>CM066032.1:1684473388-1693785232 GCA_033557465.1 Ichthyophis bannanicus | reverse complement strand
ATTTTGGAGGGGGAGGAGCAACCTTATAGGACAACCTATTGCCCCCCGGTGGCTGACCACCACAACCCCAGCTCTATGTTGGGCCTACGTGACATATGTCTTTGAGAACACTATTCAGCTGTCCCCCTGTGTATTGCAACCTCCTGGTATTGGCTTGATGTAACCTTTGGGGTGTGAGTGTTCTGTGTCCTGTTTTCACCGAACAGGGTATGAAGATGTAGAGCAACACACCTCCGTGAACAGCAGCATAGTTAAAAAAAAAAACTGCTAGCAACAGTTTACATACCTGTAAAAGGTGATCTCTTGGAAAAGCAGGAAATCAGTCTCCACATATGGGTACAATCGGCAACCAATGGAGCCTGCACAGGCCCATACCTACCCGTTTCCAAACAGTAAGCCTTGGGCCGCATACCTTGGGGCCTGTAGCACTGACGTCCCCGCCCTCTCCGTCAGAGCCTCTCTCCATTAGGGTTCCCAAGCTGAGACAAGGGTGAGTTGCGAATAGGAGGAATAGCTGAAGTACTAAAACTCATGGGAGCTGGGAGGGTGGTCCATACTACTAACCGTGCTGTTCACAGACATCACCTTTTTTACAACCCTAGCTCCGGAAACAAGCAGGAATGTGTGTTCACATATGTGGACTCCCTAGCTATGGAGGCCAGGGGAAAGCTCCCTGAGATTTGCAGTGCCGAGGCACAGGGTGGTCATCAGTCCCTCACGTATCTCCACCATTCCATGTGGGATGGAGGGTGGGGATTTTGGGAATGAATGGACCTTCACTTAATACAAACCACCTCACCCGAAGGACTACTGGTGGGGGGGGGAGTTCCGCCTAATGCATGATAAGTGCATTACACCATATCCATATGAACTCACATATATATGTTTACCGGACCTGGATTTTTTTTTTAGGGGTTGTGGGCAGGATGGGGTCCCTGCTGGGAGACGTAGTGGCCGGATTCGTCACGGCGCACATCCACAGCAGTGAGTGATTACGGGGCCTACCTGGAGCGAGCCAGGTGATCCAGGTGTCAACTGTTTTGGAATTGGTGATGGCACGTCCCCAATGGCAAGCATGATTGTACACATCTGGGACCTTCTGGAGACCCATCTTCCGAAGTAATTAGGTTATGACAGACGCAGACCGACCGACTGAGACACCTATCCCAGTCCTTGCGTGAGATGCGCGGTTTATGGGGGTAACCGCATTCCCTAGTAACATAGATGTGTCATCAAAAGGGAATACATGTACACTGTCTGTCCAAGCTGATAAGAGATATGAAAGACATATACTCACGAAGCTTCAAGTGTAGGGAAACCTAAGTATACATGGATGCTTATAGCATCATAATGCATAATAGTTCATAACAGGCTCGTCAGGACTGAAGAATAGTGTGCGGATGGGGATATACACTGTCTGATACGTCAGTCAGTTCACTCTCTTACATGGACAGTGAGGTGAACGTATGTAACATATATCAATCCCTACGAGGTATCCCCACAGACACATATCTAGGTACAGATATACGCACATATCTGTATTTCAGGATATGTTTGGAGACATGTGTGGACATATATACATAGGCAGCTATATTTATATGTTTGTATATAATGTTCATAATAAAACACATATCTATATGTATCCATCTATCTATCTATCTATCTATATCTCTCTCTATCTCTATCTCTATATCCATATATATCTATGTATAGCTAGATCTATATCTATATCTATATATACACACATTTATCTCTATATATATGTGGGCCATGAATATGCACCGGCAGCAAATTGACATATGTATGTAGAGTTATGAGGACCTATTCACATACATGACTATATTCTTGACGACACATGTCTGCCACTGAGCCCCACAGTTAGTTTGGGATGGGGTATGTGAGTGTGAGACATTCTATTCGTAACAGGAGGCCAAGCCCACCTGACAGATACAATGATCATCAATCTCCATGGCATACAGGGATGCAGTATTGCAAACAGCGAATCACCAGGATGGTTGGGTGACAACAGGGGATAAGCCCAGTCTGTGCGGACATGGCTAACATCTGTTTAGATATCTAACATGGCAAAGGTACAGAATCCAGCCGACGGATACCAAGGGGACACACTGGAGGGATATGGCTTACTATGCGTTCCCAGTAGCCGTGGATAGTCATGCATGAACGTTCCACCCTCTATACAATACAAAACCAGAGGTTGCAGTAAACCCACACAGACCTCTGATGGGGTCATAAACCTTGTCTAGCCATATAGCGTCGCCCTATGAGGATGGTGTTCGCTCTATATCAGGGCCCTCATAGTGGATGAGCTCTCTGAGAGTGCAGAGAGCATATGGAGGTTGAATTTGAATGAACTGTCTGTAAGCAGATACAGTGCCATATCCCCTGGAAGGAGTTGTCCAGAGATAAGAGGTGTTCAGCCTACAATGAGTGAAAATAACCATGGACTAGCTTGGAACCACTACTACGTTTGAACAGGAACTGTGAGATAGAGAAACTGGAACATGTGGGATGTGTCTGCAAGGCAATCACTGTGCCTCCTGCAGGCACAGCAGCTGTAGAAATAGATGGGTGGCGGACATGGGCAATGGAACAAAGGACAGGGGATGGTCCTGTCCCTGTCTACTGAGTTATCCAGCACATATGTTCATGGCAGGACAAGCAATACCCTGAAAAGGAGGCTAAGGAGCATCTTAGTAAGGTAACCCTCAGCCTACGAAAGTCCTGGATGAGAGGGTGTGGAATGTAGGTAACGGAGGGGTGACGTACCCATAGGGGACGTCAGCTGATGGCACAGTGCTCATGTTGTGACAGACACTATTATGGGATAGTTGTACCCCCTCCTCTCAGTGATGAGAGGAAGACAGATCTATAACCCAGAAACAAGGATATCCCGACATCTTAACCTCATGAGAAAGGGTATGCAGTGTAGTCTCCTGGGGAACACCAGTGCGGCACCTATGAGAATACACTAACTGTATGTTACAGTTCCCCGACACCTATGATTTGTGTGAATGCTGCGGCTGCCTAGACTTTGTAAACATCAGACCATGCTGAGGTGTTTCCTCGCTGTGCTACATCTGCATGATGGGCAGGTGACCTGACAACTCCTCATTTCCAAAAGAAAGAGGGTCAGGTGGGACATTTCCTACCCCCTGACACTGATGGTGGATTGGAATGGCCTGTAGCCCTAGGGACGTCAGATGAACAGTGGGCAAACTGACGTACAACCTCCTTGTTGATGAGGCTTTCTCCAGTACATGGTGATTGTGCCACAGTAGGTTGAGGCCATCTATTCAGACCTGCAACCTCGAGCCAACCCTTGCAACGTGCTACAATGGGAGTACCAGTGGATATGCCTACAGACCCACAAGGGTCAACATAAGCACGTGAGAGAATTATGACATACCATGCCTAGGACTTAGAAGTTATGAGTAGTCAGCTACCTTTGACTCTGCCACGAAGGGCCTCAAACGGGACAGGTGTTGTGTGACCTCCTGGAGGGCGTGACTCATATAACACATATGGGATATCATCCGGGATGGCAGCATAGACGTTTGGACATTGTGACGTCCAAAAGCATCATGTGCTTTAGAAGCACGACCTGGCAGACAGGATGACTGCTCCGTTTAACATCTGACCTTCCGCATTGCTGATTCCACTACCAAGGAATGGTGGGGGGCCGGGTATTATGAGATCCTGGAGAGGGTGCCACCTCATACAGAGCATCAGTTGCTGAGGCAGGGGGAGGAGGAGCCCTCCAAGGTGATATCCACATTTCCAGGAGGCAGACCCGCGAAGAAGGATTTATAAGAGACGTTAGGTTGTCCGTTCCTGCAGTGGCGCCAGTGGTAAGCGGAAGGTCAGGGATGGGAATAGCCAGATAGGTTGCCATGTCAAGGTGGAATGTCTGAGACGAAGGTCATCCAAGGGAAAACATCCATGGCAAAGGTAGGTTTGCAGTAGCAGCCTCAGCACCAGAGGGTGCAGACTGATTATGAACACAACACCTAGTGGTGGTGTGGAGGCACTTGCGATCAGGAGACAATGCAGGAGGTACTGCATTGATCACTCCGGGTATCAACTCCACACTGGGTATCAATAGTACAGCCCTTGATGTTGTCATCGGTGGCTGCTGAAGCGGCACCAGGACAACTGGCGTGGCATAGCAAGTCTCCGTAGACGTGCGTATCCTGAAACAACAATGTGCAGTTTCAAAACACATCGTGACCCAATCCTCAGGAGTACATATCGGTCATGGAGTAGGCATCTAAGAGGGTGACTCGATCGAAGTATGCGTTGATGGTACGGACATCGGTATCAGCAATGCCAACACACAGAACCCGGTCTGAGTGTTATACATTGTTTTGGACGGTAACAAGGACATGCAATGACATGCGTCGGGGGGGGAGAGGCACTACATACCGTTGCTAGTGACACGATATCGGTACTGCTCGGAGCGGATATCTACGGCAAGCATGGCTGTGGTATGTTCTGTGAGGGGTGAGGCCCTGGAACAAACTGCAACCCCTTTGATGCTTTGGGGCCAGGTGGCTCCCGCAGCCTATGTGAGGGCAATGTTTGTTTGAGGGTACGGACGGAGCCATCCCCATGCTGGCCATGAGGCGTACCACGCAAGCATTAACTAGTCCTCAGAGATGTTGTGTGGGTTACCTGATCCTGTAGAGTGGGGACAGCTTGTACCCCATGTGGCATGGGACAAATGTTATCGAGGGAGACCTGAGGACGTCATGCTTCCAGCACCGTGTTTGGACAAGGCAATGCAGGCGGGAAATGGTCATGACCTATACTGGTTGGACAACAGTAAATGGAGTTTAAGCAGGAAACGTTGTTTCCACAGTCATAGCATCCCCTCAGTGACGTTGGCTCCATGATTCAGAGGCCTTGTGCCCCAAGAGGTTGGGACATGAGGATGCGGAAAATGTTTATCACGATTCTGGACATACACCCCCAGGGGTACCTGTGTCGGTGGCACATACAGCCGCACACACACGATAACAAGGGAGATAGGTGTTGACATCATTTGCACACAAAGGTTTCTGCGGTGACAGGAGGACGTCCTTCGGGCTCCATGGAGGCCTCAAACACTGAAGGGAGGCTCTGGAGAAGGAGGCAGTTCAGCGCGCAGGCGCAAGGGATGTTGCCAAATACGTTATGATCGTTAGCTGGGCAGCATTCCCGTGCAGGCTCTGTCGGTACTGACAGTCACATATGTGATGGCTCATTCCTGCTTGTACCTGTAGATGCGTCTCAGCAGATAGCAGACAATCCCAACTGCACTCACATAACTATCTACACAATGGTGATCCCATGGGGGTCATGAGTCGTAATGGATATGCGTAGCATACATACCTGCCTGTGTGTGTGCGGTGTCCAGGGCCGTAGGCAGCCCATATGTGTAGACAGGACCGAGTCTCTGTGCAAGCTGCTGCTCCAGGGGGCTGAGCATGGTTGGTAGGGGGCCGCCGCCACCTGTGCCACGTGCATGCTGTTCGTCCTCACACATGTGCTGGCGCACACCTCTTTTGATGTCGGAGAACCTCTTTTTGAGGCTCTCTATGTCCCGCGGGTGTCCCCCTGCCTCAGCCACGCTTCTGCTTACCTCCTCCCACGCCGCATTCCGCCCTGCTGTTGATGTCCGTGTGCTCAGCCTGCCAAAGAGAACCTCGTATTGCTCTAGCACCATGGATAGGAGGTTGTGGTTCTCCCCATCTGTGAACCGTGTGGCCCTCCTTCTCAGGCTTTCAGGCACAGGGACCCTCTTCCTTTTCCCAGTGTGTCTGCTGGGAGCAGGCTGGCCCCTTGCTGATGGCTCACCCTCCATAGGGCCTGCAGGTCCTGGCCCCAGTGGCACTGGTGGGCCCACCTCCTCACCCTCACCCTCTCCCAAACTCGCCCTCCCCCTATACCTCTCTCTATCCCTCCCTCTCCCCCTCTCTCTCTCCCTCTCTCTATCCCACCCTCTCCCCCTCTCTCTCTCCCTCTCTCTATCCCTCTCTCTATCCCTCCCCCTCTCCCTCTCTCTGTCCCCCTCTCTATCCCTTTCACTATCCCTTTCACTCTGCTCATCCATCACCCTCCTCTCACATGTCCGCTCCCCACTCCCCTCCTCACCGCACATCATCCCTTCTGCCTCTCCTACACCACGTACAACACAGACACAACAGCTATATACTCAATAGCAATAAACCAACACAGTAAACGGAACAATACACCCAACAGTACAGAGACAAATGACAACAACAAACTATTTGGCTACAGATACAACACACCTCCTACTATGAACCCTCACCAACCTATTCCTCCACAACCTATCTCTCACAAAACTATACGTCCTCCAACAACCCTCAACGTTTTCCAGGCGTGTAGTGTTTTTATATTTGTTTTTGCACGTTGGTTACATTGCGCATGCGACATTGTGCGACGGTGCTGCTTGTGCACGGTGCGTAACTGCACTTACGCATAGGCGTTCGTTGGTGGGTTTGGTTGTGTGCGAGGCACGCATGTGCAACTCTTTGCGCATGTGCGTTTGTGTGTGCATCGTCACGCACAGGCAACGCATCCGGACAGGCATAACGAGATGCACATGGGCGCCGTGCACAAACCAACAAACATAAGCATCAAATTGCACATGCGCCTCGCACACATCCACACGCACATGCGCTATCATTTGAACGTGTGCGGCGCGCACAGGCAAACGCCCATGCGTAACGGATTGCACATGCGCAAACTGTTGTACAGGGGCGCCGCGCACAAGCGGCGAAGTCACACAACGGCGCATGCGCACTCTACGGACATCCATTTACCTATATAAAATGATGCCGAACATTTGGCCACATTGAGGGTTGTTTTGTAGGCGCGGCGAGTGTTGTTTGGGAGATAGAGAGAGCTGAGAGCAGGTGTTGTTACTAGTGTTGTTTGTTGTGTATGTAGTGTTTTGCTGTTGTCTGTTGTGCTTGTAGTGCATGTACTGCTGATTGTAGTGGTTTCTGTAGCGTTTGTAGTGTTGTATTGTGGTATGTAGTGATTGTAGTGCTCATTGTAGTGTTCTTTGTTGTGTTGTCTGTAGTGTCTGGTCTTGTGTGGCTAGTGTCTGTATTGTTTTGTAAGGTGTCCAGTGTTTCGGGAGGTGTGTGTGTGTGTGTGTGTGTGTGTGTGACCACAGTGGAGGGATTGATGGTGGAGATATATGTTGTTGCATGTGCCCGAAGACGTGGGCGGATGCTGCGGTTGCTGGACAGGGGATATGGTGTCCATGTGGCTGTGGCACAGGGCATGGGTGTGGACCCGCAGCAAATCAGACCTGCTCCTGTGGAGGCGGCACAGAGATGTGCTGTGCGTAGATGGCGCAGACGGCGTGCCGAGGTGCAGGCTCGGCAGACTCGCCTCTACAGGCCCAGGGCCCAGCTCCAGGGCATGCGTGAGGACCAGGTCATCTCCCTTTACCGACTAAGCACAAGGGCTATTAGGGGGCTCTATGAGGATCTAAGACCTGACCTGGAGCCCCTGACTGACCGGTCCCATGCCATACCGGGTTTAGTCAAGCTCCTTGCTGCCTTACATTTTTTTGCCTCTGGCTGTTTCCAGTCATCTGTGGCCGCAGTGGGTGGCATGAGCCGCCCCACCTTCTCACGCTGTCTTCACCAGGTACTGCGTGCCATGGTCAGCCGGGTGGGGAATTACATAAGCCTTCCCCACAATAGGCAACAGTGGGGGACCCTGAACCAAGCCTTTGCGGCGTTAGCCGGGATACCACACGTGATGGGAGCTATTGATTGCACACATGTTGCCCTGGTCCCGCCCAGAGACAGGGAGGTGGTGTTCCGCAACCGCAAACACTACCATTCCCTGAATGTTCAGGTTGTATGTGATGCTAATCTGCATATTCTGAATGTGGTCCCAAGGTTTGCAGGGTCCACCCACGACTCCTATATCCTGCATCGCTCAGCACTATTTCAGCAATTTGAGGAGGGACAGTATGGGGACTGTATATTGCTGGGTGAGTATTTCCAAATATATCATGACATCATGCATATATGTGTATGTTTGAGTAACATCTCTCATATAGTGCGCCGTTTCCTCTATGTGCAGTTGGATATTGAACTCACATTCAGCAGACAGAGGAATGTTCTGAGTTTACATCCTTAGGGGGTTGTACACGTTGAGTAACAGGGGACATGATTGGACATGTAACATCAGTTGTGAAACAATATCTGTGATACACGTGCTGATGGTGGTGTTGGAACTATGCACCTGTGCAGATGTGTATCCTGGTTGTAGTTTGCTACCTGTGTGTGTATTTCATGTGGCCACAGGGAGGGGGAGGGGGTTTAGTGTCCTTCTCACCCAGCTGTGCATACGTGGCTTTGGATTAGAACTGCGGTATGTCCTGTAACATTTATGTCCTTGACAATCAATGCACCTAACACTTGTCATGTGTGTGTGTCGGCAACACACTCACTCAGTACTGTGGTTGTTAGCCATTTCATGTTAGCTAATGGGGGGGGGTTGAGACGTATGATGTATGTTCCTGACCTTTGCAAATGGGAGTACATGTTTGCATCGGAATGTTAATGGTTTAGGCCTGTGCCATGGCAGGGGGGGGCAAATAGTCTAGGGTTTGCATTACCTTGGGCCACTGCAGATGTGTGGTACGTAGGCATCATTGTATGTGATTATCCTGCTGTTATTCAGCATTTGGTAAGGGTGACAGCAAGGGCAAGGGGCCAACTTGGGGCCATACAGAGAGGTATTGGTAGCACATACACAGGAATGTAGTCAAACTCAGTAACTGTGATATTGGTAGGCTCATGTGGGCTACAGTGTGCAATTCTGTGGAGCGCTGATCAACACGGATGGGAACATGATGGGGACAATGCCCAGGGTGTCTACTAACATGGTTGGTGGTCAACAAGCAACAGCATATGGCGTCAGGCTGCTATATGTAGATATGTAGACCTTTCAGGACACGGGGTGTGGAGGTGAGCTTGTGTTGATCTTGTCAGACCTCCAGGTCAGACATGTTGTGTGTTGGCACCTACATTGCCTCACAACACATTATTGTGGTGTTTAGTTTGCTAACATATACATTTCACATGTTATCTGTGTATTGGTGGTTTAGTCTAACCTTGGTGGTGGTAGTGCTTATAACATTAACTGCATAACAAGACGCATGTGCTACACATAGCGTATCTGTGGAGGGGCACAAATGGGACTGTGGTGTTGTTTGGCATGTCTGCACAGAATCAAGAGGCCCTTTGTTCCATTTCTATCACCAGAGGTCTTATTTTGGCAAATGTACATTTCTGCTGTCAGAGCTTTCTGTCATGAGGTGTTATGCATTTGTTTCTTACGTCTATACCTGTGTCAATTTGTGCTGGCATGCGTCCATGTATTCACCTGTAACATTTCGTTTTGCAGGTGATGCAGGGTATGGGTGTCGCCCCTGGCTGCTGACCCCTGTGCGTCAGCCACGGACACGTGCAGAGCGGATGTACAATGAGGCCCATGCCTCCAGCCGCTCTGTCATAGAGCGCACCTTTGGCGTGTTGAAAAGTCGCTTCAGGTGTCTGGATAGGACAGGTGGGGCCTTACAGTATGAGCCATTGACTGTTGCAGAGATAATCCTAGCCTGTTGCATCCTGCACAACATTGCTCTCAGGCATGATATTCCTGCAGAGATTAATGAGGATCTGGAGGAGGATCCACCGTGCCCCCCTGTACATGGCAGTGGTGACACACAGGCGGGCACAGCGGTCAGGCGGAGGTTGATTGCAGAGATATTCACTGGTATGTATTGCATATATTCCCACATATATGTGTTGTTGTGTGCGTGTGATGGTTATCACGGGTGATGTTTCTGACCATGTAGCTATCTGCTGCAACACTGCATTGTCATTACACTGAACATCCAATGGTAGCATATAGCCATGAGTGTGTGATGGACACTGTGCACAGGGCACAACAGCAGCTGTTGGTGTATTGTGTGGGTCGGTGTGGATACACCTTTCGGATCTTTTTGGGCTGACAGTACCAGTCAGTGGCTGTTTGTGTTAACAACTGCTGTGCTAACCCAGTTATGTCTTTTTCGTGTGTGTGTGGAGCACGGTGTCAGGCATATGGTACGGGGTTCACTGTGGGAGGGAGGCACATGTTTGTGGAGAGCTTTCCTGTGGGCTCTTTGTTCATCTCCTATAATCTGTAGGTGCTTGTGTGTGTGTTATGCTCCGGTGCGCTGGCTATGTGTGTATGTTTGTTAGGTATGGTGCAACGTGTCAGACATAGCCCAGTACACATGCGCATGACTACGTTCCCATGATGTGATTGCTTACTTGGGACGGGTGTTGGTGCAAACACACATTGTCCCGTACGGAATACCTCCTCACGTAGCACAGACATGGATATGGTGAGTCATGTGGACATGTGCAGTGTGGAGCCAGGGGTCCATATCATTGCTACTGTTTTTTTGGAGATGAGTCATTCATTGCAGTATTTTACATGTCGACACATACAGAGGTTCAGCGGGTCAGATCACCAAGGGGTGAATGACTGTAGCCAATGGTGACACTGCATGTGTGGGTGATGTTTGCGGTTTGCAGTTTTTTCATTTGCCGCATGGCATATGTAGGTGATACTATCTCAACATTTGCCTCCTGGCTCTGGGACATGTTGTGTGTAGGGCAGGATAGCACAGTCCACATCCACAGATACCTTGTGGACACTAGCAAGGGATGTTATGTCCGCATACACACCCCGACCTAGATGGGAGTTATTTAGAGCAGATGCACATATAGCCTATCCATGGTTTAACATTCTCACTGTCACACAGTGGGATGAGATGTAGCCATCATGGTCAGGTGACAAACAGACATGGGGGTATTGTTTGACAGGCATGGTGCTTACATTGTCATGTTTGTCAACACATGCGCAGCACACAACTGTCAGTATTATTTGGTGTAGGAGATGTACACTGCAGATGATGCATTTGCACAGTGGATACAGGAGGTGTTGATGCATATTTCCGGGTGTCACAGCTATTTAGACGGGGATGACACAACATTTGGAGAACACTACACATGGAGATGGGGTATTGGTGTCAACATGGGTGACACAGTCAAATAGTGTCACCTTGGGATGCGCCCCAAACATGGTGGGTGCAGACACGTCTTTGGACCAGTGCGCGGAACAACAGAGGGGGAGGGGAGGCGAAAGTGGGATTCTGGGGACCATCACTTAGCATCAGACATCTACATGCTGCCCTCCCATGTGAAATATCAGTACAGTGTGAGAGTGAACAGTCATTCGGCAGGCCATGTTGTGGTGTCTGACAGCTGGGGACAGTGATTTGCAGTGTGGGATTCACAGCTAGAACATGTCATATTGTTTCTGTCTGGTGTTTTGTCCACTCCACAGGACATCATTCCTGAGGATGCTGTTCCTGTGTGGCATTTGCACGTGACGGTACATCAGCCAAGATGCTGTGGTCCAGGGTATGTGGATCTTCAGCTACATTGTATGTGTGTGAGGTCAGGGGGAGAACATGTCATCTGGGATGTGTCATATTGTGCAGATGTTGTTGTTCATTTATTTTCCTTGAGCCTCCCTGACCCATATCTTGCTGTTGTCACACAACTCCCCATGTGTTTGTGTACAGTATATCCACTGGACAACTTGTTCAGCCATATTTACAGCAGAGCTACATGTGTGTGTGTTTAATCTTGTTTGCTGAATCCAACACTTGCTGCCTCCAGCAACATAGTTCGATCAGACATCAATAGGGTATCTATGCATGTGACTGGGCGGTTATGTGCACAATGTTGCACTTGTGCACATACAGGCCATGTATTACAGCTGTCCCGCTGACCTACGCATACTGTGTGGGGGTGTGTTTCTGGGTTAACTAAGTGGTGATGCAGTGTCCTGGCATGGTACATTATCATGTGGGTTGAGGGGTGTGGGTACCCGGGGGGCATTGTTGGGTATGCTACCTCTACCGTACTGCTGTTTACCTTGTCATCATGGTCAACATGTGTTGTGGGCTGTGAGCAGAACTCTGTTGTGTGTTTGGTGGGACGAGTGTTGAACAACTTTTCTTTCTCTCATATATAGGCATAATGTGGAGATGCATCACGAGTGACTTTACATGCTGATTCTACATGTTTGGCTGACATTGTCTCCCTTCACTGTGACCAGATGTGGCTATGGAGTAGCTGAAGGAATTGATGACATACACATGATGCACAAACGGGGTATGTTGTACCTTTCTTATTTGGGGATTAAATCTGGCTGTACCTGTTGTTGGGTTTCGTTTCATCTAATGGACATGTCATGTTGCATCTCTGTGGACACATACAGATGCATATAGTGTGTTGCTGTGAAATGGCTGTGTGACATGGAATTGTAACTAACCATAGCCATGTAAGACCCGTGTATGCATTGACATTTACTGATGGCTATAATCTGATTTAGATTTGATGTCCATATCCTGTAATGTTTGCCTTTGCATCCCTTTATTCCCTATTTTGTGCGTTTTGGATTTTGGCAATTTGTGGTGTTTTTGCACAGTGTCTAATAAGACCATACTTATCCTCTTGTGACACAGGACAGGAGACATAATGGACCCCTTTCCTCCGGTGCACCAGGGCTCGCCATCCAACACCTGTTGTGGGACAGACCACCATGTACGTGTTTCTGGAGATATCTGCCATTGGATGTTTGACGTTTGGGAGTGGAACACAGGCCTGTGATGGACATTTTTCCTCTTGGACTGCTGGTTTGGCCATGACTGACCTGTACAACACACAGTTTGTGCCATGCTGTGGCTGAGAGTCATGCTGATTGCAGGGACACAGATGACCTTTCACGGAGTGTGTCATATTGGAATGTGCCACCTTATTATGCATTCCCATGTTTGCAAGGGATGTTTTGAACTGCTCAGTTGGATTGCAGAGACACCTTGCTTTTGGGACACTGTGCGCATCAGGGACTGACATTCACTATGTATTTTGGACATTTCTCCACAGTTGGTTGGTGTATTGGTTTTGGCCATGTGTGTGACAGGGCACACAGGATACGCTCATCTGTTTGTTTTAACTAAAGCATACAGGCATGTTTGTGGCATAGAGGCACAGATGGAGCAGTCCTTTTGTCTATGTCCAATTGCCCTCCACCTGGACATGATACAGGCTTTCACACAACCACATGTTCATGGCCACCACCATCCTTGATTGATGTTTGGGGTGGGCAAGGGTGATTACATGCATGTGTGGCATCACTGTATCATGTTTGTGTGCGAATGGTGATTGTGCTTGTGACTAACTATGTTTGTGAGACACAGAATGTGGATCTATGGCCTCTGTGTGGTTCATTGTAAGATGTTTGGCCATCATTTGCTTATGAACATGCTGGTTATTGTGTTTGTTTACTGTGCAGACGTGACACTCTGCATGTGTGTACACACCTTGCATTGCACGTCTGCACAGTCCTGTTTGTCCCCTGCAGTAACGTCAATCTCATTGCACCATTACATTTGGTGTGTGTCAGTGTGGGTGTCCATTGTCCTCCTGCACTTCTGCAGTCCATGTACCATGCTATATATGTCCAGACACTGTCTACCCACATAAACATGCAGGGTGTACCTCCTGCATCGTATTATGTCTGTAGCTTTCTGAAGGGTTTTTGATGTCTAGTCTCTCTGTGTTCATGTGCCTCTGCTACCTGTTAGCATATGGTCATTCTGCTTGTGATGATATTTGGGGTGTGCATTGTAGCATATCTGTCTTGAGGATCAGCCATTATGTGGTTCTGGAACATTACGTTCAGAGCTTTTTTTGTCACATTACAACATTGCCCCAGCATCTGTTTTCTTCATTTGTGTGCCTCCTGTGTTGGGTGATGGCTATGTTTCGGGGGTCCGGTGATTTTTGTCGTTTTGTCATCATGCAACGCCTACAGTCTCCATGCACTGATATCTGCGACACACAATTGAGCCATGCTGCAACAAGTGGGGTGTGTGGGCCTGTTACCCAGGGCATAGCATGCACCTGATGCACATTATGTCTCATGTCTTTCATGTGTGCTCAGGGCAGTGACCTTTATGTTGCATGTGGGTTTTTAACCTGCTACATATGTTTCCATCTTTCACCATGGAGGGACTCACCTTGATATTATGATTGCAGTGTCTAACGTATGTGTGAGGAGCGACCATAATAAATATGTGTATTTGACAGACATTTGTCTCTTTTACTACTTGATCATGGTGACAATCATGCAACACAATGGGTGCCTTTGATTCAATCATGACTCCTTGTGCCCCAGGGACTCCATGGTTTCCTTGACGGTGTCCCTGCAGTGACTTGAACAAGGCACATGTAGTGCCAGTGTGAGATGAGGCCTGTTTGGTTTGTGTCCAAGACAGCTTTGTGCGCACTAGGCTACTCCTCCACTCTTTGTGCACATTTACACTTGTGTCTACTGATTTGCTGGTCATGTCCACAGCCCACCTGTGCTCACATCCTTGTACAATGGCAGCTGTGTATGTGTCTGCTGTTTGGCACATCACTGGGTATGATACGTTCCCATATAGACCCTCCCTTTGGACTATTACTTCTGCCTTGTGCTCATTGTGTTCTTTGTGGGTGTGTTTGGAGGCATGTGTTTGAACTCATTGGTTTGCAGGTTTTATCCCCACATTTGTATTTATAGTTTTTCGATTATGATAACTGAGCCATCATTAAGCAGCAGGTTCATCACCTATACACACACCCTTGTCTGTCGTCATTGTACAGCAAGGTGTGCACTCAGTGCTCCCTAGCCATCATATATTATCTGTTACATAGGTCTCTTTCGTGATGGTCTTTACAGTGCAGTGCACCTGGGGGTTTTGTTGTGTTGCGGTTCTGGTGGTGTGTGTTAGAGTTGTCGTCATGTTGAGTTGTCTCCTGTCATGCCCGAGATTGCTACCCAGCTCCACCAGGCATCCTCTGCTACCCTTGGGGTTTGTTTTCTTTCCTCTTTTGCATGCTTTATCGACTGCATAACATCTCATTGTGTGTGTGTGCATGTGCCCATGGAGCCAAATACAGACTGGGATCTGATCTGTAAACACCAGATCTGCATGTGCATTTGTTCATGTTTCTTCTTGGGGGGATTCCTGTCCTTATAACCAGCATGCATCTTGTGTGATGGCTTGGACTATTTCTGTATGCAGCCTTTGCTACTGCGCTCACGTTGGTGGTGTGTCCTAGCGTTTTTTCCATTTGCATTTGTGGTAGTGGTCGTAGGTGTGATCCCTCTCTGTTCCCTTGGATGTGTGTGCTTGTCCTGCAGATGTGGTTTCGATTTGTTTTACGGTCATATGTCAGCAGATTGGTGTTGTGAGCACATTGTACCCTCATCTGAGTTGTGAGCCATGCTTCTGTCCATCTTCTGTCTGCCAGCTGTTGTGCCATCCTACCCTGATGTGCATGCTGCTACGACACGTCCTGCATTCCTACACCTTCCTGCATTTCATGTCCCCATGGTTGCCTCTCGTGTGTGTGCTGTGCATAGCACTGCTACTCCACTGTCATCCAGATATTTCACCTATCCTGCCATTTCAGTCTCCTGTGCTGGACACATCTTCCCATCCTATGTCACACACTCTCATTACAGCATGGTACATTGCCATCACTCTGTACATAGCTACACCTATCTCCAATATGTTTGTCCATTTGTGTAGCTGCCACATGGTCTGGGGCTGCTTTTTGTAGTTGAGCACCTGTGATCTCTGTTCTTGTTTTACTTCTGCATTGCCTTTCCTTTCAGCTCTGTGACGTGTTTAGGTTACATATGTGTTTGCCACATACCTCTGCTGCCCCTCACATTTGGGGAGCTTAGTGCTTCTGGGAAACGTTTTTGGGTTGACCTATACATGATTGAGCATCTTATGGCACACCTTCCATTCAGTCAGTTTATGGGGGATCTACTATGCTGCCCTGGGAGTTGCCAACATGTGAACATGGACGATGGATAGCATTATAAATCACCTTTGCTGACGTGGTTGTTTATGATGTGCATTCTGGTGCACCCTGATAGGTGCAATACTCTCTGGTGGGCTTCTGTTTAGGTGGCAGCACAGATTGATGTACAGGTGCATGACGTAGACAGACTTACCTGAGCCAACGGTAATCACTGCTCATCTAACACCATGACGCCTGCACCATCAGTCACTGTCCTAACCATTGTGCTACACTGCTGTTCCTTCTTGCACGTCTGCTCACCTACCTATGATTTCGATGCGTTACAATGCACAGTGATGCCAGCACAGACAGTGCTTCGACCTTGCCCTGCCACATACGTCACCCTGTAAAGCGCCCTATACGCAACATTGCGGGGTGCCTTGGTGGAGAGTGCACCTTCAAATGTGATCTTTAAGGTACATTGTAGGGCGCCTTATGCATCACCTTATATTACAGTGCTTTTTGATAGTGCATTTGCTAACAGTAGAAATTACAATAAAATGTGGCATGCCTCCTAGATTGCTATTCCTCATAACAGGTAATGGCTCAATCAGCCTTATTCATTGTGCACAGCACGGGATTGAACCCATGATGCCAGCACTATTGGTCAGTGTTTTCAGCATTGTGCTATGGCTCTGTTCCTGTGTCTTGACATTTGCGCACCGCCTTATGCCCTTCACAACTGACAGCGCACCGCCTGATGCCGGCCAAAACGCACAAGATGGACAGCGCGCAAAATTAACAGCGCAACGCCTAATGACGCCCAAAATTATTATGCCTCCTAAAGCAGTTTTAACCATGAAAATTCATGCCTCAGCCAGCCTTTTTCCTGGCGCACGATGGGGGATTGAACCCCTGATCCTTGCACCACTGGTCAGTGTCTTCAGCATTGTGCTACAGCTCTGTTCCTGTGTCTGGATGTTTGCGCACCGCCTTATGCCCTTCACAACTGACAGCGCACCGCCTGATGCCGGGCAAAACGCACAAGATGGACAGCGCGCAAAATTAACAGCGCAACGCCTAATGCCGCACGAACTTAATTACTGCCGCCCAAAATTAACAGCGCAACGCCTAATGACGCCCAAAATTATTATGCCTCCTAAAGCAGTTTTAACCATGAAAATTCATGCCTCAGCCAGCCTTTTTCCTGGCGCACGATGGGGGATTGAACCCCTGATCCTTGCACCACTGGTCAGTGTCTTCAGCATTGTGCTACAGCTCTGTTCCTGTGTCTGGATGTTTGCGCACCGCCTTATGCCCTTCACAACTGACAGCGCACCGCCTGATGCCGGGCAAAACGCACAAGATGGACAGCGCGCAAAATTAACAGCGCAACGCCTAATGCCGCACGAACTTAATTACTGCCGCCCACAATTAACGGCGCAACGCCTAATGACGCCCAAAATTATTATGCCTCCTAAAGCAGTTTTAACCATGAAAATTCATGCCTCAGCCAGCCTTTTTCCTGGCGCACGATGGGAGATTGAACCCCTGATCCTTGCACCACTGGTCAGTGTCTTCAGCATTGTGCTACGGCTCTGTTCCTATATGTGCCCAGCAGCGCCCCACTTAGCCTTCCCACGCGCTAATGTCTGGCCCGCAAATGTGCGCGCCGCGCACACGTACGGTCGGGTTTTTTCCTTTTTCTGCCTGACCCGCCCACTCCTTTTATGGCACAGGCACACTACCGCGGACCCGCACGATACGAATGTTTAGTAAACATGCCCCTAAGTCTTGTCATCTGAACTTCTAAAGAAAGCTTAGATTTGATCTCCTCTAATACTGACTGGTTTGTTCTTCAGGCAGTCCATGGTATACACAATATTCGTTGCCAGCACAATAATTCAAAGCCATCAATTTTCTTCATGTCGATCTTTTTCACTGTCCAACTTTCACAGCCATATGATGTTATTGAAAATACCTTGACTTGAATGAGTCGAATCTTTGTATGGAGAGAGAAATCTCTACTCTTGAGAATCTTGTCTAGGTCCTTCATAACTTCATTCCTGCCAAGAACAATGCATCATAGGATTTCTTGACTGCGTGTGCCCCTGATCTCTGGAAGGGGCGGTATAGAAAAGCGCACAAATAAATAAATAAATAAATAAATAATAGTTGATACAAGTAGGTTAAAATTGTCCACTATTTCAATTTCTTCTCTATCAATGATGAACTTATTGATTTTGCCAGTTGTCAGGATCTTTGTCTTTTTTACATTAAGGTGCAGGCCCATTTTAAGACTATATTCCTTGATCTCGATAAGCAAATGTTTCAGATCGTCTTTACTTTCAGCCAGTAAAGTGGTATCATCAGCATAGGAAAGGTTGTTGATGAGTCTTCTACCAATCATCACGCCTCAGTTGTCTTCAAACAGTCCTGCTTCTCTGATGATTTGTTCTGCATATAAATTAAACTGGTAGGGGTAAAGTATGCAGCCTTGTCATACACCTTTGCAAATTTTAAACCATTCTATTTCTCCTTGTTCCATTCGAACTGTTGCTTCCTGATCAATGTGAAGGTTGTGCAAAGAACTATCAGGTGTTCTGGTATACCCATGCTTCTTAAGGTGGCCCAGAGTTTCTCATGATTTACGCAGTCAAAAGCCTTGCTGTAGTCAATAAAACACATATAGATATCCTTTTAGTATTCTTTAGTCTTTTTCATTCATATCCATAATGATATCTCTCATTCCTTGCCCTTTCCTGAACCCTGCTTGCACTTCAGGCAGTTCTCGTTCCAGGTATAGTTGGAATCTCTGGTGAATAATCTTGAGTAGAATCTTGCTGGCATATGGGATCAGAGCAATTGTGCAATCATTTCCACAGTCACTTGGATCACCTTTCTTTAGTATTGGTATAAACACAGATCTTTTCCAGTCAGTTGGCCATGATGTTGTCTTCCAAATTTCCTGGCAGAGCCTTGTAAGTATGGTAACAGCTGCATCCAATTCTGCAATACTTCAATGGGAATACCAGGTGCTTTGTTTTTTGATAAAGCTTTCAGTGCTGCTTCAACTTCTTCTTTCATCACTAATGGTTCCTGATCATAAGGTACAGTTTGAAACAACTGTTGATCCACTTGATCTTTATCGTATTGAGGCAGCCATGAGGTTTAGCTGTAGGTAGCCCTTACAAGTGATCAGCCTGACCCTTCCCCCGCAAGCCATGAGGTAATCAGCCTGCTAAGAGAAGGCATTGAGATTTCAGTGGACACCCTTCCCCCACTCCAGGTCTGAGCACAGTATCCCCTAGCCCAGAAACCAACAGACCAGAGCACACCGGTTTGAACAGGTCACCCAGGTACCTTCCCCAGGGGCTGCTGATTGGTGGGCAGGAAATACCTGTGGCAAATGGGATTGTAGAATGAGTTTAAAACTGTACTGTATATAAGGCATTGTAGGCCGTCCCTCAGGGCTCAGACCCTTATGGAGGTTGCTGGTATCTCTGTCTGATCCTGTGTGCACATTAAAAGTTCCTGTTTGCATACCAGCCTGTCTGTGAGTCTTCCTTCTGTGGGTGAGTGATAGAATAAGAGCTTTTCACAGTGTTTCCTGCCACATTTTTGGTGCATTGGCCAGGAAACATTAAAAGAAAAGCCTCTCTCATCACACCCACGGTGGGAAGACTTCTGCTTTTGCAGCATCTGGGCTTCCACCAGTCAGGGACCGGCCCCTCCAGGTGATTAACGGTCCTTGGCGCCCCCGGGCCACTTTGGGCTCGGAAGGACACCTTGATTTGTCTGGACAGTCGGTCCCTGCGGTTGAATCCCCGATTGAAAACCAGCTGGATAGACTGGCATCCAAACTTCCTGTCTGATCAGAGTTCTGGTGAGTACTGCTACCTTACTGTTTGGGGCTAGTTCTGTATTTATTTATTTATTTATTTAACATTTGCTTCTATACCGCGCTATTAAAATCAGCGCGGTGTACATCAAACAAGCATACTACAATGTATACAAACAACATTGAGTTTACAAAGAACAGGAAATTGAACATGGGAAGGAAACCAGGGGAACTAAATACATATTAACTCAAACTATGTACAATACTTTAATGTAAATGGGTGTTGCATTAGTTTTGTGAAGCTAACCATTATCTGAGGAGATGACGTGCAGGGGCGGCAGGTATATGGGGGAAGTTTGCAGGTTGTTGGATGTGCTTCTATCACTGGAGGTTTCTGAGTAATATTTTGTGAATAGGTGGAGTTTTAAAGCTTTTCTGAATAGAATGATGCTTTTTATTCCACGGATTTCATGGGGGAGTGCATTCCAGTTTAAAGGGGCAAATAAGGAGAAGGCTCTGTTGGAGGTAGCTTTTGTGCATTTAGTCATTAGGTTGGGGACTGCTAACGTGTTCTGTGCAGTAGATCTTCTGCTTCTATTTTCTAGGGTGCCATGGATTAGCGTGCTGATTGGCGTAGGGGGGTAGTTATTTAGGGCTTTGAAGGTAAGAACCAGTGATTTGTATTGGATCCTGGCGTGAAGAGGTAGCCAATGTAAATCCTTCATGATGGGTGTTATGTGGTCGGATCTTGATGATCCGGAGAGGACTCTTGCGGCTGCATTCAAGGCTAAGCGGAGCGGGTTTAAGGTCGACTGTGGAAGGCCATGAAGAATAATATTCGCGAAATCAACATGTGGAAGGACTAGAGCCTGAAAGGTTGTTCGGTAGTCTGTGAAGTCCAGTAAGTGTCGGAGGTGACGTAGAGTTCTGATCTTATGGTATATTGCCTTTGTGATGTTTTTTATATGCGTTGTCATGTTCAGGTGCTGGTCCAGGGTGATGCCGAGGTAACGAATTGTGGATTTGGATTTCAACTCTACATTGTTGACTCATAGAGATGAAGGGGGTGTGAATTTGAGGTTCCTCGTGACAAATAGGACATCCGTTTTGCTGTGATTGATCCGTAAATTCTGGGATAATAGCCAATCTGTTACTGCTTCGAAGCAATTAATTATTGGGGAGAGCACTGGTTGGTCTATCAAGAATGGCATGTAAAGGAGGATGTCATCAGCGTATGCAAGGCATTTTACGTTGAAGGATCGAATTAAGTCGCATATCGGCTGAATATAAATGTTAAACATCAATGAAGATAAGGACGATCCTTGGGGAACTCCCTGTGTTTGTAGAAATGGTTTGGAGGATGAGTGGCCAGCCTTGACTTGCTGCCATCTATTGGATAGGTAGGATTCACACCATTTTAGAGCTGTATTTTGGATCCCCTTTTCTTTCAGGCGTTGTAGAAGTATGTCATGACTCACTGAGTCGAAGGCAGCAGATATGTCCAGGAAAATAAGGACAAAGCCTTGTTGTATGTTGTTGATTCCTGTGATCAGATCGTTAAACAGGGTTGTGAGGACAGTGTCTACTCTGTGTGCTACTCTGAATCCGTGTTGGGCTGGATCCAATGGTGCTTCGGTGTCGATATGTTGCTGGATTTGTTGTTGGGCGGCTTTCTCAATGATCTTGGCAAGGTGGGGGATGCTCGATATTGGTCTGAAGGATTCTACTTTGGCTGGATCTAGTTTGCTATTTTTTAGTAATGGTTTGATAGAGGTGTTTTTGAGGCTCTGCGGGAATGATCCTGTGGTGAAGGACTGGTTCAGAATTTTGGCCAGGATGTTGCTTATGTCATGACGAAGCTCTTTGATCCAGCTGGCTGGGCAGGGGTCATTAGGTGCTGTGCTGGGATTAACAGAAGCAACGATGTCCGCGACCTCTTTAGTGGATACTGTGGTGAAGTTGCATAGTGGCGTTGCTTGAAAAGTTTCGGATGATGTGGAGGGATTATTAGTGCCTATGTTTGCGTTGGTCTTAACCATCTTCGATTGTAAATAGTCTGCATAGTCCTGTGGTTGAGGCATTGGGGGGTGGACTGAGATTGGCTCTCCTGTTATGGACTTTACTATATTGAATAAAGCATGTGGTTTGTTGATGGAGCGTTTTAAAATATCAGTGTGATAGAGTTTCCTTTTTTGTGTTATCTTCTCATGGTGGGTCAGCAAGTATGAGTTGTATGCAGTGTGTGCTTCAGAGGAGTGGGTTCGACGCCATTGCCTCTCGAGTTTGCGTAGATGGTGAAGCGATGTTCGTAGGTCCGTGGAGAACCAGGGTGCATGTTCTCGTCGTTTTGTAGTTTTTTCGGCGAAAGATGGACAGGATGCAGCTCTGAGGTTATCATCCCATTTTGATATGAGGTCATCCAGGCTGAGGGATGTGTTGGTCATAAGAGGTTGGAGGTTCTCTAGGACTTCGCTCTTGTTGAGTGGGCGGAAGCGGGCTGCTGTAGTTCTGGAATTATTTGTATTTGTTGTTGTCTGGTTGTCACTGGGAGTGCTTATGGGTATGTGAAAGCTAAGGAAGTGGTGGTCGGACCATGGCACTGGTGTCACGGATAGTGCGATGTCTTGGGATGATGAGGCATTAGAAAGAGGTGCGAATATTAGGTCCAGCTTGCCCCCCTTAGTGTGGGTGGCAGAGTTGACACATTGTATGTATCCTAGATCCTCTATCTGTGAGTCCTGGTAATTTCTGGGAACCTGTAGCAGCCTGATCAACTGCACGAGCAGTCCTAGTAGGGGCCTTAGTGGCCCTGAAGCCATTGCTCGTCCTGTATCTGAATACCGGTAAAATCTGAATAACTGCAGTAATCTGAAACTGCAGTAATATCTGAACTGCAGTAATCTGAGATCTTTTAAAAGCGCTGCCGAAAGAAAAAAAGTAACCAAACTATAGCACTTGATAAGCTAAGAATTAGATCGCTGCTTCTCTTCTTTCCTTTCTGCTTGTGGGAAGTTATCTGAAGCGTGACTGCAAGGAGAGAGTTCTCTAATGTGCTGCCGCTGTTTTAATTTCTGCTCCCCCATGCTGTCGTTGTGTTCCCACTGTTAATTGTGCAGCTCTGTTCCCAATGTTAAATTTCTGTTTCCCCCACGTGCTGTTCTGTTCCCAACGTTAAGTTTCTGTTCCCCTGCCTCCCGGTACTGTTCCGGTGCTGCGCCGAGCCCCCCGCTGAATTTTCTGCCTTTCCCTGCTGTCCCGATGCTCCCCTGAGCCCCCACTGAGATCCTCTGCCTCCCGGTACTGTCCTGATGCTCCCCTGAGCCCCCGCTGAGGTCCTCTGCCTCCCAGTACTGCCCGATGCTCCCCTGAGCCCCCGCTGAGGTCCTCTGCCTCCCGGTACTGTCCCGATGCTCCCCTGAGCCCCCGCTGAGATCCTCTGCCTCCCGGTACTGTCCCGATGCTCCCCTGAGCCCCCGCTGAGATCCTCTGCCTCCCGGTACTGTCCTGATGCTCCCCTGAGCCCCCGCTGAGATCCTCTGCCTCCCGGTACTGTCCCAATGCTCCCCTGAGCCCCCACTGAGATCCTCTGCCTCCCGGTACTGTCCCGATGCTCCCCTGAGCCCCGCTGAGGTCCTCTGCCTCCCGGTACTGCTCCGGTGCCCCCCTGAGCCCCCGCCGAATTTTTCCGCCTTCCGCTGAGCCCCCCGCTGAGTTTTCTGCCCCCCCTGAGCCCCCGCCGAATTTTTCCGCCTTCCGCTGAGCCCCCCCTGCTGCCCCGCTGAATTTTTCTGCCCTTCCCTGCTGTCCCGATGCACCGCTGAGCCCCCGGTGGGTTTCCTGCCTTTAAACAAAAATAAATAAATAAAATGCTAACCTTTTGGTTTTTTTAGTCGATTGAAAGAGAAGTGATCGCTTGGAAGTCCACCATTTCCCCTTTTTCCATCTGTAAAGAGCCGGTGTGGAAGAGCACGAGGAGGTAGCAGCCATCTTGTGGACACCACATGCGTTTCTCTGCACTGATCTAGTGCACACCACGTGTATTTCTCTGTGCAGAGGTATTGAGCGGCCCTGGAGTGATCCTGGAGCTCCATCTAGTGGACATTTAAAAACTAGCTGTATTTTTCTCATACTGCTGTTATCCTTATGGTTTAAGTGATCCTGGAGCTCCATCTGGTGGACATTTTAAGAATAGCTAGCATATATATATATTTTAACTCTATTTTAACTCTAAACCACATCTGAGCATATATATTTTGTAAATTACCAAGATCTATATTGTAAATTGTATTATTTGTCCTGAGTTAAGACTAGATAGGGTCTGTATTATAAATTGTATATTTTTCCTGGATTAAGTCTAGATAGGATCTGTATTGTAAATTGCATATTTTTCTCTTACTGTAAATTGCATTTTCCCCCGAATTGAGATTAGGTTAGAAGATCTGGTCCACATCGTATACTGTACTTAGTTATTGAACTAGAATTAGAGCATGGGGTCAGGAAAGTCTAAAGTGAAAACGCCCCTACAGTGCATGCTTCACAATTTTAAATCTGGGTATAGAGAGGATTACGGGGTACCTCTCTCCGCCTCCAGATTAACCTTTTTTGTGTGAGAGGGAATGGCCAGCCTTAGTTAAGTTATGGCCTCCTCAGGGGTCTATTGATTTGGCCACTGTGTCCTTGGTCCATCAAATTGTAGCAAAAGAGCACCCTGGCCAGTTCCCATATATTGACTCATGGCTGACCATATGCCAACTCAGACCAAGGTAGCTCCAGCGCTGTCACGAGGATCAGTGTAGAGTAATGGTGGCGGCCATCTGTCGCCAAAAGGGATGGACACCCGCCCCTATCTACCAGGGACGGGACTCTCCTGATATTCCTCCACGTCCCCTCCCTCTACTTCAACCCCGTGTCCCGTCCACACCACAGCAGGATCCTCCCATAGCTGAAAGGTCAGGACTTCTTGGGGCAGGTGATGCCAGATTTAGGGAAGATTCTACAGACTCCGGCCCCTCATCTTCAGATTCCCCTCTCACATCTGGTGCCACCTCCAGTGGCACCATCTCCTCCCCCGAGAGCACAGGGGCGGGGCTAGAATCGTCACCCCCGTTAGCCCACCGCCTGCGGTCGCAAAATCTCCAATTACCACTACGACAAGTACAGGGGCTCCCGTATATTGATGCTACTGGAAAAGTGGCAGTGGGACCATCAAGCCTGATTTATGTCCCCTTCTCCACTACGGACCTGCTCAACTGGAAAACCCACTATGCCTCATATACTGAAAAGCCCCAAGAACTGACAGATCTTATGACCAGTATTATGCAAACACACCAGCCTACCTGGTCGGACATTAAACAATTGCTTTCCACCTTATTCAATACAGAAGAATGGGCGCGCATTGTACGGGCCGCCCTCAAGTGGCTGGAAAAACATCCTGCCCATCAGGGAGAAGTAAATCCACGGCAGCAGGCAGAGGCAGATTTCCCGAATAAAGACCCCTGCTGGGACCCGAATGACCCTGATGGAGCAGCGGCTCTCACTCGCTTCCGGACTGCACTCCTTGAAGGCCTTAAGAAGGGGGGGCAACGAGCTATGAACCTCAGTAAAACCGCAGAAGTTCTCCAGCTTCCTGATGAGAGTCCGGTGGTATTTTATGAGCGTCTGGCTGAGGCATACCGATTATACACCCCCTACGATCCAGCGGACCCTGAGAATCTTAAGATGATGAATAATGCCTTTGTGGCTCAGGCACAAGGTGATATACGGCGGAAGCTGCAGAAACTGGAAGGGTTTGCGGGCATGAATACAACACAATTGATGGAAGTGGCACAAAAAGTATATGTAAATCGTGACCAGGAGCAGAAGCGAGAGTCGGAGCGCCGGATGAAGAAAAAGGCAGAATTCCTAGCAGCCGCCTTAGCCGAGCGACCACCAGTTCCAGCCTGGGCCAGAGGAGGAAATAGGGGACAAGGACGCGGATATGGGGGGCCGAGGTTTCCCCTAAGCCCCACTCAATGTGCCTACTGCAAAGAGGAGGGACATTGGAAGAATGAATGTCCAAATCATAACACAAGGCGAGGAAGATATCCATCCACGAGGGGTGTAAGAGCACCCGTACGAACTACACGGGAGCAAGATCAGTATAATGCTTTCCCGCCTCCACCGGTTCCAGCTCTCGAAGGCCTTGCAGCTATGGAACATTATGACCCGGATGACTACTAGGCCGGACCGGGCTCCAAGTTTCTGTAAGGTCTCCAGGAGCCTATGGTCAACATGAATTTAGGGGACCGGAAAATGCAATTCATGGTCGATACCGGAGCAACACACTCAGTGGTCACCCAACAAGTAGCCCCGATCTCCTCCCAGTCAGTAACTGTTGTGGGAGCTACGGGGGAGAGGGCCCAGAGACCTTTCCTGCAAAACCGCACGTGCCAGTTGGGGGGACGGACCATCACTCACCAGTTCCTGTATATGCCTGAATGTCCCATACCCTTGCTGGGTCGGGATGTTCTGGCAAGACTCCAGGCCCAAATCTCATTCGGGTCTGATGGCCAGGCTGAGCTCCAAATACCCAGCCTGGGCCCAACAGTTTTGGTACTGTCCGTCCCCCGAGAAGAAGAATGGCGGTTATATGAGAACAGGCCCAAATCTGATGTGGCTACCCTGGTTACGTGGGAATCAGTGCCCCCTGGAGTATGGGCAGAAGGAAACCCCCCCCCCGGAATGGCCATTAACATCCCTCCCGTATGTGTTGAAATGAAGCCGGGAGCCTCCCCGGTGCATGTGCGACAATACCCGCTGCCGCGGGCAGCTGTAGAAGGAATCCATCATCATCTGGTGCAGCTACTACAGCATGGTATCCTGCGGCCCTGCCAATCGGCATGGAACACTCCTTTGCTGCCAGTCCGAAAACCTGGAACCACTGACTATCGACCTGTTCAGGACCTCCGTCGTGTCAATGAGGCCACTGTGACTCTACATCCAGTAGTACCAAACTCTTATACACTGTTGGGCCTCATCCCGGCGACTGCTTCTCACTTCTCACTTCTCAGTATTGGATCTAAAAGATGCCTTCTTTTGTATACGCCTGGCTACTGCAAGCCAGCACCTGTTTGCTTTTGAGAAAGAGGACCCTGCTACTGGCAGAAAGTCCCAAGTTACCTGGACTCGTTTACCACAGGGATTCAAGAACTCTCCTACCATCTTCAGCACAGCATTGGCCCAAGATCTCGCTAGTTTCCCTCCAGGGGAGCCCGGCAGACGAGTACTTCTGCAGTACGTTGATGACCCACTAATCGCTGCTGACCCTGAGGCTGAATGTGTATTGGCAACCACAGAACTTCTCCAACTCCTGTACAATGCGGGATACCGAGTCTCCAGAAAAAAAAAAAAGGCTCAGTTATGTCAGTCGGAAGTGAAGTATCTGGGATTCCATCTGTCAAAAGGAAGCCGACGGTTGGGGAGCGAGAGGAAGGAAGCAGTGTGCCGGATCCCAGTGCCAACAACCCGCAAGCAAGTACGTGCTTTTCTCGGGGCAGCTGGGTACTGTCGTATCTGGATTCCCAACTTCGCAAAGATCGCAAAGCCCCTCTATGAGTCTACAAAGGGCCCAGAGAAGAGCCCCCTTGAATGGGGTCGTGACCAACAGGAGGCCTTCGAACATTTGAAAAGGGCATTACTGTCATCACCAGCCCTAGGCCTTCCGGATGTCACCAAGCCTTTCACCCTCTATGTGCACGAAGCAGCAGGAACAGCTTTGGGGGTCTTGACCCAACAACTGGGGTCTTGGCCGTGACCAGTCGCCTGCCTGTCTGGACTGCTGGATCCAGTGGCCAAGGGATGGCCACCTTGCCTGAGAGCAATAGCAGCAACAGCCTTGTTGGTGGAAGAGTCTGATAAACTGTCCATGGGCCAAGGCCTTCTAGTCACCGTCCCACATTCAGTCCAAACATTGTTGAAGCATAAAGAAAGTCACTGGTTCACCAGCTCCCGGATGTTGGAATACCAGAGCATGTTATGGGGAAATCCCAGAGTGCAAATAACTACCAGCCAAGCCTTAAACCCTGCTACATTCCTGCCTGTTGGCCCAGGACCACCTGATCACGACTGCCTAGAAGTGATAGATACAGTCTTCTCCAGTCGCCCTGATCTGACGGATGAGCCGCTAACCAATCCGGATGAGACCTACTACGTAGATGGAAGCAGTCTGGTGTTGGAGGGCCGCAGGTGTGCGGGGTACACAGTGGTGGTGATGGAAGAGATAGTCAAAGCTCAGCCTTTACCCCTGGAACATCCGCACAGAAGGCGGAACTCATTGCCCTTACCCATGCCTTAACCCTTGGGACTACGGCCCCCAGATATTGGCCCAGTCCCAAATACACCCCCTGCGGCTGGCCTCCAGTAATACATCCCTCAACCACCTCTAGCGGTTGAGGTCCCACTTAAAAAGGGGGGAATGAGGCAGCCATGAGGTTTAGCTGTAGGTAGCCCTTACAAGTGATCAGCCTGACCCTTCCCCCGCAAGCCATGAGGTAATCAGCCTGCTAAGAGAAGGCATTGAGATTTCAGTGGACACCCTTCCCCCACTCCAGGTCTGAGCACAGTATCCCCTAGCCCAGAAACCAACAGACCAGAGCACACCGGTTTGAACAGGTCACCCAGGTACCTTCCCCAGAGGCTGCTGATTGGTGGGCAGGAAATACCTGTGGCAAATGGGATTGTAGAATGAGTTTAAAACTGTACTGTATATAAGGCATTGTAGGCCGTCCCTCGGGGCTCAGACCCTTATGGAGGTTGCTGGTATCTCTGTCTGATCCTGTGTGCACATTAAAAGATCCTGTTTGCATACCAGCCTGTCTGTGAGTCTTCCTTCTGTGGGTGAGTGATAGAATAAGAGCTTTTCACAGTGTTTCCTGCCACATTTTAATGACTCTGTGTACTCTTTCCACCTTTTCTTGATCTTCTCAGCATCATTCAACATGGATCCTTGAGTATCTTGTAACATTTCAATTCGAGGCTAGACTTTTTTCATTAACTCTCATAGCTTTGAGAAAGCCGATCTTGTTCTTCCTCTAATAGTTTCTGCTTCTATTTCATTGCATGCATCATGGTAGTACTTCTCCTTATCTTCCTGCAAATTGGAAATCTCTGAGTTCTGTGATTGCCTATCTTTCTCCTCTGGCTTTAGCTTCTCTGTGTTTCTGGGCAATTTTCAGAGTTTCTTCAGTCATCCATTTTGGCTGTTTTTGCTTTTTTACCTTCTGTAGAGACTTTTCACTTTCTTCCAACAGAACCTTCTTTGATGTCATCTCATAACTCTTCTGGAGCTCTGCCATTTGTATCTAAAGCAGCAAATTGATTTTGCAGACAGTCTTTAAATTTCAGTGGTATATTGTAAAGGTCATATATTGCTACATTCATGAGTAGCTTGCTCTTTTCAGCTTTATCTTGAGTTTGCATACTAGTAGTTGGTGATCTGTACACAGTCAGCTCTGGGTTTTGTCTTTGTTGATATTATAGAGCTTTTCCATCGTTAACTTCCACAGGTGTAGTCAATTTGATTTTTTTTTAAGTTTATTTAAGCCACCAATACAAACAGAAAGAATACAACAATCAACATATTCCTCCTGGGGTTGACTCTGATCCCCAGGAGGGAACCGTGATGGCATTACATTTTTCATATGACCTCCCCCCTCTTCCTCTATCCCCGTCCCCCTTCCCCCCCCCCCCCATCACACCCCTGACCATGTTACATTCAGATCCCACTGGTAGGACTAGACGAACCCGCCACTGGGACCAACTCGCAATGAAGGCTACTGATTAGTTGCCCATTTGGAAGACTAAGTTGCGGCACCGGGGGCTCAACTGGTGGATATATGGGTCCCAAAGCAAAATGAAGGCAGACCATCGCTTAGCATTGTCCTTAGCGCCCCTGTGCTCCAGAAGCATCAGTTGACGAAAGGAGTTTCGCCACTCCCAAAAGGAGGGGGGGGCTGCTCTCCCGCCACCGGCGTAGGAGGGGTCCCTTACCCACCAGACATGCCTTCCGCACTAATCCTTGTCACCATTTCCCCTTCGGGGAAGCATGACTCAATAAATCTAATGTGATTAGGGCTGCATCCAAATATATCTGCTGTCCCAAAAGCTTTGTCATGAAAGCACAAATGCGCCTCCAATACCGTCGAATCAACCGACAGCCCCACCACATGTGCAATAAAGTTGCTTGACGTTCCGCACATCGTGGACAACTCCCATCCAACGTCAGGCGACATCGAAGAGCCCTTCTTGGGGAGAAATGAACCCTTGTTATACATTTAGCTTGCATTTCTCTCCAGCGGACACCTTCCGCCAGGGTCCCCCTTCTGCGAAGGGCGTCAAGAACGGTTCCCGGGGGAATCTCCCGGCCCATCTCCGCCCCCCAGGCCTGTTCAATACTATGGAAATCCGGGCAACTCCGATACTGCTCCAGCCTGGCCCTAAAGACCCGTACTCAGGGCTTCCCCTCCCCCACAAGTCAAAAAACTCCAAGATCTGTGCAGATCGATCTGCGTGTAGTTCCGCCCCCGGAAGAGAGCCTACATAGTAGGCAATCTGCAGATATGCGAACACATGCCTCGGCCCCAAATCATACTCATGACAGAGGAACTGGAAAGATTTGGATTTCCCAACAGGATCAACCACATGTCCCAAGTTTCGTATGCCCCTGTCTTCCCATGTTCGAAACAAGATACCTTCGGTACCTGGAGTAAAACAAACATTACCCTGCAGAGGCAGCCAGCTCGACACTTGCCAATTGCGCCCCCAATAGAGATTAAACTGCCGCCACGCCCGCCTCACCGGCGTCAATAAGACACTTGTCGCCAGGTGAGGTGGTAGTACACGGTTTTCCAAATGCCGTATGGCTTGTAGGGAGTGGGGAGCCACATAGGCCTCCTTCAACGCCCTGGGCGTATAAAGCTCAGTAACACCCAGCCAGTCCCCCAAATGACGGACCTGGCAGGCCAAGGCGTAGGCGCCCAGATCTGGAAGCCCCCAGCCGCCACATTTCCTGCTCCCCACCAAACGACTATAAGGGATACGCGCCTTCGCACCACGCCACAGGAACCCCCGAAATTCTGCCTCAAAGCGCCGTATATCCTGTCGTAGCAGCCAAACCGGGAGAATCTGCATCCAATACAATAAGCACGGCAAGATTACCATTTTAATCACCGCTATTCTCCCGGACAGAGATAATGGAAGGGCCCGCCAAGCCTGCAGCTGGGCACTCACTTTGGTCATCATCCGATGCAGGTTACTCCCGTATAGTAGTGAAAGCCGATTTGGCAGTATTATCCCCAGGTACACAAATTGATTTCCCGCCCATTTTAAGGGGAACACCCCCGGCCAACCACCCCGCAACTGTCCGGAAACATCCAAAGCTTCGGACTTGTCCTCATTGATACGAAGGCCCGCGAACTGCTCAAAGATCCGGAACTCCCGAAGTAACCCGGGCAGCGATACCTCAGGGGACAGCAAATGAACCAAGAGGTCATCCGCAAAGGCGGAGATCTTAAAGTCGTAAGCTCCGATATGTACCCCACGTATCTCTCGAGACCCCTCCACCTTCCGCAAGAGGGGGTCTAATGACAAGACAAAAAGTAACCGCTTACAGCCCCGGCTTCCTCGTGCTGAACTCCTGCCCAATCAGGAGCAGTGGGAGAGCTCCTGCCCAATCCGGGCAGTGGGAGCAGAGGAGCCGCGCACACCCGAACCGCTCAAAAGCGGCATCCCTACCCCGAGGGAGCCACTTGTGCCGCTTACAGCCCCAGCTTCCTCGTGCTGAACTCCTGCCCAATCGGGAGCAGTGGGAGAGCTCCTGCCCAATCCGGGCAGTGGGAGCAGAGGAGCCGCGCACACCCGAACCGCTCAAAAGCAGCGTCCCTACCCCGAGGGAGCCGCTTGTGCCGCTTACAGCCCCGGCTTCCTCGTGCTGAACTCCTGCCCAATCGGGAGCAGTGGGAGAGCTCCTGCCCAATCCGGGCAGTGGGAGCAGAGGAGCCGCGCACACCCGAACCGCTCAAAAGTGGCGTCCCTACCCCGAGGGAGCCGCTTGTGCCGCTTACAGCCCCGGCTTCCTCGTGCTGAACTCCTGCCCAATCGGGAGCAGTGGGAGAGCTCCTGCCCAATCCGGGCAGTGGGAGCAGAGGAGCCGCGCACACCCGAACCGCTCAAAAGCAGCGTCCCTACCCCGAGGGATCCGCTTGTGCCGCTTACAGCCCCGGCTTCCTCGTGCTGAACTCCTGCCCAATCGGGAGCAGTGGGAGAGCTCCTGTCCAATCCGGGCAGTGGGAGCAGAGGAGCCGCGCACACCCGAACCGCTCAAAAGTGGCGTCCCTACCCCGAGGGAGCCGCTTGTGCCGCTTACAGCCCCGGCTTCCTCGTGCTGAACTCCTGCCCAATCGGGAGCAGTGGGAGAGCTCCTGCCCAATCCGGGCAGTGGGAGCAGAAAAGCCGCGCACACCCGAACCGCTCAAAAGCGGCGTCCCTACCCCGAGGGAGCCGCTTGTGCCGCTTACAGCCCCGGCTTCCTCGTGCTGAACTCCTGCCCAATCGGGAGCAGTGGGAGAGCTCCTGTCCAATCCGGGCAGTGGGAGCAGAGGAGCCGCGCACACCCGAACTGCTCAAAAGCGGCGTCCCTACCCCGAGGGAGCCGCTTGTGCCGCTTACAGCCCCGGCTTCCTCGTGCTGAACTCCTGCCCAATCGGGAGCAGTGGGAGAGCTCCTGCCCAATCCGGGCAGTGGGAGCAGAGGAGCCGCGCACACCCGAACCGCTCAAAAGCGGCGTCCCTACCCCGAGGGAGCCACTTGTGCCGCTTACAGCCCCGGCTTCCTCGTGCTGAACTCCTGCCCAATCGGGAGCAGTGGGAGAGCTCCTGCCCAATCCGGGCAGTGGGAGCAGAGGAGCCGCGCACACCCGAACCGCTCAAAAGCGGCGTCCCTACCCCGAGGGAGCCGCTTGTGCCGCTTACAGCCCCGGCTTCCTCGTGCTGAACTCCTGCCCAATCGGGAGCAGTGGGAGAGCTCCTGCCCAATCCGGGCAGTGGGAGCAGAGGAGCCGCGCACACCCGAACCGCTCAAAAGTGGCGTCCCTACCCCGAGGGAGCCGCTTGTGCCGCTTACAGCCCCGGCTTCCTCGTGCTGAACTCCTGCCCAATCGGGAGCAGTGGGAGAGCTCCTGCCCAATCCGGGCAGTGGGAGCAGAGGAGCCGCGCACACCCGAACCGCTCAAAAGCGGCGTCCCTACCCCGAGGGAGCCGCTTGTGCCGCTTACAGCCCCGGCTTCCTCGTGCTGAACTCCTGCCCAATCGGGAGCAGTGGGAGAGCTCCTGCCCAATCCGGGCAGTGGGAGCAGAGGAGCCGCGCACACCCGAACCGCTCAAAAGCGGCGTCCCTACCCCGAGGGAGCCGCTTGTGCCGCTTACAGCCCCGGCTTCCTCGTGCTGAACTCCTGCCCAATCGGGAGCAGTGGGAGAGCTCCTGCCCAATCCGGGCAGTGGGAGCAGAGGAGCCACGCACACCCGAACCGCTCAAAAGCGGCGTCCCTACCCTGAGGGAGCCGCTTGTGCCGCTTACAGCCCCGGCTTCCTCGTTCTGAACTCCTGCCCAATCGGGAGCAGTGGGAGAGCTCCTGCCCAATCCGGGCAGTGGGAGCAGAGGAGCCGCGCACACCCGAACCGCTCAAAAGCGGCGTCCCTACCCCGAGGGAGCCGCTTGTGCCGCTTACAGCCCCGGCTTCCTCGTGCTGAACTCCTGCCCAATCGGGAGCAGTGGGAGAGCTCCTGCCCAATCCGGGCAGTGGGAGCAGAGGAGCCGCGCACACCCGAACCGCTCAAAAGTGGCGTCCCTACCCCGAGGGAGCCGCTTGTGCCGCTTACAGCCCCGGCTTCCTCGTGCTGAACTCCTGCCCAATCGGGAGCAGTGGGAGAGCTCCTGCCCAATCCGGGCAGTGGGAGCAGAGGAGCCGCGCACACCCGAACCGCTCAAAAGCGGCGTCCCTACCCCGAGGGAGCCGCTTGTGCCGCTTACAGCCCCGGCTTCCTCGTGCTGAACTCCTGCCCAATCGGGAGCAGTGGGAGAGCTCCTGCCCAATCCGGGCAGTGGGAGCAGAGGAGCCGCGCACACCCGAACCGCTCAAAAGCGGCGTCCCTACCCCGAGGGAGCCGCTTGTGCCGCTTACAGCCCCGGCTTCCTCGTGCTGAACTCCTGCCCAATCGGGAGCAGTGGGAGAGCTCCTGCCCAATCCGGGCAGTGGGAGCAGAGGAGCCACGCACACCCGAACCGCTCAAAAGCGGCGTCCCTACCCTGAGGGAGCCACTTGTGCCGCTTACAGCCCCGGCTTCCTCGTTCTGAACTCCTGCCCAATCGGGAGCAGTGGGAGAGCTCCTGCCCAATCCGGGCAGTGGGAGCAGAGGAGCCGCGCACACCCGAACCGCTCAAAAGCGGCGTCCCTACCCCGAGGGAGCCGCTTGTGCCGCTTACAGCCCCGGCTTCCTCGTGCTGAACTCCTGCCCAATCGGGAGCAGTGGGAGAGCTCCTGCCCAATCCAGGCAGTGGGAGCAGAGGAGCTGCGCACACCCGAACCGCTCAAAAGCAGCGTCCCTACCCCGAGGGAGCCGCTTGTGCCGCTTACACCCCCGGCTTCCTCGTGCTGAACTCCTGCCCAATCGGGAGCAGTGGGAGAGCTCCTGCCCAATCCGGGCAGTGGGAGCAGAGGAGCCGCGCACACCCGAACCGCTCAAAAGCGGCATCCCTACCGGGCGCGCCCGCGCCTGACGGGCCCGCACCTGAGGGCCCTTTGGCGTGGCCCTTAGGCGGTGGCCATTGGGGCGGAAAGAAAGGAGTGCCCCCCCACCAACACGTAAACTACAGGAGTACACCACGCCGAGAAAGCCGCACCGCTTCCTCCAAACCCGGGGACGTACCCCCCACCTCGCTGAATGCGCGTGTTAAAGGCATCCACGGCTTGAGCTCCCCAGGCCGGGTCATCAGACATCCGAAACCGCAAGCAGACCTCACACAGAACATCACAGCATACCACCATGATCACAACATGGTTTCTACCATTCAGCCTCCTCCTCACACATATCCTGCCACCAGACCCCCACCTCCACTACCTACACCATAACCCCCAATGGCACCCACCCACCACATGGCAATACATAGTTCCACAATGCAATCACCCCACCACACACAGCACATCAACAACAAGAAGAAAAAACACACACAAATCACACCCCCTCGCACAATTTTCCACGGAGTCACACAACACAACAGAACAAACTACCATAGAGCTCATAAACGCAAGGTCCATATGCAACAAGATACACACAATAGCAGACCACATAGAAGACCACCAACCAGACATACTCTGCATTACAGAAACCTGGCTCAATCCCACCGACACTGTCCTAATCAATCAATTGGTACCAGACACCTACACAGCTTACAACTGCCCACGCACCCACAAACGCGGAGGAGGGGTTCTTATAATTGCAAAGAAAAACCTGAAGTTCAAAACGCACAGCTCCGCCGACACACCACAAAGCAACACACTCAGCATCATGAACAAACACGTGTCACTCTGCCTAACCTACAGAGCTCCCCGAGCCCCACCTGATGAACTGGCAGCTATGCTCGAAACAGCATGTGCTCTCACCGCAACTAACAAACCCACGCTACTGCTTGGTGACTTCAACCTCAAGTCCACCAACAACAAAGATGCAGATGCCTTCCTCCAAGCAATGACATCACTTCAATACACCCAAATCATCAACGCCCCTACACACAGACACGGCTCTACACCAGACCTCATATTTGCAACCAACTCCCTAACTTCAAGAGGTCTAATCTCAACACCTTCCATCACCCCAGTCCCCTGGTCAGATCACCACATAATCAAGATCATACTGCAACTTCAAAAAGACAAGCGCAACGAACAAACCAACAATTCCCCCGCACAAAGGCGATTCAAGAACTTTGACAGAGACGCCTTCCTACTAGTCACGTTAAATCAACTGTCAACAGAAACAGACAACCTGGAGACTCAAATAACCAACTGGAACAACACACTATCCAACGCTGCCACAGCTACAGCTACCAGACCAAAGAAACACTGCAACAACAAGAGACATCACAAGCTCTGGTACTCCACAACCATACGACAAGAAAAAAGAGATCTCAGAAAGATGGAACGGAGATGGAGAAAATCCAAGACACCCGAAAACCAGCAGATATACCTAACAAACCAAAGACAATACGCTGACCACATCAACCAATCCAAGAAAGAATACCATACAAACATGATAAACACCTCCATAAACAAACCCAGGGAGCTTTTCGAAATAGTGAAAATCCTCACAAAGGAACAGAAAACAGAGGAGGAAATACAAATCGACCCGCAAAAATTTGCTGATCACATCAAAGACAAATTTCACTCAACAGACCCAACTACAACCAGCTCTTCAACCCAGCCTGATTCACACCCCAAGACATGGGACACTTTCTGCCCTCCCTCAACAGAACAGCTCTCCCACATCATCTCAGCAATCAGAACAAGCACCGCTCCCACGGACCCTTGCCCAGTATCATAGATCAAGGCCACCAAATCAAGCTTCATCCACATCATACACGACATTGTGCGCAACTCACTCACCCAGGGTCTCCTGCCAGCTCAACTAAAACAAGCTACAGTACGCCCAATACCGAAGAAAACAACCCTCGACAAGAGCAACCCCGCAGCATACAGACCAATATCCAGCATACCCTTTCTGGCAAAAATCATAGAAAAAGCAGTGCAACAACAACTACAGGAACATATTGACAACAATGCTCCTCTAGACGACAACCAGCACGGCTTCCGCCCCCAACATGGAGTCAAAACACTGCTGATTTACCTCATAGACAACATCCTCAGAGTCATAGACAACAACACTAAAGGTATCCTAATGATCTTCGTCGACATCTCCTCCGCCTTCGACACAGTTGACCACCTAACCCTCCTGGAAAGACTAAAGAAAATTGGACTTCATGGTACCACGCTAAAATGGTTCCAATCCTACCTCACCGACAGGCAGATCCAAGTCAAGATAGGCCACAACACCTCTCAACCCATAAAAGTCCGCCAAGGAGTACCTCAAGGGTCCGCCCTCTCGGCACTTCTGTTCAACATTTACATCCAGCCAATATGCGACATCCTGAAAGCGAACAACATTCAATACACCATCTATGCAGACGATATTATGATATACACACCTATCTCAACCGACAACCCAGACTACAATAAAATAACCGACTGCCTAACTCAAATGACAAACTGGTGTACGAACAACAACCTCTCAATCAACTACAGCAAGACTGAGGCACTAATAATCACTCGCAACCCTGACTTCATCCAACCACCGGACATCAGAATAGCAGACACAACCATTCCAATAAAATCCGAAGTAAAATATCTTGGAGTAACCCTGGACAACGAACTAAATCTCAAGTCACACGTTAACAAAACGGTCAAGAATGCATACCATAGAATGAGAATCATCAGACGGCTTAAACCCCTCCTCGCCACAGAACACTTCCGCACTGTATGCCAAGCACTCATCACCCCATTAATGGACTTCTGCAACCCCATCTACCTTGGCCTACCAAAACAAACCCTCAAACCTCTTCAACTAGCCCAAAACACCGCAGCACGCATAATCTCAAGCTCAACAAGACATGAACACATTACCCCGGTTCTCAAAGACCTACACTGGCTCCCAATCAGCTCACGCATCAAATACAAAACAATAATAAACATATTCAAAATCAAGCACCACATTTCAGCCAACAGCCTGCACACCCTCATTCATCCAGACACCAGCACCCGCCCACGAAGAAAAGGAACCTCCAACAGAGTCAACACCCCGAGAGACTTCAGAAAAACACGAAAGGACACTACAGAGAGAGCCCTCTCCCTGGCAGCCCCAACAATTTGGAACTCCCTCCCAGATGAACTGAGATCGACAACGGACCTCAAAGACTTCCGCAAACAGCTGAAGACAACACTGTTCATAGAACATTATGGACACGTCACTTAATCAACAAGGACTAACCAACAAAGGCCCCCCCAACCCTGACGAGAGATTGTATAACGGCACCGGATTTAACTTAAGCTATATCTGGACAGTACCTTGTATTATAGAACATGCTGTATCATAGCGCACACTGTACATAGCCCACCCTAATCTAAACACCTCCCACACACGCACATTTTAAACAATACAGTCACTGCATGAACTACCCCCCACACGCACATTATAACCCTTCTTTCACTGCATGAACTTCCCCCCACATCCTTTGATTGTATTGTTGTGACACCGCCTTGATTTTACGATAAGACGGTATAGAAATACTGTTAAATAAATAAATAAAATAAATCCCTGGCGCGTCCCACGTTGCAGCGAAAAGGCCTCGGACAGCACCCCATTACACATGATCGCTGCTGTTGGATCTGCATATAAACATGCGATCATTTTACAAAACACGGGCCCTATGCCATAACGCGGGAGAAGATACATCAGATACTGCCAGTCAACCCTATCAAAAGCTTTTTCCGCATCGAAACTAATCAATAAAGACGGCAGACGTTTATGCTGGACCCATTCTAGGAATGTAAGGATTTTGCGCCAGTTCCGGACGGCATAGCGGTCTTTAACAAACCCTACTTGAGATTCGTGGACTAGCTGCCCCAGACATCCCACAAGGCGGTCAGCCAAAATTTTAGCCATTAACTTAAGATCAAAATTAAGTAACGAGATAGGACGATAGGATGCCGCCTGTAGGGGGTCTTTAGCTGGTTTTGGAATAAGAACAATGTGGGCATGATTGTTACCCCAGCGAAAGTACCCCTGCTGCGCCCGCAGGTTATGTACTGCTACTAATGTTGGGGAAAGCAGCTCGTTGAGAATCTTATAAAATTCAGCACCGAGCCCATCCGACCCGGGTGATTTGTTGCAGCTAGCCTTTACTATAGCCACTTGCATCTCTGCCACTGTTATTGGCAGGTCCAGCTGCGCCTTTTGCCCCTCCGATAGTTGAGGCAAATCGAGATTCCCAACATAGTCTGTCATCCGGTGGACGGAGGGTGACTCTGCTGTATACAATTGCTGAAAAAAAGAACGGAAGATGCGCGCTATCTCGGGGCTCTCCCGATGAAGCCTCCCTTGATCATCCCTGAGCGCTGGCATGAACTTCGAGCTCCGAGAACCTCGTAGACATCGAGCCAACAGTTTCCCCGGTCGGTCTCCATGACGGTAAAGCTGATATCGGTAATACAACACGGACGTCTTGGCCCGCTGGTGTAAGAGTTCATTAAGTTCCGTTTGACTCTCCCACACCCGCCGTTTAAGCCCCGGCGAAGGCTGGTGGGCCCATTGACGTCTCAACTTCATAGCCAATTTTTCTAAGCAAATTATACGATGTGCCAACAATCTCCGTTTCCGAGCAAGAAAGCCAATAATATCCCCTCGCAAGACAACTTTCACCATTTCCCAGACCAACTCAGGGTCTTCCTGGTGTATACTATTATCGGCCTCAAATTCCCGCCATCGCTGCTGAAGAAATGACCGGAATTGCATGTCCCTATAAAGCTCAAGGGGGAACCGCCAGCAAGTTGACCGGGGGGCAGTCCCGTTCCAGTGAACCTCTAACCAGATAAGCGCGTGGTCCGATATCTCTATGGGCCTTATCTGCGCGTCCTGGACTTTCGCAAACAATCCCGTAGAAGTCAGCAAATAGTCTATACGCGCACTTGAGCCGTGCGCCCGAGATTGATGTGTGTAGTCCTTTTCCACAGGATGTAATAATCTCCAGGGGTCCACCAGGCCCAACCTGGAGCAAAGTCGCAGCAGTGCACGTGCCGAGTGCATTCTATCCCTAGGCCCCTCCCCTCTGGGCGTGTCTAGCGCCACGTCCATAACACTGTTAAAGTCCCCTCCCAGAATTAAGGGTAGCTCCGGCAGTGTCTCTACCTTAGAAGCAAGACGGGAATAAAAGTTCGGATCCAGTACATTCGGGCAATAAAGATTTCCCAAAATAACAGGTTGCCCCTCCAAAATCCCCTGCACAATTATAAATCTACCTGACGAGTCCCCCAGTTCTCGCTCGACCTCCAGCCTAATTCGCTTGTGTATCAAAAGTACTACTCCCCCCTTCTTCCCGCATGCTGGAGAACCTCATACCTGCCCCACCCACTCCTGGCACAACTTACGATGTTCCTCGGCAGTCTGGTGGGTTTCCTGGAGCATAGCGATGTCCACCTTCTGCCTGGCTAACGCCTGCAGGACTTTGGACCGCTTGATCGGGCTACCCAGGCCGCAAACATTCCAGGAAATTATCTTAAGGGGCATTGAATACATGCACAATATCGCATCAGAACCATATCAACAGTCTTCGAGGGCGCCCCCCCCCAGCCTGAGGCTCCCCCTTATGGACATATTCGGATCGCAGCAGAAAAAGGTATACCATGTCATGGGTGTGATTTTGCCCCTGAGTCCCGTCCCCCCTTCCCCCCCCCAACCCCCCTCCCCCCATCTCCCCCACCTCCCTCCATCCTCTGTCTATATATCTTCTATTCCCCCTCCTACGAGGCAGAATAGAGTCCGCTCCCTGAGATCTGTGAGTGCGTGCGGTCTCCTCCAGCTCCAAGACACAGGCACTCACCCATTGCTCTCATTCTCCCCTACTGCAAGTGAAAACACTTTTGTTAGCCTTTAGCCAGCAGCCCATCCCAAGTGGCGTGGGATGCAAAACAATTACCCCAAACAGCACACTTTCAAACACAGGTAGATAGAAAGGCAACAGAAAATTTACATTTGCATATAAAATAAACAAAATCACCCCAGGAGGGGGATCTCCAATCCCCTGATCCACGGAGGCTGACTACCCAGCGGGGTGGGCATCCGATACGTAGTCTGGGAACCCAATCCGCTTACTTCCCCCCTGGCTCTCACCCCCCTCCCCTAGGGCCCCAGACCCGGCATCCCCCAGGGCACGGCACCACCAGAGACGAGTAAGTGCCCCACCATGGGTGATGTATACCCCTCGCGACCCCCGACAGAATAATAAAGCAGTGCCCTCATCGTCTTAACCTTACCGCATTCCATCCACCACAGGCCCGGCTCTAGCCCAGAAAGAAGGGGCGTATCCCCGCCCCCCCTCCTCCGCCCCAAACCCCCGGACCGTTGATACCCATATTGCATCCCAAATAATTACTATTGAAAAGAGACCAAGGAACCCAGTGCACAAATACCAGAAATGAACAGCAAGAACAGCAAACACTTTGATTAAAAAGCAATTCAAAAGAAAAAATACTTTGTGCGCTGGCCTGGCGAGAAAATGTCCGCTCCAGGGTTTACTCTATCCACCCGAGCTGTACCAATTGCCTTCCTTAGTCGGGTGTAGCCCAGGCCAGAAACTGGGGACTGTCGGTTCCCGGAACGCACCACTTCATTGGCCGCCCCTGGGCAAGCATCAAGCCAACTCACCACCGCATACTCCACCCGGTGAAGGGGCCCCGCAATCCAGGGCATATTCTCAAACGATACGGAACAAACAAGGTCCCCTCATGTCTCTACCATTAGAATATACACCTCTCAACACAGGCGAAACTGGCGAAACTGAAAAAACTTTGAGTTGGCATAGCATCTCAGGTTCAGGGCGGGGATTGTCGCTCCTCTCTCCCAAGGCCCTCCACGTATGGACCTGCTTCAGCCACAGAGTCAAAGGATCGACGGGCACCCTCATGGAACATATGCAATTTTGCAGGATACTGCACGGAGAATTTAATGTGTAAGCTGATCATCTTCTGACAGAGAGGGGCATAGGCTCGCCGCTGCTGACTGACTGTCGCAGAATAATCCTGCGCGAAGCGAAGCTTCAGGGTTTCATGCAGTATCTTGCCCTTCCACCTAGCAGCTTGTAATATAGCCTCCTTCTGTGGGTAATGCAGAAATTTTGCAAGCACCACTCTCGGCCGCGAGTCTCGCACTTGCCTACCTCCCACACGGTGCGCTCTCTCAATGAGCAGTTTACCATGAGCTTTGATACCCTCAAATAGCTGGGGGAGCAGAGATTCCAAATGTTGTTTAAGATCCTTATCCGCTATCGACTCAGAGATGCCCATCACTCTCAGGTTGTTCCGCCTGGATCGGTTTTCGAGGTCATCCATTTTTAATTCGTGTGCTTGTATTTGGGCTTTCAGAGTCTGCACACTCTGCGTTAGGGTCTCCAGGCCATCCTCAGCCCTCCCGATGCGTTCCTCCGCTTCCTGGAGTCTTCCACCCAGGGCGCCCACAGACTCTTGCAAGGTATCCATTTTCTCATGAAGCGCCGTGAATTGCGTAGCTAGGGCCTCCGCCACTGCCGCAGAAACCTCCTCTAGGAAGGCTGGCGATGTCAGCGATTTCAGCATGGTCATGGCATCGGCCATTTTGGGCGCTGGAGTACCACGGTCCTTCTCCCTTCGAGCAGTTTTTGCGGCTGCCGCCATCCTTTCCACAATCTCCCAGTACTACCTCAGCCAGGGGTTGGTTATAGAGGCACGTTAATAACGTTTATAGCCTAATTTTCGGCTCTGGGATCGGCAATAATTGCACGGTTTGGCTGAAGGAGACCGGAGCGCAAGCAGCACACATCTGCTTCCCTCACCGCATCACGTGATCTCTCGTCAATTTGATTTTTATACAATCCATTGGGTGAATTCCATTTGTACAATTGCCGTTTGTGTTGCTGGAAGAAGATATTTGAGATGAATAGATATAATTCTGCAAGACCAACAATCAGTCTTTCTCTAGCTTTATTTCTGTTGCCAAGTCCATATTTTCCAACAACTTTGCCGCCTTCTTTGATGCCAGCATTTGCTTTCCAGTCACCCATGACTATCACAATATCCTGTTTGTATGTTCTGTCAATTTCAGCTTGTACTTTTTCGTAGAACTCATCAACTTCATCCTCTTCTGCAACTGTTGTTGGGGCATATACTTGAATTACAGTGGTGTTGATGGACATTCCTCATAGATGAATAGAAATTAAGCGTTCACTGATTGCATTGCATTCCATTACAGTTCTTGCAAGTTTCTTCTTAACGCAACACCATTTCTTTTTTGCCTTTCATTTCCAGCATAGTAGACTATGTGATCATCAGATGTAAAGTGTCCAATGCCAGTCCATTTCAGTTCACTGACATCCAACATATTGAGTTGTACACATTCTTCTTGACCACCTCCAACTTCTCTTGGTTCATGCTTCATACGTTCTATATCCCAGTATGTAAAACATCTTTGCAGCTTCTGAATCTCATTTCATGCACAGCTACATCAGCAATCAGACGCACAAGGGCTTTGATCCAACCACATTATAAATGCTGGCTTTACTCTGAAAAGTCTTCAGCTCCTCCCCAGTAGCCAGTTGAGTGCCTTCTGACCTGGGGGTCTCACCTTCCAGCAGTACAGTGCATTTGTTTTGTTGTGAGTATCCATTGAGTTTTCATGGCAAGATATGGAAGTAGATTGCCAGGCCTTTCTTCTGCGCAGTTTAATTCTAGTGTTGTTGCCATTGTCACAGAAATGTGATCCTCTGCTGACTCACCATCCCATTCTGTTGCTGCCCAGATGGGTGTTTTTTCTTGGTCTGGCATCTCAGCTGAGACCTGTCCATCTTAGAAGATCCTGCCAGTAGTTAAGCTACCGACAGCTTAGCCTTCAGCATCACTGATGCACACAACCCTTCACAGCACAACAAGCTCCAAACCAAGTGAGGGAAGCTTTCCTTAGAAACTCAAAATACAAGGCTTTGACTTTCATACTTTGGACATAGCATACAAAGAGAATTATAATTAGAGAAAAGTATCATGCTTGGCAAGATTAAAGGTCAATACAAAATAGGAATACTAGCAATTCAATAGACTGATAGAACAACAACTATGGATGCCACTCTATGAACAATTAATCACCTGATTGAAGACTAATTCAGTTTAGGGTCGCCATGAGTTGACATTGACTTGATGGCACTTAACAACAACAATATCATATTTCCACCTGTCTCTCTACTTGAAGGACTAGAAAGGGGGACTGTTAGTTCTGGAGAGAAATCTGCAACTGTGAGTATATACTTCTGGTAATTTTCTAAAAAGAATTCTTTGTATTAAAGCTACTTAATCTGTGAACCCACTGTTTTTTTGTTGGATCAGTTAGGGCCTAGTAGCAGCAATTAAAGTTTGAATTTAAAACACAGAGGAGAACTTTCTGGTTACATTTCATACCCAGCAGAGAGCTTGTAGTTTAAATTTAATAGTCACTCAGGGCCAAGTAACAGCAAAGTACTTTTAGTTTAAATTTAACACACAGAAGAGAGCTTTCTGGTTACATTTGGAACCCAGCAGAGAGCTTGTAGTGTACATTTAATAGTCACTCAGGGCCTAGCATCAGAAAAGTACTTTTAGTTTTAAAACACAGAAGAGAGCTTTCTGGTTAAATTTAGAACCCAGCAGAGAGCTTGTAGCTTAAATTTCATAAGAAGTTAGAGCCTAGCAGCAGCTAAGAGCTATAATTTAAATCAAATCAGAATTTAGCTTACCTCAGCAGCACAAGACAGGGTACTGTGTAGCAGCCCTCTTTTAATAAGTGTTATTTCCCTCCCTCCCCTGGGATAATCGTAGCTTTTTTTTTTTTAATACTTTATTTAAATTCACCAGTAAATACAATTAAAAAGAAACAGTTAACCAGGCCTCCACGAGGGGTGCACTCTTATCCCCTCCGGAAGACCGCAGAAAAAATACAACAGGTGACTTTTATCATATTATCCCCTCCCCCCCACCCCCCCATCCCCCCCTCCCCGCCACCCCCCCCCCCCCCACACTCCATCAGCAGCAAAATAGAAACTAGTACAAAAATTGGAAGCACTAAATACACACCCCTCCTCCCCCTTATCCATTCAACTCCCCATTTGAAGGATTTCATTACGACTACGTGCCCCTAGTTGCTGAATATAGGGTTCCGATGTTGACATGAACACTGTCCAGCACTTGACACTGCCCCTCGCAAGCCAGCGCTCCAGCAACATCAGATGGTGGAAATTATTCCGCCATTCGCTGAAGGTTGGCGGCTGATGTTCCCTCCATAACCGGAGAATCGGCCCTTTACCCACCAGACAGGCCTTCCGCAAGAGCATTCGTTCCCCTGCCTTCGCAGGCCCGGGGACCGCCAGCTGGTCCAAAACCACAAAGGAGCCTGTCCATCTAACCCGCTGCTGCAACAGCTGACTAAGAAAATTCCGTATCCTCGCCCAATAAGGCCGCAGTCAACAACAGCCCCACCACATATGCAGCAAAGTCGCCAAGTGTGACGAACAATGGGGGCAACTGCCATCCGTCCCCAACTGACTCCGAAAGGCCCGCCGTGGTGAAAAATGAGCTCTAGTCACACACTTAAATTGAATCTCCCTCCAACGGGCCCCCTGCACCATGCAAACAATCCGTTTCAAGGCCTTGCCGACCAGTCCCGGAGCCACCTCCCCACCCAATTCAACAGCCCAAGCCAACTTGACCCCCCGGTAATCGGGAAGTACCCGGTAACAATCCAACCGACTTTTTCAGCTGAGAAATGGACGGGGAACTGTCCTCCCCTATCCCAAAAAATTCCATAATTGTGGCCGAGCGGTCAATGTGCAGCGCATCCCTCTGTAATGAGGTCACGTAGTGAGCGGCTTGCATATAAGCAAAACAGTGCCTAGTAGGTAACTCGTACTCCCAGCTCAGGGCCAAAAAAGACTTGCAGCATCCCGAGGGTTCAACAAGATGTCCCACCGTCCGTATACCGCGTGCCCACCAGTCTCTAAACACCATCGTTTCAGACCCCGGGAGGAACTGAGCATTCCCTCGAAGGGGTAACCAACTGGAAACACCCCAGGGGGCAGTCCAATACTTATTAAGCTGTTGCCAGGTGTGTCTAGCCGAGCCCACTAGGGCGCTCCTCTGAACCGCCTCCGGCAAATCACTGTGTCGCCCCTGTAAAACCCCCAACAAGGTCCACGGTGCCACTAAACACTCCTCCACAGCCCGAGGCATATAGTCATCTGTCTCACCTAATCAATCTCCTAAATGTCTCGCTTGACATGCCAAAGCATACATCTTTAAGTCAGGCAGTCCCATACCCCCATCTTTCCATTTCCCCAGTAGCCTACCCCACGGAATCCGAGCCCGCTGCCCTCTCCAAAGAAACCCCTTAAGAGATGCTTCAACACGACGCAAGTCCCGACGTAATAACCAAACAGGCAAGGTCTGCAACCAGTAAAGGATACGTGGTAATATAACCATCTGTACCACCGCAATTCTCCCAGACAAAGACAATGGAAGATGCTCCCAGGCCTGCAACTGTGTCAAACGCCACAATATACGATCCAAATTGCGTCTATATAGCACTTGGGGTTGACGAGGCAGCACTATACCCAAATAAACAAATTCCTCCACTGCCCACCGGAGGGGAAAGGTCTCCCCCCAGGACCCACGAAGGTGCCGCAGAGTATCCAACGCTTCCGATTTATCATGATTAATGCAGAGACCAGCCAAGGCTCCAAATCGCCCAAATTCCTCCAACAGACTCTGAAGAGAAGCTACTGGGGAAGTCATATGGACTAACAGATCATCCGCGAAAGCTGAAATTACAAACTCCTGCGATCCCATCACCATACCCTTGATTGTACCCGAGTGAACAATTTTGCGAATCAAAGGGTCTAGTGAAAGAACAAATAACAACGGAGAGAGGGGCAGCCCTGACGCGTACCCCTCTCCAAAGCAAACCCCTCCGAAAGCACTCCATTGCACAGGATCCCCGCCGTCGGCGTTATATATAAACTCCGCACCATTTTACAGAAGGCGTCCCCTATGCCGTAGTATGGCAACAGCCCCCATAGATATTGCCAATTCACCCTATCAAATGCCTTTTCGGCATCGAAGCTGACAAGTAGCGAGGGTATCTGTCGGGTGTGTACCCATTCCAAGGAGGCCAGGATTTTCCGGAGATTGCGAACGGCGTATCGCCCCTTAACAAAGCCCACTTGTGCTTCATGAACTAAGCTCCCCAATACTTCAGCCAACCTTAGAGCCAAAACTTTCGCCAGAACCTTTAAGTCGAAATTGAGAAGGGAGATAGGCCGATACGAGGCTGCTAACATCGGGTCCTTACCCGGTTTGGGAATCAAAGTAATATGAGCATGGTTCTGCCCCCAACGAAAAGCCCCCCGGTCCCCCCTCACACTGAACACCTCTCTTAACACCGGACTAACACAATCACCCAGTATCTTGTAAAATTCCGCACTCATGCCATCTGGTCCGGGAGCCTTACAACAACTAGCCACCGAAATAACCGACTGTATCTCCTGGGAAGTAAGAGGCTGGTCCAGCACCCCCCTCTGTGCCTCTGTAAGCCGCGGCAAATTCAGATCTCGCAAGTAGTCAGGCAGAATCGCACCGGACCCCGCCTAAGCTTTGTAGAGTGACTGGAAAAAACCCCGAAAAACCCTGGCAATATCCCCATTCGCCTTATGCACGGTGCCCTTATCATCCCGGAGGCCCGCCACCAGAGTAGAGCCTCGCCTGCCCCTCAGACAATGAGCCAACAGTTTCCCGGGCTTATCGCTATAACAATACAACCGATAGCGATAATAAAGGATTGATTTCTTGGCTTTCTGATGCAACAACTCGTTGAGGTCAACTTGGGTTTCCCAAAGCCTCCTCCTATTCTCGGCCGACGGTAGTTGGGCACACCGACGCCGAAGTTTAATGACCTGTTGCTCTAGTGCCATGATGCGTTCCGCAAGTATCCAACGCTTCCGTGCTGCATATCCGATGATATCCCCCCTAAGAACTACTTTCACCGTTTCCCAGATCAATTCAGGATCATCCTCGTGGACTCGGTGATCACTCGCGAATTCCGTCCACCGTTGACGGAGGAAATGATGAAACTGCGCATCATGGTACAACCCCAAGGGAAAACGCCAAAGACGCATCCGAGCAATAGCACCCCCCCAATTCAGATCCAGCCAGACCAAAGCATGGTCTGATACCTCCAAGGGACCGATCTGAGCCTCCTCCGTATGAGCAAATAACTCCCTCGATACGAACAAATAATCTATACGGGCACTGGTGCCATGCGCTCTGGATTGATGTGTAAAGTCTTTCTCCGAGGTATGCAACAGCCGCCACGGATCAATTACACCACCCAGGCTCTTACAGAAGCGTTGTAACAACCGAGAAGACATCCCCCTCTCCCTCGTCCCCCCCCCTCGAGACGTATCTAATCCTACATCCATAACCCCGTTAAAGTCCCCCCCCCCAGGATCAAAGGGCACTCGGGGAGCTGCTCCAGTCTGGAGGCTGAATTGCTATAAAAACCAGAGTAAGCTACATTAGGTCCATAAAGGGCACCGAGAATCACCGGCTTCCCCTCTAACTGACCATGAATCAACAGAGACCTACCCACATCATCCGCAATAACAGTCTCCGCCACAAATCGAATTCTCTTGTGAACCAAAATAACAACCCCCCCTTGTTCCCAGTAGCCGGGGATCCCCAGACCTGCCCCACCCAGGACCTACAAAGCTTACTATGCTCTTCAGTCGATTGGTGGGTTTCCTGTTTCAGGGCTATATCGCAGTTATGTCGGGCCAGTGCTTGGAGTACTTTATATCTTTTAATGGGATTACCTAGGCCACAAACATTCCAGGTAATGACCATCAGGGTGATGGGGCAGTGTCAAGGCTCCTCCAAAACGAAAAATCTAAGCATACCAGAGGGACTCCCCCAGCCTGAAGCCCCCCACTATCATCTTCCCAGGTAATTCTGTGCTGCCAATTCTTAAACCCCAGAGTGTGGACCCTCCCATCCCTTATCACCTCCCCCCTCCCCCAGCCACCTCCTCCCCCCCACCCCCCCCCACCCCTCCGTCCCATCCAGTCCGTCCAACAGGTCGGACACTTCCATTGGCAATCGGGCCCACCCCCGACACACCCGCACTCGCAATAATCCCCACCACCCAGCTACCTAGGAGTTCTATTCACCCTCTACCGCTCCCTCAAATCTTCCCCCACTCCTCTCTACCCCTAAGTTACATCCACCCCCCTTCACTTGACGTGCCAGCCCAAATACACCCCCCCTCCCCCTATTCTTCCTTCCCGAGAAATTACATGGGCCAAGACTCAGCTATAAGAAAAGAGAGAATATGCACTTCCATAGTCCCCCATCTCTACAGCAACAGTGTTATTAACAGCAAATACAAATGCAAACGGTTACTTTGTAGCTGTCACAAACTGAAACACAACTGAAACGCAACTAAGTAACTTGCCCACTTCACAAGTGTCTCCTCCCACCTCCCTTCATAGTACAACCCAAGGCAAAGGCAAGAAAGTAACAAACAATGAGTGGAAAAACTTGACAGAGGGAGGGGAAAGACCCATGAAGGAAGGAGCCCGGCAGCCTAGGCCCACAGATACTTATGTCTCAGCGCACGAGCTCCCATCACAGGTCACCCACTTTAGGGCCCATCCCCCGGGCGTCGGCTTTATTCGCAGACACAATTCCCCAATTTCAGTCATTGTCTTCCACCCCTTGGAACAGTTCCCCAGAGGGCCACTCCAGCAGTGCCACCAACCCAAACAAAAATAATATAGGTCCCATGCAACTCATGTCCACACTGCCTGCACTCTCCTCGCAGGCCGCAGTACCGCTACTCCATCCGTGGTCGATTGCACACTGCACCCCATCATGATCCTGGTCGCATCCTTACCGCCTCCAGCCTCACGACCCAACCACTGATGTCTCAGCCAGTTGCTCTAGCCAGGTGCGAGCCACCTTCGATGTCCCAAGGAATCTTGTCTGTCCTCGATGTTCCACTCTCAGTTTAGCCGGGTATAGTAAAGAGAAGCGAATCCCCTTATTCGGTAGCTGGGCGCAGACGGCCGAAAAGGCTCTTCATTGTTGGCTCACCAACAGAGAATAATCCTGAAAAAACAAGATGTGATCTGCCTCATCACCTTCCTCCCAGTCAAATAATATAATTTGGAAACTAAAATAGAGTCAGCAGAAGCCAGACCCAAAGATTATCCTCTTGGGTTTTAACAACTTTAAATAGTTTTGTGTCATCTGCAAATTTGATAACTTCACTCGTTATTCCACTTTCCAGGTCATTTATGAATATGTCAAAAAGCAGCAGACCCAGCACAGATCCCTGGGGTACACCACTATTCACCTTTCTCCATTGGGAAAATTGGCCATTTAGCCCTACCCTCTGCTTTTTATCTTTTAACCAGTTCCTGATCCACAATAGTACACTGCCCCCTATCCCATGACTCTTTAGTTTTGCCAAAAGTCTCTGATGAGGGACCTTGTCAAAGGCTTTCTGAAAGTCCAGAAACACAATATCAACCGACTCACCTTTGTCCACCTGTTTATTCACTCCTTCAAAAAAAACATAACAGATTAGTAAGACAAGATCTTCCTTGTCTAAAGCCATGTTGGCTGTCTCCCATTAGGTTGTGACTATCTACATACTGAGTAATTTTATTCTTTATGATGGTTTTTACCATTTTTCCCGGTACTGACGTCAGGCTCACCGGTCTGTAGTTTCCCGGATCACCCCTGGAACCCTTTTTAAAAATTGGTGTTACATTGGCGATCCTCCAATCTTCAGGTATTAGAGATGATTTTAATGATAGTTCACAGATTACTGATAGCAGGTCTGCAATCTCATATTTCAGTTCTTTCAACACCCTTGGATGTATACCATCCGGCCCCGGTGATTTGCTACTCTTCAGTTTATCTAATAGTTGTAAGACATCTTCCCGATGTATCGATATTTCCTTCAATTCTTCCGCACCTTTAAATACCACTTCAGTCATGGGTAACATCCCTACATCTACCTCAGTAAAGACCGAAGCAAAGAATTCATTCAGTCTCTCCGCTATCGCCTTGTCGCCTCTTAGTGCTCCTTTAACCCCTTTATCATCTAATGGACCAACTGACTCTCTCACAGGTTTTTTGCTACGAATGTACTTGAAAAGGTCTTTATTTCGCGTTTTTGCTTCCGCAGCAAGCTTCTTCTCAAATTCTCTCTTTGCCTGCCTTATCAATGCCTTGCATTTGACTTGCCAGTGCTTGTGCTATTTCCAGGTTTCGTCGTTTGGCTCTTTTTTCCATTTCCTGAAAGATGCTTTTTTGGCAACAACAGCCTCTCTGACCTCACCTTTAAACCATGCTGGCAGTTTTTTGGACTTCCTTCCACTTTTCTTAAAGCGTGGAATACAGCTGGTCTGGGCTGCCAAGATAGTATTTTTCAACAACACCCAAGCTTGATGTACGTCTTTAACCTTTGCAACTGCTCCTTTTAGTTTTTTCTTAACTGTTTTCCTCATTTTATCATAGTCTCCCTTTCAAAAGTTAAAAGGTAGTACTGTGGATTTCCTTACTATCCCTCCTCCACTAATTAAATCAAAGGCGATCATGCTATGATCACTATTGCCAAGTGGCCCCAACACCCTTATCTCTTGCACTAGATCTGGTGTTCCACTAAGGACTAGGTCTAATATGGCTTCCCCTCTGGTCAGTTCATGAACCAGCTGCTCCAAGAAGCAGTCATTTATTTCATCTAGGAACTTTATCTCCCTAGCATGTCCTGATGTGACACTGACCCAGTCGATACCGGGGTAATTGAAATCACCCATTATTATTACTGCGCTGTAACTTTTGTTAGCTTCCTTGATTTCTTTGAGCATTTCATCATCCATTTGGTCATTCTGGCCAGGTGCTCGATAGTACACCCCCACTGCCATTGCCTTCCCCCTTTTATATGGAATTTCAATCCATATAGATTCTACAGCAGATTTTGTTTCCTGCAAAACTTTAATCCTTTCTGAGTCAATGCCCTCTCTAACATAGAGCGCAACCCCTCCACCAATTTGATCAGCTCTATCATTACGATATAGTTTGTACCCAGGTATCACAGTGTCCCACTGGTTGTCCTCCTTCCACCATGTCTCTGATATTCCAATCATATCTAACCTTTCATTTAGTGCTATATATTCTAACTGTCCCATCTTATTCTTTAGACTTCTAGCATTTGCATACAAACTGCTATCATTTTATTTATTTATCTTTGTAAGTTTATATTTATCATCAGCTTATCCTTGTCCCACACCATGAGTATTGCTTTATTTGTTATTATGATTACTTATTTATGTATTTTTATGTTTTTAGTGGTAACGGTCCCCTGAGGAAGGCTAGATTGGCTGAAACATGTGTAGGACGGACCTAATAAAGCTGTTTTCTTCCAAGGGGCCTCATTGCCTGCCTTTGTTTGTGTGTTATAAAGGAGAATAAGGCAGCTAACAGCAACCTGCTCCCTGAACATGAGATATCCTTGAGCCCCCACAGAAGAGCAGGTGCTGCAGTTCATGGAAATGGCATCCATCTCTCCAAGAAAGGTTGACATGTCTTCAGTAGCAGACTGGCTAATCTACTGAAGAAGGCTTTTAACTAGATTCATTGGGGATGGGTGAAGAAAGCCCCCAGGTAAATGAAAGCCCCCATGCAAGTGAATCATTAAATACCTTTATGGAAATGGGTAAAAAGGGCAGCATATGGAAAGTGATGTGTATAAATGCCCATAGAATGGGAAATAAGATCACTGATGTTGAAGCTTTAATGGAAGAAGCTGACTTGGATTTATTGGCAGTTACAGAAACATGGCTCACAGAAAAGCATGACTTGGATGTATCTATAGCAGCCCATACTTTATTCAGAAAGGACAGGGTAGGAAGATGGGGAGGAGGAGTGGCACTATATGTAAAAAATAATATTAAAGCTTTGGAACTACAGAGCTTAAAAGGGAGAGAGGAGACAGTGGATTAAACTAGAAAGGGGGAAAGAGAAATCTATTTGCATTGGTGTGATATACAGACCTCCCTCACTGGAGGAAGAGGTGGATGGAGAGTTAATTGAAAACATATGCAGTATTGCTAGGAAAGGGGAAGTGCTACTGATAGGAGATTTCAATATGCTAGATGTTGATTGGCACATTCCTGCTGCAGTATCATCTAGAAGTAAGGAGATCCTAAATTCTCTACAGGGAGAGCTATTCAGGCAACTGGTAACAGAACCCACATGTGAAGGGGCCATATTGGACTTGGTGCTTACCAATGGTGAAAGTGTATCTGATTTTATAGTGGGAGATCATTTTTCATCCAGTGATCACCAGATGGTGTGGTTCAGTATTAGGACTAGGGCTATTAAAATTCATTCAAAAGCAAGGGTCTTAGACTTTAGGAAGACTAACTTTGCCAAGATGGGCCAATATCTCAGGTAGTCGTTAGCGTGATGGGAACAGCTGGGGGATGTAGAAAAACAGTGGGCAAAACTGAAAGGGGATATTTTAAGGGCAACCAAACTTTTTGTTAAAATGGTAAATAAAGGTAAAAGTAAAAGAAGACTGCTATGGTTTTCGAAGAAGTAGCTGAAAAGGTGAAGAAAAAGAGGGAGGCCTTCATGAAATACAAGAGATCACAGAGAGGAAGACAGGCATCTATATTTGGAAAACTTAGAGAAACTAGCAAAGTAGTTGGGAAAGAAAAGATTCAAAAATAGGAAGAAATAGCTAATGCAATAAAATGGGGGAATAAGAGATTTTTCAGATACGTTAGTGAGAAGAGGAAGGGCAAAAGTGGTATTGTCAGACTCAAGGGTGTAGGGGAGGAATATGTAGAAGCTCATGAGGATAAAGCGGAATTGCTTAAGAAATATTTCTGTTCTGTGTTCATAGATGAAGACCCAGGAGCAGGACCTCAGAAAACACCCACAAACAGGAATGGAAGTGAGGGGCATTGTGAACAATTTTCAGAAGACTATGTTCATGAGAAAGTAGCCGAACTTAAAGTAGACAAAGAGATGGGACTGGATGGGATACACCCTATAACACTGAGGGAGCTTGGGAAAATTCTAGCAGCTCCACTGACTGACCTTTTCAATGCCTTGTTGGAGTCTGGAGTGGTGCCAAAAGGCTGGAAAGAGGCACATGTATTCCCTTTACACAAAATAAGGATGTGATTGAAAACTACAGGCCGGTTAGTTTAACTTTGGTGGTGAGTAAATTAATGGAAGTGCTGCTGAAAGAGAAAATAGTGAGATTTCTGGAGTCCAGCGGATTTCAGGATCCGAGGCAGCATGGATTCACCAGAGGCAGGTCTTGTCAGACAAATCTGATTATTTATTTGACTGTGTGACCAGAGAGTTGGACTGAGGGAAAGCCCTAGATGTGCTGTATTTAGATTTCAGTAAAGCCTTTGACACCTTTCCTCACAGGCGACTTATAAACAAACTGAGCACCCTAGGGATGGACCCTAAAGTTACTGCTTGGGATAGAAATTGGATGAGTGGGAGGTGGCAATGGGTACAGGTAAGTGCAACTCACTCTGAGGAGAAGGTTACCAGTGGTGTGCCCCAGGGATTTGTCCTTGGTCTGATTCTTTTTAACATCTTTGTTAGTGATATTGCGGAAGGGCTGTCGGGTAAGGTTTGCCTTTTTGCAGATGATACCAAAATCTGCAATAGAGTAGACACCCAGGAAGGTGTAGATAACATGAGGAGGGATCTAGCTAAGCTTGAAGAATGGTCTAGAATTTGGCAGCTGAGATTTAATGTTAAAAAATGCAAGGTCATGCATTTGGGCTGCAGCAAACCAAGGGAGCAATATAGTATAGGGGGTGAAGTACTTTTGTCCACTAAAGTACCTAGGCGTGGTTGTGTCTGATGATCTTAAAGTAGCTAAATAGGTAGAAAAGGCAACAGCAAAAGCTAGAAGAATGCTTGGGTGAATAGGGAGAGAAATGTATAAGTCTTTGGTGTGACCTCATTTGGAGTATTGTGTGCAATTCTGGAGACCGCACCTTCAAAAGGATATAAACAGTCTGGAGTCAATACATAGGGTGACTACTCAAATCCTATAAAGCATATGAGGACAGACTTAAAGATCTTAATATGTACACCTTAGAGGAAAGGCGGGATAGAGGTGATATGATTGAGATGTTTAAATACCTCCATGGCATAAATGCACAGGAGGAGAGCCTCTTTCAATTGAAAGCATGCTCTGCTGCGAGGAGACATGTGATGGGGGTGAAAGGGGATAGATTCAGGAGTGCTATGCGGAAATATTTCTTTACAGAAAGAGTGGTGGGTCCATGGAATAGTCTCCCAGTGGAGGTGGTAGAGATGAGGACAGTATCTAAATTCGAAGAAGCATGGGACAAACACAGAGGATCTCTAAGGAAAAAAGGGGACTGTTGTAGTGGTTGATATGAAAGGACAGACTAGATAGGCCATGTGGTCTTTTTCTGTTGTCACGTTTCAATGTTTCTATGGATGTCATCATCATCACTGGTATTGCAGCTCCACTCCTACCACACAAAAGATGAGTAGCTCCTGCTCCCTGGCTGGTATGCCACATACTAGATTGTTTTGCCATATTGCATAGGTTGCTGTGTTGTCATCCCTACTGCTGTTGTATGCCTTACATTCTGCTCCCATGTAGCATTGTCTACCTTCTCCCTCAGCCCTGACCCCAGCATGTTATCCTCCATGCCCTCCTATGACTTATCCTGACTGGCCATTCCCCCCCCCCTCCCCCACCTCCACCTGTTCATAGACAGAGATGCAGAAGTGTTTTTATGTGTACCATTGTGTTGTCAGGGGTGGTTTATTGTACCATCAGGGGAAGAACCGTATTGTATTATATTGCCACTGCTTTCCCTTGACAGATGATGCCATATCCTCCATCTGTGTCTGGGACTCCATTCTGTTCATCCAGAAGCATATCAGAGCTGTTTTCTTATAGGTGATGTGACTCATATCTTCAAAGTATGGTTGGGGACAGTTATGAGTAAGGGGTATGTCCCACAATAGACCTCATGGCATGATTATGTATGCACAGATATGAGGGATAGTAGAGCTCTTTGCAGTGTCTGCTCACCGTGCCCTGGGTACATGTGCTGTGTACACACAGGTGAGCAGACAGTATAATGTAGCCCTTCCCCTTCATGTCCTGTTCCTTGATGTGTAGCTGGTTGGTAACTGACTGCTGCCTTGGCTATAGACTGTAGGAATCTGTAGCAGGCAGAGGCTATTTTGCCAGATACACACATTCATCCTTTGTAACTTTCAACAAACTGCATGCAAAACCTGGACAGACATGTATTCTGTGCAGACCTGCTTTACATACTGGTGATGTATAACACCTCTCCACTGCTTGCAAACAATTGTAACAGTACCTCTCACAACTGTCTGGTGTAGGAATATGGCTACAGGGGCAGGGGACTGCCGTGGGGCCATCAGTTCCTTGCTTATTGGGCTGGTTTGCACTCAATGCATTATCTCCCCTGTTCGATTGGCTAGTGCTGAGGCCTGACCTGTGTCAGTCTTGCTCTCCTGCAGAGCAGCTAGAACCAGGACCATCACATCCTGCAGTGGTTCAAGTAGACAGCATCCAACCAAGGAGTGGTGGCTCCAACGCTCCTGCAGTTACAGCACAGGAGCACCTGCAGATGCAGCATAGGAGCAGTGTACCATAGCAAGCAGGGATGAGGAACCTGACCCTGCACAACCTGCAGCTGGTGAACTGGCCTTCCCTATCCAGGAAGATCTGGGAGATATTGGGGCTGACAAGGTGGACCAACAGATGCTTCGGGAGGGGTCATGTTTGCTGGAAAAGAGACGGCTGAGGGGAGATATGATAGAAGTCTATAAATTGATGAATGGAGTGGAACGGGTAAACGTAGATCGATTGTTTACCTTATCAGAATATAGAAAGACTAGGGGACATGCAATGAAGCTACAGGGTAAACTATTTAAGACTAATAAAAGAAAATATTTTTTCACTCAACGTGTAATCAAACTCTGGAATTTGATACCGGAGGATGTAGTAAAGGCTGTTAGTGTAGCTGGGTTTAAAAAAGGTTTGGACAAGTTCCTGGAGGAAAGGTCCATAAACCATTATTAAGAAGGGACCCAGGATATCAATGCTTAAACCAATACAAGCATTGTGGAACCTGTGTCCCTTGGGGAAACTGCTAGGTACATATGACCTAGATTGGCCACTGTTGGAAACAGAATACTGGGCTTGATGGACCCTGGTCTGACCCAGTATGGCATATCTTATGTTCTTATGTTCTTATAAGTGCATCGAGGGCATTCACTCTGAGTTGAGCGCCATCTGCCATGGGCTGCAGGTAAGCAATCAAATGCTGCTGCACCACCACATGATGAAGCAGAGGCATAGGTTCAGCTTCTGAAGGAGATGGCAGCCTACATGACCTCCATGTCAAACACCTGTTGCCAGTTGTTGGCCTTCTGCCAGGGGCAGGATGCAGCTATCCTTCAATAGGGGTCCCCTGCACCAGCATCAGAGAACAACGAGGTGCATGATACAGGCTCCATCACCGGAGAGGGTGAGGACACAATGAGCAATGCCTCTGAGACTGTGCCATGGTGACATAGCACCCAGGTGGGGAAGTAGGCAGGGCTTGATCACAAGCTGGGTGGTGGGGGTGGTAAGAGGGCACTGTTTATGCAATGTTTTATTGCAGTGTAATAAATCTGACAACACTTTAGAAGGTTTCACGGATGAGTCTGTTCCTGGGGACGAGTGCTAATGCCATCTGTTGTTGTATCCCCCTCTGCACCCCTTCCTCTTCTGCAGCCTCTGCAGCATCTGCCCCTATCTATCACTTTAGCCTCAGGGATGAAGATGCCGCCCTGCATAGCAAGGTTATGTAGGATGCAGCAGGCTGTGAAGATCCTGCACACATGTTCAGGGCTATATAGCAGCTCACCCCCACTGCTCTCTAGGTATCAGAGATGGCTTTTGAGGACCCTAGTTGCCTGTTCCATCACTGCCCTGGTCTTCTGGTATATCTGGTTGTTTTGCTCCTCTTGTGGGGTCTGAAGTCATGGTTGGAGAGGTTATCCATGGACACCTGTCAGAGAAGGGGGACAGGCACACATTATTACAGCAACTGTGCCAGGTGTGTTGGGGCTGAAGTGGTGGGTGGCTGGTGGAAATATTTATGGTGCCTTTCATATGACTGTGATATGAGGCAGTGCATTCTGGTAACATTTCCTGAAGAGCCCTATGCAGCATGTCATTGCTTAGCTGCTATTCATATTCTTGCCGTGTCTCCAAGATGCACTGCTTCAGTGTATTCTGAGACTTTGCCACCTCTGGCCTGTTTTTCTCCATTGGGGTCTCCTGCTACTGTTCCCATATGTTCCCCCTGTGACTGCATTACTAATGTACAGCATCTCATCCTGGCCCCGCAAATCTCAATTCTGACTATGCACCTGTGTTGGGGCATATCAGTTATCATGTGCCCACTTTATTATGTCCGATTCTGGGGTGACTCCCCACATAGTTACATGGCTCGTATTTCTATCACATTTGCTCACAGCAGTGTCCATTTACCAAGCAACCATGCATTTCCAAGATGTCCTGTGGCTGCTGCTTGTCCAAGGCCAGACTGTGACAGGTTAAGGCATCGTGGCAGGAGCCCAGGAAATGGGTACATACATCAGTGATGAGCATGTGGGCATGACTACTATTTGCATATTCATGGAGTTGTAATTGTGGCAGTTTCGCAATGTCCTTTGGTACCCTCAGTGAAACGTGTGCATTCAATGTTACCAAAGGCAGATGGGAAAGCTGCTATATCACAAAATGCCTGCATCGCCTCCTGTCTTTGCTCAGGCATGGTGGGGAAGTGATGTAGATTTTCACCAGGGCAGTGGTGAAGACATGTGGCAGACTAAGTGATGCCAATGGTGGCACCCACCACACGCTGGCGCCCCTCGGTATGAAGAGAAGGACTCAGCCGCATGCTCCTCTCCACTGGGGCCTGATCAGCATCACAGAGTAGAGTGGGAAGGATCGCTCCTCCCCGATCAGCTCTCCAAGGCCAATCTGGCCCCAGCACCAGCATTCAAATGAAAAGGGGCCCCCTCGGCGCAAAGAGAAGAACTCAGCCGCACGCTCCTCTCCACCGGGCCTGATCAGCATCGGGGAGTAGAGCAGGAAGGATCACTCCTCCCCGATCAGCTCTCCAAGGCCAATCCAGCCCCAGCACCAGCATTCAAATTAAAAGGCGCCCCTCGGCGAGCCCGTGCCGGCGGGCATGGACCAGTAGCACCACAAAAAAATACCCGATCTCGCTCCACAAAACACTACAAAACATGAATATACAAAAATAAGAAGAACCCACACACAACACAACAGATGCCTAACAAACAGCTTGAGTAATCCAGCTCCACCAAGCAGACCCTGCACAGCCTTAAATAGAAAAGTTACCAATGAAGCACCGGATTGTATGGAGAAACTACGCCTTCTTCAACGAAACTAGGAGACTCAACAATTATCAGCCTTCAAAAGTATGCAATTAATTTTTGCATACATAACAACTAATCTAGCCTCCAGCTTTTCACAGCCAAAAACTGCAAATATTACTAACCAATGTTCAGTTAATAGATAGCCTACAAACTTAAACATCCTCCCTTCAAAGGGCTATAATACTAATCTAAGAAAAAAGAATCATAAGAAGAGAAGCTACCTCTGATTGAACCCATGTACACAAAAGGAAAAAGTAACAAAAAATAAAAAAAAATTGTACTCAGTAATGGCCCTTGGTATATTAATAGCACTGTCAGTATTCACCACGTCTCAGGCCCTATCACCAGCTGGCTATCCTATACTGGTCATACACACATACCACCGACCAGCCACCAAAGCAAGAGCGTATGACCCATTTATAAACAAAACAGAGAGCAAACAACGCCTCATTCAAATCAATATAAGCAAAGAAAATAATACTAAATTTACGCTCAACAGAGAAAAACGCAATTTAAAATGTGCACTCATTAATCCACGCTCCATCAGGAACAAAATACCTCTAATAAGGTCAACAAAGTTTTACAAAAGTCATGTTACTGAAATAAAAATAGTCATTTCTTATCAATTTTTATATGCTGAACACGAATATGACAGTGAAATTGCAAAGTTGGCTCTAGTTTTTTTTGTAATCTACAAGAATTAATGTTTACATCACGAAATGGATGTCAATAGTAAATATAATAGGCCTTCAGTTAATACCTGTAAAAAACCAAGTCATAGACTACTTCTTAGATTTTTTTCGCTTGTCTCTTGTACAGCTGTTCGGGAGCTTCTCTGGGGAGTGTCCAGCAGTAGTCAGCCAGCATTGTAGTGGACCATTTTCCCTGGTATCTTTGCTCCATCGCTGCGATATCCTGGTGAAAACGTTTGCCCTGTTCATCACTAACCATGCCACAGTTGTCAGGAAAGAAATCGAGATTGGAATCAAGGAAATGGATCTTTAGAGACATATTGCAGCCAAGTTTCTGATACTGCATCAGCATGTCTTCTACTAGGTCCTTGTAGTTTTCTGCCCTAACATTCCCGAGAAAGTTTGTTGACACTAGACGAAAAGCATTCCATGCTTGTTTCGCATCACCCTGCAGCAAGTTATTGAACCGGTCATCTTTGAAGAGCTCTCGAATCTGAGGACTCACAAAAACTCCCTCTTTAATCTTTGCTTCGCTGAGTCAAGGGAATTTTTCATGCAGGTATCGGAAAGCTGGAAAAGTGCGGTCCATGGCTTTCACAAAGTTTTTCATCAAACCTAGTTTGATGTGAAGGGGTGGTAGCAGGATTTTGTGAGCCTCAACCAGAGCTGGGTGCTGGATATTCTTCTCACCAACTGTTACATTTTGTCTTGTCCTTCCGCAAGTAGTGCCAATCCCTTGCTCGGCTATGCCACTCACGTAAGAAACACATGCATTTTATATATCCCTGCTGCAGTCCCATTAAAAGGGCAACTACCTTCAAGTCACCACAGAGGTGCCAGCTATACTTGTTATAGTTAATTGAAGTCAGTAGATGCTTTAAGTTATCGTATGTCTCTTTCATGTGGACGGCATGCGTTACTGAAATAGATGGAAGACGGTTTCCATTGTTCAAAAGCACAGCCTTCAGACTCAGTTTCGAAGAGTCTATAAATAGTCTCCAGTCTTGTGGGTCATGAGTGATTTTTAAGGCATTCATGAGGCTTTCAATATCGGAACAGAATACCAGATTACTTTCCTTTCTGAAGAAAGAATCCAAATGCTGGTGGCGCTTTCGATATGAAGTAATGTTGACATCTTCTAGAAGATTCTATTGTTGGAGTCTTGATCCTAGCAATTCTGCCTTGTTCTTGGATAAGTCCAAATCACGAACCAGGTCATTTAGTTCTTCCTGTGTTATTCTGTGTGGAGTTGATAATGCATCCCAGTGAAAATTTGAGTCACTGCATGCTGACGGACCAGGAGAAGAACAGGTCGGCTCACTCTTGTCCTCATCAGATGAATCAAGAGAATATAGGAAGTTCCTCACCATGTGGAACTGGTCTCAATGCAGATGGAATGTTTGGTTAGACTATGCTTGACTTCTTTTGCTTCATTATTCCGCTGAAAAGAGGAGGAACTAAGCAGAAGTAACAGTCATTTATGTGGATGCTTGGCTCTTTCCACACCATGGGGACTGCAAACGGCATTGATGGTCTTTTGCAATTCAATCACTGTGAAAGCTGTGTTGTACATGTAGCACAGCATATATGCGGGGCCCAAGGCTTGTCTTGGTCACCAATCTTGCATTCGAAGTAAAGATGATATGCCTTCTTAAGTTGAGAAGTGATACTTTTCTGCTGGTTGGCAAATGCCACTTCCCCACAAATGTAGCAGAAATTGTCAATGGTATTAATGCACTTTTGCGGCATTACTGTTCTGTATTGTACTTAAATGGCTAAAATTTTATGATTAATAAAAGTTACATGTAACAGTAGCTTAAACAGTCTCGCACACAGTCTGAAATATTTTAAATGCTCAACCTTTCCGACTGCGTATAGTACACTGCTGATGTCAGATGGCTTCAGCAGCCATCTGGCAGTAGTATTGCATTGCATCAGAAAATGATGCAATCAACTCTGGATGATGTGTGCTTGCTGGTATTATGCAATGTGATGCAATATTACATCACTCAAGGCTTATTTGGGATGTTGTTGATGTCCTACTGGATAAATTTACACGGTGAAATGTCAAAAATGATCTACATGCAATATGTTCAAAACGAGAGCCAATAAAATTTTTTTAATGTTATATTTGTGTTCAGCTCATCAAGATACTACAGATTAGGGCCTTTTAAAGTCAGTAACGATTTCAATGTTGACGAGTTATAACAGACTACATCACAGATAACACCCTGGACATCCTATTTATAACCGAATCATGGCTCACAACAAACGATACAGTGTTGATTAACCCTGGGAGTACTGATGGGGACAAAAGTGACCCCATTGCAAGTTTCACAATGCGTATCTTGGAAACTAGTTGTTCAAGAATGCAATCTTTTTATGACTTTTCACATGTCAATATTCTCTTTATATTGCGCCATGAGAGGAATAATTTTCATCCGCTAGGTAACGCTAGTGATGAATTGCAGCACAGAGTATCAGTGGGGTCATTTTTGACCCCAGTTGCTTATGTCCGGTTTGGATTGTGATACAATTTGCAGTTTTGTGAATTTTTTGATCTGACAAAGGTATTTATCATTAATTATGTATCATTTATTTTTTGTACTCTTATTTTATGAAAATTACACATTTTCTGTAATTGATATCATACGTTCTCTCATTATTCCCGGTGAAATCTAAAGGCTTTCAGCTCATTCATCATGATTATTGTACACCTATAGTAAAACTGCTTTGCGTTTTATTCAACTTTATCTTTGTTTATTTATTTTAGGTTATTGTTTATGATGTCAAAATGAAAGTATTCAGCTGCCCAAGTAAGAGAAATATTGCAACGAGATGCTGACAGTGACGGCTCTGAATCATCTGATGATGCAGCATATTCAGCAAGCGAAGAAGCATATCAGCCAGGTTCGGGCGATAAATCTGATGATGACAGTCATGATTCAGATGGCGACAGCAGTTGGTCACCAAGTGAATGTGAGACTGATGTTGAGCTGGTAACATCAGCAAAAAGCAGCAAAAAGCTAGTAGCAAAAAGCAGCAAAAAGCCAGTAGCAAAAAGCCAGTAGCAAAAAGCAGCAAAAAGCCAGTAGCAAAAAGTCAAGTTACAGGTTGAGGCAAAGGTCGAGGCTGTGCTGGACGGGGAAGAAGGCAGGAGTCCTCCGTGTCAGTATCATCTATGAGGAATCTTAGTTGTGATTGTAGAGGAGCTAAGAGGTCATTAACTATACGCACAAATGTTGCCATTGAAGCCTATGTATCTAAGGATGCCACATCATGGAACAGGAAACCTATAAAGCAAGCTGCTGGAAGATACGCCAGAGCTAATGTCATGCCCGTACAACAAGGTCCTACAAGGTATGCTGTACGAAATGTTGATGGCCCTCTCACAGCATTCCACTTGTTCATGAGGAAGAACTTATTGAATGAAATCATGATGTGGACGAGCAAACAAGGAAGACACATTTATGACAACACCTGGAAAGATTTGACAGACGGAGAATTTCAACGTTTTCTTGGACTTCTAATCCTCTCAGGTGTGTACAAGTCACAAAATGAATCCGTAGTTCAGTGGTGGAACCTTGAAGATGGTCATTCTGTTTTCAGCAAAAATATGGCCCGTAACCATTTTCAGCAAATTTCTTGTGCTCTCAGATTTGATGATGCAACCAACAGACATGAACAACGAGGTGTGGATAAGCTTTTTCTAATCAGAAACGTTTTTGATACCTGGGAAGCAACTCTTTGTTCCTGGTGAAAATGTTACCATGGATGAGCAACTGCTTAGAATTCGTGGCTGTGTTCCTTTCAGACAATATATTCCCAGCAAACCTGGGAAATATGACATAAAGCTATGGATGTTGTGTGACAGTGCAACATCATATGTTCTGCATCTTCAAGTATATACAGGAAGGGAACTCGGACAAAACAGGGAACAGAATCTGGCTGAAAGGGTTGTGGTGCAACTCACTGAAGGATTGACGCGATCTGGCAGAAATGTTACTGTTGACAATTTCTTCTGCAGTTTATCCCTGTCACGGAAATTGCTAGAAAAACAAATGACACTTTTGGGGACAATTCGAAAGAACAGAAAATAATTATCTCCAGAATTTGTAACAGCAAAGGGCCGAGAGGTATTCACTGCACTGTTTGCCTTTCGCGATGACACCACTCTGGTTTCCTATTGCCCGAAGAAAGGAAAAGTGGTTGTTCTTCTGAGCAGTTTGCATGATCAAGAAGAAGTAGATAACACACGTCCAGACAAAAAATCCACGCATGATCTTGGACTATAATTCTAGTAAAGGTGGAGTAGATACAGCAGATCAAATGTTGCGCACGTATACCACAAAACGAATGACAAGACGCTGGCCAGTGACAATCTTCTACAACATGTTGGACATCAGTGCTTTGAATGCCTTCATTGTTTGGATGTCACTAAATCCAGAATGGCAGTCCAAGTCAAAGCACAGACGTCGTCTATTCCTCTTGGAATTAGGAAAACAGCTGCTTCAGAGTAATTGCAGCGAGACTTCTTCCAGCATTGAAGAAGCCACTGATGCTGTTTGCAATGTCGGGATCCCAAAGAAAAGGGCAAGGTGTCTCTGCTGTTCCAGAGAAAAAGACACGAAAAGCAACATAGTTTGCACCTCCTGCAAGCGCAATGTTTGCAAAGAACATTCAGAAATTGTCTGTGTCTCATGCAAATGACTGTAGTACTTTATTGTGTTCATCAAGTGCATGCAAAAACTGCTTTCATGGCAACTCTTCTTCACGTAATAATATTTTGTCTGTTTAGTTTAAATTTTTCATAGTTAACAATTAAAATTCATCGTGGGGTCATTTATGACCCCAACGGTATTCAGTGTGTGCAAAAAATCTCGGTAATTCCATGGTTAACCAACTAAAACCAGCAGGATACAACATCTTAAATCATCAAAGACCTAACAAAAGGGGAGGAGGGGTTACCATACTAGCAAAAAAAGAATTACAACTTTCAAAAGGTCCAATCGAAATCACTCAAACCATGGATGTCTTCGTAGTTGAAAATTCAATTATGACTCTCTACCTAATTTACAGACCCCCATCATCAAAAGGAGAAGAGCTTGTTAACATCACAGATTATTCTGCAGCAGAATCACTCCTAACAGATACACAATTGTTCTAGGAGACCTAAATCTATCATCTACCACAGCCCATCAAGCACAAGGATTTATAGAGACAATGAATGCATTGGGCTTTAAGCAAACTGTGCAAAAACCTACACACACTAAAGGAAATATCTTGGATCTCATTTTCCTCCCATATGACTCTCCAAGTGATATACTCAATCAAAAATTACTGATCCAACAAATGCCTTGGTCCGACCATTATTCAATCAAATTCAGCATACCATCCCTACCCAGTAAATCTACTACAAATCAAGTCATTTATCAGCAAAGAAAGTACCACAAATTAGACAAGGATCAATTTTTTAAAGAAGTATTACCTGTGATCCAAATAGACACCACAAATACTGACACATTAATAAGCAGATGGAACACGATAATAAACCAAGCAGCCACCATACCCAGCAGACCCACAACTTCCAAACATCAATCCAGGAAAAATGCAGTATGGTACTCAAAAGAAGTATGCAACCTAAAAAGACTCCTAATAAGGATTGAAAGGAAATGGAGGAAATCAAAAAGTCCTGCCGATAAAATAAGCTACTTCAACAAATTAGAAGATTACAAATCATTAATTAACAACAAACGAGACTACGTATCATACCAAACTAATCAAGTTGGCACTAAACAAGCCAAGAGAAATGTTTGACCTTGTCACATCCCTTACTATTAACCAAAAGGAAGATAGCTCAACATTCATACCAGATACCAACACCATGGCTAGATACTACAAAGAAAAGGTGGGCACGATAGCAGCATCTAACTACCAATTCAAAACAAGCATCCTCACTACCAATCAAACTTGGAAAACATTCACCCTTATCAATGAAAGACAGCTAGAAGATATAATTAAATCTCTTAACACCTCAACATCTGTACTAGACCCTTGTCCAGCAACTTGGATTTGATTGACTCATGACCATCTATCTCTGCATATACTAAAGCAAATCAACTCCTCATTAGAACAAGGATATATTTCAGCGGAACTAAAAACGACCTCCATTCGCCCCATCTTCAAAGGAAAGGAACTGGACAAAACTCAACCAAGATCCTACAGATCCATTTCAAGCATGCCTTTTATGACAAAAATCCTAGAAAAAGCAGCACAAAACCAACTCCAATACCATGTAGACAGCCACGCTCCACTTGACCCTCAACAACACGGGTTCAGATTAGGGCACGGAGTGGAAACACTCATCATGGCCTTAACAGACAAGCTGCTAAGAGGCATTGAAAAACCCAATGTACGTTTCATTTTAATATTTCAGTGGCATATGACTCCATAACACACGATTATCTCACCAACAGATTGCAGGAAATTGGACTCACAGACAAGGTTCTGTCATGGTTTATTTCCTACCTAACAGAAGCATCCAAGTTAAAATCGGTAACAACATATCAAAACCATTTTACCAAAAGTCAGGAATACCCCAAGGATCCACATTATCATTACTTCTCTTTAACCTATATATCCAATCTATTTGCAGCATAATCAACATGGTATATACTATCATTTGTATGATGATGATATAATGCTATACATTCAAATCAACATTAAACAGCGAAATTTACAAAAAAATTGAAGAATGCCTCAATAGCACCACTACTTGGTTGACAAACCACAACCTCCATCTAAATATTAAGAAAACAGAAATGTTATGTATTACAAAGGACAGCTCCTTCACTCCACAAGATTCAATAACGTTAAACAAAGAAAGTTTCAAGGTTAAAAAAGAGGTGAGATACTTGGGAGTCACTCTTGACTACCAGCTCAGTTTCAACAAGCACGTGAGTAACATGGTCAAGGCCATATACAAAAAACTAAAAATGCTCCAACATCTGAGATCTCTCCTCCCCACAAGTGACTTCAGAACATCAGTACAGGCTATGATCTTCCCGCACCTAGATTTTTGTAATGTACTTCTAAACGGTCTCCCAAAACAAACAATCCACCAACTACAGCTAGCCCAAAATACAGCAGCTAGAGTAATAGCTCAAGTACCAATTAAATATCACATCACTCCAGTATTGAAGCTTCTTCACTGGCTCCCAATAGAGAGCAGAATTAAATTCAAGGTTATCCACACAATTTTTAAATCCCTCTAAGCCGAGCCATCCAACTACCTGAAGACGCTGATGACACCCACCAAGGAGACCAAGGAGAAGCAACAACAAAGAACTCCTTGTGGTACCAGCCGAATTTAAGAATTGCAAATCTACGACATTCAAGAGAGCCTTCTCACTATATACACCATAAGTATGGAATTCTCTTCCTGAAACTTTAAGAGCCACCAAGGATCCAATAGCCTTCCGCAAGCATCTAAAAACATATTTATTCATCAAACATTTTGGTGAACTAATTACCTAAATAGATAAAATCCATTAAAATAACCTCTCCATACAAAAAAAATAAAATAAATTGAATAGGTAATATACATACTCATATCACAAGATGACCAACGAAAATATACCCCACTGATGAGTTTACCATAACCTTATAAATGAGTTATCAGAGGACATTAGCAGTTGCTAAAAAGTTTTTCCCTTCCCCTTTTCACCCCAAGTTACCTGTTTTTTTTCATGTAAAACTGTTTCATGTTTAATGTATAATACTGTTAACCATGTTTAATGTAAATGTTCAGTTCTATGTAAACCGCCTTGATGCACGAAAGGCGGTAACAAATACAAATAAATAAATAAATAAATTATAAATCTTCAGAGCCACTGGGAGCGCATGGCTTCAGGTGGTGGCTGGCTCCAAATCCCTGCACAGCATCCCACACATCTCTGTTATGGTGTCACTGTCCAGCCAGTATTTATTTTATTTATTTATATATTTATTTACAGTCTCTTTTATACCACACTATTCGGCATCAGCGCGGTTTACATGGAACAAAAATACTCAGTACAGTTAACACGTATGAGTTTACAGATAACAGGGCAAAAAAACTTGGATAACAAGGGGCAACTATTTACAAAGCAAACTGCGTAAAGTCATATGAACAGGGAGGTTTCATAGAATCATATGAATCACTTGAAGTTAGAGCATCTGTCTGGGCGTGTTGTTGAGGATCTCTTGATTGCTTGGGGTGTGGTGTCATTGCTATCAATGAGGTACTTGATGAAAAGGTGGTGTTTGAGGGCAGGGCCGGATTTACCTTGAGTGAGGCCCTACGCCAACAAAAATTGTGGGCTCCCAGCAGGGGCGGCCCAAGGGGGGTGCGGGGCCTCATTTGCATAATGTTACCATATACTAACTTTTAGTAAACGTGCCTCTTAATGAGTGTATGGATAAAGAAAGACTAAAAGATTTCTACATTACTATAATCCAGTGCCAACTGCCAGACACATTAGGAACTACTACAAACACTGCCCATTTAGAACCCATAGTAAACCCGCCGTATCCTAACAGCACTACCAGGACTCACAAAGCACCATACCCTACCAATCAAAAGGCAACACTGCAAATATTAAACCAATACATTTCAGAGAACAACAATACATGACCTACTGGGGAAAGAGAACAAGTGGCAATGTCAAATAGGAATTATATAAACAGAACACCTCAGCTCAGTTACACATGCAGAACATAGACCATCAAACAAGTAATCACAATTTAGAAACAGGAAGACAATAATTAAACTGGGAATCCCAAAAGCCAAACTTGGAAAGTACAACACTGTAGAAATAAAACTATACATTAATTTGCTCTTGTACTAAACAAAGCGCAGACGTTAATGATGCACATTTACCAGAGCTGACATATTCCAATTAATAAATTCAAAATAAAGAGATATTTTTCTACCTTTTGTGCATTTTTTTCAGCTGCAATTGCTCCAGCCACTTTCTTCTGGTTTCTTCGTGTCTTCTGCTAACTCTCCATCGTCTGCTGTCCATTTGTCCTTTCTTCTCTCTTCTAGTTTTTTTCCATTCTCTCTCTACATCTGCTTTAACATACTAATCTTTCTCCTTTTGCTCTTTCCTCATTCCTATTTCATCCACTCAAATTTTACCCCTCCATCCTCAATCCCACTTACTCTCCCAATACCCGGCCAATTGTAGATTTTTTATCCCTCCCACACAAAATATTTTTCCCTTCTCCATTTTACTCTTCCAGCCCCATCCCATTCTAATCCTCCCCCAACATCAGCTCCCTTCTAGTTCCAGCCTCACCCAGCATCCATTCCCTTCTAGTCCCTGCATCAGCCCATTTCCAGTCCTAGCCACCCATCAGCCCATTTCCAGTCCTAGCAACCCCCCAACCCAATACCAGTCCTAGCCCCCCATCAACCCACTTACAGTCCTAACCCCCCATCAACCCATTTTCAGTTTAAGCCCCCCTATAACCCATTACCAGTCCTAACCCCCCATCAGCCCACTTCCAGTCCTAACCCCTTCAACCCATTTCCAGTCAGCCCCCCCATAGCCCATTGCCAGTCCTAACCCCCCATCAGCCCACAGCCCATTACCAGTCCTAACCCCATCAGCCCACCTCCAGTTTTAACCCCCCCAGCCCATTTCCAGTCCTAGCCCCCCCATAGCCCATTACCAGACAGCCCCCATCAGCCCACAGCCCATTACCAGTCTTAACCCCCCCAAAGCCCATTACCTGTCTTAACCCCCCCCCCAAAGCCCATTACCAGTTCGAAACCCCTCCAACAGCCCATTACCAGTCCTAACCCCATCAGCCCACCTCCAGTCTTAACCCCCCCAGCCCCTTTCCAGTCCTAGGCCCCCCATAGCCCATTACCAGACAGCCCCCATCAGCCCACAGCCCATTACCAGTCTTAACCCACCCCCCAAAGCCCATTGCCATTTCTAAGCCCCCCCAACAGCCCACAGTCCATTACCAGTCCTAACCCCATCAACCCACCTCTAGCCTTAACCCCCCCCAGCCCCCCCCCCCAATAGCCCATTAGCAGTCCTACCCCCCCCCACCCCCGTCGGCCTAAAGTAAAATTTAATTTTAAAAAAAAAACCTGCTGGCTGCTGCCGCGGGGCCCCCTCTGCTGCCGCGGCAGCACCGACTGACCCGCGGGGGCCCCCTCTACAAGCTGAATCCGTCGGTTCGTTCCTTCCTCCCTCTCTCCGTGCAGGCTGTGAGAGGCGCGAAGGGAGAGTGTCTCCCTCGCGTCTCTGTTAAGCCCGCAGGGGCTGATGGGAAATTTCCCATCAGCCCCTGCGGGCTTAACAGAGACGCGAGGAGAAACTCTCCTTTTGCGTCTCTCACAGCCTGCACGGAGGGAGGGAGGAACGAACCGACGGATTCAGCTTGTAGAGGGGGCCCCCGCGGGTCAGTCGGTGCTGCCGCAGCAGGAGAGGGGGCCCCGCGGCGGCAGCCAGCAGGTTTTTTTTAAAAATTTTATTTAAAAAAAAAGATAAACTTGTTCTTTTTTTGTGGGCCCTTGCCAGCTGTGGGCCCTACGCCATGGCGTACATGGCGTATAGGTAAATCCGGCCCTGTTTGAGGGCTTTCCTGAACTGTGTTAGGCTCCTGATGGCCCGAATATTTGGGGGTAATGCATTCCAGCATATTGGCGCGCAGAGACTAAAGGCTGTAGTTGTGCATTTTGTTTGTGCCTTCGGAACTTTTAGTGAGTTTATAGCCGTGGATCTTCTTGCTCTATTTGAGGATGTGGTGTGGATGAGGGCAGTTAAGGAGGCAGAGGAGAGCTTGTTAACAGCTTTGAATGTGAGTAACATGGTCTTGAAAATGATCCTGGCCTGGATGGGTAGCCAGTGTAACTGCTTCAGAAGAGGCGTCACATGGTCGCTCCTGGAGGCTCCATGCAGAACCCTCGCTGCCGCATTCATGGCGAGTTGTAGCGGGTTCAAGGTGGATTGGGGAAGGCCTTGTAAAATGGCATTGGCATAGTCAAAATGAGGTATGATCAGCGCCTGGTAGATTGTCCTGAAATCATTTGGTTCAAGCAGGGAGCGTAAATGCCTGAGCGAGTGGATCTTGTAGTATATTGCTCTGTGTTTCCTATGTGCGCCTTCATGTCCAGGCGTTGATCCAAAGTGACCCCTAGGTAATGTATTGTGGGTTTAGATTGTAGCTCAGCTTCTTTTACTTTAAGATATTGTGGTGGGTTAAAATTTGGATTCCTCGTAGTGAAGAGTACTTCCGTTTTCTTATGTTGTATTCGGAGGTTTTGAGACAGAAGCCAGTCAGATATTGCGTTGAAACAGCTCGTCAATGGGGAGAGGTCCAAATGCTCTGTAGAGAAGGGCATGTAAAGTAGGACATCGTCGGCATATATCATGCAGTCGACGTTGAAAGACCGAATGATCTTACAAATTGGCTGCATGTATATGTTGAAAAATAAGGCCGAGAGGGAGGATCCTTGCGGCACTCCCTGGCTTTGGTGGAAAGGTTCTGAAGTTGTCCCTCCAGAACGTACATGCTGCCATCTTCCTGACAGGTAAGATCTGCACCATTCAAGCACTGTTCCATTGATGCCTTTCTCAATTAGTCGCCCTAAGAGAAGCTCATGACTTACAGAGTCAAAAGCTGCAGCAATGTCTAGAAAGATGAGAGCAAACCCTTGACGGATGTTGTCAGTGCCCGTGATTATCTTGCAGAAGAGAGTGGTAAGAAGTGTTTCCACACCATGGAATTCCCTGAAACCATGTTGGCAGGGGTCTAATGGTGCAGCGGTGTCAATGTGGTCCTGTATTTGTCATTGAACCTCCTTTTCAATTAATGTAATCAGTAGCATTGGTAAGCCTCGTCCTCCAACAGTTGCAGGTACATTGCCCTCGGTCTGTATGCCATGTGGAGTATGGTATCTCTGCCTATCACTCTGGGTCAATGGCTGCTGTTGCTGCTGCACATTATGCTGCTGCCTCTGTTCCCTGGTGGGTCAGTGGCATCTCCACCTCCACTGCAGTATGTGGAGGCTTCACATTGCTTGGGCAGTTCCTGTCCATAGGTACAGCTAATAACCATTTCTGCTGATGCTCCACATGACATGTACTAGCGTATCACCAGGTCAAATGCACCCAAAAACCAGGCCTAAAGATATGCAGTTTATGGTGTTCAGCTTGGTGCCCTTTGCCACTGAATATCTTTTCTAATCAGGTATGTTACGGCCACACTCCCATTATGCCCCATTATGTCCCTGAAGATATTGAGAAGGATGTGGGCAGGGTCCTGGCGGCCACAGGTAACCGGGGCGTGGCCTGGCATGGGACCCTGCATGCATTGGTAAAGAAGAGGGAGGGGGTGGGGGCGCAAGAGGCGCAAGGACACAGGCCATGTCTTTTGAACTGATTGGCTCCGCCACGAGGACGAGCGCGGCGGGAGCCAATCAGAGTGGGGGCAGGCCATGTGCTTCGGTGGCGGCGGCGCTCACCAAGCACATGGTCGGTGAGAGGGAGCGGTTGGCATGGCGGTTCCTGCTTCGGGAGATCACAGAGCAGACCGCAGAGCAGAGGAAGATCGGCAGAGAGCCACAGGAGCTGTGGCTGGGGTGCGGCAGTTCCGGCGCGGGTTGCAGCGGCTGCAAGCGGCAGTGGTGAGCTGGAGCCAGTGGAGCACGCGGACAGAGGGCTGCAGCAGGTGAGTAGCAGCAGGAGCACTTAAAGTAATTGGGGCAAGCCCGGGGGGCAGCTGCACAGCGGGGGACATAGGGTAGAGCTTGGGGGGAAGTACCAGGCACAGGGATACATAAAAAACCCCCCAAAAAAAACCCTCATAAGGTTGAGGGGGTTGCCTGGGCTGGGGGGAAGGATGGTTGGAGGGAAAGGGAGGCAGCGCACAGCACACACGGGGAGAAGGGTCACAGCAGGGCGGCTTGCGGAGGTCCACAGGGGCCGGGGGGAAAGGGGGCAGCAGGGAGGTCCCCGGGAGCAGTTTAGGTGTGTGCTTATGGGTAGGGGGGCTGGAAGCCCTTGGAGGGTGTAAAGGGTGCACACTGGGTCCCTGGCTATGAGCCAGGGGGCAGGGGTGGGGCTCAGACCTCGGGGGTGTGGAGCCGGGTCTATTAGGAGGAGGGGGCCGGGGGGAGGTAGTGTCCGTTACAGCAGCGGGCGGAGGGGGACAGGGGGGTGCCAAGGGGTTGGGTGCATGAGGAGGGAGGGGGAGGGAATCTGGGGCATGCCCAAGGGACCCTTTCCTGGGAGGGCGGGGAGGGGACTTGGAGAGCGGGTAATATGCTGGGGTATGGGGTAGCTGGTGGGGGGCATAGAGGGGGGCATAGAGGGGTGTTTTTCCCAGGGAGAGGGCTGGCGGGGCGGAGGGGTGTTGGGTTGCTGGGACAGACGGCTTGGGAGCAGTGGATGGGGGGTGGACAGGGCCCATCGGGGGCGGATTGGGTGGGGGCTTGGCAGCCGGCATGGTCGGCAGTTGTTCCCCCCCCGGTTTTGCCTTTTTTGTCCCCACAGGTTCCATTTCTGGCATCTCCAGGAGTGAGGTAAGGGACAGGGGGCCAAGCGCGGGCAGAAAATATGGACAGGTCATCCGGGGATACACGAGGAGGCTCGGATCCAGGGGCAGATGCACGAGGAGCTGGTGCCCAGCAGTTGGTGGAGGATTATCCACAGGAGGTGCTTCACCAGCCAGTGATGGGGTCAACAGCGGCAGCTGAGACGGGTGAGTTGCAGGCGGAGCATGTAGAGGTGGGCGAAGGGGGGGGCGGGTGGGCGGAGAGGTCGGGAAAGGCAAGCAAGAAAAAGAAGTACTCTTGCAGGCGGCGGCGCAGTTCCAATTCATCCTCCTCTATGTCATCGAGTTTGTCTACAGTGTCTTCAAGGAGCAATGGGAGGAGAGCAGGGGGGGCAGGGGATAGCGGAGACCGGGAGCACGTCCGGTGGGGTGATGACTACCGTGACAACCTTATCGGAGTTGTGGGAGGGGGTGCCGAAGAAGTTGCGGCAGAAAATACGGAAGCGACAATACATCGATATTTTCCGATTGCTGGAAGGTCGGAAGCATTCGGAGGACAGTAAGAAGAAGTGCAGGGAGGATGAGAAAGCCGGGCGGATTAGAAAGGTCTCACGGAATGTGGTGAATTGGATGAGGGCTTTCTTGCATTTGGCAAGTGTTTGGGGTCAGCACTGCCTGGATCATTACGGGATGTTGCTGTCATACGCGGACTCCATTCTGGAAGCATCGCAGTCCCATAACAGGTGATCGTGGCTCAACTATGACGAAAAGTTCTGAGATAAAATGGAGGAGAACAAGTCATTAACTTGGGGCTCACAGGATATCAACTTGTGGCTCAAGCAGATGTCAGTCAGAACCAACGTAGGAGGAAGGGGCAGGGGTGAAGTCAAGTTAGGTACGACGGCCAACGTTGGGGTGAACCTTCCTTTCGTGGGGGAGGGGTTATATTGCCAAGCAAGCCGGGAGCTGGGGGAGGGGGGGGATGTGTGTTGAAGGTTCAATAAGTCCTCCTGTCCTTTCTCAGATTGCAAGTTTTGGCATGTCTGTTCCGCCTGTGGAGGAGGGCACTTGGCTACAAAGTGTATTAAAAAAGGTGCCCCGCTGGCCACCTTGCCAGCCCCCAAGTAGTGGTGTGGGTTTTGGCATAGCCCCCTCTCCCATTCGGTGGGGGCATTAAGCGCATGGCTGCGCCTATACCCAAAGAAAGGGGATAGGGAAGTTTTGCAGTTGGGGTTCCAGTTGGGTTTTGTTATCCCAGTTTGGGGTGTGGTAGCGGCGGAGCCGCTAGAAATTCCCCATCGGTGCGACGTTTTGAGGCAGTAGTGTGCGAGAAGTTGGCTGTTGAGTTGAAGTTGGGCCGGATAGCGGGCCCGTTTGCAAGGCCCCCTTTCAGGAAATTTGTGGTGTCTCCATTGGGGATTATACTGAAGAAAGAGCCGGGTAAGTTTCAGTTAATTCACAATTTGTCGTTCCTGTTGGGGGCTTCGGTTAATGACTACATCCCGCGCGAGTGCTGTACGGTGCGTTATGCCTCGTTTGATAGGGCAGTGGAGTTAGTTTGGAAATCAGGTCAGGTGGCATTGATGGCAAAGGTGGATACTGAATCGGCTTTTCGCATGTTGCCGGTGCACCCTGCCTCTTTTCATCTGTTAGGTTTCCAGTTTGTGGGGGAATTTTATTTTGATAAATGCATGCCCATGGGCTGCGCCATGTCGTGTGCCTGTTTTGAGAAATTTAGTACCTTTCTCCAGTGGGCGGTGGTCCAGTGGGTGGGTTGCGCAGATGTGGTGCATTACCTCGACGATTTTTTGTTTGTAGGTGCATCGCAGGCTACTCAGTGTAGGGCATTGTTGGAGGGTTTTGTGAGTGTGGCTGAGGAATTGGGGGTGCCGTTGGCTGAAGGGAATACAGAAGGCCCGGCGACACGACTCACCTTTTTAGGCATTGAACTAGAGTCAGAGGCAATGGTGGCTCGCCTGCCAATGGAGAAGGTTTTGAAGTTGCGGGTTCTCATAGCAAATGCGTTGGGCTCTAGGACGTTCACGTTGAGAAAAATGCAGGTGTTGATAGGGTCATTGAATTTTGCATGTAGAGTTATACCAATGGGGTAGGTATTCATTCGCCGATTAGTGGCCTCGACGGCGGGGGTATGTAAACCACACCACCAAATTCGAATTTCCAGGAGCATTCAGGAAGATTTGTGTGTGTGGGACGCGTTTTTGAGGGACTTTAATGGGTCGTCGGTGCTCATGAAGGAGGAGCTGTCTAGCGAGGACTTGCAGCTATACATGGAAGCAGCCGGAGGCGTCGGGTTGGGAATTTACTTTGGGGGGCATGGTGTGCAGATAGCTGGCCAGCGTCTTGGCGGGAAGCAGGAATGTTAGGTAATGTTAGGTAATGTTTCTATGTTTCTATGAAAGCAAGTTCTGCTACGAGGGGACATGGGATGAGGGTGAAGGGAGATAGATTCAGGAGTGATATGCGGAAATATTTCTTTACGGAAAGAGTAGTGGATCCGTGGAATAGTCTCCCAGTGGAGGTGGTAGGGATGAGGACAGTAACTGAATTCAAAAAAGCATGGGACCAACACAGAGGATCTCTAAAGGTAGAAAGTGGACTGTTGTAGTTGTTGTTATGGAAGGACAGACTAGATGGGCCTTGTGGTCTTTTTCTGTCATCATGTTTCTATGTTTCTATGTTTCTATGAATGTCACTTTCTTGCAGCTGTTCCCTATCTTGGTGGCGCTTGAGTTGTGGCCAGGTCGGCTGCGTAACAGGAGTGTGGTATGGTGGTGTGATAAGGAAGTGGTGGTGAGTGTCATTAATCATTATACATCACGGTGTGTGCAAGTAGCATCCTTGATGAGGGATGTGGTATTATCCTGTTTGCGTCTGAATGTAGGGTTAAAGGCTCAACACATTCCAGGGCATAATAACTGCATTGCTGATGCGCTTTCCCATTTACAGTGGGACCAGTTCCGGCAGCTGGCACCAGAGGCGGAGGCGAAGGGGCTTGTGGTCCCTTGGAACTTATGGAGCTGTGGCCTGCAGAGATGAGGGATATGCTATGGAGCTCAGTGACAAAGCACACATGGGAGGCGTATCGCAGAGGTTGTGAAAGAGTGGTGGAGTTTTTGCGGGAGCAGGGGTGGCAAGCGGGTGCGGTGTCAGATCAATTATTAGGGCAATATATCCTCACTGCTAAGGGGCGAGGGGTGACATGGTCAGCAGTGCGGGGGACATCTGGCGGGTTTTGCATTTTTCGCGAGGGCGGTGGGATGGAGTTCTTCGTGGGGGGGGGAGGGTTCCTAGCTCGGAAAATGATGCAGGGGTGGGGGCGGTCACGGCCGACTCCACGGGATCATCAGCGGCCGGTGACGCACGACTTGCTTAGAGGACTATGCGAGGCGTTATCTATGGTGGCGGTGTCGATTTATGAAGCCACACTTTTCAGGGCAGTGTTCAGTTTAGCCTTTTTTGGTGCATTTTGGGTGGGGGAATTGGTGGCCAATTCCAAGAAATCTGCAGTTGGGAAAAGTTTGCAGTGCCAGCACGTGCGGGTGGATGGGGGGCAGTTAAGGGTGCTGTTGAAAAAGTCTAAAATGGACCAGCAGGGAAAGGGCATGTGGGTAGTGCTGCAGGCGATAGGGGGACCCACGTGTCCGGTGGCTACTATGCAGGAATACCTAGGAATGCGCCCACGGGCGGAGGGCGGGCTATTTGTCCACAGGGATGCATGGGTGGTGACACGCTTCAGGTGTCAGCGGTGTTGCAGTTAGGGTTGCGGCAGATAGGTGAAGACCCGAGCCAATTTGCCGCATATTGTTTTCGCATCGGGGCAGCGACTAGTGCGGTGGGGACTGGGCTGTCGGGATTACAGATTCGAAGGATTGGCAGATGGCGGTCTATAGCTTTTCGTGGTTATGTCCGTTTATGAAGGGGGCTGGCCTAAGGGTCATGGTAGATATTTATCCACTCTTTTCTTTTGCAGATGGGGGCAGATGTGTTCGGGGATGTTGGATGCTGGGGCATTCATTTGTGTTCTGGGCTAGCCAATGAGCTGCGGTGAGGCCTATCGGGCTAAACTTGGGACTGGGGCCAGAGGTGGTGTCGATTTCATGGCTGGGCGAGAGGGGGCTGTGGTGGATGCAGCTGATGCCTTTGCTTCGACACCATGACCGTTTGAGGATACCGCTGGAGTTTCTACTGTTGCACCTGGGAGGCAATGATTTAGCTTCATGGACCTGCAAGCAACTGATCAATGCTGCAAAGAAAGATTTCGCTCTGATATTGAAGATGTTTCAGGGAGTGGTGCTGATTTAGTCTGATATCATCCCGAGGCCAGCGTGCTGGGGGCAGCGGCGCTGGTCTCGGGGGCTGACGAAGATCAATGGGCAGATTGGGAGATGGGTTTGTGAGCATGGCGGGTATCCGGTGCAGCATGCATGGGTGGAGGTGGCTTGTGCAGGCCTCTACAGGAGTGACGGGGTACATCTATCTCCGGTGGGGGTGGATCTGCTCTTGAATGATTGGCAGGAGGCATTGGAGAAGGTGGTGCAGGATGGCACTGGCAGGTCGTAGCTTGAGCTCAGGGTGGGGGGTGGCAAAGGCGTATCAATGAGCATGTGCCAGTGGCGGGATCCCAGAGGTTTCTGGGGTCCAGAGCCGTAGGCTACTTGGGGCAGGGGCAGGGTGCCCGCGACCCGGAGAACCCCTAGCAGATATTTGCTATTGATATGGCAAAGTCGGGCAGGGGTGGCAGTAACTTAGCTGGTGGTTTGACCGGATCAGGTGCGGAAGCGAGGTCACCTTGCTAATTGCACGGCGGGTGAGGTATCGCTCCGCTGGGGGTTGGTTTGATGGACTGTTACTAATGTTAAAATGTTAATGGGCAATAAAGCTGCGACCTGTTGTTTCCAAGTTCAGTGTGGTGTGAATTTTGTGGGAATGTGATGAGGGTGTATGGAAAGGGAGGGGGTGGGGGTAAAGGTGAAGGGTAGATTGCCAGGTACAGTTACCCGGCTACCGATTTACACCATGCGCTCTGAACGAATACTCACCTGCTGACGGCTGACTGCAGAAGCCCGATACCCAGTTATGCTCCACTTACACGGATAACATAACTTTTTCATCGCCTTACTGCTGCCTAAGGGTTGGAATATCAGGGCCTGTATTCCTAAATTAAAAGTTTATATGCTTTTGTTAACTGTCTAATCCCTAAAATCTAGTTACATGTAAAAACTTGTAGATAAAACGATATAGAAAAAGTGTTACATGAATAAATGTTGCAAGGCATAAGTATTTGTATTACAGCATTTACACTATAATAAACAAATGTGTATTACAGAATTTTTAATAGATAAAAATGAACCTGAAGGGAGGTGACTGGAGAGGAGAATGATGTAGAGTGGGGGATAGTAGCTCTGTGGCAGTAAAATTCTTCACAGGAGTGGTTAGTACATTTAGTTTGCTTTTTTCTTTTTTATTCCTTGTCAAGTTTGATTGAGATCTTGATAGTGTGCCACATTCTACCTTTCCATTACAGAAAGAATGAACTCGACTGCAAGAACTAAACCGCCTAGTTAGAATTTTAATACAAAGTGACAGCTTCATTTGAAGCAGAGCTTGGAGCTGAAAAGATAATTAAAACTACTATTTAACCCTGGGAGTACCGAGGGGTCAAAAGTGACCCCATTGCAAGTTTCACAACGCGTATCTCAGAAACTAGTTGTTCAAGAATGCAATCTTTTTATGACTTTTCACATGTCAATATTCTCTTTATATTGCACCATGAGAGGAATAATTTTCATCTGCTAGGTGACGCTAGTGATGAATTGCAGCACAGAGTACCAGTGGGGTCATTTTTGACCCCAGTTGCTTACGTCCGGTTTGGATCGTGATACAATTTGCAGTTTTGTGAATTTTTTGATCTGACAAAGGTATTTATCATTAATTATGTATCATTTATTTTTTGTACTCTTATTTTATGAAAATTACACATTTTCTGTAATTGATATCATACGTTCTCTCATTATTTCTGATGAAATCTAAAGGCTTTCTGCTCGTTCATCACGATTATTGTACACCTATAGTAAAACTGCTTTGCGTTTTATTCAACTTTATCTTTGTTTATTTATTTTAGATTATTGTTTATGATGTCAAAACGAAAATATTCAGCTGCCCAAGTAAGAGAAATATTGCAACGAGATGCTGACAGTGACGGCTCTGAGTCGTCTGATGATGCAGCATATTCAGCAAGCGAAGAAGCATATCAGCCAAGTTCGGACGATAAATCTGATGATGACAGTCATGATTCAGATGGCGACAGCAGTTGGTTGTCAAGTGAATGTGAGACTGATGTTGAGCTGGTAACATCGCCTGCAGCAAAGAGTCAAGTTACAGGTCGAGGAAAAGGTCGAGGCTGTGCTGGACGGGGAAGAAGGCAGGAGTCCTCCGTGTCAGTATCATCTGTGAGGAATCTTAGTTGTCGTCATAGAGGAGCTAAGAGGTCATCAACTAAAAGCACAAATGTTGCCATTGAAGCCTATGTATCTAAGGATGCCACATCATGGAACAGAAAACCTATAAAGCAAGTTGCTGGAAGATACGCCAGAGCTAATGTCATGCCCATACAACAAGATCCTACAAGGTATGCTCTACAAAATATTGATGGCCCTCTCGCAGCATTCCACTTGTTCATGAGGAAGAACTTATTGAATGAAATCATGATGTGGACGAGCAAACAAGGAAGACACATTTATGACGACACATGGTAAGATTTGACAGACAGAGAATTTCAATGTTTTCATGGACTTTTGATCCTCTCAGGCATGTACAAGTCATGAAATGAATCCATAGTTCAGTTGTGGAATCTTGAAGATGGTTGTTCTGTTTTCAGCAAAAATATGGCCCATAACAGTTTTCAATAAATTTCTTGTGCTCTCAGATTTGATGATGCAACCAACAGACGTGAACAACGAGGCGTGGATAAGCTTGCTCCAATCAGACACATTTTTGATACCTGGGAAGCAACTCTAAGTGACGCCTTTGTTTCTGGTGAAAATTTTACTGTGGATGAGCAACTGCTTACATTTTGTGGCCGTGTTCCGTTCAGACAATATATTCCCAGCAAACCTAGAAAATATGCCATAAAGCTATAGATGTTGTGTGACAGTACAATGTCATATGTTCTGCGTCTTCAAGTATATGCAGGAAGGGAACTCGGACAAAACAGGGGAACAGAATCTGGCTGAAAGGGTTGTGCTGCAACTCACTGAAGGATTGACGCGATCTGGCAGAAATGTTACTGTTGACAATTTTTTCTGCAGTTTATCCCTGTCACGGAAATTGCTAGAAAAACAAATGACACTTTTGGGGACAATTCAAAAGAACAGAAAAGAATTACCTCCAGAATTTGTAACAGCAAAGGGCCGAGAGGTATTCACTTCACTGTTTGCCTTTCGCGATGACACCACTCTGGTTTCTTATTGCCCGAAGAAAGGAAAAGTGGTTGTTCTTCTGAGCAGTTTGCATGATCAAGAAGAAGTAGATAACACACGTCCAGACAAAAAAATCCATGCATGATCTTGGACTATAATTCTAATAAAGGTGGAGTAGATACGGCAGATCAAATGTTGCGCATGTATACCACAAAACGAATGACAAGACGCTGGCCAGTGACAATCTTCTACAACATGTTGGACATCAGTGCTTTGAACGCCTTCATTGTTTGGATGTCACTAAATCCAGAATGGCAGTCCAAGTCAAAGCACAGATGTTGTCTATTCCTCTTGGAATTAGGAAAGCAGCTGCTTCAGAGTAATTGCAGCGAGACTTCTTCCAGCATTGAAGAAGCCACTGATGCTGTTTGCAATGTCGGGATCTCAAAGAAAAGGGCAAGGTGTCACTGCTGTTCCAGAGAAAAAGACAAGAAAAGCAACATAGTTTGCACTTCTTGCAAGCACAATGTTTGCAAAGAACATTCAGAAATTGTCTATGTCTCATGCAAATGACTGTAGTACTTTACTGTGTTCATCAAGTGCATGCAAAAACTGCTTTCATGGCAACTCTTCTTCATGTAATTTTAGGATAAAGCATTAAATTTCAAAACATTTAAACTTCATATAATAAATAATTAATTCTGAATAATATTTTGTCTGTTTAGTTTAAATTTTTCATGATTAACAATTAAAATTCATTGTGGGGTCATTTATGACCCCAACAGTATTCAGTGTGTGCAAAAAATCTCGGTAATTCCAGGGTTAAGCATTGTCACAGGAATGTAGATCAACTTCAGAAAGCCCAAAAAGGGTGCAAATAAAAATCAATGATTGAGAAGATAACCTCTGAATTGATTTTCCTCAAAACTCTTTCAGTTCTAATAAATTATATATGATCAGCCCCTATAATATGTAATTTGAATGCATGCATTCTTTATGAAGTGATTATAGTATATGTTTTTGATCAAAATTTCATTTTTTGCTTGCTTTGCAAAGATGATGACCTTCATGAGGTCCTTTCTTTTAACGTGCTCATTATTAATGTCAGCTGAGATTTCTCTTCTTTAAAAGTGTCAGATCTTGGGATGAATTGCAATATCTTCCATTGCAAAACTTCCCTTAGTCGTAGAGAAAATTGGATTCTTTGCAAGTTCTTAATTTTCCATTGAATTACAAACTATCTAAATATGATGGTATGGATGACCTTAAAATCATGTCTTAAAGAGGGTTGCTATAATCATTATGCTCATGCAATAAACTATATCACAATTGCATTAAAAGATTTTCTCTGAGGGGCGGAGCCTGATGTCCAGCGGGGGGCGGAGCCTGATGTCCAGCGGGTAAGACGCTTCGCGCTGAAGCTCCCGAGAGGCCTACTTAGAATCCTGACTTAATACCTATACAAACTTACTATTTCGCTCCGGGCTGACCGGGGTACCTCGGGGGGGATGGCGGCCCATAAACCAGCGCGCTTGGACTTCGGGTCTCCTTCTTCTTCTCACGGAAAACGCTCCAAAACAGAGGTGTCCTCCCCACAGAAGATGGTTCCATTTCGGGAAAACCCCGAAATGCACCTGGAGATTTTAGAGGAAATACGCGGCGTGAAGGAATTGGTGCAGTCCAATGGAGAAGCGCTTAGAGCCATGCGAGAAGACTTTGGAGTGCTCCAGGACCGACTTGAAAGTCTCTCATTACGGCAGGACAATATGGCGGGGGTCCTCGACTCGCACGCGGTGCGCTTGGGCACACTGGACAAGGCTGAGCGCCAGATACAGAATCTTCAAAAGGAGTTAGAAGATAGCAATAATCGAGCCCGTCGCAACAATGTGAGGCTCATTGGAATACCGGAGGGGGTGGAAGCGGGAGATATGAGAGAATTCCTGCTCAACACTCTTCCCTCCTTGCTGAAGATCACCTTTCATAAAGAACTGGAAATCGATCGTGCACACCGTGTTCCTACCCACATGGCGCTCAACCGAACGACCCCCCGGCCTATTATCTTTCGCTTGCTACGATATCAACAAGTGGAACAAATTTTAAATGCTGCCCGGGCGAACCATCATTTGGAATTTGAAGGTCACAAAGTCTCCTTCTTCCCTGATTTGGCAAAGCCTACCGTTGACCGACGGAAGAAACTCCTTGCTTTTCGCCCTCGACTTCAACAGCTACAGGCTCGCTTTGGCCTGTTGTATCCCGCGAAGCTCCGAGTGACTCTCCACAACCAAACCAGGACATTCGAAGATCCTGATCTACTATCAACATTTTTAGACTCCAAAGAAGCAGAGCAGATGCGCTAATCCAACGACTTGGACTTTTATTTGCCGGCTCTGTCCGCCATTTTGAAGGGCCCGATGCGGCGGTCATAGTCAAGCACAGAGACTACCTGGACTTTCTTTCTTTCTTTCTATGACTTTTTTGTTTTTTGGTCTCCTATCCCTCCATGATGTGTGCCTCGGTCGGATTCGGAGCACGCACAGTCCTACAGGTTATGTGTTTTTTCAATTTCGGCCTTCTCTGGGGCTTCTCCCCGCAGACACATGGTCGCCAGTAATTTTTGGGGTTCTGCTTCTTCTCTACCGCGCTGCGGTTTTTCTTTTTTAATGTGGGGCGCTTCATTGTATTATCTAAGCTTATTTTTTTTTTTATGCCATATGTACAGCCAGATACAGTCAATATGAGAGACATTGTGAAATTATGTGCGCTATCATGCTCAGAATTTTTAACTTGTCTGAATGGCCTTATGTAAAATCTTATCACTCAACGTAAAGGGCATTAATAGTCCAATCAAAAGAAAGAAAATCCTTAGCTATCTTAGCCATGAGCATGCTGATTTAGCGTTTCTTCAGGAAACGCACTTAAACTCTGCTGAAACACTGAAACTCAATGTTAAGCCTTACATGGTGGCTGCCTATTCTCCCGCCGTTTCCAAACGGTGCGGGGTAGCCATTCTGGTTAAGAAATCTTTGCAAGCTACTGTAATTGATACTAGCGTTGACAAGGAGGGTAGATGGGCCCGAGTACATCTTAAGATTGGAGATAGTGAATTTACATGTATTTGCATTTATGCCCCGAATGTGGACAACCCTGCTTACTATGCAAGTATTGCGCAGTTGGCACAGGCCTCTGCCAATACTCCATTAATACTTGGTGGTGATTTTAATCAAGTGTTAGACCCTCTGATAGATAGACAGCCGCCTAGAAGTGGAATCATGTCTGTCTCTACAGTAAATATGAACAAATACCTCGTATGTTTGCTTCCCCCATTCAGACTCCTCATCATCGGTCTAAATGGAAGATGCTCAATGACTATGTACATTCTGCTCAATGCTCTCATCTGACTGTCTAAATTTGTATATATCTTTGTCCCATGATTATTCTGTATCGCAGATACTCTTTTGATTGTTTTGATGTATAATCACTGTTGTTTGGAAGCGCTCACATGCTGACATAATCAGCTAGAGAAGAAGCGTGGGGGTGGGGGGTAACTGGGTTTACTTTTCTTTATTGTATACTTGTTTTGTCTCCTTTGGTGTGTTGTTTCTTTTGTTTGTTGCAAAATGAAAATAAAAGTTTAAAAAAAAAAAAAAAAGAAGAGATAAGAAATGGCAGATGGACCATAGACCACAGAAAGAGAGCTAAGAGAAGACAGGAAAGCAGAAGCCTCAGATCGGGACCAGCATCATCAGAGAATAAAATGGTCAGACAACAAATATAGAAAAAAATAATTTTAATAAAAAAAAAAAAGATTTTCTCTGAGAAAAATATTGCTGTAAGCCTGCTGCAACATGTATTCTCTGACAAAAAATTCATTGCTATATGCTTTACACAGTATGATTTTTAGAACCATCAAATATAGATATGCCTGTAATCCTTAAGGGTATTTGAATAGCCACCTGAACCCAATGCTAGTCAAGAGTTTGTGTAAGAAAGAAGGCAGATGTTTTTTTGTTTTCCAACATACAGGCTGTTGGAAAGAATTACAGTAATATCAATATCCCTATAGCTGTCTTTGTGCCTGTTTATTCATTGTCAAAATAACGCTGAAAAAAGGAAAGAAATTGTCATACAGAAATAACATGTGGATACGCGTGATCAAGCTTGAAAAGCAGAAATATTGCTTTAGCATTTTTGAGAACCAAGGTATAATTATTATGCTCATGCAATAAACTATATCACAATCTGCATTAAAAGATTTTCCCTGAGAAAAATGCTGCTGTAAGCATGCTGCAACATGTATTTTCATTAAAATCATCTGTAATACCTGAAGACTGGCGAATGGACAATGTAATGCCAGTTTTTAAAAAGGGTTCCATGGGTGATCCAGGAAACTACAGAGTAGTAAGTATAATGTCAGTACGTACCTGGCAAAATGATAGAAACCATTATAAAGAACAAAATTACTGAACATGTAGATAATCATGGTTTAATGGGAGAAAGTCAACATGGCTTTAGCCAAGGAAAGTCTTGTCTTACTAATAGTGGGGCAAGTTACCTCAGGTCAGGGGGGGGTGGATTCAAATCCCACTAGAGGACAGCAACCTTGGGCTGGAAGGACTGGGGTTTCTAGTCCCACAGGTGCTCCTTGTGGTCTTGGGCAAGCCGCTTAACCCTCCATTGTCCATGTTCCCTGTAAAATAGTTATCTCCAAGTTATAATGCCCTGTTCAATGTAATTTCAGTTTGTTCAATGTAAACCACCTTGATATCATAAAAGGCGGTATATAAGAATTATGTTAAATAAATAAATAATCTGTTTTATTTTTTGAAGATGTGAATAAACAGGTAGACAAAGGTGAAATCAGATGATATAGTGTATCTGGATTTTCAGAAACCCTTCGACAATATCCCTCATTAAATATTCTTGGCAAAATTAAAAAGTCATGGGATAGGAGGCAGTGTACTTTATGGATCAGGGCTAAATGGCCAATTTTCCCAGTGGAGAAAGGTGAATAGTGGAGTGCCCGTGGGATCTGTGCTGGGTCCGTTGCTTTGTAACATATTCGTAAATGACCTAGAAATGGGAATAACGTGTGAGGTAATCAAATTTACAGATAGCACAAAATTAATCAAAGTTGTTAAAACCCAAGAAAACATGCAAGATGACCTTGATAAATTGGAAGACTGAATAGTCAAATGGCAGATGAAATTTAACGTGGACAAGTGCAAAGTTATGCAGCTAGGAAAGAACAACTCAAACTATGGCTACACGATGCAAGGTACCATATTAGGAACCACCACCCAGGAAAAAGATTTAGGCGTCATCATGAATAACACATTGAAACCTTCCACCCAGTGTGCAGTGGCGGCCAAGAAGGCAAATAGAAGGCTAGGAATCATAGAGAAAGGAATGTAGAATAAGACAAAGAATATTATGATGCCTCTGTATCATTCCATGGTGCAACTGTACCCTGAATATTGTGTGCAATTCTGGTCACCGTATCTTAAAAAGGATATAGCAGAGTTAGAAAAGGTACAGAGAAGAGCCATCAAAATGGTAAAGGAGATGGAAGAATGCACCTATGAGCGGAAGCTTAAAAGGGTTAGGCCTCTTCAACCTGGAAAGGAGACGGCCAAGGAAAGATATGATAGAGGTCTATAAATGAATGAATGCATGGAACGGGTAAATATAGATCAATTGTTTACGCCATCAAAAAGTAGAAAGACTAGGGGACATGCAATGAAACTAGTGTAACCCGTTTAAGACTAATAAGAGAAAATATTTTCTCACTCAATGCATAATCAAACTCTAGAATTCATTACCGGAGGATGTAGTAAAAGCTGTTAGTGTACAAGATGGGTTTAAAAAAGGTTTAGACATTCCTGGAGGAAAAGTCCATAAATCATTATTAAAGAGGACCCAGACAATCCACTGTTTATCCCAGGACAAGCATTGTGGAACATGTGTACCTTTTTGGGCACCTGCTAGGTATTGTGACCTGGATTGGCCAATGTTGGACACAGGATACTGGGCTTGATGGACCTTGGTCTGATCCAGTATGGCATTTCGTATTTTCTTATGTTCTTAACCCTCCATGCTACAACAGACCCTCCATCTATGACAGACTACCATCTAGCATGCGATGCTCGCTCAGCACTTTGCCATTTGGGGTCCATTTGAAGTGGTGGGCTCCATGGCAGATGAATATCCTTAACTCTGCATGACCACTTAGCTCCTCCTACTTTGACTACAAGCTTGCCCAGCAGTTTTGGTTCTCTGCCAACGAACCCCAGAAAGGATGCGTCTGGCATCAGAGAGGGTCTTCATTGCTGGTTTGCAAGGTCTGGAAAAGCACAGAGGTCCTTTGTTTGGAAGTTCTTTGGTTTTCCCATTGGAAGAGTGGACCAGCCTAATACATAAGTGCTTGCCAGGGTGAATGCTGACCGGGTGCTGCCATCTTCCAGCATTCTAAACATCGTGGGTCCCTAGGACAAGGATGCAACCACCCCCCACACCAAATCCATTATGGCCCGGCCGCACATACAGTTGTAATTGCACTTGCTCGAGCAGTTCAGCTGCACTGCTCAAGCAGGCACAGTTGTGACCTTGTGCAGCTGGGCTGCTCCTGATTTGCAGGGAGGTTTGCATCTTTGAACCTGGGACCCACAATGCTGAGAATTCTGAAAGACGGCAGCACCCAACTAGCAACCATCATGGCAAAATGGAGCGGAGGGCATGTGGACACAATCAATCCCACGATCCCCTGGTCCAGAGAGACATAGGTGAGTATTCCCCAGTGGTCTATGCTGAAAGGCAAAAGATAAGAAAAGGGCCTGTGTCAGTCCCAGCCGGACACCAGCTGCCGCCATCCATTCTTCTTAATTAATTCCTCAGGCAGTGGTTGACTGAGCGTTATTGTGTTCCCCAGTTAAGATGTTAAGTACATATTTTTTTAACCTCAACAGCTACGTTTTCTTTTGGATGCAAAGAAGTTAAAGCTGCCTGTTGTTTCTAGGGATAGAAAGATGTAAAGTGGGAGAGTTTTGGGCAGTAGAATTTTGTCCTATTTTTCTCTTGGGTGCTTTTTCCCTTATCTTTTTCTTTTGAGTTTTAAACGAGCTTCAGATTTTTCCTATATTTCATTCCCCTCTCTACTTTTATGTTTAATAAGAGGCACTCTTTTTTTTTTCTTTGGAAATTTTTTATATTCTTATGTGTATAGTTACCTTTGTGAACACTTTGCTTGTACAATATTGTTTTCTTGATTGTGTTAACTCGAAATCCATAAATAAAAAAGAAAAAGAAAGGAGGGAAAGGCAGTGCAAAAAGAGTGCAATGAACACCTCAGGATAATAGAAGAGGTCAAAGCAGCACCACAACTGATGAAAGTACATCAAGTCACTTTAGGGAGAATAGCACAATGACCAGAACAGCTGCAAAACCTTAAACATGCCAAAGGAGACTAATACAGCATAGCACCCATATAAGCTGAAAAGCCTTAAACATACAAAAGGCATCAGCATAGCACAGCACCCAGATTGGATGCAAAGCCTTAAATCACCAAAGGAAAGCCATCATAACAGCAGGAGGCAGCCCAAGCCCAGGCTGTAGGAGTGGGGTAAATTCAGCTAAGCTGTGTACAGCAAGTTAGAGTCCTGACAGTGAGCACTTTCAATCCAGCATAGGAATCTTAAGTACAGAGGAAGACCCCCACTCCTCCAGAATGGAAGACCCATTAAAGATGACATGCTGAGGAATTTAAATACAACTCAGAGGGTGCATCATGGTGAAGGCCCAAAAAAGCAGTGGGGGTGGGGCAAGGGGCGGCTCTATAATGAGGCAGAGTGAGGCGGCCGCATTAGGCAGCAAACTTTTGGGGGAGGCAAAATATGCCCCCAAAACAGCCGCCTCACTCCGCCTTCAAAGTTTAAAAAAAAAAAAAAAGGATGGACAAGTCACTGTCACTGCTTCTTGGCAGCAGCAGATTCCAACTTCTCCACCACTACCCCGGGAGGATCTGCATTTCCCTTACCAGCCTGAAACCCAGTGCCTCAGCTCACCTCTGCAGAGCCATGAGAAAGAATAGCATTTCCCTTCTTTCCCATGGCTCTGTTAAAGTTGAGCCCGGCGGTGCGCGGTGGGTAAACGAGAACATTTCCTGTCTCATGCTCCATTTAACAGAGCTGTGGGAAAGAAGGGAAATGCTGTTCTTTTTTGTGGCTCTGCAGAGGTGAGCTGGGACACCGGGATTCAGGCCTGCCCGACTCCCTCTGAAGCGCGTCAGACAGGCACAGGGCTCTTCCGGGGGAAAGAGGTCTAGGACTGAAACTGGACTGATGGGGGTGGGGGGGTTTGAACAGAAAATGGACTGATCAGTGTGGGTTAAGGCTGGTAATGGGCTGATGGGGGGGCTAGGACTGGTAATGGGCTGGTCAGGGGATTAGGACTGATAATGTGCTGATGGGAGGGCTAGCACTGGAAATGGGCTGATCGGGGGAGGGGGTTGGAACTGGAAATGGGATGATTAGGGGAGGCTAGGACTAGTAATGGTCTTATGGGGGGCTAGGACTGGTAATGGGCTGATTAGGAGAGGCTAGGACTGATAATGGGCTGAGGGGGGCTAGCATCGAGTGGGGGTTAGGACTGGAAATAGACTGATGGGGGCTAGGACTGGAATGGGCCGATGGGGAGATAGGACTGAAAATAGGCTGGGACTGGAAATGGGCTGATGGGGAGGCTAGGAATGGGAATGGGCTGATGGGGTGGAGGAGAGAGCTACTGTCCCTGGAAGAAGACTGAGGGCTAGAACTGGAGATGGGCTGATGCAGGGGGAATGGGAGAATGGGCCTGGAAGGGAGTAGATGCCGAGAGGGACTGCCAGGGGAAGGAAGGGGCAGGAAAGGAGCTGAAACATGGGGGGGGGGGGATGGCATGGAGCTACTACCTGGGGGTGGGACTGGAGGGAGCTGACACTTGGGGATGGGACTGGTGGGTGGTTTTGTAATGGGGAGGAGGCTGGAAGGGAGGGGGCACTGGGGCTGGAAGGGAGCAGACAGGTGGGGCTTTCACTAGAAGGGGGATTGACAGAGGATAGGGTGACTGAAAGGGAGCTGAAGGGTGGGGGTGGCACTGACAGTGGAAGTGAGCTGATACCTGTGATGGTATTTGGAATAGAAGGGGCTGGACAGTGGGAAAGGAGGGGGACTGGAAGGGAATGGACACCAGTGGCAGTCCTAGGAATGCAAGGGCGTTGACATTGGAAGGTACTGAGAGGGGAGGACTGGAAAGGGGGCTGATACTGGGAGGGTTACTTGGACTGGAAATAGGCTGATGGAAGGAAGTGAAGAAAACAATAGAAGAGATAAGAAATGGCAGATGGACTATAGACCATAGAAACAGCTGATAGGAAAGCAGAAGCCTCAGATTGGGACCAACATGATCAGAGAATAAAATGGTCAGGCAACAAAGGTAGAAAAAATAACTTTATTTTCATTTTAGTGATTGGACTTTGCGCTATCTTTTATTTTACACAGTATGGGGAACTGCATTTCTTATTTATCTGATATTGAGTCTGGCTTTTTTATCTATGTGGAGTCTGGCTTCTTGGGGCTTCAGTTTAATTTTTGTCTACATATTTTTATTTTTACTTTTGGTTGTGGTCACTTATTCTGTATTTGGTGAGGGTCTGTGTTCTGAGTGTGTGAAAGAAGCTAGTTGTTCTGTTAACATGGAGTTTATACATAGGGGTCTATACTGTACTGTAGTAATTTGACTTGTTCAGCTTTTCAGATAGGTGTATGGATGTTCTAGGGCCTGCTGCAGTATTTATAATGCTACTTTTTTCTGAGTAGGCCCCTTGTATGAGTTTTGAAAGTTTACACTAGTATGATATGGTAGATTTGGCCTTGTAGACCTTAGGTGACCTTTGTAGTGTAATGGTTAAGAACACTGGCTTGCAAATTCAGAGACCAGCATTCAATTCCCACTAGCAATCCTTTCAGCCTTGGGCAAGTCACTTAATTCTCCATTGTCTCAGAAAAATCCAAGTTATCAATGTACATTACCAAGTTTAAGGTTTCAATATAAACAGCTTTGATTGAAATGATAAAGCAGTATATAAAACCTGTTAAATAAAAATTAGCTCCCAATATGCCTGGCACTGGAGAACATTTAAAACATAAGATATGCCATACTGGGTCAGACCAAGGTCCATCAAGCCCAGTATTCTGTTTGTGAGATGACCAGTATTTGTTAGTGAGATGACCAGAATCAGATTTTTTTTTAATTTATTGAGTTCTGTGGGTGACTGTCCTACTAGATTTAACTTGGTTTAAAGAAAATGCAGGCAACTTGCCTTTCAATCATTCATCAGAGGCTAGAGGATTCCAGTTAGGTCATGTTTTCAAATCTCCTAATTGCTTTCTAATCAGTGGGGAGATAATACAGTAGGCTATCCATTAATTTCTCAGAGCCTAATTAAATTCTGCAATGCCATTTCAATGTTTAATTTCCTTTGTGTCTGATTCACTATCTTAAACATGGACTATTCTTATTCTCTTGTCCCTTCTCTTGTCAGTACCCCCTTCATGAAAACATTGATTTTTTTTAGCACACAGGAGACCTTGCTGCTTTACTCCAGTAATGAACAGTCTTTTAGAGATTGAGCTTGTGTGGCAAACACATGACTTCACAAGTTCTTACTTTTTGCTGTGGTTTTAATATTACTCTTTACTTTCAGAAGCACCACTAGGAGGTCAGGCTCAACACTGCTAAACATGTCTATCTGTTATAAAGATTTTTTTTTAATTTATTCTCATTAGAAATCTGCCATATAATGCAAACATGCTTATTTACCCAACTAGCTGTGGTATTGCCTTGAGTTTCTGAAGAGGCATTCATTTGGTTTGTTAGATTTAAAGATCCATAAACCAACATTGAAATATTTTTATTTTTTTACAGCAACAACAGGAATTATAAAATTAACATTTATGTAGATGTAAGAGCTAATAATAAAAAGGGGGGAAATTACAGTGAGTGCCCTTACAACAGCAGGAAGCATATCTATAAGATACAATAGAGCAGGCATTGACAAATTTTCTTGGACTCTAGAAACAAAGTCTAAAAATCTAGGAGCCAGCTGCCGAAACCGATCGGGAGGCTAGGACAGGAAATGGGCTGATCGAGGGGGGGGGGGACTGGTAATGGGCTGATCAGTGGGGTTAGGACTGGTAATAGGTTGATAAGGGGGCTAGGAATGGAAATGGGCTGATGGGGGGCCTAGGACTGGATATATGCTGGGACAGAAATGGGCTGATTGGGGGGGCTAAGACTGATAATGGGCTGATCATTGAGGGTTAGGACTGGTAATGAGCTGATGGAGGGGCTAGCACTGGAAATGGGCTGATTGGAGGAGGAGAGAGCTTCTGGCCTTGGAAGAAAACCAGGGGTTAGGACTGGAAATTGGCTGATGGGGAGAGGGAGGAGAGAGCTGCTGGCCCTGGAAGAGTGCTTGAGGACTAGGTGAGAGAAGAAAAGAAGCTGAGGGAGTGAGAGAGGAAAAGATATTTTGTGTGGGAGGGAAGAAAAATCTACAATTGGCCGGATATTGGGAGAGTAAGTGGGAATTGAGGATGGAGGGATCAAGAAGAATAAGGACAGAGTAAAAGCCTTTGGACTTTGCCAAGAACAAATCATTCGAGACCTTAGTAAGAGCAGTTTCAGTGGAGTTTAGAGGATGGAAGCTGGATTGTAAAGGATTCAAGAGGGTATGAGAGAAGAGGAAATTAAGACAACGGTGATAGACTGCACGCTCAACTAGTTTAGAGACGAAAGGAAGGAGAGAGATGGGACGATAGTTAGCAGGACAAGTGGGATCAAGTGAAGGTTTTTTGAGGAGGGGTGTAACCACAGCATGCTTTAAAACAGGAAGAAGGTTGCAATGGAGAGAGAGAGGTTAAGAATATGAGAAATAGAAGGGATGAGAGATGAAAAGATGGAGCTTAGGAGGTGGGTGGGGAAGGGGTCAGAAGAGCAGGTAGTAGGTTTGGAGGAAGAGAGAAGGAGCGATGTTTCCTCATCAGAGACCATAGGGAAGGAAGAAAGGGTGGCAGAAGTTTGGGGAGGGGAGAAATGGGAAATAGGGGGGGAAGAGGGGAACTGGAGGGTGATTGTGTGGATTTTGTCATGGAAGTAGTTAGCCAAGGTTTGGGCAGAAAGGGGGGGGGGAATCAGGGGTGGAGGCACACTGAGGAGAGAATTGAGTGTGCTAAAGAGACGACGAGGATTAGAGGAAAGAGAGATTGAGGAAGTAAATTTGTTTGAAAAGCGCAATGGCTGATTGGAAGGAGGAGAGCATGAATTTAAAGTGGAGAAAGTTAGGATAAGAGCGGGATTTGAGCCAGGCACGCTCAGCAGAGCGGGCACAAGAGCGCAGAAAGCAGGCAATAGGGGAGAGTCAGGGCTGAGGAGAAGAACGCCTAACAGGACGGGGGATGAGGGGGGCAAACGTATCAAGGGTGGAGGAGAGTGCAGTGTTATAAGAGGTCACAGCCTCATCAATAGAATTGGAAAGCAGAGTGGATGAAAGAGATAAGGAGAGAGAGGAGGAGAGAGCTAAAGGATCAGTGGCAAGAAGGTTTCTAAATAGGTTAGTGCAGACAGGACGAGGCTGGGGTGGGGGATGATGAATAGTAAGGCTTAAAAGGTGGTGGTCAGATAAGGGAAGGACAGAGTTACAGAAATTGGAAGGTGAGCAGTAAGAGAAGAAAATTACAGTGTTGCCTTATGATAGTTAGGGTTTGGTGCTTTGTGAGTCCTGGTAGTGCTGTTATGATACAGCAGGTTTGCTGTGGGTTCTAAATCTGCAGTGTTTATAGTACTTCCTGGCAGTTGGCACCGGAGTACAGTAATGTAGAAATCTGGTAGTCTTTCTTTATCCTCACTGCCTATGCAAATGGTATTCAGACACTCATTAAAAGGCATGTTTACTAAAAGTTAACGCACATTCACAAATGATGTATGTTAAGTGCAGGAACACCCATTTATTTCTATTGGCACAGTGGCACCTCTTGTGCCATCTTGCTGATTGGTATATGCTACTGCTGTGGCATTTTCTCAGAACTCTCAAACCTCCCTGCCCTTGAGCAAGGGCTGGAAATGCAAGAGGGTCTGGCTTCAAGACAGTTGATGGACCACGCTGCCTCCCTGAGCAGTTTGGTTTTGATAATGGGCTACCCAGCCCATAAGACTAGCATCCATCAACCAGGTGAATCTACAAATGATTGTCCAAATGATTGAAGATGATGTGGCTGATGCCACCACCACAAGTTGTATCACACTTCTAGCTGGAAGGAAAGCCTGAACTTGAGCTCGCGATAGCTCGGAGAGCACAGAGTCAGCAAAGACTGCTGAAAAAGCCTCATTTGAGCACATGCCCATAGCACCATCTCAATCGCCACTGCTATCAATCTGAGAAGCTGTAGATAATCCCAAACCTTGGGAGCCTGCTGAGTACAGAACACCTCCAGCCAGTCCAACAACCTTTGCAGTCTCCTCGGGCAAGAAGACTCTGCTCACTCAAGTATCGAACTGTGCTCCCACCAATTCCAATTCCAGGGATTAGGAAGGCTCCAACTGGCTCTTCCCCCAATTGATCACCCAGTCGAGGCATTCCAGAAAGAGTACTACTCGGGCTGAAACCTGAGATGCCTCTGACAGGGATCGAGCTTGGATGAGGCAATTGTCTAGATATGGGTGCACACATATCCCTTGCTGCTGTAGTGCAGAAGCGCCACTACCATGACCTTGGAAAATGTCCTTGGGGCAGTGTAGAGGCCAAAGGGAAGGGCAGAAAACTGAAAATTTGAGCCAAGCACAGCAAAACGCAGATAATGCTGCTGATAAGTTCAATTCATAAGGGCTACTCTAATCTTCAGTATGGTCCTTTGAAAATGTGCTTGCCTGGACTTTGCCCCAAGCCCTTTGGTCTTCAGACAAGCTACTCTACTTCTGAGTACTGTTCTAGCTGTTTCATTAGCACAGGAAGCCCCATCAGAACATCACAGTGTCTTTGGGTTATTGACCATGAGCTGTTACTCTATAGTCACAAACATTCATTGTCTCCTACCCTCTCCCAACTGTGAGGCCTTTCTGTCAGTCTGTTGTAAAAAAACAAAAAACAAAAAAAAACAAACTTCAGCTAGTGTTGGGCAAAAACAACTTTTAAAGAGTTCACGTAAGATTTCCTTTACCTCAACCTTTTTTCTTTTTAAAGGGAGGGAGAGTATTTGAAGCACCATCCTCTTCAGCTCTTACCCTGCCTTTGGCTGCAAAACACCCATGTCCTGCCCTGAAAGGAAACCTCAGAGGGGAAAATAAGTCTTAACAGATCAATAGAACAGTTAACAGTCACTGCAATTTAGTACGGTGCTCTGTGAATTCCATTTGGTCAGCTTCAGTTTCAGTCCTACTGGGACTCTTATGGGTATGTTTACTAAAGAGCGGTAAGAGAGCACCAGATTACGAGCATAAACAGCAGCGTATAGAGTATTTGCATGCGATAAAGAATGTGGTGGGGAGTAAGCATACCGGTGTTAAGGGAACAAGGCACTACTTATCGGGCGCTAAGAGGACACTGGGCATTAAGGTGTCAATCGTGCACCTTCCCGCCTAAAAAAGGTGGTCATCTTAATGCAGGATAAGGGAGCCTGTCTGAAAGTGAAATATCAGGGGCTGTATGCAGGGCCGGCCCAACAACTAGGCAAACTAAGTGGTCGCCTATGGCAGAAACTTCCAGAGGGCAGCCAAAGCAAGGTAATCCAAGCTAAATAATGGAGTTTGATAGCGAGAGGGGGTGTAAAGTTTGATGTTCGCCTAGGGCACCAATACTCTGAACCAATTCTAGGGCTGGCCCTGGCTGCATGGAAGGAAAGGTAAGAGGAGATGGACCTCAATGACCCAAATGGTCCTTACGTGTCATACAGTACATGGGAGGATAATGTTGCAGCCAGTGATACTGTCAAAGTGACGGGTAGTCTATGTATGTGCCCTGATGTCAGTATGTGGTCTCGGATCATTTGTAAGTATGCCTACAAGGAGGCTCAAAGGCCCTGATGTGTCCATGAAAGGCATGACAGTGCAGGAGTGCTGCTGTGCATAGTACACACATGATAGATGTGAGTGATGTGTAGTTATGATAAGCAGCTAACTGGGTTGTGCATGGTATAGCAGCTGACAGGGGTAGACATGAGTGAAGCAGATGATCATTTGTGGATGGATATGAGCAATGATATATGTAGCAACATGACAGAGGTGTATGTATGTTATATGGAAATGTACATGAGCCCTAAATAAAATCTCTCAAGAATAGGAGAACTGTTGTTTTCCATATCATAATGAACTAGGTAGATGTATGTGAGTGTAAGCATCTCACATAAACAATATGCCTTGTAAATGTCAAGAAAGAATCATTTATGATTATTATGATGTCACCCCTCACACTTGGAGCCACTATCTTTGGTCCATGAATTACAGTGGCACAAGGAAAGGATGAGTGTCAAGTCAAGGTGATACAGTGCCTATGTGTCAGTGATGGATATATGTTGATGGGCGTGTCACACATACACTATGCTATAATAGAGCCTCCCTTATAAGCCAGCTGCACTATGTATGTTTTTCAGTGGTGCACAGGATGCATAGGAAACAATAGAAACATACAAACTCATGGTAGAAAAACACCACATGGTGTATCTAGTCTGCCCATTGATATCAACTACAATAGTTGCCTTCTTTCTGTTACAGATTCTCTGGGCTTGTCCCATGCTTCTTGGAATCCAGATACTGTCCTTGTCTCTACCACTCCCACTGTGGAACTATTCCAGTCATGTACCACTCTTTCTGTAAAGAAATATTTCTGTATATTACCTCTGATTCTATCGCCCTTCACCCTCATCCAAAGTGGCAGTCAGAAAATGCTCAACACCCAAATCTTGCCAAAATATCTGGGTGAGCAGGAGCATCCGCAGTACTGATATATGCACTAACCTTAGGATTACACAGGCATAATTGTTGATCCAAGCTATGAGAGCATGAATGTCACTAAACTGGTTTGTTGCGTAATAGATGTTAAACAGTCTCTGTCCCTGATATAGTTGTGGTGTGATATACCACTGCAGCCCCTGTAGATGGCATGACAGCAGCTGCAAATTTGTCACACCTCCATCAAATGTAGGAACCTGGCCTGCTGTGGTATGCTATGGTCCGCCTGGAGTGGAGTTTGAGGGGAGAGAAGCTGGGCTACGTGTCCGAACTCCTGTTATATGGCAATATGGCCAAATGCCATCAGTATAGGATGAGCCAACTCAAATGCTTCTATGGGATGTCTGAGAAGATCAGCCAAATGCATAGGAAATCATGAATGTAAACAATGACAATGCACATCATCTGCCGAGAGCTGTTAACAGCCACTCACTGGTCACTGCACAGAGCACATTTCCAATCAGGGCCCATGTGTTCTGAGATAACTGCATGCTATAACCCCTGATGAGTCAACGCAGGCTGTGCTCATGGAATGAAGACTGTTGCCCTCGCTCAACAGAGTCAAGTGTCATGCTGTAGCACGCATGTGCCAGCTTCCTCTACTACTGCTGTTGTAATACAACTGCCTCATACCCCTAAGGTCTAACCTTTAGTGAAACTGCACGTCTGGGTAGGACTGTAGGGTGAGTCATAACTCCAAGAAAAAAGCTTTTCAAGTACCAGCATTTCAAACATTGTGACTCGAGCAAGACTGTTGCATGCAGGTGCCCTCATGGCCTGCCGCTGATGTCCTCATGGCCTGCTGCTGATGCCCTTCCAAAAGAATATTCTGTCAGAGGGGGATGAAAGTTGTGTATGAAGGCCAGAGACCGGGAGAGACTGGCCCTGAGGGGAAATGTATGTAGCATATCAAAACTATTGGTGTGAGTGAAGTTAATGGTGATTGAAAATACTTTGGCTTGGGGGGGGGGGGGAGTCTGTGTGGATCACAGATCATGGTGCTGTGTTCTGGAATTTGCAAGCCCTGGTTCCCTACAAGGCATTCAGTGGTGCATCTGCTCCATTCAACAAATGTTATTATGCCCCTTCTCCAAGATGAGATTATGTGTAGGGGTCTGTGCTGAAGGCCTTCCAAGGGTGGCAAATTTCATTATGACATCTCTGATGCCAATATCACATGTGTGCATGTGTTATACATATGTCTGGCAAATGATATCTAATACAGGTGAGATATGTAATGACCAAGGAAGGGAAGAAGGGGAAAGGATTGTATAAATCTAGATGTGAATACCTTACAGTGCATGTTGAAGGCAATTGATATGTTTATGTTTATTAGTTTTTTGATATACCACCCTTTATAACATCAGGGCGGTTCACAATCAAATAACAATCAGAAATTGGCTCAAGGCCAGATAAGGGAAAAGAACTACAATCATGACAGGAAAGAAGAAGCAAGAAGAAATGTGAACAGGACATAGAGGAGAGGTCAAACAAACATAAATAAACCAGGTCAGCTGTGAGTATCCGAGAGGTTGTATGCAGAGGTGAACAGATGAATTTTCAGTAGGGAATTAAATGTGGAGTAGTTTTGTTCCAGTCGGAGTGATGTGGGTAGGGAATTCCAAAGTGCGGGACCATGGAAGAAAAAGGCAGAGTGACGAGTGGATTGTGGATGTGCACGTGATGGGGGAGGAAGGTGGAGGCGGTTTATGTGAATTGAATGGAGGTTGCGCGTAGGGATATGAAAGTGGAGTGATAGTGTGATAGGAATTGATGTTAATGCAGAGGATACTGCCAGATTGCTGACCACAGTATATACAGAATGTATGACATTTAGGGATCCTCAGATGTAGGACTGTTCTATCAAATAGTCTGACAAGCATGGACGGTGCCCCTGTGCCTCTGTATCCCTGTTCTGGGTCTTTGTAGGTCATGTGAGCTCCATAATGTTGCTGTCATTTGATTCATTGTGTGCCACAAATCCTGGAAAACCTATGGGTCACGTTGCCCTGCAGCCAGGGCCGGATTTACCTTGAGTGAGGCCCTACGCCAACAAAAATTGTGGGCCCCCAGCAGGGGCGGCCCAAGGGGGGTGCGGGTCCTCATTTGCAAAAGGGGCCTCATTTGCATAAATATTTGCACAATGTTACCATATACTAACTTTTAGTAAACGTGCCTCTTAATGAGTGTATGGATAAAGAAAGACTAAAAGATTTCTACATTACTATAATCCAGTGCCGACCCATAGCAAACCCGCTGTATCCTAACAGCACTACCAGGCCTCACAAAGCACCATACTCTACCATTCAAAAGGCAACACTGCAAATATTAAACCAATACATTTCAGAGAACAACAATACATGACCTACTGGGGAAAGAGAACAAGTGGCAATGTCAAATAGGAATTATATAAACAGAACACCTCAGCTCAGTTACACGTGCAGAACATAGACCGTCACCAAACAAGTAATCACAATTTAGAAACAGGAAGACAATAATAAAACTGGGAATCCCAAAAGCAAAACTTGGAATGTACAACACTGTAGAAATAAAACTATACATTAATTTGCTCTTGTACTAAACAAAGCACAGACGTTAATGATGCACATTTACCAGAGCTGACATATTCCAGTTAATAAATTCAAAATAAAGAGATATTTTTCTATCTTTTGTGCATTTTTTTTCAGCTGCAATTGCTCCAGCCACTTTCTTCTGGTTTCTTCATGTCTTCTGCTAACTCTCCATCGTCTGCTGTCCATTTGTCCTTTCTTCTCTCTTCTAGTTTTTTTCCATTCTCTCTCTACATCTGCTTTAACATACTAATCTTTCTCCTTTTGCTCTTTCCTCATTCCTATTTCATCCACTCAAATTTTACCCCTCCATCCTCAATCCCCACTTACTCTCCCAATACCCGGCCAATTGTAGATTTTTTATCCCTCCCACACAAAATATTTTTCCCTTCTCCATTTTACTCTTCCAGCCCCATCCCATTCTAATCCTCCCCCAACACCAGCTCCCTTCTAGTTCCAGCCTCACCCAGCATCCATTCCCTTCTAGTCCCTGCATCAGCCCATTTCCAGTCCTAGCCACCCATCAGCCCATTTCCAGTCCTAGCAACCCCCCAACCCAATACCAGTCCTAGCCCCCCCATCAACCCACTTCCAGTCCTAACCCCCCATCACCCCATTTTCAGTTTAAGCCCCCCTATAACCCATTACCAGTCCTAACCCCCCATCAGCCCACTTCCAGTCCTAACCCCATCAGCCCACTTCCAGACTTAACCCCCCCAGGCCATTTCCAGTCCTAGCCCCCCCCCATAGCCCATTACCAGACAGCCCCCATCAGCCCACAGCCCATTATCAGTCTTAACCACCCCCCCATAGCCCATTACCAGTCCTACCCCCCCAGCCCATTTCCAGTCCTACCCCCCCATTTCCAGTCCTTCCCCCCCCCCCCCCATCGGCTCAAGTAAAATAAAATTTTAAAAAAGCAAAACCGCTGGCTGCTACCAAGGCTGCGGCAGCATGGACGGTCCCGCGGGGCCCCCTCTGCCCTGCCTAATCCCTCCCTCCGCGACGGCTTTGAGAGGCGCGAAGGGAGAGTGTCTCCCTCGTGTCTCTGTTAAGCCCGCAGGGGCATCAGCCCCTGCGGGCTTAACAGAGACGCAAGGGAGACACTCTCCCTTCACGCCTCTCAAAGCCGGCACGGAGGGGCTCAGCCGGGGATTCGGCAGGGTAGAGGGGGCCCCGCGGGACCGTCCATGCTGCCGCGGCAGCTTTTTGTGGGCCCTTGCCAGCTGTGGGCCCTACGCCATGGCGTACATGGAGTATAGGTAAATCCGGCCCTGCCTGCAGCAGTTTCCCCACATATTTGCATTAGATGCTCTAATAAGCAGACAGTTAGTGGGACATACATGTGTACACTGCCTGACAAATAAAGTAGGCCATGATGACAGGAGATGATAGTGACTAATATGTACATGTAGCATGCAAATGGCAAATGCTCTGCAACAGAACAGGGTCTGGCCACATTGGGGGTGTTAGCCCAGAAGCTGTACTGTGATATGTCATGATATCACAGACTCACTCGCATGAACTGACTCTACCGTTGTCCAGTCATGTCTGTGAAATGACCTGTCGGTCACACTGTGCATATGAAGCAAAGAAAGGACGTGTGAACATGTTTGCAGCTCACCATCACAGCAGTGGGACGTGGCAGTGTGTACTGCATATATGTTAAGGAGGCAAAGTCCTTGGCCTGCAGGTATCTTGCACTATCACTGACATGTTGAATTCAGGTGTCCTAGACAAATAGTCTGCAGGCGCATACCAAATTACAATGTGCTGCATGAGCCACCATGCAGTCATGCAATCTGCAGGGTATGATTGTGATGTCCATGCTTGCAGACACAATGTGCGGTCCAAACAAACTATGAAGGCAAAAACACTAAGCATATATGTGTCCTGATGTTGGTAAGTAATTCTGCAGATGCAGAAGCCCCTGCCTTCTATTGATACCCAGAATGTGGCAGAATAGTCTGCGGTCTCTTCAAATGCAATGAAGGTCTAATAGTTTGGTCTGTGGGCACCATGAGTGCTACTGGAAATCCAACATGTGTGAAGTAGCCTGTGGCAGAAACAAGAGACAAATCAACATATGTGATCTATGAATTACATGCATACAATGATCAGAGCTGTGTTGTTGTAGGGAGCCTGGACCTGTTTGAAGCAAGGAATGGCAGTCAGTGAGATTAGCAAACAAACTGTCAAACTACAGAAGAAAACTAAAAACTCACCTCTTCCTTGAATACTTTGCTGACTCAGCTTAACCAATCGGACTTAATAGCCCCCCTCCCCCATTCTAAGCAGAATTCACGTCCTTCCCCACTCACTCAATTCCGCCCCCCCCCTCCACTTGCCATACACTTACTATGCATAATTGTAAAAATGTATTATTGTTCAATGTTAAAATGTTATCTGTTAGTTCACTAACCGTAACTGTCTTATAATATTATAATTATTAGACGGTTCTATATTAAACCCTGTTGGCCATTTTTGTTCTCATGTAGACCACTTAGACTTGGAGATACAGCGGTATAGAAAAACTGCTAAATAAATAAATAAATGAATAAATAAATAAAATCATGTTTGACCACAATTACGCCTGCTATGTTGCTCCATCATCTGTGAAGAAATATGAGCATCAGTGTTAGTTGTCTGAAATGCACAGTTCATAGAGGAACCGTGTAACTGTGCATTGCTGGACTGAAGGCATCTAACTGATTGCTCATATATCCTGGCAGGAGCAATGTGCAGTTGTATACATACATTTTTTGATATGGAGTTTATGTGCACTCATTGTACATTTGACAAACCTGGGTGGTCAGATGTATGTCTGCTACCTATCATTTGCTGTCAGTGTGCAGTTTCAATACCTTGGGATGGCTGTGCCGTGAGTGAGTAGGAGGGTATGTGTTGCAGTGTCATGTGATATCTCATTAAATGCCATGTTGCGTGTATCACTTTACGTCTTGTGAATCATTGCAATAAATGATGTGGTATGCCTAAGGGACACTATCCTCTCTGACTTTGCAAGTGATGGCCAGGTGAATGCATGCGTGGTGATGGGCTGCTGCATAGAAACATAGAAACATGACGGCAGAAATAGACCATATGGCTTATCTAGTCTGTCCTTCCATATCAACAACTACAACAGTCCCCTTTTTTCCTTTAGAGATCCTCTGTGTTTGTCCCATGCTTTTTTGAATTCAGATATTGTCCTCATCTCTACCACCTCCACTGGGAGACTATTCCATGGACCCACCACTCTTTCTGTAAAGAAATATTTCTGCATATCACTCCTGAATCTATCCCCTTTCACCCTCAACCCATGTCCCCTCGTAGCAGAGCTTGGTTTCAATCAAAAGAGGCTCTTCCCCCGTGCATTTACGCCACAGAGGTATTTAAACGCCTCAATCATATCACTTCTATCCTGCCTTTCCTCTAAGGTGTACAGTACATATTAAGATCCTTAAGTCTGTCCTCATATGCCTTATAACGAAGAGCACTAACCATTTTAGTAGTCACCCTCTGTACTGACTACAGTCTGTTTTTATCCTTTTGAAGGTGCGGTCTTCAGAATTGCACACAATACTCCAAATGAGGTCTGTATCCTGTCCCCCATCCGATCTATCAGTTGTATTTAACTCTATGTAAATTTTATGTGTATATATCTTGTAAATAGTTTCCCCCGTTATTCTCCCGTTATGACTGTACCCTTGTTCTATGTAAGCACATTGTGTTATGTAAAAAACATTGTTGCATTGTTCGGTTGTAATGTAAACCGCACTGATCTTAATAGCGCGGTATATAAGAAAAGCAAATAAATAAAATAAATAAATAACACCAAAGATTTATACAGAGGCACTATCACCTCCTTTCTTCTGCTGGCCATTCATCTCCCTATGCACCCAAGCATCCTTCTAGCTTTTGCTGTCACCTTTTCTACCTGTTTAGCTACTTTAAGATCATCAGATACAATCACACCTAGGTCCCGCTCTTCTTTAGTGTACAAAAGTAGTTCACCCCCTATACTATATTGCTCCCTTGGATTGCTGCAGCCCAAATGCATGACCTTGCATTTTTTAACATTAAATCTCAGTTGCCAAATTCTAGACCTTTCTTCAAGCTTAGCTAGATCCCTCCTCATGTTATATACACCTTCCTGGATGTCTACTCTATTGCAGATTTTGGTATCATCCGCAAAGAGGCAAACCTTACACGACAGCCCTTCCACTATATCACTAACAAATATGTTAAAAAGAATCGGACCAAGGACAGATCCCTGGGGCACACCACTGGTAATCTCCTTCTCCTCAGAGTGAGCTCCATTTACCTGTACCCTTTGTTGCCTCCCACTCAACCAAATTCCAACCCAAGCAGTAACTTTAGGGTCCATCCCTAGGGTGCTTAGTTTGTTTATAAGTTGCCTGTGAAGAATGGTGTCAAAGTCTTTACTGAAATCTAAATACACTACATCTAAGGCTCTCCCTCGGTCGAACTCTCTGGTAACCCAGTCAAAGAAATCAATCAGATTTGTCTGACAAGACCTGTCTCTGGTGAATCAATTCTTCCTCTGATCCTGTGATCCGCTGGGCTCCAGAAACCTCACTATTTTCTCTTTCAGCAGCGCTTCCAAAAAAAGTAAGATGAGTAGTGGAGTGCCTTAAGGATCGGTCTTGGGACTGCTACTATTGATTGTCTTTGAGGGTTATATTGCCGAAGGTTTAAAATGAAAAGTTTGCCTTTTTGCAGCTAATATAAAGATTTTCAACAGAGTGGATACTTCAGAGGGAGTAGACAACATGAGAAAGGATCTATAAAAATAGAAGAATGGTCAAATGCTTTGCAACTGAGATTAAATCAAAGTGTGGAGTGATGCTTGGGCTATAGAAACCCAAAGGTGCTGTATGGGATAGGGAATGAGAAGATGGTGACTACAGACCAAGAGAGGAACCTTCCAGTAACAGTGTCTGAGGATCTCAAGTTGGCGAAGCAGTATAACAAGGTAGTGGCCAAAGCCAGTAGGATTTTAGGCTGCATACAGAGAGGAATAACCTGCAGGAAGAAGGAGATATTAGTGGCTCTGTACAGGTCATTGTGTTCAGTTTTGGAGACGGTATGTTACAAAAGATATAAAAAGACATGACATGGTTCAGAGGAAGGTGAACAAGATGATATGGGACATGTGCCAGAAGGTATATGAGAAAAGATTTGAAGAGCTAAATACGTACTGTATATTCTAGAGGAGAAGAGGGATGGGATGATATGATATAGACCTTTAAATATTTAAAGGCTATTAATGAACAAATAGCCTTTTTCTAAAATGGGGAAGCTGTAGAATTAGAGAACATGAAATGAAGCTGCAAGGAGGTAAACTTCAAAGCAACATCAGGAAATATATTTTTCATGGAAATGGTGGTAGATGACGGAATTCAAAAAGGCATGGGGCAGGCACAGAGGCTTACTACACAGCAAGAGGATGGAATCAAAGCAAACATAGATAACTTCATAAATAGAGAGGAGTAACCAGCCTAGAGCGGCACATACATTAAGCAAAAGCATGGGGGGGGGGGAGGGATAACCTGCACAGAGCAGCAGATGCAGTTCTACAACTCTACCCACCTTACTAGGCAGACTAGATGGTCCAAGCTGTCTTTATTTGCTATCATTTACTACACTATTTTTTTTTATTATGCTAATCCTAACTTCCTGAGGTCTGAGCATATCCCATGGGATCCCTCCAAAAAATTTAAACCTACAGTATGTGCATAGTTTACCATTATGTTAATCTGGCCAGCCCACAGCAACAGAAATTAGTTCTATATCGTTCCATTGTGAGACCGCACCTTGAATATTGTGTGCAATTCTGGTCGCCGTATCTTAAAAAGGATATAGCGATTTTAGAAAAGGTACAGAGAAGAGCCACCAAAATGGTAAAGGGGATGGAAGGATACTCCTATGAAGAAAGGCTAAAAAGGTTATGGCTCTTTAACCTGGAAATGAGACGGCTGAGGGGAGATATGATAGAAGTCTATAAATTAATGAACGGAGTGGAACAGGTAAACGTAGATCGATTGTTCACCTTATCAGAATATAGAAAGACTAGGGGACATGCAATGAAGTTACAGGGTAAACTATTTAAGACTAATAAAAGAAAATATTTTTTCACTCAACGTGTAATCAAACTCTGGAATTTGTTACCGGAGGATGTAGTAAAGGCTGTTAGTGTAGCTGGGTTTAAAAAAGGTTTGGACAAGTTCCTGGAGGAAAGGTCCATAAACCATTATTAAGAAGTGACCGAAGATATCAATGCTTGACCCAGTACAAGCATTGTGGAACTTGTGTCTCTTGGGGAAACTTCTAGGTACATATGACCTAGATTGGCCACTGTTGGAAACAGAATACTGGGCTTGATGGACCTTGGTCTGACCCAGTATGGCATATCTTATGTTCTTATGTTCTTATGTTCTTATAGCAGTACACACAGAAAACAATAAGAAAAGTGTAAGATTAAGTCAGTAGTTTCACATATAATTAACAACAAATATAATGTAATAATTAACATACATCCCATCATCAAAAGGGAATTATTTGCAATCCATGTATGTGTGTGTTATATGTCTGTGTGTCTATGTGTGGTGTGGATGTATTTGTGTGTATATGTAGCTTTGTTTTGTGTTATTTGTGCATTATACATATGCTGTGTCTTTGAGGGATAGGTTGTGGTGCTAGAGTAGTTGCTGGAGGTAGTTTTTGGAATTGCAGGGGTAGTTGTGTAGGACGAGTGTAAAATGTAGGGTGGTAGAGAAGATGTAGGGGGATATTTTTGATAGTGGAGCAGTTAGTGAGATGGTGGGGAGATTGAATGGGGTTATTTTTAGGAATGGGGCAATTTGCAGGGTGGTGGGGAAGACTGCAGGGAGCTAGTATTTGGAGGTAGGGAAAGTATGCGGGGTGGTGGGGCAGTTCTTTGGAGTTGTATATGAAGGTTAGGGTGGTTTGTGCAGTGGTGGGGGAGTTGTGAGAATAGTGGTTGTGAGTGTTGGGGCATTGTGAGGGTTCTGTTTGGATGTCAGAAGAGTTTGTAGGGGAGTTTGGCTATTACAAGGGGCTGTGTTTGGTGGTAGGGAATATGTGGGGGTGATAGTTTTTTGGGGTGGGGCAGATTGTGGGATGGGAGGCAGTTGCAGAGGTTGTGATTCCTGTGGTGGTAGTTTTGGGGGTAGTGGAACAAATGTGGAGGTAGTTTTGAGGGTGGGCATGTTTGTGAGTTACCGATGCAGTTGCAGGGAATTAGAGTTTAGAGGTGAGGTAGTTTGTAGTTGCTAGGGCAGTTTGGGGGGCTAGTTTTTGGAAGTGGGGTAATTTGTGGAGTGGTGGTATAGTTGCAGGTAGCTTTCTTTTCGGAGTTGGTCAGTTTGTGGCATCTAAGACAATTGTGGGTAGTTTTTGGGGATAAAGGGCAATCTTCATCATGGTGGGGCAGTTGCAGGGGCTAGTTTTGGGAGGTGACAATTTGCAAGGATGTTTGGCAATTATGGGGTGCTAGTTTGTGGTGGTGATGGTAGTTTGTAACGGAGTGGGGCAGTTACAGGACTGTAGGTTTTGGAGGCAGTTTGCAAGGTGGTGGGGGATTTGTGGAGGTATTTTTTGGTGGTATGAGGGATAGTTTGTAGAGTGATGGGAGAGATGTGGGGGCCACATTTTGGGGATGAGGCAACATGCAGGGTGGTGGAACAGTTGCAAGGGATAGTTTGCGAGGGTGGAGCTGTTTGAAGACTGATGGAACAGTTGTGGGGTAATAGTATTTTGAAAGTAGGGCAGTTTCAGGGGGATAGTTTGTTGAGGAGGGACAGTTTGTGAGGTAGTGGGACAGTTTCAAGGGGTAGTTTTGGAGGGTGGAGCAGTTTGCAGGATGCTGGGGCAGTGGCTGAGGGATAATTTTTGGCCATGGGGTAGTTGCGAGGTGGTTGGTAGATATGTGATAACTGCAGAGCCTGAGGACAACAAAGATGAAGATGACATGGCAATTATAGTTTTTCACTGCAATGAAGGAAGCAGAGTGTTACTTGATGGCAGAAAAGAGCTGATATGTGGAAAGGGATATTTTATGGCTCAATTAGGGGTAAAATGGTAGTTTATAGACAGAATGAAGGAACCAAAAGTGGGAAAATATATAAGGCCTATAAGATGGAGTCATGAATGGCAACATTACATTCACTAATCAGAGTGGTGGGAGAGAGCAGAGGAAGACTGGATGCTGATGAAAAGGAATCAGCTGAGTGCAGAGAACGGAGGATTGTTGGTTGTTGATTAAAATGAAATCAGGGAGAGGTGGGTGAAGGTTGAGACTAGAAACAAACAGTGAGGCTGAAAAAGCAGACTTTTTGTGCTATTGCTGTTTAATATAAGAATAAACAGAGAAGAAACTGCAGGGAGTATAGCGCAATAGCTTGTCTATCTTGTAGCTAACAGAACAAATAATAAAGGATATGGAAGATTGTATTATGAAACGATAAACATGGCTTAATTTTTTAATATAATAGCCATGTGTTTCTCTATAAACTGTTAAATCCACTTTTTATATAAAAAATTTGTATTTGTACGGTATCTTGCAAAATATTTGTTTTGGTGAAAGGTCAGGATCTAACTCATAGCTATCTTTCAAGTTGGACAAAATTAAACAACTAATAACACTGTATTTGTTCAGCTGAAGTCTAATACACTGAGAAATACCAAGGGATTTTGTACATGGTGTGTTCATTGAACTTTGGCAATCTGGCTGTTTATTGGCTGTTTTATCTGTTTTATTGTACTCTGCCCCACTTCACAAATATGTACTTTCTAGTCAGTTTTTCTATGATACTTTAAGTTACACAAAGAACTACGGGAACCTACTTTCTGCAACAGTTTGCCGTGTTACTAGCATGGAGTTTCACAGTAACTATGGGGGGGGGGGGTTGTACAGCTGTCCACCTACATTTACCATGGGTTGTCAAGTAAATGCACTGTGGGAGCAACTAACGCCACCCACTGAGATGGTGTTAGTTGCACCCGTACTAAAAGCCCGATTCTCAAAGGTATATGCCTGGGCCATCCAGATGTCCCTGATAAAGATGGTCCTGTTTAGACACAATTCTGGACCGCAGAAACTGAAGATTCCCACAGTGTACAGAATCGAGCCCATGGATGGCCCTGCGTGCCACTGCCACCTGCAGGGATGTCCTTTCCTCAGGTGCCGTTGACTCCCACGGCTTAGGCCCCCCTCATCTCCACCTCTCGACCCAATAAGAAGCATGTCCCCTTTGACCTGGCAGGACATACAAGGCCGTGACCTGAATCGGCCCTGTACAGGACTGGCCCGCCTCCATTCTTTCCAGATCCCATCCTCCCTCCCCCGCTGGCTTTCCCTGTCCTGCTGCTTGGGATGTTTGGGAGAGCTGGAGGGGGAATTGTGCCCTAAGTGTACCAAGCACAGGTAGCACAGACTTCAAACTTCCATACTAGCATGCTGTGGCAGGAATGCCCCATCCTACCACCACCCAGAAGCCCACTACTCAGGTAGCATGGGGATTTTGTCAGAAGTCCCATGCTATTTTCAAGCATCGTAGTAGTGATACTGCCTTCAGTGGCATACTTCACCTATGTGACACCTGGAGTAAATGCCCCTCACCGTGACAAACCCCACGATGCTTGCTCCCATGCGTGCACTCAGCAAATTTACTTCTAATTGTTTGCTAGCTTGCCATGTTGCCTCTGGTCCAGGCACTCTGTTCCCTTCTTGGACAAAGTCTTGCAGTGTGGCTGTTATTGGGAGACTTTGGGAGGTGTGGGCCCGGAATTTATTCTGCATCCCTCTTCTGGCTGGCATCTGGGGCAGACCGCACACACCTCCTCGCCCTTGGTACACCACTGCCAAGTGCTATTCTTGTACTACGCACATAGTGCACGTTAGTAAACATACCCCTAAGATCAGTTAATAAGGCTAGTTTTAGGTTACCCTCACATAAAGGCATACAGGAGATCCTATTAGAAAACTTGCATGGCTTTTTCACATATGAGTGTCAACATTTATATGTGCAATGGTCTCTACATACCATTGGTCATTTTACAACCAGCAATGCTTGCATGGGGATGCCAGCATGGAGGTATGTTGTGGACATATTAAAGGTGTTCCTGCAGAGTAAACATGCAGGAAGTATTTTGGAAGACCTTGGATGCTGAAGGTGGCAATTTTGGAAGTCAGCATTTACACTTGCTGTAAATCATGCACAAACTTCCAGCTGTTATCTTTTGGGTCCTGGTGCTTGCTGAGTTGTTTATTAAAGGAGATTTGCATGTAGCACCTACTCTTTGATTCTGTTATCACTACATAAGAACATAAGATATGCCATACTGGGTCAGACCAAGGTCCATCAAGCCCAGTATCCTGTTTCCACCAGTGGCCAATCTAGGTCATACGTACCTAGCAGTATCCCCAAAAGACACGGGTTCCACAGTGCTTGTACTGGGTCAAGCATTGATATCCTGGGTCCCTTTTTAATAATGGTTTATGGACCTTTCCTCCAGGAACTTGTCCAAACCTTTTTTAAACCCAGCTACACTAACAGCTCTTACTACATCCTCCAGTAACAAATTCCAGAGTTTGATTACACGTTGAGTGAAAAAATATTTTCTCTTATTTGTCGTAAATAGTTTACCCTGTAGCTTCATTCCATGTCCCCTAGTCTTTCTATATTCTGATAGCGTAAACAATCAATATATGTTTACCCGTTCCACTCCATTCATTAATTTATAGACCTCTATCATATCTCCCCTCAGCCGTCTCTTTTCCAGGTTGAAGAGCCCTAACCTTTGTAGCCTCTCTTCATAGGAGTAGCCTTCCATCCCCTTTACCATTTTGATGGCTCTTCTCTGTACCTTTTCTAATAATGCTATATCCTTTTTAAGATACGGTGACCAGAATTGCACACAATATTCAAGGTGCGGTCGTACCATGGAACGATACAGATGCATTATAATATCCTTTGTTTTATTTTCCATTCCTTTCCTTATGATACCTAGCATTCTATTTGCTTTCTTGGCCGCCGCTGCACACTGTGCAGAGGGTTTTAACATGCTATCCACGATTACTCCTAAATCTTTTTCCTGGGTGGTGGTTCCCAATGTGGAACCTTGCATTGTGTAACCATAGTGTGGGTTGTTCTTTCCTAGGTGCATAACTTTGTACTTGTCCACATTAAATTTCATCTGCCATTTAGATGCCCAGTCTTCCCATTTATCCAGATCCTCCTGCAGTTTTCTACAGTCCTCTTGGGTTTTAACAAATTTAAACAGTTTTGTGTCATCTGCAAATTTGATAACCTCACAAGTTATTCCCTTTTCCAGGTCATTTATGAATATGTCAAAAATTAGAGGACCCAGTACAGATCCCTGGGGTACTCCACTATTCACCTTTTTCCATTGGGAAAATTGGCCATTTAGCTCTACCCTCTGCTTTCTATCTTTTAACCAGTTCCCGATCCACAATACATTGCCTCCTATTCCATGACTTTTTAGGTTTGCCAAAAGTCTCTGATGAGGGACCTTGTCAAAGGCTTTCTGAAAGTCCAGATACACTATATCAACTGACTCACCTTTGTCTACTTGTTTATTCACACCTTCAAAAAAACATATCAGATTAGTAAGACAAGATCTTCCTTGTCTAAAGCCATGTTGGCTGTCTCCCATTAGGCCATGACTATCTATATGCTGTGTAATTTTGTTCTTTATGATGGTTTCTACCATCTTCCCCGGTACTGACGTCAGGCTCACCGGTCTGTAATTTACCGGATCACCTCTGGAACTCTTTTTAAAAATTGGCGTTACATTGGCGACCCTCCAATCTTCAGGTATTACAGATGATTTTAATGAAAGTTCACAGATTACTAATAGCAGGTCTGCAATCTCATATTTCAGTTCTTTCAACACTCTTGGATGTATACCATCCGGTCCAGGTGATTTGCTACTCTTCAGTTTATCAAGTAGTTGTAATACATCTTCCCGGTGTAGCGATATTTCTCTCAATTCCTCTGCAGTATCACCTTTAAATACCACTTCAGTCTTGGGTAACATCCCTACATCTTCCTCAGTAAAGACCGAAGCAAAGAATTCATTCAGTCTCTCTGCTATTGCCTTGTCTCCTCTTACTGCCCCTTTTACCCCTCTATCATCTAATGGTCCAATTGACTCTCTCACAGGCCTTTTGCTACGAATGTACTTGAAAAAGTCTTTATTTCATGTTTTTGCTTCTGTAGCAAGTTCCTTCCCAAATTCTCACTTTGCCTGCCTGATCAATGCTTTGCATTTAACTTGCCAGTGCTTGTGCTGTTTCCAGTTTTCGTCGTTTGGCTCTTTTTTCCATTTCCTGAAAGATGCTTTTTTGGCAGCAACAGCCTCTCTGACCTCACCTTTAAACCATGCTGGCAATTTTTTAGACTTTCTTCCACCTTTCTTAATGCGTGGAATACAGCTGGTCTGGGCTTCCAGGATAGTATTTTTAAACAACACCCAAGCTTGATGTAAGTCTTTAACCTTTGCAACCACTCCTTTTAGTTTTTTCTTAACTATATTCCTCATTTTATCATAGTCTCCCTTTCAAAAGTTAAAAGGTAGTACTGTGGATTTATTTACTATCCCTCCTCTAGTCCCTGGTTACTTTTTCCCTTAACGCCTCAGCCTTTACATGCCTTTCTATCCTCTCCTCTCATCTTTCTCTATATCTTTCCTTCACTTTTACCTCCTTATTTATCTGCCAGCTCCTGCTTTCTGTTGGTCTTTTAGTCTGTGCACTTGCCTGCTTATCTTTCCATGCGACTGCAAGTGCCCAGTTCCTTTGGCTTTGCAAGATTATTGCTAGGAGTCATTGGTGCCATAAATTAGGCTCTCTGTTGGCCTGCAAAGTTGCCTATAAGTCTTTCTAAATCACTCTGAGTGCCTGGCTGTGTGTGAGCAAGGGACATAGGTGGTAGACTTAAGGTATCATCACGAGTGATCTGAGCAATTGTTTTTTGTGTGCATTTGAAATGGTGAGGCACAGGCCACTGAGAATAGAGCGTAGTAGACAGTCTTATCAGAAGATATAAAGGTCTAGGACACAGTTTTTAGACTTTAGTGATGAAGTTTGCATCACGAGGTTCTCTTTTTGGCAAGCAAACCTATCCTGTATGTGGCCACCTACCCACTGGAATGACTTTATAAAATAACCTCCTATTGGTAAGACTGATAGATTCTATTCTTCCAATTATCGAGAAAGCGAAGATAGTTGTTGTTTTTTAAGATGTCACATCTGTGTTTGATACAGTAGATCAAGATATGTTACTTAACAGATTAGCAGAGAATGGAATGGCTAATATGGTGTTTAGTTGGTTTGGTTCATTTTTATCTCAGTGCATTATAAGATTGGGAATGTAGAGGCCGATAAACTAAATACTGAAATAAAATAACTAAATATTAAAATAATTTATGCACCTGATTTTGAGAGTTATGTATCTAAATTTAAGAACATAAAAAGTGGATGGCAATAGGGAAAAAAGAAGTTTAGCACTGATTTTCTATACTAGGATCATAAATTAGGTTCATATATCTAAGCAAATGAATTGCAGGCCTAAATTTATACAAACAAACAGAAGTTTCAGTGGGGTTAAGAAAACAAATTAAAACATTTTTAATTTTAAAATAACAACTGAATGAACTAAGAGGCAGCATGAAACTCAAAATAATATGTAAGTGTTTATTCATTGAAACATCTAAATGACTTTTTTTGTGCTGTCAAGTGAGTGCTGACTCCTGGTGACTCAGCTGCCTCTGGGTTTGCTTGGCAATATATTACTAGAAGTAGACTGCTAGGCCTTTTCTTCCAAGGTAAGGTGACTTGCCCAAAGTCACAAGGAGTGTCAGTAGGAATTCAACCCCTGATCTTCAGGGAACTAGGCAGTTGCTCTAAGCACAAGGCTACTCCTCCACTACTTATGGCTTGATAAATGAATTTATCAAACCATGTCAAATAAAATAAAGCATAACTATACAGATATCAGTTTAAAATCCATAACTGAAGAAGGTGCCCAACATTTTTTGGTGACTGCCTTCATCAAGGGTCTTATTTGAGAAATGTTGTTGTGAAGATCAGAAGGCAAATCCATAGTTTTCTCCACTCTCCATTGGAGTGGAGGAGTGGCCTAGTGGTTGGGGCAAAGTACTTCAGGCTAGAAGGTCAGGGGTTCAAATCCCACTAGAGGACAGCAACCTTGGGCCAGAAGGACTGTGGTTTCTAGTCCCACAGGTGCTCCTTGTGGTCTTGGGCAAGCCACTTAACCTTCCATAGCCCATGTTCCCTGTAAAATAGTTATCTCCAAGTTATAATGTCCTGTTCAATGTAGTTTCAGTTTGTTCAATGTAAACCACACTGATGCAGAATAGCACAGTATATAAGAGAATATAAATAAATAGTTGTATTGTAGATGCCAGGAGTGGCTGCAACTGTCTTAAAGAGAAAGATTGAAAAAACATGGCATGGCAAAAAAAAGCACAATGATCAGGGGAAAAGGGGGCATGAAAGGAGAATTCAAGATAGAAAAATGAAAAGGACTTACCCATGCAGATGTCAGGAAAATATATGTACCTACCACAGGGTCAAGAGGAAGGCAGTCTATAAGGGTGTAGATAACACATAGACCATGAACCTTATTTAATTAATTAAATAAATGGAATAAAACCTAGAAATTGTGGGGTGATAAACTAACTCCAGAAAAGATACTGCTCCTTATCTGTATGAATAGGATTCTCATTGCTTATTACTAAAATCATTGACATGATTCCACAGAAAACTCTAAATGGGAAAAAGTGGACTATAGCCTAGTGTGAATGGAAGGTGACTGGAATAGAAGCAGGAATACTAAAGCACCAACATTACATGTGCCATGATATCACGAAAAACTCTATATATGTGATTCTACCAAAAATAAAATGACCATCTGCCAGCCTAAAAAAATCATTAAAGTTACAAGCCCAGTGATTTATAAAGGGTTGTGGCTGATTAGGTTCCCTAGGATATCACCACCAGGTACATTATTATATGAGATAGTCCATCCATATAGCCTCAGAATTAGAGTCACTGAAAGAATACAAATCAGTGATTCATAAAGTTAGCCAAGCTCATTAAAAGGGTGCAGAAATACTATGAACAAAAGAAGACTGTTTAAGAAGGCACAAAACCAAGCCCAAATTACTTTTGAATACTTCTTGGATTAGTGATGTTAATAACAAAATCACTTACAACAAAGGATTCATTTCTGCCAGTATGTTGAAAAGAATGCCACCCTGGACCTGCCAATCCATTAAATAGTCTTATTTCCTGCCTGAAGACTGAGAACAAGACTACCCTTGCCTTGCCTTTCCAGCCACTCTGGCAAAACTAAAACTAAGTTTTCTTAAAATCAGAGCATTATGACAGCAGGCAAATATGTTAAATCGGGGTGTGCAGGCAAAACATTTTAGTTTTATTTCCTGTCCTGTATCATTTGTAGTTTGTTTCATCTTATTTTGTTTTGCTTAACTACATTTTCATTTTGTTTCATTGTGTTTTTATAAATTTTAATTTCAGGGCAATTTTGTTGATTAAAGAGGTAGCTGTGGCTGCTGCCCAAATGAAAAACATAGTTCAGATGTTACTAGAGATTTCAGGCAAATAAAACACCCAAATGTTTATTTTGTTCGCACAGTTGAGAGACTGATCTCAAGCCAGTAACCTTCAGGTTTTGAAGGTATGAAACTTTCAGAAGAACCATGACATCTCCATGTGGTGGGGGGCGGGAGGGGGTGTCTGGCTATAGTGAGCCTGCTCTTAACTGATCTATTGCTGTTGAGCTCCTCCTTTTTTCCTGATTGACCTAAAATTTGTCTGGTCTGCAGCTCTATGGAAAATGCTCAGTGGATTTTTTTTTACCTTGTAATTATATTAATCCCTGTTGTAGAGATTTAATCCAAAGAAATTTCATTTTACCAAATTCTTGTACCAAATATTCTGTGAAACGCTGTCTAAGTATGCTATAAGAGCCATTTATAAAGCTTAATCCAGATCTTGGTTGTCCAATTAATGATGCTCAATTAGGATTTGGAATAGCCTTCGTAAATGTTATTAATAGCATACTTAGGCATGGTTTCATAGAATTTCTGGTCCAAAAACATGGCAAAAGAAAAAAGGTTTGGAGTAAGTCTCAATACTATCTATTTGGGTATGACAGCTGTGTCAGCTTTTCTAACCACTATACAATCCTCTTGACACATGTGCAAAAAACAACTGGACAAGTGTCTCTCAGACTGGCCATATGTAGCAGGTGGCTATTCCAGGAGTGGAATGTGCCTGCATGTACTGCATACATGTGATTAAGCCAAAGATGTTCAGTCACAGTTATGATGAGTTATTCCAGTCATGTACAACTCATGTGTCATACATCTGCAGAGTGAATATGTCAGACTCTTTGCAATGGGCTACAGCAGAATCTATAAAGTAAAGTAAGATGGGCATGATTGCAATGTGCAGTTTTGCAGATCCAATGTGCTATTGTAACACATAAAAAAGTATAAGAATGTGTGTCCCCAAGTCAATGCACACCCCACACTGTTTCTGGTAGTATACAGAAGTGGGTTTTTCCAGCCACAAAGAGAACAAGTGGGAGTCAAACTCTGGTCTGTCATTTACTGACACAGTGTTCTAGCCATTAGGCTACACCTCTACACACTTCTCTAGAGCACTGTCTAGAAGCAAAGAGACTGCAGCTCCCAGCCAGCAATGAGTGAAACCTAGGGTCTGCCTACAGTGGCACACATGCAGGACACACTGCGTGCACACTCAGTACACTAGCTGCATAACAGACACACAGCTACAGAATACATCCCTTGTCCAAAAGCCAAGCCAACATGTGAGGTTAAGATGCCCTTTCCCCACTGTACCTCCAACGCCAAACGACAATCACACACAGAGGTCTGCTATGCCTCAGTGAGGCACTAACTATTGAGGCAGCACATGTGCAGGGCGTGCAGTCCCTTGTCACCTGCTTTACACTGCAAGATAGGTACATCTGAACATACACCTAACGCAAACCACATTCATGACCCCTGTGGTCCATTGCTGACCATCCTGCCTACCTTGGGTGCCATGACATGTCTACCACCATCATAGAATAGAAGCAGGTACTGGAAAATGCTCCAGTGATCACAGATGCCGCTGTGGCTGCAAGTGGGGCCCTGGGTGCCAGTATCCGTTATCCCCTCCATTACCCATGATGCACCACACAATCTGAGCACATATATGCAACTGATGGCCATATGGAGAATGGAGCAATCCATCACACCAGCACTGAGACAATGTGTGCTTCATGCACATGACAGCTGCCATATATGCAAATGACCTGTTTCTGTGGTCATACTGAATGTGAGGGAGGGCACACTTCTCCTGGTCCCCAGAGCAAGCCCTGCAATAGATGGACTCTCCAGGTTCTGAAGCAGGTCTATATCATTGCCAGTGTGCTACGGCATTGTTTGCAGTTTGTGATGCTAGTCACTTGATATTTTGTGCAATTAGAGCATATCAGAGTGGCCTGTCTTATCTGGGCCTTGTGTCCTATTCCTGTTGGCCAGGGACCCTCCTACAAACATTTCATGTCTGTTGCTAAAGTTGCAGCAGCTGTTTCTAAAGAACCCAAATATAGTAAGTGTTGTCTAGGCAGGAAGGCTGGGTGCTGATACCAAGAAGGGTCTGCCAAGACCATAGTTACCAGCAGGTTAGCAACAGCACAAAAACAGCTGAAACCTTACTTTCTGGGAATTCCAATCACCCAGATCAGTCCCAAACAATCTGCATATGTTGAGCAGCACCATTCTGTGTTAGCCACACACATATCATCTGTGCCTAGTCTGCTAGTCACCACAGGCTGCATTTGCACATAGCCCCCATGAACACATCATTTTTGTACAAACAGGATGGATTACTAGCAGTCTGTGTAGTAACTGGACTGCTATGAAAGAAACAGCCCGCATATCACTATAGCTTTACCCTATATAGCACTATGTGCATACATAGCCATGACATGGTCACAGCTTGCTCAGAATGAGAGCAGCCTCTCAGCATGAACAGATGTGTGCACTCAGGCCATGCTAAGATTTCTCAGCCATTGAGCTATCATCCAACACATATATATCCTGTTCAAACGATTCTGTTTTAGGCAATACCCAGAATCCTCTGCTCCTCATTATGTACCCTTTTATCTTGGAGCTGGGGACAGTTTATGCAATGTGAGGGACAGTGGAAAGTGGGCCAGAGACAGGCTGAGAGTACATGCTGGCTCACAGTAGCTTATGTCTGTTCACATACCCAAATATGGTGTCCCCCTACACAGCTCTTGGCAATGAGCATTTTACCTAGTTCCATGCTAGTACTCATATATAATGTCATGTCCTTAGCCATGGACATGCAAAACCTGGACAGTGTAGCACATGCACTCTCCCATGCTGTGGATGCATTACCACCCCACCCCCCCACCCCCTAGTGCATGTGGAATCAGGCAGGTTGGACATGGCTTGAAAGAAGAAACAGTTGCTGGCAACACATACACCACCGTATCCTGCCTCCTTGTACTCTAACAACATCCTTGCGACTGTCATACTTGGTGCCCATGGGAAGCCAGTGAGGCTCTCATGCAGGCCCGCTGATGTAACATATGAAGACACTGGGTTGTCCCGCTTAGGTTCTGGCCATGTGACCATAGATTTTGACCAGCAATACCACCTACGAAGGGCACATACTAAACATGTATGGTACTGTTCCCTGCACCCCAACATTCACCTCCAGGCACTGCTGTCCCATGTGGTATCAAGTAATGGAGAGATCAACATGACATCCTGTGCCTCATTTTGGAAACTGGAAAAGTGCATGCAGCATTCAGTGGTCAGTGTCCCACTGTCCCAATCAGGCACACAGGTGCATTTGGACTCTCATTTGGGGTAATAAGTAATGTACTGCTGGATGCTTTGGCCAATGATCAGTAGAAAGTATTGAGGTGGTTTTCATGTGTGCGAATTTGCTTGATGTGTACCTCCCTATATGTGCATACACTGAATGGAGCAAAGAGGACCCCTCACTTGCACTCTGTAAATGCCGCATAGGACAACAGCAACATGTATGCAGGTAATTTGTAGATCCCTGCCAGGGTCACCAAGTAAGTGACTGGACTGCACATTCACAGAGGCCAGTCCTCCCCCTGAGCCTAGTTCCCTATAGGATACATCTGCGCCAGGTGGGCTGACACTGTTGCTACGGATACAGCTGTTATGGCAGTTGGCATTAATCTGGCCTCTCACCTGTGGAAATGGGTGTGTCCTGAAGCCTGGAGGCTGAGTCAAATGTGAGGGTTACAACAAACACATGTATCCCCCCTGCTCATTCCAGTCAAACCAGCAGGTGATTTGGGAGGTGCACAACAGTGTTATGTTGGGAGGTAAGTGTAGGGGAATGCTTTGAGGATGGGCCTTGTCAATGGTGTAAATGGGAATGCATTATGGCATCACAGCCACAGGTTACAACTACTTACAGCATACTAACCTACCACTTGCAAATGGTGTCTCACACCATATGCTGGGTTGCTGTATAGCTGACTTGCAGCATGTTGTATGCACAGCCATAACACCTGGGCACCTGCAGCATGTTATATGTACAGTGCATTTATTTTATTTATTTATTTATTTAACATTTCTTCTATACCGCACTCTTACCATCAGCGCAGTTTACATCGAACATGACATATACATACAGGAAACTGTAGTGTATTTTACATTTAACAGGAGTTGAAAACTTGGAAGAACAGGGGTAAACTATTTACAATTATTCACATAGTCGAAACTCTCTGGTTATGTAGATGGTGGGTGTTTTTGCTTGTGGTGACTAGCCTGTGGTGACTAGCAGACTAGGCACAGATGATATGTGTGTGGCTAACACAGAACGGTGCTGCTCAACATATGCAGATTGTTTGGGACTGATCTGGGTGATTGGAATTCCCAGAAAGTAAGGTTTCAGCTGTTTTTGTGCTGTTGCTAACCTGCTGGTAACTATGGTCTTGGCAGACCCTTCTTGGTATCAGCACCCAGCCTTCCTGCCTAGACAACACTTACTATATTTGGGTTCTTTAGAAACAGCTGCTGCAACTTTAGCAACAGACATGAAATGCTTGTAGGAGGGTCCCTGGCCAACAGGAATAGAACACAAGGCCCAGATAAGACAGGCCACTCTGATATGCTCTAATTGCTGAGGCACACACTATTCTGATGACACACACAGCCATATACACATACTCGTACACACACATGACCCCACTGTCCACAAGTGGCACATGTTGGCATTCATACCTGCCCTTTAGGCCTCATTTGATGATCCACCATTGTCAATGCCTGCTCAGTGTACAGGCACTATTAGTGTGCTCTGCCATCCAGCCATGGTTGGTGCAGCTTCTCAGTGTGGCAGCTGAGTGTGTGGACTCTTGTCGGACAAAATGTTGAAGGTTGCACATGCTGATACAGTTATGGAAACACAGGATAAAGTTAGCACACCTGGACATATATTTCCTGATCCACAGGCTGGCTATATATTTGGAGCCACAGAACAGCTGTGTGGGTGTTTTAATCCATGGGTCTAAATTTGGCCATTCTCAGGATGCATGTGGGCATGAGTTGGGGTATGCCTATGTCTGCTTAGATCTCTGCAGGATCTCAGCCATTCTTGTCTGACAAGGTATGTTCGGTAGGTGTGTGAGAGGGACATCTTGATTGGTCTGTATATTGCACTGTCCTGATATGCTGCTGATTCATCTGACATGCATATGTTACATATGTCATCTACCCAGTCATAGGGGCAGGCCAAGATATATGACCACCCACATTGTAGACCATGGATGCACTAGCAGAATGCCAACGTTCCTATTTTTTGGGGTGTACCTGAAGGGCAGTCATGGAATAATCTCATATCTTGCAGACCAACATAAATTATTTGGATTCACATGTGGAGCAGATGGTTGCAACTGACTGAATACTTACTTTGGAGGGACCACAGGTTCACACACAGATTAAGATCGTCATCTGGCAGGTGAGGGGGCAGAGTGGGCATACTCTTCCTGCCTCTCTGGCATATTTCCCCCCCCCCCCCATGCACATATCCACTCAATATGTGCACATGGAGGGCATCCTGATCCCAGGGCCAGCCCATCCACTCGGAATATTAATTGGGTGCCAGGGTCCAATGATCATGGTGGACAGCATGCCGGTCGTTCCCTCCCTTCCTGCCATCGTGGCATCACCACCGCTTCAGTGCTGCAGGCAACCTTATTGCAGTTGCATAAATGCAGCTAGGCACACCTTGCAGGTCCTGCCTCCTTCCAACGGGAGATGTGGGCATGCATGCTGAAGCCTTAGTTCTTGGTAGGGAGTGACCTACCAAAAGTGACTGCTACAAGGAAATAGATCTGTGCCTGTGAGTATTAATTTTCTGAAATAAACTCTAAATCTTGGGAAAAAAAGGGAATTATTAGACTAAAACAGATAGATCTGTGTATTTTAGAATTCAGTGTTTTCGCTGAGTCATTCTGGTCTTAGTACAACCAGAGAGCTTTGCATTTAAGTCAAAGCAGAGTATAGCTTAGCAGAGAAAGTAAATTAAGAGTAAATAGATTCTGAAATTTGTTTCTAGGGAACTTTTCATTTCAATCAAATCAGAGTATAGCTTAGCATATGAGTAGAATAGTCCTGAGTAGGAAGAAATAAACTTATTTCTACTGACCTTTACAAAGAGGCCTTCCAGTTAGGAGGCAAAAGATCTGTGAAGTTGTCTTGAATAGGTGTTAAAAGAAAGTGACAGATCAAAGGAGCAGTTTAAAAGGCACCTTCTACCAAACCAAGGGTTGCATGAGTCAACCAGGAAATTGGTAAGCTTTTACCTTAGAAGCAAGCCAATGTTTAATAGGTCTTCATTCCCTCCCTCCCTCCCCTGGGATAGTTATTGCTTTATAGGCTCTTAAACCTCTTAAAGAGAAGGAGGTGCCAATATTCACTCTCAGGCACAGCTGTTTATTCTCATCAAACATACATTAAGCTCCTGAGATTAATTAATCTTGAGGTGAACAAGTCCATTAAATGAATTGTATATTGAATTGTATATATTTTTATTAGTATAAGTATCCCCAGAAAATCTACATAAGTAAACAACTTAAATACATAAACACAACATTAAAACTAAGATGCAGATAGCAGTCCAGCAGCGAGATGGGGGCTTTCCAATCTTTTGTATTAAGTGTCAAATGTATGATTTTCTCCCATTTGGTGAGAGGTCTTACATGTGCAGTAGGTGCAAGAAGCTCTGTGCTCTCAGGGAATGGGTCCGATCTCTGGAGGCTAGAGTAGCAGATTTGGAAGATATAAGGAAGACAGAGAGGAAAATTGACAAGACCTACAGGGATGTAGTGCTGAAGTCCCACCTCCAGTGTGGCAGCATCCCTGTTGCCATGGAGGAGAGAGGTCATGTTATAGAAGAACATTGAAGTGGCAGGAAGTGATCCTGTAGCTAGGACCTATCCTCTAGGTCAGTGATGGCTAACCTTTTTGAGCCCGAGTGCCCAAACTGCCGCACAAAACCAAAGAATTTCCTCAAAGTGCCAGCACGTCAATTTGCATAAATATTTGCATAATGCTAACATACACTAACTTTTAGTAAACATGTCTCTTAATGAGTGTATGGATAAAGACAGACTAAAAGATTTCTACATTACTATAATCCAGTGCCAACCGCCAGGCACATTAGGAACTACTACAAACACTGCCCATTTAGAACCAATAGCAAACCCGCCGTATCCTAACAGCACTACCAGGACTCACAAAGCACCACACCATACCTATCAAAAGGCAACACTGCAAATATTAAACCAATACATTTCAGACAATAACAATACATGACCTACTGGGGAAAGAGAACAAGTGGCAATGTCAAAAAGGAATTACATAAACAGAATACCTCAGCTCAGTTGCAATTGCTCCAGCCACTTTCTTCTGGTTTCTTCATGTTTTCTGCTAACTCTCCATCATCTGCTGTCCATTTGTCCTTTCTTCTCTCTTCTAGTTTTTTTTTCCATTCTCTCTCTACATCCGCTTTAACATACTAATCTTTCTCCTTTTGCTCTTTCCTCATTCCTATTTCATCCACTCAAATTTTACCCCTCCATCCTCAATCCCCACTTACTCTCCCAATACCCGGCCAATTGTAGATTTTTTATCCCTCCCACACAAAATATTTTTCCCCTCTCCATTTTACTCTCCCAGCCCCATCCCATTCTAATCCTCCCCCAACATCAGCTCCCTTCTAGTTCCAGCCTCACCCAGCATCCATTCCCTTCTAGTCCCTGCATCTGCCCATTTCCAGTCCTAGCAACCCCCCAACCCAATACCAGTCCTAGCCCCCCCCATCAACTCACTTCCAGCCCTAAACCCCCATCACCCCATTTCCAGACAGCCCCCATCAGCCCACAGCCCATTAGCAGTCCTACCCCCCCAGCCCATTAGCAGTCCTACCCCCCCACCCGCCCGCCCGCCCGCCGCCCATTAGCAGTCCTAACCCCCCCAGCCCATTAGCAGTCCTAACACCCCCCCTCCTGCCCATTAGCAGTCCTAACCCCCCCTCCTGCCCATTAGCAGTCCTAACCCCCCGCCCGCCCGCCCGCCCGCTCTGAGGCCCAACCCCCCCAGCCCATTAGCAGTCCTAACACCCCCCCTCCTGCCCATTAGCAGTCCTAACACCCCCCTCCTCCTGCCCATTAGTAGTCCTAACCCCCCCCTCCTGCCCATTAGCAGTCCTAACCCCCCTCCTGCCCATTAGCAGTCCTAACCCTCCCCCCCTGCCCATTAGCAGTCCTAACCCCCCCCCTCCTGCCCATTAGCAGTCCTAACCCCCCCCTGCCCATTAGCAGTCCTAACACCCCCCCTCCTGCCCATTAGCAGTCCTAACCCCCCCCTCCTGCCCATTAGCAGTCCTAACCCCCCCCCCTCCTGCCCATTAGCAATCCTACCCCCCCCCTCCTCCTGCCCATTAGCAGTCCTAACCCCCCCCCCCACCGGCAAATTTTTTTTAAAAAAAAGCAGGCTCTGGCTGCTGCCGCGGCAGATTACAATGTCCCGCGGGGCCCCCTCCGCCCGCTAAGCCCCTCTGCAAGGGCTTTCAGATTCGCGAGGGAGAGCGTCTCCCTCGCGTCTCTGTTAAGCCCGCAGGGGCTAATGGGAAATTTCCCATCAGTCCCTCGCGTCTAAAGGGGCTGATGGGAAATTTCCCATTAGCCCCTGCGGGCTTAACAGAGACGCGAGGGAGACGCTCTCCCTCGCGAATCTGAAAGCTCTTGCAGAGGGGCTTAGCGGGCGGAGGGGGCCCCGCGGGACGCTGCATTCTGCCCTTGCCGCGTCCGCGGCAGCAGTCAGAGACAGCTTTTTTCTTTTTTTTGCGGACCTATGGCCCGCGTGCCAGCTGCAAGGCCTTCGCGTGCCACAGCTGGCACGCGTGCCATAGGTTCGCCATCGCTGCTCTAGGTGATGCAAAACCCTCTCGCACCGAGGAAGTTTCTCCAAGGCCATATGGCCACGAGGGAAGGGTTAGGACGGCCATTATAGTTGGTGATTCAATCATTAGGCATGTAGATAGCTGAGTGACTAGTGGATATGAAAATCACCTAGTAACATGCCTGCTTGGTGTGAAGGTAATGGACCTCACGTGCCACCTAGACAAGGCCTTAGATACTGCTGGGGAATAGTCTGCTGTCTTGGTACATGTTAGTACCAATGACATAGGAAAGTGTGGTCTGGAGGTTCTGGAGACCAAATTTAGGTTTTTACGTAGGAAGTTGAAATCCAGAACTTCCAGTGTAGGCATTCTCTGAAATGCTTCCCGTTCTATGCTCAGGACCCAGAAAGACAGGCAGAGCTCGGGAGTCTCAATGCATGGAAGAGACAATAGTGTAAGGATGAGGGTTTTAGATTTGTTAGGAACTGGGCAACATTCTGGGGAAAGGTAGGGCTTTTCTGGAATGATGGGCTTCACCTTAACTGGGATAGAACCAGGCTGCTGCCATTAACCTTTAAAAAGGAGATAGAACAGCTTTTAAACTAGATAATAAGGGAAAGCTGTCAGTTGCCCAGGAGTGCAGAGTTCAGAAGGATGTATCCTTGAAGAATACTAGCAAAAGATTGAAGTTAGGGCATATTGACAGGGAGGATCCAATAAAGACAAAAGTAACCAACTGTCCTTAAGTAAAGAACAGACAGAACCTAAAGATTCCAAATTATCCCTGCCTACCAGTAACCAAATTAATATAAATAAACTACAGCCTCTAAAATACTGCATGCAAATGCTAGAAGTCTAAAAAATAAGATGGGAGAGTTAGAATATATAGCACGAAATGAAAAGTTAGATATGACTGGTATCTTAGAGAAATGGTGGAAGGAGGACAACCAGTGGGACACTGTGATACCTGGGTGCAAATTATATCACAATGATACAGTAGATAAAAATTGGTGTAGGGTTTGTGCTCTATGTTAAAGAGGACAGAGAGTCACACAGTATTAAAGTTTTGCAGGAAACAAATACATTGTAGAATCTCTATGGACTGAAATTCTATGTAAAAAGGGGAAGGCGATGGCAGTGGGGGTGTACTATCGACCGCCTGGCCAGAATGAACAAATGGATGATGAAATGCTCAAAGACATCAGCGAAGCTAACAAAAGTTACAGCACAGTAATAATAATGGGTGATTTCAATTACCCCAGTATCGACTGGGTCAGTGTCACCGCAGGCCATGCTATGGAGATAAAGTTCTAGATGAAATAAATGATTGCTTCTTGGAGCAGCTAGTTCATGAACCAACAAGAGATGAAGCCATCTTGGACCTAGTCCTTAGTGGAACACAAGATCTGGTACAAGAGATAAGGGTATTAGGGTCACTTGGCATTAGTGGTCATTGCATAATCACATTTGTTTTAATAAATGGAGGAAGGATGGCAAGGAAATCCACAGTAATACCTTTTAACTTTCAAAAATGGAAATTATGATAACATGAGAAAAACAGTCAAGAAAAAATTAAAAGGAGCAGCTGCACATGTTAAAGATTTACATCAAGCATTGGTGTTGGTTAAAAATACTATCTTGGAAGCCCAGATCAGCTGTATTCCACACTTTAAGAAAAGTGGAAGGAAGTCCAAAAATCTGCCAGCATGGTTTAAAGGTGAGGTCAGAAAGGCTGTTGTAGCCAAAAAAGCATCTTTCAGGAAATGGAGAAAGGAACCATATGATGAAAACTGGAAACAATGTAAGCACTGGCAAGTTAGATACCAAAGGTAGGCAAAGAGAGAATTTGAAAATAAGCTTGCCGTGGAAGCAAAAACACATAATAAAAACTTTTCAAGTACATTCATAGCAAAAAACCTGTGAGAGAGTCAGTTGGACCATTGGATGATAGAGGGTTAAAAGGGGCACTAAGAGGGGACAAGGCCGTAGCGGACACACTGAATGAATTCTTTGCTTCAGTCTGTACTGAAGAAGATGTAGGGAAGTTTCCCATGCCTGAAATATTATTTAAAGGTAATGCAGCAGAAGAATTGAAAGAAATATCAATAAACCAGAAAGATGTATTACAACTATTTGATCAAGACTGGCAAATCACTTGGACCGGATGGTATGCATCCAAGGGTGTTGAAAGAACTGAAATATAAGATTGCAGACCTACTATTAGTTATCTGTGAACGATCATTAAAATCATCAATAATACCTGAAGATTGGAGGATAGCCAATGAAACATCATTTTTTAAAAAAGGGTTCCAGTGGTGATCTGGGAAACTACACACCGGTGAGCCTGACATCAGTACAGGGAAAAATGGTAAAAATCATTATTAAAAACAAAATTTCTGGGACGCCAAGAGCGCTGGAAGAGGCTCTTGTGGCTCCGCAGACCTTGATGGCAGTATTGCACCAGGAAAATAGGCTCCTGCCTGGTAGAGTGGTTAATAGTGAATTGGTTTACCCGGCAAGAAGAGTATGGCAACATTTGAATAGGCTCTGGGGTGAACCATCAGGGGTTTCAAGCTGGCTACCCATACAGGGGAATGATCAGTTTACACCAGGATCAGAAACGTAAGCATTTGTATATTGGAGGAGACAAGGCATATGTAATATTGGACATGTGGTGGATCAAATGGGGCAGTGTAAATCTTGGGAGACTTTGCGCATGGAGTATGGACTTAGCAGGCGGCATTATTTTGCTTACGTGCAGCTCTCTCACTATATGGCTTCCCTACCACAGGATGCACTGCGGGTGGAAAGATCGGCACAGATATTAGAGTTCTTTGCACTGGGGGAGGAGTCACCGCCTACAATTGCACAGCTGAAAAGACGATTAGATGACTATAGCAGTTTGCCTGATTATAGGGTGGAAGAAGCTTTGTGGGCACAAGAATTGAATATCTTGGTAGCTCCTGGTTCAATCCTTCAGGCCTTGAGTGGGATTGCGGGGCTGGTGAGGGGAGCTCGATGGCGGGAGATACAGTTTAAATGCAGCCTACGGGCACATTTCTCTCCAAGACGGGCGTTACGATCCCATCTCACTGAGTTGGGCAGATGCCCAAAATGTCCATGCCCTTTGGCGGACTTAGGACATATGTGGTGGGGGTGTCCGATAGTTTGCCTATACTGGAAGAGGATAGCTGATTTTATGAGTAGGATTGTGTTACAGCGAGTTCGTTGGACAGCATCGCTTGTGATGTTAGATCAGCTTGGACCACTCCACCCGAAAGGGAGATGGGAACGCCTTTTGGTCAGGAAGGCATGTCTGGTGGGTAAAGGCCCGATACTTCATAGGTGGAGAGAAGCGTCAGGTCCCACTTATTGGGAATGGCGCAACAATTTCTACCAACTGATGCTTATGGAAAGGAGAGAGGCTAGAGGAAGTGCTCGACGTTGGGCCTTATTCCTGCTAATTTGGGAACCATATATTCAGATATTGAGGCCTCGTGTCCGAAATGAAGTGCTTCAATTGGGATGAGAAGGTCGTAGGATATTAATAATATAATTAATATGCATGTTCACTATGGGGGGTTGGTTGCTGAAGGGGGAGGCTGTGGGGTGGGAGGGAGGTTGGTGGGGAAAGGGGGGGAGAGGGGAATATTGTAAATTCTTTTTTCTTGCTGTATTTGTATGATTGATTTAGTGAGGAATCCAGGTCTGGGAGATCAGTAGAAATGCCATTTTTTGATGTATTTGTTGTTATTTTTTAAATATTGTTTTGCATGTTCTGTATTATTTGGTTTTCAATAAATAGAGTTTACAAAAAAAAAAAAAAAAATTTCTGAACATGTAGATAGTTATGGCTTAATGGAAGACAGCCAACATGGCTTTAACCTGGGAAGGTCTTGTCTTGCTAATCTGTTATATATTTTTGAAGGTGTAAATAAGCAGGAAGACAAAGGTAGGTCAGTCGATGTAGCACATCTGGATTTTGAAAAAGCCTTTGACAAGGTCCCTCATGAGAGACTCTTTGTGAAATTAAAATGTCATCGGAAAGGAGGCAGTGTACTATTGTGGATCAGTAACTGTTTAAAAGTTATGAAGCAGAGGGTAGGACTAAATTCCCAATTTTCCCAGTGCAGAAAGGTGAATAGTGCTGTACCCCAGGGATCTGTACTGATTCTGCTGCTTTTTAACATATTTGTAAATGACCTGGAAATGAGAATACCGAGTGAGCTAATCAAATTTGCAGATGACACAAAATTGTTCAAAGTTGTTAAAACCCAAGAGATTGTGAAAAATTGCCAGAGGACCTTAATAAATTGGAAGACTAGACATTTAAATGGCAGATGAAATTTAATGTGGACAAGTGCAAAGTTATGCACCTAGGAAAGAACAACCCAAACTATAGTTACACGATACAAAGTTTCACATTAGGAATTACCACCCAGGAAAAAGATTTAGGTGTCATTGTGGATAACACATTGAAACCCTCTGCCCAGTGTACAATGGCTGCCAAGAAAGCAAATAGAATGCTAAGAATCACAAGGAAAGAAATAGAGAATAAAACAAAGGATATTATAATGCCTCTGTATCGTTCTATTGTGGGACTGAACCTCGAATATTGTATGGAATTCTGGTCACTGTATCTTAAAAAAGATACAGTGGAATTAGAAAAGTTACAGAGAAGAGCCATCAAAATGGTGAAGAGGAATGAAGACTATCCCTATGAGGAGAGGCTAAAAAGGTTAGGGCTCTTCAACCTGGAAAAGAGATGGCTGTGGGGAGATATGATAGAGGTCTATAAATTGATGAAAGGAGCGGAACGGTTAAATGTAGATCAATTGTTTATGCCATCAAAATGTAGAAAGACTAGGGGACATGCAGTGAAGCTACAGTGTAACCTATATCAGACTAATAAGTGTTGTTGTTGTTGTAGTTAAGTGTCGTCAAGTCAGTGTTGACTCATGGCAACCCTCTGGATAGTTGTCCTAAATTCTGTACGGTCTTCAGTCAGGCAGCTCATTGTTGACAGACTGGTACTTGAGGCTGCTGTTATTGTATCAATTCTTCTCATTGCTGGCCTTCCTCTTTTGCGTTGATCTTCTATCTTGCCAAGCATGATGTCTTTCTCTAATGATCTCTCTCTTCACATGACGTGTCCAAAGTATGAAAGTCAAAGTCTTGTCATCTGAGCTTCTAAAGAAAGCTTAGGTTTGATCTCCTCTAGTTAGCTGGGTTTAAAAAAAAAGGTTTAGACAAATTCCTGGATGAAAAGGTCCATAAACCATTATTAAAGGTGACCCGGGAAATCCACTGCTTGTCCCAATGCAAGAATTGTGGAACCTGTGCCTTCTGGGGAAACTACTAGGTACTTGTGACCTAGATTGGCCATTATTGGAAACAGGATATTGGGCTTGATGGACCTTGCTCTGACCCAATATGGCATATCTTATGTTCTTATGATCACCATGTGCTCAGCTGTACCTGCCGGTGGCATGCTTGACATCCAGCTGACAGCGACAACTGCAGCATTGCAACAGAAACACAGGGCAGGGATAAAGTTTTGTCTGCAGCAGGCCACAACTGCGGTAACTGCCATCCTCACACTCACACAATGCTGACATGGCAGCATCGTTGCAGTGAGGGTAGTGCAACTCCATTTTGACTGCAGCATCATGTATGTGTGCTGCCATTGTCAAAATGGAGTCATGTCAGCCATCACAGATATACACCCTGGTGCTCAGGGACATTATTTGCAGGACTTGGAAAACCAGGATCTCTTCTTTCTTCTTTCTACATCTTGCACATTAGCCTTATAAAATTTTTAATACCTAGTACCCTTGAACCTACCACTCCCCCCTCTCTTCTACTCCAAGATATTCCTTAACCAAATTACGTGTTTGCAAGCTGTTCAGGACTAGTAAGGCCTGAATAAAAATGTATATTTTCCCTTAAATGTCCCTATCTCAATTACCTTTACTCCCTCCTTCTCTCTCTCCTCCTCACCTAATCTCCCTTAGCTCCTAAAGGAAAGGGTACTTCTCTTAAGAAGGCTTAGATTCTTCCTGAGACTACCTTGTCTTAGACTCAATCTTCAGAATCTCAGTTCTGCTTTTCAATTAAAAAAACAAAACACCTCACTCTTTTTTATGGAAGTTTAGTCCCAATCTCCATTCTTGTTATCCTTTCTCCTATGAAGGACTAATTCACCCTCCTCCTCACTACTCCTGCCCTCGCTGTACCTCAGCAAGAGAAATGGAAAAAAATATTTACATTTATTTTTATTAATTTGAGGTTTTAGAGGGGCAACCCCTCAAAATCAGTAAATCTCTATTCTCCTTACAAAACCTACATTGTACCTAAAATTAACTCCTAAACTATTCACAATCAATCATTCTCCATTTTACACTTCATCAATTACCACATTTTCTCACTTGCAACCACATTCGGAGGCCTTGGCCACCAATCAGCCCAACATACACGTACGTCCTATTGCATTCACCAACAGACTTCTCTGCAAAATATTCAGTAACATTCTAAGTGGCCAGAATCAGTGTCCCTACACTAACCTTTTTGGTTTTTTTAAGTGCCATCAAGCCAGTGTTAATTTCTGGTAACCCAGCTGCCTCTGGGTTTTCTTGGCAATGTATTACCAGAAGCAGACTATCAGGCTTTTTCTTCCAAGGCAATGGAGAGAAAAGTGACTTGCCCAAGATCACAAGTGGGAATCAAATCCTTGACATTTTGGGTAATAGGCAGGTGTGCTAACCACTAGGCTACTCCTCCACCACTAAACTATGTCATCAAATAATCCAGAACTACTCTATTCACATATTTTAAATATTCACATGTTCCCTGTAAGATAGTTATCTCCAAGTTATAATGCCCTGTTCAATGTAATTTCAGTTTGTTCAATGTAAACCGCACTGATGCAGAATAGCGCGGTATATAAGAGAATATAAATAAATAAATAAATAAATATTTAAACTCCCAGATTTCTAAATACCACTAATTTTGCTTTAAACATCAACACAAATAGATTTTTTTTTCAGCCTGTCATTCCTCCTCACCAGTTTCAGGGAAAGATGTTACATGAACTGCACCAGTACATGCTCCCTTACCATCTGTGCCACATTGCTACAATGTATCTAACTAGAATCCTTCCTCCTCTCCCTACATTCTGGTACTTCCAACTCACAAAACCTTCACATTTACATTTAATACAGTATTATAATCATTCATTTATATACAATTCAAGTTTATTTGATAAGAGTACACTTTTTATGAAATTAAAGCTTCATGGAAACACTTTTATTTCTTCCTTTGTATCTTAATGCAAATCACTGCCAAATCTTGCCCCAAAACCCCTTTAAAATCACTTCCCAATCTTAGTTAGGCATTCTTCACTCCTCTTCTACCTCCCCTGCCATCATAGTCTGTGATGGCAGATAAAGACCAGCATGGTCCATCTAGTCTACCCAGCATGGTGGCAAGAGTAGGTGCACCTGCCGCACCGTGCAGGACCTCTCCCCATGCCTTTGTTTAGGGTTGTACCCACCGCTCCATGCAGGTCACCTCAACTTGTTAAAATATCAGAGACAATTAAGCTTATTTTGATTTTATCTTGTTTCTATAAAGGGAACCACTGTGTCTGTCCCATGCCATTTTGAATTCTGTCACTGTATTTGCCTCCACCACTTCCATCGAAAGGCAATCCAAGCATTCACCACCCTTTCAGTGAAAAAGTATTTTCTGACATTGCCTTTCAGTTTACCCCCTTGCAGCTTCATGTTATGCCCTCTAGTATAACAGCTTCCCCATCTTTGAAAAAGGTTTGTTTGTTCATTAATACTCCTTAAGTATTTAAAGATCTGTATCATATCTCCCCTGTCCCTCCTCTCCTCTTGAGTATACATATTTAGGTCTTGGAGTTTCTTTTCATACGCCTTCTGTTGCTGGCTCAAAATCATTTTGGTCACCTTCCTCTGAACTGTTTCCAGTCTTTTTAAATCCTTTGTGAAATATGGTCTCCAAAACTGAACACAATATTCCAAGTGAGGCCTTACCAGTGACATGTACAGTGGCATTAGTACCTCTTCCTTTTTTGCTGGTAATTCCTATCTGTATGCAACCTAGCATCCTTCTGGCTTTGGCCACTGCCTTGTCACACTCTTTCGCCACTTTGAGATCCTCAGAAACAATCACTCCGAAGTCCTTCTCCTGATCCGTGCACACTAACCTACTGCCCCCTATCTCATACAATTCCCTTGGATTTCTGCATCCCAAGTGCATGACACTGAGCTTCTTCACATTAAATCTTAACTGTCAAGCATTAGACCATTCTTCCAGCTTTTGCAGATCTTTCCTCATGTTATCCACTCCCTTGGGGGAGTCCACACTGTTGCAAATTTTCATGTCATCTGCAAAAAGACAGACTTTTCCATTCAGTCCTTCTGCAATATCACTCAGAAATATATTGAACAGTACTGGCCCCGATCCCTGGGGCACACCACTAATCACCTTCCTTTCATCTGAGTGAGTTCCATTTACCATAACCTTCTGTCATCTGTCACTCAGCAATTTCTGATCCAGTTCACCACCTTGGGACCCATTTCTCCTCACCTTGCCAACGTCCCCAAATTGCGGCAAAAAGACTCACTTTAATTTGAAGGAAACACCATGGAAGGCTCTTTCTTCCCTTTTAGCTCTTGGGACCCTCCTAACTCTAACCAGGTCCTTGAAATTTTAATTTTATTAATTTTGGTACTTTCAGCTGTTATACTAATGGTAGGGCCCCTTTAAGGCCTGCTCTTTTTCCCCTAACATCAACCCACCAGGGCCGGCCCATCCATTGCTCAAGAATGTTGTTTGCACAGGGCCCCGTGTTTGACCTCAGTGTGGCAGCCTCTTTGGCTCCCTCTTAGCTAGCCTCGGGGCTCTTTGGGAGGGGAGGGGGTGCTTGGACTGAAAATGGGCTGTGGGGGGTAGGTTACTAGGACTGGAAATGAGCTGTGGGGGGTTGCTAATACTGAAAATGGGCTGGGGGGTTACTAAGACTGGATATGGGCTGTGGGGGGTTGCTAGTACTGGATATGGGCTGTGGGGTTTGCTAGTACTGAAAATGGGCTGGGGGGGTTACTAGGACTGGATATGGGATGTGGGGGGTTGCTAGTACTGAAAATGGGCAGAGGGGGTTACTAGGGCCGGAAATGGGCTGTGGGGGGGTTGCTAGGACTGAAATTGGGCTGTGGGGGGGGGTTACTAGGACTGGAAATGGGCTGGGGGTTGCTAGGCCTGGAAATGGGCTGAGTGGAGGGGGGCTTGAACTGAAAATAGCTGATGGGGAGGGGGGCATGGAAGGGAAATGGACTGAGTGGAGGGGAGCTAGGATTGGAAATGGGCTGATGGTGGGGCTAGGAAAGGACTAGAAATGGGCTGATGGGGGGCTGGGATTGGAAATGAGCTGATGGAGAGGCTCGGATAGGGCTGGAAATGGATGGGGGAGCTAGGACTGGAAAGGGGCTGATGGTGGGGCTAGTATAGGATTAAAATGGGCTGATGGGGGGCTAGGACAGGAAATGGGCTGATGCGGGGACTAGAAGGGAGCGGATGCTGGGTGGGTCTGGAACTAGAAGGGAGCTGATGTTGGGGGAGGATTAGAATGGGATGGAGCTGGGAGAGTGAAATGGAGAGGGGAAAAATATTTTGTGTGGGAGGGAAGAAAAATCTACAATTGGCCGGGTATTGGGAGAGTAAGTGGGATTGAGGATGGAAGGGTAAAATTTGAGTGGATAAAAAAGGAATAAAGAAAGAGATGGAGAAAATAGCAAAAGGAGAAAAATTAGTATGTTAAAGCAGATGTAGAGAGAGAATGGAAAAAAAACTAGAAGAGAGAAGAAAGGACAAATGGACAGCAGACGATGGAGAGTTAGCAGAAGACACAAAGAAACCAGAAGAAAGTGGCTGGAGCAATTGCAACTGAAGAAAAATGCACAAAAGGTAGAAAAATATCTCTTTATTTTGAATTTGTTAACTGGAATATGTCAGCTCTGGGAAATGTGCATCATTAACAGCTGCTCATTGTTTAGTACAAAAGGAAATTCATTTATAGTTTTATTTCTACAGTGTTGTTGTACATTCCAAGTTTGCCTTTTGGGGTTCCCAAATAATTATTGTCTTCCTATTTCTAAATTGTGATCCCTTGTTCTTTGTTTGGTGACGGTCTATGTTCTGCATGTGTAACCGAGCTGAGGTATTCTGTTCATGTAGTTTCTATTTGACAATGTCACTTGTTCTTTTTCGCCAGTAGGAGATGTATTGGTATTCTCTGAGATGTATTGGTTTAATATTTGCAGTGTTGCCTTTTGATAGGTAGAGTATGGTGCTTTGTGAGTCCTGGTAGTGTTGTTACGATACGTCGGGTTTGCTATGGGTTCTAAATGGGCAGTGTTTGTAGTAGTTCCTTATGTGCCTGGCGGTTAGCACTGGATTATAGTAATGTAGAAATCTTTTAGTCTTTCTTTATCCATACACTAACTTTTAGTAAACATGCCTCTTAATGAATATGTCAACATTATTCAAATATTTATACAAATGAGGCCCCGCACGCAAATAAGGTCCCACACCCTCCTTGGGCCGCCCCTGCAAGCCACAGTAGGCCTCAGCTTTCTGTTCTTCAACTCACCTATTTCCAAGTCCTCCTGCCTTCAATCAACCCTGGTACTCATGGGGGACCCCCCCCCTCTTATTTGGCCCCCAGTCTGATTCCAATGCACCTATTTAGTAATGCTTATATATCATTTTTCACCAGGTCAAAGCAGTGTACTTACATTCAGGTATGGTATATATTACCCTTGTCCCCAAAGGGCTCACAATCTACATTTTGTACCTGAGGCAACAGAAGGTTAAGTGGCTTGCCAAAGGTCACAAGGAGCACCTGTGGGACTAGAAACCCCTGTCCCTCCAGCCCAAGGTTGCCATCCTCCAGTGGGATTTTAACCCCCAATCCTCTAGCTTAAGGTAACTTGCCCCAACCACTAGGTCACTCCTCCCTCACGGCAATCCCAATGCTCTCAGCTTCCCTTTGAAGCCTCATTTCACCTTCTGTAGTGATCAGTACTTGCGGCTGCTCCAATTACCTTCAGACACCTTCCCTCGATGACTCACACCATGTTTGCTGCCACCGAAGGCCCTCTACCATGATCGAGAATGGCCTTGAGTAGTCACAACTAATCTCTATCATAACAGCCACTCCCTCCTTTCCCCACAAACCCGGCAAACTGGCCCCCGATGACAGTCCCAAAAACTCAGCCCATTGAGGCCTGCATCCGCAGCTGCCTCCTCCGACTCTGGAGCCCACAAGTCCCGTTGGAGCGTCAAGCTCTCACTCCTCACTTTTAAAAAATATATTTTTTTAAATGGCGCCATAACTTTCACTGCTTTAGCAGCCCGGGAACAATAGAAAAACATCCCGGCTACAGAAGACAATCACCAGAACAGCCTCGGCCCTGCTCCAATGTACCCAGGTAAGTAGAAAAAAAATCTTCATTTATTTATTTTCCTTTTCATCTGGCTACATTATTTTACTGTATATCAGTCCAATAGGATATAATTATTCATTCAAATAGAACATTATCATAACAACCAATAAAATTCCCCCAATAACAGGTGCTGAGCAGAAGTGGCTTGTTTCACTGTATAACACTGTCATATCAGTGACAGTTTTACTGTATGGTTTGAATAAATTCATGTACATATGTCTATGAATAAACACTTTTGCATATCTTTTGGAGGTTCACATTGTCTCCTAGCTGATTCAGCCGTTGTTTAATAGCACTTTTTTAGTTGCTTAACCCTCTGATGCATTCAGGGCCGGCTCAAGAAGTTGTTGTGCCCTCGGACAACTTTTATTTTTGTGCTCCTATCTTTGGGCCATTCTTGAGATATGAGCCATGCAGAAACAGATACATTTTCAGCCAGAGCCAGTTGTTGTTGTGGTTGTTAAGTGCCGTCGAGTCGGAGTCGACTCATGGCGACCCTCTGGATAGCTATCCTAAATGGTGTTCGATCTTCAGTCAGGCGGCTCATTGTTGACAGACTGGTACCCGTGGCTGCTGTTATTGTATTGATCCATCTCATTGCTGGCCTTCCTCTTGCGTTGACCTTCTATCTTGCCAAGCATAATGTCTTTCTCTAATGATCTCTCTCTTTGCATGATGTGTCCAAAGTATGAAAGTCGAAGTCTTGTCATCTGAGCTTCTAAAGAAAGCTTAGGTTTGATCTCCTCTAGTACCGACTGGTTTGTTCTTCGGGCAGTCCATGGTATACACAGTATTCGCCGCCAGCACCATAATTCAAAGGCATCAATTTTCTTCCTGTCTATCTTTTTCACTGTCCAGCTTTCATATCCATATGATGTTATTGAAAATACCATGGCTTGAACAAGTCAAATCTTTGTATGGAGAGAGACATCTCTGCTCTTGAGAATCTTATCTAGGTCTTTCATAGCCATTCTGACAAGAGCAATGCGTCGTCTGATTTCTTGACTGCTTGTTGCTTCTTTATTGATAGTTGATCCAAGTAGGTTAAAGTTGTTCACGATTTCAATTTCTTCTCCTTCAACGATGAACCTGTTGATTATGTCAGTTGTCATGATCTTTGTCTTCTTTACATTAAGGTGCAGGCCCATTTTGAGACTATGTTCTTTGATTGTGAGAAGCAAATGTTTCAGATCATCTTCACTTTCAGCCAGTAATGTGGTATCATCAGCATAGTGAAGGTTGTTCATGAGTCTTCCACCAATCTTCACACCTCTGTTGTCTTCATACAATCCTGCTTCTCTGATGATTTGTTCTGCATATAAATTAAACAGGTAGGGGGAAAGTATGCAGCCTTGTCTTACACCTTTGCTTATTTTAAACCATTCTGTTTCTCTTTTTTCCATTCGAACTGTTGCTTCTTGATCAATGTACAGATTGTGCAAGAGTGCGATCAGGTGTTCTGGTATACCCATGCTTCTTAATGTGGCTCAGAGTTTCTCATGGTTTATACAGTCAAAAGCTTTGCTACAGTCAATAAAGCACAAATAGATATCCTTTTGGTATTCTTTAGTCTTTTCAAGGATCCATCTCACATCCGCAATGATGTCTCTTGTTCCTCGTCTTTTCCTGAATCCTTCTTGCACTTCAGGTAGTTCTTGTTCCAGGTATAGTTGTAGTCTCTTTTGAATAATCTTCAGTAGAATCTTGCTGGCATGTGGGATCAGAGCGATTGTGCGATAATTTCCACAGTCAGTTGGATCACCTTTCTTTAGTATTGGTATAAACACAGATCTTTTCCAGTCAGTTGGCCATGATGTTGTCTTCCATATTTCTTGGCAGAGCCTTGTAAGTACGATAACAGCTGCATCAGATTGCTGTAATACTTCTGTGGGAATGCTATCAATGCCTGGTGCTTTGTTCTTTGATAAGGCTTTCAATGCTGCTTCAACTTCTTCTTCATCACCAATGGTTCCAGATCATAAGGTACAGGTTGAAACGGCTGTTGGTCCACTTGATCTTTATCATATAAAAACTCTGTATATTCCTTGCATCTTTTCTTGATCTTCTCAGCATCATTCAATATAGAACCTTGAGCATCTTGTAACATTCCAATTTGAGGCTGGAACCTTTTCTTTAACTCTCGTAGCTTTAGGAAAACCGATCTTGTTCTTCCTCTAATAGTTTCTGCTTCTATTTCCTTGCATGCGTCATTGTAATACTTTTCCTTGTCCTGTCTTGCTGCATGTTGGAAATCTCTGTTGAGTTCTGTGATTGTCTTTCTTTCTCCTCTGGCTTTAGCTTCTCTGCGTTTTTGGGCAATTTTCAGAGTTTCTTCCGTCATCCATTTTGGCCGTTTTTTCTTTTTCACCTTTTGTAGAGACTTCTCGCTTTCTTCCAACACAACCTTCTTGATGTCCTTCCATAACTTTTCTGGAGCTCTGTCATTTGTATCTAAAGCAGCAAATTGATTTTGCAGGCAGTCTTTAAATTCCAGTGGTATATTCACAAGGTCATATTTTGCTGCATTCATGAGTGGTTTGCTCTTTTTCAACTTTAGCTTGAGTTTGCAAACTAGTAGTTGATGATTTCTACCACAGTCAGCTCCAGGTTTTGTCTTTGTTGATGTTATAGAGCTTTTCCATCGTTGACTTCCACAGATGTAGTCGATTTGATTTTTATACAGTCCATTGGGTGAAGTCCATGTGTACAGTCGCCGCTTGTGTTGCTGGAAGAAGGTGTTTTGAGATGAATAGATCGTTGATCTTGCAGAATTCTATCAGTCTTTCTCCAGCTTCATTTCTGTTGCCAAGTCTATATTTTCCAACTACTTTGTCTTCTTCTTTGTTGCCAACATTTGTGTTCCAGTCACCCATGACTATCAGGATATCCTGTTTGCATGTTCTGTCAATTTCAGCTTGTACTTGTTCATAGAACTCTTCAATTTCATTCTCTTCTACAGCTGTTGTTGGGGCATATACTTGAATTATAGTTGTGTTGATAGGCATTCCTCGTAGACGAATAGAGATTAAGCGTTCGCTGACTGCATTGTATTTCATTACAGTTCTTGCAGGTTTCTTCTTTATTATAAATGCAACACCATTTCTTCTTTGTCTTTCATTTCCAGCATAGTAGACCATGTGATCATTTGATGCAAAGTGCCTGATGCCAGTCCTTTTCAGATCAAGTTGTACACGTTCCATTTCATTCTTGACCACCTCCAACTTCCCTTGGTTCATGCTTCGTGCGTTCCATGTTCCAATGTGTAAGACATCTTTACAGCTTCTGACTCTCATTTTATGCGCAGCTACATCAGCAGTCAGACGTCCCAAGGGCTTTGATCCAACCACATCATAAATGCTGGCTTTACTCTGAAAAGTCTTCAGTTCTTCCCCAGTAGCTAGTTGAGTGCTTTCCAACCTGGGGGTCTCATCTTCCAGCACTATAACACAATTTGTTTTGTTGTAACTATTCATTGGGTTTTCATAGTAAGATACAGAGTAGATTGCCGGGCCTTTCTTTCACGCAGTTTAAGTTTGGTGTTGTTGCCGTTGTCACAGAAATGTGATCCTCCGCTGTCAACACTATCCCATTCTGCTGCTGCCAGGGACATTGATAACTTGGATTTTTATGAGGCAGTGGAGGGTTAAGTGACTTGCCCAAGGCCACAAGGAGTACTAGTGAAAATTGAACCCTGGTCTCTAGGTTCCTAAGCCAGTGTTTTAACCATTAGGCTACTCCTGCACTATCTGTATTTGGCCTTGTTAACGGTTACTGCAGTGTGCTTTTTCCACTTTATTGCCACCTTAACAACGTCTCTGTGAAACAGGCCTTTTCTGATGAGCTCTGTTAAGAATGTTGTCAAGTCAATGAAGTGGGGAATGAACTTCAATAGTAAACAAGCTTTTCTAGAAAGGCCCTGGCCTGAATTGTTATGTTTGAAAGGGTTCAAGAGCCATGTTCCACATTTTGCCAACTAATAATCTTATCCATTCATTGCCGACTGTGCCTCCAATTTATTACTATTATTATTTTTTTGTTCTCTGTTTAAAGTTAGCTATTGATCATGTGCCCTTAGGGATTGCAGGGCAGCTTTAAACCTATGCAGATGTGAAGTCCAGTCTTCACTGTGGATAATTACATCATCTAAGCTCATCATGGTGTAACATCGTGTTTTATGTTCATAAACAACTGAAAACTGGCAGTGTCCGGTGTCAGACTTGTAGTTAGAGCAAACACTGCTTTCACCCATGAAACATATGTAAAGGGGAATTATGAAGTATTCAGACTCCCTGGAGACCTAGGGGTAATTTTAGCAGTTCTTGCTGAATTCCCTGCGTAAATTAACTGATAGGTTTGGGCTTCCTTAACCTTCTGCAAATTCCATACACTAGAATAGCTGTTAGCAAATAGTCTCAGAAGCTCTTGGGAAAGGAGATGGTAAAAAATGTGTGCAGTATGATCCTTTGAAAGGCCATGGAAGCAAGCATGATAGCCTTTTTTCTTACCTTGTGTGGCTGAATAGCTAGCCGTCCTCAGATGGTCCAGCAGTCCATCTACCCTAGGCATGGGGAATGCATTAAGTTTTGCCATTGCATATTTTATCCAAAAGTCAAAGCTGAACTACACTGTCTTCTACTCTTATTGTCTGTCCTATTGAATTTATACCCTGCATTATCAATCCATATGAAGCACACAGTAGTTTGAAAATGCATTTCATATCGATATATGTCATATAATACATTTGAAAATAATACATGTCTGCTTTTGGTACTATAACTACTAAGCTTACCCACTCACTATTGAATTCTTCAGTGGTGTTCAATTTGTGCATTACTGCTCCATTCATATTTATTTATTTTATTTATACTCACATTTATATACTACTATTACAATGCTAGCTCATGACAGATCACAACAAAATCTGAAATTTGATGCAAAGTCTGTAACTAGAAAGTACCAGAGGACACTGCAATAGTGTTGCCCCCAAAAATGGATTCATCCAAGTTTTGGTGAAAAAAGAGTGAGCAGAACCTCACACCAACCACTGTAGAGAGCCACAAGTCCTCAACTATTTTCATTGAGTTATGCTCTTTCATTTTTTATGGTAGGGCCCAGATACATCTCTCTTCCTTCTGGATTATATTCATGTCAGCTCTCACAAGGAGGCTCATCTTGTCTTCAGGGTATGAGAAATTTGACATAATATATTTGAGCCCTCTTATATTGCACAGGTTGATACAGTATGTGGTCTATTCTGTCCCACGAATAGCGGGGATGGACATCTTGTTGGGACGTCCATCCACGCTATTTTTCCCCCTTGCAGTCCCCGACTAAACCTTCCCATCCAAACAAGGAGTTTGTATGGTGCGGCTTAGGGGGTGGGAGGGGGAAGTGCGGAGGCAGAGTTCGGGCGGAGAGTGGGCAGTCCACGTACCGGGGCATACAAGGCCAATTCTGAAGTCAGCCCTGTACATCCGGGGCCAGCAGACCAAACAGGGGACTTATCCCACCTCAAAGGTGGAATAAGTCCCCCTAGACGTCGTGGGATGGGAGGTCTGGCCAGGATCAAAAAGGTGAGGGGTGCAGGAGATTCCCCACAGTCCGACCCTGGCCATGGAAGGCCAGATCATGGGTTGGGCTGTGGGGAAAGGGCAGAGTGGTTGGCAGCCAGGGATCATGGCTCCTGAATGGAGCTGCAGTGTCATGGCAATCAGACACCATGGCACCGCGACTCCATTCAAGAACCTGACTGAGTTAGCAGGGCAAGGGTCTGCAAGTGCAGGCCAATGGGAATCGGGGCCCAGCCTGCATGTACAGGTCTAGATGCAATTCTGATTCTGCAGAGGCTAGATGTGCCCCGTGGGATCAGAATCGGGTCTATTTCTGTGTGTCCAGTTCCAACTGGGTGCACAGAGGCATGGACGCACACTACGGCATTGCCTGCACATGTCATGGAATGCCTTTTTAGCACCTTATAGTCCCTCTACTTAGCCTTGTCAGACGGCTGCCTGGGTGAGAATCTTCACAGTCTTGTCAAGTGCATATGTCTATATGATTTGCAAGGTATTGTGGGCAATGTAGTTCACACCAGACACAGCTGCTGACAATAATTTAGTTGTGCTCTTGGGTAAAGCCAATAAGATATTTATTTATGGGGTTATTTCTCCCAACACAGATATGCTTGGTAGCACATAAATTAGGTAACTTGCTTTCAGTGTTAACTTGGAAAAACAAAGTCAAAATCAGGAAAACAACAAATGAAAAGCCACAAAGCAAGAAACAAACTGTTCTTTTCAGATTAACTTCTGATTACTTCCCACATAGATTCAGAAGTGATTCTCTTCCTAGCTCACAAGCAATTAGGTAAGGCTTAATTGCTAGCAGTTATCCAGCTGAAACCCCTTTAGCTGGCTTGCTTTCTACTGTGTGGGTCAAATCCTGCTTCAGGAGCTTTTCTGAGTAGATTAAAGAACAAATTTGTATTTCTTTGTGATGGTTGCTGTACTTTATAACAGAAAGTTACCAACGGAGTTTAGATAGAGAGCAGTCCATATAAATAGGATCTTCATCTGCAATCATACCCCCATCTTACATAAGAACATAAGAACATAAGATATGCCATACTGGGTCAGACCAAGGTCCATCAAGCCCAGTATTCTGTTTCCAACAGTGGCCAATCTAGGTCATACGTACCTAGCAGTTTCCCCAAGGGACACAGGTTCCACAATGCTTGTATTGGTTCAAGCATTGATATCCTGGGTCCCTTCTTAATAATGGTTTATGAACCTTTCCTCCAGGAACTTGTCCAAACCTTTTTTAAACCCAGCTACACTAACAGCCTTTACTACATCCTCCGGTAACAAATTCCAGAGTTTGATTACACGTTGAGTGAAAAAATATTTTCTTTTATTAGTCTTAAATAGTTTACCCTGTAGCTTCATTGCATGTCCCCTAGTCTTTCTATATTCTGATAAGGTAAACAATCGATCTACGTTTACCCGTTCCACTCCGTTCATTAATTTATAGACTTCTATCATATCTCCCCTCAGCCGTCTCTTTTCCAGGTTAAAGAGCCCCAACCTTTTTAGCCTTTCTTCATAGGAGTAGCCTTCCATCCCCTTTACCATTTTGGTGGCTCTTCTCTGAACCTTTTCTAAAATTGCTATATCCTTTTTAAGATATGGCGACCAGAATTGCACACAATATTCAAGGTGCGGTCTCACCATGGAACGATATAGAGGCATTATAATATCTTTTGTTTTATTTTCCATTCCTTTCCTTATCATACCTAGCATTCTATTTGCTCTCTTGGCCGCCGCTGCACACTGGGCCGAGGGTTTTAACATGGTATCCACAAGGACGCCTAAATCTTTTTCTTGGGTGGTGGTTCCTAATGTGGAACCTTGCATCGTGTAACCATAGTTTGGGTTGTTCTTCCCTAGGTGCATAACCTTGCACTTCTCCACATTAAATTTCATCTGCCATTTTGATGCCCAGTCTTCCAATTTATCAAGATCCTCTTGCAATTTTCCACAATCCTCCTGGGTTTTAACAACTTTAAATAGTTTTGTGTCATCAGCAAATTTGATAACCTCACTCGTTATTCCACTTTCCAGGTCATTTATGAATATGTCAAAAAGCAGCGGACCCAGCACAGATCCCTGGGGTACACCACTATTCACCTTTCTCCATTGGGAAAATTGGCCATTTAGCCCTACCCTCTGCTTTCTATCTTTTAACCAGTTCCTGATCCACAGTAGTACACTGCCTCCTATCCCATGACTCTTTAGTTTTGCCAAAAGTCTCTCATGAGGGACCTTGTCAAAGGCTTTCTGAAAGTCCAGATACACAATATCAACCGACTCACCTTTGTCCACCTGTTTATTCACTCCTTCAAAAAAACATAACAGATTAGTAAGACAAGATCTTCCTTGTCTAAAGCCATGTTGGCTGTCTCCCTTTAGGTCATGACTATCTATATGATGAGTAATTTTATTCTTTATGATGGTTTCTACCATTTTTCCCGGTACTGATGTCAGGCTCACCGGTCTGTAGTTTCCCGGATCACCCCTCGAACCCTTTTTAAAAATTGGTGTTACAAGCATAAGTTCAATATCAGGGATTGGCACAGATGAATCTCTCAATGGAGCACTTTCAGGAGAATACTTGTTTCCCTGCTGTCTTTCAAGGTTATAGCTAGGGCATAGATCAGTGTTCATACCTGAGCTTCCATTGCTGCTAGAGTTCCTCTCTATATAGCCTGGCCAGTATGTAGTCCAGTTCTTATGTCCAGCCTTCCAATCCAGATCCCTGGACACTGGATCTCTCTTCACATACCTTCTGGCACGGGTCTTAGGGTCCCTTCCACGTGCAGCCGTCTCCCTCACAGGTAGCCTCTGGTGATTCCTAGCTCTGCAGCACCATTCCTCTGGCTTTCCCCAGTCCAATGGTGTATGCTGGCCCTTGGAATACCTCCCAGTATACGTACTGCTTTGGACTCTTCTAGACCTCTCAAAGGCTTTTCTCCTCTTTCTTCCAGAGGGTCTCTTTCCCTCTCTGTCCGTCCGGTTTGGCTTCTGCTTCTGATAATCCTTCAGATGAAACTGAGGATAATTCTCTGGATATCCAAGGTGATCATGAAGATGGTCATCTGTAGAATAAACTCTACTCTTATTCTGCTTAGATGAGTGATCCTCCCTAACACAGCGCAGCTGTGCTGAATCAGGCCCTGCCCTTTGAGATGAGTGCTTAGGGATTACCTCATAGCCCTCCTGATTGAACACACGTTTCCTCACTACAGCTCCTCTAATGGCTGTTGGAAACCTGGTGCATTCTGGGACTGGTAGTCTTTTATGGCAAAATTCTGTTTTCATATTTCTACCAGAACTGACAGGTTGCTTGTTCAGAGTCACTTCACCTTTTCTATAGCTCCTTCCTGAGCTATGATAAGCTTCCTTATCACAGCCTTCAGTAGGCCCATTGTTTATAATATTGAACCTGTTTACCTTAGAATATCAATAGGAGAGTTTTTTTTATTTTTGCAATTTTGAAGTCCTTTGTAACTTATTCTGTCTCTATGATGTAACTTCCCTCAACTGAGATTCTCGCACAGCCACAAAGTCAGTGTCCAAAAATGAATTCAGAAACTAAGAAATCAGTAGAAACCTAAGGCACAGTGCCCCTTTTACTATAAAAAGTGGGGAAATCTATGAATCTGTCCCTTGCTTGGTGTCTCTACTTAAAATATTTTCAACATTACTTAAGTGTATAACTAAACATTCAACAAGCCTAGTCATGAAATTTGTGTCCTGATCTGTTAAGAACTTCCATGGTAACCCTATTTGGACAAAGTCCTAAGCAATTATATTGTCTCTCCTTTCAAGGCTATGAACCTCAAAAGAACTGTCTATAGATACTGAGTTGTATAGTCTACCATAAATAATAAACTATGGGGGCTACTTACTAAAGTGTGCTAATATAAATGTGTGTTAATTCACCATTAACATATGTTGTGAATAATGAGGTCCCATTGAATAACATGGGACTTATGCTAAAATAACATACCAATATTGAATTAACACACATTAAAGTTAGTGTACCTTAGTAGCTAGCCCCCTATATCTCTCCATGATTTTATCTAAGGGAGCCACTTTAGCTTTCCTTACCTAATTGAAGAGGATATTAATCATGGGAAGGATTATTGGAGGAATCCCATTTTATAGAAATAACAGGAATTCTTAATAGGTGGAGGAAAAGCCTAATGATTAGAACAGTAGGCTGAGAAACAGGGAAACCAGTGTTCAAATTCCACTGACACTCCTGTGACCTTGGGCATTCCCTTATCATTTCACAGCCTCAAGTACTATACCTGAATGTAACTTGCCTTGAATTACTAATTTAAAGGCATGTTGTTGTTGTTAAGTGCCATCAAGTCAATGGCAATACTGTGGATAGTGTGCCTATACTGTCTCTGGCCTTCAGTTAGGGCAAATAGAGTAGTATGCATGTGTGCTGGTCTTCTATCGATCAATTGCATTGCTGGTCTTCCTCTTTTGCAATGACCTTGCCAAGCATGATGTCTTTCTCTAATGATCTTTTTCTTTGCATGATGTGTTCAAAGGATGAAAGTTGAATTCTAAAGAAAGCTTAGGCTTGATCTTGTAATATCCGCTTATTAAGATCAAGGAACATAGTCTTAAAATGAGCCTACACCTTAACGTGAAGTAGTTAAGGATCCTGACAAAATGGCAAAATCAATAAGTTCATCTTTCAAATCAAAAATAAATAGAAGTAGTAAGAAAGGTAAGAACTAAATCCAAATCCCTGCTTTCAAAAAATGAAAAAAAAAAGAATTAATAACCAAACTAGGGTACTAGCTAACCTGCAATATATATTCCAGATATGACCTCATGAGTGAGCCCTAGTAATCCTTCCCCATAGGACTTCAGTAGCAGATGTTATGTCACTCTTGTTGGTGGCTATCCAGTCTTTTGCATTGAGTATCAGATGTACAATTTCCCCCCAGTTGGTGAGGGGTCTTATGTGCACTAGGTGCAAGAAGCTTTTTGCCCTCAGGGAATGAGTCCGATTTCTGGAGGCTAGAGTGGCAGACTTGGAGAATATAAGGAAGATAGAGAGGTATATAGACAAAACTTACAGGGACATAGTACTGAAGTCCCAGCTCCAGTCTGGCAGCATCTCAGTTGCCATGGATGAGAAAGGTCTCATGAAAGGAGAATATAACCTTGGAGTGGCAAGAAGTGATCCTGTAGCTAGAACCTGTCCTCCACGAGATGTAAAATCCTCTCACACTGAGGTTTTTCCAGGGCCATGTGTCTATGAGGAAAGAGTTAGGATCATTAGGCATGTAGATAGCTCTGGTGGACGTGAGAATTGCCTGATAACATGCCTGCCTGATGTGAAGGTAACAGACCTCACGCGCCACCTAGACAAGGTTTTTGATAGTGGTGGGGAGGAGTCTGCTGTCTTTGTACATGTTGGTACCAATGACATAGGAAAGTGTGGGAGGGAGTTTCTGGATGCCAAATTTAGGGTTTTAGGTAGGAAGTTAAAATCCAGAACTTCCAGTGTGGGCATTCTCCAAAATGCTTCCCATTCCACGCACAAGGCTCAAAAGGCAGGCAGAGCTCCAGAGTCTCAATGCATGGATGAGAAGATGGTGCAAAGAAGAGGCTTCAAGGGTTAGGGCTCTTCAACTTGGAAAAGAGCCGGCTGAGGGGAGATATGATAGAGGTTTATAAAATAATGAATGGAGTGGAATGGGTAAATGTAGATCAGTTGTTTACTCCTTCAGAAGTAGAAAGACTAGGTGACATGCAATGATGCTACAAAGTAGCACATTGAAGACTAATCGGCGAAAATAGTTTTTTACTCAATGTGTAATCAAACTCTGGAATTTGTTAGTAAAAGCTGTTAGTGTAGCTGGATATAAAAGATGTTTGGAGGTTTTGCTGGAGGAAAAATCCATAAACCATTATTAAAGAGGACTGGAGAAATCCACTGCTTACTCACGGGACAAGCAGCATGGAATGTGTATACCTTTTGGGAACCTGATAGTTACTTGTGACCTGGATTGGCCACTGTTGGAAACAGGATACTGGACTTGATGGATCCTTTGCACCCATTATGGCATTTCTTATGTTCTTATGGTCCAATATTTTGGCCAAAAACATTGATAGAAATAGGCCTATAATTTTCTTTATTAGACTGGTCTGCACTAGAATCCTTAATTATAAGAAAAACACAAACTCCCTTTAAGCTATCTGGGACAACACACTGCAATAACAAACACTTCACAATCTGAGAAACATAATCATTAATTACTTCCTGAGATAATTTCATCATTGCCACAGAACAAATATCTAATGCTCATGAGGAATCACTCATAGTCCCTTTAATCTGACAAATCTGTGAAACTAAGTATCAAGCCTAGCATGAATTCTATTAGCTGTATAAAGGAATGCATCTTCTGACAGCTACGGGTCAGTATCAGTCTGAGTAACTCCAGCGGCACTTAGTAACAATAGCTCCAGGGTTCATAATTAGCCTAATAACAAAAAAAGAGCTCTTGTGGGTGATTTAAAGCCATATGAATTCTTTTAGAATAATTATCATGCTTAATTTGTCTAACCCCTTCTTAATAAGCATTCAACAGAGTCAGATATTCAGTTAGATTCCACAAAATAATTTTTTACCTCTTCCTCTTGACTTTTCAAAGTTTAGGAGGAGGTTAGTGATTACCTATGTTCCATAGGTTATTGGTTATATGTTCAATTTAACTATACAATGGTTATTATTATAATAGCTACTTATTTGTTGCTCCTTTGAGTTTTGCTTTGTCAATAGTTCACTGGGGGCTGATGGGAGAGACCAGCAGGCTACATCCAGTGATGTCACGAGTTTGACATGCCAGTCTCCAAGCTGCAGGAGGAGGTGCACAACCCAGAGGTGGAGGACTAAACTGGAGTTCCTCAAGGAAGAACAATTAACAGGTAAGTGTAATTTCCATTGTATGCAATTCTGTAGACTGCAACTTCAAAAGGATATAAACAGGATGGAGTTAGTACAGCGGGTGACTACTAAAATGGTTATTGGTCTTCATTATAAAGCATATGAGGACAGACTTAAGGATCTTAATATATACACCTTAGAGGAAAGGCAGAATAGAGGTGATATGATTGAGACGTTTAAATACCTCCGTGGCATGAATGCACAGTGGGAGAACCCCTTTCAATTGAAAGCAAGTTCTGCTATGAGGGGACTTGGGACGAGGGTGAAAGGGGATAGAATCAGGAGTGATAAGTGGAAATATTTCTTTATGGAAAGAGTGGTGGATCCATGGAATAAGAACATAACATAAGAACATAAGATATGCCATGCTGGGTCAGACCAAGGTCCATCAAGCCCAGTATCCTGTTTCCAACAGTGGCCAATCTAGGTCATACGTACCTAGCAATTTCCCCAAAAGACACAGGTTCCACAATGCTTGTACTGGGTCAAGCATTGATATCCTGGGTCCCTTTTTAATAATGGTTTATGTACTTTTCCTCCAGGAACTTGTCCAAACCTTTTTTAAACCCAGCTACACTAACAGCCTTTACTACATCCTCCGGTAACAAATTCCAGAGTTTGATTACACGTTGAGTGAAAAAATATTTTCTTTTATTAGTCTTAAATAGTTTACCCTGTAGCTTCATTGCATGTCCCCTAGTCTTTCTATATTCTGATAACGTAAACAATCGATCTACGTTTACCCGTTCCACTCCATTCATTAATTTATAGACTTCTATCATATCCCCCCTCAGCCGTCTCTTTTCCAGGTTAAAGAGCCCTACTTCCTTATGAGTATTAGTCTCCCAGTTGAGGTGTTAGAGATGAGGACAGTATCTGAATTCAAAAAGCATAGGACAAACACAGAGGATCTCTAAAGGAAAAAAGGGGACTGATGTAGTTGATATGGAAGGACAGACTAGATAGGCCATGTGGTCTTTTTCTGTCGTCATTTTTCTATGTTTCTAATACTTCTTTCATATTTTCACTAGTAAACCAAGAAGCAAAGTTTAATCTTGAAAAACAAGACCTTTACAAGGCTGCCAATTTATCTACTACCAACTGCACTGACTTATTCCATTAATCTACTAAATCTAAAACCTCAATTACTGTCAAGTTATTATCCATCTGTTTCAAAAACAGAAGCCCGCAATTCAGATTGAAAGTTCTCAGTATCTTTTGCCTCAAATATAGGATGATGATATTAGTAAGTGGTGATTATGAGTATTTTTTTAGCATCATCCACTCCGAATTTGAAATGAATTAAAAAATGATCAGCGCACACCTTTGAAGCAATACGTAGGGACACATTTACTAAAGGGTGCGCCGGAAGCACGCATTTGAGATGCAGTACTAGCGTGGAGGCTCACACTAATATTAGGGGGCATGTGCATCTCTCTCCCTACCATTATCATGTGACTAATGCATCATACTATGTGAGATGGCATGTGGGTGCGTTTAATGCCACCCTTTAAGGTGACATTAAGTGCACTCATGCTAATCACGACATTCACGATTAGCACATGCCCATAATGTCCATGATAACTATGATGCGTTGTCAATGCCCATATTCCACTCTTAACCATCCCAGCCAAGATAGCATGGAAGTTTTTGTGCAGGGCCCTGCACTGAGACTGGCACACTTATTGTATGGCAAACCTTGCACTAACAGTGAACACAAATTACTCCTAAGATAATTAATAGCAACATGAAAAATAATATTTCTTTGGTAGAAAAACTAGATTGGAAAAATGACCATGAACATAAATAAGTGAAGTAATAATTTGTTCTAAATCGAATGCCTGCATGCAGCTGAAAAATTTTCAACTCAGGAAATAAAGGTTGATTAATAGAGGTACTAAAAATGCCTAAAATTAAAAGTTTCACAATATCAGTTTTAAAAGAATTCAACACATCAGGAATACACATTAAAGCAGAATATATCTGCAGTGGTGATTTAGATAGATATTAGACATCTGTGTATGCAAAAATGAAATATCCTCTCTACATATTGCATCAACCTTCATCCTTACATATTTCAAAGGTTTCCTAAGCATAAAGGACTCTTTCGCTAAATGTCTTAATGCACGTTAATGAATGTTAACACACGTTAAGTGCCTACTGCCCTTATATTTCTATGGGCACAGTACACTTCACGCACATTAACATTAATAAACATACATTCATCACTCCCCTGATTTGCCCCCTCTGAACTCCTATCTGTCACTTATTTCTACATGGTTATCTGACAACTGCCTCCATCTTAACCCCTCAAAATGTGCTGCTATCTGGTTCACCTTTCACATAACTCCCCCCACCCTCAACCCCATTATTGCTAACTCCCCTGTTCCCCTTGTACAGTCACTTGGAGTCATCTTGGACTTTTCACTTTCTTTCAATGATCACCTCTCTTCTTTGGTTCAGTGCTCCTTTTTCTTTTTACGGCAGACATTTGCCATTTCTTGACACACTTTCTCTCACAACTCTTCTGTTATCTCTAGTTATCCCTAGGCTCAATTACTCTAAGTCTTCACTCATCGGTCTTCCTTTCTATCAACTCCGCTGCCTCCAGCTACTTCAAAACACTGCCACTCGAATACTCACATGCTCCTCTTGCTCCGGACATATCATTCCCCTTCTCATCCATGTCCACTGGTTTCCCCTTAAATATCGTATCACCTACAAGATCCTTACCCTAGTCCATAAAACTAATCACAATGGCATACTGCAATATATGGCAGACCTTCTACAATTTCACACTCCCTACCACCTACTTAGATCTCTCCACACTCATCATTTAACACTACCTTCAGTTTCCCGGGTACACCTGGACAAATACGGAACTCAGCTTTCTTTTTTTCTGGGCCCCACCTTATGTAACTCATTACCCACCACCCTGCACTTCGAACTCTCAGTCACATGATTCAAATCTATGCTAAAACCTCACCCATTCCACCTCACATTTGATGTCCCTCTTTCTCAGTCCTAATTGACCTCCCCTCTCCCTCCTCGCCTTTTTCTCTGCTTCTTACTCCCTCTTCTCTTATGTCCTATTAGAAGTGGCATTCTTTTCATTCGTCTTTACAGCCCATTTTGTAATTGTAAACAACCAAGGGTGGTGTATCATGTGTACAAATAAAGAATGAAGAATAAAGATATGCCATATTGGGTCAGACCAAGGTCCATCAAGCCCAGTATCCTGTTTCCAACAGTTGGTCAATCTAGGTCAAAAGTACCTAACAGATTCCCAAAAAGGCACACAGGTTCCACAATGCTTGTCCTGGCTCAAGCAGTGGATTTCCTGGACCCTTTTTAATCATGGCTTTTGGATCTTTCTTCCAGGAACTTGTCTAAACCAGTTTTAAACCCAGCTACACTAACAGTTTTACTACATCCACCAGTAATGAATTTCAGAGTTTGATTATGCGTTGAGTGAAAAAATATTTTCTCTTATTAGTCTTAAATTATCATTGTAGCTTCGTTGCAAGTCCCTTAGTCTTTCAACTTTTTAATGGAGTAAACAACCAATCTACCTTTACCCATTCTACTCCATTCATTAATTTATAGACCTATATCATATCTCCCGTCTCTTTTCCAAGTTGAAAAGTCCTAACCTTTTAAGCCTTTCCTGATAGGGGTATCCTTCCATTTCCTTTACCATTTTGGTGGCTCTTCTCTGTACATTTTCTAATAATGATATATTCTTTTTAAGATACGGTGACCAGAATTGCACACAATATCCAAAGTGTGATTGCACCATGGAACGATACAGTGACATTATAATATCCTTTTTTTATTTTCCATTCCTTTCCTTATGATTCCTAGCATTCTATTTGCTTTCTTAGTCGCTGCTGCACACTGGGCAGAGAGTTTCAACATATTATCCATGATGACACCTAAATCCTTTTCCTGGGTTGTAGTTCTAATGTGGAATTTTGCATTGCGTAACCATAGTTTGAGTTGTTCTTTCCTAGGTGCATAACTTTACACTTGTCCACATTAAATTCCGTCTGCCATTTGGATGTCCAGTCTTGCAATTTATCAAGGTCCTCTTGCAATTTTTCACAATCCTCTTGTGTTTTAACAACTTTAAATAATTTTGTGTCATCTGCAAATTTGATCACATCACTCATTATTCCTATTTCAAATTCATTTATGAATATGTTAAAATCAGCAGGCCTAGCATAGATCCCTGGGGTACTCTACTATTCACCTTTCTCTATTGGGAAAATTGACCATTTAGCCCTACCCTCTGCTTTGTATCTTTTAACCAGTTCCTGATCCACACACAATAGTATACTGCCACCAATCCCATGACTTTTTAATTTTGCCAAGAGTCTCTCATGAGGGACCTTGTCAAAGGCTTTCTGACAGTGAGATATCATCTAACACACCATCACAGCAAAATATTCAGGGTCAAAAGTAAGGAGCAGGTGTAAAAAGGCAGATGGCAGATGGGCAGGAGATTCATTAGTGTCACAACCTTCTTCATCATGGAATATTGGCTTCCTATTGCTTGTCATATCGAGTTTAAACTTCTTATTCTTACCTTTCAGGTCCTTTGCTCTGGTAATCCTCCTTTGCATAAATTCTTGACCTCCTATGTGCCTTTGCGGTTTCTTCACTCAGTTATGCAACATCTTTTGATTGTTCGTATTTTTTGTCAGGCTCATTCTTCTTCAGTTCGTTCTTCCTCTTACCAGGTTATTGCTCCTGTTTTCTGGAATTCTGTTCCTCTTGACCTTCATTCTCAACATTCTCTTATTTGTTTCAAATCACTTCTTAAAACGTATTACTTTGTTCAAGCTTTCCTGTCTGCAGTGTCCATGTGATCATGGGCTAATCCCCATTTTTCCCTCTTTGGCCATGTCTCAGCAACTTGACTCTGTAATTGTCATTATTCAATCTTGTCTTGTTTTTCATTTCTCCTTTGCTCCCTTTTGTGTGTATTGTTTATTTTACTTATGTATTTATTTATGCATTTATTTATTTATGTAACAGATTTTTTTATACTAATTTATCATTTCAGACATTGAGGTTTACACCGTAACTTAAACTTGGTAATGTACATTAAACAAGAACATTGATAACTTGGATTTTTCTGGGGCAGTGGAGGGTTAAGTGACTTGCCAAGGCCATAAGGAGTGCTAATGGGAATCAAACCCTGGTCTCTTGACTCGGCATTATTACTATGTTGAGTTTGTAACCTAGGCCCTCCTTCCATTTCTTTCCATTTGCTGTCCTGTCTTCTATTATTTTAATTTTGTTTTCTTTCAGTCATTTACATTGTAATAATTTTAATTGTTAACCACCTAGACATCCAGTATAATAGGTGCTATATCAAATAAAATTTGAGGCACCAACTTAGGAACACAGTTCAAAGGAGAGAAGATGGTCAAATGCCTCCCAGGTTCTTCAGCTAGCAGGAATACGACCCAAATTGTTGGTATAGTTAGTGTAGAAAGTGAGCACTCAAAAATTGATGTTGTCATCTACTTGGGTACAAATGACCTGGCTAGAAACAGTGCCTCTGCAGTTCAAAGGGACTTCCAGACTCTGGAAGAGAAACTCAAACCCACTGTTAACACTATAGCATTCTCAGAAGTTCTACCTGTTCTTGCAAAGGGGGCAGAAAGGCTGCATCATATAAACAACTTTAATACATGACTCCAAACCTGGTGCAAACAAGAAGGATTTAGATATAAAGCAACATATATAGGCAACTGGGGAAACAGATGGATTAACAAGACGCTATACTGTGTTGAAGTACCACATCCCTCCATCGCAGGGAAAAGGATCCTGAGTGAAAAATTCAGGCAGTATGTGGACATGCATATAAACTAGGAAAAGGGGGATGGAGAAGGACAAGTTCAGAACATCACTCCCAGCAAAAGCATAATAACATTTTTAACCACACATCAAATGCACACTTTTAAACCACACATTAATGGCAAGTGGGAAGAGGTATGTAGAACAAAATCCATGCAAAATACAAGCAAGCCAGCCAACAAATGCTGGAAAGCAATGAGCACAAATGCTCAAAGCCTAGCCAACAAAGTTCCTGACCTGGAAGCCCTAATGGTGGAAATGGACTTGGACATTGTAGCCATTACAGAAACATGGTTTAATGAGTTGCATGAATGGGATATGGCCATAGTTGGTTATAAACTATTTAGAACATAAGAACATAAGATATGCCATACTGGGTCAGACCGAGGTCAATCAAGCCCAGTATCCTGTTTCCAACAGTGGCCAATCTAGGTCATACGTACCTAGCAGTTTCCCCAAAAGACACAGGTTCCACAATGCTTGTACTGGGTCAAGCATTGATATCCTGGGTCCCTTCTTAATAATGGTTTATGGACCTTTCCTCCAGGAACTTGTCCAAACCTTTTTTAAACCCAGCTACACTAACAGCCTTTACTACATCCTCTGGTAACAAATTCCAGAGTTTGATTACACATTGAGTGAAAAAATATTTTTTTTTATTAGTCTTAAATAGTTTACCCTGTAGCTTCATTGCATGTCCCCTAGTCTTTCTATTTTCTGATAACGTAAACAATTGATCTACGTTTACCCGTTCCACTCCGTTCATTAATTTATAGACTTCTATCATATCTCCCCTCAGCCGTCTCTTTTCCAGGTTAAAGAGCCCTAACCTTTTTAGCCTTTCTTCATAGGAGTATCCTTCCATACCCTTTACCATTTTGGTGGCTCTTCTCTGAACCTTTTCTAATAACTCTATATCCTTTTTAAGATACAGCGACCAAAATTGCACACAATATTCAAGGTGCGGTCTCACCATGGAACGATATAGAGGCATTATAATATATTTTGTTTTATTTTCCATTCCTTTCCTTATGATACCTAGTATTCTATTTGCTCTCTTGGCTGCCGCTGCACACTGGGCCGAGGGTTTTAATGTTATCCACAATGACGCCTAAATCTTTTTCCTGGGTGGTGGTTCCTAATGTGGAACCTTGCATCATGTAACCATAGTTTGGGTTGTTCTTCCCTAGGTGCATAACTTTGCACTTGTCCACATTAAATTTCATCTGCCATTTTGATGCCCAGTCTTCTAATTTATCAAGATCCTCTTGCAATTTTCCACAATCCTCTTGGGTTTTAACAACTTTAAATAGTTTTGTGTCATGTGCAAATTTGATAACCTCACTCGTTATTCCACTTTCCAGGTCATTTATGAATATGTCAAAAAGCAGCGGACCCAGCTCAGATCCCTGGGGTACACCACTATTCACCTTTCTCCATTGGGAAAATTGGCCATTTAGCCCAACCCTCTGCTTTCTATCTTTTAACCAGTTCTTGATCCACAGTAGTACACTGCCTCCTATCCCATGACTCTTTAGTTTTGCCAAAAGTCTCTGATGAGGGACTTTGTCAAAGGCTTTCTGAAAGTCCAGATACACTATATCAACCGACTCACCGTTGTCCACCTGTTTATTCACACTTTAAAAAAAACACAACAGATTAGTAAGACAAGATCTTCCTTGTCTAAAGCCATGTTGGCTGTCTCCCATTAGGCCATGACTATCTACATGCTGAGTAATTTTATTCTTTATGATGGTTTCTACCATTTTTCCCAGTACTGACGTGAGGCTCACAGGTCTGTAGTTTCCCGGATCACCCCTGGAACCCTTTTTAAAAATTGGTGTTACATTGGCGATCCTCCAATTTTCAGGTATTAGAGATGATTTTAATGATAGTTCACAGATTACTAATAGCAGGTCTGTAATCTCATATTTCAGTTCTTTCAACACCCTTGGATGTATACCATCTGGCCCAGGTGATTTGCTACTCTTCAGTTTATCTATTTAAAAGAGAGAGAGAGAGGGTAGAAAAAGAGGAGAAATAGCCCTATATGTCAAAAGCAATATTAAAGCTACTGAAATGCAGGGGACGTGGGGAAAAGAAGAAGCGCTATGGATTGTGTTGGAAAGAGGAGATGGCACTGTCATCCATACTGTTGCAGTCTACAGGCCTCCAACTCAAACTGAAGAAATAGATAGTGAATTGATTATTAATATTGCAAAGATAGCCACAAAGGGGGAAGTGATCATATAGGATGACTTTAATCTACCTGATGTGGATTGGAATATTCCTTCTGCAAATCTGGAAAAAAGTAAAAAAATTGTGGCTGCCTTCCAAGATGTGTTGCTTAGATAAATGGTGATGGCACCAACAAGGAAAAGCTCGATGCTGACCAACAGAGATAGCGTGTCGAATATCCAAATGGGTGTCCATGTGAGCAGCAGCGATCATCACAGGGGGTGGTTTGAGATAAAAGCCATGGTGGAGTCCAATCACGGCAAGCTCAAATTCCTAGACTTCAAAAACACTGACTTCAGTAAAATGGCCAAGTACCTGAAGGAGGAGTTGGAAGGGTGGGAGGGGATAAGGGAAGTGGAATTGGAATGGACTAAACTGAAAGAGGCAATAAAGGGGCAACAGATACATATGTAAGAAAAGTAAATAAAAACAAGAGGAAAAGGAAACCTATGTTGACCTAATTTACAACTGGAACACCACAATCGCATCGGCATCCAACGCAACAATAAGCAAAACTAACACCAGACCCACCTCCTCAAAAGCCCGATGGTTCACCCCCGACCTTCGCAAACTAAAAACCAAACTCAGAAGAATAGAAAGATAATGGAGAAAAACCAAACATGAAAAGGACAAAATAAACTACCTCTACGAACTTGACGCATACCACTCAGAAACCGACAAAGCGAAAAAAGCCTACCATTCAAAAATCATAAACACAGCCATAAACAAACCTCGGGAACTCTTTCAGATTGTCAAAAAACTGACAAGAGCACCTAGTAACTCTGACCAACTGCCAAACATCCCATCAGATTTATTGGCCTGACAATACAAACAGCTTCAACAACCACAAAATCCACACCAGAACGCCAGGACAACCATAACAAACCACTGCTCCGTCATAAACAGCGACTGGGATACGTTTGATGCAACCACAGAAGAAGAAATATCCACAATCTCCTGCCTAAACACCACCACCTCCCCGCTAGACCCCTGCCCCACTGACTGGATAAAGAAATCCAAAGAAGACCTAAGTGCACCATTGGCCCACATCGTCAATGAACCCTTCACTCTAGGACACATGCCGGACATCCTCAAAACCACAATCATTCGACCAACTTTAAAAAAGCACAACCTGGATCCCTTGGACCCCACCTCCTACAGGCTGATAGCAAGCCTCCCGTTCACCTCCAAAATAATCGAGAAGATAGTCCAATGTCAGCTTCAAGAACATTTAGACATCAACAACATACTTGACCCGCAGCAACACGGCTTCCGTCCTCTACATGGAGTCGAGACCCTCATGACCACACTGATGAACACCCTCATCATAGGAACCCAAGAAAAACACTCCGGATACGCCATGATCTTCCTAGATATATCAGCAGCCTTCGACACCATCTCCCACAACATCCTCATACACAGACTCCAAATGATAGGGATCAAAGATACTGTACTTCGATGATCCCAGTCCTACCTAACTAACCGACAACAATTGATCCACACCAGCACCTCAACCTCACCCCCCTTCCAGCAACATCAAGGAGTACCTCAAGGATCCACACTATCAGCCATGCTCTTCAACATTTACCTCCGACCACTCTGCTCAGTCATACGTACCCACAACATCAACTTCCACATATATGCTGACGACATAATGCTCTATGCCCCAATTACAATCACAAACCCAACAAATGAGCAACTATCAGCCTGCTTCACTGACGTATCCAACTGGCTGCAGGAAAACAACCTCTCCATTAACATAAAGAAAACTGAAGCTCTCATAGTGACCAAAGACTCAGACTTCAAACCACCTACACACATCATCATGGGAACTACACAAATTCAAATACAGCCACAAATAAGATATCTGGGCATTATCATTGACTAGACCCTAACCCTCAAGCAACAAATCACTAAGACCACCAGAACCATATTCCACAAGGCTAAAACAGTACAACGTCTCCGACCTCTCCTCGAACCTCAAGACTTCAGGACAGTAATGCAAGCTATGACACTCCCACATCTGGACTACTGCAACATAATCTACCATGGACTACCCACCACACATACCAACCCCCTCCGAACTGCCTTGAACACCACAGCGAGAATTATTCAGAATGCGAAGAAACGAGACCACATCACCCCAATTCTGAGGGACCTACACATACTTCCCCTCGAAGCAAGAATTAAATACAAAGCTATTCTACTCACCCACAAAACCATCCACCAAACACAGAGCACCCAGCTCCACACCCTACTGCCCCGCCCAGCCCACAGCAAAACAACCAGACAGACCTCCAGCAACTCCCTCACCATCCCTCACAAAAGAACCAAATGCACACAACGGACCTGCAACAGAGCCTTTGAACTTTATGCTCCATCCCTCTGGAACTCTCTACCGAACCACCTCAGGAACAATAACGATCTCTTGTCATTCAAAAAGCAGCTAAAAACCATCCTATTCCAAGAAATCTCAAAACAAAAATACCCTCCCACAAATAACTTCACCAACCCCCTAAACCACCCTCAAGAACCTATGATCAGAAACTATGTTACCTTGTCCATGTCTATGTCTATCCTCTGTCAAAATCATCAATGTTGCCCTCCTGGTGATGGCCCTACCCCTATAACCGATTAACCCCCCCCCCCCCTTTTGTTACGCCGCTTTGACCCAGTGAAAAGCGGGATATAAATACAGTTAAATAAATAAATAAATAAATAATAAATAAATTAGTGGTGTACCCCAGGGTTCGGTCCTGGGACCAGTACTGTTCAATGCATTTGTGAGTGATATTGCTGAAGGACTGAATGGAAAAGTCTATCTTTTTGCAGATGACACGAAAATTTGCAAGAGTGGACTCCCCTGAGGGAGTGGAGAACATAGGGAAAGATCTACAAAAGCTGGAAGAATGGTATAATTCTTGGCAGTTAACATTTAATGTTAAGAAGTGCAGTATCATGCACTTGGGAAGCAGAAATCCAAGGGAATTGTATGCAATAGAGGGAGAGAGATTGGTGTGCATGGACCAGGAGAAGGACCTCGGAGTGATTGTTTCTGACGATCTCAAGGTAGAGAAACAGTGTGATAAGGCGGTGGCAAAAGCCAGAAGGATGCTGTGTTGCATACATAGAGACATTACCAACAGAAAGGAAGAGGTACCAATGCCACTGTACAAGTCACTGGTGAGGCCTCACTTGGAATATTGTGTTCAGTTTTGGAGACCATGTCTCACAAAGGATATAAAAAGACTGGAAACTGTTCAGAGGAAGACAACCAAAATGATTTGGAGTCTGCATCAGAAGACTTATGAGAAGAGACTTGAAGACCTAAATATGTACACTCTGGAGGAAAAGAGGGCCAGAGGAGATATGATTCAGACCTTTAAATACTTAAAGAGTATTAATGAACAAACAAACCTCTTCCAAAGATGGGGAAGCTGTAAAACTAGAGGGCATAACATGAAGCTGCAAGAGGGTAAATTTAAAGGCAATGTCAGGAAATACTTTTTCACTGAAAGGGTGGTGGATGCTTGGAATTTATATGGTTGCATTTGTATACCGCTTCTACCAGCGATCAGTAGCGGTTTACATTACATTACACTCGGCACAGCAAACATTTGTTACATAGAGCAAGAATCAAATTATTTACATCTGCATTTCGTGAATTTGAATTTATACAGTTTGGATTATTTACAGTTGCATTTATACAGTGTGTACTATATGCAGTAATAGTTTATACAGTAAGTTCTTAGTACTCGTGTTGTGCTGCGGGGTTTGATTCTTTCTGTTTTTATTTATGTTATGCCGTAGTATTCCTGGAACAGGTAAGTTTTAGTTTTTTCCTGAAATCCTGTAGATCGTTGTTTGCTCTCAGTGCGTCTGGTAGTTTATTCCATTGTGTGGGAGCTATATAGGAGAAGGCTCTGTTACTTGTGGAAACTTTGACAGTGCGGATGTATGGTGAGACATGTATGGTGTTTAGGTTGTGTGCTCTTCTGCTTCTGTTAGGGGGTTGCTTTGTGATAAAGGTGGAGAGGTAAGATGGTGCTATGTTGTGTATCAGTTTGAATGTTGTTACTATTACTTTGTATCTTTTGCGGGCAGGAATGGGAAGCCAATGTAGTTCCATTAGTATTGGTGTGATATGTTCGGATAGTTGTCGCTTCATTATGATCCGGGCTGTGACATTTTGCGCCATTTGCAGTATGTTAAGGGGTTTTTTTGGTAGCCCTTGGAGAATGGCGTGGCAGTAGTCTAGGTGAGGTGTGATGAGCGCTTGAGCTACTGTTCTGAAATCAGCATGTTCAATGATGTTGCGTAGAGGTTGGAGGACCCTTAGTTTGTGGAATATTGCCCGGTTCAGAAGTCTTAGGTGTTTTTCCATCTTGAGGTTTCTGTTGAATGTCACTCCTAGGTATTTTATCTCACTTTTGATGTTGTATGAGTTATTGTTCATGATGATAGCTGAGGGAGGGTTGAAGTCCAGTTTTTTGGAGATGTACATTACTTCGGTTTTCTTGTGGTTTATGGACATACTGTTCTGCTGTAGCCAGGTTTGCATTTCCTTGAGGCATTCCTGTAGATGATTATAGTTTGGATTGATTGTGTCCAGTTGAGTGTATAGCATTATGTCGTCTGCATAAACGTGGTAATTAATCTTGTGTTTCTGAAAAATCGTAGACGGGTTTTATGTAGAGGTTGAACAATAGGGAGGACAACGCTGAGCCTTGAGGTATTCCCTGTGTTTGCGGGAATGCCTTTGATTTTTTTTGATTGAAGTGTACCTGCTGCATTCTGTTGGATATGTAGGATCTGAACCACTTTAGGGGGGTTCCTTTTATTCCTATGGATTCTAGTCTGTTGATGAGGGTCCCATGATTTACTGTATCAAATGAAGCTGTTATATCTATGAATATTAGTATGAACATTTTCTTATTGTCTTCAAGGCCTTTGTATAGTTTATCAAGAAGCATGAGTAGAAGGGTTTCTACCCATGGAATTGTCGGAAGCCATATTGTTGGTCGTCAAGTGCATTTATGGTGTCAATGTGATCTCGTAGTTGCTGCTGGACTGCCTTTTCGATAGTCTTGGCTATGAATGGTATACTTGAGATAGGCCGGTATGAGGATGGGTCATCCTTCTTGAGTGTTTTGTTTTTTAGTATAGGTCTTATGAGGGATTTTTTGAGCTCCATTGGCATGATTCCTTGTTGTAGCGATTGGTTTACTATGTGTCTTACGTAATAGGCAATTTCTTTTTTTGTTGCTTTGAGCCAAGCTGCTGGGCAGGGGTCTAATTGGGAGGTTGTGGTATTTAGTCTTGTGATTATGTTTATTATTTGTCTGGACTCGATGGTTTAGAAGGCGCCCCACTCCTCATTGTTTAGTGTCGCTGCTGTGACAGGGTGTGGGGTGTAGTTTGTAGCTTGAGTTTGGGTGGGGTATCCTGTTGTTGGTGGGTTGAGTTTGCTGGCGTAGTGGTCAGCTAATGTTTGTGCTTTTATATTGTTATTGGTGCTATCATCCTGGGCATTTTTGGTAAGGGATTTGACAAGTTTGAACAATTCTCGTGGTCTGTTCAGTGCCTTGTTGAGTAATTTGGAGTGATGGTTTTTCTTTGCGATGTTGATTTCGTCTTTGTATTTTGTGAGGAATGTTAGATATTCTGTTTTGCGTTCAGGGGTTTTTGATTTTCTCCATCCCTTTTCTAGTTTCCTGAGGTCTTTCTTCATTTTATTCAGAGTTATTGTGTACCAGGGCTCCGTTTTAGTTCTTGTTTTGGTATTTGCAATGTTTGGTGATTTTGTTTTTAGCTCTGAGACTGTTTCGATCCCCTCATTCCATTGGTTTATCAGAATTTCCAGGTCGGTGTAGTCGGTGTTTACATGATTCATGATTGAGTTTATTAGGGTTTCTTTGTCAAATTCCTGTGATTTCTTTCCATGTTGAGTCTTTGTTCCAGTTTGTGGATTGTCTGGTTTCCTAGGTAGGCATAAGGTAAATTTTATCAGATGATGGCCTGTCCATGGAACTTGTGTTATTTGTGGTGCAGGTTCTTTGCCTCCATTGTGGTGGGCCTTCTTGGGTATAAATACCAGGTCTAGAATATTTCCTTTGTTATGGGTGGGATCTTGTATTATTTGCTTGTAACCTAGTTGGTCCATGGCTTCCAGGAAGGTGCTTGCATGTGTAGGTGTGGTTGAGGCAAGGTTGAGGTCCCCTAGAATAATTTGGTATTTTTTGCTTGCCGCTGTACAGATTTTTTTCTAGTGTGGCAGCAAGAACTTCATGTTGTGATGTAAGGGGTTTATAGATGAGACATATTATTAGAGTTTTGTTTTCCACTTTGAGGATATCGATTCCATCGACTGTGTTTTGCGTGTTGTTGGTTAGGTTTAAGGAATCTTTTGCAATAATTAGGACTCCCCCTCCTCTTCTGCTGTTTCGTGGATAGTTGAATATTTTGTATACTGGTTTATTTAATTGGTTGAAAAGAATTGCATCGGTGTCTGTGATCCACGTTTCCGTGATGCATAGAATGCCCGATTTTTCATCTGTGATGACTTCATGTATAATGTGTATTTTGTTCCTTATGGATCTGGTATTTATAAGTATACAGGTGTGTGGGGTTTGTGAGTTATTGTTGGGTTTTATTTTGTTTACTCGTAGGTGTGTTTTCTTTGGTTTTGCGCCACGGAGTTTGCGCGGCTTAATAAGGTTTTGATGTTGCATTGCATTGTGTGCGATGGTGGGATATTGTGAGGTGTATATCGGGTAGGTATATACCATATACAGTGTGTATGAATATGTGGGTTGCCACGTGTATGGAAGATGGTTGTGTGTGTGTGCTAGGCATGTGTAAGTATATATCGTCATGCAGAGATATATTAATAGCAGGATGTTAATAACTTCCATTTTCTTGCTATAAGATTCTCTAATACTGGTTATACTATAGTTGCAAAGTAGTCAGATCTAATGTCACAATTCCAGTGGTTATTTTGTGTCTCTTTAATAGTCTCTTTAACAGTCAGTTTAAGAAGGGGGCGCTGGTGAGCCCGACAGAAATGGCCACCATCTAGTGACTCTCCGCAGCCTCTCCTTCCTTTCTCATGGCTACCTAAGTCCGATCGCACTGTTTTCTGCCGGAGACCCCCCCCCCTTCCCTTGCTGGTGATCCACGGAGGCTAGAAATGTGACCAGTTCCATCTGGGGATGCCCGGCTGAGGTGGAGAGTGATGAACTAGCAAGGATCGGCTCCATGCAGTCAGAAGTGCTGGGCAGCGGTGTGCTTCCTGAGTGGTGCACAAAGCTTGTGCGTGACAGGTTGGAGCCTCTCCCCGTCGCTTCGGGTCCCTGTGAGATGCCCACGATTAACGGGTAATGCAGACTGGGGGACAGCAAGTATATATACTAAAGGAAAATAATCCCAATAAAACGAGACAGGAACAGAAGTCGGGCAGTAGTCTATTCGAAGCGGGGGATCTCAAATCGATTACCCGGCATCACAGTTGAGAGTTTAGAGCAGCTGTGCCATGTGAGAGTGTTTTGTGAGAGCGGCGAGTGGGCTGACAGAGAGGCTAGGAGTGCCATGAGGTGGGCCTTGGTCATCTTGGATTGCACATGTACTTACTGGAACACAGGAATGCGATGAAGCTGTGGCGGGAAAAGCAGTTGGAACGCAGCTCTGTGCACTCTGTGATGATGTAGAAGCCCCATCTGCGCTGCAGCTGGAACGCAAAAGTACTGATCAAAATGGCCACCGGAGCAGGTAAATGTCACTGACACGCATGACACGCCCCCTTAAAGGGCCCTAGCGCTTTCGTTTACCGGGAGCTGATCCCGGCTGAAGAGAGGGGGGCTCCTTCATTTCTTCATTCACCAGCAGCAGCGGTTACCTACTGAAGCCTTGCGGTGGTGCTATGCCAAACCTGGAAAAGAGCTGTTAGCTGTAGGGCTGAATTCCTGCCTATGGAAGTCTTTCCCCGAAGCAGCACACTGAGATAACTGAGCCTAGAGCTTCATCTACTGGCGGCGAGCAGCATTGCAGAGACTCTTAACATAAGTTGAAGCTCCTTTCTTCAGTTTCTGCTCCTTAGCGGCTATAGTTCATGGGAGAGCAACATAAGGAGTAAGGAGCAGACAGAGCATAAAGATTCCCCATTACCCATGCCTACCAATAGCCAGATTAATATTAATAAAATACAGTCTCTAAAATGCTTGTATGCCAATGCTAGAAGTCTAAACAATAAGATGGGAGAATTAGAATATATAGCATTAAATGAGAGGTTAGATATGATTGCACTCTCAGAGACATGGTGGAAGGAGGATAACCAGTGGGACACTGTGATACCTGGATACAAACTATATCGTAATGATAGAGCTGAACAAATTGGTGGAGGGGTTGCGCTCTATGTTAGAGAGGGCATTGAGTCAGAAAGGATTAAAGTTTTGCAGGGAACAAAATATGCTGTAGAATCTCTATGGATTGAAATTCCATTTATGAAGGGGAAGGTGATGGCAGTGGGAGTATACTATCGACCACCTGGCCAGAATGAACAAATGGATGATGAAATGCTCAAAGAAATCAAGGAAGCTAACAAAAGCCACAACAGAGTAGTAATAATGGGTGATTTCAATTACCCCGGTATCGACTGGGACAGTGTCACAGCAGGACAAGCTAAAGAGATAAAGTTTCTAGATGAAATGAATGACTGCTTCTTGGAGCAGCTGGTTCATGAACCGACCAGAGGGGAAGCCATACTGGACCTAGTCCTTAGTGGAACGCCAGATCTGGTGCAAGAAATAAGGGTGTTGGGGCCACTTGGCAATAGTGATCATAGTATGATCATGTTTGATTTAATCAGTGGAGGACAGATAGTAAAGGAATCCACAGTACTACCTTTTAACTTTCAAAAGGGTGACTATGATAGAATGAGGAATATAGTTCGGAAAAAACTAAAAGGAGCGGTTCCAAAGGTTAAAGACTTACAGCAAGCTTGGGTGTTATTTAAAAATACTATCCTCGAAGCCCAGACCAGCTGTATTCCACGCATTAAGAAAAGTGGAAGAAAGTCCAAAAACTGCCAGCATGGTTTAAAGGTGAGGTCAGAGAGGCTGTTGCTGCCAAAAGAGCAACCTTCAGAAAATGGAAAAAAGAGCCAAATGATGAAAACTGGAAACAGCACAAGCACTGGCAAGTTAAATGCAAAGCATTGATAAGGCAGGCAAAGCGGGAATTTGAGAAGAAACTTGCTACGGAAGCAAAAACACGAAATAAAGACTTTTTCAAGTACATTCGTAGCAAAAGGCCTGTGAGAGAGTCAATTGGACCATTAGATGATAGAGGGGTAAAAGGTGCAATAAGAGGAGACAAGGCTATAGCAGAGAGACTGAATGAATTCTTTGCTTCGGTCTTTACTGAGGAAGATGTAGGGGTGTTACCCAAGACTGAAGTGGTATTTAAAGGTGATACTGCAGAGGAATTGAGAGAAATATCGCTACACACCGGGAAGATATATTACAACTATTTGATAAACTGAATAGTAGCAAATCACCTGGACCGGATGGTATACATCCCAGAGTGTTGAAAGAACTGAAATATGAGATTGCAGACCTGTTATTGGTAATCTGTGAACTTTCATTAAAATCATCTGTAATACCTGAAGATTGGAGGGTCGCCAACGTAACACCAATTTTTAAAAAGGGTTCCAGGGGTGACCCGGGAAATTACAGACCGGTGAGCCTGACGTCAGTACCAGGGAAAATGGTAGAAGCCATCATAAAGAACAAAATTACACAGCATGTAGATAGTCATGGCCTAATGGGAGACAGCCAACATGGCTTTAGACAAGGAAGATCTTGTCTTACTAATCTGATCTGTTTTTTTGAAGGTGTGCATAAACAGGTAGACAAAGGTGAGTCGGTTGATATAGTGTATCTGGACTTTCAGAAAGCTTTTGACAAGGTCCCCCATCAGAGACTTTTGGCGAAGCTAAAAAGTCATGGGATAGGAGGCAGTGTACTATTGTGGATCGGGAACTGGTTAAAAGATAGAAAGCAGAGGGTAGGGCTAAATGGCCAATATTCCCAATGGAAAAAGGTGAATAGTGGAGTACCCCAGGGATCTGTACTGGGTCCGCTACTTTTTGACATATTCATAAATGACCTGGAAAAGGGAATAACTAGTGAGGTAATCAAATTTGCAGATGACACAAAACTGTTTAAAGTTGTTAAAACCCAAGAGGATTGTGGAAAACTGCAGGAGGATCTGGATAAATTGGAAGACTGGGCATCCAAATGGCAGATGAAATTTAATGTGGACAAGTGCAAAGTTATGCACCTAGGAAAGAACAACCCACACTATAGTTACAAGATGCAAGGCTCCACATTAGAAACCACCACCCAGGAAAAAGATTTAGGAGTCATCGTGGATAACATGTTAAAACCCTCCGCCCAGTGTGCAGCGGCGGCCAAGAAAGCAAATAGAATGCTAGGTATCATAAGGAAAGGGATGGAGAATAAAACAAAGGATATTATAATGCCTCTGTATCGCTCCATGGTACGACCGCACCTTGAATATTGTGTGCAATTCTGGTCACCGTATCTTAAAAAGGACATAGAGTTATTAGAAAAAGTACAGAGAAGAGCCACCAAATTGGTGAAGGGGATGGAAGGCTACTCCTATGAAGAGAGGCTAAAAAGGTTAGGGCTCTTTAACCTAGAAAAGAGGCGGCTGAGGGGAGATATGATAGAGGTGTATAAATTAATGAATGGAGTGGAACGGATAAACGTGGATAAATTGTTTACGCTATCAGAATATAGAAGGACTAGGGGGCATGTAATGAAGCTACAGGGTAAACTATTTAAGACAAATAGGAGAAAATATTTCTTCTCTCAACGTGTAATCAAACTCTGGAATCTGTTACCGGAGGATGTAGTAAGGGCTGTTAGTATAGCTGGGTTTAAAAAAGGTTTGGACAAGTTCCTGGAGGAAAGGTCCATAAACCACTATTAAAAAGGGACCCAGGATATCAATGCTTGGCCTAGTACAAGCACTGCAGAACCTATGTCTTTTGGGGAAACTGCTAGGTACGTATGACCTAGATTGGCCACTGTTGGAAACAGGATACTGGGCTTGATGGACCTCGGTCTGACCCAGTATGGCATTTCTTATGTTCTTATGTTCTTAAATTAACACAACTTAAGAGTGATTCAGCAGGATTGCTGGGAAGTGGCCCTTTCTACATATTTTTTTATTTTTTTTTCATGCTCATAAGGATTGTCTGTGAATTTCAAACGTGGTAGTTAGGGGCTTGTGCAGTATAAGTCCTCAACGGCTGACAAGGATAGCTAAAGTAAAGAATTACGCCTCAGCTCTGTCTAAATTCTCCAGATCCGGGGATGACCCGACGAAAATCACATCTGACGCGGATCCTCCAGGGACACCTAGAGTAATTGAAGAGGCGGTGCTCTCTACCCTGGCAACGAAGCAGGATCTGGCGGAGATTTTGCAAGAGCTCAAACTCTTCCGCACCGATTTCTCCGAAGTGATTGCTGGGGTGCGCGAGGATATTAAAGTCCTGGATGATCGGATCTCTCATACCGAGCTCCTGATTGGTGAGCAAATGGACTCTACGATAGAAGTGCAGTCCAAACTGCGGAAGTTAGATCAAATGTCGAGTGAGCTGCTGGATCGACAGGAGGATCTCGAGAACCGGCAGCGTTGTTGCAATGTGCGTATTCTGGGAATCCCGGAAAGCTCGGGAGGAAAGGACAATTCGCTAGACATTGTGCGGGAGCTTTTTGCGTTTTGTGTCCCCTCCGCAGAGCGGCCTGTGAAGTTGGAGCGGGCCCACCGTACCCTGGGGCCTAGAGCAACAAAGAACACACGCCCGTGCCCTATAGTGGCCTGCTTCTCCTTTTTTGAGGACAAGATGGCCCTCCTCCACAGTACGCGGGGGCAGAGGTCTTTTGTTTTCAAGGGGTACGAGGTACAGATTTTCCAGAACATTGCTCAACGTACTCTAGAGCGGAGGAGAAGTTTTCGTCCTTTAACGCAGGAGCTGCAGAAGCAGTCTATCCAATATCATTGGGGATTCCCTTTCTCTCTGTGTTTTGAGTGGAAAGGCACCCAGAAGAGGATTTTGGGGCTTGCAGAGTGTCTCCGTTTTCTGGACTCTCTTCAGGGTGGGGGTCGCGCTCCACCGCATCGCAAGCCAAATGGGGACTGGGAGGTCTCTGTTCCTAAGAGGAGGAAAGTACCAAGATCTCACAGATCTTCTGAGGCAGACGCTGAGGGCAGCGGAACTGCTGGCATGGACACCACTGCTCCTCCTTGACTGAAGGACTGTAATTCTGTTGATGTCTTATTGCTCTGTTCAATTTCCTGCTGGGTGGGCTGGGGGTTGCAATGTGCTTGTGTATTTCATGTTGCTAGGCCAGGGGTGGTTCTTCAGATATGTTGGGCTTGGGGTGGTTTCTTCTGTGGGCTCTCACTCTCTCTCTACTATTGGGGGCGGAGGGGTGGGTGAGGCCTCTGTGGGTTCTGGGAGTTCAATCTTATAGTCCTGATGCCATTGAGTGGGAGGATGACTGGCTGAGTTCTAAAGAGAGGTCCGGGGGGGGGGGGGAGGGGTCAGTTGGAGAAGGGAGGGGAAGCGTGCTGTGATAGACGTACTTAATTCTTAGTGCTTCCACCAGGTGGGTAGTTGCACTGCTCACGTCATAGGCAAGGGACAGGTGGATAACCAAGTTCCTTTGCTGAGTAGTGGGGGTTAGGGTTGGGGGATGGGATTTAGGGAGGGCAGTGTTGGGGGCGGGATGGGAGGGGGAGTGGGGGGTGGGAGGGAGGGGGGATGTGGGTGGTCAAGCTTAAGTGTGGTAGACAGATGGCACCGAGAGAGAGTGGACGGTGGAGGGGAAGGACTTTGAGGGGTGGATGGGGAGTGTGTCGTGTTGCAGAGGGGATGGATCTTTGGTGGGGCACCGGGATAGAGGCAATTTCCGGATTTGTAAGGGTTCGAGATGTTCAGCAAATCGTACGCATGAAGTTTAGAGGGGATCTCCTGGATGATGGTTAAGTTGTTATCGTGGAATGTGCGAGGTCTGCACCACCCGATTAAAAGACGGAGAGTGCTGGCAGAGTTACAGAGGGCACAGGCGGATGTTGTCTTTCTTCAAGAGACTCATTTGGCCACGGAAGCTCATGCATGTCTTTTGTCCCGAAGGTTTCCTACAGTATACTCCTCGGGTTTTTCATCTCACAAGAGGGGGTGGCGATTTTGTTTGCTCAGAACTGTCAGTTTCAATTGATTAACCAAATCCAGGATCCGCTGGGACGTTTCTTAATAGTCTCCGGAGTACTTCATGGAGCGGCTATCACCCTGGTAAATATGTATGCTCCCCCTGCGGACGTGAGCAGGTCACTAGAGTGTCTATTAGGGATCATCACCACTAAGGTGACGGGGGATATGATAATAGGAGGGGATTTCAATTGTGTCCTTTCAGCGGCAGATAGGTCCTCCGGCCCGCACAAGTTGACAGGAGCGTCTTGAGCACTTTCCAAGCTGCTCTCGTCGCTGGCTTTGGAGGATGTGTGGTGTACTCGTCACCCGGGGGAGAGAGATTACACCTTTTTCTCCACAGTTCATCGCACGCATTCGCGTATTGATATGTGGCTTACCTCTCAGTCCCTTGCCGGTCAGCTTGATCAGGTGAAGATTAGTACAAGGGGTTCCTCGGATCATTACTACATCGCCCTAAGCTGGGAGCCAGTTGGTTCTGAATCGCCACCGCGGGTGTGGTCTTTTCCTCAACAGTTACTGCAAATGGAGAGCTTTGTCAGGCAGATTGAGAAGGGCTGGAAGGAGTACCTGTCTCACAATGACACTGACGGAATTTCATCGTCCCTACTCTGGGAGGCCAGGAAGGCGGTGGTTAGGGGACAGGTTATTTCCTTGGCAGCTGCCTATAAAAGTCAGAGGGAACGGACGAAAGCGGATCTCAGGGCGCAAATTGAGGTCTTGGAAAGTCAGCACAAGTGGGGTGACAGGCCCCGGGTCTCTCACCTCTTAACAGAGTTACGTGGTAAGTTATCAGCCCTGGAGACAGCTGACATCTCTTCGGCTATGCTGAGGACTCGGAGGCATTTTTTCGAGCACAGCGACAAGGCTCACAAACTGCTCTTATGGCAACTAAAGCGGCAGCGGGCGCGGCGTAGAGTGGGGCCGGTCAGGGCCGAAAATCACCAGCTGGTGCTTCAGTCCTCTGAGATGGCGGAGCGGTTTGCTAGATTTTATAAGGAGCTGTATTCAGCTCAGCTGTGCGTAGAGAACTCTGTGATAGATCAATTTTTGTCAGGTCTTCCCATGCCCAAATTGTCGATTGAGGATAGGGACGCTTTAGAAGGAGACATTGGGGTTGCTGAGGTGCGAAGGGCCATACAGCAGTTAAAATCAGCGAAAGCAGCGGGCCCGGACCTACTGCCAGCCGAATTTTACAAATCCTTGGGGGATCTTTTGGTACCTGTTCTAACTAGAGTATTCAACGATATTTTGCGGAGCTGGGTGCTTCCCGAATCCCAACGCTTAGCTTTATTTATTATTTTATTTTATTATTTATTACAGTTTCTTATATACCGCGCTATTTAGAATCAGCGCGGTTTACATCATAACAAAACGACCATTACGACAAACTGTCAGATTTTACATTGAACAGGAGTACAAACTTGGATAACTGGGTTAACTATATACATAATCTATTTACACTGCAGTGTGCGGGCATTTCTAGATTGGGTTATTTCTTGGAGGGGATATCTGGTTTAGTTGCTGTCTGGGAAATATTGGCGGAAAAGGTATGTTTTGAGAGCCTTTCTGAACTGATATAGATTGGTAATGGCTCTAATGTCGGGGGGTAGGGTGTTCCAGCATTTTGGTACATAAAAACTGAATGCCCTGTTTGTGGTGTTCGTGTTGGACTTTGTTGAAGCCTTTGGTATTGCTAGCAAGTTTACAGCTGATGTTCTTCTTGCTCTATTGGGGGGACCATGTGGATTAGATTCGTGAGTGAGAGGGATGAGGTGCCTTTGATTGCCTTAAATGCTAATACAAGGGATTTGAAGGTGATTCTCCCGTGAATTGGTAGCCAGTGCAGCTGTTTGAGAATGGGAGTCACGTGGTCGTTTCTGGATGCACCGTAGAGGACCCTAGCTGCGGCATTCATGGCCAACTGTAAGGGGGTTAGTGTGGATTGGGGGAGACCTTGTAGGATGGCATTTGCAAAGTCAAAATGCGGCAGGATCAGCGCTTGATATATGGTACGGAAATCGTCTGGGTCCAGCAGGGAGCGTAGGTGTTTGAGGGAACGGATTTTGAAGTAGATGGCTTTGACTACGCTGCTTATGTGGCGTCTCATGTCTAGATGTTGGTCCAGGGTAACTCCCAAATATTTTATTGCATCTTTAGTTTGCAAATCAGCTTCCTTGACACTGACGTGGGATGGGGGCGTAAAGTTGGAGTCTCTGGAGATGAAAAGGACCTCTGTTTTTTTATGCTGGATACGTAGGTTCTGTGTCTGGAGCCATGTTGAAACTGCATTGAAACAATCTGTGAGTGGGGTCAGGTCCATGTGGGTTGTGGAGAAAGGCATGTATAAAAGAATGTCATCTGCATATATCATGCAGTTTACGTTGAATGATCTTATGATATTGCATATGGGCTGCATGTAGATATTGAAGAGTAAGGAGGATAATGAGGATCCTTGAGGTACCCCTTGTTTTTGATGGAAGTGGCTAGACTCTTCTGATCCAGACTTCACATATTGCCATCTATCGTCCAGATAAGACTTGCACCATTTTAGTGCCTTGTTGCAGACACCCTTTTCTTTTAGTCTTTCCAGGAGGATTTCGTGACTCACGGAGTCAAAAGCCGCGGCGATGTCTAGGAAAATGAGGACAAAACCTTGATGGATGTTGTCGATTCCTGTGATGATATTGTTGATTAGACCAGTGAGTAGTGTCTCAACCCCGTGATGTTCTCTGAACCCATGTTGGCAGTTATCTAAGGGAGCAACAGAGTCTATGTGATCTTGAATTTGCCGTTGTGCTTCCTTCTCGATTATTTTGGCTAAGATGGGGATGCTAGCTATTGGTCGATAGGAGTCTACCTTTTGGGGGTCCAGTTTGGGGTTTTTCAGTAATGGTCTAATGGACGTCTGCTTGAGTGAAGTGGGAAAATAACCTGTTGAAAAGGAGAGTTTCATTATATTTGCGATGACAGGACTGAGCACATCACGTAGTTCCTTGATCCAAAAAGCTGGACATGGGTCGGTCTGTGCAGTGGAGGTGTTGAGTGATGCTATGGTGTTCTCAATACATTTATTGGATGGTGTGGAAAAAAAGTTAAGTGGAGAGAGGTCCGCCGGTTCTTGATATTGGACTGCTGTGACCTTGTTAGTTTGTACAATCTTGGATTGCAGATAATCAGCGAATTCTTGTGGATGTATGTTAATGTGTTGCTCGGGTGATGGTTCCTTTGAGAGGGATTTGACCAAATTGAAGAGGTCACGAGGTTTATTCAATGACCTCTTTAGGGTGTCAGTGTGATATTGTCTCATTCTGATAGAGATTGTTCCTCGATGTATTGCAAGGTGGGTTAGGTATGCGGTCTGATCTTCCGGTGAGCGTGATCGGCGCCATCGGCGTTCGAGTCTACGTAATTGCATGAGGGAAGCGTGTAGATCAGGAGAGAACCATGGGGCGGATTTAATCACGGTGATTCCTAAGGAGGGTAAGGATGCTTCACAGGTTAGTTACTACAGGCCTATCTCGCTGCTAAATATCGATTAAAAAATTCTCACGAAGGTTCTCGCGGCATGCCTTAAATCGAAGATAGCCACGTTGGTGCATCCCGACCAGACTGGGTTTATTGCGGGGCGGCAGGGGTCGGACAATGTCCGGCATCTTATTAACATCCTTCATGGAGTGCGGAGGTTGGACGGTACTTATGGCGTGTTGTCACTGGATGCCGAAAAAGCTTTTGATAAAGTGGAATGGAGGTATCTCTTTGGAGTATTGCGGCACATGGGGCTAGAACCCTCGTTTCTTGCGTGGATCTCGGCTATATACGCGGCTCCATCGAGCCAGGTGCAAGTAAATGGGTTCGTGTCGGCGCCTTTTGTCCTGGGGAGGGGGACCAGGCAAGGGTGCCCTCTCTCACCCCTCCTGTTTGCATTAGCCTTAGAGCCCCTGGCGATACAATTGCGGATGCGGGAGGCGTGTTTGGGAATTCCTTTGGCAAATCAGTGGCATGTGGTCTCGATGTATGCGGACGACACGTTAATTTTTTTACGGGAGCCTGCTTCCACTCTACCGGAGGTGACTGCGATGTTAACGGATTTCTCTAGATTGTCAGGGTATGCGGTTAATTTTGCGAAGTCGGTCTTTATGCCCTGCGTAGCTTTGCGGGGGGTCTGTCAGTTGGGGAATGACACAGGGTTTTCTCTGGGAACAGGCTTTAAATATCTAGGTCTTCAGATTCCTCAGATATTGGAGGAGCTCTTTGCATGTAATTATGCACCGCTTCTCACCACACTTACCACTGAAACGGCATCTTGGCAGAGGCTTGCAGTTTCCTGGCTTGGAAGGGTGAATACCATTAAAATGTTGCTTCTGCCGAAAATTCTCTTTCTGTTCCAGCAGCTCCCGATCGGGGTTCCCAGAGGTTTCTTCCTTCGCTTACGTCAGATACTTATGCAATTCATTTGGCAGGGGAAGAGACCGAGATTGAGCTGGGGTAATATGACACGTCCTAAGCTGGGAGGGGGGGTGGGCCTCCCGGATTTTGAGCTCTATTATCTCTGCGCTTGTTTAAAGGCTATCCCAGTTTGGCGTTTGGAGGGAGCTCCGCGGTGGGTGGATCTTGAGGCCTCACATGTGGCCCCTGCTTCCGTTAGTGTCGCTGCCTTTCGTAGGGGACGCCCAAATGTGTGGGCTGATTCGGGCGCATCCTCTCTTGGGCCCGGTTTGGATGGCCTGGCGCAAGATATGTACCAAGGTAGCTCGTCCCTCAGTGTGGTCCCCCTGTTCTTCATTGGGTACTTTCGCCTTCGTGCGCAGTCTGTCCCCGCGTCTTCGGCGTGCATTGACTACCTTGCAGCTCACATCCTTGCGGGGACTCCTTCCCACGTTTTCGAAAATGGAGCTGGAGTCTAGGCTTCTATGTTCACTCTCCGATTTTCAGTTTCTGCAGTGCTGTTCATGTTTTGCGGCCCCACGGTTGAGATCGGCGGCGGCCTTGGTCCCGGAACCTTGGGAGCGCCTTCTATTCCTGACTCGGTTTGGTAAAGGGATGCTAGCTAAGTTATACCGAGCACTGGGGTTCGCGGTGGCCCAAGTAGCACCGGTTCCCCGGAGGTGCCGGGGATGGGTGGAACTCGTTCAGCCCCCGGAGGAGAATTTCTGGGAGGAGGTGTTTCTCTATGCACACAAATGCTCGATTTCGCTTTCCCTGGTTAATACCCAGCTTCGTATTGTATGGCGGATGTCTGTAGTCCCTGTTGATCTCCATCGATGGGGGAGGATGGCTGATCCCTTATGTTGGCGGCTCTGCGGGGAGGTTGGCACCTTTGCCCACATGTGGTGGGGCTGCTCGGAGATTCAGCACTTCTGGAGACAGGTTTGTGCTCTGATTTCTCGGAAACTGGAGTTTCCCCTCCCCTGTGATGTAGAACACTGTCTCTTGGGGTACTTTCGCATCACCCTGCCATCCAGAGAGCTCACCAGGCTTGCGCAATGTCTGTTGCTGGCCGTACGTTCGGTGGTCAGTCGTTTTTGGAAACGGCAGGCTGTTCCTACGACCGGAGAGTGGCTGATTAAAGTCTGGGATCTGTACCATATGGAGAAGCTGATGTCTGAATTGCGTGGTAAGCGGGGCCAGCTGAATGCTCTCTGGAACAAATTCCTACCCCTGTGAGGTGGTCGGAGTGTGTGTTTCTGGTCAGTTGGTGGTGGGATAGATTTGCAGACCCGGTGTTGGGGTCATGGCTGGGCCCTGGACTCCGGCGGGAGGGTGGAGGAGGTCCCAGTGTGGGCTTTCAGAGCCCGGGATCGGACAAGTATGCCCCGTACGGTGGATGTGCCACAGTGGGCCTTCGCTTCTGGTGACTTCGCTCCCTGAGCTTCTTATCTCCTTCTGGTTGCCTCGTCCTTCTCTGCCGGTGCAGGTTGTGAGGTTGTGTGGTTGTGCTACTATGTTGATGTTCTGATGGGTAGCAGTGTTGGGGGGTTGGGAGGGGGATGGGGTCCCTCCTCCCTTAAGGATGGAGGGGGGGTGGGAGGGAAGGGAGGGAGGGGGTACGTACTGGAAGTCTCTTCTTTTGGGGGGGTAGCTTCTACCTTTTTGGTCTCTTTCCTTTCTTGCTGTTCAGTTAGCTTTATAGATGGTGGACTTGGGTCTGGAGTCTTCTTGGTACTTAGGGGTGCGGTTGCTTCTAGTTTGTCCTTTGGGGAAGGGGAGTCTTCCTCTTTTCTCTTCTTTTACTTACTTCTTCTTTCTTTCGGTCTTCTTCCCTTCTGGGCTGCGCTGACAGTTTTATAGTCTGTTCTAGAAGTATGTTTGAGCAGTACCAAAGTATGTTTGTATTTTCCGTACTATTGGGGCTCAAGTAGCATTATCAGCATTGTCAGAATTGTTAGTGTTTCTGATGTGGTGGGATGTCAATTGCTTGGGGGAGTTATCCAGTGTTTGTCTGTTTGTTGCTGTGACTTTCAATAAAAACTTTATGAACAAAAAAACAGTCAGTTTAAACAGTTCTGATATCTTAATTGTTATACCGGAATTCTTTCGGCTGGTAGTTATATATTGCTTTTGGTCACTGACCGAGTTTTATTCAGTATAAAGGTTAATTGCTTCTAATGGACTCAACAATAGTGGTTACCTGCTGTTGTTGGTGGCTCGCGGTGTCCGGGGTGAGCGAGCTCAACCCTGAGAGGGGAGCTCAAGCTGCGGTTGTGCTGCTGTGTAATTGTAGTTGTGGTCCTCGTTGTAGTCTCGTGTTAGTCACTGTCTTGTTCAGGCAGGCTTGCTGGTATGTGGTGGGCCTCGAGTTGTGGGCCACTGCCTAAGGGCCACGCCAAAGGGCCCTCTGGTGAGGCCATCAGGCGCGGGCCTGACAGGAATGGGTGTTGCTGCTGGCGCTCTTTTATTTGTGCAGGGACGGCCCCGATTGGGTGGCTGGAGCGGCAGGAGGTGGCTGGAGGTGGAGCGGATGTCGGCGGCGGCTCTATTCCTCCTGGGAGAGCTTTCTGCAGCTGGAGAGGCTGTTGGCACAGCTGGCGCTCTTTTATTTGTGCAGGGACGGCCACAATTGGGTGGCCGAAGCAGCAGGAGGCGGCTGGAGGCAGAGCAGATGTCGTCGGCGGCTCTATCCCTCCTGGGAGAGCTTTCTGCAGCTGGAGAGGCTGTCGGCATGGCTGGCGCTCTTTTATTTGTGCAGGGACGGCCCCTATTTGGCGGCAGAGCGGCAGGAGGCGGCTGGAGGCAGAGCGGATGTCGGCGGCGGCTCTATCCCTCCTGGGAGAGCTTTCTGCGGCTGGAATGCCTTCCCGATGGAAGTGGTGGGGGCAAATACAGTGACAGAATTCAAAATGGCATGGGACAGACACAGTGGATCCCTTTAAGGCACTAGGATAAAATCAAAATAAGCATAACTATCTCTTATATCTCAACAAGTAGGGGTGACCTACACGGAGCAATGGGTACACCCTTAAACAAAGGCATGGGGATGGGCGACCTGCATGGAGAAGCAGGTGCACCTACTTCTACCATCTTGCTGGGCAGACTAGATGGACCATGCTTTATTTATCTTTATCTTTATTAAGTTTCTTGCTATACCATGCCTTCAGAAACCATCAGGACGGTTTACAATAAATGCAAAAATACAGGAAAGACTAAACATTTGGTCAGAAAGTGGAAAGGGAACTACAATTCAACATAGGAAAGCAAACAAACACACCCTGAGTAGCAGAGAGAGATGAGAGGAGAGGGGTAGAAAGAGAGAAGGAATTAGCTAGGGAGGTCAGATGGGAGGTCATAGGCTGTTCTTTATCTGCCGTCATATGCTATGTTACTATATGTTACTATGTAGCTGTAGGTGATGTGGGAAGAAATGACCTTGTCATCCTAGTATGTGCATCCTGAAACATTGGGGGGGGGGGGCGGGCAGAGGGAGGTGCTGAGGGAGATGGGAAAGGGAAGAGGGCTGCTGCTGGGGAGTGGATTGGGGGTGTAGAGGAGGGAGCTGGTAGGAGGTGCTGGGGTTATGCTATTGGCATGGTGATGGGGATGATGGAAGGTGTTGTACTAGGGAGTTTGATATGTACATGGAGCAGAGATGGGTATGGAAGGTGGATGAGGGGATTGTGGTGGACAGGACATTCCTTTATACATACTTTAATTTTGACCAATAAACCACTGACCTTCATAAGAAAAGCCTTTTTGAGTTCACCTCTTGTGGTCACACCTGACCAGTGCAGATGGCCTGTATCTTCCTGCCTAGGGACTTCTTCAGTTTCATTTATGGCTGGGCCTGCCATGCTCTGCCCTTTGGGCAGGGGTTGTTGCCACTTCCTTGCCAGATTGTTGAGCTTGTAGCAGGTCATGAATATTTGACATACCTTTGATGGGCTATACAGGAATTTCTTTCCCGGATAGATCAAAACAATGGAAGTGGCTCTTGAGCAGAACAAAGGTCCCTTTGATGATGTAGAGGGTATATCTTTGGGCTCTGTTTTATTGCTTCTCTGCATCTGTGTGTAATGAGATGATGTGGATTAGGAGCCACCTTCTCAGAGGGTAGCTCAGAGGGTAGCCTTTATCATCTGTATGAATGGAGGAAGTAGGAAACAGAAGAGTCTAGTGCCAGGGTATTTGGTGTTCTAGGTAGGCACTGTATACCTGGGCTCTCTGCCAATTTTTAAAGATTCCAGGGGTCAGCGCACTATGTACATAGTTATATTGCAATATCCCCTACTTGACTATTTCGAACCCCATTGCAATATCCCCCTGCATGTCCCCCACCCTTGTTTTATGTTAAACGTTTGGTTGTATTGTAAACCACTTTTATTTAAGGATAAAGTAGTATAGAAATCCTTTTAAATAAATAAATAAAATATGTATGTCTAGGTGATGGAGGTGGCTGATATGGGACTTGTGATGTCTCCACTCTCAAAGCTCTTGTAGATATTAGAGTGGGTTAGGATATAAAAGTCGTGGCAAGAACCTGGGAACCTCTGAAAGACATCGGTTATCTCACCCTCTGCATTACATGCCACCTACATGTTCAATGAGTGGAATGTCTTTCTGCTTTTGTAGTACGTAGCCTTCCTCCCTCATAGGGTCTTGAATCGGTGCTTTTCATAGAATTGGGTCATGGTTATCTGCCTCTGCTGCATCATCTGAGGCAAGACAACATATTCTGAAGTATGGGTTATAATAAAAATGGGGTGAGGAAACTATTTATTTATGAAGTTAAGAATAGATAACTTTGATTAATAGTATAAATACTCTGATGTAGTATGAGTTTTCCTTTGTAGATGCTAATGGTTGAGATGTGCCTTATGCTTGTTTATGTGACATGAATAGTTTCCTCACCCCATTTTTCCTCATTCGCTCCTGCTATGTTTCCCTCCTTTTGGTTAAGATGATAACAAAAGTTTGTATATGTGTTTTTTCTTTATAGTTTTTTAACGTTTTAAACCTCTTGATCCATATGTTCAGTTTATTTATATTCTCATCGTTGTTTATTATATTTTTTAGTTGTACAGGTACTTTACATATTTTACAAAGTGTTACAAGTCGTTGTGTCCTCACTATCTTATACAGAGGTATTTATTTACGGTTTATACATTATCTGTCACATCCTTTTTATAATATTTATTTAATATATATGTTCACATGATATATGTAATCTTATGTAAAATATGTTTTTATGGCTAATTTTATGTCCATTCTTATTTTCATTTTAACTACTTTTATAACATATATATGTATTTATAGTTTGGATTTATATCTTTTTAGCCATCTGTTCTTTTCATGACTTTGTTTAAAATGTATGTTTATGTTTTTAGTTCTTTTACCAGATCAACCCCTGACGAAGGGTAGCGAAACACGGCCTGTTTCGGGTTATCAATGGTTCGATAAAATTAAGCTCTGTCTTCCACATTAATCACGTTTTGGACAGGGTGCTTTAATCCACGTGATTATTTGCTGTGTTGTGGTGCACTCTACCTGTAAATATGTTACATAGATTTATTGCACCAACATGTTGCATACCCCCTAGTTCACACTCAGCGTTTTCTGATGTTAAATGTTAAGTCTGTTATGATGTAATTGTTCCTTTCTTGTTGTCTGTAAACCCCTTTGATTTTCCTGAAAGAAAGTATATAAAACCATTCAATAAATAAAATAAAATAAATAGCTCCTGGCAGAGAAGGTGGATGGCTGCCTTGTCAAAGCAGAACCTGGTGAGGCACTATCTGTGAGATCTAGTAATTGGGTCTTAGGGATGATATGGATGCCTCCTGGTGGCTCTTCTGTGTTCCCTGTAGATCTTCTGCAGTATGGCCTGTGCAAACTATGTGTTCAGGTCACCCGCAATTCCTGCCTCCCTTCATCACTAAATACAGCATTGGACATGCACCTGTACATGCGCGCGCACACACAAACACACACATGCAGCTGAGAACTTTGAGTCACACACAGAGACACAGAGGCTATGGGGAACACTGAGGCACATACAGACAGGCAACAGGGAGCAACACAGAGACACGGATGCAGAAAGTAATCACCGAGGCAAATACAGAGACATGCAGACTGCAGGGAACACTGAGACTCACACAGACACAGAAGCAGCTGGGAACACTAAGGCACACACAGACGAAGGTGAAGAAGGTGAGCAACAGGAAGACTGACAAATCAAGGGTCAGAGATAAGGACACTAGAGGTTCAATTCAGCAAGGCAACTAGCGGGGCTGTATGTCCCAGTGGGATATCCAGCCCCACTAGCTGCCTGAACTTTATGTACCTCTGGGCCCCCCCTGCATGCACACAGCCACTGTGTGTGCTGCAGGGGATGGGGGCAGAGAGTGGGCAGAGCGTGGGTCATGGCACTGTATGTCCTGGAATTGCCAGGGAGTTGGCCAGCTTATTCCACCAGGGTGAGTCCCTGCCGCCCAATCAGGGCCCTGGCTGCCTCCATCGGGGTCGGAGCAGGGAAATGAAGGTTTCAAGGCAGCAGGCAGGTTGTGCCATGGGGAGGAAGTCCCTGCAGCAATACAGGGGTATGCCGGGCCATCTCCCAGGTCCTTATTATGCACCCATGGGGCTACCTTGCTCCTGCAGTGCATAATTGGACACTGATGGGTCCGTCCTGGTCAGGGCCATCCAGACGGCCCAGACGTGCCCCAACTTGAGAATTGAATTGAGGGGAGGTGAGGGGAGAAAGAGCTTCAGGGAGTGGGAATATACTGGGGTCTTGGAAATGGTGTGGAAGATAGGTTTGAGAAAGGAACAGGATAGAATGCAGAGAAACAAAACACACCTACATGGACAGAGATGACACTCATGTCAAGGAATTGCAAGAATAACTCCTCCAGTCATTACCACCACATGCAAAAAAAGAAGAAATTCTGTTGCTTATTCGTGATTTATAGAAGATGTAAATTAACGTGTTCAAAAAATTCACTCTACACGTTGCCAGTCTATGTGAAATACATCATGGAGATGCAAATTCCAGCCACGCCTCAACATGCTCCCAGAATGCTCCCAGAAAAACATGGCTAGATTGCTATATCAGGTGTGAAAACAGATCTCGTGGGCTTTATAAAATCATGTTTTCCATATGAATGTGGCTTCCATATTTTTCTGCCATTGTAACCACTTTTAAAATGTGAACAGGGCTTCTAAAATAACCTCTTTAATCTCCCTTGACTGAGCGATAATACCTCAGGAGCAAGGAGGGATCCCTTGTATGTTAATCCTTCCCTTTCTCTTCTCATTGAATCAGGACAACAGGGAACTGTCTTGTCTGCTAACTTTCCCTCTACCCCTCTATGATCTTATTGATTCATTTCTCTTAACAAGGCTCTTTCCCCTGCACAGCCCTATGCCCCTGAAGATACTTTCCCTCTCCCCCTTGTTAGTGCAGAGGCTCCATCTCTTGACTGTCTTTGCAGCATAGACCATACCAACTCATACAGAAGGCCACTTTTTATCCTTTGACTACTTGACATAAAGTTGATTATATTGGCACATGCCCAAGAGGAATCCACAAGAGAAGTCGAAGATGAATAATGAACCTGGTAATGAAGTAATTCCATGTGACTCTGCCTCTCTTGCATCTATTGCCCTCCTCTGTCCATTGGCTCAGATAAGGTAGGCTCAGCAGAGAACTCTCACAAGCATGACTACCACAAAAGAAACAAAAGAGACCAACTATGCCCATTTGTCAGGATACACCTAGCCAGTCAGGTTTTCAGGATAATCACTATGAATATGCATGAGAGAAATCTGCATTCAGAGGAAGCAGTGTATAGAAATCTCTCATGCATATTCATGGTAGTTAAACTGAAACCTGACTGGCTAAGTGTGTCCCAAGGACTGAGTTGAGAACCCCTGTTCTAGAGGATAGCTTTTTAATTGCAGCAGTGCTTCAGTGGGCCCGGCAGCTGGGTAGCAAGCTCCTTCACTTTTTTCTCCTGGGTTCAGTTAATGATTTGGTTGACCAGATGATGGCCGTTTATACCAAAGTTGAACAAATCGAGTTCTGCCCCAGGGAAAAAGCACTGAAGTGTGTTTACTGCAGGGTCAGTTAGAGGCAGGCAACTGACATCAAATCTGCCCGAGGAGGACTCATTGGTACATCCCAGCACAAGAAGGGGACCGAATCCGGCAACTAGCACCATCTAAAAGTCCAGACTCAACCAGTAATTTGGAAGTAAGCTCCACCCCCCGGACAGTGCATCATCATGTGGAGACGCTGACAGCAATTCAAGTTGAACTCTTCTAGGCTGATACCCAACATCGAATCGGCCTGAGGGGGATGCATCGACACGTATCCCCGAGTGGGAAGGTGACTGAATATGGCAACTAACATCACCTAAATGTCCAGCTTCAACCAGCAACACGGCGATAAGCTCTGCCCTGGATGGTGCATCATCAGGAGGGGACACCAACAGCAATTTAAATTTCACTCTCCTAGGTGGGCACCTACCTGGTGTGGCCCTTAGCATGGACTCAAACATCTCAAACCTACCATGTGACAATCTACAAAATAACCAACAGTGCCGATTAAAATCTCATAAAACATAAAGGTAAGCTGCATGATCACGATGAATACATGCTCATCCAATCTAAAATAAGGCCGGGAGATCACCCACAGTTGCTCAGTTTGGAACCTACTAGAATCAGAAGTATCAGTCAACAGAAACACACAAATCATACTCAGCAGCTACTGACTTCAACATAGGACCACTAAACCTCTCCCCCCACAGAACCATGCACAGACTAATTCAAATACAATCAGACAAACTACCATCACATAGTGCTGCAGCAAGATAAACTACCACACATAAGCTAAAATATACACCCATTAATGCTGGATCAGTATGACATAGAATACCAATTCTAACAGACTGCATTAATAATAATCTAGATATCATGTGCATAACTGAATCATGGCTCACAATTACTCATACTGAACCATCGGAAGACAACAGACTATGACCTCTTTAACTGCCCAAGATTTTGTAGAAGAGGGGGAGGAATATTAATCATTACAAAAGGCATTTAAAATTCACTAGCTCAACAGCAGAGAGTACTGAAGGACTAGATATGCTCACGATAACAAACACATCATTATTTTATTTTATTTATTTAACAGTCGCTTATAAACCGCTACCTTCCAATGATCAGGTGCGGTTTACATATAACAGGTAAAGAAACAGTATAACATATCTGTTTTTACATTAAACATTGCTTGAGTTATGTACATCTTAACTTTAACAATTAAACTTTGGAGAACTATGTACAATCAACTATATACAGTAAACGGATGTTGGGTTCAATGAGAAAGGTAGCTATTTACAAGCATCATAAACTGTGTTAATGGTCATATTTTCATGGGACATTATGGTATTTAAGCTTAATGTGTTATATATTATCCCTTTTCATTTTGGTATTGGGAATTCACAAGTGGACCATAGTGGGAGCTAAATAGGTGAGTTTTTAATGTTTTGTGTAGTTCTTTAAGATCAGTTAGGGCTCTTATTTCATCAGGTAGGGAGTTCCAGAGTATAGGGGCTGCATGGGAAAACGCTTTTTTATTTGTTGTTTTTTTAGTCTTTGTGAACTCTTTTGGAATCCTTATTTTATTGGTGTTGCATCTTCTGTGAGCAGATTGGGGTGTGTCTTTAGTGAGTAGTTTGTTTAGAGTAGCTGGGGCAGTATTATTTAAAGCTTTGAAGGTGGTTATTATTAATTTATAGTTTATTCTGCATTGAATTGGGAGCCAGTGTAGTTTACCTAGATAGGGTGATATGTGCTCAAATGGGTGTACCTTCATTATGGTTCTAGCTGCAGCATTTTGGGCCAGTTGGAGCCTTTTGATGTTTTGGTCAGTTGTGCCTAGTAGAGTGAGGTTGGCAAAGTCGAAGTGCGGTGTAATAATGGCTTGAATTATGCTCAGGAAGTCATGTAGGTGGACCAGTGGGCGTAATTGTTTTAGTACCTTGAGCTTAAAGTATATTTTTTTCGTGGTATTTCTTATGTGGGTGTTCATACTGAGGTGTGTGTCTAAGATCACCCCTAGGTATTTTATCTCATTTTTTATGTAAATGTCATGTTTCTGAAGTGTAATGTGGGTAGGGGGGGTGTACGATTTGTTTTTTGTTACAATCAATATGTCAGTGTTGGGATGGTTAATATGAAGGTTGTGGGCTTCTAGCCAAGTTGTCAATTCATTGAAACAGTTGGTTAATAGTTGAAGTGGAAGCGTGGGGATCATGAATGGATTGTACATCATGATTTCGTCTGCATATATGTGGTAGTGGATTTTGAATTTTTTAAAGATGTTGCAAATTGGTTGTATATAAATATTAAAGAGGAGTGCGGAGAGGGCAGATCCTTGGGGGAGGCCTATTTCCAGTTTGTATGTGTTAGAGGTTTGGGTGTTGATCCTGACAGTTTGAGTTCTGTTAGATAGATAAGAAGTGAACCATTTATGTACTGTTGAGTTAGCACCTATTTGTCTGAGCCTGTTGAGCATTAATGTATGGTGTACACTGTCAAATGCTGCAGATATGTCCAGAAAAAGTAGTGAGAATGCATTTCTAGGACTGTCAAATCCTCTTACTAGGGTGTCAATGTCTGTCCATGTCTATTGTTGGTGACCTGTATACTGGGCACCCACATTATGCCCAGTATACAGGTCACCAACAACAGACATGGACAGACAGTGTTATTTGAGTTAATATGTACAAACGCCACACAAAATAAGCATCTCCTATTATTAGATGACTTCAAGCTTGCCACAGCATGGATAAAACAAGAACAATTATTCCAGGAAGCCATGAATGCATTGATTATCAGCAAATAGTCAACGAACCAACACACAACAAAGGAAATACACTAGATTTCATATTTTCCCTAAAGACATGCTCAATAACACCAACTTTCCTACATCGCAGCTGTTCCCTGTTCCCTGGTCTGATCATAGCGCAATCAACTTCCACATACCTCACCAGCAAATCACATCCAACCTGAGCCAAAACTCACCATTAAATTGACATTTTTGACACTTCAAGAAACAAACTTTCCTTGAGGAATCTATGCCACAACTTGATGTAGGACAACTGATGTTGATGCACGCTTAACTGGATCAAAGACATAGGACAAGTGGCATCAGCTCCACAACCAAGACATACTAAAAAATGCAAACAAAGCTCTACCTGGTACACAAAAGAATTAAGAGACATCAAGAAAGAACTAAGAAGAATGGAACACAAGTGGAGATATTCAAAATTACTAGATGACCAGAACAAATATATGTCCAAACTCCAGGAATACTGTGATAGCAACAACAACAATAAGAAAGAATACCACAAAAAACTCATTATGAACTCACTAAATTGACCTAGGGAGCTATTTGAAATAGTAAAGTCCATGGAGGCTAATTCTGTTCTGAGTGTCCCCCATGAAAGGAGGCGTGTCTGTACATGGCTGTGTACACTGTGAGGGTACGATACTTCAAAACCAGATCACACCGAAATAGTAAATTGCTTCAATGAAGTTGTTCATTAGCTATTAGCACACAGGTTAACAATAAATTACAAGAAAACTGAGGAGTTATAACTAGAAATAAAGGGCCCGATATTCAATTGGGACGGCTATGTGCCGCTGTGGCGCATAGCAGTCGCCGCTGAACTCTAACTCCAGATATTCAATGATGGGGTCATATGCACCCTAGGGAGCTATTTGAAATAGTGAAGTCCATGGAGGCTAATTCTGTTCTGAGTGTCCCCCGTGAAAGGAGGCTTGTCTGTACAGGGCTGTGTACACTGTGAGGGTATTCAATAATAGTATATCACTGAAAGCCCTCAGAAAGAGTTAACACCACAGATTCAGTAGCTCAGACATTCCAGGGCCTATTACTTAGCTAACGACATTGAGAGACTCTACTAGAAAGCTATGCTGAACTTTCAGATAACAGAGAGACTAGGTTTACTTATAATACAGAAAGTGCAGGGAAGAATTTTCTCTTCAGTCTTGAAACATACACTGTGAAAACTGCTTGTGTTAGAATTATTGTTTAAGAAGTTATGTCTGGGAATACATGTTTGTCTCCTCCTGATGACCTATACTAATAAGATCTGACCTATGACACAGAGATACACATTATGAATATACATGATGTTTGACGTAGAATAATAAAGTGGAAATTATGCTGTGAGATGGGATTTTAACCAATAAAAACGGTGACCAAAGTAGGTGGGGTCAGAGAGAGAAGTCGTAAGCCTTGATCTCTCTCCCAAAGCTTTGGTCCTGTGTGTACCACAGTTGTGTGTGAATTGTATTATTAATGATTATTACTTCCTTCTTATTGCTCTGAGTGTGGAGATCCATTACCCAAGAGCCCAGGTGCTGTTACCGGTGAGGGTAGGACAGAGTACATTATCATCATGCCTGCCCAGGTGCCCAGAATCTGGATGTGCCCCAGTTGCACCCGATTCTGATCCTGCAGGGGCTAGACATGCCTGCAGGATTAGAATTGGGTGCAACAAGATCGATATGCAAGCTGTGCCCCGATTCTGGGCACCAAGGTATCCAGCCCACTGCCCAGCTAGCCGAGCCAGGCTCCTGCATAGAGTCGTAGTGCCATAGCGTCCTGTTGCCATGGCACTATGGCTCCATGTAGGAGCCACAATCCCCAGCAGACCCCAAAAAGCTCCTTTCCCCACTGCCTGACCCCTGATCTGGCCTGCCATGGACTGGGTTGGATGGCAGGGAACCCCCTGTACCCTCTTACCTCCTTTTCCATGCCAGGATTGTAAGTTTTGTGCTGTCCAGGGGTACTTATTCCACCTCCGAGGTGGAATAAGTCCCCCATCCAAATGGCCGATCCCAGACGTACAGGGCCAACCCCAGAATCGGCCCTGTATGTCTGTGGTCAGGTTCCCGCCCACTCCCTGCCCTTGCTCCTCCTACAGCCCATCCCCTCCTGCCCAGGAACAGAGCTCCACACATGTAAGTGTGGAGAGCTCTGTTTGATGAATCACCACCCAAGCGTTTAGCGGAAATGAAGTCCTAACCGGACGTTCATCCCCACTAAAAGCAGCTCAGGATTTACCCTATAGTGAAAGACCCCAACCCAAAAAAAGCAGGCACTATCCCTAGTCCACAAATACTGGCCAGCTTCTTTCAGAGCAATGTGAACAATGTTAACATTAAAACACCAATAGCAAAACCGCTAACACTCTATGTCAGTCTTTCAAACCAATATCCACAGAAAACATAGCCACCAATCTAAATGCTGCCATATCATCTCTTAACCTGTGCCCAGTGTGTGTGTGCCTTTGAGTCAATGCTGACTTCTGGCAATCCAGCAGCCTCTGGGTTTTCTTGACAGTGTGACCAGAAGTAGATTGCCAGGCCTATCTTCTGAAGCAATGGAAGTTTAAGAGGCTTGCCCAAGGACAAACCATGATCTCTTGGTTACCAAGCCAGTATTCTAACCATTAGGCTACCCCTCCACTCTCCTATGCCCAGTAAGCTGGGTCAAAATGGCGAAAGCTGAGTGTTATCCACACTTCTCAAAATAATACAGCTATCTCTAACTCAAGGCTGTATGACCATGATTTTAAGATGGCCTCTGTGTGACCAACACTAAAGAATCTTATGCTAGATAACTCATACAGACTGATATCTAGTCTGCCCTTCTTAGCAAAGATAATAAAGTAGTACAGCAACAACTTCAAGAACATATCAATGAACGTGCCCCATTGGATCCACAGAAGCATAGCTTCAGACCATACCATGGCATAAAAATGCTTCTAACATCACTCATGGACAAACTCCAAACGCCAGAAAAATCCAAGCTATCAATGTCCTTGTTTAATGTACATTACCAAGTTTAAGTTACAATGTAAACCGCTTTGCCTGAAATTATAAACCGTGCTTATCTTGAATAGTGCGGTATAAAAAACAAATAAATAAATAAATAAAGCTGTATAAAAAAACCTGTTAAATAATTAAATACAATAAATAAACTCACAAGAGGTATTGAAAAACGTAAACAAGGATTTATACTAATATTCTTGGTTATATAGAAACATAGAAACATGACGACAGAAAAAGACCACAAGGCCCATCTAGTCTGTCCTTCCATAACAACAACTACAACAGTCCACTTTTTACCTTTAGAGATCCTCTGTGTTGGTCCCATGCTTTTTTGAATTCAGTTACTGTCCTCATCTCCACCACCTCCACTGGGAGACTATTCCACGGATCCACTACTCTTTCCGTAAAGAAATATTTCCGCATATCACTCCTGAATCTATCTCCCTTCACCCTCATCCCATGTCCCCTCGTAGCAGAACTTGCTTTCAATTGAAAGAGGCTCTCTCCCTGAACATTTATGCCACGGAGGTATTTAAACATCTCAATCATATCACCTCTATCCCGCCTTTCCTCTAAGGTGTACATATTAAGATCCTTAAGTCTGTCCTCATATGCTTTATAATGAAGCCCATTAATCATTTTAGTAGCAACCCTCTGCACCGACTCCATCCTGTTCACATCCTTTTGAAGGTGCGGTCTCCAGAATTGCACACCATACTTCAAATGAGGTCGCACCAAAGACTTATACAGAGGCATTATCACCTCCTTTTTTCTGCTAGCCATTCCTCTCCGTATGCACCCAAGCATCCTTCTAGCTTTTGCCGTCGCCTTTTCTACCTGTTTAGCTACTTTAAGATCATCAGACACAACCACGCCTAGGTCCTGCTCTTCTTTAGTGGACAAAAGTACTTCACCTCCTATACTGTATTGCTCCCTTGGATTGCTGCAGCCCAAATGCATGACCTTACATTTTTTAACATTAAATCCCAGCTTCCAAATTCTAGACCATTCTTCAAGCTTAGCTAGATCCCTCCTCATGTTATCTACACCTTCCTGGGTGTCTACTCTATTGCAGATTTTGGTATCATCCGCAAAGAGGCAAACCTTACCCGACAGCCCTTCTGCTATATCACTAACAAAGATGTTAAAAAGAATCGGACCAAGGACAGATCCCTGGGGCACACCACTGGTAACATCCTTCTCCTCAGAGTGAGCTCCATTTAATTGTACTCTTTGTCGCCTCCCACCCAATCAATTTCTAACCCAAGCAGTAACTTTAGGGTCCATCCCTAGGGTGCTCAGTTTGTTTATAAGTCGCCTGTGAGGAACAGTGTCAAAGGCTTTACTGAAATCTAAATACACCACATCTAGAGCTCTCCCTCGGTCCAACTCCCTGGTCACCCAGTCAAAGAAATCAATCAGATTTGTCTGACAAGACCTGCCTCTGGTGAATCCATGCTGCTTTGGATCCTATAATCCGCCGGACTCCAGAAACCTCACTATTTTCTCTTTCAGCAGCGTTTCCAATAATTTACTCACCACTGAAGTTAAACTAACCGGCCTGTAGTTTTCAACCACATCCTTACTTCCGCTTTTGTGTAAAGGCACCACATGGGCCTCTCTCCAGTCCTTTGGCACCACTCCCGACTCCAACGAGGCATTGAAAAGGTCAGTCAGTGGAGTTGCTAGAACGTCCCCAAGTTCCCTCAGTATTCTAGGGTGTATCCCATCCGGTCCCATCGCTTTGTCTACTTTAAGTTGAGCTAGTTTCTCACGAACACAGTCTTTTGAAAATTGTTCAAGATGTCCCTCGCTTCTGTTCCTATTTGTGGGTGTTTTCTGAGGTCCTGCTCCTGGTTCTTCATCTGTGAACACAGAACAAAAATATTTGTTAAGCAATTCCGCTTTATCCTTATCAGCTTCTACATATTCCCCCCCTGCACCCTTGAGTCTGACAATACCACTTTTGCCCTTCCTCTTCTCACTAATATATCTGAAAAATGTCTTATCCCCCCATTTTATTGCATTGGCTATTTCCTCCTCCTTTTGAATCTTTGCCTTCTTGACTACTTTGCTAGCTTCTCTAAGTTTTTCCAAATACAAATGCCTGTCTTCCTCTCTCTTTGATCTTTTGTATTTCATGAAGGCCTCCCTCTTTTTCTTCACTTTTTCAGCTACTTCCTTCGAAAACCATAGCGGTCTCCTGTTCCTTTTGCCTTTATTTACCATTTTAACAAAAAGGTTGGTTGCCTTTAAAATACCCCCTTTCAGTTTTGCCCACTGTTTTTCTACATCCCCCAGCTGTTCCCATCCCACTAACGACTCCCTGAGGTATTGGCCCATCTTCGCAAAGTTAGTCTTCCTAAAGTCTAAGATCTTCACCTTGGAATGGATTCTAACAGCCCTAGTCCTAATACTGAACCACACCATCTGGTGATCACTGGATGCAAAATGATCTCCCACTACAACATCAGAAACACTTTCACCATTGGTAAGCACCAAGTCCAGTATGGCCCCTTCACGTGTGGGGTCTGTTACCAATTGCCTGAATAGTTCTCCCTGTAGAGAATCCAGGATCTCCTTACTTCTAGATGATACTGCAGCAGGAATGTGCCAATCAACATCTGGCATATTGAAATCTCCTAGCAGTAGCACTTCCCCTTTCCTAGCAATGCTGCGTATGTCTTCAATTAACTCTCTGTCCACCTCTTCCTCTTGTGATGGAGGTCTGTATATCACACCAATGCAAATAGATTTCTCTTTCCCTCTTTCTAGTTTAACCCACAATGCCTCCTCTCTCCCTTTTAAGCTCTGTAATTCCAAAGCTTTAATAGTAGTTTTTACATATAGTGCCACTCCTCCTCCCCTTCTTCCTACCCTGTCCTTTCTGAATAAAGTATAGCCAGGTATAGTTACATCCCAGTCATGGTTTTCTGTGAACCATGTTTCTGTAACTGCCACTAAATCCAAGTCAGCCACTCCCACCAAAGCTTTAACTTCAGGGATCTTATTTCCCATGCTACGGGCATTAATACACACTGCTTTCCATATATTACCCCTGTTACCCATTTCCATAAAGGTATTTAATGTATCACCTACCTGGGGGCTTTCACTTACCTGGGGGCTTTCTTCACCCATCCCCAACGAATCTAGTTTAAAGCCCTCTTCAGTAGATTAGCCAGTCTACTACCAAAGATGCGTTGACCTTTCTTGGACAGATGGATGCCATCTCTGCTCTGCAACCCTTGGAACAGCATCCCATTTTCTAGGAAACCAAAACGCTCTCGAAGACACCATCCACGCAGCCATGCATTCATCTCCAGGATGCGAGCCTCTCTGCCTTGACCTTTACCCTCAACAGGGAGGATTGAAGAGAACACCACCTGTGCACCTAGCTGCTTCACCCTCTGTCCCAGAGCCATGAAGTCACTTTTGATACGTTCCGAGGTATACCTGGCAGTATCATTTGTTCCAACATGGATTAGCAACATTGGGTAATAGTCAGTGGGCTTGATGAGTCTCGGCAAACTCTCCGTAACATCTTGGATCTTGGCACCAGGCAGACAGCATACCTCTCTGGACATCAAGTCTGGTCGGCAGATGGACGCCTCAGTACCCCTCAGAAGAGAGTCTCCAACCACCACTACCCTTCGTTTCCTTCTGGTCACTGATTCCGCAACTATGGGGTACTTGAACTCTGGTTCTTCCCTTTCCAGGGATGCTTTCACCTCCTCCACTTCCAGGGCTGCATAATGGTTCTTCAATTCAAGGGCTGGAGAAGTTGGATTGGTGATTTTGCAGGCTCTGGTGACTTTTGTCCAACCATCGACATTCTGTTGGCACCCATCTTCTCCTGTGCTGGAGAGCCTGGTTGCTGCAAGAAGCATCTCATCAATGTACTTCTCACTGTCTTGAATGCTCCTCAGCTTCGCCACCTCCTCTCTGAGTTCCTCCACTTGTTTCCTCAGAGCTTCAGCATGCAGGCACCCTGCACATGGAACCGGTTCTTCAACTGGCATTAGGACCTCTGTCTGGACCGAGGCAGAAGCTGTAACGGGGGCAACAGCTTTAGCAATATGATTTTTCCCAGCCATTGTTCTGTTTGTGGAGCTTAGGTATCTGTTAAAGCAAAAGAGAGAGATCTACCAAGTACCAGCTGGTTTCGCAGCTGTCCTTTCAGAGAAAAAGCAGTTAAATCTCTTTAATTATATTCAAAATGTGCTGGTCCAATTCACTGTGATTTGTTAAAGGGGGAGCTGCTATATATCAGCTGCTTTCGACACTATCTGTCATAATATCCTACTATCAAGATTACAAGCAACTGAAATCAAAAGTACAACACTAAACTAGTTCCAATCATACCTAACAGACTGTAAACAAGTGAAAATAGGACCAAGCAAATCTGAACAATACAAATAACAGCAAGGAATTGCACAAGACTCGGCTTATTCTCCTTACTATTTAACATATACCTACAGCCAATCTGCAATATCATTCAGCAGTACGACGTGAATTACCACATTTATGCAGATATCATAATGTATCTACCCTACAATACTTCAAAACCAGATCACACCAAAATAGTAAATTGCTTCAATGAAGTTGTTCATTAGCTATTAGCACACAGGTTAACAATAAATTACAAGAAAACGGAGGAGTTATAACTAGAAATAAAGGGCCCGATATTCAATTGGGACGGCTATGTGCTGCTATGGCGCATAGCCGTCGCTGCTGAACTCTAACCCCAGATATTCAATGATGGGGTCATATGCCGCCAAGGCATTGAATATCTGGGGTACTGCACAGCTTCTGATGCTGCAGAATATTGCCCGGTTCAGAAGTGTTAGTGCCATTGAATATCCCATTCAGCGGCATTTACACAGTTTACAGGTCAGTAAACCATGTAAACGCCTTTAGAATATCAGGCCCAATGTCTTTATCTCACCTACAGCACTAAAAGTCAAGGAAGCAGATTTGGAAGTGAAACACAAAGTGCATTATCTAGGAATAACTCTTGATCAACAACTAAACCTAACTGCACATAACAGCAAGACAACTAGAGCAATTTACAGCAAAATAAGAACCCTACAACGTTTACAACCACTTCTATCACCACAAGACTACTACACAGTATTCCAGGCAATGATCTTCCCACACTTTGACTTTTGAAATATTATCTATCAAGGAATACCAAAATATGCCTTATATCAACTACAAACATGCAACACACACTGCCTGACTCATTTACAGAGCATCAAAATCTGAGCACATTACCCCAATACTAAAACAACTACACTGGCTTCCAATCACAAGTAGAATTAAATAAAAAGTCTTGCTAAATATATTCAAAATCACACAGAAGTTATCATCAATCTACTTAAAGTCAATCATACAGATAGCTCCAAACAACAGAGCCAGAAGCTGATGTATCCAAAACACATTAACCATACCACTGAGCTAATAAAGGACAATCAAACCACATGTAACACAGCATTTTCGTTCTATGCACCAGGTCTCTAGAATTCCCTCCCTGAGAGAATAAGAAATATATCAGACCTTACAGCATTCTGCAAAGAATTAAAAACCCACTTATTTATAAAACGTTTTGAAGTGAACGCATAATTGCCCAAATGATCAAAAATCAACCTATGACCTTGCCCCAACATGTTAGCCCTGAATTGCCTACCTATGACAATAAGATATCATTGCCCCAACTCTCTAGTGCTCAAAGCTTTACTCTTAACATTGAATGGTTAATTTGTTATATTATGGTGTCAACGTTCCCTCTAAATTTCTGTAGGCTGTGTGCGCATAAAATATCAGCTGTGCAGCTTTTGAATGAAGGTTAAATTTTTGTGCGCCACATAACGACACTCGGAGTTATATACTTTAAAATTTGACTACACATCAGAATACAGTATGTACACCACATTGACTGCACTAGAAAATATTGTAGAACTTGTGAAAACCGTAAATACACAACAACTTTTAAATTTTAAGACGTCTGTGTTGTTTTCTATCAGAATCAGAACCGTAATTTTTGTGCGCTCTGTTATAAAGTATGTGCGCTCGCTCGGCGAGGTGTGTGCGCGCGCACACGCGCACAGCTTAGAGGGAACAGTGTATGGTGTGTATATATAAGCACTGTTAACTCAAAGTTAAAGATGTTTACTCATTTTAGATAATTATCTCTGGTTCTATGTAAAAAGTAGAGACTGTCTTTATCTTTGTTTGTACAGTGTTGTGTATGCCTAGTAGTGCTTCATAAATCTTTGTTAATAATAATAATAATAATAATAAATAATAATAATAATCACATGTGACTCTGTAAAGCACGTTGACTCCTAGATAAGGCGGTATAGAGCAATAGATAAATAAATAAATAAATAAATAAAATTTTATATAGTCCAGATGAGTATTGGTATTTGCATATGGACTTTTAAAACTCCATGCGGTTTGTGAAGGGCATAGCTTTAATTTAGGTTTCCCTTAAATGAGAATGTCCACGGATCCATCTGCAATATTATAGTGGTCTTTTCCTGCAAAAATCTGCTACATCTCTAAATCATTTCGCAATAAAATTATGACCTTATTCCCCATCTTGACACACTTACTGCTCTAAGGATATTTAACAAGTGAGCATTTTTCCATTATTAACAAAATTGAATTCTGTGGAATCTGTAAGCAAAATCTCCCTAGACTGATTTTAAACGTAGTAGAAATCTAAACCTAAAGTCTAATTAGAAAAGTAAGCCCATCTATTTACATATATATTACAGTCCCATAATAACCACTGAGAAATTCAAGCTATGACAAATACCTTCTGAAACATACACTGAAGAACTTTGAAGGCAGCCTTTTGATTATATAGAAAATACATAAATCTATGGATTACTGACTCTGTTTCTATGGAAACTGTTACATAAGAATAAAAGACATGATGCTGGTGATCATAGCTGCAACATAATTTACAAAATAATGCAGTAATGCAGTGAACTAAAAGTAAGCTAAACTTCGGAGTAAAAATGCAATTTACTTTCTGCTGCTGTTTTTGAAACCTAATAGAAATACAGTATGATTGATATAGCATAATGATCAGAAATATACAGTGTGATAATCGGAAAAGGTTCTGAGCATATTCACACTCTTCAAGTTATGATTTTCAGAGGAAGCAGTGAACGGCTGATCTGATCTTTAGTTATGCAATTACTTGACTCGTGATTTTGAAGTCTTCTAAATTGTTGAAAAAAGTAATTACTTAAGTAGAAGAGTTCTAGTATAGGGGAGAGCTCTCTTCTTTGGCAGGCTGACGCCTAAAGGTTCCTTCTTACATACCGTTAAGTCAGGTACTGCCTTTTTCCAAAATGATGGCATCAGGGCTGGAGTTAGTAGGGAATTCTCCTGCCTTCTACAGGAATCTTGCTTTTTGCTGTGAGTGGGGGGGTCTGGGTGAGGGCTACTAGGGCAGAGATTTTCTATGTTTTATGCAGGGATAAGTCAAATCACATGGGGGATAGGCCTTGGGGGTAGGCACCATTTTGACATCTTGAGCCCTGGTTTGAGGCTATGGAGTTCCTTGGCAATTAAGCCACCATTAAGTAATAGGAGACCTATCATACGGCATGAGGGTCACTGGCTCTTGTAGCTTGGTGCCAGGGAAACATATTTTTTTATCAAATCAACCTCTTTAAAAGATGGGAGGTCCAGGATGGGGTCCACTATCCCATACTGCTATGGTAGATAAAGCATAATGTTCCTAGTCATACTATTAGACGTTATTGTCATTGGATTTTACTAACTTGTGGCATCCAATACCAAAGGTTAGTCAAGCATTCACTGCAATAAAATGGTAGTATTTTACTTCCCTTTAGTAAATAGAAGCCTTAGGTACCCTATATTTTGGGGTTCGACATTTTTTTAAATATAAGCATCAGAATAATTTATATTTATTAGCTATAGACAGGTACATTTTTTCTCAACATACTGTATATGCCAATGAAAAAATGAAACGACTTTAAAGTGAGTTAACAATTGATACATGCTCAAGGATTGCCATGATATCATCTTCCTATGCAATGTCATAAAAAGATTATCAAATAGAGTTTAGCAGTAATACTTTCTGTCTGCGTGTCTCAAGCATAGTGAGTACATCTGATAATTGCTTTAAAAAATATAGATTTACATATTTGTAAGTTATTGAATCTTTAAGAAGCACAATGCATATTCTGCATATTATGTTGTCTGAATAATAATTTGTTTTGTTTTACCATATGGGCTAAACACTAGCTAAGATGGGATCACACTATAAAAAAAAAGTTTGGGAAGCGCTGCAATAAACACTGATAAAACACCCCTGAAGCAAAATGAAAAAAAAATAAAAAGGTGCTTACTGGATAAACACTGGCAAAAAACCAAAACAAAACACTTCCCTTGCTACTCTCTCACTCCTCTCCTGGTTTATCTTGTATCCACCACACAGTTTTGTACCTTTCTGCACTGACAACAAAAAAAGATAAGCAACAGCACCTTTTGCATGAAAACACCAATAAACACTGATTTCTTTTTACCCTCGAAACAATTAGTTAGAAAACAAACACCTAAATGTATCATTTGTGAACATCTAAGAATAGAAGTCCTAATAATAATGAATGTGTGGAAGAATATGTCCATGTTGCTAATTGCATAATTCTAGGACATTAGTTTAACTTTGAATTATTCTTCTCATGACTACAAGACAGAACTAATACATTGGTATTCTATATTTATATTATTATTAGCAACAATTATTACATCACCATATTAGTATGCAGGTCTACTTATTTAGGGGCTTGTTTACAAAGCCGCGGTAGTGGTTTGCTTTTTAACTTTGATTTCAATGGGGCCACGGCTCCGATAACGATCGGAAACCGCTACCGTGGCTTTGTAAACAAGCCCCTTAGTATATGTTACTATGGACTTACTTTGCAGCATCTACAAATATATTGCTTGCCATAGTATACTGCAAAGTTAACCTTTGAATTACTCATCTCATGACTACAAGACATAACTAATACACTGGTATTCAATATTTATATTATTATTAGCAATGCATATTACATCACCATGTTAGTGTGCAGGTCTACTTATTTAGAGTATGTTACCATGGAACTACATTGCAGCATCTATAAATATATTGCTTGCCGTACTATACTGCAATGAGCATCCACATGGATACCGTCACCTTAGTAACCATGGAAGTCCAGATCCTTCTCTCACTCTGATAACTGATAACCTTAAATTATATCTATTTCATATAATAAATATGCATACCTTTTAGTTCTAACAAATTTTAGTTGTGTTGTAAGTTGATAGGTTTTAATTCATTCTTTGATCGGCTTACCTGTGATTGCTCCATTTTCTAGGTATTTGTTAGGTACAAAAATGCAGAAGTGGAATGAAAAATATTGCTTCTCATTTGCATGCAATCAGTGCTTCTGAGTTCTTGCATATCATGCAGAAATGTATCTAAAAAGATTAGTCATAATATAAATAAGGTATATAAAGTACCTAACACTATAATGCATATAGTTCCCCTATTACGACCCAAGTTACTCCCCACCTAATTTATAAATTGTTATATTTTAACCTCTGATGTTGTTGTTATTTAAAACTGTTCAATGAAATTTGCTATCATTCTCCAAACTTGTTCTATGTAATTTTCGTTCTTGTTCTCTGTAATCTGCACTGAATTCTAAATAGCGCGGTATAGAAAACCAAATAAATAAATAAATCATATGCATCATAGAAGCAACTTTTGTGTAATCAATTTTTAAAGTTTTATTTTTGAATTTTTCAGGGTATCGTCAATTTTCAATTAGGCATAGAGTCACAGATCACAGAGAGAGTCCCACAGGTCATCTAGAGATGTTTTCCTGGAGAAGACTTCTATGCAATGCATAATCATCTACCCATAAAACAGCAGTGTCTACATAACAAGATGTCCATCTATGATTCGTTCATTTTAAAATTTGTGTTCTTTATCAATGCAAAGTCCCAATAATTTTTCATACGGACTTCTGACTCAAAAGGAAGAACTGAACAGGGACCTGATCAAAGATATTGCAAAGGAGGGAATCAAGGATGAGGTGATGATAGTGGATGACTAATCTTCAAAATGTAGATTTGGCTATCCCATCAGCAAATCTAGAAAGAAGCGGAAAGATTGTGGATCCCTTACAAGGGGCTTTGCTCAGACAAATGGTGATGGAACCCACCAGGGAAAGGTCGATACTGTATCTGGTACTCACAAATGAATAAAGTGTGTCTAATATTTGGATGGGTGTCCACTTGGGCAGCTGTGATCATCACATTGTATGGTTTGATATAAAAGCTAAGGCAAAGTCCAGACACATCAAAGTTTTGGATTTTAAATACATTAATGTCAGTAAAATGGGAAAGTACCTGAAGGAAGAGCTTGTAGGGTAGGAGGAGATAATCGAAGTAGAAAGACAATGGGCTATGTTGAAAGGAGCTATAAAAAGGGGCAATGGTTCATTATGCAATGAAAGCAATTAAAAGCAACAGGAAAAGGAAACTGATATGGTTCTCTAAAGAGGTTTTGCGGTATATAAGCTTGTTTTAAATAAAATAAAGAAGTGACTGCAAAAATAAAGAAAAACAAGGCAGAGCTTTGGCCTCTATTGCTATCCCTCTTTCAGTTGGTTTACCTCAAGGGTCTCTTCTAGGCCCTCTCCTTTTCTCTCTCTATACCCAGTCACTTGGTGCTCTCATCTCCTCCCATTGCTTTCAATATCAGTTTAATGCTGGTGACTCTCAGATCTATCTATCTAAACCTGATATTTCTCTTACTCTCCAAGCCCTATATCTGCCTGCCTATCTGACATCACTGCCTGGATGTCTCACCACCATTTGAAATTGAACATAGTCAAAACTGAATTTCTGATTTTTCCCCCCAAACCCTCTTCCCCCATTCCTCCCTTCTCTATCTCTGTTGATAACACTCTTCTGCTTCCTGTTTCCTCAGCCCACAACCTTGGAGTCGTCTTCGACTCCTCCCTCACCTTCTCCACACATATCCATCAGACAGCAAAAACCTTTCTCTACAACATTAACAAAACAGTTTCTTTCTCTACAACATTAACAAAATATTGCCCCTTCCTTTCTGAACACACTACTAAAACACTTAACCTCTCTTTAATCATCTCTCTTTTAGATTATTGCAACCTCCTCCTTGCTGGTCTCCCTCTGAATCATCTTTCTCTCCTTCAGTCTGTTCAAAACTCTGCTGCGTGGCTAATCTTCCCCCAGCCCCAATATACTCATATAACCACTCTTCTCAAATCACTCCATTGGCTTCCCTTCTATTTCTGTATCCAATACAAACTTCTGCTTCTGACCTATAAATGCATCCATTCTATTGCTCATCATTACCTTTCATCTCTTCTCTCTCCCTATACCCCTCCCTGTGAACTCCGCTCTTTCTCTGACTTGCTGCTCTCTATGCCTTTCTCTTCAACAGCCAATTCCAGACTTTGATCCTTTCACCTTGCTGCTCCTTACACCTGGAACAAACTTTACGTCAGGTTTCATCTCTCACCCTTTTCAAATCCATGCTAAAGTCTCACCTCTTTCAGGCCACTTTTGGATCAGTCCTTTGTTCTCCTTCTGGCTCATTACCCTTCCCTACTGTACACTTGTTATCATCTTTTGCAGGTCATAAGATGTAACATGTACAGTATGGGTAGTTTGTTAAGTTGTGCTTGGAAATTTTTCTTTATCAAGCCTGTGGCACCCAACACGATGGAAATATTTCTGTATCTTTCTACCACATTTTCTTGGTCTCTGATTGCATTTCCTGGTATTTCACGATGTTCTGCCTCTCCACGTGATTCACAGAGTAGTCACTTGCAACTGACACCTCTATTATCAATGCCATTCTGGTGTTTTTTTCCTTAACTACTATATCTTGCTTCCTCGTATCCAGCTTTTTATCAGTTGGAATGGGAGTATCTCAGGTGATCATAACCTCCTCATTCTCTGTAATTCTCTTAGGATCATGATCTGAGTGCTTTTCGGGCACAGTGATGTAGTGCTTACAGTTTCCAATGAGGCGTGCTACTTTATTATGTCTTTCTGTATATTCATGGTGTGGGGTAAATGATGATGCAACACTTGGAAGGCGTTTGGGGCCTTTAAGTGTTGTTTGGCATTGTTGTAGTCCTGCGTTGCCAACAATAGGTATGTTGATACTTCCACCATATAAATATTAAATATTAATGTGTAAAAAAAGTAAATCTGGAAGTAAATAATGATAACTGTTTTTATATAAGCAGCATTGGAGGAAGTGTTTGAGTTCTGCTACCTTTTGTTTGATCTTAATTTAGGGGGGCCCTCTTAGATGTGATCTGTACTCAGGAGGTTAATGTGGATAGTGTGAGACATTGAAGTGAGTGGGGGAGGGCAAGGGGGAAAAGAGCGGTGGCGATATTGGACTGGACAGACATGCTGGGCTTCCCTTCTTCTCGCCTCCCCTAAAGTAACCTTACTTTAATGCCCAACTGTGGAGAGGGCGAGGGGAACTTCTCCTAGGAAAGCAGATGGAGAAGAAAAGGTAGATATGAATGGAGCAGGGGCGAGAAGAAGAGGAAAGAAGAAGGCAGGAATATTTCAGAGATAAAGAGAGTGAGGCCTCTGTGAGTGGGAGGAAGATAGATCAAACAGTGAGACTAGATAATCATATAACAGAAATCTCAGTAAATTCCAAAAGTCTGTAACATCCTATGCATTTAGGGCAATGAATAGAAGGAAGACTAATAATAAGGGGTTAGGAGGGGAGCCCTACTCTGTAAAAAATACAAAGAGGCCATCAATAAGAAAAAGAGAGACTATCACTCAAAAATACTCACTAAGTCTCTGAGCCATCCGAGAGAGCTCTTTGAAATTGTCAAGTCCCTAACACACATCACAAATAACATAGAAACATAGAAACATGACAACAGAAAAAGACCACATGGCCTATCTAGTCTGTCCTTCCATATCAACAACTACCTTTAGAGATCCTCTGTGTTTGTCCCATGCTTTTTTGAATTCAGTTACTGTCCTCATCTCTACCTCCGCCACTGGGAGACGATTCCACGGATCCACCACTCTTTCCTTAAAGAAATATTTCCGCATATCATTCCTGAATCTATCCCCCTTTACCCTCATCCCATGTCCCCTCATAGCAGAACTTGCTTTCAATTGAAAGATGCTCTCTCCCTGAACATTTATGCCACGGAGGTATTTAAACATCTTAATCATATCACCTCTATCCCGCCTTTCCTCTTTCCATATTAAGATCCCCAAGTCTGTCCTCATATGCTTTATAATGAAGAACACTAATCATCTTAGTAGCCACCCTCTGCACCGACTCCATCCTGTTCACATCCTTTTGAAGGTACAGCCTCCAGAATTGCACACCATACTACAAATGAGGTCGTACCAAAGACTTATACAGAGGCACTATCACCTCCTTTTTTCTGTTAGCCATTCCTCTCCATATGCACCCAAGCATCCTTCTAGCTTTTGCCATCACCTTTTCTACCTGTTTAGCTACTTTAAGATCATCGGACACAACCACGCCTAGCTCCCTCTCTTCTTTAGTGGACAAAAATACTTCACCCCCCTATACTATATTGCTTCCTTGGATTGCTGCAGCCCAAGTGCATGACTTTACATTTTTTAACATTAAATCTCAGCTGCCAAATTCTAGACCATTCTTCAAGCTTAGCTAGATCCCTCCTCATGTTATCTACACCTTCGTGGGTGTCTATCTATTGGAGATTTTGGTATCATCCACAAAGAGGCAAATCTTACCCAACATCCCTTCTGCTATATCACTAACAAAGATGTTAAAAAGAATCGGACCAAGGACAGATCCCTGGGGCACAACACTAGTAATATCCTTCTCCTAAGAGTGAGCTCCATTTAACTGTACTCTTTATCGCCTCCCACCCAACCAATTTCTAACCCAAGCAGTAACTTTAGGGTCCATCCTAGGGTGCTCAGTTTGTTTATAAGTCACCTTTATGGAACAGTGTCAAAGGCTTTACTGAAATCCAAATACACCATATCTAGGGCTCTCCCTCGGTCCAACTCCCTGGTCACCCAATCAAATAAATCAATCAGATTTGTCTGACAAGACCTGCCTCTGGTGAATCCATGCTTCCTTGGATCCTGTAATCCGCTGGACTCAAGAAAACTCACTATTTTCTCTTTCAGCAGTGTTTCCAATAATTTACTCACCACCGAAGTTAAACTAACCAGCCTGTAGTTTTCAACCACATCCTTACTTCTGCTTTTGTGTAAACGCACCACATGAGCCTCTCTCCAGTCCTTTGACACCACTCCTGACTCCAACGAGGCATTGAAAAGGTCAGTCAGTGGAGCTGCTAGAACATCCCCAAGTTCCCTCAGTATTCTAGGGTGTATCCCATCCGGTCTCAGCACTTTGTCTTCTTTAAGTTGAGCTGGTTTCTAACGAATACAGTCTTCTGAAAATTGTTCAAGATGTCCCTCGCTTCTGTTCCTGTTTGTGGGTGTTTTCTGAGGTCCTGCTTCTGGTTCTTCATCTGTGAACACAGAACAGAAATATTTGTTAAGCAATTCCGCTTTATCCTCATGAGCTTCTACATATTCCTCCCCTTCACCCTTGAGTCTGACAATACCACTTTAGCCCTTCCTCTTCTCACTAACATATCTGAAAAATCTCTTATCCCCCCATTTTATTGCATTGGCTATTTCCTCCTCTGTTTGAATCTTTGCTTTCCTGACTACTTTGCTAGCTTCTCTAAGTTTTTCCAACCATAGATGCCTGTCTTCCTCTCTCTGTGATCACTTGTATTTCATGAAGGCCTCCCTCTTTTTCTTCACTTTTTCAGCTACTTCTTTCGAAAGCCATAGCGGTCTCCTTTTCCTTTTACCTTTATTTTCCATTTTAACAAAAATGTTGGTTGCCCTTAAAATATCCCCTTTCAGTTTTGCCCACTATTTTTCTGCATCCCCCAGCTGTTCCCATCCCACTAACGACTCCCTGAGGTATTGGCCCATATTGGCAAAGTTAGTCTTCCTAAAGTCTAAGACCCTCACCTTTGAATGGATTCTAACAGCCCTAATCCTAATACTGAACCACACCATCTGGTGATCACTGGATGCAAAATGATCTCCCACTACAACATCAGAAACACTTTCACCATTGGTAAGCACCAAGTCCAGTATGGCCCCTTCACGTGTGGGGTCTGTTACCAATTGCCTGAATAGTTCTCCCTGTAGAGAATCCAGGATCTCTTTACTTCTAGATAATACTGCAGCAGGAATGTGCCAATCAACATCTGGCATATTGAAATCCCCTATCAGTAGCACTTCCCCTTTCCTAGCACTGCTGATGAAGCAGGAACCCTGTCCCCCACACCCTCGGAAGGAACACACAGACAGACTAGAATGCAAACAGAAACTTTTATTGTGTACACAAGACTCAGATAGCCAGGGCCGGCACCCTGGACAAAAGATCTGATTTGCGTGCCTGTAATCCCAGCTACTGGGGAGGCTGAGGCTGGCTAATCGCTTGAGTCCAGGAGTTCTGGACTGCAGTGTGCTATGCCGATCGGGTGTCCGTACTAAGTTCGGCATCACTGAGTATGTTTTCAATTAACTCTCTGTCCATCTCTTCCTCTTGTTAGGGAGGTCTGTATATGACACCCATGCAAATAGATTCCTCTTTTCCTCTTTCTAGCTTAACCCTTCGAGGAGAGAGGAGTGGCCTAGTGGTTGGGGCAAGGTACTACAGGCCAGAAGGTTGGTGGTTCAAATCCCACTAAAGGACAGCAACCTTGGGCCAGAAGGACTGGAGTTTCTAGTCCCACAGGTGCTCCCTGTGGTCTTGGTCAAGCCACTTAACCCTCCATTGCCCATGTTCCCTGTAAGTATTAGTGTATGTGTCTCATATCCCCTCATGTTAAATGTATCCCCTAACCGCTTTGACCCAGTGAAAAGCAGGATATAAATACAGCTAAATAAATAACCCACAATGCCTCCTCTCTCCCTTTTAAGCTCTGTAATTCCAAAGCTTTAATAATAGTTTTTACATAAAGTACCACTCCTCCTCCCCTTCTTCCTACCCTGTCCTTTCTGAGTAAATTATAGCCAGGTATAGTTACATCCCAATCATGTTTTTCTGTGAACCATGTTTCTGTAACTGCCACTAAATCCAAGTCAGCCACTCCCACCAAAGCTTCAACGAAACAAGCAACCCCATAATAAAGCCCCAGACGTTTGCCGACCATTATGCAGAAAAGCTAAAGAGGAAAACCACTGATGACATCTCCCTCACCTACCAACACTCTGTAGACACCAACATATGGAGGTTTTTTCATCAAATAGACTAGAAACAACTGATGAACATAATTACCAAAATTAACACCACTACATCCCCGCTTGTGTCCTGCCCAGTGAATTGGGTTAAAGCAATAAAAATAGAACTTGCACTATACCTCTTATTCATTTTCAATTCATCCCTTATCCAGGGACACATGCTTCAAGAACTTAAACAAACTATGATCCACCCAGTTTTAAAAAATAAATCCCTCGACAAAGAGGCACCAAGTTCTTACAGACCCATTGCAAGCATCCCTTTTGTCTCTAAGGTTATTGAAAAGGTTGTTCAAACCCAATGACAAGACTTTATCAACTTAAATACCACTCTTGATGTCCACCAATATGGTTTTCGTCCCCACCATGGAGTGGAGACTCTACTCTTAGCCCTTTTTGACAAACTCATACGCGGCATATGATGATGCCAAACAAGCGTTCATCCTTGTTTTTCTAGACATCTCATCTGTGTTTGATAGTGTCAGTCATAATACTCTTCTGAAACACCTTAACCAAATTGGAATTAGAGGAACAACTTTACAATGGTTCAGATCATACATATCCAACCGTGCACAACAAGTATTAGTAAATCAGGAAACCTCAGCTACCTTTAACCTAGAGCAGGGTATCCCCCAGGGATCAGTCCTCTCAGCACTATTATTTAATCTCTATCTTCAACCCATTTGCAACATATTCAGGAAACATAAAGTAGGATATCACATCTATGTGGATGATCTCATGATATACATCCCCATAGACACAAACAACCCCAACCAGCATACAATATCAGCTTGTGTTAGTGAACAGAGGTCTGGCTCAAATCACACAATCTCTTGATCAAGTGGAGTGGCAGAGTGGCCTAGTGGTCAGGGCAAGGTACTTCAGGCCAGAAGGTCAGGGGTTCAAATTCCACTAGAGGACAGCAGCCTTGGGCCGGAAGGACTGGGGTTTCTAGTCCCACAGGTGCTCCTTGTGGTCTTGGGCAAGCCACTTAATCCTCCATAGCCCATGTTCCCTGTAAAATAGTTATCTCCAAGTTATAATGCCCTGTTCAATGTAATTTCAGTTTGTTCATTGTAAACCACACTGATGCAGAATAGCACGGTATATAAGAGAATGTAAATAAATCAATTTTAAGAAAACTGAAGTACTTTATATCACACAAAACCAAAATTTCACACATACCCCCTTGACACTCTCCACTAACGCATCAGCTTTACCAGTCAGAAAAGAAGTAAAATATCTAGGAGTTACTCTAGACCAGTCCCTTAGTTTGGTAACTCATATAAAACTCATCACAAGAAACCTTTTCTTCAAACTGCGGATCTTACAACCCCTCAGACCACTACTTGACAGTAATGACTTCAGATCAGTTGTGCAAGCCCTAGTCACCCCACATTTTAACTTCTGCAATAGCCTATTATATGGCTTACCCAAGAAGTCCATCAGTCAACTACAAATGGCACAGAATGTAGCAGCAAAAGTCTTCTCCAAAGCTTGCCTGACTGACCATATAACTTCCATCTTGCACCAGCTTCATTGGCTCCCCATCCCCAGCAGAATAAAATTTTAAATACTTATGACCACCCATAAATTACTCAATAACATAGCACCCTCATTCCTAGCAACCTTAATCCTCCATTCAAAAGACACAAGACTTAGAAGAAGCTGCTCGCTGAACACAATTAAACTTCCCTCTGACTTCAGAAAAACAAAGCAATCTTTATCTTTATCTTTATTTTAAAACTTAATATACCGCTTGAACCATAGGCATAAGGTGGTTTACAATATTTATTTATTTATTTATTTATTACAATTTCTTATACACCGCACTATTCGGTATCAGCGCAGTTTACAGTATAACAAAATGACCAGAACAACAAGCTGTTCGGTTTTACAGAAAACAGGAGTACAAACTTGGATAACATGGGGACAGGTACAGGTAAAAACCATACAGGTACTGCCAGAAAGAAAGGAAAAGCAACGCCATATTTATTTATTTATTTAACATTTTTTATATACCGTCAGACAGGAAAGAAATAGCCAAGAAAGAGGGGGGACAGCCAGAAACAAAATAGAGACAGTAAAACTGGATATCAGCAGGGGGGGGGGGAGGGGGGAAGGAGGGGGAGGGAGATCGAAGGCTGTGTAAAAGAGATGGGTTTTAAGTTTAACTTTAAAGGCAGGAAAAGAGGACTCTAGATGAAGTGCAGGCGGTAAAGAGTTCCATAAGCGGGGACCGAGAAAGAAAAAAGCAGAAGAGCGAGTAGACTCCAAGTGAGCCTGGGAGGGGGAAGGAAGAAACAGATGATTAGCGTGAATAGACCTAAGAATTCTGGGAGGAGAGTGAAAATGAACTAAATCAGAAAGGTAGAGCGGGTGCCATTATGAAGTGATTTGTGTACAAAGATAAGAATCTTGTATTGAATCCTAAAAGGACTAGTGAGCCAGTGCAAATGGATGAGAAGGGGGTGACATGATCGAACCATGAAGCATGAGTCAGGATATGGGCTGTGGTGTTGTGAACCAATTGAAGTCTATGCAGTTGAGTGAGGGGAAGGCCGGCCAAGGATGCATTACAGTAATCTAAGCATGAAACAACAAGAGAGAGAAGCAGCATGGTTAGAGAAGACAGGGAAAGGAAAGGGCGGACCGCACAAAGTTGCCTTAAGGTGTAAAAAGAGCACTGAATGACAGAGGAAATGTGATCTTTGAAGGACAGGGCAGAATCAAGAGTAACACCAAGATATTGTAGTGATGTGACAATAGGGATAGGAGCAGTCGATAGAAGAGGGACAAGAGGGGGAGCAGGATTACCAGTGGTGAACCAAATGGCCAAGGTTTTTGACAGATTAACGTGTAAGAAATTGGCAGAGAACCAGGAAGCAACAGTGGAGAAACAGACATTAAGTGGACCAATATCAGGAGCGGAGGAATCGGTGTGATGAAGAACAATGATATTGTCTGCGTAATAATACGCAGAGATGCCATGCTGCTGAATTATCAGGGAGAGGGGGGGGCCAAGAAAATATTAAACAGCAGTGGAGCTAATACGGAACCCTGGGTAACACCACAGTGGAGGGATGTCGAGGGTGAGGAATCAGAACCGGAGGGAACCAAGAAAGACCGATCAAAAAGGAAAGAGTGAAACCAGAGAAGAACTGTGCCAGATAGACCAATACTGCATAGATGTGAAAGAAGGGTACAGTGATCAACGATGTCAAAAGCAGCAGAAAGATCAATTGAGACAGCGATAGATATAGAACCCCAGTCATGGGCAACGTGCAACTCAATGAGAAAGGAGATAAGGATGGATTCGGTACTCTGACCGGGGCAGAAACCGGATTGACGGAGGTGGAGGGCCAGGGAAGCTTCAAGATGAGAAGAAAGTTGGGAAAAGACTAGCCTCTCAAGGAGCTTAGAAAGAAATGGAAAGTTGGAGATGGGACGCTTGTTTGCGGGTACAGAGGGATCCAGTGAGGCTTTCTTCAGAAGAGGTCGAATCATAGCGTGTTTCCAATGTGAGGGGAAGGTACCGGATAGAAGACTAGTGTTGAAAATGGAGAGAATCAGGGGGGAAAAAGCTAGCGAGGGCTCAGAAAGTCAACGTGAGGGTATGGGGTCAGAGGGACAAGTGGTTTTACGGGTTACGGAGAGGATCCTGGTCAGCTCAGGCAGGGTGATAGGCTGGAATGAAGACCAGTGATGGGAAAGGGGAGGGGCAGCTAGGAGAGCCGGGGGAGAGGTGCAGGCAGAAAAGAGGTGACGAATGGAATGTACTTTGGAAGTGAAATGGGAGGCCAGTGCAGCAGAAGTGGGAGTGATGGAAGGGGAGGGATCGGAGGTAGAGGGAGAGTGAGAGGTGGAGAGAGAACGAAGAATACAGTACAGCTGACGTGGCGAATTGGCTGATGAATAAATAAGCTTGGAAAAATAATCCTGTCTGACTGAGTGAAGAAGAGAACGGTAGTGTCGATGATTGGAAACGGACTATCAGAGGTGGGCTAGGACTGGAAATGGACTGATGGGGGTTTAGAACTGGAAATGGTCTGGGGGGGGGTTAGGACTGGTAATGTGCTACGGGGGGACTAGGACAGGAAATGGGCTGATTGGGGTGCTAGGACTGAAAATGGACTTATTGGATGGTTAAGACTGGTAATGGGCAGATGGGGGGCTAGCACTGGAAATGAGTTAGGACTGGTAATGGGCTGACTGGGGGGGCTAGGACTGGAGTGGGCTGATAAAGGGGATAGGACTGGAAATGGGCTGGGACAACAAATGGGCTAATAAGGGAGGGGAAGGGAGGAGAGTGCTGCTGGCCCTGGAAGAAAACTGGGAGCTAGGGCTACAAATGGGCTGATGCGGGGGGATGGTAGAATAGGACTGGAAGGGAGTGGATACTGAGAGGGTCTGTCAGGGGAAGGAGGGGGGCAGGAAGGGAGTTGACACAGGGGAAGGAGGGGCTGGAAAGGAGCTGACACCGGGGATGTACTGAAGGGGGACTGGAAGGGAGCTGACACTTGGGGATGGAAGTGGTAGATGTCTGGGTAATGGGGAGGAGGCTGGAAGGGAGCTGACATGCAAATGGCACTGGAAGGGAGATGGACAGAGGGTAGGGCAACTGGAAGGGAGCTGACTGGGGGATGGCACTGAGAATGGACCTGAGCTGATACCTGGGATGGTATTTGTACTTGAAGGGGCTGGACAGTGGGGGAGGAGGGGGCCTGGAAGGGAATGGACACCAATGGCAGTTGTGGGAATGCATGGCGGTTGACATTGGAAGGTACTGGGAGGGGAGGACTGGAAAGGGGGCTGATACTGGGGCGGGTTACTGGAACTGGAAATGGGCTGATGGAAGGAACTGAAGAAAACAAAAGAAGAGATAAGAAATGTCAGATGGACCATGGACCATAGACCACAGAAAGAGAGCTAAGAGAAGAGAGGAAAGCAGAAGCCTCAGATCAGGACCAGCATGGTCAGAGAATAAAATGGTCAGACAACAAAGGTAGAAAAAATAATTTTATTTAATTTTAGTGATTGGAATTTGTGCTATTTTTATATTTTATACAGCATTGGGGAACTGCATCTCTTATTTATCTTATTTATCATATTGTCATTCTTACCCAGAAAATGAAATATGAAACTGGCACAATGACCATATTCGCATGTAAAAGCTCACTGTGCCAGTTTCATATTTCATTTTCTGGGTAAGAATGACAATATGTTGAGCCTGTTAAATTTAGACTAGATATTTTAACCGTATGATGCTATTATGTTGTAGTTCTTTGAGGTCTATATATACAAGGCTCCTTCACTGTTGGTTTAACGGTGACCGCCCTGTACATTTCAACATACGGAAATTTTTCCTGTGATATATAATAGTGAGTATCGATTGCCATTAGGTTTCCTTGACAGTCTGTCTTCTGCCCTGCGTCTTTTGCATTGTTCTTTCATAGTTCTCTTTATTTGAGCTTTTGTATTAGTTGTCTTATAGGATGTTCTTATGTACAACACTATTTATTGTCTTAGCATGGAAATTTTATTTACATTTGCTCTTATTATTTAATTATTTGGTCCTTATTATTATTGTTCGGTTATATGTAAACAGCCTCTGATCTCTGGAAGAGGAGGTATAGAAAAATGTACAAATAATAAATCTTTAAGTCTCTCCACATATGCTTTATAATGAAGACCACTAAGGGGCATGTTTACTAAACATTCCTAACGTGCGGGGCCGCGGTAGTGTGCCTGTGCCATATAAGGAGTGGGCGGTTCAGGCCGAAAAAGGAAAAAAAAAGACCGTATGTGTGCGCGTCGCGTTAATGTGCGGGGCCCACATTAGCGCATCGGAAGGCTAAGTGGGGCGCAGCTGTGCACATATAGGAATAGAGCCGTAGCACAACGGTGAAGACAATAACCAATGGTGCAGGGGCCACAGGTTCAATCCCCCAGTATGTGCAGCCCAAAAAGGCTGGCTGAGGCACCACCTTGAATGTGGAAATGTGTGTCAGGAGGCAAAATAATTTTGGGGCAGCATAAGGTGGCGCACTCTTCATTTTGGGGCGGCATAAGGCGGCGCACTGTTCATTGTGGGGTGGCATAAGGCGGCGCACTGTTCATATTGGGGTGGCATAAGGCGGCGCACTGTTCATTGTGGGGCGGCATAAGGTGGCGCACTGTTCATTGTGGGCAGCAGGATGCGGCGCGCTGATGGCCACAAGGCGGCGCGCTGATGCTAAAGCAAAGGAACACAGCCACAGCACAATGGTTAAGACACTGACCAATGATGCAGGGACCAGTAATTCAATCCCTCACAATGCCCATTGAAAAAGGCTAGCTGAGGCAGTATATTTTATGTTGTGGAGTGCTTTAGGAGGCTTTTTAATTCTATTTTGTAATAACTACTAGCAAACGCACTCTCACAGCATGTTAACATAAGGCGGACCATAAGGCACATGTTACAGTGCACTGTCCGCCAAGGCACCCTAGAATGTCCCCTATAGGGCAGCATGTATGTTGCGACACAGGATAATGTATAGTGCACTCTATATGGATGCCAACCATAAAGTGCCCTATAGGGCGCCCAATAAAGCACCCTCAGAGGCACCTTATGGGTACAGTACGCTGAGGGTGTTTTTGCTGGCAGGAATAAGGTACATTAAAAAGAGATAATGCTTTGGACAGCCCTATCAAATAACCCCACTGTGGGTTTGAACCCATGACCTCAGGCTCCACAGGCAGTGAAGTAACCAGTGGACTACAGCTCTATGGCTGCTAGCAAGCCCCTGACTGGCTGTAGAGGGACTGCTCGTCACCACACAGACAGTCTGCTGTGGTCACCAGGATAGGGTTAGCCCACCCGTACCCATGATGCACTGCACATGCAAATCAGCTGTCTACAGATGAACACAAGATGGGGTATGCACCCCCACAGCACCTCAGCCTGGTAGGGGGAACTGACCATGTGTGTTACTGGCACAGAGTAGCTACACACTGTCACATTGTGCGGGTACTGTGCTCACCCTGAGTGTGCGGTGGGGCGCCCAGCACCAGGTCCACAGCACCTTCCATGGCAGAAATAGGCCATGCTGCAGGTCCCCAGCAGTGCTAATGTGTAAGATAGGTAGTTTCTGCAGACACACCTTGGATATATCTGTATGTTTCAGTCAGGTGTAGCCCCCATGGACCCCTAGGAGGATTATGTACCACCACCCTCCTCCTCCAGGGCTGAGGGTGGTAAACAGGGTCCCCCATCAAGAGATCCACATTCTACCTCCCTGCAATGGTGGCAGTAGAGGGGAACATCAACCCCGGTCCTGCTGGGGAAGAGACACCTACAGGGCAATCAATGCAGCTCTGTACACATCCATAACACAATAGCAGACAGACATTAGGCCTGGATATGCTAAGCTGCACCCCACCACTATCTGATAGTTTCCTGCAGCAAGCCTTCAGCTGCTGCACCCTGCAAGGCGCTCCATCATGACACATACCAGCTGCAAACAGTCTGCTAGCTAGTCCATAGTGCATGTTCCTGGTGGAAATGCATGCACCCAGAACTAAGATGTCAGCATACACAACAAGCAGATAAGTCAGTGACTGGGCCCCAAAAGGAAACCCATAAAAATCACATAAGAGAAATACTATATAGCACTATCGGGGTGCCTAGCCATGCCGTGGTCACTGCACAGTCAGGGTGAGAGTGATCTCCCAGCAGGACATGCTGTGGCCACCCTGTCTGTGTAGGTGGTGGCCGGGCACTACAATGTCCCAGCCATTGCCCTATGCCCTGTGCAGATGCATCCTGGCCAGGCCACCCTGTCCGGGCTATACCCATGGTACCTTGCTCCTCATTATGCACATTGGCAGGCCAATACTGGCAACAGTGCTGGCAGTGTGGGCTGTGGAGGGTGTTTGCAGCCACCACACACTGGATAGACAGACACCCCCCCCACACACACCTATGCCAGCATTGTGCTACTATAGAGAAGTTTAGCAGCCCTGGCCACCACATCAGTCCTGGGCACAGTACAGGCATGGATATGGTACTCAATACTGTTGGGGGTCACTCCCCAGGGTGGTAAACACTGTCAGAGACCAGACCTGGAGCACACACCACAGACATCAGAAAGATTGTTATGATGGAGCTCAATCAGCAAACTGTGCTGAACGTAGGAATTGCTATCTGCCAGTAATCATAGCAAATGTTTGATAGCTGTGTACCATATACCCAGGTGTAGGGTGGCATTGCTAAGGTATGCAAGTGCTAGTATTGGGAGATGCACGCAGGGCCCAATGTCCTGCCTCTCCAGGAGACATTGGCCAATGGGGCCTGTGGGTGTGGGTGTGGGTGTGTCTGCCCCTGTTGGCTGCTGCTTTACGGCAGAGGTTCCCAACTCCAGTCCTGGTGTGCCAAACACTGTTCGGGTTTTTATGCTGTCCCTCATGAATCTGCATACAATGGGGGTGGTGCATAGATATGCAGCACAGGCATCTTTATTAGAGGCAACATGGAACCTGAATGATGTTTGGCCCTCCAGGACTGCATTTGGGAGACTCTGCTCTAGGTAATGCGCCTGTTTATGGTGTCTGTGCTCTGTAGGGTAAAATAGAGGTGTTTGAGCCATGCTTATGTTCTCTGCAATAAAGGTTCATCTTTACTATCATGATTTAGTTGTGGGTAAAATATGGGGACTGGATTGGCAGGAGCCCCAGCTGGGCTTGAACCTGTGACTTTCTGTATCCAAACATGCTGGTTGTGTGCACTGCACCACCGTGTTGCCACAGAGACAGTGCATTCCCTGATGATAACATGACTGTTTGTCCGGCAGGGCCTGTCTGTTGCAGTGCATTACACCCACCTACACAGGGCTAGGCCATGGTCTGCTCTGGGCAGCTTCCACTGCCCCCCTCCACCTCCAGTACCCCTGTGCCACCATGCTGACATGCCCTTCTGCTGGTGGTGCTGGTGGTACGCAGTCTCAGGCCATCCTGTGTGGGTAGGCGGCTGCCTATGGTGCGGGTTCTGGGGTAGGGGTGCCTGCATATCTGTCCGCACGTCCCCCAATCACCGCCTGCCAATGTTCTGTGCCCTTGGGGGTACCTGCTGGGTACTATCCCCTGTGACACTGTGCTAAACACTCTCGTACCCATGTTGGGCCCTCATCGGTTGCTGTCTGGCTGCTGTTCAGTTTCAGCATTCCTAGGTGCCATCTAGGCATCTGCCTAGTCCGCACTGTGCCCCAGATGCACCACAGCATGTGCCGCCTGCAGCCCTCTGTATCCCCTTTCCCAGCATCTGTCCAGTTGCCCATTCTGACCTGCCCACCCTGCTGTTGTGGAACATGTGCATGCCATAGGTAACCTGTCCGATGGAGAGGGAAACCCTGATCAGTGCTATTTCACTGTGGGATCATTCACCTTGTATGGGGACGGAGTGTAGACCCTTCTAAAATTCATATTTATTTTTTGAGGCTTTCTTGGGAGTGTTTTTTGATGTTTCCCATTACTATCACTATTGCCCAGCTTGAGTATACTTTTATTTTATTTTGTTGGGGTCATTTTCAATGTTTATTTGCACTTTTGTTCCGTGCACATGTATCACACTTATCACTGTTTTGTGGGTTTCCCTGGTTTTGCTGTACATTGCTGACAGATATGGTTTCTCGTCCCTTTAAATCGGCTCTACCGCGAGGTTTTCACTCGCGGTATTTTTTGCCTTGAATTTCAGCCCCGCTAGCGTGCGGGGAGCCTCTCCCCTCCCACTCTCCACCCATTGACCCCTTCTCTCCGCCCCTGGGGAGCCTTCCTCCACCCTCCGGGAGCCTTTCCACACCTTTATCACACATTAACGCGCCACGCACATGAGCGTGCACTTTAGTGCGCCACGCACCCGTGCAGGGCACATTTGTGCCCCGTAATGCATCATTAGCGTGCGCTAAGGTACCTTAGCGCACGCTAATGTGCGCCACGCACATTAGCACAGTTTAGTAAACATACCCCTATATGTTAAAAATAATATTAAAACGTTAGAACTTCAAAGCTTAAAAGGGAGAGAGGAGGCACTGTGGGTAAAACTAGAAAGTGGGAAAGAGAAATCTATGCAATGGCATGATATGCAGACCTCCCTCACAGGAGAAACAGGTGGACGGAGAGTTAATTGAAGACATACGCAGCATTGCTAGGGAAGTGGAAGTGCCACTGATAGGGGATTTCAATATGCCAGATTTGATTGGCACATTCCTGCTGCAGTATCATCTAGAAGTAAGGGGATCCTGGATTCTCTACAAGGAGTACTATTCAGGCAACAGGTATCAGTGTATTTTTGGTACAAAGTGGTCCAGGTATATTGTTTATTGTCAAATTGGAAAGCAAATAAAAATTGATTTTCTTTACTAATTCTCACTGAAAAATAAGCAGAATTAAAATCCACAACAGTGAAGCATGTAGTTCCTGGGGGTATTTGGGTCCAGACATTATGTGGATTAGATACTAAGGGGAAAATCAGCAAAATCAAATTATTTACTGCTCACAGGTCTTGCACAAATCTGTAAGTCTTACCATCTGCCTTCAGCACAGGAAGAATAGGAGTATTACATGGTGAAGTTGTAGGATAGATGACACCTTATTTCTGGAGATCTTCAATCACAGGACAAATTCCATTGATGGCAGCTGCTAGTGGCGGGTACTGCTTGAGTCTAGGAAGCTGGGCTCCAGGTTTCACAGCGTTCTTCACAGGCAGATTAGGAAAGGATCCGACATTGGAACCTGTCACTTCCCACAGGGTAGAAGGAAGTTCTGAAAGAGCAGGATAAATGGTGTTGGCATGTGCAGGAGAAGGCACTTCAGTGAGAGAATACAGTTGGAAAAACAACTTTCCACTCATCCAGAACAAAGTAGCACGATGTGAAGCTAAGAAGTCCCGGCCTAAAAGATTTACTGGTAAAGTTTCTCCCATGAGGAAGGTAGTAGGATATACAGCCTCTCCAATTTGCAAATATAAAAATTCAAGCTTGCGATGATGAATTATTCTACCTTCAATGCCTTCATAGTGCACTATCAGTGCATGCGCTAGCTGAGCATGATAGATGGCAGGCAAATCTTGTAAACGCAGTGCTGAAGTAGTAGCTCTAATATCTTATAACTCACCCTGAGGGGTTAAGCTTAAATGCAAAAATAGTCATGCATCTCATGTACCACCTTCAAAGTCTTCTGGATTAGAGTAACATTGGTATATGGGAGTGAATTCAGCTTTTGCTGGAGTGAAATCAGCTTTCTGGACATCAAGGTTCTGATTCTGGGAACAGTTACGCTGCAAATGTCCAATCTCACCACAAGAACTAAAAACATATCTGTTTAAAGAACACTTTATAAATCTTAATGAACCCCCCCATCCCCCTCACCACACCTCCATAAAAATCCTCCTTTACCACAGATCAAAAAGCCACAAACCTCAACACACTTAGGAAAAAACAACCCTTAAAACACCACGATTAATATTTGACTAATGTAAATATTTGACTGATGTAAATAATTACAGCATTTGTATAATTATATGTTCCATGTTATTGTTCATGAAAAGTTAATTGTACATAGTTTGAAAAAATACGATGTTCCATGTAAAACCATGTTCATTATGTTAACTGTAAACCGCCTTTGATCTTGGGAAAAAGCGGTATAGAAGAAAAGCATAAATAAAAAAATAAAAAATAAAAATAACAAGCACGCATTCCTTTTGACTGTCCATGTGCTCACTGGGAATTCACATAAACTTCTCTGCTTCTGGCTTTACCCCTAACCCTGCCCAGAGCTGGCTGCACAGAAGCAATCTGTTAATTAAGCAGTTTAGGTTTTTTTGCTTCTACCTTGGTTTGCTCGTCCTGCTCTTCTTTAATAAATTTCAACTCACTGCATCGGGCACCGTCCAAAATTGCATCTGCTGTTCTAGCTGGCCAGTCTATTATTGAGGTCTCCAAAATTTATTTTATTCTCGGATGCAAGCTATTCACAAAAATATTAGTGAATCCCGAAGGTGTTTCTTCTTTCTCACCAGAATAGTCCTTAAAAGCTAGCAAACATCCAGTGTGAAAATCTGTAACCTTTTCACCCCTCTCCTGCCTTAGACATGTCAGTCTCGACCAATCCTTTACAGGTTTACATACTACTTTAATAGATTCTAACAATTTTTTTTCTACTCAAAACAAAACTATCTCTCTGAGTCTTCTCTTGAAAATCTGTCACAGGGTCTGTGAGTAGTCACTGCCAGTTATCCTCACGGACTGGATGAATAACATGATGAAAATCAGATGGATTAAAAAACAATGCTCTAAGCAAATTATCTAAATCTGCCCAAGTGGGATTATAACTATTAATTATTTGAGACCATAAAAACATAAATCTACTAGGGTTATCCCTGTAATTAGGAAACATTTTAGCCAAATCAAACACTTCCTTAGGGTTCAAATTTGCAGGCACAGTCATAGAACCTGTTAAGCCCACTCAGTACAAACGGAAAGGATAAGTAGGCACAATCTCATTTCCTTTAGCTGCTAATTGAGATTTAACTGTGTTATTCTGCTGGTTCATAGCTTCTCAGATAGATCCTAGAGCATGATATAATCTGTCATCTCCACTTTATAAGTTTTATAATGTCTGTCCAAATCTCTTTCAATTCTTTCAATAAGTTCATCAGTAACTCTTAATTCTTTTGCAAAATAGCAACACTATGACTTATTGCCACTCATAAGGTCCCTATTACTTGCACAACGCTCTATTTCTCTGTCCACACGTGCTCTCAATTCTTTGAGCTGGGAAAGATTCCTAATATCCAAATTACACAATTCTTCTCCCCCTAACTTCTGTTTCTTTCTAAGTATTTCTTCCCTTAGTTCTGCTGCACGAGTGACCCACACTCACTCAGCTGGTGTCTCTTGAGATACCGAAGGAGGAGAAAGAGCAGGAAATAGTCTGGCAGAAATTGCTATCGCGGTCACGTCTGCTTCATATGCTGGAGGAACAGCAGCCAGGAATCCGGCACTCACTCTCCTCATCCACCTCCCTCTTACAAAAATCATTATTTTTATTAACACAAACAACTTTTGTTTCAAATCTTGAACTTCATTCCAATGTTTGTTTTATCTTTTTTTTTTCATGTGCCATCCGTTCCCACCATGTGAGCATAATCCATTCATGACTATTACACGGTTTGCCATAACTGCCAACTCATATAGTAACATACATAGTAACATAGTAAATGATGACAGATAAAGACCAGCATGATCCATCTAGTCTGCCCAGCATGATGGCAAGAGTAGGTGCACCTGCCGCTCCGTGCAGGCCACCCCTCCCCACGTCCCTGTTTAGGGGTGAACCCACCACTCCATGCAGGACACGCCTATTTGTTGAGAAATTAGATGGTTCAGTTTATTTTGATTTTATCCTGTTGCTGTAAAGGGATCCACTGTGTCAGTCCCATACCATTTTGAATTCCGTCACCGTGTTTGCCCCCACCACTTCCATCAGGAGGGCATTCCAAGCATCCACCACCCTTTCCGTGAAAAAGTATTTCCTGACATTGCCTTTCAATTTACCACCTTGCAGCTTCCTGTTGTACCCTCTAGTTTTACAGCTTCCCCATCTTTGGAAGAGGTTTGTTTGTTCATTATATCCCTTTAAGTATTTAAAGGTCTGAATCATATCTCCCCTGTCCCTCCTCTCCTCCATAGTGTACATGTTTAGGTCTTTAAGTCTGTTCTCATAAGGCTTCTGACGCAGGCTCCAAATCATTGTGGTCGCCTTCCTCTGAACAGCTTCCAGTCTTTTTACATCCTTTGCAAGATACGGTCTCCAAAACTGAACACAGTATTCCAAGTAAGGCCTCACCAGTGACTTGTACAGTGGCATAAGTACCTCTTCCTTTCTGCTGGTGATTCCTCTTTGTATGCAGCCCAACATCCTCCTGGCTTTTGCCACCGCCTTGTCGCACTGTTTTGCCACCTTGAGATCTTCAGAAATAGTCACACCAAGGTCTTTCTCCTGATCCGTGCACACCAACCTCTCGCCCCCTATCGCATACATTTCCCCTGGATTTCTGCTACCCAAGTGCATGACGCTGCACTTCTTCACATTAAATCTTAATTGCCAAGCATTTGACCATTCTTCCAGCTTTTGTAGATCTTTCCTCATGTTAACCACTCCTCGGGGGAGTCTACTCCATTGCAAATTTTCGTGTCATCTGCAAAAAGACAGACTTTTCCATTCAGTCCTTCAGCAATATCACTCACAAATACATTGACCAGTGCCGGGCCCAGGACCGACCCCTGTGGCACCCCGCTAATCACCTTCCCTTCACCCAAGTGAGCTGCATTTACCATCACCCTCTGTCGTCTGTCAGTCAACCAGTTTGTGATCCAATTTACCATCTTAGGATCCATCCCCAAGCTACCGAGTTTATTGATAAGCCTCCTATGAGGAACAGTATCAAAGGCTTTGCTGAAATCCAGGTAGATGACATCCATCGCATGCCCCTGATCTAGCTCCCTGGTTACCCAGTCAAAGAACTCAATCAGATTTGTTTGGTAAGATCGTCCTTCAGTAAAACCATGTTGCCTCGGGTTTTTCAACCTGTTGGTTTTGAGAAAGTTCACTATTCCCTCTTTCAGGATCACCTCCATGACTTTTCCCGCCACCGCGGTAAGGCTCACAGGCCTGTAGTTTGACACTTCTTCCCTGTCACCACTTTTGTGTAGAGGTACGACATCAGCCATTCTCCAGTCCTGAGGAACCTCTCCTGTTTCCAAGGATCTGTTGAAAACATCCTTTAATGGCCCTGCAAGAACCTCTCTGAGCTCTTTCAGTATCCTGGGATGTATCCCATGCGGTCCCATGGCCTTGTCCACTTTCAGTTTTGCAAGTTGTTCTAACACCTCAACTTCTGTGAATGGTGTGGTAACTACTTCATTCCCATTTTTATATTTGGGAGTCACAGGTGGTCCTTCTCCAGGACTTTCTATAGTAAAAACAGAGGAGACGTATTCATTTAACGATTTCGCTTTTTCAATGTCACTTTCCACGAGTCCGTTCACAGCACTTCTGAGTCCTGCAATTCCACCTCTGATCTTCTTCCTTTCCCAAATATACCTTTTTTTTTTTATTGAAATTTCAAAAAACTTACAAAAGCAAGCATAAAGAAACCACAGATGTTTCTTAAAGACAAAATATAGCAATATAACAAATATTGACCAAAAAAACCCACACAATGAATAGCAATGCATCATCATAGCCCACAATCCGGGGAGAGACTTTAAAGAAAAGAAACACTTCAAAGAACAAATAGAGCAAACTCTAAATTATCAGGCATCTTAAATTAAACCCACACACCTCCAGTTACTAATTACCTAGTTGTTCCTTATCAGCCAGAAATACCTCAAGCTGAGAAGGATCAAGAAAAACAAACTTTGAACCTTGATACAAAACCAAACATTTGCAAGGGTATCTGAGAAAGAAAGTAGCAGAAATAGCAAGCAGTCTAGGTTTAAGGGCCAAAAAGGCCTGTCTCCTAGTCTGTGTCACTCTACTAATATCAGGAAACATTTGAACCTTGGCACCACAGAACAGAGCTGACATATTTTTAAAATAACTACAAAAAACAAGCATTCTATCCTGGTCTAAGAGAAAGGATACCACCAGCGTGGCTCTAGAAGAAATAGTATCCCTAGAGTCCTCTAGGAATTTGGTAAGGTCCAGGGCATCCGTGCCCTTAACCTCATCAAACCCAACCAGAGAACCAGTAGCCAACCTCTTTCCAGTAAGATAATATAACTTAGAGAGAGCAATGGAGTCAGCCGAAGCCAACCCCAAGACCTCTTTGAAATACTTTCTTAGCAAAATTTCAGCTGAAAGTAAATGAGAAAAAGGAAAATTCAACAATCTAACATTTTTTGCTCGAAACAAATTGTCATACTGTTCCATCTTAGTGTGCACATATAAACTTTCCTTTATATGAGAAGAATTGACAGCTGCAAGGGCCTGACACTGGGTTTCACACTTAGCAACCTGTTTAGAAATAAACTCAACCTTTCTATCCACTTCAGACAGCCTAGTGGTAATCTCATAAGAGAAACCACAAAGCTGTACTACAGTGGGCACCAAGGTGTTTTCGATACGGGTGACTACTTTCCAGATATCTGCCAGGGTGACCTGGTCATCCTGGACCACCCTGGCTTCGTCTGGAACAGGCACCCATAACACTGGTTTCAGCTTTTCCCCAGCATCTATCGGGGTACTCTGCTGAAACTGGGTGCCCAGGGGATCGGACAAAGGTGGAGATACATATACTGGAGGAGATGGTGGTGAGCGGTCCGGGGAACTAAGAGAAGCCGGGGACGATCGTAGAACAAGAAAGTCCGGGTCACGTGATACATTGGTATTAGACACTACCTGGACATGTTTGTCCATAGGTCCAACAGCTACCTCCGTTTGTTCCGCCGGCGGGATCTTCTTCTTTCTTTTACCCATCTAGCCAACAGCTACTACAACGTAGCACTTGAACCAGTTCTCCCGTTCTCCTTCGTGGCTCCAAGGGGCTCCCAAGGGGCCTAATATGCCCCTTGTATCTAGCCCCTTATATCGCTGCCCCGACTAGCGCCTCCGGCTGCGCCTAACCTACCAGGCTTTTAACATCTCTCCCGACGCTGAAATCAGCTGTGCAGCATTTAAAGGGCCCCCGATGAAGTCGGAGCCGGCGGGAAAGGAAGCCCGGTATCTCCTGGACCTCAGCGCTGCCTCCAACCTCTCTCCTGATACTGAAATCAGCTGTGCAGCATTTAAAGGGCCCCCGATGACGTCGGAGCCGGCGGGAAAGGAAGCCCGGTATCTCCTGGACCTCAGCGCTGCCTCCAACCTCTCTCCCGACGCTGAAATCAGCTGTGCAGCATTTAAAGGGCCCCCGATGACGTCGGAGCCGGCGGGAAAGGAAGCCCGGTATCTCCTGGACCTCAGCGCTGCCTCCAACCTCTCTCCCGACGCTGAAATCAGCTGTGCAGCATTTAAAGGGCCCCCGATGATGTCGGAGCCGGCGGGAAAGGAAGCCCGGTATCTCCTGGACCTCAGCGCTGCCTCCAACCTCTCTCCCGACGCTGAAATCAGCTGTGCAGCATTTAAAGGGCCCCCCGATGATGTCGGAGCTGGCGGGAAAGGAAGCCCGGTATCTCCTGGACCTCAGCGCTGCCTCCAACCTCTCTCCCCGCCCAAATATACCTGAAGAAGGTTTTGTCATCACACTTCACATCTTTAGCCATCTTTTCCTCTGCCTTTGATTTTGCTATCCTTATTTCTCTCTTTGTCTCTTTGAGTTTGATCATGTATTCATTTCTGTGTTCCTCTTTTTGCGAGCTTTTGAATTTTGCGAAAGCTGTGTTTTTTGCCTTTATTTGAGCAGCCACTTCTTTGGAAAACCAAATAGGCTTTCTTCTCCTCTTGTTTTTGTTTACTTTTGTTACATATTTATCTGTTGCCCCTTTCATTGCCACCTTTAGTTTAGCCCATTGCAATTCCACTTCCCTTATCTCCTTCCACCCTGTCAGCTCCTCCTTTAGGTACTCGGCCATTTTATTGAAGTCGGTGTTTTTGAAGTTTAGGACTTTGAGCCTGCTATGATTGGCCTGTACCATGGCTTTTATCTCAAACCACACCGTGTGATGATCGCTGCTGCTCACAGGGGTACTCACGCAGACATTTGACATGCTATTTCCGTTGGTGAGCACTAAATACAGCGTTGAGCTTTCCCTGGTTGGCTCCATCATCATTTGTCTAAGTAACGCATCTTGGAGAGCATCCACGATTTTTTTGCTTCTTTCCAGATTTGCAGAAGGAGTAATCCAATACACATCAGGTAGATTAAAGTCACCCAATATGATTGCTTCCCCCTTTGTGGCTATCTTGGCAATATCTATAATCAATTTGTTATCTATCTCTTCAATTTGTGTTGGAAGGTCTGTAGAGTACAGCAATATGGATGACAGTGCCATCTCCTCTTTCCAACACAATCCAGAGCGCTTCTTCTTTTCCCTATGTCCCCTGCATTTCAGTAGCTTTAATATTGCTTTTGACATACAAGGCTACTCCTCCTCCTTTTCCATTTTCTCTGTCTCTTCTGAATAGATTATAGCCAGGTATGGCTATATCTCAATCATGTGATTCGTTTAGCCATGTTTCTGTAATGGCCACAATGTCCAAATCCATTTCCACCATTAGGGCTTTGTCAGACGGTTGCCTGGGTGAGAATCTTCAGTCTTGGCAAGTGCATATCTCTATATGATTTGCAAGGGATTGTGGGCAATGCAGTTCATTCACACCAGACACAGCTGCTGACAATAATTTAGTTGTGCTCAAGTGTTAAAGCCAATAAGATATTTATTTATGGGGTTATTTCTCCCAACACAGATATGCTTGGTAGCACATAAATCAGGTTACTTGCTTCCAGTGTTTAACTTGGAAAAACAAAGTCAAAATCAGGAAAACAACATTCAAACTTGTCAGGCATTAGCTAATGTTTTCTTAGCATATATCAAACAACAAACGAAAAGCCACAAAGAAAGAAAAAAACTGTTCTTTTCAGGTTAACTTCTGATAACCTCCCACATAGATTCAGAAGTGATTCTCTCCTAGCTCACAAGCAATTAGGTAAGGCTCAATTGCTAGCAGTTATCCAGCTGAAACCCCTTTAGCTGGCTTGCTTTCTACTGTGTGGGTCAAATCCTGCTTCAGGAGCTTTTCTGAGTAGATTAAAGAACAAGTTTGTATTTCTTTGTGATGGTTGCTGTACTTTATAACAGAAAATCACCAAAGGAGTTTGGACAGAGAGCAGTCCATATAAACACATTCTTCATCTGCAATCATTCCCCCTTCTTCAACAAGCATGGGTTCAATATCATGGATTGGCATAGATGAATCTCTCAATGGAGCACTTTCAGGAGAATACTTGTTTCCCTGCTGTCTTTCAAGGTTATAGCTAGGGCATAGATCAGTGTTCATACCTGAGCTTCCATTGCTGTTAGAGTTCCTCTCTATATAGCCTGGCCAGTATGTAGTCCAGTTCTTATGTCCAGCCTTCCAATCCAGATCCCTGGACACTGGATCTCTCTTCACATACCTTCTGGCACAGGTCTTAGGGTCCCTTCCACGTGCAGCCGTCTCCCTCACAGGTAGCGTCTGGAGTTTCCTAGCTCTGCAGCACCATTCCTCTGGCTTTCCCCAGTCCAATGGTGTATGCTGGCCCTTGAAATGCCTCCCAGTATATGTACTGCTCTGGACTCTTCTAGACCTCTCAAAGGCTTTTCTCTTCCTTCTTCCAAAGGGTTTCTTTCCTTCTCTGTCCGTCCGGTTTGGCTTCTGCTTCTGATGATCTTCCTGATGATGAAGATGATCAAGCTCAAACTGCTTCTCAGGATAATGAGGATAATTCTCTGTAGAATAAACTCTACCTTTTTTCTGCTTAGATGAGTGCTCCTCCCTAATACAGCGCAGCTGTGCTGAATCAGGCCCTGCCCTTTGAGATGAGTGCTTAGGGATTACCTCATAGCCCTCCTGATTGAACACACGTTTCCCCACTTCAGCTCCTCTAATGGCTGTTGGAAACCTGGTGCATTCTGGGACTGGTAGTCTTTTATGGGAAAATTCTGTTTTCTTATTTCTACCAGAACTGACAGGTTGCTTGTTCAGAGTCACTTCACATTTTCTATAGCTCCTTCCTGAGCTATGATAAGCTTCCTTATCACAGCTTCTAGGTCTGGAACTTTGTTGTCTAAGCTTCGAGCATTTGTTCTCATTGCTTTCCAGCATTTAACTGGCTTGCGTGTATTTAGCATTGATTTTGTTCTGCCTACATCTTCCCACTTGTTTATGATGTGTGGTTTAAATGTGTTGCTGTTTCTGATTTTAATCTGCTTTTGCAGGGGGTGACGTCCAGAGCTTGACCTTCCACATCCGTCACCCCCTTTTTTCTAGTTTAAATGCATATCCACATATTGCTTGTATTTTTCACTTAGGATTCTTTTCACTGCTACAGAGAGATGTAGTCCATCAGCACAGTATAGTCTCTTGTTGTTCCATCTGTTACCCCAGTCGCCAATAAATCTGAATCCTTCTTGTTTGCACCAGGTCTGGAGCCATGTATTAAAGCTGTTAATGTGATGCAGCCTTTTTGCCCCTTTACCAAGCACAGGTAGAACCTCTGAGAATGCAACAGTGTTAACAATGGGCTTGAGTTTCTCTCCCAGAGATTGGAAGTTCTTTTGGACTGTAGCGGTACTGTTTCTAGCCAGGTCATTTCTGCCCAAGTGGATAACCACATCAAGTTTGGAGTGTTCACTTTCCACGCTAAGTACTTCAACAACGTGATTTGTATTCCTGCTGGCTGAAGAGCCTGGGCGGCACTTGACTATCTTCTCTCTTTTGAACTGTATTCCCAAGTTGATGCCACTGATGATGGAATCACCAAGTAGTAGTAGTTTGCTGTTTGGTGAGGTTTTCTTCATATTTGGTCCTTTAGCAGGAGATTGGGCATTGTCTGTCTCATTTAAGGGCCCTTCAGTTTCTTTGGATTGGGCATCCTCATTCGCCAAGGCAGAGAAGCATTATGCAGGGATATCTCCTGATGCATAGGATGCCTCTGTGTCACAGGTCACAATCTACCAGAACCCAATGTGATCCATTTGTTCCTGGGGTGTTTCATTTTTTGTGGAAGTGCTGGTGGACTTTGTTCAGTTTGTATCTTAGAAGAGATACGCTTCATTGCAGCCAGTTCCTCCCTCAGTTCCTCATACTCATTAGCCAAGGCAGAGAAGGCATTATGCAGGGATATCTTTTGATGCATAGGATGTCTGTGCATTACAGGTCACAATCTACCGGAACCCACTGTGATCCCCTTGTCCCTGGGATATTTGATGCTTTGTGGGAGCGGTGGTGGACATTGTTCAGTTTGTAACCTAGAAGAGGTGCGCTTCATTGCAGCCAGTTCCTCCCTAAGTAGGGTCACCTCTTTATGCATGGCAACTAGGTCTTCCCTTAGTAGAGTCAGTTCTTTATGCATGGTAGCTGACCTGAGGCACATAGGACAAGCTCTGAGTTTCCATATGATTCGTCTTAGAATGAAAGTACTGCAGTTATTGCACCGAATACACAACATGCTGAATAAGCAGTCCTAGAAGGAGAAGAGGAATAAGAAGAAGGAAAGAGGAAGAAGATGTGGGCTGTAACCTAAGTTAAGAGGATAGATGGCAACGTATGTGAGTACTATATAGGCAATCCAGCCCCTGGGCATATCTCGAGCAATGAAGCTTATCTACGGAGAAATTAGCCTCCAGAGGAAACTGCAAATTCTCATTACCTCTAGTAATTGAATGGCTACATCACCATGCTTCTCACACATACAATAGAAGCATACAATAATAAGGGCTAGTTTTCTTAAACTAAAGCCCTAGCTCTGTCATGCCATTCACACATCTGAGACTGGGCCTGTCTTATTACACAGATTACCCATCGCTGGTAATATTCACAAATCTGATATCTTATGTCTCCCTTGCCTTGATCACGGCACCCCGATAATGTATTCTGCTCCTCCCCTCACCCGTAATAGCACCTGGGTTCTTGGAAACGGATCGCCACACTCAGAGAAATGAGAAAGAAGTAATAACAATTAATAATGAAATTCACACACACAATTGTGGTACACACAGCACCAAAGTGCTTTGGGAGAGCGAGCAAGGCTTGAAACTTCTCTCTCTAACTCCGTCTATTTTGGTTTCCTTTTTTATTGGCTTAAATTCCCATCTCACAGCATAATTTCCACCTTAATATTCTTCATCAAACATCACGCTACATCTTTTACTAATGCATATTCATAATGTGCATCTCTATGTCATAGATCAGATTTTATTAGTATAGGTCATCAGGAGGAAACACAGAAAAATAGAAATATGACGACAGAAAAAGACCACATGGCCTATCTAGTCTGTCCTTCCATATCAACAACTATAACAGTCCCCTTTTTTCCTTTAGAGATCCTCTGTGTTTGTCCCATGCGTTTTGAATTCAGATACTGTCCTCATCTCTACCACCTCCACTGGGAGACAATTCCACCGATCCACCACTCTTTCCATAAAGAAATATTTCCGCAAATCACTTCTGAATCTATTCACCTTCACCCTCATCCCATGTCCCCTCGTAGCAGAACTTGCTTTCAATTGAAAGAGGCTCTCCCCCTGAACATTTATTCCACAGAGGTATTTAAACATCTCAATCATATCACCTCTATCCCGCCTTTCCTCTAAGGTGTACATAGTAAGATCCTTAATATGCTGTCCTCATATGCTTTATAATGAAGACCACTAACCATTTTAGTAGCCACCCTCTGCACCCACTCCATCCTGTTCACATCCGTTTGAAGGTGCGGTCTCCAGAATTGCACACTATACTCCAAATGAGGTCTCACCAAAGACTTACACAGAGGCACTATCACCTCTTTTTTCCTGCTAGCCATTCCTCTCCGTATGCACCCAAGCATCCTTCTAGCTTTTGCCATCACCTTTTCTACCTGTTTAGCTACTTTAAGATCATCAGACACAACCACACCCAGGTCCCGCTCTTCTTTAGTGGACAAAAGTACTTCACCCCCTATACTATATTGCTCCCTTGGATTGCTGCAGCCCAAATGCATGACCTTACATTTTTTAACATTAAATCTCAGCTGCCAGATTCTAGACCATTCTTCAAGCTTAGCTAGATCCCTCTTCATGTTATCTACACCTTCCTGGGTGTCTACTCTATTGCAGATTTTGGTATCATCCGCAAAGAGGCAAATCTTACCCGACAGCCGTTCCGCTATATCACTAACAAAGATGTTAAAAAGAATTGAACCAAGGACAGATCACTGGGACACACCACTGGTAACATCCTATTCCTCAGAGTGAGCCCCATTTACCTGTACTCTTTGTCACCTCCCACCCAACCAAGTTCTAACCCAAGCAGTAACTTTAGGGTCCATCCCTAAGGTGCTCATAAGAACATAAGATATGCCATACTGGGTCAGACCAAGGTCCATCAAGCACAGTATTCTGTTTCCAACAGTGGCCAATCTAGGTCATATGTACCTAGCAGTTTCCCCAAGAGACACAAGTTCCACAATGCTTGTACTGGGTCAAGCATTGATATCTTCGGTCACTTCATAATAACGGTTTATGGACCTTTCCTCCAGGAACTTGTCCAAACCTTTTTTAAACCCAGCCACACTAACAGCCTTTACTACATCCTCCGGTAACAAATTCCAGAGTTTGATTACACGTTGAGTGAAAAAATATTTTCATTTATTAGTCTTAAATAGTTTACCCTATAGCTTCATTGCATGTCCCCTAGTCTTTCTATATTCTGATAACGTAAACAATCGATCTACATTTACCGGTTCCACTCCATTCATTAATTTATAGACTTCTATCATATCTCCCCTTAGCCGTCTCTTTTCCAGGTTAAAGATCGCTAACCTTTTTAGCCTTTCTTCATAGGAGTATCCTTGCATCCCCTTTACCATTTTGGTGGCTCTTCTCTGAACCTTTTCTAAAATCGCTATATCCTTTTTAAGATACGGTGACCAGAATTGCACACAATATTCAAGGTGCGGTCTCACCATGGAACGATATAGAGGCATTATAATATCTTTTGTTTTATTTTCCATTCCTTTCCTTATCATACCTAGCATTCTCTTTGCTCTCTTGGCCGCCGCTGCACACTGGGCTGAGGGTTTTAACATGGTATCCACAATGTCGCCTAAATCTTTATCCTGGGTGGTGGTTCCTAATGTGGAACCTTGCATCGTGTAACCATAGTTTGGGTTGTTCTTCCCTAGGTGCATAACCTTGCACTTGTCCACATTAAATTTCATCTGCCATTTTGATGCCCAGTCTTCCAATTTTGTGTCATCTGCAAATCTGATCACCTCACTAGTTATTCCACTTTCCAGGTCATTTATGAATATGTCAAAAAGCAGCGGACCCAGCACAGATCCCTGGGGTACACCACTATTCACCTTTCTCCATTGGGAAAATTGGCCATTTAGCCCTACCCTCTGCATTCTATCCTTTAACCAGTTCCTGATCCACAATAGTACACTGACTCCTATCCCATGACTCTTTAGTTTTGCCAAACGTCTCTGATGAGGGACCTTGTCAAAGGCTTTCTGAAAGTCGAGATACACAATATCAACCGACTCACCTTTGTCCACCTGTTTATTCACACTTTCAAAAAAACATAACAGATTAGTAAGACAAGATCTACCTTGTCTAAAGCCATGTTGGCTGTCTCCCATTAGGTTGTGACTATCTGCATGCTGAGTAATTTTATTCTTTATGATGGTTTCTACCATTTTTTCTGGTACTGATGTCTGGCTCACCGGTCTGTAGTTTCCTGGATCACCCCTGGAACCCTTTTTAAAAATTGGTGTTACATTGGCGATCCTCCAATCTTCAGGTATTAGAGATGATTTTAATGATAGTTCACAGATTACTGATAGCAGGTCTGCAATCTCATATTTCAGTTCTTTCAACACCCTTGGATGTATACCATCCGGCTCAGTTTGTTAATAAGTCGCTGTGAGGAACAGTGTCAAAGGCTTTACTGAAATCTAAATACACCACATCTAGAGCTCTCCCTCGGTCCAACTCCCTGGTCACCCAGTCAAAGAAATCAATCAGATTTGTCTGACAAGACCTGCCTCTAGTGAATCCATGCTGCCTCGGATCCTGTAATCCGCTGGACTCCAGAAACCTCACTATTTTCTCTTTCAGCACCATTTCCAATAATTTACTCACCACTGAAGTTAGACTAACCGGCCTGTAGTTTTCAACCACATCCTTACTTCCGCTTTTGTGTAAAGGCACCACATGAGCCTCTCTCCAGTCCTTTGGCACCACTCCCGACTCCAACGAGGCATTGAAAAGGTCAGTCAGTGGAGCTGCTAGAATGTCCCCAAGTTCTCTCAGTATTCTAGGGTGTATCCCATCCGGTCCCATCGCTTTGTCTACAGTAAGTTGGGCAAGTTTCTCACGAACACAGTCTTCTGAAAATTGTTCAAGATGTCCCTCGCTTATGTTCCTGTTTGTGGGTGTTTTCTGAGGTCCTGCTCCTGGTTCTTCATCTGTGAACACAGAACAGAAATATTTGTTAAGCAATTCCGCTTTATCCTTATCAGCTTCTACATATTCCTCCCCTTCAACCTTGCGTCTGAAATTACCACTTTTGCCCTTCCTCTTCTCACTAATATATCTGAAAGATGCCTTATCCCCCCCCCCCCCCCCATTTTATTGCATTGGCTATTTCCTCCTCTTTTTGAATCTTTTCTTTCCTGTCTACTTTGCTAGCTTCTCTAAGTTTTTCCAAATATAGATGCCTGTCTTCCTCTCTCTGTGATCTCCTGTATTTCATGAAGGCCTCCCTCTTTTTCTTCACTTTTTCAGCTACCTCTTTCGAAAGCCATAGTGGTCTCCTTTTCCTTTTACCTTTATTTACCATTTTAACAAAAAGGTTGGTTGCCCTTAAAATATCTCCTTTCAGTTTTTCCCACTGTTTTCTACATCCCCCAGCTGTTCCCATCCCGCTAACGACTCACTGAGGTATTGGCCCATCTTGGCAAAGTTAGTCTTCCTAACGTCTAAGACCCTCACCTTTGAATGGATTTTAACAGCCCTAGTCCTAATACTGAACCACACCATCCGGTGATCACTGGATGCAAAATGATCTCCTATTATAACATCAGAAACACTTTCACCATTGATAAGCACCAAGTCCAGTATGGCCCCTTCACGTGTGGGGTCTGTTACCAATTGCTTGAATAGTTCTCCCTGTAGAGAATCCAGGATCTCTTTACTTCTAGATGATACTGCAGCAGGAATGTGCCAATCAACAACTGGCATATTGAAATCCCCTATCAGTAGCACTTCCCCTTTCCTAGCAATGCTGCGTATGTCTTCAATTAACTCCCTGTCCACCTCTTCCTCTTGTGAGGGAGGTCTGTATATCATGCCAATGCAAATAGATTTCTCTTTCCCTCTTTCTACATTAACCCACAATGCCTCCTCTCTCCCTTTTAAGCTCTGTAATTCCAAAGTTTTAATAGTATTTTTTTTACATATAGTGCCACTCCTCCTCCCTGTCTTCCTACCCTGTCCTTTCTGAATAAAGAATAGCCAGGTATAGTTACATCCGAGTCATGGTTTTCTGTGAACCATGTTTCTGTAACTGCCACTAAATCCAAGTCGGCCACTCCCACCAAAGCTTCAACATCAGGGATCTTATTCCCCATGCTACGGGCATTTATACACACTGCTTTCCATATGTTACCCGTTACCCATTTCCATAAAGGTATTTAAAGCATCACTTTCCTGGGGGCTTTCACTTACCTGGGGGCTTTTTCACCCATCCCCAACTAATCTAGTTTAAAGCCCTCTTCAGTGCCAGTCCACTACTGAAGACACTTTGACCTTTCTTGGACAGATGGATGCCATCTCTGCTCTGCAACCCTTGGAACAGCATCCCATGGTCTAGGAAACCAAAATGCTCTCGATGACACCATCCACGCAGCCATGCATTCATCTCCAGGATGTGAGCCTCTCTGCCTTGGCCTTTACCCTCAACATGGAGGATTGAAGAGAACACCACCTGTGCACCTATGCTTCACCCTCTGTCCCAGAGCTATGAAGTCACTTTTGATACGCTCAGAGGGATACCTGGCAGTATCATTTGTTCTGACATGGATTAGCAATATTGGGTAATAGTCAGTGGGCTTGATGAGTCTCGGCAAACTCTCCGTAACATCTTGGATTTTGGCACCAGGCAGACAATATAGCTCTCTAGACATCAAGTCTGGGCGGCAGATGGATGCCTCAGTACCTCTCAGAAGAGAGTCACCAACCACCACTACCCTTCACTTCCTTGTGGTCACTGATTCTGCAACTTTGGGGTTCTTGAGCTCTGGTTCTTCCCTTTCCAGGGATACTTTCACCTCCTCCACTTCCAGGGCTGCATAATGGTTCTCCAATTCAAGGGCTGGAGAAGTTGGAAAGGTGATTCTGCAGGCCCTGGTGACTTGTGTCCAACCTTCGTCATTCTGTTGGCTCCCATCTCCTCTGCTAAAGAGCTTGGATGTTTCAATAAGCATCTCATCAATGTACTTCTCACTGTCTTGAATGCTCCTTAGCCTCACCACCTCCTCTCTGAGTTCCTCCACTTGTTTCCTCAGAGCTTCAGCATTTAGGCATCCTGCACATGGAACAGGTCCTTCAACTGGCATTGGGACCTCTGTCTAGACAGAGGCAGAAGCTGTAATGGGGCAACAGCTTTAGCAATATGATTTTTCCCAGCCATTGTTCTGTTTGTGGAGCTTTATAGGTATCTGTTAAAGCAAAAGAGAGAGATCTACCAAAGTACCAGCCGATTTCCCAGCTTTCCTTTCAGAGAAAAAGCAGTTAAATCACTTCAATTATATTCAAAATGCACTGTTCCAAGTCCCTGTGCTTTGTTAAATGGGGAGGTGCCCTATAAAGCAAGACTGCTCACTAGGGGTGGGTGGGAGTTGGGGTGGGTAAGGAGGGAACTAATACCTGATTATGTGTCAGCAGTTCCCAAAAGCTAAGAAGGTTACTAGAGTTTAAAACCTACTCTGCTAAAGAAAATATTGCCACTAAACCCCCTAAAAGAATGTAACTTTGCTTTAAAAATATACCAGAACCCTTTTAAGAGCTCCCAATTAGAGAGCTAGCAATTTAATAAAAATAAACCCTCAAATCCTTACTGTTGTTTGACCTGTAGAGCCCCTGTTTGGAATGCCTCAACAGGGCAGGGTTCTGAAGCCTTTTATGCAGGCCTCAGCTGCTCTCAGTTCATTCACAGGCTAATCAGGCCCACTAACTCCTGATTAGGTGTCAGCAGTTCCCAAAAGCTGAGAAAGTTACTAGAGTTTAAAACCTACTCTGCTAAAGAAAATATTGCCACTAAACCACCAAAAAGAATGTAACTTTGCTTTAAAAATATACTAGAACCCTTTTAAGAGTTCCCAGTCAGAGAGCTAGCAATTTAATAAAAATAAACCCTCAAATCCTTACCGTTGTTTGACCTGTAGAGCCCCTGTTTGGAGACATACATGTATTCCCAGACATAACTTCTTAAACAATAATTCTAATACATGCAGTTTTCACAGTGTACGTTTCAAGACTGAACAGAAAGTTCTTCCCTGCATTTTCTGTACTATAAACTGGCCTAATTTCTCTCTTATCTAAACTCTCAACAAAGTTTCTTTAGTAGAGTCTCTTCAAGGTTATTAGCTTAGTAATAGGCTTTGGAATGTCTAAGCTACTGAATCTGTGGTGTTAACTCTTTCTGAGGGCTTTCAGTGATATACTGTTATTGAGTACCCTCACAGTGTACACAGCCCTGTACAGACAAGCCTCCTTTCACCAAGGTTCCCCAAAACCCCTGTGTATAATCAGTATGATGGTACTGTTCCCTAACCAGGCCATCTACAGGTTTTTCACACTGCATCCCAAACCTGGGACAGGTGTTCAAATATTGGTCCCTTGCAGAGCATATGTTGCTGCTCTCTATGGATCTCTGTAGTATATGCCACTAGATGTGGGGCTTCATGGACACTATCTTGTTGCTCTCACTATCTTCTCAACATCACCCATATCCCTTCCCAGTTCTCTGGACATCAGCACATTGTGGCTTACAGCTTGACCATACATATGCTACCTCATATACCTGTCTTTCACCTCTGGACCCCATAGGGCCATCTCCATTCTGCAGATGCCCTTTTACTTCCCCCTCCAAACACCCTCAATCCTCCTACTCCATTCTCTGTGCCTCTACTTTCACTACATTTTTCCATCACTTTTTTTTCCATCCCACACCCCTCTCTGCCCCATCCCTTCTCATCCATGCCTGTTTACACCATCCCCCTCACATTGCTACCCAGCCCATCCTCCCCTTTCTTCCATTTTCCCTAACCCCTTGTTCTCCTTATCTCATCCCCACCATTCTGTACCTCCCTTTATTGACCTCACTGTCACCATCTGTCATTGACCCTGTGGCCCTGGTTTGTGTGTTGTGACATTTGTTGGGTTGCATTTGTGTGACTGTTACACAGAGACACTTTGTTATGCTATACATCACGTTCTAGCTCTGGAAAATGTGGTGATATGTGGGAACATGGACTTAGTTGATCCTATAATGGGGAATGGTCAGGTGCGGCTGCTTTAGCTCCCAGTCTTGTGCAGTCAGAGGGGCCATATCTTACAGCTGTGTAGGCAACCAACATTTGCAACATGAATTCCCTGTTGTTTACTTCTGCATTCTGTGCATGTTGTGATGTAGCAAGCCCTTCTGGCCCAGCAGAGAAGCTAGAAAACCAGGTAGAGAATGCAGGGCTGAGGGATAAACAAAGACACATGGCTACCAGTTGCCGGGGAAACAAAACACCAGAGAAGGAAACACGCCCCTGCTATCAGCATAGCCAGGAGTCACGGGGGAAGTTGGAACACCTGCTAAGGGGTGGGACCAGACCCTACCCAAGAGGGCGGTCTCATAAGGAGGCTACAGCAGGCAGAAAGGGAGAGCAGAGTGAGGAAAGCAGACTGCCAGTAAGGAGATGGAAGGAGTTCTCAGCTGGAGGGAGGTCAGAGGCTCCGGTTAAGGGCTACCGGGGGAGCAGACCAGATCAGCTGCAGCACTCACAACCTTACAAGGCAAGAGAGGAGAGCGAGAAAAGCAGATGCCCAGTCAGGAGGTGGGCGGAGTTTTCAGCCAACGGGAGGTCAGAGGTTCCGGTGGATAATCACAGGAGGAACAGACCAGAACAGGTGAAACACTCACAGCCTTATGAGCAGCCAGAAAAGCATTGGGGAATTGCTTCACCCAAGTACAGCAGAGAACCAACTGGCAGTTTTAAACCCCAGAGAAAGGCTTATACAACTGGGTCCCCAGGTAAGCCTAAGGGCTGGAGAGAACAGAAGTACTGGGGGTGTATTGATCCAGAAGGCTGGGGCTGCAGTGAAGAGTACCGGGGAGAAAAGGAAGGCCTAGAGCTATTTCAAACCCAAATGCTCTGTAGAAAATCAGAGGTGGGAGAAAAGGGCGCGGCTCCAGAAAAAGCCAAGCAAACATTTCCTGTTTCAGTAGGGGAATGTGTTGAGACGAAGACAGCCTGGTTAAATGTTAACAGGAAGGAATTAAATTATACGATTGCCTGGGCTGAACAAAGTATATCTTTGCTTTAAACTTTGTGGTGAAAAGAATACATGCTGGCTGTGAAGGAACAGAGCTGTATTAACCAGGTGCTGCAGCGCTAACTGCTGGAAAGAGAAAACTGTTTATATTTGCTGAAGAAAGCTATATTTAAGTTGTCCTTTTCTGCAAGGAGCAGTTAATTTGTGTTCTTCTTTTGTCCTTGTAAAAGTCCAACCCCGGGAGGGGAAATAAATCCCTTTACTTATAACCACTTTGAGTCACACTACTCTTCTTTTAAAACTGATGGTAAAAACTACACTTCCCAACAAGCAGTGCTCCAGGAAGTGAAAGGCCCTTGGTTTCAAGAAGGACTTAACCTCCTTAACCCCTACCTACGGGTACTGGCAAGGGGAGGCACGACAATGTTCATAGCCAGCGGCATTATGCGCTCATTGCATCTGGCCAGTTGCACCAAGTCACAGGACAATAGGTACAATAACAGTGGTGACATCACCATAACCTGCAAAATGTGGAACTACCCCCACAACAAGCATATCTAACACATGGAGTGGGGAATTTTTTTTTCTGCAAGTTTGATTTCCCTGTTCATGGTTTTGCTTTTGCACGATTCCCCTGGGTGGTCTTGAACCAGCAACCTGTGCATTTGCAGGACATCTTCTAACAGGGGAAGCTCTTGTATAATGTCTGCAAATGCATACTGTTCTAGGATGGGACCCCCAGGCATCCCAGGATGGCAGGGAAGTGCATTTTGAATTGTGTACCCTGGCAGGGTCAGTGACCTAACACATGCCACTGACAATAGTGACTGCCACGGGTCATCCCCACTGTTTGCATGTGCACTCCCACAGCCAGGTCTATGCCAGGTGCTCATTTCTGATCTATTGCCCTGCCCATCTCCCCTCTCCCCTCTCTGGAGCTCAACTTCCCATTAGTTACTCACCTCTGCAGGCGGAGCTGGATCCCCCTGCAAATGGCAGTTGCCAGACTCAGGTTGGCCCTGTGGTAACCCCTGGGGTACGGTACCCCCTCACATCTGAGGACCATTCTGGCCAGGGCCTTGGCCTCTGTGGGACTAAAATTGCTTGCTGTCCTTGCTGTCATGCTGCAGCTGTGTATTTCTCCTGCCAGAGGGGGTTCCTGCACATAGAGTGTGCATTCGCACATGTGATATCATAGCCAGTTAAGGGCTCTATGATGAGGCCGCTGGTACATCCGGCTATCCGCTGGTGACACATTTTCTATAGTATGCAGTTATTGCATTACTACCCAGATATTACAGATCTTGATCTTTCCATCACTGCGCAGTTATGGACTTCCCTCTGTGACATTCACTTCTTATCTGTGCATTTTGCATTTACCTCTGCCTTGAGTGGGTATGTCAAATATCGGCGTTCGATTCCCGCTTGTGTACCTGGATGTGGCCGCCAGCACTGTCCCCATGTGTCTATCAACTAATTTGCGATTTGTGCCCCTTTCTGTGTGAGTTTCTTTAACCGGTTATCATCTCCTTCTGCACCTCTTGCAATATTGGGCTCATAGTGATTATAGAATTGCACCTATCAAACAGCCTTTCCCTCTCATCATTTCTCCCAATTACAGATGCAGAGAAACAACAGATATAAATACACACACAGACACATGTCCACACATGCACAGATATATATATATGCAAGCATTCACTGCCACAAATGCAAGTTGGCACAGACATACATGCAACCACACATAAATTGACACACAAAACTGCACACATACATACTAACGCATACATACAAACACATAGCAGCCCATAAAAATACACACACATACAAAATAAAGATACACACATATATAACAGATAAATATACAAAACAAAGATGTGCACACACACACATATATACAGACAGACATAACATGTACACAAGAGATGCACATGTACACACTTACTGCAGATGGCTATGTGCGTGTGCATACACACACACACACACAGATGGGCTGGAAAGAACTCCATGGGCCATGATCTGCATGCTTTCCTCACTTGTTTTTCTTTCAATTTGCTGATGTTTACTCCAGATCTGCCTGCTTTACAAGCCCCCTGTGGAGAGGTATAAGTGATTTGAAATGTATTTATTTTCTTTTGTACTGTAGTTTTCCAGGTCACTGTAAGTGTCCCAGTTCAGGTAATCCAGAAGTCTGTTAGTATGGGCTTTTCTCTCTTTCTGGTTCTCCACTAGATACTCAGAACTCCACATTTACAAGGCTATAAGACCTTTCTGCAGTGAGAGAAGAACATTGGCAGGGACATACTGAGTCAGCTGACAGGAGGTGTAGGAGGGTCAGTGCATTTGAGGAGAGAATTATAATAATCACAGTTGAGCAGCTACTACTACTACTATTACTATTTATCATTTCAATTGCACTCATATGCACATAAGAGTCAATCCCTTCCCCACAGAGTTTATGACCTGTTCAAGACAGACAAACAGAACAAACAGGGGACTGGGATAATTCTTAAGGGAAATGATTAAAAAGCATAAGGATGTGGACAGGAGAATACGTGGGTCAGGATCCAAAAGCAGCCTCAAAGAAATGAGTTTTTGCCTGGGCTTCTACTGGACCTCCGATGGAGCCTGACCTACCAACTCCGTTAGTCTACTCCAGGCATATGGCACAGCAAGGTATAACAAACAAATTCTGATATTGGCAGTAGAAGGAAAATGATTTGCTTGATGAGTGGAGTTGCCGAAGAGGGGTATAGGGAAAAATAAGAGATAATAAGGTAATGTGGAGCAGCAGAATGAATGCACTTGTAGGTGAGTAAGAGAAATTTGACTTCTACGTGGAAACAGATAAGCAGCCAATGAAGTGCCTTGAGAAACGGGGTCAAGTGAACATGATGACACTGGTGGAAGATTAGCTGTGCAGCTCAGTATTGAACAGATTGAAGGGGAACTAGATGATTCACTGGGAGACCAGCAAGTTGCAATAGCCTAGAAGAGAGGTGGTGAACGAATGGGTAAAGGTCTTGGTAGTGTGTTCAGAAAGGAAAGGACAAATTTTGCTGATGTTGTAAAGGAAGAAACAACAGATTTTAGCTGGATATGTGTAGAGAAAGAAAACGAAGAGTCAAAGATGACCCCATGGTTGCAAGCCAAGGAGATGTACGATGACAGTGTTGTCTATAAAAATGTAGAAGAGAGAAAGGGGAGGGGTTTGTTTAGGCAAAAGATTAGAATCTCCATCCTCACCCATCTGTCAAGAACAGTGGGAGATGCATGGTAAGTCAGAAGCAATAGTGGGACTGACAGAAACAGTGGGCAATGTGAGAGAATACGTGTTGTGGAATATGCTTATGTACCCCATCTGCCTGGACAGACAGACAGAAAAAGGACTTCTGCTATTATATACAATGAAATAAAAAAAATTCAGAGCTGATACTTAAGATTTTGAAAGGGCTAATCAGAATAGATTGTTTTATAGTTTAATATGGGAAATAAAGAATCTGAGAAATGATTACATTTCAATTTATGTATCTTGGAATGGCATGGATTTGGGGTGTATTTTTATTTTTTTCTTTAGTAACACACTGAGGCATGTTTACGGAAGATTTTAATGTGCATTAAGGAGGTTAATGTGCATTAAGTATCCACAGCCCTTTTATTGCTATGGGTGCAGTGGTACTTAATATGCATTAACTTCGTTAACGCACATCAGCTATTGGCAAACATGTCCCAGTATGCTTTCCTATTTTCTATTCCCACATGAAAACTAGGGAGGGGCATTTTCAAAAGCATTTACATGGTTTTCACACTTGCAAAACATCTTCAGCAGCACTAATATGGTTAGTGCTGTTAAATGTCCCCGAGTGCCGCTGTTATATCTCCCATGCTAAACAGCATCGTTGCATTCTGGGGGGTGGAGCGGAGGTGGCACCCATCACTAACCAGACAGCGGCTTGTCCAACTGTTGTGCTGTCCATCTTGACTAGATTGTAAGCTCTGATGAGCAGGGACCGTCCTTTATATGTGTCTGTACAGAACTGTGTACACCTTGTAGTGCTATACAAATGATCTGTAGTACTTGTAGTAGTACTGCCCGGTTAGCAATACACGGCGAAAGTGAAGTGCAGGAAACTCTGGTGTAATTTCCGCCAATTGGACAATGGCTCAATATTGCCACTGCCCAGTTAGCCTTGTGACAATGCTGCGGACCTGGATATTTAATACTGGGGTCAGATATGACCCCGGCATTGAATATCTGGGTTAAAATTTCAGCACCAGTGCTAGCCGCATTAGTAGCACTAGCCACTGGTACGGAATCTCCCCTCTACATCTTTAGTTCAAGAGTTCTCAACCCAGTCTCTGGGACACACCTAACCAATTAGGTTTTCAGGATAACCTCAATTAAATTGCATGAGAGAGATCTGTATATTGTATAATGGAGGCAGTGCTTGCAAATCTGTCTCATGTACATTTATTGTGATTATCCTGAAAACCTGACTGCCTAGGCATGTCCTGAGGACTGGCTTGAACACCCCAACTTTAGTTCCACATGCCAAATAATTTTCACTATGGGAATGTTTAGTTGAATACTGCCATCTGTTCATCTAGGCTTTAAGAGCCTAATTAGTTTTAATTTTCAGTTGCGTTCTCTAAAGAAAATGTTTACCTAAGTGCTACAGTTATTTTCCAGTATTATTTCAGTAGTGCCATAATGATAAAAACCCTTTATGACCAACAATAAAATAATCTGAAGATAATTTGAGCTACATTATGAGATGTTAAAATGGGAGGAGGGGGCTGCATTAACACAAAACCTCATCTGGATTACAGCTGTTCAGAGACAACAAACAGTGGATTAATTCAGATAAATCGGATCCCTCTCATCCTGACAGGGCTCACATATTTAGGCTCAGTTCAGATATGTACTGTATTCTATAATTTGAGCAAACTACAGAGATAGTTATTCATATTATATAGGATTGTGTGATGGGTTGGAAGGATCATTTTTGAGGATGGAAGAAAAAAAATGTATATTGGAACTCAACTTCATTTTTTGGGGAAGTAAGAGGCCAGTGGCACCTTATAGACTAACCTTTTTTTACTGAGGCATGAGCTATCAAGGAAAAGAGTAATACTTGCATTGTGCCAAAGAGAGCCTCCCTTTGGCATTCATAGGATGTTACATGTATGGGGAATTTATCAAGGAGTGCTTGGAAATTCCTCTTAATTAAGCTTGTGGCACCCAACACGATGGGAAATAACTTGGTATCTTTCTGACACGTTTTCTTGATCTCCAAATGCATTTCTTGGTACTTGAAGATTTTCTCCCGTTCAACGTGATTCAGTGCAGTTCTGGTGTTTTTCTCCTTTATCATTATATTCTGCTTCCACGCGTCCAGCTTTTTATTTGTCAGAATGGGAGTATCTTCAGTGCTCATAACCTGTTCATTCTTGGCAAATCTTTTAGGGTCATGATCCCAGTGCTTACAGAGTTTCCAATGGATGAGGTGTGCTACTTTATTGTGCCTTTCTGTATAGAATTTTTCTGCCTGAAGACCTTCACAGCCAGCTATGAGATGAGTCACCATTTCCAGCTCTTTCCCACTGAATCAACATATGTCTGATTTGCCCGTTTTTTTAAATGCTTGCTGTAAACCATCTCATCCGTAAACCGCAATCCTGGGCTGCAAATATCAACCTCTCATCCTTCAGCTTCAGTTCACCTCTTAACCATTCATGTATCCGTTTTTGATATCCTGGAGTAGCATTCTGAATTTTCCCACAGCAAAGAGCTGTAATTTAAATCAAATCAGAATATAACATAGCATAGAAGGCAAAACTGGGTCAGTACTCTTTGAGCAACAAATAAAGTCTTCAAGAGACCTTTACAAAGATGCCTTCTACCTAGGGGGCAAGAGACCTGTGAAACATTTTAAATAGGTGTTAACACCAGGTGGAAGGTCAAAAGGCCATTTTGAAAGACTCCATCTATCCAAGCAAGGATTGTTAATCACCAAGGAAGTTGGTCACAGCTTACCTCAGCGGCACAGGACAGGGTACTGTGTAGCAGCCCTCTTTTAATAAGTATTATTTATGTTTATGTTTATGCAATTTCTTGATATACCGCCTAGGCTGAAAGGCATCAGAGCGGTTCACAATCACTATAAGCAGGTACTGGATACATTCCCTCCTTCCCTCCCCAACACCCAGGTTAATTGTAGCTTTTAGGTACTTACACATCTTAAAGGAAAGGAGGTGCTCTCAGGTGAAGCTCGTTATCCAAATCAGTCATACCAGGACCTGAGATTAATTAAGCTTCAGGTGAACAAGGTATGTTACATGTATTAGTACAGTTTTATTAGTATAAATATCCATAGCAACCCTTAGTAAGTAAAGAACTTAAAGATCTAAACACAAGCTTAAAACTAAGATGCAGACAGCAGTCCAGCAGCAAGATGGGGGCTTTCCAGCCTTTTGCACTGAGTGTCACATGTATGATTTTCTCCAAGTTGGTGAGAGGTCTTACGTGTGCACTAGGTGCAAGGAGCTCTTTGCTCTCAGGGAATGAGTCCGTTCTCTAGAGGCTAGAGTAGCAGACTTGGAAGACATAAGAAAGACAGAGAGGTACATAGACGAGACCTACAGGGATAGTCCTGAAGTCCCACCTCCAGTCTGGCAGCATCCCTGTTGCCATGGAGGAGAGAGGTCACATGACAGGAGAACATCACCCTGGTGTGGCAGGAAGTGATCCTGTAACTAGAACCTGTCCTCCAGGTGATGTAAAACCCTCTCACACCGAGGAAGTTTCTCCAGGGCCATGTGCCCATGAGGGAAGGGTTAGGACAGCCGTTATAGTTGGTGAGTCGATCATTAGGCATGTAGATAGCTGGGTGGCTGGTGGACTTGAGGATCGCCTGGTAACATGCCTGCCTGGTGCAAAGGGACCGGACCTCACGCGCCACCTAGATAAGGTCTTAGTTCTGGGGAGGAGTTTGCTGTCTTGGTACATGTCGGTACCAATGACATAGGAAAATGTGGTAGGGAGGTTCTGGAGGCTAAATTTAGGCTTTTAGGTAGGAAGTTGAAATCCAGAACGTCCAGGGTAGCATTCTGGAGGGGCTCTTCCGAAGGGATGGGCTTCACCTTAACTGGGATGGAACCAGGCTGCTGGCATTAACCTTTAAAAAGGAGATAGAGCAGCTTTTAAACTAGATAATAGGGGAAAGCTGACAGTCGCGCAAGAGCACATGGTTCAGAAGAATGTATCCTTTTAGAATACTACCAAAAGCAGAGAGGTTCCATAAAAGAGTAAAATAGCCCAAATGCCCTCGAGTATGGAGCAGACAGAGCTTAAAGATCCCAAATTACCCATGCCTACCGATAGCCAGATTAATATGAATAAAATACAGTCTCTAAAATGCTTGAATGCAAATGCTAGAAGTCTAAAAAATAAGATGAGAGAGTTAAAATATATAGCACTAAATGAGATGTTAGATATGATTGGAATATCAGAGACATGGTGGAAGGAGGACAACCAGTGATACCTGGGTACAAACTATATCGCAATGATAGAGCTGATCAAATTGGTGGAGGGGTTGCGCTCTATGTTAGAGAGGGCATTGAGTCAGAAAGGATTAAAGATTTGCAGGAAACAAAATTTGCTGTAGAATCTCTATGGATTGAAATTTCATGTAAAAAGGGGAAGGCGATGGCAGTGGGGGTGTACTATCGACCGCCTGGCCAGAATGAACAAATGGATGATAAAATGCTCAAATAAATCAAGGGAGCTAACAAATGTTACAGCGCAGTAATAATAATGGGTGATTTCAATTACCCCGGTATCGAATGGGTCAGTGTCACAGCAGGACATGCTAGGGAGATAAAGGGGTATGTTTACCAAACTGCGGTAATGTCATTCGCTTTAGGTTCCGCGGTAAAGGTACAGATGCCCATAAAAAGGCATGGGCGGTGAATCGTTACAGCAAGCCGTATCAGCTAACGTATGTTACAAACTACCGCGCATTACAAGGCGCCACATAAGGCACCTTACAAGGCTAAGCGCCGTAGTAGGCACCCCTGGACAAGGCATTCTAGAAGGCACCGTGGGCTATGGAACCATAGGATAAGGTGGCCTAACAAGGTTACGGTGCCCTAGGTTAGTGTGCCCTAAGGGCTGCAAGGTGCCACAGGATGACATGCATGACCTGTGTGGAACAGAGACAGATGTAGCCCCAACACTAGATAGAGCACTCAGGAAAGGCAATGAACAGGTGAGTGAAGGAGGGAAAGCTGGGAGCCGCTGGACCCGCCATATCTGCGGGCAGCCCATGTGGCTGCCAGTACTGAGGACAAACATGATGGGGTCAACTGTACCACAGCACAGGGTGCTGGCAATGTAAAGTACTGGAAAGACAGTTGGTGGCAGACGATGGGAATACATGTCCCCCAGTGGAGGCGGGGGTGGCAGGATAGTTACAATGATGGGTGGACAGAGGAATGGTGGTGCCATGCAGATCAGGCACAGGTGAGGCAAGCATGATGAGGCGCAATACAGGAAAGGGTAGCAGTGCAGGACATGGGGTGGCAGCACGCACAGGCAGACAGACGCAGATAGATGGACCGAGGGAATGTTGGCAATTGTGGCAAGGGTATTATGGGCTGACAGCACAGATCTGCAAAAATATGACTGTTACAGGCATGCACACTATTTGAGTAAGATAGGCATAAGAGGAGGGAACAATGAGGAATGGAAGCCATGAACACTGCCGAGAACAGCATTGTATTAACCAGTAGGCTATACCTCTGTGGTGTATGTCACAGCAATGGCTGGGTACAGAAGGACTGCAGGTCACCGCACAAACTGTCTGCCCTGAGTGCCAGGATAGGGTAACCCCACCAGTACCCATGATGCAATACACATTCTGAATAGCTGTCTAAAGCTGATAACCAAATGGGGTCTGTACCTCTCCAGTACCTCAGCTTGGAAAGACGAACTGACAGTGCGTGATACTGGCACAGTGTAGCTACATACCATGCCATTGTGTAGGTTCTGTGTTCACCCTGAGGGATAGGATGGGTGCCCAGCACTAGGTCCGCAGTACATGTGGTGCTAGAGATAGGTCCTGCTGTAAATCCCCATCACTACCAGTGTGTGACAGGTGTTTCTTGCAGTACAACTGAAGGTAATTTGGTGTCCATCTGCATTCTGCAGTGACATGTGGTCCTCTGTGACCAGACACCACCCAGAATAGTCTGTACCCTATGTGAGGGTATGGCTGACATGGGCACCTGTTATGAGGGCAGAGGGGTTTCTAGACCTGCATACCCCAAAGGGCCCACATCACTCTTTTTGAGGTAAGGGACAGGTGCCCTAGCCCTGGTGAAGCAACTGCCATCCTGCTGGTATAAGACAGCCCTCCAGGGTTGGTAGGCCAGAGCCATACCTGTGCATGAGGCAGTGGCAAACCAGCAGCAATGTTGGGGTTAGGTCTGGAACACCCCAACTGCTGCACAGCACTGTCTGCCAGTCACCAGCAAACACAAAATTAGTGCTGGTCTTCCCGGAGTAAAGCAAAAATCACACTACTTTCAAAATCACTCCATACAAACAAAAGCTGTTGTTCAAAGTGGAAAAACAGGGAGGGAGGAAAAAGAAGATATTCTTCCGCAGATAAACAACCAGAGGAGAGCAGTGGAAGTGATGACCACGGCCTACCAGGTGATAAATAAAATTCTTTATTAAGGACCCAACTTAACAAGTTTCGGCCGCAGCCTTTGTCAGGGGTCTGAAAAACAAACATACATAAAATAAACAAAGGCTAAAAACTGAAAACAAGGAAATATAAACATCATAAAAGATGGATAAAACTATGTTGCAATTGACAGATTACCAGGGAACCACATAGATGATGTGAGAGACGTCTATGCGGTGAAGCAATCACTCTTCCCAATCTGTAAAGCAGTAAAATTGTAAACGTAAATAAAAACAGAATAAAAGAATAAAAACTGTATAACAGTAAAATGACATAAATACGTAAAAGTCAAATAAAAGCATGCTAAATGCTTTATCCATACAGACGTCATTTAACAGCTGATTATATATTACAAACTATTAAATAAATCAAAACAATGAGGTACAGGAAGGGCATATGTAACATAGATGTACAAAAGATGAATAAACAGAAGAAAAGAGTAAAAACCTCTGTGGCATGACAATAAAAATACATAAATATGTAAAAATTAATTAGAAACAAACTAGATGCTTTATCCAGATAAATATCAATAAACAACTAATCATATAATACAAACTATTAAATGAAATAAAGCAATGGAATACAAGAGAGGGGGCGTATATGACATAAGGACATGATACTTAATCCATAAACCTAACTATAAGACAATGATTATTGGTTACAAACTTAAGAGGACGTGTAGACCTAAAAAAATGTATGGGCGACTATAGCGCTCAAAGGAAAATATGTACGAAGGAGCTATAGGAGTGAAAACAATAAGGGAACTGGAACATAACGATGTAGGGCGAGGGCAATAAACATGATGAACCGCAAATCTTTAAGAAGAAAAGAAGAAAGGAAAACCAAACTGTTTCATTAGCTGAAAGGAGCCGTCGTGCTAAAAAGGTTTTGTATTAGGTGTATGTAATTCAGGGCCAAAAGGAGTATAAATGAAACATCCTGTATATCCGTGAGAGGTACTTAAGGAAAGGCATAAACAAACAATGCATTGAGTACTGCATATAATACTTGTATGCTCATCAGGAGAGGGCGAAGTTATACAAGTCGTACCTTAGGCACTACCAAGATAAATGAAAAATGACTATATTCCCAATTGGTGTGCACATCATACACCACCGCTGAGGTTGGTTATGGCGTGTTACAAAAAAAGGGGGAAGCTACATCAATACAACATAAAAGAATGCACAAACAAAAGTATAAAAACGGCAGTAATACGCTATTTGCAAGAGGGACCAGAAAGCCTATCCTTAAAGGTGCCTACAAATAAACCATAAAATTAAGATGCTAAAAAGAATAAAACGTCAAAATCCATAAAAAGAAAAAGAAAAAAGAAAACAGTATCAGCAACAAAGGGGGTAGGTGAATACACACATCAAATAATACATCAGCTGGAAGTAGCGGTATATAAGTGTTTGCTAAATAAATAAATAAATAAAATCAGCATATGAGCCGTGCATGCCTCTAAGCATGCCTTGTGAGTGAAAAGAAAAAAGACCGGAGGGAAATGAGAACGTCTGTCGGTAGTAATCTCTCAAAATGTAGGCTTTAAAAAAACTAGAAGAACGCACCACACCAAGTTGTCTATAACCAAAGGACTTTTAAAATCAATGAATGATCTGTAAAATAGAGACAGTATCTACATAAGACAACTGAAAAGGCAATGCCGTGCATACATAAAAAAATAAAAAAATAGCGGGAGAAAACTGCACTGTGGAAAGAAGACCACCGTCAGAAAATGAAAAATAATAAAAGGAGGCACATCCCGCTTACCGTTATACTATATATGCATAGAAGGCTTATGTAAGAGACAATGGTGGGAATATATCGTACTGTAAAAAGAGAACGCCATCGTAAAATGAAATTTAAAAAAGAAAAGTAAAATTTAAAAAGAAGCCACATCTTGCTGCCGTTCACCTGTGTGCACATGCAAGGCATTTATAAAAACAAATGACGGCTAGTAAGCGAGTGTTATAAAAGAAAGTCGCCAAAAGTGTGTAAAAGATTACCCGCTTCCAAAATAGGAGAGAAGTAGCTCAGGTAAGTACGAGCGCGGAGTCGCGAAGTACGCCGGTAACCGGGCGGTTGGCCCGGTCCCGGCCCCTACTTCCGGCTTCGAGGGGGAGGGAGAGGGAGAGCAGGAGTTGAGCGGGAGTCGGATGACGCCGGCAGCGTCATTTAAATTGATTGGCTCCGCAGAGTCCGAGGAGCGGAGCCAATTAGAGCTGCCGGCGTCTGGGCCACTTTAAAAGGACGGGCCGCAGTTTCCTCTCCCCTTTTTCAGCGGCGGTTTTTGGCAGCGGGAAGGCTCGACTGGGTTGCGGTGGTCAGAGGCGGCGTGTGTGCCTTCTTCAAGGCGTCGGGAGTGCAGCGGTGGAATTCAGGGCGTGTGGGGGTTGCACGAGGCCCCGTTTCTGCCGAGGACCCTGACTGGGTGTGCAGGGGAGGAGAGCGAGTGCAGGGGAGGAGAGAGAGGCGCCGCGATTGATCCGCCGGCGGAGCAGACGAGGCAAGTAACTTTGCTGTGAGCAAGGAGTGCGACAAAGCTTTAATTTAGCTGAAAACTTTTCAAATAGCAACCCCTGTATTTTGAGCCTTCTTGAGTGATACAGTGCCACTGTTGATAGGGGCTGTGTTTTTCTTTTCCCAGGGAAGATGGCTCGGGGAGGATTGGGGGCTGGTGCGGGGGGCCCTGACAGGCTGACTGGGAGTTGTCGTGGACGGGTTACTCCGAATGTGAATAGGAATAGGGCTGCAGTAAGGGGGAGTACAGGTGGTGGGCGTGGGCAGCGCGGAACTTCCCACAGAGGTCAGACCCGAGCAAAGGTGCCTCAGCCAGGGCGGGGGGGGGGGGGCATCAGTAAGGGGGAAAGGGGCTTCAGGGTCCAGAGTGTGGGGGCAATTCAGGCAGGGGCAGCCTCAAGTAAGGGGCGGTGGGGCTTGTGCTGGGCCGGGGCCTGCTGGTTTTGGGGAGCAAGGAGCTCTAAGGGAAGGGGGTGACATAGCTACGGGTGGGATTGCTCAGGAGCACGGGAATGTAGCTCAGGGGGGGTGGAGCTCTGGGAATCTAGGGAGGGGCCTTATGGTTGGGCCCCCGGGAACACTTGACATGCATCATAGGAGCATGGCATCATACGAGGGCGCACCATGGGGCCACAGTAGCTACGGGGCTTGGAGTGGCCCTCCACAATGGAGGCACTGGTTGGGGGGCGGTCAGGGTTCCTCCAGAGCAGAATGGTTGGAGGCGTGGCAGCCGGGGTGGTCCTCTGCTGTTCCCTCCCCTCTGTTTCCTATTTTGTCTTCACAGGTTCCAGAGCGAGTACCAGGAGGAGCTGACGTGGGACAGCTGCGAGCAGAGCACGTAGATACGAATCCGGTTATGCCACGGGGGAGGCCCAGTGGGGGTGCGTCTAGAGAGGAGGGTGGCCAGCGGCAAGACGTAGAACGCAGCCCGGTGGATGTTGGCCATGCGGAAGTTGTAGCGACTGCGGCATTTGATTCGGGTGAGTTACAGGAGGAATCTGGGGAGCAGAGTAGAGAGGGTGGAAAAAGGAAGGTCAAAAGGACAAAACGGCGGAAGCATTCCTGTCGGAGGTGTCGCAGGTCGAGCTCTTCGTCAGTGTCGTCCTCGGATTCATCTTCCTCGTCGTCCTCATCGGATGATAGCGCGTGTCAGATGAGGAGTGAGAAAGGGGTGGTGGGACGGGGTAGTGGCGGAAGTGCGCCTTCAGCAGTGGCTATTTCGGAGTTATGGGAGGGAGTCCCGAAGAAGTTATGGCAGAGAATTAAAAAGCGTCGTTATATTGATATTTTCCGGCTGTTAGAAGGTCGCAAGCGTTCGGGGGAAAGTCGGAAAAAACGTAGAGAAGATGAGAAGGCTGGGCGCGTCAAGAAAGTATCACGGAATGTGGTCAATTGGACCCGTGCGTCTCTACGTTTGGCTAGCGTTTGGGGGCAGCATTATCCGGGACACTATGAGATGCTATTATCGTATGCGGATTCAATTTTGGAAGCTTCACAGACGCACGAAGGGTGGTCATGGTTAAACTATGACGAAAAATTTAGGGACAAGATGGAAGAGAATCGATTCGTGTCGTGGGGTATGCAGGACATTAATTTGGTTGACCCAGATGTCGGCCAGAGTGAGTGGGGGTGGCGGGGGAGGGGCAAAAGGCACAGTTGGGATTTCGACTGGGGCAGGTCGGTCCTTTCGCGGGGGAGAGAGTCTCGGGCAGCAGCGCGCAGGGGGAAATGGGGCAGGCGATGTTTGCTGGAGGTTAACAAGACCTTGTTTCCCTTTCCAGACTGCAAATTCAGGCACGTCTGTTCCATTTGTGGGGGAGCCCATTCTGCAGTCAAATGCGTTAAAAAAGGGGTCTCTCAGGCCCCTAACCCTGGCGCAAAGCAATGAAGGGTTATTTGGCCTTGCTCCCATGCCAATTAGAGTTGAAGTGTTGAATGTGTGGCTGGGCCAGTACCCCAGACGACACGATAGGGAAGTTTTGTATTCTGGTTTTAATTTTGGTTTTGTAATTCCCGTGTGTGGGCAGGCGGGGGGGCAGGCTGTGCGGAATTCCTGGTCCATTCGGCGCTTCGCGGCTGTAGTGAAAGAAAAGTTGGAACGTGAATTGATGCTGGGTAGAGTGGCGGGCCCGTTTTTGATACAACCATTCGCAAGAATGATAATTTCTCCTTTAGGAATAATACCAAAAAAGGAGCCGGGGAAATTCCGCCTGATACATAATTTGTCCAGCCCGATAGGAGAGTCGGTTAATGACTATATCCCACGGGAGTTGTGTTCCATGCGATATGCGTTGTTCGATAAGGCAGTGCACCTAGTAAGGGCAGCTGGGCATAGGGCACAAATGGCGAAGGCCGATATTGAATCGGCCTTCAGGCTGCTTCCGGTGCACCCTTCCTCCTTTTATTTATTGGGTTTTCGCTTTGAAGAGGGGATTTATTTTGATAAATGCATGCCCATGGGATGTTCTGTGTCCTGTTCCTACTTCGAGAAGTTCAGTACCTTTTTGCAGTGGGCGGTTGAGCGTAAGGTGGGTATAGCGAAGGTAGTGCACTATTTGGACGATTTTTTATTTGTCGGGTCGGCTCAATTGGCAGAATGCCGGGCATCGCTGGACGGTTTTGTGGAGGTGGCGCTGGAATTGGGAGTGCCTCTGGCGAAAGACAAGGCGGAAGGTCCTGCCACGCGGATCACGTTTCTGGGGGTGGAGCTCGATTCGGAATTAATGGTGGCACCTCTTCCTCAGGACAAAGTTTGCAGATTGCGCGTGTTGGTGGCTAATGTGCTGGCATCATCGACGTTAACACTGAAGGAGATGCAAGCTTTGATAGGATCGTTAAATTTTGCTTGTCGAGTAATCCCTATGGGGAGGGTATTCTTGCGTCGGTTGGCAGCAGCTACGGCTGGGGTGCGTCCGCCTCATCATCATCATCTCAGAGTCTCGAAGTCGATTAAGGCGGATTTGCGGATCTGGCAGGTCTGTTTGGAGGAGTTCAATGGGACCACAGTTTTAATGGAGCCAGAGCTCAGTAGTGCGGATTTGCAGTTGTGTACAGATGCGGCGGGTGGCATAGGTTTGGGTATTTACTTCAGGGGTGCTTGGTGTGCTGAGCGCTGGCCACAAGCTTGGCACGAGTCGCGTCTCACCAGCAATATCACGTTTTTAGAGTTGTTTCCCATTTTAGTGGCATTGGAGTTGTGGCCCGATAGGCTTCGTAACAGAAGAGTTCTTTGGTGGTGTGATAATGAAGCAGTGGTGAGTCTGGTGAACCATTATTTGCCGCACTGTGTAATGGTAGCGAACTTGATGCGGGAAGTGATTTTAGCATGTTTACGTTTGAATGTATACCTTAGGGCACGTCATATACCAGGTTATGCTAATGAGATTGCTGATTCTCTTTCCCGTTTCAAGTTGGATCAATTTCGGCGACTGGCACCACAAGCGGAGGCAGAGGGAGGCGCGGTCCCTTGGAAGTTATGGAGTCTTGGCCACCCGGGATGAAGTACTTGCTGCGGAGTTCCGTAGCTGCTGGGACAGGGGCAGCGTATCTGCACGGCTGTGAAAAGGTTGTGGCCTTTCTGGAAAGTTGTGGTTGGCAGTTTGGGCCGGTATCAGCTCATTTGCTGGGGCAATATGTAGTCTGGGCTAAAAAGACCGGATTGGCTCGTTCGTCAGTGCGTAGCAACTTGGCGGGCTTTGAATTTTTTGTAAAAGCAGTTGGTTGGGACTTACCGTTGGGAGGTTTCTTAGCCCGCAGGCTCTTACAAGGGTGGGGCCGGGTGTCGCCTGTGCATCCGGATGCTCGGAGGCCGATCACCCATGATTTGTTGGAGAGGTTATGCAAGTCATTACCTGAAGTGGCCTCGTCTCAGTATGAGGCCGTGCTGTTTCGGTCGGTTTTTAGCCTGGCCTTTTTTGGTGCCTTCCGCATAGGGGGAGCTGGTGGCGCAATCGAGAAGGGCGGGATCAGTCGGGATTTTACAGCGGCAGCGTGTTTGCTTTGAAAAGGGGCAGTTGAGAGTTTTGTTGGCAAAATCTAAGACTGATTCACAGGGCAAGGGTTTGTGGGTGCATCTGAGCGGTATTTCGGGATTTGCCACGTGCCCGGTTGGCGCACTGCGGGCGTATTTACGGATACGCCCAGCGGGGGATGGGGGGTTATTCCTGCATGAGGACGGGCAGCTGCTTATGCGTTTTCAGGTAGTGGCAGTCTTGAGGTTGGCATTGAAGTTCGTAGGCGAGTGCCCGGAGCAGTATGCGGCTCATTCCTTTCGCATCGGCACGGCTACCAGCGCTGCTGCAGAGGGCTTGTTGCAGCAGGACATTCAGAGTATTGGGCGGTGGCATTCTCAGGCGTTCCGGGGTTATGTTCGTTTGTGACGGGTGGGGGGGGGTGAATCTGTTGCATGGATTGATTCTTATTTTCTTTTGCAGTTGGAGACCGGAGTGCCCACAGCTGTTGGATGATAGGGCACTCCTTCATGTTTTGGGCAGGTCAGCGAGCGGCGGTGCGACCGTTTGGGCCTAACCTGGGGCTGGATCCTGCCCAGGTGTCGCTTCTATGGCTGGGTGAGAGGGGGTTGAGATGGTCTCAGCTCCTGCCTTTGCTGCGGCACCACGAGCGAGTGAGGAGCACGCCGAGGCTACTACTTTTGCACCTAGGTGGCAACGACCTGGTGGCCTGGACTTGTAAGCAGCTCATCAGAGCTGTAACAAAAGATTTAGCGTTGATATTGCGTATGTTTCCGGGGGTTATGTTAATTTGGTCAGACATTATTCCAAGGCCAGCTTGCGCTGCCCAGCGGCGCTGGTCGAGAGGGCTCACAAAAATAAATTGACAAATAGGGCGATGGATAACTGGGCAAGGTGGACTTCAAGTTTTACACCCGTGGGTGGAGGTGACTTGTACTGGGCTGTACCGGTCGGATGGAGTTCATTTATCCCCGGTGGGTGTCGATTTACTTTTGAATGATTGGCAAGAGGCATTGGAAGGTATTCTCCAACGGGAGACTGACCGGTCGCAGCGGGGCATTAGGGGGGCGGCACAGGGGCATTAATATGCCTGTGCCGGTGGCGGGATCCCGGAGGTCTCCGGGGTCCGGAGCCTTTAGGACATACTTGGGCGGGGGCGGGGTGCCCCTGACCCGGATAAGCCCTGCTGGCCTTTGCTAGTCACATGGTGAGGTCGGGGAAAGGGCGGTAGGAAATTGGCCAGTGGCCGGACACGGCCGGAGTGGTTGCGAGCCCGCTTTGCTAATTGTATGGATGGTGGGGCATCACTCCGCTGGTGGGAGATTGTTAATAGAACTGTTTTGGTGTAAAGTTTTAATTGTTTGATAAATTATAATAAAGCTGCGACTGGTTGGTACTTCCAATAAGAAAATTGTTGGTGTAATTTGTAAGGGGCGGGGCAATGGATGGAGGGGGGAGTGAGGAGGAAAAGGGTTTGGAAGGGAGGGGATTAGGGCACCGGGTGCGACCTGCCATGGTTAAGGTAAGTACGAGCGCGGAGTCTCGAAGTACGCCGGTAACCGGGCGGTCGGCCCGGTCCCGGCCCCTACTTCCGGCTTCGAGGGGGGGGGGGGAGAGGGAGAGCAGGAGTTGAGCGGGAGTCGGATGACGCCGGCAGCGTCATTTAAATTGATTGGCTCCGCAGAGTCCGAGGAGCGGAGCCAATTAGAGCTGCCGGCGTCTGGGCCGCTTTAAAAGGACGGGCCGCAGTTTCCTCTCCCCTTTTTCGGCGGCGGTTTTTGGCAGCGGGAAGGCTCCCCGCCCTCCCTCATCTTTTGGCGGAGTTGGTGGGGTTTCGGGGTGTCGCAGTTGGGGGGCAGTGGTGATAAGCGGGATCCCGGAGGTCTCCGGGGTCCGGAGCCTTTAGGACATACTTGGGCGGGGGCGGGGTGCCCCTGACCCGGATAAGCCCTGCTGGCTTTTGCTAGTCACATGGCGAGGGCGGGGAAAGGGCAGTAGGAAATTGGCCAGTGGCCGGACACGGCCGGAGTGGTTGCGAGCCCGCTTTGCTAGTTGTATGGCTGGTGGGGTATCGCTCCGCTGGTGGGAGATTGTTAATAGAACTGTTTTGGTGTAAAGTTTTAATTGTTTGATAAATTATAATAAAGCTGCGACCGGTTGGTACTTCCAATAAGACAATTGTTGTCGGTGTAATTTGTAAGGGGCGGGGCAATGGATGGAGGGGGGAGTGAGGAGGAAAAGGGTTTGGAAGGGAGGGGATTAGGGCACCGGGTGCGACCTGCCACGGTTAAAGCGTAGCATAAAGAGAAACATTACTGTCCAAAGGAGGATATACCAAGATAACCTTAAAAAAGGGCCTTGAAAACAATCAAAAACAAAAATATGTATTTTTAAAAAACTTTTAAAGTTCAAACCCAACCTTAAAAAGAGCGTAGCTAAAAAGTGAGCTAATTCTACAAAGAGAGTGAACAAAATTGCACCCGATGTACCAGTTGTATGATAAATGCTGCAGGTCTACGTTACAAAGCTAGGGAGAGTAAGCACATCGAAGGAGAAGGTCTTGCTTACAAATATGGGCCGCACCAGACAAGCTACAGAAAACAAATAGGGCAGAAGTAAAGGGGAGTAATGAATGTTGCACATGCCATCTGCAATAAACAGAAAGCTATCAATAAGCAATGCGTATCGGCAGAACAAGAAAAAAGACGATCATACCTGCACACGGTGTGAGAGGCGGGAAAACGCTGCGCAGGGGCATATGAACCCTATTTAAGGGGAAGACTGGTTTAAAGGGCTCCCCCTACTGGCGATGGGCTCTTTATTCAGGAAATACTATCAAAAAGATTTTTTACAGCTACTAACAAAAAACATGCCGATGATATTCTTCTTCTTTTTCATACCTGTTCACTTACCCCAGATATTGGTCCTCTCGATGCCTGTCTTTCTGCAGTTTCCACCTGGTTTGCGGATAACTTCTTGCACGTTAATTTGGCTAAGACTTCAGCGATTTGGTTCACTGCAGGTGCCTCTATTCCCTCTCTGTCCCCTTCTCTTCCTGCTGGACCTATTCCCCTAGTCACTTCTCTGCGTTATCTCGGGGTCACTTTGGATTCTGCCTTAACTTTTAGAGATCATATCTCCTCCGTTGTGCAACGTTCTTTCACACTTTGCGACAACTTCGAGCAATTCGGCCTTTTCTTTCCCCCACTTCTATGACTACACTTCTCCTTGCTTTGGTGGTTTCTCGTTTGGACTATTGCAATGCATCTTTAGCCGGTCTTCCACTTACCCAGCTTCGTCGTCTTCAATTAGTTCATCACACTGCTGCCCGTCTTCTGACCGATCAGCTCACGTCACTCCTTTGCTTCTTCGCCTTCACTGGTTGCCCGTTCCTTTTCGCATACAGTATAAGATCCTGATTTTCGTGCACCGGTCCTTACACACTGGTATTCCACTCTATCTCTCCAATCTGGTTCACTTTTCTTGTCCTTCTAGACTACTTAGATCTCTCCATTTGAATCGTCTTTTTCTCCCATCCCCTTCTCAGGCTCATCTTGAATCCACACGTTCTTCTGCTTTCTTTATCCTTGGGCCCCGTCTTTGGAACTCACTGCCACTTTCGCTACGGTTAGAATCCTCTTTCTCCACTTTCAAAGCTTGTCTTAAGACCTACCTTTTCTGCTCAGCCTTTGACCTTCCTTTTCCCCCTCCTTCTGTGTCTACCTGATAACCTGTCTATCTTTTATTATTTTTCTACTCTGTTGGCCTATTTCTTTTCTATTCTTTACCCTACATGAATGGCGTTCTTTTCTGTTTCTTTCTCAGTAGCTCCGCTTTTGTTTTTATTGTAAACCGCTGTATGCCAAGTGGTTCAGGCGGTATATTAAATTTTTAATAAAGATAAAGATGTTATACAAAACTGAGAAGAAACCTAAAGAATGGAAAATAATCGGGTAACATCAAAATGAGAATGTTAATGAGGGGAACTCCAAAGGAAAGAAATAGAGGACCTCTTAAAAAAGGGGGGACATGTAGAAGAATGCAAAAAAAACAGGCACTGTGTGCTATTGAAAAAGAAAGTGATGGGGGGTGAGGGCTCCCCCTACTGGCAATCCATTCTTTATTTAAAAAGTACTCCTTAAGTATGATACACAACTATTGAGAAACAATGCATCGTGAAGACTAGCAGGGAACATGAAAAGTGGAAAAATGAATAAGGACACAACAGAATAAAAATAAAAATAATTAGGATTAAAAAACTAACATGTGAGCATGAAATAAAAAGTGTGTGCCATGCAAAAAGACAACAAAACAGGGGTACTTAAAACCAAAACGTCAATTACAAACAGTATAAAATGTGTTATGAAATGTGTGCAGGAATAAAAGTGTTGCAGATGATATGAATGTATAAACGGGCATAAAAAGGGGAGGTAAAAAAAGAGTTCATATAGTTAAAATATGATTAAAAGAATATAAAACAGGCATCATCATCTAATTGGGATAATAGGAGTAGTAAAACAATCATAATATTAAAAAACAGAAAAGGTAATAGTTGGCGCACAAAAAATCCGTGCAATTAACCTTATAGGGAAGGGAACCTCAAAGGAACATGTTGTATTCAATTTCCTTATTTAATCCTTTCGGACAAACAGTATCAAGCAAAAAAATATATCTTTGTTCTTCTCGAATTAACTTATGATTCAAGTCTCCTCCACGAGGGGAGGGGAACAATTTCTTAATGACAAAAAACCTTATATCGTTGATATTGTGCTGAAATTGGATCCAATGTGATACCAATGGGGCTGTAGTGATACGTCTTTTGACGTAAACTCTTATGTTCCTGAATGCGAGTACGAACAGCACGTATAGTTTTACCAACATACAAGAAGGGACAGGGACAAATTATGACATACACAACATGCGTAGATGAACAATTAGTATAGGCTTTTAATGGGTACCGTGTATTGGTGGAGGGATGCATGAAGGAATCTCTCATTACGATAGCATGTTTGCAAATAGAGCATTTGTTACATTTATAGTGTCCCTTTACTTTTTGTGTGAGTGTAAAGATCGGGGGCATAAACGAGGAGACTAACATGTCGCCTAGATTACGTTGTCTGCTATGCGCTATTGTGAGACGTTGGTTTGAAAAACAAGGACGTGTCTGTAAAATATGCCAGTGAGCTCTTAAAATCCTTTGTATTTTGGAAGAGAGATGGAAAAAACGGAGCACACAAACAAATTTATCATTAGATTGCTTGTCTTTAGGCAAGAGTAACTGTGATCTGGAGGAAGACCTAGCTCGTTTAAGACCCTTTTGAACGCACTCTCTCGGATAGCCCCGATTATAAAAACGCGCTGCCATATGAGAAGACTTCTCCTTAAAATCATCATTATTAGAGCAAAGATGCTGCAGCCGTAAGAATTGTGATAAAGGGAGATTCTTCTTGAGATGACTGTTGTGAAAGCTTTCGAAACGGAGAAGCTTGTTGCGGTCAGTAGGTTTGTGGTAAATCGTGGTAGTGAATCCATGCTGTGATTTTCCAATGAGAATGTCAAGAAATGGGAGTTCAACAGTACTAGATTGCATCTTGAATTTCAGATTGGTATCTAAACTGTTGAGCCAATTATGAAATTGATGTAGTTGAGAATTGGTGCCTTTCCATAGTACTAAGATATCGTCTATGTACCTCTTCCAGGAGACAATAGAAGATGCAAAGGGACAATCTTGTAAATGAATATCCTCAAATTGTGCTACGTATAGGTTAGCTATATCGGGTGCCATGGCGGCACCCATAGCTGTACCTTTTATTTGCTGAAAAAAACCGGCCGTTGAACAAAAAATAATTTTTTGTCAGAGCTATATGGGCCAAATCTACCAAAAAGTGAGTGGGGATATGGGCAGGTGAGGTGCGTTGGTTTAAATATTTGGTGATAACAGCAATGGCACTGTCTGCCAGTCACCAGCAAACACAAAATTAGTGCTGGTCTTCCCGGAGTAAAGCAAAAATCACACTACTTTCAAAATCACTCCATACAAACAAAAGCTGTTGTTCAAAGTGGAAAAACAAACTAAATATCTTCTATGTGGAGAACTGTCCTGGTTTATCACAAAGAACTTGTAATGTAAAGTTCTATTGGAACTCCCAGATAGTCTCAGACCATAACAGCGCTACGAAACAGACAACTGAATATATCAGTAAACTCTTGCGCTTAATAGCATCAATGACTTATCCGGGAGTGTTTTTTCTTTTCAGTAAGTCCAGTTTTACACCTCTGTGTCAAAAACTATTGAACTTGAAAAAATCTCTTATCTTATCTTGATGGTTCTCCTCTACACCTCCCTTGGCACCTCTCTGGCATTTCACTCCAAAAAGGAGTTTCTTCAGGAGGATCTAAAAATAAAAATATCAACCAACTTTATATAGGTAAAACTAGCCGACCTTTTAAGACTCGAATGTTAAAATATAAGAGCCGTTTACGATGCAAAATAATGTCAGCACCTATAGTTCAACATTGCGTGGACTTACAACATGAGTTTGATCATTTACGTTGTTTTTGCATCGATCGGGTTTGGTTAGCGAAGAGAGGCAAGACTCTGGATCAGACTTTACTATTGGTAGAACAACGGTGGATTTTTCATGTTAATACTTTACAACCTTATGGTCTCAATTCTACAATAGAATGGAACGTATGCCTTTAAGAATGTAGAAAACTGGTCCGATTGGTTTCCCACTGGCTACGAATGGAGTAAGAGTCATCTATAAAAGCCTTTGAAGAATGTTAGTCCGCATGCGCGGCGTTTTTTTACAAGTTGAATAATACTCTGATGGATGTGGGCAGCACCATTATCTCAATTGCGTGAGTTCTGTTCCTTCTTTAAAAAAATTTTGATATGTGATGGATAGAAAGTGAATAGGGATTTTGCATTCAATGTGGAGTTTTTATAAACGTTTGGTACTATTGATATTTTTTATATTTTTGACACAGAGGTGGAAAACTGGAATTATTGAAAAGAAAAAACACTCCCGGATAAGTCATTGATGCTAAGAAGCGCAAGAGTTTACTGATATATTCAGTTGTCTGTTTTGTAGCGCTGTTATGGTCTGAGACTATCTGGGAGTTCCAATAGAACTTTATATTACAAGTTCTTTGTGATAAGCCAGGACAGTTCTCCACATAGAAGACATTTAGGGGTATGTTTACTAAACCGCGCAATTCTAATAGACAATATTTTGGTGGTGGTGAGAAGCAAAGAGGCATGTAGCAAATTCTATCTAACCTTTTTTATGTCTTTGGGATCTGCACCTTGCCCACTCACATTCATAAATGACAGAGATGTAAGGCAGGGGCCCCCAAATCCAGCCCTAGAGGACCACAAACCAGTCAGGTTGGCAGGATATCTCTAATGCATATATATCTCATGCATATTCATTAGGGCTAGTCTGAACACCCGACTGGCCTAGGGGTTCAAGGAGGACTGGTTCAGAACCACTGGTCTAGACAAACACACATTCTGACACCTATGCCAGCATTGTGCTACTTTAGAGGAGTTCAGCAGCCATGCCCACCAAACCAGTCCTGGGCACAGTACAGGCATGGATATGGTACGCAATACTGTTGGGAGCCACTCCCCAGGGTGGTAAACACTGTCAGAGACCAGACCTGAAGCACACACCGCAGACATCAGAATGATTGTTATGATGGAGCTCAATCAGCAAACTGTGCTTAACGTAGGAATTTCTGTCTGCCAGTACTCATAGCATACGTTTGAGAGCTGTGTACCGTATACCCAGGTGTAGGGTTGCATTGCTAAGATATGCAAGTGCTAGTATTGGGAGATGCACGCAGGGCCCAATGTCCTGCCTCTCCAGGAGGCATTGGCCAATGGGGCCTGTGGGTGTGGGTGTGTCTGCCCCTGTTGGCTGCTGCTTTACGGCAGAGGTTCCCAACTCCAGTCCTGGTGTGCCAAACACTGTTCGGGTTTTCATGCTGTCCCTCATGAATATGCATGAGCTACATCTGCATACCATGGGGGTGGTGCATAGATATGCAGCACAGGCATCTTTATTAGAGGCAGCATGGGACCTGAATGGTGTGTGGCCCTCCAGGACTGCATTTGGGAGACTCTGCTCTAGGTAATGCGCCTGTTTATGGTGTCTGTGCTCGGTGGGGTAAAATATAGGCGTATTAACCATGCGTATGTTCTCAGCAATAAAGGTTTGTCCTTACTATCACGGTTTAGTTGTGGGGAAAATATGTGGACTGGATTGGCAGTAGCCCCAGCTGGGCTCTGAACCTGTGACCGTCTGTTCTTGCACACACTGTCTGTGTGCACTGCACCACAGTGTTGCCACCGATAGGCTGCATTCCCTGGGGAGTCCATGACTGTACATCCAACAGAGCCTGTCTGTTGCAGTGGACAGTGCCAGCCTGCACACGGCTAGGCCACTGTCTGCTGTGGCTGGCAGCCACTGCCCCCTCCACCACCTGTACCCTTCCGCCATCATGCTGACATGTCCTCAACTTGGAAAAAGCATATGACCTGATTGAGTTGTGGCACTCCAGGACTGCATTTGGGGGAATCGGCTGTAGGTAATGCCCATTGTTATGGTGTGTATGCGGTGTAGGGTAAAATATAGGTGTTTGAACCATGCTTATGTTCTCTGCAATAAAGGAGTGTCTTTACTATCTCTGTTTAGTGGTGGGTAAAATATGGGGACTGGATTGGCAGGAGCTCCAGCTGGGATTTGAACTTGTGACCCACTGGCTGTGTCTGCTGCACCACACTGTGGCCACAGAGACAATGCTGTCCCTGGAGACAGGAAACCTGGCCGAACGAGTCAGAAACCCTGCTCTGCACAATTTTATTGTGGGCTCATTCACCTTGTATGGAGACAAAAGGGCAAATAAACCTCAAAAATGACCTCGAAAAAAGGGGAAAAAAACATAATCTAGCTGGCCAATAGTGATATCGATGGGCAACTTTAAAAAACACTCCCAGGAAAGCTCCAAAAAAAATGAAATGATTTTTGCAAGGGTCTATGGAGTATTGACAGCGTCCCTCCGGAGCCTTCCTCTGCCCTCGGAATACCTTTCTATGCCTCTCTCGCACTTGTGCGGGCCCATTAGTGTAGCACGCACAAAAACACTCAAGTGCACCCCACACAATTGCACGGTTTAGTAAACATACACCTATATGCATCAAACAGGAACTCGGAGATAGGAGCCCCACCATAGGAAACACAAAAGCACCACTGAAGGCAGATAGTGTACAGCGCTATGTGGGAGCCTAGACATGCCATTTTCACTGCTCAGTTAGCATGAGTGCCCTCCCAGCATGCCATGCTGTGGCCACCCTGACCATGCAGGCGATGGTCAGGCACTACAGTGTCCCAGCCATTGCCCCACATCCTGTGAAGATGCATCCTAGCCAATCTGCCCTGTCCAGGCCATACCCACAATACCTTGCTCCTCATTATGCACATATTCAGGCTCACACTGGTAACAGTGGGACATTTTGGGCCTAGTGAGGGGTGGGCAGCCACAGAACAATGGATAGACATACACACGCACACACTCTTATTGCAGCATTGTGCAAAGATAGTGGTGGTTGGCAACCCTGCCTGCCACACTGGTCCTGATCACAGTGCTTACATTGCTAAACTGTGGAGGAGGTAGTAGTAGTGCCCTGGTGATAACTGCAACTCAATGCTGGGGACAACAGCCTGACTCTCCATGCATCTTTGGATCATGGAGCCTGTGTGAGTGGGTGTTTGTACCCCTGTTTGCTGCTGCTTTGGGCTTTGCACATGTTGCTGTTGTATCTGCAATGTAGGGTAAAGCATACAGGAACCACAGCTGGGGCTTGAACCTGTGACCCTCAGCTTCTGGACACACTGGCTGGGTGCACTGCACCACACTGTTGCCACAGATGCATGGTGGTCCCTGGGGCTACCTGTACTTTTTCTCAGCCAGACCATTTATGTTGCACTGCACACCAGGTACAGGGCATGGCCTAGGTCCACTGCAGGCAGGTGCCACTGCCCCCTCCAGCATGGGCACACACACCCCCTGCCATGCTGACATGTCCATATGCTGTCGGTGCTGGTAGTGTGCAGTCCCAGGCCATCCACTGTGTGGGTAGGTGGTCGCCTAGGGAGCGGGGTTTGGGCCATGGGGCATACATGAGCATCCTCACATCCCCCCCCATCACCGCCTACCAATAGTCTGTGCCTTCTGCTTGGGGGAGGGTTGGCTGGGGGGGATGTAAGGACAGTGTCCTGGCAACTGTTAGCTCGGGTGGACCAGGAAGATGTAGGTGGATTGTGTTTGGCCTTTGTCAGCTGCTGTCATGTTGATGTCCGGTTTCTATGTTCCTATGTGCCACTTAGGCACCCGCCTAGTCCACCCTGTGCCCCAGCTGTCCCACTACATGTCCCACCTGCAACCCCCTATGCCTCACTTGCACCATCGCCATGATGGCCTTTCATACTTCAGCACTATGCTGTTTCTGCAAATGGAGCACTACTATCATGTTTCTTGGGCTCCCCGTTTATGCTGTACATTGCTGACACTAAAATGGTTTCTCTCTCCTGCAAATGTGCAACTAACGGCAGGTTTTCATTCGCAGTAGGATTCAGCCCTTCAGTTCAGCGCGTTAGTGTGCAGGGAACCTTACCCCGCCCACTCTCCACCCACTCCCCACCCACTCCCCGCCCATTGACCCCTTCCCCCGCCCTCTCTCCACCCTCTGTGGTGTTTACCGCTGCCGGGGACGTTAACGATCGTTAAGTAATGTTAACGCGCGTTAACGTTACATACCACACATTAATGTTATCTAACAATTGTTAACGTTACATAACGCGCAGTCTGTAACGTTACTGCAGTTTAGTAAACATACCCCAAAGTTCCTAGATGAAATAAATGACTGCTTCTAGGAGCAGCTGGTTCATGAACTGACCAGAGGGAAAGCCATATTAGACCTAGTCCTTAGTGGAACACCAGATCTAGTGCAAGAGATAAGGGTGTTGGGGCCACTTGGCAATAGTGATCATAGCATGATCGCATTTGGTTTAATTAGTGGAGGAGGGATAGTAGGAAATCCACAGTACTACTTTTTAACTTTCGAAAGGGAGACTATGATAAAATGAGTAAAATAGTTAAGAAAAAACTAAAAGGAGTAGTTGCAAAGGTTAAATACTTACATCAAGCTTGGGTGTTATTGAAAAATACTATCTTGGAAGCCCAGATCAGCTGTATTCCACGCTTTAAGAAAAGTGGAAGGAAGTCCAAAAAACTGCCAGCTTGGTTTAAAGCTGAGGTCAGAGAGGCTGTTGTTGCCAAAAAAGCATCTTTCAGGAAATGGAAAAAAAAGCCAAACAACAAAATCTGGAAATAGCACAAGCACTGGCAAGTCAAATGCAAGGCATTGATAAGGCAGGCAAAGGGAGAATTTGAGAAGAAGCTTGCTGTGGAAGCAAAAACGCGAAATAAAGACTTTTTCAAGTACATTCATAGCAAAAAACCTGTGAGAGAGTCAGTTGGTCCATTAGATAATAGAGGGGTTAAAGGGGCACTAAGAGGCGACAAGGCAATAGCAGAGAGACTGAATGAATTCTTTGTTTCGGTCTTTACTGAGGAAGATGTAGGGATGTTACCCATGACTGAAGTGGTATTTAAAGGTGTGGAAGAATTGAAGGAAATATCGATACATCTGGAAGATGTATTACAACTATTAGATAAACTGAAGAGTAGCAAATCACCTGGGCCAGACGGTATACATCCAATGGTGTTGAAAGAACTGAAATATGAGATTGCAGACCTGCTGTTAGTAATCTGTGAACTTTCATTATAATCATCTGTAATACCTGAAGATTGGAGGCTCGCCAGTGTAATGCCAATTTTTAAAAAGGGTTCCAGGGTGATCCGGGAAACTACAGACCAGTGAGCCTGACATCAGTACTGGGAAAAATGGTAGAAACCATCATAAAGAACAAAATTACTCAGCATGTAGATAGTCATGGGAGACAGCCAACATGGCTTTAGACAAGGAAGATCTTGTCTTACTAATCTGTTATGTTTTTTTGAAGGTGTGAATAAACAGGTGGACAAAGGTGAGTTGGTTGATATAGTGTATCTGGACTTTCAGAAAGCCTTTGACAAGGTCCTCATCTGAGACTTCTGGCAAAACTAAAGAGTCATGGGATAGGAGGCAGTGTACTATTGTGGATCAGGAACTGGTTAAAAGATAGAAAGCAGAGGTTAGGGCTAAATGGCCAATTTTCCCAATGGAGAAAGGTGAATAGTGGTGTACCCCAGGGATCTGTGCTGGGTCCGCTGCTTTTTGACATATTCATAAATGTCCAGGAAAAGGGAATGAGTGAGATTATCAAATTTGCAAATGACACAAAACTATTTAAAGTTGTTAAAACCCAAGAGGATTCTGGAAAATTGCAAGAGGATCTTGATAAATTGGAAGACTGGGCATCAAAATGGCAGATGAAATTTAATGTGGACAAGTGCAAAGTTATGCACCTAGGGAAGAACAACCCAAACTATGGTTACACGATGCAAGGTTCCACATTAGGAACCACCACCCAGGAAAAAGATTTAGGCGTCATTGTGGATAACATGTTAAAACCCTCGGCCCAGTGTGCAGCGGCGGCCAAGAGAGCAAATAGAATGCTAGGGATCATAAGGAAAGGAATGGAAAATAAAACAAAAGATATTATAATGCCTCTATAACGTTCCATGGTGAGACCGCACCTTGAATATTGTGTGCAATTCTGGTCGCCATATCTTAAAAAGGATATAGCGTTATTAGAAAAGGTTCAGAGAAGAGCCACCAAAATGGTAAAGGGGATGGAAGGATACTCCTATGAAGAAAGGCTTAAAAGGTTAGGGCTCTTTAACCTGGAAAAGAGACAGCTGAGGGGAGATATGATAAAAGTCTATAAATTAATGAACAGAGTGGAACGGGTAAACATAGATTGATTGTTTACGTTATCAGAATATAGAAAGTCTAGGGGACATGCAATGAAGCTACAGGGTAAACTATTTAAGACTAATAAAAGAAAATATTTTTTCACTCAATGTGTAATCAAACTCTGGAATTTGTTACCGGAGGATTTAGTAAAGGCTGTTAGTGTAGGTGGGTTTAAAAAAGGTTTGGACAAGTTCCTGGAGGAAAGGTCCATAAACAATTATTAAGAAGGGACCCAGGATATCAATGCTTGACCCAGTACAAGAATTGTGGAACCTTTGTCTTTTGGGGAAACTGCTAGGTACGTATGACCTAGATTGGCCACTGTTGAAAACAGGATACTGGGCTTGATGGACCTTGGTCTGACCCAGTATGGCATATCTTATGTTCTTATGTTCACATTAGGAACTACTGCCCAGGAAAAGGATTTAGGCATAATTGTGGATAATATGGTGAAACTTTCCTCAAAGTATGCATTGGCAGCCAAGAAGGCAGATAGAATGCTAGGAATCATAAGGAAAGGTATGTAGGATAAAACCAAGAATATTATCATTGTGAGCAATTCTGGTCACCGTTTCTTAAAAATGCTATAACGGAATTTGAAAAGGTACCGAGAAGAGCCACCAAAATTGTAAAGGGGATGGAAGGATACTCCTATGAGAAGAGGCCAAAAAGGTTAGGTCTCTTCAACATGGAAAAGAGATGGCTGAGGAGATATGATGCAAATGCTTAGTGATTTATAAATTAATGAATGGAGTGGAACGGGTAAACATAGGGGTATGTTTACTAAACCGTCTTAATGTGCGCTCTGTGATGTTATTGCGTGATAATGGCGCTTTATCGGGCACAGAGATACCTTAGCGCGCGATAACGTGCGCAGCGGCGCAAACGAGCGCTGAAGGCGGAGAAAGGCTCCCGGAGGGCGGAGGAAGGCTCCCCAGGGGCGGAGAGTAGGGGTTAAATGGGTGGAGAGTGGGAGGGTAGAGGCTCCCGCACACTAATGCTGTGAAATCCGAGGCTGAAACCTAACGCCAGTGAAACCATGACGTTAAAGCTGATTTAAAGGGAAGAGAAACCATTTCTGTCGGCAATGTACAGCAAAACCAGGGAAACCTACAAAAAGTGATAAGTGTGATACATGTGCACGGAACAAAAGGGCAAATAAACAGTGAAAATGAACAGAAGAAAATGGAAAAATAAAATAACCAAGCTGGACAACAGTGATTACAATGGGAAACATCAAAAAACACTCCCAAGAAAGCACCAAAAAAAGGATATGAATTCTGGAAGGGTCCATGCTCCGTCCCCATACAAGGTGAATGAGCCCACAGTGAAATAGCGCTGTGCAGGGTTTTCCATTCCATCAGACAGGTTTCCTATGGCATGCACATGTGCGGCAACAGCAGGGTGGGCATGTCGGGACGGCCAACTGGACAGATGCTTGAAATTGGGATACAGAGGGCTGCAGGCGGCACATGCTGTGGTGCAGCTGGGGCACAGTGCGGACTAGGCAGATGCCTAGGTGGCACTTAGGAATGCTGAAACTGTACAGCAGCCAGACAGCAACTGATGAGGGCCCAACATGGGCACGAGTGTGTTTATCACAGTGTCACAGGGGATAGTACCCAGCAGGTACCTCCAAGGGCACAGAACATTGGCAGGCGGTGTTGGATGGAAGCGTGGACGTCTATGCAGGCACCCCTACCCCAGAACAAGCACCATAGGCAGCCGCCTACCTGCACACTGGATGGCCTGAGACTGCACACCACCAGCACCACCAGCAGAAGGGCATGTCAGCATGGTGGCAGAGGGGTACTGGTGGTGGAGGGGGGCAGTGGCAGCTGCCCAGAGCAGACCATTGCCTAGCCCTGTGTAGATGGGTGCCATGCACTGCAACAGACAGGCCCTGCCGGATGAACAGTCATGGTATCACCAGGGAATGCACTGTCTCTGTGGCAACACGGTGGTGCAGTGCACCCAGCCAGTGTGTTCAGAGGCAAAAGGTTACAGGTTCAAGTCCCAGCTGTGGTTCCTGCCAACCCAGTCCCCATATTTTACCCACTACTAAAACGTGCTAATACAGACAGAACCTTTATTGCAGATGACGCAAACATGCCCAAAACACCTACCTTTTACCCTACAGAGCACAGACACCATAAACAGGTGCATTACATAGAGCAGAGTCCCCCAAATGCAGTCCTGAAGGGCCAAACACTATTCAGGTTCCATGCTGCCTCTAATAAAGATGCCTGTGCTGCATTTCTATACGCCGCCCCATGGTATGCAGATGTATCTCATCCATATTCATGAGGGACAGCATGAAAACCCGAACAGTGTTTGGCACACCAGAACTGGAGTTGGGAACCTCTGCCGTAAAGCAGCAGCAAACAGGGGCAGACACACGCGCACCCACAGGCTCCATTATCCAATGCCTCCTGGAGAGGCAGGACATTGGGCCCTGCGTGCATCTCCAAATACTAGCACTTGCATACCTTAGCAATGCCACCCTAAACCCGGGAATACAGTACACAGCTATCAAAAGGTTGCTATGATTACTGGCAGATAGCAATTCTGAAGTTAAGTACAATTTTCTGATTGAGCTGCATCATGGCAACCTTTCTGAAGTCTGTGGAGTGTGCTACAGGTCTTGTGTTTGACAGTGTTTACCACCCTGGGGAGTGACCCCAACAGTATTTTATTTATTTATTTATTTATTTATTTTACAGTTTTTATATACCGCGCTCTTTGGTATCAGCGCAGTTTACAGATAACAAATTTCGCATTAGAACAGTCCTTTGCTTACATTATAACAAGGTCTTTTGCTTACATTATAACAGGGTCAGTAACTTGGAGACAACATGGTAAACTATATACAAGCTATATACAGAAAGATATTGCGTACCATAGCCATGCCTGCACAGTGCCCAGGACTGGAGCGGTGGCCAGGGCTGCCAAACATCTCTATAGGTGTACAATGCTGGCATAGGTGTGGGAATGTGTCTGTCTATCCAGTGTGTGGTGGCTGCAAACACACTGCACAGCCCACACTGCCAGCACTGTGCCAGTATTGGCCTGCCAATGTGCATAATGAGGAGTAAGGTACCATGGCTATAGCCCGGACAGGGTGGCCTGGCCAAGATGCATCTGCACAGGGCATAGGGCAATGGCTGGGAGTAGTGCTCGGCCACCACCTGCACAGACAGGGTGGCCACAGCATATCCTACTGGGAGATCACTCTCACCCTGACTGAGCAGTGACCATGGCATGGCTAGGTTCCCCCATAGTGTTCTATAATATTTCTCTCATGTGATCTTTATGGGTTCCCTTTTGGGGTCCAATCACTGATTTATCTGCTTGGTGTGTATACTGACATCCCAGTTCTGGGTGCATGCATTTATTCCAGGAAAATGCACTATGGACTAGTTAGTAGACTGTCTGCAGCTAGTGTGTCTTGCTGGAACACCCTGCAGGGTGTAGTTGCTGGAGAATATCAGATAGTGGTGGGGTGCAGCTTAGCATTTCTGGGCCTAATGTCTGTCTACTATTGCTTTATAGATGTGTACAGAGCTGCATTGACTGCCCTGTAGTGTGTCTGTTCCCCAGCAGGACTGCAGTTGATGGTCCCCTCTACTGTTGCCATTGTAGGGAGGTAAAATGTGGATCTGTTGGTGGGAGACCCTGTTTCCTGCCCCAGAGGATGGGTTGGGTGGTGGCATATAATCCATCTATGGGCCCATAAGGGCTAAACCTGACTGGGAAATACAGATGTATCCAAAGGGTGTCTGCAGGAACTACTGTATGTCACACACACTAGCACTGCTGGGGACCTGCAGCATGGCCTGTTTCTGCCATGGAAGGTGCTGTGGACCTGGTGCTGGGCACCCCACCTCATCCTCAGGGTGAGCACAGTACCCGCACAACGTGACGGTGTGTAGCTACTCTGTGCCAGTAACACACACGGTCAGTTCCCCCTACCAGGCTAAGGTGCTGTGGGGGTGCATACCCCATCTTGTGTTGATCTGTAGACTGCTGATTTGCATGTGCAGTGCATCATGGGTACGTGTGGGTTAACCCTATCCTGGTGATCACAGCAGACTGTGTGTGGTGATGTGCAGTCCTTCTGCAGCCAGCCATGGGTTTGTTAACAGTTATAAAGCTGTAGCCCACTGGTTACTTCACTGCCTGTGGAACCAGAGGTCATGGTTCAAACCCACAGTGGGGTTATTTGATAGGGCTATCCAAAGCATTATCTATTTTTAATGTACATTAGTGCTGCCAGCAAAAACACCCTCAGCGTACTGTAACCATAAGGGCGCCCTATAAAGTGCCTTCTGAGGCACCTTATGGTTACCGTCCATTTAAGATATCTTATAAGGTATCCTATGGAGCGCCTTATAGGGTGCCGTGGCAGACAGTGCACTTTATAATGTGCCCTATGGAGTGCCTTATAGGGTGCCTTATGCGGCACCTTAGGTTACGGCAGAGCTACTCAATTCCAGTCCTGGTGGCCCGCAACCCTGCAGGTTTTTGGGATATCCCTAATGATATGCATGAGATATATATGCATTAGAGATAGCCTGCCAACCTGACTGGTTTGTGGCCCTCCAGGGCTGGATTTGGAGACTCCTGCCTTACACCTCTGTCATTTAAGATTGTGAGTGGGCAAGGTACAGATGTTCTAGACATCAAAAGGGTAGATAGAATGTGTCACATTCCTCCTAGATTCTCAACACCACCAAAAAGTTGTCTAATAGACAATATTTTGGTGGTGGTGAGAAGCAAGGAGGAATGTGACAAATTCTAACCTCTTTGATGTCTTGGACATCTGCACCTTGCCCACTTACAATCTTAAATGACAGAGGTGTAAGGCAGGGGTCTCCAAATCCAGCCCTGGAGGGCCAAACACCAGTCAGGTTGGCAGGCTATCTCTAATGCATATATATCTCATGCATATCATTAGGGATATCCCAAAAACCTGCAGGGTTGCGGGCCACCAGGACTGGAATTGAGTAGCTCTGGGTTACGGCATGTGAGGGTGTGTTTGCTGGCAGCAATAATAGAAATACAAATAAACTGCCTCAAGAAACAATACTTACATGTCAAAGCTGATGCCTCAGCCAGCCTTATGCATTAGGCACACTGGGGGATCAAACTCATGACCCCTGTATCATCAGTCAGTGTATTAACCATTGTGCTACACCTCTGTTTCTATGCTTGCATTTCTGGGCGCCTACTTAAGATTATTGCACGGTAACGCGCTTAGCAGCACTTCGCCAGATAATGTGCGCAGCAGCGCGCGTTATCGCGTGATACTCCCGTTTTGCTACTTTAAGACTGAAATGCCCACTCCTTTTATGGCAGCCTGCACACTATCGCCGGGCGCACATTAAGACGGTTTAGTAAACATACCCCATAGATTGATTGTTTATGCCATCAAAATGTAGAAAGACTAGGGGACATGCAAAAAAGCTACAGTGTGACCCATATAAAACTAATAAAAGAAAATATTGTTTCATTCACTGTGTAATCAAACTCTGGAATTCGTTACCGGAGGATGTAGTGAAAGCTGTTAGTATAATTGGGTTCAAAAAAGGTTCCTAAACTAGTAGAGTGAGAGGGCCACATGCAAAATGGTGGTGGGCTCATCTGTAGTGTCCTCCCCAGCACCCTTGACTCTGTCTGATCTTCGCATATGAGGCTATGTCTTTATCTATAGCTGATTGTGGTCTTGCAGTGCTTCGCCAAGTTGGGGGGGGGGATTAAGAGGGGTATAAAGCACTGGAGGGAGAGTTGAAGTGCTGTGCTGGTACAGCAGTTTCTTCTTTTTGGGCAAGTGAGGTGTGAATAACTGCCCTTCCATCCAGTGATTGATAAGTATATTTTTATTTCGCTCATACCGAGTTCTTGATTGATGCTGAAATGTTTAACTTTTTCTAATTGTAATTTGTTATAGCTTTGTTTATCTATAAGTAGGGAACCCGAACCAAAAAACTATGAATTATACATTAGACTAAGCAGGGGATGAGCACCCTAGCTAAATCATACAGTGAATGGGGAGGGGGAGGGGCAGTGCAGCCTGGCAGAGACTATCTCAATGGCAGTGCTAGTTTGGGGACATAGCAGATGCCAACCTTTGAGTCTGGGGTACATGGTTTCAGTGTGGAAGGGGTCTAACATGGTAGAACCAGGTGGGTTACCACCACAAGTGAACAATGAAAAATATCACAGTCAGTCACCTAGTTTTCCAGGGCACAGCAGATGATAGGGTACAATTAATTATGTGGTTCCTAAGTTATTAATTTGTATCACTCTAACCTTTTCTAGAATTTAGTAATAAAACTGAAGTCATTATTCATCATTTAATGATGTGCCTAGTTTCTGTTGTATATCTTATTGTTACAAAGGGGCAAGAGGTAGTTCTGCCTGTCCATGTTAGTTTTTAAAAATATTTATGTAGTATGAACCTGGCATTAAAGATCCAGGTTCCACTCCAGACCTCTTTTAGTTGTTAACATTTTCAAATCCTACTGGATAAAGATAGATTTGAGGTATTGGGGAAGGAAACAAGCAAAGAAAAGGACATAAGCAAGCTTTCTATTCTGGGTTTCATTGTTTAACTAGTGCAGCTACGAATCTGACAAGAGTAGAACAAACCGAATGGGCCAATAGTCCTTATGTGCTGTCATATTATATGCTTTAGAACTGGCGTAGCTACAAAATTTGCTTCTGAGGAACTGTCAACCTTTTTATTAAATACCTTTGTGAATATTTGCCAGTTCAATAAATTAATATTTATCCTCTGGCTCAAATGAGCCTCTGCTCCCTGTTGGCTTCTGCTCCATTTCAGTCAGAAACATGAGTGTGGTCTTGGCACCTCTCGTTTTAGAATTCCCTCCTTCTCAGTGTACCTAGTCTGGTGACAGTTCTAAGCCGGGGGCCTAACTCTGCCTAGTTTCTTTTCATTACAAAACAACAGACCCCGCATAACCTCAAAGTTTGCTTTCTTTTTGTGCCACTAAAGATTCTCTGTGCTTATCCCATGCTTTTTTGAATTCTATATTTATAGACGCAAAAGAGGAAGGCCAGCAATGAAATGGATTAATACAATAACAGCAGCTACGGGTACCAGTCTGTCAACACTGAGCCGCCTGACTCAAGACCGAACACAATTTAGGATAGCTATCCAGAGGGTCTCCATGAGTCGACTCCGACTCGACGGCACTTAACAACAACAACATATTTATTTTGGCTTCCATCACCGCATGCGAGTTTTTAAGCATATACTATCAATATCTTTTCAGCAGTTATATATTTAGAAAGATATTTTAAGAACTTCACGACTTTCCGATAATCCAAAGCCAGAAAAAAGGATGAAGCAATAATGCAAAAATAGATTGAACATATGGAACAGAATATAGTGCGTGCAAGGAAATTCATAGCAAAATGGTAACTAAACTAGATTGTATTTTATATTATTCATGTGCCATTAAACGCTTTTTGGATATGTGTTCTTGTAGCAAACTCGTGAATATACAGTAGTTCTCAATAATCTCTTACCTTGGAAGAAAGCCTGTGTGTGTTGCTATACAAGGAAAATGCATAGAAGTTGGTAGATTGCAGCAATGCATCTTGCATAGATTTTTACTTTAGCCATCTTCATAGAGAATGACTACATAAAAATTATAGATGTAGTTTAGGGTAGGCACGTGAGGACACCAAATTCTGCAGGCACTAATGCTGAATTGGTCCCCCTGCTCCCACTGCCTATATGTCCTCCTTAGCCATTGCTCCCCCCCCCCCCTCCCTCAAAGTAAGCAGGCAAACCACACTGATGATAATACTAAACATTCATTTTACCTTGTTTTAAAGTACAGAATGTTTGGAAAAGAAGCAAATGGTTGTCATGGTATAGTTCAAAGAAAGAGAAGTTGACAAGTGCTATTTAGCTTACTTTAATGAGCTTAGAAACTTTATTATATAGGCGTAGTTTACCTGCTTATTTTTGAGGGCAGGGGGTCATATTGACAAATGGGGAGGGAGCCAATTCAGTGGCAGCAGCCTGAGGTTTTGGAAGGATATTACCCTCTGAATATGTACTTGATATTGTAACAAAGGGACACAGCAGGTAAACACAACTACCTTAAGAAACTGATGTTTAAAACTGTAGCAAAATTCACAAATAATTACAGACACTTCTCTGAAACACTTTAAAAGTAATTTGTTTATATAGAGAGAAAAGACAGACAAGTGTAGCCTAGGTGTGTGCACCAGGCTAACACTATTCACATCGTGGATCAAAAAACTCCTTAAAAGTGACTTATGCTTTTCAAAGAAAAGACTGACAGCAACAGCACTTCATCTCTTTCAAAGAAAATGAAAATACCACACAGAAAAAAATGAGCAGAAAGGAAACAGTAAGATGGTAGAATATCTCCATTCAATGTACCATTTTACCAGACTACAAAACAAGATGAATCAGTAATTATCAATTTACCATCTTACCAACTAATTTTGATATCCAAGGGTCTTATCATTGCTTTGATATCCAAAGATCTTACTTTTATACCAGATAAAAAAACATGATGCTTTCCAATTTCAAAATGACTTTGAAAGATTTTTTAGACAACTTCTATTGAGACTATTTTTTGCAGACACAGATTGAATTCAGCCAAATGAAATGTCAACAATAGGACTGAAATCACAGTGGGAGCCACCTGATTCAATAGATCCAGCTTTAACAAGGATTAATAATTTAGTATTACATGAAGTAATCAAATTAGAAAGGACAGATATTATTATAATTACAATATTACAGAAGAAGAATACGAGGTGCAACCGAAGCTAGTCAGATAAAAAAATAGTAATAAGAAGAGTTGATAAAGGAGGAACAGTAGTTAAATTCAACACCGAAGATTACACCAGAGAAAAGCAGACAGAAGTTGTTATATTCCACTGAGTTTGGATCCAACAAGAATCTGTAGCACAAGATAGGACAAATATGTAATAAAACAAGAGAAGAGTTTACTTTTTTGAATCCTAAATATCCTAAGTTGCTAGTGTTATATGTTCTTTCAAAAATCCATACAATGTTAGAAAAGCCACTGTGACGACCCATTGTACCTGCAAGAGACTCCATTGGAAATATTGTGCATCTTTATAGATACGTTTTTACAACCCTTTGTATATGAGATTCCTTCATTCTTAAAGGATACCACACATTTCTTGCAAATTTTCAAGAAGAAGAATGGTATGCAACAGAATCTCATAATGGCTTTTTAGATATGATATCTTTGTATACCTTTGTATACCTTTGTATATCTTTGAGCTTAGAAACTTAGGGGTATGTTTACTAAGCAGTGCGCTCTTCCATGTTATCGCACGATAAGGTACCTTATCGTGCAATAATGGCACTTTATTGGGCGAAGAGGTACCTTAGCGCGCGATAACACGCGCAGCAGTGCAAATGAGCGCTGAGGGCGGAGAAAGGCTCCCAGAGGGAGGAGGAAGGCTCCCCAGGGGCGGAGAGAGAGGGTCAATGGGCGGAGAGTGGGAGTGGAGAGGCTCCCTGCACACTAACGCTGTGAAATTCGAGGCTGAAAACTAACGCCAGTGAAACCATGGCGTTAGAGCAGATTTGAAGGGAAAATAAACCATTTCCATCAGCAATGTACAGCAAAACCAGGGATACCCACAAAAAGTGATAAGTGTGATACATGTGCACAGAACAAAAGGGCAAATAAACATTGAAAATGACCTGAACAAAATGGAAAAAAAACATAACCAAGCTGGGCAATATTGATATTAATGGAAAACATCAACCCCCCCCCCCCCCACCCGAGAAAGCAGCAAAAAAAAGATATGAATATTGGAAGGGTCTATGCTCTGTCCCTATACAAGGTGAATGAGCCCACAGTGAAAGTGCGCTGAGCAGGGTTTTCCCACTCCATTGGGCAGGTGTCCTATGGCATGTGCATGTTCCGCAACAGCAGGGTGGGCATGTCATAACGGACAACTGGACAGATGTTTGAAAAGGGGACACAGAGGGCTGCAGGCGGCACATGCTGTGGTGCAGCTGGGCCACAGTGCGGACTAGGGTGATGCCTAGGTGGCCCATAGGAATGCTGAAACAGTAGTGCAGCCAGACAGCAACTGATGAGGGCCCAACATGGGCACGAGTATGCTTCCCACAGTGTCACAGGCGATAGTACCCAGCAGGTACCCCCAAGGGCACAGAACATTGCCAGGCGGTGCTGGAGGGAAGCGTGGACAGCTATGCAGGCACCACTACCTGAGAACCCGCACCATAGGCAGCCGCCTAACCGCACACTGGATGGCCTGAGACTGCGCTCCACCAGCACCACCAGCAGAAGGGCATGTCAGCAGGGTGGCAGAGGGGTACTGGTGGTGGAGGGGGAAGTGGCAGCTGCCCAGAGCAGACCGTGGCCTAGCCCTGTGTAGGAGGGTGCTATGCACTGCAACAGACAGGCCCTGTCTGACGAACAGTTATGGTATCCCCAGGGAATGCATTGTCTCTGTGGCAACACAGTGTGCAGTGCACACAGCCAGTGTGTTCAAGAGCAAAAGGTCACAGGTTCAAGTCCCAGCTGTGGTTCCTGCCAACCCAGCCCCCATATTTTACCCACTACTAAAACATGCTAATACAGACAGAACCTTTATTGCAGATGACGTAGACATGCCCAAAACACCTACATTTTACCCTACAGAGCACAGACACCATAAACATGCACATTACCTAGAGCAGAGTCTCCCAAATACAGTCCTGGAGGGCCAAACACCATTCAGGTTCCATGCTGCCTCTAATAAAGATGCCTGTGCTGCATTTCTATGCACTGCCCCCATGGTATGAAGATGTATTCATGCATATTCATTAGGGACAGCATGAAAACCCAAATAGTGTTTGGCCCTCCAGGACTGGAGTTGGGAACCTCTGCCCTAGAGCAGCGGCCAACAGGAGCAGACACACCCACACCCTCAGGCTCCATTATCCCAAGCCCCATGGAGAGGCAGGATGTTGGGCCCTGCGTGCATCTCCCAATACTAGCACTTGCATACCTTAGCAATGCCACCCTAAACATGGGAAAACTGTACACAGCTATCAAAAGGTTGCTATGATAACTGGCAGATAGCAATTCCTATGTTAAGCACAATTGGCTGATTGAGCTGTATCATAGCAACCTTTCTGATGTCTGTGGAGTGCGCCTCAGGTCTGGTGTCTGACAGAGTGACCCCAACAGTATTGCGTACCATAGCCATGCCTGCACTGTGCCCAGGACTGGTGTGGTGGCCAAGGCTGCCAAACACCTCTGCAGTTGCACAATGCTGGCATAGGTGAGTGGAGTTTGTGTCTGTCTACCCAGTGTATGGTGACTGCCAACATCCTCCACAGCCCACACTGCTAGCACTGTTGCCAGTATTGGCCTGCCAATGTGCATAATGAGGAACAAGGTACTGTAGGAATAGCCTGGATAGGGTGACCTGGCCTGGCTGCCTTGCACAGGGCATAGAGCAATGGCTCGGACATTGTAGTGCCCGGCCACCACCTGCATGGACAGGGTGGCCACAGCATATCCTGCTGGGAGGTCACTCTCACCCTGACTGAGCAGTGACCACGGCATGGCTAGGTTCCCCCATAGTGCTATATAGTATTTCTCTCATATGATATTTAAGGGTTCTCTTTTGGGGCCCAATCACTGACTTATCTGCTTGGTGTGAATGCTGACATCCCAGTTCTGGGTACATGCATCTCCTCCAGGAATATGCACTATGGACTAGCTAGCAGACTGTCTGCAGTTAGTCTGGCTGGAACGCCTTGCAGGGTGCAGCGACTGGAGGCTTGCTGCTGGAGAATGTCAGATAATGGTGGGATTTGTACAATATTTGTTATGGCCACTGAACGATGATAATACAATACAAAAAGGTTATCGTTCAAATTTTCTCTGTGAGGGAAATAACAAGCAAATAGGGTCTCAGTTGAAAATTAACACTGCCATACCTGGGTTTTCACCCTGTACTTGGCATCCGTGTTTGATCACATCAATGACCCATTGCCAGTTTTATCGATTTTTAATCCCTTTAGAAACTCTAAATCAACTTTGTTATAGAACTGGTCAGTTTATTTCATACTGAAAGATACTCAGCTTCTGTGCAGGAACTTTTCATGATCTTCTATCTTTGTCCCAACGTTCAATCCCAGTACCAGCTGACGTTTCTAGTTTTTCGTCAGGGAACCTAAATACAACTACAAAACACACCATTATAAATTAAATATCTCCAAACCCCTCCCTATTTATTAGAAACTAATTACACTCTTAAAATCCAGTAAAACAGAAACATCTCTCCACTTTACCAGTGATGCTGCCCGTGTTCTCTCCTTCTGTTATCAGCTGCCGGAACTCCGGCGCTAGTAGAAAAACGCCGCGCATGCGTCCCTTACAAAACCGCCACCTTTTAAAACCGGCCGGAGCCAATTATCTACAGAGATTCACCAAAAAGAGTTCCATCACTTTTCCACTGGCCCTTTAATTAGATGTACAAGCGAGCCACTCTATCTGACTATTAAGTCCCGCTGGTGCCAGGGTATTGAACTTAAAAATAAGCCGCTGTTCGGTCAAATGAAGTGTCTGTGCTAACGACCTACCCCGGGCAGCTTTCCGAACCTGAACTAAACATAAACATCGTAATTGGTTGAACTCATGAGTCTTCTGTTTACAATGCTCGACTATAGGGGCATTTAAATAATTACAGTGAAGGCGGCTATGGTGTTCACGCATCCTAGTGCGTAACATACGAATAGTCTGTCCTATATAGCATAAGCCGCATGGGCAGATAATAGCATATACTACCCCTTTAGATTCACAAGTAGTGTTGTTCTTTAAAGGTAAGGAAATTCCGTGTAGCTCAAATGTTTCTACACTTAAAGTGATCGAGCAAATGTCACACTTTCCACATGCTGAATGGCCCCCTGAACCTAAATCCGAGGTTACTAGAGGACCTTTCGAAACTGAAGCGGGACTTAACAGATCCTTTAAATTTAACGCCCTTTGCCACACGCATCGAAATTTACTATCCTCTAACCCCGGAATGGTGTTAATAATACTGCCCCGCTTAGACAAGATCTTCTGTAATTCTCCACTCAAGGGAGAATAGGCTGTGATCAAATTAACTGAAGTATCAACGTGGGTTCTCTTCCTATCAATCGCGTTAGTTTCTTTTTTTTTTTTTAAATTCTTTATTTTCGTTTTATAACAACAAAGGAAAAGGAAGACATACAGCTAAAAGACAGATACATAACGTGTAATACATACACCAAAGTAAACCCCTACCACCCCCCTACCCCCTGCTTCTTCTCTAGAAAACTAAGCATTCCCGAAGCGGGCGTGTACTTACATTATTGTGTTACAAAACCTAACAGTGATCTAAAACATGATGAGTGCGCATTATACAGGCATGTTGGAGCAATGAGCAGATTGTACATAATCATTAAGCATCTGCCATTTAGACAAGCGAGAGTGAGTTTGGACATGGGGAATAGCTCTCCGAGGTATCTGCTCATATTTACTATATAAGCAGACGAGGTTCCACCATTCATTGACAGTAAGTCGAGAGCTATCCTTCCAATTCCTCGTGATTAAGCATATGGCTATACCCAGCATGAAATCAAGGAGAAAGCGACCCTTCTTAGGAAGAGAGGGGACCTCCGCCACAGAGCGGAGTCCCACGACTTTCCAAGAGAGAGGTTCATGAAAGTGTAAGATAAGTTGAATACGACCCCAGACCCGCCTCCAATAGACCTGCAGTTGAGGACATTCATAAATAACATGAGCGAAGGTTCCCACAGCAGTATGGCAAGACCAACACAGGTCCCTAGCATTTGGGTTCCATTTGGCTATTTTTTCTGGGGTATAAAAGCATCTGTGTGCAAAGAAGAAGAGAGTTTGGGTAACAGAGGCAGACCGGGAAACCCGCACTACCTTACTCCAGAAAACGCTCCATTGCACAGGGGTTAAAGTGGTTTGCAGTTCGCGCTCCCAGGCTTGTTGGGCTCTAAAAGTGTCCGTGTCTGTACCCTGACATATTATTTTATAAAAGTTAGAGGCTACCCCATGTGTACTACTAATGGAGTGAACTATCTCTAATAGCCCATCCTCAGTAGGGGCAGAGGGCGGCAGGATTCGAGCACTTTTGAGGCAGTGTTGAAGCTGCATCAATTGAAAGTAGTGTTTCGCTGGTAACGCAAATTCCTTTTGTAAATCAGAAAAGGTTTTCCAACGAGCTGCAGAGAAAAGCTGTTGGGGTGTCCAGATCCCCCTGGAGTACCAGGGTTTCCAGGCTATTGTTCTATTTAGGACTTGAATTCTGGGGTTATTCCATAGCGGGAGTCCGTCCTGAGGACATACATTCGGGCCCAGTGATAGAATGAGAGTGTTAAAGGCCGCAAGAGTATCGACAATCATTGGTGGATGGCGGGTGTCTACTTGATAGGACATACCGGGGAGATGGGTCAACGGAATTGGGCTACTAAGCTCCTCTTCTATGTCAAGCCAAACTGGTCTGCTGTCTGTTGAGGCATCTAGCCATCGGGCACCTTGCTTAAGTAGAAAGGCTTGATGATATCTAAGAAAATCAGGAAATCTGGTACCCCCTCGTTCCTTTGCAGACTGCAGTTTATGTTTAGCTATCCTTGGTGGCTTGCCCTGCCAGAGATAACGGACGAGAAGGCCCTCAATATCTTTATAAGTACGTAACGGAAGTAAGCATGGCAGCATTTCTAAAATGTAGTTCACTTTGGGGACTATCATCATTTTCACAGTTTCTAAGCGGCCCCACCATGTGAGAGATAAGGGAGACCAACGATTTGTGAGTTCACGGACTTTGGAGACTACCTCTTTGGCATTAAAACTGATAGTGTCTTCTAAAGGAGAACAGTAATGGACCCCGAGATACTTCACCATGCGGGATTGCCAAAGGAAGGGAAAGGCCTGCATGTCAGCCTCATGTACCCAGCGGTTCAGTGGGAATGCTACAGATTTGGTCCAGTTAATTTTATAGCCCGATAATTGTGAGTATCCGTCAATCAGATCCAAGACAGCTGGAACCGAATCGAGGGATACGAAGAGCATAAGGTCATCTGCATATGCAGAGAGTTTAATCTCCCTATGACTAAAGGGGACACCTCGAATACGTGCAGACTGTCTAATAAGGAGGGCTAGGGGTTCAAGAGCGAGATCAAAAAGCATTGGTGATAGGGGGCAACCTTGACGCGTGCCTCTTTGGAGGTTAAATGGCTGAGATTTGATGGCGTTTACACAAATACTGGCGACGGGTTGAGTATACATGACTTGGAGATATCGGAGGAAGCCCTCTCCAAAGCCATACCATTGGAGAACTGCAAATAAGAAGGGCCATTCTAGACGATCAAAGGCTTTTTCGGCATCCAGGGAAAGACCCACCCATGGATGGTCGAGATTGGCAGCACTAGATAGCACATGGCACAAGGTCCGAGCATTGTCAGCAGTTGATCTGCCGGGTATAAAACCGCATTGGTCGGGGTGAATTAGGGTAGCCATCATGTCAGATAGCCGGGTGGCCAAGATCGTTGCGAAGATCTTATAGTCGGCATTAAGTAGGGAGATTGGACGGTAGTTGGCGGTCAGTAGCGGGTCTCTGCCTTCTTTCTCAAATACAACCACATTAGCTGCAGAAAAGGATCCCAAAGAGGATGTATCTACCGCAAGGGCAGTAAAATAGAGTTTTAAGTAGGGAACTAAATCTGCACTGAACGTTCTGTAGAATTCGGTCGGGAGACCATCGGGCCCTGCGGCACGGCCCGAGGCTGTTCGTTTTAGGGCAGATTGGATCTCTGAAGTAGAGAAGGGTTCATCCATCGCATCCCTATCATCTTCAGAGAGGGTCGGCCGCTGAATGCCAGAAAGCAATCGCTCGAATGTCTCTGACGAGAACTCACATTCAGATTGATATAGGCGGGTATAGAAATCCCGAAAGAGCTCTACAATGTCGGAGTCTGTGGTCACTATGCCCCCTCCCTGTGGAGCTCGAAGGGCCGCAACGCGTTTGGCTTCTTTTTGACCTTTCAAGGCATTGGCTAAGAGTCGACCGGCTCGGTTATTTTCACGATAATATGTCCCTCGCTGAAGCTCAATACTCTTAGAAGCTGCAGTTGAGAGGATTGAATTATATTGAAAACGGAGACGCTGTAATCGAATTAAAACACATGGGTCAGTGCGTGAAGTTAGAACTCGTTCGCCTGCCTTTATTTGTTGGTCTAGTATGAGCAGCTGCTGTTTACGTTGTTTCCGCAGGCGGATTTGATAGCTAGTGATCGTTGCCCGAATGGCCGCTTTGAAGCCCTCCCACCAAGCCCAATTCGCAGTATCTTGGGGTAGATTAAAATGGAAGTAATCCTGTATGGCTGCTCGAATTTCTGACTGGAACTCTGGCTGAGTTATCAGGGCTCTATCAAAGAACCAGGCTCCCGAGTTTCCCTGGGGTGCAGTAGTGTGTAATTGAAAGGAAATGGCAGCATGATCTGAAATATGTTGGGAGTGAATCTTTGCAGTGTCCACCTGAGGAACTAACAGTTTTGAGATTAGAAAGAAGTCTATGCGAGACTGAGATTTATGAGGGGAAGAGAAGAAGGTGAAGTCAAGCTCATTGGGGTGTAGTAACCTCCATAGATCAACTAAAGCAAGATCCTTAATCAGGGAGGTAAGCGTGGCGTGACTCTTGGGGGGACCACTCGTCCTAGGCGGCTGTTTGTCAATCAGGGGATCAAGGACTAGATTGAAATCCCCCCCAATGATCAATGAAGTATTAGCAGAAGCCTGCGCAACCTGAGCAATGGTAGCAAAAAAGGCAGGGTCATCAACATTAGGAGCGTAAAGGCATATACATGTAACTTCAAGGCTACCTATCTTGAGGTGAACTCTAGACCATCTACCTTCTGTATCTGAGCTAGTCACAATAACAGTAGCATGCAAAGATTTCCTAACCAGTATGGCAACCCCACATTTCTTAGAAACGGCTGGGGAATAGGCGGCCACCATGTAAGGTTTAATATTGAGTTTAAGAGTTTCCTTCGAATTTAAATGCGTTTCTTGGAGAAAAATCAGATCCGCTGCTTCCTGACTGAGGTAGCTTAGGATTTTCTTCCGTTTTATCGGATTATTGATTCCTTTTACGTTCAATGAGAAAATCTTACATGGTGCCATCAATCGGTAATAGACATTTTAGGTAAGAGCGCTTGATAACATATAACATAAGCAGAATCTGTACAACAATGTCATAATCACCGAGTATTCTGGCTAATACACCCCATATTGAAAAGTATGTACCAACGTATCTTAGAGAAGAAGCAAAACCCCCAAAGAATATGGCGACCATATGTCTGCGGGAGGAGGCCCTAGAGAGGAAATAGAAAGACATGTAAAAAAAAGAAAAGAAACACCAGAGTCCATAATAACACTGTCTCTGATACTCATCGAGGCTACTGTGGGTAGATGAAGTCGGGTCACAGATACCATCAAGAGTAAGGCCACAGACTGCCCACGCCAGACTCTTTGCTAGGCTGCGGCAGATCCAATATGGCAGATACAGCGGATATGAGGAGACTTGCAGGAATATTCTGGAAGTCAGCGCATCAAGTCGGCTTCTTTGGAATCCAAAAACTCCGCTAGTAGATCAGGGTCCTCAAATGTTCTTGTCTGATTGTGAAGCGTGACTCGGAGCTTGGCCGGGTACATCAGGCCATAGCGTGCTTGTAGTTGTTGAAGCCTTGGCCGGAATTCCAGAAAGCGCTTTCGGCGGTCGACCGTGGGTTTAGCCAAGTCAGGAAAGAAGGAGATCTTGTGGCTCTCAAACTCCATATGGCCCTTTGCCCGAGAGGCACTTAGAATTTGCTCCACGTGTTGATATCTCAATAGTCGAAAAATGATAGGCCGCGGGGTCTTCCTGTTGAGCATTATGCTTGTGGGTACACGATGAGCGCGATCAATCTCCAAATCTTTGGTAAAGGTGATTTGGAGCAGGGAAGGGAGGATTTTGCATAAAAACTCTTTCATGTCTCCCGATTCCGCTCCCTCCGGTATGCCCACGAGTCGTATGTTGTTGCGGCGCGCTCTATTATTGCCATCTTCCACCTCTTTCTGCAAGGCCCGCACCTGTCGTTCAACTTTGTCGAGTTTGGACAACCGGGCCGCATGGGAGTCCAATATGCTCTCCATTTTGTCCTGACGCGAAGAAAGCCCTTCTAGCTTGCTTTGCAGCACACCAAGATCTTCCCGCAGCGCTCGGAGTGCTTCACCGTTTGCCTGCACAAGGTTTTTGACCCCTCTAATCTCTACGAGGATTTCCTGCTGCATTTCGGGGCCCTCGCACAAGGCCGGCCCCTTCTGCGGGGACGGAGGTTCAGTTTTGGAACGTTTGCCGTGAGAAGCCGCTGGAGATCCAAATTCCAGGCGCGTTGGTTTGGTCCCCGCCATCTCACCAATGTGCCCCGGCAAGATCAGAGTAGAAGTTCTAAGTTAGTGAGGTGTTAATTCAGGATTCTGAGTAGGCCTCTCGGGAGCCTCAGCGTTATGCGACCATCCCGCTGGACATCAGGCTCCGCCCCCCAATCGCGTTAGTTTCTAACAATGTGGATCGGTGGTTATATAGTGCCCGCGTATAGGCCTGTCGTACCACTTTGACAGGATAACCCCTCCGTACAAAATCCTTCTGTAAAATGGCTGCCTTGCTTTTAAAATCTTCTCGGTTAGAACAATTACGTCTAAATCGTAAAAACTGAGAAAACGGCAACCCAGATTTTAACTTCAACGGGTGCATACTCGTGTAGTGTAGATAAGTAACTCGATCAGTTGGTTTCCTAAAGATTGTAGTAGCCCATTGCTCCGAAGACCTAGTGATCTTAACATCTAAATAATTCAATGTCTCAGCATGATTCTGGTAAGTAAATTTTATAGTGGGCTCCCGGGTATTCAACCAATTTACAAATTCTGCAAGCAGGGAAATCTCACCTCGCCATAACAAAAAAACGTCATCTATGTAACGCTTCCATAGCACTACGTGAGAAAAGTACGGTGAATTTGCTACCCATCGTTCTTCAAAAAACCCCATGAAAAAGTTTGCAATTGACGGGGCGCATGTGGCGCCCATAGCCACCCCGACCTTCTGTTGATATAAAGCTTCGTGGAACTCAAAATAATTTTGGGTGATTGTCAACTCTGCTAATTTTAAAAGAAAATCTTTCTTCAAATTTGTTATATCTGCACGTTGATTTAATACCCTATCCACTACTAGAATAGCTTCTGCCTGCGGGATATTGGTGTATAAAGAGACAACGTCCAGTGTTACCAGCTGAACATCTAGTTGTGCTGCTGTCATAGAATAATCTTGAAGGACAGTCAAAAAATCAGTGGTGTCCCTTAGAAATGAGGGTATGAGAGGCAACATGGGACGCATAAATGAATCTAAAAACATGGATAAGGGCTCAAGTACACTGCCTCGAGTTGAGACGATAGGCCTCCCAGGGGGTTTTGAAGCATTTTTATGAATCTTCGGGACCAAATACAGCCGAGCTGTAGTAGGTGTCGAAGGATTCAAAAAAGAATATTCTTTTTTAGTAATCAAACTGGTACGGAGTGCTTCTTCAGTACAGCTCCTGATCAAACTTTGTCATTTACAATCTGACCCTCTTCCCGAACTCCAAAGTTTGATCAGTTTGATTACTAAAAAAGAATATTCTTTTTTGAATCCTTCGACACCTACTACAGCTCGGCTGTATTTGGTCCCGAAGATTCATATCCATGTTTTTAGATTCATTTATGCGTCCCATGTTGCCTCTCATACCCTCATTTCTAAGGGACACCACTCATTTTTTGACTGTCCTTCAAGATTATTCTATGACAGATCCACATTGTTAGAAACTAACGCGATTGATAGGAAGAGAACCCACGTTGATACTTCAGTTAATTTGATCACAGCCTATTCTCCCTTGAGTGGAGAATTACAGAAGATCTTGTCTAAGCGGGGCAGTATTATTAACACCATTCCGGGGTTAGAGGATAGTAAATTTCGATGCGTGTGGCAAAGGGCGTTAAATTTAAAGGATCTGTTAAGTCCCGCTTCAGTTTCGAAAGGTCCTCTAGTAACCTCGGATTTAGGTTCAGGGGGCCATTCACCATGTGGAAAGTGTGACATTTGCTCGATCACTTTAAGTGTAGAAACATTTGAGCTACACGGGATTTCCTTACCTTTAAAGAACAACACTACTTGTGAATCTAAAGGGGTAGTATATGCTATTATCTGCCCATGCGGCTTATGCTATATAGGACAGACTATTCGTATGTTACGCACTAGGATGCGTGAACACCGTAGCCGCCTTCACTGTAATTATTTAAATGCCCCTATAGTCGAGCATTGTAAACAGAAGACTCATGAGTTCAACCAATTACGATGTTTATGTTTAGTTCAGGTTCGGAAAGCTGCCCGGGGTAGGTCGTTAGCACAGACACTTCATTTGACCGAACAGCGGCTTATTTTTAAGTTCAATACCCTGGCACCAGCGGGACTTAATAGTCAGATAGAGTGGCTCGCTTGTACATCTAATTAAAGGGCCAGATGGAAAAGTGATGGAACTCTTTTTGGTGAATCTCTGTAGATAATTGGCTCCGGCCGGTTTTAAAAGGTGGCGGTTTTGTAAGGGACGCATGCGCGGCGTTTTTCTACTAGCGCCGGAGTTCCGGCAGCTGATAACAGAAGGAGAGAACACGGGCAGCATCACTGGTAAAGTGGAGAGATGTTTCTGTTTTACTGGATTTTAAGAGTGTAATTAGTTTCTAATAAATAGGGAGGGGTTTGGAGATATTTAATTTATAATGGTGTGTTTTGTAGTTGTATTTAGGTCCCCTGACGAAAAACTAGAAACGTCAGCTGGTACTGGGATTGAACGTTGGGACAAAGATAGAAGATCGTGAAAAGTTCCTGCACAGAAGCTGAGTATCTTTCAGTATGAAATAAACTGACCAGTTCTATAACAAAGTTGATTTAGAGCTTCTAAAGGGATTAAAAATCGATAAAACTGGCAATGGGTCATTGATGTGATCAAACACGGATGCCAAGTACAGGGTGAAAACCCAGGTATGGCAGTGTTAATTTTCAACTGAGACCCTATTTGCTTGTTTTTTCCCTCACGGAGAAAATTTGAACGATAACTTTTTTGTATTAAGATAGTGGTGGGAGGCAGCTGAGTGTTTCCAGGCCTACTGTCTGTCTGCCTTGCCTTATGGATTTGTACAGATTGGCATAGACTGCCCTGTAGGGTGTCTGTTCCCCAGCAGGACTGGGCTTGATGGTCCCCTGTACTACCAGCATTGCAGCGAGGTAGAATGTGGAAATGTTGGTGGGAGATCCTGTTTCCCACCGTGAACCACAAAGGGTGGGTTGGGTTGTGGTACATAATCCGCCTATGGGTCCAAACACCACCCTCCCCTCCCCTCCCCTCCCCTTCACCTACATCATGTGACCATGGCACCAACACAGGATATACACTATTATGGGTGCATCATAGCCCATAAGGGCTAGACATGACTGAGACATACAGATGTATCCTAGGTGTGTCTGCAGGAACTACCTATCACACATACACTAGCACTGATGGGGACCTGCAGCATGGCACATATCAGCCATGAAAGGTGCTGTGGACCTGGTGCTGGGTGCCCCACCTCATCCTCAGGGTGAGTACACTACCCGCACAATGTTATGGTCTGTAGCTACTCTGTGCCAGTAACACACACGGTCTGTACCCCCTACCAGGCTGAGGTGCTGTGGGGATGCACATGGTCAGTTCCCCCTACCAGGCCAAGGTGCTGTGGGGGTGCATACCCCATCTTGTGATCATCTGTAGACTGCTGATGTGCATGTGCAGTGCATAATGGGTACGGGTGGGTTAACCCTTTCCTGGTAACCACAGCAGACAGTTTGTGTGGTGACCTGCAGTCCTTCTGTAGCCAGCCAGAGGTTTGTTAGCAGCTGTAGCCCACTGGATACTTCACTGCCTGTGAAGCCAAAGGTCATGGGTTCACACCAACAGTGGGGTTATTTGATAGGGCTGTCCAAGGCATTGTCTATTTTTAATGTACATTAGTGCTGCCAGCAAAAACACCCTCAGAGTATTGTAGCCATAAGGTGCTTCATAAGGCGCCCCATAAGGCGCCTTGAAAGGTGCCTTACAAGGTGTCCTTTAAAGAGCCTTGTAGGGTGCCCCATAGGGGACATTATAGGGTGCCTTGGCAGACGGTGCACTTTATAATATGCCTTATGGAGTGCCTTATACGGCACCTTCGGTTACGGCACGTGAGGGTGTGTTTGCTGGCAGCACTAATTAAAATATACATAACATGCCTCAAAAAGCAATACTTAAACATAACAGCTAATGCCTCAGCCAGCCATATGCATTAGTAAAAAAACCCCAAACAAATAAGTACTGTGATGACACAGACCAATCCCATTCAAAAAAGTCAAAACAGAGTGTTGCCTGGATGAAAAACTAAAACTACTCAAAATAGCACCACAATGTCACAAAATCATTTCTGTCGGAAACCGCCGACCTGAGATAGAGAGGGGAAGAACTCTCCACTCTGTGTCGACAGTAACCGTTTTTTCAAATTTTTAATTGGCATAAAGTGCTTGCAAAACTAATCATAGTGAAAACCACTTATCTGAGAACTGGGCCAGCTGGGCAGCACAAACGAACACAGCGACATGCATGTTTCGAGCCTACGAGAGGCCCTGTCTCAAGCTGTTCAGATGAAAAACGCGCCCATGAAATTGCCAGCCCCATCCAGGTATATTTAAAAGGCCACGAAACGCTCTCTGATTGGCTGCAAAAGGGCATCCCCTGAAGACGTCATGACGACGTCAGCGAACATAGTCCCAAAGGAATGAAGAAATAATCTTGAACATTATCAGGATAGAAGTAAACTCTGTCCAAAAAATCCATCAAAATGGAAGGTGGAAGAAACACTTCGCAACATTAAAAGCAAACTCCACCAATCACATTCAAGATTTAATCCTGTAGGGAAGACAGTCCGAAGCCGGAAAATCCAGCGCTGCTCACAGCATTGAAGTCGCTGTTCCCGATCGCCACCTCGGGGATCCAAGGGGACGGAATCAATAATTCTCCAGCGAAGGTCCTCAAAGTTGTGTTGGTGATGAATGCAATGCTCCACCAAGGGTGCTGATAAAAGTTGGCGAGCCAGACGTGAAGCATGTTCCCCTAATCTAACCCGGACCGGGCGTATGGTCCTACCTATGTAGGATAACTTACAGGGGCAGGTGATCATATACACCACATACGAGGATAAGCAAGTAGAAGAACCCTTAAAAACAAAGGACTTCCCCGAATATGCATGTGTCCATTGTGATCCTTCCTCCGTTGTAGCACAGAATTTACAACGTCCACATGGTCGATGACCATGATGATCCACTGAAATCCCCAGCGACGGCCCGGGGAGGGCCGTATGTACCAAACGATCGCGGAGGTTTCTGCCCCGGGAATACGCCAGGCGAAGGGGTTTCTGAAAACAGGGGTGAACCCGTAAAATCCCCCAATGCTTCCTCAATAGAGCTGTTATCGGAGCCGTGTGTTGCGTATAAGGGAGCACTCCGGTAATAAAATCCTCCTCCGATCGTGCAGCGGTAGGTTCCGGGGAGCAAAAAAACCATTCCCGATGGAAAAACCGAGCTCGAACATAGGCTCGGCGAATCACAGAGGAGGGATAACCCCGTGCCAAAAGACGCTCCCGAAGGTCCCGGGCTTGAACTTTAAAAGCAGATAGCGAGGAACAAATGCGTCTCAAACGCAAAAATTGACCCACCGGAAGACCCCGTTGTAGAGAAGATGGATGGTGACTATGGTAACGGAGGAGGTTGTTCCGTTGGATAGGCTTCCGAAAAAGCGTGGTAGTCAAAGCCTCCCCTTGACATTGAACCAAAACATCCAAAAACTCAATCTGATTAGCATCAGCATGCATAGTGAACTGTATATCCGGGTTAATGTTGTTTAGCCATTCCACAAAAAGAATCAGCTGGTCCATAGTGGAAGCCCATAAAAGAAAAACATCATCCAGAAACCGGAGCCACAACTGGACATACTGGAATGCAGGAGCCGGATAAATGAAACGTTCCTCCAAATCAGCCAGAAAAAGTGTGGCAATCGACGGTGCCACCGTGGCCCCCATAGCCACCCCATGGCATTGCTGATAAAACTGATCTTGGAAAACAAAATAGTTCCTGGTGAGCACCAAACGAATTAACTCCAATAGGAATGTTTTCGGAATCCTTGATGGTGCTGTAGTAAATGCTGTTTCCAGTAAAGATAAAGCCGCCTCCTGATGAATATTGGTATAGAGGGCCACCACGTCCAAAGTCACCAATAAGACCCCCGATGCAGGTGTAACTGAGGAAAGGATGGTCAAAAAATGCGAAGTGTCACGGAGATATGACTTGACACGTTGAGCCTCCTCCTTCAAAAATAGATCGCTAAATTGAGACAAGGGTTCCAAAATTGAACCCCTGCAAGAGACAATGGGACGCCCCGGGGGGCAAGTCACCGATTTATGCACTTTTGGAACGGTATAAAAAACCGGAATGCGGGGATGTCGTTGTTGAAGGAAGGAGGCTTCCTTTGAGGTAATCCAGCCTTTATTCAAAGCATCCATAACCAAAGATCTTATTAAAAGCTGCAGCTGTGGAGTCGGGTCAGCCGGTAAAGGTTTGTAATACTTAAGATCCGATAACTGATGCAAAATGCCATTTACATAGGTTTCCCGAGACTGGATCACCACCGCCCCACCTTTGTCGGCCCCCCGGATCACCATATCGCCATCCACTGCCAACTCCTGTAATGCTGTACGATGGACATTGGAAATATTAGAAAACCGAGATGTGAAGGACCTTTCACAGTCCGACAAATCCTGTAACACCAAAGATTGGTATACTAATACCGCCGGATCCGGGACACCCGGTGGAACCCATCAGAAAGGAGGATAAACCAATGAGCCTTCAGTTGTATGCCGACCCTGAAAGTGACACAAAATCCGCAATTTGCGGAAAAAACGGTATAATGCCACCCGCATCTCAAAAGGGTTGTAAGGGACCGTGGGAATGAAAGAAAGTCCCAAATCCAAAACTTCCAATTGTTGTACAGTCAAGGATTTACCCGACAAATTCAAGACTGCTGTTGACGCCGGGCTCGTTGTCTGGTGTTGGGAGGCTCCCAGCGGTCGTCGGTGTAGGGCCGGCGGGTGCGCCCTCCTCCCCGCCGGCCCCCCCGAAAACCCCGAAAAGAATTAGAAACGGCAGCAGGCTTCTTACTGCTCCGAGAGCCATCACTAGAGTCCGTGTCCTCCGAGGACTCAGCAAAGGTTACCCGTTTATCAGAATTAGAGTCTGGTGGACCTGCAGGTTGCATTAGGCACACTGGGGGATCAAACAACAACTACAACAGTCCACTTTTTACCTTTAGAGAACCTCTGTGTTGGTCCCATGCTTTTTTGAATTCAGTTACTGTCCTCATCTCTACCACCTCCACTGGGAGACTATTCCATGGATCCACTACTCTTTCCGTAAAGAAATATTTCCGCATATCACTCCTGTATCTATCCCCCTTGACCCTCATCCCATGTCCCCTCGTGGCAGAACTTGCTTTCAATTGCAAGGGGCTCTCTCCCTGAACATTTATGCCATGGAGGTATTTAAACATCTCAATCATATCACCTCTATCCCGCCTTTCCTCTAAGGTGTACATATTAAGATCCTTAAGTCTGTCTTCATATGTTTTATAATGAAGCCCACTAATCATTTTAGTAGCCACCCTCTGCACCGACTCCATCCTGTTCACATCCTTTTGAAGGTGCGGTCTCCAGAATTGCACACTATACTCCAAATGAGGTCGCACCAAAGACTTATACAGAGGCATTATCACCTCTTTTTTCTGCTAGCCATTCCTCTCAGTATGCACCCAAGCATCCTTCTAGCTTTTGCCATCACCTTTTCTACCTGTTTAGCTACTTTAAGATCATCAGACACAACCACGCCTAGGTCCCGCTCTTCTTTAGTGGGCAAAAGTACTTCAACTCCTATACTGTATTGCACCCTTGGATTGCTGCAGCCCAAATGCATGACCTTACATTTTTTAACATTAAATCCCAGCAGCCAAATTCTAGACCATTCTTCAAGCTTAGCTAGATCCCTCCTCATGTTATCTACACCTTCCTGGGTGTCTACTCTATTACAGATTTTGGTATCATCCACAAAGAGGCAAACCTTACCTGACAGCCCTTCTGCTATATCACTAACAAAGATGTTAAAAAGAATCGGACCAAGGACAGATCCCTGTGGCACACTACTGGTAACATCCTTCTCCTCAGAGTGAACTCCATTTACTTGTACTCTTTGATGCCTCCCACCCAACCAATTTCTAACCCAAGCAGTAACTTTAGGGTCCATCCCTAGGGTGCTTTGTTTATAAGTCGCCTGTGAGGAACAGTGTCAAAGGCTTTACTGAAATCTAAATACACCACATCTAGAGCTCTCCCTCGGTCCAACTCCCTGGTCACCCAGGCAAAGAAATCAATCAGATTTGTCTGACAAGACCTGCCTCTGGTGAATCCATGCTGCCTCGGATCCTGTAATCCGCTGGACTCCAGAAACCTCACTATTTTCTCTTTCAGCAGCGTTTCCAATAATTTACTCACCACCAAAGTTAAACTAACCGGCCTGTAGTTTTCAACCACATCCTTTCTTCCGCTTTTGTGTAAAGGCACCACATGAGCCTCTCTCCAGTCCTTTGGCACCACTCCTGACTCCAACGAGGCATTGAAAAGGTCAGTCAGTGGAGTTGCTAGAACATCCCCAAGTTCCCTCAGTATTCTAGGGTGTATCCCATCCGGTCCCATCGCTTTGTCTACTTTAAGTTGAGCTAGTTTCTCACGAACACAGTCTTCTGAAAATTGTTCAAGATGTCCCTCGCTTCTGTTCCTATTTGTGGGTGTTTTCTGAGGTCCAGCTCCTGGTTCTTCATCTGTGAACACAGAACAAAAATATTTGTTAAGCAATTCCGCTTTAACCTAATCAGCTTCTACATAATGCCCCCCTGCACCCTTGAGTCTGACAATACCACTTTTGCCCTTCCTCTTCTCACTAATATATCTGAAAAATGTTTTATCCCCCCATTTTATTGCATTGGCTATTTTCTCCTCCTTTTGAATCTTTGCCTTCTTGACTACTTTGCTAGCTTCTCTAAGTTTTTCCAAATACAGATGCCTGTCTTCCTCTCTCTGTGATCTCTTGTATTTCATGAAGGCCTCCCTCTTTTTCTTCACTTTTTCAGCTACTTCCTTAGAAAACCATAGCGGTCTCCTTTTCCTTTTGCCTTTATTTACCATTTTAATAAAAAGGTTGGTTGCCCTTAAAATACCCCCTTTCAGTTTTGCCCACTGTTTTTCTGCATCCCCCAGCTGTTCCCATCCCACTAATGACTCCCTGAGGTATTGGCCCATCTTTGCAAAGTTAGTCTTCCTAAAGTCTAAGATCCTCACATTGGGATGGATTCTAACAGCCCTAGTCCTAATACTGAACCACACCATCTGGTGATCACTGGATGCAAAATGATCTCCCACTAAAACATCAGAAACACTTTCACCATTGGTAAGCACCAAGTCCAGTATGGCCCCTTCACGTGTGGGGTCTGTTACCAATTGCCTGAATAGTTCTCCCTGTAGAGAATCCAGGATCTCCTTACTTCTAGATGATACTGCAGCAAGAATGTGCCAATCAACATCTGGCATATTGAAATCTATCAGTAGCACTTCCCCTTTCCTAGCAATGCTGCGTATGTCTTCAATTAACTCTCTGTTCACCTCTTCCTCTTGTGAGGGAGGTCTGTATATCACACCAATGCAAATAGATTTCTCTTTCCCTCTTTCTAGTTTAACCCACAATGCCTCCTCTCTCCCTTTTAAGCTCTGTAATTCCAAAGCTTGTGATAAGGAAGCTTATCATAGCTCAGGTAGGAGCTATAGAAAAGATGATGTGACTCTGAACAAGCAACCTGTCAGTTCTGGTAGAAGTAAGAAAACAGAGTTTTCACATAAAAGACTACCAGTCCCAGAATGCACCAGGTTTCCAGCAGCCATGAGGGGGGCTGAAGTGAGAAAACGTGTGTGCAATCAAGAGAGCTATGAGGTAATCCCTAAGCACTCATCTCAAAGGGCAGGGCCTGATTCAACACAGCTGCGCTGTGTTAGGGAGGAGCACACATTAGGACAGAATAAGAATAGAGCTTATTCTACAGATAACAGCTTCAGGAAAGGAGACAGCAACAGCTTCAAGCTCAAGCACCAGTATCACCTGGAGAAGCAGAAGCCAAGCCAAGTGGATAGAGAGAGAAGGAAACTCTCTGGAAGGAAGAGAAGAAAGGCCATTGGAACGTCTGGGAGAGTCCAAGGCAGTACCTATACTGGGAGGTATTCCAAATGCCAGCAGAGTCCATTGGACTGGAGTCAGCCAGAGGAATGGAATGGCAGAGATAGGAATCACCAGTGGCTACCCGGAAGAGAGAAGACTGCACGTGGAAGGGACTTTCAGACCAAGGCCAGAAGGTATGTGAGAGGAGATCCAGTGTCCAGGGATCAAGATTGGAAGGCTGGACATCAGAATTGGATTACATACTGGCCAGGCTATACAGAGAGGAATTATGATAGCAGGAGAGGCTCAGGTATGAACACTGATCCAGACCCTATCTATAATAGTGAATGGCAGCAAGGGAATAAACATTCTCAGGATAGTGCCTTATTGAAAGACTCATCTGTGCCAATGTATGATAGTGACCCTATGCTGATTGATGAAGGGGAAATTACAGCAGATGAGACTATTAATTACATGGACTGTTCTCTATCCCAATGCTATTGCTAGCTTTCTGTGAGCAAACACATCAGCCATCACAAAGAAACCTAACTTTGTTCTTTATTTCCACTGCAAACAGCTCTTAAAGCAGGATTTGGGTTCACACAGTAGCAGCCAGCCAGCTAAAGGGTTTCAGCTGGTCAATTGATAGTAATTAAAGCTGCACCTGATTGTGTGTGTGAGCAAGGGAGAATCACTGCTGGGATCTGCGTGGAAAATAAGCAGAGGTTAACCTAACAAGCAAAGTTTATTCATTTCTTTGTGCCTTTTTATTTGGTAATTATTTGCTAAGAAAACATTAGCTAATTGCCTGACAAGCTGAAGGTTGTTTTCTGATTTGCTTTGTGACTTTATGTTATCCATTTAAACACTGCAAGCAAGTAACCTCATTTATATTGCTAACAAGCATACTTGTGCTAGGTGAATTAAACCCCATCAATAAAAGAAGTATTTTATTGGCTTTACCACTGGTTACACAACTCAATTATTGTCTTCAGCTGTGTTGGGAGTGAATGAACTACATTACCCACAATACCTTGCAAGAATCATATGAATATATGCATCGTCAAGATTGTGTAAGTTCTCACCCTAGGCAGCCGTCTGACAAGCTTTAATAGTAGTTTTTACATATAGTGCCACTCCTCCTCCCCTTCTTCCTACCCTGTCCTTTCTGAATAAAGTATAGCCAGGTATAGTTACATCCCAGTCATTGTTTTCTGTAAACCATGTTTCTTTAACTGCCACTAAATCCAAGTCAGCCACTCCCACCAAAGCTTCAACATCAGGGATCTTATTTCCCATGCTACGGGCATTTATACACACTGCTTTCCATATGTTACCCCTGTTACCCATTTCCATAAAGGTATTTAATGTATCACCTACCTGGGGGCTTTCACTTACCTGGGGGCTTTCTTCACCTATCCCCAACGAATCTAGTTTAAAGCCCTCTTCAGTAGATTAGCCAGTCTATTACCAAAGATGCGTTGACCTTTCTTGGACAGATGGATGCCATCTCTGCTCTGCAACCCTTGGAACAGCATCCCATGGTCTAGGAAAGCAAAACGCTCTCGATGACACCATCCATGCAGTCATGCATTCATCTCCAGGATGCGAGCCTCTCTGCCTTGGCCTTTACCCTCAACAGGGAGGATTGAAGAGAATACCACCTGTGCACCTAACTGCTTCACCCTCTGTTCCAGAGCCATGAAGTCACTTTTGATACGCTCCGAGGTATACCTGGCAGTATCATTTGTTCCAACATAGGTTAGCCACATTGGGTAATAGTCAGTGGGCTTGATGAGTCTCGGCAAACTCTCCGTAACATCTTGGATTTTGGCACCATACAGACAGCATACCTCTCTGGACATCAAGTCTGGTAGGCAGATGGACACCTCAGTACCCCTCAGAAGAGAGTCTCCAACCACCACTACCCTTCGTTTCCTTCTGGTCACTGATTCTGAAATTTTGGGGTACTTGAACTCTGTTTCTTCCCTTTCCAGGGATGCTTTCACCTCCTCCACTTCCAGGGCTGCATAATGGTTCTTCAATTCAAGGGCTGGAGAAGTTGGATTTGTGATTTTGCAGGCCCTGTTGACTTGTGTCCAACCATCGACATTCTGTTGGCACCCATCTTCTCCTGTGCTGGAGAGCTTGGTTGCTGCAAGAAGCATCTCATCAATGTACTTCTCACTGTCTTGAATGCTCCTCAGCCTTGCCACCTCCTCTCTGAGTTCCTCCACTTGTTTCCTCAGAGCTTCAGCATGCAGGCACCCTGCACATGGAACTGGTCCTTCAACTGGCATTAGGACCTCTGTCTGGACCGAGGCAGAAGCTGTAACGGGGGCAACAGCTTTAGCAATACGATTTTTCCCAGCCGTTGTTCTGTTCGTGGAGCTTAGGTATCTGTTAAAGCAAAAGAGAGAGATCTACCAAGTACCAGCCGGTTTCGCAGTCAGTGTATTAAGCATTGTGCTACACCTCTGTTTCTGTGGTTGCATGTCTGCGCGCCTACTTAAGATTACCGCGCATGAACGTGCTTAGCGGTGTCTCACCCGATAATGTGCGCAGCGCGTGTTATATCGCGATAATCCCATTTTGCTACATTAAGACCGACATGCCCACTCCTTTTATGGCAGCCTGCACACTATCGCCGGGCGCACATCAAGACGGTTTAGTAAACATACCCATTAGAATCTCATAATGGCTTTTTAGATATAATATCTTTGTATACCTTTGTATATCTTTGAGCTTAGAAACTTTATTATATAGGCATAGTTTACCTGCTTATTTTTGAGGACAGGGGGTCATATTAACAAATGGGGAGGGAGCCAATTCAGTGGCAGAAGCCTGAGTTTTTGGAAGGATTTTACCCTCTGAATATGTTCTTGATATTGTAACAAAGGGACACAGCAGGTAAACACAACTACCTTAAGAAACTGATGTTTAAAATTCTAGCAAAATTTACAAATAATTACAGACACTTCTCTGAAACACTTTAAAAGTACCATAATTCCTGTAGAGGAAACAATGAAGGTGGTTAAAGAAAGATTGAACAAGAGCCCAAAACCTGAGACATTGAGAAGATCCTAATGTCACTCGACACCTCCACCTTCCCTCTCGACCCTTGTTCACCCAATTGGATCAAAACAGCTAAAGCAGAGCTCGGTCCAATCCTTGCCAAAATTATTCATAAATCTCCACAGCAAAGGACTATGCCAAAACCCCTCAAACTGTCATCCATCTGCCCCACCCTAAAGAAACCTAACCTCAACCCTAAGGACCCTGCCTACTACAGACCCATCGCCAGCCTTCCATTCCTAGCAAAGATTATTGAGAAAGCAGTAGAACTTCAACTACAAGACCACATTGATGAAAACCTCCTTCTGGATACCCCAAAACATGGCTTCTGCCCATTGCATGGAGTCGAGACCCTGATGACCTCTCTTATCAACATGCTAATGCAAGGCATCCAGAACCATTCCCAATCATTCATTCTGTTATTCTTGGACATCTCCACAGCCTTCAACACAGTCAAGCACAACACCCTCCTACAATGCCTACAGTCCTATGGCATACAAGATACAGTCCTAAAATGGTTCCACTCTTACCTCTCAACAACAGATCAAACAAGGAATGAATCTCTCTAAACCATATCAACAAACATAAGGAGTACCCCAAGGATCCATACTTTCCAAAGCCCTCTTCAACCTATACCTCAAACACCTAAAGAACACAATGTCAACTTCCACATATACGCTGATGACATCATGTTATACTGTCTATTCCACACAAAACAACTTTCATACACTCAGATACAAGACTGCTTCTCAGACGTCACCCACTGGCTTGGAGCAAATAACCTTTCAATCAACTTTAAGAGACAGAAGTCCTATATATTACCAAAGACTCATCATTCTCCCCCCCCCCCTCCCCCACGATAACACTAAATAACATAGAGATAAATGTTTGTCCAAAAATAAAATAACTCAGAATCATTATTGACCAGCAGTTAACCTTCAAGAAACAGATTACAGCAACAATCAAAACAATACTCTTCAAAACAAAAACCCTATAATGACTACACCCACTTCTTGAGCCAACAGAATTCCACTCAGCCCTCCAAGTATTCACTCTCCCCCATATATTACTGCAACATAATCTATCAGGGCCTGTCAAAAGCCATCCTCCTCCCACTTCAAACTGCCCTATGAATAATCCAGGGAACCTTTAACATGAGCACATCACCCTTGTTCTAGAGCAGCCCCGTTGGTTGCCCCTCACTGACAGAATCAAATACTAATCTCTACTCTTAACTCACAAATTCCTACACTCCCACCCAGCCAGCAACCTGCAATCCCTACTAAAACTTCTCACCCCAGACAGACCCAGAAGATCAACCACAATATTTTATTTATTTACATTCTCTTATATACCACACTATTCTACATCAGTGCAGCTTACATTGAATAAACTGAAATTACATTGAACAGGGTATTATAACTTGGAGATAACTATTTTACAGGGAACATGGGCTATGGAGGGTTAAGTGGCTTGCCCAAGACCACAAGGAGCACCTGTGGGACTAGAAACCCCAGTCCTTCCAGCCCAAGGTTGCTGTCCTCTAGTGGGATTTGAACCCCTGACCTTCCAGCCTGAAGTACCTTGTCCCAACCACTAGGCTACTCCTCCACAATAAACATACTTGCCATACCACATTCAAAGATAAAGTCGAGCCAACCAACCTGCCGTCAACATTCTTTGCATCATCCCTCTGGAATACCTTACCAGAGACAATTAGGAAGATAACATACCTCTCCACCTTCTGCAAACACCTCAAAACCAACCTGTTTACTGAACGCTATGGTCCTACTAGTCAACGCCTCCCCTGACCTGACCCCACAATAAACATAACAAGTCAAAACTAATTCAAGTAAATAGTCAAACAATAACTCATGTACATAATTTACTGTTTATACACAGTTCTCTGTTATAGTTATATGTAAACAAGTTTGTGTTCCATTGTAAACCGCTTTGAACCGGTGAAAAGTGGTATAGCTAAATAAATAAATAAAATAAATACATAAAAAACTAATTTTGTTCCTAGCAAATTTTTGTTATAACTCACAATTTTAGAATTGAAGAAAAATTTCCTTATGTTACATTTTTTCCAGCAAATCTCTAGAACAGCTATGGGAGCATCTTTTACTTCTTCTATAGCTAATTTATATATGACTAAATTTGAAAAGGAATGGATAAAACATTTTCCAGTTTTAAACGTATTTTTACCTGGAATCATTTTATAGATGATATTTGTGTTATGGTCAGGAGCTAAAAGATTAGAAAATGTTTGAGATACAATACAGAGTCCCTTTTGCTAACATGTGCTCTGGTTTTGCAACTAAAGCGCCTTTTGCCACAAAACCATAGGGATATGTTTACTAAACGGCCATAAAGGAGCACGTGTGCTATTAGCATGTGCTAACTGTGCACGTGCATACTTAGCGCATGCAAAAAACACTTTAGCATGCGCTGAAAGCATCAGCAACATAAAGAACCCTGTGGGTGGAGAAAAGGCATGCATGGGGCGGAGAGTGGGGATCAATGGGTGGGAAAAAGGCTTGGTCCCCTAACGCAGGCACCTTAACGGCAGGAACCCTAATGCAAATATCTGGTAGAAAGGGTGTTTTTTGAGGAGAGAGAGCCCATTTTACATCAGGGGAGCCCAAGAGAGCGATAGCAGTGCTCCATTAGCAGCAACAGCATAGTGCCCAAGTATGTTGATGGTGCAAATGAAGGCAAAGGACGTGTCACACGGGTCATGCAGTGGGGGCTGCTGGTGCACAGGGGGGGGGGAGGGGGACCAGGTAGCTGCCTAGATGGCACATAGGAACATAAGACTACAAAATATGCCAAACTGTATCAGACCAGAGTCCATCATGCCCAGTATCCTGTGTCCAACAGTGCACAATCTAGGTGACAAGTACTAGCAGTTTCTCCAAAAGACACACAGGATCCCCAATAACTGTAATGGAGCAAGCATGGCATAGCTCAGATCCTCTGTAGCAATGGTTTATGGACCATTATCCAGAACCCATCCAAACCTTTTTAAACCCAGCTACACTGACAGCTTTTACCACATCCTCTGGTAATGGATAGCAGGGTCTGATTACGCATTGACTGAAAAAATATTTTCGCCTAGAAGACCCAAATGGGTTACATCATAGTGTATTGCAGGTCCCCTAGTCTGTCCACAGTGTGTTGGCATAAAAAAGCGACCTATGTTTACCTGTTCCACTCTGGTCAATAATCTATAGACCTGTATCATATCTCCCCTTAGCCGTCTCTTCCCTAGGTTGATGAGCCCCAACCTTTTTAGCCTTTCCACAAAGGTGTATTCTGCCATCCACAGAACCTTCGTCATGATCCCACAGTGACAGTGGCAGCACACAGTCTTGCTACTTCTGCAGAAAGGCAATGTGCCACATAGGGTGGTCCAAGGGTCTGGCACCACAGGCAGAGATCCAGACTACCTCCCACTCCCACTGCCACAGAACCCAGCTGTGGGAGAAGAGGCCAATAGTGTCAGAAGCTGTAGCCCTCCAGGTACAACAACAACCAAAACAATACTCTTCAAAACAAAAACCCTATAATGACTATGCCCAATTCTTGAGCCAACAGACTTTCGCTCGGTGCCAGAGGAAATACCACTGCAGTGGCTGCCATCCTCCCCCCAAGATGAATCAGTGACAGGTGGTGATGGGGCCCCTGCATGGGCAGCTGGAGGGGGGTTGCGTGGCCATCCATGTGTTCCTCTGCCCCCCCCCCCCCATCCAGCCCTGGTGCCCAAGGGGCCTGCCGAACCACATGTTTCCCTCTTTCCCTGCACGCCACACCAATTGGGCAACAGCAAAGGACCTCAGAGTTAAGCTCCTCCCTGCCTCAGCCAGCTCCAACAATCAGCCCGGCACCTCCATCTGCTCCCAACAAGAACAATTGCTTTAAATCTGCAGTCACACTGAACTCCTGCCTCTTTCCCTGCACACCGCACCAATCAGGCAGCAGCAAAGGACCTTGGAGGTAAGCTCCTCCCTGCCTCAGCCAGCTCCACCAATCAGCCTGGCGGCTCCATCTGCTCCCGGCAAGAGCAATTGCTTTAAATCTGCAGTTGCGCTTGGGTGCACACTTAAGGGCCTCACCAGAGGCCCTTTGGCGTGGACATTACGCACACTAAAGTCGGCTCCCAACACTCAAGTAAGTTACTGAAAACCTAAGCAGCTGGACCATAAGCTACTAGCTCATCAATTCATGGTATATCACTGCTAGAAGAAACATTGTAACTGACGATGGAAACAGCTTTCAACAATGTATTAACATAACTGTGCATTGTACCTTTTCATATAACTACCAACATTTCTGCTTTAATCCACATCCTGTCATAAGGTATAATTACAAAGGTACACTAAAAAAATTTTTTTTAAACTGCCTCTAATGTTTCGATTGATTTTTACGTTTTTTGGTGCGCTGAATCCAAATCTGGTAACCAATTTGCTCCATCACGTACAGATTTTTTGCTACATTGGGTTAGCAGTTTGAGGTGAACGTTTCAGATTGAGTGCGATCGAGATAAAAGTTTCTTGGATGAATTCTTTATACTAATTGTTTAGTAGTTATTCAAATAAGAATAAAGAAAATTGTAACAAGGCAGCACATAAGAATAGAGTAATGTCAACAAAACACACTGTGATGGTAGCAAAATTGTCTGCACTTAAAACAGCCACATACATGTGCACAAACATTGAGCATATAAGAGCGAGGTTAGACACAAAGCAAAGCAAAGAAATGTGCAAAAAATGTTGTACAGGTATGTATGTAAGAATAGAAAACGCAAACCACACCATTGCAATACATGAAGACAAACACCCGATGGTGTGAAAATAAAATTCTAATAAATGAGATCCGACACTGTGGTAATAACTAGCAAATTTTTATTTCAAAGTTTAGTAAAAACACGATATTTGTCAACACAGTTTAGATTTTAAAGTCATTCTTGGGTCAATCAATCTCATGGTGGGCCCGTTTCTTCTTCCCCCGAATGCTTCTCTTGGTGTGTTGCTTGGCGTATTTTTCATCTGGGGTTTCCTGCAGCAGCAACCAGCAGAAATCAGCCATCATAGTGGTGTTCCATCTTCCTTGGTACCTTCTCTCTGCGTCCTTGATGTCCTGGTGAAACCTTTCACCTTGTTCTTCACTGTACGCCCCCAAGTTTTCGGGAAAGTAGTTCACATGGGAGTGCAAGAAATGGACTTTCAGGCTCATGTTACAGCCTTGTTCTTTGAAGGCATTGAGCATCCTGGCAGCAATATCCTTATAGTTCTCATCCCGCCTGTTCCCCAAGAATTTGAGAACAACATCCTTGAAGGAATCCCAGGCTTCTTTTTCCTTCTCAGACATCGTTTCAGCGAATGCTCCATCTGAAATGAGTTTCCTTATATCAGGGCCAACAAACACTCCTTCCTTTAGCTTTGCTTCAGAAAGTCGGGGGAACTTTGAGCAAAGGTACCGAAAGCACTCACCATCTTTTGGAAGGGACTTGATGAATTGCTTAATGAGACCCAACTTAATGTGGAGAGGTGGTAATAGAATTTTATCACGAGGTACCAAGCTCTCATGAAGAACATTTTTCTCACCGGGTCTCAAATACTCCCGAATTGGCCAGTCTTTTTTCCCCCAGTGTAGGTCGCGGGCCCGGCTATCCCACAAGCAAAGGAAGCAGGGATATTTGGTGAAACCGGATTGCTGCCTTAATTGCATGGATAGAATTTTAAAGTCTCCACAAATCATCCACTTATGCTCATCATAACGAATCTTCTGAAGAATCAGGGCCAAATTCTCGTATTTTTCTTGGAGAATAACAGAGTGAGCAATAGGAACTGAAGCGAATGTGTTGCCATTATGAAGAAGAACACCTTTTATGCTGTCTTTTGACGAATCAATGAACAGCCGCCATTCAGCAGGATCATACTTGAGTTTAAACTTTTCCATCACTCCGTATATATCGTTGCAAAATACCAAATCTTCCTCTTTGCTGAAATACTTCAAAAATTGTGTCTCGCAGTTGCGGTACCAATAAAAAGTTGTTCCTGGTGACAATAGATTTTTCTGTTTAAGCCGAGAACCTAGCAGTTGGGCAGCATCTTTTGGGAGTCCTAAATCCCGGACTAAATCATTCAATTCAGCTTGAGAGAAAAGTTCAGGTTTCGGATCTGGTTCAGTTTCAAACTCGGAAGTACTGGACTCATCGGGAAAAGCCATCTGATGAGTCTCATCATGATCATAACCGTGGCAGGTTGCATCCGGTGCCCTATGCCCGTCCTTACTCACCCCCCACCTCCTTCATTCTTCTCAACCCCTCCCACACCCTTTTCCCAGATTTACAAATTCCACAGACACAATTTTCTTATTGGAAGTACCAACCGGTCGCAGCTTTATTATAATTCAAACAATTAACTTTACAATATCAAACCGTTCTATAAACAATCTCCCACCAGCGGAGTGATACCCCCCCAGCCATAATTAGCAAAGTGGGGTCGCATCCGCTCCGGCCGTGTCTGACCACCGGCCAATTTCCTACCGCCCTTTCCCCGACCTCGCCATATGACTAGCAAAGGCCAGCAGGGCTTATCCGGGTCGGGGCACCCCGCCCCCGCCCAAGTATGACCAAACGGCTCCGGGCCCCGGAAACCTCCGGGATCCCGCCTTGTCAACCCCACCCCACTGCGACACCCCAAAAAACACCACCCCTTACATACCAAAAAATGGAGGGAGGGGGGCGGGAAGGCTTACCGCTCCGGAATCGCTGCCGACGAAAAGGGGGGGTGAGCATCAGTGGCTCCTTCTTAAAACCTTCGTCTAACGCCGGCAGCTCTGATTGGCTCCGCTCTCCCCATCTGCGGAGCCAATCCATTTAAACGTTGCTGCCGGCGTCAGCAGCCTCCACGCTCCTTCCTCAACCCTCCCCCCCCCCCTTCCTTCTTTGAAGCCGGAAGGACGGACCGGGACCGGGCCGACCGCCCGGTTACCGGCGTCCCTCGCGACTCCGCGCTCGGACTTAAATTAACCGTGGCAGGTTGCATCCGGTGCCCTATGCCCGTCCTTACTCACCCCCCACCTCCTTCATTCTTCTCAACCCCTCCCACACCCTTTTCCCAGATTTACAAATTCCACAGACACAATTTTCTTATTGGAAGTACCAACCGGTCGCAGCTTTATTATAATTCAAACAATTAACTTTACAATATCAAACCGTTCTATAAACAATCTCCCACCAGCGGCGTGATACCCCCCCAGCCATAATTAGCAAAGTGGGGTCGCATCCGCTCCGGCCGTGTCTGACCACCGGCCAATTTCCTACCGCCCTTTCCCCGACCTCGCCATATGACTAGCAAAGGCCAGCAGGGCTTATCCGGGTCGGGGCACCCCGCCCCCGCCCAAGTATGACCAAACGGCTCCGGGCCCCGGAAACCTCCGGGATCCCGCCACCGGCACTGGCATTTTAATGCCCTTGTGCCGCCCCCCCTATGCCCTGCTGCGACCAGTTGGCATCCCCGTGTAAAACACCTTCCAAGGCCTCTTGCCAATCATTCAACAGTAGATCTACACCCACAGGTGACAAATGAACACCATCAATCCTGTACAACCCCGTACAAGTCACTTCCACCCACGGGTGAAGAACTTGAATCCCACCTTGTCCCATTAACCACCTTCCTATTTGACGATTTATTTTTGTAAGACCCCGCGACCAACGCCGCTGGGCCGCACAAACAGGCCTTGGAATGATGTCCGACCAAATTAACTGAATTCCCAGGAACATATGCAGTAACATAGTTAAGTCTTTGATAACAAGTCGTATGAATTGCTTACAAGTCCATGTAACTAGGTCGTTGCCACCTAAATGCAACAGCAGCAGCCGTGGCTTGCCCCTCACTCGCTCATGGTGCCGGAGCAAAGGCAGGAGCTGAGACCACTTCAACCCCCTCTCACTCAGCCATAGCAGCGACACTTGAGCAGGATCCAGCCCCAGATTAGTCCCCAATGGCCGCTCAGCCGCTCGCCGGCCGGCCCAGTACATGAAAGAGTGCCCTATCATCCAACCGCTCTGGACACTCCCTCCTGCAACTGCAAAAGAAAACAAGAGTTAATCCATATTTCGCTTTGTTATTATTATTATTATGTTTTTTTTTTTTCCTTTTTTTTATAAACGAACATAACCCCGGAAAGCCTGAGAACGCCACCTCCCAATACTCTGAATGTCCTGCTGGGACAAGCCTGCCGCAGCAGCGCTGGAGGCTGCGCCAATACGAAAAGAATGAGCTGCATAATGTTCGGGGGGCTCCCCTACAGCCTTCAATGCCAACCGCAGAACTGCTACCACCTGAAAACGTGTAAGCAGCCGCCCGTCCGCATGCAGAAACAACCCCCCAACCCGCAATGGGCGGACCCGTAAGAAAGCACTCATTGCGCTCACCGGACAAGTGTGAAACCCTGGAATCCCACTCAGCCATACCCACAAACCTTTGCCTTGGGATCAGTCTTAGATTTTGCTAACAAAATTCTCAATCGCCCTTTTTCAAAGCAAACATGCTGACGCTGCAGAATCCCCACATCTCCTGCCCTGGACGATCGCGCCACCAGCTCACCCATGCGAAAAGCCCCAAAAAATGCTAAAGTAAAAACAGCTCGAAAAAGCGTCACCTCATACTGCGACGAGGCCACCACCGCCAAGGACTTGCATATCTTTTCTAGTAAATCATGCGTGATGGGACGCCGAGCATCGAAATGTACAGGCACTGCCCGACCCCACCCTTGCAAGAGCCGACGGGCTAAGGCACCCCCTGACGGGAAATCCCAACCCACTGCCTTCGCAAAGTACTCGAAGCCTGCCAAATGACTGCGCACTGCCGAGCGAGTCACTCCATTCTCTTTCGCCCATACCACATATTGCCCCAGCAACTGAGGTGAAACCGGCCCAGACCACCAACCCGATCGCTCCAAAAATTCCACCACCTTCTGACATCCTCGCCGATACGCCGCCCAGGTGCCAGCTGCTACAGAACACCGCAACAAGTCTTTCATTCCGGATGGCCAAGACTCCATAACTTCCAAGGGACCGCACTTCCTTCTGCATCTGCTTGTGGTGCCAATCGACGGAATTGCTCGAACTTGAAACGGGAAAGAGAATCAGCGAGGGAATTAGCATACCCCGGAATATGTTGAGCTCTCAAGTACACATTTAACCGCAAACAAGCCAAAATCACTTCCCTCATCAAGTTAGCCACCAAAAGACAGTGCGGTGAATAATGGTTCACTACCTGGACTACTGACTCATTATCACACCACCACAAAACCTTTTTGTTAGCAAATCTATCAGGCCACAATTCCAAGGCAACTAAGATGGGAAACAGTTCCAAAAAAGTTATGTTACTGGTAAGCTGCGACTCGCACCAGGATTGCGGCCAACGCTCCGCACACCAAGCCCCAGCAAAGTAAATGCCCAAACCTATGCCCCCCGCCGCGTCAGTATATAATTGCAAATCCGCACTACTGAGCTCCGGTTCCAGTAAAACTGTGGTCCCATTAAATTCTTCCAAAAAGACCTGCCAAATCCGCAAATCCGCCTTAATTGACTTCGAGACTCTCAGATGATGATGAGGCTTACGCACCCCCGCGGTAACTGCCGCCAAACGCCTCAAAATACCCGGCCCATCGGTATCACCCGACAAGCAAAATTTAACGAGCCTAACAAAGCTTGCACCTCCTTCAGTGTCAAGGACGATGATGCCAGCACATTGGCCACCAACACCCGCAATCCGCGAATTTTTTCCTGTGGAAGCCGTGCCACCATGAAGTCTGAATCAAGCTCCACCCCCAAAAAAGTAATCCGCGTAGTAGGACCTTCCGTCTTTTCTTTTGCCAACGGTACTCCCAATTCCCTGGACAAATCCACAAAACCATCCAGCAATGCACGACATTCCTCAGAGTGTTCCGATCCCACAAATAAGAAATCATCCAAGTAATGCACCACTTGCTCTATACCAACTTTACGTTCAAGTGCCCACTGTAGAAAAGTACTAAACTTCTCGAAGTATGAACACGAGATGGCACAGCCCATAGGCATGCATTTATCAAAATATATACCATCCTCGAAGCAAAAACCCAACAAGTAAAACGACGCCGGGTGCACTGGAAGTAGCCGGAACGCCGACTCAATATCTACCTTTGCCATCTGTGCCCCACGCCCGGCGGATCGTACGAGGTTCACTGCCTTGTCAAAAGATGCATATCGCACGGAACATAATTCTCGCGGAATACAGTCATTGACCGAAGCTCCTATGGGGCTGGACAAGTTATGTATCAGGCGGAATTTCCCCGGCTCCTTCTTTGGTATGATACCCAATGGAGAAATCACCATTCCTTCAAATGGCTGACTGACAAATGGGCCCGCTACCCTACCAAGCGACAATTCCGCCGCCAACTTTTCTCTCACCACCGAGGCGAATCGCTTCACAGACACTGAATTCCGCCCCACCGACCCCCCCACCTGTCCACATACCGGGATTACAAAACCATAATTAAAACCAAAATATAAAGCCTCTCTATCGGTTTGTCGAGGGTACCGGCCCAACCATGCATTCAATATTGACACTCTAACAGGCGTAGGGGCGAGGCCAAACCTCGCATTATTTTGTGCCAGAGGTAGGGGGCAGGGAGCTCCCTTTTTTGACACATTTAACGGCTGGATGCGCTCCCCCGCAAAGGGAACAGACGTGCCGGAATTTGCAATCTGGGAAAGGGCACGAGGTCTTGTTGAACCTCCAGCAAAGGTCACCTGCCCCATTGCCCCCTGTACGCTGCTGTACGAAACTCGCTCCCCCATGAAAGGACCGACCCGTCCCCCCCCCCCGCTGACGACTGCCCCTTTTACCCCTCCTCCGACACCACTCCTGGCCGACATCTGTGTCAACCACAAATTAATGTCCTGCATACCCCAAGACACAAGTCTATTCCCTTCCATCTTGTCTCTAAATTTCTCGTCATAGTTTAACCATGACCATCCTTCATGCGTCTGCGACGCCTCCAAGATTGAATCCGCGTAGGATAAAAGCCTCTCGTATTGTCCCGGGTAATGTTGTCCCCAAACACTAATCAAACGCAAAAAAGCCCGTGTCCAATTGACCACATTTCTCGAAACTTTCTTGATACGCCCCGCCTTTTCATCCTCCTTACGTTTTTTCCTACTTTCGCCCGATCGTTTGCGACCGTCTAGCAACCGGAAAATATCTATATAACGCCGCTTTTTAATTTTTTGTCGCAACTTCCGTGGCACTCCCTCCCATAACTCAGAAATTACCACAGCCGAAGGCAAACCACCCTCTGTACTCCTCCCTGAGACCGTTGCGTCACCCTTCCCCTGCCGACACATACTATCTTCCGATGACGTCACCGAAGAAGACGAATCCGAGGACGAAGCCGACGAAGAACTGTCCCTGTGACGCCTTCTACAGGAATGTTTCCGTTTTGCTGTCCTTTTTGCACCCTTTTTACCACTCCCTCTACTCCTCTCACCCGAGTCCACCTGTAACTCACCTGCAACACCAGTCGCCGACGCCACCACCTCATCAGGGCCCACATCCACGGTACTGAGCCCCGCATCCTGCTCCTGTCCGCCAACTTCTCGAACCGCACCTTCACTGGGCATCTCCCGCTGCCGTATCAAAGTCGAATTCACTTGCTCTACTCGCCGCATTCCACTGTCGGTCCTCCCTGATAATGGCGGTGGACCCTGTGGAGACATAATAGGAAAAAGAGGGGGAGGGGGAACAGGCGAAGACCACCCCGGCTGCCATGCATCCAACCATTCAGCTCGGGAAGAACCTTGCCCACCCCCTAACCAGTGTCCCCATGGAGAGGGACCACCCCATGCCCCATAGGCACCATGGCCCCGTTGCACACTCTCCCAGTACGCCCTGTCGCTAGTATTTATGGGCTGTGCACCCGCTGGCCCGACCATAGGTCCAACTCCCATAGACCCATAGCCCCATCCCCCCCGCGTTAAACACCCTTGCTCCTGCTCCTGCCCCCCCCCCCCACTAATTCCTCCCCATCCCCAGCAGATCCAAGTTCATTTGCAACCCCAGGCGAAGTCCCGGGATCAGCTCCCACACCACCCCTTTGAGACTGTCCCCGCCTAGCTTGCCGCTTCGCACTGGGTCCCACAGCCCCTCTTCCCCGCAGCGATGACAACCCTTCTCCCCGACCACGCGGAGGTGCCGTTGCCCGAGGCAGCCTCCGACTGGCCGTGCCTCGCTGACCCCGGGCCCCCCCCCCGGGCGCCCCCTCCCTGTAGCCCCAGCCCTATTACCCGCTTGAGCACCCTTTGCCTGCGCCGCCCTATCAGGGCCAGCTGCCCCAGCCCTCACTCCACGTGCCATTCAACAATGAGGACCAGCCCCCAGCAAAACTCTTATTGAGCTTAATTATTCTGTTTCTTTGTTTTTTGTTTTTTTTTAAGTTGCTGCCCCGAAGACCCCTTGAACCCCTTGCAAATCGAGCCCTCAGCTGACCAGACCGCCGCCGCAAAAAAGCCGTAGAGCGCACCAAGCCCGCAGCTACACCCCCAGCTAACACCACACAGGCCCCATAAATGTCCCCGGCTGTCCCAACCAGCGTGCACCCGCTTCCCACGCTGCCCGATTTTTATTTGCCCGGCACTCTCTCTACAAGGCTTACCGCTCCGGAATCGCTGCCGACGAAAAGGGGGGGGTGAGCATCAGTGGCTCCTTCTTAAAACCTTCGTCTAACGCCGGCAGCTCTGATTGGCTCCGCTCTCCCCATCTGCGGAGCCAATCCATTTAAACGTTGCTGCCGGCGTCAGCAGCCTCCACGCTCCTTCCTCATCCCTCCCCCCCCCCTTCCTTCTTTGAAGCCGGAAGGACGGACCGGGACCGGGCCGACCGCCCGGTTACCGGCGTCCCTCGCGACTCCGCGCTCGGACTTAAATGAACCGTCCACACAAATATGATCCAAAGATTTTGGTGGTTCAGGCACAGGTACTTCGTTGCTATGAGGCATAGGCCTAATTGCTGAGGGAAGGTTGGGGTAACTTATTACGTTCTTATTTTTTAAGTTGTATCCCTTCACAATGCAAGAGCAAAAATAGCAGTCACTGCTGTGGTCTCTTTGTTCACGCCACATCATAGGTATTCCGAAACGAAATGCTTGTTTTTTACCTTTCATCCATAAGCGTAGATCTTCCTCACATGTCTTGCACACTTTGTGAGGAGCCCACGGTTTGTCTTGATCGCCTAACTTCAAACCGAAATAGGCGAAATATACTTTTTTAATAAATGCAGAAATGTTCCTCTGCCGCTTTTTCACGGTATATTCCCCACAAATAAAACAAAAACTGTCCGGAGAGTTGACGCAACCTCTGGCTCTGTGAGCCATCACAAATACACAGCACTGCAAACTACAACTGTAGTGAACCACTTCGGATTAAAGCTGGATTACGACTGAGCAAACAAAAGGTAATAATGAACTTGCAAGAAACTGAAATTTGACAAGAACGTTCATGTCGCAACCACCGTGTTTGAGCGAGCGAGCGCGAACGAGGCGAGGCGAACAGGAAAGAACATGCGCCAGCGCGAGTACTGGATTTAGCCCCCCGCCTCCCAATTGTCCTGTTAATGTATAAAATGAATACAAAACACTCTAAAATATCATGAGGGAGTGTTTCTAGTTAGTTAACCATTACAACCTCTATTTTGGGCCAAGAAAATAAACTGCAGTCGGCTAAAAAGAAATTATGTGAACATTCCTTATATGGGTAAGAAATCTAATTTTGCAAGAAAACGTGACGTGATGGAACATTTTGGCTATTTTTCCTGGATTCAGCACCCCAAAATCTATAGGAATCAGTTGCAAAACTGGAGGCAGTTTTTTGGTAGTGTACCTGTGTTATCCTCTTACTATATCGTGCAACAACTAAACTAGAACTAGACTGTTTTGCATACTGTTCATGTCATAATCCTTCGTATTATCACAACAGCAATCCGTAGTAAGTCTGTATCCTGTTTCTGTATTGCTCTCCTTCTCATTATAAATTCTCATTGTAGCTCTTCTGGTAAGCATATACCTGAGCTCTTTACAGCCTGCTTAATCATTGCCTACTCTCTTTGTCACTGTCACCATTTCAGCCTCTGTTGATGCATTTATCCATGCCCGAGTGAGTTGATTATAGCTTCCAGATTTTCATGTAGCCTAATACTGATCAAATGCCATATGCTTGCTAACACTAATACAACTACTGTGATTTATCATTATACTTGTCACCATTTAAAGCTATCTCCACATACCTATACATCATAGTGATTCACCATTATTATTCTTCCCTTACACACTCCTCCCTTACTGCAATACCTTGCATGTTCTACACAACTTAAGAACATCATTCTCCATCTTATCCCCCCACACTGCATTTTTAAAAGATGAACCTCATCAATAGAGTGGTATGTGCCCTCTACAGCATAGCATCTCTCATAGCCTTGTCCAACACTCCCCTGATCCATCAGGTTCCCATACTCAACCATCTCATTTACAATTTTCAACCCTTTACTTTCTACATCCATCCACTCCACTCCAACAAACATAGAAATGATTACAACTATGAATTTCACCACCAAAACCCAAAACAATACCGCAGACTAATTTATATTTCCACAATTACTACCACTCCGCCTCTAACAAAGATTAATTCTTTCATCTCCCTAAATGGTCTACTGAAAAACGCTAGAGCACTAAGAAATAAAATCCCAATAATCTGAGACTTACTTAATGATGAATCTCCAGATTTAACCGGGTAAGGCGGACCGGCTGATTCCACCCTGATTCCCCTCCCCTTTTCCCCCCGCTTCTTTTTTTTTTTTTTTTTTATATAAGCAGCACCCTTAAACCTTTAAGAAAACCATTACACATCATTTGGAATTGAACTGGTCGCAGCTTTATTAACTTACAACAATTCACAACTTTCCAATTAACAAATTAACATCCCCCCCCCCCCCACCAGCAGCGCAAGCCACCACCCGCCATGCTATTAGCAAGTTGACGCCTCTGCCGCTTCCCCCCGGGTACAGACCCGACAAAAATTGCCTCGCACTCCCTCATCCGGCTTCGCCATATTATTAGCAAAAGCCGAGGGATTGTCCGGGCGGGGGTACCCCACCCCCGCCGTACTGCTTGCATCCGGCTCCGGACCCCGGAAACCTCCGGGATCCCGCCACCGGCTCTGGACACCTCTGTCCTGAGCCGCCCCCCTTACAAAAAGCTGCGACCAGCTCGCCTCTCAAGCATAACCACTTCCAAGGCCTCCTGCCAATCATTCAGCAGCAAGTCCAACCCGATCGGGGATAAATGCACCCCGTCCAGCCTGAACAAACCTGCGCAGTCTACATCCACCCAGTGGTGCAAAATTTGGCGCCCCCCATTCTCGATGACCCATCTGCCTATTTGTCGATTAATTTTTGACAGCCCCCTGGACCAGCGCCGCTGAACCCCGCAAGCCGGCCTTGGAAGTATATCCGACCACACCAAGACGATACCCGGGAACATCCCTAACACCACCCCCAAGTCCTTGTGCACTGCACGAATCAACTGGTGACAAGTCCAGGACGTCAAGTCGTTGCCACCCAAGTGAATCAACAGCACTGCAGGCCTCTCCATCCGACTGTCGTGGTGCCGCAGCAAAGGAAGGAGCTGGATCCACCGCATTCCGCGCTCACCCAGCCAGGTGACGGACACCGCAGAGACGTCCAGTCCAAGATTCTTGCCAATAGGTCGTGTTGCTGCTCGCCGACCAGCCCAGTAAACGAACGAATGGCCAGTCACCCAACAGCGACACCGGCCATGTACTACATCTGCAACAAAAAGAAGATAGGTTAGACCCCCCCCCACCACCCCTACAACCGCACATAGGTTTGGAAGGCCTGCGACCTCCAACGACCGATACGTCTGATATCCCTCTCTGGCAAGCCCTCCGCCGCCGCGCTGGTAGCCGCCCCGATCCTGAACGAATGAGGAGCAAACCGACCAGCGTCCTCCCCTATCGCCTGCAGCGACATCCGCAGGACCGACGTAAACTGGAAGCGCGTCAGCACCCGCCCGTCGTTGTGGACAAATAAATTGCCTGCGCCCACGGGCCGCACACCCAAATACGCCTGTAACAATCCGAACGGGCAAGTCCGGGACCCGGACACCTGTCTCAAGAGTACCCAGACACCCTTCCCCAGCTGATCTGTTTTTGAACGCGCGACAAGGATGCGCACTTGACCGGGTACCAACTGGACGTGGTGCAATTGCAAACCCCCACCCCGCGCACGCCTACCCGACTCCGCCACCAATTCACCCACTCGGAATGCCCCGAAAAACGCCACCGAAAAAACCGCCCGAAATAAAACGCACTCGTAACGGGACGCGACCACCTGGGGCAGCACCTTGCACGATCGCACTAACATTGTGTGCGTTATCGGCTGCCGGGTATCCAGGGTCGGAGGTGCCGCCCGCTCCCATCCTTGCAACAGCTGGGACGTCATAAAACCCCCCCGCACCACGCCCCATCCCACGGCTTTCATGAAAAAGGAAAATCCCGCCAAATTCTTCCGAACCGTAGAACGCGACAAGCCAGACATTTTCGCAGCCAAAACATACTGACCCAGGAGCCAATCAGATGCGGGGCTCCCTTTCCATCCCCGCTCTGACAGGAAGGACCTCACACTGCTGTAGCCTCTTCGGTAGGCTTCCCACGTTGCTGCCGACACAGAGTTTCTTAGCAAGTCGATCATGCCATCAGGCCAATCCGCCATAACTTCTCCGGGACCGATGCCCCCCGCTCTTCGGCTTCCGGCGCCAAGGTCCGAAACAGCTCCCACTTGAAACGGGAAAGAGCATCGGCAATAGTGTTAATACTCCCCGGAATGTGGCGAGCCTTAAGAACCACATTCAAACGTAAGCAGGATAGGACCACATGCCGCATTAATTCTGCAACCGGCCTGCACCTCGGGGTATAATTATTCACCACACTCACGACGGACTCGTTGTCGCACCGCCATAATATCTGGCGATTCCGCAGCCTCTCCGGCCACAGTGACAACACCACCAAAATCGGGAACAACTCTAGGAAGGTTATATTACTAGTAAGGCCGGCCTCGCGCCATGACGGAGGCCATCCTGCAGCACACCAAGAGCCCCCAAAGTAGATCCCTAAGCCCGCCCCTCCGGCAGCATCGGTATATAATTGCAACTCCTCGCTGGACACGACCTTCTCCCGCAACACCGAGACACCGTTAAAGTCCCGCAGAAACTCATCCCATACCCCCAAGTCCGCTTGGATACTACGGGAAACCCGAACCCGATGATGAGGTTTGTGCACCCCCACCGTAGCCAACGACAGTCGGCGGAGGAACACCCGTCCCATGGGAATGACACGGCATGCAAAATTGAGTGAACCAATAAGTGCCTGCATATCCCGCAGCGAAAGCTTTGTGGCTAACATCGCGTTCGCTATCAAAACCCGCAGCTTCACTACCTTGTCTACCGGTAATCTCGCTATCATTAACAGCGAATCTAATTCCACCCCCAGAAAAGTAAGATGCGTCGCAGGCCCCTCCGTCTTCCCCACTGCCAACGGTACTCCCCATTCCTGAGCCAATTGGGTGAAGTCTTCCAATAAGTCCCTACACTGCCTGGACTGAGCCGACCCTACGAAAAGGAAATCATCCAAGTAGTGAACCATTTGCCCACAACCCGAACGCTGAACCACGGCCCAGTGCATGAAAGAACTAAACCGTTCAAAATATGAACAGGATATCGCGCAACCCATCGGCATGCATTTGTCGAAATAAAATTGCTCCTCGAAGCGAAAGCCTAACAAAGGAAAAGCCGAGGGGTGCACCGGCAACAAGCGGAAGGCGGACTCAATATCAGCCTTCGCCATCAGGCACCCGGGCCCACAATCCCTCACTAAAGCCGCCGCTTCATCAAAAGATGCGTAACGCACTGCACACAATTCCTTAGGGATATGATCATTCACCGATTCCCCCTCCGGGAAGGAGAGATTGTGAATCAGTCTATATTTCCCTCGCTCTTTCTTCGGGATTATGCCCAAGGGAGAAACCTTAAAGTCCTCAAAGGGCTGATCTTGAAAAGGGCCAGCTACCCGTCCCAGCGTAATTTCCCCAGCCAGCTTGTCCCTCACAATATTAGCAAAACGACGCACCGCAGGCGAATTCCTCGCTATGCCCGCGGCCACCCTCCCAACAATAGGAATCCGAAACCCCTCCTCGAATCCCTGCCCCAAGATAATGCCATCCGCTCTCCGGGGATACTGCACTAACCATGGACGAAGAGCCAGTACCCTAATGGGAGTAGGAGCGAGGCACATCATAGTTCTATTGCTTTGCGGCGGGGGTGCTGGCTCCATTAGGGCCACGTTTAACACATTTAAGGGCAGAATGTGTTCCTCCGCAGACAGAGCAGGCGTGCCGGAATTTACAGTCCGGAAAGGGGCAGGAAGACTTGTTGAAATGCCAACAGACGTCGCCTGTGCCCCCTCCCCCCGCCGGTCTCTGCACCGACGGGGACACGCCCCCACGAAAGGGCTTCCCCATCCCCCCTGCGCTGACCGAGCCTCCTCTACCCACACCCCCCCTCCAGATTTGACCGCCATCTGCGTCAGCCATAGGTTGATATCTTGGGTACCCCACGATAACAACCGGTTCTCCTCCATCTTGTCACGAAACTTCTCATCGTAGTTGAGCCAGGCCCAACTGTCATGTGTTTGAGACGCTTCTAAGATTGAGTCCGCGTATGCCAACAGCATCCCATACTGCTCCGGATGAACGCACCCCCACACACTGGCTAGCCTGAGAAAGGCCCTCGTCCAATTAACTACATTCCTTGCGACTCTCCGCACCCGACCGGCCTTTTCGTCTTCTTTCCTCTTTCGCCTACCATCCCCCGACCGCTTCCTACCTTCCAGCAACCGGAAAATGTCAATATATCGTCGCTTCTGTATTTTTTTTTGCAAAGTCTTCGGTACGCTTTCCCATAACTCAGAGAACGCAGCTACCGTAGGAATGGCACCGAGGGATGTTTGTCCGCTGCCCTTGCTCCCCGCTACATGCCCCTGGCTCCCCTCCCGCGACGACGGGCTCGGCGATGTGTCTGTGGACGACGTGGATGACGAATCCGATCGCCGGTGCCTATGACACGACCTCCGCCGCTTCCGACGTCGCTTTACACGATCACCGCCCGCAATCACTGTTCCCAGCCCAGATTCCTCCCCCTGTTCAATTGCCAACTCACCCGCCGCATTCTCCGCCATCTCTGCAGGTACTCTGCGCTCGGGACGCTCCGCCGCTGTCAAAACCGCGGCCTCCGTCTCCCCCGAAGCACCGCCTTCCGCAGGACCGCTCGTGCTGACACCTGGCCGCGACATGCTCCACCAAGGATTCCCCGCACACTGCCAAGCCGGAGGTACCTGCGGAGAGAAAACAGGGAGAGGCGACGAGACACCCGCCCTAACCCAGGGAGACTGCCACGCCCCAAGCCACTCCGCCCTCGAAGAGCCCTGACCTCCGCCCTGCCAATGTTCCCACGAGGGGGACGAACCGCCCCCCGACTCCTGTGGCCACCCCCACATACCCGCAAACCCCCACCTATCCTCACCGCCCAGGGGTGACGGACCGCCATTCGGCCGGCCCTCAGGCGGCCAGACTGTCCTGGGTCCCCCCATCACCCCAACTTGCTCCCCACTCCCTCCAACCCGACTGTCCCGAGGGATCCCCAGCCCCCGGCCTGCCCCTCCGCCCCCCCTCCCCTTCCAACTCCATCCTCGACCGTGCTGGCCCACCTGCACCCCTACCGCCCCCGCCCGTTTTTTCCCCTGACAGACCCCCCTGCAGGCTGCCCCCTCCCCTGAGCAGTCCCATCATTACGTGGCGCTCTGCCCGTGGCTCTTCCCCGCGCTGATTTGTTAGGCGCTGCATGGCCACGTGCCCTGCTAGCCTCCCGCTCTGCACTGGCCCCGGACGCCCTCCGCCTCCCCTCTGGAGCTACCCTCCCCCTGCCCCCTGCCCCCTTTTTTGCAGCACGCTTGCCCCCGGATTTGCCTCGAGGCATCTGTGCAAAATTCAAGTTTCTTGTCAATGTGCTGATTTTATTTTATTTATTTTTTTTTTTTGAACGCTATCCCCCTGAAAATTGCCCCAACCAAACGGAATATCAGCAACCCCCTCGCTACTCCACCACGTGGCTCCCCGGCGCGGGCCGCGATTTAAAAACCAGCCCGGAATTGGTAAGCGGAGCCTCAAGGCAATGCCACGTCACCTCCTAAAGCCTCTGCTCGCCCGTACCACGCGCCTCAAGCCCCCCCAATGCCCCAAACTACTACCAGGCAAAACTTACACGTCCGGCGGCTCCGGCATCCGAAAGCAAGAGGCCGGATTCACGCCGCGTCCCCGCACTAGCTCCCGACGTCTCCTTCATCCCATTGGCTGCCGCGCACAGTCGTCACACGCCGCAGCCAATGGGATGGTATTATCCCCTCCATTCCTCCCCCGGGCTCCGAATTGACACGCTACCGACGCTGGAATGCACGCGGCCGCCCCCCCGGTTAATGGTGGCCGCGTGCACATGGCTCCGCGGCCTTGCCGTTCTCTGTGTCACTGAAACATGGCTTACCTACCACGACTCCGTCCTTTTAGATCAGTTAAAAACAAACAGTTACTTTGTATTCAACTGCCCCAGAGACTCCAAAAGAGGCGGAGGAGTACTCATATTGATGAAAATAAACCTCAACCTATTTACTAGTAAATGTACCAACTGTGATGACATAGACTTGATCAAAACTGAAAACAAAAATGTAGCATTATGCCTTATATACAGACCGCCCACCAATAATCACTACAACCTTACATACATACTTGATTCAGCCTGTGCATCTCCAACGAAGAAACCACATATAATTCTTGGAGACTTTAACCTAAATCCCTTCCCTTGCATCAAGCCACTGATTTATTTGAATTAATGGAAGACATGGGCTTTCTCCAAATAATGAAACACCCTACACATACAAAAGGTAACACACTTGATCTGATATTCGTCCCAGAGTCTCTATCTAAACATCCCAACTTCATTTTCCCATCCTCCACCCCGTTGCCTTAGTCAGACCACTTCATCCTAAGAATGAACCTCCCAGTTCCCATGCCCACTCTGACACTAACTCACACCACCATAACAGCTTTTCAAACGTTTTGATAAAGATACTTTCTTGTCTGAAGTTACACCTTATCTTACTACACATTCTCAGGACCTTGAGGATACAATAAAAAATTAGACCACAATAATTAACAGAGCTGCAAAGCCCACATCACCCAACAAGAGAACCTATAGAAGACCATCTGAAAAATGGTATACTCAAGATGTACGCAATCTTAAGAAAACCCTCTGTAAACTGGAGAAAAAATGGAGGTACAGGAAAACCCCTGAAAATAAGGAACACTACATCTCAGCACTAAATATCTATAAAGAACCAATCCTCAAAGCAATAAAAAGACCATCGTTCTGCTATCCTGAACAAAACTATCAACCATCCAAGAGAGCTATTTGAAATTGTAAAAACATTAACCAAGTCTCACTTAAACATTACAAACAGCACACCTATTAACCCACAATCTATAGCTGACTGCCTAGCAGCTAAATTGTAAAAAACAAAAACAACTCTACATTGCACATCTGTAGTGAAGTTCAGTCTCACCCTAATCAATGATGCACATTCCACCTCATTAACGAGAAACAACTTTTAGAAACAATAGTGAAGAACAACACTACAACCTCACATCTGGATCCTTATCCAGTATCCTGGATAAAGGCAACTAAAGTTGAACTAGCACCTGCACTACTTAACATTGTCAACCAATCCCTCCTCCAAGGAATTATGCCTAACTCACTTAAACTCTCCATCATTCATCCCATACTCAAAAATAAATCCCTCAATAAAGATGACCCCACCTCATATAGACCAATAGCCAATATCCCATTTTTAACAAAAATAATAGAAAAAGTATTCCAAATGCAGTTACAAGATTTCATCAACTCAAAGCCCCCCTTGACACCCACCAATACTGTTTCTGCCCACGCCATGGCATAGAAACCCTCCTCCTGGTATTATTTGATACATTCATTTGTGGGCTGGACAACCCAAATCAAGCCTTTATCCTGGTCTTTCTAGATATCTCATTTGCTTTTGATAATGTTGACCACAACATCCTCTTGGCAAGACTAGCACACATAGGCATATCCGTAATTATTTTAAAATGGTTTAAATCTTCCATTTCCAGCCACTTCCAATATGCAAAAATCAACCAAGAGTCATCCACTACTTTCCCCCAAGAACAGGGAATACCTCAAGGTTCGTCCCTCTCTGCTCTTCTGTTCAACTTATATCTCCAACCCATCTGTATAATCTTCAATAAGCACAAAATCAAATATCATATCTATGCAGATGACATAATGGTATATGCACCAGTAGACATACTCCCCCCCCCCCCAATATAACAACATCATTGCATAACTGAAGCGGAAGCATAGCTTAACACAAACAACCAACAAATAAACTTCAAAAAATCTGAAATCTTATTTATGACAAGGAATCAGAAATCCATTCTCCCCAATACATTCAATGTACACAACACCAATTTGCCAGTTAAACAGGAGGTAAAATACCTAGGCGTCATAATTGACAGCAACCTCAACATGTCTTTGCAAATTAAACAAATTGCAAGAACGATATTCTACAAGCTGAAAACCATACAAAATCTCAGGCCAATCCTTGAAACCCATGATTTCAGAACAGTAGTCCAAGCCTTAATAGCCCCTCACTTGGAATACTGTAACAGTCTATTACAAGGTCTTCCTAAAAAGACCCTTCATACACTCCAATTGCCCAGAACGTAACCACCAGGGTTATCTCCAAGTCAAGCATAACTGACCACATCACCCCACAGGTCTGCGACTAAAAAGCTGTTTGATTATTTTCATCTAATTTCCATGTATTTTGGTGTGCTGAAAACAAATAAAATATTGAAAAAACTCCTAGACGTCATGATTTGCCACAACATGCAAAATTGTTTTCAAATTTATCAATTTTTTTCAAATTACTATTAATTAATTCAAATTACTATTAATTAATTCACATAAGTGCATTTAAGATATAAAATGCCAAAAAAACCTCTTAAAGGGGTTGTCCGAGTTATGTAAAAAAAAATATAGCACTGTAAATCTGATGGTCAGCAATATATACATAAGCTAAGCAGGTTTTAAGTCCATGCTTCTAATGGTAGAAGGGGTTAATCTATCCTGAAGAATCCAGTGGGAGGGAGACACAGGGCAGATAGCAGCAGCTCTGGTCAGTGCAGGGGGGCGTGGCCAGCACTGTGACGTCTCGTGTACAGACACAGAGCTGCTCTCTCCTGCATGCCACACTTGTGCACAAATCATCATCAGGTTCTTGGTTCTAGGCTGTTCACACTTTTTCATCGCAATTCGTGTTAGCTCGTCATTTTTCAACCGTTATGGCTCCGCGAAAGTGTATTAATTCGCCAGACAGTTTCTGTTTCATCTGTGGTGAATATACAGTGTTGAAGCAAGAGCAGAATATTACAGACTGTGAAAAAAGTATACTTTGCATACTTTGGACTAAAAATTGAAGATCAAGATAAAGTCTGGGCGCCTCATAAAGTCTGCAAACAGTGTGTTGGGGACCTCCGAAACTGGTTCAAGGGTAAGAAAAAATCTTTCCGTTATGGGATTCCTATGGTATGGCGAGAGCAAAAAAACCATAGTGACGACTGTTAATTTTGTTCATGCGATGTGAAAGGGTTTAATTCCAAATGGAAGTATTCCATTTCATACCACAATCTTTACTCGGCAATTCGTCCCATCCCCCATGGCACAGATATGCCAGTACCCAAGCCCCCTGCTACCTTGGAAGAGATACCTAGCTCCGATGAAGGTGAAGTCATACCTGAACCAGATAACGAATCAAGTTCTGACTTTGAAGATGATACAAGACCAAAATTGTTTTCTCAGGAGGAGATGAATGATTTGGTAAGAGACTTGAATCTTCCCAAAGATGCCACTGAGTTACTCGGATCAAGGCTGAAAAGCAGGAATTTATTGTTGCCAGGAGTGTCATCTTCATGGTTCAAAAATCGTGAAAAGGAGTTCGTTCCTTACTTCGCCCAGAAAGACAAGTTGGTTTATTGCATCGATGTCGAAGGTCTGATGGGTCAATTTAAAATCCAATATGATTAAGAGCAATGGGGTCTTTTTATAGATTCTTCAAAAAGAAGTCTCAAAGCAGTTTTACTCCACAATGGTTTTTACGCTTCCATACCTGTAGGTCATTCCGTACATTTGAAGGAAACCTACGAGAACTTGGAATTGGTTCTTCGTAAACTTAAATATGAAGACCATGGTTGGCAAGTGTGTGGGGACTTGAAGGTCTTGTGCATGCTGCTCGGGCAACAAGCTGGGTATACCAAATATCCTTGTTTTCTGTGTCTATGGGACAGCCGAGACCGACAAAATCACTGGATCAAGAAGAGTTGGCAGCCGAGGGTGCTAACAGTCGGTGAAAAAAATGTCCTCCGAGAAACTTTGGTACCTTCCCATAAAGTTCTTCTACCATCTCTCCACATAAAATTGGGATTGATGAAGCAATTTGTAAAATCACTTCCATGAGATGGAGAATGCTTCTAATACTTGGTCACCAAGTTTCCAGGCCTGTCGGAGGCAAAATTGAAGGAAGGTGTGTTCGCCGGACCAGACATTAGAAGGCTTATAGTTGATCAAGAGTTTGTCAATACCATGACAGATCCTCAAAAAGAAGGGTGGATTGCATTTAAAGAAGTTGTACAGAAATCTTTATGCAATAACAAAGATCCTCACTACAAAAAGATCGTCGGACGAATGCTGAAAGCATTTCAAGCTTTAGGTTGCCTGATGAGTGTGAAAGTGCATTTCCTCCAGTCCCACCTTGACTACTTTCCTGAAAATTTGGGAGCTGTGAGTGAGGAACAAGGTGAACGATTCCACCAAGACATTAAAGAGATGGAAAGGAGATACCAGGGAAAATGGAGCATTACAATGATGGCAGACTAATGTTGGATGCTTCAGAGAGACATTCCAGATGCTACTCACAAGCGTAAATGCACCAAGAGGAGCCTCACAAGGAAGAATAATTGAGTTTAGTGTGTGTAGGTGAGCTCATTTCAGTTCAAAAAAGGATTTTCATGAAAATATTGTAATAAAACTTTAATTTTATAAGTCTATTTCCATTTATTTTGAGGTATTGCCTTATTTAACATAGTTACCTAAATTGTCAGGAAATGTGATGTCCTATGACAAAATAGAGGTCATTTTCGGATTCAGCGCACCAAAAAGCATAAAGATTACGTGGAATAACCAAAGCAGCTCTTGAAAAAAAAAATTTGCAGACCTGATACTCTATAACCTCAATTGGCTCCCCATAGCATCCAAAATAAGAAACAAGATGATAGTTACCACTTTCAAACTACATAATGGTATCTCTCCCTCTTACCTCTCTACAATGATACATGCACAACCCAACGTCAGAAGCAGGAGAAAAAGCACCCAAAACCTCCTATCTTTACCCTCGATACAGAAAACAAACAAGCTACTAGCAATAGGGCCTTCAGGTACACAGCTCCCACCCTTTGGAACTCTCTCCCTGATTCTATCAGATCAATCAAAAATCTCCAGATGTTCTGCAAGGAATTAAAAACTCTACTTTTCTCTGAATATAACAATACGTCCATTACCACCAATTCAATCACCCCCCTTCCCACCCCTCTTCCCCCAACTGGTCTAATTCCCCCTACCTATCACCCCCTGACAAGTATATTCTACTGTAGCCTTACTCATGGTTTCATAGTCTTGTATATAGTTAAGAGTCCCAGCTACCATTATACTACTGTATATGTGAATAACTGGTGTGTAAAAAGTTCCTTGTACTATAGTTCAATATGTTCTCTGTAACTTAGTTTGTGTTTGATATAAACCGCCCCTGATCATTGGAATAGGCGGTATAGAAAAGCTGTTTATATAAATAAATAAAATGTTTAACATGCTGGGACTGCGACCACTACCATTGACAATGTTTGGGCATATCTGCATGGTGGGGTGTTGGTGGTGGCGTGGGAATGTCACCAGCCTGTAACCTTGTCCTGGTCATGTGCGCCATCCGCATTGCAGTATGTGCCAAAGGCCAGCTGAAAGGGAGCATGTCAACAAAAGGAGCTGTTCTTCCCATAAAGCAGCACTGTGGTGCAACACACATGGTTGGTATGTATATGTCACAGGTTCAGGTCCCTGCTGGAGTTTCTGTATTGCATTTTCCTATGGACAAGGTTTAGTTGACAGTATAAGTACAGCTCCAGATACTAAAAAACCCAAACCGATGTTATTGAAAATGTATATACCTTGTACATAGTTATAATATAATCTGGTTCCTTGCACATAGTTCACAAATGTTAATTATTGTAATTTCATATTGTTATTTGTAAAAACAGCATTGTCCTGTTTACTGTTGTTCCATGTAAACCACAACTGATCAATGGAAGGTGCGGTATATAAAAACTTGCTAATTAAATTAAAATTAAAATTAAATGTGCAACCACCAAGGAGATGGCCAGCAAAGGTGGAAACACCCATCAGCAGCACTGACAGGCTCCACTATTCACAGCTGGTTGTGGGTTAATAGTACATGGTAACAATGTGTAGTGAGGTTAAGGCATGGTAATAGCATCTGCAAACAGAGCACAAGTTATCAGTCCTTGAGCTGACATTGAGACAGGAGTGTCAAGAAGGAATGTCAACCATCTCCACTTTTGCACAGTGCGCCAATAAGAGTGTATGCATGTGTGTGTTTATGGCTCCCCTTTGTCCTGTGACTTTCTGCAGAACACGTTGGCTCACATTGTCTGAGTTTTTCCCAGTCTGTTTGGAAAATGTGAATAAGGCGATGCAGAGCATTGTGGGTATTGCCTGAAACAGCGCAGATTGGCCTGGATGTATCTGCCACAATGGTAGGGTCACTGGCTGAGACACCAAATGCTGAGATGCCCCTATACAGGTGTATGATCAGATGAGGGAGCTGAAGGGTGATGAGGTGCTGATGGAAGAGATGGAAGAAGAGAAGAAGGAAGTGGAGATGGAGATGGAGGCGGAGGCAGGGGAGAAGTGGGTGGGGAGGAAAGGGAAGAGAGGGAGGTGGGAGAGGTGGAGTGGGATGGGGAAGCAGGCAGGGGAGGTGGCATGGGAGGGGGAGGGGGATGGGGAGGAGGGAGCAGAGGGGGAGGTGGAGGAGGTGGGGTGGGAGGGGGAAGTGGGTGGAGGAGGATACAGCAGGGAGGCAGGAACCCCAACACACAGTGTAAATGCCACCTGTGCTGAAAACAGCACCCTAACCCACACCCACTACCATGGGCCATCAGCAACATACAGCCTGCAACATACATAGCATGAACTCCATGCAATGGACACCCACACCCGGGTACTTCCATATTACCCTCCTGGCCCTTTGCCCATGCACGCCACACACCATGCCCCATGTGAAAGTCATGCCAACTAGCTGAACCCCCCTGCCCCCCGGGTTGGTATGACCCCCACCTACACATATGTCCACCAAAACAGTGCCCATGCCCCCTGGAACAGCACTCACACAGCCCACAGCCCTGAAGGGCAATCCGTCACATTCTGAACCACCCTTTGAACTGCCGGGTCCCAACCTCCATGCACACTTTGGCCCCTCTCCCTGCCCAGACCTCTGGCATGACAGGTCCAGCTAATGGTGATGTGATGTAGTGCCTATCTCATCTGGGACAGTGGGTGATTGGTGTGGCCACCAGCCTGCTGCCCGTGGGAGTGGTGTCCAAGCAATACATATGAATGAAAATACACATATGTGTGGTGTGCTGATGTGTGCATCATTCCCTGCCCCCACAAGTGACCATGAGTACCCCTTGAGGACATGGCTGCTCACGCCACTGCACCATATGCAGACTACTCAGGAGAAGCACTACAATGCTGCACAACAGAGGACCAAGGCTGGGGTAGAAGAGCCATAGGGATTCTGAAAAGAAGATTCTGATGCCTGGACTGGAGTGGGGAAAACTGCTATAAAGCTCAGAGAAGGTCTGCACAATATTTGCAGCATGCTGCATACTACACAACCTTGCACGGCTGCGTGGAATCCCTGACCCAGAGTCAGAGGTGGCAGATGAAGATGACACACTGGAGGCAGATGATGTAGGCATGGTGGGGCTGGGGACCCAACAACAGATTCTTGCACTTGACACCTGGAACAGACTCATCATGGAATCATTCTAGTTAGTGAGCTGACACAATAAGCAGGAATGTTTGACTTTATTGACCCACACGCAGTTACAGCATCTATGTTGCCCCCTCCCCCCCCTCAGGAGCCGGCCTGGGGTGCTTCTGCTACCCAGGCACTCCACTGCAATGGAGCTGTGTCTGAGGTTGTGCTAGCTGCATCATCACTCTCCCCTGTAGCCTGGTCCATCTCAGGCTGCTCACAGCCATCTGTCTGTGTCACCACACTGGCCCTTTGCCCACTGCCCTCCTCCTGGCCCTTTAGTACCACCACCAGCTGGTGAAATGACCCTGATATAGAGGCCTAGAAGGCCGCCATCTCCCACAGAAGCTGAAACTGTGCCTTCTGTTGGTGCTGCACCTGCACATGTTGTTCATGCATAGCCTGATGTGCATCCTCCAGCTCCTGGTGTTTGCCCTGCATCTCCCCTTCGAATGGTGTAGAACTCAGATAGAATCGCCTCAGTGTGCTCCAGCATGCATGACTCCTTAAAAAGCAATTCCTGGTAAACGTCATCTGGACCACTGTTGGATTCCAGCTCCATGATAAGGAGATCAAGCTCCACTGCTGCTTGCTCCTCTGTTTCCACACTCACTGCTCCGGTGTCACCCTGGCTTGTACTGCAACCTGGACCATCATAGTTGTCATCAGTGGCAGGGGGTGCCTTTCCAGCATCCTGGGAACCTGCAGCCTCGGATGGTCTGGCCACTGCCTGATCTGTGGGAGGGCAGAAGAGACACAGCATGGGTCAGCATGGGTGCCTGGTTATGGACAGGGCCTGCACTGGGACTACCAGCCCTGAATGCAGAAGGACAGGTCAGCCTATAGTGACCCATGGTCAACCTAGCAGATGCACCGTACCACTGTGGTGTCAGATGTACAGTCACAGCAGGACATATACAGTGGAGAGGCTGCACACCCATGGGAACAAACATTGCAGGACATTGCATGCCTGCACCATGGCCCTCATGCAATGACAGAGAACATATGTGTTGCAGTATCTACTCACTCTCCTCTGTGGCGGGTGCAGAGCTATCATAACCGGCAACCCCAGTGATGGTGACCTCATCTACAAACTGGAGGACCTGTTCCTCAAAGGTTGAGAGTTTGTGCTGGCGGTCCAGGGGCAACTTGTTGTTCACTGCCCTTTTCTCCTTGGCTGTTTGCTGCACCACCCCATGTGCAGATCAGAGGAGTTCCAATGGTGTAGCAGGCACCACGATGCATACGGCATAGCACTGTGTATTGGCAAAGCAGCAGATGTGAGCTCAGCTTTGTGGAGACATTTGGGGATGGAGACAGCCCTGTCACATGACCTTACCCCTGTGTAGGACACCCTGCCTGTGCCCTGACACAACATCTCTGCATGCATGCACATTCCCACAGCTGGCCCTCTGTCAGTGTGTTGGCTGTGGCCTGCACCTCTGACCTTCCCCCTTTACTGTATCTCTGTCCCTTCAAATCCCATTGGCTACTCATCTGCATAGATGGAGCTGTGTACTCCTCCATATTGCTGTAGAGAGGCACAGGTAAACCCTTCTGTTGTCCCTGGGGTACAGAACCCCCTCATATTTGAGCACTATCCTGTCCGAGGCTTCTGCCTCATGGGGGCTGAAATTTGTCTTCCTGTGGGCAGCCATTATGGTGTTGTATATCAGAAAAGCCAGAGAGGGCTCCTGTGCTTGCAGGGTGGGGTTTCTTCCTATCTGTGTAGGGTGACATGCATCCCCTGTATTTACGTGGGTGTGCAGGCCCATACAGTATGCACTGGTTGCTGGCATCACTTTCCTTGCCCATGTAGTGGGGTAGCGATGGCACCATCCCCTTTCAGCGCATTGCATATGTAGAAGAATTTTGCCCATGCAGTGGTACACTGGGGACAATGCTTCCTTTGGCACATTGCACAGGTAGCTGCCTTTGTCTGGTGCACAGGCACATTACATGGGTATCATCTGCTTCCATTACATGCGTAGGCTGAATATTCTCCACCAGTGGCTGCGCGGTTAGGTCTATTTACCCGCCAAGTGTGGTAGGGGACTTTGCGCACATTTTCCATACATGCACGGCTGGCCACTGCCTTTCTCGTGATTCATGCCCTTTTGCTGAACAGGTAACTTTAGCCATGCTATGTCTCATTGGGCACCTCATGCAATATCGGGCCCTTACTGTATATAGAGGCACTATCACCTCCTTTTTCCTGCTGGCCATTCCTCTCCCTATACACCCAAGATTCCTTCTGACTTTCACCGTTATCTTTTCTACCTGTTTGGCCATCTTAATATCATCAGAAACAATCACCCCTAGATCCCTCTCTTTTTTCAAGGACAGAAGCAATTTGTCCCCTATACTGTACTGCTCCCTTGGATTTTGCAGCTCAAATGCATGATCTTGCATTATTTAGCATTAAATCTCAGTTGCCATTCTTCTTCAAGTTTCACTAAATCCCTCCTCATGTCATCTACACTTTCCTGGGTGTTCACTCTATTGCAGATTTTGGTAAGAGGCAAATCTTACTCTATAGCCCTTCCACAATAGCACTTACAAAATGTTATGGAATCACATTCCATTTCACCTAATCCACACATGCCCACCAGTCTGGTACATCTGTCTTTTGACAGTGATCATGAATGAACTGCATGCAGTGGGGTCTGGATATGGACTACAAAAATTACTGCATAACCCTCAGACAGCTGAGTGCATGCATTCAATGCAGGCTGCATCAGAAGTGATATTTATTTATTTATTTGCCAGTATTTGATATACCATCATAGGTACAAATACATCAGAGGTTTACAGCTCATAGTATACAAGGGAACATAAAACCTACATTCAAACTGCAGATCTATCCATGCCTACACTGTTTATACCACTATATCCTAGTCTAGTGGGACCACTAGGGTTTGAACTGTGCATAGTCTCAATAGGACCCTAGAAAGTGGTGTATCAATGATGTGTGTTTTGAAGGACATCACTGTGTGCCAATATAATGCATGCAAAAGCATCCAACACTTTATGTTCAGAGGGTCCAACATGGAAAGGCCCTTGAAGCGGGAAACTATTTTATTTATTTATTTAGACAGATTTGTATGCCACCTTATCCTTCAATCAGATGGTCATGTCACATCACAATTGGGGGTTACATTTAACATTAGGGTACGTGTAAACATTTAGACAGTACAGTTACATAACAGCATTTAGACAGTACAATTAAGGTAACATTTAATATGAGGGTATTTAATAATGTGGTATGATAAAATTGTGTGTGCGTACTTATTTGGCGGCGTAAGTGGTATTTCAGTTTGGGTATGGGATGTTGCCTGGATGCTCATATGTTTCTATAAATAAAAATGTTTTGAGGTCTTTGCGGAAGTCTGTGAGGTCATCTAATGCTCTCAGGCTAGTTGGGAGGGAGTTCCATAGTGTGGATGCCAGTAGTGATGGTGCTCTTTTTGAGGTTGTTTGTTTGGTCTTGTGATAGCCTGCAGGTGTGCCAATCATATTGTCGTTATTGGTTCTTCTTGGTCTATTGCTGATATCCCTTGTTATGATGTTTTGGAGTGCGTCTGCTGAGAGATGGTGAATGACTTTGAAGATAATCATGATTGTTTTGTATTTAGCTCTTGTCACCATTGGGAGCCAGTGCAGTTGCTGTAGGACGGGAGTGATGTGCTCGGTCCTTGATGTGTCTGTAATGATGTGTGCTGTGGTGTTTTGTACCATCTGTAGTGGGTGAAGTGTCTGCTGAGGTAGGCCTTGATATAGTGAGTTTCCGTAATCAAGCAATGGTGTAATGAGTGCTTGCGGAAGTGGTCCTGATGGAGCATTGGTTTGATTTCTCTGATTGTTTTCAATCGTTGATAGGCCTTGTTTGCAGTTTTGGTGATGTGGGATTTCAGGTTTAGAGCTGTGTCTAGTGTGATGCCCAGATACTAATTTCTTCTTTGACTACTATGTGTTTGTCTAGAATGCTGATAGTTTGTGGAGGTATGAAGGTGGGGCTCCTGGTGATGAACATTGCCTCAGTTTATCGTAGTTGACCGTTAAGTTGTTCACTATGAACCAGTCATTCATGTCTTCGAGGCATTTGGTTATTGTTGTGGTGTTTAGTGCTAGTAGGTTGATTGGAGCATACACCATAATATCATCAGCATAAATGTGATAGTGAAGTTTGTGGTGCTTGATGATGTTGCATATGGGCTGTATGTAGATGTTGAAGAGCATTGATGATAGGGCTGAGCCTTGAGGTATTCCCTGTGTGACGGGAAATTGTAGTGATTTCTTTTGGTCACATTTGACTTGTTGCGTTCGCCCTTCCAAGTATGATGTAAACCACTTCAGGGTGTTCTTGCATAGGCCTATCTGTTGTAAGCATTGCAATAGCTTGGTGTGGGACACAGTGTCGAAGGCCGCCGAGATGTCCATGAACTCTAGCAGGAAGCCGTTTTTTATGTCGTCCATGCCTCTTAGGAGATTGTCAAAGAGGGAGGTTAGTAGTGTTTCCACGCCGTGTTGGGGTTTAAATCCATGCTGATGTATGTCCAGTGGGGCATTTATATCAATATGGTCCTGAAGTTGCCTTTGCACTGCCTTTTCCACGATTTTTGCAAGGAAAGGCAGGCTGGAGATGGGACGGTATGATTTTGGTTCGGAGGGGCTCAGATTGCTACATTTAAGTATTGGTTATATCATTGCATGCTTTAGGGGTTGCGGCATGTATCCTTGTTGGAGTGAATCTTTGACAATTTTTTGAATATGATGAGAGAGTTGGCTTTTTGTAGCTTTGAGCCACGTCACTGGGCATGGGTCTGACAGTGAAGTTGTTGTGTTTAGTCCAGATATAATGTCTTCTACTTGCTGCTTTGTTGGTATGTTGAAGCTCTCCCATGTTTGATGTTGTTTTTTTATGGTGTGATGGTTTGTTCATGGTATAGTAGAGCATGTTTGGTTGGTGTTTTTTGACTTCATGTAGTCTGCATATTTTTGTGGGTCAAGATGGTGGGTGCTTTGTTGCGTGTCATCCTTGGTGAGCTTTTGGACAATGCTAAAGAGTTCTATTGGGTGGTATGTATACTAAACCATCTTAACGTCGCAGCGGTGGTATTATCGCGCGAAAAGTGACGTTATCACGCGCTAATGTAACATTATCACGCGATAAAGTCACTTATCGTGCGATAACGTCACTTATCTCGCGATAATGCAGCGGCGGCGTTAAGGCACACTAACGCTGTGAAATCTGGGTCTGAACGGTGGAGTAAGGCTTCCCAGAGGGCAGAGAAAAGGGGTCAATGGGCGGAAAGTGGGAGGGGAGAGGCTCCAGGCACACTAACGCTGTGAAATACGGGTCTGAAGGGTGGAGTAAGGCTTCCCAGAGGGCAGAGAGAAGGGGTCAATGGGTGGAGAGTGGGAGGGGAGAGGCTCCAGGCACACTAATGCTGTGAAATCCGGATCTGAACACTAACGCCAGTGAAACCCTCGCGTTAAGGCACATTTGCAGGAAAGAGAAACTATTTCAGTCAGCAATGTGCAGCAAAGGCAGGGAAACCATGGAAGGTGATGAACCTCCACTGGTTACCTCTGCAGGCTAGAACCCAATACAAGGTTCTAGTCCTGACCTTCAAAGCCCTAAAGAACCAGCCTCCCACGCCCATCAGTAAACTTATTCACTGCACGCCGATCAACAGAAACAGGAGATCCACATTGATGAATACGCTTGAAGTCCCAAAGATACTGACAAAACACACAAAGACAACTGCCAGTAGGGCTTTCTCCATATTCGCACCCAGGGCCTGGAATGCCCTCCCTACCGAAATCCGAGCCATCACAAATCTAATGTTATTTAGAAAAGCCCTCAAACACCACCTCTTCCTGAAACATTACCCAGAAACTAATTCTGGAAAACACATAGCCATTCCCCCTCCCTACCCAATCCCCCCCATTGCTCAGCCACCCAAGGAGAATGGTTAATCAGTTCTCCCACTGCCCCCACCCCTGACTCTTGAACATATGCCTTGGTAAAGACCCTTACATTTTTCGGATTCCCTTATATGTCTCGGATAAAGTTCCTACATAAAAGTGTACTATATTTGTAATTAGTTCCCCCCGTTACTTCCATGTTTTACTTCCCTGTTCATTGTAAACTCAATGTTCCTGTGGCACTGTAGTATGTTTTGTTCAACTGTACACCACACTAATTATAATAGCGCGGTATACAAGAAATGTAAATAAATAAATAAAAATAAAGTGATAGTTGTGATACATGTGCAGGGAACAAAGAGGCAAATAAACATATAAAAGGACGACAACCACATCTAAAATCCCAATAACCAAGCTGGCCAATAGTGATATTAATGATAAACATAAAGCAACACTACTGACAAAGTGTATAAATTAAGATATCATGTTTGGAAGGGTCTATGCTCTGTCCCCCTATAAAGTGAATGATCCCACATTGAAATAGCGCTGATCAGGGTTTCTGTCATTTAGATTGGGCAGGTTTGTTATGGCGTGCACATGTGCAGCAACAGCAGAGTGGGCACGTAGGCAAGGGCAACTGTACTGATGCTGTAAATGGGATAAAGAGGGCTGCAGGTGGCACATGCTGAGGTCCAGCTGGGGCACAGTGCGGACTAGGCAGATGCCTAGGTGGCACATAGGAATGCTGAAACTGTAAAACAGCAAGACAGCAACTGACAAGGTTCCAACATGGGCACGAGTGTGTGTCCCACAGTGTCACAGGGGAGATTACCCAGCAGGTACCGCCAAGGGCACATAACACTGGCAGGAGGTGCGGGGGGGGGGGGGGAAGCACGCATGTCCATGGAGGCACCCCTACCCGAGAACTCACACCATAGGCAGCTGCCTACCGGCATACTGGATGACCTGGGACTGTGCACCACCAGCACCACCAGCATAATGGCATGGCAGCATGGTGGCCGAGGGGTGCTGATGGCGGTGGGGGCAGTGGCATCTGCCAACAGCAGACCATGGCCTAGCCCCGTTTAGGTGGGTGCCGTGTAATGCAACAGACAGGGTCTGTCTGACAAACAGTCATGGTATCCCCAGGGAATGAGCTGTCTGTGTGGTGCAGTACACACAGCCAGTGTGTTCAGGAGCAGAAGGTCACAAGTTCAAGTCCCAGCTGTGGCTCCTGCCAACCCTTTCCCCATATTTTACCCAGTACTAAACCATGGTAATAAAGATGGAACCTTTATTGCAGATAAAATAAACATGCCTGAACACCTATATTTTACCCTACAGAGCACAGACACCATAAACATGTGCAATCCCTAGAGCAGAGTTTCCCAACTGCAGTCTTGGAGGGCCAAACACCATTCAGGTTTCAAGCTGTCCCTAATAAATATGCCTGTGCTGCATTTGTATGTGCCGCCCCAATTGTATGCAAATGTATCTCATGCATATTCATTAGGGACAGTATGAACACCTGAACAGTGTGTGGCCCACCAGGACCAGAGTTGGGAACCTCTGCCCTAGAGCAGCGGCCAAAAGGGGCATAAACACCCACACCCACAGGCTCCACTATCCAAAGCCTCATGGAAAGTCAGGTTGTTGGGCCCTGCGCGCAGCAACATCTCCCAATACTAGCACTTGCATACCTTAGCAATGCCGCCCTAAACTTGGAAATATGTTACACATATATCAAAAGGTTGCTATGATTAATGGCAGATATCAATTCCTAAGTTAAGCACAATTTGCTGATAGAGCTGCATCATAGCAACCTTTCTGATATCTGTGGAGTGTGTTTCAGTTTTGGTTTCTGACAGTGTTTACCACCCCGGGGAGTGACCCCAACAGTATTGCATACCATAGCCATGTCTGCACTGTGCCCAGGACTGGTGTGGTGGCCAGGGCTGCCAAAAGCCTCTATATTTGCACAATGCTGGCATAGGTGTGGGAGTGTGTGTCTGTCTACCCAGCCACCACCTGCACGGACAGGGTGGCCACAGAATGTCCTGCTGGGAGGTCACTCTCACCCTGACTGAGCAGTGACCACGGCATGGCTAGATTCCCCCATAGTGCTATATAGTATTTCTCTCAAGTGATATTTATGGGTTCTCTTTTCTGGTGCTCAATCACTGACTTATCTGCTTGGTGTGTGTGTGCTCACATTCCAGTTTTGGGTGCACGCATCTCTTCCAGGATCATGCACTATGGACTAGCTAGCAGACTGTCTGCAGTTAGTATGTGTATGGCTGGAACACCTTGCAGGGTGCAGTGGCTGGAGACTCACTGTGCTCGCTGCTGGAGAATGTCAGATAGTGGTGGGGGGCAGCTGAGCATTTTCAGGTCTAATGTCTGTCTGCCATTGCCTTATGGATGCATACAGATCTGCATTGACTGCCCTGTAGGGTGCCTGTTCCCCAGCAGGACTGGGGTTGATGGTCCCCTCTACTATCACCATTGCAGGGATGTAGTATGTGGATCTGTTGGTGGGAGATCCTGTCCTTCATCCTGAGCCCCAGAGGGTGGGTTGGGTGGTGCTATATAATCTGCCTATGGGTTCAAACACCCCCCTTCACTTAAATCATGTGACCATAGCACCCACACAGGATATGCACTATTCTGGGTGCATCATAGTCCACAAGGACTAGATATGACTGGGAAATACAGATGAACACAGATGTATCCTAGGTGTGTCTGTAAAGACTACCTATCACACACTGGCACTGATAGCAACCTGTAGCATAGCCTATCTCAGCTAAGCCAGGTGCTGCGGACCTGGTGCTGGGTGTCCCACCTCGCCCTCAGGGTGAGCACAGTACCCCCACAATGTGTCGGTCTGTAGCTACTCTGTGGCAGTAACACACACGGTCAGTTCCCCCTACCAGGCCGAGGTGCTGTGGGGGTGCATACCTCATCTTGTGATCATCTGTAGACTGCTGATCTGCATGTGCAGTGCATCATGGGTACGGGTGGGTTAACCCTATCCTGGTAACTACAGCAGACAGGTTGTGTGGTGACCTGCACTCATTCTGTAGCCAGCCAGGGGTTTGTTAGTAGTAATAGAAATGTAGCCCACTGGTTACTTTGCTGACTGTGGAGGCAGAGGTCATGGGTTTGATCCCACAGTGGTGTTATTTGATAGGGCTGTCTGAGGCATTTCCTTTTTTTTAATTTAAATTAGTGCTGCCAGCAAAAACACCCTCCAGTGCTGTAACCTTAAGGTGCCTCATAAGACACCCTATAAGGTGCCCTATAGGGAACATTATAAGGTGCCTTGGCAGACAGTGCACTTTATAATGTGCCCTCTGGAGTGCCTTATAGGGCTCCTTATGCGGCACCTTAGGTTATGGCACTGTGAGGGTGTGTTTGCTGGCAGCACTAATTTACATTAAAAAAGAAAATGCCTCAGACAGCACTGATTTAAAGTAAAGGGTAATGCCTCAGGCAGCCTTACATATTAAGCCCACTGGGGGATCCAACTCATAACCTCTGTTTCATCAATCAGTGTATTAACCATTGCACTACACTTCAGTTGCTGTGTTTCCAGGTCAGCGTGCCTAATTAAGGCTAATGCGCGTTAACGTGCCACAACTCCCTCTATCGCACGATAATGGACTTTATCACGCAATAACCCGAAATGCTACCTTAAGACCGGAATGCCCACTACCTTATATGGCATTCGCCACAGTAAGACTGCAACTAACACTGGTAACATTAAGACGGTTTAGTAAACATACCCTTTGGTCTATTAGTAGCTTTCATGATTAGGTTGGTATGGTATTGCTGTCTACGCTCATTTATTAGATTGTTATATTCCCGTTGTTTGTCTCTGTATTGTGTTAGGAGGTTGTGTGATTTGTTCCGTCTCCATTTTCTTTCCAGTCTTCTGAGTGTGCGTTTTGCAGCTCTGATTTCATATGAGTACCATGGGGCGTTGGATTTCTTGCGTGTTTGTGGTTCTTTGATAGCTGGGGCAGATGCTGCATTGGATATTATTGTGTATATAAGGCACTCAAAACACTAAAAAATTCATAAAAACTGTAAATAAATGATTAAATAAATAATTAATTAGATACTAACTGCTAAAGTACAGCGAAAGTCTGTGAACCAACAGACAGATAAATAAATAAATAATTAATTAAATGACTGTATACGTATGATACGTGTATAATCACATATATAAGAACTTATAGACACATGGTCACACTAATAAATACTCAATAACTTAATAAATTAGTGACACACAATGAAGTATCTATTTACTCTAAATGAATCCAACTAATAATAATAAATAACATATATATAAAAAGTACATATCATACATATAAAACCATACAGTTATAAAACTCGACTGAAAAAGTTAAATGGCTAAAAAGATCATTAACTAAAAATTGAAAATAAATCAATAAAGATTATTATTTTTATTTTTATAATTTTAATTATGGTTATTATTGATTTTTGTACCATTGAAGATTTTTATAGGGTACAGTTAATTGGATTAGCTCTTCTATTTTCTTTTCTCTTTTCCCTTCAGTTATCATTGTGGCAAGAAAATCATATAGGTAAGAATGTGATAAATGATTTTCAGTACATCAAATTGTGGGTTATGTTGTTTCTTGGTCACAAATAGGTTTATAAATGGGTGATTTAATTAATTAATAAAATATATTTTTTAGTTTATTTACTACATAATAATCTTTATTGATTTATTTTCAATTTTTAGTTAATGATCTTTTTAGCCATTTAACTTTTTATGAATTTTTTAGTGTTTTGAGTGCCTTATATATGTATATTTATGATGAATTTGTTTGTTTTAAATGAATTTTTTATATGTTGTTATAGCCAAAGCCCCTGAGGAAGGCATAAACGAAACACGGCCTGTGTCGGGCCTGGCTTTATGAAATAAAGGTGGTATTATAGTTCCTTCCTTGCCTCCACGGTTTTTACTGGGTTGCTGTTGGTACGTGGACTGTGCTTTTTGTTGGATTGGATATTATTGTGTTCCATTCTTTTATGTTTAGGTCAAGGGTGTCATGTTCCTGTTGAAGTTGTGGAGTGATTTTTTTTATGAATGAATCTCCGTTAAATGTTTTGAACCGTCTAGTTATTCTTTCATCTTCTTTGCATTGGGCAGGGTTATTCAGGGTCATGGTGAATTCAATCACATGGTGGTCTGACCAGGGGACTGGCGTGATTGTTGGTTTTGTGGTGTTGTTCTGTTCTACTAATTGCATTGGCATGAAGACCATGTCCGGCGCTGTACCATGCTGGTGCATTGGGGCGTTAATTGTCTGGCAGTATTTTAATGACTCCATGGCTTTTAAGAATGTTGCGGCTTCTCTGGTGGGTGCGGATGTTAGGTTGTAGTCTCCTAGTGCAATGAGAGGTTTGTGTCTTCTGTTATGTGTGCATATTGTTTTGATTACTGTGGATAGGTGTTCCGTTGTGGTTCCAGGTGATCTGTATGTGAGGGAGATGCTTAGGTATTTGTTGGCTATAGTGAGTGTGTTAGAGTCAATTGTGTCAGTGGTGGCGATTGTTTTGAATCTGTATTCTTTTCTGGTAAGTATTAATACTCCTCTTCCTCTCCTTTGTGCTCTGATGCAATTAAATGCCGAGTATCCTGTTGGGATTACTTGGTTTAATATGACCTGGTCCGTGTCGTCTAGCCAGGTCTCGGTGATGCATATTATATCAAGCTTCTTGTCGTGGATTAGGTCAAGGATAGTATTTGGTTTGTTCCTGATAGATCTGGCATTTAGAAAAGCACACCTGATGTTTGTTGTTATGATTGGGTTAGTATGTTCGTTATTTGCGTGGTGTGTGGGTATATTAAGTGTGGCATTGTATGGTTTGTGGGCTGTATGCTTTGGTTGTTGACATTCTTTGGATAGGTGTGATGCTGGTGTGCATCTGGGTTGGGTGGTATGTAGGTTGAACAAGGGGATTTGTTTGTTGAGTCTGATGCTATGTGTGCAGGGTGCGAACATATGTAGGAGTGTGAGGTATACCATGAGGTTGTGGGTAGTGGGTAGTTGAGTACATTTTGTGATTTGAATTTTACTGACCTGGGATTAGGTTTATGGTTTACTGACCAGGACTCAACTTGAGTTTGGTCATATAGGTGTAATTCTGTGGGTCCTATATGTGTGGTTCTGCATTGGTAGTGGTGTCTTTACTCTGTGTGTAGTGTTACTTGTGGTTGGTTAGTAGTCTAGCTATGAGGTAGTAGTGGGGTTACTAGAGTTAATAGGCTATGCCGCGTGAGTTGTTTTACAATGCAAACAATGGATAGTATGTTCTATGCAATTAATCTACAAGCAATGGGTTGTCCAGGCAATGTAGCAGGATTAATCTACAAGCAATGGATTGTCCAGGCAAAGTAGCAGAATTAATCTACAAGCACTGGATTGTCCAGGTAATGTAGCAGAATTAATCTACAAGCAATGTATTGTCTAGGCAAAGTAGCAGGATTAGTTTACAGGCAATGGATTGTCCAGGCAAAGTAGCAGAATTAATCTACAAGCATTGGATTGTCCAGGCAATGTAGCAGGATTAATTTATGTGCAATGGATTGTCCAGATAAGGGAGCAGTATTCACGCGGGGGCAGAGAGATATGATGTGCGTGGAGGAAGGCCCGGGACACGGATCTTTGGCCGCTACTTGTTCTGCACCTAAGGGCCTGCCAGGCTTGATTGCGCCAAGGGGCGCCTTGTTTAAAGGTGGAGGCACGTTCCGATTGGGCCTTGGGCCTCGGGAGCTGATCGGGGAGGAGCGCCGCTTCCAGATCTACTCCCCGATGCTGTGAGGGCTCCCTCTCGTCTGCTGGCTGGCTGATGGAAGGCTTTGCACAAAGGGGCGCCTTGTTTAAAGGTGGAGGCATGTTCCGATTGGGCCTCGGGCATTTTATACCACCCATCTGCGGACACATTCTAGGCGGTTAATAATCAGGCACTGTATATATTCCCACATCTCTGAAGAGCTCACAATCTACATGCGTACCTGAGGCAACAATGTGGCCAAGAAGTTCAATTTCTCCTAGGCTAATCAGCACAGATTGTAACTCACTTGTCTTAATAGAGGGCCACTTCTCCAGGCCAATTGGCAGACCATTATTTGATTTCATATGCAAGGAAGTGAGAGCAATCATCACCATGTTAGTGGGAAAGAGAGGATATGCACAGAGTTCTGGAGACATGTCAGTAGACGCCCACACATGAAGAACGCGACATCACCTGTTCTGTGATATGCACAAGTCAAAGTCCCTGTGAGTGTTCTTAACAGCTAGACACAGCATCACATACATAAGAATTTCATACTAGGTCAGACTATTGATTGCCACTGCTGAAAATGGACCCATACGTGATTACATTTATTAGGGATGTGCATTTAATTTTCAATTGATTTTGTGTTTTATTTGACCCACAGTAGAACTTTGAATATGCGGAAATTAACTGTAATTGCATCAATTTATAGGCTAATGTGCTTTAAATTGATGTTGCACAAACTTTCTTTTAAGACACCTTTGCAAACCGAATGTGGGATAATGACTGCACATCCCTAATTTGCATTATCAAATCCTACATTAGAGTACATTGAGTTTGATAACATATATTTGCATCTCTTAAAGTCATTAATATATTTTAGCATTACTTTAATACAGCCTTGTGCTAGAGCTAATGTAGGTCTATTTACTGTATTAATGACAAAACAATGCTCATTAAGGCTGTTAATGTGTTAAATACTACTACTATTGCTACTACTACTGAGCATTTGTATAGCGCTAAAAGACGTATGCAGTGCTGTACAGATACATGTAAAAGACGGTCCCTGCTCATCAGAAAAAGAGGCAGTGAAGAGGTGAGTTTTCAACCTGGATTTGAAAGGGCCAGAGAAAGTTCCTGACATACAGACTCAAGTAGTTTGTTCCAGGCATAAGGAGCAGCAAGCAGGGGAAGCTCAAAGCAATCTGCTGCCTGAGGCAAGGGACTGAACCAAACCAAAAAGCCGATTCGATAGTATGGAGGAAATGCAAGATGTTTGCACACCAAAGAACTAAAAGAATGAGCGAGGACCACAACATACTTTATAAAACTAAATTATAACTCATTTTTATTTTGTTATAAACTGTGCTATGGTTCTTGCTTTTTCTTTTTGAACATATATTTTGCATCCATAGAACCCCCTCCCTCAACAGTGGGTGCCGAGCAGAACTAGGACATTCACTCACAGAACTCAATATCTTAAAAAAAAAATCTAATTCTGTCATCTCACTAACAAATATTCTCCAGTACCAGGCATATTGGGAACTAATATAAAACTCTACAAAAGTCTCCAAAGATCTACAAGGCCAAATCTACCATACCATTACCAGCATAAACTTCCAAAACTCATACAAGGTGCCTACCCAGAAAAAAACAGCACTATAAATACTGCAGTGGATCCTAGAACATCTAACACCTATTTGAAAAGCTGAACAAGCCAAATTACTACAGTACAGATCCCTGTGTACAAATTTCATGATAACAGAATACATAGCCTTGATCACACACTAGGAACACAGACTCTCACCAAGTACAGAATAAGTGATCATAACCTAAAGTAAAAATAAAATATTTAGACAAAAATTAAACTGAAACTCCAAGAAGCCAGACTCTGCATGCAGTGCAACACCAGAAAAGAGATGCAGTCCCCCATAATTTTCCCTCCTGCTGCCTTGCAAGTATAACCCACAACTTCACTGCTACATTGTTACTACACTACTGCCAGTAATCTTAGTAGTATGTTACTCTGACGAAGTTTACTATTGCCACTATCTTGCTAGTCTGTGAATTTATAAACTGCTTGTCTATGCTTTATCAGGGACAATAGATTTTCATCCCATACCCTGTCTATACCTAGATTAAGAGGAATTGCAAGTCTCAAAGCCAGTGGGCACCAGACCTGATCGAATTCTCACAAATCTCCCTCAATCACTGTTAACATCTTACAATCTCTGTGATTACTTTCAGAGAGGGCAAAATGGGTCCCTCCACCACCTTAACTGGTTGCTACCTACTTCTCTCTGTCTGCCTCTCATTCTCCCAAGCTCTATCCCTTGAAGCTAACAGGATACCTATTTTATACGGCCAAGGGAAGAGATGGTCAGATATACCCAAATTCAGTTACAATTGGAACCCACATCCACATCACAAGCATCTGATTCACATTCCACTCCAACATACGATGAGAGCCAAACTGGATGAAAGCCTCCATGCACATGCACATAGTTTAAAATGCGCCCTTATCAACGCCCGCTCAATTCGTAAGAAATGGCCGGTGATCGCAGACATAATATCCCTCCACAACCTTGACATCCTTATGATTACTGAAACATGGTTGTCCACAGAAGACAATGTACTACTCAACCAGCTCCTTCCACCGAATTTTTCAGTGTTTACTAGTCACAGACAGAACAAGCGCGGAGGAGGTGTGCTCATACTCTCCAGATCAGACCTTCAGTTCCAACTGATAAATGCCCCAAGCACGGACCACCTAGAGTTAGTCTCTATCTCCAACAAGATATGCGCTATAAACCTCCTATACCGAGTACCCTCAGCCGCCCCAGATGCCCTTCCAGACATTATAGACCTAGCCTCCAACACACAGAACCCTAATACTCCAGTTTGGATTGTTGGTGATTTCAACTTGCCAGCCCTCCAAGATAGCCACTCAACTGCATTCCTCGAAGCCCTCGAATCCCTTGGATATCAACAATTAGTACGTGAACCTACACATGTGAAGGGGAACACCCTTGACCTTATATTCGCACCTCAGACTTTACATGACCAATCACACAATTCGGTGATATCGATATCTGATGTACCGTGGTCAGATCATAGACTCATTACATTCCAGATCCCTACTCATCTCAGACACTCAAAGACCAACATTGCTCCAAATAACAACTCTAAATCGCTGACCAGGAGCTTTCTTCCATTCAACAGAGAGCGCATCCTTGCTGCAACCTGCTCACTTCATAACGAAGCCACTCTAGAGATAGAAGACCTAATCGCATGCTGGAACAACAGTCTTAATACAACTGCACTGCGACCACCCCTCAATAGACCGACTAGGAAAAGAGCTTCTGCACCATGGTACACTGATGAGCTGAGACTATCACTATCCCAATTACGGAGCCTCGAGAAGCGCTGGCGTCGGTCACACTCCTCCGTAGACCGGGCAGCCTACCTCAACCAGCTATCCATCCACCGCAAAGCCATCTCTGATAAGATGAAGCAGTACCACACGGACACCCTGAAGCGGGCCTTAAATAAGCCCCACGATTTGTTTAACATAGTCAAGACTCTATCAAAGGAACCAACCCCTGAAAAGCAATGTGAGATCCATCCCCAAGATTTTGCGGTCTACCTGCAGTCCAAGCTTACACAAACAAGTAAACCCCCCTCAGAATTTACCCCCACTGTCCATAACTGCCCAACAGCTCTAAGCATTTTCACTATGCCGGATAAGAAGCGAATTGAAGATCTGATCATGTCTCTCAACTCCACCACTGCTCAGACAGACCCCTGTCCAGCTTTTTGGATAAAGGAACTTCGTTGCGAATTCAGCCCAATAATAAATAAAATCATAAACCTGTCCTTCAAGTCTGGTACGTTTCCCTCTGCCCTCAAACAAACGTCCATCAGACCATTGTTAAAAAACTGTAAGTTAGATCCTCAAAAGGCAGAATCCTACAGACCCATTTCTAGTATTCCTTTTCTGGCGAAATTAATAGAAAAGGAGGTCCAATGCCAATTGCAAGACCATATTGATACCACGGCTCCTCTGGACCCTTGCCAACATGGCTTCAGAGAGTCACACGGAGTAGAAATGCTCCTTACATCTCTCCTCAACAACATAATTTCCGGTATCAACAACGTCCGACAAGGTTTCGCACTTGTGTTCCTGGACATAGCCGCGGCCTTTGACTCGGTGAGCCATGACCTCCTTCTAATACGTCTAAAAGAGAAAGGTGTTGGCGGAACTGCCCTTGAATGGTGCAGATCGTACTTGTCTGAAAGATGGCAACACGTTCGGTCTGGTGGAATGATGTCTGATCCATTTCACCAAGGACAGGGAGTCCCGCAAGGTTCCTCCCTTTCTGCCTTACTGTTCAATATTTATATGCAACCTATTTGCAAGATCATCAGGTCCTTCAATGTGAGTTGCATGATATATGCGGACGATGTCCTGCTTTATATGCCTTTCAACATAGACAAATTGGACCTATCCCCACTAAGTAACTGCTTTGATGCTATATCGCAATGGCTCTTGTCACAAAACCTAAAGATTCAACACAAGAAGACTGAGGTGCTCTTCATGTCAAGGAACCCGAGCTTCAGCCCCCCACAGTTCCTGAAGGTGAAGGATGCTGAGCTACAATCAAAACCGAACATAAGATATCTGGGCGTTACACTCGACCAGAACCTTGACATGAAAGCACATATAGCCAACACTGTAAGAATCATATACTACAAAATCCGGTCACTAAGACATCTTCGCCCCCTGCTCGAACCTGAGGATTTTCGCACTATCTACCAGGCTCTGATCATGCCTCACTTTGACTATGCTAATGTCATTTTACTAGGCCTCCCTCAATCCACCCTGAACAGCTCGCAATGAATAGCGCTGCGAGGATTCTCTATGGGGCATCTAGATGTGAGCATGTGTCACCCCTGCTAATGCAGTTACACTGGCTTCCTATACATGCCAGGATCATTTTCAAAACATTACTACTCACATTCAAAGCAGTAAATAGTCTCTCCCCCACATCATTAACTGAACTCATCAAACCCATAGCCCCGAATAGATCAAGGAGATCTACTGCAGTAAATTCGCTAATGGTTCCCCGCGAACTTACTAGAAGCACCTCAGCTACAGCAAACCAGGCTTTCAGCCTTCGTGCCCCTAGACTCTGGAATGCACTACCGCCAGATATCAGAGCAATCAACAGCCTACTGCAATTTAGAAAAGCCCTCAAACACTACCTATTCCTTAAATACTTCTCAGTGAGTGCAGAGGAACGACCCCTCTCTGTGAATCATGGACACACCGATTCACCTATTGAACCAGAATTCCCCACATAGAAAGGTTCCACAGACCTTTGGTAGAAGGTTCTATGTGCCTGTCTTCTATCTCATCTGTGCTATTTTTTAAGATGTTAATAGTTCACTGTTATATTTCCGTTATTCTTAATCACATTGCTAACCAGGTTGTATGACTCCATTTACTGATTTTACCCTGTTATCCAAGTTTTATTCCCCTGTTTACTGTAACTCAGACGCTTGCTTATGGTGCTGAATTTTTGTTCGATGTAAACCGCGCTGATGACAAAGAGTGCGGTATATAAGAGATGTAAAATAAATAAAATAAATAAAATAAATAATGTGTAAACTATAAATATAGCGCACAGTCCAATCACTAAATTGAAAATAAAATTATTTTTTTCTATCTTTGTTGGCTGACCATTTTATTCTCTGATTATGCCGGTCTTGATCTGAGGCTTCTATTTTCTTGTCTTCTCTTAGCACTCTATCTGCCATTTCTTGTCTCTTCTTTTATTTTCTTCACTCCCTTCCATTTCCAGTCCCAATAACCTTCCCCACTTGTCAGCTCTCTTCTAGTCCCAGTGCACCCTTCCTGCCAGTCCATTACCCAGCCACCTACCAGTCCCATCTCTAAGTGCCAGCACCCTCCAGTCCCACTCCCAGGTGTCAGCTCCCTTCCAATTCCCCCTCCAGTACTATTCCCCAATGTCAGTTCCCTTCCAGCCATCTCCTTCCCCTCTTTCAGTTCCCTTCCAGCCCTCCCTTCCCCCTCTGTCAGTTCCATTCCACTCTCTCTCCTTCCCCACATGTCCACGCTCTCTCCTTCCCCTCTTTCAGTTCCGTTCCAGCCCTCCCTTCCCCCCTCTGTCCGTTCCATTCCACTCTCTCTCCTTCCCCACATGTCAGTTCCCTTCCAGCCCCCAACTTCCCCCAAAGTCATCAGCCATCTCCTTCACCTCTCTCAGTTCTCTTCCAGCCATCTCCTTCCCCTCTCAGTTCCCTTCCAGCCCTCTCTCTCCCCCTCTGTCAGCTCTTTTCCGCTCCCTCTCCTTCCTCCTGTCAGCTCCCTTACAGCCCTTTCATTCTCACCTGTCAGTTCCCTTCCAGTCATCTCTTTCCCCTGTGTCAGCTCCCTTCCAGCCCTCTCTTTGCCCCTCTGTCAGCTCTCTTCCAGCCCTCTCTTTGTCCCTTTGTCAGTTCTCTCTTTCCCCCATGTCAGTTCCCTTACAGCTCTCTCTTTCCCCCGTCAGCTCCCTTCCAGCCCTCTCTTTGCCCCTCTATCAGCTCTCTTCCAGCCCTCTCTTTCCCCCTGTTAGCTCCGTTCAGCTCCCTCCCCTTCCCCCATGTAGCTCATTCCACTCCCTCTCCTTCCCCTCTGTGTAGCTCAGTTCAGCTCCCCCTCCTTCCCCCTGGGGTAGCTCAGTTCAGCTCCCCCTCCTCCCCCTGCATCAACCCTGTTCCACTCCCTCTCCTTTCCCCCTGTGTAGCTCTATTCAGCTCCCCTCCTTCCCCCCATATCAGCGCTGTTCTGCTTCCCCTCCTTTTCCCCTGTGTAGCTCATTCTACCCATCTCCTTCCCCGTGTAGCTTGTTCCACTCCTTCTCCTTCCCTCCCATGTAGCTGAATTCTGCTCCCCCTCCTATCACCCATATCAGCTCCTTTCCCTCTCCTTCCCCCTGTGTAGCTTGTTCTGCTCCCTCTCCTTCCCCCATGTAGCTCGTGCTGCTCCCTCTTCTACCGCCCATGTCTCCATTCTGCTCCTTCCCCCTTCGGCTGTGATAGCGATAAATTTAAATGAAAGGAAACCGGTGCGGAACTTCCTAGCCCTATGGAACATCTGCAGCTGCATCCCACCCCCAAAAGGAAGTGACGCTAGAGAGGGACATGGCAGCAGGGGTTCCATAGGGCCAGGAAGCTCCACACTGGTTTCCTTTCATTTTAAATTACTGCTATCGTGGCCACAGCAGCTTGTCCACATGTTTTGTTTTGTTTTTTAATTGAAGGCAGAGAGAGGCGGCTGTTTTGAGGGCAATTTTGCCACCCCCAAATGTTTGCCGCCTCAGGCCACCACCTCACTCCACCTCATTATAGAGCCGCCCCTGGCAGCAAGGTTAATGGAGTGAAGTCTGGAGTTAGCAGTAGAAGAGAAGGGCACAGATAGAAGTGATTTGTCAGAAGAGTGGAGTTCCCAAGGAGGGGTGTAGGGAGAGATGAGAGGAAAAGTAGTGAGTAGCTTCAGAGAGAATGCACTTATAGGTCAGCAGGAGAAGTTTGAACTGGATGCGGAAAAAGAAAGGGAGCCAATGAAGTGACTTGAGAAGAGGGGTAATAAGGGGATGATGAGGCTGGTGGAAGATTAGCCGTGCAGCAGGATGTTGAACAGATTGAAGGAGAGAGAGATGATTCAGAGGAAGTCTAGCAAGGAGTAGGTTACAATGGTCTAGACGGGAGGTGGCTAAAGAATGGATGTGTCTTAGTAGTGTGTTCAGAAAGGAATGGGTGGATTTTGTTGATGTTATAAAGAAAGAAATGGCAGCACTTAGCTATCAGATGGATATCTGTGGAGAAGGAGAGAAAGGAGTCAAAGATGAACCCAGATTGCGAGCTGAGGAGACAGGGAGGAGTAGAGAGTTATCCACAGAGACTGAGGAAGGAGGAAGGAGAGAGGAAGGTTTAGGGGGAAAAATAAGAAGCTCAGTTTTGGCCATATTCAGTTTCAAGCGGCAATGAAACATCCAAGCAGCAATGTCAGAAAGGCAGGCAGAGATCCTGACCTGAATTCCCAGAGAGATTTTAGGTGTAGAGAGGTAGATCTGGGAGTATCAGCATAAAGATGGTACTGAAAGCCACAGGAAGAGATGAGTGCATTAAGAGATTGGGTATAGAGGGAGAAAAGGAGTGGACCTAAGCCAGATCCTTGGGGCATACCAGCTGAGAGTAGGATAGCAACAGAGGAGGATCCACCAGAACAAACACTAAGGGGTATGTTTACTAAACTGCGGTAACATTACAGACCATGCGTTATGTAACGTTAATGCTCGTTAGGGAACGTTAACGCGCGTTAACGTTACTTAACGATCGTTAACGTCCCCAGCCACGGTAAACACTGCAGAGGGTGGAGGAGGGCAGGGGGGAAGGGGTCAATGGGCGGGGAGTGGGCGGGGAGAGGTTCCCTGCACACTAACGCGCTGAACTGAAGGGCTGAATCCTACCGCGAATGAAAAACTGCCGTTAGATGCACATTTGCAGGAGAGAGAAACCATTTAAGTGTTAGCAATGTATAGCATAGACAGGGAGCCCAAGAAACGTGATAGTAGTGCTCCATGTCCAGCACCAGCATAGTGCCCAAGTATTAAAGGCCACTATGGCGATGGTGCAAGTGGGGCATAGGAGGCTGCAGGCAGGACATGTAGCGGGGGAAGCAGGGGCACAGGGTGGACTAGGCGGGTGCCTAAGTGGCACATAGGAACATAGAAACCGGAAATCATCATGACAGCAGCTGACAAAGGCCAAACACAATCCACCTACATCTACCTGGTCCACCCAAGCTAACAGTTGCCAGGGCACTGACCTGACATACCCCCAACCAACCCTCCCCCAAGCGGAAAGAACAGACTATTGGTAGGCGGTGATGGGGGTGATGTGAGGCTACTCATCTATGCCCCATGCCCCAGACCCCGCTCCCTAGAGACCACCTACCCACACAATGGATGGCCTGGGACTGCACAGTACCAGCACTGACAGTTTATGGCCATGTCAGCATGGCAGGGGGAGGGTGTGCCTGTGCTGGAGGGGGCAGTGGAACCTGCCTGCAGTGTACCTAGGCCATGCCCTGTACCAGTATGTGGTGTGCAGTGCAACATAAAAGGTCTGGCTGAGGAAAGGTACAGGTAGCCCCAAAGACCACCATGCATCTGTGGCAACAGTGTGGTGCCGTACACCCAGTAAGTGTGTCCAGAAGCAGAGGGTCAAAGGTTCAAGCCCCAGCTGTGGTTCCTGCAAAGCATGTCCCTATGTTTTACCCTACAATGCAGATACAACAGCAACATATGCAAAGCTCAAAGCAGTGGCGAACAGGGGTACAAACACCCACTCACACAGGCTCCACAATCCAAAGATGTATGGAGAGTCAGGCTGTTGGCCCCAGCATTGAGCTGCATGTATCACCAGGCCACTACTACTACCTTCTCCACAGTTTAGCAATGTCGGCACTGTGATCAGAACCAGTGTGGCGGGCAGGGTTGCCAACCACCCCTATCTGTGCACAATGCTGCAATAGGAGTGTGTGTATGTCTATCCATTGTTTTGTGGCTGCCCACACCTCAGCGGGCCCAAAATGTCCTACAGTTACCAGCATTAGCCTGAATATGTGCATAATGAGGAGCAAAGTGTTGTGGGTATGGCCCGGACAGGGCGGATTGGCCAGGATGCATCTTCACAGGTTGTGAGGCAATGGCTGGGACACTGTAGTGCCCGACCACCGCATGCATGGACAGGGTGGCCATAGCATGGCATGCTGGGAGGGCACTCACTCTGACCATGCAGTGACCATGGCATGTCTAGGTTCCCACATAGCACTCTATATTGTTTATCTCCACTGATCCTGTTGTGTCCACAGTGCTGGGACCACAATCACTGAGATGCCTGCTTGGTGCACATAGTTCCTCTGTGCTCATGCACTATGGACTGTCTGCAGTTAGACTGTGCATGGTCAGCACCTCTATATGGTGCAGTCTACTGGTGACTGGAAGACAGTGGTGTGAGGCAGTTGGGGTTTTCCAGAGCTAACCCCATCATTGCTGTTGGTCTACCACTGTCCCCAGCCACAGGTATGGCTCTAGCCCACCAGCCCTGGAGGGCTGTTGTGTGCCAGCAGGATGGAGGTTGCTTCACAGGGTCTGGGGCACCTGTTCCTTACCTATAAAAAGGGTGATGTGAGCCCTTTGGGGTATGTAGTGTATACTACTTTAAACTATCAAGGCACTGCTACACAAACCTCATGTAAGTTTGAAAACCTCTCTTCCCTGATAACAGATCTCCATGTCAGCCAGACCCTAACATGGGGAACACACTAATCTTGGTGGTGTCTGGTCCCAGAGGGGCACATTTGACTGCGGGATACAGATGGACACCGAATTAACATCAGCTGCACTGCAAGGAACACCTGTCACACACTAGTAGCGATGGGGATGTAAAGCAGGGCCTATGTCTAGCACCACATGTACTGCGTACCTAGTGCTGGGCACCCATCCTATCCCTCAGGGAGAACACACAACCTGCACAATGGCATGGTCTGCAGCTACTCTGTGCCAGTATCACGCACTGTCAGTTCGTCTTTCCAAGCTGAGGTACCGGAGAGGTGCAGACCCCATTTGCTGATCAGCTGTAGACAGCTATTCAGCATGTGCATTGCATCATGGGTACTGGTGAGGTTACCCTATCCTGGCACTCAGAGCAGACAGTTTGTGCGGTGACCTGCAGTCTTTCTGTACCCAGCCATTGCTGTGACATACACCATGGAGGTATAGCCTACTGGTTAATACAATACCATTCTTGGCAGTGTTCATGGGTTCAATTCCTCATTGTTCCCTCCTTTCATGCCTGTCCTACTCAAATAGTGTGCATGCCTGTAACTGTCATAATTTTGCAGATTTGTGCTGCCAGCCCATACTACCCTCGCAACAATTGCCAACATTCCTTCGGTCTGTCTATCTGTGTCTGTCAGCTGTGTAGAGTCCTGTCTGCCCGTGCAGGCTGTCACCCCATGTCATGCACTGCTACCCTTTCCTGCATTGCGCCTCTTCATGCTTGCCTCACCTGTGCCTGATCTGCATGGCACTACCACTCCTCTGTCCACCCATCATTGTAACTATCCTGCCACCTCTGCCTCCACTGGGGGACACGTATTCCCATCGTCTTCCACCAACTGTCTTTCCAGTACTTTACATTGCCAACACCCTGTGCTGTGGTACAGTTGCCCCCACCATGTTTGTCATCAGTACTGGCAGCCATATGGGATGGCCACAGATAGGTCAGGTCCAGCGGCTCCCAGCTCTCCCTCCTTCATTCACCTGTTCATTGCCTTTCCTGAGTGCTCTATCTAGTGTTAGGGCTACATCTGTCTCTGTTCCTCACAGGTCATGCATGTCATCCTGCAGCACCTTGCAGCCCTTAGGCCACACTATCCTAGGGCACCATAACCTTGTTAGGCCACCATATCCTATGGTTCCGTAACCCAGGGTGCCCTCTAAGGTGCCCTGTCCAGGGGTACCTAATACGGCGCATAGTCCAAGGAGCCCTACTGTATAGGGCACCTTACAAAGCGCCTTATGAGGCACCTTCCAAGGCACCTTATAAGGCACCTAACAAGGCACCTTATAAGGCACCTTATAGGACACCTAACAAGGCATCTTATAAGGCATCTTACTTGTAGGGTACCTTACAAGGCACCTTACTTATATGGCACCTTACAAGGCACCTTATTTATACAGCACCTTCCAAGGCACCTTCCAAGGTGCCCTACAAGGTGCCTTATAAGGTACCTTACTTATATGGCACCTTAAATGGCACCTAACAAGGCGCCCTACAAGGTGCCTTATAAGGCACCTTACTTATACGGCACCTTACAAGGCACCTAACAAGGTGCCCTACAAGGCACCTTGTAATGTGCCTTATAAGGCGCCTTATAAGGTGCCTTGTAAGGTGCCTTATGAGGAGCCTTGTAGCGCGTGTTAGTTTGTAACATGCGTTAGCTGATACAGCTTGCTGTTACGATGTACCGCCCACGCCTTTATATGGCCATCTGTACCTTTACCGTGGAACCTAACGCAAATGACATTATCGCAGTTTAGTAAACATACCCCTAAAAGTGCAATGGGAGAGATAAGAACAGAACCAGGATAGTACAGAGCCTTTAAAACCAAGTGAAGACAAGGTATTGAGGAGAAGGTTGTGGTCATCAGTGTCAAAAGAAGCAGAAAGGTCAAGGATGAGGAATGAGCAGGGCTGTACCAAGCATAAATTGCGCTTTGTGCAAGTTGCACATCGGGCGCCCTCCCCTGGCATCTCCATCCAGCTACTTTAAGAACATAAGATATGCCATACTGGGTCAGACCAAGGTCCATCAAGCCCAGTATCCTGTTACCAACAGTGGCCAATCTAGGTCATACATACCTAGCAGTTTCCCCAAAAGACACAGGTTCCACAATGCTGGTACTGGGTCAAGCATTGATATCCTGGGTCCCTTCTTAATAATGGTTTATGGACCTTTTCTCCAGGAACTTGTCCAAACCTTTTTAAACCCAGCTACACTAACAGCCTTTACTAAATCCTCCAGTAACAAAGTCCAGAGTTTGATTACACATTGAGTGAAAAAATATTTTCTTTTATTAGTCTTAAATAGTTTACCCTGTAGCTTCATTGTATGTCCCCTAATCTTTCTATAATCTGATAACGTAAACAATCGATCTACGTTGACCCGTTCCACTCCGTTCATTAATTTATAGACTTCTATCATATCTCCCCTCAGCTGTCTCTTTTCAAGAATAAAGAGCCCTAACCTTTTTAGCCTTTCTTCATAGGAGTATCCTTCCATCCCCTTTACCATTTTGGTGGCTCTTCTCTGAACCTTTTCTAATAACGCTATATCCTTTTTAAGATACGGCGACCAGAATTGCACACAATATTCAAGGTGCAGTCTCACCATGGAATGATATAGAGGCATTATAATATCTTTTGTTTCATTTTCCATTCCTTTCCTTATGATACCTAGCATTCTAGTTGCTCTCTTGGCTGCCGCTGCACACTGGGCCGAGGGTTTTAACATGTTATCCACAATGACACCTAAATCTTTTTCCTGGGTGGTGTTTCATAATGTGGAACCTTGCATTGTGTAACTATGGTTTGGGTTGTTCTTCCCTAGGTGCATAACTTTGCACTTGTCCACATTAAATTTCATCTGCCATTTTGATGCCCAGTCTTCCAATTTATCAAGATCCTCTTGCAATTTTCCACAATCCTCTTGGGTTTTAACAGCTTTAAATAGTTTTGTGTCATCTGCAAATTTGATAACCTCACTCGTTATTCCCCTTTCCAGGTCATTTATGAATATGTCAAAAAGCAGCAGACCCAGCACAGATCCCTGGGGTACACCACTATTCACCTTTCTCCATTGGGAAAATTGGCCATTTAGCCCAACCCTCTGCTTTCTATCTTTTAACCAGTTCCTGATCCACAATAGTACACTGCCTCCTATCCCATGACTCTTTAGTTTTGCCAAAAGTCTCTGATGAGGGACCTTGTCAAAGGCTTTCTGAAAGTCCAGATACACTATATCAACTGACTAACCTTTGTCCACCTGTTTATTCACACCTTCAAAAAAACATAACAGATTAGTAAGACAAGATCTTCCTTGTCTAAAGCCATGTTGGCTGTCTCCCATTAGGCCATGACTATCTACATGCTGAGTAATTTTATTCTTTATGATGATTTCTACCATTTTTCCCGGTACTGACGTCAGGCTCACCGGTCTGTAGTTTCCGGGTCACCCCTGGAACCCTTTTTAAAAATTGGCGTTACATTGGCGATCCTCCAATCTTCAAGTATTACAGTTGATTTTAATGAAAATTCACAGATTAGTAATAGCAGGTCTGCAATCTCATATTTCAGTTCTTTCAACACCCTTGGATGTATACCATCCAGCCCAGGTGATTTGCCACTCTTCAGTTTATCTAATAGTTGTAATACATCTTCCCGATGTATTGATATTTCCTTCAATTCTTCCGCACCTTTAAATACCACTTCAGTCATGGGTAATATCCCTATATCTTCCTCAGTAAAGACAGAAACAAAGAATTCATTCAGTCTCTCCGCTATTGCCTTGTCGCCTCTTAGTGCCCCTTTAACTCCTCTATCATCTAATGGACCAACTGACTCTCTCACAGATTTTTTGCTATGAATGTACTTGAAAATGTCTTTATTTCGTGTTTTTGCTTCCACAGCAAGCTTCTTCTCAGATTCTCCCTTTGCCTGCCTTATCAATGCCTTGCATTTGACTTGCCAGTGCTTGTGCTGTTTCCAGGTTTCGTCATTTGGATCTTTTTTCCATTTCCTGAAAGATGCTTTTTTGGCAACAATAGCCTCTCGGACCTCACCTTTAAACCATGCAGGCAGTATTTTGGACTTCCTTCCACTTTTCTTAAAGCATGGAATACAGCTGGTCTGGGCTTCCAAGATAGTATTTTTCAACAACATCCAAGCTTGATGTAAGTCTTTAACCTTTGAAACTGCTCCTTTTATTTTTTTTCTTAGCTGTTTTCCTCATTTTAGTCTCCCTTTCGAAAGTTAAAAGGTAGTACTGTGGATTTCCTTACTATCCCTCCTCCACTAATTAAATCAAACATGATCATGCTATGATCACTATTGCCAAGTGGCCCCAACACTCTTATCTCTTGCACTAGATCTGGTGTTCCACTAAGGACTAGGTTTAATATGGCTTCCCCTCTGGTCGGTTCATGAACCAGCTGCTCCAAGAAGCAGTCATTTATTTAATCTAGGAACTTTATCTCCCTAGCATGTCTTGCCATGACACTGACCCAGTCGGTACTGGGATAATTGAAAACACCCATTATTATCACTGTGCTGTAACTTTTGTTAGCTTCCTTGATTTATGGAGAGCGGCGGGAGAGAAGAGGCGTGCCCGATGTGCAGTCACCAGCACTCTAAGCAGATCTGTCCCTCCCTTCTCTGACATCACGTCAGACCTGCTTAGAGTGCTACGAGAAGACTTAAGGGGCGCATTTCAGCTGTATGCTGTTGCCTGCCGCTGCTGAGTGAAGAAAAAGTGGCGGTGGCAGGTAACGGCAGACAGCTGAAATGCGCCCCTTAAGCTTTTGGCTCTGAGTGGCCACACCACTCTCACAGGGCTAGGTCTGGTCCTGGGAATGAGTAAAGGCTCTTGGATTTTGCCAGGAACAAGTCGCTGCAGATTTTGGTAAGAGCTACCTTATTTATTTTATTTTATTTATTTATTTAACCAGTATTCTATACTGCCTTATCCTTCAATCAAAGCGATTTACATTGTAACTTCACTATCTACAAAAAATTCTGAGTAGAAGGGGGGGCGGGTGAGTAGGCATGCAGAATCTGATAACTTGTTAACTTATGTACATCACAACATTTAAGGCATAACATATGTACAAATTAGGCATTGAATAGTCATGGTTCGTTCATGGTCAGGAATTGTTAGGTAGGTTGAGAATGTCTCCATGGATGGGAAGCTATGTGATGTACCCTGAATGGTTTGTGTATAGGAATGTCTTAAGCCTCTTGTGGAAGTCTTTGATGTCTATCATTGCTCGCATGTTGTCTGGTAGCAAGTTCCATAGTGCAGGGGCATATATTCGGAGTACTCTTCAGGATGTGGATTGTTTATGCACGAAGCACTAAAGTGTTTAGTACATAGACACCTACACCCACAAAATGAATTTTATCTTGTATTACTCCATAAGATAACAGATTCACAAGAACAAAATATACTTACTTGCCAAAATATTTGACATATGTTGAAATAGCAGTACCTGATTCACAAACTTAAGTACATATTTTTAGTTGCTCATGGGTAAATTGACTTTTATTTTCCAAATTAAGTCATATTTATTGGAAACATTTCCCGCAAACAAACTGGATATTAAATATTTGTGTAGTACTTGATTCTGCAATATATGTGAGGTTTGCCTTATTCCACTCTGGAGAACTATAGTACAAGCTGAATCTGGTTACTTTATATTGGATGAGATTCAAACCATGCTTTAGTAGATGAGAAGTGCTTAGCCTGCTGTTTACTTTCAATTAACTTACATTGTCCTTCAATAGAACATATCATTATTATAACACCATGTGAATGCTAATTCCAAGCTGTACATTTTAAATTTTCTCTGAACAACGGTTTTAATTGATCTTCCATGAACACAGCCATTTTGGCTGATTGTTTTCTCCTTTTGTCATTCGTGGCAAGGCTGATGTCCTGCATTATTGTTTTAGTCTTAGAAACATACAAACATAGAAATATGATGACAGAAAAAGACCACATGGCCTATCTAGTTTGTCCATCCATATCAACAACTACAACGGTCCCCTTTTTACCTTTAGAGATATAGGGGTATGTTTACTAAACTGCGTTAGTGCGATTCGCATTAGGAGCCGCGTTAGAGACAGAAACCCCAAATAAGGACATGGGCGGTACATTGTTTCCGAGAATGCGCCGAGAACGCGCGTTACAAGGCGCCATAAATGAACGAGCGCTACAGGGCACGTTACCGCGCGTTAATCTTAAGAAGGTGCGCAGGCATACACGCAAAGTAACAGAGCTATAGCACAATGCTTATAACACTGACTGATGGTACAGGGGTCATGGGTTCGATTCCCCAGTGGGCCATTATAAAGTGGACTGTCCGCCAAGGCACCCTATAATGTCCCCTATAGGACACCTTATAAGGATGTGAACAAAGCCCTGGCTGGCTGCAGGACTGCACGTCACCACACAAACTGTCTGCTGTGGTTACCAGGATAGGGGTAACCCACCCGTACCCATGATGCACTGCACATGCAAATCAGCAGTCGAGAGATGGGCACAAGATCGGGTATGCACCAACACAGCACCTCGGCATTGTAGGGGGAACAGACCGTGTGTGGCACTGCCACAGAGTAGCCACAGACAGTCACATTGTGCGGGTACAGTGCCCACCTTAAGGTTGAGGTGGGATGCCCAGCACCAGGTCCACAGCACCTGTCATAGCTGAAATACGCCATGCTGCAGGTCCCCATCAGTGTGTGATAGATAGTTCATTTAGACACACCTAGGAGACATCTGTGTCCTACTGTATGTCTCGGTCATGTCTAGTCCCTATGGGCGATGCTGCACCCAGAATAGTGCATATCCTGTGTTGGTGCCATTGTTACCTGGTGAAGGGGGGGGGTGTATGGACCCATAGGCAGATTATGTACCACCACACAACCCACCTTCTGGGACTCAAGGTGGGAAACAGGATCACCCACCACTAGATCCACAGTCTACCTCCCTGCAATGGCAGCAGTAGAGAGGACCAGCAACCGCAGACCTGCTGGGGAACAGACAGAGCAGTACACATCTATAACACAATAGCAGACAGACGGCAGGCCTGGAAATGCGCAGCTGCCCACCACCCTTATCTGACATTCTCCAGCAGCAAGCCTCCAGCCACTGCACCCTGCAAGGTGTTCCAGCAAGACACATACTAGCTGCAGACAGTCCGCCAGCTAGTCCATAGTGCATGGTCCTGGAGAAGATGCATGTACCCAGAACAGGGATGTCAGCATACACACCAAGCAGATAAGTCAGTGATTGGGCCCCAAAAGGAAATCCATAAATATCACATGAGAAAAATACTAGAAAGCACTATGGGGGAACCTAGCCATGCCATGGTCACTGCACAGTCAGGATGAGAGTGACCTCCCAGCAGGATATGCTATGGCCACCCTGTCCGTGCAGGTGGTGGCCAGGCACTACAATGTCCAAGCCATTGCCCTATGCCGTGTGCAGATGCGTCCAGGCCAGGACACCCTATCCAGGCTATTACCACAGTACCTTGCTCCTCATTATGCACATTGGCAGGCCAATACTGGCAACAGTGCTAGCAGTGTGGGCTGTGGAGGGTGTTGGCAGCCACCACACACTGGATAGAGAGACACACACTCCCCACACCTATGCCAGCATTGTGCAACTATAAAGGTGTTGGGCAGCCCAGGCCACCACACAAGTCCTGGGCACAGTGCAGGCATGGCTATGGTACGCAATACTGTAGGAGTCACTCCCCAGGTTGGTAAACACTGTCAGACACAAGACCAGTAGCACACTCCACAGACATCAGAAAGGTTGCTATGATGCAGCTCACTCAGAAAAGTGTACTTAACCTAGGAATTGCTATCTGCCAGTTCTCATAGCAACCTTTTGATAGATGTGTACCATATTCCCAGGTTTAGGGTGGCATTACTAAGGTATGCAAGTGCTAGTATTGGGAGATGCACGCAGAGCCCAAAGTCCTGCCTCCCCAGGAGGCTTTGGATAATGGGGCCTGTGGGTGCGGGTGTGTCTGCCCCTGTTGGCTGCTGCTTTACGGCAGAGGTTCCCAACTCCAGTCCCGCGGTGCAAAACACTGTTCGGGTTTTCATGCTGTCCCTCATGAATATGCATGAGATACATCTGCATACCTTGGGGGTGGCGCATAGAAATGCAGCACAGGCATCTTTATCAGAGGCAGCATGGAACCGGAATGGTGTTTGGCCCTCCAGGACTGTATTTGGGAGGCTCTGTTCTAGGTAATGTGCATGTTTATGGTGTCTGTGCTCTGTAGGGTAAAATGTAGGTGTCTTGGGCATGTTTACGTCATCTGCAATAAAGGTGCTGTCTGTATTAGCACGTTGTAGTAGTGGGTAAAATATGGGGACTGGGTTGGCGAGAACCACAGCTGGAACTTGAACCTGTGACCCTCTGCTTCTGAATACACTGGTTTTGTGCACTGCACCACCTTGTTGTCACAGAGTCAGTACATTCCTTGGTGATACCATGACTGTTCATCAGACAGGGCCCATCTGTTGCAGTACACGGCACCCACCCACCTACACAGGGCTAGGCCACGATCTGCTCTGGGCAGCTTCCACTGCCCCCTCCACCACCAGTATCCCTCAGCCACCATGCTGACATGCACTTCTGCTGGTGGTGCGCAGTCTCAGGCCATCCAGTGTGCAGGTAGGCGGCTGCCTATGGTGCGGGTTCTGGGGTAGGGGTGCCTGCATAGGTGTCCCCGCTTCCCCCCAGCACCGCCTGCCAATGTTCTGTGCCCTTGGAGGTAGCTGCTGGGTACTATCCCCTGTGACACTGTGGGAAACACAGTCGTGCCCATGTTGGGCCTTCAGCAGTTGCTGTCTGGCTGCTCTGCTGCTTCAGCATTCGTATGGGCCACCTAGGCATCGCCCTAGTCCGCACTGTGGCCCAGCTGCACCACAGCATGTGCCGCCTGCGGCCCTCTGTATCCCCTTCTCTGGCATCTGTCCAGTTGCCGTTCCGTCATGCCCGCCCTGATGTTGCGGGACATGTGCATACCATAGGAACCCTGTCCGATCGTGGGGAAAACCCTGAGCAGCGCTATGTCACTGTGGGCTCATTCACCTTGTATGGGGACGGATTATAGACCCTTCCATGATTTATATCTGTTCTATGGAGCTTACTTGTGGGGGAGGGGTTGATGTTTCTCATTGATACCACTATTGGCCAGCTTGGTTATGGTTTTTTTCCAGTTTGTTGGGGTCATTTTCAGTGTTTATGTGCACTTTTGTTCTGTGCACATGTATCACACTTATCACTTATTTTAGGTTTCCCTGCCTGGGCTGTACATTGCTGACAATGAAATGGTTTCTCTCCCCTGTAATGTGCATTTAACGGCAGGTTTTCATTCGCGTTGGAATTGAGCTCTTCAGATCAGCACGTTAGTGTGGAGGGAGCCTCTCCCCGCCCACTCTCCGCCCATTGACCCCTTCTCTCCGCCCTCTCTCCACCTTCTGCGGTGGTTTAACGCGCCGCGGGAGTTTACGATCGTTAACTATGATTAACGCGTGTTATGTAACGTTAACGATCGTAAGCGTATCATAACGCACGTTATGATGCGCTTACGATCATTAACGTTACATAACGCGCGTTATTCACGATTATCGCAGTTTAGTAAACATACCCCATAGAAACATAGAAATACAAATCGGTAAGTCTGCATCCTTGGGTACAAAAATCCATTTTGAGTTATTCTTTTTCCTAGTCTTTGGAAGGTTGAATTTTTATTTTTATTTCTTTATTAATAATCAGACTCTATTAGAATATAGGAAGGTAGGTGAGTTTAGAAACGTTGTGGTATGTTTACTGAATGGCAGTACAGGAGCAGTCTTTTGCATGCGGTAACATCAGCAGTAAAGGGTTACCATGTGCTAAGTGTGTTGGGCGTGTCAGAGGTGTTCCAGCATTAAGGGGTGCTAGTGGACACTTAACGGGCAGTAACAGGACATGCTGCGTTAAGGGATGCTAATGGACACTTAGCTGGCAGTAACCGGACATTAACGGCTGGTAGAGAACACTTAGCGGGCAGAAACAGGACATGCTACGTTAAGAGGTGCTAATGGACACTTAGCTGGTGGTAACAGGACATTAAGGGGTGCTGGAGGACACTTAGCAGGTGGTAAAAGTACATGATGTGTTAAGGTGTCTTGCATGTACCCTAATGCAGGAAATCCTCTAAAACATTGAAAGGAGGGCAGGGAAGCCACTGGAGATGGCATGGATGCAACCATAATTGGTAGTTTATGGAGCTGATTCACCAGATGCCTGGTTGTGTGGATGTATGTGTGATGAGCACGTTTGACCATACAGCAGGCCTGTGCTGTTGACTAGGCAAGATAGGTGGCTGCCTAGTGATGCTGGTAGTGGGTGTTGGTAGTGTCATGGGTGGGTGGGTGGTTGTGCAGCAGAGTCAACAGAGGAGATGCAGTCACATCTCTTCTGTTGATGCAAAGGTTAAAGACTTACATCAAGCGTGGGTGTTGTTGAAAAATACTATCTTGGAAGCCCAGACCAGCTGTATTCCACGCTTTAAGAAAAGTGGAAGAAAGTCCAAAAAACTGCCTGCATGGTTTAAAGGTGAGGTCAGAGAGGCTGTTGTTGACAAAAAAGCATCTTTCAGGAAATGGAAAAAAGAGCCAAACGATGAAACCTGGAAACAGCACAAGCACTGGCAGGTCAAATGCAAGGCATTGATAAAGAAGGCAAAGGGAGAATTTGAGAAGAAGCTTGCTGCAGAAGCAAAAACACGAAATAAAGATTTTTCAAGTACATTCGTAGCAAAAATCCTGTGAGAGAGTCAGTTGGACCATTAGATGATAGAGGAGTTAAAGGGGCACTAAGAGGCGACAAGGCGATAGCGGAGAGACTGAATGAATTCTTTGCTTTGGTCTTTACTGAGGAAGATGTAGGGATGTTACCTATGACTGAAGTGGTATTTAAAGGTGCGGAAGAATTGAAGGAAATATCGATACATTGGGAAGATGTATTACAACTATTAGATAAACTGAAGAGTAGCAAATCACCTGGGCCAGATGGTATACATCCAAGGGTGTTGAAAGAACTGAAATATGAGATTGCAGACCTGCTATTAGTAATCTGTGAACTATCATTAAAATCATCTCTAATACCTGAAGATTGGCGGATCGCCAATGTAACACCAATTTTTAAAAAGGTTTCAAGGGGTGATCTGGGAAACTACAGACTGGTGAGCATCACGTCAGTACCAGGAAAAATAGTAGAAACCATCATAAAGAATAAAATTACTCAGCATGTAGATAGTCATGGCCTAATGGGAGACAGCCAACATGGCTTTAGACAAGGAAGATCTTGTCTTACTAATCTGCTATGTTTTTTTGAAAGTGTGAATAAACAGGTGGACAAAGGTGAGTCAGTTGATATAGTGTATCTGGACTTTCAGAAAGCCTTTGACAAGGTCCCTCATCAGACTCTTTTGGCAAAACTAAAGAGTCATGGGATAGGAGGCAGTGTACTACTGTGGATCAGGAACTGGTTAAAAGATAGAAAGCAGAGGGTTGGGCTAAATGGCCATTTTTCCCAATGGAGAAAGGTGAATAGTGGTGTACCCCAGGGATCTGTGCTGGGTCCGTGCTTTTTGACATATTCATAAATGACCTGGAAAGTGGAATAACGAGTGAGGTTATCAAATTTGCAGAGGACACAAAACTATTTAAAGTTGTTAAAACCCAAGAGGATTGTGGAAAATTGCAAGAGGATCTTGATAAATTGGAAGACTGGGCATCAAAATGGCAGATGAAATTTAATGTGGACATGTGCAAAGTTCTGCACCTAGGGAAGAACAACCCAAACTATGGTTACACGATGCAAGGTTCCACATTAGGAACCACCACCCAGGAAAAAGATTTAGGTGTCATTGTGGATAACATGTTAAAACCCTCGGCCCAGTGTGCAGCGGCAGCCAAGAGAGCAAATAGAATGCTAGGTATCATAAGGAAAGGAATGGAAAATAAAACAAAAGATATTATAATGCCTCTATACCGTTCCATGGTGAGACCACACCTTGAATATTGTGTGCAATTCTGGTCGCCCTATCTTAAAAAAGGATATAGCGTTATTAGAAAAGGTTCCGAGAAGAGCCACCAAAATGGTAAAGGGGATGGAAGGATACTCCTATGAAGAAAGGCTAAAAAGGTTAGGGCTCTTTAACCTGGAAAAGAGACGGCTGAGGGGAGATATGATAGAAGTCTATAAATTAATGAATGGAGTGGAACGGGTAAACGTAGATCGACTCTTTACGTTATCAGAATATAGAAAGACTAGGGGACATGCAATAAAGCTACAAGGTAAACTATTTTAGACTAATAAAAGAAAATATTTTTTCACTCAACGTGTAATCAAACTCTGGAATTTGTTAGCGGAGGATGTAGTAAAGGCTGTTAGTGTAGCTGGGTTTAAAAAAGGTTTGGACAAGTTCCTGGAGGAAATGTCCATAAACCATTATTAAGAAGGGACTCAGGATATCAATGCTTGACCCAGTACAAGCACTGCAGAACCTGTGTCTTTTGGGGAAACTGCTAGGTACGTATGACCTAGATTGGCCACTGTTGGAAACAGGATACTGGACTTGATGGACCTTGGTCTGACCCAGTATGGCATATCTTATGTTCTTATGTTCTCCTGAAAGCATACACCGTGCCTAAGTTATATTATAGTGTCTGTGAGGTGTGGACATGTATCCAGATGTACTGTCAGTGTGTGGCATGCCATAGGCCAGGACAGTGTCTGGGTGGAGGCAGCATGTTCCTGATGTGGGCAGCAAAGTGAGGATTGTCCATGAGTGCTCATGTGAAGTAGTCACAGGAGAGGTGTGCATGATATGGCTAACTGCTGCAAATGACCTCTGATGGCCATGGGGGGGGGGGGCAGCTTACTGCCAGTAAGCTGTCCCACCATGAATCTCCCTGATGGTCAGATGACAGATGCAGGGCTGTGCCAAGGATCTTCCAACAAGAGAGTTTGCAATTTGTGTGGTGAGTGGATGCATGAGATCATACAGGCCAAAAGCATTTGGTGTGTGTGAACCAAAAGTAGCAGTGACATGGGGTATATGAAACACCATTTGTGCGGGTGGGGCTGGTGCCTCAGCCTGTGCAACTGCAAGACAATACACCTGAAAGAGTGACATGATAGAAAAGGACAAGTTGAACCCATTTGCCCCATGTGAGGCAAGTAATGATGGCAGAACAGTGCAGCAGATGACTATGCAACAGGTGTTAAGTACCTGAATGTACGAGATATATCCTCTTTATGTAAAGCTGGGAGGTCACAATGATGGCAAAACAGAAACGCATCCATACCAGTTGACCCAGACATCTGCTGCGTATACATCACTGACCCGCTGCAATGTGCCGTGGCAGAGCCACTAAAGCCATGCTCACAGATGTCCATGATAGGGAATGCTATGGTGGGCTACCCAGCATGTTGCCATAATGCATAGAAATGTAGAATGATTGTCTGCAGGTCACAGCAGAGCCAGGACTATGCGAGGTGGGCAAGCGCACATAGGGATATGTTTACTAAATCTTCCTAATGTTACCGGCACTAGTTGCAGCATTAATGTGAGGAATGCCATATAAGGTAGTGGGCGTTCCGGCAGCAAGATAGCAATGAATCTGTATCGCGCAATAGAGGGTGCCTTGGCTTGTTAACATGCGTTAACCTTAAGTTCATGCCAGTGCTGTGTTAGAAACTATAGAGATGTAGCCCATTGGTTACTACAATGACTGTGGAGACTGAAGTAATGAGTTTGATCCCACAGTGGTGTTATTCAATAAGGCTGTCTGAGGGATTTCCTTTTAATTTAAATCTGTGCTGCCAGCAAAAACACCCTCACAGTGAAGTAACCTAAGGTGCCTCATAGGACGCCCTATAAGGCGCCCCATAGGGCAAATTATAAAGTGCCCTGTCCACCAAGGCACCTTATAATGTGTCCTATAGAAGGATGCTTGGGTGCATACAGAGAGGAATGGCTAGCAGAAAAAAGGAGGTGATAATGCCTCTGTATAAGTCATTGGTGCGACCTCATTTGGAGTATAGTGTGCAATTCTGGAGACCGCACCTTCAAAAGGATGTGAAGAGGATGAAGTCAGTGCAGAGGGTGGCTACTAAAATGATTAGTGGCCTTCATTATAAAGCATTGAGGACAGACTTAAGGATCTTAATATGTACACCTTAGAGGAAAGGCGGGATAGAGGTGATATGATTGAGATGTTTAAATACCTCCGTGGCATAAATGTTCAGGGAGAGAGCCTCTTTCAATTGAAAGCAAGTTCTGCTATGAGGGGACATGGGATGAGGGTGAAGGGAGATAGATTCAGGAGTGATATGCAGAAATATTTCTTTACGGAAAGAGTAGTGGATCCATGGAATAATCTCCCAGTGGAAGTGGTAGAGATGAGGACAGTATCTGAATTCAAAGAAGCATGGGACAAACACAGAGGATCTCTAAAGGTATAAAGGGGACTGTTGTAGTTGTTGATATGGAAGGACAGACTAGATAGGCCATGTGGTCTTTTTCTATCATCATATTTCCATGTTTCTACATCCAAGACAGTAGAGGGGACCACCAACCCCATTCCTGCTGGAGAATAAGCACCCTCAAGGGCAGTCAATGCTGATGTGTACTTATCACATAGGGCACTGGCAGACAAGCAGTAGGCCTGGAAAAGCTCAGCTCCCCACCACCATCATCACCACCATCCACCACCTGACATTCACCAACAGAAAGCACATTCAGTCCACCTACTGCACAGTGTTCCAGCCATACACATGCTATTTGCAGACAGTCTATTAGCTAGTACATATTGCATGTTCCTGGAAGAACTGTGTGCACCCAAAAGATAGATGTAAGCACACACACCAAGCAAGTACGTCAATGATTAGCAACAGAAAAGGGAACCCATAGACATGGAGAGAAAAGAGAACATTGGTTAGCACTATGGGGGAACCTAGCCATACCATGCTCACTGCTCAGTCAGGGTGAGAGTGACCCCCCCCCAGCATGACATGCTGTGGCCACCCTGTCCATGCAGGTGGTGGTCAGGCACTACAATGTCCCAGCCATTGCCCTATGCCCTGTGAAGATGCATCCTGCCCAGACCGCCCTGTCTGGGCCATACCCACAATACCTTACTCCTCATTATGCACATTGGCAGGCTAACGCTGGAAATAGTGTAAGCACTGTGGGCTCAGTAAGGTGTAGGCAGCCACAAAACACTGGATAGACATACACACACTTCCTCACGTATTTCAGCATTGTGCAAAGATGCCCCTTATATTTAAATTTTAGGATCACTGAACAATAACAAAAATAACAATTGGCAGAAAAAACATGCAAGAACTATGGGGTATGTTTACTAAACCGTGCTTATATTACCGGTGCTAGGTGCAGCGTTAACGTGAGGAATGCCATTTAAGGAAGTGGGCGTTCTGGCGTCAAGGTAGCAATGGCTTTTTATCACGCAATAGAGGGCGTGTTCGCTTGTTATCGCATGGTAACCTTAATTTCGTGCCTGCGCTGTGATAAAAACTATAGAGTTGTAGCCCACTGGTTAATACAAAGACTACCAAGCCAGAGGTCATTGGTTTGATCCCTCAGAGGTCTCATCTAATAAGGCTGTCTGAGGCAATCTCTTTTCCTGCCTGTAACAGTCAGACACATCTCTACAATCTGTGCTGCCAGCAAAAACACCCTCACCATAGTGCCATAACCTAAGGTGCCCCATAGGGCACATTATAAAGTGCCTTGTCCACACATTATACAGCTCCTTTATATTGTGCCCTATAGGTTATGGCACTGAGGTGAGGGTTTTTTTCTGCTGGCAGCATAGATTGTAGAGATGTGTCTGACTGTTACAGGCAGCAAAAAGGATTGCCTCAGACAGCCATACTAGATGAGACGTCTGAAGGATCAAACCTATGACTTCTGGTTTAGCAGTTATTGTATTAACCAGTGGACTACACCTCTATAGCATTTATCACACCACTGGCTGGCTACAGAAAGACTGCAGGTCACTGCACGAAATGTCTGCTGTGGTTACCACGATAGGGTATACCCACCAGTACCCATGATGCAATGCACATGCAGAACAGCAGTCTACATCTGATCACAGGATGGGGTATGCACCTCTAGAGCACCTCAGCCTGGTAGGGGGAACTGACCGTGTGTGTTACTGGTACAGAGTAGCTACAGACTGTGACATTGTGCAGTTTCTGTGCTCACCCTGAGGGTGAGGTGGGGTGCCCAGCACCAGGTCTGCAGCACCTGACTTAACAACAATAGACTGTGCTGCAGGTTCTCATCAGTGCCAGTATGTGATAGGTAGTCCTTGCAGATACCCTTGTATTTCCTACTCACATCTAGCTCTTGTGGACTATGATATACCCAGAATAGTGCATATCCTGTGTGGTTGCTAGGGTCACTTGTTATAAGAGCAGAGCAGGTATCTGAACCCACATGCATATTATGTAGCACCACCCAACCCACTCTCTCTAGGCCAGGGTGGGAGGCAGGATCTGCCACCAACAGTACCTCACTCTACATCTTTGCAATGGAGGCAGTAGAGTGGATTATCAACCCAGTCCTGCTGGGGAAAGGGTGTTCTCCAGGGCAGTCAATGCAGATCTGTACCTATCACATAGGGCACTGGCAGACAGCCTAGAAATGCTCAGCTGCCCCCCACTACAATCTGACATTCACTAGCAGAGTGCACAGTCAGTCTGCACCCAGCAAGGCATTCCAGCCATACACATTCAAACTGAGAACAGTCTGCTAGCCAGTACATAGTACATGTTTCTAGAGAAACTATGTGCACACAGAAGCAGGATGTCACTGATTGAGCCCCAGAAAAGAAAACTCACAGATATCACTTGAGAAAAACACTGTAAAGCACCATGGTCACTGCTCAGTCAGGGTGAGAGTGCCCTCCCAGCATGACATGCTGTGGCCACCCTGTCCGTGCTGGTGGTGGTCAGGCACTACAATGTCCCAGCCATTGCTCTATGCCCTGAGCAGATGCATCCTGCCCGGACCGCCCTGTCCGGGCCATACCCACAATACCTTGTTCATCATTATGCACATTGGCAGACTAACACTGGAAACAGTGCAAGCACTGTGGGTTGAGTAAGGTGTAGGCAGCCACCACACACTGGATAGACAGACACACACTCCCACACCTATGCCAGCATTGTGCAAATATAGAGGCTTTTGGCAGCCCTGGCCACCACACCAGTCCTGGGCACAGTGCAGGCATGGCTATGGTACGCAATACTGTTGCGGTCACTCCCCGGGGTGGTAAACACTGTCAGAAACAAAAACTGAAACACACTCCACAGATATCAGAAAGGTTGCTATGATGCAGCTCTATCAGCAAATTGTGCTTAACTTAGGAATTGCTATCTTCCATTAATAATAGCAACCTTTTGATATATGTGTAACGTATTCCCAGGTTTAGGGCGGCATTGCTAAGGTATGCAAGTGCTAGTATTGGGAGATGCTGCTTCACGCAGGGCCCAACAGCCTGACCCTCCATGAGGCTTTGGATAGTGGAGCTTGTGGGTGTGGGTGTTTATGCCCCTGTTGGCCGCTACACTAGGGCAGAGGTTCCCAACTCCAGTCCTGGTGGGCCAAACACTGTTCGGGTTTTCATGCTGTCCCTAATGAATATGCATGAGATACATTTGCATACCATGGAGGCAGAGCATACAAATGCAGCACAGGCATATTTATTAGAGACAGCATGAAACCTGAATGGTGTTTGGCCCTCCAGAACTACAGTTGGGAAACTCTGCTCTAGGTATTGCACATGTTTATGGTGTCTGTGCTCTGTAGGGTAAAATATAGGCTTTTCAGGCATGTTTATGTTATCTGCAATAAAGGTTCCGTCTTTATTACCACGGTTTAGTACTGGGTAAAATATGGGGACTGGGTTGGCAGGACCCACAGCTGGGATTTGAACTTGTGACCTTCTGCTCATGAACACACTAGCTGTGTCTACTGCACCACACTGTTCCCACCGGGACAATTCATTCCCTGGGGATACCATGACTGTTCATCAGACAGACCCTGTCTGTTGCACTGCACGGCACCCACCTAAACGGGGCTAGGCCATGGTCTGCTGTGGGCAGATGCCACTGCCCCTTCCGCCACCAGCACCCCTCCGCCACCATGCTGCCATGCCATTATGCCAGTGGTGCTGGTGGTGCGCAGTCCCAGGCCATCCGTTATGCTGTTAGGCAGTTGCATATGGTGTGAATTCTTGGGTAGGGGTGCCTACATGGACATGCGCGCTCCCCCCCCCCCCCCACACTGCCTGCCAATGTTATGTGCCCTTAGGGGTACCTGCTGGGTAATCTCCCCTGTGACACTGTGGGACACACACTCATGCCCATGTTGGACCCTCGTCAGTTGATGTCTTGCTGCTTTACAGTTTCGGCATTCCTATGTGACACCTAGGCATCTGCCTAACACGCACTGTGCCCCAGCTGGACCACAGCATGTGTCGCCTGCAGCCCTCTATATCCCATTTACAGCATCAGTACAGTTGCCCTTTCCTATATGCCCACTCTGCTGTTGCTGCACATGTGCACGCCATAACAAACCTGCCCAATACAGACGTGAAAAAACCCTGATCAGCACTATTTCAATGTGGGATCATTCACTTTGTAGGGGGACAGAGAATAGACCCTTCCAAACATGATATCTTATTTTTTGAGCTTTGTCAGTGGTGTTGCTTTATGTTTATCATTACTATCACTTTTGGCCAGCTTCGTTATTGGGCTTTTAGATGTGGTTGTGGTCCTTTTATATGTTTATTTGCCTCTTTGTTCCCTGCACATGTATCACAACTATCACTTTTCTGGGCTTCCCTGCCTTTGCTGCACATTACTGACTGAAATGGTTTCTCTTTCCTGCAAATGTGCCTTAACGCGAAGGTTTCACTGGCATTAGTGTTCAGACCCTGATTCCACAGCGTTAATGTGCCTGGAGCCTCTCCCCTCCCACTCTCCGCCCATTGACCCCTTCTCTCTGCCCTCTGGGAAGCCTTACTCCACCCTTCAGACCCGGATTTCACAGCGTTAGTGTGCCTTAACGCCGCCACTGCGTTATCGCGCGATAAGTGATGTTATCGTGTGATAATGTTACATTATTGCATGATAATGTCACTTATCGTGAGATAATACCATCGCTGCGATGTTAAGACGGTTTAGTAAAAATACCCCTTTATCTCAATCACAACAGATGCTCCTTCCTTCATCATTTATGCACCGTTATTACTTAGTCCAGTTTCATTTTGGAAATCCCTCTTTCCTATTTCTAGCACTCTTTCCCAGTGTACCTGAAGCTGGAGGTAAAACAGACAATGGCTTATTTATTTATTTTATTTTATTTAACTAAAATACTTTTGTAGTGGAGGAGTAGCCTAGTGGTTAGAACACTGATTTGGTAACCAAACAACCAGGGTTCAATTCCCACTAGCACTCCTTGTGGCCTTGGGCAAGTCACTTAACTCTCCATTGCCTCGGAAGAAAGGCCTGGCAATCTACTTCCAGTGATACTGCCAAGAAAACTCAGGAGCTTCTGGGTCGCCAGGAGTCAGAACTGACTCAAAGGCACACATTGCATTTTGCAAAATACTTTTATACCACAAGACTCCCAATTATTCTTTGGATCAGCACAGTTTACAAAGAAATATCATCAATCCATTCCAATAAAATCACTCAGAGAATAAACAAGTCTTAAGTTTCTTCCAGAATATCAAGACCAAATAAATTTTCTTCAAATCTTTGGGTAGCCTGGACAAAATTTCAGCTGCTTTATAAGGAATGGTATACCATTCATAATCCCCCCACTCGAGGGGAAAAAGAAAATCCTGCAAATCTCTAGACTTGGTAATTAGAGATGTGAACAACAGAGCATAAAAACGAACCGGGACAAACGCGTTAAAAAATTTATATAAAAACAAATAAAATTTAAAACAGGTTCCCAATACTGTGCTGGCTCACTCTTGGATCTGATGTTATAAGTGCTGGCTCACTCTTGGATCTGATGTTATAAGTGCTTGTGAGCCTGACAACTGGTGATTTCTCTAGATGCAGGTTCCCAGAACTGCGCTGCAGGGTTCCTAGCTCTGAGAGACTAGAAGGCTTGGCTCATGTTATATTTTTTGAAATCTTTTTCATAGGCTAAGCTACTTTCCTCCTGAGAAAATGTGATGTTGGCAGGGTTTGCACAGGCATTAGTTCTCTTCTCTCTTTTCTAATGCAGCTTCTCTAAGCCTCTTACACAGGGCCGGATTTACCTTGAGTGAGGCCCTACGCCAACAAAAATTGTGGGCCCCCAGCAGGGGCGGCCCAAGGGGGGTGAGGGGCCTCATTTGCATAAGGGGCCTCATTTGCATAAATATTTGCATAATGTTACCATATACTAACTTTTAGTAAACGTGCCTCTTAATGAGTGTATGGATAAAGAAAGACTAAAAGATTTCTACATTACTATAATCCAGTGCCAACTGCCAGACACATTAGGAACTACTACAAACACTGCCCATTTAGAACCCATAGCAAACCCGCTGTATCCTAACAGCACTACCAGGACTCACAAAGCACCATACTCTACCAATCAAAAGGCAACACTGCAAATATTAAACCAATACATTTCAGAGAACAACAATACATGACCTACTGGGGAAAGAGAACAAGTGGCAATGTCAAATAGGAATTATATAAACAGAACACCTCAGCTCAGTTACACATGCAGAACATAGACCATCACCAAACAAGTAATCACAATTTAGAAACAGGAAGACAATAATTAAACTGGGAATCCCAAAAGCCAAACTTGGAATGTACAACACTGTAGAAATAAAACTATACATTAATTTGCTCTTGTACTAAACAAAGCGCAGACGTTAATGATGCACATTTACCAGAGCTGACATATTCCAATTAATAAATTCAAAATAAAGAGATATTTTTCTACCTTTTGTGCATTTTTTTCAGCTGCAATTGCTCCAGCCACTTTCTTCTGGTTTCTTTGTGTCTTCTGCTAACTGTCCATCGTCTGCTGTCCATTTGTCCTTTCTTCTCTCTTCTAGTTTTTTTCCATTCTCTCTCTACATCTGCTTTAACATACTAATCTTTCTCCTTTTGCTCTTTCCTCATTCCTATTTCATCCACTCAAATTTTACCCCTCCATCCTCAATCCCCACTTACTCTCCCAATACCCGGCCAATTGTAGATTTTTTATCCCTCCCACACAAAATATTTTTCCCTTCTCCATTTTACTCTTCCAGCCCCATCCCATTCTAATCCTCCCCCAACATCAGCTCCCTTCTAGTTCCAGCCTCACCCAGCATCCATTCCCTTCTAGTCCCTGCATCAGCCCATTTCCAGTCCTAGCCACCCATCAGCCCATTTCCAGTCCTAGCAACCCCCCAACCCAATACCAGTCCTAGCCCCCCATCAACCCACTTACAGTCCTAACCCCCATCACCCCATTTTCAGTTTAAGCCCCCCCTATAACCCATTACCAGTCCTAACCCCCCATCAGCCCACTTCCAGTCCTAACCCCATCAACCCATTTCCAGTCAGCCCCCATAGCCCATTGCCAGTCCTAACCCCCCCATCAGCCCACAGCCCATTACCAGTCCTAACCCCATCAGCCCACCTCCAGTCTTAACCCCCCCAGCCCCTTTCCAGTCCTAGCCCCCCCATAGCCCATTACCAGACAGCCCCCATCAGCCCACAGCCCATTACCAGTCTTAACCCCCCCAAAGCCCATTACCAGTTCTAACCCCCCCAACAGCCCACAGCCCATTACCAGTCCTAACCCCATCAGCCCACCTCCAGTCTTAACCCCCCCAGCCCATTTCCAGTCCTAGCCCCCCCATAGCCCATTACCAGACAGCCCCCATCAGCCCATAGCCCATTACCAGTCTTAACCCCCCCAAAGCCCATTACCAGTTCTAACCCCCCCAACAGCCCATTACCAGTCCTTCCCCCCCCCCCCCCCGGCCTAAAGCAAAATTTAATTTTAAAAAAAAACCTGCTGGCTGTCGCCGCGGGGCCCCCTCTGCTGCCACGGCAGCATGTACTGACCCGCGGGGGCCCCCTCTGCAAGGTCGATCCGTCGATCTGTCCCTCCGTGCAGGCTGTGAGAGGCGCGGAGGGAGCTCCCTTCGCGCCTCTCACAGCCTACACGGAGGGACGGATCGACCTTGCAGAGGGGGCCCCCGCGGGTCAGTCCATGCTGCCGCGGCAGCAGAGGGGGCCCCGCGGCAGCAGCCAGCAGGTTTTTTTTTCAATTTTATTTAAAAAAAAAAAGTAACTTCCATTTTTGTGGGTCCTTGCCAGCTGTGGGCCCTACGCCATGGCTTACATGGCATATAGGTAAATCTGGCCCTGCTCTTACACAATCTGAATGTTATGAGCAACTGTGTACATAAGATTCCTTTGCTTCCTTCTGGTGCAGTGGCTAAGTGCCAAAGACACCTGCCCCCTAAGGGCAGATGCTTTATTCCTGAATGGTGCAGTGGATGTGTACCAAAAAAAGAGTTCTGTCTTTGGGAGTGGTTTATATAAGAAGTGGGATTTCGCTCCCAGAGAAGTCTCCTCCTAGCATGAAATGACTGGCAGTAAGAACTTCCCCTTATCTTGAAAATTTCAGGCTTTTCTCTAATCTTTCGTGTAATATTTAATAGGGACACTGGATGGTGCAAAACTAGATTCACTGGAGATGGGTGAAGAAAGCCCCCGGGTAAGTGATACATTAAATACCTTTATGGAAATGGGTAACAGGGGTAACATATGGAAAGCAGTGTGTATTAATGCCCATAGCATGGGAAATAAGATCCTGATGTTGAAGCTTTGGTGGGAGTGGCCGACTTAGATTTAGGGGTATGTTTACTAAACTGCGTTAGTGCAATTCGCGTTAGGAGCCACGTTAGTGGAAGGAAAGCCAAAAAAGGACATGGGTGGGACATCGTAACCGATAACACGCAGTTACGCACGTTATTATGCGCCGCGCAGCAACGATCGCTACAGCGCGTGCCACTGCGCGCACGCCTAAGACAGCGCGCAGACACCCAAAGACAGAAACAGAGCTGTAGCACAATGGTTACTACACAGACTGATGGTACAAGAATCATGGGTTCGATTCCCCAGGGTGCCTATTGAAAAAGGCTGGCTGAGGCGACCTGTGTAATCCTTTGAAAGCCAATTATATTATTTTAATCCACAGTCTGCAGGTGGGTTACAGCTTGCATAGGTCTGGAAAATTTTACCCGTCTTATGCAATATGTTCCAATAGTGACGTTCTCTCTGACATGGTCATGTATTATATACCATTTGATAGGAATATTTAGGCGCTCCCTATAGGGAGAAGTGGAAGGCGCACCATATAGGGCGACTGGTAAGGCATGCCCTATAGGGCGCCGCGTAAGGCGCGCCCTATAGGGCGCCACGTAAGGCGCACCCTATAAGGTGCCCTATAGGGCGACTTTTGAGCTACCCTAAGGTGATAGTACCCTGAGGGTGGTTCTGCTGGCAGCACTAATATACAATAAAAATAGACAATGCCTATGACAGCCCTATCAATGAACCCCACTGTGGGTTGTGAACCTATGACCTCTGGCTCCATGGGCAGTGAGGTAACCAGTGGGCTAGAGCTGCTAATAAACACATGGCTGGCTACAGGAGGACTGCACGGCACCACACCCACATCCTGCTGTGATTACCAGGGAGATTACATACCACCACACAACGCACCCTCTAGGGCTCAGGGAAGGGTACAGGATCCCCCACCCACAGATCTACTTTCAACCCCCTGCAATGGTGGCAGTAGAGGGGACCATCACCCCAGTCCTACTCGGGCTCAAACACCCTACAGGGCAGGCAACGCAGAGCATTACACATCCATAAGGCAAGAGCAGACAGATGGCAGTTCTAGAAATGCGCAGCTGCCCCCCACCATTATCTGACATTCTCCAGCAGCAAGCCTCCAGCCGCTGCACCCGGCACGTTGTTCCAGCAAGACACATACTAGCTGCAGACAGTCCGCCAGCTAGTCCATAGTGCATGGTCCTGGAGGAGATGCATGTACCCAGAACGGGGATATCAGCATACACACCAAGCAGATAAGTCAGTGATTGGGGCCCCAAAAGGAAACCCATAAAAATCACACAAAAAAAATACTATAAAGCACTATGGGGGAACCTAGCCATGCCATGGTCACTGCTCAGTCAGGGTGAGAGTAACCTCCCAGCAGGACATGCTGTTGCCACGCTGTCCGTGCAGGTGGTGGCCGGGCACTACAATGTCCGAGCCATTGCCCTATGCCCTGTGCAGATGCGGCCAGGCCACCCTATCCAGGCTATTCCCACAGTACCTTGCTCTTCATTATGCACATTGGCAGGCCAATACTGGCAACAGTGCTGGCAGTGTGGGCTGTGGAGGGTGTTGGCAGCCACCACACACTGGATAGACAGACACACACTCCCCACACCTATGCCAGCATTGTGCAAATATAGAGGTGTTGGGCAGCCCAGGCCACCACACCAGTCCTGGGCACAGTGCAGGCATGGCTATGGTACGCAATACTGTAGGAGTCCCCCCCCCCCCCGATTGGTAAATACTGTCAGACACAAGACCTGTAGCACACACCACAGACATCAGAAGGGTTGCTATGATGCAGCTCACTCCGACCATTGTACTTAACCTAGGAATTGCTATCTGCCAGTACTCATAGCAACCTTTTGATAGCTGTGTACCATATTCCCAGGTTTAGGGTGGCATTACTAAGGTATGCAAGTGCTAGTATTGGGAGATGCACGCAGAGCCCAAAGTCCTGTCTCTCCAGGAGGCATGGGATAATGGGGCCTGTGGGTGCGGTTGTGTCTGCCCCTGTTGGCTGCTGCTTTACGGCAGAGGTTCCCAACTCCAGTCCTGCGGTGCCAAACACTGTTCGGGTTTTCATGCTATCCCTCATGCATATGCATGAGATACATCTGCATACCATGGGGGTGGCGCTTAGAAATGCAGCACAGGCATCTTTATCAGAGGCAGCATGGAACCGGAATGGTGTTTGGCCCTCCAGGACTGCATTTGGGAGGCTCTGCTCTAGGTAATGTGCATGTTTATGGTGTCTGTGCTCTGTAGGGTAAAATGTTGGGGTTTTGGGCATGTTGACATCATCTGCAAGAACGGTTCTGCCTGTATTAGCACATTATAGTATTGGGTAAAATATGAGGACTGGGTTGGCGGAAACCACAGCTGGGACTTGAACCTGTGACCCTTTGCTTCTGAATATAGTGGTTCTGTGCACTGCACCACCATCTTCTCACAGAGATGGTGCATTCCCTGGTGATACCATGACTGTTGGTCAGACAGGGCCTGCCTGTTGCAGTGCATGCCACCCACCTACACAGTGTTAGGCCACGGTCTGCTCTGGGCAGCTGCCACTGCCCCCTCCACCACCAGTATCCCTCAGCCACCATGCTGACATGCCCTTCTGCTGGTGGAGCTGGTGGTGTGCAGTCTCAGGCCGTCCAGTGTGCAGGTAGGCTGCTGCCTATGGTGCGTGTTCTGGGGTAGGGGTGCCTGCATAGACGTCCACGCTCCCCCCCCCAGCCCCGCCTGCCAGTGTTCCGTGCCCTTGGGGGTTGCTGTTGGGTACTCTCGCCTGTGACGCTTTGGGGAACACACTCGTGCCCATGTTGGGCCCTCATCAGTTGCTGTCTGGCTCTACTGTTTACGCATTCCTATGGGCCAACTGAGCATCACCCTAGTCCCCACTGTAGCCCAGCTGCGCCACTGCATGTACCGCCTGCAGCCCTCTGTATCCCCTTTTCCAGCATCTGCCCGGTTGCCCATTCCGACATGCCCGCCCTGATGTTGCGGGACATGTGCACGCCATAGGAACCCTGTCCGATGGTGGGGAAGTCCCTGAGCAGTGCTATTTCACTGTGGGCCCATGCACCTTGTATGGGGACGGGGTATGGACCCTTCCGCGATTTATAAATAAATAAATAGAATACATAACTAAATAAATATCTGTTCAATGGAGCTTACTCGGGGGGGGGGGGGGGTTGATGTTTCTCATTGATAACACTATTGGCCAGCTTGGTTGTTGTTTTTTTCCAGTTTGTTTGGGTCATTTTCAGTGTTTCTGTGCCCTTTTGTTCTGTGCACATGTATCACACTTATCACCTTTTTTTGGTTTCCCTGCCTAGCCTGTACATTGCTGACAGTTAAATAGTTTCTCTCCCCTTTAAAGTTCCTTTAAACGGCAGGTTTTTATTCGCGTTGGAATTCAGCTCTGAAATTCAGCACGTTAGTGTAATGGGAGCCTCTCCCCACCCACTCTCTGCCCATGGACCCCTTCTCTCCACCCTCTCTCCGCCTTCTGCGTTGTTTTACCGTGCTGTGGAGCATCACGCGCGTTAGCGCGCGATAACGCTCGCTATAGCGCGTTTACGATTGTTAATGCGCTATAGCGTGCGCTATAGCACGCTAACGATCGTTAATGTCATACAACGTGCGTTATTCATGTTTACCGCAGTTTAGTAAACATACCCCTTAGTGGCAGTTACAGAAACATGGTTCACAGAAAACCATGACTGGGATGTAACTATACCTGGCTGTACTTTATTCAGAAAGGACAGGGTAGGAAGAAGGGGAGGAGGAGTGGCACTATATGTAAAAAATACTATAAAATCTTTGGAATTACAGAGCTTAAAAGGGAGAGAGGAGGCATTGTGGGTTAAACTAGAAAAAGGGAAAGAGAAATCTATTTGCATTGGCGTGATATACAGACCTCCCTCACAAGAGGAAGAGGTGGACAGAGAGTTAATTGAAGACATACGCATCATTGCTAAGAAGGGGGAAGTGCTACTGATAGGGGATTTCAATATGCCAGATGTTGATAGGCACATTCCTGCTGCAGTATCATCTAGAAGTAGAGATCTTAGATTCTCTACAGGGAGAACTATTCAGGCAATTGGTAACATACCCCACACGTGAAGGGGCCATACTGGACTTGGACAAAGTGTTTCTGATGTTGTAGTGGGAGATCATTTTGCATCCAGTGATCACCAGATGGTGTGGTTCAGTATAAGGACTAGGGCTTTTAGAATCCATTCAAATGTGAGGGTCTTTGACTTTAGGAAGACTAACTTTGCCAAGATGGGCCAATATCTCAGGGAGTTGTTAGCGGGATGGGAACAGCTGGGGGGTGTAGAAAAACAGTGGGCAAAACTGAAAGGGGATATTTTAAGGGCAACCAACCTTTTTGTTAAAATGGTAAATAAAGGTAAAAGGAAAAGGAGACCGCTTATGGTGTTCGAAAGAAGTAGCTGAAAAGGTGAAGAAAAAGAGGGACGTCTTCATGAAATACAAGAGATCACAGAGAGAGGAAGACAGGCATCTATATTTGAAAAAATTTCGAGAAACTAGCAAAGTAGTCAGGAAAGCAAAGTTTCAAAAAGAGGAGGAAATAGCCAATGCGATAAAATGGGGGGATAAGACATTTTTCAGATATGTTAGTGAGAAGAGGAAGGGCAAAAGTGGTATTGTCAGACTCAAGGGTGAAGGGGAGGAATATGTAGAAGCTGATGAGGATAAAGCGGAATTGCTTAACAAATAATTCTGTTCTATGTTCACAGATGAAGAACCAGGAGCAGGACCTCAGAAAACACAAACAGGAACAGAAGTGAGGGACATCTTGAACAATTTTCAGAAGACTGTGTTCGTGAGAAACTAGCTCAACTTAAAGTAGACAAAGCGATGGGACCGGATGGGATACACCCTAGAATACTGAGGGAACTTGGGGACATTCTAGCAGTTCCACTGACTGACCTTTTCAATGCCTCGTTGGAGTTTGGAGTGGTGCCAAAGGACTGGAGAGAGGCTCAGGTGGTGCCTTTACACAAAAGTGGAAGTAAGGATGTGATTGAAAACTACAGGACGTTTAGGTTAACTTCGGCAGTGAGTAAATTATTGGAAATGCTGCTGAAAGAGAAAATACCATATTTTCCGGCGTATAAGATGACTTTCTAACCCATGAAAATATGCTCAAAGTCGGGGGTCGTCTTATACGCCGGTACATGTTTAATACGGTGCGATCATAAAGTCCCTCCGCAGTGAGCACTGTGTATGCAAAGGCAGCCCGCTGAGGAAAAGAGAATGCAGCCGCTTGAGCGTACAGTCTGTCGTGGAGAGCTCATAAAGGAGTAATCTATGCCGATAAAAGAACCATTTCCCAGAAGCTGACGACCACAACAGGATCTGAACCCGTCTCTTACATAAAAAGATCAAAGCACTTGTTGGACCGATTGACATTCCTCTATGCTGGCTGCCTCTTCGATGCTGCCCGGCTAATTGTATGGCTAGCAAAGCTGCATACACAGTGTATTTATTGTTGGTGCTTAAGTATCCGGGGAGATGGGACCGTGGCTGGTCTGACTCGAGGGGGACGGGCGGGGCCAGAGGCAGGTCCGCGTCCCTGGCGAGCGAGTGCATTAAGGTGGGACAGGGACTTTCGCTTGTATGCTTCATTCTGGCTCTTAAGAGGGTGACTAAATACCGCAGGACGTCATCGCCTCTTCTTCCACTCTCAGCCCGCTCCAGTGCCCCGCAGAGTTCTGTGATCGCTTGAAGGAAAAGTGAGATAACGCGCCTTAGATCTGTACCTACCCTTCAGATCGCAAATCGCGGACACCTGCACCTTCTGACACCTCGGTGGTCCAGGATCTCTATCTTCTCATTGCTTCTCGGAGATCCCCGAGGGAAGCACTAAAGCCAGGGTTCAAGTCCTGCAGCTTGCAGAGGGACCTATATTTCTATTTGAAGCAACTGCTAACCGCGTAAGGAGCAGCTCTCGGATGAGATTTTTAGTGCATGTGAAGAGACTTGGATTCGCTTCCACTATCCCATGCAATGGCGGACCACGATTTGTCCAATATGACTAAACTGTACGCAGACTATACCCAGGTGAGTGATAGATTCCTTCCCCTTGCGTTTGATTTCTGCGCCGTTATTTTCCTCAGGAGAATAGTGCAAGATTCCTGGAGGCACCGGAGAATTTCATTCCCATTAATTGCAAGAATAAAGAAACGCTTAAAGTTTAGGGGGTGATCAGTATGCCAAGGAGGTATTTGAATATCTCCATCATACCCTTCCCTCTCTGGCCTTTCTTCTAAAGTATACCTACGAAGATCTGTAAGTCTGTCTCCATATGCTTTCTGACAAAGAGCACTGACTATTTTAGTAGCCACCCTCTGTACCGACTCCACTGATTATATCTTTATCTTAAGGTGCAGTTTCCAGAATTGTACATAGTGCTCCAAATGAGGCCTCACCAGAGACTTACACAGAGGCACTATCAACCCCTTTTTCTTGCTGGCCCCCTTATGTACCTAAGCATACTTCTGGGTTTTGCTATCAGCTTTTCTACCTATTTGGTAACTTAAGATCATCAAATACAATCACCTCCATGTCTTGCTCTTCTATGGTACATAGAAGTACTTCACCCATTATACTGTACCACTCCCTTGTTTACATGTTTGATGACAAACAGCCTTATGTTTATAAGTGACAGTTTTCCTGCTAAGTACCTGCATGTCATAAGCATTTGAATTAAAATTACCATATTGAAATCAAATCTGATGTTTTTTTATTTTTTTTGGTGTGCGCTGGAAGAGGGGTAGTCTTATACGGCGAGTATAGGCCAAACCCTATATTTTAACAGGAAAAGTAGGGGGTCGTCTTATACGCCCAGTTGTCTTATACGCTGGAAAATATGGTAGTGATGTTTCTGGAATCCAGCAGATTACAGGATCTGAGGCAGCATGGATTCACCAGAGGCAGGTCTTGTCAGACAAATCTGATTGATTTCTTTGCCTGGGTGATCAGGGAGTTGGACCGAGGGAGAGCCCTAGATGTGGTGTATTTAGATTTCAGTAAAGCCTTTGACACTGTTCCTCCAGGGGGCATATAAACAAACTGAGCACCCTAGGGATTGACCCTAAAGTTACTGCTTGGGTTAGAAATTGGTTGTGTGGGAGGCGACAAAGAGTACAGGTAAATGGAGCTCACTCTGAGGAGAAGGATGTTACCAGTGGTGTGCCCCAGGGATCTGTCCTTGGACCGATTCTTTTTAACATCTTTGTTAGCGATACAGCGGAAGGGCTGTTGGGTAAGGTTTGCCTTTTTGCAGATGATACCAAAATCTGCAATAGAGTAGACACCCAGGAAGGTATAGATAACATGAGGAGGGATCTAGCTAAGCTTGAAGAATGGTTTAGAATTTGGCAGCTGGGATTTAATGTTAAAAAATGTAAGATCATGCATTTGGGCTGCAGCAATTCAAGGGAGCTATATAGTGTAGGGGGTGGAGTACCTTGTCCACTAAAGAAGAGCGGAACCTAGGCGTGATTGAGTCTGTTGATCTTAAAGTAGCTAAACAGGTAGAAAAGGCGATGGCAAAATCTAGAAGGATGCTTGGGTGAAAATGGAGAAGAATAGCTAGCAGAAAAAAGGAGGTGATAGTGCCTCTGTATAAGTCTTTGGTGCGACCTCATTTGGAGTATAGTGTGCAATTCTGGAGACCGCACCTTCAAAAGGATATAAACAGGCTGGAGTCAGTACAGAGGGTGGCTACTAAAATGGTTAGTGTTCTTCATTATAAAGCATATGAGGACAGACTTAAGGATCTTAATATGTACACCTTAGAGGAAAGGCGGGATAGAGGTGATATGATTGAGATGTTTAAATACCTCAATGGCATAAATGTTCAGAAAGAGAGCCTCTTTCAACTGAAAGCAAGTTCTGCTACGAGGGGACATGGGATGAGGGTGAAGGGGGATAGATTCAGGCATGATATGCGGAAATATTTCTTTACGGAAAGAGTGGTGGATCTGTGGATTAGTCTCCCAGTGGAGGTGGTAGAGATGAGGACAGTATCTGAATTCAAAGAAGCATGGGACAAACACAGAGGATCTCTAAAGGAAAAAAGGGGACTGTTGTAGTTGTTGATATGGAAGGAAAGACTAGATAGGCCATGTGGTCTTTTTCTGTCATCATTTTTCTATGTTTCTTTGTTTCTCAGCGTAACATCCAAATAGTCTCTACACTGGCAAATCACCCAAGCAATAACTGTGTAAAGCATAAACTATTTAAGAAACATTTTACTGAATTATGAACTTGGCCTCTGTCTATTAACTATCACTGCATATGTTTATTTGAAAAAGAGAGAGATTCTACAGTAGATATGTGCAATGATTTATGTAGAGAGGAAGACTAAAAGGCACATTTCACAATGGGATGTCCAGGTGCAATCTGGGATGTCAAAGCCAGAACATCTGAAAAAAAAGCAGGCATCTGCAAGTTCAAGCACAATTTTGGAAAAATGAATGTGCCCGATATGCACGTGTATCAAACGTCTATATAGATGTCCTCAAGCTAGCATTTTTGAATCAAGACATTCAGGGGCGGCCCAAGGGGGGTGCGGGGCCATGTGCGGAGACTCGGTGCGGGGCCTCATTTGCATAAGGACCTCATTTGCATAAATATTTGCATAATGTTACCATACACTAACTTTTAGTAAACATGCCTCTTAATGAGTGTATGGATAAAGAAAGACTAAAAGATTTCTACATTACTATAATCCAGTGCCAACTGCCAGGCACATTAGGAACTACTACAAACACTGCCCATTTAGAACCCATAGCAAACCCGCCGTATCATAACAGCACTACCAGGACTCACAAAGCACAAGACCCTACCTATCAAAAGGCAACACTACAAATATTAAGCCAATACATTTCAGAGAACAACAATACATGATCTACTGGGGAAAGAGAACAAGTGGCAATGTCAAATAGGAATTACATAAACAGAATACCTCAGCTCAGTTACACGTGCAGAACATAGAACGTCACCAAACAAGAAATCACAGTGTAGAAACAGGAAGACAATAATTAAACTGGGAACCCCAAAAGCCCAACAACACTGTAGAGATAAAACTATAAAGTAATTTCCTCTTGTACTAAACAAAGCGCAGACGTTAATGATGCACATGTCCCAGAGCTGGCATATTTCAGTTAATAAATTCAATAAAGAGATATTTTTCTACCTTTTGTGCATTTTTTTTCAGTTGCAATTGCTCCAGCCACTTTCTTCTGGTTTCTTTGTGTCTTCTGCTAACTCTCCATCGTCTGCTGTCCATTTGTCCTTTCTTCACTCTTCTAGTTTTTTCCATTCTCTCTCTACATCTGCTTTAACATACTAATCTCGCTCCTTTTGATCTTTCCTCATTCCTATTTCATCCACTCAAATTTTACCCCGCCATCCTCAGTCCCCACTTACTCTCCCAATATCCGGCCAATTGTAGATTTGTCTTCCCTCCCACACAAAATATTTTTTCCCTCTCCATTTCACTCTCCCAACTCCATCCCATTCTAATCCTCCCTCAACATCAGCTCCCTTCTAGTTCCAGCCCCACCCAGCATCCGCTCCCTTCTAGTCCCCGCATCAGCCCATTTCCAGTCCTAGCTCCCCCATCCGAGTCCCTCCATCAGCTCATTTCCAATCTCAGCCCCCCATAAGCCCATTTCTAGTCCTATCCTAGCCCCACCATCAGCACCATTTCCAGTCCTAGCTCCCCCATCCAAGTCCTTCCATCAGCTCATTTCCAATCCCAGCCCCCCCAACAGCCCATTTCCAATCCTATCCTAGCCCTCCATCAGCCCATTTCCTGTCCTAGCCCCCTTCACTCAGCCCATTTCCAGTCCTAGCTCCCTCCCCTCACAGTCCATTTCCATTCCAAGCCCCCCTCCCCATCAGCTATTTCTAGTTCAAGCTTTCCTTCCACTCAGCCCATTTCCATTCCAAGCCCCCATCCCCATCAGCTATTTGTAGTTCAAGCCCTCCTTCCACTCAGCCCATTTCCAGTCCTAGTCACCCCCCAGCCCATTACCAGTCCTAGCCCCCCCATAGCCCATTACCAGTCCTAAGCCCCCCATAACCCATTGCCAGTTCTAAGCCCCCCATCAGCCCACTTCCAGTCCTAAGCCGCCCCCCCCATCACCCCATTTTCAGTCTTAGCCCCACATAGCCCATTACCAGTCCTAAACCCCATCAGCCCGTTTCCAGTCCTAGCCCCCCATAGCCCATTTCCAGTCCTAGCCCCCCCATAGCCCATTACTAGTCCTAACCCCCAATCAGCCCATTTCCAGTCTTAGCACCCCCATAGCCCATTACCAGTCCTACCCCCCATCAGCCCATTACATCCCAACCCATCAGCCCATTTCCAGTCCTAACCCCCCATCAGCCCACTTCCAGTCTTAGCCCCTCCCATAGCCCATTAGTAGTCCTAACCCCCCCATAGCCCATTACCAGTCCTAACCCCCCTCCCCCCATCAACCCACTTCCAATCTTAGCCCCCCATAGCCCATTACCAGTCCTAACCCCCCTCCCCCATCAGCCCTCACATTTTAAAAAAAAAAAAAAACGGCTGCTGCTGCCGCTGCCGCCGTGGCAGCAACAGAATCAAATGTCCCGCTGCGGGGCCCCGCCTGCCCGGCAGAGCCTCCCTTCACCATCAGCTCCGGAGTCCCTCCCAATGCGCGGGCTTTCAGAGCCGCGAGAGTTTCCCTTTCTTCTCGCGGCTCTGTTAATCTCGCTGGGGCTGATGGGATTTCCCATCAGTCCTGGCGGGATTAACAGAGCCGCGAGAGGTCAGAGAAGCTTTCGCGGCTCTGAAAACCCGCGCATTGGGAGGGACTCCGGAGCTGATGGTGAAGGGAGGCTCTTCCGGGCAGGCGGGGCCCCGCGGCGGGACATTTGATTCTGCCGCTGTCACGGCGGCAGCGGCAGCAGCAGCCGTTTTTTTTTTTTTTAGTCTGCTTTTGCTAATGTAGAATGTTTTTTGCGCGGGGCCCCCTGAAACGCGGGGCCATGTGCAAAAAACATTCTTGCTCAATGGACGGGCCGGCCCTGAAGACATCTAATAGCATAATGGTTAGCGTAATAGCTAAAGAGCAGCATAATTAAGGTTCATATCTCAGTGTGGGCCTTTGTAATCTAAGGCTAGTCACTTAATTATTCATCTTCTCTACGCTCTCTGAATGTTTTAAGGTAAAAACAAACACTTTCCTGAAGCCTATTAATGCCTGGGAGTAGGTATAAACATGGACATGCTGACAGATGTCTCCACCATTTCTGAGATCAAACAGGGACCTTTATGTCCATTGTTCCTCTCCGGACATGCCTCTGTCACCCCTACCATGCCTATGTGGAGATGCCTGTGAGCATCATTTGTGAAACGGCTATGGAGATGTGTCCATAATTTTGACATCCATGTGCACATCTGTAGACGTCTAAATCATGACTAAACCTTTTAAAATGAGCTTCTAAGCCATGTGGGGGCAGTGTGGGAAAAACAGAGTAAGAGAGAATAAAAGCAAATTCAAGAAAGAATGATCCAACTGCTAATATCTAAAGGTCATTGCTATCGAAATCTGAGAAAGAGAATTTAAATCAAAAGTAACTCCTACAGAGAGCATAAGAAGGCAGAATCTTCAGAATGAAATCTTGTGCCTGCCACCTGATGAGAATGAATGATGGCTATAAGCTATAATAAAAAGGGAGAAAATAATGCTGAACTGTGAAGAATCTTGCAGAAAATAAAAATAAAAGTGATAGTTTTAGTACCTAAATTGTAATTTAACAAGCTGAAAATACTGTCTGCTTGCCCAGACCTATAATTCTAATTTGTTGCTCAAATGTTTTCAATCTGAAAACACGCCAACAGCTCCTTCAGTGAAATAAAAAGTACATGACAACTCAGCACAAGAAACGTGAATGAGAATTCTGCTAAAATCAAGGAGTAAGATGAGATACATATTTAAAAAGAAAATGCCATTAGTGATCTATCCTGAGAAAGAGTTCATTAATAGGGTCATTCCTAATAGGGACTCCATTGCAAGCAAGATAATACTGTGTGGCTTTTAAATACAAATTCTCGGCCTGAGAGCTCTTAAAGGGGTTTTGGTTTTCATTTTTAAAAGCTAATTATTTTTCTGTATTACAAAAGGGGAATTTTTTGTGGTGTTGGGCAAAGCTCTATTAGGTGTTAGATCCCTTCTTACCCACTCCAGCTCTCACCAACCCCATATGAGTATTCTTACTTTATAGGTAATTTCCCAATTAGCTACTCACAGGGGCATAGAACAGCACTGTTAGAACACACGTAAAGAGGTTAAAGGACAGCTGTAGAACAGGTCTCTCTCTTTTATTTCAACAGGTACCAAAGCTCCACCAACTGAACAATGGCTGGGAAAAATCGAATTGTCAAAGCTGTTGCCCCTGTTACTGCTTCTGACTCTGTCCAGACAGACAGTCCAATGCTAATTGAAGGACTGGCTCCATGTGCTGGATATCTGCAAGTTGAATCTTTCATGAAAAAGTAGAGGAGCTCAGAGAAGAGATGGCGAGACAGAGAAGCATTCGAGAAAGTGAGATGTACATTGATGAGATGCTTCTTGAAACATCCAAGCTCTCCGACAGAGATGAAGATGGGAGGCTACACAATGTTGGTCACGAGTCACCAGAGCCTGCAGAATCAACAATCCAACTCATCCAGCCCTTGAACTGAAGAACCAATATGCAGTCCTGGAAGAGGAGGAGGTGAAAGCATCCCAGGAAAGGGAAGAACCAGAGCTCAAGCACCCCAAAGTTGCAGAATCAGTGACCACAAGGAAGCGAAGGATAGTGGTAATGGGCGACTCTCTTCTGAGGGCTACTGAGACCAGACTTGATGTCTGGGTGCCAAAATCCAAGACGTTATGATAGTTTGCAGAGACTCATGCAGCCTACTGACTATTATCTGATTTGCTCATCTATGTTTGCAAAAATGATACTGCTAGGTATCCTTCTGAGCATATCAAAAGTGACTTTGTGGCTTTGAGACAGAGGATGAAGCAAATAGGTGCTAGGTGGCATTCTCTTCAATCCTTCCTGTTGAGGATAAAGGCCAAGGCAGAGAAGCTTGCATCCTGGAGATGAATGCATGGCTGCGTGGATGGTGTCTTCGAGAGCGTTTTGGTTTCCTAGACCATGGGATGCTCTTCCAAGGGTTGCAGAGCAGAGATGGCATCCATCTGTCCAAGAAAGGTCAACGCATCTTTGGTAGTAGACTGGCTAATCTACTGAAGAGGGCTTTAAACTAGATTCGTTGGGGATGGGTGAAGAAAGCCCCCAGGTAAGTGAAAGCCCCCAGGTAGGTGATACATTAAATACCTTTATGGAAATGGGTAACAGGGGTAATATATGGAAAGCAGTGTGTATTAATGCCCGTAGCATGGGAAATAAGATCCCTGAAGTTGAAGCTTTGGTGGGAGTGGCTGACTTGGATTTAGTGGCAGTTACAGAAACATGGTTCACAGAAAACCATGACTGGGATGTAACTATACCTGGCTATACTTTATTCAGAAAGGACAGGGTAGGAAGAAGGGGAGGAGGAGTGGCACTATATGTAAAAACTACTATTAAAGCTTTGGAATTACAGAGCTTAAAAGGGAGAGGAGGCATTGTGGGTTAAACTAGAAAGAGGGAAAGAGAAATCTATTTGCATTGGTGTGATATACAGACCTCCCTCACAAGAGGAAGAGGTGGACAGAGAGTTAATTGAAGACATACGCAGCATTGCTAGGAAAGGGGACGTGCTACTGCTAGGAGATTTCAATATGCCAGATGTTGATTGGCACATTCCTGCTGCAGTATCATCTAGAAGTAAGGAGATCCTGGATTCTCTACAGGGAGAACTATTCAGGCAATTGGTAACAGACCCCACACGTGAAGGGGCCATACTGGACTTGGTGCTTACCAATGGTGAAAGTGTTTCTGATGTTGTAGTGGGAGATCATTTTGCATCCAGTGATCACCAGATGGTGTGGTTCAGTATTAGGACTAGGGCTTGTGATAAGGAAGCTTATCATAGCTCAGGTAGGAGCTATAGAAAAGATGATGTGACTCTGAACAAGCAACCTGTCAGTTCTGGTAGAAGTAAGAAAACAGAGTTTTCACATAAAAGACTACCAGTCCCAGAATGCACCAGGTTTCCAGCAGCCATGAGAGGGGCTGAAGTGAGAAAACGTGTGTGCAATCAAGAGAGCTATGAGGTAATCCCTAAGCACTCATCTCAAAGGGCAGGGCCTGATTCAACACAGCTGCGCTGTGTTAGGGAGGAGCACACATTAAGACAGAATAAGAATAGAGCTTATTCTACAGATAACAGCTTCAGGGGGAGCGACAGCAACGGCTACAAGCTCCAGCCCAGCTACAGGTTCAAGCATCACCTGGAGAAACAGAAGCCAAGCCAAGTGGATAGAGAGAGAAGGAAACTCTCTGGAAGGAAGAGAAGAAAGGCCATTGGAAGGTCTGGGAGATTCCAAGGCAGTACCTATACTGGGAGGTATTCCAAGTGCCAGCAGAGTCCATTGGACTGGAGTCAGCCAGAGGAATGGATTGGCAGAGATAGGAATCACCAGGGGCTACCTGGAAGAGAGAAGACTGCACGTGGAAAGGACTTTCAGACCTATGCCAGAAGGTATGTGAGAGAAGATCCAGTGTTCAGGGATCAAGATTGGAAGGCTGGACATCAGAACTGGATTACATACTGGCCAGGCTATACAGAGAGGAATTATGATAGCAGGAGAGGCTCAGGTATGAACACTGATCCAGACCCTATCTATAATAGTGAATGGCAGCAAGGGAATAAGCATTCTCATGATAGTGCCTTATTGAAAGACTCATCTGTGCCAATGTATGATAGTGACCCTATGCTGATTGATGAAGGGGAAATTACAGCAGATGAAACTATTAATTACATGGACTGTTCTCTATCTAAATGCTATTGCTAGCTTTCTGTGAGCAAACACATCAGCCATCACAAAGAAACCTAACTTTGTTCTTTATTTCCACTGCAAACAGCTCTTAAAGCAGGATTTGGGTTCACACAGTAGCAGCCAGCCAGCTAAAGGGTTTCAGCTGGTCAATTGATAGTAATTAAAGCTGCACCTGATTGTGTGTGTGAGCAAGGGAGAATCACTGCTGGGATCTGCGTGGAAAATAAGCAGAAGTTAACCTAACAAGCAAAGTTTATTCATTTCTTTGTGCCTTTTTATTTGGTAATTATTTGCTAAGAAAACATTAGCTAATTGCCTGACAAGCTGAAGGTTGTTTTCTGGTTTGCTTTGAGACTTTGTTATCCATTTAAACACTGCAAGCAAGTAACCTCATTTATATTGCTACCAAGCATATTTGTGCTGGGTGAATTAAACCCCATCAATAAAAGAAGTATTTTATTGGCCTTACCACTGGTTTCACAACTCAATTATTGTCTTCAGCTGTGTTTGGGAGTGAATGAACTACATTACCCACAATACCTTGCAAGAATCATATGAATATATGCATCATCAAGATTGTGTAAGTTCTCACCCTAGGCAGCCGTCTGACAGGCTGTTAGAATCCATTCCAAGGTGAAGATCTTAGACTTTAGGAAGACTTTGCAAAGATGGGCCAATACCTCAGGGAGTCGATAGTGGGATGGGAACAGCTGGGGGATGTAGAAAAACAGTGGGCAAAACTGAAAGGGGGTATTTTAAAGGCAACTAACCTTTTTTGTTAAAATGGTAAATAAAGGCAAAAGGAACAGGAGACCGCTATGGTTTTCGAAGGAAGTAGCTGAAAAAGTGAAGAAAAAGAGGGAGGCCTTCATGAAATACAAGAGATCACAGAGAGAGGAAGACAGGCATCTGTATTTGGAAAAACTTAGAGAAGCTAGCAAAGTAGTCAAGAAGGCAAAGATTCAAAAGGAGGAGGAAATAGCCAATGCAATAAATGGGGGATAAGACATTTTTCAGATATATTAGTGAGAAGAGGAAGGGCAAAAGTGGTATTGTCAGACTCAAGGGTGCAGGGGGGGATATGTAGAAGCTGATAAGGATAAAGCGGAATTGCTTAACAAATATTTTTGTTCTATGTTCACAGATGAAGAACCAGGAGCAGAAAACACCCACAAATAGGAACAGAAGCGAGGGACATCTTGAACAATTTTCAGAAGACTGTGTTCGTGAGAAACTAGCTCAACTTAAAGTAGACAAAGCGATGGGACCGGATGGGATACACCCTAGAATACTGAGGGAACTTGGGGACGTTCTAGCAACTCCACTGACTGACCTTTTCAATGCCTCGTTGGAGTCAGGAGTGGTGCCAAAGGACTGGAGAGAGGCTCATGTGGTGCCTTTACACAAAAGCGGAAGTAAGGATGTGGTTGAAAACTACAGGCCGGTTAGTTTAACTTCAGTGGTGAGTAAATTATTGGAAACGCTGCTGAAAGAGAAAATAGTGAGATTTCTGGAGTCCGGCGGATTACAGGATCCGAGGCAGCATGGATTCACCAGAGGCAGGTCTTGTCAGACAAATCTGATTGATTTCTTTGACTGGGTGACCAGGGAGTTGGACCGAGGGAGAGCTCTAGATGTGGTGTATTTAGATTTCAGTAAAGCCTTTGACACTGTTCCTCACAGGCGACTTATAAACAAACTGAGCACCCTAGGGATGGACCCTAAAGTTACTGCTTGGGTTAGAAATTGGTTGGGTGGGAGGCGACAAAGAGTACAAGTAAATGGAGCTCACTCTGAGGAGAAGGATGTTACCAGTGGTGTGCCCCAGGGATCTGTCCTTGGTCCGATTCTTTTTAACATCTTTGTTAGTGATATAGCGGAAGGGCTGTCGGGTAAGTTTTGCCTCTTTGCGGATGATACCAAAATCTGCAATAGAGTAGACACCCAGGAAGGTGTAGATAACATGAGGAGGGATCTAGCTAAGCTTGAAGAATGGTCTAGAATTTGGCAGCTGGGATTTAATGTTAAAAAATGTAAGGTCATGCATTTGGGCTGCAGCAATCCAAGGGAGCAATATAGTATAGGAGGTGAAGTACTTTTGTCCACTAAAGAAGAGCGGGACCTAGGCGTGGTTGTGTCTGATGATCTTAAAGTAGCTAAACAGGTAGAAAAGGCGATGGCAAAAGCTAGAAGGATGCTTGGGTGCATACGGAGAGGAATGGCTAGCAGAAAAAAGGAGGTGATAATGCCTCTATATAAGTCTTTGGTGCGACCTCATTTGGAGTATGGTGTGCAATTCTGGAGACCGCACCTTCAAAAGGATGTGAACAGGATGGAGTCGGTGCAGAGGGTTGCTACTAAAATGATTAGTGGGCTTCATTATAAAACATATGAGGACAGACTTAAGGATCTTAATATGTACACCTTAGAGGAAAGGCGGGATAGAGGTGATATGATTGAGATGTTTAAATACCTCCGTGGCATAAATGTTCAGGGAGAGAGCCTCTTTCAATTGAAAGCAAGTTCTGCTACGAGGGGACATGGGATGAGGGTGAAGGGAGATAGATTCAGGAGTGTTATGCGGAAATATTTCTTTACGGAAAGAGTAGTGGATCCGTGGAATAGTCTCCCAGTGGAGGTGGTGGAGATGAGGACAGTAACTGAATTCAAAATAGCATGGAACCAACACAGAGGATCTCTAAAGGTAAAAAGTGGACTGTTGTAGTTGTTGTTATGGAAGGACAGACTAGATGGGCCTTGTGGTCTTTTTCTGTCGTCATGTTTCTAAAGCAAACTGGCTAACCTACTGAAGAGGGCTTTAAACTAGATTCATTGGGGATGAGTAAAGTAAGCCCCCAGCTAAGTGACAGATTAAAACCTCTGCAGAAATGGATAAACGGGGCAACATCTGGAAAGTGGTGTGTATAAATGCCCATAGCATGGCAAATAATATCCTAGATGTTGAGGCTTTAATAGAAGAGGCCGACTTGGATTTAGTGGCAGTTACAGAGACACGGTTGTAATTATACCAGGCTATACTTTATTCAAGAAGGACAGGGTAGGAAGAAGGGGAGGAGGAGTGGCACTATATGTAAAAAATAATATTAAAGCTATAGAAAGGGAGGAGTGGTCTAGTGCTTAAGACAAGGTACTTCAGGCTGGAGGGCTGGGGGTTCAAATCACACCTGGGGACAGCAATCTCAGGCCGGAGGGACTGGGATTTCCAGTCCTATAGGCACTCCTTCTTGTCTTGGGCAAGCCACTTAACCCTCCATTGTCCATGTTCCCTGTAAGTATTAGCATATGTGTCTCATATCCCCTCATGTTAAATGTATCCCCCAATTGACCACTTTGACCTGGTGAAAAGCAGGATATAAACACAGCTAAATAAATAAAATAGAATTACAGGGCTTAAAGGGAGCAAGGAAGTGCAGTGAGTTAAACTAGATAAAGGGAAATCACTTTCCATTGGAGTGATCTACTGATTCCCCTCACAGGGAGAAGAAGTGGATGGAGATTTAATAGAAGACACACAGTATTGCCATGAAAGGAGAAGTGCTACTGATAGGTGATTTTAATATGCCAGATGTCAACTGGCACATCCCTGTTGCAGTGTCATCAAGAAGTAAGGAGATCCTAGATTCTCTACAGGGAGAACTATTCCAGCAATTGGTAACAGAACCCACACATGAAGGGGCCATACTGGACTTGGAGCTTACCAATAGTGAAAGTGTTTCTGATGTTATAGTGGGAGATCATCTTGCATCCAGTGATCACAAGATGGTATGGTTCAGTATTAGGACTAGGGCTGATAAAATCCATTTAAAAGTGAGGGTCTTAGACATTAGGAAAACTAACTTTGCCAAGATAGGACAATACCTCAAGGAGTTGTTAGCGGGATGGGAACAGTTGGGGGATGTAGAAAAGCAATGAGAAAACTGAAAGGGGTTATTTTAAGGGCAATAAATCTTTTGGTCAATATTATTGGCACCCTTGCATTTTAGATACATTGTGTACAATATTTTAAGAAATAATTGGAAATATTCCAACTGTATGCCATCAGAATGTTTGAATAGTATGTTAAAAGGTATAGAACAAAAAAAAAGATGTCTGTGCAACTTATATGTCATAATTTCTGAGAAAAAAAACAAATGAGATGAATAAAGTATGGTTTATGGTTTATTTACTGCTTGCTATACCACCTTTCATAGTAAGGAAAGCATTTTCCATTGGCTAAAATTAAGTCTGTAAAAGAACTCCATCATTAAGAAAGGAAAGAAAGAAATAAGGGAGTGGATAAGTTCCTGAAAGGCCCTTGTCACAGGATCCCGAATGCTTCTTCAAAGCAATGAGTCTTAAGACTGGATTTGAACTTGCTATAGGACAGTTCTAGGCATAATAGTGAGGGTAGGCTACTCCTTAAAATGGGGGCTTTAAAAAAGAAAGCAAATTGTCTAGTGGTCTCATGTTTAACTCTTTCGATAGCAGATATGCTAAAGACCTAAGCCACTGCAGTATTAGACACCGGAACAAACTGCGTCGTTCAGCTGTCTGAACTCACAGTTCGATGGATACCTACAGAAGTAGCTGAGACTAGTAGGTAAAATGCGCAGTCTCAGAAAAAAAATGGAAACAACCATACAGGCCTTCCTCTAACTGCGGAGAAACAAGAACCTCATCAAAACTCCCCAGTAGAAGCCACGACAATCAGCGATGTATTGAGAGGAAGCATGGGCACTTACCCTGCTGAGCTTTCTTACAATCGTACAAGACTCTTCGAGCCTTCTCCTCAATTAAGGGGAAGTTGGTTAAGGACCCTCTTAAGAGGACTGGATTTAGAAAGCCGACAGAGGTCTTACTTTGTTGAGTTAGGCACTTACCCCCTTGCAGGACCAAGGCGTGCAGTGGGGATTGCAGCAGAATATGCGCTCATTGTAATGCTGCTACTCCACTGAAGGAGATGGTAACAACCAGTTGTCCTAACCAGGTCAACAGGTGAAAAAAAACACCTCACAAACTTTCTTAAATAGAGCAGCTCCCCATGGCAAACCATGCCAAGGGACAGCCTTGGCACATCTATAATTTCTTTTCCCTGTCGATCTTTAATTACAAACATACCATGTCTCCTTACCATTGCCCAGCATGGGAGGAGGAAAGGAGATCACCTTTCAGCAGGCTACTCCCAGGTAGCTTTCCAAAACATCCAAGGTGTGTGCTGATGGGGAGAAGGGGAAGGACCTGGCACTACCAGGTTTTCACTCCAGAGCACTACTATTTTTCAAAAACAACAGACATTCCTCACTTCCATCCAGTTCAGAATTCACAGGATTAAAGCAACCTCCATCTGTTGAAGACTGAGAAATACTGGTGGGAGTGAGGCTGCATCGGACCTTTTTTATCATAACGTCAAATCAGCTGAATTTTGCTACACAGCCATTTCATAAAGGGTGGGTGTAGATCACTATTGCTCCCAGGTGCTCCCTAATACCCTATATTTTTCTCCTGTCTATCCTTCATTTATTTCGCTCCTTTCACCTTGCTGCACCTTACGCCTAGAACAAATTACCTGTGTCTGTATGCCAGGCACCTTCTCTGACCCTCTTCAAATACAGGCTGAAAACTCACCTCTTCGCTGCTGCTTTTGGATCTTGATTCATCTGATCTCCTTTTTTGTTTCCTTTCTCTCTTGTTTTATCCCTGCCTAAACCTTCTGTGTTGTCTATCTTGACTAGATTGTAAGCTCCGATGAGCAGGGATTGTCTCTTTCATGTCCGTGTAGTGCTGCGTACGACTTGCAGCACTATACAAATGCTCAGTAGTAGTAGTAGTATTTCTTCTGACTTTTGCCTTCCTCTCTATCTCTTTCTTATAGACTCACATCACTTTCTCTTCCTGTTGTTGACACTCCCTAATCTTCTTTCCTCATACCAACAACTTCAAATCCCCCTTCTTAACCATCCCCTCTTTACCATCCCCACTTCGCCCTCCATCTTGTCATCTACTCTATCATCTGCTCTTGAGTTTCACCTTTTTCTTCCTCTTAGTCATCCGTCTTCTCTCTCTCTGAAAGAACCTCACCCTTGTTACCGCCATGCCATCTCCTCTCTACCCTGCACACTTCGAGATATCAACCCCAACCCTGGCCACCCCCTAGATTTTTCTCATACTCCCATAACAGATCCTCACGCAACTGCTCAAATCTTATTCTATCCCATCCCTCTCCTTTCCTCATTTCTCATGCGCCTTGTGGAAAACACACTCCATATCAAATAAACTTGCCTTTATTCATCATCTTTTTCTTATGGACTCACATCACTTTCTTATGGACTCACATCACTTTCTCCAAATAATTTTATACTTGTAAGGTTTCTCGTTTGTTTAGGCATTGAACGATTGAGTCTGTGAAGGTGTTATTGTCCTATTTTGCCTTAACTAGGTCTCACTGTACCCATACTAGCATATCCTCTAGTTGGCTATCTCACTGTGGCTATCTCATTGTTATCATTGTATCCCTTTGAGATTGTCCTCAAATAGTTATTGCACCACGTACCCTTATATCCTGTATTACCCACTACAACTATCGGCTTTGTGATCTGCCAAGAATGGACTTCAAAAAAATGTTGCTGCTCTTCTTGAATGTTATTATCTTCACAATTAGCCTATTATGCTCAACCATCCCACTCGTCCATACCTTCTCACCCTCTTTCAACCTCCCTCAATCCACTCATATTCATATCATCCCCTACCGCCAAAGACATGCTCTCCATTGGCAATACAATAGACAGCCGCACATGGGTAGGTCTTTTCTACACCTTTACTAGCAAAGTCACAGGCAGATCTATATAAATCCAACTCACAAGGTCAGTATCGTCAAAACCTCTAACTCCCCTACCCTGCTCACCTTCATACTCATCAATGCCAGGTCAATTAAAAACAAAATCCCGCTCATAGTTGACATGGACAAGGATGAAAAGCCAGATCTCCTATGTATCACATGGCAAGCTAAGTCAGGTATAGTTCTCCTGAACCAGCTAGAAATACAGGGATACTCGATTTTCAACTGTACAAGGGATCATACAAAGGTAGGAGGTGTTCTCATGGTAGCAAAATCTAGTCTCAACCTATCCCCTACCACTCGTGAGAATCAGGATTGAATGAACATCCTTAAGATAGAAAATAAAGATATAGCAATTTGCCTTATCTATAGACCTCCCACTTCAAACAACCAAAATTTAGACACCATCCTGGAATCAGCTTGTAGTTCATCTATAAGGAAACCCCTTATAATTCTAGGTGACTTCAATCTGCCCTCGCTCCCCAATAGTCAAGAAACATCCTTCATGGAGGCAATGGAGGAAATGGGTTTCAAACAAATAATTAATCACCCAACACATATTAAAGGTAACATCCTCGATTTAATTTTCCTGCCAGTACAGTTTTCAGAGTTACCACAGCATAACACACCTACAATAACGTAGGTGCCTTAGTCTGACCACTATCTGACCCGGTTCTCTTTTCACTATCCTAATCATACTACGACTCCTATGGACACTACTCACAAGGGCCAGTGATTCCGCCCATTCGATAAAGAAACTTTTCTTGAATCAGTTGTTTCTCAGTTAAAAACAAATTCAAAAAATATCGCCGATCTAGTAACAAACTGGAACTCAGTTATAGGAATAGCTGCAGAACCATTGCCATCAAGGAAGAGGCCTAAGGGGGACATGGGATGAGGGTGAAAGGAGATAGATTCAGGAGTGATATGCGGAAATATTTCTTTACAGAAAGAGTAGTGGATCTGTGTAATAGTCTCCCAGTAGAGGTGGTAGAGATGAGGACAGTAACAGAATTCAAAAAAGCATGGGACAAACACAGAGGATCTCTAAAGGTAAAAAGGGGACTGTTTTAGTTGTTGATATGGAAGGACAGACTAGATAGGCCATGTGGTCTTTTTCTGTTGTCATATTTCTATGTTTCTAAGCTTAAAGCAAATGAGAGATGGTTTACTGCTGAGCTAGCTACATTAAAGAAAGATCTCAGGAAATTAGGATCAATATGGAGAAGAAAAAAATCTCCAGAGCTCAGATTACGTTATTTTGCACTTCTCAGCTCCTACAAGAAAGCTATTAACAATGCCAAAAAGCAACACCATTCTGAAGTCCTGTCAAAGGCCATAAACCGTCCCAGGGAGTTATTCGAGATTATCAAATTCTTGACCAAAGCCCCTGCTAATAGCCCTCACAAAATCCCCATCACTTCGCAAACACTAGCCAACCATTTTGCTATTAAACTCAAGCAGAATAGCCATTTTACCCCAGGCTGCTTACCACCTGCAATTGACAATACCATTGAATGGAAATCTTTTCAGCCTATCACAAACAACCAACTTCTCCAGATAATTTCAATGCTCAATACTACTACTTCACTTCTAGATCCTTGCCCAGTTTCATGGATCAAGGCAGCTAAAACTGAACTAGCCCCTCATATATTAAACATAGTTAATATATAATTAATTCAAGGCCTTATGCCAAATGACCTGAAGAAGTCAGCAATCCGACCATTACTAAAGAATAAAACCCTGGACAATTGTGACCCTACATCATATCGCCATATTGCCAGCATCCCGTTCCTTTCGAAGATCATTGAGAAGGTTGTACAAATTCAACTGCAGGATTTTATAGACTCATCATCACCGCTAGATGAGCACCAATACGGGTTCCGCCTTTTCCACGGCGTCAAAACCCTCCTCCTAGCACTCCTGGATACCATTATCAGGAGTATTGATAATACTAAGCAGGCCTTTATTCTCATATTTCTTGACCTCTCCTCAACCTTTAACAGTTTAAACCATGACATGCTCCTCTCTAGACTCACCCAACTAAGCATCAAGGATAAGACACTTGAATGGTTTAAATCCTATTTCACCAACCAGAGCCAATTTGTACAAATAGACCAAGTCCCTTCACTACCTTTCCCACAAGAGCAGGGCATCCCACAGGGCTCTGCTCTCTCTGCATTACTGTTTAATCTGTATCTCCAACCTATCTGCACCATATTTAAGCACCACAATATAAACTACCGCATCTATGCGGATGATATTATGCTGTTCTCACCAGTCGATGTATCCAACACTAACTATGATAACATTGCAAGCTATCTCTTGGAAACAGAAATATGGCTCCGATCGATGAACATGAATATTAACCTCAGAAAGACTGAAGTACTATTTGTATCTAGAAATCCTAACTTCACTCCCTCTACGAATATCAGCCTTAGGAACTTCTCACTACCAGTTAAATCGGAGGTAAAATACCTAGGGATTACCCTCGACAAGACACTTAGGGGTATGTTTACTAAAACCCTGTTAGGTGCGCGCCGCGTTAGTGTGCAGGATGCCATAAAAGGAGTGGGCGTTTCAGTCTGAAAAAAGCAAACCGGGATTAATCATGTGCTAATGTGCGCTGTGCGCTCATGTGCGCCGCGCACATTAGCGCATGAGAAACGTGTGCGGGAAGCATAAGCAGGCGCGCTGATGTGCAAGCACAGGAAGAGAGCCACAGTACAATGGTTAAGACACTGACCAATGGTACAGGAATCATGGGTTCAATACCCCACTGTGCCCAATGAATAAGGCTGGGTGAGGCACTACCTGTTATGTGTAATATTGCATTCTGAGGCATATTAATTTTATTTTAATTACTGCTTCTAGCAAACGCACTCTCAAAGCACTGTAATATAAGGTGCTGCATAAGGCACCCCATAAGGTACCCCAGAGGGCACATATTAAAGTGCACTGTCTGCCACGGCACCCTACAATGTTGCTGAAAGGGTGGCATATAGGGCGCCATATAAGGTGCCCTATGAGGCACAGCAAGGTCATAGCACTGTTTTTGATGGCAGCACTGTGCATTTAAACGCATGGAAATCTTAAGTCGGTGCGCTGAAATGCAAGGAGGAACAGCAGTGTAGCACAATGGTTAAGGCACTGACTGATGATACAGGGGTCATGAGTTCAATCCCCAGTGTACCCAATACATAAGGCTGGCTGAGGCATCAGCTTTGACATGTAAGTATTGTTTCCTGAGGCATTTTAAATATTGCTGCCAGCAAACACACCCTCACGTGCCGTAACCTAAGGTGCCGCATAAGGCACCCTAGAAGGCACTCCATAGGGCACATTATAAAGTGCACTGTCCGCCATGGCACACTATAATGTCCCCTATAGGGCACCCTATAAGGCGCTCCATAGGACACCTTATAAGGCACCTTATACGGACTGGCACCCTATCAGTCGCTCCATAGCATACTGTATAGTGCACCTTATATGGACGGTAACCATAAGGTGCCCTATAAAGCACCCTCTGAGGCACCTTAGGGGTACAGTACATTGAGGGTGTTATTGCTGGCAGCACTAATGTACTTTAAAGATAGATAATGCTTTGGACAGCCCTATCAAATAACCCCACTGTGGGTTTGAACCCATGACCTCTGGCTCCATTGGTAGTGAAGTAACCAGTGGGCTACAGCTCTATAGCTGCTTGCAACCCTCCTGGCTGGCTGCAGAAGGACTGCAAGTCACCACACAAACAGTCTGCTGTGGTCACCAGGCTAGGGTTAACCCACCCATACCCATGATGCACTGCACATGCAAATCAGCAGTCTACAGATGATCACAAGATGGGGTATGCACCCCCACAGCACCTCGGTCTGGTAGGGGGAACTGACCGTGTGTGGTACTGGCACAGAGAAGCTACACACCGTCACATTGTGCAGGTACTGCACTCACCCTGAGGGTGAGGTGGGGCGCCCAGCACCAGGTCCACAGCAGAGATAGGCCATGCTGCAGGTCCCCTGCAGTGCTAATGTGTGAGATAGGTAGTTTCTGCAGACACACCTTGGATATATCTGTATGTCTCAGTCAGGTGTAGCCCCTATGGACCCCTAGGAGGATTATGTACCACCACCCTCCTCCTCATCCTCCAGGGCTGAGGGTGGTAAACAGGGTCTCCCACCAACAGATCCACATTCTACCTCCCTGCAATGGTGGCAGTAGAGGGGACCATCAACCCTGGTCCTGCTGGGGAACAGAACCCTACAGGACAGTCAATGCAGCTCTGTACACATCCATAACACAATAGCAGACAGACATTAGGCCTGGATATGCTAAGCTGCACCCCCCACCCCACCCCTCTATCTGGCATTCTCCTGCAGCAAGCCTTCAGCCGCTGCACCCTGCAAGGCGCTCCATCAGGACACATACCAGCTGCAGACAGTCGGCTAACTAGTCCATAGTGCATGTTCCTGGTAGAAATGCGTGCACCCAGAACTGGGATGTCAGCATACACACCAAGCAGATAAATCAGTGACTGGGCCCCAAAAGGAAACCCATAAAAATCACATGAGAAAAATGCTATATAGCACTATGGGGGTGCCTAGCCATGCTGTGGTCACTGCACAGTCAGGGTGAGAGTGATCTCCCTGCAGGACATGCTGTGGCCACCCTGTCTGTGTAGGTGGTGGCCGGGCACTACAATGTCCCAGCCAGTGCCCTATGCCCTGTGCTGATGCATCCTGGCCAGGCCACCCTGTACGGGCTATACCCATGGTACCTTGCTCCTCATTATGCACATTGGCAGGCCAATACTGGCAACAGTGCTGGCAGTGTGGGCTGTGGAGGGTGTTTGCAGCCACCACACACTGGATAGACAGACACACACTCCCACACCTATGCCAGCATTGTGCTACTCTAGAGGAGTTTAGCAGCCCTGGCCACCACACCAGTCCTGGGCACAGTGCAGGCATGGATATGGTATGCAATACTGTTGGGGGTCACTCCCCAGGGTGGTAAACACTGTCAGAGACCAGACCTGAAGCACACTCCACAGACAGCAGAAAGGTTGCTATGATGGAGCTCAATCAGCAAACTGTGCTTAACATAGGAAAAGGTATCTGCCAGTAATCATAGCAAATGTTTGCTAGCTGTGTACCATATTCCCAGGTGTAGGGTGCATTGCTAAGGTATGCAAGGGCTAGTATTGGGAGATGCACGCAGGGCCCAATGTCCTGCCTCTCCAGGAGGCATTGGCTAATGGAGCCTGTTGGTGTGGGTGTGTCTACCCCTGTTGGCTGCTGCTTTACGGCAGAGGTTCCCAACTCCAGTCCTGGTGTGCCAAACACTGTTCGGGTTTTCATGCTGTCCCTCATGAATATGCATGAGATACATCTGCATACCGTGGGGGTGGTGCATAGATATGCAGCACAGGCATCTTTATTAGAGGCAGCATGGAACCGGAATGGTGTTTGGCCCTCCAGGACTGCATTTGGGAGACTCTGCTCTAGGTAATGCGCCTGTTTATGGTGTCTTTGCTCTGTAGGGTAAAATGTAGGTGTTTTGGGCATGTTTATGTCATCTGCAATAAAGGTTCTGTCTGTATTAGCACGTTGTAGTAGTGGGTAAAATATGGGGACTGGGTTGGCAGGCACCATAGCTGGGACTTGAACCTGTGACCTTCTGCCTCCAAACACACTGGTTGTGTGCACTGCACCACTGTGTTGCTATAGAGACAGTGCATTCCCTGGTGATACCATGACTGTTTGTCCGGCAGGGCCTGTCTGTTGCAGTGCATGGCACCCACCTACACAGGGCTAGGCCATGGTCTGCTCTGGGCAGCTGCCACTGCCCCCTCCACCAACAGTACCCCTCCGCCACCATGCTGACATGGCCTTATATTGGAGACAGCATAAAACCTGAATGATTTGTGGGCCTCCAGGACTGAATTTGGGGGACTCTGCTCTAGGTAATGCGCATGTTTCTGGTGTCTGTGCTCGGTGGGGTAAAATATAGGCGTTTGAACCATGCGTATGTTCTCTGCAATAAAGGTTTGTCCTTACTATCACGGTTTGGTAGCGGGTAAAATATGGGGACTGGATTGGCAGTAGCCCCAGCTGGGACTTGAACTTGTGACCTTCTGCTCCTGAGCACACTGGCTGTGCTCACCACACCACACTGTGCTCACAGAGACAGTGCAGTCCCTGGAGATACCATGGTTGTTTGTCAGACACAGCCTGTCTGTTGCAGTGCATGGCACCCACCTACACAGAGCTAGGCCATGGTCGACTCTGGGCAGCTGCCACTGCCCCCCTCCACCACCAGTACCCTTCTGCCATCATGCTGACATGCCCTTCTGCTGGTGGTGCTGGTGGTGTGCAGTCTCATGCCATCCAGTGTGCAGGTAGGCGGCTGCCTATGGTGCGTGTTCTGGGGTAGGGGTGCCTGCATAGGCGTCCACGCTTCCCCCCAACACCGCCTGCCAATGTTCTGTGCCCTTGGGGGTACCTGCTGGGTACTATCCCCTGTGACACTGTGATAAACACTCCCGTGCCCATGTTGGGCCCTCATCAGTTGCTGTCTGGCTGCTGTTCAGTTTCAGAATTCCTATGTGCCACCTAGGCATCTGCCTGGTCCGCACTGTGCCCTGGCTGCACCACAGCATGTGCCGCCTGCAGCCCTCTGTGGCCCCTTTTCAGGCATCTGACCAGTTGCCCATTCCGACATGCCTGCCCTGCTGTTGTGGGACATGTGCACACCATAGGACACCTGTCCGATGCAGAGGGAAACCCTGATCAGTGCTATTTCTGTGGGATCATTCACCTTGTATGGGGACGGAGCGTAGACCTTTCCATAATTCATATCTTTTTTTGGGTGCTTTCTTGGGAGTGTTTTTTGATGTTTCCCATTAAAACCACTGTTGCCCAGCTTGGTTATGTTTTTTCTATATTTTGTTGGGGTCATTTTCAGTGTTTATTTGCCCTTTTGTTCTGTGCACATGTATCACACTTATCACTTTTTGTAGGTTTCCCTGGGTTTGCTGTACATTGCCGACAGAAATGGTTTCTCTTCCCTTTAAATCGGCTCTAACGCGAGGTTTTCACTCGCGGTATTTTTTGCCTCGGATTTCAGCCTCGCAAATGTGCGGCGAGCCTCTCCCCTCCCACTCTCCATCCATTTACCTCTTCTCTCCGCTCCTGGGGAGCCTTCCTCCGCCCTCCGGGAGCCTTTCCCCGCCTTCATCGCACATTAGCACGCCGCGCACATGAGCGCTGCGCACATGAGCATGCATATTTGTGCCCCATACGCGACATTAGCGTGCGCTAAGGTACTTTAGCACATGCTAACGTTGCGCAGCGCACATTAGCGCACAGTAGTGCACATTAGCGCAGTTTAGTAAACATACCCCCTAGCCTAACACCTCACATAAAACAAACTGCCAAGACTATTTACCACAAACTAAGGACAATTCAGCAGCTTAGACAACTTAATGACTTCAGGACTGTGGCCCAAGCTCTAATAACACCACACTTGGATTATTGCAATGGCATCCTGCAGGGCACCACCAAGAAAAACGTACAGATTCTACAAATGGCACAAAATGTCGCTGCTAGGATTATCTCCATGGCAAAACTATCTGACCATATTTCCCCTGTTCTTTACAACCTGCACTGGCTCCCTGTGGCTAGTAGAATTCAATATAAATTAGTTGTTACCATGTTTAAGCTCATCAACAAAATAGCCTCATCTTATCTATTGACATTAATTCAAACTCCCTCTGACCTCAGGTTGAAAAGAAGAACGAACCTCAACAGGCTCTTAGTCCCGGAAGCTATCCAAAAAACTAAGCAGAAAACAAGCAACACTGCTTTTTCATATTTTGCTCCTGCATTATGGAATAACCTTCCAGTCAACCTGAGGGAGATTAAAGACCTTAAATCATTTAGAAAGGAGTTAAAAACTTACCTCTTTATCCAGCACTTCCACACCTTACAACAAACGAATGCACAGACCTCATAGGTTGCCGCGAATCACCATACTGACCCTGACCCTACCTAGACTCTCCTACCTCAAGAGCAATTCCCACACTCTTCCCCACTTTCTTCCATAGCTCCTTCCCATGTAGTTACATTTGACAGCTGGAATCATATATTAATGTTATGCCTGTAAATACTTTTGTAAATAGTTTTTGTAACTAGTTTTATGTTACTTACTGTTATTTTACTTACTGTTATATTTTGATAGTTAACATGTTTGCATAATGTTCTTTGTAAATAATAAGATTCATTTTATCATTATTCTGTTCTTTGTAAACCGTCCCTGATCTCTGGAAGGGGCGGTATAGAAAAATGTACAAATAAATAAATAAATAAAATAAAATTTCTTTATCTCTAATGCTGTCCATTTTCTTGCTCTAACTGAGATCTGGCTCCTCCTAGAAGACTCAGCTTCAGCTGCTACCCTCTTGTCATGGCAGCTACCAAATCTCCGGCATGCCTCGTCCCACTGGCCATGGTGGTGGTGTTGGCTTTCTACTCTCTCATTCCTGCCAATTTCAACCCCTCCATCTACCTGTCTCACTCCTTTCCCTCCTTTGAAGTCCACTCTATCCACCTTTTTACTTCATTACTGACCACCTCCCTCCCCCAACAATTCCACCTCTACTTTTCTCACTAACTTTGACTTGTGGCTTTCCTTCTTTCTGGATTCATCTTCCCTTTCCTTTATTCTTAGTGATTTTAGCATTCATAATGATAACCCCTCTGACCCTTGTGCTTTAAAGCTCCTTTCCCTTACCTCCTCATTCAACCTCCAGCTTTGCACTACTGCCCTCACTCACCAGCATGGTCACTGCCTTGACTTTGTCTTCTCTAATTGCTCACTCTCAAACTTCTATAGCTCAGTTCTTCCCTTGTATGACCATCAGCTGATAAACTTCACTCTTCATCATCCCCTACCTCAATCTCACCCAATTAATATTATATCATTGTGTTTGGAGCAACAGTGTCTAGAAAAAGACGTGTAACCTGAAATTGATGAAGAGTAAAGAATGAGCTCTTAACAACTGCACTGATTTGATTTGTAAAAGTGAGTTCTGTGTCTAATAAAACCCAGTATCCTCCTGCCTCGGCCTTCAGCATTGCCTATTTTGTCTGCACCTGCTGTTTTCTGTTCCTCAGGCAGGGGTTGTGGAGCAAGGAGCAGGCCATGAATATCTGACATATACCAGATGGGCTATACAGTAGCTCGCCTCTAGTTTGGTCAGGGCATCGTAAGCAGCTCTTGAGCTGGCCAGTTGTTCTCTCAGTGATGGCACATTTGTGCATGTGGAGCCTGGTATACTGTTTCTCTTTATCTGTGTGTGGTTTCATGATGGGGTTCAGAATCCACTCCTCAGAGGGTAATCTCTATTATCTGTGTGGGTGGAGAGAGTGGAGAGTGGAGAGGGTGTTCCATATGCTGCGTGGGCATTGCAACCATGGGCTCTGCCAAGTGCTGCAGCATCCATAGAACACTGGGATCTCAAAGCATGCACATGTCTAGGTGATGGAGTGGGTAGGTGAATGGCTTACCTAGAAGCCATCCACTATAATTTTTCTTTTCTTAAAACTCTCATAGATTCCACAGTGGGTAAGGATGCGAGTCATGACAACAACCTGGAAACCCTGGAAAGGCATAAGTTAATTCCCCTGTGTGTTGCAGACTACCTGCATGTTCTGTGAGTGGAATGTCTTCCTGTTATGGTAAGTAGCCTCCCTCCTTCATGGCGGCCTGATGACTCCTAGTACTGATGGGAATCTGGCTACCTCATGGAACTGGATCATGGTTTGCTGCCTCTGCTGCACAGTCTGAGGGAAGGATTAGAAAGAACTTCAGGAACTGAAAGACGCACTGTAGTACAGCTAACTGGCTGAGACCCGAAGTGGCAGCCAACACAGACTGGAAACTACAGTGGCTAGTAAGGCGAGGGCCATGGTGACCTTGAGATGGATGGGAATGGGATGGCCCCTTTTTGTGGTGGAGTAGAGGAGCAGCTCTAGTTCCTGGCAGAGATGGTGGTTAGCTGCCTTATTAAAGCAGAACCTAGAGAGATACTACTCCTCTGTAAGATCCAAGAATTTAGTCCTGGACCTACAGACCCTCTTATATGGGTGCTTCCTGGTAGCTCTTCTATGATCCTTGTGGGCCTCATGCAGTATGACCAGTGCAAACCATGTGTTCATATCATCCACGGTTCCTACCTCCAACACCAATACCTAGTGGCTCCCTCTACTAGTACCCAGTGACTCCCACTACCAGCAGCCATAGCATTGCACATGCCCCTACACACATACAGAAAGTTATCAGGGAACCACAGAGACACAATAGTTAAAAGGAATGCTAAGGCACACATAGAGAGTAGGCACCAAGCAACTGGGCCATAGGAACACTCAGAGACATACCAAGGGCCAGAGAGTGAGACACTGGGAGTTAGAAATTGGCAGAGCTTGGGGTGGGAGGGGGAGATCAGGGAGTAGAAATATGCAGGGGTCTTAGAATGGGGGAGGAGGATAAGTTTGAGAAAGGCACATGATAGATTACAGGGAAACAAATGGCAGCTCAAACAATACCTATGTGGACATAGATGACAGTCAAGCCAGAAGCTCCTCCAATCACCAACACCACAAACAGTCCCAGAAGACAACGAAGTTCTATGATTATTTATGATTTATCAGAAAATAATACCCAAATACCAAAAGCTCTGACTAAACAAAAATCCAAATATTAGTCAAACCAAATAGAGCAAACGTCAAAGAAAGCAATAGTGTATGCATTTTTGTTGGACTGCTTGTGATAACAGAAAGTACTTATTTATTTAACCAATTTTTGATACTGCCTTATCCTTCAATCAAAGCGGTTTACATTATGTAATTACTACAAACAGGTACTGGATATATTCCCTTGTCCCCAAAGGGCTCACAATCTATGTGTACCCCAGGCAACAGAGAGTTAAGTGGCTTGCCCAACATCCCAAGGAGTGCCTATAGGGCTAGAAACCACAGTCCCTCCAGCCTGGGATTACTGTCCCCAGGTGGGACTTGAACCCCTGGCCTGAGGTACCATGTCCTAACCACTAGGCCACTCCTCCCTCAAAGTAACAAACCTTCCTTTTAACCAATTTTATACTTTATTCATAGGCATTTTAATGAATTGTAGATAAAACACTTAGCTTGAGCAAGAATGGAGCGTGAACAGAGCTTTCCAAGGTGCTTCATACCATAGCCAATAACTGTATACACCGACACAGTACTGCATTTGTGCAATCAGGGTTCTGCATTTGTGCAATCAGGGTTCTGCATCAGGGACATCAATATATGGTATCCCAAACACTCCAAGGATTTAGCCACAGCTCACTTGCCACAATCAGTCCCGTATAATAGCTATCAGGCGGGTGAGGGCTGGGTGGCACTTTCTCGGGTCTGTGTAGGTGGCCTGTGCCAACTGGACTGAGCCAGTGTTTGGCACTTCACCAAGCAGGAAGCATCACCATGTAAACCAGGAATCCATCCCCAACTCCGCCCGTTATGGCCAATTCTAATAGATGTGAGCCTTGCACCCTGCTGTACTGCACCATCAACAGCCTGAAGGCCAGAACCAGAGCCTTCTCTGGTGCTTTTCAAATCCAGACTGAAAACTCACCTCTTCGCTACTGCTTTCAGATCTAGACTCATCTGGTCTCCTTTGTGTTTCCTCACCATTTCCCTTAGATGTATCCCGTATCTACAGATACTGTGTTGTCTGTCTTGACTAGATTGTAAGCTCTGATGAGCAGGAACCATCTTCAACAGCTGACACAAACTCCGCCTACATAACCTAGCAACCAACGATCAACAATAATTGAAATGTTGCGATTGTGGTAGATAGGTGTGTTTAAAATGCTATGGTAGTCCAGTGCTGTGCCAGTCTTTATTAAAATGCCTATGAATAAAGACCATGACAACTGGCAAAATCTATAGGTTCATTGTTGATGGAGAAAAAATTGAAATCATGGACAATTTTAACATACTTGGATCAACTATCAATAAAGAAGCAGCAAGCAGTCAAGAAATCCGACAACGCATTGCTCTTGACAGAATGGCTATGAAGGACCTAGACAAGATTCTCAAGAGCAGAGATGTCTCTCTCCATACAAAGATTCGACTCGTTCAAGCCATGGTATTTTCAATAATATTATATAGATGCAAAAGTTGGACAATGAAAAAGATAGACAGGAAGAAAATTGATGCCTTTGAATTAGGGTGCTGGCAGTGGATACTGCATATACCATGGGCTGTCTGAAGAACAAACCAATCAGTACTAGAGGAGATCAAACCTAAGCTTTCTTTAGAAGCTCAGATGACAAGTCTTCATCTTTCATACTTTGGACCCATCATGCGAAGAGAGAGAGAGATCATTAGAGAAAAACATCATGATTGACAAGATAGAAGATCAACACAAAAGAGGAAGACCGACAATGATATGGATCGATACAATAACAGCAGCTACGGGTGCCAGTCTGTCAACAATGAGCCACCTGACTGAAGACCCCAGGGACCTGCGCTGGGTCAGCTGTTTTTTGACATATTCATAAATGACCTGGAAAAGGGAATAACGAGTGAGGTTATCAAATTTGCAGATGACACAAAACTATTTAAAGTTGTTAAAACACAAGAGGATTGTGGAAAATTGCAACAGGATCTTGATAAATTGGAAGACTGGGCATCAAAATGGCAGATGAAATTTAATGTGGACAAGTGCAAAGTTATGCACCTAAGGAAGAACAACCCAAACTATGGTTACATGATGCAAGGTTCCACATTAGGAACCACCACCCAGGAAAAAGATTTAGGCGTCATTGTGGATAACATGTTAAAACCCTCGGCCCAGTGTGCAGCGGCGGCCAAGACAGCAAATAGAATGCTAAGTATCATAAGGAAAGGAATGGAAAACAAAGAATATTATAATGCCTCTATATCGTTCCATGGTGAGACCGCACCTTGAATATTGTGTGCAATTCTGGTCGCCGTATCTTAAAAAGGATATTGCGTTATTAGAAAAGGTTCAGAGAACAGCCACCAAAATGGTAAAGGGGATGGAAGGATACCCCTATGAAGAAAGGATAAAAAGGTTAGGGTTCTTTAACCTGGAAAAGAGACGGCTGAGGGGAGATATGATAGAGATCTATAAATTAATGAATGGAGTGTAACGGATAAATGTAGATCACTTGTTTAAGCCATCAAAATATAGAAAGACTAGGGGACATGCAATGAAGCTACAGTGCAACCTATTTAAGACTAATAAGAGAAAACATTTTTTCACTCAATGCGTAATCAAACTCTGGAATTCATTACTGGAGGATGTAGTTAAAACTGCTAGTGTAGCTGGGTTTAAAAAAGGTTTGGACAACTTCTTGGAGGAAATATCCATAACTCATTACACAGGTACACTACCAAAAAACTGCCTCCAGTTTTGCAACTGATTCCTATAGATTTTTGGGTGCTGAATCCAGGAAAATAGCCAAAATGTTCCATCACGTCACGTTTTCTTGCAAAATTAGATTTCTTACCCATATAAGGAATGTTCACATAATTTCTTTTTAGCCGACTGCAGTTTATTTTCTTGGCCCAAAATAGAGGTTGTAATGGTTAACTAACTAGAAACACTCCCTCATGATATTTTAGAGTGTTTTGTATTCATTTTATACATTAACAGGACAATTGGGAGGCGGGGGGCTAAATACAGTACTCGCGCTGGCGCATGTTCTTTCCTGTTCGCCTCGCCTCGTTCGCTCGCTCAAACACGGTGGTTGCGACATGAACGTTCCTGTCAAATTTCAGTTTCTTGCAAGTTCATTATTACCTTTTGTTTGCTCAGTCGTAATCCAGCTTTATTCCGAAGTGGTTCACTACAGTTGTAGTTTGCAGTGCTGTGTACTTGTGATGGCTCACAGAGCCAGAGGTTGCGTCAACTCTCCGGACAGTTTTTGTTTTATTTGTGGGGAATATACCGTGAAAAAGCGGCAGAGGAACATTTCTGCATTTATTAAAAAAGTATATTTCGCCTATTTTGGTTTGAAGTTAGGCGATCAAGACAAACCGTGGGCTCCTCACAAAGTGTGCAAGACATGTGAGGAAGATCTACGCTTATGGATGAAAGGTAAAAAACAAGCATTTCGTTTCGGAATACCTATAATGTGGCGTGTGAACAAAGAGACCACAGCAGTGACTGCTATTTTTGCTCTTGCATTGTGGAGGGATACAACTTAAAAAATAAGAACGTAATAAGTTACCCCAACCTTCCCTCAGCAATTAGGCCTATGCCTCATAGCAACGAAGTACCTGTGCCTGAACCACCAAAATCTTTGGATCATATTTGTGTGGACGGTTCTGATCATGATGAGACTCATCAGATGGCTTTTCCCGATGAGTCCAGTACTTCCGAGTTTGAAACTGAACCAGATCCGAAACCTGAACTTTTCTCTCAAGCTGAATTGAATGATTTAGTCCGGGATTTAGGACTCCCAAAAGATGCTGCCCAACTGCTAGGTTCTCGGCTTAAACAGAAAAATCTATTGTCACCAGGAACAACTTTTTATTGGTACCGCAACCGCGAGACACAATTTTTGAAGTATTTCAGCAAAGAGGAAGATTTGGTATTTTGCAACGATATATACGGAGTGATGGAAAAGTTTAAACTCAAGTATGATCCTGCTGAATGGCGGCTGTTCATTGATTCATCAAAAGACAGCATAAAAGGTGTTCTTCTTCATAATGGCAACACATTTGCTTCAGTTCCTATTGCTCACTCTGTTATTCTCCAAGAAAAATACGAGAATTTGGCCCTGATTCTTCAGAAGATTTGTTATGATGAGCATAAATGGATGATTTGTGGAGACTTTAAAATTCTATCCATGCTATTAGGGCAGCAATCCGGTTTCACCTGCTTCCTTTGCTTGTGGGATAGCCAGGCCCGCGACCTACACTGGGGGAAAAAAGACTGGCCAATTCGGGAGTATTTGAGACCCGGTGAGAAAAATGTTCTTCATGAGAGCTTGGTACCTCGTGATAAAATTCTATTACCACCTCTCCACATTAAGTTGGGTCTCATTAAGCAATTCATCAAGTCCCTTCCAAAAGATGGTGAGTGCTTTCGGTACCTTTGCTCAAAGTTCCCCCGACTTTCTGAAGCAAGAACATAAGAACAAAAGATATGCCATACTGGGTCAGACCAAGGTCCATCAAGCCCAGTATTCTGTTTCCAACAGTGGCCAATCTAGGTCATACGTACCTAGCAGTTTCCCCAAGGGACACAGGTTCCACAATGCTTGTATTGGTTCAAGCATTGATATCCTGGGTCCCTTCTTAATAATGGTTTATGGACCTTTCCTCCAGGAACTTGTCCAAACCTTTTTTAAACCCAGCTACACTAACAGCCTTTACTACATCCTCCGGTAACAAATTCCAGAGTTTGATTACACGTTGAGTGAAAAAATATTTTCTTTTATTAGTCTTAAATAGTTTACCCTGTAGCTTCATTGCATGTCCCCTAGTCTTTCTATATTCTGATAAGGTAAACAATCGATCTACGTTTACCCGTTCCACTCCGTTCATTAATTTATAGACTTCTATCATATCTCCCCTCAGCCGTCTCTTTTCCAGGTTAAAGAGCCCCAACCTTTTTAGCCTTTCTTCATAGGAGTAGCCTTCCATCCCCTTTACCATTTTGGTGGCTCTTCTCTGAACCTTTTCTAAAATTGCTATATCCTTTTTAAGATACGGCGACCAGAATTGCACACAATATTCAAGGTGCGGTCTCACCATGGAACGATATAGAGGCATTATAATATCTTTTGTTTTATTTTCCATTCCTTTCCTTATCATACCTAGCATTCTATTTGCTCTCTTGGCCGCCGCTACACACTGGGCCGAGGGTTTTAACATGGTATCCACAAGGACGCCTAAATCTTTTTCTTGGGTGGTGGTTCCTAATGTGGAACCTTGCATCGTGTAACCATAGTTTGGGTTGTTCTTCCCTAGGTGCATAACCTTGCACTTCTCCACATTAAATTTCATCTGCCATTTTGATGCCCAGTCTTCCAATTTATCAAGATCCTCTTGCAATTTTCCACAATCCTCCTGGGTTTTACCAACTTTAAATAGTTTTGTGTCATCAGCAAATTTGATAACCTCACTCGTTATTCCACTTTCCAGGTCATTTATGAATATGTCAAAAAGCAGCGGACCCAGCACAGATCCCTGAGGTACACCACTATTCACCTTTCTCCATTGGGAAAATTGGCCATTTAGTCCTACCCTCTGCTTTCTATCTTTTAACCAGTTCCTGATCCACAGTAGTACACTGCCTCCTATCCCATGACTCTTTAGTTTTGCCAAAAGTCTCTCATGAGGGACCTTGTCAAAGGCTTTCTGAAAGTCCAGATACACAATATCAACCGACTCACCTTTGTCCACCTGTTTATTCACTCCTTCAAAAAAACATAACAGATTAGTAAGACAAGATCTTCCTTGTCTAAAGCCATGTTGGCTGTCTCCCATTAGGTCATGACTATCTATATGCTGAGTAATTTTATTCTTTATGATGGTTTCTACCATTTTTCCCGGTACTGATGTCAGGCTCACCGGTCTGTAGTTTCCCGGATCACCCCTCGAACCCTTTTTAAAAATTGGTGTTACATTGGCGATCCTCCAATCCTCAGGTATTAGAGATGATTTTAATGATAGTTCACAGATTACTGATAGCAGGTCTGCAATCTCAAATTTCAGTTCTTTCAACACCCTTAGATGTATACCATCCGGCCCAGGTGATTTGCTACTCTTCAGTTTATCTAATAGTTGTAGGACATCTTCCCGATGTATCGATATTTCCTTCAATTCTTCCACACCTTTAAATACCACTTCAGTCGTGGGTAACATCCCTACATCTTCCTCAGTAAAGACCGAAGCAAAGAATTCATTCAGTCTCTCTGCTATCGCCTTGTCGCCTCTTAGTGCTCCTTTAACCCCTTTATCATCTAATGGACCAACTGACTCTCTCACGGGTTTTTTGCTACGAATGTACTTGAAAAGGTCTTTATTTCGCGTTTTTGCTTCTGCAGCAAGCTTCTTCTCAAATTCTCTCTTTGCCTGCGTTATCAATGCCTTGCATTTGACTTGCCAGTGCTTGTGCTGTTTCCAGGTTTCATCATTTGGCTCTTTTTTCCATTTCTTGAAAGATGCTTTTTTGGCAACAACAGCCTCTCTGACCTCAGCTTTAAACCATGCTGGCAATTTTTTGGACTTTCTTCCACTTTTCTTAAAGCGTGGAATACAGCTGGTCTGGGCTTCCAAGATAGTATTTTTCAACAACACCCAAGCTTGATGTACGTCTTTAACCTTTGCAACTGCTCCTTTTAGTTTTTTCTTAACTGTTTTCCTCATTCTATCATAGTCTCCCTTTCGAAAGTTAAAGGGTAGTACTGTGGATTTCCTTACTATCCCTCCTCCACTAATTAAATCAAAGGCGATCATGCTATGATCACTATTGCCAAGTGGCCCCAACACCCTTATCTCTTGCACTACATCTGGTGTTCCACTAAGGACTAGGTCTAATATTGCTTCCCCTCTGGTCGGTTCATGAACCAGCTGCTCCAAGAAGCAGTCATTTATTTCATCTAGGAACTTTATCTCCCTAGCATGTCCTGTTGTGACACTGACCCAGTCGATGCCGGGGTAATTGAAATCACCCATTATTATTACTGCACTGTAACTTTTGCTAGCTTCCTTGATTTCTTTGAGCATTTCATCATCCATTTGTTCATTCTGGCCAGGCGGACGATAGTACACCCCCACTGCCATCGCCTTCCCCTTTTTACATGGAATTTCAATCCATAGAGATTCTACAGCAAATTTTGTTTCTTGCAAAACTTTAATCCTTTCTGACTCAATGCCCTCTCTAACATAGAGCGCAACCCCTCCACCAATTTGATCAGCTCTATCATTTCGATATAGTTTGTACCCAGGTATCACAGTGTCCCACTGGTTGTCCTCCTTCCACCATGTCTCTGATATTCCAATCATATCTAACCTTTCGTTTAGTGCTATATATTCTAACTCTCCCATCTTGTTTTGTAGACTTCTAGCATTTGCATACAAGCATTTTAGAGACTGTATTTTATTCATATTAATTTGGCTATTGGTAGACATGGGTAATTTGGGATCTTTAAGTTCTGTCTGCTCCATACTCGAGGGCATTTGGGCTACTTTACTCTTTTTTGGAACCTCTCTGCTTTTTGTAGTATCCTTCAAGGATACATTCTTCCGAACCATGCGCTCTTGGGCGACTGTCGGCTTTCCCCTATTATCTAGTTTAAAAGATGCTCTATCTCCTTTTTAAAGGTTAATGCCAGCAGCCTGGTTCCATCCCGGTTAAGGTGAAGCCCATCCCTTCGGAAGAGCCCCTCCTTTCCCCAGAATGTTCCCCAGTTCCTAACAAATCCGAACCCCTCATCTCTGCACCATTGTCTCATCCATGCATTGAGACTCCGGAGCTCTGCCTGCCTATTGGGTCCTGCGCGTGGAACGGGAAGCATTTTGGAGAACGCTACCCTGGAAGTTCTGGATTTCAACTTCCTACCTAAAAGCCTAAATTTAGCTTCCAGAACCTCCCTACCACATTTTCCTATGTCATTGGTACCAACATGTACCAAGACAGCAGACTCCTCCCCAGCACTATCTAAGACCTTATCTAGGTGGCGCGTGAGGTCCGCTACCTTCGCACCAGGCAGGCATGTTACCAGGCGATCCTCATGTCCACCAGCCACCCAGCTATCTACATGCCTAATGATCGAATCACCAACTATAACTGCTGTCCTAACCCTTCCCGCATGGGCACATGGCCCTGGAGAAACCTCCTCGGTGCGAGAGGGGTTTACATCACCTGGAGGACAGGTCCTAGTTACAGGATCACTTCCTGCCACACCAGGGTGATGCTCTCCTGTCACGTGACCTCTCTCCTCCATGGCAACAGGGATGCTGCCAGACTGGAGGTGGGACTTCAGGACTATATCCCTGTAGGTCTCGTCTATGTACCTCTCTGTCTGTCTTATGTTTTCCAAGTCTGCTACTCTAGCCTCCAGAGAACGGACTCGTTCCCTGAGAGCAGAGAGCTCCTTGCACCTAGTGCACACGTAAGACCTCTCACCAGCTGGGAGAAAATCATACATGTGACACTCAATGCAAAAGACTGGAAAGCCCACATCCCGCTGCTGGACTGCTGTCTGCATCTTAGTTTTAAGTTTGTGTTTAGATCTTTAAGTTCTATATGTACTAAAGGGTGCAATGGATATTTATACCACTAAAACTGTACCTAAGAAGTTTAATATACCTTGTTCACCTGAAGCTTAATTAATCTCAGGTCCTTGGTGTATGACTGATTTGGGTAATGAGCTTCACCTGAGAGCACCTCCTGTCTTTTAAATTGTGCAAGTACCTATAAAGCTGTGATTTTCCCAGGGGAGGGTGGGTGTGGGGAGGGAGGGAGGGATATAACACTTATTAAAAAAGGGCTGCTACACAGTACCTTGTCCTGTGCTGCTGAGGAAAACTATATTCTGATTTGATTTAAATTATAGCTCTTTGCTGCTACTAGGCTCTAACCTATTATGAAATTTAAACTACAAGCTCTCTGCTGGATTCTAAATTTAACCAGAAAGCTCTCTTCTGTGTTTTAATTTGAAACTAAAAGTACTTTGCTGATGCTAGGCCCTGAGTGACTATGAAATTTAAACTACAGCTGTCTACTGGGTATGAAAGGTAACCAGAAAGTTCTCTTCTGTGTTTTTAAATTGAATCTTAAACTGTTGCTACTAGGCCCTGACTGATTTAACAAAAAAAATAGTGGGTTCACAGATTAATTAGCTTTAAAAGAAAAAAAAATTCCTTTCAGAAAAATTCCCAGAAGTATATACTCACAATTTCAGATTTCTCTCCAGAAGTAACAGCCCCCCTTTCCAGTCCTTCAAGACAGGGTCACAGAGCTCTGGTTGAGCTATTTATGCTTGTGCTGATGATGTAAGCAGTGACCTACTTCCTGGGTAATTAACAGTCCTTGCTTGGATAGAAGGAGTCTTTCAAAATGGCCTTTTGAACTGCCAGCTGGTGTTAACACCTATTGAAAAAGCTTCACAGGTTGCTTGCCCACTAGGTAGAAGGCCTCTTTGTAAAGGTCTCTAGAAGACTTTATATGCTGCTCAAGGAGAATTGACCTTGTTTTGCCTCTTGTGCTAAGCTATATTCTGATTTGATTTAAATTATAGCTCTTTGCTGCTACTAGGTTCTAACCTATTATGAAATTTAAACTACAAGCTCTCTGCTGGATTCTAAATTTAACCAGAAAGCTCTCTTCTGTGTTTTAATTTGAAACTAAAAGTACTTTGCTGATGCTAGGCCCTGAGTGACTATGAAATTTAAACTACAGCTGTCTACTGGATATGAAAGGTAACCAGAAAGTTCTCTTCTGTGTTTTTAAATTGAATCTTAAACTGTTGCTACTAGGCCCTGACTGATTTAACAAAAAAAATAGTGGGTTCACAGATTAATTAGCTTTAAAAGAAAAAAAAAATTCCTTTCAGAAAAATTCCCAGAAGTATATACTCACAATTTCAGATTTCTCTCCAGAAGTAACAGCCCCCCTTTCCAGCAAAGCTAAAGGAAGGAGTGTTTGTTGGCCCTGATATAAGGAAACTCATTTCATTTGGAGCATTCGCTGAAACGATGTCTGAGAAGGAAAAAGAAGCCTAGGATTCCTTCAAGGATGTTGTTCTCAAATTCTTGGGGAACAGGCGGGATGAGAACTATAAGGATATTGTTGCCAGGATGCTCAATGCCTTCAAAGAACAAGGCTGTAACATGAGCCTGAAAGTCCATTTCTTGCACTCCCATGTGAACTACTTTCCCGAAAACGTGGGGGCGTACAGTGAAGAACAAGGTGAAAGGTTTCACCAGGACATCAAGGACGCAGAGAGAAGGTACCAAGGAAGATGGAACACCACTATGATGGCTGATTTCTGCTGGTTGCTGCTGCGGGAAACCCCAGATGAAAAATACGCCAAGCAGCGCACCAAGAGAAGCATTCGGGGGAAGAAGAAACGGGCCCACCAGGAGATTGATTGACCCAAGAATGACTTTAAAATCTAAACTGTGTTGACAAATATCGTGTTTTTACTAAACTTTGAAATAAAAATTTGCTAGTTATTACCACAGTGTCGGATCTCATTTATTAGAATTTTATTTTCACACCATCGGGTGTTTGTCTTCATGTATTGCAATGGTGCGGTTTGCGTTTTCTATTCTTACATACATACCTTTACAACATTTTTTGCACATTTCTTTGCTTTGCTTTGTGTCTAACCTCGCTCTTATATGCTCAATATTTGTGCACATGTATGTGGCTGTTTTAAGTGCAGACAATTTTGCTACCATCACAGTGTGTTTTGTTGACATTACTCTATTCTTATGTGCTGCCTTGTTACAATTTTCTTTATTCTTATTTGAATAACTACTAAACAATTAGTATAAAGAATTCATCCAAGAAACTTTTATCTCGATCGCACTCAATCTGAAACGTTCACCTCAAACTGCTAACCCAATGTAGCAAAAAATCTGTACGTGATGGAGCAAATTGGTTACCAGATTTGGATTCAGCGCACCAAAAAACGTAAAAATCAATCGAAACATTAGAGGCAGTTTAAAAAAATTTTTTTTTAGTGTAACTGTGTTATTAAAGGGGACCCGGGAAATCCACTGCTTGCCCCGTTACAAGCATTATGGAACCTAAACTGCTGTACTTGTGACCTAGATTGGCCACTGTTGGGCCTTGGTCTGACCCAGTATGGCATATCTTATGTTTTTATGTTCTTATGGAGACTCATCGTGGGGCCTGATTTGCCTATCTACTGGACCTCATTTGCATAAATTTAATTTGTTTTATTTTAAAATGTATAAGTTGCCCTTTAAAATTTTAGGCAGCTTTCAAAGGAGCCCATCAGCCCATTTCAAGTCCAAGCCCTCCCCATCAGCCCTTTCCAGTCCTAGCCCTCCCATCAGCCATTTCTAGTCAAATCCTAGCCCCATAATCAGCCCATTTGCAGTCCAAGCCCACCCCCCCCCTCCCATTTCCAGTCCTAACTACCCCCCTGTCCCTGTAGAGTCCCATGCCTATCTGACTGACTTCAGAGGGAGCCGGGGAAGCCCGATGCCCCGGCTTCCATCTGCACAGCCACTGGAGTAAAGAGCAGCATTTTCCTTTACTTCAGCAGTTGTGTTCTCATGGAGTCCACTGGTATGCTGAAACAGGAAATGCCCTTTAACCTCAGCGTGCTAGTGGCTCCATGAGAACAAAGCTGCAGGAGTGAAGGTAAACACTGCTCTTCACTACGGCAGCTGTGCAGAGGTGAGCCGGAGCCTCAAGCCTCCCTGGCTCCCTTTGAAGCCAGCCCTGCAAACAGTCAGGACAACAGCATGTGTGGGATGAAGTTGTTACAGGGCCCCCTGAAGTGCAGGGCCCTGTGCGAACAACATATCCACACAATAGATGGATCGGCCCTGCCTGCAGGTGCAGTATGTCCTGCTGACCGAAGGGATCGCAGCCAGTAATTTTGTGCCCAAGGGACTGATTGCTCCCGTGGGCCGCAAAAATGAATATGGCAGAAACCATGGCCAGCAGCGATGTTGTGGGCCTGTAGGAGCAACTTGTCCCAGGCATTTGAGCTGTCCCCCATGCACACACCTACACCCATACACACGCACACACACACACACAAAGGCACCTGCCCCATGCAGCATGCACACACACAGGCACTCTACTCCTGCACCACACACACACACACAGACACTCCACTCCCATACTGCACCATGGCACCCAAATATAACCACAGAAAACACACACACACACACACACACATGTGCAGACCCTTCAGACACTTCTTATGATAGACACAGATGAAGCCACTGAATCAGATCCTGTGAGTGAGGGAAATCCAACAGTTGGACACACTATGAAGCATGCACTTTTCAACTTGTTTCAGGGCACCAAACACACTGGACCTCCTTCTTTCCCTCTCATGACATACTGTTAGGGTAATATGTCCCTTTATGTCCCAGCCAGGCAGCCAGCCACAGAGAATAGAGGGAATGTGGGGAGCTTCTGAGGGAGTGAGATGGTCTGTTAGTCAGACACATGCGTGCCATAGCACAGGGTTTGAAGCTTGTGTTTAGCATCACTGCCTGTCCATTACAAGGAGCACCACCGCTGGCTCTCATGGGAGCTTACAGAGTGATCTTTCCACTTTTGGCCAGCCTGGCTGCAATGCCAGCAAACTCTGCAAGTCTCACAGTTATAGCAGCTCTAACAGTGCTCTCAAAGAAATCTCAACATCCAGCCAAGTAGTGGTTCTCACATTGATGTTGCCACAGTCGACTGTCGGGACTGCCGACATCAGCGTGGGGATTGGGTCCTGCATTTTAGTGTTCACCACAGCTTCCATGCTGCTTACAGCCAGGGACAGCAGTGGCTTTCCCCAGATCTGTCTTAACAACAGTCTATTGATTTTCTCGGGAACTTGTCTAAATCTTTTTAAAACCCAGTTACACTAACTACTTTTATCTGCTCATCCTTATTTGTCAGATTTATAAAAGAGCTGTGCAACTATACAAGCAGAGACAAGAGCCATGGAAATCTAAATGACTATAATCTTTGTAGACCCTTTTTTTTTTAAAATAAATAATTGTGGTCAACAGTCATGGTCAACATTATTGGTACCCTAGCATTTTAGGTATGTTGTTTATAATGTCTTGAGAAATTTGTTATTTATTTAGTTGTTTTTCATACTGCCTTATCATGAATCAAGGCGGTATTCAGAGAACCATAACTTTTACAGAGAACAGTGAACACAACTAAAATATTGAATCACATTTCATACAGGGTAATTTGTCCTAACTTATTTAAAATCGTGAACATATTTACAATGAGTATTTGGCAGACATATTTACAGAGAGAAATAATTGGAAATATTCCAACTGTATGTCATCATAATAATTTAATAGTATGTTCAAAGGTGTGCAACAAAAAAAAAGATGTCTGTGTAAATTAGTCATAGTAATTTATGAGAAAAAAAGAAGATTTGACATGGACAGGATTAATGGCACCCTTCACTAATATGTGTTTGCACAACCCTTGGCAGTGATGACAGCCTCCAAACGTTCCTTGGAGACATCCAAAAGTTTCATACATCTGTCTGCTGGTAGTTTCTTCCATTTTTCAACTGTGATTTGTTCCAGCTCATGAATGTTTCCAGGATGCATTTTATCAATGGCAGATTTCAGCTCTTTCCAAAGGTTCTCAATTGGATTCAGTTCAGGACTCATTGCTGGCCAGTTTAAAACAGTGCATTTGTTCCTTTTTAACCATTCTTTTGTACGTTTGGATGTATGTTTTAGGTCATTGTCCTGCTGTAGGACCCATAACCTTCAACCCAGACCTAGCTTTCTGATACTAAGTAGCATGTTTTGCTCCAAAATACCTCTTACTTCATGATTCCTTTAATACATTCCAATCCTCTAGTTCCCGAGGCAGCAAAACTGCCCCACAACATTATGGAACCTCCACCATATTTAACTCCCAAAGTGGAAGTCCACTTGTTTCTAGATTCTGGTGTATTACCTGGACTACTTCCTCCACCGGCACTTTGGTGAAGAGGGAGTCCATATCAAAACTTACTAAGATGTCCACGTTACTTAGGGGCTTGTTTACAAAGCCGCGGTAGTGGCTTCTGCCCGAAATCGGAGCCGCGGCTGCATTGAATTCAATGGGGCTGCGGCTCCGATATCGGGCGGAAGCCGCTACTGCGGCTTTGTAAACAAGCCCTTTAGTCTCAGGTTGCTGCTGATTTCAATGAAGTGGGTAGAGACTCTGACATTTGAGGCAATATCATCTGTTAAAATTCTCAGTGGCCCAGGTAATGTGCCAGGGGTTGGGTTGGGGAGTTAATTGCACTAATGATGAGTTGTAGAGGGATATGTGCTTTGTGTATCTTGGATAGGGCATAGAATCTTGTGGTCCAGTAGTTGCCCCATTTTCAGACTGGGTTTTAATTCTGTCTTGATTGAAATGGCATGGTTTATCTGGTATGCTACTTCTCTGCAGATTTTTTAGAGAGGATTGTTAGGTAGCACCATGTAGGTATCTTCTACTAGGAGGTTGGATATTTTTGGGAGATAATCATCCAAGTCCTTCACTAAGACATGCAATCTTTGTTCACAGGCAGAATTACAAGATCATGTTGCTCTTGTAGGGTTTTACCTTATGTGGTAGGTTGTGGCAAGGTTCTTTATCCTGAAGCAATATAATGGTGGTTCCTCTATGGATATGATCTGCTTGATCTGATAATCCTATGAAAGTGCTATTTCAGCTATGATGTTAGAGTTATGAACCCCATTGGGGGTTATTGCAAAGTTTAGGCCTCTTGACAGGGGAATAGTTGTGGCTTGATCCAGCAATTCAGAGGTTAGTTTTGATGACAGTGTTAGGTAAGGTTGTAGTTCTCGGTTGTGGTTGCTGCTGTGCAGATAGTGCAAGAAGTTTACAAAACTATTTGGTTCTGACTTGTTCCAACATCCAGTTTGCGTGGACCATTGGGATACAATCTAAGACCCACCTGCCTTCTTCATTGAGTCTACTGGATAGAGAAGATGCAGGTCAAGACATTTGTTCCCCAGGCATCCTAGGTTTATCCAGCTTTGGTTTATCTGTTCTTTTAGTAGGGCCAGGCATGAGCGGTCCAGAATCTGTTGCACTGCTGGTGTATCCACATAATTGTGCAGTTTGAGGGAGGTGGGTGTCACATTTGCTTCCCTGCAGTGGCATAGCAAGGCTAATTGACTTAAAACATGTAAACATAGAAACATGACAGCAGAAAAAGTCCACATGGACTATCTAGTCTACTCTTCCATATCAACTACAATAGTCCCCTTTTTTCCTTTAGAGATCTTCTGTTTGTCCCATGCTTTCTTGAATGCAGATACTATCCTCATCTCTACTACCTCAACTGGAAGACTATTCCATAAATCTACCACTCTTTCCATAAAGAAGAATTTCCGCATATTACTCCTGAGGCTATTCCCTTTCACCCCCATCCTATATCCCCTCATAGTTGAGCTTGCTTTCAATCAAAAGAGGCTCTCCTCTTGTGCATTTATGCCACGGATGTATTTAAACGTCTCTATCATATCTCCTGTATCCTGCCTTTCCTCTAACATATACATATTAAGATCTTTAAGTCTATCCTCATATGCTTTGTAATGGAGACCACAACCCATTTTAGTAGCCATCCTTTGCACCGATTCCATCCTGTTTATATCCTTTTGAAGGTGTGGTCTCCAGAATTACCCACAATACTCCAAATTACATCATACCAGATACTTATACACAGGCACTATGACCTCCTTTTTTCTGCTGGTTATTCCTCTCTCTATGCACCCACGTTTCCTTCTGGCTTTCGCCGTCACCTTTTCTACCTGTTTAGCTGCTTTAAGATCATCAGAAACAATCATGCCCAGATCCTGCTCTTCTTTCATGGACAGAAGTACTTCACCCACTACATTGTACCACTCCCTTGGATTTTTGCAGCCCAAATGCATGACCCTGCATTTTTTAGCTTTATTTATTTAACATTTTTTATACCGTCTTTCTACAAGTCTCAGCTGCCAAATTATTGAATATTCTTCAAGCTTAGCTACATCCCTCCTCATATTATTCTACTCCTTCCTGGGTGTCTACTCTATTGCAAATTTTGGTATCATCCACAAAGATGCAAATCTTACCAAACAGCCCTTCGGTAATATCATTAACAAAGATATTAAAAAGAATTGGACCAAGGGAAGATTCCTGCGGCACACCTCTGGTGAATTCCTTGTCCTCAGAGTGAGCTCCATTTATCTGTACCCTTTGTCATCCCCCACTCAACCAATTTCTAACCCAGTCAGCCACTTTAGAGTCCATCCCTTGGGTGCTCAGTTTGTTTATAAGTTGCCTGTGCGGAATGGTGTCAAAGGCTTTACTGAAATCCAAGTACACCACATCTAGGGCTCTCCCTCGGTCCAACTCCCTGGTCACCCAGTCAAAGAAATCAACCAGATTTGTCTGACAAGACCTGCCTCTGGTAAACTCATGCTGCCTCAGATCCTGCAATCCATTGGACTCCAGAAACTTCACTCTTCTCTCTTTTAGCAGTGTTTCCAATAAGTTACCCACCACAGAAGTTAGACTAACCGTTCTGTAGTTTTCAACCTCATTCTTACTTCTGATTTTGTGTAAAGGAACCACATGTGCCTTTCTCCAGTCCTCTGGGACCACTCTGGACGCTAAAGAAGCATTGAAAAGTTCAGTCAGTGGAGCCACCAGAACGTCCCCAAGTTCCTTCAATATTCTTGGATGTATCCCATCTGGTCCCATTACTTTGTCTATTTTTATTTTAGCTAGTTCCTCACAAACATAGTCTTCTGAAAATCATTCAAGATCCTTGTCACTTCTATTCCTACTTGTGGGTGTTTTCTGAGATCCTATTCCTGGTCTTTCATCTGTGAACACAGAATAGAAATATTTGTTAATGTAACTAGGTGTATAAAAAATTACCTTGCTGAAGGCACAGGAAGAAGCTGGCCAACGAAGTTCTAGGATTGATGTAAACAGGAATGAAGCTAGCCAATGAACAGTCAGGACTGAGGTAAAGATAACTGGCCAATAGGGTTCCAGAAATACTAGGAAGTGTAAGATTGGCCAGGCTAGAGGTGTTGGATAGGCTGAAGCTGGCCAATGAAAGGTCAGACATGATCTAAAGGCTAGATTGGCCAATAAGAGACCAGAATCGTGACAGAGTGTGACTGGACAATGAGAGGCCAGAATTGAGATATATAGCTGAGGTTGACCTATGGGACTTATATCACTGTAAAGAGGTGAGCTTGTCTTAAAGGGACAGTGTAGCCCTGGTTTTAATGATGAAAAATCAGCAAAAGTTAAAGTTACATTTGGGGTTTTGGCTGTCAGGGTCTGGTGCATGAGGTCTTCCCACCACAGGAATATATTTATTTTCATTTTTAATTGTTAAATGTGGCTGTAAAAAGCGATGGTGGGGGGAGAGGGAGGGTTTGCATCCCGGAGATTTAAAACAGCACTGGAGGCTTGAAATTGATTCAGAGGTTTTTAAGGTTTCAGGCTATTAAAGCCTATTTTAAGGTAAAAAATGAAGTTTTAAAAATAAAATAAGTCTCATTACATAGAAAAGTATTGAAAAGTGGTCAGGCAGTATAGGGATCTCCCTAGAGGGCTCTAAATGACTTTTATTTCAGGTAGAGTTGTGATGCAGTAAGGTAATATCACAATTAGCTGTTCTAAAGGTCCAAAGTAACAGCACATAAAAATAAGGATTGGTATAATTTGGTGGAGAGAATATTTTCAGGAAGGAATTTCATGGTTTTTTTGGCAAGTGGTGGAGAACTATTTGAAAATTAGCAGTGGAGAAACATTTCTGCAATTGCTCATGGAATGTTGGCAGCAAAGCAGAAAAAGTTGAAGTTGGGACTGCAAAAGGAAGATGGCAGGTTGTGTATGAAGTGAAATTGTAAAGTTATTTTTTGAGAGAGAGAGAAAGAGTAAAAGAGATTTGAATTTTGCTGTTAATTAAATTGTGGAAAAAGAAGGTGCTTGAAACTTCTTTGAGACTTCAGTTGAGCTCTGAAGAAATGTACAGGCTTTTATTTGGCAGAGTTGATCCTGCTTTGGACAGGGACGTCTCTGAAATATATTCTTCAGAACTCTGATAGTGCTAGTGATCAGATTTTCTGTTTCACAGGAATCTGAAAGAAAGAGTCTGAGAAGGAGGGGACCCGAGTTGAGACTCATCTAAAACTTATTACCTTGGTAAATAAATGAACAAATACTGATTTTAAAACCACTAATAAGTGGAACTGGTGATGGCTGGCAAGCAAAACTGACAGCCAGGGTTTTGAAAAGGGATGTCTATTAAAGAGCTAGCGAAGAAAAACCCTTAACCAGTTATATTCTGAAAGCATTTGAAGGGAATTTAAGAAAAAAATCCCTAAAGAGTTTAATTCCTGCTTCAGGAGAGCTGTGCTGAATTGGGCACAGAGTGCATAGAATCTTAATGCCTGTGACAGATTGAAAAACTGTTTAAACTGAGACTCTAAAGCTGAGTTGGATAATTTGTAACTCAGGCTACTGAAGTACAATTTTCTTTTTTAGTGGTAACTCTTCAAAGAAATTAAACACTGATTCCTGAGAAAGAATTACTCTGAAATTGAACAAAAAGGTGTAATTTTAGTTTGAATGTGGTTGAGTGAGTATGAAACTTAGGTGGTTGTTTACTAAACAGTCCTAATGTTACCGGTGCTAGTTGCAGCGTTCACGTGAAGAATCCCATATAAGGAAGTGGGTGTTCCGGCCTTAAGTCAAGAAAAACTGGATATCATGTGATAGAGGGCGCCTTGGCCGTTATCATGCTTTAGTGTGCGGTGTGGCACGTTAGCGCGCCATAAGCCTAATTATGTAGAAGCGCTATGATAACAGCTGCAGAGGTGTAGTACACTGGTTAATACAATGCTTGCTGAGACAGTAGTCATGAGTTCAATTCCTCTGGGTCCATAGAATATGGCGCAGTCTGAGACAATTCCTTTTAATGCATGCAACAGACACATCTGAACAATTTGTGCTGCCAATCGAAAAACCCTCGCTGCAGTGCAGTAACCTAATGTGCATTTTAGGGCACCCACCCTAAGGTGCCCTATGAGGTGCCGTAGTTTGCCATCCTCCAAGGCACCATATAAGGTGCCCCATTAGCTTGTGCAACCTAAGGTGCAGCTAAAGATGACCAAAGGAGGTTAAGGTGACCCATGAAAAGGTGGCCAATGGCGGTAAGGTGGCCCAAGTTGAAAAGCACAAAATGTATGGGGCAAACACAGATGTAACCCTACCACTGCACAGAGCACTAAGGAAAGCCAATCAACAAATTATGGATGGAAGCACATGGCGGAGCTGATGGACCTGACAAATCTGCATGCAGCTCATGTGGCAGCTGGTAAAGTGGACATACATATCAGAGGCAGCTATACCGATGTATAGGGTGATGGTGATGTAAACTGCAAAAATGACAGTGTGTGGCAGAGGATGGGAATACGTGTCCACCAGAGCAGGTAAAGGTGGCAGGATAACAGGAGGACAGAGGAGTAGCAGTGCCATGAGAGCAGACACATGAGAGGCAATCATGAAGGGCCACAATGCAGAAAAGGTTCGGAGCGCAGGACAAGGGATAGTAATCCGCACATTAGGGCAGGATGCAACACAGCTGGCAGAGACAGATAGACAGACAGAAGGATGGTTGGCAACTGTGATGAGGCTATAATGTGCAGGCACACACATCTGCACAGATATGACCATTACAGGAAGGAAAAATAGTTGTGTAGGACAGGCATAAAAAAAGGAAAACACACAGGAATCAAACCCATGACCACTAACTGAGAAGGCAGTGTACTAACCACTGTGCTATGCTTCTATGGCAGCAATCATAGCAATGGCTGGCTACACAACAATTGCAGGTCACCACACAAACATTCTGCTGTGCTTACTGGGACAGGATAAAGGCACAGCCAAGGCACTGTACAGGGCCCCATAGGTCAGCCAACTGAGGTGAGGGTGGTTTGTGGTTGAAACACTGATCTCCGAAATATGTCTGCCTGTTACAGCCACAAAAGGAAGTTGTCCTGGACATTCTTACTAAAAGAGGCCCACTGTTGGACTGAACCCATGACCACTAGCACAAAAGTGAATGCACAAACTGGGGATACCACCAACATGAGTCAAACAACAAAGGCTGCATACAACAACACTGCACGGCACCAAACAAAAAGCCTGCTGTGTGCCAGGATAAGGCAACCCCAACAGTAACCATGATGTAATGCACATGCAGAAGAGCTGTGTACAGCTCATATCACAGTCTGTAATTGGGACGAGAGCCACATATGCACACATGCACACACACAATGAAATGTTATGCAGTGGAGACAGCATGCAAAAGAGCAAAGAAAAGGAACCCAAAGGGTGGCAGGGGATGCTCTGTGTAGCAGGGCAAAATGAGGAATATAACTGAAAAGGAACACGTGAGAATTGAACTTGCAAACAGAAGCTGGGACAGATCAGCTCAACAACAGCAATAACAATCACCCAAGCATACTAGCCACATAGACAGTACAAAGGAACAGGCATATGTAATAGTTAATATGTGGCAGATAGGCTGCATAGAGGGCACACTGTGGTCTACAGTGAAGAGATGGAAGTGTGTAAAGGAGAGCTGACGAAGCTGCAGCCAGCTCATGGTCAGGTTAGCACAACACAAGGAAAAAATGAAAGTCATACGGGAATCAAACCTGCAACCTATGGTGCTCTAACACATGTCTGTAACCACTATCCCAAACAACCAAACAATGCAAACATATAAAGACTGATGTCAGTCCCAAAAGATCCAAGATGCAACCTACCGCCTGTCTGCAGCAAGTGTCTGCTAGGAACTGTCTGAGGCAGGCAAAGGCCATAGCACATCACACTGAATACAGAAGATGTCTGAAAAATGTATAGAATCACCATGTCCCCATCTCCAGCTGCCATTGGCACATGTCCAAATTAGGGCATCATCAGTGATACAGAAATGGTGATGGATAGCAGTCTGTCAGCACACAAGAGATAGGTCAGTTCACAACATAAAACAGATGCGCACAATGTATACAAGGTCAACAGCAGTAGGTTACAGATAGCAGAGCCACCAACCCTTCAGAGGTGTAAAAACACCACCTTCCACATGATAATGAAAACTGTATGCACAATGTAGCATTACACACCCACGCTAAAAAAAAAACATACACACACAGTATGATAAGGTGAGCATGCCACCAGTAGCATACAGCCTGTCTGTGCACAATTGGAGATCAGTGGAGATAAATCTTGGCCAAAGCAATGCTACACAGCATTTGGTTGATGCTACAATGTCACGGAAGGGTGCACGTGCAGCCCACCACCAGAACACCTAGGACGTGTGGACACACACAGCTCTCTTGGATGTGTCCCAGAAACAGTGCTGGAGCAGATGAACTGGGCAGGAACACATGTGCATGTGTGTGACAACATTAACATATGGGGTATGGGGGTGCATGGCAAAGAGGTGAACCACAACATATGTGCATTGGACAGATAACCTCAGACATGAGCTGTGGCTGATTGTCCCCACAGACCATTTACCTGTATGTCCACCTACCCCAGTCCCCTGCACGTTGAGTGGGGACAGACAGCTGCCATTGCACCACAGCACCAGGAAGGTCACAAAACATATCCTGCCCATGGATAAACACACAAGAAACATACATATGTCATGTTGGAGCTGTGCAACACACACAGCACCATCACGTCATCACCCTTCATGCACACCAAATCCGTTACAGTCTGGCTTTTGTCCATTACACTGTACTGAATTGCCCCTGCCAAAGTCCCAACTGACGTGTTAATGTTAAAATTAAAGGGCCTCTACTCCATATGTCCCCTTTCATCACCTCTCTGCTGCCTCAGACACTGTCGACCACAACCGTCACCTTGATATACTGTCCTTGTATGTCCATAATGCATCTGTACTAACCTCCTGCCCCTCATATCTCACCCGTCACACCTTCGGTGTGTGTTTTCTTGGGCCCACCTCCCCTGCATCCCTGCTCCCAGTTGCTGGAACACAGGGATATGTCCTGGGTCTGCCTCTTCTAAATCTCTATACCAGATGCCTTGATGTGGCTATCTGTTCCCCTGCCGTTCAGTACCAACTGTATGTTGATGAGTGCCAAATATATCTCACCATCCATCAACACTCTCTGGCAGTCCAGACCCCGAACTCTGTTTGCGTTTCTGACAATGCTGGCTTGATGTCTCCCCGCTGCCTGAAACTGAACATGGCCACAACCCAACATCTTATCTCTCCCGAAACCCTGCCCCCATATTAAGTGTCTGTGTGTAGGTGGCTACACATTGCTTCACTTTGGTACGCAATGTAGGGGTTGTCTGTGACTCCTCTCTCTCCTCCTCCACACATACACATCATGTAGCTAAGACCTATGGTGTCATTCTAGATAACAATAGCAAAATCACCCCCATCCTACATGAACACCCAACTAAAACATGAATGCACCCCTTAGTCACCTCCCGTCTTGCTTACTGTAACCTACACCTTGCTGGTATCCCCTTGAATCATCGGTGTCTGCCTCAATCTAACCAACACTCCGCTGCATGGCTCATCATCTGCTGGCATCGTCATGGCCATAATACTGCTCTTGTCAATTCACCTCACTGGCTCACAATCCGTTTCTGCATCCAGGTGTAGGTTACCCCGCTGAGCTAATGATGCATTAACTGTGTGTGTGCTCTGTACCTTTCCTCCCGTATATCAACTCCTACTAATACTAGTACTACTGAGCATGTATATATTGTTACCAGTCATACACAGTGCTGTACAGAAACATGTAACACACAGTCCGTGCTCATCAGTGTATGCTATGTAATCAATGTGCATGTATCCCCCATCATGAGATCCACACGTCTAGGCAACTGGTCTCACCTATGTCCTGCTTCCCTACTGTTAACCACACACCACATCCCGTTTACCTTGCTAAACCCTACGACTGGAACAAACTACCTGTGTCTGATCATCAGCCGCCTTCTCCAACTATCTACCAAGTTAGTGCGAAAGGTAACCTACCCACCTACGCCAAGTAATGCAGTCTCACCTGATCCCCGTGCATCCGCAGTTATCCCCTACACACACCGCCTGTGTTGTTTTTGAGTATGTTGAATGGTCTGATGAGCAGGGATTGTCTTCCATATCTCTGTGTAGCATTGTGTATGACTGGTACCACTATACATATGTTCAATAGTAGTAGTAGTACATATATATATATATACTAATGTAATTTTCAAAATATGCAGTACGTACATGAGAAGACCTCCGCAATCAGCTGGTGCCTGGTTGCCATGCCCTCACATGTGTCACCACGGCCATGTACAGGACGGCACATAGTATCATCTTCCAGATCCTCATTAATTTGGACCTGAGAGCAATGTTGTGCAGGATGCAACAGGCCAGAATTATCTTAGCCACAGTCATGGGTTTGTATTGTAAGGCCCCGCCGGTCCTATCCAGACACCTGAAGTGACTTTTCAAAACATCAAAGGTGCGCTCGATGACTGAGCGGCTGGAGGCATGAGCCTCATTGTACCTCCTCTCTGCACATGTCCGCGGCAGACGCACAAGGGTCCGCAACCAGGGAAGACACCCATATCCTGCATCACCTGCAGAAAAAATGTAGAAAGGTAAAGCAGAAGGTGATCCACACACACATGCACACAAGCATGTACATGCAAACCAACAGCACTGACAGGTCTGTGAGAAACATAGGACAGCACATGCTGGCACACAACATCTATGCGGCAGCGTTAGGAGGTGTGAGACAGGGAACATGGGGGAGGGGTAAGGTGTGGAAACTACATCATGTGTAACCACAAGAAACACATGCCCAAATACCCTTAGCCAAAAGGGTATTTGAGCCACACACATATGAGCCACACACATGGCAATGCACCCCGGACAAGGGTAGTGATGCACACATTTGCAAGCGTGTGATAGCCATAATACTGCCCACACACAGCAGTTGAAACAGGAAAAGGTCACTTATTTGGCCAGAAAGGATGGCCGAGACAACAATACACTGTTGATATACATGAAACATTCATGTGTCTTGTACTTTGCCCACAGAAAGCACACAATGTGAAATGGCCATAAATGTCACAGGTGGATGTGCCACCAACACAAAACACTGTAGCAAAGAAGACCTTGAAGGAAATTACCCCCCCCCCCTTTGAAGACACACACAGATGACACACAAACACAACTAGGGACACCCTGCAAACACAGACATGTGCACCTACGTGTACTCAGAGGAACACCATGTGCATTTCTGAGCAGAGAAATACCCATCCAGCAGTATACAGTCCTCATATTGTCCAGCCTCAAACTGTCCGAATAGTGCTGAGTGATGCAGGATAAAGGAGTCATGGGTGGACCCTGCAAACCTAGGGACCACATTCAGAATACGCATATTTGCATCACATACAACCTGAATATTCAGGGAATGGTAGTGTTTACGGTTGCGGAACACTGCCTCCCTGTCTCTGGGCGGGACCAGGGCAACATATGTGCAATCAATAGCTCCCATCATGTGTGGTATCCCCCAACCTCCTCAAAGGCCTGGTTCAGGGTCCCCCACTGTTGCCTAGTGTTGGAAATTGCAATGTAATTCGCCACCCGACTGACCATGGCCTGCAGTACCTGGTGGAGACAGCATGAGAAGGTGGGCCGGCTCATGCCACCCACTGCACTCACACATGACTGGAAACAGCCAGAGGCAAAGAAATGTAGGGCAGTCAGGAGCTTGACCAAACCCGGTATGGCATGTGACCGACCAGTCAGGGGCTCGAGGTCAGTTCTTAGATCCTCAAAGAGCTCCATAATAGTCCCTGTGTCCAGACAGTATAGGGAGATGACCTGGTCCTCATGCATGTCCTGGAGATGGGACCTGGGCCTGTAGAGGCAAGGCTGGCGAGGGCGCAGCTCGGCATGCCTCCTGTGCCATGCCGGCACAGCCCTAGCTTGCATGGCCCCCACAGCTGCAGATCGGAGTTGCAGAGGGTCTGCACCCATGCCCTGTGCTTCAGCACCATGGAAACCATCTCCCTCATTAGGCAACCATGGGTCCTGAGCACCCTCCAACACACATGCAGCCACCACAAAGGCAGCCATCATTGAAAACAGATATACCAGAGACAGAGGGTTTGCTCTTGCCTGCCCCTCACCTCACCTACACCACCTTCCACCTGCCCCTCACCTCCTCTACCCCATACCTGCTCCCCACCTCACCTTCTCCACCCCCCCCGCCTGCTCCCCACCTCATCTGCTACTCACCACCCCTACACCACCTCTCGGCTGCTCCTCACCTCACCTCACCTCACCTGTTGCACCCCTCACCTGCTGTAATCCTGACAAAAACCTCACCTCGCCGCCTCTGCACCTCACCTACACAAAACCCTCGGCATGTACCATGTATGCCTGTGAGTTTATTAGCTATTTTCCAGTGTGCAGCTGTGCATGCGTTGCGCATGCGCAGCAGTGTGAGTGCGGTGTTGGCATGTGTTGTGCATGCGCAGCAGCATGAGTGCATGTTGGCATGTGTTGCGCATGCGCAGCAGCACGAGTGCATGTTGCGCATGCACGTACCATCTATGACCGTGACCAGTGCACATGCACGGGGCTCTGCGTATGCATATGCGCCGTGCAGGCATGGCGCATGCGCATGCGACGTGTATGTGCGCCATGTGGTGCGTGTGCGTCTACTTGTGAGCATCATGCACGGAGCCCTGCACATTACATGCGCATGGGAGTTGCTTATACAGCGCATGCACAATGCACGTAAAGCCACGTCCCCATGAAAAAATGCATTACTAGGCCTGTACACGTGGTGCATGCCGAGGGTTTTGTGTAGGCAAGGTGAAGAGCATGCGAGGTGAGGATTTGGTCAGGTTTATAGCAGGTGAGGAGTTCAGCAGGTGAGGAGAGGTGTGGTGAGGAGCAGGTGACAGGGAGAGGAGGGGAGGTGAGGAGCAGGCATGAGGTGGAGCAGGGGAGGCAAGGAACAGGTGAGGGGATAGTAGGCGAGGACTAGTGGAGGCGAGGATGTGTGACAGGGAGGGAGAGGACACAGAGAGCAGGGAGATGGAGTGTCAGGACATGACAGGAGGGGATGAGGGGGAAACACCAGGGCAGCGGTCCCCAGAGGCGGCAGGAATTGGTGGGCCTGAGGTGGGGGTTGTAGGGCCATCGGGTCTGTGCCAGCCCACCCAGGAGCAACCTGAAAGGCCACCCAGTGCCAAACGTAGGCGGATCCCAGTCCCAGCCGAGGAAAGGAATAGGGCATTTAGATTCAGCCAGCAGGAGAACCACATCCTGCTGGCCAGTGTATTGGAGAGATGTGATGTGCTGTATGGGCGCCTGTGCTGCAGAACCACTGTGGCCACACACACACAGGTGTGGAAGGAGGTACAGGAGGCCATAGCCCAGGCCAGGGGACCACCAGGGACCTGGACAGCCTAAGGAAAAGGTTCAATGATATCAAGCGTGGTGTACGTGCCCACATGCTGGCGGAGAGGCGACATGCTATGGGCACTGTTGGGGGTGCTTCCTTTGTCCCCAGCCTGACACCCCTGGAGCAGCAGCTCACAGAATTGTTTGGCCCCATCTACCTGCGTGGACTGCCTGCAGCGCTGGACACAGCTCATCCACAGGCAGGTAGGTCTGAGATATACAGAAACACGTACAGCTATCGGCCCAGCACATGCTGGCCATTGATGGGGTGTTGTGGGCCTATGTCCTGAGAACATGTGTGGCCTACCATAGGAAACTGGGAGCTACACAACCAGCAACACCTGGCAAGGTCCTTACAGGGAGTTTGTGATAGGTACCTGGGGCTGTGTGCACGACACTCACAGTGCTGGATGTAGTAGAGCACCAAACAGGTGTATGAAACCAGGGGGGGGGGGGGCTAGTCCATTAGCCAGGCTGATTGCCACCCTGCCTCCACTGGGCAAGAGAGGAAAATGAGACTGTACATACAGGGAGGACCTACCACCCTCATCCCTATTCGCACAGCACATGCAGCTGCTATTCCTAAAGGTCATACAGAATCATCATACAACTGCAGCTAATCATGCATCACAATATGACATGAGGAAACATACAGGAGGGCCATAAAACTAACCCAACACACAGTGACCTGGAGAGGGCCCGCACCCCCCACTTATAACAGCTATGACGTGTGTTTGCTATTACCTGTCCAGAGACATATCCCCGAACAGTGACAGAGAACGGCCTATCACACTGAGATTATGAGGTAGAAGCAAACAAAAGCCAATGACCACATCAAACAGATATCAGACACATAGTACTCTGTCATTTGACAGCATACAGTAGGAATCCCCAATCCACCCTCTCCAGACATTGGGGTGCACATTTCCAAAGCTTTACCGACTGCACCTAGCTCAATCCTCGCACCACCTGGGGCAGCTCGTATACAGGCACTGCAGTGCCACAGACACATTCCCATGCCCCCATGCACACCAACACCCCCCCCAGCCCCCACAACAATCCACCCCCACACGGACACACCCTAACCGCATGTCCCTCCCTACCCCGTCCCAGCCACGTAATGACTCCACCCATTCCTCTGCTATCCCTTTACCTAGGCCCCTGCTCTGGTACCCGCTTCCCCCGCCTTCCGCCCAGAACCCTCCTACAACACCTCACAAACCACCCTATAAACACACTTATTCTGGTCTGTATCCCACCTCACCTGTCCCCTTGCACCTCCTTCTCCCCCCCCCCCTTGACCCCGATTGCTCCCCACCCCTTATGACACCATGCCTGTATGCTTAGCCTCTACCTTGTGTTCCGTTGCCTTTCTCCTGTCCAGTATATTTTGTGGTGGCCGTCTCCCGTCAGCAGTCTGAAACATATTCCCAGTGTAAACCACTCTGGTACCACCAGTATAAACCACTCTGGTACCATCAGTATGAACGTTAGATGAGATGTCAATGAAATGAGAACACAAACGCAAATAATGGAGCTGTACATATGTGGTCTGGTCAAACCCATAACTATTGTGCACCCTCTACCACCCCACAGGTGACATCCAGGCCATGGAGGCGGAGGTGGAGGAGGATTTTGGTGAGCCAGAGGCTGCAGGCCCAACAGTGGTTTCACAGGCAGCGGTTGCTTCCACCACCTTTGCTGCATCTACATGGGATGAAGTGCTGCACAGGGTGGAGGACGGGGCAGTGGACGGCACCACACCAGTGGGGAGCACACACACAGCAGCACAGTTGCTGTGGAGAACACAGAGAGCCAGGACAGCAGGCATCGCCCAGGAATACCAGGCCCATCAGCCACACCACCCACCAGCATGGGTGTCATATTGTCAGAGCTGCAGGCACATACCGCCTCATCTCAGCGGGATGCTGAAGGTAGGTACCTCAAGGAGCCAGTATAATCAAAAACATACACCCAAAACCCAAACAAGGCAGACCAAAAAAACAACACACTACAAAAAAACAAAAAGAAAAAACAGAAAACAAAAATAGAACGTGAGACAGGAATTTCCAGTTGGAGTGAGCGTCATAGAGGAAAAAAGACCTCAGTAACCCTCCAGATATATATAATGGAGGAAACGAGTCTAACATAAGGGTGCAATGCCCATCAATAATGAAAAGACTCTTTTTACATCAAAGGTCAGACCAAAAAACCTCTATGGCACAAAAACATCCAGCCAACTGGTACAGCTTGAGCACAGCACAGTAATAAGGCAAAAATCAATCAGCGTGTTGAAATAACAGCAGACCAGCACACAAAAATCAAAGGAATCCAAAACTTATCTGAAGTCAGAGCATCAAGAAAAGATATGAAATGAGCCCCGACATGAGCCCCGACACCAGGTTTTTCGCCTTGCGGCTTCCTCAGGAAGCTTCAACGTATGTGGAACTTCAACTCGAGAGAAGGACGCTGACCTGCAAAAAACGTGACCAAACAACTCTGTCTCACGTCAGATGCTATGTGTGTAAAGCAATAAGCTATGCCAGATCACGGCGCAAGTATAACACAAAATCCAAAAAACGCCGAAAAAAGATTCAGGTGCATGCGCTTAAAAAAGTAAATCCCATAACATCAGGGAAAACCCAGACCCAAGGAACATCAAAACAGGCATGCCGGTATACAACACCATAGCTACTACAGATGTGAAATACAAAAAATGCAAAAAAGACCCACCAACCCACCCAAAAATCTTATTCAAAAACTAAAGGAGTTATAGACAATTCTTCCATTAAATAGATTCATTCAAACCGCGATCTGGCATAGCTTATTGCTTTACACACATAGCATCTGCAGTAAGTTTTTGAACTTGCTCTGTTTGGGGTAAGGTTTTTTGTCAGTTTTTCACTTGTTATTGATTTTTGACATGAGACAGAGTTGTTTGGTCACGATTTTTGCAGGTCAGCGTCCTTATCTCGAGTTGAGGTCTTTTTTCCTCTATGACGTTCACTCCAACTGGGGATTCCTGTCTCACGTTCTATTTTTGTTTTCTGTTTTTTTGTAGTGTGTTGTTTTTTTGGTCTGCCTTGTTTGGGTTTTTGGATGTATGTTTTTGAAGGTAGGTACCTGGCAGGGTGGTGGCATGTGGCGGTGTGGCACACCACCCTCCGGACACAGCAGTGGGGGCACACTACTGTACACTGAGAGTGGGCCGCAACACATATATGTGCCCCCATGGCCATGTCTGGGATCTGTGGTCTGTCACATCGGGGAGGCAGCATGTCAGTAACGTAGGGGAGGGTGTGGCAGATGTGCACAGATGTCTAGCAGGGTCACGGGTCAGCATGCATGGTTATACGCTGGGGGTGGGACAGGTTGTGCTAGGGGGCACGTTTGTAACGTCCCACTGACACACGTGGCCCTGTGCAAGTAACATTTATGCTCCAGGACATTCTACCACAATGTGCTAACAGGATATGAGGGTACACACCCCTTTGTAGCAGGCCCCCAGTGTGCTTCGCCCCGCACTTAATGCATGGGTCACAGTGTGAGGTTCATAACATGTCCGACAAGTCACACTGTGTCTCACCCACAGCCACTCATGAGGCACTGCTGTCCATTAGAGATGAGGTCCGGGGCCTGAGGTTGGAGCAACGGGCCAACACCCGGGCACTGAGGCAGCTACGTGTTTCAGCAGACGCAATGGCGGCGGGGATATTTCGTGTGGCCGCTGCAATTGAGACCATGGCTGCACATTCCTGGCAGCCAGAAGCAGACCCCGGGGCAGCGGCAGCACCAGCACAAAGGGGTGGGTGGGAGCATGGTAGCCATCGATGTGGACACTGACTCAGGTCATGAGTGATGGAAACAGGGACATGTATGTGCAAAAATAAAAACATCTTACCTGGTTGATACCTCTGTGTACGTGTCCACTGTTTGTCCCTGTCATTCCATGGGTACCCTGTCCCCCATGTGGCCACCCTGGACACATGTGCATTACCATTTCATGGGGGGGGGGGTCTGCACTACCACCAATCACCACACATAGGTTCTGCCATGCCCTGTGTGCCCTGAACTGTGACATGTGTGCACAGTTATACGTATGTGGGTGGGGCTACCCTCAGAACCCAATATACCTGGAGTATATGTCAGGTGGGTCATATACATTGTGAGGGTTGTCCACTCTCTCACAAAGCATATCCTCCCCATTAGGCTATCTACATGTCTGCCCTTCTATCTGACCCACACCAAGGTCTATGTGACCTACTAGCCACAGATGCCTGGGAGACACACAGGACAGGCAAGGGTACCTAGCTACAGTCAGATGTTTACTCTCCACTAGCACTTTGTGAGAGCCGCTCCCCCTCCTCCATCCCACCATCCACTTGTCGGAGCTTCACCAGCTACCACCCTGTCCCGCTCATGAATTGAGAAGTCTGTTCACACTTTCCTGCCTCATACCTACTGCTAACTAACTATTCCCCTCATCTTTTTCAGATTATGATGCATTAGATATGTGGCCTACACATCACAGCCACCATGCATGTGTCCATGGCTGCTGGACCCCACAGCACATGGGTACATCACAGGGGCAACAGGGGACACATATGCCTGCCCATATCGCCATCACCCACACCTGATGGTGGAAATATTCCATGTATGTTATCTATGTCTACCACACATACACATGGGCATGCACATATGTCTCATGCTCACGTCAACAGTCTGTCTGTAAGGGAGACACATGACCATTGTGATGTATTACAAAAACTATATTTAACAATAGCTACATTGTGGCCTAGTTACAGATGCCCACATGTTGGGTCCCGGGTGACATGACAGCACAGGGCACGTGTGTGAAGCGGCACTGTGGCCCTCACACACTCCTGGGCCGCACATCAGGGGATGGCTGTGGAGATGCACTGCACATACCAGCCGCACGCTGCATGTGCATCTCTGCAGCCATCCACTGAATGGCGCCTGCCAGTCACCGGATGGTGCGGTCCTGGGCCCGCTGGCATTGCAGCATGCTAACCATTGCCACAGACAGGTCCCGGATGCACATGCCACCACATCCACACCATGTGCCCGCTGTTTGTGTGGTGGCATGTGCGAGGGCCCTGTCTGTGGCAATGGGTGGTGTAGCTACACCCAGACAGGCACCATCGCCGCACACATGCGACAGCTGGCAGGGACACACAGTGCCCTGTGCTGTCCTGAGGCCCCTCCCACCCACAGGGCCACCCTCCCCCCTCCACACACCCCTCCTCCCCCCCAATATGCTCTGGCCAGTGGGTCCGCTACTACCTTTTGCCTTCGCCGCCTGCATATGTGGATGTGGGTCTGGACATGTGTGGGGTGCCACCTATGTGTCTTGTGTGCTACCCCCCAGACACCCCATACCCTGCTCCTACCCCATACCCTGTCTCCTTGCATGACATGGCAGCACCATGCCATGTGTGGGGTAGGCATGCTGATCTCCAGGGGAAGTGTTTCCTAGCTCTCTGTGTGGTCCGATACACAGCTGTGTGTTTGCCTGACCTACACACATCTGCAGAAACACCTACCATGACACCATGATATCTTTAACAAACATGTGTGATGTGTTCTTACGGCTCGCGGGGATTGGGAGGACCTGAACAAATCAACAGGAGCCACTACCATAACAACAGGCTGAATAATAGCGCTCAATAATCAGATCTAGGCCTCCTGGGGATAGGGTGGACTTAAACACATCAACAGGAGCAACTACCCTAAGAGCAGGATGAATAATAGACCTCTTTAATCAGGTCTAAGGCCTTCTGGGGATAGGGTGGAATTAATCACATCAACAGGAACTACTACCATAACACCAGGATCTGTATAAGACCTCTGTACTCAGGTGTGAGGCCCCCTGGAGATAGGGCAGAGCTGTGAAACTGCAACAGCTGCAGCTACCATAACACCAGGATCTATAATAGACCTCTGTACTCAGGTCTAAGGCCCCCTGGAGATAAGGCAGAGCTGTGAAACTGCAACAGCTGCAGGTACCATACAACCAGGATGTATAATAGACCACTGTAATCGGGTCTAAAGCCTCCTGGAGATAGGGCAGATCTGTGCAACTGCAATAGGTTCAACTACCATACCACCAGGATGTATAATAGACCCCTGTAATCAGGTCTAAGGCCTCCTGGGGATAGGGCAGATCTGTGCAACTGCAACATAAGCAGGTACCATACCACCATGATGTATAATAGTCCACTGCAATCAGGTTGAAGGCCTCCTGGAGATAGGGCAGATCTGTGCAACTGCAACAGGTACAAATACCATACCACCAGGATGTATAATAGACCTCTGTAATCAGGTCTAAGGCCTATTGGGGATAGGGTGGAATTAAACACATCAACAGGAACAACTACCATACCACCAGGATATATAATAGACCACTGTAATCAGGTCTAAGGCCTCCTGGAGATAGGGCAGATCTGTGCAAGTGCAACAGAAGCAGGTACCATAGCACCAGGATGTATAATAGACCTCTGTAATCAGGCCTAAGGCTTCCTGGAGATAGGGCAGAGCTGTGAAACTGCAACAGATGCAGGTACCAGGGCAACTGCAACAGAAGCAGGTACCATAACACCAGGATGTATAATAGACCTCTGTAATCAGGTCTAAGGCTTCCTGGAGATAGGGCAAAGCTGTGAAACTGCAACAGATGCAGGTACCAGGGGTTCTACAGGTCAAACAACGGTAAGGATTTGAGGGTTTATTTTTATTAAATTGCTAGCTCTCAGACTGGGAGCTCTTAAAAGGGTTTTTGTATATTTTTAAAGCAAAGTTACTTTCTTTTTGGTGCTTTAGTAGAAATTTCCTTGAACAGAGTAGGTTGTTGAACACCAGTAACTTTCTCAGCTTTGGGAACTGCTGACACCTAATCAGGTGTTAGTTCCCTCCCTACCCTCCCTACCCACCCTGACTCCCACCCACCCGTAGTGAGCAGTCTTGCTTTATAGGACACCTCTCCATTTAACAAAGCACAGAGACTTGGAGCAGCACATTTTGAATATAATTAAAGAGATTTAACTGCTTTTTCTCTGAAAGAACAGTTGGGAAACCAGCTGGTACTTGGTAGATCTCTCTCTTTTGCTTTAACAGATAACTAAGCTCCATGAACAGAACAATGGCTGGGAAAAATCGTATCGCTAAAGCTGTTGCCCCCGTTACAGCTTCTGCCTCTGTCCAGACAGAGGTCCTAATGCCAGTTGAAGGACCGGTTCCATTTGCAGGGTGCCTGTATGCTGAAGCTCTGAGGAAACAAGTGGAGGAACTCAGAGAGGAGGTGGTGAGGCTGAGGAGCATTCAAGACAGTGAGAAGTACATTGATGAGATGCTTCTTGCAGCAACCAAGCTCTCCAGCACAGGAGAAGATGGGTGCCAACAGAATGTCGATGGATAGACACAAGTCACTAGGGCATGCAAATTCACCAATCCAACTTCTCCAGCCCTTGAATTGAAGAACCATTATGCAGCCCTGGAAGTTGAGGAGGTGAAAGCATAAAGGGAAGAACCAGAGCTCAAGTACCCCAAAGTTGCAGAATCAGTGACCACAAGGAAGCGAAGGGTAGTGGTGGTTGGAGACTCTCTTCTGAGGGGCACTGAGGCATCCATCTGCTGACCAGACTTGATGTCCAGAGAGGTATGCTGTCTGCCTGGTGCCAAAATCCAAGATGTTATGGCGAGTTTGCCAAGACTCATCAAGCCCACTGACTATTACCCAATGTTGCTAATCCATGTTGGAGCAAATGATACTGCCAGGTATCCTTCAGAACGTATCAAAAGTGACTTCATGGCTCTGGGACAGAGGGTGAAGCAGTTAGGTGCACAGGTGGTGTTCTCTTCAATCCTCCCTGCTGAGGGTAAAGGCCAAGGCAGAGAGGCTCACATCCTGGAGATGAATGCATGGCTGCGTGGATGGTGTCATCGAGAGCGTTTTGGTTTCCTAGACCATGGGATGCTGTTCCAAGGGTTGCAGAGCAGAGATGGCATCCATCTCTCCAAGAAAGGTCTTCGGTGGTAGACTGGCTAATCTACTGAAGAGGGCTTTAAACTAGATTCGTTGGGGATGGGTGAAGAAAGCCCCTAGGTAGGTGAAAGCCCCCAGGTAGGTGATACATTAAATGCCTTTATGGAAATGGGCAACAGGGGTAACATATGGAAAGCAGTGTGTAAAAATGCTCATAGCATGGGAAATAAGATCCCTGATGTTGAAGCTTTGGTGGGAGTGGCTGACTTGGATTTAGTGGCAGTTACAGAAACATGGTTCACAGAAAACCATGATTGAGATGTAACTATATCTGGCTATACTTTATTCAGAAAGGACAGGGTAGGAAGAAGGGGAGGAGGAGGGGCACTATATGTAAAAACTACTATAAAAGCTTTGGAATTACAGAGCTTAAAAGGGAGAGAGGAGGCATTGTGGGTTAAACTAGAAAGAGGGAAAGAGAAATCTATTTGCATTGGTGTGATATACAGACTTCCCTCACAAGAGGAAGAGGTGGACAGAGAGTTAATTGAAGACATACGCAGCATTACTAGGAAAGGGGAAGTGCTACTGATAAGAGATTTCAATATGCCAGATGTTGATTGGCACATTCCTGCTGCAGTATCATCTAGAAGTAATGAGATCCTGGATTCTCTACAGGGAGACCTATTCAGGCAATTGGTAACAGACCCCACACCTGAAGGGGCCATACTGGACTTGGTGCTTACCAATGATTAAAGTGTTTCTGATGTTGTAGTGGGAGATCATTTTGCATTCAGTGATCACCAGATGGTGTGGTTCAGTATTAGAACTAGGACTGTTAGAATCCATTCAAAGGTGAGGATCTTAGACTTTAGGAAGACTAACTTTGTCAAGAGGGGCCAATTCCTCAGGGATTCGTTAGTGGGATAGGAACAGCTGGGGGATGTAGAAAAACAGTGGGCAAAACTGAACGGAGATATTTTAAGGGCAACCAACCTTTTTGTTAAAATGGTAAATAAAAGGAAAAGGAGACCGTTATGGTTTTCGAAAGAAGTAGCTGAAAAAGTGAAGAGAAAGAGGGAGGCCTTCATGAAATACAAGAGATCACAGAGAGGAAGACATACAGCTATATTTGGAAAAACCTAGAGAAGCTAGCAAAGTAGTCAGGAAGGCAAAGATTCAAAAGGAGGAGAAAATAGCCAATGCAATAAAATGGGGAGCGGGGGGATAAGACATTTTTCAGATATGTTAGTGAGAAGAGGAAGGGCAAAAGTGGTATTGTAAGACTCAAGGGTGCAGGGGAGAAATATGTAGAAGCTGATAAGGATAAAGCGGAATTACTTAACAAATATTTCTGTTCTGTGTTCACAGATGAAGAACAAGGAGCAGGACCTCAGAAAGCACCCAGAAACAGGAACAGAAGCGAGGGACATCTTGAACAATTTTCAGAAGACAGTGTTCGTGAGAAACTAGCTCAACTTAAAGTATACAAAGCAATGGGACCGGATGGGATACACCCTAGAATACTAAGGGAACTTGGGGACATTCTAGCAGCTCCACTGACTGAACATAAGAACATAAGATATGCCATACTGGGTCAGACCAAGGTCCATCAAGCCCAGTATTCTGTTTCCAACAGTGGCCAATCTAGGTCATATGTACCTAGCAGTTTCCCCAAGGGACACAGGTTCCACAATGCTTGTATTGCTTCAAGCATTGATATCCTGGGTCCCTTCTTAATAATGGTTTATGGACCTTTCCTCCAGGAACTTGTCCAAACCTTTTTTTTAAACCCAGTTACACTAACAGCCTTTACTGCATCCTCCGGTAACAAATTCCAGAGTTTGATTACACGTTGAGTGAAAAAATATTTTCTTTTATTAGTCTTAAATAGTTTACCCTGTAGCTTCATTGCATGTCCCCTAGTCTTTCTATATTCTGATAAGGTAAACAATCGATCTACGTTTACCCGTTCCACTCCGTTCATTAATTTATAGACTTCTATCATATCTCCCCTCAGCTGTCTCTTTTCCAGGTTAAAGAGCCCTAACCTTTTTAGCCTTTCTTCATAAGAGTATCCTTCCATCCCCTTTACCATTTTGGTGGCTCTTCTCTGAACCTTTTCTAAAATTGCTATATCCTTTTTAAGATATGGCGACCAGAATGGCACACAATATTCAAGGTGCGGTCTCACCATGGAACAATATAAAGGCATTATAATATCTTTTGTTTAATTTTCCATTCCTTTCCTTATCATACCTAGCATTCTATTTGCTCTCTTGGCCGCCGCTGCACACTGGGCCGAGGGTTTTAACATGGTATCCACAATGATGCCTAAATCTTTTTCCTGGGTGGTGGTTCCTAATGTGGAACCTTGCATCGTGTAACCATAGTTTGGGTTGTTCTTCCGTAGGTGCATAACCTTGCACTTGTCCACATTAAATTTCATCTGCCATTTTGATGCCCAGTCTTCCAATTTATCAAGATCCTCTTGCAATTTTCCACAATCCTCTTGGGTTTTAACAACTTTAAATAGTTTTGTGTCATCTGCAAATTTGACAACCTCACTCGTTATTCCACTTTCCAGGTCATTTATGAATATGTCAAAAATCAGCGGACCCAGCACAGATCCCTGGGGTACACCACTATTCAACTTTCTCCATTGGGAAAATTGGCCATTTAGCCCTACCCTCTGCTTTCTATCTTTTAACCAGTTGCTGATCCACAATAGTACACTGCCTCCTATCCCATGACTCTTTAGTTTTGCCAAAAGTCTCTGATACACAATATCAACCGACTCACCTTTGTCCACCTGATTATTCACTCCTTCAAAAAAACATAACAGATTAGTAAGACAAGATCTTCCTTGTCTAAAGCCATGTTAGCTGTCTCCCATTAGGTCATGACTATCTACATGCTGAGTAATTATATTCTTTATGATGGTTTCTACCATTTTTCCCGGTACTGACGTCAGGCTCACCGGTCTATAGTTTCCCGGATCACCCCTGGAACCCTTTTTAAAAATTGGTGTTACATTGGCGATCCTCCAATCCTCAGGTATTAGAGATGATTTTAATGATAGTTCACAGATTACTAATAGCAGGTCTGCAATCTCATATTTCAGTTCTTTCAACACCCTTGGATGTATACCATCCGGCCCAGGTGATTTGCTACTCTTCAGCTTATCTAATAGTTGTAATACATCTTCCCGATTTATCAATATTTCCTTCAATTCTTCCACACCTTTAAATACCACTTCAGTCATGGGTAACATCCCTACATCTTACTCAGTAAAGAATGAAGCAAAGAATTCATTCAATCTCTCCGCTATCACCTTTTCGCCTCTTAGTGCTCCTTTAACCCCTTTATCATCTAATGGACCAACTGACTCTCTCACAGGTTTTTTGCTACGAATGTACTTGAAAAGGTCTTTACATCGCGTTTTTGCTTCCGCAGCAAGCTTCTTCTCAAATTCTCCCTTTGCCTGTCTTATCAATGCCTTGCATTTGACTTGCCAGTGCTTGTGCTGTTTCCAGGTTTCATTGTTTGGCTGTTTTTTCCATTTCCTGAAAGATGCTTTTTTGGCAACAACAGCCTCTCTGACCTCACCTTTAAACCATGCTGGCAGTTTTTTGGACTTCCTTCCACTTTTCTTAAAGTGTGGAATACAGCTGGTCTGGGCTTCCAAGATAGTATTTTTCAACAACAGCCAAGCCTGATGTATGTCTTTAGCCTTTGCAACTGCTCCTTTTAGTTTTTTCTTAACTGTTTTCCTTATTTTATCATAGTCTCCCTTTCCAAAGTTAAAAGGTAGTACTGTGGATTTCCTTACTATCCCTCCTCCACTAATTAAATCAAAGGCGATCATGCTATGATCACTATTGCCAAGTGGCCCCAACAACCTTATCTCTTGCACTAGATCTAGTGTTCCACTAAGGACTAGGTCTAATATGGCTTCCCCTCTGGTCGGTTCATGAACCAGCTGCTCCAAGAAGCAGTCATTTATTTCATCTAGGAACTTTATCTCCCTAGCATGTCCTGAAGTGACACTGACCCAGTCGATACCGGGGTAGTTGAAATCACCCATTATTATTACTGCACTGTAACTTTTGTTAGCTTCCTTGATTTCTTTGAGCATTTAATCATCCATTTGGTCATTCTGGCAAGGCGCTCGATAGTACACTCCCACTGCCATTGCCTTCCCCCTTTTACATGGAATTTCAATCCATATAGATTCTACAGCAGATTTTGTTTCCTGCAAAACTTTAATCCTTTCTGACTCAATGCCCTCTCTAACATAGAGAGCAACCCCTCCACCAATTTGATCAGCTCTATCATTACGATATAGTTTGTACCCAGGTATCACAGTGTCCCACTGGTTGTCCTCCTTCCACCATGTCTCTGATATGCCAATCATATCTAACCTTTCATTTAGTGCTATATATTCTAACTCTCCCATCTTATTTTTTAGACTTCTAGCATTTGCATACAAGCATTTTAGAGAATGTATTTTACTCATATTAATTTGGCTATTGTTAGACAAGGGTAATTTGGGATCTTTAAGCTCAGTCTGCTCCATACTTGAGGGCATTTGGGCTACTTTACTCTTTTGTGGAACCTCTCTGCTTTTGGTAGTATCCTTCAAAGATACATTCTTTCGAACCATCCGCTCTTGGGCAACTGTCGGCTTTCCCCTAATATCTAGTTTAAAAGCTGCTCTATCTCCTTTTTAAAGGTTAATGCCAGCAGCCTGTTTCTATCCTGGTTAAGGTGAAGCCCATCCCTTCGTAATAGCCCCTCCTTTCCCCAGAATGTTCCCCAGTTCCTAACAAATCCAAAACCCTCATCTCTGCACCATTGTCTCATCCATGCATTGAGACTCCGGAGCTCTGCCTGCCTTTTGGGTCCTGCGCGTGGAACAGGAAACATTTCGGAGAATGCTACCCTGGAAGTTCTGGATTTCAACTTCCTACCTAAAAGCCTAAATTTAGCCTCCAGAACCTCCCTACCACATTTTACTAAGTCATTGGTACCGACATGTACCAAGACAGCAGACTCCTCCCCAGCACTATCTAAGACCTTATCTAGGTGGCGCGTGAGGTCTGCTACCTTCGCACCAGGCAGGCATGTTACCAGGCGATCCTCACGTCCACCAGCCACCCAGCTATCTACATGCCTAATGATTGAATCACCAACTATAATGGCTGTCCTAACCCTTCCCTCATGGGCACATGGCCCTGGAGAGACTTCCTCGGTGCGAGAGGGTTTTACATCACCTGGAGGACAGGTCTTAGTTACAGGATCACTTCCTACCACACCAGGTTGATGCTCTCCTGTCACGTGACCTCTCTCCTCCATGGCAACAGGGATGCTGCCAGACTGGAGGTGGGACTTCAGGACTATATCCCTGTAGGTCTCGTCTATGTACCTCTCTGTCTGTCTTATGCTTTCCAAGTCTGCTACTTTAGCCTCTAGAGTATGGACTCGTTCCCTGAGAGCAAAGAGCTCCTTGCACCTAGTGCACACGTAAGACCTCTCACCAACTGGGAGAAAATCATACATGTGACACTGCTTTTTCATTAGCCTTTGGATGGTGGAGCCTGTGGGTATGGGTGTTTGTGCCCCTGTTGGCCGATGCTCTGGGGCAGAGGTTCACAAATCTGGTCCTGGTGGTTCAGACAGGATTCAGGTTGTCAGGCTGTCCCTACTGAATATGCATGAGGTACATTTGCATACAATGGGGACAGTGCCTTCAAATGCATCTCATGCATATTTATTAGGGACAGCCTGACAACCTGAATGGTGTTTGGCCCTCTGGAACTTGGGTTTCCAATATCTGCTCTAAGGAGTGAACATTATTATTGTGTATGTGCTCTGTAGGGTAAAATATGGGGATATGGTCTGCAGGAGCCTGTGACTTTCTGCCCCTGTATACACTGACTGTGTGTACTGCACCAAACTGTTGCCACAGAGGTAATCCCTTCCCTGGGGATACCATTACTGTTCGTCAGACAGACCTTGTCTGTTGGACTGCACGTCACCCACCTAAACAGGGCTTGGCCTTGGTCTGCTGTGGGCAGATACCAGTGCCCCCTCCACCGCCAGCACCCCTCTGCCACCATGCTGATATGCCCTTCTGCCAGTGGTGCTGGTGGTGTGCAGTCCCAGCTCATCCAGTGTGCCGTTAGGCGGCTGCCTATGGTGTGGGATCTGGGGTAGGGGTGCCTACATAGACATGCACGCTCCCCCCCCCCCCCGGCATCGCCTGTCAATGTTATGTGCCCTTTGGGGTACTTTCTGGGTACTGTCCCCTGGGACACTATGGGACACACACTCATTGGCATGTTTGACCTTGGTCAGTTGCTGGCTTGCTGATTTGCAGTTTCTGCGTGCCTATGTGCCACCTAGGCATCTGCCTAGTCCACCCTGTGCCCAAGCTTCCCCACTGCATGTCCCACCTGCAGTCCCCTGTACCCCATTTGCAGCCTCACCATAGTGCCCTTTCGTACTTGGGCACTATGCTGTTGCTGCACATGTATCACTACTATCACTTTTCTTGGTTACCCTGCCTTTGCTGTACATTGCTGACTGAAATGGTTTCTCTCTCCTGCAAATGTGCCTCTAACGCGAAGTTTTCACTGGCGTTAGTTTAAAGACCTTCATTTCCCAGCGTTAGTGTACCTGAAGCCTCTCCCCGCCCACTCCTCACCCATTGACTCCTTCTCTCCGCCCTCTGGGGAGCCTTACTCCACCCTCTGTGTGCCTTAACACCACCGGAGATGTTATCGCGCGAAACCTCATGCTATCGCACGATAATGTTACTTGCTAGCGCGATAACATTACGTATCGCACGCTAACTGCGCCGCTGCGATGTTAGCGCTGTTTAGTAAACATCCCCCTTAGTTAGGATTCCCAGTTATCTTTTATTTTTGCATAGTTTAGGAACAGTGACTAAATAGGTCTGAGTCTGAATTTTAAGAAGAAACCAAAGAGACCGCAGACTCAGCCTCAACATTAGGACAGATTTCTTTATTGAGTTTTTTTAGATAGGTAGTAGGATACTGGATGTTGTTGGACTGGAGAGCAATGTTCCCTCTAATTTTATGTAGGCTGTGTGCGCATAAAATATCAGCTGTGCAGCTTTTGAAGGAAGGTTAAATTTCTGTGCGCCACATAACGACACTCAGAGTTATATACTTTAAAATGTGACTACACATCAGAATACAGTATGTACACCACATTGATTTTAATCAAATTAAATGAAAATAGACGATTACTAAATGAAGCGGAAAATTTCTAGTAATTACAATCACAATTTTTAAATTTTAAAACATCTGTGTTGTTTTCTATCAGAATCAGAACCGTAATTTTTGTGCGCTCTGTTGTAAAGTATGTGCGCTCACTAGGCGAGGTGTGTGCGCGCGCACACGTGCACAGCTTAGAGGGAACAGTGCTGGAGAGGTTTCTGCATCCTGGAGACTGACTGGAAAAAGAGATAACACCACCAGACAGCTGGAAAAGTAAGAGGCCCCAAGAAAGTAAGAGGCCCCCAAGAAAGGTGTAGGAAGAGGTATCAAGGCATTTACCCAGAAAAAAAAAACACTTCACTTTTATGAGCTAATATCATGCAAATTTAAGTAACAAACACTGAGTACTTATTAAGGGGCCGATTCAGACCTGGATGTCCTGGCCCTCTGTGCGCCCAGTCGGAACCAGACGCACAGAGGGAGTCGTGAATCGGTTCCCATGGGGCATGTCTAGCCCTGCGGAATCAGAATCGCGAACAGGCCTGTACGTACAGGCTGGGACCCCGATTCAGGTCAGCCTTTACATACTGGCCTTGCCCAGGTAGCTCAGTCAGGGCTTTTGAATGGAGCTGTGGAGCCATGGCGTCCGGTTGCCATGGCACCGTAGCTTCATTCAAAAGCCACGATCCCCAACTGCCGGACTGCAAACCTCATTCCCTGCAGCCCAACCCCTGATCTGGCCTCCCAAGGTCAGGGTCGGTCTGCGGGGAATCTCCTCTACCCCCTCCCAACACTTTCCATCCCCTGGCCTGCCATCCTCCGCTGACTCAGGGAACTTATTCCCCCTCAGAGTTGTAATAAGTTCCCCATTCAGGCAGACGTACAGTGCCAAAATTGGAATTGGCCCTGTACGTTCAGGGCCGACGACCACCCACTGCCCACCCTAACGCCACCCCCGATCTGCCCAATTCCCGCCCCCGTCTAACTTCCCTGTACAAAAAGAGGAGAAATTAGTCAGGGTCGGAAGGGGGCCTGAATAGTACTATTCATGCCTTGGAATGATTCTATAAGAGGGGAACTTTACCTGTTAATGGGTGATTGCTGACAATTCTTGAAAAAAAGGGAAATTAATTTGTTAATGGGAAACTATTTTGAAAAGGAGAGAGAAATTAAAACAAAAGTTGTTTGAAAAGTTGTTGAATTGTTTTAAAAGGAAGAATCTGTGGTTCCTGTTAAAGTGCAATGGTTAAGGTGCAATAGTGTAAAAACACTTTATTCCTGAGTTTACTAGCTGTGGAAATTGTTGGAGTGCAACATTTTTAACTATTTCTTCTAGAGTTTAATGAATATTATTAAAAAACTCTATCTATGAAAGTAAATGAATTTATTTCATACTGAAATCAGCTGCTCTACCACCCATAAAATTGTAGCATCATTTGGGAAGTGGCTTATCCAAATTAGATTTATTTTCCTCTTATGCTTTTCTTCACTTCACGATGGAGGAAGGTAAGGCAAGGTTAGTGTACTCTGTATATGTGAGTGAGTATTGGACTCTGAACAACCACTTGGCCATCTGACTACATCTTTAGTACTATTTTAGGAGTCCTCAGGGAGGGGGGTTACATTAAGAAATTTCACTTCATCAGCTTCTACATATTTCTCCCCTTGACCCTTGAGTCTGACAATACCACTTTTGCCTTTCCTCCTCTTACTGACATACAAGACCTGATTCTTTGACGCGGTTTGTGGGGCTGCACATCCCGGTGGGACGTGCTGCCCCACAAGTCGTCCTGGCCTGATTCCCCTCTGGCTCTCCCTGTATATCCTGAGGAGGTGGAATAAGCAGCACTGACCAGACTATTGGGACTGGGGATCCCCTCCCCCAGGGCCGGGGCTGGGTGTGAGAGGGTCACTGCCACCCGATCCAGGTCCCAGCTGGCCAGCCGTAGGTCAGGCGGCGGGGAAAAAGGGGGGACTGAGCTGCAGCAGCCAGGGAAGCCTGCAGGGAAGACATCCCCACAGTCAGGCAGGGGCACCCCGGGCTGTCCTCATTTTGTTCCTGTGGTCCAGAATCGGGTCCTAACGGGCCTGTCTTGCACAAGGCCATCCGGACATGCTCCTTAGTGAATCACACTCACAGTGTCTAAAAAATGTCTTATCCCCCCATTTTATTGCGTTTTTTTCTTCCTTATGTATCTTTGCTTTCCTGACAACTTTGCTAAGTTTTTCCAAATATAGGTGCTTGTCTTCCTCTCTCTGTGATCTCTTATATTTAATGAAGGTCATTCTCTTTTTCTTCACCTTTTCATCTACTGCTTTTGAGAAGCATAGTGGCCTCCTTTTCTTTTTTACATTTATTTACCTTTCTAACAAAAAGGTTTGTTGCCCTTAAAATATCCCCTTTCAGTTTTGCCCATTGCTTTCTACATCACCAGCTGTTCCCATCCTGCTAACTCCTTGAGGTACTGTCCCATCTTGGGAAAGCTGGTTTTCCTAAAGTCTAAGACCATCGTTTTTGAATGGATCTTATCAGCCCTAATCCTAATACCGAATCACACCATCTGATAATTCATTTTAGGCTTCTCTTTTTCCATAGACTGGAAAATTCTCCGGTGAGTTTAAAGATGCTCTCCCTGTAAAGCTGTATAGTATTATTTTTTTATGCAGATTCTTTTACTACATTTGTTTTTTCATTTTTATGTTGTGAACCTTTTTAAATGGGAAATGCCATATTGGTGGTATATAAGATTTTATAAATAAATAAATAGAGCAGCATGTAAACTAATAAAAAGTGTAATTGTCTGTTAACCTGAAAGAAAATATTGCACTATTCAGATGTTACCATGCCCACCTACTGTATCTATGTTCTTTTCAGACTGCCTCAATGCACATGTCTAATTAAACAGTGCCTCTTGAGTTCCTTTTCATGGCACATTTGAAAATGCCATTTTGTCATCATTCCAAATGTGTGAACTCCAATACTGAGATTAATGAGCCATCAACATAAGCATCGTTCAATACACAGGAGAAGCAAAACAACCTTCATAAAACTTTAATTACATAACTTTGTGAATTTATGTACATGATGCATTTGACAGCCAATTTACTGGAATTTACAGTAATGGCTTTTTAACCTAATGTAAAGTTACGTGTATTGCTTGCAAAATGCGATGTGTGTCTTTGAGTCAATGCTGGCTCCTAATGACCCAGCAGCCTCTTGGGTTTTCTTAGCATTGTGACTAGAAGTAGATTATCAGGCCTTTCTTCTGAGGTAATGGAGGATTAAGTGATTTGCTGAAGGCCACAAGGGTGCAAGGGGAAATCAAACCTTAGTCTTTTGGTTACCAAGTCAGTGCTCTGTTAGTCTACTTCTCCACTCCTGTCTAGTGCTTACACACAGAGAATTTGTCTAGGTGACAAGAAGCAACTGAAAATCATACAAAAATTAATGTCACAGAAGGTTTAATTGAAACATTTATTAGAAACTGAAAAGCAATACTATTTTTCACAAGAATACACACAAAACCTTGCTCCTGGGTGAGGACAGATTTTGTATAAGATATGCCAAAGAAATGAAGAACTAAAGAAAACAGAAAAAAATTCTACTTTAGTACTGTAGTTACATCACTTTACTAGCTAGAGGCTACTTCCAAAACAATGCTGTGGACATCACAGGAATCTTTCAGTCAGACACTTCCGGCTATGTTGAATAACACAGGTACACTACCAAAAAACTGCCTCCAGTTTTGCAACTGATTCCTATAGATTTTGGGGTGCTGAATCCAGGAAAAATAGCCAAAATGTTCCATCATGTCACGTTTTCTTGCAAAATTAGATTTCTTACCCATATAAGGAATGTTCACATAATTTCTTTTTAGCCGACTGCAGTTTATTTTCTTGGCCCAAAATAGAGGTTGTAATGGTTAACTAACTAGAAACACTCCCTCATGATATTTTAGAGTGTTTTGTATTCATTTTATACATTAACAGGACAATTGGGAGGCGGGGGCTAAATCCAGTACTCGCGCTGGCGCATGTTCTTTCCTATTCGCCTCGCCTCGTTCGCTCGCTCAAACACGGTGGTTGCGACATGAACGTTTCTGTCAAATTTCAGTTTCTTGCAAGTTCATTATTACCTTTTGTTTGCTCAGTCGTAATCCAGCTTTATTCCGAAGTGGTTCACTACAGTTGTAGTTTGCAGTGCTGTGTATTTGTGATGGCTCACAGAGCCAGAGGTTGCGTCAACTCTCCGGACAGTTTTTTGTTTTATTTGTGGGGAATATACCGTGAAAAAGCGGCAGAGGAACATTTCTGCATTTATTAAAAAAGTATATTTCGCCTATTTCGGTTTGAAGTTAGGCGATCAAGACAAACCGTGGGCTCCTCACAAAGTGTACAAGACATGTGAGGAAGATCTACGCTTATGGATGAAAGGTAAAAAACAAGCATTTCGTTTCGGAATACCTATGATGTGGCGTGAACAAAGAGACCACAGCAGTGACTGCTATTTTTGCTCTTGCATTGTGAAGGGATACAACTTAAAAAATAAGAACGTAATAAGTTACCCCTACCTTCCCTCAGCAATTAGGCCTATGCCTCATAGCAACGAAGTACCTGTGCCTGAACCACCAAAATCTTTGGATCATATTTGTGTGGACGGTTCTGATCATGATGAGACTCATCAGATGGCTTTTCCCGATGAGTCCAGTACTTCCGAGTTTGAAACTGAACCAGATCCGAAACCTGAACTTTTCTCTCAAGCTGAATTGAATGATTTAGTCCGGGATTTAGGACTCCCAAAAGATGCTGCCCAACTGCTAGGTTCTCGGCTTAAACAGAAAAATCTATTGTCACCAGGAACAACTTTTTATTGGTACCGCAACCGCGAGACACAATTTTTGAAGTATTTCAGCAAAGAGGAAGATTTGGTATTTTGCAACGATATATACGGAGTGATGGAAAAGTTTAAACTCAAGTATGATCCTGCTGAATGGCGGCTGTTCATTGATTCGTCAAAAGACAGCATAAAAGGTGTTCTTCTTCATAATGGCAACACATTTGCTTCAGTTCCTATTGCTCACTCTGTTATTCTCCAAGAAAAATACGAGAATTTGGCCCTGATTCTTCAGAAGATTCGTTATGATGAGCATAAGTGGATGGTTTGTGGAGACTTTAAAATTCTATCCATGCTATTAGGGCAGCAATCCGGTTTCACCAAATATCCCTGCTTCCTTTGCTTGTGGGATAGCCAGGCCCACGACCTACACTGGGGGAAAAAAGACTGGCCAATTCGGGAGTATTTGAGACCCGGTGAGAAAAATGTTCTTCATGAGAGCTTGGTACCTCGTGATAAAATTCTATTACCACCTCTCCACATTAAGTTGGGTCTCATTAAGCAATTCATCAAGTCCCTTCCAAAAGATGGTGAGTGCTTTCGGTACCTTTGCTCAAAGTTCCCCCGACTTTCTGAAGCAAAGCTAAAGGAAGGAGTGTTTGTTGGCCCTGATATAAGGAAACTCATTTCATTTGGAGCATTCGCTGAAACGATGTCTGAGAAGGAAAAAGAAGCCTAGGATTCCTTCAAGGATGTTGTTCTCAAATTCTTGGGGAACAGGCGGGATGAGAACTATAAGGATATTGTTGCCAGGATGCTCAATGCCTTCAAAGAACAAGGCTGTAACATGAGCCTGAAAGTCCATTTCTTGCACTCCCATGTGAACTACTTTCCCGAAAACGTGGGGGCGTACAGTGAAGAACAAGGTGAAAGGTTTCACCAGGACATCAAGGACGCAGAGAGAAGGTACCAAGGAAGATGGAACACCACTATGATGGCTGATTTCTGCTGGTTGCTGCTGCGGGAAACCCCAGATGAAAAATACGCCAAGCAGCGCACCAAGAGAAGCATTCGGGGGAAGAAGAAACGGGCCCACCAGGAGATTGATTGACCCAAGAATGACTTTAAAATCTAAACTGTGTTGACAAATATCGTGTTTTTACTAAACTTTGAAATAAAAATTTGCTAGTTATTACCACAGTGTCGGATCTCATTTATTAGAATTTTATTTTCACACCATCGGGTGTTTGTCTTCATGTATTGCAATGGTGCGGTTTGCGTTTTCTATTCTTACATACATACCTGTACAACATTTTTTGCACATTTCTTTGCTTTGCTTTGTGTCTAACCTCGCTCTTATATGCTCAATGTTTGTGCACATGTATGTGGCTGTTTTAAGTGCAGACAATTTTGCTACCATCACAGTGTGTTTTGTTGATATTACTCTATTCTTATGTGCTGCCTTGTTACAATTTTCTTTATTCTTATTTGAATAACTACTAAACAATTAGTATAAAGAATTCATCCAAGAAACGTTTATCTTGATCGCACTCAATCTGAAACGTTCACCTCAAACTGCTAACCCAATGTAGCAAAAAATCTGTACGTGATGGAGCAAATTGGTTACCAGATTTGGATTCAGCGCACCAAAAAACGTAAAAATCAATCGAAACATTAGAGACAGTTTAAAAAAAAATTTTTTTAGTGTACCTGTGTAATTTATAGAGGTCTTCTCAGGAGAACCAATGAAAATAGTTTTTACCTCAAGAACAGTGCCAATAGCAAATCATGATAGATTTTTAAGATAGATCATTTCCATTTAGTTCCAGGAATAATTGTTTGCTTTCACAGAGAAGTAAGTCTATTCTAAATTATAAAAGGAGTTACAGGAAACCCTTCCACCCCCTCAATATGGAGGTGGCAAGTGCAATGCTAAAGGTGCCATTACTCAAGTGGTAGTTATGTTTCTAGTTGATGCTATGGGTATCTTAGTAGGAGCTAATCATGTCCTTCAGACTGGCTAAATTAGATATAGATGGCTTGTAAGTAAGTCTGGAATTTCAATTCATTATTTTAGAATACTCTTTACCTTTCCGCACCTAATGTATTCATAATGTACTCTATGTTTACTACTACTTAAGCAGTGTAGTTTCCTTTTTTGTACTAAAATCAGACATGTCTTTATCAAGTTCTGCCTTTCCCCCGCCCCATCGGTATAGAGAAGAATCCTACTATTTGGAGCAGTGGTTCTCAACCCAGTCCTTGGAAATACATCTAGCCAGTCAGGTTTTCATGATAACCACAATGAATATGCGTGAGAGAGATTTGTATACAATGGAGGCACTGCATGCAAATCTCTCTCATGCATATTGATTGTGGTTATCCTGGAAACCTGACTGGCTACATGTGTTCTGAGGACTAGGTTGAGAACCACTGATTAGAGCAATGGGTTGAAACCCTTGGAAGCCAGAGTTCAAATCCTGTTTCTCCCACTGACAGTTTCTTGTCACCTTGGATAAGCTAGTTTACGCTCCATACAAGTACACTTGTTCACCAGAATAACTAGTGTACCTGATTATAACTCACTTTGAGCTTATAATGGGGCTCTGTACTGTCCTGGTTCTCTTCTTATCTCTCCCAGTGCCCTTTCAGTGTCTGTTCTGGTCGTTCCTCCTCTATTGCTATCCCTTCTCAGTTGGTGTACCCCAAGGGTCTGTTCTAGGCCCTCTCATTTTTTCTCTCTATACCCAGTCTTGGTGCTCTCATCTCCTCCCATGGTTTTCAATATAATTTTTATGCTGATGACTAACAAATCTATGTACACCTCATATTTCTCCTACATTCCAAGCCCATATATCTGCCTGCCTATCTGACATCGCTGCCTGGATGTCTCACCGTTGTTTGAAATTGAACATGCTGATTATATTTAAATTACTATCTGACATCACTGCCTGGATGTTTCACTGCTGTTTGAAATTGAACATGCTGATTATATTTAAACCACTCAGAGACATAGTACCCTCACATCTATCCAAACTTATCAAAATACGAAAGCTTAAAATCAAAATAGACGAAAGCTTAAAACCCACTTGTTTCAAACCCACTACAACTTGAGCTAACTGCTAATCATGTATAGATTGTACTTTTTGGCAAGTAATTCTGTATAAATTGTATATATGGGCCCCCCCCCCACGCTATTGTAATCAAATGTATACCCAGATCTCTGTGCTCAAATCAAATGTATATTGCACCCAACTGATTCTCCCGTGTTATGTAAATCATTGACTAATCAAAAATGTAAATCTGAAAGATCTCAATGTGCTGTATAAAGCATTATGATTCTGTAGAGTAAACCGCTGCTGATCGTAGGAAGCAGCAGTATACAAATGTTTACTAAATAAATAAATAAAATAAACCCAAGTGAAAGAATTAGAAGAGGATGTACACAGAATACACTATGGGGGTCATTCTGAGCCATGAATAGTGGGGATGGATGTCCCATTGGAATGTCCATCCCCGCTATTCGTGCCCTTTCCCAGCCCCGTCCTCCTTCCCCACGCGTTGTACAGGGAAATTAGAAGGGAATGGGAAAGGAATGGATTGGGGGCAGCTATAGGGTGGGCAGTGGGCGGTCGTTGGCCCTGCATGTACAGGGTCGATTCTAATGTTGGCTCTTGTCAGACGGCTGCCTAGGGTGAGAACTTACACAATCTTGACGATGCATATATTCATATGATTCTTGCAAGGTATTGTGGGTAATGTAGTTCATTCACTCCCAAACACAGCTGAAGACAATAATTGAGTTGTGAAACCAGTGGTAAGGCCAATAAAATACTTCTTTTATTGATGGGGTTTAATTCACCCAGCACAAATATGCTTGGTAGCAATATAAATGAGGTTACTTGCTTGCAGTGTTTAAATGGATAACATAAAGTCACAAAGCAAATCAGAAAACAACCTTCAACTTGTCAGGCAATTAGCTAATGTTTTCTTAGCAAATAATTACCAAATAAAAAGGCACAAAGAAATAAATGAACTTTGCTTGTTAGGTTAACTTCTGCTTATTTTCCACGCAGATCCCAGCAGTGATTCTCCCTTGCTCACACACACAATCAGGTGCAGCTTTAATTACCATCAATTGTCCAGCTGAAACCCTTTAGCTGGCTGGCTGCTACTGTGTGAACCCAAAATCCTGCTTTAAGAGCTGTTTGCAGTGGAAATAAAGAACAAAGTTAGGTTTCTTTGTGATGGCTGATGTGTTTGCTCACAGAAAGCTAGCAATAGCATTTAGATAGAGAACAGTCCATGTAATTAATAGTTTCATCTGCTGTATCTCCCCCTTCATCAATCAGCATAGGGTCACTATCATACATTGGCACAGACGAGTCTTTCCATAAGGCACTATCATGAGAATGCTTATTCCCTTGCTGCCATTCACTATTATGGATAGGATCTGGATCAGTGTTCATACCTGAGCCTCTCCTGCTATCATAATTCCTCTCTGTATAGCCCGGCCAGTATGAGATCCAGTTCTGATGTCCAGCCTTCCAATCTTGATCCCTGGACACTGGATCTTCCCTCACATACCTTCTGGCATAGGTCTGAAAGTCCCTTCCACGTGCAGTCTTCTCTCTCCTAGGTAGCCACTGGTGATTCCTATCTCTGCCATTCCATTCCTCTGGCTGACTCCAGTCCAATGGACTCTGCTGGCACTTGGAATACCTCCCAGTATGGGTACTGCCTTGGACTCTCCCAGACTTGCCAATGACCTTTCTTCTCTTCCTTCCAGAGAGTTTCCTTCTCTCTCTATCCGCTTGGCTTGGCTTCTGCTTCTCGAGACGATGTTGGTGCTTGAGCTTGAAGCTGTTGCTGTCTCTGTGTCTGAAGCTGTCTCTGTGGCTTTCTCTGTTATCTGTAGAATAAGCTCTATTCTTATTCTGTCCTAATGTGTGCTCCTCCCTAACACAGCGCAGCTGTGTTGAATCAGGCCCTGCCCTTTGAGATGAGTGCTTAGGGATTACCTCATAGCTCTCTTGATTGTACACACATTTTCTCACTTCAGCCCCTCTCATGGCTGCTGGAAACCTGGTGCATTCTGGGACTGGTAGTCTTTTATGTGAAAACTCTGTTTTCTTACTTCTACCAGAACTGACAGGTTGCTTGTTCAGAGTCACATCATCTTTTCTATAGCTCCTACCTGAGCTATGATAAGCTTCCTTATCACATACCCCCCTGCTTAAGTTATTACGGACTGGTTTTACTGGTGAAACTTCTTCTCTACAGTCCGTAATACCTACGAGAGTGTTCTCTTCTTGAAGCTCACTTACTTCCCGACTGGGTTCAAGGTCATTATCTACAGGCCTCTCCTTCCAAGACTTAAGTACATTAATATGGTAGGTCTGCCTACGCCCTCTTGCATTTTCTACCATATAAGACACGGGGCTCACTTGTTCAACAACCTTCCATGGCCCTTTCCACTGTACCTCAAATTTTGGAGCAGTTCCTGCTACCTGAACCAAAACCTTTTCACCAATGCTTAATTGGCGGCTTTTGGCCTTTCTATCATACCACCCTTTCTGGCGAACTTGACTGTCCTGCAGGTTCCTCTCAGCAACCTGTGACGTCCTTTTCAAACGTGCTCTCAAGTCACGTAGAAACAGTGGCACCTCCTGACTTCCTGGTTCAGGATCAATCCATTGTTCCCTCAAAATATCCAATAAACCCCGTGGAGCCCTACCATACATCAACTCATATGGAGTTACACCTAGGGACACTTGAATTCTTTCCCTGCAGGCATATAAGGCAAAGGGTAATAACATATCCCATTCTTTTACCTCTCCTGCTAACCCCCTTCTCAACATTTGTTTGAGAGTTTGGTTGAATCTCTCCACCAAACCATTTGATTGTGGATGGTAGGCTGAGGTTTTCACGTGACGAATGCCAAAGGCATCCCAGACCTGGGCCAAATATTTGGATACAAAATTGGACCCTCGGTCAGTCAACACCTCTCTTGGGAATCCCACTTCACAAAACAATTTTACTAGCTCTAAAGCTATTGTTTTTGCAGAAACATTCCTCAATGGTATGGCCCAGGGAAACCTTGTTGCCTGATCTACCATAACTAGGATGTATTGGAAACCTCGGGGCGTTTTGACTAATGGGCCTACAATATCCATGGCAATGCGACCAATTGGGTCTGTGATGATTGGCATGGGGATCAATGGCACCACCAGTGGGTGAGCCGCTGTAACTCGCTGACACGCTGGACATGCAGCACAAAACTGGGCAGTTTCTTTGAAGATACCTGGCCAGTAAAAACGCACAAGTATTTGATCCAGCGTTCCTTGCATACCTTTATGACCTCCCACTGGATGATCATGTGCTAGTCTAAGTACTAGCCCTTTGAAAGTTGTGGGTACCACCAATTGTTTACATATGGCACCATTTCTGGGGTCCTGACTCTCTCTATATAATATGTCATTATCTAGTCTGAATCTGGGCAATTCCTCCCTGACCTCCTGAGCATACTTAAAAGCTCGGGTGAGAGCTTGATCAGCTCGCTGCTCTTGTGGAAAGTTAGGAAACTTTGCCACCAACTCAGCTGGCACCCAGGGTAAAGTTTGACCAGCTAATATCTCAGCCCTACCCTGTGCTCTGCAAAGTCTCTCACGCCGCTTTTGTGCTTTCAACTTTCTTACTTTACCAGATGATGGGGTTATTAAATCATCATGAGAGGGTAAGTCTCCTAATAACTCTGCCTGCTCCCCCTCCTCCTTCTGCTGGCTCTCTAACTTAGCCTGCGAGCGGGTGGATACAAGGCCCCTCTTATTACCCATGGTTTGGCCTTCTGGAAGCTGAACCATCTTTTTAGCTAGGGACTGAGGACTTCCAAAGAAAGGCCCGGGAGCTATTTCCATTATTAAACCTTCTCCCTCCTTCTTTCCTAGCCCTTTCACTAGTTCCTGCTTAAATCTTGGCCAGTCCTTTCCTAGAACCAAATCAAAGGGTAGCCTAGGCACCACTGCTAATAGGACTTCCTCTTGTTCCCCCAGGCACTTAACCTTAAGCCTATAGGTGGGACATGATGTTGCAGCACCATGAATGCATCTGATGTGAACTTGGCTTTCAGGGGTTCTAGGCACAAATCTTTCTTGGGCCTCTATCCTCTTCCAAAGCCTTTTTGACATCATACTCTGGTCTGCCCCAGAGTCTAATAAAGCATTTGTGGTAATTCCCTGCACATCAACCATCAAAAGAAATCCTTCCTTGGGCTGTTTTAAATCCAGACCCATTAAACTAGTGTGTGTCTGGCATCTCTTCTCTAAATGTCCCACTTTTCCACACTTGAAACATTTCTTTCTATTCCACTGTGTCATCTGGTTTGATACAGTACATTCATTTTCAGAAACATTCTTAATTATTCCCTTTTCTGATACAGCATCTCTAGCCTCAGCATCCATCTTTAGAGGGGCACCCATTCTATGGCAAGCCTGCGTGGCTTCCAAGAATCTCTCTGCTAGCATGGTTGCCTCTCCAAGATTTTGGCAATTTTGCTGTATAAGAAAAACATTCAAATCTTTAGGTACCCCAAGCATAAATTGTTCCAGCATTATAATATCTAATAATATTTCTACTGTCTTTTGCTCAGGCTCCAACCATTTTACAGCTAAACTTCTGATTCTCTGACTCAGAGCCCTGGGTGTCTCACCCACTTTCAATGTAACAGCTCTAAACATTCGCCTATACTCTGAAATAGACAACCCTAGGCGATCTCTAATAGCTGCCTTTACATCCTTATAATTCAAAGCCTGGGCTGCTGGCATGGCTCTGTAAGCTGCAAGTGCCTCTCCAGTTAATGAGGCTGTCAGCCTTACTGCCCACTGGGTCTCTGGCCATGCTAAAGCCTGTGCCACTCTTTCAAAAGACTCTAGAAAATCATCAACATTATCATCTGGAGTTAATTTCCCAAAATTAAATGCCCCAAACCCTTGATTGAGTCCCACACTGTCCACATGTGGTGTACCAGTACTAACTGCTGGTCTTGCATCTGTTCCACTTTGGCTCTGCAGCTTAACTAGAGCTTGCACCAGATCAAGCACTGGTTTCTGCTGTTCCATTAAGGCCTTCATAGCAGTGTCCTGGGCCTGCTGTGATAGCTCCTGCTGCTTACTAAATTGGGCTGCCATCCACTGAGCCATCTCCCTCGGATCCATCTTGACCCCTGCAAGAAATAATTAAAAAAAAAACCCAAAGAGCAGCACCTTCCAACCAGGTGTGGGGGGGGGGGGGGGTTTCAACTTTTTTTTTTTCCAATTACCCCCTGTGCTTACACACATCCACCACTAGACATGCCCCAGGTACATATTACCTTGTCTCAGTGATGAATCCAGCTTTGCACAGGGTCTTTTCATCTGGGACAGCTTCCTGGAACAACCACTTCTCCTCCAAAGGGCAGATGAGGGAAAAAAAAATCTTCTTTCAGCTTCAAACTTGAATTTTATTTCTAATCCACAGCAAATAAATCCTCTTGGTGCAAAAGCAATCCTGCCAACTACGCCATTTGTCAGACGGCTGCCTAGGGTGAGAACTTACACAATCTTGACGATGCATATATTCATATGATTATTGCAAGGTATTGTGGGTAATGTAGTTCATTCACTCCCAAACACAGCTGAAGACAATAATTGAGTTGTGAAACCAGTGGTAAGGCCAATAAAATACTTCTTTTATTGATGGGGTTTAATTCACCCAGCACAAATATGCTTGGTAGCAATATAAATGAGGTTACTTGCTTGCAGTGTTTAAATGGATAACATAAAGTCACAAAGCAAATCAGAAAACAACCTTCAACTTGTCAGGCAATTAGCTAATGTTTTCTTAGCAAATAATTACCAAATAAAAAGGCACAAAGAAATAAATGAACTTTGCTTGTTAGGTTAACTTCTGCTTATTTTCCACGCAGATCCCAGCAGTGATTCTCCCTTGCTCACACACACAATCAGGTGCAGCTTTAATTACCATCAATTGTCCAGCTGAAACCCTTTAGCTGGCTGGCTGCTACTGTGTGAACCCAAAATCCTGCTTTAAGAGCTGTTTGCAGTGGAAATAAAGAACAAAGTTAGGTTTCTTTGTGATGGCTGATGTGTTTGCTCACAGAAAGCTAGCAATAGCATTTAGATAGAGAACAGTCCATGTAATTAATAGTTTCATCTGCTGTATCTCCCCCTTCATCAATCAGCATAGGGTCACTATCATACATTGGCACAGACGAGTCTTTCCATAAGGCACTATCATGAGAATGCTTATTCCCTTGCTGCCATTCACTATTATGGATAGGGTCTGGATCAGTGTTCATACCTGAGCCTCTCCTGCTATCATAATTCCTCTCTGTATAGCCCGGCCAGTATGAGATCCAGTTCTGATGTCCAGCCTTCCAATCTTGATCCCTGGACACTGGATCTTCCCTCACATACCTTCTGGCATAGGTCTGAAAGTCCCTTCCACGTGCAGTCTTCTCTCTCCTAGGTAGCCACTGGTGATTCCTATCTCTGCCATTCCATTCCTCTGGCTGACTCCAGTCCAATGGACTCTGCTGGCACTTGGAATACCTCCCAGTATGGGTACTGCCTTGGACTCTCCCAGACTTGCCAATGGCCTTTCTTCTCTTCCTTCCAGAGAGTTTCCTTCTCTCTCTATCCGCTTGGCTTGGCTTCTGCTTCTCGAGACGATGTTGGTGTTTGAGCTTGAAGCTGTTGCTGTCTCTGTGTCTGAAGCTGTCTCTGTGGCTGTCTCTGTTATCTGTAGAATAAGCTCTATTCTTATTCTGTCCTAATGTGTGCTCCTCCCTAACACAGCGCAGCTGTGTTGAATCAGGCCCTGCCCTTTGAGATGAGTGCTTAGGGATTACCTCATAGCTCTCTTGATTGCACACACATTTTCTCACTTCAGCCCCTCTCATGGCTGCTGGAAACCTGGTGCATTCTGGGACTGGTAGTCTTTTATGTGAAAACTCTGTTTTCTTACTTCTACAAGAACTGACAGGTTGCTTGTTCAGAGTCACATCATCTTTTCTATAGCTCCTACCTGAGCTATGATAAGCTTCCTTATCACACTCTGTACGTCCAGGGCTGGCGACTTGAATGGGGAAGTTATTCCACCTCCGAGATGGAATAACTTCCCCGATGCGGAGGAAACGTCAGGATAGAGGCTGGGAAGGGGCGGCAGGGGGCAGATAGGGGGTAGGGCTGCAGAGAAAGCACTTTGGGTGCCAGTGGCCATGGATTGAGGCTTTTAATGGAGCCACAGTGCCATGGCAATCAGACGCCATGGTGCCGCAGCTCCATTTAAAAGCCCTAACTGAGTTAGCCGGGCAAGGCCTGTACTTGCAGGCCGGGTTGAATTGCAGTCCTGGCCTGCACGTACAGGCCTGTTCGTGAGTCTAATCCCATAGGGCTAGACGTGCTCCGCAGGATCAGAATCGCGACTCCCTCTGTGCATCCGGTTCTGACTGGGTGCACAGAGGGCCTGTACATCCAGGATGGAATGGTCCCCTATGGGCCTGATACTGAGACATGCCTTGCAGGGCTGCCCTTTTTCCCCCTCCAACTCTCCCCACATGGCTATATTGCAGCAGGATGGAGAGATCCAGCAGGGGTGTGTGGGGGCGTATTCTGGTTGCGGGCTGAGGCGGCAGGATGTACAGGGCCAGTTCCAGTCATGGCCCTGTACGTCCTGCAGGGTCAGGTGGAACATGTTGCTTATTCCACCTCAAAGGTGGAATAAGCAGCACAAACAGAGCGATTGGGGCCGGAAACCCCCCCCCCCCCCCAGGGCTGGGGCTGTATGTGGGCAGGTCCCCGGCACCCGATCCAGGCCTGGCTGCTCAGCCATTGGTCGGGTGGCAGGGACAAAGAGGATCTACACTGCAGGATCCAGATGAGATTACAGGGGCATGCCAGGCCATCCTTGGGACAGGTTCTGTATGCCACAAGAATGTTTTGCTCCCACGGTAAATAATAGGATCCTAACGGGCTCGTCCTGCTTGGGGCTGTCCGGACGGCCTGGACGTGTCCCTGATAGAATCGGGCTCTACGTGTACCCTCAGAATATAGCAAAACAAATCACAGCACAAGTAATCAAACAATTACAAATAATTAATTTACGAGAGGACGTTCAGATAATAGGATTGACACAATCAATTTATATACAGCATAATTATAATCAGAACTTAAGCTTATATACATTTTCATGATGGCAGGTAAATAAGGTGTAATTAATGTGGGTTCATCGAGTGTCTTGTCCTTGGACGTTTTTGCTCAGCGGTAATTTGGATGGATAGGCTAATGAGGGTTAGGTTGGGTCAATCTTGTCATTTATGTTTAGATCAGCAAAATGCTCAATGAATAGGTGTGTCTTGAGGTTTTTCATGAATATGGACAAGTCGGTTTTAGCCCTTAACTTTTCTGTTAGGGAATTCCATAAGTTAAGTGCACAAAGAGAGAAAGCTCTATTATCATGCCATCTACTATGTTATACTGTAATTCTTACTAATGTTGTAATGTATTGGTTGTATTGTTCATTGTAAACCGCTTTGATGATGTGAAAGGTGGTATAGAAAACTTTTAAATAAATTATTAAAAATAAACATTGGTAAAACTGAACTTCTTATTTTCCCCCTAAACCCTCTCCCCCCCCCCCCCCTTTCCTTTTTTCCCTGTCTCTGTTGATAACACTCTTCTGCTTCCTGTTTCCCAAGCCGTAACCTTTGGGTCATGTTTGACTCCTCCCTCTCCTTCTCCACACATATCCAACAGATAGCTAAAACCTGTCATTTCTTTCTCTATAACATTAACAAAATTAGCCCCTTCTTTTCTGAACACACTACTAAAACACTTATCCACTCTTTAATCACCTCTCACTTAGATTATACCTTCTCCTTGATGGCTTCCCTCTGAATCATCTTTCTCCCTTTCAGTCTGTTCAAAACTCTGCTGCGCTGCTAATCTTCTGTCAGTCCCATTATACTCATATAATCCCTCCCCTTAAATCACTTCATTGGCTTCCCTTCCATTTCCATATCCAATATAAACTTCTCCTTCTAACCTATAAATGCATTCATTTTGTTGCTCCTCACTACCTTTCCTCTCTCCTCTCTCCCTCCACCCCTCCTCGTGATCCCTGCTCTTCCTCTGCCGTTCTTCCCTTTGTGCCCTTCGCTTATACTGCCAAATCCAGACTGATCCTTTCACCTTGCTGCTCCTTATGGCTGGAACAAACTACTGTACCTGTATCTTTATGGCAGGTTTCATCTCTCCCCTTTTCAAATCCATGCTAAAGGCTCACCTCTTTCAGGCCGCTTTTGGATCTTAATCCTTAGTTCTCCTTCTGTCTCCTTACCCTTCTCTATTGTAGCCTTGTTTTTATCTATTGTGCTGTCTGTCTTGATTAGATTGTGTTCTAATAAACAGGGATCGTCTTTTTTATATGTGTCTGTACAGCACTGCGTACACCTTGTAGGGCTATATAAATGATTAATAGTAGTAGTATTTAGAAAAAGGTAATTAATTAATTGGCACTTTAAAGTACAGTAAGTTCTAGCACTTCCTGTGCATTATGTGCAAAAAATAAAGTCTGATAAGTATAAAAACCTATGCACAGTCAGGAGTGCGCCCAGCATCTGCACTGCAAGTTAGCACAAAGGCCAGCATTCCATGTCTCAGCAGTTAGCGTGAATGTACCAATGCTACCTGCTGAGACATGAACCTTGGGCACTGCATATAACCCTCCTGATCTGATGCCCTCCAACACTATCCCCCTGATTACCACCCATCCTCTTGAGGTACTCTTCACAAGCAACAAGGTTACTCTCCCATAAAAAAGGCCACCCCAAGATAAGCCCCCTCAACAGAGATCATCTCACCAAGACAAATACCGTAGAATAAAACACCCCCAAAATCATGCCCTGACCCGCCCTCCCCACTTCTCTGATCCCTTTAGCACTCGTTTCTCATGATCCCTGGTAGTCTAGTGGACTGGGGCATGCAGATTACTCTAGAGGTCACAGATACCAGTGGCTACAGAGCAGAAGTGGAAAGTGAATGCTCATGCCACAGTCCACTAGATTCCCAGAGATTGTGAAGGGGTTGGCAGGTTGGGAGATGACCTGTGCGGAGGCTTTTAATTCAGGAGAGGAACCTGTTTAGGGTAGCTTCTGTTGCATGGGGTACCCTTTGGGAGAATTATCTTGGGGGAGGGGTCTGAATCATGGGTGGATATACTGTACAGGGAGGGTTATGATAGTGGAGGGAAACTAAATAGAGGGACTGTTTGTATGGGGGATCAGATTTTGTGGGGATTGCATCAAGAGGAGGACTGGATATTGGAGACAGCTGAGTGATTGATGTTGGGGGTTTTAATGCCACTGGACAGCTGCCATGCTACTGGACTGCTGATTTCATAAAAACATAAGATATTTATTTTATTTATTTAGAATTTTTTATATACCGCACTATTTTACTTCAGCGCGGTTTCCAGATAACTCAAATGTCCAGTGTGGGGTTACATTGGACTTACAGTAAAACAAGGATATGCCATACTGAGCCCATCAAGCCTAGTATCCCTTTTCCAACTGCAGCCAATTGAGGTAACAAGTACCTGTCAGGTTCCCAAAAAGGTACACAGATTCTACGTTGCTTATCCCAGGGTAAGCAGTGGATATCCCTGGTCCTCCTTAATAATGGTTTATGGACTTTTCCTCCAAGAACTTATCCAAACCTAGCTGCACTTTACACCACATCTTAAGGTGTTATCAGCAGTCATGGCACAGCTATTGAGCAGTAATGTACCATGTGATAGCTGTCATTTTTGGCTCCACCTGATCTCAGCCCAGAACCTACACCAATCCTACCTCAACCTATATAGCACACTTACTGAGGATTTTTTACCACATCATAGATTTTACTACATGGTAGTCATTAGTGCAGGCCTGTGCTGTTACCACATTTTAAAACCCATGGTATATGGCACCTAAAAGTAGAGTCCGTGTATAGGTAATGTTGCCTCTCTTCTGAAAACTTGGCTAATGACTCCAATTTCTTAAACTCAAACTGTTAATGAAACATTATATGCCTTTGAGTCAGATTGCCAAGCCTTTCTTTTGAGACAATGGAGAGTTAAGTAACTTGCCCAAGGTGACAAAGATTGCCAGTAGGAATCAAACCCTAGCTACTTAGTTACTAAGCTAGTACTCTAACCATTAGGCTACTCCTCCACAGAAATTTAGTGGTATGTTTACTAAACTGTCTTAATATTACCGGCGCTAGTTGCAGCGTTAATGTGCAGAATGCCATATAAGGTAGTGGGCGGTCCGGAGGTAAGGTTGCAAGGAAACGGTATCGTGCGATAGTGGGCGCCGTGGCACGTTAATGCGCGTTAAGCGTAAGTTCATGCCAACGCAGTGCTAGACACTGTAAAGATGAAGCCCACTGGTTACTGCAATGACTGTGGAGGCAACGGCAACCGATGGTTGTATGTGATGCAATGTGACACTATTGGTGCAGTCAACACTGCCTGACGTATTCGTGAAGCATGTTCGTTCAAACGAATACGTCAGGCAGTGTTGACTGCACCAATAGTGTTACATTGCATCACATACAACCATCGGTTTGAGGATTTAAAATGGACGATTATCGATCAAACCCCACTGGATCCCAGAGGAGGAAACTGCTACCAAAAATTGCATAAATTGGAACAACGGTGGATCTTCCAATTGGCAACAGTAGAACCGGGCAGACTTAACCGTGAGATTGAATGGCAAGGCATTCTTTGACGTAATTTTTGACGTTTTCATCATTGGACCAATCAGCACAGGGATTCCCCTAATCAGTGGGGTGTTCCCTGTTCTCATTGGATGGCTCCTGTTTAAATACGTGAAAGCTTTCTTCCGCATTCATGGAGTAAGAAATGTACCTTGGCCGCATAGACGGCGTTTTTGGATACTTCGTTGCCTGAATAAAAGTAGTTTAACAGCATTTGATACAGGGCCCAATGGCTCGAAACGCGCGCGTCATGCTACTGGATACTTTTTGAGCAACGGAATCGTTCGGAAATACCAAGAAACTTCAGTTAAGTTAAAAAAAAGGTTTTATATTTAAATGGCACAGTCTAATTAACACAGGACCAAAAAAGAGAAAAAAAGTAGCTAGCAGTCTGGTTGGGGGATAAGTTAAACATCATATCCCTCCCACGGCTTAGCTCCGACAAAAAATATTAAGCTTCTGAGAGGTACTATTGCAGTGAAATTTTGGATTGTTTGGTAACCTAAGGTGCAGCATAAGGCGCCCTATAAGGCACTCCATAGGGCACATTATAAAGTGCACTGTCCGCCAAGGCACCTTATAATGTGCCCTATAAGGCGCTTTATAGGGTGCCTTATGAGGCACCTTAGGCTACGACATTGGGAGGGTGTTTTTGCTGGCAGCACTGATTTAAATTAAAAGGAAAAGCCTCAGACAGCCTGATTAAATGACACCACTGTGGGATCAAATCCATAACCTCTGTCTTCATAGTCATTGAAGTAACCAGTGGGCTACATCTCTATAGGGTCTAACACACTGCTGGCTGGCTACAGAAAGACTGCAGGTCACCACACAAACTGTCTGCTGTGGTTACCAGGATAGGGTAAACCCACCCATATCCATGGTGCACTACACATGCAGATCAGCAGCCTACATCTGCTCACAAGATGGGGTATGTGCCTCTATAGCACCCCGGCCTGGTAGGGGGAACTGACCATGTATGTTACTGGCACAAAGTAGCTACAGACCCTGACATTGTGTGGTTCCTGTGCTTACCCTGAGGGTGAGGTGGGGCGCCCAGCACCAGGTCCGCAACATCTGACTTGGCTGAGATAGGCTGTGCTGCAGGTCCCCATCAGTGCCAGTGTGTGATAAGTAGTCTTTGCAGGCACACCTAGGATACACCTGTGTCCATCTGTATTGCCCAGGCATGTCTAGCCCTTGTGGACTGTGATGCACCCAGAATAGTGCATGTCCTTTGTGGTTGCCATGGTCACATGTTATAAGAGAAGAGTGGTGGTTGGACCCAAAAGCGGATTATGTCGCACCACCCAACCCGCCCCTGTGGGTCAGGGTGGGGGACAGGATCTCCCACTGACAGATCCACATTCTACATCTTTGCAATGGTGGCAGTAGAGGCGACCATCAACCCCAGTCCTGCTGGGGAATAGGCACCCTACATGGTAGTCAATGCAGATCTGTACGTATCACATAGGGCACTGGCAGACAGACAGTAGGCCTGGAAAAAGCTCAGCTGCCCCCCACCACTATCTGACATTCACCAGCAAAGGGCACAGTCAGTCTCCACCCTACAAGGTGTTCCAGCCATACACATGCTAACTGCAGACAGTCTGCTAGCTAGTACATAGTGCATGTTTCTGGAAGAACTGTGTGCACCCAAAAATGGGATGTGAGCACACACACACCAAACAGGTATGTCAGTGATTGGGATCCAGAAAAGGGAACTCATAGAAATCACTTGAAAAAGATACTGTATAGCACTATGGGGGAACCTAGCCATGCCATGGTCACTGCTTAGTCAGAGTGAGAGTAACACCCCCCCCCCCCCAGCATGACGTGCTGTGGCCACCCTGTCCGTGCAGGTGGTGTCTGGGCACTACAATGTCCCAGCCCTGTCAGGGCCATACCCACAATACCTTGCTCCCCATTATGCACATTGGCAGGCTAACACTGGAAACATTGCAAGCAGTGTGGGCTCAGTAAGGTGTAGGCAGCCACAAAACACTGGACAGACATACACACACTCCCACACCTATGCCAGCATTGTGCAAATATAGAGGTTCTTGGCAGCCCTGGCCGCCACACCAGTCCTGGGCACAGTGCAGGCATTGCTATGGTTTGCAATACTGTTGGGGTCACTCCCCGGGGTGGTAAACACTGTCAGAAACAAAAACTGAAACACACTCCACAGATATCAGAAATGTTGCCATGATGAATCTCTGTCAACAAATTGTGTTTAACTTAGGATTTGTTATCTGACATTAATCATAGCAACCTTTTGATATATGTGGAACATGTTCCCAAGTTTAGGACGGCATTGCTAAGGTATACAGGTGCTAGTATTATAGATGCTGCTCTGCACAGGGCCCAACAGCCTGACTCTCCATGAGGCTTTGGATAGTGGAGCCTGTGGGTGTGGGTGTTTGTGCTCCTGTTGGCCGCTGCTCCAGGGCAGAGGTTCCCTACTCCGGTCCTGGTGGGCCAAACATGGTTCAGGTTTTCATGCTCTCCCTAATGAATATGCATGAGATACATTTGCATACAATGGGGCGGCGCATACTAATGCAGCACAGGCATAGTTATTAGGGACAGCATGAAACCTTAATGGTGTTTGGCCCTCCAGGACTGCAGTGGGAAACTCTGCTCTAGGGATTGCACATGTTTATGATGTCTGTGCTCTGTAGGGTAAAATATAGGCGTTTTAGGCATGTTTATTTTATCTGCAATAAAAGTTCCATCTTTATTACCATGGTTTAGTACTGAATAAAATATGGGGAAAGGGTTGGCAGTAGTCACAGCTGGCATTTGAACTTGTGACCTTCTGCTCCTGAACACATTGGCTGTGTGCACTGCACCACACTGTTGCCACAGGGACAGTTCATTCCCTTGGGATACCATGACTGTTCATCAGACAGGCCCTGTCTGTTGCATTGCACGGCACCCACCAAAACAGGGCTAGGCCATGGTCTGCTGTAGGCAGATGCCACTGCCCCCTCCGCCACCAGCACCCCTCCGCCACCATGCTGCCATGCCATTATGCCAGTGGTGCTGATGGTGCGCAGTCCCAGGCAATCCAGTATGCTGGTAGGCAGCTGCCTATGGTGTGGGTTCTTGGGTAGGGATGCCTACATGGACATGCGCGCTTCCCCCCCCCCCTCCGCACCGCCTGCCAATGTTATTGTGCCCTTGGGGGTACCTGCTGGGTAATATCACCTGTGACACTGTGGGACACACACTCATGCCCATGTTGTACCCTCATCAGTTGCTGTCTGGCTGCTCTACAGTTTCAGCATTCCTATGTGCCACCTAGGCATCTGCCTAGTCCGCACTGTGCCCCAGCTGGACCACAGCATGTGCCGCCTGCAGCCCTCTGTATCCCATTTCCAGCATCTGTACAGTTGCCCTTTCCTACATGCCCACCCTGCTGTTGCAGCACATGTGCACGCCATAACAAACCTGCCCAATATAAAGGGAAAACCCTGATCACTGCTATTTCAATGTGGGATCATTCACCTTGTAGAGGGACAGAGCATAGACCCTTCCAAACATGATGTCTTCTTTTTTTATGCTTTATCAGTAGTGTTTCTTTATGTTTCTCATTAATATCACTATTGGCCAGCTTGGTTTTGTGGATTTTAAATGTGGTTCAGGTCATTTTCTATGTTTATTTGCTTTTTTGTTCTGTGCACATGTATCACTACTATTACGTTTTTGGGTTTCCCTGGCGTTGCTGTACATTGCCGACTGAAATGGTTTCTCTTTCCTGCAAACGTGCCTAGCGCGAAGGTTTCACTCGTGCTAATTTTCTGCCCTTCATTTCACGGCATTAGTGTGCAAGGAGCCACTCACCGCCCACTCTCCACCCATTGACCCCTTCTCTCCGCCCTCTGGGAATCCTTACTCCACCCTTCAGAGCCGGATTTCACAGCGTTAGGGTGCCTTAACGCCGCTGCCGTGTTATCGCACGATAATGTAACATTATCGCACAATAATGTCACTTATCGCGCGATAATACCACCGCTGCGACGTTAAGACAGTTTGGTAAACATACCCCTATATCTAAGTTGCACAGTCATTTTTTTTTGTTGTATACCTTTGAACTACTATTAAAATATTATGATGACATACAGTTGGAATATTTCCAATTATTTCTCAAGATATTGCACACAACATACCTAAAATGCAAGGACGCCAATAATTGTGACCACAACTGTAAGTCGTTGGTGAGGCCTCACTTGGAGCATTACGTTCGGTTTTGGAGACCATATCTCACAAAGGATTTTAAAGAATTGAAACGGTTCAGAATAAGTCAACCAAAATGATTTGGAGCCTGCACCAGAAGAAGTATGAGAAGAGACTTGAAGACCTAAATACTGTATGTAAACCCTAGAGGAAAGGAAGGACAGGAGAGATATGAGACAGATGTTGAAATACTTAAATATATTAATCAACCAACAAACCTTTTTCAAAGAAGGGGAAGCTGTAAAACTGAAGGGCATAATATTGAGCTGCAAGGAGGTAAACTTAAAAGAAACATCAGGAAATACTTTTTCACTGAAAGGGTGGTGGATGCTTGGAATGACCTCCCTATGGAGGTGGTGGGGCAAACACAGCAAAGGAATTCAAGATGGCAAGGAATGGACACATTGGATCCCTTTATAGCAAGAAGATAAAATCAAAATATACTTAAATATCTTTCATACTTTGACAAATAGAGGAGGGGTGACCTGCAAGAAAGGGTGGGTACAACAACTCTAGCCACCTCACTGGGCAGACTAGATGGACCATACTGGCCTTTATCTGCTGTCACATACTAGGTTACTATGTGTTATTCTATATTAGAATGACAATTTTAAAAAAATCATTTACCTAGACAAATAGCAATTTACTCAAGCAAACTGGCCTCTCTAAAAATTGTCTTCCTTAGAGGACTGCATTGTAAGAGATTTTCTGGGGCTCTGTTTAATTAATGGGAATAAAGCATGCATGCAGAATGGTATTAGCAAGTTATCTGTGTATTTTTCCCCTTGTCCTTTGCCTGCAGAAAAAGAGGTGTGAAGTCCATGAGGAATTTTGTGTCCATGTAAATGTGTGAAGAAAGTTTAAAGAGAAGAAGTTTAAGGAGAAGAAAATGGGTTAATGAATATGCCTCCCAAAATAGCAAATCAACATGGAGTATTTGTTCCTACTGAGAGAAAGGCAATAAGATAAATATAGCAATTTGAATCTGAGCAGGATGTGGACAGGATCAGGCACTAGACTCAGAAAACTTCAAACTATCCTAAGAATAAATTTATCTCTGTATGAGATGCATATTTAAAAAAAAGATTTGTAAGAAAGCAAAGAAAGCATACATTTATAGGAAGATGAAAGACAAATTATTCCATCTTTTTGTATTTTTTTAATTAGACCCACAACTGTCAAAAGTGTGTTGTTGTTTTTTTTCACTTTCCCATTTTGATGCTACATTACAGCGGAGACTTGTCCAAGATCACACTGTCTTCAGGGGCATCTATATTGGGTCTTGCAGGGTTGGGAAATCAAGCGTTGGTCCTGTAAAGAGTGGACAATATGGCCGGTGGAGTAGCTGGCTGAGTTGCAACAGATAATTGGTCTAAATTTTGGTTGCCTCTTCAGCTCTGCCATTGCTGAATGAGGTATTCCAATCCATCTGCTAACCTGATGAATGAAGTCCCTCACCTCCTACAAGATAGTCTCATTCTGATTGCTCAATTGTATTTTCCCAGGTTCAGTACTTGCAATACCTGGACTTCCTTTAGAGACCTCTCATGTGTTTATATACTAAAACATAACAGTCTGCTTATGGCTTAGAAGCCTTAATATAGACTACAATAAAAGTAAATAATATATTTTATACAGTCATAGTAAAGTGAAAAAGTACAGTATCTCACTGACCGTAGACCCATAGAAAAATGATGGCAGATAGATACCATATGACCTATCCAGTCTGCCCATCCACACCAACAACTAGGATCGTAGTCCTTTCCTTTCTCTCAGATATCCTCAATGCGTATCCCATGTTTTCTTGAATTCAGATGCAGTCCTAGTCTTCACCACCTCTACTGGAAGACAATACCATGCATCCCCTCCACTTTTAGTAAAGAAATATTTCCTTAGATTACTACTGAGTCTACAACCCTACACTCTCATCCTAGGCTGTCTCCTGTGCACTATTACTTGGAGATAATTAAGGCACATTTTACAAATGACATCCAAGCCAGAACATCTGAAAAAAAGGAAGGCACGTCCAAGTTCAGGCACGATTTCACAAACGTGGATGTGCCAAATATGGATGGCTGCAGGCTGTCTACACAGAGACCCACGGAGTAGTATTCAAAGCCAAGGCTGCTTAGGAATAGCCTAATGGTGCAAGTAGTGGGCTAGGAACAAGGAAGCTAGGGCTGAAATCCCACTGTTGCTATCATTCTGATTGTGGAGAGAACTGCCATCTTCTCTACACCCTGTGGACGTCCATTTGTGTCTGCAGACTCTGGGATTTCCAAATGGCTCCAAAAAGATATCAATATGGTTCTCTAAAGTGGCAGCAAATATAGGAAGAGCAAAGAGATTAGAATTAACAGAAACCAGGTAAAAGACAAAAGGCAGAACTTTCGAGACAGGGAAGACAGTTACGTGAGTGCAGTGTTAAACAAAGGGGAAAACTGCCGAATCAGTATAAAGAGCTAAATCCTGTAAGGGAAAGATGAAAAGTCATACTGATCTTTTTTTTTAGCCATTTTCAAATCCCAAAGTCTGCAGTCCTGTAGGTACATTGTACCAAAAGAACAGCTAGCTCATTTTCAAAGAAAAACTATGAATGGGACTTCTCTTTCTAAAGGAAGGAGCTGGCCAGGCTGCAGGTACATCTATAATGAGGCTTTACACTTGCTTTCAGCAGAAACAAAATTCATAATCATAGTGACATAGTATATGACAGCAGATAAAGACCAGCATAGTCCATCTAGTCTGCCCAGCAAGGTGGCAAGAGCAGGTGTGCCCACCGCTCCGTGCAGGTCACTGCCAAGAAAACCCACAAGCTTCTGGGTCGCCAGGAGTCAGGACTGACTCGAAGGCACACACTGCTGCTGCTGTATCCACCGCTCCGTGAAGGTCACCTTGAGTTCTTAAGATATCAGAGACAGTTAACCTTATTTTGATTTTATCTTGTTTCTATAAAGGGATCCACTGTGTCTGTCCCATGCCAATTTGAATTCTGTCACTGTATTTGCCCCCACCACTTCCATCGAGAGGGCACTCCAAGCATCCACCATCCTTTCAGTGAAAAAGTATTTCCTGACATTGCCTTTCAGTTTACCCCCTTCTAGCTTCATGTTATGCCCTCTAGTTTTATAGCTTCCCCGTCTTTGGAAGAGGTCTGTTGGTTCATTAATACCACTTAAGTATTTAAAGGTCTGTATCATATCTCCCCTGTCGAAGCCACTCAGGTGGGATTTCAAAGTGTAACCCCGAATATAGTCAGCTCACTGCCCTCTGCCCACCACCAGATCCATCCTTTTTTGCCACAGCTAAAAGTTTCTCCATTGTCAAATCGCACAGTTACCTGCAGAGAGTGAGAACAATTTTCAGCAGTTCTTTGTGAATAAATAACTACCATGGAAAATTGTAAAAATCCTCCTTTTATATATATCTTTTTAATCAGACTTACATCTTTTCTCTTTATTGCTGATAAAATTTATTCTCTAACCTTATCAGCTATTGACCTACTGGGAAATGAAAGGAAACTTAAGAGTTTCACAGTTTTGTTCCAGTAGATACAAAAAGATTTCAGTGTTAAACCTGCAGAGCAGGATCAGTTTACAAGCTGTGCTCCGGGCACACTCTGTGCAGTCATTGTTGGTTTAAATGCTGGAGTCATGCTCATAAGACTGCAAATTAAGAGTAGATTTACAAACCAGGATTAATGCATTGACATGCATTAATATGCATTTAATTCACATTAATTTGATTAATGATCTAGTAAATAGGCCCCACTGACAATAATGGAGCTTATGTTGAACATTAAAGTGTGATTGTACAATAACGCATGTTAAAATATTAACACATTAGTAGATCTAGCCTTAAGTTCCATGTGCTCTCGGGCTTCTGCATTTTCTCTTAGAAGCAGGGCAACTTTCCAGACTTAGGAATCAACAAAGGTTAGCCACTGGCAATGAGCTAGTCTGTATAGAATCTTATCACTAGTAAACAATAACTATGCAGTTTAAATGCAGCCTGGCTAAACTCAGAAAGTGAATGTTTCTAAAAGCTGGACTCAGAGGAACAGTGTTAACTGTCAGCAGGATAACCCTTGGCAAGCAAATCCACACTCAGGCTTCATTTACTAACATTGCTTAGGGGCCTTATACTAAAGTGTGGCAAGCCCTTATTTATAGGGTAGCCTACTGGCTGTTGATGTGCCCGACAGGCTTGATCCAGTCCTAGGTTCACCCCATTGCATATAGGGATATGTAGTTCTGATTTCTCTATTGCAATCCATAAGAAAAGCAAGACTACAAGTCCCTGCATGCACTGAACAAAATACAACCTCTAAAATGCCTGTATACAAATGCTAGAAGTCTAAACAATAAGATGGGAGAGTTAGAATATATAGCACTAAATGAGAGGTTAGATATGATTGGTATCTCAGAGACATGGTGGAAGAAGGACAACCGGTGGGACACTGTGATACCTGGATACAAGCTACATTGCAATGATAGGGTAGAACAAATTGGTGGAGGGGTTGCGCTCTGTGTTAGAGAGGGCATTGAGTTACACAGGATTAAAGTTTTCCAGGAAGCAAAAATATTGTAGAATCTCTATGGATAGAAATTCCATGTATAAAGAGGAAGGCAATGGCAGTGGGGGTGTACTACTGACCGCCAGGCCAGAATGAACAGATGATGAAATGCTAAAAGAAATCAGGGAAACTAATAAATGAAACAACACAGTAATAATAGGTGATTTCAGTTACCCAGGTATCAATTAGGTATCATGCTAGGGAGATAAAGTTTCTAGATGAAATAAATGACTGCTTCTTGGAGAAGCTGGTTCATGAACCAACAAGAGGAGAAGCTATCCTTAATGGAACACAGGATCTGGTGCAAGAGATGAGGGTTTTGGGGCCACTTGGCAATAGTGAGGATAGCATGATCGCATTTGATTTCATAAATGGAAGAAGGATGGCAAGGAAATCCACAGTACTACCTTTTAACTTTCGAAAGGGAGACTATGATAAAATGAGGAAAATAGTTAAGAAAATACTAAAAGGAGCAGCTGAAAAGGTTAAAGATTTCCATGAAAGCATAGGCATTGTTTAAAAATGCTATCTTGGAAGCCCAGACCAGATATATTCCATGCTTTAAGAAAGGTGGAAGGACGGTCAAAAAACTGATAGCATGGTTTAAAGGTGAGGTCAGAGAGGCTGTGGTAGCCGAAAAAAGGCATCCTTCAGGAAATGGAAGGAGGAGCTAAATGACTAAAATGGCAAACATATGCACTGGCTTATGCAAGGCATCATTAGATGCAAGGCATTGAAAAGGCAGGCAAAGAAACATTTTGAAAAAAAGCTTGCTGTGAAAGCAAAAACACATAATAAAAACTTTTTCAAGTACATTCATAGCAAAAATACATCCACAACAAAAAGCCTGTGACAGAGTCAGTTGGACCATTACTAATACTACTACTACTATTACTACTACTGAACATTTGTATAGCGCTACAAGACATATGCAGCACTGCACAGACACATATAAAAGATGGTCCCTGCTCATCAGAACTTACAATCTAGTCAAGCCAGATAACACAGTAGCTGTAGATACGGGATGCATCAAGGGGGAATGGTAAGAAACATGAGTGAGATCAGGTGAATCAAGATCCGAAAGTGACAGCAAAGAGGTGAGTTTTCAGCCTGGCTTTGAGAAGGCACCTGACGTACAGACTCAGGTAGTTTGTTCCAGGTGTAAGGAGCAGCAAGGTGAAAGGAATGAAATCTGGAGTTAGCAATAGAAGAGAAGGACACAGATAGAAGCAATTTGCCAGAAGAGTGGAGTTCCCGAGGAGAGGTATAGGGAGAAATAAAAGAGGAAAGGTAGTGGGGAACTGCAGAGTGCACTCATAGATCAGCAGGAGAAGTTTGAACTGGTTGTGGAAATGGACAAGGAACCAATGAAGATACTTGAGAAGAGGGGTAATATGAGCATGACAAGGCTGGCAGAAGATTAGCCGCGCAGCAGAGTGTTGAACAGATTGAAGGCATGAGATGATTCAGAGGGAGACCAGCAAGGAGTAGGATAGATGGGAGGAATAGTCTAGATGGGAGGTGACTAAGGAGAGGATAAGTGTCTTAGTAGTGTGTTCAGAAAGGAATGGGCAAATTTTGTTGATGTTGTAGAGAAAGAAATGTCACATTTTAGCTATAAATTGGATGAGTGTGGAGAAGGACAGAGAGGAGTCAAAGATGACCCCAAGGTTGCAAGCAGAGGAGACAGGAAGGAGTAAAGAGTTATCCACAGAGACTGAGAAAAGAGGAAGGGGAGAGGAGGGTTTAGAGGGGGAAATAAGAAGCTCAGCTTTGGCCATGTTCAATTTCAAGCAGCAGTGAGACATCCAAGCAGCAATGTTAGAAAGGCAGGCAGAGATCATGACTTGGATTCCCGGAGAGATTTCAGGTGTAGAGAGGTAGATCTGGGAGTCATCAGCGTAAAGATGGTATGGAAAGTCATGGAAAGAGATGAGTGCACCAAGAGACTGTGTATAGAGAGAGAAAAGGAGTGGACCCAAGACAGATCCTTGGGGTACACCAGCTGAGAGAGGGATAGCAGTAGAGGAGGATCCACCAGAACAAACACTGAAAGAGTGATGAGAAAGATAAAAAGTGAACCAGGATAGCTCAGAGCTCTTATAACCAAGCAAGGACAAGTTATCAAGGAGAAGGTTGTGGTCAACAGTGTCAAAAGCAGCAGAAAGGTCTAGAAGGATGAGGATTGAGTAAAGGCCCTTGGATTTTGACAGGAGCAGGTCACTGGAGTTTGGCAAGAGCCATTTCGGTAGAATGTAAAGGATGAAAGTCAGATTGTAGAAGATCCAGAAGGGCTTGAGAGGAGAGAATGTCGAGGCAATGGCAGTGAACCACACGTTCAAATAGTTTTGAAACAAAAGGGATAAAGAAGATGGGTTTATTTATTTATTTATTTTATTTATTTAACATTTTTATATACCGCACTATTTATTATCAGCGCGGTTTACATAGAACTACAAAACATCAGATAGGATACATATATCTGTTTTTACATGGAACAGGAAGAAAAACTTGGAAAACCGGGGTAATTGTAACAAAGGATAATAGACATTGAACTATATACATATGATAGTAATATTACATGAAGAGGTATCTTGTTAGATAGGAACGGGATTAGAGCTATTTGGATGAACTTGTGTTATTGTGTTCTCTGGAAAGTATTTGATGAAAAGGTAATGCTTCAAGGCCTTTTTGAACTGGGGGATAATAGTAAGAAGGGCAGGTAGGGTCTAGTGAGGGTTTCTTGAGGACAGGAGTGACCACAGCATGCTTGAAAGCTGCAAGGAAGGTTGCAGATAAATAATAGAGGGGTAAAAAGGTGCTAAGTGAGCACAATGGCATTGTGGAGAGACTGAATGAATTCTTTGCTTCAGTCTTTACTGAAGAATATGTAGGGAAGCTACCCATGCCTGCAATGATATTTAAAGCTGATGTATCAGAAGATTTGAAACAAATATTGATAAACCGGGAAGATGCATTACAACTATTTAATAAACTAACGAGTAGCAAATCACATGGACCAGACATTATACATCCCAGGGTGCTGAGAGAACTGAAATCTGAGATTAAAGACCTAATATTAATAATTAGTTAACTACTGTATCATTAAAATCATCTGTAGTACCTGAAGATTGGAGAATGGCCATTGTAACACCAATTTTTTAAAAGGGTTCCAGCGGTGATCTAGGAAATTACAGACCAGTGAGCCTGACATCAATACCGGGCAAAATGGTAGAAACCATTATAGAGAATACAATTACTGCACATATAGATAGTCACGGTTTAATGGGAGAAAGCCAACATGAATTTAGCCTAGGAAGGTCTTGTCTTTGTAAGGTGAGCTGTTTGATAAAGTATATCTGGATTTTCAGAAAAATCTGACAAGGTCCCTCACAAGAGACTCTTGACAAAATTAACAAGTCATGGGATAGGAGGAAGTGTACTATTGTGGATCAGGAACTGGTTAAAAGATAGAAAGCAGAAAGTAGGCTAAATGGCTAATTTTCTCAATGGAGAAAGGTGAATAGTGGCATACCCCAGGGATCTGTGCTGGGCCCTCTGCTTTTTAACATATTCATAAATGTCTTAGAATGGGAATAACGAGTGAGGTGATCAAATCTGCAGATGACACTACATTATTCAAAGTTGTTAAAATACAAGAAGATTGTGAAAAATTGCAAGAGGACCTTGATAAATTGGAAGACTGAATGTCCAAATGGCAGATGAAATTTAATGTGGACAAGTTAGAGGCCCATTCCAATTTAAGCGTCCAGGCTGATCAGAATCGGTACACCCAGAGGTAGACCAGATTCCGATCCTACGAGGGCTAGACGTGACCACAGGATCAGAATCGAGTCTAGGGCCTGAACGTGCAGGCCGGGCCTAGATTCTGATTGTCCTGCATGCACAGTCACTTGACCAGCTACCTCATTCAGGCTCCTGAGTGGAGCCGCAGTGCCATGGCATCCCATCACCATGGCACCGCAGCTCCATTCAGGAGCCACGAATGCTGGCTGTTGCCTAGTTTTTTCATTCCCTGCAGCCAGACCCCCGATCTGGCTGCGGGGAACTTACTGCTCCCCCTACCTTTGGTCAGGGTCCAGCTGCGGGGAACTTACTGCACCCCCTACCTTTGTTGCTGGGCCCAGCAGCAAGATCCCCCAATGTTCAGGGGAACTTATTCCACCTCTGTAGTGGAATAAGTCCCCCGTCTATGTTCACAGCCCGGACATAAAAGGCCAGTCTCAGAATCGGCCCTGTACTCGCGGACTGCCCATGTCCCATCCTCACTCCCCCTCTGGAACACCCCCTCCTGCCCTCGCCTAAGCCTCCCCATACAAACGCATTGTTCAAACGGGGAGGCTTTTGCCGGGGCTAGCAGTGGGGCATCCATCCCTGCTATTTGTGGGACAGACTGACTCTCTTAGGGAAGAACAACCCAAACTATGGTTACACAATGAAAGGTTCCACATTAGGAACCATCATCCAGGAAAAAAATCGAATTGTTATCATGGACAATACACTGAAACCCTCTGTCCAGTATGCAGCAGCAGTCAAGAAAGTAAATATAATACTAGGAATCATAATGAAAGGAAAGGAGAATAAAACCAAGGATATCATAATGTCTATGTATCGTTCCATTGTGAGACCACACCTTGAATATTGTGTACAAGTCTGGTCACCATATTTTAAAAAGTATATATAGCAGAATTAGAAAAGGTACAGAGAAGAACCACCGGAATAGAAAAGGGGAAGGAAGGATACCCTTAAGAGGAAAGGCTTCAAAGGCTAATGTGCTTCAACTTAGAAAAAAGACAGCTGAGGGGAGATATGATAGAGGTCTATAAATTAATGAATGGAGTGGAACGGGTAAACATAGATCAGTTATTTGCTCAAAATTAGGAATATTGGGGGACACGCAATGAGGCTACAATGTAACCCACTTAAGACTAAAAAGAAAAAAATATTTTTTCGCTCAACGCATAATCAAACTCTGGAATTTATTAAGAGAGGGTGTGGTAAAAGCTGTTAATGTAGCTGGGTCTAAAAAAGCTTTGGACTAGTTCCTGGAGGAAAAGTCCATAAACCATTATTAAGGAAGACTGGGAAATCCACTGCTTACCCCACGATAAGCATCCTGGAATCTGTGTATCCTTTTGGAAACCTGCCAGGTACTTGTGAACTGGATTGGCTACTATTGGAAACAGAATACTGGGCCTGATAGACTTTGGTCTGACCCAGTATGGCATTTCTTCATGTTCTTATGTTTTAATAGGGTAAACCCAAGACTGGATCAAGCCTGTCTAGTGCATCTTGAGCCAGTTGGCAACCCTTAGCATGGATTTTACTGTGTGCTGTTAATGCAGGCCCACACTAATGGTTGCTGCATGCAAAAATTTCACCACAGTAAAAAAAAAAAACATGCTAAATGTTTAGCGCAGGTTGGCAGTGATCAGGCATGGCCATCTGTGATGGCTAGCATGCAGGACATTACTGCATGTTAGCTGTCATGACTGCTAATAGTATAGAAACATGCTACTGGCAGCCATGTAGCATGGCCGCTGCCTTAACCCCCCACCCTCATAAAAGCAACTGCAGCAAGGACCAATGACAGACATAACTTCCCCACCCCCGATCCCTACCCGAATCAGGCTAAATACCATCTCTCCCAGCACTTACACCAAAATTATTCTGGTATCTAGTGGACAGGGCAGGAGCAATCCCCCTTTCCTTCTGCCCCATTGTTGCCCGGGTTCAAAATTGTAGATATGACCACTAGCAATAATGTCATGGTACTACATGAGTATTGCAATATTTCCTCATTGATCTGCTATTTTGAAATGGGGTGGCAACAAAGCAGGAACAAAGAGGGATCATTCCTGCCCAATCCACTAGAAATAAATTTGGGGTAAGCATTGTGGTGAAGTGTTGAGGGTTGGGTTTTGAACTAAGGGGGGTTGTGATGACAACGGAGGTCAGATTGAAGGGTATAATGGGGATGGGTGATCTGATCCGGTAGGGTGGAGGAGTATGGTTTTCAGCTTGATCGGGGTAGGGATCAGGGCTATGGAAGGTCCAGGCTGATGATCAAGGTAGGGATTTTGGGGGGGGTGGAGGGGGTAGGAGGGTACACCTGTCATCAGCACTTGAAGTCATTGTAGGGTTTTTTGGAGGCTGAGGCAGTATCAGGCCCCATGTTACATAGTAACATAGTAAATGATGGCAGATAAAGACCACTAGGGTCCATCTAGTCTGCCCAGTAAGATGGCAAGAGTAGATGCACTAGCTTCTCTGTGCAGGGCACCCCTCCCCATGTCTTTGTTTAGGGGTGAACCCACCGCTCCATTTAGGACACCCCTATTTGTTGAGAAATTAGATAGTTACATTTATTTTTATTTTATCCTGTTGCTGTAAATGAATCCACTGTGTCTGTCCCATGCCGTTTTGAATTCCATCACTGTGTTTGTCCCTACCACTACCATTGGGGGGGCATTCCAAGCATTCACCACCCTTTCAGTAAAAAAGTATTTCCTGGGGGGGCGGAGCCTGATGCCGAGCAGGATAGACGGTTAGAGCGAGAGCTCCGGAGGGACCCGCTAATAAATCCGGCCCCAATCGAATAAAAGTAGCTGTGAGCATAGAAAACAGCGTCGGAGGACCTACGGAGATGTCTGCTGCGAAGCCAACTCGGATAGACTTTGCTGCGGGGCAGAACGTCGGTGTCAAACGTTCCAAAACTGAACCTCCGTCACCACAAAAGATGGTGGCGCGGCCAGAGAATCCGGAGGCCCTGCAGGAACTACTGGCTGAAGTGAGAGGGATCAGAGAATTGGTAATGGCCAACGGTGAAGCGCTGGCGACGGTAAGAGAAGATACTGCGGCGTTAAGATGTAGCATGGAGGCGTTATCTTTGAGTCAAGATAAAGTTGAGGAAGTGGTTGCGGTACATGAAGAAAGGCTGAAGGAGCTAAATAAGCAGACCAAGCAGATTCGGGCCCTGCAGAGAGAGGTGGAGGAGGGGAATAACAGAGCGCGGCGCAACAACTTAAGGATTGTTGGAGTTCCGGAGGGTGCAGAAGGCAGAGACATGATTGGTTTTTTAAGTAAAATGATCCCGGAGGTCTTACATCTTGCCTTTGTGCACCCTTTTGAGATAGATCGGGCTCATAGAGTACCCTCACAAGTGCAGCCGGGCAACAGAAGACCGCGCCCAATCATCATGCGTGCCCTGCGCTACCAACAAATTGCTCAAATTAGCAGCCCGATTGTGCCCCAACGTTGAATTTGAGAGTGGTAAGATCTACTTCTTTTTGGACTTTGCAAAGGCTACGGCTGACAGGCGTCGGTGTTTTCTTGCATTGAGACCGCGCCTGCAACAGCTCCAAGCAAGGTTTGGCCTTTTGTACCCGGCGCGCATGAGGGTAACGCTCCATAATCAAACTAAAGCTTTTGAGGAACCTGAGGCGCTCCGTCAATTCTTGGAGGACAAAGAGAGCATGCATATGCGATGAAGTAGCAACTATTGTATATGTATGGTTGGATACATAAGTTGAAGTTGTGTACTTATACAATCTGTTAGGTTAAACACAGATGTTGATCAGCAGATTAAGTAATTGCATTATCCGTGATGTATCTACAGTCTATGTTTATTACTGCTTGATGTCGGTAATAATTGGTTAATGCATAGATCATGGCACTGTTAGCTAGGTAGTTTAAAAGGTTATATTCTGTGCACCTGGCTGACAGTTGGGGGTAGTGTAATAACTTTATAGAAATGGTAGGTCCCTCTGTGCCATCACTGTTCCCGCTGGGCTCACCATGTAAATGGGGGAGGGGCTGTTGTCCTCTGGGGCCTGTGGGGGAAAAATGTGCAACGAAGTCTGAGCCATTGGAGCTAGGGTTCAGTGGTGCATATTTTGTGATGTTACGGAGCAGGGGTCGTTTAACAAAGTTTAGGAATTTAGGGGCATATCCGGTGAACCTTTACAACTTACCTGATACCTGGCGCGATTAAAATACTCTCCTTGAATGTCAAGGGAATAAATAGTCCTGTTAAACGAAAGAAAATCATTCACTATGCGCAGCAAGAGAAAGCTGACATACTTTTTTGCAGGAAACACACTTGAACATGAAAGAATCGCTTAAACTTAGTATTAAGCCCTATGCACTGGTGGCTTATTCCGCAGCAGTCAATAAGCGGAACGGAGTAGCCATATTGGCTAAGAAGTCTCTCATGCCAACCATTTCGCTAACCAGCTCGGATAAGCAAGGCAGGTGGACTAGAGCCGCCTTTACAGTTGGGGAGCTGTCAGTAGTCCTGATCAATGTGTATGCTCCTAATGCTGACCACCCAGAATTTTTCCGCGCCCTGGTTCAGGAGTCGCTTCTTGGTACTGGGGAACCATTAATAATGGGAGGTGACTTCAACCTGGTCCTTGATCCCCTTGTTGATAAAAGTCCCCCCAAGGCAAGCAAGCCCTCTAAATCGCAAATGGTAGTCAATGCGCTGATGAGAGACAGGGGGCTGGTGGATATCTGGAGGCTGCAACATCCAAAAGACCAGGACTTTACTTTTTTTTCTAACCCCCACCTGTCCTCATCGCGTATAGACTTTTTCCTAATCTCAAAAGCGCTGGTACCGAGCAGTATAGGATCTGGCATTCAGGCGATGCATATATCGGACCATGCAGCTATCTATTTAGAACTGCAAGATATGCATAACGGCGTTAAATCCTCACAGAGGGCCTTCGATAGATCTCTCTTGGGGGATGCGGAGTTTTGTTCCAGAGTCCAAACGGCTATAAAAGACTACTTCCACTTTAATCTCCCACAAGACACAGTTGGCTGGGCTTGGTGGGAGGGCTTCAAAGCCTCCATAAGAGCCACTATCATGAGCTACATGATCCTCCGGACCCGTCAATGCAAGGAGCGGTTAACTGATCTGGAGAAGCAGATAAAAGCAGGTGAGCGTATTCAAATGCAACGCTCAGAGCCATGTATATTGCTACACCTCCAGAGATTGAGATTTTGCTATAACCAACTGATTACAGACGAAGTATCGAAGAATATTCAAGCTCAGAAAGGAGCCTATTACTGGGAAGGCAATAAGGCGGGCCGCATCTTATCAAATGTGTTGAAGGGGCAGCAGGAGGCGGGGCGAGTGGCGGCATTACGAGATATCTCCAGCCAGAGTCTGTTAACTAAAGATGAGGAGATTGCGGATGCGTTTGGTTCCTACTATGCTCAGTTGTACTCGTCAGAGGTGGAGACCTCTCAGTCAGGTTTCGGAGAACTGATAGCCGAGGTACAGAGACCGACGCTGGATAAGGATGCAGCGGAGTCGCTGGAAGCTCCAATCTCCCTTACAGAAATCCATCAGGCCATTCAGACACTGGCTACAGGTAAGGCGGCTGGTCCTGATGGCCTTCCTGCTGAATTCTACAAGGTCTTCTCCAAAGAACTTGTTCCGCACTTGTATGGCTACTTTCAGGCTCTTCTGCGGGACGTTCCTCTGGTGGGGAACTTTGCGGCGGCAAGTGTGATCATCCTGGAGAAGAAAGGCAGGGACCCCCAGATGGTCAGTAACTATCGCCCGATATCCTTGTTGAATGCTGACTACAAAATCTATGCTACGGTTCTGGCCAGTCGACTTGCTGGGGTAATCTCAAAACTGATCCATCCCGATCAATGTGGCTTTATTGGCGGCAGATCGACTGCGGATAATGCTTGTCTCCTGTGTCATGTTCTGGCGAGTGGGGAGAAGATCAATAGTCCTTTAGTAGGGCTTTCTCTCGATGCGGAGAAGGCCTTTGATCAGCTGGAGTGGTCCTTCATCTTCGCTGCTCTCAGATGGTTTGGAGTAGGGGATGGATTTGTCATGCTGCTGGAAGTCATGTACACCCGACCTCTGGCAAGTGTTAGGGTGAATGCAACGTACTCGAAGGAGATAATACTGAGTCAGGGTACCCGGCAAGGGTGCCCCCTATCACCGTTATTATTTAACCTGGCCCTCGAGCCCCTATTGCTTATTCTCCGTCAACATCCACAGATAACAGGAGTGTCGATAGCGGGCCGGTCAGTGAAACTGTCGGCTTATGCTGATGACCTCCTTCTTTTCACTTCTCCGGTGTCGGTGGCAGTGGTTTTGGAGCGAATTGGGCTGTATTCGCAGTTGTCGGGATACAAAATCAATTGGGGAAAGTCAATAGCCTTCCCTTTGAATGCCAGGACTCACAAGACGGATATGGAGCATTTCCCATTCATTTGGGAACCGAAGATGTTCAAATATCTAGGGGCCTACTATGGTTATCCGCTGGAAGAAGTGGTGAGATATAATGTGAATGCCCTTTTAGAGAAAACCCGCCTCATGACCACCAAATGGCTCCCCTTGGCTCTATCATGGTGGGGGAGACTTGAAACAATCAAGATGATGATAGCCCCAAAAATTAACTACATGCTTGAAATGATACCATGTATAATGCAGTCGCAAGTGTATCAGCAAATAGAGAGGGTGTTAGTGAGTTTTCTATGGAACAACAAGACGCCCAGGATTGCTCTCAAAAAACTCAAAGCCTGCAAAGAGATGGGAGGAGTTAAGTTTCCGGATTTTATGCAATATCATAAAGCTTATCTGCTGAAATAAGGAGCACAATGGATGAAGATGGACGTTGGACAATCTCCGGTGTGGTTAGAAATAGAAAAGGCAATTGTGGCTCCTTTCCCTTCACAGCTCCTACCATATATGATACTGCCAGTAGAAAGAGGCTACCCTTCAATGATAACTGATACGCAAAAAGCCTTTGCGACTTTGCGGGGCTCAGTGGAATTCGCGAACAATTTAACCAGTCAGTGGCCGCTCTGGCATAATCCACTTCTTAAGATCCAGCGGAAATCCTTTGCCTGGCGGCAATGGTACTCTAAGGGTATCTGGACGATTGACCAGCTGCTTGAGCGAGGAGGTTGGAAGAGCTTTAAGCAATTACAGCAGGAATATAATCTCCCGGGCTCTTCATATTTTCAATGGCTGCAACTCAGGCATTGCATAACTTGACCAGTGCCAGATCTTCGCTCCCTGGAGCACACAGAGCTTCTAAGTGATGCAGTAGATGTTTCCAGCCGGGCTTCCCATTTCTATAAAATGCTGGTTCCGAGCATAAAGCCGGGTGTGATAGGCACCCAAAATGTGTGGGAGCACGATACAGACATGGCATTATCACAGCAGCAGTGGGAGCAGTTTTGGGCAAAGCAAGTGAGAATCTCTAAGTCGGCTTCTGTCACTCAGGCCCTGTTTTTTATGGCACACAGAGCTTATCTTACTCTGGTTAAGACGGCCAAGTGGGGACAGGGAGTAAACGAGCAATGCTGGTCATGTCGGCAACAACGGGGCACACTTGCCCATATTGTTTATCAATGCCCCTGTGTGCAACCATTCTGGGAGCAGATATGGGAGCGGATCCAACGAATTTTAGACTTTCGTGAGCCTCTCACCTGGGGAATCATAAGTTTGCGCTCAGCGACCAGCATCCCCTCACTTCAGAAGAAGCACTCCTTCCTGCTAGATTTCATGCTTGGGATCGCGCTTTACCTTATTATTCGGCATTGGAACCACACCTATGATCTCAATTTGCAGAGTTGGTGGAACCACTTGTGTAGCTACAGCAAGTTCGAACAATTGCCCAGAAGAGGTGTGACGAGGGCGGCATCCGGACTATCCAAGTGGAAAGCGCTGAATGACTATGGGGCATGTTTACTAAACTCCGAAATTGTGCGTGGCCCCGTTAGTGTGCATGTGCCATATAAGGAGTGGGCGGTTCAGGCAGAAAGAAGAAAAAAACCCAACCGTACGTGTGCGCGTCGCGCTAATTTGCGGGGGCCCACATTAGCGCGTGGGAAGGCTAAGTGGGGCGCTGCTGAGCACATATCAAAACAGAGCTGTAGCACAACGGTGAACACACTAACCAATGGTGCAGGAGCCACAGGTTCAATGCCCCATTGTGTGCAACAAAAAGGTCAGCTGAGGCAATACCTTGAATGTGTAAAAGTGGTTCAGGAGGCAAAGTAATTTTGGACGGCATAAGGCGGCGCACTGTACTATCTGGGCGGCACAAGACGGCGCACTGTTCTTTTTGGGCGGCACAAGGCGGCGCACTGTTCATTTTGGGCGGCGCACTGTTCATTTTGGGCGGCACAAGGCGGCACACTAATTGTGGGCAGCAGGAGGTGGCGCGCTGATGGGCATAAGGCGGCGCGCTGATGCCAAAGCAAAGGAACACAGCCACAGCACAATGGTTAAGACACTGACCAATGGTGCAGGGACCAGGGGTTTGATCCCTCACAATGCCCAGTGAAAAAGGCTAGCTGAGGCAGTATGTTATATGTTGTGGAGTGCTGTAGGAGGCTTTCTAATTTTATTTTGTGATAACTACTAGCAAACGCACTCTCACAGCATATTAATATAAGGCGGCCCATAAGGCACATGTTACAGTGCACCGTCCGCCAAGGCACCCTAGAATGTCCCCTATAGGGCAGCATGTATGTTGCGACACAGGATAATGTATAGTGCACCCTATATGGCTGGCAACCGTAACGTGCCCTATAGGGCGCCCCATAAAGCACCCTCAGAGGCACCTTATGGGTACAGTACGCTGAGGGTGATATTGCTGGCAGCAACATATGTACAGTAAATTAAAATAAATCTGTGGACACCCCTATCACATAACCCCAATGTGGGTTTGAACCCATGACATCTGGCTACACAGGCAGTGACATAAACATTGGGCTACAGCTCTATAGCTGTAAGCAGCCCCTGGCTGGCTGCAGATAGCCTGTACGTCACCTCACTGACAGTCTGCTGTTGTGAACCACCCATACCCATGATGCACTGCACATGCAAATCAGCTGTCCACGATTGAACACAGGATGGGAAATGCACCCCTAAAGCTCCCCGGCCTGGTAGGGGGAAGTGTCCGTGTGCACCCACACAGCACCTCGGCCTGGTAGGGTGTCCTGAGTGGGTGGACAAACGGCAAAAAGTAGCTAAACACCATCACATTGTGCGGTTACTGTGCTCACCCTGAGTGTGAGATGTTGCGCCCAGGACCAGGTCCACAACACTAGGCATGGCCGAATGTGGCCATGTCAGAGCTCCAAAGCAGCAATAACCTGTGGAATAGGTAGGTGCTGCATAAACATTTTGGAGATCTCTGTCTGGCTCAGTTAGTGGGGACCCCCACCCCCATGGGGATAAAACAGGGCTTCCCCTCAACAGATCCCCACCCCAATGACAGTAGAGTGGACCATCAATCCCAGTCCTGCTAGGGAACAGACACCCTACAGGGCAGTCCAAGCAGCTCCACACACATCCATACCACAATATCAGACAGACATTAGGCCTGGATATTCAAAGATGCACCCCACCACTATCTAATATTCACCTGCAGCAAGCCATCAGCCACTGCACCCTGCAAGGCACTCCATCACAACACATATCAGCTGTGTACAGTCTGCTGGCTGGTCCTGATAGACATGCATGCACCCACAACTGGGGTGGCAGCACACACAGACAGATAAGTCCATGAAGAGGCCCCCACAGGACACCCATACATATCACATGGGAGAATCACAATATAGCAGTATGGGGGTGCCTAGCCATGCTGCCATCACTGCACACTCAGGGTGAGAGTGATCCCCCAGCACATACAGAGGTCACCCTGTCTGTATAGGTGGTGGCCGGGCACTACCATGCCCCTGCCAGTGCCCTATGCCCTGTGCAGCTGCATCCTGGTCAGTCCACTCTGTCTGAGATATACCCATGGTCCCTTGCTACTCATTATGCACATTGGCAGGCCAATACTGGCAACAGTGTTGGCAGTGTGGGCTGTGGAAGGGGCATGCAGCCAACACCCACTGTATAGACAGACACACAATTCCACACCTATGCCATCATGGTGCTACTATTGAGGAGATAATTAGCCTTGCCCACCAAACCGGTGCTGGGCACGGCAAGGCATGGATATGCTACGCAGTACTGCTGGGGGTCACTCCCCAGGGTGGTAAACACCATCAGAGGCAAGGGCTGGAGCACGCACCGCAAACACCAAACAGATTGTTCGGATGGGGTCAACTAGCAGTATGTGCGTATCGTATGGATATCTATCTGCCAGTACTCCTAGCAAGCGTCTCAGAGCTGTGTACCGTATACCTCAGGTGTAGGGTTCCATTGCTAGGGTATGCAGGTGCTAGTATTGGGAGATGCACGCAGGGTCCAATGTTCTGCCTCTCCAGGAGACATTGGCCAATGGGGCCTGTGGGTGTGGGTGTGGGTGTGTCTGCCCCTGTTGGCTGCTGCTTTACGGCAGAGATTCCCAACTCCAGTCCAGGTGTGCATCACACTGATCGGGTTTACCTGCTGTTCCTCATGAATATGCATGAGCTACATCTACATGCCATGGGGGTGGTGCATAGATATACAGCACAGGCATCTGTATGAGTGGCAGCATGGACCCTGACTGGTGTGTGGCCCAACAGGACTGCATTTGGGAGATTCTGCTCTAGGTACTGCCCCTGTACATGGTGTCTGTGCTCAGTGGGGTAAAAGATAGATGGATTACCATTGCATATGTCCTCGCCACAAAAGGTTTGTCCTTACTATCACTGTGTAGCTGTGGGAATAATTGGCAGTAGCCCCAGCTGGGCTTTGAACCTGTGATCTTCTGTTCTTGTATGCACTGTCTGTGTGCACTGCACCACCTTGTAGCCACAGATTGGCTGGATTCCCTGGAACGTCCATGCCTGTGGATCTGGCAGGGCCTGTGTGTTGCAGTGGACTGTGCCAGCCTGCACATGGCTTGGCCTCTGTCCTCTGTGGCTAGCTGCCACTGCCCCCTGCACCACATGTACTTGTGCGCTAACATGCTGGCATGAGCTTCTCTCAGAAAAAGCAGATGACCTGATTGCAATGTGGCAGTACGGGACTGCATTTGGGGGACTTGGCTGTAGGTATGCCCATTATTGTGGTGTGTGTGCGGTGTTGGGTAACATATGGGTGTTTCCCCCATGCTTATGTTCCCTGCAATACAGGGGTGTCTGCTCTATCTTTGTTTAGTGGTGGGTAAAATATATGGATGGGGCTGGCAAGTGCCCCAGCTGGGATTTGAACCTCTGGCCTTCTAGTCCTAGAGGTCATGGCTATGTCCTCTGCACCACACTATGGCCACAGAGACAGTGCAGCCCCTGGAGGTAGTAAACCTGGCAGGATGGAGTCACAAACCCTGCTGTATGCATTTTTACTGTGGGCTCCTTCACCCTGTGTGGTGACAAACGTGCAAATAAAACCCGGGAATGACCACGGAACAAAGGGGGAAAACATATACCCAAGCTGGGCAACAGTGATATTAATGGGCAACCCTAGATAATACTCCCAGGACAGCTCCAGAAAAAGGGAAATGTTTTTTGGACGAGTCTCCGCTCCGTACACCTTTCCATAAATCATTTCCTTTTTTTTGGAGCTTTCCTGGGTGTGTTATCTAGTTTTGCCCATCACTATAACTGTTCCCCAACTGAATTACTATTTTTCATATTTTTGTGGTGGTCATTTTCTATTTATAATTGCACTTTTGTGCTGTGCACATGTATCACACTGCTCACGTTTTGCAGGTTTCCCCGGTTTTGCTGTACATTGCTGACGGAACTGGTTTCTCTTCCCTTTAAATGCATTCTAACGCGAGTGATTCACTCGCGCTATTTTTTTTTTGGAAATTCAGCCCCGATAATGTGCGGGGCGCCTCTCCCCTCCCCTTCCCTGCCCATTAACCCCTTCTCTCCGCCCCTCCGGGGCCTTCCTCCGCCCTCCGTTAGCCTTTCCACGCCTCTATCGGACATTTGCGGGCACGTACTTGTGCGGCACCCGTTACTGTGACGCGCAAGTGTGCGGGGCTTCATCGCACGTTTGCGGGGCATTTAAGCGCTCTTAAGTACCACTTTTAGTGCGCTATTTTGCGGCGCGCTAATTAGCGGTTTTTAGTAAACATGCCCCTATGTGTATATGTCCCACACCCCCAGATAATTCTCCGCTATCTGCTCAAAATATGGCACCCTGAACGAACTACTTATTTAGGGCCCTGCTCAGAAGCGGTCAATGGCTCAGAAATGGTAATCTAATGGCTTCCAGAGGACTGGGAAGGAGGGGTGGGGTGGTGGGTGGTTAGTGGGGTGTATAGGCTTAGTTAGTAGGTTTTGTTTAGTTATCTACAGTCCTGGGCTGTAAGATGGTTGTATTGGATCGGTGGTGTGATATATGTATTCCCAAGACTGTATAAAAAACAATAAAAATATTAAAAAAAAAAAAAAAGTATTTCCTGACATTGCCTTTCAATTTACCACCTTGCAGCTTAATGTTATGCCCTACAGTTTTACAGCTTCCCCGTCTTTGGAAGAGGTTTGTTTGTTCATTATTTCTCTTTAAGTACTTAAAGGTCTGACTCATATCTCCCATATCCCGCCTCTCCTTGAAAGTGTACATATTTAGGTCTTCAAGTCTCTTCTCATAAGGCTTCTGATGCAGGCTCCAAATCATTTTGGTAGCCTTCCTCTGAACAGTTTCCAGTCTTTTTACATCCTTTGCAAGATATGGGGGCATGTTTACTAAAAACCGCTATTTTGCGCGGCGCAAAATAGCGCACTAAAAGCAGCACTTAAGTGCTCTTAAGCGCCCCGCAAACGTGCGTCGAACCCCCGCACACGTGTGCATCACACTAATGAGCCCCGCACAAGTACGGGCCCGTAAATGTCCGATAGAAGCTTGGAAAGGCCTACGGAGGGCGGAGGAAGGCCCCGGAGGGGCGGAGATACGGGGTTAATGGGCGGGGAAGGGGAGGGGAGAGGCCCCTCGCACAGTTGCGGGGCCGAATTTCCATTGCAAAAATAGCGCGAGTGAACCACACGCGGTAGAGGGGATTTAAAGGGAAGAGAAACCATTTCCGTCAGCAATGTACAACACAACCGGGGAAACCTGAAAAACGTGAGCAGTGTGATAAATGTGCACAGCACAAAAGTGCAATTAAAAATAGAAAATGACCACCACAAAAATATTAAAAATAGTAATTCAGTTGGGGAACAGTTATAGTGATGGGCAAAACTAGAAAACACACCCAGGAAAGCTCCAAAACAAAATGATTTATGGAAAGGTGTACGGAGCGGAGACTCGTCCAAAAAACATTTCCCTTTTTCTGGAGCTGTCCTGGGAGTGTTTTCCATGTTTACCCATTAATATCACTGTAGCCCAGCTTGGTTATATTTTATCCCCCTTTTCCCGTGGTCATCTGTGGGCTTTACTTGCACGTTTGTCACCAGACAGGGTGAAGGAGCCCACAGTAGAAATGCACACAGCAGGCTTTGCGACTCCATCCTGCCATGTTACTATCTCCAGGGACTGCACTGTCCATGTAGCCACAGTGTGGTGCAGCAGACAGAGCCAGTACCTCTATGACCAGGGGGTCAGAGGTTCAAATCCCAGCAGGGGCACCTTTCAGCCCTGGCCATATATTTTACCCACCACTGAACAACGATAGCACACACACCCTTGTCTTGCAGGGAACATAGGCATGGGGAGATCACCCATATTTTACCCAACACCACACACACACCACAACAATGGGCAATACCTACAGCCAAGTCACCCAAATGCAGTCCCGTACTGACACATTGCAATCAGGTCATCTGCTTTCTCTGAGAGAAGCTCATGCCAGCATGTTGGCGGACGAGTACATGTGGTGCAGGGGGCAGTGGCCGCTAGCCACGGAAGACAGAGGCCTAGCCATGTGCAGGCTGGCACAGTCCACAGCAAGACAGGCCCTGCCGTATGCACAGTCATGGACTATCCAGGGAATTCATCCAATCTGTGGCTACACGGTGGTGCAGTGCACACAGACAATGCATACAAGAACAGGAGGTCACAGGTTCAAAGACCAGCTGGGGCTACCACCAATCCCGCCCATGTATTTTCCCCACAAATAAACAGTGACAGTAAGGACACACCCTTCATGACAAGGACATATGCAATGTTAATACGTCTATCTTTTACCCCACTGAGCACAGACACCATGAACAGGGGCAGAACCTACAGCAGAATCCCCCAAATGCAGTCCTGGTGGGCCACACACCAGTCAGATTCCATGCTGCCACTCATACAAATGCCTGTGCTGTATATCTATGCACCACCCCCACGGCATGTAGATGTAGCTCATGCATATTCATGAGGGACAGCAGGAAGACCCGAACAGTGTGATGCAAAACTGGACCGGATTTGGGAAGCGCTGCCGTAAAGCAGCAGCCAACAGGGGCAGACACACCCACAGGCCCCATTGGCCAATGTCTCCTGTAGAGGCAGAACATTGGACCCTGCGTGCATCTCCCAATACTAGCACCTGCATACCTTAGCAATGTCACCCTACACCTGAGGTTCACAGCTCTGAAACGTTTGCTAAGAGTACAGGCTGATAGATATCCCTACGTTACGCACATACTGCTAGTTGACCCCATCCGAACAATCTGTTTGGTGTCTGCGTTGCGTGCTCCAGGCCTGGACTCTGACTGTGTTCACCACCCTGGGGAGTGACCCCCAGCAGTACTGCGTACCATATCCATGCCTGTGCCGTGCCCAGGACCGGTGTGGTGGGCAAGGCTAATCACCCCCTCAATAGTAGCACAATGCTGGCATAGGTGTGGGAGTGTGTGTCTGTCTATACAGTGTGTGTTGGCTGCAAACACCTTCCCCAACCCACACTGCCAGCACTACTGCCAGTATTGGCCTGCCAATGTGCATAATGAGCAGCAAGGTACCATGGGTATAGGTCAGACATGGTGGACTGGCCAGGATGCATCTGCACAGGGCATAGGGCACTGGCTGTGACATTGTAGTGCCCGGCCACCACCTACACAGACAGGGTGACCTCCGTATGTGCTGATGGGGGAGCACTCTCACCCTGAGTGTGCAGTGATGACAGCATGGCTAGGCATCCCCATAGTGCTGTATTGTGTTTCTCTCTTGTGATATATATGGGTTTCCTGTTGGGGCCTCCTCACAGAACTCTCTGCTTGTGTGTGCTGCCACCTCAGTTTTGGGTGCATGCATTTCCATCAGGGCTAACCAGCAGACTGTTCACAGCTGGTATGTGTCTTGATGGAGTGCCTTACAGGGTGCAGTGGCTGATGGCTTGCTGCAGGAGAATATCAGATAGTGCTGGGGTGCATCCTTGGATATCCAGGCCTAAAGTCTGTCTGATATTGTGTTATGGATGTGTGTGTGGAGCTGCTTGGACTGTGCTGTAGGGTGTCTGTTCCCCAGCAGGCTTTGGGTTTTGATGGTCCACTCTACTGCCATTGGTGCGGGGGGTAGGATGGGGGGAAATCTGTTGGTGGGAGGCCCTGTTTGCCACCCCGGGGTGGTGTGTAGCCTTGGCCACCTGGAGGGTTCCACTAACTGAGACATCCAAGATGTTTCTGTAGCACCTTCCTATCTCACAGGTTAGTACTCTTTTGGAGCTCTGTCATGGCCTCATTCAGCCATGGCTGGTGTTGTGGACCTGGTCCTGGGCGCCACATCACACCCTCAGGGTGAGCACAGTACCCGCACAATGTGACGGTGTGTAGCTACTCTTTGTTGGTAGTCCACCCACTCAGGACCCCCTACCAGGCCGAGGTGCTGTGTGGGTGCACACGGACAATTCCCCCTACCAGGCCGGGTAGCTGTTGGGGTGCATTCCCCATCTTGTGTGCATCTGTGGACAGCTGATTTGCATGTGCAGTCATCATGGGTACGGGTGGCCTAACCCTATCTTGTTTACAACAGCAGACTGTCTGTGAGGTGACATGCAGGCTCTCTGCAGCCAGCCAGGGGCTTGCTGACAGCTATAGGGCTGTAGCCCAATGGTTACTTCACTACCTTTGCAGCCAGAGGTCATGGGTTCAAGCCCACTGTGGGGTTCTGTGATAGGGTTGTCCAGAGCATTATCTTTGTTTACTGTACATATTTTTATGACAGCAAACACACCCTTGGCATACTGTACCCATAAGGTGCCTCTGAGGGTGCTCTTTAGGGCGCCCTATAGGCCACCTTATGGGTGCCATCCATATAGGGTGCACTATACATTATCCTGTGTCGCAACATACATGCTGCCCTATAGGGGACATTCTAGTGTCTTAACCATTGTGCTGTGGCTGTGTTCCTTTGCTTTAGCATCAGCGTGCCGCCTTGTGGCCATCAGCGCGCCGCATCCTGCTGCCCACAATGAACAGTGCGCCGCCTTATGCCGCCCCACAATGAACAGTGTGCCGCCTTATGCGGCCCCAAAATTATTTTGCCTCCTGACACACATTTCCACATTCAAGGTGGTGCCTCAGCCAGGCTTTTTGGGCTGCACACACTGGGGGATTGAACCCATGGCCCCTACACCATTGGTTATTGTCTTCACCGTTGTGCTACGGCTCTATTCCTATATGTGCACAGCTGCGCCCCACTTAGCCTTCCCACGCGCTAATGTGGGCCCCGCACATTAACGCGACGCGCACACATACGGTCTTTTTTTTTTCCTTTTTCGGCCTGAACCGCCCACTCCTTATATGGCACAGGCACACTACCGCGGCCCCGCACATTAGGAATGTTTAGTAAACATGCCCCATGGTTTCCAAAACTGAACACAGTATTCCAAGTGAGGCCTCACCAGTGACTTATACAGTTGGCATTAGTACCTCTTCCTTTCTACTGGTAATTCCTCTTTGTATGCAGCCCAACATCCTCCTGGCTTTTGCCACCACCTTGTCGCACTGTTTTCCCACTTTGAGATCTTCAGAAATAATCACACCAAGGTCCTTCTCCTGATCCGTGCACACCAACCTCTCGCCCCCTATCGCGTACATTTCCATTAGATTTCTGCTACCCAAGTGACTGACACTGCACTTCTTCGCATTAAATCTTAACTGCCAAGCATTAGACCATTCTTCCAGCTTTTGTAGATCTTTCCTCATGTTAACCACTCCTTCAGGGGAGTCCACTCTGTTGCAAATTTTCGTGTCATCTGCAAAAAGACAGACTTTTCCATTCAGTCCTTCAGCAATATCACTCACAAATACATTGAACAGTGCCAGGCCCAGGACCGAACCCTGGAGCACCCCACTGATCACTTTCCTTTCATGTTACATTCATGTTAGCATGGTTCACCCATATCATGTCAGAGCCCTTCCCTCAATCTTTGCCCTTACCTCAGATACTCCCCCTTGCTGCCCCCAGACTTACCTGCTCCCCTACCCAAAGTCCAAGCCCCGCATTCTCCAAAGCAGCCTCAATCTTCCATCTCCCTAACCACCCTTCTGAAGTAGCCCTCGAGATTACCGCCAGGGGTCATCAGTGCCATTTTGGATGACAATGTGCTCAGCAGGAGTGATTGGACATCATTCCTGATCCCACTGCCCACCAATGACTCCCGGTCACCCTTCATAGGGGGAGAGTTGTTGTTGTGGGGAGGGGTGTCAGGAAGAGGCTATTGTATTGCAGGGAAGCTATTCAGGAGTTATGGGGATCAGAGTTGCCTGGGGAGAGGGGCTAGGCTGTGCTTCAGGGGGATGAGAGCTTCTTTAGGGGTGACTGGGGGAATGGAGGCTGTTTTGAAGGGAGGGGGAGTTTAGTCACTGGATGGGGGAAGCAGGTAGATTCTGAGCAGGGGCGGCCCAAGGGGGGTGCGGGGCCATGTGCGGAGACTCGGTGCGGGGCCTCATTTGCATAAGTGGCCTTATTTGCATAAATATTTGCATAATGTTACCATACACTAACTTTTAGTAAACATGTCTCTTAATGAGTGTATGGATAAAGAAAGACTAAAAGATTTCTACATTACTATAATCCAGTGCCAACCGCCAGGCACATTAGGATCTACTACAAACGCTGCCCATTTAGAACCCATAGCAAACCCGCCGTATCCTGTCAGCATTACCAGGACTCACAAAGCACCATACCCTACCTACCAAAAGGCAACACTGCAAATATTAAACCAATACATTTCAGAGAATACTGGGGAAAGAGAACAAGTGGCAATGTCAAATAGGAATTACATAAATAGAATACCTCAGCTCAGTTACATATGCAGAACATAGACCATCACCAAACAAGGAATCACAATTTAGAAACAGGAAGGCAATAATTAAACTGGGAACCCCAAAAGCCAAACTTGGAATGTACAACAACACTGTAGAAATAAAACTATAAATTAATTTCCTCTTGTACCAAACAAAGCGCAGACGTTAATGATGCACATTTCCCAGAGCTTTCATATTCCAGTTAATAAATTCAAAATAAAGAGATATCTTTCTACCTTTTGTGCATTTTTTTCAGTTGCAATTGCTCCAGCCACTTTCTTCTGGTTTCTTCATGTTTTCTGCTAACTGTCCATCGTCTGCTGTCCATTTGTTCTTTCTTCTCTCTTCTAGTTTTTTTCCATTCTCTCTCTCTACATCTGCTTTGACATACTAATCTTTCTCTATTTGCTCTTTCCTCATTCCTATTTCATCCACACAAATTTTACCCCTCCATCCTCAATCCCCACTTACTCTCCCAATACCCGGCCAATTGTAGATTTTTCATCCCTCCCACACAAAATATTTTTCCCCTCTCCATTTTACTCTCCCAGCCCCATCCCATTCTAATCCTCCCCCAACATCAGCTCTCTTCTAGTTCCAGTCTCACCCAGCATCCATTCCCTTCTAGTCCCTGCATCAGCCCATTTCCAGTCCTAGGCTCCCCCATCCATTTTCAGTCTGAGTCCCTTCATCAGCTCATTTCCAATCCTAGCCCCCATCAGCCCATTTCTAGTCATTTCCTAGCCCCACCATCAGCCCATGTCAAATCCTAGCTCCCCTCCACTCAGCCCAATTCCAGTCCAAGCCCCCCATGAGCCTACTTCCAGTTCTAACCCCTCCATGAGTCCATTTCAATTCAAGCCCCCACCACAGCCCATTTCCAATCTTAGCTCCCCCCAACAGCCCATTTCCAGTCCTATCCTAGCTGCTCCATCAGCCCATTTTCAGTCCTAGCTCCCTTCCCTCACAGCCCATTTCCATTCCAAGCTCCCTCCCCATCAGCTATTTGCAGTTCAAGCCTCCCCTTCCACTCAGCCCATTTCCAGTCATAGCAACCCCCCAACCCATTACCAGTCCTAGCCCCCCATCAACCCACTTCCAGTCCTAACCCCCCATCACACCCCATTTTCAGTTTAAGCCCCCCCCTATAACCCATTACCAGTCCTAACCCCCCATCAGCCCACTTCCAGTCTTAACCCCATCAGCCCATTTCCAGTCAGCCCCCCATAGCTCATTGCCAGTCCTAAACCCCCCATCAGCCCACAGCCCATTACCAGTCCTAACCACATCAGCCCTCCTCAAGTCCTAACCCCTCCCCATCAGTCCATTTCCTGTCCTAGCCCCCCATAGCCCATTATCAGTCCTAACCCCCCCCATAGCCCATTAGCAGTCCTAACCCCCATCACCTCATTTCCAGACAGCCCCCATCAGCCCACAGCCCATTTACTGTCCTAACCCCCCCCCCCCTACAGCCCACAGCCCATTACCAGTCCTAACCCCTCCCCATCAGCCCATTTCCTGTCCTAGCCCCCCCCATAGCCCATTATCAGTCCTAACCCCCCATAGCCCATTACCAGTCCTAACCCCATCACCCCATTTCCAGACAGCCCCCATCAGCCCACAGCCCATAACCAGTCTTAAACCCCCCCAACAGCCCATTACCAGTCCTAACCCCAACAGCCCACAGCCCATTACCCGTCTTAACACCCCCCTCTAGCCCCTTAACAGTCCTAACCCACCCAACAGCCCACAGCACATGTCCAGTCATTGCCCCTCCCCATCATCACATTTCCTGTCTTAGCCACCCTCATAGCCCATTATCAGTCCTAACCCCCCCCCCATAGCCCATTACCAGTCCTAACCCCCCATCGCCCCATTTCCAGACAGCCCCCATCAGCCCACTGCCCATTGCCAGTCTTAACCCCCCCCAGCCCATTACCAGTCCTAAACCCCCCCCCCATCGGCTTATGGCAAAATTTAAAAAAAAAAAAAAAAAAAAGCTGGCTCTGGCTGCTGCCGCTGCCGCCGTTGCGGCAGCGGCAGAATGAAGTGTCCCGCGGGGCCTCCTCTGCTCGCTGAGCCCCTCTGCAAGGGCTTTCAGATTCACTAAGGGAGAGTGTCTCTCTCGCGTCTCTGTTAAGCCCGCAGGGACTAATGGGAAATTTCCCATCTGCCCCTTTAGACGCGAGGGGCTGATGGGAAATTTCCCATTAGCCCCTGCGGGCTTAACAGAGACGCGAGGGAGACACTCTCCCTTCGCGAATCTGAAAACCCTTGCAGAGGGGCTCAGCGAGCAGAGGAGGCCCCGCGGGACACTTCATTTTGCCGCTGCCGCGGCGGCAGCAGCAGCGGCAGCAGCCAGAGCCAGCTTTTTTTAAAAATGTAATTAAAAAAAAAAGCAGAATGTTCTTTGCGCGGGGCCCCCTGAAACGCGGGGCCCTGTGCAAAAAACATTCTTGCTCAATGGACGGGCCGGCCCTGATTCTGAGAGTGGCATGGGGGTACCCAAGGTCAGAGTAGTGATTAGGGAGGGCCCCAATTTTGGCATTCACTGCTGCTCCTTCCGGCATCTACACATTTTCAGCGAGACATGAATTCTCTATATGAAATGGGGAATCTGGGGAATCTACAAACCACTCCCTCTCTCCACCCCCACAATTCACCTAGGAAAGGTAGACTTGGTGAGAATTCCCAAGTCTGAAAAAAACCTGTTCTAAAATGGCAACACATCCCTTAGTTTCCTCATCCCAGTTATTAAGTCAAATCTGATCATTTTATGATCACTGTTAGTGAGTGGCCCCAACACCATTTCCTCTTGTACCAAATCTTGTGTTCCTTTGAGCACTAGAGCTAAAATAGTTCCGCCACTTGGCGTTATTTGTTAAATATGTGATTTCACAATGATGCCTGAAGAAGACTTTTGACAATTTTTTTAAAGTTTAATCCTTATTTCCTGTAGACTTTCACCAGAATGAAATCACCTGGAAAGCTTCCGTAGAATTCATCATAACAAGACATGTGAAAGCAAAGATATGTAACACAGGTGTCGAATCACTCCTTTGAATGAGAGAGTGTTTCCATCCTTATTGAAATGTCCAGTGATTAGACCTATTTTGAAACAGTGGGCAAGTGATACAGGAAATGTTGAAAATCATTGGCCAGTGTCACAGCTTCCCTTTTTAGGAAAATTGAAAAAGTAGTGGTGGGGGTGTGGCTTGGGGCCCATCAAGATGGCAGCTTAACTTCTTAGGCTCTGTGGGACTGGTAAAGTATTCTTCCCCTACCTGTCATCTACTGATCCAAAAAGCATTTTGATATTACTGAGAAGAAAAACCCTGGATCTGATTCTCAATTTAGCTTGCCATCTGGATTCAAAATGTGTGAACACACTAGAAAGTATTCGGTCTGCTTTCAGAGGGTAGTTACTAAACAACTGTATTATAAAAGGTATCCCTCTAGTAAAATAATCAAAGCTGATGTATCATAATCCACTAGATACAATCACAAACTCCTTATTCTTATGCCAATTCGTTTATCTTATTATAAACCACTGGTCTCAGACTATAGCGTGCACTGCTCAGGAACATGTCTCAAGAGCTACGTGCTACAGTGACATCAATGACCAGGTTATCATGTTTTGAAGTATGGCTTGAAAAGATGTCATGTACCAAATTTTGGGATTCTTAAAAAAAAATCAGACTTATCTTAAATATTGATCCAGTTTCAGTATTTGCCACTATTGCAATTACCCCAACGCCACCTCTTCGGTATCCGATGTAACTAAAGATCTGCAAGATCGGATTAAATCCATTACCACTTGGGCACTCGATCGGAAACTAATTACATGGAAAGAATGCAAATTTTTGAATGAATCCTCGCCAACAGTTGCTCGGTTATATTTAGTACCCAAAATCCACAAAAACATAGAAAGCCCGCCAGGAAGACCTATTGTTTCTACTAGGGGACCTGTTTTAGAACCGCTCTCTATTTACATAGATTCCTTTTTAAGACCGTTGTTGCCTGATATACCCTCGTACATTAAAGATACAGCACATTTTCTTAATGTTTTGTCGGAACATGAGGAATGGGTAACCCATGCCAATCTACTTCTTGTCACACTAGATGTGTCTGCCCTATACACAAATATTCCGCAACAGGCAGCGCTTGATGTCATTGTTTCATCTTTACAAAAACGAGAGGATTTATCGGCTGAACATATCCAGTTCATCTCTCAGCTGGCCCATTTAACCATTTTTCGAAATTATTTTGATTTTGAAGGGATTCTCTATCAGCAAATTGCTGGGGTGGCTATGGGGGCTACCTGTGCCCCATCAGTGGCAAATTTATACATGCAAGATTTTGAACATCGTTGGCTCCCCAAGTCCCCTAATAGACACCAGCTTATTTTGTGGAAACGGTTTATCGATGACGTGTTTGCCTTGTGGGAAGGAACAGCAGTAGACCTGATGGGGTTTATTGATTGGCTTAATGGGGTGGATCCCCATATCACCTTTACTTACACTTACCATGCCCAAAAAGTGGTTTTTTTGGATGTAGAAGTTCAGAAAGGAGCTCAGAGCTGGATAACCTGGGTTCATAAAAAACCCACTGACAGAAATACCCTCCTTCACTACACCAGCCAGCACCCTAAACAACTGAAAGACAGTTTACCGCTGTCACAGTTCATTAGATACCGTCGAAACTGCTCTCGATTAACAGATTACAAGACTCAAGCAAAACAGCTAACCCAGAGTTTTAAACTCCGGGGGTATCCAATGCCGGTGCTTAAGGGTGCCTATAAACGAGCACTCTATAACAACAGGGGATTGTTATTACAACCGCGGATCCCTAGCCCCCCTGAAGAACATGATGAAGACCATATAAATTTGATCACTCGCTATTCCCCTTTGAGTAGCTCTATCCAGCGCATTTTTAAAAAACATCAGAACGTATTGACTACGCTTCCGGGTTTACAAGATAAGCGAGTTCGCTGTGTGTGGACACGCTCATCTAATTTAAAGGAACAGCTCAGCCCGGCAAAACTACGAGGGGCTCCACTACCTAGTGGCGCTAGGGGCAGTCATCGGAAGTGTGGTCAGTGCACTATTTGTGCTATTACTGAGGAATTGGACACCTTTACCTATCATGAGAAGCATTATATTCTACGGCACCATACCTCCTGTGTCACTGATCACATTGTTTATGCCATCAGATGTCCTTGTGGGTTGTTATATGTTGGGCAAACTACTCGCCCTTTGAAGGTTCGGCTGGGGGAACATCGCAGCCGACTCCACTGCAAAGTGATGGAAGCTCCTTTAGTAACCCACTGTATACAACAGGGCCATGCGTTCCAAGATCTACGATGTTTTGGCGTGGATCGGGTATTGGGAGGTAGCTCTGGAAGTTCTCAAGCAAAAATGCTCCTTCTGCGGGAACAAAAATGGATTTATGTATTGCAAACTGTTTTCCCTGGAGGGCTCAATAGTATGATCGAATGGAGAGCCTGTCTGTGATATTAAGAAGCGTGATTGGCAGCACCCTAAGAGTGACGTCACTTTTACTGCTAGTATTTAAATTTTTTTGAGCACACCTCTAACTCGCATGCGCGGCGTCTTTTGAGAGGGCTAGGCAGCCGTATCAAGCACAAAGCTATCCGCACAAGCCTGATTCAGAAACATCCCAGTTCAGGTTTGATAGTTATCTTCTGCCTCTACTTTCATGAAACAATATGTCTAACATAGTAATTGCTGCATTTTCTTTTGTATGTAGAGCCAATTTTTTGCAAGACCCCTGAGGAAGCAACGAAACGTACATCGGATACCGAAGAGGTGGCGTTGGGGTAATTGCAATAGTGGCAAATACTGAAACTGGATCAATATTTAAGATAAGTCTGATTTTTTTTAAGAATCCCAAAATTTGGTACATGACATCTTTTCAAGCCATACTTCAAAACATGATAACCTGGTCATTGATGTCACTGTAGCACGTAGCTCTTGAGACATGTTCCTGAGCAGTGCACGCTATAGTCTGAGACCAGTGGTTTATAATAAGATAAACGAATTGGCATAAGAATAAGGAGTTTGTGATTGTATCTAGTGGATTATGATACATCAGCTTTGATTATTTTACTAGAGGGATACCTTTTATAATACAGTTATCTGGATTCAAAAGACAAAAGAAAAGAACCACCGACGCCTGACAAGCCCAAAGATTCTGTGGATCTAGTACTGCAAGAAGTCCATGAATTAAAAAGAATGATGGAGAGCCAGACTGAGGTCTCGGTGGGAATACAAAAGTATGTGCAAAAGTATGGAATCACTTGTGAGTTTTGCGTTTTTCGTACTTTCTAACGTTTTGTTTTGTTTTTAATTTTGAATTAGCCCAGCATATTCATCTTTCTACCACGTTAAAAGGGATACATTTGAATATTAGAGTTGACTTTTTGCATTCCTTGCTTTCAATTTAAATACAGACACTGGGAGATAGCTACTGCGATTTTTGTGGATCCTGCGTCAAAACTGGATCGAGATTATCCAATATGTACACATTATTTCTGACCAATCAAGAGGCTGGTTTCACTAACCAATCACAATGCAGATATCTAGCCAACAGTGCAGCTATAAAAACACACAGAATTTTTGACTTTCATACGCTTTTTGGATTGACCATGGAGATGAATCGGACCATGACGTTGGAGGAGCGTGTTCGTGTGTCCTTTATGAGCTAGGAAGGATTTTCAAGCTGTCAGATAACCAGGAAAGTTGCAGAACGCTGTTGTTAAGATTGTACAGAAGAAGAAAGAAACAGGTTCAGTGGTGGACAAGCCTTGTTCAGGTCGTCCACGTGCATCAATATCATGCCAGGACTACGCACTACAACTCATTTCACTGACTAATCACAAATTGACCTCTCCTCAGCTACTTCGAGAGTGGTCAGACAAGAGTGAGGTCAGTGTCAGCTCATCAACAGTTTGTCGCCGGTGCCTGCAGTTTGGTCTCCGGGGCTGCAAAGTATGGAAAAAGCCACTGATGACTGACATACAAAGGTGCAACCAGATCGTGTGGGCGACAAAGCACTCAACTGGTCGACTGAAATGTGGGAAAAGGTGCTATTCAGCGATGAAAGCACCTTCTGCCTGTTTGGTAACCAGGCCCATACCTATGTGAGGAGATTTCCTGGAGAGGAATTCAAGCCTGAGTGTCTCAACCTCACTATGAAGCATCCTTTGAAGGTCATGGTCTGGGGCTGCATGGCTGCCAGTGGTGTTGGACGTCTTCACATCGTCGATGGAATGGTCAACTGGGCCAAGTAAATCACCATACTGCAAAAGTGCATGGTGCCATCAGCACACCAGCTGTTTCCTGGCCAGTTCCTATTCCATGGTGACAATGCACCCTGCCATCTCTCCAGACAGGTGATCAGCTGGAAGCAGCGGAACAACATCAAGTCAATGGACTGGCCTGCCCAGTCTCCAGATCTGAATCCAATCGAGAACCTGTGGCACAAGATGGCCTTAGAAATATCCAAGAGGCATCCGACATCAAAGCGTGAGCTGATTGAGTCACTCATTGCAACTTGGAACTGTTTTGTCACCAACAATCACCTTGTCAGACTGGTTCATTCAATGCCGACAAGGTGCAGTCAGGTGATCAAGAACAAAGGGTGGCCCATCAAATACTGAGCCATCACTTACACATAAAAATGGCATTTTTCAAGGCCACATACATTAATTTGAAGGAAACCTGGTGTTCATCCATAATATTTTAAAGCATACTTACAATAATATATCGTTGGCCAACGATGTACATTATGCGATTTTCACAGAAAATCTATCAACAAGACAACTATGGGGAACAAACTCAGAAAATAAGGGCCAAACCAATAATAAAAGTTGGCCCTAATAGCCAAATCTATCACTTATCATGAGATACACAGAAAAAGACACTGGGAGGAAAAATAAATTAAGATATAAGGTCACGAAGTTGAAAAAACATCAAATTTACAAGTGATTCCAGACTTTTGCACACCACTGTATGTGTGTATGGCAGGGGGAAGTTGGTTTGTTATTATTTCAGTTCCCACATTTTGGGTTGAGTTGCTTTTTATTAATTGATGGCTCGAGCCTATTTATTGGGAATGTGTGGGAATGGGATGAAGTGTTATCTTGGGATTAGGGTTATTTGTAGACAATGGTGGGGGTTTTGCCTCCTTCTTTGGAAAAATGTTTTAATCTGAAGGAGCAATTAATAGTGATCTTAGAGAGGCTTTCTTGGTGGCCGTTGATGACACTACACTTTCAGAACAGCAGAAAGAGTCTTTGGGGGCTCTAATTCAAGTGGGGGAAATTCTTGCCGTGATAGGGAGTTTGTCTAGAAATAGGGCTCCTGGGCTGGATGGGTTCACCATAGAATTCTATCAATAATTTGCAGCTATTTTGGCCCTGAAGTTACAATGGCTTTTTCATAGTTTGTGACTTCAAACTTTGCAGAGGTGAATGTTGTGCTGTTTGCTAAAACAGGCTGGGATGCTACTTTGATGGCTAGTTATAGACCCATCTCACAATAAAATGTGAATTACAGGGATCACATGATGATGGAGATCTGAGCAGGTGCCTCCAAACCATGCTCTGCTCCCAGTGTGCCTAAACCAGCTAAAAAACAGCAGAATTTACAGTAAATTTTAACTCTACCATCCCTCAGTGGCTGTGGAGGTAGCATGTGAATTGGCAGGAGGCAGAAGCAGTGGCAGGGTATTGTGGAATGCCTGTGAAAAACCCGAAGCCTGCAAAGAATCATGCTCCTAAAATGGTGACTGAGAAATGGTGATGAGATGGTCCGGGAGATTACTCGCATGCTGACAGCCATCCTCGATGAGCGTCTCTCCTGTCTCCATGCCTCTTGAGGATTTCAAGGCAGCTTGGAGGCCCAAACACAATGGGTGCAGCAAATGGAAGGCCGTGTAACTCAACAGGAAGGAAGGGTCGTGGCCCTCGAATAACGAGTGATGCAGCTAAAGCAGATCAATTAGGCGCTCCTCAACCAGCTAAACGATCAGGAGAACCAAGGTAGGCGGAACAGCATCTGACTGGTTGGGCTGCCAGAAACATACAAGGACAGGGAGTTATGGGATCTCCTGGAAGACTGGTTGCTGAAGGATTTGAGCTTGCAAATGGCAGGAGAGCGAATGCTCTTGGAGTGCTTGTATAGACTGGGGCCGCAATGAGATAATATTGCTAGGCCGTGATCCATCATTGCCCGTATCTTGAATTTCTCTGAGAAGGATAAGCTTATGGGACGGTACCCCTCCCAGAGGCAGTTGGAATATCAGGGGCACAAGCTGCTGTTATTTAATGATTATTCTGCAAGAATTGCTGAGCAACAGAGGGCAATAGCCCCATTGTGCTCCCTACTGGCTCGGCGGGGGCTGCGAGTTTCACTACAGTAACCGCCCTGGTTTGTTTACAGCATGAGAACCGGACACATTACTTTGATTCACCAGCAGCACTGCAAGACGTTGTGGACCATTTCCCAGAGAACTGAGAGGATGGGAAGGGGAGAAACTGCACGCCGCTGTTGGAGCTAAGGACATCGGGCTGCTCCTACATCTTGCTTTATGGACCTACTGATTATATAAAGCTGCGCTGCCCAAGTGAGCACATTGTTGTCTGGAGATCCTGGGAGGACCACTTTTACTTGGATTATGCTCCCCTTAGCCCTCGTGCGCCCCATAGACTGCTTGTGGAGGGGTGACTGGAGGATGGAGTTGAGCACTGCTCCGGGTCTGTATCTCAGTGCCTAACCCAGAGGCCTCAGCTTGATGAGAAACTGGACCTGAATAGAACAGGACTTGAGGGGGCGTAGGTGACCCTCCCTAGGGGTACCAGTTGTGCTTCTCTGTCTCTATGTTCTCTGAATGTTTTGTCTATGGGGAAGTGTGTTGGGGAGTGTGTCTGGTTATGCAGGAATGAGTGTGGAACTGAGGGGGTTGATATGAAGGGGAGTTGGAGGGTGCTTGGAGGGGAACTGTTGGTGGAGGGAGGTGAGCTGGGAGGGAAGGGGGTGGTGATGGGGAGGTGCACCAAGAGCAGGAGCAGGTAGGTGATATATAGATGAGGAGGATAAGGAAGGAGACGGTTCAGAGGGGCATGAGTAAAAGGGAGTAAGAGGAGAAGGAGAGAGGGACAGGGAGGGCTGTTTCACAGGTGGGGAAGCTCGGTTGGGAGGCTGACATCCCTGGGGACAGTAGATATGAAGCCGAGAAAACACAACTCTTCTATAGGAAAAGGGTTGGATAGAGGTTCTCACCTTAAACGTAGAGGGGTCCATTTGCCGATCAAGCATACTAAGGGGTATGTTTACTAAACTGCGTTAGTGCAATTCGCGTTAGGAGCTGCGTTAGTGGAAGGAAAGCCAAAAAAGGACATGGGCAGTACATCATAACCGATAACGCGCGGCGCAGCAACGATCGTTACAGCGCGCGCACTGCTGCGTGCAAGCGTAAGACAGCGCGCAGACACACAAATACAGAAACAGAGCTGTAGTACAATGGTTACTACACAGACTGATGGTACAAGGGTCATGGGTTCGATTTCCCAGTGTGCCTAATGAATAAGGCTGGCTGAGGCGTCCTGCGTAACCCTTTGAAAGCCAACTGTAATATTTTAATCCACAGTCTGCAGGCAGGTTACAGTTTGCATATGTCAAGGAAAATTGTACCCGTCCTATGAAATAGGTTCCAATAGTGACGTTCTCTCTGACATGGTCATGTATTATATACCAGTTGATAGGAATATTTAGGCGATCCCTACAGGGCGAAGTGTAAGGCGCGCCCTATAGGGAGCGCCTAAATATTCCTATCAAATGGCATATAATACATATAATATAGGGTGAAGTGTAAGGCATGCCCTATAGGGCGCCGCGTAAGGCACGCCCTATAGGGCGCCACGTAAGGCGCGCCCTATAGGGCGCCACGTAGGGCGCGCCCTATAGGGCACCTTCTGAGCTACCCTGTGACGGTACCCTGAGGGTGATTGTGCTGGCAGCACTAATATACAGTAAAAATAGACAATGCCTAAGACAGCCCTATCAATGAACCCCACTGTGGGTTGTGAACCTATGACCTCTGGCTCCATGGGCAATGAAGTAACCAGTGGGCTAGAGCTGCTAATAAACACATGGCTGGCTACAGGAGGACTGAACAGCACCACACCCACATTCTGCTGTGGTTACCAGGGAGATTACATACCACCACCCAACGCACCCTCTAGGGCTCAGGGTGGGGGACAGGATCTCCCGCCCACAGAGCCACGTTCAACCCTCTGCAATGGTGGCAGTAGAGAGGACCATCACACCAGCCCTACTAGGGATCAAACACCCTACAGGGCAGGCAATGCAGAGCAGTACACATCCATAACGCAATAGCAAACAGACGGCAGGTCTGGAAATGCTCAGCTGCCCCCCACCATTATCTGACATTCTCCAGCAGCAAGCCTTCAGCCACAGCACCCTGTACGGTGTTCCAGCAAGACACATACTACCTGCAGACAGTCCGCCAGCTAGTCCATAGTGCATGGTCCTGGAGAAGATGCATGTACCCAGAACGGGGATATCAGCATACACACCAAGCAGATAAGTCAGTGATTGGGCCCCAAAAGGAAACCCATAAATATCACATAACAGAAATACTATATAGCACTATGGTGGAACCTAGCCATGCCATGGTCACTGCTCAGTCAGGGTGAGAGTGACCTCCCAGCAGGACATGCTATGGCCACCCTGTCCGTGCGTGGTACCGGGCACTACAATGTCCGGCCATTGCCCTATGCCCTGTGCAGATGCAGACAGGCCAGGCCACCCTATCCAGGCTATTCCCATGGTACCTTGCTCCTCATTATACACATTGGCAGGCCAATACTGGCAACAGTGCTAGCAGTGTTGGCTGTGGAGGGTGTTGGCAGCCACCACACACTGGATAGACAGATACACACTCCCCTCACCTATGCCAGCATTGTGCAACTATAGAGGTGTTGGGCAGCCCAGGCCACCACACCAGTCCTGGGCACAGTGCAGGCATGGCTATGGTACGCAATACTGTAGGCGTCACTCCCCAGGTTGGTAAACACTGTCAGACACAAGACCAGTAGCACACTCCACAGACATCAGAAAGGTTGCTATGATGCAGCTCACTCCGAAAATTGTACTTAACCTAGGAATTGCTATCTGCCAGTACTCATAGCAACCTTTTCATAGCTGTGTACCATATTGCCAGGTTTAGGGTGGCATTAGTAAGGTATGCAAGTGCTAGTATTGGGAGATGCACGCAGAGCCCAAAGTCGTGCCTCTCCAGGAGGCTTTGGATAATGGGGCCTGTGGGTGCAGGTGTGTCTGCCCCTGTTGGCTGCTGCTTTACGGCAGAGGTTCCCAACTCCAGTCCTGCGGTGCCAAACACTGTTCGGGTTTTCATGCTGTCCCTCATGAATATGCATGAGATACATCTGCATACCATGGGGGTGGCGCATAGAAATGCAGCACAGGCATCTTTATCAGAGGCAGCATGGAACCGAGATGGTGTTTGGCCCTCCAGGACTGCATTTGGGAGGCTCTGCTCTAGGTACTGTGCATGTTTATGGTGTCTGTGCTCTGTAGGGTAAAATGTGGGTGTTCTGGGCATGTTTACGTCATTTGCAAGAACGGTTCTGTCTGTATTAGAACGTTATAGTAGTGGGTAAAATATGAGGACTGGGTTGGCGGAAATCACAGCTGGGACTTGAACCTGTGCCCCTCTGCTTCTGCATACACTGTTTCTGTGCACTGCACCAGCATGTTCTCACAGAGATGGTGCATTCCCTGGTGATACCATGACTGTTGGTCAGACAGGGCCTGTCTGTTGCAGTGCATGCCACCCACCTACACAGGGATAGGCCATCGTCTGCTCTGGGCAGCTGCCACTGCCCCCTCCACCACCAGTATCCCTCAGCCACCATGCTGACATGCCCTTCTGCTGGTGGTGCTGGTGGTGTGTGGTCTCAAGCCATCCAGTGTGCAGGTAGGTGGCTGCCTATGGTGCGTGTTCTGGGATGGGGGTGCCTGCATAGCTGTCCACGCTTTCCCCCAGCACCGCCTGCCAATGTTCCGTGCCATTGGGGGTACCTGCTGGGTACTATTCCCTGTGACACTGTGGGAAGCACACTCTTGCCCATGTTGGGCCCTCAGCAGTTGCTGTCTGGCTGCTCTACTGTTTCAGCATTCCTATGGGCCAGCTAGGCATCACCCTAGTCCCCACTGTGGCCCAGCTGCACCACAGCATGTACCGCCTGCAGCCCTCTGTATCCCCTTTTCCAGCATCTGCCCGGTTGCCCGTTCCGACATGCCCGCCCTGATGTTGCGGGACATGTGCCCGCCATAGGAATCCTTTCCGATGGTGGGGAAATCCCTGAGCAGTGCTATTTCACTGTGGGCCCATGCACCTTGTATGGGGACGGCGTATGGACCCTTCCGCAATTTATATCTGTTCAATGGAGCTTACTCGGGGGGGGGTTGATATTTCTCATTGATACCACTATTGGCCAGCTTGGTTGTTGTTTTTTTCCAGTTTGTTGGGGTCATTTTCAGTGTTTCTGTGCCCTTTTGTTCTGTGCACATGTATCACACTTATCACCTTTTTTTGGTTTCCCTGCCTAGGCTGTACATTGCTGACACTTAAATGGTTTCTCTTCCCTTTAAAGTGCTTTTACCGGTAGGTTTTCATTCGCGTTGGAATTCAGCTCTGAAATTCAACGCGTTAGTGTAATGGGAGTCTCTCCCCGCCCACTCCCCGCCCATTGACCCCTTCTCTCCGCCCTCTCTCCACCTTCTGCGTTGTTTTACCGCGCCGCGCGTTTACGATCGTTAATGAGCTACAGCGTGCGCTGTAGCACGCTAATGATCGTTAACGTCATACAACGCGCGTTATTCACGTTTACCTCAGTTTAGTAAACATACCCCTAAGTTGCTTAATTACTTAAGAAAGGAGAGGGCTGATGTCATTTTTATACAAGAGACCCAACTAACAGAGAGAGAACATAGGAAATTGCATTAAAGATGGATGGGAGAGTTACAATACTCGTCCTACAATAAGAGGCAGCGAAGAATGGCAACACTCATGAATCGCAGATTGCCTTTTGTTCACCATAAGAGCCTCAGAGATGCAGAGGGTCATTATCATGTCATGGGGGGGGGGGGAGGGTGAGGAGTTCAAGCCGTCGGATAGTTTTTTGTCATCTTTATGTACCCAGTGTTTACACTCAGAGCTTTTTCATCACCCTCAGTTCCAAATTGCTTCAATTTAGCGACTACCAGATGATCATGGGGGGAGATTTTAACCTACCCCAAGATGCGTCGCTGGATTGCAAACCTCCAAGGGGCCTACTGACACACACACACAGGGGAAGGGGGTTGATTTTTTACTGGAGGAATTTCAGCTGGTCGACATTTGGCGAGTGTTACACCCTAAAAAGGTTGACTTCACGTTCTACTCTAATCCACATAATAGTTACACTAGGTTAGACTATCTTTTGGTAATGGAATCCCTGTTCTGACTTTTGGAGCAGGCAGAGATTAAAGATTTGGGGCTCTCAAACCATGCTCTGGTGTGGCTAGTTATACGGTTGGAGGAGGGGGGCAGAAAGGGGGGGGCCTCCAAGAGGATGGACCACACGCTAGTATTTAAAGGTCTGTATCTTATCTTCCCTGTCCCTCCTCTCCTCTAGAGTATACATATTTAGTTCTTCAAGTCTCATCTCATATGTCTTCTGGAACAGGCACCAAATCATTTCAATTCAGAAGAAGGCGACCCAAATAATTTGGTGCCTGTGCCAGAAGACATATGAGAAGAGACTTGAAGACCTAAATATGTATACTCTAGAGGAAAGGAGGGACAGGGGAGATATGATACAGACCTTTAAATACTTAAAGAGTATTAATGAACAAACAAACCTTTTTCAAAGACAGGAAGCTATAAAACTAGAGGACATAACATGAAGCTGAAAGGGGGTAAACTAAAAGGCAACGTCAGGAAATTCTTTTTCAGTGAAAGGGTGGTGGATGATTGAAATGCCCTCCCAATGGAAGAGGTGGGGGCAAATACAGTGACAGAATTCAAAACAGTGGATCCCTTTATAGCAATAGGGTAAAATCAAAATAAACTTAACTGTCTCTGCTATCTCATGAAATAGGGGTACCTGCACAGAGCGGCAGGTGCACCTACTCTTGCCACCTTGCTGGGCAGACTAGATGGACTATGATGGTCTTTATCTGCCATCATATACTATGTCCAATGCTACTACAACTCTGTATTACAACTTGGAAAGTGTATTATATATCATCTACTGACTCGTGGCTAGAGGAGGTCTCAGAAACATTAGGCTGCCACCGATTGCTTCAAATCATGCAGTGGACTAATGCCTAAAATCACATCAATGACCCCATTATTAACCGTTAGCCACATGTTAAAGTTTTTTTCATTTTTTATTTTTGTTTTCTTATTTTTCTAACAAAAAATAGTGTTTCCCTTGAAAAGCCTTATGGTTATACTTCAGAATTATTAAAAAGTGAACCAGTGCTTAGCTTTGTGATGAATTCCCGACACTTGTTCAACGCGCTATGAATTGCGTTTCACCATGCTGGTTTCTTCAGGGGAATCTTTCTAAGAAGCACTTCGGTATCACTGGTGTTTCTCCGTTAAGGCTGAAAAAATCTTACCAGACAGAGCCTTAACGGAACTTGGCTTTGTAAAAGGAAATTAGTGCATTGCTGGACCAGTGAGCATCGGAGGATATCAAACTTTACAAATACCAGTTTTATAGATGGGACAATAAATGTGATAGGATGCTGGCTCACCTCATTAGCCATGCAAAGCATAAGGACGTGATTTGAAGTATAAATATCCCACAGAGAATGCTGGAAGAGAGGGATGAAGGTTTTAGACAGAAAATCCAAGTTTTATAGTTGTCTATATGACCGGGGCTTATCGGATTTGGAGAGTAGAAAGGTGTTTTTTTGTGGGCTGATGTTGTTTCATGTAACAGAAGCTGAGCTGTTCTATTTGAACACTCCCTTTAGCCAGGCAGAGGTCTTGATGGCCATTAAGAAGCTTATGCTCACGAAGGCCCTGGAACCAGATGGTCTTGGAGGGAAATTCTATAAGATCCTGGGAGGGTTGGAGGTGGGACTATTTCAGGGAAAAGCAAGGAGGCGCTTGCAAGGGGAGATTTGGGCAGTCGACAGAACTGGTCATTGATTGTAGTTCTTCTAAAACTGGGTTGGGACGTGATGCTGGTACGCTCTTATAAACCTATCTCTCTTATAAACCAGGATGTTAAGCTCATTGCATCCATACTAGCAAGGTGCCTGGTGAGGATCATCCTGAAGTTAGTATATCCTAACCAAGTGGGCTTCATCCCAGGGCATTTTGTGTCTCCCCACCTGATGAGAGTCCTGGCAGTTTTACACAAAGGGAAGGGATAGGAAGGGGATGATATCATTGTGAGCATGGATGCAGAAAAAGCTTTTGATAATGTATTTTGAGACCAGCTTTCTGCGTGGTGGAAAAGTTTGGGATTACAGGCCCTTTCCTGGAGTGGGTGTGCATACTGTATCATCAGCCCCAGGCTCAGATTTTAGTTAAAGGGGGGTTTTTGAAGAGTTTTCACTTACAGCGAGGCATGTGCCAGGGCTGCCCACTCTCCCAAGTGCTCTTATTGCTTTTCCTGGAACCCTTGGCTGCCAAGAATAGGGACATAGAGGAGTGACCGGGCATCTGAGAAGGAGCGACCACTTCTAAAATTAATCTTTTTGCGGATGACATGTTGATTTTTATTAGTCGCGCAAGAGCTCATATTGATTTAGGTGATGAATGTAATTGCCTTGTTTGGATCATTTGCAGGGCTGAGAGTGAGGTCATGCAGGTTTAAACAACATGTGTGAATCAGACGGAAGAAAGGTTCCCACTCGCATGGGCAGGGGACTCTATGAAATTCTTGGGGATACGTCTGTGTGCAGTTTATGTCTCCTAAATAAAAAGAATGTGAGTGATAAGCTAACACAGATGAAAGCATGGTGTACGAAATGGCTGAACCTCCCACTTTCACTTTTGGGGCGAGTAGCCCTAGTCAAAATTGTGCTAGTGCCACAGCTTTTATACCCACTACAGGTCTTACCCATGTGGGTGAAAGGCACAAAAGAGCAGGTCTACTGGAGCATGGTGAGTGCCTTCTTGTAGCGGAGCTATGATAAGCTGCTGGTGGGATGGGAGAATGGGGGGCTTAATCTACCAGACCTCTGCTTATATAACGTGGCTATGCTGCTCAGGTGGATCCACGAATTACATGTGGGCGGGGGCTGATATGCTCCATGGGGCTTTTGGATGAGGGTTGTGCCCCACACAAGTTCTTTAGCCTTCTCCAACTGAACCAACAGTAGAGGAAGAGGGTGCGGGGCTTTCAGTGCTTCTTAGAGCAAATGTGGCGGGCATGGAGGTGCTGGCAAGGGATAGTGTGGAACTAAGGGGTGACATTCCCCATTTAGGATGCTCCATGGGAACCTTGAGTTCCCCTGGGTTCCAACAATGCAGCCTTCCACAGCTGGGACACAAAAGGGTATCGTTATGCTGGCCAGCTCCTTGACTTAGGAAGAGGTCCATTTCCCATTTTTGACCAACTCAAGAAAATGTGTCAACTCCCTAAAAAGCATCTCATGGTCTATTCACAATGCCGCCATTATAGTACCTCCAACATTAGGGTAGGTGGGGATAGCCCGAGCTTGCCAAGCTTCGCGAACCTGGATAGAATTTTATTAGCGATGCAAGCTATTCATAATAAAGTGGCTTACTGGTACCAGGTGGACAGGGATTTGAGACCCCAGGGGTGGTAGCGGGTTTTGGAGAGCATCTGGACTCTGGAGTTGGGTGTGATGGTTGATGAACATTCTATATGGAAATGGGTAACAGGGGTAACATATGGAAAGCAGTGTATATAAATGCCCATAGCATGGGAAATAAGATCTCTGATGTTGAAGCTTTGGTGGGAGTGGCTGACTTGGATTTAGTGGCAGTTACAGAAACATGGTTCACAAAAAACCACGACTGGGATGTAACTATACCTGGCTATACTTTATTCAGAAAGGACAGGGTAGGAAGAAGGGGAGGAGGAGTGGCACTATATGTAAAAACTACTATTAAAGCTTTGGAATTACAGAGCTTAAAAGGGAGAGAGGAGGCATTGTGGGTTAAACTAGAAAGAGGGAAAGAGAAATCTATTTGCATTGGTGTGATATACAGACCTCCCTCACAAGAGGAAGAGGTGAACAGAGAGTTAATTGAAGACATACGCAGCATTGCTAGGAAAGGGGAAGTGCTACTGATAGGAGATTTCAATATGCCAGATGTTGATTGGCACATTATTGCTGCAGTATCATCTAGAAGTAAGGAGATCCTGGATTCTCTACAGGGAGAACTATTCAGGCAATTGGTAACAGACCCCACAAATGAAGGGACCATACTGGACTTGGTGCTTACCAATGGAGAAAGTGTTTCTGATGTTGTAGTGGGAGATCATTTTGCATCCAGTGATCACCAGATGGTGTGGTTCAGTATTAGGACTAGGGCTGTTAGAATCCATTCCAAGGTGAGGATCTTAGACTTTAGGAAGACTAACTTTGCGAAGATGGGCCAATACCTCAGGGAGTCGTTAGTGGGATGGGAACAGCTGGGGGATGTAGAAAAACAGTGGGCAAAACTGAAAAGGGATATTTTAAGGGCAACCAACCTTTTTGTTAAAATGGTAAATAAAGGCAAAAGGAAAATGAGACCGCTATGGTTTTCTAAGGAAGTAGCTGAAAAAGTGAAGAAAAAGACGGAGGTCTTCATGAAATACAAGAGATCACAGAGAGAGGAAGACAGGCATCAGTATTTGGAAAAACTTAGAGAAGCTAGCAAAGTAGTCAAGAAGGCAAAGATTCAAAAGGAGGAGGAAATAGCCAATGCAATAGAATGGGGGGATAAGACATTTTTCAGATATATTAGTGAGAAGAGGAAGGGCAAAAGTGGTATTGTCAGACTCAAGGGTGTAGGGGGGGGAATATGTAGAAGCTGATAAGGATAAAGCGGAATTGCTTAACAAATATTTTTGTTCTGTGTTCACAAATGAAGAACCAGGAGCAGGACCTCAGAAAACACCAACAAATAGGAACAGAAGCGAGGGACATCTTGAACAATTTTCAGAAGACTGTGTTCATGAGAAATTAGCTCAACTTAAAGTAGACAAAGCGATGGGACCGGATGGGATACACCCTAGAATACTGAGGGAACTTGGGGACGTTCTAGCAACTCCACTGACTGACCTTTTCAATGCCTCATTGGAGTCGGGAGTGCTGCCAAAGGACTGGAGAGAGGCTCATGTGGTGCCTTTACACAAAAGGGGAAGTAAGGATGTAGTTGAAAACTACAGGCCGGTTAGTTTAACTTCGGTGGTGAGTAAATTATTGGAAATACTGCTGAAAGAGAAAACAGTGACATTTCTGGAGTCCAGCGGATTACAGGATCCGAGGCAGCATGGATTCACCAGAGGCAGGTCTTGTCAGACAAATCTGATTGATTTCTTTGATTGGGTGACCAGGGAGTTGGACCGAGGGAGAGCTCTAGATGTGGTGTATTTAGATTTCAGTAAAGCCTTTGACACTGTTCCTCACAGGTGACTTATAAACAAACTGAGCACCCTAGGGATGGACCCTAAAGTTACTGCTTGGGTTAGAAATTGGTTGGGTGGGAGGCGACAAAGAGTACAAGTAAATGGAGCTCACTCTGAGGAGAAGGATGTAACCAGTGGTGTGCCCCAGGGATCTGTCCTTGGTCCGATTCTTTTTAACATCTTTGTTAGTGATATAGCGGAAGGGCTGTCGGGTAAGGTTTGCCTCTTTGCAGATGATACCAAAATCTGCAATAGAGTAGACACCCAGGAAGGTGTAGATAACATGAGGAGGGATCTAGCTAAGCTTGAAGAATGGTCTAGAATTTGGCAGCTGGGATTTAATGTTAAAAAATGTAAGGTCATGCATTTGGGCTGCAGCAATCCAAGGGAGCAATACAGTATAGGAGGTGAAGTACTTTTGTCCACTAAAGAAGAGCGGGACCTAGGCGTGGTTGTGTCTGATGATCTTAAAGTAGCTAAACAGGTAGAAAAGGCGACGGCAAAAGCTAGAAGGATGCTTGGGTGCATACGGAGAGGAATGGCTAGCAGAAAAAAGGAGGTGATAATGCCTCTGTATAAGTCTTTGGTGCAAACTCATTTGTAGTATAGTGTGCAATTCTGGAGACCGCACCTTCAAAAGGATGTGAACAGGATGGAGTCGGTGCAGAGGGTGGCTACTAAAATGATTAGTGGGCTTCATCATAAAGCATATGAGGACAGACTTAAGGATCTTACTATGTACATCTTAGAGGAAAGGGGGGATAGAGGTGATATGATTGAGATGTTTAAATATCTCCGTGGCATAAATGTTCAGGGAGAGAGCCTCTTCCAATTGAAAGCAAGTTCTGCTACGAGGGGACATGGGATGAGGGTGAAGGGAGATAGATTCAGGAGTGATATGCGGAAATATTTCTTTACGGAAAGAGTAGTGGATCCGTGGAATAGTCTCCCAGTGGAGGTGGTAGAGATGAGGACAGTAACTGGATTCAAAAACACATGGGACCAACACAGGGGATCTCTAAAGGTAAAAAGTGGACTGTTGTAGTTGTTGATATGGAAGGACAGACTAGATAGGCCATGTGGTCTTTTTCTGTCATCATGTTTCTATGTTTCTATAGGTAGACTCCTGACAGGTGTCCCCTTGCATACAGCAAATGTTGTCTTACAGGAAATGCAGTTCAAGAGACATGAAGGCTCAGTTACATCTGTGGGAAAGCCCAAACTGTTTGCACTGCCGAGTGTTCAAGGGCTCCTGAGTGCAGACCTTTCTCGAATGCCCCAAGCTACAGAGTTAATGGGAGAGGGTGCTGGCGGGCGTGCAGGACATTGTGGGGGCAAAGATAGAGTGGACATATGCAGCCCTCCTACTTGGAGATGAGGCGTTGCTCTGAGCAGCATTAAGAGGAGTTCTGGAGCAAAACATTGTGCAGGTGACGCTCATGGTGGCCAGGAAGGTGTTGGTGGCTTACTGGATAGCAGAAAAAGCCCCGGCTCCTGTACAGTGGGTGGGAGCAATGCGAGTGATGGCTGAATGGATATTGCAAGAGAGAAAGGCAAATGGATCCCTTAAGCAACAACGGTTCTGGACTCTTTGGGAATGCTATCTCTCGTGCCTGTGATTACCACTGGCTGGGAGAGGTAGGGGGCATGTGGAGGAAGCAGGAGGGTAGGAATAAGAGGGAGGGGATTAGGGGATGAGGAGGAAAAAGAAATAAAATGACCAATGAATGTGGGATACCCCTGAGGATGCAAGAAAGAGCTAAGTTGCCCTACGGTGACCATTGTGAATAATACAATATGGGGCTTCCCGGTGGAGTGACTTCATATTTGTTGGCAGTTGCTGTTGTTCTGATGTTTATAGAACTCTTTCTTTTACATCTCTTTGTTTGCTTGACCAATCTGAAGGGGAGGGGAGGGCATCCCCCCCCCTTTTTTTTTGTATTTGTATTTGTAATTGCAATAATGTGTTCTTGGATGTTGTTTGTGCGTGGGCTATTTCTGATGTACTCATATGGTCATAATAAAAAATGTTTATAAAAAGAAATGTGGATTAAAAGATCCTGGCTGAGATTTCAACTACTAGGCTAAGTAGGTTCATACATCTTCTGATTAGGGAAGAACAAACTTTCTTCGTTAAAGGTGAATTCATTGGTGATAATGCCAAGGTCTTTCATAATCTCTTGGAGCTTTCACATCTTATGAATGCTCCTGCTGCAGAGAAGGCCTTTGATCAAGTTCAATGGCTGCATTTATTCCGGGTTTTTTAATAGTCTGGGTCTGGATCATCCTTTGTAGAATAGATCAAAGTACTTTATTCCTTTACCCAATCATATTTTGTAATCAATGGCATTTTATCAAATGTTGTTCATTTAGGTAGGAGCACTAGACAGGGTTGTCCTCTTTCCCAATTACTATTTGACTTGGCACTTGAACCGCTACTGCGTTATATTAAAATGGACATAGGTATCTAGGGCATAAAATCAGGAGACAAGTGTTGGAAATTGGAAGCTTGTGCAGATAATGTTCTGTATTTTTCTTTCCAATCCTGTGGCATCTATAAGAAGGCTTTTGGAAATTATATCTGGAGAAAACTGAAAATATACATACAAAGTTAACTGGGATAAAAGTGAGTTACCTCCTCTTAATGACCTTACTACGCAGAGGGTTTTGGCTGAGTTTCCATTTCAATGGACACTTCAGGGTATAAAGTATTTAAGAACGCAATTTTTCTTTCCACAACAGATACCATTAAATATAATTGTAATACTATACTTGTTGAATTAAAGAGCATGCTGCAGCATTGGACTCCTCTTAGAATTTCCTGGTGGGGGAGATTGGACACCATAAAAATGATGGTTCTTCCGAGTATTGTCTATAAATTGTGGATGCTTCCAGGATTCTGTTTGCCAAGTTTCTATGTTCAATTGAACAAGATTCTTCCCACTTTCTGTGGAATGGTAAAAGGCCATGCATTGCAATGATTAAGTTGAAACTACCAAGGAAAAAAGGGGGGGGGGGGTGTTGGCTTTCTGGTCTTTAAATCCTATCACTTCACTTTTACGTTATGGGATGGAATGGATTTTAGGAGAATCATCTTTGCTATGGCTTAAAGTGGAGAAAGTGCTGGTTTCTCCTTTCCAGTTATCAGCATTACCTACAATGAATATTCCTGAATCTAAATTGAGGTTACCTCTAATTAATAGTACTATTAAAGCAGTTAAAGCTATTAACTCTTATTGTGAGAAACCCTATTTGGTTTCTGGAGCTTCTTATATTTGGTATAATCAATTTGTGCGGGTTAATGCATGAAAAATCTTTTGGAAAGGATGGTTCCTTAAAGGTATATATTGTATTGGTCAATTCTTTAGAGGGTGAACCATAGTTAACCAAGAACACCTAATTGAAGTTTATGGACTCTCAGTAGCTCAGGCTGTTAGGTTAGACTGTTTTGTTCGTAGCTTGACTTGGCCAGATAGGTTTGGTCATGCTTCTGAACTAACAGATATTTCATAAAGCTAAAGTTAATGGAAGGTTAATATTGAATTTCTATAAGATACTGATCTCCTATGCAGGATGCAATTAGGTGGAGTGTATTTTGGTCTCGTACTGTATATCCCACTATGTCAAGCAATCTAGCCCAATCGCTATTTTTATTTGCTCACCATGCTGTTTGGACTCCTGTATGTATGCACAGAGCTGGTCTTCATGCATCTGATATGTGTTGGCACTGCTCAGCTATGGTTGGTACATTTACGCACATGCTATTTGATTGTTCTCTTATCAAGCCCTTTTGGGAGGGGGTTTGGGGCTTCATACGCAAGGTATTCAAAATGAAGTCTGCTATATCATTACAGATGGTTATATTTAGGTCTTTATGTATACAGGATGAACTTGCTGTACAGGAAAGAACCCTATTTGATATTATGTTATCAACAGCTGTACAACATATCCTTTGTAATTGTAAAGATACCTCATTGCTGAACGCTACCTTTTTGTGGCATGCAATTTGGATGTCTAGAAAGTTAGAGGGAGCTGTCTGTGTCAACTAATTGGATTGATTAAATAGAGACAATATGGAGACTCTGGATCTGCACCTGGCTAATATGTAATTCTTTTATGGTTAGAGTTTTCATGTATTTTAGTTTAGACCTCTGGGGGGTTTTGGGGTTTTTTTTATTGGGGGGGGGGGTTAAAGTAACATACGCTTTATATTTGTTCAAACTGCTTTGTATTCATTTATTATAATTCAAAAATAAAGTTGAAAAAAACCCACGAAAAAGTAGCATTGATGCAGTTGTTAGACTCTTTAGAGAGGGGCCAAGTATTAGATGAATGTCAATTTGGATTCCAGTGCTGCCATAGTACAGACAGCATTACTTTCTGTAATGGATGATTTACATTAAAATTTGAGTTGTGATAATGATGTAGTGATGATATTCTTAGATGTGTCGGTAGCATTCAACTCAATTGATCATGAGTCACTATTGAAAAGGTGTCAGAGTGGGATTGACAGGGACAGTTTATGTTTGGTTTAAATCTTTTCTCATGGGTTGTCAACAACAAACATTGGTATACAATTAATTATTGCCATCTTAGAAAATGCAGCACGGAGTTAGCCAAACTTGAAGAATGGTTGAGAATTTGGTGACTGAGATTTAATGCAATAAAATGCAGGGTCATGCATTTGGGCTGCAAAAATCCAAGGGAGCGGTACAGTGTATGGGGCGAAGTACTTCTGTCCATGAAAGAAGAGCGGGAAATGGATGTGATTATTTCAGATGATCTTAAAGTGACTAAACAGGTAGAAAAGGTGATGGCGAAAACCAGAAGGATGATTGGGTGCATAGGGAGAGGAATGGCCAGCAGAAAAAAGGAGGTGATAGTGCCTCTGTACAAATCTCTGATGCAACCACATTTGGAGTATTGTGTGCAGTTCTGGAGACCACACTTCTAAAAGGATATAAGCAGGATGGAGTTGGCGCAGGGGGTGGCTACTAAGATGGTTAGACATCTTCATTATAAAGCATATGGGGATAGACTTAAAGATCTTAATATGTATATGTATCTCAGTATAGCACAGAGAATGCATCCTTATGTAGAACTAGAAAGTTGGTGATTGTTGGCTCAGGCTTGAATCTTAACTTGCTTAGTTTATTGTAACTGTTTGCTCTTTCCTGGAAATTACTGCAGTGTTTGCAGTATGTTCAGAATATGACATCTAAGGTTATTGGGAGCCTTCAAAATCTGATCATGTTTTCCCACCGCTGCAGCTGCTTCACTGGCTCCCAACAGAATATTGCATTATGTTTAAGATTTTAGGTTGGTTTTAAAGTTGCAGTTTGGATTGGGCCCTCTATACCATGTGGGTGGTGTGATTCCAATATGTGGATTGGCTGCAACTGATCCCTTGGGAGATGTGAGATTATACTACTACTACTACTGCTCATTTGTATAGCACTACAAGGCGTACACAGCACTGTACATGCACATGCAAAAGACGGTCCCCACTCATCAGAGCTTACAATCTAGTTAAGACAGACAACACAACAGCTGACGACAAGGATACATCTAGGGGTATGGTAGGGAAACACATAGGAGACTAAGTGACCACTGGCTCTAGGGATTTTTCTGTAAAAACTGTTGAATGGTGGCATGATCTCCCAGTAGAGTAAACTCAGGAGACAAATTGATTGGTATTCAGGAAGAAGCTAAAAACGCATAGGTAGAACCTTCAACTTTGAGGGGCAGGGTAAGATGGCTGCATGCTAGTTTCTGCATGTCTCTGGATCTTGGCTTTCCCCATTTTCTTACCTCTTCTTTGAATAGGTAAGTCTAAATGCAAAGGAATTTTCAGAGACCCTTACTCGGGCAAGAGAAAGGTCTCGGGCCCATGGATCGACATCTGTCCTATGAACTGCGGGCATCTCACTAGGGAAGAAGTAGGGAGGAGGGAAGCAGGTTCATCCCCTTGAGATGGATGTCTCTCTTTTCATGGCCTAGCAGGTACTGCCGCCTCCCCTTTAGCCCAAGAAGAACATGCGGCTTCTGTTGGAGACCATGGTAGTGCTATAGGGGAAGCAAGTTTAGTGTCTGCACTACAAGTTCCAAGACAGATGATCGTGGCTTGCTCCTGTTTAGCTAGTTCCTCGTGACGGCATCAGTGCATATTTCCCCGCAGCTGAAACTTGAGCAGTCTGGCAGTGCAGGAGAACCATGACCTCAGGGCTGGTTCGACAGTAGGGACTTTGCAGAGCGTGAGTAGAGTCCCACTTTGTTTCTTTAAAGACCTAAAGTAATTAACCTGGAAACAATCTGGGAAACTCTAGACACTATTTCAGCTCAGGTTGTTATCTTTTCTGAAACGTTTCCCTCACAATTCAAGCTTATGGCCAAACAGCAAGTGGAGATTAAGACGTTGGATAAATGGTAAGCAAAGTGGAAAGTGCTGGAGAAAAAGATTGAGAAACTGTTGCTTCCTTGTTAAAAGCTATTTAATCCTTCAGAATAAAATTGAAGTGTTAGAAAATGCGATTCAGCAGTGGAATTTACACCTGATTATTTTTCCTTATTTAAAGTTTCTCTCTCCTTCAGATATGTTCAAGAAATACTTAATGGAGATGTTGAAAATTCCTGAAAAAGCTTGCCCTATAATTGTTAAAGCTTAATAAGTGCCTAACCCAAATGGAGAAGGGAAGGCTTCGGTAATGTCTCAAGCATCAAAAATTGATTTACAGAACTTAACATGTAATCAAACTCTGGAATTTGAGGATGTAGTAAAAGCTGTTAGTGTAGCTGGGTTTAAAAAAGGTTTGGACAAGTTCCTGGAGGAAAAGTCCATAAACCATTATTAAAATGGACCCAGGATATCACTGCTTGACCCAATACAAGCATTGTGGAACCTGTGTCTTTTGGGGAGACTGCTAGGTACTTATGACCTAGATTGGCCACTGTTGGAAACAGAATACTAGACTTGGTCTGACCCAGTATGGCATATCTTATGTTCTTATGTTCCTGGAAACTTCTCTTGAGGAGAAGGCTATTCCTGCCACTTTGATAGTTACCTTAATCCTGGATTTGGATCGAGATTTTATTCTTAGATTTTTTCTTTAAAAATAAAGCTTTCTCTTTCTATGGACTTAAAGTTCGTATTTTTCATAATGTGGTTAGATCATTTCAGATGCAAGTTTCAACTTATAAAACTCTAAAACTGCATAAATAAAAATATAAATCCAAAATCTGATTTTCAGAATAAAATAAAGGGCATAACTCTTAAAAAATATCACATTTCTCAATCCATTTATTTTAATACATTTAATAACAAACACTTTATTTCTGCCCCACAAGAAGAATTTATTTTCATATCAACATCTGACTTTGAAAGAAACAGAATACACAGGATCAGTTGGGGTCAGAAAACTAGATCATTAATTTCAATTATATCCTCTGAGTCAGGAGCTCTGTCTTCTCACACAGCCTTCTCTGAAAGGAAATACAACTTTTACAAAGACAGGAAAGCTGAAGGGCTCTGTAAAAGATAAAATGCACAATGCTATTTCATTGAGCCTATTTAAAGAAAATTGATTTTCCAATACTTTTTTTCTTGAGTTCTATAGTCAAAAAATACAGTTTTAGCCAATTATTATTTATAATGAGGTGCCTTGTACGTCATATTAAATGTCTTAAGAGCAATGCATGCCCAGAATGTTTAGTGGATGCAGAAAGCTAACGGAAATTCTATTTCAATATTTAATTCTTAGGAAACGTTTATAAATAATACAGGGCTGTTTTCTTAAAAATGTTATAGGCTGTATTACCTTTGATTAAGCCAACAAAAAGATACTAAAAGACATGAACTCTCAAATCTGAATATGTCCTGCCACAGATGTGACATCTAGACTTCTGAAGAAGGTGCCCACATCATATTGAAAGTTCATGCCCTACATTTTTTTGTGGATCTTTTTGTTGAGTCCTTTTGGAAATTAAAAAAATCTTATCAATTTGAAAAGATTCCAGTTTTCTCAAGAGCTAATAGAACCGATCAAGTGGCTTCATACTGCTCTTCCTAGACATCTCCTCGGCGTTCAACACAGTGTTGCATCAAATGCTGCTGGACCAACTCTATGAAACTGGAGTACAAGGCAAACCTCTCCAGTAGTTTCACTCGTACCTCTCACACCATTGCCAACAGGTCAAGATAGGTCAGACTGCATCCTCCCCGTACACCCTGCCACAAGGAGTACCCCAGGGATCTGCATTTTCATCATTGCTGTTCAACATCTATATATGCCCCCTGTGCGCAACCATTCAAAAATTCAATGTCCGATATTTGATCTATGCTGATGACATAATGGTATACACCCTGTTCTCCACAGCCACCCCGACTATGCCAGTCTCTCAGCCTGCTTCAAGGAATTTGCCAAGTGACTCCAGCACCAATATCTAGCAGTCAATCTCAGTAAGATGGATCCATTGGCAATAATGCTACCCGGCTATCGATTGTCACTACCTCCGCTCCTCCCTGAAACTCCCCCAACATGCCCCAATGCTAAGCGGTTAGCATCAGGGCATGTAACAGAGAATAGAGGGGATATTCAGTGGCACAAACCCTGCTAGTGTTGTTGAATATCCCACATGGCGGCATTTACACAATTTACAGAGCTGTAAACCATATAAATGCCTTTCGAATATCAGGCCCTTTCTGAATTCTACCATTCTGGCTTCTCCAACTCTTCTGAATCCTGACCAGAACAAGGGTCCATGACATGAGCAAAAAATCAGGGCAAGAGATAAAAGTTGAAAAGTGTACACTAGCAGTGTGACACACTGGTTCATGTCCCCCATTTCCAGAATCAGGAATGGGAGTGGGGTGGTTCATATGTGTGTCTCATAACAAATTTCAGGGAGGGGGGATGCAGTGTGTGTGTGTGTGTGTATGTGTCAGAGAAAGTGCCAGGGGCTGCATGTGTGTGTGTGTGTGTGTATCCATGCATTTGTGTTGTCTGTGCCATGGGGAGTGTCAGGGACTTCATGCATGCATGTGTGTGTCATGGGGAGTGTTGGGGGCTTTACGTGTATGTGTGTATGTCATGTCATGGGGAGTGTCGAGGCTGTGTACACCTCCCCCTTCCTTCTTTCTCTGTTTCTGTGGATAACACTATACTCCTCCATGTTTCCTCAGCTCTCAACCTTGTATTCACCTTTGACTCTGTTCTATACTGCTGCTTCTTTCTCTATAACATCAGCAAAATTCATCCCTTCCTTTCTGAATACATTACTTAAGATCCTTATCCACTCTTTAATCACCTTCCTTCTTAACTATTGCAACCTACTCCTTGCTGGTCTCCCTCTGAATCATCTCTCTCCCCTTCAATCAGTTCAAAACTCAACTGCCACTGTCACTATGTTCACGTAACCTCTCTTCCCGTCACTTCACTAGTTCCCTATCCATTTCTGCTTCCAGTTCAAACTTCTGCTGACCTATAAGTGCACTCATTCTGCTGCTCCTCACTCATACTGTCCTCTTATCTTACTCTACACCCCTCCTCGGGAACTCTGCTCCTCTGGCAGATCTCTTTTATCTGTGCTCTTCTCCGCTGCTACCAACTCCAGACTTTATTCATTACACCTTGCTCCATATGTCTGAAACAAACTACTTGATCAGTATGTCAGGCTCCTTTTCTAACCCTATTCAAATCCAAGCTAAAAGCCCACCTCTTCAAGGCTGCTTTTGGATCCTGATGTGCCCTCAATCTCTTGTTCACCACTTATGTGTATCTTACCATACTCTATTCCCCAGTTTTGTGATTTTATTAATCTTGAATAGATTGTAAGTTCTGATGAGCAGGGATTATCTCTTACATCTATATGTACAGTGCTGTAAACTCCCTGTAGAGCTATACAAATAAATATACTTTACTATAAGTAGTAGTAGTAGTAATGTATGTTTGTACATGTGTGTGTATGTTTCTAAGTCATGGGTAGTGTCAAAGGCTGTGTGTGTACATATGGCATGGGGTGTGTTGGGGGCTGATTGCATATGTGTGTGTGTGTGTGTGTGTATGCATCTATGGGGTATGTTTACTAAACTGCGGTAACGTTACATAACACGCATTATGTAACGTTAACGATCGTTAAGTAGCATTAACACACTTTATGAGACGTTAACGATTGTTAACGTCTCATAACACACGTTAACGTTACTTAACGATCGTAGACACTCCGCGACGTGGTAAAACACCACAGAAGGTGGAGAGAGGGCGGAGAGACGAGGTCAATGGGCGGAGTATGGGCGGGGAGAGGCTCCATTCACACTAACGTGCTGATTTGAAGAGCTGAATCCTAAAGCGATTGAAAACCTGCCTTTAGATGCACATTTGCAGGGGAGAGAAACCATTTCAGTGTCAGCAATGTACAGCATAGGCAGGGAAACCTACAAAAAGTGATAGGTGTGATACATGTGCATAGAACAAAAGGGCACATAAACATTGAAAATGACCTCAACAAACTGGAAAAAAGCCATAACAAAGCAGGCCAATAGTGATATTAATGGGATACATCAACCCCCCCCCCCAAGAAAGCTCCAAAAAAAAGATATTAATCGTGGAAGGGTCTATGCTCCGTCCCCATACAAGGTGAATGAGTCCACAGTGAAATAGCGCTGATCAGGGCTTTCCCTTGTTATTGGACAGGTGTCCTATGGCGTGCACATGTCCCACAACAGCAGGGTGGGCATGTCGGAACGGGCAACTGGACAGATGCCGGAAAAGGGGATACAGAGGGCCGCAGGCGGCACATGCTGTGGTGCAGCTGGGCCACAGTGCGGACTAGGGTGATGCCTAGGTGGCCCATACGAATGCTGAAACAGCAGAGCAGCCAGACAGCAACTGCTGAAGGCCCAACATGGACATGACTGTGTTTCCCACAGTGTCACAGGGGATAGTACCCAGCAGCTACCCCGAAGGGCACGGAACATTGGCAGGCGGTGCTGGGGAGAAGCGTGGGCACCTATGCAGGCACCCCTACCCCAGAAACCGCACCATAGGCAGCCGCCTACCCACACACTGGATGGCCTGAAACTGCGCTCCACCAGCACCACCAGCAGAAGGGCATGTCAGCATGGTGGCAGAGGGATACTGGTGGTGGAGGGGGCAGTGGCAGCTGACCAGAGCAGACTGTGGCCTAGCCCTGTGTAGGTGGGTGTCATGCACTGCAACAGAAAGGCCCTGTCTGACCAACAGTCATGGTATCACCAGGGAATGCACTAACTCTGTGACAACACGGTGGTGCAGCGCACAAAACCAGTGTATTCAGAAGCTGAAGGTCACAAGTTCAAGTCCCAGCTGTGGTTCCTACTAACTCAGTCCCCATATTTTACCCACTACTAAAACGTGCTAATACAGACAGAATCTTTAGTGCAGATGACGTAGACATGCCCAAAACACCTACATTTTACCCTACAGAGCACAGACACCATAAACATGCGCATTACCTAGAGCAGAGTCTCCCAAATGCAGTCCTGGAGGGCCAAACACCATCCAGGTTCCATGCTGCCTCTAATAAAGATGCCTGTGTTGCATTTCTATGTGCAGCCCCCATGGTATGCAGATGTATCTCATGCATATTCATGAGGGACCCTACCAGAAATCCCCAAAACAATCCCCCCCCCGTGAACCGAAAATATATCTTTTTGTCGGACCACAATGAGGGAGGTTCAGATAGACTTAAAAAACACACCCATCAATTGGGGTCCATTTTAATCACAAACACAGTTCTTTAGTGAATATTATAAAAAACCTATCTTGAATATCTTGAAATGTTGGGAGAAAAAGCGCAAATCGTTGTGTAAAACATCCAAATTCATAAAATACGACGTGCACGTTTCGGGACAAACAGTCCCTATATCAAGTGCTCTCACGGAGGTCACATCAGTTTGATTCTTCTCCTGTCATATGCAAAGTGGTAACATTGCTCTTCTTTGTTAAAAAACCGCCGGTTCTTGCCGGACAGCCAATCATTGCAGGTGATCAAACTTTTCACAATTAGTCGGCGAATCTGTCAATCTTCAAGGGAACCAAACATGGATAAGGGCAGCTCATCATCTGCTCCTTAGCCAAATGGATGAAAGCCATCTGATGAATGCAAAGACACCACATGATGTCCAATATTACGGCTACCAAAGAACAGCCCAAGAGAAAGGGAATTCCCACCACAGCAGGGAATCCCTCAATCATTGGGATTTTATTAAAGGACACTCAGCCACTCTATTTCTCGATTTAGGCCTCCTGGTTGTACCCTTGCAAAATCATGAATCCAACGCTGTTCACAGCATTGTAATCGAGCTGTCCTATCGCCCCCTCTAGGATCCACCGGGATATAATCAATAACAGTCCAACGGAGTTTATCAAATGTGTGCCCCTGCTCGACACAATGGTCCACTATAGCGGCAGATAAAACTTTTTGTTGTAAATGAGACGCATGTTCACAAATTCTAGTTCTAATGGGTCTTATCGTGCGACCCACATAGAGAAGAGGGCATTCACATTGAATCAAATAAACTACAAAGGGCGAAGAGCAAGTCGTAGAGTAAACGTGTCCAGTCCGGGGATGATCCCATGAAATTCCAGACATTGTGTTAAAGCAAAATTTACACTTATGGCATGGAAAATGGCCTTTAGTTGTACCCGGACTGGATGGCATATCAAGTGTGGTGGTAGAGTGCACCAAGATGTCACGAAAACATGAAGCTTTAGTAAATGCCGGCATGAATGGATGAACCAAACTAGGGTGTACAGACAAAATAGACCAGTGTTTGCGGAGAATCCCCACCACTGTATTGCTGCGAACCATATAGGGAAAGACACCGACAATCTTCTTGTCAGAATTATTCATCTGAGTGTTAGGGGGTTGCAGAAGCCAGTCCCGATGTGTATAACGTGCGCGCTTGTATGCTTGCTCAATCACTGAAGGGGGTATCCTCTTGAAAGCAATCTTCGTTTTAACTCTTGGGCATGATGTTGAAAATCCCCTATGGAGGAGCATAGCCTGCGCAAACGTAAAAACTGGCCGTATGGTAATCCCCTTTTAAGCGAAGCAGGATGAAAACTGTTGTAATTCAGTAAACTATTCCTTTGAACGGGCTTGCGAAACAAAGTGGTTTGTAAGGAAGTGTCCACACGAAAGATGAGCATGTCCAAAAATTCTATCTGCTGTGGATCGTTATGTGCCGTGAATTGGATATTAGATTTAAGGCCATTGAGCCATGTGATAAATGCTGACAACTCATCCAGACCGGCCGTCCATACAAAGAAGATATCATCTAAAAATCTCTTCCACATGAGGACGTGAGCAAAAAAAGTTGAAGTGTAAATCAAACATTCTTCCATTTGAGCCAGATATAGAGTGGCAATGGATAGAGCCACCGTTGCACCCATGGCGATGCCAAAAATCTGCTGGAAAAATGTGCCCTCAAAAATAAAATATTTCCTGGTCAAGACAAGTGTAATTAAATCCAGCAGAAATTGTTTTGGCAACCTTGGTGGGGCCATGGTGAACAAAGTGTGGAGTAAATCTAGAGTTTCCCCTTGATGAATGTTGGTATAAAGTGCCGCTACATCGAGAGTTACCAGAAAAATATTAGACTCAGGTAAGACTATATTAGATAACTGGATCATAAAATGAGTGGAGTCTCGAATGTATGAACGGAATAACGAAGCTTCCTCCTTCAAGAAGATGTCGCAAAATTTGGATAAAGGCTCAAGGATGGATCCTCTACAAGATACGATAGGTCTCCCCGGAGGTGAGACCAAAGATTTGTGAATCTTCGGCACTGTGTATATGGTGGGAATTCTGGGATGAGAAACTTTGAGGAAAATACTCTCCCTCTTTGTAAGCCAACCCTGATCTAATCCCATAGAGATCAAAGCCGAGATAGCTAGTTGTAATATAGGAGTGGGATCACTGATCAACCTTTGATAAACCGTAGAATCTGATAATTGAGCCCGAAGTCCTTTCAAATACTCTTCTGTTGCCTGTAATACAATAGCGCCGCCTTTGTCAGCATTTCGAATAGTAACCGAAGTATCAGAGGCCAATTGTCGAAGACAAATGCGGTCATCCTTAGTCACATTGGAAACCCATCTTGGTTTCTCAGTTTCTAATGACGATAAGTCACGTAGAACCAGAGCTTGAAAAGTGGCTATAATAGGGTCAAGGGGACCAGGCGGTGTCCATCGAGATGGAAGTGAGACTACTGAAGTGTCTGGTGCTTCTGGACGAGAGCCAAAAAATTGAATAACCTGTAGTTTACGAAAAAATTTATGTAAATGAACCCTCATCCAAAACCCATCATAATAGGCTGTGGGGGCAAAAGAAAGGCCCAAATTTAACAACCTTTCTTGTGCTGGATCAAGGGGTTTGCCTGTCAAATTAACAACTATTGAGGTTGTAATTGCTTGGTTCATTGCCGGGTAGTTGGAGGGTCCCATCGATCGTTTTGGTGGAAACCCTGCCCCCTTCGACCTCGATTTTGGCCTCTTTGAAAATCCTGCTGATTGCGGTTACCAGTTCTCTTAGAACCAGAAGCTGTACCAGAGCTATCATCAGTTTTATCTGACGACGTATCAAAGGTGACCCGTTTCTGTTGTACATCTCCTTCATCCTCATACATCCACCTATACACTTTACCTAAATCATAATCAGTTTTATCACAGTGAAACTTGTCTAGCTTAAATGTCCTAAGGTGATCAAAAAAGCCTTTTAGTTGTCTATCAATATCATCTAATTTAACTTGAAATTCGTCTGCCGTCATAGTCTTGAATATAGTCGTTTTGGACTCAACAATCAAAGTGGTTAAGGCTTCCTCCTCTTTTATAGTACGTTCAACTATAAGAGCCATAAGGTCGAAGCTGCATTTATTAAAGATCTTGTTCCATTTGTCAATAAAATCTTGATCAGAAAGAAACATCTTAGGAGCCCTTGTCATCCGAAGCCCCCTTGGAATGATCCTTGTTTTAAGATATTGCGTCATTGACGCCCCATGTAATTGTGTACGAATCAAATGCTTTTTATAAGATTTTAGCTCTGTTAGAGACGCTGAAAGATCTTCCTTAACCTGGTCTATGTCGTCAAACAAAGTTGGTCTTTGGCGAAAAGCATCCATTTGTTCCTCAGAAAATGCAAATACATCAGCCGCCATGAGAGTGCTATGGGATCCTCAATAAATCACTCAGAAAAAATCCCGCTACCAGAGATGCATGAAAGTACCCTACCAGAAATCCCAAAACAATCCCCCCCGTGAACCGAAAATATATCTTTTTGTCGGACCACAATGAGGGAGGTTCAGATAGACTTAAAAACCACACCCGTCAATTGGGGTCCATTTTAATCACAAACACAGTTCTTTAGTGAATATTATAAAAAAACGTATCTTGAATATCTTGAAATGTTGGGAGAAGAAGCGCAAATCGTTGTGTAAAACGTCCAAATTCATAAAACACGACATGCATGTTTCGGGACAAACAGTCCCTATAGCAAGTGCTCTCGCGGAGGTCACATCAGTTTGATTCTTCTCCTGTCATATGCAAAGTGGTAACATTGCTCTTCTTTGTTAAAAAAACGCCGGTTCTTGCCGGACAGCCAATCATTGCAGGGGATCAAACTTTTCACAATTGGTCGGCGAATCTGTCAATCTTCAAGGGAACCAAACATGGATAAGGGCAGCTCATCATCTGCTCCTTAGCCGATTGGATGAAAGCCATCTGATAAATGCAAAGACACCACATGATGCCCAATATTAAGGCTACCAAAGAACAGCCCAAGAGAAAGGGAATTACCACCACAGCAGGGAATCCCTCAATCATTGGGCTTTTATTAAAGGACACTCAGCCACTCTATTTCTCAATTTAGGCCTCCTGGTTTTACACTTGCCAAATCATGAATCCAACGCTGTTCACAGTGTTGTAATCGAGCTGTCCTATCGCCCCCTCTAGGATCCTCCGGGATATAATCAATAACAGTCCAACGGAGTTTATCAAATCTGTGCCCCTGCTCGACACAATGGTCCACTATAGGGGCAGATAAAACTTTTTGTTGTAAACGAGACGCATGTTCACAAATTCTAGCTCTAATGGGTCTTATCGTGCGACCCACATAGAGAAGAGGGCATTCGCAATGAATCAAATAAACTACAAAGGGCGAAGAGCAAGTCGTAGACCAGCGTCGCTGGTAAACGTGTCCAGTCCGGGGATGATCCCACGAAATTCCAGACATTGTGTTAAAGCAAAATTTACACTTATGGCATGGAAAATAGCCTTTAGTTGTACCCGGACCGGATGGCATATCAAGTGTGGTGGTAGAGTGCACCAAGATGTCACGAAAACATGAAGCTTTAGTAAATGCCGGCATGAATGGATGAGCCAAACTAGGGTGTACAGACAAAATAGACCAGTGTTTGCAGAGAATCCCAACCACTGTATTGCTGCGAACCATATAGGGAAAGACACCCACAATCTTCTTGTCAGAATTATTCATCTGAGTGTTAGGGGGTTGCAGAAGCCAGTCCCAATGTGTATAACGTGCGCGTTTGTATGCTTGCTCAATCACTGAAGGGGGGTATCCTCTTGAAAGCAATCTTCGTTTTAACTCTTGGGCATGATGTTGAAAATCCCCTATGGAGGAGCATAGCCTGCGCAAACGTAAAAACTGGCCGTATGGTAATCCCCTTTTAAGCGAAGCAGGATGAAAACTGTTGTAATTCAGTAAACTATTCCTTTGAACGGGCTTGCGAAACAAAGTGGTTTGTAAGGAAGTGTCCACACGAAAGATGAGCATGTCCAAAAATTCTATCTGCTGTGGATCGTTATGTGCCGTGAATTGGATATTAGATTTAAGGCCATTGAGCCATGTGATAAATGCTGACAACTCATCCAGACCGGCCGTCCATACAAAGAAGATATCGTCTAAAAACCTCTTCCACATGAGGACGTGAGCAAAAAAAGTGTAAATCAAACATTCTTCCATTTGAGCCAGATATAGAGTGGCAATGGATGGAGCCACCGTTGCACCCATGGCGATTTTCATGCTGTCCCATGAGGGACAGCATGAAAATCCAAACAGGGTTTGGCCCACCAGGACTGGAGTTGGGAACCTCTGCCCTAAAGCAGTGGCCAACAGGGGCAGACACACCCGCACCCACAGACTCCATTATCCAATGCCTCCTGGAGCGGCAGGATATTGGGCACTGTGTGCATCTCCCAATACTAGCATTTGCATACCTTGGCAATGCCACCCTAAACCTGGGCATCTATCAAACGGTTGCTATGATTACTGGCAGATAGCAATTCCAAAGTTAAGCACAATTTGCTGATTGAGCTGCATCATAGCAACCTTTCTGATGTCTGTGGAGTGTGCTAGAGGTCTGGTGTCTGACAGTGTTTACCACCTTGGGGAGTGACCCCAACAGTATTGCTTACCATAGCCATGCCTGCACTCTGCCCAGGACTGGTGTGGTGGCCAGGGCTGCCAAACACCTCTATAGTTGCCCAATGCTGGCATAGGTGTGGGGAGTGTGTGTCTGTCTATCCAGTGTGTGGTGGCTGCAAACACCTTCCACAGCCCACACTGCTAGCACTGTTGCCAGTATTGGCCTGCCAATCTGCATAATGAGGAGCAAGGTACTGTGGGAATAGCCAGGATAGGATGGCCTGGCCTGGATCCATCTGTACATAGCATAGGGCAGTGGCTCGGACATTGTATTGGCCGGCCACCACCTGCATGGACAGGGTGGCCACAGCATGTCCTGCTGGGAAGTCACTCTCACCCTGACTGAGCAGTGACCACGGCATGGCTAGGTTCCCCCATAGTGCTATATAGTATTTTTTTTATTTGATATTTATGGGCTTCTTTTGGGGCCCAATCACTGACTTATCTGCTCAGTGTGTATGCTGACATCCCAGTTCTGGGTACATGCATCTCCTCCAGGACCATGCACTATGGACTAGCTAGTAGACTGTCTGCAGCTAGTATGTGTCTTGCTGGAACACCTTGCAGGGTGCAGTGGCTGGAGGCTTGCTGCTGGAGAATGTCAGATAGTGGTGGGGGGCATCTGAGCATTTCCAGGCCTACTGTCTGTCTGCTATTGTTTTATGGATGTGTACAGCTCTGCATTGCCTGCGCTGTAGGGTGTCTGTTACCCAGCTGGATTGGGGTTGATGGTCCTCTCTACTGCTACCATTGCAGGGAGGTAGAATGTGGATCTATTGGTGGATGAGCCTGTTTCCCACCCTGAGCCTCAAAGGGTGGGTTGTGTGGTGGTACATAATCAGCCTATAGGTCCAAACAACCCCACCCCCCCCACCACCTACCCCCTCCCACCACCCCCCAACCCCCCTCCCACCACCCCTCTCCTACCCCCCACCCCCCTACCCCCACCCCCTTCACCCCCCTTTCACCCCCCTTTTACCCCCCTTCACCCCCCTTTTACCCCCCCACCCCCCTTTCACCCCCACCCCCCACCCCCTTTCACCCCCACCCCCCTTTCACCCCCCCTTTCACCCCACCCCCTTTCACCCCCCCTTTCACCCCACCCCCACCCCCTTTTCACCCCCCCTTTCACCCCCCACCCCCCCACCCCCCTTTCACCCCCCCACCCCCCCTTTTCGCCCCTTACCCCCCCCTTTCACCCCCCATACCCCCCCTTTCACCCCCACCCCCTCCCCCCTTTCAACCCCCCCCGCCCCCCTTTCACCCCCCCTCCCTTTCACCCCCCCACCCACCACCTTTCACCCCCCCTTTCAGCCCCACCCCCCTCCCAACCCCCACCCCCCCTTCACCCCCCCTTTCACCCCCCACCCCCCTCCCCCCTTTCAACCCCCCTCCCCCTCCCCCCTTTCAACCCCCTTCCCTCTCCCCCCTTTCACCCCACCCCCCCCTCCCCCTCCCCCTCCCCCCCCTTTCAACCCCCACCCCCCTCCCCCTCCCCCCTTTCAACCCCCTCCCCCTTTCAACCCCCCTCCCCCTCCCCCCTTTCAACCCCCCCTCCCCCTCCCAACCCCCACCCCCCTCCCCCTCCCCCCTTTCAAACCCCCTCCCCTCCCCTCCCCCTTTTCAACCCCACCCCCTCCCCCCTTTCAACCCCCCTCCCCCTCCCCCCTTTCAACCCCCCTCCCCCTCCCCCCTTTCAAACCCCCACACCCCTCCCCCTCCCCCTCCCCCCTCCCCCCTTTCAACCCCACGCCCCTCCCCCTCCCCCTCCCCCCCTTTCAACCTCCACCCCCCCTCCCCCTCCCAACCCCCACCCCCCTCCCCCTCCCCCCTTTCAACCCCCACCCCCTCCCAACCCCCCTCCCCCTCCCCCTCCCCCTTTCAACCCCCTCCCCCCTCCCCCCTTTCAACCCCCACCCCCTCCCAACCCCCCTCCCCCTCCCCCTCCCCCCTCCCCCCTTTCAACCCCCCTCCTCCCCTCCTCCCCCCTCCTCCCCCCTTTCAACCCCCCTCCCCCCTTTCAACCCCCACCCCCTCCCCCCACACCCTCCCCCACCCCCCCACTCCCCCCACACCCTCCCCTCCCCCTCCACCCCCTCCCCCCACCCCCACCCCCACACCCCCTCCCCCCACCCCCCCACCCCCACCCCCACCACCCACACCACCCCCTCCCCCACCCCCCCCCACGCCCCCCCCGCCAACCGCCACCCCCCCCCACCCCACCCCCCCCCCCCCCCCACCTCCCCACCCCCCCCCCCACCCCACCAACCCCCCCCACCCCCCACCCCCCCCACACCCCACAACCACCCCCCCCCCCCCCCACCCCCCCCACCCCACCCCCCACCCCACCCCACACCCCCCCCCCCCACCCCACCCACCCCACCCCCCCCCCCCACCCCCCCACCCCCACCCCCCCCCCCCCCCACCCCCCCTCCCCACACCCCCTCGTAACCATGGCACCAACACAGGATATGCACTATTCTGGGTGCATCATAGCCCATAAGGGCTAGACATGACTGAGAAATACAGAAGGACACAGATGTATCCTAGGGGTGCCTGCAGGCACTACCTATCAAACACTGATGAGGACCTGCAGCATGGCATATTTTAGCCATGAAAGGTGCTGTGGACCTGGTGCTGGGCTCCCCACCTCACCCTCAGGGTGAGCACAGTACCTGCACAATGTGACGGTCTGTGGCTACTCTGTGCCAGTACCACACACAGTCAGTTCCCCCTACCAGGCCGAGGTGCTGTGGGGGTGCATACCCCATCTTGTGCCCATCTGTCGACTGTTGATTTGCATGTGCAGTGCATCATGGGAACGGGTAGGTTAACCCTATCCTGGTAACCACAGCAGACAGTTTGTGTGGTGACATGCAGTCCTTCTGCAGCCAGCCAGGGGTCTGTTAGCAGCTGTAGCCCACTGGTTACTTCACTGCCTGTGAAGCTAGAGGTCATGGGTTCAAACTCATGGTGGGGTTATTTGATAGGGCTGTCTGAGGCATTGTCTCTTTTTAATGTACATTAGTGCTGCCAGCAAAAACACCCTCAGACTACTGTAACGTTATGGTGCCCCATAAGGCACCTTATAGGGCGCCCTATCAAGCGCCTTATAAGGTGTCCTATAGGGGACATTATAGGGTGCCTTGGCAGACAGTGCACTTTATAATGTGCCCTATGGAGTGCGTTATGGGGTGCCTTATGCGGCACCTTAGGTTATGCCACCGTGAGGGTGTGTTTGCTGGCAGCACTAATTAAAATAAAAGTAAAATGCCTCAACAATCACTACTTAAACATAAAGGGTGATGCCTCAGCCAGCCTTATGCATACTGGGAAATCAAACCCATGACTCCTGTATTATTAGTCAGTATAGTAACCATTGTGCTACAGCTCTGTTTCTGTGTTTCTATGTCTGCGCGCCTTCTTAAGATTAACGCGCATCAACGTGCCATGTAATGCTCGTTAATTTATGGCGCCTTGTAACACGCGTTATCGGTAACGATGTACCGCCCATGTCCTTATTTGGGTATTTCTGCCTCTACCGCGGATCCTAACGCGAATCACATTACCGCAGTTTAGTAAACATACCCCTATGTGTGTGTGTGATTGGAAATGTTGGGGATTGCGTTTGGATGTGCGTGTGTCTCATGACCCCTTTTAGGATTCCTCCGGTCTCTCTCATGTCATCCCCAGACTTCCCCAAATCAGTTTCTCTCTCATAAACTACCACTCTCTGATCAGCCTTCCCCCACTCTCGGTCTTTCTCTTTCATGATGTTCACAGGCTTCACCTAGTATCCCTCTCTCTTTCTTTCATAACCTCCACCCCTACGTTTCACCCACACTCTCTCACTCATTGGGGGGGGGGGCAGAAAATTAGATCATTAATTTCAAATATGCCCTCTGAATCAGGAGTTCTGTCTTTTCACACCGCACCCCCCCCCCCCCCCCAATTCATCCAGTTCCTCTTTCACTTACCCATTCTTGTCTCTGGCTGCAGCACCTCAAAAATGCCATAGTACAGGCTTCTCCACTGCAATCAGCTCTCTGAATGGTGGAGCTGCACAGGGAAAGAATTTCAGGTTCATCTTCCAGTTTCAAGTCTTGTGGGACTTCATACCTGGAGGAAAGGGGACCCGGGAAATCCACTGCTTGCCACAATACAAGCACTGTGGAACATGTGTCCTTTGGGGAAATTGCTAGGTACTTGTGACCTAGATTGGCCACTGTTGGAAGCAGGATACTGGGCTTGATGCACCTTGGTCTGACTTAGTATGGCATAGATCATCAAGAACTCCTTGTGGCCTTGGGCAAGTCATTTAACCTTCCACTGAGTCAGGTATAAACTTAGATTGTAAGCAGTCCCGGGACAGGGAAATACAATTAGGTACTGTAGGTAACTCGCTTTGATCTACTACTGTAAAGGCATGAGCTAAATACTAAAAAAATAAAGCTCCCTGCACCATGCAGCTCCACCATTCAGACAGATGAGGGAAACCTGAACTGTGGTGCTGGCTTATCTACGCATGTTAGTTTGCACATACTTACACATGCACAAACATGAGTATGGACAGACAATTTCCCTGTCACTTGAAACCTCGACAATAGGTGCTAAGCTTTAGTGAAATGCACCTAAAAACTGCTTATTAGGCTTCAGTCTCTACATAATCTCTGAGATACATATTTGCTTCAGCTCTAAGTATCAAGAAGAAAAATCACAGTAATCACACATGTAACATCATATGTTACAGTCAGAAAAAGAAATGCTAATGCCTCAGATAGCGGAAATGTATGAGGGCCTACTTGCATGTAAGCCCAGCACACACACTTTTTCCACTGACACCTTCATTATTCTTCACTGTTCACAGTCGTTCTGTCCAGCCATAAAAGAGGTGGTTCTGTATTCATAAACCCTTTCCCATATGTACCTCTCCATCTTCTACAACACACCCATTATACAAATTAGTATAGTACCTTCAAGGTTAGAATGTCCTGGACACATCTTATTGTTGGTGATCTGAACAAAGATGCACATCAGTACTCATAGAGGTAACCACATCATGCACACAGGAGAGCCAAGAGTGTTGGATGCCATGCATTCTTCCTTCTCCTTCTATAAAGGTGGTGCTTATAATCACTAAAGAGCAAGGACAAAAGCCATTGTGTCCAGGCAGCATAAATAAGGTCTCTTGCAGATCTATGCAGATGACATAATGCTCTATGCCCCAATCACAACCTCTAACCCAAAAAACAACCACTTATCAGAATGCTTCACAGAAGTATCCAGCTGGCTATGGAAGAACAACCTAGCCATCAACATAAAGAAAACAGAAGCCCTCATAGTAACAAAGGACCCAGGCTTCACACCACCTACACACCTCAACATTGGAACCACACAAATACAAATACAACCGTACATAAAGTATCCAGGAATCATCATAGACCAAGCACTCACACTCAAGCAACAAATAAAAAACAAAACACCGGAACAATATTCCACAAGGCTAAAACAGTACAGCGCCTCAGACCTCTCCTTGAACCACAGGACTTCAGAACAGTGATGCAAGCCATGACACTCCCCCACCTGGACTACTGCAATATAATCTACCACGGACTACCAGCCACCCACACCAACCCACTTCAAACTGCCTTAAATACCACGGCAAGGATTATCCAGAAAGCAAAAAAACAAGACCGCATCACCCCAATACTGAGGGAGCTGCACATACTCCCCCTCGAAGCAAGAATCAAATACAAATCCGCCCTACTTACTCACAAGGCTCTCTACAAAACTCAGACTTTCCAGCTCCGCGCACTACTGCCCCGACCAGCCCACAACAGAACAACCAGACAAACCATCAGCAACTCCCTCACCATCCCCCATAAATGAACCAAATACAAACAACGGACCTGCAACAGAGCCTTCGAACTATACGCACCATCCCTCTGGAACTCTCTACCAAGTCACATCAGAGGCAACGGAGATCCCCTATCATTCAGGAAACAACTAAAAACCGTCCTATTCCAGGAATACCTCGGACCAGAAACAAGCACCCACCACTGACTACCTCCCAACCCCCCCAACTCCCCCCCCCCCGAACATACTTTCTAAGAGACTGAAATACAATGTCTATGTCCCAAATATTTGTTGAAATCATCAATGTTGGCCACCTGGTGATAGCCCCAACCCCAGAATTTGATTATTGTCCACCCCCCCCCCCTTTAATGTTATGCCGCTTTGACCCGGTGAAAAGTGGGATATAAATACAGTTTAATTAATTAATTAATTAATTACAGGAAATATGCCACACAAACAGTGGTGTTGAGCAGAGCGCTAATATGCAGGTATCGCATTCTCCTGCTCATTGCCTGACTGGACAAGGGGAATAGCCATGGCCTTACTTATATCCTCTGACTGGACCCACAGCTTCTGCCTGCCAGCCTTCCTCCATTTGGTTTTCAAAGACCTTAATGAAAAGAGGAGGACTACTAGCGGTAGGTTTTCCTGCCAACTTCAATAAATATTAAAGGTCTTGTCTCCTATCTTTCTGCGTGAGAAATAAGGCTCACAAATATAAAGGCACATTTTACAAATGATATCCAAGTGCAAACTGGGACATCCAAGTCAGAACGTCTGAAAGAAAAGCAGGCACATCCAAGTTGAGGCATGATTTCTCAAACATGGACGTGCCCAATATGGATGTCTGTGGGGCTCTACATAGTCATCCCCAGAACAGTATTCAAGAATAGCCTACTAGCAGCCTGGACTAGGAACTAGAAAGCCAGGGGTTCAAATCCCACTGCTGCTCCTTGTGATGTTAGGCAAGTCACTTAACACTCCATAGCATCAGGTACAAACATAGATTTTTTTTCTTTTATATTTACTATTTATTGAATTTATACCAAAAACATCAAGAAAATTCTTGAATGAACAGAGATACATAGGTACCATTTAAAAGGGAAAGAACAGATAGGAAAAACAAAACCTAAAGATCCCTGGTAGTCCACAATTGGTGGAGAGAGAGAAAACATATGGTACCCAAAGTAGGGGCACCTCAGGCACCGCTAAATAAAAGAACTTTACAAATTCAAACTAAGAAGATAAACAAGACAGACCCTGAGCACACAGGCTAAATAATAGAAGAGATATTGACATTATCATCCTGAGACTTGACTTTATCCTTTAACTTGGCATTAATAAATGTAGCAAGATCAGCTGGCTGAAAGAAAACATATCTAACCGACTTATATAACACCAAGGAGTATATTTACTAAGCAGTCTTAATGTGTAGCCGGCGTTAGTGTGCAGGATGCCATATAAGGAGTGGGCGTGTCAGTCTTAATGTAGCATTTCTGGTTACCGTGTGATAAAGGGAGCCGTGGCATGTCAATGCACGTTAGCCTGAAGTAGGCGTGCTGACCAACAAACACAGCAAGAGAGGGGTAGCACAATGGTTAATACATTGACTGCTGAACCAGGGGTCATGAGTTAGATCCCCCAGTGGGGTTAATGAGTAAGGCTGTCTGAGGAATTACCCTTTACTATAAAGCAGTGCTGCTAGAGGCATTTTCCTTTTTACTTTAAAGCAGTGCTGCCAGCAAAAACACCCTCACAGTGCTGTAATCTTCATGTACAGTGCATCATGGGTATGAGTGGATTAACCCTATCCTGGTAACCACAGCAGACAGTTCGTGTGGTGACCTGCAGTCCTTCTGTAGCCAGCCAGGGGTTTGTTCAGAGCTGTAGCCCACTGGCTACTTCACTTCCTGTAAAACCAAAGGTTGTGGGTTTGATTCCACAGTGGGGTTATTTATTGGAGCTGTCTGGGGCAGTTTCTTTTTTTAATTTAAATTAGTACTGCCAGCAAAAACACCCTCACAGTGCTGTAATCCTCAGGTGCCCCATAAGGCGCCTTATAAGGCACCTTAAGGTTATAGCACTGTGAGGGTGTTTTTGCTGGCAGTACTAATTTAGATTAAAAAAAGAAACTGCCTCAGACAGCCCTATCAAACCCCACTGTGGGATCAAACCCATGTCCTCTGGCTCTACAGGCAGTGAAGTAACCAGTAGGCTACAGCTACAAACAAACCTCTGGCTGGCCACAGAAGGACTGCAGGTCACCACACAAACTGTCTGCTGTTGTTACCAGGATAGAGTTAAGCCACTCGTACCCATGATGCACTGCACATGCAAAGCAGCAGTCTACAGATGATCACAAGATGGGGTATGCACCCCCACAGCACCTAGGCCTGGTAGGGGGTACTGACCATGGGCGTTACTGGCACAGAGTAGCTACAGACCATCACATTGTGCGGGTACTGTGCTCACCCTGAGGGTGAGGTGGGGCGCCCAGCACCAGGTCCACAGCACCTGCCCTCCCTGAGATAGGCTATGCTGCAGGTCCCCATTAGTGCCAGTGTGTGATAGGTAGTTCTTTCAGACACATCTGTGCCCATATGTATATCCCAGTCACGTCTAGTCCTTGTGGACTATGATGCACCAGAATAGTGCATATCCTCTGTGGGTGCCATGGTCACATGATTCAAAGGGGAGGGGGGAGGGGGGAGGGGGGGGTGTTTGGACCCATAGGCGGATTATGTAGTACCACCGAACCTGCTCTCTGGGGATCAGGGTGGGGGAACAGGATCTCTCCACAACAGATCCACATTCTACAGCCCTGCCATGGTGGCAGTAGATGGGACCAACAACCCCAGTCCTGCTGGGAAACAGATGCGCTGTAGCATTCCATAAGGCAATAGCAGATAGACAGTTGGTCTGGAAATGCTCAGCTGCCCCCCACCACTGTCTGACATTCTCCTGCAACAAGCATAGTGAGTCTCCAGCCGCTGCACCCTGCAAGGTGTTCCAGCCATACACATACTAACTGCAGACAGTCTGCTAGCTAGTCCACAGTGCATGTTCCCGGAGGAGATGCGTGCACCCAAAACTGGGATGTGAGCACACCCACCAAGCAGATAAATCAGTGATTAGACCCCCAAAAGAAAAACCCACATATATCACTTGAGAGAAATACTATGTAGCACTATGGGGTAACCTAGCCATGCCATGGTCACTGCTCAGTCAGAGTGAGAGTGACCTCCCAGCAGGACATGCTGTAGCCACCCTGTCTGTGCAGGTGGTGGCCGGGCACTACAATGTCCCAGCCAGTGCCCTATGCCCTGTGCAGATGCATCCTGCCCAGGCTGCCCTGTCCGGGCTATACCCACAGTACCTTGCTCCGCATTATGCACATTAGCGGGCCAATACTGGCAATAGTGCTAGCAGTGTGGGCTGAGGAGGGTGTTGGCAGCCCCCACACACTGGATAGACAGACACACACTCCCCACACCTATGCCAGCATTGTGCAACTATAGAGGTGTTTGGCAGCCCTGGCCACCGCACCAGTCCTGGGCACAGTGCAGGCATGGCTATGGTACGCAATACTGTAGGAGTCACTCTCCAGGGTGGTAAACACTGTCAGACACAAGACCTGTAGCACACTCTACAGACGTCAGAAAGGTTGCTATGATGCAGCTCAATCAGCAAATTGTGCTTAACTTAGGAATTGCTATCTGCCAGTAATCATAGCAACCTTTTGATAGATGTGTACCATATTCCCAGGTTTAGGGTGGCATTGCTAAGGTATGCAAGTGCTAGTATTGGGAGATGCACACAGGGCCCAAAATCCTGCCTCTCCAATTGGCTTTGGATGATGGAGCCTGTGGGTGCGGGTGAGTCTGCCCCTGTTGGCCGCTGCTGTAGGGCAGAGGTTCCCAACTCCGGTCCTTGTGGGCAAAACCCTGTTTGGGTTTTCATGCTGTCCCTAATGAATATGCATGATACATCTGCATACCATGGGGGCGGTGCAGAGAAATGCAGCACAGCCATAGTTATTGGAGACAGCATGGGACCTGAATGGTGTTTGGCCCTCCAGGACTGCTTTTGGGAGACTCTGCTCTAGGTAATGCACATGTTTATGGTGTCTGTGCTCTGTAGGGTAAAATGTAGGCGTTTTGGGCATGTTTACGTTATCTGCACTAAAGGTTCTGTCTGTATTACTGTATTTTAGTAGTGGGTAAAATATGAGGACTGGGTTGGCAGGAACCACAGCTGGGACTTGAACCTGTGATCTTCTGCTTCTGAACACACTGGCTGTGTGCTCTGCACCACCGTGTTGCCACAGAGACAGTGCATTCCCTGGAGATACCATGACTGTTTGTCAGACAGCGCCTGTCTGTTGCAGTGCACGGCACCCACCTAAACAGGGCTGGGCCATGGTCTGCTGTGGGCAGCAGCCACTGCCCCCTCCACCACCAGTACCCCTCTGTCACCATGCTGACATGCCCTTCTGCTGGTGGTGCTGGTGGTGCACAGTCTCGGGCCATCCAGTGTGCGGGTAGGCGGCTGCCTATGGTGCGGGTTCTGGGGTAGGGGTGCCTGCATAGATGTCCACGCTTCCCCCCAGCACCGCCTGCAAATGTTCTGTACCCTTGGGGGTACTTGCTGGGTACTATCCCCTGTGACACTGTGGGAAACACACTCGTGCCCATGTTGGGCCCTCATCAGTTGCTGTCTGGATGCTCTACTGTTTCAGCATTTGTATGGGCCACCTAGGCATCATCCTAGTCGGCAATGTGGCCCAGCTGCACCACAGCATGTGCCGCCTGCAGCCCTCTGTGTCCCCTTTTCGAGCATCTGTCCAGTTGCCCATTCCGACGTGCCCACCCTGCTGTTGCGGGACATGTGCATGCCATAGGAAACCTGTCCAGTAACAAGGGAAAGCCCTGATCAGCGTTATTTCACTGTGGGATCATTCACCTTGTATGGGGACAGATCATAGCCCCTTCCAAAATTGATATCTTTTTTTTGGAGATTTCTTGGTAGTGTTTTTTGATGTTTCCCATTGATATCACTATTGCCCAGCTAGGTTATGTTTTTTTTCCAGTTTGTTCAGGTCATTTTCAATGTTTATATGCCCTTTTGTTCTGTGCACATGGATCACACTTATCACCTTTTGTAGGTTTCCCTGGCTTTGCTGTACATTGCTGACGGAAATGGTTTCTCTTCCCTTTAAATCTACTCTAACGCCAGGGTTTCACTGGTGTTAGTTTTCAGCCCCGAAATCCACAGCGTTAGTGTACAGGGAGCCTCTTCCCTCCCACTCTCCACCCATTGACCCCTTCTCTCCGCCCCTGGGGAGCCTTCCTCTGCCTTCAGGGAGCCTTTACTCCGCCTTCAGCGCTCATTTGAGCCGCTGAGCACCGCTGAGCGCGTTAGCGCGCAATAAGGTGCCTTATCGCACGGTAAAGTGCCATTATCGTGTGATAAGGCACCTTATCGTGCGCTGTGTCAGAGCGCACATTAAGACGGTTTAGTAAACATACCCCCAAGCATTTACAGGGAAATCTTAAAAAGAAAGAACCCCCGATCTGCATGACCCCAGGTTTATGAAGAAGAAAAATCCTTCTCCTCTTCTGTATTTCCTTTGCTATATCTGGGAACATTGAAATAGAAAGACCATAAAAAGTCTCCAGTCTCTGTTTAAAGAACATTTTCAGCAACCATTCCTTATCAGTGGCAAGCGCACATGAAACCAGCAATGTAGCTGGAACACACTTCCCAGGGTCAGAATCCTCAAACAATTCAGATACATTTAAAACATCCAAATTAGCAAGCTCTCCTGAAGCCACTGGTTATTTTTTCTCTTGAGAAAGATAATAAACCTTTGTCAAAGGTGGAATTAAATCCGGCGGCACTTTCAGCACCTCCTGGAGATATTTCTTAAGCATGTCAAGGGCCGTGATGCCTTTCATCTTAGGAAAATTCAGTATCCTTAAGTTCACAGCTCTGGCAGCATTTTCCAAGACTTCTATTTTCCAAGACTACCGGAGCGCCACATTATCCTTAATTAATGCAGTTGTTGAATCTGATAGTGTTGCCAGCTGACTTCCATATTCTTCTATTTGAGATTTAACACACTCACAGTTTCCAAATAAACAATTCTAGCCGAGTTATCCTGGATCTGAGATGACAAGGCCCTGGTCTGACTGTGTACTGCCTTTGAGAGAGAAACAATCGCCTCCCAAATTACCTCAAGCGTGAAGACTTTAGGTCTAGTAGGAATCGCAAACGCAGGACAGGAAGTCACCATAGGAACAGATTGAAGAGTAAAACCTTCACCATGCAAGCCGGGAGCCATCAACGCCTCAGAAGATAGCTGCACAAAAGAATCCTCCCCGGAGCCTCCGGGGAACAGCTGAACCCAAACCAAGGCCCTTTCCCCTCTACCGGCGTCTCTACTCCCTTCATCCAAGGGAGGGGCCACCGAAACATCCGGGTGCGAGCTCAGCATTGCAGGGCACAGTGGAAGCAATCTCTCAACAGGAAACAGAGAAAACTCTAGCTCTGTAGCTGACGAAAAGCTCTCCTCAGCTGTCGCCGCAGCATCAGAGCAAATCTCCTGGTTTTGTGCCTGAGTGAGTACCACAAAGCAATCCATAGGACTGGTAGATGGGAGCTGGGGCTCCGAGGGGAAAGCCCTCAACCTCCCCTTGCGTTTAGGCATTCGTGAAAAGAGCAGACGCAGCGGCCATCTTGAAAACGTGTCTCTCCCCCTCAAACATAGATTTTAAGCCCTTTTCTCCACACACTCTGGATGTTTTACAGCACATTCCCTTCATGCCTGGAACAGGTCTAAACTTAGATGGGGTCACAGACATCTCTAACTTTTCTGAGATCAATCAGAGACATCTAAGTCTATTGCATTGCCCCAGAATGCTTCCTACCTACTTGGTCATCTCCTCACTCGATGCCTTTGAAAGTCATTTGTAAAATAGCTTCACGGATGTCTTCATGATTTGGACATCCAAATCCCAGGTTTTGAAAAATACTTGTCAAGTCAATGCTGATTCCTGGTGGCCTAGCTGCTCCTGGGGTTTCTTGGCAAAGTATGATCAAAGCAGATTGCCAGGCCTTTTCTTCCAAGGTAATGGAGGATAAAGTGACTTGCCCAAGGTCACAAGGAGTGTCAATGAGAATTGAATGCTGATGGCTTGGGTACTAGGCTACTCCTCCACTTCAAAGCATGGCTAATGCTTTTAAAATGACCACCTCTGTCAATAAATCCAATGAGTGAACATGACTTTTTTCTCTAGAAAAATACTTCACTTTGCACTTATTCAAATCTGTCCACTAATAAGGATCTATTTTTCAGTGTTTTTCAAATTAAACTGGAAGTTAGCAGGTGGTGATGACTGATCCAGAAGTCAGACTACAGTAGTTTGTTTTCTGGCAGGAGGCAGAAGTGGCTGAAACAGGGCTGACCTAAAGGCTGCTAGAAAAAATACAGTGTGATTATTTTTCTGTATATTTCTGACATTATCTACAATAGTGCCTTGTATGTCTACCTGCAAGTGTCTTTTCATATGATATCTTCTTTATAAAAAAAAAAGTTTCAGATGAAAGAGGTGAATAACTATTCACAAATTGCCAAAAGAACAAGGAAAAGTGGCAGGAAAGTATACAAATATATCCAAAGCCAAAGAATAGAATAAACTGTGAACAACAGGATTATCATATACAAATAAGATATGTACCAACAGATACTATCTTCCCATTTAATCATCTGCCACATATCTGTCTGCATATAACTAACAAACCAATTAAAAATTAAAATGTATTTACTCTCAAAGTTTCAAAAATGAATAAAGAAAACTTAGGGCAGGTAATTTAAGAAAAAGTTTTCCAATTGTAAATGGCCTCTTATCGAATTAAGTCATCTAAAAATAAATTTTAGGAGAATTTTCTCATTGGTTGAAGAATTTCCAATTCAAGCTAAAGGATTATTTGAAAAATTATGGAAAAGGAATTACAGGTAAGATATTGAACAAGGCAAAGAAGAGAGCTTTATATAGTGATTTTCTGCTAATTAAAGAGAAACGAACCTGATGAAGATACATTGACATCGATTCTATGGTAATCATAGACAACATTAAAAATCGTGTCTATTTTTCATCATCATTAGTGAATTTTGAGCATTCATCCATGTTCACCGTGTAAATTTATCCAGTAGGACATCAACAACATCCCAAATAAGCCTTGAATGATGTAATATTGCATCACATTGCATAATACCAGCAAGCACACATCATCCAGAGTTGATTGCATCATTTTCTGATGCAATGCAATACTACTGCCAGATGGCTGCTGAAGCCATCTGACGTCAGCAGTGTACTATACGCAGTCGGAAAGGTTGAGCATTTAAAATATTTCAGACTGTGTGCGAAACAGTTTAAGCTACTGTTACATGTAACTTTTATTAATCATATAATTTTAGCCATTTAGGTACAATACAGAACAGTAATGCCGTGAAAGTGCGTTAATACCGTTGACAATTCCTGCTACATTTGTGGGGAAGTGACATTTGCCAACCAGAAGAAAAGTATCTCTTCTCAACTGAAGAAGGCATATCATCTTTACTTCGGATGCAAGACTGGTGACCAAGACAAGCCTTGGGCCCCGCATATATGCTGCGCTACATGTACAACACAGCTTTCAAAGTGGTTGAATTGCAAAAGACCATCAATGCCGTTTGCAGTCCCCAAGGTGTGGAGAGAGCCAAGCAACCACATAAATGACTGTTACTTCTGCTTGCTTGGTTCCTCCTCTTTCCAGCGGAATAACGAAGCAAAAGAAGTCGAGCATAGTCTACCCAAACATTCCGTCTGCATTGAGATCAGTTCCACATGGTGAGGGACTTGCTATTTCAGAACCTCCATCAGAATATTCTCTTGATTCATCTGATGAGGACAAGGGTGAGCCGACCTGTTCTTCTCCTGGTCCGTCAGCATGCAGTGGCCCAGATTTTCACTGGGATGCATTATCAACTCCACACAGAATAACACAGGAAGAACTAAATGACCTGGTTCATGATTTGAACTTATCCAAGAACAAGGCAGAATTGCTAGGATCAAGACTCCAACAATGGAATCTTCTAGAAGAAGATGTTAACATTACTTCATATCAAAAGCGCCACCAGTAGTTGGAGCCTTTCTTCAGAAAGGAAAGTAATCTGGTATTCTGTTCCAATATTGAAAGCCTCATGAATGCCTTAAAAATCACTCAGGACCCACAAGACTGGAGACTATTTATAGACTCTTCGAAACTGAGTCTGAAGGCTGTGCTTTTGAACAATGGAAACCGTCTTCCATCTATTCCAGTAGTGCATGCCGTCCACATGAAAGAGACATATGATAACTTAAAGCATCTACTGACTTCCATTAACTATAACAAGTACAGCTGGCACCTCTGTGGTGACTTGAAGGTAGTTGCCCTTTTAATGGGACTGCAGCAGGGATATATAAAATACACGTGTTTCTTATGTGTGTGGGATAGCCGAGCAAGGGATTGGCACTACTTGTGGAAGGAATGGAATCGCAGACAAAATTTAACAGTTGGAGAGAAGAATACCCAGCAGCCAGCTCTGGTTGAGGCTCACAAAATCCTGCTACTACCCCTTCACATCAAACTAGGTTTGATGAAAAACTTTGTGAAAGCCATGGACCGCACTTCGCCAGCTTTCCGATACCTGCATGAAAAATTCCCTCGACTCAGCGAAGCAAAGATTAAAGAGGGAGTTTTTGGGGTCCTCAGATTCAAGAGCTCTTCAAAGATGACCGGTTCAACAACTTGCTGCAGGGTGATGCGAAACAAGCATGGAATGCTTTTCGCCTAGTGTCAACAAGCTTTCTCGGGAATGTTAGGGCAGAAAACTACAAGGAACTAATAGAAGACATGCTGATGCAGTATCAGAAACTTGGCTGCAATATGTCTCTAAAGATCCATTTCCTTGATTCCCATCTCAATTTCTTTCCTGACAACTGTGGTATGGTTAGTGATGAACAGGGCGAACGTTTTCACCAGGATATCGCAACGATGGAGCAAAGATACCAGGGAAAAGAAGCTCCCGAACAGCTGTACAAGAGACAGGCGAAAAAATCTAAGAAGTAGTCTATGACTTGGTTTTTTACAGGTATTAACCGAAGGCCTATTATATTTACTATTGACATGCATTTCGTGATGTAAACATTAATTCTTGTAGATTACAAAAAAACTAGAGCGAACTTTGCAATTTCACTGTCATATTCGTGTTCAGCATATAAAAATTGATAAGAAATGACTATTTTTATTTCAGTAACATGACTTTTGTAAAAATTTGTTGACCAGTGGAATCTAAGAGGCATGTTTAATAAATTGTACTACTGGGTACTACAGCGTACACCAAGAGTGCCATGATAAAAAATACCACCCGCTAAAACAAGTGAGCACATTAAAAAACCCACACTACCAAAACAGCATAGGTTGGGGCAGAGAACGTGTGGTTCTTGGGGATACTCATGGGTGTTATTGGTGCACACTCACTGTTAGTGTGGGCGTTATTGGTGCACAATTCCAGCCAGCATGGGCATCATTGGCACACACTCGCTGTCAGTGTGGCACTTAGCATGGGTGCACTTACCATTACCTCACCTAAGCTGATCATGCCAAAGGCAAAGAGTGCAGGGAACGTCTGATACCTGTACTAGTAACATGGGGACATGCTGGGCACACCTCCTTTTACTAGTGCATGTCAAACGCTACCCCCGTGCTTGTTTTCGGCACTGTTTGCTCTAGCAGCAGACTGCTTAGTAAACATGCCCCTAAGAGTGGTGACTAGTAAAGATCATAAACTAAAAGAAATGTTATGTTCTTCAGGATTACAGGAGAGGAATTCATAAGACTTTAGAAGGAATTACAGAAAAAGGACACTAGGGGATAAATTTAGGTCACTTAGGTTAGGAGAATAAGCACAATCTCTTTTTAGCCAATTTTCTAAAACATAAGGGAGAGGGATATTATGGGGCATGTTTACTAAGTTGGGCTATGGTTTTGTTGTTGTTGTTAAGAGCCGTTGAGTCAGTGTCGACTCATGGCAGCCCTCTGGATAGTTGTCCTAAAGTGTGTTCGGTCTTCAGTCAGGCGGCTCATTGTTGACAGAGTGGCACCCATAGCTGCTGTTATTGTATCAATCCATCTCATTGCTAACAATTGGCATAGACTATTTGTAGCTAGGTCCCATGCCCTTAAGATGCTAAGGGATGTGGAAAATCCCCACTGTATTTTACAAGGGCTCTGACAAGTGCAGAACATCTTGTAAAATATATGTATGGACATGTAGGAATACTGGTCGATGTCTCACCACATTCAGTGGGAGCAGTGATTTGAAAAGCTGTATGTGGGAAACAAAGCATTTAGATTTTTCTCAAATTTATGTAGGATCAGCTTTATAACATCTCTGCTCCCAACAGTATCCCCCTACCTTACTGGCCTCCGCATCATCAAGCCCCATTTGGCAGCATGACCCCTCACAGCAGTATCACAAGATTAACAAGGTTTACAGTGCCTTGTGAAAGTATTCATCCCCTCGGTTTTTGTCCTGTTTTGTCACATTACACCCTGGAATGAAAATGGAGGTTCATTTGGATGTTAGGTAATGGACCAAACAATAAAGTCCAAATTGGTGAAGTGGAATGACAATAAAAAACCTTGTATATTTAAAAAAAAAAGTAGAAACTGAAAAGTTGTGAGTGTATATTGTGACACAGCAGATCTGTCCTATGCTATAGAAGTGCAGAATTCTGAGAGAAACAGGTCAGATTCTGTCAGGCACTCTAATCAGAAGCTTCCCTGTTGCCCTGAGCAACCTAGGCAAACACGACGTTTGCAGCCTTGCCTCCCTGACAAGCAATTCTCACAGAGAAAAGAGAATGATTTGCACGTGAGGGAAGCCACGCCTTCAAGGCACTATAATACCTGCTCAGGCAGAGGAGCAAAGGGGTGGAGTTGCAGTTGCAGTTCAAGCTTGGGTGCTTGTTCTTGTGGTGATTCAGGTTATGATTCCAGTCCCAGACTAGGCTCAGGTTGGGACTCAGAAGAATTAGGTGTTAGCAGTTCCTGAACCTGAGGAGGTTACAGAGTTCAGCAACCTACTGTGCTCAAGTAATGTTCCCCTAAAACAGCAAAAATGAAATTAACCTTGCTTTAAAAAATATACACAAAACCCTTTTAAGAGCTCCCAGTCAGAGAGCTAGCAATGTAACAAAAGAAAACCCAAACAAAGAAACCCTAAAATCCTTACTTACTGTTTGATGTGTGGAGCCCTGGTTAAGAAAGCCTCCTGGTTAAGCCCCTGGTTAAGAAAGCTTGACCCACAGCAACACGGATTCCGGCCACTACATGGAGTCGAGACCCTCATGACCATTCTAATGAACACCCTCATCATTGGAACCCAAGAGAAACAATCAGGATACATCTTGATCTTCCTAGATATATCAGCGGCATTTGACACAATCTCCCACAAAATCCTCATACGCAGACTCCAATCAATTGGAATCAAAGAAACTGTACTCCAATGGTTCAGATCCTATTTAACCAACAGACAGCAACGGATACGCACCTCCTCCACGACCTCGCCCCCCTACCAACAACATCAAGGAGTACCCCAAGGATCCACCCTATCAGCCATGTTGTTCAATATATATCTCAGTCCGCTATGCTCAATCATACGCACCCACAACATCAACTTCCACATATACGCAGATGACATAATGCTCTACGCACCGATTACAACCACCAACCCAAAAAATGACCAGCTATCAGCCTGCTTCACTGACGTGGCCAACTGGCTACAGGAGAATAATCTATCCATCAATATAAAGAAAACCGAAGCACTTATAGTGACAAAAGAACCTGACTTCAAACCACCTACCCACCTCAACATGGGAACCACGCAAATCCAAATCCAGCCCCAAATAAGATATCTAGGCGTCATCATCGACCAAGCTCTCACCTTTAAACAACAAATCAACAAAACTGCCGGGACAATATTCCACAAAGCTAAAACTGTTCAACGCCTCCGACCCCTCCTAGAACCTCACGACTTCAGGACAGTAATGCAAGCTGTGACACTCCCTCATCTGGACTTCTGCAACATAATCTACCATGGACTTCCCGCCTCACACACCAACCCCCTACGAACTGCCTTAAATACTACAGCAAGGATTATTCAGAATGTAAAAAAGCGGGATCACATCACCCCAATCCTAAGAGACCTCCACTTCCTTCCAATTCAAGCAAGGATCAAGTACAAAGCTATCCTACTCATCCACAAGACTATCCACCAAACACAGAACACCTCACTCCACCCCCTACTCCCTCGCCCATCCCACAACAGATCAACCAGACAATCCTCCAATAACTCCATTGCAGTCCCCCACAAAAGAACCAAATCCACACAACGGACCTGCAACAGAGCCTTTGAACTTTATGCTCCATCCCTCTGGAACTCTCTACCAAACCACATCAGGAACAACGCTGACATCACATCATTCAAGAAACAGCTGAAAACAATCCTATTCCGTGAACACCTCTGAAAAGAAATACCATCCTTTCCGCATGATCTAAATACTCAGATTCAGCAGAAATATACATGTCTATGTCTACCCAAATCAATAATTGTTGCCCTTGGTGATGGCCCAACCCTGAAAAATTGCCCCCCCCCTTATGTTATATGTTACACCGCTTTGACCCGGTGAAAAGCGATATATAAATGCAGTTAAATAAATAAATAAATAAATAAGATGCCACAAAGACACCAAGGTTAACACTGAAGGAGCTGCAAAGATCCACAGTGGAGATGGGAGTATCTGTCCATAGGACCACTTTAAGCCATACATTCCACAGAGCAGGGCTTTGTGGAAGAATGGCCAGAAAAAAGCCATTACTTAAAGAAAGAAATAAGAAAACACATTTGGAGTTTGCACAACAGCATGTGGCAAACTCATGGAAGAAGGTTCTCTGGTCAGCTATGATGAAAATGGAACCTTTAGGCCATCATGGGAAATGCTATATGTAGCGCAAACTCAACACTTCCCATCATCCCGAGAACACCATTTCCACATGGTGTTGGCAGCATAATGCTGTGGGGATGTTTTTCAGTGGCAGGGTCAGGAAAACTGGTCATGATAAATTGGAAGACTGGGCATCAAAATGGCAGATGAAATTTAATGTGGACAAGTGCAAAGTTATGCACCTAGGGAAAAACAACCCAAACTATGGTTACACAAAGCAAGGTTCCACATTAGGAACCACCACCCAGGAAAAAAGATTTAGGCGTCATTGTGGATAACATGTTAAAACCCTCGACCCAGTGTGCAGCAGCGGCCAAGAGAGCAAATTGAATATGGGTGGGGGGCTTTGGAGAGTGCTAGCATTGGAATTTGTACCTGTCCTTCAAGCTGGCACTATGTGCCTTGCAGCAGGTGTAAATATTGACATGGACAATCTTTTACATCCACATGTATTCCACTTGTAAAATGGGGAAGACACATTGATATTTCAGGACCCAGTCCAGAGCAAAGGATCTATTTATGCATTTCTTTATTTTTGGGGATTTGGTCGTTTGTGGTAGCTTGGAGGGTTTGGGAGTAGTACAGAGAGTTTTGCTTGAGTACTGAGGCTTCCTGTGGGCAGGGTGGTTTGGGTGCAGAACAGTGTCACTGGTATGAAGTCACCTGCACTGCCTCCAGACCTGCATGAATCCACTTGTTATCGTGCATTGGGCCCTGGTGAGCTTTGGCTTCTAGACGGGGTCTGGGGGCATGTGGAGGGGCCAAAGATCTGACAGAGCCTGGGAAGTGCATTATGCAGATGCAAGCCCCATAGCCATGCAGTCTGAAGATACAGTAGCCCGGATGGGGTGGGGGTTCAGAGAGGGGTAGGGGAGAAGCGAGAGGTTGGGGAGACCAAAGGGACTGGGCCACTTCTGACCCCTCAGAGCACTCACAAACCAAAGGAGAGCACAAACACACATGGGTGAAGAGTTTGAACAGTACAGAACATGTGTACCAAACAGTGGTGGTTAAATTGCTTTATTTCAGAAACCCCAACGCATTTCAGCAGAACACCTTCTTCAGTAGGCATTTACTTCGAAAATAATTCATAGTAAAGATAAAATAATCATAAAAACAACTCATAAAAATACAATCATATAAAATCAAATAAATTATAAATCTTAAAATAAAAACTGACACAAGTGGATAAAAACAAAATAAATACCAGTGTGCCTTAGTAAACCATAAATCACTATTAAAGAGGACCCAGGGAATTCACTGCTTGTTCCAGTACAAACATTGTGGAACCTGTGCATCTTTTTGGGAAACTGCCAGGTGCTTGTGATCAGGATTGGCCACTGTTGGAAACAGGATGCTGGACTTGATGGACCTTGGTCTGACCCAGTATGGCATTTCTTATGTTCTTAGGATACTGGACTTGATGGATCTTTGGTCCGACCCAATATGGAAATTCTTAAAATTTCTCATTAAAGAAAACTTACGCTGATCCAAAAAAGGGCATCCTGACCTATAAAGAAGCCAATTTTAAGTGTCATCTTTGATATAATATGGTACATAGTAATACATCTTGACGTACGATATGTACAATATCTTGAGAAATAATTGGAAGTATTCCAATGTCATCATAATATTATAATTGTGTTTTAAGTGTTTTTTCTGAGAAAAAAAATATGACCTGGACAGTATTAATGGCACCCTTAACTAATATTTGGTTGCACTACCCTTGGCAGTGATGACAGCTTCTAAAGGTTTCTTGTAGCCATCTATAAGTTTTGTACATCTGTCTGCTGGTAGAATCTCCTGCTCTTCAACTGTGATTTGTTCCAGTCCATGAATGTTTCCAGGATTCTTTTTACCAATGGCAACTCTGTTCAAAGGTTCTCGATTGGCTTGAGATCAGGACACATTGCTGGCCAGTTTAAAACAGTCAACACTTTCCTTTTTAGCCATTCTTTTGTATTTTTAGATGTGTGCTTTGGGTCATTGTCCTGCTGGAGGACCCATGACCTTCGACCCAAACCTAGCTTTCTGACACCAAACCTAGCACATTTCACCTGACTTCATAATTCCTTTAGTATGTTCCAGGCCTCCAGTTGCTGAGTCAGCAAAACAGCCCACAAAATTATGGAACCTCCACCATATTAAGCTTAATTTCTTCACCTGCAAATGTATCGCTGGTCTGCATTACCAAAGAGCTCAAGTTTGGTTTCACCTGTCCACAGAGCATTTTCCCAGAAGGATTGTGGTTTCTCAAGGTGAGTTTGGGCAAAGATCAGGCATGCTTTTTTATGTCTGTCTTTGAGCAGTGGAGTCCTCCTTGGCCTTCACCCATTAAGTTCTTCTTTGTTTAGTGTGTGGAGTATGGTGCTGGTTAAAACCACCACTCCAGATTGTTCCAGATCAGACTTAAGCTCTTTGGATGTTGTACGTGGTGTTCTTCCAACAGTTCACACTAACCTTCAAAGACTTCTTGGATTGATTTTCCTCTTCCCACCACATCCTGGGAGGTTCTTGACAGTTCCATGAGCAGAAAACGTCTTAATAACTTTGCAAATTGTAGCCACAGGAATTCCAAGGTCTTTGGAGATGGCCTTGTACCCCTTTGAAGTTTGATGTTTGGTGATAATGGCTTTTCTGATGGTCTCAGGTATCTCATTGTCTTCACCATCGTGAAAATGGAAGAGGGAGCGAATATGATAATTTTAAACATTAAAGTCATCATTCAGTGGTTGATTCAGGTCATGTGAGTACTGACAATTGATCACAGGTGCATCTAATTTTACTACAAAGGGACTATACGAGGTGTGATCAAAAACTATCGAGAATCTAGGTCACAAGTACCTAGCAATTTCCCCAAAAGACACACAGATTCCACAGAGATTGTATTGGGGCAAGCAGTGGATATCCCAAGTCCTCTTTAATAATGGTTTATGGACCTTTCCCCAGAAACCTGTCCAAACCTTGTTTAAACCCAGCTACACTAACAGATTTTACCACATCCTCTGGTAATGAATTCCAGAGTTTGATTATGTGTTGACTGAAAATTTTTTTTCTCTTATTAGTCTTAAATGGGTTACACTGTAGCCTCATTACATATCCCCTAGTCTTTCTGCATTTTGATGGCTTAAACAATCGATTTATGTTTACCCATTCCACTCCAGTCATTAATTTATAGACCTCTATTAAATCTCCCCTCAGCCATCTCTTCCCCATATTGAAGAGCCCCATCCTTTTTAGCTTCTCTTCATAGGCCGCATTACCATCTGTGATGTCCGTCATGATCCCATAGTGACAGTGGCGGTACACAGACAGGCTGCTGCGGAAAGGAGATGTGCAACATGGGGCAATCCAAGGGTCCTGGCACTCCAGGCAGAGATCCCAGCTGCCCCCCCCCTGCTGCTGCTGAATCCAGCTGTGGGGGAAGAGGCCAATTTTGCCAGCAGCTGTAGCCCTCCAGGTAGCTGCAACATGCAGGCACCCTGGGGTCTACCACAGCAGTGGCTGTCATCCTTCCCCCGAGACATATCATTAACAGGCAGTAATGGGGTCCCTGCAGAGGCAGATGGTTGAGGGGGGCTGTGTGGATGTCCATGTATGCCTCTGCCCCCTCCTATCTGGACCTTGTGCCCTAGGCACTCACCAACCCACATGTTGGATGGGCTCAGACTGCGCACCACCAACACTGACAGTACACAGTCATGTCGGTATGATGTGGGGGTGTTGGCAGAGGGGGCAGCGGCACACACCTGAAGCAGACCAAAGCCATGTCCTGGTCCTGTACACCATGCACATTGCAACATGTGCCAAGGTCTGTCTGATGGGGAGCATGTCAGCCCCAGGGACTGTTGTAGCCATATGACAGCACTGTGGGTCACAGGTTCAAGTGTTGGCTCTGGATCATATGTTGCAGGTCCCTGTGGCTAAACTTTAGCCTACAGTGCAGGTACAACACCAGTATGTGCAACGCCCAATGAATCGGCCAGCAAGGGTACAAACAACTGTCAGCCACACAGATAGGCTCCTCTATCCACAGCTAGATTGAGGTTCAGGCTGATAGGAACAGCACACCGAGCACGTGCTAACAACAGGCATTAATATCAGCGCGCGCTACTAGCAACTGCACAATGAGCACATGTTAATAATGCTTGAGCTGATGTCGAGACCAAAGTGGCAGGAAGGGATGTCAACCATCCCCATTTTTGCACAGCGTGGCGATATGAGTATGTGTGTGAGAGTGTGTGTGTATGTCTCTCCATTGTTTTGTGGCTTTCTACACCTCACTGAGCCTCGCATTGCCTAAGCTGTTCCCAGTGTTAGTCTGTAAATTTGCATGATGAGGAACATAGTATTGAGGGTATGGCCTGAAACAGGGCAGTTATGTCTGCATCAGAGGTAGGGTCAATGGCTGAAACATCGCAGTGCCCATCTGCCACATGCATGGACTGGGTGGCCACAGAATGTCATGCTGGGAGAGCACTCTCACTCTGACTGAGCAGTGACCATGGCACGGCTATGTATCCACATAGTGCTATAATATGTCTGGCTCCAGTGATGTATTTCCTGTTCTGGAGGCCTGAGCAGTGAACCAAATGCTGGGTGGTCATGCTGCTTATCCCAAGGCTGGGTGCACATAGTCGCTCTGTGTACATACAATGTGTTCTGACCACTGGACTGTCTGTAGTTGGTATGTGCATGACTGGAAAATGCAGTGGTGGGCAGCAGGTGCAGTCTGACTGTGCTTGCTGTGGGTGACTGCTAGCCCTAGGTGGTTGGGATAGCAAGTGTTCCTGGCCTATTCCCTGTGGTGATGGTAGGACCAGCAGGATTGCAGTAACAGTCCCATGCAAGCTTAGAAGCCCCCACAACAGTTGCATCCATGGCGTCAGTAGTTTAACACTGGGTATTGAAATGCACTGTTCTAGGATGGTCCCTGTGACTGGTACATACAACATGTTGCAATTGTGCAGGAAACAAGGTGCTGGGCGCCCATCCTCACCCTCAGGGTGACTTCTGAAACTGCACAGTAGCATGGTTTGTAGCTGTTATGTGATTGATGCACACACTGTCAGTGTGTCTTACTGAGCTGATGTGATGGATCAGTCCACTCTCTATTTGGTGATCAGCTGCAGACTGCTGTTCTACATGTGCAGTGCATCATGGGTTCTAGAGGGCCTAACCTATACTGGCACACACACACAGCAGTTTGGGCAGAGACCTGCAGGCTCGTTGATTCCAGACATTGCAGGCTAGAAAAGTGCCGAGGTGTAGCATAGTGGTTAGTGCAATGCCCTCCCCCCCCCCCCCACACACACATACCATAAGCAAGGGACAAGGGTCCAAGTCCCACTTGTTCATTTTGCACCTGTCCCTGCCTGTAACAATCCAGGCTCTGCTGTGAATTTCAGACACACATCCTTCTACTTTGTTATGCATTCTGGCCACACTTTGGATCAGCAAACATGTTATTCCCCATCATGGACTTCTGAGAGCATTACTTTACAGACTCTGCTGCAGCCCATTGCAGAGGGTCAGACATGCTTACCCTGCAGATGTCAGACTCCTGCTTTGAGGCGTGGTGCGATAGTCATGGTAATGGCTTGGGGGGGGGCCAAGATACCAGGGTTTAAGGCCCGCTACCATGCCTTATGTGACATTTCAGAATGTGTTTCTGTTGCATTTTATGTCTGCCACAACCTTCATGGACTGACAACACCTCCTTATGACCTTGAGCTGATCACTTAACCCACCAATGGCTCAGCTGACTGCAGGTCCGCACAGTCCCTGTTTATCATCAGACATTACCAATTGATGGTAAGATATAGCCCGATGTGACTGCACTGCTGCAGCAGTATACTAACAGGCAGTTACATGCATACAGCTATAACCTATTTGGGCAACATGAGTCATATATGACATCATGACTGTTACTGTACAGCTTTGGGTCCACTACATCTCTGCAGTACATGCAGACACATCCTACCTCTCGGACAGCCACCTGCAGATATCACCTCATGTCCGTACATGCCCCGTTTGCCCAGTTTATATGACACCTGTGCAGTTGTTATCTGCACATTTGTCTGGCTGTGTGGGTGGGACAGGTGTGAGTCCCACATGTCTGGTAGTAGGCCTTCCAAGTGGCACGGCACACATTTTCTCTCACAGTACAAATATGTTGGGGATGGCACCTATGGCACATCAGCACCCTCTCCTCAGCTGCCATCCTTCCTTCAGCACATCCATCCACCTCTGTCGGCTGTGTGCAGTCATGTATTCTTGTGCAAGCTGCTACACCATGGCCTATACTGGTACTCTTTTCTGCATTTTGGCTCTTCATGCACGCCTCTCCTGTGCCTAATCTGCACATCACCACTCCTACTCTGTCCTGCTGTCGCTACACACATCCTGCCACTTCTAGCTCTGCTGGGAGACATGTCTTCCCCATCCTATGCCACACACTGACATTGCACCATTTTATATTGGCACCCCCTTGTGCATTGGAACAGCTGCCTCCCACATACTCGTCTACCTTACTGGCTGCCGCGTAGGGTGTCCATAGACATGGCAGGTCCATTAGCTCTCACCTGTCCTATCCATCACCTTTACATTGACTTTCCTTGGTGCTCCTTTATCCAGCATAAGAGTTACAGCAGTTTTTGGATGTTAAGATGCATGCTTGACACCTTAATGTTAACGCATGTTAAACGGCCCATAGCGCATTTACACTGGAATGTCTCCTACCTGCCCAGCACCCTTTACACATGTAACACCCCTTGTCGCTGCCATTAATGTCTGTTACCTTAACGTCCTTTAGTAAACATACACCTATGTTTTGAATGTGTGACTGAGGCCAGGTGTTCTGTTAATATTGAGTTTTCACATAGGGATCTGTACTGTAGTAATCTGACTTGTTTGGCTTTTCAAATAGGTGTATGGATATTCTAGGGTTCATAATGCTGCTTTTTTGTAGGTAAGCTCCTTTTGTGAGTTTTGGAAGTTGATGCTGGTATGGAAAGGTAGATTTGATCTGTAGATCCTTAATAACTTTTTGGGTTTTGTATTAGTTCACAATATACCTGGTACTGGAGAACATTTATATTGTTGTTACTGAGATGACCAGAATCAGATTTTATATATATATATATATGGGACGATTCAGACCTGGACGTCCCAGCCCTCTGTGCGCCCAGTCAGAGCTGGAGGCACAGTTAGCCGGGATTCTGATCCCATGGGGCACGTCTAACCTCACAGGATCAGAATCGCATCCAGCCCCGTATGTGCAGGCTGGGATCCCGATACAGGTTGGTCTACATGAACAGGCCTTACCCAGATAGCTCAGTCATGGCTTTTGATTGGAGCTGCGGCGCCATGGCGTCTGGTTGCCATGGCACTGCAGTTCCATTCAAAAGACGTGATCCCTGGTACACCAGACAAAAAGTGCATCCTCCGCAACCCGACCCCTAATCTGGCCTCCCAAGGCCAGGGTCAGGCTGCGGGGAATTTCCTCTGCCCCCTGCTGCCTCTTTTGGGCCGCGGGCCTGCCTGATCTACTGACTATGGGTACTTATTCCACCTCAGAGGTAGAATAAATTCCTGTTCAGGTTGCCGGCCCTGGAAGTACAGGGCCGACACTGGAATCGGCCCTGTATGTCTGGGGCCGGCGACCGCCCATTGCCAGCCCTAATGCCACCCCTTTCCCACCTCCATCTAACTTTCCCATACAATGAGCGGGGAAGTTAGTCAGGTCGGAAGGGTGCCCGAATAGTGGGGATGGATGTCTCAATAGGACATCTATTCCCACTATTCGTGCCTCGGAATGACCCCCTACTGAATACTATGGGTTAATGTCCTAGTTCTGCTCTGCATTCATTTTCTGTGGATACAGAATACGAGTATATGTTCAAAAAGAAAAAGCAAGAGCCATAAAACAGTTTATAACAACAAAATAAATTGAGCTTTAATTTTATAATTTGGTGTTACAAGGTTCTTGCTTTTTCTCTTAGTTCCTTTGTGTGTGAGCATCTTGCAATTCTTTTGCTTTTTGCAGAATATATACCATGTTTACATTAACACCATGCGGATCTAGTGTGCAGTTTCAGGAGTTATGTTGAGGTTGCCAAGTCCATCGTGTTGTTTGGCACATTTAGCGGTATGTTTACTAAGCTCTGCTCTGGTAACACATGTGTCTACTGTGTTACCAGTGCAGGACTGTAGGCTAATTGCAGGGGGGCAGATACATCCTCCTGCAGTTACTGGGCTTCAGGTGATATTAGTTGCACCCACACTACTTGTGGCAAGCCATTGTGTTAGTTTCTGCCAACAACGCAGATGCCTACATGCAAGAGTTCTTTCTCTTGCCTCTCTTTGGAGGAAAGTATAAGTTTGGGGAAAAAAATCCTGAAAACCTAGGTCCAGCTGAAAAGTGGCCGTGTTATTCTCGCTTTTCTCTCTCTCCAACTTTACTTCCTACTGCCAGTTTATTGACTACATGACTGCCAGTAGGAAGTGAAGCTAAAGTGAGAGAAAGGAAGAACAACACAGGATCAATCAAGAAATGAAAACATATCCTGTGATCCAGCAAAGAGAAAGCATAGATTTATTGGGGAGGGAAGGGAAATCGTTTTTACAACCACATTGGAGCACCGGGAGCTGTTTCAGTGATATGGATCAGGATGGCTCTAAATGATCATGTTTTGCAATACTGCTTGGCTTTTTAAGGATGTGACTTTTATGCTTGGGAGTCTGCGGAAGGCTGTATGTCTTAAGGCACAGTAAAACATTTTAGGGGGGAAAAAAAGTTTGTTTTAACATATTTTATGGACAACTAATTTTGGGTTTCCTGGTCCAGATTATTAACAGTGAATTGCATGGACATACAATGCAATGTGTGCTGTTGAGTCAGTGCTAATAACCTCTGGCAACCCAGCAGCCCCTGGGGTTTTTTTTGGCAAGGTGTGAACATAAGTAGATTGCCAGGCCTTTCTTCCAAGGCAATGGAGGGTAAAAGTGATTTGCCCAAGGCCACAAGGAATGCCAGTGGGAAACAAATGCTGGTCTCTTGGTCTCCAGGACACTACTCTAAACACTAGGCTCCTCCTGCACTCCAAATATATACAGCTTACATTTTTTATTTTACAGCAGTCTAATGACATGCTTGTATAATGTTGGCCAGTTTTACTAATTATTCTTCACAGTGCTACAGCTTGTAACCTACTACCTTGTCATTGAAACCTGTTTAACACATGTGGTTTAAATCAGCAGTATGTTAATATAGTCAGAGAGGAGTGGCTCAGTGGTTGGGACAGGTTACTGAGGGCCAGGGGTTCAATTCCCACATGGGGACAAGCAACCTCAGGCCAGAGGGACTGGGGTCTCTAGTCCCATGGCCACTCCTTGTGGCCTTGGGCAAGCCACTTAATCCTCCATTGCCTCAGGTACACTTAGATTGTGAGCCCTTCAGGGACAAGGGAATAAAAAGTACCTGTTAGTATACATGTAAACTGCACTGATTCTAAAGAGCACAGTATAAAAAAAATATCATCCCTGTCTTCCTATCATGACAGATTACTTTGCAACTATTCTTTGCATCAATATATCAGTTTTGTTTATAGTTTCTAAATATACATTGATGCATTGTTATCATGTTGCTGATTCCTACATTCTGTATAAAATCTTTCTCCTGCATATTTTTTCAATGAGTAAAATAGTTCTGAGCTGTCTATACAGCTGAGTATTTTTCTTTTGGTCCATATCTAAAATTAAGCACTTGGACTATCACAGCCTGTTCATATGATGCTAAGTATTTACTGCTCAGTAATTATTTTTATTCTGGTTATGCATTTGCCCCTTCACTGCACATGTGAAAAGAGTTCAGAAAGGAGTTTTGGAAAATTGCAGCCAGCATAGTAATGAGGAAGGGGATGCTGATCTGTAATTTGCAGGGGGTAGGGGGACTCCAGAAACCCTAGCACCTGCCCTGCCTCCAGCTCCACTCGGGATGGTATTAGGAGCTGGGGAATAGTCACCCTCACCTGCACCTTAAGGGCAAATGTCTTATGATAGAGTGGCTGTGTGCCAATGACAGAATTATGCTTTTGGTAGTAGTTTAATAAGTCTTACATTTTCCCTCCCAGAGGAATCTTATTTTGACCTTACCACTCTGTTACCTCAATTCCTTTGCCTGTGAGGTGTTTGGGACTCCATTACCCAGAGGGCCAGTGTACTACTACGCCTGCACTACCCCCACTTCCTGGCTTAGGATAGTCATCAGCTGAACCCTCTCTGCTAGCCCTAGGACCCAGGGTGGGCAACTGGTGACAATAGCGCGGAAGATGTAGTGATCCCGAAGCAAGGAAAAGCTCTAGTTGACATGGCCTTGCAGATGGAGATCCCAATCGGCTGCTACGGGCGCATTGCACCCCAGTCGGGACTGGCTGTGAAACACTTTATTGATGTTGGAGCAGGGGTCATTGACCCAGACTTTAGGGGCGCAGTGAAGATATTGCTGTTCAATTTTGGCACAGAAGACTTTAAAGTAAGTGTGGGAGATCGTGTGGCCCAGCTTATTTGCGAATGGGTCAGGTTTCCTCCGCTGGAAGAGGTGCCTATGGTGTCCCGCACGACCCGAGGAACCAACGGATTTGGATCCACCGGCTACACGGACAAACAAGGGTTGGCCACAACAGTGGAGGAAATGATAGAAGATGATCTGGGACCTCAGTTGAGTGATTGTAAAGAAAACCCAGAACCCAAGATTGGTGACGGACTTTCTTGGCAACAGAAGCAAGAATTGATCTGACTATTGGGAAGTTTCTCGGATGTCATGACACCACTGCCAGGTGAGACTAGCCGAAATCAACACTCCCCCGGAGAAGTGGTAAGGCAACGGTCTTATAGATTGCCGGAAGTGAGGAAGCAGGAGGTCGTAAAGCAAGTTCGTGAGATGCTTGACCTCGGCGTAATCGAAGAATCGAAGAGCCCATGGAACAGTCCTATCGTACTTGTTCCCAAGCCCGACGGAACATTAAGATTCTGTATTGATTTCAGGAGAGTCAATGCGATCTCCAAATTTGACGCCTACCCTATGCCTCGCATAGAGGAGTTGCTAGACCGGTTGGGGCAGGCCAGATATCTCACCACCTTAGATATGACAAAAGGGTACTGGCAGGTACCCCTAACGCGAGAATCACGTCAGAATACGGCCTTCAGTACTCCGGTAGGATTGTTCCAATTTAAGCGCATGCCATTTGGATTGCATGGCGCCGCTGCTACATGCCAGAGACTCATAGACCTGGTGCTGCGACCCCACCAGGACTATGCAGTGGCATATATGGATGATATAATAATCCACAGCACCCGATGGGACCAACATCTATCTAGCATAAAAGCTGTTTTACAAGCTCTGAGAGATGCAGGCCTAACCTTAAATCCCGCAAAATGCCTGTTCGCCGGACAAGAGGTGAAGTACCTGGGCCATCTAGTAGGGCATGGCATGGTAAAACCTCTGATGAACAAACTGGAAAGCATGAAGGCCTATCCCAGACCAGCTAACAAGAAACAGCTACGCAGTTTCCTAGGATTAGTAGGATATTATAGACGTTTTATCTCACACTTTGCCGAAGAAAGCGCGCCCTTAACCGAAATGCTAAGGAAAAATGCACCTGATCAACTAAAGTGGACTGTAGAGGCGGACAAAGCTTTCAGTCTGTTAAAGGAGAAGCTCTGTGCCGCTCCCGTCCTACGGGGTGTTGATTTTAATCTTCCTTTCATTGTGCAAACGGATGCGTCCGACACTGGGTTGGGTGCGGTGCTGTCCCAGAAATATGAAGGGATCGAAATCCAGTGATGTTCCTCAGTCGGAAGTTATCCCCCGCTGAGAAAAATTACTCAGCCATAGAGAGAGAATGCTTGGCGATAAAGTGGGCCATTGAGACACTCAAATTCTACCTGGCTGGCAGAAGGTTTTTACTGATTACTGATCATGCCCCGCTGAAGTGGCTTAATAAAATGAAGGATCACAATGCCCGCCTTACGCGTTGGTATATGGCGCTACAGGCGTTTGATTTTCATATTCAACACCAAGCAGGAAAGATGCACCAGAATGCAGACGCTTTATCGCGAATTACGAGCTGCTCTGATGATATCAGCCCATCCCGTAATATCTTAAGGGGGGGAATCTATGACAATGTCAGCTATACTGAACAGATGGAGATAGAGGAAAATGGGGACTATACCTTTAAGACTGAGGAAAGGCAGGGTTTCCATAGAGCTCAAACTGTAAACAAACCAGAGAAGCACGTTGTAGCAGAGGTTGAGCCCCGCCCAAACCTTAACGTGGGGGCAGGTTTAAGCCCAGATAGCAAGTACATGTGCACAGAACAGGGCGTGGTGGCTAAAAAGCACCTTTTTAATCCTGCGTCACAGAAGTCAAAGGGGCAGGAAGTGAGCAGAGGAAAGAGCAGAGTGGAAGCAACCAGAGTTGGAGAAGAAGGAAGCAGCAGATACAGCTACCGAGAAGGCAGAGATTCCAAACCAAAGCACAGAGTTCAGTCTGTAGCTGGAGTTACTGCTGAAGCTGAGAGTCCAAAGCCAGGAGGTTCAGAGAACGCTGAAAGGTCAGTGTGGACAGGAGGCTCAGCAAGAGCAGGAAACTCAGGGCTGGAATCCTATTCAGAGGAAGCATTTAAAAGTGAGAACTGCTTTTAAGAAACCCAGAGAAGGCAAAGCTGGAAAGTTTTATTCCACCGGGCAACTTAACTCTAGTAGCAAAGAAAGCAATTCCTTTGTGGAAGGTGTGGCTGAGTCAGAGCCCAGAAAGAGTTTTGCAGAAGACGTTGCTAATGAGCTAAGGAGAAGTGCAGGGCAGATTGCTCCAGGACCTTTGAATGCCAGAAGGTGGGTGAAAGCAATTCCTAATGCTGATATTCTGAAGACAGACAAAAGCAGAGATAGAGACTTGAACCTGATTAAGAAGCTAAAGCAACTGTTTCCAGATAGTGGAAGTTTTCCAGAGAGCATAGCTAATCCTTGGTTAGGAGAGCAGCATGTAAGGGAGTTTCTGAATACCCTTTCAAACAATAAGCTGAACTCTTCCGTTAGAAGCCCAAGTGGGGAGAAAGGACTTGCAGGGGAAGAAGATATGCAAGTAGATTCTCCTTTGCCTGAAGCTGTGTGTGACAGTATTCCCATGGATTGCTCTTTCTGTAAATCTGTTTACCCTGGATAGGAGAAAGACAAAAAAAAACCCCATTGAAAGCAAAGAATATTTCTGAAAAGCCTAAACGTGATTCTGAAGAGTTTTGAATGAAGACAAGAGATAAATGCTCATTGTAAATAAGAACAATAGCTGTGATTCTTTACTACTGGAAAAGGCCTAGGAATAGCTATTGTCACTGTATAAAGAGCTTTTCCCAAGTTCTGATATTCCAGACAACCTTTATGCTCCTGTATTATTTTCTTTTGGAGAAATTATCCTTGCTGTTTGTGTATATGAACTTTAATGCATGAAGGGGAGCTCAAAAATAAAAATGTTCTGTTTTTGCCTTAAACAAAACCGTGTGGTGACAACTACTTTGCAAGTAATACAGAGAAACTACAGCTCCCAGAATTCCCTGAGGGAAGGAAAACCAAGTGACTCTATACTTAAGGGCAAACAAGGCCACCCCTCCTGCTTATAGGCTTGGCCAGCAGGGGGAGTGCGACAATATATATATGTATTTATCCCATTTTGCAATGGAAAATATATATTTTTAACCATTTCTTATATGCTGCCTTTCATGATATCAAGGTGGTTTACATTGAACAGGGCATTATAACTTAGAGACAACTATTTTGTAGGTAACATGAGCAATGGAGGGTTAGGTGGCTTGCCCAAGACCACAAGGAGCACCTATGGGACTAGAAAGCTCAGTCCTTCTGGCCCAAGGTTGCTGTCCTCTAGTGGGGTTTGAGCCCCTGGCCTTCTGGCCTGGGGTAACTTGCTCCAACCACTAGGCCACTCCTCCCTCCAATTTATACTTGCTCAGAAGCATGCATAATCATCAGCTATCTGCTCCTTTGGACCTGGGACCTTAGCAGTGATTGAGGAGACAATTGTACTTACCCCTGTGATGTTAAACACCACCTCGAAAATTCAAAATAGTTATCTCACTTCAATCCTTCATTGGCTTCTATCACATGCATACTTTCTTCAAATAAGGCACTTTCAAGTTTAACTTCCAGTAAATACATGTGTATATTGCAGTCAGCACTTACATGTATTTACCAGCGCTTGCAAGTATAAAGTCCTAACTGATGATGCTTTTTTTAAGGTGTTTATGAAATTGCTGTTTCCGTGGTACATGTTGGGAAAGACACATGTATTTTGCCAGCATCCCTATATGTATTTTATAAAAGACTCTACCTTCAGCAGAACCTTTTGTAACATACTTGGGAACTGTGAGCATCCCAACCTGGATGTCTCTACCTAGACATCTAAATACAATAAAAAAAATGGTTATTCAGCAGCCAAGCTTCTTTGTTCAATGGGAAATTAATTGATAGAAGTGAATTTCTTTTCTTTATAGTCATAACAGAAAGGTTTGAACATGTTACATCAAGTAGAAACCAGCACTGAGGCATAGCATATACTCAATATGTATGTAATCTTAAAATTCCCCACCTCATTTTGTAAACCTATCATGCAAAGCTAAAGCCATGTCTTTGAATGCATTCCCTACTCGTTTGACAAGTGTATCTGCAACTAGCAGAAATATCCTTTCTTTGCCTGTGTTTGCTTATCTCTGATAGAAGCTGCATTGCAATGAAATTGTTGTTTTTTTCTGTGATTAATTTTAAAAGAGAGATGAAAGATAAAAGGCAATTTCTAAATCTCCTTTAGGGGAGAAACAACATTTTTGTTGCTGGCTTTCATTCCCTGCCATTCATCATTGCTATCAGAGAACAGAAAGCTCAAGATGATATTTCTAAATCAAGTAAAAGTCTACATCCATAAGAACATAAGAAATGCCATACTGAGTCAGAGCAAGGTCCATCAAGTCCAGGATCTTGTTTCCAACAGTGACCAATCCAATTCACAAGTTCCTGGCAAGTACCCAAAGTCCACAGCTTCCACAATGCTCGTCCTGGGATAAGCAGTGGATTTCCCGGGCCCTTTTTAATAATGGTTTATGGACCTTTCCTCCAGGAACTTGTCCAAACCTTTTTTAAACCCAGCTACACTAACAGCTTTTACTACATCCTCCAATAACAAATTCCAGAGTTTGATTATGCGTTGAGTGAAAAAATATGTTCTCTTATTAGCCTTAAATGGGTTACATTGCAGCTTCATTGCGTGTCCCCTAGTCTTTCTACTTTTCTAACCTTGTTAGACCTCCAGCTTTACTTATATATTTATAAATGAGATTTTTAATTTGAAAGGAGGGTTATTTTTTATGCAGAAACAGCAGGTTTTAATGAGTGTTTGAACAGGTGGAGAAGTAATATGTAACGATCAAAGGACAGCATGAGAGCAGATAAAAAGATTTACTGAATAGTAGAAATCCTTGAATCATAAAGTAGCTAAACATTTTCTTGGCATAGGGCACAGTATTACAGTATTACATTTCTACAGTTGGGTTTTTCTAAGTAAATGTAACATTGCAAGGTAATTCACCTCTGATGCTGATCAGAGCTTCGAAAACTAAGCAGTTTGTTATTGTTAGCCTTTTAGTTTCCAAAAAAAAATCACTCTATGTCTCAAAGCGTAAATAAATCATTAATCACATTTAATTTGGTTGTCCTGCAAAATTCTAAATACATTAACGATGTATACAAAGGTTGGGGCACTGAATGTAATTTTCACCATTGTCACTTTAATAAGTCTAATATTAGATCATAGAAAATAATGCGTCTGAATTGTCTAACAGGATCCAGCATGGTGGGACCTTTTAGAATGAGATGGAAAAATACGAACACGTTAGTATTGTATTTCGTATAAACATTTTCCAAATAAAATGACTTTATGGAATCAAAAATCAAAGAAAAGAGAATGCAATTTTGCATGAGCAAAGCTTTTCAGTTCACCACATACAAAAGTCAATTTTGAATAAGCTGCTGAGGTAGGAAAAGGGAGGTACTGTACAAGTCAGGCTGTGCACAATTTCCACAATGTTTTGGAAAAAGGTCACTGAACAAGAAGAGTTTGGTAAAATGCTTAAAAGGATGCAGGACATAAATATTTCATTTGCAGTATGTACAGATGGAACAGCAATTTCACAAAGGAAGATGTTAAAAATAGCATTACTCCCAGTTTTGAACATATACGAGACGTGCCGGTACTTACATGTTCAAGATAATTTTGTAAAGTTTTTCTAGATGCAAAACTTGTTTTACACACAGAAAAACACTTATGAACATAAAAGGGGTATGTTTACTAAACCGTCTTAATGTTACCGGCGCTAGTTGCAGTGATAATGTGAAGAATGCCATATAAGGAGTGGGCGTTCCGGCGGCAAGGTAGCAAGAATCTGTATCGCGCAATAGTGGGTGCCGTGGCACATTAATGCGGGTTAACACTAAGTTCATGCCAGCGCAGTACTGGCAGTAATAAAGATGTAGCCCACTGGTTACTGCAATGACCATAAAAACAGAGGTCATGGGTTCAATTCCACAGTGGTGTTTTGTAGAAGGCTGTCTGAGGCATTTACTTTTTAAAATTTAAATCAGTGCTGCCAGGAAAAAAACACCCTCACAGTGCCGTAACATAAGGTGCCACATAAGGCGCCCTATAAGGCACTCCATAGGGTACATTATAAAGTGCCCTGTCCGCTGGCTGGCTACAGAAAGACTGCAGGTCACCACACAAACTGTCTGCTGTGGTTACCAGGATAGGGTAAACCCACCCGTACCCATGATGCACTGCACATGCAGATCAGCAGCCTACATCTGATCACAAGATGGGGAATGCGCCTCTATAGCACCCCGGCCTGGTAGGGGGAATGACCGTGTGTGTTACTGGCACAGAGTAGCTATAGACCGTGACATTGTGCGGTTCCTGTGCTCACCCTGAGGACAAGGTGGGGTGCCCAGCAACAGGTCCGCAGCACCTGGCTTGGCTGAGGTAGGCCGTGCTGCAGGTCCCGATCAGTGCCAGTGTGTGATGGGTAGTTGCTGCAGACACACCTAGGCTATACCTGTGTCCATCTGTATTTCCCAGTCATGTCTAGCCCTTGTGGACTTTGATGCACCCAGAAAAAGTGCATATCCTGTGTGGGTGCCATGGTCACATGTTATAAGTGAAGGGTAGTGTTTGGACCCCAAAGCGGATTATGTATCACCACCCAACCCGCTCTCTATTGGTCAGGGTGGGGGACAGCAAACCCTACCAACAGATTCACATTCTACATCTCTGCAATGGTGGCAGTAGAGGGGATCATCAACTCCAGTCTTGCTGAGGAATGGGCACCCTACAGAGCAGTCAATGCAGATCTGTACACATCACATAGGGCTTTAGTCCTGGAAAAGCTCAGCTGCCCCCCCCCCACCCCTATTTGACATTCACCAGCAGAGGGCACAGTCAGTCTCCACCCACTGCACCCTGCAATGTATTTCAGCCGTACACATGCTAACTGCACACAGTCTGCTAGCTAGCATATAGTGCATGTTCCTGGAAGAACTGTGTGCACCCAAAAATGGGATTTGAGCAGACACGCCAAGCAGGTATGTCAGTAATTGGGCCCCAGAAAACAGAACCCATAGATATCACTTGAGAGAAATACTGTACAGCACTATGGAGGAACCTAGCCATGCCAATACTGTTAGGGTGTTAAACAGTGTCAGAAATAAAACCTGAAACGAGTGTGTTTCAGGTTTTATTTCTGACACTGTTTAACACCCTAACAGTATTGAGTACCATAGCAATGCCTGCACTGTGCCCAGGACTGGTGTGGCAGCCAGGGCACAGATATCAGAAAGGTTGCTATGATGAATCTCTGTCAACAAATTGTGTTTAACTTAGGATTTGTTATCTGACATTATTCATAGCAACCTTTTGATATATGTGGAACATGTTTCCACGTTTAAGACAGCATGGCTAAGGTATGCAGGTGCTAGTATTGGTAGATGCTGCTCCACACAGGGCCCAACAGCCTGACTCTCCATGAGCCGCTGGATAGTGGAGCCTGTGGATGTGGGTGTTTGTGCCCCTGTTGGCCGCTGCTCTAGGGCAGAGGTTCCCAACTCCGGTCCTGGTGGGCCAAATACTGTTCAGGTTTTCATGCTGTCCCTAATGAATATGCATGAGATACATTTGCATACAATGGGGGCGGTGCATGTAAATACATCTCATGCATATTTATTAGGGACATCCTGACAACCTGAATGGTGTTTGGCCCTCCAGGACTGGAGTTGGGAAATTCTACTCTAGGGATTGCACATGTTTATGGTGTATGTGCTCTGTAGGGTACAGAATATGCGTTTATGGTGTGTTTCTTTTATCAGCAATAAAGATTCTGTCTTTATTACCACAATTTAGTACTGGGGAAAAATGTGGAGACCTGGTCTGCAGGGGCTACAGCTGGGACTTGAACCTGTGGCTTTCTGCCCCTGTGTGTACTGCACCAAACTGTTGTCACAGAGGCACAACATTCCCTGGGGATACCATGACTGTTCGTCAGACAGACCTTGTCTGTTGCAGTGCACGGCACCCACCTGAACAGGGCTTGGCCTTGGTGTGTTGTGGGCAGATGCCACTGCCCCCTCCACCACCAGCACCCCTCCGCCACCATGCTGTCATGTCCTTATGCCGGTGGTGCTGATGGTGTGCAGTCCCAGGCCATCCAGTGTGCCAGTAGGCGGCTACCTATGGTGTGGTATCTGCCTTGCTGGGCAGACTAGATAGACCATATTGGTCTTTATCTGCCATCTTATACTACACTATATTACTATATGTTAGCAGTCACCATGCGGCCAGGGCACAGACTACATGGAGGTTGTGTCAGTATTACTATAATCCCAGAGTAGAGCTAGAGCAAAATGGCAGTGTCTTGCAGAGTGTCATAGGCAACTGTAGTCTATGGCCTAATGGAAGAACCACCCTGACTCCCAATGTGAAACTGGAAAAGATGTGGCTTGCTTTTGGCATGCAGACTATGTTGGACTGGAGAGCACAGCTTTCGACTCTTCCCATGGTGGTTTTTCATAGAACCCTGTATAGTGCCAATAGGCATAGGCAACACTGATGCTATAAGGGACATGGGCGCCATTGAGCATGCTGTCCTCAGTCAAACATTTTGCACATCTGAACCAGAAGGTATATCTTTGTGGTAAAGGGCTTGAGAGGATGAATTCACAATGGATAGTGTGATAAGAAGGGAGGCCACCGAGCGCTGCGAGTCCATTCTCCCCCAACCTCCAGGTCTTGCAATAAAAAAAAAAAAAACTCAGATCAGATGTCTCTTCTCAGATTTATTCCACTCCAGCCTTTGCCAACACTTCCTAAAGCATGTTCAATAAAACAGGAAAACAAAACCAAAAGTTTAGGAGTCCTCTCATTCCCATTGCCTAGGCTCAAATGGTCCTCAGGCCTGCTTTCCTTCAGTAGTCCTGCCTTTACCCTATGATACAGCTTCTCAGCCACAGTACATGGGAAGACTTTTAACACAAAGAAGTACCATGTAACACAATTCTGAGCACAGCTTGTATGCAGCGTTGGGTAAAAAGAAAAAACAGTAATCCAGTTCAGGTTTTCAGTTTATAGCATAACAATTAATAGCTTCTAACACTGACTATTGTCCTTCAGTTCAAGTTCCAAACATCTTCATGAAACAGTTTCAAGGGTGAAGACTCTGTTGTCCACCCTTCGGGCTGCTTCTCACTGAGCTAGTTCACCCTGGGACTCCAACCCAGGATAACATAGATTTCCATCCCATTCGCTGGGACTCTAACCCAGCATACCAGGGATTGCTATCCCATCAAACACCCAGCTTAACTTAGCTGGTTCTACCTCCAGGGCCTCCCCCTCCTTCTCTGGCTCTCAGTCTTTTTCAGGGACAACCAGGACTATGTCCTCCTGGCTAATCAGGGGCATCACAATTCTCTCCAGGTGGCTGCTCTTGTCCTAGTTTTTAATGGGTCTCTGACAGTCTGCGAGGCTTCTCTTGCACTACCTCAATATGGGAGCTTCCCATCCCTGTACTGGGGCTCCCTCTAGTACCTAATAGGTGGAAAAAACTGTGTGTACCTTGCTGCATATCACAATAGATATAATTTGCACATGGTGAAGGAGTACATATGATATCTTACCTAAAGGAGAGTCCATGGCTAGTGATCCACAGGAGGGAAGCAGCATTGAAGCACCTGGAGAGCGATCCTCAGCACAGTCTGTGGCAGCCATGGAAGAGGGTGGCACACAAGCCAAAGTGGAAGACCAGATTTTCAGGCATAAGGGAAATGAGTATGTGGAGGCAGACAGCCATCTGATGTCCAGGAGGGAGGGTGAAGAGGAAGTAGAGGCAGTGACCTCCAGATTCCACTGCAATTTCCCCTCGATGAGAATCAGGTGGAGGGCGCACTGGCATCCATGGACCCGGAATGACCTCGACCAATTGGCAAAGTCATCAACTGTTGCATTGTGGGAAATGTCTGTTGCAGCAGAATTAACAGCCCCAGACAGAGCAGGCAGACAAAATCAAGATACAGAGGACATTGCTGCCTATCAAGGAGTGTCATTGCACCTGGAAGAGAGACAGTTGCAGACATCAGGGGCCTTAATTGCCAAGATCCAGGGGCTCTACAAGGGTTTCATCCACCATTATACCATTTGCACCCCCAATCCCCCAGAAGATGAGGGAACTTCCAATGTCCAGCACCACCATGGACTTGAGCTCATCAGAGGAGCTCCTGTCCTGGAAATGTCCAAATTTTGAGACCTATGACCCTTTGAAGGGGGGGGGGGTCCCTCTGATTCTCCCCTCCTTGAGAGCATCCATTGCTTTGTTGGGCTGGATGATGTCTCTGAAAGCTCCTCAGAGAGCAGTGAGACATTATCCAGCATTCCATTGTGGCAACATGTTCAGGGTCGGGAGCAGGGGATGGTTAGGAAGGGGCAGGAGACAAGGAGGAAATAGGGAAAGAAATGATTGCATTCTAAGATGTACACCCTGATAGGGGGAGGAGTGGAGGACTGATGCTGTGGGGAGGGGGATGGGAAAGGGCAGAGGGATGCTGTTCGGTTGGGTTGGAGGGGTGAGGGGAGAGGGGAGAGGATTGTGGGTCGTGCTACTGGCTCAGTGATGGGGATGGTGGGAGTTGTTGCACTGGACTGCTGATTGTGAGTGGAAGTTTGATGGGGCAAAGATGAGTGTGGGAGGAGAGGAGGGATGGTTGACAGGACAATCCCATGTACATATCTTCATTTTGACCAATAACACACCTACCTTCATAATAAATAGCTGTGCATGAGCTCATATCTTTTCATCTCTCTTCCCTTCTATTTCTCATATTCTTTACCTCTCTCTCTCTCCACTGCAACCTTCCCTTCTGTTTTCAAGCATGCTGTGGTCAAAAAAACCTTCACTTGATCCCACTTGTCCTTCTAACTATTGTCCCATCTCTCTCCTTCCTTTTCCTTTCATCTCTAAACTACTTGAGCGTGCAGTCTATCACCGTTGTCTTTATTTCCTCTCCTCTCATACCCTCTTGGATCCTTTACAATCTGGCTTCCGTCCCTTACACTCCACTGAAACTGCTCTTATTAAGGTCTCGAATGATTTGTTCTTGGCAAAGTCCAAAGGCTTTTACTCTGTCCTCATTCTTCTTGATCTCTCTGCTGCCTTTGACACTGTAGACCAGGGGTCTCAAACTCAAATTGCTTTGAGGGCCAAATGAGGACTTGTAAAGTAACCCGGGGGCCGCATAAGACGCGGGGCCTCATTTGCATAAGGGGCCTCATTTGCATAAATATTTGCATAATGTTACCATACACTAACTTTTAGTAAACATGCCTCTTAATGAGTATGGATAAAGAAAGACTAAAAGATTTAGAAACAGGAAGACAATAATTAAACTGGGAACCCCAAAAGCCAAACTTGGAATGTACAACAACACTGTAGAAATAAAACTATAAATTAATTTCCTCTTGTACTAAACAAAGCGCAAACATTAATGATGCACATTTCCCAGAGTTGACATATTCCAGTTAATAAATTCAAAATAAAGAGATATTTTTCTACCTTTTGTGCATTTTTTTCAGTTGCAATTGTTCCAGCCACTTTCTTCTGGTTTCTTCATGTCTTCTGCTAACTCTCCATCATCTGCTGTCCATTTACCCTTTCTTCTCTCTCCTAGTTTTTTTTTTTCCATTCTCTCTCTATATCTGCTTTAACATACTAATCTTTCTCCTTTTTCTCTTTCCTCATTCCTATTTCATTCACTCAAATTTTACCCCTCCATCCTCAATCCCCACTTACTCTCCCAATACCTGGCCAATTGTAGATTTGTCTTCTCTCCCAGACAAAATATTTTTCCCCTCTCCATTTCACTTTCCCAGCTCCATCCCATTCTAATCCTCCCCCAACATCAGCTCCCTTCTAGTTCCAGCCCCACCCAGCATCTGCTCCTTTCTAGTCCCTGCATCAGTCCATTTCCAGTCCTATCCTAGCCTCACCATCAGCCCATTTCCAATCCTAGCCCCCCATCAGCCCATTTCCAATCCTAGCCCCCCCATCAGCCCATTTCCAATCCTAGCTCTCTCCCCTCACAGCTCATTTCCATTCCAAGCCCCCCTCCCCATCAGCCATTTGCAGTTCAAGCCCCCCTTCCACTCAGTCCATTTCCAGTCCTAGCAACCCCCCCCAGCCCATTACCAGTCCTATCCTCCCCCTGCCACTTATTCTCCAGTTTTTAACTAACCCTTCCCTTTCTTTCTTTCACCCTCTCCACATCCAGCATCTCCCCCTTCTCTCCTACCCTATCTGCCCCTTCTCTTGCACCATCAGTGCTTCCCCCTCATTTTCTCATCCTATCCCTCCACTGTGTCCAGCACTCCCACATTCCCTCTCCCTCACCTATGTCCAGCATCCCCTCATCTTCCCCCACTGTGTCCTGTGGTCGCGCTCTCCCCATCCCATGTCTAGCATCCCCTCTCTCACCCCACGTCCAGCATCTGCCCTCGAGTCTAGCCCTACCCTGTATCCATCCTCTGCCCTCTATCCCCTCGCTCGTGTCCAGCATCTGTCCTTCATCCCTCCATGCATCCACCCCATGTCCAACATGCGCCTTCAACCCTCCATGTCTCTTACCCTATGTCCAGTATCTGCCCTCCATCTCTTACCCCCTGTACAGCATCTATCCCCCACTCCCCCACCCTGTATCCACCATCTGCTTTTCATCCCCTTATGCCCCTCACTCCATATCCTGCATCTCTTCCTTCACCTCTTTCCTTTCATTTCTGCCCTTTTCCACTCTTCTCTTCTCCCCCGCCTCGTGCTTTTTGCGTCTCGCCCCTCCCCAGCTGCCCTCCGATCTCTCCCCTTCCACCCCCTGTCTCTGGCCTTCCCACCCCCTGAACACACACACTCTCTGCTTTACTTCCCTCCTATGTGTCTCCCAATCTTCCTCCCCTTATGGCCCCCCAAAACCTCTTGCCACCTCGGTATCGCTAAAACAAAAACCCAAACCCCTCCCCAACATCCCCTGAACCTCTTGCTTCCTTTGGGGAATCGTTAAAAAAAGGCAACGTGGCACCGTGAGCTTCGCACTGAAGCACTGGGCAGGACTCTACAGGCCCCGCCCCCTCCGAAACAGTTCCTACTGCTGACGAGAGGGGGCGCAGAGCCTTGCCCAGCTTCTGCGTCGCGCTTAGTGCCGCCTTGCTTTTTAGTTTTCTTTTTACCAATTCCCCAAAGGAAACAAGAGGTTTGAAGGAATGTTGGGGGGCTTTTCTGGCGATGCTGCGGTGGCAACAGGTTGGGGGGGGGCTATAAGGGGAGTTAAATGCTGCATGCAGAGAGAGGGGGAGGAAGAAAAAGGAGAGAATACTGTGCATGACAAGGGTGAAGTTCCAGCTACTGCTTAGAGGAGCGGGGCAGCAACAGGTCTCCGATCCCGCGCGCAGAAGCAGAAGCCAGGGTTTTGGGGGGTTTTTTGTTTCCCTCCGCGGGCCGCACAACGTTCTCTCGTGGGCCGCATGCGGCCCGCGGGCCGCGTGTTTGAGACCCCTGCTGTAGACCATAACCTTCTTCTTATCACCCTATCCTCACTTGGATTCAAAGACTCTGTACTATCTTGGTTCTCTTCCTATCTATCCCATCGCTCTTTCAGTGTGTGCTTCAATGGCTCCTCCTCCTCTTCAACCCCACTACCTGTAGGAGTTCCTCAGGGTTCCGTCTTAGGTCCACTCCTCTTCTCTCTCTATACCCAATCCCTTGGCACCCTTATCTCTTCCCATGGCTTTCACTATCATCTCTATGCCGATGACTCTCAAATCTATCTTTCTTCACCTGTTATCTCTCCTGATATCCAGTCTAAGATCTCACTCTGCCTCTCTGACATTGCTGCCTGGATGTCCCACCGCCGCTTAAAACTGAACATGGCCAAAACTGAGCTTCTTATCTTTCCCCTGAATGCTTCCCCTCCTCTTTCCCCTTTCTCTCTCTCTGTTGATAACTCTGTACTCCTCCCTGTTTCTTCAGCACATAACCTTGGTGTTATCTTCGATTCCTCTCTCTCTCTTCACATATCCAACTCATTGCTAAAACTTGTTGTTTCTTTCTATACAATATTTCCAAAATTCGCCCCTTCCTCTCTGTTGACACCACTAAATTGATTGTCCACTCCTTAATCACCTCCCGTCTTGATTATTGTAACCTTCTCCTTGCCGGCATCCCTGCAAGACACCTCTTTTCTCTTCAGTCAATTCAACACTCCGCTACTCGACTCATTTTCCGCCAGTCTCGTTTTTCCCACATCACTCCTCTCCTCATGTCGTTTCATTGGCTTCCCATCCGTCTCCATATCCAATTTAAACTTCTCTTCCTGACCTATAAATGTATTCACTCTTATGCCCCCCAGTACGTTTCATCTCTCATTTCTCCTTACACTCCCTCTCGGTTGCTTCGCTCTTCTAACAATCTTCGTTTATCTGTGCCCTTTACTCATACTGCCAATTCCAGACTTCACTCCTTCCAACTGGCAGCACCCTTTGCTTGGAATAGTCTTCCTATCTCTGTGCACGAGTCGTCCTCCCTGGCCATTTTCAAGTCCAGACTAAAATCCCACCTCTTCACTATTGCTTTCCGTTCCTGTCTTACCCTATCTTGATCTCTCTATCAACATTTGTTTACTTTGTCCTGTAAATTTTTGTTATTTGTATTATGTAACTTATTTTGTTTTCCGTCTTATTAGATTGTGAGCTCTGATGAGCAGGGACTGTCTCTCTTCTATGTTTGTACAGCGCTTCGTATGTTGCGGCACTTTATAAGTCTTTATTATTAATAATAATAATAATAATATCTTTTGGTCACATCCTTTTGGTGCAGATGGCCTCTGTCCTCCTGCCTTTGTTAATGTGTGGATCTGTTATTTCCTGTTCTTCAAGCAGGGGCTGTCACCACCTCATTGTCAGAATGTGAATCATGCAGCAGGCCATGAATATCTGGCAGACCTTGAATGGCTGCACAGGAGTTCTCCTCCAGATTAAGCAAGGTAACCGAAGCAGCCCTTGAGATGGCCAAAAGCCCTCTCAATGATGAAGTGGCTGTTTCTGAGGGTGCTGTTGTACTGCATTTGTGTGCAGTGCAACAATGGGACCTGATGGTCAGATGTGTCCAGTTGATGACACCTAGTATAGATGGGAATCTGTGTACCTCTAATTTTATTTATTTTATTTATTTATTTACAGTCTCTTAAATACCGCGCTATTCGGCATCAGTGTGGTTTACATGGAACATAAACTCACAACAGGGCGGCAAGCCGCTCTGTGTTTACAGAGAACGGGTACTAAAAACTTGGCTAACAGGGGGGTAACTATTTGCACATAGGTGTCATGTTTAAGTCATATCGGAGGTAGATTGAGTTGAGGTTGGATTGCCTGTATGTTGGTGTTGCTGTACTAAGATGGGGAGGGGGTTGTTCATGTGCTGGCTTCCGGGTAGTACTTGAGGAAGAGATGGTGCTTCAATGACTTCCTAAACTGGGTTAGGTCAGGAATTGCCCAGATGGTGGGTGGTAGGGCGTTCCAGCATCTGGGCGCACAGAACTTGAAAGCCCTGTTTGCTGTTGATTGGGTGGATTGGGTTATCGCCTTTGGGACTTTCAGTGTATTGACTGCTGCAGATCTTCTGGAGCTGTTGGGGGGTATGGTGTGGATAAGTTCCGTGAGGGAAGCAGATGAGAGCCCATTGATGGCCTTGAAAGTCAGTAGTAGGGTCTTGAATGCGATTCTGCCATGAATCGGGAGCCAGTGCAGCTGTTTCAGGATGGGTGTCACGTGTTCGCTTCTGGGTACCCCGTGTAGAACTCTCGCTGCTAATAATTGGGTCATGGTTAGCTGCATCTACTGCACCATCTTAGGGAAGGTTACATATTCTGAAGTGTATGTTAGAAAGGTCCTCAGGAACTGTAAAGTTACTGACTGGCTGAGACCCCCTGTGACTGCCACCACAGACTTGAAACTGGTGGTGTGGTGCAGCAGTGGAATGGCTCTAACTCCTATCAGTGATGATAGATGGCTGTCTTGCCAAAGCAGAAACTGCTGAGGCACTGCTCATTCATGAGGTCTAGTAATTGAGTCTTGGGCCTATAGAAAATCTGAAATTGATGCCCCTTAATGGGTCCTCTGTGCTGTCTATGGGCCTCCTGCAGAATGGGCTGTGCATACTATGTGTTCTAGTCATCCATGGCTCCTGCCTCCCTCCACCAACACATGGTGATTCTCTCCTCTGACACTCCAGTGACTCCTTCCACCAATACTTACAGCACTGCACACACACAACATTAGGGGCACACACACACAGACAGCCACGAATTACACTGAGACCCAGATGCAGCTGGGAATACTGAAGTGCGCGCACGCATACACACACACACACACACACACACACAAACACAGATGGCACCAAGCAACTGGGCAACAGGGAAACTGACACATAAAGAGCCAGGGAGAGGGACAGTAGGAGTAAGGGATTGGCACAGCTGAGGGTGGGGCTCAGGGGCTCAGGAAGTGGAGTCTTGGAAAGGAGGTGAAAGATAGGTTTGAGAAAGTAACAGGATAGAACTCAGGGAAATAAAAGGTAACTCAAAACATTCTTACGTGAACACAGTCGACAACCAGGCCAAGGAATTGCAAACTAAGCTCCTCTAGTCACCAATGCCACATGTAGTCACAAAAGACAACAAAGCCCAGTGTTTATTCGTAATTTATAGCAGGTGTAAATTGGCACATTCAAAAAAATCCACCCTGCACATCACTGGTCTGTGTGAAATATGACATGAACATGTAAATACCAGCACCACCCAAGCCACACTTCAAAATGCCCCCAGAATACCACCCCGAAAAATGTGCATAGATCATTGTGTCTGTCACAAAAAACGTGAATCGTCTGGCTTTCTAAAATCACATTTTCTACATGGATGCGGCTTCCATATTTTTCTGCCGCTGCATCCAGGTTTAAAATGTTCATAGGGCTAGTAAAATAACCCTCTGATTCTTCCAAATTCAAAGTGAATTTGTTTAGTTTTTCCAAATCATCGCCATCATTGAATGACCCAACATTCTCTTCAATAAAGAAAGAGAAATCAACTTTATTTGTTTTTCTGCTATGATCTTGTCCACCCTGACCACTTCTCTTACCCCTTGATTAGCTAGTGGTCCTACTGACTCTCTCGTTTTTTTCTTTCAAGAGGGTTGTTTTATAGATCGCCACCTAGTTACAGCCCATGTCAAGCCTATTATATAAAGAAAAGTAGGTGCCCACTTTTCTTTATAGAATACTAGCATGATCTAGAGATGGCATAAATGCCCATATCTACATTTGTAAAGAACACATGTAAATTATTGAATCTTATGATTTATGCATATTCTTGTGTGCGCCACTTAGGTGCCTTAACTGTGGTCATGCACCTGGCTAGAGTTTAGATGGAGTGTATCATTAGAGACAACGCATATTCTTATAGAATAGCAAGCAGCGTTAGTATTTGTGTAATACCTGTTTACGCATGCAAATCACAAAAAGACTGATTTATGCACGTTGATGACATGTAACCTTAGACAGTTCTTTATAAAATCACACCTCCAAATGTCCTGTAAGAGTTCATCTTATCTGTTCATACCTCTATCGTATGTTTCTTTTTAAATTATGTCTTGACCTGCCTTAGTACTGTTTTATATCTACTCATCTCTGTCTTCTTCATTTGGGTCTGCTTTTCATTCATTTAGGAAAGATTCCCTTTTGGCTTTAGCTGTCCTTTTCATCTCACCATTAAACCACACTAGCTGTCATTTGGTCTTTCTTTGACCTTTTTTAATGCATGGTATGCATTAAAAGTGGCATTTTTTTATAATATTCGGGGGTCATACAAAATTTTGACCTAAGCAACCAATTTTTTCCTCATTTATCATCCTCTCTTTGCTAAAGTTAAGTGCCACTGCAGTACTTTTACTTACAGTACTTTGAGTTATTATATCAAATTTAACTGCATTAAGGGTAATTTTTATAAAGGATTTTTTCTGCATATAAAGCTTTTATAAAACTGTGCTGCCATCTACATATGTAAAATGTTTGCACACTGAAAGAGTACATGTACTTTTATGTGAATCATGTGTGACTATACCAAGAGGTGTATTTAGGGCAAAGCAGGCAACATACATGCATAGTTTTTAAAATCTGTGAGTACACGAGGTACATGAAGATATTTATATCATCTTCAGAGTAAATGTAAATTTGTGCATGTGCTTTGAGTGCTACAGTATTAGGGCAGTATGTGGCTGTTTTATGTGCTTTCCACATAAGCATTTTGTTATAAAATCACCCCATAGATTCCAGCAATCTCCAGGAACAAGCAGGAATGTAGTCTTCACATATGGGTATCGTCAGTACCGATGGAGCCTGTGCGGGAACGCTCCCCAGCGTCCAATAGGAAAGCTTTTGGGAGCATCCCACAGCGCCTGCGTGCTGCCTTCCCACCTTTACCAACTGTCCCTCTCCAGTTCTTCGTTTTCCATGGAGCCGACAGGTCGCACATCCTGTCACCGCAGAAAAATTTCCCTTTTTCTTCTTCTTTTTTATGGTCGTGTCTGCCTTCCCTCGATGCTATACCGGTACCACCGGTTCTTCTTTTCTTTTTTCCTAAAAAGCCCCCAAAAAACCTTTGTTTCTGGAGTCTTTCTCCAGTAATTTTCTTCTTGGGTGCCACGTGCCATTTTGGGCACTAGGCCCAATTTTTTCCCTCAAAATGGAAAAACCCGCTTCAGGTTTTAAAAAGTGTTCTAAGTGTGGCGGTACCATCTCCGTCACCGACACCCATGAGTGGTGCCTCAAATGTTTAGGTCCTGACCACTCTATTTCAGAGTGTGTTGCCTGTGGGATGATGTTGAAAAGGGACTGGCAAAACCAAGCTGCTAAACTTAGCACCATTTTTCCCTCCAATGCAGCCTCCGTGGCATCGACGTCTTCCAGGGCTTCATCTTCCTCCCATGGATCTCAGGTAACTAAACATAAATCTAGCCGGTCCTCAAATGGTAGATCTCCTTCTAAACATCAAGATGCCTCTGGTGTTGCCCTTGAGGGACTTTCACCGGCAAAATTGCCCCGGTGGGAGGCTTCGGCTTCCAAAGCACTAACGGGGCTCCAAGATGTTCTCGAGGCTTCAACCTCGGCAGAACTACTGGTGCCATGCTCTGGGGTTCTGGCTGCTTCATCCGGCACCGATACCCAAGCATCGGCAGCGTCGATAGACCAGAGGTTCTTGGCTATTGAATGCAGTCTCGTGGCTCTTCTCATGGCCTCGATGCCCCTGAAACCGCTTCAGACAATTCAACTGGTACCGGCGCCGACTCCGGTACCGGCACCGACTGCATCGACATCGGCAGGTATTCTACCGGGACCGAGTCATGCGTCTCTATCCATCATCGACAAGTCGGTACCGGGCCACTCTGATGCTGACTTCGATCGGTACCGGTACCGTGCCTTGCACGATCACCCGGATTGGAGATACTTCGAATCCTCGGATGAGTCTGAAGACTCTGAAAGCTCTGCCGATACCAGAGTACTTCTTCCTAAGGATTCCTCTTCTCCTCAGCATAGGATGTCTCCACCAGAGGATATGTCCTGTCAGGATTTTATCCGAGATGTGGCCAGAGGTCTTTCCATCACAGTGGCTCCTGAAAAAGAGCCTAGGGCAAAGGAATTAGAAATCCTACAATACCCTAAAGCTCCCAAGGAGGCAGCTACCTTACCTATTCATTAGAACTTGTATGATTTTATGTTAAGGATGTGGGAAACTCCTCTGACCACATCTCCTCACTCTCGAAGACTCGAGACCACGTATCGAGCTCCTCCTTGTCCTGGGTTTCAGAAGACTCAATTACCACACCATTCCATGGTGGTGGAATCAGCCATGAGATGGATAAAGAGTGAAAAAAGGCATGCATCTAATCCTCCAGGACGTGAGTGTAGGACTCTTGACGCCTTTGGACGTCGATCCTTCCAGGCTTCCATGCTTTCTGCTAGGATCAGTTCCTATATCTTGTATATGGGAATGTTCCTTAAGTAGGTCACAGGAGACTTAGAGCTTATGAGCCCTCTCCTTCCTGATGATAAAAGGCAAGATTATCTCGCTCTTGTTAAACATGCTCAGGATGTTTCTAAGTTTGTGAATCGTGCACCCTTTGACTGCTTTGAATGCATAAGCAGAACCTCTGCTATTGCCATAGGTGCATGTAGAATTGCCTGGCTCCAGGCATCTGACTTGGAAATCTGGGTACAGGACAAACTGGGGAATATACCTTGCACAGGAGAGAATCTCTTTGGCAAGAATTGGCAGGAAAAAGCTAATAAGATAGATGCTGACAATATCACTTTGGATAGATTGTCTAAATCTACAGCTGATCCTGCGAGGAAAACATCCTTTCAGAAACCATTCTTCGGCAAGAAGAAAAAAGTTTTATCCCTCCTATACCCAGCAGGGACATCGTTTAGGTCAGTCTGCCCAAAAGGGCCAGCAGCAACAACCTAGGCAACAAAGGAAACCAAAAGCAGCTAAGCCTCAACCGGCTCAGCAGACTCAGCCTCCACAGGGGCTTTGACTCCTGTCTAGAGAACTTTGCCTTCCTGGCCCTGAATGGCCCAGAACCCTCCACCATCCCAGGAAGGTTATGTCATTTTGCCCCCAGATGGGGTCAAATAACAGCAGAAAATTGGACTCTGTCTATTGTAAGAGAGGGGTACAAGCTTCATTTCCTCAGCATGCCCCCTCCTACAATGGTAAGACAGTTCAATTCTCAGACCTCTCTCAACGACTGGTTAGGTCAAGAAGTCACTATGCTCTTTGCTCAAGGGGCAATAGAAGAGGTACCCATTCCCCAATGGGGTACAGGGTTTTACTCCCCCTATTTCCTTATTCCAAAGAAAACAGGAGGACACAGACCCATTCTAGACCTCAGAGAATTGAACAAATTCCTGTTCAGAGAGAAGTTCAAAATGATTTCTCTAGGAACTCTGCTGCCATATCTTCAGAGTCAGGATTGGCTTTGTTCTCTAGATCTCAAGGATGCATACACTCATGTTCTCATCCATCCAACTCACCGAAAGTTCCTTCAATTCCTATTTCAAGGGAAGCACTACCCATACAGGGTTCTTCCTTTTGGCCTGGCCTCTGCACCAAGGGTGTTCACAAAATGCATGGCTGTGGTAGCAGCATTTTTCCACACCCTGGGAATATTCGTCTTCCCTTACTTAGACGACTAGCTCATTCGAGCCCCTTCAGAGCCAGAGGCCAGGGTTGCTCTGTCTCGCACAATGCGCATCCTTCAGTATTTGGGACTTGTCATAAACGTCCCAAAGTCCAACCTTGCTCCCACTCAATCCCTAGAGTTTATAGGAGCTCTTCTGGATACCAGACAGACAAGGGCCTACCTTCCACAGCCCCGCTGCCTTCGCATTGTGCAGTTAGCTTCTCAAGCAGTGCTAAAACCTCACCTCACTGTTCGTGAAATGTTACAGTTGCTAGGCCACATGGCATCCACCGTGCATGTGGTTCCTTATGCTTGCCTCCATATGAGGGCAGCCCAGTGGACCTTATCCACTCAGTGGACTCAGGCATCAGGTTGCCTGTCAGACAAAATAGCAAACTCAGATCACCTTATTTTGTCCCTCCAATGGTGGCAGTCACACAAAAACCTTTTGGTGAGGTCTCCTTTTCAGCAACCCCCACCCCAAGCCACTCTAACAACAGATGCTTCACAGGTGGGTTGGGGAGCCCAACTGCAAGGCCTCTCTACCCAGGGTACCTGGACTCCACAGGAGGCCTATCTCCATATCAATCTCCTGGAGCTCAGAGCAATCTTCCTTGCTCTTTGAGTATTTCACATCCAGCTCAGCTACAAGACAGTCCTAGTTCAAACGGACAATCAAGTAGCCATGTTCTATGTGAACAAGCAGGGTGGAACAGGCTCTCTGTCACTCTGCAACAAAGCTTTGCGACTATGGGCCCTCGCCAGAGAGCATCAGATTCATCTCCTTGCGGTGTATCTTCCAGGCATTCAAAACTCTTGGGCTGACAGACTCAGTCAAGTTCTGCTTCCACACGAATGGTCTCTCCATCCAGACCAGGTGGCCAAAATTTTTCATATTTGGGGAACTACGGACATAGACCTCTTTGCAAGTCCACTGAATGCCAAACTTCCCCAGTTCTGTTCCAGAATTCCGGCTCGAGGTTGTCAGGCCAGGGATGCTTTCCTCCTCCATTGGGGTCAGGCCTTCCTGTATGCCTTTTCACCCATTCCCCTAATTCCCAAAACCCTGTTCAACCTTCAGAGAGACAGAGGTCATATGATCCTCATAGCTCCACGTTGGCCACGGCAAATGTGGTACCCTCTGGCCCTACCTCTCTCTCAAGCTCCACCTCTGGAGTTAGGATCTGCTCCAGATCTCCTTTCTCAAGAGGACAGGATGCTGTGGCATCCCAATCCCCAGTCTCTGCACCTCAGGGCCTGGTTGCTGAAAGCCTAGAACTTCACGGTCTTAACCTTTCCCAGCAGGTGAAGGATATTCTTCATGCTTCCAGAAAACCTTCCACAAGACGCTCTTATGCATTCAAGTGGAAAAGGTTTACCATAAGGTGCTTGCAGAAGGATCTTAACCCTCTTGCGATACCTCTGGAATCATTACTGGAGTACCTCCTTCATTTATCAAATGCAGGGCTTAAGACTAATTCAGTGAGAGTCCATTTGAGTGCTATTGCAGCTTCTTTCAAGCCTCTCAATGGACAACCTATTTCCTCTCATCCTCTCATAGCGAGATTTATGAGAGGCCTTCTTTTAACGAAGCCTCCCATTAAGCCACCACCGGTGGCATGGGACTTGAATCTGGTACTTGGGCAGCTCATGAAACCGCCCTTTGAACCATTAGCCACTACCTCTTTGAAATTCCTTTCTTGGAAAGTTATCTTTCTCATTGCAATCACATCAGCACATTGCATCAGTGAATTGCAAGCCTTGGTGGCCGATCCTCCTTATACAAGGTTCCATCATGATAAGGTAGTTCTTAGGACTCATCCACACTTTCTGCCAAAGGTGGTTTCACCCTTTCATTTGAACCAAGCGGTTTACCTTCCTGTATTCTTTCCAAGGCCTCACGCCTCAAATGCAGAAAGGAACCTTCATACTTTGGACTGTAAAAGAGCTTTGGCCTTTTACTTGCAAAGGACACAGCAACATAGAAAATCCTCTCAACTCTTTGTTGCTTTTGATCATAGTAATTTGGGACTTTCAGTCTCCAAAAGGACACTGTCCAACTGGATTGCACAGTGTATATCTTTTGCCTATGAGAGTAAGAACCTTCCTCTTGAAGGCCATGTCACAGCTCACAATGTGAGAGCCATGGCAGCCTCAATGGCTCATCTTCACTCTGTGTCTATCGACGACATCTGTCGAGCAGCTACTTGGGCTTCGGTTCATACCTTCACAGCCCATTACTGCTTAGACAAGGACTCCCGCTGGGATGCCTTGTTTGGTCAGGCTGTTCTTCAACACCTGTTCCAGACTTAATCAACTCCTACCCCCCATCCCTGGTAGGATGCCAGAGATCCATGGGGGGAAGTGGAGCCCTTTCACAAGGGCACACAACTTTCTGGGGCCATCTCCCTGGCATCTGCAGCTAGGGAGTCCCCATATGTGAAGACTAAATTCCTACTGAACCCGGAGATCACCTGTTACCCTGTTACAGGTGAGTAACTATGCTTTCAGTTTATTTTCTACAGAGCTTTTACCCTGCTAGGCTCTATGCCATTCCTAACATATAGTGCCCCCGCCTCCTCCAATTCCATCCACCCATTCCTGTACACATAATTTGAACTGAAAAAGAAGACAAGCAAGATTCATGCAAACTAGAAATATGTACAATAGCAAGAACCCCAATCCAAATCCACAAAGGATATATGAAGATATCTAAATACAAACAATGTATTAATAGTAGAGTGGCCAATATTCAGAAGAACTGTCGCTGGTTAGGCTATCCGGTGATTCTCAGCGGCACTGTCTGGATAGGTATCTCGGAAAACTTCTTGACCACCTTGGCAATATCTGGATACTGCTGTGGCAGTCCATGGGCAGAGTGAGGATGGAGCTGGTAGCAGGATTGGCCCAAGAGTTTCTGCCGCCCCCAGGCAGAAACCCCAGCCATGATGCCCTCACCACGTCAAGCTGCCCCCACCGAGCCATGGTCAGTGCCACTGAATATCCTTGAGTAATGCCACTGTACGCCCCAATGCTAACCACTTAACATCGGGGTGTGTCAGGGGTATTCCAGGCTGGAGTGGAGGCAGAGCCGATCGCAAACCAGTCAGCGGCAATATTGAGCCACTGCCCAGTTTGCAATCTGTGATAAAAAGCCAGGCACAGGAAACCCTGGCCTAACTTTCACCATGTATCCCTAACCATGCATTGTCTTAATTTTGCCGCTGCCTGGTTAGTGATCAGCTTGCAGGGACCCTGGCTATTAAATGCTGGGGCTGGATATGACCTCGGCATTGAATATCTGCATTTAATGTTCAGCACCAGAAGCTAACCACTATAATTGTGCTGAATATGGGACCATAATATATTTGAATACATATATCTCTGCATAAAATACAAATTGACCAAAAACATACATGTTCAAGAAACAAGATTAAAAATCCAACATTGCCATGTTTTGGCATAGGGCCCAATATACAAAGGAAGTAACACAGCAGTCTTGCTAACCAAGTTACTCCCTTTATCCGGGATATTCAGCAGCACTAACAAGGTTACTGCTGCTGAATATCTGTGGGTGTTGCTACTGCAAACCCCAATGCTAGCAACATTGAGCAGCTGTCTGGTTATGGCTATGCGGAGAAAGTAAGGCGCAGCAAAGACTGGCCTTACTTTCACTGCTGAAACTAACCGGGCAGCAGCTGAATATCGGCACTGGCCAGTTACCATCTTGGCAATCTGGGCAACCCAGTTATTCATTGCCATGGCTGGATATGACATTGGCATTGAATATCCAGGTTTAAAGTTCAGCGGTAGCGGCTACCCATGTTAGATCAGTTAGCCACTGCCTCTAAGTATCGGGCCCATAGATTCAGGTATTAATATTGTATATTTATCATTAATAAATGGTTTGTATTTATATAGCTCCATATATATGCCTTGTGGACATTAGGCCCCATTCTGATCGGAGCACATCTGCCCGTCCGGAAGTCCAAAATCTGGGCGGGCCGGATTTCCATCTGATTCTGCACCCGCGGGAGCTGATGCAGGAGCAAAATCTGGTGCAAAGGGCCTGGATAGGCAGGATGTGCCCTGATTCTGTGCAGCAGGATGGACAGCTCTCACCCCGTCTAACCCAGCCAGCTCTCACCCCGTCTAACCCAGCCAGAACTGGACCTGTACATCCGGGGTCAGGGTCCCGTCTCCACCCTGCCCACGTTCCTCCTCTAGCACTCCCCCGCCCGCCCCCATCCAGAGCTCCCTGCACATTTCCTGCGTATGGGCAGGGAATCAGCCCCGAGCGAATAGTGGAGGCTGTACGTCCAAACCGGACATATATCCCTGCTATTCCAGCATCAGAATGACCTCTATTTCTCTGGTATAATTTGCACTCCATATCCTGACCTAGGAAGGGGGTGATAACTCCCAAAAGCTTATCAAAAAATATTTTATTTAGTTCAAGAAAAAGTTATCACCTTATATTCTTTTTGGTTGTATTTTTGTTTGATAACCTTTATTTCTATATGTTAAACAACAATGTGATTCGTGTTACTGTAACCCATCAGTACTGCAAAATCTTAAATACTCAATTGCACCTGAAGAGGGTTTTAAACTAGCTTGATTGGGGATGGGTAAAGAAAGTCCCCCAGGTAAATGAAAGCCCTTGGGTAAGTAAAACATTAAATACCTCTGAAATGGGTAAAAGGGGCAACATCTGGAAAGTGGTATGCATAATGCCCATAGTATGGGAAATAGGATCCCTGATGTTGAGACTTTAATGGAAGAGGCTTACTTGGATTTAATGCCCTTTACGGAGACATGGTTCACGGACAACCATGACTGCAATGCAATTATCCTAGGCTATACTTTATTCAGGAAAGACAGAGTAAGAAGAAGGGGAGGAAGAGTGGTATTATATGTAAAAAAACAATATTAAAACTATAGAATTACAGGGCCTAAAAAGGAGCGATTTATCTAGAAGTAAGGAGATCCAGGATTCTCTACAGGAAGAACTATTCTGGCAATTGGTAGCAGAACCCATACATGAGACAGCCATACTGGACTTGCTGCTTACCAACTGGAAAAGTATTTCTGATGTTATAATGGGAGATCATCTTGCATCTAGTGATCAATGGATGGTGTGGTTCAGTATTAGGACTAGGGCTTATAACATCCATTTAAAAGCAAGGGTCTGAGGATTTAGGAAAACTAACTTTGCCAAGATGGGACAATACCTCAAGGAGTTGTTAGTGGGATGGGAACAGCTGGGGGATGTAGAAAAGCAATGGGTAAAACTGAAAAGAATATTTTAAGGGCAACATACCTTTTTGTTAGAAAGGTAAATAAATGTAAAAGGAAAAGGAGGCCACTATGGTTCTCAAAAGAAGTAGCTGAAAGGGTGAAGAAAAAGAGTGTGGCCTTCTTAAAATGCAAGAGATCACAGAGAGAGGAAGACAAGCATGAATATTTGGAAAAAACTAGAGAAGCTAGGAAATTAGACAGGAAAGCAAAGATACAAAAAGAAGAAGAAATAGCCAAGGCAATAAAATGAGGAGACAAGACATTTTTCAGATATGTTAGCAAGAGGACGAAGTGCAAAAGTGGTATTGTCAGACACAAGGAGGAAGGGGAGGAATACGTAAAAGCTGCTGAGCATAAAGCAGAATTGCTTAACAAATATTTTTGTTCTGTGTTCACAGGTAAAGGGCCCAGAGCAGGATCTCAGAAAACACCCTCAAATACAATTTTCAGAAGATTGTCTCAGTGAGGAAATTGAAGCAACTTAAGGACTTTCTAGTGACTCCATTGACTGACCTTTTAATGTCTTTTTAGAGTTGAGTGGTCCCAGAAGACTGGAGAAAGGCACATGTGGTCCCTTTATACAAAAGCGGAAGTAAGGATGAGATTGAAAACTACAGGCTGGCTAGTCTAACCTCTGTAGTGAGTAAATTAATGGAAACACTGCTCATCACTTTCTCTTCCTATTGCTCATATTCCCAAATTTTCTCCCCTCCATTCAACACCTTCAAGACCCTCATCCTTATCTCCCCTTTACCATCCTCATTTTCCCCACCATTTTGTCATCTATCCTATCATCAGCTCTTGAGTTTCACCACTTTCTCCCTCTCATTCAACCATCTCCTCTCTCTCTCTGAAACAACCTCACCCTCGTTACCACCATGCTGTCTCCTCTCTGCCCCATACTCTTCTATTCCTTCTCCTTCTCTCTTCCAGAGATATCAACCCCAACCCTTGCACCCCTAGACTTTTGTCACACTCCCATGCAACAACTCAAATCTTATTCATATCCTTCTTCTTTCCCCCTCTTCTCTCATGTGCCTAGTGGGACATACACTCCATCTCAAATAAACTTGCCTTTACTCATGATTTCTTTATCTCTAATGCTCTCCACCTCCTTGCTCTAACTGAGACCTGGCTCCTCCCAGTGGCCTCAGCTTCAGTCGCTGCTTTCTGTCATGGTGACTATCAATTCTCGTACACTTGCCGTGGTGGTGGTGTTAAGCTCCTACTCTCTCCTTCCTGTCAATTTCAACCCCTCCTTCTGCCTCAATCTCACTCCTTTCCCTCATTTGAAGTCCACGCCATCCGGATTTTTACTCCACTACCTCTCTGATTAGCTTTTATTTATTGACCCCCTGACAAGTCTGCCTTTGCCTTTCTCTCTGATTTTGACTCCTGGCTTTCCTTCTTTCTGGATTCATCTTCCTCCTCCCTTTTTCTCAGAGATTTTAACATTCATGTCGATAACCCCTCTGACCCTTTTGCTTTAAAGCTCCTCTCCCTTACCTCATCATTCAACCTCCAGTTTTGCTCTAATGCCCCTACTCACCAGCAAGGCCACTGCCTCAACCTTGTATTCTTCTCTAATAGCCTAGTCTCAACTTCTGTAACTCACTCCTTCCCTTATCGGGCCATCACCTGCCAAGCTTCATTCTTCATCACTCTCCACCTCATTCTCACCCTGTCTCCTGTAACCTCTTTAGAAATCTTCCTGCTATTGACCTGTTGGCTCTCTCGTCCACTGTCTCATTGCCTGTTTCCTCCACTATGTCATCTGACTCTGTCGATGAGGCAGTAGCTTCCTATAATGCTGCACTCTCCTTTGCCCTGGGTGTTCTTACACTACATATGCCACATCCTGTGAGCCTCAACTCTGGCTGTCTACCAATACTCGCTAACTACATTCCTGTGCAAGCTCAGCTGAGTATGCCTGGCTCAAATCCCGCACACTTGCAGACATTCTGCACTTCAAATTCATGCTTGTCTCTTTTCAGTCAGCCAAAGCACACATCAAACAGGGCTATTAAGTCCATCTGACTAATTCTCTTGCCTTTGACCCTCGGCGTCTCTTTACAAATCTCAATTCTCTCCTCAAGGTGCCTCCACATCTGACCCCTCCCTCCCTTTCTACCCAAACCCTGGCTGACTACTTCCATGACAAAATACACAAGATCACACTCCAATTCCCCACAATGTCAGCTTCTCCACCCCCCCCCCCCCTCCATCTCTGCTACTTATTCTTCCTTTTCTATGATCTCTGAGGAGTAAACCACTTGCCTTCTTTCCTCACTTTCCTCATCCAAACTCACTACCTGCTCCTCTGATCCTATTCCCACCCATCTCCTTAGCTCTATCTCCTCCACTGTAGTCCCTTCCATCTCTCATATTCTCAACCTATCACTCTCCCCTGCAATCTTCCCTGCAGCCTTGAAGCATGTTGTGGTCACTGCTCTCCTCAAGAAACCTTTACTAGTCCTTACCTGTCCTTCTCACTATCGACCCATCTCCCTCAACCCCTTCATTTCTAAACTACTTGAACGTGCGGTTCACCGCCATTGTGTGACTTTCTCTCCTCTCAAGACCTGAATTCTCTAAAATCTAGCTTTTGTCCTTTACATTCTACCAAAACAGCTCTTTCCAAAGTCTCCAGTGACCTGTTCCTGGCAAAAACCAAGGGCCTTTACTCAATCCTCATCCTTCCTGACCTTTCTGCTGCTTTTCACACTGTTGACCATAAGCTTCTCCTTGATACCTTGTCCTTGCTTGGTATTAAGGACTCTGTGCTATCCTGGTTCTCTTCGTGTCTCTCCCATCACTCTTTCAGTGTTTATTCTAGAGTATCCTCCTCTACTGCTATTCTGCTCTCAGTTGATATACCCCAAGGATCTGTTTTGGGTCCACTCCTTTTCTCTCTATACCCAGTCCCTTGGTGCACTCATCTCTTCCCATGGCTTTCAGTACCATCTTTACACTGATGACTCCCAAATATACCTCTCTACACATGAAATCTCTCCGGCAATCCAGGCCAAGATCTCTGGCTGCCTTTCTGACATTGCTGCTTGGATGTTTCACCGCCGCTTGAAACTGAACATGGGCAAAACTAAGCTTCTTATTTTTCCTCCTAAACCCTCCTCTCCCCTTCCTCCTTTCTCTGTCTCTGTGGATAGCTCTCTACTCCTCACTGTCTCCTCAGCTCGCAACCTTGGAGTCGTCTTTGACTCCTCTCTCTCCTTTTCCATGCACATCCAACTGATAGCTAAAAACTGCCATTTCTTTATCTACAACATCAATAAAATTCCCCAGTTCTTTCTGAACACATTACTAAGACACTTATGCACTCCTTAGTCACCCCTCCTTAGTAACTTACTCCTTGCTGGTCTCCCTCTGAATCATCTCTCTCCCCTTCAATCTGTTCAACACTCTGCTGCACAGCTAATCTTCCACCAGCCTCGCCTGCTCATATTACCCACTCCTCAAGTGGCTTCATTGGCTTCCTATCCATTTCCGCATCCAGTTCAAACCTCTGCTGACCTGTAAGTGCGTTCACTCTGCAGCTCTTCACTACCTTTCATCTCTTATCTCTCCCTATACCCCTCCTCGGGAACTCCGCTCTTCTGGCAAATCACTTCTATCTGTGCCCTTCTCTTCTATTGCTAACTCCAGACTTCACTCCCTTCACATTGCTGCTCCTTATGGCTGGAACAAACTACTTGAGTCTATACGCCAGGCACCTTCTCTGACCCCTTTTCAAAGTCAGGCTGAAAACTCACCTTTCCTGCCACTTTTGGATCTTGACTCATCTGATCTCCCTTGTGTTTCTTATCATTCCTCCTAGATATACCCCTTGTCTATAGCTACTGTGTTGTCCATCTTGACTTGATTATAAGCTCTGATGAGCAGGGGCCGTCTTTTACATGTGTCTGTGCAGCGCTGCATATGTCTTCTAGTGCTATACAAATGTTCGTAGTAGTTATAGTACTAAAACAGCAGATAGTGAGGTTTCTGGAGTTCAATGAATTGTAGGATCCGAGTCAGCATGGATTTACCAGAAGCAGGTCTTGTAAGAGAAATCTGATTGATTTCTTTGACTTGGTGACCAGAGAGTTGGACCGAGGGAATACCCTAGATATGATGTACTTGGATTTCTGTAAAGCCTTTGATACTTTTCCTCACAGGCGACTTATTCATAAATTGATCACCCTAGAGATGGACCCTAAAGTGACTGACTGGGTAAGAAATTGGTTGAGTTGGCAGCGACAAAGTGTACAAGTAAATGGAGCTCACTCTGAGGAGGAGGGTGTTACCAGTAATATGCCACAGGGATCTGTTCTTTGTCTGATTCTTTTTAACATTTTTATTAGTGATATTGTGGAAGAGCTATCAGGTAAGATGTGTCTCTTTGCAGATGATACCAAAATCTGCAATAGAGTAGACACCTAGGAAGGAGAGATATTATGAGCAGGAATCTACCTAAGCTTGAAGAATGTTTGAGAATTTGGAAGCTGAGATTTAATGCAAGAAATTCAAGGTCATGCATTTGGTCTGCAAAAATCCAAGGGATCACTACAGTGTATGGGGCAAAGTACTTCTGTCCACGAAAAAAGAGTGGGATATGGGCGTGATTGTTTCTGATGATCTTAAAGTGGCTAAACAGGTAGAAAAGGCGACTGTGAAAGTCAGAAGGATGCTTGGGTGCATAGGGAGAGGAATGGCAAGCAGAAAAAAGGAGGTGATAGTGCCTCATTTCAGTGTGTGTGCATTTCTGGAGACCACACCTTCAAAAGGATATTAACAGGATGGTGCAGAAAGGGGCTACTAAAATGATTAGTAGTCTTCATTATAAATCATATGAAGACAGACCTAAATATCTTAATATATATACTTTAGAGGAAAGGTAGGATAGAGGAGATATGATAGAGGTGTTTAAATACCTCCATGGCATAAATGCACAAGAGGAGAGCCTCTTTTGATTGAAAATAAGCTCTGCAATGAGAGGGCATAGGAGGAGGGTGAAAAAGGATAGACTCAGGAGTAATATGTGCAAATATTTCTTTACGGAAAGAGTGGTAGATGCGTGGAATAGTCTCCCGGTGGAGGTAGTAGAGACGAGGACAGTATCTGAATTCAAGAAAACATGGGACTTATACAGAAGATCTCTAAAGGAAAACAAGGGACTATAGTAGTTGATATGGAAGGGCAGACTAGATAGGCCATATGGTCTGTGTCTGCTAACATGTTTCTATGCACCTCTCAGAGGTGCAGTTAGGTTTTCCTTAGCCCAATTTTTATGATGGGGTTATATGTTTATTGGACTTTGATAAGGACAAAACAATTTCTTTGGAGGATAAATTGTGTTTTATATTTTATTTCTAGGAACTGGGCCTAGTTTGCTGATTGGTTGCTTTATTTGATTTATTATGATGTTTAATGCCTATTCTATGATATTTGATGTACAGTTGTCCATCTTTTATGACTGGTCTATTTAGAAGTTGTCAGCTGACATATTAAGATATGCCTGATCTTGGTGAATGTGTTGGATGTTTTAATTATACTCTTTTTTTGTATTTTAATTATGGTTTTATATAATGTTTTGTCGTTGATTGTTGTGATGTTAAGGTTATCAGATTTTTTGGGACATCCAAAGTGGGGATGGGAGTGGGGGGAAGAGACACCTTGGTTCCAGGTTTGATCAATAAGATATAGAGGAGGGAAGAACAGAAGAACAGAAGAACAGAGCTCCCCCCCCCCCACACACCCATCCATCCATGACAGCAACAATATCACTTCCAAGCAGGCAAATCCAGAGAAATAGAAACATTGGTGCATTTCCCCCTACTGTGCAAAATATAATTTATTTATTTTATTTATTTAGCGTACATTTGTATCCCGCTGCTTCCAGCGATCAGCAGCGGTTTTACACTTGGTGATGTTGGCTGTACCGGCCAGAATTATGAATGCATACAATGTGATTAGGGAAGGGAGGAAGAGCACAGCAAAAACATGGGGTTACAGTTTACAATTGATTGTTGTTAAGGGTTCACACGGTGTACTTATATACATATTTACAAGTGGATGTAATGGATGTAAATTCTAAAACCTGATATATTCAAATCACTAAATTGAAAATAAATTATTTTTTCTATCCCCTCTGCCCCCATTGCTGGAATCAGGGAGAGGAGGCTGCCAAACAACTTGGAATCGGGGACAGAGCTCTAAAATCAGGGACAATCCGTGAAAATCAAGGACATCTGGTAACTTTAAATGATGTACATCTGTAATGTGGGTATTTTTCTATTTTTGTTGTGATCCATATTGATTAGGTAATTCACTGGTAGATCAGAATATAAATCATAAATTAAACACATTAACTTGTATTAGCCTACAAGCACTAATACAAGGCCCAGTATGAGACACATTTGCCCTCTTCTATTCTCCACACACACAAGTAAGGTCTTTATCAACCCCCACTGCACAAAATATCATACCCTGACCCTCCAGCCCTACATAGGTTTCCCTATCCTGGCCTACCTTAGCCAAAGTTAACTATAGTCAATGAGAGCAGAGATTTGTAGAGTCAGGACTGACTCCACAGCAGTGGAGATGAGTAGATGTGGTTTGTATCACTAGGGTTGCCAACTGGCTCCAGATGTACCCAACAGGGTTGATCTAGTCCTGGGTTTTCCCCACTGCATGCAGGGACATGTACTTCTGATTTCTCTATTGCACTCTATAAGAAAAGCAAGACTATGGGCCCAATTTTCAAAGGCCTTTACATGGGTAACTAGGGAAATTACTCATGTAAAGGCCTTATCCAGGATTTTCAAGGGGCACCTACATGGGTAGTACCCTTTGAAAATCCCGGATATGTTCCTAAAATGCCCAGATGCTATCTGCATAGCATCGGGGCATGTTGGGGACGTTCTGGGGCAGGGCAAGGTGGGCCATGGCTCAACCCATGTAGCACCGATTTTCGATGCTACACAGTTAGCACTCTGTGCCTTAAAGATAGGCATGGGAAAACCTCGCCTATCTTTAAGGCACTGGGGCTAACCACGTAGCACTGAAAATCAGTGCTACACCGGTAGATCTTGCTGCTATCTGGCTGTGTGGTGACACCCGGGTTTTCAATGCCGGGGCAACATATGACCCCGGCATGGAAAATCCAGGTTAGGCGGGAAGTGGACTGCTATGCGCCACACCGTCCAACTGAAATTCGGGCCCTACAAATCCATGCATACAATGGGATAAACCCAGGACTGGATCAAGCCTGTTGGACACATATCGAGCTAGTTGACAATCCTAGTCATCACAAAAGTTTAAACATAGTGGAAAACAAGGGACTGCAGGATAGATAGTCTGATCCGAGGGGAGTAAATTAATGGAATTGCTGCTAAAACACAGGATAGTGAAGTTTTTGAAATACAAGAGTTACAGGATCTGAGGTAGAATGATAAGAAATGCCTTACTGGGTCAGACCAAGGTCCATCAAGTCCAGTATCCTGTTTCCAGCAGTGGTCAATCCAGGTCACAAGTACCTGGAAGGTTCCCAAAGAGGCACACAGGTTCCACAATGCTTGTCCTGGGGTAAGCAGTGGATTTCCCTGGTCCTCTTTAATAATGGTTTATGGACCTTTCCTCCAGAAACTTGTCCAAACCTTTTTTAAACCCAGCTACACTAACAGCTTTTATTACTTCCTTTGGTAACGAATTCCAGGGTTTGATTACATGTTAAGTAAACAAATATTTTCTCTTATTAGTCTTAAATGGGTTGCACTGCAGCTTCATTGTGTGTCCTCTAGTCTTTCTACTTTTTAATGGTGTAAACATCCAATCTTTGTTTACTGTAACAGTGCAGACCCCGAACAACCCGAGAAAATGCAGTTCAGCATAAAGGAACACAGAAAAAGTGACAGGGTAAACAAGGAAATGTCAGATGGTTACCGTGAGCAACCTAGAAACACGTGCAAAAGCCCAATGAGGACACACCCAGCCAGCAAAGGAAGGGTATTCACTTTACCTGACAGGGTTCAGCTGGGTGGGGGTGGAGCAAGGAAACACTGGGATAAAATAGGCTCCCAGACAATCAGAGAGAGAGAGGAGCTGAAGCAGCCACGGACACACTCTGAAAGAATACAGCAAAGGCAGCTAAAACCCTGGGAAGCATGGAGCAGGTATGAGAATGTAAGAGAGAGTGACAATGAGGCTTTGGAGCAACTAGAGAGCCAGCGTGAAGGTCAGAGGGGAACCAAAGACCTGAGTGAAGCTGAGAGATATCAACAGCCAGATAGTGTGTTTGAGCCAGAGAGACGTAAGAAGACTGCAGTTGCAGGTTCCAGTGCACAGAGTGAATGCAAGAGTGATTTGCTATATGAAAGAAGACAACCCTGGAGGTATGGAAATAGGCACACAAGGTCCCACTATCTAGAGGCTGAAAATATCCCTTCTTCTGGTTTTAAAAACCCTAGAAGAAAAAGGTTTTACTTACCAGATAAAGCTGAAGAGTTTTGTAGTCATTGTAAGCTCACAGCTCCCTGTGAAACTCCGTCACGAGCTCTCCAATCTAGCTCAGCTGGGTTGCAAAAGGGAAGCCTGAACCGGCAGAGAAATTCCCTTAATTATCCCACTAGCAGAGCAAACCAGGAGTTGAGCTATATTCTAAAATACCAGCAGGGGCAGTGCCCTGAAAAGCTCAACTCTAGAATACATGGTAATTCCCAGAGAGACACTAGCTCTAAGGAAGAAAGGAACTTCCTGTCTGACGAGGTTAACCAGCCATTCTCCCACGTTACTGCTGAGGTCCAGAATGAGCCTTCCAGTCAGCCGGAGTTAATGGAATATCAAAATGCAGAAGAATATGATATGCCAGAATTGATGGACTGCTCTTTGACCTTGATTGAACCTGAGTTCTCTCTCAGATAAGTAATTAGTTTGTGTCCTAGCTTTAGTGTTATAAGCAACAGGCTGCAGCTCTCTCTAAGTGAAGCAGATATAAGCTGTGCTGTCAGCTACAGGAGAAAGAACCATATTGAAATATTTAAGCTATTTTGTTCTTTTCATTTATTTGTTGTTTTGGAAGCTGAAGGAAGCAAGTTCTGTTTGCTTTTGTTACTTTATGTTATATGTCCAAGCAAGGCATTTGATTTATGTTCCTGAAGATAAAAGTACCCTCAAGGGACGGGGAATAAAACCCTTTAATTTGGAAAGAAGTGTTTTGTGGTTTATATCAGTGAAGGCACAACTACCACCCTCCAGAGCCTTGCAATACCAGTAGCTACCGCTTGGCCAGAGAGGGCGCGACATTACCTATTCCACTCCATTCATTAATTTATAGATCTATATCATATCCACCCTCAGCCGTCTCTTTTCCAAGTTGAAGAGCCCCAACCTTTTAAGCTTCTCCTTATAGGGGTAACCTTCCATTCCCTTTACCAATTTTGTTGCTCTTCTTTGTACCTTTTCTAATTCTGCTATATCTTTTTTAAGATATGGTGATCAGAATTGCACACAATATTCAAGGTGCAGTCACACCATGGAACGATACAGAGGCATTATAATATTCTTTTTTTTATTCTCCATTCCTTTCCTTATGATTCCTAGCATTCTGTTTGCCTTCTTGGCTGCCACTGCACATTGGGCGGAGGATTTCAATGTAGTATCCATGATGATGCCCAAATCTCTTTCCTGTGTGGTGGTTTATAAGGTGGTATCTTGCATCGTGTAACCATAGTTTGGGTAGTTCTTTCCTAGGTGCATAACTTTGCACTTCTCAAATTAAATTTCATCTGCCATTTGGACATCCAGTCTTCCAATTTATTAAGGTCCTCACGCAATTTTTCACAATCTTCTTGCTTTTTAACAACTTTGAATAATTTTGTGTCATCTGCAAATTTGATCACCTCACTCAATATTCCTATTTCCAGGTCATTTATGAATATGTCAAAAAGCAGTGAGCCCAGCACAGATCACTGGGGTACTCCGCTATTCACCGTTCTCCATTGAGAAAACTAGCCATTTAGCCCTACCCTCTGCTTTCTATCTTTTAACTGGTTTCTGATCCACAATACTACACTGCCTCCAATCCCATGACTTTTTAATTTGGCCAAGAGTCTCTCATGAGGGATCTTGTCAAAGGCTTTCTGATAATCCAGGTACACTATATCAACCGGCTCACCTTTATCTACCTGTTTATTCACACCTTCAAAAAAATATAACAAATTATTTGAGATGTGAAACTTTTTTTTCATTGGATGAGCAGACAGCTGTATTAGGAGAGAGAGCTACACAGAGCCAAGTTAAACATGCTTGAGCCCAGAGCATAAATTTGTCAGAAAGCCCCAAAGTCCACCAGAAGACTTTATCTTATTCAACTTTATGTATGCTTGGGGACCTGTAGTAAGGGGGCCCAGTTTAATTACCCTGTTTGTGTCATCCTAATGTAGACCCTAGAGCTAGATGTAGTATACCTGAATGTCAGCAAGGTCTTTGCCATAGTTCCACGTAGGCAACATATAAATAAACTGATCATCCTTGATATGGGCCCTAAAGTGACTGACTCAATTAGAAATCGACTGAGTGGGAGGCTACAAAGTTTAGTGACAAATGAAAATCACACTGAGGAAACAGCCAGTGGAGTGACATGGTGATAAACAATATTGCAGAAGTATTTTTGAAAAAAAGGTTACGAGGAGGAATCTAGCTAGGCTTGAGGAATACTCTAATGCTGGGCAGCTAAGGTTTAGTTCTAAAAGATGTATGTCATTCATTTGGGCTACAAAATCTCAAAGGAATAGTACAGTAAGGATGATAAAGTTCTGTGCACTAAACAACAGAAAGACATGTAGCCAAAACAGGTAGATAAAGCTACAGCAAAAACCAGAAACCTTCTAGACAAGTGGCCATATTAGCCTGGAGTAACAAAAATGACATAGCCTAGTAGCTTCTTAAAGAATACTTATTTATTTATCTTTTTGAAACTTGATTACACACCATTTAAAAACACAAAGTTCTAAACCAAAATCATAAACCACCCTATAAAACTCCCTCCTCTAAAATTTCTAAACATAAACATACACTATGGGGGTCATTTTGGAAGCCCTATTCATGCATTGGAATATCTGAAAACAGGCATTGAAACATTTCCAGAGCCATTTTAGAAGCTGGGTCAGTGGACGTCCCCAGCATAAGGACTTTCACGTCTGAACAGCGATGTAGTGGAGGCAAACTGGAGCACTCCCAAGAACCTGGACTTCCCTATCTGATCTTAGAAACATCCAGCATCACATCTAAGTTTAGACCTGCTCCAGGCATAAACAGGGATCTGAAAAGTGATTGTTTTGGCTGAAAAACATCTAAAGGGTGTAGAAGAGAAAGTACTACATTATCCTAATAGTCAGCACAATTTCAACAGCAGTAAGGGGATATGAACCCTGGCTTGTCTGTTCATAGCCCATTAGTCTACCCATTAGACTATTCTAGTTAGATAGATATCTATAAGCATTCTGGGGTTGTCTATATAAAAACCCTCACGGCTGTCCATTTTGGCACACCCCAGTTTGTGAAATCATGTCTGCACCTGGACGTGCCTGATTTTTTTTCTAGAAGTTCTGACTTAGGATATGCAAGTGCAATGTTGGACATCTTTCTAAAATCCCCCTCTAAAAATCCCTTCCCAACACTTAGGGGCATGTTTACTAAAAACCGCTATTTTGCGCGGCGCAAAATAGCGCACTAAAAGCAGCACTTAAGTGCTCTTAAGCGCCCGGCAAATGTGCGTCAAACCCCCGCACACGTGCGCGTCACACTAACAAGCCCCGCACAAGTACGGGCCCGTAAATGTCCGATAGAGGCGTGGAAAGGCCTACGGAGGGCGGAGGAAGGCCCCGGAGGGGCGGAGAGACAGGGTTAATGGGCGGGGAAGGGGAGGGGAGAGGCCCCTCGCACAGTTGCGGGGCCGAATTTCCATTGCAAAAATAGCGCGAGTGAACCACTCGCGGTAGAGGGGATTTAAAGGGAAGAGAAACCATTTCCGTCAGCAATGTACAGCACAACCGGGGAAACCTACAAAACGTGAGCAGTGTGATACATGTGCACAGCACAAAAGTGCAATTAAAAATAGAAAATGACCACCACAAAAATATTAAAAATAGTAATTCAGTTTGGGAACAGTTATAGTGATGGGCAAAACTAGAAAACACACCCAGGAAAGCTCCAAAAAAAATGATTTATGGAAAGGTGTACGGAGCGGAGACTCGTCCAAAAAACATTTCCCTTTTTCTGGAGCTGTCCTGAGAGTGTTTTCCATGTTTGCCCATTAATATCACTGTAGCCCAGCTTGGTTATATTTTATCCCCCTTTTCCCGTGGTCATCTGTGGGCTTTACTTGCATGTTTGTCACCAGACAGGGTGAAGGAGCCCACAGTAGAAATGCACACAGCAGGCTTTGTGACTCCATCCTGCCATGTTACTATCTCCAGGGACTGCACTGTCCCTGTGGCCACAGTGTGGTGCAGCAGACAGAGCCAGTACCTCTAGAGTCAGAGGTTCAAATCCCAGCTGGGGCACCTTCCAGCCCTGGCCATATACTTTACCCACCACTGAACAACGATAGCACACACACCCCTGTCTTGCAGGGAACATAGGCATGGGGAGATCACCCATATTTTACCCAACACCACACACACCACAACAATGGGCAATACCTACAGCCAAGTCACCCAAATGCAGTCCCGTACTGAGACATTGCAATCAGGTCATCTGCTTTCTCTGAGAAAAGCTCATGCCAGCATGTTGGCGGACGAGTACATGTGGTGCAGGGGGCAGTGGCCGCTAGCCACAGAAGACAGAGGCCTAGCCATGTGCAGGCTGGCACAGTCCACAGCAACAGACAGGCCCTGCCGGATCCACAGTCATGGACTATCCAGGGAATTCAGCCAATCTGTGGCTACACAGTGGTGCAGTGCACACAGACAGTGCATGCAAGAATAGAAGGTCACAGGTTCAAAGACCAGCTGGGGCTACTGCCAATCCTGCCCACATATTTTCCCCACAAATAAACAGTGACAGTAAGGATACATCTTTCGTGACGAGGACATATGCAATGTTAATACATCTATCTTTTACCCCACTGAGCACAGACACCATGAACAGGGGCAGAACCTACAGCAGAATCCCCCAAATGCAGTCCTGGTGGGCCACACACCAGTCAGGTTCCATGCTGCCACTCATACAAATGCCTGTGCTGTATATCTATGCACCACCCCCACGGCATGTAGATGTAGCTCATGCATATTCATGAGGGACAGCAGGAAGACCCGAACAGTGTGATGCAAAACTGGACCGGATTTGGGAAGCGCTGCCGTAAAGCAGCAGCCAACAGGGGCAGACACACCCACACCCACACCCACAGGCCCCATTGGCCAATGTCTCCTGTAGAGGCAGAACATTGGACCCTGCGTGCATCTCCCAATACTAGCACCTGCATACCTTAGCAATGTCACCCTACACCTGAGGTTCACAGCTCTGAAACGTTTGCTAAGAGTACAGGCTGATAGATATCCCTACGTTATGCACATACTGCTAGTTGACCCCATCCGAACAATCTGTTTGGTGTCTGCGGTGCGTGCTCCAGGCCTGGCCTCTGACGGTGTTCACCACCCTGGGGAGTGATCCCCAGCAGTACTGCGTACCATAGCCATGCCTGTGCCGTGCCCAAGACCGGTGTGGTGGGCAAGGCTAATCACCCCCTCAATAGTAGCACAATGCTGGCATAGGTGTGGGAGTGTGTGTCTGTCTATACAGTGTGTGTTGGCTGCAAACACCTTCCCCAACCCACACTGCCAGCACTACTGCCAGTATTGGCCTGCCAATGTGCATAATGAGCAGCAAGGTACCATGGGTATAGGTCAGACATGGTGGGCTGGCCAGGATGCATCTGCACAGGGCATAGGGCACTGGCTATGACATTGTAGTGCCTGGCCACCACCTACACAGACAGGGTGACCTCCGTATGTGCTGCTGGGGGAGCACTCTCACCCTGAGTATGTAGTGATGACAGCATGGCTAGGCACCCCCATAGTGCTGTATTGTGTTTCTCTCTTGTGATATATATGGGTTTCCTGTTGGGGCCTCCTCACAGAGCTCTCTGCTTGTGTGTGCTGCCACCCCAGTTTTGGGTGCATGCATTTCCATCAGGGCTAACCAGCAGACTGTTCACAGCTGGTATGTGTCTTGATGGAGTGCCTTGCAGGGTGCAGCGGCTGATGGCTTGCTGCAGGAGAATATCACATAGTGCTGGGGTGCATCTTTGGATATCCAGGCCTAAAGTCTGTCTGATGATGTGTGTGGAGCTGCTTGAACTGCCCTGTAGGGTGTCTGTTCCCCAGCAGGACTGGGGTTTGATGGTCCACTCTACTGCCATGTGGGATGTGGGGGTGGGTGTACCTTGGCTACCTAGGGGTCCATGGGGGTTTCCACTAACTGAGACAGACAGAGATATCCAAGATGTTTCTGCAGCACCTTTCTATCTCACAGGTTAGTACTGTTTTGGAGTTCTGTCATGGCCTCATTCAGCCATGACTGGTGTTGTGGACCTGGACCTGGGCGCCACATCACACCCTCAGGGTGAGCACAGTACCTGCACAATGTGACAGTGTGTAGCTACTCTTTGCTGGTAGTCCACCCGCTCAGGACCCCCTACCAGGCCGAGGTGCTGTGTGGGTGCACACGGACAATTCCCCCTACCAGGCCGGGTAGCTGTTGGGGTGCATTCCCCATCTTGTGTGCATCTGTGGACAGCTGATTTGCATGTGCAGTGCATCATGGGTACGGGTGGCCTAACCCTATCTTGTTTACAACAGCAGACTGTCTGTGAGGTGACATGCAGGCTCTCTGCAGCCAGCCAGGGGCTTGCTGACAGCTATAGGGCTGTAGCCCAATGGTTATGTCACTACCTTTGCAGCCAGAGGTCATGGGTTCAAGCCCACTGTGGGGTTCTGTGATAGGGTTGCCCAGAGCATTATCTTTGTTTACTGTACATATTTTTATGACAGCAAACACACCCTTGGCATACTGTACCCATAAGGTGCCTCTGAGGGTGCTCTTTAGGGCACCCTATAGGCCACCTTATGGGTGCCATCCATATTGGGTGCACTATACATTGTCCTGTGTCGCAACATACATGGTGCCCTATAGGGGACATTCTAGGGTGCCTTGGCGGACAGTGCACTGTAACATGTGCCTTACGGGCATCCGTATGTTAACACACTGTGAGAGCGGGTTTACTAGTAGTGGGAAATAAAATAAACCTTGAAGGCCTCCTACAGCACTCCTCACCATAATACATACTGCCCCAGCCAGCCTTGTTCACTGTGAGGGGTTGAAGCCCTGACACCTGCACCATTGGTCAGTGTCTTCACCATTGTGCTGTGGCTCTGTTCCTGTGTTTGAGCAGCAGCGCGCAGCCTTGTAGCCATCGGCGCACCGTCTTGTGGCGCACAAAAGTAACAGCGCGCCGCCTCCTGCCGCGTAACATTAACAGCGTGCCGCCTTATGCGGCCCAACATGGGCATGCCTCCTAAAATAATGCCTCAGCCAGCTGTCTTCAATGGGCACTGAGGGGAATTGAACCCATGATGCCTGCAAGAGTGGTCAGTGTCTTAACCATTGTGCTATGGCTCTATTCCTGTTATTTGCACATCAGCGCGCCACTTATCCCTCCCACTATTGGGTTGCCCCCTCACACATCAGCGCGCCGCCTTCTGCCCACCGGCTCGCCGCCTTCTGTTGCCTGATTTTATCAGTGCGCCGCCCTCTGCCGCCCAACCTTAACAGCGTGCCGCCATCTGCCGCCCACAATGAACAGTGCGCCGCCTCATGCCGTATAAAAAAAGAGTGCGCCGCCTTCTGCCGCCCATAAGCAGTATGCCTCCTACACCACTTTTGCCCATAAAAGTTGATGTCTCAGCTGGTCTTTTTCATTGAGTGCAATAGGGGTTTGAACCCCTGGCCCCTGCACCATAGGTCAGTGTCTTCACCGTTGTACTACGGCTCTGCTGTTTGGTTATGCAGCAGCGCCTCACTTAGCCTTTCCACGCGATAATGTGGGCCCCGCACATTAGCGCGACGCACACACGTACGGTCCGTTTTTTTCCTTTTTTCTGCCTGGCCCGCCCACTCCTTATATGGCACCAGCACACTAACGGGAACCCGCACAGCAACGGTGTTTAGTAAACATGCCCCTTAGCCTCCTGAACAGGCATCAATAGACTCTAAAAATTCAGACAGAATAATCACTGCAAAAACCCCCCACATTTGCACTATCTTATGCAGGGCTAGTGCAAGGAATGGAGGCCTCCAAAGGCAGGATCTCCATCCTGCCACCTCTCCTGTGGCCCTACCACCCTTATTGCTACCACTGTGACCCTTCTTTGGGGACTTCAGCAGCAGCAATGGCTTCCAAACTGCAAGACAGCGCTGACCTATACAATTTGGTGCTGCACTGTGGTTTCTTTTTCCTATCGTCTGCCATTTCTGCCACCCTCCATATGCCCCTCCACTATACAGATAGTGGCAGAGTGGTTAGACATATCTTCAGCCCATCACTATCCATTTAGAAGTTGCAAATACCTATATAGTAGAGTCTTATGTTCACTCATTGCCATTAAAACTATAAACGTCATTTGAAAACTGATTGAAAATAATTTAGAAGTACAATATACACAAAGAAGCATGTTTACTAGGGCCTATGCCAGTAACATACATATGTGGGCTGTGCTCTCAGTGCAGGGGGCCCATGTTAACCTCAGGGGGCATATGCGTCTATCCCTCTGCAGTTAATGTTGTGAAAAGACACAGCAATGTGCAAACCGGCATGTGGGTGCACTTAATGCCACTCATTAAGGTGGCGTAAAGTTCGTCCATGCAAACAGCAGCAATTGCAGTTAGCACAAGCTACTAATGCCCATGCTAATCATGAAGTGCCATTTAGGGTTGCCAACTGTCTCCAGGTGCGCCCGATAGGTTCAAGCCACTCCTGGGTTTACCTCTTTGCATGCAGGGATATGTAGTTCTGATTTCTCCATTGCACTCCATAAGAAAAGGAAAACTACAAGTCACTGCATGCAATGGGGTAAACCCAGGACTGGATCAAGCCTGTCAGGTGCATCTGGAGCCAGTTGGCAACCCTAGCGCCATTGCCACCTACATCCTGCTTGTGACCCACACGGTCTCTGCCCCATCATGGGCTACTCATTAAGCATGGGAGTATTAGCACAGAACTTCAACCGCCCTTTAGCCTATGTCTAGTCATTAAATTTAAAATCTTTAGGGATAGGATTAGATGGTAGGGGTTATTTTAAAAGAATTATTCATGAATTGTACATCTTCAAACAGGCATGCAGACGTCCAAATCACAGAGACATCTCCAGAGGCATTTTACAAGCTGACTCTGGAGATGTGCTCAGAGCAAGGACATCCAAGCTGTTTGACTGCTTCATCAGTGTTTGTTATCATATTGTAAAATAAATGGAGTATTAGTGTAGTTCCTTCTTCACACTCTCCAGAAAGATGCCTGACAAAACGAGCACTTTTCCAATGCATGTTCATGCATGGAGCAGATATGACCTTTGGCACGGCTTGGGGCATACAGGGTGTTTCTGAAATTGGGCAAGGACATTAAAGATCCTGGGCAGGCCCTGGCCATGCCTCTACCATGCCCCCATCACAGCTTGTACATCCTTGCACTGGGGACATCTGCAGAGCCAGCTTCTAAAATGTCTCTGGAGACATCTGTGATTTGGACATCTGTGTTCCCATTTGCAGATGTCCAAAATACAAATAACACTTTTAAAACAACCCCCATCATCTTACGCCTATCCCTAAAGAAAAGAGTCTTGCCCATTAAAGGTAAAAATGCTCCAACAGAACAAAAGAAGCCACAGCTTTATTTCTACACTTAAAAAGCAAAGCAACCAACATATAAAGGAAAAATAAACCAGTGGAGATCAAACCTAAGCTTTCTTTAGAAGCTCGGATGACAAGACTTCGACTTTCATACTTTGGACACATCATGCGAAGAGAGAGATCATTAGAGAAAGACATCATGCTTGGCAAGATAGAAGGTCAACACATAAGAGGAAGGCTAGCAATGAAATGGATCGATACAATAACAGCAGCTACGGGTACCAGTCTGTCAACAATGAGCCACCTGACTGAAGACCGAACACAATTTAGGATAGCTATCCAGAGGGTCGCCATGAGTCGACTCCGACTCGACGGCACTTAACAGCAACAACAAACCAGTGTAGATCCTTAATATTCTGTGTTGGTGCTAATATCCCCACTTAAGGGTACTTTGGCTTGGCCTTTCAGCAAAGGCCCATCAGGCAGTTTCCCTCCTTGAGTACTTAGTCTTATGGAATGATCATGTGTTCTCTGATGAAACTTCCAGCTGGGATGGCATCAAGAGACACCAGTCACTGGACAGTCTTCCAACACAAATCTTCCACAGTCATCAGGTAAATAATTAAAGCAGTGCAGGAGGTGGAAAATCACCAGCTGTTGAGGTGTTAGCATGCTGGGCCACTGCTGAGCTATGCCCTCCTAGGATTCTTCAGAAATCTAGATGTGGTGGTGGGGGGGGGGGGGGGTCACTGGCAAGACCATAGAAAATTGCTACCTAATGCTGACATTCTAAACCTTACCTTGCAAAAAACACAAGGTAGAGCACACTTTGATGGGAGGATAGCCCCCGGAGTGATGGTACAGCAGCCCTAAAGTGCTCAGCTTGCTGTGCCCCAAATGCTGGAGTTTACAGAACACTAAGGGGTATGTTTACTAAACTCCGTTGCTGTGCGGGTCCCCGTTAGTGTGCGTGTGCCATATAAGGAGTGGGCGGTTCAGGCAGAAAAAAGAAAAAAACCCGACCGTACGTGTGTGCGTCGCGCTAATGTGCGGGGCCCACATTAGCGCGTGGGAAGGCTAAGTGGGGCGATGCTGCATAACCAAACAACAGAGCCGTAGTACAACGGTGAAGACACTGACCTATGGTGCAGGGGCCATGGGTTCAAACCCCCATTGCGCTCAACAAAAAAGACCAGCTGAGGCATCAGCTTTTATGGGCAAAAGTGGTGTAGGAGGCATATTGATTATGGGCGGCAGAAGGCGGCGCACTCTTTTTTTATACGGCATGAGGCGGCGCACTGTTCATTGTGGGCGGCAGATGGCGGCGCACTGTTAAGGTTGGGCGGCAGAGGACGGCGTGCTGATAAAATTGGGCAACAGAAGGCGGCGAGCTGGTGGGCAGAAGGTGGCGCGCTGATGTGTGAGGAGGCAGCCCAATAGTGGATGGGATAAGTGGCGCGCTGATGTGCAAATAATAGGAATGGAGCCATAGCACAATGGTGAAGACACTGAGCAATGGTGCAGGGACCAGGGGTTCAATCCCTCACAATGGCCAGTGAAAAAGGCTAGCTGAGGCAGTATGTTTATATGTTGTGGAGTGCTGTAGGAGGCTTTTTAATTTTATTTTGTGATAACTACTAGCAAACGCACTCTCACAGCATATTAATATAAGGCAGCCCATAAGGCACATGTTACAGTGCACCGTCCGCCAAGGCACCCTAGAATGTCCCCTATAGGGCAGCATGTATGTTGCGACACAGGATAATGTATAGTGCACCCTATATTTATTTATTTTATTTATTACAAATTCTTATATACCGCGCTATTTGGCATCAGCGCGGTTTACATTATAACACAACAACCATAACAACATGCTGTTTGGTATTACATCGAACAGGGGTCCAAACTTGGATAACAGGGGTAACTATATACATGAGATTTTTACATAGTAAAGAGTAGCTTGGATAACAGGGTTGATTATATGCATGAGATATTTACATGGCAATGAGTGGGTGAAATAACATAATGAACGTGAGGGTTGTTTCTTAGAGTGGGTCATCTCTTCAGAGGGGTGTCATTGGAGTGGCTGGCAACCATAACGTGCCCTATAGGGCGCCCCATAAAGCACCCTCAGAGGCACCTTATGGGTACAGTACCTGAGGGTGTCATTGCTGGCAGCAACATATGTACAGTAAATTAAAATAACTCTTTGGACACCCCTATCACAGAACCCCACTGTGGGTTTGAACCCATGACATCTGGCTGCACAGTCAGTGACGCAACCATTGGACTACAGCTCTATAGCTGTAAGCATCCCCTGGCTGGCTGCAGATAGCCTGTACGTCACCTCACTGACAGTCTGCTGTTGTGAACCACCCGTACCCATGATGCACTGCACATGCAAATCAGCTGTCCACGATTGAACACAAGATGGGAAATGCACCCCTAAAGCTCCCCGGCCTGGTAGGGGGAAGTGTCCGTGTGCACCCACACAGCACCTCGGCCTGGTAGGGTGTCCTGAGTGGGTGGACAAACGGCAAAGAGTAGCTAAACACCATCACATTGTGCGGTTACTGTGCTCACCCTGAGTGTGAGTGTGAGATGTTGCGCCCAGGACCAGGTCCACAACACCAGCCATGGCTGAATGCGGCCATGTCAAAGCTCCAAAGCAGCAATAACCTGTGGAATAGGTAGGTGCTGCATAAACATTTTGGAGATCTCTGTCTGGCTCTGGCTCTCCTCCTCCCCCGTGGATAAAACAGGGCTTCCTCTCAACAGATCCCCACCCCTTCCCTCCCCTGCAGGCAGTACAGTGGACCATCAACCCCAGTCCTGCTAGGGAACAGACACCCTACAGGGCAGTCCAAGCAGCTCCACACACATCCATAACACAATATCAGACAGACATTAGGCCTGGATATTCACAGATGCACCCCACCACTATCTGATATTCACCTGCAGCAAGCCATCAGCCACTGCAAGGCACTCCATCACAACACATACCAGCTGTGAACAGTCTGCTGGCTGGTCCTGATGGACATGCATGCACCCACAACTGGGGTGGCAGCACACACAGACAGATAAGTCCATGAAGAGGCCCCCACAGGACACCCATACATATCACATGGGAGAATCACAATATAGCACTATGCGGGTGCCTAGCCATGCTGCTGTCACTGCACACTCAGGGTGAGAGTGATCTCCCAGCAGAACATACAGAGGTCACCCTGTCTGTGTAGATGCTGGCCGGGCACTACCATGTGCAGCTGCATCCTGGTCAGTCCACTCTGTCTGAGATATACCCATGGTCCCTTGCTACTCATTATGCACATTGGCAGGCCAATACTGGCAACAGTGTTGGCAGTGTGGGCTGTGGAAGGGGCTTGCAGCCAACACCCACTGTATAGACAGACACACAAGTCCACACCTATGCCATCATGGTGCTACTATTGAGGAGGTAATTAGCCTTGCCCACCAAACCGGTGCTGGGCACGGCAAGGCATGGATATGCTACGCAGTACTGCTGGGGGTCACTCCCCAGGGTGGTAAACACCGTCAGAGGCAAGGGCTGGAGCACGCACCGCAAACACCGAACAGATTGTTCGGATGGGGTCAACTAGCAGTATGTGCGTAACGTATGGATATCTATCTGCCAGTACTCCTAGCAAGCGTCTTAGAGCTGTGTACCGTATACCTCAGGTGTAGGGTGACATTGCTAAGGTATGCAGGTGCTAGTATTGGGAGATGCATGCAGGGTCTAATGTTCTGCCTCTTCAGGAGACATTGGCCAATGGGGCCTGTGGGTGTGTGTGTGGGTGTGTCTGGCCCTGTTGGCTGCTGCTTTACAGCAGAGATTCCCAACTCCAGTCCAGGTTTCCATCACACTTTTCGGGTTTTCCTGCTGTTCCTCATGAATATGCATGAGCTACATCTACATGCCATGGGGGGGGTGCATAGATATACAGCACAGGCATTTGTATGAGTGGCAGCATGGAACCTGACTGGTGTGTGGCCCACCAGGACTGCATTTGGGAGATTCTGCTCTAGGTACTGCCCCTGTACATGGTGTCTGTGCTCAGTGGGGTAAAAGATAGACGTAGTACCATTGCATATGTCCTCGCCACCAAAGGTTTGTCCTTACTATCACTGTGTAGTTGTGGGAAAAATATGTGGGCAGGATTGGTGGTAGCCCCAGCTGGGCTTTGAACCTGTGACTTTCTGTTCTTGCATGCACTGTCTGTGTGCACTGCACCACTGTGTAGCCACAGGTTGGCTGGATTCCCTGGAACGTCCATGCCTGTGGATCCGGCAGGGCCTGTCTGTTGCAGTGGACTGTGCCAGCCTGCACATGGCTAGGCCTCTGTCTTCAGTGGCTAGCAGCCACTGCCCCCTGCACCACATGTACTGGTCCGCCAACATGCTGGCATGAGCTTCTCTCAGAAAAAGCAGATGACCTGATTGCAATGTGGCAGTACGGGACTGTATTTGGGGGACTTGGCTGTAGGTAATGCCCATTGTTGTGGTGTGTGTGCGGTGTTGGGTAAAATATGGGTGTTTCCCCCATGCTTATGTTCCCTGCAATACAGGGGTGTCTGCGCTATCTTTGTTTAGTGGTGGGTAAAATGTAGGGACTGGGCTGGCAAGTGCCCCAGCTGGGATTTGAACCTCTGGCCCTCTAGTCCTAGAGTTAATGGCTCTGTCCGCCGCACCACACTATGGCCACAGAGACAGTGCAGCCCCTGGAGGTAGTAAACCTGGCAGGATGGAGTCACAAACCCTGCTCTATGCATTTTTACTGTGGGCACATGCACCCTGTCTGGTGACAAACGTGCACATAAACCCCGGAAATTACCACAGCAAATGGGGGACACAATATCACCACTCTGGGCAACAGTGATATTAATGGGCAGCCATAGAAGACACTCCCAGGAAAGCTCCAACAAAAAGGAAATGTTTTTGGAAGAGTCTCCGCTCCGTACACCTTTCCAAAAAACATTTCTTTTTGCTGGAGCTTTCCTGGGTGTGTTTGTTGGTTTTGCCCATTACTATAACTGTTCCCCAGCTGAATTACTATTTTTACAAGTTTTGTTGTGGCCCTTTTCTATTTTTATTTCCACTTTTGGGCTGTGCACATGTATCTCACTGCTCACATTTTGCAGGTTTCCCCGGTTTTGCTGTACATTGCTGACGGAAATGGTTTCTCTTCCCTTTAAATGCATTCTACCGCGAGTGATTCACTCGCGCTATTTTTTTTTGGAAATTCAGCATCGATAATGTGCGGGGCGCCTCTCCCCTCCCCTTCCCCGCCCATTAACCCCTTCTCTCCGCCCCTCCGGGGCCTTCCTCCACCCTCCATTAGCCTTTCCACGCCTCTATCGGACATTTGCGGGCCCGTACTTGTGCGGCACCCGTTACTGTGACGCGCAAGTGTGCGGGGCTTCATCGCATGTTTGCGGGGCATTTAAGCGCTCTTAAGTACCGCTTTTAGTGCGCTATTTTGCGGCGCGCAAATTAGCGGTTTTTAGTAAACATGCCCCTAAGAGAGTCTTGCACATGAGTGTTGCGAATAGAGTGCGGAGGTAAAAGCCTGCAGAGTCGCGAACTCAGGTTGGAAGCTTGCTGCGGCCTGGCACGGGCATGATGGAAAGCAAGCCTGGAGATGCAGACCGCACAGGACATGACTACTGAAGTGATAAATGGTGCCAAGATGAACACATTAAAGCTGGCACAAGAATATACCTTCCAGTGCTATAATGGAAAAACAAAAGTAAGTAGGGAATGATGCACCTATAGCAGAGCATGAGGCAGTCCAGAAAATGTACCCCTTGTGCCTGATGTTGGCGGGGATATTTGCAACAATGCAATCTAACAGTGGATGCATTGGGCAAGATGGAAGATAGCTAGAAGAACCTGACTTAGTTGTACTCATAGTAGTTCTCTAAGGCCATGGGTGGCCCCCGCTCTCCTGATTTCAGATTGCCTCAAGGTGCTCTTAGGGTGAACTTCCTGGATATTCCAGCATCTGTATGAAATACTTAGGTAGTTGTTGAAGGAAAAGCATTTCAAGGTAGAACTGCATGTCTTATGTGGAATTCAGCATAGGCAATTGAAAAGGTTGGACCACAGGGGCCATGGCCCCACCAATATTTTGCCCAACACAACTTTAGCAATAGAGAGCTTTGAGACAGGGCTTGAGAATGGTTTGTTTGGCTCCTCCATCCAAAATGGTTTTCTGCTGCCCCTGGCATTCAGAGACTGATTTGTCTATAAATAAGGTTACCTTAAAGTGCTTAACCATAGAACCTAAAGCTAGCTATGTAGAGGCCCTCGCGATATTAAACAGAGGTGTAGTCAATTTAACAGGGAGTGCCACAGTCAACCTAACCATTCTATCTGTAAGGTTGGAGGACCAGTCAGTGTTGGAAGCACTGGTCACGAAGGCAGACTTCCTGAAACTATTTCAGGAATTAAAACTTCTGAGAGAGGATCTCTCCAAAGCAGTTGGAGATATTTAGCAAGAAATTAAATCTCTAGAGGAGAGATAGTCACATTGAATTAGATAAATACTGATGAACAGATAGATGCCATGGTAGTTTTTCAAACCAAAGTCAGGAAATTAGAAACTCTAGCCATGGAGACCAGAGTAAGTCAAGATGATTTAGAGAAGATGCAGCATCAAAATATTTGTCTGACCCAAACCTGCTGAAGGAGTGGAAGATGTGGTGTGAATGGAGCAAGAGATAGATGTTTTTTGTGTTCCACTGCCTGCTCCGCACCTGGAACAGTCACGCAGAGTAAGACAGCTCTCTCATCATCGTGCTTGTAATACAATATCCTCCTGGCTAATGGATACAAAAGATGAAGTAGTGATAAATTTATGAGTATTAAGGAAGCAGCAAACGTGTACTGCTTACATAGCAAACCAATAAATCTATTTAAAATGAACTGGTACAATGATTTATCAAGCAGTAAGATAAAGCCGGTGGAAGACAACCCCTAAATACTCCTTTTGCTTAGTAAAATTTCACTAAAGTGAATACAAAGTCTCATAGAAGAAATCAATCATTCCCTTTGCTGATGTGCAATCCTTCATGCAGTATAGTAAGTGCTTCAAAATGTGCAGAGATGCAGTTTTAGAAGCCCGGTTCATCTGGATACTTCATAGTTTAAAAGTAAACTTGTGTAGAGTCTGAAAAATTGTCAGTCATTTGTACATTTTTATCACTTGCTTTAGATATACTATAGCCACTGATTTTTCTAAAACGATTTTTGACTTCCAAAGGGAGAATAGTGACAAAAACTTGACTTTTGCTAAATACCATCTGTTGAAATAAAAGCAATGTAAAATAATGTTTCTAGGTTAAAATAAAATAAGTGCCATGACTTGAAAATTAAATCTATGCATAGCAGAAAGAGGAGTCACTATAGAGTCCATGAGTGCTGCCAACTCTTTTGTGAATCTGCCTCTCAGAACTGATTCACCCAAATATACATCTGACATTTGCACTGCTCCCAGAGCACTCAGGCCTAAATATATCTAGTTATGCCTTGGGAAGAATAAATCTGACTTGGATGATTGTTGCCATGGTGCTGTCATTTCTCCGTGTGACGTTTTAACATTGAAATCGTTTTCTTGCTCCACTATCATTTCTTATTCTAACAACTAGGAGTAGACTAATGGTTAGTGCAGTGAGCTAGAGCCAAGATTCAAATCCCACTTCTGCTCCTTGTGATCAGGCATTGCCCAAGGGTTACTTTCACCCCAGGTAGAAGCCCCGGCCGTGCCGCAGATTCTGGCAGCAGGGTGCAGGGGGGCGGTGGCAGAGGCCTATGGCAGGCCATATGCTTCGGCACAATGGTCTGCTGCTTCTGACCCCTTCCGATACAACTTCCTGTCAGAGGGGGGTCAAGAGCAGCAGGCCATGTGTGCCAAATCTCAGCACCTGGCCTGCCGTTGGTGCCACCCACAGAGGTCTGCCACCCTAGGCAGCCACCTAATGAATGGGCCAGCTCTGCTTGTGATCTAGGGCAAGTCACTTAACCTTCCATTGCCTTAGGTACAAACTTGGATTGTAAGTTCTCTGGGGATAGGAAAATATCAATTTTACCTGAAATGTAACTTGCCTTGAACTTCTGAGAAAAAGCATGAGTTAAATGTTGTTCCTATGAAAAAGGGTTTCCTAACATTCAGCCTTGTCACACTGAAAGAGCCCATGACTTTTTCTCCTTTCCATATTCCTTTAGGGATGATATTCAGAAGCGCAGTCTTTTCAGAAACTTTCATATTATGGAGAAATGTGGTAATTATCCTTTTCTCAATCTCTGGCGCCTTCTTTTCACAGTATAAATTTCTTTCTGTAATACAGATACATTTGATCCTCATACTTTCTTGACCACATATATCTCTATGATGAAGACATCCTATAAACTACATCCCAGCCCATAGAAATGCATGCATGTCCTATAGTCAGATTTAGGAACTGATATGTACATTATCTATGTTGAGGAAACTACATGATAAATATTGCATGCATCTTTGTGCCATAGCATTCAAAGTCATAGAAACATATTTCAACCAATCCCTAGAAAGGCATGTGTTGAATCCAGACGTCATCACACAAATCATAACCCTGTTTCTACAATTTAAGTGATGTTTAAGTTTATGTTGTCACTCACCAATGTTGTTCCCAAAAACAAATAAAAGCAAAAAACACACAGCAAGGGAACTGATAACAGGATATGATGAGAAGTTTCTTAAAAGAAACCTGATACGGCTGTCTTTCAGTGAAACGTAGCTACATAAAGGTACAATAATTATTATATAAGCCAAATAAAATATCAATGGGCACAAACATATTAACAAATTACATGTAGAGGTAATTTCATAACCTTCCGTGAGGTTTACTTACTTGAGAAAGCACATTTAAGTATACGTGTACTTTATAAAATAGGGGCATAAATAGTATAAAGATGTGTGCAGATTAGGTCTGAGCACTTATGCATGTCCTATGGCAGGTGTAAATAGTTGCACATAGAGAGGCACATTTCACAATGGGATGTCCAAGTGCAATTGGGGACTTCAAAGCCAGAATGTCTGAAAAAATAGCAGGCATATGGAAGTTCAGGCCCGATTTCGGAAATGTGAACATGCCTGATATGCACATTTATTTTTTTTTTTATAGAGTTTATTTAATGCTTTTACACCTCCACACCACCAACCATTTACATAACAATTAATAACAAAACAATCCATCTTAACCCACCAAACTCCCCCCTCCCCCTCACCCTCCCCCCGTGCATCCTTCACCCACCCTTCCCTCCACCCCCCTGTCTCCTTATGGTCCATTAACTAAACAAGCTCTCCAATGCTGGAGCAACGATTGCTATTAAAATTCTCTTCCCAGATAACAATACTAGTAATATTTTGACAGAGCTGCAAACTCGTCCAAATACCACTATTTATCTCTGATAGGCAGTGCCTCGTTGCTTGTTCCTACTTGCACGCCCTTCAAGATTCGTCGACTACTGGATGCCATCAGTTGATCTTGCCGTTTTTCATGCCTCACATATAGGCATAACAGGTTTCACCACAAGATAGCATCCAGTTTTGTCGAGTCCTTCCAGCATATCAAAATCAATTTAATAGCCACAGCAAGCATAAAATTAAACAAGAACATTTTATCCTTTGATAACGACAAGGTACTATCATTGGAGCGCAAGACTATGGTTCTCCAATACAACTGACCATCAAGATATAACACCTTTCGAACCCTGTCCCATACCTGAACCCAAAATCTCTGAACGTGAGGGCAGCTAAACATCATATGCTTCAAAGTACCCAGAGCCTCCCCGCATGACCAACACCTGTTACCCATCTTCGGATTCCACTTAGACAACCTTGCAGGGGTGATGTATGTTCTATGAGTCAAGAAAAACAAGGACTGGGTTATCGCCGCCCCTCTTGAGACTCTGCCGACCTGCTTCCAAACCCTCTCCCACAGTACCGGTGACACAGGCGTCTCAATATCCGCTTCTCAAGCTTTTCCCAAACCTGACAGCCAAGAAGAAGTCCCATCCCTAAGTGTGGCATAAAAATTCGAGCTTACCCCTTTCCCGGCAGAGCAAGCCTCTATTGTTCCTAAAAGCTTCCACTCTGGGGATAAAGAATCCGCTACAAGTCCAACTTTCGACAAACAATGTACTAATTGTACCCATTGAAAGTAGCAAGTATTGGGAAGCTTAAACTCCTGTTGAATCCGTGCAAAGGATTTCCACTTACCAGCATCGAGGAGTTGGCTGAGCGTCCAAATACCACCACCATACCAAGCTTTCCAGGCTACCACCTTGTGTCCAATTTTAATACGGGTATTAAACCATATCGGCATCTGCGATGAAGGGGGTGTACCAAGGCCCAACCTTTGCTCCAAAAGCCGGAAGGCCTCTTGTGTACTCCGGACCACTTGGCTAGCCCTAAGCGTATCCGGCAGTACCATTCCAATTAACAAGGATACAGGAATGGGTGCCACAATTCGCTCTTCAACCTCAACCCACGTAGGTCGCCGTGTAACAACATCTGGGGAAAGCCATTGCACTCCTTGTTTGAGCTTGAAGGCTTGGTGGTAGTTTTGAAAATCTGGAAGTTGAACCCCTCCAAAACATTTCTTAGCCGTTAACTTCCTAAAGGCAATCCTCGGGGGTTTGCCCTGCCACAGAAAAAGGCTAAGTGCTCTCTCAAGTTATGATATGCACATTTATCAAACATCTATATAGACATTCCCAGAAGAGTGTTTCAGAACCAAGATGTCTAATAGCATAATACTCAGTAGTAATGGTTTATGAGCAGAGTGTCCAGGGTTCAAATCCCACTCTGGGGCTTCATGATCTAAGGTATCACTTAATTCTCCATCTTCTCTGGCTCTTTTAAGGTGAAAACAAACACTCTCATGATGCCTGTTCTTGCCTGGAGCAGTTATAAACATGGATATGCTTGCAGACGTCTTTAACTTTTCTGAGATGGAATGGATGTATACATCCATTGCTAGTCCCACCAGAGACATCTGGAAATGCCATTTTTGGAATGGCTACAGAGATGCGTCTGTGATTTTGACATCCACATGCATGTTTTCAGATGTCCAAATCACAATTAAACCTTTTGATACTGTTGATCACTCTCTCCTCCTTGACACATTATCTTCTCTGGGCTTTAGAGACTCTGTACTGTCTTGGTTTGCTTCTTGTCTTTCGAATCGCTCTTTTAGTGTTTGTTCACATGGTTCCTCCTCTTCTGCTATTCCCCTCTTAGTTGGTGTACTTCAAGGATCTGTTCTAGGACCTCTCCTTTTCTCTCTCTATACCCAGTCTTTCAGTTCCCTCATCTTTTCCCATGGTTTTCACTATCATTTTTATGCTGATGGTTCTCAACTCTATATTTCCTCACTTGATATTTCTCCTGTACTCCAATCCCGTATGTCCACTTATTAGAGGAAGGTCTTGCCAGACAAATCTCATTAATTTGTTTGACTAGGTGACCAGAGAGTTGGACTGAGTGAGAGTCCTAGATGTAGTGTACTTACATTTCAGTAAAACCTTTGACACCGTTCTGCACAGATGACTTACATAACTGACTGAATTAGAAATTGGATGAGTGGGAGGAGATAAAGGGTACAAGTAAATGGTGTCCTTCTGTATAAGTCTTTGGTGATTCCTCATTTGGAGTATTGTGTGCAATTCTGGAGACCACATCTTCAAAAGGATATAAACAGAATGGAGTCAGTGCAGAAAGTGGCTATCAAACTGGTCAGTGGGCTTCACCATAAGGCATATGGGGACAGACTTAAAAATCTCAATATGTATATTTTAGAATAAAGTTGGGAGAGATGATAGAGATGTTTACATATCTCCGTGGCTTAAATGTACAGGAGGAGAGCCTCTTTCAATTGAAAGAAAGCTCGGCAATGAGGGGGCATAGGATGAAGGTAAAGGGGATAGACTGGAGTAATATGGGGAAATATTTCTTTAAGGAAAGAGTGGTAGGTGCATGGAATAGTCTGCCAGTGGAGACAGTAGAGACCTTGACAATTTCTCAATTCAAGAATGCATGGAACCAACACATCCCAAAGGAACCACAGTGGCATTCATGGCAGCAACAATCCGAGCTCATTCGCAAATATGCTAACGGCACCAATGGGATTGTGGCTATCTGGTCTATGTGTTATTACATCACATTTTGATGACTTTTAAGAGCGTCTTTTTGCCTGTATTTCATTCATGCCGATTTCTCAGCATCATATTGGGCCTTGGTTTGGCCTGAAGCAGAGCCTTTATAAAATTCTAGGGAGGCCCAAAACACAGTCTGTGTCACCATCTCGGATTGTTGCTGCCATGGATTGCCATTGTGGTTCCTTTGGGATTTTATGGTGCTACTATTTCCATTTGTGAAACCGCCAGGACTTTCCCTGTGATTACAGCCTTTTTTTGGCCATTGCTACTGATTAAGCCTATGTGATGGCCACAGGGACTTTACAAGCTAAGTGCATATCTTTATTTGTTTTGTGGTTCACTTTGTGGTGTTTCACATATGTGACGTCTTTGGGTGTCTTTTTATTAGAATAAATAGGAATTCTTTGTTTCATGGGGAACGTTGGCTTCTGCAGACAAAGTTTCCGACAAAAAAATTGAGGCTTATCTTCCTTTTCCAGAACAGGCAAGACATGACACTAAAGGGTATGTTTACTAAATGCGCTAATGTAGCATCTGTAACATTAACACGTGTTAATGTTACATTAGGTAACGTTAATGAGCATTAACGTTACCGCAACGGTAAATGTCCCAGAGGGTGGGGAGAGGGCAGAGAGTTGGGGTCAATGGACGAGGAGTGGGTGGGGAGAAGCCCCTGCTACACTAACGCTGTAACATTAATGCCAGGCTTCTACTGCCAGCGAAAACCTGTCATTAATGCTTTTTTGCAGGAGAGAGAGACCATTTCAGTGTCAGCAATGTATAGGACAGACAAGGAGCTCAAGAAAAGTGATAGTAGTGCTCCATTTGCAGCAACTATATAGTGCCCAAGTAGGAATAGGCATTATGATGATGGTGCAAATGGGGCAAAAGGGGGTGCAGTGGGAACAGCTGGAGCACAGGCAATCACCTAGGTGACACATAGGAACACAGAAACTGAAAAACAGCAAGACAGCATCTGATCAACATCAAACATGCCCAGTATTCTGTTTTCCACAGTTTCCCTTCCTGGGGACACATACCCAGCAGGTGCCCCAAACATCACACAGGAACCACTAAGTCTGTAATGGGGCAAGCAGTGCAAATCTGGGGACCAGTCTAACAAGGGTCTATGGACCTTCCCCAGGAAATGTCTCAAACTGTTTTTGAAACCCAGCGAAATGTACACCCTTTACTACAGCCCCTAGTAAGATAGTTCAGAGTTAGACCATGCGTTCTCTGAAATATATTTACACTCAGTAGTCCAAACTGGATACACTTTAGCTGCACTGCATGTCCCCTAGCCTGTCCACAGTCTGGTGGCATAAAACAATCTACCTACGTTTACCTAGTCCACTCTATTCAATAGTCTCTAGATCTCAACCTGCCACCCCCCCCCCCCCAGCCATCTTTCCCCTAGGAGGAAGGGACATATCATTGCCAGGTGGTGATGGGGGGGGGGGGGATGTGCAGATATCCATGTATGCCCCCTCAATCCCAGCCCCCGCACCCTAGCCACCCACCTACCCGCACATTGGATGGCCTGGGACTATGCACTGCCAGCACCGACAGCACATGGGTATGTCAGCATGGTGGGAGGGGAAGGGGTTGATGGTGGCGAGGACAGTGGCACCTGCCTGCAGCAGACCAAGGCTTTGCCCTGTTCCAGTGCACCGTGCGCAATGCAACATGTCAAGGTATGTCTGATGGGAAACATGTTGGCTCCAGGGGCAGAGATGTTTATGTGGCAGCACTGTGGTACATTACACACAGTTGGTGTGCTGCAGAGCAGAGGATCACTGGTTTGGATCCTGGCTGTGGAAACATTAGTGCATGTCCCAACCTTTTACCCCACATTGCGGATACACCATCAATATGTGCAATCCCCAGTGCAGCGGCCAACAGGGGTACAAACACCCACACAGACAGGCTCCACTATCCACAGCTGGACGGAGAGTTAGGCTGTTGGCTCCTACACACGGAGCAGCAGTTAGCACCAGAGCACTACTACTAGCTCCTGCACAATGAGCACACGTTAGCAATGCCTGCACTGAGATTGGGACCAGAGTGGCTAAGGCACCTTAAAGTCCTTAGGGCACCTTGACTTAAGGTGCCTTAAGTTAAGGCACCTTAAGTTAGGGTGCTCTACAGCTCTTAGGGCACCTTAAGGCATGTTTGTCAGCCTTAACATGCCCTAAGGTGCATGCTTGTCACCTTAACATGTGATGTCCCATTAACGTGTGTTAAACGGCCAAGGCGCTCTGTTAACGTGCGTTAAACGACCTATTGCTCCCTTTATGATGGAACACTCCCTACTAGCCCATTGCCTTATATGGCTTCAGGTACCTTAATGCTGCCCTTATCGCTGGTAACTTTACCGTGGTTTAGTAAACATACCCCAAAGAATACCTCCTAGGAATGAAAACGAGAAGACAGTAGTCTGCTGATGCTCCTTTAGGAGAAAATATGTTTTCTTGACATTGCTTTATAGATGACATTTTTATGTTATGGTCGAGTAAAGAAAAGATTTAACAATGTCTGTCACATGGTTAAATTCCTGTAACCAAAGCAGTCAGTTTGAGATGCAATATAACTCAAGGTTTGTTTCTTTTTTTGATGCAAAAATAGAATATAAGGAGAAAATGTTCAGCACATCAGTATATACTGTGATGAGGTAGCGCTGTCAGAGCCCATGGAAATAGGGAACTATGAGCAAAACATAGCTGACAGCTCAGAAATACATGTGGAGAAAGGTTACCACGGGCAACAGATACAAGCTGGGTCACGAGGTGTAAGGGAACGCCCAAACACAAGCCTGGATAGGAACTCATTAGGAAATGAGGGGCAGCTGGGTAGGGGCGGAGCCCAAACAAACACCACGAGAAAGACAGTTAAAAGTCACTCACCTGAAGGGAGTGGCAGAGCCGTGGAAGGAACGTTCAGGAGGAGAACCATTGAGGGAACGTTCAGGAAGAGAGCTGTTGGAGTTGCTGAGGAGAAAAGCCAAGGGAACATTTGGAGAGAAGCCTCACGAGGGAAACACAGAACTGTGGAATCCAGGAGGGACTGCTTTGAGAAGCAGGGCACAGCTCTCCAAAATCCCCAGGAACCTTGCTATGAGGGGAGCAGAGGTAATAGTCCGGTGGCCAGGCTAAAGGGAGCCAAATTACCCAGCACAAGGTACCAAGCAGGGGATAGTTTTTACCCTGAGGAAACTTTTATACCAGAGAAGCAGCTAGCAGAGAAACACAGTAAAAGGTTCTCATGCAAACGGAGCTTGGCTCGGCTGAGAGACCAGGAAGAGAGAGTGCCAGAGGGTAGGTGTATTAACCCTAATAGAAGAGGTCCAGAATACAGAGAATTACCCTGCACTTACCAGGAACTGTGTAGCTCTTTTGACCATGATTATAGTGAATGTGGTAATTACCCATTTCCCTCTAGTGCAGTGGAGGAGGGGAATGCTGTGAGTTACAGAGAGGAACTTTGCAACGGAAGTTTTACTCCAGGAGAAAGTTATTCCGACAGTGAAGAGATGCAATATGAGCCTTATGAGGAATCTTTGAATGGCAGTGATATGGACTGTACGTACACTATGGCAGATGCCATATCCTCTCTATGTTAGAGTGCTGTGAAAACTGTTTAAAAAGAAGAACAGGAAGAAGGTTTTTCATGTGAAAAGGACTGTTTTCTTTTCCTTCTGTTTGTTACAAAAGCTGAAGTTAAAGCCAAGTTCTGTTCCAGCATTTCTTTAATTTTGATGCCAGATGAATGGTCTGTTTTCCTTTGTTTCAAATGCTAAAATATCCAATCCCGGACGGGGAATAAAATCCTGTATTATAACCTTACACTTGGTCTGCAACTACAATTTCTTTGACTGGTGTTTAGAACCACAGGTTCCAGAAGGCATTGCAAAGCCTTCCCACAATACTCTATAGCTATTAGAGTACTACCCCACTGACGTACCCACGCCGCTGGCCTCTGGGGACGCTGGTGGGTGACATTTGGCGTAGTTTTGAGGATTTTTACTTTTGGAATAAAAGGACATTTTAAAGAAAACTGCTGCAGCTGTACCAGGAGACCCTGAGAAGCCAGTTCAGTGACGGACCGGACGGTGGAGAGCACAGACCTTTCTTGCATGCTGGAATCTACGCAAAAACTAAGGTAACGATACCTAGGGCAGAAGCGTAGGTGGATTCAGGCAAGAAAGAGGGCACTGCCATGCTCAGGATTAAGGGCTGAAAGAATATAAGTACCGCACTTGGTGGTGTCTGTCTTTCTTTTCTCCGCAGGGGTACAGACAGAAGAATGGATGCCCGAGATATGATGAGCTGGATGCAACTCCAGTGGGACAAGCAGCTGGAGTTGGCTAGACACATCCAAGAGCAGACGGCCAACATGCTAAGAGAGCAACAGAAGCCACTCTTGGACACTATGAAAGCGTTTTTGGAAAAGCCGCAGGAGCTGAGGACTGAAAACCCCGCTATAGTTCCAGCGGTAGGACTAAATGGTTGCCATACATTTTCCTTGGGACAATTGAGTCCACGCGATAATATAGATGACTTTATAGATGCCTTTGAGAGAATAGGGGAGGCGTTGAAATGGCCAAGAGAGCAGTGGGCGACCCGCTTTGCGGTATCACTTACTGGGGAAGCTCTCTCCGCCTACAAGGCCATGCCTGCGACCCTTGCTGCTAATTATGAGGAAATTAAATGAGCAGTTAAGGATAGACTAGGGCTGTCTACTTTACATTACCGCAGAATGTTTAGAGAAGCTAGAATGAAGTCACAGGAGACCCCTAAAGCCTTGCAGCAGAGGCTGAAAAATCTGGCATACAAATGGTTAACTCCTGAGCGGAGAACCATAGAATCGGTGTTAGACACAGTTATTTTGGAACAGTTTCTTCAGGCTGTGCCCACCGAGATGAAAACTTATTTGACCTTGCAGAACTGCCAAACTACTGATGAGGCAGCCAGTCTGGCAGAGCGATATTTGGAGGCGCAGATGGCTGACACCTCAGGGCTTGGTATAATGAAAGCCGTAGGAATGGCAGTTTTCAAAAAGGGAAAGTATCTTAAGGGGAAAATGTTTAATGCCAATGTTAAAAGTACTAATAATGATATTTTTCTTACATGTAAAGGAAAATGTTATATATGTGGGAGAGCAGGCCATTATCAGAAGGACTGCGCTGAGCGGAGTGTCCTCATGGCTGGAGCAGGCAAGCCAGTGCAAGATGGATTCCTGATTCACGTTCAGGTAGAGGGGGTAGAGGCACTGGCCCTGCTTGACTCGGGGGCTGACCAGAGCATGATTTCCTGCAGGCTCTGGGAAGCCATTGAGAGGTGCCGTCAGTCAGCCTCGAGTCAAGCAGGGAGCCAGGTGCATCTAAAATGCATACACGGGGCATTTTCATACTACCCTTTACAGAAGCTGTCTGTGCATGCATTAGGCTTTGAACAACCAGTACAGGTAGCCATAGTCCCCACATTGCCCAGAGATGTTATCTTAGGCAGAGACTGGCCGCCCTTTGTTAAGGGGTTAGTAGCAGGTTTGAGTACCCCGTCAGGCCTAGTGTCCACCCGCTCGCAAGCCGGGACCTCAGGGGTAGGAAAGACATCTTCTGAGAGCACAGAAGAGCCTGAGGGGGAGGAAGGCCCCCAAGAGGAAGAATTAAATGAGGGAGAATTAGACATTCTTCCCTCACATGATGACTTAATTCATGAGCCAGTTAAGGAGGGCAGGAAGGCCAAAGCCAAGAAACGCCAAGAGAGGCGTTATAGGACCCGAGGGAGGGCCGAGTTGCAGGCCGGAGCAGGGTTGCCCTGGGTGCCTGCAGAACTAGTGAATAAATTCCCATCGTTCCCAGCAGAACAGCAGGCTGACCCAGCTCTTAAGAGAGCCTTAGAATGGGCCCAGGAAACACGGCCTACCCTACCCAGGTTTTTCCTAGAGAAAGAGGTTCTATATAGGGAAAGCCTTAACCCATACACTGATGCTGTAAGGAAGCAATTGGTTGTGCCGACAACATTTAAGGCCATGGTACTGCGGTTGGCACACGACCACCCCATTGGTAGCCATAAGGGGATCCAAGGCACCCTGGACCAAATATTGGTTCGCTTCTATTGGCCAGGGGTCTTCAAAGAAACGAGGCAATACTGTGAATCCTGCCCAACCTGTCAGAGGGTTACAGCTCTAAAACCCAAAGCTGTACCGATGGTGTCCACACCCACCATAGCAACACCTCTGAATCGCATAGGGATGGACATTGTAGGGCCTCTGATACGAACACCGAGAGGGTTCCAATACTTGCTGGTAATAGTAGACCACGCCACCAGGTTCCCTTGGGCTATTCCATTAAGAAACACCTCCGCGAGGATAATCGCCCAAGAGCTGGTGAAGCTATTTTGTGAGGTGGGGTTCCCCAGGGAGGTACTTACCGATCAAGGTAGTAACTTTTTATCAAAGCATTTGGCGATGGTCTGCGAGGCGTTCGGCATAAAGCATATACGGACTGTGGCATATCATCCCCAAACAAATGGGCTTGTAGAGCGGATGAACCAGTCTTTAAAACAGATGCTTAGACGGGGTTTGAAAAAGGGAGAGATGGGCGACTGGGACACCCTACTCCCATTCGTGTTGTACGTGTGCAGAGAATGCATACAAACGTCCTTAAAAGTATCCCCATATGAACTCATGTTTGGCAGACCCCCTAGGGGAATCTTGGACTTTCTAAATGAACAATGGGTGGAGCCAGATACGCAAGAGGTTGGGGTACCTCAATTCTTGAAGAATTTGAGGGAACGCTTGGATAGGACAGCAAAGTCCTCAGTGGAGAATTTGCAGGCCAGCAAGCGCAAGCAAAAGTATTATTATGACAGGGGCACGAGACCCAGACACTTGAATATAGGAGATAAAGTGATTGTCCAGGTAGCAGACCAGGGACCCAAGTTTGAGGCCCATTGGAAGGGGCCTTGCACTGTGATAAAGAAAGTGGGCCTGGTCTCATACAAAGTAGAGAACGAAAAGGGGCGTCAACAGGTGTATCACCTAAACGTCCTAAAGCCCTGGAAAGATAGGTCGGCCACTGCCAGCATGGCTTATGTAGAGCAGTATGATAGAACCCAGGATCAGATTATGTGCTGACTGGAAGGGTCAGCAGCCCGTAATATTTTAAGGGGGGGGATCTGTCATGAGGTAGCGCTGTCAGAGCCCATGGAAATAGGGAACTATGAGCAAAACATAGCTGACAGCTCAGAAATACACGTGGAGAAAGGTTACCACAGGCAACAGATACAAGCTGGGTCACGAGGTGTAAGGGAACGCCCAAACACAAGCCTGGATAGGAACTCATTAGGAAATGAGGGGCAGCTGGGTAGGGGCGGAGCCCAAACAAACACCACGAGAAAGACAGTTAAAAGTCACTCACCTGAAGGGAGTGGCAGAGCCGTGGAAGGAACGTTCAGGAGGAGAGCCGTTGAGGGAATGTTCAGGAAGAGAGCTGTTGGAGTTGCTGAGGAGAAAAGCCAAGGGAACATTTGGAGAGAAGCCTCACGAGGGAAACACAGAACTGTGGAATCCAGGAGGGACTGCTTTGAGAAGCAGGACACAGCTCTCCAAAATCCCCGGGAACCTTGCTATGAGGGGAGCAGAGGTGATAGTCCGGTGGCCAGGCTAAAGGGAGCCAAATTACCCAGCACAAGGTACCAAGCAGGGGATAGTTTTTACCCTGAGGAAACTTTTATACCAGAGAAGCAGCTAGCAGAGAAACACAGTAAAAGGTTCTCCTGCAAACGGAGCTCGGCTCGGCTGAGAGACCAGGAAGAGAGACTGCCAGAGGGTAGGCGTATTAACCCTAATAGAAGAGGTCCAGAATACAGAGAATTACCCTGCACTTACCAGGAACTGTGTAGCTCTTTTGACCGTGATTATAGTGAATGTGGTAATTACCCATTTCCCTCTAGTGCAGTGGAGGAGGGGAATGCTGTGAGTTACAGAGAGGAACTTTGCAACGGAAGCTTTACTCCAGGAGAAAGTTATTCCGACAGTGAAGAGATGCAATATGAGCCTTATGAGGAATCTTTGAATGGCAGTGATATGGACTGTACGTACACTATGGCAGATGCCATATCCTCTCTATGTTAGAGTGCTGTGAAAACTGTTTAAAAAGAAAACAGGAAGAAGGTTTTTCAAGTGAAAAGGACTGTTTTCTTTTCCTTCTGTTTGTTACAAAAGCTGAAGTTAAAGTCAAGTTTTGTTCCAGCATTTCTTTAATTTTGATGCCAGATGAATGGTCTGTTTTCCTTTGTTTCAAATGCTAAAATATCCAATCCCGGACGGGGAATAAAATCCTGTATTATAACCTTACACTTGGTCTGCAACTACAATTTCTTTGACTGGTGTTTAGAACCACAGGTTCCAGAAGGCATTGCAAAGCCTTCCCACAATACTCTATAGCTATTAGAGTACTACCCCACTGACGTACCCACGCCGCTGGCCTCTGGGGACGCTGGTGGGTGACAATACCAAAGAAACATTTAAGTTATGATTGTTGCCATCCTTAACGTCTTAAAAACAGTTTACCATTCTCACAATTTATATAATATAGAAGAATATGTTCTACCACTGAAGAATACAAATTAAAATGAAGATATCTTCAGCTAAAGTTATTGAAAAGAGGTTATTCTGAACACAGTGAAATGAGATTTTAGAAGGGACAGCTAGGAAGAATCGAGGATGTCCAGAACACAATGGCCAAAAATCCAGGGGAGTAGCAGCAGTGAAGGGAGGCACATATAAGTGCCTTTAGAAATCTCTGCCTCAGTTACCAGTTCTGGTGATGGGCCTGTGAAGATGGCAAGGCTGGATACATGCATGGGTGTAAGCCGTTTCACAAATGTGGATGGCCCCAAATTGCATGGCCTCAGAACCGGGTACTTGGTTGTGCAAGCAGGGGTATTTCAGAAGGGGACGGGGTTGCCTATGTTATGAGACTTGCATGTCCCAGCCAGGCATTTCAGATACTGAGATGTGCAGTGCCAGGCTAGTAACATGCTTGGAGTATGTATTTACATGCAAGTTTCATTGGTCAGAAAATATTAAATATGACGATGAAAGCACATTTTGTGTTTCCCTCTGGAAGCATTGCAGCCTTGAAAGAAGCACTATTTTGCACCTTATTCATGGTTAGGAGCAGGTGTAGGCATGAGCGCCTCAATAAGCAGGACCAAACATGCTTGTGCATTCTGAAATCACACCACGATGCTCATCTCTGTTGATATGCCCAGGCCACACCTCCGACATGCTCCCATGCTATATGGACATGCTCATACTGGGGACATCTATATACCCAGCTTTCTAAAATGGGTCTGGGGACGTCGCTGTGATTTGAACGTCTGAATGCCCATTTTCAGATGGCCAAATCACGCACGGGGCTTCTAAACAATCCCTCAAGGCCTATAAATGAGCCTTATAAACAGAAAATTACTTTTAAATTACATTGCTAGGTCTCATGAACCTAAGGATGAAGAAATATGTGTTTTAAAACATTCACAACTCCAAAATTATTTAAAATTATTTGGCGGTATTGAGATGTTTTGAAACTATATGAATGTTTTTCTAACAGTAATGTAATGACATTATAGAGCAGAGGCAAAATTTCAAAAAACTATCTTTGCCCAGAAGAATTAAGATGTGAATCTTTTGAATCCAGTAGTTGAAAGGCACCCTGTATGAGGACATTTTAAATGTGGTTAGTGCTACATTTGCTAGATTTTTTTTTTTTTTGGTTTCTGTTCTTGTTATATGTAACTGCTGTACTTACAGAATTTAAATGTTAAAATGTAAACCGCTGCTGATCACTCGCAGGAGCGGTATAAAAATAAGTTCAAATAAAAATAAATAAATAAATTACTTTACAAACAAAACAGTTCACTAATCCAGTGGATGGGCATATCTAAGAATTTTAACATTTCAATACATGTTCAACAGATTATGTAATGTATGTTATGATCTGCTTGTGTGACCAACTGTACATTGGTCATATAACAAGACAATTAAAAATAAGCTTGTTAGAACATCATCAAAACATCATTACAAAAAGAGAAGACACATTCTTGGCTTCCCATTGTTTAGCAAAGAATCATGCTTTACGCTGTTTTTTGATTGAAGTAATCCAGAAAAATATGCGAGGTGGTAACAGAGCTCAAGTACTTCATCTGAGTGAACAGAGATGGATATATAAACTACAGCCATTATAACCTAAAGATCTAAATTCTTGTGTTGAGTGGAATGCATTCTTTTAGTGAATTACAACATCTGTTTAATCGAGTTAAACTTTATAAGACTCATTTAATTAACAAAGACTGAGTTCTTTTTAAAATAATTAAGTGATTGAATGAATTCAAGGCAAATGAATAGGTCATCAAGCCATGAAGTTTGTAATTAAATTCATTAGAATTTAGTTCTTTCGACATAAGTAAATGATTGAAAGTATGCAGGGTATGTTTAACCATTAATTGAGAAGACAAGAAATTGAAAATCAGAGTTCTTAAAGTCAGTTGTCATGTTTTAGAGCATGAGAGCTGTAGCTCTGGTGAGGTAATGCAACAGTATAGTGAGTATTTTTAAAGAATATAGATGAGCTTAAGACTAGTGATTTCTTAACTATCAATTATTTATGACCAACAATAACCCCTCAAGCAGCTTGAATGGTGAAGCAAAGGACTTTCCGTTAGATATGGTCAAGTGAGTTTGGCTAAGTCAGAGCAAGCCCTATGATTAATGCTATAATCCTGTGGCATTTTTAAGAGAAATAAGTATTTATTTCTTTATTTAACATTTCCTTTATACCGCCTTTCAGATTATCAAAGCGGTTTACATAGAACAGTAAACGTGTTATACATAGAACAGTGAGTATAGAACATAGTACAAGAAATAGGGGAGTAGGGGACAAGGGATGAACATATTAGGAGGGTGAAATGGTAGAACTATGTACAGGGAGATGATATTTACATAGGGCTAAATACATTGAGACCTGAAAGCATATTGGTAGCAGGAGGGGGGGGGGGGGAGAGCATTTTATGCTAAGTATCACTACCAACGTATTCTTGGAATAGGAAGGTCTTTAGTTTTTTAGGGAAATCAGTGCAGTCATTGGTGTTTCTTAGTGTGGTTGGGAGTGAGTTCCAAAGTGTGGGACCATATATAGAGAAGGATCTGAGGCAGGTTGCTTGGGTGCTAGTTGTCTTAAGTGTTGTAATGTTAAGCAGGTTCTGGTTATGCTGTCTTCTTGATCTTGTACTAGTTGGTTTTTGAATGAGATCATGAAGGCAGCTTGGAGCTGGGTCATGGGTGGATATGTAGGTGAGCATGATGGCTTTGAATTTGATTCATAGTTGTATACGGAGCCAGTGAAGAGTTTTGAGCACTGGGGTGATGTGTTTGTGTCTTTGTGTCTCTGTTATAAGTCTTGCTGTGGTGTTCTGAGCTAGCTAGAAAGGATTGGAGGGGGGCATGTTTTGGGAGGCCTTAAAGAAAAGAATTGCAGTAGTCCAGTTGCAGGGTGATTATAGCTTTGCATACTGTCTGGAAGTGGCTGAAGGTTGTGTAGGGTCTTCATCTTATAATAGGCAGTAGATGTGATATTCTTTATGTGAGCTTGCATGTTCAATTGCTGATCCAGGGTGACTCCAAGATATTTGACTTTCTGTTTGACTGGGAGGGTTATCTTGTTTTATTTCATTTCTTTTTTTTATACCACACTCTTTAGAATCAGTGTGGTTTACATGTATACTAACAGGTACTTTTTATTCCCTTGTACCCAAAGGGCTCACAATCTAAGTGTACCTGAGGCAATGGAGGGTTAAGTGGCTTGCCCAAGGCCACAAGAAGTGGCCATGGGACTAGAGACCCCAGTCCCTCTGGCCTGAAGTTGCTTGTCCCCATGTGGGAATTGAATCCCCAGCCTTCCAGCCTGAGGTAGCCTCTCCCAACCACTGAGCCACTCCTCTCTCTAACAGTTGAGTATGACTGTTTTTGGAAGGGTGAAAGAGGGATCTCTTGAGATGAAAATGGCTTCAGACTTTGCAAAGGTTATTAGGAGGTTGTTGTTTTTTAGCCATTTTGCCACATAGAACATCAGGTTGTCAGCATAGATGTTGTACAGAATTTTTAAGTTTTTTGAAGCTTTTGCATACTGGTTGGATGAACAGGTTGAAAAGTAAGGATGAAAGGGATGACTCTTGGAGTACTCCCTGCTGGAGTCAATGAACATTAAATAAAATAATTAAACAATATTTTGTTCAATTTATTGTAAGAATGAATATTGGCATACAAAACTAGTGATAGGTTGTTCACTTATACATTGGGAAGCCAGGACCAGTGCATGGAGATGAGGCACCATAGGTGAACCTCATCCAATGTGTCCCCTACGGCACCCATTGATGCCACTACCGCCCTTCTCCAAGACTGATAGCAGTGGCAATATGAAGTGCAATCAAAAAGTATCAAGACCTGTACAAAAACACAAGAAGTATAACACTGACAGTTATTGCAGTCAGTCTCCTTCAAAGTAGTCCCCTTCCAAAAAAAACACACTTCCTCCAGCGTTCTTGCCACTGCTGGAACCAATTTTTAAATGCCTCTTTCGTTATCCTGTGAATCTGCTGTGTCAAATTTTGCTTAAAGGTCTCCAAATGGTCAAATCTCCTTCCTTTTGGTGGTAATTTCAGTTTTGGAAACAAGAAAAAGTCACACGGTTTGAGGTCAGGTGAGTATGGAGGCTGACGGACTTGCTCAATTTGGTGTTGGCCAAGAACTGCTGGACAAGATGCGATGCGTGAGTTGGGGCATTATTGTGATGAAGCAATCATTCACCCTTCTTGTGCAACCCAGGCCTCTTACGAAGAACTGCATCTCTCAAACGAGTCAGAACTTGGACGTAGTACTCCTTATTGATGGTTTAGCCTTTTGGAGAATACTCATTATGACCAATACCCTAGTAGTCAAAGAAAATTGTGAGCATGACCTTGACATTGCTTATCACCCAACGGGCTTTCTTGGGTCTGGGAGAGTTTGGAGTCTTCAATTATGAGGATTAAGCCTTAGTTTTCTAGTCATAACCATAAACCCATGATTCATCACCAATAATAATCTTTTTGATAAAATCTGAATTATTTTCAGCGTATTCCAAAAACTCCCTGGCTGCTGACAATCGATCTTTTTGGTCGGGAGACAGGAGTTTCTGCACGAATTTTTCAGACGTGCATCTCATCCCCAAATCAACAGTAAGAATGGACTGTACTTACCTGAAACTGATGTCCATGTCCTCAGCAAGCTCCCTGATTGTCAATCAAGAATTTGAGCATTTTGTGGCATACATTGCTTCAACTTTGTCTTCATTCCTGTCATACTTTTTGATCACACCTCATAGCTACAAACAGGCACGTGGCACTTATCTTCAAGTTTCGACATCACAGGACTATTTCAAATCATTGCCCCTGCTGTCTGTCCTGGAGAAGGGCAACAGTGTTGGCAATGGGTGCCCCTAGAGGGTCAGTGCACTAGGTGAACACCTAGTTCATCTAATGGTAATTCCGGCCCTGTGGGGAGCACAAGTATTGCACTATAGAGGAATTTTTGACCCATGATGTGTTGAGTGAAAGTCTAGAATAAAGCATTTAAGTTACAGTCTGAGGTCTCCATATCCATATTGGCTTAGTTAATTTTATGTTTTTGCATTGTATTTAAGAACAGTCTGTTGGTTAGTGGCATTATCACCTCCTCCTTTTGGCTAGTTATGCCCCTCTCTATGCAGCTATCATCCTTCTAGCTTTGGACACCATCTTGTCATATTGTTTTGCAACCTTCAGGTCTTCAGGCATTATCACCCTAATGTCTCATTCCTGGTCCATGCACATCATCCTCTCACCCCTCGGATACTGTCCTTTCGGATTTCTGCAGTCCTAGTGCATCACTTTGTACTTCTTTGCATTAAATCTTAACTGCCAAGACTTAGAACATTCTTCTAATATTTGTAGATCATTTCTCATATTATCTCCTCCCTCAAGGGAGGTCATTCTGAAACACAAATAAGCCCTGTGTGCGTTCAGGATTGATGTTTTGCAGTCAAAAACATCTAGACATATATTCTGAAACCAGGCGGCCATGCACTTACACAGCACTAAAACGGGCATCTCAGAAAGTGGGCGGGAGGGGGCAGAACAGGGGCATGGTCAGGCATGGAGACATACACTGCATATTCAGGAAAGGCCCATATACGTCCCTGGAATTTCACCCATATACCCACCTTATACCTGCTGAAACGTGACATAAGGGCTGGGCTTAGAAAAATCCTGCTCTGAACTCCAGTGTGTCTCACAGTGATGAATGGCTATTTATTTATTTATTTAACCAGTTTTATATACCACTTTATCCTTCAATAAAAGTGGTTGACAATACAAAAGATCTACATTGAACGAGAGGGGTGGGACTACATGACATACATGCAGACTTTTAGACATTTGGTATTTATTATTCTATTCCTTCTATGCGTGCCAGTGGGGTTTGGCGTCCTAGGTTAGGTGTAAGAAGTGTTCTGTGAACAGGAGTGTTTTGAGCGCCTTGCAGAAGTCCTTACTGTCACTTAGTGCTCTCAGTTCATCTGGGAGAGGGTTCCAAAGGGCTGGTGCTGAGAAACATAAGGCTCTGTTGGAGGTGGTTTGCTTTGTCTTTTGGTATCGGTGGGTGTTCAGAGTTTGTTGACGCCGATGGCTCTTCTGGGCCTGCTGTTGGTTTCTCTGATCAGTATGTTTTGTAGAATATTTGCTGAGTGTTGATGTATGATTTTGAAAATATTTAGTGTTGTCTTGAATCTTTCTCTTGCTGTTATGGGTAACCAATGGAGTTGCTGTAGTACAGGTGTGATGTGTTTGTGTCTTGCTGTGCCCATGATGATGCGTGTTGCAGTGTTTTGCACCATTTGTAGGTGATGGGTGGTTTGCTTGGGAAGTCCTTGATACAGCGAATTTCCATAGTCCAGTATGGGGGTGATTACTGCCTTGACACACAGTGCAGATTTGTCCTGATTGAGGATTGGTCAAAGCCTCCTGATAATTTTTAATCGGTGGTATGCCTTTGCTGTGGTTTTCTTTATATGCGATTGTAAGTTCACATTCTTGTCCAAGGTGATGCCCAGGTTTTTCACCTCGTCCCTTGTAGTTATTGTTTTGTTTAGGAGGTTGATGTTTTGAGGTGGGATGAAGGTGGTGTTCCTGGAAAAGAACAATGCTTCTGTTTTGTCAAAGTTAATTTTCAGATTATTGTCAGACAGCCAGCTATTCATGTCCTCAAGGCATTGGGTCATATGGATCATATCAGGTGCCTGTGTGTATACTGGGGCATAGACCATGATGTCGTCCGCATATAAGTGGTAGTTTAGTCCGTGTCGCTGGATAATGTTACAGATGGGTTGGATGTATATATTGAATAGGATGGAGGACAGTGCTGATCCTTGGGGTATTCCCTGGTTGATGGTAAATTGGGTTGATTTTGTTTGGTTGCATTTGACTTGCTCTATTCTGTTGTTCAGGTATGATGAGAAGCATTTTATGGTCTTGTTGCGCAGTCTGATCTCACGCAGTCGGTTTAGCAATATGGAGTGGGATACGGTATCAAAGGTTGCTGAGATGTTTAAGAAGACTAGCATGAATCTGTTCCTCGTGTTGTCCAGTCCTTTCAGAAGATTGTCAAAGAGGGATGTAAGCAGGGTCTCTACGTTGTGTTGATTCTTGAATCCTTGTTGATGTGGGTCTAACGGGGCGTGTTGGTCGATGTGATCCTGCAGTTGTCTCTGTACTGTTTTTTCGATGATTTTTTCTATAAATGGGAGGCTTGAGATGGGGCAGTAGGATTTTGGGTCGGAGGAATCTAGTTTAGCGTTCTTGAGGATGGGTCAGATCATTGCATGCTTGAGAGCTTGTGGCATGTGTCCCTGCTGGAGAGATTGCTTCACCATCCTGTGAATGTGTTGGCTTAGCTTGTCCTTGGTGTTCTTAATCCATTCTACCGGGCAGGGGTCAGTAGGCAAAGTTGTTGTATTTAGGGTGCCTATGATGTCCTCTATTTGTTGGGTTGTTGGCACACTAAAGTCGTCCCAGGCTTCATGTGCTTCTTCCCAGGATGGGGGGCATGGGGTAGTGGGGTGAGTTAGGCTGTCGTTCTTGCTCATTATGTAGTTTGCATACTTTTGGGGGTCTAGCTGTTGGTTGCATTGCTGAGGGCTGTCGCTGGTGAGCTTTTTTATAATGCTGAAGAGTTCCCTTGGTTTGTTTGCTGCTCTCATAATGAGGTTGGTGTGGTGTTGTTGCTTGTGCTCATTGATCAAGTTATTGTATGCTTGTTGTTCAGTTTTGAATTGGTGTAGTACGGCTTTGGACTTGTTTCGCCTCCATCTTCTTTCTAGCCTTCTGAGTGAACGCTTTGATTCTCTGATAGAATTAGAGTACCATGGGGCATTGGTTTTCTTGCATGCATATGTTTTCTCCTTGCTTGGAGCTGATGAGGCTTCGGATATGGTGTGGTTCCAGTTGTCTATGGTTTCATCCAAGCTGTTGTATCCTTGTACTATCTGTTTCAGAACTTCCTCTAGGAAGGCTTCTTTCTTGTATGCTGTCATGCTGCCGCCCCAGAGGCCAAGGTTGGTATGGGCAGGTCAGATGGACATGAGAGGTTTTTTATATATTTTGAATTTGGTCCTTCTGTAAGAGGTCTTGGTAATGTTCCCAGGACCTACCGGGGCCAAAGTTCAAGAGAACACACTAGCCAGAATGTAGGGAAAATAAGGCTTTATTTCCCTTTAAGCACAATGGTTCAAGTTATGGGAGACTACTTCAACAAACTGAAAGAAACCTTGCTTCAGGCAACAAAAAGAAAATATATTCACACTTGCTTTGTTTAACTGTTGCTTCACAGTACTTGGCATAAACAAACTTTACAGGCATTCGCTACTATTCACTGTTTTATGTTTCATGCACAGACCTTAGGCTACCTGCCTGACAGTAGCTACAGTCCATCGGGGTTTCAGGTGGGTCTTCGTTGAATTCCACCTGCATGGGCTGAGTATCAGACAGCTGTGAATCAGTGTCAGTAAACTCTTGAGGAGTGTACTGAGGTTTCTCATATAACACATTTACTAGCTTCCAATGTTCAGCATTCAAGTCAGGGCCGCGCCCATGTGAGTGTTTGTTATGGCAGTTACTTCCCCTTGCAGGCTGCCTTATGTTATACAGTCTTTTTACCAAGGGCTTGTGTCCTGTTTCACAAACAGTTTGATAGGGAGGATATACTCCAGTATCTTGTGTTTCCTGTCTTCTTAACTTATATTGCTTATCAGAATAAAAAGGTATTTTACCTTGTTTAGTTGAGTCCCATGGCCTGCTCCTGCTGTAGTTCAGCGTGTCTTGAGCAGTAGGCTTTTCACACTCCAGCTGGCCTTCATGCAGAGTCACCACTCTCTCACATTCACACCTTTTACCATTTGAATAAGGAATATTACCATTTGCAGCAAAGACTTCATCCTGGCTCAGATAATGCTTACTGTGTCTTGCCTTTACTGCTGCCGGTTCTTCACACCAAACTCTGGGGTTTATTTCTCCCCTTGTGCCTTTCTTTCCAGTACCTCTCAACCAAGGACTCCTGGAACTCTGTGGGCTCGGATTCACTATGCCCTCCTGCCAGGAACTCCTTCCTCTCTGATGCTCTGGACACTCCTTATGATGCTCTCCTTCTTGGTTCCTTTCCAGAAGCTCTCTGTGGTGTGACTCTCCGTGGTCTGCTTTTCCTTGATAAGCCTCTTCTTGATATGCCTCCTTTTGGTAGGCCTTCCTTGGTATGCCTCTCCTTGGTCTCTCTCTCCCTGGTCTGCCTTTAACTTGTCCTAGTTCCTCCTTTTCAAGTTCCCAGCCTTTCTTCAGGGGAACTCCCCCTTTTCTCCATTGGCTGTTAGGTTGCATTACCTCATCAGCTCTGAGGTGCAGTTCTCTGGGCCTTGGAAGGTCACTCCTGCTCCCTCTATTGGGCTCCTCATAATATTGCAGCTGATGATAAAATCTTTTTTCAGGATTTAAAACCCTTTTTCCTTCATGAATAGGCTCTGCGGTACCACAATGCTCTGAACCTTCTTGCTGTGCTCTCCTCCTTGGTGAGGTGAATGGGGGTTTTCAGATGTAGGCGGAATGTGAGGATGTGGTGGTCTGACCAGGGGACTGGTGTGGTTGACAGGTTCATGAACTGGTCCTGCTGTGCTTGTTGTATTGGGATGAAGATGAGGTCTGGTGTCGTCCCATGTTGGTGTGTGGGGGCATTGAGCATCTGTTTGTATTCGAGTGCTTCCATGGCTTGTAGGAAGGCTCTAGTCTCTTTGGTGGGTGCCGAGTTGAGGTTATAGTCTCCCAGGGCGATGAGGGGTTTGCTCTGGTTGCTGAGTGCGCAGATGGATTCGAGTATCATTGATAGCTGCTCTGCCTTGGTGTTGGGGGGCCTGTACATGAGGCAAAAGCTGAAGCAGTGATTCGAGATGCTTATTGTGCTTGATTCGGCAGAGTTGCTTGTGGAGACGACTTTGAATTTGTAGTCTTTTCTTGCCAATATTAGTGCTCCTCCTCCTCTTTTCTGTATTCTAGGGCAGCTAAATGCTGTGACGTCCGGTGGGGTGACTTGGTTTAGGATGACTTGGTCAGTGTCCGTAAGCCATGGCTCAGTGATGTATACAATGTCCAGCTTATGTTCTATAATTAAGTCATATATGGTGTTTGGCTTATTTCTGATTGACCTGGCATCAAGTAGAGAGCAGTTAATGGGAGTTGCGAGGATGGGTTTGCTGGTTGAGGTTCTTGGTGCCTGAGTTGTCTTTGGTCTTTGTGTTTTCCTGCTTGGTGGCTGTGGTCTGCTTTGCTGGCAAGGCTGTGTGGCAGCGCTTCTGTGCGTATAGAGTGGTTGTGTTTGTGTGGGTGAGTGTGGTGGAATGTGCATGTAGGGCCTGGTTTGGATGTTTAGGAGACGTAAGGTGAGGTAGAGAATAGGGTATAGGTGGTTGGTGAGCATGATTGCGCCCTGGGGGTTTGTGGGTGGGGGCTCACCTGATAGTCGCCTCTCTTTTCTGCCTGGTGACTTTTTTTTTTAATTTGTTTTTTTTTTCATTTTCCACCACAACAGTACATTAAAAACAATACATTCCTACAATCTTATACTACTGTTCCCTTCTCATCCTTACCCCTCTTCCCTTCCCTATCCCCCAACTAAGCCCCCCTCCCCCCCTCCCCCCCCCCCCCCCGTCTCCTTGTGGCTTCCTTATCATCTATTCCTGTCAAAAAGGAAAATAAATGCTGTTACCCTTGTCAACTTAATAATGCCCATTTACTTTGCTCTTGCAACAAATTCTTCCAGGTATCGCCATTTGTTTATCCCTGACTTTTCCATTAGACATTTCTTCACAGACTCAACTCGAGTTCTTTTATTAGCTCTTAGTGAACTACATTTATCTTGCTCTTTCTCAAAACTTATATACATACATAATAAATTCCACCAATGCTGGTCACCTAGCTTGGATGAATCCTTCCAGCAGCTGAGAATCAATTTCAAAGCTATTGCCATCATAAAATTAAATAACTGTATTTTATCTTTAGTTAGAGATAGCGTCTTATCGGTAGATCTCATAATAACTGTTTGCCATTTTAGTTGATCCTGGAATCGTAGAATTTGTTGAATCTTGTCCGAGATTCTGATCCAAAAAAATTGAACATGCGGGCACTCAAACAACATATGTTTTAATGTAGCCGGTATTTTATTACACGTCCAACAAGCATTCTTTGTTTCTGTATCCCATTTAGATCGTTTTACTGGGGTAATATGGGCTCTATGAGTCAAAAAAAATAAGGATTGAGTAATCGCAGCCCCTCTCGACACTCTGTTTACCTGTCCCCATATCAGTTTCCACGAGTCCGGCTGGATGTGTGTTTCCAAATCCTTATTCCATATTTTTTATTTATTTATTTATTTATTTTATTTAAAGTTTCTTATATACCGCGCTCTTTAGCATCAGCGCGGTTTACATGGAACAAAACATTCTCAATACATTTGAAAAACACGTATGAGTTACATATAACAGGGAAATAAACTTGGGAAAACAAGGATAACTATCTACAATAACGAATAACTATTTACATAAGTTCAACTAGTATAGAGATTTTAGTGAGCAGCGGAAATACAACAGAATTTTAGTTCAAGAAGGTATGTCTTATAGAGTAGTTATGCATATGAGTTTTTCTTATGACATCTTATATTAGGATTACGGTGGCTGGAAGTATTCAGTGAATAGGTAATGCTTGATAGCCTTCCTGAACTGCTTCATGTCTCGTATTGATCTGATATCTGTAGGAAGTTTATTCCAGCATCTAGGCGCATAAGATTTAAATGCTCTGTTGATTGTAGTTTGGGACCAATTTGTGGATTCACTGGGAATGACTAGCATATTTTCAGCAAGTGTTCTCCTGGTTCTTGTCTCGGGAGGTAGACTGATGAGGTCTGAAGTCATTGCTGGTGATAGATTATTTAAGGCCTTGAATGTAATGAGAATAGCTTTGTACCTAATTCTACAATCTATAGGGAGCCAGTGAAGGTCCCTAAGGATTGGCGTGATATGGTCTCTCTTAGATGCTCCAACTAGGATACGGGCCGCAGCATTCATTGCTAGTTGCAGGGGGTTAATGGTGTTCTTCGGCAGACCTTGTAGTACAATATTCGCATAGTCAAAGTGTGGAGTGACTATTGCTTGGAATATTGAGCGGAAGTCGCTGTATTCTAGCATGGGTCTTAGGTGGCGTAAAGTTTTTATCTTGAAGTAAATAGTTTTTACCGTGTTTTTTATGTGAGCGGTAAAATCAAGTCGTTGATCAAGGATCACACCTAGGTAACAGATTGAATTCTTGATTGGGAGCTCGGCATCCCGTACCTTGAGGAATGCAGGTGGGGAGAATAGCTTGTTTCTTGTGACAATTAAAACTTCAGTCTTTTTGAAGTTGATTCGCATGTTTTGATCTAAAAGCCAATCTGCTATTGCATTGAAACAGTTGGTTAAGTTTGTGTAATTTGGATTAGTTATATCAATCAGGGTGAAAATAAGCACGTCATCAGCGTAAATGAGGCAGGAAACATTAAAAGCTTTGGTGATTTTTCAAGTCCCAACAATTGAGAGAAGTTTCCGCCTCTTAAGACAGCGTAGAAACTTGAGGCTACACCTTTTTCACAGCCACAGGTTTCCACCATCTTTTGCAGGTCCCATTCCAAAGCTAATTTACCCACATCCACTTTCGCCGTGGATAGACAATGTATTAATTGTAGCCATTGGAATTGAAAGGAGTTTGGCATCTTGAACTCACGCTGTAGCTCATTAAAAGGTTTCCAAGTCATAGATAACGCCAGTTAGCCTATTGTCCATATATCTCTATTTTGCCATACTTTCCACGAGACTACCTTCTGACCGATTTTAAAACGAGTATTGTACCAAATGGGAACCTGTCGCGAAAGGGAAGTGTCCTTGCTTTTTGCCTGTGCTAAAACTTGAAACGCTTCCTGAGTTGCAGTTATTATTCTACCAAGTGGGAAGGAATCTGGGCATTTCATACCTTCATACAACTAGCACAGCAGGACCAGTTCATGAACCTGTCAACCACACCAGTCCCCTGGTCAGAATCTGGGCATTTCATACCTATTAATAACGACATTGGGATCGGAGCAGCTATTCGTTTCTCCACTTCTAACCATATTGGGTTCCCCTCCTTAATTTCTTCAGCACACCATAATGCACCTTGCTTGAGGCGATATGCATAGTGATAATTCTTAAAATCTGGAAATTGGACTCCCCCCATGTTCTTTTTTGCCTTTAATTTACTAGTTGCTATTTTGGGAGGCTTGCCTTGCCACAAAAAATTTGGGGAAGGTGTACTGATGGATGTATGAGAGTGGGGATGAAAGTAATCAAAAATGAGTTACTTTTGAGGTATCATCTGATGACACGGATGACAGTTCGGGCACGTCTTCTGGTTCAAGAAGTTCCAACAAGATTCAACAGGATTTTCAGTGGGGGCAGGGTTGTGGACGCAAAGGGAGGGGCTTCCATCAGGATGATTGTTGGGATCCTCCGAACACCAGACAGTGGACCAAGCGATCCCAGAATCTATAGTAGTTAATTTAACGGGATGACCTCTTGAATCTTCGTGCGAGAGGTTGTTAAATCTGGGATTATCATTTGCACCTACCGCATGTTACGATGGGTTTCGTAGGTGGGTGCATTTATACAGATTTTTCCGCAAAGTACAGGTCACACAATTTTTTGATTCTCGTCCTGAAACATTAGATGTTTCTTTTATCAAACACCCTTCTCGATGGTCACCCCCTGGCCCTTTGGACCCTATCATTGCCACCTTTCAAGCATTGGTTTTGTGAGATTTAGCCCTTTTGGAGTCTTCAGCCTCTAGGTGGGCTTCCAACATTACTAAATTGGACCGAATTTGCCTTCAACAATTAGCCTCAGATCCTTCTGTAACTATACATTGCGCGGATAAAGGGGGCGCGATTGTGCTACAAGCAACTAAGACTTACTTAGAAGGACTTCAGGTTTACAAGAAACTGGACTGTGATCCTACTGCTATATTGCAATTGGAGATATCGGATTTAGTCACCAGGGGACTGGAGCACGGTTGGCTTACTAAAAAAAGAGGACATGCCTCCCATCCCATCTATACGGTACCGAAAATACATAAATCGTTATCATCACCTCCAGGAAGTCCTATTGTGTCATGCAGGGGTTCTATCCTCGGGCCCCTGTCAAAGTTTTTTGTGATGTTTTTTTGAAGGTGGAAGCTTCGGCGTTTCAATATTTATTCGTGATTCCACCCATTTTATGACTCAGCTCTCTGATTTGGTTTTACCAGATGTTGAGATTTTCCTGGTTACCTTGGATGTAGCGGCGTTGTACACAAATATCCATCAGGGGGAAGCCTTAACTCTATTGCAATCTCTATTTACCACGGCCCCTTCAAGATTACCAAAATCATTTTTGTTAGACCTGATTACCTTGGTTCTGACTAAAAATTATTTTTTATTTGAAGGTACATTTTTTCAACAAACATTCGGTATCGCTATGGGGGCCACGGTGGCCCCATCTATTGCGACCTTATATTTGGCACAGCTAGAAGAACATCACATATATATGTCAACTTTTTTGTTCATGTGCTGTTTTGGAGGAGGTTCCTTGATGACATCTTTTTTGTGTGGGCATTGGATATTGTGGTTTTGCAAGAATTTCTAGCTTGGCTGAATGGGTTGAAATCCAACATTAAGTTTACGGCGCATATTGACCCACAGAAGATTGAGTTTTTAGACATGTTAGTTTACAGATGTGGGACTTCTCTACATACTACATTATTTCGGAAGTCAGTTCAAAGAAATAGCCTATTGAGCTTTCAAAGTTTTCATCCTGCATCTCTTCGACCAGGGCTCCCTTACGGTCAATTTCTTAGACTACGTAGCTTATGTTCTTCTCTTACAGATTTTAAGCATCATGCTCAGGATTTGAAGAAGCGTTTGGCTGCTAGGGGATATCCCCCTTGGATTGTGGATCAAGCTTATCAGAGGGCTCGGCACACACATCGGGAATGGTTATTTCAACCCACCACTTCGGATTTTGACCATACTACTGATGCATGGATTGTGGGGGTTCTTCCTTACATGGTTCACAGCACTGCTGTCATGAGGATTCTTCGTAAACATTGGTCAATTTTGTCTGTACACTCTTGTTTTGCTCGACCATTAATGACTGCCTTTACTAAAGCATTGAGACTACGTGATATATTGGTGAAATCCACGGTACTGCTTGATAGACCCATTGGTCCTGGAGAGTCAAGGGGCCATTTCCCATGTCATAATTGTGGCTTTTGCACAAATACCATTTCAGGGATCACTTGGATTCATCCTCAGACTAATCAGGTTTACCATCGGAGATGGTTGACTACCTGCTCCTCCACTTTTGTTGTGTATTTGATTCAATGCCCATGTAATTTGATCTATGTGGGACGTACCACATGGCCAATATGGGTTTGGATAGGCGAATATGCCTCCCGTGTTCGGCAACAGGTGGTTTTGGCACCCGTGGAGCATTGTATGGAGAAGAGTCATCAGATCAGTGACTTATTTTGGACAGTTATTGATCATATCCCAGAGGATCCGTGAGGGGGTGATCAGGTAGCTCGTCTGCAATGGAGTGAGCAAAGATGGATTCATGATTTAAACTCTGTGCAACCTACTGGTCTAAACCGTGAAATCGATTGGTCTAATTTGTTTTAAGCATGCACCAATCGGGCAAGGGGTTTCCCCATTTTAATGGGTTAACCCCTTTACGATTGATGGTTCTTTTGTGATTGACATGATTTTCATTAATGGGATTCATCAGTGTATCTCGGAGAGTAGTCGGTTTGATCCAGCCAGCACGGGGTTTTTGCTATTTTGTCACCCTCTGTTTGTGATTGGTTTTCCTCTGTGATTGACATCATCAACCAGCCAATTTTGAATTTATCAGTCCTATATAGTGATTTCACGCCGGCTTGTAGTTGGCCTTTGCGAGGTGGAAGGACGCCATTGATCACGATCTACATTGGAGCACTTGATACAGGGAATTTATATGTCCCGAAACGTGCACGTCGTGCTCACATATTCAGATCCGTTGCAGTGACGAGGATGCGCTCGTTGTTTCAATACAGCTTGAGATAAGTCTCTTTTTTTGTTTTATATCAATATTGTCACACAAAGGAACTTTCAATTGAATAAAATGGATGTCATCTGACTGGTGGGGTAAAGTTGAATATCTTACCCTCCCTCGATTTGATCCGACAAAAAAACAATAGGGAGCTCACTGTGGGACTGTTTCAGGGTCATGGTTTTAGAATTTTTGAACGTCTCTGAATTTGGGATTATTGCTTTTTGACAAAAAATTTACTGTCGCTCTATAGAGTGATAAAATTTAGGAGGGAAACTCACTGTGAGCATTTCTAGAACATAGTTAATTTTCGGAGTTAAGACCATTTTTATTGATTATAGTCTACCCCACCAAGATAAGTGTAGGGGCGACCATTGTCTTGTAAATAATTGGACCACTTCTGCTAATATTTTTGCATTGATATTTATTATGTCGTCTATGTTTCTTGTATATCGCACTCCTAAGTATTTGACTTCTTTAGAAGCCCACACAAAGGAATAGGGGTCTATCATTGACTTGAAAGTCCATTTGTTCAATGGAAATGCTACAGATTTCGTCCAGTTGATTTTATATCCAGACAAATATGAGTATTTTCCTATACAATTTAAAAGGTTTCCAATAGAGGAGGGATGGGTAAATAGTAGCAAATCATCAGCATAAGCCAAGACTTTGGGGTATGTTTACTAAACGGCGCACAAGTGCGCGGTGCACAATAGCGTGCGCTAAGGTACCTTAGCGCACGCTAATGATGCGTTTTTGTGCCCCGCACACGTGCGCGCCACACTAACAGGCCCGCTCATGTGCGCGGCGCGCAAATGAGTGATAGAGGCGTGGAAAGGCTCCTGGAGGGCGGAGGAAGGCTCCCCAGGGGCGGAGAGACGGGGTCAATGGGTGGAGAGTGGGAGGGGAGAGGCTCCCCACACAAGAGCGGGGCTGAAATTCAATGAAAAAAATACCGCAAGTGAAAACCTCGTGGTAGAGCCGATTTAAAGGGAAGAGAAACCATTTATGTCAGCAATGTACAGCAACACCAGGGAAACCTACAAAAAGTGAGCAGTGTGATGCATGTGCACGGAACAAAAGGGCAAATAAACAGTAAAAATGACCCGAACAAAATATAAAAAAATTATAATCAAGCTGGGCAATAGTGATAGTAATGGGGAACATCAAAAAAACACTCCCAAAAAAGCCCCTAAAAATAAATATGAATTTTAGAAGGGTCTACGCTCCGTCCCCATACAAGGTGAATGATCCCACAGTGAAATAGCACTGATCAGGGTTTCCCTCTCCATTGGACAGGTTACCTATGGCATGCACATTTCCACAACAGCAGGGCGGGCAGGTCAGAATGGGCAATTGGACAGATTCTGGGAAAGGGGATACAGAGGGCTGCAGGCGGCACATGCTGTGGTGCAGCTGGGGCACAGTGCGGACTAGGCAGATGCCTAGATGGCACCTAGGAATGCTGAAACTGAACAGCAGCCAGACAGTAACTGATGAGTGGCCAACATGGGCACGAGAGTGTTTAGCACAGTGTCACAGGGGATAGTACCCAGCAGGTACCCCCAAGGGCACGGAACATTGGCAGGCGGTGATTGGGGGACGTGCGGACAGATATGCAGGCACCCCTACCCCAGAACCTGCACCATAGGCAGCTGCCTACCCGCACACAGGATGGCCTGAGACTGCGTACCACCAGCACCACCAGCAGAAGGGCATGTCAGCATGGTGGCACAGGGGTACTGGAGGTGGAGGGGGGGCAGAGGCAGCTGCCCAAAGCAGACTATGACCTAGCCCTGTGTAGGTGGGTGCAATGCACTGCAACAGACAGGGCCTGCCGGACAAACAGTCATGCTATCATCAGGGAATGCATTGTCTCTGTGGCAACACGGTGGTGCAGTGCACACAAGCAGTGTGTTTGGAGACAGAAGGTCACAGGTTCAAGCCCCAGCTGGGGCTCATGCCAATCCAGTCCTCATATTTTACCCACAACTATATCGTGATAGTAAAGAAGAACCTGTATTGCAGAGAACATAAGCATGGCTCAAATACCTCTATTTCACCCTACAGAGCACAGACACCAGAAACATGCACATTACCTAGAGCAGATGACCCCAAATGCAGTCCTGGAGGGCCACAAATCCTTCAGGGTTTATGCTGTCTCCAATCTAAGGATGGAGCAGTACTGGTGGTGGAGGTGGCAGCAGCTGGTGGCCACAGGAGACCATGGCCTAGCCCTGTCCAGGTGGGTTCCGTGCACTGCAACAAACAGGCCCTGCCGGATGTACAGTCATGGACTCCCCAGGGAAGGCAGCATATCTGTGGCAACACAGTGGTGCAGTGCACACAGACAGTGTGTGCAAAAACAGAAGGTCACAGGTTCAAAGCCCAGCTGGGGCTCCTGCCAATCCAATCCACATATTTTTCCCACAACTAAACCGTGATAGTAAGGACAAACCTTTATTGCTGAGAACATACGCATGGTTAATACGCCTATATTTTACCCCACTGAGCACAGACACCATAAACAGGCACATTACCTAGAGCAGATTCTCCCAAATGCAGTCCTGGAGGGCCCCACACCATTCAGGTTCCATGCTGCCTCTAATAAAGATGCCTGTGCTGCATATCTATGCACCACCCCCATGGTATGTAGATATATCTCATGCATATTCATGAGGGACAGCATGAAAACCTGAACAGTGTTTGGCACACCAGGACTGGAGTTGGGAACCTCTGCCGTAAAGCAGCAGCCAACAGAGGCAGACACACCCACACCCACAGGCCCCATTGGCCAATGCCTCCTGGAGAGGCAGGACATTGGGCCCTGCGTGCATCTCCCAATACTAGCACTTGCATACCTTAGCAATGCCACCCTACACCTGGGTATACGGTACACACCTATCAAATGTTTCCTGTGATTACTGGCAGATAGCAAGTCCTACGTTAAGCACAGTTTGCTCATTGAGCTCCATCATAACAATCTTTCTGATGTCTGCGGTGTGTGCTTCAGGTCTGGTCTCTGACAGTGTTTACCACCCTGGGGAGTGACCCCCAACAGTATTGCGTAGCATATCCATGCCTGTACTGTGCCCAGGACTGGTGTGGTGGGCAGGGCTGCTAAACTCCTCTATAGTAGCACAATGCTGGCATAGGTGTGGGAGTGTGTGTCTGTCTATACAGTGTGTGGTGGCTGCAAACACCTTCCACAGCCCACACTGCCAGCACTGTTGCCAGTATTGGCCTGCCAATGTGCATAATGAGGAGCAAGGTACCATGGGTATAGCCCAGACAGGGTGGCCTGGCCAGGATGCATCTGCACAGGGCATAGGGCACTGGCTGGGACATTTTAGTGCCCGGCCACCACCTACACAGACAGGGTGACCTCAGTATGTCCTGCTGGGAGATCACTCTCACCCTGACTGTGCAGTGACGACAGCATGGCTAGGCACCCCCATAGTGCTATATAGTATTTTTGTCATGTGATATTTATGGGTTTTCTTTTGGGTCCCAGTCACTGATTGATCTGGTTGTTGTGTATGCTGACATTCCTGGTCTGGGTGCATGCATTTCCACCAGGAACATGCACTATGGACTAGCTAGCAGACTGTTTGCAGCTGGTATGTGTCTTGATGGAGTGCTTTGCAGAGTGGAGTGGATGAAGGCTTGCTGCAGGAGAATATCAGATAGTGATGGGGTGCAGCTTAGCATATCCAGGCCTAATGTCTGTCTGCTATTGCGTTATGGATGTGCACAGAGCTGCATTGACTGCCCTGTAGTGTGTCTGTTCCCCAGCTGGACTGGGGTTGATGGTCCCCTCTACTGCCACCATTGCAGGGAGGTAGAATGTGGATTTGTTGATAGGAGACCCTGTTTACCACCCTTGGCCCTGGAGAAGGAGAATGGTGGTACATAATCTTCCTAGGGGTCCATAGGGTCTACACCTGATTGAGACAGGCATATATATCCAAGGTGTTTCTGCAGCTCACACATTAACACTGCTTTGGACCTCTAGCATGGCCTCTTTCCATCTTGGAAGGTGCTGTGGACCTGGTGCTGGGCGCCTCACCGCACCCTCAGGGTGAGCACAGTACCCGCACAATGTGACGGTGTGTAGCTACTCTGTGCCAGTAAAACACATGGTCAGTACCCCCTACCAGGCCGAGGTGCTGTGGGCGTGCACATGGTCAGTTCCCCCTACCAGGCCGAGGTGCTGTGGGGGTGCATACCCCATCTTGTGTTTATCTGTGGACAGCTGATTTGCATGTGCAGTGCATCATGGGTACGGGTGGGCTAACCCTATCCTGGTGACCACAGCAGACTGTGTAGTGACATGCACTCCCTCTGCAGCTAGTCAGGGGCTTTCTAGCAGCTGTAGCACAATGGCTGCTTCACTGCCTGTGGAGCTAGAGGTTGTGGGTTCAAACCCACAGTGGGGTTATTTGATAAGGCTGCCAAAAGCATTATCTCTTTTTAATGTACATTATTGCTGCCAGCAAAAACACCCTCATCGTACTGTACCCATAAGGTGCCTCAGAGGGCGCTTTATAGGGCGCCCTATAGGTTACCTTATGGTTACCATCCATATAAGGTGCACTATACATTATCCTGTGGAGCAACTTATAGGGTGCCTTATAGGGGACATTTTAGGGTGCCGTGGCGGACAGTGCACTTTATAATGTGCCCTATGGAGTGCCTTATAGGGTGCCTTATGCGGCACCTTCAATTACGGCACGTGAGGGCCTGTTTGCTGGCAGCAATTAATAAGATACAACTAAAGTGCTGCAGGAAAAAATACATACATTGCAAAGCCAATGCCTCAGCCAGCCTTACGTATTAGGCACACTGGGGAGCAAACTCATGACCCCTGTATCAGCAGTCAATGTCTTAACCATTGTGCTCCACTGCTGCTCCACCTTGCATGTCAGCACACCTACTTATGCTTTTCATTCCTTAAACTGCACAGTGCTGCCATCAAAAACATTGCTGTGACCTTGCGGTACCTCATACGGCACCCTATAAAGCGCCCTATAAGCAACATTCTAGGGTGCCTTGGCGGACAGTGCACTTTAAAACGTGCCTTATGGGGCGCCTTATGTTAACACGCTTTGAGAGTGTGTTTGCTAGTAGTAGTAATTAAAATAAAAAGCCTCCTAAAGCAATCTTCCCCATAACAGGGGATGCCTCAGCCAGCCTTCTTCATTGGGCACAGTGGGGGATTGAACCCATGATCCCTGCACCATTGGTCAGTGTCTTAACCATTGAACTGTGGCTCTGTTCCTGTGTGTGCCCATCAGCGCACCGCCTTATGCCGCCCAATATTAAAATGCCTCCTAAAGCAATAGCGCGCCGCCTTATGCACATCAGCGTGCCGCCTTATGCTGCCCAATATTAAAATGCCTCCTAAAGTAATGCCTTAGTCAGCCTTCTTCATTGGGCACAGTGGGGGATTGAACCCCTGATCCCTGCACCATTGGTCAGTGTCTTAACCATTGTACTGTGGCTCTGTTCCTGTGCTTGTGCATCAACGTGCCACTTATGCTTCCCGCTCAGCTTTTTCATGCGCTAATGTGTGGGGCGCACATGAGCGCTGCGCACATTAGTGCATGATTAATCCCGGTTTTGCTTTTTTCTGCCTGAAACGCCCACTCCTTATATGGCACCCGCACACTAGCACGGCCCGCACATTACCGGGGTTTTAGTAAACATACCCCTTTGACTTCCAAGTCCATAATCTCAACACCGTGTATCTCCTTGTGAGATCGAATTAGCAGCATTAGGGCTTCGAGAGCCAGATTGAATAATATAGGTGAAAGGGGGAAACCTTGTCTGGTTCCCCTATATAAAGGTAATGAGGATGAGAGGGTCCCATTTGCATAGATATAAGCTGCAGGATTGGCATACAGAATCTGGATTAGGCGTATGAATTTTTCCCCGAAGCCAAACCATTTCAGAGTCTGGTTCAAGAAAGCCCATTCTAACTGGTCAAAGGCTTTCTCTGCGTCTGGGGATAGGCCCATTACCGGTTTGTCCTGAGTTTCTGCTACCGTTAATAAATTTAACAGGAGCCGTGCGTTATCAGACGTTGCTCTTCCCATTATAAAGTCACATTGATCAGGATGGATAAGATCTGAAACTACTTTTGTTAACCTATGGACCAAAATGGAGGCATAAAGCTTATAATCAGCGTTTAATAATGAGATTGGCCAATAGTTCTCCACTTTTTGTGGGTCTCTACCTGGCTTGGGGATTACTATTATTGTTGCATCATTAAATAAACCTACTGCAGGCAATTGAGCATTCAAAAGATTGTAGTATTCCAACATATATGGAATTAGCTCATTCTCAAAAGCTTGATAAAATTCACAAGGAATTCCATCAGGCCCTACCGCTTTCCCGGATTTCCCTGTTTTTATGGCATCTCTGATCTCATTGGCCGTTATAGCACTATCTAAGTCTAAAGCTTGCGAGTCAGTGAAAGTAGGATGTGTGATATGCCTTAGCAGTATCTGGAAATCTTCCGCTCTCATTTTGCCTTCTGAGGCATATATCTTCGCATAGAAGCAACTCAGGGCCTCTACTATATCTGAACTCTTTGTTAAAATCTCTTGCTTATCCCCTTTAATTACCTCTATTCTAGACTTTGCCGTGTGGGGTTTCAAAGTATTTGCTAACAGTCTTCCAGCCTTATTATTTTCCAAATAAAATCTAGACTGCTGATGAGATAGCAATTGTACAAGGTCCTTGCTTAACATTTGATTATATTGAAATCTCAACCTTTGCAGACGAAGCAGAATACCTGCCTCAGATCTGGAAATCAGCAGCCTTTCTCCTGCTTTCATTTGCGAGTCTAAAGCTATTAGTTTTGCTTTCTTTTCTCTATTCGTTTTAATTGTATAGCTAGTTATTTTGGCTCGCATGACTCCCTTAAATCCCTCCCACTAGGCCCATCCAGGGGTCTCTCAAGAGAGGTTTGCATCAAAATATTCCCCTATTCCCTGCCTTATATAGACACAGAACCCTTTATCTCCTAAAAGGGTTCTATTAAAGAAAAAACTAGATTTGAAGTCATCATTTTCCCCAACCGACAGGGAGAAAGTTATAGCCGCATGATCAGAGATTTGGGTGGGATTTATGTCAGCTTTCGTAACCGAGGAGATTAAGGTTTTGGAAATAAGAAAATAATCTATTCATGAATGTGACTTATGGGGAAGGGAGAAAAATGTGTAGTCCCTATCATTAGGATGTTTTAGCCTCCAAATATCCGAAAGTCCAACTTCCTGCATTATAGATAGAACCACAGAAGTGGCATGCTGGGATCTGTGCGAACGATATGGCTTGCAATCTATCAGTGGATCTAGAACTAAATTAAAATCCCCTCCCATAACAATATAATTTTTTGCTAATACTAGTAGCTCATCCGCTACCTTTTGATAAAACAGTACATCATCTGTGTTGGGGGCATATATGTTTAGTATGGCTAGCTCCTTCCCACTTATTTGAAGTAAGGCTGAAGTCCATCTGCCAGCTAAGTCAGTGTGTAACAACTCTATCACAGGCATCACGTTTTTTTTAATTAGGATAGCTACTCCATTTTTCTTTTGAACGGCCGTGGAGTGAGCCACTAGCATGAAGTTTCCCAGGCCCAATTTTTTAGCTTCCGCTGTCGGCAGCCGCATTTCTTGTAACAGAACCACGTCTGCATGTTCTTTCTTACAGTATAATAAAATCTTTTTATGCTTGATTGGGTTGTTTATGCCCTTCATGTTCAATGAAAGAAACTTAAGAGAGCACATGGGACAAGATAACCAGAGGGTTCAGCGTAAACGTATTACAATAATACTCAGAGAATGAAATATATTGTAACATTGTACAAACAACTAGTTTGACAGTTTCCCCAAAATTGAAGCCACAAGGAGACACAGACCTTCCCCAACTGATGGGTTTACTCGGGTGAGAAAGCATTACCCGATTACTGCCTAATCCCTTGAACAACAAAGCTAGCTTTCCCCTCTAAACTTTGCACATGTTATTATTTAAAAACATACCCTACAGATTTTGCTACACCCCGCATCCAAGACTAACACCAAAACTGACTTTTCCTAATCACACAGCAACAACTACATGGCATTGTCACATGGAGTCCTTTAACAACCTTCCACGATTCTTTTCTTCTTCCCTCAGGCCGGGCACTTCAACTTTAAATTCCAGTGGAATTAGTTGACTACTACTACTTATACCCTCTCAGCTCAATTTTAAAGCCTCATTTTCTTCCACGAAAGCCCTTAGTGCGGTAGGGTCATCAAACGTGCACGTTTGATTATCTAAGGTGACCCGGAGCCTGGCTGGAAAAAGGAGACCATAACGAGCCTCTAGAAATTGCAGCCTGGGACAAAAAGCAAGCAATTGCTTTCTTCTTTCAACGGTCGCTTTGTGAAAGTCAGGAAAGAAAGCCACTTTTTGCCCATCCACTTTGAGGGAAGTATCCGATCTGGTGCTTGCCAGAATCTGCGTTGCTTAAGAGTGTCTGAGGATACACATGATAACTGGGCGCGGCTGTCTTACGTTGGGACCCGGGTGCGTCGGAATCCTATGGGCCCTGTGATAAGGAAGCTTATCATAGCTCAGGAAGGAGCTATAGGAAAGGTGAAGTGACTCTGAACAAGCAACCTGTCAGTTCTGGTAGAAATAAGAAAACAGAATTTTCCCATAAAAGACTACCAGTCCCAGAATGCACCAGGTTTCCAACAGCCATTAGAGGAGCTGAAGTGGGGAAACGTGTGTTCAATCAGGAGGGCTATGACGTAATCCCTAAGCACTCATCTCAAAGGGCAGGGCCTGATTCAGCACAGCTGCGCTGTGTTAGGGAGGAGCACTCATCTAAGCAGAATAAAGGTAGAGTTTATTCTACAGAGAATCAGCTTGAGCTTGATCATCTTCATCATCATGAGGATCATCAGAAGCAGAAGCCAAACCGGACGGACAGAGAGGGAAAGAAACCCTTTGGAAGAAAGAGGAGAAAAGCCTTTGAGAGGTCTAGAAGAGTCCAGAGCAGTACGTATACTGGGAGGCATTACAAGGGCCAGCATACACCATTGGACTGGGGAAAGCCAGAGGAATGGTGCTGCAGAGCTAGGAATCTCCAGACGGTACCTGTGAGGGAGACGGCTGCACGTGGAAGGAACCTTAAGACCCGCGCCAGAAGGTATGTGAAGAGAGATCCAGTGTCCAGGGATCTGGATTGGAAGGCTGGACATAAGAACTGGACTACATACTGGCCAGGCTATATAGAGAGGAACTCTAATAGCAATGGAAGCTCAGGTATGAACACTGATCTATGCCCTAGCTATAACCTTGAAAGACAGCAGGGAAACAAGTATTCTCCTGAAAGTGCTCCATTGGGAGATTCATCTGTGCCAATCCATGATATTGAACCCATGCTTGTTGAAGAAGAGGGGGTGATAGCAGATGAAGAATCTGTTTACATGGACTGCTCTCTGTCTAAACTCCTTTGGTGATTTTCTGTTATAAAGTACAGCAACCATCACAAAGAAATACAAACTTGTTCTTTAATCTACTCAGAAAAGCTCCTGAGTAGGATTTTTAGCCACGCAGTAGAAAGCAAGCCAGCTAAGGGGTTTCAGCTGGATAACTGCTAGCAATTGAGCCTTACCTAATTGCTTGTGAGCTCTGAGAGAATCACTTCTGAATCTATGTGAGAAGATATAAGAAGTTAACCTGAAAAGAACAGTTTTTCTCTTCTTTGTGGCTTTTGTTTGTTGTTTGATACATTACTAAGAGAATATTAGCTAAAGCCTACAGAAAAGACCAGTTTGTTGCCAACCAGGTCTTATTTCTTTTGCTTTGATTGCCTGACAAATTCAAATGTTGTTTTCTTGATTTTGTTTTTCCAAGTTTAACACTGAAAGCAAGTAACCTGATTTATGTGCTACCAAGCATATCTGTGTTGGGAGAAATAACCCCATAAATAAATATCTTATTGGCTTTACACTTGAGCACAACTAAATTATTGTGAGCAGCTGTGTCGGTTGTGAATGGACTGCATTGCCCACAATCCCTTGCAAATCATATAGATATATGCACTTGCCAAGACTGTGAAAATTCTCACCCAGGCAGCCGTCTGACAGCCCTTTCAATCTCAAATGGCGCCTCAAAGGTAATTCTCAGCAACTTTGGCACCATCGAGATCAAGTAAGATATCATATTTGAACCTTCCGCTCCTTCTGGGACACCAATAATTCTCACGTTGTTTCTTCTCGTTCTGTTATTTAAGTCTTCTAAATTCTGTTCCAATTGTGTTATTCTCTTGGAACTAGCAGAAACTTGTTTCAGCCTCTCCTCATGCGTTGCGACTTTGCACTCTAGGCAGCTTATATTTTCAGATAGCACTGCGACTTGGGCTTTCATTTCTTTCAGCTAGACAATGTCTGCTTGTAGCTCACTTAGCGTTTCTCCATTTGATGGCACCATTTCTTGCACTGCTCAGATTTCAGCGAGGACTTCTTGTAACCCTGCCGGGCTCTCCCTTGCGCTCACCATTTTTTGTGGTGAGGGAAGATCAGATTTAGCTCGTTTAACTCTGGAGCTTGCTGGTGAATTATATTCCAGTCTTGTGGGTTTACCAGTAAACATCTCCTACACAATATAATTCTATAAAGCACTGGGTATGCGAACTCTGTACTGCGGGGGGACAGGAATTCTTCTTAGGATTAGGGTAGCTCAAGATTTAGTCAGCCATCTTGGACTCTGCTGGCTCTGCCTCCCCCTGCCTGGTGGCTTAATCGAGTTGGTATGCGGCTGAGTTTGGCTAGGTGTGTTACTAGCGGCTCTTAGGTAATCACTTGGTGCCGTGGTCAGCAGGTGGTTCGCGGGCTGGTGTTATGCGCTGCACTGCGGAGAGGTCTGGCTTGTTCTTTTACACATTGAAAGGTTGTGTGATCGCGAGCGGCTTGTGCTGGTGTCTTCTGTGTGTCTGTGCCTCAGCGGGAGTGCAGACTTATCCGGGTCCGGCTTGCTATAATCTAGTGCAGGGTCCATTTGCTTGGTTGGAGGGTCTCTGGCATCTTCTCTGTTGTGCCACGACTAAGAGCCACCCCAAAGGGCTCTCTGGTGAAGCCCTCAGACGCAAGCCTGCCTGGCGCGGGCACGCCCGGCGATGATGATGCTTTTATGCTGTATCTCCCACTGCCCCGATTGGGATGGAGCCTCTGAGCAGGAGAATGTGGCTGCTTCTCCCATTCAGGCACTCTACCCTGATCGGGGAGAGCTGCTGGACAATGGCTGCTGGCTCGGGGTTCCCTCGGTGACGATGCTGCTTTTATGGTGTATCTCCCACTGCCCCGATTGGGCAGGAGCCTCCGAGCGAGAGAATGTGTCTGTATTGATCTGGTGCATCTGATGTCTGGGGGAGCAGAAGATGCAGTGGGAATGAATAGAATGCACAGGTGAGGGACGTTTCTAAGGTAAAGTAGCAATAAGAAACATTCTGACAGAAATGCACAGCACTGCAATGGTCATTATTCTGGCATATGCTGTATTTGCCAAAGGGCCTATGCAAGGCCTCCCCAACAAAGTCCTTGGACAAACAGGAACATAGCTGTAGGGATGGCATGTGTTTGGCTGGGAAATGCAGATCAGATGTGTAGTCCTGAGATGCCATGCAGTTATGCAGTAGCAGCAGTTCTGTATAGGTGCAGGACATGCACCTATACACAACTGCAAGCAAGAGTGTGTGTGTGTGTGTGTGTGTGTGTGTGTGTGTGTGTGTGTGTGTGTGTGTGTGTGTATTGGATGTACGAGGGCTGCAGGAGAGGACCTGGTGTGCTGCTCCTCAAATTTGAGGGGTCATGTATGCCTGGACAGTACCTGGACCGTAGGACTGACCGCAGCATCGCCAGGTATTTGTGTGAATAGGCAGTATATCCTGACAAGCTGCTCTGCAGCAATATAGCAGGGCATGTCCCTGGATACAGTGGAGGCCCCTCAGAGTAGGGGCATGCTGCAGTACATGAATACATATCCAAATGCACCATCAGAGGTCTCTAACATTGTGCACATCTGGAAGGAAAGTTGATGGTACATATGAGCCTGTATTGTTCATGTTTTCATTGTTGCATGTTCTCATCCTGATAGGTCCCTATTATTGATAGGGATATGTATTGACATGTAGCTGAAGGGATCCATTTTGGTCTTTTCTGGCTCATACTTGGCATTGCAAATATTATTGGCAGCGATATCCACTGCAGGAATACCTAAGGTGTTCTGCAAATTCCATGTATGTTTTGCAGTCAGGACAAACATCTCACATTCCACATACTGTTACAGTAGCTGTTGGAGCATCCAACAGACAAGTGTACACAGTCTCCTTTACATTCGCATACCTATTTCAACAGTATTCATATCTTGTTTGCATGGATATTACACTGTCAGTGTTAGCATCAGCTTAGGAGATGTACATTGTACCAGCAGAGGTGTGGCCATACAGAGACAGGCAGCATCGGACACATATAAAATTTCAGATTACGGTGGGTGTGGGGATGCTCAGAATGTTGTCACATCTGAGGCATGGGGCGGCCTGGATAGCGCTTGCATGTGCCTGCCAAACATGGCTATCTCCCTGATTCCGGACTCACGGACACGCCAAACCGCTGGATGCAGAATTAGGTTCAAAGGGGGCACATTTTTGGGTTAGATGTGTCTGCAGCCAGGACGTGCATGTTATGGAAATGGGCTCTACATGTCTGCTCTGTTGCAAATCTTTGTGTTATCCACAAAAAAGCAAAATTTTCCTTCCAACCCTACAGCAATGTCACTTACAAAGATGTTGAACAGAACCAGTTCAGTACAAATCCCTGAAGCAATTCACTATTCACCTTCCTTTCTTCTGTCGTCTTTCATTAAAAGAGTTTAATCCAGTTCATCACTTTGGGTTCTAGTTTCAGGCTGCTCAGTTTATTCATGAGCCTCCTATGAAAAACAGTATCAATGGTTCTGCTGAAACCCAAGCAGACCACATCTAGTGCATGACCATAATCAGGTTCTCTGCTCACCCAGTCACAGGGCTGGCCCAACCATCAGGAAAACTAGGCAGTTGCCTAGGATGGCAGCTTCTGGGGACAGTAAGGAGCAGGGCATTCAAAGATAAACAATAGATTCTGACAGCCAGTGAGCATACAGCTTGAAGTTTGCCTATGGTGCCAACAACTTGAACCAACTCTGGAGCCGATCCTGCCCAGTCAAAGAAATCAGATTCATTTGGCACAATATGTCTTGGTAAAACCATGTTGCTTGAGGTCTGTCACTGTTATTTTCTTTGGTAGTATCTTCATTGTTTTCCGAACCACTGAGGTAAGCCTGACCAGCCAGAACTATCCCACCCCTTCCCTGTTGTCACGTTTGTGAATAGGGACCACATAATCCCTTCTCCAACTCTGAGGAAACTTTCTTCCCTAGGGATCTATTAAACATCCTTAAGAGAACCCATCCTTTGAGCTCACTCCATGTCCACTTTTAGTATTTCAAGTTGGTCATAAATACTTTCTTATGTGAATGGTGTGATATCTACTCTATTTATGCATGTGTCTGTCAGCCATCTGTGGTCCTTTCCCAGGATTTTTTTTCCATGAACACAGAACAGAGGTATTAGTTCAACATATCCACTTTTTCCTCACCATGCTCCACACAATACTCTTCATATGTAAAATAGCTCCTCTGTCTGTACATGTTCTTATATTGTTGTATAAAGCTGCATATACACTGGGAGATCCAAACATATAATGCAACCTGCAACAGAACTCTAGCTAACTGGAACACAGAGCATGCATCGAGCGTGCATTCTCGGAAACAAGCTGCATGCAGTGTGATCCACTTCGTTCACCAGCACGTATTAACCAGGGAAGTGCTCCGAACAGCGTCCCAACTGGCACTGCGCGCCCCTTTGTGCTCACAGCAAAAAATGACAAAGTTTGGATCCAAACGAGCACGAAGAGAATGCACCTAGCATGCACGCAGGATGCTCAAGGGCCATTCGCAAGCAGGTACCAATTAGACAAATATGTTGCAGGCTAGGTTGCATTGTCTGTTGCATTGTACCTAGTGTATACCCGGCTTAAGAATGATTCCAGATTGTACCTCAGGATGTCAGCACTTTTTGAAAGAAGGTAGGATTAACTTTGGAAAGTAGGGCTGGATATATAAGTGAGATTGTGCATGTATGTGCTTAACCAATAATTTTCTTATGTGCTTTTTTTCTATCAGGCTTTGGATTATGATGTGACTTCCTTTTCAGAGGAGCTGCTGCTGTCCCACTCCACTACCAATTGGGATAGTTTGTCCGGTATTGTGTGTAGTGATGTCAGCACATTTTATCATAGCAGATGAGTAATGGATGCATGATGATAGTGATGGAAATAATTCTCTCAGATTGCTTTTCTCTTCAGATGTGAGTAAATGCAATGCAAAATTACGAATGCTGAAACAGCGGAGCAGCCAGACAGCAACTGCTGAAGGCCCAACATGGGCATGAGTGTGTTTTCCAAAGTGTCACAGGGGATAGTACCCAACAGCTACCCCCAAGGGCACGGAACATTGGCAGGCGGGGCTGGGGGGGGAGCATGGATGTCTATGCAGGCACCCCTACCCCAGAACCCGCACCATAGGCAGCCGCCTACCTGCACACTGGATGGCCTGAGACTGCGCACCACCAGCTCCACCAGCAGAAGGGCATGTCAGCATGGTGGCTGAGGGATACTGGTGGTGGTGGAGGGGGCAGTGGCAGCTGCCCAGAGCAGACCGTGGCCTAGCCCTGTGTAGGTGGGTGCCATGCACTGCAACAGACAGGCCCTGTCTGACCAACAGTCATGGCATCACCAGGGAATGCACCATCTCTGCGATAACATGGTGGTGCAGTGCACAAAACCAGTGTATTCAGAAGGTCACAGGTTCAAGTCTCAGCTGTGGTTTCCGCCAACCCAGTCCTCATATTTTACCCACTACTATAACGTGCTAATACAGACAGAACCTTTCTTGCAGATGACGTAAACATGCCCAAAACAACTACATTTTACCCTACAGAGCACAGACACCATAAACATGCACATTACCTAGAGCAGAGTCTCCCAAATGCAGTCCTGGAGGGCCAAACACCATTCCGGTTCCATGCTGCCTCTGATAAAGATGCCTGTGCTGCATTTCTATGCGCCACCCCCATGGTCTGCAGATGTATCTCATGCATATTCATGAGGGACAGCATGAAAACCCGAACAGTGTTTGGCACCGCAGGACTGGAGTTGGGAACCTCTGCCATAAAGCAGCAGCCAACAGGGGCAGACACACCCGCACCCACAGGCCCCATTATCCAAAGCCACCTGGAGAGGCAGGACTTTGGGCTCTGCGTGCATCTCCCAATACTAGCACTTGCATACCTTAGTAATGCCACCCTAAACCTGGGAATATGGTACACATCTATCAAAAGGTTGCTATGAATACTGGCAGATAGCAATTCCTAGGTTAAGTAAAATTTTCTGAGTGAGATGCATCATAGCAACCTTTCTGATGTCTGTGGAGTGTGCTACAGGTCTTGTGTCTGACAGTGTTTACCAACCTGGGGAGTGACTCCTATAGTATTGCTTACCATAGCCATGCCTGCACTGTGCCCAGGACTGGTGTGGTGGCCTGGGCTGCCCAACACCTCTATAGTTGCACAATGCTGGCATAGGTGTGGGGAGTGTGTGTCTGTCTATCCAGTGTGTGTGGTGGCTGCCAACACCCTCCACAGCCCACACTGCTAGCACTGTTGCCAGTATTGGCCTGCCAATGTGCATAATGAGGATCAAGGTACTGTGGGAATAGCCTGGATAGGGTGGCCTGGCCTGGCCACATCTGCACAGGGCATAGGGCAATGGCTCGGACATTGTAGTGCCCGGTACCACCTGCACGGACAGAGTGGCCACAGCATGTCCTGCTGGGAGGTCACTCTCACCCTGACTGAGCAGTGACCACGGCATGGCAAGGTTCCCCCATAGTGCTGTATAGTATTTCACTCATGTAATATTTATGGGTTCTCTTTTGGGGCCTGATCACTGATTTATCTGCTTGGTGTGTATGCTGACCTCCCAGTTTTGGGTACACGCATTTCCTCCAGGACCATGCATTATGGACTAGCTAGCAGACTATTTGCAGCTAGTATGTGTGTTGCTGGAACACCTTGCAGGGTGCAGCGGCTGGAGGCTTGCTGCTGGAGAATGTCAGATGGGGGGGCAGCTGTGCATTTCCAGGCCTTCTGTCTGCTATTGCTTTATGGATGTGTACAGCTCTGCATTGCCTGCCCTGTAGGATGTTTGATCCCTAGCAGGACTGGGGTGATGGTCCCCTCTACTGTCACCATTGCAGGGGGGTAGAAAGTGGATCTGTTGGCGGGAGATCCTGTCCCCCCACCCTGAGCCCCAGAGGGTGCGTTGGGTGGTGGTATGTAATCTCCCTGTGGGTCCCAACACCCCCCCACCTTCACTTACATCATGTGACCATGGCACCCACACAGGGTATGCACTTTTCTGGGTGCATCATAGTCTACAAGGGCTAGATGTGACATACAGATGAACATAGGCATATCCTAGGAGTGTTTGCAAGGACTACCTATCACACATTGGCACTGATGGGGACCTGCAGCATAGCCTATCTCAGCAAAGCCAGGTGCTGTGAGAATGGTGCTGGGCACCATATCTCTCCCTCAGGGTGAGCACAGGACCCGCACACTGTGACGGTCTGTAGCTACTCTGTGCCACTAACACACGCCGTCGGCACCCCCTACCAGGCTGAGGTGCTGTGGGGTGCATACCCCATCTTGTGATCATCTGTAGACTGCTGATTTACATGTGCTGTGCATCCTGGGTACAGATGGGTTGACCCTATCCTGGTAACCACAGCAGAATGTGGGTGTGGTGCAGTGCAGTCCTCCTGTAGCCGGCAGGTGTTTGCTAGCAGCTCTAGCTCACTGGTTACTTCACTGCCCGTGGAGCCAGAGGTCATGGGTTCAAAACCCACAGTGGGGTTCATCGATAGGACTGTCTTAAGCATTGTCTGTTTTTATTGTATATTAGTGCTGCCAGCAGAACCACCCTCAGGGTACTGTCACCTTAGGGTGGCTCATAAGGTGCCTTATATGGTGCCCTATAAAGCACCTTATAAGGTGCCTTATATGGTGTCCTATAGGGGACATTATAGGGTGCCCTATGGAGTGCCTTCTAGGGTGCCTTATGTGGCACCTTAGGTTACGCCATTGTGAGGGTGTGTTTGCTGGCAGCACTATTAAAGTACAACTAAACTTCCTCACAGCCCAATACTTAACCCTTTCCAGGCCAAGCCCAAAACTTTCGGGATCCAAACTTCTGCCTAAATATTCCTATCAAATGGTATATAATACATGACCATGGCAGAGGGAACGTCACTATTGGAACATATTGAATAAGACGGGTACAATTTTCCTGACATATGCAAACATTAACCCGGCTGCAGAATAAAATATTATAATAGGCCTTCAAAGGGTTACACATGATGTCTCAGCCAGCCTTATTCATGAGGCACACTGGGGAATCAAACCCATGACCCGTATAACATCAGTCTGTGTAGTAACCATTGTGCTACAGCTCTGTTTCTGTATTTGGGTGTCTGCGCGCCTTCTTAAGCTTAACGCGCAGTAACGTGCCCTGTAACGATCATTGCTGCGCGGCGCCTTATAATGCGCGTTATCGGTAACGATGTACCGCCCATGTCCTTTTTTGGCATTTCTTCCACTAACGCGGCTCCAACACGAATCAAACTAACGCAGTTTAGTAAACATACCCCTTAATCTTTCTATATTTTGATGCCGTAAACAATCGATCTACGTTTACCTGTTCCACTTCATTCATTAATTTATAGACCTCATCTTTTCCCTTAGAGATCCTTAGAGATGGGAAGTTTGCCCCATGCTTTCTTGAATTCTGATACAGCCCTCATATCAACCCCCTCCACTGGGATGCTATTCCAAACATCCACTACTTTTACTGTAAAATACTTTCTTAGATTACTCTCCCAAGTCTATTCCCTTTCACCTTCACTCATCCCAGAGCTTTCTTTCAAATGAAAGAGGCATTCCTCCTGTGCATGTATGCCATGGAGATATTTAAATGCCTCTATCATATCCCACCTCTCCAACCTTTCTTCCAAAGTATACATATTGAGATCTTGACGTCTGTTCCCATATCCTTTCTGATGAAGACCACTGGTCATTTTAGTGGTCACCCTCTGCATTGACTCTATCCTGTTTAAATCCTTTTGAAGGTGAGGTCTCCAGAATTGCCCACAGTACTTCAAATGAGATCTCATGAGAGACTTATATAGAGCCATTCCTCTCCCTACACACAAAAGCATTCTTCTGGCTTTTGTCATTACCTACCTGTTTGAACACTTTAAAATTATAAGATAACAAGATATATCTACCAAGTTGATATATAAATTGTAAATAGTTCACAGCTATTGTTGTTAATTGTATATAGTTTCCCCTGTTACATTCCCAAGTTACAGACCCTGTTACAATGTATGCAAAAGATCCTGTTCTGATGCAAGTTTCTGTTATTTGTAAACCGCACTGATACCAAATAGCGCAGTACATAAGAACTGTAAATAAATACATAAAATAAATAAATAAAATAAGAACATCAAAATCAATCACCCCCAGGACACAATCTTCTTTTGTGGATGGAAGTACTTCACCCCCATAATATACTGCTCCCTTGGGTTTTTGCAACCCAAATGCATGACCCTGCATTTTTTAACATTAAATTTCAGCTGCCAAATTTTTATCTATTTTTCAAGTTTCATGAGATCCCTCCTCATGTTATCTACACCTTCCTGGGTATCTATCCTTCCTGCATATCCTATTGCAGATTTTGGTATCATCTGCAGAGGCAAACTTTATCTGACAGCCCTTCTGCAATATTACTTACAAAAATGTTAAAGAGAATCAAACCAAGGGCAAATCCAAATGGTAATGCCGCTAGAATGAACTTTGTTACGTCCCACTCAACTAGTTTCTAACCCAGTCAGTCACTTTAGGGTCCATCTCTAAGGTGCTCAGTTTTTAAAAGTTGCCTGTGCAGAACTATGTCAAAGGCTTTGCTGAAATCTAGCACTCTTGCACGGTACATCACTCTGGTCACCTACTGAAAGAAATTAATCAGATTCATCTGAAAAGTCATGCCTCTAGTAAAACCATGCTGCCTTGAATCCTACAATCCATTGGATTCCGGAAACCTCAATATCCTCTGTTTTAGCAGCATTTATATTAGTTTACTCAAAACAGAAGTAAGACTAACCATCCCAACTCCTTACTTCCACTTTTGTGTAGAGGGACCATATGTGCTATTCTACTCCTCACAAAGTGTGGGAGGAGGAGCAGCAGCTCCTTTGAAAGAAACCGCTGCCGACGGGAAAGAAGCCATCTTCAGGCTTCCGAGAGGGGAGATCACAGCAGCCTGCCTCCAGCCCAATCGGGGCTGTGGGAGGAGGAGCAGCAGCTCCTTTGAAAGAAACCGCCACCAGCGGGAAAGCAGCCATCTTCAGGCTCCCGAGAGGGGCGATCACAGCAGCCTGCCTCCAGCCCAATCGGGGCTGTGGGAGGAGGAGCAGCAGCTCCTTTGAAAGAAACCGCTGCCAGGTGGGCCTGCGCCTGTCGGGCCCGCGCCTGAGGGCCTCGCCAGAGGGCCCTTTGGCGTGGCCCTTAAGCACGGGCCCGACGGACCGGGCCGAACATAACCCACAGTCACCCCAAGAATCCGCTCTACTCTCCTACTCGAGCAATGTAAAATACCTATGAAGCAGCTGAAATGAACACATTTCCCCGACAACTTTCCAGGTAACCTGTAAATAAAGTACTCTGCTGCTCTAAGATCGGTGAGACCCATGCCATGAAGCTGTGATCATCTCATAAAACGAAGCTGTAATTATCTAACTAGATGTCTAACTAGATTTCTCGACTCAACTAGCAAACAAACTTATCTTTACACAATCCTGTCCACTAGATAAATATCTCTTGTATGTAGTACTGGATTTTCCCAGCTAATCATATGTATTGAGCGTATGATACTATATCTACAGTTCTATTGAGCTATTGTCCTACTGCAAAGTTTGATATCTGCACATATACCTCACTACATATTGAAGCCAGCCAACTTAATATGCTTCACATTTCTAGTGAGCTGGTTGCATTTCTACATATAGCATACTCACTATTGTCTGCAAATTGCATACTGGTTATCATTTTTATGTAGTACTGGATTTTTCCAGCTAATCACATGTATTGGGCTTATGATACTATAACTAGAGTTCTATTTGAACTATTGTTCTATTGCAAGTTTTGATATCTGCATATATACTGAACCACATTTTGAAGCTAGCCAACTTCATATGCCTCACATTACTAGTGAGCTGACGCATTCCCTACCAATAATATATTCATTATGTTCTGCATATAGTATATTCATTATTGTCTATTTAGACACCGCACCACATATTGAAGCTAGCCAATTTCATATGCTTTATGTATGCTAGTGAGCTCTCATTTGCTTTACGTACACTAGTAAGCTGGACACATTCCCTACCTATAGTTTATTTCATTATTCATTACCACTGGTCAGCCTCCACCCTGCTTATACTCACTAATTACACACTCCAGGGATGGTAATGAAAATGTCTACCTTAGCCTTCACCTTATTTGCTCTGTACCTCCTAACAGAATTGATCAATAACGCCAAAGCGCTATCTCCCAATCAATTTAACATACCAATCCTTTGGAACCATGAGAGGAGATGGTCAAATGACACCTTTCAAAGATTTGACAAAATGCTCCAAACCCGCCAGTCCCACGTACTGCATATCGCACTACAACAGAACAAGAAACCACCACATGAGGAAATTTCTCCTACTCAAAACCTAAGATGTGGGCTCATAAACGCCCGATCAATACGCAAAAAATGGCCAGTTATCACAGAACTGATATCTTACCATAACCTTGACATTCTCATGATTACAGAGACATGGCTCTCTAGCAACGACAACGTCCTGCTGAACCAACTCCTGCCACCCAATTTCACAATTCACACGTGTCATAGAAACAATAAAGGAGGAGGAGGGGTACTCGCCCTCACCAAATCAGACCTTCACTTCTACATGATAAACTCAGACAGCACAAAGAATCTTGAGTCAATTACTATATCTAACAAACTCTGCTCTATTAATCTCATTTATCGAGCCCCATCTCAAGATCTGGATGCACTTTCCTCAATAATTGACCTGGCATCTAACACTGAAAGCCCATGCATACCGAGTTGGGTTTTGGGAGATTTCAATCTCCCATCACTACAAGAGGCTCAGTCTTCAGCCTTCCTTGAGGCTCTCAAAGACCTAGGATACACCCAGCTAGTAGATGAGCCTACACACGTTAAAGGAGGTCTACTTTATCTGATTTTTGCTCCACAGACATTTCCCAAATCAAAATACAACTTAGGACTCTACATATCTGCAGTTCCCTGGTCTGATCATAAACTGATCGTTTTCCAACTACCCATAATCAGAAATAACCAGAACAAAATCAAAAGGCTGACTAGCTCTCCCAAGGCACCAGAATGAAGGTTTCAAGCCTTTGATAGAGAGTTGATCCTGAGTAAAACACGCCCACTTCTAGCCACGACGATACTCAGTCCGGAAGATATGGTCTCTGAATGGAACAAAACCTTCAGTAATATTGCCGTACGTCCACCATCCAACAAGCCACTAAGGACCAGAGCCTCAGCAGTTTGGTACACCTCAGAACTTCGATCATCTCTCACCTCCCTACGGAAGATGGAAAGACGCTGGCACAAATCTCACTCAGAAATAGATCAAAATGCATATAATTCCCATCTGGCGCAACATCGTGAAGCAGTAACTACCAACCTAAGGCAATTTCACATAGATTCGCTGAAGCGGTCATTGAACAAACCTCATGACCTTTTCAGCCTCGTAAAGAAATTAACAAAGGAACCAGTACCTGAACAAGCAAACGATATCCACCCTCAAGACTTTGCTGACTACCTGCAAACAAAGATAAGCCATACCAACAAATCTCCAGTACCCTCAAGGGCAATAGTACAAAACAATATAACACCCTTGACCATGTTCTCTACACCAGCTAAGAAACACATTGAAAACACCATCACTACGATCAACACCACCACTGCCCAGACTGACCCATGCCCTGCCTTCTGGATAAAGGAGCTACGGTCTGATCTTAGCCCATTTATAGCCAAGCTCATGGAAATATCTTTTACAACAGGGGTGTTTCCTTAATCCCTCTAACATACCTCCATTAGACCTCTGTTGAAAAACAACAAGCTCGATAGCTTGAAAGTGGACTCTTACAGACCGATATCGAGCATTCCACTTTTGGCTAAAATAATAGAAAAAGCGGTACAAAGACAAATCCAAGACCATGTCGACAACAACTCACCACTAGACCCATACCAACACGGTTTTAGAGGACAACACGGCGTAGATACCCTCCTCACCACACTTATAAATAACATATCCACAGGAATTGATAACATCCGGCAGGGCTTTGTCCTTATATTCCTTGACATAGCAGCTGCTTTTGACTCAGTATGTCACGTGCTTCTACTGGTGCGCCTCAGGGTGAAGGGTATTTCAGAAACGGCGATAACCTGGTGTGAATCTTATCTCACAAACAGATGGCAACATGTACGTTCAGGGGCCTTAACTTCTAAACCTTTCCACCAAAAGCAAGGAGTCCCGCAGGGATCATTTTATTTATTTATTTATTTATTTATTTTATTACAATTTCTTATATACTGCACTATTCGGTATCAGCGCGGTTTACATTATAACACAACGACCATAACAACAAGCTGTTTGGTTTTACATAGAACAGGAGTACAAACTTGGATAACAGGGGTGAACTATATACATGAGATATTTACACGGAACAAGGTTAGGTAAAAATAACAACATACTGAACGTAAGGGTCATTTCTTAAGTGGGTCATTTTTCAGGGGGATACCTAGGTTCAATTGCTGGTTGGGTAGTATTGGAGGAAAAGGTGGTATTTGAGTGCCTTCCTGAACTGTGATAGGTCGGCAATGGTCCTAATGTCAGGAGGCAGGGCATTCCAGCATTTGGGGACATAGAAACTGAACACCCTGTTTATGGTTGTCATGTTGCACTTCGTCAATGCCTTAGGGGTTATTAGTAGGTTTACGGCGGTTGCTCTTCTGGCTCTGTTGGGGGGCACCGTGTGAATAAGTTCTGTGAGTGAGGAGGATGAAATACCTTTGATTGCCTTGAATGATAGGAGTGGGGTTTTGAAGGTAATCCTCCCATGGATGGGGAGCCAGTGAAGCTGTTTGAGAATGGGAGTCACGTGGTCATTTCTGGAGGCTCCGCAGAGGACCCTAGCTGCAGCATTCATGGCCAGCTGTAATGGGCTCAGTGTGGATAGAGGGAGACCTTGTAAGATGGCATTTGCAAAGTCAAAGTGTGGCAGGATTAGCGCTTGGTATATGGTCCGGAAGTCGTCTAGGTCCAACAGGGAGCACAGATGTCTGAGCGTGCGGATTTTGAAGTAAACAGCTTTGACTATGTTACTTATGTGGTGTTTCATATCCAGATGTTGGTCCAATGTAACTCCAAGGTATCTTATTGTTTCTTTAGTTTGTAAGTCAGCTTCCTTGACACTGACATGGGATGGAGGAGTAAAGTTGGGGTCTCTGGTAATGAAAAGCACCTCCGTTTTCTTATGTTGAATGCGGAGGTTTTGTGATTGGAGCCATTCTGAGACCGCATTGAAACAGTCTATCAGTGGTGCTAGGTCCATTTGAGCTGTAGAGAACGGCATGTATAAGAGAATGTCATCTGCATATATCAAACAGTTCACGTTGAAGGATCTAATGATGTTGCAGATGGGTTGCATGTATATATTAAATAGAAGGGAAGACAACGAGGAGCCTTGAGGCACACCTTGTTTCTGATGGAAGCGCTTTGACTCTTCTGATCCGGACTTCACATATTGCCATCTTCCATCCAGATAAGATTTACAGCATCCTAGCGCAATGTTGCAGACGCCCTTCTCTCTCAGTCTTCCGAGGAGAATGTCGTGGCTCATCCCTCTCCGCCCTGATGTTTAATATCTACATGCAACCTATCTGTAATCTCATTCGCTCTTTTGGGGTAAACTGCCTGGTATACACGGACGACGTCCTACTTTACATGCCCTTCTCAACAGAAAACCAAGACCTTTCACCAATTACAGAATGCTTTGACTCAGTATCCAATTGGCTTCAATCACAAAACCTTAGAATTCAGCACAAGAAAACGGAGGTGCTTTTCATCACGAGGAATTCAAATTTCATAATACCAACACATATAAAAGTCAAGGAAGCAGAACTCCAGACTAAATCCTTGATCAGGTACCTTGGAGTCACTTTGGACCAGCGCCTTGACATGAAACTCCACATAAGCAATGTAGTCAGAGCGATATACCACAAGATCCGTACCCTCAGGCATCTTCGTTTCCTACTTGATCCAAGCGACTTCCGAACTATCTATCAGGCACTTATCATGCCTCATTTTGACTACGCAAATTCAATCCTGCATGGTCTCCCTCTGTCTACTTTAAACCCTCTACAGCTTGCAATGAATTCTGCAGCGAGAGTTCTAATCGAATCGCCTAAGAAGAATCATATCACACCCATCCTAAAACATCTTCACTGGCTCCCCATTCAGTCCAGACTATCATTTAAAATTCTGCTGCTTACTTTCAAGTCAATCAATGGTCTAGCCTCTACATCACTAGTGGAACTCATTCATACCACACCATCCAACAGGTCCAGGAGATCAACAGCGATAAACTCATTAGTTGTCCCAATAGAATTAACCCACTGCACTCACGCTACAGCTAACAGAGCTTTCAAACTGTGTGCACCGAGAAGCTGGAATTCTCTCTCACCCAACATATGAGCAATCACTGACTTGGCCCAATTTAGGAAGGCAGTGAAACACTACCTATTCCTTCAGTACTACAAGATAGACGAAGATACAGTAACGTCACCTACAGTCTAATATAGATATCATGACAAAACCTCCGCTATAAGACACTTATAAGTTTAGCTTGTACAATATGAAAATCTGATGTAAATAGTCACCCCAAGTTATCCAAGTTCTATTTCCTGTTACCTGTAAACACTGTTTCATTATATGCAACGTGTATGTTTTATGTTCTATGTAAACAGCACTGATGTTGAATAGCGCGGTATAAAAGAGATGTAAATAAAATAAAATAACTAAATAAAATAAAATACAGTCTTCTCAAAATCATTCAAAATCCACCTCACTTCTGTTACAGTTTATGCATGTTTTCTGAGGTTCCATTTCCGGCCCTTTATCTGTGAATAGAGAACAGAAATACTAGTAAAGCAATTCTGCGTTATCCTCATAAAATTCTACATATTCCTCCCCACTTTACCCTTGAGTCTGACAATGCCACTTTTGCCCTTCCTTCTGCTGCTAACATCTGGAAAATGTCTCCCCCCCCCGCCCCCCCCCATTTTAAAGCATTGGCTATTTTTCTCACATTTGCATCTTTGCTTTCCTGACTACTTTCTCAGTTTCTCCTAGCTCTTCCAGACATTGTTGCTTGTATTCCTCTTTATGTGATCTTTTGTGATTTATGAAGGCTGCTTCTGCACATCCAGAAAACATTTTGCACAAGACTCCACATTTAGTGGAACCTTTTTGAAAATACTAGCAAAATATACTGCTACTACCACTTATCATTCACTACAAGGCATACATAGCACTGTACAGACACATGTAAAAGAAAGTCCCTGCTCTTCAGAGCTTATAATCTAGTCAAGAGTGGAGGAGTGGCCTAGTGGTTGGGGCAAGGTACTTCAGGCTGGAAGGTCGGGGGTTCAAATCCCACTAGAGGACAGCAACCTTGGGCCAGAAGAACTGGGGTTTCTAGTCCCACAGGTGCTCCTTGTGGTCTTGGGCAAGCCACTTAACCCTCCATAGCCCATGTTCCCTGTAAAATAGTTATCTCCAAGTAATAATGCCCTGTTCAATGTAATTTCAGTTTGTTGAATGTAAACCGCACCGATGCAGAATAGCGCAGTATATAAGAGAATGTAAAATAAAAAAAATTTAAAAAAAGACAGATAACACAACAGCTAAAGAGAAAGATATATCTAGGAGAAAGGTAAGCAAATGCATAGGAGACTAGGGTATGTTTACTAAACCGTCTTAATGTTGCAGCGGTGGTATTATCGCATGATAATGTAACATTATCGCGCGATAACGTCACTTATCGCGTGATAACGCAGCGGCGGCGTTAAGGCACACTAATGCTGTGAAATCCGGGCCTGAAGGGTGGAGTAAGGCTTCCCAGAGGGCGGAGAGAAGGGGTCATTGGGCATAGAGTGGGCGGGGAGAGGCTCCATGCACACTAACACCGTGAAATCAGGGTCTGAAAATTAGCGCCAGTAAAAGCCGCGCGCTAGAGGCACATTTGCAGGAGAGAGAAACCATTTCGGTCAGCAATGTGCAGCAAAGGCAGGGAAACCCAGAAAAGTGATAGCTGTGATACATGTGCAGGGACCAAAAAGGCAAATAAACATATAAAAGGACCAGAACCACAACTAAAATCCTAATAACCAAGCAGGCCAATAGTGATATTAATGATAAACATAAAGCAACACTACTGACAAAGCGTATAAATTAAGATATCATGTTTGGAAGGGTCTATGCTCTGTCCCCCTACAAAGTGAATGATCTCACATTGAAATAGCGCTGATCAGGGTTTCTGTCATTTAGATTGGGCAGGTTTGTTATGGCGTGCACATGTACAGCAACAGCAGAGTGGTCACGTAGGAAAGGGCAACTGTACTTATGCTGTAAATGGGATACAGGGGGCTGCAGGCGGCACATGCTGTGGTCCAGTTGGGGCACAGTGCGGGCTGGGCAGATGCCTAGGTGGCACATAGGAATGCCGAAACTGTAAAGCAGCAAGACAGCAATTGATGAGGGTCCAACATGGGCACGAATGTGTGTCCCACAGTCTCACAGGGGAGATTAACCAGCAGGTACCCCCAAGGGTACATAACATTGGCAGGTGGTGCGGGGGGGGGGAGTGCGCATGTCCATTTAGCCACCCCTACCAGAGAAGCCACACCATAGGCAGCTGCCTACCAGCATACTGGATGGCCTGGGACTGCGCACCACCAGCACCACCGGCATAATGGCATGGCAGCATGGTGGCGGAGGGGTACTGGTGGCAGAGGGGGCAGTGGCATCTGCCCACAGCAGACAATGGCCTAGACCCATTTAGGAGGGTGCCGTGCAATGCAACAGACAGGGACTGTCTGACGAACAGTCATGGTATCCCCAGGGAATGAAATGTCCCTGTGGCAACAGTGTGGTGCAGTACACACAGCCAGTGTGTTCAGGGGCAGAAGGTCACAAGTTCAAGTCCCAGCTCTGGCTCCTGCCAACCCTTTCCCCATGTTTTACCCAGTACTAAACCATGGTAATAAAGACGGAACCTTTATTGCAGATAAAATAAACATGCCTATATGAATGCCTATATTTTAACCTACAGAGCACAGACACCATAAACATGTGCAATCCCTTGAGCAGAGCTTCCCAACTGCAGTCCTGGAGGGCCAAACACCATTCAGGTTTCATGCTGTCCCTAATAAATATGCCTGTGCTGCATTAGTATGCGCTGCCCCCATTGTATGCAAGTGTATCTCATGCATATTCATTAGGGACAGCATAAAAACCTGAACAGTGTTTGGCCCACCAAGACCGGAGTTGGGAACCTCTGCCCTAGAGCAGCGGCCAACAGGGGCATAAACACCCACACCCACAGGCTACACTATCCAAAGCCTCATGGAGAGTCAGGCTATTGGGCCCTGTGTGCAGCGGCATCTCCCAATACTAGCACTTGCATATCTTAGCAATGCCGCCCTAAACTTGGGAATACGTTGCACATATATCAAAAGGTTGCTATGATTAATGGCAGATAACAATTCCTAAGTTAAGCACAATTTGCTGATAGAGCTGCATCATAGCAACCTTTCTGATATCTGTGGAGTGTGTTTCAGTTTTCATTTCTGACAGTGTTTACCACCCCGGGGAATGACCGCAACTGTATTGCGTACCATAGCCATGCCTGCACTGTGTCCGGGACTGGTGTGGCGGCCAGGGCTGCCACAAACCTCTATATTTGCACAATGCTGGCATAGGTGTGGGAGTGTGTGTCGGTCTATCCAGTGTGTTGTGGCTGCCTACACCTTACTGAGCCCACACTGCTTTCACTGTTTCCAGTGTTAGCCTGCCAATGTTCATAATGAGGAGCAAGGTACTGTGGGTATGTCCCAGACAGGGTGGCCTGGGCAGGATGCATCTGTACAGGGCATAGGGCAATGGCTGGGACATTGTAGTGCCCGGCCACCACCTTCACAGACAGGATGGCCACAGCATGTCCTGCTGGGAGGTCACTCTCACCCTGACTGAGCAGTGACCATGGCATGGCTAGGTTCTCCCCATAGTGCTAGTATAGTGATTTTTTTGGGGGGGTTCTCTTTTCTGAGGCCCAATCAGTGACTTATCTGCTTGGTGTGTGTGCTCACATCCCAGTTTTGGGTGCACACATGTTCTCCAGGAACATGCACTAGGGGACTAGCTAGCAGACTGTCTGCAGTTAATATGTGTATGGCTGGAACACCTTGCAGGGTGCAGTGGCTGGAGAATGTCAGTGGTGGGGGGGTAGCTAAGCATTTCCAGGTCTACTGTCGGTCTGCCATTGCGTTATGGAAGCATACAGATCTGCATTGATTGCCCTGTAGCGTGCCTGTTTCCTAGCAGGACTGGGGTTGATGGTCCCCTCTACTGCAACCATTGCAGAGATGTACAATATGGATCTGTTGGTGGGCGATCCTGTCCCCCACCGTGAGCCCCAGAGGGCGGGTTGGGTGGTGCTACATAAACTGCCTATGGGTCCTAACACCCCCCCCCCTTCACTTAAATCATGTGACCATGGCACCCACACAGGACATGCACTACTCTGGGTGCATAATAGTCCACAAGGGCTAGATGTGACTGGGAAATATGGGTGGACACAGGTGCATTCTAGGTGTGTCTGCAAGAACTACGTATCACACACTGGCACTGATGGCGACCTGCAGTATAGCCTATCTCAACTAAGCCAGGTGCTGCAGACCTGGTGCTGGGCGCCCCACCTTGCCCTCATGGTGAGCACAGTACCCGCACAATGTGACAGTCTGTAGCTACTCTGTGCCAGTAACACACAAGGTCAGTTCCCCCTACCAGGCCGAGGTGCTGTGGGGGTGCATACCCCATCTTGTGATCATCTGTAGACTGCTGATCTGCATGTGCAGTGCATCATGGGTACGGGTGGGTTTACCCTATCCTGGTAACCACAGCAGACAGTTTGTGTGGTGACCTGCAGTCTTTCTGTGCCATCCAGGGGCTTGTTCGTAACTATAGAGATGTAGCCCACTGGTTACTTCACTGACTGTGGCGGCAGAGGTCATGGGTTTGATTTTGCAGTGGGGTTATGTAAGAAGGCTGTCTGAGGCATTTCCTTTTTTAATTTAAATTAGTGCTGCCAGCAAAAACACCCTCACAGTGCTGTAACCTTAAGGCGCCCTACAAAGTGCCCTACAGAGCGCCCTATAAGTAACCCTATAAAGCACCATATAAGGTGCCCTATAGGGTGCCCTATAAAGCACCGTATAAGGCGCCCTATAGGGATCTTTATAAGGTGCCTTGGCGGACAGTGCACTTTATAATGTGCCCTCTGGAGTGCCTTATAGGGTGCCTTATGCGGTACCTTAGCTTATGGCACTGTGAGGGTGTTTTTGCTGGCTGCACTAATTTAAATTGAAAAAGAAAATTCCTCAGATGGCACTGGTTTAAATCAAAGAATAATGCCTCAGACAGCCTTCTTACATAACCCCACTGTAGAATCAAACCCATGACCTCTGTCTCCACAGTCATTGCTGTAACCAGTGGGCTACATCTTTATTCTTTCTGACACTGCGCTGGCATTAACTTAGGGTTAACACGTGTTAACATGCCACAGCGCTCACTATTGCATGATACCGATTCTTGCTACATTAGGACTGGAACGCCCACTCCTTATATGATATTCTTCACATTATCGCTGGAGCTAGCGCCGGGAACATTAAGACGGTTTAGTAAGGGGTATATCTAAGGGGTATGTTTACTAAACCATCCTAATGTTACCGGCGCTAGTTGCAGCGATAATGTGAAGAATGCCATATAAGGAGTAGGCGTTCCAGTCCTAAGGTAGCAAGAATATGTATCGAGTGATAGTGGGCGCTGTGGCACGTTAACACGCATTAACCCTAAGTGCATGCCAGCGCAGCATAAGCAGCTATAATGATGTAGCCCACTCGTTACTGAATTGACTGTGGAGGCAGAGGTCATGGGTTCAATCCTGCAGTGGTGTAATCTAAAACAGCTGTCTGAGGCATTTTCTTTTAAATTAAATCAGTGCTGCCAGCAAAAACACCCTCTCAGTGCCATAACCTAAGGTGCCTCATAAGGCGCCCCATAGGTCACATTATAAAGTGCCCTGTCTGCCTAGGCACCCTATAATGTGCCCTATAGGGCACTGTATAGGGTGCCTTACAGGGTTCTTATGAGGCACCTTACACTACAGCACTGTGAGGGTGTTTCTGCTGGCAGAACTGATTTAAATTAAAAGAAAATGCCTCAGACAACCTTTTTAGATTACACCACTGAGGGATTGAAACCACAACCTCTGCCTCCACAGTCATTGAAGTAACCAGTAGGCTACAGCACTATAGGTACTACCACACTGCTGGCTGGCTAAAGAAAGACTGCAAGTCACCACACAAACTGTCTGCTGTGGTTACCAGGATAGGGTAAACCCACCTGTACCCATGATGCACTGTACATGCAGATCAGCAGTCTACAGCTGATCACATAATGGGGTATGCATCCCCACAGCACCTAGGCCTGGTAGGGGGAACTGACCTTGTGTGTTACTGGCACAGAGTAGCTACAGACTGTCACATTGTGAGGGTGAGTTGGGGTGCCTAGCACCAGGTCCGCAGCACCTGGCTTGGCTATGATGCAGATCCCCATCAGTGCTAGTGTGTGATAGGTAGTCCTTGCAGACATGCCTAGGATATACCTGTGTCCATCTGCATTTCCCAGTCACGTCTAGCCCTTGTGGATTATGATGCACCCAGAATAGTGCATGTCCTGTGTTGGTGCCATGGTCACATGTTATAGATAAAGGGTGGGGGGTGTTCAGACCCAAAAGCGGATTATGTAGCACCACCCAACCCACCCTCTGTGGCTCAGGGTGAGGGGGGAGACAGGATCTCACACCAACAGATCCACATTGTACATCTCTGCAATAGTGGCAGTAGAGAGGACCATCAACCCCAGTCCTGGTGGGGAACAGGCACCCTACAGCGCAGTCGATGCAGATCTGAATGCATCACATAAAGCAATGGCAGACAGGCAGCATGCTGGAGAGGCTCAGCTGCCTCCTACCACTAGATGACATTCACCAGCAGAGAGCACAGTCAGTCTCCTCCCACTGCACCCTGCAAGGCATTCCAGCCATACACATACTAACTGCAGACAGTCTGCTAGCTAGTACATAGTGCATGTTCCTGGAAGAACTGTGTGCACCCAAAAATGGGATGTCAACACACAAACCAAGCAGGTATGTCAGTGATTGGGTCCCAGAAAAGAGAACCTATAAACATCACTTGAGAAAAAAGCTGCATAGCCCTATGGGGGAATCTAGCCATGCTGTGGTCACTGCTCAGTCAGGGTGAGAGTGACCTCCCCGCAGGCCACCCTGTCCGTGCCATACCCACAGTACCTTGCTCCTCATTATGCACATTGGCAGGCTAACATTGGAAACAGTGCAAGCAGTGTGGGCTCAGTAAGATGTAGGCAGCCACAACACACTGAATAGACAGACACACACTCCCACACCTATGCCAGCATTGTGCAAATATAGAGGTTTGTGGCAGCCCTGGCCGCCACACCAGTCCCGGACACAGTGCAGGCATTGCTATGGTACGCAAAACTGTTGGGGTCACTCCCCGGGATGGTAAACACTGTCAGAATCAATAACTGAAACACACTCCACAGATATCAGAAAGGTTGCTATGATGAATCTCTATCAACAAATCGTGTTTAACTTAGGATTTGTTATGACATTAAACATAGCAACCTTTTGATATATGTGGAACGTGTTCCCAAGTTTAGGACGGCATTGCTAAGGTATGCAGGTGCCAGTATTGGGAGATGCTGCTCCGTGCAGGGCCCATCAGCCTGATTGTCCACGAGGCATTGGATAGTGGAGCCTGTGGGTGTTGGTGTTTGTACCCCTGTTGGCCTCTGCTCTAGGGCTGAGTTTCCCAACTCTGGTCCTGGTGGGCCAAACACTGTTCAGGTTTTCATGCTGTCCCTAATGAATATGCATGAGATACTTTTGCATACAATGGGGGCGGCACATACAAATGCAGCACAGGCATATTTATTAGGGACAGCCTGAAACCTGAATGGTGTTTGGCCCTCCAGCACTGCAGTTGGGAAGTTCTGCTCTAGGGATTACACATGTTTATGGTGTCTGTACTCTGTAGGGTAAGATATAGGCATTTCAGGCATGTTTATTTTATCTGCAATAAATGTTCCGTCTTTATTACCACAGTTTAGTAGTGGGTAAAATATGGGGACAGGGTTGGTAGGAGACACAGCTGGGACTTGAACTTGTGACCTTCTGCTCCTGAACACACTGGCTGTGTCTACTGCACCAAACTGTTGCCACAGGGGCAGATCATTCCCTGGAGATACCATGACTATTTGTCAGACAGACCTTGTCTGTTGCAGTGCACAGCACCCACCTAAACGTGGCTTGGCTGTGGTCTGCTGTGGGTAGATGCCACTGCCCCCTCCACCACCAGCACCCCTCTACCACCATGCTGACATGCCCTTATGCCGGTGGTGCTGGTGGTGCGCAGTCCCAGGCCATCCAGTATGCCGGTAGGCAGCTGCCTATGGTGTGTGTTCTCAGGTAGGGGTGCCTACATGAACATGCATGCTTTCCCCCCCCCCTGCACCGCCTGCCAATATTATGTGCCCTTGGGGGTACCTGCTGGGTAATCTCTCCTGTGACACTGTGGGACACACACTCGTGCCCATGTTGGACCCTTGTCAGTTGCTGTCTTGCTGCTTTACAGTTTCGGCATTCCTATGTGCCACCTAGGTATCTGCCTAGTCCGCACTGTGCCCCAGCTGGACCACAGCATAACACACCTGCCCAATATAAACGACAAAACCCTGATTACCGCTATTTCACTGTGGGATCATTCACTTTGTAGGGGGACAGAGCATAGCCCCTTCCAAACATGATATCTTCCTTTTTACGCTTTGTAAGTAGTGTTGCTTTATGTTTATCATTAGTAGCACTATTGGCCAGTTTGGTTATGGGGATTTCAAATGTGGTTCTGGTCATTTAATATGTTTATTTGCCTTTTGGTTCCTGCACATGTATCACTACTATCATTTTCTGGGTTTTCCTGGCTTCGCTGTACATTGCCGACTGAAATGGTTTCTCTCTCCTGCAAATGTGCCTCTAGCGCAAGGTTTTCACTGGCGCTAATTTTCAGACCTTCATTTCACGGCGTTAGTGTGCATGGGGCCTCTCCCCGTCCACTCTCCACCCATTGACCCCTCATCTCCGCCCCTGGGGAGCCTTACTCCGCTTTCTGGGGAGCCTTACTCCACCCTATGCGCACCTTAACGCCGCCGCAGACATTATTGCATGATACGTGACGTTCTCACACAGTAAAGCACCATTATCGCGCGATAACATCAAGTATCACGCAATAACGTCGCTGCTGCGATGTTAGCGCCCTTTACTAAACACCTCTAAGCTGATCAGCATCCAGAAGCAGCCTCGAAGAGGTGAGTTTTAAACCTGGCTTTGAAAAAAGTGCGAGGGATGAAGCCTGACACACAGACTCAGGTAGTTTGTTCCAGGCATAAGGAGCAGCAAGGTGGAAGGATCGAAGTCTGGAGCTGGCAGTAGAAGAGAAGGGCACAGATAGAAGGGATGTGCCAGAAGAATGGAATTCCCAAGAGGAGTGTAGGGAGAGATAAGAGAGGAAAAGTAGTGAGGAGCAGCAGAATGAGTGAACTTATAGGTCAGTAGGAGAAGTTTGAACTGGATATGGAACGAATAGGGAACCGGTGAAGCAACTTGTGAAAAGCGGTTATATGAGCATATCAAGGCTGGCAGAAGATTAGATGTGCAACTGAGTTTTGAACAGATTGAATGGGAGCAAGATGATTCAGAGGGAGGCCAGCAAGGAGGAGGTTGCAATAGTCTAGACGGGAGGTCCACAACATGACCTCAATGTCTGTAATCTGATAAACACATTGGAAAAGAAGATCATGAGATTCATATATATTAAAATGTAACTGATAAAGTAATTTGAATTGGAAGCAAAGATCATCACAAAACATCACATGAAGTAGGTTTATTTAACATTATCCAATTAACAGACTACACACTCTTGTTCTTTTTTAACATAGGATGTTCTTATATAAGCACCACATGAGCAATTCTTGACCCAATACAGGCATTGTGAAACCTGTGTCTTTTGGGGAAACTGCTAGGTACGTATGACCTAGATTGGCCACTGTTGGAAACAGGATACTGGGCTTGATGGACCTTGGTCTGACCCAGTATGGCATATCTTATGTTCTTATGTTCTTATTTCCATTCACAGAACACAGAAATTATCAAACTTTTTCTAAGTCCAAAGTTTTGGTGCATTGAGCCTTTTCAGCATTTGTGATGCGATATCATTTGGAATAGTTTGTAAAAGGGTAGAATGGCGCATGTTAGATGGATTGTATTCCATACTCAAAACATTTACTTTCTGTCCTGTACAGAGAAGAATGATTGACGGATTCCTTTTTAAAATAATTGTGATTTCCAATGAGCATTCTGAGCGGATTGCTTCTTAAATTTTTAATGTTACATCAAGAAAGGAGATAATGAAAACATTGCACACAGAATTACAGTGAATTTGTGAAACCCCTCATGGGTCTCTCTCCCACTTAATTAGCTGCTGATGGAGATGATGGCATGCTGCCTGAAATTTAAAGTTCGCACAAAATCAAACCCTTGCCTTCTATTTTAAGTTGCAAAAGGCAGTAATAATAATGTGCTGTTTTCGAGGAACCGAATGAGTGAATGAAGCAGCATAACAAAGAACAAGAACACAGTTAAGATGCCTTCTAAGAAGTTTGGATTGCTCATGTGGTGTTTATAATTTAGCCAGTTATGCTAAGGTGTTACCTGGGGAGCATTAAAGAATGTGCAAATTCTATAGCTAAACTACAGCTAAGTACCACAATCTTAATGGAAGTTGTTTAAAGATTAACGAGGATTACTTCAGAACATCTAAATTGATTGCACATATATTCTATGGGAGGATATTCTAAGGCATTTACACAGTTTATAGACCTACAAATCATGTAAATGCCACTGAACGGGATATTTGGCAGCACTAAACACTGTTAGTGCCTCTGAATATCTGCGGGTACCACCTTTACATGCCCCAATGCCAAGCGGTTGGCATCAAGGTGTGCCATGGGCGTTCCAGGGCGGAGCAGAGGCAGCGCTGCCTGGTTAGCTTCTGGGTTCTGCGCCAACCTGGATAGCGGCTGGTTATGGCCCAGGTATTGAATATCCAGGATTAGAATTCAGCAGCGATGGCTAGCTGCTTTAAAAATGATTTTAATGGACAGGACTCTTACAAATAGAATTAAATTTACTGGGAGGCGGAGCCAACTCGGGTTAAGATGGCTGCTTGAATCCTGAGCTCCTCACTCCCCGCGCATTGAACAACCCTTGTCAGCAGTGAAATCGAGTTTTTGGAACTTTACCAGTGTTCCGGGTGGTCACTGAAATGGCGGCCAGCAAGCCCACGCGGCTGGAATTCTCCACTACGGTGAGTGGCGGCGGCAAGAGAGCAAAAGCCGAGCCGCCCTCGCCGCAAAAAATGGCGGCGGTAGGGGAAGAGGCATCCGGCCTAAAGGAAGTGCTGGCGGAAATTCGGGAGGTGAAAGGCATGGTGGCAGTCAATGGCGCAGCTTTAAGTGGCGTGCAGGCCGACATTGCGGAATTGAAGGAGATGCGGGAGCAAATGAGCCTCTTGACGGCGCAATTAAAAAAGCTAGAGTGTACCGCGGAAGTGCACGAGGAGCGCTTTAAGGCCGTCGGGGCAAATACCAAAAGAATTGCTGCCTTAGAACGTAGTCTAGAAGACTTGAATAATCGCACACGACGGAACAATGTGCGCCTCGTAGGGGTCCCCGAGGGGGCCGAGGGAACGGATATCAATGCCTTTTTGTGCACGCTGGTCCCCAAGATACTCAAATTGGACTTCCATCACCCACTTGAGATCGAAAGGGCCCATCGGGTCCCCACGCAACCGGGCCCTAATGTTCGGAGACCTCGGCCGATTATCATGTGTATTCTGCGGCATGGACAAGTGGCGCAAATTCTTTCGGCAGCGAGATTGCTCCGTTCGATTCAGTTTGAGGGGCACAGTGTGGCTTTCTTTCCTGATTATCACAAGGCGACAGTGGATCGACGAAAGCAGCTATTAGCCTTTAGACCGCGTCTGCAAGCCTTACAAGCCCGCTATGGTTTGTTTGCCCCAGCCAGGATGCGAGTAACCTTGCACAACCAGACTAGGATGTTCGAGGATGTAGAGTCCCTGGGGAAATTCTTGGATGACAAGGAAGCTGAAATAATGCGTTGAGGATTGATCTCTCTGTCAGAAGTATATTTTGTGAGAGCATTGGAGTAGTCCTGTCCTGCCCTGTGCCCATGGAACTTTCATCTTTCAAGAAATGGGCCTGCATATCCTGGGCAGTGGATGGACTTGTGAGAGGGTCAAGTTGCAGATTGTCATGTTATGTTGACTGATGTTTTGTGTTTTGTTTTTATTTTTGCACCTTGCTGGTAAGCTGTGCTATGGTTGGGTTTGATGTGTTGATGTGTTGAGGGAGGTCGGATCGTGCAAGGTGTTTATATGATATGGGGCCATTACATTACTGGACAGGGGAAAAAAAAAAAAAAAAAAAATATGGTATGTTATAGGTATCTGCTGACGGGGAAGCGGGCTGTAATGGTTAGTTCGCGGGGAGGTGGGGGGGGGGATGGGAGCGGCTCTCAGACCAAGATGGTTCACCCATTAGTCACCCGTTTTGGGACGGGTTTAGTGTCTCCTCAGGGGCATGGGGGGGGAGGGATCGGGCACTGTGGTTCTTTTATGGGAATTGGGAATAGCAGCAGACTTGAGCAAGAGCGTAGTGGGCAGTTGTTCAGGGTTAGTCGCCACACGGTGGGCGAGCGAAATATCTTGCCTTATGGCGCCCCTTAAAGTACTGACATTAAATGTGAAGGGCATTAATAATCCCATCAAGAGGAAGAAAATACTGCAATATTGCAAGAGAGAGCACGCCGATATAGTAATGTTACAAGAAACGCGCTTGTCAGAGGGGGAAACTAACAAGCTGGGCCTGGGCCATTTCCTGCTTGTAGCGCAATCAGCAGCGTGTCAAGGAAGAAATGGAGTGGCAATTCTTGCCAAGAAAAGTTTGCCCTTGGCCATTGAAAGACAGCGAGCTGATGGAGAGGGTAGATGGGCGTCAGGGGTAGTTCAGGTGTGTGGGAAAAAATTGGCCTTAATCACGGTCTATGGTCCAAACACGGATGATGCCGGGTTTTTCAGGGGATTAGCCTTTGAGATACAGGAGCTCTCTGATCAGGAAGTAATTGTTGGGGGCGATTTTAATTTGGTTCTTGATCCTCTGCTTGATTGTACCCCCTACCGTTCCCATCGGGGCCAGAAGGCTGTCAAGGTCCTGCGGGAGTTTATTCAGGCTGCTGGGCTGGTAGATATATGGCGACTTCGGCACCCCGAGGACAGGGAATACTCTTTTTTCTCTTTGCCGCATGGTTCTCATTCTCGCCTGGATTTTTTCTTAATTTCGCAATCCCTGGCAGTGTCGGTTTCGCAGGCAGAGATTGCTCCTATACATATCTCTGATCACGCGGCGGTCTGGTGCGCCTTTCAGCTAGAGGAGACTTCCCCTCCGGCACCGACCTTTTTCTTTGATAGGAAGCTCTTGGATAATGACGATTTTTGTGCCTATATGCGTCGGAGCATTCAGGAATACTTCGAAGTCAACTTGCTTAAGGACACTTCCGGATGGGCATGGTGGGAAGGGTTTAAGGCATTTTCCAGAGCCCGAATTGTTAGTTTTCACATTGGTTTTCGCAAGGCGCAGAAAGCGCAGTTGGTCTTATTGGAAGAGCAGATCAAGGCGGGGGAGCGTTTGTTAATTAATAGATCAGAGGCGGGTGTTTTGCTTCGGTTGCAGCGTCTTCGGTATCAATATAACCAGATCTTGAGTAAGGAGGCTGAGCAAATCCTGTCCTTACAGAGGGCTAACTGTTATTTGGAGAATAACAAGGCAGGAAAGCTGTTGGCTAGTACCTTAAAGCCTCGCGCTCGGAGGTCTAACATCCCATTCTTGGTCAACGACAGGCAGGAGGCGCTTATGGGCAATGAAGCTATAGCTGAAGAGTTTAGGAGATTTTATGGGAGGTTATATACAGCTGAGTGTCAAGCTTCCGCTGAAGACTTTGAGGCCTTGTTTGGGGATACGATTCATCCAACGGCCACTTCCCAACAGGCGGATGGATTAGATAGTGACATAACAGTTAAAGAAATTCTGGGGGTCTTGAAAGGGGCAAGCAAAGGTAAAGCAGCAGGCCCAGATGGGCTCCCAATGGAGTTTTACCAAGAATTTGCGTTAGATCTGGCCCCTTTTATGCTGGATTTCTTTAACAGCCTAGAGGCGCAGCTGCCCCATACTGGGCTGTTTAGCGATGCGGTCATAGTGGTTCTTGAGAAGCCCGGGAGAGATAGTACGCGAGTGGGCAATTATCGGCCTATCTCGTTGTTAAACGCTGACTATAAGGTGCTCTCAGCTATTTTAACTAAACGGTTAGCCCAAGTGGTGCCTGAGTTAATCCATGTGGATCAATGTGGTTTCATTACTGGGCGTGCCACCTCGGATAACTCAAGATTGCTGTTGAACCTATTTTCCGCAGCGGCGTCGAGGGAGGAGCCGTTGTTAGGGCTCTCACTCGATGCTGAAAAAGCCTTTGATAGGTTAGAATGGAACTTTCTGGATCTTGCGTTAAAATGGTTTGGTATCAGGGAGCGTTTTAGACGGTTTATTCACATACTATACTCTCACCCCTCTGCTCGAGTGTTGGCCAATGGGGTTCTCTCGGCTCCTATGCTTTTGTCTCGGGGGTCTAGGCAGGGGTGCTCGCTTTCCCCTCTTTTGTTTAATCTCGCTTTGGAACCATTGCTCTTGAAGATCAGGCAATCTCCGGACATCCGGGGGTTACAAATTAGTGACTTGGAGGTTAAACTTTCTGCTTTTGCCGACGATCTCCTGCTTTTTATGTGCCCTTACTCGGTGGAAGGGTTACTTGGTTTGATTGAGCGCTATTCGCGACTGTCGGGATATAAGGTTAATTGGTCTAAGTCCTTGGCTTTCCCCCTTAATAAGCTAATGTGTAAAGCAATGATTGAACCGTGTGCGTTTGTGTGGCAGGCGGATGCGGTTAAATACTTAGGGGTCCGGTTTTGCTTCGGGCTTGAAGAAACCATACAGGTGAATACTAAACTCATCGAGGAGATGATCAAATCTTTTACGATGCAATGGTCCCCCTTACATCTCTCTTGGTGGGGTAGGCTAGAGTCCATTAAGATGGTGTTGGCTCCCAAAATAAATTATATTTTGGAGATGCTTCCACTGCGGTTTCCGCAGTCATTTTATCAATCTATTGATCGGTATCTGTCTAGATTTCTGTGGCAAGCTAGGCCTCCAAGGATAGCTCTCCGAAAGCTTAAGGCGGCAAAGAATAAGGGAGGGGTGCAGTTCCCTGACTTTTGTACTTATCACCACGCTTTTCGGCTTCGGCAAGGTGCGCTTTGGCTGGCGCCTGAGAGTAAGGGCGCCAAGCCAACTTGGCTAGAGGTGGAGGAGCGGCTTGTCGCGCCCATCGGGCTAGAGCGCTTGGTTGGTATGCAACTTCCTGACTCTTTTCCAGCGGCCAGGGTAGTGAGAGATACCCAAGACTCAGTACGAGTTCTCGAGCGAGTAGTGAAGGAGGATGGCTTGCTATCGGACCAAATGCCTCTTTGGTTTAATGTGCGTTTCAAGATTGCCCACAAGGTGCTTAATTGGAGGGATTGGCAAGCGAAAGGGATTTGGTCTTTGGGCCAACTGTTGAAGTGTGGCAGCTGGAAAAGCTTTGAAGACCTGCAGAGGGAGTTTAGGCTAGCTAGCAGCCAGTGTTTTCGGTGGTTGCAACTGCGGCATTGTTTGTCGCATGCTGGTGTTGTACCGGGCGCAGTTGTCGGAGAGTGGCAGCTCCCGGTCCTTTTAGAACAACATGCAGGGTTGCAGGGAGCCTCCTCTAAATTGTATGCTTTATTGAGGGAACGCTCCTTCGGAGATCTTTCGAAGCTGGAGAGAGCGTGGGAACAGGATTTGGAGACTCTTGTATCTCAAGGGGTGTGGGAAGCGCTATGGGGTCCGGTGGGCAGGGTCACACAGGGAGCTTCAATGCTTCAGTCGCTCTATTTTTTGGCGCATAGAGCTTTTATTACGCCGGCGCGGCTCAGCAAATGGGACGCGAATAGCATGGGTAAGTGCTGGTCTTGTAACATTGCACAAGGGACTCTCCAACATATGCTATTTGCGTGTCCTCATGTCCAACTGTTTTGGCAGTCAGTATGGGTCAAGATGCTGAGAGTGTTGGGCATGCAGGGGCGGCTTACCTGGCAGACTGTTTTCTTGCGGTCCCAAGACCAGGCTTTGCAAGTTCCTCGGGATAAGTCCTTTCTGTTTGACTTCATGATGGCTGTAGCCATCAAGCTAATTTTGACGCACTGGAAGGACTCATCCCAATTGGGAGAGCTGCAATGGTGGAACATGGTGTGTCTATATGCTGGTTATGAGAAAGGGAGGGAGGCACGCAATAAGTGGAGAGGGAAGGCACGTGCGGGGTTGCCCCGAGCATTGGGAGGTGGGTGTCGGAAAGGGCGGTCCAATAAATGGGAATGTCTAGACGAGTTTGCCGCTCTGGCAAGATATAGTTAAAAGAGATGTGGTCCCTATACAGCCATGCAACTTTGCTGCTGGAGTAGTCTGGATTGTTCCGAGCCTCCTTCTTCTGCCCACGGGGAGACGGGGGGGGGGGGGGAGGGGTGGGAGAGGGGGGGATAAAGGAAAAGAGGGGGGGGGGGGACTGGAGGGGAGTAGGAAGTGTGGGGGGGAGGGGGGGTTTGGGTAAATAGGGGGGGATGTTGGAGTGTGAAGTGTGAAACTGTTTTCATGTTCTTATGTACTGTTGTATTATGATGTGGTGTTGAAAATCTGAAATAAACATTTAAAAAAAAAAAAAAGAATTAAATTTACTAGATCAGGACGAATTAAGGGGGCTAGTTACTAGGCCATGGTCAAATTATGCATTTCACCACAGTTTATTTTTCTGAGGGAGTCACTGACTTATGGTAACTCCATACTGCATTTTATAAACTTCTGCAGTAAATGAATAAAGAAGCTTGAAATCAACCTTGCAAGCGGCATTATTCAGCTCCCATGGAGCACTGGGCTACTAACAAATATCCCAAAGGCTCCTTGGGACCGTCCTGTTAAAAACAACAAGTGTGGTTGTAAATCACTCGTTCTTCCCCCCCCCCATCAAAGACCCCCCCCCATAAAATGTTTCCTCGCACCCAATACATATTCCAAGCCCCCCTATTCCCATAGGCCCCCCAGGACCTATTTATTTATTTAAACTTTCTTATATACAGCTTTTCAAGTTGTCAAAGCGGTTTAGAGAAGACATCAACTTATTACAGAGAACATAAAGGGTGGGGGTGTGGTGGATGCATTATAATGTTGAAACTTTTCACAGTAACTTATATATAAAGTCTTGGTTAGGTGAGTGGTTGGGGAGAAGAAGGTGCTTGGATTAAATGGGGTGGGTGAAAGGGTGATGTATTTTAGGGCAAGGTTTTCATGCTTATATTAATGCTTCCTTGGTGATCTAGGGATTTAGGGGCAGGAGCGAACTCCAAGCACTCCTGCTGCCTCTTTCAGCGTTGGGTTCAAAATAGCACTGTGACCACTAGCAATGGTCTCAAAGAAAATTCTTAGGGGTCAAGCTGCCATATAAGGGAAACAACAATCTATGGCCCTTGCATGTCTTTTTGCCTGTGTATGGCTGCTTGATCTCTAGTAGTAGTATCATAAGAATTCCACTAGGTGCCATGTTGAACCCAGCACCAATAGTGGCAGGAGCAACTGGAATTGCTCCTGTCCCAACAATCTTAGACCACCAGTAAAGCCTTAAGGCAGGCTCTGGGAAGCCAGTTGGAAGTGGAGTGTTCGTTGGTGTTACCTATGGGAAGTGGAGGGCTTAGAATGTGTCTTGGAGAGTGTAAGGATCTGTGCAAGGGGGATATATTCAGGGGTGATCTTTTTTAGGGGGGAGGGGAGAGGGGCCAGTATTTGCATTGCCTCTTTAAGGATCTTGAGGACCAGAATGCGGTGAAGGAAGTAAACCTTGAGGTAGGGATTGAGGGGCAAATGGACTGTGCTTGACTGTTGGATATTTTTTTTTGTTAATATAACCAAGATTTTCCTGCCATGCTCTTTTATGCAGGAGGAAGGTTATGAAGGGTTGAGGGTGTTGGGGAAGTAAGGGTCTGAATGGTGAGTATGTGCGGAAAGATGGGTGAAGGTGGGGACAGGTGGGTGTTTGTGGGGGAAGTGGATTGATGGTATGCATGCAGAGGGTGATCATAATGGAGGGTGGGCATCCACTGGGGTTTCTTCCTCAAAGATGTGGAACAGAATTGGAGTCTGTGGGAGTGAGTTATACTGGGGGGGGGGGGGGCAAGGCAATGCAATGGAGTGTGCATGGTCGGTGGATGGAGCGAATGTCTGGGGTTTAAACTCTCCTCAGAAGTGTATGCAATTATTAAATACTTATTATTAAGTACTTCATGAAACTAAGGACAACCACTCAAGAGAATCAGGTTCACAGAACACTTTAATCACCCCAATACTTTATAGGGAGAGGAATGGCCAGCAGAAGAAAGGAGGTGACAGTGCCTCTGTATAAGTCTTTGGTGCGACCTTATTTGGAGTATTGTGTGCAATTCTGGAGATCGCACCTTCAAAAGAATATAAACAGGCTGAAGTCAGTACAGAAGGTGGCTATTAAAATGGTTGGTGGTGGTGGTGGTGGGGGGGGGTGTTTGGACCCATAGGCAGAATATGTACCACCACACAACCTACCCTCGGGGGCTGAGGGTGGTAAACAGAGTCTCCCACCAACAGATCCAAATTCTACTTCCCTGCAATGGTGGCAGTAGAGGGGACCATCAACCCCAGTCCTGCTGGGGAACAGACACTCTACAGGGCAGTCAATGCAGCTCTGTACACATCCATAAAGCAATAGCAGACAGATATTAGACCTGGAAATGCTAAGCTGCACCCCACCACTATCTGATATTCTCCTGCAGCAAGCCTTCAGCCACTGCATCCTGCAAGGTATTCCAGCAAGACACATACCAGCTGCAGACAGTCTGCTAGCTAGTCCATAGTGCATGCTCCTGGTGGAGATGCATGCACACAGAACTAGGATGTCAGCATACACACCAAGCAGATAAGTCAGTGACTGGGCCCCAAAAGAGAACCCACAAATATCACATGAGAGAAGTACTATGGGGGAACCTAGCCATGCCGTGGTCACTGCTCAGTCAGGGTGAGAGTGATCTCCCAGCAGGACATGCTGTGGCCACTCTGTCTGTGCAGGTGGTGGCCGGGCACTACAATGTCCCAGCCATTGCCCTATGCCCTGTGCAGATGTATCCTGGCCAGGCCACCCTATCCGGGCTATACCCATGGTACCTTGCTCCTCATTATGCACATTGGCAGGCCAATACTAGTCCTGCCAATGTGCATAATGAGGAGCAAGGTACCATGGGTATAGCCCGGACAGGGTGGCCTGGCCAGGATGCGCGGCACGAAGGCGAGCAGAAAGAAACAAGCACAGGACAAATCGGCACCGACAGCACCACAAGAAGAAACCAACAAGGGGCAGTCCACAGAGAAAGACGTCAAAACCGCAAGTAAAACTCGAACAGAACAACACATCAAATCAAAATGCTCACATCATTGTTTCTCCCACTCAGCCTCCTCATCACACAAATCTTACCATCAAGCACTCACCTCCAATACCCACACTCTACCTCACCATGGCTGCCACCAACCAATTGGACGTACATAGAACCACTGCGTACGCATAATGACACTCAAAGAACTTTAGGGACAAAAAAAAGAAAAAACAAACACAAATCAAACTCCCACGCACTAAGCTCAAAGGGAACACACGAAACAACAGATCCTCCAATGAATACAACCATAGAACTCATAAACGCAAGATCCATATGCAACAAGATTCACACAATAGCAGACCACATAGAAGACCAACAGCCAGACATACTTTGCATAACAGAGACCTGGCTCAATCCAACAGACAATGTTCCACTCAATCAACTGGTACCAGACGCATACACAGCATACAACTGCCCACGCACCCACAAACGTGGAGGTGGAGTCTTGATAATCGCAAAGAAGAACCTAAAGCTCAAAACTCGGAGCTTCACCGACACACCACAAGCTATCACAATCAGCATCGCGAACAAACACATGGCACTCTGCCTAACCTACAGGGCACCCAGAGCCCCACCCGACGAACTAGCCTCAACACTCGAAGCAGTATGCGCCATCACAGCAACCAACAAACCCACGCTACTGCTAGGAGACTTCAACATCAAGTCCACCAACAACAAAGATGCAGAAGCTTTCCTTCAAGCAATGACCTCACTTCAATTCACCCAAATAGTCGACGCCCCAACGCACAGACACGGCTCGTCCCCAGACCTCATCTTCGCAACCAGCTGCCTAACATCGAGAGGTCTAATATCAACACCCACCATCACCCCAGTTCCCTGGTCAGACCACTACATAATCAAAATAAAGTTACGACTACAAAATAACAATCCAAACGATCACCCAGATAACTCACCCACACAAAGATGATTCAAGAACTTCGACAAGGACGCCTTCCTACAAGACACGACACAACTACTGACCACAGAAACAGACGACCTAGAGACCCAAATCTCCAACTGGAACAACACCCTATATAACGCCGCCAAAGCACCAGATGCCAGACCCAAGAAATACCATCATAACAAAAGACAACACAAGCCGTGGTACTCAACAACCATACGACAGGAAAAGAGAGAACTCAGAAAGATAGAAAGGAGGTTCCAAGATGGCAGAGGAGTAGACGCCATCAGGAGGAGCTCAGGATAGCAGAGAGGTGGACTCGGCTCTGATGGGGAGAAAGAGGAAGCAAAAATTACAACAGCCCCCGGGTTCTTCTACCCCTATCGGGAGCTCGGTACAAACCTCTATTGTTTCTTTCTGCGCTCCTCGGACGGTCACCATGGCTTCAGCGGATCCCTTGGAGGTATTGGGGGGTCTGAGCAGTGACGGGGTGGATCTAAGCCCTGTCAGTCAGCTGTTGCCGCCGCAGCCCAGTGGTCGGCGAGAGGAGGTAGAGAGTGCTGGATTATCTCCGGGTCAGGAGGTTGAAGCCTTGTGTGGGGGCGCTTCCTCTCAGCTGCCTAGGAGCCCTACTGTGCAGTCGGTAGGAGCATTGGAAGTGGAGTGTTCTCCTGTTGAGCGACCTGGGAGGGTTCGAGTGACCATCGATTCGACGGGATCTCCAGATCTTCGGGCGATATGCGGTTTGAAGAAACCTCGCTCCAGAATTCCCTTGCTCCAGTGGGGGGAGCTCTGTCACAGGATTTTTACTTGTTAAGGGCCGGTGTGTCGCGGCAGAGTCTAAGTGTGTGGAGCAGGCTGATAAGCTGGCAGTGCTGGAGACTAAAGTGGAGGAGTTACAGAATGTGTGGGAGACTTTGGCTAAGGAGCGTTTGATTTCCCTGCGGCGTTTGGAATATATGGATAATGCTATGCGAAGAAATACGTTGCGATTTCTGAATTTCCCAAGATCACCATTGATGGAACCACTGGGACTTGTCCGGAGATACCTTACAGAGGTCCTCCTGATTCCATCAGACAATTTACCACCTATTACCAGAGTTCAATATGTTGTGATTTCTGGGTCTGGGGCGGCGGGGGGGAATGTGGGTGCCTCTGGGCCGGACCAGTTCGACCTCACGGATTTTCTGGAGAGTTCGCTGGAAGTGGTCACTAGCAAAGCCACATTGTTAGTTTCCTTTGCCTTTGAGTCTGATTGTAATACCGTGCTAAAATTATATTTCAGTAGGATGTCTTTCTCTCAGTTCATGGGATCAAAGGTTATGTTATTTCCTGATTTGTCGAGGGACACCCAAAAAAGGCAGAAGGAGTTTCTGGCTTTACGCCAGAGAGCTACTGCTTTGGGTGCCCAATTTAAATTGAGGTTTCCTTGTAAGTGTGCTTTATTGTATCAGTCTAAGCAATTTCTGTTCTTTGAACCCCTGCAACTGGTTAAATTTCTTCAGGCGAGGGAGGCGGGAGAGGGGGAGGTGGGGTAATTCCTGTACTGGCTGCCATGTGGAATATCTTGCTCGTTCGATGTGTATTTTTTTTTTTTTATTGTGATTACTTTTGGAACCTTATAGAGGTATAAATATTGGGGACTAGGATATAATGGAACTAATCTACTGATTATTGAGAGCTGTTTATTTGCTGTTTATTTTATGTTATGAATAGTGTTGTTCCTAATTTTTTTTCTTTACCTGTAAATATGGGAAATTTGCTTAAATTAAAAAAAAAAAAAAAGAAAGATAGAAAGGAGATGGAGAAAGCTCAAGGCTGCTGAAAACCAGCAACTATACCTAACAAAGCAAAGACAATACAATGAACACATCAACCAATCAAAGAGGGAATACCATACAAACATGATAAATACCTCCATAAACAAACCCAGGGAACTATTTGAAATAGTGAAAATCCTCACAAAGGAGCAAAGGACAGAGGCTGAAGTGCAAATAAGCCCGCAAAAATTTGCCGACTATATCAAGGAAAAATTTCACTCCGCAGAACAAACAAGACCTAATGCATCAACTCAGCCTATCTCACACCCTAAGACCTGGAACACATTCTGCTCTCCATCAATAGAGCAGCTCTCCCACATCATCTCCACAATCAACACAAGCACCGCTCCCACAGACCCTTGCCCAGTGTCATGGATCAAGGCCACCAAATCAAGCTTCATCCACATCATACACAACATAGTGCATAACTCCCTCACCCAAGGACTCATGCCAGACCAACTGAAGCTGGCCACAGTCAGACCAATACCGAAGAAAACAACTCTCGACAAGAACAACCCAGCAGCATACCAACCTATAACCAGCATACCCTTTCTGGCAAACGTCATCAAAAAATCAGTACAACACCAACTACAAGAACACATTGACAACCATGCACCACTGGACGACAATCAACACGGCTTTCGCCCCAACCATGGAGTCGAAACACTGCTGATTTACCTCTTCAACGATATCCTCTGAATCATAGACAACAACAAAAAGGTATCTTAATGATCTTCATTGACATCTCTTCAGCATTCGACACAGTAGATCACAAAACCCTCCTGGAAAGACTAAAGAACATTGGGCTACATGATACCACCTTAAAATGGTTCCACTCATACCTAACCAACAGGCAGATACAGGTCAAGATAGGACACAACACCTCTCAACCCATAAAAGTCCTCCAAGGAGAACCTCAAGGATCCGCCCTCTCAGCACTACTGTTTAACATCTACATCCAACCAATATGCGACATCCTGAAAGAGAACAGCATTCAATATACAATATATGCAGATGATATCATGATATACACACCTATCTCAGTTGACAACCCGGATTACTCTAATATAACAGCCTGCCTAACAAAAATGACAAGATGGTGTCAAGACAACAACCTCGCAATCAACTACAGCAAGACAGAGGCACTTATAATCACTCGCAACCCAGACTTCATCCACCCACCGGACATCAAGGTAGAAAACACTACCATACCGATAAAATCGGAAGTAAAATACCTCGGAGTTACCCTGGACAACGAACTAAATCTCAAGCCTCATATAAACAAAACAGTCAAAAATGCATACCACAGGATGAGAATCATCAGAAGACTCAAACCCCTCCTCGCCACTGAGCACTTCCGTACCATATGCCAAGCTCTAATAACCCCCTTACTGGACATCTGCAACCCCATCTACCTTGGACTAGCAATACAAACTCTCAAACCACTTCAACTAGCACAAAACACGGCAGCCCGCATAATAACTGGATCTGCAAGACACGAACACATTACTCCTGTCCTGAAAGACCTCCACTGGCTCCCAATTAGGTCACGCATCAAATACAAAACAATCATAAACATATTTAAGATCAAACAACACACCTCAGCCAACAGCTTGCACACCCTCATACAGCCAGACACCAGCACACGCCCAAGAAGAAAGGAACCTCCAACCGAGTCAACACCCCCAGAGACGTCAGAAAAACTCGCAAAGACACCACAGAAAGAGCACTCTCCCTGGCTGCCCCAACAATCTGGAACTCCCTCCCAGACGAACTGAGATCGACGACGGACCTAAAAGACTTCCGCAAACAGCTGAAGACAACACTGTTCATAGAACACTATGGACACGTAACTTACCTAGCCACCAAGGACCTCCCACACCCTGATAAGAAAATATATAACGGCACATGATGTATCTTAAATGTATTATAGGACACACTGTATTATAGTGCACAATGTATATTTATTTAGCTGTATTTCATATCCTGCTTTTCACTGGGTCAAAGCGGTCAATTGGGAGATACATTTAACATGAGGGGGATATGACACACATATGCTAATACTTACAGGGAACATGGGCAATGGAGGGTTAAGTGGCCTGCCCAAGACCACAAAGAGTGCCTATAGGACTAGAAATCCCAGTCCCTCTGGCCTGAGATTGCTGTCCCCAGGTGGGACTTGAACCTCTGACCCTCTGGCCTGAAGTACCTTGTCCTAACCACTAGGCCACTCCTCCTCCTATATAGTTCAACTAATCAAACACACTATAACCTCATACATACAATCCATGATATAGCTTTCACTGCATGAAATACACACACAACGTTTGTGATTGTTTTGCTGTGATACCGCCTTGATTGTAGGATAAGGCGGTATAGAAATACTGTTAAATAAATAAATAAACAGTGCTGGCAGTGTGGGCTGTGGAGGGTGTTTGCAGCCACCACACACTGGATAGACAGACACACTCCCACACCTATGCCAGCATTGTGCTACTATAGAGGTGTTTGGCAGCCCTGGCCACCACACCAGTCCTGGGCACAGTACAGGCATGGATATGGTACGCAATACTGTTGGGGTCACTCCCCAGGGTGGTAAACACTGTCAGACAACAGACCTGAAGCACACTCCACGGACATCAGAAAGGTTGCTATGATGCAGCTCAATCAGCAAATTGTGCTTAACTTAGGAATTGCTATCTGCCAGTAATCATAGCAACCTTTTGATAGCTGTGTACTGTATTCCCAGGTTTAGGGTGGCATTGCTTAGGTATGCAAGTGCTAGCATTGGGAGATGCATGCAGGGCCCAATGTCCTGCCTCTCCAGGAGGTATTGGCTAATGGAGCCTGTGGGTGCGGGTGTGCCTGCCCCTGTTGGCTGCTGCTTTACGGCAGAGGTTCCCAACTCCAGTCCTGGTGTGCCAAACACTGTTCGGGTTTTCATGCTGTCCCTCATGAATATGCATGAGATTCATCTGCATACCATGGGGCGGCACATAGAAATGCAGCACAGGCATCTTTATTAGAGGCAGCATGGAACCGGAATGGTGTTTGGCCCTCCAGGACTGCATTTGGGAGACTCTGCTCTAGGTAATGAGCCTGTTTATGGTGTCTGTGCTCTGTAGGGTAAAATGTAGGTGTTTTGGGCATGTTTACATCATCTGCAATAAAGGTTCTGTCTGTATTAGCACGTTTTAGTAGTGGGTAAAATATGGGGGCTGGGTTGGCAGGAACTTGAACCTGTGACCTTCTACTCCTGAGTACACTGGCTGTGTGCACTGCACTACTGTGTTGCCACAGAGACAGTACATTCCCTGGGGATATCATGACTGTTCATCAGACAGGACCTGTCTGTTGCAGTGCATGGCACCCACCTACACAGGGCTAGGCCACGGTCTGCTCTGGGCAGCTGCCACTGCCCCCTCCACCACCAGTGCCCCTCTGCCACCCTGCTGACATGCCCTTCTGCTGGTGGTGCTGGTGGATCGCAGTCTCAGGCCATCCAGTGTGTGGGTAGGCGGCTGCCTATGGTGCTTTTTGATGTTTCCCATTACTATCACTATTGCCCAGCTTGGTTATGTTTTTTTTATATTTTGTTGGGGTCATTTTCAATGTTTATTTGCACTTTTGTTCCGTGCACATGTATCACACATCACTTTTTTGAAGGTTTCCCTGATTTTGCTGTACATTGCTGACAGAAATGGTTTCTCTTCCCTTTAAATCAGCTCTAACGCCAGGGTTTCACTGGCGTTAGTTTTGAGCCTCGGATTTCACAGCGTTAGTGTGCGGGGAGCCTCTCCCCTCCCACTCTCCACCCATTGACCCCTTCCTCCGCCCTCCATGAGGCTTTCCCCACCTTCAGCGCTCATTTGCGCTGCTGCGCGCGTTAACGCGCGCTAAGGTACCTTCGCGCCTGATAAACCACCATTGTCGCGTGCTAAGGTACCTTCGCGCGCGATAACGTCACAGAGCGCACATTAAGGAGGTTTAGTAAACATGCCCCTAAGACATATCTCCAGGTTTTCTTTGCAGCAGAAAGGGGCACAAAGAAGAAGGCGGGGTGGTCACTTTAATCAGGGGGGATGTCCCCTTCATTGTGGGAGGCGTAGAGTGAAAAAAAGATGGTCAGGCGCTCCTGTTGTGGGGTGAAATGTGCAGAGACCAGGTGACCCTTCTGAATGTTTCTGGCCCCAATGTGGATTATCAGGTATTTTGGGAAGAAATGGGGCAGTGGATGGGGGAAATGTTAGGGGGAGATGGTTGGTAGGTGGGATTTCAATGTAGCGTTAGACTGGCGGGGGAGAGGGCACCAGGGGGATGGCAGAGGAGGGGTGGGATCCTGAAGTGGTTGGACTTCGCAAATGAATGCAAGATTTGGCCCTGGTAGACCTATGGAGGGTGGCCCACCCCACTGGGAGGGATTATACTTTTTTTTCAGCAGCTTATAATAGTTATAGCACATCTACTACATACTGGGGATAGCTACTGGATGGATAAGTTGTGAGATGAGGTGATTTATTTATTTTATTTATATCCTGCTTTTCACCGGGTCAAAGCAGTCAATTGGGAGATACATTTAACACGAGGGGATATGAGACACATACAATAATACTTACAGGGAACATGGGCAATGGAGGGTTAAGTGGCTTGCCCAAGATCACAAGGAGTGCCTATAGGACTAGAAATCCCAGTCCCTCTGGCCTGAGATTGCTGTCCCCAGGTGGGACTTGAACTCCCGGCCCTCTGGCCTGAAGTACCTTGTCCTAACCACTAGACCACTCCTCCTCCATGGTCCTCTAGGAGTAGTCTTTGGTGGTTCTCTGGAAGCCTTGTTGTGGACCTTTTGGAAGTTGAATGCCAGTTTGTTAAACAGGGAAAGTGAGGTTCAGGCCTTGGAGGCAAACATTCAGGAGTATATAGACTTGAATGACACAGGTGAGGTTAGCATGGGGGTGTTGTAGGATGGCTTAAAGGCGGTACTTCAAGGTCAGTTAGTCCAATTAGGGGAACAGAGAAAATGGGAGCGGAAGGACAAAACACAGGTGCTTTACACAGACCATAATAGATCTTGATCAGGAACATAAAAGGACCAGGGATGGAAAGGTTAGGAGTCAACTGGAGGAGACCCACAGGCAGCTCCATGAATTACAACTGGATTTGATTTCCTTTCAGTTGCAAAGGGTTAATCAACTCTATTATGAGTTTGATAATAAGGCTAGCACTCTATTGGCATGGACATTATGGGCCCAGGTTGGAGAGAGCACTATTGGAAAGGTGAAGGGGCCACGGGACCAGCTGCTTTATAAGGGGGAGGAGATACGGGAGCAATTTGTTCAATAATACAGGGTTTTCTACTCGGAAGATCCAAAGATAGGGGGAGATCAGATCCGTACCTGCTTAGAGGTGAAACTGCATGGGGCAGTTGGAAGTTGGTGCCCGAGAGGGGCTGGAAGCCGACATTAGCGAGAATGAAGTGAGCAAAGAGATATGAGGGTTGGCCCCACACAAATCACCTGGCCTGGATGGGTTTACTGGGCTTTTTTTTTATAAGAAATTTGCAACTGTCCTCACACCATTGCCTTAGAGGGTATTTAATGTGGTGTTGCATGGTGAGGCCCTACCTCCATCCATGGGGCAGGTGGGGCTCAAGGTGCTTCCCAGTCCAGGGAAAGACCTGGCAGCATGTGATTCTGAATGGCCTATTTCCCTGCTTAATGTTGATGCTAAACTCCTAGCCTTGGTGTTGGCTCATAGGCTTGATGCCTAAAATAATATATCCTGACAACACAGGGTTTATTAAGGGGCACCAAGTGGGGGATAGCACCCTTCAAATATTACAGCTAAACTGGCTGCCTTGATGGGAGGGGCAGAGGGTTATGCTTCTTTCTATAGATGCGGAAAAAGCTTTTGTTAGGGTTCAGTGCGAGTTTTTGTTTGCAGTTCTGGAGAGAGTGGGTGTGGGCCCTTGTTTTTTGTCTTGGGTCCGGGTGCTTTATTAGCCCTGGAGGCGGCTGTTAAGATCAATGGGGGCTACTCAGAGTGCTACTCAGAGTTTTTTTCGCTGGGCAGGGGGACCCAGTAGGAGTGCCCATTATCTCCCCTCTTCTTTGCATTAGCCATGGAGACTTTGCAGCCTAGATCTGAGCTCAGAATGATATCCAGGACATTCAGGTGGGAGATGAACAATATAATGTTGTACTTTTTGTGGACGATCTTCTGTTTATGCTTACCAGTCCATTGACAAGCTTCAGGACTATGGGTGCCTCTTAGGCTTCAAAATTAATTTTGATAAGACTGAGGCCCTTAATATCTCTTTCAAGGGGGACTTGGTGGCTAGATTGCAGCCATATTATACTCTCAAGTGGGCATCACAGGGCATCAGCTATCTGTGGGTTCAAGTGACCCTGTTAGGGGCGCATATTTAAAAGCTAATTATCCCCCGTTCAGGGTACTGGAAGGGGATGTAGCAAACTGGAATATGAGAGATATATCCTCGTTGGGCAGGGTGGCGGCGGTCAAAATGAATGTGTTGCCTAGCTTGTTGAATCTATTTTAAACCTTTCCCATTAAGGTGGGTCCTCCAGAGAAAGGTGTTTGATTTTATCTGGTGACTCTGGCTCCCACAGGTGGCCAAACAGGTTATCTATGCTACTCGGTGGAAAGGGGGGTTGGGGTGCCAGATTTGGGACTTTACTACTTGGCGACCCAGATGCAGGGGCGGCTCAAGGTAATCTGCTACCTGTGGCGAGGGATGAGATGGAGCCCCCCCCCCGCCAGGGTGGGGGGAGGCTTTCTTAAAACTGCAGTCAGGGACTCAACCAAATTAAAAAGTCAATTAGATAATGTGGAGGAAATAGAAAGATGTTCGCACACCACGGAACTAAAAGAAAGAACGAGAACCATTGCATAGTTTATAACATCAAATTTTACTCATTTTTATTTTGTTGTTATAAACTATGTTATGGTTGTTGCTTTTTCTTTTTGAACATATATTTTGCATTCACAGAATCTCCTCCCTCAACAACTTAGCTTAGGAAGAGGGACTTGGGCCGTGAGCTGGATGAGAAAGAATGGGTGAGTGTCGATGAGGGAGTGGGGCGCCAGGCACTCTATGGGGTATGTTTACTAAACTGTCTTAACGTGCGCCCGGCGATAGTGTACAGGCTGCCATAAAAGGAGTGGGCATTTCAGTCTTAAAGTAGCAAAACGGGATTAGCGCGCGATAATGTGCGCTGCTGCGCACATTATCGGGCGAAGCGCCGCTAAGCGCGTTAACGCGCGGTACTCTTAAGTAGGCGCCCAGACATGTAAACATAGAAACAGAGGTGTAGCACAATGGTTAATACACTGATTGATGATACAGGGGTCATGAGTTCAATCCCCCAGTGTGCCTAATACATAAGGCTGGCTGAGGCAGCAACCTTTATGTTTAGGTAGTGAGTTTTGAGGCATGATACTTTTATTTTAATTAGTGCTGCCAGCAAACACACCCTCATGGTGGCGTAACATAAGGTGCCACATAAGGCACCCCATAACACACTCCATAGGGTACATTATAAAGTGCACTGTCCGCCAAGGCACCCTATAATGTCCCCTATAGGACACCTTATAAGGCACCTTAAAAGGCGCTTGATAGGGCGCCTTATAAGGCGTCCTATAAGGCGCTCTATAAGGCGCCTTATTGGGCGCCTTATGAGGCACCTTAAGGTTACAGTACTCGGAGAGTGTTGTTGCTGGCAGCACTAATGTACATTAAAAATAGACAATGCCTCAGAAAGCCCTATCAAATAACCCCACCATGGGTTTGAACCCATGACCTCTGGCTTCACAGGCAGTAAAGTAACCAGTGGGTGACAGCTGCTAACAAACCCCTGGCTGGCTGCAGAAGGACTGCACATCACCACACAAACTGTCTGCTGTGGTTACCAGGATAGGGTTAACCCACCCGAACCCATGATGCACTGCACATGCAAATCAGCAGTCGACAGATGGGCACAAGATGGGGTATGCACCCGCACAGCACCTCGGCCTGGTAGGGGGAACTGACCGTGTGTGGTACTGGCACAGAGTAGCCACAGACCGTCACATTGTGCGGGTACTGTGCTCACTCTGAGGGTGAGGTGGGGCACCCAGCACCAGGTCCACAGCACCTTTCATGGCTGAAATATGCCATGCTGCAGGTCCCCATCAGTGCTAGTGTGTGTGATAGGTAGTTCCTGCAGACACACATTTAGGTTACATCTGTGTCCTGTTGTATTTCTCAGTCATGTCTAGCCCTTATGGGCTATGATGCACCCAGAATAGTGCATATCCTGTGTTGGTGTCATGGTTACATATTGGGGGGGTGTGTTTGGACCCATAGGCAGAAGATGTACCACCATACAACCCACCCTCTGGGGCTTAGGGTGGGAAACAGGATCAGTGGCAGCTGCCCAGAGCAGACCGTAGCCTAGCCCTGCGTAGGTGGGTGCCATGCACTGCAACAGACAGGCCCTGTCTGACGAACAGTCATGGTATCCCCAGGGAATGCAATGTCTCTGTGGCAACACAGTGGTGCAGTGCACACAGTCAGTGTGTTCAGGAACAGAAAGTCACAGGTTCAAGTCCCAACTATGGTTCCTGCCAACCCAGCCCCCATATTTTGCCCACTGCTACAACGTGCTAATACAGACAGAACCTGTAGTGCAGATGACGTAGACATGCCCAAAACACCTACATTTTACCCTACAGAGCACAGACACCATAAACATGCGCATTACCTAGAGCAGAGTCTCCCAAATGCAGTCCTGGAGGGCCAAACACCATTCAGATTCCATGCTGCCTCTAATAAATGTGGCTGTGCTGCATTGCTATGCACCGCCCCCATGGTATGCAGATGTATCTCATGCATATTCATTAGGGACAGCATGAAAACCCGAACAGTGTTTGGCCCTCCAGGACCGGAGTTCGGAACCTCTGCCCTAGAGCAGCGGCCAACAGGGGCAGACACACCTGCACCCACAGGTTCCATTATCCCAAGCCTCCTGGAGAGGCAGGATGTTGGGCCCTGCGTGCATCTCTCCATTCTAGCACTTGCATACCTTAGCAATGCCACCCTAAACATGGGAAAACTGTACACAGCTATCAAAAGGTTGCTATGATAACTATCAGATAGCAATTCCTATGTTAAGCATGATTGGCTGATTGAGCTGCATCATAGCAACCTTTCTGATGTCTGTGGAGTGTGCCTCAGGTCTGGTGTCTGACAGAGTGACCCCAACAGTATTGCGTACCATAGCCATGCCTGCACTGTGCCCTCCACCACCAGTACCTCTCTGCCACCTTGCTGACATGCCCGTCTGCTGGTGCTGCTGGTGGAGCGCAGTCTCAGGCCATCCATTTCCGGGTAGGTGGCTGCCTATGGTGCAGGTTCTGGGGTAGGGGTGCCTGCATAGCTGTCCACACTTCCCTCCAGCACCGCCTGCCACTGTTCTGTGCCCTTGGGGGTCCCTACTGGGTACTATCCCCTGTGACACTGTGGGAAGCACACTCGTGCCCATGCTGGGCCCTCATCAGTTGCTGTCTGGCTGCTCTACTGTTTCAGCATTCCTATGGGCCACCTAGGCATCACCCTAGTCCGCACTGTGGCCCAGCTGCAGTACAGCATGTTCCGTCTGCAGCCCTCTGTGTCCCCTTTCCCAGCATCTGTCCAGTTGCCCATTCCGACATGCCCGCCCTGCTGTTGTGGAACATGTGCACGCCATAGGAAACCTGTCCAATGGAGAAGGAAACCCTGATGAGCGCAATTGCACTGTGGGATCATTCACCTTGTATGGGGACGGAGCGTAGACCCTTCCAAAATTCATATCTTTTTTTTGGAGCTTTCTCGGGAGTGCTTTTTCGATGTTTCCCATTCATATCACTATTGCCCAGCTTGGTTATGTTTTTTTTATATTTTGTTGGGGTCATTTTCAATGTTTATTTGCACTTTTGTTCCGTGCACATGTATCACACTTATCACTTTTTTGTAGGTTTCCCTAATTTTGCTGTACATTGCTGACAGAAATGGTTTCTCTTCCCTTTAAATCAGCTCTAACGCCAAGGTTTCACTGGCGTTAGTTTTCAGCCTCGGATTTCACAGCGTTAGTGTGCAGAGAGCCTCTCCCCTCCCACTCTCCACCCATTGACCCCTTCTCTCCGCCCCTGGGGAGCCTTTCTCCGCCCTCCGGCGGCCTTTCCCCGCCTTCAGCGCTCGTTTGCGCCGCTGCGTGCGTTATCGAGTGATAAGGTACCTGTGCGCCTTAAAAAGCACCATTATTGCGCGATATCGTCACAGAGCACACAATAAGATGGTTTAGTAAACATACCCCCATGTGTCTATAGGGGAGATCTCCAATAAACTTTTGTATAGATGGTACTACACACCGGAGTGTCTACAGAAAATGTTCCCTTTCCTGTGGAGTTGGCGAAATTATGTGAGTGGGGAGTCCTTTTGCCATATGTGGTAGGAGTGCCCACAGATGGTTCATTATTGGGGACAGATTGGAGACCAGGCTATGCATTTATTTCAGACTGATGTGGGAATGCATATGGGGTTTTGTTTCCGGGTATTTAGATGGAAGAGGTGCCTATGAAAAGGACTCGACCTATTCGAGTGTGTCTCCAGGCAGTGACAAGAGAAATTGCCAGGAATTGGAAGCAAGTGGCAGCACTGGGACTTGAAGCTTGGAAGACGAGCCAGAGGAAAATAGTGTTAATGGAGCGACTGAATGCTTCCCGCTGCCAAAATTCTGATGAGTTTCGGGCTCATTGGTTGCCATTATTGGACTATCTGGAGAGATCATAAACAGCCTTCTGGGGGAAGGGTGGGGGAGTTTGGAGGGGGAAGGAATGAGGAAGGGGGATTAATGCAAGGAGGGGGAGAGGGGGGAAATTAGTTCTGTGGAGCTGTGCTTGGTTTATTGTGAGTTGATGTTTTGCTTATGCTCAATAAAAATTATAAATTAAATAAAAAAGAAAAGATTCTGATGATAATGACATCCTGCTGTCTGGCTTTCTTCTTATCTCTTTGCCACTAGAGATCCTGTATACTTAGTACATATTTTTGTTTTTTCTGTTAATCCCCTGGTAGGCCCAAGTACTTGGAATAGTTCTGTAAGACTTAAAGATCCCCTAGAAAAATAAGTTGATAGGATGCATCTATATGTTGTTATGTCGTTGAGTCGGTGTCAACTCATGACGACCCTCTGGATAGATGTCCTAAACTATGTTCAGTCTTCAGTCAGGCAGCTCATTGTTGATAGAGTGGCATCCATAGCTACTGTTATTGCATTAATTCATCTCATTGTTGGCCTTCCTGTTTTGTGTTGACCTTCTGTCTTGCCAAGCATGATGTCTTTCTCTAATGATCTCTCGCTTCATATGATGTGTCCAAAGTATGAAAGTCGAAATCTTGTCATCTGAGCTTCTAAAGAAAGCTTAGGTTTGATCTCCTTTAATATATTTTATTTTTATGTATTCAAAGGGTTTTCTATACTGCCTTATCATAAAATCAAAGTGGTTTACATTCTAACTCAAATTGAAACTTACATTATAAGAGAGGTACAGAACTTAGAGAATAACAGAGTAGAACTTACACTATAACAGAGTCCAAGCTTGGGGATTGGGCAAATTAGGCTTGTGGTGACAGGGGTGACATAGTCTTAGGTATTATGGGGCGTTTCAGATAAATAGGGTGAGGGATGATGGTAAGTGATATTATCTTGGTTGTGTGGTAGACAGGGGGGTGAAGACGGGGGGCATTGGGGGATACTATCTGTGAATATCATTCAGTGTGTCCATAGTAGTCTGTGAATTGGAGTGCTTTTAGTGTTCTTCTGAAGTCCAGATATTTAGTGCTATCGCTGCAGTATTCTATATCCAGGATTAAGGGAGAGCAGGCAGGGCTATGCGCCATAGCGGTGCATAGCCTGCTTAGTAGAAAATCAGGCCCGTAGTCAAAGTCAAATTCCTTATTTTTCAGCTTGACCCTCAGCAGTTAACTGGGCAGCAAAGGTTAGGTTGGTGCTTTTGCTAAAGCTGGTTAAGGGGGTTCTCAAGAAGAAGTCTGAATGTTGATGGAGGTCAAGATATTCCTTTCGACAAGATAAGGGGATAGGGGTGTGGCTCGGGGATTCAGGTGTTTTTAATTTTTAAACACAGGAGCACTTGCCGATCCATTTATTATATGGTACATATGTAGATTGGAGGAGTAGCCTAATGGTTGGGGCACTGGCTTGGGAACCCAAATACCAGGATTCAATTCCCACTAGCACTCCATCTGGCTTTGGGCAAGTCACTTAACTCTCCATTGCCTCAGAAAAATCCAAGTTATCAATATCCCTGTTTAATGTACACTACCAAGTTTAAGGGGTATGTTTACTAAACCATCTTAATGTTCCCGGCGTTAGTTGCAGCAATAATGTGAAGGATGCCATATAAGGAGTGGGCGTTCCGGTCTTAAGGTAGCAATTGCGGGTTATCGCGCGATAAAGTGTGCCATGTCTGTTATCGTGCGATAGAGGGAGCTGTGCACGTTACAGCGCGTTAACCTTAACTTTGCGTGCTGACTTGCAATCACAGCAACAGAGGTGTAGCACACTGGTTAATACAATGACTGCTGAAACAGGGGTCATGAGTGCAATCCCCCCAGTGGGCTTAGGGTGGCCAAGGCAATTCCTTTTCTTGCTTGAAACAGTCCAACAATCTGTGCTGCCATCTAAAAATACCCGCACCCCAGTGACATAAACCAATGCACCTTTCAGGGCGCACCAGAAGGCACATCCTAAACCACCACGTCAGCCAAGGCGGGTTATAATGTGCCCCAGAGGGCATGTCAAAAGATTGTCAACTCCCAAGGCACCATAGTAGGCACCCCATAAGCTGGCTGATTCTAAGGTGTGGCTAAAGATGCCCCAAGGATGTATAGGTGACTCAAAAAATGTTGGCCAAGGGCAGTAAGGTCCCCCAAGTTGAAAAGCAAGAAAGGTATAGGCCAAACACAGATGTAACCCTAACACTACACAGAGCACCAAGGAAAGACAATGCACAAGTAATGGAAGGAAGTTGATCTGAGCTGATGGACCAGACAAATCTGCGTCCAGCCCATGTGACAGTTGGAAAAATGGACAAACATATTGTGGGCAGCTTTAGCGATGCACAGGGTGATGGTAATGTACCATACAACAATGACAGTGTGTGGCAGAGGATGGGAAGCCATGTCCAGCAGAGGAGGTGGAGGTGGCAGGATAGGTGTAATGACAGGAGGACAGAGGAGTAGCAGTGCCATGCAGAGCACACACAGAAGAAGCAACCAGGAAGAGCTGCAATGCAGAAACATGTATCAGGACATGGGGTAGCAGCATGCACATCAGAGCAGGATGGCACACAGCTGGCAGACACACATAGACGGACAGAAGGATGGTTGGCAACTGTGATAAGGGTACAATGTGCTAACAGCACAGATCTGCACAGATATGACTGTCACAGGAAGGAAAAGTAGCTGTGCAGGACAGGCATACAAATGAAAGAGAACAGAGAGGAATCAAGCCTATGACCATTAGCACAAATATCAATGCACAAACCGGTAGGCCACACCACCAAAGTGAGCTCATTAGATCTCATAACTCCAATAAGCTTAGTCCACCTTTAAACTTCAATAGATCAAAACAGATGACCACTAAAAGAGCATTTCCTTCATGGCACCAGAGGTATGGAATTCTATTCCTGAACAATTACGAGCTCAGGAAGACATCAAAGACTTTCGCATATCTTTAAAGACTTATTTATTCATAGAATCATTTGGTCAAATAACAAATTGATCAACTTGTATATCCAATTTCACTATGAGATAATATTATAATTTACTGTTTGTACTGCATTTATATTGCAATGTATTGTATTTGATCTTCCCATGCCCTCAACATGCAAGTCCTTTGTTGTCTTGTCAACCACTTTGATTGAAGGATAAGGTGGTATACAAAACTGGTTAAATAAATAAATAAAATTAGCAAAGGCTACATACAAGAATACTGCAGGGCATCACACAAGAAGCCTGCTGTCTGCCAGGATAGGCAAACCTCCAACAGTAACCATGATGGAATGCACATGCAGATCTGGTGTGTACAGATCAGATCACAGTCTGTAATTGGGACCAGAGCCACATATAACTAAATGCACACACACAATGAAATGTTATGCAGTGGATACAGCATGCAAAAGAGGAAAGAACCTAAACTCAAAGGGCGGCAGGGGATGCTCTGTGGAGCAGGGCAAAATATGGAACAGAACAGGAGAGAATTGAACCTGCAAACAGGTGTGCCACAGACCAGCTGAACCACAGCAATGCCAATCCCCCAAGTGGACTGCCATGTAAATGCTATAAAAAAAGAGACATATGTAACAGCTAATATGTGATGGATAGGCAGCACAGAGGGCACACTTTGGTGTACAGTGAAGAGATGGAAGGGTGTGTGCATAGGTGATGAATCTGCAGGTACCTAATGGTCAGGTTAGCACAACAGAAAAAAAAAAGTAAACCCCATGTGGGGATCAAACCTGCAACCTATGGAGTTACAACCCATGTCTGTAAGCACTATCCCAAACAACCACAACACGCACAATGAAAACATATTACCTCAAAGGGAATGTGTGTATGGGAACCTGTAACGCCCAGTGATGTGGCAAACGGCTGGCAGATAGACAGCTGGCACCGTACAAGGATGTGAGCACAGGTGGACCATGTACATGACCAGGAAATTACTAAATACATGTGTCAGTGTGATCAAGCAGCAGCAGCGACAAATGTACGTCAAGCACATATTTTTATTTTGGTTAATCATCACAGATAGTGTAGATACCGCCTATATCAAGGTGAGTGGATCCCAGGGGAAAATCTGAAAACACATTTTGCAGGGCAGCAACCCACATGTTACAGAAAAGTCACTGGTCCGTCTACAGATGATGGGCAGGAGAGATAATGTGCATCAGGTGCAGGGTGTGCAGCAGTGGCGTAGCGTGAGTTGTCAGCACCCGGGGCAAGGCAAGTAATTTGTGCCCCCTAACCCGTGGATTTTAGCCGCCGGGGAGCTTCTTTGCGCGGGGGAGCCGACCGTGATCCTACCCCGGGAGGGAGTGATCGTCAGCACTGACCTCGCTGAGCCGGAGTCCAGGGAAACGAACAGCACAGCAGCAAGAGCCCGACAAGCATGGTTAAACGCCCAACAACAGGGAAGAGGAGGAGATCCGGAACCAGAAACTCGCGATGCTGCCCTGCAGCTCCGCCTTCTCGAGCGCACAGGGCGATCCGACCCCAACCCCAGCTTTACATTGAGATCGAGGGGCGACGACGCGATAAACAGTCCCCCTCCCACCCCGCCCAGGCAGCTTGTGTGAAATAGCTACCTAGAGGGGGTCAATCGCATCGCCTGCACTTTGTTGCCGAGGGTTTGCCAAGAACAATGCGACTCCCAGGACTGCGGGCTCGAGGGCTATAGCGCAAACCTCTTTGCAGTGCCACCACCAGATGGCATATGCGCCAACATGTATCATAGGGACCTGCCTTTCCCCCTCATCGGCAACAGAGAGCTGCGAGTGCGAGCACCCCCCCCCCATGTTGCGCCCGGAGCGGCCGGCCCCCCCTGCACCCCCCACGCTACGCCTCTGGTGTGCAGTATACATTAGCTCCCTACCCCCCACATGCTGCAGCACGCCCCAAATGCGTTAGTTACATATGTGTGCATGTAGACAATAGGCGGTGCATGATGAGGGCCCAACACACATCAATCATGATCTGTTCCTTAAAACATATCTGTCTACCAACACAGGAGGCACACAAATGAAACAGCATATGTTGTTAAAAGTAAGAAAGTGTAAACACACATATCGAAATATGTTACAGCTGTCACATAATGCCTGATATAGGAATCAAAGCTGCAACAATGTAACCCTAAACAATCGTCAAATGCACAATTAGGATATGCTAACAGGTAGCAGAGGCACATGAACACAGAGAATTCAAATGAAACTATCCGCAGAAACATGCAGAGATAACACTATGCAGAAGGTCCCCCTGCACTGGTTGGTGTGGATACAGTGTCTGTACACATATATCACGGTACATGGAATGCACAAATGAAGGAAGAAAATGGACACTCACACTACCACACTCCAAATATAACGGGGCAATGTGAGTGTCGTTACCTCAGGGGATAAATAGGACTGTGCAGACATGCAATGCTAGGTTTGTAAATCAATGCATAGAGTCACGTCTGTACAGTAAACAAACACAATAACATGTATATAGAGATGGAAAGGTCAAACATGTTACAGCAACCCACACAGAAGCCATATTGCAACATGCTATGTTGCACCAACATAGTCAGTCACATGCACATGCATCGTGTACGTTGAAACATGATACAGTGATGCTACACATGCATTGTAACACCCTTGGTGATTGCAAACATCAATCCAAGATGTCGGTGTGCAGTAAAGTGGTGTTGTGGGCAAATACTGTGTCATGTCCAAGTGGAGGGTAGGTGGACATGGACAAGAGGACCTCTCCATTGCTCCCCCTGTACCACATGCATGGCTGTATGCTCATGTTGAACCAAACAGATGAGCGTATCCTGCGTTCCATGTCACACACATAGGCAAAACACAACAACACAATGTCAGAAGGATGTACAACATATAGCGATAATGTCAGTCCCTGCCGCACATGTGGGGACCAGTACACAGTGTGCAAAGTGCAAAGGGTGTCTGCAATCCAACAAGTCATGTTACTACTGTCCTTGAAACCCTGGGCATGCATAGTCAAGTGTGACATCCCAATATGCCACAGTACTGGAAAGCTACACTAATATAAAGGTCAATTCTCGAAGCGATAATATACAATAGATATGATCAGAAAAAATCACTCCACTGAAAAAAGCCAGCAATTAAACATATAATAATTCACTTATGGTTTAGAACCTTTTTGTGTGCTTTAAAGGTCTCAGACTCGACGGCATGACATCTGATTGTAAAACTTCAGAAGTGCCAGTAGCATCAATGACCAGTATGCACTATTTTTCTTTTTGTAAAAGCCAACACAAGTGAATTTTCAAATACTGTTGAAAGGATTCTTTGTTTAGCTTTTCAACTACTTAGCTTCTCAGCTGCTTAATCGTGCAGCATGTCCCAACGCCAGCTCTTGGCGCCCTTTTCCTGCATTTCACTCCAAAACCGAGTTTCTTCAGGGGACAATGCCGAAAGCTCTGAATAAATCATCAAAATTGACGCTGCCGACGTTCTCTCTCACTCAGGGTTTAAACTTTATTTCTTCTTCAAAAGCAGATTATGTAACGCCCACCAACCAGCCCTCTGTGGCTCAAGGTGGGGAAACAGGATCTCCCACCAACAGATCCACATTCTACATCTCTGCAATGGTGGCAGTAGAGAGGACCATCAACCTCAGTCCTGCTGGGGAACAGGCACCCTACAGGGCAGTCAATGCAAATCTGTACACATCAATAAGGCAATAGCAGTCAGACAGACAGAATGCTGGAAAAGCTCAGCTGCCCCCCACCACTATCTGACATTCACCAGCAGAGAGCATAGTAAGTCTCCACCCACTGCACGGTGTTCCAGCCATACACATACTAACTGCAGACAGTCTGCTAGCTAATACATAGTGCATGTTCCTGGAGGAACTGCATGCACCCAAAAATGGGATGCCAACACACATACACCAAGCAGGTATGTCAGTGATTGGGCACCAGAAAAGCAAACCCATGAATATCACCTGAGAAAAATACTGCATGGCACTATGGGGGAACCAAGCCATGCTGTGGTCACTGCTCCATCAGGGTGAGAGTGATCTCCTAGCATGAAATGCTGTGGCCACCCTGTCCGTGCAGGTGGTGGTCGGGCACTACAATGTCCCAGCCATTGCCCTATGCAGATCCACCCTGCCCAGGCCACCCTGTCCGGCCCACACCCACAGTACCTTGATCCTCATTATGCACATTGGCAGGCTAACACTGGAAACAGTGCAAGCAGTGTGGGCTCAGTAAGGTGTAGGCAGCCACAACACACTGGATAGACAGAAACACACTCCCAACACCTATGCCAGCATTGTGCAAATATAGGGGTACATTTACTAAACTGCGGCAACGTAGCAGCGGCTACATCAAGGCACATTATGTAATATTAAGGCACCTTAACGTTACATTCTGTAACGTTAAGGTGCCTTAATGTTACATAACACACCTTAACGTTCCTGGCCGCAGTAAGTCCAGAAAAGGTTGGAGAGAGGGCGGAGAGAAGGGGTCAATGGGCGGGGAGAGGCCCCTTTCACACTAACGTGGAGAAATTAAGGGCTGAATCCTAACGCAACTGAAAAACAGGTGTTATCACATATTTGCAAGAGAGAGAAACCAGTTCTATGTCAGCAATGTACAGCATAGCCAGGGAGCCCCAGAAAAGTGATAGTAGTGATACATTTGCAGCAACAGCATAGTGCCCTGGTATGAAAGGCCACTATGGTGATGGCACAAATGGGGCATGGGGGCTGCAGGCGGGACATGCAGTGAGGACTGAAAGAAAGCTTGATTGTACCGGGTTGGATACACAGTCAGGCCCTGTGTATAACATCATATTGCTATAATCCCTAATAAAGAGTTAATATCATTTGTAGCTCCATATTTAATACCATCCTTGAAAAGTCTGTAGGAGAAGTTGGGTGAAAGGTTTAGATAGCATAAACATTAGCCTATGTTATTAGAAAGATAAGTAAAAGGCAAGCTGTTTACCCAGCCTCTCAGTCTTACTGTCTCTGGTCAGAGATATCAAACTGTCAGTGTTAGGATTAATTAGAATTAAGGCCTACATAGTCATGTCTGAGAATATATGTATGTCTTTTCATGATGGTCTATGATGTGCATGCCTATAGAAAAGTATATTATGAATATACGTAACACTAGACGTAGAATAGAATATGTATATTATGAATATACGTGATGTGAGACGTAGAATAATAAAGTGAAATTATGCTGTGTAATGGAATCTTTACCTATAAATAAAGAGGCCTAAAGCTTTGATTTCAGAGTAAACATAGGCAAAGTGCCTGGCTTGCTCTCCCAAAGCGCTTTGGTCCTGTGTTTATAATACAAGTGTGTTGTGTATTATTTACAGATTTGTGTATTATCTAAAGATTGTGATCAGTTAACCTTCTCCTTGTTTTGTGTGTGGATTTCTGTGACCCAAGAGCCTGCCCCGTTGTAGGTGAGGGGAGGTGCAGAGTATTCTTTCAGTTGGTGCCGTGCCAGGATAACGGATTTCTGCATTCAAGGCAAGGGCAGAAGGTGCCTGAAGATTTGTGAGTATTATGAAAATTACCAGTGATGGGTAATCTGTTAAGGCAAGGGCAGAAGGTGCCTGAAGATTTGTGAGTATTATGAAAATTACCAATGATGGGTAATCTGTTAAATAGACAGGCTCTGTCTCAGATGCGTGAATGGCATGACAGAGCTAGGGCTTTAGTGTTTAGAAAAAGGTAGCCCTTATTGTATACTTCTATTGTATGTGTGAGAAGCATAGGTGATGTAGCCATCGATTCCGTAGCACATAGGGATTCAGTGACAAAAGGTAATGTGAATTTGCAGTTTCCTTTGGAGGGAACTTTCTCTGTTGATAAGGTGCAAATGTGCTTACATGGTGGGAACGGATGATACATGATGAAAACATTAGGAATGTTTATGTTTTGAAACAAAAGTTGTTTGTGTTAGGAAATGTACCTATTGACCAGCTGAGCAAGTGCGGGTCACTCGTGTAGCAGAGCTAAGAGAAAAAGAAAATATTTAAAAAGCAACAGAAGTTAGGGGGAGTAGAATTGTGTATTTTGGATATTTGGAATGTCTCCCAGCTCAAAGAATTGAGAGCATGTTTGAATCAAGAAACAGAAAGTGTTGTACTTATAATAAGAATCTTAGAAGTAGCAATAGGTCATAGAGTTTCTGTTGCAAAAGAATTAGCATTCTCGGGAAATAAATTACCTATGCCTGGAGTTCAGGATAGCAGTAATGATTTGAAATTCAAAGCAGAATTTATAGGTCTTTAAGCAGATTTGTTATTGTGTACTTCTCATTTGTGTGTACTTTTCAAAAGAATTAAGTGTTTCTGATGAAGTGTGATCAATTATATTATGATTTAGGCTCTATTCAGCATGTTCTATTCAGCCTAATTTATGTTCTGCCATTGTGAAACTGAAGCAGCTGTGGGAAATGATATTCTGACTACTTAAAGAAGTGTTTGATTTGACTAAAACTTTTCCGAATTACAGGGATAACCCTGGTAGATTTGCGTCTTTATGGTCTCAGATAATTAATAGTTATAATCCCATTTGGGCAGCTCTAGATAATTTGTGTTTTTTTTAATCCAGCTGATTTTCATAGTGTCACTCGTTCAGTTCGTGACAGACCCTGTGATAGATTTCCAAAAGAAGATTTAAAGAGATAATTTTGTTTTTGTGTAAAGGAAAAAAAAATTGTTAAAATTCCTTACAGTAGTATGCAAACTTGTAAAGGACTGGTCGAGATTAACATCTCTAAGGCAGGATAGGGGTGAAAAAGTTACAGATTTTCACACTAGGTGTATGCTAGCTTTTAAAGACTATTCTGGTGAGGCAGAAGACACACCTTCAGGATTTACTAATATTTTTGTAAATGGATTGATTCCAAGAATAAAGGACATTTTAGAAACTTCAATAATAGATTGGCCAGCTAGAACAGCCGATGCAATTTTGGAAGGGGCTCGATACAGTGAGCTGAAGTTCCTCAAGGAACAACAGGAACAACAAACCCGATTAGATGTAAAAAAAACAACAACAAAAAAAACAAAAAAAAAAAACAAAGCTGCTTAATTTGCAGATTGCTTCCATGCAAACTCCCATGGGAAGGGGGAGGGGTAGATTCAGAGCTAGAGGAGGTTATGTGAATTCTCAGCGAGGGCGTGGACAGTCCAGAGAGCTGCATACGTGTTACACTTGTGGAGAGGCTGGACATTTGCAGCGAGACTGCCCCCGGAATCAGAATCCTGATGGCCAGAGAGCTGATTTCCTCCCTCCCCCTCTAGTACAAGCTGAATTCACTCCAGTATATCAGTGCTTCTCTAACCCAGAAGATTGTGGAGGTGATACATGGGATGCATGACTATTCCTGAATTTGACTGTAACTCCTCAGGGTGCGTTAGAAGCTAAACTGGGAGGTTCTAATTTGAAATTTGTTATTGATACTGGAGCTACAACATCAGCACTGCGTTTACAGGATTTGCCTGCTATCTATCATGCTCAATTAGCACAAGCACCGATAGTACATTGTGAAGGCATTGAGGGAAAGATAATTCCTCATCGTAGACTTGAATATTTACCTTTGCAGATTGGAGAGATTGTATATCCAACTACTTTTCTTGTGGGAGACACTTTGCCAGTGAATCTTCTAGGTCGGGATTTTTGGTGTCACATCATGCTACTCTATCCTGGATGGGTGGCAAGTTCTCTTTCCAGCTGTACCCTCTCTCTGAAGTGCCGTCCCCTGCAGATGCCAGTGTTGTTCATCCGGCGCCGCTTGAAGACCTTCCCTCTACTTTGTGGGCAGTGACAGGATCTAATGTCAGGGGCCTTTCTATTCCTCCTGTGAAAATCACCGTGTAACCTGGAGTTCAGCTTCCTAAACTCAAGCAGTATCCACTGCCAGCAGCTGCCATTGATGGAATTCGTTCTGTGACTAAAGATCTTCAGAAACAAGGTGTCATTTATTCTACAACTTCATTATGTAAGGGGTATGTTTACTAAACTGCGTTAGTGCGATTCGCGTTAGGAGCCGCGGTAGAGACAGAAACCCCAAATAAGGACATGGGCGGTACATCGTTTCCGAGAAAGCGCCGAGAACGCGCGTTACAAGGCGCCATAAATGAACGAGCGCTACGGGGCACGTTACTGCGCATTAATCTTAAGAAGGCGAGCAGGCATACAAGCACAACAACAAAGCTGTAGCACAATGGTTACAACACTGACTGATGGTACAGGGGTCATGGGTTCGATTCCCCAGTGGGCCTAATGTGTAAGGCTGGCTGAGGCAGCACCCTTTACATTTAAGTAGTGATTGTTGAGGCATTTGAAGTGTATTTTAATTAGTGCTGCCAGCAAACACACCCTCACGGTGGCATAACCTAAGGCGCCGCATAAGGCACTCCATAGGGCACATTATAAAGTGTACTGTCCACCAAGGCACCCTATAATGTCCCCTATGGGACACCTTATAAGGCTGTGAACAAAGCCCTGGCTGGCTGCAGAAGGACTGCACATGACCACACAAACTGGCTGCTGTGGTTACCAGGATAGGGTTAACCCACCCGTACCCATGATGCACTGCACATGCAAATCAGCAGTCGAGAGATGTGCACAAGATTGGGTATGCACCCCCACAGCACCTCGGCCTAGTAGGGGGAACAGACCATGTGTGGCACTGCCTCAGAGTAGCCACAGACAGTCACACTGTGCGGGTACTGTGCCCACCCTGAGGTTGAGGTGGGGCACCCAGCACCAGGTCCACAGCACCTTTCATTGCTGAAATACGCCATGCTGCAGGTCCCCATCAGTGTGTGATAGGTAGTTCCGTTAGACACACCTAGGATACATCTGTATCCTGCTGTATGTCTCGGTCATGTCTAGTCCCTATGGGCGATGCTGCACCCAGAATAGTGCATATCCTGTGTTGGTGCCATGGTTACCTGCTGTAGATGAAGGGAGGGGAGGTGTATGGACCCATAGGCAGATTATGTACCACCACACAACCCACCCTCTGGGGCTCAGGGTGGGAAACAGGATCACCCACCAATAGATCCACAGTCTACCTCCCCGCAATGGCAGCAGTAGAGGGGACCAGCAACCCAAGTCCTGCTGGGGAACAGACAGAGCGGTACACATCCATAATGCAATAGCAGACAGACGGCAGGCCCTGAAATGATCAGCTTCCCCCCACCATTATCTGACATTCGCCAGCAGCAAGCCTCCAGCCACTGTACCTTGCAAGGTGCTCCAGCAAAACACATACTAGCTGCAGACAGTCCGCCAGCTAGTCCATAGTGCATGGTCCTGGAGGAGGTGCATGTACCCAGAACGGGGATGTCAGCATACACACCAAGCAAATAAGTCAGTGATTGGGCCCTAAAAGGAAACCCATACATATCACATGAGAAAAACACCATATAGCACTATGGGGGAACCTAGGCATGCCATGGTCACTGCTCAGTCAGGGTGAGAGTGACCTCCCAGCAGGACATGCCATGGCCACCCTCTCCGTGCAGGTGGTGGCCAGGCACTACAATGTACGAGCCATTGCCCTATGCCGTGTGCAGATGCATCCAGGCCAGGCCACCCTATCGAGGTTATTCCCATGGTACCTTGCTCCTCATTATGCACATTGACAGGCCAATACTGGCAACAGTGCTAGCAGTGTGGGCTGTGGAGGGTGTTGGCAGCCACCACACACTGGATAGACAGACACACACTCCCCACACCTATGCCAGCATTATGCAACTATAGAGGTGTTGGGCAGCCCAGGCCACCACACCAGTCCTGGGCACAGTGCAGGCATGGCTATGGTACGCAATACTGTAGGAGTCACTCCCCAGGTTGGTAAACACTGTCAGACACAAGACCTGTAGCACAATCCACAGACATCAGAAAGGTTGCTATGATGCAGCTCACTCAGAACAGTGTACTTAACGTAGGAATTGCTATCTGCCAGTACTCATAGCAACCTTTTGATAGATGTGTACCATATTCCTCGGTTTAGGGTGGCATTACTAAGGTATGCAAATGCTAGTATTGGGAGATGCACGCAGAGCCCAAAGTCCTGCCTCTCCAGGAGGCTTTGGATAATGGGGCCTGTGGGTGCGGGTGTGTCTGCCCCTGTTGGCTGCTGCTTTACGGCAGAGGTTCCCAACTCCAGTCCTGCGGTGCCAAACACTGTTCGGGTTTTCATGCTGTCCCTCATGAATATGCATGAGATACATCTGCATACCATGGGGGTGGTGCATAGAAATGCAGCACAGGCATCTTTATCAGAGGCAGCATTGAACCGGAATGGTGTTTGGCCCTCCAAGACTGCATTTGGGAGGCTCTGCTCTAGGTAATGTGCATGTTTATGGTGTCTGTGCTCTGTAGGGTAAACTGTAGGTGTCTTGGGCATTTTGACATCATCTGCAACAAAGGTGCTGTCTGTGTTAGCACGTTGTAGTAGTGGGTAAAATATGGGGACTGGGTTGGCAGGAACCACAGCTGGGACTTGAACCTGTGACCTTCTGCTTCTGAATATACTGGTTTTGTGCACTGCACCACCTTGTTGTCACAGAGTCAGTACATTCCTTGGTGATACCATGACTGTTCGTCAGACAGGGTCTGTCTGTTGCAGTACACGGCACCCACCTACACAGGGCTAGGCCACGGTATGCTCTGGGCAGCTGCCACTGCCCCCTCCACCACCAGTATCCCTCAGCCACCATGCTGACATGCCCTTCTGCTGGTGGTGCTGGTGGTGTGTGGTCTCAAGCCATCCAGTGTGCAGGTAGGTGGCTGCCTATGGTGCGTGTTCTGGGGTAGGGGTGCCTGCATAGCTGTCCATGCTTTCCCCCAGCACCGCCTGCCAATGTTCCGTGCCATTGGGGGTACCTTCTGGGTACTATTCCCTATGACACTGTGGGAAGCACACTCTTGCCCATGTTGGGCCCTCAGCAGTTGCTGTCTGGCTGCTCTACTGTTTCAGCATTCCTATGGGCCAGCTAGGCATCACCCTAGTCCCCACTGTGGCCCAGCTGCACCACAGCATGTACCGCCTGCAGACTCAGGCCATCCAGGATAGCGATCTCCGAAATGCTTCCTGTTCCACGTGCAGGACCCAAAAGACAGGCAGAGCTCCGGAGTCTCAATGCGTGGATGAGACAATGGTGCAAGGATGAGGGTTTTGGATTTGTTAGGAACTGGGGAACATTCTGGGGAAAGGGGGGGCTCTTCCGAAGGGATGGGCTTCACCTTAATCAGGATGGGACCAGACTGCTGGCATTAACCTTTAAAAAAAGAGATAGAGAAGCTTTTAAACTAGAAATTAGGGGAAAGCCGACAGTCACCCAGGAGTGCATGGTTCGGACAAAGGTATCCTTGAAGGATACTACCAAAAGCAGTGAGGTTCCAAAAGGGAGTATAGTAGCCCAAATGCCCTTGAGTAAGGAGCAGACAGAGCAGAAAGATTCCAAATTACCCTTGCCTACCAATAGCCAGATTAATATGAATAAAATACAGCCTCTAAAATGCTTGTATGCCAATGCTAGAAGTCTAAACAATAAGATGGGAGAGTTAGAATATATAGCACTAAATGAGAGGTTAGATATGATTGCACTCTCAGAGACATGGTGGAAGGAGGATAACCAGTGGGACACTGTGATACCTGGATACACACTATATCGTAATGATAGAGCTGATCAAATTGGTGGAGGGTTTGCGCTCTATGTTAGAGAGGGCATTGAGTCAGAAAGGATTAAAGTTTTGCAGGGAACAAAATTTGCTGTAGAATCTCTATGGATTGAAATTCCATTTATGAAGGGGAAGGTGATGGCAGTTGGAGTATACTATCGACCGCCTGGCCAGAATGAACAAATGGATGATGAAATGCTCAAAGAAATCAAGGAAGCTAACAAAAGTCACAACAGAGTAGTAATAATGGGTGATTTCAATTACCCCGGTATCGACTGGGTCAGTGTCACAGCAGGACAAGCTAAAGAGATAAAGTTTCTAGATGGAATAAATGACTGCTTCTTGGAGCAGCTGGTTCATGAACCGACCAGAGGGGAAGCCATACTGGACCTAGTCCTTAGTGGAACGCCAGATCTGGTGCAAGAAATAAGGGTGTTGGGACCACTTGGCAATAGTGATCATAGCATGATCATGTTTGATTTAATTAGTGGAGGACAGATAGTAAGGGCATCCACAGTACTACCTTTTAACTTTTAAAAGGGAGACTATGATAGAATGAGGAATATAGTTAGGAAAAAACTAAAAGGAGCGGTTCCAAAGGTTAAAGACTTACAGCAAGCTTGGGTGTTATTTAAAAATACTATCCTCGAAGCCCAGACCAACTGTATTCCACGCATTAGGAAAAGTGGAAGAAAGTCCAAAAAACTGCCAGCATGGTTTAAAGGTGAGGTGAGAGAGGCTGTTGCTGCCAAAAAAGCAACCTTCAGGAAATGGAAAAAAGATCCAAATGATCAAAACTGGAAACAGCACAAGCACTGGCAAGTTAAATGCAAAGCATTGATAAGGCAGACAAAGCGGGAATTTGAGAAGAAACTTGCTACGGAAGCAAAAACACGAAATAAAGACTTTTTCAAGTACATTCGTAGCAAAAGGCCTGTGAGGGAGTCAATTGGACCATTAGATGATAGAGGGGTAAAAGGGGCAGTAAGAGGAAACAAGGCTATAACAGAGAGACTGAATGAATTCTTTGCTTCGGTCTTTACTGAGGAAGATGTAGGGATGTTACCCAAGACTGAAGTGGTATTTAAAGGTGATACTGCAGAGGAATTGAGAGAAATATCGCTACACCGGGAAGATATATTACAACTATTTGATAAACTGAATAGTAGCAAATCACCTGGACCGGATGGTATACATTCCAGAGTGTTGAAAGAACTGAAATATGAGATTTCAGACCTGCTATTGGTAATCTGTGAACTTTCATTAAAATCATCTGTAATACCTGAAGAATGGAGGGTCGCCAACGTAACACCAATTTTTAAAAAGGGTTCCAGGGGTGACCCAGGAAATTACAGACCGGTGAGCCTGACGTCAGTACCAGGGAAAATGGTAGAAACCATCATAAAGAACAAATTACACAGCATGTAGATAGTCATGGCCTAATGGGAGACAGCCAGCATGGCTTTAGACAAGGAAGATCTTGTCTTACTAATCTGATATGTTTTTTTGAAGGTGTGCATAAACAGGTAGACAAAGGTGAGTCGGTTGATATAGTGTATCTGGACTTTCAGAAAGCTTTTGACAAAGTCCCCCATCAGAGACTTTTGGCGAAGCTAAAAAGTCATGGGATAGGAGGCAGTGTACTATTGTGGATCGGGAATTGGTTAAAAGATAGAAAGCAGAGGGTAGGGCTAAATGGCCAATATTCCCAATGGAAAAAGGTGAATAGTGGAGTACCCCAGGGATCTGTACTGGGTCCGCTGCTTTTTGACATATTCATAAATGACCTGGAAAAGGGAATAACTAGTGAGGTTATCAAATTTGCAGATGACATAAAACTGTTTAAAGTTGTTAAAACCCAAGAGGATTGTGGAAAACTGCAGGAGGATCTGGATAAATTGGAAGACTGGGCATCCAAATGGCAGATGAAATTTAATGTGGACAAGTGCAAAGTTATGCACCTAGGAAAGAACAACCCACACTATAGTTACACGATGCAAGGCTCCACATTAGAAACCACCACCCAGGAAAAAGATTTAGGAGTCATCGTGGATAACATGTTAAAACCCTCGTCCCAGTGTGCAGCGGCGGCCAAGAAAGCAAATAGAATGCTAGGTATCATAACGAAAGGGATGGAGAATAAAACAAAGGATGTTATAATGCCTCTGTATCGCTCCATGGTACAACCGCACCTTGAATATTGTGTGCAATTCTGGTCACCGTATCTTAAAAAGGACATAGCGTTATTAGAAAAAGTACAGAGAAGAGCCACCAAATTGGTGAAGGGGATGGAAGGCTACTCCTATGAAGAGAGGCTAAGAAGGTTAGGGCTCTTTAGCCTGGAGAAGAGACGGCTGAGGGGAGATATGATAGAGGTCTATAAATTAATGAATGGAGTGGAACGGATAAACGTGGATCAATTGTTTACGCTATCAGAGTATAGAAAGACTAGGGGACATGTAATGAAGCTACAGGGTAAACTATTTAAGACAAATAAGACAAAATATTTTTTCACTCAACGTGTAATCAAACTCTGGAATCTGTTACCGGAGGATGTAGTAAGGGCTGTTAGTATAGCTGGGTTTAAAAAAGGTTTGGACAAGTTCCTGGAGGAAAGGTCCATAAACCACTATTAAAAAGGAACCCAGGATATTAATGCTTGACCCAGTACAAGCATTGTGGAACCTGTGTCTTTTGGGGATATTGCTAGGTACGTATGACCTAGATTGGCCACTGTCGGAAACAGGATACTGGGCTTGATGGACCTCGGTCTGACCCAGTATGGCATGTCTTATGTTCTTATGTTCAGTGTGCAGGTAGGTGGCTGCCTATGGTGCGGGTTCTGGGGTAGGGGTGCCTGCATAGGTGTCCACGCTTCCCCCCAGCACCGCCTGCCAATGTTCCATGCCCTTGGGGGTAGCTGCTGGGTACTATCCCCTGTGACACTGTGGGAAACACAGTCATGCCCATGTTGGGCCTTCAGCAGTTGCTGTCTGGCTGCTCTGTTGCTCTGCTCTGCTCTGCTGCTTCAGCATTCGTATGGGCCACCTATGCATCGCCCTAGTCCGCACTGTGGCCCAGCTGCACCACAGCATGTGCCGCCTGCGGCCCTCTGTATCCCCTTCTCCAGCATCTGTCCAGTTGCTGTTCCGACATGCCCGCCCTGATGTTGCGGGACATGTGCACACCATACGAACCCTGTCCGATGGTGGGGAAAAACCTGAGCAGCGCTATATCACTGTGGGCTCATTCACCTTGTATGGGGGCGGAGTATAGACCCTTCCACGATTTATATCTGTTCTATGGAGCTTACTCGGGGGGGGGGGAGGGGTTGATGTTTCTCATTGCTACCACTTTTGGCCAGCTTGGTTATGGTCTTTTTTCAGTTTGTTGGGGTCATTTTGAGTGTTTATGTGCCCTTTTGTTCTGTGCACATGTATCACACTTATCACTTTTTTTGGGTTTCCTTGCCTGGGCTGTACATTGCTGACACTGAAATGGTTTCTCTCCCCTGTAATGTGCATTTAACGGCAGGTTTTCATTCGCGTTTTAATTGAGCTCTTCAGATCAGCGCGTTAGTGTGAAGGGAGCCTCTCCCCACCCACTCTCCGCCCATTGACCCCTTCTCTCCGCCCTCTCTCCACCTTCTGCGGTGTTTTACCGCGCTGCGGGAGTTTACGATCCTTATGAAGAAAAAGGGATGTTTCCCCTCAGGATGAAGCCATAATAGCAGCACAACAGTTGGTAGACTCTACAAGTCCTTTAACTAAATCTCAGATAGATGCATTTACAGGTACTGTTTGGCTCTCAACCTTTGCAGCCATAGCACCCACTAGAGAAGATGGTACCCAGATTATGCGATTACAGGCAGTTGTTGAACTTACAGCCCTGGATCTCACAGAGGCTATTAGTGTGTTACAAGGTGCAGTAGACAAGGTGTCCACTTATGCAGCTTAGAATCGCATGGCTTTAGACTACCTACTAGCGAAAGAAAATGGCATATGTGGCCTAATTTCTGATTTCTGTTGCAGTATGCTTGATGATGAAGGGAAAGTAGTGAAAGGCCTACTAGATAAGGTTAGGAATCGTACATTTGTATCAAGTAGTAGTTATGTAAGTTCTTTTTCTGATTTTTTTTGGTTCTGTTTCTTCTTTCTGGAATTCATTATCTAGGCCCCTGCAAGGCATAGTAGCTTTATTATTTGGCTTATTAGGGATTGTCCTTTTAGGAACAATAATTCTTTGTGTAATATCTGCTTGTTGTAAGAAATCAGTGGAGACACTGACCCCTAAAATGATGTTACAGATTGACCCAGAAGCTAGCTACGATCCATTTTCTTTTTTTAACTATATGTTTATTGCATATATTTCACCAAATATTACAACAAAGACAAAAACATTTCCAGTGATACTTTCAAGATACATAAGAAAAGCCTACCAACCCACAAACTCCTATAACATGATCTAAACCTATCTTATGCATCAAATATAAAGCAAGCTTAATCAAAGGAAACAGAAAGAAGAAAAGAAAGAGAAGGAAAATAATACCCCCTTCCCGAGGTAAACCACCCTCGAGGAGGACAAGAACACCAAGAGCAGGAAACTACCCCACCACTTCCCCAGGTGTGCCGCAGACCCCTGGAGAGCACATATAGACGGACACCCATTCACAGAGGAAGCATGGGAGGGTACCGCAAGTCTAGGCATGAGAAAACTAAGTCGCATAATTATCTAATGCAACCCATTTAGAGAGCTTGGCCCCTACCCCCTTAGCCTGTAGTACTCTATCAGAAGCTTTTTCATATTTGGCAAATAAACAAATCTGATTCCACCATTCTAAATAGGAGGGCTTGCATGGGTTTTTCCAGCGGGAAAGTATGAGTTTTATCGCCACCATGATCATAAAATTTAGAAGAAAACGGTTATGTTTGTCTATGCCTGGGATCTTTGCTGCATTCCGAAATGCTATTATCCGCCATGATAAGGCCTCTGAAAAATTAAGGACTTTCTGAATTTTATCCCAGACTCTAATCCAAAAATTCTGAATCTGAGGGCAATCCTTCAGCATATGTCGCAGTGTGCCCACTTCACTATTGCAGGACCAACACAAATTATTCTCTTTTCTATTACATTTGCTTAACCTATTTGGGGTAAAAAAGGCCCTGTGCGCAAGGAAAAACATAGACTGAGTGAGAGCCGCAGATCTCGATGCACGAATTGAGGATTCCCAGAATCTCCTCCAGTCCACCTGTGACAGCACAGTCTCTGTCTCTTCCTCCCATAAGCGTCGCAGCCCACTGTTCAAAGGTGCATGATGCTCCATAAACAAAGCATAAAATCGAGAGACAACTCCTCTTCTGGCATTTATTTCTTCAATAACTTTAAGGAGTCCCCAGGACTCGGACAGCCCCTCCAGGGACGGGAAGACCACCCCAAGGCAATGACGCAGCTGCATCCATTGAAAATAGCAAGCGGGTGGAAGATTAAAGTCTTGTTGCACTCTGCAGAAGGTCTTCCACCTAGACCCGTCCATTAACTGGTCGATTGACCAAATTCCCAGCTTCTGCCATCGCACCTAAGTACATGTTTCTTTGGCAATTTTAAAAGCCGGGTTGAACCAGATTGGAAGCAACCGTGAAGGAGGGTTCCTCTCTCCAATTACCGGCAGGAATGCTCGGAAAGCTTGCTGCGTGGAAATGATGACACTGCCGACTCCTGAGGATACTGGATGCAACATACCCACTAATAAATGGATTGGGCACGGAGCGACCATACACTCTTCCATTCGGAGCCAAGTCGGGAGGTATGTTTCCTCCTCCTTCAGAGTCCACTTCGAACCTTGGCATAGCAGAAAAGACCTGTGATACCACAAAAGAAATCTGGAAAGTGTACCCCTCCACTCGCCTTGTCCGCCTTTAATTTCTTGAGCGCGATGCGGGGGGTTTTCCCTTCCCAGAGAAAGGCACTCGTGATCCGTTCTAAGCCCCTATATAGCGCAGGGGACAGCAACACTGGTAGCATGCTCAAAATGTAATTTATTTTGGGTACTAAGGTCATTTTGACGGCTTCTAACCGGCCCCACCAGGTAAGGTGAAGCGGAGACCACTGCTGGGTATATGACCTCGCTATGTCCAAATCTTTTTTGGAATTCAGACGCATGGTTTCTTCCAGGGAGGCAGTGTAGTGGACCCCTAGAAATTTTATCGAAGTAGCTTCCCAATGGAAGGGAAAATTGTCCACCATCGAAGTGTTTGCCCTTCTGTTTAGGGGGAAGGCAACCGACTTTGCCCAGTTTACTTTATAACCCGAAAGCTTCGAATATTGAGCAATCACCTGTAGCAGTGCACCTACTGACTCTGGTTGAAGAAAAACCAACAGGTCGTCTGCATAAGCAGAAAACTTAATATGGAGATCTATTATCTGAATGCCGCGGATCTCCTCTGATTGGCGGATCTTCGATGCCAGTGGTTCTAGTGCCAAATTAAATAGTAATGGCGACAAGGCACATCCCTGCCTGGTGCCTCGAAGCAAAGGGAGAGATCGAGAGAGAGTGCTATTGACCAGAATTTGCGCCATAGGGTTGTCATACAGCACCCGCACCATGGCCGTGAACTCTTTAGGCAAGCCGAACCATTCCATCACACAGTACAGGAAGGGCCACTCCAGCCTGTCGAAGGCCTTCTCAGCATCTATTGAGAGGCCCAACAAGGGACTATCTAGATTAGCTGCTTTTTCCAGTACTTCACATAGCAGTCGCCCATTGTCGGCCGTAGATCTTCCTGTCAGAAATCCACATTGATCCGGGTGGATCAGTAAATGCAACACTGCTCAATCGCTTTGCCAGAATACTGGAAAACACTTTGTAATCCGCATTGAGAAGGGAGATGGGTGGGTAGTTACTAACGCTCGTCGGGTCTCTTCCCGGTTTCTCTAATACAACAATTGTAGCCGTAGCAAATGCACCAGTCGTCTGACCCGGTAGCAGGAGCGACTGATAGTATTCCAAAAGCTGAGGGAGGAGGTCATCCGCAAAGGTTCTATAAAACTCAACTGGAATTCCATCCGGTCCAGCCGCTTTGCCAATTTTCATACTCTTTAGAACTTCCCGCATCTCCTCAAGAGTTATTGGCTTGCCTAGCTCGACCGCCATACCAGGCTGTAACACTGATGCCAAAAAATCTTTGCAGGCCTTCTCGTCAAAGGATACCTCCGAAGCATAAAGCTGGGTATAAAATTGGCGGAATGCTTCTGCTATATCACAGCTGTTAGTCAGCAAAGCTTGCTGTCCACTCGAAATGTGGGTGATATGCGTTTTGCTCCGCCGGGCCTTCAAGTTCGCAGCTAGCAGCTTGCCCGCCCTGTTCTTTTCAGTATGGTATCGAGCTCGGCTATCGAACAGTTGCTGCTCCACTTCCATACTTAATATGGTATTATATTGATATCTTAGCTTATGCAGGTGACTCAGCACTGCCGGAGTAAAAGCTCTCTGCAGGATTCTTTCTCCTGCTCTTATCTGGTCATCCAACTCTTTGAGCTTGACTCTCGCCTGCTTGGCTTTAGCAATAGAGTAGCTAGTAATCTGCGCTCTAACCGTAGCCTTAAAGTCCTCCCACCATGCCCAATTCGCTGTGTCTGCTTGAAGATTACATCTGAAGTATTCCTCTATAGCTCGCTTCATGGTCTCTTGAAAGGGTATATCCGCTAGGAGAGTTCTGTTGAATGACCACATTTGCTGGTTAGGTATTCTTTCCTCTAAGGTTAGGTCAAGCACAATGGCCGCATGGTCTGAAATATGTGTGCTGAGAATACCTGCACCATCTACCACTTGCACTAAAGGCCTGGAGATTAAAAAGAAATCTATCCGGGAGTAGGAGCCGTGAGGCGCTGAAAAAAGGTATAATCCTTCTCCACCGGATACAATATTCTCCATATATCCACAAGACCGATTTCTTGTATTAATGAGATTAATACCTGTGAGGCGCTATCTCCACGAGGCCTACTTGGGTTGCAGTCAAGCAAAGGATCTAAGACTCTGTTGAAGTCACCCCCAATAATCACTGGGATAGGAGAACTCTCTTGCGCTGCTTCTGCAAGAGCATGAAAAAATGTGGGTTGGTTACAGTTGGGAGCATAAACATTGATGACAACCACCTGCTTATTACCAGCAGCCAAGTGTACTTTAGTCCACCGCCCCTCATAATCCGCCCGCGTGGACAAGACTTGCAACTGCACCTTATTATGTAGCAAAATGGCTACCCCGTTTTTTTTCCCCATAGCAGGGGAATGAGCGATCACTTTGAAATGCTTCGATACCAATTTCAGGGACTCTTTAGAGGACAGATGTGTTTCTTGTAACAACACTAAATCTGCATTTTGCTTCTGGGCATACGCCAAAATCATTTTCCTCTTTATAGGGTGCATAATGCCCTTCACATTCAGTGACAAGATCTTAAGGGGGCGCATTATTATGGAGATATTTGAAATTAAGGGCCAAGATCTCTACATACCAGTCTAGCTTGCGACACTGTTCCACCTCCCAAACTTCCAGGGCATCCCAAGGCAGTCTGCGGCACCTCACCCTTCCCCTCCAATATCGGAGCCACACCATTGGGTGAGACAGCAGAAGGAAAAATGGAGACATAGAGCATCAACAAACCCCAAGCCATAAAAACCCCGTTGTCACTTATCTTAATATTGCCTATGTATACTAAATAAGATAAATACATACGTATGCAGCGTTATCATACTAACCCTATTAGGGCGGGCTTACTAATGCCCTGTGCTTGGCACTCGCAGAATAACAATTCACAACAATCTCCATACATTACCCACTCAGTATAAGTGGCCTAATGTTTTCTGCACACATTCTTAGGAAACGTTAAGAAAAAAATTAACTTAGAGTCCTTAGAGTCCAAATATTAGGACCCCCTTTCCACCTGCGTTCTTAACGCCTCTTGATCCTCTAGGAACTGCACCAAACCATTAGGATCCTCAAATGTTTTAGTATGGTTGTCCAAAGTCACCTTAAATCTTGCAGGGTAAAACAAGCCGTACTTTGCCTGCAACTGTTGAAGACGGGGCCTCAACTCTAGGAACTTCTTCCTCTTGTCCATCGTAGCCTTGCTAAGATCTGGAAAAAACGAAAGCTTGTGCCCTTCGTACAGGACTGAAGCCGACGCCCTTGCCGCAGCCATTATTTGCATGGCCTGTTGGTGCCAAAGAACACACAGAATAAAGGGTCTTGGTCTCGGACTATGTCCTCCCGTGTGTGCAGGTATTCTATGGGCACGTTCCACCTCAAAAGGCTTGTTAAAACTAATTTTAAGCAGCTTAGGCAGGAGCGCTTCAATAAAGCTGATAGAATCAGTGCCCTCCGCTCCTTCGGGGATGCCAACAATTCGTATGTTATTTCTGCGCGATCTGTTACTGAGATCCTCTAGGTTCGCTTCCAGTAGATCTACCCTTTTAAGGGCCTTAGTATGACTCTGTAGACATTCCTCGTGCACTGTGACTGTGGCGTCTATCTTTTCCATTCGAGCTGTAATGCCCCGCATTTGCTCCTTGAGCTGCTCCATATCCCCTTGCATCAGGGCTAAAGTCTCTCCATTCGCCGATATTAATGACCGCAATGACCGAATTTCCCCCAATATCTCTCTCATTCCCTCATCGGGGTCGGGCCAGCCGCCATCTTTAGAGGTGAAGGAGGATCCTGTTTCGCACGTTTAGACCCTGTATTTCCTCCCGATGGGAACTCCAACTTTGTTTGTTTGACCGAAGCCATCCCTTCTCCTTACTTCAGGCTCTTGCTGCCAAAGAACGCTGCAACCGACTCCAATTGAGGCAATATTTTCAGGAAACTGCTCGGGTTTGCAGGAGACGACACTCTACGCGTCCATCTTGTTCTCTGCTGGCTCCGCCTCCGCTACGATCCATTTTTAATACCGATGTCTGAGTTTCCTTATCTGTGAAATGATTCTTTACAGAATCAGAGGAAGGACTGAAAGAAAGCTTGATTGTACCGGGTTGGATACACAGTCAGGCCCTGTGTATAACATTATATTGCTATAATCCCTAATAAAGAGTTAATATCATTTGTAGCTCCATATTTAATACCATCCTTGAAAAGTCTGTAGGAGAAATTGGGTGAAAGATTTATACAGCATAAACATTAGCTTATGTTATTAGAAAGATAAGTAAAAGGCAAGCTGTTTACCCAGCCTCTCAGTCTCACTGTCTCTGGTCAGAGATATCAAACTGTCAGTGTTAGGATTAATTAGAATTAAGGCCTACATAGTCATGTCTAAGAATATATGTATGTCTTTTCATGATGGTCTATGACATGCATGCCTATAGAAAAGTATATTATGAATATACGTAACACTAGACGTAGAATAGAATATGTATATTATGAATATACGTGATGTGAGACGTAGAATAATAAAGTGAAATTATGCTGTGTAATGGAATCTTTACCTATAAATAAAGAGGCCTAAAGCTTTGATTTCAGAGTAAACATAGGCAAAGTGCCTGGCTTGCTCTCCCAAAGCGCTTTGGACCTGTGTTTATAATAAAAGTGTGTTGAGTATTATTTACAGATTTGTGTATTATCTAAAGATTGTGATCAGTTAACCTTCTCCTTGTTTTGTGTGTGGATTTCTGTGACCCAAGAGCCTGCCCCATTGTAGGTGAGGGTAGGTGCAGAGTAATCTTTCAGGGACTATTGGGGCACAGGGTGGACTAGGCGGTTGCCGAGGTGGCATATAGGAACGCAGAAAATGGAAACCAGCAAGGCAGCAACTGACCAGGGTCAGACATGCCCATGAGTCTGTGGCCCATAGTGTCGTATCCAGGAGACATTACCCAGCAGGCACCCCAAGGGGCGCATAACAATGACAGGCGGTGCCTGGGGAAGCATGGACATCTATATAGGCACCCCTACCCCAGAACACACAACTTAGGCAGCCGCCTACCTGCCCCCTGGATGGCCTGGGATGGTGCACCACCGGCACCGACAGCATATGGTCATGGTGGCATGGCAGAGGGGGTGTGTGATTGTGCTGGAGGGAGCAGTGGCACCTGCCTGCAGTGGACTTAGGCCATGCCCTGTACCAGAATGTGGTGTGCAGTGCAACAGAAGAGGTCTGGCCGAGGAACGTAAAGATAGCCCCAGGGACCACTATGTTGCTGTGGCAACAGTGTGGTGCAGTACACTCAGCCAGCATGTCCAGGGTCAGAGGTTCAGGTCCCATCTGTGGATCCTGCAGAGCATCTCCCCATAGTTTTAGCCCACAATGCAGCCACAACAACATGGGCAAACCCCAAAGCAGTGTTGCACAGGGGTACGGACATCCACTCACAAGGGCTCCACTATTCACAGCTTCATGGAGTGTCAGGCTGTTGGGCCCAGCACAGAGCTGCAGTTATCACCAGAGCACCACTACTACCCCCTGCACAGATTAACAGGACCAGTGCAGTGGATAGGGTTGTCAACCACCTCCATCTCTGCACAATGCTGAGATAGTTGTGGGAGTATGCGTATGTCTCTCCATTGTTTTGTGTCTCCCAACACCTCACTGAGCCCACATTGCTCATACTGCTCCCAGCATTAGCCTGCAAATGTGCATAATGAGGAGCAAGTTATTGTGGGTATGGCCCAGACAGGGCGGATTGGCCAGGATGCATCTGCACAGGGTGGAGGGCAATGGCTGGGACACTGTAGTGCTCGACCACCACCTGCATGGACAGGGTGGCCACAGCATGTCACACGGGGGGAGGGGGGTCCCTCTCACTCTAACCATGGAATGTCTGTGTTCCCACATAGTGCCACACATTGTTTGTTTTCAGTGATACCTGTGTGTTCCCAGTTCTGGGGTCCAATCACAGAGATACCTGCTTGGTGTCTGTGCTGTGCATCCCATCTCTGGGTGCACAGGGTTCTCCTGTGAGCATGCACTACGGACTGGTTAGTGGGCTGTCTGCAGTTTGCCTGTGCATGGTGGGAACACCTTGTAGGATGCTGCAGGTGCAGTCTGACTGTGCTGTCTGTTGATGAATGGCAGATTGTGGCATGGGGCAGTTGAGCCTTCCCTTGCCTACCCCAAGCATCACCGCTGGTCCACAATGGTCACAGGTATGGCACCGGCCCAGCAGCCCTGGAGGGCTGTCATTTGCCAACAGGACTGTGGTTGCTGGTACTGCATCTATTCTGCAGGGTGCAGGCACCTGTCCCACCACACTCTCATCTACAAAAGGGGTGATTGATGCCCCTTGGGGGTATATAGCACATACCACTTAGACCCATAGTGGCAGTGCTACATCACCCTCATGCAAGTCTAGACACCCCACTGCCCTGATAACAGGTACCCAGCCAGACCGTAACACCAGGTACACACAAATCTAGGTGGTGTTCAGACCCACATGTGACTGCAGACCACTGCTGGGAATACCTGTCACACACTGGCAGTGCTAGGGATGTGCAGCAAGACCGATCTCTAGCACCACATGTACTGTGGACCTAGTGCTGGGTGCCCATCCTATCCCTCATGGTGAACACGGAACCTGCACAATGGCATAGTCTGTAGCTACTCTGTGCCAGTATCACGCACTGTCAGTCCGTCTTACCATGCTGCAGTACTGGAGAAGTGCAGACCCCATTTAGTGGTCAGCTGTAGGCTTCTGTTCTGCATGTGCAATGCATCATGGGTGCTGGTGAGGTTACCCTATCCTGGCACACAGAGCAGACAGTTTGTGCAGTGACCTGCAGTCCTTCTGTACCCAGCCATTGCTGTGCAACAGGCCATAGAGGTATAGCCTACTGGTTAGTACACTGACATTCTAGGTGGAGATCATGGGTTCAGTTCCTCCTTGTTCTCTCCTGTCCAAGGCAGATATTTCACTTGCCTGTGAAAGTCATATCTTTGCAGATCTGTGCTGCCAGCCCATAGTACCCTCACCACAGTTGCCAGCAATCCTTATAAGGCTCCTAATTAGGCACATTACAAGGCACCTTTATTACGCACAGTACAAGGCATGTTAAGGCACGTGCCTTGTACTGTGCCTAATAAGGTGCCTTGTAACATGCCTTGTACTGTGCCTAATAACAGTGCCTTATAACGTGCCTTGTACTGTGCCTAATAACAGTGTCTTATAACGAGCCTTGTACTGTGCCTAATAACAGTGCCTTATAACGTGCCTTGTACTGTGCCTAATAATAAGGTGCCTTATAACGCGCCTTGTACTATGCCTAATAAGGTGCCTTATTACGTGCCTTGTACTGTGCCTAATAAGGTGCCTTATAACGCGCCTTGTACTGTGCCTAATAAGGTGACTTATAACGTGTCTTGTACTGTGCCAAATAACAATGCCTTGTACTGTGCCTAATAAGGTGCCTTATATAGTGCCTTATAACGTGCCTTGTACTGTGCCTAATAACAGGGCCTTGTAACGTGCATTATAACGTGCCTTATAACACGCCTTATAAGGCACGCTACCTAACAGCTTGACATACTGATGCCCCGCCCATGCCTTTATATGGGCATCTGTACCTTTACCGCGGAAACTAACGCGAATGACATTACCGCAGTTTAGTAAACATACCCTATAGAGGTTTTTGGCAGCCCAGGCCACCACACCAGTCCTGGGCACAGTGCAGGTATGGCTATGGTACGCAATACTGCTGGGGTCACTCCCCGGGGTGGTAAACACTGTCAGAAACCAAAACTGAAACACACTCCATAGATATCAGAAAAGTTGCTATGATGCAGCTCTATCAACAAATTGTGTTTAACTTAGGATTTGTTATCTGCCATTAGTCATAGCAACCTTTTGATATATGTGTAACGTGTTCCCAAGTTAAGGGCGGCATTGCTAAGGTATGCAAGTGGGAATGTATTGGGAGATGCTGCTCTGTGCAGGGCCCAACAGCCTGACTCTCCATGCGGCTTTGGATAGTGGAGCCTGTGGGTGTGGGTGTTTATGCCCCTGTTGGCTGCTGCTCTAGGGCTGAGTTTCCCAACTCCGGTCCTGGTGGACCAAACACTGTTCAGGTTTTCATGCTGTCCCTAATGAATATGCATGAGATACATTTGCATACAATGAGGGTGTTGCATGCAATTGAAGCACAGGCATATTTAGTAGGGACAGCATGACACCTGAATGGTGTTTGGCCCTCCAGGACTGCATTTGGGAAACTCTGTTCTAGGGATTGCACATGTTTATGGTGTCTGTGCCCTGCAGGGTTAAATATAGGTGTTTATGGATTGTTTATTTAATCTGCAATAACAGTTCCGTCTTTATTACCATAGTTTAGTACTGGGTAAAATATGGGGACATGGCTTGCAGGAGCCACAGCTGGGGCTTGAACCTGTGACCTTCTGACCCTGAACACACAGGCTGTGGGCACTGCACCAAACTGTTGTCACAGAGGTAAATCATTCCCTGGGGATACCATGACTGTTCTTCAGAGGGACCTTGTCTGTTGCACCACATGGTACCCGCCTAAATAGGGCTTGGCCTTGGTGTGCTATGGGCAGATGCCACTGTCCCCTCCACCAGCAACCCTCCACCGCCATGCTGACATGCCCTTATACCAGTGGTGCTGGTGGTGCGCAGTCCCAGGCCATCCAGTGTGCCAGTAGGCAGCTGCCTATAGTGTGGGTTCTCCTGAAGGGGTGCCTACATGGACATGCGTGCATCCCCCTGGCACTGCCTGCCAATGTTCTGTGACCTTGGGGGAACCTGCTGGGTAATATCCCCTGTAACACTGAGGGACACACACTCGTGCCCATGTTGGACCCTTGTCAGTTGCTGTCTTGCTGCTTTACAGTTTTGGCATTCCTATGTACCACCTAGGCATCTGCCTAGTCCACACTGTGCCCCATCTGGACAACAGCATAACAAACCTGCCCAATATAAAGGAGAAAACCCTGCTCACCGCTATTTCACTGTGGGATCATTCACTTTGTAGGGGGACAGAGCATAGCCCCTTCCAAACACGATATCTTCCTTTTTACGCTTTGTCAGTAGTGTTGCTTTATGTTTATCATTAGTAGCACTATTGGCCAGCTTGGTTATGGGGATTTGAAATGTGGTTCCGGTCATTTAATATGTTTATTTGCCTTTTTGGTTCCTGCACATGTATCACTACTATCACTTTTCTGGGTTTCCCTGGCTTTGCTGTACATTGCTGACTGAAATGGTTTCTCTCTCCTGCAAATGTGCCTCTAGCGCGAGGTTTTCACTGGCGCTAATTTTCAGAGCTTCATTTCACGGCATTAGTGTACATGGGGCCTCTCCCCGCCCACTCTCCACCCATTAACTCCTCATCTCCACCCCTGGGGAGCCTTACTCCGCCCTCTGGGGAGCCTTCCTCCACCTTCTGCGCACCTTAACGCCGCCGCAGACATTATCACGCGATACGTGACCTTCTTGCATGGTAAAGCGCCATTATCGCTCAATAACATCACATATCACGTGATAACATCACAGCTGCGCCGTTAGCGCCGTTTAGTAAACATACCCCTAAGTTACAATGTAAACTGCTTTGATTGAAATGATAAAGCAGTATATAAAACCTGTCAAATAAATAAATACAGGGCAGATATTAGGCTTTTCCCCCAACATTTACCACACAGACTTGCACTTATGGGAGGTAATTTGATAACATTTTATTAGTTGAACGCGCTTTGTCGTTCATGTATTTTTCACCTATTTGATGAAATGAAGTATGTACTGTACATACTTTATAAAATAGGGGCATAAGTGGTAAGATATTTATGTCAAATCTAGGCGTGACCACTTACACTTTACAATTGTAGGAAATGTAAGTAATTTATAGTATTATAGAATTTACATACATAAATTTAGGCTCCAGTTATGCCTTATCCAAGCTCCGCTCCTGTACTTGCCCATGACAATAGTATGCACCATCGCCCTAGCACACGTACTTACAGCACACGTACTTACAGCATACTGCCCATCTATAATACATGCATAAGCGCCTATCCCTGTGTGCAAGTAATTGAAAACAGGTGATTTATGCACTCTGATGGTGCGTCATTTTACGCTGCTTGTTATGAAATGATCTCTATTGTGTGTTGATTTTGCAGGTATTGTATCATAAGTCTAAACTCTTATTATGTTTTAGTAGAGATGCCCCCAAAATCTTCAAAAGCAGATTTCCTTTTTCAACAAATAATTCTTCTCAAAACTATACATTTGACAGTGGCGTTCTAATCTTATTGGGTGCCCAGAATGGACCCCCTCCCCCCAGATGATCTCCTGTGATGACACTCGTGTTCCCTACTGAGCCCTCATGGAGGCGACATGCACGGCAAGCATACCTTTGCTGGTTTGCCACACTGCCTCCTCTCCAGACCCGGTGGCTGTTAACTACTGGCTGAAGTCTTGTGAGAACAGCTGCACCACAAGACTTCAGCTGTGAGGGAACAGCTGCCAGGCTGTACAGCAAGCCAGCAAAAGTATGCTTGCTGCGTGCAAGCCGTCTCCTCTGTGAGGGACCATAAGTGGCACCCCCAACTGTCTGGCACCTGGGACTGGCTGCACCCACTGCCCTGTCCTTTGTACACCACAGATGTTTTATAAATCAGTCATTTTGTGAGAACCCATTATCCACCTCATATATCCACATTTCAAAAAAATCCTTAGTCTAAATATTATCCACATGGCAGACACACAAAACATAACACCACATTTCACTGTAAATAAAGGTTAGATGCTTTTGGAAACAAATATTCACTTAAACGATCTATTACAGAGTCAACTGTTGTTCTAAGTGCCATCGAGTCGGTGTCGACTCATGGCGATCCTCTGGATAGTTGTCCTAAATTGTGTTTGGTCTTCAGTCAGGTGGATCATTGTTGACAGACTGGTACCCATAGCTGCTGTTATTGTATCGATCCATCTCATTGCTGGCCTTCCTCTTTTGCGTTGACCTTCTATCTTGCCAAGCATGATGTCTTTCTCTAACGATCTCTCTCTTCACATGATGTGTCCAAAGTATGATAGTCGAAGTCTTCTCATCTGAGCTTCTAAAGAAAGCTTAGGTTTGATCTCCGTTAATATATTTTATTTTTATTTATTTAAAGGGTTTTCTATACTGCCTTATCATAAAATCAAAGTGGCTTACATTCTAACTCAAATTGAAACACATTATAAGAGAGGTACAGAAATTAGAGAATAACAGAATAGAGCAGAGCAGAGCAGAGATGGCATCCATCTGTCCAAGAAAGGTCATCGCATCTTTGGTAGTAGACTGGCTAATCTACTGAAGAGGGCTTTAAACTAGATTCGTTAGGGATGGGTGAAGAAAGCCCCCAGGTAAGTGGAAGCCCCCAGGTAGGTGATACATTAAATACCTTTATGGAAATGGGTAACAGGGGTAACATATGGAAAGCAGTGTGTATAAATGCCCGTAGTATGGGAAATAAGATCCCTGATGTTGAAGCTTTGGTGGGAGTGGCTGACTTGGATTTAGTGGCATTTACAGAAACATGGTTCACAGAAAACCATGATTGGGATGTAACTATACCTGGCTATATTTTATTCAGAAAGGACAGGGTAGGAAGAAGGGGAGGAGGAGTGGCACTATATGTAAAAACTACTATTAAAGCTTTGGAATTACAGAGCTTAAAAGGGAGAGAGGAGGCATTGTGGGTTAAACTAGAAAGAGGGAATGAGAAATCTATTTGCATTGGTGTGATATACAGACCTCCCTCACAAGAGGAAGAGGTGGACAGAGAGTTAATTGAAGACATATGCAGCATTGCTAGGAAAGGGGAAGTGCTACTGATAGGAGATTTCAATATGCCAGATGTTGATTGGCACATTCCTGCTGCAGTATCATCTAGAAGTAAGGAGATCCTGGATTCTCTACAGGGAGAACTATTCAGGCAATTGGTAACAGACCCCACACGTGAAGGGGCCATACTGGACTTGGTGCTTACCAATGGTGAAAGTGTTTCTGATGTTGTAGTGGGAGATCATTTTGCATCCAGTGATCACCAGATGGTGTGGTTCAGTACTAGGACTAGGGCGGTTAGAATCCATTCCAAGGTGAGGATCTTAGACTTTAGGAAGACTAACTTTTCGAAGATGGGCCAATACCTCAGGGAGTCGTTAGTGGGATAGGAACAGCTGGGGGATGTAGAAAAACAGTGGGCAAAACTGAAAGGGGGTATTTTAAGGGCAACCAACCTTTTTGTTAAAATGGTAAATAAAGGCAAAAGGAAAAGGAGACCGCTATGGTTTTCGAAGGAAGTAGCTGAAAAAGTGAAGAAAAAGAGGGAGGCCTTCATGAAAAACAAGAAATCACAGAGAGAGGAAGACAGGCATCTGTATTTGGGGAAACTTAGAGAAGCTAGCAAAGTAGTCAAGAAGGCAAAGATTCAAAATGAGGAGGAAATAGCCAATGCAATAAAATGGGGGGATAAGACATTTTTCAGATATATTAGTGAGAAGAGGAAGGGCAAAAGTGATATTGTCAGACTCAAGGGTGCAGGGGGGAATATGTAGAAGCTGATAAGGATAAAGCGGAATTGCTTAACAAATATTTTTGTTCTGTGTTCACAGATGAAGAACCAGGAGCAGGACCTCAGAAAACACCCACAAATAGGAACAGAAGCGAGGGACATCTTGAACAATTTTCAGAAGACTGTGTTTGTGAGAAACTAGCTCAACTTAAAGTAGACAAAGCGATGGGACCGGATGGGATACACCCTAGAATACTGAGGGAACTTGGGGACGTTCTAGCAACTCCACTGACTGACCTTTTCAATGCCTCGTTGGAGTCGGGAGTGCTGCCAAAGGACTGGAGAGAGGCTCATGTGGTGCCTTTACAGAAAAGCGGAAGTAAGGATGTGGTTGAAAACTACAAGCCGGTTAGTTTAACTTTGGTGGTGAGTAAATTATTGGAAACGCTGCTGAAAGAGAAAATAGTGAGGTTTCTGGAGTCCAGCGGATTACAGGATCCGAGGCAGCATGGATTCACCAGAGGCAGGTCTTGTCAGACAAATCTGATTGATTTCTTTGACTGGGTGACCAGGGAGTTGGACCGAGGGAGAGATCTAGATGTGGTGTATTTAGATTTCAGTAAAGCCTTTGACACTGTTCCTCACAGGCGACTTATAAACAAACTATGCACCCTAGGGATGGACCCTAAAGTTACTGCTTGGGTTAGAAATTGGTTGGGTGGGAGGCGACAAAGAGTACAAGTAAATGGAGCTCACTCTGAGGAGAAGGATGTTATCAGTGGTGTGCCCTTGGGATCTGTCCTTGGTCCGATTCTTTTTAACATCTTTGTTAGTGATATAGCGGAAGGGCTGTCGGGTAAGGTTTGCCTCTTTGCATATGATACCAAAATCTGCAATAGAGTAGACACCCAGGAAGGTATAGATAACACGAGGAGGGATCTAGCTAAGCTTGAAGAATGGTCTAGAATTTGGCAGCTGGGATTTAATGTTAAAAAATGTAAGGTCATGCATTTGGGCTGCAGCAATCCAAGGGAGCAATACAGCATAGGAGGTGAAGTACTTTTGTCCACTAAAGAAGAGCGGGACCTAGGCGTGGTTGTGTCTGATGATCTTGAAGTAGCTAAACAGGTAGAAAAGGCGACGGCAAAAGCTAGAAGGATGCTTGGGTGCATACGGAGAGGAATGGCTAGCAGAAAAAAGGAGGTGATAATGCCTCTGTATAAGGCTTTGGAGCGAACTCATTTGGAGTATAGTGTGCAATTCTGGAGACCGCACCTTCAAAAGGATGTGAACAGGATGGAGTCAGTGCAGAGGGTGGCTACTAAAATGATTAGTGGGCTTCATTATAAAGCATATGAGGACAGACTTAAGGATCTTAATACGTACACCTTAGAGGATAGGCGGGATAGAGGTGATATGACTGAGATGTTTAAATACCTCCGTGGCATAAATGTTCAGGGAGAGAGCCTCTTTCAATTGAAAGCAAGTTCTGCTACGAGGGGACATGGGATGAGGGTGAAGGGAGATAGATTCAGGAGTGATATGCGGAAATATTTCTTTACGGAAAGAGTAGTGGATCCATGGAATAGTCTCCCAGTGGAGGTGGTAGAGATGAGGGTGGCAAGGAAGGAATTATTTATTGAAATACTTTAATTACATAAAGCCAGGCCCGACACAGGCCGTATTTCGCTTATGTCTTCATCAGGGGCTTTTGGCTACAAAAATATATAAAAACATGTTTAAAACATTCATAATCCATAAAAAGAATTATAAACGTGTATATGACAAAATCATAAAAGCACCATAAAAACAACTAATAAACTCCTATCACATCAATAAATAATTAAAACATCAATAAATAAATATTAAAGTACAGCAAAAAATATTTCATTAAGACATGTATAAATAAATTAATATGCTTACTTAAAACGTATATGTAATGCATAATCATAAATAAGTGTATAAAAACAACTAAAACGTGACATTACAATGCATAAAAACAAATAAAAACATAAAAAATAACCAAAACGACAAACAATATAACCTATGATCACTCAAGACTCCAATATACAATTGGAATTCCTTTTAATACCCTTACCTGTATGGTTTTTATCTGTACCTTGCCACACTGTAATTACTACAAATGAAGAACAAAGAACCATTCTCAATGGGTAAAATCAATGTAGTGCCATTATTGAACAAAAAATGAAAAAAAAAATATTATTTTAAAAAAATTTTATATAAACAAAAAATCTCTTAACCAAAGTGTCCCCGCAAGGAAATGTGCAACAGGATCATGAAGGGACCATACTAAACATAAAAAATGCCATCTAACTATTCTATTGTGATCTTTAGATATGCATACTCTTACCTCTGCAACTGACCTCTCAAAAGTTAATAATCTCGGTGTTCCAGCAATAAATCACTCACTCTTAACACTGTAAAGCCGCTGCCAGCTGCAATACGACCAATATACCTTGATTATTCCAAAGAATCATTTTTTCGAACCTTAATCCAAAAGGACTGATTAAACAAATTAACCCATATCCTCTGGAGTGACAGGGGAAGAGGGGAGGGGGGGACGGGAAGAAGGGAAAGGGGAAAGGGAAGATGGAGGGGAAGGAAGGGGGAGGAAGAAAGAGGGAGGGAAAAGAGGAGGGGGGAAGGGAAAGGGGGAGGAGAGAAGGGAAGGGGAGGAAGGGGAAAAGGGGAAGGGGGGAAGGGGAAGGGGAGGGAGGGGGAGGGGGGAAGGGGAGAGGGAAGAGGGGGAGGGGAAAGGGAGGGGAGGGGGGAATGGGAAGGGGAGAGGGGGGGAGGGGAAAGGGGGGGAAAGGAAGGGAAGGGAGGGGAGGGGGGGAAAGGAAGAAAGGAAAGGGCCAGGAAAAAGGGGAAAGATGAAAGTACATCATGCCGATTATCAAAGCCAATGCATTGAGGATAGATTTTAAAAAACTTTTCTTTTCCAATTGCAATGCTGTTCTAATAAACAGGCAATAAGTATAAGCTACCTACAAAACTACTAAACCATACACTTAAATACTCTTAAACAAACATATTTAAATAATCAATAACCCAACCCGTGTCACTATTGCTCTTCCGCTTTTTATTTTATTTTCTTCACGGGGCTATACTACCAACCCAAAGGCAGAAGCCATGCTTGAAAAAAAACAAAACCATTGTACCTCAATATTGCACCTACAACACTTCCCGTTCTGCAAATCTGACAGTTCCCACTTCGTTGAGGGCAGAAAATCAGCTGGCCGTGCTTCTCTTCAAGCAAACAAACTGAAAACGCCGGCGGCTGCGCATTGACTGAAGAAATACAATTGCGCGGGAGGACGGGATGACGTCACTGGATACCCCTGTTACTATCACATATCTGTCAAATACCATCAGCCTGATTTGTATTTTAAGGGGATAACTTCTATCCTAAAAAAACCATACACATTGCCTACACTGAGCACCAATAAATTACACATTGCAGTACCTAAGCACTACGCGTGGACCTATGCTCCATGGCTGTGTCATGAAGTGATACTGGTCTATAATAATCATTAATAACCCAAAAGTATGAGAGTATGTTATGTATTTCTAAAGGAGTACTCATAACTCATATAAACTCATGGATTCTCCAATCTGAAAGGGAAAATTTATCTAATATGAGCCGACAGCATCCTGTTATAAGTAAACCAAAGACATTTAAAGAAACACTGACAGATCTGTCTCCATATTCAACCCATTGGGGTGCAAACTGTCCAGCTGGAAAATATACCATTGTTCCAACCGTGCTATGGTTTTTTCCATATCTCCCCCTCTCCAATTTAACTTAACCTTTTTTATAATGAAAAACTTTAGATCTGATATCTTATGATTGTATTCTATCCAATGAGTTACCAATGGCTTATCCTCTAACTTCCTATTAATACAACAACTATGCTCTATTATTCTTTTACGAATAGGTCATATAGTCATACCCACATACACTTTCTGACACGGGCACTGGATCACGTAAACAATGTGGCTTGTCACACAATTGGTGAAATCATCCATATAAAAAACTTTGTTATTACTGGCATGTATATATTGATCCCTAACTGGGAGGGCGTGCACACAAACCGAGCATCTGCCACACTGATAGTGACCTTTATACTGTGACAAACACTTTCGCTCCGTAAATGCCGAGGGGACCAGCATATTTCTTAAATTAACGTTACGTTTATGTGCAATAGCTAAATTAATATCCGCAAAACCTGGAAGTGACTGAATCAAATGCCATTGTTTCTGTAGAATTTTTTTAATGTCCTGTGAACGATGTGAATAAAGCAAAGGACACACCATATGGGATTTTTCCTCTCTCACTTTTGCTTGCAGCAATTTATCCCGCAAAACGTGACATGTTTTCTGATATCCTTTCTTAATTTGTTGAGGGGGATAGTGTCTTACTTCCAACCGATTCTTAATGATATCTGCTTGCAATTCAAACTCCTTTTCAGAGGTACATATCCTCTTAGCCCTAAGGAACTGCCCATATGGTAGATTGTTCTTTAATGCCAAATTATGGAAGCTGCCATAATGCAATAATTGATTCGTATCCGTAGGCTTTCTATATAAGGTTGTGCAAAACCCTACTCCTGTGTTTTTAATCAATAAATCCAAGTATGGTATTTTATACGGATCATACGTCATATGAAATCGAAGATTATTATCACACTGATTGATCCAATTATTGAAGTCCGACAGTTCTTCCACAGATCCATCCCACAATATAAAGATGTCATCAATGTATCTCAACCATAAATTTATCTGCTTAATAAAGGGACTATTTTTTACATATTTCTCTTCAAAGTCAAACACATAAAGGTTTGCAATATCAGGCCCCATAGATGACCCCATGGCCACTCCTTTGATTTGCTGATAGAAATTATCCCTGAAACAGAAATAATTCTGGCATAAAGCCATATGAGCCAATTCCATAAGAAATATAGTGGGGATACGCTTATGACTACTCCTATTATATTAGTATCGTTGGATTATGATTAATGCTTCTTCCTGCGGAATATTCGTATATAACGATTCTATATCCAAAGTGACTAGCAGTAACTTACCAGAAACCGTGGTATTGCTGAGAATATTGATTACTTGCGTGGAATCTCAGACATATGACCACATGTTTTCTATAAACGGACGTAGCAATATGTCTAACAATTGAGATACTGGTTCAAAACGTGACCCTATAGATGACACTATTGGACGCCCAGGAGGATTATGCAATGATTTATGTATTTTCGGATTAACGTAAATTGTTGGAATTATTGGAGAAGCCACAACCAGAAATTCCTTTTCTTTCAATGTAATCTTCCCCAGTTCAAAAGCTGTAAAAATCAAACTATCAATAGAGCTCTTTAAAGCTTGTGTGGGATCACCATCCAACCTAAGATAAAATGTAGTGTCCTTCATTTGTCTCTCGATTTCCCCAACATAAGAATGCTTATCCAAAATGACCGTCGCTCCTCCTTTATCTGCCAGTTTGATAATAATGTTATTGTTTTTTTGAAGTGTCTTTATAGCATTCTTCTCCCCTTTGGTTAAATTATGATACGGTGGATAATAATCAGTTTTAAAGGCACTGACTTCTTTTAATACCATCTGTTCAAATACCTCTATTAACGGATCTACATTAGGTGGAGGAATCCATTTGGTTTTCTTATGCACTATAGAGACCTCATTACAACTCTCTACTTGATTCGTAAAGCAATTCCTCACCTGAATTTTACGAAAAAATTTGTATAGGTCTACTCTCGTTTCAAAAGGGTCATATTTACGAACCGGCGCAAGCAAAAGTGAGAGAGGAAAAATCCCATATGGTGTGTCCTTTGCTTTATTCACATCGTTCACAGGACATTAAAAAAGTTCTACAGAAACATTGGCATTTGATTCAGTCACTTCCAGGTTTTGCGGATATTAATTTAGTTATTGCACATAAACGTAATGTTAATTTAAGAAATATGCTGGTCCCCTCAGCATTTACGGAGCAAAAGAATTTGTCACCGTATAAAGGTCACTATCAGTGTGGCAGATGCTCGGTTTGTGTGCACGCCCTCCCAGTTAGGGATCAATACATACATGCCAGTAATAATAAAGTTTTTTATTTGGATGATTTCACCAATTGTGTGACAAGCCACGTTGTTTACGTGATCCAGTGCCCGTGTCTGAAAGTGTATGTGGGTATGACTATACGACCTATTCGTAAAAGAATAATAGAGCATAGAAGTTGTATTAATAGGAAGTTAGAGGATAAGCCATTGGTAACTCATTGGATAGAATACAATCATAAGATATCGGATCTAAAGTTTTTCATTATAAAAAAGGTTAAGTTAAATTGGAGAGGGGGAGATATGGAAAAAACCATAGCACGGTTGGAACAATGGTATATTTTCCAGTTGGACAGTTTGCACCCCAATGGGTTGAATATGGAGACAGATCTGTCAGTGTTTCTTTAAATGTCTTTGGTTTTTTTTCAAGCATGGCTTCTGCCTTTGGGTTTATTTTATTTATTTATTTATTTCAACTTCTTATATACCGCACTCTTTGACATCAGCGCGGTTTACAAATAACAGAAAGAAACCAGAACAACAGGCTGTTTGGTATTACATATAACAGGAGTATCAACTTGGATAACATGGGAGAACTATCTACATGGAGTATATAATCTAATAGCTAGATAACATGCTCGAACTATTTACATAAAATTAGCAGGAATGTTTGGAACAAGGGTTGGTAGTATAGCCCCGTGAAGAAAATAAAATAAAAAGCAGAAGAGCAATAGTGACACGGGTTGGGTTATTGATTATTTAAATAAGTTTGTTTAAGAGTATTTAAGTGTATGGTTTAGTAGTTTGGTAGGTAGCTTATACTTATTGCCTGTTTATTAGACAGCATTGCAATTGGAAAAGAAAAGTTTTTTAAAATCTATCCTCAATGCATTGGCTTTGATAATCGGCATGAAGTACTTTCATCTTTCCCCTTTTTCCTGGCCCTTTCCTTTCTTCCTTTCCCCCCACTCCCCTCCCCTCCCTTCCCTTCCTTCCCCCCCCCCCTTTCCCCTCCCCCTCTTCATTCTCTCCCCTTCCCCCTTCCCCCTCCCACTTCCCCCCCTCCCCTCCCTTTCCCCTCCCCCTCTTCCATCTCCCCTTCCCCTTCCCCCCCTTCCCCTTTTCCCCTTCCTCCCCTTCCCTTCTCTCCTCCCCTTCCCCTCCTCCTCCCCCCTTTCCCTTCCCCCTCCTCTTTTCCCTCCCTCCCTCTTTCTTCCTCCCCCTCCCTTCCCCTCCATCTTCCCTTTCCCTTTTCCCTTCCCCCCCGCCTCCCCTCTTCCCCTGTCACCCCAGAGGATATGGGTTAATTTGTTTAATCAGTCCTTTTGGATTAAGGTTTGAAAAAATGATTCTTTGGAATAATCAAGGTATATTGGTCATATTGCAGCTGGCAGCGGCTTTACAGTGTTAAGAGTGAGTGATTTATCGCTGGAACACCGAGATTAGTAACTTTTGAGAGGTCAGTTGCAGAGGTAAGAGTATGCATATCTAAAGATCACAATAGAATAGTTAGATGGCATTTTTTATGTTTAGTATGGTCCCTTCATGATCCTGTTGCACTTTTCCTTGGGGGGACACATTGGTTAAGAGATTTTTTGTTTATATAAAAAATTTTTAAAATAATATTTTTTTTTTCATTTTTTGTTCAATAATGGCACTACATTGATTTTACCCATTGAGAATGGTTCTTTGTTCTTCATTTGTAGTAATTACAGTGTGGCAAGATACAGATAAAAACCATACAGGTAAGGGTATTAAAAGGAATTCCAATTGTATATTGGAGTCTTGAGTGATCATAGGTTATATTGTTTGTCGTTTTGGTTATTTTTTATGTTTTTATTTGTTTTTATGCATTGTAATGTCACGTTTTAGGTGTTTTTATACACTTATTTATGATTATACATTACATATACGTTTTAAGAACATAAGAACATAAGATATGCCATACTGGGTCAGACCAAGGTCCATCAAGCCCAGTATTCTGTTTCCAACAGTGGCCAATCTAGGTCATATGTACCTAGCAGTTTCCCCAAGAGACACAAGTTCCACAATGCTTGTACTGGGTCAAGCATTGATATCTTCGGTCACTTCTTAATAATGGTTTATGGACCTTTCCTCCAGTAAGTAACTTGTCCAAACCTTTTTTAAACCCAGCTACACTAAGAGCCTTTACTACATCCTCCGGTAACAAATTCCAGAGTTTGATTACACGTTGAGTGAAAAAATATTTTCTTTTATTAGTCTTAAATAGTTTACCCAGTAGCTTCATTGCATGTCCCCTAGTCTTTCTATATTCTGATAACGTAAACAATCGATCTACGTTTACCCGTTCTACTCCGTTCATTAATTTATAGACTTCTATCATATCTCCCCTCAGCCGTCTCTTTTCCAGGTTAAAGAGCCCTAACCTTTTTAGCCTATCTTCATAGGAGTATCCTTCCATCCCCTTTACCATTTTGGTGGCTCTTCTCTGAACCTTTTCTAAAATCGCTATATCCTTTTTAAGATACGGCGACCAGAATTGCACACAATATTCAAGGTGCGGTCTCACCATGGAACGATATAGAGGCATTATAATATCTTTTGTTTTATTTTCCATTCCTTTCCTTATCATAACTAGCATTCTATTTGCTCTCTTGGCCGCCGCTGCACACTGGGCCGAGGGTTTTAAAATGGTATCCACAATGACGCCTAAATCTTTTTCCTGGGTGGTGGTTCCTAATGTGGAACCTTGCATCGTGTAACCATAGTTTGGGTTGTTCTTCCCTAGGTGCATAACCTTGCACTTGTCCACATTAAATTTCATCTGCCATTTTGATGCCCAGTCTTCCAATTTATCAAGATCCTCTTGCAATTTTTCACAATCCTCTTGGGTTTTAACAACTTTAAATAGTTTTGTGTCATCTGCAAATTTGATAACCTCACTCGTTATTCCACTTTCCAGGTCATTTATGAATATGTCAAAAAGCAGCGGACCCAGCACAGATCCCTGGGGTACACCACTATTCACCTTTCTCCATTGGTAAAATGGCCATTTAGCTCTACCCTCTGCTTTCTATCTTTTAACCAGTTCCTGATCCACAATAGTACACTGCCTCCTATCCCATGACTCTTTAGTTTTGCCAAAAGTCTCTGATGAGGGACCTTGTCAAAGGCTTTCTGAAAGTCCAGATACACAATATCAACTGACTCACCTTTGTCCACCTGTTTATTCACTCCTTCAAAAAAACATAACAGATTAGTAAGACAAGATCTTCCTTGTCTAAAGCCATGTTGGCTGTCTCCCATTAGGTTGTGACTATCTACATGCTGAGTAATTTTATTCTTTATGATGGTTTCTACCATTTTTCCTGATACTGACGTCAGGCTCACCGGTCTGTAGTTTCCCGGATCACCCCTGGAACCCTTTTTAAAAATTGGTGTTACATTGGCGATCCTCCAATCTTCAGGTATTAGAGATGATTTTAATGATAGTTCACAGATTACTGATAGCAGGTCTGCAATCTCATATTTCAGTTCTTTCAACACCCTTGGATGTATACCATCTAGCCCAGGTGATTTGCTACTCTTCAGTTTATCTAATAGTTGTAAAACATCTTCCCGATGTATCGATATTTCCTTCAATTCTTCCGCACCTTTAAATACCACTTCAGTCATGGGTAACATCCCTACATCTTCCTCAGTAAAGACCGAAGCAAAGAATTCATTCAGTCTCTCCGCTATCACCTTGTCGCATCTTAGTGCTCCTTTAACCCCTTTATCATCTAATGGACCAACTGACTCTCTCACAGGTTTTTTGCTACGAATGTACTTGAAAAGGTCTTTATTTTGCGTTTTTGCTTCCGCAACAAGCTTTTTCTCAAATTCTCTCTTTGCCTGCCTTATCAATGCCTTGCATTTGACTTGCCAGTGCTTGTGCTGTTTCCAGGTTTCGTCGTTTGGCTCTTTTTTCCATTTCCTGAAAGATGCTTTTTTGGCAACAACAGCCTCTCTGACTTCACCTTTAAACCATGCTGGCAGTTTTTTGGACTTCCTTCCACTTTTCTTAAAGCGTGGAATACAGCTGGTCTGGGCTTCCAAGATAGTATTTTTCAACAACACCCAAGCTTGATGTACGTCTTTAACCTTTGCAACTGCTCCTTTTAGTTTTTTCTTAACTGTTTTCCTCATTTTATCATAGTCTCCCTTTCGAAAGTTAAAAGGTAGTACTGTGCATTTCCTTACTATCCCTCCTCCACTAATTAAATCAAAGGTGATCATGCTATGATCACTATTGCCAAGTGGCCCCAACACCCTTATCTCTTGCACTAGATCTGGTGTTCCACTAAGGACTAGGTCTAATATGGCTTCCCCTCTGGTCAGTTCATGAACCAGCTGCTCCAAGAAGCAGTCATTTATTTCATCTAGGAACTTTATCTCCCTAGCATGTCCTGACTTGACACCGACCCAGTCGATACCGGGGTAATTGAAATCACCCATTATTATTACTGCGCTGTAACTTTTGTTAGCTTCCTTGATTTCTTTGAGCATTTCATCATCCATTTGGTCATTCTGGCCAGGTGCTCGATAGTACACCCCCACTGCCATTGCCTTCCCCCTTTTATATGGAATTTCAATCCATATAGATTATACAGCAGATTTTGTTTCCTGCAAAACTTTAATCCTTTCTGAGTCAATGCCCTCTCTAACATAGAGCGCAACCCCTCCACCAATTTGATCAGCTCTATCATTACGATATAGTTTGTACCCAGGTATCACAGTGTCCCACTGGTTCTCCTCCTTCCACCATGTCTCTGATATTCCAATCATATCTAACCTTTCATTTAGTGCTATATATTCTAACTCTCCCATCTTATTCTTTAGACTTCTAGCATTTGCATACAAGCATTTTAGAGAATGTATTTTATTCATGTTAATTTGGCTATTGTTAGACGTGGGTAAATTGGGATCTTTAAGCTCTGTCTGCTCCATACTTGAGGGCATTTGGGCTACTTTACTCTTTTGTGGAACCTCTCTGCTTTTGGTAGTATCCTTCAAGGATACATTCTTCCGAACCATCCGCTCTTGGGCGACTGTCGGCTTTCCCCTAATATCTAGTTTAAAAGCTGCTCTATCTTCTTTTTAAAGGTTAATGCCAGCAGCCTGGTTCCATCCCGGTTAAGGTGAAGCCCATCCCTTCGGAAGAGCCCCTCCTTTCCCCAGAATGTTCCCCAGTTCCTAACAAATCCAAAACCCTCATCTCTGCACCATTGTCTCATCCATGCATTGAGACTCCGGAGCTCTGCCTGCCTTTTGGGTCCTGCGCGTGGAACAGGAAGCATTTCGGAGAATGCTACCATGGAAGTTCTGGATTTCAACTTCCTACCTAAAAGCCTAAATTTTGCCTCCAGAACCTCCCTACCACATTTTCCTATGTCATTGGTACCGACATGTACCAAGACAGCAGACTCCTCCCCAGCACTATCTAAGACCTTATCTAGGTGGCACGTGAGGTCCGCTACCTTCGCACCAGGCAGGCATGTTACCAGGCGATCCTCACGTCCACCAGCCACCCAGCTATCTACATGCCTAATGATCGAATCACCAACTATAAGTAAGCATATTATTTTATTTATACATGTCTTAATGAAATATTTTTTGCTGTACTTTAATATTTATTTATTGATGTTTTAGTTATTTATTGATGTGATAGGAGTTTATTAGTTGTGAGGGGCGGAGCCTGATGTCCAGCGGGTAGGACGCTTTGCGTTGAAGCTCCCGAGAGGCCTACTCAGAATCCTGACTTAATACATATATAAATTTACTATTTTGCTCCGAGCTGACCGGGGCACCTCGGGGGGGATGGCGGCCCACAAACCAGCGCGCTTGGACTTCGGGTCTCCTTCTTCTTCTCACGGAAAACGCTCCAAAACGGAGGTATCCTCCCCGCAGAAGATGGTTCCATTTCGTGAAAACCCCGCAATGCACCTGGAGATTTTGGAGGAAATACGCGGCGTGAAGGAATTGGTGCAGTCTAATGGAGAAGCGCTTCGAGCCATGCGAGAAGACTTTGGAGTGCTCCAAGACCGACTTGAAGGTCTTTCATTACGGCAGGACAATATGGCGGGGGTCCTCGACTCGCACGAGGTGCGCTTGGGCAAACTGGACGAGGCTGAGCGCCAGATACAGAATCTTCAAAAGAGTTGGAAGATAGCAATAATCGCGCCCGTCGCAACAATGTGAGGCTCCTCGGAATGCCGGAGGGGGTGGAAGCAGGAGATATAAGAGAATTCTTGCTCAAAACTCTTCCCTCCTTGCTGAAGATCACTTTTCACAGAGAACTGGAAATCGATCGAGCACACCGTGTTCCTGCCCGCATGGCGCTCAACCGCACGACCCCCCGGCCTATTATCTTTAGCTTGCTACGATATCAACAAGTGGAACAAATTTTACATGCTGCCCGAGCGAATCATCATTTGGACTATGAAGGTCGTAAGGTCTCCTTCTTTCCTGATTTGGCAAAGCCTACCGTTGACCGTCGGAAGAAACTCCTTGCTCTTCGCCCTCGACTTCAACAGCTACAGGCTCGCTTTGGCCTGCTGTATCCAGCGAAGCTCCGAGTGACTCTCCACAACCAGACCAGGACGTTCGAGGATCCTGATCTATTATCAACATTTTTGGACTCCAAAGAAGCAGAACAGATGCGCTAATCCCAAATCTTGGACTCTTATCTGCCGGCTCTGTCCGCCATTTTGAGGGGCCCGATGCGGCGGTCATAGCCCAGCACAGAACTAGCCTGGACTTTCTTTCTTTCTCTGTATGACTTTTGCCTTTGGTCTCCTATCCCTTCCTGATGTGTGCCTCGGTCGGATTCGGAGCACGCACAGTCCTACAGGTTATATGTTTTTTTTTTTTCAATTTCGGCCTTCTCTGGGGTTTCTCCCCGCAGACACATGGTCGCCAGTAATTTTGGGGTTTTGCTTCTCCTCTACCGTACTGCGGTTATCTTTGTTAATGTGGGGCGCTTCATTGTATTATATTAGCTTATTTTCCTATGTCATGTGTACAGCCAGATACAGTCAGCTTGAGGGACATAGTGAAATTATGTGTGCTATCACGCTCAGAATTTTAACTTTTCTGAATGGCCTCATGTAAAATCTTATTATTCATCGTACAAGGCATTGCTGGTCCACTCAGCAGAAAGAAAATCCTTAGCTATCTTAGCCACGAGCACGTTGATTAGGTGTTTCTTTAGGAAACGCATTACACTCTGCTGAAACACTGAAACTCAATGCTAGGCCTCACATGGTAGCTGCCTACTCTCCCACCGTTTCCAAATGGTACGGGATAGTCATTCTGGTCTAGAAGTTTTTGCACGCTACTGTACCTGATATTAGCGCTGACATGGAGGGTAGATGGGCCCGTATACACCTTGAGGTTGGAGATAGTGAATTCCCGTGTATTTGCACCATGTCCCGAATGTGGACAACCCTGCTCACTATGCAAGTTCTGCGCAGTTGGCCTCGGCCTCCGCCAATGCTCCATTAATACTTGGTGGCGATTTTACTCAAGTGTTCCCTCAATCTTTTCTTCTCAAACAAGGTGCTTGTTGGTTGGAAGCTCCAGTACCGAGCAGACCTGTGTGGCTAGATATAGTAGCGGGCCTTTGCTCACCGATTCCTCTTACTTTACTCCCTGGTATGACTCTCCCATTAGACTCCCACTATCCACCAATGTTTTTCGACACTTTAGGTGCCTTTAATATTCCTATGCAACCTTCGACTCCCGACTCTGGTCAGTGTTACTTCAGCATTGCATTTGGAGCACCAGAGTACTCCCGCCATCGGCACTCTCTGCATGAGGTTGATTGGAAACTTCCGATCTCTCGGTAGTTTACCGGGTGTAGCCTCCAATTTTACTAAACCTTATGTAATGCTATCACTAGAGATACCTCTATAGCGCAGAAAGTATGGGAGAGAGAATTGCACGTGACTTTAACCTCGGAGCAATGGAGCCTTATCTGGAGCAGAGGGACACGGGTTTCTGACCCGCCTCACTCACTCAGACCCTCTTCTTTCTAGCCCACCGGTGTTTTTACACTCCTCACAGTTTAGACAAATGGAAACACTACTCAGGGTAATGGTCGCTGGACACGTCCTGGGGCCATTGGTTTATTACTTCATTTCATGTTATGCATGAATATCCCGCACTACAGTATAACTGGCGTCGGGTCTGGGGTCGTATTTAGTCTATATTGCACTCTCAGGAGTCCCTTTCTCGGAGGATAGTGGGACTTCGCCCAGTTGCGGGGATCCCCTCTCTCCCACGAAATGGCTTATCTCCTTTTGAACTTTATGCTTGGCATTGCTGTTTCCCTCATTAAGTAATACTGGGAAATTAGTTCCCATCTGAGCCTCAATGAATGGTGGAATCATGCCTGTCTCTACAGTAAATATGAACAAATACCTCGTCTGTGCGCTTCCTCCGCTCAGACTCCTTCTTATTGGTCTTAATGGAAGATGTTCAATGAATATGTACATTTTGCTAAATGCTCTCATCTGACTGTCTAACTTTGTATATATCTCTGTCTCATGATCATGCTGTATTGTGGATACTTTTTGATCGTTTGATGTATAATCACTGTTATTTGAAGCGCTCACATGCTGATACAAACGGGTAGAGAAGAAGCACCGGGGTGGGGGGTAATGGGTTTACTTTTCCTTATTGTATACTTGTTTTGTCTCTTTCGGTGTGTTGTTTCTTTGTTTGTTGCAAAATGAAAATAAAAGTTTCAACAGGAGTTTATTAGTTGTTTTTATGGTGCTTTTATGGTTTTGTCATATACACATTTATAATTCTTTTTATGGATTATGAATGTTTTTAACATGTTTTTATATATTTTTGTAGCCAAAAGCCCCTGATGAAGACATAAGCGAAACACGGCCTGTGTCGGGCCTGGCTTTATGTAATTAAAGTATTTCAATAAATAATTCCTTCCTTGCCATCCACGGTTTCTGACTGGGTTGTTGATCGGCACGTGGATTTGTGCTTTTTTGTTGGATGGAGGTAGAGATGAGGACAGTAACTGAATTCAAAAAAGCATGGGACCAACACAGAGGATCCCTAAAGATAAAAAGTGGACTGTTGTAGTTGTTGATATGGAAGGACAGACTAGATAGGCCATGTGGTCTTTTTCTGTCATCATGTTTCTATGTAACTTACATTATTTATTTATTTATTTATTTACATTCTCTTATATACCGTGCTATTCTGCATCAGTGTGGTTTACATTAAACAAACTGAAATTACATTGAACAGGGCATTATAACTTGGAGATAACTATTTTACAGGGAACATTATAACAGAGTCCAAGCTTGGGGATTGGGCATATTGGGCTTGTGGTGACAGGGGTGACATAGGGGTATGTTTACTAAACCGTCTTAATGTTACCGGCGTTAGTTGCAGTCTTACTGTGATGAATGCCATATAAGGTAGTGGGCGTTGAAGTCTTAAGGTAGCATTTAGGGTTATCGTGCGATAAGGTACATTTTCATGCGATAGAGGGAGCCGTGGCACATTAATGCACATTAGCCTTAATTAGGCGTGCTGACCTTCAAACACAGCAACAGAGGGGTAGCACTGTGGTTAATGCATTGACTGATGAAACAGGGATCATGAGTTTGATCCCCCCGTAAGCTTAATGAGTAATGCTGCCTGAGGCATTACCCTTTACTTTAAATCAGTGCTATCTGAGGCATTTTCTTTTTTAATTTAAATTAGTGCTGCCAGCAAACACACCCTCACAGTGCCGTAACATAAGGTGCCGCATAAGGTGCCCTATAAGGCACTCCAGAGGGTACATTATAAAGTGCACTGTCCACCAAGGCACCTTATAATGTTCCCTATAGGGCGCCTTTAAAGCACCTTATAGAGCGCTTAATAGGGCACCTTATGAGGCACCTTAAGGTTACAGCACTGTGAGGGTGTTTTTGCTGGCAGCACTAATTTAAATTAAAAAAAGAAAATGCCTCAGACTGCCCTATCAAATAACTCCACTGTGGGATCAAACCCATGACCTCTGACTCCACAGGGAGTGAAGTAACCAGTGAGCTATAGCTACTAATAAAACCTTGGCTGGCTACAGAAGGACTGCAGGTCACCACACAAACTGTCTGCTGTGGCTACCAGGATAGGGGTAACCCACCCGTACCCATGATGCACTGCACATGCAAATCAGCAGTCTACAGATGATCACAAGATGGGGTATGCACCCCCACAGCACCTCGGCCTGGTAGGGGGAACTGACCATGTGCACCCCCACAGCACCTCAGCCTGGTAGGGGGTACTGACTGTGTGTGTTACTGGCACAGAGTAGCTACAGACCATCACGTTGTGCGGGTACTGTGCTCACCCTGAGGGAGAGGTGGGGCGCCCAGCACCAGGTCCACAGCACCATTCATGGCTGTAATAGGCCATGCTGAAGGTCCCCGTCAGTGCCAATGTCTGTGATAGGTAGTTCCTGCAGGCACATCTAGGATACATCTGTATTTCTCAGTCACATCTAGCCCTTGTGGGCTGTGTTACACCCAGAATAGTACATAGCCTGTGTTGGTTGCATGGGGTTGGGCCCATAGGCAGATTATGAACCACCCCCCCCCCCCCAATGGCTCAGGGTGGGAAACAGGATCTCCCTGCAATGATGGCAGTAGAGGGGACCATCAACCCCAGTCCTGCTGGGGAATAGACACCCTACAGGGCAGGCAATGCAGATCTGTACACATCCATAAGACAATGGCAAACAGACAGCAGGCCTGCTCAGCTGCCCCAACCCCACACAGTCTGACTTTCTCCAGCAGCAAGTCTCCAGCCATACACATATAACTGCAGACAGTCTGCTAGCTAGTTCATAGTGCATGATCCTGGAGGAGATGTGTGCACCCAGAACTGGGATGTGAGCACACGCACCAAGCAGATGAGGCAGTGACTAGGCCCCAGAAAAGAGAACCCATAAATATCACTTGAAAGAAATACTACATAGCACTATGGGGGAACCTAGCCATGCCATGGTCACTGCTCAGTCAGGGTGAGAGTGACCTCCCAGCAGGACATGCTGTGGCCACCCTGTCCGTGCAGGTGGTGGCCAGGCACTACAATGTCCCAGCCATTGCCCTATGCCCTGTGCAGATGCATCCTGCCCAGGCCGCCCTGTCCAGGCTATACCCACAGTACCTTGCTCCTCATTATGCACATTGGCAGGCTAACACTGGAAACAGTGAAAGCAGTGTGGGCTGAGTAAGGTATTGGCAGCCACCACACACTGGATAGACAAACACACACTCCCACAGCTATGCCAGCATTGTGCAAATATAGAGACTTTTGGCAGCCCTGGCCACCGCACCAGTCCTGGGCACAGTGCAGGCATGGCTATGGTACGCAATACTATTGGGGTCACTCCCCGGGGTGGTAAATACTGTCAGAAACCAGAACTGAAACACACTCCACAGACATCAGAAAGGTTGCTATGATGCAGCTCAATCAGCAAATTGTACTGAACTTAGGAATTGCTATTTTAGGATTTGTTATCTGCCATTAATCATGGCAACCTTTTGATATATGTGTAACGTATTCCCAGGTTTAGGGCGGCATTGCTAAGGTATGCAAGTGCTAGTATTGGGAGATGCTGCTGCTGCGCGCAGGGCCCAACAGCCTGCCTCTCCATGAGGCTTTGGATAATGGAGCCTGTGGGTATGGGTGTTTCTGCCCCTGTTGGCCACTGCTCTAGGGCAGAGGTTCCGAACTCCGGTCCTGGTGGGCCAAACACTGTTCGGGTTTTCATGCTGTCCCTAATGAGTATGCATGAGATACATTTGCATACCATGGGGGCGGCGCATAGAAATGCAGCACAGTCATCTTTATTAGAGACAGCATGACCCCTGAATGGCTTTGGCCCTCCAGGACTGCATTTGGGAAACTCTGCTCTAGATATTGCACATGTCTATGGTGTCTGTGCTCTGTAGGGTAAAATATAGGCGTTTCAGGCATGTTTATGTTATCTGCAATAAAGGTTCCCTCTTTATTACCATGGTTTAGTAGTGGGTAAAGTATGGAGATTGGGTTAGTGGGAGCCACAACTGGGACTTGAACCTATAACCTTCTGCTCCTGAATACACTGGCTGTGTGTACTGCACCACCTTGTTGCCACAGGGGTAGTTTGTTCCCTGGGGATACCATGACTGTTTGTCAGACAGGGCCTGTCTGTTGCAGTGCATGGCACCCACCTAAACAGGGCTAGGTCATGGTCTGCTGTGGGCAGCTGCCACTGCCCCCTCCACCAACAGTACCCCTCCACCACCATGCTGACATGCCCTTATGCTGGTGGTGCTGGTGGTGCGCAGTCTCAGGCCATCCAGTGTGCCGGTAGGCGGCTGCCTATGGTGTGGGTTCTGGGGTAGGGGGTGCCTGTATAGATGTCCGCACTTCCCCCCACCACCGCCTGCCAATGTTCTGTGCCCTTGGGGGTACCTGCTGGGTACTATTCCCTGTGACACTGTGGGAAACACACTCGTGCCCATGTTGGGCCCTCATCAGTTGCTGTCTGGCTGCTGTACAGTTTCAGCATTCCTATGGGCCACCTAGGCATCACCCTAGTCCGCAGTATGGCCCAGCTGCACCACAGCATGTGCCACCTGCAGCCTTCTGTATCCCATTTTCCAGCATCTGTCCAGTTGCCCGTTCCGACATGCCCACCCTGCTGTTGCAGAACATGTACACGCCATAGGACACCTGTCCAATAAAAAGGGAAAACCCTGATCAACGCTATTGCACTGTGGGATCATTCACCTTGTAGGGGGACAGAGCATAGACCCTTCCAAAATTAATATATTTTTTTGGAGCTTTCTCTGTAGTGTTTTTTGATGTTTCCCATTAATATCACTATTGTCCAACTTGGTTATGTTGTTTTTACATTTTGTTCAGGTCATTTTCAATGTTTATTTGCCCTTTTATTCCATGCACATGTATCACACATCACTTTTTGTAGGTTTCCCTGGCTTTGGAACCTGACTGCAGTGAGTGTTGTCTAGGCAGGAAGAGGGTAGTGCCGATGCCAACCAGCAGGACCTGCCAAAATCATAGTCAAAATCACATTACTTAAAGTCCAAGAATATCTGCTCTCCTCTTTTTGTCAGACATCTATTAAGCTAGATCAATCCCAGTCAGCCTGCTTATGTTGTACAACAGTGGGCTGTGTCAAACATTCCCATACCATCTGTAACCAGTCTGCTAATCATGACCAACTGCATTTGCACAGAGCCACCATGAAGATGTTGGCTTCATATAAACAAACCAAACCCAAATCTAAATTATAATACCTCTATCTAATTCTTTTTGTTGGAGCAGGCTGGAGGCGACTGAAAGGGAAACCCAGCCGCACCAGACAGCCTGTTCCTTTATAATCAACAAAGTAAACTCAGTACTTAACTAGTAGATGTCCCAGTGAAATCTTGATCATATCCGTCATATACGATCTCCTTGTGCAATAGCGGTCAAAGGCAGCATATCCACCACTCAATTTGCTTCAATTTTATTCCTCCACTCAATTTGCCTCAGTGCGTTTTTGGAGGAGATATCTGAATGATGTGTTTTTTTCTGTGGTTTGATACTCTGCCTCAATTGCATCTGTTTACAACTTGGCTAAATACCCTGAAAACTAATCTTAAATTTACAGCACATTTTGATCTGCAAAAAATTGAGTTTTTGGATATGTTGATCTTTAAAGATTAGGGAGTGTTTCGCACTACATTATATCACAAAAGTGTCCAGCGCAATAGTCTTTTAATGTATCATAGTTGCCATCCTGGCCCAATGCAGAGGAACCTGCCCTATGGACAATTCCTTCGTCTTCGGAGGATTTGTTCTACCTTAGAAGATTTTAAATATCATGCTCATGACCTCACTAACCGATTGGCTCAGAGAGGGTATCCAGATAAGGTGATTAGGTCTGCCTACCGCCGGGCCATTTATACCCATCATGACTGGTTGTTGGATGAGTCTTATCAATCACAATGCTCCTCTTCTGGTGAGTCTGAATACATAGTGGGGATACTGCCTTATACTACCTTGAGTACGTCTATTGTGGCTATACTTCGTAAACATTGGCCCATTTTAGGATTACACCAGTGTTTTCAGAAGCCCCTCCGAATTGCTTTTTCTAGGGGACCTAACTTGCAAAACAAATTGGTTCGATCTGCAACTTCGATTGATCGTCCTACACCTCCTGACCCTAATGTTCGGGGCCATTCTATATGTTCGACTTGCACATTTTGTGCTTCTTCACTTACTGGAGTAGATTGGATTCACCCCAATACGGGTCAAGTCTTTACAAGACGATGGGCGATTTCTTGTGACTCTGCCTATGTTATTTATGTTTTGCAATGTACCTGCCCTTTGATTTACATTGGTAGAACCTCGCGAAAATTTAAAATCAGACTTAGTGAACACGCGTCTAGAGTTCGGCAACAGGTGCTATCGGCGCCAATTGTGGAGCATTGTATGGCTCACCACCATCAGTTTGGGGTGGATGTTTCTTGGACTGTGTTGGATTATATTCCATCGAATCCCCAGGGTGGGAATCGGCTAGCCTTACTGCAAAGACGAGAGCAACAATTGATTTTTGAAATGAATGCTGTCCATCCGATGGGTTTGAATAAAAAAGTGGATTGGTCTAGCTTGTTGTAACATCATCTATGACGCCAAGGGATTCCCCGGTGTCAGTGGGGTCTCCCATTTGGTTGATTGGTGCTTCCGATGGACTGACAGATGACATCAGCCAATGTGTGTGTTTCACCTTCTATTTCCAGTGTTTGATGCTTTCTATGGTCTATTTCAAAGCGATTTACTAGCAGGACTGTGAACACTTGATACAGGGCTGAGGGCCCGAAACGTGCGTGTCAAAAAAGTGGATATGCTGCCTTTGACAGCTATTGCACATGGAGATCGTATATGACGGATATGATCAAGATTTCACTGGGACATCTACTAGTTAAGTACTGAGTTTACTATGTTGATTATAAAGGAACAGGCTCTCTGGTGCGGCTGGGTTTCCCTTTCAGTCACCTCCAGCCTGCTCCAACAAAAAGAATTAGATAGAGGTATTATAATTTAGATTTGGGTTTGGTTCTTTTCTATAGTAGTTTATTGTTACCGAACCTGGGGATTATTATTATTCAGGCTTCATATAAACAGCATGGACATCCTGCAGCCTGACTAGTAACTGGACTGCCATAAAGAAACAGTACCTGTGTCACTTTAGCTTGACCCTAGCTAGTAATATGTGGATACATAGCCGTGACATGGTCCCAGCTCTGACAGAGTGAGAGTGGCCTCTCAGCATGAACAGGTGTGTGCACTCAAGTCATGCGCGTGCCAGACCCATGTTAAGATGGTTTAGCTTTTAGCTGACCTCTGACTCATACACATCCTGTACAAACTGCTTTGTTTTAGACAAAACCCATAATCCTCTGCTCATCATTTGTGTACCCTTTTAGTATGAACTTGGGGACCGCTAATGCAATGCAAAGAGCACTAGAAAGTGGCCCAGAGAGAGGCTGCAAGTGCATGTTGGCCCACAGTGTGCTACGTCTGCCACATAACAAAAGACTGTGTCCACCTACACAGCTTTTGGCAGTGAGCATTGAACATAATGCCATGCTCGTACTCAGGGTCGGGCCATCCATTAGGTGAGCTAGGCAGCCACCTAGGGCAGCTAGCCTGGCTGGGCAGTGGCAGCAGCACACACGGGCAGTTGCGCCACCCCCCCCCCCCCCCAGATGCTGACGATTCGGTTTGGGGGGTAGGTGGGCAGCAGCAATATTTTCAAAAGCGGCAGCAAAAAGCCACTGCTTTTGGAAATACTGCTGCTGCCTGCCTCCCCCCTCCTGAGATGGAATCGGTGGCACCTGGGGGCAGTGATGGCAGCTGGGGGCAGTGGCAGCAGCAGCAGCTGGGGGGGTGGGAGCAACTGGGGGGGGCGGTGAGACCAAGTTTTCTGCCTAGGGCAGCAGAAACCCTTGGGCCAGTCCTGCTCGTACTCCCATATTATATCTTCTCCCTGGCCATGGACACTGTGAAAATGGTCAGTGTAGCACATGTGCTCTCCCATGCCTCAGATGCAGTTCCCCCTCCCACCAACAGCATGTAGAAGCATGGCAGGTGGTACATGGGGTTAAAGGTTGGTACAGTTGCTGGCTACACATACACCACCATCCCTTGCCTCTTTCTACTATAACAATGTCCTTGTGGCTGTCACACTCAGTGCCCATAGAGAATGGATGGGGCTGTGAAAGATACAGAGACTGAGTAGGCCCTTAGAGCTTCTGTGCATCTGAACAGAGCCTCTGGCCACCTATGCCACCTACCAGGGCCACATTTAAAACATGCATGGCACAGTTCCCCCCCACCTCCACCCCAACATTCACCTTTAGGCACTGCCTTCCCACACGGTGGCAGACGATACAGAGACCAACATGACATCCTGTGGCACGTTCCTCCAGCTGGAGCTGTGCATGCACCATTCAGAGGTCAGTATTCCATATTCAAAGAGTGGAGGAGTAGCCTGGTGGTTAGAACACTGGTTTGATAACCAAGCCACCAGGGTTCAATTCCCACTAGCACTCCTTGTGGCCTTGGGCAAGTCACTTAACCCTCCATTGCCTCGGAAGAAAGGCCTGGCAATCTACTTCTGGTGACACTGCCAAGAAAACCCAGGAGCTTCTGGGTCACCAGGAGTCAGGACTGACTCAAAGGCACACATTGAATTTTTGATTCCATATTCAAAGTCAGTCAAACCACTGCATGTCGTCTCTGTAAACATAAGGCTGGTTGTTGTTATAGAGTAATACATAATGTCATGCTGAATGCTATAGTCAATGATCATTAGATAGTGCTGAGATAATATATACTGTGTGCAGATATGCCTGTATGTCCATACTGCATATAGAGCTAAGAGACACCCAGAGTTCACTCTGTGACTGCAGTTTAGGACAAGAGCACAGAATCTTTACTGTCTCACTTTAATGCTTGGACATTGTTAATGCCTGATCTGTGTGTGTGCGCACTATTAGCTCCCACAGAGAGCCCTCGTAATGCCTGTACGGCATGTGGGTGCTAATAGCATACTCTGCTACACAGCTTGTGTTGGTGCAGCTTCTCAGTGTGGCATCAGAGTATGAAACCTCATGCTGGATCAGATGTGGAGGGTTGCGCATGCTCATTTATTTATTTATTCATTTATTTAATGTCTTTTTTATACCGTGCTCTTTGGAATCAGTGCGGTTTACAGTCAACAAAATTTGTACAGTGCAGGCAGGAACTACACTGGACTTACAATGAACAGGTGCTACAACTTGGGACTAACGAGGGTAGCTATGTACAGGCTAAACGATCGGTCACAGGTGACCGGGTCAGCTGGCAACTATTTACAGGATGACTAACTATATACAGATTGATCACCCAGATTGCAGATGTACAGTATTGCTCGGTGACTATATGCGATATTAGGTAGCTATATACACATTGGCATTTGTTACACATTGGTATCATTTACAGTGTTAGGTCACTATATACACATTCAACATACTGGGTGCATCGTTGAACTAGAGGGTGGGGCTGCCATCGTGTGGGATGGGTGCGCTAGGGGTGATGTCATGGTTGTTGAGTGTGGCTGGTTGTGATATGTTGTTTGTATGGGAGTAGTGCTGGAGGAAGAGATGGTGTTTCAGTGCCTTCCGAAATTGGGCAAGGTCAGTGATGGCCCGAATGGCGGGAGGAAGGGCATTCCAGCATGTGGGTGCATAGAATGCAAAGGCTCTGTTTCTTGTTGCTTGTGAACATTTCGTTATTGCCTTTGGGATTATCAGCGTGTTGGCAGCAAATGATCTCCTGGCTCTGTTGGGGAGGGGGGGTGGAGTGGATGAGGTCTGTGAGGGAGGTGGAGGAGCACTTGTTGATGGTTTTGAAGGTCATCAATAGGATTTTGAAGGAGAGTCTGCAGTGTACCGGCAGCCAATGGAGGTGTTTCAAGTTTGGGGTTACGTGTTCCCTCCTGGAGGCTCCGTGCAGTATTCTGGCAGTTGCGTTCATTGCAAGCTGCAGTGGGCTCAGCATGTTCTTTGGGAGTCCTTGCAGAATTGCATTGGCATAGTCAAAGTGAGGGATTACCAGGGCCTGATAGATTGTTCGGAAGTCGTCTGGCTCGAGCAGATGTCGTAGGTGTCGGGTTGACCGTATCTTGTGGTAAACTGCTTTAACCATGTTGCTTATATGGGCTTTCATGTTCAGCTGTTGGTCTAGTGTGACCCCTAGGTAGCGTACCATAGGCTTGCTGAGGAGCTCGGCGTTTCATGCTTTCAGTGAGATGGGTGGCGTAAATGCTTGGTTTCTGGTGATGAATAGGACCTCCGTTTTGTTGAAGTTTATTCTGAGCCTTTGTGTATGGAGCCATTCAGTGACAGCATCAAAGCAGGTCGTTAGTGGTGAGAAGTCTGGGTGGTCATTTGAGAAAGGCATATAGAGCAGTACGTTGTCAGCGTATACCAGACAGTCGATGTTGAAGTAGCGGATGAGAGCGCAAATTGGCTGCATGTATACATTGAACAGTAGAACCGAGAGCGAAGATCCCTGAGGTACGCCTTGCTCTTGTTGGAAAGGTTTGGAGGTGAGGGGGGGACAGTTCGAACATGCTGCCATCTGTCTGTTAAGTATGATTATGGGCAAGAGGTGGGGGTCCTAAAAGAGGCGTAAAAGAGCAGCAAAGCAAAGTAATAGGCATAGAGATTTGGGTGGCACCTGTACGATAAGAATTTTTTGCATGACCTGCATTGGATGGTCAAGCATCTAGATCAACAGAAGCATGGTGCTGGTCATAGGGGGTGGTCTATGCACATGTGGGACTGCATAGACTTCATTGGATTCTGACTTGGAGGGGCATTTCTAATGATCTTGTAGATGCTCTGTCTTCTTTCCTGTGGCCCCAATGTGAACATCACTCCAACCAAGATGCCTGAGGACTTATAAACAGGTACCCTCCCAATGTCCTGTGCACCTCCTACAAATTCCATGCTAATGGGACCCCAGTGGCTGCGAATATACCTAAAGAGGCCCCTGGCTAAAAGGGCCATGGGTACACTGGTGTCATCTCTGTCAGCAACTTGGGCAGCTGAGTGAGGCAGTTCAGCAGTGCTTATACAAATGACTGGGCACTGATGTTCAAGCTGTTAACTGCAATATGTGCGCTAGCTGGAGCATTGATTCACAGTTATTTCCTTTCTTTCCCAGTTTCTATTTCAGGATTGTTACAGTCTGAGATCAGTATGTGGTTGTGTGGGCATTGATTCATCTTTTGGGCATAAAAGATCTTCTGAGTCTGGCTGGGAGTTCATCTGGGACTGCCAGCCTTGGGCATCTGTATTCATTGGCTGGGGATTCAGGGCATGACCTGTGTTCAACTCATCTCTTACCTCTGGCAAGGAAGAGGGTTCTCCTCACCACAGATGAAGGTTCATTTGGGGAGAAATAATCTATGTGATATAAAAGGGGTAAACTAAGATCACCAAATAAAAAGGGATTTTCTGTGAGCGTTTTTTCTAATATGTGCCTGATTTAGTCTCAGATCATTCCCTGGTTACTATGGAGATGCAAAACGACCAAAGGTGGTAGATGGACTTTGCAGGCAGGTGAGTGATGACATTCCCAGGTTGTGGTCTTATTGGGAGGCTTTTTGCTGTTGCACAAACTCCTGACTTCAGACTATCTGTCTTTATAATGGGCTGGTGGGGTACACCTATTGGATATTGGGTTAGATATTTTCCTGAACACAGTGCAGGAGCTGTTGGAAGCTTGTTTTTGTGGCAGTGAGGTTGCAGCTTTGTCAGGGGAGGGGGGGGGAGTGGTGACTAGCTAGAAGCTGTAACCACTTTTGGAGGGGGTGGTGGGCCTGGTAAGACCCCTGATTCCACCTATTTGTTGTAGAAGGCAAAGCTAGGGAAAAGTGAAGCAAAAGGGTTGGTGTGAGCCAATGTGCATAGCTCAAAGTCACCGCAGGCTTTGTAGAAAATGGGGATTCTGGCTAGACCATCACCGACTAACTGGATGATAGACTTGGACTTAGGAAACAAGGGTATTTTATGGGTAATAGGGAGGGCTGAGTTGAATAAACTCTGTTTTTAAGTGATTGAAGTTTATAGTTAAATAAAGCTGTGGCCAGTGTATTGCCATTGCTGGGTGATATAATTGGAGAGGTGTGTGAGGCAAATATTGATATTTCTGCTGTTTACTAATACATTGAAATAGAACGCAGCTGATATTTAGGTTTTCTTAGAGTCATTTTACATACATATGTTTATGTTTATGTTTATTAAAAGATTTGTTATACCGCCCAAGACCAGAGGCATCTGAGCGGTTTACAATAATTAAAATATATAAAAGCTGATATATGAATAATGAATAAAAATATATAAATGCAAAAGTAATTTCAAACAAGAGAAGATATGAAGAACTTTGTGGGTATCTGTTAATTTCTGATGAAAGCATCATGGTTTCTATGTCAGATAACTTGACAGGGCATAAATAAGGGTCAACAAACAAGTTGTAGATGGTACCTGTCACACCCTAGCCTGCTTACACAGTAGGTCCACAGATCTCTTGCCTGGTAGTCTAGCTTCTGATGAGGCATAGTCTCCAAAGTTTTGAAACTCCACCTCAAAAGAAGGTCCAAGAACACATACACAGGAATCAGATGAGCCTCAGCAATAGAAGGACAGTCAACAATAAGCAACCTGCCTTAGTAGTCCCAATCCCTGGGTGGACCCACAGGTCTAAGGTCCATATACAGTTGTGGTCAACATTATTGGCACCCTTGCATTTTAGGTATGTTCTGTACAATATCTTGAGAAATAATAGGAAATATTCCAACTGTATGTCATCATAATATTTTAATAGTATATTCAAAGGTATACAACAAAAAAAAGATGTCTGTGCAAATTAGACATAGTAATTTCTAAGAAAACAACAAAATATATCCTGGACAGGATTAATGGCACCCTTCACTAATATTTGGCTGCACAAACTTTGGCAGTGATGACAGACTCCAAGGGGTATGTTTACTAAACTCCGGTAATGTTACCCGCGTTAAGTTCCCCAGTAGTGATACGGATGCCCATATAAAGACGTGGGCATTGCATCGTTACAGCAAGCCGTATCAGGTAACGCGCGTTACAAGGCGCCTTAGACTAATGCGCGTTACAAGGTGCCTTATAAGGCACCTTACAAGGCACATTACAAGGCGTTAGTGTAAAAGGAGCCTCTCCCCGCCCACTCCCTGCCATTGACCCCTTCTCTCCGCCCTCTCTCCACCCTCAGTGGGACTTACCATGGCCGGTGACGTTAACGCACGTTAAGTAACGTTAACGCGCGTTAACATTACTTAATGCGTGTTAACGTAGCTGCTGCTACGTTACCTCAGTTTAGTAAACAATTCCAAAAGTTTTTTGTAGCCATCTATAAGTTTCATACATCTATCTGCTGGTAGCTTCTCCCACTCTTCAACTGCAATTTGTCCAGCTCATGAATGTTTCCAGGATTCCTTTTACCAATGACAGATTTCAGCTTTCTGAAGGTTCTCAATTGGATTGAAATCGGGACTCATTGCTAGCCAGTTTAAAGCAGTCCATTTTTAACTTTTTAATCATGCTTTTGTATTTATGTTTTGGATCATTGTCCTGCTAGAGGACCCATGACCTTCAACCTCGACCTAGCTTTCTTACAGTAGGTAGCACATTTCACTCCACAATACCATGCTAGTCCTCTGACTTCATGTTTCTTTTAATACGTTCCAGGTCTCCAGTTCCTGAGGCAGCAAAACAGTCCCACAACATTATGGAACCTCCACCATATTTAACTATAGGAAGGGTATTTTTTCCCTTATACGTAAGTTTAATTTCTTCCCCTGTAAACGTATCACTGGTCTGCACTGCCAAGGAGCTCAAGTTTGGTTGCGTCTGTCCACAGAACATTTTCCAAGAAGGATTGTGGTTTCTCAAGGTGGGTTTGGGCAAAGATCAGGCATGCCCTTTTATGCCTGTCTTTGAGCAGTGGGGTCTTCCTTGTTTACTGTGCAGCATATGGTGTGGGTTAAAACCACATTCCAGATTGCTACAGGTCAGCCTTAAGGTGTTTGGATGTTATATGTGGTGTTTTTCCAACAGTTCGCACTAACAGTTGTATGTGGTGTTTTTCCAACAGTTCGCACTAACGGGAGTGGTGCCAAAGGACTGGAGAGAGGTTCATGTGGTGCCTTCACACAAAAGCGGAAGTAAGGATGTGGTTGAAAACTATAGGCCGGTTAGTTTAACTTCGGTGGTGAGTAAATTATTCGAAACGCTTCTGAAAGAGAAAATAGTGAGGTTTCTGGAGTCCAGCGGATTACAGGATCCGAGGCAGCATGGATTCACCAGAGGCAGGTCTTGTCAGACAAATCTGATTGATTTCTTTGACTGGGTGACCAGGGAGCTGGACCGAGGGAGAGCCCTAGATGTGGTGTATTTAGATTTCAGTAAAGCCTTTGACACTGTTCCTCACAGGCGACTTATAAACAAACTGAGCACCCTAGGGATGGACCCTAAAGTTACTGCTTGGGTTAGAAATTGGTTGGGTGGGAGGCAACAAAGAGTACAGGTAAATGGAGCTCACTCTGAGGAGAAGGATGTTATCAGTGGTGTGCCCCAGGGATCTGTCCTTGGTCCGATTCTTTTTAACATCTTTGTTAGTGATATAGCGGAAGGGCTGTCGGGTAAGGTTTGCCTCTTTGCGGATGATACCAAAATCTGCAATTGAGTAGACATCCAGGAAGGTGTAGATAACATGAGGAGGGATCTAGCTAAGCTTGAAGAATGGTCTAGAATTTGGCAGCTGGGATTTCATGTTAAAAAATGTAAGGTCATGCATTTAGGCTGCAGCAATCCAAGGGAGCAATATAGTATAGGGGGTGAAGTACTTTTGTCCACTAAAGAAGAGCCGGACCTAGGCGTGGTTGTGTCTGATGATCTTAAATTAGCTAAACAGGTAGAAAAGGTGACGGCAAAAGCTAGAAGGATGCTTGGGTGCATATGGAGAGGAATGGCTAGCAGAAAAAAGGAGGTGATAGTGCCTCTGTATAAGTCTTTGGTGCGACCTCATTTGGAGTATAGTGTGCAATTCTGGAGACCACACCTTCAAAAGGATGTGAACAGAATGGAGTCGGTGCAGAGGGTGGCTACTGAAATGGTTAGTGGTCTTCATTATAAAGCATATGAGGACAGACTTAAGGGTCTTAATATGTACACCTTAGAGGAAAGACGGGATAGAGGTGATATGATTGAGATGTTTAAATACCTCCGTGGCATAAATGTTCAGGGGGAGAGCCTCTTTCAATTGAAAGCAAGTTCTGCTACGAGGGGACATGGGATGATGGTGATGGGGGATAGATTCAGGAGTGATATGCGGAAATATTTCTTTACGGAAAGAGTGGTGGATCCGTGGAATAGTCTCCCAGTGGAGGTGGTAGAGATGAGGACAGTAACTGAATTCAAAAAGGCATGGACAAACACAGAGGATCTCTAAAGGAAAAAAGGGGACTGTTGTAGTTGTTGATATGGAAGGACAGACTAGATAGGCCATGTGGTCTTTTTTGTCGTCATATTTCTATGTTTCTATGTTTCTAACCTTTGAAGACTTCTTGGATTAATCTTCCTCTTCTCACCATGTCCTGGAAGGTTCTTGACAGTTCCATGAGCAGAAAAACTTCCTAATAGCATTGCAAACTGTAGACACAGGAATCCCAAGATCTTAGAAGATGGCCTTGTATCTCTTTGAAGTTTGATGTTCAGTGATAATGGCTTTTCTGATGCTCTTAGGAAGTTCTCTTGTCTTTACCATTGTGAAAAGGTACAGGTTAGTGAATGTGGCCATTTAAAATATTGATTCTTTTCAAACTGAATTGAATTGTTTATAAGGGTGCCAATAATCATATACCGTATAAAAAAAAGCTCACTATCTAGCAATATTTTTCTCATTTTATTTGTCAGACTTGTTCATTCAAAGCTGCTGTAATCAACTGCCTTTAGCATATTAGTCCATTTTTTTATTTATTGTGATCAATAGTAATTTTTTTAACATGTTTTTAAATATATGTAAAACTTGGAAGAAATCTCAATACATATGGTTTCAGCCACCCTTTTCCCTGCCCCCTGACCCACGGCAGGCCTGCCGTGGCCTGGATCGGGTGGCGGGGACTCCCCCATACCAGTCCCCTGCCCCAGGGGAGGGATCCCTGTCCCCAATTGCTTCAAAAGTGCTACTTATACCATCTTTGAGGTGGTATAAGCAGCATGTTCCCATGGGCCCAGCAGGCCGTCCCCCGCTCTGCCCTGATTCCGCTCCCTCCCACCCCTGCCGGCTCTCCCCGTCCTGATTCTCAGGATGTATGGGGGGAGCTGGATGGGGAATTGGGCCCAGATGGTTTGTGGGGATACACGTCCCGCCGGGACATACAGCTCTACGACCCGCATACCAAAATTGGGCCCATAATTTCTGAAAGCTTGCCACATATATAAAAGTTATCACCTCAAACCTCTTGGCTATTAGTTCTATGATAGTCTACCACTAATGAAGGAATGATCTAATGGTTAGTTTAAAAAACTATAAAAGCTGAGAAACCAATGTTCAAATCCCACTAATGGTCCTTGTGAGCTTAAGCAAGTCAAGTCACCTTCTGTTGCCTCAGATACAAACTTTCAGTCTGTTTTCACCCATATGGAGCCCGATTCAGGAAGGAGGATGGCCAGGCCATCCGGATATCCCTGAGCAAGATGGGGCTGTTCGGACCTGATTCTGGTCAGTGGGCACAGAACGTTCCCATGGTAACCAGAATCAGGCTTGAGGATGGCCCGGAGTGCCCCTTCCGCCTGCGGGGACATCCTCCCCGCAGGTGCCCTTGACATCCATGGCTCAGACCCCCCATTTCCCCACTGCCTGATTCACAGCTGGCCTGCTGTGGCCTGGATTGGGTGGCAGGGACCCCCTTAACTGGTCCCGGCCCCAGGGGAGGATCCCTGACCCCGATCACTGCAAAAGTGTTGCTATACCACCTTTTGAGGTGATATAGGCAGCATGTTCCCATAGGTCAGGCAGGACATACAGGGCCATAACCTAAATTGGTCCTGTACGTGCTGGCTCGCCCCCGCTCAGCCCAGACCCCACCCCGTCCTGCTCCTGCTGGCTCTCCCCATCTTACAGCACAAGACATGTGGGGCGGGCAGGAGGGGGAATAGGGTACAGGCAGCTTGTGGGGTTGCACGTTCCGACGGGACATGCAACCCTGCAACCCGCGTTCATGAATGACCTCCATAGCGGGGTAATTACTAACATGCATTAAGGGAATAACATGCAATTTTGGCCAAGCAACCCGCATGAAACACATATTTTGGCAGCAAAACACAAACTAAATAATAATGGCATGTAAAGCACGCAAATATATGCAAAGTATCTCCTTAATATGCAAATTCAATAATGCAGCTTGGTTTAACTTTGCATGCTATGTTATTCCTGGAAAAATAATGGCAGTATTGAGCTGGTGTAGGCACAGGCATTTACAACTTCCACAAAAAGACCTCTGATGAAGGCTCTTGTAGCTGAAACTTGGCCACGTTGGGCTTTTCTTCAGTAAAGAATAGTTGATATCCCATGGTGTCCCTCCACTCCTTGTTTGCGCAGTGGGCACAGGCATTTATAGCAGCTCTAGGATTGATGTAACTGATCGTACCTAGTTTTGCCATGCATATCCCACCTCTTACACCCCAATCTTATAAAGTATGCGTATACTTCACTTTATAATTTAGGCTCAATAGATGTGTGCAAAAAACACATGCTAACTAGGCAGAACCTTATAAATCATCCTCTATGTGCCTATGGGAAAAATGCTTAGTAAAAAGGGCCCTACGATTGTAAGCACTCTGGGAACAAGAAAATAACTACTGTACCCAAATGCCTTGAATTACCCATGCAAAAAGGTGTAAGCTAAATCTAAATGAATTATGAAAAGCTTCCTGGAAAGGGTAATTAAGCTAGAAATAAAAGCAAAATTTTCAGAGGCACAGTACTTTTCTTTTAAAGATGACTGACAACAGAATACTTCAAACGGAAACCAGATGGTCTCTCATCAAATTTAATGAGAGAAGGGAACCAGTTGTGCACAAACATCTCGTTTCATTACTACATACACAAATAGAATTTAAGGAATAGAATGAAGAAATGGGATTATTTTAATATTGCATATCAAATCCTTCCGGATTTCTCTAGCATTACTTTAGATCAATTGAATTTCACAAGTTATTTAAACACAGTTTTTGCAAAGGTAGGTTGCTGTGGAAAATATGTTTACATTTTTTATAGATGAAATAGTCTAGCACACATTTATAGGGAAACTATGAATTATGAAAGAGAGGGACTGATGTATTAACTAAATTGTTTAATTTAAAATAGAAGGCCTGATATTTAAAACTTGAACATACATAGTAACATAACATGATGTTATGCCTGCAGATAGCAGGAGTCAGTAAGTGCATCCGTGCTAACAGCAATGCACCTACCATGACTTGACATTCCTTTAAGAACCTCCACCCTCCAAGATCCTTCCAATATTCTTTAAAGTACCCCCCCCCCCCCCACACACACACACTTCACAGACAGCATCAATAAATTTCCTTAAAATATTATTCCACCACCCTAATAGCTCCCTCTCAGCTCTAGTGGAGGCAGGAGCAATCTTCAGATGTTCCTGTCCCATTAATGATGCAGGTTCAAAATAGCACCTCTGATCTCTAGTAGTAGTCTTGTGGTATTACCTCTAGGGGTCAAGCTGCCAAATAAGGAGAGCTGCTGAGTTGAAGGGCAGTTGAAGGGCATGTAGATACACAGAAGTGATGGCAGATAAAAACCATTCAGCCCATCCATACATATCAACTACTAAGTTCTATGATCTCTTCCACCTTTAGAGATCTTTTGTGCTTGTTCTACATTTTTTTGAACTCAGTTACAATCCTAGCCTCCACCACCTCAGCTGGGAGGCTACTGCACACATCCATCACCTTTTTCATAAAGAAATATTACTTCTGAGTCCATCCCCTTTCACTTCACCTTATGCTCTCTTGTTCCAGAATTTCCTTTCAATTGAAAATGTCCTGCCTCTTATGCATTTATGCCCTGGAGGCATGTAAACATCTCTCTCATATCTCCCCTCTGCCTTCTTTCTTCCAAAGTATACATATACATCTTTAAGGATGTCCCCATATGCTTTATGACAAAGATTATTGACCACTTTAGTATCCATCTTCTGCACCAACTATATCCTGTTTATAACTTTTTGTAGGTAAGGTTCCAGAATTGTACATAGTACTCCAAATGTGGTCTCATCAGTGACTTATACAGAGGCACCAACACCTCCTTCTTTATGCTGGCGATTCATTTTCCTGTGCATCAAAGTATCCTTCTTGCTTTTGCCATTGCCTTTTCCACTTGTTGGTAACTAAGGGGTCTGTTTCCTAAACTGCGGTAACGTAGCAGTGGCTACGTTAAGGCGCCTTAACGTTACATAACGCGCCTTAACGTTCCCGGCTGCAGTAAGTCAAGAAAAGGGTAGAGACAGGGCGGAGAGAAGGGGTCAATGGGTGGGGAGTGGGCGGGGAGAGGCCCCTTTCACACTAACGTGGAGAAATTAAGGGCTGAATCCTAACGCAACTGAACACCTGGCGTTAGCACACATTTGCAAGAGAGAGAAACTATTTCAGTGTCAGCAATGTACAGCATAGGCAGGGAGCTCAAGAAAGGTGATAGTAGTGCTCCATTTGCAGCAACAGCTTAGTGCCCAGGTATGAAAGGCCACTATGGTTATGGTGCAAATGGGGCATGGGGGCTGCAGGCGGGACATGCAGTGGGGGCTACTGGGGCACAGGGTGGACTAGGCGGTTGCCGAGGTGGCACATAGGAATGCAGAAAATGGAAACCAGCAAGACAGCAACTGACCAGGGTCAGACATGCCCTTGAGTCTGTGGCCCACAGTGTCCCATCCAGGAGACATTACCCAGCAGGTATCCCAAGGGGCACATAACATTGACAGGCGGTGCCGGGGGAAGTGTGGACATCTATGTAGGCACCCCTACCCCAGAACCCACACCTTAGGCAGCCACCTACCTGCCCCGTGGATGGCCTGGGATGGAATACCACCGGCACCGACAGCATATGGTCATGGTGGCATGGCAGCATATGGTCATGGTGGCATGGCAGAGGGGGTGGGTGATTGTGCTGGAGGGAGAAGTGGCACCCGCCTGCAGTGGACCTAGGCCATGCCCTGTACCAGTACGTGGTGTGTAGTGCAACAGAAGAGGTCTGGCCGAGAAACATAAGGGTAGCCCCAGGGACAACTATGCTGCTGTGGCAACAGTGTGGTGAAGTATACCCAGCTAGAATGGCCAAGAGCAGAGGGTCAGAGGTTCAGGTCCCATCTGTGGATCCTGCAGAGCATCTCCCCATAGTTTTAGCCCACAATGCAGCCACAACAACAACATGGGCAAACCCCAACGTAGCAGTGCACAGGGGTACGGACACCCACTCACAAGGGCTTCACTATCCACAGCTTTATGGAGTGTCAGGCTGTTAGCCCCAGCACAAAGCTGCAGTTATCACCAGAGCACTACTACTACCCTCTGCACAGATTAGCAATGTTGGCACTGTGATCAGGACCAGTGCGGCGGGTAGGGTTGTCAACCACCTCTATCTCTGCACAATGCTGAGATAGGTGTGAGAGTGTGCGTATGTCTCTCCATTGTTTTGTGTCTGTCAACACCTCACTGAGCCCACATTGCTCACACTGCTTCCAGTGTTAGCCTGCAAATGTGCATAATGAGAGCAAGATATTGTGGGTATGGCCCAGACAGGCCGGATTGGCCAGGATGCATCTGCACAGGGTGGAGGGCAATGGCTGAGACACTGTCGGGGGACGTTACCAGGTGTGGCTGACTCATCCTGATGTCTACGGAGAACTCCCGTTACAGGTAAGTAACCCAGTTGTATCCATTGTACTGCAAATTTTAGTATCACCCACAAAGGCAAACCTCACCTGCCAACCTTGCAGGTAACACCTTTATCTATTATTTAAAAAAAATATATTCCACTCTATTAAACTAGGCTGATTACAATAAACATAGAAACATAGGGGTATGTTTACTAAACTGCGATAAAGAAGCAGCGGCTATGTTATCGTGCAATAAGTGACCTTAACGCACGCTAACGTAACCAGATGCAACGTTAGCATGCGTTAACGTCTCCAGCGGCGCTATGTCCCGAAGAGGGTGGAGAGAGGGCGGCAAGAAGGGGTCAATGGGTGGGGAATGAGTGGAGAGTCGCTACCGCGGCATTATCGCTTTGAACTGAAGAGCAGAAAATTACCGCTAGTGAAAACCTAGCATTAGATGCATATTTGCAGGAGAGAGAAACCATTTAGTGTCAGCAATGTACAGCATAGGCAGGGAGCCCAAAAACAGTGACAGTAGTGCTACATGTGCAGCAACAGCATAGTGCTCAGGTATGAAAGGGCACTATGGCAAGTGGAGGAGTAGCCTATTTATTTATTTATTTATTTTATTTCAATTTCTTATATACCACACTATTTGGCATCAGCGCGGTTTACAGAGAACACAAAAAACCAGAACAACAGGCTGTTTGGTGTTACATAGAACAGGAGTATCAACTTGGAAAACATGGGTGAATTATTTACATAGAATAGATAATCTAACAACTAGGTAACATGTTTGAACTATTTACATAGGTTAGCAAGAGTGCTAGGATAATGGAGAAGACTGTGGTTGAATTTGTGGTGGGACTATTATCAAGCCTAGTGGTTAGAGCACTCGCTTGATAACCAAGCAACCAGGGTTTGATTCCCACTAGCACTCCTTGTGGCCTTGGGCAAGTCACTTAACCCTCCATTGCCTCGGAAGAAAGGCCTGGCAATCTACTTCCGGTGACACTGCCAAGAAAACCCAGGAGCTTCTGGGTCGCCAGGAATCAGGAATGACTCGAAGGCACACATTGCATTTGCATGGCGAGGCTGCAAATGGGGCATAGGAGGCTGTAGGCAGGACATGCAGTGGGGCAGCTGGGGCACAGGATGGGCTAGGCAGATGCCTAGGTGGCACATGAGAACGCATAAACTGGAAATCAGCAAGAAAGCAACTGACCAAGGTCAAACATGCCCATGTGTCCGTGTCCCACAGTGTCCCATCCAGGGGACATTAGCCAGCAGGTACCCCAAAGGGCACATGACATCAGCAGGCAGTGCCAGGGGGATGCATGGATGCCTATGTAGGCACCCCTACCCCAAAACCCACACCCTAGGCAGCCGCCTACCTGCACACTGGATTGCCTGGGACTGTGCACCACCAGCACCACCAGCATATGGGCATGTCAGCATGGTGGGGGAGGGGTGCTGGTGGTGGAGGGGGCAATGGCAGCTACCCACAGCAGACCAAGGCCAAGTCCTGTTCAGGTGGGTGGCGTGCAGCGCAACAGACAAGGTCTGTCTGATGAACAGTCATGGTATCCCCAGGGACCAACCTACCTCTGTGGCAACAGTATGGTGCAGTACACACAGCCAGTGTGTCCTGGGGCAGAAGGTCACATGTTTGAGTCCCAGCTGTGGCCCCTGCAGACCGTGTCCCTGCATTTTACCCTAATTGTGCACTCCCTAGAGCATCGGCCAACAGGGGCACAAACACCCATACCCACAGGCTCCACTATCCAAAGCCTCATGGAGAGTCACGCTCCTGGGCCCGGCATGGAGCAGCACTTACCACCAAAGCACTACTACTAGCACCTGCATACCTTAGCAATGCCTGAAATATGCTCAGGACTAGTGTGGCAGGCTGGGCTGCCAACCACCCCTATCTTTGCACAATGCTGAAATAGGAGTGGGAGTGTGTGTATGTCTATCCATTGTTTTGTGGCTGCCTACACCTCACTGGGCCCACAATGCATACACTGTTTCCAGCATTAGCCTCAATACAAACCGTCGGTCCGCTGTACAGAGGGGTAAATACTACTAAGCTGTGATAAACCCTCTATAGAATTAAGACAAAGTTCCAATTATACACCACGTGTATGGCTAGTACCGTAAAAATGTTAGTTTCCTCAATTCTTAATTCTATAGAGGGTCCAGCATTAGCCTGCCAATGTGCATAATAAGGAGCAAGGTATTGTGGGTATGGTCCAGACAGGGCAGACTGGGCAAGATGCATCTGCGCAGGGTGTGTGACAATGGCTTAGACATTGTAGTGCCCAACCATCACCTGCATGCACAGGGTGGCCACAGCATGTCGTGCTGGGAGGGCACTCTCACCCTGACTGAGCAGTGACCATGGCATGGCTAGGTTCCCACAGATTGCTCTTCAGTGTTTCTCTCAGGTGATATTTGTGTGTTCCCTGTTCTGGGGCCCAATCAGTGAGATACCTGCTTGGTGGCTGTGCTTACATCCCACCTATGGGTGCATGCAGTTCTTTTCTGGACATGCACTATGTATATGCTGACCGTGCCCTTTGTTGGTGAATATAAGATTGTGGTGTGAGGCAGCTGAGCTTTTCCAGGCCTGCATCAACTGCCCTGGATGGTGCCCTTTTGCCAGCAGGACTGGGATTGATGATCCCACAGCCCTTCATCATGCCCCCCTCCTGCTTCCATTGCAAAGATGTAACATGTTGGTCTGTTGGGGCAGATCCTTGTCCCAGACTTGGTAGGTGGTGCTACATAATCCGCATGTGGGTCCAGACACACACCCCCCCGCCCGCCCGCCCACCCACCCCTCCCCGCCCGCCCGCCCACACCTCCCCCCCCACCCCCCCGCCCCCCCACCCCCCGCCCCCCCCCCCGCCCCCCCGCCCGCCCCCGCCCGCCCCCGCCCCCCCGCCCGCTCCCGCCCGCCCCGCCCGCCCCCGACGCCCCCGCCCCACCCCACCCCCCCCCCCCCCACCCACCCCCTCCGCCCTCCCGCCCCCGCCCCACCCCCCGCCCACCCCGCCCCCGCCCCACCCCCACCCCCCCGCCCGCCCCCGCCCCCCGCCCCACCCCCGCCCCCGCCCGCCCCACCCCCGCCCCCCCGCCCGCCCCCCCACCCCACCCCCGCCCCCCGCCCACCCCACCCGCTCGCCCCACCCGCTCGCCCGCTCGCCCGCCCGCTCGCTCGCCCGCCCGCTCGCCCGCTCGCTCGCTCGCTCTTATAACAATTGACAATGGCAACCATACAGGATATGCTTAACTTGGGTGGTTCCTGGTCTCCAAGGACTAGATGTGACTGGGGAACACAGATGGACACAGGAGTATCTTAGGTGTGACTGCAAGAAATACCTGTCACACACTGGCACTGATGGGGCCCTACAACAATGCCTATTTCAAACAACCTGGGTACTGCGGACCTGGTGCTGGCCGCCCCACCTCACCCTCAGGGTGAACACAGTACCGGCACAATGGCATGGTGTGTGGCTACTCTGTGCCAGTATCATGCATGGTCAGTTCCTCCTACCATGCTGATGTGCTGGAGAGCGTATACCCCATCTGGTGATTAGATGTGGACTGCTGTTCTGCATGTGCAGTGCATCATGGGTGCTGGTGGGTTTAACCTATCCTGGTGGAGACAGCAGACAGTTTGTGCGGTGACTTGCAGTCTTTCTGTAGCCAGCCATTACTGACACAGATGCCATAGAGGTATAGCCCACTGGTTAATACAATGACATCCTAGGCAAAGGTCATGGGTTCAATCCCTCCATGGTCTCATTTTAGTAGGCCTGTCCAAGGCAAGTCCTTTTCATTCCTGTGACAGTCATATCTCTTCAGATCTGTGCTGACAGCACATAATACCCTCATCACAGTTGCCAGCCATCCTTCCGTCCATCTATCTGCATCTATCAGCTGTGTAGCATCCTGTCTTCATGTGCTGGCTGCTACCCCATGTCCTGCACTGGTACCCTTTTCTGCAATGCGGCTCTCCATGCTTGCCTCTCCTGTGTCTGCTCTGCATGGCACTACTACTCCTCTGTCCTCCTATCATTGCAAATGTCTTGCCACCTCTACCTCCACTGGCGGACACGTATTACCATCCTCTTCCACCCACTGTCATTGTAGCACTTTACATTGCCAACACCCTGTGCATTGGTACAGGTGCCTCCAATATGTTTGTCCATTTTTCCGGCTGCCACATTGGCTGCATGTAGATTTGGCAGGTCCATCAGCTCCCACCTCTAGTTCCTTCCATTACTTGTCCATTGCCTTTCCTTGGTGCTCTGTGCAGTGTTAGGGTTTGTTTGTTTGTTTGTTTTATTATATTACATTGCTAGCTCTCTGACTGGGAGCTCTTAAAAGGGTTTTTTGTATATTTTTTAAAGCAAGGTTACTTTCTTTTTGGTGCTTTAGGGGAACTTTCCTTGAGCACAGTAGGTTGCTGAACTCCAGTAACCTCCTCAGGTTTAAAAACTGCTAACACCTAATCAGGAGTTAGTGAGCCTGTTTCCTGAGTGCAGTTGAAGCCTGCATAAAAGGCTCCAGTGCCCTGCCCTGTTGAGGCTTTCCTAACCAGGGCTCCACAGATCAACAAACAGTAAGGATTTGAGGGTTTGTTTGTTTGTTTTATTATATTACATTGCTAGCTCTCTGACTGAGAGCTCTTGAAAGGGTTTTTTGTATATTTTTAAAGCAAGGTTACTTTCTTTTTGGTGCTTTAGGGGAACTTTCCTTGAACACAGTAGGTTGCTGAACTCCAGTAACCTCCTCAGGTTTAGAAACTGCTAACACCTAATCAGGAGTTAGTGGGCCTGTTTCCTGAGTGCAGTTGAAGCCTGCATAAAAGGCTCCAGTGCCCTGCCCTGTTGAGGCTTTCCTAACCAGGGCTCCACAGATCAACAAACAGTAAGGATTTGAGGATTTGTTTGTTTGTTTTATTATATTACATTGCTAGCTCTCTGACTGGGAGCTCTTAAAAGGGTTTTTTGTATATTTTTTAAAGCAAGGTTACTTTCTTTTTGGTGCTTTAGGGGAACTTTCCTTGAGCACAGTAGGTTGCTGAACTCCAGTAACCTCCTCAGGTTTAGAAACTGCTAAACACCTAATCTAAGGATTTGAGGGTTTGTTTGTTTGTTTTATTATATTACATTGCTAGCTCTCTGACTGGGAGCTCTTAAAATGCCTGGTGCCAAAATCCAAGATGTTACGGAGAGTTTGCCGAGACTCATCAAGCCCACTGACTATTACCCAATGTTGCTAATCCATGTTGGAACAAATGATACTGCCAGGTATACCTCGGAACGTATCAAAAGTGACTTCATGGCTCTGGGACAGAGGGTGAAGCAGATAGGTGCACAGGTGGTGTTCTCTTCAATCCTCCCTGTTGAGGATAAAGGCCAAGGCAGAGAGGCTCGCATCCTGGAGATGAATGCATGGCTGCGTGGATGGTGTCATCGAGAGCGTTTTGGTTTCCTAGACCATGGGATGCTGTTCCAAGGGTTGCAGAGCAGAGATGGCATCCATCTGTCCAAGAAAGGTCAACGCATCTTCGGTAGTAGACTGGCTAATCTACTGAAGAGGGCTTTAAACTAGATTCGTTGGGGATGGGTGAAGAAAGCCCCCAGGTAAGTGAAAGCCCCCAGGTAGGTGATACATTAAATACCTTTATGGAAATGGGTAACAGGGGTAACATATGGAAAGCAGTGTGTATTAATGCCCGTAGCATGGGAAATAAGATCCCCTGAAGTTGAAGCTTTGGTGGGAGTGGCTGACTTGGATTTAGTGGCAGTTACAGAAACATGGTTCACAGAAAACCACGACTGGGATGTAACTATACCTGGCTATACTTTATTCAGAAAGGACAGGGTAGGAAGAAGGGGAGGAGGAGTGGCACTATATGTAAAAACTACTATTAAAGCTTTGGAATTACAGAGCTTAAAAAGGAGAGAGGAGGCATTGTGGGTTAAACTAGAAAGAGGGAAAGAGAACTCTATTTGCATTGGTGTGATATACAGACCTCCCTCACAAGAGGAAGAGGTGGACAGAGAGTTAATTGAAGACATACGCAGCATTGCTAGGAAAGGGGAAGTGCTACTGATAGGAGATTTCAATATTCCAGATGTTGATTGGCACATTCCTGCTGCAGTATCATCTAGAAGTAAGGAGATCCTGGATTCTCTACAGGGAGAACTATTCAGGCAATTGGTAACAGACCCCACACGTGAAGAGGCCATACTGGACTTGGTGCTTACCAATGGTGAAAGTGTTTCTGATGTTGTAGTGGGAGATCATTTTGCATCCAGTGATCACCAGATGGTGTGGTTCAGTATTAGGACTAGGGCTGTTAGAATCCATTCCAAGGTGAGGATCTTAGACTTTAGGAAGACTAACTTTGCGAAGATGGGCCAATATCTCAGGGAGTCGTTAGTGGGATGGGAACAGCTGGGGGATGTAGAAAAACAGTGGGCAAAACTGAAAGGGGGTATTTTAAGGGCAACCAACCTTTTTGTTAAAATGGTAAATAAAGGCAAAAGGAAAAGGAGACCGCTATGGTTTTCGTAGGAAGTGGCTGAAAAAGTGAAGAAAAAGAGGGAGGCCTTCATGAAATACAAGAGATCACATAGAGAGGAAGACAGGCATCTGTATTTGGAAAAACGTAGGGGTATGTTTACTAAAGTGCGTTAGTGCGATTCGCGTTAGGAGCCGCGATAGAGACAGAAATCCCAAATAAGGACATGGGCGGTACATTGTTCCCGCTAACGCGCGTTCCAAAAACTAACGAGCGTTACAGGGCGCCGTGGTGCATTACCGCTCGTAAATCATAAGAAGGCGCACAGACACACATCACTGAAACAGAGCTGTAGCACAATGGTTACTTCACTAACCGCTGATACAGGCAGCATGGGTTTGAGTCCCCAGTGTGCCTAATGCAGAAGGCTGGCCCCGGCATCACCCTGTACATTACATAGTGAATGAAGAGGCAAGCTTTTGCTTATGTTCAGTAGTGTTGCCAGCAAACACACCCTCACAGTGGTGTAACCGAAGGTGCCGCAGAAGGCACCCCATAATGCACTTCACAGGCTACATTATAAAGTGCACTGTCCGCTGAGGCACACCAAAATGTCCCCTATAGAACACCCTATAAGGCAACTTAAAGGGCGCGAGATAAGGTGCCGCATGGTGCGCCTTATGAGGCACTGTAAGGTTATATTACGCTGAGGGGCTGTCGCTGGCAGCACTAATGTGCATTAAAAATATACAATGCTGCAGACAGCCCAATAAAATAAGCCCACTGTGGGTTTGAACCAATGACCACTGGCCCCACAGGCAATGAAGGAACCACTGGGATACAGCCCCATAGCTGCTAACAACCCCCTGGCTGGCTACTGAAGGGCATCAGGACAGCACCCAAACCGCCTGCTGTGTTGGCTAGGATCTGTCTCAATGCAAGCATACCCATGGTGCAATGCACATGCAGATCAGCAGTCCAGAGATGAACACAAGAAGGGGTATGTACCCACACAGCCCCCTGGCACGGTAGTGCGAAATGACTGTGTGCGTCACTGTCACATAGTAGCAACAGACAGTAGCCCAACAGGGTGCCCCGTAAGAAGTTACAAAAGGTGTCAACTAAGGCAGCTTGATCCATAGCACAATGGTTAAGACACTCTCAGATGGTGCAAGGTCTGTGAGCTCAATTCCCACTGTGGGTCTAAGGACTAAAGCTGCCTGCAACATTACCCTCCACAAACCATAGTCATTGATTTGTATAACCAGTCACCACTCTGTTAAAACCATAGATATCCTCCATTTTTGTCGGCCACAACCAACCTGAGAGGTGGGAGAAAATGCCCACCTCCCCTCATTGGGAGTGCCCATTTAATCAAGAGAGCCTCAGCCCTCCAAAGAAGAAAATAGTGTGAATCCGCAGCCAGAACCGGGTGTGACAAATGTACAAAGTCAAATATATCCCCAAATCATGTAATAAAGGAAATAAAACGTCAAACCGTGCTGGAAACAAGGCAGGTAAGAACCCAATTGTCTTCCCACCGTACTCCAGCAGCAAACGCCACCACGACATGCATTGTTCGGCCCAACTCTGGGCCCTGTACCAAGTGAATGTGTCCCTGCCAGGCGGGGGTATCTGTGGATGAGTCTGCGACATTATCCTTACACTAATGCAGTGATGTCAGAAGTAGTTTGTTTTGTACGTCTAACAAGTTCTGCTGGCAAACACACACTCACAGGGCTATAACCCGAAGGTGTCGCATAGGGCACCCTACAAAGCACACCAGAGGGTAAAGGTTAATGTGCACTGTCTGCCAGGGCACCCTATAGGGCGTGTGAACAGAGCACCCCATAGGGCATGTTAAAGGGTTTCCGATGAGGCACCATGAGGAGTCTGCACTGTGAGGGTGGTGCTGCTGTCAGCACCAATGTAGGAGGAGGCAATGTGGGTTAAACTAGAAAGAGGGAAAGAGAAATCTATTTGCATTGGTGTGATATACAGACCTCCCTCACAAGAGGAAGAGGTGGACAGAGAGTTAATTGAAGACATACGCAGCATTGCTAGGAAAGGGGAAGTGCTACTGCTAGGAGATTTCAATATGCCAGATGTTGATTGACACATTCCTGCTGCAGTATCATCTAGAAGTAAGGAGATCCTGGATTCTCTACAGGGAGAACTATTCAGGCAATTGGTAACAGACCCCACACGTGAAGGGGCCATACTGGACTTGGTGCTTACCAATGGTGAAAGTGTTTCTGATGTTGTAGTGGGAGATCATTTTGCATCCAGTGATCACCAGATGGTGTGGTTCAGTATTAGGACTAGGGCTGTTAGAATCCATTCCAAGGTGAAGATCTTAGACTTTAGGAAGACTAACTTTGCGAAGATGGACCCATACCTCAGGGAGTCGTTAGTGGGATGGGAACAGCTGGGGGATGTAGAAAAACAGTGGGCAAAACTGAAAGGGGGTATTTTAAAGGCAACCAACCTTTTTGTTAAAATGGTAAATAAAGGCAAAAGGAACAGGAGACCGCTATGGTTTTCGAAGGAAGTAGCTGAAAAAGTGAAGAAAAAGAGGGAGGCCTTCATGAAATACAAGAGATCACAGAGAGAGGAAGACAGGCATCTGTATTTGGAAAAACTTAGAGAAGCTAGCAAAGTAGTCAAGAAGGCAAAGATTCAAAAGGAGGAGGAAATAGCCAATGCAATAAAATGGGGGGATAAGACATTTTTCAGATATATTAGTGAGAAGAGGAAGGGCAAAAGTGGTATTGTCAGACTCAAGGGTGCAGGGGGGAATATGTAGAAGCTGATAAGGATAAAGCGGAATTGCTTAACAAATATTTTTGTTCTGTGTTCACAGATGAAGAACCAGGAGCAGGACCTCAGAAAACACCCACAAATAAGAACAGAAGCAAGGGACATCTTGAACAATTTTCAGAAGACTGTGTTCGTGAGAAACTAGCTCAACTTAAAGTAGACAAAGCGATGGGACCGGATGGGATACACCCTAGAATACTGAGGGAACTTGGGGACGTTCTAGCAACTCCACTGACTGACCTTTTCAATGCCTCGTTGGAGTCGGGAGTGGTGCCAAAGGACTGGAGAGAGGCTCATGTGGTGCCTTTACACAAAAGCGGAAGTAAGGATGTGGTTGAAAACTACAGGCCGGTTAGTTTAACTTCGGTGGTGAGTAAATTATTGGAAACGCTGCTGAAAGAGAAAATAGTGAGGTTTCTGGAGTCCGGCGGATTACAGGATCCGAGGCAGCATGGATTCACCAGAGGCAGGTCTTGTCAGACAAATCTGATTGATTTCTTTGACTGGGTGACCAGGGAGTTGGACCAAGGGAGAGCTCTAGATGTGGTGTATTTAGATTTCAGTAAATCCTTTGACACTGTTCCTCACAGGCGACTTATAAACAAACTGAGCACCCTAGGGATGGACCCTAAAGTTACTGCTTGGGTTAGAAATTGGTTGGGTGGGAGGCGACAAAGAGTACAAGTAAATGGAGCTCACTCTGAGGAGAAGGATGTTACCAGTGGTGTGCCCCAGGGATCTGTCCTTGGTCCGATTCTTTTTAACATCTTTGTTAGTGATATAGCGGAAGGGCTGTCGGGTAAGGTTTGCCTCTTTGCGGATGATACCAAAATCTGCAATAGAGTAGACACCCAGGAAGGTGTAGATAACATGAGGAGGGATCTAGCTAAGCTTGAAGAATGGTCTAGAATTTGGCAGCTGGGATTTAATGTTAAAAAATGTAAGGTCATGCATTTGGGCTGCAGCAATCCAAGGGAGCAATACAGTATAGGAGGTGAAGTACTTTTGTCCACTAAAGAAGAGCGGGACCTAGGTTGTGTCTGATGATCTTAAAGTAGCTAAACAGGTAGAAAAGGCGACGGCAAAAGCTAGAAGGATGCTTGGGTGCATACGGAGAGGAATGGCTAGCAGAAAAAAGGAGGTGATAATGCCTCTGTATAAGTCTTTGGTGCGACCTCATTTGGAGTATGGTGTGCAATTCTGGAGACCGCACCTTCAAAAGGATGTGAACAGGATGGAGTCGGTGCAGAGGGTTGCTACTAAAATGATTAATGGGCTTCATTATAAAGCATATGAGGACAGACTTAAGGATCTTAATATGTACACCTTAGAGGAAAGGCGCGATAGAGGTGATATGATTGAGATGTTTAAATACCTCCGTGGCATAAATGTTCAGGGAGAGAGCCTCTTTCAATTGAAAGCAAGTTCTGCTACAAGGGGACATGGGATGAGGATGAAGGGAGATAGATTCAGGAGTGATATGCGGAAATATTTCTTTACGGAAAGAGTAGTGGATCCGTGGAATAGTCTCCCAGTGGAGGTGGTAGAGATGAGGACAGTAACTGAATTCAAAAAAGCATGGGACCAACACAGAGGATCTCTAAAGGTAAAAAGTGGACTGTTGTAGTTGTTATGGAAGGACAGACTAGATGGGCCTTGTGGTCTTTTTCTGTCATCATGTTTCTATGTTTCTATGTAAAGCAAAATAACTAAATGCCCCCCAAAGGGCCACCAAACAATCCACTGTGGGCTGAAACCCATGACCTAGGGGCCCCCACAGGCATTGAAGTAGCTATTCGCTCATATTGCTAGTGCTAATAACACAGTCCCAATAATGAGGTGGCCAGCTCATGGAGCAGAACTGTGAAATGCCCAAAACCCCCACACCAGATCCACAGCAGTTGCAATACGTACAAACAAAGAATGCATGGCAATGAAAAAAACCAAGGTCTCAGCAAACAAGGGCATATGGAAAACACAATCAAGACCAAGGCCAAGATCATTACCAAATATAAAAGGCCCAATAACATCACAGACCTTTTTCCTAAAACTGAAAGCCACTGGCAAAAGCAAAAGCAAACCCGAACATACTATGAATATGTGGAGAAAGAATATGCAGACGTCTGTACCACCAGAACCAATAACCCCCTGACTGGCCACCAAGGGGCGCCATGTCACCACCCAAAGTGCCTGCTGGGGAGTTAAGGATATGGGTGTATGCAACAATACCCATGGTGCACTGCACATGTACATCAGCAGTCCCGAGATGACCATAGGAGGGGGTAGGCACCCCCACAGCGCCTGGCCCGGAAGGGAGAAATGAATTTGTGCATCACTGCCATAGAGCAGCAAAAGACAGTAGCCCAACAGTGTGCCCAAGAAGAAGCCTGAAAAGGTGACCAGTACGGTGTCTAGACGGGTGTCCCAAGCTAAGTGCAATATGAGGTACATAGGGATAAGAGAGTGCAGATGGAACCCTGGCCCATAGAACCATATGGCACGGTGCTCCAAAAAGGGTATGTTGGCCAACGTCAGTGTGCCCTAGGGCCTGCAAGTTGCGTCTGGAGGACCTGCAGGACCAGCGTGGAACAGAGACAGATGTAGTACGAACACCACATAGAACCCACAGTAAAGACAATGAACAGGTGACTGATGGAGGGAGAGTAGGGAGTTATTGGACCCTCATCCCTGTGGGCATCCCATGTGTCTGGCAGCAGCACAGACAAACATGGTGGTGGCAACAGCACCACAGCAAAGGGTGTTGGCACCCTAGAGTACCAGAAAAACAGTGTGTGGCAGGTGAGGAGAATATGTGTCCCCCAGTGGAGGTGGAGGTGGCCAGAGGAGTGGTCCTGCCACGCAAAACAGGTACAGGCCCGCCAAGCACAAAGAGATGCAATGCAGACAAGGGTAGCAGTGTAGGATACGGGGTGACAGTGCACAGCAACATACAGGACATCTCACAGCAGACTGATGCAGATAGATGGACCAAAGGATGGACCGCAAATGTGATGAGGATAATATGAGCGGCCAGGACATAGAAGCCAAGAGATGACTGTTACAGCGACCACAGGTACCAGTGCAGGAAAGGCATCAAAACAGGAGAACAGAGAGAGTGCAAAGCCATGACCACTAGGATGGAAAGCACTGCAGAAAATAATTGACTACAATAACACCTTTAGGCACACAGAAATGGATGCAGACAGGACCACAGCATGTCACCATACAAAACTACAGCTGTGTGTCAGGTGAGGGCACCACAGAGAGTAACCAAGATGCAGTACACATGTAGAGTAGGGGTCCACACCCAACATCACAGTCCACAGGTGGGATGGGAGGCACATATGAACAGGTCCACACACACACCAGGAAATATAATGCAGTGTAAACAACATGCAATAGATCAGGGGAGTGACACATGAGGGGTGGAAGGGACCAGGCCAATGGAAAGCCATGTGGATGGGCTGTGGTCAAGGGCAATGGACTGAAAGAGGAGCATGTCAATGACCAACCAGATCAGTGATGTGGCCCAGACCAACCGGCAGCAGCAGTCCCAATACACAGGCAGTCCAGTCACATGCCCCACCCCAGGAGGAAAACTACAATTAGTCCAGACAATGTGGCAGAGAGGCTGCAAACAGGCCACACTGACATGCACAGCTCAATCATGGAAGGGTGGGCGGAGATGTGATGGGGCTGCACACAGCATATGGCCAAGTAAGCAGCAAACAAGGAAGGAAAAGATAAATGCCAGGTGTTACCCAAACTGGCAAGCACCCGAGTGGCAATGAAATTGGGTGACCAATATCCCAAATATCCAAAAAAACGAAAGTGCAAACATTCGTCCACAAAAGGCAGTCACCAGAGCCAAGCAGACATTGTATCCTACATCCCGGTGCACCATATGACCTGTAGAAAGACATGGGGCTGTGTGGCAGCCAACGTCGCCAGCACACACCCAACCCATGTTGCGAGGCCACCCACCTGTTGCTGCCCGTGGAGCCTACACACCCTGACCACCCCCCACTGGTGCCACCCCAAATCCTATACCGCATCTCATCAGCTGTCGCAAACAGACAGTAATATGTGATGTGGAGGGTTTCACCATGACATGTCCCCACAGTGTTCGCACCCACCGTATGCACAGCAGTCACCATCCCCAGTCACCAAAAGAACCTGGTGAAAGCATGCAGAGTGACAAGGCAACATGCCATGTCAACATTGACGTATCAGGGCTACATATCCATGTACAGCTCATCGGGTGCTTGCCAGTATGGTTTAAAGGTGAGGTCAGAGAGGCTGTTGCTGCCAAAAAAGCAACCTTCAGGAAATGGAAAAAAGAGCCAAATGATGAAAACTGGAAACAACACAAGCACTGGCAAGTTAAATGCAAAGCATTGATAAGGCAGGCAAAGCGGGAATTTGAGAAGAAACTTGCTACGGAAGCAAAAACACAAAATAAAGACTTTTTCAAGTACATTCTTAGCAAAAGGCCTGTGAGAGAGTCAATTGGACCGTTAGATGATAGAGGGTAAAAGGGGCAGTAAGAGGAGACAAGGCTATAGCAGAGAGACTGAATGAATTCTTTGCTTCGGTCTTTACTGAGGAAGATGTAGGGATGTTACCCATGACTGAAGTGGTATTTAAAGGTGATACTGCAGAGGAATTGAGAGAAATATCACTACACCGGGAAGATATATTACAACTATTTGATAAACTGAATAGTAGCAAATCACCTGGACCGGATGGTATACATCCCAGAGTGTTGAAAGAACTGAAATATGAGATTGCAGACCTGCTATTGGTAATCTGTGAACTTTCATTAAAATCATCTGTAATACCTGAAGATTGGAGGGTCGCCAACGTAACACCAATTTTTAAAAAAGGTTCCAGGGGTGACCCGGGAAATTACAGACCGGTGAGCCTGACGTCAGTACCAGGGAAAATGGTAGAAACCATCATAAAGAACAAAATTACACAACATGTAGATAGTCATGGCCTAATGGGAGACAGCCAACATGGCTTTAGACAAGGAAGATCTTGTCTTACTAATCTGATATGTTTCTTTGAAGGAGTGAATAATCAGGTGGACAAAGGTGAGTCGGTTGATATAGTGTATCTGGACTTTCAGAAAGCTTTTGACAAGGTCCCCCATCAGAGACTTTTGGCAAAGCTAAAAAGTCATGGGATAGGAGGCAGTGTACTATTGTGGATCGGGAACTGGTTAAAAGATAGAAAGCAGAGGGTAGGGCTAAATGGCCAATATTCCCAATGGAAAAAAGTGAATAGTGGAGTACCCCAGGGATCTGTACTGGGTCCGCTACTTTTTGACATATTCATAAATGACCTGGAAAAGGGAATAACTAGTCAGGTTATCAAATTTGCAGATGACACAAAACTGTTTAAAGTTGTTAAAACCCAAGAGGATTGTGGAAAACTGCAGGAGGATCTGGATAAATTGGAAGACTGGGCATCCAAATGGCAGATGAAATTTAATGTGGACAAATGCAAAGTTATGCACCTAGGAAAGAACAACCCACACTATAGTTACACGATGCAAGGCTCCACATTAGAAACCACCACCCAGGAAAAGGACTTAGGAGTCATCGTGGATAACATGTTAAAACCCTCCGCCCAGTGTGCAGCGGCGGCCAAGAAAGCAAATAGAATGCTAGGTATCATAAAGAAAGGGATGGAGAATAAAACAAAAGATATTATAATGCCTCTGTATCGCTCCATGGTACGACTGCACCTTGAATATTGTGTGCAATTCTGGTCGCCGTATCTTAAAAAGGACATAGCGTTATTAGAAAAAGTACAGAGAAGAGCCACCAAATTGGTGAAGGGGATGGAAGGCTACTCCTATGAAGAGAGGCTAAAAAGGTTAGGGCTTTTTAACCTGGAAAAGAGACGGCTGAGGGGAGATATGATAGAGGTCTATAAATTAATGAATGGAGTGGAACGGATAAACGTGGATCAATTGTTTACGCTATCAGAATATAGAAAGACTAGGGGACATGTAATGAAGCTACAGGGTAAACTATTTAAGACAAATAAGAGAAAATATTTTTTCACTCAACGTGTAATCAAACTCTGGAATCTGTTACCGGAGGATGTAGTAAGGGCTGTTAGTATAGCTGGGTTTAAAAAAGGTTTGGACAAGTTCCCGGAGGAAAGGTCCATAAACCACTATTAAAAAGGTACCCAGGATATCAATGCTTGACCCAGTACAAGCATTGTGGAACCTGTGTCTTTTGGGGATATTGCTAGGTACGTAGGACCTAGATTGGCCACTGTTGGAAACAGGATACTGGTCTTGATGGACCTCGGTCTGACCCAGTATGGCATGTCTTATGTTCTTATGTTCTTATCCCCCCCCTACTGCAAGAAACGAAACACCCAGACAGTTCATGGCAGCAACGGTGGGCCAGTCCCCCCAGTGACAGTCAAAATAGGCCATCAATGAGTTTGAAAAAAAGGCCTGTGTCCAAATTGCAGAGGCCTATCTCCCTGTGTCAACAACATCCAGGGACAGTCTCACAGGGGTGATGTATCCAAGCACATATGGATGACGGGATCTCCAGATGCAGTGTAGTACATGTGTCATGTATGTTGTCTGTGTCCTGTGTGAAACGATGTAGATATCAGGTAAGGGAATGGCACACCCTCCCACAACCCCTGTAGGTCAGAAAGGAGACAGTGAGATAGAAAGAGTTCCCCCCAGAATGCATAGATAGCACCACATGACATGGCCACAACACTTATCACAGTGCACATGGACCACTGCAGGAGATGTCCCTGAAGACCAGGACACCATCCCAATATGTTCCTGTAAATGCACATGACACACAGGCACCCCAGGGGTCCAGAGCATGTCCAGCAGTGGTGGCGCACAGAGATAACAACGAAAGACATGTTGATAGCAACAGGCCAAATGCAGCATCAGCACGTGGTGTATGTCCCAGAGGATGGAAGCTGAGGCCTACCTGAAAGGTAGAGCAGTGGCCTGACTGGGAATGTCCGTGTCAGGCAAGAGCACAAAGAGCCCCAATAGAGGCTGCAGACATCAATGGACTGCGGACATCACCACGTCCAAGGTGCGTTGTGTTGTGCGGAAACAAAATGTTGATGTACATCGGTCCACCAGCAAACCTGAGACACGTCTGAAAAGAATATATGACACATGCACACAATGTACAGTAGCCCACAAGCAGAAGGTAAAAGAGGGATGAGGGAACATCACTGGAGAGGTGGCCATACACATCCCTGAAACACACATAGGCAGGGTGGCGCAGAATGATCGGTCATGTAGACAGGTCAAGCAGACACAGAGACATACACTGTGAGACAAGGTATGCATGCCAGAAGGTGCAGATGGCAGGACCCCCAACAATCAGCGACAAGTGGAGACCCCCATCACAGTACATGCATGAGTGCCAAAAATCTTGCAAATGCCACAATGGCAGTGAGTGTTCAACATGCTCTCAAACAATACAATGCCCTGTGCCTGTGTACACACACAGCCTGACATTATGTGCTGCAGATACACCATTAAGACTCCCAAGATGTACACAGGTAATGGCTACATGTGTGACAAACAGAAGCTAAGGGTGATGGAGCAGTGGGCCAAAGACATGTGCAGCACCATAGGAGCAGTGGAGAGAAATCAACATATATGTGTCAAACCGTGACGACAGCAATGCAAACCTCACTGTATGCCAACTCACCCGAGTCACATGCATGTTGCAGTGATGTACACACACTCCCCACACGCAGCACAGCATCGGGCAGTATGGTCAGCAAATCCCTGGGGGCCTGCAACACAGAAGCTCATCCTGGGGAGGCAAAAACACATCAGACATATCGAGACATGTCACGGTAGTGCTGCACAATCCATACACCAGCTCACACATGGTGAACCCAGAGACACGTTCCCAGCACAAGCAGAACTTACAGGAAAAGAGCTCCTCGATCAGATGTTGCCTGGCCGCCATCCCCACACGTGTGTCACCATGGCCAGGTGCAGGAGGGCACACAGGATACACCCCGAGATCCTCATTAATATCGACTGGAACATTGTGCCTGAGAGCAATGTTGTGGAGGATGCAACAGGCTAGGATGATCTTTGCCACAGTCAGGGGTCCGTACTGTAAGGGCCCACCAGTCCTATCCAGACACCTGAAGTGACTTTTGAAAACGCCAAAGGTGCGCTCAATGACTGAGCGGCTGGAGGCATGGGCCTCATTGTACCGCATCTCTGCACCTGGCCGAGGGAGACGCACAGGGGTAAGCAGCCAGGCGCGACACCCATATCTTGCATCACCTGCAGAAAACAATGGTGCAAAGATACATGTGTGAAGATGCACCAATGGAATTACTGATGTGGCAAAATAGAACTGGACAGCCGAGAGGCCGTGCACACAGATATGACGCAAAATCAGTGCACACAGTGGCAGTGCAGCAGAGGCTGTTGATGCCAGAGGCAAAGCACCATGGAATGTCAATAGGGGGCAGTGCACCTCCATGTTACCGTGTCCCAGGACATGTCCCAAAACTGTGCCCAGAGAACAGTGGTGGGAGCTGTGAGCTCATATGTCCGACAGTGGCAAAGCACACCCGAGGGTGCAGGGATGCACAGGTGTGCAAGTAGGTGACCGGCATGATCCGGCGCACACAGAGCAGAGGCCAATGGAACACATCACGGGGGGGGGGCCCACCAGGTGGGGGTGGCAGTGGACACTGAAGAAGGTGCCCAGACATGCAGCAGACATGTGTCATAGCAGAAGCACCAACAACACATGTCACGTGTAGTCCCCAGCATGGCCAGAGAGAGGAGGTCGCACATACAGAATGACCACCACGTGGATGTGTCTGTGTCCCCATCCTCCCCCCAAACAAGATGGCACACGCACAAACATGCAACATATGGGGTGGGCGAGTGACTGACACCGCAGGCAGACATATGTACAACTGCCAGTGCAGTATGCCTGTGGCCAGGTGTGTAAGCCATGGGCAAGCCGCAGGTGTTGCCCACAGGCATGGAGGGGACACATCATATGCAGCATGAGTGCCCCTGGACACCATGACCATGAAAATGAATGGCGCAGGCAGTGAACAGGCCACACCACATGACCGCTGTGACACACAGGTGAGAAGAACCACACACACATGGTAGACAGAGAGATGTGTGGCAGCGCACAGATGTCTGTGATCCCATCCCCAGTGACAGGGCGTGATGTAGTGTGATGGCCCCAATAGGCTGCACCCAAAAATAACACCACAAGGTCAGGCATGCAGTGGACAATGGTGTCCCGCCAACCACCTACAGTAGGTGCATGTTATACACGTTGAATACCCACCCAGCAGGACGTAGTCCTCATATTGCCCGGCCTCAAACTGGCCAAACAGTGCCGAGTTCTGCAGGATATAGGAGTCATGGGCAGACCCTGGGAACCGCGGGACCACATTCAGGATATGCATACTTGCATCACAAACAACCTGCACATTGAGGGAATGGAAGTGTTTGCGGTTGCGGTACACAACCTCCCTGTCGCATGGCGGGACAAGGGCAACATGTGTGCAATCTATTGCATCCATCACGTGTGGTATCCCTGCAATCCTATGGAATGCCTGTGCCAGGGTCACCCAATGTTGCCTACCATTGGGAATTGCAATGTAATTCCCAACCCAGCTGACCATGGCCCGCAGTACCTGGTGGAGACAGCGAGAGAAGGTTGGCCTACTCATCCCACCTACTGCTGCCACCGAGGATTGGAAACAGCCAGAGGCAAATAAATGTAGGGCAGCCAGGAGCTTGGCCATACCCGGTATAGCATGTGACCGGGCAGTCAGGGGCTCTAGGTCAGGTCTGAGTTCCTCATAGAGCTCCCTAATGGCCCCTGTGTCCAGCCGGTAGAGGGAGATTACCTGGCCCTCTCTCAGGTCCTGGAGCAAGGCCCTGGGCCTGTAGAGGCGTTGCAGGCGGGGTCGTGCCTCAGCACGCCTACGGCGCCGTTGGTCAGCCACACCCGCCTGTGGAGCCCCCACAGCTGCAGGCCTGAGTTGCAGTGGCATTGCACCCCTGCCCAGGGCTGCAGCCCCAGGAACAGCATCCCCCTCCTCCGGAAAACACAGCCCAGCCAGCTCGAGCAATGCAACCACTGCACCACCTGCATGTGCAGTCTGAGCCATGATAGACACAGGATGGAGGATAGCTGGGTTGGAAATAGGAATCGGGGTGGGGATGGACATCACATGAACGATACACACCTGGTGAGACAGCAAATTGCAGAATACAGCAAACAGAAAACATACCTGTGTGCAAGGGCACCGCGCGTGGGAGTGCGCGTTCCCATAAAGCACCCGAGGACAGTCATCTACATGAGTCCCTGAGATGAAGCAGGGTGTAAAGAAACTGCGTATCACACTCGAAACCACACCCAGACGCCAAAGTAGGACAGACGTACAACAAACATGTCCACGAGCAGAGAATGCAAGAGGCGTTGCAACGCGCGTAACGAAGCGTGCAACGTCTGTATGACGTAGCGTGCACGTCACATCTTGCCACAGCTTCCAGCGCGACTGGTAATGCGCAGACAAACAATATAATATATTGAATCTTGGAGCATATGGGCCAGCAGTACAGACCACAATAGTGTCAGGAAAGCACGTGTAAGGTGGATTACTGAGATGCCGTCTGCTGCCAATACGAGTGCAGTTAGATGACGTCACCTCCTGCGGGTAGCTGCGTGCGCGTGTGCAACGCGCATCGCAATGCGCGTCGCGTTGCGCGTAGACAATGCCCCACGACCCACACCCAAGCTATACCTATATGTATGATAAGCTCAGTATGGCAAACCCCCCAGCACAACCACACGCGACGGTATGGAGTGCAGCAATGGAGGTGACAAGGACGGTGCAGTGGACCACACAGCACACCCACCAGCGCAAAACACATCTGTTCATGATAAGGTGCCAGGGCCATCTGGTGCAAATCAGAACACCAGTGCACAGTCAAGTGGTGCAGGGAGACAAAGGCAGCACAGGACCCCAGTACCCGCAGAGGTCCGGAGGAGGGCGGTGCGCTTCAGCCAGGAGGAAAATGATCTCCTCCTGGCAAGCATCCTTGACAGGTACGACCTACTTTTTGGACGCCAAAGCTCTACCATCACGATAGCCACATGCACCAGGGCATGAGCCGAGGTCCAGGCAGCAGTGGCAGCAGCAGAGGGCCCACATCGTGATATCGAGAGCCTGAGGAAGCGATACTGCGACATCAAGAGAGCCATTAGAAACTAGCTTGCCAGGGAGCGACGTGGGGCCCAAGGCACAGGAGGGGGCCCAGCACAACTAGCAAACCTCTCTGCCTTGGAGCGTCGCCTTGCTGAGAGACTCGGACCTATGTATATCCATGGCCTTCCCCCTGCTTTGGACACAGCACATCCACAAGCAGGTAGGTATGAGTGTGGTCCAACAGTGGGAGATAGCACAGGCACATGGGTTGGGGCACACCAAAGGGGGGGGCAGTACGTGGCTGGTCGGTAATCGGGGGGCAACTGAGGCACAGAGGCAGCATCCATTCACGAGCCATGGTGGGGGGATATGTCAATGGTGGGCAGTGGGCAGCACAGGTAAGTGAATGGGTGCCTGTGCAGGGGGGGCAGGCCCACAGTGGCAGCAGAGGGTAACTACATGTAGCATGGCTCACGGTGCAGGACTGGCAGGGGCAGCAGGGCCACACGGGTAGTGAGGCGGGCAACTGGGAGGCACACTGCACCTGCATCGACCATGCTGAGTGGTGGCACGGATGAGGGGGGTGATGGGCATGCATGGGGTGTGTGGCAGCATCCGGGGGTGGGGGGGCCCGGGGAAGCAGGGCACAGTGGCTACTGGCATGGGGAGTGCACAAACATTGTGGGTTGGCACAGGGGCCCTGGACCAGACCCATGCGGCTCACCAACACACATATGCCTGTGGGGGGATGTGACGGAGTGGACAGGCAGTCACGCCCCATCTGACCTATACAACATTGTGACACACAGGTGACATCTGCGCCATTGAGGCACAAGAGGAGGTGCAAGAGAAGACAGCCCCAGGCCCGTGCAGCCTGGTGGACCCTGTGGTGGAGGTGGCCCAGGTGGGAGTGGGGGGGCTAGCTGCACCCCTTGGGGACGAGAACATGCAGGGCCCACAGCCTGCAGACAGCATTACACCACCCACCACTGCAGGCACGGGGATGTGCCTGCGGATGAGGCAGCGCAAGCGAGAAATGAGGCACTGGCTGCAGTGGAAAACGTGATTGGGGAAATGCAGGCGCACTCTGCGGCAGCCCAGAGAGATGCAGAGGGTGAGTGTCCTACTGTGCTATGGTGGCTATGCCTCTGTACAGGTGTTGGATGACCCCCTGTCTCACATTTCACTATGGGCTCTCCCCACAGGTATATGGCATGTACTGCGGTCGGTGGTCCGGGTACAGCGGCGCCAGCTACGGTTGTCACATCGCCTCCAGCGGACCATGTCTGAGGTCCTTGCAAGGGTGGACCGCATGGCCACAGCGGCAGAGAGGATGGCTGAGAGCCTGGAGCGGCTGGTGTCAGGCGGAGGTGCACTCCCCGGGCAGCTGCATCCAGCACCACCACCACCATCGGCAGCAGCACCAGCGGCAGCAGAGGTGCAACCAGCACCAAGGGTTGGGCGGGGCCACGCAATGCGTGGCAGGGGGAGGGGCAAATAAAGGGCTACACAGGCGGCCTTTGATGGAGACATGTGTTCTGGGTCTCATTTGAGGGTCCGACATTCACACAACCCCCCCCGGCCCGTGACCAGGGGACGACACTGTGGCACTGATGCAACCAGCCCTTGTCCCCCCCTCCCCAACCATGTCCACCATGGGTAGGCAGCCGATCACTTAACTTGCAACATTGGAGCACCACTCCCATGCCTGGGTGGTGCACTTTGTGCCTTGGGAGTGCACACACCCCGTGGACCAATACCCTGTGGTGCCCTGACCCACCTTTTGTCTCTGTGCCGAGGTAGGTGCACTGTATGTGCCGCATGGGGAGCCACATGGGCCGCTTCCATCACGCTCGACCCAAACAGTCTGTGCACTGGACATGTCACATACTCAGGGTCACAAGGCACCCCTATCCCCCCACCATGGCATCTCCCGTGACACATGTCCACTGTGTGCCCCTAACCACACCCTTACAGCTTCCCACACCATAGGGTGCCCCCCCTGTTATGGCCCACCCACCACCCTGTGCACCTGTGGCCCCAACATACACCTACCCCCCCATGCCCCCCATCAGGCACCTCCCGATACCATAGTAGGCTCCATAGGCTATATCCATGAACTCACCTGTCACCAGTCACACCATCCACACTGCACTCCACCCCATCCACGGCCATGGCGCACTGTGGCACTCCACAGACCACCATCCCACCAATACCCCCCTCCCCACCCTCTGCTGTGCCCACCCCCGGACCCCCACCCCAATGTGGGTGCCACCACAGATGGGCCAATGCACTCCACAGACAGTATGGTCTAGCACCCCCTAGGGGCAGCCGTTACACCCGTCATTCCATGGACCGAGGTGGGCCCGCGCCCTTCAGCAAACCATTGCGGGACCCCAGTCTCATCCCCCTTTCTCACCCTGCATGCTGGTATACGTGATTGCCATCTAGCCAACCATTGCCGGAGCCTACACGACCTCAGCTGCCGTCACCGCTCCCTCCACCCCCTACTCAGGCACCAGCTTCACCACTTCCTGAGGTGCACCCTCTGTGTTCTTACCCTAACCACACCCCTGCGCAGACCCTTCGGCCGTCCTACCTTTCCCACCGCAACTTAACACTATGGGGTTAAGTCGGATATGCTACACAGGCCTTCCACCGTCCCCCACCGTATGCACCATTGTCCCCCTGTGTTGCACACCCTGCACCTTCATGGAGATCTGCTGTCGAAAGTCCCTCCTGCAGGCCACTCTCCCCCCTGCTCGTTTCCCCAATCTCATGGCAACGTAGCTGTGATATGTCTGTGGAGGTGCTGTCACCGCAGCCCTTACCTGGTCCACGTCCTCCCTCACCTCTCTGAGTGCACACTGACACACCCATCACTCGCACAGCACTGTCACATAGCAATGAGGGACATCTGACCACCAGGGTTATATTCTGAACGTAGAACTTTTATTACAGGTGGCCTCTTTGAACTTGGCCGCACATGTCACATAGCGACATAGTAACATAGTAGATAACGGCAGATAAAGACCAGCATGGTCCAACTAGTATACCCAACAACACTGCGTTGGGCACACCCATCCCTGTCAATGTGGTGTTGGGCAGGCAATGGCACGGTCCATCACAGGGCGGGTGTGCCATGTCTGTCCCCACACTACACACTCCGGGGACCCCTGTAAAATGGTGGCTGTCCAGATGCGGCACCGGCAATGCGCTCGTCGAGCTCACGCAGCCGGTCAGCCACCATGGACAGGTTCGCCAGCACCTGCCCCTGGATGAGGGCGACCTATCTCTGGGCGTGCGCCTGGGCATGCACAGCCACAGCCAGGCGCAGCCCGCACATACAGCCGCACAGACACACATCTCCCCGTGTCTGTGTGGCTGCATGCACGGTGCACCTGTCTGCGGCTATGTGTGGCAGACACACATCCAGAAGGCGTGCTTCGCCAACATCAGGGGGCAGGTGGCTGGTGCCCCCATTGCCCTGTGGCAGAGCGTGCCATTGGGGACCTGCCCCCCCCATCCCCGCACCCAATACATCCCCTCCCTCCCCCCTGCCCCCACCACCCTCTCCACATCCCCTTCCCCCTCCTCCCCCTCCCTTTCCCTGCCACCCACATCCTCCCCCTCCCTTCCCCTGTCCCCCACCTCCTCCCCCTCCCTTCCCCTGTCCCCCACATCCTCCCCCTCCCTTCCCCATCCCCCAACTCCACCCCCTCAATTTCCCTGTCTTCCACCTCCTCCCCATCCCCTTCCATATGCCCCTCATCCTCCACGCCCCCCTCCTCTCCCTCGGTGAGGGCTGGGGATCCCCCCTCGTGGCCTCCATCGCCATCTTCATCCACATGGTGCTCCTGGCCTTCGCCTCCCTCCAGGACCACATCAGCGATGGCCTCCTCCCGGCCCGCAGCACCATCCGGCTCCTCCGGCCCCACTGGCTCCACGGCAGCATGTGCATCAGCTGTGGGAGAGGGGAACACATATCATCTCCATGGTCACACATCAGATACCGCAGTCACAGTGGTCCTGTGGTTCTGCCACTCAGTGCCCCACAGGGCCATGTCACATTACTCACCATTCCTTTGCGCCATCCGTTCGCGCTGTACTCTTGCCACAAAGTGCGGGTAATGTGCCCTCAGCTCCCTGGCCTTCTTACGCAGGTCCTCCACCTGTAGGGTTGACAATGAACATTGACATTAGCTACCACAAGGACACTTTGGAGTCCTCTGCCACAACACCTATCTATCTCTTCATACAACAGGTGCCTGCCCCTATTGAGTGACACATTCATGCCCCATGCTTTCCCAAGGAACAGCCCCATGTGTGCCCCACGCACATGCCTGTCCAGCCAGGGCCCCATGTGCCCTGTGTGTGCACCCCAGCAGACATGACACAGCACATCTCTGTGTGCCACCTCCACACATCTGCCAGTGCCCATCAGCCACTGCTGGGGTGGGTGGTTGTCACCTGCAGTGCTCCCTGCGGAATCCTTTGGCTATGGTGTGTCTTTTGGAATCCGAAACAGGGCCTGTTTCCATAGCACCAGGATGGGGGATGGGGCCCTCTCTTGGGGCCTGCAGCATCCTGGGGCTATGGTTTTTCTTTTGGAATCCCAAACAGGGCCTGTTTCCATAGCACCAGGATGGGGGATGGGGCCCTCTTTTGGGGCCTGCAGCATCCTGGGGCTATGGTTTGTCTTTTGGAATCCCAAACAGGGCCTGTTTCCATAGCACCAGGATAGGGGTAGGAGCCCTCTTTTGTGGCCTGCACCATCCTGGGGCTATGGTTGTCTTTTGTGATCACAATAAGGGCCTGTTTCCATAGGACAAGGATGGGGGTAGGAGCCCTCTTTTGTGGTCTGCACCATCCTGTGGCTATGGTTTGTCTTTTGTGATCACAAACAGGGCCAGATAACATTGCACATGGAAGGGGGATGGAGCTCCCCTTTGGGGCCTGCACCATCCTGGGGCTATGGTTTGTCTTTTGGAATCCCAAACAGGGCCTGTTTCCATAGCACCAGGATAGGGGTAGGAGCCCTCTTTTGTGGCCTGCACCATCCTGGGGCTATGGTTGTCTTTTGTGATCACAATAAGGGCCTGTTTCCATAGGACCAGGGTGGGGGATGGGGCTCTCCTTTGGGGCCTGCACCATCCTGGGGCTATGGTTTGTCTTTTGTGATCACAAACAGGGCCAGATAACATTGCACATGGATGGGGGATGGAGCCCTCTCATGGGGCCTGCAGCATCCGTGGATGTATTTGGGCCTTGTGTTAGTTGACAGGGGCAAGTGACAGACCCCTGTTTGTCTCTTGGCCTGAGTGGTGGGCCTGTGGTTTCCTGTGGATAGGGCACATCCTTGGGCTGCAACAGCGCCCCATACTATAACAATGTGGTCTGTAGTGCACCCCTGCCATGTTTGCAGCTACCCCCTTGGGGCTGGGGGGTTTGTTTTTGGGTGTGTGCCAGACCTTGCTACCAGCTGGACACGGCAACACCTGACATTCCGTGGCAGTGCATAGTTTCTTTGTGCTTTGGTTACAGTGTGTTTTTTTCCACATCATCAGTTGGGGTGCCTGTCCCCATGCACTTACCTCACGTGGGTAGTCTGAGCTCCTGTTGTATCGGTGAGACAGACGCTCCCAGGCCCTCCTGAACCTGGCTAAATTCTGCCTCCTGGATGAGCCTGGAAATAAGCGCTGCTGGCGGAGGCAGAACAGCTCAGTGAGGAGATAGAGGTCCCTCTGTGTGAAAGCTGGCTTCCTCGACATGGCTGCCATTTGCTCTAACTGTATCAGTGCTGCGTATCCACGTGCATACCCACATGTTGTTATGGGCGTGTCACCGCGTGTGGATACATGCGTTGCTGCGGGCGTAAATACGTGCGTTGGTTCCGGCGTGGGCGAGCGTTACTACGTGCGTTGGTTCAGGTGTGGGCACTGTAGATTACATATCCTTGAGGGTGTATTGCACATAACATTAATGCTACCATCTCTGATTGTGCTGGCCTATTGCCTATCAGAGCCTGTGAACAGGAGCTGGACTTTACAAACCCCACTTCTTAGTACTGCTCTTACATTTTGCAGCGTCGGCATCATGTTTTATACCACCTTCTGCTGCACACATCTCACATTAGGGTACATTCACATTCCTTTGGCTAGATATGTCCTCAATGTGGAGATGTATCACACATTTTTAATGCCCCTTTTGTTTAGAGGGATTGCGGAGGGTGTGTGGTGGGAACGGCACAGAGGGAGTCCCTGATTGGTTATATGTCGGGGTGGCATTGGAAGCAATGGAGAGCTTGTGTGTATTTGACAGAGGGGCTTCATTTCACCACGCAGTTCATCTGCAGGGGTTCACAGGGTTGGATTGGAGCAGTCACACCCATGATGCACTGCACATGCAAATCAGCAGTGTACAGATGGTCATATGTTGCAGTCCCCCCCCCCCCATCACCTAGGGCTGATGGGGATCCTGACCATGTGCAGCCCCACAGCACCTCGGCATAGTAGGGGGAACAGACAATGTGTGGCACTGGTACAGAGTAACCACATTGTGCGGGTACTGTGACCACCCTGAGTTTGAGGTGGGGTGGGGGAGGATTATGATCACCACACAACCCACCCTCCGGGGCTCAGGGTGCAGAACAGGTTCAGCCACCAATAGATCCACAGTCTACCTCACTGCAATGGTAGCAGTAGAGGGGACCATCATCCCCAGTCCTGTTGGGGGACAGACAGAGCGCTACACATCCATAGGTCAATAGTCAACAAATGGCAGGCTTGGAAATGCACAGCTGCCCCCCAACATTATCTGACATTCTCCAGCAGCACGCCTCCAGCCGCTGCACCCTGCGAGGCGTTCCAGCAAGACACATACTAGCTACAGACAGTCCACCAGCTAGTCCAGAGTGCATGGTCCTGGATGAGATGCAGGCACCCAGAACAGGGATGTCAGCATACACACCAAGCAGATAAGTCAGCGAATGAACCCCAAAAGGGGACCCATATATATCACATGAGAGAAATGCCATAGAGCACTATGGGGGAACCTAGCCATGCAGTGGTCACTGCTCAGTCAGGGTGAGAGTGACCTCTCAGCAGGACATGCTATGGCCACCCTGTTCGTGCAGGTGGAGGCCGGCCACTACAATGTCCGAGCCATTGCCCTATGCCTTGAGATGATGCAGCCAGGTCAGGCCACCCTATACAGCCTATTCCCACAGTACCTTGCTCCTCATTTTGCACATTGGCAGGCCAATACTGGCAACAGTGCTAGCACTGAGGGCTGTGGGGGGTGTTTGCCGACACCGCACACTTGATAGACAGACACACACTCCCCACACCTATGCCAGCATTGTGCAGCTATGGAGGTGTTGGGCAGCCCTGCCCCCCCCCCCAACAGTCCGGGGCACAGTGCAGGAATGGCTGTGGTACGCAAAACTGTAGGTGTCACTGCACAGGCTGGTAAACACTGTCAGACACAGGACCTGTAGCACACTCCACAGACGTCAGAAAGGTTGCTATGCTGCAGCTCACTCAGAGAAAACTTGTACTTGAGCTAGGAATTGCTATCTGCTAGTAATCATAGCAACCTTTTTTAAGATGTGTACCATATTCCGAGGTTTATGGTGGCATTACTATGGTATGCAGGTGCTCGTATTGGGAGATGCACGCAAAGCCCAAAGTCCTGCCTCTCCAGTTGGCTTTGGATGATGGGGCCTGTGGGTGCGGGTGTGTCTGCCCCTGTTGGCTGCTGCTTTACGGCAGTGTTTCCCAAATCCAGTCCTGGTGTGCCAAACACTGTTCAGGTTTTCATGCTGTCCCTCATGGCTATGCAAGAGATACATCTGCATACCATGGGGGTGGTGCATAGATATGCAGCACAGGCATCTTTATTAGAGGCAGCATGGAACCTGAATGGTGTTTGGCCCTCCAGGACTGCATTTGGGAGACTCTGCTGTAGGTAATGCGCCTGTTTATGGAGTCTGTGGTCTGTAGGGTAAAATGTAGGTGTTTTGGGCATGTTTACGTCATCTGAAAATAAGGTTCTGTCTGTATTAGGACTTTGTAGTAGTGGGTAAAATATGCGGAGTGGGTTGGCGGAATCCACAGCTGGGACTTGAACCTGTGATCGTCTGCTTCTGATTACAGTGGTTGTGTGCACTGCACCACCATGCTATCACAGAGATGGTGCATTCCCTGGTGGTACCTTGACATGTGCCGCCTGCGGCCCTCTGTATCCCCTTCTCCAGCATCTGTCCAGTTGCCGTTCCAACATGCCCGCCCTGCTGTTGCGGGACATGTGCATGCCATAGGCACCCTGTCTGGTCGTGGAGGAAACCCTGAGCAGCGCTATTTCACTGTGGGTCCATTCACCTTGTATGGAGACGGATTATAGACCCTTCCACAGTTTCTATCTGTTCTATGGAGCTTACTCGGGGGGGGGGGGGGGTGTTTATCATTGATACCACTGTTGACCAACTTGGTTATTGTTTTTATCCAGTTTGTTGGGGTCATTTTCAGTGTTTCTATTGCCCCTTTGTTCTGTGCACATGTATCACACTTATCACTTTCTTTGGGTTTTCCTGCCTGGGCTGTACATTGCTGACACCTAAATGGTTTCTCTCCCCTTTAATGTGCCTTTAACGGCAGGTTTTCATTCGCGTTGGATTTGAGCTCTGAAATTCAGCGCGTTAGTGTGAGGGGAGCCTCTCCCCGCCCACTCTCCGCCCATTGACCCTTTCTCTCCGCCCTTTCTCCACCTTCTGCGTTGTTTTACCGCGCCACGGGGCTTTACGATCGTTAACTACGGTTAACGCGTGTAGTATGACATTAACGCTCGTTGGCGCGTGATTACGCGCATTATACTGCACTTACGATCGTTAACATCGTACAACGCACGTTATTCACGTTTACCGCACTTTAGTAAACATACCCATATATTTTTGCTGGGAGTGACGTCCTGAATTTGGTTTTTTTTCTCATCCATCACTCTATTCCCTAGCTCAGGGGTCGGCAACCCGCGGCTCCGGAGCCGCATGCGGCTCTTTCTCACCTTTGCCGCGGCTCCGGAGCACACTGCCCGCCCGGTATTTATGGCGTTATGGGCTCCCTCCCTTCTTCTGCAGCCGCGGTTCCCTGCCTCTTAGGGAACCGCGGCTGTGCTTTTAAAATCATCTCGGAGCCCTTCCTGTCTTGACGGGCTCCGTGCAGCATTGTCCCGCCTCTAAAGGAAGTTGTTTACCACTTCCTTTGGAGGCGGGACAATGCTGCACGGAGCCCGTCAAGACAGGAAGGGCTCTGAGATGATTTTAAAAGCACAGCCGCGGTTCCCTAAGAGGCAGAGAGCCGCGGCTGCAGAAGAAGGGAGGGAGCTGACAGGGAGGGAGCAGATATGGATGGATGGAGGGGGCTGACATGGAGGGAGGGAGCTGACATGGAGGGAGGGAGGGGGGCTCACATGGAGCGAGGGAGCAGATATGGATGGATGGAGGGAGGGGGCTGACATGGAGGGAGGGAGCAGATATGGATGGATGGAGGGAGGGGGGCTGACATGGAGGGAGGGGGGCTGACATGGAGGGAGGGAGCAGATATGGATGGATGGATGGAGGGAGGGTGGGGGGCTGACTTGGAGGGAGGGCGGGGGCTGACATGGAGGGAGGGAGCTGATATGGATGGATGGAGGGAGGGAGCTGATATGGATGGAGGGAGGGGGCTGACATGGAGGGAGGGAGCAGATATGGATGGATGGAGGGAGGGGGCTGACATGGAGGGAGGGAGGGGGGCTGACATGGAGGGAGGGAGCTGATATGGATGGAGGGAGGGGGGCTGACATGGAGGGAGGGAGCAGATATGGATGGATGGAGGGAGGGGGGCTGACATGGAGGGAGGGAGGGAGCAGATATGGATGGATGGAGGGAGGGGGCTGACATGGAGGGAGGGGGGCTGACATGGAGGGAGGGAGCAGATATGGATGGATGGAGGGAGGGGGGCTGACATGGAGGGATGGTGGGGGCTGACTTGGAGGGTGGGAGCTGATATGGATGGATGGAGGGAGGGAGCTGATATGGATGGAGGGAGGGGGGCTGACATGGAGGGAGGGAGCAGATATGGATGGATGGAGGGAGGGGGCTGACATGGAGGGAGGGAGCAGATATGGATGGATGGAGGGAGGGGGGCTGACATGGAGGGAGGGAGCAGATATGGATGGATGGAGGGGGGGCTGACATGGAGGGAGGGGGGCTGACATGGAGGGAGGGAGCAGATATGGATGGATGGAGGGAGGGGGGCTGACATGGAGGGAGGGGCTGACATGGAGGGAGGGAGCAGATATGGATGGATGGAGGGCGGGGGGATGACATGGAGGGAGGGAGCAGATATGGAGGGAGGGAGCTGATATGGATGGATGGAGGGAGGGGGGCTGACATGGAGGGAGGGAGCTGATATGGATGGATGGAGGGAGGGGGGCTGACATGGAGGGAGGGAGCTGATATGGATGGAGGGAGGGGGCTGACATGGAGGGAGGGGGGCTGACATGGAGGGAGGGAGGGAGCTGATATGGAGGGAGGGAGGGGGCTGACATGGAGGGAGGGAGCTGATATGGATGGAGGGAGGGAGGGGGCTGACATGGAGGGATGGAGCACTGGTAATGGGGTTGAGGGGACGAGCACTGGAAATGAGCTGATTAGGGGAGGCTAGGACTGGTAATGAGCTGATGGGGGGGTAGGACTGGTATTGGGCTGATTAGGGGAGGCTAGCACTGGTAATGGGGTTGAGGGGGGATTAGCACTGGGAGGTACTGGGAGTGAGGACTGGAAAGGGGCTGATATTGGGGAGGGTTACTGGGACTGGAAATAGGCTGATGGAAAGAAGTGAAGAAAACGAAAGAAGAGATAAGAAATGGCAGATGGACCATAGACCACAGAAAGAGAGCTAAGAGAAGACAGGAAAGCAGAAGCCTCAGATCGGGACCAGCATGATCAAAGAATAAATTGGTCAGACAACAAAGGTAGAAAAAATAATTTTATTTCATATTAGTGATTTGACTACAAAATCATCATAATTTTGAAATCAAATATTGTTACTTGTTGTTGTGATATTTTCTGGCGTTTTTTTTTTTGGTGTGTGAAGGAAGAGGGGTAGTCTTATACGGCGAGTATAGGCCAAACACCTATATTTTAACAGGAAAAGTAGGGGGTCGTATATAGCATTAAGGTAAGAAACAATATATGCAGTGTTAGATTTGTTTTAAATGTCGCAATGGTTTTGCGGCTCCCAGTTTTTTTTTTTCCCTTCGGAAACGGGTCCAAGTGGCTCTTTACGTCTTAAAGGTTGCAGACCCCTGCCCTAGCTTAAATGATTGTCCACATATTGCCTGAAGTTTTCACTTAGGATCCTTTTTCCTGCCATCTAATGTTAGATGTGGATAGCCAATAGGATCAGTCTCAGATCAGGTATTTTCTTCAAAGGACCATAGGTGGCTTTGCTTTTTACAGCCGTATTAAGCTCTGGTCAACATTGTTACTCATTTTTTAGCCACTGACAAAGGCCTTGCTGAAACATAGCCGTATTGGGCTGAGTACTCCTGTGTTTTTACCTCATTTCCTACAATAAAGTTTTAGCAATACTACTCGCTCTAGACTAGTTTGTTAAATACTGTTTCTAGCCAGGTCATTTGTACCCAACTGGATAACAGCATCAATTTTGGAATACTTACTGTCTGCACTGACTATGTTAAAAATTTGGTTTGTGTTCCTGCTAGCTGAAGAACCTAGGATATATTTGACCATCTTCTGTCCCTTGGGTTGTGTTCCCAAGTTAATCACTCTGATGATGGAGTCTCCAAGTAATAACAGTTTCCTGTTTCATGATTTTTTGTTCATATTTGAGGCATTACCAGTAGATTGGGTGTTAACCTTCTCATTTTAGGTCACTTCAGTTTCTACCAGGAGGAATGGCCTAGTGGTTAGGACATGGTACCACAGGCTGGAGGACCAGGGGTTCACATCCCACCTGGAGACAGCAATCTCAGGCTGGAGGGACTGGGATTTCTAGTTCCATAGGCACACCTTGGGCAGGCCACTTAACCCTCTGCTGTCTCAGGTACACATAGACTATGAGCCCTGTGGGGACAAGGGAATGTATCCAGTAACTGTTTGTAGTGATTACATATGTAAACCACTTTCCTTGAAGATAAGATGATATAGGAAAACTGGTTAAATAAATACTAGTTGGGTTCTCATTTTCCAAGGTGGAGAAAGCATTATGTAGGGATATCTCATGTTGGAGAGGGTATCTCTGAGTTATAGGTCACAGTCTACCAGAGCCCACTATGATCCATTTGTTCCTGGGATGTTTGACTCTTTGTGGGAGTGGCAGTGAGTTGTTTTCAATTTATTTGACCAGTTTTCTATATCACCTTATCCTTCAAGGAAAGCAGTTTACATTATGTAACCACTAGAAACAGGTACTGGATACATTCCCTTGTTCCCAAAGGGCTCACAGTCTATGTGTAACTGAGGCAATGGAGGGTTAAGTGGCTTGCCCAACACCACAAGGAGTGCCTATAGGACTAGAAACCCCAATCCCTCTGGGCTGAGATTGCTGTCCCCAGGTGTGACTTGAACCCTCAAGTCCTCCAGCCTGAGGTACTGTGTCCTAACCTCTAGGCCACTCCTCCCTAAAATTTGTATCTTAAAGGAGTTGCATTTCATTGCAGCTAATTCTTCCCTTAAAAGAGTCAATTCTTTATTCATGGCAGATAGCTTAAGACATATAGGGCAAGCTCTAAAGCTCCAAATGATTTTTCTTAGAATGAAGGCAAGCCACTTAACCCTCCATTGCCTCAGGTGCACTTAGATATGAGCCCTTCATGGACAAGGGAATAAAAAGTGCCTGTTAGAATATATTTGTAAACCGCTCTGATACACAAAGTAAAGGGCGGTATATCAAGTGCCTAAACCATAAGTAAACCATAAGCTATTGCATTGCAAACATGACATGTTGATTGAGCAAGTTATAAACCATTTAATTGGAGAACAGATGACGATGAGATGCATATAGGCAAGTGCAACTTAGAGAGGGCAGGGATGACCCATCCATTGTGTGAGAATGTTGTTCGCACAGGGCCACGGCGCTTCGGGGGGCCCTATGCCAACAACATCTTGCATTGAATACTGACAGGCAGGGCGGCTTTAGAGGGAGCCGAAGAAGTCCCAGCTCACCTCTAACAGCTGCTGAATTGAAGAGTGTCTTTTTTCTTCTCTTCGGCAACTGTACTGTAATTTAGAACGCTGCTGCACTGAACGCCGGGAAACAGGAAGTCCCCTTTGATCTCAGCGCGGCAGCATCGTAAACTACAATACAGCTGCCGAAGTGAAGGAAAAACACGTTCTTCACTTCAGCAGCTGTTAGAGGTGAGCCGGGGCCTCTCCAGCTCCCTCTAAAGCATTTTATACAGCCGCAGGGCTCTTAAGAAGGGGAGGGAGGGCTTGGACTGGAAATAGGCTGAGTGGGGGGGGGGCTTGGACAGGAAATTGGGGGGAATCTAGGACTGGAAATGGGGTTTGTGGGGGGGGCTTGGACTGGAAATAGCAGATGGGGAGGGGGGCTTGGACTGGAAATGGGCTGAGTGGTGGGGCTTGGACTGGAAATTGGGGAGAGGCAGGACTGGAAATGTGCTGAGTGGAGGGGAGCTAGGACTGGAAGTGGGCTTATGGTGGGGCTAGGAAAGGACTGGAAATGGGCTGATGAAGGCTAGGATTTGAAATGGGCTGATGGGAGGCTAGGATTTGAAATGGGCTGATGGGGGGTCTTGGATTGGAAATAGGCTTATAGGGGGCTTGGATTGGAAATGGGCTGAGCGGGGGGGGGCTTGGACTGGAAATTGACTGAGTAGGGGGAGCTAGAACCGAAAATAGCAGATGGAGAGGGGGCTTGGACTGGAGATGGGCTGAGTGGGGGGGCTTGGACTGAAAATTGAGGAGGGGGAGCTAAGACTGGAAATGGGCTGATGGTGGGGCTAGGAAAGGACTGAAAAGGGACTGATGAGGGGTTAGGACTGGAAATGAGCTGATGGAGGAGCGAGGATAGGACTGGAAATGGATGGGGTTAGGATTGGAAATGGGTTGATGGAGGGGCTAGGATAGGACTGGAAATGGGCTGATGGGGGCTAGGATTGGAAATGGGCTGATGGGAGGCTAGGATTGGAAATGGACTGATGGGGATCTTGGATTGGAAATAGGCTTATAGGGGGCTTGGATTAGAAAAGGGCTGAGTGGGGAGGGAGAGCTAGGACTGGAAATGGGATGAGTGGGGGAGGATTGGACTGGAAATTGACTGACTAGGGAGAGCTAGAACCAAAAATAGCTGATGGGGAGGGGCTTGGACTGGAAATGGGCTGAGTGGAGGGGCTTGGACTGAAAATGGGGGGGAGCTAGGACTGGAAATGGGCTGATGGTGGGGCTAGGAAAGGATTGAAAAGTGGCTGATGGGGGGCTAGGACTGGAAATGGGCTGATGGAGGGGTGAGGATAGGATTGGAAATGGGTTGATGGAGGGTCTAGGATAGGACTGGAAATGTGCTGATGGGGGGCTAAGATTGGAAATGGGCTGATGGGAGGCTAGGATTGGAAATGGATTGATGAAGGGGCTAGGATAGGACTGGAATGGTTGGGGGAGCTAGGACTGAAAATGGGCTCATGGGGGGGAGCTTGTATTGGAAATGGGCAGAATGTAGGGGGAGCTAGGACTGGAAATGGGCTGATGGAGGGGTTAGGATAGGACTGGAAATGGGCTGATGGGGGGCTAGGATTGGAAATGGGCTGATGGGAGGTTGGATTAGAAATGGGCTGATGGGGGGCTTGGATTGGCAATTGACTGATGGAGGGGCTAGGATAGGACAGGAAAGGGCTGATGGGCGAACTAGGATTGTAAATGGGCTGTTGGGGGGCTAGGACTGGAAATGGGATGAAGTGGGGACTAGAAGGGGGAGGATGCTGGGTGGGGCTGGAACTAGAAGGGAGCTGATGTTGGGGGAGGACTAGAATGGAATAGGGCTGGGAGAGTGAAATGGAGAGGGGAAAAATATTTTGTGTGGGAGGGAAGAAAAATCTATGACAGGCTGGGTATTGGGAGATCAAGTGGGGACTGAGGATGGAGGGGTAAATTTGAGTGGATGAAAAAGGAATAAAGAAAGAGATAGAGGAAAGAGCAAAAGGAGAAAGATCAATATATTAAAGCAGATGTAGAGAGAGACTGGAAAAAAACTAGAAGAGAGAAGAAAGGACAAATGGACAACAGACAATGGAAAGTTAGCAGAAGACAAGAAGAAAACAGAAGAAAGTGGCTGAAGCAATTGCAACTGAAAAATAAAATGCACAAACAACAAAATGTAGAAAAATACTTTTTTATTTTGAATTTATTAACTGGAATATGTCAGTACTGGTAAATGTGTGTCTTTAATGTCTGCATTTTGTTTAGTATAAGAGGATGTTAATTTATAGTTTTATTTCTGCAGAGTTGTTGTACATTCCAAGTTTGGCTTTTGGGGTTTCCAGTTTAATTATTGTCTTCCTATTTCTAAATTGTGATCCCTTGTTCTTTGTTTTGTGATGGTCTATGTCAGCGATGGCGAACCTATGGCACGCGTGCCAGCTGTGGCACGTGAAGGCCTTGCAGCTGGCACGCGGGAAGGTCCGCAATTAGGTTTTTTGTTTTTTTTTCAATTTTACTTGTCTGCTGCCGCTGTCGGGGCCGCCGCGGCAAAATCGAGCGTGCCGCGGGGCCCCCTGTACCCGGCAGAGCCTGCCCTCCCCGTAGCAGCTCTCTCTTTGGCAGCTCTCTCTTTGGAGCTGCAGTCAGACGCGCCGGCTTGCAGAGCGCGAAGGGAAGAGTTTCCCTTTCGCGACTCTGTTAAGCCCGCGGGGGCTGATGGGAACTTCCCATCAGCCCCCGCGGGTTTAACAGAGCAGCGAGGGAGAAACTCTTCCCTCGCGCTCTGCAAGCCGGCGCGTCTGACTGCAGCTCCAAAGAGAGAGCTGCTACGGGGAGGGCAGGCTCTGCCGGATACAGGGGGGCCCCGCGGCACGCTCGATTCTGCCGCGGCGGCCCCGACAGCGGCAACAGACAGGTTTTCTTTTTTTTTAATTTTCCCTGGGCTGGGGGGGGGGCGTAGGAGTGGTGATGTGATGGGCTGGGCTGGGCTGGGCTGGGGGGGGTTAGGAGTGGTGATGTGATGGGCTGGGCTGGGCTGGGGGGGGTTAGGAGTGGTGATGGGCTGGGCTGGGCTGGGCTGGGCTGGGGGGGGGTTAGGAGTGGTGATGGGCTGGGCTGGGGGGGTTAGGAGTGGTGATGGGCTGGGCTGGGGGGGGTTAGGAGTAGTGATGGGCTGGGCTGGGGGGGTGTTAGGAGTAGTGCTGGGCTGGGGGGATTTAGGAGTGGTGATGGGCACTGGGCTGGGGGGTTAGGAGTGGTGATGGACACTGGGCTGGCTGGGGGGGGTTAGGAGTGGTGATGAGCACTGGGCTGGCTGGGGGGGTTAGGAGTGGTGATGGGCGCTGGGCTGGGGGGGTTAGGAGTGGTGATGGGCGCTGGGGGGGCTTAAACTAAAAATTGGGTGATGGGGGATTAGGACTGGAAATGGGCTGGTGGGATTAGGACTGGAAGTGGGTTGATGGGGGGTTAGGACTGGTAATGGGCTATGGGGGGCCTTAAACTGAAAATTGGGTGATGGGGGATTAGGACTGGAAATGGGCTGGTGGGATTAGGACTGGGAGTGGGCTAATGGGGGCTAAGACTTGTAATGGGTTGGGGGGGTTGCTAGGACTGGAAACGGGCTGAGTGGAAGGGGGCTTGAACTGCAAATAGCTGTTGGGGATGGGGCTTGGAATGGAAATGGGCTGAGGGGAAGTGGGGGGCTTGAACTGCAATAGCTGATGGGGACGGGGCTTGGAATGGAAATGGGCTGAGGGGAAGTGGGGGGCTTGAACTGCAAATAGCTAATGGGGAGGGGGACTTGGAATGGAAATGGGCTGAGTGGAAGGGGGCTTGAACTGCAAATAACTGATGGGAAGGGGGGCTTGGAATGGGCTCTTAGGGGAGGGAGCTAGGACAGGAACTGGGCTGATGGATGGGCTAGGATAGAACTGAGAATTGGGTGTTGGGGGAGCTAAGATTGGAAATGGGCTGTGGTGGGGGCTTGGATTGAAATGGACTCATGGAGGGGCTAGAACTGGAGGTAGGCTCATGGGGGGCTTGGATTAGAAATGGGCTGAGTGGAGGGGAGCTAGGATTTAACATGGGCTGATGGTGGGGCTAGGAAAGGACTAGAAATGGGCTGATGGGAGGCTGGTATTGGAAATGAGCTGATGAAGGGACTCGGATAGGACTGGAAATGGATGGGGGAGCTAGGACTGGAAATGGACTGATGAGGGGACTAGAAGGGAGCGGATACTGGGTGGGGCTGGAACTAAAAGGGAGCTGATGTTGGGGGAGATTAGAAGGGGATGGGGCTGGTTGAATGAAATGGAGAGGGGAAAAATATTTTGTGTGTGAGGGAAGAAAAATGTACAATTGGCCGGGTATTGGGAGAGTAAGTGGGGATTGAGGATGGAGGGGTAAAATTTGAGTGGATGAAATAGGAATGAGGAAAGAGCAAAAGGAGAAAGATTAGTATGTTAAAGCGGATGTAGAGAGAGAGAATGGAAAAAAAAACTAGAAGAGAGAAGAAAGGACAAATGGACAGCAGATGATGGAGAGTTAGCAGAAAACATGAAGAAACCAGAAGAAAGTGGCTGGAGCAATTGCAACTGTGTAACTGAGCTGAGGTATTCTGTTTATGTAATTCCTTTTTGACATTGCCACTTGTTCTCTTTCCCCAGTAGGTCATGTATTGTTGTTCTCTGAAATGTATTGGTTTAATATTTGCAGTGTTGCCTTTTGATAGGTATGGTATGGTGCTTTGTGACTCCTGGTAGTGCTGTTAGGATACGGCGGGTTTGCTATTGGTTCTAAATGGGCAGTGTTTGTAGTAGTTCCTAATGTGCCTGGCGGTTGGCACTGAATTATAGTAATGTAGAAATCTTTTAGTCTGTCTTTATCCATACACTCATTAAGAGACATGTTTACTAAAAGTTAGTGTATGTTAGCATTATGCAAATATTTATGCAAATTGACGTGCTGGCACTTTGAGGAAATTCTTTGGTTTTGTGCGGCAGTTTGGGCACTCGGGCTCAAAAAGGTTAGCCATCACTGGTCTATGTTCTGCATGTATAACCAAGCTGAGGTATTCTGTTTACGTAGTTTCTATTTATTTATTTATTTATTTATGGGGCAAGGTACTTCAGGCCGGAAGGTCGGGGGTTCAAATCCCACTAGAGGACAGCATCCTTGGGCCAGAAGGACTGGGGTTTCTAGTCCCACAGGTGCTCCTTGTGGTCTTGGGCAAGCCACTTAACCCTCCATAGCCCATGTTCCCTGTAAAACAGTTATCTCCAAGTTATAATGCCCTGTTCAATGTAATTTCAGTTTGTTCAATGTAAACCGCACTGATGCAGAATAGCGCGGTATATAAGAGAATGTAAAATAAATAAAATAAATACATAAATTATGTAACATTTCTTATATACCGCCTTTCATGATATCAAGGTGGTTTACATTGAACAAACTGAAATTACTTTGAACAGGGCATTATAACTTGGAGATAACTATTTTACAGGGAACATGGGCAATGGAGGGTTAAGTGGCTTGCCCAAGACCACAAGGAGCACCTGTGGGACTAGAAACCCCAGTCCTTCTGGCCCAAGGATGCTGTCCTCTAGTGGGATTTGAACCCCTGATCTTCTGGCCTGAGGTAACTTGCCCCAACCACTAGGCCACTCCTCCCAAATTTGACAGTGCCACGTGGTCTCTTTCCCCAGTAGGAGATGTATTGGTATTCTCTGAGATGTATTGGTTTAATATTTGCAATGTTGCTTTTGATAAGTAGAATATGGTGCTTTATGAGCCCTGATAGTACTGTTATGATATGGTGGGTTTGCTATGGATTCTAAATGGGCAGTGTTTGTAGTACTTCCTAATGTGCCTGGCGGTTCGCACTGGAGTATAGTAATGTAGAAATCTGGTAGTCTTTTTTATCCATACACCCATTAAGAAGTATGTTTGCTAAAAGTTAGTGCATGTTAACATTATGCAAATATTTATGCAAATTAGGTCCCGCACCCACCTTGCGCCACTCCTGGGGGGTGGAATTCAGTGCCCCAGGCCAGAAGACCTTATAGGAATTGAGAGTATACTAAAATTTCTGATTATAAAAGGCAAGGAATACAGACAAGTTAGATTTTCCTAAGCTGTTAACCAAAATTTAGGTTATTTGCCCCTATACTTGGACAGGTAGAAATTTGGAAGAAAACATTCTTTGTAACAAACCACAATGGCTAAATAATATTATAAGAGGTAGGCAATAGAAAGTTTATATCAAAAACCAGCCAAAAAGTAAAAAGTTAGAATATCTTAGCTATGCAGATTCTCCTGAATCAGGGAGGCTGGAAAATACTGGAACAAACTGCTTTCTGCCTGCTCATGCATCATTTGCTCAGTTAATTAAACACACCCCTAGGGAGAGGCAGGCTTGTAACAGAACAAAGAAAACTTTATTTCTATTTATATGTTTAAGCTAAACCACTATGGAAAGGACCATAGAAATGTAAAATTCTACTTTTACTGCAAAATCACTTAGCAAAAAAGGTCTGTACAAATTTTAAAGCCAAATGTTTACTTCAATACCAGGCAGGTAAATATCTAGAATTCAGCATTCCAGGCCAGTAGACCTTATGATTTATGGTTTATTTATTAGGTTTTGATATACCACTCTTTGGCCAGGCAATCAGAGCAGTTTACAATATTTAAAAAAATGCAAATTACCAGCAAATTAGAAAATGAAAAGGAACTCCATCAAACTGATAGGACAGGAAAGAGTACAGCAGAGAAAGTGCAAGTGTAGAAATTAGATGCATGGCATCTCTTTGGGACAGCAGCTCAGCCAGAGGGGTGAATACCGTAAGCTTGTGTAAATAAGTGGGCCTTAAGGAGGCATTTAAAAGCAGGAAAGGAGGGTTCTATCCTTAACTAGAGGAGTAGAGAGTTCCAGAAGGTGGCTGCCAAGTTAAAGAATGTGGAGCGACGCGTTGAATCATACTCGGCACGCAACAGCAATGGGAGGACCAGGCAATATCTTGATGGGACCTAAGGCAGTATTGGGGAACATACAGAATATTTAGGAAGGACAGATAGAGTGGTGCGTGATTGTGAAGGGACTTGTGAGTGAGTGTGAGGATTTTAAAAGATATCCTCTGGGGAATGGAGAGCCAATGATGTTGGATGAGAAAGGGTGTGACATGATCATATTTCTTAGCATGTATGAGGGTACAAATGACAGTATTCTCAATGGATTGGAGACATTTCATGAGGGGATGTGGAAGACCAGCGAAGCAGACAATACTCAATTTTGGAAATCATGGTGCTAAGGAGCAGAGTGGTCAAGGCAGCTTGATCAAAAAAAGGGGCGGAAGCCATGGTTCTGTGTAGAGAGGAGAAGGCAAATCTAGTTAAGTGAGAGATGTGCAAGGAGAATGTGAGATCGCAATTGATGTGAATTCCAAGATATTTAAATATGATTGTAGTGCAATGGGGGAGATTCGAGAGAAGAAGCCAGAGAGGGGGCAGTTTTGGAACCCGTAATCCAAGTGACTGTGGCCTTACCTGGGTTGAGTTTTAGGACGTTAGTGCAGAACAAGGCTTAAATTGAATCAAGAGCGATGTTGATGGGAGAGAGATCAGGGGAGACACTGTCAAGATGGGCAAGGAGAAGAATATCATCAGCATAGATGTAGAAATTAATACCTAATGATTGAATGTGGGTGGCGAGGGGACTGAGGAAAATATTGAAAAGGAGGGGGAAAGGTAAGACCCTTGGGGGACACCACAGGGAAGGGAGAAACCTGAGGAGGTACAGCGATGCCTGTGAACCTCATACATGTGATCCTGAAGAAAAGAGGTGAACCAAGAAAGTATGGTGCCCCGGATCCCTATGTCATGGAGACAAGAAAGGAGAAGGTTGTGGTCTACAAGATCGAAAGCAGCTGTGAGGTTTAGTGAAATAGCTAAAGCATAGGAGCCATATGAATGTCATTGAGCATGGAGGTGATGATAGTTTCAGTACTATGGTATGGACAGAATCCTGACTGATGGGGGTGCAAGGCAAGAGAGTGTTCTAGATGGTCGGACAACTGGTGAAGAATCAAGCATTCACTCAGCTTAGCAAGAAAGGGGAGATTGGAGATAGGCCTGTAGTGAGCAGGATTTTCCCAGTCAAGTTTAGGGCCTTTCAACAAAGTATGGATAAGCTATTTTTTCCAGGGAGAGGGGATAATGCCTGAAGAAAAGGAGGTATTGAGCATCGAGCAGATGTATGGGATGAAACCTAAGGAGGGCTCTACATACCAAGTGGAAGGGATGTGGTCCAGGGGACAAAAAGGTTTCTTAATGGTGGAAAGCATACGAGTCAGAGCTGTAACATCAAGCAAAGGAAAGGAGTGCCAAGTGGGTGTTCCAAGCTGAACAGATAGAGTGGGAGAAATGAGTCATGCAATGGGAGGCTAGAGAAATTGAGGAAATGCAATGTGTGCCTTTGAGTCAATGTGCAGTCCTAGTGACCCAGTAGCTCCTGGGTTTGCTTGGCAGTGTATCCAGAAGTCAATTGCCAGGCCTTTCTTCTGAGGCAATGGAGGGTTAAGTGATTAGCCCAAGGCCACAAGAAGTACTAGTAGGAATTGAACCCTGGTCTCTTGTCTACCAAGTCAGTACCCTTACCATTAGGTTATTCCTCCACTCTGGTGCAATTAAATGTGGGTGACCCCAGGGCTGGCACAATCATTAGATGAAAAGGAAGTTGGCATTGGACATCAGAGGGGGCAGAATCAAACATCCCTGCAGCGCTGAAGTTGTAAGATGAACACCGTGGCACTGTTTGTGGCTATTGCCACCACTGCAGGTACTGGAGAGGGGCGACAGCGGTGACAATGGGCACCAAAGATGGGGAAGGGAGTGCAAAGGATAAGGTTCATTTAGGGCGCCTCATCTCCTTGTGCCGGGGCTGGCCCTGAGTGCACCCAACAATAGAAACTTGCCTCTTTCTTTTGTTAAGCTCTATTTGCTTTCAATGCACTTCTTACTGTGATTAAAACTGATTCAACTCATAAAAATTCAGCTCAAAGCATATATGCACTTTGAGCTATACCTACAGTAGCTTCAAGCCAAAGAGTAGTACAGTGATGTTTCTAATGCTGGCAATGAAAATTTTTTAATTACAGCTTCATCCACACACAGGAAAGCCATTGCTGTGAGCCACAATCGCTCTCACTAACCTAACAATACCCATAGAGCAGTGGTTCTCAACCCAGTCCTCAGACACATTTAGCCAGTCAGACTTTGAAAATAACCATAATGAATATGCATGAGATAGATTTTTATGCACTGCCTCCATTAAATGCAAATCTCTATCATGCATATTTATTATGGTTATTGTTAGGTGCACCAGCGCTAATTGCCACGTTAATGGTGATCGCATATTAATAAGCTCTTCATGCCCACATTCCACTCCTAACCAACTCACTCTCCACATTAGCACAAGAGTGCTATTTAACATGCATTTTAGCAGTTAGTATATAGCATGTCCACTTGTTAATGTTCAGAGCAGCCAGTAACCGCACTCTATAATGCACATTAACTGCTTAGCAGCCCTTAGTAAAAGGGCCCAAAAGAGTGCTGGCTACTAAGGTGCACCAACATTAACGCAAAAGATCTATGTGTGATGATTTACAACAACCTAGACATGGTGTAAATGCATGTGTCTAAATTTGCAGAAAACATACATAAGTTAGAACATTTTATGCACCCAAGCTCTGCCCCTGTGCTCACCCTCTCCAAAAGTAAGCACCATTGCCTTGATGCATGTCCTTACAGCATAGTGCCTACCTAAACTACCAGACAGCCAGATGCTTCAAACCATTAGATAAAAATACATTCCTTGAAGTACTCTTCCTCCTGGATATTGATACTAACGACATTGATACCCTCATATCCAACTGGAACCAGGTCATCGGAGAAGCAGCTGCAAAACTACAGTTCCACAACATACCAAAAACACCCAAAGACTCCATGATACACCTCAGACCTCAGCGATCTCAAAAAACAATTTTGGAAACAAGAACGCAAATGGCGAAGATCCAAATGTACAAATGGCCAAACTACTTATATGTTACTACTAATAGAATACCTCTCCACAACTGACAAGTGTAAAAGAGCATACTACACCAAACTAATTAATATGTCAATCAAGAGACCAAGTGAGCTATTAGATATAGTAAAAGATCTATTAAAATCACCTTGTGAGAACAACACAGACACCATCCCCAGCCCACAGACACTGGCAAACCACTACAAATCTACCACCATAATACCATCTATACAGCCTGAACAACCACAACACACTAGAATCACAGACAATGCCTGGACCTCCTTCAGCTCCATCAGCAAGAAAAACATAGAATCCACAATCACTGCTTTCAACACAACCACATTCCCACTAGAACCCTGCCCAGTGAGCTGGATTAAAGCAACTAAAACTGAACTAAACCCATTCCTCAAGAAAATTATCTAACTATTCCTTCAACAAGGTCACATGCCAAAACAGCTGAAAACCATCTCTATCCGACCCACCCTAAAAAGCATAAAATTAGACCCCAAAGACCCCATGTCCTACATACCATTATCAGCTTTCCTTTCCAATCCAAAATAATAGAAAAAGACATTCTTCAACAGCTCCAAGAACACACCAGCAAACATGCATCCCTAAACCCACAACAGCATGGTTTTAGGCCACATGGAGATGAAACTCTCATTACTTTCCTAATAAAAAGGCTAATAAAAGGAACCCAAAAATCATACCAAGGATACATCTTGATATGTTTGGACATCTCAGCAGCTTTTGATACCATCAACCATAACATCCTCCTCCAAAGACTTCATGCCACTGGATTACAAAAAGAAGTCTTAAAATGGTTCCACTCCTACTTGAATGAACAACAGCAAGTGAAAATAGGCACCAACATATCATCTCCTTTCCCCAAACCCAAGATGTCCCACAAGGATCATCACTATCAGAACTCCTCTTCATCATCTATCTACAGCCACTATACCCAATCATTCAATCCTACAACATATACTCCCACATCTATGCAGATAATATAATGATATAGTGATATATGCTCCCTTCAATACCAGTGATCTCACATACAAAGGAATATAACTTGTTCCACAGATGTCACCCTATGACTGGCATTAAATTCACTTACAATCAACTCTTCATCACGAACGATGAAACATTTCATCCTCGACCATCCCTGACATTAAATAGCATTGATGTGAAATTCAAGAAAGAGATCAATACCTGGACAAACACCTCACTCTGAAGCCACATATAAACAATACAACAAGGATCTATCACCAAATTTGAACCCTGTAACACCTCAGTGCTTTACTGGACCCACCAGACTTCCACACTGCATTCCAATCCATCATCTCACTGAATATTGACTAATGTAACTCAATCTACCATGGTCTACCAAAATCCACCCTGCTCCCTTTGCACACCACACTACACACAATGGCACACATCATCCAAGGAACTTCAAGATACAAACATAACTCCCATAATGAGGCAACTCCACTGGCTTCCTGTTCTAAGCAGCATCAAATATAGAATTATACTACTCATCTTCAAAATCATCAACTGCCAATCCTCCTCCCACCTACAAATACTGCTAAACACAACCAAAACCAATAGGATAGGACAACAAATCCTCAAAAATATGCTGATCATACCACATAAGAAAACCAAAAGCAGCCAATACGCATGTAGAAGAGCATTTGAACTATATGCTCCAAGCCTATTGAACTCCCTACCTGAAAAAAATCAAAAACATCAATGACCTACTCAACTTCCAGAAATAGCTCAAGACTCGCCTGTTCACAGAACACTTTGGGCCTACCTAAGATTCCCTCCCCCCCATACTCCCTCCCTTCCCCCATATAAAACTCCCCCCATAAACATCCCCACAGTCCATCTAATTAACCTCCTATCACACCTTCCACTACCTCAACACATTTGAATAACCTCCTAGCCCACCTCAATTATCGTTTCCCCTTGCTCACATTGTACACTTCAGTACATAAGTCTAACTTATTACATTTTTCTCTTCTGTACTCAAGTCCAAGCTCACTACATTGATCACTGTTGTACATTAGTTCTGTCCCTCTCTACCAAAGTGTAACTCCTGTAAAATGTATATAAGTTACTGTTACTGTACATAAGTTCTATTAACAGTTCAATGTATGAACTTGCAACCCCTGTTACATGTGCACCATTTTGACCTGGCGAAAAGTGGTATAAGAAAAAAAAAAGCAGTTAAATAAATAAATAAATGCCTACCTCTTACATAAGCCAGTGAAAATAGGAGACCTGCACACATTGATGGTATGAAACTTCACACTGCAGAATTATTTCCATAATGCACTATATCACATTTTGTGTGTCACAGAGAAGGACTTATGGTCTAATTGCAAGGGTGCATTAATGTTAACATTCACGACATTCAACACAGTTCTCATATTATTCAATAGGATCTAGTTATTAATAATGCACTTTAATAGTGAATTAACACGCATTAACGTTAGCACACCTTAGTAACTAGACCCTTTAATCCGAAAACTTCCTGACTTTGTGGACACATAAAAGATTTCAATTCTAAATAAATTCACACGTATTGCATTTATCACACAAAATGCCCAAAAGGCCATGGAGTATGGTCTTCCTCAAAAACATATAGAAGACACTAACTTATCCTTAATAGTGGGACCTCAAAAAATGAAAAAAAAAACTTCTTTGTCTTTGAAACAATTTATATATCAGGTTCAAATGTATTTTAATACTTTTCTGAATGTCCCTGGAAACATGAGAAGACTAGAAACATACATTTTTATCCTGTGATTCTCTTTGAATTTCCTAACAATCAGGACCTATCTTCAAATAGGGCCTGAGGGAATGAATCTCCTAATACAATCTTTCAGATTCCCTCTACAAGAGAATATCTGGTCTTCTGTATATCCTTTGCTTGATGCATAAATTCATGTTCTGCACTACAGAGATGTCTCAAATGTAAGAACTGGCTTACAGGTAAATTCTCTTTAATGATTGCTATGAAAACTGTGCAATAATCAGTTATGGTCTGTAGATTTACAATAGAATTTGATCACAAAACCAGGTGGCTCATGCCTAATCAGACTATCAAATGTGGTATTTCTTTTGTACCAGGAGTTATCTGAATTTTTTAATTATCTCTGCTATCTAACCATAAATGGAAGTTAACAAGATCATGAAAATGTCATCTATAAAGCATTTCCATAGACACACATAGCCACGAATGGATATTCATTCACAAAGAATTTTTCATACTTAACCACTCAAGAGGTTTTCTAAATCAGGAACCATAGAGGCCTCTATCACAGTCCCTTTTATCTGTTTGTAATAAGTTCCTGTAAACTTAAAATTATTTTCACTCTAAGCCAATTTAGCTAACATAACAATAAAGTAGAATAGAATCCTTAACAATTTTATTTGTTCCTTAAGTACTTTTTCAATTATGGCAATAGCTTCTGTTGCGGTATGTTAGTATGAAATGACCCATATCAAACATCACCAATCTTCTTTCAGAAAATTTCCAAATCATAGGTTATTTAATATTTAGCTCAAACAGAGATACAGATGGATTTTCTAAAGACATATTTATCTTTGACAACATCAGAAGAGGCATTTTAGAAAAGGTTTCCAAGTGCAATCTGGGACATCCAGTGTAGAATGTACAGACAAATTCCAGGGATGTCTATTTTTCAGCCTAATTTTGAAAACATGGATACTGTTGACATAGGTGCCCATACTAGCATCCATATAGATAGCCCCACTATGAATACATGCGGCAGAGAAAGCCATCTCAAGCAAGGCTGCATATGGAGATGTCCAGTGGTATGGCAAAACAAAAACATAAGCCCCAGTGTCTGTTGTCAAATTGCAAAATAAAGGGGATATGAATGTACTTCCTTCTTCACACCCTCCAGAAATTTTCCTGGCAAAACAAGCACTTTTCAGATGCCTATTGGAGCAGGTGAACCCTTAGGACACGGCTTGGAACATCCAGGACATTTCTGAAATCGAGCAAGGGCATCTGAGTTCTTGGGAATGCCCTAGCCACGCCTACTCCACGCCCCTATTCTGACTTGAACATCCTTGCGCTGGGAAAGTGGCTCTGGGGATGTCTCTGTGCTTTGGCTGTCTCTATGAGGTATGTTTACTAAACAGCTCTAACGTTGCAGCAGTCTGTCTGACGAACTGTAATGGTATCTCCAGGGAATGACTTGCTTCTGTGGCAACAGTTTGGTGCAGTACACACAGCCAGTGTGTTCAGGGGCAGGTTCAAGTCCCAGCTGTGGCTCTTGCAGGCCATGTCCCCATATTTTACCCAGTACTAAACCGTGGTAATAAAGAAGGAACATTTATTGCAGATAAAATAAACACGCCATAAACACCTATACTTTAACACTACAGAGTACGTACACCATAGACATTTGCAGCCCCTAGAGCAGAGGTTCCGAACTGTAATCCTGGAGGGCCAAACACCATTCAGTTTTCATGCTGTCCCTAAGAAATAAGCTTGAGATGCATTTGTATATACCACCCCCATTGTATGCAAATGTATCTCATGCATATTCATTAGGGGCAGCATGAAAGCCTGAATCGTGTTGGGCCCACCAGGACTGGAGTGGGGAACCTCTGCCCTAGAGCATAGGCCAACAGGGCCATAAACACCCACACCCACAGGCTCCACTATCCAAAGCCTCATGGAGAGTCAGGCTGTTGGGCCCTGCGCGGAGCATCATCTACCAATACTAGCACCTGCATACCTTAGCAATACCGTCATAAACATGGAAACACGTACCACATATATCAAAAGGTTGCTATGATCAATGTCAGGTAACAGATCCTACATTAAACACAATTTGTTAACAGAGATTCATCATAGCAACCTTTTGATATATGTGGAGTGTGTTTCATATTTTGTTACTGACCGTGTTTACTACCCCGGAGAGTGACCCTAACAGTATTGAGTACCATGGCAATGCCTGCACTGTGCCCAGGACTGGTGTGGCAGCCAGGGCTGCCAACCACCTCTCTCTTTGCACAATGCTGACATAGGTGTGGGAGTGTGTGTATGTCAACCCATTGTTTTGTGGCTGCCTATACCTTATTGAGCCCCCAATGCTTGCACTGTCTCCAGTGTTAGCCTGCCAATGTGCATAATGAGGAGCAAGGTATTGTGGGTATGGCCCAGACACAGCGGTCTGGGCAGGATGCATCTGCACAGGGCAATGGCTGCGACATTGTAGTGCCCGACCTCCACCTGCACGGACAGGGTGGCCACAGCATGTCATGCTGGGAGGTCACTCTCACCCTGACTGAGCAGTGACCGTGGCATGGCTAGGTTCCCCCATAGTACTATGCAGCATTCCTCTCAAGTAATATCTGTGAGTTCCCTTTTCTGGGGCCCAATCACTGACATACTTGCTTGGTGTGTGAGCTCCCATCCCATTTTTGCATGCACATAGTTCTTCCAGGAACATGCACTATGTACTAGTTAGCAGATTTTCTGCAGTTAGCATGTATAAGGCTAGAACACCTTGCAGAGTGCAGTGGGTGGAGACTGACTGTGCTCTCTGCTGGTGAATGTCAGATAGCAGTTGGTGGGGGCATCTGAGCTTTTCCAAGTGCCCTGTGTGATGCATACAGCAGGTCTGCATTGACTGCCCTGTAGGGTGCCTATTCCTCAGCAGGACTGGGGTTGATGGTCCCCTCTACTGCCACCATTGCAGAGATGTAGAATGTGGATCTGTTGGAGGGAGAGCCTGTCCCCCACCCTGACCTATAGAGAGCAGATTGGGTGGTGCTACATAATCTGCTTTGGGGTCCAAACACCACCCTTCTCTTATAACATGTGACCATGGCAACCACACAGGATATGCACTAGTATGGGTGCATCATAGTCCACAAGGGCTAGACGTGACTGGGAAATACAAACAGAGACAGGTGTATCCTAAGTGTGTCTGCAAGGACTACCTATCACACACTGGCACTGATGGGAACCTGCAGCACAGCCTATCTCAGCCATGCTATGTGCTGCGGACCTGGTGCTGGGCGCCCCACCTCACCCTCAGGGTGAACACAGGAACCGCACAATGTCACGGTCTGTAGCTACTCTGTGCCAGTAACACACACGGTCAGTTCTCCTTACCAGGCCGGGGTGCTATAGAGGCGCATACCCCATCTTGTGATCAGATGTAGGCTGCTGATCTGCATGTGCAGTGCATCATGGGTACGGGTGGGTTTACCCTATCATGGTAACCACAGCAGACAGTTTGTGTGGTGACCTGCAGTCTTTCTGTAGCCAGCCAGCAGTGTGTTGGACCCTATAAAAATGTAGCCCACTGGTTATTTCAATGACTGTGGAGGCATCAGTCATGGGTTTGATCCCACAGTGGTGTTATTTAATAAGGCTGTCTGAGGTTTTTCACTTAGATCAGTGCTGCCAGCAAAAAAACTCTCACAGTGCCGTAACCTAAGGTGCCTCACAAGGCACCCTATAGGGCACATTATAAGGTGCCTTGGCAGACAGGGCACTTTATAATGTGCCCTATGGAGTGCCTTATAGGGTGCCTTATGCGACACCTTAGGTTACGGCACTGTGAGGGTGTTTTTGCTGGCAGCACTGATTTAAATTAAGAGGAAATTCTTCAGACAGCCTTCTTACATAACACCACTGCAGGATGGAACCCTTGACCTCTGTCTCTGCAGTCATTGCAGTAACCAGTGGGCTACATCTTTATAGCTTCTAACACTGCACTGGCATGAACTTAGGGTTAACATGCGTTAACGTGCCACAGCACACACTATCGCGCGATACCGATTCCTTGCAACCTTCCCTCCGGAACGCCCACTACCTTATATGGCATTCTTCACAATAACACTGCAACTAGCGCCGGTAACATTAAGACGGTTTAGTAAACATACTCCTATGTCTGTTTTCAAACATCCACAGCATGAATAGGGCTTCTAAAATAACCCCAATAAATTGTAGGGGTAACTGGAGCCTTAACCTTAAGAGAATCATTTTTTTTATAAGAAACACTGCTTATGACCCAATTATTTTTTTTATTATAGAACTTATATAATTGTTGCAGCAGTAAAATAATATTCAGTACAAAGAGAAAGTCCATACCACTAGCCCACATCAATGAAGCAAGAGAAATGTTCAAAGGAAACAAATTAAAGAAAGCACAGCTTAAACAGCCACACTTAGGGGTATGTTTACTAAACTGTGATAACGTTACTTAACGCGCGCTAACGTCACCGGCCGCAGTAAGTCCCACAGAGGGTGGAGAGAGGGCAGAGAGAAGGGGTCAATGGGCGGGGAGAGGCTCCTTTTACACTAACGAGGGGAAATGAAGGGCCTGAAATTACCGGCACTGAAAACCTGTCGTTAGATGCACATTTGCAGGAGGGTGAAACCATTTCAGCATCAGCAATGTACAACATAGGCAGGGAGCCCAAGTAAAGTGATAGTAGTGCTCCATCTGCAGCAACAGCATAGTGCCCAAGTATGAAAGGCCACTATGGCGATGGTGCAAATGGGGCATGGGAACTGCAGGCGGGACATGTAGTGGGGGCAGCTGGGGCACAGGGTGGACTAAGCAGTCACCTAGGTGGCACACAGGAACATAGAAACTGGACATCAGCAAGACAGCAGCTGATAAAGGCAAAAACAAAATCCACCTACATCTACCTGGTTCACCCTAGCTAATAGTTGCCAGGGCACTGACCTGACATCCGCCCTGCCAACCCTCCCCCAAGCGGAAGGGACATAATATTGGTAGACGGTGATGGGGGGGATGTGAAGATGCCCATGTATGCCTCCCCACCCCAGACCCTGCCCCCTAGGCAACCGCCTACCCACACAGTGGATGGCCTGGGACTGCGCACTACCAGCACTGACAGCATATGGTCATGTCAGCATGGCACAGGGGGGTGTGGCTACGTTGGAGAGGGCAGTGGCACCTGCCTGCAGTGGACCTAGGCCATTCCCTGTACCAGTACGTGGTGTGCAGTGCAACATAAAAGTTCTGGCTGAGGAAAAGTACAGGTAGCTCCAGATACTCCTGTGCATGTGTGGTGCAGTGCACACAGCCAGGGTGACCAGAAGCAGAAGATCACAGGTTCAAGTCCCAGCTGTGGATCCTGCAGAGCATGTCCCTATATTTTACCCTACAATGCAGATGCAACATGTGCAAAGCCCAAAACAGTGGCGAACAGGGGTACAAACACCCATTCACACAGGCTACACAATCCAAAGCTGCATGGAGAGTCAGGCTGTTAGCCTCCTGCACAGTTTATCAATGTCGCACTGTGATCAGGACCTGTGTGGAGGGCAGGGTTACCAACCACCCCTATCTTTGCACAATGCTGCAATAGGAGTGTGTGTATGTGCATGTCTATCCATTGTTTTGTGGCTGCCTATACCTCACTGGGCCCACAATGTCCCACTGCCTGAATATGTGCATAATGAGGAGCAAGGTATTGTGGGTATGGCCCAGACAGGGCGGATTGGCCAGGATGCATCTTCACAGGATGCATCTTCACTGTAGTGCCCGACCACCGCCTGCATGGACAGGGTGGCCACAGCATGGCATGCTAGGAGGACTCTCTCAATCTGACCGAGCAGTGACCATGGCATGTCTAGTTTCCCACATAGCAGTCGACACTATCTGTTTCCAGTGGTATTTGTGTGTTCTTAGTGCTGGGCCCCCAATCATTGAGATACTTGTCTAGTGCACATAGTTTCTTTGTGAATATGCACTATTGACTGGTTAGTGTACTATCTGCAGTTAGTCTGTGCATGGTTGGAACACCTTCCGGTGCAGTCTGACTGTGCTGTCTGCTAGTGAGTGGCAGATGGTGGTGTGAAGCAGTTGAGGTTTTTCAGACCTGACCCCAGCATTACTGCTGGTCTGCCACTGCCCCAGTCACAGGTATGGCTCTGGCCCACCAACCCTGGAGGGCTGTCTTATACCAGCATGATGGAGGTTGTTTTACCATGGCTCAGGCACCTGTCCCTTCCGTACAAAAAGGGTGATTGTGGGCCCCTTTGAGGCATATAGTGCATACTTCTTTGACCTGTAGAGGCACTGCTACACAAACCTCTTGCAAGTCTAGAAACCCCCTCTGCCCTGATAACAGGTGCCAATGTCAGCCAGACCCTAACATGGGTATGCATTTATCTGGGTAGTGTCTGGTCCCAGAGGACCACATGTGACTGCAGAATACAGAAGGACACCAAATTATCTTTGGATGCACTGCAAGGAACACCTGTCACACACTGATAGTGATGGGGATATAGAGCAGGATCTATCTCTAGCACAACATGTACTGCGGACCTAGTGCTGGGCGCCCATCCTATCCCTCAGGGTGAACACAGAACTTGCACAGTGACATGGTCTGTAGCTACTCTGTGCCAGTATCACACACTGTCAGTTCATCTTTCCAAGCTGAGGTACCGGAGAGGTGCAGGCCACATTTGGTGATCAGCTGTAGACAGCTATTCAGCATGTGCATCATGGGTACTGGTGGGGTTACCCTATTCTGGCACTCAGAGCAGTTTGTGCAGTGACCTGCAGTCCTTCTATACCCAGCCATTGCTGTGAGATACACCATGGAGATATAGACTACTGGTTAGTGCAATGCCGTTTTCAGCAGTGTTCATGGGTTTAATTCCTTATTGCTCCCTCCTTTCATGCCTGTCCTACTCAAATAGTTTGCATGCCTGTAACAGTCATATTTTTGCAGAACTGTGCTGCCAGCCCATAATACCCTCGCCATAGTTGCCAACATTCCTTCAGTCCGTCTATCTGCGTCTGTCAGCTGTGTAGCATCCTGTCTGCCTGTGGAGGCTGCCACCCCATGTCCTGCACTGCTACCCTTTCCTGCATTGCGCCTCTTTGCGCTTGCCTTGCCTGTGCCTGATCTGCATGGCACCACCATTCCTCTGTCCACCCATCATTGTAACTATCCTGCCACCTCCGCCTTCACTGGGGGACACGTATTCCCATCGTCTGCCACCCACTGTCTTTCCAGTACTTTACATTGCCAACATCCTGTGCTGTGGTACAGTTGCCACCCACCATGTTTGTCAACAGTACTGGCAGTCACATGGGATGCCTGAAGATATGGCAGGTCCAGCTGCTCCCAGCTCTCCCTCCTTTACTCACCTGTTCATTGCCTTTCCTCCGTGCTCTATCTAGTGTTAGGGCTACATCTGTCTCTATGCCTCACAGGTCATGCATGTCATCCTGAAGCACCTTGCATACCTTAGGGCACACTGACCTAGGGCACGATAACCTTGTTAGGCCACCTTAACCTATGGTTCCATAACCCAGGGTGCCTTCTAAGGTGCCTTGTCTAAGGATGCCTAATACGGTGCTTAGCCTAAGAAGCCCTATAGGGCATCTTACAAAGCGCCTTATGAGGCACCTTACAAGGCACCTTATAAGGCACCTAACAAGGCACCTTACAAGGCGCCTAACAAGGCACCTTATAAGGCACCTAACAAGGCACCTTATAAGGCACCTTACTTATAAGGCACCTTACAAGGTGCCTTGCCATAACGATGCACTGCCCATGCCTTTATATGGGCATCTGTACCATTACCGCGGAACCTAACGTGGGTAACATTACCGCGCTTTAGTAAACACACCCCTTAGTGCCGTTATAAATCTATTGCATTCCACCTACTCAAAGCAATACCCTTTTAGTCACAGCCATCCTTGATCTTTCCTTTCAGACAAAAAGAGTTCCAATTGCAAGGGGTCAAAAAAAGTTATGCCCCTGAAGGAAATGAGGTATTTACAAGGACACTTTAAAAAGAAAGTCACACCCAAGGATAAAACTACCAATTTTAATGTAAATTAACTCTTCTTCCCAGACTGATTAGTCCTAGTATACATTAGGAAAAATTTGAACTTGATAACCGCAAAACAAGGAATCTTTTTTTAAAGTAATATTTCCATATTAAGCTTTTGTCCAAATCTGATATTATACAAACCAACAAAGTAGCCCGTGTTGCAATATCATCTTGCGAAGATTCTAAGAAAGCTGTTAAATCGATTGCCGGAGATTCAATTTTATCTATTCCCTCTTCTATCTGATCCACGTTAACCATATTTCTAGGCAAATAATAACAATTAACTATTTTTACATCATCGACATTTGGCATTGACAAAACCTCCTCTATAGATTTCTTTAAACATATCTCAGGTGACAATAAATGAGTGACAGGCAAATTCTATAAAGTCATTTCCTAGAATGTGCACTGTTTTCCAATGCCTCGCTTATAGTGCAATACCAAATTATCTTAAGCAGCAACTTCACTAGTAATTCTCAGTATAGTGACCCAATATTTGAAAGTCTTAGGAGCCCTTTTACTAAAGCCCGTTCCATAGGGATGGTGCTGCATGGGATAATGCTCTTGAAGATGTAGCCTTTGTGGTTTTTATTTATTTTATTTTTTTATTTATTACAGTTTCTTTTATACCGCGCTATTTGAGATCAGTGTGGTTTACAATGAACGTCAAAACTACACATCTCAGTTTAGTGATTTGTGCTTACAATAAACAGGTATAATAACTTGGGTATACAATTAAACAAGTTTCTTAACAGGGAGAACATGATAAATATATACAGGCCACTTAATGTTTTGGGGTAGGATCTGGGTGTTTGGATGGTGTCCAGTCTGTTGCATCTTCTTGGATATGAAGTCATAGCACCTCCCCCACCCTCGCCCTGAGCTCAGTGAAGCTCCTGATTTGGGAGAAGGCAACACAGCCTGGCCTAAGCCAAGCTCAGTCTTTCCTTGCTGGCTGGATAGCTAAACTGGCTTAAGTTAGGACAGCTTATTTGCCTAATTTTAGCTGGCTTAGGTTAGCCACTTAGCAGCTGAGTATCGCTGCTGACCAGAAAACCTTGTCACTGCCCCCACTCCACCCCTGGAATGCTCTGATGCTAAACAGTTAGCATTGGGGTGCTTAAACTGGGTAAGAGGGGATATTCAGGAACACTAACTGCTTTTGTGGAACTGAATATCCCTCTGAGTATGTCAGCCAGTTAGCCTGCCCCTTCCATCAATCCTAGTCTAAAACAAAGGACAAACCCTTATCTAACACCCTCATTTATGTATCTGTTAGCTTTTTACTGGACCAATTGACCATGGAAGGGACATTGGCTGGCAAAACTGGCCTCGTCCTCTCTTTAGAAAGATGTTCTTTCTTCCCCTTTATCCATGACTATACCAGATCATGTCAGAAGCTATTGATTAATATGAAACTCTTTCTTATGTCTTGTGAGGAAGGTGAAAAGAGGGATGCAGAGGAATGGTACATTTCATTCAAGTTACTATGAATTTCCATAGTAACATAGTAAAGTGGAGGCCGGTTCCTTTCTGGACATCAAGCCTCTGTACAGCCCCTCAGAACTGGGGCATGCAGCAATAGACCCAATTAAATGCCCCTGTGGGATCAGAATCGGCTCTACCGCCCTGTACTTGCAGGATGGGCCCAGATTCTGAAGGGCCGTGTGCCCTACAGATCCTGGCCAACTCAGTCAGGCTCTTGAATGGAGCCACAATGCCATGGCATCCCATCGTCATGGCACTGCGGCTCCATTCAAGAGCAGCGATTACTGGCTGCGGGACAGAGCCCCCCTTTCCCCGCAGCCCAACCCCTGATCTGGCGTACCATGGCCAGGATCAGGCTGTTGGGAACCCACTGCATCCCCTCACTTTCCTACCACTGCCAGCCTCCGCTGTCCCCCGACATCCAGGGGGGCTTCTTATTCCACCTCCAAGGTGGAATAAGTCCCCCGTATAGAAGGCCAACCTGAATAAATCCCCCTTCTAGAAGGCCGACCCAGGATGTACAGGACTGACCTCAGAATCGGCCCTGTACATCCGGGCTGATGGCCCACCCATGCACCGTCTGTCCCCTCCCACCCCTGTCTATGGGTCCCCGTACAACCCTGCTGTTTGTACAGGGAGCCTTGCATGGGGATGGCAAGGGGGACGAATAGCAGGAATGTACATCCAGATAGGGCTTACATCCCCACTATTTGTGCCTCAGAATGATCCCCATAGTATATGATGGCAGATAAAGACCAGCATAGTCCATCTAGTCTGCCCAGCAAGGAGGCAAGTGTAAGTGGTACCTATCGCTCCGTGCAGGTCACCCCTCCCCATGCCATTTAGGCATGTACCCACCACTCCATGCAGGTCACCTCTATTTGTTGAGAAATAAGGGACAGTTTAGTTTATTTTGATTTTATCCTGTTGCTATAAGCGGATCCACTGTGTCTGTCCCATGTCATTTTGAATTCTGCCACTGTATTTGCCCCCACCACTTCCATCAGGAGGGCATTCCAAGCATCCACCACCCTTTGTTGATCCAGAATGGACACATGAATGGTTAAGGAAAGATGAACTGAAACCAAAGGATGAGTGGTAGATAGTTGTAGCCCAGGACAGCGTCTTACAGACATGATGGTTTATAGTGAGCATTGAAAAAAATGGCAAAACAAACATATGTCGATTCTGTGGAAAACAGCTGGAAGCAGTGGCTCACCTCATAGCTGGCTATGAAGTTCTGATTGCAGAATATTTCTATACAGAAAGGCACAATAAAGTAGCCCGCCTCATCCACTGGAAACTCTGTAAATTCTGAAAAGCACTGGGATCATGACCCTAAAATAATTACAGAGAACAAGAAGTTTATGATCACCTGAGATACCCCCATTCCAAAAGATAAAAAGCTGGATGTGCGGAAGCCGGATATATTGGTAAAGCAGAAAAACATCAGAATGGCATTGATTATAGAAGTGCCAGTTCCAAATGACTACTCTCTGAATCGTGTTGAGAGGGAGAAAATCTTGAAATAGCAAAAAATGAGTCAGAGACCAAGAAAATGTGGCAGAAAGATACAGAAATATTTGCCATCATGTTAGGTGTCCCAGGCCTTATTAAGAGGAATTTCCAAGCACACCTTGATAAATTACCCATACATGTAACATCTTACAAACTCCAGAGGGAGGCTCTCTTTGGCACAATGTGAGTACTGCACCAAGCATTAGCAGTAAATTTGAGAGACCGAGCTAATAGTCCACATACCCTGGCTTAGAAGTAAGGTTCATGACTATCATAGTATGCATAAAACTCACCCATTTGGAGAAACTGTCTCTGAAGACAGATCCATCATTTGGGTCAACAATGCTGTATCAATTGTATAGCCCCTCACAGAGTGTCCATACTTATAGTACTAGGGCACCACAAGAAAATAAGTGGAGGCCAAGCCTCTTCAGCTGTCAAACGCCCATTGTGCTTACACTTCATTGCTGATATACCCACAGCCGCTTTTTAGGAGCATTGCACTATCAAAACTGCTTTTATCTGCCTCTCCAATGCAGTGGCATCCCGTGAGCCTTGAATCCAGAATCCAGCACTCTGCACAACATCATCAACAGGTACCACGGAAAGCTGTTCCAAGTACTCTGACATCTCAGGCCCCCGCCCCCACCCCCCAGAAGACAACCAAACCAAAGGAGCAAAGTAAGCCCACCACCATTCTTGCTGTTCAAGGCAAAGGAACACTAGGGTCACAGGAGGCAGACCATGGACTATAAATTAATCCACGGGGCCAGATCTTTTCAGACCAGGTGTGCTAGCAGAAGATCCTATGGGCTGGGACTTGGGGTTTTCCCTTCCTCTTCCTCTCTCCCATAAGGAGCAGGTATGAGATTTAAGCACACAGATATGTTGTTTATACCAGGTTAGACATGCCCCTTAAGGCCGCCTTCTTCACTTTTTGAGGCAAATCATAACTCATGTGATTTTGGATATTTTAATTGTAGGAAGTTATACATTAGAGGAAAGTCGGGATAGAAGAGATATAATAGAGATGTTTATATACCTCTATGGCATAAATGAACAAGAGGAAAGCCTATTTTGATTGAAAGAAAGCTCCGCTATGAGGGGACATAGGATGAGGGTAGACTCAGGAGTAATTTGAGGAAATATTTCTTTATGGAAAGAGTGGTAGATGCATAGAAAAGTCTCCCAGTGAAGGTAGTAAAGATGAGAGCAGTATCTGAATTTAAAAAAGGATGGGACCAGCACAGAAGATCTCTAAAGGAAAAAAGGGGGACTATTGTAATTGATATGGAAGGACAGACTAGACAGGCCATGTGGTTATAAGGATAATTTTATAAACTCCCACAGAGTTTATGCATGTTGGAATGTGCATATTTGAGGCCTATTTCATAAAATGAAGCATATGAGTACTTTATAAAATGGGAGTATAACTAGGGTAAATATTTGTGCAAACTAGGCAAGAACACTTATGCCTGCACTATGGCAAGCATAAATAACATATATCTTAACATGTTCCTTATAAGAAGCACTCTCTATAGATCCTTGTCAACTTTTCTACATGGGAAAACCAAAAGGAAATTCAAGACATAATTGCAGGAACACAAGAGCTATATTTGTAGGAGAGTGCAAGAGAAGTGGGTGGTGGAACATCGTATAGAAAAGGGACATTTGAAATGTTTCCTTTAAAAGCCTTTAAAGTTACATGGAGGAGACCAGCTATTGATACTCTTTTTATGAGAAGAGCAAATGTTCATTTTCAGATTTAATGCTACTTCAACGGCTAACTTTAAGTGCATCTGCATGTGGAATAGCATTTTAGAAAGTGTATCCAGTCAAATCATGGATAGCCAGGGCAGAACATGCAGAGAGATTCCAGGGATGTCTATGTCTCTGCCTAGTTTTAGTAACATAGATGTCCCGACATGGACATCCACACTGGCAGCCAAATTGATGCCACCCTTTGGAAAGCATGGGGCGGGGATGTGCATCTCAAGCATGCTAGTATAAGAGAACATCTAACAATGTAGCAAAATGAAAACATGAGCCCTCATTCCCCATCAATTTTCGTAATCATCATGGAAAATGTAGGGGACATCAGCAGACCTCCTTCTCCATACCCTACAGATGTGTCTGACAAAATGAGCACTTTTCTGATGCCTATTCATGACTTGAGCAGGTATAAGCTTGGAAGTGGCTTGGGATGTCCAAGGCATTTCTAAAATCGAGTTCTGGGAACACCCCAGACATGCCTAATCCATACCCTCATTCATACTTAGATGTCCTCACCCCAGAGATATCCACAGAGCTGGCTTCTAAAATGGCTCTGAGAACATCTCAATGATTTGGATGTCTTCATGTCCATTTTCAGATGTCCAAAGCATGAATAGGGTTTCTAAAATAACCCCCTAAGTGTGAATACTGTTGGTACATGTTAGGGTATGAATCAATATGGTATCTGCTGGTGTCATGCTTTACATTCCCCCTGCAGATAGCACACAATTATTGCACAATATTGTGTGTTGATCATTACTCTCAACATGAGATAACTGCAAAAAATTTGCGTTTAATTTTTATTACCATTATATTATTTTTTGTTGCTGATCATGAGTGTCTCCTCATAGAGTTATCCTTCCATCCCCTTTACCATTTTGGTGCATCTTCTCTGTACCTTTTCTAATTCTGCTATATCCTTTTTAAGATATGGAGACCAGAATTGTACACAGTAGGTAAAGTCACACCATGGAACGATACAGAGGCATTGTAATATCCTTGATTTTCTTTGCCATTTCTTTCCTTATGATTTCTAGCATTCTAATGCTTTCTTGACCACTGCTGTACACTGAGCAGAGGGTTTCAATGTATTATCCATGATGACACCTAAATCCTTTTCCTGGGTAGTGGTTCCTAATATGGAATCTTGCATTATGTAACCATAGTTTGGGTTGTTCTTCCCTAAGGAGTAGATTCCGAGCCGTGTTTAGCAGGGATGGATATTCAGTTTGCATGTTCATCCCCGCTAAACGCCCGGGACCATATTCCCTGCCCAAAGCTCCCCATACGTACATAGCAGATATACGGGGAGCTCTGGACGGGAGCGAGCAGGAGTGGCAAGAGGGAGGTGGTGGAATAAGTCCCCCTGGATGTCGGGGGATGGTGGAGCCGGGGCACAGAGGAAAGATAAGGGGGTGCAGGGGATTCCCTGCATCCTGACCCTGGCCATGGGAGGCCCGATCAGAAGTCAGGCTGAAGAGAAAGAAAGGTTTGGTGGATGGCCAGTGATTGCAGCTCCTGCATGGAGCCATGGTGGCATGACAATGGGACGCCATGCCACTGCCACTCCATGCAGGAGCCTGGCTGAGTTAGCTGGGTAGTGTGCCAGAAGTCCGGGAATCCAGAATCGAGACCCAGCCTGTATGTCCAGGCTGAGCCTGAATGTCCAGGCGGGTTGCAACAGATTCTGATCCTGCAGGAACTACTAGCTCCTGCAAGATCAGAATCGGGTGCAACTCCTAGCCGTCCTGAGTCTGAACATCTAGACAGACCAGGCACGTAGAGCACTGAATTGGTCTCTTAGTGCATAACTTTGTACTTGTCCACATTTAAATTTCATCTGCCATTTTGATGTCCAGTCTGCCAGTTTATCAAGGTCCTCTTGCAATTTTTCACAATCCTCTTGTGTTTTAATAACTTTGAATAATTTTGTGTCATCTGTAAATTTGATCACCTCACTCATTATTCCTATTTCCAGGTCATTTATGAATATGTTAAAAAGCAATGGACCCAGAATAGATCCCTGGGGTACTCCACTATTCACCTTTCTCCATTGAGAAGATTGGTCATTTAGCCTTTCTCTCTGCTTTCTATCTTTTAACCAGTTCCTGATTCACAGTAGTACACTGCCTCCTATCCCATGTTTTTTTAATTTTACCAATAGTCTCTCATGAGGCAATCCATAAAGAAATATTATGATGAAATAAACCAAACATCAATCCAAATGATGAAAACAGGAAAAAACATAAGTACCGGCAAGTTCAATGCAAGGCATCTATAAGGCAGACAAAGAGAGAATGTAAAAAGAAGGTCATGTTGTTATTGTTGTTAAGTGCCATCAAGTAGGTGTAGACTCATGGCGATCCTCTGGATAGTTGTCCCAAATTGTGTTCGGTCTTCAGTCAGGCAGTTCATTGTTGACAGACTGGCACCTGTAGATGCTGATCTGCATGTGCAGTGCATCATGGGTACAGGTGGGTTTACCCTATCCTGGTAACCATAGCAAACAGTTTGTGCGGTGACCTGCAGTCTTTCTGTAGCTAGCCAGCACTGTATTTGAAGCTATAGAAATGTAGCCCACTGGTTACTGCAATGACTGTGGAGGCAGAGGTCATGAGTTCAATTCCACAGTGATGTTATTTAATAAGGCTGTCTGAGGGGTTTCCTTTTAATTTACATCAGTGCTGCCAGCAGAAACACCCTCAAAGTGCCGTAACCTAAGGTGCCTCATAAGGCGCCCTATAGGGTGCCCTATAAGGCACCCTATAAAGCGCCCTATAGGGCACATTATAAGGTGCCTTGGCGGACAGGGCACTTTATAATGTGCCCTATGGGGTACCTTATAGGGCGCCCTATAGGGCGCCTTATGAGGCACCCTAGGTTACGGCACTGTGAGGGTGTTTTTGCTGGCAGCACTGATTTAAATTAAAAAGAAATCCCTCAGACAGCCTTATTAAATAATACCACTGCAGGATTGAATTCATGACCTCTGCCTCCACAGTCATTGCAGTAACCAGTGGGCTACATCTCTATAGCATCTAACACCGCGCTGGCATGGACTTAGGGTTAACACACGTTAATGAGCCAAGGTGCCCTCTATTGCACAATATAGATTCATTGCTACCTTGCCACCGGAATGCCCACTACCTTATATGGCATTCCTCACATTAACGCTGCAACTAGCGCCGGTAACATTAGGACGGTTTAGTAAACATCTCCCTAAATGAATTCTTTGGTTCAATCTTTACTAAGAAAATGTAGGGAAGTTATCCATGTCATAAATTATATTTAAAACTAGAAGCCCCAAAAGGCATTTTACCTAGGGGTATGTTTACTAAAACCCCGTTAAAGTGCGGGCCGCGGTAGTGTGCAGGTGCCATATAAGGAGTGGGCGTTTCCTGCTGAAGAAGAAAATCCGGAATTTGCATATGCGCTAAGGTGCACGGCGCCCTTGTGCACCCCACACATTAGCGCATCAGATAGCTGCGCGGGAGGCATAAGTGGCGCGCTGATGTGTACACAGAAAAGCAGAGCCACAGCACAATGGTCAAGGCACTTACCAATGGTGCAGGAATCAAGAGTTCAATCCCCCACAGTGCCCAATGAAGACAGCTGGCTGAGGCATTAGTTCATGAGGCACATAAATACTGGGCAGCATAAGGTGGCACACCAATGTTTTTGGCGGCATATTAATACTGGGCAGCATAAGGCTGCGCGCTGATGTTTATGGAGGCATTATACTGAGCTGTATAAGTGGCGCACTGATGTGCACACCAAAAAGCAGAGCCACAGCACAATGGTTAAAGCACCTACCAATGGTGCAGAGATCAGGGGTTCAATCCCCCACAGTGCCCAATGAAGACATATGGCTGAGGCATTACTTTAGGAGCCAGGTTACTATTGTGCAGCATAAAGTGGCACACTGATGGGCATAAGGCAGTGTGCTATTGTTTAAGGAGGAAGATCAATATTGGGAGGCATAAGGCGGCGCGCTGATGTGCAATCACAGGAGCAGAGCCACAGCACAATGGTTAAGTCACTGAGCAATGGTGCAGGGTAACAGGGGTTCAATTCCCTAAAGTGCCCACTGAACAAGGCTGGTTGAGGCATTACATATTATGGGGAAGAGTGGTTTAGGAGGCATTTTATTTTGTTTTTAATTATCACTACTAGCAAACGCACTCTCAAAGCGTGTTAACATAAGGCACCCTATAAGGCACATTTTAAAGTGCACTGTCAGCCAAGGCACCCTAGAATGTTGCGTATAGGGCGCTTTAGAGGGTGCCGTATGAGGTACCGCAAGGTCAGAGTACTGTTTGTTATGGCAGCACTGTGCAGTTTAAGGAACGAAAAGCATAAGTAAGTGCACTGACAGGCAAGGAGGAGCAGCAGTGGAGCACAATGGTTAAGGCACCGACTGCTGATACAGGGGTCATGAGTTTGCTCCCCAGTGTGCCTAATACGTAAGGCTGGCTGTGGCATCAGCTTTGCATTGTACATATTTGTTCCTGCAGCACTTATTTTTATTTTATTAATTGCTGCCAGCAAACACGCCCTCACGTGCCGTAAATGAGGGTGCCGTATAAGGCACCCTATAAGGCACTCCATAGGGCACAATATAAATTGCACTGTCCACCACAGCACCCTAAAATGTCCCCTATAGGGCACCCTATAAGTTGCACCACAGGATAATGTATAGTGCACCTTATATGGACGGGAACCATAAGGTGCCCTATAGGGCACCCTATAAAGCACCCTCAGAGGCACCTTATGGGTACAGTACGCTGAGGGTGTTTTTGCTGGCATCAAAATATGTACATTAAAAAAAATAATGTGTTGGACAACCCTATCAAATAACCCCCACTGTGGGTTTGAACCCATGACCTCTGGTTTCACAAGCAGTGAAGTAACCATTGGGCTACAGCTCTATAGCTACTAGCAAGCCCCTGGCTGGCTACAGAGAGCCTGCATGTCACCACATAGACAGTCTGCTGTGGTCACCAGGATAGGGTTAGCACACCCGTACCCATGATGCACTGCACATGCAAATCAGCTGTCCACAGATAAACACAAGATGGGCAATGCACCCCCACAGCACCTCGGCCTGGTAGGGGGAAGTGACCATGTGCACCCACACAGCACCTCGGCCTGGTAGGGGGTACTGACCGTGTGTTTTACTGACACAGAGTAGCTACACACCGTCACATTGTGCGGGTACTGTGCTCACCCTGAGGGTGCAATGAGGCGCCCAGGACCAGGTCCACAACACCTTCCATGCCTGTAAGAGGCCATGCTGGAGGTCCAAAGCACTGTTAATGTGTGAGATAGGTAGTTTCTGCACAAACACCTTGGATGTCTCTGTCTGTTACAGTCAGGTGTAGCCCCCATGGACCCCAAGGTGGGCCATGCACCATCACCCCCCCCCCCCCCCGGGCAGCAAACAGGGTCTCCCATCAATAGATCCACATTCTACCTCCCTGCAAAAGTGGCAGTAGAGGGGACCATCAACTCCAGTCCTGCTGAGGAACAGACACTGCAGCTCTATACACATCCATAACACAATAGCAGACAGACATTAGACCTGAATATGGTAAGCTGCACCCCACCACTATCTGATAATGTCCTGCAGCAAGCCACTCCATCAAGACACATACCAGCTGCAAACAGTGTGCTAGTTAGTCTATAGTGCATGTTCCCAGTGGAGATGCATGCACCCAGAACTGGGATGTCAGCATACACAGCAAGCAGATAAATCAGTGACTGGGCCCCAAAAGGAAACCCATATCTATCACATGAGAGAAATGCTACATAGCACTATGGGGGTGCCTAGCCATGCTGTGGTCACTGCACAGCCAGGGTGAGAGTGATCTCTCAGCAGGACATAGTGAGGTCACCCTGTCTGTATAGGTGGTGGCCGGGCACTAAAATGTCCCAGTCAGTGCCCTATGCCCTATGCAGATGCACCCTGGCCAGGCCACCCTGTCCGGCCTATACCCATGGTATGTTGCTCCTCATTATGCACATTGGCAGCCCAATACTGGCAACATTGCTGGCAGTGTGGGCTGTGGAAGGTGTTTGCAGCCATCACACACTGGATAGACAGACAGCCACCCCCACACCTATGCCAGCATTGTGCTACTATAGAGGAGTCCAGCAGCCATACCCACCACACCAGTCCTGGGCACAGTACAGGCATGGATATGGTACGCAATACTGTTGGGGGTCACTCCCCAGGGTGGTAAACACTGTCAGAGACCAGACCTGCAGCGCACACCGCAGACATCACAATGATTGTTATGGTGGAGATCAATGAGCAAAATGTGCTTAACGTAGGAATTGATATCTGCCAGTTATCATGGGCAACGTTTGATAGCTGTGTACCATATACCCAGGTGTAGGGTGGCATTGCTAAGGTATGCAACTGCTAGTATTGGGAGATACAGGCAGGGTCCAATGTCCTGCCTCTCCAGGAGGCATTGGCCAATGGGGCCTGTGGGGGTGTGTGTGGGTGTGTCTGGCCCTGTTGGTGCTGCTTTACGGCAGAGTTTCCCAACTCCAGTCCTGGTGTTCCAAACACTGTTCGGGTTTTCATGCTGTCCCTCATAAATATGCATGAGCTACATCAGCATACCATGGGGGTGGTGCATAGATATGCAGCACAGGCATCTTTATTAGAGGCAGCATGGATCCTGAATGGTGTGGGGCCCTCCAGGACTGCATTTGGGAGACTCTGCTCTAGGTAATGCGGCTGTTTGTGGTGTCTGTGTTTGGTGTGGTAAAATATAGGCGTATGAACCATGCGTATGTTCTCAGCAATAAAGGTTTGTCCTTACTATCACGGTTTAGTTGTAGGAAAAATATGTGGACTGGATTGGCAGTAGCCCCAGCTGGGCTTTGAACCTGTGACCTTTTCTTCTTGCACACACTGTCTGTGTGCACTGCACCACCTTGTTGCCACAGATATGCTGTGTTCCCTGGGGAGTCCATGACTGTACATCCGACAGAGCCTGTCTGTTGCGGTGGACGGTGCCAGCCTGCACAGGCCTAGGCCACTGTCTGCTGTGGTTTGCAGCCACTGCCCCCTCCACCACCTGTACCCTTCTGCCAACATGCAGACATGTCCCTATCTGGGAAAAAGCATATGACCTGATTGAGTTGTGGCACTCCAGGACTGAATTTGGGGGACTCGGCTGTAGGTAATGCCCATTGTTATGGTTTGTGTGTGGTGTAGGGTAAAATATAGGTGTTGGAACAATGCTTATGTTCTCTGCAATAAAGGAGTGTCTGCACTATCACTGTTTAGTGGTGGGTAAAACTATGGGGACTGGGTTGGCAGGAGCCCCAGCTGGGATTTGAACCTGTGACCCTCTGATCCTACAGGCACTTGCTGTGTCCGCTGCACCACACTGTGGCCACAGAGACTGTGCAGTCCCTGGAGATAGGAAACCTGGCCGCATGAGTCAGACACCCTGCTCTGCACAATTTTACTGTGGGCTCATTTACCTTGTATGGGGACAAAAGTGCAAATAAACCTCAAAAATGACCTCCAAAAAAGGGGAAAAAAACCAACACCAAGCTGGGCAACAGTAATAGCAATGGGCAACATAAAAAACACTCCCAGGAAAGCTCCACTAAAATGAAGTGATTTTTGAAAGAGTCTACGGAGCGTAGACCCTTCCAAAAATCATTTCTTTTTTTTTTAGCTTTCCTGGGAGTGTTTTTTATTGTTGCCCAGTGATATCACTGTTGCCCAGCTGAATTATAAATTTTTTCAATTTTTCTTGTGGTCATTTTAAGGTTTTATTTGAGATTTTGTTCTGTGCACGTGTATCACACTGCTCACGTTTTTTAGGTTTCCCCGGTTTTGCTGTACATTGCTGATGGAAATGGTTTCTCTTCCCTTTAAATCGGCTCTAACGCAAGGGTTTCACTCGCGGTATTTTTTTGCCGAAATACAGCCCCGCTCCTGTGTGGGGCGCCTCTCCCCTCCCACTCTCCACCCATTGACCCCGTCCTCCCGCCCCTCGGGAGCCTTCCTCCACCCTCGAAATGCCTTTCCATGCCTCTATCGCACATCAGCGCGCCCCGCTCTTGTGCGGGCGGAGCGCACTTGTGCGGGGGGCACGCACGCGTGCGGGGCACCAAAGACGCACTATTAGCGTGCGCTAAGGTACCTTAGCGCACGCTCAAGTGCGCCCCGCACATTTGCGCGGTTTAGTAAACATACCCCCTAGAAACCTCAAAATGCGTCAATTGACACATTATCACGATGACTGCGTTTAGTATGAAATGCAGATGTGAATTAATGTGAAGTTACTTATTTGTTAAATACATGCAGTATGTGCCGTCATTACATGATGTCATCATGTGTTTATTGTTTGTAATGTCGGAGTAAAACTGTAAACAGTGATTGAGATTCGCCACCTAGCGGGAACATGAATTTATACCTAGAAGCCCCAAAGTACGTAAATTGACGCATCCAAGACAATTGAGTGCGTCAATTGACGTACTTTGGGGTTTCTAGGTATAAATTTATTTTCCCGCTAGGTGGTGCATCTGTCATTAATTTTCAATGCACATATTTGAACATCTTGACCTTGCTAACAAAGTCATGGAACATGACTGACATGGTTCTAGCAGTGGCACTGGTATACAGCTTCGAAGATACATTTGCGTCAATTGACACACTTTGGGGCTTCTAGTGTAAAGATGATGTATCAAATGGATAAACCTGGAAAATATAATACAACAATTTGATAAAGAGTAGGAAATCATCTGGACCAGTTGGTATCCATCTCAGTGTGCCGAAGGAACTCAAAAATGAGATTGCAGATCTAATATTTGTAATCAGTGACTATTATTAAAATTCTGTATAGTACCTGAATATTGGAGAGTGGCAAACATAGGGATATGTTTACTAAACTGCGGTAATGTCACTCACGTTAGGTTCTGCCGTGATGATACAGATGCCCATATAAGGGAGTGGGTGGGGCAGCATTATGGCAAGCTGTGTCAGGTAAAGCACGTTATAAGGCACATTACAAGGCCCCTATTAGGCACAGTACAAGGCACATGCCTTAATGTGCCTTGTACTGTGCCTAATATGGTGCCTTCTAATGTGCCTTATAACGTGCCTTGTACTGTGCCTAATAAGGAGCCTTGTAACATGCCTTATACTTTGCCTAATTAGGACCCTTATAACGCCTTATAAGGATTGTTGGCAACTGGAGGGAGAAGTGGCCTAGTGGTTGGGGCAAGGTACTACAGGCCGGAAGGTCAGTGGTTCAAATCCCACTAGAGGACAGCAACCTTGGGCCGGAAGGACTGGGGTTTCTAGTCCCGCAGGTGCTCCTTGTGGTCTTGGGCAAGCCACTTAACCCTCCATTGCCCATGTTCCCTGTAAGTATTAGTGTATGTGTCTCATATCCCCTCGTGTTAAATGTATCCCCCTACCGCTTTGACCCGGTGAAAAGCGGGATATAAATGCAGCTAAATAAATAAACTGTGGTGAGGGTACTATGGGCTGGCAGCACGGATCTGCAAAAATATGACTGTCACAGGCAAGCAAAATATCTGCTTTGGACAGGAGGGAGCAATGAGGAATCAAACCCATTGCCTCTGCCTAGAACATCAGTGTACTAACCAGTAGGCTATACCTCTATGGCTTGTTGTATAGTAATGGCTGTGTACAGAAGGACTGCAGGTCACTGCACAAACCATCAGCTCTGTGTGCCAGGATAGGGTAACCCCACCAGCACCCATGATGCATTGCACATGCAGAACAGCGGCCTACAGCTGACCACCAAATGGGGTCTGCACCTCTCTGGTACTGCAGCGTGGTAAGATGGACTGACAGTGTGTGATACTGGCACAGAGTAGCTACAGACCATGCCATTGTGCAGGTTCCGTGTTCACCCTGAGAGATAGGATGGGCACCCAGCACTAGGTCCACAGTACATGTGGTGCTAGGGATAGGTCTTGCTGCACATCCCCATCACTATTGGTGTGTGACAGGTGCTCCCAGCAGTACAATTGAAGGTACATCTGTTCCAGCTGTGTTCTGCAGTCAGATGTGGTCCTGTGGGACCAGACACCACCCAGATTAGTGCGTATCTGGTGTTAAGGTCTGGCTGCCATGGGTACCTGTTATCAGGGCAGTGGGCTGTCTAGACTAGCATGAGGGTATTGTAGTACTGCCACTATGGATTGAAATGGTATGCACTATATTCCCCAAGGGGCCTCAATCACCCCTTTTTTAAAAGAGGGTGTGGTGGGAAGGTGCCTGCACCCTGCAGAATGGCTATAGTACCAGCACCCACAGTCCTGCTGAGGGATGGCAGTCCTCCAGGGCTTCTGGACCAGTGACATACCTGTGACCATTGCAGACCAGCAGGGATGCTTGGGGTAGGCCGGGGAAGGCTCAACTGCCCCACGCCACTGTCTGCCATTTGTCAACAGACAGCACTGTCAGACTGCACCTGCAGCATCCTACAGAGTGGTCCCACCATGCACAGACTAACTGCAGGCAGCCCACTAGCAAGTACATAGCACATGCTCACAGGGGAACCCTGTGCACCCAGAGGTAGGATGCACAGCAAAAACAACAAGCAGGTATCACTGTGATTGGGCCCCAGACCCAAGAACATACAGGTATCACTGGAAACAAACAATGTGTGGCACTATGTGGGAATATAGACATGCCATGGGCACTGCTCGGTCAGAGTGAGTGTGGCCACCCTGTCCATGCAGGTGGTGGTCGAGCACTACAGTGTCCCAGCCATTGCCCTCCACTCTGTGCAGATGCATCCTGGCCAATCCGCCCTGTCTGGACCATACCCACAATACCTTGCTCCTCATTATGCACATTTGCAGCCTAACGCTGGAAGCAGTGTGAGCAATGTGGGCTCAGTGAGGTACTGGCAGACACAAAACAATGAAGAGACATATGCACACTCCCACACCTATCTCAGCATTGTGCAGAGATGGAGGTGGTTGACAACCCTACCTACTGCACTGGTCCTGATCACAGTGCCGACATTGCTAATCTGTGCAGGGGGTAGTAGTAGTGCTCTGGTGATAACTGCAGCTCTGTGCTGGTGCCAACAGCCTGACACTCCATGAAGCTGTGGATGTTGGAGCCCTTGTGAGGGCTGTCCGTACCCCTGTGCACCGCTGCGCTGGGGTTTGCCCATGTTGTTGTGGCTGCATTGTGGGCTAAAACTATGGGGAGATGCTCTGCAGGATCCACAGATAGGACCTGAACCTCTGCTCTTGGACATGCTGGCTGAGTGTACTGCACCACACTGTTGGCACAGCAGTATAGTGGACCCTGGGGCTACCCTTATGTTCCTCGGACAGACCTCTTCTGTTGCACTGCACACCACGTACTGGTACAGAGCATGGCCTAGGTCCACTGCAGGCAGGTGCCACTGCTCCCTCCGGCACAATCACCCACCCCCTCTGCCATGCCGCCATGACCATATGCTGTCGGTGCTGGTGGTGCGTCATCCCAGGCCATCCAGGGGCAGGCAGGCGGCTGCTTAAGGTGTGGGTTCTTGGGTAGGGGTGCCTACATAGATGTCCACGTTTCCCCCGGCACTGCCTGTCACTGTTATGTGCCCATTGGGGTACCTCCTGGGTAATGTCCCCTGGATGGGACACTGTGGGACTCAGACTCATGGGCATGTTTGACCCTGGTCAGTTGCTGTTTTGCTGGTTTCCATTTTCTGCATTCCTATCTGCCACCTTGGCAACCGCCTAGTCCAACATGTGCCCCAGTAGCCCCCACTGCATGTCCCGCCTGCAGCCCCCATGCCCCATTTGCGCCATCACCATAGTGGCCTTTCATACCTGGGCACTGTGCTGTTGCTGCAAATGGAGCACTACTATCACCTTTCTTGGGCTCCCTGCCTATGCTGTAGATTGCTGACACTTAAATGGATTCTCTCTCCTGCAAATGTCCATCTAACGCCAGGTTTTCAGTTGTGTTAGGATTCAGCCTTTCATTTCCCCATGTTAGTGTGGGAGGGGCCTCTCTCCGCCCACTCCCCGCCCATTGTCCCCTTCTCTCCGCCCTCTCTCCATCCTCTGCAGGACTTACCACGGCCGGGAACATTAACGTGCCTTAACGTTACCTTACGTTACGTTAACGCGCCTTAATGTTACATAACACGCCTTAACGTAGCCACTGCTACATTAACGCAGTTTAGTAAACATGCTCCATAATGTCAATTTTCAAAAAGGGTTCCAGTGATGATCCTGGAAACTACAAAGTGATAAACCTGACATTAATGCTAGGGTAAAATGTTAGAACCCATTATAAATAAATAAATTCGTCATGATTTAATTAGAAATAGCTAACATGGGCTTAGCCAAGAAAAGTATTGTATCAAGAAATTGCTATATTTTTTTGGAAGGTGTGAATAAACAGGTAGATAAAGGTGAGTCGATTGATATAGTATATCTGGATTTTCAGAAAGCTTTTAACAAGGTTCCTCATGAGAGATTCTTGAGGAAATTAGAAAGTCATGGTGGGATAGGAGGCAGTCTACTATTGTGGATTGGGAACTTTGTTTAAAAATAGTAATAGGTACAGGATCAAGGAGGGTGGATGTCATTTTTAAAGCTTTAAGTAACACTCTAAGGGGTATGTTTACTAAACCATCTTAATGTTACCGGCGTTAGTTGCAGTCTTACTGTGACGAATGCCATATAAGTTAGTGGACGTTCCAGTCTTAAGGTAGCATTTCGGGTTATCACGCGATAAAGTCCATTATCGCGCGATAGAGGGAGCCGTGGCACGTTAACGCGCGTTAGCCTTAATTAGTTGTGCTGACCTACAATCACAGCAATAGAGGTGTAGTACAAAGGTTAATACATTGACTGCTGATACAATGGTCATGAATTTGATCCCTGAGTGGGCTCAGTTAAAAGACTGTCCAAGGCAATCCCGTTTCCTGCTTGTAACAGACACATCCCAAAAATTTGCACTGCCAGCCAAAAAAGCCTCACCCCAGTACAGCAACATAATGCACCTTTTAGGGCACATCATAAAGCACCACGTCATCCAAGGCAGGTCATAATGTGCCCCAGAGGGCGGCAGGAAAGGTTGGCACCCTCCAAGGCAGCATATAAGGCACCCCATAAACTGGCCAAACCTAAGGTGCCGTGAAAGATGCCTCAGGGATGCCAAGGTGACACAGGAGATGGTGCCCAACGGCACAAAGGTGCCCCAAAGTCACAAGCATGAAATGTATGGCTCAAACACAGATGTAACCATAACACTGCACAGAGCACCAAGGAAAGGCAATGACCAAGTGATGGAAGGAAGTAGATGATGGAGCTCATGGACCAGCCATATCTGCGTGCAGCCCATGTGGCAGCAGGTAAAGTGGACAAACGTATCGGGGGCAGCTGTACCGATGTACAGGGTGATGGTAATGTACAGTGCAACAATGACAGTGTGTGGCAGAGGATGGGGATATGTGTCCACCAGAGGAGGTAGAGGTGGCAGGATAAGTGCAATGACAGGAGGACAGAGGAGAGCAGTGCCATGCAGAGCAGACACAGGAGAGGCAAGCATGAAGAGCCGCAATGCAGAAAAATGTGCCAATGCAGGACATGGGGTAGCAGCCTGCACATTAGAGCAGCACGCCACACAGCTGGCACACACACATAGATGGACAGAAGGATGGATGGCAACAGTGATGAGGATACAAGGTGGCGGCAGCAAAGATCTGCACAGATATGACTGTTACACGAATGAAACGTAGTTGTGTAGGACAGCCATAAAAAAGGGGGAAATTGAACCCATGACCTCTGCAACTGAAGTCACTGCATTAACCACTGTGCTACATCACTATGGGAGTCAATATACCAATGGATGGCTACAGAAAGAGTGCACGTCACCATAAAACTGTCTGCTGTGACTACCAGGATAGGATAGAACCAACAGTACCCACAATGCAATTCACATGCAGAACAGCAGTCTACATCTGCTCACCAGATGGGGTATGCACCTATTTAACATATCAGCTTGGTAGGGGGTAATGACCGTGCGTGTTACTGGCACAGAGTACCCACAGGCCATGCCAATGTGCACGTTCTGTGCTCACCCTGAGGGTGAGGTGGAGTGGCCAGCACCAGGTCCGCAGTACCCGGGTTAGTTGAGGTGGGCTGTGCTGCAGGACTCCATCAGGTATTTCTCGCAGACACCTTTAGGAGGTCTCTGTGTCCATTTGTAATTGCTAGTTATGTCTGACACTTGTGGGCCATGATGCACACAACATAGTGCATATCCACTGTGCTTGCTATGGTCACCTGTTGAGGGAGCAGGGTTGTGTCAGGGCTCACATGGTGACAATGTACTTAGCAAACCGCTCTCTCTGGGTCAGGGTGGGGGACATGATCTGCCCCAACAGACCCACACTCTCACCCTTTGCAAGGGGGGGGGCGGCGGCACTGTGGGACCAGCAACCCCAGTCCTGGTGGCGATCGGACAGCTGCTGAAGATCTGCACTTGGGACAGGGCCACTGGCAGATAGGTAGGGGGCCCAGTCAGCTCAGCTGTCCCACCACTACGATCTGACATTCACCAGCAGAGAGCAGTCAGTGTGCACCTGCTGCACCCTGCAAGGTGGTACAGCCATACAGATGCTAACTGCAGACAGTCTGCTAGCTAGCACATAGTGCATGTTCCTGGAGAAACTGTGTGCACCCAAAACTGGGATGTCAAAACACACACACACACACACACACACACACACACACACACACCATGCAGGTACATCAGTGATTAGGCCCCAATAAAATAAAACCCATAAATATCACTTGAGAAAAATGCTGTATAGCTCTATGGGGGAACTTAGCCATGCCGTGGTCACTGCTCAGTCAGGGTGAGAGCGACCTCCCAGCATGACATGCTGTGGCCACCCTGACTGTGCAGGTGGTGGTCAGGCACTACAATGTCCCAGACATTGCCCTATACCCTGTGCAAATGCATCCTGCCCATGCCACCCTGTCTGGGCCATATTCACAGTACCTTGCTCCTCATTATGCACATTGGCAGGCTAACACTGGAAACAGTGCAAGCAATGTGGGCTCAGTAAGGTGTAGGCAGAAACAATACACTGGATAGACAGACACACACTCCCACACCTATGCCAGCATTGTGCAAATATAGAGGTTTGTGGCAGCCCTGGCCGCCACACCAGTCCTGGGCACAGTGCGGGCATTGCTATGGTACTCAACACTGTTAGGGTCACTCCCCGGGGTGGTAAACACGGTCAGAATTAATAACTGAAACACACTCCACAGATATCAGAAAGGTTGCTATGATGAATCTCTATCAACAAATTGTGTTTAACTTAGGATTTGTTAGCTGACATTAATCATAGCAACTTTTTGATATATGTGGAACGTGTTCCCAAGTTTAGGATGGCATTGCTAAGGTATGCAGGTGCCAGTATTGGGAGGTGCTGCTCCACGCAAGGCCCAACAGCCTGACTCTCCATGAGGCTTTGGATAGTGGAGCCTGTGGGTGTTGGTGTTTATGCCCCTGTTGGCCGCTGCTCTAGGGTAGAGGTTCCCAACTCCGGTCCTGGTGGGCCAAACATGGTTCAGGTTTTCATGCTGTCCCTAATGAATATGCATGAGCTACATTTGCATACAATGGGGGTGGCGCATACAAATGCAGCACAGGCATATTTATTAGGGACAGCATGAAACCTGAATGGTGTTTGGCCCTCCAGGACTGCAGTTGGGAAACTCTGCTCTAGGGATTGCACATGTTTATGGTGTCTGTGCTCTGTAGGGTAAGATATAGGCGTTTCAGGCATGTTTATTTTATCTGCAATAAAGGTTCCGTCTTTATTACCACTGTTTAGTACTGGGTAAAATATGGGGACAGGGTTGGCAGGAGCCATAGCTGGGACGTAAACTTGTGACCTTCTGCTCCTGAACACACCGGCTGTGTATACTGCACCACACTGTTGCCACGGGGACTGATCATTCCTTGGGGATACCATGACTGTTCATCAGACAGACCCTGTCTGTTGCAGTGCACGGCACCCAACTAAATGGGGCTTGGCAGTAGTCTGCTGTGAGCAGATGTCACTGCCCCTTCCGCCACCAGCACCCCTCCACCACCATGCTGCCATGCCATTATGCCAGTGGTGCTGGTGGTGCGCAGTCCCAGGCCATCCAGTGTGCCAGTAGGCAGCTGCCTATGGTGTGTGTTCTTGGGTGGGGGTGCCTACATGGACATGCGCGCTTCCCCCCCACACCGCCTGCCAATGTTATGTGCCCTTGGGGGGTACCTGCTGGGTAATATCCCCTATGACACTGTGGGACACACACTCATGCCCATGTTGGACCCTTGTCAGTTGCTTTACAATTTCGGCATTCCAATGTGCCACCTAGGCATCTGCCTAGTCCGCACTGTGCTCCAGCTGGACCACAGCATGTGCCGCCTGCAGCCCCCTGTATCCCATTTACAGCATCAGTACAGTTGCTCTTTCCTATGTGCCCACTCTGCTGTTGCTGCACATGTGCACGCCATAACAAACCTGCCCATTCTAAATGACAGAAACCCTGATCAGCGCTATTTCAATGTGGGATCATTCACTTTGTAGGGGGACAGAGCATAGACCCTTACAAACATGATATCTTAATTTTTACGCTTTGTCAGTAGTGTTGCTTTATGTTTATCATTAATATCACTATTGTCCAGCTTGATTATTGAGATTTTAAATATGGTTTTGGTCATTTTTTTATATGTTTATTTGCCTTTTTGGTTCCTGCACATATATCACTACTATCACTTTTCTTGGTTTCCCTGCCTTTGCTGCACATTTGTGACATAAATGTTTTCTCTTTCCTGCAAATGTGCCTAACGCGAGGGTTTCACTGGCATTAGTTTTCAGACCTGGATTTCACAGCGTTAGTGTGCCTGGAGCCTCTCCCCGCCCACTCTCCGCCCATTAACCCCTTCTCTCCGCCCTCTGGGAAGCCTTACTCCACCCATCAGACCTGGATTTCACAGTGTTAGTGTGCCTTAATGCCGCCGCCGCATTATCACACGATAATACCACAGCTGCGACGTTAAGACGGTTTAGTAAACATACCCCTAACTCTCTCTATGTTTATTGGATAAAAGTTGTATTTTTTCTAGTATCTAGTATTTGTATTATCTAGTATCTAGTATTTGTATCTAGTATTTTTTCTATATTATCTGATGACAATACTTTATGGAATGGGTTTTGCTCCTCCCTTGTTATTCAGAATCAACTTTTTTTTAAATTCCCAACTTTTTGAACAAAAAACTCAGCTAATTTTTCAGCCCCACTTTTCTAAATCTCCAGTGATCTATCAAATTTCCTTGCCTACCATATTTTAACTACTCTAAATAATTATCTCAATTTATTACCAGTTTTATTAATCTGTGCTGCATAACTAGATTTTTTACTCAACTGAGAGTTAGCTAAATATCTATTAGCTTCTGTTTTCTAAATCCACCTATCAGACTCTAATTGTAATATAATCCAGTTACTTTCCAATTTTTGTACTTTCTTTTTTGTAATTTCAGTTCCTCAGTATACCAACTCTTCTGTCCACCAACCCACACCAGACATTTCCTATCAGTAGCCACTTCCTCTAATTGCATCGTCTGTCAAATGAAACCATTCCTCTACCAATTCCTCTGTATTACAACCTCCATCCATTTTTCTCCTTTGTGAGGCAATATTTTCCCATCTCCCTATACCTGCCTTACCTCAAACCATCTTAGCTAATTTCTGTGGTAATTCTATTTGTGGTATGTTTACTAAACAGCGCTAACATCGCAGTGGTGACATTATCGCGTGATAAGTAACGTTATCGTGCGATAATACCATGCAATAACGTTACTTATCGCGCGATAACTTCTCCGGTGGTGTTAAGGCGCACAGAGTAAGTCTCTCCAGAGGGCAGAGAGAAGGGGTCAATGGGCGGAGAGTTGGTGGGGAGAGGTTCCAGGCACACTAACTCTGTGAAATGAAGGTCTGACAATTAACGCTAGTGAAAACCTCGCGTTAGAGGCACATTTGCAGGAGAGAGAAACTATTTCAGTCAGCAATGTACAGCAAAGGCAGGGAAACCAAGAAAAGTGATAGTAGTGATACATGTGCAGCAACAGCATAGTGCCCAAGTACGAAAGGGCACGATGGTGAGACTGCAAATGGGGTACAGGGGGCTGAAGGCAAAACATGCATTGGGGCAGCTGGGGCACAGGGTGGACTAGGCAGATGCCTAGGTAGAACCTAGGAATGCAGAAACTGAAAATCAGCAAGATAGCAACTGACTAATGTCAAACATGCCCATGAGTGTGTGTCCCACAGTGTCCCAGGGGACAGTACCCAGCAGTTACCCCAAAGGGCACATAATATGGCACAGGCGGTGCCGGGGGGAAGCGCGGATGTCTATGTAGGCACCCCTACCCCAGATCCCACAACATAGGCAGCCGCCTACCAGCATACTGGATGGCCTGGGACAGCGCACCACCAGCATAAGGGCATGTCAGCATGGTGGCAGAGGGATGCTGGTGGTGGAGGGGTCAGTGGCACCTGCCCACAGCACACCAAGGCCAAGCCCTGTTCAGGTGGGTGGAGTGCAGTGCAATAGACAAGGGCTGTCTGATAAACAGTAATGGTATCCCCAGGAAATGACTTGCCCCTGTGGCAACAGTTTTGTGAAGTATACACAGCCAGTGTGGTCAGGGGCAGAAGGTCACAGGTTCAATTCTCAGCTGTAGCTCCTCCAGAGCATGCCCCTATATTTTACCATACAGCGCACATACACCATAAACATGTGCAGTCCCTAGAGCAGAGGTTCCCAACTGAAGTCCTGGAGGGCCACAAACCATTCAGGAGTTCATGCTGTCTCTAAAAAATATGCATGAGATGCATTGCTATGCAGTGCCCCCATTGAATGCAAATGTATCTCATGCATATTCATTAGGGACAGTCTGAAAACCTAACATAAGAACATAAGAACATAAGATATGCCATACTGGGTCAGACCAAGGTCCATCAAGCCCAGTATCCTGTTTCCAACAGTGGCCAATCTAGGTCATACGTACCTAGCAGTTTCCCCAAAAGACACAGGTTCCACAATGCTTGTACTGGGTCAAGCATTGATATCCTGGGTCCCTTCTTAATAATGGTTTATGGACCTTTCCTCCAGGAACTGGTCCAAAGCTTTTTTAAACCCAGCTACACTAACAGCCTTTACTACATCCTCCAGTAACAAATTCCAGAATTTGATTACACGTTGAGTGAAAAAATATTTTATGTTATTAGTCTTAAATAGTTTACCCTGTAGCTTCATTGCATGTCCCCTAGTCTTTCTGGATGGTGTTTGGCCCTCCTGGACCAGAGTTGGGAACCACTGCCCTAGAGCATCGGCCAACAGGGGCACAAACACCCACACCCACAGGCTCCACTATCCAAAGCCTCATGGAGTCAGGCTGTTGGGCCCTGCATGGAGCAGCATCTACCAATACTAGCACTTGCATACCTTAGCAATGCCATCATAAACATGGAAACACATTCCACATACAGTATATCAAAAGGTTGCTTTGATTAATATCAGATAGCTGATCCTACATTAAACACAATGGAGAGTCAGGCTGTTGGGCCCTGCGTGGAGGAGCAGCTACCAATACTAGCACCTGCATACCTTAGCAATGCCTGCACTGTGCCCAGGACTGGTGTGGCGGCCTGGGCTGCCAACCACCGCTATCTTTGCACAATGCTGAAATAGGTGTGGGAGTGTGTGTATGTCTATCCAGTGTTTTGTGGCTGCCAACACCTTACTGAGCCCCCAAGGCTTGCACTGTTTCCAGTGTTAGCCTGCCAATGTGCATAATGAGAAGCAAGGTCTTGTGGGTATGGCCCAGACAAGGCGGTCTGGGCAGGATGCATCGGCACAGGCATAGGGCAATGACTGGGACATTGTAGTGCCCGACCACCACCTGCACGGACATGGTGGCCACAGCATGTCATGCTGGGAAGTCACTCTCTCCCTGACTGAGCAGTGACCATGGCATGACAAGGTTCCCCTATAGTGCTATATAGCATTTTTCTCAAGTGATATCTTTGCGTTCCTTTTTTTGGGGGTCCAATCACTGACATACTTGCTGGTTGTGTGTGCTTATATCCAATTTTTGGGAGCCCACAGTTCTTCTAGGAGCATGCACTATGTACTAGCTAGCAGTCTGTCTGCAGTTAGTGTGTGTATTGCTGGAGCACCTTGCAGGGTGCAGTGGGTGGAGATTGTGCCCTCTGCTGGTGAATGTCAGATTGTGGTTGGGCGCAGCTGAGCTTTTCCAGGCCTGTCTGCTATTGCCTTATGAAATATGTACAGATCTTCATTGTCTGCCCTGGAGGGTGCCTATTCCCCAGCAGTGTGGGAGTGGGGGTCCCCTCTACTGCCTCAGATGTAGTGTGTGGATCTGTTGGTGGGAGATCCTATCCTCCCTAACCCAGAGAGGGCAGGTTGGGTAGTGCTACATAATTTGCTTTTGGGTTCATACAACACTGTCCTCCTATAACATGTGACCATAGCAACCACACAGGTTGTGCACTATTCTGGGTGCATCATAGTCCACAAGGGCTAGACATGACTGGGAAATACAGATGGACACAGGTATATTATAGGTGTGTCTACAAGGACACACTAGCACTGATGGGGATCTGCAGCAGTTTATCTCAGCCAAGCTAGGTGCTGTGGACCTGGTGCTGGGCGCCCCATCTCACCTTCAGGGTGAGCACAGGAACCACACAATGTCACGGTCTGTAGCTTCTCTGTGACAGTAACACACAGGGTCGGTTCCCCCTACTAGGCCAAGGTGCAGTGGAGGCGCATACCCCATCTTGTGATCAGATGTAGACTGCTGGTCTGCATGTGCAGTGCATCATGGGTATGGGTGAGTATACTCTATCCTGGTGACCACAGCAGTTTGTGCGGTGACCTGCAGTCTTTCTGTAGCCAGCCAGTGCTGTGTTGGAAGCTGTAGCCCACAGGTTGCTACAATGACTGTGGAGGCAGAGATCATGGGTTCAGTCCCGCAGTGGTGTTCTTTATTAGGGCTCTCTGAGGGGGGTTCCTTTTAATTTACATCAGTGCTGCCAGCAGATCCACCCTCACAGTGCCATAACCTTAAGGTGCCTCATAAGGTGCCCTATAAAGTGCCCTATAGGGCACATTATAAGGTGCCTTGGTGGACAGGGCACTTTATAATGTGCCCTATAGTGTGCCTTATAGGGTGCCCTATAGGGTGCCTTATGAGGCACCTTAGGTTACGGCACTGTGAGGGTGTTTTTTCTGGCAGCACTGATTCAAATTAAAAGGAAATCCTTCAGACATCCTTATTAAATAACACCACTGTGGGATTGAACTCATGATCTCTGCCATCAGAGTCATTGTCATAGCCAATGGGCTACCTCTCTACAGCTTCTAGCCCAGTGCTGGCATGGACTTAAGGTTACCACTTCTTAATGAGCCAAGGCGCCCTCTATCGCGCGATACAGATTTTTGCTACCTTGCTGCCGGAACGCCCACTACCTTATATGACATTCTTCACATTAATGCTGCAACTAGCACTGGTAACATTACAACGGTTTAGTAAACATACCCCTTTGTCAAGTCCAGCCACCTATATCTACACAAATAAACATAACTAAAGTGTGATCAGATCAGGGGATGGTCCTATAATCCAAAACCTAATTCCTCTGCAATATATCTTCTGAAGCAAAAATAAGACCTTGTTGGTTTGTGGTTTTATCTACTAATTGATGCAACCCACACACCTCCAAACTAGGAAACACTGAATACACTATCATTCAGTTCATCAATGTGCAAATTAAAATCACCTAAAAGTATAAGATATTCAGACTGTATGTCAATAAATTCCAAATCCTTGACTAAAAACTTAGGGGTACATAAAGGACTAATAGCCTAATTTATTAATATTATCATATTGTAGCAGCATACCTTCCACCTTATTTGTTAAAGAAAACTTCAACATCTTCCAAACCCATTTTTGCTTAAATAAGAATGCTATTCCTCCACCTTTCTTTCTGTGCCTCAGAACATGATAACTAGCCGGGCATAAAAATACGAGAGCCACCTTTAGCTATTAGCTATATGTCAGTCTTGAATAAGCCATTTAGCTGTAATTCTATAACTAGACCATATACAACATACCGTTTATTTTGACTGAACAGGAATTCAATAAAGCAAAACTCCAAGGGGCTTGTTTACAAAGTCGCAATAGCGGTTTCCGATCGTTATCGGAGCCACAGCCCCATTGAAATCACTCTGACTGAAATCAATGGGGCCGTAGCTCCGATAACGATCAGAAACCACTACCGCAGCTTTGTAAACAAGCCCCCAAGATTCCATACTCTTCATAGCCTTCTGGCTCTGTAAAGATGCCATACCAGACTCTTCTATATTTGTTAAATTAGACCTTCTCAGATCTGTTACCCCTTTATTCTTTTTCCTAGGCTGTACTTTCCTCTTATCACAAACTACCTCTGTACATTGACCTTCCATCTCCCAAGTCATTCTCAACCTCCAAAAACTTATATCAATTAAAAGCTCTTAGTTTCTTTAATAGTTCTTACCATCTTAATATAATAATCACATCTTTAAACATTTCAAAATTAAAATAATATAAAATACAATCTCAAAATAAAAAAATATTATAACTAAAATGACTAAATACTGTACATACCACCAGTCCCATTCCACAGGACAGGCTAACAGACATGCTTAAGGGTGATGCCCAAGGGACTTTTGGCATGGTCCTTAAGCACAGGCCTTAGTTTTAAAGAGGCAGTCCATTCAGTGATGATGCCGCTTTGTGGGAGGAGCCGGGTAGGTGGAATAACAGCCACTAGTTGGAATACAAGCTGGAAATGGCATGGCAAGTATTTCAGTATAAGTGCCTCTTCCACAGACTGCCTGGGGCAGAAGCAGTCCGACAGACCTCTACTCGAGCCTCAGCTTTAAAGAGGCAGTCCATCCCTCAGTGATGATGCCCCTTTGTGGGAGGAACTTACTGAAAAAGAAAACTCCACAAACCTCTTTGACTCAATAACAATAGAAAAAAAACAAAGAGGGGGTCTCAATAGTACTGATGGAAACAAAAAACAAATACATCTTTGTTAGTGATATAGCGGAAGGGCTGTCGGGGAAGGTTTGCCTCTTTGTGGATTATTCCAAAATCTGCAATAGAGTAGACACCCAGGAAGGTGTAGATAACATGAGGAGAGATCTAGCTAAGCTTGAAGAATGATCTAAAATTTGGCAGCTGAGATTTAATGTTAAAAAATGCAAGATCATGCATTTTGGCTGCATCGGTCTAAGGGAGCAATATAGTATAGGGGTTGAAGTACTTTTGACCACTAAAGAAGAGTGGGACCTAGGCGTGATTGTATCTGATGATCTTAAAGTATCTAAACAGGTAGGAAAGGTGACAGCAAAAGCTAGAAGGATGCTTGGGTGCATAGGGAGGGGAATGGCTAGCAGAAGAAAGGAGGTAATAGTGGCTCTGTATAAGTCTTTGGTGCAAAACCACCAGGAACGCATACTTCAAGATGAGAATCGTCAGACGCCTCAAGTCAATTCTCTCCCAAGAGCACTTCCAAACAGTCTGCCAAGCCATCATCACACCCATTTTGGACTACTGTAACCACATTTACCTTGGCCTCCCAAATCACAGACTCCGGCACTTGCAGTTGGCACAGAACACCGCTGCGCACATAATAACTGGCTCCACAAGGCATGACCACATCACACGCATTATGAACCTCCTACACTGGCTTCCAATAGACTCTCACATACGATACAAAACCATACTGAACCTCTTCAAAATCAAACAGGACATCTCAGCAGACAGTCTGCAGGCAATCATCAGCTTTGACTCAAGCTCCAGAACCAGAAGGAGAGGCACCACAAACACCATCACAACCCCAAAAGACTTCACCAAAATGAGGCAAACCACATCAAAGAGAGCTATATCCCTGGCAGTGCCCGCCCTTTGGAACTCCCTCCCTGATTGTTTAAGATCAATCGTCGCTATCAAGGATTTCAGAAATTTACTCAAAACCACGCTCAACACAGAGCATTATGGTGACATTACGTGACTCATCTAATTGCTCATTATACCTTTCCCTGCCCTGCATCAGCCCCCCTCCCCCCCACTCCTTGTATATAGCCCATTGTAGATAGCTCAACCTGTATATATTGCACCCACAAATCAAGTTTCACCTTTTTACACATTCACTAACACTACCTTCACAACCACTGCATGTCAACATCCCCGCACTATCCAACATGATTGGTTTGCAGTGTAAACCGCTTTGATTCAAGGATAAAGTGGGATATAAATCCTTTTATATAAATAAATAAATGAAACCTAATTTGGAGTATTGTGTGCAATTCTGGAGACCGCACCTTCCAAAGGATATAAACAGGCTGGAATCAGTATAGAGGGTGGCTACTGAAATGGTTAGTGGTCTTCATTATAAAGCATATGAGGACAGAATTAAGGATCTTAATATGTACACCTTAGAGGAAAGGCGGGATAGAGGTGATATGATTGAGATGTTTAAATACCTCTGTGGCATAAATGCACAGGAGGAGAGTCTCTTTCGATTGAAAGCAAGCTCTGCTATGAAGGGATATGGGATGAGGGTGAAAGGGGATAGATTCAGGAGTGATATGCAGAAATATTTCTTTACAGAAACAGTGGTGGATCCGTGGAATAGTCTCCCAGTGGGGGTGGTAAAGATGAGGACAGTATCTGAATTCAAAGAAGCATGGGACAAACACAGAGGATCTCTAAAGGAAAAAAGGGGATTGTTTTAGTGGTTGATATGGAAGGACAGACTAGATAGGCCATTTGGTCTTTTTCTGTCGTCATGTTTCTATGGGGTATGTTTACTAAACAGTGATAAGTAACGTTATCGCGCGATAAGTAACGTTATCGTACGATAAAGTAACGTCAACGTGCGATAATGTCTCTTGCGGCATTAAGTCCCGCAGAGGGTGGAGAGAGGGCAGAGAGAAGGGGTCAATGGGCTGAAAGTGGGCGTGGAGACGCTACCGTGGCAGTATCGCTGTGAACTGAAGGGCCGAAAATTAACACGAGTGAAAACCTGGCGTTAGATGCATATATGCAGGAGAGAGAAACCATTTCAGTGTGAGCAATGTACAGCATAGGCAGGGAGCCTGAAACAGTGATAGTAGTGCTACATGTGCAGCAACAGCATAGTGCCCAGGTATGAAAGGGCACTATGGAGATGCTGCAAATGGGGCATAGGGGGCTGCAGGTGGGACATGAAGTTGCGGGGCATAGGGTTGACTAGGCAGATGCCTAGGAGGCATATAGGAACACAGTAACTGGAAACCAGCAAGACAGCAACTGACCAAGGTCAAACATGCCCACGAGTACGTGTCCCACAGTGTCACATCCAAGGGACATTACCAGCAGGTACCCAAAAGGTCACATAACATTGGCAGGTGGTGCTGGGGGGAAGTGTTGGTCCCTATGTAGGCAGCCCCACCCCAGGCAGCAGCCTAACTGCACCCTGGATGGTCCAGGACTGTGCACTGACCGGCACCACCAGCATATGGGCATGTTGAGAGAGAGTGCTGGTGGTGGAGAAGCAGTGGCATCTTCCCACAGTATACCAAGGCCAAACCCTGTCCAGGTGGGTGGCATGCAGTGCAACAGACATGGTTGGTCTGATGCACAGTCATGGTATCCCCAGGGACTGACCTTCCTCTGTGGCAACAGTATGGTGCAGTACACACAGCCAGTGTGTTCAGGAGCAGAAAATCACAGGTTCAAGTCCCAGCTGCGGCTCCTGCAGACCATCTCCCCACATTTTACCCTACAGAGTACATACAACATTTTCGTGGTGGTGAGAAGCAAGGAGGAATGTGACAAATTCTATCTACCCTTTTGATGTCTAGGACATCTGCACCTTGTCCACTCACAATCATAAATGACAGAGGTGTAAGGCAGGGGTCTCCAAATCCAGTCCTGGAGGGCAACAAACCAGTCAAGTTGGCAGGATATCTCTAATGCATATACGTATATCTCATGCATATTCATTAGGGCTATCCCAAAAACCTGCCAGGATTGCGGCCCTCCAGGACAGGGTTGGACACCCCTGCCCTAGAGCATCGGCTAACAGGGGCACAAACACCCACACCCACAGGCTCCACTATCCAAAGCCTCATGGAGAGGCAGGCTGTTGTGCCCGGCGCAGAGCAGCAGTTACCACCAAAGCACCACTACCAGAATCTGCATACCTTAGAAATGTCATCATAAACACGGAAACACACTCCACATATGTCAAACAGTTGCTATGATGAATCTCTGATAACAAAGTGTGTCTATTTTAAAATTTGTTAACAGAGAATCGTCATTTATTTATTTATTTATTTATTTAACACTTATTTCTATACCGCTCTTTCCCAAGTATCAAGCGGGGTTTACAAGGAACAGTAAGTTATATGGTATGTTAAAGCGCATACCTAGTCGTTTTACATAGAACAGGTGGAACTATTTACAAGTAACAATATAACATTTGAACAGTAAAAAGTTAGAACGTATTTACATTATGGGTACTTACAAAATATATCATGGAACAAAATTGTGATGTATAAAAATATTTTGTGTGTTATTTAGTATTGTAGTATGGTTGTTAACCTGTGTCATAGCAACCTTTTGATATATGGGGAGTGTGTGTCCTTTCTCTAACAGTGTTGTCCACCCCAGAAAGTGACCCTAACAGTAGTGAATGCCATAGCAATGCCTGCACTGTTCTCAGGACTGGTGTTGTGGGCAGGTCTGCCAACCACCTCTATCTTTGCACAATGCTGAAATAGGACTGGGAGTGTGTGTACGTCTATCCATTGTTGTGTGTCTGCCAACTCCTCACTGAGGCCACAATGCTTACACTTTTTCCAGCTCTAGCCTGTCAATGTGCATAATGAGGAGAAAGGTATTGTGGGTATGGCCCAGACAGGGCCGACTGGGAAGGATGCAGCTGCACAGGGAGTGGGGCAATGGCTGGGACATTGTAGTGGCCAACCACCACCGGCATGGACAGGGTGGCCACAGCATGTCATGCTAGGAGGTCACTCTCACTCTGACTGAGCAGTGACCATGGCATGTCTAGGTTACCACATAGTGTTACACAGTATTTCTCAAGTGATATCTGTGTGTTTCCTTTTCTGGGGTCCACTCATTGAGATACCTGCTTGGTCTCTGTGCTAGCATCTCATTTCTGGGTGCACATTTATTTATTTTATTTATTTAGCTGTATTTATATCCCGCTTTTTGCCGGGTCAAAGCGGTGTTACATAGAAGGGTGGGGGAATTAAGTTGGTTTGGTAGGGTAGGGCCATCACCAGGGAGGCAACATTTATGATTTTGACATGGTACAGACTTTGGACATGGGCAGGTTACTGTGGTTTGAAACAGAGGTTCTTGGTGGACGAGATCAGAGGTTAGTTCGCTTTTTGGTGGGGGTCGTGTTGAGGTATTCCTGGAACAGGATGGTTTTCAGCTGTTTCCTGAAAGATGGTAGATCGGTGTTGTTTCTGAGATAACTCGGTAAAGAGTTCCATAGGGATGGAGCATAAAGTTCAAAGGCTCGGTTGCAGGTCCGTTGCAAGCATTTAGTTCTTTTGTGGGGGATGGTGAGGGAATTGCTGGAGGTTTGTCTGGTAGTTCTGCCGTGGGCTGGGCGAGACAGTAGGGTGCGAAGCTGGGAGTTCTGTGCTTGATGGATGGCTTTGTGGGTAAGTAGGATGGCTTTGTATATAGACCTTGCTTCGAAGGAAAGTATATGTAGGTCTTTCAGAATTGGGGTGATGTGGTCGGTTTTCTTTGCAGTCTGGATGATTCTTGCCGTGGTGTTTAGTGCTGTTCGGAGGGGGTTTGTCTGTGTGGCTGGAAGGCCGTGGTAGATTATGTTGCAGTAGTCTAGATGTGGGATCGTCATGGCTTGCATTACAGTTCGGAAGTGTTGATGGTCAAGCAGGGGTCTAAGACGTTGTATCATTCTTGCTTTGTGGAATATAATTCCAGAGGTTTTGGTGATTTGCTGCTTTAAGGTGAGGGCTTGGTCAATAATTATGCCCAGGTATCGTATTTGTGGTTGTATTTGAATGTTTGTGGGTCCTATAGTGAGGTGTGTAGGCGGGGTGAAATCTGGGTCTCTGGTGACTATGAGGGCTTCTGTTTTCTTCATGTTGATGGATAGGTTGTTTGCTCGTAACCAGTCGGACACCTCGGTGAAGCATGTTGATAGATGGGAGCTTGTTGGATTCGTGGTTGTAATGGGGGCGTACAGCATGATATCATCAGCATATATGTGGAAGCTGATGTTGTGGGTGCGTATGACTGAGCAGAGTGGTTGAAGGTAGATGTTGAAGAGCATGGCTGATAGTGTAGATCCTTGTGGCACCCCTTGGTGTTGCTGGAATGGGGGAGATGTCACGGTGCTGGTACGGATATGTTGTTTCCTGTTAGTAAGGTAGGACTGGAACCATTTTAGTATGGTGTCTTTGATCCCAATAGTTCCTCTGGGAGCATGTGCTATGGATTGGTTAGCGGACTGTCTGCAGTTAGCATATGTATGGCTGGGATATCTTTCGGGGTACAGCAGGTGTAGACTGACTGTGCCCTCTGCTGGTGAATGTCAGATAGTGATGGTGTACTGGTCTGTCATTGCCCTTGTAGCATGTACATAGCTCCATCACCTGCTGTGGACAGTGACCTTTTGCCAGCAGGGCGTGGGTTGCTGGTCACACAGCTCCTCAGCAGGTCCCTGTACTGCCCCCATTGCAAACATATAGAGCGTGGATATATGTTGGGGGCAAATCCTGTCAGCCACGGTGACACAGAGAGGGTGGTGGCACATAATCTGCCCCCCCCCCACACCTAAAACAAGTCACCATGTCAACCACACTGGATATGTACTATTCCGGGTGTGTCATGGTCCACAAGGGCTAGGCATGACTGGGGAATACAGAGAAACACAGGATTACCCCAGGTGTGTCTACAAGGAATACCTGTCACACACTGGCACGCATGGAGAGCTACAGCAAAACCTATCAGTAACACACACGGTCAGTTCCCCCCACCAACCTGAGGTGCTGTAGAGGTGCATACCCCATCTGGTGATCAGATGTAGACTACTATTCTGCATGTGAATTGTATCATGGCTATTGGAGGGTTTACCCTATGCTGGTAACCACAGCAGACATTTTGTGCATTGACCCGCAGTCCTTCTGTAACCAGCCATTGCTGTAATAAAAGCCATAGAGGTGTAGTACTCTGGTTAATACAATGACCTCCTAAACAGAGGTCACAGGTTCAATCCTGTAGTGTTCTCATTTTATTAAGCCTGTCCGAGGCAAGTCCTTTTCATGCCTGTAACAGTCAGACACATCTCTGAAATCTGTGCTACCACCCAAATAAAATGTTACCTCAGTGCCCTCTAAAGTGACCTAGCTCATGGTTTATGCTATCCCAGTAAGCACAGCAGACATTTTGTGTGGTGACATGCAATCAGTCATTAGCCAGCCATTGTTGTGAGAAAAGCTAGAGAGGTATAGCACACAGGTTAAGACAATGACATCATAACCAGAGATCACAGGTTCAATCCCTCAGTGGTCTTACATCAAGAAGCGTGTCTGAGGCAGGCTTTTTCATGCCTGTAACATTCAGACACATCCATGCACCAGGCGATTCAACCGAGTTGCAGAATTTCCACTTGACGTAAGTGTATGAGGACAGGTCACACAATGGAAGGAGTACAACACAATAGCCAGCAATCAGCACCCATCATACATGCACAACATGGTAGAAGGATCAGTCTGTGGCCAACCTGTGATCATTGTTGGTGCACATGCTGTTGTGTGCAAGTCTTCCCCATCCCCAGGTGCCCAAACACCTCATCACAGAGCTCTGTTATTCATCCTGGTGTTATGGTAGTTGCTCCTGTTGATTTGTTCTGGCCTTCCCTACCCCCAGGAGGCCTCAGCCCTCATTACAGAGGTCTGTTAGTCATCCTGGTGTTATGGTAGTTGCTCCTGTTACAGTGCACACCTCTGCCCTACTCCCAGGAGGCCTCAGCCCTCATTACAGAGGTCTGTTATTCATCCTGGTGTTATGGTAATTGCTCCTGTTGATTTCTTCTGACCTGCCCTACCCCCAGGAGGCCTCAGCCCTCATTACAGAGGTCTGTTATTCATCCTGGTGTTATGGTAGTTGCTTCTGTTGATTTGTTTTGGTCTGCCCTACCCCCAGGTGGCCTCAGCCCTCATTACAGAGGTCTGTTATTCATCCTGGTCTTATAGTAGTTGCTCCTGTTACAGTGCACACTTCTGCCCTACCCCAAGGAGGCCTCAGCCCTCATTACAGAGGTCTGTTAGTCATCCTGGTGTTATGGTAGTTACTCCTGTTGATGTGTACAGGGCTGCCCTATCCCCAGGAGGCTTCAGACCCCTGTACAGAGGTCTGTTAGTCATCCTGGTGCTATGGTAGCTGCTCCTGTTGCAGTACACACCTTTGCCCTACACCCAGGTGTGTCCTGGACCACACAGAGAGTTTGTGATCACATCCCCTGGACATCTGCATGCATATACCACACATGCCATGGTGCTGTCATGTCATGCAAGGAGAGGCCAGCGGCCCGGTATGGGGTGTCTGGGGGCAGCACACAGGACACATAGGTGGTACACCACACAGCCCAGCCTCACACCCACACATGCAGGCAGCAGTGGCAACAGCTAGTAACGGACTACCAGGCCACAGCAGGTGCATCCCCCTGCTGCTCACAGCCATTGTGATATGCAGTGGGCAATGGGCAGGGGTATCTATTCCCTAATGGTCCCAAACATTGCCTTTCCCCCCAGGTGGAGGACCTACGGAAGAAGGGGTGGGAGATGCACCAGCACTGTCCCCGCTACCTCAACCGCCTTCAGCAGGAAGCGATGGCCTAACGTGATGGTGAGTGTTGCAGCCTCTGTGTCGCACAACCGTATGTACCGGTGCCACAGCAGTCTGTGGTGCCACATACTATCACTGCCTTATCCTACGGTACCTCATAAGGCGCCCTTTGGGCGCCCTATAAGGCACCGTACAGGGAACATTATGATCAGCCTTGGCTGGCACTGCACTTGATGATGTGCCCTATCGGGCACCTTAGGTTATGGCACCGAGGGGAGGGTGTTTTTGGCTGGCAGCACAGATTGTGGTGATGTGTCTCACTGTTACAGGACTGAAAAGTAATTGCCTCAGACAGACTTATTAAATAGGACCACTGAGGGATTGAACTCATGACCTCTGCCTCAGCAGTCATTGTAGTAACCAGTAGGCTACACCTCTATGGTTTTTGTCACAGCTCTGACTGTCTACAGATGGACTGCAGGTCACCGCACAAAATCAATGTTACCGTGCACTAACTGGCCAAGACGCCCTCTAACGCACGTTAGTCAGCCATTGCTACCTTACCGCCAGTATACCCACTTCCTTATATGGCATTCCTCATGTTATTGCTGCACATAGCGCCGGGAACGCTATCGCTGTTTAGTAAACATACCCCTGTGTTTCTAAATATGGCAACCTCCTAGGGGTCTCAAAGGAACTTAATTCCCTAAACATATATGAAGGGATAAGAAGCCTCAGAAAGGGGCTAACGACTGCAGTCTTGTTAATTACGCGAGATTTATGTTCGATCATACGTATTTTCACTTGTCGAACCGTGCGGTCAACGTTAGCTAGAATACAAGGGCAGATAATAAGGACTTGCACATTGTCACAGATCTCAAACTATAGGTGGTAACAAAATGGGGATTAGTTCACATACTTAAATTGGCACACATCAAACACAAGGCATATGATGACCCTGAATGGGATTGGACGGATACTGATAGGAGCTGTCAGAGTGTACTAAAATATCATGTAAATTTCTTGCTTGTGTAAAAGCTATGTAAGGACCACTCTGAAAAACTTGATGCTAAATGTTAAACATGCCAATGAGAATAAATACTTTTAGACAGCAATTGTGTATGATCTGAATATTGAAGTACTTGTTTGTCAACTGAGTCCTTAATCTGTTTCTGAAGCAGTAAGGATCTATTAGCATATATGGCTCTTAAATAAGCTTGACAAATTACTTTCTTATGGTATCCTCTCTGCAAAAGGCGTTCCATAAGCATTTTGGCTTGAATACGAAACTGCTCCATTTCTGAACACATCCGACGCAGCCATAAAAGTTGAGCAATAGGAAGAGCTTGTTTAAGTTTGAAAGGGTGATGGGAATCAAAATGCAAAAGTTTGTTAAGGTCAACCGATTTCCTGTATAGGGTCGTAATCAATCTTCCGTCATTAACAACCACCAAGAATGGTAATTTGTCCACTGAGTAAGTGACAGTAAATTGTAAATTAACATCCTGTTGATTGAGCCATTTAGAGAACAATTGAAGAGAAGCTGAAGTGCCATGCCAGATGCAAAAAACATCTTCAATAAAACGCATGCAGCACCTAATCTGTGAAAACCAAAGAGAAGGATATAAGAGAATCTCTTCAAAATGGGACCCAAACATGGAGCGACAGCAGCTCCCATAGAAACTCCATATACATGTAAATAAAACTCATTCTCAAATCGAAAATAATTTTTAAAATAACTAAATGAGCGATATTTAACAAAAATTGAGAAGAAACCCGTTCAGACTGCAGTCGTTGAAACAATAATTACTCTATCAATGGAAAAGCAGAGGCTTGAGGAATGTTCGTATAAAGAGCAGTTCTATCAAATGTTACCAATATATCTGAATTCATATCAAAGGAGACATCAGTTAATTTCCTCAAAACGTCAGAAGTGTCCTGCAAATATGACTGAGCCTGCTTAACCCAAGGTTGCAAAAATGAATCCAAAAATATGGATAAAGGTTCGAGAACTGATGACTTCCCTAAAACTATGGGTCATCCTAGTGGTAAATGTAAAGTTTTATGCACTTTTGGGACATTATAAAATAACAGAGCCCGAGGTGACTGTACTCGTAAAATTTATATTCCTGAAATCTGTGTTTGAAGTACCTTAATAGGATCTGTGGAAAGACATTGATAATATTTTGTATCAGAAAGCTGATGCATAACTTCAGTATGATATTGAGGTCTATGTTGCAAAACTATGGAACCTCTTTTATCAGCTGGCTAATAAGGATGAGCGAATACCATGCCAAACTCCTTCTCCGCTCTCTAAACAAACCTAGAGACCTCTTCAGCTTAGTAAAATCCCTAACCAAAGAACCGTCACCTTCCCAACTTGAATCAATCTCCCCCCAAGCATATGCTGACTACCTCCAATCTAAAACTTCCATAACAGACACAGTCTCAGCAACCACTCCCAGCTATACACTCTCCTCAATTCCACCTATCACAATGTTCACAACTCCAACAGAGAAAAACATCCAAGACCTCATCGCCATCATCAACACTTCTACAGCTCCAAGTGATCCCTGCCCAGCATACTGGATCAGAACTCTGCGAGTTGAACTTAGCTCAATTCTAATCAACATCATTAAACTCTCATTTAAAACAGGCTGTTTCCCCACTTCTCTCAAACAAACATCAATAAGACCACTTCTGAAGAATAACAGACTTGACCCACTAAAAACTGACTCCTACCGACCAATCTCCAGTATACCTATACTGTCCAAGATAATAGAGAAGGTTGTTCAGCAGCAGATTCAACACCACATCGATGAGATGGCACCTCTCGACTCCTCTCAACACGGATTCAGGGAGTCTCACGGTGTAGAAACTCTCCTCACCACCCTAACCAACACTTTGAACAGAGGACTAGACAAGGTTGAAAATGGATTCGCTCTCATTTTCCTAGATATCTCCGCTGCCTTTGACTCCGTTAACCACATTCAACTTCTCACTCGTCTCCAGGAGAAGGGCATCCGTGGCCTCGCCTGGGAATGGTGTAGGTCTTATCTATCAGATCGCTGGCAGCATGTCAAGGTTGGTTCCACCACTTCCACGCCTTTTCGCCAACTCCAAGGTGTTCCGCAGGGCTCCTCCCTGTCCGCACTGCTGTTCAATGTCTACATGCAGCCGATATGTGACATCATTCGCTCCTTCAATATCTCCACTCTAATCTATGCAGACGACATCCTGCTATTTACACCATTCAAAATCAAACAACCAGACTTCTCCATCCTTATCAATTGTTTCAACGCCATTACTGACTGGTTACTATCCCAAAATCTCCGCATAAATTTCAAGAAGACGGAAGTTCTCTTCATTTCAAGGAACAAAGATTTCTCACCTCCATCCTCCTTAAAAGTAAGAGATGCTGAACTCCCTAGTAAACCTTCCATTCGCTACTTAGGGATTACTCTTGACCAGCATTTCGACTTTAAGGAGCACATACGAAACACCACCAGAGCTGTTTACAACAAAATTAGAACACTAAGGCACCTCAGGCCCATGTTACCTCACAATGACTTCAGGACCATCTTCCAGGCCCTCATTCTTCCACATTTTGATTACGCAAATGTGGCCCTTTATGGACTCCCCAAGAACACCCTTAATCCGCTGCAACTCGCCATGAATGCGGCTGCGCGTGTTCTATGTGGTTTAACAAGATCAGACCATATTACCCCGATACTCAAGGAACTCCACTGGCTTCCAATTCACTGCAGGTTAACATACAAAATCCTTCTCATCTCCTTCAAGATCATTAACAACCTAGCCCCCACAACACTCAGTGACCTTATCACCCTCACCCCGAAAAACAGACTCAGAAGATCAGTAACCGACAATACCTTGATCATCCCCAAAGAATCCATCAAGTGCACACAGACGACCAAGAAAAGAACATTCGCCTTCTATGCCCCAAAATGTTGGAACGAACTTCCACCTGAAATTAGATCCATCAAAGGCCTTATGCAGTTCCGTAAGGCAATCAAACACCACATTTTCCTACTTCACTTTGCTCAAGCATCTGCCCCACCTCTACCCACCCACCCACCAATGTCTACAAACTGCATCCTGTCACAAGTATCTTGAGCCCGCTTTAGACCTACTGTATATACAAACCAAATCTAATTATATTTTGTACATATGTTTATAGTCTCTCTGTTACTCCAAGTTTATGCTCCTGTTACAATGTACTGTCCAAGTTTAAACTCCTGTTACAATGTAAGCACAGAACAGTTTTCTGACTGTGCACCCTTGTTGTATGTAAACCGCACTGATAACAAATAGCGCGGTATATAAAAGCTGTTAAATAAAATAAATAAAATAACTAAATCACTGTAAAGCTTGATATTGGGCAAATGTTAAATTATGATAACACCATGTATTCTGCATATGTTTTTTCATTAAATCTAGATCTCATAATATGAGGTCATGGAAAGTAGCAATATAAGGATCCAATGAGCCAGGAGAAACCCAATTGGACTGAGAATGAAAGGGGCCACAGGGTATAGATGAACACTCTTGCTTGTTAGCAAACAATACTTTAATTTGCAATATCCTTATCAATTGAAAGATATCGAGTCTAGCTTGGAAAGGGTCATGATAATGAGTTGGCACAAATGAAAGCCCCTTATTCAACAAAGACTCCTGATCAGGAGTTAAAACTACAGATGACAAGCTGATGACTATTGACTCTGCTTGCTGTAAAGTCTCGTGATGGGCGATTGTGATCCCCTTTGGACCCTTGATACCAGCGGCACCGCCAGGTGCCCCATCATCCCCAGTGGCCCAAGTAGTTTCTCCATTGTTAAAGAGGTGGTCTATGTTCCATGTGACAAAGCTTACTATTATTATCATCAGAAGAAACATTGCTAAAGCTTCCTTCAGAAGCTGAAAGTAAAGGAGGTTCCATCTTTAACCTATCTTGTTGATGAATGAGCCACAAATATACCTGGTTAGTAGTATGATCAGCTTGATCATGATGGAACTTTTTAATCATCCTCTGAAGGTAGTTTGATACTGATCAAGTTCAACCTTGAATATCTCAGCTAAAGCTTCACATCATAGAGGACTCTTGCTGACTAATAGACTTAACAGTGTTCTGTAATGTTGATGTGAATTGGTCCAATTGACCTTGCAACGTTCTATCAGCAAAAGCATGAGGACTACAAAACATTTATTAAGGATAGCTATTCACTTTTTAATAAAAACCTCATTATCAATAAACATATGAGGGGCCTTCCTATACGTAAGCCTCTCAGGATAGTCTATGTTTTAACATACTCTACAAGAGAATGCATATGCAAATTTGTGGGAGGAGCCAGGGAGGTGGAAGAATAGCCACTAGATAGAATAGTGGCATGGTTATTCCCTGAGTAGCAGAAGGTGAGATAAACCCCTGAGGTATCCATTGGACCATCACATGATCTCTAATCAAGGACACACCCCAGAATGATCCAATGGATCCTTTTTTTGGGGGGAGGGGGTATCTCACTATCTGATGCCCCAACATTTTGCTGTCTTCAGTCTTGCTGATACAGTTTCATTGGACTCAGCTCTAAGTTTCTAGTCTCTGCTCTTGAAGTTCACAGATTCAAACCTACCAGCAAGTTTTAAAACAATATTTGGATATAACATACCTTTCCAGTAGTAACTCATGATAAATTATATTCTAGATTGTTGTGGTGTAAATCTTATTAAATAAAATAAGTTTGTACTAGAAGCAACAGAGAATTAGTGGGATTTGAACTCCGAATTCCCTAGTTTTTAGTTAGATATTGTACTATAACTACTAGGTTACACCTCTACTCTAAGTTTAAGCAATTTTCATTGAAAAAGGATGGAAAATCACAATGTTATAGTACAAAATGTCTTGCCCCATTGACTTTAATGGAAATGATTGAAACAAATCATTCAGTATCCGAAAATAACCCAAACTGAAAATGTTTCATGTGCACATCCCTATCCTGCAAAGCATATCCTTAGGCCTAAATACTACTGGGTGTTCTTTGAAAGAACTCAATTAATGGATATGCTTGGTCTTAGAGGGAGAGAAGAGGTGACTGCATCAGCAGAAGGCATTATGGGTAATACAAAGTCCAATACAAGCGAAAAATGGAAGAGGGAGAGAAGAGCAGACAGAAAGGAGGCACAATAGCACATATCTGAGCATTTAAACAATAAATCTGAATTGATTTATATAACCTTCATGTACTTACAAGCTAAATATTAACAGAAGACAAAGATTTTTAATGTCTCCATAGAAAACCTCTAGAGGATTAACCATGCTTGTCTGGAGTAGTGAAAATGACAGAAGTTGTAATACCCTATAGACTAACTAATTTATTGAGGCATGAGTTTCATTTTATTGAGGCATAAGCATGTTAAGGCAGGCAAAGATCACATTTGGGATTCTGAGGCTTGAAGCAAAACAACAGTCTAATCCTTAAAAGCCTGTTCTAGCTCACGTTTTTTAAGAACACAGAGCTCTTTTCTTTCAGCTTGATAGCCTTGGAATACTGTGTCATCCAGTCATTGTCAACCTTATATTGACAGGTTTTTTAGGTGAGGAGATAGTCAGATGACAATACCCTTCTGAGTCAGAGTGGCCAGATTTCTCCGTGGGTCATTTGCCTCCATGTTCTTTCATTTCTTTCTCCAAGCACATTCTTACATGATGCCTTCTCATGAACCTTAGGGGTATGTTTACTAAACCGTCTTAACGTGCGCTCTGCGATGTTATCACGCGATAAGGTATCTTATCGCGCGATGATGGCACTTTTTAAGGCGCACAGGTACCATATCACGCGATAACGCGCGCTGCGGCGCAAACAAGCGCTGAAGGCGGGGAAAGGCTCCCGGAGGGCAGAGGAAGGCTCCCCAGGGGCGGAGAGAAGGGGTCAATGGGTGGAGAGTGGGAGGGGAGAGGCTCCCTGCACACCAACGCTGTGAAATCCGAGGCTCAAAACTAACGCCGGTGAAACCCTGGCGTTAGAGCTGATTTAAAGGGAAAAGAAACCATTTCCGTCAGCAATGTACAGCAAAACCAGGGAAACCTACAAAAAGTGATAAGTGTGATACATATTCACGGAATAAAAGGGCAAATAAACATTGAAAATGAACAGAAGTAAATGCAAAAAAACCCATAACCAAGCTGGGAAATAGTGATATTAATGGGAAACATCAAAAAACACTCCCAAGAAAGCCCCCCAAAAAAAGATATGAAGTTTGGAAGGGTCTATGCTCCGTCCCCATACAAGGTGAACGATCCCACAGTGAAATAGCACTGATGAGGGTTTCCCTCTCCATTGGACAGGTTTCCTATGGCATGCACATGTTCCACAACAGCATGGCGGGCATGTCGGAATGGGCAACTGGACAGATGCTGGGAAAGGGGATACAGAGGGCTGCAGGCGGCACATGCTGTGGTGCAGCTGGGGCACAGTGCGGACTAGGCAGATGCCTAGGTGTCACTTAGGAATGCTGAGACTGTACAGCAGCCAGACAGCAACTGATGAGGGCCCAACATGGGCATGAGAGTGTTTATCACAGTGTCACAGGGGATAGTACCAAGCAGGTACCTCCAAGGGCACAGAACATTGGCAGGCGGTGTTGGGGGGAAGCGTGGACAGCTATGCAGGCACCCCTACCCCAGAACATGCACCATAGGCAGCCGCCTACCTGCACACTGGATGGCTTGAGACTGCACACCACCAGCACCACCAGCAGAAGGGCATGTCAGCATGGTGGCAGAGGGGTACTGGTGGTGGAGGGGGGCAGTGGCAGCTGCCCAGAGCAGACCATGGCCTAGCCCTGTGTAGGTGGGTGCCATGCACTGCAAGAGACAGGCCCTGCCAGACAAACAGTCATGGTATCACCAGGGAATGCACTCTCTCTGTGGCAACAAGGTGGTACAGTACACACAACCAGTGTGTTAGGAGTCAGAAGGTCACAGGTTCAAGTCCCAGCTATGGTGCCTGCCAACCCAGTCCCCATATTTTACCCATTACTACAACGTGCTAATACAGACAGAACCTTTATTGCAGATGATGTAAAGATGCCCAAAACACCTACATTTTACCCTACAGAGCAAAGACACCATAAACAGGCGCATTACCTAGAGCAGAGTATCCCAAATGCAGTCCTGGAGGGCCAAACACCATTCAGGTTCCATGCTGCCTCTAATAAAGATGCCTGTGCTGCATATCTATGCACCACCCCCATGGTATGCAGATGTATCTCATGCATATTCATGAGGGACAGCATGAAAACCCGAACAGTGTTTGGCACACCAGGACTGGAGTTGGGAACCTCTGTCGTAAAGCAGCAGCCAACAGGGGCAGACACACCCACACCCACAGGCTCCATTAGCCAATGCCTCCTGGAGAGGCAGGACATTGGGCCCTGCGTGCATCTCCCAATACTAGCACTTGCATACCTTAGCAATGCCACCCTACACCTGGGAATACGGTACACAGCTATCAAACGTTTGCTATGATTACTGACAGATAGCAATTCCTATGTTAAGCACAGTTTGCTGATTGAGCTCCATCATAGCAACCTTTCTGATGTCTATGGAGTGTGCTTCAGGTCTGGTCTCTGACAGTGTTTACCACCCTGGGGAATGACCCCCAACAGTATTGCGTACCATATCCATGCCTGCACTGTGCCCAGGACTGGTGTGGTGGCCAGGGCTGCTAAACACCTCTATAGTAGCACAATGCTGGCATAGGTATGGGAGTGTGTGTCTGTCTATCCATTGTGTGGTGGCTGCAAACACCCTCCACAGCCCACACTGCCAGCACTGTTGCCAGTATTGGCCTGCCAATGTGCATAATGAGGAGCAAGGTACCATGGGTATAGCCCGGACAGGGTGGCCTGGCCAGGATGCATCTGCACAGGGCACTGGCTGGGACATTGTAGTGCCCGGCCACCACCTGCACAGACAGGGTGGCTACAGCATGTTCTGCTGGGAGATCACTCTCACCCTGACTGAGCAGTGACCACGGCATGGCTAGGCTCCCCCATAGTGCTATAGAGTATCTTTCTCATGTGATATTTATGGGTTCCCTTTTGGGGCCCAGTCACTGATTTATCTGCTTGGTATATATGCTGACATCCCAGTTCTGGGTGCACGCATTTCCACCAGGAACATGCACTATGGACTAGCTAGCAGACTGTCTGCAGCTGGTATGTGTTGTGATGGAATGCCTTGCAGGGTGCAGCAGCTGAAGGCTTGCTGCAGGAGAATATCAGATATTGGTGGGGGGCAGCTTAGTATATCCAGGCCTAATGTCTGTCTGTCTGCTATTGCGTTATGGATGTGTACAGAGCTGCATTGACTGCCCTGTAGGGCAGGGGTGGGGAACCCTGGTCCTGGAGAGCTGCAGACCAGTCAGGTTTTTGGGATATCCCTAATGAATATGCATGAGATATATATGCATGAGAGATATCCTGCCATCCTGACTGGTTTGTGGCCCTCCAGGGCTGGATTTGGAGACCCCTGCCTTACACCTCTGTCATTTAAGATTGTGAGTGGGCAAGGTGCAGATGTCCAAGACATCAAAAAGGTTAGATAGAATGTGTCACATTCCTCCTCACTTCTCACCACCACCAAAATATTGTCTATTAGACAACTTTTTGGTGGTGGTGAGAATTGAGGAGGAATGTGACACATTCTATATACCCTTTCGATGTCTAGGACATCTGCACCTTGCCCACTCACAATCTTAAATGACAGAGGTGTAAGGCAGGGGGTCTCCAAATCCAGCCCTGGAGGGCCACAAACCAGTCAGGTTGGCAGGATATCTCTAATGCATATATATCTCATGCATATTCATTAGGGATATCCCGAAACCTGACTGATCTGCGGCTCTCCAGGACCACAGGGTTTCCCACCCCTGCTGTAGGGTGTCTTTTCCCCAGCAGGACTGAGGTTGATGGTCCCTTCTACTGCCACCATTGCAGGGGGGTAGAATGTGGATCTGTTGGTGGGAGACCTGTTTACCCCCCTCAGCCCTGGAGGAGGAGGAGGAGTAGGAGGGTGGTGGTACATAAGCCTTCTAGGGGTCCATAGGGGCTAAACCTGGCTGAGACATACAGATATATCCAAGGTGTATCTGCAGAAACTGCCTATCTCACACATTAACACTGCTGGGGACCTGCTGCATGGCCTATCTCTGCTGTGGACCTGGTGCTGGGCACCCCACCTCACCCTCAGGGTGAGTGCAGTACCTGCACAATGTGACGGTGTGTAGCTACTCTGTGCCAGTACCACACACGGTCAGTTCCCCCTACCAGGCCGAGGTGCTGTGGGGGTGCATACCCCATCTTGTGATCATCTGTAGACTGCTGATTTGCATGTGCAGTGCATCATGGGTATGGGTGGGTTAACCCTATCCTGGTGACCACAGCAGACTGTTTGTGTGGTGACGTGCAGTCCTTCTACAGCCAGCCAGGGGTTTGCTAGCTGCTATGGAGCTGTAGCCCACTGGTTATTTCACTACTTGTGGAGCCAGAGGTCATGGGTTCAAACCCACAGTAGGGGTTATTTGATAGGGATGTCCAAAGCATTGTCTTGTTTTAATGTACATTAGTGCTGCCAGCAAAACACCCTCAGAGTACTGTAACCATAAGGTGCCTCAGAAGGCGCCCTATAAGGCGCCTTATAGGGCACTCTATAAAGCGCCTTCTGAGGCACCTTATGGTTACAGTCCATATAAGGTGCCTTATAAGGTGTCCTAATGAGCGCCTTATAGGGTGCCCTATAGGGGACATTATAAGGTGCCGTGGCAGACAGTGCACTTTATAATGCGCCCTATGGGGTGCCTTATAGGGTGCCTTATGCGGCACCTTAGGTTACAGCACGTAAGGGTGTGTTTGCTGGCAGCAATAAATAAAATGCCTCAGGAAACAATACTTACATGTCACAGCTGATGCCTCAGCCAGCCTTATGCATTAGGTACACTGAGGGATCGAACTCATGACCCCTGTATTATCAGTCAGAGTCTTAACCATTGTGCTACACTTCTGTTTCTATGTTTGGTTGTCTGTGCGCCTACTTAAGATTACCGCGCGGTAACGCGCTTAGCGGCGCTTCGCACGATCATGTGCGCAGCAGCGCGCGTTATCGCGCGATACTCCCGTTTTGCTGCTTTAAGACTGAAACGCCCACTCCTTTTATGGCAGCCTGCACACTATCGCCAGGCACACATTAGGACGATTTAGTAAACATACCCCTTAATGTCAAAGATGATAGGTAGGCAAAAACATGCACTCTTCTGGTTTGTCCTCTCCTAAAGCTCTCTTACATGCCTTTTCTGGGATCCAGTGGCTCTTCCACTTCTCTCAGCACTGACAAGCAGCCCTATATGCTAGTCTGATTTTCCTTTTGCTTTGAAGCTAGCAGATGGAGCACAGAGGAAAGGAAATTGAGCATGCTTAGTTTAACATGCACATCTATCTAGTTTTCCTACAACAAACAACGTGTGCCTTCAAGTCAGTCCTGACTCCTGGCGACCCAGAAGCTCCTGGGTTTTCTTGGCAATGTCACTGGAAGTAGATTGCCAGGCCTTTCTTCCAAGGCAATGGAGGGTTAAGTGACTTGCCCAAGGCCACAAGGAGTGCTTGTGGGAATTGAACCCTGTTTGCTTGGTTACCAAGCCACTGTTCTAACCACTAGGCTACTTCTCCACTCCTCCACTAGTTGTCCTAGTGCTATAGAATATTCTGAGGGCATTTGGCAATTGTATTTTCAGGCTAACGCTCATATTAATGGTGTAGATGTGCTTTTAGTGAAATGTTTGATCCCACACACATTTCTTCACACACTCAGAGGGTAATTTTATATGGGGGCATCTAGTTAAAAACCCCCTTTAAGGCGCCTATTTAAACCTATTTAAAAACAAAACAAAACAAATAGGCACCTACTTGTCTTTATAAAATACTAGCAGATGTGGCAGAAATTATTCCTAAAGTTAAGAAATGGATATTGGTATAAAGTCTGTGCCTATATTTTTCAAAAACAAATGTAAATTATAGTATTTAATTTTATAGTCTGCACACATGTCTGTGTGTGCTGCCCTAATTCTGCACATGTGCATGTCCTCTGTCAAAGTACATGCCTTCTAGCACATGTTATACATGTGCATTAATTTAGTCATTAATACACATCTATAACTCTATATGCATATTAATGACTAAAATAACCCTGTTAGGTGCATACTTAGTGCTTAGGGGGTAAATTTATAAGGTGGTACATTCCTTTAAGTGTGAAGACCAAGTAGGCACCTATTTTGAAGCTTTTTGCTATAGACACAAAGGTGTCTGTGTGTGTTTAGAACATACTAGGGGCAAAAGCAGCACAAATCGTGCCTAAATTGAAGCCACAGACAGGCAAACAAATTTTTAAAATAATGTACATAAATCTCAACTCCACCAACAATCCACCCAAACTGTGCCTGTATATATCCACATATGCTAAACAGGCTAAGAGACATTGGCCTAACAGATAACACATTAAAATGGTTCAAGTCATATCTCTCTGACAGAACCATGCAAGTGAAGGTCGGCACTACCAACTCCAGACCATTCAAATCAGCACAAGGTATCCTTCAAGGCTCAGTCCTTTCCGGACTACTGTTCAACCTATATATTCAACCAATCTGCAATCTATTACTGAAATGGAACATGCATCACCACCTCCATGCAGCTGACATTATGTTCTATATGCTGTTCAACATAATAACCCAGACTTCTCGACTATAACAGATGTCTTCAATGCCGTGACAAACTTCCTAGTTAATATAAACCTCACAGTAAACAGAAGTAAAACCGAAGCACTACTCATATTCAGAGATCAAGAATTCAAGCCACCAAAAAAGATAATAATACAAGATACTGAAATATCAATAAAACAACAGATCAAATACTTAGGTATAACCATCGACAGCAACCTCAACATGGAAGCCCACATCAAGAATGCATCTAAACTGGCCTACTGGAAGCTAAAGCTCATCAAACCCCTTAGACATCTCTTGCATGAGACTGACTTCAGATCAATATTACAAGCCATAGTTACACCACACCTTGACTATGGAAACATCATCTACCAAGACCTCACAAAATCTTTATCGCCACTCCAACTAGTCCAAAACACTGCCGCCAGAATCCTCACCATCAGTTCGACAATGCTACATACAATGACCATAAACTACAGCAAGACCAAGGCGCTAATCATCACACGAAACTCTGACTTCATCCCCCCCCCCCCCCATGACATCAAGATAGGCACCACAACCATACCCATAGAACCAGAAGTGAAATACCTCAGAGTGACAATGGACAAAGAACTTAACCTTCAGTCCCACATCAGCAGAACCACCAAAAATGCATACCACAGGATGAGACTAGTATGACGCCTCAAGCCCCTCCTCGCTCAGGAACACTTCCGCACAGTTTGTCAGGCACTAATAACCCCAATCCTAGACTTCTGCAACCCAATCTATCTGGGCCTAACGAAACAGACTCTAAGACCATTGCAACTGGCACAAAACACTGTAGCACGCATAATTGCCGGTACCACAAGACAAGAACACATCACACCCACCCTAAAAGAGCTCCACTGGCTGCCTATCAGTGCCCGCATCAGATACAAGACAATCATAAACATTTTCAAAATCAAACATCAATCATCAGCTTTCAGCCTGCACCCACTCATACAACCCGACAATAGCACAAGACCAAGGAGAAGAGGCACATCCAACCATGTCAACACACCTAAAGTTATCAACAGGGTACGCAAGGACACGGAAAAACGAACCTTATCAAAGGCGGCACCAACAATCTGGAATGCCCTCCCCGATGAACTGCGTTCAACAACAGACATTAAGGAGTTCAGGAAACTACTGAAGACGACCCTCTTCATAGAACACTACGGTGACATTACTTAAACGATGCAACAGTCACCTCAATTCCCCCCACATGTCACTATAATTGTAATTAAGCAAGGACCTGATACCCATAGCATTGTAAATAGCACACACTGTAAATAGCACACCAAGAATCAACGTACAGACACACTCACATGCATACACTACCCACTGCATGTGCACACTAGACACTGTATCTTATTGATTGCTTTCCAGACCGCCTTGATTGCAGGATAAGGCAGTATAGAAATCCATTTAAATAAATAAATAAACATATAACACCAGTCCTAAAAAACCTACACTGGCTCCCATTGGCACAGCAAGCAAAATACAAAGCCATCACCACCACCTTCAAGGTCATTCACAATCTATCAGTTCCCTGCCTCTCTGAACTGATTACAACCAGGGCCGGATTTACCTATACGCCATGTACGCCATGGCGTAGGGCCCACAGCCGGCAGGGGCCCACAAAAAAAGAACAAGTACATTTTTTTAAAATACAATTTTAAAAAAAACCTGGTGGCTGCCGCTGCGGGGCCCCCTCTGCTGCCGCGGCAGCACCGACTGACCCGCGGGGGCCCCATCTACAAGCTGAAGCCGTCGGGTCGGGTCGGTCGTCCCTCCCTCCCTCCCTCCCTCGCTGCAGGCTGTAGGCTGTAGGCTGTGAGAGACGCGAGGAGACGCTCTCCCTTCGCGTCTCTCGCAGCCTGCAGCCTGCACGGAGGGAGGGAGAACCGACCCGACCCGACGGCTTCAGCTTGTAGACGGGGCCCCCGCGGGTCAGTCCGTGCTGCCGCGGCAGCAGAGGGGGCCCCGCGGCGGCAGCCACCAGGTTTTTTTTTTAAATTAAATTTTACTTTAGGCCGGGGGGGGGTAGGACTGGTAATGGGCTATTGGGGGGGCTGGGGCTGGAAATGGGCTGGGGGGGTAGGGCTGGTAATGGGCTATGGGGGGGTATGACTGGTAATGGGCTATTGGGGCTGGGGCTGGAAATGGGCTGGGGGGGGTAGGGCTGGTAATGGGCTATGGGGGGGGGGTAGGACTGGTAATGGGCTATTGGGGCTGGGGCTGGAAATGGGCTGGGGGGGTAGGGCTGGTAATGGGCTATGGGGGGGGTCGGACTGGTAATGGGCTATTGGGGGGCTGGGGCTGGAAATGGGCTGGGCTGGGGGGTTTAAGGCTAGAGGTGGGCTGATGGGGTTAGGACTGGTAATGGACTGTGGTCTGTTGGGGGGAATTTGAACTGGCAATGGGCTTTGGGGGGGTTAAGACTGGTAATGGGCTGTGGGCTGATGGGGGCTGTCTGGTAATGGGCTATGGGGGGGCTAGGATTGGAAATGGGCTGGGGGGTTAAGACTGGAGGTGGGCTGATGGGGTTAGGACTGGTAATGGGCTGTTGGGGGGGGTTAGACCTGGCAATGGGCTTTGGGGGGGTTAAGACTGGTAATGGGCTGTGGGCTGATGGGGGCTGTCTGGTAATGGGCTATGGGGGGGGCTAGGACTGGAAATGGGCTGGGGGGTTAAGACTGGAGGTGGGCTGATGGGGTTAGGACTGGTAATGGGCTGTTGGGGGGGGTTAGAACTGGCAATGGGCTTTGGGGGGGGGTTAAGACTAGTAATGGGCTGTGGGCTGATGGGGGCTGTCTGGTAATGGGCTATGGGGGGGGCTGGGCCTGGAAATGGGCTGGGGGGTTAAGACTGGAGGTGGGCTGATGGGGTTAGGACTGGTAATGGGCTGTTGGGGGGGTTAGAACTGGTAATGGGCTTTGGGGGGGGTTAAGACTGGTAATGGGCTGTGGGCTGATGGGGGTTGTCTGGTAATGGGCTATGGGGGGCTAGGACTGGAAATGGGCTGGGGGGTTAAAACTGGAGGTGGGATGATGGGGTTAGGACTGGTAATGGGCTGTGGGCTGATGGGGGGGTAGGACTGGCAATGGGCTATGGGGGGCTGACTGGAAATGGGTTGATGGGGTTAGGACTGGAAGTGGGCTGATGGGGGGGTTAGGACTGGTAATGGGTTATAGGGGGGACTTAAACTGAAAATGGGGTGATGGGGGGTTAAGGACTGAAAATGGGGTGATGGGGGGTTAAGGACTGTAAGTGGGTTGATGGGGGGCTAGGACTGGTATTGGGTTGGGGGGTTGCTAGGACTGGAAATGGGCTGATGGATGGCTAGGACTGGAAATGGGCTGATGCAGGGACTAGAAGGGAATGGATGCTGGGTGAGGCTGGAACTAGAAGGGAGCTGATGTTGGGGGAGGATTAGAATGGGATGGGGCTGGAAGAGTAAAATGGAGAAGGAAAAAATATTTTGTGTGGGAGGGATAAAAAATCTACAATTGGCCGGGTATTGGGAGAGTAAGTGGGGATTGAGGATGGAGGGGTAAAATTTGAGTGGATGAAATAGGAATGAGGAAAGAGCAAAAGGAGAAAGATTAGTATGTTAAAGCAGATGTAGAGAGAGAATGGAAAAAAATCTAGAAGAGAGAAGAAAGGACAAATGGACAGCAGACGATGGAGAGTTAGCAGAAGACACGAAGAAACCAGAAGAAAGTGGCTGGAGCAATTGCAGCTGAAAGAAATGCACAAAAGGTAGAAAAATATCTCTTTATTTTGAATTTATTAATTGGAATATGTCAGCTCTGGTAAATGTGCATCATTAACGTCTGCGCTTTGTTTAGTACAAGAGCAAATTAATGTATAGTTTTATTTCTACAGTGTTGTACATTCCAAGTTTGGCTTTTGGGATTCCCAGTTTAATTATTGTCTTCCTGTTTCTAAATTGTGATTACTTGTTTGGTGATGGTCTATGTTCTGCATGTGTAACTGAGCTGAGGTGTTCTGTTTATATAATTCCTATTTGACATTGCCACTTGTTCTCTTTCCCCAGTAGGTCATGTATTGTTGTTCTCTGAAATGTATTGGTTTAATATTTGCAGTGTTGCCTTTTGATTGGTAGAGTATGGTGCTTTGTGAGTCCTGGTAGTGCTGTTAGGATACGGCGGGTTTACTATGGGCAGTGTTTGTAGTAGTTCCTAATGTGTCTGGCAGTTGGCACTGGATTATAGTAATGTAGAAATCTTTTAGTCTTTCTTTATCCATACACTCATTAAGAGGCACGTTTACTAAAAGTTAGTATATGGTAACATTATGCAAATATTTATGCAAATGAGGCCCCTTATGCAAATGAGGCCCGCACCCCCCTTGGGCCACCCCTGCTGGGGGCCCACAATTTTTGTTGGCGTAGGGCCTCACTCAAGGTAAATCCGGCCCTGATTACAACAACACACACAAGACCAAGAAGAGCTTCCATTCAGAACCTCCTGAACATCCCCCTGTTTAAGACCAAAACCACACAACAGATCAGCAACTGAGCATTCTCCTTGTATGCTCCATCAATATGGAACTCACTACCAGACAACGTAAGATCAGCAAAATCTATCAACGAATTAAAAAAACAATTAAAAATGAATCTATTCAGAGAATACTATGGACGCGATGACAAAAAATAATCCAAGCACTAACACACCACACAAAAGACCAGATAAAAACTCTAATGAGATTATTTTAAGTCTTGAAGTATGATGTTACAAGAGACTGTTTAAGCTTTGAAATTTTGATGTTACTGTTTACAATTGCAAGTTCTATGTAAAAGCTGAAGTTAATGTAAACCGCCTTGATTAAATGAAAAGGCGGTATAGAAAAATTGTTAAATAAATAAATAAGATAAATCAACCAATCCTCCCAAGAAAAAGAAGATCAACTGTACATGTAAATAGTTCATTCCCCCACTTATCTCCAAGTTGTAATCCCTTGTTTAATGTAAAACAATTCCTCTGTAATTGTTAAGTTGTTTGATAATTGTTGTTTGATGTAAACTGCCTTGGATAAAGGTGGTATAGAAAAACTGTTAAATAAATAAATAAATTAATTAAATAAATATGGAAAACGCAGAAGTAGATGCCTTCTTGGCACCACCTGTACTTTTGCATGCATAACCTCTGAGATAATTTTATAAAAGCCATTTTGGGGCTGATTTTACAAAGGAGCATGTGAAAAATTACACACTATTAATGCACATAAGCCTGTATTTTAAAAGATTTATGCACACAAATGGGTACTTACGCATGCACTTTGGGAGGTTGATATTCTGTAAGTGCATATGGAAATCCTATCATGTCTACATTCTGTTGGGTGTCTATGGGGGTGGAGCTTGGGTGGAATGTAGGAGGGACTTCAATTTATGCATGTAAGTTTTAGAATACTATAACGTACACATGTATTCTGCAAATCTAGCACAGGACCTTATGCCTGCTCTAAAGTAGGTGTAACTGCCATGACTAGGTTAAGGTGCGTCAGTAAATCCCTATTTTATAAAGTAAAGTGTGTGCGTGCTTCACTTTATAAACATTTGTGATAATGGTCGTTGACGGTGTGGGAGTTTATGAAATTACCCCTTTTTTGCATATAAAAAGGCCTTTACACCTGAAATGTCCTTTCTAAAATCAATCTCTCCAAGAAGCTTTAGCATGTACATTCATTTTTTATTGATTTCCATACTTATTAACTTGACTATTGAAAAAGGCCACGGTCTGATGATGATGATGTGAATAAACACTAGTATAAAACCTGTTTCAATGCATTGCTAGTAAGATGAAATATCAAGTGCCAGTAGAACTGTGAATTCTAGATTTTAGGTGTATTTCATGCTTCATTTGCCACATAAATATTTATGATGACCTTCTAAGCATTAACTATGTTTTTCATGAAAAAATCCCATTAATTTTCACTAGCAGATGAATCCTTATTAGCACATTCCCATCAAGCCTGCATATCATCTGTTAAATTCAAGAAGGAAGGCCACATATATTATGGGGTAATTTTATAAAGGCATTTTCGTGCATTAATGCCAGTACGAGGTACCTGCATATACATTGCTGCTTTTTTAAATTACCCTGCACGTACAAGCATGCGCAATGACAAGAATGTGTGTACTTTTATGCTACTCTGGTATAGGCATGCTGGGAGCAGAGTCTGGGTGGAGCACAGACAAAATCGCTATTTAAACATGCACTTTATAAAATACATGCAGTCACGGGCATCATGCATGCATTTATGACAGCTCCTGAGCTGCTATAAACGTACACAGCTTCAATACAGCTGCAATTTCGGCAAGTTCTCTTGGATGGTTTTATAAAAAAGGCCCAAAATAGGTGCCTACGTGCCCTGCACCACAGGGGATATGTTAGAAAATGACTCTCCATATGCAGAGATTAACAAGGTGAGGTTCATTGTTTCATGAATTTTCTTGACTTCCTGTCTAAAAACTAGAAGAGTCAAGACAAAGAAATACCACTTCCAATATTCAAAAGTCTAACAACTATATAAAGATATGGATTGATCCAAGCATCACTCACCAGTCTGCTACATTTTTTTGAAGGTGTGCTAAAGGTAACCTATTGATATAAAGGGTTATTTTAGAAACCTCGTTTGCAATTTACAAATGCACATATGACTACTTACGTGTATAGATCACTTCAAAGAATAAAAGGCTATTTTAGAAAGCCCGTTTTTAACACTGATGTCCATATCACGTCTACTTTGCATGGGAGCATGTAGTCAACGGGTCAGAGGTGTGGCCAGAGTGGCACCAGTATCTACATATAGGGGATACATGTCTAAGACTAAAATTGTCCACATCCTCATTTACACCTTCTCTCCAACACAAATAGGAAAAAAGTGTTCCTTTTGCCCTTCCCTTTACAGGAGAGATTAAGGAGGATATCGCCCTTCATCCGCCAATATTTACTTTGCTCTCTTAATCACAATGAGGGAAAGTTAAAGGCTTCTGTAGTTAAATAGCAGCTTCATCTCTATCTCTTTTCAAATTCAGGCTAAAAATTCACCTTTTCGAGGCTGCTTTTGGATCTTGATCAGCATAGTCTCCTGCTCTCCATTGATGTGTTTCCTTACCATTCCCCTAGACATATCCTCGTCCCCAGCTTTGTGTTGTCTGTCTTGACTAGACTCTAAGCTCTGATGAGAAAGGACCATCTCTTACATGTCTCTGTACAGTGCTGCATACACCTTGCAGTGCTATACAAATGATCAGTAGTAGTAATAATCTACAGGCCCAATATTGGGTTGGGAAGGCTATTTGCCCCTATGGCATGTAGCCCAGCCCGCCAACCCTTAAGCCTGTATATTCAATGCCCCGGCATTGAATATTCGACCCCGGCATTGAATATCTGGGTATCACTGCAGACACTGGAAGCCGCAGTAGCTGAGCAGCAGTGATATTGCATGCTGCCCAGTTAGCTCCTGCGCCTTAAAGATAGGTGAGAGTTTTCCTCACCTATCTTTAAGGAACAGATCGCTAACCGGGCAGTATACAATATCACTGCTGCCTGGTTAGCGCTTGTCGCTCTGCCCTGGAAAGCCCCCAACTCGCCTTGATGCTAACCGGATAGCATCGGGGCGCATAGAGGAATTAGGAGGGGATATTCAATGGCACTAACCATGTGAGTGCCATTGAATATCCCCATTTAAGGTATTTATATGGTTTACTGGGCTGTAAACCATGTAAATGCCTTTCGAATATGGGGCCCTACATTTCTAGACTTGCAAAATGACAAAGGTACAGATGTAAGTGTCAGTGTTTACACATGCCAGTTATAAAATATTGTGAATAGGGGGGGAAAAATAATTACCTGGAGTTCGCAGTCAACAGAGTGCAGGCTGCATCAGGGCCTCAGGGGGAAGGAGAGAAGCCAGCATGTTATTTTTTTCAAAAAATGGAGAGGTGACACGGCTGTGGTGTTCCGCAGTACTGGGGGCCTGATCAGAGGCTTCCTGCACTGTAGATGGTAGTGTCAGGGGAGGGGGCAGCATCCGAGCCGCGATGAAAACTGAGAACTGGAGTTGTGCTTGGCTGAGCTCCGCCTGTTTAAAGGGGCTGCAGCATCAAAACTTTAAGGTTAAAAAAAAGAAAAGAAGTGGGGATCTGTTGTTAGGATGGATTAGACGGGCTTTGTAGCAATACTGCACTGTACTTACTTTTAAATTTAAAAGCACAGTATCTTAGAAATTTGGTAAAGTTGGGCAGTGGGCCCTGAAAGGACTCCTGAATGGGAGAAGTGGTCAGAAGAGAGCCTGAGAGAGTCTACCTGGGGGTTCAATAACAAAAATTTAAAGACTAATACCCCATTTTGGCAGAAGTACTGTAGCACAGTAAAAAGCTGTAAAAAATTACTTTCACGGGTCCGAGGGGCTTTTTTCAGGGATAATCTGTGAGGTATAGGACATAGAGCGGGTACTTGGAGGTGAAAAAAATATCTTTATAGGGTAAAATTGTTGTGGAGCCATAACTGTGTTTTAGAAGACTATGGGGTATGTTTACTAAACCGTTTTAACGTAGCAGCGCCAATGTTATCGTGTGATACGTAATGTTATCACGCGATAACATCACGTATCACGCGATAACGTCGGCAGCAACGTTAAGGCACACTAACGCTGTGAAAGCCGGTTCTGAAGGGTGGAGTAAGGCTCCCCAGAGGGCAGAGATAGGGGGTCAATGGGCGGAGAGTGGGCGGGGAGAGGCTCCATGTACACTAATGCCGTGAAATGAAGGTCTGAAAATTAGCGCTAGTGAAAACCTTGCACTAGAGGCACATTTGCAGTAGAGAGAAACCAATTCAGTCAGCAATGTACAGCAAAGGCAGGGAAACCCTGAAAAGTGATAGTAGTGATACACGTGCAGGAACCAAAAAGGCAAATAAACCTAGAAAATGACCAGAACCACATTTGAAATCCCAATTACCAAGCTGGCCAATAGTGATATTAATGATAAACATAAAGCAACACTACTGACAAAGCGTAAAAAGGAAGATATCATGTTTGAAGGGCCTATGCTCTGTCCCCCTACAAAGTGAATGATCCCACATTGAAATAGTGGTGATCAGGGTTTTTGTCATTTATATTGGGCAGGTTTGTTATGGTGTGCACATGTGCAGCAACAGCAGAGTAGGCACGTAGGACAGGGCAACTGTACTGATGCTGTAAATGGGTTATAGGGGGCTGCAGGCGGCACATGCTGTGGTCCAGCTGGGGCACAGTGCGGACTAGGCAGCTGCCTAGGTGGCACATAGGAATGCTGAAAATGTAAAGCAGAAAGACAGCAACTGACGAGGGTCCAACATGGGCACGAGTGTGTGTCCCACAGTGTCACAGGGGATATTACCCAGCAGGTACCCCCAAGGGCACATAACATTGGCAGGCGGTGCCGGGGGGGAAGTACGCATGTCCATGTAGGCACCTCTACCCGAGAACCCACACCATAGGCAGCTGCCTACCAGCACACTGGATGGCCTGGGACTGTGCACCACCAGCACCACTGGCATAAGGGCATGTCAGCATGGTGGCGGAGTGGTGCTGGTGGCAGAGGGGGCAGTGGAACTTGCCCACAGCAGACCATGGCCAAGCCCCGTTTAGGTGGGTGCCATGCACTGCAACAGACAAGGTCTGTCTGACGAACAGTCATGGTATCCCCAGGGAATTATCCACCCCTGTGGCAACAGTTTGGTGCAGTACACACAGCCAGTGTGTTCAGGCACAGAAGGTTACAAGTTCAAGTCCCAGCTGTGGCTTCTGCCAACACTGTCCCCATATTTTACCAAGTACTAAACCATGGTAAAAAAGTCAGAACCGTTATTGCAGATAAATTAAACATGCCTGAAATGCCTATATTTTACCCTACAGAGCACAGACACTATAAATATGTGCAATCCCTAGAACAGAGTTTCCCAACTGCAGTCCTGGAGGGCCAAACACCATTCAGGTTTCATGCTGTCCCTAAAAAATATGCCTGTGCTGCATTTGTATGCACCGCCCCCATTGTATGCAAATATATCTCATGCATATTCATAAGGGACAGCATGAAAACCTGAACAGTGTTTGGCCCACCAGGACCGGAGTTGGGAAACTCAACCCTAGAGCAGAGACCAACAGGGGTACAAACACCCACACCACAGGCTCCACTATTCAAAGCCTCATGGAGAGTCAGGCTGTTGGGCCCTGCGCAGAGCAGCATCTCCCAATACTGGCACCTGCATACCTTAGCAATGCCGTCCTAAACTTGGGAACATGTTCCACATATATCAAAAGGTTGCTATTATTAATGTCAGATAACAAATCCTAAGTTAAACACGATTTGTTGATAGAGATTCATCATAGCAACCTTTCTGATATCTGTGGAGTGTGTTTCAGTTATTGATTCTGACAGTGTTTACCACCCCGGGGAGTGACCCCAACAGTTTTGCGTATTATAGCAATTCCTGCACTGTGCCCAGGACTGGTGTGGCGGCCAAGGCTGCCACAAACCTCTATATATGCACAATGCTGGCATAGGTGTGGGAGATTGTGTGTCTGTCTATCCAGTGTGTTGTAGCTGCCTACACCTTACTGAGCCCACACTGCTTGTACTGTTTCCAGTGTTAGCCTGCCAATGTGCATAATGAGGAGCAAGGTACTGTGGGTATGGCCCGGACAGGGTGGCATGGGCAGGATGCATCTGCACAGGGTATAGGGCAATGGCTGGGACATTGTAGTACCCAACCACCACCTGCATGGACAGGGTGGCCACAGCATGTCATGCTGGGAGGTCACTCTCACCCTAACTGAGCCGTGACCACGGCATGGCTAGGTCCCTCGACAGTGCTGTTCAGTATTTTTTTTCAAGTGATTTTTATGGGTTTTCTTTTCTGGGGCCCAATCACTGATATACCTGCTTGGCGTGTGTACTCACATCCCATTTTTGGGTGCACACAGTTCCTCAAGGAACATGCACTATGTACTAGCTAGCAGACTGTCTGCAATTAGTATGTGTATTGCTGGAATGCCTTGCAGGGTGCATTGGATGGAGACTGACTGTGCCCTCTGCTGTTGGATAGTTGTGGGGGGCAGCTGAGCTGCTCCAGCATTCTGCCTGTTTGCCATTGCCTTATGTGATGCATACAGATCTGCTTTGACTGCCCTGTAGCGTGCCTGTTCCCCAGCAGGACTGGGGTTGATGGTCCCCTCTACTGCCACCATTGCAGAAATGTACAATGTGGATCTGTTTGTGGGAAATTCTGTCCTCCCCCCCTGAGCCACAGAGGGCAGGTTGGGGGGTGCTATATAATCCGCTTTTGGGTCCAAACACCCCTGTTCACTTATAATATGTGACCATGGCACCCACACAAGATATGCACTATTCTGGGTGTATTATAGTCCACAAATGCTAGACGTGACTGGGTGTATCCAAGTGGGTCTGCAAGGACTACCTATCACATGTTGGCACTGATGGGGACCTACAGCACAGCCTTTCTCAGCCAAGCCAGGTGCTGCGGACCTGGTGCTGGGCGCCCCACCTCACCCTCAGGGTGAGTACAGGACTCGCACAATGTCACGGTCTGTAGCTACTCTGTGCAAGTAACACACATGGTCAGTTCCCCCTACCAGGCCTAGGTGCTGTGGGGATGCATACCCATTATGTGATCAGCTGTAGACTGCTGATCTGCATGTGCAGTGCATCGTGGGTATGGGTGGGTTTACCCTATCCTGGTTAGCACAGCAGACAGTTTGTGTGGTGACCTGCAGTCTTTCTGTAGCAAGCCAGCAGTGTGGTAGTAGTTATAGAGATATAGCCTACTGGTTACTTCAATGACTGTGGAGGCAGAGGTCATGGGTTCGATTTTGCAGTGGTGTAATCTAAAAAGGCTATTTGAGGCATTTTCTTTTAATTTAAATCAGTGCTGCCAGCAGAAACACCCTCACAGTGCTGTAGCCTAAGGTGCCTCATAGGCGCCGTATAGGACACATTGTAGGGTGCCTTGACAGACAGAGCACTTTATAATGTGACCTATGGCACCTTAGGTTACGGCACTGTGAGGGTATTTTTGCTGGCAGCACTGATTTAAATTAAAAGAAAATGCCTCAGACAGCCTTTTTAGATTACACCACTGCAGGATCAAGCCCATGACCTCTGCCTCCACAGTCATTGCAGTAACCAGTGGGCTACATCGTTATAGCTGCTAACACGGCGCTGGCATGTACTTAGGATTAACACGCGTTAATGTGCCATGGCACACACTATCGTGCGATACATATTCTTGCTACCTTAGGACTGGAACGCCCACTCATTATATTTATTTATTTCTCTTTTATACCACGCTATTTGATATCAGTGCGATTTACATGGAACATCAAGGTATTTTACGGTGGGGGATTACACCGTAATTACAAATAACAGGGATCTCAACTTGGATAACCATATTAACTATTTACACATATATTTACAGGGAACATGGGCTATGGAGGGTTAAGTGGTTTGCCCAAGACCACAAGGAGCACCTGTGGGACTAGAAACCCCAGTCCTTCCGGCCCAAGGTTGCTGTCCTCTAGTGGGATTTGAACCCTGACCTTCCAGCCTGAAGTACCTTGCCCCAACCACTAGGCCACTCCTCCACTCCTTCTTCTCATTATCACTGCAACTAGCGCCGGTAACATTAGGACGGTTTAGTAAACATACCCCTATGTTGCATGGTAGAGAGTAGTGGGAGTTTAAATAGGGTATAGAGATCACTTTTTGAGGAGGTATTTAATGATTTAATGGTTGGGGCAAGTTACCTCACACCAGAAGGTCAGGGGTTCAAATCCCACTAGAGGACAGCAACCTTGGGCAGAAGGATTAGGGTTTCTATTCCCACAGGTGCTCCTTGTGGTCTTGGGTAAGCCACCTAACCCTCCATTGCCCATGTTCCCTGTAAAATAGTTATCTCCAAGTTATAATGCCCTGTTTAATGTAATTTCAGTTTGTTCAATGTAAACCGCCTTAATATAATGAAAGGCGGTATATAAGAAATGTTAAATAAATACATTTTTTATTTTAAAATATATTTTCCTATTAAAACTAATGGGCATTGCCATGGCAACCATTTAAAACATCCCACGTCCAATTCACTTCAAGGTTGGAATCCCAAGCTGTGGGGAAGTTAAAGATTTGATGCCCGATTGCTGTCACCAGGGAAATACCATGACAATGTCATGGTTACATTCTGTAAGTAGGGTTACCACCTTGGAAACTTGGACTTGTTTGGGTCAGAGGCCACAAGGGATTCAAAGAATTCAGACTTGTTTTAAAGTGGTTGAGGACTAGGCCTCCAAAAAGCCTGATTCAGTGGTCTGAAGGATAAAACAATAGAGTTGTTTTGTGTGTGAGAGTGAGACCTATAAAGTGTGAGTGGCTAAAAAGTGGTCTGTGTAATTTTGCCATTGAGTCTGTGAATGAGAGTTGGCTGAGTGAGAACACAGTAATTTTTTAAAGCGGGAAATAAACCAATGCTTAATCTATGGTACTGAAGAGTTTAAAACATGATTTAAAGGTCCGCCCTGAGTGGGAGTCAGGTGAAATAGACCTGTGAAATGTCCCAATCACATTAATACAAGGAATGGCAAAGTCTGGATTATTGAAGCTGTCCCAGAGTCAGATTACAGAGAAACCTCAGTACTATTCCATTTCTGGCCAAAGGTATTGAGGAAATAATGAAAATTCAACTCCAGGACCATGTGGACCTGCATGTCCCCATAGATGAACACCAATATGGCTTCTCCTCTGCCCCCTCCTGCCTTTGCTGTGCCCTGAGCCTGCCATCCTCCGCCGACTAGGGGAACGTACTCCACCTCAGAGGTGGAATAAGTTCCCTGTACAGGCAGCCAGCCCTGGACATACAGGGCCGACAATGGAATCGACCCTGTACATCCATGGCCGCAGACCGCCCACTGCCTGCCCTAACTCTGCCCCCGCAATGCCCCTTTCCCATCTCCATCTAACCTCCCCATACAACGTCTGGGAAGTTAGTCGGGGTTGGCAGAGGGACATCCATCCCAGCTAGTCGCACCTCGGAAAGACCTCATTTGTAAATAGTGCAGGCCTATGCAATAGATTCTCAGGTCACTATTAGAGTGTATAATATCCAAAGATCCAATGATACACACTCAAATACAACAAAAAGTATACTTGTATAGAATTTGTGGATCAACTTTTCAAACCAACTGTTGCTGTAATCATCATCAATTCTGTTTTATAGAGAAAGGTCTCAGTTTAAGCAGGCTGGTGTTATCCGTGACACAAGATCACAAGGTCACAAACACCAATTCTGAAAAGCCCAATTTTACATCAATGACCTCCTCTATAAAATCCCCAAACAGGTAATGGAAAAAAACTACAAAAACACCACTTATCTTCCAAAAATTGCAGTTTGGAATGACCACGTTAAACTGCAATGTTTGAAAGATAAGTGGTTTTTTTTGTGGTTTTTTTCATTACCTGTTTGGGGATTTTATAGAGGAGGTCATTGATGTAAAATTGGGCTTTTGATAATTGGTGTTTGTGACCTTGTGATCTTGTGTCACGGAAAACACTGGCCTGCTTAAACTGAGACCTTTCTCTATAAAGCAGAATTGATCATGATTACAGCAACAGTTGGTTTGAAAAGTTGACCCACAAATTCTATACAAGTATACTTGTTGTATTTGAGTGTGTATCATTGGATCTTTGGCCTATGCAATAGTGCAAACTCTGTATATGAAAACAAAACACTCTCTTCACTCCTGTTTTGAAGTCACAAACATTCATTCCTTGTAGCTCACACTTGGACTACATATGCAGTCCCAAATTTATTGAATATAGTTACTTGAACTGTTCCATGTCATTGATCTTTTTGTTTTATGTAAACCCCATTTGATCTCTGGAAAAGGCAGTATATAAATGCTAATAAATAAATAAAATATATTAAACTGAAGGAAACTCAGTTGTAATTAAGAGTGAAAAGGTTATGTTTTGTCTGTGACAGAGTATGTGCTGAATGTTGAACAAATTAGCAAATTAAAGGTCTCAGAAGTTAGGGAAACTGAAATCTTTTATTTTCTTTCCTAGTTAGGGACAGTTTAGTGGAAAAACCTGCTGGTCAGGTTAGAAAAAAATGCAAGAGAACAAGGGAGGTACATTTTAATAGAAAGGCTAATCCTAAATCCCCTTGTTAGGCCAGGTAGGGTTTTATTTTCTTTATTTTTGTAAAGTCAGAATACTCGTTAACGTTCAACAAGAGAGCGACAGGAGCCTCCGCTAAAAGAAGAGCAGGACGAAATTCAAGGCTGCTGATCCGAGGACAAGAAGACATCAGTGCACCAGCATCTGAAAAAACGCAAACATTGGAAGGGTGAGGATACAATATACTGTAGTTAAGACTAATATTTACCTGCTCCTGAAAAAGTTGTTGGTTTTGATAATCTCTGGAACACCTGTTAAGAGAAATTGTACACAAAGTATTAATCCTTAGCCACATTACGCGCTTAGTGTCAGAAGTTAAGTTTCAATCAATTTCTTCTGACAATAAATTATCTGAATGTTTGCTGATAATGTAAGGTTTTGTTGTTGAAAATCTGCAAGGCAAAAAAAGGCAGACTGTTATATTGTGTGTTTATTAACAATTTAAAGAGAGAAACTTTATCCATTTAATAATTAACTAAATTTGTAATAAAGAAAATCGTCATTATTTAAATTAAATTCTCTCAATTGCATATCATTTTTATAATATAAATTAGCATTTTACTTTGGGGAAGTCTTACCTGAGCACACCAGCTGGAGAGGGCCTAACCTTATCCTTAACCACTTGTCCACAACTCCAAGTATCCGGAGGAAGGGTCCCGGATCAGGAGGGCATCCACAATATCCACTACTTCTCCACTACTAATAGCTTCAGAAGAAAACAAAAACTTTTAAAAAGTGAATATTATTTCACACTACCAAAAAATATGTAGAGTGAGTATGAGGAACCATCAAAATGGATCACCTGTGAAAACACTCTGCAATATTCTTGCCTGCTTTACCAATCATTCCCCAATTCAGTCATCAGTTCCTATTACACTCACTCAATGGTTCATAATCCAGTTTTATTCCAAATATTATTTTTATTCAAAAATTGTATTTTTTTAAACATTGTTTTTTTTATATATGTAAAAATACTCATGATGGGGATTTCCTGTTCAAAAAAAATGCTTATATGTACACCACAATAGTTATACAGCAATTTTATCAATTATGCTGACTTCAAATCAGTAATTTTCAAGGACTTCATATAGTTTCAAAAGCTTTAATGGCTTCATAACAATCCTTCCTTGTAAGTACACAGTGGCATTGAAATGCAAAAGTAGCACTTATCTGTTTAGAAAACTCATCCTGAATCCAGCCACTTAGCCACGCTTCCACACACAAAAAAAATGTCCATTTTCACCCAACCTGCCTGCAGGTCTCGTATCACTGCATGTCAAGACACATGAGAAGAGACTTAAAGACCTAAATATGTATACCCTAGAGGAGAGGAGGGACAGGAGAGACATAATACAGACATTTAAATACTTAAAGGGTATTAATGAACCAACAAACCTTTTTCAAAAAAGGGGAAGCTGTAAAACTGGAGGGCTTATGATGAAGCTGCAAGGCAGTAAACTTAAAAACAACATCAGGAAATACTTTTTCACTGAAAGAGTGGTGGATGCTTGTAATGACCTCCCGATGGAGGTGGTGGGGGCAAATGCAGTAATGGAATTCATAATCGCAGAAGACAGACACAGTGGATTCCTTTATAACAAGAGGATGAAATCAAAGCAAACTTAAATATCTTTCATACTTCAATAAATAGAGGAAGGCTGACCTGCATGGAGTGGCAAGTACACCCCTAAATAAGGCACTGAGGGGGCGGATTGCACGAAGTGTCAGGTACACCTACTCTAGTCCCCTTACTGAGCAAACTAGATGGACCATACTGCTTTTTATCTGCCTTCATATCCTATGGGCCGATATTCAATTAGGACAGCTATGCACCGCTATGGCGCATAGCTGTCGCAGCTGACTTCTAACCACAAATATTCAATGCCGGGGTAATATGCAGCCCCGGCGTTGAATATCCTGGGAACCACACAGCCTCCGACACTGCAGAAGCTAACTGGGTAGCTCTCATGGCTAAAACTAGGCCAGCATTTGCAGCATCTAGTTTTACCCACAACTAAATTGTGGTGCAATATCGCCGCTACCCGGTTAGTGACTGTTCCGCCCACCATATGCCCCAGAATGCTCACGACATGCCACAGAATGCCTATGACATGCTCCGATGTTAAGCGGTTAGCATCAGCCATATAGCGGCATTAGTTGGGGATATTCAGCGGCACTAACCATTCAGGAGCATTTACATAGTTTACAGGTCAGTAACCATGTAAATGTCTTTCGAATATCGGGCCCTATGTTACTATGGGGTCTATTCTGTACTGTGAATAGCAGGGATGGATGTCCATCCATCCCCACTATTCGCTCCCTTCCGTCCCAGCAAAAGCCTTCCCATACGAACAAGGAGTTTGTATGGCGAGGCTTAGATGGGGTAGGAGGGGGTGTTGCGGAGTGAGAGTGGGCAGTGGGCGGACCAGGGCCTCAGATTTAGATGGGGAATGGCAGGCCCGGGCAGAGGCAAAGAGGTGAGGGATGAAGGGGGTTCCCCGCAGCCCGACCCTGGCCATGGAAGACCAGATTGGGGGTTGGGCTGTGGGAAATTAAGATTGTGGTCAGCAGCCGGGGATTGCAGCCCAGACCTGATTCTGATCCTATAGGGCACATCTAGCCCCCGCTGGATCAGAATCGGGTCTGCTTCTGTGCGTCTCAATTCCAAGCGGGCACACAGGGGTCTGGACACATACATTAGAATGTGCCTCCATGTTACTAGGAGTTTGGCGCTATCATTGTGGAGAAAGCCTCTGATGGTTCCTCACGTTATAAGGGCTTTAGTTGGAAAGAAATTGGCTGATCAGATTGTTCTAGGTTAGGAATGAATTATAAATTAGGCAGTCTGCAGCATGTGCATCTCCTATTCATGCTTGGGCTGATGGTGGTCAGGTGGGTGATGATAGTCAGGCTAATGCACTTCCAGATTTCATGTAGTCATGATCAGATGGGAGCCTTCATATCCAGCCCCATATTCAAGAGTCTGCTGCACTATATGATGTTCTTTGATGGCATTAAAGCACTAACCTTTGATCTCAGATGAAAGGTTACACACCAACACAATAGAAACCATAAACCTTTCACTTCTTTCATGTCTCCAACTTCTTTCAACTTTATAACGTATAGCAGAAAACTACAAAACTATATATGTTTATAAGATACCATCAGAAAGGAGGAATGTATATCATGAAAACTTTTCATTTATTTCATTACTTTAGATTTCAATCATCAGTCTCTTCAAATGCAGAATGCGTAGTTACTTACCTGTAAGAGGTATTCTCCAGGGACAGCAGGAATCAGTCCTCACATATGGGCGACATTGATGCCGACAGAGCCCTCACGGAAGCATTTCCCTAGCATTCAAAGAAAGCCTTTGGGAGATGTCATCACGAATGTGTAGTCCTCTTCTTGCCAAAGGGTACCATCTTACTCAATCAGATGACATAGCTAGAGCCGACAAATGAAGATGGCCAAAATTGTATAGCAACTCCAAGGGAAGAGGAAGGGTTGTGAGGACTGATTCCTGCTGTCTCTGGAGAACACCTGTTACAGGTGAGTACCTATGCTTACTTCAGGAGCAAGCAGGAAGTCAGTCCTCACATATGGGACTCTCTATTAAAAGGCTACCAAGAACCTATAGAAAAGACAACTGGAAGTGAATCTGAGGACCCTGGTGTCCAGAGAGAACCATGGCTCTGGTATTTAACAGGTTTTATATACTGCTTTATCATTTCAATCAAAGTGGTTTACATTACAACTTAAACTTGGTACTGTACATTAAACAGGAATATTGATAACTTGGATTTTTCTGAGGCAATAGAGGGTTAAGTGACTTGCCCAAGGCCATAAGGAGTACTAGTGGGAATTGAACCCTGGTCTCTGGGTTCCCAAGCCAGTGCTCTAACCATTAGACTACTCCTCCACTCCAAGTAGCTTGAGCCAGAAGGGTTGGAAGGCAGGCATTACCTAAACCCCAAACATATCATGGGGTTTAGGTAATGCAAAGGCACTGTCACATCAGGACTCCCTCTCCAGGCAATAGTGAGCTGCAAAGGTGTGGACTGAGGACCAGGTGGCAGCCTGGCAGATATCTGCCATAGGGACAGAGCGTAGGCTTGCAATTGAGGTTGCCTTATCCCTGATGTTGTGCGCCATGACCCAAAGCTCGAGTGATAGGTCAGCCTGGTCGTCGGCGAAGGTGATGCAGTCTGCCACCAAGTGGATCCTGTCAACTGGGGGTCGTATGAAATGAAAAGCTGTGAGTCTTTGCGGTGTTCCTGAGTATGCTGCAGGTAGAAAGAGAGGGCCCTTTTGCAGTCCAGTGTATGGAGAATGGCCACCACCTTGTCAGCATAGGGCCATCGAAAGACGGTAGAAAGCACCACCTCTTGGATACACCTTCGGAAAGAATTTAGGATGTTTGTGAAGCACGAACCTGTTATTGTAGAACCTGGTGTAGGGTGGCTTGGCCACCAAGGCCTGAAGCTTGCTGACTCTGTGGGCAGAGGTTAGTGCCACCAGGAAGACCACCTTCCAAGATAGGTAACGCAAATGGCAGGTAGCCAAGGGTTCAAAGTGCGGCTTGGTAAGCTGCGTCAGAACCACGTTGAAATCCCATTCTGCTAGCAGTGGACAGATGAGAGGTTTAGAGAGCAGCAAGCCCTGCATAAATCAGGTAATGAGGGGCTGCACAGAAAGAAGCTTGCCCTCTATGGAGTGATGGTTGGCGGAGAGCGCGCACTCTGATGGAGTTGAACTTGAGTCCGGTCCACAAGAAGTGGAGCAAGTATTGCAGTACCGTATGCACCAGGCAGGAGAATGGATCCACTCATTGCTCTGTACACCATACTGAAAATCTGCACCTCTTGAAGGCGTAGGCTCATCTTGTAGAGTTCTTACGAGAGGCCAAGAGGACTTCTTCCACCTCCCCGGGGAGGTTGAGGGGCACTAGGGTGTCCCGTTCAGCAGCCATGCTGTTAGCGACAGAGATCCCAGGTTGGTGTGGAGGAGAGAACCCTACTCCAGGGTCAGTAGTCTTGGGGATATCCCCAGAGGGACCGGAAGCTCCATCGAGAGGCAAATTCACAAGAGAAACCAAGTCTGTTTGAATCACGGCGGGACCACCAAGATCATGGAAGCCTTGTCCTGCTGGACCTTGAGGAGGATCCACGCAATTAGTGGCATGGGAGGGAAGGCATACAGAAGGCCCTCCAACCATGAGATGAGGAAGGCGTCCACTGCTATCCGGGATGGATGAAGTTGGGGACAGCAGAAGTGGAGCAATTGGGCATTGGCTAGGCTGGCAAAGAGGTCCAGACATGGAGTTCCCCATAGTTGGAACAGCCGCTGTGCCACCTGGAGTCTAGGCACCACTCGTGTGGCTAGAGGACCCTGCTCATTTTGTCCGCTAGGGCATTGTCCTGGCCCAGAAGGTATACCGCCCTGAGGAGCATTTCCTAACTGATCGTGTATGAGCAGAGGGCTATTGCCTCCTGGCAGAGATGGTGAGGCCCTGTCCCCCCCCCCCTGTTTTTTTCAGGTAGAACATCGTAACCTGGTTGTCCATTTGGACAAGCACTGACTGATGCTGCAGGCAATGTTGGAAGGCCCTGATTGCCAGAAAAATGACTCTGAGCTCCAGCAGGTTGATCTGCTGCTGGCTCTCCATGAGAGACCAGTTGCCCTGCATGTGCAATTCCTCACAGTGGCATCCCAGCCCAGTAGGGAGTCATCTGTGGTGAGGACCCTCTGGGGGTTTGGGTGTTGAAAGGCATGCCCTTCTGTAGATGCTGTGCATCCTGCCACCAACTGAGTGACTCTGCTAGTTGACATGACACCAAGACCTATTCTGGAGCCTGCCCATGGCCTGAGTCCACTGTGAGAGGAGGCACCACTGAGCTATCCACATGTGGAGGCAGGTGTTGGGGACCATATGGACTGTGGAAGCCAGTGGGCGAGCAGGAGAAACATGGACTGTGCCAACATGGCGTGATGGCACTGCACCTCGTTCGCCAGGGCCCTGAGGCAATCTGCCTGTCCAGGGGGAGGAAGGCCCTGGCTTCAAGGGTGTCCAGGTGAGCCTCAATTAACTCCAGGTCCTGTGATGGAGTCAGGTGGGATTTGGGGTGGTTTATCATGAACCCCAGATGTTGTAGGACCTTGATGGTGCAGGCTGTGGCCAGTTGCACCTCTGAGGCCATGTCTCTTTTTACTAGCCAGTCATCCAGATTGAGAAGACAAAGACCCCTTAGAGATAGAGGTAGGTGGCCACCATTGCTAGGCATTTCATGAAGACTCTTGGTGCGAAGGCTAGGCCGAAGGGTAGTACCCTCTACTGGTAGTAATCACCCCCCATGAATCTTAGGTACTGCCTGTGACTGGGATGAATAAGGATGTGGGTATAAGCATCCTTTAGGTTCAAGGAGCATAGCCAATCTCCCTGCTGGAGGTAGGGCAATAATATTCCAAGGGAGAGCATTTTGAACTTCTCCCACACCAGGAATTTGTTCAGGTTTCTTAAGTCCAAGATGGGCCTTGGACCTCCTGTTCTTTTTGGGACCAGAAAGTAACTGGAGTAGAACCCTTTTCCTTTGAGGTGGTGTGGTATGGGCTCCACAGCCCTGTCCCTGAGAAGGCCTGCAAGTTCCTGCAGAAGCAGGGCCTGGTGCAGGGGAGTCCAAGGGGCTCTCTGGAAAGAAAGGGGGAGGCATCTGGTCCAGATGAAGGATGTAACCTTCCCTGACCACCTGAAGTGCCCAGGAGTCAGTGGTGATGGCAGCCCACTGTAGGCAAAATGAATCAGGTGCCCCCCCCCCCTTGTTGGTAGCTGGTCCCTCATGGGTGGAGATGCTATGCTCTGGGAGTCAAAGCTCTGACCCAGACTGGGTTGGAACTAGTGTCTAGAGCTTGGGACCCTTAGGCTTACATGGGCCCTGGCCTGCTCCCTTGCCCTGATAACCCTACTGAGGGATCTTGGGGCCTGGTATGGGGGATAACCTGGGTAAAGGTTGGCCTTTCCGGTGGAAGGGAGGCCTTTTGCCCAATGGTTTCTTCCTGGAAAGTGTGGCGGTCTTCCTCAAGAGTCGAGTGTTGGTGACATACTTGTTCTCGATCTCTGTCCCCTTGTCTTCCATCGGCTTGCCAAAGAGGTTTTCACCGAGGCAAGAGACATCGAGGAGTTTTTCCTGGACCAATTGCTTGAGGTCTGACACCTGGAGACAGGCCCGGCATCGAGTACTGATGACTACGGCGGCCACTCTCACGTAGGACTCGAAGCCGTCGTAGGCTGCTCGAGACAAATATTTTGAGCACGCCCCAACAGACTTCATGAGGGTCTGGAAACATTGGAGGTGGTCCCTGCTGAGACTTGCCGAAACCCCCCTGAGTTCCTTGGTTAGGTCTCGGACAGACATGCCAATATACATCTGTGTATGCTTGTATACGGCATGCTAGCATCAAGCTCTGGTAACATTTAAGCCTAAGGGCATCAAGAGCATGGGACTCCCTGTCCGGGCGCACTGAAGAGTGAATCTTTAGGCTTTTCTGTTGACGCATGGTTGACTTGTCCACCATGAAGGTGTGAGGGAGTTGCAACTTCCTGAAGCCGAGTACTTACTGGACCCCGTACATAGCGTCCAGGCGTCAGCTGACAATTGGCACCAATGCCAGTGTTTCCCACATTTGGAGAAGGAGGCATCCGAGGATGAAGGGGATGGGGACCATGTAGGTCTCTTTGGGTGGGGTTTTGTATTGGAGGATTTTGAATTCCTCCATGCGGAGGTCCTCCTCTGATTCCGTGGTAAGGAACAGTCCATTTGCCATGTCATGGACAAACTCGAGGAATGAGGTGTCCTTGGGCTGGGACTGGCACCTTGAAGCTGGTGGGGAAGGGTCCAAGGGGAGGTCACAATGTGCTCATGTCTCTGGAGAAGCCTCGTCCTCAGACTCCCAATCCAAATAGTCCATCAAGGACTCGAGGCCCAATGGCTCTAGGGGCGTCATTGGATCTGGCCTTTGTTGGACCATGGCTATGGTGTGGCTGGAGCCAGAGGCGCTTGCCGGGGAGGTTCTTACTCCCAAGGACTGAGATCGGGATTGAGACCCTCGCCGAGGATCAGCTCAAGGTATGGGGCTCTTGAGGATCTCTTTGGCAGCCTGGGAAGTCCTCGGCATAGAGGTCCCTGTGGTATCAGCGCATGCACTGGTGGGGCCAAGCATCAATGCTTGCTGTGGAGCAAGAACATAAGAACATAAGATATGCCATACTGGGTCAGACCAAGGTCCATTAAGCCCAGTATTCTGTTTTCAACAGTGTCCAATCTAGGTCATATGTACCTAGCAGTTTCCCCAAGAGACACAAGTTCCACAATGCTTGTACTGGGTCAAGCATTGATATCTTTGGTCACTTCTTAATAATGGTTTATGGACCTTTCCTCCAGGAACTTGTCCAAACCTTTTTTAAACCCAACTACACTAACAGCCTTTACTACATCCTCTGGTAACAAATTCCAGAGTCTGATTACACATTGAGTGAAAAAATATTTTCTTTTATTAGTCTTAAATAGTTTACCCTGTAGCTTCATTGCAAGGAATGCAGAAATGCTGCGTTCCAACGCCTCCATCCTGGCTTCCCACTCAGGGGTTGCGGCCTTTGACACCGACCCCGGGGTGACCAGTTCAGGTGTCGGGGAGGAGAGGGAGTCCTCCTTGGGATGGGCATCGGGGATCCAAGTTCAGTTGCCTGTGGCTTCGGCATCTGTCCTGGTTACTTGGTCAGCTGCTCATGCTCCGACTCCTCGGAAACCCTCCGGGGGCTGTGGAACCTTGCACAAGGCTTGCCGAGCTTGTCCCCTTCTCAGGAAGAGGTCCTCAAAGATTTCTTCTTTTTTCTTATGCTCTCGCTCTAAGGAGCCCTTTTTGGAGTGTCCACATGCCCGCTTGGGCACAGCGGGGGCTTTACATGACTCAGAGGATCCATGTGGGCCTTAGACCATGCAGCTACAAGCTATTATGGTGCCAAAGCAGACCTGTGGAAGATGTCATCCTGCTTCTGCTGGTGACTCTGGATGGCCTTAGCAGACATCTTTTTGCACAAGGAGCACACCTCTGGGTTGTGGTCAGCATCCAGATACCTGAGGCAACAATCATGTGTGTCGGTAAGGGACCTGTTCCTGGAGCACTGATCACACTTTTTAAACCCGGTGGCCAATGGGGCAAAAAGTGCCCCAGCGAGGTCAAAGACCTTTGACGTGGCCAGTGGTTAGAAAAGGAGTGAAACTGCGTAAAAACCTAACTAAACAGGTTCTGAGCCTCAAGGCCGAAGCAACAGGGCTTGGAGGCGGGAAAGGGACCAGTGCTAGCCAGATGGCACACAGAAGTGCACGAGAAAATCAACTTTTTCTAAGGAAGAAAGATTAACCTCTGTAGGACTCTGCAGAAAAAGGGAGATTGAGTAAGATGACACCTTTGGGCGGGAAGGGGACCACACATGATGGCATCTCCCAAAGGCTTTCTTTGAAAGCTGGAGAGATGCTTCTGTGACGTCGACGTCACCCATATGTGAGGGCTGGCTTCCTGCTTGTTCCTGGAGAATCTACCTTTTATTTTTTTTCAAAAATTTTTAGATACATTTTCTTAAATTTTAAAGCTCATATTCTCATTACTTATCTTCAAGCTGATGAGTAATTGCACTCCAAGTCTCACTTCTGACATGAATCCCTGTTTCAAGCCATCTGGCTTTGCTCCAGGGGAGATTTCTTTTTCTCAAGTCATACTCTGACAGCCACATAGACATTCTGTTGCTCAAAAGACATTAGCTGCTAAAATAGAAGAATTGACATCAGGTATCCACATACACCTAGCAAATAAATTATTTGTAATAATGAAAGCCACTCATTCTCATTATTAAGCCTACAGTATTTGGCATCACTGAATTCAAATTAAATATTCATCTCTGTTCTTTATAATTCAACTGGTGTTCTCAGTTCCCTCTACACCAATTTTGCATAGTCAATTATCCGCCATTGAAAGTCATCTGAGCTGTGTTGCATTTCCACAAAATGAGAAACCATTGGAGCTGTCATCATTCTTGTACTCAATCTACGATAATGTTCTGTAAAACGTACCTTAATTGCTCTTTTAGTCCATCCAATATATACTTTCAGGTAAGTGCATACTATTGCATAAATCACATAATTAGAATCACATGTGAAATCTTGTTGAGCCTGAATCCTCCTCTTAGAAGCTGGGTGAGAAGTTTTATGTGGGTAAAACCACGCGGCAATTTGAAGGTACTCATGACAGAACATAAAAGCAAACTGAAATGTCAGGTGGAGGAGGAGTCTATAGTTCAACACTGTGTGGCATATCAACATGGCTTTGATGAACTGAAATGTTTCTGTATTGACCACATCCCCACGAGCATTAAGGGAGGTGACAGGAATGTAACATTACCCCGCAGAGAACAACAGTGGATTTTCATATTACAAACAGTTCATCCAAAGGGGTTAAATAACATTATAGAGTAGAATGTGTATTAAGAGTTTCAGGAAGTTTAAATTGAATTGTATAGAGCAGGCATGTCCAACAAGTAGATCGCGATCTACCTGTAGAGCCCGGAGGGGTCAGAGGTAGATCGCCAGCCCCACTTGGCTCCATCTCTCCAGCAGCTCGCCCAGTCGCTAGGAGAGAGCTCGTGCCGGCAGGTCGTCTGCCGAGGGCTTGCTGCCGCTGCTGATCCTTTGCCTGTCTTTTTTTTCTGCCTGCGGGAATCTTGCCTGTGGGTGTATTGGGGAAAACAATATTGGCACGAAAACAACAAGCGTCCCCAATACACCCGCAGGCAAGATTCCCGCAGGCAGGAAAAAAAGACAGGCAAAGGATCAGCAGCGGCAGCAAGCCCTCGGCAGATGACCTGCCGGCATGAGCTCTCTCCTAGCGATGGGGCGAGCTGCTGGAGAGATGGAGCTAAGTGGGGCTGGCGATCTACCTCTGACCCCTCCACGCTCTACAGGTAGATCGCGATCTACCTGTTGGACATGCCTGCTCTATACAATTCAATTTTTTTTCGAGAGCTGTTTTGGTTATTCCACATAATCTTTATCTTTTTTGGTGCGCTGAATCCGAAAATGACCTCCATTTTGTCATAGGACATCACATTTCCTGACAATTTAGGTAACTATGTTAAATAAGGCAATACCTCAAAATAAATGGAAATAGACTTATAAAATTAAAGTTTTATTACAATATTTTCATGAAAATCCTTTTTTGAACTGAAATAAGCTCACCTACACACACTAAACTCGATTCTTCTTCCTTGTGAGGCTCCTCTTGGTGCATTTACGCTTGTGAGTAGCATCTAGAATGTCTCTCTGAAGCATCCAACAGTAGTCTGCCATCATTGTAATGCTCCATTTTCCCTGGTATCTCCTTTCCATCTCTTTAATGTCTTGGTGGAATCGTTCACCTTGTTCCTCACTCACAGCTCCCAAATTTTCAGGAAAGTAGTCAAGGTGGGACTGGAGGAAATGCACTTTCAAACTCATCAGGCAACCTAAAGCTTGAAATGCTTTCAGCATTCGTCCAACGATCTTTTTGTAGTGAGGATCTTTGTTATTGCCTAAAAATTTCTGTACGACTTCTTTAAATGCAATCCACCCTTCTTTTTGAGGATCCGTCATGGTATTGACAAACTCTTGATCAACTATAAGCCTTCTAATGTCTGGTCCGACGAACACACCTTCCTTCAATTTTGCCTCCGACAGGCCTGGAAACTTGGTGACCAAGTATTTGAAGCATTCTCCATCTCTTGGAAGTGATTTTACAAATTGCTTCATCAATCCCAATTTTATGTGGATAGGTAGTAGAAGAACTTTATGGGAAGGTACCAAAGTTTCTCGGAGGACATTTTTTTCACCGACTGTTAGCACCCTCGGCTGCCAACTCTTCTTGGTCCAGTGATTTTGTCGGTGTCGACTGTCCAATAGACACAGAAAACCAGGATATTTGGTATACCCAGCTTGTTGCCCGAGCAGCATGCACAAGACCTTCAAGTCCCCACACACTTGCCAACCATGGTCTTCATATTTAAGTTTAGGAAGAACCAATTCCAAGTTCTCGTAGGTTTCCTTCAAGTGTATGGAATGACCTACAGTTGTGGAAGCGTAAAAACCGTTGTAGAGTAAAACTGCTTTGAGACTTCTTTTTGAAGAATCTATAAAAAGACGCCATTGCTCTGAATCATATTGGATTTTAAATTGACCCATCAGATCTTCGACATCGATGCAATAAACCAACTTGTCTTCCTGGGCGAAATAAGGAACGAACTCCTTTTCACGATGTCTGAACCATGAAGATGACATTCCTGGCAACAATAAATTCCTGCTTTTCAGCCTTGATCCGAGTAACTCTGCGGCATCTTTTGGAAGATTCAAGTCTCTTACCAAATTATTCATCTCCTCCTGAGAAAACAATTTTGGTCTTGTATCATCTTCAAAGCCAGAACTTGATTCGTCATCTGGTTCAGGTATGACTTCACCTTCATCGGAGCTAGGTATCTCTTCCAAGGTAGCAGGGGGCTTGGGTACTGGTATATCTGTGCCATCGGGGATGGGACGAATTGCTGAGTGAAGATTGGGGTATGAAATGGAATGCTTCCATTTGGAATTAAACCCTTTCACATCGCATGAACAAAAGTAACAGTCGTCACTATGGTTCTTTTGCTCTCGCCATACTAGAGGAATCGCATAACGGAAAGATTTTTTCTTAACCTTGAACCAGTTTCGGAGGTCCTCAACACACCGTTTGCACACTTTATGAGGCGCTCAGACTTTATCTTGATCTCCAATTTTTAGTCCAAAGTATGCAAAGTATACTTTTTTCACAAAGTCTGTAATATTCTGCTGTTGCTTCAACACTGTATATTCACCACAGATGAAACAGAAACTGTCTGGCAAATTAATACACTTTTGCAGAGCCATAACATAACGGTTGAAGAATGATGAGCTAACACGAATTGCGATGAAAAAGTGTGAACAGCCTAGAACCAAGAACCTGATGATGATTCGTGAACAAGTGTGGCATGCAGGAGAGAGCAGCTCTGTGTCTGTACACGAGATGTCACAGTGCTGGCCATGCCCCCCTGCACTGACTGGAGCTGCTGCTATCTGCCCTGTGTCTCCCTCCCACTGGATTCTTCAGGAAAGATTAACCCCTTCTACCATTAGAAGCACGGACTTAAGACTTGCTTAGCTTATGTATATATTGCTGACCATCAGATTTACAGTGCTATATTTTTTTTTACGTAACTCGGACAACCCCTTTAAGGGTGGTATTTGAACTTGTTTGGCGGTATTTGATTTTATCTGGTTTGCTGGACAGGTGTTTTAGGGTTTTTTATGATTGTTTGGTGGTATTTGATTATTGGTGCCAGTATGATGAATTCTTATTTTTACTTTTAGAACGGCATGTGTGGTTTTGGCATCTCCAGTCCCTGTATTGCACATCATCCAGAGGTCCTCAGTTCCTCTTGATCTTTAATACTTTGGGACAGTGACAGTTTTAGACCAGATTCAGCCAGTGTTTATATTAACTTAGCAGATTTGGTCTTCTTACATCCAGCCACCCCAGTATAATGAAGATGAGTGTTCCAAAGAAGAGCAAATCCTACCACTTTCATGATGAATGGGAAATGGACTACTTCTTCATCATGGTGAAAGACAAGTGTTGTTGTCTAATTTGTAACGCCCCAGTATCCTTGCCCAAAAAGGGTAATCTGGAACATCATTATAAGGCTCTGCATAGCAATAAGTTTGATGTTGATTTTCCACCCAAAAGTGAAATTCGTAAACTGAAGCTCAAAGAACTTAAATCGAAATTGGCTACTCAGCAACCGTTGATGGCGAAGCCAAGGTTAAATTCGGTCAATGCAACCATAGCATCCTTCGAGGTCAGCAACCTGATCGCAAAGAAATGCAAACCTTTCACTGAAGGGGAATTTGTAAAAGATTGTTTTCTTGAAGCAGCTTGCAATCTTTTTGAAGGATTTAAAAATAAGAAAGAGATCATAACTGCTATTCAAGATGTACAATTGTCAAGAAACACCATCATGCGGCGAATAGAAAAGATGTGTGGAGACACAACTGAACAAGGAGGACCTTACCTCTTTCAGGAAGGAACTTAAAACCTACCTGTTTAGTCAGCACTACAGCAACCTACAACCTGCAATCAAATATACTACACAAGAATATACAACTAACCAAACACAAGTCTATCCCACCTAATTCTAGACTCATTTTTAATAACCATTCTAAATAGTCCTCCTCCCAACACTATACTTGTGATTACAAATAACTATTATAAATAGTTTTTGTCAACCATGTAAATAATTTACACACTGGTTCTTTGTAACATAGTTTTTATTTTCCATTATATTCTTATGTAAATAACTTACACATTGTTTCCGTGTAACTTAGTTCTTATGTTCACTGAATGTTCTATGTAATGCAATATTGCACTGTTTGCTATATTGTTGTTTAAGCTCTTTGTAAACCGCCCCTGATCTCTGGAAAGGGCGGTATAGAAAAGCACACAAATAAATAAATAAAACAATTGTTGGAGGATGTTTCAAATTGTGTTGCTTTCTCACTCTAACTGGATGAATCTACAGACATAAGAGACAAAGCCCAGTTATTAGTCTTTATCCAGATGGTTTTTGAAGACTTCAGTGTTAAAGAAGAACTACTTGGAATGATTTCTTTAAAAGGGAGAACTACCAGTCAGGAAATATTCAGTTCTTTCCATACTTTTGTGACAAAGTGTAATCTTCCATTGCAAAGACTTGTTTCCATCACTACTGATGGAGCAAGAGCAATGACAGGTGAGGTCAACAGTTTCATAGCCCTATGTAGACAGCATGAGAACTTCCCAGATTTCCTCTCTTACCACTGCATCATTCACCAGAAAGTTTTGGCAAGCAAGAGACTCAATACAAAGACTGTCATGGACATCACTTTCAAAATTGTAAATTCAGTTCGTGGAAGATCACTTCAAAGACGGCTTTTCAATTTTACTCTTGATGAAGGGGCAGCGGAAATCATTTTGCACACAGATGTAAGGTGGCTAAGTAGGCACAAATTTCTGCAAAGATTTTGTGATTTGCTGAATGAAATAAGAAGTTTTTTGAAGGAAAGGGGAGATGACCAAGCAGAGTTGGAAGATGAGTAGTAGTTATGTGATCTGGCTTTTCTCGCTGACTTTACAGGCTAACTAAGTGATATGAAACTTGAACTACAAGGTAAAAAAAAATGCATTGGCGAGATGATAAGTGCAGTTTAATCCTACAAGAGCAAATTTGAGCTAATGATGACTGATCTTGCAAACAACACTTTTGATCATTTTTCTAATACGCAGGACCATCTGGGACAATATCCAAATTTTGTTTTTCAGAACGAGAAGTATGTGACAGAAATCTGTTCTGTTATCCAGTAATTCGAAAATAGATTCTGTGACTTCCAAAAAATTGGAACAGTTGTGGAGTACTTGTCATGCCCATTCAAAGTAGATGTGGACATTAAAGAAACTGCAGCTGCTATCAGTAAAAATTACTCAATGAACAAGCCATCTCTTGAAAACAAAATATTAACCCTTAAAAATGACATTTTTCTCAAGACCCGTGCTGAGCAAGAATCGTTTTGGAAGCTAGTGCCTAGAGACAAATTTCCCATTTTGAGAAGATGCAGTGAAGCTGTACACTCCTGTTTCAGTTCAACTTATTTGTGTGAATCTGCGTTTCTCATCTGAAATTGACAAAGAGTACATAACGTTCCAACATGACAGATGAACAGCTCCAGGATTCCCTGAGGCTGGCCCTCATGCAATATTCACCCAACTTCAAAAAGCTGGTGGATGAAATGCAGGCTCAGACATCTCACTAATGAGCAAGAGTGAAATATAAAAGATTGTGCAAGTTCAGCCTGGATCAATACTCGACCTAAATTTAACTCAAATTACTCAATAAAAGTTAAAGAAAGTTATTAAGACAGTTAAAGTTATTACTCAATAAAACTTTTAAAAAATGTGCTTTCCATTTCCCCTCGCAGTTCTTACTGGATCTTCGTCTCTCTGTTTTGTTTTTGCTTAATTTGATTAACAGCTGATCATATCCAAGTAAATGACAGAAGGTTCATTAAAAATGGGAGGGGGAATCCTCCAACTTTATTGGGTTAAAATTTAATTTGAAACTAATTTGAAACTTAATTTTCATGGTGGTAGATCACCAGCACTTTTGGCCGGAAAAAGTAGATCACGACCTGTTTGAAGTTGGACATGCCTGGTATAGAGAATACATTTGTTTGCTTAAGTTGGTTGATATGCTTGGGTTTGACAGCCTATTGTGGCACTTAACCTGTGTTGAAAGAACGCGATGGGTGTTAGGACTATTGCGGGAGGCCCTGGCAGTGCATAGATAGAGATTTGAGGTTTTAAAAGCACTTGCATTGCGTTTGAAGTTGTGCCTCTGGAACGAAACAAGCATGATATCAGTGGTCGAGAAATAACATTGCCTTTGTAGTCACTTTTAATTTGTAACATGGTTTCTCCCTAGGAGTTCTAAAGTATGTTGGCGTGGAAACTAAGGGGTCGCTAGTGTGATGCTGTTAATAGTGTGTCATTTTTGTTCTGTGCTGATATGAATTTGATGAGTGAATGTGGTTCCTATGGAGCTGAAGAAGCGCAGTGGTGTTCCTCTTTCTTGGGAGACTTCCTTTATGACCAGGGGTAGGAAATCATTTAAATATGGGTGGGTCACAGTCAACAACTTCACTAGCAATAGCCTTGATGTGGAAAAACACATGTCCAATTAGAGTTAGCATAATAAGAGCTTTAAGCTTCAATGACAGGAGAGAGGATGAGTTTTCATGGGTTTGATGATAAATTGTTTGTCTCTATAGGATAAATTGTTTGTCTCTATAGGATACATCCCCTGAATTACTTGTTTGCAAAGGAATTGTTCCCTGATGTAAAAAACTGCACTGAAACTTAACAGTTTTTTACCCATCTCTGTTTGCTGGATATTTAATGCCAGGAAAGGATTACAGAGAACTTGAACCTCATCTCAGGAAGAACAATTAAACCTAGACCCCCGATACTCTGCCAACCTGCTCTGAACCTTCCATCCCCGATTCCCTTAAAAAATCATTGGTGGTGGGAGAATTAGCTGCTGGCCATCAATGCTATTTGGAGGGAGTCAGGTGGTGGAAGGTAGGGGCCACTGGGCCAACAATGTTTTTTAGAGGCAATCGGAGGGAAGGGTTGAAGCAGGTGAACAGGGGATCAGGATAAACTTTACCTCAGATGATCTTTTTTTGCTCACAGTGGCAGTAGTACAAACCTGTGTGGGTATGTGCCTACATTTGTTTGCACAGATTTTTGCATACAACTGACTCATGTATCTTTTAAGTACTACATCCATGAGTAAAATTTTCCTTGCTTTAGAAAACTGCGTGCTGAAATATAGCGCACAGCTTTAATACAAGGTTTCAGCATCAGCCCTATTATTTGCCAGTTTTCCCCTTGATTTGCTTAACTGCAGGTAAGTAAATAGACCCCTTGACATGTTATTCAAGAGGTACGTAGCACTGTGTGAATTTTCAGTCATACTTTGTTATCAGTGCTCCCTGCGTTCATATTGCAGTGCATCTTTCCTCTGTATTATTAAATCTCAGCTATGACAAAAATAAAGTCATGTTCTCCAGTATGATTGTTTGTGATAGGTGTCTATAAATAGCTGAGGCTTTGTTATTTTTCAAATAGCAAAATTTCTGTTTGCAACATATTTATCAAAATGACAGCTTCCTTTGCACATTTTGTGAAGGGTTTCGGCAATGGTTGCTTACATTTTGCTACTTTTCAGGCCAATCAGCCCTAATCGATTTGTTTTCTACTGTTTCCCCTATAAAGCTGAAGTTATAATAAATTTACATGCAAATAAGGGTCAGCGTTATTAAGGTGAGCTACTATTAATGTGCATTATTTTACCGCTAACCCACATTATTTTACTTCAGGACTTATTTTATGAAATGGGACCTAGTTACTAACAACATTCATTAGCGGTGATAACTTGCGCCAATGCAGCAGTGCACCTGAGTTACTAGCCCTAAAACCTGCTAGCTATTTTTTGCATATAGGTTGTCAGGGCTGGTGCAAGTATATGAGGTGCCCTAGTTCAATTCTCATTGCTGCCGCCCCCCCTGCTCCCAGCCCTGCCCCTGCTGCTCCTCTCTGGGACCTGCAGTGGAAACAATGGCAATAAAACAGCAACACAGCACTTACTCAGAGCTTCTGATGCTGCGTGCTATTGGTGCTGTGCTCTAACTAAACAGCCCCACCACCTGCGATGCAGACTTCCTGTTTGCGTGGGGGAAGAACCAGCTGGTAAGAGTACAGCAGCAACAGCATGCAGCATCGGAAGCTGGGAAAGCACTGTGTTGTTGTTTTATAGCCACTGCTGCTGCTGTTGCAGGTCTCAGAGAGGGGCAATAGCAACAGCAATGGTGGGAATGTGCCCCCTTCTAGAGGTTCTAGAGGTGCCCCCTTCTGTAAGCGATTGCCTAGTTCTCCCAATGGTAACACCAGCCCTGCACATTGTGAATATCATAAACCTTCGTCTGGTTGGGTGTGTATGACGACTGGTCTGAGGACTACTGCTTTAGGATATATTCTTTCAAATCCCTTGTTTTTGTACCTTGTATTCTACGTCTTTGATAAACTAATTTGTGACAATTATCATGGTCTTTTCCTCTAAAATTTCTGCTTCTGCTGGGCCTTGCTGATCTTTGAAGACAATTTAAAGGTGATTTACCCTGGTAAAAATGATATCTACTAATTGTTGTCACTCAGATCCAGCACAGGTCTTTTAGGAGATAGACCTGGGAATGTGTATAGGGGGAGATTAGAAAACAATGCAAGTAGACACAGAGTCACTGCTAGGCTATTATGCAACCTCTGTGTGTGTATGCTGCTACCATATTGCCTAATTAACTCTGAGGCTTTGCCTCTATCCCCCTTCCCCACACACACATTTTTAACTTTGAGATCCCTTGGCACCCTCCTCACAAATTTTGATAATTAGACTCAACAATCATGATCAGCTTAACACCACCCCTCCCAGAATAATACTGTAAAATTCAAAATTGGACATGCATAATCAGTCTTTTGTATGCATATATCTAAACACACACATACATACATAATGAGGGCAATTGTCAAAAGCCAGAACTCAGCTAAATGGGCTGTTTGAAAATTGTTCGACTTCCTGTAGTTAAAAATATTCACTAATGGTTCTTGGAGTTAGTGTGATATTCAATATCTATTGTTTTGCCTTAATAGCAGCTACTCTTTGCCACCCCCAAGAGCTGCCATCTTAGCTATTTTGCCTAGTGATTGAATCAGCCCCAAAACATTTTAGATTTTCTAATCTACTTCTGCAACTTTTCAGAAGAAATACGATTCACAGAAAATGCAGGTAAAAGTCCCTGGATTCTTTGACCCTATGGGCAGTTTTCAATGGGAAAGTTGTTGTTAAGTGCTGTCACCAGAGAAACAGCATTGCACTGAACATAAAAGCAAAAATGTCTGGGGGACCCATTTTCACTAAGCACAGGAAACCTTTGGCACTGGCTACACTCAAAGGGGAAGTACATGCTTACTTTTCCTTTGAAAATTAGGCATACACAATCTGTTCTTTCTTCTCTGTATTTTATAGGAATGTGCAGGCCCAAAAATTTTGTTTTGTGTCGTTTTGTTGACGGGTTTTGTTTATTTTCGTCTTCATGTCGGCTCGCAAGAATGCGCCTTATAGATGGCAAATAGGAAATAACAGCACAATTGTTTCCCGTTTTGCCAGGATCCCTGCTTTCACATCAAACAAAAACATATTCCTAGTTTTTTTTTCTTCCCCCTGAGATAACCAAAAAATGATTTTGGGATCTCTTTATACTGACTTGAACAATTTTCTCCTCTGAGCCTTTGCTTAATATACTTTCTTCTCTGATTTTCTTGTCGGCTTTGCCAATCTTCCTCCTACTGTGATTTTTAAGAATCATTATGTATTTCTGAACATAAGTCTTATAGCTTTTCTCAGTTCTGTAGCCTCCTCAGAAAACCTGTTTGATCATTTATTTCTCCATTTCTTGACCATTCTTACCTGCTCTACAGGGAGCTATGTTGCTTTTTTAAAGCACTTTTCTTTTATTGCTGTCTACAGTTTCTTTATGCTCTATAGATCTTCAAGTCCTCTTAAGAATTCCTCAACAGAGTCACAGTCGCTCAGCACCCTTGATGTACAGTATTCTTGTTCTAGTACATCATGGTTACTGAAAATTGCAAAGATGAATCAGCAAAGAGATATCTTTTGGGAACCTTACAAGTACTTTTGACCTGGATTCGCTACTGTTGGAAACAAGATACTGGGCTCGATGGATCCTTGGTTTGAGCAAGTCTGGCACATTTAATGTTCTTATGTACTTTAGTAAGCACTGGGAAAATATGAAACTTTGTCGAGACATGTCTTTTACTAAGATAAACCTTTTATTTACCAAGCTGCTTTGGATTTTTAATGTGAGTATTATTACCCACTAACAGTGCAGGCCCGTGCAGGAAGCACAGCACTTAACTATTTATTTATTTTTTATTTATTTATTTAACATTTTTTATATACCGCACTATTCATCATCAGTGCGGTTTGCATTGAACATCAACATACCTGTCAATCCATGACTGATCTAGGTTTACAGATAACAGGGAAGATAAACTGGGAGTTAACTGGGGAATAACTATCTACATAATTATACATAATTATATATACATTGAATAGGTTACATCAAGTTTTGATATTTGATAAGAATATAGTGTATTCACATTTTGATCCTTTGTTCTGGATTGTTGTTATGTGTAGTAGTTATCTGAGTGATGCGGGAGACGGATTCTATTGTGTGTATGGTAGCTTGAAGTGTAAAGTGAATAGATAGTGCTTGATGGACTTTCTAAATTGGGTGATATCCCTGATTGATCTGATGTTTGGAGGCAGTTTGTTCCAGCACTTGGGGGCATAGGACACAAAAGCTCTGTTAATAGTTTGTTGTGTCCATTTTGTGGAGATACTGGGAGTAACTAGTGTGTTTTCTGCTACTAGTCTCCTGGGTCTGTTGTTTGGTGTGTGGGTGATGAGATTTGAGATCGATGCAGGAGATAATTTATTAATAGCCTTGAATGTGATGAGGAGGGTTTTGTATGTTATTCTGCAGTTTATCGGAAGCCAGTGCAGATCGATCAGTATTGGTGTTATATGATCTCTTATAGAAGCTCCAGATAGGATGCGGGCTGCCGCGTTCATCGCCAGTTGAAGTGGATTTAGTGTATTCTTGGGGAGACCATGAAGGATGATATTCGCATAGTCGAAATGCGGTGTGACTATTGCTTGGAAAACTGTACGGAAGTCCTTGGTCTCCATCATTGGTTTCAGGTGGCGCAGTGTTTTTAGTTTGTAGTAAATTGACCTTACTGTGTTCTTTATGTGCTCTTTAAGATTGAGTTGTTGATCGAGTATCACACCGAGGTACTTTATGGAGGCTTTGATGGGGAGTTCTGCATCTCTTACTGTGAGGGTGGTTGGCGGAGCAAATTGCTTGTTTCTTGTTGCTATGAGTACTTCGGTCTTCTTGAAGTTTATTCTCATGTTTTGATTGAGGAGCCAGTCGGTTATTGCATTGAAACAATTGATTAGTGGAGAGTAGTCAGGATTTGATATATTGATTGGTGTGAATATTAGCACGTCATCTGCGTATAATAAGCAAGATATATCGAAATCTCTGGTGATTTGGCAGATTGGCTGCATGTATATATTAAAAAGCAAACTAGTTAGAAAACAGTAATTAATTTCCAGCATTAAGCAACTAACAGAAAAGAGGGCAGAAAATGGGCTACAAATTGGTGAGGACTGCACCTTACAGTTAACTCAGAAGTAGCCACCACACATTAACAAAGCCGCCAAGCAGTTAATGCTAGTTTAAGAGGTGCAGTTAATTTTATCATATTATCTGCTCAGCAGTTAGGGGATAATTTTATAAAGTCATGTTTGCCTGTGAAAATGCCTTATTATAAAATATCATTCAGCATGAAAGCATGCCCGTTAGCATGATGCATGCACTTTGCCAGTTGGTATAGCTGGGGGCACAGTCTGGGCAGAGTTTGTAAGTGCAGGCAGAGATTATAGAATATCTTAAATTTATCAGTGTACTTCCGCACTTCACACATGAACCTTTATACCTGCTCTCGAGCAAGTATAAACATCTGTGCCGGCATTCAAGAGGTGATTTTTGCTGCTCGCGCTAGTATAAAGACACTTTGGGATATGTTTACTAAGCAGCAGTAGAGGCTTCCATGCGATATCAGAGCCACGGCCCCATTGAATTCAAACGGGCCATGGCTCCAATATCACATGCAAGAACATAAGAACATAAGATATGCCCTACTGGGTCAGACCAAGGTCTATCAAGCCCAGTATTCTGTTTACAACAGTGGCCAATCTAGGTCATATGTACCTAGCAGTTTCCCCAAGAGACACAAGTTCCACAATGCTTGTACTGGGTCAAGCATTGATATCTTCGGTCACTTCTTAATAATGGTTTATGGACCTTTCCTCCAGGAACTTGTCCAAACCTTTTATAACCCAGCTACACTAACAGCCTTTACTACATCCTCTGGTAACAAATTCCAGAGTTTGATTACACGTTGAGTGAAAAAATATTTTCTTTTATTAGTCTTAAATAGTTTACCCTGTAGCTTCATTGCATGTCCCCTAGTCTTTCTATATTCTGATAACGTAAACAATCGAATGAATAAATAGAATAGAATGCTAGGTATGATAAGGAAAGGAATGGAAAATAAAACAAAAGATATTATAATGCCTCTATATCGTTCCATGGTGAGACCGCACCTTGAATATTGTGTGCAATTCTGGTCGCCGTATCTTAAAAAGGATATAGCGATTTTAGAAAAGGTACAGAGAAGAGCCACCAAAATGGTAAAGGGGATGAAAGGATACTCCTATGAAGAAAGGCTAAAAAGGTTGGGGCTCTTTAACCTGGAAAAGAGACGGCTGAGGGGAGATATGATAGAAGTCTATAAATTAATGAACGGAGTGGAACGGGTAAACGTAGATCGATTGTTTACCTTATCAGAATATAGAAAGACTAGGGGACATGCAATGAAGCTACAGGGTAAACTATTTAAGACTAATAAAAGAAAATATTTTTTCACTCAACGTGTAATAAAACTCTGGAATTTGTTACCGGAGGATGTAGTAAAGGCTGTTAGTGTAGCTGGGTTTAAAAAAGGTTTGGACAAGTTCCTGGAGGAAAGGTCCATAAACCATTATTAAGAACAGACAGACTAGATGGGCCTTGTGGTCTTTTTCTGTCATCATGTTTCTATGTTTCTATACAGGTAGAAAAGGCGACAGCAAAAGCTAGAAGGATGCTTGGGTGCATACGGAGAGGAATGGCTAGCAGAAAAAAGGAGGTGATAATGCCTCTGTATAAGTCTTTGGTGCGACCTCATTTGGAGTATGGTGTGCAATTCTGGAGACCGCACCTTCAAAAGGATATGAACAGGATGGAGTCGGTGCAGAGGGTGGCTACTAAAATGATTAATGGGCTTCATTATAAAGCATATGAGGACAGATGTAAGGATCTTAATATGTACACCTTAGAGGAAAGGCGGGATAGAGGTGATATTATTGAGATGTTTAAATACCTCCGTGGCATAAATGTTCAGGGAGAGAGCCTCTTTCAATTGAAAGCAAGTTCTGCTACGAGGGGACATGGAATGAGGGTGAAGGGAGATAGATTCAGGAGTGATATGCGGAAATATTTCTTTACGGAAAGAGTAGTGGATCCGTGGAATAGTCTCCCAGTGGAGGTGGTGGAGATGAGGACAGTAACTGAATTCAAAAAAGCATGGGACCAACACAGAGGATCTCTAAAGGTAAAAAGTGGACTGTTGTAGTTGTTGTTATGGAAGGACAGACTAGATGGGCCTTGTGGTCTTTTTCTGTCATCATGTTTCTATGTTTCTATGTTTCTATGTAAGTGACCGAAGATATCAATGCTTGACCCAATACAAGCATTGTGGAACTTGTGTCTCTTGGGGAACCTGCTAGGTACATATGACCTAGATTGGCCACTGTTGGAAACAGAATACTGGGCTTGATGGACCTTGGTCTGACCCAGTATGGCATATCTTATGTTCTTATGATCTACGTTTACCCGTTCCACTCCGTTCATTAATTTATAGACTTCTATCATATCTCCCCTCAGCCGTCTCTTTTCCAGGTTAAAGAGCCCTAACCTTTTTAGCCTTTCTTTATAGGAGTATCCTTCCATCCCCTTTACCATTTTGGTGGCTCTTCTCTGAACCTTTTCTAAAATCGCTATATCTGATATTCTCCTGCTGCAAGCCTTCAGCCACCGCACCCTGCAAGGCACTCCATCAAGGCACATACCAGCTGCAAACAGTCTGCTAGCTAGTCCATAGTGCATGTTCCAGGTGGAAATGCATGCACCCAGAACTGGGATGTCAGCATACACAACAAGCAGATAAAGCAGTGACTGGGCCCCAAAAGGAAACCCATAAATATCACATGACAGAAATACTATATAGCACTATGGGGGTGCCTAGCCATGCTGTCGTCACTGCACAGTCAGGGTGAGAGTGATCTCCCAGCAGGACATACTGAGGTTACCCTGTCTGTGTAGGTGGTGGCCAGGCACTAAAATGTCACAGCCAGTGTCCTATGCCCTGTGCAGATGCATCCTGGCCAGGCCACCCTGTCTGGCCTATACCCATGGTACCTTGCTCTTCATTATGCACATTGTCAGGCCAATACTGGCAACAGTGCTGGCAGTGTGGGCTGTGGAAGGTGTTTGCAGCCACCACACACTGTATAGACAGACACACACTCCCACACCTATGCCAGCATTGTGCTACTATAGAGGAGTTTATCAGCCCTGCCCACCACACCAGTCCTGGGCACAGTACAGGCATGGATATGGTACGCAATACTGTTGGGGGTCACTCCCCAGGGTGGTAAACACTGTCATAGACCAGACATGAAGCACACACCGCAGACATCAGAAAGATTGTTATGATGGAGCTCAATGAGTAAACTCTGCTTAACGTAGGACTTGCTATCTGCCAGTAATCATAGGAAACGTTTGATAGCTGTGTACCGTATACCCAGGTGTAGGGTGGCATTGCTAAGGTATGTAAGTGCTAGTATTGGGAGATGCACGCAGGGCCCAATGTCCTGCCTCTCCAGGAGGCATTGGCCAATGGGGCCTGTGGGTGTGGGTGTGGGTGTGTCTGCCCCTGTTGACTGCTGCCTTACGGCAGAGGTTCCTAACTCCAGTCCTGGTGTGCCAAACACTGTTCGGGTTTTCATGCTGTCCCTCATGAATATGCATGAGCTACATCTGCATACCATGGGGGTGGTGCATAGATATGCAGCACAGGCATCTTTATTAGAGGAAGCATGGAACCTGAATGGTGTGGGGCCCTCCAGGACTGCATTTGGGAGACTCTGCTCTAGGTAATGTGCCTGTTTATGGTGTCTGTGCTCGGTGGGGTAAAATATAGGCGTATTAACCATGCGTATATTCTCAGCAATAAAGGTTTGTCCTTACTATCACAGTTTAGTTGTGGGAAAAACATGTGGACTGGATTGGCAGGAGCCCCAGCTGGGCTTTGAACCTGTGACCTTCTGTTCTTGCACACACTGTTTGTGTGCACTGCACCACCGTGTTGCCACAGATATGCTGCATTCCCTGGGGAGTCCATGACTGTACATCCGACAGGGACTGTTTGTTGCAGTGCACGACACCCACCTGGACAGGGCTAGGCCATGGTCTGCTGTGGCCACCAGCCGCTGCCACCTCCACCACCAGTACCACTCCATCCTTAGATTGGAGACAGCATAAACCCTGAAGGATTTGTGGCCCTCCAGGTCTGCATTTGGGGTAATCTGCTCTAGGTAATGTGCATGTTTCTGGTGTATGTGCTCTGTAGGGTAAAATAGAGGTGTTTGAGCCATGCTTATGTTCTCTGCAATAAAGGTTCGTCTTTACTATCACGATATAGTTGCGGGTAAAATATGGGGACTGGATTGGCATGAGCCCCAGCTGGGGCTTGATCCTGTGACCTTCTGTTTCCAAACACACTGCTTGTGTGCACTGCACCACTGTGTTGCCACAGAAACAGTGCATTCCCTGATGATACCATGACTGTTTGTCCGGCAGGGCCTGTCTGTTGCAGTGCATTGCACCCAACTACATAGGGCTAGGCCATGGTCTGCTCTGGGCAGCTGCCACTGCCCCCCTCCACCTCCAGTACCCCTGTGCCACCATGCTGACATGCCCTTCTGCTGGTGGTGCTGGTGGTGAGCAGTCTCAGGCCATCCTGTGTGCGGGTAGGCGGCTGCCTATGGTGCAGGTTCTGGGGTAGGGGTGCCTGCATATCTGTCCGCACGTCCCCCAATCACTGCCTGCCAATGTTCCGTGCCCTTGGGGGTACCTGCTGGGTACTATCCCCTGTGACACTGTGATAAACACTCTCATGCCCATGTTGGGCCCTCATCAGTTGCTGTCTGGCTGTTGTTCAGTTTCAGCATTCCTAGGTGCCATCTAGGCATCTGCCTAGTCCGCATTGTGCCCCAGCTGCACCACAGCATGTGCCGCCTGCAGCCCTCTGTATCCCCTTTCTCAGCATCTGTCCAATTGCCCATTCCGACCTGCCCACCCTGCTGTTGTGGAAATGTGCATGCCATAGGTAACCTGTCCAATGGAGAGGGAAGCCCTGATCAGTGCTATTTCACTGTGGGATCATTCACCTTGTATGGGGACGGAGCGTAGACCCTTTTAAAATTCATATTTATTTTTTGGGGCTTTTTTCTGTGTGTTTTTTGATGTTCCCCATTACTATCACTATTGCCCAGCTTGATTATAATTTTTTTATATTTTGTTGGGGTCATTTTTACTGTTTATTTGTCCTTTTGGGGGGAGTGGTCTAGTGGTTAGGACAAGGTACTTCAGGCCAGAGGGCCAGGGGTTCAAGTCCCACCTGGGGACAGCAATCTCAGGCCGGAGGGACTGGGATTTCTAGTCCTATAGGCACTCCTTGTGGTCTTGGACAAGCCACTTAACCCTCCATTGCCCATGTTCCCTGTAAGTATTAACATATGTGTATCATATCCCCTCATGTTAAATGTATCCCCCAATTGACCGCTTTGACCTGGTGAAAAGCGGAATATAAATACAGCTAAATAAAAAAAAATAAAAATAAATAAATTTGTTCCGTGCACATGTATCACACTGCTCACTTTTTGTCGGTTTCCCTGGTTTTGCTGTACATTGCTGACAGAAATGGTTTCTCTTCCCTTTAAATCGGCTCTACTGCGAAGTTTTCACTCGCGGTATTTTTTTACTCGAAATTCTGCCCCGCTCCTGTGCGGGGATCCTCTACACTCCCACTCTCCACCCATTGACCCCATCTCTCCGCCCCTGGGGAGCTTTCCTCCGCCCGCCTTTCCACGCCTCTATCCTAGGTGTGTCTAACGGAACTACCTATCACACACTGATGGGGACCTGCAGCATGGCGTATTTCAGCCATGAAAGGTGCTGTGGACCTGGTGCTGGGCGCCCCACCTCAACCTCAGTGTGGGCACAGTACCCGCACAATGTGACTGTCTGTGGCTACTCTGTGGCAGTGCCACACACGGTCTGTTCCCCCTACCAGGCCGAGGTGCCGTGGGGGTGCATACCCAATCTTGTGCCCATCTCTCGACTGCTGATTTGCATGTGCAGTGCATCATGGGTACGGGTGGGTTAACCTTATCCTGGTAACCACAGCAGACAGTTTGTGTGGTGACGTGCAGTCCTTCTGCAGCCAGCCAGGGCTTTGTTCACAGCCTTATAAGGTGTCCTATAGGGGACATTACAGGGTGCCTTAGCGGACAGTGCACTCTATAATGTGCCCTATGAAGTGTGTTATGGGGTGCCTTATGCGGCACCTTAGGTTATGCCACCGTGAGGGTGTGTTTGCTGGCAGCACTAATTAAAATACACGTCAAATGCCTCAACAATCACTACTTAAATGTAAAGGGTGATGCTTCAGCCAGCCTTATACATTAGGCCCACTGGGGGATCAAACCCATGACCCCTGTACTATCAGTCAGTGTTGTAACCATTGTGCTACAGCTCTGTTGCTGTGCTTGTATGCCTGCGCGCCTTCTTAAGATTAATGCGCGGTAACGTGCCATGTAGCGCTCGTTAATTTATGGCGCCTGGTAACGCGTGTTATCGGTAACGATGTACCGCCCATGTCCTTATTTGGGATTTCTGTCTCTACCGCGGCTCCTAACGTGAATCACACTAACGCAGTTTAGTAGACATACCCCAAAGTGCCTTTTTCAGGTATATTGGGTAAAGGAGAAAGGTGAAAGGTAGAGTTGCAAGACCCAAAGGTGTTGAGGACCAATGTGTGAATAGTGACAAGGAAAAAGTGGAAATGCAGAACAAATCTTTCTGTTCTATGCTCACAAAAGAAAATCCTGGAGAAGGACCACAGGTGATTGCAAAACTGAAAGTGGAAAAAGTCAAGGAACCAGATTTATTTATATTTATTTACATTTTCTTATATACCACGCCATTTTCCATCAGTGCAGTTTACATGGAACATTTTACATACACATTTCAAATGACTTGATTTGTGTTTACAAATAACAGGAATAGGAACTTGGAAAGAAACAGGGGTAACTATTTACAGATGAGATATATACCAGGATATTGAGAGAGGTCAGAGAGGTTCTGGTGGTGCCTTTAAAGGATGTGTTTAATAGATCCTTGGAAATGGGGAAGGTTCCACAAGATTGGAGAAGGGATGATATGGCCCCTCTTCATAAAAGTGGTAACAGAGAAGAGGTAGCAAACTAAAGGCTGGTAAGCCTTACCTCAGTGGTGGGAAAAGTAATGGAGATGCTATTGAAAGGATAGCAAATTTTCTAGAATCCAAGGGGTTGCAAGATCTGAGGCAACATGGTTTTACCAAAGAAAGATCATGTCAAACAAATCTGATTGATTTCTTTGACTGAGTGACCAGAAAACTAGATCGAGGACATGCAATGGATATGATCTACTTAGATTTAAACCAAGCTTTTGATACTGTTCCTCATAAGAGGCCTATGAATAAACTGAGAAGCCTGGCAGTGGGTCCCAAGGTAGTGAATTGGATCAGAAATTGATTGACTGAGACAACAGAGAGTGGTGGCAATGGAATTAATCAATCTCTACCAATATTGTAGCCAAAAAACAATCCTAAATTATTTTTTCACTAATACATTTGTACTCTACATTTATTATAATTTTATATTTTTTATAATGAAATTCACTCAGAAGAAAAAAAGAAAGGTTAGTAGGGGAATGCCTCAGGGATCAGTCCTGGGACTGATTCTGTTCAATGTGTTTGTGATATTACTGAAGAGCTAAAAGGAAAAGATTTGTAACAGAGGACATATTGGAGGGAATAGACAACATGAGAAAAGATCTACAAAAATGAGAAAAATGATCTAATACTTGGCAGTTCAGATTTAATGCAAAGAAGTTCAGAATTTGGAATGCAGAAATCCAGAAGAGCTGTATGTAATAGGTGACATAGTAACATAGTATATGACAACAGATAAAGACCAGTATGGTACATTGAGTCAGCCCAGTAAGATGGCTAGAATGGTTGTAACCACTGCTCTGCCACAACTTTATTTTTATTTATTTTATTTATTTAAGCTGTATTTATATCCTGCTTTTCACTGGGTCAAAGTGGTCAATTGGGAGATACATTTAACATGAGGGGATATGACATACATATGCTAATACTTACAGGGAACATGGGCAATGGAGGGTTAGGTGGCTTGCCCAAGACCACAAGGGGAGCCTATAGGACTAGAAATCCCAGTCCCTCCAGCCTGAGATTGCTGTCTCCAGGTGGGACTTGAACCCCTGGCCCTCTGGCCTGAAGTGCCTTGTCCTAACCACTAGGCCACTCCTCCCCCTCCCTTATTTGAGGTTGTATCAGCCACTGTGCAGGTCATCCCCCTCTATTTATTGAAGCTTTATTTTTTCTTTTAAGTACTATTAAGTCAACGCTGACTCCTAGTGACCCAGCAGACCCTGGATTTTCTTAGCAAGGTATGACAGGAAGTAGATTGCCAAGTTTTTTCTTCCAAGGCAATGTAGGGTAAAGTGATGTGGCCAAGGTCACAAGGAGTACCAGTGGGAATAAAACACAGATCTCTTGGGTACTAGGGACAAGGGAATAAAAAAGTACCTGTTAGTATATACCTGTAAACCTCTCTGATGCGTAAGTAAAGGGCGGTATATCAAATGCCTAAACCATAACCATAACCATACTAGATTGTTGTTCTAACCACTAGGCTATTCCTCCACTATGTTGAAGTATAAGAGATATTTAAGTTTGCTTTGATTTCATCCTCTTGCTATAAAGGGATCCACTGTGTCTGTCCCGTGCCATTTCAAATTCTATCACTGTATTTGCCCCCCACAACCTCCATTGGGAGAGAATGCCAAGCATCCACCACTCTTTTAGTGAAAAAGCATTTCCTGATGTTGCTTTTAAGTTTACTGTCTTGTACCTTCATCGTATGCCCTCTAGTCTTACAGTGCACCCTTCTTTAAAAAAGGTTTGTTCGTTCATAAATACCCTTTAAGCATTTAAATGTTTGTATCATATCTTCCTTGTGCCTCCTCTCCTCTAGGGTATACATATTTAGGTCTTCAAGTTTCTTCTCAAAGGTCTTCTGGCATAGGCTCCAAATCATTCCGTCGCCTTCCTCTGAAACATTTCAAGTCTTTTTATATCCTGTGTGAGATATAGTTTCCAAAACTGAACACAATACTCCAAGTGAGGCCTCATCAATGACTTGTACAGGGGCATTAATACTTCCTCCTTTTTGCTGATTATTCCTCTCTGGCTTTGGCTACCATCTTGTCACATTGTTTTGCCACAATGAGATCCTCAGACATCATCGCTCCAAGGTCCCTCTCCTGGTCCATGCACCCCATCCTCTTGCCCCGTATCGCATACAATTCCTTTGGATTTCGGAATCCCAAGTGCATGGCTCTGCACTTCTTTGCATTAAATCTTAACTGCCAAGCATTAGACTGTTCTTCCAGTGTTTATATATCTTTCCTCATGTTGTCCACTCCCGCAGAAGTGTCCATTCTGTTGCAAATTGTCGTGTCATCTGCAAAAAGGCAGACTTTTCCCTTCAATCCTTTCACAATATCACTCACAAATATGTTAAACAGGATCAGTCCCAGGACTAATCCCTGAGGCATGCCATTATGCACCTTCCTTCCTTCTAAGTGAGTTCCCTTTACCCCCACCTTCTGTCGTCTATCAGTCAACCAATTTCTGATGCAGTTCACCACCTTGGGACCGATCCCCAGGCTGCACAGTTTGTTGGTAAGCCTCCTATGAGGAACAGTATCAAAGGCTTTGCTGAAATCTAGGTAGATCACATCCATCGCATGCCTTTGATCTGTTTCTCTGATCACCCAGTCAAAAAACTCTTTCAAATTTGTTTGGCATGATCTTCCTTTGATAAACTATGTTGCCTTGGATCATGCAATCCATTGATTTCTAGAAAGTCCACTATTCTTGCTTTCAAGAACACCTCCATTGCTTTTCCCAACACAGAGGTAAGGCTTTGTCACTTCTTCCCTATTGCCACTTTTGTGAAGATGTACCACATCAGCCCTTCTATTGACCTGCAGAACCTCTCCTGTCTCCAAGGATCTATTTAAAACATCCTTTAAAGGCCCTGCCAGAACCTCTGAGCTCTTTCATCCGGTTTCATGGCCTTGTCCACTTGCAGTTTTGCAAGCTCTTCAAAAATATCATCTTCTATGAATGATGTGGAATCAACTCCATTCCCATTGGTATATTTTTCAGTAATGCGTGGTCCTTCTCCAGGATTTACTTTCATGAATAGAGAACAGAAGTATTTGTTTAGCATTTTCACTTTTTCAATGTCACTTCCATAAATCTGTTCTCAGTCCTTGAGTCTTGCAATTCACCTCTGATCTTCCTCTTCTCCCAAATACACCTGAAAAAAGTTTTGTCTCCACGCTTCACATCTTAGCCATCTTTTCTCCTGCCTTTGCTTTTGCTATCATTCTTTCTTTTTTGTCTCTTTTAGCTTTTCCTATATTCTTTTCTATGTTCCTCTTTGTGATCTGAATTTTGTGAAAGTTGTTTCTTTTGCCTTTATTTGTGCAGCCACTTTTTGATGAACCATATAGGTTTCCTTTTCCTCTTGTTTTTATTTACTTTCCTTACATACATATCCATTGCCCCTTTTCTAGCCTCTTTTAGTTTGGCCCACTACAATTCCACTTCCCTTTACTACTCCTACCCTGCCAACTTCTCCTTTAGGTCCTTTCCCATTTTAATGAAGTCAGTGTTTTTGAAATCTAGGACTTTAAGTTTACTGTGATTGGATTCTACCTTGGCTTTTACCTCAAACCACACTATGTGATAACCACTGCTGCCCACATGGGCACCCAACTGGACATTTGACACGCTATATCAATTGGTGAGTACTATATCCAGCATTGACAAGAGGCTGATGTGCACATACCAGAAGAGGGACCTCATTGTTATTGTGTCAGATTTCAAGGTGGTAAAACAGTTGGACAAGGTGATGGCCAAAGTCAGAAGGATACTAGGTTGCATACAGAGACAGCTAACCAACAGGAAGAAGGAGGTATTAATGCCCCTGTAGAAGTAGTTGGTAAGGCCTCACTTGGAGTAGTGTTCAGTTTTGGAGAACATATCTTGCAAAGATATAAAAAGAATTGAAACAGTTCAGAGGAAGGCAACCAAAATAATATGGAGTTTGCGCCACAAGGTGTATGAGATGAAACTTGAAGACCTAAATATGTATACCTTAGGGACATGGCCGGCCCATCCACTAGGTGAGCTAGGGAGCTGCCTAGGGAGGCTGACCCAAGTGGGCGGCAGCATAAGCACACATGACCGGCCATGATGCCCCCCACCCAAGCTACCACCAAGCCACACCCCCTCCCCAGCTGCTATCAAGTCCGTTTGGAGGGAGGTGGGCAGCGACAGCAGCAGTATTTCCAAAAGTGGCGGCTTTTTGCTGCTGCTTTCTTGCCCGTGGCAGGTCATGTTCTTCAGTACACATGGCTTGCCGCAGGCAAGAAAGTCACCAAATTTTGAAATACTGCTACTGCCCGCCTTCCCCTCCTGAGATGGTATCAGTGGCAGCTGGGAGGGGGCGGCTTGGCAGCAGCTGGAGGAGCAGTGAGGCCAGGATTTCTGCCTAGGGTGGCAGAAACCCCTGGGTCAGCCCTGCTTAGGGAAGATATGATACAGACATTTAAGGGCCCTTTTACTAACACTTAACTCAAGCTATCTGCTACACAGCCCATAGGAATAAAATGGGCCATGTGGTAGATAGCTCAAGCTGCAAAGCATTGTGTGCCATTGAATGAATGCTAAAAAACTCAAAAACAAACACTCCCCAAAATCAATTCCAAAACCAAAAACAAGAGTGAAATCAATGTGAGCATACAAAAATGTCTTATATTATGTAATTGGTTTTTTGTTTTCTTTTGTTTTTTTGTCGGAAGATGGCCGTGGGGTTTAAAAACCTCTCGAAGCCATTTCTTCCATTTTAATCAACACATAATTTCTAAAACGTCGAAATTATAGACCCACTCAGGAGCCAACAAGGTGAAAAACATAAACCACTATTTAGGCACCACCTTGAATACTTTAAAACTGCTTAATAGCATTCAACCATAGCCAATTATCAAAACTGACTTATCTGGCTTATCGGAACCAACGAAGATCAGGAACACTGCAACATTTAGAGTCCTTATCGTCTTGATGATCTATGGTCCAAAAAATGCTGGTCAATACATCGCTGACACAGTACTGCGTTTCGGGCACTATCAAATTACATGCCCTGTCTCAACGCGTAGTTGAATTGCCACAACTTCCATTCAGCATCTCCTCCTTCCGAAGACGCCGACGCATGCTCTTTGTAAATCCAAGGCCAAATGAAAAGAGTAGCCACTTTAACTGTCAAAAAGACCAATCAGCTTGCAGCAGAGAAAAACAGCCAATGGCTGCAATCCAGCTTGCGATGCATAAATGTAACATAAAAATGAAGGCAAAATCCAATCCTAAATGAAAAAGTTGATGAGAAAGAAAACTGGTATATAAAAAAATCTGGTATGAAAAAATCTGATATGAAAAAATCCGGTATGAAAAAACAAATGTCACAATTTACCATCATAAATAAGCCAATCACAGCACACTAAGCCAATCCAGTTCGCGATTAAGTCCCAATGGCTCAACAGTAGACCAAGAAAAAATCCAACGTTGTTCTGAGATTTGAAGTAATTGCTCCCGGTCCCCTCCTCTCGGATTCTCAGGAACAAAATCCAACACTCTCCAAGTGAACTGGTCAAAAGAATGCTGGGTATCCAAGCAATGCTGGACAATAGGAGCTGACAAATTAGTAGATCGTAGCCGAGACGCATGTTCTCCTAGACGGACCCGTACCGGACGGATTGTCCGTCCAATGTACAATAGGTTGCAGGGGCAGACTAAAACATAAACCACATAAGGAGTGGAACAAGTAGTATGCCAACGGGCCGTGTGTACCAAGCTGGAATTTGGTACCATCCATTCTTTGCCCGTAATAGATTGTGAACAATAAACACATGAGGTACAAGAGAAATGGCCCACTTCCACAAAAGGCTCTGATATATATCTGTCCAGTGGGGAGACAGTAACTCCCACAATATCCCGAAGATTAGAAGCCCTCGTATGAGCAATTTGTAAACGGCCTTGAAAACATGAATGTAGTTGTAAAACATGCCAATGTCGAAGGAGAATCTTTTTAACCCGATGAACATGAGACATATAAGGAAGAACTCCAACAAACTTTTGTGCTCGATCCTCAGAATCCACTTCCGATTCACAGACATTTGTTGGCTGGAGGGCAGAAGATGGAAACAACCATTCCCGATGAGTGAAACGCGCCCTCAAAAAAGCTTGTTTGATAATCTTCTTGGAATAGCCCCGTTGAGTCAACCGAAGGGACAAATCACGGGCATGTTTTAAAAATTCCTCCAACTCGGAACAAATCCGGCGCAACCGGAGGAATTGGCCAAAAGGAAAACCTTTCTTCAAAGACATTGGATGGAAACTAGTGAAAGTTAAAAGTGTGTTTCTTTGAACTGCTTTTCGAAATAATGTAGTGTGAAGGGTATTATGCTTTTTATAAACCAGAACATCCAAAAATTCCAATTGAGTCAAATGATATTGCATAGTAAAGGACAAATTCGGCCGCAGAGAATTAAGCCAATCTAAAAATGCTTTTAAGGCCAATTCAGTGCCAGTCCATAGAAAAAAGATATCATCTAAAAACCTCACCCAAAGCGCCACTTGTGGAAACCAGGGTGAAGAATAGACATGAGCCTTCTCAAACTCCGCCATATACAAAGTGGCCACCGATGGAGCCACAGTCGCCCCCATGGCAATTCCCTGAATCTGATGATAATAGTGCTGTTCAAATTGAAAATAGTTGTGTGTAAGCACTAATTGCAACAATTGATGAAAAAAAGCACGTGGAATGCGATCCGGTAAAGGAACGGACAAATCAGAAATGACTGATAACGCCTGATTTTGATGAATATTCAAATACATTGAAACAACATCTAAGGAAACTAGCCACCAAGAGTCCACAACACCTTGGACTTGCTGAAGCTTGACAAGAAAATCAGATGTATCCTTTAAAAATGATGGTACCAACTGTGCACAAGGTTGCAAAAATTTGTCACAAAATTTAGAAATAGGTTCCAGGGCAGACCCGCGACAAGACACTATTGACACTGCTGCAAGCTGATTGGTCTTTTTGACAGTTAAAGTGGCTACTCTTTTCATTTGGCCTTGGATTTACAAAGAGCATGCGTCGGCGTCTTCGGAAGGAGGAGATGCTGAATGGAAGTTGTGGCAGTTCAACTACGCGTTGAGACAGGGCATGTAATTTGATAGTGCCTGAAACACAGTACTGTGTCAGCGATGTATTGACCAGCATTTTTTGGACCATAGATCATCAAGACGATAAGGACTCTAAATGTTGCAGTTTCCTGATCTTCGTTGGTTCCGATAAGCCAGATAAGTCAGTTTTGATAATTGGCTATGCTTGAATGCTATTAAGCAGTTTTAAAGTATTCAAGGTGGTGCCTAAATAGTGGTTTATGTTTTTCACCTTGTTGGCTCCTGAGTGGGTCTATAATTTCGACGTTTTAGAAATTATGTGTTGATTAAAATGGAAGAAATGGCTTCGAGAGGTTTTTAAACCCCACGGCCATCTTCCGACAAAGAAACAAAAGAAAACAAAAAACCAATTACATAATATAAGACATTTTTGTATGCTCACATTGATTTCACTCTTGTTATTGAATCAATGCTGACTCCTGACAATCCAGCCCTGAGGTTTTCTTGGCATGTGTGACCAGAAATAGATTGCCAGGCCTTTTTTCTACACAGCACCTGGTATTCCAAGGTGGTCACCCATCCAAATACTAGCCAGGCCCTACACTGCTTAGTTTGAGAGATTAGCCAAGAATAGGCTCATACAGAACAACTGAGTGCTAGCAAAATAGGGCCCCTAAATACTTAAAGGGTATTAATGAACAAACAAACCATTTTCAAAGACAGGGAAGCTGCAAGGAGGTGCTGCTACTACTACTACTGAACATTTGTATACAAAACCTACGTAGTGCTGCACAGACATGTAAGAGACAGTCCCTGCTCATCAGAGCTTACAATCTAGTCAAGACAGACAACACAGAAGGTGTAGACAGGGATAAAACAAGAGGGAATGGTAAAGAAACAAGGAGATCAGGTGAGTCAAGATCCAAGAGCAGCAGCAAGAGGTTGAGTTTTCAGCTTGGATTTGAAAAGGGTCAGAGAAAGTGCCTGGTGTACACAGACACAGGCAGTTTGTTCCAGGCGTAAGGTGCAGCAAGGTGAAAGGAGCGAAGTCTGGAGTTAGCAATAGAAAAGAAGGGCACAAATAGAAGCAATTTGCCAGAAGAGAGGAGTTCCCAAGGAGGGGTATAAAGAGAGATAAGAGGTAAACTTAAAAGTAACATTAGGAAATACTTTTTCACAGAAAGGGTGGTGGATGCATGGAATAGCCTCCCAGTAGAGGCACTGGGCCTGATACCATCCTGGACATCCTGGCCCTCTGTGTGTCCGTCTAGAAGTGGATGCACAGAGGGAACCGTGCAAGCCGCTGGCCCCGGACGTACAAGGCCGACATTGTAATCGGCCCTGTATCTCTGGGGCCGACGACCGCCCACTGGCTGCCCTAACACCACCCCTGATCTGCCCCTTTCCCGCCCCCATCTACCTTCCCTGTACAATATATGGGGAAGGTAGAAGGGGTTGTGAAAGGGCATGAATAGCGGGGATGGACCCCGACTGTGGGTAAAAACAGCGACAATTCAAAAAGGCATTAAACAGACACAGATGATCTCTATATAGCAAAAGGATGGAGTCAAAGCAATCTCACATAATGTTTACACTTCAAAAACAGAGGAGGGCATCCTACACACAGTGTCATGTAGTACCCCAAAAAGAGGCATAGTGGGGTAACCAGGCCCAGATTCAAGCATAGGCAACTTGGCTACTGCCTAGGGCGCTACTGTAGCGGCAGAGCGCAGACAACCCAATAATACCAGGAGTCTGTTCAGAAGGTCCAAATCATTTATTTGTGCACAAGACTCAAGCAGAATCACATTCAAAATGGCTGAGCAATGGTTTCTAGCAAAACAACAACTTTTATAGCCTTCTTCTTCATTCTGGACATAGGCAAACTTTTCATTGGTCCCAGTAACCCCTTCTACCCCATCTATTGGTCCCGGTACCATTAGGTAGCTATCCAATGAGGACCATGGTCTGGGCTCAGCACCTGGTTGCCCCCCTTACAGTCCCCATTACAATGGACAGTTCTTAGACTCTTGATACATCTCTTCTCCAAGGTCACTAGCTAGCTGGAATATGTGGGAAAGCAGGGCACTGTAACCTTTCTCTCAACAGAGTTAATTAATTCCATAGAAGGTTTTCACAGTCTTATCAGTTACCAATTAAAGCAGTTTTCTCTATTTCTCCTAAGTTTCGTTTCTGCTTAGCTATGTTCAGTTAAGCTGAGTTAAGTTTCAATTCTACGGTGTCATCATTCAGGGGGGTTTTCATTCCTCTGGGCCTAACCACAAGCTTCATTTACAGGTCAAGCTGCTTAGGCCTGTCTGTTTAGTTCAAGCAGCATGGATCATAGGCCTTCACCTACCACATTCCCCCCTTTGATTATTCTCACCCGCAAGTGAGAAAGGGTGAAAATCAAATCACATAATACTAGGTAAAGGTATCACTCTGTGGTATAGGGTAGTAGTTTCACATAGCTAGTATCTTTGTAGCTGCCCTACGCTCTACAGTGTTATTAATAACTGAAGTTATCATTCGCAAGCAAAGTGGCAAGAAACAAGGGAGCAACAAGCAGATAGTCAGAGTCCATAGTTTCTATTATAAATTACGGTCCACTTTAGTAGGGCGTGAATAGATCTTTATTAAAAAATGATACGTCCAAAACTCTCCATATATGTAAGAAATATATTTTATTAATCCTTTTCACTTATTTTCATTTTTCTCTGTTTTTCAAATTTTTCACATGCTGTATATATCATCCACAATAGTCAGGCACTTATTGAATTTCTCTTCAGTGACTTTCAACGTTCAATGTATTTACTCTTCGGTAACTTTCAATGTTCAATGTATTTACTCTTGTAAAAATTCTTAGGGAAACTATGTGCCACCATTTAAAACCATCAGAACATTTTCTCTCTTAGGTGAGACCTAAGAGAGAAAATGTTCTGATGGTTTTAAATGGTGGCACATAGTTTCCCTAAGAATTTTTACAAGAGTAAATACATTGAACATTGAAAGTTACCGAAGAGTAAATACATTGAACGTTGAAAGTCACTGAAGAGAAATTCAATAAGTGCCTGACTATTGTGGATGATATATACAGCATGTGAAAAATTTGAAAAACAGAGAAAAATGAAAATAAGTGAAAAGGATTAATAAAATATATTTCTTACATATATGGAGAGTTTTGGACGTATCATTTTTTAATAAAGAGTCCATAGTTTGGCAAGAGTGGGAAAAAGAACTAAAGGAGTAGAAGGTTCAGGAGCATTTATGCCGGACCACCAAGATGTCTTCTTTGTTGTGCTGCTGTAAAACTTATGATTTAGACAGTCCAGCTGTCCAATCTTCATAGCATATTGTGGTCCGGTGCGAACAAAACAGAAACTGTCAACAATGGGGTGGGCCAATACCCACTCACTAGTAGCATTATGTAAATCAGTCTGATTGTAGGGGATGGAATAATTCAGTTCTTGAGCCTTCCAAGGCCACTGATCTCCCATCTTGGTTCCTCCACAAAGAAACAGTCATAAATATGGAGACTAGATGCTACTGTTCCAGCAAGTTCAAGAAACAAGTTCTGGGAGGCATGAAGAACCTTCAGCCCAGTTCGCGTGGTACTTATACAGGCTGCACAGGGAGGTAAAGCAAAAGTCATTTCAAAGCACCCCAAGGCTGCTGCCAGAATAAAGCAATAATAAGAATTCATAATGGGCATAGTCTCTGGAAAATTGGTGGAACTGTCGGCTTTCACAATAGATAACAGATGTAGAGTTGTTTGTAGATCCTCGAGCTTCTGCCATACGTAGACCTACCAGCTTTGTGGCAGGAGTAGGGCTGTAGATTCCAAAGTATCACTGTCCTCTGGGATGTCTCAGGTTCTTAAAATATCATAGTACAGTCTCTCAGGCTATTATCGCCTCCTTAGAGCTTTCTCCAGATGCGAGGCTTACCTTCAGATAAACAGACAGTCTTCAAATAGTGCAGTTTCTGAGGGACCAATAAGTCTTAGGTCCGTGGCTGTTGTCATAGGGTGAGGCGAAATGGAGTCTCAGGATGCTGTACAGTAGTCCAGTGATCAGGTTCAGAAACAGTTGCTGGCTTTACTCGACTATGATGGATCCAAAGTTCGAATTCTGTGACTTTTACTGCAGTTGGAGATGACAGGATGACAACATAGGGTCCCTTCCAATGCAGGGCTAACGGTATCCTTCTCCACTCTTTGATCCACACCGAGACTCCAGGCTTGAAAGGATTCAGGGGTTCAGGCAAATTGATGGGTAATCGATTTTGTACCCAGGTATGAAGACTCTGCAAAACAGAACTTAAAACCAATAGTTCATGCCTAATAATTTCAGATCCTTTCTGTCTCACATCTCCTTTTATTCCCTATAAATAGGCTACAGATTCTCAGAATCTCAAAAAGGGGGAACTCCTAAAGACTTAGCAGGGGCTAAGTATATCCTAAGAAGGGCTATAGGAAGAACCTGGGGCCACCTCAGGTAAACCTCTTGGCAAAGTTTGGACAACTGAGATTTCAAGGTTCTATTCATACATTCTACTTTTCCTAAAGTTTTGAAAGCTGTAGGTACGGTAGTATGCACCTGATAATGTCAATATCTTGGGGCCATACGTAATGGACTTGCTTCCTAAGATTATCCACCCTCATTATTTGTACGGGGTCCCATGTGCATGCAAGGTTGTAAGGGCATACTTGGAATCTGGGTACACATTTAGACAGAGCCCTTTTCCTATTGTTAGTGCTCTAGTGAGGGCTATCAGTTCAGCTTTCTGTGGTCAAGTTTCTGGGGCCAGGGCTGAGGACTTAACTACCAGATCAAGGGTCACTACTGCATATCTGGCACAACAATATCCATAGTTTCTGAACAGTCATGATCAGGGGGTTCAAGACCAACTGATAACAATGTAGCAGGATTCAGAACTTGATTGACCTTCAATTGTATCTGGGGATTTTTACGCAACATACTCTGATACTTCAACATTCGTGGATTTGTTAGCTAGTAGTTTCCTTTGTGTTTCATATTGGTTAGAACAGAGTGTGGTACAGTAACTTGAAGATTGCTCACTAGGAGGGCTGTAGCTGCAACAGCTCTCAAACAAGGTCCAAGAGATTGAGTCAGCACTCCTAGAACATTTCCTTGTGACTCATGAACATAGAGACTGAAAGGTTTTCTGGACATCTGGTAGACCCAGAATTGGTGACAACATCAGAGTGGTTTTCAAAGATCAAAAGGCTGCATCCTGTTCAAGTTCCCATTCCAATGGAGACTTTTCCATTCCTTTGGTAGCTTGATACAATGGTTTTGCTAGCAGTGCAAAATTGGGGATCCATATACAACATACTCTGCGGCACCCAAGAAGGCTCTCACTTGCCTCCTGGTGGTTGGGGTAGGAATACTGCATACAGCTTCTTTGCATTCTGGTCCCAGGCGTCGAATTCCGCTGGACAACTGGAATCCTAGGTATTTAACTTGTTTGACATAATTGCACCTTAGCTCTTGAGACTTTGTATCCAGCCTCATTAAAAAGGTGCAAGAGTTCACTGGTGGCCTGTAGACATTCACTTTCTGAGTTGGTGGTTATGAGCAAGTTGTCCACATATTGAAGTAGAATTCTTTCTCCTGGAATTACTGGATAACTTGTCAAATCTTTTGCTGAGTGAGGCGAGTTCTTGAATCCTTGAGGTAATCTTGTCCAGGTGAGTTGGCCCCGCCTTCCTGTAGTGGGGTCTTGGGCTAAGCGTATGCAGAAAAACATCTTTTAAATCCAGAATGGTGAAATGTGTGTAGCTTCAGCAGAGATCAGTCCTAAGAGTGTGTAAGGATTTGGCACAACTGGATGTATAGTTCCAGCTGCATCATGCATTCTTTCTTAGATCCTGCACTGAGTGGTAATCACCTGTCCCAGGCTTCTTAACAGGAAGAAGGGGAGTGTTCCAAGGTGACTGACATTCCTTGATAAGTCCATACTTTAGCAGTTTCATTAAATGGCAGTGGATTCCTGCAATGGCTGGTCAGGGAAGAGGATACTGCTTCACATGCACTAGTTCCGCTTCTGGCTTGAGGGTGACGATGACAGGGGCTATGTTCTTCGCTAGGCCAGGTGGGTTATCTTCTGCCCATACTTCAGGTGGGGCTATAAGGTTGGCGGGTATACAGGAACTTGTTGACTTGACTGGAGGTGTGTTATAGAACCGCCACTCCTCTTCTCGGGGAACAGTCAGCACCATCAATCCAGCAGGCTTTGGGTTCACAGTCATTTGCATTTCTCTCTCTTCAGCAAAGGATATCTGTGCCTGAAGCTTTGCAAGCAGATCTTCGGTTCCAAAAAGTGGAATAGGGCACTCAGGCATATACAGGAACTGGTGCATTATTTTCTGTCCCCCTAGTTCACACATGCGGTTCTGCAGAAAAGGCTTTGTGGCCTTAGCCCCAGTAGCTCTGATAATGGTGATGCATCGAGAAAACACAGGGGCTACTGGCTTTAGTATTCTGCTCCTGTATCCCCCATAAAGTCCATATATTGGTCCCCTATTTCCAAACTGACCATAGGCTCCTGGGGACCCAGGAAAACGTAAGAGTCTGGTCTGGCCTAGTCTTCTTTCATGCTGTAGCCCTCTCCGGCTGCCACTTACTTTATAGCTGCTTTCTTTTCTTGCTAGAACACTGTGCTCGGTTTAATTTTTCTATGACTCTGCAATCAAGTACTCCCTCCTCCCCCCCCTGGGGGTGGAGTCAAGATACGGGCATTCACTTCTCTAATGTCCTTCTTTTCTGCAATGGGCACACTGATTCACACCCAATTTAGGCCTTTCACTTCCGCGGCCTCTTCCACATCCTCTGGTCCTTTGGTTAGGAAAACCTCCTCCACATCATTCAACTAAAGTATCAGCAAGAAGATCTGTTCTCTTCTCCATCTTTACATTTACTTTCTCTGTCACATTCAACAATTCACATACTTTCTGATCAACTTCCATTAACTATCATGCCCGCAAATCCATCCAGCTTCTGTAATTCCTGTTTTATCTCTCTGGGACTGACTGACAAAAATGCAAATTCTCCTGGGCTGCTAGATCCATTGGGGCCTATAGTGAGGGCTGCCTGCATTTGTTCAATTAAAGCCTAAAGCTTTCAGTTCAGTAAATCAGTGGCAGAGGGAAAGGCACCTAAACAAGTCTGGTCAGCTGACTGGCTGGCAAACTACTTGGGAATCTGCAGGGAGGAGTTCCCCCCCCCCCCCCTGCCCTAGGCCCACACTGTTTCTTCTAGCAACGCTCTATCCGGGAGGTTTTTTTTTTGTTTTTTTTTTGCTGTGGGCACATTAGTTCATGCCTACCGGGGGGTGATATCATCGGTGGACTGGGCCCCCTCCCCCCCTTAAGCACTCTGAATGGAGCCGGGGCTTCTTAGGGAGCTGCTTACAGGGAGAGAAACTGTATCTAGAGATCCTGGGGCAAAATATGGTGAACTAAGGAAATATGGAGCAACTAGCAGAAGCCACTCCCTTTCACATAGCATTCCTAATTGGGACAGAGACATTTTATTACCATAGTCTTCAGTAAATCCCTTACTGAAATTCTGTAAACATAGGGCAGGCAGAAAACATAAGCTTATTGCAATATTTTTTTTTTAAACAGGGACAATTTAGATACAGTTCTTAAAATATAAAACTATTATTTTGCAACATGTTATAACATCGATTCTTATAGAGAGAACTATAGCTATCTGTTACGTATAACTGGAATGAAATTACTTAGCATGGAAACTAACTGCCAGCCGTAGTCTGCATGTCTCTGCAAAAGAAATTATTATTTTATTTTTATTAAATCTTACAGTTCAGAAAGCAGATATTCAAGAGACATGAAACAGATACTTTTCCATAGCGTTGGTGGATATCTAGAATGCATATACACCCACTTTTTTAACAATAAATATGTCTTCTATCAGGTGCTTGCCACAGTATATCAGGAAATAACGTCTTGAAATTTAAAAAACAAAGTATCCCTTTTCCTCTGGACACGGACACACAAAATTCAAATACAGAAAAACAAATGAATTTATCTTGAATTATAAAGGTCTTCATTAGTCACTAGTACAGAGTTTAACAATTCAAAGTAATTACCTTAAATCTTACAGTATGGGGAAGCACGCATTCAAATGACTTATACTTGTCCATAAAAACACTCCGCAAGATAAACTCTTCTTTTTTTTTTTTTCCTAGCAAGCTGTGTGAGAGCCACACCCCTTCGCTCACTGGAAACGAAATGATCACACTTAGTTTCACAGACACACAGAGACATGCTAGCAAGAATCATTTAAATCAGTGTCAAGTCGTGATCTGATAATTACTTTGTAGGTCAAAGGAAAAAAACCCCAAAACAGTTTGCTTAGTTTCTCTATCATTCTTGTTCGAACCATAAAACACAGGGCAAAGCTAAGCCCACAAATGTATGAATGATACCTAGCAGCCTATCTGACCAGAGTAAGTAATCTCACCCTGCACACTAAAACTTTACTGACAGAGCAGAGAATATAATTAAAAACAGTTTACGGAGCTCCGATGAGGTTAATACGACCTTCAAACCTAGAATGAACATCACTATTAAAACAAAGTGAATAAAATCAGGTATAATTGTCCTAAAATAAGCTCCAATTAGCCCAGCAGCAGAACGTTGAAAACATGCCTTCATAGGGTTAAAAAGGCACCTCTGCACAGACACGCCCCTTGTCAGTCTCACTCTGCACTGTAGGAAGGCTGAATGAGTGAGACATGTTCTTGATTTTTACAGTGAGTCAAGCGGTAAATTGTCATAAATTACCCAACAGAATATAATCTTACATTATACTAGAAGGGAAACTCGTGGTTTCAACAAATACCAAAAACCAAAGACACATAGACAAACATGCTAGCAATGTATCCCAAAAAAACCAGTCCTGTCTCTTCTGACTAGGCTATCAAATTCCAAATCAAAAAGACGGTGGTTTCGCCCCGCGCATACTCATGCAGAGTTAATCGGACCGTCTTGAGAGTTGATCATGCTCTCTTACCAAATTCCAAAGTTTCAAAATTCAAACAGCAGTTCTGCTCTGACTCATCTGTCTAGACATATCAAACACTATACTCACCGGATCCGGTCCCCATTCCCAAGCAAGCGCATGAGTTGGACCTCGGACTCCCCTCACGGGTTCGAGGTGTTGGCTCCGACTGGGTCCAGCACCCGCCGAAGCCTGGCCCAGCTCCCTCCGATGCAACTGGACCGGTGGCGCCTGGGAGCCGAGCCCACGTCGGAAGGGCACGAGCCCAGCAGGACCAAACCTATAGAGGCGGAAAGTCGTGGTATATCAGCTCGTATACCCTCTACTCACCACACGTTCCCGGCCAACGCACCAAGAATATGTAACGGCAGAGCGCAGACAACCCAATAATACCAGGAGTCTGTTCAGAAGGTCCAAATCATTTATTTGTGCACAAGACTCAAGCAGAATCACATTCAAAATGGCTGAGCAATGGTTTCTAGCAAAACAACAACTTTTATAGCCTTCTTCTCCATTCTGGACATAGGCAAACTTTTCATTGGTCCCAGTAGCCCCTTCTACCCCATCTATTGGTCCCGGTACCATTAAGTAGCTATCCAATGAGGACCTTGGTCTGGGCTCAGCACCTGGTTGCCCCCCTTATAGTCCCCATTACAATGGACAGTTCTTAGACTCTTGATACATCTCTTCTCCAAGGTCACTAGCTAGCTGGAATATGTGGGAAAGCAGGGCACTGTAACCTTTCTCTCAACAGAGTTAATTAATTCCATAGAAGGTTTTCACAGTCTTATCAGTTACCAATTAAAGCAGTTTTCTCTATTTCTCCTAAGTTTCGTTTCTGCTTAGCTATGTTCAGTTAAGCTGAGTTAAGTTTCAATTCTACGGTGTCATCATTCAGGGGGGTTTTCATTCCTCTGGGCCTAACCACAAGCTTCGTTTACAGGTCAAGCTGCTTAGGCCTGTCTGTTTAGTTCAAGCAGCATGGATCATAGGCCTTCGCCTACCACACTACATTTTGAAGGCCTCAATTACCCAGGCCTAAGAAGAGCCTGATGCCACCTAATTTAGTGCCGCGTGTCTTCCTCTGCTCCTTGTTTGACTCTCTGATATTTGTCATCTCTGATACCTCCCCCCATACCCAGAGCCGGTGCAAGGAGATGAGGTGCCCTAGATAAACATCATCCCTAGTACCCCACCCCCACAGCGTATCTCCCCTTGCAGTACCCATTGCCATCTCTGCTGCCCCTCTCCGGAATTGACATTGGCAGCAATAGCCACAAATAGCCCCGCAGTGCTTGCCTTCAAGCTTCAGCATGACAGGGCTGTTTGCTTCTGACGATCTCTGATGCCTGATGCCGACTTCCTGTACAAGCTTGAAGCTAAGCGCTGCGGGGCTCTTTCAAGTCAATGTCACTGCTGTCAGTTCTGGGGAGGGGCAACGGCAGCAGCAATGGGCACCACAGAGGACTGGCGCACTAGACTGACTGCCCAGTTTTCCTAGTGGTAGTGACGGTCCTGCCTCTACCCCATCCCACACCTCCTGCTATCTGAGATGTGCTGTCTGGTTTTGTCTATGGGTATCAAAATTTGAAGTCCAACCCTGGGGGTAACATGCACAGAACAGCAGGTACAACTCTAGCCACCTCACTAGGCAGACTAAATGGACTAAACTGGTTTTTATCTGCAGTCATTTACTATGTTACTATGTTTGATATTAATCTGCTAATCCACTGTCATAGTCAGTGGCCTCTTCATGTGGAAGTTATTGCTATCCATGCAAATGAGCTGGGTAGCAAACTTTAATGCAAACCTACAGCACTGATTTCAATGGGTAAAATCAGGGACTACAAACACTATACTGCATTGTCATGCAAATGTAAAACCAGAACTGACTTGGCAATTCTGTTGCATGCAAATATTCTTTAATGCATAATCATTATGGATATCTCAAAAATTGATTGACTGGGGGTCCTCCAGGTCAGGTTTGGAAGCTACTGCTCAAATGATACCACATATATCATTACTTATTAAATAACTGATTACCATGTAACCATGTTTCGGATGAGAAGGTCAAGTTTGAAACCACTGCACTACATTGCCTTTAGAAGTAGATTCACTAAGGCCATTATGTTCTTCAACACCCAATGAAATTATTTGAGATTTCAATCTTCTTAGGAAAGTTGGATTACGTTTCAGGCGTATGGAACAGTGATGCACAGGAGTGTACTGAAACAAGATGGAATAAGTATGCACAGGGGAAATATTTTCATGGCATTTTGTTTGTTTCAATCATTTTCATTTAATTTTAGTGTGTGCTAACATGAAATAGTGTACAGCATTTCATACTAGTGTACCCTAACATGTGAAGTGGCATTTTAGAAAGGACATCCAAGTCAAATTGGGGATGTCCAGGGCCAAACATGCAGAAAATGCCAGGGACATCTAAGCCGATTTTAGTAAAATGGATTTCCATGCCAGCTGCCACATATAGCCCCCTTAGGAAATATGGGGTGGGGACATCAATCTCATGCAAGCTAAGATAAAGGGATGTCTAGCAGCACAGTGCTTTTTGATATATTGTAAAATAAAGTGAGTATTAGTGTAGCTCCTTCTCCACATCTTCCACTCATGAGCCTGTTATACTTGCTCCAGGCACTTTTCAGATGCCTGTTCGTAAAACAGATGGGACTCTGGACATCCAGAACATTTCTGACATCAGGCAGGGACATCCAAGTTCTTGGGAATGACACAGTCCTGCTTTTGTCATGCCCCCGTTTAAACTTGGACGTCCTCACACTGGGGACATCCGCAGACCCAGCTTCTAAAATGGCTCTGGAGATGTTTCCATGCTTTAGTTATCTCTATGTCTGTTTTCAGACATCCAAAGCATGAATAGGGTTTCTAACATAACTCCCTAAATAGCACAGGGTATTTAATACAGTGGCATGTTATATCATTTCATTTATTAAGATTTATTAACCACCTTTATGAAGTGATTCACCTATGGTGGGAGGAGTGGTCTATGGTTAGGACAAGGGACTTCAGGTCAGAGGGCTGGGAGTTCAAGTCCCACCTGGGGACAGCAATCTCAGGCTGGAGGGACTGGGATTTCTAGTCCTGTAGGCACTCCTTGTGGTCTTGGACAAGCCACTTAACCCTCCATTGCCCATGTTCTCTGTAAGTATTAGTGTATGTGTCTCATATCCCCTTGTGTTAAATGTATCCCCCAATTGACTGCTTTGACCCGGTGAAAAGCGGGATTTAAATACAGCTAAATAAATAAATGGTGGTGTACAACAGATCTCCCTGTCAAAGACAATTTACATTGTAGTAACAGCATTAGTAATAGGAACATAAGAAATGTGTTACTGGGTCAGATCAAGCCCAGTATCCTGTTTCCAACAGTGGCCAATCTAGGTCACAAGTACCTAGCACTTTCCCCAAAAGACACAGGTTCCACAATGCTTGTATTGGGGCAAACAGTGGATTTCCCTGGTCCCCTTTAATAATGGTTTATGGACTTTTACTCCAGGAACTTGTCCAAACCTTTTTTAAACTCAGCTACACTAACAGCTTTTTACTGCATCTCATTCTGATGCATTATGGGACCTACAGCACTGATTTCAATGGGTAAAATCAGGGACTACAAACACTATAGTGCATTGTAATGCAAATGTAAAACCTGAACTGACTTGACAACTCTGTTGCATGCAAATATTCTTCAATATATAATCATTATGGATATCTCAAAAATCGATTGACTGGAGGTCCTCCAGGACAGGTTTGAAACCACTGCACTGCATATTGTAATGAAATAGACTACATATTGGACAGAAACTCCTCATTGTACACCATCAGAGGCAGGGCAATTTATTTATTTATTTATTTTCTTTCCTCCACGTTGTGCCTTTCTCTAAGGGGTATGTTTACTAAAACCCCGGTAATGTGCGCAGCGCGCTAGTGTGCGGATGCCATATAAGGAGTGGGCGTTTCAGTCAGAAAAAAGCAAAACCGGGATTAATCATGCACTAATGTGCGCCCCGCTCATGTGCGCCCCGCACATTAGCACATGAGAAAGCTGCGCGGAAAGCATAAGTGGCGCGCTGATGTGGAAGCACAGGAACAGAGCCACAGTACAATGGTTAAGACACTGACCAATGATGCAGGGATCAGGGGTTCAATCCCCCACTGTGCCCAATGAAGAAGGCTGGCTGAGGCATTACCTATTATGGGGAAGATTGCTTTAGGAGGCATTTTAATTTTATTTTAATTATCACTACTAGCAAACGCACTCTCAAAGCGTGTTAACATAAGGCGCCCCATAAGGCACATTTTAAAGTGCACTGTCCGCCAAGGCACCCTAGAATGTTGCTTATAGGGTGCTTTATAGGGTGCCGTATGAGTTACCGCAAGGTCACAGCACTGTTTTTGATGGCAGCACTGCGCAGTTTAAGGAATGAAAATCATAAGTAGGTGCACTGACATACAAGGAGGAGCAGCAGTGGAGCACAATGGTTAAGACACTGACCAATAATGTAGGAGTCATGGGTTCAATCCCCCACTGTGCCTAATGAAGAAGGCTGGTTGAGGCATTGCCAGTTATAGGTAATATTGCTGTAGGGGGCATTTTATTTTTATTTTAATTAGTGCTGCCAGCAAACACACCCTCAAAGTATTGTAACATAAGGTGCTGCATAAGGCGCCTCATAGGGTACCCCAGAGGGCACATTTTAAAGTGCACTGTCCGCCATGGCACCCTACAATGTTGCTGAAAGGGCGGCCTATAGGGCGCCATATAGGGTGCCCTATGAGGCACAGCAAGGTCATAGCACTGTGTTTGATGGCAGCACTGTGCATTTAAACTCATGGAAATCTTAAGTAGGTGCACTGACATGCAAGGAGGAGCAGCTGTGTAGCACAATGGTTAAGGCACTGACTGCTGATACAGGGGTCATGAGTTTGCTTCCCAGTGTGCCTAATACATAAGGCTGGCTGAGGCATCAGCTTTGCAATGTACATATTGTTTCCTGCAGCACTTTATTTGTATTTTATTAATTGCTGCCAGCAAACATGCCCTCACGTGCCGTAATTGAAGGTGCCGCATAAGGCACCCTATAAGGCACTCCATATGGCACATTATAAAGTGCACTGTCCGCCACGGCACCCTAAAATGTCCCCTATAGGGCACCCTATAAGTTGCTCCACAGGATAACGTATAGTGCACCTTATATGGACGGTAACCATAAGGTGACCTATAAGGTGCCCTATAAAACGCCCTCTGAGGAACCTTATGGGTACAGTACGATGAGGGTGTTTTTGCTGGCAGCAATAATGTACATTAAAAATAGATAATGCTTTAGGCAGCCCTATCAAATAACCCCACTGTGGGTTTGAACCCACAATCTCTGGCTCCACAAGCAGTGAAGTAACCATCAAGCTACAGCTCCAGAGCAGCTAACAAGCCCCTGGCTGGCTGCAGAGGGAGTGCACGTCACCACACAGACAATCTGCTGTGGTCACCAGGATAGGGTTAGCACACCCATACCCATGATGCACTGCACATGCAAATCAGATGTCCACAGATAAACACAAGATGGGGTATGCACCCCCACAGCACCTCGGACTGGTAGGGGGTACTGACCGTGTGTTTTACTGGCACAGAGTAGCTACACACCGTCACATTGTGCGGGTACTGTGCTCACCCTGAGGGTGCGGTGAGGCGCCCAGCACCAGGTCCACAGCACCTTCCATGGCAGAAATAGGCCATGCCAGAGGTCCAAAGCAGTGTTCATGTGTGATGATAGGTAGTTTCTGCAGAAACACCTTGGATATATCTGTCTGTCTCTGTCAGTTGTAGCCCCTATGGACCCCTAGGAGGATTATGTACCACCACCACCACCACCCTCCTCCTCCAGGGCTGAGGGTGGCAAACAGGGTCTCCCATCAACAGATCCACATTCTACCTCCCTGCAATGGTGGCAGTAGAGGGGACCATCAACCCCAGTCCTGCTGGGGAACAGACACCCTACAGGGCAGTCAATGCAGCTCTGTACACATCCATAATGCAATAGCAGACAGACATTAGGCCTGGATATGCTAAGCTGCACCCCACCACTATCTGATATTCTCCTGCAGCAAGCCTTCAGCCACTGCACCTTGCAAGGCGCTCCATCAAGACACATACCAGCTGCAAACAGTCTGCTAGCTAGTCCATAGTGCATGTTCCTGGTGGAAATGCATGCACCCAGAACTGGGATGTCAGCATACACAACAAGCAGATAAATCAGTGACTGGGCCCCAAAAGGAAACCCATAAATATCACACGACAGAAATACTATATAGCACTATGGGGGTGCCTAGCCATGCTGTCGTCACTGCACAGTCAGGGTGAGAGTGATCTCCCAGCAGGACATACTGAGGTCACCCTGTCTGTGTAGGTGGTGGCCAGGCACTAAAATGTCACAGCCAGTGCCCTATGCCCTGTGCAGATGCATCCTGGCCAGGCCACCCTGTCTGGGCTATACCCATGGTACCTTGCTCTTCATTATGCACATTGGCAGGCCAATACTGGCAACAGTGCTGGCAGGGTGGGCTGTGGAAGGAGGTTGCAGCCACCACACACTATATAGACAGACACACACTCCCACACCTATGCCAGTATTGTGCTACTATAGAGGAGTTTAGCAGCCCTGCCCACCACACCAGTCCTGGGCACAGTACAGGCATGGATATGGTACGCAATACTGTTGGGGGTCACTCCCCAGGGTGGTAAACACTGTCAGAGACCAGACCTGAAGCACACACCGCAGACATCAGAAAGATTGTTATGATGGAGCTCAATGAGCAAACTGTGCTTAATGTAGGACTTGCTATCTGCCAGTAATCATAGGAAACGTTTGATAGCTGTGTACCGTATACCCAGGTGTAGGGTGGCATTGCTAAGGTATGCAAGTGCTAGTATTGGGAGATGCACGCAGGGCCCAATGTCCTGCCTCTTCAGGAGGCATTGGCCAATGGGGCCTGTGGGTGTGGGTGTGTCTGCCCCTGTTGGCTGCTGCTTTACGGCAGAGGTTCCCAACTCCAGTCCTGGTGTGCCAAACACTGTTCGGGTTTTCATGCTGTCCCTCATGAATATGCATGAGCTACATATGCATACCATGGGGGTGGTGCATAGATATGCAGCACAGGCATCTTTATTACAGGCAGCATGGAACCTGAATGGTGTGGGGCCCTCCAGGACTGCATTTGGGAGACTCTGCTCTAGGTAATGAGCCTGTTTATGGTGTCTGTGCTCGGTGGGGTAAAATATAGGCGTATTAACCATGCGTATGTTCTCAGCAATAATGGTTTGTCCTTACTATCACGGTTTAGTTGTGGGAAAAATATGTGGACTGGATTGGCAGTAGCCCCAGCTGGGCTTTGAACCTGTGACTTCTGTTCTTGCATACACTGTCTGTGTGCACTGCACCACTGTGTTGCCACAGATATGCTGCATTCCCTGGGAAGTCCATGACTGTACATCTGACAGGGCCTGTTTGTTGCAGTGCACGGCACCCACCTGGACAGGGCTAGGCCATGGTCTGCTGTGGCCACCAGCTGCTGCCACCTCCACCACCAGTACCGCTCCATCCTTAGATTGGAGACAGCATAAACCCTGAAGGATTTGTGGCCCTCCAGGACTGCATTTGGGGTAATCTGCTCTAGGTAATGTGCATGTTTCTGGTGTCTGTGCTCTGTAGGGTAAAATAGGGGTGTTTGAGCCATGCTTATGTTCTCTGCAATAAAGGTTCGTCTATACTATCACGATATAGTTGTGGGTAAAATATGGGGACTGGATTGGCATGATCCCCAGCTGGGGCTTGAACCTGTGACCTTCTGTCTCCAAACACACTGCTTGTGTGCACTGCACCACCGTGTTGCCACAGAGACAGTGCATTCCCTGATGATACCATGACTGTTTGTCCGGCAGGGCCTGTCTGTTGCAGTGCTTTGCACCCACCTACACAGGGCTAGGCCATGGTCTGCTCTGGGCAGCTGCCACTGCCCCCCTCCACCTCCAGTACCCCTGTGCCACCATGCTGACATGCCCTTCTGCTGGTGGTGCTGGTGGTATGCAGTCTCAGGCCATCATGTGTTCAGGTAGGCGGCTGCCTATGGTGCAGGTTCTGGGGTAGGGGTGCCTGCATATCTGTCCGCACGTCCCCTAATCACCGCCTGCCAATGTTCCGTGCCCTTGGGGGTACCTGCTGGGTACTATCCCCTGTGACACTGTGATAAACACTCTCGTGCCCATGTTGGGCCCTCATCAGTTGCTGTCTGGCTGCTGTTCAGTTTCAGCATTCCTAGGTGCCATCTATGCATCTGCCTAGTCCACACTGTGCCCCAGCTGCACCACAGCATGTGCCGTCTGCAGCCCTCTGTATCCCCTTTCCCAGAATCTGTCCAATTGCCCATTCCGACCTGCCCGCCCTGCTGTTGTGGAAATGTGCATGCCATAGGTAACCTGTCCAAAGGAGAGGGAAACCCTGATCAGTGCTATTTCACTGTGGGATCATTCACCTTGTAAGGGGACGGAGCGTAGACCCTTCTAAAATTCATATTTATTTTTTGGGGCTTTTTTTGGAGTGTTTTTTGATGTTTCCCATTACTATCACTATTGTCCAGCTTGATTATAATTTTATTATATTTTGTTGGGGTCATTTTTAATGTTTATTTGCCCTTTTGTTCCGTGCACATGTATCACACTGCTCACTTTTTGTAGATTTCCATGGTTTTGCTGTACATTGCTGACATAAATGGTTTCTCTTCCCTTTAAATCGGCTCTACCGTGAGGTTTTCACTCGCGGTATTTTTTTACTCAAATTTCAGCCCAGCTCCTGTGCGGGGAGCCTCTCCCCTCCCACTCTCCACCCATTGACCCCGTCTCTCCGCCCTTGGGGAGCCTTCCTCCGCCCTCCGAGAGCCTTTCCATGCCTCTATCGCACATCAGCGCGCCGCGCACATGAGCGGGCACTTTAGTGTGGCGCGCATGTGTGTGGGGCACAAAAACGCATCATTAGCGTGCGCTAAGGTACCTTGCGCATGCTATTGTGCGCCGTGCACTTGTGCGCCGTTTAGTAAACATACCCCTAAGTTGCTGCAGGAATTTGGCTCTAGACCCCAACGCACACTCACACCCAATACCTGCCTGCTGGCCAGCGGCTGCTTGCCTAAGCCCTCTCTTCCTCTCACCAGCCCGAGCCGGAGATGCCCTTGGAAGCTTCTTGCTGCATAGTGTGCACGTCCAACAGCATTCCTCCTGCTTGTCAGTGTCTCTGGCTCATAATGCCATCATCTTGACTGCCCTGCAACCATTGCCGCCTCTCAGGCTATTAAACTAATAGACCCCTCTCTCCTTCTGTGTGACTCAGAGTCCGTATCGTCAGTATACAGATCATTTGAGCCCTGCGTGCAGCCCGTCTGCCATTGCTGTGGTCGCCGTGCAAAATTTATGTATTATTCTTTTTCCTCACTCTTTTTTAAAAGAAATTCTAATTATTTTACATTAAAGAAGTGAGGAATTTAAATAGATTTCAGTATAGGATCTAATTAATAATTTAGTAGAATCCCTACAAATAACTGAAATACTGTTATAAAAATAAGCTCATTTAACAGATTTCATTTTTTTCTGCCAACTTTCCTTGCTTTCTTGTCCTTTTTTACATAGCCAGACAGCTTCTTCTCAGATTCCTGGAATCAACGTTAAAGACCCTGAATTTGTAGTGACACTGTAGGAATCTGGAAAGAGATGGTAATGAGTGTATGTTCACAGCCATATTCAGGCACCAGCAGTTTTTTTGTGTGCCATCAAGTCAGTGTTGACTCACAGCAACCCAGCTACCTCTGGGGTTTTTTGGCAATGTATCACTGGAAGTAGATTGCCAGCCTTTTCTTCTGAGGCAATGGAGGGTAAAGTGACTTGCCCAAAGTCATAAGGAGTGCCAGTGGGAATTGATCTTCTGGGTACTAGGCAGTTGCTCTAACCACTAGGTTACTCCTCCACTCCTTTGAAATGCAGAACTGAATGGTAATTTTTAAGCTTTTTGATGAGTAGTAGGATTCCATGCACATGCCCTTGACTTATACAAGCCCCAGTATCTTGCTAGCAAATTCCTTTTTCAATTGATGGAGCAAAGCAAATCAACCTCCCACACAAGGCTCCCTACTTGTTTGATGTCTTATGGGGCAAAAATTAGATGGGCGTCATGCAAGGTTGGTACAAGGCTATTGGGTACCCTAGCAGAAACTTTGGATTTAATTTTCCATTCCCCTTGAGATTTTGATTAGTGCAGTCATCATGATCATTCCCACCATAACAATCCTGTAAAACCACATAACTGAGCATCGTGCTTCAGAACTTTACCATACCTGCTCGCTCTGCAGCAGAGCTAGTGCAAGGGTATTGGGCACCCTTAGGCGGACCGTCAGCATTACAGCCCCCTTCCAGGACTTTTTTACTTAAACTCAGCAATCATGATCATTCAAACACCACCACCACCCCCACAACAATCCTGAAACAATGCATAACTAGACATCATACTTCTAAATATTAAAGTTATGCTTTGTATGTCTGTGTGTGTCAACTCTTCCTGCAGTTAAAAGAATGTGCTGATGGCTCTGTAGCTGTCAGGATTTATTGGTTTTTTTTACTGCCACTGCTCTCTGCTGCTCCTCAAAGGTTTCTGTCCTAGGTTACTGCCTAATTTTGCTGATGGTTGGGCGAGCCCTGGGGCCATGGCCCTAGAGTTCATCTTATTCCGCTACCTACATTCCTTCTTCCAAACAGTTTTATTTATTGTGGGACTCCACTCTACATCTGTATTTTAGTCTGTATTTTATTGAATGCCATACAGCATACATACCACAAGCAATTTCAATTTCCCCCCATAACATTAACAACCTCGCTCTCTCCATCAGCTTACAATAGTTATATACTTTAAAACATCCCCTGTCCTCCCCCCACCCACCCCTTGTGGGAAGACCTCCTCCCGTCCAGTGTAGATTTAATCATTCTCAGACCCCAGTATTTACTTTACAGAACTGTTTTGGCTTGCTTTTGCTTGCCTGCCTGCCTGCCTGCCCTGGGCCCAGAAATTAATTTCAGGTGATCAGTCTGGGTAAGGAGACTACCAAATGTCTGTATTTAATTTCAAATACAATGATCCATAAACCAGTTCATAGAGCAACACTCTTTGAACCATGTGGGACATCAAAGAGAACATCTCATTGTTCAAACAGATGAGGACAGTATCTGAATTCAAAAAAGCACAGGACAAACACAGAGGATCTCTAAAGGAAAAAAGGGCACTACTGTAGTTGATGGAAGGGCAGACTAGATAGGCCATGGGGTCTTTTTCTGCTGTCATGTTTCTATGTTTCCTTATGGGTTTGTAATTGGAGGGATTATGGGTCAGCAAACTCATTTAGATCTTGGGATGTCATTACAGTTCAATGGAAGAAGATGGAGAGGGTGTAGAGGTGTGGTGAGACAGTGACATTTTATAACACAAAGGCCCTGTATCTGATTTTAGGTTGTCTCCATATGTTATTACATATCAACAGAAGGGAGGGGGGTTATACAAAGATGATGAGACAGTAATACATTACAATTCAAAAGGCTTCATATCAGATAATAAGTTTGATCACTATGGGCCTGATTCCATGCCAGATGACCTGGCACTCTTTGTGCCTGATTGGAACCAGATGCACAGAGGGAGTTTTATTTATTTACATTCTCTTATATACCACACTATTCTGCATCAGTGCAGTTTACATTGAACAAACTGAAATTACATTGAACAGGGCATTATAACTTGGAGATAACTATTTTACAGGGAACATGGGCTATGGAGGGTTAAGTGGCTTGCCCAAGACCACAAGGAGCACCTGTGGGACTAGAAACCCCAGTCCTTCTGGCCCAAGGTTGCTGTCCTCTAGTGGGATTTGAACCCCTGACCTTCTGGCCTGAAGTACCTTGCCCCAACCACTAGGCCACTCCTCCACTCCTGTTGGGATTTGGGATTTGGGAGTTGGGATTCTGATCCTGTTGGGCACGTCTAGACCTACAGGATCAGAATCACGAATAGGCCTGTACATGCAGGCCGGGACCCCGATTCCATTCGGCCTGCACATACAGGCCTTCCCCAGTTAACTCAATCTGGGCAGTTCAATGGAGCCACGGCGCCATGGCGTTCGGTTGCCATGGCATGCGGCTCCATTGAAGAGCTGTGATCCCCGGCCGCTGGCTGCAAAGGTGCTTTGCCTGTAGCCTGATCCCCAATCTGACCTCCTAAGGCCAGGGCCGGCTACAGGGAAGCTCCTCTGCACCCTCCTGCCACTTCCCAGCCCCAGACCTACCACATCTACCTGACTTGGGAACTTATTCCACCTTGAAGGTGGAATAAGTTCCCTGTGCAAGCCTCTGGTCACGGATGTACAGGGCTGACATTAGAATTGGCCCTGTACATCCGGGGCCGATGATCGTCCACTGCCCGCCCCTGATCTGCCCCTTTCCTGTCCCCATCTACCTTCCCCGTTGGGATGTCCATCCCTGCTATTCGTGCCTCAGAATGACCCTGTATTTGTCTATTTGTTGATCACTCTAATTTCAATCATTTTCCTGTTTTGTGTATTTCTGAAGTTTCCTTTAAGTATCTTTATTGTAAAGTCATCAAGGGAGTAATCTCTTGAGTAAGGCTGCTGTGCTGAGACACAAAGGGTGCAGGGGCTGTGCTGGTGGGGAGATGTGGGAGATGTGCAAAGGCTATGCTGGGAAGAGAGTGCATGGCTTGCTTTATTTATTTATTTATTTAAACATACTTGATACCTCGCTAATGCCCAATCAAGGGCTTAAAATGGCTTACAGAATAAATACACATTAAACACAGTTCAACGGCAACAAATACTCCCCATACACCCCCCACCCTCCTAATTACCCTTCTTTTCCAATGCCGCCAAATACAACCAAGCCTTCATCCTTTTCTGAAATCACAGAAAATGCAACTCCCCCTTAACATCGGACACAAAGGTGTTCCACGATGCACGTGCAAAACGGCAAAACGGTTAGAGCTCTGTGCTAAAGTTCAGCACAGGATTCCCTAATGCAAAAGTTTGGTCTCAGTGCTGTAACCAAATGTTGTGTGTAAAACGTCCATGCTAAACAAGAAGAGCAAGCCCAATGAATGTGCACATGGGTCTGAACTAGCAGCACCTCTATCCTTGCACACAAACAACTGTATGGAACTTGGACACATTTTGGAATGCTAGCTGGAGCATGACTGGCATAATTATTCTGCACAGTAGTTCTGCTTAGAATAACATCAATGTTCATAAGCACTGATACTATTTGCACACTGATATTATTCTGCACAGAATGCACAAAACATTGTCCCAGCACACCTCCAGCTCAACTTCTCATCCCCTGACAGCTTTTTCATCACTCCCCTTCAGCAAAGTGAGAAAAATGTTGTGGGTTCTGTATGCTCCCGGTAAAGAGAAGAAATAGCCATAAATTCCCCACTAGCACTGACTGCAGATCAATGAGCTCCCCCTTTAGCCTCCTCCAAATTTGCATTAAAATCTCAGCATTGAGTTCAACCTTCTGGTTTTCTGCGCACTTCTCTGCATTCACCCTAAATAGCTAATCACTTCATTACCATGGATTTAAATGTGCTGTGCACTGTTGTCTGCTCAAGGCTTTGTGCACAGATAGCTTATGTGCAAAACTCTTTCTGCAACAACACTGGGCGCAAAAACTGAGTTAACCTGTGCACAAAGTCAAATGCATTTTACTGCATCAGTTCATTAGTAGTTAAGCTAGAAAAAGACAAAAGAGGATCATTTGCAATGTAATAGTAACAACAGAAACATAAAATCTCAGTATGCAGAGAGGACATTAGAAAGAACAATTCCCAGGTTCCAATTCTGGTCTATATTGTCCCTGCTCAGGTTATATTTCTTGCCTGATGGCAATATATAATATATTTTGCTGCAGAATTCTGCTCATTCGTTTTGATTCTCGCTGTCAGCTTTGGGAAATATATGCCTCTGATACCTTAGAGGCTGATATTCAGAGCTGGAGATATTTAAATTCCAGAGCGGTCAACCATAGCATTTAAATATCTTCCAGAGACTACTACTACTATTAATCATTTATATAGAGCTACAAGGTGCATGCAGTGCTGTACAAAAATATAAAGAAGACAGTCTCTGCTCATAGACCTTACAATCTATTCAAGACAGAATTTATCCGAACAGTAGTGATTTTTCGGCCATTATCCGGATAAGTTATCTGGACGGCTTTTTCTGCAGTCCACATAACTTATCCAGATAGCAGCTAGAATCATCACCATCGTGATAAGTGGTGCGATTATGAGGACAGTGGCCGCCCCACTCCTTTATTAAATGTTGCTTTAATAAACTAAATTAGTTAGTCCTATACTACTAGGCACACAACAGTTATGCCTTTGAGAGAACTGTTGAAGGGGGGGGGGGGTCACATGCACAGGGTCCTATGATTATGCAAATGAGGCCCCACAATTAGTCTCGACAGATGGCCCCTGCATCCCGATTGGCTGCCCCAGAGGATACGTTCAGTGTTAGCACTAAGCAAAGAAACATCCTAATAGGCAGCAGAGGGGACAGATGCTAGCATGTGTGATTTCATGTGCAGTAAATGAAATAACATGCTTTCAAATGAAATAAGAATTACTGAAATGAAATGTGTATCCCTTGATCAGGGCTGAGCCAAGGGTTTCTACCACCTTAGGTAGGTCTGTTCGCCGCTGCCCCTCCCCTTCGGGCAGCCGCTCCCCCCTCCCCCCTGGGTCAATCATTGCTTCTCTCTCTCTCTTTCTCCTATTACCCCCTTTGCCAACACATCCCCTCAAACCTTTTGCCCCCTGTGACTGCAACAATGAAAAAAATAGCAATAACACATGCCTGCACCAGATGGCCATAAAGCCTCTCAGTCCATATGGTCTTGAACCCTTTGGCAATAGGAAGCTTTCTGTACATTGGGGGTGGAGCATGGAGAGCTTAAGACAGCATAGGCTGAGAGAATCATGGCTAACTGCCACAGACTTGTGCTATTGCTGGGAGGTTTTTATTGTTGCAGTTACTGCAGGAAGAAAAGGTTTGAGCTGAGGAGCTGAGATATTGGATGGTGGTAGGGGGAACATTGGGAGATGGCAGTGGCAAGCAGCAATGGGCAGAGTTGAGAGGGGCTATGGTCCTGCAGATCTGCTGCATTGTGGGGTAAAGGCATCTGTAGGGGAGAGAGGGAAAGATACTGGTCAGGGATAAGGGGAATTCGGGAGGCAGGGGCAGCAGGCAACAGGGAAATAAGCAGCAGTGGGCAGAACCAAGAGGAACCATGGATCTTTAGATCTGCAGCTTTGGAGAGCATATGTATTTTTTGTGCATATTCACGCATGTGAAAAGTTTTGAAAACAGATGCATACAGACAAACTTGAAAAAAAAATGAATGAATGAATGAAGCTTCCCCAATAGTTGCTATTGCTTATGTGAAACATACTTAAAATAAAATCAGCCAAAGTTTAGTTACTAGCCTACTTCACAGGGTATGGTTAATTCAATCAGCTGTGCAGCCTGAGCAAGCTACCTGATCCAGTTCTGGTCATCACAGCTCCAAGAGACTCTACACAAAGCTAAGCTTTCAGACTTTACAATTGCCTGGATTTTCTAAAATATAAATTCTAACTTTTGTCTATAAGTTTAGGAATATTTAGATTGCCTACATTCCTTGCATAGCTTTTAAATCAGATATCTGAGTATGCTGTCAGTTCATATAAGCTCTACTGGCATGGGACGCTTAACTTCCCACCTACCCTACACCTCACCTAGGGTTGCATTGCCTATATAGTCATCATATACATTGACATCTGCTCTTTAATTAGGTGTTACACCCACCTTTAATCCTTCTTCTAGGATCACTTTATCACAACATTAATCAGCATGTCGTGCATTAAATGCAATAACTGTGGGCTTTGCTTTCATTCTAAGAAGAACCATTTGGAGCCTAAGAGCTTGCCCTATATGCCTCAAGTTATCTGCTATGCATAAAGTATTGACCCTACTAAGGGAAGAATTAGCTGCAATTAAACACACCTCTTCTAGGGTACAAACTGAACAAACTACTCCCATAAAGAATCAAACAGCCCAGGAACAAATGGATCACAGTGGGCTCTGGTACGTTGCAACCTGTAACCTGTTACTAAAGAAAATTGTGGAGAAGGACCACCTGTGATTGACAAATATACAAATGGAAATGGAGTAGATATTACACCATTCATAGAAGATGATGTGTTTGAACAGCTTGCAAAATTGGAAGTGTACAAAGCCATGGGACCGGATGGGATACATCCCAGGATACTGAAAGAGCTCAGAGAGGTTCTTGCAGGGTCTTTAAAGGATTGCTTTAATAGATCCTTGGAGACAGGAGAAGTTCCACAGGATTGGGATTAAAGCCTCGGATCCTGGCCCTTGGGGCATCTTTTTTCTAAAAGTATCCCTGCAAGTGTGTGATGACTTATCAGGAAGAGAAATATATGTTTTATGATTCTATTCAACTGGAGGCCTTTCTTGCTGGGAAGAAATCAGAATAATATTGTTGTTAGGTTTTTTTTCCTTCTTCTGGTTATGTAAATGTGGGTATTAGTAATTTATATATTTAGGCAGAGATTCTGAATATGTATTGTTTCTTTTTGCTCTGTTAGACCTCTCTCTTAATGAGGACTTTATTGTAAAATCCCTTCTTTATTACTCAATAAAGTATATTTTAAATAAAAGAAAGAATTGACTATAAAATAGAACTTGTTTCAGTTTCAGAATGATACCATCAGCTATGGGATTTAGAAAACTTAATGCTGGGTTAGGCTGGTTAGGCTGCTTGTTGAAAATTTTCAACATATAAGTCATGTGATTCCTACTTCTTCCTTGTCTCTCCTCAATAGAACTCTGCTCTGTTGTTTTTCTTGCTCTGTAGACTGCAATGATAATGAATATGAATGGAAATGAATAAATTTTGTTTCTTTGGGGGCTAGCATCCATTTGTTTCATTAAAAGTAGAATGAGCTGAAAATGGTCTCATTCATCACACTGTTCCATTTGTTTTAAAATGAATGCACATCACTAATAAATAAACGGTAATACTTAGCATACTTTCAATAGAATCAAAACATGGGGTTAAATGGATAGAGAGACAGAAGGCAGTACATAAAGCTCCACATTAAACCCTGGTATAAAATGCGAATGAGTAATCAGATCATTTTGATGTTGTGCTACATGGTCGGTTTATACTGAAGAAATAGAATGAGGGGAACGTAAAAGTGAGAAAAAAGAGATGGGAACAGCAAACTAAGCTACAATGAATGGAAAAGACAGAATACATAGAAAAGAAAAGCTAGATAATGTAACAAGGCAGGACAGATGATTTTAGAAACAGTACAGTCTCTGCACAAAGAGCAGGTTTCCTTTGTAAACAACATTTGAACAGCTCCAAAACCCCATAATGAAAAGCAGATCAGAGAAATCATAGTCACAAAGGATGAAAATATGAGTACTGGGCAGGGTGACTACACAAAAGTCGTCTGTAGTGAATATAGCCACCCTTCCCTCTCCTCACACACACACATACATTGAAAAACATCAGCTATCATACAAAATGCCATGCCAAATAGATTCAGTCAGCAAGAGAAAACAAACAGAGGCTACAAAAAGAAAGCACTATACAAGAAAAAGAAACATATGTAAAGGAACAAATTCAAAGGCTGGGTTTAAGTGACCATTTGAAGATATTCTCCCAGTCCATCATATACCTTGGGACTTTCCTCCAACTCCTGGAACACTGATAAATTCACAAACTCTTTTTGTATCCTGTCTATATAAATGTAACTCTAGGATGCCTCCTTTCATGTCCCCAGGGTACCCGGTGTGGGTAGGGGTTGGCGCTGTAATTTCTCTACATTTGGGCTTTTTTTGGGCAAGGAAAAGACCAGCTTCAAGATCTTTGCTCTGTTATTGATGTCCCTCTTCCAGTCTCCAGCACTCTGTCCATGCACACAGTGACTCCCCAATAAATTAAATGTCAAAACTATGGGTTGGTTGTATAAACAAAAGCAAATTCACTGCAAATATAATATGGGTTCAACCTATAAAATGAAGAGATACAGGCAAACTAGCAAGGTCCAGTCTAGCATCAAGTGGTACAGACAAGACGACTTGTAAAAGATCCTTTAGATCAGTGGTTCTCAACCCAGTCCTTTGGGACCTCAGGCCAGTCAGGTTTTCAGGATATCCACAATGAATATGCATGAGAGAGATCTGCATACAATGGAAGCAGTGCATGTAGATCTATCTCATGATTATTCATTGTGGACATCCTGAAAACCTGACTAGCTTTGGGATCCCAAAAGACTGGGTTGAAAACCACTGCTCTAGATATTTTGGGACATGAGACCTTTCCGACTTTCATTCACTGAACAGACTTAGAGATCAAAAGCAGGTAACCTTCCCATTTCTTCAGAGGTGACTGCTGTTCTCCTAGTCATGTACCAGTTCCTTAGCAACTTCTACTCAGCTCCTATTTCCTTTCTGTCTGCCTAATTCTCAAAGCCTTTCCTAGAGGCCTGCAGAATAGTCTTCAATATTCAAAGACAGTAGAAACACTTCCCCACAAGCCCCAGCTTCCTTGGCCCAGGGATCCACTTCTCAAGTCCAGGCATTCTTGCCTTGATCCATGGCACTTCAAAACGAGAAAATGGATCCTGACCCCTCTTAAACAACGAGTTTTATAGTCCAGCCTATAATCACTGGAGCCTCCAATACAATCCCTACATGGAAAAGTGACTTATATATGAAGGCCCTTACTTTAGAAACATCTAGACATGTACATGGTATCATGAAGGAATCACATACCGTGATGCCATTCACGTGTGCTCCTTATTTGGCAATTTGGCCCACTAGCGCTAGTACCACGAAAATACTGCTAGGGGTCAGAGGCATCATTTTGAACCAGGGTGCTTAATGAAGCAGAAGAGATTGGTAATTGTTCCCGTTTCCCACTTGACCATCAAGAAAACCCCTGGTAAGATCTAAGAAGAATGTCGGGGGTATGGGACACCAATAGGGATGTCGCAAAAGAGTCTGGAATCTGTTGTGGGGTTCAGAAAGGATCAAAGAGGATTTTGGTTTGTGCTAGGAGTGATGAGTTGGGGACATTTTGGTTTGTGTAAGTGTTCAGGGGGATTGGGAAGGATTTTGTTTTCTATTGGTGGGGTCCGGGTGGGATCAGAAAATTTTAGTTTGTGTCAAGAGGACAGGAGGTGAGTTACCCATCCCACCACTGGGCCCTAACGTGGGGTCACTGTGTTCCTGCAGTCAGAAATCCATGATGTCCCTGGCTGCAGCAATGCAAAATGCTTTTTTGCAATGTCTTTTTTTGTGAGATTGCTGCTCCATCTTGACATGCAAAAAATAGACATGCATCCTGCCCATACTTATAGGTATTTTGCAAGAAGCTATATGTTCAGCAGAGCCTTTTGTAAAATAAAAAGAGAATTGAGCACATCCTGACCTGGACCTCTCAATTCCCTACCCTACCTTCTATCTAAAACAGGCAAAATCTCCTCTCTCTGCATATTATCAGCTATGAACCTCAAGGGTCAGGGGAATCATAGTCTTACTGGGATACAACACCCTAATTAGGGGAAATCTCCTATGTAAAGGAAAAAGCCCAATGGAAGACAATAGGGAAAACCAGAAACAGGTTTAGGAAAGAAAGACACTGTGGGCCCAATATCCAAAAGGCATTTACAAGGTTTGCAGACCTGTAAACCGTATAAATGTCACTGAATGGGATATTCAATGGTTAGTGCCGCTGAATAGCCTCAATTATCTCCACTACACATCCCGATGCTGTCATGGATCTTCCTGGGTGTGTCATGGGTGGCAACAATTGTTAACTGGGTAGCTGCGATATTTCACTGCTACCCGGTTAGTGATCTGTGGGTAAAACTAGGCGAAGCAAAAGCTGGCATATTTTTAACTGCGGAAGCTAACCGGGTAGTGGTGCATTACCGCTGCTACCTGGTTACCTTCTACAGCATTGGAGGCTGTGTGGTGATCCCAGATATTTAATGCCATGGCTGCATATGACCCCAGCATTGAATATCCAGGATTAGAGGTCGGCAGTAGGGTTGCCAACTGGCTCCAGATGCGCCCGACAGGTGTGATCCAGTCCTGTGTTTACCCCATTGCATGCAGGGACTTATAGTCTTGCTTTTCTTATAGAGTGCAATGGAGTAATCGGAATACATATCCCTGCATGCAATGGGGCAAACCCAGGACTGGATCAAGCCTGTTGGGCGCATCTGGAGCCAGTTGGCAACCTTAGTCGGCCGTAATGGCACATAGCTGTCTCAGTACAATATTGGGCCCTGTCTCTTTAAGACAGAGGATTACCAACCTGAGATTGCTCCTCTGCAGAGCCAAATATAAGGTAGAGAAGAGAGAAAGGGTGGATTTCCCTAAGAAGGCTTCTGGGTAGCTTACTTCTCCAGTACTAGCACAGCCAGAAGTTCCTGCAGCAGAGGAATAAATTTTAGAGCCAAAAGAGATGAAAACTCAGCTAGCTTCAGTGGATTCAACTCTCCTAGAGTCAGAGGCTATGGACTGCTTTTTGAGTAAAAGGTATGCCAAGTTCTGAAAGAAAAAGAAAGGACATGTTTGAAGTTGATTTCATTGTTTAAAGATATTTGGGGGTTTTCGAGCTTACAGAAAGCGGTGTTTGTCTCCTTTGCTGTTCCCCAGCAGGAAAGAGTTTGTAACTAGGGTTGCCAAATGGCTCCAGATTTACCCAACAGGCTTGATCCAGTCCTAGATTTACCCCATTGCATGCAGGGAATTGTAGTTATGATATCTCTTTTGGACACCGTGAGAAACTCAAGACTACAAATTCCTGCATGCAGTGGGTTAAACCCAGGTCTGCATCAAACCTTTTGGGCAAATCTGGAGCCAGTTGGCAACCCTAATTGTAACAGAAGTGTGGAACTATGAAAAGACTGATTTGTTTCTACTTATCTTTTGGTGAATAATGTTTGCCCTTTGAGGAGAGCGACTGAGCTGTTGTAGCTGAGCTGCGGGATCAGTAGGAGCCTAATTAGGATAGCTGACAGGCTGTAATCAAGGGCTGGAGTGGAGAAGGGTTGCATGGCTACATTTCAATGAGCATTTTAGTTTGGCTCTGAAAAGACTGTGGGTTTATTTTTAGTACTTTTTTTTCTTCTGCACGTATTTGAGAAGGGAAGAAAAATCCCTCAAGTGTTTTTACTCACTGTGAGTTGGAAGAAAGTGTATTATTTATTTTTAAAATGATATAGTCCACTCGAATATGTGCAACTAAAGGTCAGCAAACAAGTTGTAGGTAATACCTTTTTATTAGACTAACTTAATGTAACTTGTTTGACCTTATTTGCACAGATATTTCAGCAAATAATCACTCTCTCTTTTTAGGTTAAACTTTCCCCATGATTTCAGCAATTTGAGTTCTTGCTAGTTGGCCTGTGTGTTGCTTTATTTGCATCAACTGGCTCCCAAATTCACTTAGAAATAAGTGCTTGGTTGACTAGTTTTTCTAAAAATGGATGAAAGAAATAGCTATAAAAGCTTGATTCCATCCATGTGTATATAATGTATTATCTGTTTTGCTTCCCATCGTTTCTTTTTATTGAAAGTATTTCCAAGGGACTTGATTTTTTTCAGATATGCAATGCAATAAGAAGCAACACAAATGTGTTAATATTTTACTGTAGAAACCTCTGGGCTAAAAATGCTCATTTTGTCATCACCATTATGTTTGCATTGGGAATTATAGCCCTCGCAGGTAAAGGTAGCATTTCAGTGCTGGAAAAACAATTTTTCAGGTTGCTATTGAGTATTGTCTAGCAGTGTTTTAAAAAAGAAAAAAGATTCTCAAAGGGAATATCTCTGCTAAGAAATCTACACTGGTGGTTGAGAAACTAGGCTGCATAAAATTTGACTAGAAACAAAATGGGGCATGGTTACTAAACCATGTAAGCTGCTAGCGTGGGACTAACGTGGAATTATCACCCAGCGATAGTAATTAACATTGGCGAAATGCAGTTGTACTAACAAAAATGGTGCCGATCTCGCAGTGCAGCCCTCTAGCATAAGGACGCTAGAGGGCAGCACTGAGATATTGGGCCATTTTGAGTAGCTGCAATGATGGGGCAGGATGGGAAATGACCACTCCTACCTCCTGTGGCCACTAGACCACCAGAGCTTTAATGGCTTGCTGGGGCTATGGCGGCCCCAATAAACTGACTGACTAGCTGGATCTTGCGCGTTTCTGCAATTTCTGATAATCAATCACTTTAGGGCCTTGAAGGACTACAAAAGGGAACTGCTACTTCTGGAAACAGAACTGCAATTATAAGTATTACTTCTGGGAATGTTTCTAAATCTTGGTGAAAAAGGAATTCTTTAGATTAAAGCTAATTGATCTGTGAACCCAGTGTATTTGTTAAATTAGTAAAGGCCTAGTAGCAACAAAGCGTTTCAGTTTAAATTTAAAACACAGAAGAGAGCTTTCTGGTTAAATTTAGAGCCCAAGACTCCCTCTATCCAAGCAAGGGCTGTGGGACTCCCTCTGGAGACTGATCACAGATTACCTTAGAAACACAAGAGAGGGTATTGTGTAGCGGCCAGCTTTTAATAAGTCTTTTTCCCTCCCTCTCTCCCCATCGCCCACCTACCACTGGGACAATCATAGCTTTATAGGTGCTTAAACCTCTTAAAGGAAAGGAGGTGTCATATTCACTCTCAGGTGCAGCTGTTTATTCTCATCAGCATACATTAAGGACCTGAGATTAATTAAATTTCAGGTGAACAAAGTACATTAAATGTATTAGGTATAGTTTTATTAGTATAAGTATCCCCAGCAACCCCTAGTAAGTAAAGAACTTAAATATCTAAACACAACCTTAAAACGAAGATGCAGACAGCAGTCCAGCAGCAAGATGGGGGCTTTCCAGTCTTTTGCATTGAGGGTCACATGAATGATTTTCTCCCAGTTGGTGAGGGATCTTACGTGTGCACTAGGTACAAGGAGCTCTTTGCTCTCAGGGAACGGGTCTGATCTCTGGAGGCAAGAATAGCAGACTTGGAAGACATAAGGAAGACAGAGAGGTACATAGACAAGACCTACAGGGATATAGTCCTGAAGTCCCACCTTCAGTCTGGCAGCATCCCTGCTGCCTTGGAGGAGAGAGGGTCACATGACAGGAGAGCATCACCCTGGTGTGGCAGGAAGTGATCCTATAGCTAGGACCTGCCCTCCAGGTGATGTAAAACCCTCTCGCGCCAAGGAAGTTTCTCCAGGGCCAAGTAATCATGAAGGAAGGGTTAGGACAGCCATTATAGTTGGTGATTCGATCATTAAGCATGAAGATATCTGGGTGGCTGGTGGATGTGAGGATCACTTGGTGACATGCCTGGCTGGTGTGAAGGTAGCGGACCTCATGTGCCAACTAGACAAAGTCTTGGTTAGTGCTGGGGAGGAGTCTGCTGTCTTGGTACATGTCGGTACCAATGACATAGCAATATGTGGTAGGGAGGTTCTGGAGGCTAAATTTAGGCTTTTTTGGTAGGAAATTGAAATCCAGAACTTCCGGGGTAGCTTTCTTCAAAATGCTTCCCGTTCCATGCGCAGGACACAAAAGGCAGGCAGAACTTCGAAGTCTCAATACGTGGATGAGACGATGGTGCAAGGATGAGGGTTTTGGATTTCTTAGGAACTGGGGAACATTCTGGGGAAAGGAGGGGCTCTTCTGAAGGGATGGGATTCACCTTAACAGGGATGGAACTAGGCTGCTAGCATTAACCTTTAAAAAGGAGATAGAGCAGCTTTTAAACTAGATAATAGGGGAAAGCAGACAGTCGCACAAGGGCGCATGGTTCAGAACAATGTATTCTTGAAGGATACTACCAAAAAATGAAGTTAGAGCACATCAGCAGAGGGGTTCCAATAAAGACAAAGGTAGCCCAAATGCCCTCGAGTACAGAGCAGACAGAGCTTAAAGATTCCAAATTACCCCTGCCTACCGATAACCAGATTAATATGAATAAAATCCAGTCTCTAAAATGCTTGCATGCAAATTGGAGAGTTAGAATATATAGCACTAAATGAGAAGTTAGATATGATTGGTATCTCAGAGACATGGTGAAAGGAGGACAACCAGTGGGACACTGTGATACCTGGGTACAAACTATATCGTAATGATAGAGCTGATCAAATTGCTGGAGGGGTTGCACTCTATGTTAAAGAGGGCATTGAGTCACAAAGAATTAAAGTTCTACAGGAAACAAAATCCTCCATAGAATCTCTATGTATTGAAATTCCATGTAAAAAGGGGAAGGCGATGGCGGTGGGGGTGTACTATCGACCACCTGGCCAGAATGAACAAATGGATGATGAAATGCTCAAAGAAATCAGGGAAGCTAAAAAAAGTTACAGAATGGTAATAATCATGGGCGATTTCAATTACCCCAGTATTGACTGGGTCAGTGTCACGGCAGGAAATGCTAGGGGGATAAAGTTTCTAGATGAAATAAATGACTGCTTCTTGGAGCAGCTGGTTCATGAACCGACCAGCGGGGAAGCCATTTTTGACTTAGTCCTTAGTGGAACACCAGATATGGTACAAGAGATAAGGGTGTTGGGGCCACTTGGCAATAGTGATCATAGCATGATCACGTTTGATTTCATTAATGGAGGAAGGATGGTAACAAAATCCACAGCACTACCTTTTAACTTTCAAAAGGAAGACTATGATAAGATGAGGATAATAGTTAAGAAAAAACTAAAAGGAGCAGTTGCTAAGGTTAAAGACTTACATCAAGCTTGGGTATTGTTTAAAAATACTATCTTGGAAGCCCAGACCAGTTGTATTCCACGCTTTAAGAAAAGTGGAAGGAAGTCCAAAAAACTGCTAGCATGGTTTAAATGTGAGGTCAGAGAGGCTGTTGTTGCCAAAAAAGCATCTTTCAGAAAATTGAAAAAAGAGCCAAATGACGAAAACTGTAAACAGCACAAGCACTGGCAAGTTAGATGCAAAGCATTTAACGCATAAGGCAGGCAAAGAGAGAATTTGAGAAGAAACTTGCTGTGGAAGCAAAAATGCATAATAGAGACATTTTTAAGTACATTCGTAGCAATAAAACCTGTGAGAGAGTCAGTAGGACCATTAGATGATGGAGGGGTAAAAGAGGCAGTAAGAGGGGTGTGATAAGGAAGCTTATCAGGGCCCAGGAAATAAGGATAAAGAGGGTTAATTTACCCTTATCAAAGGACCTGTATTGCCAGGTCAGAGATACAAAACCTCAGTTGTACCTAGAAACCAGATTGTACCAGGCTGCAATAGGTTGCAGAGTGTCCCTAGTGGTGAGAAGGAGGGGGAAAGCAATTTCAGAGTAAGGAACCCTTACGTCACTGACTTTCCAAATTACTCAGCTGCCAAGAGGCAGACTGATTTACAACACCTGAGAGGAGAAAGGGCAGGGTTAGAGCCTGGGAGGTTTAAAGCTAGGACAGAATATTCAGGAGGAGAGAGGAGAAGGAGTAGGAATGCCTACTGGAGGAGAAATGGAGCTGAAGCCCTGAGAACCATGCTGGAGGACAAGACAGGGAAGCTCAGATACATGCTAGCCAGAATGTGAGGGAGGAACCACTGAACCAAGCCTTGACCCAGGTATGAGTTTTGGAAGCCTGTCTGATGGGGAGCATTACAGATTTGCTGGAGACAGCGCTTGTCCTGATGGGAGGCAGTCAGCTAAGCCCTCTGAGCCAGAAGTAGAACCCATGCAGCTAGGAGAACAGGAATTAGTTCTGGAAGAGGATGATTCTTACATGGACTATGTCAAACTGCCAAGCACAAAGAAGTCCTGAGAGGGAATACATCATAAGGGAACCTTCCAGAGTCCAGTACCCTAGAGAGCCTATGTGGGAAAAGAAAATGTTCTATGAAAAGGAAAATACTAGTGCTGAGAATGTCTGCAGCTGCTTAATTGTTTGCTCATTGACCAGCTGAAGTCAGTGCAGTGCAGAGCTTATGCCGTGCTCACGGTGGATTTAAGAAGTTTCTTTTGGAACAGAAAAGAGAGCTGTTTATGTGAAGTTGATATTTTTTGTTTTGTTTTAAACAGCACTGCTAGGCACGTTTGCTAGCAGTGGCTGTGGAAAGGACTTTCTGCTTTGCATTGAAAGACATTACAAGCTGTTTGTGCTTAAGTTCAGTTATATCCTGTTGTACTAAATATAATCCTGGAGAAGAAATCCAATAGGTGACAATTTGTGAACCTTATTTGTGTTTACCTCATAAATAAATTCTGTCAATGCCTTAACTCTCGACCAACTACAAAAGAGTGTTTTTCTGCCTAAAAGTCAAGTGTAACCTGACTGGACTACCTTTCCCGTGGTGCACTTCAAAAGTCAGTCAGTCAGGCACATTGCTGAAGTGGTGGAATCTGCTATAACAAGCATGCCCCTCCACACTGCTGTAAGGGGCTATGGGTGTGACAGGGGACAAGGATATAGCAGAGAGACTGAATGAATTCTTTGCTTCAGACTTTACTGAGGAAGGTGTAGGGATGTTACCCATGACTGAAATGGTATTTAAAGGTGATGCTGCAGAAGAATTGAAAGCAATATCGCTACACCGGGAAGATGTATTACAACTATTTGATAAACTGATGAGTAGCAAATCACCTGGACAAGATGGTATACATCCAAGGGTGTTGAAAGAACTGAAATATGAGATTGCAGACCTGCTATTAGTAATCTGTGAACTATCATTAAAATAATCTGTAATACCTGAAGATTGGAGGATCGCCACTGTAACGCCGATTTTTAAAAAGGTTTCCAGGTGTGATCCGGGAAATTACAGACCGGTGAGCCTGACATCAGTACCGGGAAAAATGGTGGAAACCATCATAAAGAACAAAATTACTCAGCATGTAGATAGTCATTGCCTAATGGGAGACAGCCAACATGACTTTAGATAAGGAAGAACTAGTCTTACTAATCTGTTATGTTTTTTTGAAGGTGTGAATAAACAGGTAGACAAAGGTGAGTCGGTTGATATAGGGTATCTGGACTTTCAGAAAGACTTTGACAAGTTCCCTCATCAGAGACTTTTGGCAAAACTAAAAAGTCATGGGATAGGTGGTAATGTACAATTGTGGATCAGAAACTGGTTAAAAGATAGAAAGCAAAGTTTAGGGCTAAATGGCCAATTTTCCCAATGGAGAAAGGTGAATAGTGGAGTATCCCAGGGATCTGTGCTGGGTCTGCTGCTTTTTGACTTATTCATAAATGACCTGGAAAAGAGAATAACTAGTGAGGTTATCAAATTTGCAGATGACGCAAAACTATTTAAAGTTGTTAAAACCCAAGAGGATTGTGGAAAATTGCAAGAGGATCTTGATAATTTGGAAGACTGGGCATCCAAATGGCAGATGAAATTTAATGTGGACAAGTGGAAAGTTATGCACCTAGGAAAGAACAACCCAAACTATGGTTCCACATTGGGAATTACCACTCAGGAAAAAGATTTAGGCGTCATCGTGAATAACATGTTAAAACCCTCTATCCAGTGTGCAGCGGCGGCCAAGAGAGCAAATAGAATGCTCATAAGGAAAGGAATGCTAGGTATCATAAGGAAAAGAATGGAAAATAAAACAAAGGATATTATAATGCCTCTGTATCATTCCATGGTGCGACCGCACCTTGAATATTGTGTGCAATTCTGGTTGCCGTATCTTAAAAAGAATATAGCATTATTAGGAAAGATTCAGAGAAGAGCCACCAAAATGGTAAAGGGGATGGAAGGATACTCCTATGAATAGAGGCTAAAAAGGTTAGGGATCGTCAACCTAGAAAAGAGACGGCTGAGGGGAGATATGATAGAGGTCTATAAATTAATGAATGGAGTGGAACGGGTAAACGTAGATCGATTGTTTACGTCATCAGAATATAGAAAGACTAGGGGACATGAAATAAAGCTACAGGGTAAACTATTTAAAACTAATAAGAGAAAAAAACATTTACTCAACGTATAATCAAACTCTGGAATTTGTTACCGGAGGATTTAGTAAAAGCTGTTAGTGTAGCTGTGTTTAAAAAGGTTTGGACAAGTTCCTGGAGGAAAGGTCCATAAACCATTATTAAAAGGGACTCGGGATATCACTGCTTGATCCAATACAAGCATCGAGGAACTTGTATTTTTGGGGGAAACTGCTAGGTATTGTGACCTGGATTGGCCACTGTTGGAAACAGGATACTTGGCTTGATGGACCTTGGTCTGACCCAGTATGGCATATCTATTCATACAATACACTTCATCCGATCACCTAGTCCCCATTGTCCTTCTAATTCCTGATCAATTTTTAAACTCCACTATCTCCCCAGCTAATCCTCAAGGCCCCACTCTTTCACCCTACTCACTCACAAAGCCCTAAGTCCACACTGCCTATACCCAGCCACACTTAAAATCTGTCTTCTTCTGGTCTCTCACCTAAGCTTAAAGTCTCCACCTAAGCCTAAGGCCCTGTTCTCCTGTTTCCCCATGTCCCCGGTATCTGCCCACCTGCTGCTTTCTCTCATTCCCCAGCATCCAGCTAACTTTGCACTTCATTTGTTCTCTAGACCCCTATCCCTCTACTTGGGTGTGTATTGGGGAATCAGCTTTGAAGGCACACATTAGCATGATTGTGACTGCCTCTTTGAAGGAGAGGATTTTTCTTAGGCCACTTAAACAGTCAGTGGTGCAGCCATTGCTTAAGGGCTCTTTGCGTGATGCTTCCCAGTTGGAGAATTATTATCCAGTATCTAATCTGCCGTATTTAGGGAAAGTTATTTAGAAGATTGTTTTGTCTCAATTCCTTGAGTTTTTGGAAGATAGCTGTGTTTCGGATGATAATCAGTCGGGATTCAGATGCCAACATAGCATTAGACTTTGATGGCTCTTTAGGATGATGTGTTGCGAATGTGAGGTTTTATTGTTGCTAGATTTGTCTGTGGTATTTGACACTCTCCACCGTGACACATTGTTGCCATGTGTTTCCACAAAAGGTTTGGCTAGGGAGGTGTTATGGTTTCGCTCCTACTTACAGGGCAGAGTTCAGAAGGTACAGTTGGGTAGTAAGTGTTTGGTTTTTCAAGCCTTGAAGCACAGTAGGGCTCTATTTTGTCCCCAGTATTGTTTTAACATTTATTTGTCTCCATTTGAATGGCACTTAAGGGTTTGGGATGGCAATTTTTTGTTTATGTGAATAAGAGCATAAGAAATGCCATACCAAGGTCCATCAAGCCCAGTATCCTGTTCCAACAGTGGCCAATCCAGGTCACAAGTACCTGGCAGGTTCCCAAAAAAGTTACACAGGCTCCAGAATGGTTGTTCTGACGTAAACAATGGATTTCCTAGGTCCTCTTTAATAATGGTTTATGGACATTTACCCCCAGGAACTTGTCCAAACCTTCTTTAAACCCAGCTACACTAACTGCCTTAACTACATACTTCGGTAATGAATTCCAGAGTTTAACTACGTGTAGAGTGAAAAAAATATTTTTTCTTATTAGTCTTAAATGGGTTACATTGTAGCTTCATTGCGTGCCCCTTGGTAGTTCTACTTTTTGATGGCATAAACAACCAATCTAAGTGTACCCATTCCACTCCATTCATAGACCTCTATCATATCCTTCCTCAGCCATCTCTTTTCTAAGTTGAAGAGCCCTAACCTTTTAAGCGTCTCCTAATAGGGTTATCCTTCCATTCCCTTTACCATTTTGTTGACTCTTCTCTGTACCTTTTCTAATTCTGCTATATCCTTTTTAAAATATGGAGACCCAAATTGCACACAGTATTCAAGGTGCAGTCGGACCATGGAACAATGCAGAGAATGCTATGATTCCTAGCATTCTATTTGCTTTCTTGGCCACTGCTGCACACTGGGTGGAGGATTTCAATGTATTATCCACGATGACGCCTAAATCTTTTTCCTGGGTGGTGATTCCTAGTGTGGAACATTCCATCGTATAACCATAATTTGGGTCGTTCTTTCCAAGTTGCATAAATTTGTACTTGTCAAAATTAAATTTCTTCTGCCATTTGGACATCCAGTCTTCCAATGTATCAAGGTCCTCTTGCAATTTTTAACAATCCTCTTGTGTTTTAAGAGCTTTGAATAATTTTGTGTCATCTGCAAATTTGATCACCTTGTTCATTATTCCTATATCTGGGTCATTTATAAATATGCTAAAAAGCAGTGGGCCCAGCATAGATCCCTGGGGTACTCTATTATTCATCTTTCTCCATTGAGAAAATTGACCATTTAGCCATAATCTCTGCTTTCCATCTTTTAATTAGTTCCTGATCTATAATAGTACACTGCCTCCTATCCCATGACTTTTTAATGTTGCCAAAATATGGATTTATCTACCTGTTTATTCATACCCAGCAACCTGGATCAAGGCAGTGAAACAGGACATAGCACCGTACATCTCGCACATAGTAAACCTATCACTACAACAAGGATTTATGCCCACTGAGCTAAAGAAATCCGTCATAAGACCTATTCTAAAAAACAGTACACTCAGCAGAGATGACCCAGCATCCTACCGCCCAATATCGAGCATACCATTCCTAGCAAAGATCATTGAAAAGGCGGTCCTACTACAACTCCAAGACCACCTGAATGACAATGCTCCTCTAGATGACCAGCAATACGGCTTTAGACAACATCATGGGGTCGAAACCCTATTACTCGTTCTACTTAACAACCTACTCAAGGGCCTGGAAAACAAAAAGAAAATGTATATACTCCTATTCATCGACATCTCAGCTGCCTTTGATACAGTTAACCATCGAACCCTCTTAAACAGAATCAAGTCAATAGGAATATCAGGATCCCCACTAAAGTGGTTCACATCATACATCTCAAACCGAATGCAACAGGTACAATTCAACGGCGAAAAAGCAGAAGCATTCTCTCAAACACAAGATATACCACAAGGCTCTGCACTCTCAGCACTCCTTTTCAACGTATATATGCAACCACTATGCAATATTTACACAGCATAAAATCAACTACCACATTTATGCCGATGATATTATGCTGTACACACAACTTGACACTGACAACCCGGACTACAACTCACTCGAAACATGTCTTGGCGAGATGCAAAACTGGTTACAACAAAGCAGCATGACAATCAAGAAAACTGAGGTGATGTATATCTCAAGGAAAGCAAATTTTAACCCACCTACATCAATAACCCTGTGCAACAACACTTATCAAACAAAGAAAGAAAGAAAATATCTAGGAGTTACATTTGACTGCGATCTAAAAATGGAAACTCACCTGCGCAAAACCAACAGGGCAGTCTTCTACAAACTGAGAGCTCTACAAACCATACAGAATATTATCAATCCCCACGACTTCAGATCCGTTGCTCAAGCACTCATCATGCAACATTTCGACTATTGCAACGCCATTCTTCAAGGACTTCCTAAGAAAACCCTGAACATCATTCAAATGGCACAAAATGTAGCTGCCAGGATCATCATGAAGAAAAGTCTTCCTGAACACATTACACCAGTACTAATTGAGCTACACTGGCTCCCCATAGCAGCCCGCACAAAATACAAAATACTGACGACCACCTTCAAACTCATCCACAGCATAGCACCATCCTTCCTCGACACCCTAATCAGATTGCAACCATCCAACAGAAACAGGAGAACCATCAATTCCAACACCCTCCACACTCCAACAGATATCAGATCAGTCAAAAAAATCACTAGTAACAGGGCTTTCTCATACACAGCACCAACACTATGGAACCAACTCCCACCCGACCTACGAGCCAGCATTGATCTAGCCGACTTTAGAAAGAAACTAAAAACCCACCTATTTCAAAGTCATTTCAACCTGTATTAAATTCACATGAGGGGCAACTCCCCCACAGCTCCCCAGAAACCTGTAATGTATAAATGTACATATGTAAATTATTATCCCCTTAGCTTAGAAGTAGATAATATTCTGCGTGATGTGCTAACCTCTCGAATCTTTATGTACAAATCAAAATTATTCTGTCTTGATTCGACAGCTTTATCCATGTAATCTTCCCCGCTTCTGATCGCTGGAAGGAGCGGTATACAAATGCTTGCTAAATAAATAAATAAATACCTTCAAAAAAAAATTTAACAGATTAGTAAGAAAAGACTTTCCTTGGCTAAATCCATGTTGGCTTTCTCCCATTAAACCATGGTTATCTAAATGTTCAGTAATTTTATTCTTTATAATTGTTTCTGCCATTTTGTCTGGTACTGATGTCAAGCTCACTGGTCTGTAGTTTCCTGGATCACCCCTGGAACCCTTTGTAAAAACAGGCATTCACCAGATGATTTTAATGATAGTTCATAGATTACTAAAAGTAGGTCTGCAATCTCATATTTTAGTTCTTTCAACTTCCTCAGATACATACCATCTGGTCCAGGTGATTTGCTACTCTTCAGTTTATCAAATTATTGCAATACATCTTTACAATTTAATGATATTTCTTCCAATTCTTCCAATACATCACCCTTAAATACCATTTCAGATTTGGGTAACTTCTCTACATCATCCTCAGTGAAGATCGAAGCAAAGAATTTGTTTAATCTTTCCGCTATAGCCTTGTCTTCCCTTAGTGCTCCTTTTACCCTTTATCATCTAATGGTCCAACAAATTCTCTCACAGGTTTTTTTGTTACGAATGTACTTGGAAAAAGTTTTTATTATGCATTTTTCCTATCATGGCAAGCTTATTTTCAAGTTCTCTCTTTGCCTGCCTTAATGATGCCTTTCCAGAGCTTATGTTGTTTTCATCATTTGGCTACCTTTTCCATTTCTTAAAAGATGGGGTTTTTTTTGGCTACAACAGCCTCTCTGACCTCTCCTTTAAACTATGCCATCAGTTGTTTGGACTTCCTTCCAAATCTTGGTGCCATTGCCAAGTAAAGGGAAGAATGTTGAGCATAACTGGTAGTTGTACCATTGGAGGAGTCATTTTAGACTTTTTCCCTTAAACTGTATGTAGCTAAATCAGAGTTCCCTTGGCTTTGAGAGGACATTACACTTCCTGTTCTGTTGCCAGTTAGCTCAAATTTGCTTTCATTGCATTCTGTTTCTAGAAGTTTGGGTGTTCAAGTAGACTTACAATTGTGGTAACAAGTGCAAGTTTCTAAGGTACGTAGTTAAGAGTATTTATACAATTTTGTAGTGTGTGTAGCAGCTGTGCCCTTTTTCGACCAAATCTGATTTACAAATGGTAATGATTGTGTTGGTACTGCCTCTGTTGGATTGTAGCATGTTGTTGGAATTTGCTGCCAGGGATATGTCCTGGCTACAAGTGGCTCTGAATACTGCTGTGCGAGTGGTTAAGAAATTGATTAGATATACCCATTATCTCCTGTTTGGCAGGAGTTGCATTGATTACCAGTTTGGCAGCATGTTGTTTATAACGTTCTAGTGTTGACTTTTAAGATTTTGTATGGTTTGGCCCCTTTTTTATCTGTTCATTTGCTCATTTGTATGTGCCACATCATTCATTCTCTTGCTCTAGAGGCTTCTTGGTTCGATGTTCCATCAGTTTTGGGAATGTGTAAGGAAGGTTTACATTAGCATGCATTTTTTTGCACAGGCTTCATTGGTGTGGAACTCACTTCCACTATTTTTGTGGGGTATGTAAGAGAATTTTGTTGAGGGCTGAAGACGTAACTCTTCTGTCAGGCTTTCGGTGGGGATTGCCTCTTGAGGTATATGGGGTTGAGGGAAGGAATGGTTTATTGTGTAATTTTTTATTGTGGGATTATTTTATTGTTGTGTTTTGTACACTACTTTGAGCAACTGTTTGTATAGTGGTTAATAAATGGGAGTAAATAAATAAATCCACCCATCTATGTTCTCCTCTGCTATTCATAAATCTGTCTTTTCTCTTCCTATGCCCTTTTCATCTGACGTTCCCCTGCATATGCCTTTTCTACTCCATGCCCAACACACATACACACACAATATCTGTTCCCCCGGTATATGCTCCCTTCTCTCACCCTGACCCCAACATTTATCAACATTAGCTTCTCAGCCCCAGAATCACTACCCTCTTATTCCCCATATTAGCCACTTTCCAATGCTAGCCCTCCCAGCATCTTTCCCTTACATTCACAGCCCTTGCATTAGCCCACTTCCAGTTCCAGCCCCCTAGCACCAGCATTAACCTTCTTTCAGTCCAGTCCAGCAAACCCCCCTCACCCCTCCCCAGCATCAGATCCTTTCCATTCTCAGTTTCCAATCATTCCTATCCCCCCCTCCCCCCCAGCATCAGATCACTTCCAGTTCTAGTCCCTGCCTACCATCTCCTTTTCCCCTCTCCCAGGATCAATGTTTTCAGCTAGAAAAGAGTTCCCCTTCGCTCCCATGTTTGTACTGTGTTGCAGCCACTGGTATCATGGCATTTTGAAAAGATGAAATGAGCATGTCCTGTCTTTCACAAGAAACTGCAAGTGGCTTTTTTTGCCTTTTTAAAAATAGAGCAATACTGAAGGCTGCAGCAGAGCATGGCCACAGGTCTGAAGACGAACAGTCCTATAAGTGTGAAAGTGTGAGCTGGAAAGGCAGACTTTCCGAGACACAAGCCTGTGCCTCATAGGTTCACTTCTTAAGCCAGCCTTGTAGATGTTTAACATGGATTTTAATATGCATTGGCTGGTAATGTAGGGCTCAGAAAACTGTTAACATATGCTAACTATGAGCATGGTGTGAACTGATGCAGAATTGAATTTTAGGGATGGGGAAGAGCCAGGGAAAGAAGTGTTTCTTGCAATTAATATGGGTGACATTAACATGCATTTACTGCTAACACGGCATGGCAACGACTACTGTCCCACATTAACAACACGGCTGCCTTCCTCTAAGTGTCAGGAATACCCCCAACAATTACCACTGAGCTTTTGCATCCCCCGCATGTTAACTCTACAGTTAATACATGCTAACTGCAAAACCTTTAACATAGTTTAATAAACAGGAATTATAATATTTTGTGTCGTTGCAACTGGAAACGGGAACCTTTCTGGAGTGATGGAATGTCAGGCAGGAGATATCAGGGAATTTTCTGATGGACTTAAAAAAACATGAGAATAGAATGCTTATGAATTTTAACACTAAGAACATAAGATATGCCATACTGGGTCAGACCAAGGTCCATCAAGCCCAGTATCCTGTTTCCAACAGTGGCCAATCTAGGTCATACGTACTTAGCAGTTTCCCCAAAAGACACAGGTTCCAGAATGCTTGTATTGGGTCAAGCATTGATATCCTGGGTCCCTTCTTAATAATGGTTTATGGACCTTTCCTCCAGGAACTTGTCCAAACCTTTTTTAAACCCAGCTACACTAACAGCTTTTACTACATCCTCCGGTAACAAATTCCAGAGTTTGAGTGAAAAAATATTTTCTCTTATTTGTCTTAAATAGTTTACCCTGTAGCTTCATTGCATGTCCCCTAGTCTTTCTATATTCTGATAACGTAAACAATCGATCTACGTTTACCCGTTCCACTCCATTAATTTATAGACTTCTATCATATCTCCCATCTGCCATCTCTTTTCCAGGTTAAAGAGCCCTAACCTTTTTAGCCTTTCTTCATAGGGCTATCCTTCCATCCCCTTTACCATTTTGGTGGCTCTTCTCTGAACCTTTTCTAATAACGCTATATCCTTTTTAAGATACGGCAACCAGAATTGCACACAATATTCAAGGTGCAATCGCACCATGGAATGATACAGAGGCATTATAATATCCTTTGTTTTATTTTCCATTCTTTTCCTTATGATACCTAGCATTCTATTTGCTCTCTTGGCCGCCGCTGCACACTGGGCGGAGGGTTTTAACATGTTATCTACAATGACGCCTAAATCTTTTTCCTGGGTGGTGGTTCCCAATGTGGAACCATGCATCGTGTAACCATAGTTTGGGTTGTTCTTCCTTAGATGCATAACCTTGCACTTGTCCACATTAAATTTCATCTGCCATTTTGATGTCCAGTCTTCTCCAAGAGAAGGGCAAACCTCGAGAGATGGTCACCTCCTTTTACTAAACCCAACTAACTGGTTAACATGCGGTTTAGCATGCAGTAGCTGGTCACAGAGAGCACTGACACATGGTGGCCATGCCAATTGATGTGTGCTAAAAAGCACTATGCAGAGTTGGTGTGAAGAGTACAGTAGCATGCAAGTGCAGTGACATGGCACATAGCATGAGTTCACTCAACAGCTTGTCCAATGCGTTAGCTGCCGTGAGCATGCGCATCACGCCCCCTGCAACTAATGCTGAGGCTTTACACTTGACGTGCCTTAACAATGCACGTTAAGTGTAAAACATTAGTGTCATTTAGCAAAAGGGGCCCTTTGTTTCCTGTTTTCACCCAAAGTAATATAAAAAAGATTAATGGCAACATTTGAAATAGAGCTTGTGGAATTATGACATATTTTTAAAGTGCTGCAACGAGTGATTCTTAAACAGGACTTGCCATAAGCCTTCCCACACAAAATTTCTAAATTTTTCTTTTCTATGAAACTGGATAGTCTTAGAGCAGAGAAGTTGTCATGAGCCAGCTTATAAAATTTTCCAGGGAAGAAAAAAATGTTGCTGTTTTTCCATAGGAAAAATGAATTAGGAGCTATGCAGACTACCCAGATTTACTTGTGCTCTGAGCAGGCATTAAAAAATAACTTTTGGATGTGATGCATACCTTTATTTTGTGGCAGTTCAAAGGCAGGCACATATGGGTAAAATAAGTTCCCTGGAACAAGAAAATACAAGCTAAACGTGTATCTGAGGCAATGGAAGATAAAGTGACTTGCTCAAGATCACAAGTAGCAGCAGTAGGATTTGAACCCTGATGTCACTGGTTGTCTATTTGCTGCTCTAACCATTACTCTACTCCTCTGTATTGGGCAGGGTGATGCTTTATGTAAAATGTTACCTTGTTTTATCAGATATGACTATAATGGTTATTTATACAACTTTATTGTTTTAGTCAAAGTGATTTACATTGTAACTTAAACTTGGTAATGTACTTTAAATAACAACATTGATATGGATTCTTCTGAGGCAATGGAAGGTTGTGACTTGCCCAAGGTGTGCTAGTGGGACTTGAACCCTGGTCTCTTGGTTACCAAACCACTGCTTGATCCACTATGCTACTCCTCCATAGGGCTTTGTGGGGATACCTTACAAAGATGAAAAAGAAAAGATGTTAGTGCATGGCCTTTTGTAATTTTACTGAAGAGGGCTTTATGATCTTGAAAATAGCATGCCCTACAATAGTAATTCTCAAACTAATCCTTAATGAATATATGTGAGATATTTGCATGCCTTGCTGCAATAACTGGTGTAGAAGCCTTGGGGCTGAAGAGAAGAGTCCTGAATAAAAGCCAATGCAGTTCAAAGAATGCTTCAAGATAGGGGGTGATGGCAAAGATGAGCCCCAAGAATGGACAATACAGGCTGGCAGCATCTCTTGCACGTTCTTGATTATCTCTTTTAAGACATTTTGGAGTTTCCACAGCATTCTAAATGGACACTGCATAGAGAGGCAGCTCAAGGGTGGTGTGCGGCCATGTGCCGAGACTCGTTGTGTGGCCTCATTTGCATATCCACTGGACCTCATTTGTATAACTTTAATTTATTTTACTTTAAAATGTATATGTTGTCATCTAAAGTTTTAGGTGGCTTTCAAAGAAGCCCTTCACAAGCCTCTTTTTTTCCTGGCAATGACTTAGGAGCATATTTACTAAATATTAATGTGTGTTAAGTGCCACTGCGCCAATAGAAATAAATGGGTATTCCTGCACATAATGCGCATTCACAAATGTTAACGTGTGCTAACTTTTAAACATGCCTCTTAATGAGCGTCTGAATACCATTTACATGGACAGTGAGGACAAAGAAAGATTATCAGATTTCTACATTACTATACTCAAGTGCCAACTGCCAGGAAGTACTATAAACCCTCATTTAGAACCCATAGCAAACCCGCCATATCATAATAGCACTACCAGGACTCACAAAGCACCAAACCCTACCTATCAAAAAGGCAACATTGCAAATATTAAACCAATACATCTCAGAGAATACCAATACATCTCCTACTGGGGAAAGAGAGCAAGTGCCCTTTAACCTTTCCCGGCACTCGCGGCTTCACAGAAACAGCCGCCAGCATGAGGGAAAAGACTCTTCACGTTGGCGGCTGTGCAGAGGGAGCAGGGGCTTAGCGCAGGCTTCCCCAGCTCCCTCTGAAGCCCCTTAGACAGCCGCAGGGCTGTTTGGAGAGGGGGGCTGTTCAGAGGAGGGGGCTAGGACTGGATGGGCTGTGATTGGGGAGGGAAACTTGGACTGGAAATGGGCTGTGTTGATGGGGGGTCTAGGACTGCAAATTGGCTGTGATGGTGGGGGTGAAATTTGGACTGGAAATTGGCTGTGATGGTGGGGGAGGGGCTAGGACTGGAAATAGGTTGCGATCGGGGGGGGGAAGCTTGGACTAGAAATGGGCTGTGATTGGGGGGCTAGGATTGGAAATGGGCTGATGAGGAGCTGAAATAGGACTGGAAATGGGCTGATGGGGGGAGCTTGGACTGCAAATGGGTGATGGGCTGGAATTGGACTGGAAATGGCTGATGGGGGCTGGAATAGGACTGGAAATGGGCTGATGGGGGGAGCTTGGACTGCAAATGGGTGATGGGCTGGAATTGGACTGGAAATGGCTGATGGGGGCTGGAATAGGACTGGAAATGGGCTGATGGGAGTTGAAATAGGGCTGGAAATGGGCTGATGGGGGGCTAGGATTGGAAATTGGCTGCCGGGGAGAGCTTGGAGTGAAAATGGACTGATGGGGGGCTGGAATTGAACTGGAAAAGAGCATATGGGGGCTAGGACTGGAAATGGGCTGAAGAGGAGCTGAAATAGGACTGGAAATGGGCTGATGGGGGGAGCTTGGACTGCAAATGGGTGATGGGCTGGAATAGGACTGGAAATGGCTGATGGGGGAATAGGGCTGGAAATGGTCTGTTGGGAGCTGGAATAGGGCTGGAAATGGGCTGATGGGGGGCTGGGACTGGAAATTGGCTGATGGGGGAGCTTGGAGTGGAAATGGGCTGATGGAGGACTGGAATGGAACTGGAAAGAAGCATATGGGGGGCTAGGACTGGAAATGGGCTGATGGGGGTAGCTTGGACTGCAAATGGGTGATGGGCTGGAATAGGACTGGAAATAGCTGATGGAGGGAAAGGACTGGAAATGGGTTGATGTGGGCTGGAATAGGACTTGAAGTGGGCTGATGGGAGTTGGAATAGGGCTGGAAATGGGCTGATGGGGGGGGCTAGGATTGGAAATTGGCTGATGGGGGAGCTTGGAGTGGAAATGAGCTGATGGGGGGCTGTAATGGAACTGGAAAAGAGCATATGGGGGTCTAGGACTGGAAATGGGCTGATGTGGGAGCATTGGAGAATGGGACTAGAAGGGAGAGGATGCTGGGTGGCTCTAGAACTATAAGGGAGCTGATTTTGGGGGAGGACTAGAAGGGGATGGGGATGGGGAATGAGAATGGAGAGGGGGAAAATATATTTTGTGTGGGAGGGAAGAAAAGTCTACAATGGGCCAGGTATTGGGAGAGTAAGTGGGGATTGAAAATGGAAGGGTGAAATTTGAGTGGATGATAAAGGAATAAGGAAAGAAATGGGGGAAAGAGCAAAAGGGGAAAGATCAGTATGTTAAAGCAGATATAGAGAGAGAGAATGGAAAAAATCTAAAAAAGAAAAAAGGACAAATGGATAGCTCACAGAAGACACCAGAAGAAAGTGACTGGAGCATTTGCAATTGAAAAATAAAATGCTAAAACAAAAGGTAGACAAATACTTTTTATTTTGAATTTATTAACTGGAATATGTCAGGTCTGGGAAATGTGTATCACTAACATCTTTGTGTTTTTGTTTAGTGCAAGAGGAAATTAATTTATAGTTTTATTTCTCCAGTGGTGTTGTACATTTCATGTTTGGCTTTTGGGGTTCCCAATTTAATTAACACAGGTACACTACCAAAAAACTGCCTCCAGTTTTGCAACTGATTCCTATAGATTTTGGGGTGCTGAATCCAGGAAATATAGCCAAAATGTTCCATCACATCACGTTTTCTTGCAAAATTAGATTTCTTACCCATATAAGGAATGTTCACATAATTTCTTTTTAGCCGACTGCAGTTTATTTTCTTGGCCCAAAATAGAGGTTGTAATGGTTAACTAACTAGAAACACACTCCCTCAAGATACTTTAGCGTGTATTGTCTTCATTTTACACATGCCCAGGACAATTGGGAGGCGGGGGGCTAACTCCAGTACTCGCGCTGGCGCATGTTCTTGCCAGTTCGCCTCGCCTCGCCTCGTTCGCTCGCTCAGACACGGTGGTTGCGACATGAACGTTCCTGTCAAATTTCAGTTTCTTGCAAGTTCATTATTACCTTTTGTTTGCTCAGTCGTAATCCAGCTTTATTCCGAAGTGGTTCACTACAGTTGTAGTTTGCAGTGCTGTGTATTTGTGATGGCTCACAGAGCCAGAGGTTGCGTCAACTCTCCGGACAGTTTTTGTTTTATTTGTGGGGAATATACCGTGAAAAAGTGGCAGAGGAACATTTCTGCATTTATTAAAAAAGTATATTTCGCCTATTTCGGTTTGAAGTTAGGCGATCAAGACAAACCGTGGGCTCCTCACAAAGTGTGCAAGACATGTGAGGAAGATCTACGCTTATGGATGAAAGGTAAAAAACAAGCATTTCGTTTCGGAATACCTATGATGTGGCGTGAACAAAGAGACCACAGCAGTGACTGCTATTTTTGCTCTTGCATTGTGAAGGGATACAACTTAAAAAATAAGAACGTAATAAGTTACCCCAACCTTCCCTCAGCAATTAGGCCTATGCCTCATAGCAACGAAGTACCTGTGCCTGAACCACCAAAATCTTTGGATCATATTTGTGTGGACGGTTCTGATCATGATGAGACTCATCAGATGGCTTTTCCCGATGAGTCCAGTACTTCCGAGTTTGAAACTGAACCAGATCCGAAACCTGAACTTTTCTCTCAAGCTGAATTGAATGATTTAGTCCGGGATTTAGGACTCCCAAAAGATGCTGCCCAACTGCTAGGTTCTCGGCTTAAACAGAAAAATCTATTGTCACCAGGAACAACTTTTTATTGGTACCGCAACTGCGAGACACAATTTTTGAAGTATTTCAGCAAAGAGGAAGATTTGGTATTTTGCAACGATATATACGGAGTGATGGAAAAGTTTAAACTCAAGTATGATCCTGCAGAATGGCGGCTGTTCATTGATTCGTCAAAAGACAGCATAAAAGGTATTCTTCTTCATAATGGCAACACATTCGCTTCAGTTCCTATTGCTCACTCTGTTATTCTCCAAGAAAAATACGAGAATTTGGCCCTGATTCTTCAGAAGATTCGTTATGATGAGCATAAGTGGATGATTTGTGGAGACTTTAAAATTCTATCCATGCTATTAGGGCAGCAATCCGGTTTCACCAAATATCCCTGTTTCCTTTGCTTGTGGGATAGCCGGGCCCGCGACCTACACTGGGGGAAAAAAGACTGGCCAATTCGGGAGTATTTGAGACCCGGTGAGAAAAATGTTCTTCATGAGAGCTTGGTACCTCGTGATAAAATTCTATTACCACCTCTCCACATTAAGTTGGGTCTCATTAAGCAATTCATCAAGTCCCTTCCAAAAGATGGTGAGTGCTTTCGGTACCTTTGCTCAAAGTTCCCCCGACTTTCTGAAGCAAAGCTAAAGGAAGGAGTGTTTGTTGGCCCTGATATAAGGAAACTCATTTCAGATGGAGCATTCGCTGAAACGATGTCTGAGAAGGAAAAAGAAGCCTGGGATTCCTTCAAGGATGTTGTTCTCAAATTCTTGGGGAACAGGCGGGATGAGAACTGTAAGGATATTGTTGCCAGGATGCTCAATGCCTTCAAAGAACAAGGCTGTAACATGAGCCTGAAAGTCCATTTCTTGCACTCCCATGTGAACTACTTTCCCGAAAACTTGGGGGCGTACAGTGAAGAACAAGGTGAAAGGTTTCACCAGGACATCAAGGACGCAGAGAGAAGGTACCAAGGAAGATGGAACACCACTATGATGGCTGATTTCTGCTGGTTGCTGCTGCAGGAAACCCCAGATGAAAAATACGCCAAGCAGCGCACCAAGAGAAGCATTCGGGGGAAGAAGAAACGGGCCCACCAGGAGATTGATTGATCCAAGAATGACTTTAAAATCTAAACTGTGTTGACAAATATCGTGTTTTTACTAAACTTTGAAATAAAAATTTGCTAGTTATTACCACAGTGTCGGATCTCATTTATTAGAATTTTATTTTCACACCATCGGGTGTTTGTCTTCATGTATTGCAATGGTGTGGTTTGCGTTTTCTATTCTTACATACATACCTGTACAACATTTTTTGCACATTTCTTTGCTTTGCTTTGTGTCTAACCTCGCTCTTATATGCTCAATGTTTGTACACATGTATGTGGCTGTTTTAAGTGCAGACAATTTTGCTACCATCACAGTGTGTTTTGTTGACATTACTCTATACTTATGTGCTGCCTTGCTACAATTTTCTTTATTCTTATTTGAATAACTGCTAAACAATTAGTATAAAGAATTCATCCAAGAAACTTTTATCTCGATCGCACTCAATCTGAAACGTTCACCTCAAACAGCTAACCCAATGTAGCAAAAAATCTGTACGTGATGGAGCAAATTGGTTACCAGATTTGGATTCAGCGCACCAAAAAACGTAAAAATCAATCAAAACATTAGAGGCAGTTTAAAAAAATTTTTTTTTAGTATACCTATTATTATTATCTTCCTATTTCTAAATTGTGATCCCTTGTTCTTTGGTGACGGTCTATGTTCTGCATGTGTAACCAAGCTGAGGTATTCTGTTCATGTAGTTTGTATTTGATAGTCCCACTTGTTCTCTTTCCCCAGTAGATGTATTGGTATTCTCTGAGATGTATTGGTTTAATATTTACAATGTTGCCTTTTTGATAGATAGGGTTTGGTGCTTTTTTGAGTCCTGGTAGTGCTGTTATGATAGGGTGGATTTGCTATGGGTTAAAAATGGTCAGTGTTTATAGTACTTCCTAATGGGCCTGGCGGTTGTCACTGCAATATAGTAATGTAGAAATCTATTAGTCTTTCTTTATCCAGACACTCATTAAGAGGCATGTTTACTAAAAGTGCATGTTAATGGTATGTGAATATTTAAGCAAATGAGGCTCATTATGCAAATGAGGCCCACAATTAATCTCCACACATGGCCCCGCACCCCCCCTTGGGCCACCCCTGCCTCCCTTGAATGCTTCTCTTTCTGAACCTACTTAAGAAACATGTTATTTACTATTTGAGTTATTTTGGAAGCATTCCCATGTCTCAAAAGCAGCATTTACATGTATAGATTAGCATACACATGTAAATACCATTTTAGAACTGGAGCTTTTGAGACATGGAATGCACATAACGTCTAAATTCACTGAAAGAGTGGTGGGGGTTGGGAGAATGAGTGGTTTGGGTGGGCCTACAATGTACACATGGATTCCTCTTCATAAAGGGAATCCACATCTCACTGCGTATTTTTAGATGTTGGCATTAACATCTGCCTCGAACCATGTTTTTAAGTATCTGCTGTCAGAGGCAGCTGTGGATGCCAAGGTCGGCCCACCCCTAATCACTGCCCTGAGTTGGGGCCCTCCCACATGGCACCCCCATATTTCTAACCAATGTTTGCTCTTAAACCAACAACCTCCACAAACATTAACAACTAACCTTCAAATGCAACTTATTCATCAATCTCTTCAGGCAAAATGACCTCAGGATTGCTCTTACCCTACATTTAGTGAAAAAATCACTATAGGGAGCAGCTGACGCTCACATCACAGGTCAATAAGCCTTCCACACACTCACCTAAAGTGCCAACCTATTACTTAAAACACAAAATCCAAAACACCACCAAAGACTACTCTTGGGAAAAACACTTTTAACGCCTAAACCTCAATTCAACACACTCAACCACATACACGCAGAAGCATCTTTGTATGTTCAATTACACAGAACTACACGGAGCTCTGCTGGAACAACAGGAAATCACCTAAAACAAAAGAAACAAGTATACAATAAAGAACTATACAAATCAACGGCCCTGCAGGGTCCGCAATTACTTACAAACTCCCTCCCAGCATTAGAGCAATCAGGGACCTTAGGCTGTTCAGAAAAACCCTCAAACACCACCTTTTTCTCATGTACAAGTCTTTACACATCTAGATATCTCCCCCCTTCACCCTCTCCCACCCTCACAATCTCAAACCACTGCCATATGATTGCAAAAATCTACAGCGAATTTATCTCTAATATCTAATGTACTAGAATGTATATAGTTTCCCCAAGTTTACCTCCATGTTAAATCCCTGTTCTATGTAAACGACGGCCAAATTTATATCTAATGTACTAGAATGTATATAGTTTCCCCAAGTTTACCTTCATGTTAAATCCCTGTTCTATGTAAACGACGGCCAAATTTACTTGACCAAGTGTTATATTGTTTCAATGTAAACCGCACTGATGACAAAGAGCATGGTATATCAGAAATGTTAAATAAATAAATAAATAATCTTTCAGACTGTGTCGTCCAGTTTTCTAATTCCGCAGTAACTCCGGCTAGATTCAATTTTCATGTAAGATCAAAAGACCTTTCAAATTAAACACAGCGGGGAGTCCAGTAACCAATAATAATTCAATACTCTAACTTCTCAACCCAACCCCCATATTTCTACCATCTTCCCCACCGCCCAGAAGCAGATTGAGATATCTCCCCCCCTCCCCACAACCAACGCCCCTGAAGCAGCAGTGATTGAATTCTCCTCACTCTCCATTGATGAGGCAGCTCTACTGAAAGCACCCCTTTCAATGGCCTCCCCCCAGAACCTCCATACTCCCGCACAACCCAAGGTGCCTCCAGAGCCCCTCCACAGCATGCCACATACCTCCTGATCTCCATCCCTTGGTTTACCAGGCTCATTGGTGTCTAGTGGGAGCAGGAGCAGTGCCCAGCAGGACTGTATCCTGCTCAGCATACAGTCCAGTCCAAAATATAACTTGCAGTATCATGAGATTACCTAGGGGGGAGGTAAGTGGCCTGCTGGGGCGACTCAACAGGTGCCCTAGGTTGTGGGATGGCCTAGAGGACACACTGTTTCTGAGAAGGAGCCCTTGAAAGTATTGTTTCCAGCTGTACTGCCTTGGGGGGGGGAGTTTAATGCTGTCATTTTTAGGGTTGGTTGGGGGGAGATAGATTCCTGTGCTTTGTGGGGTAGGGGAGGTGATAGAAATATGAGAGTGCTATAGGGAGGGAAGACCCACGATTGGGGCAGTGATGGTGGGGAACTGACCTGTGGTGCTGACTCAGGTGGCCTTCCTCCACAGGAATAGTGATTTTAAGTGACTTTTCATATGCATATGTGGGGAGGAGAGTTCCATATTTTTTGCCCTCATGCAGCTTCTTAAAACTGCTGCTCCAACTGGACATGGGAGGCATACCCATGCAGTCCTGCATTTATTTTAGAAGAAACTCTGTTTGGCATTGTCTTTTTGTAAAATACTGTTAGAATTCTCCACGTCTTGACTTAGGATACGAGGAGGGGAATTTGCAAATTTATATAAATGTGACACTATATTTGCAGTAAAGCATTTTGATTTCACATATAAATAAATAAAGTGAGTCCAGTACAAAGGTAGTGCTACAAATGATTAGTAGTATCTTTTTCATTGACTTATTTCTATGCATTATGCATTCTGAAGTTTAGCAAATCTTGCTCGTTTAAGTGCCAATGGACTATCACAGCCATCTCCACTACAGACGGGTTGACATTTTGCACAGAAATAGTATTTTGTCCCTCTCTTCCACTATTATTTTAAAAAGTCCTAAGTTCTCATTACTCATCTAGGCTGATTTTTCTCTTGTGAAGGACTGATTCCAAGGACAGAAATAAATAATCTGACTCACCCAAATAAAGCTATATACTTTGATATACAGGGAAAATTTAAAGCACAGTATGACAAACATTCCCAAATTAAGTTGCTTCTCTCCATACATAAATCCTAGCATCTACCTCTAGGGACTTAATGGTCCCCAGAAGTAGATGGACAAATGACAGCCCGATCTTTTCCCTCAACCCAAATAAAAATTGGAACACGTCCTAATCAGCTGCTGTATTGCTTCTAGAGATTTAATCAACATCAACACACCCGATGCAGCATAACAATGTTTCATATGAAATATCACAAGCAAAGCACTGGGAAATCATTTTGCATGTTTTGTCAAATATTAACGTAATGGCTGTAATACCTTAAAGAAAAACCAAAAAAGTTCTAGTACATGAGCTTTTGTAACAGAAACCTTTGAAATCTTGAAAAGAGCATGCCCTTCCACAGTAATTCCCAAACCGCTTCTTAATGAACGTGTATGAGAGATTTCCATACATTGTTGCCATGTGTATTCTTTGTGTGTATCCTGAAAACCTGCCCAGCTGGGGGATCCCTAGAACATATTTGTGAACCATTTTTTTTGCAAAAGTACATTATGTTTTTGTTTACCCTTATTCCCACTGTGTGTTATAAAGGCTCTGCAGAGCATCTTTTAAATAAGAACATAAGTAGTGGCAGCTATTTTTAAAAAGCTCAATATGGTGGGGGGTGAGGGGAATCATCCATCTTTTCACTAAATGTGAGGGGAAGCTTTTCAATTTTGCTGCTCCTCACAGTATCTCTCTCCTTCAACCTGGATCCCTTCCTGATCCAGCAGCATATGAGTCCCCAGCCCCCAATTCAGCTCCCTTACACCACATACCCTTCCCGACATCACTAACCCTTCCCATTCACCCCCTTTACCCTTTTTTGGTAGCTTGACCACTAGAGTTGTATTGCGAGACTACTGCTACGGATTCCATTTTGAACCCAGAAATTCAACAGAGCAGGAGAGACAGAAGAATGTTCATGTTCCCTACTAGGCATCAGGGATCCCCAGTAAGAGCAGGATCATGAGCAACTTGTCTTGGGGGATTTTTTTGGGAGGTTATTACTGTCAGGGGTCCTATTTGCTGTGGGGTTTGGAAAGGATTAGTTATGGGGGAAGTGATCAGAAAAGATATGGGACGTTGAGGGGTGATCAGAAAGGGCATGTAATGTGGGGGGTTATTGGGAGTGGTTAGTGATGCAGAAGGGCTATCAGGGGGGTGCTGGCCTTAGTATTTACACATGCCCCTTCAAGCAGCACTTGTGCCTGCCTCAGAGCAGATGTAAATGCGGATGTCTACAATTTTTTTTTAAATCCACATGTATCTTACTTGAAAAATAGGGAATACACATCAGTATTTTAGACCCACCCAAATCACTTCCTTTCCATATTCTGTGATGCAGATCACCACATGTAAAAAGTGGCTTTCTAAGAAAAAGCATTTGCAGACGTAGGCTAAGTAGATGGGCAAATGACAGCCCGATCTTTCCCCTCAACCCAAATAAAAATTTTAGAAGCCAATGGGGCCGATATTCAAAGGGATTAACCATGCTAATCCCCCTAGCCAGGATATTTAGTGGCACTAACATGGTTAGTGCTGCTGCATGTCCCGATATTAACCTGTTAGCATCAGGATGTTCTGGATTCATTCCGGAGGCAGCATCCCGGCAATAACCGGGCAGCGGCGATATTGAGCCTCTGCCTGGTTATCACTAAGTCGAAGTCAGGCACAGTAAAGGCTGGCTTAACTTTCACCTTTGAAGAATACCAGGGCTCAGATATATCCCCGACCTTGAATACCCGAGTTTAAAGTTCTGTGGTGACAGCTAGCCACCTTAGCAGGGCAGCACAAACCCTCCACATGCTTCAAAGCAATGGCAAGCAGATGCTTCGGCACTGCTGTGGGCTTTGAAGCAACCGCACTCATGTGTGTAATCACAGCCTGCCGCTCCTGCCCATCGCAAACTTCCTGTGGGAGGGGGCAGAAGTAGCAAGCCATGAGTACACACGTGCATGTGGATGCTTCAAGGCCTGCCACAGCACCGAAACAGCTTGCCCTGCTGCTTTCTTTGAAGTATTTCGAGACATTGCAGCGCCCCACCCCGGTACCCTTGCTGAATTCCTACAAGTGAAATTCATGTTAACCCCCTTCCATCCTTCCAGTCAGCCATAGCACTCGCTAAGCAAGTATGTCCATCTGAATAACTTTCTTGCCTCCGATCCTCAAATCTCTTTGCTATGCTCAACTTTCTCCTCAAAGTGACTCCTCCCTCAACCTATGCTTCACTTTCTGGCCAGATTTTGGTTATTTCCATAACAATCTGTAAGATTAGTCTTGAATTATCCAGAGTCACCTCCAACCCACCTTCCTTTTCTTCAATCCCAAATCCTCTTTCAACTTCTATCACCCTTTCTTCCTTTTCTAAAATCACTGAGGAGGAAACTTCAAATCTCCTCTCCTCCTCCAAACTCACTATTCGTTCCTCTGATCCCACCCACCTGCTAAACTCTATCTCTTCCGCTGTCATCCCTTCCATATGTCATATCCTTAACCTATCGCTTTCCACTGCAACTATTCCTGCAGCCTTCAAATATGCTGTAGTTATAACGCTCCTCAAAAAACCTTTACTAGCCCCCAGCTGTATTTCCAGTTATCGACCTATCACCCTTCTCCCCTTTACTTCAAAATTATTCGAATGAGTGGTTCACCAGTACTGTCTTGGCTTTCTCTTCTCTCAAGCCCTTCTGGATCCACTAAAATCTGACTTTCATCCTGTACATTCTGCTGAAATGGCTCTTGCCAAAGTCTCCAGTGACTTGTTCCTCACCAGATCTAAAGGCCTTTACTCAATCCTTAGCCTTCTTAACCTTTCTGCTGCTTTTTGACACTGTTGATCATCACCTTCTCCTCAATACCCTGTCCTTGCTTAGATTTAGGGGATGTCCTGGTTTTCTTCTCTCTCCCATCACACTTTTTTAGTGTATGTTCTGCCGGATCATCCTTTACTGCCATCCAGCTCTCAGTTGGTATACATCAGGACTGTCTTGGGACCTCTCCTTTTCTCTCTCTACACTTAGTCCCTTTGTGCATTTACAGGGTAGTCAAGATTATTGGCACCCTTGCATTTTAGGAATATTGTGTAATATCTTGAGAAATAATTGGAAATCTTCCAACTGTAAGTAGTCATAATATTTTAACAGTATGTTCAAAGTTATACAACAACAAAAAAAGAAGTCTGTGCAACTTAGACATAATAATGTCTGAGAAAACAATAAAATATGACCTGGACAGGATTAATGGCACCCTTCACTAATATTTGGTTGCACAACCCTTGGCAGAGATGACAGCCTCCAAATGTTTCTTGTAGCCATCTATAGTTTCCAAACATCTGTCTGCAGGTAGTTTCTCCCACTCTTCAACTGTGATTTGTTCCAGCTCATGAATGTTTCCATAATTCCTTTTACCAATGGCAGATTTCAGCTCTTTCCAAAGGTTCTCGATTGGACTGAGATCAAGACTGATTGCTGGCCAGTTTAAAACAGTCCATTTGTTCCTTTTTTAACCATTCTTTTGTACTTTTTGGATGTATGTTTTGGGTCATTGTCCTGCTATAGGACCCATGACCTTGGACCCAGACCTAGTTTTCTGACACTAGGTAGTACATTTCACTCCAAAATACCTTGTTAGTTCTCTGACTTCATGATTCCTTTAATACATACCAGGCCTCCAGTTCCTGAGGCAGCAAAACATATTTAACTGTAGGAAGGGTGTTTTTTCCTTAGCTTCATTTCTTCACCTGTAAATGTACCACTGGTTTACATTGTCACAGAGGTCAAGTTTGATTTAATCTCTCCACAGAACATTTTCCCAGAAGGATAATGGTTTCTCAAGGTGAATTTGGGCAAAGATCAAGCGTGTCTTTTTATGTCTGTCTTTGAACAGTTGGGTCCTCCTTGGCCTTCGCCCATGAGTCCTTCTTTGTTTAGTGCATGGCATATGTGTGCAGGTTGAAACCATCACATCAGATTGCTCCAGGTCAGCCTTAAGCTCTTTGGATGTTGTATGTGGTGTTTTTCCAACAGTTTGCACTAACCTTCAAATACTTCTTGGATTAATTTTCCTCTTCCCACCACATCCTGTGAGGTTCTTAACAGTTCCATGAACAGAAAGCTTATTAATAACATTGTGAACTGTAGACACAGGAAGCCCAAGATCTTTGGAGATAGCCTTGTACTTATTTGAAGTTTGATGTTTGGTGATAATGGTTTTCTGATGGTCTCAGGCAGCTCTATTGTCTTCACCATTATGAAAATGAAACCAGAAGTGAATGTGGCCATTTTAAACATTAGAGCCATCATTCATTGGTTGATTGAAGTCATGTGAGTTCTGACAATTGATCATAGGTGCATCTATTTTAATATAATGGCAATGTGGTTCTTCTATTCAAACGGATATGAGTTGTTTATAAGGGTGTCAATAATCATGTCCTGACAATGTCACAATTTTTATACTATTTCCTTTCTTAATTGGTCTTGTTTTATTTGATTATTTTTTTTGTAAAATATGTGTACATATATTAGTCAAAAGGCATTTCACCGGCCACTTTATTTGTTGGAGATATTGGACATTAAGTGGTTGAACTTCAAAAGTGCTAATAATGTTGACAGTGACTGTATCTCATCCCATGATTTTTAGTGCCATCTTTTCACTGATTATTCTGAGATCCATCTCTCTTCAACTGAAAGCTCGGCAGTAATCAAGGCCCAGATCTCAGCCTGCTTATCTGACATTTGTTATCTGGATGTCTCACTGCCGTTTGAACATGACCAAAACTGAGCTTCTTATCTCTCCCCCTAAATCCACCTCCCCCTCCTTCCTCCCTTCTCTGTTTCTGTGGCTCACAGTCTCAGGGCGATCTTTGACTCTTTCTCTGCACACATCCAACAGATAGCAAAACATGTCACTTCTTTCTGTATAGATGAGCAAAATGTATCTGTTCCTTTCTTTATTAAGACATTAATAAGACCCTTATCCACTCTCTAGTCACCTTCTGTGTTGACTATTGCAACCTGCTCCTCACTGGTCTTCCTCTGAATCATCTCTCCCCCTTAAATCTGTTCAAAACTTAGATGCACAGCTTATCTTCCACCATGTTGCTATGTTCATGTCACCACTCTGTTTTCAAACAGCCTCAAAATTCTTATATTTCCTATGCCTTATGGCTGTGAGTTAGGAATGTGCATTTATTAGCATACTTTTAAAAAATGTGAAAGTCATTGAGATGGGAATTCAGGCATCCATGTCAAGGCTCTGCTGAATGTGAAGTAAACAAAGACAATCACGAGCTAGAAAGACACGCCCCTGCAGTGACGTATTCCCTAGCTCAGGAGGTAATGAGGTTCACCTGTTTCAGGGCAGGGCACAGCTAAGCCCTGAGAGTTACAATGATAAAAACTGGTCATTAGCTTGGAGCAAGCAGAGCCCGATGCAGAGCCAGAGGGGGAACTGGGAAGAGAGCCAGAAAGGAAGCCAGCAAAGAAGCACGCTGACTAGAAGGAGTCAAGGAGGAGTGAGAACCAAGGGAGCCATATTCCTGAGGCCAGAAGGACGCAACCCAGGACAGGGGTTATCTGGTAAAGGCAGGAGAGAGAAGAATCTTCCTGAGAGGCAGGCTTGGCAAAGCTCATACACTCCGAGGAGAGAGACAGGCTGGTTGGAGAATACCGGTACGTCTGAGGGGAAAGTTAATAGGCTGAAAGGCAAGCAAACACAAGCCGTGTTTGAGAACCAGTCTAATCCTGCAGAGTGGAGAGTTCCTTCCCTTTCAAAGCCAAAAGGCTTAATAATTCATATAAGTTTGAACCTAGCTATAAAGCAGTTCCCTATAGTTACCAGAAAGTAGCAAACTCCCTGGACAAAAACTACAGCATATATGGTAGTTTGCAACCCTGCTCTGTTGGGTGTCAGCGAACTGAAATGGACTGGCATGGGGCACTTTGCGTCAGATGATCACATGGTCTACTATGCTGGAAATGAAAGACAAAGAAGAAATGGTGTTGCATTTATAATAAAGAAGAAACTTGCAAGAACTGTAATGAAATACAATGCAGTCAGCGAACGCTTAATCTCTATTCGTCTACAAGGATTGCCTATCAACACAACTATAATTCAAGTATATGCCCCAACAACAGCTGCAGAAGAGAATGAAATTGAAGAGTTCTATGAACAAGTACAAGCTGAAATTGACAGAACATGCAAACAGGATATCCTGATAGTCATGGGTGACTGGAACGCAAAAGTTGGCAACAAAGAAGAAGGCAAAGTAGTTGGAAAATATGGACTTGGCAACAGAAATGAAGCTGGAGAAAGACTGATAGAATTCTGCAAGACCAATGATCTATTCATCTCAAACACCTTCTTCCAGCAACACAAGCGGCGATTGTACACATTGACTTCACCCAATGGAATGTATAAAAATCAAATTGACTACAAGAGGGGAGGAGTGGCCTAGTGGTTAGGACAAGGTACTTCAGGCCGGAGGGCCAGGGGTTCAAGTCCCACCTGGGGACAGCAATCTCAGGCCGGAGGGACTGGGATTTCTAGTCCTATAGGTACTCCTTGTGGTCTTGGGCAAGCCACTTAACCCTCCATTGCCCATGTTCCCTGTAAGTATTAGTGTATGTGTGTCATATCCCCTCATGTTAAATGTATCTCCCAATTGACCGCTTTGACCCGGTGAAAAGCGGGATATAAATACAGCTAAATAAATAAATAAATCTGTGGAAGTCAACGATGGAAAAGCTCTGTAATGTCAACGAAGACAAAACCTGGACCTGACTGTAGAACAGATCATCAACTACTAGTATGCAAACTGAAGCTAAAGTTGAAAAAGAGCAAACCACTCATGAATGCAGCAAAATATGACCTTGAGAATATACCACTGGAATTTAAAGACTGCCTGCAAAATTGATTTGCTGCTTTAGATACAAATGACAGAGCTCCGGAAGAGTTATGGAATGACATCAAGAAGGTTGTGTTGGAAGAAAGCGAGAAGTCTCTACAAAAGGTGAAAAAACAAAAACAGCCAAAATGGATGATGGAAAAAACTCTAAAAATTGCCCAGAAACGCAGAGAAGCTAAAGTCAGAGGAGAAAGAAAGACAATCACAGAACTCAACAGAGATTTCCAACGTGCAGCAAGACAGGACAAGGACAAGTACTACAATGACACTTGCAAGGAAATAGAAGCAGAAACTGTTAGAGGAAGAACAAGATCGGCTTTCCTAAATCAACGTGTTTATAACCCAAATTTTCTGTCATGATTGACATCATTCAACATGTAATCAAACCGCTATTGATCGCTGGAAGTAGCGGTATACAAATGTATACTAAATAAAAATAAAATAAAAATAAAGCTACGAGAGTTAAAGAAAAAGTTCCAGCCTCGAATTGGAATGTTACAAGATGCTCAAGGTTCTATGTTGAATGATGCTGAGAAGATCAAGAAAAGGTGGAAGGAATATACAGAGTTTTTATATGATAAAGATCAAGTGGACCAACAGCCGTTTCAACCTGTACCTTATGATCGGGAACCATTGGTGATGAAAGAGGAAGTTGAAGCAGCATAGAAAGCCTTATCAAAGAACAAAGCACCAGGCATTGATAGCATTCCCATAGAAGTATTACTCACAAGGCTCTGCCAAGAAATATGGAAGACAACATTATGGCCAACTGACTGGAAAAAATCTGTGTTTATACCAATACTAAAGAAAGGTGATCCAACTGACTGTGGAAATTATCGCACAATCGCTCTGATCCCACATGCCAGCAAGATTCTACTGAAGATTATTCAAAAGAGACTACAACCATACCTGGAACAAGAACTACCTGAAGTGCAAGCAGGGTTCAGGAAAGGGCGAGGAACGAGAGACATCATTGCAGATGTGAGATGGATCCTTGAAAAGACTAAAGAATACCAAAAGGATATCTATTTATGCTTTATCGACTATAGAAAGGCTTTTGACTGTGTAAACCATGAGAAACTCTGGACCACATTAAGAAGCATGGGTATACCAGAACACCTGATCGTTCTCTTGCGCAATCTGTACATTGATCAAGAAGCAACAGTTCGAACGGAACACGGAGAAACAGAATGGTTTAAAATAAGCAAAGGTATAAGACAAGGCTGCATACTTTCCCCCTACCTGTTTAATTTATATGCAGAACAAATCATTAGAGAAGCAGGACTGTATGAAGACAACAGAGGTGTGAAGATTGGTGGAAGACTCATCAACAACCTTCACTATGCTGATGATACCACATTACTGGCTGAAAGTGAAGATGATATGAAACATTTGCTTCTCACAATCAAAGAACATAGTCTCAAAATGGGCCTGCACCTTAATGTAAAGAAGACAAAGATCATGACAACTGGCATAATCAACAGGTTCATCGTTGAAGGAGAAGAAATTGAAATTGTGAACAACTTTAACCTACTTGGATCAACTATCAATAAAGAAGCAGCAAGCAGTCAAGAAATCAGACGATGCATTGCTCTTAGCAGAATGGCTATGAAAGACCTAGATAAGATTCTCAAGAGCAGAGATGTCTCTCTCCATACAAAGATTCGACTTGTCCATGGTATTTTCAATAACATCATATTGATGTGAAAGCTGGACACTGAAAAAGACAGACAGGAAGAAAATTGATGCCTTTGAATTATGGTGCTGGCGGCGAATACTGTGTATACCATGGACTGCCCGAAGAACAAACCAGTCGGTACTAGAGGAGATCAAACCTAAGCTTTCTTTAGAAGCTCAGATGACAAGACTTCAACTTTCATACTTTGGACACATCATGCGAAGAGAGAAATCATTAGAGAAAGACATTATGCTTGGCAAGATAGAAGGTCAATGCAAAAGAGGAAGGCCAGCAATGAGATGGATCAATACAATAACAGCAGCTACGGGTACCAGTCTGTCAACAATGAGCCGCCTGACTGAAGACCGAACACAATTTAGGATAGCTATCCAGAGGGTCGCCATGAGTCGACTCCGACTCGACGGCACTTAACAACAACAACAACCCTGCTCAAGAGAGTGTTACAGAGAGAAACCACGTGAGGTCAGAGAAACCGTTTGTTTCAAAGATCAGGATAGCAGCTTACTGATACACCCTGCTATTCCTGATGCTGAGGAAATGCAGATAGACTCTGACCATAATGAAATAGTGGATGATCGAATGGACTGTACATTATCTTTGGCTGACCATGTGAATTCCCTATGCTGAACAGTGTCTGTGAGAGACGGTAAAAGCAGCAGAAGAAAAGGGAACATTTTCTTTGCTAATTGAAGCTGTGTTTAAAGTCTGAAGCTGACAAGGCTAACTTACCTGAGTTTATGTATAATTTCCTCAAGCCAATTGTATGGCATGTTTTGTCCTGAGTTATTCACTTGCATTTAATCCGCAGGGAAGGGGAAAATAAATTCTTGTCATTGCCTGAAACACTCGACTGCAACTCATCTGTGCTCAAGGGTAAAGGGACTTACTTTCCCAGAAGGTCTTGCAGGGTTAAAGCAAGCCCACGTTCTCTGAGGCAGGAACACCACAGGCAGACCAAGACTCAGCGCCCTAGGCGTTGGGCTGGCCACCGTGAGGGTGACAATATATATAAGGATTTGTCAACACATACAGCTGGAGCAATTTATTTATTTATTTATTTATTTACAGTCTCTTATATACCGCGCTATTCAGCATCAGTGCGGTTTACATGGAACACAAACTTACAACACTGTACAACAATAGAAATAAAGATGCTGAAAGAGTGTCTCCATCTCACAAATTATGCATTGCTATAGCCAGGAACATCAGAGGTTCTTGGCTGCAGTAGCACAGATAGTGAGCCCCAAGTAGGGACCATTGTCTCTTAAAGAGGCTGATGGTAAGAGAGAGAACCCCTATACCCTCCTGACATCACTCCATCGATGCCTCCACATCCATCTGACATCACTCCATAAACCCCACTCCCCTTTTTGCCCCCAACAGCATGCTATATATCCTATAACATCATGCACTCTTTTAGCTCTTATCTGATATCTAGCAAATCACACTCTTTTATAAGCTTTCGTAATTGTTCCAATGAGATATCCCAAGATTAATAAACACCATTTCAGTTGTTGAACCTGTACTTAAGTGGAACAGACTTTTTGCAGTCTCAAAAATTGCCTGATTGGTAAGTTCATTTTCAGCGGCAATGGATGAAAGCTTCCAAATTGCAACAAGGTACTTCTGTCCACAGATTTTTTATATAAAGTGGTCTTTATATGACCATCCACAATATATATGATAATATCCAAAAGTTCTATTTTCGTAGTGTGACATTTCATTGGTAATTTGTAAATTTCTATTCAACTAATTCAACCAAATTACAAAGTGTTGAAGTTGATTATGTGACCCCGTCCAAATAAAAAAGATGTCATCTAGAAAACGTTTCCAAAAGGAAACCATATTAAATTGCTGCACTGGATAAACCAGTCATTCTTTAAAATCAGCCACATATAAAGTAGCAGCTGAGGGTGCTAAGGATGTCCCCATAGCAATGCTATGACTTTGTAAATAAAATGTTGCATCGTAATAAAAATAATTGTGTGTCAACACCAAATTGGCTAATTGGCCTAAAAATGCTACAGGTATCCAATGATTTCTCATAGAATCCAATAGGGAAAAATGAATTAATTCCAAAGCTTCAGATTGTGGAATTTGAGTATAAAGTGACATCACATCCATTGCCACTAAAATCATTTCATTAAAATGTATATCCACCTCCTTCAATAACCTCAAAATGAGCTGTATCTTGTAGATATGATCTTACTTTAATCACTAAAGGTTGAAGAAATAGATCCATAAATTTTGGTAATGGCTCAAATATTTACCCACATAGCGACACAATCGGTCTACCAGGGGGTGGACTCTCAGCAACATATAAATATGTAGAGTTCTAGGAAACTTCACTTTGAAAAACACAGCTTCTTTATGAATAAGGTATCCTTCCCCTGTAAGCAGTTAGTGTGGGATTTTCACCACATGGCTGCTTTTAGCTCATGGTAGCCATGTACCTGGACCTATGCTAACATATGTTAAATCCCATACCACATTTTAGTAAACATCCCCCTCTATCAATTGGCTCACTTTTTGATACATGCTTATTCATCCCTTCAAAACTGTAGCAGATTAGTGCATCAAAACTTTCCTAACTGCATGTTGGCTTTGCTCATTTAAACTATGACTATTTAAATTATAGTCAGTAATTTTGTTCTTTATTATAGCCTCTATCAATTTGCCCAGCACTGACAGGCTGTGGTTTCTTGGATCATCCCTGGACTCCTTGTTGTTAGAAAATTGCCATTATGTTAGCCATCTTCCAGTCTTTAGGTATCATGGATGAGTAATTTTAAGTTCTATTGAACATTTACATTAGTATCATACAAGGTCAGCTTCATGCCACTTCCTCCTTGTAGTTGGTTTATAGCATAACTGCACCTCAGAACACACAGATCTGTCAGTGGCTTCAAAGCCATGCATGACTCAATCCCATTGCAAGAGAATCCAGGAAAAAATCATCTTGCCAGCTTACAAGAGGAATACAAATGATCCTTCAATCAAAATAATAAGGGAAATGAAGGGAAAAAGGGGATGGGACAAGAGGAAAATATTAAGAGAAAATGATTTTATTGAAGGGAGAAAAAGGACAAAGATGAAGAGTTCCTATAACAATGCAAGACCCAGTCTAGTTATCCAAGGCCTCATTCTATGCAGCCTGGCCATCTAGATATTTCTGGGTCATAGAAGGCAAGCTCTCAGTCTCATAACTTAATACATTTGCAGGGAAAGTTAAGAAAAAAGACGTTTCCTAGGCAATAACACAAGGCTTCAAGGACAAAAAAATCTTTTCACCTTCCTTGTGTAGCCTTGGAATAGTCTGGAAGAATAAAAAGTTTATATTCCTGAAATAAAACTGTCTTAAACTTAAGAAGTGGAAGAGTAGCTTAGTGGTTAGAGTGCTGGCTTGATAACCAAAAGACAAGGCTTCAATTCCCACTAGCCCTCCTTGTGGCCTTGGACAAGTCACTTAACCCTCCATTGCTTCAGAAGAAAGGCCTGATAATCTACTTCTGGTCACACTACCACGAAATCCCAGGGTCTGCTGGGTCACCAGGAGTCAGCATTGATCCAGGCACACATTGCATTGCAAACTTAAAGAAAGGTCTCATGATGCAATTTTTATCAAATTCCAAAGCAAACACCACGCTAAAAAGTAGTGTAGTGCCATGCACTAAAAACACCACACCAGCCTTGCAGTGTGCATCAGGGTGGAGACTGGATGGTCAGAGGCTAGAAGCCTATGCTACCTGCACTCGGAACAAGTACCGCAGGTACAACTAATGCCACCTCAGTGAGCAATGTTAGTTGGTCCTGTGGCTGTTTTACCGCAGTGCAGCATGCTAAATGCAGAGGGATGAATGTATTTAGTAGTAGTAGTAGTAGTAGTAGTATTTAACTCATGCCTTTCCAGAAGATCAAGGTGAGTTACATTCAGGTACAATATGCATTTTCCACCCCCTGCATGTAGCATGAAGCCCTGCGCTAGTAACGTGACAGAGACCTGTGCTACTAGCTCAGGGCTTAGTAAACATGCCCCATAATGATTTATACATCCTAGAAAATCTGTTCAAGTTACTTTGTCTGTTTTTTTTTTTTTAAGTACTTATGTGCTTGTCCTGCCACTGACTGTGGACCCAAGTTACATCAAGTCTCATCTCGTATATTTTTCATGCAGGGTCTGGTGGCTCTTCTTGGAACCACCTCCAGCCTGCCTAAATCCTTTCAGAGATGCAGCCTTCACAGTAGATATAATGACATATTCCAGGTGAGGTCTCGCCAGTGACCCATCAAGGTATTGTCACCTCAGTCTGTCTGGTATCCTAGTATCCCTCTGTCTTTATCCACAGTCTTAGTACACTGTTTCACTACCTTGAAATTATCATTCAATGTCAAGCCAAGAGGAAAACATTAGCCTATAAAAACAACTAAAGTGTCATGTAAAATGCCATCTTAGTCACTTTTTGAGCCTTGCAAACTATGTTGAGGGTCCTTAACAGACTGTAGAATGGTTTCAAGATCCTCATATGAAAATTAATAGAAAGTAAAGAGACACTGATAATATTGTGAAGTGCTGAAGATCCCCAAATAACTGATAGGTCTTGAGTGGGTGGCAGTGAAACTAAAATCTGTAAGTTGAACTGAAGAAACAGCTTGAATCAGTGCCAATCGGGGAAGGATAAAGAAAGGAGCAGTCAACAGGACATACTGAAAGCCAGTTGTAAGTCTAAGGGCATAATTTGTCAATTGTTTTGTACTGAAAAATCAATAATGAATTAGACCATTTTTCTAAGTGGAAAGATAATGGGGTTTTTTTGTTTGTTTGGGGTTTTTTTGCCAATTGCTTTGAAAGCTGTTTCTGCTGCTTATAGAACTGCTGATGAACTAAACACTTTAAATTTCCACAGTCATATAATGTATTATATATTCTGCTGTACAAGAAACCTTGTTGCAGTTACCTGTGTTGTTTTTCAATATTTTTCTTTAATGGGTCAGGGTACCAAAGTACATTAAGGCATGTATGGGGCAAAAGACTTACTAATCAGTCATTTTGGATTTTTGCCCCAGTATCTCCTGTCTTCATTCACCATGGATCTTATCAGGGTGGGGGGCAAGGAACAGAAGAAACCTCTATTTCTAGCTGAGGAGGGAGAACTGAACCCCTATTGTGCTGTGTTTTACTGTCACTGATCATAAGTGTTAACCATCACAAACCAGCAGACTTAAAGCGTAGTTACTCACCTGTAACAGATGATCTCCAGGAACAGCAGGAATTTAGTCTTCACATATGGGTGACATCGGGTACCAACAAAGCCCACACGGGAAGCTTCCCAGCTATCAATAGGAAAGCCTTTGAGAGCACTCCACTGTGCCTGTGCTACTGCCTTCCTGCTCTTCTAACTCCCTCTCCTCAGTTGAGTTTGTAGCTGAATACAAAGAGTGAGAAACAGAAAAAACAACCCTACAACTCCATGGGGAGGAGGGCGCGTTGTAAAGACTAAATTCCTGCTGTACCTGGAGATCACCTGTTACAGGTGAATATCTATGCTATCTCCAGGAACAAGCAGGAATGTAGTCTTCACATATGGGACTACCTAGTTCCCAGATCTCTGAAAAGTTGAACCGGGTCAGAAAGTCGGACAAGGTTATCTGAACCTAGACTTCCCCACCAAGGAGATCTGGCAGGAAAGTGGGCGGGGGGGTAGAAGTTTTGTCTGTGTCCCAAAGAGATGTTGAAGGACCGACTAGCCAAAGGTTGCATCCCGGTGGAAGTCCTTGTCCAAGCAGTAATGGGAATGCAAAGGTATGGATAGAGGACTATGTTGCAGCTCGGCAAATCTTGTCAATGGCTACTGAATGTAGGTTGGCCACCAATGTTGCCATTGCACAGACATTATGTGCAGTGACATGACCCGTGAGGGTAAGTCCTGCTTTCTCATATGCGAGGGAAATACAATCTGCTATCCATCTGGAGAGCATGCGTTTAGTGACAGGAAGACCCAGATGATTAGAATCAAAGGAGACAAACAATTGGGAGGACTTCCTAATGTCTTCCGTCCTTTGAAGATAGAAAGCTAGAGCCCTCTGACAGTCAATTTATGCAGGGTTGCCTCTGCACAGACTGCGTGCGGTCTTGGGAAGAAGACCGGCAGAATGACTGACTGACTGATATGGAAAGGAGTCACCACTTTTGGCAGAAAGTGGGGATGTATACAAAGGACGACTTTGTCATGATGAAATCTTGTATACGGTGGATGCACCACTAAGACCTGCAGCTCACTGATCTGTCTGACTGAGGTCAGGGCGATGAGGAATAAAACTTCGCAAGATAGGTAATGCAGGTGTGTGGTTGCTAAGGGCTCAAACGGAGGCTTGAGAAATTGAGCTAATACCACATTGAGATCCCACGCTATTAGGGGTGGTTGAATAGGTGGCTTGATGAGGAGGAGGCCCCTCATGCAGCATGACATGAGAGGAACTGCAGAGATGGGTCGACCATCCACAGGTTCATGAAAAGCTGAAATAGCACTGAGGTGCACCCGCACTGAATTCATTTTGAGTCCTAGAGAGGACAAATGCAAAAGGTATTGAAGAAGTATGGGCACTGATGCTTCAAAGGGATTTTGCTATTTGAAAGAGTATGTCTTCCTGGTGGAAGGCTTTCTGAAAGAAAGGAGTATACCCTTTACAGCTGTTGATAGTGATATATGTTGAAAGATCAGGCTTTCAGCATCCATGCTGTAAAATAGAGAGACTGAAAATTGGGATGGAGGAGTGCATCATTATCTTGAGACAGAAGATCTGGCTTGGATCCCAATGGAATCGGAGGAGTCTGCGTCAGCCAAAGAAGGAGGGGAAACCAAGGCTGATGGGGCCAGCGAGGGGCTATGAGGATCATAGATCTCTTGTCTGCTTGTAGTTTGAGGAGGGTCTTTGGGATGAGGGGAATGGGGGAAATGCATAAAGTAGTCCCCAACTCCAGTGGATCATGAAGGCATTGGATGCCAGACTGAATTTGGATGGCCTCCTGGAACAGAACTGTGGAAGCTGAGAGTTCTGTGGAGTGGCAAAGAGATCTATTACTGGAGTTCCCCAGGTATGGAAGAGCTTTGCCACTGTTTTAGGATCTAAGGATCACTCATGAGGTTATACGATCCGATTCAGCTTATCCGCCAAGTGATTGCACTCTCTTGGAATATAAAGTGCACGAAGATGCATGTGGTGGAAAATGGCGAAGTTCCAGAGGTGGCAGGCTTCCTGACAGAGAGGAAGGGATCCTGCCCCCCTTTGTTTATGTAAAACATTGCCACCTTATTGTCCGTCCTGACCAGTATCTGACTGTTGGAGAGGTGGTGTTAAAAAACCCGCAGGGCCTTTGTGACTGCTCAAAGCTTGAGGAGGTTTATCGAGTTGATTCCTGGGCTGTCCATAGACCTTGTGTGGAGATTAAATCCAGATCTGCTCCCCAACTGAGCTTGGATGCATCCGTAGTAAGGGTATGCTGAGGCTGGGGCATCCGAAAAGATGACGTGATCCTTGATTCATCATTGTCCTTCAAAACCAATATCTCCTCTGTCGTCCAACGGTGCTTTTCCACCCTAAGACAGCTTTGTTCCGTTCGCCCCTTCCTTCCTTTCTCATCTATGACTACCCTTCTCCTTTCCCTTGTCATCACCCGCCTTGATTACTGTAATGTTTACCTGGCCAGTCTCCCCCAATCCCAGTTACAACACCTACAGAGAATCCATAACACTGCCGCCCGTATCCTTACTTGCTCTTCCCGCTTTGACCACATTACCCCCCTCCTCATACGTCTGCACTGGCTTCCAATCCCTTTTCGCATACAATATAAATTTCTTATCTTCATTCACAAGTCTATTCACACTGGTACTCCCCTCTACCTTGCTGATATGGTCCACCTCCACACTTCCCACCTCTTTCTCCGCATTATCCATGCAAATCGCATGATCCTGCCTTCCCCTTCCCAAGCTCACCTTGAAACCACACGCTCCTCTGCCTTTTACTTCCTTGGCCCCCATCTCTGGAACTCACTTCCCCCGGACCTCCGCCTGGAGCCTTCTCTCAAAACCTTTAAAGCTCACCTGAAAACACACCTTTTTGCCTAGTCTTTGATCTTCCCCCACCCCCCCTCCCCTCTTTCTCCACCTCCCCGGTGACATTCCTCAACCTGTCTGACTCCTGCTCTTCCTCTACAGTCTCTAACCTTTTCTTGACTGTCCTATAGTACAATTGGCATTCCTTTCTTTTCCTAAGCAGCTTTTTATGTATTTTGTAAACCGCTCAGACGCTGTTGCATTGAGCGGTATATTAAACACCTCAATAAAGATAAAGACCCTATGAGAAGATTTGTTGGGGAGCACCACCACAGGAGAGATTCAGCCAGAGGGCATGTTACGTGTATGATATCTTGTAGATTCCCTGTGGCCTGGGTCCACTGGGTAGAGAGAGTCCATTGTGTCAGTCGCATGTGGAGTCTCGCATAAGGAACTACATGTATTGTGGAAGCTGTGTGTCCCAAGAAGCATAGGAAATCTGGAGCCATTACTACTTCTATTCAGCACTTATAAAGCGCCATGCACGCAGCGCTGCACAGCTAATCTACAAGAGGTAGCCAACATACAAGAGACAGTACCTGCCCGTCAGAGTCATGCTCATTGGAGCTTACAATCTAGTTAAAAGAAAACAGTACAGAGCATTAGTCAGTTCTGCGCAAGGTACGGTGAGGTACAGTTTGGTTTATAGTTTGGTCATAATTGCTGACGGGATTAGAGTAAGATGAGGATGGAGTCAGGATCTAAATGCAACGGTGAAGAGATGGGTCTTCAGCCTGGATTTGAAGAGGGCCAGGGAGGATGCCTGGCGCACAGACGCAGGTAGGCTGTTCCAGGCGTATGGTGCAGCAAGGTGAAAGGAGCGCAGTTGGGAGTTTGCGGTGCAGGTGAAAGGCATTGATAGGAGTAATTTGTCAGTGGAGCGCAAATTATGAGAGGGGACGTAGGGGGAGATAAGAGATAAGAGGTATTGAGGGGCCATAGAGTGAATGCATTTATAGGTCAGTTGGAGAAGCTTGAACTGGATGCGGAATTGGACAGGGAGCCAGTGAAGCGACTTGAGAAGAGGAGTAGTGTGGGCATGGCGAGGCTGGCAGAAGATTAGTCGAGCAGCGTGATTTTGTATGGATTGAAGAGGGAGGAGGTGGCTCGTGGAGACCAGCGAGGAGTAGGTTGCAGTAATCAAGGCAAGAGGAGATCAAGGAGTGGACAAGCATTTTGGTAGTGTGTTCAGAGAGGAAGGGGCGGATTTTGCTGATGTTGTAGAGAAAGAAGCGGCAGGTCTTAGCTACAAGCTGGATATGAGCGGAGAAGGAGAGAGAGGTGTCAAAGATAACCCCTAGATTTCGGGCCGAGGGAACAGGAAGGATAGTAGATCCATCCACATGGACTGAGAGAGGGGGAAGTGGGGGGGAGGAGTTGGGTGGAAAGACAAGGAGTTCAGTCTTGGTCATGTTCAGTTTCAATCGGCGATGAGACATCCAGGCAACGATGTCTGAGAGACAGGCAGAGATCTTGGACTGGGTTGCCGGAGAAATATCAGGTGTAGAGAGGTAGATCTGGGAGTCATCGGCATAGAGATGGTACTGAAAGCCATGGGAGGAGATAAGCGCGCCAAGGCCTTGGGTATAGAGAGAAAATAGGAGGGGGCCCAAGACAGATCCCTGGGGTACATCTACATATAGCAGGGTAGGGGAGGAGGAGGAGCCACTAGAGCATACACTGAATGAGCGAGGGGAGAGGTAGGAGGAGAACCAGGATAGTACGGAGTCCTTGAAGCCAAGCGAGGAGAGGGTGGTGAGGAGAAGGTTGTGGTCAACGGTATCAAAAGCAGGAGAAAGGTCAAGAATGATGAGGATGGAATAGAGGCCCTTAGATTTAGCCAAGAATAAGTCATTGGTGACTTTTGTGAGTGCCGTTTCAGTGAAGTGTAGGGGACGGAAGCCAGATTGTAGTGGGTCTAGGAGGGCCTGGGAGGTGAGGAAGTCGAGGCAGCAACGGTGGACTGCTCATTCTAATAATTTGGATATGAAGGGAAGGAGGGAGATAGGGCGATAGTTAGAAGGATCGAGTGGGATTGAGTGAGGGTTTCTTGAGGAGGGGTGTGATAACAGCATGTTTGAAGTCAATGGGGACAGTTGCCGTGGAGAGTGAAAGGTTGAGGATATTAGTGATGGAGGGGACAATGGTGAGGGAGATGGAACATAGGAGATGGGTGGGGATAGGGACTGATGAACAGGTGGTGGGTTTGGAGGAGGAAAGGAGGAGTGTGGTTTCTTCTTCAGAGATTGGAGGGAAGGAGGAGAAGGTGGCAGGGGGAGTATGGATGGGGGAGGAGAATTGGAGAGGACGGGAGGTAGATGAGGGGGTAGGGAATTGAAGGGTAATCTTATGAACTTTGTCGTAGAAGTAGTCAGCTAGGGTTTGGGCAGAAAGGGAGGGCGGGATCGGGGGTGGGGGGCCTTGAGGAGAGAATTGAGGGTATTAAAGAGACGGCGAGGATCAGAGGCAAGGGATTTAGTCAGATGGATGTAGTAATCTTGTTTGGCAAGTGCTAAGGCTGACTGGAAGGAGCCAAGCATGAATTTGAAGTGTAGAAGGTCTTCCGGGGAGCAGGATTTGGACCAAGCTCATTCGGCAGAACGGGTGCAGATGCGTAGGTAACGGATTGTGGGTGAAAGCCAGGGTTGGGGAGTAGATCGTTTGACAGGATGTGGGGTGGGAGGGGCAAGAGTGTCAAGGGCAGAGGATAGTGTAGCCTTGTATGAAGATAATGCCTCGTCGACGGACTTGGAGGATAAAATAGAAGAGAGAGATGGAGAAATGGTGGAAGAGAGAGTCATGGGATCAATATTGTGAAGGTCTCTAAATAGGTCAGAGGAGGCAGGACAAGGTTGGGATGGTGGAAGCTGAAGAGTAAATGTTAAGAGGTGATGGTCAGATGAGGGGAGGATTGATTTGTGGAAGTTTGAGGGAGAGGAATTGGAGAAGAGTATTAGGTCACAGCAGTGGCCATGTAGATGTGTGGGGGCAGTGGAACAAAGTTTGAGGTCGAATGAGGAGGTAAGAGCGAGGAACTTTGAGGCATGGGGATCGGAGGGGTTGTCAATGTGAATGTTGAAATCGCCAAGAATAAGAGTCAGGGAGGAGGGGTCCATGAAGGCAGAAAGCCAGGAGTCGAAGTCGGTAAGGAAGGTTGATTTGGGCTTGTCGGGTGGGTGATAAATAACAGCTACTCAGAGGGGGAGTGGTGTGAGGAAATGAATGGAGTGGACTTCGAAGGAGAGGGGGAGTGTGATTGGGGTGGCAGGAGTGGTTGGAATTGGCAGGAGGGAGAAAGTAGGAGGCCAACGCCACCACTGCGGCCAGTAGATCGAGGTGTATGGGAGAACTGGTAGCCCCCATAGCAGAGAGAGGCAATGGATGCGGTGTCATCTGGGGAGAGCCAGGTCTCGGTCAAGGCAAGAAGGTGTAGGGCATTAGAGATAAAAAGATCATGAATAAAAAGGGTTTTTTTTAACGACTGCGTGTGTGTTCCATAGGGTGCATGAAAATGGGAGAGCAGAGGGGGGAGGAGAGGAATATGGATAAGGTTAGATAAGTTACATGTGGATTTCTTATTAGAGTAGCGTGGGGTCTATTTCTAGGGTAATACCGAGATTTAGAGGGAGCAGTGTGTGGGTGGGTATGTCTGGATGTGTGTGCTCTTGAAGAGGGACATGAGGGAGGGAAAATGAGGGGTAAGTTGATGGTATCGGGTAGGTAGTGTGAGGGATTATTTTTGGGGGTAGGGTTGGAGTTGATATCTATGGATGAGTGATTGTGGGATGAATGAGGGAGGGCGGATGGAGGGAGGAGTGGGATGTGGATGAGAGTTGATAGGGTACGTGGGGAACATTTTTTAGTGTGAGGAAGAATTTGGGGGGTGGGGGCCAGGGTTGGGGTTGATATTACCTGATGAGAGAAGGAGAATGAGTATTAGAGAGCCGGGTAAAGTGGAGATAGTACGGCGGAAGCGAGGGTGAGGTTGCTTTAAAGAGAGAGGGGCTGGTTGAATGCGGGGAATGGTGTGAAAAAGCTCAAGAGCAGGTACTAGGCTAGGGGGCAGAATGGAGGGAGAAGTGTGGAAGGTAGAGAGGGGGGCTGGCTGAATGTGGGGGATGGTGTGAAGAGGCTCAAGAACAGGTGCTAGGCTAGGGGGCAGAGTGGAGGGAGAAGTGAGGAGGGTAGGGGAAGGATAGGGGGAAGAGGAGGGAGGGTGTTGGTAGGAGGGGAGGCAGTTGGGGAGGATGAGGAAGAGAAGGACAATGAGATGTGGGGCTATGGTAGTGGGCAGCAAGGTCTGATCAAGCAATGGATAGCAAGTTCTAGGCAAGCAATGGGTAGCAAGTTCTATGCAGTCAATAGGTAGCAAGTAATAGGCAAACAAGTAGGCGGTGGGTAGCAGTTCTATGCAAACAATAGGTAGCAGTTCTATGCAGCAATGGGTAGCAACAGTATGCAGACAATGGGTAGCAACAATGGGTGGCAGTTCTATGCAACAATGGGTAGCAGTTCTATGCAACAATGGGTAGCAGTTCTATGCAACAGTGGGTGGCAGTTCTATGCAACAGTGGGTAGCAGTTCTATGCAACAATGGGTAGCAACAGTATGCAGACAATGAGTAGCAACACTCTGTAAGCAATGGATAAGCAATGGATAACAGTTCTATGCAACAATGGGTGGCAGTACTAAGCAAAACAATGGGTAGCAAGCAATGGACAGCAGTGGGTAACAGTTCTATGCAACAATGGGTAGCAGTTCTATGCCCAGTAAAGGGTAACAGTACAGTGCAGGCAGTGGGTAGCAAGTTCAAGGCGGGTAATGATCAATGCCAGCAGTGGGAGGCAAGACAAAGGAGAGTTACTTGACAGTACCGGGGTGGAGCTCGTGAGATGGTTCGGTCAGGAGTCGATGTGTGGAGGAGCGATCAAGCCTGGTCGACCCCGGCAGCTACAGAGCACCAGAGCGCCCCCAGGCCTGCACCTAAGGGCCACGCCAAAGGACCCTCTGGTGAGGCCCTCAGGCATGGGCCCGCCCGATGGCGCCCTCCTTGTGAGTGAGCTGCCTGTGTGAGGAAGACGACAGGCAGAATAGCTAGATTTTTAGGTCTAGTGTTTCTTTCTTTTGTTTGTAGGTTTTTTGAGGCTCAGGGGGTTCCTCAGCCTTAAGGAGGCTGTTGTCAGTCCTCTTTATTTTTAAGTTTATTCTTAGTTTTATAGGACAGCAGTTTTGGCATTGATCTCTGATGCCACATGTTCTCTCCCTCCTAATTATGTCTCTGAGGAGCATTTGTTAAGTCCCGGGATATTAGGCAAATTGCCAGCTTTTAGGTTCTTCAAGAGCAGAGCCCTAACTTGTAGAGGCAGCTGGGCGGCGGGAAGAAGAGCAGCATGTAGCCCGTGCCCGATGGTGCCCTCCTTGTTATGGGCTGCAGCTGGGCAGCGGTCTGTTGTTGGGCATGTGGCAGTCTGTTGTTGGGCATGTGGGTGGCTAGGTCCACTAGTTTGCTCATGCGGTCTGCAGGAAGAAAGGCTCTGTACTGTTGGGTGTCCAGTATGGCTCCTATGAATTCCAACATTTGGCTTGGAGCGAGATGGGATTTTGAGAAATTTAACACAAATCACAGATACTGCAATAGTGCAAGAGTTCTTTGATGAAATGAGCAGAGTTCTCCAGGAGAGTCTGCCTTTATTAGCCAGTCATCTAAGAAGGGGAAGATGAAGACTTTGTTGTTTCGAAGATATGCTGCCACCACGGCCATGCACTTTGTGAGGACCCTTGGTGCAGATGCAAGACTGAAGGGCAGGACCCTGTATTGGTAATGAATGTCCTGACAGGTGAGGCAAAGGTACTGGCTGTAGTCTGGATGAATCGGTATATGAGTGTAGCCCTCTTTGAAATCTAGGGAACAGAGCCAGCCATGTTCTTGTAAGTAGGGGAGGAGGGTTCCCAGAGAGATCATCTTGAATTTTTCTTTCACAAGGAACTCGTTTAACTCCCTGAGGTCAAGAATAGGCCTATAGCCTCCTGACTTCTTTGGAACGAGGAAGTAGGAGGAGTAGAAGCCTTTTAGAAGATGATTTGGGGGAACTGCTTCTATGGTTCCTTGGGAAAGAAGATTGTTGACTTCCTGCCTGAGCAGGGCATCTAGGGGAGGATGGATGGGAAAATCTCCCCTGAAGTAATGAGAGGGAAGTTCCCGAAAATTTAGTTGGTGACCTTTTTTTTTTTTATAAATCTTTATTTAACCTTTTACAAATCATACATCAAAACAACCACAACACAACGCAAAAAACAAACCCATACAGAGCAACAAAGCATAACCCCCCCCCCCAACCCACCACCCACCCTGGCTCTCCGGGAGTAGACAAAAAACATGGTAAAATAAAGAAAGGAAGCAAGGGGTACCCACACCAACCTCCCAATCAACGACACCCTAGGTGGGGCAGCCTATACAGGCACTGGGCCTTTGGACGCTGGGCCTCTGGGCGAACGCTCCCACACAGCCTGAGATCGGGCTACAAATTGATCCAAAAGAAACCAGCTCTTCTTTGTCCGGGTGGTGGAGTTTGCTATAAATTTTTTCCAATTTAGAATAATGACAAACCAAGTTCCACCAGCCGTCCAAGCTCAGGCTCTGAAAGTTCTTCCACTTCCAAAGGATCATCTTAATAGCGATGGCCATCACAAAGTTAAATAAAAAAATTTTGTCGTGGTCCCCCCCAGGAAATACACCCAGAGACTGCAGAAAGATCCTGCTCCTCTCCAACTCTGCAGAGAAATGCAAGATCAATTGCATCCTAGCCCACACCTGCCTCCAGAACCTCTGGACCAGGGGACAGTCAAAAAACATATGCAAAAAAGTGCCTTTTTCCCTCAAACAGGACCAACACATGCCGGAAGTGCCAGGGTCCCATTTAGCCAGCTTCGAGGGGGTTATGAAAGCCCGGTGCATGAAAAAATACAGTGACTGAGTGATCGCTGCCGACCTAGAAGCTTTGGATACCGGACCCCAAAGGATTTTCCACGCTGGAAATGGAATTGCCTGAGAGATGTCAGACTCCCAGACCCGGGCCAGCCCAACAGGAACAGTGGAGGTACATTCCCTCCACAGAGCATAAATCTTAGAGGTAACCCCCTGCTGGCCAATGATAGCCCTGAGCCCATTAAGCAGAGCTCTTCCCTTAGCTAGCTCAGATGTCCTTAGAGGTGTGTTAGATGCAATAATACAATGTTTAAGCTGGACCCATTTAAAAAAACAGGAGCTAGGTAGGGAGAACGCCCCCTGCAATACCTCAAAATCTTTCCATCCATTAGCATCTACTAAATGCCCAAGTGACCAGATTCCCCGCTCTTGCCACTTCCTCCAGGCGAACATACGCCCACGAATCCTGAACCTTGGGTTCCACCACAACAGAGTTTGACCCGAGGGCGGATCATCCTTGGCCACCAGCCGTGCCAAAGCGGAAAAAGCATCCTGAGTAGATCTAATAACTCGCCCCACAAGAGACCATTTGGGATGTAACGAACCCAACATATATGCCAAAGGGCAGGGGGCGGCTACACAAGCCTCAACTTCTAACCAGGTAGGTCTCTGGCCAAGATCATCCGATGTCAACCACAAGGAACCTTGTTTAAGCAGAAGGGCCTGGTGATACCAAAAGAAGTCAAGGAAATGCACTCCCCCTTTATCCCTGGCGGCTTTCAACTTTTTTGTGGCAATACGAGGTTGTTTACCACTCCATAGGAAAGTAATGAGACTATTCTCTAGTTTTTTATACCAAACCGACGGGATAGTAAAGGGGAGCATACCAAGCACGTAATTAATCTTTGGAGTGAGAGACATTTTAATGACCTCTAGTCGGCCCCACCAGGAGAGATGAAGGGGGGCCAAGCTAAAGACTTCTGCCGAATCAGGAGGAGGAGCTCTTCAAGGTTCTTCCAGATCATGACGTCTGCCGACGCGTTATACCATGCCCCTAGGTACTTGACACTGCCCGCCTCCCACTTAAAGGGAAAAGCTGCCATCTCTGCCGAGTTGGCAAGACAATTAAGGGGGAATGCCACAGATTTGGACCAATTAATCTTGTACCCAGAGACGCTAGAATACTCATCAAACAGGGCCAAAATAGTCGGGACTTCAGCGGGCTGCGGAAAAAAGAAGCAGATCGTCTGCATAAGCGGACATCTTTACTTGCAGAGTCCCAATTTGAACCCCCCTGAGATCTGGCTGATGCCGTACTGCGATAGCCAAAGGCTCCAAAGCTAAATTAAAAAGCAAAGGGGAAAGGGGACACCCCTGCCTAGTTCCTCTATGGAGGGAGAAAGGACGCGAAAGGGTGCCATTAACACATATACTAGTGGTCGCACAGGAATATAATGCCCTGACCTTATTTATAAACCCTTCGCCTAAACCAAACCATTGCAGAATGAAAAACATAAACGGCCATTCCAACCTATCGAACGCCTTCTCCGCGTCTAATGAGAGAGCGACATACGGGCAGGAGTCCGACGACACCCTCTCGAGCAGGTTGCACAAAAGGCGGGCATTATCTGTGGTAGACCTCCCGGGTACAAACCCACATTGATCAGGATGAACCAAATCACCTACGACCGCTGCAAGTCTTCACGTTAAGATACTCGCATAGATCTTATAATCGGCATTCAGGAGAGAAATGGGCCGATAATTCGCTACATACTTGGGATCTCTGCCCGGTTTTTCCAACACCACGATTGTGGCCTCAGCAAACCTACCGGTGTGACTATGCTCTTTTTCGAGCTCTCCATAGTACTCCAGCATAAACGGAACCAACTCTTTGCTGAAAACTTTATAAAATTCAGCGGGGAGACCGTCAGGTCCGGCCACTTTCCCCGAGGGCATAGCCTTGACTGCCGAGAGGAGCTCATAGCTCGAAAAGGGTTTTCCGATGTCAAAAGCATGATACTCCTCCAGAACAGGGCGCTCCAGATTTCCGACAAATCTGGTAAACTCGCTGATATCTGCCCTCGACTCAGAAGCATATAACGAGCTGTAGAATTTAGAAAATTCTCCCACTATCTGCTCGTCTTTTGTCAGACATTCTTGACTACTAGATAAAATAGAAGCTATTCTAATTTTAGCCTGCTTCCCCCACACAGTATGCGCAAGAAGCCTTTCAGCTTTATTCCTCTCCACATGAAATCTTGCAGACTGCTTTAACATGATCTGCTCGACCTCAGAGCTCAGGATTTCATTGTATCGGAATCTTAACCTTTGCAACTGCAGTAAGATTCCCAGGCTAGGGTGGGAGACCCACAGCCTTTCACCAGCTCAAATTTGCGCATCTAATGCAAACAATTGAGCCTTCCGCCGTTTTGCCTCCAGTTGGTAACCTTTTTAAACAACTGAGTTCCCCCCAATAAAGCCTGAAGCAGAGTCCTTGAGGTTCTGGACTCAAAATGTGCCACATTGCATTTTTGGGGCTTCCTTAATGCTTTTTCGAATAAGTACTGCATTTTTTTCATTTCCTGAGTTGCTAAATAAATATAATTATTAGATTTTTTGGTTTAATAAAAATGATTAAAATGGAACTCAATGTTTTAGCGGGTTGATATATGCACTTTCTTCTCACTATCTTAGGGTTCCAACATTTAAATGTGTTATCATTCTTGGAGGCCTAATTGCTGGTAGTCTTTTTGGTGTTTATTATTGACGTGCAAAGTGGCATAGTCTCCCTGCAATAGTGGTGGGTTCCTGAATGTGCAGGAGAAGACTGGCTGTGCTCCCTATGTGGGAATCAAAAGCTTGGTGGTGTTGGTGCCTGGGTGGCTGGCTGTGGCTTGGCTAATCTGGACTTTTTTGCTTGCTTAGGACCCTGTTGTTTCTGTTGGGTCTGATAAGCCAGTTGGGAATAGGAGGGGTAGAACCTTCTCTTTTTAGGGTAGAAAGATTTTTTTAGGTGCTGTCTTTTTCTTGATATGGTCAGCAGTTTTCCTAGAGAGCTTCTTCAGGGTGGTATCATCCATTTCAAACTTTCCTGCTTTCTCCCTCAAGTTCTTTCCAAAAAGATTCTCCCCAGTGCAGGGTATATTGCCCAGCTTATCCAGGACTCATTGTTCCAGGTCCGAAGCCTGAAGCCAAGCTAACCGCCTTGTACCAATGGCAAATGGAAGAGGCCCTGCTGGTTGACTCAAAGGCTGCCCTATTTACAAACTTTGAAACATTTTGACTATGTGCCAAAACCACTTGGAAGGCAGGCCTCTTTTCCTCTGGGAGGAAGGGAAGGAAACCTTCCCAGTCTGTTCAGTTCCTTTAGGAACATCCCAATATAGAGGATGTAAGAATTAATCCTGCTGGCTAGCATGGATGCCTGAAAGGAACATCAGGAGAAGGAATCGAAATTTCTCGATTCCCTTCCTGGAGGAATCAAGACATGAGTCTTGCCACTTTTGATGCGATGCATCATCAATTCTACCACCATAGAATGGTATGGCAGGTGTGGCTTCTGAAAACCAGGACACTCCGGTACCCTGTACATGGTGTCCAGTCGGCGACTGATTGGGGAAATTGTGAGAGAGAGATTTCCCACATCCGGAGCATCAAGTTATGTAGGATCCAGTGTACTGGGAGGATTGTGACCTCCTTTGGGGCTGTAGGATACTGGAGTATCTCCAGCTCCTCCACTCTTGGTTCTGGTTCCGATTCCGGTTCCAATGCTGCCGATATCGATAGGCCAGCCACCATGTCTTGGATGAACTCCTGAAATGACACGCCTTCAGGAGGGGATGTATGCCAAGTGCTGATGGATGGAGGGGAGAGTTCCAAGGCTATGTCCTGGAGGTTATTGGAATCAAAAGAATGGTGGTCAGAATTGAAGGAATCTGAATCCAACACCAGCGAGTATCGATGATACATACGGTGGCATGAATGGTGTCGATGCTCAGTAATGTCTGTGGGTTCTACACCTGGGGTAGTCCATGGATTATCAGCTACTGTTACCGATACCAGTGTTGGTACTGAGGTGTTGATTCTTGGTGCAGAGTGCATTGGTGACAAAGGCAGTACCGCTGCCGAAGCCTGCAGCAGAGTCAATGGAGTCATCAAAGCCGATGTTCCCGGTTGCAGTCCTGTGGCTGTCGGTGCAAGGGGAACCAAAGCCATGAGGAGGGCTGATAAGGTTCTCTCCAAGGACAGCATATGCTGAACCAAGGAGGTAGCCTGCATCTGGTCCAATGAAAGAACGGGGCTGGGTGCCACCATACCAGAGCAAGGCATTGGGGGCTCTCCGGAGGCTGAGACCTTGGGTACCTCCTGATTCCCCAGTAAAGCTTTGAAGGACAAGTCGTCCTGCCGGGGATGCCTAGACCAATGACCGGAGTCGGAAGATGTCTTGGAAGAGTCCCAATGTTTAGAACGGGATCTCTCCCTCGATTCCTGAGACTTGCCTGAGGAATCTGTGGACTTTCCCTTTGGAACCTTCAACTTCTCTAAGGGATCTCAGAGCTTTACCTTGTCTTTTGTAGATTTTGAAGGAGACATGGTCTTTTTGGTCTTTTTGTCCGAATGTCTCGGCTCTTTGGAATGCTTGGAACCGTGCGAGCATGTGGATGCTCTGGAGGAAGTGGAGACTAGCGACATCGAGTCTGAAGAGAAAAGCTCTCCAAACTTTTTGCCTGGTTCCCTAGGCCCCTCTTTGTCATCTGTTTTGCAGAGGGAGCATTCTTGGGAAATATGGTTGGGACCACTGTTCCCTCTAAGCTGTGCGCGTGTGCGCGCGCACACACCTCACTGAGCGAGCGCACATACTTTACAACAGAGCGCACAAAAATTACGGTTCTGATTCTGATAGAAAATGACACAGATGTCTTTAAAATTTAAAAGTTGTTGTGCATTTACGGTTTTCATAAGTTCTACAATATTTTCTAGTGCAATCAATGTGGTGTACATACTGTATTCTGACGTGTAGTCAAATTTTAAAGTATATAACTCCGAGTGTCGTTATGTGGCGCACAAAAATTTAACCTTCCTTCAAAAGCTGCACAGCTGATATTTTATACGCACACAGCCTACAGAAAATTAGAGGGAACATTGGTTGGGACCAAGGCATTTCAGACACCAATCGTGTTTGTCTGTCATCGAGAAGATGCTGGAGCACCTGGTGCATTTTTTAAAACCACTGGAGGGCTACTCCATGGTAAAGATGGTGGGCAAGGCCCAGTGGGCACGAGGTCCTGAGATAAAGAAAAAAGTTTTTTGTTTTTGTTTTTTAAAGAAACAGGAATTTAAAAGGAAAAAGAAAAAAGGGAACCAGTATTGAGCGATATCGGTGTGGTTAGGCAGAAGTGGTTTTTGAAACATTTTGAAGTTCTTTTCTCCAGTGAGGGGTTAAAAACCCATTGCTGAGGAGAGGTAATTGGAAGAGCAGGAAGGCAGTAGCACAGGTGCACTGGAGTGTTCTCAAAGGCTTTCCTATTGGTAGCTGGGGAGCTTCCCACACGGGCTCCATCGATACCCGATGTTGCCCATATGTGGACTACATTCCTGTTTGTTCCTGGAAATTAACCCATTTACAAGACATAATGCAAATGCAATGTATGCTGTTGAGTCAGTGCTGATTCCTGGTAACCCAGCATTCCCTGGGTTTTCTTGGCAAAGTGTGACTGGAAGCAGGGCCATCGCGTCCATTAGGCAAACTAGGCAGTTGCAATAGCTCAGAAACCGTGAGACAGAACTTACTTTAACTCTCCGTCACTGCCTCACGGTTTTTACACTCTACCAGCAGCCTCTGCCACCCATACTTATGGTTGGAAGTGTGCATCAGAGGGGGGAGGAAGAAGCTGCTAGTAGAGAACAGAGACCATGAGGCAGCGCTGGCGAGTTAAACTAAGTGCTGCCTCGTGGTTTCTGAGCCATTGCCGCCACTGCAGGCCCCAGAGAAGGACAGCAGCAGGGGCAGAGGGGTAGCTCACCTAGGGCGCCTCCGATCCTTGCATCTGACCTGACTGGAAGTAGAAAGCCCTGAAAGTCTTTGAGACAATGGAGGGTAAAGTGACTTGCCCAAGGCCACAAGGAGTGCCAGAGGGAAATGAAGGCTGGTCTCTTGGTCACTAGGTTGCTGCACTAACCACTAGGCTACACCTCCACTTCACAGAACTGCAAACCATGTAACTGCCTCTAAAGGGGATATTCAACATGATTAGTATCGCTGAATATCCCAGATACCGCCACTCTACACCCCGATGCTACACAGTTAGCACTGGGGCTTTCCAGGGGCAGTACCTGGGGATAACTGGTCAGCAGTGATATTCAGCTACTGCCCAGTTATTCCTCAGCAGCGAGTTAGGTGCAGCAAAAGCTTTTCTAACTTTTGCCACTGAAGCTAACCGGGCAGCGGCTGAATATTGCCATTGCCCGGTTAGCTTCCAGCTTCTGCGGCAAACCTGGATATTCAATGTTAGTGGCTGGATATGGTCCCATCCTCGAATATCCAGGTTAATGCTTCACAGCGATGGCTAGACGCTGTACTCACAGCATGTCCGACATTAAAGGTACTCCAGGACACGGACAGGGATTTTGAGAGTGCTCCTTTTGGCCATTTCTTTATAGAAGGGATGAAGGGGGAGATAATCCTTCATCTTCCAGAATCTTCCAATGTTTATTTCCCCCTCCAAATTGAAATGGAGGCAAAATAAGGATCCTCTGTAATTAAGAGCATCTGCACGTCTAGGTTTGCAAAGTGGCCCAGATACACACGCCGGTGCTGACATTTACACACATTCCTTTGACATGCCGGCACTCGCAGATTGAAAGTTGCCAAGTTTCCTTCAATCACTATTTCCCATATATATATATTTGTGAAATGACTCCTCCTGCTGCACGCAGATGTGCATTTTAGAAACTGCTCCACATTTAGCAGAGCTCTTCCGAAAACACCACCAGAATATTGGGCCCAAAATGTTTTAAATGTGTTTCTCTGCACATTTTAAATAGAACGTGGAGATCGAAACTGAGATTTCAAAGCCAGGACATACTTAATTCTGGTGGTGTTTTCAGAAAAGCTCTGCTAAATGCGGAGCAGTTTCAGTTTCAATTTGGAGGGAGAAATAAACATTGGAGGATTAAGGATTATCTACCCCCTCAGACCTCCTGTAAATAAATGGCCCAAAGGAGAACTCTCAAAATCCCTGTCTGTGCCCTGGAGTACCTTTAAAGCTTGACATGGACAATTTTGGGCTTACACGTGTATTCCCCATATGAAATGAGGAATACCATCTAGGCTATGCTGCTGTGCAATTTCCAAAATGGTTATTTGCACGTGGATGTGATTTAAACATGTATGTGCCGTCACATACAAGTGCAAAATGTGAATAAGGCTTCAAAATTAACCCCCCTAAAATAATCCCCTTAATGAACACTAGACTTCTTCATGTTATGTGTGAACTAATGCTGTATCAGTGCAACCTTACCCCTCTCCCACATACATGCACACTCTTTACCTTGTAATAACAGCATATGAACATTGACAAATTTATTTATTGTGAAACTAGGATCTGATTTACTAAGGATTTTCTCTTTATTGTTGACGGGAAGAAAATTTTATAAATGTACCAACAGTTTCATTACCCATAACTGCACTTGAGTTGGAAAAATGGCATGAAATGAAGTTAAATAGACATACATCTGTTTCAGTTGCAGAGAGATTGTGGGTAAACTGAGCTAGAAAATTGTATTACCAATTTCTGGAAAGTGTATTCTCTAGTTTCAAATAAAATGCCAGACTTCAAGAAACCTTATTTCCCCACAATCTGAGTATGTGAAAGTTGAAGGAAGGCTGACTACTGTATAATAAACTTTCTTACTGTCAGATCTGACCCCGTGACCTCTCTAATCTTTCACAAGCTAAATAACAGAAAAAAAAAACATCTGCGTGTTACTGAAATCACAGGCAAATTCTCTGTCAATGCTTGGACATTTTAGCTTCCAAACTTTGTTTTATTAGAATTTTAAATCTAACATCAATAAAAATATAAGAGCTAAGACACTTGTTACCTTCTCAACAGTCCTAGTCACTCTCTGGATTTGTCTCCCTTTGATCATTTTTTAAAGTTATATTCCATTTCCTTTATTTTTTTTCTCCTCAGTGGTTCTTGGCTTTTATCACTTCCTAATTAGCTCTCCTCCATCTTGCTCTGTTCACTTGTTTTTCTGATGTCTCCGCCTCATTCTGTTATGTTCTTTTTCTTCTTCTCTATGCTTCTTCCCTCCTTGATAGTCTTCTTGCTCAGAATTCTGCTGAGTTTTCTAGCTTTCATATCCTACTTCATGCTTTCTGCTTCAGATTTTTTTTTCTTCTTGTCTCTTTTCCCAGATTCCTTTCTGTACTGCTCCCTCTATTGTTCACCTCTATCTAAAAGAAGTTGCATTATTCCTGGGGATATTCTTGATAGTGCGAGTAAAGCTGCTGGCCAGATGTGATTTAGGGTTACATTTTCAAAAATGAATGTGGGACTTACGCTCAAGAAATAAGGAGTTACATTGTAATTCCACCCTATGTCCCAACGTAATACAGACATAGTTAGGCACTGGGAAAACATAGTACATACAGTGCATAAAAGTATCTGTAGGTATTCCTAGGGGCAGAATAGGGGTGCAGTTAAAGTAGGTTTAGCAGTTATGCTTATGTCGTAAAAAATACACACTCAAGTGCCAATTCCTACTGGTACAGACATGCACAAAGTTATTCTTGCCTTAGAGCTAGTGTAACATTGTGTCACAGCTTTTTTGATGAGGCAAATTTACAAAGGCATATTAATGCACATTTTGCCTTTATAAAATATGATAAAAAAAAACAATCTTCAATGATGCTCTTATCAAAACACAGTGAGAACTCCAAAGATACCTAAATAATTAAAGGAAAGTTTTAGAAAAACATTTTTCTTTTGTAGACCATCAATCTAGAGGATATAATGATATAGGATACTATATATCATGCTCAATTTTCATCATCGTTCCCATTTTCGAAACTCTATTTTTACATCTCTTTCAATTCAACTTCAGTGTGTTCAGTTTTTCATTATCAAATGTTATCTTATATTCTTTTTAAAGCCATTTATCAGAATTACCCTGACATAGTACTGTGTTTGAAAAAGTATATAACTTTCAGCTTCAGAGGACAAGTTGAACATTCAACATCCACCAGGTTCAGCCATTACGAGCTCATTCAACCATGGACTTCCTCCTCTGAAAGAAAAAAATGAGATTAATGCTTGAACCTTGAGCTTGAAAGGCAGACATTAATCTGAGGTGATGGATATGATGTTTGAATCATGTGATGCAGTGACTATAAAATGCTAATGCCATTTTTTTTCCAGAGAAGGAGGAAGTCCATGGTTAAATGAGCATGTAATGGCCGGACCTGGCAGATGTTGAATTTTCAGCAGGAAGCAGAAAGATAAGTGTTATACCTTTTGAAACATAGTACTATGTCAACAGATTTAAAAACCAAGTTTTGAAAATATAGTAACATTGTAACATAGTAAATGACAGCCGATAAAGACCAGTATGGTCCATCTAGTCTGCCCAGTAAGAGGGCAAGAGTAGGTGCACCTGCCGCTCAGTGCAGGCCACCCCTCCCCATGCCTTTGTTTTAAGGGTGAACCCACTGCTCCGTGTAGGACAACCCTTTATGTTGAGAAATGAGTTAGTTAAGTTTATTTTGATGTTATCCTGTTGCTGTAAAGGGATCCACTGTGTCTGTCCCATGCCATTTTGAACAGACACAGTGGATCCCTTTACAGCAACAGGATAACATGGTGGGACTTGCATTACCGATAATGAAAACTGAGCATGATCGCCTATATGCTCTAGCTTGATGGTCTGCAAAAAAAATGTTTTCTAAAACTTGTATTTAATTATTTATATCTTTGGAGCTGTCACTATGTTTTGCCTTTAGGAAATAGACACAACTGCTTAGATATCCTGTTATAAAATTATCCTTCACATGTAGATCTTCATTTACATACTGTAACCTGGCACAGGATCTGCCCTCTGCTGGTAGTCTGCTTCAGGTGGTGGTCATGCAAGTCCCACCAGTTCAAGCGGACAGCAGGTGGGTGACAGTACCGCTAACCGAACGAGTGTACGGATCTATGCAGGAGCCCCTTGGTAGCCTTCCTGTTCTGTTCGCCACAGTTCCAACCAGAGCTCATAAGATGTAGTTTCCCTGCCCCTCCCACCACAGGGGAATCAGCAGAAAAGTATAAATACAAACCAGCCACCCTACAGGCGCCTAGTTCAGCCCCGAAGGCCTCCGCCTTTTCTAAAAACAGTTCCCCCTACAGAGACGATCTTGGATAGTATAGTCCCAGCCTTCCTACACAGTTCAGTTCCTCCCAACAGGGAAAACAGAACAGTCTTTCAGTAGCTCCTTCAGGCAAAATGCAAAAAACAAATGGAATTCCCCTTTCTCAGCCCCAAACCAGGGAAAAATAGCCAGTATGCCTCAAACAGTGGGGTGAGAAAGAGTGGGGAAGTGCCCACACCTCTGTGACTTCCTCTTTTGTCACACCTCCCTCTTGTACCACCCTCAAACAATCCAAGAAAAAGAGAGAGAACAAAGCATCAATCAAATGAAAATTCACAGCCTATTGGCCCACTCTACCTCCATTTCTTCCTCTGAAGCAGGTAGATCAGGGGATGTCCTTCCATAGCTTCCACCTCCATGTCATCCACTGACTCCTCAGAGGCTGGCTGGATGGCTGCCCACAGGAGGCTTTTCAATACATTTGAATCCTTCTGCCCTTGGTTGTGTTCCTGGGGCCCCTCTATCCCAGGGAAACTCCCTGGCCCTAACCACTCCCCTGGTTTCTGAGGTAAGTTACCTACCTCTCATGCTGTGACTGGCTCCTGGAAGGGAGCACATATTGATTGTGCTCCCAGGGACATTGCAAATATTCTGCCTCTCTCCCAGTCTCCCCAGCAAAAGGAACTTTCCTGCCCTTAACTCTCTGCTGAGGATTTTCCTACCTACATGGGGTTGTGGGTACTGGCATACCACTAATCAGGGGCCTCCCCAAGCTTTACGAAGGGAATCTGTCTTGTTTTTGTCTGGGATTGAGGAACAGACTAGCCCTCGAGGGTCCTTCTCTGCCCCCCCCCCCCCCCTCGGTTATCCAACTCCTTAAGGAAACCTTTGGTTGCACAAAAATCAGACCTTTGAAGTGACTTTTCTGTTTCCTGCTAAAGAATAATTTACGGAAGAAGCTATGCATGTAAATAGCTTTGAATAATACATATTTTCTTTTGTAATAATCATACTTCATGATTCAGGTACTAATTTGTTTTTAGTATTGGAATCAACGGGGCTGATTCACATACTGGCATTATACTGTGCTGCACTACATTTTAACATTGCAGATAGTGTGCCCTGTCTGGCAACATTAACAATGCAGGCAAATGCAGATAGCACGGAAAATCACTGTTCTAGCTGCATTTTCCATGGTATTTCTGAGAGTGGGTGGCATGTGGACAGAAAGTGGGCATGTCTGCAGTGCCCGGTAACTGCAGGCATCGATGGCATGTGGTAACCACCCAAACTGCAGACAGCACAGGTACAACTACCACCACCTCAATGGGTGGCGCTAGCTGCATCCACCACACTGGAGCCCTCGCTCTCTGCATTTTCTGTGTAGGGTTTGCTGGGGAAATGCTGCACATGTTTCCAACAGTGCACGGCTTTTGCAGCAAACTCTATGCTAGTTACAGTAAAACAGCACATTAGCTGCACAAGCCACATACAGCTCAGTAAACATGCCCCTTAGATATGTTCACCCGCATTACTGTTACTGTGTCTTTTTTAGTGAATTGACCCCATTTAAAATAATAGGACTGGCAGCACACACATGGGTGGTAATCCTGCAAAAATGGTAGCGCAGCTTACTGGGATTTAGTGAATCAGTGCCTTGATCACTAAATTCTAACTTTGTGTGTGTGTGTAAAATATTGAAAATTTCAATAGGTTCTACTGTACATTGTCGTGTTTTTTAACTATGCTTATTATGCCTTGTTTGCATTGCACTTGCGCGTTCATAGTATGGTTCATTATTGTATTATACCTACTTCTTTCTCTTAATTGGGTTGATGTTTTAAATCGTACCTGTGTGCACCATCCTGGAAAAATGAGCTTCTTGATATACAGTACTTGGCGAAAACCTTGAACTGTTTTTTTTCTGGGAGTTGTACTCTTGTGGAAGGTAATTTTATAACCGGACCCTATGGGAGCTATTTTATAAAGACAAAGTAGCAAAGATTACGCCTGAAGTTAAGGTGTGTATATTTACACCAGCCCAAGAATCTGTGCAAATTCCTGCTCCTAAAATGTTCTAGTACATGCTTAAATTACATGCTTAAATTATAATATTTTATTTATTTGTGCGCTTTTCTATACCACCCCTTCCAGAGATCAGGGGCGGTTTACAGAGAACATGGTAAATATCAATTACATAGAACATTTTTGAGCACATAATAACTATTTTAAAGAGAAAATATTAACTATTTTACATTGAGCACATATAGAGAGTAGGACAAATATGCACTCGATAATAAACATATTAACTATTTACAACAGGACTGACTATAGTTTGGTGGAAGGAGTATAGCGGGGTTATCAGTGGGAAAGTGCAAGGGAGAGTGGGACATGAGTTAGGTAGGGTAAACTTGTGTTAGGTGATTTGTGTACTCTTGTGACATCTGCTCGGGGGTGAGCTGTAAGTTGTAATAGTGCTGGGTGAAAAGCTATGTTTTAAGTTCCTTCCTAAAGGTTAGAAGGTCTTCAATCTCTCTTAGGTTGCATGGTAGTTTGTTCCATTGACTGGGTGCATAATAAGAGAAGGCAGTATTGTTTGTACCTGCTTCGTTTTTCTTACAGAGTCAGGGATTAGAAGCATGTTAAGGTTCACCCTTCTTCTCATTCTGTTTTCTGCGGGGGGTCTGGATTAGGGTTGCTAGATGAGAAGGGGCTATTTCGTTAATGAGCTTGAATATTTTATTTATTTATTTATTTAGAAGGATTTAGTATACCGCCTTATCGTTAAATCAAGGTAGTGTGGCACATCAATCAAAATCAATAATAAAGTGTGGTTTGTAGCATGCAGTGTGAGAACTGAGAAGTGTAGTGTGTGGGGCAGTACGTTAGATTATATCGATGAACTCTTTACATAATGAGCTATATACATATATAAAAAATGGGGCTGTTTGAGAGGCGTGCTAGGATTGAGATTCTGTAATGTCTTGGGGGTAGGATCGTGATCCTGTAATGTCTTGAGGTAGAAATTTTATGTGAGGTCCTTGAAATGTACTGTAAATAGATCAGTCTTAAGAAGTTTTCTGAAGTCCTTGAGGTTCTTTGTTGATCTTATGTGGTCTGGGAGAGAGTTCCATATAGCGGGTGCTGCCAGGGAGAGTGCCCTCCTTGATGTGGCCAGCCTTGTTTTAGCAAATTCTTTTGGTGTTCTGATGGTGTCTGAGGTTCCTTTTCTTCTTGGTCTGCTGTTGTCATCGGTTTTTATGAGAGGGCATAGGCTGTCTGCTGATAGGTTGTGTATTATTTTAGATATGTGTAGAAGTACTTTGAATTGGATTCTGGAGCTGATTGGGAGCCAGTGTAGGTGGTACAGTATGGGGGTGATGTGATCGTGAATTGTGTGATCTGTCGTGAGTCGTGCGGCTGTGTTTTGTGCTAGCTGTAGTGGTTTTATTGTCTTTTTAGGTAGTCCTTGGTAGATGTGATTACAATAGCTAGAGTTGGAGTGATGATGGCTTGACAGACTGTTCGGAAGTGTTCATGGGCGAGGATGGGTTTGAGCCTTCTGACTGTCCTCATTTTGATGTAAGTGCTCTTTGTTATTTTTGCAATGTGGGACTGGAGGTTGAGGTCCTTGTCGAGCGTTACTCCCGGGTATTTTATTTCTTGTCTTACCGGTATGGTGGTGTTGTTTGGGTTGATGGTGGCCGATGGTGAGAATGTCTGGTTTCTTGTGATGAATAGAGCTTTGGTTTTGTTGTAATTTATTGATAGGTTGTTTTCTTGCAGCCAGGTTGCCATTTGTTGGAAGCAGTTGGCTATGTTGGAGTAGTCTGGGTTGTCCAGTTTGATTGGTGTGTATATCATTATGTCATCTGCATATATGGTGTATTGAATCTTGTAGTCCTTGATGATGGTGCATATGGGTTGCACGTAGATGTTAAATAGCAGGGCGGAGAGAGCTGAGCCTGACTAATGTTTTATATTGAATCCTACTGGCAACAGGTAGCCAGTGGAGAGCGTATAGAATTGGAGAGATGTGGTCGGATAGCTTGGCTTTGAAGATAATCCGAGCAGTAACATTTTGGGCCATTTGTAGTATGTGAAGGTTTTTCTTAGATGTACCTTGAAATAAACCGTTGCAGAAATCTAGGTGTGGCATTATAAGTGCCTGGGCAACCGTTCTGAAATCACCAATGTCAATGAGGGGTCTGAGTTGCTGAATGGTCCTAAGTTTAAAGAATATAGTTTTAGCAGTCTGTTTTATATGAGGTGTCATGCTTAGTGTTTGTCAAGGATAACTCCTAGATATTTTACTTCAGATTTGATTGAAAGGGTGATGTTCATCAGATTAACAACAGACAGGGGGATGAAATTTGGGTTTCTGGAAACAAAAAGCGCTTCTGTTTTTTTTTAAGTTAATATCCATGTGTAATGAGCGGAGCCAAAGTTCGGCTTCGGAGAGACAGGTTGCTATTTTGTCATAATTGGGATTATCTATGTCGCATGGGGCGAACAAGATGATGTCATCCGCGTAAATGAAGTAGTTTATATTGTGGTGTTTGAAAATGGTGCAGATAGATTGAAGATAAAGGTTAAAGAGTAAAGCAGAGAGAGCAGATCCTTGTGGAATTCCCCGCTCTTGTGGGAATGGTAGGGAAGGGGATTGATCTATTTGTACAAATTGGAATCGGTTAGATATGTAAGATTTAAACCAGCCGAGCATTTTCTCTTTTAAACCAAATTGTGTTAGTCTGGCTATGAGGATGCCATGGTTCACACTGTCGAACGCTGAGGAGATATCAAGGAAAATAAGCAAAAAAGCTTGCTTAACATTATCCATGCCTTTGATGAGTGAGTCAAAAAGAGCTATAAGTAAAGTTTCTACCCCATGATATGGGTGGAAGCCATACTGGTGCTCATCTAAAGGGGAGGTTGTGTCTATATGGTCCTGCAGCTGAATCTGAACTACCTTCTCGATAATTTTAGCTAAGAAGGGTATACTAGCAATGGGGCGATACGAGGAGGGGTCACTGTTGTTAAGAGTTTTATTTTTTAGTAGAGGGCGAATTGCTGTATACTTGAGGTCATCTGGCACGACGCCCTGAAGTAGGGATTGATTTACTACTTTCAATATGTATGGGGCGAGTTCCGATTTTTCCACCTTAATCTATGCCACTGGGCATGGATCAAGGAGAGAGGTGGCAGTATTGAGGTTTGAAATGGTCTCTAGAAGTTGCTTGTTTGATATTATGTGAAATGAGCTCCATTCATTGGCATTACTTGCTGTGGGAGATGTCAGGGTAGGTATTGAACGGGTACTCTGTTTAAGCTTGCTGGCAAAATGATTTGCCAGGAGTTGGGGATTGACTGGGATTTTGTGAAAGATGGCTTCAGGAACTTTAGTTAGGAATTTAATAATCTCGAAAAGCTCCCTTGCCCAGTTGATGGCCTTTGATAAAGTTTTTGTGTGATGTAGCCTTTATGCAGTGTTTATAGACTCCTTATAGGATCTGAGAGTTGTGAAATATTGCACCCTGAGTTCTGAGGTTTTTTCCTTACGCCATATAGCTTCCAACTTCCTGACATTTCTCTTTAAGGTAGAGAGTTCAGCTGTGTACCATTTCTCAGATGGTTTCCGTTGAGGTCTTTTATTTGAAGGAAAAGGTTTAGCCTCTGCCCCTATAACAGAATTCCAAATTGCTACAAGTTCACTGAGATTGTTTGAGTCATTGTCTAACTTTGTAGAAATTGATTCTAGGAAGTTTTCCTTGTTAAACTGGCGGAATCTCTGCCCTATGTGGCTGGTATTGATATGAGCTATGCTAGTGAGTTGGAAAGGGAGAGAGAAGTGTATCATGAAATGATCAGACCATGGTACCTGAGTTGTGGTGGGTGGGCTGTATTGGGGTAATTGCATATATTGTAATGAGAGGAATACTAAATCGAGGATGTTACCTTTGCAGTGAGTAGGGTGATTAATTATTTGTCTAAATCCCATTTCATCCATTGCTTCCAGGAAGGATAGTTCCTGGCTATTGGGTAGAGAAGGAAGGTTAAAGTCTCCCAAGATAATATAAGGTTTCCTCAATGAAGAGTTACATGCAGCCTGAAGGATTATGTCTAGGTTTTGCATACCAGATGTGGGGGATCTATATATGAGGCAAATAGCCATGCTATAATTTTCTATTCTGAGGATATCTATTCCATCTTGCTTGTCAAGTATGGTAGGTGAAAGATTGAGGTTAGCTTTTGCTATTGCGAGTACTCCCCCACCTCTTTTTCGCTCCCTATTGCAGCTGAATATGGTGTATCCATGCAATTTCAGTTGATTAAGAACTGAATCAGACTCAGTTAGCCAAGTTTCAGCTATACAAAGGAGATGTGGTTCTTCGTCCAAAATTAGGTCAATTATAATTGGGATTTTATTTCTAATTGACCTGGCATTGATGAGTATGCATTTTAGATGTGTTGTCTGGATATGTTTTTTCTTGGGGTTATCCATTGGCGTTTGATTTAAATGGATCAGCCTTTGTACATGAGTATACTGGTGGGTGCGTGTTCTACCCATGAAAGGATTTCTGCTATCATATTTATGGAAGTCAAGTCTGGGCCGGTAAGGGATGATGTGAATGTGGGCAGGTATAGGAAGATTAATAGGAGGGGTTAGAGAGTGAATGGGGGGAGTGTGAGTGAATAAGAACACTAATGCAAGCATCAGTATGTTTAAGGTGAGTGCTAGTATTCTTCCAAGATCCATTGTTAGATATACAGGAGTACTTTTGGGTCCAGTGAGACAGCAGAATGGGGTACAGAGGTAGTACAAAATATATAGATTATAGAACACAATGTCAACAGTGTGGTACAGCTAGCAAAGGGCTACCTATTTGAAAATTACCATAGCCTGTTAATATCTATATACTATAAAGTACAATATAGACTATAAAGCAATGGAGTGAGACACAGTACGTAGTAGAGTATAAAGCACAATGTCAACAGTGTTGTACAGATAGTAAAGAGCTACCTATCTGAATTACCATCAACTGAATTGCCTGTTAGGATTCATAAAACATATTACCGGACCTACCAGATGTACGATCAGTTATAACTCAGTTCCCCACCAAAGGGCCCTCTGGCGAGGCCCAGAGGTGCGGGCCCACCAGACGCACTGCCTTTTAAATTCCTGCACCTAAAATTTTCTAGTACATGCTTAAATTATAATATTTTATAATCTACAGGTGCACTTGAGCACTCACCTATATGCATGTTCCTGACAAAGTAAGCACCATCATTCTTTCACCCTGGTCGATATTTTAAAGGAGACCATTAAGGTGTGTTTGTGGCCACATTCATGGGTAAGGGACTAAAATACCATCAAAGTAGACGTGTATCTCCAGGAAAAAGCAGAATTTTGAGTCTTCACATATGGGTATCATCGGTACCGACGGAGCCCGCGCGGGAACGCTCCCCAGCGTCCAATGGGAAAGCTTTTGGGAGCATCCCACAGCTCATGCGTGCTGCCTTCCCACCTCACTGCCTCTCTCACTTCAGTTCTTCATTTTCAGCGGAGCCGACAGGATGTCTTTCCTGTCACCGCAGAAAACTTTATCTTCTTTCTTGTTTTTTGTGGTTGTGTCTGCCTTTATTCGACGCCTACCGGTACCGCCGGTTCTCTTTCCTTATTTCCTTCTAAAAAGAAAAAAAAAAGAAGCTTTTCTTTCTTTTCTTCAGTGCCTCACCCCTCCTGGGTTAGGCACCATTTTGGGCATTAGGCCCCAAAATCTCCAGACATGGAGAAGCCAACTAGTGGCTTTAAAAAATGTTCAAACTGTGGCGGTACTATTTCCGTCACCGACACCCACGAATGGTGTCTCAAATGTTTAGGTCCTGAAGATTGTCCAGCGGAGTGTCTCCCCTGTAGAAAGATGACCAAAAGGGGCCTGCAGAACAGAACTGCAAAGGCCGGTTCCCTTTTCACTGCTGATACGATGTCAATTGCATCGACGTCCCCAAGGGCTTCATCTTCCTCTCATGGATCTCAGGTAACTAAACAAAAGTCTGTAAAGACTAGCCGGTCCTTGAAGGGTAAATCTCCTGCAAAGCATCAAGATGCCATGGGCACTACCCTCGAGGAAAGTACACCGGCAAAATTGCCCCGGCGGGAGTCTTCGGTCTCCAAACACACACGGGGTCTCAGAATGTTCCAGAGGCCTCCACCTCTGCATAACTTCTGCTGCCATGTTCTGGGGTCGTAGCCGCTTCCACCGGTACCGACCAGGCATTGGCATTAGCGAGGGATAAGAGAATCCTTGCTATTGAACGCAGTCTAGCGTCCCTCTTAGCTGCCTCGGTACTGCTAAGACCACTACAGACGGTTCAAATGAGCTCGGTACCGACACTGGTACCGACTCCAGTGACACCCACTCCGGTGGGACGGCTTCCTCCCTTGCCGAGCCTTGAGAGTCTCTCCGGTATCGAGGGGCTGGAACTGAAACACCACGGTACAGATATCCATCGATACCAGCATCGATCGATGCAGCATCAGTTGATGCAAAGCTCCGATGAGTCTTACGATTCCGATGACTCTACCGATACAAGAGCAGTTCTGTTGAAGGATCCATCTCCTTCTCCTGAGTGCAGAATGTCTCCTCCAGAAGACATGTCTTTTCAGGATTTTATATGTGATGTAGCTAAGGGGCTTTCAATCATGGTTACTCCTGAGAAGGAACCTAGGGCAGAAGAACTAAGAATTCTGCAATACCCTATGGCTCCTAAAGAGGCAGCAATGCTGCCTATACATCAGATACTTCAAGATCTTATGTTCAGAATGTGGGAAAGTCCCTTAACGGTTTCACTGCATTCTCGATGCCTCGATACCATGTACCGAGTCCCACCTTCTCCAGGTTTTCAGAATCAGCCATGCAGAGGATAAAGAGTGCTAAAACGCATTCTTCCAACCCACCAGGACGTGAATCGAGAACACTCAATGCCTTTGGGCGTCGATGTTTTCAATCCTCCATGCTAGCAGCTAGGATTAGCTCATATTCCCTTTACATGAGAATATTTCTAGAGGAGGTTACAGCGGATTTAGAATGCATGAGCCCTCTTCTTCCTGAAGATAAATGGGTTCAATACCTCACTCTACTCAAGCACTTCAGAATGTCTCCAAATTCGTGAACCATGCAGCTTTTGACTGCTTTGAGGCTATTAGCAGAACCTCTGCTATTGCTATCGGAGCACAGCGCATTGCCTGGCTCCAGGCATCAGACTTAGAGGAGTGGGTGAAAGAGAAGTTAGGAAACATTCCTTGCACAGGAGAAACTTATTTGGGAAGGATTGGCAGAGCAAGGTTAATCAGATTGAATCTGACAATACCACCTTGAATAGACTATCAAAGTCTACAGCCAACCCATCAAAGAAAAAAACAGGCAAGAAATTTTTCTTTAATAAAAAGAAAAGATCTCATTCTTATTCCCATCCAATTCACTGTCCAGTTCATGCTCCCCAAAAAGGGCAGCAATCCAGACAGCAAAAAAAGCCGCAAGCTCAAAGAGCTCAACTGGCTCAGCAGGTACAGCCTCTGCAGGGGCTTTGACTTCTACCTGGCGAACTTAACCATTTTGCCTCTGAAAGGTCCAGAGCCCTTGACCATTCCGGGTAGATTATGCCATTTTGCCAAAAGATGGCAACAAATAACATCAGAAAACTGGACTCTGTCCATTATACAATAGGGGTACAAACTTCACTTTCTCAGTATGCCCCCACCTACAGTCATAAAACAATTCAATTCTCAAGGCCCTGTCACCGACATCTTGTGTCAGGAGGTCTCCTCACTTCTTGCTCAAGGAGCAATAGAAGAGGTACCCATATCCCAACAGGGGAAGGGATTCTACTCCCCCTATTTTCTCATCCCAAAGAAGACAAGGGGACACAGATCTATCCTGGACCTCAGAGAATTGAACAAATATCTGTTCCGAGAAAGATTCAAGATCTCCCTCGGAACACTTTTAACATACCTTCAGAATCAGGATTGGTTATGTTCTCTAGATCTAAGAGATGCGTACACACATACTCGCATCCATTTCTTTTTCAAGGAAACCACTTCCAATACAGAGTCCTTCCATTTGGTCTGGCCTCTGCCCCAAGAGTCTTCACAAAATGCATGGCTGTAGTAGCAGCATTCCTGAGAACTCTGGGGATATTCGTCTTCCCCTACTTAGATGACTGGCTCATCAGAGCACCAACAGCTCCAGAAACAGAACTAGCTGTTTCTCGTGCCATGAGAATTCTCCAATATTTGGGTCTGGTAATCAACCACCCAAAGTCTCACCTCACCCCTTCTCAATCCCTAGAGTTCATAGGGTCTCGCCTAGACACGCAGCAATGAAGGGCATTCCTGCCACAGCCGCGCTGTCTACTAATAATAGAATTGGCTTCCCAAGCAGTAAAGAAAACCCTCCTGACTGCTCGGGAAATGCTTCAATTGCTAGGGCATATGGCATCCACTGTACATGTGATCCCTTATGCCCGCCTACACATGCGAGCGGATCAGTGGACCCTCTCTTCTCAGTGGACACAGGCCACAGGTCACCTGACAGACAAAATCAAGAACTCGACACATCTCATTTTGTCCCTGCAGTGGTGGCAGTCTCTCGAAAACCTCCTAGTAAGCTCCCCTTTCCAGCAGCTACTGCCCCAAATCACCCTGACAACAGATGCATCCAAGCTGGGTTGGGGAGCCCACTTGCACGATCTTTCCACTCAGGGTCTCTGGACCTCACAAGAGGCCTCTCTTCAAATAAACCTCTTAGAACTCAGAGCCATTTACAATGCTATAATAGCATTTCAGGCCCACCTCAGTCAAAAGACAGTTCTGGCCCAAACCGACAATCAGGTTGCCATGTTTTACAAAAAACAAACAGGGCGGAACAAGCTCTCTGTCGCTATGCAATGAAGCTTTGCGACTATGGGCCCTCGCCGGAGAGCTCCAAATTCACCTTCTAGCGGTATACCTTCCTGGCATTGAAAACTTGTGGGCAGACAAGCTCATTCGAATACTGCTGCCACACAAGTGGTCTCTCCAGTCAGACCAACTGGCTCGAGTGTTCCAGATCTGGGGAACACCAGATATAGACCTCTTTGAAAGTCCACAGAATGTCAAACTTCCCCGGTTCTGTTCCAGAACTCCGGCTCAATACTGTCTAGCAAAGGATGCTTTCCAGCTCCATTATTTATTTTATTTATTTATTTACATTCTCTTATATACCGCACTATTCTGCATCAGTGCGGTTTACATTGAACAAACAAATTACATTGAACAAACTGAATTACTCCTCCATTAGGGTCAAGACTTCCTCTATGCCTTCCCACCCTTTCCCCTAATTCCCAAAACTCTTTTCAAGCTTCAGAGAGACAGGGGTCATATGATTCTCATAGCTCCACGTTGGCCAAGGCAATCGTGGTACCCTCTGCTTCTGCGTCTCTCTCAAGCAACTCCTCTAGAGTTGGGATATGCTCCAGATCTCCTTTCTCAGGAGAGCGGGAAGCGTCTGCATCTCAATCCTCAGTCCCTGCACCTCCGGGCCTGGCTGCTGAAGGCATAGAATTTTCAGATATCCACCTCTCTCAGCAGGTGAAGGATATCCTTCAAGCTTTAAGAAAACCTTCCACAAGGCATTACTATGCTTTTAAATTGAAAAGGTTTTCTATATGGTGCTCAAAAAGGGGACTTAACCCCCTTTCCATGCCCATGGAGTCACTTCTGGAGTACCTCCTCCATCTTTCAAATTCTGGTCTTAAGACAAATTCAGTGTGAGTCCATCTCAGTGCTATTGCGGCTTTTCACAGAAAATGCAGATATGGTAGAAAAGTTCTACAATGTCTGCATTTTTTACGCATTAGATGCTACCACTCTTTGATAATTCTGTGTTATCACTGAAGTAGCTGCTGATGCTCTTTAAGAAACATTTGCTTTAGGGTCTCGGGCATTATTCTCTTACTGTACATAGACTTTGATATAAGAAAATAATTTTTTCTTAATTTAGCAAGCTATTCAACTGATTTTTGTGTGTCATAATAATTTGCACTTATGTGTGTATTACGTTGAATTAGAATCTTAGCAGGATGCTATAGCTTTAATTTATGGGACTAGATAAGAATCATCAATATACTGTAGTGTATAAAGGAAGACGGAAAGCAGGAATGCCTAAGGTAATATTTTCAGAGGTGTGAAATGGAGATTGCATGGTTGATACTAATTGATGCTAATTCAGAAATGTAGCTACTGGAGTTGTTAAAAATATTGAGAACTAACAGGTCAATATTTAACCATGGTGATCTGTTTTCTTTTAAATGCCAGCTACCACGATTAAATAAGATGGATATTCCATGCCACTGTCTTGATATTCAGCACCAAGCTATATCTGGATAATGGGGTCAGCCATGTTTCGGTCAGTATAGTGGCAATTTTTAGCACTGCTATATGGATAGCTATCTGGATAGCAATTTAGGACAGCTAGCTGTCCACAGCAGACCACACTATCTGAATTTTCAGTGCTGGCATCTCTGTACTCACTCTGTCCCAGGACCACACTGACACTATCTGGATAGTACCATTGATTATCGTTTTGGCCATCACTTATGTGGCTATCAAGATTTGCTAGAAGAACCAGTCCAAGATGTGGAGAGCAGAAGGATGATTAATTTTATTAAACGAGAAGATAGCCAATGGCCCGACACAGGCCATGTTTCGTTATGCCTTCATCAGGGGCTTATTTGGCTGGGCTACAAACATAAAATCATATAAATTATCAACAATAAAATATAAATATGAATAGTTAAAATAATCAAAAACACCATCAAAATTAAAAAATGTACACATATAATGAAACATCACCCATGACCAGCATAAAGAGGTCGGTAAACATAATAAATAAATAAATAATATTGTAACAGATAAAACACCATGATAAGTGATAGCCATTAAAATCTTAAAATTATAACCTATAAATAAATGTTTTAAAATATGTGAAAAACATGCACTAAAAACATATATTAAAAAACGATTATGGGGGGCGGAGCCTGATGTCCAGCGGGATGGTCGCATAACGCTGAGGCTCCCGAGAGGCCTACTCAGAATCCTGAATTAACACCATACATACTTGGAACTTCTACTCTGATCTTGCAGGGGCACATTGGTGAGATGGCGGGGACCAAACCCACGCGCCTGGAATTTGGATCTCCAGCGGCTTCTCACGGCAAACGTTCCAAAACTGAACCCCCGTCCCCGCAGAAGGGGCTGGCCTTGCGTGAGGGCCCCGAAATGCAGCAGGAAATCCTCGCAGAGATTAGAGGGGTCAAGGACCTCGTGCAGTCAAACGGTGAAGCACTCCGAGCGCTGCGGGAAGATCTTGGTGTACTGCAGGGCAAGCTCGAGGGGCTCTCTTCGCGTCAGGACAAAATGGAGAGCATATTGGACTCCCATGCGGCCCGGTTGTCCAAACTCGACAAAGTTGAACGTCAGGTACGGGCCTTGCAGAAAGAAGTGGAAGATGGCAATAATAGAGCGCGCCGCAACAACATACGACTCGTGGGCATACCGGAGGGAGCGGAATCGGGAGACATGAAAGAGTTTTTATGTAAAATCCTCCCTTCCCTGCTCCAAATCACCTTTACCAAAGATTTGGAGATCGATCGCGCTCATCGTGTACCCTCAAGCATAACGCTCAACAGGAAGACCCCGCGGCCTATCATTTTTCGACTTTTGAGATATCAACACGTGGAGCAAATTCTCAGTGCCTCTCGGGCAAAGGGCCATATGGAGTTTGAGAGCCACAAGATCTCCTTCTATCCTGACTTGGCTAAACCCACGGTCGACCGCCGAAAGCGCTTTCTGGAATTCCGACCGAGGCTTCAACAACTACAAGCACGCTATGGCCTGATGTACCCGGCCAAGCTCCGAGTCACGCTTCACAATCAGACAAGAACATTTGAGGACCCTGATCTACTAGCGGAGTTTTTGGATTCCAAAGAAGCCGACTTGATGCGCTGACTTCCAGAATATTCCTGCCAGCATTCCCATATCCGCTGTACCTTCCATACTGGATCTGCCGCAGCCCAGCACAGAGTCAGGCGTGGGCAGTTTGTTTGCCTTACTTTTGATGATATCTGTGACCCGACTCCATCTACCCACAGTAGCCTCGATGAGTATCAGAGACAGTGTTAATTATGGACTCTGGTGTTTCTTTTCTTTTTCATGTCTTTCTATCGCCTCTCTAGGGCCTCCTCCCGCAGACATATGGTCGCCATATTCATTGGGGGTTGTGCTTCTTCTCTAAGATACGTTGGTACATGCTTTTCAATATGGGGTGTATTAGCCAGCATACTCGGTGATTATGTCATTGTTGCACAGATTCTGATTATGTTGTATGTTTTCAAGTGCCCTTACCTAAAATGTCTATTACCGATTGATGGCACCATGTAAGCTTTTCTCATTGAACGTAAAAGGAATCAATAATCCGATAAAACGGAAGAAAATCCTAAGCTACCTAAGTCAGGAAGCTGCTGATCTGATTTTTCTCCAAGAAACGCATTTAAATTCGAAGGAAACTCTTAAACTCAATATTAAACCTTACATGGTGGCCGCCTATTCCCCAGCCGTTTCTAAGAAATGTGGGGTTGCCATACTGGTTAGGAAATCTTTGCATGCTACTATTATTGCGACTAGCTCAGATACAGAAGGTAGATGGTCCAGAGTTCACCTCAAGATAGGTAGCCTTGAAGTTACATGTATATGCCTTTACGCTCCTAATGTGGATGATCCTGCCTTTTTTGCTACCATTGCTCAGGTTGCGCAGGCCTCTGCTAATACTTCATTGATAATTGGGGGGGATTTCAATTTAGTCCTTGATCCCCTGATTGACAAACAGCCGCCTAGGACAAGTGGTCCCCCCAAGAGTCACACCACGCTTACCTCTTTGATCAAAGATCTTGCTTTAGTTGATTTATGGAGGTTACTACACCCCAATGAGCTTGACTTCACCTTCTTCTCTTCCCCTCACAAATCCCAGTCTCGCATAGATTTCTTTCTAATATCAAAACTGTTAGTTCCTCAGGTGGACACTGCAAAGATTCACTCCCAACATATTTCAGATCATGCTGCTATTTCCTTTCAATTACACACTACTGCACCCCAAGGGAATTCGGGGGCCTGGTTCTTTGATAGAGCCCTGTTAACTCAGCCAGAGTTCCAGTTAGAAATTCGAGCAGCCATACAGGATTACTTCCATTTTAATCTACCCCAGGATACTGCGAATTGGGCTTGGTGGGAGGGCTTCAAAGCGGCCATTCGAGCAACGATCACTAGCTATCAAATCCGCCTGCGGAAACAACGCAAGCAGCAGCTACTCATACTAGACCAACAAATTAAAGCAGGCGAACGAGTTCTAACTTCACGTACTGATCCATGTGTATTAATTCGATTACAGCGTCTCCGTTTTCAATATAATTCAATCCTCTCAACTGCAGCTTCTAAGAGTATTGAGCTTCAACGAGGGACATATTATCGTGAAAATAACCGAGCCGGTCGACTCTTAGCCAACGCCTTGAAAGGTCAAAAAGAAGCCAAACGTGTAGCGGCCCTTCGAGCCCCACAGGGAGGGGGCATATTGACCACAGACTCCGACATTGTAGAACTCTTTCGGGATTTCTATACCCGCCTATATCAATCTGAATGTGAGTTCTCGTCAGAAACATTCGAGCGACTGCTTTCTGGCATTCAGCGGCCGACCCTCTCTGAAGATGATAGGGATGCGATGGATGAACCCTTCTCTACTTCAGAGAGCCAATCTGCCCTAAAACGAACAGCCTCGGGCCGTGCTGCAGGGCCCGATGGTCTCCCGACCGAATTCTACAGAACGTTTAGTGCAGATTTAGCTCCCTATTTAAAACTCTATTTTTCTGCCCTTGCGGTAGATACATCCTCTTTGGGATCCTTTTCTGCAGCTAATGTGGTAGTATTTGAGAAAGAAGGCAGAGACCCGCTGCTAACCGCCAACTACCGTCCAATCTCCCTACTTAATGCCGATTATAAGATCTTCGCAACGATCTTGGCCACCCGGCTATCTGACAGGATGGCCACCCTAATCCACCCCGACCAATGCGGTTTTATACCCGGTCGATCCACCGCTGACAATGCTCGGACCTTGTGCCATGTGCTATCCAGTGCTGCCAATCTAGATCATCCATGGGTGGGTCTTTCCCTAGATGCCGAAAAAGCCTTTGATCGCCTAGAATGGCCCTTCTTATTTGCAGTTCTCCGATGGTATGGCTTTGGGGAGGGCTTCCTCCGATATCTCCAAGTCATGTATACTCAACCCGTCGCCAGTATTTGTGTAAATGCCATCAAGTCTCAGCCATTTAATCTCCAAAGAGGCACGCGTCAAGGTTGCCCCCTATCACCAATGCTCTTTGATCTAGCTCTTGAACCCCTAGCCCTCCTTATTAGGCAGTCCGCACGTATTCGAGGTGTCCCCTTCAGTCATAGAGAGATTAAACTCTCTGCATATGCAGATGACCTTATGCTTTTCGTATCCCTTGATTCGGTTCCAGCTGTTTTGGATCTGATTGACGGATACTCGCAATTATCGGGCTATAAAATTAACTGGACCAAATCTGTAGCATTCCCACTGAACCGCTGGGTACATGAGGCTGACATGCAGGCCTTTCCCTTCCTTTGGCAATCCCGCATGGTGAAGTATCTCGGGGTCCATTACTGTTCTCCTTTAGAAGACACTATCAGTTTTAATGCCAAAGAGGTAGTCTCCAAAGTCCGTGAGCTTACAAATCGTTGGTCTCCCTTATCTCTTACATGGTGGGGTCGCCTAGAAACTGTGAAAATGATGATAGTCCCCAAAGTGAACTACATTTTAGAAATGCTGCCATGCTTACTCCCGTTACATACTTATAAAGATATTGAGGGCCTTCTCGTCCGTTATCTCTGGCAGGGCAAGCCACCAAGGATAGCTAAACAAAATCTACAGTCTGCAAAGGGAATAGGGGGTACCAGATTTCCTGATTTTCTTAGATATCATCAAGCCTTCCTACTTAAGCAAGGTGCCCGATGGCTAGATGCCCCAACAGACAGCAGACCAGTTTGGCTTGACATAGAAGAGGAGCTTAGTAGCCCAATTCCGTTGACCCATCTCCCCTGTATGTCCTATCAAGTAGACACCCGCCATCCACCAATGATTGTCGATACTCTTGCGGCCTTTAACACTCTCATTCTATCACTGGGTCCGAACGTATGTCCTCAGGACGGACTCCCGCTATGGAATAACCCCAGAATTCAAGTCCTAAATAGAACGATAGCATGGAAACCCTGGTACTCAAGGGGGATCTGGACACCCCAACAGCTTTTTTCTGCAGCTCGTTGGAAAACCTTTTCTGATTTACAAAAGGAATTTGCGTTACCAGCGAAACACTACTTTCAATTGATGCAGCTTCAACACTGCCTCAAAAGTGCTCAAATCATGCCGCCCTCTGCCCCTACTGAGGACGGGCTATCAGAGATAGTTCACTCTATTAGTAGTACACATGGGGTAGCCTCTAACCTTTATAAAACATTATGTCAGGGTACAGACACTGCCACTTTTAGAGCTCAACAAGCCTGGGAGCGCGAACTGCAAACCACTTTAACCCCTGTGCAATGGAGCGTTTTCTGGAGCAAAGTAGTGCGAGTTTCCCGGTCCGCCTCTGTTACCCAAACTCTCTTCTTCTTTGCACACAGATGCTTTTATACCCCAGAAAAAATAGCCAAATGGAACACAACTGCTAGGGACCAGTGTTGGTCTTGCCATGCTGCTGTGGGAACCCTCGCTCATGTTATTTATGAATGCCCTCAACTACAGGTTTATTGGAGGCGGGTTTGGGGTTGTATTCAATTTATCTTACACCTTCACGAACCTCTCTCTTGGAAGATCGTGGGACTCCGCTCTGTGGCGGAGGTCCCCTCTCTTCCTAAGAAGGGTCGCTTTCTCCTTGATTTCATGCTGGGTATAGCCATATGCTTAATCACGAGGAATTGGAAGGATAGCTCTCGACTTACTGTCAATGAATGGTGGAACCTCGTCTGCTTATATAGTAAATATGAGCAGATACCTCGGAGAGCTATTCCCCATGCCAAAACTCACTCTCGCTTGTCTAAATGGCAGATGCTCAATGATTATGTACAATCTGCTCATTGTTCCGACATGCCTGTTTAATGTGCACTCATCATGTTTCAGATCACCGTTAGGTTTTGTAACACAATAATGTAAGTACACGCCCGCTTCGGGAATGATTAGTTTTCTAGAGAAGAAGCAGGGGGGAGGGGGGTGGCAGGGGTTTACTTTGATGTATGTATCACACTTTATGTATCTGTCTCTTAGCTGTATGTCTTCCTTTTCCTTTGTTGTTATAAAACGAAAATAAAGAATTTAAAAAAAAAAAAAAAACGATTATATGAAAAACCATATATAAATGAACAAATAATAAAATGAACAAGTATTAAAAGACAGGGTGTGACTAATAACAAGATGGAAGCATACCTCTATGGTATTATAAACTTCTCAAGTACATCTGTATCGCTAAAAAAAATGAAAATAATATAGCAAAACGTTATGAAAGACGGTATAATGAAACGCAGCCTTAGAAGTGAACAGTGGAACAAAAAGAGAGAACGAGGTTGGAGACATTCTGAACCATTCTATATATGTTCATTAGTTCATACTTTTAAAGGAACCAATATCCCTGTACAAAAAGGGGGTATATATTTAATAACCTTGATGAAATTGATATAAATATTAAAAAACTGGTACAACACTCCTCAAAAAAAGAGAAAGAGGAGAGAGACATTCTTAACTATTCTATGTATATTCATTGGTTTATACTTTTGGAGGAACCAAAATTCCTGTATAAAAAGGGGGTATATATTTAATGAACTTGATGAAATTGATATACATATCAAAAAACTAATACAACACTCATCAAAAAGTGTGTGATTGAGTGACAAAATTCTAAGAGTAAGGATATTATCATAAACCAGAGAAAATAACAATGAAATCTTGTGTATGTCAAACAATTATGCCAAACAGCAATGGCCATAATTTTAACCATGTTGACCTATGCTGAGAAATATTTCATAAAATTCCTACATCTCTAGGCAACGTGCCTGAAATTTAAAGAAATTAAAAACGATGACATTAGAGCAACTGCAGCTTGAAGGAATCAGTCATCTATCTATCAAGATTCGCTATCCAGATAAGTGCCTTTTGAATATTGACCCTTAAGTATTCAGGGAACACCTCATATGGACTATGATAAGAAGGCATTAGCGACTAACATAAACAATTTCAAGGAGAGACATTCAACACTTGGCTAAAAAGACATTCAATTTCAGACTTTTTTTTTTAACAAGATGGGATCATCTACACCTTAACGGAAGTGGTATTTAAAGGTGATACTGCAGAGGAATTGAGAGAAATATTGCTACACCGGGAAGATGTATTACAACTATTTGATAAACTGAATAGTAGCAAATCACCTGGAACGGATGGTATACATCCAAGAGTGTTGAAAGAACTGAAATATGAGATTGCAGACCTGCTATTAGTAATCTGTGAACTTTTATTAAAATCATTTGTAATACCTGAAGATTGGATGATTGCCAATGTAATGCCAATTTTTAAAAAGGGTTCCAGGGGTGATCCGGGAAATTACAGACTGGTGAGCCCGACGTCTGTACTGGGGAAAATGGTAGAAACCATCATAAAGAACAAAATTACACAGCATGTAGATAGTCATGGCCTAATGGGAGACAGCTAACATGGCTTTAGACAAGGAAGATCTTGTCTTACTAATCTGTTATGTTTTTTTGAAGGTGTGAATAAACAGGTGGACAAAGGTGAGTCGGTTGATATAGTGTATCTGGACTTTCAGAAAGCCTTTGACAAGGTCCTTCATCAGAGACTTTTGGCAAAACTAAAGAGTCATGGGATAGGAGGCAGTGTACTATTGTGGATCGGGAACTGGTTAAAAGATAGAAAGCAGAGGGTAGGGCTAAATGGCCAATTTTCCCAATGGAAAAAGGTGAATAGCGGTGTACCCCAGGGATCTGTACTGGGTCTGCTACTTTTTGACATATTCATAAATGACCTGGAAAAGGGATTAACTAGTGAGGTTATCAAATTTGCAGATGACACAAAACTGTTTAAAGTTGTTAAAACCCAAGAGGACTGTGGAAAACTGCAGGAGGATCTGGATAAATTGGAAGACTGGGCATCCAAATGGCAGATGAAATTTAATGTGGACAAGTGCAACGTTATGCACCTAGGAAAGAGCAACTCACACTATGGTAACACAATGCATGGTTCCACATTGGGAACCACCACCCAGGAAAAAGATTTAAGAGTCATCGTGGATAACATGTTAAAACCCTCCGCCCAGTGTGCAACGGCGGCCAAGAAAGCAAATAGAATGCTAGGTATCATAAGGAAAGGAATGAAAAATAAAACAAAGGATATTATAATGCCTCTGTATCGTTCCATGGTACGACCGCACCTTGAATATTGTGTGCAATTCTGTTTGCCGTATCTTAAAAAGGATATAGCGTTATTAGAAAAGGTACAGAGAAGAGCCACCAAAATGGTAAAGGGGATGGAAGGCTACTCCTATGAAGAGAGGCTATAAAGGTTAGGGCTCTTCAACCTGGAAAAGAGACGGCTGAGGGGAGATATGAAAGAGGTCTATAAATTAATGAATGGAGTGGAACGGGTAAATGTAGATCGATTGTTTACACTATCAGAATATAGAAAGACTAGGGGACATGTAATGAAGCTACAGGGTAAACTATTTAAGACAAATAAGAGAAAATATTTTTTCACTCAATGTGTAATCAAACTCTGGAATTTGTTACCGTAGGATGTAGTAAGAGCTGTTAGTGTAGCTGGGTTTAAAAAAGGTTTGGACAAGTTCCTGGAGGAAAAGTCCATAAACCATTATTAAAAAGGGACCCAGGATATCAATGCTTGACCCAATACAAGCATTGTGGAACCTGTGTCTTTTAGGGATACTGCTAGGTACGTATGACTTAGATTGGCCACTGTTGGAAACAGGATACTGGGCTTGATGGACCTTAGTCTGACCCAGTATGGCATATCTTATGTTCTTATGTTCCCTGTCTCAGAAACATATGAAATAATTTATTTTTATTTATTTAACAGGTTTTTTATACCGCCTTATCATAAAATCAAAGCAGTTTATAATATAACGCGACAAACCTTTACAGAGAACTTACGGTATAGGTAAGGGTGGCATGCGGGATATGCTAGCAAGCATAACTTATTTATAGTGTGACATATATGCTATCTTATAACTGTACATGACAGGCAACTGGGGGATAAGGTTATGAAGGTAGTCTGGAATTAGGTGTGCTAGGAGAGCTCATTGAAGTGTTTTATGAAGAGGAAGGTTTTCAGATTTTTCCTAAAGTCTTTCAAGTCCTTGGTGGTCCTTAGTGCCTCTGGAAGAGAGTTCTAAATGGTGGGTACTGCAAGTGATAGAGTTCTCTTGGTCATAGAGTTGTTGGCTTTGGTGAATGAGCTGTGTGTTTGGATGATGTCTGTGGTACTCTGTCTTCACGGCCTGTTGTTGGGCTTTATGCAGATTAGGTTAACATGTGTCAGATTTTGAAAATGCTGTCTTATATTTGGCCCGTGAAGTGATCGGGAGCCAGTGGAGCTGGTATAAGATGGGCGCTATGTTGTCAAATTTCAAAGAGCCAGAGATGATCTGGGATGCAATATTTTGGGCCAATTGCAGAGGCCAGGTCATTTGTTTCAGCAGCCCATTGAAAATGGAATTGCAGTAATCCAGTATAGGCATAATGATAACTTGGCAGAGTGTACGAAAATGGTTTTGGCTGAGAAGGGGTGTGAGTCTTCAGATAGCAGCCATTTTGTGGAAAGCATTTCAGGTAATTTTGTTGATATGTGGTTTTAGGTTAAGGTTATGGTCCAAGATAACTCCCAGGTACCTTACTTTTTCTTTTACTGGTATGGAAGTATTTCCCAGGTTGATTGAGATTGGGGGGGGGGGGGTAAAGGAAGTGTCTCTTGTGATGATTAGAGCCTCGTCTTTTTGAAGTTGATGCTTAGGTTGCTGTTTGATAACCAACCATTCATCTCTTTTATGCATTCTGTCATAGTTGTGTAGTCCAGTATGTCTAAGTGGATTGGGCTGTATACCATAATGTTGTCCGAATATATGGCATATTGAATGTTATGTTTTTTGAAGATGATTCAGACTGGTTGTATATAAAGTTTGAAGAGTAAGGTGGACAGGGAGGAACCTTGTGGGACACCGTGTTCACAAACGGGGTGGAAGTACTTGCTCGATTTTGACTTGTTGTTGCCGGTCACTGAGGTAGGACTGAAACCACTTAAGTGGTGTGCTGTGGAGATCTGTGTCTTTGAGCCTGTTTAATAGTATGCTGTGTGCTACTTTGTTGAATGCAGGGAAGATATCAATGAAGATTAGGAGGAAACCTTTTTTATGCTGTCAATCCCTCTGATCAGGGGAACAAATAACTGCGTAAGAGGAGTTTCAACACTATGGTTGGGTCAAAACCCGTGTTGGTGGGGGTCTAGAAAGAAGGAAAGAGAAATCTATTTGCATTGGCATGATATACAGACCTCCCTCACAAGAGGAAAAGGTGGAAAGAGAGTTAATTGAAGACATACGCAGCATGGCTAGGAAAAGGGAAATGCTACCGACAGGGGATTTCAATATGCAAAATGTTGATTGGCACATTCCTGCTGCAGTATCATCTAGAAGTATTCTCTACAGGGAGAACTATTCAGGCAATTGGTAACAGACCCCACACGTGAAGAGGCCATACTGGACTTGGTGCTTACCAATGGTGAAAGTGTTTTTGATGTTATAGTGGGAGATCATTTTGCATCCAGTGATCACCAGATGATGTGGTTCAGTATTAGGACTAGGGCTGTTAGAATCCATTCAAAGGTGAGGGTCTTAGACTTTAGGAAGACTAACTTTGCCAAGATGGGCCAATACCTCAGGGAGTCGTTAGCGGGATAGGAACAGCTGGGAGATGTAGAAAAACAGTGGGCAAAACTGAAAGGGGATATTTTAAGGACAACAAACCTTTTTGTTAAATGGTAAATAAAGGTAAAAGGAAAAGGGGACCGCTGTGACTTTCGAAAGAAGTAGCTGAAAAGGTGAAGAAAAAGAGGGAGGCCTTCATGAAATACAAGTGATCACAGAGAGAGGAAGACAGGAATCTATATTTGGAAAAACTTAGAGAAGCTAGCAAAGTAGTCAGGAAAGCAAAGATTCAAAAAGAGGAGGAAATAGCCAATGCAATAAAATGGGGGGATAAGACATTTTTCAGATTGTTCGTCAGAAGAGGAAGGGCAAAAGTGGTATTGTCAGACTCAATGGTGAAGGGGAGGAATATGTAGAAGCTGATGAGGATAAAGCAGAATTACTTAACAAATATTTCTGCTCTGAATTCACAGATGAAGAACCAGGGGCAGGACTTCAGAAAACACCCACAAACAGGAACAAAAGCGAGGGACATCTTGAACAATTTTCAGAAGACTGTGTTCGTGAGAAACTAGCTCAACTTAAAGTAGACAAAGCGATGGGACCGGATGGGATACACACTAGAATACTGAGGGAACTTGGGGACGTTCTAGCAGCTCCATTGACTGACCTTTTTCAATGCCTCGTTGGAGTTGGGAGTAGTGCTAAAGGACTGGAGAGAGGCTCATGTGGTGCCTTTACACAAAAACGGAAGTAAGGATATGGTTGAAAACTACAGGCCGGTTAGTTTAACTTCGGTGGTGAGTAAATTATTGGAAATGCTGCTGAAAGAGAAAATAGTGAGGTTTCTGGAGTCCAGCAGATTACAGGATCCGGGGCAGCATGGATTCACCAGGCAGGTCTTCTCAGACAAATCTGATTGATTTCTTTGACTGGGTGACCAAGGAGTTGGACCGAGGGAGAGCCCTAGATGTGGTGTATTTAGATTTCAGTAAAGCCTTTGACACTGTTCCTCACAGGCAACTTAAACAAACTGAGCACCCTAGGGATGGACCCTAAAGTTACTGTTTGGGTTAGAAATTGGTTGTGTGGGAGGCAAAAGAAGAGTACAGGTAAATGGAGCTCACTCTGAGGAGAAGGATGTTACCAGTGGTGTGCCCTAGGGATTTGTCCTTGGTCCGATTCTTTTTAACATCTTTGTTAGTGATATAGCGGAAGGGCTGTCGGATAAGGTTTGCCTCTTTGTGGATGATACCAAAATCTGCAATAGAGTAGACACCCAGGAAGGTATAGATAACATGAGGAGGGATCTAGCTAAGCTTGAAGAATGGTCTAGAATATGGCAGCTGAGATTTAATGTTAAAAAATGTAAGGTCATGCATTTGGGCTGCAGCAATCCAAGGGAGCAATATAGTATAGGGAGTGAAGTACTTTTGTCCACTAAAGAAGAGCGGGACCTAGGTGTGGTTGTGTCTGATGATCTTAAAGTAGCTAAACAGGTAGAAAAGGCGATGGCAAAAGCTAGAAGGATGTTTGGGTGCATACGGAGAGGAATGGCTAGCAGAAAAAAGGAGGTGATAGTGCCTCATGTGCAGTATAGTGTGCAATTCTGGAGACCGCACCTTCAAAAGGATGTAAATAGGATGGAGTCGATGCAGAGGGTGGCTATTAAAATGGTTAGTGGTCTTCATTATAAAGCATATGAGGACAGACTTAAGGATCTTAATATGTACACCTTAGATGAAAGGCGGGATAGAGGTGATATAATTGAGACGTTTAGATACCTCCATGGCATAAATGTTCAGGGGGAGAGCCTCTTTCACTTGAAAGCAAGTTCTGCTACGAGGAGACATGGGATGAGGGTGAAGGGGGATAGATTCAGGAGTGATATGCAGAAATATTTCTTTACGGAAAGAGTGGTGGATCCGTGGAATAGTCTCCCAATGGAGGTGGTAGAGATGAGGACAGTAACTGAATTCAAAAAAGCATAGGACAAACACAGAGGATCTCTAAAGGAAAAAAGGGGACTGTTGTAGTTGTTGTTATGGAAGGACAGACTAGGTCATGTGGTATTTTTCTGGCCATGTGGTCTTTTTCTGTCGCCATATTTCTGTTTCTATTTCTATGTTTCTAGGGGGGCTTTGGAGTCAATGTGGTCCTGTAATTGTCTCTGTAATGCTTTTTCAATAATTTTAGCTAGAAATGGAAGGCTGGAGATCGGGTGGTATGACACGGGGTCTATACAAGCCGCTGACTTGTTTTGGGGGGTTAGTTGGATGGTTGTCTGTTTGAGGGATGAGTCACATATTCTTTAGTTAGAGAGGAGCTTATTATCTTGTGGATATATTGTATGAGCTCATCTTTGGCTGATTTAATCCATCTTACCAGACAGGGATCAGAGGGTGCTGTGCAGGTGTTTAGTTTGACGATGGTGCGAGCAACTTGATCAGTTGTGGGTATGTAAAATTCGCCCCATGTATGTACAGGGGTGGGTATTGTGTAGCTTGAGGGATCCACAGGTGGTATGGCTCGGGGGTGGGGGGGGTGTTGAGCTTGACCAGTAGGAAATTTACAAAGGATTGAGGGTGAAATGAATCTTCTCCAGTATGAGTCGGTTCCTTTGTTAGTGCGCGGACAATCTCGAAGAGCTCTCTGGATCATAATATGAGATTTGTATGATACTCTTGTTTATGTTGGTTGATCAAATTGTTGTAGTTCCATTGTTTAGTTTGATATTGTTTTAGAATGGATTCGGTCTTGTCTTGTCGCCAGAGCCGTTCCAGCTTGCGTAGTGTTCTTTTTGCTTCTCTTATTTCAGTCAAGTACCAAGTTGCTGATGGAGGTCTTGTCATACTATGACTGTGATTTTCTCCCTCAAGAGCTCTTGCTGCTTCAGCTATGGTAGTGTTCCAGTTTTGATTGCCTTTTCTAGATTGATGAAATCTTGTGGGGAGCCTATGGAGGGTATCATTCAGGAAATGGTCCTTGTGGAATCCTTTGAATCTCCTTCCGGGGTGAGGTGTTCTTTGTTGTGATCTTTGATGGGGAATATGTAGCTTAAAGTGAATAGCATAGTGGTCTGACCAAGGTATCAGTGTGATCCAAGGAGGTGTTATGTGGTCTTTTTCCAAGAGGTTTCTTGGGGCAAATATGCAGTCTGGGGTGGTGCCTAGGCAGTGGGAGGGTCCAGTAATTAATTGGGTGAACTGTAATGATTCTATTGCTCTGAGGAATGAGGCAAACTCTTTGCTGGGTGTGGAGTTGAGGTTGAGATCTCCCAATAATATGAGCGGTTTGTAGGGGGAGTTAGCCGCACATACCTTTTGAAGTATGCTGGATATTTCGTTGGCATCGGAGTTGGGGGCCCTGTAGATAAGGCAGATGGCTAGATGCCTATTCTCTATAGTGAGTATATTACAGTGATCTGTGTTTGTTGAGTTGGAGGTTTTAAATTTGAAGTTGGATCTGGTCAGGATCAGCACCCCTCCTCCTCTTTTGTGGATATGAGGGTGGTTGTATGCCGTGTGTGTGATGAGGGTGATTTTGTTTAAGATGATCTGGTCGGTGTCTTTCAGCCAGGTTTCGATGATGCAAAGTATGTCTGTTTGTTATGATTGAAGGTGGTCTATAATTGTGTTGGTCTTTCTTCGTACAGATCTAGCATTAATGAGTGTTATATTAATTGGGGAGTTCTGGATGGGCTTGTTGTAGTGGCTGGTTATGTGTGGTGTTGGTTGGATTTTTATTAGCCTGGTGGGCCTCCTATTTGAGTGCTGGAATGTATTATGCCATATTGGTTGTGGTTATAGCATGGTGTAGCAGTGCTGTTGATGCTGTGGCAGTAGTAGGGGAAGCTTTCTTGAAGTGAAGAAGTAGAATAAGGATCAACAAGATAGTGTAGACATTTTGGATGGCTGGCTTGTTGTTCTTCTGTGCCAATAGGAGTGGTTTTCACCTCTGGGGGGTGCATTGGGAGGATAAAGGCTTGGCTTTTTCTTCTAAGTGTCCCATCCCTGTCGCTTGGTACTTACAGTTTTCAGGTTCTTATGTAGGTCAGTGGGGGTGCTTTCCTGTCCATAAGCCTCTGTGAGCATTGGTGTCGTCAGTTTTCTTCCCCTGTTTGGGTTCAGCTCTCCTGGTTTCTGTTGTTGTGCTTGGAGTAGTGGTATCCGGGAGGACTGGAGAGATTAAGCTTCTGCAACCCAGCAAAACCTTGACGTAGCAGGATAAGCCAGGCTAAGTCTGTCCGGTGTTGCTCTCGTTCCTGCCTGAGTTCCCCACTTAAGGGCCACGCCAGGTGTGGTTGCACCCAATTGTGCTGCGTTTTAAATGGAGGCAGTCCGGGGTCCTGATTGGCTTTGGACTGTGATGCGGGGGGGGGGGGGGGGTAATACTTACCGTGTTGCTGCCTGATGTCGATTGGATTCCTTGTTGGTGGAATTGGGGCTTACTTTTGCTCTCCTGGTGCCCGATTTTGCTGTGTTTTAAATGAAGGCAGTCCAGGGCCCTGATTGGCTTTGGGCTGTGGTGCGGTGGGGTGTAATCCTTCCCACGCTGCTGCCCGACATCGATCAGAGGCCTCCCCTACCACCCCTCCTATCCACTGACTATATATACTGGATCCCTAGAAATATATTAATCTTGTTTGTCATTTTGGCACCCCCCCCCCCCCACCTCTTCCCATAAGCATCCAAGTTAGATCTCCCCTGTTCTATCATTCTTGGTTCAAGTTATAACGTAAATCACTTTAAATACATGATAAGGCGGCATAAAGAACTTGTTAAATAAATAAATAAATATTACTGACTGATTTATTTGTAGCCAGCACTTCAGAGGCTGTTCCCAGACAATTCCTGTGAGAGAGAGCAACAGAGCACTGTGCTTGTGAAAGAACAGTGTGGAGCTCTACTGACAGCATTGTAAAGCAGAATCCTGCTGAGAAAACAGAGCAGAATTCTGACAATATTGTGAGAGAACAGAGCCCTGTTGACTGTCCCCATGAAAGAGCAGAACAGAGAAAAGCCCCGGTGACAGGATTTGTCAGAAAGCAGCATCTCAGATTTTGCTTGTGGGGGAATGAAGCTCAGCTGAATAATCAAGATGGGAACTTGCTGACAATGGGGTAACTTTTAAAAGCCATTTACATGCTAACAGCAGAGATTCATGCATCGAATTGGCTTTTTCAAAAATACCCAGACTATGGGGGTTATTTAACAAGCATCCCCACAACTAAAAAGCAGTATTTACACGTAGATTGGCATACACAAATAAATGCCATTTTAGAACGGGGACTTTTTAAATGTAGGGATTCTTCTCATGCTTACATTTTCAGAGGGCACTGGGGGATGGGGAGAAGTAATGGCGAGGATGGGCCCACGATATAGATATGGTTCCCTATATGTGACGGGGAATCCACATCTCTTCCAAATATTCTGAATGTTATTTAGACCTTCCCTTAGGTACGTAAAAATGCCTGCTGGCAAAGGTAGGTGTGAATGTCGAGGTCTGCCTTCCCCCCCAGCCCCCCAATTATCCTTGCCAACCTCGACCATCCCCCTCTGCTGCCCTGAACCTCAGTCTCCCATCCTCAACCCTACACCATGTGTCAATAGTTTCCCTTCCCCAACACAATATCTTATACCTTCTCCCAAGGTATCCAATCCACTAAAAGGAGCCCCCCAACACAGACCTCACCCGCAACCGAATTCCCGTAACAATAGCAACCTCCCTGTTCCCCCACAGTGACCCCCTCCACCCCACCCCCACCCCAATCCCATTTCTTGGACCTTATTGGAAGTCCCTCATGGTTAGTGGGAGCATGAGGGATACCCATTCACTCCTACCCATCATTCAGCTGGATACAAAATGGTACTAATGAACCCTAGCGGTAACCTTGCAATACTGTGGCAGTAGCATGGGATTACAGCTAGAGGTATAAAAGACACATAAATAAATAAATAGGTACATCTAGTGCCTGTGCATATACCTATGTCTGACCACAACTAAGGTGAAAAAAGTGCTTGTTTCATGGCTGCTACACTTCCAGCAGGAAAAGCATAATGTGCTTTATAGAAATATAGAAAATGATGGCAGAAAAATACCACATGGCCTTACTAGTCTGCCCTTCCATATCCACTACAATAGTCTCCTTTTATCACCACAGTTATTATTTCCTGGCCAATGAAACCTGCATGTAAATACCTGCTCCAAATATATTACTGGCCGGCTGCTGTAATCTGGTTATCAGAAATGGAAAGCCAGAATGTGCTAGTGTCATAACATAATAATAAACTATCCAAAATTGGTGACCAAACACAAATATTCAATATCCAAAGATCCCAATCGTGAAAATAGGCAAGATTCAAATTTTTTGTTGCATGAGCCATCAAAGGAACAGGAGGATCAAGCCCCCTACCTGCAGTGACAACTTCTTTCAATCAAAATCATTTTAAAAAGCTACTTAGCTCTAAGAAGAAACTGCTGGTGCGAGTAACAGATGGCAGGTAAATAACGTGTCATGCTTTGAGTCCCATCTTGGATCCTGCTTCAGGTTAAACAGGATTCGTCAAAATTTCATTGATCCGCACACATGCTAAAAAGGAGAAAACTTGCCAGTTTTAATAGTAACAGCGACTGACGCCACTGAGAGAGAGCTAGTAGCACCACCAATCAAAATCCATATGTTATTTATGACATGTCTATATACCCACTCAAGATCTCTAGTCTTATGTAATTGCTTTTATTTAATTATTTATATGCTATTCCCCAGTTACCTGTAACTGTTTTATTCCCCTGTTACCTGTAACTTGGACAAGTTCTCTAAATCTGAATGTATTTTGTTTAATGTAAACCGCACTGATGTCAAATAGCGCGGTATGTAAGAGCTGTTAAATAAATAAATAAATAAATAAATAAAATATTCAAGAACCCCCCTAGAGTGATTGGACTTGCTTGCTCTGATATTTCCCAATCTAATTCCAGATTTAGTCCCTCCGGGGTGAATGAACAAAGTTCAATATCCAAAATTGCTCACGTCTCTGAAGCTGATAAATCCTGTCAACCCCACAGGGATCTTCTGGGATAAAATAAATTATTTGCCAGTATAGATGTGCAAAAGAATGGTCCAACCTAAGACAATGATCCACCATTGGGGCTGCTTTATTGGCTGTATGAAGGCAAGAGGCATGTTAGCCCAATTGGACCTTGAATTGTCTTATGGTCCGACCCACATAATATAGCTGACACAGACAAATAATCAAATACAGTACACCACAAAAGTGGACAAGCAAGATGTTTGCCGAGAATGCAGCACTAACCTCTGGTACAGATCCTGCCAAGAGCTCCCCTCCAATGTCAATTCAAAATACCTGCACTCACCGCAGGGAAAGTGGCCAGGATCAGGGTGTTATCTAGGTGGTCTGTTACTCTCAGTAGAATGAACAATTTGTTGTTACAGAGATTCGAGCCCCGGGAAAAAGGCAACATTAGAGATTTATGAAAACAAGCATGTATGCCTAAAATGTTCCAATGTTGATGCAGCAGTCCACTAATCTGATCAGTGTTGCATATAGGTTACACGCCGACTACACAGTCATCCCGAGATTTACTTAATCCCATATGTGGGCTAATAAGAAGCCATTCCCTATGGGTATACTGGACACGTTGGTAAGCCTGAGCAATAATTTTATGCAGGTAACCCCTAGATGTTAAACGAACACTCCTGAGCATGTCTGTTGAATTCTGAGAATGTGGAGCATAAGTGCTGAAGTTGTAAAATTTGGCCATGTGGGAGGCCCTGTTTTAAAGAGCCAGGATGAAAAGTGTGATAGCACAGCAGTGTGCTTCGCTGCACTGGCTTGCGGTATAACGATGTACTAAGACCCCCTGCTGATAACATAATAGTAATGTCCAAAAATTGAATGGATACCATTTCAATTTGTGCCATGAACAGGATGTAAGGATAGTCATGAGTGTAAATAATTTGTAGAAAATTACCCCAGTTACGTCCAAGTTTCAGCTCCTGTTTATTGTAAATACAATGCAGCCCGACTGCATTGTATAAGGTTCTGTTGAATGTACACCGCACTGATATGAATAGCGCGGTATAGAAGAGACGTTAAATAAATAAATGTTGGGTTTTTTGATGTCTAAAAAATTAGAAAGTCTAAAAAGCTAGAAAGTGCTTGTAATGAACTGGTCCAAAGAAAAAATATATCATCCAGGAACCTTCACCAAAATGGAATAAATTTATACCAATCTGATGGATAAATATTTTCCTCCTCAAAACAGGCCATATAGATGGTTGCCAGTAAGGGAACTACCATTGCTCCCATCGCGATTCCAAAACACTACATATAAAATTTGCCATCATACAAAAAATAATTTTTAGTCATAACGAGTTGTAGAAGATCCATCACAAGAAGGGGGAAATGAGAGTGGATCTGTCATAAGGCACTGTAATACTTCCTGCTGGTCAATGTTGGTGTACAAAGCTTGTACATCAGGAGTGACCATATATGTGTAAGATTGCATTTCTGTGCAGGGGGCCAACTGTATCAAAAAATGAGAAGTGTCACGGATATATGATTTTACCTGTGCTGCCACTGTTTGAAGAAAGTGGTCACAGAATTTAGAGAGCGGTTCTAGTACCGAACCTCTACAGGATACAATTGATTGTCCCGGTGGACATTGTAACAATTTGTGGATTTTTGGGACTGTATAAATGACAGGAATTTTTGGATTAGCTGCAACTAGAAAATCACTTGCCTTGTTAATTAGCCATCCAGCCTGCAATGCTGTAGAGACAATGTTCCTAATGGAGGCCTAACAGGGGTAGGATCATCCTCCAACGCCATGTAATAGCAAAAATTTGATAGCTGGGGCATCAAATCAGCATGATAAGCATGTCTAGATTGAATCAGTACAGCACCCCCTTTGTCTGCATTGCTGATTATAAGCTCTGTAGATTGTGACAGAGTGTCAAAGGCCTTAAAGTCTTGTTTTGACAAGTTCGAAAAGGAACCATGGAAGTGCTGTTCAAGAGTCTCCAAACCTGATATCACCAGATTTTGATAAGCTGCAAGGTCCGGATCTAAATCTCCCGGTGGGAGCCACTTAGAAGATTATGTAACACTGACTCATCTCATGAGCTCTCTTTGCCCATAAAAAACATCTGCACCTAGGAAAGAACAACCCAAACTATAGTTACATGATGTAAGGTTCCACATTAGGAACCACCACACAGGAAAAAGATTTAGGCGTCATTGTGGATAACATGTTAAAACCCTCTGTCCAGTGTGCAGAGGCAGCCAAGAGAGCAAATAGAATGCTAGGTATCATAAGGAAAGGAATGGAAAATAAAACAAAGGGTAGTGTAATGCCTCTGTATCGTTCCATGGTGCAAACGTACTTTGAATATTGTGTGCAATTCTGGTCACCGTATCTTAATAAGGATATAACGTTATTAGAAAAGATACAGAAAAGAGCCACCAAAATGGTAAAGGGGATGGAAAGATACCCCTATGAAGGGAGGCTAAAAAGGTTAGGGCTCTTCAACCTGGAAAGGGACAGCTGAGGGGGAGATATGATAGAGGTTTATAAATTAATGAATGAAATCGAACATGCAGATCAAATGCAGATCAATTGTTTACATCATCAGAATACAGAAAGACTAAGAGACATGCAATGAAGCTACAGGGTAACCTATTTAAGATTCAAACTATTGTTGTCCGATATACCCTCTTGATAGGGGAAAAATAAAGCTTAAAGTGTGTAGCAGGACTAAGAGGCCCGCAAGGGAAAATAGGAATCCTGTATATATCTATATATGGAAAGGAATGTGCTGTGTTAAGACAAATTGATTGTTCTACACGGAGACGACTAACATCTGTGAAGTTACTGATAAGCTGTGGTGGGCCTCAGAGGATGAGCTGATGACGTATGTATATGTTTCTGTTAATGTATAAAAGACAGACAGCCCCTCTAACCTGTGGAATAAACTTACATACTACTTATGTGCGAGTGTGTGTGTTTGTTCCCCTGGAATTCCAGACAGAGAATGTAAGGTGATTCCTCAGCCCAGAGGATTAACGGACGTTCCAAGGGTAAGTGGTATATAGTGCTGCGAAAAGAATAACCCACACTAACAATTTGGTGTCAGAAGTGAGGATTTCCCCGTTGCACTGGGATTTCCAGACTTCCTAAATTGATGCAGCTTTGGTAGCTGCACAAGGATTTCCAGACTTTCTAAATTGACGTCGCTTTGGTAGCTTGTCTCGGGAATGCGCTTTGGTACTGCTATGCATAACATGCCCTTTGGTAGCGCTATGCATAAGAGGGACATCCTGCTGGGCCTGTGGTAATACCTTTTTCCTTCTCTGTGGCTTGTGTGATTGTGTGAGCTTGGCAAGATTCCCCTGCCTCAGCCTGAAGCGATAGCGCTAGTGATGGTTGTTGGTAGAAAGCAAGTGGCCAAGCGTGTGATTGTTGGATATTAATTAGAGGATGGGGGGGTCCCAAGGTAAGGGGACCACTCCAGAATCTGTGGGAGTGCGTGCGCAGCCAACTGTTGTGATAAGGTTTATAACTGCAGCTAAGAAGGCATCCTATTCTCGCCATACCCGGTCCCTCCTGGCGCACCCCCGGCAGATGGGGAGATGCCGAAGGAATACGTAGACAGAGTGGCAGGGGGTTATTATACTGATCCCTGGGTGGATAATATGGCTGGGTGGACTGAAGGTTTACATAGCTCAAATCCTTTTCCCAGGGAGGGTAGCTTCTCTGCCTGGCATTTATATATGATTCGGGGATTGTGTCTGGGGGATAAGAAAGTTTTTTCCTTTTATTCCGGAGACCCGAAAAGGCCAAAATCTTATGTGAAGGAATGTGGTACTGTATGGATACAACTGGCTCCTTATTATAATTGTCATCACCTACCGGTGCTTAACTCGCCCCGGGAACTGCCTCCGAAATCGCCCCAACCCAAGGTGTCCTCCTCCCGGTTGCCTACGGCCCCTCCACCGTATCAGCCCATTTACCCCTCCCTGGTTGGATCGGCTGCCGTTGTAAAATCAGCCAAAGACTCTGATTCATTAGAGGACATTGTTTTGGCGGCGGCTGCTTCTACCGCACACCCCCCGGTAGTAATGGCAGGGTGTGCTCCCACCCACCGGGAACTACCTATAGATAAAATGTTTCGGCAGATATGTACCACTTATGAGGCTGTGCGTGGCAAGGGGAGGAGCCTGCCGGTTCCCCTCCACTGCCACCCGCTGCCTGGCTACCTTCTCCTGCCCTACCTTCTCACTCAAGCCCATGCTTGACCGAATCTAGGCCCGCCCCTGCTGGGCGGGACACGCCCAGGGACAACATGTTTCGCCAATTGTGTAAGACATCTCCGGAGGTCTCTACCAGGAGTTTGGGGACACAAGCGGGGGCCGGAGGGTCCACTGCCGCTTCCCCTTCTTTCCCTTTTACCCCACCGGAGTCCCTTATTACCCCCCCTAATTCCGCCCCCCCCCCTTACGATGCCTTCATCCGAAGATCGGGGGGGGGGACAGGAACAGAGTAGGGCTAGGGCTCATAGGGATGGGCTTAGCCTTCATACCCCTTTCATAAGCTGGATTCAAATGACGTGAGAACTTCTAATAGTGATAGAGTGACAGGAGACCCCACCTCTAAGGGCCATATATACACCCAGTACCCTTCTCTAACTATTGGTTACCAGCTTGTTGTTAAGCCCCTGGATCCCACCATCCTTTATTCTATCTTACAGCATGCCCCGAACCCCATGAAAACACCAGCTGCCACTGTGCACTACTTACAACGTATGACTCGTGGTTTGCAGTGCATGGCGCAGGACTACCGCCTCATTATTGAGGGTGTTCTGGGGTATGATGAAGAAACCCATTTGATTTTTCGAAAGTTAAGTCACTGGCGAATCCTTATGAGACACCAGATGATTCTAATTATCCCCTCCGATATCCTGAGGTGATAAAAAAGATGTGGGATGAAATGTTAGAAGAGTATGAGCATTTATTTGGGGCGAAACAGAATCTTGCTGCATCTATTGCATGCGTGCAGAAACCAGGGGAAGGAGTTTCACAGTTTGTGCGAAGGTTTCATAAGTGTTGGAAGGAGGAGGCAGGTTTATCACAGGAAGGCCTGATGGCTTCGATGTATATTCAGACGCTGTTTGGGGTTATGCACCCCGAAGTGACTGTAGCAAGTAAGCGAATGATAGATGCTTGGTTTAGCATGACGCCGGCAGAATTAGAGAAGGTAATATTAACGAAGGAAGCGGCGGGATGCTTTGCAGATATGGATGTTAAGAAAGGTAAAATTTCTCATGCTTGGCAGCAGGATATTGGTCGCAATCTCGGGGGTGGAGGGGACAGCGGGGCCGGTTTCGAGGCAGGCAGGATGGTGGAAGAGGAGTAGGGCAGGGAATATCTAGGAATCAGATTTGTTTTCATTGTAAGCAACAAGAACATTGGAAAAATGAGTGCCCTTACATGGCAGGTAGCGGCCCTGTGCTGAATCAGGGGGGTGGGCCTTGCCCCCTCCCGCGATGCCATCGGCACCACTCCCTCCCCCATCTAGTAGCCCCACAACACCTGTAATCCCTATTACATGGCAACAGCCCCGGCAACGCCCATAGGGCTGCCTTGAGGCAACGGTTCCGATCTTGGTTTAGTTAACAGGTGGATGGAAGGAGCCCCCTTGTTGTACATTGTGCATTAATGGCCAGCAAGTCTCCTTTGTAATTGATATGAGAGTGACTTGCTGTACGTTCCATGCCTCTGTTTGTAGGGAACCCTTAATGCCAGGTCCTGCCTCAGTTGGGATAAATGGAACCTCTACCCCCACATGGATTACACCCCCGTTGTCTGTCTCCACGCTTGGTAACAATACTGTTCTGTTTACACATTCATTTACGATTATTCCCTCCTGTCCAGTGAGTCTCTTGGGGCGGGACCTATTGTGTCACTTAGAAGTAGTAACTGTTAGTAATTCAGATGGCTCTTTTGCCTTGCACTCTCCTTTTTTTATTAAATATGATTTCTACAGAGGCGCATGGGTTGTCTAAGGTTCCTCCTAAACTCTGGGCCACCTCCCCAACTGACACCGGGTTGGTCCCCTGTACGCCGTACGTGGCACATTTGAAGGATCTTCAAGCTGTCGTCTGTATTCGACAGTACCCTTTGTCTGGCCCTAAGAAAACTACTTTGCAGTCCATGATCCAGGATTTTGTTGCAGCAGGTATTGTAGTTCCTACTTTTTCTCCTTATAATACTCCCGTGAATCCCGTCCCTAAGGGGGATGGGTTCCGTTTTACCCAGGATTTACGGGCCGTAAATCAGCTTGTTGTCCCACTGGCACCGGTGATGCCCGATATTGCCGGACTACTTACTCTTATTCCTACGGAAGCCAAATGCTTCACAGTTATTGATTTAGCTAATGCTTTTTTTAGTATACCACTAGATCCCATCACGCAGCCTCTTATGGCTTTCACACATGCAGGCAAACAATATACCTGGACTCGCCTGCCACAGGGATACATTGATTCCCCGGCGGCGTATTCTCTTGTTCTTAAGGCATCAATTGAAATGTGGCATCCACCTTGTTCCTCCACCCTTCTCCAGTATATGGACGATTTGTTGTTATGTTCTAAAACAATCACAGAATGTGAAAATGACTCTCTCAACTGGGCTTTGTGTGGTAGCCATTTTGAATTAATCTCTCTCCCCAGAGCCTGTTGTTTGTTAAGCTTTTCCTGTCCTTGCCTGCCTGAGTGACTCCTCCCCCTGTGTGTGTGGTAGCCATTTTGAATTAATCTCTCTCCCCAGAGCCTGCTGTTAAGCTTTTTCCTGTCCTTGCCTGCCTGAGTGACTCCTCCCCCTGACCCCCTCCCCCTGAGGTATCCTGTAACCTTGTTCCTGTTTTCTCCACGTGTGCATAGGCTGTTTTAGTTTGCTTTTCTCTGATCAGAGAAAGGCTGAACTTTTACAGAGCTCTGCTAGTGAGTGGATTTTTGCCTCCTGGGACATCTTACTGTGAGTTCTAGCTGTTTATTTAATTATTTACTGTTTGTCTAACTGTTGTTTGTTTAATTATTTAGTGTTGGTCTTAGTGGTGTGCAAGTTTCAGCCTTCTCAGCTGTACTTACCTTGCCTCTCTCAACTGGGCTTTGTGTGGTAGCCATTTTGAATTAATCTCTCTCCCCAGAGCCTGTTGTTTGTTAAGCTTTTCCTGTCCTTGCCTGCCTGAGTGACTCCTCCCCCTGTGTGTGTGGTAGCCATTTTGAATTAATCTCTCTCCCCAGAGCCTGCTGTTAAGCTTTTTCCTGTCCTTGCCTGCCTGAGTGACTCCTCCCCCTGACCCCCTCCCCCTGAGGTATCCTGTAACCTTGTTCCTGTTTTCTCCACGTGTGCATAGGCTGTTTTAGTTTGCTTTTCTCTGATCAGAGAAAGGCTGAACTTTTACAGAGCTCTGCTAGTGAGTGGATTTTTGCCTCCTGGGACATCTTACTGTGAGTTCTAGCTGTTTATTTAATTATTTACTGTTTGTCTAACTGTTGTTTGTTTAATTATTTAGTGTTGGTCTTAGTGGTGTGCAAGTTTCAGCCTTCTCAGCTGTACTTACCTTGCCTCTCTCAACTGGGCTTTGTGTGGTAGCCATTTTGAATTAATCTCTCTCCCCAGAGCCTGTTGTTTGTTAAGCTTTTCCTGTCCTTGCCTGCCTGAGTGACTCCTCCCCCTGTGTGTGTGTGGTAGCCATTTTGAATTAATCTCTCTCCCCAGAGCCTGCTGTTAAGCTTTTTCCTGTCCTTGCCTGCCTGAGTGACTCCTCCCCCTGACCCCCTCCCCCTGAGGTATCCTGTAACCTTGTTCCTGTTTTCTCCACGTGTGCATAGGCTGTTTTAGTTTGCTTTTCTCTGATCAGAGAAAGGCTGAACTTTTACAGAGCTCTGCTAGTGAGTGGATTTTTGCCTCCTGGGACATCTTACTGTGAGTTCTAGCTGTTTATTTAATTATTTACTGTTTGTCTAACTGTTGTTTGTTTAATTATTTAGTGTTGGTCTTAGTGGTGTGCAAGTTTCAGCCTTCTCAGCTGTACTTACCTTGCCTCTCTCAACTGGGCTTTGTGTGGTAGCCATTTTGAATTAATCTCTCTCCCCAGAGCCTGTTGTTTGTTAAGCTTTTCCTGTCCTTGCCTGCCTGAGAGACTCCACCCCCTGTGTGTGTGGTAGCCATTTTGAATTAATCTCTCTCCCCAGAGCCTGCTGTTAAGCTTTTTCCTGTCCTTGCCTGCCTGAGTGACTCCTCCCCCTGACCCCCTCCCCCTGAGGTATCCTGTAACCTTGTTCCTGTTTTCTCCACGTGTGCATAGGCTGTTTTAGTTTGCTTTTCTCTGATCAGAGAAAGGCTGAACTTTTACAGAGCTCTGCTAGTGAGTGGATTTTTGCCTCCTGGGACATCTTACTGTGAGTTCTAGCTGTTTATTTAATTATTTACTGTTTGTCTAACTGTTGTTTGTTTAATTATTTAGTGTTGGTCTTAGTGGTGTGCAAGTTTCAGCCTTCTCAGCTGTACTTACCTTGCCTCTCTCAACTGGGCTTTGTGTGGTACCCCCATCCCCCTGCTGAGGGTTCCGGACAGGGTACCTTGTAACTGCCCTCTTTAATAGGACTTATCTCCCCCCCTCCCTCCCCAGCACCCACCCACCCCTGGGGTAATTGTAGTTTTATAGGTACGTGGACATCTTAGAGGAAAGGGGCTGCTCTCAGGTGCAGCTCTTAATCCAAATCAGTCATACACAGAGGACCTGTGATTAATTAGCTTCAGGTACACAGGGTGTATTAGGGGTATTAGATACACTTTTATTAGTATAAGCATCTACACCAATCCTTATTATATACCGATTTAAAAGACCTAAACACAAGCTTTAAACTAAGATGCAGTCAGAGGTCCAGCAACGAGATGGGGGTTCTCCAGTCTTTTGCATCGAGTGTCACATGTATGATTATCTCCCAGTTGGTGAGAGGTCCTACATATGCACTAAGTGCAGGGAGCTCTTTGCTCTTAGGGAACGAGTCCGTTCTCTAGAGGCTAGAGTAGCAGACCTGGAAGACATAAGAAAGACAGAGAAGTACATGGACGAGACCTACAGGGATATAGTCCTGAAGTCCCACCTCCAGTCTGGCAGCATCCCTGTTGCCATGGAGGAGAGAGGTCACGTGACAGGAGAGCATCACCCTGGTGTGGCAGGAAGTGATCCTGTAACTAGGACCTGTCCTCCAGGTGATGTAAAACCCTCTCGCACCGAGGACGTTTCTCCAGGGCCATGTCCCCATGAGGGGAGGGTCAGAACAGCTGTTATAGTTGGTGATTCAATCATTAGGAATGTAGATAGCTGGGTGGCTGGTGGACGTGAGGATCGCCTGGTAACATGCCTGCCTGGTGCGAAGGTAGCAGATCTCACGCACCGCCTAGATAGGATCATAGATAGTGCTGGGGGGGAGTCTGCTGTCTTGGTACATGTTGGTACCAATGACATAGGAAAATGTGGTAGGGAAGTTCTGGAGGCTAAATTTAAGCTTTTAGGTAGGAAGTTGAAATCCAGAACTTCCAGGATAGCGTTCTCCGAAATGCTTCCTGTTCCACGTGCAGGACCCAAAAGACAGGCAGAGCTCCGGAGTCTCAATGCGTGGATGAGACAATGGTGCAAGGATGAGGGTTTTGGATTTGCTAGGAACTGGGGAACATTCTGGGGAAAGGGGGGGCTCTTCCGAAGGGATGGGCTTCACCTTAATCAGGATGGGACCAGACTGCTGGCATTAACCTTTAAAAAAGAGATAGAGAAGCTTTTAAACTAGAAAATAGGGGAAAGCCGACAGTCACCCAGGAGCGCACGGTTCGGACAAAGGTATCCTTGAAGGATACTACCAAAAGCAGTGAGGTTCCAAAAGGGAGTATAGTAGCCCAAATGCCCTTGAGTAAGGAGCAGACAGAGCATAAAGATTCCCCATTACCCATGCCTACCAATAGCCAGATTAATATTAATAAAATACAGTCTCTAAAATGCTTGTATGCCAATGCTAGAAGTCTAAACAATAAGATGGGAGAATTAGAATATATAGCATTAAATGAGAGGTTAGATATGATTGCACTCTCAGAGACATGGTGGAAGGAGGATAACCAGTGGGACACTGTGATACCTGGATACAAACTATATCGTAATGATAGAGCTGAACAAATTGGTGGAGGGGTTGCGCTCTATGTTAGAGAGGGCATTGAGTCAGAAAGGATTAAAGTTTTGCAGGGAACAAAATATGCTGTAGAATCTCTATGGATTGAAATTCCATTTATGAAGGGGAAGGTGATGGCAGTGGGAGTATACTATCGACCACCTGGCCAGAATGAACAAATGGATGATGAAATGCTCAAAGAAATCAAGGAAGCTAACAAAAGCCACAACAGAGTAGTAATAATGGGTGATTTCAATTACCCGGTATCGACTGGGACAGTGTCACAGCAGGACAAGCTAAAGAGATAAAGTTTCTAGATGAAATGAATGACTGCTTCTTGGAGCAGCTGGTTCATGAACCGACCAGAGGGGAAGCCATACTGGACCTAGTCCTTAGTGGAACGCCAGATCTGGTGCAAGAAATAAGGGTGTTGGGACCACTTGGCAATAGTGATCATAGTATGATCATGTTTGATTTAATCAGTGGAGGACAGATAGTAAAGGAATCCACAGTACTACCTTTTAACTTTCAAAAGGGTGACTATGATAGAATGAGGAATATAGTTCGGAAAAAACTAAAAGGAGCGGTTCCAAAGGTTAAAGACTTACAGCAAGCTTGGGTGTTATTTAAAAATACTATCCTCGAAGCCCAGACCAGCTGTATTCCACGCATTAAGAAAAGTGGAAGAAAGTCCAAAAAACTGCCAGCATGGTTTAAAGGTGAGGTCAGAGAGGCTGTTGCTGCCAAAAGAGCAACCTTCAGAAAATGGAAAAAAGAGCCAAATGATGAAAACTGGAAACAGCACAAGCACTGGCAAGCTAAATGCAAAGCATTGATAAGGCAGGCAAAGCGGGAATTTGAGAAGAAACTTGCTACGGAAGCAAAAACACGAAATAAAGACTTTTTCAAGTACATTCGTAGCAAAAGGCCTGTGAGAGAGTCAATTGGACCATTAGATGATAGAGGGGTAAAAGGTGCAATAAGAGGAGACAAGGCTATAGCAGAGAGACTGAATGAATTCTTTGCTTCGGTCTTTACTGAGGAAGATGTAGGGGTGTTACCCAAGACTGAAGTGGTATTTAAAGGTGATACTGCAGAGGAATTGAGAGAAATATCGCTACACCGGGAAGATATATTACAACTATTTGATAAACTGAATAGTAGCAAATCACCTGGACCGGATGGTATACATCCCAGAGTGTTGAAAGAACTGAAATATGAGATTGCAGACCTGTTATTGGTAATCTGTGAACTTTCATTAAAATCATCTGTAATACCTGAAGATTGGAGGGTCGCCAACGTAACACCAATTTTTAAAAAGGGTTCCAGGGGTGACCCGGGAAATTACAGACCGGTGAGCCTGACGTCAGTACCAGGGAAAATGGTAGAAGCCATCATAAAGAACAAAATTACACAGCATGTAGATAGTCATGGCCTAATGGGAGACAGCCAACATGGCTTTAGACAAGGAAGATCTTGTCTTACTAATCTGATCTGTTTTTTTGAAGGTGTGCATAAACAGGTAGACAAAGGTGAGTCGGTTGATATAGTGTATCTGGACTTTCAGAAAGCTTTTGACAAGGTCCCCCATCAGAGACTTTTGGCGAAGCTAAAAAGTCATGGGATAGGAGGCAGTGTACTATTGTGGATCGGGAACTGGTTAAAAGATAGAAAGCAGAGGGTAGGGCTAAATGGCCAATATTCCCAATGGAAAAAGGTGAATAGTGGAGTACCCCAGGGATCTGTACTGGGTCCGCTACTTTTTGACATATTCATAAATGACCTGGAAAAGGGAATAACTAGTGAGGTAATCAAATTTGCAGATGACACAAAACTGTTTAAAGTTGTTAAAACCCAAGAGGATTGTGGAAAACTGCAGGAGGATCTGGATAAATTGGAAGACTGGGCATCCAAATGGCAGATGAAATTTAATGTGGACAAGTGCAAAGTTATGCACCTAGGAAAGAACAACCCACACTATAGTTACAAGATGCAAGGCTCCACATTAGAAACCACCACCCAGGAAAAAGATTTAGGAGTCATCGTGGATAACATGTTAAAACCCTCCGCCCAGTGTGCAGCGGCGGCCAAGAAAGCAAATAGAATGCTAGGTATCATAAGGAAAGGGATGGAGAATAAAACAAAGGATATTATAATGCCTCTGTATCGCTCCATGGTACGACCGCACCTTGAATATTGTGTGCAATTCTGGTCACCGTATCTTAAAAAGGACATAGAGTTATTAGAAAAAGTACAGAGAAGAGCCACCAAATTGGTGAAGGGGATGGAAGGCTACTCCTATGAAGAGAGGCTAAAAAGGTTAGGGCTCTTTAACCTAGAAAAGAGGCGGCTGAGGGGAGATATGATAGAGGTGTATAAATTAATGAATGGAGTGGAACGGATAAACGTGGATAAATTGTTTACGCTATCAGAATATAGAAGGACTAGGGGGCATGTAATGAAGCTACAGGGTAAACTATTTAAGACAAATAGGAGAAAATATTTCTTCTCTCAACGTGTAATCAAACTCTGGAATCTGTTACCGGAGGATGTAGTAAGGGCTGTTAGTATAGCTGGGTTTAAAAAAGGTTTGGACAAGTTCCTGGAGGAAAGGTCCATAAACCACTATTAAAAAGGGACCCAGGATATCAATGCTTGGCCTAGTACAAGCACTGCAGAACCTGTGTCTTTTGGTGAAACTGCTAGGTACGTATGACCTAGATTGGCCACTGTTGGAAACAGGATGCTGGGCTTGATGGACCTCGGTCTGACCCAGTATGGCATTTCTTATGTTCTTATGTTCTTATGTTCTTATCATTGCTCTGCCATCTAGCCTCCCATGGACATAAGGCTTCTTTAAAAAAGCTCCAGTGGTGTTGTGAGCATGTTACCTACTTGGGGTTTGTGCTGTCCCCTGGAAACCGGGTGCTCTCTCCCGCCCAAGTATAGGCAATTATAAAATTATCTCCTCCAACAACAGTGACACAAATGCTGGCTTTCCTTGGATTAGTATCCTTCTGTCGTGCTTGGATCCCGGACTGTGCTTATTGGGATTCCATATTGCGAAGGGCTACTTTGCAGTTACCAGGCTCTGCATCTATTGAATGGACCGAAGAAATGCTTTCTACATTTGCTGCTTTGAAAAAGCTGATTATCTCGGCTCCTACACTTGGACTACCCGATTATGGGAAAATGTTTTACTTATATGTAAGGGAAGAGGGAGGAACTATGGCGGATATTTTGGCTCAAGACCACGGAGGGGGGGGGGAATGTGCCCAGTCGCATATTTATCGAAAAAAATTGCCGCTCCAGGTACAGGGTATGCCTACTGCATGTTTGCAAGCCCTGGCAGCTTCGGCTATTGCCGTACAGATGACTATCCCGATTACCCTGTCTCATAAGACTTCTGTTTTCTACCCATTCTGTTTTAAATGTGTTAAAGAACCTTACTACGCAACACATGACAGCCCAGCGCCTTAGTGGGTATGACGTAATTTTAACAACTACTGAAGGGTTGTCGGTTAAACAGCAATCCGCTGCCTTTACCCCGATGCTGGCCTTGCAGGCCTTAATGCGCCCAGTAGATAAGAACATAAGATATGCCATACTGGGTCAGACCAAGGTCCATCAAGCCCAGTATCCTGTTTCCAACAGTGGCCAATCTAGGTCATACGTACCTAGCAGTTTCCTCAAAAGACACAGGTTCCGTAATGCTTGTACTAGCTCAAGCATTGATATCCTTGGTCCCTTCTTAATAATGGTTTATCGACCTTTCCTCCTGGAACATGTCCAAACCTTTTTTAAACCCAGCTACACTAACAGTCTTTACTACATCCTCCGGTAACAAATTCCAGAGTTTGATTACACGTTGAGTGAAAAAATATTTTCTTTTATTAGTCTTAAATAGTTTACCCTGTAGCTTCATTGCATGTCCCTTAGTCTTCCTATATTCTGATAACGTAAACAGTCAATCTACATTTACCCGTTCCACTCCGTTCATTAATTTATAGACTTCTATCATATCTCCCCTCAGTCGCCTCTTTTCCAGGTTAAAGAGCCCTAACCTTTTTTGCCTTTCTTCATAGGAGTATCCTTCCATCCCTTTTACCATTTTGGTGGCTCTTCTCTGAACCTTTTCTAATAACGCTATATCCTTTTTAAGATATGGCGACCAGAATTGCACACAATATTCAAGGTGCGGTCTCACCATGGAATGGTATAGAGTGTCATGGGGCTGGAGCCATGGAAGATGCAGCCTTAGAAAAAAACCCTGTTTTCCATAGAGCTGAGAATGTGCAGAGAGTGCAGTTCCATCGCAGCACAGCCAGAGGGGGCAAGAGTAATCCCACAGAGGCTGAAGCAACATGCTCAGACACTGATTGTATAAGTGGCAATCAGTTGCACCTGAGGCCAGGCCCGGGACGTTCAAACCAAAACTCCCTTTATAAAGAGAAACAGAGAGCAGCAAGACAGAAGAAGAGGGAGGAGAAGGAAAGGAAGTTGGAGAACCTGCAGGACGTTCAGGACAAGAAGAACTAGGAACAGGAGAGATTCCACACAGAGCCAGCCCAAAGGGACAGAATCCAGAGTAAGTTTACTCAGACGGATAGAGTCCAGAGGGGCAGAGCACAGAGGGATGGAGTCCAGAGAAAAGCTGCCAGAAGAAACAGTTTGTCTGGTAGGAGTGACTCTCCCAGCCCAAGTAACCTTGTTGGATCTGGATTACAAGGAACAAGGAAGAGAGGTTCCCATTATATAGATACCTTTTCAGAGAACCACAGTGATTGGGAATCCGTACCAGGTTTTCCTGAATCCCATGAAAGCAAAGCACTGCACAGAAAAGCCTATCTCCCGAGAGAAGTACGTCAGAAGGAGAGCTCTAGGTGTGGCAATTCCAGGAAGCCAAGGTATGCTGAATCTTTAATTCTAAAGGAAAGCCTTGCTAATAGAAACCCTGTTAAAGCAGCTATTCCCTATAAGGGGAGGGGAAGCAAAGCAGAGCTTTTAAGACTATACCTCACAGCTTAACAGGAAAGTTTTATTGGAAGCAAGATAGACCCTGTAAGTTTGTAACAGGGAGTGAAAACTACTATTCAAAGGAAGAAGCCAGTGATGCAGAGTCTATGGAAATTGAATGTGAGAATATTATTCCCATGCCTCAGGAGGAATCCATGGACTGTAATTTCTGTTCAGCAACTATTATTGAATCCTTGCTAGAATTGTAGATAGAAAAGAACTGTGCAAAAGATGGTGAACCTTATAACCGTTTGTTTGCTGAATTGTTTAAATTGCTTTGAACTAAAAGAAGCCTCAGCTAGGACTTGCATTCAACTGTGAAGCCTATAACAGTTATCTGCTTGAATATTGGTGGAACCCCTGTTGATAAAGAAAGGACTGTCTTTATTTTCTATTTGTCTTACTGAATCATTGCGTTACAGGGGAAATAAAGCCTTGTTACCCTACACTCTTGGCTTGGATCATTTGTGCTCTCAAGGAGCTAGAACTACAAGGACCAAAATGCACTATTCCCTTAAAGTCACATCGCTCCTTAAAAATAATAAATGCGCCAGATGCCCTTATAGCCACTGGCCACTAGGGGCACCTGGTGACAAGAGGCATTATAATATCTTTTGTTTTATTTTCTATTCCTTTCCTTATGATACCTAGCATTCTATTTGCTCTCTTGGCTGCCACTGCACACTGGGCCGAGGGTTTTAACATGTTATCCACAATGACGCCTAAATCTTTTTCCTGGGTGGTGGTTCCTAATGTGGAACCTTGCATTGTGTAACCATAGTTTGGGTTGTTCTTCCCTAGGTGCATAACTTTGCACTTGTCCACATTAAATTTCATCTGCCATTTTGATGCCCAGTCTTCCAATTTATCAAGATCCTCTTGCAATTTTCCACAATCCTCTTGGGTTTTTAACAACTTTAAATAGTTTTGTGTCATCTGCAAATTTGATAACCTCACTCGTTATTCCACTTTCCAGGTCATTTATGAATATGTCAAAAATCAGCGGACCCAGCACAGATCCCTGGGGTGCACCACTATTCACCTTTCTCCATTGGGAAAATTGGCCATTTAGCCCAACCCTCTGCTTTCTATCTTTTAACCAGTTCCTGATCCACAGTAGTACACTGCCTCCTATCCCATGACTCTTTAGTTTTGCCAAAAGTCTCTGATGAGGGACCTTGTCAAAGGCTTTCTAAATGTTCAGATACACTATATCAACCGACTCACCTTTGTCCACCTGTTTATTCACACTTTCAAAAAAACATAACAGATTAGTAAGACAAGATCTTCCTTGTCTAAAGCCATGTTGGTTATCTCCCATTAGGTTGTGACTATCTACATGCTGAGCAATTTTATTCTTTATGATGGTTTCTACCATTTTTCCTAGTACTGACGTCAGGCTCACCGGTCTGTAGTTTCCCGGATCACCCCTGGAACCCTTTTTAAAAACTGGTGTTACATTGGCGATCCTCCAATCTTCAGGTATTAGAGATGATTTTAATGATAGTTCACAGATCACTGATAGCAGGTCTGCAATCTCATATTTCAGTGCTTTCAACACCCTTGGATGTATACCATCCAGCCCAGGTGATTTGCTACTCTTCAGTTTATCTAATAGTTGTAAGCCATCTTCCCGATGTATCGATATTTCCTTCAATTCTTCTGCACCTTTAAATACCACTTCAGTCATGGGTAACATCCCTACATCTTCCTCAGTAAAGACCGAAGCAAAGAATTCATTCAGTCTCTCCGCTATCGCCTTGTCGCCACTTAGTGCTCCTTTAACCCCTTTATCATCTAATGGACCAACTGACTCTCTCACGGGTTTTTTTGCTACGAATGTACTTGAAAAGGTCTTTATTTCGCGTTTTTGCTTCCGCAGCAAGCTTCTTCTCAAATTCTCTCTTTGCCTGCCTTATCAATGCCTTGCATTTGACTTGCCAGTGCTTGTGCTGTTTCCAGGTTTCGTCGTTTGGCTCTTTTTTCCATTTCCTGAAAGATTTTTTTTTGGCAACAACAGCCTCTCTGACCTCACCTTTAAACCATGCTGGCAGTTTTTTGGACTTCCTTCCACTTTTCTTAAAGCGTGGAATACAGCTGGTCTGGGCTTCCAACAACACCCAAGCTTGATGTACGTCTTTAACCTTTGCAACTGCTCCTTTTAGTTTTTTCTTAACTGTTTTCCTCATTTTATCATAGTCTCCCTTTCGAAAGTTAAAAGGTAGTACTGTGGATTTCCTTACTATCCCTCCTCCACTAATTAAACTAAAGGCGATCATGCTATGATCACTATTGCCAAGTGGCCCCAACACCCTTATCTCTTGCACTAGATCTAGTGTTCCACTAAGGACTAGGTCTAATATGGCTTCCCCTCTGGTCGGTTCATGAACCAGCTGCTCCAAGAAGCAGTCATTTATTTCATCTAGGAACTTTATCTCCCTAGCATGTCCTGACGTGACACTGACCCAGTCGATACCAGGGTAATTGAAATCACCCATTATTATTACTGCGCTGTAACTTTTGTTAGCTTCCTTGATTTCTTTGAGCATTTCATCATCCATGTGGTCATTCTGGCCAGGTGCTCGATAGTACACCCCCACTGCCATTGCCTTCCCCCTTTATATGGAATTTCAATCCATATAGATTCTACAGCAGATTTTGTTTCCTGCAAAACTTTAATCCTTTCTGAGTCAATGCCCTCTCTAACATAGAGCGCAACCCCTCCACCAATTTGATCAGCTCTATCATTACGATATAGTTTGTACCCAGGTATCACAGTGTCCCACTGGTTGTCCTCCTTCCACCATGTCTCTGATATTCCAATCATATCTAACCTTTCATTTAGTGCTATATATTCTAACTCTCCCATCTTATTCTTTAGACTTCTAGCATTTGCATACAAGCATTTTAGAGAATGTATTTTATTCATGTTAATTTGGCTATTGTTAGACATGGGTAAATTGGGATCTTTAAGCTCTGTCTGCTCCATACTCGAGGGCATTTGGGCTACTTTACTCTTTTGTGGAACCTCTCTGCTTTTGGTAATATCCTTCAAGGATACATTCTTCTGAACCATTCGCTCTTGGGCGACTGTCGGCTTTCCCCTAATATCTAGTTTAAAAGCTGCTCTATCTCCTTTTTAAAGGTTAATGCCAGCAGCCTGGTTCCATCCCGGTTAAGGTGAAGCCCATCTCTTCGGAAGAGCCCCTCCTTTCCCCAGAATGTTCCCCAGTTCCTAACAAATCCAAAACCCTCATCTCTGCACCATTGTCTCATCCACGCATTGAGACTCCGGAGCTCTGCCTGCCTTTTGGGTCCTGCGCGTGGAACAGGAAGCATTTCGGAGAATGCTACCATGGAAGTTCTGGATTTCAACTTCCTACCTAAAAGCCTAAATTTAGCCTCCAGAACCTCCCTACCACATTTTCCTATGTCATTGGTACCGACATGTACCAAGACAGCAGACTCCTCCCCAGCACTATCTAAGACCTTATCTAGGTGGTGCGTGAGGTCCGCTACCTTCGCACCAGGCAGGCATGTTACCAGGCTATCCGCACGTCCACCAGCCACCCAGCTATCTACATGCCTAATGATCGGATCACCAACTATAACGGCTGTCCTAACCCTTCCCTCATGGGCACATGGCCCTGAGGAAACTTCCTCAGTGCGAGAGGGTTTTACATCACCTGGAGGACAGGTCCCAGTTACAGGATCACTTCCTGCCACACCAGGGTGATGCTCTCCTGTCACGTGACCTCTCTCCTCCATGGCCACAGGGGTGCTGCCAGACTGGAGGTGGGACTTCAGGACTATATCCCTGTAGGTCTCGTCTATGTACCTCTCTGTCTGTCTTATGTTTTCCAAGTCTGCTACTTTAGCCTCTAGAGAATGGACTTGTTCCCTGAGAGCAAAGAGCTCCTTGCACCTAGTGCACACGTAAGACCTCTCACCAACTGGGAGAAAATCATACATGTGACACTCAATGCAAAAGACTGGAAAGCCCCCATCCCGCTGCTGGACTGCTGTCTGCATCTTAGTTTTAAGTTTGTGTCTAGATCTTTAAGTTCTTACTTACTAGGGGTTGCTATGGGTATTTATACCAATAAAACTGTACCTAATACGTTTAATATACCTTGTTCACCTGAAGCTTAATTAATCTCAGGTCCTTAGTGTATGACTGATTTGGGTAATGAGCTTCACCTGAAAGCACCTCCTGTCTTTTAAGATGTGTAAGTACCTATAAAGCTATGATTATCCCAGGGGTGGGTGGGTGTGGGGAGGGAGGGAGGGAAATAACACTTATTAAAAGAGGGCTGCTACACAGTACCCTGTCTTGTGCTGCTGAGGTAAGCTAAATGCTGATTTGATTTAAATTATAGCTCTTAGCTGCTGCTAGGCTCTAACTTCTTATGAAATTTAAACTACAATCTCTCTGCTGGGTTATAAATTTAACCAGAAAGCTCTCTTCTGTGTTTTAAAACTAAAAGTACTTTTCTGATGCTAGGCCCTGAGTGACTATTAAATGTACACTACAAGCTCTCTGCTGGGTTCCAAATGTAACCAGAAATCTCTCTTCTGTGTGTTAAATTTAAACTAAAAGTACTTTGCTGTTACTTGGCCCTGAGTGACTATTAAATTTAAACTACAAGCTCTCTGCTAGGTATGAAATGTAACCAGAAAGTTCTCCTCTGTGTTTTAAATTCAAACTTTAATTGCTGCTACTAGGCCCTAACTGATCCAACAAAAAAACAGTGGGTTCACAGATTAAGTAGCTTTAATACAAAGAATTCTTTTTAGAAAATTACCAGAAGTATATACTCACAGTTGCAGATTTCTCTCCAGAATTAACAGTCCCCCTTTCTAGTCCTTCAAGACAGAGGATCACAGAGCTCTGGTTGAGCTATTTATGCCTCTGCTGCTGAGGTAATGCTGTGACCAACTTCCTGGGTAATTAACAGTCCTTGCTTGGAAAGGAGGCGTCTTTCAAAATGGCCTTTTGATCTGCCACCTGGTGTTAACACCTATTGAAAAGGTTTCACAAGTCTCTTGCCCCCTAGGTAGAAGGCCTCTTTGTAAAGGTCTCTAGAAGACTTTATTTGTTGCTCAAAGAGTACAGACCCTGTTTTGCCTTTTGTGCTAAGCTAAATTCTGATTTGATTTAAATTATAGCTCTTAGCTGCTGCTAGGCTCTAACTTCTTATGAAATTTAAACTACAAGCTCTCTGATGGGTTCTAAATTTAACCAGAAAGCTCTCTTCTGTGTTTTAAATCTAAAAGTACTTTTCTGATGCTAGGCCCTGAGTGACTGTTAAATGTACACTACAAGCTCTCTGCTGGGTTCCAAATGTAACCAGAAAGCTCTCTTCTGTGTGTTAAATTCTGCACACAGTGTAGAATCAACGCAAAGGCTAGGCAAAATAAAATTGCAGAGGCAAGCAAAAGTCACAGTGGTTTGAACCAATTCGAAGGCAAGGCATAAGCAAGTTAGAACAAAATTGGAAAAGCCCACCAAAATCACCAAATTCTTGACACTTTTTTGTGTCTGCCTGAAAACGTTTAATGAAAGTGAACTATAAAGCGACCAATGACCAGCACACGACACAACTAATACGGTAAGTGTATTCCTGTAAAGCCTGGGCAAATGGATATCGCCCGGTATACAAAACACTTGTAAGGGGGCAGGAATGGGTGATTCTGAGAGGCAGGAGACCAGGTATGACACCAGGCCTGTGGTGTCTCGCCGCGGGGCGCGGGCGGTAGCCCCCTGGGGTACCCACAAACTATTGGCACGAAAACATCAAGCGCCCCCAATACACCCACAGGCAAGATTCCCACAGGTAGGGAAAAAATAGGCAAAGGATCAGCAGCGGCAGCAAGCCCTCAGCAGACGACCTGCCGGCATGAGCTCTTTCCTACAGACGGGGCGAGCTGCTGGAGAGATGGAGCCAAGTGGGGCTGGCGATCTACTGTAGCTCTGACCCCTCCGCGATCTACAGGTAGATCGCAATCTACCTGTTGGCTATGCCTGCAATAGAAAATCTCCTGGGAACCTAGGCAGGTTCCAAGCAGGCTCCAAGTGCAGATGCCAGCAGAAAGCCTCCTATAGACCCAGTCAGGGGTAGGAGTGAAGATGGGGGTGGAAGGTTTCCTAATCCAGGGAGTGGAGATGGCAGTGGAGAGCCTAATTCATGCTTGGGAGTCCAGCAGCTGATCAGCTCCAAGGGGAACTGTAGTGGCAGAACAGCTCCAGGGGGAGTTGCATTGGCAGATCAGCTCCCGGGAGAGCTGCAGCAGTGGATCAGCTCATTGGGGAGCTGCAGCAGTGGATCAGCTCAAGGGAGAGCTGCAGCAGCAGAGAGTCCATTCCGGGCTAGGTGCCACAAGACCTAGGGAAGTCCAGCAGCAGATCAGCTGAAGAGAGCTGCAACAGTTGTTCCTGATTGGAGGACAGCTTGGAGGAGGCAGAGCCAAGGCTACGGCATCAGTGATCAGACAGAACTACAAAACCTCTCTTCACAAGCAGCCACCAGTCCAGAGCTCCAGCAGTGGGTGAGACTTGGGGCTGGTGGGCAAAGGGAAAGGAAGGGGAGTTAGGAGACAGGTTAATAAGGTTAAATCTATAATCTTTAAAGGTTTACTTAAGTCAGCATGTATAAGGTTATAGTTTGTTGTTTGAACTGCCTTATCTCTTATCCTATATTGATATTTCATCTTGGATAAAATATTTTACTACAAGCCATTATCTTACTTATCTAATAGATTCACATGTGTAGTTCCTATTGTAAACTTTTTAACATGTATACATTTTCAGTACTCCCAAACCAATCTCCTTAACTGTCTCTGTGTTGCAGGTGCATGCACATGTAAATGGTGACTTTCTTCAATCCTATCACCCTAAAAAAAACCCGTCATACATACTCATACACTTTCAGCAATTTTTTCTTTCAAATAATTCTTTAACAGCTAACCAAAGAAAACCTCTTGTTTTAAATTAATTTTTCTTATAACTTCCACACAATGTCCTGCCTGAACAGTGCATAAAAGCAAGAGTTTAAACCAAAAATGTTAAGATCTAAATTGCAACTCAGAATCAAACAGAGAGAAAAAGGCTTCAGCAATCCAATTTAACTCCCTCTATACGGCAAAATACTCGCCTGAAGGGGAAGGCACTTCAGCTCACTATCACCAGCCAAAAAACTCTCCAGTTCTTTATTTAAATCCAATCAATACTAAATTTATTATGATTTTTACTTATTAATTAAAAATATGATTCATTTTTAAATAGAGAAATTGTATATTTTAAAGTGGTCACTAGCACTCCAGTACCACCCAACTGCAACACAATTCCTGAAACGGAAGAAACAAAGACTTTAACTGAAGGAAAGAACATAGAAATAGCACAACTGTGCTCAAAAATATTTAGTTTGCGAAAATTAGCTCTTCAGGCAGAACAAACACCTATCATCACCCAACAAAGATTTTCGTTTCGCCATTTCCGGCTTCAGCAGGGATGGTTATCTCATAAAAAACTTTTAGGGGTATGTTTACTAAACTGCGTTAGTGTGATTCGCGTTAGGAGCCGCGTTAGTGGAAGAAATTCCAAAAAAGGACATGGGCGGTACATCGTTACCGATAACGCGTGTTATAAGGCGCCGCGCAGCAACGATCGTTACAGGGCGCGTTACTGCGCATTAAGCTTAAGAAGGCACGCAGACACCCAAAAACAGAAACAGAGCTGTAGCACAATGGTTACTACACAGACTGATGGTACAAGGGTCATGGGTTTGATTCTCTCAGTGTGCCTAATGAGTAAGGCTGGCTGAGGTGTCATGTGTAACCCTTTGAAGGCCTACTATAATATTTTAATCCACATTCTGCAGCTGGGTTAATGTTTGCATATTTCAGGAAAATTGTACCCGTCTTATTCAATATATTCCAATAGTGATGTTCCCTCTGCCATGGTCATGTATTATATACCATTTGATAGGAATATTTAGGCAGAAGTTTGGATCCCGAAAGTTTTGGGCTTGGCCTGGAAAGGGTTAAGTATTGGGCTGTGAGGAAGTTTAGTTGTACTTTAATAGTGCTGCCAGCAAACACACCCTCACAGTGGCGTAACCTAAGGTGCCACATAAGGCACCCTAGAAGGCACTCCATAGGGCACATTATAAAGTGCGCTGTCTGCCAAGGCACCCTATAATGTCCCCTATAGGACACCATATAAGGCACCTTATAAGGCGCTTTATAGGGCGCCGTATAAGGCGCCTTATGAGCCACCCTAAGGTGACAGTACCCTGAGGGTGTTTCTGCTGGCAGCACTAATATACAATAAAAATAGACAATGCCTAAGACAGCCCTATCGATGAACCCCACTGTGGATTTTGAACCCATGACCTCTGGCTCCACGGGTAGTGAAGTAACCAGTGGGCTAGAGCTGCTAACAAACACCTGGCTGGCTACAGGAGGACTGCACGGCACCACACCCACATTCTGCTGTGGTTACCAGGATAGGGTCAACCCATCCGTACCCAGGATGCACAGCACATGTAAATCAGCAGTCTACAGATGATCACAAGATGGGGTATGCACCCCACAGCACCTCAGCCTGGTAGGGGGTGCTGACGGTGTGTGTTAGTGGCACAGAGTAGCTACAGACCGTCACAGTGTGTGGGTCCTGTGCTCACCCTGAGGGAAAGGTATGGTGCCCAGCACCATACTCACAGCACCTGGCTTTGCTGAGATAGGCTATGCTGCAGGTCCCCATCAGTGCCAATGTGTGATAGGTAGTCCTTGCAAACACCCCTAGGATATGCCTGTGTTCATCTGTATGTCACATCTAGCCCTTGTGGACTATGATGCACCCAGAAAAGTGCATACCCTGTGTGGATGCCATGGTCACATGATGTAAGTGAAGGGGGGCGTTGGGACCCACAGGGAGATTACATACCACCACCCAACGCACCCTCTGGGGCTCAGGGTGGGGGACAGGATCTCCCACCAACAGATCCACTTTCTACCCCCCTGCAATGGTGGCAGTAGAGGGGACCATCACCCCAGTCCTGCTAGGGATCAAACACCCTACAGGGCAGGCAATGCAGAGCTGTACACATCCATAAAGCAATAGCAGACAGAAGGCCTGGAAATGCACAGCTGCCCCCCCCCCCATCTGACATTCTCCAGCAGCAAGCCTCCAGCCGCTGCACCCTGCAAGGTGTTCCAGCAACACACACATACTAGCTTCAAACAGTCTGCTAGCTAGTCCATAATGCATGGTCCTGGAGGAGATGCGTGTACCCAAAACTGGGAGATCAGCATACACACCAAGCAGACAAGTCAGTGATCGGGCCCCAAAAGAGAACCCATAAATATCACATGAGAGAAATACTATATAGCACTATGGGGGAACCTAGCCATGCCGTGGTCACTGCTCAGTCAGGGTGAGAGTGACCTCCCAGCAGGACATGCTGTGGCCACTCTGTCTGTGCAGGTGGTACCGGGCACTACAATGTCCGAGCCATTGTCCTATGCCCTGTGCAGATGCGGCCAGGCCAGGCCACCCTATCCAGGCTATTCCCACAGTACCTTGCTCCTCATTATGCACATTGGCAGGCCATATTGGCAACAGTACTAGCAATGTGGGCTGTGGAGGGTGTTGGCAGCCACCACACACTGGATAGACAGACACACACTCCCCACACCTATGCCAGCATTGTGCAACTATAGAGGTGTTGGGCAGCCCAGGCCACCACACTAGTCCTGGGCACAGTGCAGGCATGGCTATGGTATGCAATACTGTAGGAGTCACTCCCCAGGTTGGTAAACACTGTCAGACACAAGACCTGTAGCACACTCCACAGACATCAGAGAGGTTGCTATGATGCAGCTCACTCAGAAAATTGTACTTAATCTAGGAATTGCTCTCTGCCAGTAATCATAGCAACCTTTTGATAGATGTGTACCACATTCCCAGGTTTAGGGTGGCATTACTAAGGTATGCAAGTGCTAGTATTGGGAGATGCACGCAGAGCCCAAAGTCCTGCCTCTCAAGGAGGCTTTGGATAATGGGGCCTGTGGGTGCGGGTGTGTCTGCCCCTGTTGGCTGCTGCTTTACGGCAGAGGTTCCCAACTCCAGTCCTGCGGTGCCAAACACTGTTCGGGTTTTCATGCTGTCCCTCATGAATATGCATAAGATACATCTGCATACCATGGGGGTGGCGCATAGAAATGCAGCACAGGCATCTTTATCAGAGGCAGCATGGAACCGGAATGGTGTTTGGCCCTCCAGGACTGCATTTGGGAGACTCTGCTCTAGGTAATGTGCATCTTTATGGTGTCCGTGCCCTGTAGGGTAAAATGTAGGTGTCTTGGGCATGTTTACATCATCTGCAATAAAGGTGCTGTCTGTATTAGCACGTTGTAGTAGTGGGTAAAATATGGGGACTGGGTTGGCAGGAACCACAGCTGGGACTTGAACCTGTGACTCTCTGCTTCTGAATACACTGGTTTTGTGCACTGCACCACCTTGTTGTCACAGAGTCAGTACATTCCTTGGTGATACCATGACTGTTTGTCAGACAGGGCCCGTCTGTTGCAGTACATGGCACCCACCTACAAAGGGCTAGGCCACGGTCTGCTCTGGGCAGCTGCCACTGCCCCCTCCACCACCAATATCCCTCAGTCACCATGCTGACATACCCTTCTGCTGGTGGTGCTGGTGGTGCGCAGTCTCAGGCCATCCACTGTGCAGGTAGGCGGCTGCCTATGGTGCGGGTTCTGGGGTCAGGGTGCCTGAATAGACGTCCACGCTCCCCCCCAGCCCCGCCTGCCAATGTTCTGTGCCCTTGGGGGTAGCTGTTGGGTACTATCCCCTGTGACACTGTGGGAAACACAGTCTTGCCCATGTTGGGCCTTCAGCAGTTGCTGTCTGGCTGCTCTGCTGTTTCAGCATTCGTATGGGCCAGCTAAGCATCACCCTAGTCCGCACTGTGGCCCAGCTGCACCACAGCATGTGCCGCCTGCGGCCCTCTGTATCCCCTTTTCCGGCATCTGCCCAGTTGCCATTCCAACATGCCCGCCCTGATGTTGCGGGACATGTGCACACCATAGGAACCCTGTCCGATGGAGTGGAAAACCCTAAGCAGCGCTATTTCACTGTGGGCTCATTCACCTTGTATGGGGGACGGAGTGTAGACCCTTCCACGATTTATATCTTTTCTATGGAGCTTTCTCGGGGGGGGGGGTGCTGTTTCTCATTAATACCACTATTGGCCAGCTTGGTTATGGGTTTTTTCCAGTTTGTTGAGGTCATTTTCAGTGTTTATGTGTCCTTTTGTTCTGTGCACATGTATCACACTTATCACTTTCTTTAGGTTTCCCTGCCTAGGCTGTACATTGCTGACACTGAAATGGTTTCTCTCCCCTGTAATGTGCATTTAACGGCAGGTTTTCATTCGCGTTGGGATTTAGCTCTTCAGATCAGCGCGTTAGTGTGAAGGGAGCCTCTCCCCACCCACTCTCCACCCACTGACCCCTCTCCGCCCTTTCTCCACCTTCTGCGGTGTTTTACCGCGCTGCGGAGATTTGCGATCATTAGCGCATCATAACACGCGTTATGTAACGTTAACGATCGTTAGCACATCATAACGCGCGTTATTTACCGTTACCGCAGTTTAGTAAACATACCCCTTAGTCTTCACACCAGCAGTGGCATTTCCAATATCAGCCACTGCTTTTAAATAGAAACCAGCCAATCAGAGAGAAGATGGGTGGAGCCACACAGCACCTCTCACCAGAGAATTTAAAGGGACTATGCCACTTCGAGTTCTTTCATACTTAGCAAATTAAGACATGCACGATAGACGTGTCAAAACAAACAGTTCTCAAAAAATGCTCCGATTGATTTTATTATTGAGTCCATCAGTTTCCATAGTATGCAGACCACAGATCCATCACTGCTCCCACTGAAGAAGGAGTTTCCCACGTTCACCGCCATGCAAAGAAAACAGAATGTGATTAATAGCCACACAACACGTGAAGCAGAATGTCATCTGAAGGATACTTATGTTTATGTATGTTTAAAGTTAGATTCTACAAAGGATCTTCAGAAGAAAATTAAAGATCTAACGGGTGGGCTTTAGAAGCTAAGATTATTTCTAAAAAGGAATGTCTGTTTTTGAATGTCCCGTCTCCGGTTGTAGAGAAGTTTCATCTGCTTCCAAAGATACATAAAAATTGTGCGTGTCCACCAGGTAGGCCAATTGTGTCCACAAGGGGCACAGTGCTGGAGCCGTTGTCAGCGTTCGTTGACTTTTTTTTACGCCCGTTGTTGTTGGATATCCCGTCTTACTTGAGCGATACTACTCATTTTTTGAAAATTTTGAATGAACACTAGACTTTGGCAGGTTCCTCAGCTGTTCTGCTAGTTACGCTAGATGTTAAATCATTGTATACCTCGATTCCACAGGTGGCAGCTTATCAGGCTGTTGAAAGTGGCCTTCGTGGTCGAGGGGATCTGTCAGCTGAGATGATTAATTTTCTGTTACAGCTAGCTGAGTTAGCTATTTTTCAGAATTATTTCATTTTTGAAGATATTATTTACCATCAGATCTCTGGAGTGGCGATGGGGGTGACAGTGGTGCCTTCTATCGCTAACTTATTCATGGGTTTGTTGAATCACAGTGGATTTCCAGATCCCCGTTTGCATCTCATATTAAGCTGTGGAGCCGTTTTATGAATGATGTGTTTGTTCTGTGGGATGGCCCTGTAACTATTTTTCAGGAATTTCTAGTCTGGCTTAATAATTGTGATAATAATATTCATTTTACGAGTGCTTTTAATACCAATGAAATAGTATTTTTGGATGTGACGATTCTGAAGGGTTTACATAGAAACATAGAAACATGATGACAGAAAAAGACCACATGGCCTATCTAGTCTGTCCTTCCATAACAACAACTACAACAGTCCACTTTTTACCTTTAGAGATCCTCTGTGTTGGTCCCATGCTTTTTTGAATTCAGTTACTGTCCTCATCTCTACCACCTCCACTGGGAGACTATTCCATGGATCCACTACTCTTTCTGTAAAGAAATATTTCCGCATATCACTCCTGAATCTATCTCCCTTCACCCTCATCCCATGTCCCTCGTAGCAGAACTTGCTTTCAATTGAAAGAGGCTCTCTCCCTGAACATTTATGCCACGGAGGTATTTAAACATCTCAATCATATCACCTCTATCCCGCCTTTCCTCTAAGGTGTACATATTAAGATCCTTAAGTCTGTCCTCATATGCTTTATAATGAAGCCCATTAATCATTTTAGTAGCAACCCTCTGCACCGACTCCATCCTGTTCACATCCTTTTGAAGGTGCGGTCTCCAGAATTGCACACCATACTCCAAATGAGGTCGCACCAAAGACTTATACAGAGGCATTATCACCTCCTTTTTTCTGCTAGCCATTCCTCTCCGTATGCACCCAAGCATCCTTCTAGCTTTTGCCATCACCTTTTCTACCTGTTTAGCTACTTTAAGATCATCAGACACAACCACGCCTAGGCCCGCTCTTCTTTAGTGGACAAAAGTACTTCACCTCCTATACTGTATTGCTCCCTTGGATTGCTGCAGCCCAAATGCATGACCTTACATTTTTTAACATTAAATCCCAGCTGCCAAATTCTAGACCATTCTTCAAGCTTAGCTAGATCCCTCCTCATGTTATCTACACCTTCCTGGGTGTCTACTCTATTGCAGATTTTGGTATCATCTGCAAAGAGGCAAACCTTAACCGACAGCCCTTCCGCTATATCACTAACAAAGATGTTAAAAAGAACCGGACCAAGGACAGATCCCTGGGGCACACCACTGGTAACATCCTTCTCCTCAGAGTGAGCTCCATTTACTTGTACTCTTTGTCGCCTCCCACCCAACCAATTTCTAACCCAAGCAGTAACTTTAGGGTCCATCCCTAGGGTGCTCAGTTTGTTTATAAGTCGCCTGTGAGGAACAGTGTCAAAGGCTTTACTGAAATCTAAATACACCACCTCTAGAGCTCTCCCTCGGTCCAACTCCCTGGTCACCCAGTCAAAGAAATCAATCAGATTTGTCTGACAAGACCTGCCTCTGGTGAATCCATGCTGCCTCGGATCCTGTAATCTGCTGGACTCCAGAAACCTCACTATTTTCTCTTTCAGCAGCGTTTCCAATAATTTACTCACCACCGAAGTTAAACTAACCGGCCTGTAGTTTTCAACAACATCCTTTCTTCCGCTTTTGTGTAAAGGCACCACATGAGCCTCTCTCCAGTCCTTTGGCACCACTCCTGAATCCAACGAGGCATTGAAAAGGTCAGTCAGTGGAGTTGCTAGAACGTCCCCAAGTTCCCTCAGTATTCTAGGGTGTATCCCATCCGGTCCCATCGCTTTGTCTACTTTAAGTTGAGCTAGTTTCTCACGAACACAGTCTTCTGAAAATTGTTCAAGATGTCCCTCGCTTCTGTTAAGGGTGGCAACAAAACATTTTTCAGGTATATTCAGGAAAGGAAGAAGATCAGAGTTGGAATTGCAGGACTCAGAAGTGCTGGGAAAGGACTCGTGGAAAGTGACACTGAAAAAGCGAAATTGCTAAACAAATACTTCTGCTCTGTTTTTACTAAAGAAGATCCTGGAGATGGACCAGCTGTGACTCCCAAATATAAAAATAGGACTGAAGTAGATACCACACACCATTCACAGAAGATGAGGTGTTAGAACAACTTGCTAAACTGAAAGTGGACAAAGCCATGGGACCAGATGGGACACATCCCAGGATACTGAAAGAGCTCAGAGAGGTTCTTGCAGGACCATTAAAGGATGTCTTCAACAGATCCTTGGAAACAGGAGTGGTTCCTCAGGACTGGAGAATGGCTAATGTTGTACCTCTACACAAAAGTGGTGACAGGGAAGAAGTGTCAAATTACAGGCCCGTGAGCCTTACCTCGGTGGCAGGAAAAGTAATGGAGGCACTCCTGAAAGAGCGAATAGTGAACTTTCTCAAAACCAACAGGTTGCAAGATCCAAGGCAACATGGTTTTACCGAAGGATGGTCTTGCCAAACAAATCTGATTGAGTTCTTTGATTGGGTGACCAAGGAACTAGATCTGGGGCATGCAATGGATGTCATCTATCTGGATTTCAGCAAAGCCTTTGATACTGTTCCTCATAGGAGGCTTGTCAATAAACTCAGTAGCTTGGGGATGGGTCCCAAGATAGTAAACTGGATTAGAAATTGGTTGACTGACAGACAACAGAGGGTGATGGTACATGGAGCTCACTCGGATGAGAGGAAGGTGATTAGCGGGTTGCCTCAGGGTTTGGTCCTGGGCCCGGCACTGTTCAATATATTTGTGAGTGATATTGCTGAAGGACTGAATGGAAAAGTCTGTCTTTTTGCAGATGACACAAAAATTTGCAACAGAGTGGACTCCCCCGAGGGAATGGATAACATGAGGAACGATCTACAAAAGCTGGAAGACTGGTCTAATGCTTGGCAACTACGATTTAATGTGAAAAAGTGCAGTGTCATGCACTTGGGTAGCAGAAATCCAAGGGAAAAGTACACAATAGGGGGTGAGAGGTTGCTATGCACGGTTCAGGAGAAAGACCTTGGTGTGATTATCTCTGATGATCTCAAAGTGGCAAAACAGTGCAACAAGGCAGTGGCAAAAGCCAGGAGGATGTTGGGCTGCATACAAAGAGGGATTACCAGCAGAAAGGAAGAGGTACTTATGCCACTGTACAAGTCACTGGTAAGGCCTCACTTGGAATACTGTGTTCAGTTTTGGAGGCCATATCTTGCAAAAGATGTAAAAAGACTGGAAACTGTTCAGAGAAAGGCGACCAAAATGATTTGGAGCCTGCGTCAGAAGCCTTATGAGAAGAGACTTGAAGACCTAAATATGTACACTTTGGAGGAGAGGAGGGACAGGGGAGATATGATTCAGACCTTTAAATACTTAAAGAGAAATGATGAACAAACAAACCTCTTCCAAAGACGGGGAAGCTGTAAAACTAGAGGGCATAACATGAAGCTGCAAGGTGGTAAATTGAAAGGCAATGTCAGGAAATATTTCTTCACTGAAAGGGTGGTGGATGCTTGGTACCATCTAACTTCTGAACTATCTAGCGTCTGGACAGATAGGGGTGTCCTGCATGGAGTGGTGGGTTTACCCCTAGACAGAAACGGAGACATGGGGAGGGGTGGCCTGCGCAGAGAGAAAGGTGCGCCTGCTCTCGCCATCTTGCTGGGCAGACTGGATGGACCATGCTGGTCTTTATCTGCCGTCACTTACTATCTTACTATGTTACTATGTTACTATGTTCTTATTTGTGGGTGTTTTCTGAGGTCCTGTTCCTGGTTCTTCATCTGTGAACACAGAACAAAAATATTTGTTAAGCAATTCTGCTTTATCCTTATCAGCTTCAATATATTCCCCCCCTGCACCCTTGAGTCTGACAATACCACTTTTGCCCTTCCTCTTCTCACTAATATAGCTGAAAAATGCTTATCCCCCCATTTTATTGCATTGGCTATTTCCTCCTCCTTTTGAATCTTTGCCTTCTTGACTACTTTGCTAGCTTCTCTAAGTTTTTCCAAATACAGATGCCTGTCTTCCTCTCTCTGTGATCTCTTGTATTTCATGAAGGCCTCCCTCTTTTTCTTCACTTTTTCAGCTACTTCCTTCAAAAACCATAGCGGTCTCCTGTTCCTTTTTCCTTTATTTACCATTTTAACAAAAAGGTTGGTTGCCCTTAAAATACCCCCTTTCAGTTTTGCCCACTGTTTTTCTACATCCCCCAGCAGTTCCCATCCCACTAACGACTCCCTGAGGTATTGGCCCATCTTCGCAAAGTTAGTCTTCCTAAAGTCTAAGATCCTCACCTTGGAATGGATTCTAACAGCCCTAGTCCTAAAACTGAACCATACCATCTGGTGATCACTGGATGCAAAATGATCTCCCACTACAACATCAGAAACACTTTCACCATTGGTAAGCACCAAGTCCAGTATGGCCCCTTCACATGTGGGGTCTGTTACCAATTGCCTGAATAGTTCTCCCTGTAGAGAATCCAGGATCTCCTTACTTCTAGATGATACTGAAGCAGGAATGTGCCAATCAACATCTGGCATATTGAAATCTCCTATCAGTAGCACTTCCCCTTTCCTAGCAATGCTGCGTATGTCTTCAATTAACTCTCTGTCCACCTCTTCCTCTTGTGAGGGAGGTCTGTATATCACACCAATGCAAATAGATTTCCCTCTTTCTAGTTTAACCCACAATGCCTCCTCTCTCCCTTTTAAGCTCTGTAATTCCAAAGCTTTAATAGTAGTTTTTACATATAGTGCCACTCCTCCTCCCCTTCTTCCTACCCTGTCCTTTCTGAATAAAGTATAGCCAGGTATAGTTACATCCCAGTCATGGTTTTCTGTGAACCATGTTTCTGTAACTACCACTAAATCCAAGTCAGCCACTCCCACCAAAGCTTCAACTTCAGGGATCTTATTTCCCATGCTATGGGCATTAATACACATTGCTTTCCATATGTTACCCCTGTTACCCATTTCCATAAAGGTATTTAATGTATCACCTATCTGGGGGCTTTCTTCACCCATCCCCAACAAATCTAGTTTAAAGCCCTCTTCAGTAGATTAGCCAGTCTACTACCGAAGATGCGTTGACCTTTCTTGGACAGATGGATGCCATCTCTGCTCTGCAACCCTTGGAACAGCATCCCATGGTCTAGGAAACCAAAACGCTCTCGATGACACCATACAAGCAGCCATGCATTCATCTCCAAGATACGAGCCTCTCTGCCTGGGCCTTTATCCTCAACAGGGAGGATTGAAGAGAACACCACCTGTGCACCTAACTGTTTCACCCTCTGTCCCAGAGCCATGAAGTCACTTTTGATACATTCCGAGGTATACCTGGCAGTATCATTTGTTCCAACATGGATTAGCAACATTGGGTAATAATCAGTGGGCTTGATGAGTCTCAGCAAACTCTCTGTAACATCTTGGATTTTGGCACCAGGCAGACAGCATACCTCTCTGGACATCAAGTCTGGTCGGCAGATAGACGCCTCAGTACCCCTCAGAAGAGAGTCTCCAACCACCACTACCCTTCGTTTCCTTCTGGTCACTGATTCTGCAACTTTGGGGTACTTGAACTCTGGTTCTTCCCTTTCCAGGGATGCTTTCACCTCCTCCACTTCCGGGGCTGCATAATGGTTCTTCAATTCAAGGGCTGGAGAAGTTGGATTGGTGATTTTGCAGGCCTGGTGACTTGTGTCCAACCATCGACATTCTGTTGGCACCTATCTTCTCCTGTGCTGGAGAGCTTGGTTGCTGCAAGAAGCATCTCATCAATGTACTTCTCACTGTCTTGAATGCTCCTCAGCCTCGCCACCTCCTCTCTGAGTTCCTCCACTTGTTTCCTCAGAGCTTCAGCATGCAGGCACCCTGCACATGGAACCGGTCCTTCAACTGGCATTAGGACCTCTGTCTGGACCGAGGCAGAAGCTGTAATGGGGGCAACAGCTTTAGCAATACGATTTTTCCCAGCCATTGTTCTGTTTGTGGAGCTTAGGTATCTGTTAAAGCAAAAGAGAGAGATCTACCAAGTACCAGCTGGTTTCGCAGCTGGTTTAAATAGCTGGATAACCTCGGTGCATAGGAAACCCACTGACAGAAACACGTTTTTGCACTATGATAGTGTGCACCCTTTTAGATTATGGGCTAGTTTAGCTTTTTCGCAATTTGTGCGTTATCGGAGGAATTGCTCTGATGATCAAGATTTTCGGCAACAATCTAAAACCTTGGCGAAAGCGTTCTTGGCAAGGGGGTATCCCAAGAGGGTTGTCCAGAAGGCTTTTAGGAGGGCATCGTTTAGTAATAGGGCCTTGTTGTTGACCTCCCCCCCCCCCCCGTAAGAAGACTGATTGTGATGATGAGGATCAAATAAATTTAATTTCAAAATTTTCTCCGTTTAGTTTTCAGATTCAACGTAGTATTAAGAGACACATGAAGCTGATTAATATTATTCCAGGTTTAGAGGAAAAATTGATTAGTTGTGTATGGAAATGGCAGCGTAACTTGCAGGATTATTTATGTCCCTCAGTATGACGCCCCCTGGATAGATCGGGTGTGGAGCAAGGTCATGTTTCTTCTGGGAATTGTTCAGTATGTGACATGTCTAGCAATATTTCCCAGTTGACCTATAGAAGTAAGCTTTTTAGATTGAAAAAACACACTTCGTGTGGCTCTTGCTCAGTAGTATATGGTATCTTGTGCCCGTGTGGATTATTATATATAGGTAAAACTAATAGATCATTTAGGAAGCGTATTTTAGAACATAAGAGTAGGATTTCTTGCAAGGTGCTTGAAGCTCCGATAGTATTACATTGTTGTGAGAAGGGTCATTCATTTTCGGAGTTACAATGTTTTGTCTTGATCAGGTGTTAGTGGGCAGGGAAGGTTGTTCCAGGGAACATTATTTAGTGTTATGTGAGCAGAGGTGGATTTTTACAGTTGGTACTGTGGCCCCTGAAGGTTTGAATGCTCAGATCGAGTGGGGTAGCTGCATTTGAGCCATTAGTGCTTGTCAGTTTAAGATTAGGGGTGGAGTTAGTTGACTTGTAGGTGTGATGACACAATAGGAGAGGATACGCTAGAAAAAGGGAGTTGAAGCGTGATGGGTGCATGCGCGTTGGTGTGAAGCTGGTGGGCTGGTTGAAGCAGTGCCGTTTGGATGTACAGCTGGTTGTTTAACGTGCAACACCCAGATATGTTGGGGTGAGTGAGAGTGTTTTAAATTTGTTGTATTAGTTATATGTGGTTTTGGATGGATGTATTTGATAATGATTGCTGTATGTTTATGTTTTAGTTGTCCCCCTGAAGAAGCGACATTATTGGCGAAACACTCATTAGCGCTTAAACTGAGGCCTTGGGGCTGAAAAGACCACGTTAAGCTGAACTGTTTGCAAGCTAAGTTGATTTTTTGCGGCTTTTCTTTTGATTAGTTTGGGGATTCTATGTGGGAGGTCGTTGATGTGAAAAGGGCATTGAGTATTGGTGTTTGATCTTGTGTCACGGTGAACACCGGCCCATTAATACTGAGACACTCCGACATTAAGAATAACCAGTGTGAAGTACAGCAGCATTTGGATATAGAAGCTGACACACAAAACTTCACAAATTTATATAGTATTATGTTTTGTTATATTTGAGTGTGTGCCATTGGATTTCTTGGACACAACACAAATCAGCAAACTCATGCATATATTGAATACAATGCTCCACTATGGTACTTCTCTTTTCTGCTTACTGTTGTTAGACTGTATTTATGTTCTGATAAATGTGTCTTGAGCTGTCTAGTAGTCTTTCCGGTGTAAATTTTATCACATGGACAATGAATCAAATATACCACAAACTGTGATATATGGGACGTGGGAAACTTCAAAGACAAGGTTCTATCAGGAAAGGTAACAGTAGCCATTTCTTCCATTACTGGGCAAAACTAACAATGTTCACAGTGTGTATGCCCGCTCACATCTGAAAAAGGCAATCATGAAATTGCAGGGCAAAGAACTTCACATAAGTTCCTTCCTCTTCTATAAGCAAATCTTGGATAGAGATTAGCCAGTGTCTCCATACGGATGCAGCAATCTTAGATGATAAAGAAGAGTATTGCAATACACATGTGAAATGTTCGGATGGTGTTGTCGTACTGGACAGATGGGAGCGAGCCAAAAGCCATTCACAATGGTTATAAGAAGCTCGTTTTATAGGCTTTTCTCAGAACAACTTGAGGATACCCTCTATTTGCAAATTTATCCATCAGGGAATGAGCATGCCTCTAAAACTCAAGTTGTAGATCAAATACGCTGCCAACACAGCATTTGAGAAAATGGCAAGCTATTCCTTAAAATTACTGGATGGAAACTACTGTACTGTAACAATGTGTTTCTGTTGGTTTTGAAAAAAAGTTTTGTATCAAAAGCATCATTCACCTTACGAATGGAAACGTCCAAAAATATATAGACTCTACATTACACACCATTTCAAATTTAATAGCTGAATTACAAATATTTAAGTGTGCAAAAAAGGCAGACAGATCTTCCTTTGTTCCTCCCCATAGAAAAAATACATCATCTATATATCCCTTCCACTCGATGACATAGACATACACTTTCTTCACTCACCATTTCCACATGCAGTCAGTCTACATGTGTAAATGCCCCTGTTTACACGTACACAGTTGTGGTCAACATTATTGGCACACTTGCATTTTAGGTATGTTGTGTATAATATCTTGAGAAATAATTGGAAATATTCGAACTGTATATCATCATAATATTTTAAGAAGTATGTTCAAAGGTATACAACAACAAAAAAAAGATGTCTGTTCAACTTAGATGTAGCAATTTATGAGAAAAAAAAAATATGACCTGGACAGGATTAATGGCACCCTTCACTAATATTTGGTTGCACAACCCTTGGCAGTGACAACAGCCTCCAAACATTTCTTGTAGCCATCGATAGGTTTTGTACATTTGTCTATTGGTAGTTTTTCCCATTCTTCAACTGTCATTTGTTCAAACTCATGAATGTTTCCAGGGTTCCTTTTACCAGTGGCAGATTTCAGCTCTTTCCAAAAGTTCTCGATTGAATTGAGATCAAGATTCAGTACTGGCCAGTTTAAAACTGTCCATTTCTTCCTTTTTAACCATTATTCTGTACATCTGGATGTATGTTTTGGGTCATTGTCCTGCTGGAGGATCCATGATCTTCAATCCAGGCCTAGATTTCTGATACTAGGTAGCTCATTTAGCTCCAAAATACCTTGGTAGTCCTCTGACATCATGATTCCTGCAATACGTTTCAGTTCTCCAGTTCCTGAGGCAGCAAAACAGCCCCACAACATTAAGGAACTTCCATCACATTTAACTGGAGGAAGGATGTGTTTTTCCTTATAAGCTTCATTTCTTTGCCTGTAAATGTATTGCTGGTCTGCATTGCCAAATAGCTCAGGTTTTTGGTTTCATCTGTCCACAGAACATTTTCCCAGAAGGATTGTAGGTTCTCAAGGTGGGTTGAGCAAAGATCAGGTGTGCCTTTTTATGTCTTTCTTTGAACAGTGGGGTCATCCTTATGCCTTCGCCCATGAAGTCCTCCTTTCTTTAATGTCCGGTGCATGGTGAGGGTTGAAAACCCCAACTCCAGATTGCTCCAGTTCAGCCTTAAGCTCTTTGGGTGTTGTTTGTGGTGTTTTACTAACATTTGCGTTAACCTTCAAAGTCTTCTTGGATTACTTTTTCCTCTTCCCAACATGTCCTAGGAGGTACTTCGCAGTTCCATGAGCAGAAAACATCTTAATAACATTGCGAACTGTAGACACAGAAATCCCAAGGTCTTTGGAGATGGTCTTAGACCTTTTTGATGTTTGGTGATAATGGCTTTTCTGATGGTCGTGGGCAGCTTTCTTGTCTTCATTATTGTGAAAAAGGAACAGGGAGTGAATGTGGCCATTTTAAACAATACAGCATCATTCATTGGTTGATTCCTGTCATGTGAGTACTGACAATTGATCACAGGTGCTTCTAGTTTCACTGAAATGGGAATGTGGTTCTTCTGTTCAAAGTGATTTGAATTTTTTATTAGGGTGCCAATAATCATGTCTTAGATCAACATAATGGATATGTAATATAGGAAAAAATATTTCACCCAGTATGTTTCCAGTATCCTATATTAGTTCTTATGCTCCAACTATAGAAATTGAAATCTCAAAAAATTGATTTTTGTCAGACAGAATATTGAGGTTGCTGTAGAAAAGTATCCTCAAAACATGTCCTTTTTATTCTAATTTAAATGATCTTGAATAGATTGGCAGCTCTGTCAAGCATGGATTGTCTCTCATGTATATATGTACAGTGTTGTGTATGCTTTGTAGCACTATACAAATAATTATTATTAGTAGTAGTACTGTATAGAGCATGTGGAGGGCAAATTTTAAAAACCTGTTGCCCACATTGCCCACCCTTAGCCCAACTAAATATACAGTGCTCCATAACATGCATACTTCTAGGTGCATGAGGAGAAAGTATTCCCTGGATTTGTTTAAATTAGGGGAGGAGAATAATATGTAGATCACATTTTCAAATGTGTATGTTGTTTTCCATGATAAAGCATCTGCAGACAAGGTAAATGCAAAAGAGTTGTCATTGCAGGCAAAAGAATATGCACAAATCACCAAAAACATAATCAAATACTGAAACTGCTCAGTTCTTCATGCTGGACCTCCCATTTATTGGCGGCCAACTTATCTAGCCTTTGTATAGGAAGGCATAAGTTTGGAACACAACTTTAAGGGTTTTTAGCATTTTGGAACTGAACACATGGTATACAGTAGTGAACCAGTGGGATGGCCCACTCTCTGAACTTAAGAACATAAGAAATGCCATACTGGGTCAGACCAAGGTCCATCAAGCCCAGTATCCTGTTTCCAACAGTAGCCAATACAGGCCACAAGTATCTGCAAGGTTCAAAGCACAGAGGTTCCACAGTGCTCATCCTGGGGTAAGGGGTGGATTTCCCTGTCCTCTTTAATAACAGTTTATGGACCTTTCCTCCAGGATCTTGTCCAAACCATTTTAAAACCCAGCTATACTAACAGCTTTTACTACATCCTCTGATAATAAATTCCACTGGGTTAAACTGTAGCTTCATTGTGTGTCTTCTAATCTTTCTATTTTTTGATGGCATAAACAACCAATCTACATTAACCCATTCCACCCCATTCATTAATTTATAGACCTCTATCATTTCTCCCCTCAGCCATCTCTTTTCCAAATTGAAGAGCCCTAACCTTTTAAGCCTTTCCTCATAGGAGTATCCATCCATCCCCTTTACTATTTTGGTGGCTCTTCTCTGCACCTTTTCTAATTCTGCTATATTCTTTATTTAAGATACAGTAACCAGAATTGCACACAATATTTAAGGTGAGGTCCACCATGGAATGATACAGAGGCATTATAATGTCCTTGGTTTTATTTTCCATTCCTTTCCTTATGATTCCTAGCATTCAATTTGCCTTCTACTATTACTACTACTAAGCATTTATAAAGTGCTACCAGGCGCACGCAGCGCTGTACAATGAAAACACAAAAAGACAGTCCCTGCACAAAAGAGCTTACAATCTAAAAAGACAAAGCAAGAAAAGGAGTAGAAAAAAGATTAGAACAAGGGCAAAGAGACAAGAGCAGGAGAGACAGGACAAAGGAAAGAGGTAAGAACAAGTGTAAGAGGAAGAAAGAAAGGTGAAATAAAAGAGGGGAAGGAAGGAGAACAGCAAAATCAAGAGCCAAAGGCAGAGGCGAAAAGATGAGCTTTTAACTTGAGTTTGAAGAGGGGCAAAGAAGATGCCTGACGTATAGACAAAGGAAGTTTATTCCAAGCGTAGGGAGCAGCAAGGTGAAAAGAGCAGAATCTGGAGTTGGCAATAGAGGAGAAGGGCATAGCAAGAAGCAACTGGGAAGAAGAACGGAGTACACGAGGGGGGAAATAGGGAGAAATGAGAGAAAAAAGGTACTGAGGAGCCACAGAGTGAATGCACTTATAAGTCAGAAGAAGCTTAAAATGAATACGGAAACGGAAGCCAGTGAAGAGATCTGAGGAGAGGAGTGATGTGGGCAAAACAAGGCTGACAGAAAAACAAACGGGCAGCGGAGTGCTGAATAGACTGAAGAGGGAAGAGATGAGACTGAGGGAGACTGGCAAGAAGGAGGTTACAATAATCAAGGCGGGAGGTGATTAGGGAATGGATGAGGGTTTTAGTAGTGAGTTCAGAGAGAAAGGGGCGGATTTTGCCAATGTTGAAGAGAAAGAAGCGACAGCGTGAGTTGGATAAGAGAGGAGAAAGAGAGCGAAGAATCAAAAATAACACCCAAATTGCGAGCAGATGAAACAGGTTGGAGAACAGAGCCATCAACAGAGACTGAAAAAGAAGAAGGAGAAAGGGAAATTTTAGGAGAAAAAACGAGAAGTTCAGTTTTGGCCATGTTCAATTTCAGGCGACGATGGAACATCCAGGCAGCAATGGCAGAGAGACTGCAAGAGAACCAGGACTGGAAAGCAGAAGAAAGATCAGGAGTAGAGAGATAGATTTGGGAGTCATCAGCATAGAGATGGTACTGAAAACCATGAGAGGAAATAAACACACCAAGGGATTGGATATAGAGAGAAAAAAGAAGGGGACCCAAGACAGAACCCTGGGGGGCACCAACCGAGAGCGGGGTAACAGAGGAGGAGGAGGAGCCACCAGAACATACACTAAAGGAGCGATGGGAAAGATATGAGGAGAACCAGGAGAGAACAGATTCCCTAAAGCCAAGCGAGGACAAAGTGTCAAGGAGAAGATCATGGTCAACAGTGTCAAAGGGAGTAGAAAGGTCAAGGAGGATAAGGACAGAGTAAAGGCCTTTAGATTTAGCTAGGAAGAAGTCACTGGAGACTTTGACAAGAGCAGTTTCAGTAGAGTGCAAAGGACGAAAACCAGATTGTAAGGGATCGAGAAGAGCATGGGAAGAGAGGAAGTCAAGACAACAGCAGTAAACCGCACATTCGATCAGTTTCGAAATGAAAGGAAGGAGAGAGATGGGGCGATAATTAGAAGGACAAGAGGGATCAAGTGAGGGTTTCTTAAGGAGAGGCGTGACCACAGCATGTTTCAAGTGAGCCGGGAGAGTAGCAATAGAGAACGAAAGGTTGAGAACATGAGAAATGGAGGGGACAACGGCAGAGGAAATAGAGGAGAGGAGATGGGAGGAGATAGGATCAGAGGAGCAAGTGATGAGCTTGAAGGAGGAGAGAAGAAGAGCAGTTTCATCAATAGAAATTAAGGGGAAGAAGAGAGGGTAGGATGAGAAGGGGGGATCACTTGGCAATAGTGATCATAGCATGATCACGTTAGATTTAATTAGTGGAGGAGGGATATTAAGGAAATCCGCAGTACTACCTTTTAACTTTTGATAAAATGAGGAAAATAGTTAAGAAAAAACTAAAAGGAGCAGTTGCAAATGTTAAAGACTTACATAAAGCTTGGATGTTGTTGAAAAATACTATCTTGGAAGCCCAGACCAGCTGTATTCCACGCTTTAAGAAAAGTGGAAGGAAGTCAAAAAAGCTGCCAGCATGGTTTAAAGGTAAGGTCAGAGAGGCTGTTGTTGCCAAAAAAGTATCTTGCAGGAAATGGAAAAAAGAGCCAAATGACAAAACTTGGAAACAGCACAAGCACTGGCAAGTCAAATGCAAGGCATTGATAAGGCAGGCAAAGGGAGAATTTGAGAAGAAGCTTGCTGCAGAAGCAAATATGCGAAATAAAGACTTTTTCAAGTACATTCGTAGCAAAAAACCTGTGAGAGAGTCAGTTGGTACATTAGATGACAGAGGGGTTAAAGGGGCACTAAGAAGCGACAAGGCGATAGTGGAGAGACTGAACAAATTCTTTGCTTCGGCCTTTACTGAGGAAGAGGTAGGGATGTTACCCATGACTGAAGTGGTATTGAAAGGTGCGGAAGAATTGAAGGAAATATTGATACATTGGGAAGATGTATTACAACTATTAGATAAATTGAAGAGTAGCAAATCACCTGGGCTGGATGGTATACATCCAAGGGTGTTGAAAGAACTGAAATATGAGAATGCAGACCTGCTATTAGTAATCTGTGAACTACCATTAAAATCATCTCTAATACCTGAAGATTGGAGGATCGCCAATGTAACACCAATTTTTAAAAAGGGGTGACCCAGGAAACTACAGACCGGTGAGCCTGATGTCAGTACTGGGAAAAATGGTAGAAACCATCATAAAAAATAAAATTACTCAGCATGTAGATAGTCATGGCCTAATGGGAGACAGCCAACATAGCTTTAGACAAGGAAGATCTTGTCTTACTAGTCTGTTTTGTTTTTTTGAAGGTGTGAATAAACAGGTGGACAAAGGTGAGTCGGTTGATATAGTGTATCTGGACTTTCAGAAAGCCTTTGACAAGGTCCCTCATCAGAGACCTTTGGCAAAACTAAAGAGTCATGGGATAGGAGGCAGTGTACTATTGTGGATCAGGAACTGGTTAAAAGACAGAAAGCAGAAAGTAGGGCTAAATGGTCAATTTTCCCAATGGAGAAAGGAGAATAGTGGTGTACCCCAGGGATCTGTGCTGGGTCCGCTGCTTTTTGACATATTCATAAATGACCTGGAAAGTTGAATAACGAGTGAGGTTATCAAATTTGCAGATGACACAAAACTATTTAAAGTTGTTAAAACCCAAGAGGATTGTGGAAAATTGCAAGAGGATCTTGATAAATTGGAAGACTGGGCATCAAAATGGCAGATGAAATTTAATGTGGACAAGTGCAAAGTTATACACCTAGGGAAGAACAACCCAAACTATGGTTACACAATGCAAGGTTCCACATTAGGAACTACCACCCAGGAAAATGATGTAGGCGTCATTGTGGATAACATGTTAAAACCCTCGGCCCAGTGTGCAGCGGCGGCCAAGAGAACAAATAGAATGCTAGGTATCATAAGGAAAGGAATGGAAAATAAAACAAAAGATATTATAATGCCTTTTTATTGTTCCATGGTGAGACCGCACCTTGAATATTGTGTGTAATTCTGGTCACCATATCTTTTTTTTATTTATTTATTTATGCAATTTTACAAAACAGCAAGAAAAAAACTAAATTCCTTGCAAAGAAAATAGAGTACATAACATATCTTAAAAAGGATATAGCGTTATTAGAAAAGGTTCAGAGAAGAGCCACCAAAATGGTGAAGGGGATGGAAGGATACTCCTATGAAGAAAGGCTAAAAAGGTTAGGGCTCTTTAACCTGGAAAAGAGACGGCTGAGGGGAGATATGATAGAAGTCTATAAATTAATGAACGGAGTGGAACGGGTAAACGTAGATCGATTGTTTACGTTATCAGAATATAGAAAGACTAGGGGACATGCAATGAAGCTCCAGGGTAAACTATTTAAGACTAATAAAAGAAAATATTTTTACACTCAACGTGTAATCAAACTCTGGAATTTGTTACCGGGGGATGTAGTAAAGGCTGTTAGTGTAGCTGGGTTTAAAAAACGTTTGGACAAGTTCCTGGAGGAAAGGTGCATAAACCATTATTAAGAAGGTACCCAGGATATCAATGCTTGACCCAGTACAAGCATTGTGGACCTGTGTCTTTTGGGGAAACTGCTCGGTACGTATGACCTAGATTTGCCACTGTTGGAAAAAGGATACTGGGCTTGATGGACCTTGGTCTGACCCAGTATGTCATATCTTATGTTCTTATGTTCTTAGAATGAAAGCAGGAAAGGGAAATCGGGTATTTAGAGGGAAACTGAAGAGTGATCTTATGGATTTTATCATGGAAGTAATCAGCCAGAGCCTGGGCAGAAAGGGAAGGAGGGATCAGAGGCGGAGGCATTTTGAGGAGAGAATTGAGAGCAATGAAGAGACGGCGAGGATCAGAGGCATGAGATTTAGTCAGGCGAACAAAGTAATCTTGTTTGGCAAGAGCTAAATCAGATTTGAATGAGCAGAGCATGAATTTGAAATTAAGGAAATCTTTAGGGGAGCAGGATTTGAGCCAGGTAAGCTCAGCAGAGCAGGCACAGGAGCGAAGATAGCGAATAGAGGGAGAGAGCCAGGGCTGAAGTAAGGAACGCCTTACAGGATGAGGGATGAGAGGAGCGAGAACATCCAGAGCTGAGAAGAGCGCAGCATTATAGGACATCGCTGCCATATCAAGAGACTTGGAGGACAAAACAGAGGAGAGAGGAGGAGAAATGGTAGAGGAGAGAACCAGGGGATCAATGGCAAGAAGGTTCCTAAAAAGAGTGGAGGAGACAGGACGAGGCGGGGGGGGGGATGGAGGAGAAGATTAAAGGAGAGAAAGTGATGATCAGATAAAGGAAGAACAGTATTACTGAAGTTAGAGGGAGAGGAGCAAGAAAAGAAAACCAAATCCAGACAATGGCCATGAAGGTGAGTGGGGGCAGAGGAACAATGTTGAAGGCCAAATGAGGAGGTAAGAGAGAAGAGCTTCAGAGTAAGCTGGGTGGAGGGTTTCAACGTATTAACTAAAATGATGTCTAAATCTTTTCCTGGATGGTCGTTTCTAAGATGGTACCATGCATCGTGTAACCAAAGTTTGGGTTGTTCTTTCCTAGGTGCATAACTTTGCACTTGTCCCCATTAAATTTCATCTTCCAATTGGATGCCCAGTCTTCCAATTTTTCAAGGTCCTTTTGCAATTTTTCACAATCCTCTTGGGTATTAACAACTTTGAATAATTTTGTGTCATCTGCAAATTTGATCACCTCACTCATTATTCCCATTTCCAGGTCATTTACAAATATGTTAAAAAGCAGTGGGCCCAGCACAGATCCCTGTGGTATTCTACTATTTACATATCACCATTGAGATAACTGGTCATTTAATCCTACACTCCGCTTTCTTTTTTTTTTTTTTTAAGGTTTTGCAAGTTTACAAAAAACAAATATATACAAAGAAATACATGATCAACAGAATCGTTACATAAGAAAGTCATATCACACTTCCAAAAAAGTTCCATGTATTAGCGCCCATTACAGGAACAACAAAACATAAATAACCCAACGTACTATACAGAAATTAAAGGGTAAGAGGAGAAACCCTTACTAATTCCTGGGCATATCCTATCACAAACCCCATTCAAATCTACACCTTCTTATCAGACAAAAACCGTTCTAATTGTGCAGAATCAAAAAAGGAAAATGTATTTGTCTGTCAAGTGACAATGCACTTGCAAGGAAAACATAAAAAGAAGGAGTCACCTATGCTTAACACCTTAGGATTCAAGGCCATAAATTGCTTCCTACGTAACTGAGTGTTTCTATAAATATCTGGAAACACACAGAGCTTCATACTACAAAAAGGTATAGCTTTATACTTAAAATACAGCTTCAAAACCCTATTACTGTTTGCCACAGAAAGGAAAGAAACCAACAGAGTAGCTCATTTGGATATAAAATCCACTGAGTCCTCAAGAAATTTTGATAGATCTTGACTAGGTCCTGAAGTCAATACATTAACCTCCTCTATGTTGGGATCCTCCACTAGTACCTTAGTTGGTAAACAATAGCATCTCTGTATAAAAATTACATCAGAACATGTCTGTATAGTGCTGCATATGCTTTGTAGTTCATACACATCAACATTATTACTATAGTGGATTCTGCATTGGAAGACACAGTCTAAGGACTGGTTTTAATCCTGTGATTCAGGTTCTAACCTAGAACCTAGGAATCATGCAGGTATCGGCGTAAGATGTAAACTATTCCAAGTAGGGTAGTCCTTTGTAGAATTTGTGAAGTCAAGTCTGGTAGGTCCAAAATTGGTAAATATTTAGGGAGTCCCTTAGGTATAGCCCCAAGAGCTCCAACCACAACTGGTCGTATAGTAGATGTTTTCTTCCAAACCTTTTCAACTTCATTCTGAAGGTCTGTATATTTTGTCAATTTTTCTTGTTCTTTGTCCTCAAATCAGGTATCACCTGGGATTGCGATATCTATAAACCATACTTTTTTCTTTTCTATAACAGTAATATCAGGCATATTGTATTCTAAATGCCTGTTTATATTCGGAAGTTCCACAGGATATTGACCAATTCATTTTCTACAACCTTTTCTGCAACATGTTCCCAGAAGTTTTTTCTAACAGGAATACCATATTTTTTACACAAATTCCAGTGAATGATCTTTTCCACGCTATAGTACTTTTGTTTGTAGTCAGTCGTGCAATTTTGCTACAACTGCTGATCCACCATTTCATCTTTGGATTTCCCAATTGGCATTGGCTGTCACCCGAAATATGTTGAATTTTAGTTTTGATGGCATTAGTTTATAAATCCTGTTCTTGGGCGGCCATTATCAAGCCTTCTGTTTCTTTTTTCAGTTCTCCAGATGTTAACCATTCCCACATTAGAATCTCATTTACCTTTCCTTCAATATTTCAAATGTATTGACCATATATTAGATTCTCATTCCAAGTGACTGTTTTATTCTGAATTATTTATTTCATAAATTCTATTTGTGTTTTAGTGGTTTTAAGGAGCTGTTCTTTGCAAATTTCCACAAGCTGTATTTCTTTACTTTTTGTAATATAATCATTTAGACCAAATTTTTCTTCCACAACAGTTTACTTAATTTGCAAAAGGCCTCTACCACCTTTTTTTATGTTGGAAATATAATCTATCAATGCCACTCTTAGGATTCAATACATGGTGCATTGCCATCAATTTTCTTCTTTTCCACTTGGGTCCTGTCAATTACTACTACAGGTACTGCCCAGGTATTTATCATAACCTTAATAACATTTCCACCATAGAGTTTTGATCTGAGAATTTTCTGAACTTTTTATGTAGATAAGAGCTAGGGGCATGTTTACTAAAGTCCGCAAATTTGCACGCCGCAAAATAGCGCACGGCAACGCACCACTGAAACGCGCATAAACGCGTTTAAACACCCCGCACACGTGCGTGTCACCCCTGCACAGGTACGCGGCACACCAACGGGCCCGCAAATGTCCGATAGAGGCATGGAACAGCTAAAGGAGGGCGGAGGAAGGCTCCGGAGGGGCGGAGGGACGGGGTCAATGGGTGGAGAGTGGGAGGGGAGAGGGTCCCCGCACAGTATCGGGCCCGAATTTGCATGTAAAAACTACCCAGCATTTAAAGGGAAGAGAAACCATTTCCGTCAGCAATGTACAGGAAAACCGGGGAAACCAGCAAAACGTGAGCAGTGTGATACATGTGCACAGCACAAAAGTGCACATAAAAATAGGAAATGACCACAACAGAACTATTAAAAATAGTAATTCAGCTGGGGAACAGTAATAGTGATGGGCAAATACAGAAAACACACCCAACAAAGCTCCAGAAAAAAGAAATGAATTTTGGAAGGGTTTACGGAGCGGAGACTCTTCCAAACAACATTTCCTGTTGTGGAGCTGTCCTGGGAGTGTTTGCTATGGTTGCCCATTAATATCACTGTTGCCCAGCGTGGTGATATTGTTTCCCCCAGTTCCCGTGGTCATTTCCGTGGTTGATGTGCACGTTTGTCACCAGACAGGGTGCATATGCCCACAGTAAAATTGCGTAGAGCAGGGTTTGTGACTCCATCCTGCCAGGCTTACTACCTCCAGGGGCTGCACTGTCTCTGTGGCCATAGTGTGGTGCAGCGGACAAAGTCAGTACCTCTAGGACCAGAGGTTCAAAGCCCAGCTGGGGCACTTGCCAGCCCAGTCCCTATATTTTACCCACCACTAAACACAGATAGCGCAGACACCCCTGTATTGCAGGTGACATAAGCATGGGGAAAACACCCATATTTTACCCAACAACGCACACACACCACAACAATGGGCATTACCCACAGCCAAGTACCCCAAATGCAGTCCCGTACTGCCACATTCCAATCATGTCACCTGCTTTTTATGGGAGGAGCTCATGCCAGCATGTTGGCGGACGAGTACATGTGGTGCAGGGGGCAGTGGCTGCTAGCAACAGAAGACAGAGGCCTAGCTAGCCATGTGCAGGCTGCCACCATCCACTGCAACAGACTGCAACAGACAGGCCCTGCCGGATCCACAGTCATGAACATGCCAGGGAATCCACCCAATCTGTGGATACACAGTGGTGCAGTGCATGCAGACACTGCATGCAAGAACAGAAGGTCACAGGTTCAAAGCCCAACTGGGGCAACTGCCAATCTTGCCCACATATTTTCCCCCCCAAGTAAACAGTGATAGTAAGGGCACACCTTTCCTGGCGAGGACATATGCAATGGCAATACGTCTATCTTTTACCCCACTGAGCAAAGACACCATGAACAGGGCCAGTACCCAGAGCAGAATCACCCAAATGCAGTCCTGGTGGGGCACACACCAGTCAGGTTCCATGATGCCACTCATACAATTTCCTGTGCTGTATATCTATGCACCACACCCATGGTATGTAGATGTAGCTCATGCATATCCATGAGGGACAGCAGGAAAACCAGAACAGTGTGATGCAAACCTGGACTGGAGTTGGGAATCTGTGCCGTAAAGCAGCAGCCATCAAGGGCAGACACACCCACACCCACAGGCCTCATTGGCCAATGTCTCCTGGAGAGGCAGACCATTGGACCCTGCATGCATCTCCCAAAACTAGCACTTGCATAACTTACCAATGTCACCCTACACCTGAGGTATATGGTACACAGCTCTGAGACGTTTGCACATAAAACAGGCAGCTAGATATCCATACGTTACGCACATACTGCTAGTTGACGCCATCCGAACAATCTGTTAGGTGTTTGCGGTGCGTGCTCCATGCCTGGCCTCTGATGGTGTTTACCACCCTGGGGAGTGACCCCCAGCTGTACTGCATACCATATCCATGCCTTGCCGTGCTCAGGACCGATTTGGTGGGCAAGGCTAATTACTTCCTCAATAGTAGCACCATGATGGCATAGGTGTGGAAGTGTGTGTCTGGCTATACAGTGGGTGTTGGCTGCAAGCCCCTTCCACAGCCCACACTGCCAGCACTGTTGCCAGTATTGGCCTGCCAATGTGCATAATGAGGTGCAAGGTACCATGGGTATAGCCAGGACAGGGTAGCCTGGCCAGGATGCATCTGCACCGGGCATAGGGCACTGGCAGGGACATTGTAGTGTCCGGCCACCACCTACACAGATAGGGTGGCCAAAGCATGTCCTTCTGGGAGATCACACTCACCCTGACTGTGCAGTGACCACAGCATGGCTAGGCACCCCCATAGTGCTATGCAGTATTTCTCTCATGTGATAGATATGGGTTTCTATTTGGGGCCTAGTCACTGATTTATCTGCTTGCTGTGTATGCTGGTAGACCAGTTCTGGGTGCATGTGTCTCCATTGGGAACATGCACTATGGACTAACCAGAAGACTGTTTGTAGCTGGTATGTGTCTTGCTGGAATGGCTTGCAGGGTGCAGTGGCTGTTGGCTTGCTGCAGGGGAATATCTGGTGGTGGGGTGCAGCTTACCTTATCCTGGTCCTATGTCTGTCTGCTATTGTGTTGTGGTGGGGTGGGGGTGGTGTTCATTCCTCAGCAGGACTGGGGTTGATGTTGCCCTCTACTGCCACCTTTGCAGGGAGGTACAGTGTGGACCTCTTGATGGGGGGCCATGTTTGCTGCTTTGGGGGGGGGTGTCTGAGCCTGACTGGGATATCCATGGTGTTTGTGCAGAAACTAGCTATCTTACACATTAACACTGCTTTGAAACTCCCGCTTGGCCTCCATCAGCCATGGAAGGTGTTGTGGACCTGGTCCTGGGTGCCTCATTGCACACTCAGGGTGAGCACAGAACCCACACGATGTAACGGTGTGTAGCTACTCTGTGCCAGTAAAACACCCGGTCAGTGCCCCCTACCAGGCCGAGGTGCTGTGTGGGTGCACCCGGTCACTCCCCCCAACAGGGCCGAGGTGCTGTGGGGGTGCATTACCCATCTTGTGTCCATCTGTGGACAGCTAATTTGCATGTGCAGTGCATCATGGGTACGTGTGGCCTAACCCTATCCTGTTTACACCGGCAGACTGTCTGTGAGGTGACGTGCAGGCTATCTGCAGCCAGCCAGGGGCTTGCCTACAGCTATGGAGTTGTAGCCCAATGGTTACATCACTCCCTATGCAGCCAGAGGTCATGGGTTCAAACCCACAGTGGGGTTCTGTGATAGGGGTGTCTACAGCATCTTTTTAATTTACTGTACATATGTTGCTGCCAGCAATAACACCCTGAGCGTACTGTACCCATAAGGTGCCTCTGAGGGCGCTTTATGGGGCACTGTATACTGCACTTTATGGTTGCCATCCATATAGGGTGCACTATACATTATCCTGTGTCGCAACATACATGCTGCCCTATAGGGGACATTCTAGGGTGCCTTGGCGGACGGTGCACTGTCACATGTGCCTTATGGGCTGCCTTATGTTAACATGCTGTGAGCATGCGTTTTCTAGTTGTTATCACAAAATAAAATTAGTGGGCCTACTACAGCACTCCACAACATAAAACATACTGCCTCTGCTAGTCTTTTTTAATGGGCATTGTGAGGGATTGAACCCCTGGTCCCTGCACCATTGGTCAGTGTCACAACCATTGTGCTGTGGCTCTGTTCCTGTGCTTGAGCAGCAGCGCGCAGCCTTGTAGCCATCGGCGCGCCGTCTTGTGGCGCACAAAATTAGCAGTGCGCCGCCTTCTGCCGCATAACATTAACAGCGCGCAGCCTTATCCGCCCAACATGGGCATGCCCCTTAAAATAATGCCTCAGCCAGCTGTCTTCAATGGGCACTGTGGGGAATTGAACCCATGATGCCTGCACGAGTGGTTAGTGTCTTAACCATTGTGCTATGGCTCCATTCCTGCTATTTGCACATCAGCACACCACTTATCCCTCCCACTATTGGGCTGCCCCCTCACACATCAGCGCGACGCCTTCTGCCCACAGGCTCGCCGCCTTCTGTTGCCCCATTTTATCAGCGCGCCGCCATCTGCCGCCCACAATGAACAGTGCACCGCCTCATGCCGTATAAAAAAAGAGTGCGCCGCCTTCTGCCGCCCATAATCAATATACCTCCTACACCACTTTTGCCCATAAAAGTTGATGCCTCAGCTGGTCTTTTTCATTGAGCGCAATGGGGGTTTGAACTGCTGGCCCCTGCACCATAGGTCAGTGTCTTCACCATTGTACTATGGCTCTGTTGTTTGGTTATGCAGCAGCGCCCCACTTAGCCTTCCCACGCGCTAATGTGGGCCCCGCACATTTGCACGACGCACACACGTACGGTACGGTTTTTTTCTTTTTTCTGCCTGGCCCGCCCACTCCTTATATGGCACCAGCACACTAACGGGAACCCGCACAGCAACGGTGTTTAGTAAACATGCCCCCTAGTGTTCTTCTTGATTTGGTTATGCAGCAAATCCAAAGCTTCCATCATTTCTAAATACTTGTATCATTCCTCTGGACTGAGTTGTTTAATGGTATTTCCATTTATCAACTTTATTCCGTTTTCTTCTTTTTTTTTTCCCCACCTTTGATTGCCAATGTTGCATACTTGTTAAAACCAAATTCCATTCCTATATCTTCACTAAAATGTGGACAGTGTTCAACAATGATTCAATTTCAGCTTTTGTTTTTTCAAATAATTTTAAGTCATCCATATATAGTAAAGGACTAATTTTTTGACTTTACTTAGAAAGTTGTTAACCACATTTTGTTTTATTTAGAATGATTATTTTTTGAATCATTGCCAAAATGAATAATAAAGATGATAATGAATCACCCTTTGCTTGATTTTAACATCTCCCAGTTCTTCAGAATTTACAAGGTTTGTCCTCCAGCTAGCTATTGATATTTCCAAAAATTGCCTAATATTTTTACTTATGCCAAAAATTTCTAAACATTTAGTAGAAGTAAGTCAAATGCTTTTTTTGTAGTCAGTCCAAGCCATAAATAAATTTGTTTTCCTTCTTTTGAATTTTTAAGAACCATTTTGTCAGTCAGTTGTTGATCCTTTGTACCACATAAGTTTTTACAAGTTGCCTTCTGTTTCATTGCAAATAGATCATTTTCTTTCAAATAGGAGTAAATTTTGTTTGCAATAATTCCTGTAAACAACTTGAAATTATATTGGTCTGTAATTGCCTGGGTCATTTCCTTTTTCTTTGTTCTTTTGTATAAGGAATGTTCTTCTGTTTGTCATTCATTCTTCATTTATTCTGCTTTGAAAAAGCTCATTTAATTGTTTTGCCAGCCTGAAGTATAGGCTTGTCAAATGTTTGAGCCAAAAGTCCTGTACTTCATCTTTTCCAGGGACACTCCAGTTTTTAATCTTCTTAGCTTGAATTTGAAGCATTTCTTCTTTAATAACAACTTCTAGCATTTTCTTTTTTCAAATTCCTTTCAAAATGTGTTCATCCACTGGTTTTTTTTATTATTATATTCTTTATTATTTTCCCATACGTTTTTCCAAAATTGAATGGTTTTGTTCCTTCTTAGGATTTACATTTGTATCTATATTTTCTCGGTCTGTTTCAAGGGTTTTATAGAACAAATGCTTTTTTGTTTCCTAAACATTGATTTTTGTTTGAACTGGTTTATTCTACTGTCATATCATTTGATTTTTTTGGACTACTGTTTTAATTCTTCAGAAACTTCCAAAATTGTCTTGCTTCCAATATTTCCATCTCTAACAGTTTGTACATAGCCTGCTCCCACTGCTGCACCCCCGGGACCCTGTCTTCCATCCATTTAATCAAAATAACTTAATTCGCAAGCAGGAACTCCTATCACAGAGCTGCCTCTGTGCACTTTTGAAGCAACACACAAACAGGCAAACCTCAACTAAGGGACTCAACACTTGACCCATAAGGGTCCCCAACTGAACACAGACCCCTTGCCAAAGGAGCTGTATCCATGGACAGAGCCAGAATCTGTGAGCAAAGGTACCAAGATCTTGAGAACAAACTCTATAGGTGCCCGATTCCCTCAGCCCCACTTTGTGAGCCCACACATTGATAGACATACGCTTTCCACAAAAATTTATATTGGAGCTCCTGTAGCAGAGCACATTCGGAAAGTGTGGTGCACTTATTGAAAGAAAAGTGGAACAGCGATGGCATAACACTAACCAATGAACAAACAGGCTTAACAGGTGCAATACATAATGTACAATACATAACATTGTTAATCCAAGGGAGGGTAGGAGAGTTTGTCTTGGATCAGGGCTTCATTCATTTAGATTTAAACTCTATTGTCTGTTGGTGATCCATCTTGTTTACCTGCTGATTATTCCATTTTCAAGTGGAGCGTTTATAATTTAAAGGCATGAGGTAGTGACAATGAATTATAGCAACCAGTAAAGTAAGTGGTTTTCTAATGGTAATGAATGATAATGATCAGCTAAGCATATTTATTTATTTATTTTATTTAACTGGTTTTAATATACCATTTTCCTACCAGCTAAAATGGTTTACATTGAACAGTTGAGCATGCAATGTGACAGCAAACCTATTAACAAGGGGATGGGGGGAATATGGAGGAACATAGTAGCATTAGAACTTATATTACAGTGAGTTCATGAAACAACAAAGGGCATGTGAGCTTATGTTATAATGGTTTTATAGCTTTGGGAGAGAAGTTGTTCTACTAGTCTAGGGCTAGATGTCAGGTAGTTCCTTAAAGGGGGGGGGGGGAGATCGGTGGTTGTAGAGGGAGTTCCTGCTGGGAATCAGCTGTAAGGGATGTTCCATAGTGCTCTTCAAAAAGGTGGGTTTTGAGATGTTTTTTGAAGACATTATGAAATTGAATGCTCTGTAGTGTAGGAAGTAAGTGGTTCCTATATCAAGCCCTCATTCAATATGTGATAAATTGTAAATTCATTAAACTCAGGGATAATGCTATAGACGTTCATTGCCTTATTGGTAGACTAATTGGCTATTACAAATATTCTAGATTTCTGGTTCCATCCGTTATTTGGTGGCTTTAAATATGATTTCCTCTTTGCTTAAGTTGAGAATCCTTATTTTGGTTTTCAAGCAGTAAAAGCGCAGTTCTTAGCTTCTCTCCATGTTGGATGATATAAGGGATATATTTGAAGCCTAAAAGATGCTATTTTGATATTTGCTGGATGGTAGGTGAAACAATTAGAAATATGGCAAGTAGGATTTTGAAGGGGATTGTTGAGATTGTAGTGACTAAAATGCATTTATTGTATTAGAAAGTGATAGTAAATATAAAATATACCCACTAGTAAAGATTTTACTGAAATGAAAGCAGGTTATACAAGAGGAAAATAGTTAAGAAAAAACTAAAAGGAGCAGATGCAAAGGTTACAATTTTATATCAAGCATGGGTGTTGTTTAAAAGTACTATCTTGGAAGCCCAGACCGGAGGCCCAGACCAGCTGTATTCCATGCTTTAAGAAAAGTGGAGGTCCAAAAAATGACCAGCATAGTTTAAAGATGAGATCAGAGATGCTGTTGCCAAAAAAGCATCTTTCAGAAAATGGAAAAAGGAGTCAAATGACAAAAACCAGAAACAACATAAGCACTGGCAAGTCAGATGCAAGGTATTGATAAGGCAGGCAAAGAGAGAATTTGAAAAAAAGCTGGCTATGGAAGCAAAAACATATAATAAAAACTTTCAAGTACATTTGTAGCAGAAAACCTGTGAGAGAGTCAGTTGGACTATTAGATGATAGAGGGGTAAAGGGGGCACAAAGAAGGGACAAGGCCATAGCGGAGAGACTAAATGAATTCTTTGCTTTGGTCTTTGCTGAAGAAGATGTAGGGATGTTACCCATGACTGAAATGATATTTAAAGGTGATGCTGCAAAAGAATTGAAAGAAATATCGATAAACCAGGAACATTTATTGCAACTATTTGATAAACTGAAGAGTAGCAAATCACCTGAACTGGATGGTATACATCCAAGGTGTTGAAAGAGCCTGAAATATGAGATTACATACCTACTAGCATTAATCTGTGAACTATCATTAAAATCATCTGTAATACTTGAAGACTGTAGCTGGCCAATGCAATGCCAATTTTTAAAAAGAGTTCCGGGGTGATCCGGGAAACTACAGGCCGGTGAGCCTGATGTCAGTACCGGGAGAAATGGTAAAAACCATAATAAAGAACAAAATTACTGAACATGTAGATAGTCATGGCTTAATGGGAGACAGCCAACATGACTGTAGCCATGGAAGGTCTTGTCTTACTAATCTGTTATGGTTTTTTTGAAGGTATAAATAAACAGGTAGACAAAGCCGAGTCAGTTGATATAGTGTATCTAGATTTTCAGAAAGCCTTTGATAAGGTCCCTCATGAGAGACTCTTGGCAGAATTACAAAGTCTTGGGATAGGAGGCAGTGTACTATTGTGGATCTGGAACTGGTTAAAAGACAGAAAGCAGAGGGTAGGGCTAAATAGACAATTTTCCCAGTGGAGAAAGGTGAATAATGGAGGACGCAAGGGATCTGTGCTGGGTCCACTGCTTTTTAACATATTTGTAAATGACCTGTATCTTAAAAAGCATATAGTGGAATTAGAGAAGGTATAGAGAAGAGCCACCAAAATGGTAATGGGGATAGAAGGATACCCCTATGAGGAGAGGCTTAAAAGGTTAGGGTTCCTCAACCTGGAAAAGAGACGGCTGAGGGGAGATATAATAGAGGTCTATAAATTAATCAATGGAGTGGAACTGGTAAACATAGATCAATTGTTTACACCATCAAAATATAGAAAGACTAGGGGATATGCAATGAAGCTACAGTGTAACCCATTTAAGACTAATAAGAGAACATACGAACATAAGATCATAAGATATGCCATACTAGGTCAGACCAAGGTCCATCAAGCCCAGTATCCTGTTTCCAATAGTGGCCAATCTAGGTTACAAGTACCTAGCAGTTTCCCCAAAAGACACAGGCTCCACAATGCTTGTACTGGGGCAAGCAGTGGATATCCCAGGTCCCCTTTAATAATAGTTTATGGACCTTTCCTCCAGGAACTTGTCCAAACCTTTTTTAAACCCGGCTACACTAACACCTTTTACTACATCCTCTGGTAACAAATTCCAGAGATTGATTACACGTTGAGTGAAAACATATTTTATCTTATTAGTCTTAAATAGGTTACCAACTAGCTTCATTGCATGTCCCCTGGTCTTTCTATGTTTTGATGGCATAAACAATTGATCTACTTTTACCCGTTCCACTCCATTCATTAATTTATAGACCTCTAACAAATTTCTCCTCAGCAGTCTCTTTTACAGATTGAAGAGCCCTAACCTTTTTAGCCTCTCCTCATAGGGATATCCTTCATCCCGAGGCCACGGGCAGGGTCCCGGCGGCTGACTTTAACCGGGCGCGCGGCCCGGCGCGGGGACCCTGCACGCGGCCCGGGCGGGGCGCGCGTGTGCGTTTTTGAAATGATTGGCTCCCGTCGGTCGCGTCCACACGGGAGCCAATCGCGGTGTCTGTTGTTGGGTGGTGGGGGGGGGAATACCGGCTGGCAGCCTCCGCGTGGCCAGTTGGTGCGGAGGCTGCGTTTCGGGTGCCGTCATTTTTAGAGCGCTGAGGATCGGCGGGGCTCTCTTAAACTTTTTCAGCGATCCGGGAGGCGGTCAGCGTGGGCAGGCAGAGGCAAGTACGAGGGCCTGCTTCTAGTGGGGGATTCGTGTTGAGGAGTGTGGTGTGGACTGGTGGTGGTGGCCCGTTCGGGGTTGAGCTTACAGCAGGACCAAGGCAGATTAATTTTGGGGGGGTTTTTCTTAGCCTTCTTAGGCTCAGTTCCGCTGCTGTGGTCTCTGCCCTGGGTATTTGGGGTCCGGAGCAGTTCCTGGTGAGGGATATCTGCACCGCTGGGACGGGCACGAACAAGGGGTTTGGCCCCGGCAGGTGTTGCTGGGTCGGGGGGAGGGGGCGGGGGGCTCCCGGTCGCGTGGGGTGGCTCGGGCAGGTGAAGGGTTGCCCAGCCCTGGGGGTGGGAGGGGACGGGGGGGTCGGGGGGTGCTGTGCGGGGGCAGAAAGGGGCAAAGGGGATTCGGCAGCCGGGGGGAGGCGTCGGAGGGGGAAGGGGTGTCCCGCCCCCCGGTGGAACCCTGGGGGTGAGTGAGGGGCTTAGGGGTGCAGCCGGAGCGGCGGGGGGCGCGAGTGTGGGTGATGTGGGAAGTGGGGCAGGGCCGGTTGGGGGTGGGGGGGGCGGCGGGGAGCATTTTGGGGGTACAGGGACCGGGGGGAGGGTGGCGGCCCAACAGGGCCCAGTGGGGCACTGGCTACGGTGGGGCCACAGGTTGGCTCCCGGGTACCGGTAGCTATGGTACGCCGGGGGGTTCTTCACCTTGGGAACAGTGGATGAGTGGGGGGCAGGGTCTGTCTCGAGCTGACTGGGGTGGTCCTTGGCCTCAGGCTTGGTCGCTGGCAGTTCCCCCCCCCTGTTTTTCCTTTTATTTCTCCGCAGGGGCCGGTTATGGCGCAGCCAACCTGGACTTCGAGCGCTGCTGGATCTGCGAGCTGGTTGAGTCCGGTGGCGGGAGCAGTCGGCGCCTGCTGGCGGGGAGCCTGGTGAGTTGCTTGGGGACGTGGGCGATGTGGGGGTGCGGTCGCAGGGGGGGAAGGCGGGAGGAGGTTCGCATAAGAAGCGCAGGCGGTCTTTTCGGCGGTGCCATAGCTCTGAATCGTCCTCGTCTTCTTCATCTTCGAGTGGTTCGTCCGAGGGGTCTGAAGGGGAGCCGGGTAGGCAGGTCGGGGACAGTGGGGGGGTGGGCCCAGATGCGGGTAGGGGGGCCACGTAAGCTGCGGCGCAAGATTAGGAAGCGGCGCTACATCGATATCTTCCGCTTGCTAGAGGGGCGGAAGTGTTCAGGTGAGAGTCGAAAGAAGAGGAAGGAGGATGAAAAGGCCGGTAGGGTTAAGAAGGTGGCGCGTAATGTGGTTAACTGGACGCGTTCCTTTCTGCGGTTGGCCAGCGTGTGGGGTCACCACAACCCGGGGCAGTAAGGTATGTTGTTGGCGCACGCCGATTCCATCCTGGAGGCGTCTCAGACGCATGACGGATGGGCTTGGCTGAACTACGATGAAAAGTTCAGGGACAAGATGGAGGAGAGTAGGTCGCTTTCGTGGGGCACACAGGACATTAACCTGTGGCTTACTCAGATGTCAGCTAGGTCGGGTGCCGGTGGGGGGGGGCGGGGGGAAAAGTAGTGGCGGGGTGGTGGGGGGAGCGGTGCGTTCCTTTCGAGCTGGGGCGGTTGGGGTGCCACCGAAGGCAGGCATGGCAGGGAGCAGTGATGTGTGCTGGCGGTTCAACCGGTCCACTTGCCCCTTTCCCGACTGCAAATTTCAGCACGCCTGTTCCTTGTGCGGAGGTCCTCACTCTGCCACCAAGTGCCTTAAAAAAGGCGCCGCTGGCATTGCCGGTCCCGCCCCTAAGGGGCAATGATTGGCGTGGGCGTGCCCCCTCCCCGATTCGGGTCAAGGCCTTCTTGGGGTGGCTGAGGCGCTATCCAAGGAGGCGGGAGGCGGTGATTCTGGCGTTGGGTTTTCGGTGCGGTTTTGTGATCCCGGTGTGGGGTGTGGTGTCGGCGCCGAGTGCGCGGAACTCCCCATCAGTCCGCCGTTGGGTAGAGGTCGTCCAGGACAAGTTGTTGGGGGAATTGCATTTGGGGAGAGTGGCGGGTCCCTTCGCGGAGCCCCCTTTTCCCGACATGGTGATTTCTCCTTTAGGTATAGTACCCAAGAAGGAGCCTGGGAAGTTCCGGTTGATTCACAATTTGTCCTGTCCGATAGGTGCTTCCGTTAATGATCGTATCCCACGTGAGTTTTGTATGGTCCGCTCTGCGTCCTTCGATAAGGCAGCTCTGATGCTGCGGGGGGCCGGTCAGTCTGCCCTAATGGCGAAGGTTAACATTGAATCGGCATTTCGCTTGTTACCCGTCCATCCATCCTCCTTCCCGTTATTGGGGTTTTGCTTTCAGGGGGGGTATTATTTCAACAAGTGCATGCCAATGGGCTGTTCAGTCTCTTGAGCTTATTTTGAGATGTTTAGTACCTTCCTGCAGTGGGTGCTGGTTCAGGAATCCGGCTTGTCCTCCGTGGTGCATTACCTGGATGACTTTTTGTTTGTGGGCACGGCGCACTCAGGGGAATGCCGGAGATGTTATCCGCATTTGTGCGGCTGGCACAGGATTTCGGGGTGCCTTTGGCTGACGGTAAGACTGAGGGTCTGACTACGCCGTTGACCTTTTTGGGGGTGGAGTTGGATTCGGTGGAGATGGTGGCGCGTTTGCCGGAGGACAAGGTTGATCGTTTGCGGATTGCGGTGGCTAACGTGTTGTCGGCCCACAAGATTTCCTTGAGGGAGTTGCAGGCGCTGTTGGGGTCCTTAAATTTTGCGTGCAGGGCGATTCCAATGGGGAGGGTGTTTTCCCGTCGGCTGGTGTGTGCTACGGCCGGGGTGCGGAAGCCTCACCACCGGATTAGGGTAACTGCGGCGATGAGGGCTGATTTGATGGTGTGGGGGCGTTTTTTGGAAGACTTCAATGGGACTTCTGTTTTGATGGAGTCCGCGGTATGCAGTGATGCCTTGCAGTTGTACACTGATGCGGCGGGGGGAGTGGGATTGGGTGTTTATTTCCACGGGGCATGGTGCGCGGATCGCTGGCCGGAGTCATGGCATGAGGCAGGCTTGACCAAGAATATCACCTTTTTGGAGATCTTTCCGATTCATGTGGTTTTGGAGCTCTGGCCATAGCGCCTTTGTAATCGGAGGGTGCTCTGGTGGTCATTGTGGTTAACCGCTACTCCCCTCGGTGCTTGAAGGTGGCGGGCTTGATGCGAGAAGTTGTATTAGCCTGTTTGCAGTTGAATGTGTCGGTGAGGGCGCGACATATACCCGGGTGCTCTAACGAGATCGCTGATGCTCTTTCTCATTTTCAGTAGGAACGGTTCCGGGCTCTGGCCCCCGAAGCGGACAAGGACGGATCTGTGGTCCCAGAGAGCTTGTGGAGCATTGGCCTCGTGAGGTGCTAGATCTGCTGAAGAACTCGGTGTCTGCAGGGACTTGGTTTGCGTATCAGCGGAGATGTGACCGGGTGTTTGCATTTTTGCTAGCTCATGGGTGGCAGCCGGGAGGGGTTCCAGTGGACTTGATTGGTCAATACATTGTGGAGGCCAAGGGCGCCGGCTTCTCTCAATCGGCGGTGCGGGCGCACTTGGCAGGGTTTAACTTTTTTACGAGCGCAGTGGGTTGGGTTCGCCGGCTGGGGGGGTTTTACCGCGACAGTTTTGCAATGTTGGGAGCGTGTGCAGCCCACACCACGGGACGCGCGGTTGCCCATCACGCACGGGCTCTTGGTACGGGTTTGTGGGGCCTTAGGGCAGGTGGCATCGTCCGCGTACGAGGCTACTTTGTTCTGGGCGGTATTTTGCCTAGCCTTTTTTGGGGCATTCTGAATTGGTGAATTGGTCGCGGGCTCTGGACGGGAGGGAGGTGTTGGGGGGCTGCGGGCGCGTCACGTTTGGGTGGAAGGGGGGAGGTTGCGGATCCTTTTGGCGAGGTCCAAGACGGATCCGCTTGGGAAGGGTTTGTGAGTGTTGCTGGGCGAGGTCACGGAGCCGAGGACTTGCCCAGTTCGGGCGGTACGGCAGTATTTGTCGGTGCATCCGGGGGGAGCGGATAGTTTTTTCGTGCACGCGGACATGCGGGTTTTAACCCGTTTTCAGGTTTCGGCGGTACTGTGCCTGGTGTTGCACGCGGTGGGGGAGGACCCACTGCGTTTTGCTCCGCACTCCTTTCGGATTGGGGCTGCCACTAGCGCGGCTGGGTTGCCGGGGCAGGTGATTCAGGACATTGGTAGGTGGCGCTCTATGGCTTTTAAGAGCTATGTGTGGCTGTAGGAGCATGGGTTTGGGGGTCGAGTCTTTAACTGTCTATTTCTTTTTCAGATGGGGGTGTCGGACCTGGTGAATGTTGGGTTGCTGGCCACTCTTTTGTCCACTGGGCGAGTCGGCGTGCGGCTGAACGGCCTATCGGAGTTAATTTGGGATTGGACCCATTGGTGGTGGCTGTGACATGGCTGGGTGTGCGAGGACTGCGGTGGTCGCAATTGCTGCCTTTGCTACAGCGCCACGGGAGGTTGTCGCGGTGGCCAGCCACCCTGTTGGTGCATCTGGGGGGCAATGACCTGGTGTCCTGGTCCTGCAGGCAGCTGATCCGGGCAGTGCAGGACGATCTGGGACTGGTGCTTCGGATGTTTCCCGGTATTATTGTACTGTGGTCAGACATCATTCCAAGGCCGGCTTGCTGGGACCAGCGTCGTTGGTCTAGGGGCTTGACTAAGATCAATCGCCAGATTGGTCGTTGGGTCTGTGAGAGGGGGGGGTTATCAGATCCTGCATGACTGGGTGGATGTCAGGTGTTCAGGGCTCTATCGGGCTGATGGGGTTCACTTGTCACCAGTTGGTATGGACCCGCTCCTTAACGACTGGCAGGAGGCCTTGGAATACATGTCTGTCAGTGAGGTGCGCTGGTCGCAGCTTGGGGCCGGGGGAGGCGGCACATGAACAGAGTTATGTGCCGGTGGCGGGATCCCGGAGGTTTCCGGGGTCCGGAGCAGCAGGCTACACTTGGGCAGGGGCGGGGTGCCCCTGACCCGGTCAAAACCTCGGCCGACTTTTGCTAATAGCATGGCGAAGTCGGGGAAAGGGGCATGCCAACTTGCCGGGTGGCAAGTTAGAGCATTAGCGGTGGCAGGCACTTTGCTAAGGTATGGCTGGTGCAGCCGGGTGCCGCTAATGGGGGCTAGGAAGTTTAATGTTGGTTTGTTAATTGTTGATGGTTAATAAAAGCTGCGACCAGTTGAGTTCCATGAAATTATGATGTGTTGTCTTTTATGGGGGGGGGGTTGGCTTGGATTGTGGGGGGGGGGAAGGGTGAGGCCTGAAGCGCCGGGTCCGCCTGCCTCGGTTATCCCGAGGCCGCGGGCAGGGTCCCGGCGGCCGACTTTAACCGGGCGCGTGGCCCGGCACAGGGACCCTGCGTGCGGCCCAGGCGGGGCGCGCATGTGCGTTTTTGAAATGATTGGCTCCCGTCGGTCGCGGCCGCACGGGAGCCAATCGTGGTGTCTGTTGTTGGGTGGTGGGGGGGAATACCGGCTGGCAGCCTCCGCGTGGCCAGTTGGTGCGGAGGCTGCATTTTGGGTGCCGGCGTCCCTCCCTCCCTCCCTGTCTTTAGACGGTGGGGGTATGGGGTGTTTCAGCTGGGGGGGGTGCGGGATCCCGGAGGTTTCCGGGGTCCAGAGCAGCAGGCTATACTTGGGCGGGGTCGGGGTGCCCCTGACCCGGTCAAAACCTCGGCTGACTTTTGCTAATAGCATGGCGAAGTCGGGGAGAGGGGCATGCCAACTTGCCGGGTGGCAAGTTAGAGCATTAGCGGTGGCAGGCACTTTGCTAAGGTATGGCTGGTGCAGCTGGGTGCCGCTAATGGGGGCTAGGAAGTTTAATGTTGGTTTGTTAATTTTTGGTTAATAAAAGCTGCGACCAGTTGAGTTCCATGAAATTATGGTGTGTTGTCTTTTGTGGGGGGGGGGGGTTGGCTTGGATTGCGGGGGGGGGGAGGGTGAGGCCCGAAGCGCCGGGACCGCCTGCCTCGGTTAATATCCTTTACCATTTCGGTGGCTCTTCTTTGTACCTTTTCTAATGATGCTATATCCTTGTTAAGATAGGGTGACCAGAATTGCACACTGTATTCAAGGTACTGTCACACCATGGAACGATACAGAGGCATTATAATATCCTTTGTTTTATTCTCCATTCCTTTCCTTATGATACCTAGCATTCTGTTTGCTTTCTTGGTCGCCTCTGCACACTGGGCGGAGGGTTTCAACATGTTATCCATGATGACGCCTAAATCTTTTTCCAGGGTGCTGGTTCCTAATGTGGAACCTTGCATTGTTTATTCATAGTTTGGGTTGTTCTTTCCTAGGTGTATAACTTTGCACTTGTCCACATTATTTATTTACATTCTCTTATATACCGCACTATTCTGCATCAGTGCGGTTTACATTGAACAAACTGAAATTACATTGAACAGGGCATTATAACTTGGAAATAACTATTTTACAGGGAACATGGGCTATGGAGGTTTAGGTGGCCTGCCCAAGACCACAAGGAGCACCTGTGGGACTAGAAACCCCAGTCCTTCCAGCCCAAGGTTGCTGTCCTCTAGTGGGATTTGAACCCCGACCTTCCGGCCTGAAGTACCTTGCCCCAACCACTAGGCCACTCCTCCATTAAATTTCATCTGCTATTTGGATGCTCAGTCTTCTAATTTATCAAGGTCCTCTTGCAATTTTTCACAGTCCTAAAGGGTTTTAACAACTTTGAATAATTTTGTGTCATCTGTAAATCTGATTACCTCACTCATTATTCCCATTCCCAGGTCATTTACGAATATGTTAAAAAGCAGTGGACCAAGCACAGATCCCTGGGGTACTTCACTATTCACCTGTCTCCTTTGGGAACATTGAGCATTTAGCCCTACCCTCTGCTTTTAACCAGTTCCTGATCCACAATAGTACACTGCCTCCTATCCCATGACTTTTTCATTTCACCAAAAGTCTCTCATGAGGGACCTTGTCAAAGGCTTTCTGAAAATCCTGATACACTATATCAACTGACTCACCTTTGTCTACCTGTTTATTCACACCTTCAAAAAAACATAACAGATTAGTAAGACAAGACCTTCCTTGGCTAAAGCTATGTTGGCTGTCTCCCATTAAGCCATGACTATCTACATGTTCAGTAATTTAACTTATTATAATAGTTTCTACCATTTTTCCCGGTACTGACGTCAGGCACAGCGGTCTGTAGTTTCCCGGATCACCCCTGGAACCCTTTTAAAAAAATTGGCATTACATTGGCCACCCTTCAATCTTCAGATATTACAGATGATTTTAATGATAGTTCACAGATTACTACTAGTATTTCTGCAATCTCATATTTCCGTTCTTTCAATGAGAAATAAAAAAGGAGAAGTAAACAACATTCACTGTACTCAAAATTAGACAAAACTGTAGTACTCATGGGAGCGCAAAAATTCCAGGAGGGCATTGCTTATTTCCATAAATGACTTAACATTACTGTTGTGATTATGTATACAATTTTTTTTTGAAAAGTAACTGCCGCATAAATCAGTGATTATACTATAAAAACTATGTAAAAACATAATTAATAATGCTAATTGTTAAAAACCTCAACTTAGAACAGTAAGCACAGAGAGCAGGACAGGCAATCGTCATACGCAGGACTATGTCTAGTGTAAACACTCCAATTTGTGAAGCTATGTGGATCGATGGGGTCAGTGAATATCCAAACTAGTCAATTAAAAATAAAGATAAAGCATTTAGAATATTTAAAATACTAAAAATATGAATGAATCGCTAGTGTACTAAGGACATTACATTTTGAACAGTATCGGAAACCTCTTAAGGCACGGACTTGTAGTGCAGTTTTAAACCTAATCAAAGCGGTGACATTTGTTTTGGGTCATTGTCCTGCTGGAGGAACCATAACCATTGACCCAGACCTAGCTTTCTGACACTAGGTAGCACATTTCACTCCAAAATACCTTGGTAGTCCTCTGACTTAATGATTCTTTTAATATGTTCCAGGTCTCCAGTTCCTGAGGCAGCAAAGCAGCCCCACAAAATTATGAAACCTCCACCAAATTTAACTGTAGGAAGGGTGATTTTTTTTCTTATAAGCTCCATTTCTTCACCTGTAAATGTATCGCTGGTTTACATAGCCAAAATGTTCAAGTTTGGTTTCATCTGTCCACAGAACATTTTCCCAGAAGGACTGTGGTATCTCAAGGTGGGTTTGGGCAAAAATCGGATGTGCCTTTTTATATATGTCTTTGAGCAGTGGGGTCCTCTTTGGCCTTGGCCCATGAAGTCCTTCTTTCATTAGTGCATAGCATATGGTGCGGGTGAAGCCACCACTCCAGATTGCTCCCTGTCAGCCTTAAGCTCTTTGGATGTTGTATGTGGTGTTTTTCCAATAGTTTACAATAACCTTTGGAGACTTCTTGGATTAATTTTCCTCTTCCCACCACATCTTGAGAGGTTCTTAACAGTTCCATGAGCCAAAAACTTCTTAACATTGCAAACTGTAGAGACAGGAATCCCAAAGTCTTTAGAAATAGTCTTGTACCCCTTTGATGTTTGGTGATAATGGATTTTCTGATGGTCTCAGGAGAACAGGGAGTGAATGCAGACATTTTAAACATTAGACTCTACTTGAATCTTAATACATCAAAACAACCATACCACACACAGACTATTGTATATAGATATAAAACGTTTATTGTATATAGTTATAACAAGTTAAATGTACATAGCTTCAAAGTTTAATATAAAAGTTGCTGTGATGTTTCATGTAAACTGCCCTTGATCTCAGGAAGGGGTGGTATATAAAAGCTTGATAAATAAATAAATAAAAGGCTGAAACTTTGAAGGCTCAAGTATAGTCTAAGATAGGACAACTTAGGAGCAAAGACTTTAGATATGAGAGACTCACAAAAGACTTTGATAGGAATACATCAGAATATAAGAAAGTGGTCAAAGAGAGGAAACTTAAGAAATTTAAGAGAGATGAGGAGGATTACAAGACGGGCACAGGAGGGCATTGGAGGAGGAGTAGCCTAGTGGTTGGGGCAAGGTACTTCAGGCCAGAAGGTCAGTGGTTCAAATCCCACTAGAGGACAGCAACCTTGGGCCAGAAGGACTGGGGTTTCTAGTCCCACAGGCACTCCTTGTGGTCTTGGGCAAGCCACTTAACCCTCCATAGCCCATGTTCCCTGTAAAATAGTTCTCTGTGTGCTGTGCTTTCCTGTCTAATCAATGTGTTTATACCTCAAAAAAAAAAAAAATTTCCTGTCATAATTTGACAATTTCCAATCTGTAATCAAAAACCACTGCTGATCACTGGAAGTAGCAGTATATAAAAATAAATAAATAAACACAGTGTATTACTGGATGAACACTAATGGGAAGCCCAGAGTGAGTCCCATAGGCTGAATTTTAGTTCCCAGAAAGCAGTATTTACTGCTAAAACTAAAACAAGATTGTTCTCGCCCAAACCTAACTTGGAACGAAGCACTAAAGTCGTAATCAGGCAGATGAGCAACTAGATACCTCGGCCCCTCTCTTTCCCTCAGGAAGCCCTCCATACCAGAACTGGAAAGTACACGGGCAGAGTCCCGGTGGACGCCGGTAACCTGGTGATCGGCCCGGGCCCGGCGTCCTGCTTTGGGGCGTGGGGGGGGAGAAGGGGGGCAAAGCAAAGTGACGCGGTGGACGCTGTCAGCGTCTTTTAAAATCATTGGCTCCGCGAGGGCATGGAGCGGAGCCAATGAAAAGGTCCCGGCATGCCAGAGGCTTTAAAGGAAGGGAGAGCGGTGGTTCCTTCCTTTCCAGCGTCGGGTGTGCAGCGCGCCGGCTTCCCTCCCTCCCCCCCCCCCCCTTTTTCTTGTTTATCTCTATGTAGGGATGGTTTGTCTGGGGGTGTCGCAGTTGGGGGGGCAACGTGGGATCCCGGAGGTCTCCGGGGTCCGGAGCCTTTAGGACATACTTGGGCGGGGGCGGGGTGCCCCCGACCCGGATATGCCCTGCTGGCCTTTTGCTAGTCACATGGCGAGGTCGGGGAAAGGGCGGTAGGAAGTTGGCCGGTGCCAGGACACGGCCGAAGCGGAGGCAAGGTCACTTTGCTGGTTATATGGCTGGTGAGGCATTGCTCCGCTTTTAGGAGATTGTTAAGAAGATTGTTATGGTTTGGAATGTTAATTGTTTATAATATAATAAAGCTGCGACCAGTTGGTTCTTCCCATCTAGAAGTCTATGTGTAATTTGTAAAGAAGCAGAAGAAGGTTGGGGGTCTGGGGTGGGGAAAAGGGGTGGAAATAAGGGGTGTCTTGGGCAGGAAGGGTAGGATACCGGGTCCGATCTACCACGGTTACAGGATTTTCAAATGGATTCCCTTTGGAAAGGAGGAAGTCGCAGGAATTTCCAGAGCCAATACAAATCACCCAAGCACAGCAAGTACAAAATGAAGGAATATTGTCACTCCATCTTCCCACAGAGGGGAAGGGGGAGAGGCAGAGGACAGACATACAGGAGAATGTCAGAGTCAGATACATAGGTAGTATTTTTAATCTATCCAGCCATTAGTTGACTGAAATGGAGATTGAGGTCTTAGAAAAGTGGCGTTCTTCTGTCCCCTTTATGAAACATGATGAATTTGGCACACATGTAGAATTGTACAAATTTTTTTTCAGAAACTCAAGATTATTGATTTTTTTGACAAACAAAATAGAACTCAAGATGATGTTTCTGTTATTAAAAACCATCCACATGGGTTCCACCTAATAATTCCAATGTTATGATTAGTGAGTACGAGAAAGTTGTTATGGCTAGAGTGGAGAAATTATATACGTCTAAAGCACCACACATTTCAGAATTTATTGGCTCAGCAGAAAGCTGCACTACAACATTTAAAAGATAATCAATCTATATTCATCAAACCAGCTGATAAGGGGGGTGCACTGGTCCTACAGGACAGGGCAGCCTATGTTGCATAGGTTCTACGTCAAATTAATGACACTAACTTTTATACTAAGATTTACGATGACCAAACATCTTTTTTAAAAATTAAAGTTGATGCTTTATTATATATAGGACAAGAAGCAGGCTATCTTGAGAGTAAAGTGATTGATTTCCTTACCGTCACACATCCAGTGACATCTACAATTTATATGCTGCCAAGATTCATAAATCTGTAGATAATCCACCAGGACGTCCCATTGTGTTTGCTATTGGCTCATTATTTGAACCTTTATCCAAATTTCTAGATGTTTTCCTCAGACCATTTGTGGTGCAGGTCATGTCGTATGTCACTACTCCTCACCTATAATCAATATTTTGCAGAGTTTCACAGGATATCATGAACAGCTTATTTTAGTCACCTCAGACATTAGCTCACTTTATACGAACATTCCTCAGAAGGCAGCTCTTAACATCATTTCGGATTTCCTTATCCAGAGGGACAAGCCTGTTCGCACTCCAACCTTTTTTTAAACACAATTGGCAATGACAGAGAACTATTTTTGTTTCAGGGGTATTTTTTATTAACAATTCAAAGGAGTTGCTATGGGGTCGTCTATGGACCCAGATGTGGCAAAACTATATGTTGCGAACATTAAGAAACGGTATTTTATGAGACACCCTTTTCAGGCCCACATAAAGCTATGGAAGCTCTACATAGATGATGTTTTAATGATCTGGAATGGCATGGAATCAGAGTTACAAGAGTTTTTAGGTTGGTTGAACTCTCTAGATGAGAACCTGCAATTTGAAGGTCTGTACAGCTCAAGTCAAATTGCCTACCTTGATATTGAGATAAGGAAGGACCAGCATGGGTTCACAATTGATCTTCACCACAAGAAAACAGATAGGAATTCATTGCTAAGGTTTGATAGCCTTCATAATATGTCTCTGAAACATAATCTTCCCGTAAGTCAGTTCTTGAGAATAAGAAGACGTTGTGCGTCAGAAAAGGATTTTGAACACAATGCTGCAGATATGGATAGAAGATTCAAAAAACCGAGTTATCCCCCGGATTGCATTCAAAGAGCCTACAAGCGTGCCAAGTCCACGGACCGAGCATCCCTTCTTATAGACACTGACAGACCCACACAAGACAGGATCATGTGTGCCATCACATTCTCCAGTTTGTCTAAGGATATCGTAAACATTTTAAAGCAAGAATGGTGTCTCTTGGCTACTACACCAGCATTTGCCTCAAAACAACTTTGCTTATAAACGTAATTACAGTTTAGCAACTATTCTTGTTCTATCGGCATTATCCAAACCTAGGTTAGCCTGCAAGGTTAAGGGACACTTTAAATGTGGATGGTGTTAAATGTGCCCTAATCAGAGGGAGGAGTGGTCTAGTGGTTAGGACAAGGTACTTCAGGCCGGAGGGCTAGGGGTTCAAGTCCCACCTGGGGACAGCAATCTCAGGCCAGAGGGACTGGGATTTCTAGTCCTATAGGCACTCCTTGTGGTCTTGGGCAAGCCACTTAGCCCTCCATTGCCTATGTTCCCTGTAAGTATTAACATATGTGTGTCATATCCCCTCGTGTTAAATGTATCCCCCAATTGACCGCTTTGACCCGATGAAAAGTGGAATATAAATACAGCTAAATAAATAATCTTTTAGTTACCAAAATTTTTTTGAGCATCCAGTATCACATAAAAAGATCTTTATATGGCACTTTTCAAATTGCAACACTGAGAATGTCAAATATTTGATTATTTGTCCATGTAATCTGATATACGTAAGCAAAACCAAGAGACAGGTTAAAACAGAGATTATAGAACATAAGAGTTGCTTACGTAGACGTGTACCAGAGAAGCCATTGCTGGCACACTGGGAAGAGAAGTACCATTATGTCACTGACGTGAACCCCACTGGAGAGGAGGTGATATCAACAGGATTTTATTGAAGTTGCAACAACGTTACATTTATGAACTACAGACCCTGGAACCCAATGGCCTGAATCAAGAAGTTAACCTTGCGGTTTTCCTTTGAGGTTGTTTTTCTTTGGTTTTCATTTTATTTCGCCTTTTGTCTTAGCGTAATTTATTTTACCCTTTTTTGTTTTTTAACACACTTCAGGTTTTTTAGTGTCCATTTTACTTTTGTTTTTATTTCTTTATTTTTTATTTTTTTACTTTTTTACTCAATGGTGACATCCTACTTTTTTGCATTTTTACTTTTTACACCTGTATTTATTCCTATCTGTCCCAGTGGGTTCCTTTGCTCTATCTTTGCCATGAATACAGGTTTGGTACCTCCTCCCCTTTCTTCTTCCTTTCCCCCTCTGCCTTCCCTTCCCCCTCCCCTCTTCCCTTTCCCTTGCCTCCTCTCCCTCCTTTCCCCTCTTCCCCCTTCTCCCTTCTTCCCCCTTCCTCTCTCCCCTTCCTCTCTCCTCTCTCACCTTCCCCTTTCCCCTTCCCCCTTACCATTCCTTCTTTCCCCTTCCCCCTCCCTCTTCCCCTTCCCTTTCCCCTCCCTTCCCTTTCCTTCCCTCATCTCCCCTTTCCCCACCTTCCACCTCCAACCTCTTTCTACCCTTTCCCCCTCCCCCTCCGCTTTTATCCACACATTTATTCTTTTATTTATTTGTCTAGTTTACTATATTTATTGTGTATTTAGTTTATTTTTATTTTTCTAATCTTTTTTCTATTTTTGTATTGGAGGGCCACCCTTCCCTGGTTGTTTGTCTTACTACATATTTATTGATTAATTGATATGGTTTTAATTATTTATTCTTTTCTTTTAATGTTGTCTGGTCTACTATATTTATTGTGTATTTGGTTTGTTTTTATTTTTCTAATCTTTTATCTATTTCTGTATTGAAGGGCCGCCATTCCCTTGTTGTTTGTTTTAATATATATTGATTGATTATTTGATATGGTTTTAATTATTTATATTTTCTCTTTTTGTTCCATTTTTATTATGATGTTTTATTATTTCCTTTTTGGCACGATTCTTTTCAAAGAATGGCCCACTTTAGTTGCTGTGGCACCATCATTCTTTACTTTTCATTCCTTTTACCTCCTCCTTTTCTCCTCTTCCCCCCCCCCCTTCCCTTTCCTTAACTCTTCCCCCGCCCACCTTCCTATTTTGGATCTTTGGTTGAACTTATATGTTTCCATTATTTATAGTTTGCCTATGCTTCATAGTCCGCCCATACTAGGTGCACTGCCCTATCAAGATCATTTTTTGACTATCACTTAATCTCGCAGCACTGTCTTGCTCATAGACCAGCATGGTTGAGGTACGTAATCAGTTATAGTCCAGGGCTGCACTAGCTCACAACCTCCCCCTCTTTTAATAAGATATGTATACTCGCTTTTATTACATCTGGGCTGGTTTTCAAAAAGTCTTCACTATTAACATAATTTGGAATAATGGATACAGCACCATTTACCTCTGACCTTTTTTGGCACGAATCCAAGGTGAGTAGAAAAGCCCGAGCTTTAACACTACTGCTCAGAATCGTGCATTTGACTATGTGATAGGTTATAGCATGCCGAGTAGGGAAAGGAGCTTGTCTTACAATGTTTCTTTTAGTTTGCATGAGTTTAGTGCCGGCACAACCCTTGTGGTTTTGGATTTTATAATTGGATTTGATGCGCTGCATGCTTTGTATATGGAGTGGTCTCATAACTCATACTGTTTTTTTATTTTCAATTTAATATGAGTTTGTTGCCGGCACAACCCTCGTTATTTTGGATTTTATAATTTTAAATCTAGATGCTCCATTGGCAGTTGTTTCTGGCTCTCACCCACTGTATGCTTTATACACGGAGTGGTTTTATAACATATGATTCTTTTATTATGCTTATGATTTTGTGTGACCATTCACTATTCATGACTGCACTAGCCTATAACTCATATTCCAACACACACTAACCCTCTTTCGATGAAATGCGTATATCTGGGCCTTTTTTTTTAAGTCTCACTAATAACACAGTTTGGAATAATGTATGTTAAACAGTTTACCCTTGACCTTCCTTGGTGCAAATTCAAAGCCCGAGCGTCAATGCTATTTTTAAGAATCGTTCAGATGCTAATGTGACAGCTTACAGCGTAACATGCAGGGTTAGGAACATATTTCACAATGTTCCTTTTAACTTTCACTTAAACAGGAGTTCATAACCGGTAAAAAACCCCTATTTGGACTATATAATTTTAAATCTAGATGTTCTGGTGTTTGCTGGCTCTGACCCGCTGTTGCCTTTGTAGTCCCACAATATATATTGTGTGTCTTCTTTCCAAATTATAGTGGGGTACAAATTTTGTGAAGTATGTTGTATAATGTTGTTTTCTTTTCATTTTAATGTCACCTATGGCTGAGTCCACTTTTTATGGTTCCTAACGCCATAGTTTAGCAACGGAGTTGTCTTTTACTTGTTTTCTAGTTTTGGCTCTGGCTCTGACCCCCTGTCTGCTGCGTTTGATAGAGGGCTACAATAATAATATACACTAAATCCTCCAGTTATTGCAATTTATTTTTTAAGGATTACAATTGCTTGTGCTCCTGTATTTTTCTTTAGTGTACACTGACCCTTCAGCTTTTTTGTTTCAGTATCATTGTTTATAGGTAATATGGCACTCACTCCTCATGGTATTGGCATACAGGCTTATTCTGTCCCGGGCGTAGATCCCCTCTGTACGTCTGGTCTGAACTGGACATACAGAGGGGATTGTAATTCTGATCCCATGGGGCACTTCTAGCCCCGCGAGATCAGAATCATGATCAGTCATGTACGTGCAGGCCGGGACTGCGATTCAGTCTGGCCTGCACATACATGAGAAGCCCAACTAACTCAGGGCTTTTGAATGGAGCTGCAGTGCCATGGCGTCTGGTTGCCATGGCACCGCGACTCCATTTAAAAGCTGCGATACTGGCCACTGGAAAAAAAGGCTTATTCCCCACACCTGACCCCCGATCTGGCCCCCTAAAGCCAGGGTCAGGCTGCGGGGAATGTCCCATGGCCCCCCCCCCCCTGCCCCATCTACACCCCGGGTACAACAAAAAATAATGTCCAGGGAAGTTATTCCACCTTGGAAGTGGAATAACTTCCCCGCACAAGTTGCTGGCCCTGGATGTACAGGGCCGACATTAGAATCGGCCCTGTACATCCAGGGCTGGCGTCTGCCCAGACTCCACCCCAAGCCGCCCCTTCCCCACCCCGTCTAACTTCCCTGCATAACCAGCAGGGTAGTTAGATGCGGACAGGGAAGACACAAATAGAGGGGATGTGAAGTCCATCCCCGCTATTCATAGCACAGAATCAGGCCCATAATGTTGTAATTTGGGGGGGGGGGGAGGGTTTGCCTTGTTATTGCAGGTTGTGTTTCACTTTATAAGCTTCTAGATCTTCCAAAAGATTTTCACAGTGTATCTTTGTAAGTACCGATTTATTATATATTAAGATGGCACACATTTTTGCTCCTCCTCATCTCTCTCCTTCTTTACCCCAGTTGGGGTTCACACGTGTTCTTTGCTCACTGAAATTGTAGAAGGTATTTTATTGTCTCTTTTGTCTTATGTTTTACGATTTTAATATTTATTAAATTTTAGCTAATTTTTATATTTGTTTAGTATGAGTTTATATCACTATTTATTTCTGTTTTTGTAACTGTTTTTCGTTTTTCTTGAAGATGTGTACCCCCTGAGGAAGATGTTTACCAAAATGCATAGGGGTTTTTATCCAATAAAGCACTTGTGACTTCCATATGCCACTCGCTCTTTGTGTTTCCTCTCTATTTGTTCACAGAGACATAATGTAGTTTATCATAAGTGAGGGTGATAAACTCATCCCTAAACCCCTTAGTTGGAACACAGTGCAGCAGTGGCACAAAATGGTCACCTACTAACTGATGCTCTACAATACCTGTGTACAGGTAAAGGGTATTAAAACCATCCGTGATATCTGCTGGAAAATGGGAGCACTGTGTATTAACGTTCGTTTCTAACACCAAAATGACTGCCAAATTACCCGCAGCAAAAATAATAGTCTTATCCTCCAATTTTATTTGGATTCTTCATGTGTTGGGATCATAAACGATTCGTGGTGATGCAGGTTTATAGGCACTGCTAATGTCTATTAAAGGATTCCACTAAACTCTGCATGGTTGCAAAATGCCCTCTCCTGATTGTAATGTGGTGTTATGATTTTTCTACTCCAGAGATGACAACAAACGTTTAGTTTTCCTTAACATTCTCCCAAGTATTGGCATATTGTATTTCCACTAGCCCTACATGGAAGGCCGCGGGGCAGGGTCCCGGCAGCCGCTTGTAACCGGGTGGTCGGCCGGTGTGGGGACCCTGGCTCGCGGCTGTTGTGGGTATGGACAGAGGCGTGAGGATGGGCGCTGGCAGAGGCTTGGCTCCACCAGCATGCATGTGCGTGGTGGAACCTGGGAAGAGGAAGACGGCCTGACGTGGAGGGGGAGAAGCCAGGAGTAAGCGACGTTTGCCGTCACTCCTGCGCCTACTCGGGGTCCGGTGGCTGCTTTCTCGTGGAGGTGAAGTACTTTATTTGAATCTGTTTTAATTTCTTCGCATTTCTTTTAATTTTCTTGGGTCCGCGGGTCGCAGGGGCCGGTGGATGGGGGATTTATTCCAGCAGCCGCGGGGGCAGTAATGGTGGGGGAGGAGAGATTGGGCGGCGTGTCGGCAGTCAGTTTGGGGGCTTGCCCGGCCCCGGCCGCCTCTCAGTTCGGTTCCCTCCGGGGCTGGCGTGGGGCAGGTGGCTGGAAGGGTGCCTGGATCGAGACGAGGCCCTCTCAGATGGCAGAGCCGGGTGGGAGGTTTGAGACTTGCGGCCTGGTGCAAGAGGAGGGAGCTGGTGGTAAAAAAAAAAAAAAGGGGGTGGTCATCAGGAGACTCAGGCCCTCGCGGTTGCAGAGGCCTTGAGGCTGGAAGGAGAGGCAAGTTCGTTGTTGGAGGGTAGCTGCGTGGCGGTTCGCGCCCTCGCGGCTGCGGCAGGCAGGAGGCAGTGATGCCTATGCCTGCTCGGGACAGCAGCACGCAGGAGGTTGGGTTAACCCTACGTGGTTGCATGGGTTGGGGGAGAGCGGACAGAGTGGGGAGCGCATGTTACAGGGAATTCTATAGTGCAAAAAAAAAAAAAAAAAGAAGAAAGCAGAAGCGGGGGAGAGAGGGAGCCCTCTAGGGGTTAGGGGTCATCAGGGCCTCTAAGGTGGGAGTACAGAGGAAGCAGGATGAGGAGGACGGCTGGGAGAGCTCGAGGGGCATGGGCTCGGGGGTGGGAGACATCTATAGGTGCGCGGGGGGGGTCGCATACTGGTGGGTGCGGGCCCAGGGTTGAGGAGTGGGTCATTGGAGTGGTAGTGGCGGATGCTAAGGCGGGGCAGGATAAAAAAAAATGGAGGAGGTCCGCGGGGGGCGGTGGGATCCTATGCTTTAGGGGAAATAGGACTGGGAGCAGAGGGGGGAGAGTTTGTGGGGTCCCCAACTGGCGAGGGTAAGTTATGAGTGTCCTGTGGGCTAGTGGGCACTGCCAGGAGGCCAGGGGCTCAGCGTCTGGCAGACTTTACTCCAATGTAGGAGGTTGTGGGTTTGAAGCTGGGTGGAGCTTTCTAAAATAAATAAATACATGAATAAAAACAAATCAATTTAACTTAGCTGCGGGAGGGGGATCGGCCTCAGGGGACCATGGGCTCGAGAGAACCACAGTCCCTTCAGGGCAGAGTGGTGGGGGCGCAGCAGCCTTTGGGGTCTCTTGTGGTTCCCCCTCCTGGTTTTCTTCTTTTCTGTCTTCACAGGTGGCGACTGGAAATGAACATGCTGCAAGGTATGGCGGAGGAGGCCAACTGTGATACGAGAGCAGGGACACCGGAGTAACAGCAAGGCTGAGGGGGTGTAAAATTGCTACCGCACAAGTGGATGGGCAGCCTCGGCGGATCGAGGATGGCAGGAGTGGAGGAGTAGCCTAAGGGTTAGAGCACTAGCTTGGTAACCAAGAGACTAAGGTTTTGATTCCCACTAGCATTCCTTGTGATCTTGAGCAAGTCACTGGCAATCTCCTGCCAATCACAATGCTGAGAAAACCCAAAAGCTGCTGGGTTGCCAGGAGTTAGTATTGACTTGACGGGGTAAACCGTGCAAGAAACGTAGCCTTCATGTCAGCTGCACTGCGGTTCGGAGTCATCTCCCTCGGTTGTTCAAAGCCTCTGCGTCGGCTGTGTGGGGCGCGGATATCGATGAGCAAGGGGCAGGGAGCAGGGCACCAGAAGAAAATAGGACGGGGATTGGAGCTATGATGATAGGGGTTTTCAGCACTAGGGATGGGAGTACCACGAAATGGCACCGGCGTATTGGGACGTAGCGATGTATCGATCTTTGCTGCCGGCTAGAAAGAGGGGCGGCAAGTTATAGTCTTGGGGGCACAAGAGTAACCGGTGGCAGATGGAAGGTGCAACAGGGCAGGTTTGGCGCGATCCAATGGGCTGAAAGGGGGACAGTGAACATGGGGGGGGGCAGCTTCAGTCGAGCTGGAGCAGCGGTGACACAACAGATCTGCCGAAGGGAGGCAGAGGTTAACCAGTCCTCTTGCCCATTCCTTGACTGACAAATATCAACAGGTGTACTTAGTTGGGAGGGGTGGCAGGTGGAGGCAGAACGTGGGAGAAAAGGGCTCTTCGGGCTGCAGAGCCGGGCCCCCCAGCAATAAGTAGGGGGGGACTGCCCCGCACACTAATTTGGTTAGAGGCCTTAAGGGCGGTGCTTAGGCAATACTGAAGCAGGGTGATAAGGAGGAGTTACGGGGAGTTCCAGGGTTTGGATAGTCTGGTGCACAGAGCTGTCGTAGCATCCGGGGCACGGAATTAGATGTGGTGTAGCGTCTGCCACTGAGGACTGGGTAGCTGTGGGAGGTAGGGTGGCCTTCTGGCGGAATCGTGCCCCCCTTTAGGGGCATCATAGGAAGGATTGCATCCTGTGGACCGGGGTATGGTTCATTACACATGGGTGATCGGGGGCTGAATTGGTTGATACACAGGGCATCGAATACACGGTGGGGATGGCATCAGTTGGTGTTGGGGCCAGGACACTTGGTGGCAGATCAATTGCTCGATTGAGCTTGAGGATGGAAGTTCTTTTGAAAAGGCTTGCCTGCGGGCCGTGCAGTTTATAGGGCATAATCTGAACTATTTTGTACTTTTCGGGTGGGGGTGCTGAGGTGGCCGGTAGGCAATGCGCCTGTGGTGCAGGAGTCAGATAACTTGTTAATGGAACAGTCCAATCAGTGAGGTGCCTGGAGCTCTTAAAATGCTGTTGTGGTAGAGGTGCATGAACTGGGGTTGCGGGGCGGTGGTAAGACGGCGGGACCGGTGACGGGGAGTACCTTTTTGGAGGGCATTCGATTTTGGGGTGATGGTGGATCGCTCCCTCTTAATAAGGTGTTGCGACTGCCCGTGTTAGCAGTTGTCGGGTTGGCTGCATCGTGCGTAATGCTGAAGGAAATGAAGGCTCCCTGATGGCAGGTGGGCTGTGTCATTAGGTAGCATCAACTTCGGGGTGTGGCAAATTGCACCACCGTATTATAGGGCGTATTAGTGAAGCAAAGGTTAGGTGAGCAGAATGTGGGTTGAAAGACATTACCGCTACTTTGGTGGCGTGGTAGGCAGAGATCAATAGTCTACGGGGAAAGGATTTATGTCTGGGGAGGGGGGGGAGTGGACAGCTAGTGGCAGGCTTGGCCTAGAATCCAGCCTAACTGGCTAATAGCTTTATGGGAATTGTTTTCGATGTGGGGCTGGGGAGTTGTGGATTAATAGTTAGCACCCGACGGGTAGTATGGTGGGGCAATAAGGCAACAGGGGTCAGCGTACGCACTACGTACAATCCCCGTAGTATTCGGGGGCAGCCTTAAAAGGGGCTGTTGTGGTAGCATATTTGTGTTGAAGGCGTTGGATAAGGCACGGCATATTACCGAAGGTACCAATGGGATAGCGGACGCTCGTTCGCATTCCGGAAGGGGAGCGGGGGACGGCATTGGCTCCCGAAGGGGACATGGATGGATTCATGGTCCCGCAAAAAAAAAAAAATGAAATGATGGAGCATTGGGGGAGAGAGATGTGGAACTGCCTAAGAGTTACGAGGGGGGGGGGAGTGTTTGGGCTGCAGTCCCTTAACTCCTGGTGGCCTCTTACACCTAGGATACTTGGGAGGTGCAGTGCTGCCTGACTCTGGGGGGCAATGCTGCGGTAGGAGGCCTCCCTCTTATGGGTGGTGATGCCTGGGATTTAGCTGCGATTTCCATATAAGGGGGTTCATAGCAAACTCCCGCAAGTCTGAGGTTGGCATTGGATAGGGCGGTGGCAGGTACAGGCAGTGGAGGGGTCATTACAAGTCCTTCTATGGGCATCAAAACTGGACAGGCACGGTAAGGGAGTGGGGAGGTAATGCAGGAGATTGTTGGGACTCGTGTCGTGCCCCTGTGGGCACCTTGGCAGGTATGGGGGCGGTTATGAGACCTCATTGTTTGTAGTGTCTGAGTTTGTAGTGATGGATTGTATGTATTTATTGATTCTCCTCAATAAAATTTATTACATGAAAAAAAAAGAAAAATACTATATTGAAAGCCCAGACCAGCTGTATTCCATGCTTTAAGAAAAGTGGAAGGACGTCCAAAAAACTGCTCGCATGGTTAAAAGGTGAAGTCAGAGAGGCTATTGTTGCCAAAAAAGCATCTTTCAGGAAATGGAAAAAAGAGCCAAACGATGAAACCTGGAAACAGCACAAGCACTGGCAAGTCAAATGCAAGGCATTGATAAAGCAGGCAAAGGGAGAATTTGAGAAGAAGCTTGCTGCGGAAGCAGAAACGCAAAATAAAGATTTTTTCAAGTACATTTGTAGCAAAAAACCTGTGAGAGAGTCAGTTGGTCCATTAGATGATAGAGGAGTTATAGGGGCACTAAGAGGCGACAAAGCGATAGCGGAGAGACTGAATGAATTCTTTGCTTCGGTCTTTACTGAGGAAGATGTAGGGATGTTACCCATGACTGAAGTGCTATTTAAAGGTGCGGAAGAATTGAAGGAAATATCGATACATTGGGAAGATGTATTACAACTATTAGATAAACTGAAGAGTAGCAAATCACCAGGGCCGGATGGTATACAACCAAGGGTGTTGAAAGAACTGAAATATGAGATTGTAGACCTGCTATTAGTAATCTGTGAACTATCATTAAAATCATCTCTAATACCTGAAGATTGGAGGATCGCCAATGTAACACCTATTTTTAAAAAGGGTTCCAGGGGTGATCCGGGAAACTACAGACCGGTGAGCCTCACGTCAGTACCGGGAAAAATAGTAGAAACCATCATAAAGAATACAATTACTCAGCATGTAGATAGTCATGGCCTAATGGGAGACAGTCAACATGGCTTTAGACAAGGAAGATCTTGTCTTACTAATCTGTTATGTTTTTTTGAAAGTGTGAATAAACAGGTGGACAAAGGTGAGTCAGTTGATATAGTGTATCTGGTCTTTCAGAAAGCCTTTGACAAGGTCCCTTATCAGAGACGTTTGGCGAAACTAAAGAGTCATGGGATAGGAGGCAGTGTACTACTGTGGATCAGGAACTGGTTAAAAGATAGAAAGCAGAGGGTTGGCGAAATGGCCAATTTTCCCAATGGAGAAAGGTGAATAGTGGTGTACCCCAGGGATCTGTGCTGGGTCCGCTGCTTTTTGACATATTCATAAATGACCTGGAAAGTGGAATAACGAGTGAGGTTATCAAATTTGCAGATGACACAAAACTATTTAAAGTTGTTAAAACCCAAGAGGATTGTGGAAAATTGCAAGAGGATCTTGATAAATTGGAAGACTGGGCATCAAAATGGCAGATGAAATTTAATGTGGACAAGTGCAAAGTTATGCACCTAGGAAAGAACAACCCAAACTATGGTTACACAATGCAAGGTTCCACATTAGGAACCACCACCCAGGAAAAAGATTTAGGCGTCATTGTGGATAGCATGTTAAAACCCTCGGCCCACTGTGCAGCGGCAGCCAAGAGAGCAAATAGAATGCTAGGTATCATAAGAAAAGGAATGGAAAATAAAACAAAAGATATTATAATGCCTCTATATCGTTCCATGGTGAGACCGCACCTTGAATATTGTGTGCAATTCTGGTCGCCGTATCTTAAAAAGGATATAGCGTTATTAGAAAAGGTTCAGAGAAGAGCCACCAAAATGGTAAAGGGGATGGAAGGATACTCCTATGAAGAAAGGCTAAAAAGGTTAGGGCTCTTTAACCTGGAAAAGAGACGGCTCAGGGGAGATATGATAGAAGTCTATAAATTAATGAACAGAGTGGAACGGGTAAACGTAGATCGATTGTTTACGTTATCAGAATATAGAAAGACTAGGGGACATGCAATGAAGCTACAGGGTAAACTATTTAAGACTAATGAAAATATTTCTTCACTCAGCGTGTAATCAAACTCTGGAATTTGTTACCGGAGGATGTAGTAAAGGCTGTTATTGTAGCTGGGTTTAAAAAGGTTTGGACAAGTTCCTGGAGGAAAGGTCCATAAACCATTATTAAGAAGGGACCCAGGATATCAATGCTTGACCCAGTACAAGCATTGCAGAACCTGTGTCTTTTGGGGAAACTGCTAGGTACATATGACCTAGATTGGCCACTGTTGGAAACAGGATACTGGGCTTGATGGACCTTGGTCTGACCCAGTATGGCATATCTTATGTTCTTATGACAGTGCAGCCATGGGGGTCCATGAACACGGTGGTTCACTAATCATGCATTCGTGGATGAGAGTGAGGGGCAAGGTTATAGGGGGACGGGGGCACTTGTCACCCATGGTGTTAAAAGGCTGAGTAACAAGGGGCAGGAGGCCTTGGAATGTGTGCTTCGGTGGGGGGACTCACTGGTCGCAGCTTCGTGGTGGGGGGGGGTGGCTTCGGGACATTAATGTCACTGTTGCAGGTGGAGGGATCCGAGAGGTTCCGGGGTCCAGAGCGTAGGCTGTACTGGGGCCAGGGGTGGGGTGCCCTCGACTCCACATTAATGTCCTTTGTGCTGGTGGTGGGATCCTGGAGGTTTCCGGGGTCCAGAGCCTTAGGCTATACTTGGGCTGGGGGCAGTGTGCCCTCGTCCCGGACAACTCCCGGCTGACTTTTGCTATTTACATGGCGAGGTTGGGGAAAGGGGCTTAGGAAGATTGCCGTTGGCAAGACCGCGGCTGAAGCGGAGGCGGTGTCACCTTGCTAATAGCATGGCTGGTGAGGCATTGTTCCGCTGTTGGGAGTGTTAAGAGGATTATTCTTGGACTGTAATGTTCGGTATGTTATAAAGTTAATAAAGCTGCAACCAGTTGTTTGCCAAGATTGGTTGTATGTGTGTATTTGTGGGCAAATGGAGGGCGGATCTAAAGGTGTGGGGGGGAGGGGGAAAGGGGTGGATGGCGAGAGGGGCCTGGAGCACCGGGTCTGATCTACCTCGGTTAATGGAAGGCCGCGGGGCAGGGTCCCGGCGGCTGCTTGTAACCGGGTGGTCGGCCAGTGCGGGGACCCTGGCTCACAGCCGTTGTGGGTATGGGCAGAGGCATGAGGACAGGCGCCAGCAGAGAGGCTTGGCTCCACCAGCGTGCATGTGCATGGTGGAGCCTGGGAGGAGGAAGATGGCCTGACATGGAGGGGGAGGAGCCAAGAGTAGGCGACATTTGCCGTCACTCCTGCGCCTACTCGGGTTTCGTTGGCTGCATCCCTCCCTCCCTCCCTGTGTTAGGGATGTTGGGTGTGGTTGAAGGGGTGTCGCAGCGGGGGGGGCGGGATCCTGGAGGTTTCCGGGGTCCAGAGCCTTAGGCTATACTTGGGCCGGGGGCAGGGTGCCCCTGACCCGGACAACCCCTGGCTGACTTTTGCTAATTACATGGCGAGGTCGTGGAAAGGGGATTAGGAAGATTGCCGTTGGCAAGACCGCACCTGAAGCGGAGGTGGTGTCACCTTGCTAATAGCATGGCTGGTGAGGCATTGTTCTGCTGTTGGGAATGTTAAGAGGATTATTCTTGGACTGTAATGTTCAGTATGTTATAAAGTTAATAAAGCTGCGACCAGTTGTTTGCCAAGATCAGTTGTATGTGTGTATTTGTGGGCAAACGGAGGGCGGAGCTAAAGGTGTGGGGGGGAAGGGGGAAAGGGGGTGGATGGCGAGAGGGACCTGGAGCACCGGGTCTGATCTACCTTGGTTATTCCCACAGTCCTCGTAAGCCCAACTGTCTTGCTAGTTGTATGGTTAAATTAGAGCTGGTATTTGGGGGAAACACACTTGCTGAGGCATTGCTAGGCTGTGTGATATAAAAGTCTCCATCATTCATCTTTGTTTTGTTTTTTAATGTTGCTTCAAAAGAAAAAAATCAAATGTCTTGAATCTCTCTGACACTTTCACCGAACTGTTAAATTTATCAGGTCACCCATCCATTTTACGAGACATAGTTTGCTCCTACACCGCCCTTTTACCTTTAGAACATTATTGATAAGGTATATTCTGTCCTATTGTGGGGTAACTTTAAGTAATTGTTCAAATAAAAAGAACCTTGTAGGACTTCGCCACCATAATAATATATCTTGTATGTTGTTTTCTGACCCCTGTTTAAAATGTCCGTTATTATAAATATCTCATCAGTCCACATTTGCTCGTAACCTTTTTCAAATTTTCCTTTAGTTTTTGAAAGTCTTACATGATCTCCTTTTTTAAAGAGACCTCTGGTGTGTTCACGTTTGATACTATTGCATAGACTATCTGCAGAGAGTTGGTAGATGTGACATCTACAGGACTAGCCTATATTGTTCTGTGACAACTATGATTATAGCTGCGTACAAAAGCCTGCAGCACATCTTGATACCTAAAGGTGTTGTGTGCTGCAAAATAACAGCACATTTTGGATTTTAAAGTCCTGTTAAACCTTTCTACCACTGTGCTTTAACATCGTTATTGGCCACAAAATGATGAACACCTCATTGTTTTAATGAACTCTTCAGAGACCTTTTTAAAAATTCTTTACTCTTGTCTGTTTGTATTTTTTCAGGTGTACGACCTAGATTAAATATTTTTCAAAGGCTTCATCAACTTCATGACCGGTTTTTGTTTTTAAATTCATGACCCAAATATATTTTGACAGGATGTCTGCCACCATTAAGATGTATCCGTAGCCATAATGGGACAAGGCAGACATACCCGGAGAAAGGCAGTATATAAATCCAGCTAAATAAATAAACAAAATATATCAAACAAATCGACTTGCCATCGTGCATCCATGCCTGACAGGATCATCTTGTTTCTTCTGAAATGGACCCTAGCATCTTGCCCTCTAATCTGTCTGAGGACATCTTGTCTGCTGTTTTATCATGCTTTTTAGCTGCTTGAAGTAGAGGAGTTATGCCCCCAAAACTCCCCATTGCTTTTGGGTCATGGTAAATAAGACTCAATAAGGTTTTCTTCATGATTGCCATGCTTTGAATATTCTTTTTATTTTGCTAGCATCTTCAGAATAGATTTATTCCACAAAGACTGCATATAGCACAGATGCTATACTGCAAAAAGACCACACTGTGCTAACATATAAAGCTAGAAGGAAAGAAGTCAAATATCAAAATGCAGAAATTCACGAGGCTCAAATGTTATAATGTATAAAGTTACAAGGAAAAAGGTTCAAATGTTATAATATATAAAGTTATATTGTGCAAGGCCAAATGTTATAATATATAAAGTTATAATGTTCAAGGTTAAATGTTATAATGTAAAGCTACAAATAGTTTTTGTAACATGTTAAGTTTTATGTAAACCGCCCCTGATCTCTGGAAGGGGCAGTATAGAAAAACACAACAAATAAATAAATAAATACATCCTATGTGTTTTAAAGTACAGCCTATTCTTTCTTCAGTCACATGAGCATGTTCAGAACATGCCTCATTGTCTTCTGTGTTTCAGGCTGGTGTGCTAGTTTTGGTTATACCAATGAGGTGCTAATTGCGTCAAACACATATCCACCCCCATGCTGAAAGAAAGTCTGTTTTATATTTATTTTACCAAATGCTTTGTGCCAGCACCACATTTTAAAAGTTTTATTTTCAGGCTGCATTCTTGTATGCACAGATTCCTGATGCTACCAAAAGTCTATATTTAACAATCAGCTCTAAACAGATTGGTATGCACACCTTTCACTAAAAGCAATGAGGTGTTGCTTTGTGAGAGAAAAAGCTCAGACAGGGGAAAACCCCCTTTTTGTTCTGTTTTGTTATACTGCTTCCGGGTTCTAGGGGCATTTCTGGAAACAGTCATTTATATTTCCAGGATCAGACGCTCTGCTTCCGGTGATGTCAGCATAAACTGGTAGCAGACACTTGCATTTCCGGGGTCAGACACCCTATTTCCGGTGATGTCATCGAAAAGTGGCAGGGTCCATTTCCTATGATGTAGGCGGGGTGTGGTTCAGGGTGGGAGAGGGCATACCTGGGGTTGGGATGTAGAAGTAGCCTAACACAGAAGTGAACACTGATTGGCTGATGTCATCCTTAGGGGGTGTGCTTAGGGGTGGGGGGGTGTTCCTTGGGGCAGGGTATAGGTGGAGCTTGGGCGATGCTAACCCGATTCATTTCTATGGGTGGGGTGTGGGCATGGCCTAATCCAGAAGTGAATGCTGATTAACTGACATCATCCTTATCTCACTTGTCAATCAGTTTGATGAATGTTCTACCCATTATACTACATTTGCTCCTCCCACAGCAAAACATGCTGTACAACTATTACAAATGTTGAAATCACTGCGAATGTGAAGCCAGCATTCAAAAAGGCTTCACTGGCAGTACTGTTGTCACTGCTCATTGTCAAAATGTTCTTTTTATAGGCTGTCACCACCAAACAGGAACCAGAACTTTCATGATGTAATTTAAATCCAACAAGTGACTGGCAATGTTGCCACTCTGTCAGTTGTTTTCACTTTACTCAATATATTTACCCAGCTTGTGTATCATGAGCCAAAGTCCAAACTGCTGCTGCTGCATCCTGTTGTCTACATTTGCTACTGTTGTACCTGTATGTTATTTGTTGACTGTGTGCCCTCTTCCCAGGTCCTGCGTTGCCCTCCTGTCCATCCACTGCTTACTCTGTGCTTGCTCTGCCTCCCGGAAGTGATGCAAACGTGTGAAATGCGTCCACATCTGCATCCAGGTCCTGCATTGCTCACCTGTCCATCCACTGCTTACTCTGTGCTTGCTCTGCCTCCCGGAAGTGACGCAAACGTGTGAAACATGTACGCATTTGCATCCAGGTACCCGACTGCATTTAGGAAGCCTAGCAGCGGTGTTCCGGCACGCGCCCAAGGAGCAGGAAGTGCTTGGAGCGACGACTGAGGCGTCTCCTACTTACAGTCGATTCCCTCCCTTTGTCACACTTGGGTCTCTCTGCTTCTCATTGTTCTTCTGTTAGCATTGCCTATTTAACGGTCCTGTCAGTTTATTTCTTCTGGCCTCACTCCACGCCCTTGGTTCCTGATCTTTTCTCTTTGCAGGCCACCAATATGGCTGCTATCCCAGTCTTCTGGGGTCACTGTCCACCCCCTGCCTTTCATCCTCCATCTGGGGCTACTGCCCGCAATGTAGGTAACCTTCTCCTGTGTCAACCCCACCAGACACTCTTGTTATCTTCCCTTCCACCCCTGATGGCAACTTCGCTACTGACCCTTTCATTTGCCCTCTTAAACTGCCAATCTCTTCATGCAAAAACACATCTGGTGAATGATTTATTGACCCAACACTCGCTCGATGCACTTTTTCTTAGGGAATCCTGGCTCTGTGAAGGGGAGGATGGCCTTCTTCACCGCTGTCTTCCCTCTGGTTATTCTGCCTTCCACACCCCCACCTCCCTTGGACAGGCGGGGGCGTGGCAGTTATTCATCAAACATCCCTCCCTTTTACACTTGTTTCGCCTTCCTTCCGGTACCCTGAATCTCTTCTGCTGCGTTTTGAGTCCTCAACTCCTGTATACTTTCTCCTCCTTTATGTTCCTCCTTTGCTACACTCTGATCTCTGGGATTCCCTCCTCCTCTCACTTTCTGAAACAGCTCTCTTATCCCCCCATCTTGTTGTCCTAGGAGATTTCAATGTCCACCTTGACTCCCCGACCAGGTCACATGATAGAGTTCTCTTATCCCTCCCTGAAGATCTGTGCTTCGCCCAGCATGTCGCCTGCCCAACCCATGCCTCGGGGAACACCCTTGACCTTATCCTCACTCCTGATCGCTCCCCTTATCTGCCATTCAGTGTCTTGCCACTCCACCTTCCCTGGTCCGATCACCACTGCCTATTATTCTCCTTTTCTCTTCCTTCACCATGGGTCCCCACAACACTCACCACTTGTCCTCCTTCCCAGGTACTCAAACGTCACATCACCCCACTCACCCTCCAGCAATTCCCTCCAGCTGATTCCCTTTTTCCCCCAGATTTCTCCACCCTCTCCGTAGATCGGCAGGATGACACATGGACCTCCACTCTCTCCTCCACTTTTGACACTCTAGCTCCACTCCGTCCCATTCCTTCATGTCCTTCCTCCCACCACTCTTGGTATCACCCAGGTTTGTATCTACAATGCACCCATCTTCGTCACGCCAAGCACATGTGGCGCAAGCACCCCTCCACTGATTCCCTCACTGCATTTCGCCACTTGCATCATCTCTACCGCTCAATGATAACCGCTGCCAAGTAAGTTTACTATTCAAACCTCATTGCTTCCTCCTCCAACTCTTCTAGACTCCTCTCCCAGGTCCTGCATTTCCCTTCCTTACCCTCTACTTCCCCTCCATCATTGCCCCCCCCTCCCAAAGCCCCCAGCCCAGCTGGTCTTGCTTCCTTTTTCTCTGATAAGATCCAGTCCCTCCGCTCTTCATTTAGTCCCTGTCCCCCCCCTCTTTCGCCTCCCCTCCCTCCCTCTGCCTCCCCACTCATGCATTCCCCTCCTCCGTCCCACACCTTTCCTTGTACAGGCACACTTTTCGGCCTATTACTTCCACCGAACTTATCAAGGCAATCACTACCTCCCACAAAACCACTTGCCCACTTGATCCCCTCCCCTCTTCCTGGCTCTTTGACCCTTTGCTCACACTCCTCCCTTACATCCTTGTTATCATCAATTCTAGCCTTACCTCCGGCTGTTTCCCTGCAATCTGGAAGCACGCCCTCATCCGTCTTCTTCTTAAAAAACCTGCTCTTGATCCTGCTGTCCCTGCAAACTGGCGTCCAGTATCAAATCTCCCCTTCCTCTCAAAAATCCTTGAGAAGCTTGTCTTCACACAACTTGCTGCACACCTCAACTCTACCCTTTCACTCCATCCCTGTCAATCTGGCTTTAGAGCCAGCCATAGCACTGAAACCATCCTTTTGGCACTCCTCAGCGAGATCCACCATTCTCACAATCATGGTGATCTCTGTATCGCTGTCTCTCTGGATCTGCCTTTGATGTTATTGACCACCGTCTATCTTACTCATCTATCTGACCTTGGAATTCATGGCACTGTTCTTCAGTGGTTCTGGTCCTTCCTTTCATCCTGCACCTTTGCCGTCCAATCAGGTTCCACCATTTCCCCCTCACTCCTCCTGCACTGTGGTGTCCCCCAGGGCTCTGTCCTCACCCTCTTCTCTTCAATGTATTCCACGCACCACTTGCCCTGCTCATCCAACAGGCTGGAATCTCCACCTATTACTATGCAGATGACATTCTCCTTCTCCACCACACTAGCTCCTTGGCACCTGACCTCACCACTCTTAATGCCTGCCTTGCTCTCATCTCTAACTGGTTTACCAGTAACTTTCTCCAATTTAATCCTTCCAAGTCCACTGCCATCTGGTTCTCCTTTGGTGCTCCCTCCCCCTGACTACCCTCCCTATCCCTCTTGTCTCCACTCTCCGTTACCTTGGTGTTACTCTGGATCCCTTGCTCTCCTTCCACCAACACATTTCCACACTTGTTCGTAGCTCCTTTTTTCATCTCCGTAGGATCCTGGCTATTCGGTCATTTCTCACCTCTTCCTCCCTCACTACCCTAGTCCTCTCACTTGTAATTACCCATCTTGATTACTGTAACTCAGTTCTTGCAGGTCTCCCGCATTACCAGCTTTGGCGTCTCCAGCTTGTCCAAAATACTGCTGCCCGTCTTATCATCCACTCCTCCCCCTTCGACCATGTCACTCCTTGTCTTCTTACCCTACATTGGCTCTCTATCAAAGTTAGATTTATCTATAAGTTACTTACTATCACCCACTGAGCTCTCCACACCGGCACACCTCAGTATCTGTCTGACCTCTTCTGCCTCCAGCCCGCTCCCCGCCTCCTCCACTCTGCACACGGCACTCACCTCTTCCTTCCCTCCCCTTCCCAGACCCATCTTGAACTCACCCGTCATTCTGCATTCTTCTTCTTAAGCCCCGCCCTATGGAACTCACTCCCACATTCCCTTCGCACTGAACCATCATTCCCCTGGTTCAAAGCACTACTCAAGACCCACCTTTCCTGTCAGGCCTACGACCTCCCCACCTCATCAGACCACTCAGTCTTTCCCCGGTTGGAGCCCTCTCATACAGCCCCTCCATAAAGCACCAGACTACACCCTCTATATAGTCCCATCCCCCCTCCCTCCCTCTGCCTTTCCCACCCTACTTGTTTGACAGTTGCGTTCCATGCCTATTTCTGTTCCCTTTCTATACTCTCTTTCTGCCTTTTACTATTACTTTCCTATAAATTAATAGCGTTCTTTTCCTCCCCTGTTTTTTTCTGGTAGCCAACATTTTTATTGTACACCTCCCTGACGCTCTGGCAAGGGTGGTATATCAAGCTGCGCAAATAAAGATAAACATCAATTCAAAGTGATGGGAATGAACAGTTTGTAAAGTAAAAATTCATTTTAACTCAAGCTGAAGTCACTGTTATTCCTATCCCCTCCCCGATTAGAGAAGGGAATATGATTGACTACTATAAAGTACATAAAGACGGCAAAGGAATGGGAATACTCTAAACAGTGCTGTACCATGGGAGCAGATTCCTTCTTATGTTTGATGCTGTAGCTATGTTCGTTAATTCTGACCTTTAATGATCTGGTGGTCTTACCGAATATAAAGCTTGGCAACAAGTCACCAAATACTGTGGATAACAAAATTAATGAGACAGGAGGCTTTAAATTTCAAAACTTGTCCCGTGATAAGCAGTGAATTTCCTTGGTCCTCTTTCATAATGGCTTATGGACCTTTCCTCCAGGAACTTGTCCAAAACGTTTTTAAATCCAGCTATACTAACAGCTTTTATTACATCCTCTGGTAACGAATTACAGAGTTTGAATACCCATTGAGTGAAAAAATATTTCTCTTATTAGTCCTAAATGGGTTACATTGTAGCTTCATTACATGTCCCCTAGTCTTTCTACTTTTTAATGGAGTAAACAACCGAGCTATGTTTACCTGTTGCACTCCATTCATTAATTTATAGACCTCTATCAAATCTTCCCTTAGCTGTCTCTTTTCTAATTTGAAGAGCTCTAACCATTTAAACACTTTCTCAAAGGGGTATTCTTCCATCCCCATTACCATTTTGGTGGCTCTTCTCTGTACCTTTTCTAATTTTGCTATATCCTTTTTAAGATATGGCGACCAGAATTGCACACAATATTCAGGGTGTGGTCGCACCATGAAATGATACAGAGGCATTATTAAATCCTTGGTTTTAATCTCCATTCCTTTCCTTATGATTCCTAGCATTCTACTTTCATTCTTAGCTGCCGCTGCATACTAGATGGAAAGTTTCAACATATTATCCACGATGACACCTAAATCCTTTTTCCTGGGTGGTGGTTCCTAATGTGGATCCTTGTATCATGTAACTGTAGTTTGTGTTATTCTTTCCTAGGTGCATAACTTTGCACTTGTCCACATTAAATTTCATCTCCCATTTGGACATCTTGTCTTCCAATTTATCAAGGTCCTCTTCCAATTTTTCACAATCCTCTTGTGTTTTAACAATTTTGAATAATTTTTTGTCATCTGCAAATTTGATCATCTCGCTCATTATTCCCATTTCCAAATGATTTATGAATATGTTAAAAAGCAGCAGACCCAGCACAGATCCACTATTCACTTTCTCAATTGAGAAAATTGGCCATTTAGCCCTACTCTTTGCTTTGTATCTTTTAAGCAGTTCTTGATCCATAATAGTATACTGCTTCCTATCGCATGACTTTTTAATTTCTCCAAGAGTCTCTCATGAGGGACTTTGTCAAAGGCTTTTTGAAAATTCAGATACACCATGAGCGTGATTCTAACAGGGGCATGTCCGGGCCAACCAGATATCCAAAAGGTGGAAGGGCCCAAATTGTACCCAATTCTACCCACCCGCATACACATCCACTGTACAATATAAGAATACCTTGAACATAAACGCCAACTCCTTGATTGTTTGCTGTGCACCACCTTGATTGAAGGATAAGGCGGGATAGAAATACCCTTTAAATAAATAAATAAATACATTAGTTCTGCAACCACAGGAGCTAGACATTCCTGCGGTGCAGAATCAGGCACTTAGACAGCTCGGTGTGTCCTGGGAGACGTCTTCAGTCTTACCATGGCACCAGAAAGCCCAACAGGAATGCCAAAAACCCAACAGTGCCCCAAATGTCATTTCCCCGCCACCCAACCCTCAGTAGGGTTGGCCAGAGCTGGGCTCTAGCAGCAAGGGCTCACCCACCATGGCTCAATCATGCTGGGGGAGGGGGGCAGAAGGTCCCGATCGCAAGGGTGCTTATTCCATCTCTGAGGTGGTATAAGCTAGGCATCCTACATGAGACCGCTGGACATATAGGGCCCTGACCTGAATCGGCTTTGTATGTCCGGGTGCTTCAGCCCGCCTCCATTTCACCCACTCCCCGCCTTCAGCCCTCCTCCTCCCACCCCCATCCAGCGCTCCCCGCACTAACCCTCTGTACATATAGGGAGGGCTGGATTCAGAATTAAGTGCCATGCTAAAATGGGGGTTGAACGTTCAACCAGGATGTCCAATCCCACTATTTGCATCTCTGCAATGGGCCCTATATCAACCGATACACCTTTTATCTACCTGTTCATTCACAACATATAACAGATTAGTAAAACAAAACCTTCTTGGCTAAATCCATGTGGGCTTTCTCCCTATAAATCATGACTATCTACGTGTTCAGTATTTTTATTCTTTATAATGATTTCTACCATTTTGACTGGTACTGACATCAGGCTCACTGATCTGTAGTTTCCCGGATCATTCCTGGAACCCTTTTTAAAAACTGACGTTACATTGGCCATTCTCCAGTCTTCAGGAACTATAAATTAGTAATCTGTGAACTATCATTAAAATAATCTGGTATTTCAGTTATTTTAGCACCTTCAGATGTATATCATCTGGTCCAGGTGATTTGTTACTCTTTAGTGTATTAAATAGTTGTAATAAATATTCCTGGTTTATTAAAATTTGTTTCATCTTCTGATACATCACCTTTAAATACCATTCCAGGCATGGGTAACTTCCCTACATCTTCTCCAGTAAAGACCAAAGCAAAGAATTCATTCAGTCTCTCTGCTATGGCCTTGTCCTCCCTTAGTGCCCTTTTTACCCCTCTATCATCTGATGGTCCAACTGATTCTCCCCCAGGTTTTTTGCTATTAATATTCTTGAAAAAGTTTTTATTGTGCGTTTTTGCTTCCATGGCAAGCTTTTTTTTTTCAAATTCTTTCTTTGCCTGCCTTATCAATGCCTTGCATCTAACTTGCTAGTGCTTATGTTGATTCTTGGTTTCGTCATTTGGCTCCTTTTTCCTGGCTACACCTTTATACCATGCTGGCAATTTTTTGGCCTTCCTTCCACCTTTCTTAAAGCATGGAATAGATGTAGTCTAGGCTTCCAAGATAGTATTTTTAAATGCCCTTACTTGATATAAACATTTAACCTTTGCAGCTGCTTCTTTTAGTCTTTTCTTCACTATTTTTCTCATTTTCTCATACTCTCCCTATTGAAAATTAAAATAAATTACTGTGGATTTCCCTGCCATCCTCTCTCTATTTGTTTAATCAAATGCTATCATGCTATGATCACTACGTATTGCCAAGTGGCCCCAGCACTATTATATCTTGTACCAGATCCTGTGTTCCACTAACTACTACTACTACTCCTACTACTCAGCATTTGTACAGTGCTACAAGACATACACATCACTGCACAGACACATGTAAGAGACAGTCCCTGCTCATCAGAGCTTACAATCTAGTCATGATAGACAACACAGTAGCTGCAGACAGGGGGGGAATTGTAAGGAAACACAAAGGAGATCAGATGAGTCAAGATCCAAAAAGAGGTGAATTTTCAGCCTGGATTTGAAAAGGACCAGAGAAAGTGCCTGACATATAGACTCAGGTAGCTTGTTCCAGGCATAAGGAGCAGCAAGGTGAAAGGAGCAAAGTCTGGAGTTAGCAATAGAAGAGAAGGGCACAGATAGAAGTGATTTTCCAGAAGAGCAGAGTTCCTGAGGAGAGATGTAGGGAGAGATAAGAGAGGAAAGGTAGTGAGGAGTTGCAGAGTGAATACACTTATAGTTCAGCAGGAGAAGTTTGAACTGGATGCAGAAATGGATAGGAAGCCAATGAAGTGACTTGAGAAGAGGGGTAATATGAGCATGACGAGGCTGGCAGAAGATTAGCTGTGCAGCAGATTGTTGAACAGAATGAAGGGGAGAGAGATGATTCAGAGGGAGAGCAGCAAGGAGTAGGTTACAATAGTCAAGATGGGAGGTGACTAAAGGGTGAATAAGTGTCTTAGTAGTGTGCTCAGAAAAGAATGGGCGGATTTTGTTGATGTTATAGAGAAAGAAACGGCAGGTTTTAGCTATCAGATGAATGTGTGTGGAGAAGGAGAGAGAGAAGTCAAAGATTACCCAAAGGTTGCAAGCCAAGGAAACAGGGAGGAGAAGAGAGTTATCCACAGACTGAGAAAGGAGGAAGAGGAGAGGAGGTTTTTGGAGATAAAATAAGAAGCTCAGTTTTGGCCATGTTCAGTTTCAAGTGGCGGTGAGACATCCAAACAGCAACGTCAGAAAGGCAGGCAGAGATTCAGGCCTGGATTGCTGGAGAGATTTCAGGTGTAGCGAGGAGAGTCATCAGTATAAAGATGGTACTGAAAGCCTTGGGAAGAGATGAGTGCACCAAGGGACTGGGTAAAAAAAGAGAAAAGAACTAGGTCCACTAAGAACTAGGTCCGAAATAGCTTCCCCTCTTGTTGGTCCACGAACCAGCTATTCTAAGAAGCAGTCATTTATTTCATGTACAAACCTAGACTGTGAGCCCTTTGGGGACAGGGAAATGCATACTGTATCTGAATGTAACTCTTGATCTTCTTCCTGGAAAGGCATGAGCTAAATACTACTACTAATAATAATCTAGAAACTTTATCTCCTAGCATGTCCTGCTGTAGCATTGACCCAGTCGATACCGAGGTAATTGAAATCATCCATACTGTGTTTGTAACTTTTGTTAGCTTCCCTGATTTCTTTTAGCATTTCATCATCCCTTTGTTCATTCTGGCCAGGTGGGTGGTAGTATACCCCCACTGCCATCACCTTCCCCATTTTACATCGAATTTCTATCCATAGAGATTCTACAATGTATTTTGTTTTCTATAAAACTTTTATCCTGTGTGACTTAATGCCCTCTCTAATGTACAGTGCAACCCCTCCACAAATTTGATCTATATTTTCAGTGCAATATAGTTCGTACCCAGGTATCACGGTATTCCATTGGTTGTCCTACTTCCGGTCTCAATTTATATCTAACCTTTCATTTAGTGCTATAAATTTTAGTTCTCCCTTCTTATTTTTTAGACTTCTAGCATACAGGCATTTTAGATGTTATATTTTATTCATATTAACAATCTGGTTATCAGTTGACAGGGGTAATTTGTAATCTTTCAACTCAGTCTGCTCTGTACTTAAAGGCATATGGGTTAATTTTATCTTTACTGGAACCTTAACTACAAGTACTACTATTAAACATTTATATAGCTCTACAAGGCGTACGCAGCACTGTACAAATACATATAATAGACTCTCCCTGCTCATTAGAGCTTACAATCTAGTCAAGATAGACAATACAACAGCTGAGGACAGGGATACAACTAGGGAAAGGTAAGGAGATGCATAGGAGGCTAAGCGGATCAGGATCCAAAAGCAACCTCAAAGAGGTGAGCTTTTAGCATGGATTTGAAAAGGGGCAGAGTTGAAGCCTGACATTGTTCCAGGCATAATGAGAAGCAAGGTGAAAGGATCAAAGTCTGGAGTTGGCAGGGAGATGCAATCCACCAGAAGAGCGGAATTCACAAGGAGGGATGTAGAAAGAGATGAGAGAGAAAAGGTAGTGAGGAGCAGCAGAATGAATGCATTTATAGGTCAGAAGGAGAAGTTTGAACTGGATAAGGAAATGGAAGGGGAGCCTATCTTTCAAGGATACATCCTTCCATACCATGCACTCTTGGGTGACTATCAGCTTTCCCCTATTATCTAGTTTAAAAGCTGTTCTAGCTCCTTTTTTGGGGTTGATGCCTTCAGCCTGATACCACTCCAGTTAAAGTGGAGCCCAGACTGCTGGTACTAACCCCTATAAAGGAGACAGAGGAGCTTTTAAACTTAGAGATCATTGACAGCTATTCCTGTTAACATAGGAGAACTTATTTCCCAGGAGACCATTTCTTTCCACACCTCTGATGATGAACATATGGCTTCCTCCACCATCAGAGGTCCATTCCCTAAGGATTCTATCTGCTTCACAGACTGCACTAGAAATAGTGACTAATGCTTATCATAGAAGACCATCTACCAGATCAAGGGAGCCTCCCTTTTTTCTCCTTGAGCCACCATCATGGGTTTTTGTTTCATTTCTCCCCCTCTCACTACCTTGAACAGGGCTTAGTATGATGAGTCCCATGAAACTAGAGCCCTGCAAGAGTGCTTCCTCCCCCCCCCCCCCCACCCCATCCTGCAATGGCCCCAAGTGTATGCGGTGCAATATGGCTGCTATCTTTATCCAAATCAAGTGCTATGAGGAAGAAATAACCCAAGATTACATTAGTTTCATATTTTAACTTCCTTTGCTGTCTATTTTGTGGTTTTAAAAAAATTGAAATGCACACCCCCCAATGAGTAGTTGAAGAATTGAGGCAGAGATCCTTTTTTACCCTTATATTTTCAACCTATTTACAGGCTTTTGCTATACCATTAATGGCCAGAAGGTCATTATAGCAGTTTACTAGCACAAATTAAGGGGTCAAAAGAAAGAAAAGTAAAGAAGGAAGAGAGGAGAGGCAGTGAGTCATGCATTTGGACTGCAAAAGCCCAAGGTGCAGTACAATATATGGTATAAAGTATGTCAGTACATGAAAGAACAGTGGGACTGGGGGTGATCATATCAGATGATCTTTAAAAGGATATAAACAAGATGGAGTCAGTCCAGACGGCAGCTACTAAATAGTAGCGATCTTTGTCAAAAGGCATATGGGGATAGGCTAAATGTATGATTAGGAGGAAAAGCAGGAGAGGGATAATAGAGACATTTAAATATATCGATAGAATAAATGCACCGGAGGTGATCCTCTTCCAGCTGAAAGAAAACTTTGGAGTGAGGGGTCATAAGATGAAGATGAAACGGGATAGACCAGGAGTAATCAGAGGAAACATTTCTTTATAGAAAGGATGGTGTATGAGTGGAACAGCCTCCCAGTAAAAGTGGTTGAGACAAGAACTATATCCAAATTCAAAAATACATGGGACAAATACAGAGGAAGAGGAAAGGATTGTAGAACTTAATAGTTTGTATGAATGGGCAGACTTAGTAGGCTGTAAGGTCTTTAGAGGGTAGAGAGGGAGCAAAGGTTAGATCCCTGAAAGGGCAGAGGAAGGTTAGGAAGGAGAAGCCTGCAAGAAAGCAAGGTGGTGCCACTCCTCCTCCCCTTCTTCCTATCCTGTCCTTTCTGAATAAAGTATAGCCTGCGACCTCATTTGGAGTATGGTGTACAATTCTGGAGACCGCACCTTCAAAAGGATGTGAACAGGATGGAGTCGGTGCAGAGGGATGCTACTAAAATGATTAATGGGCTTCATTATAAAGCATATGAGGACAGACTTAAGGATCTTAATATGTACACCTTAGAGGAAAGGCGGGATAGAGGTGATATGATTGAGATGTTTAAATACCTCCGTGGCATAAATGTTCAGGGAGAGAGCCTCTTTCAATTGAAAGCAAGTTCTGCTACGAGGGGACATGGGATGAGGGTGAAGGGAGATGGATTCAGGAGTGATATGCGGAAATATTTCTTTACAGAAAAAGTAGTGGATCCATGGAATAGTTTCCCAGTGGAGGTGGTAGAGATGAGGACAGTAACTGAATTCAAAAAAGCATGGGACCAACACAGAGGATCTCTAAAGGTAAAAAGTGGACTGTTGTAGTTGTTGTTATGGAAGGACAGACTAGATAGGCCATGTGGTCTTTTTCTGTCATCATGTTTCTATGTTTCTATGTTCCTATAATTACATCCCAGTCATGGTTTTCTATGAACCATATTTCTGGAACTGCCACTAAATTCAAGTTGGCCACTCCAACCAAAGCTTCAACATCAGGGATCTTATTTCCCATGCTACAGGCATTTATACACACTGCTTGCTATATGTTACACCTTGTACCCATTTCCATAAAGGTATTTAAAGTATCACTTACCTGAAGGCTTTCACTTACCTGGGGGCTTTCTAGACCCATCCCCAACAAATCTAGTTTAAAGCCCTCTTCAGTAGATTAGTCAGTAGACTACTGAAGACGCATCAACCTTTCTTGGACAGATGGACGCCATCTCTGCTCTGCAACCCTTGGAACAGCATCCCATGGTCCCGGAAACCAAAACGCTCTCGATGGCACCATCCACGCAGCCATGCATTCATCTCCAGGATGCGAGCCTCTCTGCCTTGGACTTTACCCTCAACAGAGACGATTGAAGAGAACACCACCTATCTCTTCACCCTATGTCCCAGAGCCATGAAGTTACTTATTATATGCTCAGAGGGATACCTGGCAGTATCATTTGTTCTGAAATGGATTAGCAACATTGGGTAATAGTCAGTGGGCTTGATGAGTCTCAGCAAACTCTCCATAACATCTTGGATTTTGGCACCAGGCAGACAGCATACCTCTCTGGACATCAAGTCTGGTCGGCAGATGGACGCCTCAGTACCCCTCAGAAGAGAGTCACCAACTACCACTACCCATCGCTTCCTTGTGGTCACTGATTCTGCAACTTTGGGGTACTTGAGCTCTGGTTCTTCCCTTTCCAGGGCTGCTTTCATCTCCTCCACTTCCAGGGCTGCGTAATGGTTCTTCAATTCAAGGGCTGGAGAAGTTGGATTGGTGATTCTACAAGCCCTGGTGACTTGTGTCCAACCTTCATCATTCTGTAGGCACCCATCTTCTCCTCTGCTGGAGAGCTTGGTTGCTGCAAGAAGTATCTCATCAATGTACTTCTCACTGTCTTGAATGCTCCTCAGCCTCACCACCTCCTCTCTGATTTCCTCCACTTGTTTCCTAAGAGCTTCAGTATGCAGGCACCCTGCACATGGAACTGGTCCTTCACCTGGCATTGGGACCTCTGTCTGGACAGAGGCAGAAGCTGTAATGGGGGCAACAGCTTTAGTGATACGATTTTTCCCAGCCATTGTTCTGTTCGTGGAGCGTAGGTATCTGTTAAAGCAAAAGAGAGAGATCTAGCAAAGTACCAGCCGGTTTCCCAGATGTCCTTTCAGAGAAAAAGCAGTTGCATTTATTTAATTATATTCAAAATGTGCTGTTCCAAGTTCCTGTGCTTTGTTAATTGGTGAGGTGCCCTATAAAGGGGTGGGTGGGAGTTGGGGGGTAGGGAGGGAACTAACTCCTAATTAGGTGTCAGCAGCTCCCAAGAGCTGAGAAAGTTACCAAAGCAGAGTTTTAAGCCTACCCCACTAAAGAAAATATTGTTCCTTTTAAAGCACTAAAAAGAATGCAACTTTGTTTTAAAAATGTACCAAACCCCTTTTAAGAGCTCCCAGTCAGAGAGCTAGCAATTTTAACACCCCCCCCCCCCTCCCCAATTCTTACCTTTGTTTGAAATGTATAGCCCCGATTAGGAATCATCAGTAGTAGTAGTAGAATGGAGTATTGGGTAAGGCAGGACCGGTCTAACCACCAGTCAATCCAGGCTGTCACCTAGGGTGTCAGCTTCTGGGGGTGGGCAGCAAAAAACACGCCATTCAAAGTTAAACAATAAATTCTGACAGCCAAGGGAGGAATAAGGCTTAAGGTTTGTCAAGGGTGCTAATATCTGGAACCAACTCTGGCCAGCTCTGGGGGGAGACCAGAATATAACAAGTGTGGTAATGACTAGAGAATGAACCTGCAGCTTAAGTAGGGTGCGGGTGAGAGAAGAACGCATGGAACAAAGTTGATGTAGAGCAAAGAATGATGCTTTGGAGACAGAATTGATTTGCACCTTAAAGGAGGGGGAGAGAAGGAGAACAAAGGAGGGGAAGCAGGGGAAAAGACCTAGAGAAGGGAAAACAAACTTGCACTAGACATTAAGAAATTCTAAACAAGAGTGCTAAAATAAGTGTTCTTAGCTTTGATTTGGAGACTTTTATCGACACTGAAGTCTGCAGAGAATCACTGTAAAAACAGCAACAGTAAAAGTGTGCCTTTAGCCACATACCGAAGTATAATTACAAGAGGGATAAATGAAAATATTCTTTAAGAGAAATGGAAAATTTTATTTGTATAACCTATTTCTTTCAAACATGTAATCACTCACAAGCAGTGCTGCTATTGTACCATAGCTCATAGTATATACTCTACTGAGATGAAATAAAATACACCCAATTGCTTCTGAAATCTTTCTAATCAATAGTGGCTGTGTGATATACTTGAATAAAACATCTAGTGTTTTTAAACACATTTTCTTGTGATAAATTCCATATTCACACAGTGCATTATCAAGGGTAACTGATTGCACAGCCTTTTATTACAACACTTCACATCTTTCGTGTGGATTTAAATATTTTTAAAAGATGAAATGCAATACAGAAATCTACAAATCCTAAACGATAAACAAAGCAGGAGCAAATAAATTGGGAATCAGCAATATCCAACTATTAAGTGCCTAAAAGAACAAGTACACTGTTAGTTAATGAGGTCCCTGTGCCCCCTGCTAAGTCTTCCTACACAGCGCAATTATTGACAAATGAAAAGCTGCAGGACTATGGTAACTAAGCTAGGTGAAACCATGGAGTGTCACAAAATTGTAGAACATTTTCACACAATGTTTTTCCAATTCCACAAAAACAGGCCTGTAGATTAATATTCCATTTGAGTGATATATGTTTTCAAAATGAGACCATGGGTTTACCTATAAATAATATATCTGTAGTCATTTCATAAATATGGCCAATTTACTGCTTCAAACACCTTTTAATATAGTCAATTATAACATAAGTCTTTTCCGTAGCTGATCAAACAGGACAGCCATTCAAAGATATTACATTTAATTAATAACCCACTGACCACCACAATTATAATGAATAAATACAACCTAATGCTTGGCACTCCAATACCAATTAAAATGAATATATAACCTCTTACATATATCGCTGGATTTCTTCCTCCTCACCCCCAAACACACATTGAATTATACTGGGGGTGAGGAGGAAGTGGGGGTTTACTATCGACTGCCTGGCCAGAATGAACAAATGGATGATGAAATGCTCAAAGAAATCAAGGAAGCTAACAAAAGTTACAGTGCAGTAATAATAATGGGTGATTTCAATTACCCCGGTATCGACTGGGTCAGTGTCACGACAGGACATGCTAGGGAGATAAAGTTCCTAGATGAAATAAAAGACTGCTTCTTGGAGCAACTGGTCCATGAACTGACCAGAGGGGAAGCCATATTAGACCTAGTCCTTAGAGGAACACCAGATCTAGTGCAAGAGATAAGGGTGTTGGGGCCACTTGGCAATAGTGATCATAGCATGATCGTGTTTGATTTAATTAGTGGAGGAGGGATAGTAAGGAAATCCACAGTACTACCTTTTAACTTTCGAAAGGGAGAATACGATAAAATGAGGAAAATAGTTAAGAAAAAACTAAAAGGAGCAGTTGCAAAGGTTAAAGACTTACATCAAGCTTGGGTGTTGTTGAAAAATACTATCTTGGAAGCCCAGACCAGCTGTATTCCACGCTTTAAGAAAATTGGAAGGAAGTCCAAAAAACTGCCAGCATGGTTTAAAGGTGAGGTCAGAGAGGCTGTTGTTGCCAAAAAAAGCATCTTACAGGAAATGGAAAAAAGAGCCAAACGATGAAACCTGGAAACAGCACCAGCACTGGCAAGTCAAATGCAAGACATTGATAAGTCAGGCAAAGGGAGAATTTGAGAAGAAGCTTGCTGCAGAAGCAAAAACGCGAAATAAAGACTTTTTCAAGTACATTCGTAGCAAAAAAACCTGTGAGAGAGTCAGTTGGTCCATTAGATGATAGAGGGGTTTAAAGGGCACTAAGAGGCGACAAGGTGATAGCGGAGAGACTGAATGAATTCTTTGCTTCGGTCTTTACTGAGGAAGATGTAGGGATGTTACCCATGACTGAACTGGCATTTAAAGGTGCAGAAGAATTGAAGTAAATATCGATACATCGGGAAGATCTATTACAACTCTTAGATAAACTGAAGAGTTGCAAATCACCTGGGCCGGATGGTATACATCGAAGGGTGTTGAACGAACTGAAATATGAGATTGCAGACCTGCTATTAGTAATCTGTGAATTTTCATTAAAATCATCTCTAATACCTGAAGATTGGAGGATCGCCAATGTAATGCCAATTTTTAAAAAGGGTTCCAGGGGTGATCCGGGAAACTACAGACCGGTGAGCCCGACATCAGTACCGGGAAAAATGGTAGAAACCATCATAAAGAATAATATTACTCAGCATGTAGATAGTCATGGCCTAATGGGAGACAGCCAACATGGCTTTAGACAAGGAAGATCTTGTCTTACTAATCTGTTATGTTTTTTTGAAGGTGTGAATAAACAGGTGGACAAAGGTGAGTCGGTTGATATAGTGTATCTGGACTTTCAGAAAGTCTTTGACAAGGTCCCTCTTCACCACTTTTGGCAAAACTAAAGAGTCATGGGATAGGAGGCAGTGTACTATTGTGGATCAGGAACTGGTTAAAAGATAGAAAGTAGAGGGTTTGGACTAAATGGCCAATTTTCCCAATGGAGAAAGGTTAATACTGGTGTACCCCAGGGATCTGTGCTGGGTCTGCTGCTTTTTGACATATTCATAAATGACCTGGAAAGGGGAATAACGAGTGAGGTTATCAAATTTGCAGATGACACAAAACTATTTAAAGTTGTTAAAACCCAAGAGGATTGTGGAAAATTGCAAGAGGATCTTGATAAATTGGAAGACTGGGCATCAAAATGGCAGATGAAATTTAATTTAATTTTGCAACATCTATGCAAAATTTTCACTCAGCACAAAATCAACTACCACATTTATGCCGACGATATTATGCTATACACTCAACTCGACACTGATAACCCGGACTACAGCCTACTTGAAACATGCCTAGGTGAGATGCAAAACTGGTTACAACAAAGCAGCATGGCAATCAACCATAAAAAAACTGAGGTGATGTATATCTCCAAAAAAGCAAATTTTGACCCCCCAACAACAATAACTCTATGCAATAATACCTACCAAACGAAGAAAGAAATAAAATATCTAGGAGTAACATTTGACAGCAACCTAACAATGGAGAAACACCTCCGCAAAACCAACAGGGCAGTTTTCCACAAACTGAGAGTTCTACAACCTATACAGAACATCATTGATCCCCACGACTTCAGATCCGTCGCTCAAGCACTCATCATGCCACATTTTGACTATTGCAACACCATTTATCAAGGGCTGCCTAAGAAAACCCTAAACATCCTGCAAATGGCACAAAATGTAGCTGCCAGGATCATTATGAGAAAGAGTCTTACAGAACACATTACACCAGTACTAATTGTGTTGCACTGGCTCCCCATAACAGCTCGCACAAAATACAAAATACTGACAACAACCTTCAAACTCATCCACAGCACAGCACCATCCTTCCTCGCCACCCTAATCAGCTTGCAACCCACCAACAGAAACAAGAGAACCATCAACTCCAACACCCTCCACATTCCAATGGATATAAGATCTGTCAAGATCAGCACTAGTAACAGGGCTTTCTCATACGTAGCACCGACACTTTGGAACCAACTGCCGCCCGAGCTTCGAGCCAGCAAAGACCTACCAGACTTTAAAAAAAACTTGACGCACCTATTCCAAAGTCATTTCAACCTGTACTAAAGCCACATGAGGGAAACTACCTACGCTGCAACCCAGAAAACCTTCTATGTAAATATGTACATATGTAAATTCTTTTCACCATTGATAAGTAGTAGATAAGTTTCTATGTGCCGTGCTTACCCTGCTAATCTATATGTATATGACATAATTTCTCTGTCTTGATTCGACAGCTGTTTCTATGCAATCATTCCCGCTTCTGATCGCTGGAAGGAGCGGTATATAAGTGCTTGCTAAATAAATAAATAAATAAAATAAAAAATGTGGACAAGTGCAAAGTTATGCACCTAGGGAAGAACCACGCAAACTATGGTTACACAATGCAAGGTTCCACATTAGGAACCACCACCCAGGAAAAAGATTTAGGCGTCATTGTGGATAAAATGTTAAAACCCTTGGCCCAGTATGCAGCGGCGGTTAAGGAAGCAAATAGAATGATAGGCATCATAAGGAAAGGAATGGAAAATAAAACAAAAGATATTATAATGCCTCTATATCGTTCCATGGTGAGACTGCACCTTAAATATTGTGTGCAATTCTGGTCGTCGTATCTTAAAAAGGATATAACATTATTAGAAAAGGTTCAGGGAAGAGCCACCAAAATGGTGAAGGGGATGGAAGGATACTCCTATGAAGAAAGGCTAAAAAGGTTAGGGCTCTTTAACCTGGAAAAGAGACGGCTCAGGGGAGATATGATAGAAGTCTATAAATTACTGAACAGAGTGGAATGGGTAAATGTAGATCGATTGTTTACATTATCAGAATATAGAAAGACTAGGGGACATGCAATGAAGCTACAGGGTAAACTATTTAAGACTAATAAAAGAAAATATTTTTTCACTCAACATGTAATCAAACTCTGGAATTTGTTACCGGAGGATGTAGTAAGAGCTGTTAGTGTAGCTGGGTTTAAAAAGAGGTTTGGAGAAGTTCCTGGAGGAAAGGTCCATAAACCATTATTAAAGAGGGACCCAGGATATCAATGCTTAACCCAATACAAGCATTGTGGAACCTGTGTCTTTTGGGGATACTGCTAGGTACGTATGACCTAGATTGGCCACTGTTGGAAACAGGATAATGGGCTTGATGGACCTTCTTCTGACCCAGTATGGCATATCTTATGTTCTTATGGAAAGACATGAACTAAAAAATTAATAAATATGTAGGGCCCGATATTCGAAAAGCATTGACACGATTTACAGCTCTGTAAATCATGTAAATGCCTCTGACTGGGACATTCAATGGCACTACACTCCCCGATGCTAACCGCTTAGGATTGGGGTGTGTCATGGGTATTCCGGGGAATAGCAGAGGCGGCAACAGTCGATAACTGGGTAGCGGCAATATTTCATGCTGCCCGGTTAGCGACCTGCGGTTAAAAGATAAGTGAAGCAAAAGCTCACCTATCTTTTAGCCGCAGGAGCTTAACAGGGCAGCATGCAAACTCGCCGCTACCCAGTTATGAACTGTCGCCACCTCCGCTTCTCCCCGGAATGCCCATGACACACCCCGCTCCTAAGCGGTTAACATTGGGGTGTGTAGGGGAGAAGATCAGTGATATTCAGCCGCAATAACTGTGTTAGTGCCATTGAATATCCCAGTTAGAGACATTTACATGATTTACAGAGCTGTAAACCATGTAAATGCCTTTTGAATATTGGGCCCTACATATTTATTAATTACCGCTACCCAGTTAGTCTCTGTGGCTTCGAGGCATGTGCCACAAACCTGGATATTCACTGTTATAATGTAAAATATTGAGTTTTAATGTAAATCATTTCCCGCTTTGACCCGGTGAAAAGCGGGATATAAATACAGTTAATTAAATAAATAAATAAATCATTTTGATTTAAGGATGATGCGGTATATAAAACCTGTTAAATAAATAAATGTATGATGCCAGGGCTGCATATGATCTTGGCATTGAATATCCAGGGTTAATGGTCGGCGCAGACAGCTATGTGCCGTAGTTGCGCATAGCCAACCTAGATGAATATCTGGCCCATAGTCGCTTGCCTGTAGTTAGGGGTGAAGTTGCCCCAGTGTGGGTCACCAAAGAATTACAAACAGGTACCTTGCCTCACTACCTCCAGAAAAAAACTGCAAAAGCAGAGCACCTAAAACACAAAAATGCCCATTTTACATAGCATGCTGCTCAATTCTGGAAGTGGAAGCCTTTGTAAAACATGTATAAGGATGTTCAGGGGTGAATATGGGTTTACTACAGGTTTGTTACAAAACTACATGTGGGAAAAGTGAGCATAGCTAACATGGCAGCTTCCATGCGGAAATGAGGCTTCTTCACATTTCACAATTATTAGACTATCTAAGCAGTTTATAATTAGAATTTAAGGGCATGCAGAGGACGTAAGCACATAAACAAGACAAGCACAGTAGGTGATAGTATGAAATTTTCATATTTAAGATACAAAGGGATAAGGAAAATACATAAAATCCTGTACTTCAACATGGAAATGGCAATTTTGCAACTTCCACATTTAAATGCCTGCAGTTCAATGTGTAGCCAGGCTATTTTGAAAATGTATATATAGAAGTGCCATCAATTTGCCACAAGTTGTGCAAATTTTCATTTTTGATGTGAAAATAAACAATGGGGGATTAAGAAGAATCACCCCTTAATCCCTCGAGTAAAGTCCTTGCCGGAAAAAGCGCTTTGTGAAAATCGATCCATGCCTCAGAGCAGGTGTAAATCTCAATGTGGAAATTTCTAGATACACGCGTGAATTCCCTTTGGAAAATAGGGAATACATGTGTAGATTTTGACCCACCTATGCCATGCCCCTACCACGCCCCCTTGGAATTTCTATGTGGTACAGGTCTTTACGTGTAAACAGAGGCTTTCTAAAATCTCATTTATACATTCATTCCAATCTCTACATGTAAATACTTCTATTTACATATGGAAATGCTTCTAAAATAATCCCAAAAGAGCCCTAGTGGATAGGAGGAGAAGTGCTCAGGGTCTTAACTGGAATAAAATTAACTAAACCAGCCAAAGAACAAAGGAGTATAAAAGGTCATTTATATAATATACCTTTATAATATGTTGGCTCCCAAAACCTAGGGATTTACACTCTTTAAAGAACACACCAAACACTAATACAGAAAGTCAAGTATAGTAAAAATCTTGATGATTTTCAATCCTTAGACCAGAGACTTCTCCTACAGTCTCCTTCCCTGGAAGTCAGTCCCTGAGTGGATCCTCTTTCTAGGACACCCACCACCTCATAAGAAACTCAAATATCATACCTTGGTTCCAACATTATCAGTACAGCAACTTCCCTGGACTTCAAAACTGCCACCAAACCTCATTTCTACCCTAGGGGCTATCTCTAGGATGGAGATAAGTCTTTCAATATATTAAAATAAGCAATAATGCCCATAACTCCTCTTTCACTGTGGTGTGCCTGGTAGCAGATCTTATCCACTCAGCAGCAGAATCTTCCAAGCATTCAGCAGGGATGCACCCGACAGAAAGGGAATAAAAAGCCTGAAAGGGACCTATGAGTGGAGGAGTAGCCTTTTGGTTAGGGCAGCAGCCTGGACCAGAAACACCACAGTTCAAATCCCACGGGTACTCCTTGTGACCTTGGGCAAGTCACTTAACCCTCCACTGCCTCAGGTACAAACTTAGATTGTAAGCCCTCCCAGGACTGGGAAATGCCTACTGTACCTGAATGTAACTTGTCTTAAACTACCACTGGAAAGGTGTGAGCTAAATACTAATAAATAAATCTCCCCAACACAACGAAAGGTGGTTATCGTCTTCTCCTGGTATCTCTGTTGATCAATTTTTGTTTTCTGCAAGTTGCAGCCTAGTTGGTTATATATACAGTAGCTATAACTTCCTTGCTGCACTGGGCCCCAAATCCCTGGACTCAGTTGTTCTCCTCATTCCTTCTTATTTTCCTTGAGAAAGGAAGATGTTGGGTGTTATCTTCCCTCCAAAATGTGCAAGGAGTCGCTTCTTTTCCCTTGACTAAGAGAATAGGTCTTCCCCATTATCTCATATTGCCCAGAGCTCTACTTTGCACAAGGACTACAGAACATTTTCTGCAATAGGAAGGACACTTAAGGCCTTTGCTACATGTTGTCACGCCCTTGCCCCTGGCCACTGGCTTAGAGGGGCGAGGTAACGGAGAACTTCTCTTGGTGAGCTCAAATAAATTAGCTTTTCCTCAGGTGGATTCTGGGACATGTAGTTTGGCTCTTAAGAAGAAGTGTAGTCATGGTCCGATGTTAAGGCAAATGACAGAATTTATTTTAAAGTAAAAGTTCAAGTAAACTGTACACAGGAATTTTGTCCATTCAGGATTGTTTGCAACAGAGCATTTAGATCAGTATTACTGCTTCACAGTCTTTTAAACACATGCAGCTGGTTAACAACATTGCTCGGTCTTAGAGAAACAGCTCTGCTCAGCAAGGTAAAAATACTTCTTTCTAACCTTGTGTTTGTGAAGCACTTAACAGCAAAAGAATAACTCAGTTCCTCTGGAACAACCTCTTCTTTCCCTCCTTCCTTTCAGGATAGGTTTTAAACTCAAAATAAGAAAACAAGTAACAAACATTCACAAGCTTTCTCTTCAGCGTGACTCAGCACTTTGCCTGAGAAATGCAAACACGTGGAGTTTTTTTCAAACCCAATTCCTGGCTTAATTCCAGTTACCTGCTTCTAGAAGACTTTCCCATTCAATGCTAGTCTTTAGCATAATGATTCCATGCTTGTAGCTCAACACAGGGTACAGTCCATGGGGATATCTAGATCTTGCAATTCCTCCCCTGCCAACTCAATCTGCATATCCTCTGGTGTTGTTAGGGCAGTGTCCTGTTCTGAGCTCTGGACACAGTGTTCAGAATACAGCCTCCCTGGGGGTTCTAATGTCTCTCCTGAGCTCAACTCTCCCCGATAAAGACAGTCAGTACCTGAAGCACTGGGCAGTTCTCCCTGGTTGTGCGCGCTACGGTTCCTTGTCTCCTTCCAGCCTCTCTGGAACAGCTCTCTGTATTCCTCTCTGGGTTCTCTCCTGGAGATCTGCAGGTGCTCCTGGTTTCACTCCTGATTCCCCTGAATCCTCTGAGTCTTCCAAACCTCCTGAGCTTCTCCTTTCCTCTGAGCTTCCCCCTTCCTCTGCTTTAGCAGAGGTTTATATTTCCCTCTCCAGGGCTCCAGCCCTTCCTCCACTCCTCCCAGGTGATTGTAATCACCTCTCAAGCCTGCAGTTACGTCATAGGAGTTAGGGTGTGGCTGCTTGAACTTTCTCTCCCTCAGGTTTCTTTCTCTATGAGGGGCCTGAAATCCATGCCCTGCAGGGATTTCTCCTTTCTCTAAGTTAAAGTCATTGGCCTTTTCTAAACTCATAGGCTCAAAACAGGCTTCCTTGTCACAATGTACACACACATACAACACTCCTACAGCTTACACAGGAGCTAATGGGTCATGACACATGCTGGTGCTCAATACCCAGCCTTGACCCAAACTTAATGCCACTATTTGCCCGCAAGAGAATTTGCTAGTTAGAATGGCCGTGATGCTCTGCCTACCCAGCAACAACAGATTTATTTATTTTATTTTATTTATTTAACCGAATTTATATACCGTCTTTCTACAAATCAAGACGGTTTACATAGAACATTTAATATAGAGTGTTTCCACTGTTTACATAGAACATAGAACCAAGTAAAAATGTATATAACATGTCTATAAATAACTAAACATAATGATAGAACTATTTACAAGGTAAATTACCAAGGTATCAGAGGCCGTTAAGTAGGTTTAGAGGTAGTAGGGACTAGGGGGAGGTAGATGAAATGAGAGACTAAGGTGGAAGGGAAAAATGTTCCTGAAAAAGGAAGGTTTTTAAGTTCTTTCAGAACTCAAGGTGAGTTCTAGAATTCCGCAGCTCATGAGGGAGGGAGTTCCATAGGGTAGGGGCGTAGAGGGAAAAGGCCCTGTTATAGGTAAGTTGTTTACTATGTCTTATGGAAGCTGGGATAGAGATGAGGTTTTTGGTGATAATACGGCGGGTTCTAGAACTAGAAAAGAGGGAAATGAGAGGGGAAAGGCATGGGGCTGATTCATTGGAGATGATTTTATGTATAAGAGTAAGCACTTTAAATTTAATCCTGCAGTAGATGGGAAGCCAGTGAAGGTCATATAGAACTGGTGTGATATGTGAACGCTTGGGAGTGCTGGTTATGAGCCGCGCGCTATCGTGTTCTGGGCAAGTTGGAGTGGTTGTAAAGTATGCTTAGGAAGGCCATGATAGATTAGGTTGCAGTAATCAAGAGAGGGGGTTGTGAGGGCTTGACAGACGGATCGAAAGGAAGTGGGGCCTAAGAGGGGTTTAAGATTCCGGAGGGTACATAGCTTAGCATATATTGTATTAGTGGTTTTCTTTATTTGGTTAGTGAAGGAGAGGTTCTGATCGAGGATGATGCCAAGATACTTCACCTGTTTTTTTATGGTAAGAGTGAAATCAGCAATAGTGATAGTTGGAGGAGGGTTGTAAGAGGTAGCGGAGAACACTTGAAGTACTTCGGTCTTAGTTTGATTAATTAGAAGGTTATGCTGGGATAGCCATGATTTTAGTGCCAATAAGCAAGCGCTTAATTTTGAGAAGTCAGGGTTAGAGAGATTAAATGGGGTGAAGCACATCATGTCATCCGCATATAGTTGGTACTGAATGCCAAAGCTCTGAAAGATGTTGCAAACAGGTTGAAGGAAAATATTGAAAAGTAGAGCAGAGAGGCTAAATCCTTGAGGGACGCCTTGTTTTAGAGTAAAAGGGAGAGAGGTATCATCGCCAATACGGACCTGTTGGGTTCTGTCATTTAAGTAAGATTGGAACCATTTTAGAGTTGTGCCTCTGAGCCCTATTTCATGGAGCCTGCATAGGAGTTGATGGTGAGGAAGGGAGTCAAAAGCGGCTGATAGGTCAAGGAAGATGAGTAGGCATCCTTGGGTAGGATTCTGAGTGTGCAAGTACAGGGAGTTTAGTAGGGAGGTAAGGAGGGTTTCAACACCATGGTTCTTTTTAAAACCATGTTGGAAGAGGTCAAGGGGAGAGTGCTCGTCAATATAGTTTTGAAGTTGGGTCTGAACAAGTTTCTCGGCTATTTTGGCAAGATAAGGTATGCTAGAAATAGGTCGGTAAGAGGTAGGGGAAGTGGGGTCAAGTTTTGTTCCTTTTGGTATTGGCCGGATAGTGGCGCACTTAAGGTGAGGTGGAACAAAACCAGTCTGAAGGGAGGTTTGTATAATAGGAAGGATGTAGGGGCTAAGAGAACCTCTAGTAGTCTTGATCCAAGGGATAGGACAGGGGTCAAGGACGGAGGTGGAAGTATTCAGGTCTTTTATAACATTGGAGATATTTTCTAGTGTGATGGGTTCAAATTCGTTCCAAGAGGTTAGGAGGGTAGGTTCTGGAGGTTGAGTGCTGTAGTCAGATATAAAATAGGAGTTGTTATTTGGGGAGGGAGGGAGGGGGGGAATTTAGAGGTAAGGTGGTTGGCAATAGTTTGTGCAGATATTTTTGAGGGTTGGTCCTTGGGTGAAGGTTCATTTATTAAGGATTTCGCTATGGAGAAAAGTTCCCTAGGTTTATTGAGAGACCGTTGGATTATGTTTTCGTTGTATTCCCTCTTATGTTTAAAGGATTCAGAGCAGTAGTTTTGAAGTTTATTTATGTAGGCAGAGTGGGCATCGGGATTATGAGAGCTTCTCCAGATACGTTCTAAACACCTAAGTTCTCTTTTAAGATTTTTTAGTTTCGTAGAGAACCAGGGTGCTCTATTGCGGTGCTTTTGAGAGGATTTTTTGGGTGGGAGGAGAGAGGCTGTAGAAAGGATATCATTCCATTTCAAGATGTGGGACTCTTGATCAAGTTCCATGTCCTTTAGAAGGTCGAGGGATGGGATTGTCTGTTCTAAGAAGGTGGGTGCATAGAATCGTCTAAATTTGCGAGTGTGTTGAGGGCGGGTAGGAGGTTGGGCTTTGTGAGTGGAATAGGGGAAGGAAAAGAGGATGAGGGCATGATCAGACCAAGGAATAGGTTGAATAGTGTGAAGGATTTGTTCAGCGAACGGAGCTTGTTGTGGAATGAATATTAAATCTAGAATGTTTCCTTTGGTATGTGTGGGATGATCTAGGATTTGGGTGAAGTGGAGGGCGTTCATGGCTTGGAGGAAGGTAGAAGATTGATTAGGGGTTATGGAGTGTAAATTTAAGTCACCTAATATTATGAGGGGGCGTAGGGCAGGTTGGGGGGAGCAGGCTGTGTCAAGAATTGAAGAGAGGTCAGATGAGACTGTTTGGGGTGCGCGGTATAGAAGATGTAAGGAGAGGGTGGAGTTAGAGACTGTTAAGGTATCCATGCCGGAAGTTGAGGTAGACTCAACTATAGAAAGCTGAAGGTTAGATCTGGCAATTACAGCTACACCTCCACCTCTGCCTTGTGTTCTATTACATGTATAGATTGAGAATGCATTAGGACTTAGTTGGTTTATTAGAACTATGTCAGTGTCTTGGAACCAGGTTTCCGTGAGGCAAAGTATATCAAGGTCATGGTCAGTTATGAGGTCAGTGAGTAGGGGGATTTTATTTCTGGCTGAGCGAACATTGAGTAGGGCACATTTGAGGGGGGGATAGGGCGTGTTAGAGGGAGTATTGGGTTTAAGATTGGGAATTATATTAATAGGAATAAGATTCCTTTTTCACCTATGACCACATAATATGGGTGATGGGCCATTAACTGGCTTGCAATCCTTTTCAGTCCAGTTAGGAGCTGGGGACCTACTATTTCAAACTAAGCATCTGATTAGCAAGACTGTTTTTCCTTTCTGTGTCAGTGGGGATAAAGAGATGCTACCATTTTGTGTTAAAGAAATTGATCACTGATGCACTGACCTATTTTAATGCTAACAGTTCTTGAATTTTACAGAATTATGCAGATTCAATAAAGCTAGATGATGATCTAATCACTATATAATTTGATATTGTGCAATGGATTAACTGCAGACAGGAATGAGAACTGCTTTGACTAATTCTGCATCAGCTAGAAAGAATATATTAAGGGCATTTGTATTCTGCTCCGCCTATCACTGTAGCTACTGTTCCATGTTGCAGCCTCAGATGATGCATAAATTAAGAATAGTATTTAGGTAAACATGATGTCTGTCAGCCACAGACTGAGCTTTTGTGCTGATCCTCAAAGATTTGAGCTTTTTTATTTTTGCTGCTGGACTTCTACTTTTTACTAATAGTATAAAATAAAGGCAAGGTGGGGGATAGTCCCTCCCTCCCCCCCCCCCCCCTGAAATCTTACTTTCAGACTGCAGATTGAGGAGGGTCTGGTAATTCTGTTATTGGGGGTTGGACCTTGAAGCTTCTCTGAGTTCTGATGTGAAAGAACTTCCTCTGATCCCAGCCGTCACATGGGGTGAGTCATCAGCTGTGAAGGATGCGACAAGTCTGGTCCTGTCTGTGAGGAGGAAATCTTTTTTGCTTTACCAGCATTCCAGACAGGTTCACCAGCCATTCTAAGTTGACAGGAGGCCCTGAGTTACTGATAAGCCCAGTAAATATTGTGGCATCTGGTCCAGCATCAAGGACTGAGGGTAGTGAAGCAGTTGTCCCAGGAGACCTCTATGTCTCCTCTTCAGGCATTACCAGTCTGGCCTATAAGTGGAGCAGCTGTTAAGATCAAGGTGGTTGCTCTTCACATAACTTGGAGTGCTATAGCCACAGTGGAAATTGCCAGTGTTAAACATTTGCATGCCTTAATTGGTGCTAGGACATACTTATAAACTAAAGTTTCAAGGCAAGGCACTCTTCTGGAACTTACTGAGACCAGAGATTATAAATCAGCAAATGGATTCTGTAAGGGCTTCTAAAGTGGCACTCGTCCATTTATAAGGAATTAAGAAGCATGGTGCAGGACAATTTGGTGATTCATTCCAAATTGGAGGATCTTGAACATCGAGCCAGGTGTTTGAATCTTAGGCTCCTTAGCTTATCCAGCAGTGGATATGTTTTAAAAGTATGACAGAAGTTTTAAAAAAATCTATGGAGGTTCTCTATCCCCACCCTCCACTACCATCAGCAATAAGGATTATTATTTACTCTGTAAGAAACAAAGTCGGGGAGCTATGATAAATAACTTCCTTTGTTAGGCTGAATTTCATGGGAATACTGTGGAAGAAGTGAGCAGAGCTGCCTTGCCGGCATCAGCTACTTTTGAGTCAGTGACTGAATTTTTAAACCTTTCATTTGATGCAAGGATTTCTTGGTCAAAGAATATGATTTTTTCCTGACTTGTATAAACTGTCACAGAATAAAAGAAACTGCTACAGATCCACCAGAAGGCTTTTTATTCCTTGGTGCTGATATATATTTAGGTTTTCTTGTAAGTATTTTAAAAAGTACAGTATTCTAATGGTAGACATGTATTTTATGACCCTAAACAGTCACAAGTTCTCATATACCCTAAAGCAGTGGTTCCCAACCTTGGTCTGTGTACCCTTGGAGGTTCTCGAGACTATTATAAGAGGTCTGAAGGACTCAGATAAGAGAAGCTGGTGGGGAATTGGCTGGGGAGGGGAGAGAGAGAGTCTGGAGGAAACTTGCAGAGGGGAAGGAGAGTGAAAGCGACTGAGACTGGTGGGGATCATCTGGAAGGAAAGAGAGTGGGAGGGAGATATGGTTATAGAGGGCTGGCGGGGACAGGCTTGGCTCTCATATGTTTTGGAGGTCAATAAGATTTCCACCCAACCACAGAGGTTGAGAACTTCTACTCTAAAGTTGTTGTTTTTTTAACTGGCAACAGCAAATATTGCATTTTTGGAATATTAACAGAGGTTGCTAGACCAACAGAGGTTGGTCTAGCAATGTTAATTCATTGTAATACTCTCATGTAATTGATTTGTCTGATAGTATTTGGCTATACATTTTCTTTTATTGTCTCTCATATATTTCTTTGTGGGAGATAAAAACAGAAGCATTTGCTGGGATATATTTTATGGTATTTATGTTTTTGTGATAGCGCCATCACTGCATACTTTGTATGGTGATTTTATAAAGAGTTTTCTACAAGTAAGTCCTGTGTAAGATGCAAAAAAGACCTTTTATAAAATGGTACTGTATATGCAGGTAAAAATTATGCCAAGAGATCGCACATACTTTTACATGCACCATATGGAGCTATTCACAGAGCATAGTTTGAATGGAACAGAGGCAATAAATGTGTGTATTTTGTAAAATATATGAGTAAACGTGGCGGATAATTTTATGAACTCCACATAATGTATTTGGGGTCTATTTATAAAGTGAAACACTTGCATATTTTATAAAACAGTGGCACATTGACGTATCTTCACCTAGCCATGACAATTATACCTGCTGTAGATTGGGCGGAACACATGTAAGTCATAGTATTCTATAACTTATGTGCATAAATTGAGGCCATGCCTATGCTCCACCCCCATGAGCATCCCAATTTAAATTATGTGCTATGGGACCTATATGCACTCTTACAGATTAGCATAAATAGGCACATAAGTGCCTAATCATGCATGTAAGTCCTTTAAAATAAGGACATGCATGCAAAAATAGTGTATACCTTTCCTCATAACCCTTTTAAAATCAGCCCCATAGAGTATGCACACACACACTTATACCTTTTGCAAAGCAGATGTGAATTCATGTGTGGGCAATATGCACTGCTGGAGCTGCTTCCGGGAGTCTATTTTATAAAGACATACAAGTGCCTATGTTTCCTTTGTAAAATAATCATAAAATAGGTCTTTTTTTATTTCTCAAATCTGTATCCTGTAAAAAAAAATCTCCTGATACTGTTATTTTAAATGCATGGTATAGATAAATGAAGTACAGAAAGTTGTTAATTCTACTGGAGAAATTAGAAATGATCCTAAGGGTGCTATTACTTTAGTTTTCTAACCAGCAGTAAGTGGGATGCTGCATTATGAATGAATTAGCATTCAATAATCTACTGAAAACGCTCCATGAAGCAGCACCTACTGTGAAAATGCTAACGGCATTTGCTATATCAAATGGCTATGGGGTTCAAGTGAATTTTGCATGTAAGTTAAGTAAGACCTGAGCATTTTCAGTCAATGCACACATGACATAGTACTACGTTAAAACATGAGTTGATATGCTACATACTAATGCATGACATGAGGGGTCTTGCACTAAGGGGCGTTAGCTAACAATGCGTGTTCTGGTGCATACTGAATGTGCGTTGGGTCACACATTGCTAGCTAGTGCAGGGCCATGACAGTGTGGGACAATTGCTGTGCTAACAATCAACCCATGTTAGGGTTGTGAGTAGGTGGGGTAGGAGTGGAAAGTGAGTGTGGTGAGTTAGTGCAGTTAGTGTTGTGTTCATACCATGCGTTACCTGCATTAGCGTGAAATCACCTAATGCCACCTCAATAGGTGGAGTTAAGTTTACCTGCGCTAATGTGGCATGCCCCCAAAAGTTAACACAGTAGTGTTGCACCTACCGTGTCATAGTTTGGCACTTTTGGTGCAACACCCTAGCGTCCTTTAGTAAAAGATCCCCAAGTGTTTGTTAAGTTAGATGAATTTTAATAAAAAATTAGCATTTAAAAGGCAAATGAATAACTGAAGATTTCTTAGACCTATGATGGACATAATTATAAATCACAGCTACCATCAATCTTAAATGTCTGAAGTCTTTTTCCTCATTTGAGTTTGTTGCTTTTCTTACTCGAATAGTGATTCAATTCCTAATGCATTTAAATTGGCATTTTCTGAGTGGAATGATATAAATACTATTACTGTATACCTGTTCTTTATCTGGTATTTCAATCAGAGTCACAAAAGTTGGGAGAAGAATGTTTTATATATTTTACATAATGATAGATGTGTACTTCAAATAGATTTTTAAAGTGGTCTATTGGCAAAACAGCAGTTGCTTTTCAAAATTGATGTCTGCGTTTCACCTGACATGTGCTATGTCATATTGTTCTATTTTGATCTGTTTTGATGATAATTTCCTAAATAATATCTTCCATTGCATTCACCTCAGAATATTGCTGGTATCATCATAAGGAATCTTGTTTCTCTGGCAGACAAAAGTATTTATTCCTCTCCTTAGAAGCAGCACATCAGAACTGTTCAGCAGATCATGACACTTGGCTGACTATTTCCTTTCTCGAGAGCTAGATATATCCTTTTGTTCCAAGATTTCAACTTTTTGAAGAACAGTGTTTTCTCTTCCTGTGTCTGAGTTTCATTTGAGCCTTTCCCTTATCTCTATGGGTTGACATCACCTAAAACTGCCTTCTAATAGAAATTAGGGTCACTTGGAAATTAGTGAGGCCGCGGGCAGGGTCCCGGCGGCTGACGGTAACCGGGCACGCGGCCCGGTGTGGGGACCCTGCGCGTGGCCGCGGCTGAAGGCACGTGGGTGGGAAAAGTTTAAACCCATTGGCTCCCGGCGAATGCAATCGCATGGGAGCCAATGGGAAGCTGCCGGGGGAGCGCAGCTTGGGGGGGGAAGCATAGGCTGGGGACTCCACATGGTCAGCCGCGGCTTGGAGTCCTGAGAGGTGCCGGCTTGAGTTCCTTTTCCTTGAGGCTTGCGGTGCTGGATCGGGCTTGCCGGTGCGGTCATTGGCATTGGTGTGCGGCGGTGGATGCGGTCTTTTTGCTGGTGTTTCGTTGGCAGCGTGAAGCTCAAAGGCAGGTGCTGCATAAGTAGGTCAGGGGTGGTGGCTGGGTGCACGGGTCCTCTGGGGGGTTCTTGTTGGGAGTGAGTGGCTGGTTTGGCCTTGTGGTGGGGTTCGGGGCCTAGATCCTGACCGGGATGTGGATATTGACTGGGGGTGGGGTGTTTTAGCCCCTTTTCAGTACCATCCACACAAAATAAGAGTATATAGTTTAAATAAAAGCATATAGTTTAACTTAACTGCGGCTGAGTCAGGACTGATGCCACAGCGTGGGGGCCGAGTGGGCCGGGCAGGGGAACAGGGTAGGTCTGCTGGGCGCCGACTTGTGACTTCCAGGGCGGAGTCTGGCAGGAGGGGAGCTGGGGGGGCGAGGGGGAGATTGAGGGTGCTGTGGGGGTTCTTTTGGACAAAGGGGGTTGCGTGGGGTCGCGCCTTTGAGAAGGGTGGTCTTAAGGGGTCGGGGGTTGGTGCAGGGGTGTGGGAGATCTCGGGGGGAGCAGAGGGCGAGTGTGGGGGGGCTTGGAGGGGGAGGGGGAAGGGGAGGGGAGGCACGCCGCATGGGGTGTGGCGGGCAGGCGCTGTCCAGCCCGGGAGAGGGGGGGTTCAGGGTGTGAGCACCGGTGGGAGTACAGTGGATGGGGGGGCTGGTGGTGCTGGGGGGTGGATGCTTTTGGTGGGACTGTGCAGGGGCAGAGCGGAACGTCGCTGATGGGGGCTCCTTGCTTTCAGGGTGCAACTCCCGCGGCAGTGTGGCCGTCGGTTCAAGGGGGCTATGTGCCGGTAAGGGGGCCTTCACCTTGGGAGCACTGGGCGAGCGGGGGGCAAGGTACTTCAACGGCTGATTGGCGTGCACCATGGTCCCCCATGTGGCCTTTGGCAGTTCCCCCCCTGTTTTTTCTTTTTTGTCTCCACAAGTGCAGGGGATGACGCAGCCTCCGTGGGGACTCGGTGCTGGGAGCCCGGATTGGATTCCGACGGCGGACGGGGGTGGTGCGGTGCTGAGAAGTTTCGCAGAGGTGGAGGCTGATGAAGTCCAGGTCAATGTGGCGAGGCGCGGCGAGAGGTGTCGCCAGGTGGAGCAAGATCCTACACTGCCTTCTGCGCCGGATGGACAGGCTGCAGGTGAGTTGTCTGGGGACCAGGGCGGGGATTCGTCACACCCGTTGGTGCTGGGCAGTGCGGGGCACGGGGCGCGAAAGAAGAGGCGTCGTTTTTGCCGGCGGCAGCGTAGTTCCGAGTCCTCTTCCTCCTTGGGGGATTCTTCTTCGTCTTCATTGGGTGAGGTCGTGAGGCAGGAGGGCGACGGTGGCGGGGCGTCGGGGTCTAGGATGGGGGGGGCCCCGTCTGTAGTGGCATTCCCAGAGTTGTGGGAGGGGGTTCCTAAGAAGCTGCGGAGAAAAATTCGGAAGCGGCAGTACATAGATATTTTCGGTTTTTAGAGGGCAGAAAGTGGTCCGGGGAGAGCCGGAAAAAACGAAAAGAGGATGAGAAGGCGGGTCGGATTCGGAAGGTGGCGCGCAATGTGGTAAACTGGACACGGGCGTTTCTGCGCCTAGCCAGCGTGTGGGGGCATTATTCACCGGAGCATTATGGTATGTTGCTGGCGTATGCAAATTCTATTTTGGAAGCCTCCCAGACGCACGAGGGCTGGGCGTGGTTAAATTATGACGAAAAGTTTAGGGACAAGATGGAGGAGAATAGATTGTTGTCCTGGGGCACGCAAGACATCAATCTATGGTTGACTCAAATGTCTGCTAGATCGGGCTTAGCCACGGGGGGTGGTGGGGGAAAAGAGGGTACAGCGGGAGCATCCGGGGGGGCCGTTCCTTTCGGTCAGTGGGGGGTGGCTTGCAACCGAAAGTCGGGTTGGGGGGGCAGCGACATGTGCTGGTGTTTTAATAGGACCACCTGCCCATTTCCGTACTGCAAATTCAAACACTTATGTTCAGTTTGTGGCGGGGGACACTCCGCGGTTAAGTGCAGTAGAAGAGGGTCCAACAGTAACGCCAGGCCGGGACCCAAGGCCTAATGAGTGGGGCTGCCTGGCCCCGACTCCGGTGCATTGGGAATCCTTGCGGAGTTGGCTACAGCAATACCCGCGGAAGCGGGATAGGGAGGTGTTAGGGAAGGGTTTTGTTATCCCGGTTCGGGGTGTGGTGGGGGCTACTAGCGCTAGGAATTCGCCTTCGGTGCGATGGTTTGCAGCTGTGGTGCAGGACAAGTTGGCGGTCGAGTCGATGTTGGGTCGGATCGCGGGTCCATTTATTTACCTGCCTTTCCTGGACATGGTGATTTCTCCTTTGGGGATTGTGCCTAAGAAGGCGCCGGGAAAGTTTCGGCTCATTCACAATTTGTCCTGTCCGTCGGGTGCGTCGGTGAATGATCATATCCCGCGGGAGCTATGCATGGTGCGGTATGCGACTTTTGACCGGGCGGCTGAGATGGTCAGGGTGGCTGGGCGGGCGGCGCTGATGGCGAAGGTGGATATTGAGTCCGCCTTCCGATTGCTGCCGGTACATCCCTCCTCTTTTCCGTTGTTGGGTTTTCGTTTTCTGGGGAAGTATTATTTTGATAAGTGTATGCCTGTGGGCTGCTCTGTCTCCTGCTCCTACTTCGAGAAGTTCAGTACGTTTTTGCAGTGGGTGTTGTGTCAGAAGACAGGCTTGCGGAATGTGGTACATTACCTGGATGATTTCCTGTTCATAGGTGCGACCTATTCCGATGAGTGTCAGCAGCTGTTAGCGGGGTTCAAGGAGTTATCACTAGAGTTGGGTGTGCCGTTGGCGGCGGAGAAGACAGAGGGGCCTACGACCAGGCTCACATTCCTGGGGGTGGAATTGGACTCTGTTGAGATGATCGCGCGGTTGCCGCCTGAGAAGGTGGCTAGTTTACGGGTGTTGGTCGCTAACGTCCTGGTGTCCTCTAAGATAACCTTGCGCGAGATGCAAGCCTTGCTGGGATCTCTGAACTTTGCCTGTAGGGTGATCCCTATGGGCAGAGTGTTTTCCAGGCGCTTAGCTGCTTCAACGGCTGGTGTGCGGAAGCCACACCACCGGATCAGAGTTACCGAACTGATGAGGGCAGATTTACGGGTTTGGAGTCGATTTCTGGAGGATTTTAATGGGACTTCAGTTTTGCTGGGAGCTGAGGTGTCCAGCGCGGAGTTGGAGTTGTTTACGGATGCAGCAGGGGGCATTGGCTTTGGGGTTTACTTCGGTGGGGCTTGGTGTGCGCATCGGTGGCCACAGAATTGGCACGATTCGGGTTTGACCACTAACATCACCTTCCTGGAATTGTTTCCGATTTTGGTTGTTTTGGAGTTGTGGCCGGATAGGTTGCGGGATCAGCGGATAGTTTGGTGGTGTGATAATGAGGCAGTGGTTAGCGTCGTTAATCGTTTCTCACCCAAGTGCTTACGGGTGACTAGGTTGATGAGGGAAGTGGTATTAGCATGTTTATATTTGAATGTATCTGTTCGTGCCCGGCACCTTCCTGGTTGCAGTAATCAGATAGCTGATGCTCTTTCTTATTTTCAGTGGGAGCGGTTCCGTGCACTGGCCCCAGAGGCGGACAGAGAAGGATCCGTAGTCCCCGAGACATTGTGGAGCATTGGCCTGGAGGGATGCTGAGCCTGCTGCGAAGTTCGGTGGCGGCTGGGACGTGGTTGGCGTACCAGCATGGTTGTGACCAGGTGGCCGAGTTTTTAAGGGAGAGGGGTTGGCTGGCGGGCAGGGTGCCTGATGCCCTCATTGGCAGTTATATAGCGGATGCCAGAGGTCGCGGGCTGTCCAGAGCGGTGGTGCGTTCGCAGTTAGCGGGGTTTAACTTTTTTGCGAGCGCCGTGGGCTGGGGATCTACTTCGGCGGGAGTTTTGTCGTGTCGCCTTCTGCGGGGGAGGGAGCGGCTTCGGCCGCCCTCCGCGGATCAGCGTAGGCCAATTACGCATGAGCTGCTTGTGCGCCTCCTGGCAGTATTGCCTCAGGTGGCTTCTTCCCATTTCGAGGTTTTGCTATTCCGGGCTGTTTTTTGTCTCGCTTTTTTCAGGGCTTTTCGTATTGGGGAGCTGGTGGCGAATTCGGGCAGGCCAGGGGGTGGGGGAGGCTTACACAGACACCATGTGCATTTGGAAGGCGGGCGGATGCGGATCCTTTTGGAGAAATCCAAGACTGATCAGCGGGGAAGGGGTCTGTGGGTCATATTGTGGGAGGTCGCGGGACTCGTTTCGTGCCCGGTGCTGGCGGTGAGGAAGTACTTGAGGGTGCGTCCTGAGCGGGTCGGGGTTCTTTTTCTGCATGAGAATGCACGGGTGTTGACCCATTTCCAGGTAATGGCTGTGCTTAGGTTGGCGCTGCGTTCTTTGGGGGAGGACCCCATTTGCTTTGCTCCTCATTCTTTTCATATCGGCGCGGCTACTAGTGCGGCGGGGGCCGGAATGTCCGATGATGAAGTCATGAGTATAGGCCGGTGGCGGTCACGGGCTTTCAAGGGTTACATTCGGCTATGAGGGGTTGGCTAGGTTTGGGGGTGGGGGATACTAACTGTTCATTTGTTTTTCAGATGGGGGTGTCATGCCTGGTGGTGCCTGGGTGGTTGGTCATTCGTTTGTCCACTGGGCTGGTCAGCGTGCTGCCATTCGGCCTGGGGGCCTGAATTTGCAGATGGATCCTGCGGTGGTGTCGGTTTCATGGCTGGGGCAGCGAGGACTCCGCTGGCTGCAGCTGCTACCTTTGCTACGGCACCACATGAGGACGTCGCGGCAGCCGGCAGTGCTGATTGTGCATTTGGGGGGCAATGACCTTATCTCCTGGTCCTGTCGTCAGCTGATTAGAGCGGCGCAGGATGACTTGGCAGTGGTTTTGCGAATGTTCCCTGGGACAATTTTGTTGTGGTCGGACATTATCCCTCGGCCGGCGTGCTGGAGCCAGCGACGGTGATCGCGGGGGCTGACTAAGATAAACCGTCAGATTGGTCGGTGGGTTTGTGGGAATGGGGGTTATCAGATTATGCATCCCTGGGTGGAGGTGGGTTGCGCTGGTCTTTATAGGAGTGATGGCCTCCATTTGTCTCCAGTTGGCATGGATCAGCTCCTTAACGACTGGCAGGAGGCTCTAGAGTATGTCGTTTTGTGGGATAAGCTTTAGGTTTGGGGGGCAGCGCATCGACAGACCTGTCGCATATGCCGGTGGCGGGATCCCGGAGGTTCCGGGGTCCGGTGCCTCAAGGTACACTTGGGCGGGGGTTGGGGTGCCCCTGACCCGGATAAACCCTGGCCGGCTTTTGCTATGGGCATGGCGAAGTCGGGGAAAGGGATAGGAAACTTGCCGGGGGCAAGTGTAGGGCCGTAGCGGTGGTAGGCACTTTGATAAGGCATGGCTGGTGTGGTACTACTCCGCTATGGGGGCTGGTTATGGTTTATGTTGTTTGAATATTGTTAATAGTTAATATTTAATAAAGCTGCGACCAGTTTTTGTTCCCATAAAAGTGGTGTAGTGTTTTCTTGGGGGTTGGAGTGTTTGGTGGACAGTGGCAGGGGTGGGAGAGGGGGATATTTGTGGCAGGGCCCGGAGCACTGGGTACGCTTGCCTCGGTTATTAGTGAGGCCGCGGGCAGGGTCCCGGCGGCCGACGGTAACCGGGCACGCGGCCCAGTGTGGGGACCCTGCGCACGGCCGCGGCTGAAAGCGCGTGGGTGGAAAAAGTTTAAACCCATTGGCTCCCGGCGAATGCAATCGCATGGGAGCCAATGGGAAGCTGCCGGGGGAGCGCGGCTTGGGGGGGGAAGCATAGGCTGGGGACTCTGCGTGGTCAGTCGTGGCTTGGAGTCCTGAGAGGTGCCGGCTTCCCTCCCGCCCTCCCTTGGGGGTACAGCTTGGGGGTGGCAACTCTGGGGTGTTGCAGCTTGGGGGGGAGTGGGCAGGATCCCGGAGGTTCCGGGGTCCGGTGCCTCAAAGTACACTTGGGTGGGGGTTGGGGTGCCCCTGACCCGGATAAACCCTGGCCGGCTTTTGCTATGGGCATGGCGAAGTCGGGGAAAGGGATAGGAAACTTGCCGGGGGCAAGTGTAGGGCCGTAGCGGTGGTAGGCACTTTGCTAAGGCATGGCTGGTGTGGTACTACTCTGCTATCAGGGCTGGTTATGGTTTATATTGTTTGAATATTGTTAATAATTAATATTTAATAAAGCACTGGCAAGTCAAATGCAAGGCATTGATAAGGCAGGCAAAGAGAGAATTTGAGAAGAAGCTTGCTGCGGAAGCAAAAACACGAAATAAAGACCTTTTCAAGTACATTCGTAGCAAAAAACCTGTGAGAGAGTCAGTTGGTCCATTAGATGATAAAGGGGTTAAAGGAGCACTAAGAGGCGACAAGGCGATAGCGGAGAGACTGAATGAATTCTTTGCTTCAGTCTTTACTGAGGAAGATGTAGGGATGTTACCCATGACTGAAGTGGTATTTAAAGGTGCGGAAAAATTGAAGGAAATATCGATACATCGGGAAGATGTCTTACAACTATTAGATAAACTGAAGAGTAACAAATCACCTGGGCCGGATGGTATACATCCAAGGGTGTTGAAAGAACTGAAATATGAGATTGCAGACCTGCTATTAGTAATCTGTGAACTATCATTAAAATCATCTCTAATACCTGAAGATTGGAGGATCGCCAATGTAACACCAATTTTTAAAAAGGGTTCCAGGGGTGATCCGGGAAACTACAGACCGGTGAGCCTGACGTCAGTACCGGGAAAAATGGTAGAAACCATCATAAAGAATAAAATTACTCAGCATGTAGATAGTCACGACCTAATGGGAGACAGCCAACATTTATTTATTTATTTTATTTATTTACAGTCTCTTATATACCGCACTATTCAGCATCAGCGCGGTTTACATGGAACAAAAATGCTCAGTACAATTAACATGTATGAGTTTACAGATAACAGGGCAAATAACTTGGATAACAGGGGTAAACTATTTACAAATCTTGCTTTAGACAAGGAAGATCTTGTCTTACTAATCTGTTATGTTTTTTTGAAGGAGTGAATAAACAGGTGGACAAAGGTGAGTCGGTTGATATTGTGTATCTGGACTTTCAGAAAGCCTTTGACAAGGTCCCTCATCAGAGACTTTTGGCAAAACTAAAGAGTCATGGGATAGGAGGCAGTGTACTATTGTGGATCAGGAACTGGTTAAAAGATAGAAAGCAGAGGGTAGGGCTAAATGGCCAATTTTCCCAATGGAGAAAGGTGAATAGTGGTGTACCCCAGGGATCTGTGCTGGGTCCGCTGCTTTTTGACATATTCATAAATGACCTGGAAAGTGGAATAACGAGTGAGGTTATCAAATTTGCAGATGACACAAAACTATTTAAAGTTGTTAAAACCCAAGAGGATTGTGAAAAATTGCAAGAGGATCTTGATAAATTGGAAGACTGGGCATCAAAATGGCAGATGAAATTTAATGTGGACAAGTGCAAGGTTATGCACCTAGGGAAGAACAACCCAAACTATGGTTACACGATGCAAGGTTCCACATTGGGAGCCACCACCCAGGAAAAGGATTTAGGCATCATTGTGGATACCATGTTAAAACCCTCGGCCCAGTGTGCAGCGGCAGCCAAGAGAGCAAATAGAATGCTAGGTATGATAAGGAAAGGAATGGAAAATCAAACAAAAGATATTATAATGCCTCTATATCGTTCCATGGTGAGACCGCACCTTGAATATTGTGTGCAATTCTGGTCGCCGTATCTTAAAAAGGATATAGCGATTTTAGAAAAGGTTCAGAGAAGAGCCACCAAAATGGTAAAGGGGATGGAAGGATACTCCTATGAGGAAAGGCTAAAAAGGATAGGGCTCTTTAACCTGGAAAAGAGACGGCTGAGGGGAGATATGATAGAAGTCTATAAATTAATGAACGGAGTGGAACGGGTAAACGTAGATCGATTGTTTACGTTATCAGAATATAGAAAGACTAGGGGACATGCAATGAAGCTACAGGGTAAACTATTTAAGACTAATAAAAGAAAATATTTTTTCACTCAACGTGTAATCAAACTCTGGAATTTGTTACCGGAGGATGTAGTAAAGGCTGTTAGTGTAGCTGGGTTTAAAAAAGGTTTGGACAAGTTCCTGGAGGAAAGGTCCATAAACCATTATTAAGAAGTGGCTGAAGATATCAATGCTTGACCCAGTACAAGCATTGTGGAACTTGTGTCTCTTGGAGAAACTGCTAGGTACATATGACCTAGATTGGCCACTGTTGGAAACAGAATACTGGGCTTGATGGACCTTGGTCTGACCCAGTATGGCATATCTTATGTTCTTATGTTCTTACCAGTCCTACCCCCCTATCAGCCCATTACCAGTCCCAACCCCCCCCCCCCCTTGATCAGTCCATTCCCAGTCCTAGCCTTCCCTAATCAACCCATTACCAGTCCTAGCCACCCCCCATCTGCCCATTACCAGTGCTAGCTCCCCCATCAGCCCATTATAATCCTAACCCGCACTGTCTCTTGCCTCTGTCCAGCATTTATCCCCTGTCTGTCCAGTATGTCACCCTGTCTCTCCCCTTTGTCCATGCCAGCTCCCCCTCCCTCCATCCCTCCATGTCAGCCCCCTCTGTCCATGTCAGCCCCCCTCCCTCCATCCATCCATATCAGCCCCCTCCTTCCCTCCATGTCAGCCCCCTCCCTCCATCCATCCATATCAGCCCCCTCCCTCCCTCCCTCTGTCCATGTCAGCCCCTCCCTCCATCCATCCATCCACCCATCCATATCAGCTCCCTCCCTCCATGTCAGCCCCCCTCCGTCCATGTCAGCCCCTCCTCCCTCCATCCCTCCATCCATCCATATCAGCCCCCCCTCCCCCCCTGTCCATGTCCATGTCAGCCCCCCCTGTCCATGTCAGCCCCCCTCTGTCCATGTCAGCCGTGTTGCAGGTTCCCTGCCCCCCTCATCCCTTCTCCCCATGTCTGCCTCCCTTCTAATGCAGCAGCGGCTCCCTTCCTCTTAGGGAATCGCGGCTGTGCCTGTAAAATCTTTGTGGAGCCTCCCTGTCTCTCAATGGGCTCCGTGCAGCATTGTCCCGCCTCCAAAGGAACCACTGGTGTAGAGAGACATATCACTATCGATCAATGTTGCAATTAGCATGGGTGGGTGGCATTAGGTATACCTGCAATAATTGTGCCATACATTAGGGTATGAATCCTCATGGTAACTGACAGGAACATACTGGCCATGACCCTAACAGTTACTGTGGAGGCTTTGCACTTAAGGCACATTAGTTCTATTGCTAATGCACTTTACATAGTAACATAGTAACATAGTAAATGATGGCAGATAAAGACCAGCATGGTCCATCCAGTCTGCCCAGCATTACGGCAAGAGTAGGTGCACCTGTCGCTCTGTGCAGGCCACCCCTCCCCATGTCTTTGTTTAGGGGTGGACCCACCACTCCATGTAGGACACCCCTATTTGTTGAGAAGTTAGATGGTTCAGTTTATTTTGTTTTTATCCTGTTGCTATAAAGGGATCCACTGTACTTGTCCCATGCTGTTTTGAATTCCCTCACCGTGTTTGCCCCCACCACTTCCATCGGGAGAGCATTCCAAGCATCCACCACCCTTTCAGTGAAAAAATATTTCCTGACATTGCCTTTCAATTTTCCACCTTGCAGCTTCATGTTATGCCCTCTAGTTTTGCAGCTTCCCCGTCTTTGGAAGAGGTTTAGTAAAAGGGCTCCTAAATTCTCTTTATCACATACTGTAGTTTGCGAGGTCTTCCACCAGTTACTCTTTTCTGATACGTGGAACCCGATTCTGAAAGGGGCACATCTGAGTCGTCCACATGGCCCTGATCTGGATGGGCCCATTAGGACCCAATTCTGTACCACGGGAGCAGGACGTTCCCGTGGCATACAAAGTTGGGCTCGAGGATGGCCCGGTGTGCCCCTGCATGCCTGCAGGGACGTCCTCCCCTCAGGCTCCCCCTGGCTCCCGCAGCACCAACCCTCTTCTTCCCCACTGCCCAACCCACAGCTGACCAGCCGGGGCATGGATCGGGTGGTGGGAACCTCCCTGTACTCGGCCCCGGCCCTGGGGGGGGATGACTGGCCCCGATTTCCTGGTTTGTGCTGTTTATTCCATCTTAGAGGTGGCATAATCAGCATGTTCCCCCTGACCCCGCAGGACATACAGGGCCGTGACTGGAATCAGCCCTGTACATCCTGCTGCCTCGGCCCACCCACACTCCAACCAGACTCCACCACCTCCCGGAGTCAGAGGGGGAATAGGGGCAGGATAGCTTGCGGGGCTGCATGTCCCGCCAGGAAGCGCAGTCCCACAAGTCGCGACTCGGAATCTGGCCCATGATATAATAATAACTTTACTTTACTATAGTACAATACTCAAAGCAAGTTATAATGACTGCACATACAATTAAACTCAGATAATCCAAATACAGGTCGCATCTTCTATAAAAAGTAAAAATAACACACACAAAAAAAAGTGATATAACAGAACCTCATTTTCTTATCTGACAATGAAAAAATGAATAAGCTAAGGATTAACACCCCATTGTCAGATGCCTCAAATATTAAAATACAATAAAACAATTGGGTTTCGAACAGATTGTTTCTGCAATAGATATTCCCTACCTACCCAGATCTCCTTAGTAACTCATTACAGTCTCATGGCATCAGATATGGAATATAATTAGAACATGAAAAAATACTAACAGGAATCAGTAGTTTAGAATATACAAAAACAACAACCTCTACTGATTGATAGCAATAACTTACTTCATTAATGTTACAATCCAAAAGATCAAGAGATTTTTATATTTGAAAGAAGAAAAGACCTCAGACACTATGGAGGTCATTCAGAGAGTTGGATAGTGGGGCTGCACGTCCTACCAGGACATGCAGCCCCGGTATCCACTTCTCCGTATTCCGCCTCCCGTCCCCCCTGCACACACAGAGCCACTGTGTGTACTTCGGGGGATGGGGTGGCACGGGGGATGGAGAGTGGGAGAAGCGTGGGTGGGACCGGCACCCAAACTTATAGGGCCAATTCCAGTCATAGCCCTGTAGATCCTGGGGGCACTGGGGGGACGGCCAGATTATTCCATCTCTGAGGTAGAATAAGCGCTGTCTGCACCTCCAGATTGACCGTCCAGGCCCCCCCGTGGTAATGGAGACATTTTATTTATTTACATTCTCTTGACATGCCATGCGGGTCCCCACCGCCCACTCTAGGGCCTTGCTGCCCCTGTTGGGGGTCAAGCAACAGGAAAGTAGGGTGTCGTCGGCTGCAGGCAGGCTGTGTCATGGGGAAGATGTCCCCGTGGTGATGCAGGGGCACACTGGGCCATCGGCCAGAGCTCCATCCTGCACCTGCGGGAACATCTTGCTCCCAAGTTGCAGAATCTGGTCTTGATGGGCTCATCCTGCTTTAGGCCATCCAGACAACCCGGACGTGCCCCTTGCTGAATTGGGCTCCACATCCCTTATCAGTTTCTAAGGATAGTTTTAGTACCTTACATGTCTGTACTGTACAGCGCTGCGTACGACTGGTAGCGCTTTATAAATGCTGAGTAGTAGTAGTAGTAGTATCAATCATTGGTCTAAAAAACTTTTGGTTTTTAATTCTATATTAAAACATTTCCCCTTAAACATTTCCTCTTCATCAAATATCTCACTGACAACACCGAACCTCAGTCCCACTTGAATAGCGAGAACTTCAGCAATAGTAGTAGTCAACCAGGCAAGCCCTCGCAACATGTGTCCCCAACAATGTAAAACACCAAACAGTATCCTTTTCGTGCTACGCTTCTTATGTATATAGTTTACCCTGTTATCCAAGTTCCATATCCTGTTAATTGTAATGACCAGACATATGCAATTTGTCGGATGTTTCTGTTCCATGTAAACCGCGCTGATGTCGAATAGTGCGGTATATAAGGAATGTTAATAAATAAATATTTATGTTATAGTATTAATTTTTGAATTTTATTTAAAAAGTTCCATAGGGGATTCTGTTCACTTTATGGATTATCATTTTTTCAAAAGGCTCAACAAGTAAGGCAGGAGGGTTACAATTGTTTGAATCTATTGCATTGGTATTCAAGATCGCTGCCCTCCTTTCTTATCCCCCAGTAAAACTACTTTACTTTCTCTATGTTGTTCAGATAATATAAATATTAACTTATCTGAAAATAACAGGGGTCCAGTAGCATCTGATGTAATAAATGCAGAGATGATCTGCAGTCTGTTCTTATCTGTTATGCTTCACACAGAGGCTGCTGCCCATCCATCTAGCAGCTCTCCTTTCACACAGTCATCACATCATGAGAAATCCTTTTGCCGGGACTTCAGCCGGGATAGAAGAGCCTCAACCCCAGGTGCATGAGGCACTGCGGCAAACCAGCTTAATCATAAGTGTCCCGCGCTGCCTGCTTGGGCCCATGAGGGATGCACCCCCTTTCTGGCCGGCACTCGAGGTGGGCCACACCTATCACCTCTCCTTCGGTATGCCACTACTGGCCTGGACTCAGTTATTTTTAGAAGGGAGAAGGACTGAGTGGAGTTTGTGTAAAGGCCTCCCAGTGTATACTTGTCCTGTTCAAAGAACCCATTACATTTTTTCCTAGGAATACACACTGCATGCTCTTGGCTGGCGTGACCGTCTGCCAAGCAGTGTGAATAGCCACTGCAAGGACTATTTATGGGCAGGGGGGTTACACTTATTTTATGCTCAGAGCATTTCCTGTAGATTTTTTCCATTCTGGTATCATCTTCTTTCACTTATGTTATTTTAGGTTCTTTTCCTTTGGTTTCTCCTTTATGTTTCTCCTTATCCTACCTATATTCTTCCATTCTCATCTGCCTCCTCACACATCCTTGTTGCTCTTCACCTATCCACACACATTTTCCTACCCCACTCATATACCCTTTTCGACCTCTCCATAATTCTCTTATCCTTCAACTCTTTGTCTTCTCTTCCTCCATGCCTCTCTCCTTGCTTTCAACTTTTTCCCCTTCCCATTCCCTACCCGTCTCTCACTTCTTCCTCCCTTCTTATCTCTCCTCAACCTCCCTTATTTGCCCTGAAACACAATAAACAAAAGAAAGAAATCAGCAGTTGAAATTCACAGACCTGTACCTTAGTCTTCAATGAACTCCCTATCTTCCTTCGCATCACAAACTGTGGATTTCTCTGGCTCCTCAGTTTCTATACTTTCCTCTATACTCCAGTTGTGTACAAAATTCCTCCTAAATAGGCTGGTAACAACCTTTCCTTCTTTAGTTGCAAAGACATATCTATATTGACAAATCTCTTTTTAATCTGAGGCCGTTAATCAGTTTGTATGGTTTGTTCTGTTTCCACCCGTTACCTTCCTCTCCCTAGCCTCACCACAGAGACGTATGGAAGGTACAATCTCTCCTGCTGGTCCACTTGTACTCTCCCTATTCTTAAAGCGGAACTCACTACCAGACTGTAACTCTCTGTTAAAATGTTATTTTTGATATAGTCCAAGCTGCAGAGCACTGCTTGGGGTCTACTTTCTGGCTGCTGACCACAATACACAATGCTTAAAATAAAGCATCCTAATATCATAGAATTCATAAAATATACATGGACCCCCCTCCCCCCTAAACCACCACTTTAAAATCAGTTCAATACCATGCCCAAAACAGGTGAACAAAGAGGTGTATCTTTTCTGAGACACCCTCCCAATGGAGGCCCATCAACAGTTTGACCAAGTCAATCGACGGCATCAGATGTTAGCACTGCTATCAGCAGCCAGGGAACATAATGATTGCTCAATCCCAATGATGTTGCAAGAAGGCAGTGAGGCAGTAAACATATTGGGAAGGCAGGTGAATTGGTTGGTACTCACAGTCCTTAAATCCTCTTTGTCTCATCACCAATTTGGCTGAATCAAGTGCTCCCCTCTTGAAGCCTCTAGCCCCATCCTTTCAATCCATTGTGTCTGCTGCTAGAAATAATATCACTAACAAAAGAAAACCCCACACTCTCTTTGACTAAAAAATTCTCAATGCAAAGTTTAGTGGTTTTTATGACCTCCTAGAAGTTGTCATATTTTCCCCCTTCTTTGGGTTTGATTTATCTGCAGGAGTTAGTGATTTAGAGGCTTCCTCTTTGTTTATTTTCTTATTGCTAGAAATATCAGCATTTAGGGGGCATGACCTCTTAGTTCATAGACTGCTGTGAGAAAACAGTCAGGACATAGACTTTCTGGTGTTCAGATGTTAATCGCTGCTAGTCTTCTCATTGCTCTGAGTAGAATGGGTTCTCCTCTTCCAAAAAGAATATATGCAAAGTATTATATATCAGTCAATACCCACCTTTAAGATAAAGGAGTTGGTTATTATTACTGAATGAATTATTTTGCTCACAGCATTGGCAATCCCTACCTTTTGACCCTAAAAGCAGGAATCCAAGGCAGTTACATAGTCATTTTAAACAACTTCTATGTTCTACAAGTAGCTTGATGTAGCCTATTCTACGTCTATCAGGATGCTCACACGTTAGAAAATGTGAACATGACCATGATGACTTTTCCTTTAAAGCAATCAAATGTAATAGCTCAAGGAAATCATTATTGTGTTAAATCAATGCTTCTGTTGTTTAAAAACTATAGAAGAGATCTCGTAAAAACATTAACAGAAAAATTGATATGGGGCTTAAAATGCCATTATAGGTACATTAAAATGACTAATGTATCAGGTTTGCAGGTTTCAGTCTATTAAAATGCAGTTGAGCAAATGTTTCTGCTTTCGGAGAAGTAGACTGTTAACACAAGTTGCTTTATTCTGTTGCTATGATATATTATACTGATGATGCAGAATTACTTTTTTCAAGAAAAAAACAGTGCTTTTCCTAGCCTCCTCACTCTCAATGAGTGTTAATGATTCAGTTTGGCACTAATATTTGTACTGCAATTAATACAGGATTGTCCATGGAATTTGTTTGATTTATGTTTTTAATCTTTATTTATAAACCACTTTGCTTTTGATTATAAAAACGGTATATCAAGTCAAATAAAACCATAAACCATAAAGACTCTTGAATGAAAAACAAGATGGCTGCCATGGAAGTATTAGAAATAGTATACTTGTATGAGGTTTCATTTAACAAGTGAAATGAAAATATGATTGAGTCATACTTATTTTCATTGTCTCATGTTTTATTCTAGGCATTTTAAGGAATATTTGATGTTTTATCTCTTTTATGTCTGTTATATGTTTTTTATGAATGTAAACCTTGTAAACTGCCTAGTAAAACTTAATAGGCAAGTATAAATAAATGAAATTAAAATTTGCATACACACAGGAGGTAATTTTATAAAGTCATGAACGAATGTTTGTGACAGTTTACACATATTTATTTATTTAATTTATTTGTTACACTTTTCTATGCCGCCTCTTCCAGAGATCAGGAGTGGTTTACAAAAAAAACAAACATATTACTTCAATTATGTATCAACTATGTACATAATTTTCATAAAACAGATTGGCAATTTTGCTTTTTAAACTCGGGCATGTGGGGAGTTGTAGTTCTGTTGAGGAGACCTGAGTATATTTGGATACATCAGTGTGCGTTGGGTTGGGTCGGGTGTGTACTAGTGGTATCTTTAATGTCATTATAGTATTCAGAGAAAAGAAGTGTTTTGATTTCTTTTCTCAATACCTGGAGGTCTTTAATCGAGCAGATTGAGAAAGAGAGAGAGTTCCAAAGACTGGGGGCTGTGTATGTGAATGCTCTGGTGCTTGTCTTCTGTTTGGTCTTACGAATAGGAGGGATTATCAGGGTGTGCTGAGTGATACCCCTTCTCTTTCTAGTTTCTGTGGGTATGTGTAAAAGGGTTGTGAGGAAAGATGTTGCAATATTGTTAATCAACTTGAAAGTGGTCATTAGGGTTTTATATTTTATACAGCTGGAGAGTGGAAGCCAGTGGAGATTGGAAGCCAGTGGTATTTTATAAGAGGCCATATTAATATTAATATGGCCTCTTATAATATACCAATCTGCATAAAAGTATGTGCCTTAAAATGAAGGTGTGCATTTTGCCAGTCAGCATAGCTGGGGGTAGAGTCTGATCAGAGTATGGGCAGAGTTCCCAGATACCTTAATTTTTACACTCATACTTGCAAACTTTACATGTGTTTATTGACACCTAGAGTAGGTATAAATGTCTGTGGCAGGTGCAGGCCTGTGACCCACGGTGTCTGACATAAGCAGGCCAGCATGGCTAGCTTGACCTGTAAATGAGGCCTGTGGAGAGGCATATAGGATTGCACATCCCCCAATATGCTGCTATTGTAAGATAGAACTCAGTAGAAGTATTGAATTAGCTTAGGTAAGCAGAACCAAGAGATGGAAAAATACAGAAAGACATGTTTAAAAGTTACTGATAAGAAAAAGTACATCTGCAAAGAAATAATTAGGAGTGCTGACAGATGAGTTGCAGAGCCCTGCTCCTCTGCACGCACAAATTGGTTCTATGGCCTTGAGAGTGTGAAAGTAACAAGTTGATGAACTGACCATTGTAATTGGGACTAGAAGGGGGGCATGCAGGTGTCATGCCCACAGAAGGGACATAATTGGATAAACTTATCAGTACCGGGACCAATGGAAGAGGTACGGGAGGTACGGGAGGTTACCGGGACCAATGAAATGTTTTTCTATACCTAGAATGGAACAGAAGTCTATAAAAGTTGTTGTAATGCTTGAAAACTTTGCTCAGCCATTTTGAAATTGACTGGTTCGAGACTTGTGCACAAATAAATGATTTGGACCTTCTGAACAGACTCCTGGTATCATTGGTTTGTCTGCGCTTTGCTGCTACATATTCTTGGTGCGTTGGCCGGGAAGTTGTGGAATCAAAGTGTATATAGGGCAATATACCACGACTTTCCGCCTCTATAGGCTTGGTCCTGCCGGGATCGCGCCCTTCCGACGAGGGCTGCTCCCTGGCGCCACCGGTCCCTTGTATCGGAGGGAGCTGGTCGGACCTCGGCGGGTGCCGGGCCCGGTTGGAGCCAACGCCTCGAACCCGAGTGAGGGGAGTCCGAGGTCCAACTCATGCGCCTGCTTGGGAAGTTTGAGGACCGGATCCGGTGAGTATAGTTTTGATTTTGGGTCTAGACAGAAATAGAAAGAGCAGTACTGCCATTGGAACTTGGAATTTGGAATTTGTAATCTCCAGATATTGGGAATTGGTAAGAGAGCATGATCAACTCTCAAGGAAGGGCCGAGTAACCCCGCATGGGAATTCGCCGGGTGAAACCCTCATCCTTTTTGTAATTGGGAAAAAGACTAGTCAGAATAGATAGAAACGAATGCATTCTGGGATACGTTGCTAGCATGATTGTGTGAACGAAGTGTGAATGAGAGGTCTGGCAGCACGGACCAAGTGAAGGCGGACCCCAGAGTAGCGCATTTCCTGACCGGGCGACCGCGTTCAGGTCGCGAAAAGGGGGAAGCGATTGTCGTCTTGTCTTGTTATTTGTACTCCTTATACGTTTCTAGGGCCGTGAGGACCCCTTACCCACGGTCCGCCCTCCTTTTCCCTTCTGTCTGTTGTTGCGCGCACACATCGAAATGGGAGGGGCGGGGTCTACTAGAAACACTCCATTAGAATGTATGATCGCACATTTTAAAGAGGGATATTCAGGAGATTATGGTATTAAAATGACAGCAGCCCGTTTGCAGATTTTGTGTACTAGGGAGTGGCCCGATCTAGACCCCATCTGGCCCCGAGAGGGAACGTTCACTGTAGAGATTATTCAGTCAATACACCGTAGAGTGCGGGTAGCGCACCCCGATCAGTACCCCTATATAGATTCCTGGTTAAGTATTTGTGAAGATCCGCCCCCCTGGGCGCAGCGCTGTTATGAGGAACAGTGCAGAATAATGTTAGCTAAAACAGATTCTAGACAGAAAACGGAACAGCCTAGAATGAAAGAGCAGGATAAGAAAGCCAAGAAGAAGCCCATCTTGGTAGATCCTTATTCCCCAGAAATAATCCTCAGGCAGCCCCGAACCCCAGGTCCAATAAGAGTAGCCCGGCGTCCTGCCCCAGAACCCCAGCGACGGCCGGAGCGGGACCCAACCCCTGATCCACCTCCCGGAGGGGAGGAGGAGGAAGAATTAGCTGAAAGAGAAGAGGAGGACATAAAAAGTGAGCCAGAAGCGGAGGTAGAAGAAGGAGAAAAAGAGAATCCCCCAGACGAGGAGGACAGTGTACAAGTAATTGAGAAGGCCAGCACTAGCGCTAGCACTAGCACGCCAGTAAAAGATAAACCCAAAGCAAAACCTGTTGAGAAAAAGAAAGTGACCCCTTCAAAGGCAATCACGACAATAACCCTTAGATCCCAAAAGACACCTACAACGGCCAAAATGTTTCCCTTAAGGCAAGTCCCGGGAGTGCCCGTAAAGAATGATAATGATGAAGTGGTAGCGGGACCCCTAACTTATGTGTATATCCCTTTCTCTACAACTGATTTATTAAATTGGAGGTCGCATTATGCCTCCTATACTAGTAAGCCCCAGGAGCTGACAGAATTAGTAACTACTATTATGGAAACTCACCAACCCACTTGGCCAGATTGCCGTCAGCTCCTGACCACCCTATTCACGACAGAAGAACGAGCAAGAATTAGAAAAGCAGCTATTGAGTGGATGGCAGATAACCCTGTAGCTCCGAGACAGGGGCAGAATATAATAGACCGTCGGGAAGCAGCTCAGAGAGAATTCCCGAATGAAGACCCCCAATGGGATCCAAATACAGATGAAGGATCCACAGCCCTAGCCCGTTTTCGCCAAGGCTTTTTACAAGGCCTGAAAAGGGGGGGCCAAAAAGCTATGAACCTTTCCAAAGTTGCAGGAGTTATCCAAGGGATAGATGAGAGCCCAGCAGATTTTTATGAAAGATTAACTGAAGCATACAGAATGTATACTCCCTATGATCCCGAGGCACCAGGAAGTTTATGTATGGTGAATTCTGCTTTTGTAAACCAGTCACAACCAGACATTAGACGTAAATTACAGAAATTAGAAGGGTTTGCGGGCATGAATGCAACACAGTTATTGGAAGTCGCTCATAAAGTGTATGTGAATCGTGATACTGAAAGACAGCGAGAATGTGATAGAAAGATGAAGAAGAAAGCTGATTTTTTGGCTGCGGCCATAGTTGAAAAGAAAAAGGGGAGGTGTCCCTAGTCGAAGGAGCAGAGGAAGAGGGCGGGGTCAAGGCGGAGGCCGGACCCAGAGGCTAGGCGTGAACCAATGCGCCTATTGCAGAGAGGAAGGACATTGGAGAGATACGTGCCCGCAACACGAAGACGCCCAGCAAGATGACGACAGCAGTCATCAGTGGCGAGAAGAAAGACGAGGCTATCCCCGAAGCCGAGGAGGAGCCAATCGAGAACAATTCCAGTGAGAGAGAGGAGGAGCCATTCAAGCATTGGCCACAACGACCCATGATGAAAATGACGTGGATTAGGACAGACCGGGCTCCCAGTTTGCTTTAGGTCTCCAGGAGCCTATGGTCGGAATACAAATAGGAGACCAAATTATGGACTTTATGGTTGATACTGGAGCACAACATTCAGTAATAGACAAAAAGATAGCCCCATTTTCTACAAAAGCAGTCACCATTATAGGAGCAACCGGTGCCAAAGCTACAAAGTCTTTTCTTCAAAATCGAATATGCAGTCTAGGAGGACAGCAAATAACTCATCAATTCCTTTACATGCCCGAATGTCCAGTGCCACTACTGGGACAAGATATGCTAGCCAAGCTTCAAGCACAAATATCTTTCTCTGAACAAGGAGAAATGCAAATGACAGTGAATTCCCAAGCCAAATCAGCAGGAGTAATGCTGCTGACAGTGCCCCGAGAAGAAGAATGGAGGTATTACGTTGATGACTCCATCCAAGATACCTATTTTGAACAAACTTTAAAGAACATCGATGCACCACCTGGAGTATGGGCAGAAGGCAGTCCCCCAGGCCTAGCCAAGCATATAGCTCCAGTGATTGTAACCCTCAAGCCTAGTGCTACACCAGTGCACGTCAAACAGTACCCTCTCCCAAGAGCTGCAATTGAAGGCATTCATCGCCACCTACAAAGATTGCTCGAGTATGGCCTACTAAAAGTATGTTAATCCCCATGGAACACTCCACTTTTGCCAGTAAAGAAACCTGGGACAGATGATTATCGCCCAGTACAAGATTTGAGAAGAGTAAATGATGCAGTTGAAACTATACATCCAGTTGTACCCAATCCTTACACTCTTCTAGGACTGATACCTGCTGAAGCTACCCATGTCACTGTACTGGATTTGAAAGATGCATTCTTTTGCATAAGATTAGCCCCTGTAAGTCAAATATTGTTTGCCTTTGAATGGCAGGACCCCATCTCTGGAAGAGGGGGCCAACTCACCTGGACAAGATTACCCCAAGGATTCAAGAATTCGCCTACCATCTTTAGTGCTGCACTGAATCAAGACCTTTCAAGCTATCCAGTAGCCCCGGGGAAGAGAGTGCTTCTCCAATACGTGGATGATCTGTTGATAGCTGCCATATCAGAAAGTGAATGCATACTAGCCACCAAAGACCTCTTGCAGTTACTAGATGAAGCTGGATACAAAGTTTCCAGAGCCAAAGCACAGCTATGCCAAAAAGAAGTGAAATACTTGGGTTTTCGTATTACCCAAGGAAGCAGAAGATTAGGCAGAGAAAGAAAAGAAGCAGTATGCAGAATTCCAACTCCAACAACCAGAAAGCAAGTCAGAGCCTTTCTGGGAGCGGCAGGATATTGCCGAATCTGGATACCCAATTTTGCCCAAATTGCCAAACCACTGTATGAAGCCACAAAAGGAGAAGAAAAGTCGCCACTGGAGTGGGGACTTGAGCAGGATACAGCCTTCAAGACGTTAAAGGAAGAATTGATGTCATCACCAGCACTTGGACTACCAGATGTCCACAAACCTTTCCACTTGTTTGTACATGAAGCACAGGGAAATGCCTTAGGCATGTTGACTCAGAAATTGGGAAATTGGGAGCGACCTGTAGCCTACCTATCGAAACAATTGGACCCTGTGGCCAAAGGATGGCCACCATGCCTGAGAGCAGTTGCAGCTACAGCGCTACTAGTGAGTGAAGCAGACAAACTCACACTAGGACAGAACATACGAGTCACTGTGCCACATGCAGTCCTTGCTCTCATGGAACAGAAAGCAAATTATTGGCTCACCAATTCCCGAATGTTGAAGTACCAGAGCATGTTATGTGAAAACCCACAGATACAACTTGAAGTGAGCCATGCCTTGAACCCAGCTACCTTGATACCCATCAGTGAAAAACTCCCAGAACATGACTGTATCGAAGTCATGGAAACTGTGTTCTCCAGTCGACCTGATTTGACAGATGTGCCCATAGACAACCCTGACCAAATCTATTATGTTGATGGGAGCAGTCTCATCCTCGATGGACGACGCTGTGCCGGATATGCAGTCGTCACTCAACATGAAGTAGTTGAATCATCAGCTCTAGCCTCAGGCACATCAGCCCAGAAAGCCGAATTAATAGCACTTACCAGAGCATTGTTGTTAGGAGAAAAACTTGTGCTGAATGTATATACAGATTCCAAATATGCCTTCACTACCTTGCATGCCCATGGAGCTCTCTATAAAGAAAGAGGACTCATCACATCCGGAGGAAAATCAGTCAAATATGGTCCCGAGATATTGATGTTACTTGATGCAGTTTGGGCCCCAACACGTGTAGCTGTCATGCATTGCAGGGGACATCAAGCAGGAAAAGGAGAAGTTGCCCGAGGAAATAGATTTGCAGATGCCTCAGCACGACAAGCAGCTATGACAGGACAGATTGCCCCACAAGCTATGCCAATGCAAGCAGCATTGTTTCCAGTACCTTTGAATCTATGGACCCCACGATATACCACCAAAGAATTGGATTACTATTGTAACAGAGAAGATGGAATACTGAAAGATGGATGGATTGAGCTGCCACCAGAAGAGGGCAGTCAACCTCCTGGACGAATAGTAATTCCTGAACTGTTAGGACCGTCCTTTGTCAAAGCTTTCCACGAAGCCACCCACTATGGGAAGAGTGCTATGGAGAAAGCACTCAGACCACATTTCTACATCCCTCTGATGACAACCATATCAGCTTCAGTAGCACGTCAATGTCTAACCTGTGCCAAAAATAATGCCAAGCAAGGCCTTATAACGGCACCCCGAGTTCAGTCAGGAGGTGTCACCCCCATGCACAACCTCCAAATTGATTTCACTGAAATGGCAAGAGCCAACGGATACCATTACCTATTAGTATTAGTTTGTACTTTCTCTGGGTGGGTAGAAGCATTCCCAACCAGAACTGAGAAAGCCCGAGAAGTTACCAAAGTCTTAATGAGAGAGATTGTCCCTAGATTCGGAATCCCAGCAGTAATAGGGTCAGACAATGGACCCTCATTTGTCTCCCAAGTTACTCAGCAGTTAGCAAAAGCTTTGCAGATACAATGGAAACTCCACACTGCATACAGACCCCAGAGTTCAGGGAAAGTTGAGCGAATGAATCGTACCTTGAAAGCCCAAATGTCCAAGCTTTGTCAGGAGACACACTTAAAGTGGCCCCAAGTGCTCCCCATAGCTTTACTCAGAATACGCTCAGCTCCTGTAAAGTCAACAGGATTTTCCCCGTTTGAAGTTTTGTATGGTAAACCCCCACCAATAGTGCAGGGAGTCAAAGGAAGTTTAGCCCAGATTGGTTCAGAAGTAACCAGACAAGAACTCCTAGCTCTTAGTTTTGTTCTGCAGACTCTCCATACGTGGATCCAAGACCAGTTGCCTATCAACTTGATGGAACCCTTGCATCCCTATCAGCCTGGTACTTCGGTGTGGATCAAAGATTGGAAGAAGACACCGTTGGAACCCCATTGGAAGGGACCGTACACCGTCATCCTGTCTACCCCAACTGCAGTAAAGGTAGCCAAGATCGACGCCTGGATCCACCACAGCAGAGTCAAGCCCGCCGCCGATCCTGAACCAGAGCAGTGGACAGCAGAACAGCATCTTGATGCACCCTTGCGAGTTACTCTGAGACGGCAACCAGCAGCTTAGACACTTCATCACAAGTGCTTTGCAGTAGCCAAGTATTTCGAAGAGGATTGCTGTTTTCCATGCAGCAACAGTTTTGTTTCAACGAACCCAATTTGTGTGTGATTTGACACACTACTTTGAGACTACATTGACTAAGCCAGACTTCACAAGCCAACTGAAATTGCTAAAAAGTTGGTTAATGTGTACTGGACATCTTGAGGATCTTCAATCAACACTCAGCACCCGTTAAATTGCTTCATTAGCAAACGGGACGAAAAATAAAAGACCGTCGTGATCAAGATTAGCAAGCTGAGGATTCAGAAGAACTCCAATCAACATCAACATGTATCTTTGTTTTTGCTTTGCCTTGGTTGCCTTCTTTGGAGGTTTTGAACTGACTTATGCTTTACCTCCATGCACTGCTTGCATTACTTCTACTAGAACTGGACTAAAAGTAACTCAGACTTTGCTTTATCATTCTTACTATACCTGCAAGGGAACAGTAACTCGGTGTATCTATAACACCACTGAACTAAATGTTTGCACTCATGGCAAAATCAAAGCATGCTATAATCCGCATCAGAATCCATCCTATTACACGTTGGAAATAAGATGGAAGGATGCAGATGGACCGATACTAGCTGCTACACCACCACTTAAGGACATTACTAAACCTGCTGTTTTGAATTTTGATGCATGTAATGCTATTAATAGAGATAGTTATTCCACCTGTGGTACATGGGAGAAAGCGTATCGAAATGACCATAAGTATATGTGTCCAGAAGGTGCCACAAATTGGTGGAAGTGTACAGGTAAAACGGGATCAGGCTATAGTACTGCAACAGCGGCAGACTACTATTGCCCGTATTGGGGATGTGTTTTTTATGCTACCTGGAATACTGGTATAGCTGATGAGAAAATAGATAAACGGATGGCTACTCTAACCAAGCCAACCACAAATGATAAATGTCAGAAAGATGCTTGCAACCCCTTACACTTACGTATACACAATCCCTATGCTTGGAAACAAGGATACAAGTTTGGTTTACGTATTGCTGGAGGAGCAATAGATCCAGGGACCATTGTGTATATCAGATTGAATACCCAAGCCCACAAGTCATCTAAATATCATATTCATAATACTTTTTATGAAGCCATGCATGTAAGTAAGTTTGAGATCCCTCACCCCTCACAGAATTTATTTCTAGAATTAGCCGGAGCAGTAGTAACTAGTCTTAAGATCTCAGATTGCTATTTTTGTGGCGGAACCCAAATGGGAGATCAATGGCCATGGGAAGCCCAAGAATTGAATTATTCTATGACTTACAATCAGACTGAATTACACAAGGCTACCAGTGAATGGGTGTTAGCGCACTCAATCGTTGGACGTCTTTGCTATGCCAGAACTGGACCCCAGTTCACCCAGAAGGTAGGACAGCTGGTCTGTCTTAGCCAGAAGTACTATAATGCCACGACCAAAAAGACAGCATGGTGGTCAGGAATCAGACATCCTGAACCTCCTAACCCATTAGCCAGATTTCCTGAACATGCTGGTTTCTGGACTAACCTTGCCAAAGTCCAAGCCTGGCAAGCCCCACCTGGCCTATATTGGATCTGTGGAAACCGAGCATATGCGCAACTCCCGCCACACTGGGGAGGAGCATGTGTCTTAGGAACCATCAGACCTTCTTTCTTTCTTTTGAACACTGAACATGGAGAACAATTAGGATACCCTGTTTACACTACCCACCGACACAAACGAGCATTAAGACAGAAAAGAGAAGCCTTACAGATAGGCAAGTGGGAGAGAGAAGTGGCAAGGTGATGATTGGCCACCAGAAAGAATCATTGAGTATTATGGGCCTGCCACTTGGAATGATGATGGTATGTATGGTTATCGTACCCCAATTTATATGATTAATCGTATTATTCGCTTACAAGCAGTAGTTGAAATAATAACCAATGAAACTAGTCATGCTCTTACGCTCTTAGCTAGACAAAGTACTCAGATGCGCACTGCTATATACCAGAACCGCTTAGCACTTGATTATTTGTTAGCAGCTGAAGGAGGAGTATGTGGTAAACTGAATTTAACTAATTGCTGTTTGAAAATAGATGATAAGGGTCAAGTAGTGGAAGAAATTGCTAAAGATATGCAAAGACATGCTTATGTGCCAGTACAGACTTGGCACTCCTTGAAATTTCCTAACTGGTTTGCTAACCTCTTTTCATGGGTGGGAGGATTTAAGACTTTCATTGTTTTAGTACTAATCCTTGTTGCTGTTATCTTCTTATTACCATGTTTAATCCCATGTTGTATGCGTTCCATTCATAACACTATTGATAGTACAGTAGAGCGGAAGACCGCAACTAAAATAATGGCTTTATACAAAGCTAGTCCTAGTCGAAATCCTTCAATCATGATGTGATTCTTCTAAAAGTGATTTAACTCTCACACCTTATTAAGTAATAGGGTGAGATTAATCAAAGGGGAGAATGTGGCAGGTGCAGGCCTGTGACCCACGGTGTCTGACATAAGCAGGCCAGCATGGCTAGCTTGACCTGTAAATGAGGCCTGTGGAGAGGCATATAGGATTGCACATCCCCCAATATGCTGCTATTGTAAGATAGAACTCAGTAGAAGTATTGAATTAGCTTAGGTAAGCAGAACCAAGAGATGGAAAAATACAGAAAGACATGTTTAAAAGTTACTGATAAGAAAAAGTACATCTGCAAAGAAATAATTAGGAGTGCTGACAGATGAGTTGCAGAGCCCTGCTCCTCTGCACGCACAAATTGGTTCTATGGCCTTGAGAGTGTGAAAGTAACAAGTTGATGAACTGACCATTGTAATTGGGACTAGAAGGGGGGCATGCAGGTGTCATGCCCACAGAAGGGACATAATTGGATAAACTTATCAGTACCGGGACCAATGGAAGAGGTACGGGAGGTACGGGAGGTTACCGGGACCAATGAAATGTTTTTCTATACCTAGAATGGAACAGAAGTCTATAAAAGTTGTTGTAATGCTTGAAAACTTTGCTCAGCCATTTTGAAATTGACTGGTTCGAGACTTGTGCACAAATAAATGATTTGGACCTTCTGAACAGACTCCTGGTATCATTGGTTTGTCTGCGCTTTGCTGCTACATGTCCATATCTAAATTAAGGCTTGATCTCTGCCACTTACATGAATATTTTATAAAGACAAGTAGGTGCTTACTTGTCTTAAAAAAAAAAAGGCTTGAAATAGGCATGTTTTGGCTGCCTTATTAAGTTCAGATTGGATTATATACATTTCTCTTGGGGTTTTGTTGATATGATTTTTTTTTCCTCTTAGGTAACTAGTGTCGCCGCCTACCCCCGCCTAGGCGGTTGCCTGACGAGGAAAGGGGGCTGCACTTTCAATATTTTATTTAATATGTACTCCTAGGGCAAAGGCCTCTGGGAGTTGTAGTTCCTTGAGCATTTGATTGTAGTTGTAATAAAGAGCTTTAGCCGAGGTTTGAAAGCAACACAGGAAATTTTATTCGCCTCCCTTATTTAACAGGAACTTCTAAGGAAGCTTGGCATAACACATGTAAAGACTTTTTCCACAAGAAATAAAAGGTTGGTAAACTTTCCACAGATATCAATTGCCCTTGCTTGCTTCAACAAGGCAATGATTACTTTCTTCCAAATAAAGGTTTCAGTTCACAATGCTTTTTGCAATTAATTGTCCATTGAAGACTTTCAGACAGTAATACTCTTGTAATAAACTTTTCTTCTTTGCTTCAACTTAATCAGGGTTTTAATTAGTTGCTCTAGAGACCTTAGGTATTCCTCCTTAACAAGTCTCTTGCTTTTAAAACAGCAGCCACACTAATTAAAACTTCCTTTCCCTTTCAGAACATACATGCACATAAAACAAACTGGAATCTCTTCAAGCTTATAACTCAGAAGATTCTCATTTTACCCTTATGGATAAATCACATTCCATTTCTTGATCAGGTTGACTTAATTCACTATCACCTTCTCCAACTTCCATTGACTCATTCAGAGCAATCAGGTTCTGCAGCTTCGTTGAACAACCTAATCAGCTGTTCCCCTAGAGACCTCTCTCGGGACTCAGAGCTGCTATGAAAGCAAGGTAATTCCTGCTCTTTTACCAAACGTTTCAACAGTCTTAAAGCATTCAAGGTTTCTCTGTTAAGAGGTTTTCTTACCAGTCCTCCTTGAGGTGAGATTCTTGGACTCAGCGTCTCCTGGTAAGCCTTTATGATTGAGTCACTTCCAGCAATCTCTCCTGGCTTAAACCTCCGGGTTTTTGAACCTACTGCAGGCTTCCTACAGCCCTGGTACCGGTCCAAACTCTGGAGCTGGCTTTGGGGATACTCTTCCCTCAAACTGGTGTCGGAGAACCTTTCTCTAGACTCCTGGCTAAAATCTTTACTTGCAGTTCCTTTTAGGATTCTCCTCAGCACTGTTTCACTGCCACTTCCTTGGCCATGCTGGTTCCTGCATAGATTAGCCCTTCCGTCTCTCTTCCTCGTGTAATGCTGATGCTCATGCTCAGATTCAGGTTCCTTCCCAGACTCTGCCTCTGAATCAGACTCAGCTCTCGATTCAGCTATTCCCTCAACTCTCGATTCAGCTATTCCCTCAGCTCTCTTCCTCCCTGTTCTCTGGGGCTTATATGAGTGGGTCTGGCCTGTATCTTTCCACCCCGCCCCCAGCTGTCTTAGATTGCCACCCTCAGTTACCATGGAGCTGGGGCGTGGCCTTAGGACAGCAGCTTTAGACAGGCTTTTTTCATTCTTAGCTGCACTTTTAAAGTGGCAATTCCCTGCACTTTCCTTCTGACTGGAGGAGACTGCAAGTGTTTTCCCTATTTCCATAGGCACTGGGCTAGCTTCGCCACCACACTAGATAATACAAATTGCATGACCTTTTTATTTTTGTTGTTTTTAGGGCGGTTGTTGTTGTTTTTAGGGCTTCAATTTGCACTTTAATAGCTCGGGTTACTTGGCGATATTGGGCTATGTCTCCCTCCCTGGTGAAGCATTGGCAAAATGCCTAACATTAAAGGTTGGACACTGTTGAAGCCCATGACTCTTAAGTATCGAATGTCCTTCTTTTATTTTTAGCCTGTTGATGTTCTTATATGTATTGCTCTTTTTGCTCTGAGATTCATGCAATTTTGTGAGTGTGTGTGCATGTAACAGTCCATGTAGAGTTTTTTTCTGACCAGTGAAGTTTTGCACAGTCTTTTGAGTCGATGCTTTGGCCATTATGTACTTGGGCTGTAATTTCATAGAGCCATGGTGATGGCTTGTTGAGTTACTACACTGAGGTCTTTTTTCCTCCCATGGTTGTGTGTTACATTTTGAAATATTCAGCACCTTATTGCATTTTATTCTAGCTCTGGTATTCATATCATGATTTACTTCTCACCAGAAGCTTTGAAGTTTACTTTGGAATTAGGATTGCATCCATGGAACCTGAAAACCCCTTATGGCAGGATACTCTGTCGTACTCCGAGGGACATGTTCAAGAACTTTTGAAAAAAGTCTACCATTTTTTCTACTAAGGATCTTGTTGAAGAGACAGTATATTGGACCTTACTTACCCAGACATGGAAACGCCTTATTAGGTCAGACCTCCATCAAGCTTCTTTATTGGACTATATTAGACATCAGCATATACTGAGGGCAGGGGCGGCCCAAGGGGGGTGCGGGGCCATGTGCGGAGACTCGGTGCGGGGCCTCATTTGCATAAATATTTGCATAATGTTACCATACACTAACTTTTAGTAAACATGCCTCTTAATGAGTGTATGAATAAAGAAAGACTAAAAGACTTCTACATTACTATAATCCAGTGCCAACCGCCAGACACATTAGGAACTACTACAAACACTGCCCATTTAGAACCCATAGCAAACCCGCCGTATCCTAACAGCACTACCAGGACTCATAAAGCACCATACCCTAACTATCAAAAGGAAACGCTGCAAATATTAAACCAATACATTTCAGAGAACAACAATACATGACCTACTGGGGAAAGAGAACAAGTGGCAATGTCAAATAGGAATTACATAAACAGAAAACCTCAGCTCAGTTACACATGCAGAACATAGACCATCACCAAATAAGGAATCACAATTTAGAAACAGGAAGACAATAATTAAACTGGGAATCCCAAAAGCCAAACTTGGAATGTACAACACTGTAGAAATAAAACTATACATTAATTTGCTCTTGTACTAAACAAAGCGCAGACGTTAATGATGCACATTTCCCAGAGCTGACATATTCCAATTAATAAATTCAAAATAAAGAGATATTTTTCTACCTTTTGTGCATTTTTTTTCAGCTGCAATTGCTCCAGTCACTTTCTTCTGGTTTCTTTGTGTCTTCCGCTAACTCTCCATCGTCTGCTGTCCATTTGTCTTTTCTTCTCTCTTCTAGTTTTTTTCCATTCTCTCTCTACATCTGCTTTAACATACTAATCTTTCTCCTTTTGCTCTTTCCTCATTCCTATTTCATCTACTCAAATTTTACCCCTCCATTCTCAATCCCCACTTACTCTCCCAATATCCGGCCAATAGTAGATTTGTCTTCCCTCCCACACAAAATATATTTTTCCCTCTCCATTTCACTCTCCCAGCTCCATCCCATTCTAATTCTCCCCAACATCAGCTCCATTCTAGTTCCAGTCCCACCCAGCATCCGCTCCCTTCTAGTCCCCGCATCAGCCCATTTCCAGTCCTAGCCCCCCATAAGCCCATTTCCAGTCCTATCCTAGACCCACCATCAGCCTATTTCCAGTCCTAGCTCCCCCATCTATTTCCAGTCCCATCCGAGTCCCTCCATCAGCTCATTTCCAATCCCAGCCCCCCATGAGCCCATCAGCCCATGTCAAATCCTAGCTCCCCTCCACTCAGCCCATTTCCAATCCAAGCCCCCCATGAGCCTACTTCCAGTTCTAGACCCTTCATGAGTCAATTTCAATCCAAACCCCCACCACAGCCCATTTCCAATCTTAGCACCCCCAACAGCCAATTTCCAGTCCTATTCTAGCCCCTCCATCAGCCCATTTCCTGTCCTAGCCCCCCACTCACCCATTTCCAGTCCTAGCTCCCTCCCCCTCACAACCCATTTCCATTCCAAGCCCCTGTCCCCATCAGCTATTTGCAGTTCAAGCCCTCCTTCCACTCAGCCCATTTCCAGTCCTAGCAAGCCCCCCAGCCCATTAACAGTCTTAGCCCCCCCAGCCCATTACCAGTCTTAACCAATCAGCCCATTTCTAGTCCTAGCCCCCCATAGCCCATTACTAGTCCTAACCCCCCCCCATCAGCCCATTACGTCCTAACCCCCCATCACCCTATTTCCAGTCTTAGCCCCCCATAGCCCATTACCAGTCCTAATCCCCCATCAGCCCATTACCAGTCCTAACCCCTCCCATAGCCCATTACCAGTCCTAACCCCCATCAGCCCATTTCCAGTCTTAGCCCCCCCCCCCCATAACCCATTACCAGTCCTAAACCTCCCCATCAGCCCACTTCCAGTCTTAGCACCCCCCCCCATGGCCCATTACTAGTCCTAACCCTCCCTCATCAGCCCATTTCCAGTCTTAGCCCCCCCCAGCCAATTACCAGTCCTAACCCCCCCCCCATCAGCCCATTTCCAGTCTTAGCCCCCCCCCCATAACCCATTACCAGTCCTAAACCACCCCATCAGCCCACTTCCAGTCTTAGCACCCCCCATGGCCCATTACTAGTCCTAACCCTCCCCCATCAGCCCACTTCCAGTCTTAGCCCCCCCCCATAACCCATTACCAGTCCTAAACCTCCCCATCAGCCCATTTCCAGTCTTAGCCCCCCCCCATAGCCAATTACCAGTCATAACCCCCCATCAGCCCATTTCCAGTCTTAGCCCCCCCATAGCCCATTACCAGTCCTAACCCCCCATCAGCCCACTTCCAGTCTTAGCACCCCCCATGGCCCATTACTAGTCCTAACCCTCCCCCATCAGCCCACTTCCAGTCTTAGCCCCCCCCCATAACCCATTACCAGTCCTAAACCTCCCCATCAGCCCATTTCCAGTCTTAGCACCCCCCCCTCGCCACTTACCAGTCATAACCCCCCCATCAGCCCATTTCCAGTCAGCCCGGCGATTGCAGTTTAGCAGTCGTATCCCCCGCACCATCAGCCCACTTCCAGTCTTAGCACCCCCCCCCCATGGCCCATTACTAGTCCTAACCCTCCCCTATCAGCCCACTTCCAGTCTTAGCCTCCCCCCCCCCATAGCCCATTACCAGTCCTAAACCCCCTTCCCCCCTATCATCCCAAATTTAAAAATAAAAAAAACCCAGCTGCTTCTGCCGCGGAAGCATCAAGAGTGCCGCCGCGGGGCCCCCCCTGCCTGGCAGAGCCTCCCTGCATCGTAGGCTAGCGTTGAATCCCCGAACGCGGGCTTCTTTCAGAGCCGCGAGAGTTTCCTTTCTCGCGGTTCTGTTAATCCCGCCGGGGCTGATGGGAAATCCCCGGCGGGATTAACAGAGCCACGAGAAAGGAAACTCTCATGGCTCTGAAAGAAGCCCGCGTTCGGGGATTCAACGCTAGCCTACGATGCAGGGAGGCTCTGCCGGGCAGGGGGGGCCCCGCGGCAGCACCCTTGATGCTGCCGCGGCAGAAGCAGCAGTTTTTTTTTTTTTTTTTAAACTTGGGATGATGAAGAATGTTTTTTGCGCGGGGCACCCTGAAACGCGGGGCCCTGTGCAAAAAACATTCTTGCTCAATGGACGGGCCGGCCCTGACTGAGGGGTCTGCGTAATACTAAAGAACCTCGGTTGTTTGTGGACAATTCAGAATTTATGGATAACTGGAACAGAATTCTCAATAAATGTGCTCATGACCTAATGGTCCTTATTGTGGATACCACCAAGTCATTTCTTTTGAAGACACAAGAGGAAATTAATTTACAAAAGGCTGCTTTATGTTCTATGGAGAGTGATGAAACTTATACTGCACAATTGCAGTGTTCACAAGGCCAGATGGATAGATTCTGGGCTGAAATTAAAAGATTTAAGTTGGAAAAATTGAATAGGGATGCTTCGGATTATAGCACAGGCTATGTATATCCTTGGCAGTACCCTAAGTGGAAGAACAAGAAAAAAGTATCTTTTGATTTCTCCTCTAATGATTCTAAGGGATGGGTGATTGTCCGGCTGCTGATGGAAACTGTAATAGAATTTTCAATAAATGTGCTCGTGACCTAATGGTCCTTTTTGTGGATTCCACCAAGTTATTTGTTTTGAAGACACAAGAGGAAATTGATTTACAAAAGGCTGTTTACATTCTATGGAGACAGATGAAACTTAGGTCCTCAGAGAACACACTGAACTCGCAAAAAAACAAGACAAAGAGAGAGAGAGATGTCAAACAAACAGTCCTTTATTGGAATCCAGTGACCCCAACACGGCTGCGTTTTGGCATGAGCCTTCGTCAGGGGGTAAACTGAACAATAGTAAGGTTTCATTGTATGAATGCAAAACCACAATGAGGCTATAATCTTATCCGCATGAGCTTCAAAAATTGTGCCGGGCAGATTAAGAATCAAAGCCAGATGGATAGATTCCAGACTGAAATTAAAAGATTTAAGTTGGAAAAATTGAACAGGGATGTTTCGGATTATAGCACAGGCTATGTATATCCTTAGCAGTACATTGAGTGGAAGAACAAGAAAAACATATCCTTTGATTTCTCCTCTGATGTTTCTGAGGGATGGGTGATTATCCAGCTGCTGATGCTCCCTCTTTTTAGGCAGAGAAGAACCAGTGGAAGCGCAGAGGCCGGGGTGGGGGTTGTTGGCATATCACTTTTAGAGGATGATACAGTTACCTTGTGCTAGAGCCATGTGCTGAAGCTTAATGTTGTGGTTTTCCAGTGCTAACTTAACTCTGAAAATTAGCGCCACAATGCCAAAAACAAAAACATGCAAATGGGTTGTGCGTAGAAACCATATGCTAACATGGGAGAACTCATGTGCACATGCCAGACAGATCTGTGCTAGTGGTATCAGTATCAGCACCACATAAATTTATTTTGCTGCATTTATATCCTGCTTTTCACTGAGTCAAAGCTGTTGAGGGATACATTTGATACAAGGGGATATGAGACACATACACTAATACTTACAGGGAACATGGGCAATGGAGGGTTAAGTGGCTTGCCCAAGACCACAAGGAGCACCTGTGGGACTAGAAACCCCAGTCCTTCCAGCCCAATGTTGCTGTCCTCTAGTGGGATTTGAACAACTGACCATCTGGCATGTGGTACCTTGCCCAAACCATTAGGCCACTCCTCCCTTTAAATGGATGTTACTCTGCACACAATAATTTTGCAGTTATTATTTATGCACCGAATACCAGTACTACTATTATTAATCATTTATATAGCGCTGTACAAGAATGTATAGAAGACGGGCCCTGCTAGTTAGAGCTTACAATCTAATCAAGTCAGACAGTACAATATAAGAGAAACAAAGAATAACATTGCATCATACAATGCCTTGTGAAAGTATTCATCCCCTTGGCTTTTGTTCTGTTTTGTCACATTACAATACAACCTGGAATGAAAATGGAGATTCATTTGGATATTAGGTAATGGATGCCAATAAAATACCTTGTATATATAAAAAAAAAACAAGTAAAAAGTGAAAAGTTGTGAGTTTATATGTATTCATCCCTTTTGCTATGAAACCCCTAAATAAGATCTGGTCCAACCAATTAACCTCAGAAGTCACATAATTAGTTGATTAGGGTCCACCTGTGTGCAGTCAGTGTCACATGATCTGTCACATGATGCCTGTATAAATATACCTGTTCTGAAAGGCCCTTGACTCTGCAACACCACTAATCAAGCAACATGAAGACCAAGGAGCACTCCAAACAGGTCAGAGACAACGTTGTGGAGATGTACAGAACAGGGTTGGGTTATAAAAAAAAAATCCAAATTCTGAATATCCCATGGAGCACCATTAAATCCATTATAACAGGCATGTCCAACTTTGAACAGGTCGTGATCTACTTTTTCCGGCCAAAAGTGCCGGTGATCTACCACCATGAAAATTATTAGTTTAAATTAAATTTTAACCCAATAAAGTTGGAGGATTCCCCCCCCCCCCCATTTTTAATAAACCTTCTGTCATTTACTTGGATGTGATCAGCTGTTAAGCAAATTAAGCAAAAACAAAACAGAGAGATGAAGATCTAGTAAGAACTGCGAGGGGAAATGGAAAGTACATTTTTTCTTGAAGTTTTATTGAGTAATAACTTTCTTTAACTGGCTTAATAACTTTCTTTAACTTTTATTGAGTAATTTGTGTTAAATTTAGGTCGAGTATTGATCCAGGCTCATCTTGCACAATCTTTAATATTTCGCTCTTGCTTATTAGTGAGATGTCTGAGCCTGCATTTCATCCACCAGCTTTTTGAAGTTGGGTGAATGTTGCGTGAGGGCCAGACTCAGGGAATCCTGCAGATGTTCATCTGTCATGTTGGAACGTTGTGTACTCGTCATTTTCAGATGGGAAAATGCAGATTCACACAAATAAGTTGAACTGAAACGCCCTGTTCCTCGCCCTTCCTGAACCCTGCTTGCACTTCAGGTAGTTCTTGTTCCAGGTATGATTGTAGTCTCTTTTAAATAATCTTCAGTAGAATTTTGATGGCATGTGGGATCAGAGCGATTGTGCGATAATTTCCACAGTCAGTTGGATCACCTTTCTTTAGTACTGGTATAAACACAGATCTTTTCCAGTCAGTTGGCCATGATGCTGTCTTCCATATTTCTTGGCAGAGCCTTGTAAGTACGGTAACAGCTGCATCAGATTGCTGTAATACTTCTATGGGAATGCAATCAATGCCTGGTGCTTTGTTCTTTGATAAGGCTTTCAATGCTGCTTCAACTTCTTCTTTCATCACCAATGGTTCCAGATCATAAGGTACAGGTTGAAACGGCTGTTGGTCCACTTGATCTTTATCATATAAAAACTCTGTATATTCCTTCCATCTTTTCTTGATCTTCTCAGCATCATTCAACATAGAACCTTGAGCATCTTGTAACATTCCAATTTGAGGCTGGAACTTTTTCTTTAACTCTCGTAGCTTTAGGAAAGCTGATCTTTTTCTTCCTCTAATAGTTTCTGCTTCTATTTCCTTGCATGCATCATTGTAGAACTTTCCCTTGTCCTGTCTTGCTGCACGTTGGAAATCTCTGTTGAGTTCTGTGATTGTCTTTCTTTCTCCTCTGGCTTTAGCTTCTCTGCGTTTCTGGGCAATTTTCAGAGTTTCTTCCGTCATCCATTTCGGCCGTTTTTTCTTTTTTACCTTTTGTAGAGACTTCTCGCTTTCTTCCAACACAACCTTCTTGATGTCATTCCATAACTCTTCTGAAACTCTATCATTTGTATCTAAAGCAGCAAATCAATTTTGCAGGCAGTCTTTAAATTCCAGTGGTATATTCTCAAGGTCATATTTTGCTGCATTCATGAGTGGTTTGCTCTTTTTCAGCTTTAGCTTGAGTTTGCATACTAGTAGTTGATGATCTGTACCACAGTTAGCTCCAGGTTTTGTCTTTGTTGATGTTATAGAGCTTTTCCATCGTTGACTTCCACAGATGTAGTCAATTTGATTTTTATACAATCCATTGGGTGAAGTCCATGTGTACAGTCGCCGCTTGTGTTGCTGGAAGAAGGTGTTCGAGATGAATAGATCGTTGGTCTTGCAGAATTCTATCAGTCTTTCTCCAGCTTCATTTCTGTTGCCAAGTCCATATTTTCCAACTACTTTGTCTTCTTCTTTGTTGCCAACCTTTGCGTTCCAATCACCCATGACTATCAGGATATCCTGTTTGCATGTTCTGTCAATTTCAGCTTGTACTTGTTCATAGAACTCTTCAATTTCATTCTCTTCTGCAGCTGTTGTTGGGGCATATACTTGAATTATAGTTGTGTTGATAGGCATTCCTCGTAGACGAATATAGATTAAGCGTTCGCTGACTGCATTGTATTTCATTACAGTTTCTTGCAAGTTTCTTCTTTATTATAAATGCAACACCATTTCTTCTTTGTCTTTCATTTCCAGCATAGTAGACCATGTGATCATCTGATGCAAAGTGCCCGATGCCAGTCCATTTCAGTTCGCTGACACCCAAAAGATCAAGTTGTACACGTTCCATTTCATTCTTAAGTGCAAGCAGGGTTCAGAAAAGGGCGAGGAACGAGAGACATCATTGCGGATGTGAGATGGATCCTTGAAAAGACTAAAGAATACCAAAAGGATATCTATTTGTGCTTTATCGACTATAGCAAAGCTTTTGACTGTGTAAACCATGAGAAACTCTGGGCCACATTAAGAAGCATGGGTATACCAGAACACCTGATCGTTCTCTTGCACAATCTGTACATTGATCAAGAAGCAACAGTTCGAACGGAACAAGGAGAAACAGAATGGTTTAAAATAAGCAAAGGTGTAAGACAAGGCTGCATACTTTCCCCCTACCTGTTTAATTTATATGCAGAACAAATCATCAGAGAAGCAGGATTGTATGAAGACAACAGAGGTGTGAAGATTGGTGGAAGACTCATCAACAACCTTCGCTATGCTGATGATACCACATTACTGGCGGAAAGCGAAGATGATCTGAAACATTTGCTTCTCACAATCAAAGAACATACTCTCAAAATAGGCCTGCACCTTTATGTAAAGAAGACAAAGATCATGACAACTGGCATAATCAACAGGTTCATCGTCGAAGGAGAAGAAATTGAAATCGTGAATAACTTTAACCTACTTGGATCAACTATCAATAAAGAAGCAACAAGCAGTCAAGAAATCAGACGACGCATTGCTCTTGGCAGAATGGCTATGAAAGACCTAGATAAGATTCTCAAGAGCAGAGATGTCTCTCTCCATACAAAGATTCGACTTGTTCAAGCCATGGTATTTTCAATAACATCATATGAATGTGAAAGCTGGACAGTGAAAAAGATAGACAGGAAGAAAATTGATGCCTTTGAATTAGGGTGCTGGCGGCGAATACTGTGTATACCATGGACTGCCCGAAGAACAAACCAGTCTGTACTAGAGGAGATCAAACCTAAGCTTTCTTTAGAAGCTCAGATGACAAGACTTCGACTTTCATACTTTGGACACATCATGCGGAGAGAGAGATCATTAGAGAAAGACATCATGCTTGGCAAGATAGAAGGTCAACGCAAAAGAGGAAGGCCAGCAATGAGATGGATCGATACAATAACAGCAGCTACCGGTACCAGTCTGTCAACAATGAGCCGCCTGACTGAAGATCGAACACAATTTAGGATAGCTATCCAGAGGGTCGCCATGAGTCGACTCCGACTCGACGGCACTTAACAACAACAACATTGATCCAGGCTCATCTTGCACAATCTTTAATATTTCGCTCTTGCTTATTAGTGAGATGTCTGAGCCTGCATTTCATCCACCAGCTTTTTGAAGTTGGGTGAATGTTGCATGAGGGCCAGACTCAGGGAATCCTGCAGATGTTCATCTGTCATGTTGGAACGTTGTGTACTCTTTGTCATTTTCAGATGGGAAAATGCAGATTCACACAAATAAGTTGAACTGAAACAGGAGTGTACAGCTTCATTGCATCTTCTCAAGTTGGGAAATTTGTCTCTAGGAAATAGCTTCCAAAACGATTCTTGCTCAGCACAGGTCTTGAGAAAAATGTCAATTTTAAGGGTTAATATTTCGTTTTCAAGAGATGGCTTGTTCAATGAGTAATTTTTACTGATAGCAGCTGCAGTTTCTTTAATGTCCACATCTACTTTGAATGGGTATGACAAGTACTCCACAACTGTTCCAATTTTTTGGAAGTCACAGAATCTATTTTCGAATTCCTGGATAACAGAAGAGATATCTGTCACATACTTCTCGTTCTGAAAAACAAAATTTGGATATTGTCCCAGATGGTCCTGAGTATTAGGAAAATGATCAAAAGTGTTGTTTGCAAGGTCAGTCATCATTATCTCAAATTAGCTCTTGTAAGATGAAACTGTACTCATCATCTCTCCAATGCATGTGTTTTTACTGTGTAGTTTAAGGTACATATCCCTTAGTTTGCCTGTAAAGTCAGCGAGAAATGCCAGATCACATAATTTATTTTATTTTATTTATTTATTTTATTTTCTTATATACCGCACTCTTTAGCATCAGCGCGGTTTACATGGAACAAAGAACCATAAATAACAAGTATTGGTTTTTACATGGAACAGGGAAATACAACTTGGATAACTTAGTTTTTACATATTGGTTTTTACATAGAACAGGGAAATACAACTTGGATAACTTAGGGAGACATGCAAAACAACTATTTACATATGTAACAGGATTCTTTGAGGAATGGTTTATGAGCAATCTACGGATAGGTATTAAACGTAGTCATTGTGTGCAGCTATGGGTCTGTGTGCAAAATGATTTCTGCTGCCCCTTCATCAAGAATAAGATTGAAAAGCCATCTTTGAAGTGATCTTCCACAAACTGAATTTACAATTTTGAAAGTGATGTCCATGACAGTCTTTGTATTGAGTCTCTTGCTTGCCAAAACTTGCTGGTGAATGATGCAGTGGTAAGAAAGGAAATCTGGGAAGTCGTCATGCTGTCTAAAGAGGGCTATGAAACCGTTAACCTCACCTGTCAGCTCTTGCTCCATCAGTAGTGATGGAAACAAGTCTATGCAATGGAAGATTACACTTTGTCACAAAAGAATGGAAAGAACTGAATATTTCCTGACCGGTAGTAACCAGAGCAGGTCGGACGCAATGCTTCCCAACCACCCCCTTGATTCCCCACCCCCACCCTTCCCCCTCAACCTCCACAAACACTCGGACACGATACTTTTGGTAAACACTTCTGGTCCCAGCTTTATTGAACCATGAAACCGATTAACAATCAACATCAAATAACCATCATTTTGGTATACCCCAGCGGAGTGATGACTCACCAGCCATGTCAATAGCAAGGTGCGCACGCCTCCGCTTTTCCAACTTCTCTTCCCCACTTGGCCCATGACTTCGCCATATAATTAGCAAAAGCCAGCCTAGGGGTTATCCGGGTCGGGGGTACCCCACCCCCGTCCCAAGTTTATCCAAGGCTCCGGACCCTGGAAACTTCCGGGATCCTGCCACCGGCGCAGGTGACCTCACTGTCCCTGCGCCGACCCCCCAAAGCTGTGACCTGCAAGCATCCCTCAACACTACCCACTCCTGCCAGTCATTCAATAGTAAATCCAACCCCACCGAGGATATGTGCACACCATCGCTCCCGTACAATCCCGCACAGCCCATCTCTATCCATGAATGCATCACCTGGTACCCCCCATGTGCATATACACAATGGCCAATCTGACGATTGATTTTCGTCAGACCACACAACCAGCACCGCTGGTCGCGGCAGATAGGCCACTGGATAATATCCGACCATATCAGTATTACTCCTAGAAACAACTGTAGCACCACCTCCAGATCTTTCTGCACCGCTCGTATCAGTTGCTTGCAGGTTTAGGCTGACAGGTCGTTGCGCCCCAAATGTATCAGCATCAATTCCGGTGCAGTCCACAGCCGCCCGTGGTGCCGAAGCAAAGGAAGCAACTATGTCCACCAGAGACCTCGCTCACCCAGCCATAATACGGACACCACTTCTGGATCCAGACCCAGATTAGCCCCTGCAGGCCGCATAGCTGCTCACTGATCTGCCCAATGAACAAATGAATGGCCGATCAGCCAACAGCCATGTGGATCTCGCCCTCTATCTGCAAAAGAAAAAACTGAATTAGCCCCACCATGACCCTGCCCGACTACCTCTACAGTCGGACATATCCTAGGAACGTTCTAGAGCACCATCTCCCAATGCATTGCACCTCCTGGCCCGAAAAACCAGCCGCCGCTGCACTTGTTGCTGCCCCAATGTGGAAGGAGTGTGCCGCAAATTGATGCGGCACCTCCCCTACCTGATGTAGGGCCAATCTTAGAACAGCTGTAACCTGGAATCGTGTCAGCAGACGTGCATCCGCGTGAATAAAGAACAAACCCGCCACCTCAGGTCGCCGGCGCAAGTACTCCCATAATGTAGCCACCGCGCAGGATGGCACACCTGACATCTCTTTTAGGACCACCCACCATCTCCGCCCTTGCTGGTCGGTCTTAGAGCGTGCCAACAGCACCTGCACAAACCCTTTCTCCACTTGCACCTGCTGTAGCAGCAAGCCACCTATACTCCCTGCCCTCCTGGAGTCTGCTACCAATTCCCCGATACAGAAAGCCCCAAAAAACGCCAAGCAAAACACTGCCTTGAATAATACCGCTTCATATGCAGACGTTGCCACCACCGGGAGAGCCGCACATAGCCTCACCAGCAAGTTGTGCGTAATCGGCCATCTCCTGTCCTTAGGCGTTGGGCTCATTCTCCCCCACCCTTGCATCAACCGCCGGGTTAAAAACCCACCCCCGCCGGGATCCACCCCACCGCCTTCGCGAAAAAGGCAAACCCTGCTAAATGCGAATGGACCGCCGCCTTGGACCACCCATTTTTCTTGGCTTCCACTACATAATTTGCTAACATCCAATCAGACACCGCGTCTGGTCGCCATCCCTGCCCCTGCAAGAACTCCTCCACCTTGTCACAGCCCCGCTGGTAAACCGACCATGTTCTTCTCGCCACCGAGCCTCGTAGCAAAGTCAGCATCTCTTCAGGCCAACCTGCCACAAGTGCTCTGGGACCAGCAATCCAATCTCCTCGGCTCCTGGTGCCAAATTCTGGAACCTGTCCCACTGAAAACGAGACAGAGCATCTGGGATCTCATTAGTACAGCCCGGAATATGACGCGCTTTGATCACAACATTCAGCCTTAAACAAGCTAGTACCACCTCCCTCATTAAGTCAGCCACTGGAACACATCTCGGGGTATAATTTATTTATTTATTTATTTATTTAACAGGTTTTTTATACCGCCTTTTCCTTAAATCAAAGCGGTTACAAAGACATACAAAGGCTAAACATAGGCAAGGGAAGTGAAAGAAGGGAAACATAACATGGTGAACAATTACAAAAAACACAATATTGAGAGATTACAATTAATATGAGTTAGTTAGGTGTCATAGCCATAGTGCTCAATGAAAAGAACAAATTTTAGTTGTTTTCGGAATTCCTTCAGTTCCTCAATTGATCGTAGGTCAGGGGGGAGAGAGTTCCATATTAGAGGGGCCGATAAGGAAAGAGCTCTTTGTGAGGTGAATTTACAGACTTTAGAGTAGCTACTTGGGGTGCTTGGGAGACCCTGCCAGTAGTTAAACTACGGATAGTTTAGCTCTCAGCATCACTGATGCACGCAAGCCCTCACAGCAAGACAAAACCTGGAGCTGACTGTGGTACAGATCATCAACTACTAGTATGCAAACTCAAGCTAAAGTTGAAAAAGAGCAAACCACTCATGAATGCAGCAAAATATGACCTTGAGAATATACCACTGGAATTTAAAGACTGCCTGCAAAATCGATTTGCTGCTTTAGATACAAATGACAGAGCTCCGGAAGAGTTATGGAATGACATCAAGAAGGTTGTGCTAGAAGAAAGCGAGAAGTCTCTACAAAAGGTGAAAAAGCAAAAACGGCCAAAATGGATGACGGAAGAAACTCTGAAAATTGCCCAGAAACGCAGAGAAGCTAAAGCCAGAGGAGAAAGAAAGACAATTGCAGAACTCAACAGAGATTTCCAACGTGCAGCAAGACAGGACAAGGAAAAGTACTACAATGACACTTGCAAGGAAATAGAAGCAGAAACTATTAGAGGAAGAACAAGATCGGCTTTCCTAAAGCTGCGAGAGTTAAAGAAAAAGTTCCAGCCTCGAATTGGAATGTTACAAGATGCTCAAGGTTCTATGTTGAATGATGCTGAGAAGATCAAGAAAAGGTGGAAGGAGTATACAGAGTTTTTATATGATAAAGATCAAGTGGACCAACAGCCGTTTCAACCTATACCTTATGATCAGGAACCATTGGTGATGAAAGAAGAAGTTGAAGCAGCATTGAAAGCCTTATCAAAGAACAAAGCACCAGGCATTGATAGCATTCCCATAGAAGTATTGCAGCAATCTGATGCAGCTGTTACCGTACTTACACGGCTCTGCCAAGAAATATGGAAGACAACATCATGGCCAACTGACTGGAAAAGATCTGTGTTTATACCAATACTAAAGAAAGGTGATCCAACTGACTGTGGAAATTATCGCACAATCGCTCTGATCCCACATGCCAGCAAGATTCTACTGAAGATTATTCAAAAGAGACTACAGCCATACCTAGAACAAGAACTACCTGAAGTGCAAGCAGGGTTCAGGAAAGGGCGAGGAACGAGAGACATCATTGCGGATGTGAGATGGATCCTTGAAAAGACTAAAGAATACCAAAAGGATATCTATTTGTGCTTTATCGACTATAGCAAGGCTTTTGACTGTGTAAACCATGAGAAACTCTGGACCACATTAAGAAGAATGGGTATACCAGAACACCTGATCGTTCTCTTGCGCAATCTGTACATTGATCAAGAAGCAATAGTTCGAACGGAACAAGGAGAAACAGAATGGTTTAAAATAAGCAAGGGTGTAAGACAAGGCTGCATACTTTCCCCCTGCCTGTTTAATTTATATGCAGAACAAATCATCAGAGAAGCAGGACTGTATGAAGACAACAGAGGTGTGAAGATTGGTGGAAGACTCATCAACAACCTTCGCTATGCTGATGATACCACATTACTGGCTGAAAGTGAAGATGATCTGAAACATTTGCTTCTTACAATCAAAGAACATAGTCTCAAAATGGGCCTGCACCTTAATGTAAAGAAGACAAAGATCATGACAACTGGCAAAATCAACAGGTTCATCGTTGAAGGAGAAGAAATTGAAATCGTGAACAACTTTAACCTACTTGGATCAACTATCAATAAAGAAGCAACAAGCAGTCAAGAAATCAGACGACGCATTGCTCTTGGCAGAATGGCTATGAAAGACCTAGATAAGATTCTCAAGAGCAGAGATGTCTCTCTCCATACAAAGATTCGACTTGTTCAAGCCATGGTATTTTCAATAACATCATATGGATGTGAAAGCTGGACAGTGAAAAAGACAGACAGGAAGAAAATTGATGCCTTTGAATTATGGTGCTGGCGGCGAATACTGTGTATACCATGGACTGCCCGAAGAACAAACCAGTCGGTACTAGAGGAGATCAAACCTAAGCTTTCTTTAGAAGCTCAGATGACAAGACTTCGACTTTCATACTTCGGACACATCATGCGAAGAGAGAGATCATTAGAGAAAGACATCATGCTTGGCAAGATAGAAGGTCAACGCAAAAGAGGAAGGCCAGCAATGAGATGGATCGCTACAATAACAGCAGCTACGGGTACCAGCCTGTCAACAATGAGCCGCCTGACTGAAGACCGAACACAATTTAGGATAGCTATCCAGAGGGTCGCCATGAGTCGACTCCGACTCGACGGCACTTAACAACAACACTTGGGGTGCTGAGGGTGTCAGTTGTGGCTTTCCTTCTAGGTCTTTTGCTGGTGTTAGAGAATAAGAGGGCTTGGAGACTGATTGCTGAAGTCTTATGTCTGATTTTGAATATATTGATGACCAACTTGTATCTAATACGGAGGCTTATTGGGAGCCAGTGGAGTTCTTTAAGGATTGGGGTGATGTGGGCTTGAGTTGAAGAGCCAGCGATTATTCTGGCAGCTGTGTTCTGAGCCATCTGAAGTGGCTTTAGTGAGTGTTTCGGGATTCCGTTGTAAATAGGGTTGCAGAAGTCAAGAATTGGAGTTATTAGAGCCTGACAGACTGAGCGGAAATGTTCTTGGGAGAGAAGAGGCTTCAGGCGTCTAATTATTTTCATTCTATAGTAAGCGCTTCTAACAGTTTTTCTGATGTGAGATTGAAGGTTGAGTCGATTGTCAAGGGTTACTCCGAGGTATCTTACTTCGTCCTTTAAAGGTATTGTTGTATTTTTAAATTTATTAAAAGGCGGGGGGCTGAAGTCAGTGTTTCGAGTAATGATGAGAGCCTCTGTCTTGTTATGGTTCATGGCCAGGTTGTTGAGCGTGAGCCAGGCAGACATGTTGTCGAGGCAGTTCATAATCTTGTTATAATCGGGGCTGTTAAGGTTGACTGTCGTGTAAATCATTATGTCATCAGCATAAATAGTATAATCTATTTGATGGGCAATCATGATGTTGCAGATTGGCTGGATAAATATGTTAAAAAGAAGAGATGAAAGCGCAGAACCTTGGGGAACACCTTGTTTAATCTTAGTGGGTAGAGAGGTGGTGTTATTAATTTTTACCTTAAACTGTCTATCAGTTAGGTAAGATTTAAACCATCTTAGGACAGTGCCGTTAATGCCAATACTCTGGAGTCTAGATAGTAGGATACTGTGGTCCACTGTGTCGAAGGCCGCTGATATGTCTATAAAAATCAATAATGTTCCTTGATTGTAATTGTCTAAGGAGTGGATGATGTCATTGAACAGATAGAGCAGTAAGGTTTCAACTCCATGGTTAGGGCGGAAGCCATGCTGATGAACGTCAAGCGGGGCATGTACGTCAATGTGGTCCTGGAGCTGTAGTTGGACTGCTTTTTCGATGATCTTAGCTAGGAGAGGTATGCTGGAGATTGGCCTGTATGCTGCTGGATTGCTCTTCTCTAAGTTAGTTTTCTTGGGGATAGGCCTTATTGTGGCTAATTTTAGTTGTTCTGGCATTATTCCTTGAGTTAGGGAGTTGGAAACAAGGTTGTGTAAGAAATTGAGGAAGTTTTGCTTGGTAGCTTTGATCCATGGAACTGGGCAAGGATCGGTAGGTGCGGTACTTGTGTTGAGAGAAGAGATGATGTCTGAAATTTGCTTGGTTGAAGGGGTGTGGAACCTGTCCCAACTTATGACGGGTATGGTGAGAATATTGGTTCCTGTGAGTTTTAGAGGCGGTGTAAGGCCTATTTTCTCCTGAAGAAAATTTGCATATATTTGAGGGTTGACTTGTATGTCTATGTCAGGGCTGGGTTCATTGGTAAGTTTTTTTACTATTTCGAATAGTTCTCTGGGTTTGTTGAAAGATCTCATGATTGTGTTAGTGTGATATTCTCGTTTTGCTTCGTTGATAAGATTGTTGTATTTAATTTGCTGTGTCGAATAAGAGTTCTGTGAGGTGGGCGATTTGGAACGTCTCCAATGGCGTTCTAGTTTTCTTAATTCTCTTTTAGCGTGGCGTATGCTATTGGAGTACCATGGCGCGTGATGTCGTTTATTATTCGGATTAAAGAGAATTTATTACACTCACCACTGCCGCATTGTCACACCACCACAATACCCGTCTGTTACGCAGGCGATCCGGCCACAACTCCAATGCTACCCGCATAGGAAACAACTCTAGGAAGGCAATGTTAGTGACTAAACCCACTTCCTGTCATGTCTGGGGCCATCTGTTTGCTCACCATGCCCCTGCAAAATAGATGCCTAGACCCACCCCCCCAGCCACGTCCGAGAATAGCTGCAAGTCCCCTGATGACATTTCTGCCTCCATCATTACTGATGTTCCTTTGAATTCCTGCAAAAAGATGTTCCAAATCCGCAAATCTTCCTTCATCACCCTGGACACCCTAATCCTATAATGCGTTTTTTTTTCACCCCCGCCGTTGTCCCTGCTAGCTTTCGCAGAAACACCCTAACCATCGGGATGATGCGGCATGCAAAATTCAGTGCAGCGATCAATGCCTGCAACTCTCTCAAGTTCAACTTGCTGGAAGCTAACGCATTGGCTACTAACACCTGCAGCTTCGTCACCTTCTCTTCTGGCAGCCTCGCCACCATTGCCCAGGAATCCAATTCTACACCCAGAAATGTTAGTTGTCTCGTAGGACCCTCCATTTTTCCTTCTGCTAATGGCACCCCCAAGTTCCTGGCCAAGTCCATGAAACTGCACAATAGACGTCGACACTCCCCCGACTGCTCTGCTCCCACAAATAAAAAAATCATCCAAATAATGCACTACATTTGCACAAACCCACTTCCTGCACCAACGCCCAATGCAAGAAGGTACTGAATTTTTCAAAGTAGGTACATGACACCGAGCATCCCATAGGCATGCATTTGTCAAAATAAAACCGCTCCTCAAACCAAAATCCCAGCAACGGAAAACTATCTGGATGAACCGGCAACAGACGGAACGCCGACTCAATACACAGGTACACTAAAAAAAAGTTTTTTTAACTGCCTCTAATGTTTCGATTGATTTTTACGTTTTTTGGTGCGCTGAATCCAAATCTGGTAACCAATTTGCTCCATCACGTACAGATTTTTTGCTACATTGGGTTAGCAGTTTGAGGTGAACGTTTCAGATTGAGTGCGATCGAGATAAACGTTTCTTGGATGAATTCTTTATACTAATTGTTTAGTAGTTATTCAAATAAGAATAAAGAAAATTGTAACAAGGCAGCACATAAGAATAGAGTAATGTCAACAAAACACACTGTGATGGTAGCAAAATTGTCTGCACTTAAAACAGCCACATACATGTGCACAAACATTGAGCATATAAGAGCGAGGTTAGACACAAAGCAAAGCAAAGAAATGTGCAAAAAATGTTGTACAGGTATGTATGTAAGAATAGAAAATGCAAACCGCACCATTGCAATACATGAAGACAAACACCCGATGGTGTGAAAATAAAATTCTAATAAAAGAGATCCGACACTGTGGTAATAACACAGTTTAGATTTTAAAGTCATTCTTGGGTCAATCAATCTCCTGGTGGGCCCGTTTCTTCTTCCCCCGAATGCTTCTCTTGGTGCGCTGCTTGGCATATTTTTCATCTGGGGTTTCCCGCAGCAGCAACCAGCAGAAATCAGCCATCATAGTGGTGTTCCATCTTCCTTGGTACCTTCTCTCTGCGTCCTTGATGTCCTGGTGAAACCTTTCACCTTGTTCTCCACTGTACGCCCCCAAGTTTTCGGGAAAGTAGTTCACATGGGAGTGCAAGAAATGGACTTTCAGGCTCATGTTACAGCCTTGTTCTTTGAAGGCATTGAGCATCCTGGCAACAATATCCTTATAGTTCTCATTCCGCCTGTTCCCCAAGAATTTGAGAACAACATCCTTGAAGGAATCCCAGGCTTCTTTTTCCTTCTCAGACATCGTTTCAGCGAATGCTCCATCTGAAATGAGTTTCCTTATATCAGGGCCAAGAAACACTCCTTCCTTTAGCTTTGCTTCAGAAAGTCAGGGGAACTTTGAGCAAAGGTACCGAAAGCACTCACCATCTTTTGGAAGGGACTTGATGAATTGCTTAATGAGACCCAACTTAATGTGGAGAGGTAGTAATAGAATTTTATCACGAGGTACCAAGTTCTCATGAAGAACATTTTTCTCACCGGGTCTCAAATACTCCCGAATTTGCCAGTCTTTTTTCCCCCAGTGTAGGTCGCGGGCCCGGCTATCCCACAAGCAAAGGAAGCAGGGATATTTGGTGAAACCGGATTGCTGCCCTAATAGCATGGATAGAATTTTAAAGTCTCCACAAATCATCCACTTATGCTCATCATAACGAATCTTCTGAAGAATCAGAGCCAAATTCTCGTATTTTTCTTGGAGAATAACAGAGTGAGCAATAGGAACTGAAGCGAATGTGTTGCCATTATGAAGAAGAACACCTTTTATGCTGTCTTTTGACGAATCAATGAACAGCCGCCATTCAGCAGGATCACACTTGAGTTTAAACTTTTCCATCACTCTGTATATATCGTTGCAAAATACCAAATCTTCCTCTTTGCTGAAATACTTCAAAAATTGTGTCTCGCGGTTGCGGTACCAATAAAAAGTTGTTCCTGGTGACAATAGATTTTTCTGTTTAAGCCGAGAACCTAGCAGTTGGGCAGCATCTTTTGGGAGTCCTAAATCCCGGACTAAATCATTCAATTCAGCTTGAGAGAAAAGTTCAGGTTTCGGATCTGGTTCAGTTTCAAACTCGGAAGTACTGGACTCATCGGGAAAAGCCATCTGATGAGTTTCATCATGATCAGAACCGTCCACACAAATATGATCCAAAGATTTTGGTGGTTCAGGCACAGGTACTTCGTTGCTATGAGGCATAGGCCTAATTGCTGAGGGAAGGTTGGGGTAACTTATTACGTTCTTATTTTTTAAGTTGTATCCCTTCACAATGCAAGAGCAAAAAATAGCAGTCACTGCTGTGGTCTCTTTGTTCACGCCACATCATAGGTATTCCAAAACGAAATGCTTGTTTTTTACCTTTCATCCATAAGCGTAGATCTTCCTCACATGTCTTGCACACTTTGTGAGGAGCCCACGGTTTGTCTTGATCGCCTAACTTCAAACCGAAATAGGCGAAATATACTTTTTTAATAAATGCAGAAATGTTCCTCTGCCGCTTTTTCACGGTATAGTCCCCACAAATAAAACAAAAACTGTCCTCAGAGATGACGCAACCTCTCGCACTGAGAGCCATCACAAATACACAGCACTGCAAACTACAACTGTAGTGAACCACTTCGGAATAAAGCTGGATTACTACTTAGCAAACAAAAGGTAATAATGAACTTGCAAGAAACTGAAATTTGACAGGAACGTTCATGTCGCAACCACCGTGTTTGAGCGAGCGAGCGAATGAGGCGAGGCGAACAGGAAAGAACATGCGCCAGCGCGAGTACTGGATTTAGCCCCCCGCCTCCCAATTGTCCTGTTAATGTATAAAATGAATACAAAACACTCTAAAATATCATGAGGGAGTGTTTCTAGTTAGTTAACCATTACAACCTCTATTTTGGGCCAAGAAAATAAACTGCAGTCGGCTAAAAAGAAATTATGTGAACATTCCTTATATGGGTAAGAAATCTAATTTTGCAAGAAAACGTGACGTGATGGAACATTTTGGCTATTTTTCCTGGATTCAGCACCCCAAAATCTATAGGAATCAGTTGCAAAACTGGAGGCAGTTTTTTGGTAGTGTACCTGTGATATCGACCTTCGCCATCCATGCCCCCACCCCTGCTTGCCTCACCAACTCCAACGCCCGGTCAAAGGATGCATATCTAACTGTACAGCTATCCCTTGGTATGTGATCGTTGACCGATGCTCCTTCCGGGAATGACAAATTATAAATTAATCTGAATTTTCCTGCTTCTTTTTTGGGTATAATACCCAACGGGGACACTACCAAATTCGTGAACGACTTTTCCGCAAACGGGCCTGCAATCCTCCCTAACTCTAATTCCTTTAACAATGTATCCCGCACTACTGTTGCGAAGCGCCGTACCGAAGGCAAATTGCATGACATGCATGCTACCACCGTACCGGTCACTGGGATGACAAAGCCCTCCTGAAACCCTTTTCCCAACACGTCCCTATCTCCCCGCCTCGGGTATTGTTTCAGCCTGGCCCTTAACGCGTCTACTCGTATTGGGGTACCGGCCAGACCGCTCACATCACAAATACTTAAGGGCTGACCCACTAAGTGGGACTGTCCCTTTTTTAATACATTTTGCCACCGAATGCCTCCCTCCCCCACAACTTGAACATGCATGTCGGAACTTGCAGTCGGGAAATGGGCACGATGTCTTATTAAATCTCCAACACACGTCCCCTGTTCCTGTACCTCCACTTTTCTGCTGCAACGGGGCTCCTGTCTGCCGAAAGGAACGTCCCGTCCCCCCTGCTATCCCACCCCCTGGTTTTCCTCCTAGGCCTCCCACCCCTGGTTTAGCATACATTTGTGTGAGCCACAGATTAATATCTTGTGAACCCCACGACAAAAACCGGTTCTCCTCCTTTTTATCTCAGAATTTCTCATCATAGTTCAACCACGACCATCCTTCATGCGTCTGCGCAGCCTCAAGGACGGAATCTGCGTAAGCTAACAGCATCCCGTGCTGCTCCGGAAAGTGATGTCCCCATACGCTGGCCAAACGCAAAAAATCTCTTGTCCAGTTCACCACATTCCTAGACACTTTCTTGATGCGACCGGCTTTTTCGTCCTCTTTCCTTTTCTTCTTACTATCCCCCGAATGCCTCCGGCCCTCCAACAATCGGAAAATATCAATATATCTCCTTTTCCTATTCTTGCGCCACAACTTTCTTGGTACTCCTTCCCATAACTCAGCATACGCTGCTAATGAAGGGGCACTGCCTCCTGCTCTGCTTACCCCCCCTTCCTTACCGTTGACCTCCTGTCCTAACTTGCCACCTTCTGACGCGGACAAGGACAATACCAATGAAGAGGATGAAGAAGAAGCCTCTGAACCATGCCGCCGCCGACACGCATGTTTTCGCTTCCTACGAGCCTTTCCTCCCATTCCCACCCCCCAGTTCCCTACCTCCTCCCCCCCCCCGGCTCCTCTTGTGCCTCACCTGCAGCCCTCAGCTCCTCCGCCCACTCGGTAACTGTCACCGGTTCCACCGGGCTGTCCACCATGCCGCGCTGCTGCCGTTCCGCTTCCCCGTGGCCTCCACCTCCAGGCATTGCTGGGTAGGGAATCATCACCGGCACCTGTGGAGACGTAAAAGAGAATACCAGGGGAGGGACCATCGACGGCCCAGCTGGTTGCCAAGCCCCCAGCCACTCTGACCCTGATGAACCTTGCCTGCCCCCAAGCCAATGCTGCCAGGACCCCGCACCCCCTCCAGGCCGCTCACCCCCTTGTCTGGCTACCCTCTCCACCATTGTGTGACTACCTTGCCACCTCAAATGCATAGCCTCTGGACCCAGCTCCCCCCTGCCACCCCAGAACCTGCCACCCCCGCTACCCGAGGGCCCCCACCCCTGCTGACCCACGTCCACCTCTCTCCCCACCGCACTAGGCGTCCCCTGTAGGTCGCTCCGTCCCTCCACCCTTCCCCCCTCCCCTGATTCCACACACCGAATCCCCACTGGCAGAGGCTCCAACCCACCCCTGCGAGACCCACCTCGCTTCTGGGCCCTCGCCCTGGCCCCCCGTGCTCTCTCTCTCTGTCCCCCCCTCCCCCCCGGAGGCAACCCCGACCCCCTCGCCCTTCAGCTTGTCCCCCTTGCCTCCCTTGACTGCTCGGCCTCCTCCACACCACCTGCCATAGCCCGACCTCCAGCCTGCCTCCCTCGCTGCCTGGTAGCCCCTCCAAGCCCTACCCCTCCCTCTCCTCTGCCACCATTGGACCCCCCTTGCCAGCATTTCCGCCACATGTGTGCTCCTTCCTTGCGCCCCCTTGCCTGCCATTGTCAAGCTGGGTCCCCTGCTTTCCTTCGGCACCTCCTACTCCACCCCCACACTTGCCTCGGGGCCTCTTCCGGCCACACAGCAGCTCTGCTGAATCGCCATCTGAAGCGGCGTGCCGGCCGCACTACAGCACGCTGTGCTGCACTCGGCCTCGTGCTCCTGCTCCTCTGCTCTGCCGATCGCTGCCTCCCGTCTCCCGCGCTGACTGCTTCACCTCTAGCGATTGCAGCTCCAATGTTGCCTGTCTTAACTGCCTTGCCACCCCCCCCGGACCTCAAGGATCATGCAACTGCCATCCTCCAGACCTCTCCGTGACTGGCCCTGTCCTCCAGCTCGTCGCGCCACAGGCCATGCAACGGGGGAGCCAATGCATTCAAAAGATGCCAACCGCATCATCACACCTCTTCCCTCCTCCCCCCCCCCCATCCCGCGGACATGAAACTGGGTTCTGCATCTCACCGAGCCGCCCGGTTATGGACGGCCAGCTTGGAACGCTGCCCCTCTGGCCTTTATTTCTCCCTTTTAAAGAAATCATTCCAAGTAGTTCTTCTTTAATACTGGTCTTCAAAAACCATCCGGATAAATACTAGTAACTGGGCTATGCCTCTTATGTCTGTGGATTCATCCAGTTGGAGTGAGAAAGCAACACAATTTCAAACATTCTCCAACAATTGTTCAGTTGTGTCTCCACACATCTTTTCTATTCGCCGCACAACGGTGTTTCTTGACAATTGTAGACCTTGAAAAGCAACTATGATCTCTTTCTTATTTTTAAATCCTTCAAAAAGATTGTCAGCTGCTTCAAGAAATCAATCCTTTACAAATTTCCCTTCAGTGAAAGGTTTGCATTTCTTTGCGATCAGGTTGCTGACCTTGAAGGATGCTATGGTTGCATTGACCGAATGTGACCTTGGCTTTGCCATCAACTGTTGCTGAGTAGCCAATTTCGATTTAAGTTCTTTGAGCTTCAGCTTACAAATTTTACTTTTGGGTGGAAAATCAGCATCAAACTTATTGCTATGCAGACCCTTATAATGATGTTCCAGATTACACTTTTTGGGCAAGGATCCTGGGGCGTTACATAATAACATAGTAAATGACGGCAGATAAAGACCAGTATGGTCCATCTAGTCTTCCCAGTAAGATGGCAAGAGTAGGTGCACCTGCCGCTCCATGCAGGCCACCCCTCCCCATATCTTTGTTTTAGGGGTGAACCCACCACTCCGTGTAGGATACCCCTGTATGTTGAGAAATTAGTTAAGTTTATTTTGATTTTATCCTGTTGCTGTATAGGGATCTACTGTGTTTGTCCCATGCCATTTTGAATTCTGTCACTGTATTTGCCCCCACCACTTCCATCGGGAGGGCACTCCAAGCATCCACCACCCTTTCAGTGAAAAAGTATTTCCTGACATTGCCTTTCAGTTTACCCCCTTGCAGCTTCATGTTATGCCCTCTAGTTTTACAGTTTCCCCCTTCTTTGGAAGAGGTTTGTTTGTTCATTATTTCTCTTTACGTATTTAAAGGTCAGAATCATATCTCCCCTGCCCCTCCTCTCCTCCAGTGTGTACATATTTAGGTCTTCAAGTTTCTTCTCATAAGGCTTCTGATGCAGGCTCCAAATCATTTTGGTCGCCTTCCTCTAAACAGTTTCCAGTCTTTTTATATCCTTTGTAAGATATGGTCTCCAAAACTGAACACAGTATTCCAAGTAAGGCCTCACCAGTGACTTATACACTGGCATTAGTACCTCTTCCTTTCTGCTGGTAATTCCTCTTTATATGCAACCCAACATCCTCCTGTCCTTTGCCACTGCGTTATCGCACTGTTGTGCCACCTTGAGATCCACAGAAATAATCACACCAAGGTCCTTCTCCTGGTCCGTGCACACCAATCTCTCTCCCCCTATCATGTACATTTCACCTGGTTTTCTGCTTCCCAAGTGCATGACACAGCACTTCTTCACATTAAATCTTAACTGCCAAGCATTAGACCATTCTTCCAGCTTTTGTAGATCTTTCCTCATGTTATCTACTCCCTCAGGGGAGTCCACTCTGTTGGAAATTTTCGAGTTATCTGCAAAAAGACAGACTTTTCCATGCAGTCCTTCAGCAATATCACTCACAAATACATTGAACAGTGCCGGGCCCTAGACCTAAACTTGGAAGCTGGCTTCGACGTCTGGGGTCTGCAGACCTCGGGGCTTCGAAGGTCAGAGGATGGAGAGGTGCAGCTTCCAAAGCTTCCATTGCTCGATGGGTGAAGCAAGTTATAGGAGCTGCGTATGCAGCACATGTTACAAATTAGACAACACCACTTGTCTTTCACCATGATGAAGAAGTAGTCCATTTCCCATTCATCATGAAAGTGGTAGGTTTTGCTCTTCTTTGGAACACTCATCTTCGTTATACTGGGGTGGCTAGATGTAAGAAGGCCAAATCTGCTAAGTTAGTATAAACACTGGCTGAATCTGGTCCAAAACTGTCACTGTCCCAAAGTATTAAAGATCAACAGGAACTGAAGACCTCTGGATGATGTGCAATACAAGGACTGGAGATGCCAAAACCACACATGCCGTTCTAAAAGTAAAAATAAGAATTCATCATACTGGCACCAATAATCAAATACTACCAAACAATCATCAAAAAAACTCAAACACCTGTCCAGCAAACCAGATAAAATGAAATACCACCAAACAAGTTCAAATACCACCACATGCGATTTAATAAATTCTCCACACAGTTTAGAATCAACACAAAGGCGAAATAAAATTGCAGTGTAGAATCAATGCAAAGGCTAGGCAAAATAAAATTGCAGAGGCAAGCAAAAGTCACAGTGGTTTGAACCAATTCGAAGGCAAGGCATAGGCAAGTTAGAACAAAATTGGAAAAGCTCGCCAAAATCACCAAATTCTTGACACTTTGTTGTGTCTGCCCGAAAACGTTTAATGAAAGCGAACTATAAAGCGACCAACGACCAGCACACGACACAACTAATATGGTAAGTGTATTCAGGTAAAGCCCGGGTAAATGGATATCGCCCGGTATATAACACACTTCTAAGGGGTGTTGGGGCGTGGGCAGGAATGTGTGATTCTGAGAGGCAGGAGACCAGGTATGATGCCGGGCCTGTGGCATCTCCTCATGGGGCATGGGCGGCAGCCCCCTGGGGTACCCACAAGCTATTGGCACGAAAACAACAAGTGCCCCCAATACACCTGCAGGCAAGATTCCCGCAGGCAGAGAAAAAAGACAGGCAAAGGATCAGCAGCAGCCAAGATGGAGCCAAGTGGGGCTGGCGATCTACCTCTGACCCCTCCGCGATCTACAGGTAGATCGCGATCTACCTGTTGGACATGCCTGCATTATAACATAATGGAAAGAATATGGCATGACTACAAACCAGACAAGAGAAGGTCACCTACCAAAACTCACAACCGAGCAAGGAGGGCATTAATCAGAGATGCCACAAAGACACCAAGGATTTATTTATTTATTTACTTATTTATTTAGCTAGTCATATACCACCCATATAAGAGTCTAGGCGATTTACAACAAACAATCATTCCAAGTAGGCTTTACATAGAACAAAAAGAGGAGTTAATACATAAGTATAATACTATATAAAGGATAAAATAATTTAATTAATTAGAAAAGTGGTCCATAAAGAGATGAGTTTTTAGCTTCTTTTTAAAATCCAGGAGGTCATAGGTAGTGTGAAGATCATTTGGGAGTGATTCCAAAGAGCAGGTGCGAAAAAAGAGAAAGCTCTTCTAGATGTAGTGAAGCTTGTCTTGATATATATTGAAGGAATGTGTAATATATTAAGTGAGTTTGATCTCCTGTTTCTGTTACCTGGAATTTTCTGGATCAGATATTGAAGATGAACAGCTGAAAGACATTGATAAACTTTAACGATTGTAAAAAGGGACTTGAATTTAATACATCGAGAGACTGGTAACCAATGTAACTGCAAAGGATAACACTGAAGTAGCTGCAATGATCCACAGCGGAGATGTATCTGTCAATAGGACCACTTTAAGCCATACACTCCACAGAGCAGGACTTTATGGAAGAGTGGCCAGTAAAAAGCCATTGCTTAAAGAAAGAAATAAGAAAACACATTTGGAGTTTGCACAACAGCATGTGTTGGACCCCTCAAACATGGGAGAAGGTTCTCTGGTCAGATGATATGAAAACTGCACTTTTTGGCCATCATGCGAAACGCCATATGTGGCGCAAACCCAACACTTCCCATTACCCTAAGAACACCATTCCCACAGTGAAACATGGTGGTGGCAGCATCATACTGCGGGGATGTTTTTCATTGGCAGGGACAGGAAAACTGGTCAGGATTGAAGGAACGATGGATGGCACTAAATACAGGGCAGTTCTTAAGGAAAACCTGTTTCAGTCTGCCAGAGATTTGAGACTCGAAAGAAGGTTCACCTTCCATCAAGACAATGACCCTAAACATACTGCTAAAGCTACACTGGAGTGGTTTAAAGGGAAACATTAAATGTCTTAGAATGGCCTAGTCAAAACCCAGACCTCAATCCAATTGAGAATCTGTGGCATGACTTGATTGCTGTACACCAACGCAACCCATCTAACTTGAAGGAGTTGGAGCAGTTTTGTCTTGAGGAATAGGTGAAAATCCCAGTGGCTAGATGTGCTAAGTTAATAGAGACATACCCCAAGATACTTGCAGCTGCAAATGCAGCAAAAAGTGGCTCTACAAAGTATTGACTTTGGGTGGGGGAGGGGGGGAATACCTATGCACACTCCTGATTTCTGTTTGGGGTTTTTTTTGTCTTAATTATTGTTTGTGTCACAATAAAAGATACTTTGCACCTTCAAAATGGTAGGCATGTTGTGTAACTCACATGGTGCTAACCCCCAAATCTCCATTTTAATTCCAGGTTGTAATGTGACAGGGGATGAATACTTTCACAGGCCACTGTATGTGCAGATGCTATGTGCATGCAACTCTGAAGTCATACACACTTCAGTACTTCGGAGGTACTTGTGCATAACATCTGCACATATACCTCATAATGGCCTGCTATTCTTCACATATATTATAATATTGCAGAATTGCTATCCACAGAATAACATCCCATCTTATGTGCACAGAAAAATCAGGCATAAACTCCTCACTGGTGTTGATCACAGAACAACGAGCCATCCTTTATGCTTCTCAGACCTTTTCTTAAAGGACCAACTTAGCCTTCTGGTCTTCTGCACACTTCTCTGTATCGATGCTACATAGCTAATTTCTTCATTACCATCCATTTCAATGGATTCAAATGTGCATATATTGCTGTCTTCTCAAGGCTTTGTGCAGTTCGCGTGTGCACAAAACTTGTTCTTGCCGTGCTAAAATCGAGCTAACCTGTGTGCAAAGCCTAGTGCATTTTTCTACATTAGCCTCTTAGTTTGTTAGGGAGCATGGTAAGGGTGTAAAGGAGTGGTCAGGGTAGGCCTACAATATCAACATGGAAGTCCCATCTTAGGAGAATTAACATTGATGGGAAAATATCTGGACGGTGATATTTACATCTGCCCTGAGGTAAAGAACAGGTATAAAAGCCCCAGTAAATGCCTCCTCCCATTTCACCCCCTGATTCCCCCACAAAGCATTATATGCACCAAACCTCCCACAAAGTGCCTGATTTCCCCAATAATAAGAACCCCTATTTGATGGCCACAGGCAGAGCCCCCTCCATTCTTTGATCCCCTACCTTGGCTAATACAGTCACATGGTCCCTTGTATCTAGTGGAAGAGGAGAGATCTCTAATTGTTCCTGCTCCTTCTGCCTCAGGTTCCAAAACAGTGCCATGTCTTCTAGTGGAAATCTCATGGCACTACCACTAGGGGTGAAACTGCCAAATAGGGAGATTTTGCTTTACTCTGAACCATGTGCTCCTGATCAGCTCTCCCACTGGTTCTAGCTTACAAGTTTTTCTATCCTCTTTTTTCAAAGGCTAGTGCTAGCATCATGGTTCCACCCTGATTAAGGTAAAGTCAATCCTTTTGGAATAAATCTACCCCCTTTCTACAGAATGTTGCCCAGATCCTAACATCTAAATTCTTCATTCCTGCACAATTGTCATCCATGTATTGGGACTCCAGGGCTCTGCCTGACTCTTGGATCCTGAGCACTGAAGAGAGAGCATTTCTGAGAATGCTGTCCCAGAAGTTCTGGATTTCTACTTTCTACCTAAAAACCTAAATTTGGCTTCCAGAACTTCCCTCCCATACTTTCCTATGTTGTTGGTACCCATACATGCCAAGACAGTAAGATCATCCTAAGCACTGTCTAAAATCTTACCTACAGTAGCTGATATATGAGGTCTGTCTCCTATGCAGCAGGCAGGCAAGTGATCGAGTGACCCTCACGTCAACCAGCTACTCAGCTATCTGTATGCCTAAAGAATGAACTGCCTACTAAAGTAGCTGTTCTTGTCCTTCCCTGCTGGGCAGAAGTCTCTAGAGACACATCCTTGGTGCAAGAAGATATTGCATCCCCTGCAGGACAGGCCCTGGCTACAGGATTATTTTCTGCCACCCCCAGACAATGCCCTCATAACAAGTGATCTCACTCCTCCAAGACAGCAGAGAGGATGCCAGAATCAAGGTGGAACCTCATAACAAGTGATCTCACTCCTCCAAGACAGCAGAAAGGCTGCCAGAATCAAGGTGGAACTTCTTTACTATATGTCTCTGTACCATTGATGTTGATTTCACACCTGGTTGGTGTACATAGATGTAAGTTTTCTATTGTGGTACAAGAATGCTGGACTATCCTATCCAAATTCTTAAGAACAGAGCTGAATTTACACACTTTTCATAAAAGGATGAAGTGTTGCATTTTTCAATGACTTTTAATAGCATAGTAATCAAAATTATTTTAATATCATGTTTTGCATTATACAATTTGTATATATTTATTATTTCATATGTTTATTGTTACCCAAACAGAACTTGAGTGATTAGTGGGCTAAAAGTGTTTCAAAATAAGCACAGATTTTTTTTGTACCCTTAAAATACTCTAATTAGCTGAAGAATAAACACCTAGGAATTAAACCCTAGTTACAATCCCCCTTAAGACTGAGATGACTGAAAATGCTCAAGAAGCTCATTGGGTGTCCCCTAGTCTTTCTACCTTTTGAAGAAGTAAACAATTTATCTACGTTTACCCATTCCACTCCACTCATTATTTTATAGACCTCAATCACAACTTCCCTCGGCTATCTCTTTTCCAAGCTGAAGAGCTCTACCCTTTTAAGCTGTTCCTCATAGGGATATCCTTCCATCCTCTTTACCATTTAGTCACTCTTCCCTATACCTTTTCCAATTCCATTATATCATTTTTTAGATATTGCAACCAGAATTGCACACACTATTCAAGGTACAGTCGCACCATGGAGGGATACAGAGGCACTATAATATCTTTGTTTTCTTCTCCATTCCTTTCTTTATGATTCCTAGCATTCTATTGCTTTCTTGGCTGCCACTAGACACTGGGTTAGAGGGTTTTGGCATATTATCCAAATTGATACCTAGCATCCTTTTCCTGGGTTGATTCCTAATGTGGAACCTTGCATCATGTAACCATAGTTTGGATTGTTTTTCCCTAAGTGTATAACTTTGCATTTGTTCAAATTAAATTTCATCTGCCATTTGGATGGCCAGTCTAACAATTTTTCAAGGTCCTCTTGCAATTTTTCACAATCCTTTTGTGATCTAACAACTTGGAATAATTTTGTGTCATTTGCAAATTTGATCACCTCAGTCTTTGTTCCTATTTCCAGGTCATTTATTAATATATATTTGATTGTATTTGAACTATTTCCATCATATCGATAGATGGATCTTTTATACAGGTCATGGTTATATACATCTTACTTATCATTCTCAGCCTGGTGTTGAATTCAAATTGGGTAATCTTTCCCTTGCCTTGAATTCAGCATATCCATCTCTTTCTATATAGGCTAGGAGTTCAACCATTAATTTCTCCACTTCCTGCCTGTCTTCTTCCGCTTCTGTTTACTTCTTGACTGTCCTCGGTTTATCTTGCTTTCTGAGTTTCTAGATCTCCCATCTCCCTCTCTATCTAAGCCTTCATTCTAGTGCTCTATTCCGAGCCTCTTCTTTTTCTTTTATCAACCTGGTGTTCCTTTCCAGATCCGTTCTTTATCTCAATGCATCAGTTCTTCTTCTTGTGCTCCTTTCTGAATCCATTCCTTCCCCTTATGCATCAACCTTTCTTCTGGTGCTCCTTTCCAGACTCCCTCTTTCTTTTTCTTTTATTTCTATAGTTCCCTTTTCCTTTTCTCTTTCTCCACATATAACTTGCTTCTGGCTCTCCCACTTAGGTTTCCTCTTTCTTTATATATATCTTGTTCTACAGAAGTCCTCAATTGTTTTAAGGTGTTTTAAGTCACATACTTCTTTTCTTTTATCTTTAAAATTACGGATCTTAAATTTGCATCAGTTGTTTTTTGCAGCTTTTCTTCTGGCAGTATTTCTCTTTTCTTTCCAGTTGTTTAATACCCCCTTGATTTAAATATAGGCTTTGTAACATATCTCTTCTAGGAGAGGAATAGCCTAATGGTTAAAGCAGTGCAATGCAGCTCCTTGTGATCTAAGGCAAGTCACTTAACCCACTAGTGCTTCAGGTACAAACTAAATACCTACTATACCTGAATATAACTCACCTTGAACTTCTGAGAAAGGCATGAGCTAAATTCAATTCCCTCTTTATCTGCAGGGGCCCACTTAATTGTAGTTCATTCTCTTAACCTTTTAATTAACTTCTATGGTTTATCTCCAGCTACAGTGGGCTGAATGTAACTCACCTTTAACTTCTGAGAAAGGCAAACGCTAAATCAAATTACCTCTTTGTCTGCAGGGGTTCACTTAATTGTAGTTAATCCTCTTAAATTTTTCATTAATTTAGATGGCTCATCTCCTGCTGCATGGGTCCATGAACAAGTTCATCAGTGCCTTTATCTGCAGCAGGTGTGTTATCTTCATCTGCAGAGTGTACCCTATTGCTACAACCCACCTCTAGCCCTAGTACTCAAGCTACGAGTGGACACCTTTTTATCCCCGGTGACGTGAGGACAGTATGTATTTTCTTTCTTTTCTATCATACTTTAATTGTACTGTCACCTTGCTGAGATTTGGTATAGATGTTATACAATGGGATCATCACATGGAGGTACTCAACAAGACCTGAGGAGAATTTTATTCTCTCCCCCTCAGAGATGCATTACAATTCACAAGCTCCTGCTGCTGAATTATATGACCCCCCCCCCACATAGGAATCTATCAGGAGTAGGTTCACCAAATGTGCTAGTTTTGTGCATGGCAGGCATAAATCCCATCTCTAAGCAGGGGCCGCGGAACGTCTCTGATTGGGGAGGCCAAGCTCCACCTTGACTCCACCCCGACTCCATCCTAGCTCTCCTGCAGCCTTCCCTGCCTGCTCTACCCACAGGGATCCTACCTCCCACAGGCAGAAGGGAAGGGAATGGCTGCGATCATGGCAGACTCCTTCTGTCTACCTGCGGGAGATTGGATCCCCTCAGCCAGGAGGGGAAGGCTGCTGTAATCATAGCAAAGACTCCTTCTGTCTGGCCACAGGGATCCGGACTCCCACAGGCAGATAGGAGTCTGCCATGATCGCGGCTGCTCTCTTCTCTCTGCTGGTGGGCAAACTTTTAGTGGGGTCAGAGCCCATGTGGCCCACCCCATTCCAACACCTAAGTCCCTAAGCCAGGCTATGTGCAGTATGATCTCATTCGCTCAAACTGATTATTAATGCTCACCATAATACTTGCATGATGCCAAAGAGAGCTTCCTTCTGCAGTTTATAAGATGTAATATGTATAGGCAACTTATCAAAGGATGCTTGAAAATTCCATTTTATCTTTATGTAATTTCTTGATATACCGCCCAGGTTGAAAAGCATTAGAGCAGTTACAAACACTAAATGCAGGTACTGGATATATTCCTTTATCCCTGAAGGGCTCACAATCTACATGCAGGTGACAGAGGGTTAAGTGATTTGCCCAAGACCACAGTGGAGGAGTGGCCTAGTGGTTGGGGCAAGGTACTTCAGGCCAGAAGGTTGGGGGTTCAAATCCCACTAGAGGACAGCAACCTTGGGCTGGAAGGACTGGGGTTTCTAGTCCCACAGGTGCTCCTTGTGGTCTTGGGCAAGCCACTTAACCCTCCATAGCCCATGTTCCCTGTAAAATAGTTATCTCCAAGTTATAATGCCCTGTTCAATGTAATTTCAGTTTGTTCAATGTAAGCCACACTGATGCAGAATAGCATGGTATATAAGAGAATATAAATAAAGAAGCATCCATAGGGCTAGAGACCCCAGTCACAGATTGCTGTCTTTGAGCAGGAATAGAACTTGTGGCCCTCTAGCCCGAGACAACTTGTCACAGCCACTAGGCCACTCCTCCCTGTAGCAGCTGATACAATGGGAAAATTGTATGTATCCTTCTGCCACATTTTCTTAGTCTCTGACTGTATGCTTGGTACTTAAAGTTTTTCTCTTTCTCCACTTGATGCATAAAATAATAAATTGTCACTGAAACCTCGGTTGCCAATGCTGTTTTTTGTGTTCTTCTCTTTCAACACAATCTCTGGTCTTCTTATATCCAGCTTTTTATTGGATGGAATGGGACTTCAAGTGATTATAACCTCTTTATTTTTTCAGTTCGTTATGTTATGTTAGTTTTCCTCTTTTTTTCTATTCTCGCTGTGAACCATCTCATCTGTAATACACTGTCCTGTGCTGCTAGCTTCATAAGAACATAAGATATGCCATACTGGGTCAGACCAAGGTCCATCAAGCACAGTATCCTGTTTCCAATAGTGGCCAATCTAGGTCATACGTACCTAGCAGTTTCCTCAAAAGACACAGGTTCCACAATTCTTGTATTGGGTCAAGCACTGATATCCTGGGTCCCTTCTTAATAGTGGTTTATGGACCTTTCCTCCAGGAACTTGTCCAACCCCTTTTTATACCCAGCTACACTAACAGCCTTTACTATAATCTCCGGAAACAAATTCCAGAGTTTGATTACACATTGAGTGAAAAAATATTTTCCTTTATTAGTCTTAGTTTACCCTGTGCCTTCATTGCATGTCCCCTAGTCTTTCTATATTCTGATAATGTAAACAATCGATCTACATTTACCCATTCAACTCTGTTCATTAATTTATAGACTTCTATCATATCTCCCCTCAGTCGTCTCTTTTCCAGGTTAAAGAGCCCTAACCTTTTTAGCCTTTCTTCATAGGGGTATCCTTCCATCCCTTTTACCATTTTGGTGGCTCTTCTCTGAACCGTTTCTAATAACGCTATATCCTTTTTAAGATATGGCAACCAGAATTGCACACAATATTCAAGGTGCGGTCTCACCATGGAACGATATAGAGGCATTATAATATCCTTTGTTTTATTTTCCATTCCTTTCCTTATGATACCTAGCATTCTATTTGCTCTATTGACCGCCGCTGCACACTGGGCCGAGGGTTTTAACATGTTAACCACAATGACGCCTAAATCTTTTTCCTGGGTGGTGGCTCCTAATGTGGAACCTTGCATCGTGTAACCATACTTTGGGTTGTTCTTCCCTAGGTGCATAACTTTGCACTTGTCCACATTAAATTTCATCTGCCATTTTGATGCCCAGTCTTCCAATTTATCAAGTTCCTCTTGCAATTTTCCACAATCCTCTTGGGTTTTAATAACTTTAAATAGTTTTGTGTCATCTGAAAATTTGATAACCTCACTCGTTATTCCCTTTTCCAGGTCATTTATGAATATGTCAAAAAACAGCGGACACAGCACAGATCCCTGGGGTACACCACTATACAACTTTCTCCATTGGGAAAATTGGCCATTTAGCCCTACCCTCTGCTCTCTATCTTTTAACCAGTTCCTGATCCACAATAGTACACTGCCTCCTATCCCATGACTCTTTAGTTTTGCCAAACGTCTCTGATGAGGGACCTTGTCAAAGGCTTTCTGAAAGTCCAAATACACTATATCACCCGACTCACCTTTGTCTACCTGTTTATTCACACCTTCAAAAAAACATAACAGATTAGTAAGACAAGATCTTCCTTGTCTAAAGTCATGTTGGCTGTCTCCCATTAAGCTATGACTATTTACATGTTCAGCAATTTTGTTCTTTATTATGGATTCTACCATTTTTCCCGGTACTGACGTCAGGCTCACAGGTCTGTAGTTTCCCAAATCACCCTTGGAACCCTTTTTAAAAATTGGTGTTACGTTCGCCATCCTCCAATCTTCAGGTATCACAGATGATTTTAATGATAGTTCACAGATTGCTAATAGGAGGTCTGCAATCTCATATTTCAGTTCTTTCAACACCCTTGGATGTATATCATCCAGCCCAGGTGATTTGCTATTCTTCAGTTTATCTAATAGTTGCAATACATCTTCCCGATGTATCGATATTTCCTTCAATTCTTCTGCACCTTTAAATACCACTTCAGTCATGAGTAACATCCCTACATCTTCCTCAGTAAAGACCGAAGCAAAGCATTCATTCAGTCTCTCCACTATCGCCTTGTCGCCTCTTAGTGCCCCTTTAACCCCTCTATCATCTAATGGACCAACTGACTCTCTCACAGGTTTTTTGCTAAAAATGTACTTGAAAAAGTCTTTATTATGCGTTTTTGCTTCCGCAGCAAGCTTCTTCTCAAATTCTCCCTTTGCCTGCCTTATCAATGCCTTGCATTTAACTTGCCAGTGCTTGTGCTGTTTCCAAGTTTCGTCGTTTGGCACTTTTTTCCATTTCCTGAAAGATGCTTTTTTGGCAAAAACAGCCGCTCTGACCTCACCTTTAAACTATGCTGGCAGCTTTTTGGACTTCCATCCACTTTTCTTAAAGCGTGGAATACAGCTGGTCTGGGCTTCCAAGATAGTATTTTTCAACAACACCCAAGCTTGATGTAAGTCTTTAACCTTTGCAACTGCTCCTTTTAGTTTTTTATTAACTATTTTCCTCATTTTATCATAGTCTCCTTTTCAAAAGTTAAAAGGTAGTACTGTGGATTTCCTTACTATCCCTCCTCCACTAATTAATTCAAACGCGATCATACTATGATCACTATTGCCAAGTGGCCCCAACACCCTTATCTCTTGCACCAGATCTGGTGTTCCACTAAGGACTAGGTCTAATATGGCTTCCCCTCTGGTCGGTTCATGAACCAGCTGCTCCAAGAAGCAGTCATTTATTTCATCTAGGAACTTTATCTCCCTAGCATGTCCTGCCGTGACACTGACCCAGTCAATACCGGGGTAATTGAAATCACACATTATTATTTCTGTGCTGTAACTTTTGTTAGCTTCCTTGATTTCTTTGAGAATTTCATCATCCATTTGTTCATTCTGGCCAGGCGGTCGATAGTACACCCTCATTGCCATCGTCTTCCCCTTTTCACATGGAATTTCAGTCTATAGAGATTCTACAGCAAATTTTGTTTCCTGCAAAACTTTAATCCTTTCCGACTCAACCCCTCCACCAATTTTATCAGCTCTATCATTACGATATAGTTTGTACCCAGGTATCACAGTGTCCCACTGGTTGTCCTCCTTCCACCATGTCTCTAAGATTCCAATCATTTATTTATTTATTTACATTCTCTTATATACCATGCTATTCTGCATCAGTGCGGTTTACATTGAACAAACTGAAATTACATTGAACAGGGCATTATAACTTGGTGATAACTATTTTACAGGGAACATGGGCTATGGAGGGTTAAGTGGCTTGCCCAAGACCACAAGGAGCACCTGTGGGACTAGAAACCCCAGTCCTTCCAGCCCAAGGTTGCTGTCCTCTAGTGGGATTTGAACCCCCGACCTTCCGGCCTGAAGTACCTTGCCCCAACCACTAGGCCACTCCTCCACTCCTAACCTCTAATTTAGTGCTATGTGTTCTAAATCTCCCATCTTATTTTTTAGACTTCTAGCATTTGCATACAAGCATTTTAGAGACTGTATTTTATTCATATTAATTTGGCTATTGGTAGGCATGAGTAATTTGGGATCTTTAAGCTCTGTCTGCTCCATACTCGAGGGCATTTGGGCTACTTTACTCTTTTTTGGAACCTCTCTGGTTTTGGTAGTATCCTTTAAGGATACATTCTTCCGAACCATGCACTCTTGTGTGACTGTCGGCTTTCCCCTATTATCTAGTTTAAAAGCTGCTCTATCTCCTTTTTAAAGGTCAATGCCAGCAGCCTGGTTCCATCCCGGTTAAGGTGAAGCCCATCCCTTCGGAAGAGCCCCTTCTTTCCCCAGAATGTTCCCCAGTTCCTTACAAGTCCAAAACCCTCATCTCTGTACCATTATCTCATCCACCCATTGAAACTCCGGAGCTCTGCATGCCTTGTGGGTCCTGCACATGGAACGGGAAGCATTTCAGAGAACGCTACCCTGGAAGTTCTGGATTTCAACTTCCTACCTAAAATCCTAAATTTAGCCTCCAGAACCTTCCTACCACATTTTCCTATGTCATTGGTACCGACATGTACCAAGACAGCAGACTCCTCCCCAGCACTATCTAAGACCTTATCTAGGTGGCGCGTGAGATCTACATGCCTAATGATCGAATCACCAAGTTGTCCTAACCTTCCTTCATGGGCACATGGCCCTGGAGAAACTTCCTCGGTGCGAGAGGGTTTTACATCACCTGGAAGACAGGTCCTAGTTACAGGATCACTTCCTGCCATACCAGGGTGATGCTCTCCTGTCACGTGACCTCTCTCCTCCATGGCAACAGGGATGCTGCCAGTCTGGAGTTGGGACTTCAGAACTATATCCCTGTAGTTCTCGACTGTGTACCTCTCTGTCTTTCTTATGTTTTCCAAATCTGCTACTCTAGCCTCTAGAGAATGGACTTGTTCCCTGAGAGCAAAGAGCTCCTTGCACCTAGTGCACACGTAAGACCTCTCACCAACTGGGAGAAAATCATACATGTGACACTCAATGCAAAAGACTGGAAAGCCCCCATCTCGCTGCTGGACTGCTGTCTGCATCTTAGTTTTAAGCTTGTGTTTAGATCTAAGTTCTTTACTTACTAAGGGTTGCTATGGATATGTATACTTATATGTTGCCGGGGCCTCCGATGAGCAGCACTTCTGACGGGGGTGAGAGCAGGAGCTCCCCCTTCCTCTCCGAGCCCACCAATCAGCAGCCAGGCCCAACGGCTTAAGATCCGCCGTTGCCGGGGCCTCCGATGAGCAGCGCTTCTGACGGGTGTGAGAGCAGGAGCTCCCCCTTCCTCCCCGAGCCCACCAATCAGCAGCCAGGCCCAACGGCTTAAGATCCGCCATTGCCAGGGCGTGCCCACGCCTTGCGGGCCTCGCCAGAGGGCCCTTTGGCGTGGCCCTTAGGCGTTGGTCCGTGGCGTCTGTTTCTGGAGTCTATATTGATGTCCTGCTTATATATCAGGGTAACTTGCTGTTCCGTGTCCTTCTCCTTCTCTTATCTGTTTGACTGTTTCTGTCCTCTACTCTGTCCTATCTTATAATGGCGTTCTTTTCTTATTTCCTTAAATGATGTAGTATTGTAAACCGCTCTAATACCTTTTGGTCTGAGCGGTATATCAAATTCAAATAAACATAAACATAAACATATACTAATAAAACTGTACCTAATACGTTTAATATACCTTGTTCACCTGAAGCTTAATTAATCTCAGGCCCTTAGTGTATGACTGATTTGGATAACGAGCTTCACCTGAGAGCATCTCCTTTCCTTTAAGATGCGTAAGTACCTATAAAGCTACGATTATCCCAGGGGTGGGTGGGTGTTGAGGAGGGACGGAGGGAAATAACACTTATTAAAATAGGGCTGCTACACAGTACCCTGTCCTGTGCTGCTGAGGTAAACTGTGACAACTTCCTGGGTGATTAACAGTCCTTGCTTGGATAGAAGGAGTCTTTTAAAATGGGCTTTTGACCTGCCACCTGGTGTTAACACCTATTGAAAAGGTTTCACAGGTACTTGCCCCCTAGGTAGAAGGCCTCTCTGTAAGGGTCTCTAGAAGACTTTATTTGTTGCTCAAAGAGTACTGATCCTGTTTGCCTTTTATGCTAAGTTATATTCTGATTTGATTTAAATTAGAGCTCTTTCCTGCTGCTAGGCTCTGACTTATTATGAAATTTAAACTACAAGCTCTCTGATGGTTTCTAAATTTAACCAGAAAGCTCTCTTCTGTGTTTTAAAGTGACTATTAAATTTAAACTACAAGCTCTCTGCTGGGTTCCAAAGTTAACCAGAAAGCTCTCTTCTGTGTTTTAAATGTAAACTTACACTGCTGCTATGAGGCCCTGACTGATTTAACAAAAAACACTGGGTTCACAGATTAATTAGCTTTAATACAAAGAAGTCCTTTCAGAAAATTCCCAGAAGTATATACTCACAATTTCAGATCTCTCTCCAGAAGTATCAGTCCCTTTTTCTATTCCTTGTTCTTGGGCTTCCTTGTTCTTCTTTTCTCTGGAGCCCTCTCTTTCTCCTCTGCAGAGTGCATGAGAGATCTGAAAACATTCCTACAGAGCCCTGCAGACTCTGGGCAGCACTTCAGCCTCCCAAACCCCCCTAGCAGGTAAAACATTTATAAACAAATTTTCTTTCTTGTTACATTAATCCTTTTAGATGCCCGTCTACCAGGGACAACTCTGCACACAATAATTTTATTTTCCCCTTCAATGTGCTTGTTCCAAGGAGGAGTCATCGTCATTTTCTTTTTCTTTTGCCCTGCATTTTCCGTGGCAGAACTTTTCTAGTAATGATTTTTGCTGCACAACATTGTATTTGGGATGCATGGCCTAGTGGTTGCAGCAAGTTGCCTCAGACTAGAGAGTCAGGGGATCAAATCCTGCTGGAGGGACTGGGGTTTCTAGTCCCATAGGTGTTCCTTGGGTAAGCCACTTAACCCTCTGTTGCCTCAGCTACAAAACATAGATTGTGAGCCCTTCAAGGACAAGGGAAATATATGTAGTACCTGAATGAACACAGCTTTGACCCAGTGAAAATTACTATATAAGCACTGATAAATAAATCAAATTTCTGTAATGTCAATAGATGATCCTTTCATATAGATAGTAACATAGTAAATGACAGCAGATAAAGACCAGTATGGTCCATCTAGTCTGCCCAGTAAGATGGCACGAGCAGGTGCATCTGCTGCTCTGTGCAGGCCACCCATCCCCATGTCTTTGTTTTAGGGGTGAGCCCACCGCTCCGTGTAGGACACCCCTGTATGTTGAGAAATTAGTTAGTTAAGTTTATTTTGATTTTATCCTGTTGCCGTAAAGGGATCCACTGAGTGCTACGTTCCTTCTTCGATTTCCCTGTAAATGTATTGTGAATTATAATAGTGCAACATATGTTTTTTCAGATGTTGCCCATTTGGAGCAATTTATTTCAGACAGACAGGGCTCAGTTCAGGTAGAAGGGGATGAGTAATTAATCATGCCTCCTTAGATGTAGGCTTTTCTTTTTAAGCCTTGTTTTCCTTTTTCAATTTTTTTCCATTATAATCACATTCAGGTCCCAGTGATGTGGACTTTATCATCATAATTTTCCTTGCAGTTTCTGTAATGTGTTATGTAATTTCCTATTTGATTGTCCTTTATTCTATGGTTGGTTGTTATACTAATTATATAATCAATAAAAAAAAAAAGGATCCACTGTGTCTGTCCCATGCCATTTTGAATTCTGTCACTGTATTTTCCCCCACCACTTCCATCGAGAGGGCACTCCAAGCATCCACCACCCTTTCAGTGAAAAAGTATTTCCTGACATTGCCTTTCAATTTACCCCCTTTGCAGCTTCATGTTATGTCCTCAAGTTTTAAAGTTTCCCCTTCTTTGGAAGAGGTTTGTTTGTTCATTATTTCTCTTTAAGTATTTAAAGGTCTGAATCATATCTCCCCTGTCCCTCCTCTCCACCAGAGTATACATATTTAGGTCTTCAAGTCTCTTCTCATAAGGCTTCTGACGCAGGCTCCAAATCATTTTGGTCGCCTTCCTCTAAACAGTTTCCAGTCTTTTTATATCCTTTGTAAGATATGGTGTCCAAAACTGAACACAGTATTCCAAGTGAGGCCTCACCAGTGACTTATACAGTGGCATTAGTACCTCTTCCTTTCTGCTGGTAATTCCTCTTTGTATACAATCCAACATCCTCCTGGCCTTTGCCACTGCCTTGTCGTACTGTTGTGCCACCTTGAGATCCACAGAAATAATCACACCAAGGTCCTTCTCCTGGTCCGTGCACACCGATCTCTCTACCCCTATCGTATACATTTCACCTGGATTCCTGCTTCCCAAGTGCATGACACTGCACTTCTTTGCATTAAATCTTAACTGCCAAGCATTAGACCATTCTTCCAGCTTTTGTAGATTTTCCTCATGTTATCCACTCCTTCAGGGGCGTCCACTCTGTTGCAAATTTTTGTGTCATCTGCAAAAAAACAGACTTTTCCATGCAGTCCTTCAGCAATATCACTCACAAATACATTGAACAGTGCCGGGCCCAGGACCGAACCCTGGGGCACCCCGCTAATCACCCTCCTTTCATCCGAGTGAGCTCCATTTACCATCACCTTCTGTCATCTGTCAGTCAACCAATTTCTGATCCAGTTCACCAACTTGGGACCCATCCCCAAACTACTGAGTTTATTGATAAGCCTCCTATGAGGAACAGTATCAAAGGTTTTGCTGAAATCCAGGTAGATGACATCCATCGCATGCCCCTGATCTAGTTCTCTGGTCACCCAGTCAAAGAACTCAATCCGATTTGTTTGGCAAGATCGTCCTTTGGTAAAACCATGTTGCCTCGGATCATGCAACCTGTTGGTTTTGAGAAAGTCCACTATTCGCTATTTCAGAAGTGCCTCCATTACCTTTCCCGCCACCGAGGTAAGGCTCACAGGCCTGTAGTTTGTCACTTCTTCCCTGTCACCACTTTTGTGAAGAGGTACCACATCCGCCCTTCTCCAGTCCTGAGGAACTACTCCTGTGTCCAAGGATCTGTTGAAAACATCCTTTAACGGCCCTGCAAGAACCTCTCTGAGCTCTTTCAGTATCCTGGGATGTATCCCATCCGGTCCCATGGCCTTGTTCACTTTCAGTTTTGCAAGTTGTTCTAAAACATCATCTTTAGTGAATGGTGTGGTATCTACTTCATTCCCATTTTTATATTTGGGAGTCACAGGTGGTCCTTCTCCAGGATTTTCTTTAGTAAAAACAGAGCAGAAGTATTTGTTTAGCAATTTTGCTTTTTCAATGTCACTTTCCACAAATCCGTTCCCAGCACTTCTGAGTCCTTCAATTCCATCTCTGATTTTCCTCCTGTCCCGAATATACCTGAAGAAAGTTTTGTCGGCCACACTTCACATCTTTAGCCATCTTTTCCTCTGCATTCGATTTTGCTTTCCTTATTTTTCTTTTTGTCTCTTTTAGTTTGCTCCTGTATCCCTTACTGCATTCCTCTGTTTGCAAGCTTTTGAATTTTGTGAAAGCTGTGTTTTTCGTCTTTATTTGAGCAGCCACTTCTTTGGAGAACCAAATAGGTTTCCTTCTCCTCTTGTTTTTATTTACTTTCCTTGCATATTTATCTGTTGCCCCTTTTATTGCCACCTTTAGTTTAGCCCATTGCAGTTCCACTTCCCTTATCCCCTCCCACCCTGCCAACTCCTCCTTCAGGTACTTGGCCATTCTACTAAAGTCAGTGTTTTTGAAGTTTAGGACTTTGAGCTTGCTATGATTGGACTGCACCTTGGCTTTTATCTCATACCACACTATGTGATGATCGCTGCTCTTCACAGGGGCACCCACCCAGACATTCGACATGCTCTCACCGTTGGTGAGCACTAAATCCAGCATTGAGCTTTCCCTGGTTGGTTCCATCACAATTTGTTTAAGTGACACATCTTGGAAATCATCCACAATTGTTTTGCTTCTTGCCAGATTCGCAGAAGGAGTACTCCAATCCACATCGGGTAGATTAAAGTCACCCAATATGATCACTTCCCCCATTGTGGCTATCTTGGCAATATCTAAATCAATTCATTATCTATTTCTTCGATTTGAGTCAGAGGTCTGTAGACTACAGTGCCATCTCCTCTTTCCAACACAATCCAGAGTGCTTCTTCTTTTCCCCATGCCCCATGCATTTCAGTAGCTTTAATATTACTTTTGACATACAAGGCTACTCCTCCTCCTCTTCCATTTTCTCTGTCTCTTCTGAATAGATTATAGCCAGCTATGGCTATATCACATTCATGCGATTCATTAAACCATGTTTCTGTAATTTCCACATTGTCCAAGTCCATTTCCACCATTAGGGCTTCCAGGTCCGGAACTTTGTTGGCTAAGCTTCGAGCATTTGTGCTCATTGCTTTCCAGCATTTAACTGGCTTGCATGTATTTTGCATTGATTTTGTTCTGTCCACTTCTTCCCACATGTCATTGATGTGTGATTTAAAAGTGTGGCTGTTTCTGATGCTGTTCTGCATTTGCCCGGAGTGACGTCCTGAACTAGTCCTTCTCCATCCGTCACCCGCTTTTTCTAGTTTAAATGCATATCCCCATGCCTGAAAAATGGCCTTATTCATCTTTATCATACTTCTGATGTTAAATTCAATGTTCCTTCACCAGGAACCCAGCATACTTATCTCTTTCAGTATAAGCCAGGAGCTTTTTGTATAAACGCATTTTTTTTTTCATGCCCCTTAACAGATTTTAATATGACCAGCAAAAGGAGTTAATAGGGCAGGTTACAATGTCACTTAGAAAAATACCAGGAGTGTCCAGAATGGAACAGAAGGATTCTGATTGGTACATATCCTGCACTTCAAAATAATAGACATGAAAGCTAAAATATATCTCTGATCAAGAGAAGATGAAAGATCAGCCTAAAAATATATCATGTTAAAAATGCCCATTTAGAGGTCTAAAATTTGGTACTAACAAATGCATGTATTTTATATTTAATTTGTTCATAACACATTTCAAGTATGTCTTGTATACAGTATGATTTATAGTCCTGAAGAACAGATGTTACTCATTGTTATTTTGACCACATATTAACCCTTAATGTGTTGCTATGGCTACAAAATAATTCTTAATCTTTTCCCTTCTAAGTTCTGAGCTCCATCAGTTTTGCCTTGGCTTTCAATGTGCATAACTATTTACAGTATAAATGTGATAGTTCATGTGTGATCCTAAGGCAGGGCTGACATTAGAGGTTGCCACCAAGGCAATTGCCAAGCCTGGCTCAAGCTTAAAAAGGCACACTCTGTCCGTGGGATTTGGGGCCCCTTCCCAAAATTTTGCCCTGAGCCCCAGCATGATTAGGCCTGGCTTTGCCTTTAGGTCTGTATGGCTGTAATTTAATGATCCTTAACTGCTGCTTTCCCAGCAGTAGGAGTTGTAAGAGGAGTTGTGTTGTCAAGCAATGGTAATGTCATCCATGACCTATCAGGAGCATAAAGTGAGAGTCATAGGGAGATGTGTTCTTATTGTATTCTTTTGCTTAGGAGAGAGTCTGACAGTAAAAGGGCAAGAAGCAGGCCCATGATGCCGTTTTTTTTTCCCAGTGGAGAGAAAGAGAGAGAAACAGAATTCAATACTTCTAGGTTCTATGGCCAGCTAAATAGAAGATGCATTAAGGCAGGGCTCTCCAAAGTCATGGTTTCAGGATATCCACAAAGAATATGCATGAGATGAATCTGCAAGCACTGGAAACTCGGTATATTTGAACTGATCTCATGCATATTCACTGTAGATATACTGGAACCCCCGACTGGCAGTGGCAGGACAGGTTTGAGAAACCCTGCAATAGGACAAATATGGAAAAAAGAAATTGACAAGTCTTGATCTTTTGACTCAATCATCAGACCTGGGTAAATGATACAATGATAAAAGGGGCAATTTTATAAGGAGGTAGCTATTTTTAGGTGCTAAGAACATGCATAAATACCGTATTTTAGTACTTTATGCACATAAATGCCAAATAGGCACATAACTGCCCTTTTATAAAATATCGACCAAAGTAAAAGTACATACATTAATTTTACAGTGCATATTTTCACTGTGGACATACACAGGGATGGAATTTGGGCAGTGCATGGGTGGTGTGAAAAAGTATTCATGTTGATTATAAAATAAAATAATTTAAACGTGTACTTGCAAAAATATAGGAGCATTAATTTACACCAGCTCTAAGGCTGTTAAGTCATTGTGCCTTAATCTAAGGCATATTCACCACCAACACACATGCCAGTATTTTATAAAGACGTGGAGGCACCTACTTTATCTTTATAAAAGAGGCTTAATGTAGGTGGAGTAGCAGCCTACAACCCCAGAAATCTGGCCTTGATTCCCTTGGGCACTCCTTGTGACCTTGGGCAAGTCACTTTACCCTCCATTGGAGGAAAAAGTCTGGCAATCTACTTCTGGTCATACCTTGCCAAGAAAGTCCAGAGGCTGCTGGGTCACCAGGAGTCATCATTGACTTGAAAGCATTTAAGAAAAAAAAAACATGTAGGTGCATTTAAATACACTTAAGTAGGTTCTCATTATAAAATTACTCTCCCAAACTGTAGTGGACAGACAGATGCTGGATTTTAAAGAGAAGGAGAATTGTTTAGCTGTTGTGCCATAATGTTTTTCTGCTTGCTGAATTCTTACTGCAGATCTTGTGGTTTGAAGTTCTGCAGTATCTCCATGTTTTGATTTTTCAGTTGCATATTGTAATAAATTGGCAAGATTGGGATCACAATGATCTCTATTGAACTGTAACCATGGTAACCCAGACCCAGGGCCCCCCTCCTCACCTCCAGCTCTTCAGCCCTCCATTTACCTACTCAACATCACAACACAATTTCGGTAGCAAAACTGGTCACAGCTTTATTTATCTCTCATAACAAATCACTAAACATCCCCAGCCAAACAGTGTCATACCCCCTTTTTCACCTTTAACCCTTTCCAGGCCGGTTCCGAAATACTCGGGACCCAAAATTCTGACCAAATGGCCGAGCCCGAAATAGTCGGGATCGGTGCAATGATGCAGATACTAAAGATTAATGAGCGAAATACCAGAAGCTAATGACAACACACATTTGGGCTGATGAAAAGAGAGTTGTGCTAGTGTTTCTATTTATACACCAGGCTAAAACAGCCAGAAAACAACCTGCAAATAGGTCATTAGCAATAGGTGATTTAGAATTAAAAGCAAAGTAAACAAGATGGAGTCAGCTGGTAAAAGAATGCGAAAAGAACGATATAAAGCTGCTGAAGTCATTAGGTTTCTCACAGAAAGTGATGGTAACAGTAATAGCAGTGGCGAAGATGTCATTGATAATGAAACTGAAGAAGTTTTCACAAAAAATGTGGACTTTGAAGGCTCAGATGACAGTGACCCAGATTCAGTAGCAGCCACAGCTGAACCTCCAGGTTAGTAATTATTTGCAGACATTATTTATGTCACCTATATATCAGCTATGTCTTTAGGTATAACAAAACGCTAAATGTCACATTTATATTGATAAATTGTTCAGTTTGAAAAATGTCAACTATAATAAAACATTTTCATTTACAGTTGTGGCTGCGGCTGAACCATCTGTAAATATAAATCCTCTTGGCAGAGGGAAGCTTTGCCGTCATACTGCAGACCGTGGCAATAATGCAACTACATCACAAGTACGGACAAGAAGAAGCAGTCTTCCATGGAAAACAACTCCAAAAGACGTCCGTCAGTTTCCTTTCATTGCACAACCTGGCATAGCCAAACGTATGGGTGTCAATGCAACTAAATTGGACTTCTACAAGCTCTTTGTTACAGATGAACTAATTTCAATGATTGTTCTTGAGACAAATCGCTATGCAGCAGAACTGTGTGCTAAAATACCAGCTGACAAGCCTCATGCCCGAATGAGAAAATGGCAAGACGTTGACCATAATGCTATATGGAGAATGTTGGCGTTGACGATGGCTATGGGAATAATCAAGAAGCCTATGATCGACTTATACTGGTCAGGTCAACTACTGTTAGAAACTCCATTCTTTCCATCAATAATGAGCCGAAATACATATAAGCAAATATTACAGGCCCTTCACTTTCAAAACAATGCAACACAGAAACCCGAGGATGATCGCATTTGGAAGCTTCGTCCATTCTATGACATTATCACAAAGCGATTCCAAATTGTTTATATCCCGGAACAAGACATTTCAATTGATGAATCTCTACTGCTTTTCAAAGGAAGGTTATATTTCAAACAATACATACCTACAAAACGCTCAAGATTTGGCATCAAATCATATAAGTTGTGTGAGTCACGTAGTGGATACACCTGGAAGTATATGCTATACTCACGTCAAGATACAGTTCTAAGTGATGGTTTACATGGAAGTAGCTACTGTATTGTGCTGAATCTGATGGATGGACTGCTTGATCAAGGCTATCGATTGGCTGTGGATAACTACTACAACAGTCCAGAACTCTGTATGGATCTGTATGACCGAGCAACATCCTGCTTTGGAACGGTACGATCCAGTCGAGTTGGTATGCCTACTGACCTGTGTCTAAATGTAGATGGAAGGAAATTGAAACGAGGAGATGTCACATATCGTACAACAGATAAACTGCTAGCACTTTGCTGGTATGATAAGAATTATGTAACAATGTTGTCCAACTGTCATGATGGCTCTGTAGTTGACACTGGAAAAACAGATCGGAATGATCAGCCAATTCGAAAGGCACAAGTTATCGTTGACTACAACAACATAATGGGCGGTGTAGACAGAACAGATCAGTTATTGGAGTATTATGCTTTTCTGCGCAAAACTGTAAAGTGGTACAAGAAAGTTGCCTTTCATCTGTTGGACATAGCAGTACTCAATGCTCAGATACTCTGGAGCAAGACCCACCCAGAGGAGAAAGTGACAGGACTTGACTTCCGTATGAAGCTTATCTTGGCTATCATTGAAGCAGTTGGTCCTGATGCTAGTGCATGTGATGCTGGTGGCCGACCAAGTACTGGTGTTTCCCCATTTCGCTTGACTGCTAGACATTTCCCTAGCCTCATTCCACCAACTGAGAAGAAAACTACCGTATTTCGACAGTGTCGCGTGTGCAATGAGAGTCTCAGACATCGACATGTTGCTGGTGACAATCATAAACATGTTGAAACTAAATATCACTGTGCTGACTGTGGAAATGTACCTCTCTGTGCTGCACCATGTTTTGCATATTTTCATAATAATGAAGATCTTAAATAATTTGTAATTGTTATGATCAGTTAAAATTAAATCGAATGTATGCAACTAATAATGATTGCTTTTATAAATAAAGTGCACCTATATTCATGTTTTTGAGCCTTCAGTTATACATATTTGTGTTGCTGTCTCATTTTTCTATCAAATGGTATATAATACATGACCATAGCAGAAAGAAAATCACTGTTATAACATATTGAATAAGACGGCACGATTTTCCTGAGAGATGGGAAAATTAACCCGGCTGCAGAATCTGGATTAGAAATTTAAAGGGAGCCTTGATAGGGTTGAGGGATAAAGTTTCTCACCTGCCTTATTAATAGCAAGGTGATCCGGGAAACTACAGACCGGTGAGCCTGACATCAGTACCGGGAAAAATGGTAGAAACCATCATAAAGAATAAAATTACTCAGCATGTAGATAGTCATGACCTAATGGGAGACAGCCAACATGGCTTTAGACAAGGAAGATCTTGTCTTACTAATCTGTTATGTTTTTTTGAAGGAGTGAATAATCAGGTGGACAAAGGTGAGTCAGTTGATATTGTGTATCTGGACTTTCAGAAAGCCTTTGACAAGGTCCCTCATCAGAGACTTTTGGCAAAACTAAAGAGTCATGGGATAGGGGGCAGTGTACTATTGTGGAAGAGGAACTGGTTAAAAGATAGAAAGCAGAGGGTAGGGCTAAATGGCCAATTTTCCCAATGGAGAAAGATGAATAGTGGTGTACCCCAGGGATCTGTGCAGGGTCCGCTGCTTTTTGACATATTCATAAATGACCTGGAGAGTGGAATAACGAGTGAGGTTATCAAATTTGCAGATGACACAAAACTATTTAAAGTTGTTAAAACCCAGGAGGATTGTGGAAAATTGCAAGAGGATCTTGATAAATTGGAAGACTGGGCATCAAAATGGCAGATGAAATTTAATGTGGACAAGTGCAAGGTTATGCACCTAGGGAAGAACAACCCAAACTATGGTTACACGATGCAGGGTTCCACATTAGGAACCACCACCCAGGAAAAAGATTTAGGCGTCATTGTGGATACCATGTTAAACCCTCGGCCCAGTGTGCAGCGGCGGCCAAGAGAGCAAATAGAATGCTAGGTATGATAAGGAAAGGAATGGAAAATAAAACAAAAGATATTATAATGCCTCTATATCGTTCCATGGTGAGACCGCACCTTGAATATTATGTGCAATTCTGGTCGCCGTATCTTAAAAAGGGTATAGCGATTATAGAAAAGGTTCAGAGAAGAGCCACAAAAATGGTAAAGGGGATGGAAGGATACTCCTATGAAGAAAGGCTAAAAAGGTTAGGGCTCTTTAACCTGGAAAAGAGACGGCTGAGGGGAGATATGATAGAAGTCTATAAATTAATGAACGGAACGGGTAAACGTAGATCGATTGTTTACCTTATCAGAATATAGAAAGACTAGAGGACATGCAATGAAGCTACAGGGTAAACTATTTAAGACTAACAAAAGAAAATATTTTTTCACTCAATGTGTAATCAAACTCTGGAATTTGTTACTGGAGGATGTAGTAAAGGCTGTTAGTGTAGCTGGGTTTAAAAAAGGTTTGGACAAGTTCCTGGAGGAAAGGTCCATAAACCATTATTAAGAAGGGACCCAGGATATCAATGCTTGAACCAATACAAGCATTGTGGAACCTGTGTCCCTTGGGGAAACTGCTAGGTACATATGACCTAGATTGGCCACTGTTGGAAACAGAATACTGGGCTTGATGGACCTTGGTCTGACCCAGTATGGCATATCTTATGCTCTTATGTTCTAAGGTGGAATCATATCCACACCACCTGCTACTGTAGACCCCAGCAGCATTCCAGTGCCCCACCACCAACCGCACCATATTATTAACAGAGGCTAGCCCTTTCAGTTGAGGAGCCCCGACCCCAAAGATTCACCTACCTCCCCTTCGAACGTATGAGCCGAGATCATCTGATCCCTGCCCAACGGCATACAGTCAAAAGACTCATGATAATCCAAAAGGTTTGGGTAACCATTTCCCCCTGCCCCCAACAAGCTGCAACGAATAGCCCTCACTACAACCCACAACAAGGGTGGGTTGGGTGGGAAAATTACTCCTGCCGCCACACTGTGCTACCACACCAAAGCGGGCAAGAAGGAGGATCGGGCCTCCCACAGGTAAATACCCCTACTCCGGCCCATCCTCCCTGCCCCATGTCACTTCCATAGATCCACTGAAATAGCTTCTCAAAGCTAAGAAGGGATTTCAAATCCAAGCTACCCTCCATCATCCCCCCCCTCCCAATACCCCACCCTCTAACTCCTGACTCCTCTAGCCTGCCTATCCCCCCTTCCTTCCTCCTATCCATCAACTCTTGGACGTAGAGTAAGGGGTTCCATAGGCTGGGTACCCGGTTACTCGCCTCGCATCCGCCGGGGACCCAAGCCCGTGGCCTACAGCAAATCTCATTTTCTAGAATTTGGGCTTGAGAAGGTGAATGTGTAAAGAGACCATGCTCCAGGTTTTCCAAAACAAATCCCTCAGGAGGGGACTGTCTGAATGACATTGCTCCTACTGACATCCTGAACTATGAACACTTAGAGGGCAATTGCATAACAGGTAGTCTACATAGGAACATAAGAAATGCCATACTGGGTCAGACCAAGGTCCATCAAGCACTGTATCCTGTTTCCAACAGTGGTCAATCCAGGTCACAAGTACCTGGCAGGTTCCCAAAAAAATACACAGGTTCCACAATTCAGTTAGATATCTATTTTGGGGATATTTTATAAAGCCAAGTGCCTATGTGCCTTTATAAAGTAGCTTCACAAAACCTGCAGAAATTGTAGTTAAAATGCAGCTGCTTACATTTACACCTGCTCAAGAGAAGATGTAAATATATGCATATCAATAAGCACATACTATATGTCTTCATACATGGAGGTCTTTGCCTTGGGGTTCGGTGGACGGGATTTTGAGGGGGCCTCTGTGCCTTGGGGGGCCGGGATCTCTTTGGGGAGGGTGTATCTTTGGTGGGGATGCTGACCTTTTGCTGGTGCCAAGTGGAGGGGCCCCTGGAATGTGGATTGTTAAAAAATATGCCAGTCCCTTTAAGAATGTGACCTGGAGAACTAGGCTATGTGTTAGCAGCCTGATGTTCCCAGTAAGGAATAATAATACCAGCTCGCATTATTTTTCCAAGAATATTGTAGCTTGCGATGATCAACACAAGCTGTATTACTGTATTTGAATAATATTGAGGTCTTTTGCATGTCCTGCTTCTTGTTATTATTCAATACCTTGTATGGTAAAAGACTTCTGCATTACTCATATGATGGTTGATGCCTAAAACAGGTTACCTGTACAGGTAAGGAGATCCTTTGTAATCTCCATATGTAAATAGCAGCAATTACATGTGTAGATAGCATACAGTATTGTACATAGTTTCCCCCAGTTACTTCCAAGTTGATCTCCCTGTTTATTGTAAATACAACTCAAAGTTCCTTGTGTTGTATAGTTGATGTTAAATGTAAACCGCTCTGATCTAAAATAGAGCGGTATAGAAGAACTGTTAAATAAATAAATAAATAAATACAGGTGTAAGTGACCATTTAGAAAAGCCACTTTTTTACATGTGGAGATCCACATCACACAAATATTCTAAGGTGTGTGGTGGGTGGGTGGTTTTGATGTGGCTTGTGCTGGTCAAAAATCTACACAGGTATTCCCCATTTTAGAATGGTAATACATGTATATGGGAAAAAAATTCCCATTGGATTTTGTAACAGTTCAGATGCATGTACAGATTTTTAAAAAGTGCTTTCAGCTAGGGCTTTACACGAGGGATTAAGAAGCCTTGAAACTTAATTGGAGGCACTTTCTATGAGTTTGTAAAATGGGTCAGCTGCATGTAGACGATGCACCACTTCCATGTGAAAACTGCCAAATTCATGCTGCTCATTTTTCTCTCCGCATATTTGTAAAATGATTGCTTCCACTGTGCATACTTGCCAGTATGTGTACTCCTGCAATTCTTATATGTATTTTATAAAAGGCTCCTTTGTAAAATACAGGGAAAACTGAGCACATCCTAATCTGGACATCTGACTTCTGATCTCTACAACCCATCTACAATGGACTTTAAAGGCAAAGAAAACACTGGCAGATAAAAAAGACTATTGGTAGACACCATACAGGGATAAGGAGCTGGTGGGGGATAATAGGCAGAAGTTGCAAAAAGAGACACATACTTTCTTATATGATCAGGCTTTATCAATCTAAATCAACTTAGGAAATTGAGCAAATAGATGTTTCTCTTCCAAAGCTGATAGATGTGAAGGCTAATTTTAGATAGTATATGGAGAGGGGAATTAAGACATCCAGGTTTGGACATGAAAAATTCCCATTGCATTTTACAAAGGCTTAGCCAAATACATTGTGTTTTTTAATATACATGTAAGGATGTGTAGGAGTGCACTTCAACATCTCCCATGTCTAGCAGGAGCAGCTATTGTAAAAAGTTGCATGTAGAGGAAAACAAAAATGCAGCTTTAATACTCCTGTGTGTGGGAGCAGCATTTTAAACTAATTGCTCTTGATATCCATGCATATCCTGATCCCATCATGTCTCAACCACCCTACCCAATATCAATGCTCCCCTAATGGGCCTCCCCCCCCCCCCCCGACACCCTTGAGCTTCCGACCCCTCCTCACAGTCAGCCCCCAACATCAATTACCCCAAGCTACAACCCACAATATTCATCACCCACCATTACCTCCACTGTCCATCTCTGATCCTATTCCTACCTGTCTCCTAAGCTCCAACTCCTCCACTGTTGTCCCTTCCATCTCTCATATTCTCAACCTATCGATCTCCACTACAACTGGCCCACAGCCTTCAAGCATGCTGTGGTCGTGCCTCTCCTCAACCCTCACTAGACCCTACCTGTCCTTCTAAACTATTGACTCATCTCCCCGTCTCCTTCATTTCTAAACTACTTGAATGTGCGGTTCATTGCCATTACCTTGATGTTTTCTCCTCTCAAGCCCTCCTGGATTCTTTACAATCTGGCTTTTGTCCTTTACTTTCTACTGAAATGGCTCTTGCCAAAGTCTCCAGTAATCTGCTCCTGGCTAAATCCAAGGACCTTTACTCGATCCTTATCCTTCTTGACCTTTCTGCTGCTTCTGACACTGTTGACAACAACTCAATACCTTGTCCTTGCTTGGTTTTAAGGGCTCTGTACTATTCTGTTTCTCTTCTTATCTCTCCCATCACTCCTTCAATGTTTGTTCTGGTGGATCCTCCTCTACTGTTATCCTGCTCTCAGTTGGTGTATCTCAAGGATCTGTCTTGGGTCCACTTCTTTTCTCTCTCTATACCCAGTCCCTTGGTGCACTCATCTCGTCCCATGACTTTCAGTACTATCTTTATGCTGATGACTCCCAGATCTACCTCTTTACACCTGAAATCTCTCTGGTAATCCAGGCCAGGATCTCTGCCTGCCTTTCTGACATTGCTGCTTGAATGTCTCACTGCCACTTGAAACTGGATATGGCCAAAACTGAACTTCTTATTTTTCCCCCTAAACCTTCCTCTCCCCTTCCTCCTTTCTCAGTGTCTGTGGATAGCTCTCTACTCCTCCTTATTTCCTCAGCTCACAAACTTGGGGTCATCTTTGACTCCTCTCTCTCCTTGTCCACACACATCCAACTGATTTTTTCTCTATAACATCAACAAAATTTGCCCATTCCTTTCTGAACACGCTATTAAAACGCTTATCCATTCTAGTCACCTTCCATCTAGACTATTATAACCTATTCCTTGCTGGTTTTCCTCTGAATTATCTCTTTCCCCTTTAATCTGTTCAACACTCTGCTGCGCAACTAATCTTCCGCCAACCTCGTCATGCTCATATTACTCCTCTTCTCAAGTCACTTCATTGGCTCCCTATCCATTTCCACATCCAGTTCAAACTTCTGCTGATCTATAAGTGCATTCACTCTGTAGCTCCTCACTACTTTTCCTCTCTTATCTCTCCCTACATCCCTCCTTGGGAACTCCACTCTTCTGGCAAATCGCTTTCATCTGTGCCCCCCTCTTCTATGGCTAACTCGACTTCGCTCTTTTCACTTTGCTGCTTCTTATGCCTGGAACAAACTACCTAAGTCTGTATGTCAGGCACCTTCTCTGACCCTTTTCAAATCCAGGCTGAAAACTCACCTCTTCACTGCCGCTTTTGGATCTTGACTCACCTGACCTCTTTTGTGTTTCCTTACCATTCCTCTTAAATGTATCCCATGTCTACAGCTACTGTGACATCTGTCTTGACTAGATTTTAAGCTCTGATGAGCAGGAAACGTCTTTTATATGTGTTTGTGCAGCGCTGTGTACATCTTGTAGCGCTATACAAATGTACAGTAGTAGTAGTAAATACAGCTCATCTGAAATTGAGACTCCCAAGATGATTCCCTTCTGCTAGACTTTGACCCAACCCTCCCATTCCATCCTCAGCTTTTATCAGGATCTCTGGTATTTAGTGGGAGCAAGAGTGATCCTTAGTTACTATTACTATAGGTCCAGTTATCAAATAAGGTCATCTATACTATGACCAGATTTCAAGGAGACATGGTTAGGATATGCTGAAGGAGTGGTTTGGAGGGGCCTATATAATCAATTTTGTATTCCCCATTTTACAAGAAGATTACATGTCCATTAAAAAAAATAGATGCCAGCATTTATCTCTGCTCTTGCAAAGTGGGGAAAACATGTCAATATTATAGGCCCACCCAAAGCCCTTCTTCTCTGCGCCCTGACTACGCCCTCTTAAAATCTGGACATGGTGTGGATCACAATGTGTAAAGAGTGGCTTTCTAAAATCCCATTGACACTTGTATTTTAATGTGACTCTTGCATATGCTACAGGAGGCTAGGAGGTCTGGTACGAAGGATACCTGTTTTGTTCCAGCACTAAGGGCAAAGAGTTGCCAACTTGCGTGTGCATGGGTATTTTCGCTATATGCGCCCAGGCTTTGGAATGCCTTCTTAGAGATTACACCATCTTTCACAGGGAACTAACATCCCACCTGCTTACTAATTACTTATCTTCCCCATAGTATGCCCTAATCTTTAACATGTAGACAGGTCTAGCTATTTAATGTCTCCTATGTTGTGGCTACTGTATTGTCACTGTTTGATATGTTAATATTATGGCAAAAGAGTGATGGATGAAGCAAGGTGGGTCATACTTCTAGGCAGGATGGTATTTAGATCTAAATCTGTATGTTTATTTGTGTTTGTTAATGAATTATTTATTGAGGTCAATATTTAGTGGGAGATGGCTATGTAAATTACACAGATAAATTATCTTTGGAAACAACCCTCACTTGCATTATGATATTTTTACTCATTGCCATGTAAATATCTCATGTATATAATTGACCCCTGTTATCCAAGTTACTCTTTACCATGTAAATATCTCATGTATATAGTGACCCCTGTTATCCAAGTTTGGACCCCTGTTCGATGTAAAACCAAACAGCTTGTTGTTATGGTCGTTATGTTATAATGTAAACCGCGCTGGTGCCAAATAGTGCGGTATATAAGAAATTGTAATAATAATAATAATAATAATAATCTGTATAACATTATACGGATAAAAGCATAAGTGCTGGCTCTAATTATAAACATTGAATTTTAGATGGATAATACAATATAACAGTATATAGTTATGCCTGCTATTTGCATAAACTATTTGAGATGATTTTAAATACAAGCAAATCTTCAGTTAGTCTCTATGGTAATATTATGCTGTCAGTGGATAGTGTGGGCAAACATCTAATATCAGAACATTTACCAGCTGTCTTGTTAAATTTCATATGGCAAATACAAAATATTGAGTCAGGCTTAGTTCTTCACTTTTTTTTTATTAACATACCACCTGTCTGACTTTCTAAGTTCTAAAACACACTGAGACACATTTCACAATGACACGTCCAAGTGCAATCAGGGACAGCAAAGCGAGAATGTCTGAAAAAAAAGCATGCACTTGCAAGTTCAAGCATGATTTGGGAAGCGTGGACATGCCTGATATGCACGTATCTCAAACATCTACAGTATATAGATGTCCCCAAGATAATATTGCAGCATCAAGATGTCTAATAACATAATGGTTAGAGAAGTGGCTTAAGAGCAGGATAGCCAGAGTTCAAATCACTGTGTGGGCCTTTGTGATCTAAGGCTAGTCACTTAATTCTCCATTTTCTCTACTCTTCTGATGTTTTAAGATGAAAACAAGCACTGTCCAAAGGCCTTTTCTTGCCTGGAGCAGGTATACACATGGATGTTCCTGCAGACCTTTCTGTCATTTCTGAGATCGAAGGGGGACGTGTAAGTCCATTACTCTCTCCCGGACATGCCTCTGCCACACCTCTATGCCTACTTGCCACCAGTGTCCCAAGTGCCGGGGCATACCTGCTGTGATCACAGGCAGCAGTTAAAACACCCTGCAATGCATGCAGAGGGCAAGAAAAGGTCCCTCCAACACCCTAGCAGGATCAGTTGTGGAGGGTTCCCCAGTGCAAGCATCATATTTTATGGAAGTGGATGTGTCCCTAATCATACAGAGATGGAAGGAGGACGTGACATATGTGAGAGTGGGCACAGCATGGACAGGTGCCTCATGCATGCATTGATGCTGGCAAATGTCTCCTGCAGTGTCTGCCTGAGGTGGCACAGAGGGGCACCGCCTAGCAGCCCGATGTCACACACACCAGGATCCTGACTGGACAGTGTGTGGACGTAGTGGACATATACATGTGTGAGTCACACAGCAATACATGAACATAGGTGTCCATGTCATGCTGAGTGGTGTGCCCCCTGCACACACCCAATTCCAGACCTATGAGGCTACCCTGTGGATCCCCCCACAACCACCCATGCCCACCCACATGGCACAATGTCACACAGCTTGCCCTGAAATGTGACTGACACCTACTCTGCACACCCCTGCACAAACCCATGCCACCTGGGCACCCCCTTTGGACCCAAGCCCATATACCAAGCATTCTGCACCCCAATCCTGCTGCTAGATGACATCCCTGTGTCCCCTCCCCATGCCCAGCCCTTGCCCCTCCCCTTCCCTGAGGGCATATGAACCTGCTCCTCAGTCACCATGGTCACAGGTATGCATGGTGGCATTTCCTCGGACCCCAAAGTGTCACAGCTAGTGCTGCCTGACTCCATGACACCCTCATAGAATGGGAGAAACACCATCTGTGAAACTGTGCCCCTTGGAACTGGCCCAAGGAGAGTGAGTGTCTTTGTGGTGGGTGGACCAACTGTGGTATGGGTATGTGCTGAGGCCTGTGTTGTGACACCACTGGTGCCTGGCTGTGGAGGCACAGGTGCACATGCTGCTAAGGATGGTGCAGCTGTGCGAGTGCTACACCATGCCCCTGTCAAGACCCCATGGGAGGCACACTGGAGCGTTCAGGGAGAGTTGCAGCAATGGACCAGCCAGGGCCTTGCTGCAACTCCATCAGGATCTCCATCATGGTTGCCTGGAAGGTGCTGGTAGCCATGGTCAGCTACTCTGTGGCCATGACATGCTTTTCCTGCAATGCTATGGACTGTCGCAGAAGCTCCTTCTGTTGCAAGCAGACACAAAGCAAATCAATGCAGGTACCACTGCCACACAGACCGGAGGGGATAGAATGTGCATGGGGATGCAGAGGGTCAATGGTTTGCCTCCTGCAGCCAGTTCAATGAAGGGGACTGTGAATGCACAGTCAGTTTATTTATTTATTTTATTTATTTAGACAGTTTTTGTATACCGCTTTATCCTTCAATCAAAGCGGTCACGACACAATTGGGGGATACATTTAACACGCGGGGATATGAGACACATACACTAATACTTACAGGGAACAAGGGCTATGGAGGGTTAAGTGGCTTGCCCAAGACCACAAGGAGCATCTGTGGGACTAGAAACCCCGGTCCTTCCGGCCCAAGGTTGCTGTCCTCACAAAGCCTGCACGGAGGGAGGGAGGGACGGACGGACCGATTGATTCAGCTTGCAGAGGGGGCCCCGCGGGACAGTCCATGCTGCCGCGGCAGCAGAGGGGGCCCCGCGGCGGCAGCCAGCAGTTTTTTTTTTAAATTAAATTTTACTTTAGGCCGATGGGGGGGGGGTAGGACTGGTAATGGGCTATTGGGGGGCTGGGGCTGGGACTGGAAATGGGCTGGGGGGGTTAAGGCTGGAGGTGGGCTGATGGGGTTAGGACTGGTAATGGGCTGTGGACTGTTGGGGCGGTTTAGAACTGGTAATGGGCTATGGGGGGGGTTAAGACTGGTAATGGGCTGTGGGCTGATGGGCGCTGTCTGGTAATGGGCTATGGGGGGGCTAGGACTGGAAATGGGCTGGGGGGGTTAAGACTGGAGGTGGGCTGATGGGGTTAGGACTGGTAATGGGCTGTGGGCTGTTGGGGGGGTTAGAACTGATAATGGGCTTTGGGGGGGTTAAGACTGGTAATGGGCTGTGGGCTGATGGGGGGCTAGGACTGGTATTGGGTTGGGGGGTTGCTAGGACTGGAAATTGGCTGATGGGTGGCTAGGACTGGAACTGGGCTGATGCAGGGACTAGAAGGGAATGGATGCTGGGTGAGGCTGGAACTAGAAGGGAGCTGATGTTGGGGGAGGATTAGAATGGGATGGGGCTGGAAGAGTAAAATGGAGAAGGGAAAAATATTTTGTGTGGGAGGGATAAAAAATCTACAATTGGCCGGGTATTGGGAGAGTAAGTGGGGATTGAGGATGGAGGGGTAAAATTTGAGTGGATGAAATAGGAATGAGGAATGAGCAAAAGGAGAAAGATTAGTATGTTAAAGCAGATGTAGAGAGAGAATGGAAAAAACTAGAAGAGAGAAGAAAGGACAAATGGACAGCAGACGATGGAGAGTTAGCAGAAGACACGAAGAAATCAGAAGAAAGTGGCTGGAGCAATTGCAGCTGAAAAAAATGCACAAATGGTAGAAAAATATCTCTTTATTTTGAATTTATTAATTGGAATATGTCAGCTCTGGTAAATGTGCATCATTAACTCTGCGCTTTGTTTAGTACAAGAGCAAATTAATGTATAGTTTTATTTCTACAGTGTTGTACATTCCAAGTTTGGCTTTTGGGATTCCCAGTTTAATTATTGTCTTCCTGTTTCTAAATTGTGATTACTTGTTTGGTGATGGTCTTTGTTCTGCATGTGTAACTGAGCTGAGGTGTTCTGTTTATATAATTCCTATTTGACATTGCCACTTGTTCTCTTTCCCCAGTAGGTCATGTATTGTTGTTCTCTGAAATGTATTGGTTTAATATTTGCAGTGTTGCCTTTTGATTGGTAGAGTATGGTGCTTTGTGAGTCCTGGTAGTGCTGTTAGGATACGGCGGGTTTGCTATGGGTTCTAAATGGGCAGTGTTTGTAGTAGTTCCTAATGTGTCTGGCAGTTGGCACTGGATTATAGTAATGTAGAAATCTTTTAGTCTTTCTTTATCCATACACTCATTAAGAGGCACGTTTACTAAAAGTTAGTATATGGTAACATTATGCAAATATTTATGCAAATGAGGCCCCTTATGCAAATGAGGCCCCGCACCCCCCTTGGGCCGCCCCTGCTGGGGGCCCACAATTTTTGTTGGCGTAGGGCCTCACTCAAGGTAAATCCGGCCCTGTGTGGCACGGTATCATTTTGACTGGGCAGCCATCCATGACCTCTGCCAGCAGCTTCAGCCATGGCTGGAAAGCCCCACACAGAGGGGTGATCCTATCCCAATGCATCTGAAGGTGACAGCCCTGGCCTTCCTGCTGATGGGGTCTTTTTAGACATTGCTCTTGGCTGTGGGTGGACTCAGCCAGCCCGTGGTCTCATGGTGCCTGACCCAGTTCCTAGGTGCCTACCATGCAGGAGTTCTTTGTTGTGGCAGGCTTCCTGTCAGTCCTAGGTGTAGTGGGAGGCAACTACATCACCCTCCAGCCACTATTTCAGAGTGAGGCCACGTACCGCAACCACAAGGCATACCACTCTGTCAATATGCAGGTGATCTGCAATGAGAATGGCAAGATCACCAATGTATGCACCAGGTATCCAGGTTACTGCCATAATACCTATGTCCTGAGCTGGTCAGGGATCCATGTGAGCTTTGAGAGGTGCTAGGTGGGCATATGCCCGGACACCCTGGGACTTGGAGGCAGGGTGCAACGCATGATGGTGGGTCTGCTGGGCAGGTGGTGCTGGCCCCCCCAATCCCAGGGCCCAGAGTGGTGACCCCCCTGGCCATGGAAGGGGTGGCTGGGCAAGTACGGGGCTGGCCTGGCACCTGCCACTATGGTGGGGGTAGGCACGGGGCACCCCCCTGGGAACTCCCACATACATGGGTATGGTATGCCCTGTCCCTGTCTGTCTGGAGGTTGGCCCCAACCACCACACATGCATCCTCCACATGTGTCATGCCCTAGTTCCCCGCAGCAGGCATAGTGGCCCTGTGCATGCAGTAAGGGACTGAGGCAGATGAGCGGAGTGGCGGCAGCACGTGGTGGTGTGTCATGCAGACTCATCTACCACCACCCAGGGGTGTGCCTGCCATGTCCCAGGCAAAGAGCAGGGGCACCAGACACACACACGGTGCCCAGGTTCACCCCCCAGCAGGGACCCGCCGCCTTTGGGTATGGTCATGCACATGTCATGGGCTGCAGACACACAGTGGCCCACTGTCATCTCGGGAGAGTAGGCCACTAAATTGGCAACTGTTGGAAACAGGATACTGGGCTTGATGGACCTTGGTCTGACTCAGTATGGCATATCTTATGTTCTTATGTTAATATAGCATAAACACTCCCACCCCCTAACATAACACCAATCTGATCGGCTATAAATTCCTCATAACCATCCTAATCTGCCATGCAACACCACCACCTCCCCCCAACTAACCCAGTCTGGCACCTCGCAAGCCCCACACACAAAAAAATCCCCCCTCCCCCTATCTTCAACTCCAGGCTTACCAAGGGGATCACTGGTAAAATGGGAGCAAGGGCAATGCCCACTCGCTCCTGCTCAGAATCCAAAATGGTGCTGATGACCCCTAGTGATAAACTTGTGGTACTTTGCAGGATAAAAAGATATAAAAAGATTTCGAGCAGTTCAGAAGAGGGGCAACCAAAGTATGGGTTCTTACCAGAAGATGTATAAGAAGAGACTTGAAGACCTGAATATGGAAGCTCTAGAGCAGAGGCACTTTGGGCAAGTCACTTTACCCTCCATTGCCTCGGAAGAAAAGGCTGGCAATCTACTTCCGGTGATACATTGCCAAGAAAATGCAGAAGCAGCTGGGTTGCTATGAGTCAACACTGACTTGATGGCACTAAAAAAAATAAATAAATAAAAAAGAGCAGAGAAGGGAGATTTGTTACAGCTGTTTAAACACTGGAGGAGTAGCCTAGTGGTTAGAGCAGAAGCCCAGTAAACAAAAAGACCAGGGTTTGAATTCCACTGGGACTCCTTATGGCCTTGGTCAGCTCACTTAACTCTCCATAGCCTCAGTTACAGACTTATTGGGGATAGGGAAATACCTCAATGTAACTCACCTTGAGCTGCTACTGGAAAGACATGAGCTAAAAACAATTAGTGGAGAAATAAATCTTTTTCGAAGATGGAGAAGCCATAGAACTAGAAGACATGAAACAAAGCTGCAAGGAGTTAAAAGCAAAATCAGGAAATACTTTTTCACAGAAAGGGTAGTGGATACTCTCAAAATGGAGGTGGTAAGAGCAAAAACAGTGACAGAATTCAAAAAAGCATAGGGCAGACACAGAGGATCCCTACATAGCAAGAGGATGGAATCAAAGCAAACTTACAGTAAATAACATTTACACTTCAGAGAACTAATGGGGGATTATCTTGCATGGAGGAGCAGGTACCATGCTAAACAAAGGCATAGAGGGCGGTAACTGGCACAAAGAGGCAAGTAGAACCCTAAACAAAGGAAAAGAGGGGCTGGCTTGCACGGAGTGGCAGGTGCAACTCTAGCCATCTTACTGTGCAGATTTGATGGACCATGCTAGTCTTTTATCTGCTACCATTCACTATGTTACTAATCATCTAATGGTCTGAGTAACTCCCTCGCTGACTTTTTGCAATAAATGTACTTGAAAAGATTTTATTGTGAATTTTTGCCTCTATGGAAAGCTTCTTTTAAAATTCTCTTTTTGCCTGTCTTATCAGTGCTTTAAATCCAGCTTACCAATGCTGCTGTTCTCCCTATTCTCCAGGACCAAGCAGGAAGCCAGTCCTCACATATGGGTGTCATCGACGCCGATGAAGCCCCAGCGGAGCATTTCCCCAGCTTTCTATGAAAGCCTTTGAGAATGCAGGCACGCATGCGCGGTTCCCTTCCCGTCTAAAGGTGCCATCTTACCTCAGTCTCTCTTTTTCCGAGAAGCCCACCGGACGTGTGTCCTGTCCATCCCAGATAAAAGTTTGATTTTTCGGCGATTCTCGCTATGTTTTCTTCCCGGTTCGACGCCAGTTCCCCTCCCGCCGGGTTCGATACACCGGTATTGAGCCCGATTCTTCTTTTTCAGTTTTTGCCCTTCGTGGCTGGCGTTCGCGCCCTTTTTTGATTTTTCCCTGGAAGGCCGGTCCTTTGACCTCGCGGGGACTCTTTTTTCCCCGATGGCTTCCAGCGGTTTCAAGAAGTGTGATCGGTGTAAGAAGTTGATGTCTCTCACCGACACACACGACTGCTGCCTTCGGTGCCTCAGTCCGGATCACGACCCTAAGACGTGTGGACCATGTGGGAAGATGTCTTCCAAGGCACTGCGAAGTCGCCAGCAGCAGAAAGAAAGGCTTTTCTCAGACTCAGCCTCTGGCCGGGCCCGGACCTCGTCTGAGGCCTCGACATCTCGGGATTCGGATCCCGAGCGCTGTCGAAGCTCCTCGGACAGGGGGTCCCCCGACTGGGAACGCAAGAGGAAGAAGCGGCTCATGAGAGCATCGGAGGAGGAGGTCCCTGGCTCCTCAAGGGCCAGATCTAAGACCCCCGACCGTCGCCCCGGGCCCGTGGAACAAGAGAAGCCTGCCAAAGTTCCTCGCGTGGAGCTGGAGTCTGCTGGACACGTAAGCCCTGTGGTCCTCGAGGACTCTCCTCCCAGAGAGCCGACATCGGGCCCGGCGCTGCCGGGGCCCGAGTCGGTGGCTGCTGCATCTCCCGAGCTGAGTCTCAGGATGACAGCCTTGGAGAGCAGACTGTCTGCCTTCATGGAGCAGCAGTGGGCACTGATGGCCAGCCTGTCTGGCGCATCTGCCCCGACCACATCGAAGTCGACCCCGGAGACCGAGCCGATACTCGAGTCCATCATGGCTCAAAGTCGACCTCGGTCGCGGTCTCCCTCGGCCTTCCGTTCGGGACCAAGGGCGTTGACGCCAGTGCCTCCGGCGTTGGGGCGGGTGCTCCAGGGCCCCGCGGAGTCGGATCCTGACTCCTCGTCGGACGAGTCTGCCTGGGAAATGGAGGATGAGGAGTCCCCCGACACATTCAAGAGTCGGTGCATCCTGTCGGACTCACCGCAGTCTGAGCCCCGGAGTAGATCCCCTCCGGAGGACACCCGGTTCTCGGAGTTTGTCCGGGATATGGCCACTGCGTTGGCTATTCTGGCGGACCCCGAGGAAGAGCCTCGAGCTGAAGAGCTCGAGGCCCTACAGTACGACTCTCCTCCGAAGGAGGCCTTTACTGTCCTGGTTCCTCCGATGCTGGAATGGCTCCTCTTCCGTATGTGGGAGGCACCGGCCTCGGCGCCGGTCTTGAGCAAGCGAGTTGATTCGATTTATCGACTCCGGAAGAGCCCTGGCTTTCAAAAAGCGCAGCTACCACACCATTCCATGGTGGTGGAATCGGCCATGCATCGCCTGAAAAGTCAGAAGATGCACTCCGCGGTGCCCCCTGGCAGGGAGGCCCGAAACCTGGATGGTATTGGTAGAAAGCGTTTCCAGGGCTCGATGCTTGCTTGCCGAATCCAGTCTTACCAGCTGTACATGGGCATGTACTTGCGAGACCTGGCCAAGGAGCTGGCCGTGTTCTCCGCTGGTCTCTCCGGGGAGCCCTTGCAGAGATTCAAGTCCTTGTCCTCGGGGATTCGGGACTGCTCGAAGTTCATGTCCTGCACTGCCTATGATGGCTTCGAGGCTTCGGCCCGAGTTGCGGCAGCTGGCATCGCGGCTTGACGCCAGGCATGGCTGCAGTCATCGGACCTCGAGCCATGGGTTCAGGACAAGTTGGTCAATGTCCCTTGCCGAGGTGAGAACCTTTTTGGCAAGCCCATGGCCGAGAAGGCCGCACAGCTCGAGACTGAGCACCTTACACGGACAAGGCTGTCTAGAAAGATCTCTGCACCTTCTCATAAGAAGGCGGCCTCGGGTAAGAAGCCCTTTTACCCGAGGAAGGGCACTGCCTACAAACAGTACCCTCAATATCAGGCTGCCCAAGCTGCCCCCCAGGGTCAGCAAGCCAAGGGGCAGGGTAATGGGCCCCGTAGGCAGAGGACCCCCAAGCCTCCGGCCCCTGCTCCCACTCAGCAGGGTGGGGGTTTTTGACTCCTCCAGCATAGCCTCTCAGTCCCTGCTCTCCCAACCCTGCACAGGAGGTTGCCTCACCCTCTTTGCCCACCAGTGGCCCCACATCACTGGGGACAGTTGGGTGTTGAACATAGTCCACAGAGGCTATGCACTACATTTTCACCAACTGCCTCCTCCATACTTTACAGGGGAGCCTCCAAGGCCTCCCCTGCACACAGATCTTCTCCTCCAGAAGCTCCAAGGTCTGTTGGTGGACAGGGCGGTGGAGCCTGTGCCTTCCCACTTGCAAGGTCACGGGTTCTACTCCAGGTATTTCCTAGTACCCAAAAGAACCGGTGGCCTTCGACCTATTCTGGACCTCAGGAACCTCAACAAGTTCCTGGAGAAAGAAAAGTTCAAGATGCTTATTTATTTACATTCTCTTATATACCACGCTATTCTGCATCAGTGCGGTTTACAATGAACAAACTGAAATTACATTGAACAGGGCATTATAACTTGGAGATAACTATTTTTTACAGGGAACATGGGCTATGGAGGGTTAAGTGGCTTGCCCAAGACCACAAGGAGCACCTGTGGGACTAGAAACCCCAGTCCTTCCGGCCCAAGGTTGCTGTCCTCTAGTGGGATTTGAACCCCCGACCTTCCGGCCTGAAGTACCTTGCCCCAACCACTAGGCCACTCCTCCACTCCTACTTACTCTTGGAACGCTTCTGCCTTACCTCCAGCAGGGAGATTGGCTATGCTCCTTAGATCTAAAGGATGCGTACACTCACATCCTTATTCATCCAGACCACAGAAAGTACCTCAGGTTCATTGTGGGAGGAAACCATTATCAGTACAGAGTACTGCCTTTTGGCCTAACCTCCGCTCCAAGGGTCTTTGCCAAGTGCCTGGCAGTGGTGGCGGCCCACCTGAGAAATCAAGGCATCTTTGTCTTTCCCTATCTGGACGACTGGCTCATCAGGGGTCGGACGTGCCAGGAGGCCCGACAGGCCACTCTCAGAACTATTGCTCTTCTTCAGAGCTTGGGGTTTGTAATAAACTTTGCAAAGTCCACTTTACTCCCCTCCCAGAACTTGGAGTTCATAGGGGCAAGGCTGGACTCTGTCCTGGCAAAGGCATTCTTGCCAACAAACAGAGCCCAAAGACTGATGGACTTGGCAAATCAGTTTCTCAGCGAGCCAGTGGTCTCTGCCAGACTCTGCCTGAGGTTGCTTGGCCACATGGCCTCGACAGTTCATGTCACCCCCAATGCCAGGCTCCATATGCAGCCTGCACAATGGTGCCTTTGGAGTCAGTGGTCTCAGGCCACAGGCAGCCTCAGAGACAGAATAAAGGTGTCCAAACCATTTCTGGACTCCCTCAGCTGGTGGCTGCACCCACCCAATCTTCTGAAAGGGGTACCCTTTCAGATTCCTGGGTACACGGTAGTACTGACCACAGACGCCTCCCTGCAGGGCTGGGGAGCTCATTGTCTGAACAAGTGCACCCAGGGCCTGTGGTCTCCTTGGGAGGCGGCACAGCAGATCAATCTCCTAGAACTCAGGGCTATTCGACTAGCCCTCAAGAATTTCTCTCAAACTCTGGCTCATCAGTCTGTCCTAGTTCACACAGACAACCAAGTAGCCATGTTTTATGTGAACAAGCAGGGCGGAACTGGATCCAGGCTCCTCTGTCAGGAGGCACAGGACCTTTGCTTGTTTGCTCTCAGACACAACATGCTCCTCAAAGCAGTGTATCTACCTGGCCAGGAGAACTACCTGGCAGACAGGTTGAGCAGGATTCTGCAGCCCCACGAGTGGCAGCTCCATCCCTTGGTGGTTCATAAAATTTTCCTGAAATGGGGACTTCTGTCCATAGATCTGTTTGCCAGTCCTCTGAACAACCAGCTGCCAAAGTTCTGCTCCAGACAACCGCACCCTCTGCGGATAGCAGCAGATGCTTTTCTGATCCCATGGTCTCAGGGCCTCCTGTATACGTTTCCTCCCACGCCTTTGGTGGCCCGAACTCTGTTCAAGATCCTTCGGGATAAGGCCTCGGTCCTGCTGGTGGCTCCCAGGTGGCCCAGACAGCCTTGGTTTCCACTTCTGCTTCAGCTGGCAGTGGATCCCCCACTGCCTCTGGGGTTGCAATCCGACCTTCTCTCCCAGAATCAGGGTTCCCTTCTGCACCCCAATCTCAAAGCTCTCAATTTGATGGCCTGGAGGCTGCAAGGGTAGTTCTGGCTCCCTGGGGCCTACCTCAGGAAGTTGAGGAGGTTGTCCTAGCCTCTAGGAAACAATTCACTAGGAAAACCTATGCTCTCAAATGGAAAAGGTTTTCTCTGTGGTGTCAGCTACGTACAGAGGATCCTTTCTCCTCTACTGTACCAGTAGTGTTTATGTTTATGTTTATTAAAACTTGATTAACCGCCCTTCAATAAAATCAAAGCGGTTTACAATAAGTAAAACCAATAAAAGCAAGGCACAAGGCCGGAAAAAGAAAAATACATTTACAATTTGTAAAAGCAAAGTGGGTTAAGGAACAGCAGAGGAAGGAGAGTAGAGCTACAAGGGGGGAGGGGAGGTGGGGAGGTTAAAGGCTAGGGAAAAGTGGGTTTTTAGCTGTTGTTTGAATGCTGCATAGCAGGGTTCTAGGCGGAGGGAAGTGGGAAGGGAGTTCCAAAGTGCGGGGCCTATGAAGAAAAAAGCTGAGGAGCGGGTGGATTGAAGATGGGCAGCGGAAGGGGGAGGAAGGGCGAGACGGTTTAAATGGAACGAGCGGGGGTTATGTCTGGGGGTGTGAAAATAAATAAGATCAGCTAAATATTGTGGGGTACTGGTGTATAGGGCTTTATGAACCAGGGTGAGTAGCTTATATTGGGAACGAAAGGAAACAGGTAACCAGTGTAGATGGATGAGAAGAGGGGTTATGTGGTGATAAGGGGATGAATGAGTGAGAAGGCGAGCTGCGGTGTTTTGGATTCTCTGAAGGCGGTGAAGTTGGGAGGAGGTCAGGCCGGTTAGGATAGAATTAGAAAAGTCAACCCGGGACATAACTAGAGAGAGAAGTAGAGTGGAGAGAGCGGAAGGGGAGAGGAAGGGACGAATGGCACGAATTTGACGTAAAAGATAGAAAGAGGTTTTAGTGATGTGAGAGATATGAGCGTGAAAGGTAAGGTCTGAGTCGAAGAGGACACCGAGATAGCGGAAGGTGGTGACCAAGGATATGGGAGTGTTGGAAAGGGACGGAGCTAGAGAGGGGGAAGGATGACTGTGAGGGAACCAGATGGCAGTGGTCTTTGCAAGGTTGAGGTGAAGGCAGTTCTGGGTCAACCAGTGAGTGACGGCTGTGAGGAAGCTATTTAAAGGAGTGAGATCGGGATGGGAGGGGGACGTGTGGTGAAGGAGAAGAATATCGTCCACATAGTAAAAGGCAGAGATCCCGAATTGCTGGATGACTAGTGTGAGGGGCACCAGGAAAAGATTGAAGAGAAGAGGAGCCAAGACAGAACCCTGGGGGACCCCACAGGGTAAAGGGAAGGGGGCAGAAGGCGGTGTAGAGGAAGAGGCAGAGAGGACTGAGGCTGATCGGGCGTAGAGAAAAGAATGAAACCACCTGTAGACAGTGCCATGAAGACCAGCTTCACGGAGACGAGCTAGAAGAAGGGAGTGGTCGACCAGGTCGAAAGCCACTGAAAGGTCAAGTGCTACCGCTACCGAAATGTCACCACAGTCATGTGCCACATGCAGGGAATTAGTGAAAGCAAGGAGGATGGTTTCAACACTGTGACCTGGCCGGAAGCCTGATTGACGGGGGTGAAGGTAGTTGGTGGAATCGAGATGGTGCGAGAGCTGTGCAAAGACGATCTTTTCAAGGAGCTTAGAGAGGAATGGAAGGTGTGAAACGGTGCTTCAGTACTTACTGCACTTATCAAATCAAGGACTTAAGTCCAATTCTGTTCGGGTCCACCTCTCAGCTCTAGCAGCTCACCACTCACTGGTGGAAGGACATTCTCTGTCGGTTCACCCCTTGGTGTCCCGCTTTCTCAGGGGCTTGCTTTTGCTCAAGCCTCCAATCCGTCCTCCTGCTCCTGAGTGGGAGTTGAATGTGGTCTTGCAGCAGCTGACTTGCCCACCCTTTGAGCCGATGGCTACTTGCCCTCTACGCTTCCTGTCCTGGAAGACACTCTTCTTGGTAGCCCTTACCTCGGCTAGGCGAGTGAGTGAGCTTCAGGCCCTGGTCTGTGATAGGTCTTACACTCGCTTCTATGGGAACAGGGTAGTCCTTAGGATTCATCCAAAGTTCCTCCCAAAAGTTGTCTCCCCCTTCCACCTTAACCAAGAGGTGGTTCTTCCAACATTCTTCCCTAGGCCTCATGCAAGCCAGGCTGAAGCAGTCCTGCATACCCTGGACTGTAGGAGGGCCTTATCCTTCTACCTTGACCATACGCAGGGGCATAGGAGGGCTACTCAGCTCTTCGTATCCTTTGACCCTAGTAAGTTGGGGTTGCCTGTGTCTAAGCATACCTTGTCCATCTGGGTGGCTGACTGTATCACCTGGGCTTACAAGGCGACTGACCTTCCTTTGCAAGGATGGGTCACGGCCCATCATGTCAGGGCAATGGCTGCCTCAGTGGCTCATCTCCGCTCTGTGCCCTTGGTAGACATCTGCAGGGCTGCAACTTGGTCTTTAAGCCAGACTTTTGTGGTCCATTACTGTCTGGAGAGGGAGTCCCATAGGGACAGTGCTTTTGGCCAGGCAGTACTCGGGAATCTCTTTGAGGTTTAGACAACTCCTGCCCTCCTGCCCTCTGTTGGGCTACCGGTTGAGGTTGTGTCCGTGAAAGGCCTTTCTTTGCTGCTGGGACTAGAGAGAGTTCTCTTGTTCAGCCTGGGTTTCTCGGTAGCCCAGAGCTAGGGAGTCACCCATATGTGAGGACTGACTTCCTGCTTGGTCCTGGAGAAAGAGTAGTTACTCACCTGTAACAGGTGTTCTCCAGGAGCAGCAGGAATCAGTCCTCACAACCCTCCCTCCTCCCCTGGGAGTTGCAGTTGTACATAGTTTAATTTTTTCATTTTTGTGTGCTGTTCTTAGCTATGTCATTTGACTGAGGTAAGATGGCACCTTTAGACGGCAAGGGAACCGCGCATGCGTGCCTGCATTCCCAAAGGCTTTCATAGAAAGCTGGGGAAATGCTCCGCTGGGGCTTCATCGGCGTCCATGACACCCATATGTGAGGACTGATTCCTGTTGCTCCTGGAGAACACCTGTTACAGGTGAGTAACTACTCTTTTTCCTCTTTCCATTTTTGATAGGTATTTTTTTGGCTATAATAGCCTCTTGCACATCACCTTTTAGTTTTCCTTCCACTTTTATTCATGCATAGAATAGATTTAGCCTGAGCTTTCAGGATGATTTCTTTTTAAAATATATTCACACCTGCTGCAAACTCTTAATTTTTCAATGTTCCCTTTGGGTTTTTTTCTAAATATTTTTCTGTTTTTTCAAAGCATCCCTTTTGAAAGTTAAAGCTCATGCAATACTTTCTCCCAGTGTCCTCCCTGCAGTTATTCAGTTATATTTGATTGTGTTATGATCCTCATTGGCAAGTCATCCTACTACCATTATCTCTCACATCAAATCCTGCATTCCACTACAAACTCGGGCTAAAATAACTCCCCTTCTTTTTTGGTTACTGGAGCAGCTACTCTAAGAAGTAGTCATTTATTTCATCTCTAGCAGGTCCTGGCAAACAGGTCTCCTTGATTTCTTAAAATGAAACACAACTCTTGATCATCATTGCTCAAGTGTCCATTTAAATGTATATTTTGACATTCCTCTGGTGATTAGTAGCCCTTCTGTGACATGATGAATAAGGAGTAGTCATGCATTGAATGCTTTTAATAGTCTGAATTCCCTTTTTTTCATCAGATACATTTTTTCTATTAAAGGCAAATTGATATTTGGAGGAAACAAAAGTTGCAATTAAAATTAAGGGAATATTGAAAGAGCAAGTTTGAAAAACTACTCTTTTTTTCAGAGTATATTAACACAACAGGCTGGGACCCAGGAGTGGGAGGAGGGTAAAATTATTAATACTCTTTGGGGCCTTGAGCATGTTACTTAAGTGTCTATTGCCTCAGATACAAACTCAGAATGTAAGTCCCCGGGTATATAGAATTAAATAATGTACCTGAATATAGCTCATCTTGAACTACTAGTGGAAAAGTGTGAGCAAAATATAATTCCTGAGCATGCTGTTTTGCTCTGGGGTAGATGAGGGGGCATTGCTCCCCTCCAAATGCTGCAAGGCAGAATACCTCCCCCCAGGCACTTTGGGGTATGTTTACTAAAGAGTGCTAACATCACAGCGGCGACGTTATTACGCGATAATGTAACATTACCACACGATAACGTCACTTATCACGCGATAACGTTTCCAGCAGCGTTAAGGCGCACAGAGGGTGGAGTAAGTCATTCCAGAGGGCGGAGAGAAGGGGTCAGTGGGTGGAGAGTGGGCGGGAAGAGGCTCCAGGCACACTAACGCTGTGAAATCAGGGACTGAAAATTAACGCCAATGAAAACCTAGTATTAGTGGCACATTTGCAGGAGAGAGAAACCATTTCAGTCAGCAATGTACATCAAAGGCAGGGAGACCAACAAGAGTGATAGTAGTGATACATGTGCAGCAACAGCATAGTGCCAAGTATGAAGGGCACTACAGTGAGGCTGAAAATGGGGTACAGGGGGCTGCAGGCAGGACATGCAGTGTGGCAGCTGGGGCACAGGGTGGACTAGATAGATGCCTAGGTGACACAAAGGAATGTAGAAACAGAAAACCAGCAAGACAGCAACTGACCAAGGGCAAACATGTCCACGAGTGTGTGTCCCACAGTGTCCCAGGGGACAGTACCCAGCAAGTACCCCAAAGGGTACATAACATTGGCAGGCGGTGCCAGGGGGAAGCATTGATGTCTATGCAGGCACCCCTACCCCATATCACACACCATAGGCAGCCGCCTACCGGCACACTGGATGGCCTGGGACTGCTTACCACCAGCACCACCGGCACAAGGGCATGTCAGCATGGTGGAGGAGGGGTGCTGGTGGTGGAGGGGGCAGTGGCATCTGCCCACAGCAGACCAAGGCCAAGCCCTGTTTAGATGGATGCTGTGCACTGCAAAAGACAAGGTCTGTCTGACGAACAGTCATGGTATCCCCAGGGAATGATCTGCACCTGTGCCAACAGTTTGGTGCAGTACACACAGCCAGTATATTCAGGGGCAGAAGGTCACAGGCTTAAGTCCCAGCTGTGGCTCCTGCAGACCATGTCCCTATATTTTACCCAGTACTAAACCGTGGTAATAAAGACGGAACCTTTATTGCAGATAAAATAAACACACCATAAACGCCTATATTTTACCCTACAGAGCACATACACCATAAACATGTGCAATCCCTTGAGCAGAGTTTCCCAACTGCAGTCCTGGAGGGCCAAACACCATTCAGGTTTCATGCTGTACCTAATAAATATGCCTGTGTTGCATTTGTATGCACTGCTCCCATTGTATGCAAATGTATCCAGCAGGACTGGGGTTGATGGTCCCCTCTACTGCCGTCATTGCAGAGATGTAGAATGTGGATCTGTTGGTGGGAGATCCTGTCCCCCACCTTAACCCACAGAGGGCGGGTTGGGTGGTGCTACATAATCCGCTTTTGGGTCCAAACACCACCCTTCTCTTATAACATGCGACCATGGCAACTACATAGGATATGCACTATTCTGGGTGCATCATAGTCCACAAGGGCTAGACATAACTGGGAAATACAGATGAACACAGGTGTATTCTAGGTGTGTCTGCAAGGACTACCTATCACACACTGGCACTGATGGGGACTGCAGCACAGCCTATCGCAACCAAGCCAGGTGCTGCGGACCTGGTGCTGGGCACCCCACCTCACCCTCAGGGTGAGCACAGGAACCACACAATGTCACGGTCTGTAGCTACTCTGTGCCAGTAACACACATGGTCAGTTCCCCCTACCAGGCTGGGGTGCTATAGAGGCGCATACCCCATCTTGTGATCAGATGTAGGCTGCTGATCTGCATGTGCAGTGCATCATGGGTACGGGTGGGCTTACCCTATCCTGGTAACCACAGCAGACAGTTTGTGTGGTGACCAGCAGTCTTTCTGTAGCCAGCCAGAAGTGTGTTAGATGCTATACAGATGTAGCCCACTGGTTACTTCAATGATTGCGAAGGCAGAGGTCATGGGTTTGATTCCACAGTGGTGTTATTTATAAGGCTGTCTGAGGCTTTTCCTTTTAATTTAAATCAGTGCTTCCAGAAGAAACACCCTCACAGTGCCATAGCCTAAGGTGCCTCATAGGCCGCCCTATAAGGTGCCCTATAGAGTGCCCTATAGGGCACATTATACGGTGCCTTGGAGGACAGGGCACTTTATAATGTGCCCTATGGAGTGCCTTATAGGGCACCTTATGTGGCACCTTAGGTTACAGCACTGTGAGGGTATTTTTGCTGGCAGCACTGATTTAAATTAAAAAAGGAAATGCCTCAGACAGCAGTGATTTAAATTTAAAAAAGGAAATGCCTCAGACAGCCTTCTTACATAACACCACTGCGGGATTGAACCCATGACCTCTGCCTCCACAGTCATTGCAGTAACTAGTGGCCTACATCTTTACAGTTTCTAACACTGCGCTGGCATGAACTTAGGGTTAACATGCATTAACGTGCCACAGCGCCCACTATCGCACGATACCTATTCCTTGCAACCTTCCCTCCGGACCGCCCACTACCTTATATGGCATTCTTCACATTAACGCTGCAACTAGCGCCGGTAACATTAAGACGGTTTAGTAAACATACCCCTTTGTTTTGAATATAAAAAAGAAAAAATAATATACCAGGTTGAAATAATCTTTGATACAACATTAATTGTTAATATAAAGAGCCACACAGAAAAGGATGAATATAAAGTGCATTGCAAAAGTATTCATCCCCTTTGTGTTTGTCCTGTTTTATTGTATTATGACCTGGAATTAAAATAGAGTTTTGGGGGTTAGCACCATGTGATATACAGAACATGCCTACAATTTTGAAGGTGCAAAATACCTTTATTGGGACACAAATCAAGCAGGAATGTGCATATGTATTCATCCCCCAAAGTCAATATGTTGTAGAGCCACCTTTTGTTGCAATTACAGCTGCAAGCCTCTTGGGGTATGTCTCTATTAGCTTAGCATATCTAGCCACTGAGATTTTCATCCATTCCTCAAGGCAACACTGCTCCAACTCCTTCAAGTTGAATTGGTGTGTACAGCAATGTTCAAGTAATGGCACAGATTCTCAATTGGATTGAGGTCTGGGCTTTGGCCATTCCAAGATATTTAAATATTTCCCTTTAAACCAGCTTTAGCAGTATGTTTAGGATCATTGTCCTTCTGGAAGGTGAACCTTCGTCCCAGTCTCAAATCTCTGGCAGAATGAAATAGGTTGTCCTCAAAAATTGCCCTGTATTTAGTGTCATCCATCGTTCCTTCAGTCCTGACCAGTTTTCCTGTCTCTGCCGATGAAAAACATCCCCACAGCATGATGCTGCCACCATCATGTTTCACTGTGAGAATGGTGTTCTTGGGGTGATGGGAAGTGTTGGGTTTGCGTCACACATGGCGTTTCCCATGATGGCCAAAAAGTTCAATTTTCGTCTGACCAGAGTACCTTCTTCCATATGTTTGGGGGGTTCACCACATGCTGTGGTGCAAACTCCAAAAGTGTTTTCTTATATCTTTCTTTAAGCAATGGCTTTTTTTCTGGCCACTCTCCCATAAAGCCCCACTCTGTGGAGTGTAAGGCTTAAAGTAGTCGTATGGACAGATACTCCCATCTCCGCTGTGGATCTTAGCAGCTACTTCAGTGTTATCCGTGGTGTCTTTGTAGCATCTCTGATTAATGCCCTCCTTGCCCGGTCTGTGAGATTTGGTGGGTGGCCTTCTCTTGTCAGGTTTGTAGTAGTGCCATATTCTTTTCATTGTGTTATAATGGATTTAATGGTGCTCCGTGAAGAGCAGAAAGGAAATGGAGGAAAACCAAAAACGAAAAGGACAAAACGAAATACCTCTACGAACTCACTACATACCACTCAGAAACCGACAACGCGAAGAGAAACTACCACACCAAAATCATCACGACAGCCGTAAACAAACCTCGAGAACTCTTCCAAATTGTCAAAAAACTGACAAAAGCACCCAGTACCCCTGACCAGCTCCCAGATATCCCCCTGATCTCCTTGCTCGACAATACAAACAACTTCAACAACCTCAAAAATCACACCACTGTGCTGAAACCACAAAGACAAATCCATGCACCATCATAAACACAGACTGGAATACGTTCGATACAACCTCAAAAGAAGAGATATCTTCCACCATCTCCTGTCTGAACACCACCACCTCCCTGCTAGACCCCTGCCCTACGGACTGGATAAAGAAAACCAAGGAAGACCTGAGTGCACCATTAAACCACATCATAAACGAATTCTTTAAACAAGGATACATGCCGGACGCCCTCAAGACCACAATCATTCGACCAACCATGAAAAAAACAACCTGGACCCCCTGGACCCCACCTCCTACAGACCAGTTGCGAGCCTCCCCCTCACCGCCAAGATAATAGAAAAGGTAGTCCAACGCCAGCTTCAAGAACATCTGGACATCAACGACATACTAGACCCGCAGCAACACGGATTCCGGCCACTACATGGAGTCGAGACCCTCATGACCATTCTGATGAACACCCTCATCATAGGAACCCAAGAGAAACAATCTGGATACATCCTGATCTTCCTAGATATATCAGCGGCCTTCGACACAATCTCCCACGAAATCCTCATACGCAGACTCCAATCAATTGGAATCAAAGGCACTGTGCTCCAGTGGTTCAGATCCTATCTAACCAACAGACAGCAACTGATTCGCACCCTCACCACAACCTCGCTCCCCTACCAACAACATCAAGGAGTTCCTCAAGGATCCACTTTATCAGCCATACTCTTCAATATCTAACTCCGTCCACTCTGCTCAATCATACGCACCCACAACATCCACTTCCACATATACGCTGATGACATAATGCTCTACGCACCGATCACAACCACCAACCCAGCAAACGACCAGCTATCAGCCTGCTTCACCGATGTGTCCAACTGGCTACAGGAGAACAACCTATCCATCAACATAAAGAAAACCGAAGCCCTTATAGTAACAAAAGAACCAGACTTCAAACCACCTACCCACCTCAACATAGGAACCAAGCAAATTCAAATCCAACCTCAAATAAGGTATCTAGGCGTTATCATTGACCAAGCTCTCACCTTTAAACATCAAATCAACAAGACCACCGGGACGATATTCCACAAAGCTAAAACTGTGCAACGCCTCCGACCCCTCCTTGAACCACAAGACTTCAGGACAGTAATGCAAGCTGTGACACTCCCCCATCTGGACTTCTGCAACATAATCTACCATGGACTACCCGCCACACAAACCAACCCCCTCCGAACTGCCTTAAATACTACGGCAAGGATTATTCAGAATGCGAAAAAACGGGATCACATCACCCCAATCCTAAGAGACCTCCACATCCTTCCACTTGAAGCAAGAATCAAGTACAAAGCTATCCTACTCACCCACAAGACTATTCACCAAACACGGAACACCTCACTCCACACTCTACTGCTTCGTCCGACCCACAGCAGACCAACCAGACAATCCTCTAATAACTCCATCATCGTCCCCCACAAAAGAACCAAATCCACACAACGGACCTGCAACAGAGCCTTCGAACTTTATGCCCCATCCCTCTGGAACTCTCTGCCAAACCACATCAGGAACAACGCTGACATCACATCATTCAAGAAACAGCTGAAAACAGTCCTATTCCGTGAACATCTCTGAACAGAAAATCCACCCCATCCTCAAGAACTAATGCTTAGATACTGCAGAAATGTACATGTCTATGTCCACCCCAAATCATTAATGTTGCCCCCCTGGTGATGGTACATGTCTATGTCCACCCCAAATCATTAATGTTGCCCCCCTGGTGATGGCCCCACCCTATAAAGTATTGACCCCCCCCCCTCCCCTTGTTATATGTTACACCGCTTTGACCCGGTGAAAAGCGGTATATAAATACAGTTAAATAAAATAAAATAAAAAATAAAATTTGAGATATTTTTTTATAACCCAACCCTGATCTATACTTCTCCTCAACTTTGTCTCTGACCTGTTTGGAGTGCTCCTTGGTCTTCATGATGCTTGCTTAGTGGTGTTCCAGAGTCAGGGGCCTTTCACAACAGGTATATTTATACAGGCATCATTTGACAGATCATTTGACACTGATTGCACACAAGTGGACCCTAATCAACTAATTATATGACTCCTGAGGTTAATTACTAGGACCAGATCTTATTTAGGGGTTTCATAGCAAAAGAGATGAATACATATGTACTTACAACTTTTCAATTTATACTTGATTTTTTTATATATTGTCATCCACCTACTTACCCCGCTAGGAGGCAGCCTAGGGGACTTTCAGTGGGGCCTCTTCTTTAATGTAGCTGGGGCTCTTTTAAGGCCCCCTGGGAATTATCTCCCACTAGCCGTTCTAAAGGTTGTAGTTGTGACGAGCAGCCAGGCTTTTTAGTAAGAGGTATTTTTATTATCCCTTTCCGGGTGGATTCTTGCACGTGAGAAATTAACAGAAACAGACCATGTTTTCTGGTACAAATAAAAATACTACTGGAACCAAAAGCGCTTCATTTCAGCTTAACTCAAAATATAACAGCTACTAAATTTATACAGGTAGTTTTTAGAAATCCTTTTCCTTTAAAAGGTTATCTTCTTAGCACAGCTTAGCATAAGGAAGACACATCATTAGCCAGGGTCAAAGCACATTCCATTTGAGATACCTCTGTATTATCTTCAGCTAATTCAAAGTCCATTGCCTCGTAGCTTCCCTGGTTGCTACTCTCTGAACAGCTGTGTCTCCTCTCTTGGCTGTGCAAGCTTCCGTCTTCTGCAAGACTTCCCTTCCCCCCTTCACCAAGGTAGGATGGGAAGTTACCGTATTTCTCACAGTCTGCCCCTAGGGGACCCAACCTTCCTAGTTGTGTATAGGGAAAACCTATGCTTCTAAGGCCCTCTCTATTACAGGCTTTCAGCCAGTCCTCAGGGAGGATTTCTCTCGAGCTTTTACAGCATGGAAAGTCAGCGTTGATACTTCTAAAAGCAGGCTTCTTACTGCCTCTAGCCACTGGCTGGTTCTTAAACAGGTAAGTGTCCCTTCTAAACCCCTTACTGTTTTCTGGGTACCTGTTAGCAGAAGGACCGTCTCTCAAGGGTTTCTCTTTCCTGCTGGATTGAATTCCTCTGTGATTCTTTTCACTGGCCTCTTGCTCCGTGCTTCCTAGCACCCTGCAATTGCCCTTGGATATTCTTTCCTTAGGAACTTTATTCAAACTCCAATGAGAAGTATTCTCCTTTTCTGCCCCAGCTGTTGTAGTATCCTTAATGTTTCTCTCCTCTGAGAAATCCCAGTTAGCTTCTCTCTCTGAGAAATCCTGCTTAGTTCTGCTCTCTGAGAAATCCTGCTTAGTTCTCCCGGTAAGTGACTCTGTATGCATTTTAACTGCGTCACTACCTGCATTCTGTTGACCTTGCCCTGCTCTCAGCTGCCTTTCATTAACTGATTGAGGATGAGGTAATCCTTCGCAGGAGCACGTTCTACCTCTGGTTACCTTTGTTTTCCATGGTTGCTTGGATCTGTCAGTTTCAGATCTACCTAGCCCTGCCCTTTCTGTTTCCATAGGTAATTCCTGCTCTACCCCGTGACAATATACAAGGTATTTTATTGTCATTCCACTATATTGTTATGTCTAGATTGTTAGGTCCATTACCTAAGATCGAAATGAACATCCATTTTCATTCCAGGTTGTACATAATTTATTTAACATCTCTTATATACCGCACTATTGTCATCAGCGCGGTTTACATGAAACAAACATATACATACAGAGAACTGTAATGCATTTACAAGTAACAGGGGTTTTTGAACTTGGGATTAAAAAGGTAAACTATGTAGACTAGTTAACTATTTACAATATCTATACACATTAGTCACATTTGGTTATCATTTGGGTTGTCTTGGTCAGAAAAAGTGTCGGTAGTATTTTCATGAGAAAAGATTAGATTGGGAAATAGCTTAAGAGGCTTTTTCTGAATTGAGGCTTTTTCTGAATTGTGTTAGGCTGGCTATAGCTCTCAATTCTGGTGGGAGGGCATTCCAGGCTATTGGGGCATGGATACTGAAGGCTCTTTTAGTTGTTTCATTAGTGTATCTGACTGCTTGTTTCGGGATTGTTAATGTATTTATAGCAGTTGATCTTCTGGATCTATTGGGGGTCTGTAAGTGTACAAGGTTGGTGATGGTTGATGGTGCTTGGTTGTTTAGGGCTTTGAATGTAGTAATCAGCATCTTGTAGTGAATTCTCGCGTTGGTTGGTAGCCAGTGGAGTCTTTTTAGGACTGGAGTTATGTGATCTGTCTTTGATATTCCTTCCAGTACTCTGGCAGCGGTGTTCATCGCCAGTTGGAGGGGATTTAAAGTTGCCTGAGGGAGCCCATATAGAATTGCATTTGCGAAGTCAATGTGAGGCATTACCAAGGCTTGATAGACGGTTCTGAAGTCTGAGGGTTCGAGTAAGGGTCGAAGGTGGCGTAGTGTGCGTATCTTGTGATATATTAGTTTTGTTATGTTTTTTATGTGGTTTTTCATACTGAGGCGCTGGTCGAGGGTGATGCCTAGGTATCGTATTGTAGGTTTTACTGTTAATTCCTTGTCCTTTATCTTTAAGGTAGTAGGAGGCGTGAAGTTTTGGTTCCTTGTTATAAACATCACATCGGTCTTGCTGTGGTTGATTCTTAGGTTTTGTGAGATGAGCCAATCTTCTACTGATTCGAAGCATTTTGTCAATGGTGTAAAATCAGGGTGGTTGATGGAGAATGGCATGTATAGTAGAATGTCGTCTGCATATGCTAGACAGGTGACATTAAAGGAACGAATGAGGTCACAGATAGGTTGCATATATATATTAAACATTAATGCTGACAGAGAGGATCCTTGCGGTACCCCTTGATCTTGGAGAAATGGTTCTGATGCTGTTTCACCAATTCGTACTTGTTGCCAACGGTTAGTTAGATAGGATATACACCAGTCAAGTGCGGCACCAAGGATTCCTTTTTCCTTAAGGCGATCGATAAGTATTTGGTGGCTTACTGAGTCGAACGCAGCTGAGATGTCCATGAATATAAGGATGAATCCTTGGTGGATGTTATCTATTCCTGTGATTAGTGTGTTGAATAGAGTGATGAGGAGGGTCTCAACTCCATGAGCTTCTCTAAAGTCGTGTTGTGCAGGGTCAAGTGGAACTTCAATGTCTATGTGCTGTTGTATATGATGTTGGACCACTTTCTCAATGCGACAAAACAGGTCAAAAACCAAAGGGGTGAATACTTTTGCAAGGCACTGTATAAATCTTTAACCTTTGCAGTTTTTTCTTGTTTTCCTCATTTTATCATAATCTCCCTTTTCAAAGTTAAGAGTAGCACTGTGGATTTCCTTGCCGTCCTCCCTTATTTAATTAAATCAAATGTGATCATGCTATGATCACTATTGCCAAGTGGCCTCAACACCATTATCTCTTGCACCAGATCCTGTGTTCCACTAAGGACTAGGTCCAAAATAGCTTCCCCACTTGTCGGTTCATGAAACAGCTGCTCCAAGAAGCAGTCATTTATTTCATCTAGAAACTTTATCTCCCTAGCATGTCCTGCTGTGACATTGATCTAATCAATACCATGGTAATTGAAATTGCCCATTATTACTCTGTTGTAACTTTTGTTAGTGTCCCCAATTTCTTATAGCATTTCATCATCCATCTGTTCATTTTGGCCAGGCAGTTGGTAGTACATCCCCACCGCCATTGCCTTCCCCTTTTTACATGGAATTTCAATCCATAGAGAATCTACAGTGTATTTTGATTCCTGCAAAACTTTAATCCATGTGACTCAATATCCTCTCTAACACAGAGCACAACCCCTCCACCAATTTGATCTGCCCTACTATTGCGATATAGTTTGTACCCAGGTATCACAGTATTCCATTGGTTGTCCTCTTTCCACCAGGTCTCTGAGATGCCAATTATATTTAAATCAGTGCTCACCATCTTCAAAATTAAAAGCAACATCTCAGCAGGAATAATACAGGAACTCATAGAAACCAAGACAAGCAAAAGACCAGACAGAAACAGCACCAAAAACAATATACCAACACCTACTCTATTCACAAGAACAAACAAATCCACATCCATGCGAGCCTTTTCTCTTGCAGCCCCTGCCATCTGGAATGTCCTCCCGAATAACCTAAAAGCAAAAGTAGATATAAAGGATTTCTGGAAACTACTAAAACCCACCCTATTCATTGAACAATTCAATATTGACCACTAATCCACCCTAAACTCAAGAAATGACATCCACAACATCAAAACACCCTATCACTATAAGGGGTATGTTTACTAAACCGTGTTAACGTAGCAGATGCTACGTTAATGTGTTAACCGTGTTAACGTAGCAGATGCTACGTTAATGTGTTAACCGTGTTAACGTAGCAGATGCTACATTAATGTGTGTTAGGTAAAGTTAACGTGTGTAAACAACGCGCGTTAACATTACCTAACTCGCATTAACGTCACATAGTTCGCGTTAGCTTTCCTGGCCGCAGTAAGTCCCGCAGAGGGTGGAGAGAGGGCGGAGAGAAGGGGTCAATGGGCGAGGAGTAAGTGGGGAGAGGCCTCTTCCACATTAACGCGGGGAACTGAAGGGCTGAATCTTACCGCGACTGAAAACCTAGCGTTAGCAAACATTTGCAAGAGAGAGAAACCATTTCAGTGTCAGCAATGTACAGCATAGGCAGGGAGCCCAAGAAAAGTGATAGTAGTGCTCCATTTGCAGCAACAGCATAGTGCCCAAGTACAAAAGGCCACTATGGTGATCGTGCAAATGGGGCATAGGAAGCTGCAGGCTGGGGCACAGGGTGGACTAGGCAGTCGCCTAGGTGGCACATAGGAACATAGAAACCGGACATCAGCAAGACAGCAGCTGAGAAAGTCCAAACATAATCCACCTACATCTACCTGGTCCACCCTAGCTAACAGTTGCCAGGGCACTGACTGATATCCCCCCAGCCAACCCTCCCCCAAGCGGAAGGGACATAATATTGGCAGGCGGTAATGGGGCGGATGTGAGGATGCCTATGTATGCCTCCCTACCCCAGACCCCGGCCCATAGGCTACCGCCTACCCACACAGTGGATGGCCTGGGACTGCGCACTACCAGCACCGACAGCATATGGTCATGTCAGCATGGCATGGGGGGGTGTGCCCGTGCTAGTGGGGGCAGTGGCACCTGCCTGCAGTGGACGTAGGCCATGCCCTGTACCAGTATGTGGTGTGCAGTGCAACATAAAAGGTCTGGCTGAGGAAAAGTACAGGTAGCTCCAGGGACTACTGTGCATCTGTGTCAACAGTGTGGTGCAGTACACACAGCCAGTGTATCCAGAAGCAGAGGGTCACAGGTTCAAGTCCCAGCTGTGGATCCTGCAGAGCATGTCCCTATATTTTACCCTACAATGCAGATACAACAGCAACATGTGCAAAGCCCAAAGCAGCAGCGAACAGGGGTACAAACACCCACCCACTCACACAGGCTCCACAATCCAAAGCTGCATGGAGAGTCAGGCTGTTGGCCCCAGCACTGAGCTGCAGTTATACAACGAACTCATCAACCAGACAAAAAGAGAATACCACACAAACATCATACTCAAAACCTACAACAAACCAAGAGAACTATTCGAGATAGCAAAAAAACCTTACCAATGAACCCAATACTGAAAGAGATGTGCAGATAGATCCACAATCCTTCACAGACCACCTACAAGAGAAATTGGATACCTCACCACAACCAACGACAAGCATAACCACTAAACCAACCAAATCCTCCAAAACATGGGACAAATTCAGCACTCCATCTACAAAGCAGATCTCAGACACCATCACCACGCTCAACACGAGCACCGCACCAACAGATCCATGCCCGGTGACATGGATTAAAGCAATGAAGGAAAGCTTCATCCACACCATACACAACATGATGCACAGCTCACTGTCCCAAGGAGCCATGCCAAACCAACTAAAGCTAGCCACAATAAGACCAATCCTGAAGAAATCCCCACTAGACAAGAGTAACCCAGCAGCCTACAGACCCATCTCAAGCATACCCCTACTGGCAAAGATTATAGAAAAAGCGGTACAGTATTAACTCCAGGACCACATTGACACACATGCCCCACTGGACATCCACCAACATGGTTTCCACCCGAACCATGGAGTTGAAACACTCCTGTTATACCTCTTCAATGACATAATCCAAATCATAGACAACCACAAAAGAGGAACACTTATGATCTTCCTAGACATCTCTTCAGCTTTTGACACAGTGGACCACAGAATTCTGCTAGCAAGACTACAGAGCATTGGACTACACCCTGAGGTGGTTCAACTCATACCTAACGGACAGACAGTTCCAGGTCAAGATTGGCCCTAACACCTCCTGACCCTCAAAAATCAAGCAAGGCATCCCACAAGGCTCCGCCTTATCCGCACTTCTATTTAACCTCTACATTCAACCGATCTGCAGCATCATGAAAGAACACAAAATACAATACACAATCTATGCCGATGACATCATGATATACACCCCAGTCAACCTCGACAACCCTGACTACATCAAAATAACAGACTGTCTCAAACATAAGTCCAGCTGGTTTCAAGACAACAAACTGACCATCAACTACAACAAGACTGAGGCACTACTCATCACCTGAAACACCAGCTTCATGCCTCCACCCTCCATCAAGGTCAACAACACAACAATACCATTAAAGCCGGAAGTGAAATACCTCGGAGTGACGCTCGACAAAGAACTAAACCTACAGTCACACATCAGCAGAACCACCAAAAATGCATACCTCAAGATGAGACTAATCAGACGCCTCAAACCTGCCCTTGCTCAAGATCATTTCCGCAGTCTGTCAAGCACTAATAACTCCGACCCTAGACTTCTGCAACCCAATTTATATTGGCCTAACTAGTCACTCAGGCCACTGCAAATGGCTCAAAACACGGCTGCATGCATAATATCAGGCTCAGCAAGACAAGACCACATCACCCCCATTCTAAAACACCTCCACTGGCTCCCAATCAGCTCCTGCATCAGGTATAAGACAGTCCTAAACATATTCAAAGTCAAACACCGGACCTCAGCACTCAGCCTACAACCACTCATACAACCTGACATCAGCACAAGACCAAGGAGGAGAGGCACCTCTGACACCATCAACACACCAAAAGACTTCACCAAGGTTCGCAAGAACACCGCAAGAAGAACACTATCGATGGCGGAAACTGCAATATGGAACGGCCTCCCTGACGAACTACGATCGACAGAAGACATTAAGGACTTTTGAAAACAACTCAAGACAACACTCTTTATTGAGCACTACGGCGAGAGCACATAATGGTGACCGACAGCTCTTGGACTAACACCAGCCCCCCCCCCCACCCTTTTTCCTTGTACATAACATTGTATAAAAGCTCATGCTGTAAATAGCCCACCTCAAATCAATGCCAACTTCCACACACACACACATTCACTGTATAACACTGCATGATAACACAAATGTCAATATAATTCGATTGGTTGCCTTGTACACTGCCTTGATTAAAGGAGAAGGTGGGATATAAATACTTTTAAATAAATAAATAAGACCTACCTATCCACATACTCATGAACACTAAACTCACAGCCACTGCATGCCGACACACCCGCACTACCCTACTTGATTGGTTTGAAGTGAAATCCACTTTGATTCAAGGATAAAGCGGGATATAAATACTTTTAAATAAATAAATAAATATATAAAAAATAACTTTCCATTGATTTACTCAGTACAAGCATTGCGGAACCAGTGTCTTTTGGGGAAACTGCTAGGTACGTATGACCTAGATTGGCCACTGTTGGAAACAGGATACTGGGCTTGATGGACCTTGGTCTGACCCAGTATGGCATATCTTATGTTCTTATGTTCTTACTCAAGTCGCCAAGGCACTAATGGATGATCTATAGAATCATGACACTGATAGATCAATTATGACAGCAATCAAATGCTCCCATTTATCTAAACCTCATCATAAATCATCCAACAATAAAACCACCATTGCTTCTATATAATAAACTCACCAAAAGTCTATTCACCTGTCATCCAAAACCTTAACTTCATACAGAAATTGTTCTGAATGAATAAGAGTCATCTTCTTAATTACTTTCATCAAAAAGGGAAGGTTTGGCATAGATGATAATTTAGCCACATCTAAACTATCTAATTTTATCTTTTTAAATATTTGTAAAATTATCACTTCTTTCAAAACATCTGGAAAAATTGCACAGATGAACATAACATGTAATTTGTCATACTGGGTCAGACCAAAGGTTCAACAAACCCAGTATCCTGTGGTCATTCCAAGTCACAGGTACCTGAAACAATCCCAAAAGGCAGATGGATTACATGCTGCTTATCCCATGTAAGAATTAACAATTGCAGCCATCATAATTAACAGTCTACAATTTGCCCCCTTAAGAAAGGAACAGGGCATGCATCAAAAGTCCTCCCACTTCATACCATTCAAAATGGTGATTTTTAGCTCTTTTAAGCCAAGATAACAAAACAATCTAATTTAGAGCCCTCTAATATAGTCACACCTCCCTCTACTTTTTATGACATTTTCATCTTAATTTTCTCATGCCAGACTTTAAAAAACTGCAATAATATAGGGGTTAGCAAACCCTCAGCCATCTCACCACATTTCCTCTTATCCAGCTTCAAAACATAGCTTCAAAAAGGATTCTCGATTGATAAGGGGCTTGCATAATTTCCTGAATAAAAAAATGTTTTCTTTTCTATTTAATTAGCTGACTATATTTAGTCAAATATTCAGTTTCTCTTCCTCTCCTCATCATCATATGATTTTCGCTGTTGAGGTTGAGACCAGTATGTTCCCAGGCGGCAGCTTGGGGAGTGATGTATCACTCAGCCCATAGGGCCCATCTACTCCTCCTGCTCCTGTGCCTGCTGCTGCTGGCCTGGAAGATGCTGGTGAAGGCTCAGTGAGACAAGTAGTTGCAGCAGCCGGGCCTGATTCACCGGGTGCTGCACCGCCTGCTATCAATGACCAGGGAGCCCCTCCCCTGTAGGAGTTGGAGTGCATAGCCAGAATTTCCGCGGATCATCAGCCGTAGCTTTGTCTTTTCCTGCTGTTACTTCTGTATCTATTTTACCACTGATTAGATTACTTTGGTTCCATCTGCACTGTCCTAGAGTCCATTTATAAGGTATGTGTTGAAGCCCTTCAGACCTCGGCTCTGTGTTATCCTAGGCTGGACAATGTAGAGAAGAAGCCGGAGCAACTGAAAGGGTTTCAGTCTGCTATTAAGCAATTACAAGAAGTTCAAGGAACTCTGGCTCAAGAGACTTAAACCTTTGGGTTTTAAACTTTCCTCAGGTTGCCTTGGTTTCCCCCAGGGACCTATTTTCTAGGTTCCTGAATGAGACATTTAACTATCCAGAAGCTGGCATACCTTCCATCCTGAAGATCAATTATATTCCCTTTGTTGGCCAAGGATGCTCCATCACATGCAGAAACCTTTGTGGTGGATGTCTCATTGGATTCCCTGGACCTGGCTCAGGGCTGGCCCATCCCCTAGGCGAGTTAGTTGGCCACCTAGGACTGCCAGCCTGGATGGGTGGCAGCAGAGGCACACATAACCAGTTGAGTCACCCTCCCCCATCTGTCGCCAATTCCATTTGGAGGGGAGGTGGGCAGTGTTAGTATTTCCAAAAGCAGCTGCTTTTTGCTGTCGCTTTTTGAAATACTGCCGCTGCCCGCCTCTCCATCCCGAGATGGAATCAGTGGCAGCGGGGGAGGGGGAGGCAGCAGCAGCTGGCGGGGAGTGATGGCAATTGAGAGGGGTGGCAAAGCTGTGGTTTCTGCCTAGGGTCAGCAGAAACCCTTGGGCTGGCCCTGACCTGGCTAATTTAACTGAAGTTTTGGAGCAGTCCCCTGAGATGGTGGAAGCCAGAGCTACTTTATTACAGTAGTTTCTTTTGTTTTTCTTCAGGATAAAGAAGTATTGTTGCATTTGTACTTTAAAAAATCTGATGTAATTTTCTTGGGTGGGAAAATACAGATTTTTCCAGATGTTTCCAAATGGACACAGTTCAGGAGGAAAACATTTCTGGAAGTCCGAACCAAGGCCTTGGCTTTGGGAGCAAAGTTCCAGTTAAGATTCCCCTATAAACATGTCCTTTCCTATCAGAATAAGAGTTACCATTTTTTTTTATCTTCTCAGTTGCAATTTTTCCTTGATTCTAAGCAGATGAAAGGCTGACCAGCTGTAACAACAGTGGATGTAGAAATGTTTAAGGGGCTTTGCCAACTCTTCTTTTACTTCTTTAGCCATCTTCCCATGGTTGTGGTATTTTTGGATTCCTCCACCTATATTGTGGACTTATAGCCCTTAATGATGTTATATAATCCTGTTTTATTTCTTTATATGTTGTTGTGGCACATGATTGAATGTGTATTTCTGGCTCCAAGGATTTTTCCTTTGATGTGTTTAAATGCCATTAAAAATAAAAGTACAAAAAAAAAGTATGTGTGGTGCAAGCTGACAGGCATTTACACGGTGTGCTAGGGTCAGAGTTTGGACAGTCACAGTTTATACATGTATTTTAGAAAATCCATGCATGCACACATAAAGTAAGCGCTGACATTCACATCTACTGTCATGCGGAATGTCAATGGCTGTGGGGTCATTTCAGAATTCTGATATACCCATGGCCCTCCACGTGCACAACATTAGCATGGCAATCTCACAATGTGGGTAGAGGGTGGAATGGGAAAGGTCTGTGTATGTTCCACGTGTATCCACGTTATACTAGCAGAAACGTGGAATAAGGCGAGGACTTAGAAACTGTTCTGCTCTGCCCTACAATGTTTCCCAAAGAGATAAATAGCTGTGACAAAGATGTTGTGAACTGGTGTGTCTACAGTCTGGAAGACCACAAGATGCAGTCGTAAAGAAAAGAATGCAGAGCTGGGGGAAGGTTGTATGGTAAAGACACATTAATAAACACTGCTACAGAAATATTCAGAAGTGCAATAATGATTATCCTGGCTATGCTGACAATTGTTGTGTGAGCTAGAGAAGGTGATCTAGGGCACCCTAACAATCCCTGTCATCCAAGAAGTGGGACTGTTGATGTCGGAATTGTAGGAGGGTGAGTATAGGATGGATTTATGTGTGGGTGAGAAAGGCAGATCAGATTAGTAGTCCTGGGACCCCCATGCCATCATGTTCTACCAGCTGTTTTTTAGAGATGCAGGGCATCTGTAATGCAGATGTATGCTTTGTGTGACTGCAAGTGAGAGTGTATGTATGTGTGTGGTTAGAGGGATGCACCGAAAGACCTGGTATGCAACTGCAATTTTGGAGGGACATCAGTGCTTGGCCAGTACCTGGTCCATAGGGCTGACCACAGCGTGACCAGATGCCAGTATGATCAACCAGGGTATAGCAGAATGGAGTCTTTTCAGCTAAATGTCAAAGCATATTCCTGTCAGCGATAAGGGACCCTCAGAATGAGTGCATGAAACAGGGCACACAGCACCATCAGCAGTCTCGCAAATGTGCACATTTGTATAAACAGATGCTGGTGCTCTTGGGCATCTAGTGATGTTGTTTGCGCTGGTGCATGCACTCAATCTGAGGGTCCCTATTTAATATCAGGGATGTGCTCTGACATTTAGCCGTAGAGGACCATTTCTGATTTCTTCTGGTCCATACATAGCATTGTACAGACCGTTGTCAGAGATGGCCAATGCAAGCACAACTGAAATGTTCCCCTACTGCCATGTATGTTGTACTGCAAGGTATGTCAGGACATTCATATCACTTTCTATTTACTGTTGTAACATCTTCGAGTACATAGAGAACACCTTGCAGTGTCCTGGTTATGCAAAGGACTAGCTTATATGGTCTGTTTTGCATCAGCACATCTGTCTCATCAGTTTTCACCGTCAATGTGAGGAGCAGATTCGGTGATGCACATTTTAACTGAGGAGGTGTGGGCACACAGAGATGGGCAGCAGTGGAGCCGTACATTTTTTTGGAATTCACCAATGGCAGGGACGTCCATGCTGCTTGCTACATATACCTGTGTCCCGGGGTTTGTGCATACCATGCCAAACATGTCTCTATCCCCAATTCCAGACCCGTGGGCACATCCAGACCCAAGCATGCAGAATTAGGGTCAAAGGGGGCCCGTTTTTCATTTAGACATGTCCACAGACCGGACGTGCACGTTATAGAATTGTGCTCCATGTATCTTTATAAAATAGGCACCTTTCCGCCTGTTTAACCTAGCCACCCTGCTATAAAATTACCTTTTTTGGTGGCAATTTTATAAGAGTGCTTAGTATTAGAGGGCAATAAAGCACCTATTCTTTGCCTACTGTATATGTCTTTATAAAATTCTAGTGCAAGTTCTGCAAAAATTGCAGCAACATTGAAGACATGGGCATTGCACCTCCACGCATAAAGTGATAATGTGTATATATTAACATATTTTATAATAAACATGCAGATTTTGTGATTCCACCTATGCTCTGCCCAGACCACACCTCCAGCAAATCAAACAATAAAAGAGCATGCATTCACGTCATCATGCATACTTTCACACGCACCACAATAAAGAGCTATTTTACGTATATTGCCACATACATGCTAAAATGGCTTTATAAAATTATACCCAAAGTCTCTGCGCCCCCTGTTCTCTATTCCAGATGACATCAACATTACAATTCTCCAGCAGTCCAAAAACACATTGGGCCCGATTCAGTCCTGAACGTCCTGGCTCTCTGTGCACCTGGTCGGAACCGGACACACAGAGTTAGCTGGAATTCTGATCCTGCGGGGCACGTCTAGCCCCGCAAGATCAGAACTGCGTCCAGGTCTATACCTGCAGGCCAGGACACCAATTCAGGTTGGCCTGCACGTACAGGCCTTGCCCAGATAGTTCAGTCAGGGCTTTTGATGGCGCCATGGCGCAATGGTGTCCGGTTGCCATGGCACTGTGGCTCCATTCAAAAGCCGCGATCCCAGGCCGCCGGACAAAACAGTTTATTCCCTGCAGCCCGAGCCCCGATCTGGCCTCCCAAGGCCAGGGTCGGACTGCGGGGAATGTCTTCTGCTCCCTCCTGCCCTTTCTGAGCCACGGGCCTGCCGTCCCCTGCCAACTAGGGAAACTTATTCCACCTCAGAGGTGGAATGTTCCCTGTCCAAGCCGCCAGCCCTGGACGTACAGGGCCAACATTGGAATCGGCCCTTTACGTCCGGGGCCAACGACCGCCACTTCCCACCCTAACGCCGCCCCTGATCTGCCTCTTTCCCACCCCCATATAACTTCCCCATAAAATGTACAGGGAGGTTAGATGGGATCGGGACATCCATCCCCGCTATTCGTGCCTCGGAATGACCCCTATTAAGAATAAGCTGCATTTGAGATAAAAATGATGATTCCACAATATCCTAAAAGGAATAGGATATACAATACAAATAACTTTGAGGAAGATACTCAAAGACCTCTGTAACAGGTGATAAAACAGATTATCCATGAATGTGGGAATGTTGAATATTTCCCAACCTGTCTACAGATAAGCATGTTGTTCAAGAATGGACATATTTTTATCTTTTATCGGTGAACCCTGGAGACAGTTCTGAATATATAATCCACATAACTTAGAACCATATCCATATCATAAAAAGGATATAATGGAATTAGAAAAGATAAAGAGAAGAGCCACCAAACTGGTAAAGATACTAAACAATAGCAAATCACCTGGACCGGATGGTATATACCCTTATGAGGAAAGACTTAAAAGGTTAGGGCTCTTCAACTTGGAAAAGAGATGGCTGAGGGGAGATATGATAGAGGTCTATAAATTAATGAATAGAATGGAATGGTTAAGTGTTGATTGGTCTCATATTTCAGTTCTTTCAACATCCTTGGACGTATACCATCTGGTCCAGGTGATTTGCTACTGTTTAGTTTATCAAATAGTTATAATATATCTTCCCGGTTTATCAATATTTCTTTCAATTCTTTCAATGCATCACCTTTAAATATCATTTCAGTCATGGGTAACTTCTCTACATCTTGTTCAGTAAAGACCAATGCAAAGAATTCATTCAATCTCTTCACTAGGCCTTGTCCCCTCTTAGTGCTCCTTTTACTCCTTTATCGTCTAATGGTCCAACTGACTCTCTCACAGATTTTTGGCTACAAATGTAATTGAAAAAATCTTTATTATGTGTTTTTGTGTCCACAGCAAACTTCTTCTCAAATTATCTCTTTGCCTGTCTTATCAATGCCTTGCATCTAACTTGCCAGTGCTTATGTTGTTTCCAGTTTTCGACATTTGGCTTCTTTTTCCATTTCCTAAAAGATGCTTTTTTGTCTACAACAGCCTCTCGGACCTCACCTTTAAACCATGCTGGCATTTTTTTGGACTTCTTTCATCTTTCTTAAAGCATGGAATACAGTTGGTCTTGGCTTCCAAAATAGTATTTTTAAACAACACCCATGCTTGATGTAAATCTTTAACCTTTATAGCTACTTCTTTTAGATTTTTCTTAACAATTGTCCTCATTTTATCATAGTCGCTCTTTTGAAAGTTAAAAGGCGGTACTGTGGACTTCCTTGACATCCTTCCACCATTTATGAAATCAAATGTATTCATGCTATGATTGCTATTGCCAAGCAGCCCCAACACCCTTATCTCTTGAACCAGATCTTGTGTACCACTAAGGACTGGGTCCAAAATGGCTTCTCCTCTTGTTCATGAACCAGCTGCTCCAAGAAGCAGTCATTTATTTCATCTAGAAACTTTATCTCCCTGACAATCACCCAATTAACACTGGAGTAATTTAAATCACCCATTATTATTACTATATTGTAACTTTTGTTAACTTCCCTGATTTCTTTGAGCATTTCATCATCCGTTTGTTCATTCTGGCCAGGCGGTCAGTAGTACACCCTCACTGCCATTGCCTTCCCCCTTTTTACATGAAATTCCAATCCATAGAGATTCTACCATGTATTTTGTTTCCTGCACACTTTAATCCTGTGTGACTCAATGCCCTCTCTAGCATAGAGCACAACCCCTCCACCAATTTGATCTACTATATCATTGTGATATAATTTGTACCCAGGTATCACAGTGTCCCACTGGGTGTCCTCTTTCCATCAGGTCTCTGAGTTATCACTCATATCTAAGCTCTCATTTAGTCCTATATATTCTAACTCTCCCATCTTATTTTTTAGACTTCTAGCATTTGCATACAAGCATTTTAGAAGTCGTATTTTATTTGTATTAATCTGGTTATCAGTAGGCAGGGGTAATTTGGAATCTTTAAGCTCTGTCTGCTCTGTATTTAAGGGCATTTTGGTTATTTTTGTCTTTATTGGAACCTCTCTGTCAATATACCCTAACTTCAATCTTATGGTAGTATCCTTCACAGATACATCATTCCGAACCAGGTGTTTTTGGGTGACTGTTGGCTTTCCTCTATTATCTAGTTTAAAAGCCGCTCTATCTCCTTTTTAAAGGTTAATGCCAGCAGCCTGGTTCTATCCCGGTTAAGGTGGCACCCATCCCTTCGAAAAAGCCCCTCCTTTCCTCAAAATGTTGCCCAATGCCTAACAAATCCAAAACACTCTTCTTTGTACCATCATCTTATCCACACATTAAGACTCAGGAGTTCTGCCTGCCTTTTGGGTCCTGCATGTGGAACGGGAAATATTTCTGAAAAAGCTACGCTGGAAGTTCTGCACTTCAACGTCCTACCTAAAAATCTAAATTTGGCATCCAGAACCTCCTTTCCTATGTTATTGGTACTAAAATGTGCCAAGACAGCAGAATCCTCCCCAGCACTAACTAGCACCTTGTCTAGGTGGTGCGTGAGGTCTGCTACCTTTGCACCAGGCAGGCATGTTACCAGACAGTCCTCTTGTCCACCAGTCACCCAGCTATCTACATACCTAATGATCGAATCACCAACTATAACTGCTATCCTAACCCTCCCCTCATGGGCATGTGGCCCTGGAGAAACTTCCTCTGTATGAGAGGGTTTTACATCATCTGGAGGACAGGTTCTAGCTACAGGATCACTTCCTGCCACAGTAGGGTGATGCTCTCCTGTCACGTGACCTCTCTCCTCCATGGCAACAGGGAGGTTGCCAGATTGGAAGTGGGACTTCAGTACTATGTCCCTGTATGTCTCATTTATATACTTCTCTGCCTTCCTTATGTCCTCCAAATCTTCTATTGTAGCCTCCAGAGATCAGACTCATTCCCTGAGAGCAAAGAACTCCTTGCACCTAGTGCATACGTAAGACCCCTCACCAACTGAGAGAAAATCATACATGTGCACTCAATGCAAAAGACTGAAAAATCCCCATCTTGCTGCTGGAGTCCTGTCTGTATCTTAGTTTTAAGGTTTTGTTCAGATATTAAATTTGTGTTCTGAGGTTTGTAGGTGATACTTATACTAATATCTTATATGTTAAATGGACTTTGTTCACCTCAAGAATAATTAATCTAATAATTAGTCTTTCTGATGAGGATAACCAATTACATCTGAAAGTAATTATGGGCACCTTCCCCCTTTAATAGGTTTAAGAGCCTATAAAGCTAAGATTATCCCTGGGGGGGTGGGAGGGAAAGAAGACTTATAAGCTGGCCTGCTACACAGTGCTCTGACCTGTGCTTCTAAGGTAAAGTCTTACCAATTTCCTGGGTGATTCACACAGCTCTTGGTTTGATAGAGGATGCCTTTCAAATTGCCCCTTTGATCTGTCACTTGCCTTTAACACCTATTTAAGAAAAATTCACAGATCCTTTGCTTACTAACTGGAAGGCCTCTTTGTAAGGGTCACTAGAATCAAGTTTAGGTCTTTGTACTCAGAGACTATTTATTCTACTTTATGCTAAACTATACTCTGATTTGCCTTAAATAAAAAAGCTCTCTAGAAATAGAATTATTTCAGTAACTATTTACTCTATTTTTCTTTCTATGCTAAGCTAAACTCTGATTTGATTTAAATGAAAAGCTCTTTGGTGGTACTAAGATCTGACATACTTAGCAAACACAATGCATTCTAAAATACACAGATGTGTGTGCTTTAACCCAAAGATTACCCTGTTTCCCCAAGATTTAGAATATATTCCAGAAGGTAAATACTTGCAGACCTATTTCCAATTTTAGTAGTCCCTCTGGGTATTCATTCAAGTTCCTGGAGGAAAGGTCCATAAACCATTATTAAAGAGGACTAGGAAAATCTACTGTTTGCCCCAGGACAAGCACTGTGGAACCTGTGTGCCTTTTTGGGACTCTACCAGGTACTGGTGACCTGGATTGGCCACTATTGGAAACAGGATACTGGATTTGATGGACCCTGGTCTGACCCAATAAGGAACTTCTTATGTTCTTGCACCTAGATACCAAGTTTTGATTATATTCCCCTCTTAAGGATTGATTCTGTTCCATTTGATATGCCGAAGTTATAGAATACTTTTAACTACTGCAAATAAATAAAAATGATCCTATCCTGAGTGAGAAAATGCTACCGAGAAACACTGTATACTTTGAAAACCCTGAAAAGAATCCCTTGGACACATGCTATATTATCAGCTTTAATACAGTTTCTGGAGTGCTGCTTTCTTGCAGCCTTCGGTCTGATGTCTGCCTCTCTCTCTCTCTTCCCCGTAGGGCTCCCGGGGAGTAGCGAGACTCGCCTCCGCGTCCTACTTTCTCGGGACGGGTCCGGCGAGAGGCGCTGCCTCCAGCGCTCAGCCGCCAACGGGGCTTCGGTGCGAGGCAGATGCAATCCGGAGCAGGGCAGGAGAAATCGCCAGAGCCGTTGTCGGGCAGAGTAGCAGGAGCGAAATTGTCTCCGACTCTGCGAGGAGAGAGCACTTCCGAGGCCCGATCCGGGGAGCGGAGGGGGGGGGGGAAGGCTGAGAGAGCAGGCAGAATTAAAGAAACAGGACCACAAGTAAGAACAGAAGCAAATAAGAGCCAATTAAGGTGAAATTAAATTAAAAATAAAATAGGTTAAATAAAATTAAAGCAAGATGCTAACAAGAAGGACTCCAGTAAGCCCTAGGCTTACGGAACCCTGCAGCTGCTTGGAGGCTGAGAATACTGGAGTTAGTGGGTGGTACCAGTGGTACTTATACCGCCCCACCTCCAAAAAGGTTGGGCTCAGCCTCCAAGCTGCTGGAAGGGTTGCGTAACCCAGAAGTAAAGGGACTGGACTGGAGTGACGATAAGGAACACAAAGTAGCTCTATAGAGGTAAGACGTAGTACTGGTAGTACCCCAGGCCTTCGTTGCTAATAAGTCATCCTCCACAGATGTATGGGTGGTGGTCTGTGTCCATCTTACAGGTCACTTCTGCTTTGCCGATGTACTCTTCCTCTGCTATTGCCCATGTCTGTCTTTCCATGCCCTGACATCTGAAAGCTCCAACTCCTGTTCTCAAAGAACCTCAATGGCGTGCAAATTGGGGACCAGCATCCTCTTCCTATAGTATTTGTTGCAGTATCTATAACTGATTTCATCCAGCAGGTGAATAGGATAAAGCGGCCTTCCTCCTCCTCCAATGTGAGACAGATACATTTTGGAAATAAAAGTGCCCGTGTCAATTTTTAAGTGTAAACTGCTATGCTGTTCCTTAAGCTAAGGGCAGTATATCAAATCTTTTATATTATATAATATAACTGTCATCCCACAGACAGGGGTGCTTCCAGGCCACGGGGGAGGGGGGGGGCAGTCACTTGTGTAAGAAAAAGGATGTGCTCTGGTGGACAGGGCAACTGCTCCAACCCACACTGCTTGACTTGAAAATTCAAGCTGTGTACTTTGAAAAACAAACCACCTTTACTTGGTGAAATCTTCCAAATTAAAAGTTTACACAATAGTGAGACAAAAGAAATAGCAGATTAAAAGGAAAAGCATAGTTCTGTAATTTAAAGCCCTTTTAGAGAGTAATTTGAGAACAGGGCACCATGGGTAGGTGCCTATTTGTCTTTATAAAATGCTAGTGTATGGGACAGGGAATGTGGCTTGAATGTAGAACAATCACTTCTACCTGCTCGCAAGCAGGCTGAAATGTTCACATGTACTTTACACATGTACACATTTAGATTAAAGTATTTTATAATCTACATGTGTACGTGAAAACTTTGCCAGCACGCCTAACAGAGCTCATCCCCAGCTATGCCTATTGGCAAAAGATATACCTTCATGCTAAAGCGTGAGCTTTTATATCAGGCAGCGTTTTATAAGAAACTAACTGAAAGATCTCACAGAGTTGCATCTATCAGTAAAGCTGTTCAAAAATCATTGCGTTATTGAACACTTTTACTGATCAGATAATATATTTTGAGAGTTTAAATGAAGTTGTATTATGTGACTCTGTGAGATCTTTCTGTTGGGTAGCTATTGTGATGATGTGAAGGCTGCAGAGCCCTTTAAAAGTAGAAAAAACTCTGAGATTAGTTCCCACAAGCGGGGGATGGGATCACAGAAGCACATTTCCCACAGAGAGAATGAAACTAAGGCACATAGAAGCAGGGTTAGCTTGAAGCCACACCCAACCTCTAGGACAGCTGCAAGCAGAGAGAGGGTGGGGTCAGAGAAGCAAACAGTTCACAGAACATATAAGCTGCGTCACACAGGAAGTGAGGGGAGAGATGAACAGGAGCTGGAGAATCAGTTGAGAGTTGATTCCAGAGCTTCACACACACGAGGGCTAGGCACAGGACGGTGCAAAGGAAATTGCAATGCTAAAGGGAAACTAGCAAAACCCCGAGGACAAAGTTTCTTTGAAGAATCAGCTGAGTGGGAGGAGGAATCAGGTACTGATCAAACGGTATGTGCTCATACACCAGAAAGACTGCAAAGAAGGTCTGTTCAAAGGCAGGACCGGTTGCAGGCTAGGAGCCAGAGGAAAAGGCCAGTAAACCAGGGAAGGAAGCAGGATTTAAAAGCTGTTAATTCTGCTAAGCCCAGAAGGACTGACCACTACTTACAAGGCAAGTGCAAAGGGTGTGGGCATAGAAAGAACCGGCAGAGAAGCCTGGATTGTACCTCTGAATCAGAATATAGCAGTTCTAGTCTTGAACCTCCACACAGATATTATAGAAAGCCTGTTAGGAGGAGAGTTACTGCTAGTCAAGAAGCTTTTGCATTTCCTGATGAGAAACTATTAAGGGGGAGAAAAGCAAAAGGTTCAAACCCAGTTACAGAGGGGAACCGTGAGCTAAAGTGGAGAAACCTTTGTAAGCTTCTGAAGAACATACAACAGGTTAAACCAGAGATTACCCCAAGTTCAGAGCCATACAATTCCCCAACGGAAATGGACGTGGACTGTCTCTCTGATAAATCAATGTCCTCTGCTGAATCGATGGATTGCAGTTTGTGTGTGTCTAATGTATAAAGCTTTTCCTGTATGCTGTATGAAACAAGTAAGAAGACGTCAGGAGTTCAGATATCATTGTATGCTTGGAAAGCAGACAAGTGGATAAGAGAAACCTCATGTGAAAGCCTAGCTAGTTTTATTGCTGCTGTAACGTCAGCTGAGAAAGCTAGTGGTAAAAGCTAAGAGGTAGCACTCTGAGTGATGTTTTAAACTTGAAGTCAGCAAGGAAAGTGAAGCTTTCATATGGCCAAAGTTTGTGAGTAATGCACAAAGATATTTCTACTGCGTTTGTAAATACTAGAAAATACTGCTATCAAGGTTGAGAAGTTTATGGAAGAAATTCACCTTGCACATTTTGGAGAAGAATCCTATACTTTGGTTAAATGTGTTTTCCCTTTCTGGAATTTTGCCACGAATGATTTCCTTACAGAAAATAAAAATAAAAGCAATTTATGTTATAAATTGTCCTGTGCTCCTTCTATTCGGACTGCTAACAAAAGCAAACCACAACTACAATTAAGGAGGTGATCCACCGTCTCTCATTAGGCAAGTGTCTATACTAAATAGCACTATAAGTGATCAAACAGAGACAATCTGCCGTGCCACCCCTAGGGGCAGTGCGGTGAGAGCGGTGGAAGGCGTCACACTATTTGGATCTTACTTGGGGTGATACACTTTGCACTTAGCATTTTATAAAAAGTCATTTACACTTGCATGTGCCCAAATATGTGCAGGAGTATATTTATAACAACAACAGCAAAGTTCAAATTTAAGGACACAGTTTGAGGCTCAGATGCTAGCCTCCACACAGACTCATCCTCTACCTCTCTCTTTTCTTAGAAGGACACCCCCCCCCCCCTCCAATTCCAGTGAGTCCCTGGATAGATGCCCAGACTCTCCAGTCATTCCTCTGATAAGCAGGTAAAATACACTTTTACACAACAGTCTTGAAATCCTAAGGGTTCTTAGAGTAAGCACCCACACCGTGTCATGCACTCTAGCCTTTTTGTAAGCTAAATCACAAAATCTCAAAATTCACATTTCAACAAAGGGAAAAACAGTAATATATTGAATTTTTCCTTCCTGGGGAATGGGGGTGCACCAGGTTCAGCCCCTCACACCACAGTCTGGAGTTCCAAGGCACACAAAAATCCAAACTTGCAACCTTAATCCTTCTGGAACCTATAGTTGAAATCCTTTAGATTTTTCCTGCTTCAATAGTTGTTCACAGCTAGACAATCCTAAGAATGGTCTGGAGTTGGGCTGCACCTCTCTCAGTTTCTCTTCACTGATTACAGTAGGTCATAACAACATAGAAAACCCCCTCTCTTTTTCACAGCCTAGCCATTTATGCAATATAGTTCAATATAAAACAAAAGGATGGGAAAAACAATTAACACTGATGGACACCATTACATCACTGATGGACACCATTACATCACTGAACATTAGCACGGACTTGAAGTACGGACTCTAGAACTGTCCTATTTTTGATGTTAAGTCCCTAACAAGATTATCAGAATACTGGTATCATCCAGGTTTCCCAGCTTTGAAAAGAAAACTTACACACCACAAAAGACTGGTGCAAATCCATATCAACGGCAACTTGCGTCTCTTATAAGGAAATGGAAAACACTATATTAATGCAGTTAAAGTTACAAAAAAACATTACTATTTTACACTAATTCGTCATGATCCCTCATACCCCCATTTCTTTAAAGTGGCGAAGCAACTTACTGATCATTGACACGTTTCTTCTACAACAACTGATTCTTCTCTTTCAGCTGAAAAATTTGCACAAATTTCTCCAATAAAATCCACAATATACACAATTCATTTCCATCTCTAAAAGGTCATACTAATGGCAATTCCTTTACTACACCAGAGAATCTCTTTTCCATACAAGAATATCCCTGAGTAATTAATAAATACTGGGGGGGGGGGTGGGGGGGGGATTTTCAAAGCGCTTAGTGTCATGGTGCTCCAGGGGCAGAGTGTGGGCAGTACTGCAGGTTAACTGGGCAGTAGTGATATTCAGCTGCTGCCTGGTTAACCCTAACCGGCTTAGGTTTGGACTGCTAAATGGCTGTCCTAACTTTAGCCGGTTTTGCACTCCAGCCAGCAGATGAATAATACTGCTGACAGGATTGCAAAATCACAACCTGGATATTCAATTCCGGGGCCTAGATATGGCCCAAGCATTGAATATCTAGGTCCAATTTAAATCAGCGATGGGCAGCTGCTTTTAGTGTGTTGGCCGCTGCCGCTGGAAATCCTGCCCCCCCCCCCCCTTCTCTATGTACACTCATTTTTATCTTTCTCTTCCTTCTAAATTAATGATTAAAAAGTATTAACCTCCATGAAAAGTACCACTTAACTATCTGATTCCCGGCCATCTACTTATGTTAAAGAATTTAGGAATTCACTGCTGCCCTTTTTGGAGGGCATGATTCACTCGAGTCTGCAACAAGCCTTCTTTACATCTTCAGTTCGAAAGCAACAATGCAAATCACACAGGCTATTCTTATCAACTTCTCTCACACTTGCCATGCATGTCTAAGCTTCGAGAGAAAATTGTATTTTTGCAACTGTCAGGTTTTCAGAAAAATCCAATATGTTTCATCTACATCAGACAGGATTTCGTTCTCATGAGGGTTCAAACCATAAGAACATTAGAACATAAGATATGCCATACTGGGTCAGACCAAGGTCCATGAATCCCAGTATCCTGTTTCCAACAGTGGCCAATCTAGGTCATACGTACCTAGCAGTTTCCCCAAAAGACACAGGTTCCACAATGCTTGTACGGGGTCAAGCATTGATATCCTGGGTCCCTTCTTAATAATGGTTTATGGACCTTTCCTCCAGGAACTTGTCCAAACCTTTTTTAAACCCAGCTACACTAACAGCCTTTACTACATCCTGTGGTAACAAATTCCAGAGTTTGATTACACGTTGAGGGAAAAAAAATATTTTCTTTTATTAGTCTTTATAGTTTACCCTGTAGCTTCATGGCATGTTCCCTAGTCTTTCTATATTCTGATAACGTAAACAATCGATCTACATTTACCCATTCTAGACTTCTATCATATCTCCCCTCAGCCGTCTCTTTTCCAGGTTAAAGAGCCCTAACCTTTTTAGCCTTTCTTCATAGGAGTATCCTTCCATCCCCTTTACCATTTTGGTGGCTCTTCTCTGAACATTTTCTAATAACGCTATATCCTTTTTAAGATACGGCGACCAGAATTGCACACAATATTCAAGGTGCGGTCTCACCATGGAACGATATAGAGGCATTATAATATATTTTGTTTTATTTTCCATTCTTTTCCTTATGATACCTAGCATTCTATTTGATCTCTTGGCCGCTGCTGCACACTGGGCCGATGGTTTTAACATATTATCCACAATGACGCCTAAATCTTTTTCCTGGGTGGTGGTTCCTAATGTGAAATCATGCATTGTGTAACCATAGTTTGGGTTGTTCTTCCCTAGGTGCATAACTTTGCACTTGTCCACATTAAATTTCATCTGCCATTTTGATACCCAGTCTTCCAATTTATCAAGATCCTCTTACAATTTTCCACAATCCTCATGTTTTAACAACTTTAAATAGCTTTGTGTCATCTGCAAATTTGATAACCTCACTCGTTATTCCCCTTTCCAGGTCATTTATGAATATGTCAAAAAGCAGCGGAACCAGTACAAATCCCTGGGGTACACCACTATTCACCTTTCTGCATTGGGAAAACTGGCCATTTAGCCCTACCCTCTGCTTTCTATCTTTTAACCAGTTCCTGATCCACAATAGTACACTGCCTCCCATCCCATGACCCTTTAGTTTTGCCAAACGTCTCTGATGAGGGACCTTCTCAAAGGCTTTCTGAAAGTCCAGATACACTGTATCAACCGACTCACCTTTGTCCACCTGTTTATTCACACCTTCAAAAAAACATAACAGATTAGTAAGACAAGATCTTCCTTGTCTAAAGCCTTGTTGGCTGTCTCCCATTAGGCCATGACTATCTACATGCTGAGTAATTTTGTTCCTTATGATGGTTTCTACCATTTTCCCGGTACTGACGTCAGGGTCACCGGTCTGTATTTTCCCGAATCACCCCTGGAACCCTTTTAGAAAAAATTGGCGTTACATTGGCAATCCTCCAATCTTCAGGTATTACAGATGATGTTAATGAAAATTCACAGATTACTAATAGCAGGTCTGCAATCTCATATTTCAGTTCTTTCAACACCCTTGGATGTATACCATCCAGCCCAGGTGATCTGCTACTCTTCAGTTTATCTAATAGTTGTAATACATCTTCCCGATGTATCGATATTTCCTTCAATTCTTCCGTACCTTTAAATACCACTTCAGTCATGGGTAACATCCCTATATCTTCCTCAGTAAAGACGAAAGCAAAAAATTCATTCAGTATCTTTGCAACTGCTCCTTTTAGTTTTTTCTTAACTATTTTCCTCATTTTATCATAGTCTCCCTTTTGAAAGTTAAAAGGTAGTACTGTGGATTTCCTTACTATCCCTCCTCCACTAATTAAATCAAATGCGATCATGCTATGATCACTATTGCCAAGTGCCCCCAACACCCTTATCTCTTGCACTAGATCTGGTGTTCCACTAAGGACTAGGTCTAATATGGCTTCCCCTCTGGTCGGTTCATGAACCAGCTGCTCCAAGAAGCAGTCATTTATTTCATCTAGGAACTTTATCTCCCTAGCATGTTTTGCCGTGACACTGACCCAGTCGATACCGGGGTAATTGAAATCACCCATTATTATTACTGCACTGTAGCGTTTGTTAGCTTCCTTGATTTCTTTGAGCAGTTCATCATCCATTGGTTCATTCTGGCCAGGCAGTCGATAGTACACCCCCACTGCCATCGTCTTCCCCTTTTTACATGGAATTTTAATCCATAGAAATTCTACAGCAAATTTTGTTTCCTGCAAAACTTTAATCTTTTCTGACTCAATGCCCTCTCTGACATAGAGCGCAACCCCTCCACAAATTTGATCAACTCTATCATTACGATATAGTTTGTACCCAGGTATTACAGTGTCCCACTGGTTGTCCTCCTTCCACCATGTCTCTGATATTCCAATCATATCTAACCTCTCATTTAGTGCTATATATTCTAACTCTCCCATCTTATTTTTTAGACTTCTAGCATTTGCATACAAGCATTTTATAGACTGTGTTTTATTCATATTAATCTGGCTATTGGTAGACATGGGTAATTTGGGATCTTTAAGCTCTGTCTGCTCCATACTCGAGGGCATTTGGGCTACTTTATTCTTTTTTGTAATCTCTCTGCTTTTGGTAGTATTCATCAAGGATACATTCTTCCAAACCTTGCGCTCTTGGGCGACTGTCGGCTTTCCCCTATTATCTAGTTTAAAAGCTGCTCTATCTCCTTTTTAAAGGTTAATACCAGCAGCCTGGTTCCATCCCGGTTAAGGTGAAGCCCATCCCTTCGGAAGAGCCCCTCATTTCCCCAGAATGTTCCCCAGTTCTTAACAAATCCAAAACCCTCATCTTTGTACCATCGTCTCATCCATGCATTGAGACTCCAGAGCTCTGCCTGCCTTTTGGGTCCTGCACGTGGAATGGGAATCATTTCAGAGAATGCTACCCTGGAAGTTCTGGATTTCAACTTCCTACCTAAAAGTCTAAATTTAGCCTCCAGAACCTCCCTACCACATTTTCCTATGTCATTGGCACCGACATGTACCAAGACAGCAGACTCCTCCCCAGCACTATCTAAGACCTTATCTAGGTGGCGCATGAGGTCCACTACCTTTGCACCAGGCAGGTATGTTACCAGGCGATCTTCATGTCCATGAGCCACTCAGCGATCTACATGCCTACTGATCAAATCTATAATGGCTGTCCTAATCCTTCCCTTATGGGCACATGGCCCTGGAGAAACATCATCGGTGCGAGAGAGTTTTATATCACCTGGAGACAGGTCCTAGTTACAGGATCACTTCCTGCTATGTGACCTGTTTCCTCCATGGCAACAGGGATGCTGCAAGACTGGAGGTGGGACTTCAGGACTATATCCCTGTAGGTCTCATCTATCTTCTTTTCTGTCTTTCTTATGTTTTCCAAGTCTGCTACTCTAGCCTCTAGAGAACGGACTCGTTCCCTGAGAGCAAAGAGCTCCTTGCACCTAGTGCACATGTATGATTTTCTCCCAGTTGGTGAGAGGTCTTACATGTGACACTCAATGCAAAAGACTGAAAAGCCCCCATCTCGCTGCTGGACTGCTGTCTGCATCTTAGTTTTAAGCTTGTGTAAAGAACTTATTTACTTACTAAGGGTTGCTATGGATATTTATACTAATAAAACTGTAACTAATATATTTAATATACCTTGTTCACCTGAAGCTTTATTAATCTCAGGTCCTTAGTGTATGACTGAATTGGATAACAAGCTTCACCTGAGAGCACCTCCTTTCCTTTAAGATGTGTACGTACCTATAAAGCTACGATTATTCCAGGGGTGGGTGGGTGTTGGGGAGGGAGGGAGGGAGGGAAATTACACTTATTAAAAGAGGGCTGCTACACAGTACCCTGTCCTGTGCTGCTGAGATAAGCTGTGACCAACTTCCTGGGTGATTAACAGTCCTTGCTTGCATAGAAGGATTCTTTCAAAATGGCCTTTTGACCTGCCACCTGGTGTTAACATCTATTGAAAAGGTTTCACAGGTCTCTTGCCCCCTAGGTAGAAGGCCTCTTTGTAAAGGTCTCTAGAAGACTTTATTTGTTGCTCAAAGAGTACTGACCCTGTTTTGCCTTTTATGCTAAGTTATATTCTGATTTGATGTAAATTACAGCTCTTTACTGCTGCTAGGCTCTGACTTATTATGAAATTTAAACTACAAGCTCTCTGCTGGGTTCTAAATTTAACTAGAAAGCTCTCTTCTGTGTTTTAAATTTAAACTAAAAGTACTTTGCTGATACTAGGCCCTGAGTGACTATTAAATGTAAACTACAAGTCTCTGCTGGGTATGGAATGTAACCAGAAAGTTCTCGTCTGTGTTTTAAATTTAAACTTAAACTGCTGCTACTAGGCCCTGACTGATTTAACAAAAAACATTGGGTTCACAGATTAATTAGCTTTAATACAAAGAAGTCCTTTCAGAAAATTCCCATAAGTATATACACACAATTGCAAATCTCTCTCCAGAAGTAGCAGTCCCTTTTTCTAGTCCTTCAAGACTGAAGACTCCTTCGATTAACACATCTGATCAGAACTCACTTAGATCAGAACTCTCTTAGATGAGAGAAAGGAAATACTATTAATTTCAATTGCTTGACTGTGACCTTTGGTCTGGTGGATGATGATCAGTATTTTCATAGTACCACTTGCTACACTAGCCCAGGATCTTGCTTCTTCTTCAGTTTTTAGATGCAGATATCACTCAGTTACGGACTCCTGCCCATCTGTGACTCAAACCTTCTATTGGATGTTTCTGCCAAATGGCTAAAAAAAACACAGTAACAGACTTCTGCTAAACATAGAAAAGACATTTGGAGAAACTGCCCCTAAAGAAAATAGAAAAAGCCCTAATTTTTTCCAGACGTGTAAAATCTTCCCTCCCTACTATCATGAATCCTGCAGATCAACAAATCTTCTTTGTCTCATTGATCAGGATTTCAGGGGTAATTTTCAATACGACATTAAACTTTCACTAATGTATTTCCAACAGTGTGTGGGCTTATTTCTGCACCCTAAAACAAATCCATTCCATCATATCCATTTTAAATACCAGGGATATTTGTACATTGGTGCTTGTTTTAGTAATAAGACATTTAGGGCCTGATATTCAAAGGCATTTATACAGCTTACAGACCTGTAAATCGTGTAAATGCCACTTATTTATTTATTTAACAGGTTTTATATACTGCTTTATCATTTCAATCAAAGCGGTTTACATTGAAACTTAAACTTGGTAATGTACATTAAACAGGGACATTGATAACTTGGATTTTTCTGAGGCAATGGAGGGTTAAGTGACTTGCCCAAGTTAGTGCTGCTGAATATCCCCAATGATCTCTGTTACATGCCCCAGTTAGGTGATGAAAAAGCTAGCCTATCTTTACCTCTGGGCGCTAACTGGGCCACAGCTCAATATCACTTCTGCCTGGTTAGCTCCTGCAGGCTTGTGGGCTGTGTGGCGAACCCAAATATTCAATGCCAGGGCCGCATATGACCCTGGCATTGAATATCCGGGATTAAAGGTCAGCACCAAAGGCTATGTGCCGTAGCAGCACATAGCCATCCCAGAAGAATATCGGGCCCTTAGACTATTGCAATTCTCTTCTTCAGGGTTATATTCTACTACACCTTCTTTGCAGATGATCCAAAACTCCACAATCAAACTGGTAACAGGTAAACGTTGTTATGATCATGTCACCCCTTTGCTAAAAAATCAGAACGTCGGTTACCAATCATATACTGAATTCCCTTTAAACTATTTATTCTAATTCACCAAATTTATTTCTCAGGGTTTCCACACTTTTCATCTAGTCTTCTTATACTTTACATCCCAGGTCAGGTACTATATTCCACTCAATAGACCCTTCTGGTTGTGCCATCGCATCAGAAAGTGCAGCTTGAGATGACAAGCGAATCTGCATTGGGAGTAATAGCTCCTAGATTTTGGAGCGATCTACCACTTGCCATTTAATTGGAGTTCTCTAATGCTAAATTCAAAACACTCTCAAAACTTATTGTTTTTTCAGATTAACTGAGCTGCCTGCTGCTCACAGCTGATTTGAGATGGAAGGGATTGCAGCAACCAGAGTAGCTCTAACTAACTCTAACTTCCTCCTTTACTATATTACTGGCCAGTGCAAAAAACTAGCGCGGCCTTTAAGCACAGGTAACGCCACTTTTAATCACAATTACTGCCACCAGCCAAATACAGACAAGAGACGGACGCGCGTGTAAACAGCAAAGGAAAAACTAGTGCACATTTAACCCCAAAAGTGTTTACATTTATTTAAATTATAAGCAAATGAGCTGCAGATATAAAAATGGTATGCTAATATTGCCTGCACCCGACACAGAGAAACACGTAGAGGATTTTGCAACCAGCCTCAACGCCAGTATTTCTACGCCTGGACTTGAGGTGACTTAAACATCTAGCGCGTGCCCGCTGACAGTATTTTGATGGCATTGGGTGCTTGGATGCCTGGATCATCGGAGGGGAAATGTCAAAGAAGATCCAGGCATCCAGGAAAGCCCACAATGCCATCAAAATACTGTTAGGGGGCCAGTGCCCCTGACAGAAAGTAAATCCCTGGTGGTCCAGTGACCCTGAGTCCCCGTCCCCCCATCTGGCCAATCAAAAATAATCCTGGTGGCCCAGCGGCCCTGAACCCTCCACACCCCATCCCGGTACTTTTACAAATTAGCAAGAGGGCTGCTCCCGATCTTGCACCACCATCTTGAAAAATGGCTATGCCTGGCCCCAAGTGGTGCATCCTGATAAAAAATGTCTTATATGGCAGTCTGACCCCACCTGGTGCATACCAGGCCCCACCATTTTTCAAGATGGTCGCACAGTAGCTGGAGCGAATGGGCAGTGCTCCCACACATTTGTAAAGTTACCAGTAAGGGGAGGGTTATTTTTGGTTGGGTGGGTGAAGGATTCAGGGCCACTGGGCCAGCAGGGATTATTTTTAGTTGGATGGGTGGCGGGATTGGGGTCAGTGGGCCACCAGGCATTTGCTTTATTTTGAGTGCATTGGCCCCCTGACACTGTTTTGATGTTATCAGGGCCTTTTCCTGATGCCTGGATCATCGGAGAAAGCCCCAATGCCATCAAATATTGTCAGGGCTTATATGCAAATTAGCTATGCAGTGCCCCTGTTTCTCTGGGAGAGCATGCCAAACTAGCGCCGATATCTGTCCACATGTATATAGCTTGTTCTCCAAGTTTAACGCTGCCCTTTGTGCACAGTTTCAATTGTGGCTAATGTGTGGCAGATTTGCATGAGTCCCTCTCTGCATGTTGGTGCTAAAGTCATCTGCTATTGGTGCGCTGCAAATAAGTGTAAAAAGTTGATAGTGTGTGACTTCAGCGCCAGCTTTCTGCATCGGCTTGTTAATGTTTCTTTTCTATTCAATGGTCTGTAATTTCACTCTGTGTTTTTATTTGTATTTTATTAGTACTTTTACATTTGTTTTAATTTTTTATGACTTGTAAATGGTTTAGATACTAATTTGATAAACAGTCTATCAAATAAACTTGAAACTTGGAAAGAGAAGAATATTTTGGTATCCCAATATATGTGATTATGACCAACGAGTCAATTCAGCCTGTCTTTGTCATTCATTCTGAATTTCTACCACTCCAGAGAGATAAGTATACTGCTCCCAATGCTCTAAGCAGGGAAGGGCAACCTCTAGTCCCCATAGACACTAATCTATTCAAGTTTTCAGGATATCCCTAAAGAATATACAAGAGGCAGAGTTGTATGCAAACTGCTTCAATTATATGCAGTTCTGCTATGCATATTCATATTCTATAAACCCAAGAAAATTGGTGTCCATAATGAGTGGAAGTGCCTACCTCAACCCTCATTTCTTCTCAACCCTCTTTCTACCATTACCCAATAAACATCTAGCATCCCATGTCTATTGATTTTAGCGATGAAACCATGGCTACTCTGTATAGGTTTTCCCAGTTTTCTTGGATAAGTCAGTGCAGTTTTGCATACTATACTATAGTCAATTAGCACAAACGTTTGTGGTACACAGAATTGTTCATTTACATAGCAATTTCTTGCTGTGATATTTTTATAGTGATCCATTATTTTATCTTCATATGGCAAAAGTACTGCACAAATATCCCTTTACACTAAGAGCCCAATTCTGAAGGGGGAACGCCCTACCCACCCGGACATCTAGGATCTGGACAGGCCAGTCTAGTCCCTGATTCTGAGCCCATGGGAGCTAGTCGTTCCCAAGGGATCAGAATCAGGTCTAACAGCCGACCCGTGCCTGGGCAGGCAGGCCGTCCCCCAATTCTGTGCCACCGGAGGTCCAATAGCTTACCCACACAGGCCTGCCCTGGCTCCTGCATGCAGCAGTGGTGCCATGGCATCCTGTTGCCATGGCACTGCAGCTCCATTAAGGAGCTGCAATCCTTGGCCGCCACCACAAAGTTCATTCCCCACAGTCGGACCCCCAGTGCAGCCTTCCAAAAGCAGGGTCGGGCTGCAGAGAAGCTCCTGCACCCCCTTACCCCACTGACCTGGCCCTGTGCCACCATCCCCCCAACATCCAGGGGGGCTTATTCCTCCTCTGACGTGGAATACGTCCACCATCCATGTTGGTGACCCCGGACGTACAGGGCTGACCTCAGGATCGGCCCTGTACATCTGGGGTCACATCCCCACTCACCACCCACCCTTGCTCCTCCCTCGGCCCGCCTCCCTATACATCTCTTATGTACATCTCCTATGTATGTGGGGGAGCTTTGGGCATGGGATGGACGTTTGACCCGGACGTATAAATGCAGCAAGGAATGACCCCCTAACCAACTATCAAATGGTGCATTACTGCTCCTTCATTACCATGAGTAAATTACTATGAGATTCACTAAAATGTGGTATCCAATTGCCATAATTCAGTAATCCTGTGGATTTTTCTTTTGGCATAGCAATGACTGAGAGTCATGTATTTTCAGCCCTGGAAATTCATGATACTGCCCCTCCCCACCCCATCCTCCCATGCCAATGAAGATATATTTAATTTTGATGATCTGTTGATGAACCCTCTGCATCATCTGTCTGGCCAAAATTATTTATTTAACTAGGCATATATACTGTTTTTCTACAAGTCAAAGTGGTATACATTCAAGTACTATATATATTTTTCCCATTGCCCCTGAAGGGCTCATAATCTGTTTTTTTTTACCTGAGGCAATGGAGGATGAAGTGTCTTTTCCAAGGCCACAAGGAGTACTTATGGGACTAGAAACCCCAGTACTTCTGGCCCAAGGTTGCTGTCCTCTAGTGAGATTTAAATCCCTGGCCTTCTGACCCAAGGTAGCTTGCCCCAACCACTAGGCCACTCCTTCCATATTAAAAGGCATTTCCCTATTTTTCATACCACACCCATGTTTTCAAAAATTGATACTGCGTTCCAAATATCCACCCTACCTCAGAACATCCCCAGGTTTACAGTTAAATAGTTGGTGATCTAAAGGAGGTAGGAATGATCCCCACTTGCTTCTAACCCACCAATGTCATTTTCCAAAACAACACTGGTTGACTGCAGGCTCTCACTATGAAAACTGTCCTCCTCCCTCCAAGGGAGAAATAAATGGTACTGGCCAGTGGGACTATGGTGGGCCATCAAAAGAATATGCAGGGATTTCTTTTTATTACCTTATGCCTACTTCCACCTAGTTTTCCCTACACATTATATCTCTAAAATATAGCATGAAAAATCTCCCTGAGGCACCTGCAACCAAGCACTCACAGGCCTACAAGCTCTGCTGGCCTTCTGATACTCTCTTAAGGGGTAATTTTAAAATCCATATAAAGTACCAAGAGAAGGATATGTTTTCTGGATTGATAGCCTATAAATCTGCATGATATAAATAAAAAAAGAAAACTAATATATATATATATATATATATATATTTGCTTTTCTTTTAGTTTAAATAACTTTTTTATAATCTATCTGCATACATGAAAACTCAAACCCAGACTTTGCCCAGATTGCACCCCTGGCTATGCCTACCAGCAAAGTACCCATCTTCATGACAAAACACATACTTACTCCAGTAGGTAAGAGCTCATTTGCACATGTATGTGGCCACATATACAGAGGAATTACCTCCCAAATGGGTATGTGTGCTTTCCGTGGGATAATCCTCAAAGGGAATGTGTATGAGTATAGTTTGCCTTTCAAAACTGGTGTAACCTACGCACAAACTTGCCTTGAAAGTTAAATGGCCTGTTATAAAATTACCATCCCTGACCACTCACATGAAATGACACATTTTCTATAAGAACAGTTCCAATGTTTATCAATGCTGTCACCATGCCAATTTTAAATCTCTTTAATCCATAATTTATTAATTTATTCCATGAACCCTCTTGCCTGCCTTTTATGATGGGCAGAACTACACAGATTTCTATTATAGTTCCCTCATTAAAAAGAAGAAATACGAGTCTTCTTGGAATCAAAGGGTCTTACAGTGTTCAAAGAGCATAAAGTGGAGTTAATTTTGAATGTTTCCCATGATATATGCATTGCTATTACTTTTATCAAATTTCATTACTTATTAACAAACATTAAAATTCAATAGAGATATTTACGAAACAATCCCAATATGACATTTTTCATAAATCCTACATTTTCATGACCGAGAATAAGACCAGATTTGCATTGTAACATAATAACATAGTACATGACGGCAGATAAAGACCAGCATGGTCCATCTAGTCTGCCCAGCACGATGGCAAGAGTAGTGCACCTGCCGCTTCGTGCAGGCCACCCCTCCCCACGTCCCTGTTTAGGGGTGAACCCACACGCTTACTGGCAATAGTGGAGGGCTAGGAGTCATCTGCTCCTGCCCCTCCCCCAAGAATGTCTTTTCTGCTGTGCAATCAGTGGTCTAGTCCCCAAAAGGCTGCAGCAAGGCTATTAATGACATTCATCTTGGGATCTATTCAGGCTCAATTGCATCGTACCCGCTCCTCTTATAGGGCTTCCTATTACCATAGAAATCCTGCATTGAGAAAGGAAAGGGTGGGATGCTGCAGGGCCTGGGCAGGACTGGGGTGAATTTCATTAACAGCTTTGCTACTGCCGCTCAGGGACTGGATCACTGATTGGAAAGGAGCATCAGGCCCAGAGTGAGGCATGGTTGTTAAGGCAATACTCCGGCATCTATCAAAATTTGATACCAGAAGCAGTTGCCTATGTTGGCTTTTCCTAAATCTGGGCTTATCTGTGAAATTTTAAGTTTTAGAGATTTATAATGATGTAATCCGGAAAATATATGTGAGCAAATTTGCTAAATTATGTTTGTGAAAATACTTCCGAAATACATTTTATATGAATTTCTACAGAAAGAGCTAACCACAACAAAAAAGGAAAAAACACACAGGGGGTCACTCTGAGCCATGAATAGCAGGGATGCATGTACCTCTATTCGTGCCCTTTCCCGTCCCCATTCTCCTTCCTCCTGCATTGTACGGGGAAGTTAGACGGGGGCGGGAAAGGGTGGATCGGGGCCGGCATTAGGGTGGGCAGTGGGCGGTCGTCGGCCCCAAACATAGAGGGCTGATTCTAATGACAGCCCTGTATGTCCCGGGCCTGCGACTTGAATAGGGAAGTTATTCCACCTCCGATGTGGAATAACTTACCCAATGCGGAGGAAACAGCAGAACCGGGGCTGGGAAGGGATGGCAGGGGGCAGAGGGCATTCCCCATAGCCCGTCCCTGGCCCTGGGATCTCAGAACTAATGAGCACCCAAGTCCATGTGTATAACAATCACAACAGGACCAGCTTAAGAACATCAGCGATCCTTAAAAAAACTCCCACTCAGCAAATTTAAATATCACAGGGACATATTTCCAAATGTATATTAACCAGCAACCTTTCAAATCAGCATTATAGCATTGCACCATACATACAACAAACTTCATAGCATTAACTGTGTGCCATAATATCAATCAGCCAGTACTTATCTTATACCATAATCCCAACGCCACCACAGATGCCTATCCGGTATTTCACCTTAGCTTCAAGGGGGCAAGACACATTAAACGACTTCCATTACACAGTTCAGAAGCCGGCTGAATACAATGTAGCCATGTGAAACAGAAATAAAAACAAAAAGCACACAACGCTGATGATAGTCCCAATCAGCATAACTCTTCCTTCTGCAGCACAAAACTCTAAATTCCCACCTTAGAAATCACAACATACCAGGTCCAATGGATATAATCCATTGAATAAACCTCACTTACCACACAAGAAGCCTGACACCCACTCGCTGCAAGCTCATCTAGGATGTACTCGATCCGATGCCGTGCCTGCATATAAATACCTGTGATACATCATAGCCACTCCTCCCAAACTTAACAACTACTCCCTCCACTTAACAGCCCTATTGAGTACAGCATCCACAGCAATGGTTCACAATAACACCACAAGATCAGGCAGCCCCGCAGCGGAAGAGGCTCATACATACATCAAAGCCGACATTCAAACATAACCACGTAATGAGCCAGCTGTTTGAATGTCAGTTTTGGTGTATGTATGAGTATCTTCCGCTATGGTGGTGCCTGATCTTGTGGTGTTATTGCAGAAAACTAGGTCCTCCAGTAGGACAATGATCCAAAAGTACAAAAGAATGGTTTAAAAGAAAAAAATGAACTGTTTTAAACTGACCATCAATGAGTCCTGATCTCAGTCCAATTGACCTTTGGAAAGAGCTGAAATCTGCCGTTGATAAAAGGAATCCTGGAAACATTCATGAGCTGGAACAAATCGCAATTGAAGAGTAGGAGAAACTAACAGCAGACAAATATAAGAAACTTATAGATGTCTACAAGAAACATTTGGAGGCTGTCATCAGCAAATATTAGTGAAGGGTGCCATTAATCCTGTCCAGGCCATATTTTGTTTTTTATTACGTTTAAGTTGCACAGACATCTTTATTTGTTGTATACCTTTGAACATACTATTAAAATATTATGATGACATACAGTTGGAATATTTTCAATTATTTTGCAAGATATTGTACACAACATACCTAAAATGCAAGGGTGCCGATAATGCTGACCACAACTGTGATGGCCTCCCTTTATGTTGCAAAGTAGCCTCTGATGCCTCTTTGATGAGTTGAAATCCCTGTTGGACCAGTGACCCACAAAACCCTATCTAGAACCCCAGTCTGCGGCTCAAAAATAAAAATCTGCCCTCATCCAAACGCTGACTATACCAAAAAAAAGCTTGGCCTCTTCCAAAATAATGGAATCCAGAACCCATCTAGATGTCCAGCTCCCTGAAAGTCTCCCCCCCCCCCTCCTCCAGCCCTGTTGCTGGGTTTCAAATGCAGTATCCAAAATTCAGCACCTCCACTAATTCCCAACCCTTAAAAAAAAAATACAGCCCCAGGTCCCCCTGACCACTAACCTCCTCCTCTGACTTGCTCATAGTTAAGATTCACCTTGGGGCAGGAGCAGATCCCACCCTACTCCTGCTCCATGGCTGCCATCTTGAAGCCATGGAGCACTTCTCCAACACTAGCCAAATAACTTTTGGGAATGCCCTTGCTTCACCCCAGCACTGTCTGGCAATCAGTAATGATTTTCAGTGGCACTAGCTAGATAGTACCACTGAAAATTAATGAACAGACCCAGTCAGCTGCATGTATTCTACCAAAGCTTGAAGAATGTTCAAGAATTTGGCAGCTGAGATTTAATGTCAAAAAATGAAGGGTTGGGGCGTGTCCGAGATGGCTGTATGAAGAGAGTGCTGTGTTTTCTTGCTGCTATGCCCAAAGGGAAGGCTCGGGCTTACCTTGCTGAGCCCCAGCCAGCCAGTTCAGATCCTATGGATTGTTTTGTCAGTTAGCGAAGCCGAGCGACAGGAGATTCATAAGGCTTTGCAGGGGAGTTGTTGGAGGATTCTTCTTCCCTGCTTGCCCATGAGGTTTCTCTCTCTCCAGAGATGCGGAGTCTACACCATCTCCTGCTGCTGCTGTAACCCCGAGCCTGTTGGCTGGTGTGAGCGTGGAGTCGGAAGGTGGCCCCCCAATCATGCTATTGCAAGGAACTAGGGCAGAAGGAGATGAAGCAGCTACCCTACTGCCTTCTGGGTCTTTTGGAAGAGGCAGTTTTGCTGGTGAGCCTGCCCTGGTTGGAAGGAAGTCCATAGAAGGTTTCTTACTGGCCGAGTTTCCTAATTTGTCTGCTCCTCTTGTGTTGGTACATCCTAAGATTATTTCCTTGGATAACATCTGGAAGGCCATTTCAACGTTATCTGAGGCTTTAACTCATTACAATGTTGGACATTTGTCTCAGGTAAACATTGTTGCTAAGAAGTTGGACTCATATGTAACTATAACTGATTCGCTTAAAAAGAAGTTGGAAGAACATGAGACAGTTTTAAATTCTATTGGAGATACCAATATTGCTTTGATTAAAGACAATACCTTATTGAGGGCTAAGGTGGAATATTTGGAAAATGCTGCAAGGATTTCGAACCTTCGAATTTTGAACTTTCCAATAGTTAAGGGAACTTTGCCAGCAGATCTCTTTAAAAGATATATGGCAGAGACCTTGTCTGTGTCAGCAGACTTAATGCCACCGATAGTGAAGACTTTCTATTTGCCTACCGGTAAAAGGGATATTGGAGATTTAGAAGATTTAATTAATATGGATGTTATAAATGTCTGAGATTCTGCAGTCTTCTGGACCACCTATATTGAAAACTTCTACTTTATTAGTCACGTTTGCTTTATTGTCAGATAGAGACTGGTTGCTTAGATTATGCTATACTAAACGGTCTCAGTTGTTTTATAGGCAAAAAATTGCAATTTTTCCCCATGTCTCTAAAGACACGCAAAAAGGTCAGAAGCTATTTTTGCTATTAAGGCCAGGTGTGCTTGAGTTAGGTACCACTTTTTTGAGGTTTTCTTGTAAAAGTTCAAGGGAGTGGTACAGTAGAGGGTTGAAGTACTTCCATCTACCAAAGAAGAGCGGTACTTGGACATAATTGTTTCCAATGATCTTACAGTGCCTAAACAGGTAGAAAAAGTGACAGCAAAAGCCAGAAAGATGCATGGCTGCATAGGGAGAGGAATGGTCAGCAGGAAGAAGGAGGTGGTAGTGCATCTGTATAAGTCTTTGGTGAGACCTCATTTGGAGTATTTTGAGCAATTCTTGGAGACAACATTTTCAAAAGTACATAAACAGTATGGAATTGGTACAAAGGGTGGCTACCAAAATGGTCAGTGGGCTTTGTCATGAAGCATTCGAGGACAGACTGAAAGATCTCAATATGTATACTTTGGAGGAACGGTGGGAAATGGGTGATATGATAGAGATGTTTAAAGACCTTTGTGGCATAAATGCACAGGAAGAGAGCTTCTTTCAATTGAAATAAAGCTCTTCAATGAGAAGGCATAGGATGAAGGTGAACGGGGATAGACTCAGGAGTAATATGCGGAAATATTTCTTTATGGATAGAGTGGCAGATGCATGCAATAGTCTCCCAGTGAAAGTAGCAGTGATGAGGACTGTACCAGAATTTAAGAAGGTTTGGACAAGTTCCTGGAGGAAAGGTCCATAAACCATTATTAAGAAGGGACCCAGGATATCAATGCTTGACCCAGTACAAGCATTGCGGAACCTGTGTCTTTTGGGGAAACTGCTAGGTACGTATGACCTAGATTGGCCACTGTTGGAAACAGGATACTGGGCTTGATGGACCTTGGTCTGACCCAGTATGGCATATCTTATGTTCTTATGTTCTTATAAGAAAGCATGGGGACAAACACTTAAGATCTCTAAAGGAAAATAAGGGATTATAGTAGTTGGTATGAAAGGGCAGACTGGATAGGATGTATGGCCCATAGGTGTGTGAAAGGGGTGGGCCCCACGATCCCTGCCCCCCCCCCCAAAAAAAATTGCGGCACGGCAGGCAGCAGGCTGCCCGCAGGGATCCCATCCCCTGCGGACAGAAGAAGAACTTCCTCTCTGCCCACAGGAAATCGGGTCCCAGAAGGCAAAACAGGAAGGGTCTTTGCCGCGATCACAGCTTCTCTTCTTCCTCTGCCCACAGGGGATGTGATCCCTGTGGGCAGCCTGCTGCCTGCCAGCTGCAATCATGACAGAAATCCTTCTTGTCTGCCCATGGGAGATCAGATCCCGCAGGCAGAACAGGAAGGGTATCTGCCCACAAGGTAGAGCTTGAGATGGAGTTAGGGCAGAAGTTGGGGTGGTGCTTGGGGCCCCCCCAAAGAAAAAGGCCTTCTGCCGCTCCTTGTATAGCCTTTCTCTGCTGTCATTTTTCTATATTTATCATTGATTTATTCATTTTTCTGCTATGTCCTTGTCTCTCTGAACATCGATTCTACTCTAGGTCATTTAAAAAAATTGAGAGAAGCCAAAATCCACTAGGGTCCCTAGCATTGCACTAAAGATTTATTTGGACAGATTTGCTGGACATAATAGTGGAGGAGTAGCCTAATGGTTAGAGCAACACGGTAAAAGTCAGAGAAGGGAGGGTTCAAATGCTATTGATACTCCTTGAGATTGTGGGAAAGTCATTTAGAGGCAGATTCCACAAAATCCACATCCGGCCCCCAGGCACGTTGAAATCAGAAACGGGCACGATTACATGCCGATTCTGCATTCACCTGTATAGACGCACCCACATTTATGGAATCGGCACATAGATGTGTCTGGCATGGCATGTCCAACATGCTGTTCAGGTGGCCCATGCAAGGGTGTAGGCACAGGCCATAGAGTGTAGCAGAGAAAGCCATCCCCGCTAATATTACGGGAGACAAGTAAATGCTGCAATCATTTAGGACATCCCCATGCTCACCGTGTTCAATAAAGTTGCACATTTCTGATCCTGCCCATCCCCGCAATATACCCATGGATGCCTCCAACGATCACACCTTCTTAGTTAAAACATGCATCTACTATCCCCAACCAGAGATCCACAGCAGTATGTGCACCGCCCACAAGGGAAATGCCCAGCCTGCTCAACTATGCTCTGAGTTCTGGGATTAGCTCGTACCGACCAATTACGTCGATTTTTTCCACGAGTGTAGGTCAGACAAAGACATCGCTGAAAACAAGGTTGAAGATGCAAAACATGCCAGTGTTTATGAAGAATGGATTGTACAGTCAAGGCTCTATTACTAAAAGGCAGAACTCCCACCAAAGTATCCTCCTGAGACATTCTGGACACATGTTCAGTTGATGGGGTCAGCAACCATTCCCTATGATTGTATAACGCCCGTTTATAAGCCCTGTGGACAATAGATCTAGGATAGCCCCGAGGATATAAACGCTGACATAGTTCATGAGCATTAATTTTAAAGTCTTCAGTTAAAGAACAAATACATCAGAGCCATAAAAACTGACCGAAAGGGAGACCCTGTTTCAGTGCAGGAGGGTGAAAACTGTCAAATTTGAGTAAAGTATTGCACTGTACTGGTTTATGAAACAAAGATGCAGCTAAAGAATTTTCTGAACAAGTAATCAACACATCCAAAAATTCAACTGAATGAACATCACATTTCAAAGTAAACTTTATGTTATCATGCACCTGATTTAACCAATCAACAAACTGATACAGTCGAGAAGTACTGCCTTTCCATAATATAAAAATATCATCCAAAAACCTCTTCCAAAGTAGGATTTCTTGAAACCATGGTGAGGAACAACAAAACGATGTTCAAAATCTGAAATAAATAAGGTGGCAATAGAAGGGGCAATAGCTGCCCCCATGGCAATCCCAAAAACCTGTAAATAGAAGGAACCATCATAATAAAAATAGTTTCATTACAATATCAAGCGCAATAGAGACAATATGAATTGTTTAGGCAACCATGTAGGTAATTGCAAAGGAAGCTTTGAAATAACTTTTAAGGCTTCAGTCTGTGGAATATTGGAATATAATGTCACTACATCAAAAGTTACCAATAAAACAGGAGAAGATGGTAATGCAGTAGACTGTAAAATGTTCAAAAAATGAGATGTGTCACAAATGAAAGAAGGGACTTTATTGGCCAATGGCTGTAAAAACAGGTCACAAAACTTTGATAAAGGCTCCAGCACAGAGACACAACAAGACACAACAGGACAGCCCGGTGGACATTCCAAAGATTTATGAATTTTTGGCACCGTATAAATCAAAGGTATCCTTAGGTTCTCATGTATCAAATATCGGCATTCCCTCTGTGTAATCCACCCAAGCTTCATCTGCTTGCTGACATATCCCAGTAATTTCTGATAATAAGGATTAAGTAGGATCCTCATCCAAAACTTGATAATAATGATGGTCGTTAAGCTGACTCAAAATTTGAAGATGATAGTCCTGTCGAGACTGTAAAACTATTGCTCCACCTTTGTCTGCAGCTGGAATGACCAGATCCCCATCTTCTGCCAGTTGACAAAAAGCCTGTTTTTTGTGCCAATGACAAATTATAGCTGGCTTTAAAAGGTGTCTGTTCCATTTTAACTAGGTCTGCCAAAACAAGCCGCTGATAGGTGGAGATAATAGGATCAACAGGACCTGGTGGCAGCCAACTAGAGGGTTTGGATATAACAGAGCCATCCCGCGAACTCTCATTGAGTGAAATAAACAAACAAATAAACAAAATAAACAAACCTGAAATTTCCTAAAAAATTTGTGCAAAGCCAAACGTGTGGTAAAAGGATCATACGAAACTGTTGGTACAAAGGATAACCCCATAGAAAGAACCTGAGTCTGAGTATCCATTAGACATTTGTTCCTGAGGTTGAAGACTAACATTTGGGATTAATCTGGTAGTTGGACCTCTCCACTGGCCTTGCTGGTATCAGGGATGGGTTGAACCACAGTACAGGCCCTCGTGAAAATCCCTTTGAAAAGTCAAATCCCTCTGTTCTTGCAGAGAAGTTTGAAGCTTATCAGGATCATAAGATGATTTAAATTTGTCCTGTAATTCCGACAATTGAACGGAAATGATCTCTTCCTCCATGGTCGTACGTTCCAACAACAGAGTCATAAGAACATAAGAACATAAGAAATGCCATACTGGGTCAGACCGAGGTCCATCAAGCCCAGTATCCTGTTTCCAACAGTGGCCAATCTAGGTCATACGTACCTAGCAGTTTCCCCAAAAGACACAGGTTCTGCAGTGCTTGTACTAGGTCAAGCATTGATATCCTGGGTCCCTTTTTAATAGTGGTTTATGGACCTTTCCTCCAGGAACTTGTCCAAACCTTTTTTAAACCCAGCTATACTAACAGCCCTTACTACATCCTCCGGTAACAGATTCCAGAGTTTGATTACATGTTGAGTGAAGAAATCATAAGGTCAAAAGCACATTTATTCAATATACCATTCCATTTAGTCAGGAAATCTGGTTCATCCGAAAACAACTTGGGTGGTTTATGTATCCTTAAACCACGCGGTATAGTCCAAGTTCATAAATATTGTGTAAAATAAGCCCCATGAAGCTGAGCACGAATGAATTTCTTATGTGCTTTTTATAATTCCTCATAAATATTTACATCCAGAATAGCATGAGCTTCATCTTCAAAGCAACATGTTGGATAATACGGTCACACTGTTCATCTGAATAAGCAAAAGTATCTGGTTGTGAGACAGCCATATTGGTAAAAATAAAGGGGATTTGCACAGGTCGAACCACATCAAAAAACAAAAATTGGATGCTGTGATCCTGAACGGTTTGAATTTGGATTTGGATTGTCATAGTTTGCTGTGAATTTGATCTTAAAGTCATCTGGGAGGCATTTACAATGTTGTTCTCTGCCCTCAGTTGACCTGTCAACTACGCCAAACTGTCACCCAGCAAAGGTCCCCAGAGGCAAAGGCATGGGTATTTCACTGGGGCTTATCTTAAACCAGCACGGGGAGTGGTGTAGAGGGTCCTGCACTGCCCTCTGGGTGTTGTAGTCCCACAAGCTAGTAAAGAAGTGAGTTGCAGTCGGGTGGTAAGGCTTTAGACAGGACTTTTATTCCCCTTCCGGGTGGATTTTATATCAATGGAAACAAAGACAGAAAGACCATACTTCTGGTATAAAAGAAAGGAAACAAACAGGAACCAAAATATTGCTTCTATCTTCAGGTAAGTTTCTCTCTTTCACTCCTGTTATTAGAAAGTCTTAACAGCCTCTTCAGCATAAAGAGGTAATATGGTCAGCAATAATGAGCCTGGCTCCAAGACCATGTTCTCTGCTACCTTCGTGGAAAACGTCACTGAGCTTGTGCTTGTCTGTATGCTGCTCTCTGGAGCAGTCTCGGTGATTGTCCCTGGTTGCTCTGGAACTGGATCTCTCAGCTCTCTCAGCTCTCCTGGATCCACACCTTGTTCCACCACTCATCCTCTCGGCTCCACCACATCTGGTTCCATCAGCTCTGCCCCTCCTAACTTCAAGTGAGTTAGTTTTATGTGCGTGTGTCGTAGTGTCTGCCTGAACTCCGCCCCCTCTCAGCTGCCCTTCATTATCTAATGAATCCTGAGCCTGCTTGCTGCTTGGGCGTGTTCTCCCACCTTGTGACATTGTTTGTATATGTTGCCTACAGCAACTCTGGGCCATGTGCTTCTCTGAGCTGTCAGTGTCAGATCCATTCTCTGCAGTTTTACCTATCTCCATAGGTTCTGATAGATCTACCCCATGACAGTAGGCACAATCGATACAGCACTGCGAAGATCAGAAAGGACTATATGTCACTCTGACTATCGAAAAAAAGAGGCAGAACACATGTATTCTTGCCTATCCTCACAATCCTGGATGGTATGGACAACAAAATTTTGGTTTTCTTTAATCATGGTGGGATATTTAATGAAGAGAGAATATGATGGCAGGTAATTATTGTGGATTTAGCTCACATCTTCTTCAGTAATAGTTCAAGGTGAGTTACATTCAGGTACAATAGGTATTTCCCTGTCCCAGAAAGGCCTACAATCTAAATTTATACCTGAGGCAATGGAAGGTTAAGGTGGTCATGCCAGAACCTGAATAAAGGTTTGTACTTGTGCCAGGGACGTTTATGTACCAAAATGTCTACAGACGTATTCTGGTATATGGCACCAGTTTATGTTTATTTTGCTTGCACGGGGATGTCAGAACATACCCGAGAGGGGTGGAACAAGGGCATGGTTTGCTGCGGAGACATGTATAATTTTTCAGGAAAGGCCCGTGTATATTTTCCAACTTTTCCAAAGACGTGCCCGTTTTCCTGCTGGAGGCGTGGAATAAGGCCAGTACTTAACCCTGGAATTACCAAGATTTTTTGCACACACTGAATACCGTTGGGGTCATAAATGACCCCACGACGAATTTTAATTGTTAACCGTGAAAAATTTAAACTAAACAGACAAAATATTATTCTGAATTAATTATTTACTATATGAAGGTTAAATGTTTTGAAATTTAATGCTTTATCATAAAATTACATGAAGAACACAACACAAGAGTTGCCATGAAAGCACAACACAAGAGTTGCCATGAAAGCACAACACAAGAGTTGCCATGAAAGCAGTTTTTGCATGCACTTGATGAACACAGTAAAGTACTACAGTCATTTGCATGAGACACAGACAATTTCTGAATGTTCTTTGCAAACATTGCACTTGCAGGAGGTGCAAACTATGTTGCTTTTCTTGTCATTTTCTCTGGAACAGCAGTGACACCTTGCCCTTTTCTTTGAGATCCCGACATTGCAAACAGCATCAGTGGCTTCTTCAATGCTGGAAGAAGTCTCACTGCAATTACTCTGAAGCAGCTGCTTTCCTAATTCCAAGAGGAATAGATGACGTCTGTGCTTTGACTTGGACTGTCATTCTGGATTTAGTGACATCCAAACAATGAAGGCGTTCAAAGTACTGATGTCCAACATGTTGTAGAAGATTGTCACTGGCCAGCGTCTTGTCATTCGTTTTGTGGTATACGTGCGCAACATTTGCCGTATCTACTCCACCTTTACTAGAATTATAGTACAAGATCATGCATGTTTTTTTGTATGAACGTGTGTTATCTACTTCTTCTTGATCATGGAAACTGCTCAGAAGAACAACCACTTTTCCTTTCTTCGGGCAATAGGAAACCAGAGTGGTGTCATCGCGAAAGGCAAACAGTGAAGTGAATACCTCTCGGCCCTTTGCTGTTACAAATTCTGGAGGTAATTCTTTTCTGTTCTTTCGAATTGTCCCCAAAAGTGTCATTTGTTTTTGTAGCAAGTTCCGTGACAGGGATAAACTGCAGAAGAAATTGTCAACAATAACATTTCTGCCAGATCGCGTCAATCCTTCAGTGAGTTGCAGCACAACCCTTTCACCCTGATTCTGTTCCCTGTTTTGTCCGAGTTCCCTTCCTGTATATACTTGAAGACGCAGAACATATGACGTTGCACTGTCACACAACATCCATAGCTTTATGCCATATTTCCCAGGTTTGCTGGGAATATATTGTCTGAATGGAACACGGCCACGAAATGTAAGCAGTTGCTCATCCATGGTAACATTTTTACCAGGAACAAAGGCGTCACTTAGAGTTGCTTCCCAGGTATCAAAAACGTGTCTGATTGGAGCAAGCTTATCCACTCCTCATTGTTCACGTCTGTTGGTTGCATCATCAAATCTGAGAGCCCAAGAAATTTGCTGAAAACGGGCCATATTTTTGCCAAAAACAGAATGACCATCTTCAAGGTTCGACAACTGAACTATGGATTCATTTCGTGACTTGTACACGCCTGAGAGGATCAGAAGTCCAAGAAAACATTGAAATTCTCCATCTGTCAAATCTTTCCAGGTGTCATCATAAATGTGTCTTTCTTGTTTGCTTGTCCACATCGTGATTTCATTCAATAAGTTCTTCCTCATGAACAAGTGGAATGCTGTGAGAGGGCCATCAACATTTCGTACAGCATATCTTGTAGGACCTTGTTGTATGGGCATGACATTAGCTCTGGCGTATCTTCCAGCAGCTTGCTTTATAGGTTTTCTGTTCCATGATGTGGCATCCTTAGATACATAGGCTTCAATGGCAACATTTGTGCTTATAGTTGATAACCTCTTAGCTCCTCTACGACCACAACTAAGATTCCTCACAGATGATACTGACACCGAGGACTCCTGCCTTCTTCCCCGTCCAGCACAGCCTCAACCTTTCCCTCGATCTATAACTTGACTCGCTGCTGCAGGCAATGTTACCGGCTCAACATCATTCTCACATTCACTTGGCGACCAACTGCTGTCGCCATCTGAATCATGACTGTCATCATCAGATTTATCGCCCGAACTTGGCTGATATGCTTCTTCGCTTGCTGAATATGCTGCATCATCAGACAACTCAGAGCCGTCACTGTCATCATCTCGTTGCAATATTTCTCTTACTTGGGCAGCTGAATACTTTTGTTTTGACATCATAAACAATAATCTAAAATAAATAAACAAAGATAAAGTTGAATAAAACGCAAAGCAGTTTTACTATAGGTGTATAATAATCGTGATGAACGAGCTGAAAGCCTTTAGATTTCATCGGAAATAATGAGAGAACGTATGATATCAATTATAGGAAATGTGTAATTTTCATAAAATAAGAGTACAAAAAATAAATAATACATTATTAATGATAAATATCTTTTTCAGATCAAAAAATTCACAAAACTGCAAATTGTATCACAATCCAAACCGGACGTAAGCAACCGGGGTCAAAAATGACCCCACTGGTACTCTGTGCTGCAATTCATCACTAGCGTCACCTAGTGGATGAAAATTATTCCTCTCATGGCACAATATAAAGAGAAGATTGACATGTGAAAAGTCATAAAAAGATTGCATTCTTGAACAACTAGTTTCCGAGATACGCCTTGTGAAACTTGCAATGGGGTCACTTTTGACCCAGTCGGTACTCCTGGGGTTAAAAAATGTTCTATTGTGTTCTACAATTCTGTCTTGAAGGACTAGAAAAAGGGACTGTTACTTCTGGAGAGAGATCTGCAACTGTGAATATATACTTCTGGTAATTTTCTAAAAGGAATTCTTTGTATTAAAGCTAATTAATCTGTGAACCCACTATTTTTTGTTAAATCAGTCAGGGCCTAGTAGCAGCAGTTTAAGTTTAAATTTAAAACACAGAGGAGAACTTTCTGGTTACATTTCATACCCAGCAGAGAGCTTGTAGTTTAAATTTAATAGTCACTCAGGGCCTAGCATCAGCAAAGTACTTTTAGCTTAAATTTAAAACACAGAAGAGAGCTTTCTGGTTACATTTGGAACCCAGCAGAGAGCTTGTAGTCCAAATTTAATAATCACTCAGGGCCTAGCATCAGCAAAGTACTTTTAGCTTAAATTTAAAACACAGAAGAGAGCTTTCTGGTTAAATTTAGAACCCAGCAGAGAGCTTGTAGTTTAAATTTCATAAGAAGTTAGAGCCTAGCAGCAGCTACGAGCTATAATTTAAATCAAATCAGAATTTAGCTTAGCACAAAAGGCAAAACAGGGTCTGTACTATTTGAGCAACAAATAAAGTCTTCTAGAGACCTTTACAAAGAGGCCTTCTACCTAGGGGGCAAGAGACCTGTGAAACATTTTCAATAGGTGCTAACACCAGGTGGCAGATCAAAAGGCCATTTTGAAAGACTCCTCCTATCCAAGCAAGGACTGTTAATTACTCAGGAAGTTGGTCACAGCTTACTTCAGCAGCACAGGCATAAATAGCTCAACCAGAGCTCTGTGATCCTCTGTCTTGAAGGACTAGAAAAAGGGACTGTTACTTCTGGAGAGAGATCTGCAACTGTGAGTATATACTTCTGGTAATTTTCTAAAAGAAATTATTTGTATTAAAGCTAATTAATCTGTGAACCCACTATTTTTTGTTAAATCAGTCAGGGCCTAGTAGCAGCAGTTTAAGTTTAAATTTAAAACACAGAGGAGAACTTTCTGGTTACATTTCCCAGCAGAGAGCTACCCAGCAGAGAGCTTGTAGTTTAAATTTAATAGTCACTCAGGGCCTAGCATCAACAAAGTACTTTTAGCTTAAATTTAAAACACAGAAGAGAGCTTTCTGGTTACATTTGGAACCCAGCAGAGAGCTTGTAGTTTAAATTTCATAAGAAGTTAGAGCCTAGCAGCAGCTAAGAGCTATAATTTAAATCAAATCAGAATATAGCTTACCTCAGCAGCACAAGACAGGGTACTGTGTAGCAGCCCTCTTTTAATAAGTGTTATTTCCGTCCCTCCCTCCCCACACCCACCCACCCCTGGGATAATCGTAGCTTTATAGGTACTTACACATCTTAAAAGACAGGAGGTGCTCTCAGGTGAAGCTCATTACCCAAATCAGTCATACACTAAGGACCTGAGATTAGTTAAGCTTCAGGTGAACAAGGTATATTACACGTATTAGGTACAGTTTTATTAGTATAAATATCCATAGCAACCCTTAGTAAGTAAAGAACTTAGATCTAAAACACAAACTTAAAACTAAGAAGCAGACAGCAGTCCAGCAGCGGGATGGGGGCTTTCCAGTCTTTTGCATTGAGTGTCACATGTATGATTTTCTCCCAGTTGGTGAGAGGTCTTACGTGTGCACTAGGTGCAAGGAGCTCTTTGCTCTCAGGGAACGAGTCCATTCTCTAGAGGCTAACGTAGCAGACTTGGAAAGTATAAGACAGACAGAGAGGTACATAGACGAGACCTACAGGGATATAGTCCTGAAGTCCCACCTCCAGTCTGGCAGCATCCCTGTTGCCATGGAGGAGAGAGGTCACGTGACAGGAGAACATCACCCTGGTGTGGCAGGAAGTAATCCTGTAACTTGGACCTGTCCTCCGGGTGATGTAAAACCGTCTCGCACCGAGGGCGTTTCTCCAGGGCCATGTGTCCATGAGGGAAGGGTTAGGACAGCCGTTATAGTTGGTGATTCGATCATTAGGCATGTAGATAGCTGGGTGGCTGGTGGACGTGAGGATCGCCTGGTAACATGCCTGCCTGGTGCGAAGGTAGCGGACATCACGCGCCACCTAGATAAGGTCTTAGATAGTGCTGGGGAGGAGTCTGCTGTCTTGGTACATGTCGGTACCAATGACATAGGAAAATGTGGTAGGGAGGTTCTGGAGGCTAAATTTAGGCTTTTAGGTAGGAAGTTGAAATCCAGAACTTCCAGGGTAGCATTCTCCGAAATGCTTCCTGTTCCACGCGCAGGACCCAAAAGGCAGGCAGAGCTCCGGAGTCTCAATGCGTGGATGAGACAATGGTGCAGAGATGAGGGTTTTGGATTTGTTAGGAACTGGGGAACATTCTGGGGAATGGAGGGGCTCTTCCGAAGAGATGGGCTTCACCTTAACCGGGATGCAACCAGGCTGCTGGCATTAACCTTTAAAAAGGGGATAGAGCAGCTTTTAAACTAGATATTAGGGGAAAGCCGACAGTCGCCCAAGAGCGGGTGGTTCGGAAGAATGTATCTTTGAAGGATACTACCAAAAGCAGACAGGTTCCACAAAAGAGTAAAGTAGCCCAAATGCCCTCAAGTATGGAGCAGACAGAGCTTAAAGATCGCAAATTACCCATGTCTAACAATAGCCAAATTAATATGAATAAAATACATTCTCTAAAATGCTTGTATGCAAATGCTAGAAGTCTAAAAAATAAGATGGGAGAGTTAGAATATATAGCACTAAATGAAAGGTTAGATATGATTGGAATATCAGAGACATGGTGGAAGGAGGACAACCAGTGGGACACTGTGATACCTGGGTACAAACTATATCGTAATGATAGAGCTGATCAAATTGGTGGAGGGGTTGCTCTCTATGTTAGAGAGGGCATTGAGTCAGAAAGCATTAAAGTTTTGCAGGAAACAAAATCTGCTGTAGAATCTATATGGATTGAAATTCCATGTAAAAAGGGGAAGGCGATGGCAGTGGGGGTGTACTATCGACCGCCTGGCCAGAATGACCAAATGGATAATGAAATGCTCAAAGAAATCAAGGAAGCTAACAAACGTTACAGCGCAGTAATAATAATGGGTGATTTCAACTACCCCGGTATCGACTGGGTCAGTGTCACGTCAGGACTTGCTAGGGAGATAAAGTTCCTAGATGAAATAAATGACTGCTTCTTGGAGCAGCTGGTTCATGAACCGACCAGAGGGGAAGCCATATTAGACCTAGTCCTTAGTGGAACACCAGATCTAGTGCAAGAGATAAGGTTGTTGGGGCCACTTGGCAATAGTGATCATAGCATGATCACCTTTTATTTAATTAGTGGAGGAGGGATAGTAAGGAAATCCACAGTACTACCTTTTAACTTTCGAAAGGGAGACTATGATAAAATGAGGAAAACCGTTAAGAAAAAACTAAAAGGAGCAGTTGCAAAGGTTAAAGACGTACATCAGGCTTGGCTGTTGTTGAAAAATACTATCTTGGAAGCCCAGACCAGCTGTATTCCATGCTTTCAGAAAAGTGGAAGGAACTCCAAAAAACTGCCAGCATGGTTTAAAGGTGAGGTAATATGGTCAGCAATAATGAGTGTACAATCCATGCAATCATCTGAGGGTTGTTCCCCCTGAATATCAAGTTGCATTTCCTCACATTCCCCTTCAGACTGTCCTTCTTTCGGATTGTAAAAAGTGCTATTGCCAAACAGTCTCTCCTCACAGCACTGAGACTTCCCCTCCTCCTCAGTAACAGAGTGGAATGGAAGATTACCACATTCTCTATAGTTTCTTCCCTGAGAGCCCCACAAACTCTGACAACTGCAGGGAAAACTTCTGCATTCAGCTTTCCTTATATTAGAATTAAACAGCCTACCTTCTAGCTCCCTTAGACCGGAGTTTTTCGGTACAGCTGAGTTAACAGGACTTGGCCAGGACGGAAGGTTCCTACTGCCTTTTCCTTTCAGCTTTTCCTCTGACATGAAAACGTCTTCAGGCCAGAACTCCTTTTCCCTTCTGTCCTGCAGCTGGGGTGGCTAGCTTCCTCGGCTTTCCTAAGCCTGGCTCCAAGACCATGTTCTCTGCTACCTCCGTGGAAAACGTCACTGAGCTTGTGCTTGTCTGTATGCTGTTCTCTGGAGCAGTCTCGGTGGTTGTCCCTGGTTGCTCTGGAACTGGAAATCTCAGCTCTCTCAGCTCTCCTGGATCCACACCTTGTTCCACCACTCGTCCTCTCGGCTCCACCACATCTGGTTCCATCAGCTCTGCCCCTCCTAACTTCAGGTGAGTTAGTTTTATGTGTGTGTGTCGTAGTGTCTGCCTGAACTCGCCCCCTCTCAGCTGCCCTTCATTATCTAATGAATCCTGAGCCTGCTTGCTGCTTGGGCGTGTTCTCCCACCTTGTGACATTGTTTGTATAAGTTGACTACAGCAACTCTGGGCCATGTGCTTCTCTGAGCTGTCAGTGTCAGATCCATTCTCTGCAGTTTTACCTATCTCCATAGGTTCTGATAGATCTACCCCATGACACTACATGATTGAGCATCATGTGGTAGTGATCAGAGACCCTGATGAGGTTTGACAAGCTTTCTCAGATTTGGGCTCCTGGTAGGTAGCATAGCTGCCTGGATAGCAGATCTAGCTGGCTGATGGGTCACTCTGTCCCACATAGAAGACAGTCAGCTTCAGCAAAAACCCCTTTCCTCCTCTTTGATATAACTGACTTTATGGGAGACTCAGGATGGTGTACATTCTGCTTTGAGAAATGGCTATCTTCCAGCTTTCACATAAGTGGGATGAAATTGCTTCCTGCTCATTTAATCCCTCCATTGTACTCTCTAACTGTCTCTTAATCATGGACTTTGAGGTGTCAGTACAACCATCATCTTCCAAGGCGCCACCAGCATGGCCAACTCCTTCTGCAACTCCCTTACTTGTTCCCTGAAGTATAGAGTTGTGCATTCATTAATGTGCTTTTGTTTTCCTAGCACACCTTTAATGCACAGAAAATCAAATTAATGTCTGTAAACCTATGAATTAATGCACATTAAACATTTTTAAAGCGCCTTAAAATTTTTCTGAAAATGAATGTGTGTAAAGCAAATTTAAAAAATGTCTGAAAATTGAGAAAAAAAGAACATTTTTCCCCTGGGTACATCCCTACTGAAGGATTTTACCAACTGGATTTCATTGGTAACATAGTAACATAGTAGTTGACGGCAGATAAAGACCAGCATGGTCCATCCAGTCTGCCCAGCAAGATGGATGGACCATGCTGGTCTTTATCTGCCGTCAACTACTATGTTACTATGTTACCAATGAAAGGGTTGGTACTTTGCAGTTTGCTGCGGAACTGTTTCTCCAAATGGGTTAGTTTTGCGCATACCATGATAGTCGTGAACCTCACTTCTAAACCAGGGCATAGGAAAAATGATTGAGGGTTTGATTCCTGCCGACATTCCTTTTGACCTTGGGCAAGTCACTTTACCCTCCATTGCCTGGGAAGAAAAAGCCTGGCAATCTACTTCTGGTGACACATTGCCAAGAAAACCTAGAGGCATCTGGGTCACCAGGAGTCAGCACTGACTTGACAGACCTAAAAAAAAAATAGTTTGTCTTAAAACTGCCTTCTTCAGAGTATGTAAAAGATTAAAAAAGGGTTGTAAACACACAAAACTTCACACTTATCTCATATGTTATCTAAGTTCAAAGACTGTATACTGGATCCTGCCAAGGTGACTCTAAAATCACGACGTGCACATTTGAGTCAACAAAGGAATCTGTATCAAGCGCTGCAGGGAAAATGTAGTACACCCGTAGGATTCATGTAATCGTCAAAAGACGTAAGAGGCATATTATTAAGAGCCTACATACATTACCATTGGCTATACACTAATATGTGCATTAAATTGAACCACCATTAGGAAACAAGGGAATTCCCCATATCATTGGGGAAACCCAAGTCTCATTGGGCCATCTTAGAATAAACTCTGCCAATTGATCTCCCTGTTGAGACCATGGGGGTAAACAGTATTTAGGCGATATATCCAACGTTGTTCCAACCATTGAAGTTTTTGAGTCCGGGTCCCATCACAGGGATCAAAGGGGGCATGGTCAATAACTGTCCAAACAAAGTCCTCAAATGTATGAGAACTCTATACAATGCTCCACCATCGGGGCAGAACACGTCTGGGAATGAATGCATGAAGCATGCTCACTCAAATGGGTTTTTATAGATCAAATTGTGCGGCCAATGTATAATAAACTACATGGACATCGAAGTAAATAAACCACATATTCAGATGTACATGTGGTATTCCAGTACCATTGGTATGGAAACCCCAAAATTAAATCCTCGCAAACTGTGTCCGGTAAGATGGTAGTACAGTGTTGACATTGGCCACATGGTGTATGCTAAAAATCCTGTCCTAATGATTGCAGAGGGCAATTTATGGGACATTTTGGTCAAATCTGCTTTAGGTAAAGCAGATTCGACCAAAATGTCCCATAAATTTGAACCTGTAGAATAAGCAATGGTTAGAGGTTTTTCAAAAATTGACCAAAAGGAAGACCACAATGAAGGGAACCAAGATGATGAACATAATAGCTCAATATGATAAAACACATCAAATGTACTGCTCATATACATTACCAACAAATTGATTTTTTAGACATTACACGTTATAAGAATTCAGGCAAATTATGGTCTACTTTGTTTAGAAAAATTATCCAATGCAATAGCCTCCTCTGCTATCATAGTCATCACCCTAGTTTCCTTCGTCGTGGTCTTCCTTTTGGTCAATTTTGAAGATTGCAATGACTTTGCTCTTCAATGGAAGAGTTTCATATTTGTGCTGCAGATTTATGAACTTGATTACAGGCCAGGGGCTATCCAGATAAAATCATTCACAAGGCTTATAATAGGGCCAGTCATGTCCATCATGATTGACTTCTAGTGGAGAAGACAACTCAACATCATTTGGACATTATAGTGAGGGTTCTGACTTTCATGCAGAATTCCTTTTGGGTGGTTAATTTGTTCAGAAAACATTGGCTGGTATTGAATTTAGATCCCTGTTTTGCAAAACCTCTAACCATTGCTTATTCTAGGGGTTTAAATTTACGGGACATTTTGGTCAAATCTGCTTTACCTAAGGATCACCCTCTGCAATTGTCGGGACAGAGTTTTGAGCATACACCATGCGGCCAATGTCAACAATGTACTACCATCTTACCGGACACAGTTTGCGAGGATTTAATTTTGGGGTTTCCACACCAACGGTACTGGAATACCACATGAACATCTGAATATGTAGTTTATTTACTTTGACGTCCATGTAGTTTATTATACATTGGCCGCACAATTCGATCTATAAAAACCTGTTTGAGTAAGCATGCTTCACGCATTCGTTCCCAGATTCGTTCTGCCCCGATGGTGGAGCATTGTATAGAGTTATCTCATACATTTGAGGACTTCATTTGGCAATTATTGACCATGCCCCCTTTGATTCCTGTGGTGGGACCCGGACTCAAAAACTTCAATGGTTGGAACAACGTTGGATATATCACTTAAATACTGTTCACCTCATGGTCTCAACAGGGAGATCGATTGACTGAGTTTATTCTAAGATGGCTCAATGAGACTTGAGTTTCCCCAATGATATGGGGAATTCCCTTGTTTCCTAATGGTGGTTCTATTTAACGCACATGTCAATGTATAGCCAATGATAACGTATGTAGGCTCTTAATAATATGCCTCTGGCATCTTTTGGCGGTTACATGAATCCTACGGGTATACTATATTTTCCCTGCAGTGCTTGATACAGAGTCCTTTATCAACTCGAAATGTGCATGTCGCGATTTGGGAGTCATCTTGGCAGGATCCGGCATACAGTCTTTGAACTTAGATAACATATGAGATAAGTGTGATGTTTTGTGTTTTTAGAACCATATTGATTAAAATGGATATTATCAGCATTCAAGAGTGAGACAATGCTCTTCTCCTGTTGGTATATCTGACAAAAAAGAACACATATAGATTTAAGGGTTTCTGCATTTTTTGGTGATTTTTTCATTCAGATTTTATTGTAATCCTTGTATTTGGTATTTTTTAAATTTATTTTTCCATTAATAAAGGGCCTTCCTTTGTGACTAGGGAAGCAAGACTATAGATAAGTGCCTGTCAAAAATATTTTTACATCTCAATGTATTTTCATCTTTATTTGCTAAGGGTAGAAAAGGAGACGGCAAAAGCTAGAAGGATGCTTGGATGCAAAGGGAGAGGAATGGCCAGCAGAAGAAAGGAGGTGATAGTGCCTCTGCGTAAGTCTTTGGTGCGACCTCATTTGGAGTATTTTGTGCAATTCTGTCTGGAGACCGCACTTTCAGAAGGATATAAACAGGTTGGAGTCAGTGCACAGGGTTGCTACTAAAATGGTTAGTGGTCTTCGATATAAAGCATATGGGGACAGACCTACAGAGATTAATATGTATTCTTTAGAGAAAAGGTGGGATAGAGGTGATATGAAGATATTTAAATACCTCCATGGCATAAATGCACAGGAGGAGAACCTCTTTCGATTGAAAGCAAGGTCTGCTACAAGGGGACATAAGATGAGTGTGAAAGGAGATAGACTCAGGAGTAATATGCGGAAATATTTCTTTATGGAAAGAGTGGTAGATGCATGGAATAGTCTCCCAGTGGAGGTGGTAGAGATGAGGACAGTATCTGAATTCAAAAAAGCATGGGACAAACACAGAGGATCTTTAAAGGAAAAAAAGGGACTTTTTTAGGGTTGATATGGAAGGGCAGACTAGATAGGCCATTTGGTCTTTTTCTGACATCATGTTTCTATGTTTCTCATTAATGGGCTGGGGATACATTAACGTTCTGGAAAGAAAATAAGACTTAAGAAGATACAGAAATTCAGCAAATTCAATTTTGTATCTTTCAAATTCTATAAACTAAAAAATGCCAAAGAAAAAATATATTAAAATAAACTCCTGAAAAAAAATGATAAAACTCCCAAAACTTACTTTTAAGAACCATGCAATAGTTCCATATAGCACTTTGCACAAATTTGTTTCCTTCCAAAAGTAACAGAAAATTATATCTTGGAGCAAAAAATGCACTATTTCAAAATTGTGCCAGCAAATGAACCTGCAGGCTTGCTTTACTTTTTAATTTATCCTTCTTCTGTCTGAAGCTTAAACCTGGTTCTAATCTTAAATTGTATATTAGCTTTCTGTTTCAATTATTGCATTTCTCTGAATGAATATTAGTTTAGATCTGGTGTAAAAACAATCTTTTGTTGACAGGTCTATCCTTTCAGTATATGCCACATTCTCTCTCACCTCCCTTTCAGAAATATGTGTCATCAGCAGGTGCAAATTAACAAACACCTATGATGTGGGTAGCATCACCATCTAAATGCTTCACAGTGCATTCCTGATGTGTTGATATCACCTCACACCTTAGGAAATCACAGTGTGCAACAACAGTGCATGTTAAAGGTGTCTGCACAGAATGCCATCGGGACTTGCAAATTAAAATCTTTGAAAATAAAGTTCTTGATATCTTCATTTGAACCTGTTTTCTAATTATTTTAAAGATGCCTTGGAGGCTTTGTAAGTCTTTCTTTGAGTTTCTTTTCTTATTGAAATATATATTTGAAGGCATTTCTCTTACCCCATAATGACTGAAACTTACTACAGTGTGAATAGATCTGAAAAGGACAGAGTCAGTCCTGCAGCTTTACATTCTAAATCGTTGCTGCTGCCCAAAAGCATGTGTCAGACCATATTTGGAGTACAGGGTTTAGTTCAGTGCACCTCCTAAAAAAGATAGCCATGTATTAGGAAACTGTTCAGTCTATGAGTCCGTCAGTTTAATGGCCTTCCTTTTCACCTTTTCTAACTGCAGTTAATAACATTAGATCAGGGGTCCCCAAAGTGGTCGATATCGACCCCCAGGGGTTGATGAAGCATCTCCAGTGGTTGAAAATCACTCAAGGGTTGATTGGGGGTCGATCAACTTTATACCATTGCACAGTTCATTAAAAATTGTCAGCTCAGCATAATATCTTGTGCCGATCAGCTAGAGTCGTATAATTTAGGATTCTGAACCTTTTTATTAAAAAGAAACAGCTGCAACTCAACTGTACAAAAACGCATGAGTAATTTATGCATCCGGACAAGAGATCTGCTTACAGGACAGATGAGTGGCAATTCTCTGCCCACCCTGCTGACAGTTGTGCCAATCAGGAAGCATTGTGAAAGTGACGTATTCACTGTCCATCTCACTGATGGTTGTGCAAATATGGAAACATTCACTCCATATGTATCAATTTCATTCTGGATTTCATTAGTGTTGGTTACCGGCTATAGTTTTTGTTTGTGTTTCTTTGTGTGAATTTGGATTGGTAGGTAGGTAGGCCTAATGTTGTCATTTGATAGCAATTTATCTGCTTTGCTTATGTTTTAAAATGTTTAAACATTAATCTCTGCTTCTTGTAACTTGGTTATACAATCCATTTACTTAAATTTTAGGTAGATCCCCAGAATCCATAATGACAGCCATAGATCGTAAAAAGAAATGCTGACAAATATTCATTAGATTGTTTGAAACTTAGATTCATACCTTCGATTACAAATGAAATGAGGCCTATGTATCGCCTATGTGAAAAGATTTTTAGTAATGATGCGATGAAACCAGCAAAGATGAAAGATCACCTTGAACAATTCTCCTGATAAGAAAAATAAAGATCTTGATTTTTTTTTAAATGCTGAAATTAAAATACAAACATTGACCAAATATAATGTCTTTTATGAAAGCACCTGCTGAGGCTGATGAAAGTTAAAGGCATCATACAATATTTCTCTCAGTATAGCAAAAAAAGGAAACTGTATACCATTGCAGAGGAGATCATAATTCCAGCAATTAAAGAAACAACTGAAACCGTTATGTTTTGAAATGCTAGCCGTTAAGTGCAAATACAGTGCAAAGATGTATTCTTTATCTTATCTTTATTCTTCACTTTATATACCGCTCTCGTCTAGACATTAGAGCGGTTTACAATAAATGTGTCTACGCTACAGAAGAAAGGGAAAGGAATGCCATAGCAATATAGGAAAGAAGTAGAAACAGTAGTAAAATCAACATAATAGACAAACAGAAAACAAAAATACTTAGGAGGGGGAATCACAAAGGAGGTCAAAAGCCTGTTGAAACAGGTGGGTTTTTAACAATACTTTAAACTTTGGGTATGAGGGTTCCAGGTGGAGGGAAGGTGGTAGAGCGTTCCAGAGTGAGGGGCCGAGAAAAAAGAAGGCAGAGTGGCGAGTCTGTTCCAAGTGAGCCTGAGAAGGGGAGGGTAAGGACAGACGATTAGCATGTAGGGAACAAAGTTGACGATATGGGGTATGAAGAGAAATACGATTTGCTAAGTAGAGAGGGTTGGATGTGTAAATGGCCCTGTGTGTCAATATTAGAAATTTATATTGAAATCTGTAACGAAGTGGCAACCAATGGAGGCGGAGAAGAAGGGGAGTGATATGGTCAGACCGCCGAGCATAAGTGACAAGACAGGCTGCAGTATTTTGTAATAGCTGTAAGCATTGGAGCTGATAGGATGGTAAGTTGGCTAGAACCACATTACAGTAGTCAAGTCTACTAGTGACCAAAGCCAGTATTAGAGTAACCAGTGAACTGGGGGGGAGAAGGGACCGAACTGCCCTGATCTGCCGCAGGGCAGCGAAAGAGCGGTGAGTAAGAGTGGATAAATGAGTATGGAAAGAGAGGAATCCAAAGTTACCCCTAGGTATCGGAAGGAAGGAGTGAGAGGGATTGGAATGAGGTCAATTTGAGGTGCGATGGTTGGACAAGGAGTACTCAAAGAGACCCACATTGCTGTAGATTTAGAGGGATTCAGATGGAGATAATTAGAGGAGAGCTAGAAAGCAATGTGAGAGAGACAATTATTAAGCTGTGACATATCTATGTTTACTGGCGAAGTGTGGAAGAGGAGAACAATGTCATCAGCGTAAATGTAAGAAGAAACTGGGTATTGTTGAATCAGAAGTGGTAAGGGAGAGAGGAAGATGTTAAATAGCAGAGGGGAGAGAACAGAGCCCTGAGGCACTCCGCATGCTAGAGGGAGAGGAGAGGTGGACTGATTGTTAGAATGGACAGTAAAAGTACGAGCTGTGAGGAATGAATGGAACCATTGCCAAACTGTACCCCATAAGCCAACATCGTAAAAGCAAGAGAGAAGAGTCTGATGATCAATTAAGTCGAATGCTGAAAATAGGTCCAAGGACACTATGAGAGTGATATCTCCATGGTCATGGGTGACATGAATCTCATTTAATAGGGCCAAAAGAACTGTTTCTGTACTATGCCCTGACCGGAATCCTGCTTGCCGACGGTGAAGGGCATTGGTGGCTTCTACGTGAATTGCTAGCTGAAAAAATGCAAAAAGTTCCAATATTTTTGGCCAGAAAAGGTAGATTTGAAACAGGACGCCAATGAGATAAAATAGAAGGGTCAAGAGAGGGCTGTTTCAGGAGAGGATAAACCATGGCAGATTTCCACAAGGAAGGGGATTGACCGGAAGACTGACTAGTGTTTATGATAGTAACAATAATGGGCACTAATTGCAAAGAAGGCTCAGCCAGCCAACGAGATGGAATTGGGTCCAGCTGACAAGTTGTCCTTCTGGACTTAGAGAGAGTCTTAAGCAGTTCTGCAGAAGTAATAGTATAAAAAGACGACTACATGTGAGCTAATGCTTGATTAGGAGGAGAAGAGGGTAAATCAAATAGTCCAGAGCTGATCACCTCATCAGAGGGAGTGGGGGGGGGGGGGAATGAGAGGATAGTAAGGGTAGGGGTGGGGGTTAGTAAAGGAGGAATGCAAGTTCTGAATTTTCTCAGAGAAAAAAGTGGCCAATGTCGAAGGAGCAGGAACTGTAGTCGGCCGATTAGGAGTGGAGGTAGTAGAAGAGAGCTTGCGCAAAATCATGTATAGCTGCCTTGAGGTATTCGCAGCCTTGGAGATTTCAGTGGCATAAAAAGAATGCTTAGCAGACTTTACTGCTGAGCGGTAGTCGGAATACAGTTGTTTGAACCGGGCCATAGTCTCGGGTGAAGGATGTTTAGACCAGTGGTGCTCTACTTGATGGAGTTGCGTACGCTGGAGACGTAACACTGGATGGTACCATGGGGAGTGAAGTAGTCGGAACGGCCTAGTGGAAGGACGGAGAGGGGCCAGATTGTCCAAAGCATCAGTAAGAAGAGAGTTCCAGAGACAGGCTTGAGAATCAGGTGAGCGTAAGGCAAAATCTGAAGGAAATAAAGATTGGGCAGTTAGAAAGGCACTAAGCGTTACAGGATACATCGTCGCAAGCTGGGAAGGGACTGAGTCTTAGACAGCCTGGCATTACCTGAGATTGAACAAGAAACAAAGAAGGAGACACAAGAATGGTCTGACTATGGAATGCAATGGGTAGTAGGAACAGAAATAGTAGAGCATAAAGCAGAAGAACTAAATCCAAGGTATGGCCCGCTATATGAGTAGGTCCAGAGACATGTTGGGATAGAGAAAGATCATTTATGAGATTCAGAAAAATGCGATCCTTAGGTCTAGAAGGAGCATCTACATGAATATTAAAATCCCCCAAGATAATAAGATTAGAGTAATGAAGAACTGATTCTGAGAGTGCTTGCAAGGCTGCCTCCCACCGCACTGTAGCGAGGGAAGGCGGAAGGTAAAGTAGGAGAAAGTAGAGTGGGGGTGAGGACTGGAAGCGGAGAAAAAGAGATTCCAAATAAGAAATAAAAGGAGCAGTAACCTCCTCAATGGCAAAAATAGAGCGATAAAAGAGGGCCACACCTCCCCCACCTCTGCCCAGCCTAGGAGTTGAAAACACTGAATAGCCGGAGGGGAGGGAACTGGACAGAAGAGGGCCATCACCTTCCTTGAGCCAAGTTTCGGTGAGGAAGCAGAAATTATAAGAATGTTGATGAATAAGGTCTTGAACTAGCAAGGATTTGGCACGGAGAGAACGGCAGTTCAGCAGGGCCAAACTGAGCGTCAAGGTAGAAGCAACAGAGAGTGACATGGATGGAGCCGAGCGCTGGTGGGACAGGGCACCAATATGTTTGCAAGGTACCAAATTAGACAGGCAGTGCACCGAGGGGCCCGAGCAAATTTTGACAGCAGGAAAAGGGCACCAACCCCAAAGCACAGGGATGGATGCCATACAACTAGAAACAAAAACAAGTCCACTAAAGAGCAACAAGCTAGACCAGATAGATCGAGACTTACCTAGGGTGGATGATAACACTAGGCAAAGAGAAAAAATCAGAAGGAACAGATTCCCGAGATATGCACCAGCAAATTGGCAGGAATGTATCAGGTGTCGCGGATGTATCTTATTCGCCCAGGCCTCGCCCCAAGGAGCTCATCCAAGGAGCAGGACCTGCTCCTTGGGTGTGCTCCTTCGGCGCGGCGTGGAATGCCATGGATACCATGCTGAAATAGGCAGAGGGATACCTGGAAAGGTCACGATCGCGCACCCGCGGTCGCGTCACTTCCAGGAGGTGGGCACAAGCTTCGGGCAGACACACTAGGCTTTGCAGGTACTGGAGAACCTAGGAGAAATCACAATAGAATACAGTACGAAACAAATGCACACAAAAGCAGCGCTAGGAATGCAGAAAAAACTTTGGTATCTGAGCTTATTCATTGTAAGTTTTCCTCCAGTTTGATGGTCAACTTTTGGTAGTTTAAAGATTCTCATGGCCTATGTGAGGTACTTTAGTCAAATTAAAAACAAATTATTGACGAGGTTTTGTTTGCAAGGTTTCTTAAGTGTGATGGAAAAGGGATGACAATTTTTCAGAGCTTGAAGGAATATTTAAACAAGCACAATATTCCACTCGGCAATATAACCATGGTGGCCACAGATGGAGCACCTTCAATGATTGGCTGTTATCGAGGTTTTGCTACCTTTCTTAAAGAAAAGGTTCCTGATGTGCTTACTATTCATTGTGTATTACATAGACACCATCTTGTTGCAAAATATCTCAATGATGAATTACATGATGCCCTAAAGGTGTGCATTAGAACTATAAATAAAATCAAAGCACATCCACTTAATCCACAATTGTTTGCCAAACTATGTTAAGAAAATGATGAATTAGTGAACTAATTGCTCTTGCATACAGAAGTGAGCTGGCTCTAGAGATGGTGTTAGCTTGCAAAGATTTGTTGAGTTGTATGATTCAACAGTGGAGTTTCTTACAGATGTTGATTCCTTTCTATGTGATAAATTGAAAAAGAATAGGAAGCCTCTTTACTATTTGGCAGACCTATATTCAAAATTTAATGATGTACAGATCCATCTGAAAGGTAAAGATGTAACAATTATTCAAATTCAAACAATCCTTTTAAGCTCCCAGGTCAAACTAGAACTGTCTAAATCTTCAGTGCTATGAAGAGATTTTCAGTATTTGTTGAACCTATGGCAATTGGAAGATGAAGATCATGTTCCTTCTGATGATTACTTGGATATATACATAAAGAAGCCAATTCCCATCAAGGCATGTCCAGTTCATCCAGACATCCAAAATCTGGATGGGCCGATTGAGCACCCAATTCTGCACCCGCGGGAGCTAGACGCTCCCGTGGGAGCAGAATCGGGTGCAACGGGCCTGGACGGGCAGGACATGCCCCATTTCAGGCCCACTATATGTCCAGCCCACTCCCTGTACACCTCACCCAAGGCTCTTGCATGGAGCCCGGTGCCATCGCGTCCCATCGCCATAGCATCAGGATGCCATGCAGGAGCCCTGATGCACTGCAAGCAGTTCCAATAGCCTGTTCCAGCTGCCTGACCCCCAATCAGACCTTCCATGGCCGGGATCAGGCTACAGGGAACCCTCTGCACTTGCTCACCTCCTCACTGGGTCCCTTCTTTGGCCTCCGTAATCTTTAGGGGAACTTATTCCACCTCTGAAGTGGAATAAATTCCCCGTGCATCCTTCACCTCCCAGATGAAAAAGGCTATGGCCGGAATAGGCCTTGTAGACAGAAAAAAGCAACAGAGTATCTGTAGAAATCACGGGAACAAACGAACAGATACGAAGACTGGCAGTAATTCAGGTTAAAAACCCCTTTTATTGATGACCCCTACGCGTTTCAGCCAACGGCCTTCTTCAGGGGGATAACATATGAGAGGGCAAACCTCAGAAAGATAAAATTTAAAACAAATCAATAAACAATAAAAGTAATAAACATTAAAATTAAAACATATCAATCTAAAAAAATATTATACCGTCAAAGGATCAAACCATAAATAAATAAATAATATGATAAAAACTAAACAAAGTGTATCAAACACCAATGTGTAAATTAATATCATAAGATAATAATAATAATATTAGTACTAATATGATAAAAGGACAACCAAAAAAGAATTGACGATAAAAACAATCAATGGCTAATATGTATATAATAAAAACATGCATAATAAAGTAAGAATGAATGTGTATAAAACTTCTTATATGTAAAAGAAAAGGGATGAGGAGGATGCAATATAACCAGGTCTACTTGGAATAATAAATAAATAGAAAAATTAAGAAGTAAAAACATGTAGATACCAATACCTTCAGACAAACCTTTCATATAAATAAAGACATTGACCACTGAAATAAAATATAAATAAATAAGTGTAAAAATGATGTATATAAGCTTTCTATCTGAACTAAATTAAGTATAAAACAACCAAAGGACAAACTATAAGGATTAAAAACCTATATTAGATAAAGGAGGTGTTCAAAGGTAAAAAATTGTGGATCTGTTAGGATCATTAAAAGTCCTATTACTAAAATCAATATTCGGGGAATTGTAAAGAAAAGTTATTTCTTGTATCAAATCTAATTATCATAATCTAAAAACATAAAGGAGGAGCTCAAAAACAAGAAAAATATTTAGATCTGTTAAGATCATTAAAAATCCTAACGCTAAAATGAATGTTTGGGGAATTGTAAATAAGAGTCATTTTATATCAAATCTAATCGTCATAACCTAAAATGGAAATTGATTAATTTATAAAAAATGCATTCTTACTTTGAAGAACCTGCATTTCATACAAGCAATGTTAATTGGAAATCTTTCCACAATCTTCATATGGATATTATTTACCAATGTGGATATAAATGGAAAAAAACACACAGCTAAGCGGTTCATATACAAGTTAAAAATATGCAATTCGTCTTGCCGATGCAAAATGAGCTTGTGCAGGCAGCATAGATAAAGGAGTCTAAAGCCAAGAAACCTGAGCGTGCTAATATAAATGTCCCATGAAGACTGCTGGATTGTTACATCAAAGGAGACGTATATACTGATTAAAATACTTGTTGAACCTAATGAAAAGTTAGACGTGATACCAAAAAATATATATATAAAATTAAATATAAAGGGATTCAATTATACTTTGAGGAACAGTGTAATTGGTACATTTTTACTTTAAAAAAAACTTGCCGTATAGATAGTGTAGTGAAGAATTGCCTATAAGTAGCATAGCACAGTGGTTCATATGCGATTTTTGCGAAAGTAATATAGCTTACCGGTGTAAAGCAGAACTAATGTGAGCAGAAGAAAAAAGAGGAAAAAAAGGGGAAGAGTGCAGCGGCATGTATGCTAATGTTTTTCTTTTATGTTTATACCATAAGAATAGAAATTATGTTCCTTCAAGAAAGGTTCTATTATAAAGTGAAGAAAGAAAGTAACTCACCGCTCTTACGTGGCAAATCTTGTGAAATGAGTGTAGAATGAGCCATACTTCTCATGAGCATTTTAACGGTGTTTTCCTGCCGAAGCAATGTAAAAGTTCATGAGGCAAAGGTTACCAAAACGGGTTCTATTATAAAGTTCTATTATAAAGGTTCTATTATAAACGGGTTCTATTATAAAGTTAAGAAAGAAAGTAACTCACCGCTTTTACGTGGCAAATCTTGTGAAATGAGTGTAGAATGAGCCGTACTTCTCATGAGCATTTTAACGGCGTTTTCCCGCCGAAGCAATGTGAAAGTTCATGAGGCAAAGGTTACCAAAACGGGTTTATTTTATTAAATGTAAAGGTTTCTATTATTGCATGTAAGTATCGATGTGCCACCACTTTATACATGTATGGATATACTTAAGCTCTTGTGCTATATCGAGACAAAAAAACTTATAGTGACAGATGTTACTAATATATAAACTCATTGCAAGAGGGGTCACTGATCAAGGACCGAAATAAAGAAAAGAGAGGGGGGGAAGGGAAGGAAAGGAAAGAGCGAGGGGGAAGGGGAAGAGGGAGGGAAAGGAAAAGGAAGGGAAGGGAAGAGGAGGGAAAGGAGGGGGGGGCTTTTATCTTTTGGGTTAGCCATGTTCTCTCCCCTTGGAAGGAGGTCCTTAGTTACAATGAAAAGGACCTGCAAGATATGTTACCAGAGGACTCCTTCTTCAATCAAGAAGACATCAGTTGTGATACTGAAGATATTTGGGGAGTGACTGTGCGGTCCACACAAAAAATGGTGAAAGAAGAGATGCACGCCTCATCACTCCTTGAGAACTGTCATCATAAGATCATTCCAAGAGGCCTGAGGGTCCATAAAGCTCCAGGAATGTATCATGATGATGAAGAATTTTTGACTACTTGGACTAAAATATTAAATAAATGTTCCTTGGATCTTATGATTTTACTCATTAACACATCACGTCGGAAAGCAGAATCCTTACGTACTGAAATAGGTTTAAAATTAGCTATGTTGAAAGAAACAGATAAGAATTTTGAAAAATCAAAGAATGATTATGATAAAAACGTTTTAGAGTATAAGAGAATAATAAAAGATAGAAAACTCAAAAAATTTAAAAGAGATGAGGAGGATTATAGAACCGTTAATGTATATTTTTGGACCAATGAAACAACTACCACCAGGAGTATTTCTAGAAAAAGAAAATATGATCCAAAAAATGATAGATATAATAACAATAGATCTCGGCATCCCTCAAATATAGGGAGTCCAGAAAATAATAGAAAAAGAAGTCATAGTGACCAATTAGATTCTGTAGATTCTTCTGCCCCTCTGTTCTCTTCTCATCCACCTCAGAATTATCAGAATAAACACAAGCAGGATTTTTGTATGGACAATTTATGGAAAGGCGGAAAAAATATACACAAAAAAGAGCCTTGGTTCCAAGACAATCCTCATTCTTCCAGAGACTCCCCCATCACATACGGAAACCTACGGAAGGAATTTCACTCCCGAGGGAGAGGGAGAGGCAGAGGTCAGTATCACCAATAGCAATCAGAACACCAGAAGGGATATTTAATCTTTCTAGTTATGAGTTGACTTCTTTGGAAATTTCTGTTCTAAACAAAGGTCTCTCTTTTGTTCCTACAAAGAAATATGACCTTTTTACTACACAAGTGGAGCTATTTAAGTTTTTTCGGAAACTTCAAATAAAATAATTTTTTGACAACCACACGACTGGACCACATGATGCATCCATAATTAATAGACCTTCAACTTGGGTTCCCCCTAAAACGAGCAATGCAATGATAGAGGCTTCCAAAAAGTAGTATATCATGAAATACAAAAACTATATGAGGAAAAACCTGAATTACTGCCAGTCTTCGTATCTGTTCCTTTGTTCCCGGAATCGGCCTTGTACATCCGGGGTCAGGGTCACGCCTCTGCCCCGCCCCCTCATGCCTCCACCCTGAGTTCCCTGCACAACTCCTCCATAAGTTCGCACTTGAAGCAGGGCCTTTGTCGGTCTGAAACACGCGTGTCGTGGTGGTGTGGTGGGGGAAGTGAGAATTCTGCACAGGGAAAAGCTAAGTTTAGCTCTTTTAATTATATTTGGTGACACAAAGCCACTTTGATAAAAATGGGTTTGGCTCGCATTGGGAGTACAAGCATTTCTTTTCTCCCCTGCTGAGCTGCACCCAACAAAAAGAGAGCGGTTGGATCAGTCATTGTGCAAATAGGGAAAAGCATCCTATGAAAATACATTTAAAAAATTTTGCCTGTGGATCATACAACCTTATTTTGGATGTTTGGGAAAGGTTAAAGGGCATTTCCGGCACTCGCACGCTTCATAAGAACACAGCTGCCAGCATGAGGGAGAGCACCTCTCTGACACTGGTGGCTGTGCAGAAGTGCACCAGGGCCACACGAGGGTATCCCCGGCTCACCTCTGAAGCTGGCATTTCAGAGCACCATGTGGGAATGAAGTTCGTACGGGGCCCTTTGTGAACAACATTCTCACACAATGGATGGGCCAGCCCTGTTTCTTGGTACTTCAAAATTTTCTCCCTCTCACTGCAATTCACAGAGTAGTCACTTATAACCAACACCTCTATTATCAATGGCGATCTGGTGTTCTTCTCCATTACCACTACATCTGGCTTTCTTTCATCCAGCTTTTTATCGGTCAGAACAGGAGTATCCTAAATGATCATAACCTCTTCATTCTCTGTAACTCTATTAGGGTCATGATCCCAGTGTTTTTCAGGCACAGAGATGTTGTAATGTTTACAGAGTTTCCAATGGATGATGCATGCTACTTTGTAATGCCTCCTGTATAGAAATTTTCTGTCATCAGAACTTCACAGCCAGCCACTGTTTTCAGCTGTTTCTTACAGAATTTATACATGTCTGTTTAAGCAGCTTTTTCAATACTTGCTGTAAATTATCTAGTTCTTAATCCACTGTCCTGATCTGCAATTATCAATCTCTCATCCTTTGGTTTCAGTTCACCCCTCCTTAACCATTCATGTGGCCATTCTTATCGAGTAACACTCTATATTTCCCACTGTAATTGTGCATTTGCCACTTATTTTTCCTCGTTTGCTGATCTAATTCTTGTTTTGCAAATTCTGTTACTTTCTTCCCTGTATATGCTTGTGGATTCTCATTCATTCCTTCCAGTCATCAGAACACTTGTACAAGTTTGATGATGGAGACAGATTCTGGACATTTACTTTCATATTTCATCACTTTTTGTGTATTTGGATCCAATGATGGCATTAGGTATGCCTGGCAGCCTATGATAGCAGCTCGATATGTATAATCAATCTCTGTGAGGCCTAGTCCTCCTTCATCTCTAGGAATGTAGTCATGGCATACACTGATTCTTGTAAATTATCTCATGGGCATGCAGGAGTTTTTTTGTTCACACATCCTGTTTTTCAAAATCTTTGTCCACAATCCTAAAGCTGTATAAGAGTAAAGAAATTGCCAACTGATTGATGGTTTTATCTTATTCTGTGATGTTAAAGCACTTTTCAGTAACAATTTTAATCTTCTATAATTTCTGCTTCAGTGTCATTCCTTCCTCTACTCCGAGATACTCATATAACCTTCCTGTTCAAGGTTCTTGACATCATAGCCCTCAGTCAGGTAGATGTTTTCCATTTTGCTCAATTTTCCTCTTTAAAAAAGTTGCTTTAGAACATTTACATAGAAACATAGAAACATAGAAACATGATGACAGAAAAAGACCACAAGGCCCATCTAGTCTGTCCTTCCATAACAACAACTACAACAGTCCACTTTCTACCTTTAGAGATCCTCTGTGTTGGTCCCATGCTTTTTTGAATTCAGTTACTGTCCTCATCTCTACTACCTCCACTAGGAGACTATTCCACGGATCCACTACTCTTTCTGTAAAGAAATATTTCCGCATATCACTCCTGAATCTATCTCCCTTCACCCTCATCCCATGTCCCCTCGTCGCAGAACTTGCTTTCAATTGAAAGAGGCTCTCTCCCTGAACATTTATGCCACGGAGGTATTTAAACATCTCAATCATATCACCTCTATCCCGCCTTTCCTCTAAGGTGTACATATTAAGATCCTTAAGTCTGTCCTCATATGCTTTATAATGAAGCCCATTAATCATTTTAGTAGCAACCCTCTGCACCGACTCCATCCTGTTCACATCCTTTTGAAGATGCGGTCTCCAGAATTGCACACCATACTCCAAATGAGGTCGCACCAAAGACTTATACAGAGGCATTATCACCTCCTTTTTTCTGCTAGCCATTCCTCTCCGTATGCACCCAAGCATCCTTCTAGCTTTTGCCGTCGCCTTTTCTACCTGTTTAGCTACTTTAAGATCATCAGACACAACCACGCCTAGGTCCCGCTCTTCTTTAGTGGACAAAAGTACTTCACCTCCTATACTGTATTGCTCCCTTGGATTGCTGCAGCCCAAATGCATGACCTTACATTTTTTAACATTAAATCCCAGCTGCCAAATTCTAGATCATTCTTCAAGCTTAGCTAGATCCCTCCTCATGTTATCTACACCTTCCTGGGTGTCTACTCTATTACAGATTTTGGTATCATCCGCAAAGAGGCAAACCTTACCCGACAGCCCTTCCGCTATATCACTAACAAGATGTTAAAAAGAATCGGACCAAGGACAGATCCCTGGGGCACACCACTGGTAACATCCTTCTCCTCAGAGTGAGCTCCATTTACTTGTACTCTTTGTCGCCTCCCACCCAACCAATTTCTAACCCAAGCAGTAACTTTAGGGTCCATCCCTAGGGTGCTCAGTTTGTTTATAAGTCGCCTGTGAGGAACAGTGTCAAAGGCTTTACTGAAATCTAAATACACCACATCTAGAGCTCTCCCTCGGTCCAACTCCCTGGTCACCCAGTCAAAGAAATCGATCAGATTTGTCTGACAAGACCTGCCTCTGGTGAATCCATGCTGCCTCGGATCCTGTAATCCGCCGGACTCCAGAAACCTCACTATTTTCTCTTTCAGCAGCGTTTCCAATAATTTACTCACCACCGAAGTTAAACTAACCGGCCTGTAGTTTTCAACCACATCCTTACTTCCGCTTTTGTGTAAAGGCACCACATGAGCCTCTCTCCAGTCCTTTGGCACCACTCCCGACTCCAACGAGGCATTGAAAAGGTCAGTCAGTGGAGTTGCTAGAACGTCCCCAAGTTCCCTCAGTATTCTAGGGTGTATCCCATCCGGTCCCATCGCTTTGTCTACTTTAAGTTGAGCTAGTTTCTCACGAACACAGTCTTCTGAAAATTGTTCAAGATGTCCCTCACTTCTGTTCTTATTTGTGGGTGTTTTCTGAGGTCCTGCTCCTGGTTCTTCATCTGTGAACACAGAACAAAAATATTTGTTAAGCAATTCCGCTTTATCCTTATCAGCTTCTACATATTCCCCCCCTGCACCCTTGAGTCTGACAATACCACTTTTGCCCTTCCTCTTCTCACTAATATATCTGAAAAATGTCTTATCCCCCCATTTTATTGCATTGGCTATTTCCTCCTCCTTTTGAATCTTTGCCTCCTTGACTACTTTGCTAGCTTCTCTAAGTTTTTCCAAATACAGATGCCTGTCTTCCTCTCTCTGTGATCTCTTGTATTTCATGAAGGCCTCCCTCTTTTTCTTCACTTTTACAGCTACTTCCTTCGAAAACCATAGCGGTCTCCTTTTCCTTTTGCCTTTATTTACCATTTTAACAAAAAGGTTGGTTGCCTTTAAAATACCCCCTTTCAGTTTTGCCCACTGTTTTTCTACATCCCCCAGCTGTTCCCATCCCACTAACGACTCCCTGAGGTATTGGCCCATCTTCGCAAAGTTAGTCTTCCTAAAGTCTAAGATCTTCACCTTGGAATGGATTCTAACAGCCCTAGTCCTAATACTGAACCACACCATCTGGTGGTCACTGGATGCAAAATGATCTCCCACTACAACATCAGAAACACTCTCACCATTGGTAAGCACCAAGTCCAGTATGGCCCCTTCACGTGTGGGGTCTGTTACCAATTGCCTGAATAGTTCTCCCAGTAGAGAATCCAGGATCTCCTTACTTCTAGATGATACTGCAGCAGGAATGTGCCAATCAACATCTGGCATATTGAAATCTCCTAGCAGTAGCACTTCCCCTTTCCTAGCAATGCTGCGTATGTCTTCAATTAACTCTCTGTCCATCTCTTCCTCTTGTGAGGGAGGTCTGTATATCACACCAATGCAAATAGATTTCTCTTTCCCTCTTTCTAGTTTAACCCACAATGCCTCCTCTCTCCCTTTTAAGCTCTGTAATTCCAAAGCTTTAATAGTAGTTTTTACATATAGTGCCACTCCTCCTCCCCTTCTTCCTACCCTATCCTTTCTGAATAAAGTATAGCCAGGTATAGTTACATCCCAGTCATGGTTTTCTGTGAACCATGTTTCTGTAACTGCCACTAAATCCAAGTCAGCCACTCCCACCAAAGCTTCAACTTCAGGGATCTTATTTCCCATGCTACGGGCATTAATACACACTGCTTTCCATGTGTTACCCCTGTTACCCATTTCCATAAAGGTATTTAATGTATCACCTACCTGGGGGCTTTCACTTACCTGGGGGCTTTCTTCACCCATCCCCAACGAATCTAGTTTAAAGCCCTCTTCAGTAGATTAGCCAGTCTACTACCAAAGATGCGTTGACCTTTCTTGGACAGATGGATGCCATCTCTGCTCTGCATCCCTTGGAACAGCATCCCATGGTCTAGGAAACCAAAACGCTCTTGAAGACACCATCCACGCAGCCATGCATTCATCTCCAGGATGCGAGCCTCTCTGCCTTGGCCTTTACCCTCAACAGGGAGGATTGAAGAGAACACCACCTGTGCACCTACCTGCTTCACCCTCTGTCCCAGAGCCATGAAGTCACTTTTGATACGTTCCGAGGTATACCTGGCAGTATCATTTGTTCCAACATGGATTAGCAACATTGGGTAATAGTCAGTGGGCTTGATGAGTCTCGGCAAACTCTCCGTAACATCTTGGATCTTGGCACCAGGCAGACAGCACACCTCTCTGGACATCAAGTCTGGTCGGCAGATGGACGCCTCAGTACCCCTCAGAAGAGAGTCTCCAACAACCACTACCCTTCGTTTCCTTCTGGTCACTGATTCCGCAACTATGGGGTACTTGAACTCTGGTTCTTCCCTTTCCAGGGATGCTTTCACCTCCTCCACTTCCAGGGCTGCATAATGGTTCTTCAATTCAAGTGCTGGAGAAGTTGGATTGGTGATTTTGCAGGCTCTGGTGACTGTTGTCCAACCATCGACATTCTGTTGGCACCCATCTTCTCCTGTGCTGGAAAGCCTGGTTGCTGCAAGAAGCATCTCATCAATGTACTTCTCACTGTCTTGAATGCTCCTCAGCCTCGCCACTTCCTCTCTGAGTTCCTCCACTTGTTTCCTCAGAGCTTCAGCATGCAGGCACCCTGCACATGGAACCGGTTCTTCAACTGGCATTAGGACCTCTGTCTGGACCGAGGCAGAAGCTGTAACGGGGGCAACAGCTTTAGCAATACGATTTTTCCCAGCCATTGTTCTGTTTGTGGAGCTTAGGTATCTGTTAAAGCAAAAGAGAGAGATCTACCAAGTACCAGCTGGTTTCGCAGCTGTCCTTTCAGAGAAAAAGCAGTTAAATCTCTTTAATTATATTCAATATGTGCTGGTCCAATTCACTGTGATTTGCTAAAGGGGGAGGTGCCCTATAAAGCAAGACTGCTCACTAGGGGTGGGTGGGAGCCGGGGTGGGTAGGGGGGGAACTAACACCTGATTAGGTGTTAGCAGTTTCTGAATCTGAGGAGGTTACAGAGTTCAGCAACCTACTGTGCTCCAGTAAAGTTCCCCTAAAACAGCAAAAATGTAAGTAACCTTGCTTTTAAAAAGTACACAAAACCCTTTTAAGAGCTCCCAGTCAGAGAGCTAGCAATGTAATAAAAAAACCAAACAAAGAAACCCTCAAATCCTTACTGTTTGATGTGTGGAGCCCTGGTTAAGTCATCCTGATGTCATCAGAAAAGCTTTTCACCACACGGAGTTGCCCTGATAATTGTTGGTCGCTAGAACTGTAGAGCTTCAAATTGTCTGCAAAAGATAAATGGGATGTTGCTTCTGAATTGTTACTTACTTTAGGATTCAGGCTAAATCCATATCCCAGAGAGGTACCGGCTTAGCCGCCGGGCCCCGGTCCCGCGGCTGCCTGATAACCGGGTTCCCGGGGCCCGGCCACGAGGCAGGCCGCTTCTTGGGGAGCCCAGTGATTGGCCACTTAGGCGGTCGCTGGGGGCGGGGCAACGCGAGCAAGGAGGGATCGCCGGCCGGCGATCTTCCTCTTCCTCCTTGCTCGCGTCTGGAAAAGGTTTGCCGGGTGGCTGCTCTTACCTGGGGGGTTTCGGCCTCATTGCGGCCTCGTCTCGGGCCGTTGGGTGGACGCGGGCTCCACGTTTCCCAGGTCTTCGTTGGCCCTCAGGCAGGGCTCTGACTCCAGCCGCGTGGTGGCGGCGGCGGCCCCACTTAAACAAAAAGAAAAAAAAAAACGAACATAAATAAAACCTAGGCGCTCCACCGCATGCGCTCTTGATTCTGCGCGCGTAGGGGTCTGGTTTTTTTTTTTCCCTGCCTGGTTGCGGCGGGGCGGTCCCGCGTGCTCCGGGCGAAGGGGAGCCTGATTTTGGCGGGTCGAAGGGCGGGTTGTTCTTAGGCCGGCCCCCTGTTTTTTAGGCACTTTGGTGCCTTTGCTTTTAGAATGCTGTATAAAATCACAAAATAAACCACAAAAAAAAAAAAAAAAAACGACAGGGAAGAACAAACAGGCGAGACAACCTACTCTAAGGGCAGGGACCTTGTACAGCAGGCCCCTAGGCCACTGCAGGCACTTTGGCCAGGGCAGCACTTATGGCCCGACGGGTCCCAGCGCGGGGGGCGGCCAAGGGACCACGGGGCGGTGCTCGAGGACGGGGGGCTGTGCGGCATGGGTCCATGCCCGTGGGCCGTGGCAGGGCGGTGCCCTCGGCTGCCCCAGCCCCCGGTACCCGTCCGGGTCCCGGCAGGGACGAGGGCGCAGCAGGGCGGGGGGGCCTCAGGGGCGTGGGTCTACCGGGGTGCTCACCGTGCCCATGACTGCGGCTGTGGGCACCTCCGCGGGCGCTCTGACGCCTCTGGCGGGCGTCTCGGGTGGGGATTGTGCATTGGCGCCGCTCGGGGGGTCGGCTGAGCTGGGCTGCCCGGTCATCACTGGGCTGGGGTCCCCGCGGACCCCGGAGCCCAACCCGCTCTCCGAGACGGGGGGCGGACGGCTTTCAGTTTCATCCCCTTCCTGGGTAGGGGTGGGGCCTTCCCCCTCTCCCCTGGGTTCCCCTCTTCCTCCCGGACCTTTCGGTCCATCGGGCCCTTGGGTGTATGGGGCGGTCCCGAGGGGGGGATTGGGGCCCTGTGGGGGTGGCTGGGGAGGGTGGTTGGGGGAGGGGCGTGGATTGGCCGGGGGCGTCGCGGCATGGGAGGCTGGAGGGTTGGGGCCTTCGGCGCGCACCCGGGGGGGTCGGGCCCTCTACAGTTCTCAGTACCCCTGGGGCCCCGGATGCTGGTTCTTCTTCTTTCTCTTCGCAGGTCCCGAGGAGTTCGATGCCTGCAACTGCCATGGCTGCTTCCGACAGGTCGGTGGGAGCGGGCCCTTCGGGTTCCCCGGCGGCGTCGGTTGTCCCGGCCCCTGGCACGTCCACCGGGGGCGCTCCAGTCGCCTCCTCCGGGGGGAGTGGTGAGTATACTGTCGGGGCAGAGGATGGGGTTCTTGACTCCGTTCTGGGTTCCGAGGGGGTGGGCAGGGCAAAAGGGAGGCGCAAGCGTGCTCGTCGCTGCAGGCGAGCGTCCTCGTCCTCGTCTTCCTCGTCATCATCCTCGGACTCATCGCACACCTCTGTTCCGGTGGCGGCGGATAGCGGTGTTGTGGGCGGGACCTCCATCATACACTGCGCCGAGCTGTGGGAGTCGGTTCCACGGAAGTTGCGCCGGCGGATCAAGCGTCGTAGATATATTGACCTCTTCCGTCTGCTCGACGGCCGGAAGCGCTCCGGCGAGAGCCGGAAAAAGCGCAAGAAAGACGAGAAAGCGGGTCGGGTGCGCAAGGTCTCCCGCAACACCCTCAACTGGACCCGCGCATTTCTGCGTCTGGCGAGTGTCTGGGGGCATTACTTCCCGGACCAGTACGGGGCTTTGCTGGCCTACGCCGATAATATCCTGGCGGCGTCCCAGGCCCACGACGGGTGGGCCTGGTTGAATTACGATGAGGAGTTCCGGGACCAGATGGAGGAGAACAGTCTCTTACATTGGGGGACAAAGGACATCAACCTGTGGTTGACCCAGATGTCCGCGAGGGGTCGGGGCGGTGGAGCCAGCGCGGTGGGGAGCAAGGTGGGCACATCTCCGCTGTCGTCGGGGGTATGGTCCTTTCGTGCCTCCGGCGCTGCTTTGCCACAGCCGAAGGCGGGGGTTGTCGGGGGGGATGTCTGCTGGCGCTTCAATAAGGCGTCCTGCCCCTTTCCGGACTGCAAATTTAAGCATGCTTGTTCCTTGTGTGGGGGCGCGCATGCGGCCACAAAGTGCAGCAGAAAGGGGGTCGCGGGGTCCCCTGCGGGGGGGCAGTGAGGCAGCGGCGGTCCTGGATCGTACCCCGGTGCGGGTCGCGGTAATGCGCCCGTGGTTGCTCGAGTACGGGCGTTCCCGCCGGGGTAGGACGGCCGGGTTGATTCTAGGGGGGTTCACACGGGGCTTTCGCATTCCCGTACGAGGGACTTCCACGCGGGGTGGGGGCTCGCAACGCCGCCTCGGCTCGGCGCCACGGGGATTTCGTACGGCTCAAAATCTCTGAGGAGTGTACACTTGACCGCGTGGCGGGCCCCTTCTTGGAGCCCCCCTTTTCCCCGTTCACGGTCTCGCCGTTGGGTGTGGTTCCCAAGAAGGAGCCGGGCAAGTTTCGGTTGATACACAACCTATCTTGCCCTCCGGGCGGGTCGGTCAACGACCGCATACCCCGCGAGCTCTGCACGGTGCATTACTCTTCTTTCGAAGCCGCCGTCTCCCTGGTCCGGCGGTGCGGGCCAGGGGCCCTCCTGGCCAAGGTGGACGTCGAATCGGCATTCCGCCTGTTGCCGGTTCATCCCTCGGCTTTCCCGTTGCTTGGCTTCCACTTCGAGGCGCGGTACTATTTTGATATGTGCATGCCCATGGGCTGTGCAATCGCTTGTGCGTATTTTGAGGCCTTCAGTACCTTCTGAGGATCTGCGGGTTTGGGATGCGTTCCTGGCTGGCTTCGATGGGTGCTCCGTCCTTCAGTTGCCTGCGCTATCGAATTTTGACCTTCAGTTGTTTACCGACGCGGCGGGCGGTTCCGGTTTCGGGGCCTTTTGTCACGGTGCTTGGTGTGCTGAGCCTTGGCCCGCAGACTGGGTGCGCTCCGGTTTGACGCGGAATATCACCTTCTTGGAGCTATTCCCAATCGTGGTTTCCTTTTGGGTCTGGCCGGACCGGTTGCGGGATCGGCGGGTCGTCTTCTGGTGTGATAACGCTGCGGTTGTTGAGGTCCTGAATCGTCATGCTCCTCGGTGCCCCAGGGTGGTTTCCTTGCTGAGGTTGTTTGTGCTGGCCTGCTTGCGCCTGAATGTCTCCGCTCGGGTTCGGCATGTGCCGGGCTCCCAGAATTTAATCGCTGATGCTTTATCACGTTTTCAGTGGGCACAGTTCCGGCAGCTGGCTCCTGGGGCGGTCGAGCTCCCCTCGCGGGTCCCGGCGCATCTTTGGACGATTGGGATCCCGGCCTAATGGTCCTGCTGGCGACATCGGTGGCTCGCAGTACCTGGACGTCTTATCGCCGGGGCTACTCACAGGTGCGTGCGTTTCTGAGCATGCGGGGTTGGTCCGGGGGGGCGGTGCCCGAGGGCGTGGTTGGCCGTTTTGTGCTGTGGGCGAAGAAGGAGGGATGGGCCCGGTCGGCGGTCACCGGGGCGCTTGCGGGCTTCTCCTTCTTTTCTAAGGCGGCTGGTTGGGGGAATCCGCGTGTCTCATTCTTAGTCAGGCGGCTGCTCGCGGGGTGGGCCCGTGTGCAGCCGGGGCCACGGGACTGGCGGCTCCCGGTATCTCATGAGCTCCTGTTGCAGATCTGCGAGGTTTTGCCGCGGGTGGCCGCCTCGGGCTTTGAGGCAGTGCTGTTTCACGCGCTGTTTACCACGGCTTTTTTCGGCGCCTTCCGGGTGTCCGAGCTGGTTCCTCGGTCGGCGATGCGAGGGGTTTTTGGGGGGCTGGCGGTGGGGCACGTCCGTGTAGACCACGCGCGTGTCCGGATCTTCCTATCACGGTCCAAGACGGACCAGTCCGGGAAAGGGGGCTGGGTCCTGCTGCGCGCCATCCCTCCTGTGTTGTCCTGTCCTGTTCGTGCTCCGCGTACGTACGTGCGGCAGCGACCAGTGGCGCGTGGCCCGTTTTTTCATTCATGCGGACGGCAAGCCGGTGACGCAGTTTCAGTTCACGGCTGTGCTACGCCTGGCCCTGCGTGCTTTGGGTCGTCCCGAGCGGAGTAACGCTTCGCACTCATTTCGGATTGGGGCAGCGACTAGCGCGGCGGCTGCGGGGCTAGACCCACGGGTAATCCAGCGCATCGACCGTTGGCGATCAGGTGCCTACGCTGGGTACGTTCGCTCGTCGGCTGCTGGCGGTGCGGAGTAGAGTGGTGTGGTGCCGCGGAGGTAGGCTGCCTACGGTTGGGGGGGGGAGCTGTGGGTACTAATCCTTTGCTTCCTATTGCAGAGTTGCTTGCTGGTGGCAGTCCGCTCTTTTCTGCTTTCAGATGGTGTGGCTGCCGGCGACTGGTGGATTATCGGGCATTCCTTTGTCTACTGGGCGGAGCGTCGCGTGGCGGTTCGGCTGTTGGGCGCTCACCTGGGCCTCACTGGGGCTGGAGTGCAGATGTGCTGGATGGGCCGCCGCGGCATGCATTGGGATCAGCTTCTTGACTATGTTTGAGTGGAACTTGAACGGCGTCAGCGGCCAGTCGGGCTGCTGTTACACCTGGGTGGCAATGACTTTGCCGGTTGGGCTTGCTGGCAACTCATCGGGACTGTTCAGAGCGACATTGCCCTGTTGCGAGGGGTTCTCCCCGGGGTGGCCATTATCTGGTCGGACATTATACCCCGCCCTGCTTGCTGGGCCCAGCGGCGTTGGTCGAGGGGCTTGTGTAAGATCAACCGCCAGATTGGGCGCTGGGTGCAGCAGACGGGCGGGCGCCAGGTTCGGCACCCTTGGGCGGACGTTACTTGTGCCGGTTTGTACCGGCTTGATGGGGTTCACCTTGCCCCGGTGGGGCAGGACCTCCTCTTGAACGATTGGCAGGAGGCGCTAGAGTCGTGGTGCTGGTCGCAGCTTTCGGTGGTGGGGGCGGCGCTAGGATAGCGCGCTACCTAGCGCCGGTGGCGGGGTGGCGAGCTGGTGCTCGTTGACCCGGCGGCTCATTTCAGCTGGAGGCCGCTTTCCATGTGAGCGGCATGGCTATTCAGGTTGGGGGAGACGGCCCGGCTGGGGTCTCTACCCGGAAATGGCAACCCCTTCAGCCGGCCTTTGCTAACATGGCGAGGCGGGCGGGAAGGGGTAACGGGGGGGGGGGGTTGGATGGTGCTCCACTTTGCTTCAAACGGCTGGTGGGGGGCATCATCCGGATGACGGGTGTGGGGGACATTCTTCTGTTATGCTTTGGATTGCTGAGTTGGCCCATGTTGGGCCGGTGTTCTTACTGTTAATAAAAGCTGCGACCAGCATTTGCACCAACACCCGACGTCTGTGTGCTTTGTCAATGGTTGGTGGGGTGGGGGTGTGTGTCTATTCGGCGGGTGGTGGGATGAGGGGGGGGTGAAAAGGGGGGATGGGCCCATGCCGAGTAGGGCATCCGGATACCTCGGTTAGTACCGGCTTAGCCGCCGAGCCCCGGTCCCGCGGCTGCCTGATAACCGGGTTCCCGGGGCCCGGCCACAAGGCAGGCCGCTTCTCGGGGAGAGGGGGCGGGGGGGGTGCAGTTGGGCATGCGCCCTGGGGCTCCCCGCGCTTCCACTGGAGCCCAGTGATTGGCCGCTTAGGCGGTTGCTAGGGGCGGGGCAACGCGAGCAAGGAGGGATCGCCGGCCGGCGATCTTCCTCTTCCTCCTTGCTCGCTTCTGGAAAAGGTTTCCCTCCCTCCCTCCCTTTTTTTCGGCCGGGGAAGGGGGAGGTAGGATTTTGTCGCAGCTGGTGGGGGGGGGGCAGGGGCTAGGGTGGCGTATTGCGGGCCGTGCGAGCGGGGTGGCGAGCTGGTGCTTGTTGACCCGGCGGTTCATTTCAGCTGGAGGCCGCTTTCCATGTGAGCGGCACGGCTATTCAGGTTGGGGGAGACGGCCCGGCTGGGGTCTCTACCCGGAAATGGCAACCCCTTCAGCCGGCCTTTGCTAACATGGCGAGGCGGGCGGGAAGGGGTAACGGGGGGGGGGTGGGTTGGATGGTGCTCCACTTTGCTTCAAACGGCTGGTGGGGGGCATCATCCGGATGACGGGTGGGGGGGGGGCATTCTTCTGTTATGCTTTGGATTGCTGAGTTTGCCCATGTTGGGCCGGTGTTCTTACTGTTAATAAAAGCTGCGACCAGCATTTGCACCAACACCCGACATCTGTGTGCTTTGTCAATGGTTGGTGGGGTGGGGGTGTGTGTCTATTCGGCGGGTGGTGGGATGAGGGGGGGTGAAAAGGGGGGGGGTGGGCCCATGCCGAGTAGGGCATCCGGATACCTCGGTTATTAATGAGAGTCCTCATTGAACTAAGCGCCATACAAAACAGAAGTAGAGCGGATCTTAATGTTAGGAATGATGGACTGACCATCTTCATATTTCAAAAAGAGTGTGGTTTGCCACATTGTCATAGTGAACTTAATGTACTCTATCAAACCAGGATTTATTTTATACATTTCAAAGCAATTTATTATCCAAGAGTGTGGGATGCTGTCAAAAGCTTTCTTATAATCAATCCATGCTATACTGAGATTTCTGCTTTTCTTAGCACTGGCCATGTTGGCCTTATTCAACATTAATGGTCTTTGGTCCCACATGCTCCCCTCTTATTGGCTTTTTGTTCTATTGTCATGATGTTATTGGACTACATATAATTGTATATTCTATCTGTATCTATCACAGTGAACAGCTTATAGATTTTAGACAAACAAGTTATTGGTCCGTATTTTTTGGGCATGTTACATGGGTCCCCCTTTGGAAGGAGAAATATTCTTCCTGTTGTAAGTCATTGTGGTGTTAAGTCCGACTGCTTGATCAATTGCTTTTTGCAGTTTGCCAGATCTTGGGGGTATGATGTGTGGAACCCTAGCCTGGACCTAAGGCTTACAGCTATGGGCTGCCTTTTGTCTGTCCTTAAAATGCAACTTTATTCTTTGTCGCCAGTAATGCACCCTGGGACTTGTAGTTGATAATTCACATTCAAAGACAAGCTGTAGTTGTGCAACCGTTGGTTGAGGCAAACAAGAATATTTATTTTGTGGATTTCCAAACGCATTAAAGTTCAGGCACACAAAGACAATGGATACTTCTCCAATAACACAAGAGTAAAATAAGGAAACTGGAACTGAAGGTAAACTGAGCACAAGTCTCTTTAACAAAAACTGTTATCTTCAATAAAGCAAAACACAGCACAGCCATATAAGCAATTTCAGCAAAGGTAATTTTCTTCTTTTTCAAAACCTTCTTTTTAACCCTGCTTACAGGTTTTCCAAGCTTCTTTGAAACAAAGAGAGCAATCCAGAGGTGTCAAACCTGTCCTGGAGGGCCACAATCCTGCCAGGTTTTGGGATAGCCCTAATGAATATGCATGAGATATATATGCATTAGAGATATCCTGCCAACCTGACTGGTTTGTGGCCCTCCAGGACTGGATTTGGAGACCACTGCTTTACACCTCTGTCATTTAAGATGGTGAGTGGGCAAGGTACAGATGTCCTAGACATCAAAAGGGTAGCTAGAATGTGTCACATTCATCCTCGATTCTCACCACCACCAAAAAGATGTCTAATGGACAATATTTTGGTGGTGGTGAGAAGTGAGGAGGTATGTGACAAATTCTATCTAACCTTTTTGATGTCTTGGACATCTGCACCTTGCCCACTCACAATCTTAAATGACAGAGGTGTAAAGCAGGGGTCTCCAAATCCAGTCCTGGAGGGCCACAAACCAGTCAGGTTGGCAGGCTATCTCTAATGCATATATATCTCATGCATATTCATTAGGGTTATCCTAAAACCTGGCAGGATTGTGGCCCTCCAGGACAGGTTTGACACCTATGCAATAGAGAGTCCTCTGGAATGGCTTGGGACTCACAGCAATCAATCTGCATGGGTTCTGGTACTACGGCTGGCTTATCTCTGGACTCAACGGCTTCTTCTAACTTTCTGGCTTGTAGGAATTCATAAAACTCATTCCATAACTTCTGTTTCTGTTAAGGAATATTTACATTCGAGGAGTGAGCTTTCCCTCCCTCTAATGCTTGCTTTAAAGTCTCTACTGTGTCCACATTTACTGCCCTGCTTGTGGCTGGGTTATGGTTCTTCCCCAAAGGAACGTATCCACCCACCTTCTAGCAGTTGGACCTTTCAGCATAGGGTCCTGGATATTGGACAGAGGTACCTATTCCAGCTGGTTTGTAGCCTTTCCAACTAACCGTCTGCTGGCTTTAGGTCTGGGAGATTTTCTTAGATAGGGAGTGCTTCCTTCTCTGCTTTCAGGCTTCAGCAACTGGAAGTCAGCCTCGTCGTGGCTCTCAGCTCTCCTAACTCTCTGAGATCCTTCCTCCTGGGAACTTTCTTCCTCCTGGGAACTCCTCCGTGCACGCTGAGAACTCCTCTGTGAACTCTGTAAGCTCCGTGTGCTCTCTCTCCTCTTCTCCCTTGTGCTCTGTTTGGAGACGGGTTTAAAAACCTGTTTCTTTTCTGCCACACCTTTCTCTTTGCACGTGTGCTCGTAATCAGTAAGCAAGCCTGCCTCCTCGTCAGAGCTAGGGCGTGGCTTGGCTTGACTTTTTTTCAAAGCAGTTTTTCTCCCTCTGTGCAAAGCTTGGCTGTCAGTAGTTTTAAAGGCATAAGTACCATTTTCTTCTATTTCCATTCTTTCCTGGTCACTCTCATCACCACAGATCCCCCCCCCCCCCTTTAAGATATCATGGGCTGGATAAATGTTACTTGCACAGCTCGGGATTCTACTTAGGGCATCGACATTCTGGTGCATTCTTCCTGCTCGGTGCTCAATGTGGAATTCAAAGGCCTGTAGTGCCATGTACCTAGTGAGCCGGGAGTTGTGATTCTTCATTTGATTGAGCCATTTTAGTGGGGCATGGTCCATGACCAGCAAAAATTTCCTGCCTGTGAAGTAGAATTTTAGAGCTTCGATGGCCCATTTTATCGCTAGACACTCCCACTCTATAGTAGAGTAATTTCTCTCCGCTGGAGACAGCTTCCGGCTTAGAAACATCACAGGGTGTTCCGTGCCTTTGAATTTTTGAGACAAGACTGGCCCTAGCCCCGTCAGATGCGTCTATTTGGACAATGAATGGCCGGGCAAAATCCACGCCTTGTAGCACGGGTGCGGCGCACAGCTTCTCTTGCAACATACAAAAGGCTCCGTTGGCTTCCTCGGTCCATTTCAATTGCTTGGGCGCATTTTTCCTTAGCATGTCCGTTAGGGGGCACTCTTTTCCGCAAAGTGAGAGATAAAGCGTCTGTAATAGCCCACCAGACCCAGAAAACTTCGTAGTTGTTTCTTAGTAGTCGGTCTGGGAAAAACTTTCACACTCTCAATCTTGTTTAGTAAGGGTTTTACTAGTCCCCGCCCTACTATGTGGCCAAGGTTCTTAACTTCTTGGCCAGCAAATAAGCATTTTGCTGGGTTCAAGGTAAGTCCTGCATCTCGCATAGCTCATAGGACAGCCTCTATGCGGGGTAAATGTTAATTCCATGTGTCACTATGTATCACTATATCATCCATGTAGGCGGTCGCGTATTCCTGGTGTGGGCGCAACACCAGGTCTACCAGCCTCTGACATGTGGCAGCAGCCCCATGTAAGCCAAAGGGCATTTTTTGAAGTGGAATAAACCCACCGGTGTACTAAAAGCTGTCTTTTGCCGTGCTTCTCTGGTCAATGGTATTTGCCAGTAGCCTTTTGTCATATCGAGGGTGGTAAGATACTTGGCTCGCCCCAGCCTGTCCAGTAGTTCCTCTATGCGAGGCATCGGATAGGCGTTGAATTTCGATATTGCATTGACCCGTCTGAAGTCTATGCAAAACTTCATTGTTCCATCCGGTTTGGGTACGAGGACAATCGGGCTGTTCCATGGGCTTTGGGATTCCTCTATGATCCCCATTTCGAGCATTTCCTGCACCTGGTTAATTACCTCTTGTCGTTTCGCTTCTGGGAGCCTATAAGGTCTCTGCCTGATTACTTCCCCCGGTGGTATTAGGATCTCGTGGGCCACAAGGCTAGTTTCGCCTGGCCTCGCGGTCAAAACATCGGGAAATCTGGTTAACAATCGGGCCAAGTCTTGTCTCTGCACCCACGAAAGTCCGTCACCCACTCTAGGCTCTGGGTTCTCTTTGCAGTCAGCTAACTGGGGTCCTAAATCTTCTTCGGGTTTTCCTTCGGAGGTAGCTGCCAACCCTTGCAGGCTTGTGCCCCCTGTGGATCCGAATCCTCCCGTTCCTCGAGATGTCGAGGACACTAGAGACACCTCTTTGAGAGGGGGAAACCCGATCCTCTCACAAATTAATTGAGCTATGCAGTCTCCGGCAGTTATTTTGAAATCTTCCTTTCCAAAATTGAAGATTAAAACTTTCACTGCTCCCCTAAAATCAGGGTCGATGACACCGGCTCCTATGTCAATGAAGTGCTTCAATGCCAATTCTGAACGGGGTGCTATGCGCACATAGCACCCTATTGGCATTTCCATTTGCAGAGCGGTATTCACCAGAGCTTTCCCTTGCTTTGGTACTACAGCACTGCATAAATCATATCCAGCTGCATTAGAAGAGGCTCTATTGGGACTTCGAGCGTTGGGGCTCATCTTACAGTATTTCAGCACGAATCTCGGCTTCTCGATAGACTCCTTTTTCTGGGGATATCCCTTCACATCTTGCTTCAGCAACTTTGCAAATAAGGGGCTGGGTATGGCCACTGCCTTGCTCGTTGCTTGTCCTAGTGCTTCTGCCTGGGTTTTTTTTGGACACCATGGCCTTCTTTGGTTGTAAACCCTGTTCTATGCCTTTGTGAAACTGTGGCCAATCTCTCCCCAGCACTAAACTAAAAGGCAATCTGGGGACCACAGCTATTGGTATCTCCCTCTTCAGGCCTAACCCTTTCACTAGGAGTTGGTAAACTGGGTAAGAGGATGCTGAACCATGAATACACCTTATCTTTACAACATTAATAGGTTGCTTTGGAACTGCCTCACTATGTATTTCAATTTGCTGCCAAAACGCCTTAGACATCATGGTTTGATCAGCACCAGAGTCTAAGAGCGCATCAGTAACAACACCTTGTACCTCCACTGATATCATGAAACCTTCCCTGACTCTCTGGGTGTTTGCAGTCATCAGTGCTGTTTTCCAACTACACTCTCTTTGTAAATGACCTTGATTACCACATCTGAAGCATTTCTTTGTTACAACATGAGATTTTAACATGGGCATACATATTTTCATGGGATCCTCCCTCAGTTTTGTCCTCCTTTCTGATACCTCTGATATTGTCAGCTTGGAAGCGCTACCACTTTCTCGGGCAGTCAACTCCGCCTCCATGAAGCATTCCGTAAGCATTATCACTTCTTGTGGGTTCTGACAATTTTGGAGTATCAGGAAGGTATGGATATCTTTTGGTACAGCCGCCATATATTGTTCTAACACAAAGCAATCAATTATGGAGTCCACAGACTTCCCTTCGGGTGCTAACCACTTAGTTACTAGGCTTCTAACACGCTGGCATAAGGCTTTAGGCGTCTCACCAGGCTTAAGCCTTACACTTCTCAAGAGTCTATGGTATACTAAGGGAGTCAGACCTAACCTATCTCGAATGGCTTTTTGCAGCTCTTCATAATTATTAGCATGCTCTGCGGGCATGGCCCGATATGCGGCTAAGGCCTCCCCTGTAAGGGATGCGGCTAGGCGCGCGGCCCACTGCTCTTTAGGCCACCCACTAATACGAGCTACACGATCAAAAGATTCAATAAAGTCATCAATATCATCCTTATCGGTCAAGGGTCCAAAGTTAAAGTTCCCACTAGCATGAAAATCTAGTGTGCATGCATGGTGTGGTGTTGTAGAACCTGGGGGAATCCTCGCTGATGCAGCCTGCTCCCTCTGGCTCATTAGCCAGGCCTCCATCATTTCAAGGAATGGCTTTTGTTGGGCCTGCATCTGTGCTGCAGATTGGGCCTGAGCCTGCAACGACATCTCTCGTTTCCTTTCAAACTGGCTCGCCCTCCATTTGAAGACGTCCTGGTATTCCATGGCTTTCTCCATTCTGAAATGACAAGAAAACACACCCAAGTGCGATACCACAGCTACTTCACAGTAATTCTTGCTTTTATTAACCGAATACCCTACACCCTTGCCCTGGTATCCTAACCAGTCCAGTTAGGTACCGGTTACCTGGCTCAGGTGTAGCCTCAAGCTTTTTCACCGGTGAAGACTCAGCAGTCTTCCCACGAGTCAGCTCTGCGTCCAGCACGCTCCTTTGCAGGGCTCTGCAGTGACTTGACTCTCGATGTGAAACTGGAGTTGTAAATCCTCTTTTGCGCATGCGTGGTACAAAATCTAAACTACTACGCCACTTGTGGGACCCTAGCCTGGGCCTAAAGCTTACAGCTATGGCTGCATTTTGTCTGTCCTTAAAATGCAACTTTATTCTTTGTCACCAGCAATGCACCCTGGGACTTGTAGTTGATAATTCACATTCAAAGACAAACTGTAGTTGTGCAACCGTTGGTTGAGGCAAACAAGAATATTTATTTTGTGGATTTCCAAACGCATTAAAGTTCAGGCACACAAACACAAAGGATACTTCTCCAATAACACAAGAGTAAAGTAAGGAAACTGGAACTGAAGGTAAACTGAGCACAAGTCTCTTTAACAAAAACTGTTATCTTCAGTAAAGCAAAACACAGCACAGCCATATAAGCAAGTGGAGTGGAGGAGTGGCCTAGTGGTTGGGGCAAGGTACTTCAGGCCGGAAGGTCAGGGGTTCAAATCCCATTAGAGGACAGCAACCTTGGGCCAGAAGGACTGGGGTTTCTAGTCCCACAGGTGCTCCTTGTGGTCTTGGGCAAGCCACTTAACCCTCCATAGCCCATATTCCCTGTAAAATAGTTATCTCCAAGTTATAATGCCCTGTTCAATGTAATTTCAGTTTGTTCAATGTAAACCGTACTGATGCAGAACAGCGCTGTATATAAGAGAATGTAAATAAAATAAATAAATAAAAATTTCAGCAAAGGTAATTTTCTTCTTTTTCAAAACCTTCTTTTTAACCCTGCTTACAGGTTTTTCAAGCTTCTTTGAAACAAAGAGAGCAATCCATTAGAGAGTCCTCTTGAATGGATTGGGACTCACAGCAATCAATCTGCATGGGTTCTGGTACTACGGCTGGCTTATCTCTGGACTCAACAGCTTCTTCAAACTTTCTGGCTTGTAGGAATTCATAAAACTCATTCCATAACTTCTGTTTCTGGTCATGAACATTTACATTCGAGGAGTGAGCTTTCCCTCCCTCTAATGCTTGCTTTAAAGCCTCTACTGTGTCCACATTTACTGCCCTGCTTGTGGCTGGGTTATGGTTCTTTCCCCAAAGGAACGTATCCACCCACCTTCTAGCAGTTGGACCTTTCAGCATAGGGTCCTGGATATTGGACAGAGGTACCTGTTCCAGCTGGTTTGTAGCCTTTCCAACTAACCGTCTGCTGGCTTTAGGTCAGGGAGTTTTTCTTAGATAGGGAGTGCTTCCTTCTCTGCTTTCAGGCTTCAGCAACTGGAAGTCAGCCTCCTCGTGGCTCTCAGCTCTCCTAACTCTCTAAGCTCCTTCCTCCTGGGAACTTTCTTCCTCCTGGGAACTCCTCCGTGCATGCTGAGAACTCCTCTGTGATCTCTGTAAGCTCCGTGTGCTCTCTCTCCTCTTCTCCCTTGTGCTCTGTTTGGAGACGGGTTTAAAAACCTGTTTCTTTCCTGCCACACCTTTCTCTTTGCACATGTGCTCGTAATCAGTAAGCAAGCCTGCCTCCTCGTCAGAGCTAGGGCGTGGCTTGGCTTGACTTTTTTTCAAAGCAGTTTTTCTCCCTCTGTGCAAAGCTTGGCTGTCAGTAGTTTTAAAGGCACAAGTACCATTTTCTTCTATTTCCATTCTTTCCTGGTCACTCTCATCACCACAGATGTTAACTGTTTTTACCAAAAGTTGGTCACTCCATCTGGGCCAGGGTTCTTCCATGCTGGCAGTTTTTTGGTCTTCCTTCCACTTTTCTTAAAGTGTGGAATATATCTGGTCTGGGCTTCCAAGACAGTATTTTTAAATAACGCCCATGCTTGATGTAAATCTTTAACTTTTCAGCTGCTCCTTTTAGTTTTGTCTTAGCTATTTTCCTCATTTTATCATAGTCTCCTTTTTGAAAGTTAAAATGTAGCACTGTGGCTTTCCTTGCTGTCCTGCTTCCATTTATTAAATCAAATGTGATCATTCTATGATCACTTTTGTCAAGTGGCCTCAACACCCTTATCTCTTGCACCAGATCCTGTGTTCCACTAAGGACTAGGCGCCCGATTTTCGAATGCCTTTACATATATAACTTCCCTAGTTACCCATGCAAAGATCTTATCCAGGATTTTCAAAGAGCACCTACACGGGATATGTCCCTAACATAACCTAGATGCTATCCGCATAGCATCAGGATGTGTTGGGGGCATTCTGGGGTGGAGTGGAGGTGGGCCATGGTGCTACCCATGTAGCACTGATTTTCAATGCTACACGCTTAGTGCTCTGTGCCTTAAAAAAAGGTATGTTGGGGCGCTCGTGAGCCCAGCAAGATGGCCACGGTTCTTTGAGGCTCCCTGGCCACATTCCCCTATTTTTCAGCATCCTGCTATTTTGTGTTTGATCTCTCTCTGCCTTAGTAGCTGGACTGATTAATAACATGCCCCCGATCTGATTTCTGGCTCCAGATACGGACTTGGGGGACAAGATGTCTAATAATCTCCTCTCAGTACTCCTCTGGCCCTGACAGGAGTTCCTGAGTACCACCGGAGGATGTACGGCAGACTTCTTTGTTTGACCCCTCCAGCTCTCTGTCAACCAGGGTCTGGCTGAGCTGCTCGCTAAACCCACCCACCATCTTTCTGAAGCTACTTCTGAGTAAATATCTGGTGATTACTTTGAGGGGATAAATTTCCTTATCTAACCTGCTCCGCAACAAAACTCAGTGTTTAAATAATGATAGCACTCAGCCTACCTGTTCCAGCCTCTGCCCATTATTGACAGACGTCTCTCCTGGTTGTTCCGGCTGAATCGAAGGTATTTTAAGATTCTTGAAAGGCTCTCATTGCTATTAAAATCCGGTAAAATGCATGCTGGAATGCAAGAATGTGCTGATTCCTGGGCGGGAAAAAGACTCAGGGACCTGCTGGAATGCATAGCTGTACTCCTCTATGCTGCTCGTCACTCCACACAAAATGGATCCTGGTGTTTGAAACGCACTGCTGGAACACATCCTCAGGTTTCCAAGATGGCTGCCATCTTCTTCTGATTCGCTGAGGGGAACCATGTGACCTTCTGCCCGAGCTCCCTTCTCCTGATTGATCGTTGGCTTGACTGTTATACCGGAGGCTTGTTCTGCTCCCGTGCACTGTCTGGCTGCTGTTTGGTTGTTCCTCTTCATTTCCGGAAGCTGTGGATCTCTGCAGCCTTCTGTCTGCCTGTGAGAGTGCTCTGTTCTCGATTCATGCATTGCCTTGCTGTGATCTAGCCTTGTCTTGGAGCTCCATCATGTGGCCACTCGGCAGACTGCAGGTGTTTTCTGTTTTTCTTTTTTCTTTTACCTTTCCTTTTCAGCTTACACCTCTTGATCAGCATGGCTAAGGTTAAATCTTATGCTGCGACACTGTCTAAGTTCTCCAGATCTTCTGAAGATCAGCCAAAAATCTCGAGTGAGGTAGACCAACTTCCTGTGCCGAAGGTTTTGGACGAAACAGTAATTGCCAGATTAGCTACAAAAAATGATCTAGCCGAGATACTACAGGAGCTGATGCTCTTCTGCACTGACTTTACTAAGGTAGTAGCTGGCATGCGCTCTGACATTAAGGCACTAGATGATCGTGTATCACACGCTGAGAACCTCATAGGTGAACAAATGGATTCCTCGGTAGCCGTTCAAATCAAACTCAGGAAGATTGATCAAATAATCCAGGATATGCTAGATCATCAAGAGGACTTAGAAAACTGCCAGCGGAGAAATAATATTCGCATCCTAGGGGTCCCAGAAAGTTCCAGGGATAAAGAGGATTCACGGACACTAGTGCAAGAGCTCTTTGCTTTTTGTGTTGCCAAACATGATCGTCCAGTTAACTTAGAAAGAGCTCACCGAAGTTTGGGGCAATGGAAGGATTCTACTGCCCGTCCACGTCCATTAATTGCCTGCTTTTCGTTTTTTGAAGACAAAGTGGCCTTGCTCCGTAGTATGCATGAGAAGCGGTCTGTCCTCTATAAGGGCCATGAAATCCAGATCTTTCCAGATATTGCCCAGCGTACCCTGGAGAGGCGCAGAAGTTTTCATCCCCTCACGCAGGTTCTTCAATAGCGAGCTGTATCATACCGCTGGGGCTTCCCCTTCTCATTGAATTTTGAGTGGAATGGAGTGAAGCAGCACTTTTCAGCTCTTTCAGATGGCTTGCATTTCCTGGATTCCATTCAACTTGGGGACAGATCTCGCACTCACCAGTCTCTGAACGGGGAATGGGAAGTTTCCCTGCCGAAGCGTCAAAAGGTTCCCTGATCTATAAGATCCTCAGAAGCTGATCCAGAGGGTTCTGGAAGTCATGGAATGGACACTACTGCTCTGACTTGAAAGGAACTCTTGACATGTTCTGATATATTTGAATGGTTCCAGCCTTAGTCCTGTCTGTTCGCACTACTGAGCTCTCCTCTGGGGTGGAGTAAGTTGGTTTCTGCCTTCCCACCTTGGAGACCCTCAGTGACCAGAGGTGTGTCTGGTGAAACCAAGTTCCTGTCACCTTGAGTTGCTCTGTGCTGAACTAGTGTATAAGTTGCTCTGTTTGGCATTATATGTAATAATAAATGCTATACATGTCACTGTTAGTTAGCAGGTTTACGTACATCTTTTTTGTATTGTTGAAGGGGGATGCAGGCGGGGATGGTACACCCATCACCCCTGTTCTTTGCGACCCCCTGGGAGTGGGAAGATCCCCCACTCGATTGTAGGGTTCTTCCTGCACATATCTTCTTGGATGATGGTAACTCTGCAGACCGAGAAGGTCTTTTGTGGCGCTGGGTTTATGGGGAAGGGTTAGGGGGTGAGTGATTGGGGGGGAAGGGGAGGGGAAAAGGGTAAGGAGGGAATGAGAGAAGCAGTGTTTCCAAACGCAGACACAGAGGCAGAGAATGATAGGGGAGGAAATTGGGCGAGACCCCTTTGGGAGGAGACGGGGATAGCGTTTATTAGTGTACTCTACTGGTTGGCACCTCTTATATCGGCAGATAGGTTAGAAGGATTGGTTCCCTGGTTTTTCAGGATCCCCTTACCTTCCACCTGCGTCTCTCATTTTAGATTTCCCCTTTTAGATAATGGTTAAGCTAATATTGTGGAATGTCAGGGGCTTACACAACCCCATTAAAAGACGCAGGGTGTTTGAGCACTTGCACAGGGAACGAGCAAACATAGCCTTCCTGCAAGAAACACATTTGGGTCCTGGGATTCATGATTGTTTGCTATCTCGCAAATTTCCTGTTGTATATTCCTCTGGGTTTGACACATAAAAGAGGGGTGGCCATCTTATTAGCTCCGAAATGTCCCTTTCAATTACTAAAACAGGTTCTGGATCCCAAGGGTCGTTTCTTAATACTGATCGGGACGCTTAATGGTGTTAGTGTTTCCCTGGTTAACGCATACATTCCTCTTTCCGAAATTGTGCAGTTGTTGTCTCACCTCTTGGTGCTCCTAACTACTCATGTACCTGGGGATATAATATTGGGGGGCGGACGGATTTTAATTGTGTCCTCTCTGACCTGGATAGATCCTCTGGTCTTAAACTGGTTTCCAGTGCTTGCACAATCTTTGTCTGCGCTAATCTCCTCCTTGGCTTTAGAGGATATCTGGCGCGTTAGGCATCCCAAGGAGAAGGACTATACCTTCTACTCCTCAGTTCATCACACCTATTCTCGTATCGATCTGTGGCTGGTCTTCAAGCAGTTAACTTCGCAAATTGAACAGGTATGGATAGGACCAAGAGGACCCTCGGATCACTTCGTAATCTCTTTAGAGTGTGCCCTGGGAGACACAGAACTCCCGCCGCGCTCATGGTCTTTCCCCTGCCGCGCTCATGGTCTTTCCCCCGGTATCTATTAAAGCATGAGGCAATGGTGAAACAGCTACAGGAATGCTGGAGAGACTATCTAGTTAACAATGACACAGGAGAGTCCTCCCCCTTTTCGTTTTGGGAAACAGGGAAAGCAGTTATGAGGGGCCAGGTCATCTCTCTGGCTGCGTATCGCAAGCAACAGATCTCTGTCGTCCAGGCTGATCTCCGAGCCCAAATTGTTGCTCTTGAATCCCAGAATAAGCAGAGGCCGACCACCTCGAATGTAAAACCGCTTACAGTTCTCCGGGGCAAACTTTAGGCGTTACAAAACGGAGGAGATCTCATCTTGCTTGCTCAGGATGCACAGGCATTTCTTTGAGCACGGCAACAAAACTCATAAATTGCTTTTGTGGCAATTGAAACGGCAGAAACTAGCACACCAAGTATCCACTGTTCTGGATGAACACAATCGGCCTCTTGGTAAATCCAGTGACATTGCCCAGCGTTTTGCTAGGTTCTACAATGATCTTTATTCTTCTCATCTCTCTGCTGATACTACAGAGATCCACCAATTCCTAGCAGATCTGCATTTACCACAGCTGTCACAGGAGGCACGTGAAGCATTAGATAGGGAAATTACCCTTGCTGAGGTTCAGATAGCGGTAAAACAGCTAAAGTCTGCTAAGGCCGCGGGTCCAGACATGATTCCAGCAGAAATTTACAAATCCTTGGCAGACCTTATTGCGCCTTTACTAACAAGGGTTTTTAACTCGATCCTCCTTCACCAGAGTCTACCTGAGTCAATGCATCAAGCCCTAATTACAGTAATCCCTAAGGAAGGTAAGGATCCCCTCCAGAGTTGTAGTTACAGACCCATCTCCTTGCTCAATGTAGATTACAAAATTCTTACCAAGATTCTTGCCTCTCGCTTAAACGCTCTAGTACAAGAAGTGGTCCATCCAGATCAGACGGGCTTTATTAAGGGCTGCCAGGGCTTTGAAAATGTGCGTCGTCATCTTAACATTTTAGCTCAGGTCAGACAGCTTGAGGGTAGTTACGCGGTCTTGTCTCTGGATGCTGAGAAAGCTTTTGACAAAGTAGAATGGTGATATTTACTCAGTGTGTTGCAACATTTCGGTTTTGGACCCACGTTCCTTTCTTGGATTTCAGCCCTTTATAAAGCACCTACTGGTATGGTACAAGTTAACGGATTCCTGTCTACCCCATTTGCTCTTGCATGTGGTACCAGACAGGGCTGCCCACTTTCTCCTCTCCTTTTCACCTTAGCGCTGGATCCTCTGGCTATACAATTAAGAACCTGGGAATCTCTACTTGGAATTCCTTTAGCGAATAAATATCACATAGTATCGCTGTATGCAGATGATACATTGGTTTTTCTTCAGGACCCTCTGTCTAGTATGCCAATCCCTGCTAACCCATTTCTCCTTTTTGTCGGGGTATACCATTAATTTCCAGAAGTCTGCTCTGATGCCGTGTTTAACGAACCGTGGTGTTTGCCAATTGGGGAAGGACTGTAATTTTCCAACGGTTAAAGGTTTTAGATATTTGGGTATTCAGATTTCCCAGAGAGTGGAAGAGCTTTATGAGCGTAACTTCCTCCCGCTATTGTCTACCTTATCAAAAGAGACTACCGCTTGGCAACATCTCTCTGTTTCCTGGCTTGGCAGGGTGAATACAATTAAGATGCTTCTCCTCCCAAAAATTATTTTTCTATTTCAACAACTTCCGATCCACCTAGCCCATTCTTTTTTTGTCCAGCTATGCAGGATCCTTATGCAATTTGTGTGGCAGGGACCTAGATTAAGCTGGCTCACCATGACTCGGCAGAAGACTTGGGGGGGAGGGGCTTCGCAATTTTGAACTTTATTACCTCAGTTCTTGCTTACAAGCCATCCCTCTCTAGCTCTTGAACTGCTCCTCCGCCTGGGTTGAGCTAGAAACACTTACGATTACCCCGATCCCTCTGCTGGCTCTCCCTTTTATTACCGACAAAGTTCTCCTCCGCGTGATTCGGTCACACCTTTTCTTGGGACCAGTTTGGTCAGCTTGGTGCCGCGTTTGTGCGAGAACTGCTAAACCATCCTACTGGTCCCCCTATACATCCATAGGGGTGTTCCCCTTTGTACAAAGCTTACCGCGGCCCCTGCAACAAACTTTAGATAAACTACACTTGGCCTCCTTACTACAAGACTCCAAGCTTTTGTCACATTCCCACTTGGTGTCAAAGCTGAACTTTTCCTTATCCTCATTCCAGTACTATCAAATCGCTCATTGTTTCTCCTCACTGCCCATTATGGCGGCCACCACACGCTCTCCCACCACTAGGGAGTGACTGTTTTTTACTCCTAAATCTGAAAGAGCTTTATTGTCGCGACTTTACCGGGTCCTGTCCAGAGATGTTTCTCTGGTTTCTCCTCGCCCCAAATCTTGCAGCCGGTGGGAAGAGGACATACAACCTAAAGAGAACAATTTTTGGATTAAGGTGTTTCAATACGCCCATTCGTGCTCTATATCTTTATCCCTAATCAACACACAATTACGGATTGTTTTGCGGATGTCTATCGTACCGCTCTCCTTATTTCGCTGGGGGCGAATGGATGATCCCCTTTGCTGGAGGGGTTGTGGAGAAGTGGGGACCTTCTCCAACATGTGGTGGAATTGTCCCAGAATTCAGGCGTACTGGTCCTTGATCTATCGGGTAATCACTCAGAAGTTGACGATCTCTTTCCCCTTTGATATTAAACACTGCATTCTGGGCTATTTTTATACAGACTCTTTGTCAAAAGAACATCTGAGTTTAGTTCAATGTTTACTCTTGGCTGCGTGTTCCGTGGTGAGCCATTACTGGAAGAGATTGACTGCTCCTACTGAGGACAAATGGATGATCAAGGTTTGGGATCTCTATCGGATGGAAAAATTGACAGCCGAAGTGAGGGGTACCATGTTCATTCTGAATAGCCTATGGAAGCTAGTCTTACCTCTTTGAGAATGAGGGAATATGCCTTGCTAGAGAGTCTCTACGGTAATGGAATACTTTCCCAGAGAGGGTATGAGATACCCAAGACTAGACTTTGATTGGGGGTCCTATAGTAATGGGTTCCCGTTATTTTGTCCCTGATTTTCGCTATTTTCCCTTTCAGACTTTGACCGCTCCTCTCTGGTGTTAGTATTCTCATATGGCGAATAGGGTAAGGAGGGAGGGAAGGGAAGGAGGAGGGGGAGTGGAGGGGGGAAGGGAGGGGAGGGGAGGGGTTGGGTAGGATGGGAGGGGGGTAAGCTTCTGATAAGGGAAGTCTCTACTCTTACGCTGGACTCCTCTTACAAGATTAATTCTCTGGTTTCTACCCTGTATGTATTGTTATGGAGCTTAGTTCTTATTTCCCGGTGTTGTCACTGCTGTGATAATGTTTTGCATAGTGTGCGTTCTGTGTGATGTAGATTTCTTCAGCTCTGTTACCACCTTTCGGAATTTATAATGCCTTCATTACTGCTCTTTTGTGCTGGGAATGTTACTTTACATCTATGTTATATGGAATATACCTCTGTGTAATTTTGTTCTCTCGAAAGTGAGGATGTCATTTTCATGGCTGTACTGTGCTTCACTCTTTGATACTTATATTGTTATCTGTTCATGACTTTCAATAAAAATTTTATGCAAAAAAAAAATAGTTATGGGAAAACCTTGCCTATCTTTAAGGTGCTGGGGTTAATTATGTAGCATCGAAAATCGGTGCTACACGGGTAGCTCCTGTGGCTACTTGGCTGTGCAGTGACACACACATTTTTGATGCCGGGCCGCATATGACACCGGCATGGAAAATCCGGGTTAGGCGGCAGGTGGGCGGGCAATGCACCAACACAGTGCATAACACCGGCCAACTGAAATTCAGGATCTAGGACCACAATAGCTTCCCCTCTTGTCAGTTCATGAACCATAGGAACATAAGATACGCCATACTGGGTCAGACCAAGGTCCATCAAGCCCAGTATCCTGTTTCCAACAGTGGCCAATCTAGGTCATACGTACCTAGGAGTTTCCCAAAAGACACAGGTTCCACAATGCTTGTACTGGGTCAATCATTGATATCCTGGGTCCCTTCTTAATAATGGTTTATGGATCTTTCCTCCAGGAACTTGTCCAAACCTTTTTTAAACCCATCTACACTAACAGCCTTTACTACATCCTCCGGTAACAAATTCCAGAGTTTGATTACACGTTGAGTGAAAAAATATTTTCTTTTATTAGTCTTAAATAGTTTACCCTGTAGCTTCATTGGATGTCCCCTAGTCTTTCTATATTCTGATAACATAAACAATCGATCTAAGTTTACCCGTTCCATTCCGTTCATTAATTTATAGACTTCTATCACATCTCCCCTCAGCCGTCTCTTTTCCAGGTTAAAGAGCCCTAACCTTTTTAGCCTTTCCCCATAGGAGTATCCTTCCATCCCTTTACCATTTTGGTGGCTCTTCTCTGAACCTTTTCTAATAACGCTATATCCTTTTTAAGATACGGCGACCAGAATTGCACACAATATTCAAGATGCGGTCTCACCATGGAACGATATAGAGGCATTATAATATCTTTTGTTTTATTTTCCATTCCTTTCCTTATGATACCTAGCATTCTATTTGTTCTCTTGGCGGCCGCTGCACACTGGGCCGAGGGTTTTAACATGTTATCCACAATGATGCCTAAATCTTTTTCCTGGGTGGTGGTTCATAATGTGGAACCTTGCCTCTTGTAACCATAGTTTGGGTTGTTCTTCCCTAGGTGCATAACTTTGCACTTGTCAACATTAAATTTCATCTGCCATTTTGATGCCCAGTCTTCCAATTTATCAAGATCCTCTTGCAATTTTCCACAATCCTCTTGGGTTTCAACAACTTTAAATAGTTTTGTGTCATCTGCAAATTTGATAACCTCACTCCTTATTCCACTTTCCAGATCATTTATGAATATGTCAAAAAGCAGCAGACCCAGCACAGATCCCTGGGGTACACCACTATTCACCTTTCTCCATTGGGAAAATTGGCCTTCGCCCTATCCTCTGCTTTCTATCTTTTAACCAGTTGCTGATCCACAATAGTACACTGCCTCCTATCCCATGACTCACCTTTGTCCACCTGTATATTCACATCTTCAAAAAAACATAACAGATTAGTAAGACAAGATCTTCCTTGTCTAAAGCCATGTTGGCTGTCTCCCATTAGGCCATAAGATTCAATGGCCCTTACTATTTGAACGAGTATTCCAGACACACCAGAAAATTTTTTCGTTCACTATCAACTCCTAACTACTGGATTAGAGTATCTAAATATTCAGCAAAAGTACAGTCCAAACCCAGTTATTTTCGAGGTCTCAGTTCAACAATAGCAAAGCCTCATAGACTTTCGTCGTAACAGGCTGTTTGCTTGATCACATCAGCGACCTCAATATATTGTGAACCTCTCCCTATTTCTAAAGAAAGTGCTTTCTTAGACGAAATTCTTCCAAATATTGTTAGACTTAACTTGAAAAAGCCTTAATATTGCTTCCCAATGCTATAGGGAGTCTGTCCACTTCTAATACACATTCGGATCCCAACGTCAAATCCCTGGCACCGCTTAGACGTTTCACTATGGTGTTTCTTCAGGGGATCATTATCTATAAATATAAAACAAACGTAAATCAAAATCCCAACCCATGCAGTTTCCCTTTTCAACCCCATACACTTAACAAACTTTACACTTAAATAAAATACCGTCAGACTCCTACCAAAAGATGCTGCCCACGATTTCTCTCCATTGATAACAAAACGCTCCCGGAACAACGGGAACCTTCAAACCGTCCAACAAACACGCCGCGCATGTCTAATAGATGCTATAGCTGCCATTTTTAAAGATCTCCCGGACGGCTCATCTAGATGACTCTTCGTACTCCTTAAAGGCATATCGCCCCCTAAAAGAATCAACTTATTATAAAAATACCCCCTCCGTATTAAATAAATCTCAACATGCATGACAATGCTAAACTCGTCTACCCTACTAAATAAATGAATCCCCCTCATTACCAGCAACGAGCTACTTAACTCCAATGGAACAACGGACCTCCCCCACACATTCAATACTCGTATATTAACTAACCCCCCACCGCAAATAAAGTTGAACACGAATTATATGTTGATCCTACCCCTCTTAAAGAACTTTTCTCTGCAGGGTCATAGATTCCCCTTTTATTTGTTGTAGCATCATCCACATGCTGCCCACTCTATTACACTGTTTAAGCCCCTGGGTTCCAAGGTGTCCAAAGTATAAATCAGACGCTACTCTTGTAGCACTAATGTTTGATCTAGGGTCCTCCCCATACGGCCTTGCATAATCTGTACCAAACAAAGACATCTCAGTTGTTCAAAGACATGGTTTTGATGTAAACAGTGTGTCACCAGGGGAGCCTCCAACACTTTACGATGTAAACGGCTGCAATGTTCCCTCATGCGCACGCGGAAAGGTCGAATAGTCTTTCCTATATAACATAATCCACAGGGGCAAACCACCGCATATACCACATTTCGAGATTCACACGTAGTCATCTAGATGAGCCGTCCGGGAGATCTTTAAAAATGGCAGCTACAGCATCTATTAGACATGCGCGGCGTGTTTGTTGGACGGTTTGAAGGTTCCCATTGTTCCGGGAGCGTTTTGTTATCAATGGAGAGAAATCGTGGGCAGCATCGTTTGGTAGGAGTCTGATGGTATTTTATTTAAGTGTAAAGTTTGTTAAGTGTATGGGGTTGAAAAGGGAAACTGCATGGGTTGGGATTTTGATTTACGTTTGTTTTATATTTATAGATAATGATCCCCTGAAGAAACACCATAGTGAAACGTCTAAGCGGTGCCAGGGATTTGACGTTGGGATCCAAATGTGTATTAGAAGTGGACAGACTCCCTATAGCATTGGGAAGCGATATTAAGGCTTTTTCAAGTTAAGTCTAACAATATTTGGAAGAATTTCATCTAAGAAAGCACTTTCTTTAGAAATAGGGAGAGGTTCACAATATATTGAGGTCGCTGATGTGATCAAGCAAACAGCCTGTTACGACGAAAGTCTATGAGGCTTTGCTATTGTTGAACTGAGACCTCAAAAATAACTGGGTTTGGACTGTACTTTTGCTGAATATTTAGATACTCTAATCCAGTAGTTAGGAGTTGATAGTGAACGAAAAAATTTTGGTGTCCCATTAGGTCATGACTATCTACATGCTGAGCAATTTTATTCTTTATGATGGTTTCTACCTTTTTTCACAGTACTGACGTCAGGCTCACCAGTCTGTAGTTTCCCGATTCACCCCTGGAACCCTTTTTAAAAATTGGTGTTACATTGGCGAGCCTCCAATCTTCAGGTATTTGAGATGATTTTAATGATAGTTCACAGATTACTAATAGCAGGTCTGCAATCTCATATTTCAGTTCTTTCAACACCCTTGGATGTATACCATCTGGCCCAGGTGATTTGCTACTCTTCAGTTTATCTAATAGTTGCAATACATCTTCCCGATGTATCTATATTTCCTTCAATTTTTCCGCAGCTTTAAATACCACTTCAGTCATGGGTAACATCCCTACATCTTCCTCAGAAAAGACCAAAGCAAAGAATTCATTCAGTCTCTCTGCTATCGCCTCGTCACCTCTTAGTGCCCCTTTAACCCCTCTATCATCTAATGGACCAACTGACTCTCACAGGTTTTTTGCTCCGAATGTACTTGAAAAAGTCTTTATTTCGCGTTTTTGCTTCCGCAGCAAGCTTCTTCTCAAATTCTCCCTTTGCCTGCCTTATCAATGCCTTGCATTTGACTTGCAAGTGCTTGTGCTGTTTCCAGGTTTTGTCATTTGGCTTTTTTTTCCATTTCCTGAAAGATGCTTTTTTGGCAACAACAGCCTCTCTGACCTCACCTTTAAACCATGCTGGCAGTTTTTTGGACTTCCTTCCACTTTTCTTAAAGCATGGAATACGGCTGGTCTGGGCTTCCAAGATAGTATTTTTCAACAACACCCAAGCTTGATGTAAGTCTTTAACCTTTGCAACTGCTCCTTTTAGTTTTTTCTTAACTGTTTTCCTCATTTTATCATAGTCTCCCTTTTGAAAGTTAAAAGGTAGTACTGTGGATTTCCTTACTATCCCTCCTCCACTAATTAAATCAAATGCAATCATGCTATGATCACTATTACCAAGTGGCCCCAACACCCTTATCTCTTGCACTAGATCTGGTGTTCCACTAAGGACTAGGTCTAATATGGCTTCCCCTCTGGTCGGTTCTTGAACCAGCTGCTCCAAGAAGCAGTCATTAATTTCATCTAGGAACTTTATCTCCCTAGCATGTCCTGCCGTGACACTGACCCAGTCGATACTGGGGTAATTGAAATCACCCATTATTATTGTGCTGTATCTTTTGTTAGCTTCCTTAATTTCTTTGAGCATTTCATCATCCATTTGTTCATTCTGGCAAGGCAGTCGAAAGTACACCCCCACTGCCATCGCCTTCCCCTTTTTACATGGAATTTCAATTCATAGAGATTCTACAGCAAATTTTGTTTCCTGCAAAACTTTAATCCTTTCTGACTCAATGCCCTCTCTAAAATAGAGCGCAACCCCTCCACCAATTTGATCAGCTCTATCATTACGATATAGTTTGTGCCCAGGTATCAGTGTCCCACTGGTTGTCCTCCTTCCACCATGTCTCTGATATTCCAATCATATCTAACCTCTCATTTATTGTTATATATTCTAACTCTCCCATCTTATTTTTTAGACTTCCAGCATTTGCATACAAGCATTTTAGAGACTTTATTTTATTCATATTAATTTGGCTATTGCTAGACATGGGTAATTTGGGATCTTTAAGCTCTGTCTGCTCCATACTCGAGAGCATTTGGGCTACTTTACTTTTTTTTGGAACCTCTCTGCTTTTGGTAGTATCCTTCAAGGATACATTCTTCCGAACCATCCGCTCTTGGGCGACTGTCAGCTTTCCCCTATTATCTAGTTTAAAAGCTGCTCTCTCCTTTTTAAAGGTTAATGCCAGCAGCCTGGTTCCATCCCAGTTAAGGTGAAGCCCATCCCTTAGGAAGAGCCCCTCCTTTCCCCAGAGTGTTCACCAGTTCCTAACAAATCCAAAACCCTCATCTCTGCACCATTGTCTCATCCACGCATTGAGACTCCGGCGTTCTGCCTACCTTTTGGGTCCTGCGCATGGAACGGGAAGCATTTCGGAGAACGCTACCCTGGATTTCAACTTCCTACCTAAAAGCCTAAATTTAGCCTCCAGAACCTCCCTACCACATTTTCCTATGTCATTGGTACCGACATGTACCAAGACAGCAGACTCCTCCCCAGCACTATCTAAGACCTTATATAGCTGGTGCGTGAGGTCCATTACCTTTGCACCAGGCAGGCATGTTACCAGGCGATCCTGATGTCCACCAGCCACCCAGCTATCTACATGCCTAATGATCGAATCACCAACTATAACAGCTGTCCTAACTCTTCCCTCATGAGCACATGGCCCTGGAGAAACTTCCTCGGTGAGAGAGCATTTTACATCACCTGGAGGACAGGTCCTAGTTACAGGATCACTTCCTACCACGTGACCTCTCTCCTCCATGGCAACAGGGATGCTGCAAGACTGGAGGTGGAACTTCAGGACTATATCCCTGTAGGTCTCGTCTATGTACCTCTCTGTCTTTCTTATGTTTTCCAAATCTGCTACTCTAGCCTTTAGAGAACGGACTCATTCCCTGAGAGCAAAGAGCTCCTTGCACCTAGTGCACATGTAAGACCTCTCACCAACTGGGAGAAAATCATACATGTGACACTCAATGCACAGGACTGGAAAGCCCCCATCTCGCTGCTGGACTGCTGTCTGCATCTTAGTTTTAAGCTTGTGTTTAGATCTTTAAGTTCTTTACTTACTAAGGTTTGCTATGGATATTTATACTAATAAAACTGTACCTAATACTTTTAATATACCTTGTTCACCGGAAGCTTAATTAATCTCAGGTCCTTAGTGTATGACTGATTTGGGTAACGAGCTTCACCTGAGAGCACCTCCTGTCTTTTAAGATGTGTAAGTACTTATAAAGCTACGATTATCCCAGGGGTGGGTGGGTGTTGGGGAGGGAGGGAAATAATACTTATTAAAAGAGGACTGCTACACAGTACCCTATCCTGTGCTGCTGAGGTAAGCTATATTCTGATTTTATTTAAATTATAGTTCTTTGCTGCTGCTAGGCTCTAACCTATTATGAAATTTAAACTACAAGCTCTCTGCTGGGTTCCAAATTGAACCAGAAAGCTCTCTTCTGTGTTTTAAATTTAAACTTAAACTGCTGGTACTAGGCCCTGACTGACTTAACAAAAAACAGTGGGTTCACAGATTAATTAGCTTTAATACAAAGAATTCCTTTCAGAAAATTCCCATAAGTATATACTCACAATTGCAGGTCTCTCTCTAGAAGTAACAGTCCCCTTTTCTAGTCCTTCAAGACTCAGCAGTTCCAAGAAGCATTTATTTTATCTAGAAGTTTAATCTCCCTAACATGTCCTGCTGTGACACTGACCCAGTTGATACTGAGGTAATTGATATCAACCATCATTACTGTGTTTGTAACTTTTGTTAGCTTCCCTGATTTCTCTTAGCATTTCATCATCAGCTTGCCAACTGCCAGGCATTATCCTTAGGTTAAACTCCATTTACCTTTATTCTCTGTCACCTCCTACTCAACCAATTTATAACTCAATCAGTCACTTGTGGACTCATAACAAGGATGCTTAGCTTATTTATAAGTCACTGATATTGAACTTTGTCCAAGGCCTTGTTGAAATCACATCTAGGTTTTCTTTCTGTTCACCTAGTCAAAGAAATTTGATCAGATTCATTTGACAAGACTTTCTGCTAGTAAAACCATGCAATCTCAGATCCACTAATCCATTCCTAGTTTCACATGCAGATACTTTAAAATTACCTCCTTAGCATTCAGTTAAGGTTTGTTATAGGATATGACCCTGGCACTGAATATTCAGGCTCATTTTTCAACGATGACAGCTAGTCACTGAATATCCCCCCTTCATGCCCCCCTTCATCTTTTATTCATAGAAAACATTTATTTTATAGGAATAAATTGTTTAATATATCTTTTGGCTATTATGTACATTAGGAATATAGATAGCAACCTGCTGGTAGAAACTGGAATGTATTGGAGAGAAATTAAATTTAAATTCCAGAGAGGAATTCTCTACAGTAAAGGAGGAAGAACAACCTCTGAAAAGAGACAAAGTCCATTTTACTGTGAGTGCAGGAAAAATTCAGACTGTGAAGTTCGATACCCACTGTGTTTTGTTTTTGACAAAAATTTAATCTTATATTTCTGTCAACAAAAGAGCCCTGAGATGCTCCTGGAACAGATATTAAAGTTGATGATAAAGTCAAGCCATCTTTGGCAAGGACCTGGCAGGACATAACAGAGCGACTCAAAGGAAAAACAAATTCTAGCAAGTGACACAATAGCGAGAGGTAAGGAGTTCGAAAAAATAACATTACAAAAAAAAAGAGAAAAAGAAGTCATTTGCTTTACTGGTACTTCAGCTTGTAGAGGTGGACAGGAAGTCTGGAGGATAACTTAAAATACACTAAAGGGAGCTAGACTGGATCTCATCATATACCGTACCTAGGTACAAATGATCTGGCAAATGATGAGCTGATACAAATCCCAAAACAGTTTAAGCAGTTGGAAAGGAGTGGTGGATAGATAGCTACTGTAAACCCATGATAGTGTATCTTCAGAAATGCTGTCTACAACAAGGGAGAAATAGATTGTCTTCACAAAGTACTTTAATTCATGATTGAAAGATTGTATAGAAAAGGTTTTTGCTACATTGGTGACTAGGGATGCAAAATGAGAGGAAACTGACCTTTACAAATGAGATCATTTATATCCATCCAAAAAAATGAAATGAAAAAGGGTAATATGTTCCTTTATCTGTCATTTCAGTTCCTACTTAGGCTGGTTCTTAAATTAAGTAACTGTGAAGCAGAAAAGTAAGGTTACTTACCTGTAATGGAGGTTTTCCGTGGACAGCAGGATAAGTCAGACACACCTGGTGGTATCATCCAACGGCGCCGTGAACGGACTGCTCTCCTATAGCTCTGAGCATGTGCCATGTAGACCCTACCTCCTGGCCCCAACCTACCTGTCTCAGTCAGTCACAAGCCAAAGCCTCCTTGGCAGGTAGGGGTCTGCTTAGTCTCCAATGCTGCCAGGTTCCACCCCAATCGGTAGGGGAGGAAGGCGGGATTGTGTGGCTGACTTATCCTACTGTCCACGGAGAACCTTCATTACAGGTACGTAACCTTACTTTCTCCATGGACTAGCAGGATGCGTCAGTCACACCTGGTCACTCCCTAGCCAGCCACTAGGCCTTATTGCTATGGACAGATGGGGTGAGACAAGATTATTGTATACTGCAGCAAACTTTATTGCAGGGCGGTGGCAACATGCCCTCAGATAATGTAACAGCCTATAACTTTAACAGCAGTAATAGTATGACTTTTAACAGCTGTGTGCCTTTAACAGTAGAGTAGTGCAAGTAATGTTGGTGACAACAAGAACATGAGAAAAGCATGCAAGCTCGATATATCTTAAAGTCCCTGGAGTTCCTTTCACAGTGTCATATCCACCCATGCACAGTCCTGTGGCTACTTTGCCATGGTGGTCTTAGCTGAGTTCTGGGAGATGCCCTTTGCACTGGTTACCTCTGCACCGGTGCCCTCGTTCAGGACCATGTGTCTGAAGGAGCTATGCCCTTGGGTGAGCTGGTCCAGACAGTAGTGTTTGCGAAAGGTGTGCGCAGAGACTCAAGTCACTGCCTGGCAGATGCTCTGGATGGTTACTGAACGTAGATTGGTCAATGTGGCCGCCACGGTTCACAGCTGGTGTGCATAGGCTGGCGACGGGGGGTCTGCGCCTGCCTGGGAGTAGCAAAAGGCGATGCAAGCGGATACCCATTGGGAAAGTGTTCTCTTTATAACTGGTCACCCTGGCCTGGTGGGGTCGAAGGAGATGAACAGTTGTGATCCTTTGCGTGCCCCTTCTGTTCTTGCCAGGTAGGTGCATAACACCCGCACACAGTCCAGGGTGTGTAGGCGACGCTCTTTCTTCGAGGAGTGTGGTTCTGGATAGAAGGCAGTTAGCTCTATGGTTTGGTTGATATGAAAGGGCGATGCTACCTTGGGCAAGAATTTGGGATTTGTGCACAGTAGGGCATGGCCTATGTGGAGAACTGTGTAAGGCGGGAGTGCCACCAAGGCCTGGAGTTCGCTGACCTGCCTGGCCAAAGTGATAGCGATGAGGAATACGGTCTTCCATGAGAGGTATTTGAGGGGAGCCTTCTGCAGTGGTTCAAATGGCTCCTTCGTGAGTTGGTGGAGGATGGTGCAGAGATCCCATGTGGGAACAGGTTTCTGTACTGCTGTCCGGGCGTTGGCTAAGATTTTCATCGACTGTGTGGTGAGTGGGTGCACCAATAGGGGGGCGTTCTCGATATGGTTATGGAAGGCCATGAACGCTGAGAGGTGCACCTTGATGGAGGTGGTTTGTAACCCTGTCTGGGCAAGTTCCAATAGATAGCGTAGGACATCTGGGAGGGGGCAGGATAGCGGGTCTAGACCTGCATCCTCACACCAGGCATTGAAACGTCTCCACTTCAAGTTGTATGAGTGCCGTGTGGAGTCCCTCCGAGCCACGAAGATGAAGGTACATGGAGGTCAGTCTTGACCTCTCAATTTCCAGGAAGTCAGAGCAAAGGTAGCTAGGTTGGGATTCCGTGTTCTCGCCCGGTCTTGGGTGATCATATCCGGCCGGAGGGGTAGACAGACTGGGAGCCCCGTAGCCAGGTGGTGGAGAAAGGAGAACCACATCTTCCTTGGCCATTGAGGGGCGATGAGGATGACGGACACATTGTCACTGATTGTTTTCTGTATCACTTTGGTTATGAGTGGCGTGGGCAGGTATTGGTAGAGAAGGCCATAGTCCCCCCAATGGAGGTCAAATGCATCCATCGCTTTGCCCATGGCAGGGTGTCTGGTGCAGAAGGATGGGCACTTGGCATTGGATGGATGAGCGAAGAGGTCCAGTTCTGACCAACCCCATCGATGGAAGAGGCCTTCCACACTTCCATGATGAGGGACCACTCGTGTGCCTGTAGCTGGCAGCTGAGTCTGTCTGCTAGGAGGTTGTCCTTGCCTGGTAGGTAGGCTGCCCGGAGGTGGCAGTTCTTGCTGAGTGCCAAGTCTCATGTCCGTAGGGCCTCCCTGCAGAGGGCCAGGGATCCCGTGCCTCCCTGCTTGTTGATATAAAATATGGTGACTTGGTTGTTGGTTTGTAGCAAGATTGTCTTGTTGAGGATCCTCTCTGAGAAGGCATGCACGCATACCTGATTGTCCGGAGCTCCAGGTGGTTGATATGAAGGTGCTTCTCAGGTACCAAACAGGTGCCCTGCATGCAGAGGTGTAGAAGGTGGGGACCCCAGCCTAGATTGGAGGCATCGGAGGTGAGGACTAGATCATGTTGTTGTGACTGGAAAGATTTCTCTTGGGTAAGGTGTTTTTTCTCTATCCACCAGTTGAGGGCAGTCCAGGTCTCCTGGTTGATAGATATTCTGTGGGACAGGTGTTGGGAGCGCTGCCTCCAGTGTCGCCTCAGATGCCACTGAACATACCGCATGTGAGGGCAGGCGTGAGGTAGGACTTGTGTCATGGCTGTCATATGACCCAGTAGGCATAGTAGTGATTGCGCTGAAACTTGATTGGCAGCAGAGATGGAGTGTGCTAGGGCAATGATGGTGTCTGCCCTCTGTTTTGGATGGAAAGCCTTCACCTGCTGGGTGCAGAGGGTGGCCCTGATGAAATCCAGACTCTTTGTCGGCTGAAGGTGGGACTTCCCATAGTTGATCAGGAACCCCAAGGTACTGAGGACGGAGATAGTGTCCTGGACTGATTTCTGTGTCTGCTCTTTGGAAGACACTGTTATGAGCTAGTCATCCAGGTAGGGGAAGACACAGATCCCGGATCATCAGAGGTGTGCAGTTGCCACCGCCACACATTTGGTGAAGACTCTGGGGGCTGACGAGAGACCAAATAGGAGAACTCTGTATTGGAAGTGTTGGTCAAGGATGTAGAAGTGCAGGAAATGTCAGTGCGCAGGATGGATGAGGATGTATTCATAGGCATCCTGCAGATTGAGTGAGGCTAGCTAGTGATGGGGACACAGGAGCGGAAGGATGGACCCCAGGAAATATATTATGAAGCGTTCCTTGTGGATGAATTTGTTGAGGCCTCTGAGGTCCAGTATGGGGCGCAGGCCCCCAGATTTCTTGGGAATGAGAAAATATCTGGAGTAGAATCCATGCACCCTCTGAGTTGTGAGGACTTGCTCTATCGCCTGTGATGTTAGAAGGGCCTGGATTTCCTCTGTCACAATGTAAAGGAGGTGGTTCGGGGTATGGGAGGTTGGGTGTGTCCGGTGGTGTAGGGTGGATGCGAAGTGCATCTTGTACCCAGAGTCGATGATCTTCAGCACCCATTTGTCTGTGGTGATGTCCGTCCAGGCCCTTCTGAAGGAGGATAGCTGGCCTCCGATTGGGGGATGGTCGTCAGTTGAAGTGTCAAAAGGAGTGGTTGCCTTTCCCCGAAGGTACGTTGGTTTGTTTCTGCTGCCTGTGATTTCTCTGACATGGCTTCGTGTAGGACTGGTAATGTTTGTGCTAGGGCCTTGTGTCTGCTGTTTACGGTAGGGTTGGTGGCGCTTGTTTGAGGAGTAGGATGATGAGTAGGATTTCCTCTGGTATGAACCTTGCGTTTTGCGTGAGTCACTCCAGTCCAGGCCATCATAGACTAGGGTTTGGACAGTGGTGCAGCGGTCTTTCATGTCATTTACCAACTCCTTAACTTTCTCCCCGAACAGGTTGTCTCCCGTAGAAGGGGCATCCGCTAGCCATTCATGCGTGTCCTTGCATAGCCCTGATGCATGGAGCCAGGCCCAGCATCAGGACGCGATAGCTGTGGCAGCCGTCCTAGCTGCCAAATTGAAGGAGTTGAAGGTGGAGCAGATCAGGTGCTTGCCGCATTCCCCTAGGTCTGCTAAAAGGGGCTGTATGGTCGCCTTGGCATTGGTGTCCAAAGTTTCCGTTGGGGCTTTGAGCGAGTTCAGTATCAAGTCCAGGTAAAGCACCTGATGGAATTGATGGGATGCTATCTTGGTGCTTAGCATCGCCGCTTGGTAGGTTTTCTTCCCCGAGTCATCTAAGAGCTTGTGGTTTTTGCCAGGGGGGCGGCGGTAGAGTGGGGGCGTGAATTCTTTGACTGCTTCAGCACAGATTCCACGACGATAGAGTTGTGCGGCAGTTGGGTTTTATCAAAGCCAGAGACAGGCTGCACCTGGTACTTTGCCTCGAGCCTGCGTGACGTTGCGGGGACAGAGGCCAGTGTTTGCCAGATCTGGGTAAGACTGTCCAGAATGGAGATGATGGATATGGTTGTAATGAGGTATTTCATCAAGCCTAGCACCTCATTCCTGGGGTCTGGATTGTCCACTGAAGATAGGGATAGGAGATTCGCAAGTTTCTGTAGGAACTTTGGGTAGGTAAGATCCTCTGGTGGCGAGGGTGGAGGAGGTGGTGGCGTGGTAGCTGGGCATGAGGGTGGTTCCTTCTAGTGTGAGCTGCTGTGTAGTTACTCCAAGGTGTTGTCCCAGCTGCTTTCCTCCCCTTCACTGCCCAGGGAGAAGGCTCTGGGCATTGATGACCTGGGTGGCGAAGGAGTTCTGGGTTGTGGGGCAGGGGTTCCTGGTGAGGAGTAGTTGAACCCACGGGTGCTGTGCTGCTTGCTGTTCCTGCCTTTTTCCTGGGATAGCAGGTGGGTGAGAAGCTGGAGCAGAGCTGTCTTTGTTGGAGTTCTGCTCTGAACGCTCCTGCTCCTATCAAAGCTGCAATGTCTTCGGCGTGGGGTGGGGAGCCTCCGTGAGTCCCAATCATAGAACCTTCGGTGTGGTAGTGAACTCATGGAGCATGAAGAAGAGCTCCTGTGTCTTCTGAGGGAGACAGGACTGTGCCGGCATTTTCTACCTCTCTCTGGGTGCCTATTGCTACTGCAGGAGCTGGAGACACTGTCTTCTTATCAGCACGGTCTGCGGGGGGATTCCCTGATGGTGCAGGCATCTGCTGGAGAGGGCGTGTTCCTGATAGAGCTGTGTCGGTGGGGCCTTCCCCCTTTGGCACAGTAATGACTTGCATCATCATCCTGCCATCCAATTGCTCTTCTTGCCGCGTGGCTCTGGTTACACCGGAGGGAGCCGTGCTAGCAGCAGATGGACGAGTGGAGCTGGAGACCGAGAAAGCTGGCAGTTTGTGTGCCAAAGATGCCGGGGAAGTTGTTGGAGCCTCTTTAGCTAATGCGGTGGTTGGGGAGCCTGGAGATGGGAGTGGAGACTTGAGGGCAGTCATGTTGCTGGTAGGCACGCTGCCTCCTGATTCCTTACTCTTGTCCTCTGGAAGTCGGCTTTTCTTCCTCTTCTTCTCCTCTTCACACTGTTTGGAGGATGAAAGGGAACCCACTCTGAATCTGCTTGATTCTTTAAGGTAATCATGAAGGGTGTGACTCCGGGAGTGCCGTGCCCGAGGAGAAATGCGAGCACAGTGAGGGCAGTCTTCCATGTGGTGGGCTTCTCCCAAGCACCGGATGCATCGGTCATGGGAGTCTTCGGCATTCATCTTCCTAGAGTATTCAGTTCATTTCTTGAAGCCAGGTTTGTTGGATTTTGAATTCTTCTTCTTCTCAATTTCCTGTTCTTTTTCCATCTTGTGAAAAATAACAATGGAGAGCAGAGTTATGTCCAGCTGGCTGGGCGGACGAAATGAAAACTGAACCAGGTAGAGGCTCATCAGGAGGTAGGGTCTTCCGGGCACATGCACAGAAAGGTTTACCTTTATGAGCTATAGGAGAGCAGTTCGTCCATGGCACCATCGGATGACATCACCAAGTGTGGCTGACGCATCCTGCTAGTCCATGGAAAACTACTCTTCCCCATAAGGAAAATTAGGTGTGTTAAGTAGTGAAGAAATAAAACTCCCAAATAAATCAAACAATAGCATACAGGACAACAGGCAATAGTAGAGTAGGGATTACTGTCAAAGAATTTGATTGAAAGATAAAAGAAAAAAAGAGAGCAAGGTTAAATATTTTGGAGGCTTATGTGTGCAAATACTAGAAATATTAAAAAAATCATAAAACTAGAAATCACATTTACAGATGCAATTCTGAAAACCTGGTCCGTTTGCAGACCTTGAAGACAGAACTTGTACACTCCTGGCTTAGAAGAACAAATTAAAGAAAAAACGGGGTTCTGATATTTCTTCTGGATGAAAAAGTTTACTTCCTTTCTTTATCATTTTAAATTGTTTTAAAAATAGCAGCAAATTTGAATGTCAGAAGGACTGAACATCTACTTAGCAATCTCTTTGAACTTCATCTGCTTTGCTTTTCTGTCAGGATATCTGCATGTTTGACATTTTTAATGGTAAGTTATTCAGTAACCCATATTTATCTATGGAAATTGAGGCTATTTGAGCACTAACTATACAACACTGAAGTAAATGCCAATATAGTTAAATAGAAACATAGAAGCATAGAAACATGGCAACAGAAAAAGACCACATGGCCTAGCTAGTCTGCCCTTCAATATCAACTACAATAGTCCACTTTTTACCTTTAGAGATCTTCTGTGTTTGCTCTATGCTTTTTTGAATTCAGATACTGTCCTCATGTCCACAACCTCAACTGGGAGACTATTCCATGCATCTACCATTCTTTCCATAAAAAAAATGTTTCCGCATATTACTCCTGAGTCTATCTCCTTTCACTCTCATCCTATGTCCCCTCATACTAGAGCTTGCTTTCAACTGAAAGAGACACACCTGTACGTTTATGCTACGGAGGTATTTAAATGTCTCTATCATATCACCCCTATCCTGCCTTTCCTCTAAAGTATACATATTAAGATTTTTAAGTCTGTCCTCATATACTTCATAATGAAGACCACTAACCATTTTAGTAGCCACCCTCTGCATCAACTCCAACCTGTCTATATCCTGAAGGTGTGGTCTCCAGAATTGCACACAATACTCCATATGAGGTTTCACAAGAGACTTATACAGAGGCATTATCACCTCCTTTTTTCTGCTGGCCATTCCTCTCCCTATACACCCAAACATCCTTCTGACTTTCGCAGTCGTCTTTTCTACCTATTTAACTACTTTAAGATCATTAGACACCATTACACCCAGGTCCCCCACTTCTTTTGTGAACAGAAATACCTCAATCCCTACATTGTACAGCTCCTTTGGATTTTTGCAGCCCAAATGCATGACCCTGCATTTTTTAACATTAAATTTCAGCTGCCATATTCTAGACCATTTTTTAAGTTTAGCTAGATCCCCCCTCATCTTGTCAACTCTTTCCTGGGTGTCTGCTCTATTGAAGATTTTGCTATCATCTGCAAACAACCAAACATTACCAGACAGTCCTTCTGCAATATCACTAACAAAGATGTTAAACAGAATCAGACCAAGGACAGATCCCTGTGGCACACCACTGTTAACCCCCTTCTCCTCAGAGTGACCTCCATTTACCTGTACCCTTTGTTGCCTCCCACTCAATCAATTTCTAATCCAATCAGTAACTTTAGGGTCCATCCCTAGGGTGCTAGTTTGTTTATAAATTGCCTGTGTGGAATGGTGTCAAAGGCTTTACTGAAATCTAAATACACCACATCTAGGGCTCTCCCTTGGTCCAACTCCCTGGTCACCCACCCAGTGAAAGAAATCTATCAGATTTGTCTGACAAGACCTGCCTCTGGTGAATCCATGTTGCCTCGCATCCTGCAATCGATTGGACTCCAGAAACCTCATTATTCTCTTCTTTAGTAGCCTTTCCAATAATTTACTAACCACAGAACTTATACTAACTAGCTTGTAGCTCTCAATGTCATCCTTACATCTCTTTTGGGGAGAGACCACATGTGCCTCTCTCCATCCTCTGGTATCACTCCTGACTCCAAAGAGGCATTGAAAAGGTCAGACAGTGGAGCCGCTAGAACATCCCCAAGTTCCCTCAGCATTCTTGGATGTATCCCATCTGGATCCATGGCTTTGTCTACTTTTAGTTTTGCTAGTTCTCAAACACAGTCTTCTAAAAATTGTTTGAGATTCCCATTGCTTCTGATGCTATTTGTGGATGTTTTCTGAGGTCCTGCTGTTCCAGGTGCTTCATCTGTGAACACAGAACAGAAATATTTGTTAAGCAATTCTGCTTTATCCTCATCAGTTTTTGCATATTCCTCCCTTGCACCCTTGAATCTGACAATACCACTTTTGCCCTTCCTCCTCTCACTAAAATATCTGAAAAATGTCTTATCCCCACATTTTATTGCATTGGCTATTTCTTCTTCTTTTTGTATCTTTGCTTTTCTATTTTGCTAGCTTCTCCAAGTTTCTCTAAATATAGATGCCTGTCTTCCTCTCTCTGTGATCTCTTGTATTTCATGAAGGCCTCCCTGTTTTTCTTCACCTTCTCAGCTATTTCTTTTGAGAACCATAGCAGCCTCCTTTTCCTCTTGCATTTATTTACCTTTCTAACTAAAAGGTTTGTTTCCTTTAAAATATTCCCTTTCAGTTTTGCCCACTGTTTTTCTACATCCCCCAGTTGTTCCCATCCTGCTAATGACTCTGTGAGGTATTGTCCCATCTTTGCAAAGTTAGTTTTCCTAAAGTCTAAGACCCTCGCTTTTGAATGGATTTTTTTAGCCCTAGTCCTAATACTGAATCATTTCATCTGGTGATCACTGGATGCAAGTTGATCTTCCACTGTAACATCAGAAACACTTTCCCCATTGATAAGCACTAAGTCCAGTATGGTCCCATCACATGTGGGTTCTGTTACCAATTGCCTGAATAGTTCTCCCTGTAGAGAATCCAGGATCTCCTTATTCTAGATGATACTGCAGTAAGAATGTGCCATTCAACTTGAGGCATATTGAAATCACCTGCATGTCTCCTTTCATAGCAATACTGTATATGCCTTGAATTAATAAAAAATGCATTCATGTGCTGAGATTATACAGTACGTATATTATGCAATTAAATTCCATAATTCATTTAACATCCGCTTGGCCAAGAAATTGTAGCATGAAACCATGCATTTTGTTTGGATTTTTTTTTAAATTTCAAAATTTTTTTATTACTCATCATTATTTCCAAGAGACAAAACAGGACACACCAATCATCACATAATTTACAATATACAGTATAGAAAATGCTTAAAAAATGAAGAAAATATTATTTTCAAAAATTTAGACACTGCTTATCATAGAGCCCCACTGGTGTGCAAAGTCACAGTAAAGTGGTATAACATATGAAAGAACTTCAATGGTAAAAAGAACTAGTAAGACATTCACATCCTCAACCCTCCCTACATACAAACTTCCATCTTAACCAGGTAGGAACTACAAGGCCATATGTAATAACATGGGATAACTTTAGTATACCTTTCTACTCACATTACAATACACATTTTTGTAAGCTAATCTGTATTCACAATAACCAAGTCGATGTTTAAAATAAGCAAAGGTGTTAGACAAGGCTGCATACTCGTACTTTCCCCCTACCCATTTAATTTATATGCAGAACAAATCATCAGAGAAGCAGGATTGTATGAAGACAACAGAGGTGTGAAGATTGGTGGAAGACTCATCAATAACCTTCGCTATGCTGATGATACCACATCACTGGCTGAACGTAAAGATGATCTGAAACATTTGCTTCTCATGATCAAAGAACATAGTCTTAAATTGGGCCTGCACCTTAATGTAAAGAAGACAAAGATGACTACTGGCAAAATCAACAAGTTCATCGTTGAAGGAGAAGAAATTGAAATCGTGCACAACTTTAACCTACTTGGATCAACTATCAATGAAGAAGCAACAAGAAATCTGACGATGCATTGGTCTTGGCAGAAAGGCTATGAAAGACCTAGACAAGATTCTCAGGAGCAGAGATGTCTCTCTCCATACAAAGTTTCAACTCATTCAAGCCATGGTATTTTCAATAACATCATATGGATGCGAAAGCTGGACAGTGAAAAAGATAGACAGAAAGAAAATTGCTGCCTTTGAATTATGGTGCTGACGGTGAATAATGCGTATACCATGGACTGCCCAAAGAACAAACCAGTCAGTACTAGAGGAGATCAAACCTAAGCTTTCTTTAGAAGCTCAGCTCGACTTTCATACTTTGGACACATCATGCGAAGAGAGAGATCATTAAAGAAAGACATCATGCTTGGCAAGATAGAAGGTCAACGCAAAAGAGGAAGGCCAGCAATGAGATGGATCGATACAATAACAGCAGCTACAGGTACCAGTCTGTCAACAATGAGCTGCCTGACTGAAGATCGAACACAATTTAGGACAACTACCCAGAGGTTCGCCATGAGTTGACACTGACTCGACGGCACTTAACAACAACAACATTCAAGAGTACTTCTGCCGATAGGAGCAGGACTCAAGATGGTGTCCTGAAGCTTTGAAGCTGAGATGCTGTAGTTCTCCCATGTGTACTTTTTGACTAATAGCTAAAAGCAAGGAGCTCTCACCTTTAAACTTGGGAGACTCACCAGCTGTTGATTCTTTCCTTCTTGATGAAGCAGAGTTCTGTTGGGATCCAGCCGATCTGGAACAGAAGGGTGGCAAGATGGTTGGCTCTCTAACCATGTCTTCGTCTCCCAGCCCAGAAGTGCTGTATGCGGCTAAGATAACGCAGCCATTTTCCACAGAATTTATATCTGCAAAGGTTGATGTGTGATGAGGAGTTTGCCATCTGAATTGACTGCAGGGTCATTGAGGGAGATTTTTATTCTGGATTTGTCGGTCTCAGGAAATGCCAGCTTCTTAAGAATTCCCTTCTAAGCTGGCACTTTCCTGTCCTAATGCAGCCTGGATAGCAGTGACGGGCAAAACGCGAGTCAACGCTTGTCCATCTTGCTAGACATCTAGCCTTTGAAGTGAATTACAGCCTTCCAAGAAATACTGCTGTTAAGCTAAGTGTTTTCTGGTGTTTTTAAGTGCATTTAGAAAATTATAAAACACATTTTGGCCTATGAATGATATTTGAGGACAATGGGAGTTGTTGGCTTGAGGCTTACTGCCTATTTAGCTAACTTTTCTCTTGCACCCTCCTGAGGCCTTTAATTAATATTGGCAGATTTTTCTAGTTGGCTGTCTCTTATGCATTTAGGTGTTGTGGAAGTTTGATCATCACCTTTCCTTCATCATTTAGTGTTTGGATTCGGTGACTCTTTTTGTAACGATAGAATTGCATCAAACACTATAGTCAATTCTGAGATTCCTGTGCAGGAATATGTGAAAAAAGTGGAATCTTGTCAAGAAGATATTTTTAACATTCAAGGAAAGGTTAGGGAAGTTGAAACATAACAATGCTTGTTAACATTGATGCCATATTGATCCAGAAGGTGGAAAATATGGAAAATTCCATGAAATATTGAAATGTTAAAGTGACTAACTTCCCTAAATTGGTTAATAAATCTGGTATTGATTTGTTCAAAAGCTATATTGCAGAAGGTCTTGAAATTTCTGATGTGACCATTCCTTCTTTGTTTACGGCTTATTATTTACCTATTAAATAGCATTTAAAAGAGGATGTCTCTAAGATAAAATACTCCTCATCAAAATTGGTAAAGAAATTTGCTGAGTTTCTTCCACAATCTTTGGAGTCTGCTACTTTACTGTTAACCTTCTCATTCGAATCTGACTGGCTATTTAAGCTATTTTTTCCTCAAAGACGTTTTTGGGTCAAAAAATTCATATTTATCCAGTACTTTTTTTTTAGACTCCATCATGTAGATATTAGTTTCTGGCTTTAAAAGCTCAAGTTTTGGCAATGGTTGCAATTTTTTTTGTTACAGTGTCCATTTAAATGCAAAGTTAAATATCATTCTAATCAATTTGCCTTTGTGGATACTAATTCTCCAAAAACCTTTTTGGCTGGACATGAGAGACTCTATCTTGGATTCTGACTTGGATTCTTAGGGGTATGTTTACTAAACCGGGCTAACGGTTAACCCGGGCTATCTGCAACTAGGTCCCATTGAATAATATGGGACCTAGTGGCAGATAGCCCGGGTTAACCGTTAGCCCGATTTAGTAAACATACCCCTTAGTTGCTTACATTTTATTTTTTCTTTTCGGGCTGATTGTAATTCAGATTATTCTTTTCTTTATATTAGATTATGCTTGGATTGTCTTGGATCTCTTTTTGTTTCAATAACTTTGAGGTGTGTTTTAATTTTTATGACAGTCTTGGAGGACTGCAGAATGGGACTGCTACTTCTGGAGAGAGATCTGAAATTGTAAGTATTTACTTCTGGGAATTTATCTAAATCTTGGGGAAAATTCTTTAGATTAAACCTAGTGGAGGAGAGATAGTAAGGAAATCTTTTAACTTTCGAAAGGGAGACTATGATAAAATGAGGAAAATAGTTTAAAAAAACCTAAAAGGAGCCGTTGCAAAGGTTAAAGACCTACATCAAACTTGGGTGTTATTCAAAAAAAACTATCTTGGAAGCCCAGACTAGCTGTATTCCACGCTTTAAGAAAAGTGGAAGGAAGTCCAAAAAACTACCAGCATGTTTTAAAGGTGAGGTCAGAGAGGCTGTTGTTGCCAAAAAAGCATCTTTCAGGAAATGGAAAAAAGAGCCAAACGACGAAACCTGAAAACAGCACAAGCACTGGCAAGTCAAATGCAAGGAATTGATAAGGCAGGCAAAGGGAGAATTTGAGAAGAAGCTTGCTGTGGAAGCAAAAACGCGAAATAAAGACTTTTTCAAGTACATTTGTAGCAAAAAACCTGTGAGAGAGTCAGTTGGTCCATTAGATGATAGAGAGGTTAAAGGGGCACAAGAGGCGACAAGGCGATAGCAGAGACTGAATTAATTCTTTGCTTCAGTCTTTACTGAGGAAGATGTAGGGATGCTACCCATGACTGAAGTGGTATTTAAAGGTGCGGAAGAATTGAAGGAAATATCGATACATACGGAAGATGTATTACAACTATTAGATAAACTGAAGAGTAGAAAATCACCTGGGCCGGATGGCATACATCCAAGGGTGTTGAAAGAACTGAAATATGAGATTGCAGACCTGCTATTAGTAATCTGTGAATTTTCATTAAGATCATCTGTAATACCTGAAGATTGGAGGATCACCAATGTAACGCCAATTTTAAAAAAGGGTTCCAGGGGTGATCCGGGAAACTACAGACCGGTGAGCCTGACGTCCGTACCGGGAAAAATGGTAGAAACCATCATAAAGAACAAAATTACTCAGCATGTAGATAGTCATGGCCTAATGGGAGACAGCCAACATGGCTTTAGACAAGGAAGATCTTGTCTTACTAATCTGTTATGTTTTTTTGAAGGTGTGAATAAACAGGTGGACAAAGGTGAGTCAGTTGATATAATGTATCTGGACTTTCAGAAAGCCTTTGACAAGGTCCCTCATCAGAGACTTTTGGAAAAACTAAAAAGTCATGGGATAGGAGGCAGTGTATATTGTGGATCAGCAACTGGTTAAAAGATAGAAAGCAGAAGGTAGGGCTAAATGGCCAATTTTCCCAATGGTGAAAGGTGAATAGTGGTGTACCCCAGGGATCTGTGCTGAATCCGCTGCTTTTTGACATATTCATAAATGACCTGGAAAGGGGAAAAACGAGTGAGGTTATCAAATTTGCAGATGACACAAAACTATTTAAAGTTGTTAAAACCCAAGAGGATTGTGGAAAATTACAAGAGGATCTTGATAAATTGGAAGACTGGGCATCAAAATGGCAGATGAAATTTAATGTGGACAAGTGCAAAGTTATTCACCTAGAGAAGAACAATCCAAACTATGGTTACATGATGCAAGGTTCCACATTAGGAACCACCACCCAGGAAAAATATTTAGGCAACATTGTGGATAACATGTTAAAACCCTCGGCCCAGTGTGCAGCGGCGGCCAAGAGAGCAAATGGAATGCTAGGTCTCATAAGGAAAGGAATGGAAAATAAAACAAAAGATATTATAATGCCTCTATATCGTTCCATGGTGAGACTGCACCTTGAATATTGTGTGCAATTCTGGTTGCCGTATCTTAAAAAGTATATAGCGTTATTAGAAAAGGTTCAGAGAAGAGCCACCAAAATGGTAAAGGGGATGGAAGGATACTCCTATTAATAGAGGCTAAAAAGGTTAGGGATCTTCAACCTGGAAAAGAGACAGCTGAGGGGAGATATGATAGAGGTTTATAAATTAATAAATGGAGTGGAACGGGTAAACGTAGATCGATTGTCTACATCATCAGAATATAAAAAGACTAGGGGACACGTAATGAAGCTACAGGTATCCTATTTAAAACTAATGAGAAAACAATTTTTACTCAACGTGTAATCAAACTCTGGAATTTATTACCAGGGGATGTATTAAGAGCTGTTAGTGTAGCTGGGTTTAAAAAAGGTTTGGACAAGTTCCTGGAGGAAAGGTCCATAAACCATTATAAAAAGGGACTCGGGATATCTCTGCTTGACCCTATACAAGCATTGAGGAACCTGTATTTTTTGGGGAAACTGCTAGTTACTTGTGACCTGGATTGGCCACTGTTGGAAACAGGATACTTGGCTTGATCGACCTTGGTCTGACCCAGTATGGCATATCTATTCATACAGTACACTTCATCCGATCACCTAGACCCATTGTCCTCCTAATTCCTGATCAAATTTTTAATCTCCACTATCTCCCCATCTAATCCTCTTCCACCCTACTCACTCACAATCACACCAAAGCCCCAAGTTCCCACTGCCTTTACCTAGCCACACTTAAAATCTGTCTTCTTCTGGTCTCTCACCTAAGCTTAAAGAAAGGCTAAAAAGGTTAGGGCTCTTTAACCTGGAAAAGAGACGGCTGAAGGGAGATATGATAGAAGTCTATAAATTAATGAACAGAGTGGAACGGGTAAACGTAGATCGATTGTTTAAGTTATCAGAATATAGAAAGACTAGGGGACATGCAATAAAGCTACAGGGTAAACTATTTAAGACTAATAAAAGAAAATATTTTTTCACTCAACTCTGAAATTTGTTACTGGAGGATGTAATAAAGGCTGTTAGTGTAGCTGGGTATAAAAAAGGTTTGGACAAGTTCCTGGAGGAAAGGTCCATAAACCATTATTAAGAAGGGGCCCAGGATATCAATGCTTGACCCAGTACAAGCATTGTGGAACCTGTGCCTTTTGGAGAAACTGCTAGGTACGTATGACCTAGATTGGCCACTGTTGGAAACAGGATACTGGGCTTGATGGACCTTGGTCTGACCCAGTATGGCATATCTTATGTTCTTATGTAACCTGATTAATTTGTGAACCTAGTGTATTTGTTAAATCAGTCAAGACCTAGTAGAAGCAAAGTTTTCAGTTTAAATTTAAAACACAGCAACCCCCTAGTAAGTAAAGAACTTAAATATCTAAACATAACCTTAAAACTAAGATGCAGATAGCAGTCCAGCAGCGAGATGGGGGCTTTCCAGTCCTTTGCATTGAATGTCACATGTATGATTATCTCCCAGTTGGTGAGGGGTCTTACGTCTGCACAAAGAGCAAGGAGCTCTTTGCTCTTAGGGAATGAGTCCGAACTCTGGAGGCAAGATTAGCAGACTTGGAAGACATAAGAAGACAGAGAGGTACACAGTCGAGACCTAAAGGGATATAGTCCTGAAGTCCCACCTCTAGTCTGGCAGCATCCCTGTTGCCATGGAGGAGTGAGGTCACGTGATAGGAGAGCATCATCCTGGTGTGGCAGGAAGTGATCCTAAAGCTAGGACCTGTCCTCCAGGTGATGTAAAACCCTCTTGCACCAAGGAAGTTTCTCTAGGGCCATGTGCCCATGAGGGAAGGGTTAGGACAGCCGTTATAGTTGGTGATTCGATCATTCGGCATGTAAATACCTGGGTGACTGGTAGATGTGGGGATCGCCTGATATCATGCCTGCCTGGTGCAAAGGTAGCGGACCTCATGCGCCACATAGGCAAGGTCATAGATAGTGCTGGGGAGGAATCTGCTGTCTTGGTACATATCGGTACCAATGACAGAGGAAAATGTGGTAGGGAAATTCTGGAGGCTAAATTTAGGCTTTTAGGTAGGAAGTTGAAATCCAGAACTTCCAGGGTAGCATTCTCCAAAATGCTTCCCGTTCCATGCGCAGGACACAAAAGGTAGGCAGAGCTCCAGAGTCTCAATGCATGGATGAGACGATGGTTCAAGGATGAGGGTTTTAGATTTGTTAGGAACTGGGGAACATTCTGGGGAAAGGAGGGGCTCTTCCGAAATGATGGGCTTCACCTTAACCAGGCTTCTTCTAGGCTTCTACTAGGATGGAACCAGGCTAAAAGGAGATAGAGCAGCTTTTAAACTAGATAATAGGGGAGAGCCGACCGTCGCCCAAGAGCACATGGTTCGGAAGAATTTATCTTTGAAGGATACTACCAAAAAAATGAAGATAGGGCACATCAGCAGAGAGGTTCCAATAAAGACAAAGGTAGCCCAAATGCCCTTGAGTACAAAGCAGACAGATCTTAAAGATTCCAAAATTACCCCTGCCTACCGATAACCAAATTAATATGAATAAAATACAGTCTCCAAAATGCTTGTATGCAAATGCTAGAAGTCTAAAAAATAAGATGGGAGAGTTAGAATATATAGCACTAAATGAGAAGTTAGATATGATTGGTATCTCAGAGACATGGTGAAAGGAAGACAACCAGTGGGACACTGTGATACCTGGATACAAACTATATCGTAAAAATAGAGCTGATCAATTTGGTGGAGGCACTCTATGTTAGAAAAGGCATTGAGTCACAAAGGATTAAAGTTTTGCAGGAAACAAAATTTGCTGTAGAATCTCTATGGATTGAAATTCCATGTAAAAAGGGGAAGGTAATGGCAGTGGGGTTGTATTTTTGACCGCCTGGCCAAAATGAACAAATGGATGACGAAATGCTCAAAGAAATCAGGGAAGCTAACAAAAGTTACAGAACAGTAATAATAATAATGGGTGATTTCAATTACCTTGTTTTTTGACACGGTACCTCAGTGTCACAGCAGGACATGCTAGGGAGATAAAGTTTCTAGATGAAATAAATGACTGCTTCTTGGAGAAGATGGTTCATGAACTGACCAGCAGGGAAGCCATTTTGGACCTAGTCCGTAGTGGAAGACGAGATCTGGAGTAAGAGATAAGGGTGTTGAGGGTCACTTGGCAATAGTGATCATAGCATGATCCCATTTGATTTAATTAATGGAGGAGGGATGGTAAGGAAATCCACAGTACTACCTTTTAACTTTCAAAAGGGAGACTATGATGAAATGAGGAAAATTATTACGAAAAAAACCAAAAGGAGCAGTTGAAAAGATTAAAGACTTACATCAAGTTTGGGTGTTGTTTAAAAATACTATCTTGGAAGCCCAGACCAGCTGTATTCCCTGCTTTAAGAAAAGTGGAAGGAAGGAAGTCCAAAAAACTGCCAGCATGGTTTAAAGGTGAGGTCAGAGAGGCTGTTGTTGCCAAAAAAGCATCTTTCAGGAAATGGAAAAAAGGGCTAAATGACGAAACCTGGAAACAGCACAAGCACTGGCAAGTTAAATGCTAGGCATTCATAAGGTAGGTAAAGAGAGAATTTGAGAAGAAGCTTGCTGGGAAGCAAAAACGTGTAATAAAGACTTTTCAAGTACATTCATAGCAAAAAACCTATGAGAGAGTCAGTTGGACCATTAGATGATAGAGGGGTAAAAGGAGCAGTAAGAGAGGACAAGACTATAGCTGAGAAACTGAATGAATTCTTTGCTTCGGTCTTTACTGAGGAAGATGTAGGGATGTTATCCATGAATGAAGTGGTATTTAAAGGTGATACTGTGGAAGAATTGAAAGAAATATTGATATACCGGAAAGATGTATTACAACTATTTGATAAACTGAAGAGTAGCAAATCTCCTGGACCGGATGGTATACATTCAAAGGTGTTGAAAGAACTGAAATATGAGATTGCAGACCTGCTATTAGTAATCTGTGAACTATCATTAAAATCATCTGTAATACCTGAAGATTGGAGGATGGCCAATGTAATGCCAGTTTTTAAAAAGGGTTCCAGGGGTGATCCTGGAAACTAGAGACCAGTGAGCCTAAAAATCAGTACTGGGAAAAATGGTAGAAACCATTATAAAGAACAAAATTACTGAGCATGTGTATAGTCATGGCTTAATGAAAGACAGCCAACATGGCTTTAGCAAAGGAAGGTCTTGACTTACTAATCAGTTATGTTTTTTTGAAGGTGTGAATAAACAGGTAGACAAAGGTGAGTCGCTTGATATAGTATATCTGGACTTTCAGAAAGCCTTTGACAAGGTACCTCATCAGAGACTTTTGGTAAAACTAAAAAGTCATGGGATAGGAGGCAGTATACTATTGTGGATCAGGAACTGGTTAAAAGATAGAAAGCAGACGATAGGGCTAAATGGCTAATTTTCCGATTGGAAAAAGGTGAATAGTGGAGTACCCCAGGGATCTGTGCTGGGTCTGCTACTTTTTGACATATTCATAAATGACATGGAAAAGAGAATAATGAGTGAGGTTATCAAATTTGCAGATGACACAAAAATATTTAAAGATGTTAAAACCCAAGAGGATTGTGGAAAATTGCAAGAGAATCTTGATAAATTGGAAGACTGGGCATCCAAATAGCAGATGACATTTAATGTGGACAAGTGCAAAGTTTGCACCTAGGAAAGAACAACCCAAACTACGGTTACACGATGCAGGGTTCCACATTGGGAACCACCACCCAGGAAAAAGATTTAGGCGTCATCATGGATAACATGTTAAAACCCTCCGCCTAGTGTGCAGCGGCAGTCAAGAGAGCAAACAGAATCCTAGATATCATAAGGAAAGGAATGGAAAATAAAACAAAGAATATTATAATGCCTCTGTATCATTCCATGATGCGATCGCACCTTGAATATTGTGTGCAATTCTGGTTGCCGTATCTTAAAAAGGATATAGCGTTATTAGAAAAGGTACAGAGAAAAGCCACCAAAATGTTAAAGGGGTGGAAAGATACTCCTATGAAGAGAGGCTAAAAAGGTAGGGCTCTTCAACCTGGAAAAGAGACGGCTGAGGGGAGATATGATAGCGGTCTATAAATTAATGAATGGAATGGAACAAGTAAATGTAGATCAATTGTTTACATCATCAGAATATAAAAAGACTAGGGGACATGCAATGAAGCTACAGCGTAACCTTTTTAAGACTAATAAGATAAAATATTTTTTCACTCATCTGTAATCAAACTCTGGAATGTGTTACCGGAGGATGTAGTAAAACTGTTAGTGTAGCTGGGTTTAAAAAAGGTTTGGACAAGTTCCTGGAGGAAAGGTCCATAAACCATTATTAAAAGAGATATCACTGCTTGACCCAGTACAAGCATTGAGGAACCTGTGTCTTTTGGGGAGACTGCTAGGTACTTTTGACCTAGATTGGCCACTGTTGGAAACAGGATACTGGGCTTGATGGACCTTAGTCTGACCCAGTATGACATATCTTATATTCTTAATGTTTCATTTTGTAATATAGAGCTTTGTATTTTTCAGAATGTAAATCTTGTTTTGAAGTATGTAAATGAAATGAACATAATATAAAATTAAATATTTGAGATAAAAAAAAGAGCACTTATACCCGCATAATTACTTTCTTTGAAAATTCTGTGCTGCCTTATAGATAAATTCTCAAATGGGGTGGGTGGGAACAGGATTGGGAACGGGGAGGGATCTAATACCTAAGGAGGTCAGTGACTTCAAAGAGCATGCCCACCCTTTTCAACCTGAAGCTCAAAAACTTATTCCATGATTTGATGTACCACTGCTCCTTGTGGAAAGGCAATATATTGATTAGCTCTCCTGAGCAAAGGGTTCAGAAACTTAGTGATGCAGAGAAAGGTAGTTGTCTGACATGCCTGCTTTGGCACTTCCAGAATGGTCTGGAAGCTTCCAGTGCCCAAAATGCTGAGACCTGTGATGGCCTTCAGCTGTATTGGCATGGTATATCCTTTCCAAGTGGTAGACTGAAGATGAGACTCTAGCTGGAATGCTCCAAGCTAAAGTGCACAAGAACCATTTATGTACACCCTTCTATGTAGAAAGCCATCACTAGTAGCACAGACACACAAAGATGAACAATGACACATAGAGGACCAAGTATATAGAAGAATGGCAGGCAGGCATGGAGACAGAGAGACACACAGATGAAGATCAAATAGTCAGAGAGGGAAGAGAAAGAAGGACACAGAACAGGCAAAAAGGCAAATAAAAAGCAGGGTAAGAGGGCGTAAAGGAAAAAGAAAAAGCAACACCGATTCACTAGAAAACCTTCAGCACCAGCCAATAAGTCACACACTAGGTCCCAACAGTCACGTTCCTTCTGACTTATGCATTATTTACAGAAGGTATAAACATGTCTGTCCATGTTCTAAAATTTAGGTGCATACTATAAAATATTGTCACACCTCATCCGCCCCAGCAGTGACTACTGGTATTGTTGGGCTTTTATGAGGGTGGTAGTTGTGCCTTGCTTCTATATATAAATCACACAGAAGAACTTTCTTTTCTTTTAGGGTTTTATTCCCCGTACTTTGAGGTTTCTTCTTTTTAAACAACAGAAATTAACAGCTCACTTGGCTTCAAACAAAAGATAACTATGTAACAAATGTAGCTTCCTTCAGCTGATAACTTTAAACAAAAAGTAAATAATAAACAGCCTAACTGACTGCTTGGCTTGGAGAGAGGGAGAGAGTTGCAGCTCTGCCACTTGTATACTGGAATTTAAGGTTACACAAATCACATTTACCTTAATGATATCTCTGGCTCTATCACAGAGAAAGAACAGTCCATCAATTCTGTATTTGTTAATACTTCAGAATTCTCATATTCCATTATTTCTTGCTCATTGGTATCTCCACTATCCACTTCCAACGTGGAATAAAAATATGGAAGGCTTGCCTCGTCAGTCCAGAAGTTTCTCTTCCTGTGAGCAGCACTGCCTCTCTCTGGGGAGTATCACCAAACTCTGAGTGATGTCTTTGAGAGCCCTGCCCCCGCTGGTACCTCAATGCATAGCTCAGGTCCTGGTTTGACCTGCTAGCTGGGTAATTTTGATAGGGTCCCTGCCGGGTCTGCCCTAGCTTTCCAGGCCCAACTGTGCCTGATTGCAACCGGTGTAAGGGTGTTTCCCTAGAAGCTGGGAAATCACCGTGAGAAGGGATTTCTTCAGCTTTTCTAGGTAAGTGAAGCCCTCTTCTTTTAACACTTCTATAATCAGGAGAAAAGCTATTATTAGCCTCTGAATATCTGGGCTTTATATGGCTATTTCTAAGCCTCCAGGGCCCTTCCCTTTCAAATGGCAAATAGCCCTTGTATCTACTCTTTGCCCCTGTACCTGCTGTTGCAGTCTTCCTGTATTCTTCTTGCTTTCCAAACACATTCACGCTATCAGGGTGTTGCCTTCTCCCAGAACCACACAGGTCTCTGGACTCTTTCCAACATTCACACCGGCTCCCCTGTTGCCTTTCAGCTTGTGACCTCTGCTGCTTTAATTCCTCTCTCAGGGATTCTCTCCTCGGCTCATCTCTCCAGGATTCCCTCCTTGGCTCCTATCTCCAAATGTTTGGTAGTCTGTTTTATCTGCATATTTCCTGACTCCACCTTCCCTCAGGTGCACTCTATTAGGTAAAGCAGACTCCCTTGCTTTGCTCTCTGGGTGTGTCTTTCTGGGCTCTGTGCACGTGTGCTTAGGTTGTCCCTGGCAACCAATAAACATTCTCCTGTTTATTCTGTCACTTTCACCGTGATCATTCACACTGCTCTGCACCTTCTCAGGCTGCCCTATGTCCACCCTGTGACAATATATAATACACTCCTATCTCAATGTCCCTCTTACTACACACCCCTAATTCTATGTGGCCCAAGATATGCATGCACCTAATGTACATACATACAGTGTCATACCCTTTATAAAATTAGGTGCATTGCATAACCCTCAGCATAGGCACCCACTGAATGCAGTATCAGCCTTATTACTCTATGGAAACAATCTTCCATTGATGGGTTGTAAGGAAAGCATATCAGCATAGTCCAGGAAAGGAGCCCAAAGACCCAGATCGTTACCCAGTCGATTTTATAATTCCCAAATTATTATCTTGACATTCCATACCTGCCATGACTCTTACTTTTTGCTTTATTCAAGTGTAGTAGGAGGTGAGGTTGTTCTCAAATACTTAACTATGAAACTTTTTACCAGCAAACATTTCATATCAAGCACCAAGTTTTTGGAAGCAACCCCCTGAAAATCTGCTAACAGGAATCTAGAAATAGCAAATGGAATTTCCAGGTTCACAATCAGTGAGATGTCTTTCAAAAAGTCTGAATTAAGAGAAAGTCTACCACAAGTGAATATATGAACCTATCATATTGCAGTTTCGCCAACATATTAAAGAAGCACTAGGGTCTCACTCATTCATTTGTTGTGCTGCAATATATTGTACATCCATATATATTTAAAGATAAGGTCTATGGTACATACTGCTTTTTATAAGCTGTGGTTGCTACAATAGTTACGAGGCATACTTGATGAAAAAGACATTTGGGTAGTATTACAATCACTGGAGTTTTTTGAGTAACCTACATTATTATAATTTTCTTTTTCTGGGTTTACCAAAGTATCCTGTAAAATCTTTCCAAATGATTCAAAATGCCACTACCAAGTTATTGATTGGATGTTATCTTTACCAGTAGCTCAGCAGATACAATTTAAACTGGGCACTTTCATTTTTTCAGCTTTATCAGAAGAAGGCCAACAAATTATGGCAGCTTTCTTGAAGCTTTATACCTTTTCTTTTATTTTCATTCGACAGTTATGAGGCTTTTGGTTATACCTACTGGAGCTGAAATATAGCCCAGTAAGGTTGTATTTCAGCATTCAGTACAGCTGGCATTGGAATGCTTTGCCAAAACAGCTTAGAGGTAAGAGGGATTATCCATAGCCACTTTTTGAGAAAGGTTGAATGACATAACTTGTGGGCCAAAGCACAAAAAAAAGTTAGCAAGAATCACAACTCCATTGGAAAAAGAATCAAGATTTAATAATTATTTACAAGGAATACAATAAGATAGAGTATTATAACATATTCCTTACTTATCAAGAAATCTAGGGGTATGTTTACTAACCGGTGGTAATGTCACCGGCGAAAAGTGCAGCGTTAATGTTACTGATATCATATAAGGCAGTGGGCAGGCAGGGGGCATTCTGGCATAAAGGTAGCAATGTCCCGTTAACGTGCAGTAAAGGGCGCCTTGGCTGTTTAACGCACGTTAATGGGACAGTGCATGTTAAGCTGACAAACAAGGCACGTTAAGGCTGACAAGGCACCCTAAGGGCTTTAAGGCGCCCTAACTTAAAGCGCCTTAATGTAAGGCACCTTAATTCAAGGCGCCCTAAGGGCTATAAGGTGCCTTAACCTAAGGCGCCTTAGGTTAGGGCACCTTAAAGCCCTTAGTGCGCCTTAAAGCCCTTAGGGCGCCCTGAAGTAAGGCACCTTAACCTAAGGTGCCTTGGGTTAAGATACCTTAATGCAAGGCACCCTAAGGGCTTTAAAGTGCCTTAGGTTAAGGCACCCTATAAGGCACTTTAGGTTAAGGCACCTTATAAGGCACCTTAGGTTAAGGCACCTTAGGTTAAGGTGCCCTAAGGACGTTAAGGTGCCTTTAGGTAAGGTGCCCTAAGGACTGTAAGGTGCTTCAAGGTGACAACATGAACTGTAAGGTATAAAAATAGCTGTAACCCTAACACATGATAGATCACCAAGGAAAGGCAATGAACAAGTGATGGACGGAAGGAGAGGTGGGAGCTGATGGACCTGCCATATCGGCGGGCATCCTATGTGGCAGCCGGCAAAGTGGACAAACATGTTGGAGGCAGCTGTACCGATGCACAGGGTGTTGGCAATGTAAAGTGCTGCAATGACAGTGGGTGGCAGAGGATGGGAATACGTGTCCCTCAGTGGAGGCAGAGGTGGCAGGATATTTGCAATGATAGGAGGACAGAGGAGTAGTGGTGCTATGCAGATCAGGCACAGGCGAGGCAAGCACGAAGAGCCACAATGCAGAAAAGGGTATGAGTGCAGGACATGGGGTAGCAGCCTGCACAAGAAGACAGGACTGTACACAGCTGACAGAAGCAGATAGATGAGCTGATGGATAGTTGGCAACTGAGGTGAGGATGTTATGGGCTGGCAGCACAAATCTGCAGAGATGTGACTGTGACAGGCATGAAAATGATTTGAGTAGGACAGGCAGAAAAAAATAAGACCAAAGTGGAATTGAACCCATGACCTTTGTCTAAGGAGTCATTGTACTAACCAGTAGGCTACACCTCCATGGCTCTTTGTACAGCAATGGCTGGCAACAGAAAGACTGCAGGTCACCGCACAAAATGTTTGCTGTGTCTGCCAGGATAGGTTACCCCACCAATACCCATGATGCAATGCACATGCAGAACAGCAGTCTACAGCTGATCACCAAATGAAGAATGCACCTCTCCAGCATCTCAGCTTGGTATGAAGAACTGACAGTGTGTGATACTGGCACAGAACAGCTACAGACCATGCCACTGCGCAGGTTCTGTGTTCACCCTGAGGGTGACGATGGGCGCACAGCATCAGGTCCGCAGTATCTGTGGTGTTAGAGGTATACTCTGCTGCAGATCCCCATTACTATCTGTGTGTGGCAAGTGTTCCCTGTAGTGGATCCTAGAGTCACCCTGTGTTCATCTATATGTCCCAGTTACATCCAGCTCTGGTGGACTGTTATCTACACAGAATAATGCATACCAACTGTTACAATGCGGCTGCCATAGCCACCAATTATCAGGGCAAAGGGGTGTCTAGACTCGCATGAGGTTTATATAACAATGCCTAATATACCACCCTCTCAGGGTCAAAGTGGTTTGAAATATATGTCCCTTGCCCACAATAAACGTTTTTGTAATTGAGGCAGTGGAGGGACTAGCAACCCCAGTCCAAAGGCTGTTGGCCAAAGGGGGGGTTAGACCAGATGTGTACCTGCTACTAGGGCACTGGCAGCCCAGCAGTAGCACTGGAAAACCTGAGCTGCCCCTCCGCCCCAAGATCTGACATTCACCAGCAGAAAGCACAGTCAGATTGTACCTGCTGCACCTCACCAGGTGTTGCAGCCATGTACATATTAACTACAGTCTGCTAGTCAGTCCATATTTCATGTTCACAGAGAAACTATGTGCACCCAGAGATGGGACAGACAGCACAGACACCCATCAGGTGCCTCAGTGATTGGCTCCCAGAACAGGGAACACACAGATATCACTAAAGACAGGTGCTATAGGGCACTATTTAGGAACATAGCCATGCCATGGTCACTGCTTGGTCAGAGTGAGAGTGTCCTCCCAGTAGGATATGCTGTGGCCACCCTTTCCATGTACGTGGTGGTTGGGCACTACGATGTCCCAGCCATTGCCCTGCCCCCAATGCAGACACATCCTGCCCGATCTGCCCTGTCTAGGCCATACCTACAATACCTTGCTCCTCAGTATGCACATTTGCAGGCTAATGCTAGGAACAGTGGGCCCAGTGAGGTGTAGGAAGCCACAAAACAATGGATAGACATACACATATACACACTCCTATTGCAGCATTGTGCAAAGATAGGGGTGGATGGCAACCCTGCCCGCCACACTTGTCCCGATCATAGTGCAGGCATTGCTAAGGTGTGCAGGAGCTAGTAATAGTGTTCTGGTGATAACTGCTGCTTCGTGCTGGGGCCAACAGCCTGACTCTCCATGAAGCTTTGGATAGTGGAGTCTGTGTGTGGGTGTTTGCACCCCCATGTTGATGTTATATATCTGCAATGTTGGGTAAAATGTAAGGACATACTCTGCAACATCCACAGCTGGGACCTGAACCTGTGACTCTCTGCTTCACAACACACTGGCTGTGTGTACTGCACCACACTGCTGCCACAGAAGCAAAGCAGTCCCTGGGGCTATCTTTGCTTTCATCAGACAGATCATGTTTGTCGCACTGCACACCACACATTGGAATAGGGCATGGCCTTGGGCCACTGCAGGCGGGTGCCATTGCCCCCTCTGCCACCAACCCCCCCCCGCCATGCTGACATGTCCATATGCTGTCGGAGCTGGTAGTGCGCAGTCCTAGGCCATCCAATGTGCAGATAGGTGGGTGCCTAGGGTACATGGTCTGGGGTGGGGAGGCATACATGGACATCCACACATCCCCCCCATCACCGCCTGCCAATGTTATGTCCCTTCTACATGGGGGAGAGATGACTGGGGGGTGTCAAGTTGGTGATCTAGCAACTATTGGCTAGGGTGGACCTGGTAAACGTAGGTAGATTGTGTTATGCCAGCAGACTGTGGAAGGGCTAGGGCAGCGATGGCGAACCTATGGCACGCGTGCCAGCTGTGGCACGCGAAGGCCTTGCAGCTGGCACGCGGGAAGGTCGCACATTAAAAAAAAAAAAAAAGCTGCCCGCTGCCGCCGCGGCGGCATGGAGTGTCCCGCGGGGCTCCCTCTGCCCGGCGGGACTCTCCCGGCGCTGCTCAGCCCCTCTCTGCCGGCTTGCAGAGACGCGAAGGGAGAGTCTCCCTCGCGTCTCTGTTAAGCCCGCAGGAGCTGATGGGAAATTTCCCATCTGCCCCTGCGGGCTTAAGAGAGACGCGAGGGAGACTCTCTCTCCCGTCGCGTCTCTGCAAGCCGGCAGAGAGGGGCTGAGCCGCGCCGGGTGCGTCCCGCCGGGCTGAGGGAGCCCCGCGGGACACTCCATGCCGCCGCGGCGGCAGCGGGCAGCTTTTTTTTTTTTTATCGCCATGAGCCGAGGGAGGGGGGTTAAGACTGGCAATGGGCTAGGGAGGGAGAGAGGGGGGTTAAGACTGGCAATGGGCTAGGGAGGGAGGGAGGGAGGGGGGTTAAGACTGGCAATGGGCTAGGGAGGGAGGGAGGTTAAGACTGGCAATGGGCTAGGGAGGGAGGGGGGTTGAGACTGGCAATGGGCTAGGGAGGGAGGGAGGGAGGGGGTTGAGACTGGCAATGGGCTAGGGAGGGAGGGGGGTTGAGACTGGCAATGGGCTAGGGAGGGAGGGAGGGGGTTGAGACTGGCAATGGGCTAGGGAGGGAGGGAGGTTAAGACTGGCAATGGGCTAGGGAGGGGGGGAGGGGGGTTGAGACTGGCAATGGGCTAGGGAGGGAGGGGGGTTGAGACTGGCAATGGGCTAGGGAGGGAGGGAGGGAGGGGGGTTGAGACTGGCAATGGGCTAGGGAGGGGGGTTAAGACTGGCAGTGGGCTGGGGAGGGGGGTTAAGACGCAGTGGGCTATGGGGGGAGTTAAGACTAGCAATGGGCTGTGGGCTGATGAGGGCTGGCAATGGGCTATGAGCTGATGAGGGCTGTCTGGAAATGGGGTGATGGGGGGGTTAGGACTGGTAATGGGCTATGGGGGGGGTTAAGACTGGTAGTGGGCTGATGGGGGGGGTTAGGACTGGTAATGGGCTATGGGGGGGTTAAGACTGGTAGTGGGCTGATGGGGGTGTAGGACTGATAATGGGTTATGGGGGGGCTAGGACAGGAAATGGGCTGATGGGGAGGGGTTAGGACTTGAGGTGGGCTGATGTGGTTAGGACTGGTAATGGGCTGTGGGCTGATGGGGGGGTTTAGGACTGGCAATGGGCTATGGGGGCTGACTGGAAATGGGCTGATGGGGGGTTAGGACTGGTAAAGGGTTATAGGGGGGGGGGCTTAAACTGAAAATGGGGTGATGGGGGTTAGGACTGGAAGTTGATTGACGGGGGGCTAGGACTGGTAATGGGTTGGGGTGTTGCTAGGACTGGAAATGGGCTGAGTGGAAGGGGAGGCTTGAACTGCAAATAGCTGATGGGGAGGGGGCTTGGAATGGAAATGGGCTGTGAGGGAAGGGAGCTAGGACTGAAAATGGGCTGATGGAAAAGCTAGGATCGGACTGGAAATGGGCTGTTGGGGGGAGCTGAGATTGGAAATGGGCTGTGGTGGGGGCTTGAATTGAAATGGACTCATGGAGGGGCTAGAACTGGAAGTAGGCTCATGGGGGGGCTTGGACTGGAATTGGGCTGAGTGGAGGGGAGCTATGATTTGACATGGGCTGATGGTGGGGCTAGGAAATGAGTAGAAATGGGCTGATGGGGGGGCTAGGATTGAAAATGAGCTGATGAAGGGACTTGGACTGGAAATGGGCTGATGCAGGGACTAGAAGGGAATGGATGCTGGGTGAGACTGGAACTAGAAGGGAGCTGATGTTGGGGGAGGATTAGAATGGGATGGGGCTGGGAGAGTAAAATGGAGAGGGGAAAAATATTTTGTGTAGGAGGGATGAAAAATCTACAATTGGCCAGGTATTGGGAGAGTAATTGGGGATTGAGGATGGAGGGGTAAAATTTGTGTGGATGAAATAGGAATGAGGAAAGAGCAAAAGGAGAAAGATTAGTATGTTAAAGCAGATGTAGAGAGAGAGAGAATGGAAAAAAAACTAGAAGAGAGAAGAAAGGACAAATGGACAGCAGACGATGGAGAGTTAGCAGAAAACATGAAGAAACCAGAAGAAGGTGGCTGGACCAATTGCAACTGAAAAAAAATGCACAAAAGGTAGAAAGATATCTCTTTATTTTGAATTTATTAACTGGAATATGTCAGCTCTGGGAAATGTGCATCATTAACATCTGCGCTTTGTTTGGTACAAGAGGAAATTCCTATTTGACGTTGCCACTTGTTCTCTTTCCCCAGTATTCTCTGAAATGTATTGGTTTAATATTTGCAGTGTTGCCTTTTGATAGGTAGGGTATGGTGCTTTGTGAGTCCTGGTAATGCTGTCAGGATACGGCGGGTTTGCTATGGGTTCTAAATGGGCAGCGTTTGTAGTAGTTCCTAATGTGCCTGGCGGTTGGCACTGGATTATAGTAATGTAGAAATCTTTTAGTCTTTCTTTATCCATACACTCATTAAGAGACATGTTTACTAAAAGTTAGTGTATGGTAACATTATGCAAATATTTATGCAAATAAGACCACTTATGCAAATGACGTGCTGGCACTTTGAGGAAATTCTTTGGTTTTGTGCGGCAGTTTGGGCACTCGGGCTCAAAAAGGTTAGCCATCACTGGGCTAGGGCATGCAATGTGGGTACAGTGTACCCAGTTTGGATTACTGGGTGTATACATATTTCAGCCAACGTGTGGTCCCACCCTGCACTGCCTTACCAGGGGCTGTTCATTTAGCTGGGTTTACGGACATTTTGGGACTTATCCTGGGGAAGATCCGTACACCCTTGTTAGAGTGGTCCCCAGATGTGCACTGCTTGCCCCATTACAGGCATTGTGGTTCCTGTGTGATGTTTGGGGTACCTGCTGGGTACGTGTCCCCTGGATGGGACACTGTGGAACACAGAGTACTGGGCATGTTTAACCTTGATAAGACACTGTCTTGCTGATTTCCAGTTTCTGTGTTCCTAGGCGACAGCCTAGTCCACCCTGTGCCCCAGTTGCCCCCGCTGCATGTCCCACCTTCAGCCCCCTTTGCCCCATTTGCACCATCACCATAGTGCCCTTTCATACTTGGGCACTATGCTGTTGCTGCAAATGGGCACTACTATCAGTTTTTGGGCTCCCTGTCTGTGCTCTACATTGCTGACATTGAAATGGTCTCTCTCTCCTGCAAATGTGCATTTACCGACAGATTTTCACTGGCGCTAATGTTCCAGCGTTAGTGTAGCAGAAGCCTCTCCCTGCCCATTGACCCCCTTCTCTCCGCCTTCTCTCCACCCTCTGGGACAGTTACCGCTGCCGGTAACATTACCGCACAGTAACGTTACCAATGCTACGTTACCACACCTTAGTAAACATATCCCCTAGAGTTGTACAACCTACTTCATCAGTCTCTGCAACACTGGTGAGTGATCCCATGGAAAGGTATGGGAATTACAAAACAACCGGTAATGGTGTTCCCAGGAATATTTCTGGTGTTCCACTCTTTACAAATCCTAAAAATGTATTGGGTAGTAATGCTCCCTTATCCAGGATTATTCGTTTGGGTTCAGAACAGTTGGTGGAATGCTTCAACACCCTCTGAAGTTTCACTTTTGATATTTGCTGTATTGTCTCTTGGACTGACTTATTGCTCTGTGGGTTGTTGGAACAGTCAACTTGTCGCAAGAGGCTGCTTAAATTCAAAGATCACAATAGCAGACTGGGTCTAGCTGAGGGGTTTCTATTAAAAATGGAGCTCCAGATGACAACCTTGTAGGCAGTAAAGGCGACAAGTATTAAGGGCAGTCTGCTTTTGCATACGAGGTGTGACAAAAAAGAAACAAGACTGTCCCATAAATGTTTTATTACAAAATCTACAGAGAAATTACGCATTGTCCCCTTCAAAGTAATCCTCCCCAGAGTTAATGCACTTCTGCATTCGCTTCTGCCATGTACAGAAGTACTCGGTAAAGTTCTCCTCCTTGAGGTCCCTCAGCTCCCTTGTCACAGTGGCCTTGATCTCTTCTACAGAGGTGAAAAGTGTTCTTTTGAGCATAGTCTTCAGCCTGGGGAAGAGCCAGAAGTCACACAGTGTGGGATCTGAGGAATAAGGAGGGTGGTCGAGAGCTGTGATCGGTTTGTTGGCCAAAAGCTGCCTCACACTGAGCGCGGTGTGTGCGGGTGTGTTGTCGTGGTGGAGCAGCCGCGACTTGTCTTTCCACAAAGCCTGCCTGCTGTGCCAAACCCGATCATGGAGGTGATTGAGGACCTGCTGGTAGAAGTGCTGGTTGACTGTCTGATCCTCAGGCTCAAACTCATCATGGACCACTCCCTTCTGGTCGAAGAATGCGATCAGCATGACCTTGATCCTTGATTTGGACATGCACGCCTTCTTGGGTCTGGGTGACAGTCGAGTTTTCCACTGCAGGCTCTGTCTCTTGCTTTCAGGGTCATACTGGAAGACCCAAGTCTCGTCTCCTGTGATGACTCGGCCAATGAATGCTGGATCTTCTCTGATCTTCTCTAGCAAGTCTCCACGAACATTGATCCGGTGCTCCTTCTAGTCGTCCGATAATTGCTTGGGCACCATCTTGGCGCACACCTTCCGCATCCCCAGCTCTTGCACCAAGATGGTACGCTCTGACTCCCTGTTCAGGTTGAGCTTCTCAGCTATCATCTGCACCGTCAATCTGTGATCACTCTGCACCAGCTGGTTCACTCTGTCAATGCTCTCAGCTGTCTTTGTCATGGAAGGCCGTCCTGACTTGGGGTCATCCTCCACCTCCTCGCGGCCAGTCTTGAAGAGTTTGTGTCACTTGAAGACTCGCGGCCTTGACATTGCACCTTCTCCATAAGCCTTTTGGAGAAGTTGGAGACACTCAGTTGGGACCTTCTCCAATTTAACCAGAAATTTCAAGTTGATTCTTTGCTCCATAATTCTGCCACCTCCAGTTCGGTGACAAAGCGATGGAGCAGTGTGCTACAAAAAACCCTGAAAAAGAAAAACAGAGTGAGAGAAATGAAAAATATTATAGCAGAATAGTGGCAAGACGTTCCACAACAAAGTGACATAAGCGGTTAGTGAATTGGCATTGAGTCATGGGCGTGGCTGCCACAGTCTCATTTCTTTTTTGTCACACCTCGTAGATAGGCAGAGGCTTTGAGAAACTTAATGAGAGCAAAAAGATTAAGGGTTAATTCACTGGTTTGTCCCTTATGCACTCCGATGCTATGTGGTTAACATCGGGGTGTGTCGGGGGCATTCTGGGTGCGGAGGCAGTTAGATCTGTGCCTTGAAGATAGGCAAGGAAACCCCTCACCTATCTGTAGGCGCTGGAGCTAACCATGTTGCATCGAAAATTGATGCTACATGGGTAGCTCCTGTGGCCTCCTAGCTGTGCGCTGATACCCAGATTTTCAATGCCGAAGCTGCATATGACCCCAGCATGGAAAATCTGGGTTAGGCAGAATGGGGGTGGGTTATGCGCCGATGCGGCGCATAGCACCACCCACATCAATATGGGCCCAAAGATTTTTGGACTTTTCAAAAACCCACCTTTTGTTTCCAACTGTGATTTTAAAAAATGTTCTGAAGATGTAACTATTTAATGCTGATTCTGTTATATCTGAATTGAATTACATTTCCCCTAGAATTCCTTCAGCTGATGAGACTGAAGAGGCCGAAGTTGCAGTAGATTCTTCACTTAGTTTGGATCTTATTAATTTCCAGGAATCTTCCAATGATAAGATACCCAGCAGGGCTCCATAACTTCTATTTCTTTTCTTTTCTCTAGCAGTAGAGAATGATAAGGTTCAGATATTAAAAGCATATTTCCTGATGAAAGATGCTTTTTTGTGGCAAAAAGATTGCTTTATTTCCCAATGTTCATAAGGCATATGCAACTTGAAGCTTTGAGTTTTGGTTTTGAGGGCAAATTTTGTTTTAACATTTTCCATGTAGTCCATGTAGTAGGGGTTGGTGAGTGTTTTAGGGGTGTATTTTTGAAGTCCTTTTCATGCTTTGGACATCTGAAAATGGACACAGATATGCCCCTGGAGCCACTTTAGAAGCCAGGTCTATGGATGTCCCCAGTGTTAGGACATAATGGGGATGTGGTGGAGGTGTGACTGGGGTGTTCCCAAGAACTTTGACATCCTCACCCAATTTCACAAACATCCCTGATGTCCCGAACCGGGTCAAAGGTTATATGTGCTCAGGCCTGAACAGGCATCTGAGAAATACTTGTTTTGATAGGCAAAAGTCTGGAGAGCATGGAGTAAGAGGTGTGCTCATATTCCATCTTATTTTATAATTTGTCAACGAACACTGAAAAGGAAGGGGGGAGGGGGGAGGGAGGAGTGGTCTAGTGGTTAGGACAAGGTACTTCAGGCCGAAGGGCCAGGGGTTCAAGTCCCACCTGGGGACAGCAATCTCAGGCCGGAGGGACTGGGATTTCTAGTCCTATAGGCACTCCTTGTGGTCTTGGGCAAGCCACTTAACCCTCCATTGCCCATGTTCCCTGTAAGTATTAACGTATGTGTGTCATATCCCCTCATGTTAAATGTATCCCCCAATTGACTGCTTTGACCCAGTGAAAAGCGGAATATAAATACAGCTAAATAAATAAATGGGGCTCATGTTTTTGTTTCGTCACCCTGTTTGACATCGCCATACGCAGCCTTGCTTTGGATGGGTGTCCCCATCCCAGGGTTTCATAGTGGAGATGACTTTGTGGATTCTGGCACAGGATTCCATGATATGAGGGGGGGGGGACATCTATGCTTCTAAAATCGGGCCGAAACATCCCTGGCATTTTTATGCACATTCTGCCCTGGATATCCCAGATTGCACTTAGATACCCTTTCTAAAATGCCACTTCAGATCTGTTTGTTTTATGAATTTATGAATGTATTTTTGTAAGCCACATAGAACATTGGTTGCATACAATGGCCCATAAGAGCAATAAATTGAAATAGAATCCCCAATAAGACTTATATTTGCATACTGTTCCTCACTACCATTCCTTTCTCTCTACACCCCTCCTCATGAACTCTGCTCTTCTACTGGCTTGCTTCTCTTTTTTACCCTTTTCTTCCATTTCCAACTCTAGACTTCAATCCTTTCACCTCACTGCTCCTTATGCATGGAACAAACTATCTGAGTCTATACTTCAGGCTTCATCTCTGCCCTTTTTCAAATCCATGCTAAAGGCTCACCTCTTTGAGGCTGCTTTTGGATCCTGATCCCCTTTCCCCGTGTCTCCTAACCCTTCCCTATTCTATGCTTATTCATATCTTTTGTCTTGTCTGTCTTAATTAGATTATAAGCTCTGATAAGCAGGGACCATCATTATAGGTATCTGTACAGCTCTACGTATCACTACTACTGAACTTTTGTATAGCACTACAAGATTTACGCAGCACTGCACAGACACATGTAAGATGGTCCCTGCTCATCAGAGCTTACAATCTAGTTAAGACAAACAACACAGTAGCTGTAGACATGGGATACAGCTAGGGGGAATGGTAAGGAAACACAAAGGAGAACAGGTGACTCAAGATCCGAAAGCGGCAGCAAAGAGGTGAGTTTTCAGCCTGGATTTGAAAAGTGTCAGAGAAGCAGGGCCGGCCTGTCCATTGAGCAAGAATGTTTTTTTGCACAGGGCCCTGCGTTTCAGGGGGCCCCGAGCAAAAAACATTCTACATAAGCCCAAATAGATAAAAAGAAAGCAAACCAGCTGCTGCTGCCGCTGCCGGAGCGGCAGAATCAAGCGTCCCACCGTGGGGCCCCCCCTGCCCGGCAAAGCCTCCTTGCAGCATCAACTCTGGAGTCCCAAAGCGCGGGCTTTCAGAGCCACGAAGGGAGAGCTTCTCTGACCCCTTGTGGCTCTGTTAAGCCTGCCGGCGGGATTAACAGAGCCACGCGAGAAAGAGAAACTCTCGCGGCTCTGAAAGCCTGCGCTTTGGGACACTGTCCGGAGCTGATGCTGCAAGAAGGCTTTGCCGGGCAGGTCGGGCCCCGCGGCGGGACGCTTGATTCTGCTGCTGCCACGGCGGCAGCGGCAGCTGTAGCAGCAGCCGGTTTGCTTTTTTATCTATTTGGGCTGATGGGGGGAGGGGGGGTTAGGACTGGGAAGGGGCCAGGGGGGGGCAAAGACTGGAAGTGGGCTGATGGGGGGGTTAGGACTAGTAATAGGCTATGGGGGACTAAGACTGGAAGTGGGCTGATGGGGTGGGTTAGGACTAGTAATGGGTTATGGGGGGGCTAGGACTTGAAATGGGCTGATGGGGTGGTAGGACTGGTAATGGGCTGATGAGGGGCTAAGACTGGAAATGGGCTGCTGGGGGGGATAGGACTGGAAATGGGCTGATAGGGGGGCTAAGACTGGAAATGGGCTGCTTGGGGGGTTAGGACTAGTAATGCGCTATGGGGGGGCTAAGACTGGAAATGGGCTGATGGGGGGGTTAGGACTAGTAATGGGCTATGGGGGGCTAAGACTGGAAATGGGCTGATGGGGGGTTAGGACTGATAATGGGCTATGGGGAGGCTAAGACTAAAAATGGGCTGATGGGGGGGTTAGGACTGGAAGTGGGCTGATGGGGGTTAGGACTGGTAAAGGGCTATGGGGGGATTAGGACTGGTAATGGTCTATGGGGGGGCTTAGGACTGGAAATGGGCTGGGGGGGCTTAGGACTGGAAATGGGCTGATGGGGGCTTAGGACTGGTAATGGGCTGATGGGGGCTTAGGACTAGTAATAGGCTGGGGGGGTTGCTATGACTGGAAATGGGCTGAGTGGAAGGAGGGCTTGAACTGCAAATAGCTGATGGGGACGGGGCTTGGAATGGAAATGGGCTGAGTGGGGAGGGAGCTAGGACTGGAAAAGGGCTGAGTGGTGGGGGGGTAGGACAGGAAATGGGCTGATGTAGGGGCTAGGATAGGACTGGAAATGGGCTTTTGGGGGTGCTAAGATTGGAAATAGGCTGTGGTGGGGGCTTGGATTGAAATGTATTTATTTATTTAATAGGTTTTTTTTATACCGCCTTTTCCTTCAATCAAAGCGGTTACAAAGACATACAAAGGCTAAACATAGGCAAGGGAAGTGAAAGATGGGATACATAACATGGTGAACTATTACAAAAAACACAATACTGAGATGTTACAATTAATATGAGTTAGTTAGGTGTCATAGCCGTAGTGCTCAATGAAAAGAACAAACTTTAGTTGTTTTCGGAATTCCTTCAGTTCCTCAATTGATCGTAGGTCGGGGGGGAGAGAGTTCCATATTAGAGGGGCCGATAAGGAAAGTGCTCTTTGTGAGGTGAGTTTACAAACTTTAGTGTAGTTACTTGGGGTGCTGCGTGTGTCAGCTGTGGTTTTCCTTCTTGGTCTTTTGCTGGTGTTAGGGAATAAGAGGGCTTGGAGACTGATTGCTGAGGTCTTATGTCTGATTTTGAATATATTGATGACCAACTTGTATCTGATACGAAGGCTTATTGGGAGCCAGTGGAGTTCTTTGAGGATTGGGGTGATGTGGGCTTGAGTTGAAGAGCCGGCGATTATTCTGGCAGCTGTGTTCTGAGCCATCTGCAGTGGTTTGAGTGAGTGTTTCGGGATTCCGTTGTAAATAGGGTTACAGAAGTCAAGAATTGGAGTTATTAGTGCCTGACAGACTGAGCAGAAATGTTGTTGGGAGAGAAGGGGCTTCAGGCGTCTAATTATTTTCATTCTGTAGTAAGCGCTTCTAACAGTTTTTCTGATGTGGGATTGAAGGTTGAGTCGTTTGTCAAGGGTTACTCCGAGGTATCTTACTTCGTCCTTTAAAGGTATTGTTGTATTTTTAAATTTAATAAAAGGCGGGGGGCTGAAGTCAGTGTTTCGAGTAATGATGAGAGCCTCTGTCTTGTTATGGTTCATGGCCAGGTTGTTGAGCGTGAGCCAGGCAGACATGTTTTCGAGGCAGTTCGTAATCTTGTTATATTCGGGGCTGTTAAGGTTGACTGTCGTGTAAATCATTATGTCATCAGCATAAATAGTGTAGTCTATTTGATGGGCAACCATGATGTTGCAGATTGGCTGGATAAATATATTAAATAGAAGAGATGAAAGCGCAGAACCTTGGGGAACACCTTGTTTAATCTTAGTGGGTAGAGAGGTGATGTTATTAATTTTTACCTTGAACTGCCTATCAGTTAAGTAAGATTTAAACCAGCTTAGGACAGTGCCGGTAATACCAATGCTCTGGAGTCTGGTTAGTAGGATACTGTGGTCCACTGTGTCGAAGGCCGCTGATATGTCTATAAAAATCATTAAGGTTCCTTGATTGTAATTGTCTATGGTGTGGATGATGTCATTGAACAGATAGAGCAGCAAGGTTTCAACTCCATGGTTAGGGCGGAAGCCATGTTGGTGAATGTCGAGCGGGGCATGTTCGTCAATGTGGTCCTGGAGTTGTAGTTGGACTGTTTTTTCGATGATTTTAGCTAGGAGAGGTATGCTGGAGATTGGCCTGTATGCTGCTGGATTGCTCTTCTCTAAGTTAGTTTTCTTGGGGATAGGCCTTATTGTGGCTAATTTTAATTGTTCTGGCATTGTTCCTTGAGTTAGGGAGTTGGTAGCAAGGTTGTGTAAGAAACTGAGGAAGTTTTGCTTGGTTGCTTTGATCCATAGGACTGGGCAAGGATCGGTGGGTGCGGTACTTGTGTTGAGAGAAGAGATGATGTCTGAAATTTGCTTGGTTGAAGGAATGTGGAACCTGTCCCAACTTGTGACGGGTATGGTAAGACTAATGGTTCCTGTGAATTTTTGAGGCGGTGTATGGCCTATTTTCTCCTGAAGAAAATTTGCATATATTTGAGGGTTGACTTGTATGTCTATGTCAGGGCTAGGTTCATTGGTAAGTTTTTTTACTATCTCGAATAGTTCTCTGGGTTTGTTGAAAGCTCTCATGATTGTGTTAGTGTGATGTTCTCGTTTTGCTTCGTTGATAAGATTGTTGTATTTAATTTGCTGTGTAGAATATGAGTTCTGTGAGGTGGGCGATTTGGAACGTCTCCAATGGCGTTCTAGCTTTCTTAATTCTCTTTTAGCGTGGCGTATGCTATTGGAGTACCATGGTGCGTGATGTCTTTTGTTATTCGAATTTATGACTAAGTTAGTTTTCGCTGCTGTGTTGATGGTATTGTACCAATTGTTAACTTGCTTGGTCAGATCGAGTTCGTTTAAATTAAGGTAAGGTAGTGTTTCTTTTAGGAACTGTTCTTTTTTGAAAGCTTTGAATCTTCTTAGCCTAAATGAAGCAGATTGTGTATTTTTAAGCTTATCCATTTTGTTTAAGAATTCTATTTTGATTCTGTGGTGGTCAGACCAAGGAACCGGAGTGATTACAGGTGACGAGATGAAGCCCTTGTCCATGATTTGTTTTGGTGCGAAAATGAGATCTGGCGTGGATCCGTATCTATGCGTGGGAGTGTTTATAAGCTGGGTGTATTGTAAAGAGTCCATTGCTTGAAGGAAGGTTACCTTGTCATTATTTGAGGCGGAGCTGAGGTTAAAGTCGCCTAGTAGGATTAGCGGTTTGTGGTTCGTGTTGATTGCACAGACGGTTTCAAGAATGGAGGTTAGTTCTTCCGCTGGAGCGTGGGGGGCTCTGTAAATTAGGCAAATGGCTAAATGCTTATTTCCCACTACAATAGAGCTGCATTGGTCAGAGCTGTTAGCAGTGATAGTTTGAAGCTTTAGTGAGTCTTTTGCGATGATTAGCACTCCACCTCCTCTTTTGTGAGTGTGAGGGTTGTTAAAGGCGGAGTATGAGGGGGGGACCAGTTGGTTGAGGAGAACGTTGTCAGTGGGGTTGAGCAAGGATTCTGTAATGCATAAGATGTCAGGATGTTGATCCTCAATGTGGTCTCTGATGATATTGATCTTGTTTCTTACAGATCTGGTGTTCATAAGTTCTATGGATGTGGTGTTTAGGTTATAGGGCATTTTAGGGTATGCCTCTGGATTTAAATGATTATGCTGTTTAATGTCGTTGTCATTGTTTCTGGCTTTAGTGTGTACGCTCAGTGAGGGACAGTGAAGCATGTGATATATCGAGATGATTGTTGGTAACCATATGTATAGGGGGTGTAAGTGTAAAGTTACTAATTTCTGGGGGTAGAGTGGGTTGTTGAAGAGAAATTTCGGGTGGTAGGAAGGCACTGCCATGGTCGAAGATTGTTGTCCTTACCTTTAACCACCGAAGGATAGTGTGGTTTGACCTTTAGTAACTAATAAAATATCTTCATTGGTAGAGTGCAGAAAGAAGAATTTGGTGTTGAAAATTATAATCGTACTCTAAAATACACAAAATAGATAAAACGATCTGATGTGAAAGTAGTAGGAAACTATTTAAACTAAATAAATAGTAGTGGTATTAACAGAACAATATACCAGATATTTACTTACAGACAATAGAGGGCAATACTGAAACTAATACGTGCGTTTAGATGCTTGCTCCTATAGTTAATGAAGTATTGTTTGCTGCTATGAAGCAAGGATTTTTCCGTGTCAAATCCTTCTTTAGCCTAAGTGTTACGCCTAAGGGCCATGCCAAAGGGCCCTCTGGCGAGGCCCTCAGGCGCGGACCTGCAAGGCGCGGGCGCGCCTCTGCTGCAGCGATTTTAGAGCCGTTGAAGTGATCAGTGATTGGCGGCAGGTTTCCCTTACGTGGAGCACAATTACAGGCAAACAGCTGATTTTCTTAGCTCTCCCCGATTCAAATCGCGCCTCTGCTGCAGCGATTTTAGAGCCGTTGAAGTGATCAGTGATTGGCGGCAGGTTTCCCTTACGTGGAGCACAATTACAGGCAAACAGCTGATTTTCTTAGCTCTCCCCAATTCAAATCGCGCCTCTGCTGCAGCGATTTTAGAGCCGTTGAAGTAATCAGTGATTGGCGGCAGGTTTCCCTTACATGGAGCACAATTACAGGCAAACAGCTGATTTTCTTAGCTCTCCCCGATTCAAATCGCGCCTCTGCTGCAGCGATTTTAGAGCCGTTGAAGTGATCAATGATTGGCGGCAGGTTTCCCTTACGTGGAGCACAATTACAGGCAAACAGCTGATTTTCTTAGCTCTCCCCGATTCAAATCGCGCCTCTGCTGCAGCGATTTTAGAGCCGTTGAAGTGATCAGTGATTGGCGGCAGGTTTCCCTTACGTGGAGCACAATTACAGGCAAACAGCTGATTTTCTTAGCTCTCCCCGATTCAAATCGCGCCTCTGCTGCAGCGATTTTAGAGCCGTTGAAGTGATCAGTGATTGGCGGCAGTTTTCCCTTACGTGGAGCACAATTACAGGCAAACAGCTGATTTTCTTAGCTCTCCCCGATTCAAATCGCGCCTCTGCTGCAGCGATTTTAGAGCCGTTGAAGTGATCAGTGATTGGCGGCAGGTTTCCCTTACGTGGAGCACAATTACAGGCAAACAGCTGATTTTCTTAGCTCTCCCCGATTCAAATCGCGCCTCTGCTGCAGCGATTTTAGAGCCGTTGAAGTGATCAGTGATTGGCGGCAGGTTTCCCTTACGTGGAGCACAATTACAGGCAAACAGCTGATTTTCTCTTGGACTCATGGAGGGGCTAGACCTGGAAGTAGGCTCATGGGGGGCTTGGATTGGAAATGGGCTGAGTGGAGGGGAGCTAGGATTTGACATGGGCTGATGGTGGGCCTAGGAAAGGACTAGAAATGGGCTGATGGGGGCTGGGATTGGAAATGAGCTGATGGAGGGACTCGGATAGGACTGGAAATGGATGGGGGAGCTAGGACTGGAAATGGGCTGATGGTGGGGCTAGGATAGGATTGGAAATGGGCTGATGGGGGGCTAGGACTGGAAACAGGTTTATGGGGGGCTAGGACTGGAAATGGGCTGATGCGGGGACTAGAAGGGAGCGGATACTAGGTGGGGCTGGAACAAGAAGGAAGCTGATGTTGGGGGAGGATTAGAATGGGATGGAGCTGGGAGAGTGAAATGGAGAGGGGGAAAAATATTTTGTGTGGGAGGGAAGACAAATCTACAATTGGCCGGATATTGGGAGAGTAAGTGGAGATTGAGGATGGAGGTGTAAAATTTGAGTGGATGAAATAGGAATGAGGAAAGAGCAAAAGGAGAAAGATTAGTATGTTAAAGCAGATGTAGAGAGAGAATGGAAAAAAACTAGAAGAGAGAAGAAAGGACAAATGGACAGCAGACGATGGAGAGTTAGGAGAAGGCACAAAGAAACCAGAAGAAAGTGGCTGGAGCAATTGCAACTGAAAAAAATGCACAAAAGGTAGAAAAATATCTCTTTATTTTGAATTTATTAACTGGAATATGTCAGCTCTGGGAAATGTGCATTAACATCTGTGCTTTGTTTAGTACAAGAGGAAATTAATTTATAGTTTTATTTCTACAGTGTTGTTGTACATTCCAAGTTTGGCTTTTGGGGTTCCCAGTTTAATTATTGTCTTCCTATTTCTAAATTGTGATTCCTTGTTTGGTGATGGTCTATGTTCTGCATGTGTAACTGAGCTGAGGTATTCTGTTTATGCAGTTGCTATTTGACATTGCCACTTGTTCTCTTTCCCCAGTAGGTCATGTATTGTTATTCTCTGAAATGTATTGGTTTAATATTTGCAGTGTTTCCTTTTGATAGGTAGGGTATGGTGCTTTGTGAGTCCTGGTCATGCTGTTAGGATATGGTGGGTTTGCTATGGGTTCTAAATGGGCAGTGTTTGTAGTAGTTCCTAATGTGCCTTGCGGTTGGCACTGGATTATAGTAATGTAGAAATCTTTTAGTCTTTCTTTATCCGTACACTCATTAAGAGGCATGTTTACTAAAAGGGATCTGCGCTTTCTTCCCTTCTATTCAACATTTTTATTCAGCCAATTTGTCAAATTATGGCAGCCCATCAAATAAGTTATACGATTTATGCAGATGACATCATGATTTATACACCGATTGATCTCATTAACCCCGACTACAGCAAGATCACAAATTGCCTTGACAACATGTCTTCCTGGCTCACATGCAATAACCTTGCCTTAAACTACAATAAAACAGAGGCGCTTATTGTCACTCGAAACACCGACTTCAACCCCCCACCTTTCATTAAATACAACAACATTACAATACCAGTTAAGGATGAAGTTAGATATCTTGGAATTACCCTCGATAAAGGTCTAACCCTCCAGTCACACATCAGAAAAACTGTGAGGTCTGCATACTACAGAATGAAAGTGATTAGACGCCTCAAGCCCTTACTCTCATATGACCACTTCCGGTCTGTCTGCCAAGCCTTAATAACTCCTATTCTGGACTTTTGTAATCCTATCTACTACGGTCTTTCAAAACACTCACTTAAACCTCTTCAGATGGCTCAGAACACGGCAGCCAGAATTATTGCTGGCTCAGCATCTCAAGATCACATTACCCCTACTCTCAAAGAGCTCCACTGGCTTCCAATAAGCCAGCGCATCAAATACAAGATGGTAATTAATATATTCAAGATCAGACATAAATGCTCTGCTTTTAGCCTTCATAACCTCTTACTCCAGAATAACAACAGGCCAAGACGAATAACTACATCAAACACCCTCAGCACCCCAAGTAGTTTCAGAAAAGCGTGTAAATGTACTACACAAAGGGCAATTTCCTTATCGGCCCCACTTATATGGAACTCTCTCCCTCCCGATGTGCGATCCATGGATGATTTAAAGGAGTTCAGAAAACAACTAAAATTTGTACTCTTCAATGAGTACTATGGCACAGACATCTAACAGTCTCTATTATTATAGCCTGCATATAACTTGTTTTACTGTAACGGTTCCTTGATGTTGCGTATCCCAATTTTACCTTCACTCTTTAGTTTAGTCAGTGTATGCCCCCCTGTCTCTGTTCTCCCTTCTTGTGTCTGGTAACCGCTTTGATTTAAGGAAAAGGCGGTATAGAAAACCTGTTAAATAAATAAATAAAATAAATAAATAAAAGTTAGTGTATGGTAACATTATGCAAATATTTATGCAAATGAGGCCCCACACCGAGTCTCCGCACATGGCCCCGCACCCCCCTTGGGCCGCCCCTGCAGAGAAGGCGCCTGATGTATAGACTCAGGTAGTTTGTTCCAGGCATAAGGGGCAGCAAGGTGAAAGGAGCAAATTCTGGAGTTAGCAATATGCCTTATAGAGCTTTATAAATGTTTAATAGTAGCAATAGTAGTAGTACTAACCGAGGCTGATGAAATAGAACATGTAACAGATATTGTCATATGAAAGCCCCAAAAGACACTGAATTCCTTTTATCACAAAGTCTCTACCAATCATCTGATATAATCATGATTAGGGTCTATTGCCCTATAAAGGCAAGAAATCAACCCATTAGGTCTCTCTTTCCCACAAAGCACTTTCTCAAAGCCTTGTTATGTGTAAATAAAAAGCACTGCTCTCTCTGGTGGTCATATTGCCTATTTTGAAAATACTAGAAGATGGAAACCTGCCTGCCTTGTCATCAATTCACTGAAGAAAAAGAGAAAATGCAAGCAATTGCACATTTGCTCCTGGAGAAGGGCAAAAGGTTTCCCCATCTTTCTAGAGAATCTCTGCGTTAAGAGAAGAATAAATGGAGAATACCAATGGTATTTATTCATTCCTTTGCACATTTCCCCAAATATTTACCATATTAAAATAAAATGGTAATTCATACAAACCATGCATTTGCCCATGCTTGATATTTTAGTCAAAGTTTTACTATTCAAGTGTGAGATGAATTTTCTGTCCTACCAGAACCCATTTTGCAATTTGTTTCTGTATTTCTATTACAGTAACAAGAAAATGAGATGTGAGACTCCTTTACAGGTAATGGATAGAAGCAATGAAGTGAAACCAGAATCATTTTATCTCTATATGAACCTAAGTGTTCCTTCTGAATTATTCATTATAAAATTCTAGTCTTAAAATCTTGAAAACTAGAATAGGTTAGAAGAAAATCAAAGGCATGCATAAAGGCAGACATTAATGTGTTTGATAGGCTGACAACTTTTCCATATTTTTGCCTGTTATTGGCCTTTGTTACCCATATCATAGAATTGAATAAGCATAGGGATATTCAAATGTTTTTAGTCACTAGGATTTTTGACAAAATATTGCAGACTCATATTTAACATTCTTTAAGTCTCTCTTTCTCAAGCTACCATAAACAGTTTCAGAAAATATGTCATAAGATTGTGATTGCAATGGAAGGGTAATCTCAAAATAGGATCTGTGAGCTCAGATATATGGAATAGTGTTAGTGGCATATCGGCCTAAATTATTCATTACAGATGAGCAATTCAAAGCCAGGCTATGCTTTGTATTCTATGTAGCAGATTTCTTTTCTGCTATGTATTTGGTATTTTGTTTGAGAACAAGTGTTTCTGTTATGTCTGAAGCTTCCCCTTTGATTGGGTTTCTTTAATTTATCTGCAACTATAACTACTAAGTGAAATGGAGGAGTGTCCTAGTGGTTAGAGTACTGGCTTGGATAACCAACAGACCAGGGTTTGATTCCCACTAGCACTCCTTGTGGCCAGGGCCAGCACTACTGGGTAAGCGCAGCAGGAGGGCAGTGGGGGGTGCTGTCACTAGCTACCCACTGCTTCAGAAAAGAAAGCAGCCATGGGAGCATTTGTCTGTTCCCACAGCTCTGCTATCTTAAACCGCTGGACTGCGGTGTTTCCAGCAGTAACAAGCATTCATTTCCTGTTTCTTGTAAGAAATAGCAAAAGCTTATTATTGCCTTTAGAAACTCTGCGGTCCAGCAGTTTAAAAGATAGCAGAGCCGCGGGAGCAGAGAAATGTTCCCACGGCTGCTTTCTTTTCTGAAGGACAAATCAGTGAGGGGAGAGAGGGCAGCTGATACAGGAGGGAAGAGAAGGAAAGGGGCCAGAAGGGAGCTGACCGAGGGGGGGGGGCTGGAAGGGAGCTGACCGAGGGGGGGGGCTGGAAGGGAGAAGACAAGGGGGGGGTTGGAAGAGAGCTGACACAGGGTAAGTTGGAGGCTGGAAGGGAGCTGACATGGGGGGTTGGAAGGGATCAGAAAAGAGAAGAAAGAAGGGGCTGGAGGGAAGGTGGGGGCTGAATGGGAGCTGACACCTGGGGATGGGACTGGAAAGGAGCTGACAACTGGGGATGGCACTGGAAGGTGGATGGACAGAGGAGAGGATGACTGGAAGGAAGCTGATACGGGAGGGGGCATTGGGTCTGGAAGTTCGCTGATACATGGGATGGTATTTGGACTAGAAGGGGCTGGACAGTGGGGAAGGAGGGGGACTGGAAGGGAATAGACACCAGTGGCGGTACTGGGAATGCAAGGGGATTGACACTGGAAGGTAATGGAAGGAGAGACTGTAAAGGAGGGGGCTGATACTGGGGAGGGTGACTGGGACTGGAAAAAGGCTGATGGAAGAAAATGAAAGAAGCCAAAGGCGAGACAAGAAATGGCAGATGGACTATAGACCATAGAAAGAGAGTTAAGAGAAGATAGAGGAAAACAGAAACCTCAGATCAGTACCAGCATGATCAAAAATTGTCAGACAACAAACATACAAAAAATAATTTTATTTTCAATTTAGTGATTGGACTTTGCACTATCTTTATATTTCACACAGTATGGGGAACTACATCTCTTATCTAGTGTGGCACCGCATGTGGAGTCTGTTTTTTGAGGGTTTCAGTTTAATTTTGTCTACAGATTTTTATTTTTACTTTAGGTTGTGGTCTCTTATTCTGTACTTGGTGAGGGTCTGTATTCTGAGTGTGTGACCAAGGCCAGGTGTTCTGTTAACATGGAGTTTGTATATAGAAATCTGTACTTTAGTAATTTGACTCGTTCAGCTTTTCAAATAGATGTATGGATGTTTTGGGGATCATTGCAGTATTGATAGTGCTGCTTTTTTCTGGGTAGACACCCTTATTGTATGAGCTTTTGAAGTGTATGCTGGTATGGTATGGTAGATTTGGACTTGAAGATATTCAGTGACTTTTGCAGTGTTTTCTATTAAGGAATTCAGGGTTGCCAAGTTACCCGATTCCATGAGCTGGTTAAAACACTTGGATTAACATGAGGAGAGCCGCAGCCACGTTCCCACGACCACGTGTTGAAAGGCTGGTTAAAACACTCAGATTAACATCAGGAGAGCCGTGGCCATATTCCTGTGGCCACATGATTGAAGGTACTTCCCCCTCAGCTGGCAACCACTTAAAAGGAGCCCCATCACTCCGACGCTGCAGTATTTCCATGTCTTCTCCTACCTGTTTTCTGCATGCTATAGTTGTGCCTGTGATTATTCTTCCCTTTTGTCTCCCAAGGCTGGTTAAAACACTCAGATTAACATCAGGAGAGCCACAGCTGTGTTACCGCAGCCACATAATTGAAGGTACCTCCTCCTCAGCTGGCAACCATTTAAAGGAGCCCGTCACTGCTCCCAAGGAGCAGGTCGTGCTCCTTGGGCGAGCTCCTTAGGGCAATTCTGGCGGTACAGGCCTCAACTCAATACTCTCAGCCATAGTTACTGCTCCCGGTGAGTGCCTACCACCTTCCCTCGGGTTTGCTGGCTTCTTACTTACGCTTCTTACATTTTTGCTATCTATGGCTACGTCTATGGCCATAATACCTGTTCCCTATACGTCTTTTAATTCTGCAGGTCGCATCTATTGCAAACCTGGTCCCTTGCCTTTAACTACCTTTAACCATTTGGACCATCCTACTCATGCTACTGCTTCCTCCTCTCCCGCTCTTCAACTGCCGGTCTTTACGTAATAAGACTTTACTGCTCAAGGACCTTATCCTTCAAACCAATCCTGCAGCTAATGAACTGCTCTCATTGGATTGTCCTGTTCTCTCCCTGAACACATAAGTATCCCTATGGACATTTCACTCTCCATCACTCTCGATCGCATGGTCCCACTGTGTCCATGCCCCCCACCCCCCCATGTCCATCTCATCACCATGGTACCATTCCGGTCGTTGTACCCTCCGCTCCCAGCTGTGCCATTCCAAACGTCTATGGCACAAGTCTCATTCTCCTTCTGCTTTACAGTTATTTAAGTCCTGTCATCAGGCCTACCATACACATGTTCACCAGGCCGAATGCTCCTACTTCTCCAATATTATCTCATCAGCCTCCAACTCCACTCAGCGACTATACTCAGTTCTGAAATCGTTGTCCTCAATGATTGTCTGGCCAAGGTATCTGACTGGCTCAGCACCATCTACCTACATTTGAATGCTTCCAAGACACTAGCAATCTGGCTCATTTTTGGCAGTCCCTGTTCCTCACAAGTGCCAGCCCTCTCCTCCCTTCTGATTCCTCTAGTTACCTCTCTTCACTATCTTGGTGTAACCCTAGATAATGCTCTCTTATTTCACGACCCATATTTCACTTCTCACCCGCCGGTCTTTTTTCTATCTCCGCCAGATCCGGGCTATCCGTCCCTTCCTGTCCTCTCAGGCTCTGACCACTCTCCTACTGTCACTAGTCATGTCATAAATTGACTTTTGTAACCTGGTCCTCACTGGTATCACTCAAGCACAGTTACACTGCCTACAGTTCATTCAAAAAACACTGCTGCTTGGATCATTACCCACGTTTCCCTCATAGACAATATCACAACTATCTTGATCCACCTACATTGGCTCCCACTGGCTTTTCGTATCCGCTACAAAATCCTTACTGTTGTCCACTGTGCCATCTACACCACAGTACCTGGCCAACCTCCTCCTTTCACACTCCCACCCGCAGTCTCCGCTCCTGTCATGTCGATCGTCTGGTCCTTCCATCTCCCTCTCATGCCCAACTTCAATCCACTCACCTCCCTGTCTTTTTTTTCTTAGGCCCCTCCCTTTGGAACTCCCTCCCCCTGGCTCTGTGCCACAAACCTTCCTTCCCCACGTTTAAGAACCTCCTGAAGAACCATATATTCTGCAGTGCCTTTGACTTGCCTGCCAGCCTCCCCTGATCCCTCCCTGTTATCTCCTCTGTAAATCTCCTTCCTGTGTGATTGCCTTGACTCTTTCCAATTAATTATTGTGGTTCCTTTCCTTTTCTGGTTCTGATGGTTACTGCTTATTTTGTAAACTGCCTTGATGTTATAAAAGGCGGTATATCAAGTTACTGAATAAACATAAACATTAGTTCACAATATGCCTGGCACTGGAGAATATTTATGTTGTTGTCAGTGAGATGACCAGAATTAGATTTTTTTTTTGACTATCACAGCCTGTTTGTATGATGCTAAGCATTTACTGTAAAGTATTTTTATTTTGGCTATGCATTTGCTCTTTTGCTGCAATTTTCTTACAACACTGGATTTGAAGGAGAAATACTAATATCGCTTGAAAAGAGTTCACAAAGTGGTTTTGGGAAAAAGGAGGGTAAAGTGCAGCCAACATTAATAATAATGAGGGAGGGGCACCGATTTATAGGTTGCAGCAGGGTGCTAGAAACCCTAGCACTGGCCCTGCTTGTGGCCTTGGGCAAGTCACTTAACCCTCCATTGTCTCGGAAGAAAGGTCTGGCAATCTACATCTGGTCACACTACCAAGAAAATCCAGGAGCTGTTGGGTCAACAAGAGTCACCATTGACTTGAAGGCACACATTGCATTTTTGCATAACTACCAAAATTATACAGTCAGGGCTAGCCATACCACTAGAGAGACTAGGTGCCCACCTAGGGTGGAAGGCTTGGGGAAGGATGGTGGCAACACAACACTTGGCAGGCAAGACAGCAGCAGAGCATCCTGCCACTGCTATTGCTGCTCTACCTCCATTGGAGTTGACTCAACAAAAACAAGAGCAGCATGTATGCTCAAGACTGCTGCATCCAGCCCCCTCCGACGGGAAGTTTGCATCAGAGGGGGCAGGGCTGGTCAAGGCATGAAACTTGCAGTGCTCAAGAGCCTGCGAAAACACTGAACAGCTTTGTAATCTGATCTGCTCTAGTAGTAAGGAGGGGAAAACATTCTGGAAAAGAAATGGTTTGGATAGTTGACTGCTGTTCCCCTTACAAATTATTTAAATATCTTATTAAATATGAATATGCACAGAATGAGGTTTTACCTCCTAAGGAGCTGATGCAAACAGTTTGTAACCATTGCATATCATTAAACAGTTTTCCCTAGGATTCAGTAGAAATTCAGTGGGCTAGTTACTAAGGTATGCTATCATTAACACGTGTTGAGTCTTGAAGGACTAGAAAAAGGGACTGTTACTTCTGGAGAGAGATCAGCAATTGTGAGTATATACTTCTGGGAATTTTCTGAAAGGAATTCTTTCTTTCTATTAAAGCTATTTAATCTGTGAACCCACTATTTTTTGTTAAATAAGTCAGGGCCTACTAGCAGCAGTTTAAGTTTAAATTTAAAACACAGAAGAGAACTTTCTGGTTACATTTCATACCCAGCAGAGAGCTTATAGTTTTAATTTAATAGTCACACAGGGCCTAGTATCAGCAAAGTATTTTTAGTTTAAATTTAAAACACAGAAGAAAGCTTTCTGGTTAAATTTGGAACCCAGCAGAGAGCTGTAGTTTAAATTTAATAGTCACTCAGGGCCTAGCATCAGTAAAGTATTTTTAGTTTAAATTTAAAACACAGAAGAGAGCTTTCTGGTTAAATTTAGAACCCAGCAGAGAGCTTGTAGTTTAAATTTCATAATAAGTTAGAGCCTAGCAGCAGCAAAGAGCTATAATTTAAATCAAATAAGAATATAGATTAGCACAAAAGGCAAAACAGGGTCAGTACTCTTTGAGCAGCAAATAAGGTCTTTTAGAGACCTTTATAAAGAGGCCTTCTACCTAGGGGGCAAGAGATCTGTGAAACTTTTTCAATAGGTGTTAACACCAGGTGGCAGTTCAAAAGGCCATTTTGAAAGACTCCTTCGATCCAAGCAAGGACTGTTAATCATCCAGGAAGTTGGTCACAGCTTACCTCAGCAGCACAGGCATAAATAGCTCAACCAGAGCTCTGTGATCCTCAGTCTTGAAGGACTAGAAAAAGGGACTGTTACTTCTGGAGAGAGATCTGCAATTGTGAGTATATACTTCTGGGAATTTTCTGAAAGGAATTCTTTCTTTCTATTAAAGCTATTTAATCTGTGAACCCACTATTTTTTGTTAAATAAGTCAGGGCCTAGTAGCAGCAGTTTAAGTTTAAATTTAAAACACAGAAGAGAACTTTCTGGTTACAGTTCATACCCAGCAGAGAGCTTATAGTTTTAATTTAATAGTCACTCAGGGCCTAGTATCAGCAAAGTATTTTTAGTTAAAATTTAAAACACAGAAGAGAGCTTTCTGGTTAAATTTGGAACCCAGCAGAGAGCTTGTAGTTTAAATTTCATAATAAGTTAGAGCCTAGCAGCAGCAAAGAGCTATAATTTAAATCAAATAATAATATAGCTTACCTCAGCAGCACAGGACAGGATACTGTGTAGCAGCCCTCTTTTAATAAGTGTTATTTCCCTCCCTCCCTCCCCACACCCACCCGCCCCTGGGATAATCGTAGCTTTATAGGTACTTACACATCTTAAAAGACAGGAGGTGCACTCAGGTGAAGCTTGTTACCCAAATCAGACATACACTAAGGACCTGAGATTAATATACATTCTTCACCTGAAGCTTAATTAAACGTATTAGGTACAGTTTTATTGGTATAAATATCCATAGCAACCCTTAGAAAGTAAAGAACTTAAAGATCTAAACAAAAACTTAAAACTAAGATGCAGACAGCAGTCCAGCAGTGGGATGGGGGCTTTCCAGTCTTTTGCATTGAGTGTCACATGTATGATTTTCTCCCAGTTGGTGAGAGATCTTACGTGTGCACTAGGTGCAAGGAGCTCTTTGCTCTCAGGGAACGAGTCCGTTCTCTAGAGGCTAGAGTAGCCGACTTGGAAAACATAAGAAAAACAGAGAGGTACATAGACGAGACCTACAGGGATATAGTCCTGAAGTCCCACCTCCAGTCTGGCAGCATCCCTGTTGCCATGGAGGAGAGAGGTCACGTGACAGGAGAGCATCACCCTGGTGTGGCAGGAAGTGATCCTATAACTAGGACCTGTCCTCCAGGTGATGTAAAACCCTCTTGCACCGAGGAAGTTTCTCCAGGGCCATGTGTCCATGAGGGAAGGGTTAGGACAGCCGTTATAGTTGGTGATTCGATCATTAGGCATGTAGATAGCTGGGTGGCTGGTGGACGTGAGGAACGCCTGGTAACATGCCTGCCTGGTGCAAAGGTAACGGACCTCACGCACCACCTATATAAGGTCTTAGATAGTGCTGGGGAGGAGTCTGCTGTCTTGGTACATGTCGGTACCAATGACATAGGAAAATGTGGTAGGGAGGTTCTGGAGGCTAAATTTAGACTTTTAGGTAGGAAGTTGAAATCCAGAACTTCCAGGGTAGCGTTCTCCGAAATGCTTCCCTTCCACGTGCAGGACCCAAAAGGCAGGCAGAGCTCCGCAGTCTCAATGCATGGATGAGACAATGGTGCAGAGATGAGGGGTTTGGATTTGTTAGGAACTGGGGTACATTCTGGGGAAAGGAGGGGCTCTTCCGAAGGGATGGACTTCACCTTAACCGGGATGGAACCAGGCTGCTGGCATTAACTTTTAAAAAGGAGATAGAGCAGCTTTTAAACTAGATAAAAGGGGAAAGCCGACAGTCACCCAAGAGCAGATGGTTCGGAAGAATGTATCCTTGAAGGATACTACCAAAAGCAGAGAGGTTCCAAAAAAGAGTAAAGTAGCCCAAATGCCCTCGAGTATGGAGCAGACAGAGCTTAAAGATCCCAAATTACCCATGTCTACCAATAGCCAAATTAATATGAATAAAATACAGTCTCTAAAATGCTTGTATGCAAATGCTAGAAGTCTAAAAAATAAGATGGGAGAGTTAGAATATATAGCACTAAATGAAAGGTTAGATGTGATTGGAATATCAGAGACATGGTGGAAGGAGGACAACCAGTGGGACACTGTGATACCTAGGTACAAACTATATCGTAATGATAGAGCTGATCAAATTGGTGGAGGGGTTGCGCTCTATGTTAGAGAGGGCATTGAGTCAGAAAGGATTAAAGTTTTGCAGGAAACAAAATTTGCTGTAGAATCTCTATGGATTGAAATTCCATGTAAAAAGGGGAAGGCGATGGCGGTGGGGGTGTACTATTGACTGCCTGGCCAGAATGAACAAATGGATGATGAAATGCTCAAAGAAATCAAGGAAGCTAACAAACGTTACAGCGCGGTAATAATAATGGGCTATTTCAATTACCCCGGTATCGACTGGGTCAGTATCACGTCAGTACATGCTAGGGAGATAAAGTTCCTAGATGACATAAATGACTGCTTCTTGGAGCAGCTGGTTTATGAACCGACCAGAGGGGAAGCCATATTAGACCTAGTCCTTAGTGGAACACCAGATCTAGTGCAAGAGATAAGGGTGTTGGGGCCACTTGGCAATAGTGATCATAGCATGATCGCCTTTGATTTAATTAGTGGAGGAGGGATAGTAAGGAAATCCACAGTACTACCTTTTAACTTTCGAAAGGGAGACTATGATAAAATGAGGAAAATAGTTAAGAGAAAACTAAAAGGAGCAGTTGCAAAGGTTAAAGACTTACATCAAGCTTGGGTGTTGTTGAAAAATACTATCTTGGAAGCCCAGACCAGCTGTATTCCATGCTTTAACCCTCGGATACACTCGGTAAATCGACTGACACGTATACACTACCCCCGGGTCACCCCTGACCCATATGTAGAAATATGGTAAAACATCTACTTTTGTTTGTAAAACATGGTTAAATTGTGAAGAAAAAGACATACTTTTATTTATTTTTTATAATACTTGTTATTAATTCACCCTTTCAAGTGAATAATGTGCAATGCTAGCCAAGATCAGGCAGGACAAGTTGTACAAGGTCAGATATATGCTGCATAATGTCAATACCTGTTAACTATTCAGGTGCAAGCTTAAAAATGGTGTGCAGCACTGCATGCTTTTCAAACTACAATAGTTCTATATTTATTTGCTAGGTGGACAGCAACAGTCAAAGTATGGTGCCATTATGTCAAGTAATGGCATGATGCAAATTGTGACAAAAAAATTACCGTGTTATAACAAATTGACAACGGTGCATTGTAAACAACAGAAAACTAGTAAGCAATACATGAAGTACATTGACTGTTTTTTTCAACAACAGTTTATGCACAATGTGCTAGTAGTTGTTCTTGAATGTTCAGGACACACTCGCTTCAGACAGATTTCACATTCGGTAAATACTTTTCGATCTCTGTCACTTGGACAAAAGGAGCATCTTTTTCTTTTCTTTGCTGATGCCCGTGTGGTCAATGGTCTTGGTGGCTTAGGCATTTCAAGGCAAGGATAGCCAACATTGGCCATGGATTGACGTGTATGGCTTGTCAGACCTTCTGGATGGCTTTGACGATTTTGTAGCTGAGGCTTCATGAGATTCAAAGCGAGTTCCTCCAGAAAAAACCTTCTCTTGCAGTTTTCCTTGTGATGAAACATAGGATTGTTGTACATAAATATTATGAATGAATTTACAGCCGCGATATCAAGCAGTCCATAAAACACGCAAAGTGGCCATCAACAAGTTGATCTTTTCACACTGTATGTGTGGCACAACTGATCTACTGTGTCAACACCCCCTTTTGTTCTGTTGTAGTCAAGTATTATTTCTGGCTTCTTTGATGTTTCATCAGTTTTATTATCATGGTGAAGTGTTGACAGCAGCATAACTGATTTGTTTCGTTTTGGGACGAATGACACCAAAGTCTTGTCTCCACTGAAGCCAAATATTGAGGATCCCACAATTCTTGAGCGATTTGCCTGGAATTCTGAAGGTATGTCACGGTTGCAACATCTTACAGTGCCCAGTAGTGTCAAATTCTTGCTAAGAAGAACATCAGCCAGTTGTACGTTAGTAAAGAAATTGTCCCAAGTAATGCTCCTGCCAGACCGTTCCAGAGGTTCAATAAGCTTCAAAACAACATCAGCTCCTAGAGATACTGTTTTGTCACGAGTAACTGACTCTTCACGCCCTAGGTATGGCTTCATGTTGAATACATAATACGTTTCGGCATCTGCACACACCCATAACTTTATACCGTATCGGTCTGGTTTAGACTTGATGTATTGACGAAATGGACACTTGCCTCTGAACCCCAACAATTGTTCATCAACAGTCAAGTATGCAGATGGTGTGTACATTTTCATGCACTGAGAAATGAATAAATTCCAAACATCTCTGACTGGAGTAAATTTGTCATTGGCCCTTCGTGATTCACGGGTTTGTTTGTCATCAAATCAAAGTAAACTCAATATTTCTGCAAACCTTTTACCTGACATAACAGCTGGAAATATAGGATTCTGGATAGGACTTTTAGCCCAAGTTCTGCGTACAGATACTTTGTTCAACCTGAAAACACCACTCATGTACAGAAGACCCAATGTTGCTTGGAGCTCTTCCATTGTTACCTGCTTCCAGTCAGTACATGGTGGCTGCATTGCTTCAGCTCTACGTATGCCTTCAGAATTTGTGAAATCTAACACTGCTGACAATATATCTGGAGTTACAAACATGTCAAAAATATCCTTAGCATTAGTTATACCTCTGATCATAGCAATTGGTCCAGAAGATTCTCTGACTATATTTGCTTCCCTTGTTCTTGATGTTGGCGGTACAGTTTTATTCCAATGCATGCCAGAACGAGCTGTGTAATGACTGTCAGTAACTTCCTCATTTTCAGAATGTGATTCAGAAGTTTCAGAATTGCTGTATGAACTGCTATCATCATCACTTGTTTTATTTTCTTCGACAGCATCTTCCGCTTCACTGCCGCTATCATCAAGATCAAGCTGATCGGACTGGGCGGGAACGACTGCACTATCCGTATCAGCACCTTCAGTATCATTACTCAAACTATCATTACTGTCACTTTCTTCATTCAACCAACGTCTAATTTTTTCAGTTGCTGCACAGCTGCTGAAGCGTTTCGTGAGTGGCATTGTTTACCTTTGTCGTAAAAATTTTTAATCCACAGAAACAAACAAGGAACTGACGTCAGGTGATGTCATAAATGTAAGCAAGACGTTAGAAAACACAGGATTGTAATGTGGACTTGGAGTGGTGACTTTCTTTGCTGCTATAAAACAAAGGAGAGTGTTATTGTGCGAGTGTCAAAAATCACCCCTTGTTTGTTCAGCAGCATGCAGTACTGTATAAAAACGTTATTTTTTCAAACCATATGTATGAAAATACTTAAAAATGGTTCGTTGAGGAATACCTAGAGTACCAAAATACAATTCCTTACCATTTTGAAGAAAAAACACAAAAACCGACAGTGTAGTGTATCCGAGGGTTAAGAAAAGTGGAAGGAAGTCCAAAAAACTGCCAGCATGGTTTAAAGGTGAGGTCAGAGAGGCTGTTGTTGCCAAGAAAGCATCTTTCAGGAAATGGAGAAAAGAGCCAAACGATGAAACTTGTAAACAGTACAAGCACTGGCAGGTCAAATGCAAGGCATTGATAAAGAAGGCAAAGAGAGAATTTGAGAAGAAGCTTGCTGCGGAAGCAAAAACGCGAAATAAATATTTTTTCAAGTACATTCGTAGCAAAAAACCTGTGAGAGAGTCAGTTGGACCATTAAATGATAGAGGAGTTAAAGGGGCACTAAGAGGCGACAAGGCGATAGCGGAGAGACTGAATGAATTCTTTGCTTCGGTCTTTACTGAGGAAGATGTAGGGATGACTGAAGTGGTATTTAAATTTGCGGAAGAATTGAAGGAAATATCGATACATCAGGAAGATGTATTACAACTATTAGATAAACTGAAGAGTAGCAAATCACCTGGGCCGGATGGTATACATCCAAGGGTGTTGAAAGAACTGAAATATGAGATTGCAGACCTGCTATTAGTAATCTGTGAACTATCATTAAAATCATCTCTAATACCTGAAGATTGGCGGATCGCCAATGTAACACCAATTTTTAAAAAGGGTTCGAGGGGTGATCCGGGAAATTACAGACCGGTGAGCCTCACGTCAGTACCGGGAAAAATGGTAGAAACCATCATAAAGAATAAAATTACTTAGCATGTAGATAGTCATGGCCTAATGGGAGACAGCCAACATGGCTTTAGACAAGGAAGATCTTGTCTTACTAATCTGTTATGCTTTTTTTGAAAGTGTGAATAAACAGGTGGACAAAGGTAAGTCGGTTGATATAGTGTACCTGGACTTTCAGAAAGCCTTTGACAAGGTCCCTCATCAGAGACTTTTGGCAAAACTAAAGAGTCATGGGATAGGAGGCAGTGTACTACTGTGGATCAGGAACTGGTTAAAAGATAGAAAGCAGAGGTTTGGGCTAAATGACCAATTTTCCCAATGGAGAAAGGTGAATAGTGGTGTACCCCAGGGATCTGTGCTGGGTCCGCTGCTTTTTGACATATTCATAAATGACCTGGAAAGTGGAATAACGAGTGAGGTTATCAAATTTGCAGATGACACAAAACTATTTAAAGTTGTTAAAACCCAAGAGGATTGTGGAAAATTGCAAGAGGATTTTGATAAATTGGAAGACTGGGCATCAAAATGGCAGATGAAATTTAATGTTGACAAGTGCAAAGTTATGCACCTAGGGAAGAACAACCCAAACTATGGTTACACGATGCAAGGTTCCACATTAGGAACCACCACCTGGGAAAAAGATTTAGGCGTCATTGAGGATAATATGTTAAAACCCTCGGCCCAGTGTGCAGCGGCCCCCAAGAGAGCAAATAGAATGCTAAGTATCATAAGGAAAGGAATGGAAAATAAAACAAAAGATATTAGTGTAGCTGGGTTTAAAAAAGGTTTGGACAAGTTCCTGGAGGAAAGGTCCATAAACCATTATTAAGAAGGGGCCCAGGATATCAATGCTTGACCTAGTACAAGCATTGCAGAACCTGTGTCTTTTGGGGAAACTGTTAGGTATGTATGACCTAGATTGGCCACTGTTGGAAACAGGATACTGGGCTTGATGGACCTTGGTCTGACCCAGTATGGCATATCTTATGCTTTTATGTTCTTAATTCACCATAATGCATATTATTTTAGCGCAAGTCCCATGTTAATCAAAGAGACTTTGTTACTAATAATACACATTAATGGCAAATTAATGCGCATTAATATGAGCACAGCTTTGAAACTAGCCCATTTGTAAAAATAGCAGCTGAGTTTAAAAAAATGTTTGGACAAGTTCCTAGAGGAAAGGTCCATAAACCATTATTATAGAGGACCTGGGAAATCCACTTCTTACCCCGGAACAAGCATTGTGGAACCTATGTGCCTTTTTGGGAATCTGCCAGGACTTGTGACCTGGAATGCCCACAGCTGGAAACAGGATACTAGGTCAGATGGACCTTGGTCTGACCCAGTATGGCATTTCTTATGTTCTTGTCACATGATATAATGGTACTATTCAGGGTGACTGAAGGCCTTTTTCTTTGGGGGGGGGGAGCCCAAGCACCGCCCCAAGCTCCACCCTACAGGCAGAGACCCTTCATGTTCTGCCCACAGGGATCCCATCTTCCGTGAGCAGAAAGGAAGGGTCTTTGCTGCGATCACAACTTCTCTTCTTCTGCCCATGAGGGATGGGATGCATGTGGGCAGCCTGCTGCCTGCCATGCCACGATTTTTTGTTGGGCCAAGGCCCATGTGGCCCACCCTTTTCTAATGCCTATGGTCCTTTTCCAAAGAGTTTGCTGTCGAAATCTGAGGATATCATAATTTAATGACCTGTTGAAAACTCTGTGATGAGTAGTGAATGAATTAACCAAAGCTACCAATTTCCATTTTAGCCATCAAACTCTGCTTTTAATTCTAATTGAAGATTTTGAAATAGAAGTATTTTAAAATAGGATGATGAACATCTTTAAGCTGCATAAAAATATGAAGTGATAAGAAGATGCATAAGTGAAAGGATATGCAAGAGTTGGAAATGTCCAAAAATTAATAATAATTTTCTTCTTCTGGGTTATGCTGGTTCAGCAATCTGGAACCTTTTTGAATTGTTGCAAATTGACCTTTTATGAATTTGCTGCTGTCCAAGGCTCGAGGAGCATGGATAATCTCTAAGGGCCATATATCTATTGTTTATTGTTTATTTCACATTTAATATACCGCCTCCCACAACATCGAGGCGGTTTACAATATAAAATCAATAGTGAGAAAGATAAAAGTTACAATATATGATAGAAGGAGAGAGAAAGAGGAGCAGAATAGATATCCAGATTGCAGCCAAAAAAAGGCACTATTAGCATTTTCAAAACTCACAGGTGGCCCTTCCTGGCTGCTCATCTCAATTTTAAAAATACTGGTGGATGGTGCCAGGATGAAGTTCATTGCACTGTTGAAAAACAAAGGAGCCCCATGACTTGCTGGCAAAGCTCATCCCACCAATCACTGAAGGAAGAGGCTTAATGTGACCAGCAATGCTGATTCTATCAGCTGCCAAAGTAGGGAAAGGGACCTATACTGCACCAAAGTCAGAAGAGTGGACCACATCACTCAACTACTGGAGAAGGCAGATGGGAAGGAAGGAGAGGGTGTTTGCAAAGATTTTCTTCCCCTTGCCCCTGCTGTCCCATCAAATGTTGTTGTTAAGTGCTGTTGAGTCAAGTTTGACTCATGGTGACCCTGTGGACAGATGTCCTAAAATGTGCTGGGTCTTCATTCAAGCAGCTAATTGTTCATAGCTGTTATTGTATTGATCTATCACATTTACAGTCTTCCTCTTTTGCGTTGACCTTCAACATTGCCAAACATGATATTTTTCTCTTTGCATGGGTTTCCAAAGTATGAAATTTGAAGTCTTGCCATTTGAGCTTACAAGTAAAGCTTTCTCATTCTATGCACCCACACTCTGCAATGCACACCACAAGACTTAAGATCCACCACAGAAATAGCTGATTTTTCAGGAGATTCAAAACCCACCTATTCACTAAACACTGTGACACTCATACAAACCCAAAACAAGGTTATTATGATCTCTTTTAATTCCGTCCCCTCCCACCCTGTTGAAAGCTCTCTCATCCCAGTTGCAACTCTGTTACATATAGTCCAAAATTTGAATGTAATGTGTTCTTTGTAAACTTTGTAAGTTGAAGTTATCTGTAAACCGCTTTGACTCTAAGAAAAGCAGTCTTTAAAATAGTTAAATAAATAAAGCTTAGGTTTGATCTCCTCTAATACCAATTGATTTACTTCTATTACTATTAATTATTTATATAGCACTACAAGGCGTATACAGCGCTGTATAAACATAGAAAGAAGACAGTTCCTGCTTGTAGCTTACAATCTAATCAAGACAGACAGAACAATACAAGGAGTGGAGTGGAGTGGCCTAGTGGTTGGGGCAAGGTACTTCAGGCCGGAAGGTCGGGGGTTCAAATCCCACTAGAGGACAGCAACCTTGGACCGGAAGGACTGGGGTTTCTAGTCCCACAGGTGCTCCTTGTGGTCTTGGGCAAGCCACTTAACTATTTTACAGTGAACATGGGCTATGGAGGGTTATCTCCAAGTTATAATGTCCTGTTCAATGTAATTTCAGTTTGTTCAATGTAAACCGCACTGATACAGAATAGCGCAGTATATAAGAGAATGTAAATAAATAAGGGGATTCAAATAGGAAAGGAGACAAGGAGAACAAGGGATTAGGATTCAAATGCAGCCTCAAATAGGTAAGCCTTTAGCATGGATTTAAAGAGGGGGAGGGAAGAGACTTGACGTAAAGATGGAGAAAGTTTGTTCCATGCTTAAGGAAGCAGCAAGATGAAAATAATCAAGTCTAGAGTTTGCAGAAGAAAAGGGCATAGAGAAAAGAAGCTAGAGGAGGATCAGATTTCACGAGGAGGGGTGTAGGGAGAGAGAAGAGAGGAAAGTTATTGAGGAGCAGTAGAGTGAATGCATTTATATGTTGGAAGGAGAAGTTTGAATTGGATACAGAAAAGGAAGGTGAGCCAGTGAAGTAATTTTAGAAGAGGGATTATATAAGTGTATTCAGGGCTGGCGGAAGATTAGCCATGCAGCAGAGTTCTGGATAGATTGAAGAGGAGAGAGATGACGCTGAGGGAGACCAGCAAGGAGGAGGTTGCAATGGTCAAGATAGGAGGTAACCAAAGAGTGGATAAGAGCCTTAGTAGTGTGTTCAGAGAGGAAGGGACACATTTTGTTAATTTTGTAGAGAAAAAAATTATAGGTTTTAGCTATCTCCTGCTTACATTGGCCCGGCGCGGTAGCTGCTCTCCCCGGCAGGGGATGGAGCCATCGGACCCCCTCTGCATCACCACGTGCTCTTCTGCCCAATCGGGGCAACCGGAGGCGCTTTAAAGGCAGCGCTACCAGGAGCGCTCAGCCTCTTCTCCTGCTTACATCGGCCCGGCATGGCAGCTGCTCTCCCCGGCAGGGGATCGAGCCATCGGACCCCCTCTGCATCACCATGTGCTCTTCTGCCTAATCGGGGCAACCGGAGGCGCTTTAAAGGCAGCGCTACCAGGAGCGCTCAGCCTCTTCTCCTACTTACATCGGCCCGGCGCGGCAGCTGCTCTCCCCAGCAGGGGATCGAGCCATCGGACCCCCTCTGCATCACCACGTGCTCTTCTGCCCAATCGGGGCAACCGGAGGCGCTTTAAAGGCAGCACTACCAGGAGCGCTCAGCCTCTTCTCCTGCTTACATCGGCCCGGCGCGGCAGCTGCTCTCCCCGGCAGGGGATCGAGCCATCGGACCCCCTCTGCATCACCACGTGCTCTTCTGCCCAATCGGGGCAACCGGAGGCACTTTAAAGGCAGCGCTACCAGGAGCGCTCAGCCTCTTCTCCTGCTTACATCGGCCCGGCGCGGCAGCTGCTCTCCCCGGCAGGGGATCGAGCCATCGGACCCCCTCTGCATCACCACGTGCTCTTCTGCCCATTCGGGGCAACCGGAGGCGCTTTAAACGCAGCGCTACCAGGAGCACCCGCGCCTTGCGGGCCCGCACCTGAGGGCCTCGCCAGAGGGCCCTTGGGCATGGAACGCAGGCAAACCGAAAGGAACGCAAGAAGCACGAATGTAAAACCTACCAAGATATGACCTATGACCTATCAGCAGCATAAATGAACGCAAGTACACTAATATCGCTAATACAAATATGTCCGCATAGAACCGTAAGCCTGATTGCGAATTACAATGTGCTTATAGAACTAGACTAATGAAAATGGATAACCTCACAGTTATAAAGTTTAACATCAGCATTAGCAATGTTTAACATCAGCAATAGCAATGTATAACTGTTCCTTCTAGACAAACAACCTAGCTTACAGCATTCCTTTGTACAATGAGAACTATCTAGCAGATTACACAGGTACACTACCAAAAAACTGCCTCCAGTTTTGCAACTGATTCCTATAGATTTTGGGGTGCTGAATCCAGGAAAAATAGCCAAAATGTTACATCACGTCACGTTTTCTTGCAAAATTAGATTTCTTATCCATATAAGGAATGTTCACATAATTTCTTTTTAGCCGACTGCAGTTTATTTTCTTGGCCCAAAATAGAGGTTGTAATGGTTAACTAACTAGAAACACTCCCTCATGATATTTTAGAGTGTTTTGTATTCATTTTATACATTAACAGGATAATTGGGAGGCGGGGGGCTAAATCCAGTACTCGCGCTGGCGCATGTTCTTTCCTGTTCACCTCGCCTCGTTCGCTCGCTCAAACACGGTGGTTGCGACATGAACGTTCCTGTCAAATTTCAGTTTCTTGCAAGTTCATTATTACCTTTTGTTTGCTCAGTCGTAATCCAGCTTTATTCCGAAGTGGTTCACTACAGTTGTAGTTTGCAGTGCTGTGTATTTGTGATGGCTCACAGAGCCAGAGGTTGCGTCAACTCTCCGGACAGTTTTTGTTTTATTTGTGGGGAATATACCGTGAAAAAGCGGCAGAGGAACATTTCTGCATTTATTAAAAAAGTATATTTCGCCTATTTCGGTTTGAAGTTAGGCCATCAAGACAAACCGTGGGCTCCTCACAAAGTGTGCAAGACATGTGAGGAAGATCTACGCTTATGGATGAAAGGTAAAAAACAAGCATTTCGTTTCGGAATACCTATGATGTGGCGTGAACAAAGAGACCACAGCAGTGACTGCTATTTTTGCTCTTGCATTGTGAAGGGATACAACTTAAAAAATAAGAACGTAATAAGTTACCCCAACCTTCCCTCAGCAATTAGGCCTATGCCTCATAGCAACGAAGTACCTGTGCCTGAACCACCAAAATCTTTGGATCATATTTGTGTGGATGGTTCTGATCATGATGAGACTCATCAGATGGCTTTTCCCGATGAGTCCAGTACTTCCGAGTTTGAAACTGAACCAGATCCGAAACCTGAACTTTTCTCTCAAGCTGAATTGAATGATTGAGTCTGGGATTTAGGACTCCCAAAAGATGCTGCCCAACTGCTAGGTTCTCGGCTTAAACAGAAAAATCTATTGTCACCAGGAACAACTTTTTATTGGTACCGCAACCGCAACCGCGAGACACAATTTTTGAAGTATTTCAGCAAAGAGGAAGATTTGGTATTTTGCAACGATATATACGGAGTGATGGAAAAGTTTAAACTCAAGTATGATCCTGCTGAATGGCGGCTGTTCATTGATTCGTCAAAAGACAGCATAAAAGGTGTTCTTCTTCATAATGGCAACACATTCGCTTCAGTTCCTATTGCTCACTCTGTTATTCTCCAAGAAAAATACGAGAATTTGGCCCTGATTCTTCAGAAGATTCGTTATGATGAGCATAAGTGGATGATTTGTGGAGACTTTAAAATTCTATCCATGCTATTAGGGCAGCAATCCGGTTTCACCAAATATCCCTGCTTCCTTTGCTTGTGGGATAGCCGGGCACGCGACCTACACTGGGGGAAAAAAGACTGGCCAATTTGGGAGTATTTGAGACCCGGTGAGAATAATGTTCTTCATGAGAGCTTGGTACCTCGTGATAAAATTCTATTACCACCTCTCCACATTAAGTTGGGTCTCATTAAGCAATTTATCAAGTCCGTTCCAAAAGATGGTGAGTGCTTTCGGTACCTTTGCTCAAAGTTCCCCCGACTTTCTGAAGCAAAGCTAAAGGAAGGAGTGTTTGTTGGCCCTGATATAAGGAAACTCATTTCAGATGGAGCATTCGCTGAAACGATGTCTGAGAAGGAAAAAGAAGCCTGGGATTCCTTCAAGGATGTTGTTCTCAAATTCTTTGGGAACAGGCGGGATGAGAACTATAAGGATATTGTTGCCAGGATGCTCAATGCCTTCAAAGAACAAGGCTGTAACATGAGCCTGAAAGTCCATTTCTTGCACTCCCATGTGAACTACTTTCCCGAAAACTTGGGGGCGTACAGTGAAGAACAAGGTGAAATGTTTCACCAGGACATCAAGGACGCAGAGAGAAGGTACCAAGGAAGATGGAACACCACTATGATGGCTGATTTCTGCTGGTTGCTGCTGCGGGAAACCCCAGATGAAAAATACGCCAAGCAGCGCACCAAGAGAAGCATTCGGGGGAAGAAGAAACGGGCCCACCAGGAGATTGATTGACCCAAGAATGACTTTAAAATCTAAACTGTGTTGACAAATATCGTGTTTTTACTAAACTTTGAAATAAAAATTTGCTAGTTATTACCACAGTGTCGGATCTCATTTATTAGAATTTTATTTTCACACCATCGGGTGTTTGTCTTCATGTATTGCAATGGTGCGGTTTGCGTTTTCTATTCTTACATACATACCTGTACAACATTTTTTGCACATTTCTTTGCTTTGCTTTGTGTCTAACCTCGCTCTTATATGCTCAATGTTTGTGCACATGTATGTGGCTGTTTTAAGTGCAGACAATTTTGCTACCATCACAGTGTGTTTTGTTGACATTACTCTATTCTTATGTGCTGCCTTGTTACAATTTTCTTTATTCTTATTTGAATAACTACTAAACAATTAGTATAAAGAATTCATCCAAGAAACTTTTATCTCGATCGCACTCAATCTGAAACGTTCACCTCAAACTGCTAACCCAATGTAGCAAAAAATCTGTACGTGATGGAGCAAATTGGTTACCAGATTTGGATTCAGCACACCAAAAAACGTAAAAATCAATCGAAACATTAGAGGCAGTTTAAAAAAAAAATTTTTTAGTGTACCTGTGTTATGTGATAATAAGCCTCTAATTATACAAGACTAACTGATTCAGTACCTACACAGTAATCCCACTAGTAGAATACCCTAATCCCTCGTACAATAGTCGTATGATTGCCTAGAGTTAACCCTATTGAACACGCACTTACTCTATAATATTTAACTGGTAACGGTTATGAATTATAACCACATTATTTAGCTAACCTCCTTCTTGCCACAAACTATCACACTAGAAGCAACAATATCAACTTTGTTTCTAGGCCCATTTAGCTGCTTTGTACATAGTTGCTTTTTGTACATAGTTTTATTATGTTCTCTGTTTATGAAACCTGTTTAATGTATACCCAGTTCATTGTCCTGTTCATTGTAAGCACTGATCAATTTTTGTGACGTGTAGTTTCTGTTCATTGTAAACCGCACTGATGTCAAATAGCGCGGTATAAAAGAAACTGTAAAATAATAATAAATAATAAATAAATAAATAATAATAATAATAAATATAGCACATAGCTAACATCTCTGATACATTCAGAACCATCCTCTCAACCATCACTCATAAAATACAATACTACGTTATAAGATAGCATAAGAAGTTATAAGAAATTAAAAGAATCTACTTATTTCACACTTATAGATTAAAATGTCACTTTCAAACACCCTCCTATTAAGAACCTTAGGCTACTGTATTTTATTTACAATCTTAATTGATCTGACCTTCAGCTTAAACAACAAAAATCACAAGCCAATCCCAATAATACAAAGCCTATCTCGAAATAGCCACCAATATGAACAACTTAATACAGGTGACTATGCTAAAGTAAATTACCGAAGACTTATACACTTAAAACAGACTACCCTGCAACACACAGACATGGAACATAACACTAAAAATCTTACTTCATTATCATGCATTCTGATAAATGCATGTTCCATGAAAAATAAACTGCCCATTTTCAACGACTTGTTAGATGAACTAAATCCTTACATTTTATGTGTAACAGAAACCTGGTTATCTGACACAGACTTAGTCTATCTAAACCAACTGAATAATAATGATTACGACATATCACACTCGCATAGAAAACATAAAAAAGGAGGAGGAGTACTTATGATGACAAGAAAAACTTTAAACGCTAAACCAATGCTGTCAAACCTCTCCTATAGACGCCCTCATCATAAAAATTAGTCATCTCAGAATTTGTCTAATTTACAGACCCCCTGACCAAATATCAGATCAAATGGATGCACTAATAGAATTCCTTAGCTCATCCACTGAACAAAACCCTATACTCATGTTAGGTGACTTTAACCTCCCCTCTTTACCTACCACATACTCAAATTTTTTCCTTGAATCAATACATGACATCGAGTTTCACCAAATAATTAATACAAAAACGCACATTAAAGGAAGTACACTAGACCTTGTACTCCTTCCAGATATACTATTCAAACTATTTGATCCAGATTCAGTGGAATGCACACCAATCCCTTGGTCTGATCATCATCTCATTAAATTCAATCTAACCATTCATAACATACACAATAAAAATAGCCCACGAACTAATTTAACTCCCAAGTTCACAAAATTTAATGAAACTGAATTCATTGACAAAACAATTCCCCACCTATCTTTATCACCATCAGACCTAGACGAAGCTGTCAAAAACTGGCATAATACAATCAATGAAGCAGCTAGATACAAACACCTAGACAAAAAGTACACCAACCCTAGAAAAGGAAATAAATCGTGGTTTACTAACAAATTAAAACAAATGAAAAAACAGCTAAGAAAAATAGAACGAAAATGGCGAAAAACCAAATCCTCTGCACTCCAAGAATACTACCATATCTACCTTGCAGAGTATAAGGAATCAATAGACATTGCAAAGAAAAATTACCATGCGGCAATTCTATCTAAATCATTAAATAGACCGAGAGAACTATTTACCATTGCCCGAAACCTAACTAATAACACACATAACTCCAGAACTGAAATTACAGACATATCAACTCAAACCTTAGCTAACTACTTCCTAAACAAAGCTAAACAGCCTTCATTCTCACTTGACCCTCTCGAAAACACCCATCATCACTCTATAGACGAATGGTCTTCATTCCACCCTATATCTAAAGATACTCTAACTAATATCATCCTTAATCTTAATACCACAACCTCTTACCTCGACCCATGTCCAGTAACTTGGATAAAGAGTACCCTCCCAATTTTATCCTCATTCATTCTCCCTATCGTCAACCTATCCCTCCACCAGGGGTACCTCCCTCCTTCACTAAAACACGCTCAAATTCGACCAATACTCAAAAACAACACACTAGACAAAACATCACCTAACTCCTACAGACCTATTTCAAGTATACCATTCATGGCAAAAGTTATAGAAAAAGTCATTCAAATTCAAACACAGGAATTTATTGATACCTCTTCCCCACTTGACGAACAACAATATGGCTTTCGCCCCCACCACGGAGTGGAAACGCTCCTAACTGTATTACTTGATACCATAATAAGAGGGATTGATAATCCCAAACAAGCATTCATCTTACTTTTCATTGACATCTCCGCCGCGTTTGATAGTGTTCACCACACTATAATGCTCAATAATCTTAGACAGTTAGGAATAAAGTCTACAGTTCACAAATGGTTTACGTCATATTTAAATAACAGAACCCAAAATGTTAGAATAGGCAACCAAATATCTAACACATACAAACAGGAGATCGGTCTACCACAAGGTTCAGCATTATTAGCCCTCCTTTTCAACAATTACATAAAGCCAGTCTGTAACATTTTCAAGAAATTCAAGGTCCATTATCATTTATATGCAGACGACATAATGTTGTACATTCCTTTCACGATTCCTACCCTACCAATGCAACTTCTATCAGATTGCTTTAACGAAATAACATCATGGCTAAAAAATCATAATCTCCACATCAACCATTCAAAAACAGAGGCACTAATTGTAACAAGAAATCAATCTTATAAACCCCCAACTCATATTACACTACAAAACCAGGAGATCAAAATAAAAAATGAAGTGCGCTACCTAGGTGTCATACTCGACTCTCATCCTAGCATGAACACACACATCAGAAATACTACAAAGAAAATCTATTTTAAGCTTAAAATTCTTAAGCAACTATGCCCACTGGTATACACACAAGATTTCATAAGTATAATACAGGCCATCATAACTCCTCATTTTGATTTTGCTAACCTCACCCTACTAGGTACAACAAGACAAAATATTAAACGAATTCAACTAGCATAAAACGTAGCAGCCAGAATCATAATGAAAGCACACCCATTCCAACATATAACACCCATACTTGCATATAAACGAGGGCGTGGGCCAGCTCCCGAGCGCCCGGCTAGTAACCGGGTGCCCGGCCCGAGGCGAGCCGGCTCGTGCTGCTCTGGCGCGAGCATGAAGAGCGGGGGGGGGGGGGGGTTGGGGGGGGAGTGGGGGGCGGCAGGAGCAGGTTGCAGAGGCCAAATGGGATTGGCCGGCAGAAAGGGAATTATTTAAACTGATTGGATCCCCTGGCGCGGGAGCGCGTTCAGGGGATCCACTAGCCTGCACTTCCGCGCGCCCGAGCCTGCTGGCATCGTGGTGCAGCGAGAGGTGCACGCTGGTTGCTTGGCTTGCGGGGCTGCGAGTTAGCTTGCCTGGTCGGGGTCCCTGGACAGAGCACGGCGAAGGTCCATCCAAGTTGTCCGAGGGGGAAGGAAGGAGAGGAACGAGCTTCCCCGCCTGAGCGGAGCGTTCGGCACAGCGACCGGCTTCGGCAGTGCACCGGTAGTAGTGCTGCGGCGGAACGCCAGGCAAGTTGGGGGCCTAGTGGTGAGGAACTGCAGGTCCCAAGCAGGGGGGTCCGACTGCGGGGAGGTGTCAGCAGCGTGCCTGTTCGCGAAATTACAATTTTCTCTGGGCGGCCTTTGCCATGCCCCCCCGTCGGCCTGGATCGCGTAAGACTGGGAATGGTGCGGTAGCGGGGAGGCAACCGAGGGTTCAGCAGGGGAGGGGGAGAGCGGGGACCCGGAGCACCAGATGGGCGGGGCTTGCAGGGAGTCCAGGGACTCCTGCAGCAGCGGAGGGGGGACAAGGGCCTGCAAGGTTAGCAGGAGGCTCCCGCGCACGGGCCCGAGCGGTAGGTACTCGGGGGAGGGCCGGGAGAACGGGCAGGGGGGCCTCACGGGGGGGGGGAGAGGCAGAGGAACGGTAGGGGGGCTTGAAGTGGAGCTGGGGGTAGGGGGAGGGGATACTGAAGGTGGGGGCATGACCACCAGTATGGGGATAGGTGCTTCAGAGCCCCTAGGTGGCGGAGTGCGTGGTTTCCATGGAGCGGCTGGGTTTATGGCTCACGCGGCCAGTAGCTCATGCGGTGTTGACGGGGGGGGCTTGCTGTAGGTCCCGGTGTGGGGTGGGGGATGGGGGCCCTGTCGGGCATTGCTACAGGCGGGCGGTTTATGGATGGTGAGGGGTGGAGGAGGGGTGGTCAGGGCATGCCCTCCTCCGATTGGGCGGGGGTGTGGCATCCTGCCTGGGCTATGGGTTTTGCTCCCCAGGGTGTTCCTTTTCTGTCTCCGCAGGCTCCATTCCCTGGCTCGCCTGGGCCGGCCCTGGGTACCTTTGGCTTTCAGCAGAACATGGCCGCGCAACAGGATCTGCAGCCTCCAAGGATTGAGGTGGCGACGACCTCTTCGGTCAGCGAGCACCAGCTGAGCGGGGCCACGGATCATGGTCTACAGACGGCGGAGCAGATGGAGGCTTCCACGGCTACGCCAGTGGGTGAGTTGCCTGTTGACGAAGGACGGGCGGGGGAGGAGTGCGGGGAAAGGGTGGGAAAAAGGGGCAAGGCCACCAGTAAACGGAAGCACTCGTGCCGGCGCAGAAGAGACACGGATTCATCATCTTCCTCCTCGTCCGAGTCCTCGGGGTCGTCTTCGGATGGGCCGGCGGGGGGAGCGGCTGCGCGTGGCTCTGTTCCACACGTGGCTACTTTATCCGAGTTGTGGGAGGGGGTTCCGAAGAAGTTGCAGCGCAAAATTCGGAAACGGAAATATATCGATATTTTTCGCCTCCTCGATGGCCGGAAGCGTTCCGGTGATAGCAAAAAGAAGCAGAAGGAAGATGAGAAGGCAGGTAGGGTTCGGAAAGTGTCAAAAACGGTGGTCAACTGGGTTAGGGCCTTTTTGAGGCTGGCCAGCGTGTGGGGTCAGCATTGGCCTGGCCAGTATGGCATGATGCTCGCTTATGCTGATACAATCCTCGAAGCTTCCCAGACCCACGAAGGGTGGGCCTGGTTGAATTATGATGAGAAGTTTCGGGATAAGATGGAGGAGAACAGGTCCCTGACCTGGGCGACGCAGGACATCAACTTGTGGCTTACCCAGATGTCTGCGAGGGCGCCAGTGGGAGCGGGGTCGGGGAGGGGTGGCTGGTCATCCCCGGCCGGGACGAGTCGTTCCTTTCGAGGCGGGGCGGTGCAAACGCCTATTAAAGGGGCGGCTGGGGCGGCAGGGGACGTGTGTTGGCGTTACAATCGGGCAGCTTGCCCCTTTCCGGATTGCAAGTTTCGTCACGCCTGTTCTGCCTGTGGAGGAGGACACCCGGCAGCTAAATGCCTTAAGAAAGGCCCCGCCGTGCCAACCAGTGCTGCCGGCAAGTCAGCTGGGGGTGTTTGACGTCGCCCCCACGCCAATACGAATTGAAGCGTTGCGAAGGTGGTTGCGGGGATACCCGAGTTCGCGCATTAAAAGATTGTTGTTGTCAGGTTTCCAGTTTGGGTTTGTTATACCGATTGTGGGGACGATGACGTCATCAGTTGCACGGAATTCCCCGTCGGTTCAGAGGTTTGCGGCCGTAGCCGAGGAGAGAGTGAATACAGAGGTGCGGTTGGGCAGAGTGGCGGGACCGTTTCCCCGGCCGCCGTTGCAGGATTTTGTTCTATCCCCTATTGGGATTATACCAAAGAAAGAACCGGGAAAATTTCGGCTGATACATAATCTGTCCTTCCCGGTGGGGGACTCTGTTAATGATCACATACCCCATAATTATTGCACTGTCCGTTATGCGTCGTTTGAGAAGGCAGAGGAGCTGGTCCGGAGAGTAGGGCGGGGAGCTTTGATGGCAAAGGTTGACATTGAGTCGGCCTTTCACTTGTTGCCCGTCCATCCCTCGTCCTTTCGACTATTGGGTTTTCAATTCTTGGAGGGCTTCTATTTTGATAAGTGCATGCCGATGGGTTGCGCAGTGTCCTGTGCGTATTTTGAAAGATTCAGCACCTTTTTGCATTGGGCACTGACACAACTAGTTGGGCGCAGCGAAGTGGTACACTACTTGGATGACTTCCTGTTTGTAGGTGACAGTGGTTCCCAGGCGTGTCAGGAGCTCTTGGATGGGTTCGTGGACTTAGCAGGGCAGTTGGGGGTTCCGCTAGCGGAGGGGAAGACTGTGGGGCCGTGTTCACGGCTTACGTTCCTGGGCGTGGAGCTAGATTCCGAGCTGATGGTAGCGCGCTTGCCCGGGGAAAAGGTAGTTCGGTTGCGCATACTGGTAGCGAACACTCTGGCCTCTGCTAAATTAACGCTGCGCGAGATGCAGGCCTTGATAGGTTCCTTGAATTTTGCCTGTAAAGTGATTCCGATGGGCCGAGTCTTTTTACGGCATTTGTCGGCTGCGACCGTGGGGGCGACAAAGGCGCATCATCGTATTAGAGTGACGAAGGGGATCAAGGAGGATCTCTGAGTTTGGGATGTCTTTTTGCAAGAATTTAACGGAACCACCGTGATAAAGGAGTTGGAGTTCTCAAGCACAGAGCTGCAGCTCTATACTGATGCGGCAGGGGGAGTGGGTCTCGGTATCTATTTCGGAGGGGCATGGTGCGCGGAGAGATGGCCGGAGGCGTGGCGGGCGTCGGGTCTTTTGAAGAATATAACCTTTTTGGAGTTGTTCCCGATGCTGGTTACGATCGAGTTGTGGCCGGACAGATTGCGCAATCGCAGGGTGATCTGGTGGTGTGACAATGCGGCTGTGGTGTGTATAGTCAATCGTTGCACTCCACGGTGTTTGTGGGTGGCAGCGTTGATGAGATTCCTCGTGCTTAGCTGTATGCGCTTAAATCTCTTGTTGACGGCGCGTCATGTTCCGGGGCATACTAATTCAATTGCCGATGCTCTTTCTCGTTTGCAGATGGAGAGGTTTCTGCGCCTTGCACCGGAAGCAGATCCCGAAGGGAGGACGGTCCCGTCGAGATTGTGGAGCTGTGGCCAGCTGTGATGAGAGAGCTGTTGCGAAGTTCGGTGGCTGAGAGTACCTGGGCTGCTTATCGGCGGGGCTGCAATAAGGTGGTGGAGTTCCTGCGGGGGTGTGGCTGGCGGTATGGCGCGGTGACAGACCACCTGTTCGGGCTGTATATAGCTTGGGCACAGAGCTCGGGGTTATCTAGAGCGGCGGTCCGGGGGCATCTGGCGGGTTTTGATTTCTTTGCAAGGGCGGTGGGTTGGGGGTCGGTCGGGGGAGGCTTTCTGGTTCGCCGGCTTTTACGCGGTTGGGAGCGCTCTCGCCCGTCCCCTCCCGACCGTAGGCGTCCCGTCTCGTATAGCCTGTTGAGGAGGCTTTGCATTGCATTGCCAAGGGTTGCGGAGTCTCAATTCGAGGCGGTGCTGTTTCGGGCCGCGTTTACGTTGGCCTTTTTCGGGGCCCTGCGAGTCGGTGAGCTGGCGGCGGCGTCCAAGAAAGATGTGTCGGGATCGGGTTTGCGCATCCAGCACGTACGGATATACGGGGGGCAGCTTAAGGTCCTGATTCCGAGATCAAAGACCGATCAGATGGGAAAAGGGGCTTGGGTAATCCTAAACGCTATAGGCGGTGTCACATGCCCGGTGGCGGCCATGCGGGATTATTTGCGGGTACGGCCGAGGGTAGCGGGTAGCTTATTTCTGCATGAGAATGCCAAAGCGCTAACGCGTTTTCAATTTTCGGCGGTTTTCCGGATGGCATTGACCCATCTGGGCGAGGATGCCTCGTTTTTTGCGGCGCATTCCTTTCGCATAGGCGCGGCGACCAGTGCGGCGCAGCTCGGCTGTGGGGACACGCAGATCCAACGGATAGGCCGGTGGCAGTCTCGGGCATTCCAGAGTTATGTACGTTTATGACGTCCAATCACAGATACCGGGCATGGCTATATATATATATACGGATTGCTATATATATAATTAAGTGGATGCATGCCCCCGGTGGGGGGGGGCGAGATTGAGGGGGGGGGTGTTATTAACTGTTATTTTCTTTTACAGATGTTGGACACGCTGGAAGGGCGTGTTGGTTGTTGGGGCACTCCTTTGTCTTCTGGGTGGAGAATCGAGCAGCGGTGCGGCTGGTCGGGCGCAACCTGGGCTTCGATACGGCAGTGTTGTCAGTCTCATGGCTGGGTCTGCGGGGGATGCGCTGGTTCCAGATGCTACCCATGCTTCGACAGCAGCTGCAGCTCGGAGGGCAGCCAGCGATTCTGCTCGTGCACCTAGGAGGCAATGAAGTGTCATCATGGACTACCAGACAGCTGATTAACGCGGCGAAGAAAGATTTGGCAGTGGTGCTGCATTGGTGTCCAGAGTTGTTGGTGGTCTGGTCTGACATCATCCCTAGACCCGCTTGCTTGGGTCAAAAGCGGTGGTCCAGGGGTTTGTATAAGATTAATAGACAAATGGGCAGATGGGTGTGCGAACAGGGCGGTTACCAGGTGCAACATTCCTGGGTGGAAGTGGGTTGTGCGGGCCTATATCGGTGTGATGGGATACACCTATCCCCGGTGGGGTTAGATCTCCTGCTTAATGACTGGCAGGAGGCGCTGGAGACAGTAGTTCGGGACAAAGGAACTGGTCGCTGATGCAGTTATTCCTCCTAGTCTTTTCTCTTTTGGGGGGGCGGCACAGACGGCTAAAGTGTCTGTGCCGGTGGCGGGGTCCCGGGGGTTCCCGGGGTCCGGAGTGGCAGGCCATGAGGGCGGGGGGCCCTCGGCATGGTTAAACCCGGTCGGCTTGTGCTACTGAGACGGCCAAGTCGGGGAAGGGTTATTGCCAATTGGCCAATGCTTTTACTGTGCGGGGGGCGGCGGAGAAGTCACCTTGCTAATCACACGGCGGGTGGCAGATCTTGCCGCAGGGCACAGGGTTGGTGTTATTATGTTATAACTGTTATTGAGGTTATGTTCAATAAAACTGCGACCAGTTTATGCCCAACTACTGTCTCTGTGCTTCATTGGGAAAAAGGGGGCTAGGAGAAATACGTGGGGGCCTCCTACGAGCTGGGAAGGAATGGAAGGGGGGGGCGGGGTTGAGGGTGATAAGGATTGGATAAAGGCGAGCAGTGGGTCCGGCTACCCGGTTAAAACGAGGGCGCGGGCCAGCTCCCGAGCGCCCGGCTAGTAACCGGGTGCCCGGCCCGAGGCGAGCCGGCTCGTGCTGCTCTGGCGCGAGCATGAAGAGCGGGGGGGGGGGAGAGGGGGGGCGGCAGGAGCAGGTTGCAGAGGCCAAATGGGATTGGCCGGCAGAAAGGGAATTATTTAAACTGATTGGATCCCCTGGCGCGGGAGCGCGTTCAGGGGATCCACTAGCCTGCACTTCCGCGCGCCCGAGCCTGCTGGCATCGTGGTGCGGCGAGAGGTGCACGCTGGTTGCTTCCCTCCCACCCACCCTGTGGTTAGTTGGTGGAGTGTCCGGTATGGGTTGTCGCAGTTGGAGGGGGTTGCGGGGTCCCGGGGGTTCCCGGGGTCCGGAGTGGCAGGCCATGAGGGCGGGGGGCCCTCGGCATGGTTAAACCCGGTCGGCTTGTGCTACTGAGACGGCCAAGTCGGGGAAGGGTTATTGCCAATTGGCCAATGCTTTTACTGTGCGGGGGGCGGCGGAGAAGTCACCTTGCTAATCACACGGCGGGTGGCAGATCTTGCCGCGGGGCACAGGGTTGGTGTTATTATGTTATAACTGTTATTGAGGTTATGTTCAATAAAACTGCGACCAGTTTATGCCCAACTACTGTCTCTGTGCTTCATTGGGAAAAAGGGGGCTAGGAGAAATACGTGGGGGCCTCCTACGAGCTGGGAAGGAATGGAAGGGGGGGGGGCAGGGTTGAGGGTGATAAGGATTGGATAAAGGCGAGCAGTGGGTCCGGCTACCCGGTTACTACACTGGTTACCAATTCACAGTAGAATAATCCACAAAACTATAATAACTACCTTTAAAGCACTAAATGATATGGCCCCATCTACACTCAACAAAATTATCAAAAAAGAACCTCCTAAACCCACCCACAGAAAAGGCCACTCAAACAAGCTAACAACCCCAAATGACTTTACAAAGGCCAAAAAGTTAACCAATAATAGAGCCTTCTCGCACGCAGCCCCTGCACTCTGGAACTCCCTCTCAGATGAACTAAGATCATTAAATGTGTAACAGTGCAGACCCCGAACAACCCGAGAAAATGCAGTTCAGCATAAAGGAGCACAGAAAAAGTGACAGGGTAAACAAGGAAATGTCAGATGGTTACCGTGAGCAACCTAGAAACACGTGCAAAAGCCCAATGAGGACACACCCAGCCAGCAAAGGAAGGGAATTCACTTTACCTGACAGGGTTCAGCTGGGTGGGGGTGGAGCAAGGAAACACTGGGATAAAATAGGCTCCCAGACAATCAGAGAGGGAGAGGAGCTGAAGCAGCCACAGACACACTCTGAGAAAATACAGAAAAGGCAGCTAAAACCCTGGGAAGCATGGAGCAGGTATGAGAATGTAAGAGAGAATGACAATGAGGCTTTGGAGCAACTAGAGAGCCAGCGTGAAGGTCAGAGGGGAACCGAAGACCTGAGTGAAGCAGAGAGATATCAACAGCCAGATAGTGTGTTTGAGCCAGAGAGACGCAAGAAGACTGCAGTTGCAGGTTCCAGTGCACAGAGTGAATGCAAGAGTGATTTGCCATATGAAAGAAGACAACCCTGGAGGTATGAAAATAGGCACACAAGGTCCCACTATCTAGAGGCTGAAAATATCCCTTCTTCTGGTTTTAAAAACCCTAGAAGAAAAAGGTTTTACTTACCAGATAAAGCTGAAGAGTTTTGTAGTCATTGTAAGCTCACAGCTCCCTGTGAAACTCCGTCACGAGCTCTCCAATCTAGCTCAGCTGGGTTACAAAAGGGAAGCCTGAACCGGCAGAGAAATTCCCTTAATTATCCCACTAGCAGAGCAAACCAGGAGTTGAGCTATATTCTAAAATACCAGCAGGGGCAGTGCCCTGAAAAGCTCAACTCTAGAATACATGGTAATTCCCAGAGAGACACTAGCTCTAAGGAAGAGAGGAACTTCCTGTCTGACGAGGTTAACCAGCCATTCTCCCACGTTACTGCTGAGGTCCAGAATGAACCTTCCAGTCAGCCGGAGTTAATGGAATATCAAAATGCAGAAGAAAATGATATGCCAGAATTGATGGACTGCTCTTTGACCTTGATTGAACCTGAGTTCTCTCTCAGATAAGTAATTAGTTTGTGTCCTAGCTGTAGTGTTATAAGCAACAGGCTGCAGCTCTCTCTAAGTGAAGCAGATATAAGCTGTGCTGTCAGCTACAGGAGAAAGAACCATATTGAAATATTTAAGCTGTTTTGTTCTTTTCATTTATTTGTTATTTTGGAAGCTGAAGGAAGCAAGTTCTGTTTGCTTTTGTTACTTTATGTTATATGTCCAAGCAAGGCATTTGATTTATGTTCCTGAATATAAAGTACCCTCAAGGGACGGGGAATAAAACCCTTTAATTTGGAAAGAAGTGTTTTGTGGTTTATATCAGTGAAGGCACAACTACCACCCTCCAGAGCCTTGCAATACCAGTGGCTACCGCTTGGCCAGAGAGGGCATGACAAATGACATTAAAGAGATCCGAAAAAAACTGAAAACACACCTATTTACCACACACTATGGCCCTATAGACAATTCTTCCCACCTACTAGATAATGGCTAATAATGTAACCCTGTTCACACAATCAACAGGTTTATACCAGGACATTACAAATATGAAAATATAACCCTCTCTTAATTCCTAACACCTATGAAACCTTAAATGTACACAGTTATTATTGTATATTGTATATAGTTAACATATTGCTGTTGTTATTGTTATTGTTATCGTTACTATTATACTGTTATCATGTCAACACTTATATTGTTCCTTGTAATTCGATGTTCCATGTAAAACAGACCCGATCTGTGCAGTTCTTGTTCTCTGTAAACCGCAACTGATCTATGGAAGGTGCGGTATATAAATGATTGTTTAAATAAATAAATATATGATGTATATGTGTAGAGAAGGAAAGGGAGGAATCAAAGATGACCCCAAGGCTGCAAGATGAGGAAACGGGAAGAAGAAGAGTGTTGTCAACAGTGATAGAGAAAGGAGGAAGGGGGTGGGGAAGGTTTAGAAGGAAAAATAAGAAATTCCGTTTTAGCCATATTCAATTTTAAGCAGTGATGAGACATCCGGGCACCAATGTCAGATAAGCAAGTAGAGATATGAGTTTCGAGAGAAGGAAAGATATCAGGTGTAGAAAGATAGATTTGAGAGTCATCAGCATAAAAATGATACTGAAAGCCATGGGAAGTGATGAGGGCGCCAAGGGACTGGGTATAGAGAGAGAAAAGGAAAGGGCCCAGAACAGACCTTTGAGGTACTCCAGCTGAGAGAGGGATGGCAGTAGAGGAGGAATCTCCGGAACAAACACTGAACTCTGCACTGATAATGCTTCTTCTGGAACAGAAAACGCAGAAACCTTCTGTGTTCTGCATGGATAAGAATGTGAGTATATGTGCCCTTTAGATCTATTTATTTATTTATTTAACCAGATTTGTATACCACCTTATCCTTCAATCAAAGTGGTGGGGGGGACGAGGTAGTACATTTAACATCGGAGACAAAACATACATATATTGGAGAGTTAAGAAGAAAACCAAGACAGTATAGGGCTTCTAAAACCAAGAGAGGATAAAATGTCAATGTCAAGGAGGTGGTCAACAATATCAAAAGTAGCAGTAAGATCAAGAAGACCGAGAACTGAGTAATGGCCTTTGGATTTAGCAAGGAACAGATCACTGGAGACTTTGGCAAGAGCTGTTTCAGTAGAATGAAATGGACGAAAACCAGATTGAAGTGGATCAAGGAAGGCTTGAGAGGAGAGAAATTTGAGACAGTGGTAGAGAACTGCATGTTCAAGAATTTTGGAAATGAATGGGAGAAAGGAGATGGGTCGATAATTAGAAGGAGAAGTAGGACCAAGTGAAGGTTTTTTGAGGAGAGGAGTGATTACAGCATGCTTGAAGACTGCAGGAAAGGTTGCAGTAGAAAGCAAGAGGTTGAGAATATGTAAAATGAAAGGGATGACGGAGGAGGAGATAGAATTCAGGAGATGGGTGGAAATAGGATCAGAAGAACAAGTAGTGAGTTTACAGGAGGAACAAAGAAGAGAGGTTTCCTCAACAGAGATTTTAGAAAAGGATGAAAGGGTGATAGAGGTTGAGGGGAAAGGTTGGTAATGGGGAGGGGAATAGGGGGTGAAGATTTAGTGGGTAATTGAAGAATAATCTTATGCACTTTGTCATGGAAATAGTTTGCAAGGGTTTGGGCAGAGAGAGAAGGAGGGATTGGAGGTAGAGGTGCCTTAAGAAGAAAATTGAGATTAGAAAAAGACAGCAAGGGTTAGAGGGAAGACGGTTAGTCAGATGTTTTGCTTAGTGAATGCAATGGCAGACTGGAAAGAAGAAAGCATGAATTTGAAGTGAAGAAAGTCAGAGAGATCAGTATTTGAGCCAAGTGCACTCAGCTGAGTGGGCACAGGAACGTAGGTAGCAGGTAGTTGAAGACAACCAGGGCTAAGGTGAGATGCACCTCACAGGAAGTGGAATTGGTGGAGGAAGGATATCCAGAGTAGAGGAGAGAGCAGTATTTTAGGAAGCTATAGCTACATCAACATCCTTAGTGGACAAAGTGGAAGAGAGAAGAGATGAGACAGTAGTGGATAGAGTCACTGGATCGATAGCATGAAGATTCCTAAAATGATAGGAGGAGATTGGGCGAGATTGAGGGGGGAAGTAATGAAGAGTGAAACTTAACAGGTGGTGGTCAAATAAGGGAAGAGTGAAGGTATGGGAATTAGAAGGTAAACAAGTAGAGTAGAAGACAAGATCCAACGTTCTCTTAATAAACTGAGAGCTCTTTTCCATTGCTAAATCCTTAATAAGTGAACCCCTACATCAGGACTTGACTCCAAAAATAACCTCCCAAACTATAGCCAACCACCTTACCTCAAAATTCCCCCCACCCCCCTCAACAACCAACCCCCAACCTATATATGACCACAGTGTCCGACCCCACATTCTCACCCCCTCAATTACCTGGAATGACTTTGAACCCCTCAACTTAAAAAACATATCCAAGGTCATCAAAGATCTAAATGCCTCTACTTCTGCCCTGTATCCTGGCTTAAGACTACTAATAGCTCCATTAGCCCTTACATACTCCACATCGTACAGACCTCCCTCCAGACTGGCTTAGTACCAGCACCCCTAAAATGTGCCACTATTCGTCCCATCCTTAAAGGATCAAAACTTGACCCTACCTCATCTACCTCTTACAGACCTATCTCCAGTATCCCCTTCCTTGCTAAGATAACCGAAAAGCTAGTCCAAAATCAGCTTCAGAATTTCATAGATGAGCACTCTCCCCTTGACCTATTCCAACATGGATTCAAAAAGAATCATGGAGTGGAAACCCTCTGTGCTTCCCTCTTAGATTCATTGTACCTATTTACCCAGAATCCCACCCAAGGATGCCTCCTCATATTTCTCGACTTATCCTCAGCTTTTGATTCTCTTCCTCACCACCAACTCTTAGATAGGCTCTATGAATTAGGACTGAGGGACACAACCCTAAAATGGTTCCACTCTTATTTAGAAAACAGAACACAACAGGTCCGTATAGGGAATGACATATCCCTCCCTTTTATGCTAAAACAGGGAGTCCCCCAAGGATCCAGTTTATCCACATTACTATTTAACATATTCCTTCATCCAGTTTGCAAGATTTTTCAAAACCATGGAATTTATTACCAGTTATATGCAGACGACATTATGTGCTTCACCCCATTCAATTTAACAAACCCTAACTTCTCAAACTTAAGCGAATGCATCACTAACCTGAAGACTTGGCTTTTAAATCATAACCTCATAATTAACCAATCTAAAACTGAAGCCCTTCAAGTATTCACCGCTTCCTACACTCCACCTACAACCCTTACGCTTGGTGATCTCATCCTCACTATTAAAAATCAAGTGAAATATCTCGGTCTTATCCTTGATCAGAACCTTACATTCCTTGAACAGATTTAAAAAACCCTCTAACACAATATATGCAAAACTATGTACTCTTCGGAACCTCCAATCTCTCCTAAACCCAGACTCCTTTCGCACCATCTGCCAGGCCCTCACTATCCCATCCCTTGACTACTGCAATCTCATCTATCATGGCCTTCCCAAGAACAGCTTACACCCTATCCAAATGGCACAGAACACAATAGCTCGGCTCATCACAAATAACCCTAGACGCTCACACATAACGCCAGTCCTCTTTGATCTATACTGGCTCCCCATTCAGTCTAGAGTTAAATTCAAAGTAATCACCCTCATTCATAAAATCATTTCCAACGAGTCAGCTCCATGCCTCTCCTCGCTCCTAATTCCAACAACAATAGAACACGCTGCACGCTGCACCATCACCAAAAACCTCCTATCCATCCCAACTTCTAAGAGAAAATGTAGCCAAACTACCTGTAATCGGGCATTCTCCCTTTATGCCCCCTCTATCTGGAATGCCTTACCATATGAACTACGGAACTGTTCCAATCACCCTGAATTCCAGAAGAAATTAAAAACTCATCTCTTCCAGGAACATTTTTCCCTACTTACATAGCTCTCTCTATCCTCTTCTATAAATCTCCTTGTAAATAGTTCCTATCCATAAGCCTCCTCAAGGAGAAAGTTACTTGTTAATCATTTATACCATGTTATGTTTTGTTTCTATGTATACAGTTGTAATATACTGTCTGTTACATTCTCTGTAAACCGTCTTGAATTGTAGAAAGACGGTATATAAAAACTGTTAAATAAATAAATAAAATAAATAAGGTCAAGGCAGTGACCAAGCTGATGAATGGGGGCAGAACAGCAAAACTGGAGGCTTAAAGAGGAGGTAAGGGAAAGGAGTTTGGATGCATGGAGGCCTATTCTGACTCTGGCATCTCCAGCCACATTGCCTGGCCAAAACCTGAATGTATCAGAGATGTATCAGATTCTACCGCCGTGGGACCCAGATGTACCCGTGATGGCAAAATCGGGCACATTGATGTCTGGGCAGGCATCCGATTCCCATATGGGGGACATCCCAGGGGCTACCCATCCACCTCACACAGTGCTCTGGTTGGCGTATCAGTGCATTGGTATCCCATTGCCATGGCACCAAGACATCAAGCCGGAGGCGCCGAATGCCTAGTCTCGGTGACGCAACAGTAGACTGCCATCTGACCCTTGCCAGGGGCCCCCAAAGCCAGGGTCAGGTGGCATGAGCTCTCCTGCAGTGGTGGAATGGGTTTGGGGGGCTGTAGCTTTTGATCACGGCTGTGCCTGGCACATTCCCCCATCAGGGAGGAATAAGGCAGGCGTCCATCTCTGTGCCGGGGGACTTAGAGAGACCTGACCTGAATTGCCTTTGTATGTCCTGGCATGTTGCCCCGCCCCCTTCCACCATTTCCTGCCCCCATCCAGTGATCCCTGCACAACCGCTCTTTACGTATGGGGAATGCTGGGACCAGAATTGTGTTCTGGCACTGAGCATGGGTTGGACATCCAACCTGGATGGCCAACTCTGCTATTCGCGGATTCAGAATGACTACCATAGGGGTCAGAAGGGTTATCAATATGAAAATTAAAGTCACCAAGAGTAAGGGAGGGGGAAGAAGGATCCAGGAATAAGGAGAGCTAAGAGTCAAAATCAGTGTTCTTAAGGCAGTCCATGGTACACACAGTATGCTTTGCCAGCACTATAATTTGCTGACATTCTTTTTCACTGTCTAACTTTCAGATGTGATGTTACTGAAAATACCATGGTTTGAACAAGTCAAATCTTTGTACGCAGAGATACATCTCTGCACTTGAAAATCTTGTTTAGATATTTCATAGCCATTTTCCCAAGAGCAAAGTATCATCAAATTTCTTGACTGCTTGTTCATTATAAACAGGTTAAAGTTATCTCTATTTCAATTTCTTCTCCAATAAAGATGAAAATATTAATTTTGCCAGTTCTCAGGATTTTTGTCTTCTTCATGTTAAGCCATTTTAAGGCTATCTTCTTTAATCCTGATAAGCAAACATTTCAGATCATATTCAGTTTCAGCCATTAACATATTATCATCAGCATTGCAAAAGTTGTTGATTAGTCTTCCTCCAATCTTCACACATTCAATCTTCACACATTGAAGACAACCATTGGTTATCTTCACACATTGGTTATCTTTATATACTCCTGCTTCTCTGATGATTTGTTTTGCATGTAAATGAACAGGTATGGATCTTGAAACTTTTTTTTTAAATCAGCCCTGCTGAAAATAAATTTTTCTTCTGTCAATTAGAGAACCATAGTGTGTTATGTCTTTCCTTATATTTGTTCTATAGGGACTACACCAGCAGTTTATTTTGTGGAACTGAACAAACTTAGCCAAACTATGATGGAGTCTGCATACCACGACTTATGAGATGCTACAGAGGGATTCAGCGACAGTGAACAGAGATGGACACTGGCCCTTTGTCGCAGTTGGATATTAACCAAAGCCAGATACCCTTGTAATGAGCTTTAATGAGACCCAATACTATGCCAAGAAATTGAGCTAATCTGGCCATAAATTGGGAGGCTTAATACCTTTGGCTGATGGAGGAGTCTCACATTCAAATAACTGCTACCCAAAAGACACCTTTGGAGTCATTCCTTTGGATCTCTGAGAAGGACCAGTCCTCTAAGGATACATGTCCCAGCTTTCAGTTTAGGCTGGGCCTGGTACAATAAAACTGTGGCAGACAAAAAAATGAGACTATTTGCCCACCAGAAAACCATCTGACAATTCTCTCTTTGCAGTGCATGCTATCTCTCTACCATTTGTCCCAGAAGCTTACAGTTCTTTCTGCCTGCCTGCTCACTTGGAACTATTTCTAAGCTACTAGCCTTGGGCTACATACCTCTCTCTCTCTCTCTCTGTTCTTTCTACTCCAGCTGCCTGGTATTCAGACAGCTGGTAACATATGAATCCTGATTGTTTTAGAGGGAGAAGCTAGGGTAGAAGCCTTTTGTGCTTATATTCAGACAGTGGGAATTAAACAGAAAGAATAATTTCATTTATAACTAAGCAATAAATACCAGAACTGTAACTAACTTTATCTGTACCATTCTCCTGAAACTGCCAGCTATTAAATAAAGGCGAGAATTCTATGAGATAAATTTTGCATGTGTTAATTATTTCTAGTAGTTCCGAACTGGACTTTGGAAGCTGGATATAGAGTGTATTCATTTATAAAGTTATGCAAAACCTATTGTCTTTACAGTTCCACTAAAATATGTCTAGCAGCATTAGATAATCCCTTCATTTTTCTTTCCAGCACAATTTCTTCAAATGAGTTAGTTTTGAGCATACCATGACAGTCATGAACCTCACTTCTAAGCCAGGGTATGTAGAGTATGATCTCAATCTCTCACATTTACTGCTAACGCTCACCGTAATACTTTGATCATGCCAAAAATTGAATTTAGAAGATGTAACTTGTATAGGTAACTTCTCAAGGTGCTATTGGAAATTCCTCTTAATCAAGCCGGTGGCTCCCAATATGATGGGAAATATTTCTGTATCCTTCTGCCACATTTTTCTCCTGTGGGTTGCTGAGACCTGACCACTGATTCCTACTCAGGTTGAGGCTACGACATGCTAAATTTTAAAAACAAGTTTAAAATGTCATGCTTTAAGCATTGCATAAACTAACTTGATGGGTGGAGGTGTGCGTACCACTGTGGGATTGTGAAAATAGTAACGTACTGAGCAGTGAGTGTGGACATATGCATTGAAATAAGACGGTGGGGTTTAAGTGCAGAGGAGTAAGATGTCTGTGTATGTGGCGTCAGGCTAGACAGAGGACTGTGTGTGGTAAAAGAGTAGTGTTGTGTGTATGGGGGATGGGTAGGGACATTGGGGCTCATAGTAAGAACAGAACAGTGGTGTGATGAGTGAGTGTGGTAGCAGGGTAGCAGATTATGAGGGGAGGTATAGGGCTGTGTGAAGGAGTGGAGGTGCATAGGAATGGTGTGAATCATTCTTTCCTTTTCTTCCCATTTTCAATATCCTTTCATCCTCCTCCGACCTCTCTCAAAGCTTTTCACTTTATCACACTGCCGCATTCGGGGCCATCTTGGTGTAGTTCCTGTCCCTTACCGACTCTTGACTCAAGTGCACCTTCTGAAAGCCACAGCCTCTGATGCTGAAGGGAAGCAGTGTCAGCAGCTGCAGAGAGTCAGAAGCAGATAGCAGTGTCATGGGTCTTACCATTAGCAGCCATTTGAAATTCAGGAGATGGGATATTTATTTATTTATTTCATTCTCTTATATACCGCACTATTCTGCATCAGTGCGGTTTACATTGAACAAACTGAAATTACATTGAACAGGGCATTATAACTTGGAGATAACTATTTTATATTAGGTTGCAGGAATGGCTGCACAAGTGCTGGGGCTCCTGAGTTTACCCGCCATGGGACTCAGCATGTATGAAAGTCTGCACTGATCGCCATATATTATATGAACTGGCATCCATGAGCAGAGCAAATAATGGGCCTCTTCTTCCACTTGTAGGTATTTGTCGGGTGCATTTGTGTGCAGGAGTGAGCGATAGAGCGATGGAGCAATGGGTAGGTTGGTTCCCACACCAGCCAGCTCTTAACCTGAATGTGCCGTCATGGTCTGCTGCATCTTCAACTTGAAACAACCTTGTTGGCTGTTGACTTCAGTGCACCCGTCACCAGGCCGTGCATCGGCATCTTCTGCCTTCCTCTTCATACTATCTCAGTATGCATAGGGTTGTTTGCACATGCACAAACCTATGTGCATAGATGGATGGACAGACAAAGGGACTGACCCTCATCAACACGTAGCGTTGCCTGATGTGGAACACACCTAAAACTAATATAATAAAACTATTTAACATATGGGTCATTACAAATGTACATATATATACAGATATATATATATTTGTTACAGTCTGTATCTCAAGAAGAAAACTAGGGTTATTGTACTTATCCGTTAAATTGAATTATTACACACACAATTCTTCACACCCTTCTACATTTTTCATATTCTACCATCTAAAAATTGCAATCTGAAATATAAATTACATTTTGTTTCACTGATATCCACAGCATACTCTGTGCTTTCAACATGAAAGAACAATTACTGGACTATTCAAAAATTAATTAAGAATAAAAAACCCAAAAGATCTTGATTGCATAAGTCTTCACATTCTTTGTTTCAGCAAACCCCAAATTAGCTCTGTTTCCAAAAATTGCCTTAACAAGGCCCATTATAAAAACATAAGAATTGCCATACTGGGTCAGACTGAGGGTCCTTCAAGCCCAGTATCCTGTTTCCAACAGTGTCAAATCAAAATAAAAAATTCCTGGAAGGATCCCAAAAAGTAGTAAGAGTCCATGCTGCCTACTTCCAGTGACTGTCCCAAGTGTACTTAACAGTTTCTGAACTTATTTTCCAGGAACTTGTCCAAATTATTTTTAAACCCGGATATGCTGACTATATTTTCTATATCCTTTGACTATGAATTCCAGAGTTTATGCACTGAGTGAACAAAATATTTTCTCCTATTTGTTTTAAATGTACTGTACTACTTTGTAACTTGATCGTGTAACTCCTAGTCATCGTGCTTACTGAAAGAGTAGACAATCAATTCATATTGAGGGAGGAGTGGTCTAGTGGTTAGGACAAGGTACTTCAGGCCAGAGGGCCGGGGGTTCAAGTCCCACCTGGGGACAGCAATCTCAGGCCGGAGGGACTGGGATTTCTAGTCCTATAGGCACTCCTTGTGGTCTTGGGCAAGCCACTTAACCCTCCATTGCCCATGTTCCCTGTAAGTATTAACGTATGTGTGCCATATCCCCTCGTGTTAAATGTATCCCCCAATTGACCGCTTTGACCCGGTGAAAAGCGGAATATAAATACAGCTAAATAAATATTTACCCATTATACTCCACTCAGAATTTTAGAGGCCTCTCCAAGGTGAGAAGCCCTAATTCTTTAGCTTTTCCTCTCCTTTATCATTTTGGTCGCCCTTTTCTAATTTTGATATATCTCTTTTGAGCTGCCAAGACCAGAATTGCACATAATATTCAAAGTGCAGTTGCACCATAAAGCAATACAGAAGCATTATTCTTTGTATGTACTGGCTTGGTAACCGAGAAACCAGGGTTCATTTTCCCCTAACACTCCTTGTGGCCTTGGACAAGTCACTTAACTCTCCTTTGCCTAGGAAGAAAGGCCTGCCAATCTACTTCTGGTCACACTGCCAAGAAAATACAGAAACTGTTGGGTCTCCAGGAGTCAGTACTGATTCAAAGGCACTAAAATAATCTATTTTCCTTTCCTAATAATTCTTTACATTGTCTTTGCTTTTTTGCCCGCCACTACACACTTGACAGAGGATTTCAACGTATTGTCTACGATGACATCTAGATTCTTTTTCTGGGTGGTGACTCCTAATGTGGAATCTAGCATTGTGTACAGTAGCTATAATTTAGGTTATTCTTTCCTATGTGCCTCACTTTGCATTTGTCAACATTAAATTTCATCTGCTGCTTGGATGCCCAGTCTCCCAGTGCTGTTCTGCAATTTCTCACAAGCTGCATGCAGTTTAACAGCTTGGAATAATTTGGTATCATTTGCAAATTTGATAGCCTCACTCATTGTTCCCAATTTCAGATCATTTATCAATATGTTAAAAAGTACCAGATCCTTGGATACTCCACTATTCACCTTCCTCCGTTGAGAAAAGTGACCATTTTACACTACTCTCTGTTTTCTATTTATTTAGTTAGGCTTATATACCGCTTTTCTGTGGATCAAAGCGGTGTACATCAAACAGAAGTTAACTTATATACATGGAAAAAATTAACTTATTTACATTGGACATAAACTTGTGTATTTAGGTAAGGGATGTGCAAATTGTTTTCTTGCTTTCTGTTGGGGGGGGGGGGTTAGATGGAGGGGCCAAAGTGTTCAATAAAGAGGTGCATCTTCAGGCATTTGTGGAAGGTGAGGTAGTCATCAAAGGATCGAAGGATCTTCTGCAGGCTTGTTTGTTGCTCTTTGTTCTCACATGAGGGATAAGTGTGTTGTTCACAGATTGTCTTATAGCTCTGCTGGGCAGGAATTCTTGGAGTAAGGTATGAAGGTGGGAGGTGGAATGGGAGTGAATAGCTTTGTGTATCAGGTGGAGAGTCTTGTATTTGTTGCGGCTGGTCAGTGGTAGCCAGTGAAGCTTTGTTAGGATGGGTGGGATGTAGTCGTATTTTGAGCTCTTTGTATAATATGTGCTGTTGTATGGAGAGAAGTGCATAGGGGATAGGATGGATTGTGGTAGACCTTGGTAGATGGAGTTGCAATAATCGAGATGAAGGAGAATCATGGAAATCTTCTGAAGGAGCGTAAGCGTTGTAAGGTTCTGGCTTTGTGATAGATTACTCTGGCAGTTTTCTCTACTTATGGTTTGAGAGAGAGAATTTGATCTAGGGTGATGCCAAGATACTTTATTTGGGGTTGAACTTTTATTTGGGTGTTGTTTAGGGTGAGGTAGGTTGGAGGTATGAAGGTGCTGTCTTTCTTTATGAATAGGGTTTCTGTCTTTTTGTAGTTGATAGTGAAGTTATTGTTCATAAGCCACTGAGAGACTTCGGCAAAGCATTGTAGGAGGTGTACATTTGTAGGTTGTTCTGTGTTGAATAGTCCATAGAGCATGATGTGTCAGAATAGATGTGGAAGTTGATATTGTGGAATTTGATGATGGAGCAAAGTGGTTGAAGGTAGATGTTGAAGAGAAGAGCGAATAAGGTGGATCCTTGCGGTACACCTTGGGTTTGGCAGTAAGGGGTGGATATGTTGGCTCCTATTTTTATTTGTTGGTGTCTGTCAGGTAGGATTTGAACCATTGTAATATGGCACCTTGGATTCTGGCAGATCATAGATGCTGGAAGAGGATGTTGTGGCAGAATGTGTCAAATGCGGCGGAGATGTCCAAGAAGATCAAGATGCACTCTTGTTTTGAATCCCCTTTATTAGGGTGTTCATGAGGGAGATCATAAGGGTTTCTACTCTGAGTGGGCACAATCTGTGCTGTTGGGGTTCGAGGAGGGAGATCTTGTTGATGTGGTCCTGGAGTTGTTGTTGGATGGCTTTCTCTACGATCTTTGCTGTGAAGGGGAGGCTGGTGATAAGTCTCTAGGAGGTGGGTCCAATGGGTTGAAGCCAGGCTTCTTTAAGGTGGAGCATATGGAGGATAGTTTTAGGCAGTCAGGCATTTGACCTTGTTGCAGGGCTGATTGGGCGATTCTGGTGAGTATCGGGCTGAGATCTTGTTTAACTGCTTTGGGCATGGATCAAGGGGAACTGGTAAAATGATAGCCAACAAAGAGTAGGGTTAAATGGTTAATTTTCTCAATGGTGAAAGGTGAATAGTGGAGTAAACCAGGGATCTGTGCTGGGCCTACTGCTTTTTAACATATTCATAAATGACCTGTAAATAGAAACAACAAGTAAAGTGATCAAATCTGCAGATGAAACAAATCCTTGTAGGGAGAGAGACATCTCTGCACTTGACAATCTTGTCTAGGTCCTTCATAGCCATTCTGCCAAGAGTAATGTTTTGTATGATTTCTTGACTGCTTGTTGTTTCTTTATTGATTGTTGATCCAAGTAGGTTAAAATTGTCAACTATTTCAATTTCTTCTCCGTCGATGATGAACTTATTGATTTTGCCAACTATCAGGATGGTTTTGGTCTTTACATTGAGGTGCAGACCCATTTTAATTGAGGTGCAGACCCATTTTAAGACTATGTTCCTTGATTTTGAGAAGCAAATGTTTCAGATCATCTTTACTTTGTCTTCACTCATCAGCATAGTGAAGGTTGTTGATGAGTCTTCCAATCTTCACACCTCTGTTGTCTTCATACAATCCTGCTTCTCTGATGATTTGTTCTGCATATAAATTAAACAGGTAGGGGGAAAGTATGCAGCCCTGTCACACCACCTTTGCTGCTTTTAAACCATTCTGTTTCTCCTTGTTCCGTTCAAACTGTTGCTTCTTGATCAATGTAAAAGTTGTGCAAGAGAACAATTAGGTGTTCTGTATACCCATGCTTCTTAATGGGGCCCAGAGTTTCTCATGCTTTACACAGACAAAAGCCTTGCTGTAGTCAATAAAAAACATATAGATATCCTTTTGGTATTCTTTTGTCTTTTAAAGGATCCATCTCACATCCACAATGATATCTCTCGTTCCTCGCCTTTTCTTGAACCCTTCTTGCACTTCAGGTAGTTCTCATCCAGGTATGGTTGTAGTCTCTGTTGAATAATCTTCAGTAGAATCTTGCTGGCATGTGGGATCAGAGCGATTGTGCAATAATTTCAACAGTTGGTCGGATCACCTTTCTTTGGTATTGTTATAAACACAAATCTTTTCCAGTCAGTTGGCCATGATGTTGTCTTTCAAATTTCCTGGCAGAGCTTTGTAAGTATGGTAACAGCTGCATCTGATGGCTGTAATACTTCAATGGGAATGCCATCAATACCTGGTGCTTTTTTCTTTGATAAGGCTTTCAATGCTGCTTCAACGTCTTTCATCACCAATGGCTCCTAATCAAGAGGTACAGGTTGAAACAGCTGTTGGTCCACTTGATCCTTATGGTATAATGATTCCGTATATTCTTTCCACCTTTTCTTGATGTTCTCATCATTATTCAAAGTGGATCCTTGAGCATCTTGTAGCATTCCAATTCAAGGATGGATTTTTTTTTTTTAACTTTCGTAGCTTTAGGAAAGCCTATCTTGTTCCTCTAATAGTTTCTGATTCTATTTCCTTGCATGCATCATTGTAATGCTTCTCCTTGTCTTGTATTACTGCACATTGAAAGTCTCTCTTAAGTTCTGTGATTGCCTCTTTCTTTCCTCTGGCTTTAGCTTCTCTGTGTTTCTGAGCAATTTTCAGAGTTTCTTCAGCCATCCATTTTGGCTGCTTTTGCTTTTTCACCTTTTGTATAGACTTCTTACTTTCTTCCAATACAGTCTTCTTGATGTCATCCCTTAACTCTTCTGGAGCTCTGTCATTTATATCTAAAGCAGCAAATTGATTTTGCAGGCAGTCAGAAGCTGCATATGTATATGCTGCTAGTGTAATTGGGTTTAAAAAAAGGTTTGGACACGTTCCTGGAGGAAAGGTCCATAAACTATTATTAAAGAGGTCCCGGGAAATCCATTGCGCTTGATGGACCTTGGTCTTACCCAGTATAGCATTTCTTATGTTCTTATGTATCTGGCAGGATCCAAAAAGGCCAATATATTCCATGCTGCTTATCCCAGGAATAAAAGCAGTGGATTTCCCTCAGTCCACTTTAATAATGATTTATGGACTTTTCCCCCAGGAACTTGTCCAAACCTTGTTAAAATCCGGCTACACTAATAGCTCTTATTACATTCTATATCTGTTGCACATTTTCCTACCGAAATGCCTTTATTGTTCTTCGATATAAAAGAAACCTTTGTTTACATTTATACATTTAGAAGGGACATGGAACATGTTTATTCTTATTGTAAACTGCTCTGCTTTGTTGTAGAAGGATGGGATATCAAATCGAAATAAAGATAAATATAAATGATCTCGCAGTTTCAATTCTAGTGGTTGTCTGAGCATATCCATACTTCTGACTTACTGTCTTGTTGCAGGTCTCAGCTAATTTTCTTTTCTGTTTTTATCTGTCTTATTGACAATTATAAACAAACAGTACCTGATTGGTTAACCTTTGACACCATGTTTCGTGATGTCAAGCCAAACACTGATAACAGATGCAGAATAACTCTTTGATTCTCACCATAAACAACTGTAACAAAAGTGATGCAAGGTTCATGAGACTTCTTTCTTGTCAGAGTATTCGGTAATATCCCCTTTTGGTGGCCAGAAGGACCAGACTCAGCACAGTCATAGGTTACCAGGCGATCATGCCCTCCTTTCAGAAACAAGGATCCATCAAAGCTGCATTTGGGATTTATACCAGCTTAAAGCAGAAGTAAATTTACTCTGCCTTGATGGATGTCAGAACTGAATTAAAGGTTCATATAAATTGGATGAATTAGTAGTTTTTTCGATTAAGTAGAGGACATTAATTGAGCGTCTATAGTGATTCCTCTTCGACACCTGCACTCTATTTCTTTTCTTTTAATCAAATATGTACAGATATTTGACAAATCTCTCTGTTCTGAGAACTGCTACTCAGCAAAACCAGACTATTTCCTACTCTTTGTCTTCCAGAGGTCACAATTTATTTGGGTGTTTCAAGCTCACAAATTTTACAGCTATAGATATTTCAAATTTATCTCCAGTGTCATGTTCCAGAATTCCTTGAATGAGTCTTGTCCCTCTATATGATTTTATGAATGAATACAAAAAAATACCTGCAAATTATGTTCTAAATAATCACATAATTATATTTGTAAGCCACTGATTTGCTATTTAAAATGAAAAGCCTTCCTTGTAATCACTAAATTAACAGAATTAAGATGCAGAAATATATTTTGGGAAAATGAGTTCAGAAGATTAAATACATACCATAAATATTCAAAGAATCAGTCTCAGACAGTAGTTACGATAATGGATGCTCACTTTTCTAACATTTCTTGATTAATATTGACAGTTTCACATGTGACAAAGTTCTGCTAATCAAGAGCAGTTTCACACCTGGGCACTTTTGTAAGACTATGAAACAACTTAGTAGAATTTTATTCTAGAAATATGACCCCATTAATCTATTTAGAAGACAAAATGGTAACTATCGAACAAAATATCACTTTGCATGACTTCTTTCATATGTTTAAGACAATCAGGAGCAGAAAAAGGTGCTGATTATTATTTAAAGTTTTAAGGTGAATGTTTGATATCTACTTGATGACTTCAACACCCTCAATTATGTACAAGCTCAGAGCAGGAGCTTCCATGGTAGCTCATTGTCTGCACCCCTCCACATACAAAGTTTGACACATCCTTGATGTTTCATTTGTTCTATAAATAGGAATGACAAATATATCCCATAATAACTGTCAGGGGCCACGTGTTGTGTGTGTGTGTGTGCATGCATGTGTCATGGGGAGTGTTAATGGCTACGTGTGTTTTTGTGTGTTTCTCTCTCTCCATTTCCTCAAATGCATAGATTTATTATCGACTCATTCCTACTAATAAATCTCTGCATTTGAAGAAATGGAGCAACTGGGCATTTTTAGTGGCAGCTCTTTGTGTATGGAATAAGCTGCCATTAGAAGTCTGCATTTTGAATAATTTATTTACTTTAAGAAAGCAGATTGAATTTCTGCTATTTCCAATTCAGAATATTAGCTACTGGGCCTTAATTGAACTACTGTTCTAATTATCTGTTGGTATGGGAATGGTCCTGCTGTTGTAAAAGGCCTTTGGTTTGGTCCTGCTGTTTTCATTTTCTTTTTATTAGATGTTTTCTGTGAAGAGTAAAGCCAGCATTTATGATGTGGTTAGATCAAAGCCCTCAGGACGTCTGACTGCTGATGTAGCTGCATATGAAATGAGAGTCAGAAGCTGTAAAGATGTCTTACATATTGGGACATGGAACGTATGAAGCATGAACCAAGGGAAGTTGGAGGTGGTCAAGAATGAAATGGAACGTGTGCAACTTGATCTGTTGGGTGTCAGCGAACTGCAATGGACTGGCATTGGGCACTTTGCATCAGATGATCACATGGTCTACTATGCTGGAAATGAAAGACAAAGAAGAAATGGTGTTGCATTTATAATAAAGAAAAAACTTGCAAGAATTTGTAATGAAATACAATGCAGTCAGTGAACACTTAATCTGTATTTGTCTAGGAGGAATGCCTATCAACACAACTATAATTCAAGTATATGCCCCAACAATAGCTGCAGAAGAGGATAAAATTCATGAGTTAAGTGAACAAGTACAAGCTAAAATTGACAGAACATGCAAACAGGATATCCAGCTAGTCATGAGTGACTGGAATGCAAATGTTGACAACAAAGAAGAAGGCAAAGTGGTTGGAAAATATGGATTTGGCAACAGAAATGAAGCTGAAGAAAAACTGATAGAATTCTGCAAGACCAACGATCTACTCATCTCAAACACCTTCTTCCAGCAACACAAGCGGCGACTGTACACATGGACTTCACCCAATGGATTGTACAAAAATCAAATTGACTACATCTGTGGTAGTCAACGATGGAAAAGCTCTATAACATCAACAAAGACAAAACCTGGAGCTGACTGTGGTACAGATTACCAACTACTAGTATGCAAACTCAAGCTAAAGTTGAAAAAGAGTAAGCCACTCATGAATGTAGCAAAATATAACCTTGAGAATATACCACTGGAATTTAAAGACTGCCTGCAAAATCGATTTGCTGCTTTAGATACAAATAACAGAGCTCCAGAAGAGTTATGGAATGACATCAAGAAGGCTGTGTTGGAAGAAAGCAAGAAGTCTCTACAAAAGGTGAAAAAGCAAAAACGGCCAAAATGGATGACGGAAGAAATTCTGAAAATTGCCCAGAAACGCAGAGAAGCTAAAGCCAGAGAAGAAAGAAAGACAATCGCAGAACTCAACAGAGATTTCCATCATGCAGCAAGACAGGGCAAGGAAAAGTACTACATTGACACATGCAAGGAAATAGAAGCAGAAACTATTAGAGGAAGAACAAGATTGGCTTTCCTAAAGCTACAGAGTTAAATAAAAAATTCCAGCCTCAAATTGGAATGTTATAAGATGCTCAAGGTTCTATATTGAATGATGCTGAGAAAATCAAGAAAAGGTGGAAGGAATATACAGAGCTTTTATATGATAAAGATCAAGTGGACTAATAGCAGTTTCCAGGGGCGGCCCAAGGGGGGTGCGGGGCCATGTGCGGAGACTCGGTGAGGGGCCTCATTTGCATAAGTGGCCTTATTTGCATAAATATTTGCATAATGCTAACATACACTAACTTTTAGTAAACATGTCTCTTGATGAGTGTATGGATAAAGACAGACTAAAAGATTTCTACATTACTATAATCCAGTGCCAACTGCCAGGCACATTAGGAACTACTACAAACACTGCCCATTTAGAACCAATAGCAAACCCGCCGTATCCTAACAGCACTACCAGGACTCACAAAGCACCATACCCTACCTATCAAAAGGCAACACTGCAAATATTAAACCAATACATTTCAGAGAACAACAATACATGACCTACTGGAGAAAGAGAACAAGTGGCAATGTCAAATAGGAATTACATAAACAGAATACCTCAGCTCAGTTACACATGCAGAACATAGACCATCACCAAACAAGGAATCACAATTTAGAAACAGGAAGGCAATAATTAAACTGGGAACCCCAAAAGCCAAACTTGGAATGTACAACAACACTGTAGAAATAAAACTATAAATTAATTTCCTCTTGTACCAAACAAAGCGCAGACGTTAATGATGCACATTTCCCAGAGCTTTCATATTCCAGTTAATAAATTCAAAATAAAGAGATATCTTTCTACCTTTTGTGCATTTTTTTTTCAGTTGCAATTGCTCCAGCCACTTTCTTCTGGTTTCTTCATGTTTTCTGCTAACTCTCCATCATCTGCTGTCCATTTGTCCTTTCTTCTCTCTTCTAGTTTTTTTTTCCATTCTCTCTCTCTACATCCGCTTTAACATACTAATCTTTCTCCATTTGCTCTTTCCTCATTCCTATTTCATCCACTCAAATTTTACCCCTCCATCCTCAATCCCCACTTACTCTCCCAATACCCGGCCAATTGTAGATTTTTTATCCCTCCCACACAAAATATTTTCCCCTCTCCATTTTACTCTCCCAGCCCCATCCCATTCTAATCCTCCCCCAACATCAGCTCCCTTCTAGTTCCAGCCTCACCCAGCATCCATTCCCTTCTAGTCCCTGCATCAGCCCATTTCCAGTCCTAGCCCCCCATCAGCCCATTTCCAGTCCTAGCAACCCCCAACCCAATACCAGTCCTAGCCCCCCCATCAACCCACTTCCAGTCCTAACCCCATCAACCCATTTCCAGTCAGCCCCCCATAGCCCATTACCAGTCCTAACCCCCCCCATCAGCCCACAGCCCATTCCCAGTCCTAACCCCATCAGCCCACCTCAAGTCCTAACCCCTCCCCATCAGCCCATTTCCTGTCCTAGCCCCCCCATAGCCCATTATCAGTCCTAACCCCCCCATAGCCCATTACCAGACAGCCCCCATCAGCCAACAGCCCATTACCAGTCTTAACCCCCCCATAGCCCATTACCAGTTCTAACCCCCCAACAGCCCACAGCCCATTACCAGTCCTAACCCCATCAGCCCACCTCTAGTCCTAACCCTCCCCATCAGCCCATTTCCTGTCCTAGTCCCCCACAGCCCATTATCAGTCCGAACCCCCCCATAGCCCATTACCAGTCCTAACCCCCCATCAGCCCACAGCCCATTACCAGTCCTAACCCCATCAGCCCACCTCCAGTGTTAACCACCCCCCCCCAATCAGCCCATTTTGTCCTAATCCCCATCACCCAATTTTCAGTTTAAGCCCCCCCATACCCCATTACCAGTCCTAACCTCCCCATCAGCCCACTCCCAGTCCTAATCCCACCAGCCCATTTCCAATCCTAATCCCCCATCACCCAATTTTCAGTTTAAGCCCCCCCATACCCCATTACCAGTCCTAACCTCCCCATCAACCCACTTCCAGTCCTAATCCCATCAGCCCATATAAAGACTTAGCTCCCCCATAGCCCATCACCACTTCTAACCCCCCCAGCCCCCCCATAGCCCATCACCACTCCTAACCCCCCCAGCCCCCCATAGCCCATCACCACTCCTAACCCCCCCCATAGCCCATCACCACTCCTAACCCCCCCAGCCTCCCCATAGCCCATCACCACTCCTAACCCCCCCACCCCATCAGCACTCCTAACCCCCCCCCCGCCCCCCATAGCCCATCAGCACTCCTAACCCCCCGCCCCCCATAGCCCATCAGCACTCCTAACCCCTCCAGCCCCCCATAGCCCCCCATAGCCCATCAGCACTCCTAACCCCCCCAGCCCATCAGCACTCCTAACCCCCCCAGCCCCCCATTGCCCATCAGCACTCCTAACCCCCCCCAGCCCATCAGCACTCCTAACCCCCAGCCCAGCCCAGCCCAGCCCAGCCAAAATTTTTTTTTAAAAAAGCTGTCTTCTCCCGCTGCCGGGGCCGCCGCGGCAGAATCGAGTGTGCCGCGGGGCCCCCCCTGCCCAGCAGAGCCTGCCCTCCCCTGTATCCGCTCTCTCGTACAGCTGCCTGCAGTCTCACGCGCCGGCTTTCAGAGCGCGAAGGGACTAGTTTCCCTTTCGCGGCTCTGTTAAGCCCGCGGGGGCTGATGGGAACTTCCCATCAGCCCCCGCGGGCTTAACAGAGCAGCGAGGGAGAAACTCTCCCCTCGCGCTCTGAAAGTCAGCGCGTGAGACTGCAGGCAGCTGTACGAGAGAGCGGATACAGGGGAGGGCAAGCTCTGCTGGGCAGGGGGGGCCCCGTGGCACACTCGATTCTGCCGCGGCGGCCCTGGCAGCGGGAGAAGACAGCTTTTTTTTTTTTTTTAATTTGACTTTAGGATCAGAATGTTTTTTGCGCGGGGCCCCCTGAAACGCGGGGCCCTGTGCAAAAAACATTCTCGCTCAATGGACGGGCCGGCCCTGGCCGTTTCAACCTGTACGCTATGATCTGGAACCATTAGTGATGAAAGAAGAAGTCGAAGCAGCATTGAAAGCCTTATCAAAGACCAAGGCACCAGGCATTGATGGCATTCCCAAAGTATTACAGCAATCTGGTGCAGCTGTTACCATACTAACAAGGCTCTGCCAGGAAATTTGGAAGACAACATCATGGCCAACTGATTGGAAAAGATCTGTTTTTATACCAATACTAAAGAAAGGTGATCCAACTGACTGGAAATTATCCCACAATCGCTCTTATCCCATATTCAACAGAGACTACAACCATACCTGGAACAAGAACTACCTGAAGTGAAAGCAGGATTCAGGAAAGGGTGAGGAACGAGAGACTTCATCTCGGATGTGAGATGGATCCTTGAAAAGACTAAAGAATTCCAAAAGGATATCTATTTGTGCTTTATCGACTACAGCAAGGCTTTTAACTGTGTAAACCATGAGAAACTATGGGCCACATTAAGAAGCATGGGTATACCAAAACACCTGATCGTTCTCTTGTACAATCTGTACATTGATCAAGAAGCAACAGTTTGAACGGAACAAGGAGAAACAGAATGGTTTAAAATAAGAAAAGGTGTATGACAAGGCTGAATACTTCCCCCCTACCTGTTTAATTTAAATGCAGAACAAATCATCAGAGAAGCAGGATTGTATGAAGACAACAGAGGTGTGAAGATTGGTGGAAGACTCATCAACAACTTTTGCTAGGCTGATGATACCACATTACTGGCTGAAAGTGAAAATGATCTGAAACATTTGCTTCTCATGATCAAGGAACATAGTCTTAAAATGGGCCTGCACCTTAATGTAAAGAAGACAAAGATCATGACAACTAGCAAAATCAATAAGTTCATCGTTGAAGGAGAAAAAATTGAAAACATGGACAACTTTAACCTACTTGGATCAACTATCAATAAAGAAGCAACAAGCAGTCAAGAAATACGTCAATGCATTGTTCTTGGCAGAATGGCTATGAAAGACCTAGACAAGATTCTCAAGAGCAGAGATGTCTTTCTCCATACAAAGATTCGACTCATTCAAGTCATGGTATTTTCAATAACATCATATGGATGCGAAAGCTGGACAGTGAAAAAGATAGATAGGAAGAAAATTGATGCCTTTGAATTATGGTGCTGGTGGCGAATACTGCATATATCATGGACTGCCCGAAGAACAAACCAGTCAGTACTAGAGGAGATCAAACCTAAGCTTTCTGTAGAAGCTCAGATGACAAGACTTCGACTTTCATACTTTGGACACATCATGCGAAGAGAGAGATCATTAGTGGGGATGAGCTGGAGGTTAATAAGTGGTCCACACTACCAAAAATGTTGAGGACCTCTGTTCCGGAATGCCAATATACCTCCAGTTAGGAGAAGAAAACAAACCAGATTCCTACACAGAACCTACATGTGAAAAAAATCCTTCAGCCTGGTTACTCATACAAAATATTCAAAGGCCTAGGCACATGCTATACATGTAAGGTCTGGCCTTACCCGTGTAAAATTGCCATAACCATGTAAACTTCATATTCAACAAGGCAGCTTGAATTGTTGAGGCCCAGCTACCTGTACGGCATCAGACACTGAAGCCCAGGGATGGAATGGGGTCATGTTACGGTGCAACCCTCATAACGCGTATATCTGAAACCTGTGTACACCTACATTAGGAGTCACTAACCGCATAGCCTTAAGCAATGGCACCTGGTGCATACGACCGCTGATAGAGAGCTGCGAACCCGTGGCGGAACAGGGCACAGTAGAGCGAGGGGTGCGTGGGCAGGCCTGCACCCAAACCATGCAGATGGAAAGCACCGCCAGACAAGCAGAGACATCATGTGGGCCATGCACATGGTGATACCGAGGTGGAGACATGCATGACATGCCCAGGCACAGCAGTGGATCTGACAGGCAGTGCATACCCAGCAGAAGGCAGTAGCCCAGCACCCGAGATGCAGGTATCGTGCCCCACATGCACACAGGCCCAGGGTGAGCTACTTGCAACTGATAGAGGAGGAGGTTTACCAGAGATACAGACTAGATGGGATAACTATAACTGAGTTGTGCAGCATACTCAGCATGGACCTGGAGCCCTCCACATCCAGAAGCCAGGCCCTGCCAATGGCCATAATGGTGACCACTGCTCTTTGATTCCTTGCAACCGGCAGTTTCCAGCATGTGATAGGGGTGACTGTTGGAATCACGCAGCCCACTGCATCAAAACATTCACCAGGGCCCTGCTGCGGAAAATGTTCCATCTCATAGCCCTCTCCCAGACACAGCAGAGGCGGCAGGAGATCATGCAGGTGTTCTACAGTGTTGCTGGATTCCCATCAGTGCTTGGTTCTATAGACTGCACTCACATTTCACTGCAGGCACCATGACTGGAGCAGAGGGCATACTGGAACAGGCATGGGTACACATCGATAAACCTGCAGTTCATTGTGGATGCCAACATGAACTTCACTGATGTGTGAGCCCGGTACCCAGAGTCTTGCCATAATGCATTTGTCCTTGCACAGTACAGCCTGGGACAAGCAGAAGCCGGGGGTCTACTTGGAGATGTGTGGCTGCTAGATGAGTGTGCACATGTGTGAGCCCCAGGATAGGCCCAGAATGGATGCCTGCTGCAGTCTGATGCTATGGGTACTGCAAACCAGCGATGATAGCTGTGTACTGTATGTATTGCAACACATGAAAACCACTGCATGCCATCCACAGCAGCCCACAGACTATACCCAATGCCGATGCGCATGCTCACATTGCCCCCACAGGTCACCGTGGATACCCCCTGAGAACCTGGCTGCTGACTCCAGTACGCCACCCCACAAGTTGGCAGGAGGACTGCTACAATTGCGCCCACCATCAGACACAGGCAGTTCTGGAGTGTGCAATTGGGGTGATGAAGAGCCACTTCTGGTGCCTTGACAGGAGCGGTGGGCAACTCCTTTACAGCCCAGAGCGGGTATGCCAGATATTTGCTGCATGCTACATACTCCACAACCTGGCATGGATGCGTGGTGCTGAACCCAGAGCCAGCAGATGTGGAGGTGTGGGGGGCCACAGAGGCAGTAGATGGTGATGGTGTAGAGGCCGGGAGCCAGCAGCAGGCTAGGGCAGTGGCCCACAGTTCACGGGTGATATGGGAAAGATTCTGAGGTGACTGCCCTGCACCAGCATCAGGACTGGACACACACAAACACCAATTAGGTGCCCAGGACCACGTAATAGGCACTGAAGGATACAATAAAGTGCCCATTAACACCCATTGTGCTCAGAGTGTACTTTATTTCTCCCCATGTAATCCCCCTTCCTCAGAGCTCCCCGCTCGCCATGGGTGCTTGCTAACAAGTGCACTGTGATGCAGGGGAGTGGTGTTGGAGAACTTGCTAGCAGTGTCACCACCCTCCCCAGCAAGGTGATCTGAAGAACATGGCGCAGGACTGGCAGGTGGCTGTGCCGTTGCACTGGCAGCCCAAGCACTCACCCCCTATGCCTGTATGAGGTCCACCAAACTACACAGGAAGTCAGTGATAGATGCCTGGTACGCCACCATCTCCCACATCAGCCACAGGTACCCCTCCATGTGATGCTCCACACGCAGTCTGTGGTCCTGTCACTCCTTGCGCTTGGCCTCCCTAGCCTGTTCTGCAGCCTGCAGGTCCTGCCGGATACCCTGCAGCTCGGACAGTATGCTCTCAGTGCCTGCCACCAGGCACACACCCTCCTGTCGCAGCTCCTGTTCCAGGTCATCACCCCCTGCACCCACTGAATCCTCCAGGATGGTGAACTGTTGCTCAGCAAGTGGTGTGTCATCCAGCTAGCCCCCAACACTCGTGATCACACTGACCTGCCCCTCTACCTGCGTGGCAAACACATCAGTTCCTCTGCACTGACCACCGCGGTGGGCTGCTCCACATCACTGGCTGGCGTACTAGCATCAAAGGCTGTGCTATACCCTGGCTGGTCACAGGCATCCTCCATGGTAGGCAGTGAGGCTCCCCCTGGTGCATCGGTCCCAGGCTGGGAAGGCTGTGTCCCTGGCAGGTCTGTGGAAGAGCAAAGGTGGCATAGGTTAGTGACATGGCATGCTGGCATAGTCTGAGGGGTGGCATCTGGTCCACCACAGAATGCATGGCCCACACTGTACCCACCCCACACAGCATCCGCGGTCTGACAGACTGACAGGTATGTGTTGGGTGGACGGAGGCATGGTGGGGACACAGACATTGCTGTTGCAGCCACACCTAGGCTATGGGGCACCTCTAATGATCCTCCTGTGTCCCTGTGGTAGAGCTGTTGAAGCCTGGAACCCCTGTAATAGTGACCTCCTCCACATACTGCAGCACCTGCTCCTCAGGTGGGGTGAGGCTGTGCCGGTGCCTTGTCAGCCATCATGGAACCCCTGTAATAGTGACCTCCTCCACATACTGCAGCACCTGCTCCTCAGGTGGGGTGAGGCTGTGCTGCATAACTGACAGGGGGTCACCCTATGGTGCAGGGGACCCTGCCTGTGCCCTGACACAGCTTCTATGAGGGACTCTAGGTGCAGAACAATGATCCGCGCTACAGTACACACCTCCTCCCTGAGGAGGCACACCTCCACCAACAGGGCAACCAGGGCCCAGTCGCTCTGTAGACAAGGGGGTGGTGGTGCTGAGGGTCTGGGTGTGGCATGGTCAGGATGCACCCATGGGTGCTAAGGTGGCCATGGAGGACCCCAGCTGTGGGAGGTGTACCACGGCACTGCTCCATGTCTCACCTGGCCCGTGCTGTGCCATGCAGTGGGAACATGGCCCCTTGGCTGGATAGTGGGTGGGTATGCATGAGGGCTGCAGGGTTCTGCCGGGGGGGGGGGAGTGCAGCTCTGCCTCTGGGCTCCCTGCTGGCTGCCTGCCAGTGGTGCCCTGTGCCACATCATACCTTGGGCGCTTGGTGGGTGGTTCCTGCATCCCCCCACCACCCACTCTGCTCCCACCTCTGCTGACACCTCAACCTCCCCACCCTGCCCCTGGCTCTCCCATCCCTCCTCCTCCTCCTCTTCTGACCCCATCTCCCCACCTTATACCTGGCCCTCCAATCCCTCCTCCTCTGACACCTCCTCCTCCCACTGTGCCATGGCCCTGTCACTGCCCCCTCTCTTCTGTGTCTTTTGGTGCAGTGTCACTGGTTGTTGTTGTCATCATCTCCTCCTCATTACCATCACTGATGGTGATATTGATGCTGCTATGGGTGGCCAGTGTAGTGGACCAGCAGTTCCCTGGGCATCCCTGGAACCAGATATGGGGAAAGGGGAGGGGGTTTAGTGGTATGCACTGGCATGGGCCTGGGGTGGGACTGGCACACCCCTGGGGGGCCCACACATACATCGCTCACCCATCTTTGGCCCACAGGAACCTGCCTTTTCCACGGTGCACACTGCGCAAACCCCCCCCCCCCCTTTGCCTACCTCCAGCCAGCTCTGTCCCCCCTCACATGCTGTGCTGTGCCCTCCCAGGCAATGGGAACACACAGGTGGCAGCATGGGCAGGTGCACTATGTGCCCCTGAGGCCTCCACTGGGGGTATGTGCTCCTGTACTGCCTTTCTGTGTTATGCCACAGAGCAAGGTTTGCGCACACCTGCATGTTGTGTTTGCCGGCTTGTGCAAAGAAGGGTCGGTGGCACAAGCAGATGGCACAACTGCCCTCTGCACAGTCCCATCATTGCATACAGGGAGTGTCCGCCACCAGGTGATCTGCCTGCACCAGTCTGGCAGCCCTAGCTGCTGCCCCTGCATCTGCTGGGCACCACTGTGTACCCTACTGTCCTTCCTCAGCCACAAGTCACTCCCTGATCTGCTGGAGTTGGTTGGGTCGCCTCTGGTGCAGCATTCAGAAGTGGCATTTGAGGGCCTCCAGTGTCCAGTATACTCCATATTCTCTGTGGGAGAGAGGGGGGATACACATGTGCTCAGTTGGACACTACCGTTTTGCCTGTTGTACATATATGTATACTGCAACGGTCTGGTGACATGCCCATCCTAGGGGCAGGGGCATACACATGGGTACCAGGTTGTGGTCGCAGAGCCATTTGTAGGGACAGACATGTGTGGTTTCTGACAGTGGTCCCCTCAGACTTCCGCACCAGGACACAGGAGCTAGGAGGTGGAGCAGGTGTTCGGGGCATCCAAACTGGCTGCCTGTGTCCCTTGCAGTGGCCATCCCTGCCACAACTCCCCCTGCACTGGGCTTTTCCATTGCTGTGCATGCCCTGTGGCATTGCTACCAACCACCACCAGGGGGTGCAACACCCTCACGATCTGCTATATGTGGGTATGCTCCCTGCTGCAGGCAATCAGGCTGACACCTATACCAATGCATGGCCTGCTCCCCCCCCCCCCCTTCCTGATAGGCACACATTGGGGCAGCCACCAGCATGTAGCTTGGCATCATGCCCTGTCTCCCTGAACAGACACACAACTGTGCCTTTCAGGGTGTATCTGCCTTATATGGTGCTCAGCCCAGCCCCCCCCCCACCCCTGCCTATTGTAGCCTCCTTACCCGTGCAGCCGGAGTTGGATTCCCCTCCATAGGGCTGTTGCTAGCCTCAGGTTTGGGCGATGGCCCCCCTGGGTAGAGGACCCCCTCATGCTGCAGCACAAAGCAGACAGCAAATCACTTTCATCTACGAGAAGTTCACACTTCTCCTCACCGCCATGCCGCTGGTGTCTGTCTGCCCAGTCACAGGGAACTCCTGAACAGGCAGCCCGTGGGGCCTGCGTGATGGTGTCATCTATGCACGGGTATGTCAGACGGGCATATACAGGTATGCTGGTTGGGTGACACACGGGTTCCTGACTACATTCTGTCATGCTTCTCTGGCTACTGTTGTAGTGGCCACATACATGGGTATCACCTGTGCCTTGGGTGCAGTGCCCAGGTTACGTGCTTTGCGCTTAGCAGTCATTGCCGTGGTGGGCGCCTGTCGCTGTGCTCGATTTATATTGCATTTTCATTGCTTGCCCGTTTTGTCGGCACCTGACTCACGGTTCAAGCACTTTTCCTGAACGAGTAGCTTTCTGCAGGTATGGCCGACCTCAGAGCCTTGTTGAATATCGGGCCCAGTGAAACCATCACCTAATAGGGAATAAGAGATTATAAATTTTTTTATTTAACAGGTTTTATATACCACTTTATCATTTCAATCAAAGCAGTTTACATTGTAACTTAAACCTGGTAATGTACATTAAACAGGGATATTGATAACTTAGATTTTTCTGAGGCAATGGAGGGTTAAGTGACTTGCCCAAGGCCACAAGGAGTGCTAGTGGGAAAATGCAAAAATTAAATGGAAAACCCACAAATCAGACACTGTGTAATCTGTGGAACACTAAAGAGAAACAGAAATAAATTTTCTCCTGAGCTATTTTCAAAGCTGACATATTATCATGTTATCTGATCTTTTTATTTTTCCAACTAGGTTGGTCCCGATCTCTTTATTATATCATTTTGTTGATTTTCTCCTAAGTCCTTTCCATTTTCTATTTCCTCATGCTCCCCATCTTCTTCCCTCCCTTTCTCTCTTAAGTTGATCCTTCTAGTTCATCTTTTTTCTCTTTTTCTCTCATCTGCCCTTTTACTTAACTAGAGCTAAATTTCATTCCTTCATGTCTCTTTTCTCTTGTCTTTAGTCTTTCTCTTTTCAAATAATTAGCTTTCCATTTCCATTTCTAATCATACTTCCCTATTCCCGGCACAAGGAGATGAAGCACCCTAGACCAACCTTATCCCTTGTGCATCCCCCCCCCCTCCGGCACCCATTGCCGCCCCTCTCCAGGACATGCAGCAGTGGCAATGGGCACAAACAGTCTCATGGTGCTTACCTTTAAACTTCCAATCCCTATTTAGGTCACTTCATGAGTGCAAAGTGAATCCACTATACAAAAAATAAAGCACTCAAAAATTCACCACATAAATGGGGGGGGGGGGAGGGGATATGTTGTTTAAGAGGTGCATATCCTGAGCTGATGAGTAACGTTAAGTACAGCCACATGACACGATTTTCTCCTGACGAAGCTTTGGCGAAACGCTTTGATGGACGTCCTGTTGGGTGTAGAGTGGGACATGGAATAAAGTGTGACAAGGGATGCTTTATCTATGGGCTGCACCCAGATAAGTAATGGCTATTTCTTGTATTCGAATTTGGCGGATTTGTTAATCCACTCCTTGAAACAGACGGAGGAGCCTATCAAGGGTCATTTTCGATGTGGAGGGTGTGATTTCTGCATTTCTACTTTGGAAGGTCCTGAATGGTTGGATGTCATTACGGGCATCAGGATTATCAGTCATCATCAGACATCCTGTAACACTACCTATGTAGTGTATATTATTGTGTGCCCGTGTCATAAGATATATGTGGGCCGTACCTCTCGGTCTATGAGAAGGAGACTGGTGGAACACAAATCCCGTATACTAAATAAAATACTGTCGGCTCCGGTAGCTCAACATTGTGTGGATGAACATCATGATTTTCAGGATCTTCGTTGGTGCATTATAGATCACATTCCAGTTCGAATTAGAGGGGGGGACCGAATGCAACGTTTACAATATAGGGAACAATTCTGGATATATCGTTTAAGATCTGTCTCACCAGCGGGTTTAAATCTGGCTTTGGATTGGTGGAGTTTGATTGATTGAATTCCTTGATTGACCAATGATAGCCCGTTTTCTAAGTGGAATGAGAACGAGGCTTAGTTTAAAAAAGATGGCAGCAGAAGCCCTTTCTTTAGGCATTAGTGCGAGAAGAAGGATCGGGAGTTTCAGCGGTCCGAAACACAGCGTTGTGTAGACCTCTATTTGGAGATGTCTATTGAAATTATTACTGTGGAGTGTTGCATTTGGAATTATCTACTGAAGGATCTGGATCCGGGATTGATTGGCAACCTTCATAAGGTGGAACACTGATTCAAGCCGTTTGGCTTCGGGAAGATCTTTGAAGACCTTTGAAGTCAGCAGGGACACCTGTGAACATTAGTTTTGCCTTCCCGGGGTTCCTCAGATAAGTTATATTTTCTACTGCTCTCAGGACAACTCCATTAAGGCTGCTGGGATAAGCTGAGGGGAATTACAATATTCTGCCTCGGGCGAATCCTTGGAAGGAGGATTTTCCTCAGAATTTTAAAAAAAGAAAAAAAGGAGGGTTTGTCACAAGTGAGAGGGGGAAGTCCCTACTTACAAGACAAACGATCCGACAAAAATATTGGGTTTAAAAGGATACTGAATTATAGGGCTAGTTTTAAAAGGGTGGTTGACTATCTCTTTATAGGTTGTGGATAATAGTGGGATAGCATTCACAGTTTTTCAGTCTATAACATTTAAGGATGAGCACTGTGGAGTAATTTGTACCCACTGCCACTGCTGCAAGTCCTGGAGAGGGGCGACAGCAGTGGCAATGGGCGCCCCCAGAGGGCCAGCACTCTAGGTGACTGTTTAGTTCACCTAATGGTAACACTGGCCCTGTCTAGTACTTTTATTCCCCACATTTGTCTCTTTCCTTCTCCAGGCTTCTACCCCCCTATTTTTCATCCCTTTCTGGTCCCCCCCCCCCCCCCCATTTCCTCCCTCTGTACTCATCCTCTCCCCAGCCTCATCTGCTTTTTTCTTTCTCTCATCCTCCACTCCTTCCCTAGCAAGAATATCCTCTCCGTCTCCAGTCCCTTTCTTAGCTTTACCCTTTTCCAGGCTTTAATTTCCTCTTTCACCTCCTCCATTTCTACCTTCTCTCTCCTTCTTTAAAGACCTGTTCCCTTCCTTTATCTCTCACCTTCTCCATAACCCTCTGTCCTTTTCAACTGCGTCTCTTATGTGTCAGACTGGTTTTGTATGACATCACATACATCTGGTACTGCTTACAAATGATAAAGTAGCAGGCAGAGGCAGGTAGACAATCTGCTCCACCAGCACTCTTTATCTTCTCTGGGCAGAATTATTTTTCCTTGCATCCTCACTATCCAATGAGAAAAACCCAATCAGACAACCTTAAAGATTTTTACAAACATTTTTTGTTCGTTGACAAAGTAGCACAGCACTCTCTTTCTCTTTGTCCAGTCCTCTGTGGGATTTTATATCTTTTTCTCCCCTTTTTTGCTATGAAATAGTGATTGAACAATGACTAAGCTTGCAATATATTATATTTTTCTGTGCTTTATTTATAACTCCCTGTCCTTACCGGAGAACTATCATGAAAACTTAGTAAATGTGCTAGTCCAATAAAAAGAATAGCTTTATATATTTTTTGTTGACCTATAGTTTAGTAAATTACACAGACATTTGCTACAGTTCATGGGGGAGTAATAAAACTTTGTGCTACAAAGTTGTGACATTTCTTTTTGCAAATGGCATACTTACTGTTTCAAATACCATAACTTGGAGAATGGTACTTTATTATTTTCTGTGAAAGATGAGATGGTAAGGATAACAAGGATATAGGGAGGAGTAGCCTAGTCGTTGGGGCAAGGTACTTCAGGCCGGAAGGTCGGGGGTTCAAATCCCACTAGAGGACAGCAACCTTGGGCCGGAAGGACTGGGGTTTCTAGTCCCACAGATGCTCCTTGTGGTCTTGGGCAAGCCACTTAACCCTCAACTGCCCATGTTCCCTGTAAGTATTAGTGTATGTGTCTCATATCCCGGTGTGTTAAATGTATCCCCCAATTGTGTTGTGACCGCTTTGATTGAAGGATAAGGCAGTATACAAAACTGTCTAAATAAATAAATAAACAATTTTTTTGCTAAATCAGTTATGTGGGCCTCCATTGTTCATATGCGAAATAACAGCAAAAATAGTAAGATGCTCAGCAGAATGTGTTATGCAGATCAAAGAGTGTGATAAGGTAGTGGACATAAGAAGAGGGATGCTTGGGTGCGTAAAAAGAGGTATAACCAAATAAGAGATAATGATGCCTCGTCATAGATCTTTCATAAGACTTCACCTAGAATGGTATGCCCATTTCTGGAGGCCATATTTTCAGAAGAATATAGACAGGTGAAGGGAGGACCAGAAAAAGGCCTACAAAATGGTAGAGTTTACATAAAACCTAAACAAGTTGAAAAGTGCATACATGTTGTTGTTAAGTGCCATCGAGTCAGAGTCGACTCATGGCGACCCTCTGGATAGCTATCCTAAATTGTGTTCGGTCTTCAGTCAGGCGGCTCATTGTTGACAGAGGGGTACCCATAGCTGCTGTTATTGTATCGATCCATCTTGTTGCTGGCCTTCCTCTTTTGTGTTGACCTTCTATCTTGCCAAGCATGATGTCTTTCTCTAATGATCTCTCTCTTTACATGATGTGTCCAAAGTATGAAAGTCGAAGTCTTGTCATCTGAACTTCTAAAAAAGATTAGGTTTGATCTCCTCTAGTACTGACTGGTTTGTTCTTCGGGCAGTCCATGGTATACAGAGTATTCACCGCCAGCACCATAATTCAAAGGCATCAATTTTCTTCCTGTCTATCTTTTTCACTGTCCAGCTTTCACATCCATATGATGTTATTGAAAATACCATGGCTTGAACAAGTTGAATCTTTGTATGGAGAGAGACATCTCTGCTCTTGAGAATCTTATCTAGGTCTTTCATAGCATTTCTGCCAAGAGCAATGCGTCGTCTGATTTCTTGACTGCTTGTTGCTTCTTTCTTTATTTATTTAGCTGTATTTATATCCCGCTTTTCACCGGGTCAAAGCGGCGTTACATAAAAAGGGGGGGGGGGAATTTACGTGTAGGGGTGGGGCCGTCACCGGGGAGGCTACATTGATGATTTCAACATAAGACATAGGACAGACTTTGGACTTGGACAGATTTTTGGACATGGTTGTGTTAGTATAGTTTTAGTTGGGTGGTCATGGTGGGAGAGATCAGAGGTTGTTTCGCTTTTTGGTGGGAGTCTTTAGTGATAGTTGATCCAAGTAGGTTAAAGTTGTTCACAATTTCAATTTCTTCTACTTCAACGATGAACCTGTTGATTATGCCAGTTGTCATGATCTTTGTCTTCTTTACATTAAGGTGCAGGCCCATTTTGAGACTATGTTCTTTGATTGTGAGAAGCAAATGTTTCATATCATCTTCACTTTCAGCCAGTAATGTGGTATCATCAGCATAGTGAAGGTTGTTGATGAGTCTTCCACCAATCTTCACACCTCTGTTGTCTTCATACAGTCCTGCTTCTCTAATGATTTGTTCTGCATATAAATTAAACAGGTGGAGGAAAGTATGCAGCCTTTTCTTATACCTTTGCTTATTTTAAACCATTCTGTTTCTCCTTGTTCCGTTCGAACTGTTGCTTCTTGATGAAAAGTGGTCACCTCAGTTCCCCATCCTAATTCTAATTCTGACTCTAATATAGACTTCTATACCGCTAATCTCCCATGTTAAGTGGTTCAGTACGGTTTGACAGAAGATTAATAAATCATATAGAATTAGATTAAAAGAAAAAACAAAATTTAAAATCAAATTTAAGATTTAAACAACAATACTTTCAAAGGATGTCCCCTCTCACTACTCCTTTTTGTTCTTACACTGGAATCACTAGCGACTAGACTCAGGGAAGACCCCAGTATTTGAGGGATCACGATAGGGCATCAACTCTGAAGCTTGATATGTTTGAGAATGACATGTTGCTCTTCTTAGGCAAAGTACAGGCAGACATTAATAAGGTCATCATAATAACAGAGAGCTTTGGGACATTTGCGGGACTTAAAATCAGCTTTGGGAAATCAGAAGCCTTGGGGATTGGCAGGGGTGGGGACAGCAGCGAGCCAGTGCAACTTCCCCTTTGCAGTGGTCGAGGGAGAAGCTGAAATTGGTATACCCATGCTTCTTAATGTGGCCCAGAGTTTCTCATGGTTTACACTGTCAAAAGCCTTGCTATAGTCGATAAAGCACAAATAGATATCCTTTTGGGATTCTTTAGTCTTTTCAAGGATCCATCTCACATCCGCAATGATGTCTCTCGTTCCTCGCCCTTTTCTGAACCCTGCTTGCACTTCAGGTAGTTCTTGTTCCAGGTATGGTTGTAGTCTCTTTTGAATAATCTTCAGTAGAATCTTGCTGGCATGTGGGATCAGAGCAATTGTGCGATAATTTCCACAGTCAGTTGGATCACCTTTCTTTAGTATTGGTATAAACACAGATCTTTTCCAGTCAGTTGGCCATGATGTTGTCTTTCATATTTCTTGGCAGAGCCTTGTAAGTATGGTAACAGCTGTATCAGATTGCTGTAATACTTCTATGGGAATGCTATCAATGGCTGGTGCTTTGTTCTTTGATAAGGCTTCAATGCTGCTTCAACTTCTTGTTTCATCACCAATGGTTCCAGATCATAAGGTACAGTTTGAAACGGCTATTGGTCCACTTGATCTTTATCATATAAAAACTCTGTATATTCCTTCCACCTTTTCTTGATCTTCTCAGCATCATTCAACATAGAACCTTGAGCATCTTGTAACATTCCAATTCGAGGCTGGAACTTTTTCTTTAACTCTTGTAGCTTTAGGAAAGCCAATCTTGTTCTTCCTCTAATAGTTTCTGCTTCTATTTCCTTGCATGCGTCATTCTAATACTTTTCCTTGTCCTGTCTTGCTGCACGTTGGAAATCTCTGTTGAGTTCTGCAATTGTCTTTCTTTCTCCTCTGGCTTTAGCTTCTCTGCGTTTCTGGGCAATTTTCAATGTTTCTTCCGTCATCCATTTTGGCCGTTTTTGCTTTTTCACCTTTTGTAGAGACTTCACGCTTTCTTCCAATACAACCTTCTTGATGTCATTCCATAACTCTTCTGGAGATCTGTCATTTGTATCTAAATCAGCAAATCAATTTTGCAGGCAGTCTTTAAATTCCAGTAGTATATTCTCAAGGTCATATTTTGCTTCTTTCGTGAGTGGTTTGCTTGTTTTCAACTTTAGCTTGAGTTTGCATACTAGTAGTTGATGATCTGTACCACAGTCAGCTCCAGGTTTTGTCTTTGTTGATGTTACAGAGCTTTGTTGATGTTACAGAGCATTGTTGACTTACACAGATGTAGTCAATTAGATTTTTATACAATCCATTGGGTGAAGTCCATGTGTACAGTCGCCGCTTGTGTTGATGGAAGAAGGTGTTTGAGATGAACAGATCGTTGGTCTTGCAGAATTCTATCAGTCTTTCTCCAGCTTCATTTCTGTTGCCAAGTCCATATTTTCCAGCTACTTTGCCTTCTTCTTTGTTGCCAACCTTTGCGTTCCAGTCACCCATGACTATCAGGATATCCTGTTTGCATGTTCTGTCAATTTCAGCTTGTACTTGTTCATAGAACTCTTCAATTTCATTCTCTTCTGCAGCTGTTGTTGGGGCATATACTTGAATTATAGTTGTGTTGATAGGCATTCCTCGTAGAATAGAGATTAAGTGTTCGCTGACTGCATTGTATTTCATTACAGTTCTTGCAAGTTTCTTCTTTATTATAAATGCAACACTATTTCTTCTTTGTCTGTCATTTCCAGCATAGTAGGCCATGCCCGATGCCAGTCCATTTCAGTTCACTGACACCCAACAGATCAAGTTGTACATGTTCCATTTCATTCTTGACCACCTCTAAATTCCCTTGGTTCATGCTTCGTACGTTCCATGTTCCAATGTGTAAGACATCTTTACAGCTTCTGACTCTCATTTAATGCACAGCTACATCAGCAGTCAGACATCTCGAGGGCTTTGATCCAACCACATCATAAATGCTGGCTTTACTCTGAAAAGTCTTCAGCTCTTCCCCAGTAGCTAGTTAAGTGCCTTCCGACTTGGGGGTCTCATCTTCTAGCACTATAGCAATTTGTTTTGTTGTAACTATCCATTGGGTTTTCATGGCAAGATACAGAAGTAGATTGCCGGGCCTTTCCTCCGCGCAGTTTAAGTTTGGTGTTGTTGACGTTGTCACAGAAATGTGATCCTCCACCATCAACACTATCCCATTCTGCTGCTGCCCAGATGGGTGGTTTGTCTTGGTCTGGCACCTCAGCTGAGACCTGTCCATCTTGGGATACCCTGCCAATAGTTAAACTACTGATAGTTTAGCTCTCAGCATCACTGATGCACACAAGCCCTCACAGCACCACAAGCTGCAAACCAAGTGAGGGGTGCATACATACATACAGTTGGACAATAGGGCATATTTCCCTTTCATCCATTTGCAACTCATACATGTCTGGTGGAGGAGGAAACTGGGTGCAAAGACACGTTAACTGTAATTAAGGGAGCAGTGGATCTGGGCTCTATGAGGCATCTCATAGAAATATGACGGCAGAAAAAGACCACATGGCCGATCTAGTTTGCCCTTCCATATCAAATACTATAGTCCATTCTTTTCCTTTAGAGATCTTCTGTGTTTGTTCCATGCTTTTTTTAATTCAGATACTGTCCTTGTCTCTACTACCCTCCGCTGGGAGACTATTCCACGCGTGTACCACTCTCACCGTAAAGACGTTTTCTGCATATTACTCCTGAGTCTATCCCCTTTTACCTTCATCCTATGTCCCTTTGTAGCAGAGCTTGCTTTCAACTGAAAGAGGCTCTCCTCTTGTGCATTTATGTGATAGAGATATTTAAATGTCTCTATCATATCTCCTCTATCCCACCTTTCCTTTATCATATACATATTAAGATCTTTAAGTCTGTCCTCATTTGCTTTAGAATGAAGACAACTAACCAGTTTAGTAGTTATCCTCTGCACCGACTCCATCCTGTTTATGTCCTTTTGAAGGTGTGATCTCAAGAACTGAACACACTACGCCAAATGAGGTCCCATCAGAGACTAATGCAGTGGCACTATCATCTCCTTTTTTCTGCTGGCCATTCCTCTCCCTAAGCATCCTTCTGGCTTTCGCTGTCACCTTTTCCTACCTGTCTATCCACCTTAAGTCTGTCAGACACAATCACGCACAGATCCCACTCTTCTTTTGTGGATAGAAGCACTTCACCCGCTACACAGTACCGCTCCCTTGGATTTTTGCAGCCCAAATACATGACCCTGCATTAAATCTCAGCTTCCAAATTTTTCAACATTCTTCCAGCTAGACTAGATCCCTCCTCATGTTATCTACTCCTTCCTGGGTGTCTACTGCAGTTTTTGGTATCATTTGCAAAGAGGCAAACCTTACCCGACAGCCCTTCCGCAATATCACTAACGAAGATGTTAAAAAGAATCGGACCAAGGACAGATCCCTGCGGCACATCACTGGTAACAGAGTGAGCTCCTTAGAGTGAGCCTCCCACTCAACCAATTTCTAACCCAGTCAGTCACTTTAGGTCAATCCCTAGGGTGCTCAGTTTGTTTATAAGTCACTTGTGTGGAATGGTGCCAAAAGCTTTACGGAAATCAAAGTACACCACATCTAGGGCTCTCCCTTGGTCCAACTCCCTTGTTAGCCAGTCAAAGAAATCAATGAGATTTGTCTGACAAGACCTGCCTCTGGTAAACCCATGCTGCCTCGGATCTTGCAATCAATTGGACTCCAGAAACCTGACTATTCTCTCTTTTAGCGTTTCCAATAATTTACTCACCACAGAGGTTAGACTAAATGGCCTGTAGTTTTCAACCTCATCTTTACTTCCACTTTTGTGTAAAGGGACCACATTTGCCTTTCTCCAGTCTTCTGGGACTACTCCAAACTCCAAAAAAGCATTGAAAAGGTCAGTGAGTGGAGCCACTAGAATCTCCCCAAGTTCCTTTAATATTCTCAGATGTATCCTATCCAGACCCATGGCTTTGTCAACTTTTAGTTTTGCTAGTTCATCACGAACACAGTCTTCTGAAAATTGTTCAAGATCTCCGTCACATCGGTTCCTTTTTGCTCGTCCTCCCTTCACTAACATATCTGAAAAATGTCTTATCCCCCCATTTTATTGCATTGGCTATTTATTCTTCTTTTTGTGTGTTTGCGTTCCTGACTACTTTGCTAATATAGATGCTTGTCTTCTTCTCTCTGTGATCTCTTGTATTTTATGAAGGCTACCCTCTTTTTCTTCACCTTTTCAGCTACTTCTTTTGAAAACCATAGTGGCATCCTTTTCCTTTTACCTTTATTGACTTTTCTAACAAAAAGGTTTGTTGCCCTTAAAATATCCCCTTTCAGTTTTGCCCATTGCTTTTCTACATCCCCCAGCTGTTCCTATCCCACTAACAACTTCTTTGGGTATTGTCCCATCTTGGCAAAGTTAGTTTTCCTAAATTCCAAGACCCTTGCTTTTGAATGGATTTTATCAGCCCTAGTCCTCATACTGAACCACACCATCTGATGATCACTGGATGCAAGATGATCTCCCACTATAACATCAGAAACACTTTCCCCATTGGTGAGCATCAAGTCCACTATGACCCTTTCATGTGTGGGTTCTGTTACCAGTTGCCAATATAGTTCCCCCTGTAGAGCATCTAGGATCTCCTTACTTCTAGATGGCACTGCAGCAGAAATGTGCCAATCAACATGTGGCATATTGAAATCACCTATCAGCACTTCTCCTTCTATGGCAATACTGTGTATGTTATCTAAAAAATCCCCATCCACTTCTTCTCTCTGAGGAAGGTTATAAAAGAGTTTGTGAAATGACTAAGATGTTATTGTTTACCCTTTGCTTGCTATGCACAAGTAGTAGAGATAAACAGGAGGAAAATGGAGGGAAGAGTTGTCCCTCTTCCACTGAAGGCAGGGCTGTAGCTCTAGACAAGCCCAGTTGACTGCAGTCTCTGGGCTGGAGCAGTCTACTCATAACCATTTGTTCTGTTTTATCTGTGATACTGAGTGATTGGGAAAGGATTGTAGCAGAACTGTAAAGATTTCAGCATATTTAAAGAGGAACAGTGTTTTGGCACTATACATGAAACCAATACTATTGTGAGTTACTTGTAATTATTTTCTTTTGTGTCTGATGATCTTAAAGTAGCTAAACAGATAGAAAAGGCGACAGCAAAAGCTAGAAGGATGCTTGTGTGCATAGAGAAAGGAATGGCCAGCAGAAGAAAGCATATGAGAACAGACTTAAGGATCTTAATATGTATACCTTAGAGCATAGGTGTCAAACTCTGGCCCGTGGGCCAAATTTGGCCCGTAGTGTAATTATATTTGGCCCGTGAGGCTATACCAAATGACTACTAGAGCTAGCCCGCTGGTATTATACAGTGCATTCATTCATCGCTAATACTACAAATCCCATAATGCCTTGCTGTTGTTTTGGCGCGTCAATCAGGACAGGTCCCAGAAACGCCCTCTCCTGTGTGACAGAAGTCATAGCGATCTCAAGCTACAACTGTCACTGTGGAACCCCTTCCCAAAAATGGCAAAAAGAAAGGCAGACAACAGGAACTTTCTGGACAGGTGGGAGACAGAATATTTGTTTACATATGTAAAAGACAGACCTGTTTGTCTGATTTGTGGAGTCAATGTGGCTATAACTAAGGAGTATAACATTCGACGACACTATGAAACAAAACACCATGACAAGTACAAGGACCTGGACATGACTCAAAGGAGCCAGAAAGTGGAGGAGATGAAAAGAAGTTTGGTTTCACAACAGAATATGTTCAAAAAAGCCACATCACAAAGTGAGGCTGCTGTAAAGGCTAGTTATATTGTGGCAGCAGAGATCGCAAAATCAGCCCGGCCCTTTAATGAGGGAGAGTTTGTGAAAAAGTGCATGTTGAAAGTTTGTGACATCGTGTGCCCAGAGAAAAAGCAAGCCTTTTCAAACGTGAGCCTGAGCAGAAACACAGTAGCTGATCGCACATGTGATCTTGCCACCAATCTGTATGACCAGCTTTTGGAAAAGGGAAAAGATTTCGTTGCATTCTCCCTTGCTGTGGATGAGAGCAGCGACGCATCTGATACTGCTCAGCTGTCAGTCTTCATCCGTGGAGTGGACTCAAATATGTGTGTTACGGAGGAGCTATTGGGATTCAAATCAATGCATGGCACAACCACAGGAAAGGAAATTTTTGAGGAGGTTTCCAAATGCGTAACTGAAATAAAGCTGCCGTGGGATTAACGACAGATGGTGCGCCAGCGATGTGCGCGGTTAAAACAAGTGGACTGGTGGACAGGGTCCGGGAGAAGATGCAGGAAGAGAACTGTGCAGGTGAACTAACTGTTTATCACTGCATCATACATCAGGAATCATTGTGTGGCAAAGCCCTAAAGATGGAACATGTTATGACCACAGTAACACAAGTAGTTAACTTTATAAGAGCCAAAGGTCTGAATCACCGCCAGTTTAAGTCTTTTCTGGAGGAGTGTGGTTCGGAATACGCAGACGTGCCGTATCACACAGAGGTGAGATGGTTAAGCCGAGGAAAAGTACTGAATAGATGTTTTGAGCTGCATGAGGAAATATGTCAGTTTCTGGAAAGCAAAGGGAAGGACACAGCAGAGCTTCGGGAGAAAAAGTTTCTGTGTGAGCTGGCCTTTCTGTGTGACATCTCGAGCCATCTCGATGCGCTGAACCTGCAGCTTCAGGGGCGGGGGCGCATCATCACAGACATGTACGCTGCAGTGAGGGCTTTTAAAACTAAACTGTGCCTGTGGGAGAATCAGATGCTGCAAGGAAACCTTGGCCATTTTCCCTGCTGCCAAACCATGAAAACGCAGTTCTTTACCAACTTGTTCCGATGCGCACAGTTTGCTGAAAAACTCAGTGTACTCGGCGCTGAGTTTAGCCGGCGATTTGCCGACTTTGATGTCCAGAAATGTAGGTTTGAACTGCTCAGTAATCCCTTTGCAGTTAATGTGGAAAACGCACCAACCAACCTCCAAATGGAGCTAATTGAACTCCAGTGTAATGACACGCTGAAGTCAAAGTATGATGCTGTGGGCGCCGCCCAGTTTCCACAGTTCATCCCTGACACAATGCCTCAGCTCCGCACCCAAGCTGCTCAGATGCTCTCCATGTTTGGCAGCACTTATCTATGTGAGCAACTTTTCTCCTCGATGAAGATGACCAAAACATCTCACAGGAGACGTCTGACTGATGAACACCTTTGCTCGATACTGAGGATTTCCTCAGCTCAAAGCCTGAGCCCAGACATTGATGAACTATCATCCAAGAAGAGATGCCAGGTATCTGGCTTGGGCACATCAGATTAGATCAGTGTGCAGCAAACTGAGCAATAATTAACGTTTTCTTTATGCACTTTTTCTTGCTACTCCAAGACATGGGCTTGAATGGTTGATTGATTTTATTATTGTTATTTTATTTTAAAAATTATTATTTAAATCTTATTTAATATATGAATGTCATTGATGTTTTTTTTATTTGAAATTGGTTTTTGCATATCTGAACTATTAAGTTATAAATTGTATAGTAATAAGTGTTGCTTCATATTCAATGTTAAAGCAAATCTTGTTTGGGTCCATATTAAAAGGTTCATTTGTTCAATGCTGGCCCGTGACTTTGTTCAAGTTTTACATTTTGGCCCACTGTGTATTTGAGTTTGACACCCCTGCCTTAGAGGAAAGGCGGGATAGAGGTGATATGATTGAGACGTTTACATACCTCTGTGGCATAATGCACAGGAGGAGAGCCTCTTTTGATTGAAAGCAAGCTCTGCTACGAGGGGACATGGGATGAGGGTGAAAGGGGATAGATTCAGGAGTGATATGCAGAAATATTTCTTTACGGAAAGAGTGGTGGATCCGTGGAATAGTCTCCAAGTGGAGGTGGTTGAGATGAGGACAGTATCTGAATTCAAAGAAGCATGGGACAAACACAGAGGATCTCTAAAGGAAAAAAGGGGACTGTTGTAGTGATTGATATGGAAGAACAGACTAGATAGGCCATGTGGTCTTTTTTTGTCGTCATGTTTCTGTGTTTCTAAGAAAGTTCACAGCTAAATCTTCAGAGCAACATCAGACATGAAGGGTAGTAGAATAGATAAGAAGAAACACATCTGCATCATATCACAGAGGCATCCATTCTCAGAGTTTATGTGAATACAATCAGATATTCTGACTGTGGTGGGGAATTAAACCTTATTATTGTCTTGCCTCTACTGTTGAGTATAGAGGTATTGAATGTATTCAAGAATGTAGGCAATCATTGAATAAAAAAAGGCAATGATACATCAAGGAAACAGAACAGTAATGACAGCCATCTCTTGTCATGCTACCTGGAAGGAACCAAATGCCTGATAGAGAGTTAGCACTTTTGCCTATAAAGACCATCAATGAGGGCAGTGGTATGTAGAGACAGATACAAATACATGTGGATATAGAGATACAAATATGTATAATTTCACTAATTAAATATATATATTTTGTAGCCAAGGGAAAATAATATTTTAACACTAACAGCTGCCAATTTTGTACTGAAACAAAAATAAATAAAAGTAAAAAGAAAAATTGAACTAACCAACATAACCAGAACAGCACTATAGATATTTTGGCAATGGTACAGCTAATTTATACATGTATATTCTTTCCGTTCATTTTTTTCTTATTACAAAATATAATAATTTCCAACAAAATAGAAGAAAAACAATTAGCTTAAGAAAAAAAAATATCCAAAGTCTATGTACCAAGCAAATGCACTGCTGAATTTAAGAAACAGATACCAGATGTTGTATAGTTATGATAAATGGGTATCTAATATTAATAGTTTCTTACAATTAAAGACTATTCTAAAAAGCTGTTTCATAATATCCCTATCATGTGGAATACATTGTATGATAAATAGGGGATCTTAAAACAGTACTTTCACAGCAATGTACAACAGTAGCTAATTTTAGTCTTAATGAGTCATAGAAATGCAATTACTTTCCAAACTATAGCAAACAATCAAGCAAATAGGAAGAGAAAACACAAGTGAAAGAAAAATTGTAAGAACTGACCTCATGGTGTTTCTTTTGCATGTGTTAGTTTGATGCATCTGCTTTTTGTATTTGGTCCTATTTTACCAGTCTAGAAAGATACCATACATTTTTCATTAAAGTTTTCTCATACTACATCTTACCTTTAAAGAGTTGGTAAGCATAGTTAAAGTTAAGATAACTGAAAGCTCAATATGAAAAGGACAGTTCTAAAAACAAATCATACATGTAGATCAGGAGTGGCCAACTCCAGTCCTAGTGCACCACAATTCAGCCTGGTTTTCAGGATGTCCCTAATTAATATTCATGAGGTATATTTGCATCCACTGCCTCCATTATATGCAAATATATCTCATGAATATCCATTAGGAACATCCTGAAAACCTGGCTGGATTGTGGTACACCAGTACTACAGTTGGCCACCCCGATGCAGATCATATACCTGAAAATTGCCTTAAGAACATAAGACAGAAACATAGAAATATGATGACAGAAAAAGACCACATGGCCTATCTAGTCTGTCCTTCCATATCAACAACTACAACAGTCCCCTTTTTTCCTTTATATATCCTCTGTGTTTGTCCCATGCTTTTTTGAATTCAGATACTGTCCTCATCTCTACCACCTCCACTAGGAGACTATTCCACGGATCCACCACTCTTTCCGTAAAGAAATATTTCCGCATATCACTCCAGAATCTATCCCCCTTCACCCTCATCCCATGTCCCCTCGTAGCAGAACTTGCTTTTAATTGAAAGAGGCTCTCCCCCTGAACATTTATGCCACGGAGGTATTTAAACATCTCAATCATATCACCTCTATCCCGTCTTTCCTCTAAGGTGTACATATTAAGATCCTTACGTCTGTCCTCATATGCTTTATAATGAAGACCACTAACCATTTTAGTAGCCACCCTCTACACCAACTCCATCCTGTTCACATCCTTTTGAAGGTGCGGTCTCCAGAATTGCACACTATACTCCAAATGAGGTCGTACCAAAGACTTATACAGAGGCACCATCACCTCCTTTTTTCTGTTAGCCATTCCTCTCTGTATGCACCCAAGCATCCTTCTAGCTTTTGCCATCGCCTATTCTACCTGTTTAGCTACTTTGAGATCATTAGACACAACCACGCCTAGGTCCTGCTCTTCGTTGGTGGACAAAAGAACTTCACCCCCTATACTATATTGCTCCCTTGGATTGCAGCAGCCCAAATGCATGACCTTACATTTTTTAACATTAAAACCCAGCTGCCAAATTCTAGACCATTCTTCAAGCTTAGCTAGATCCCTCCTCATGTTATATACACTTTCCTGGGTGACTACTCTATTGCAGATTTTGGTATCATCCGCAAAGAGACAAACCTTACCTGACAGCCTTTCTGCTATTTCACTAACAAAGATGTTAAAAAGAATCGGACCAAGGACAGATCCCTGGGGCACACCACTGGTAACGTCCTTTTCCTCAAAGTGAACTCCATTTACCTGTACTCTTTGTCGCCTCCCACACAGCCAATTTCTAACCCAAGCAGTAACTTTAGGGTCCATCCCTAGGGTGCTCAGTTTGTTTATAAATCGCCTGTGAGGAACGGTGTCAAAGGCTTTACTGAAATCTAAATAAACCACATCTAGCACTCTCCCTTGGTCCAACTCCCTGGTCACCCAGTCAAAGAAATCAATCAGATTTGTCTGACAAGACTTGCTTCTGGTGAATCCATGCTGCCTCGGATCCTGTAATCCGTTGGACTCCAGAAACCTCACTATTTTTACTTTCAGCAGCGTTTCCAATAATTTACTCACCACCGAAGTTAAACTAACCAGCCTGTTGTTTTCAACTACATCCTTACTACCACTTTCGTGTAAAGGCACCACATAAGCCTCTCTCCAGTCCTTTGGCACCACTCCCGACTCCAACGAAGCATTGAAAAGGTCAGTCAGTGGAGCTGCTAGAACGTCCCCAAGTTCCCTCAGTATTCTAGGGTGTATCCCATCCAGTCTCATCACTTTGTCCACTTTAAGTTGAGTTAGTTTCTCAGGAACACAGTCTTCTGAAAATTGTTCAAGATGTCCCTTGCTTCTATTCCTGTTTGTGGGTGTTTTCTGAGGTTCTTCATCTGTGAACAAAGAACAGAAATATTTGTTAAGCAATTCCACTTTATCCTCATCAGCTTCTACATATTCCTCCCCTTCACCCTTGAGTCTGACAATACCGCTTTTGCCCTTCCTCTTCTCACTAACATATCTGAAAAATGTTTTATCCCCCCATACTGGGTCAGAACAAGGTCTATCAAACCCAGTATCCTGATTCCAACAGTGGCCAATCTAGGTCATAAGTACCTAGCAGTTTTCCCAAAAGACATACCGGTAGGTTCCACAATGCTTGTATTGAGTCAAGCAGTGATATCCTGGGTCCCTTCTAATAATGGTTTATGGACCTTTCCTCCAAGAACTTGTCCAACCCTTTTTTAAACCCAGCTACACTAACAGCTTTTACTATATCCTCCGGTAACAAATTTCAGAGTTTGATTACACTTTGAGTGAAAAAATATTTTCTCTTATTAGTCTTAAATATTTACCCTGCAGCTTCATTGTATGTCCCCTAGTCTTTTGATATTCTGATGATGTAAACAATCGATCTTTGTTTACCCGTTACACTCCATTCATTAATTTATAGATCTCTATCATATCTCCCCTCAGCCGTCTCTTTTCCAGGCTGAAGAGCCCTAACCTTTTTAGCCTCTCTTCATAGGGGTATCCTTCCATCCCCTTTACCATTTTGGTGGCTCTTCTTTGTACCTTTTCTAATAACGCTATATCCTTTTAAAGATACGGCAACCAGAATTACACACAATACTCAAGTTGAGGTCGCACGATGGAATGATACAGAGGCATTACAATATCCTTTGATTTATTTTCCATTCCTTTGCTTATGAGACCTAGCATTCCATTTGCTCTCTTGGCCGTTGCTGCACAATGGGCAGAGGGTTTAACATGTTATCCACTATGACACCTAAATCTTTTTCCAGGGTGGTGGTTCCTAATGTGGAACCTTGCATTGTGTAACCATCGTTTGGGTTTTTCTCTCCTAGGTGCATAACTTTGCACTTGTCCACATTAAATTTTATCTGCCATTTGAATGCCCAGTCTTCCAATTTATCAAGATCCTCTTGCAATTTTCCACAGTCCTCATGGGTTTTAACAACTTTAAATAGTTTTGTGTCATCTGCAAATTTGATAACCTCACTGTGTCTAAAAATCTATACGGTGTTCCACAATGAGCATACTGTTAGCCGTACTGACTGAAGGCATTCCCAAGGTGTGTTTAGGAAAGAGGAAGAAAGTACATATTAAGATTTGTGATAAGGAAGCTTATCATAGCTCAGGAAGGAGCTATAGAAAAGGTGAAGTGACTCTAAACAAGCAACCTGTCAGTTCTGGTAGAAATAAGAAAACAGAATTTTCCCATAAAAGACTACCAGTCCCAGAATGCACCAGGTTTCCAACAGCCATTAGAGGAGCTGAAGTGGGGAAACGTGTGTTCAATCAGGAAGGCTATGAGGTAATCCCTAAGCACTCATCTCAAAGGGCAGGGCCTGATTCAGCACAGCTGCGCTGTATTAGGGAGGAGCACTCATCTAAGCAGAATAAGAGTAGTTTATTCTACAGATGACCATCTTCATGATCACCTTGGATATCCAGAGAATTGTCCTCAGTATCCTGAGAATCAGCTTGAGTTTGATCATCAGTTTCATCTGAAGGATCATCAGAAGCAGAAGCCAAACCGGACGGACAGAGAGGGAAAGAGACCCTTTGGAAGAAGGAAGAGAAAAGCCTTTGAGAGGTCTAGAAGAGTCCAAAGCAGTACGTATACTGGGAGGTATTCCAAGGGACAGCATACACCATTGGACTGGAGAAAGCCAGAGGAATGGTGCTGCAGAGCTAGGAATCACCAGAGACTACCTGTGAGGGAGACGGCTGCACGTGGAAGGGACCCTAAGACCTGTGCCAGAAGGTATGTGAAGAGAGATCCAGTGTCCAGGGATCTGGATTGGAAGGCTGGACATAAGAACTGGACTACATACTGGCCAGGCTATATAGAGAGGAACTCTAGCAGCAATGGAAGCTCAGGTATGAACACTGATCTATGCCCTAGCTATAACCTTGAAAGACAGCAGGGAAACAAGTATTCTCCTGAAAATGCTCCATTGAGAGATTCATCTGTGCCAATCCATGATATTGAACCCATGCTTGTTGAACAAGGGGGAATAATAGCAGATGAGGATCCGGTTTATATGGACTGCTCTCTATCTAAACTCCGTTGGTAACTTTCTGTTATAAAGTACAGCAACCATCACAAAGAAATACAAATTTGTTCTTTAATCTACTCAGAAAAGCTCCTGAAGCAGGATTTGACCCACACAGTGGAAGGCAAGCCAGCTAAGGGGTTTCAGCTGGTAACTGCTAGCAATTAAGCCTTACCTAATTGCTTGTGAGCTAGGAGAGAATCACTTCTGTATCTATGTGGGAAGTAATCAGAAGTTAACCTGAAAAGAACAGTTTGTTTCTTGCTTTGTGGCTTTTCATTTGTTGTTTTCCTGATTTTAACTTTGTTTTTCCAAGTTAACACTGAAAGCAAGTAACCTAATTTATGTGCTACCAAGCATATCTGTGTTGGGAGAAATAATCCCATAAATAAATATCTTATTGGCTTTACCCAAGAGCACAACTAAATTATTGTCAGCAGCTGTGTCTGGTGTGAATGAACTACATTGCCCACAATACCTTGCAAATCATATAGAAATATGCACTTGCCAAGAGTGTGAAGATTCTCACCCAGGCAGCCGTCTGACAGATTAACTTTCCATATCATCCTTCTAGGCAAGTCCATAAGTGGGTTTGTCACCCACCAGCAGAGATAGAGACAGAGAAAAAACCGGTCTTCTAATGACCTCATTCTGCACTATATCAGGAGTAGCTATAGGGCATACAACCTCAGTATTTCTCTGTCTCCAGCAGAGTGTGGACACATTGGAACAACCCTGTGAAAATTTTGAGAAAGAAAGATGGATTTATTTAGAATATTTATTTTATATATTTATTTAGACAGATTTGTATACCACCTTATCCTACAATCAAAGTGGTTACAGCACATCACAATTGGGGTTACATTTAACATGTGGGTGCTTTAGAACATTTAACATGAGGGTATTTAACAACATTAAGACATCACAATTGGAGGGTTACATTTAGCATGAGGGTGCTTTCGTGAGTGTAGTTCAGTTGATTGGGTATTGAGTTTGCGTGGGTAGTTATGTTGCAATACCGCTCGGGTGGGGACTGTTGTCTATCTGCTCATAGGTTTCTATAAAGAGCAGGGTTTTAAGGGCCTTGTGGAAGTCTGTGATGTCTTCTAATGAACTCTAGTAACCTCCTCAGTTAGTGGGCCTGATTACCTGAGAGCAGCTGAGGCCTGCAGAAAAGGCTCCAGTGCCCTGCCCTGTTGAGGCTTTCCTAACAGGGGCTCTACAGGACAACCAACAGTAAGGATTTGAGGGTTTATTTTTATTAAATTGCTAGCTCTCTGACTGGGACCTCTTAAAAGGGGTTTTGTATATTTTTAAAGCAAGGCTACTTTCTTTTTGATGCTTTAGTGGAAATTTCCTTGAGCAGAGTAGGTTTTTGAACTCTAGTAACCTCCTCAGGTTTGGGAACTGCTAACACCTAATCAGGTGTTAGTTCCCTCCCTACACACCCCGACTCCCACCCACCCCTAGTGAGCAGTCTTGCTTTATAGGGCACCTCCCCATTTAACAAAGCACAGAGACTTGGCCCAGCACATTTTGAATATAATTAAAGAGATTTAACTGCTTTTTCTCTGAAAGGACAGCTGGGAAACCGGCTGGTACTTGGTAGATCTCTCTCTTTTGCTTTAACAGACACCTAAGCTCCACGAACAGAACAATGGCTGGGAAAAACCGTATCGCTAAAGCTATCACCCCCGTTACAGCTTCTGCCTCGGTCCAGACAGATGTCCTAATGCCAGTTGAAGGACCGGTTCCATGTGCAGGGTGCCTGCATGCTGAATCTCTGAGGAAACAAGTGGAAGAATTCAGAGAAGAGGTGGCGAGGCTGAGGAGCATTCAAGACAGTGAGAAGTACATTGATGAGATGCTTCTTACAGCAACCAAGCTCTCCAGCAGAGGAGAATATGGGTGCCAACAGAATGGCGATAGTTGGACACAAGTCACCAGGGCCTGCAAAATCACCAATCCAACTTCTCCAGCCCTTGAATTGAAGAACCATTATGCAGCCCTGGAAGTAGAGGAGGTGAAAGCATCCCTGGAAAGGGATGAACCAGAGCTCAAGTACCCCAAAATTGCAGAAGAGTGACCATAAGGAAACGAAGGGTAGTGATTGTTGAAGACTCTCTTCTGAGGGGTAATGAGGCATCCATCTGCCGACCAGACTTGATGTCCAGAGAGGTATGCTGTCTACCTGGTGCCAAAATCCAAGATGTTATGGAGAGTTTGCCGAGACTCATCAAGCCCACTGACTATTACCCAATGTTGCTAATCCATATTAGAACAAATGATACTGCCAGGTATACCTCGGAACATATCAAAAGTGACTTCATGGCTCTGGGACAGAGGGTGAAACAGTTAGGTGCACAGGTGGTGTTCTCTTCAATCCTCCCTGTTGAGGGTAAAGGCCAAGGCAGAGAGGCTCGCATCCTGGAGATGAATGCATGGCTGCGTGGATGGTGTCATCGAGAGCGTTTTGGTTTCCTAGACCATGGGATGCTGTTCCAAGGGTTGCAGAGCAGAGATGGCATCCATCTGTCCAAGAAAGGTCGATGCGTCTTCAGTAGTAGACTGGCTAATCTACTGAAGAGGGCTTTAAACTAGATTTGTTGGGGATGGGTGAAGAAAGCCCCCAGGTAGGTGATACATTAAATTCCTTTATGGAAATGGGTAACAGGGGTAACATATGGAAAGCAGTGTGTATAAATGCCCATGATGTTGAAGCTTTGGTGGGAGTGGCTGACTTGGATTTAGTGGCAGTTACAGAAACATGGTTCACAGAAAACCATGATTGGGATGTAACTATACCTGGCTATACTTTATTACGAAAGGACAGGGTAGGAAGAAGGGGAGGAGGAGTGGCACTATATGTAAAAACTACTATTAAAACTTTGGAATTACAGAGCTTAAAAGGAAGAGAGGAGGCATTGTGGGTTAAACTAGAAAGAGGGAAAGAGAAATCTATTTGCATTGGTGTGATATACAGACCTCCCTCACAAGAGGAAGAGGTGGACAGAGAGTTAACTGAAGACATATGCAGCATTGCTAGGGAAAGGGGAAGTGCTACTGATAGGAGATTTCAATATGCAAGATGTTGATTGGCACATTCCTGCTGCAATATCATCTAGACGTAAGGAGATCCTGGATTCTCTACAGGGAGAACTATTCAGGCAATTGGTAACAGAACCCACACGTGAAGGGGCCATACTGGACTTGGTGCTTACCAATGGTGAAAGTGTTTCTGATGTTGTAGTGGGAGATCATTTTGCATCCAGTGATCACCAGATGGTGTGGTTCAGTATTAGGACTAGGGCTGTTAGAATCCATTCAAAGGTGAGGATCTTAGACTTTAGGAAGGCTAACTTTGCCAAGATGGGCCAATACCTCAGGGAGTCGTTAGTGGGATGGGAACCGCTGGGGGATGTAGAAAAACAGTGGGCAAATCTGAAAGGGGATATTTTAAGGGCAACCAACCTTTTTGTTAAAATGATAAATAAAGGTAAAAGGAAAAGGAGACCGCTATGGTTTTCGAAAGAAGTAGCTGAAAAAGTGAAGAAAAAGAGGGAGGCCTTCATAAAATACAAGAGATCACAGAGGAAGACAGGCATCTGTATTTGGAAAAACTTAGAGAAGCTAGCAAAGTAATCAGGAAGGCAAAGATTCAAAAGGAGGAGGAAATAGCCAATCCAATAAAATTTATTTTTTATTTATTTATTTAGACAGTTTTGTATACCGCCTTATCCTTCAATCAAAGCGGTCACAATACAATTGGGGGATACATTTAACAGACGGGGATATGAGACACATACACTAATACTTACAGGGAACATGGGCAATGGAGGGTTAAGTGGCTTGCCCAAGACCACAAGGAGCATCTGTGGGACTAGAAACCCCAGTCCTTCCGGCCCAAGGTTGCTGTCCTCTAGTGGGATTTGAACCCCCGACCTTCTGGCCTGAAGTACCTTGCCCCAACCACTAGGCTACTCCTCCCTCCAAAATGGGGGATAAGACATTTTTCAGATAAATTAGTGAGAAGAGGAAGGGCAAAAGTGGTATTGTCAGACTCAAGGGTGCAGTGGAGGAATATGTAGAAGCTGATAAGGATAAAGCAGAATTGCTTAACAAATATTTCTGTTCTGTGTTGACAGATGAAAAACCAGGAGCAGGACCTCAGAAAACACCCACAAACAGGAACAGATGCGAGGGACATCTTGAACAATTTTCAGAGGACTGTGTTCATGAGACACTAGCTGAATTTAAAGAAGACAAAGCGATGGGACCGGATGGGATACACCCTAGAATACTTGGGGATGTACTAACAGCTCCACTGACTGACCTTTTCAATGTCTCGTTGGAGTCGGGAGTGGTGCCAAAGGACTGGAGAGAGGCTCATGTGGTGCCTCTACACAAAAGCGGAAGTAAGGATGTGGTTGAAAACTACAGGCCAGTTAGTTTAACATCGGTGGTGAGTAAATTATTGGAAATGCTGCTGAAAGAGAAAATAGTGAACATAAGATCATAAGATATGCCATACTGGGTCAGACCAAGGTCCATCAAGTCCAGTATTCTGTTTCCAACAGTGGCCAATCTAGGTCATATGTACCTAGCAGTTTCCCCAAGAGACACAAGTTCCACAATACTTGTACTGGGTCAAGCATTGACATCTTCGGTCACTTCTTAATGATGGTTTATGGACCTTTCCTCCAGGAACTTGTCCAAACCTTTTTTAAACCCAGCTACACTAACAGCCTTTACTACATCCTCCGGTAACAAATTTCAGAGTTTGATTACACGTTGAGTGAAAAAATATTTTCTTTTATTAGCCTTAAATAGTTTACCCTGTAGCTTCATTGCATGTCCCCTAGTCTTTCTATATTCTGATAACATAAACAATCGATCTACGTTTACCCGTTCCACTCCGTTCATTAATTTATAGACTTCTATCATATCTCCCCTCAGCCGTCTCTTTTCCGGGTTAAAGAGCCCTAACCTTTTTAGCCTTTCTTCATAGGAGTATCCTTCCATCCCCTTTACCATTTTGGTGGCTCTTCTCTGAACCTTTTCTAAAATCGCTATATCCTTTTTAAGATACGGCGACCAGAATTGCACACAATATTCAAGGTGCGGTCTCACCATGGAACGATATAGAGGCATTATAATATCTTTTGTTTTATTTTCCATTCCTTTCCTTATCATACCTAGCATTCTATTTGCTCTCTTGGCCGCCGCTGCACACTGGGCCGAGGGTTTTAACATGGTATCCACAATGACGCCTAAATCTTTTTCCTGGGTGGTGGTTCATAATGTGGAACCTTGCATCGTGTAACCATAGTTTGGGTTGTTCTTCCCTAGGTGCATAACCTTGCACTTGTCCACATTAAATTTCATCTGCCATTTTGATGCCCAGTCTTCCAATTTATCAAGATCCTCTTGCATTTTTTCACAATCCTCTTGGGTTTTAACAACTTTAAATAGTTTTGTGTCATCTGCAAATTTGATAACCTCACTCGTTATTCCACTTTCCAGGTCATTTATGAATATGTCAAAAAGCAGCGGACCCAGCACAGAACCCTGGGGTACACCACTATTCACCTTTCTCCATTGGGAAAATTGGCCATTTAGCCCTACCCTCTGCTTTCTATCTTTTAACCAGTTCCTGATCCAGAATAGTACACTGCCTCCTATCCCATGACTCTTTACTTTTGCCAAAAGTCTCTGATGAGGGACCTTGTCAAAGGCTTTCTGAAAGTCCAGATACACAATATCAACCGACTCACCTTTGTCCACCTGTTTATTCACTCCTTCAAAAAAACATAACAGATTAGTAAGACAAGATCTTCCTTGTCTAAAGCCATGTTGGCTGTCTCCCATTAGGTTGTGACTATCTACATGCTGAGTAATTTTATTCTTTATGATGGTTTCTACCATTTTTCCTGGTACTGACGCCAGGCTCACCGGTCTGTAGTTTCCCGGATCACCCCTGGAACCCTTTTTAAAAATTGGTGTTACATTGGCGATCCTCCAATCTTCAGGTATTAGAGATGATTTTAATGATAGTTCACAGATTACTGATAGCAAGTCTGCAATCTCATATTTCAGTTCTTTCAACACCCTTGGATGTATACCATCCGGCCCAGGTGATTTGCTACTCTTCAGTTTATCTAATAGTTGTAAGACATCTTCCCGATGTATCGATATTTCCTTCAATTCTTCCGCTCCTTTAAATACCACTTCAGTCATGGGTAACATCCCTACATCTTCCTCAGTAAAGATCGAAGCAAAGAATTCATTCAGTCTCTCCGCTATCGCCTTGTCGCCTCTTAGTGCTCCTTTAACCCCTTTTTCATCTAATGGACCAACTGACTCTCTCACAGGTTTTTTGCTACGAATGTACTTGAAAAGGTCTTTATTTCGCGTTTTTACTTCCGCAGCAAGCTTCTTCTCAAATTCTCTCTTTGCCTGCCTTATCAATGCCTTGCATTTGACTTGCCAGTGCTTGTGCTGTTTCCAGGTTTCGTCGTTTGGCTCTTTTTTCCATTTCCTGAAAGGTGCTTTTTTGGCAACAACTGCCTCTCTGACCTCACCTTTAAACCATGCTGGCAGTTTTTTGGACTTCCTTCCACTTTTCTTAAAGCGTGGAATACAGCTGGTCTGGGCTTCCAAGATAGTATTTTGAGGTTTCTGGAGTCCAGCGGATTACAGGATCCGAGGCAGCATGGATTCAACAGAGGCAGGTCTTGTCAGACAAATCGGATTGATTTCTTTGACTGGGTGACTAGGGAGTTGGAACAAGGGAGAGCCCTAGATGTGGTGTATTTTGATTTCAGTAAAGCCTTTGACACTGTTCCTCACAGGCGACTTATAAACAAACTGAGCACCCTAGGGATGGACCCTAAAGTTACTGCTTGGGTTAGAAATTGGTTGGGTGGGAGGCAAAAAGAGTACAAGGAAATGGAGCTCACTCTGAGGAGAAGGATGTTACCAGTGGTGTTGCCCCAGGGATCTGTCCTTGGTCCGATTCTTTTTAACATCTTTCTTAGTGAGATAGCGGAAGGCCTGTCGGGTAAGGTTTGCCTCTTTGCGGATGATACCAAAATCTGCAATACAGTAGACACCCAGGAAGGGGTAGATAACATGAGGAGGGATCTAGCTAAGCTTGAGGAATGGTCTAGAATTTGGCAGCTGGGATTTAATGTTAAAAAATGAAGGTCATGCATTTGGGCTGCAGCAATCAAAAGGAGCAATATAGTATAGGGGGTGAAGTACTTTTGTCCACTAAAGAAGAGCGGGACCTAGGCGTGGTTATGTCTGATGATCTTAAAGTAACTAAACAGGTAGAAAAGGCGACAGCAAAAGCTAGAAGGATGCTTGGGTGCATACAGAGAGGAATGGCTAGCAGAAAAAAGGAGGTGATAATGCCTCTGTATAAGTCTTTGGTGCGACCTCATTTGGAGTATAGTGTGCAATTCTGTAGACCGCACCTTCAAAAGGATGTGAACAGGATGGAGTCGGTGCAGAGGATGGCTACTAAAATGATTAGTGGTCTTCATTATAAAGCATATGAGGACAAACTGAAGGAACTTAATATGTACACCTTAGAGGAAAGGCGGGATAGAGGTGATATGATTGAGATGTTTAAATACCTCCATGGCATAAATGTTCAGGGAGAGAGCCTCTTTCAATTGAAAGCAAGTTCTGCTATGAGGGGACATGGGATGAGGATGGAGATAGATTCAGGAGTGATATGCGGAAATATTTCTTTACGGAAAGAGTAGTGGATCCGTGGAATAGTCTCCCAGTGGAGGTGGTAGAGATGAGGACAGTAACTGAATTCTAAAAAGTATGGGACAAACACAGAGGATCTCTAAAGGTAAAAAGGGGACTGTTTTAGTTGTTTATATGGAAGGACAGGCTAGATAGGCCATGTAGTCTTTTTCTGTCGTCATATTTCTATGTTTCTACTGCCCTTATGTTCATTGGGAGGGAGTTCCATAGTGTGGATGCCAGTAATGATGGAGGTCTTCTTGACGTATTTAGTTTAGTCTTGTGGTATCCTGCAGGTGTGCTGATCATGTTGTCATTATTGTTCCTTCTTGGTCTATTACTGATGTTCCCTGTTATGATTGCTTGTAGTGCATCTGCCGATAGATGGTGGATGATTTTGAAGATAATCAAGATTATTTAAAATTTTGCTCTGGCCACCACTGGGAGCCAGTGTAGTTGCTGTAAGATGGGGGTGATGTGTTCAGATCTTGGAGTGTCAGTTATGATGCGTGCTGTAGTGTTTTGCACCATTTGGAGTGGGTGTAGGGTGTGCTGGGGGAGGCCTTGATATAACGAATTTCCATAATCAAGCAGAGGTGTGATGAGCGCTTGGCACACTGTGCGGAAGTGGTCCTGGTGGAGTAGTGGTTTGATCTTTGTTATGGTCCTCAAACATTGATAGGCCTTGTTTGCGGTTTTGGTGATATGAGATTTCAGGTTCAGAGCTCTGTCCATTATGATGTCCAGGTACTTAACTTCATCTTTGAGTACTATGAGTTTGTTTAGAATGCTGATATTCTGTGGTGGAATGAAGGTGGGCTTCCTTGTGATGAACATTGCCTCAGTTTTATCATAGTTGACCATCAGGTTATTGGCTGTGAGCCAGACATTCATGTCTTCAAGGCATTTGGTCATTGTTGTGGTGTTAGGTGCTAGTAGGTTGATTGAAGCATACACCATGATGTCGTCAGCATAGATGTGATAGTGGAGTTTGTGACATTTGATGATGTTGCATATGGGTTGGATGTAAATATTGAAGAGCATTGATGACAGTGCTGATCCCTGAGGTATTCCCTGTGTGACGGGGAACTGCAATGATTTCTTTTGGGCGCATTTGACTTGTGTTTGATCTTCCAGGTATGAGGTGAACCATTTCAGAGTGTTCTTGTTTAGTCCTATCTGTTGCAGGCGCTGCAGTAGTCTGGCATGGGACACTGTGTCAAAGGCTGCCGAGATGTCTATGAACACATATGAGTAACTACTCTTAGGGTGACTTCCTCACTTGAGTTCGATATGGGAGGTACCCATTTGGTCACCCTAAAAATTGGTGCCCTGCTGGGTTTGCCATGCAGGAGGGGTGTCAGTTCAGTTCCCCATCCTTATCCTGTAAAAAGCTGGTTGGACAGCCAGAATTGTTGAATCATTACCCTGAATGAATCATCACAACCTCAGTGCCCCCTTTCCCCTCCTCCTCCCCCAGCTCTACCCTGATGATGGCGGCATGAAGATTCAGAGGTATGTGGCTGCAGGCCTTGGCAACAGGGGAATAGCATTGAGCCCAGCACCACTGCTTTGTGGGCTCCCCGAGGATGAGTACCAGATTTAAGTACCTGTTTTCAGTGCCAAATTTTACTTCAATATTGTCTCTGGAGGCCCCTGACTTCTACCATTTAATGGGGCGGTTGTTGGGTGAGGATTGGAACTATTGGCATTTGCAGTCATTTCGCACTGATTCATGCCTCATGCTAGTGTAGCAATGTGCATGTTACCAGCTCTTGGTTATGTTTTAACCTGCGTCTTTGTTGTGCACTTTGGCACGTGTGATGTCTGCATTTGTTACACGCTTTTGTTGTGCTCCAGAAGTGCACACTTTGGAGCATTATCTTCACCACACACAGTAGCTCTACACTTTGAATGTGTGCACTTTAAGTGTGGTTTACCTCGGAGCACCTTGGTTGGATGGAAGGATTTGCTTTAGGAAGCCGCTCTGTGTGAAATAGGCACTTATCTTCTAGGAGAAGATATGCCTTTCAGCCCTCCCTCTGTAACCTGGCATGGAGGCTTCTGCTTGCCTCTTGGAGGTAACATCTTTACTGTGGATGGACAGGGACTTTCTTCTGCCTCTTCCGCTCTGCAGGTGGTAATGGGGTCGGTTGGAGAGTGAGACAGCACCTCAGGTTGGGATTTCTCTGCCTATATTTTGGAGATTGGCACACTAGCATATTTCCAGCAAATTTTTCCAGGGACTGGCCTGTCTTCCACTATGGGGGCTGCCAAGGCATCCAATCAATTGCCACCTTCTGACCTATCTTCTCCAGAATTATTCTCCTTCTTCCACAAGCATAATCCTTCTGGTGGGGCAATTCAGACCCATCAGCCTCAGGCCCTCTTGTTTCTTCTCCTCTAACTCAGAAGAAAGTCTCTCATTGTGGGAGGGTGGATTCCTGTATGGGGCCTCCCTGCAGAAGTGCCCCCAAAAGAGAATGGATTTGGAGTGTTCTGTTCAGCTCTGCCTTGCATTTTGGGAGATCAGCCAATGTTTTCATGAGTGAGGTAGACAAACCACTGGCACCAGACTACCAGTGTACCCACCTTTGGCAGGAGGATTAGAAATCCCTCCAGGGTGTTTTCCTTCCTTCGAGATCTTGAAGAGCATAGTATGCACATAATGAGACTCACTTGCTGCCCTCCTGAAAAGGGAACAAAGTCATGAGTGAGTCTGTGCCATTCTCAGGAAGGTCTTGCTCAATGGATGCCATTGCCCCAGGTGGATGTGCAGGTGATGGTTGTCTGGTGGAGGGTGGTGCAGTTCTTAAGGACCATGTGGATCACAAGGTCGAGACTTCCTAAGAGACAGTTTTCGGCAGCCTCCCTTATTCTTCAGATAATAGTTTTTCAGAGGGCTTATGGTTAGTGCCCTACTCCATTGGATCCAGTTGCTCCTGCGATATGATGATTCGATGCTTCTGGAATGAGCAGCAGTTTTCCTGGTGGCCAAGCATATTGCCTTTTTCATGGCGGCAAATCACTGGCCTTGGCTTCATCTTTGAGCAGCTGTCATGGTGTCTGAGTGAGAGGACTTAGGTAAGTTGGTCAAGAAGATGACAGCCTCCAAGTCATACCATTGTCTGGAGACGCGACCTAAATGACCTTTGAAGCATGCCCTCTCCTACCAGCATCACGTTCACCTCGCTCCACCATCAAGACTCTCGGGGGTTCAGGGACTCCCAGAAGGATCACCTGGGGGAGGTCGTTCTTTGTTCTCTATCTCCCATTTCTGACATTTCAGTCTTTTCATAGTCTTGTGGGAACTGCGAGGCTCCCTCATCCTCCAATCTGGGCTCTCCCATCAGAAGCAAGGATGGGATTGGGAATGTGTGACCTCAGACAAGTGGGAGCCCAATATCATTTGGTTAGGCTATATGCAGGAATGCAAGGAATCTGTCCAAGACGCCTTGCTGATATGTCCATGCAGGTTTGTGTCCAGGAGGGTCGCCACTCAGATTTCCCTGGAGAGACTCTATAGCCTCTGGGCTGTAGTTCCAGTACCACCTACCAAAAAGAGCAAGGGCCATTTGATTTGTGAAGCCAAAGAAGGTGGGGTTCTTCCACCCAAACCTGGAACTTAAGGACATCAATGTTCATTTAAGGACCTTTCCCTTCTGCATGGAGACACTGAGTGTGGTCTGGCAAAGATAGTTGCCTGCATCACTGGACTTGGTTGAGGAGTACTTCCACATTCCTGTTCACAAGGATTAGCAGTACTTCCTGCATTTCTCTGTTTTTGGCTTGCAGTTCCAGTTTGTTGCTCTACCCTTCAGCCTCTCCACTGCACCGAGGACATCTACCAGGGTCCCTGCAGCATGAAGAGATTTGTGTGCATCCCTGCCTAGATAACTGGCCTATTCGGATTAGGGTACATGACCCTTTGGGTATTGGCCCGAGTGGTGCACTTTCTGGAGAGTCTAAGCTGGGCAATAAACTATAACAAGAGCTTTCTGGGGCTTACCCAGATGTTAGAGTACTTTGCAGGGTGGTTTATCACCAGCTCAGGAAGGTTTACCTGCCCAAAAAGAGGGTAGAGAAACTGTTTTCCCAGCTGAGGGTGTTTTGGAAGCAGCAGCTTCCAGAGACCTAGGACTACCTCCAACTCTTATGGCCAATAGCAGTGACGATTAAGATGGTCCCCTAGGCACAAGCGCACCTGCGTCCATTGTGAAGATGCCTGCTGTCCTGCTGGCCTCCTTCACAGGACTTTGACGTCAGGCTCCTCTCTTTCCCTGCTGGTGACGACCAGCCTGAAATGGTGAGAGCAGCCTGCTCATCTGCTGAAAGATCTTCTCCTGGATGATATCCAGTGGATTCTACTGATGACAGGTGCCAGCCAATTAAGCTGGGGAGCTCAATCTAAAGGAAACTGCCTGGTATCACTGGAGCAAGTGGGATATGAGTTGGCCTATTGACTGGCTAGAGGTACGGGCCATTTGCTGGCTCTCCTGTGAATCTGGAACATAGTTCGAGACAAGGCAGTGCAGCTCTTCTCAGGCAATACCACTGTGGTAGCCTATGTCAATTGGCGAAGAGGTATGAAGAGTTCCAGGGTCTTCTGAGAAAAAAGACCCTCCTGCTCCCTTGGGTGAAGCGGCACCTCCTGGCCCTCTCAGCCCAGCATACTGTAGAAGTAGACAAAATGGAAGTGGACTATCTCATTCATCCCTCCTCTGATTCTGGGGAGTGGGAATTGAGCTGATTGATGTTACAAAGGATCACAGACAGGCTATTTCCTGTGGTTTAGCCTTGCAGAATATATTCTGCTTGCTTGACTTTCTGCATGCAGGGTGGACTTTTAGTCCTTGTTACCCTCCTTGGGGCTTGTGCAACCAGAGGTTCTTATCCATGGCTTGAGTCTGAGGTTGTGGGCCCTCTAGCTTCTCACGATATAGTACAGGATGAGGTCATCAGAAGACTCTTAACTTTTTCTATCTGTACCTCTGCGGTAGGGGGACACAACCCACTTGTATAGACTGGCCTGGCCTAGCAAGACTGAAGGAAAGTACATTATCAGGTAAGTAAAAGGTCACCTTTCAAATCTACATATGCACTTTTCCAGCAAAAACCTATGTGCAGAAAAAGCAGAACACACATATGTTCTTTCAAAATTGGTGAAAAGGCTATTATTAAAAGTATGTGCAGACAGTGGACTGCCATATGGAGAGTTTGAAAATTGTTTCAGATTGTGCTTTAAGGAGGTGGATTGTAGCTCTCCGATTTCCCACAATTCTGTACCAACAGCTGAAGAATTTGGCTTTTGCAGCAGAATCATGATAACAGTGAGGACTCAGCTCCTGTTGGTGTGGTTCAACATAACTGATCCATGGAGCTGCTTTAGCTGGAGAGAATGAGAAGAAATGGCATGATTTCAATGCCTGTACCATGGAATGCAGCATCTAGATTTGATGAGGAAGTAGTGAAGGAAGGGGTAAGAAGCAAAGCTTTAGAAGGAAGATGTGCAAGAGGCATGTGAGGAGGATGGATGAGAGAAAAGGAATGACAGAAATGAAAATATAGTGAGGAGACATGAGTGAGAATGGTGAAGAGTAGAAAATGAATAAAGGTAGTTAGTTGGGAGGAAGAGGATTTATTGAAGCAGGAGATACGATTGGGGCAAAAAAAGTAGAGAGAAGTGAGGACAAAGAAGGTGGGAGAAAAAATGTAAAGTAAAAAGAATAAGGGGGGGGGGGTGAGTTGAGCCCTGTTTGTGTGGGTGACATGGAGTCTGCTTGAATGCCATGTGAGAGAGCCATTCCTGGGAGTGTGCAGCAGAGGACCCTCCGGCAGTGTTTGAATGGCTACTCCTTCTCCTTCCTGGATCATCTTGGGGTCCTGTGGGGCTATAACTTTCTGCCCTACAGTCCAGCTTGCTGTGAGTTGAGCCCTGTTTGTGTGGGTGACCTGAAGTCTGCCTGAGTGCCATGTGAGAGAGCCGTTCCTGGGAGTGTGCAGCAGAGGACCCTCCAGCAGTGTTTGAACAGCTACTCCTTCTCCTTCCTGGATCATCTTGGGGTCCTCTGGGGCTATAACTTCCTGCCGCAAGGCCCTTTGGGCTGTGGCCCGAAGGGGCATGTCCAAAGGGGCAGATCATGCCCCTTTGACGCCCCTTCGCTGTCCACTGGCGTTTCTTGAAGGCCTTGCATGTTTTCCTGTTTGGTCTTATTTTCAAATTGTTTGGCTGCTTTTAAGCTTGTTGCCTGTGAAGCATGGGGAAACAGAAAAATAAGAAGCCAACAGGTGATGCAGGCCCTATTGGTATGGCGGATGATAAGATCGTTGGTCCCCTTGATAAGCATTTCTTGGTGTTACCCGAGATGGGCTCTCTCACTGAAGGGGCATCTCTCAGCTCCATGGGGTGCACGCCTCCTCCTCTTCCTGTCCCCCAGCTTTCTTCTACTCTAGATAGTAGTGTTGTTACTAAGTGTGATAAAATTTCCTATTCACCCGGACCGTTGCATAATCCTGTCACTCTTCTAACTGCTGTTAAATTGAACCCTCCACCTGATGATGTTACTTTAAAAGATTATAAATACAGCTAAATAAATTAGTGGTCTGCTATTGCTTCAATTGATACTAAGGTATCTACTTCGTTTGAGTCTTTATGTACCTTTACACAAGAAGCTCATCACAAATTTGCTGAGGTAGATAAGCAATTACTTGATATAGCTAGCACTGTTTCTACTCTGAATAAACAGGCAATTAATTTGCAGCAGACAAGTTCTGCATTTATTAAAGATTCATTGTCTACTTGTTATAAATTAGAATCAATGGAGAATGGTGCTAGGGCATTGAATCTTCATTTTTTAAATTTTCCTAAATCATCTTTGCTCTCTCCTCAGATTTTGTTAGAAAAATATTTCAGTGAAGTTTTGTTGTTTTCTGATAAGATTGCTATTCAGTCTTCTTCTTATCTCCCTGGAGGGAAGCGCCAGCTGGATAAAGCAATTGATGGGGTAGATGTATTATCTATAGATGTGGCTAAAAATTTAACTAATTTCCTAGAAGATTCAACGGATTTGATTGCTAAAAGGGCCATGTTGGTGGTTTCCTTCTTCTCTAATTTAGATAAAATACAGGTCCTGAAGGCTTATTTTAAAAATAAAGATAAGCCTTTTTGTGGTTATAAAATATATGTGTTTCCAGATGTTTCCAAGACTACTCAGGTCCATAGGAAAGGATTTTTGGCCTTAAAACCTAGGGTGCTAGAGTTGGGTGCTACTTTTTTTCTTAGATTTCCATGTAAATGAATTATTACCTTTCTGGAATGTACATGGAGTGGAGGAGTGGCCTAGTGGTTGGGGCAAGGTACTTCAGGCCGGAAGGTCGGGGGTTCAAATCCCACTAGAGGACAGCAACCTTGGGCTGGAAGGACTGGGGTTTCTAGTCCCACAGGTGCTCCTTGTGGTCTTGGGCAAGCCACTTAACCCTCCATAGCCCATGTTCCCTGTAAATAGTTATCTCCAAGTTATAATGCCCTGTTCAATGTAATTTCAGTTTGTTCAATCTAAACCGCACTGATGCAGAATAGCGCAGTATATAAGAGAATGTAAATAAATAAATATGTTTTTTCTGATGTTACTCAATTGGAAACTTTTCTAATAGATAGGAAACAGTAGTAGGTTTCTGTGTTTTTGCTCCTATTTTGATGTATCCTACAGTGTTGTGGAGGTAATTTTTTTTACTTCTTGATTTCCTTTTTTATTACTTGATATTGTAATATGTGGGTCTCTTACTCATCATGATGTGGACTATTACAGTTCTTTTTTTATATGCTATTTACTTCATTTTACAATTTCTTGGTATTTCCTGTTTTGTTTATGATTGTATTAATTTAAATTTCTCAATAAACATATTGAATGATAAAAAAAAGGGGGCTGGACCTAGTGGCTCAAGTGGCAAATACCATCCATCTCTATGTAGAAAGTCTCAGTTTGTCTGGGTTTTGGGCTGCAGAGGCACTGTTCACAGCTGCTGGGGAGGAGGAAGTCTTGATCAATGCACAAGGCTAACATCTAGAGAGTAATTTCCTAACAGAATGCCCAGCTTCAGGCAGCCAAAACATGTCTATTTAACCCTATTTTAGTTACTAGCGTAAGTGGCAAAGATCATGCCTTATATTCAGGCCCAGACATTTACATCTGCTCTATAGAGTAAATGTGTGCCTGTCCAAAGATTTATGTCAGCTGCACTAAGATCTATTAAGGTGTGTCTGATAGAACATTTTAATAGATTAAATACAGAGATGATTAATGCTCATTTTTTGATTTGTGTACATGACAGTAAAGATTTTACCTGGCAAGTGATTGATATGGTGCCAGAGCACTAGAAGGGTGGTAATTGTGGGCAATTGCTTAACCTTCATGAACAGCAATGGATTTATAACTTGCACTCTGTTATTCCTCAACAGTTAAACCAAGGAATTGAGTGGTCAACATTAGTGTGAAGTCACATTCTTTTTTCCTGCAGCGACTTTTGAAGATGCATTAGTACTGGTCGCTGAGCAACTGTGTTTTTGAGTAGATGCTCTCTGTTTTTTCATAGAGTAACCCCTGACGCAAGGCTCCTTGTGAGCCTGAAACATGAATTCATGTTAGGATTTGCTTCAGGCATACAGGTGGTATTTTTATACTCTTTTTTTTATTAATGATTGATTCTTTCTAAAAAAAAAAATTTAAAAATTGCTTGGATAAAATTACAAATTAAATTAAACAAATAAAAAGCATTTATTTGGTGAGACCGATGATGGGGGCTAAGGGTTATTGATTAGTGTCATCATACACTGTAAAGCCAACTCTGGGGGTCTCTTAAAAATTGCATGATTATATAGTGCATTGTTTTTGAGCTTTATATTGTGACTGTATAGCTTTGAGTACCTATTGATGAGTTTTGGATATTGATTTAGAGGTTACATGGATAAGATTGTGATACTTTTTGTATTTTACCTGGAGCGTAAATGAGTATGTGTAAAGTTCATGTATTTATTTATTTATTTAACACGTTTTAATATACCGTTTTTCTACCAGTCAAAACTAAGTTTAAGGACAGGCATTGAAACTATTTACACAGTTGGTATAGGCTTGAGAGGAGGTGCTGGAGTCTCTAAGGGGGGAATTTCAGGGAGGGGTGGGAGAAATCCTATCAGTTTGCAAGAGGTCATGTTGGTTTGCGTTCCACTGGGTTTCAGTGCCAAAGTGTTCTTGAAAGAGGTGGGTTTTTAATTATTTTCAAAGGAAGTCCACAATTGAGTTGATGTTTCTTAATGTGGGGGTACAGAGTGTGAATACTCTGAAGAGTGCATTTTGGTTGCTTTTGCAAATTTGGAATTGGAGACTGAGGAGATTTTGTATGGTATTTCTTCTTGGTCTGTTGGTCTTAGGGGTATGGATTAGCATTTGAAGGTGCTCAAGGATTGTTTGTTAAGTGCTTTGTGAATGGTGGTGAGAACCTTCTATTTTATTCTTGAGATGATGGGTAACCAATGGAGGAGTTTGAGGATTGATGTGATGTGAGTTTGTCTGGATACTTGGCAGATAGCACATGCTGTAGCATTCTGGGTGAGTTGTAGTGGGAGCAGAGCATGCTTGGGGAGGTTTTGGTAGATGGAGTTGCAATAATCGAAAAATGGAGTGATGGTGGCCTGGCAGACTGAGCGGAATGTTTCAGTGGATAGGAGGGGGTGTAGGTTTAGCAGAGTTTTACGTTTATAACAGAAAGACTTGGTGGTGTTTTGAATTTGGGTTTTGAAGCTCAGACATTGATCATATATAATGCCTAAGTATCTGACTTTTGTTTTGACATGGAGGTTGGTGTTGCCAATTCTGATGAAAGCAGGGGGGTGAAGTTGGGGTCTTTTGTGATGTGCAGAATTTCTATTTTATTGTAGTTGACTGACAAATTGAAAAGGTGGAGCCATTTGACTACTTCAGCGAAGCAGTTTGTAATTTCAGAATTTCAGGAGCGAACGTGGTGAAAGGTACATAGATCATTGTCATCAGCATAAATTAGGTAGTTGACATTACATTTTAAGAGTGTGAGTAAATAAAAGTATGTTATATATAGTGTGTATATGCAAACTCCACCCATTTCTGCACCCCTGGCTATCCTTACCAGAGAAGACCTCACCTTCATTTAATGTGTGTAGTTTTGCAACAGTCAGAATTTTATAAGATGTCATTAACAAGCACAGACTGCCACATCTGTGTATTAATGATTTTATAAAGTTACTCCTCAAGTGGCTAGATTCAACGCCCATGATTGCAGGGTTTTGGAGCAAGCCCTGGTGCATGACCGCTGGCCAAAAACTATCACTGCAATGACCAGGCTATGTATGATGGGGTTGAGAGAGATGAGATAAAAAAACAAATAGGGTGAAAAATCCCTGGGTGGTTGCAAATAAATTCTCATGGCACCAAATCTCAGCTCTTGTTACAACCGAACTGGAGAAGGAAACTGGTGGTCCATTCAGAACTTTTTGAATGTAAGCAAATATGCTAGAGAAACTCAAATATTGCACAATATTGTTTTTTTAACCCTTACTGTGGAACCCATCAATGAAATTCATGGAAAATTGAGGGTCCTGGATATTGTGGCTGGGAAACAGAAATACTGTATACATTCCTTTTTTTGGCTATTTAATCCTTCTGGAAATGACAAGGCCTTATATTTTCCAATTTTTCTGCAATTATATGTAATTTAGTGAAAAAACAAACAAACATAGAAGTATGATGGCTTATCCAGTCTGCCCTTCCATACTAACTACTATAGCTCCTTTTTTTTTCCTTTAGAGATTTTCTGTGTTTGTCCCAAGCTTTCTTGAATTCAGATACTGTCCTTGTCTCTACAATCTCCACTGGGAGACTATTCCACACACCTACCACTCTTTCTGTAAAATAATATTTCTGCATATTACCCCTGAGACTATCCTCTTTCACTTTCATCCTATACCCCCTCCTTGCAGAGCTTTCGTTCAATTGAGATCTCCTGTCGGGACCACACCAAGCTTGAAATGTGCCCTGTGCAACTAAAGAATCTGGCGCCCCCTCCACCCCAGCCACGTGCAGTTCCTCACTCTTTTTGAGCTTTTTGGAAGCCCAGTGATGACATCAGAGCCCTTTATGGTTTATTATACTTGATATACCACGTCTTGCAAGCATTCAAAGAGGTTTACATTGTTTAGGTTAAAAATAAAGTAGACAATAAAACAGGAAGGAGAGCATGAACAATACAGAATTTGTAAAAGAACTCCGTTGATGACAGGAAGGTAACAGTAAAGTAGGGATCAGATAGGAAATAGGCTCATAGGGGGGCTTGGATTGGAAATGGGCTGGGGGGAGCTAGGACTGGAAATGGGTTGAGTGTGGGGGGCTTGGGCTGAGTGGGGGGGAGCTAGGGCTGGAAATGGGCTGATGGAGGGGCTAGGATAGAACTGGAAATGGGCTGCTGGGGGGGGCTTGGATACAAAATGGACTGATGGAGGGGCTAGGACTGGAAATGGGCTCATAGGGGGCTTGGATTGGAAATGGGCTGAGTGGGGAGGGGGGTTAGGACTGGAAATGGGCAGAGTGTGGGGGGCTTGGACTGGAAATAGCTGATGTAGAGGGGGGTTTGGACTGGAAATTGGCTGAGTGGAGGGAGCTAGGACTGGAAATAGCTGATGGGGAGGGGCTTGGACTGGAAATTGTGTGGGGGGGGGCAGCTAGAACTGGAAATGGGCTGAGTGGAGGGGAGCTAGGACTGGGAATGGGCTGAAGGTGAGGCTAGGAAAGGACTGGAAATGGATGGGGGAGCCAGGACTGGAAATGGGCTGATGGAGGGGCTAGGATAGGACTGGAAATGGGCTGATGGGGAGCTAGGACTGGAAATGGGCTGATGGGGGGCTAGGATTGGAAATGGGCTGTTGTGTGGCTAGGATTGGAAATGGGTAGATGGGGGGATTGGAAATGGACTGATGGAGGGGCTAGAATAGGACTGGAAAGGGCTGATGGGAGAGCTAGGACTAGCAATGGGCTGATGGGGGGGATAGGACTGGAATGGGCTGATGTGGGGACTAAAAGGGAATGGATGCTGGGTGTGGCTGGATCTAGAAGGGAGCTGATGTTGGGGGAGGACTAGAATGGGATGGGGCTAGGAGAGTGAAAATATTTTGTGTGGAAGGGAAGAAAAATCTATGATTGGCCTGTATTGGGAGAGTAAGTGGAGATTGAGGATGGAGGGGTAAAATTTGAGTGGATGAAAAAGGAATAAAGAAAGAGATGGAGGAAAGTGCAAAAGGAGAAAGATCAGTAGGTTAAAGCAGATGTAGAGAGAGAATGGAAAAAAACTAGAAGAGAGAAGGAAGGACAAATGGACAGCAGACTGTCAGAGAGTTAGAAGACAAGACAAAACCAGAAGAAAGTGACTGGAGCAACTGTAACTGAAAAATAAAATGCACAAACAACAAAAGGTAGAAAAATAATTTTTTATTTTGAATTTATTAACTGGAATGTGTCAGCTCTGAGAAATGTGTGACTTTAACATCTGCATTTTGTTTAGTACAAGAGGAAATTAGTTTATAGTTTTACATAAGAACATAAGATATGCCATACTGGGTCAGATCAAGGTCCATCAAGTCCAGTATCCTGTTTCCAACAGTGGCCAATCTAGGGTATACGTACTGTCGTGAGGGCATCCCCTGGTGACCATTCGAAGTATGGGCATGCTCCATGATAGAAAATATTTAGGGAGCTCAATAATCAAACCAAGTGTAGGGAAAACAAGGCTTTATTCCCCGTCTGTGCAAGGGTTCAAATAAGACATTGAGAAATCAAAAGAATGTCCTTTGTTTCAAAAGGTACCAGTATTAACAAGCTGACTAATTGTTAATCTCCACAATTAGTGCAAGGGTTAACCGGAGGAATTCACTTCATTCCAACACAATAAGAATTAAACAAACTTCTCAGTTATACAGTGGCTACAGATTCTAGGCTCGTGGCCATGCACAAACCACAATCCATTTCTTCTGGTGGAGGAATGGGAACAGCATTTATATATTCAATTTCCATGGATTCTGCTCCACTACATTCATCATCAGAGTAGTCACTGTCCCTGTCCCTGTCTGCTACAGGTCTACGTGAAGTGTCCCTAGGCTCTTGCCTCCAATAAGACTGTGTTTTAAGTTCTCTGGGAATTTTCTGAAACCACCCTGGTTTCTTCTTCCTTACCAACTGAGTATTTGTTTTAGCAGTGCCTCTAGGTGGTAAGCATTCAGTATCATCAATAAAGCTTTCATACCTGGAGCCTCTGTGGTTTGAATCCGTGGAGCTTTCTCTCCCAGAAACGTTTCTCTTGCAACAGGTTCTCTGCCGACAGGCTCTAGGCAGGGCTGTGCTTTCTGGCAGCTTGGTAAAACCTGGTGTGGATTCAACTTTGTGCTTCGGTAAGAACTTAGCTTTGTCAGAAACTGCTTTTCCTTTGGTGCCTGGTAAAACTTGACTAGTATTTCCCAGAGACTGCAGGCTTTCCTCCAAACCTATATCTCTGGTTCTCTGGATACGTCTCTCTGCTTTTGGATCAGGAACGTTGTGGGAACAGGGAGTGGCAAACTCTCTAGCATTAGTGCTTTCTCCAGCAGACTCCCTCTGAACAGCTGCTCACTTAGCCTGACCCTTCTGAACTCCACCTTTGTGAACTCTGTTCCTTTGGGCTTGCTCAGGTAGGAATCTTTCTCCAAGTCCTTCTCCTTCTCTTAGAGCTGCTCCTTCCATCAGAGCTGTTCCTTCTCTCTGTCCTCTCCTTTGAGGTATTCCTCTCTTTTGTCCTTCTCCTGGAGCTGTTCCTCTCAATAGAGGTGTTCCTCTCAATAGAGGTGTTCCTCCTTTCTGGATCCGGTTCCAGTTCTGCCCTTCCTCTGGAACTGTCCCTCTCAATAGAGGTGTTCCTCTCAATAGAGGTGTTCCTCTTTTGCTAGCTTTCAGCTTCTGCTTATAAAGGAATCTTTCCTTTGAAACTCCCGGGCTCATTCCCAGGTGCAAGTCATTAGCTCTCTTAGGCTCATTAGCTCCTGTATGATCACTCCTGCCCCCTCTAGCTGTGCCTTGAGGTAACTGCACATCTAGATTTCTCTGAGAAATAGGATTTCTTTTCAAGTTTGCGTCTTTATTGATACCCACTTCATGACAGTATCTAGCAGTTTCCCCAAATGACACAGGTTCCACAATGCTTGTACTGGGTCAAGCATTGATATCCTGGGTCCCTTCTTAATAATGGTTTATGGACCTTTCCTCCAGGAACTTATCCAAACCTTTTTTAAACCCAGCTACACTAACAGCCTTTACTACATCCTCTGGTAACAAATTCCAGAGTTTGATTACACGTTGAGTGAAAAAATATTTTCTTTTATTAGTCTTAAATAGTTTACCCTGTAGCTTCATTGCATGTCCCCTAGTCTTTCTATATTCTGATAACGCAAACAATCGATCTACGTTTACCCGTTCCACTCCGTTCATTAATTTATAGACTTCTATCATATCTCCCCTCAGCCGTCTCTTTTCAAGGTTAAAGAGCCCTAACCTTTTTAGCCTTTCTTCATAGGAGTATCCTTCCATCCCCTTTACCATTTTGGTGGCTCTTCTCTGAACCTTCTCTAATATCGCTATATCCTTTTTAAGATACGGCGACCAGAATTGCACACAATATTCAAGGTGAGGTCTCACCATGGAACGATATAGAGGCATTATAATATCTTTTGTTTTATTTTCCATTCCTTTCCTTATCATACCTAGCATTCTATTTGCTCTCTTGGACGCCGCTGCACACTGGGCCGAGGGTTTTAACATGGCATCCGCAATGACGCCTAAATCATTTTCCTGGGTGGTGGTTCCTAATGTGGAACCTTGCATCGTGTAACCATAGTTTGGGTTGTTCTTCCCTAGGTGCATAACTTTGCACTTGTCCACATTAAATTTCATCTGCCATTTTGATGCCCATTCTTCCAATTTATCAAGATTCTCTTGCAATTTTCCACAATCCTCTTGGGTTTTAACAACTTTAAATAGTTTTGTGTCATCTGCAAATTTGATAACCTCACTCATTATTCCACTTTCCAGGTCGTTTATGAATATGTCAGAAAGCAGCGGACCCAGCAGAGATCCCTGGGGTACACAACTATTCACCTTTCTCCATTGGGAAAATTGGCCATTTAGCCCTACCCTCTGCTTTCTATCTTTTAACCGGTTCCTAATCCACAATAGTACACTGCCTCCTATCCCATGACTCTAGTTTTGCCAAAAGTCTCTGATGAGGGACCTTGTCAAAGGCTTTCTGAAAGTCCAGATACACTATATCAACCGACTCACCTTTGTCCACCTGTTTATTCACACCTTCAAAAAAACATAGATTAGTAAGACAAGATCTTCCTTGTCTAAAGCCATGTTGGCTGTCTCCCATTAGGCCATGACTATCTATATGCTGAGTAATTTTATTATTTTTATTTCTGCAGTTTTGTTGTACATTCCAAGTTTTGCTTTTGGGGTTCCCATTTTAATTATTGTCTTCTATTTCTAAATTCTGATCCCTTGTTCTTTGTTTGGCGATGATCTATGTTCTGCATGTGTAACTGAGCTGAGGTATTCTATTTATGTAGTTCTATTTGACAATGCTACTTGTTTTCTTTCCCTAGTAGGAAATGTATTGGTATTCTCTGAGATGTATTGGTTTAATATTTGTAATGTTGCCTTTTCATATGTAGGATATGGTGCTTTATGAGTTCTGGTAGTACTGTTATGATATGGTGAGTTTGCTATGGGTTCTAAATGGGCAGTGTTTGTAGTACTTCCTAATGTGCCTGGCAGTTGGCACTGGAGTATAGTAATGGAGAAATCTGGTAGTCTTTATCCATACACTCATTAAGAGGCATGCTTACTAAAACTTAGTGCATGTTAACATTATGCAAATATTTATGCAAATGAGACCCTGCATATGCACACACACCCTTGGGCTGCCCCTGGCATGTGCAGGGGTGTATAAGGTAATTAGAGCTGATAAGTAGTCTACTCCAGCATTATATCAGGGTAAGGATTTTATGTTAGATCTGATATTTAACAGGACTCTAGTGGTGTTCAATTAGGAGAGAAGAGACATTATCAATTTGTTTGCGTTGCATAGAATACGGATGGCGGTGTTCTGAATGGTTTGTAACTTGTTTCATTTATAATCTGGCAATCTAGCACAAACAATATAGCAGTAGTCCAGTCAAGCAACTATGGTGTTAAGTACAATAGGGAACTGGGCAGGAAGGTTGAGGAAGGAACAGAGGGCATGGAAGTGGCAGAGTGCAATAAAGGAGTAAAGGAATAGTCTAATGGTTAAAACACTGGCATGTTCCCTGTATTAGTGTATGTGTCTCATATCCCCTCGTGTTAAATGTATCCCCCAACCGCTTTGACCCGGTGAAAAGCGGGATATAAATGCTGCTAAATAAATAAAAAAATAAATAAATAAATAAGAGACCAGGGTTCAATTCCCACTAGCACTCCTTGTGGCCTTGGGCAAGTCACTTAACCCTCTGCTGCCTCAGAAAATCCAAGTTATCAATGTTCCTGTTATGTACATTGAGTTACAATATTAAACAAAAAACCTGTTAAATAGGGAGGCTTTTGTAATGACTAATTTGAGAGGAAAAGGAGTGTTTAGAATCAAAAAGGATTCTGAAGGGGTATGGGTGTGCCAGCTAGGGCAATGGAAAGGCTTCCAGAGTTACCTGTAAACCAAGTAGCTGAGGATTTTGTGCAGTTGAATTTAAGAGAGTTAGAGAATAGCGAAGAGGCAAGTGATTCAATGAAGCTGTTGACATGAGAGAAACTGAGGTCAGTGGGGTTGATATATGCAAGAAGAAAATTGTTGTCTACATGTAGAATGAGATGCACATGACTAGATAAGTACAGCAAACTGGTGCAAATACAAGTCGAACAGTAAGGAGAAATACCAATCCCTGAGGGATTCCACAAAGGAGGGATGAAGATCTGAAGTGCTGGAACCATTAGCAATGAAAAAAGGAATGGTTTGACAGGAAAGATGTGAACCAGGACAGGACAGTGCCCACAAGATCAAACACAGCAAAAAAAATACATTGAGATGGCTAGCACTAGATGTCCAGAGTCAAGGGCAGAATGGATTTCGCTGAGCACAGAAATGATAATTATTTCAGTGATATGACTGGCACGAAAGCCAGACTATCATGGATGCAGGGCTTGCCCAAGGGTTTCTGCCACTCTAGGTAGAAATTCTGCCATGCCGGGCCACCCAATGCCACCAATTCTGTCTTTGTTGGGGGGGGGGGGCAGGCAGAAGGCAGCAGTGGCAGTATTTTACAAAGTTGCTGCTTTATTCCCCATTCAATACAGGGTCGTCCTTCAGAGTGTGGTTATACCAAATAATTATAGCTGAACACTCCAAATATCCTCAGTGGTAGTCAGTATTCACTGATAAAACACTGGCCCTACTCGGCTTCAATCCACAAACTCAATTTTTTCAATTTTAAATGGGTCTCAGACTAGTGAACAATGAGCCATATTGCAAAGCTCATATGTCCCAATTGCATCAATGACCCAGGTGAATGTATATCAAAATTCAATAAAATGGAACATATCTTATCTGGATGAAATGCCTTGTCGCAATGTTGCCAACATGATTCCCCGACGCCAACAAGAAGTACTGCTATCACGTTTCACTACTCGTTTCTTCAGGGGTTTTGGTTATCGAAAACTGTGGCAATCTGTGATAGTTCCACGTCTTGCAAACATATCTGTGGTGAAACAAAGTGGTGCTTTAGACTGAGACAACAATACTGTCTATCCTTAAAATATGTATCAACTATATCTCAGAGTTGCTAACCTCCGTATTTCAAGATGAGGAGACCTGATGCTGCCCACGTCTGAAGATCGCTGACATTCTTACTCGCTGTGATCCCCGACTCCCAAAAAGAAGCCGCACATGCGGAAACCCGTTGGCTCCCAAACTTAAAAAGGAAGCTCCGCTGACGTCACTCACAAAAACGTCATTCAAAAACAGCCACTACCAAAACACCTCCCATCACCACTAAACGCCCACTTATTTTTCAAATAGATGTTTACCGAGAGCTACTATATGTTGTCAAAACGTAACTTCACCCCACACACGCTCCCCAATCTATATAGCCTTTGAGACCTCCGGGCTCCACCGTACCAAGTTCAAAAATCCACCTTTGTTCCCTGACAATGAGCCACTGGTCGAGGGACTTGCCCTTCGCCCCCCTCTCAATCCACTCAATGCAGAAACATCTAAGATCTTCAAAGGCATGTTGGAATGTGAGACAATGCTGTACTATGGGGGCCTCCACAACTTTATGTTTAATTCGGCTCTTGTGCTCGCCCATGCAGATTTTAAACGCCTGGGTGATTTTTCCTACGTAGAGGAGGTCGCAGGGACATTGAATAATATAAACAATATGTGTGGATTCACATGTAGTACTCTGTCTCAACTTATGGATCCTTCCCCGATACTGAAATTCATCAATCTCTCTAGTAATGTGGCAAATGCCACATGTGCCACATTTTCTATGTCCCAACGATCCAAACACTGATAGCCCCCGTGATTCTGAAGTTGTCAATACTGCTGGATTGAGATATTCCTTCAAGTTCTTGCCCCGTTGCCACACACATCTGACTTTCTTGTGCTGTAACGCTGGGATGTTCCCCAGCACATTACTGTGCTTACGTAAAATCTTCTGGATGGATGTCCTGAGGGGAGAGTAAGTTGTAATGAGATTGATGTTAAAATCATCATATTTATTACCACCCCCAGCATCCTCCAAGCACAGTAATGTGCTGGGGAACATCCCAGCGTTACAGCACAAGAAAGTCAGATGTGTGTGGCAACGGGGCAAGAACTTGAAGGAATATTTCAGTCCGGCAGTATTGACAACTTCAGAATCGCGGGAGTGGAGGAGTAGCCTAGTGGTTAGAAGACTGGCTTGGTAACCAAGCAACCAGGGTTCAATTCCCACTAGCAATCCTTGTGGCCTTGGGCAAGTCACTTAATCCTCCATTGCCTCGGAAGAAAGGCCTGGCAATCTACTTCCGGTGACACTGCCAAGAAAACCCAGGAGCTTCTGGGTCACCAGGAGTCAGGACTGACTCGAAGGCACACATTGCATTGCATGTTCATTACCAGAGACTCACATTCAAGCTGCCCCAAACAATCAGCATTCTAAACAAAACTATAGCAATCAAGGACAAAGTGAGGAACCTGGGCATCACCCTGGACAGATCTCTGAACCAACAATCTCACATTACTAAAACTGCAGCAAAAGCCTACCACTGATTGAGGATCATCAGAAAACTCAAACCAATCCTTGGCCAAGATCACTTCTGCACAGTTTGCCAAGCAGTCATCACCCCACTGCTAGACTATGGAAACTCACTATACCAAGGCCTCCCCCAGCAGTCTATTCACCCACTCCAAATGGTGCAGAATACTGCAGCATGCATCATCACAGGCACTGCAAGATCTGAACACATCACCCCCATCCTGCGACAGCTGCACTGGCTCCCAATAATTGCAAGGGCAAAATTCAAATCAATCCTGAACATTTTCAAAATCTTCCACCACCGCTCTGCAGATGCGCTCCAAGATGTAATAACCAAGGATGTCAGTAACAGGCCTAGAAAAAACAATGACAACAGGATCACCTTACCCACAGGTTATCACAAGACTAAGCAAGTAACATCTAATAACCAACTACAATTTCAGATTGACAACAGTATTAGTTCAACACATCTCAATATACTAAATATATCAAACAATGAGCACTCAATCAGCCTAGTCTATAGAGCTCCAACATCATCAGCTGCTGATCTACCAACGATAGTTGACCGGGCCTGCAACACTGAAAAACCACGACTATCTAATTGGATATTGGGAGATTTCAACCTCCCCTCCCTACATGACTCGCAAACCGCAGCATTTATAGAAGCAATTGACAACCTTGGATACAACCAAATAGTCAAAGATCCCACTCATACTATGGGAAATATACTTGATCTGATATTTGTTCCGCAATCTACCTCAGACACCAACCACAATTATGACCTTTCCATAATACCAGTACCATGGTCTGACCACAGTCTCATTTTATTCCAAATTCCCAGCTCCTCCAATCCCACTAACTCCAAACCCACTCATGCTAAACCAACAGCTAGGAGGTTCCGCCCCTTCGTCAAAGAGGAAGTACTTAATAATCTTCTCTCAACACTACAATCATCTGAACCTGACTTGGACAGTCTAATCAACACCTGGGACCACTCTCTCAGAGCCAATTCTCAACCATCAAACATGGCAAGAAAGACCAACCACCGCACACATGTAGCTTGGTATTCAAACGAGCTAAGAACATCCCTCCTCCATCTTCGGAGACTTGAAAAACACTGGAGAAGATCACACTCTACTGAAGCCTACACAGCCTACTGCAAATACCTAGAAAAGCATCGCCAGGAAATAGCAGATCGAAGGAAACAATTCCATACTAATCTTCTAAAGCAATCATTAAATAAACATCATGATCTCTTCAATATTGTAAGAACAATGGCAAAGGAACCAACACCCCAACATACACAAACAATACACCCTCAAGACTATGCTAACTACCTAAAGTCAAAGATGACAAAAACATCCAACATTGGCACCACTGGACCAACAAAGATTGACATGCCCTCACAGTCAACCACATTAACCAAGTTTAATACATTAACAATCAAAGAAATTGAAAACACTATCGCATCAATAAATACTACCACCGCTGCAAGTGATCCATGTCCAGCAGCTTGGATAAAAGACCTTAAACATGAAGTAAGCTTCTTCATACAGAATATCCTTGAACAATCTTTTTCAACTGGAACCTTTCCTCAAAGCCTCAAGCAAACCTCAATTAGACCATTATTAAAAAACAGCAAATTAGACCCCCTAAAAGTAGAATCCTACAGGCCAATATCCAGCATCCCACTCCTAGCGAAAATAATAGAGAAAGTGGTCCAACGTCAAATACAACAGCACATAGACACTGAAACTCCACTTGACCCTGCACAACACGGCTTTAGAGAAGCTCATGGAGTTGAGACCCTCCTCATCACTCTATTCAACACACTAATCACAGGAATAGATAACATTCACCAAGGATTCATCCTTATATTCATGGACATCTCAGCTGCGTTCGACTCAGTAAGCCACCAAATACTTATCGATCGCCTTAAGGAAAAAGGAATACTTGGTGCCGCACTCGACTGGTGTATATCCTATCTAACTAACCGTTGGCAACAAGTACGAATTGGTGAAACAGCATCTGAACCATTTCTTCAAGATCAAGGGGTACCGCAAGGATCCTCTCTGTCAGCGTTGATGTTTAATATATACATGCAACCTATCTGCGACCTCATTCGTTCCTTTAATGTCACCTGTTTAGCATATGCAGATGACATTCTACTATACATGCCATTCTCCATCAACCACCCTGACTATACACCATTGACAACATGCTTCGAATCAGTAGAAGATTGGCTCATCTCACAAAACCTAAGAATCAACCACAGCAAGACTGATGTGATGTTTATAACAAAGAACCAAAACTTCACACCCCCTACCTCCTTAAAGATAAAGGACAAGGAACTAACAGTAAAACCTACAATACGATACCTAGGTATAACCCTCGACCAGCGCCTCAGTATGAAAGCCCATATAAAAAACATAACAAAACTAATATATCACAAGATACGCACACTACGCCACCTTCGACCCTTACTGGAACCCTCAGACTTCAGAACCGTCTACCAAGCCTTGGTAATGCCTCACATCGACTTTGCAAATGCAATTCTATACGGGCTCCCTCAAGCAACATTAAATCCTCTCCAACTGGCGATGAATACTGCTGCCAGAGTACTTGAAGGAATATCAAAGACAGATCACATAACTCCAGTCCTAAAAAGACTCCACTGGCTACCAACCAACGCAAGAATTCACTACAAGATCCTGATCACTACATTCAAAGCCCTAAACAACCAAGCACCATCAACCATCACCAACCTTGTACATTTACAGACCCCCAATAGATCCAGAAGATCAACCGCTATAAATACATTAACAATCCCGAAACAAACAGTCAGATACACTAAGGAAACAACTAAAAGAGCCTTCAGTATCCATGCCCCAATAGCCTGGAATGCCCTCCCACCAGAATTGAGAGCTATAGCCAGCCTAACACAATTCAGAAAAAGCCTCAAACACCACCTCTTCTTAAGCTATTTCCCAATCTAATCTTTGCACATGGAAAATACTACCGACACTTTTTCTGACCAAGACAATCCCAATCGATAACCAAATGTGACTAATGTATATAATTTTTTGTAAATAGTTATTTAGCCTATATAGTTTACCTTTTTAATCCCAACTTCAAAAACCCCTGTTACTTGTAAAATGCATTACAGTTCTCTGTATGTATATGTTTGTTTCATGTAAACCGCGCTGATGACAATAGTGCGGTATATAAGAGATGTTAAATAAATAAATAAGAGTTCCCTCACTACTGGCACCTGCATTATGGAACTCCCTCCACATGGACTTAAGGACCCTAAATGATACCAAGGACTTCCGCAAACCTCTCAAGACCCATCTCTTCACCGAGGCCTATGAGCAATCACCTTAAGTTGCCAAGCACTAGATACCACCCAAGTGGCCCACTAGCTACCCTCACCACTTAGCCCCAACTGCCCATCCCCATTTAGACCTATAAGTGGATAGCTTTTTACGTATGTGAATCGTATGTCCTCCTGTTGAATGTATGCCTCCCAATGTCTTGTTGACTACTTTGATTGAAGGATAAGGTGGTATACAAAACTGTCTAAATAAATAAATAAGAATATCCAACTGTGTTGATAAGATAGAGGGCCAGAGATCAGTTTACCTATCTAATGGAAAAGGCAAGAAAATCAGATGGGAACAGAACATCAGCTGTAGGAAAATGAGTGTGTGCTGTTGAAATGGTGCGATGATAGTAGCCGGCTGGACTTGAATCTGGATTAAAGGAGGATGATGAGGTTTTTGAAGTAGAAAGGTGAAAACAAATAAGATAGTGGTCTGACCAAGGAAGCTGACAAGAAGAAATGTGAATGGGATAGATGGAGTCCCCTGATTGGGTAATAATAAAATCCAAATACCAAAAAGTACTGCTACTGCTGGAAATTTGCACTTGTAACTATTTCTTTACTTCTGGGAAATTCTCTAAATCTGGGTGAAAAGGGAATTCTTTGGGTTAAAGTTGATAAATCTATGTATTAGAATCCAGTATATTTGCTAATTCCCTCAGGGCTCAGTAGCCCCAGAGAGATTTAATTTAAATTTAAATCCCAGTCATTAGCCCCAAAGAGCTTTCAATTTAAATGTAAATCTTAGTCAGTCACCCCAGAGAATTTTTAGCTTAAATTTAAACATCTGTCAGTAGCCCCAGAGAGCTTTTAATTTAAATGTAAACCTCATTCAGTAGCCTTAGAGAGCTTTTCTTTTAAACCTCAATCAATAGCCCTAGAGAAATTGTTATTTAAATCAAATAGCTTAGCATAGAAAGAAGAATAGGGTAAAGAAATAAATTGTTTCTAGAGAGGCCTTCCAATTAGTGGGCAAAAAACCTGTGAAACTGTTTTAAATAGGTGTTAAAGCCAAGTGACAGGTCAAAGGGGCAATTTGAAAGGCTCCCTCTATCAAACCAAGGCCTATGTGAATCACCCAGGAAATTGTTAAGAGACTACCTTAGATGCACAGGTCAGGGCACTGTGAAGCAATCCGGCTTTTACTAGGTGTTCTTTTCCTTCCACCTGCCCTGACTCCCACCTACCTGAGGCATAATTTTAGCTTTATAGACTCTTAAACCTATTAAAGGGAAATAGATGGTCAAATCCACTTCAGGTTCAGCTAGTTACCTTCACCAGCAATGGATTGATTAATCTTGAGGTGAACTAAGTCACTTAAACTTATTAGGTACAGTTATATTAGTACAAGTATCTCTAGGAACTTTAAGTAAGCAGACAACTTAAATAGCTAAACAAAATCTTAAAACTAAGATCAGACAGCAGTCCAGCAGCGAGATGGGGGCTATCCAGTCTTTTGCATTGAGTGTCGCATGTACGATTTTCTCCCAGTTGGTGAGGAGTCTTATGTGTGCACTAGGTGCAAGTCCGAACTCTGGAGGCCAGGGAATTTCCAATTCAAGTCCTGAGGCCCTGTGCTAGGGCGTCAGCAAAATTCCAAGCAATTCTCCATATTAACCCATTCATAGGGTCTTGGTACCCCCCTTCAAGTCACTTTTAACACTAATTACATTCCCTTTCGCTGTCTTCAAGTACATCAAGAAGATAAAAATAGTAATATAGTTTTTTTACATTGTTAATTGAATAATTTAATGCTTTGTACTTTCAGTATAATTTTATAACAATTTGCTTAAGTTAATTGGGCAAGAAGATGTCTGAATATAAAGACATATAGGCTCTTATGTGTATTTATAAAATACTAGAACAAATCCAGCAGAAACTGTCTCTAGATTGAAGGTATGTATCTTTTTGCGTATCTGGGAACAGGCATAAATGTTAGCGCTATATACACATATTTTATAAAATAAGCACATAAATTGCAATTCTGCTTAAGCCCACCCAAACGTCCTGAGCAAACCTCTTCTGCAAATACATGCCCACTTGCACCATGAGTACTTTTGGTCAAGGCCTAATTTTATAAGAGAGCTTTTATGCACATAAATCAGTATTTCATGTAGATAAATCAACATTTTGCATGTAAAAAGCTTTATAAAATTACTTCCTTTCTGGGTAAGTATATTTACACATAGACACAAGGCACATCTGGAGTGCTTTGTAAAGGCTTTCATACCCTTGTACATTTTTCACAGTCTACACTCTAAAAAATGCATTTCCAAATGTATTAATTGGTTTCACTGATCTACACAGTATATGCTACACTTTTAGTGTGAAAAAACTATTATGGAAATATGCAAAAAATATATAAAAATGTGAAAATAAAAAGCCTTGGCAACATAACTCAATATTTAGTGGAAGCCCTTATTACAGTCATAAGTTGCCAAGCCAAGAATAGCCTGAGTTGTTCAGGATTACTATAGGTCATTGATAAACAAAGAACACCAAATAAACTTAAGTGCTTTATATTAGTTAAGCATCTCTATTCCCACAGCATATTTAAATAACTAATCATTTAATAATGCCAACATACACATGGCATTCCTAGCAGTAAGATGGGGATTATCCAGTCTTTTGCACTAAGTGCAAGATGTATGATCGTCTCCCAGTTGGTTGCATGTGTAATTTTAGTGTGCATATTTCACATCTATTTTATAAAGTAAGGTATGTGTGTAATTTACTTTATAAAATAGGGGTGTCAGTGGTCAAAAGTGGATTAAAGGTATGAGCATCTACGCCATTCCTATAGCTGATGTAAATGCTCACACTTACATTTGCTAGGAACACGGATAAATTATAGTATTTTATAGTCCACCCACATAACTTACACCCACAATAAAAGTATGCATGATCAGCCTAACGTATGCACTTTTAGAATAGTGACTGCATAAAATGGATGCATAAATATCCAGTTATATGCATACAGCAATAAAATCCCTAGATTTGTGTGTGTTTGCATGTAAATCAAGGCAACTCCTTATAAAAGTACCTCCTCTGGCTCTCAGAGAAAAGTCTTATCTTTGGAGGCTAGAGTGACAGAATCGGAGGATCTGGGGAAGCAGAGAAGCATGTAGAGGAGACCCGATTTATTTACAGTCTTTTTTATCTTTTTAAGTTCCAAATAGAAGTTCATGTTCCTGCCAACAGGTGTTTCTTGTGGTGTCTGCAGGTGTTTGATTGCAATTTACTCGATTGCAATCTTTTGCTGTTCAGGATCCTTTGTCTATAGAATATGCTTCCTTTATCTATTCCCAATGAAGAGTCCTATTTAACCTTTTGCAAGAAAGCAAAAGCTTGGTTATTTAGTGGTGGTGGGGGTTAAGAAATGTAAACAATTGTTTATTGTATTTTGTTTATGTCCGATTAAATTTTATTGTAACTCACCTAGCATGTTATGAGAAGACATATATATCAAGTTTTCAAAAACAATAATAGAACAAACTACTTCTAGTCTGGCAGCCTTAGATGAGAAAGTTCAGCTTGGTGGAGAGCATCACCATGGTGGAAAGTGATCCCCTAGCTAGGATCTGCTTTGCAGGTTATGTACTATCTCCTTATATTAAGGATGTTTCTCTAGGGTCACATGCCAGGCAGTAAGGTTTAGAGCAGCCATTGATTATAAGGAATACAGGACCCAATATTCAACTTTGCAGGGCTAAGCACCGTAGCTTCCAATATCAGTGTTGCATAGTTAGCGACAGTCCCTGCTTCCGCTCTGTCCCAGAATGCCCCGATGCTAGTCGGCTAGCATCGGGACACATAGGGGACTTAGTCAAGGATATTCTACAGCACTACCCGTGTATGTACTGTCGAATATCTGGTTAACAGGCATTTACACAGTTAACTGGCTATTAACCATGTAAATGCCTTTTGAATATTGGACTCTCAGATAATTGGGCAGAGGATGGTACATAAGGACTGCCTGATAACCTGTCTACCTGGTGCAAAGGATAGGATTTCAAACGCGCAAGAGAGTCGTCGTTGTAATTCATGTAGGTAAAAATGACATAGTAAGGTGCAGGCTAAAAGGTTAAAAGCTGAAATCTAGAACCTCCCAGGTAACATTCTTAGAAATGACCTCCATACCACATATAGGACCCCAGAGGCAGTAGAGTGCTGCAATTTCATTGTGTGGATGAGATAATAGTGTAGGGAAGAGGGATTTAAATTTGTCAGGAACTGGATAACATTTTAGGGAATGGGGAACCCATTCTGAAAGGACAGGCTTCACCTTCGTCAAGGTGAAATCAGGCTGTTAGCAAAGACATTTGAAAGGAGATATAGTAGCTTTTAAATTAGATCTAGGCAGAAAGCTGACAGCTGCATAGCAATTCATGGCTCGGTGAATGGTATCTTCAATAGATACTAACAAAACACTGGTTCAGCTATCCCAAGAGTGAAGTTGTGGTAAAGATTAAAGTAGGTCAGGTATATTTCAATAAAGGACAGAGATAAATTATCACAAATTACTCTCATCCACTTGCTTAAAGCGTAGTTACTCACTTGTAGCAGATATACTCCAGGGATAGCAGGAATCAGTTCTCACATACGGGTGACATCGATGCCGACGGAGCCCTCGCAGAAGCATCTCCCCAACTTTCAATGAAAGTTCCTGGGAGATGCCACCACACATGCATGGTTCTCTTCCCACCCAAGGGTGCCATCTTGGTCAGTTAGATGACATAGCTAGAGCTGACAAAAGGGATGGTAAAATAAAATTACAGCAACACCAAGGGGAGGAGGAAGGGTTGTGAGGACTGATTCCTGCTGTCCCTGGAGAACCCCTGTTACAGGTGAGTAACTATGCTTTCTCCAGGAACAAGCAGGAAGTCAGTCCTCACATTAGGGACTCCCTAGCTACAGGCTACCGAGAACCTGTAGAAAAACATGGCCCAGCCGTGAATAGCCACAAGCGAGGATAGACTGAGGACCCCAGTGTCCAGGGAGAATCATGGCTCCGGTAGCCTGAACAAAAAGGGTTGGAGGGCAGGAGTTGCCTAAACCCTGAACGGAGTATGGCCTAGCCGAAAGCACTGTCCCATCGGGACTCCCTCTCCAGGTAGTAGGGAACAGCACAAGTGTGTCTTTTGGGGAAACCTCTAGGTACATATGACCTAGGTTGGCCACTGTTGGAAACAGGATACTGGGCTTGATGGATGTTGGTCTGACCCAGTATGGCATATCTTATGTTCTTATGACTGAAGACCAGGTGGTGGCCCGGCAGATGTCTGCCATGGGAACAGAGCGAAAGCTCGCAACCGAGGTTGCCATAGTCCTGACATTATGCGCTGTGACTCGGCGCTCCAATGGCAGCCCCACTTGGTTGTGGGAGAAGGTGATGCAGTCCACCACAGGGTCCGCGTAGTACACAAGCAAGGAAAATACCCTTCCTGCAGCAACAGCAAACACAGAAAAAGCAGGACACGAAACCACTGTGGAAGGAAACCTTTATTAATAAACATAGATGTGTGACCCGCCCCGTGTTTCGGCTGGGGGCCTTCTTCAGGGGTACAATAACCTCTAATAAAACATCAAAAGATAAAAAATAAATACCTTTGCATTTTCAATACTGATAGTCATGATTTATTTTCCTTGTGATTTATACTGTTTCTGTGATCTTATTGATTTGTTTATATATTTATTTATTTGTTTACATTTCTTAATACATCTATATGTGCCTCCAGGTTTTATAGCCTTGTCGAATAACAGCTGGTAATTTGCCTTCCTTTTCAGTCTTTTATTTTTTACATTGCCTTACCATTCAACTTTGGAATACTACTCACTAGTGGATAATGAATAGGTTATGTGGGGTTTACCTGATCTTTGTACTCTCAATTTCTACATATATTTTTTACTTTTGTTCATTTATTGATGTATTATATTATATATACTTTTTATATGAGTATTCTTTATGACCTTTACAGAATTGATTGTTACTATGTTTTTATGTCTTCCGATTGCATTTGGTTTTATTATTTATTATATGATGTTTTATTGGTTTATTTGCTTATGTTTTATGTATTACTTATTTTTTATCTTTTGATGTTTTATTAGAGGTTATTGTACCCCTGAAGAAGGCCCCCGGCCGAAACATGTATTGGGTCACACCTCTCTGTTTATTAATAAAGGTTTCCTTCCATTGTGGTTTCATGTCCTGTTTTTTCAGGGTCCGCTTGGTGTCAGCCTGTCCCAGATGACTAGGGTCATAAGAGAGAAAAAGCTGCAAGGCTTTGTGGTAGCCTTGACTGCTCTGTAGTTAGAAGGACAGAGCCCTTTTGCAGTCCAGAGTATGGAGAACAGTTGATGCCTTGTCGGTGTGGGGCTGTGGAAAGAAGGTAGGAAGTACCACCTCCTCATTGAGGTGGAAATCAGATACCACCTTCGGAAGAAACTTCAGGTGAGTGCGGGACACGAACCTGTAGAACCTGGTGTAGGGTGGCTCAGCCACCAAGGCCTGGAGCTCAATGACTCTGTGGGCAGAGGTAAGTGCCACCAGGGAGGCCACCTTCCAAGACAGGTATCTCAGATGGCAGGTAGCCAAAGGCTCGAAAGGCAGCTTGGTAAGCTGTGCCAGGACCACATTGAGATCCCATTCCACTAGGGGCAGATGGATGAGAGGCTTAGAGAGCAGTAAACGCCGCATGAAGCAGGTAATAAGGGGTTGCATGGATAGTGGCTTGCCCTCTTTGGAGTGGTGGTTCACGGAGAGGATGCTCAGGTGCACCCTGACGGAGTTGGACTTGTCCAGACTGCGAGAGGTGGAGCAAGTATTGAAGCACTGCAGGCACCGGGCAGAATTGGTTTACAAGTTGCTCTGAACACCATACAGAGAACATGCACCACTTAAAAGCGTAGGCCCGTCTTGTGGAAGCCTTGTGAGAGGCCAGGAGGACTTCCTCTTTCTTCCTGGGAAGATTGAGGGGTGCCATGCATTGAAAGATAAGGACCACAGGTTGGGGTGGAGGACTGAGCACTCCTCCTGGGTCAAACGTCCCAGGAAGCTCCCGAGCATCAAAGCAGTAGAGGAAATCAAGGCTGTCTGGGACACCTCGGGGCCACCAGAATGAGGAAATCCTTGTCTCACTGGACCTTGAACAGGATCCACGATATCAGAGGTGTGGGAGGGAAGGCCTACAACATACCCTCCGACCACGAGATGAGGAAAGCATCTGCCACTACCCGAGCCGAGTGCGGCTGAGGGCCACAAAAATGCAGTAGCTGAGCATTAGCTGGGCTGCTCCCCCAGGCATGGATCATCAAGGAGCTTCTCATGTACCCATTGCTTGAGGTTGGATGTCCAGAGCCGAGCCTGGCATCAGGCACAGATACTGATGGCAGTCATCCTCGCACTGGACTCAAAGCCATCATAGGCAGCTTGAGATTTTATTTATTTATTTGTGTGGTTTATATACCGCTATTTCAGGTAATCATAGTGGTTTACAATTAAAACAACAGGTACATTAAAAATTTTAACAATATAACTGGTGTTGAAAAAGGCAATCAAAAATTTATATAGTTCTAGAAATATAACTTATTTACAATTCTAATGACTGAGTATGGCATTCAAACTCAGGGTAAGGTCAAAGGGCAATGGAAGGGGGCTGTTAACTATGTTAAAAGGTTGGTTAGCTTAGCTAAAGGATGAGAGTGGTTATTTATTTATTTAACATATTTTATATACCGTCTTTCTACAAATCAAGACGGTTTACATAAAACTATGTGGCAGTATGTTTCAACTGTTTACATGGAACCAAGTAACAAAGAAATATAGGAAAAAAATAATATAAGGAAAACAAAGTGAACAATTACATGCTCAGTGAACAACTATTTACAATGGTATATCCTGGGATATCATACGATCGCATGTTAAGGTTAGAGAGTGGTAGACAGTAGCGAGGAAGTGGAGGTAAGGGGTTATTTACTAAGGTGGTAGGGAAAAATGTTCAAGGAAAAAAAGAGTTTTTAACTTCTTTCTGAACTCAGAGTGGGTAGGACAGTTCCGCAGCTCGTGAGGAAGGGTATTCCATAAGGATGGGGCATAGAGGGAGAAGGCCCTGTTACAGGTGGATTGTTTGCTATGTCTTTTGGTTGTTGGGATAGTCAGGAGGTTTTTGGTAGTAGAGCGGCGTGTTCTAGTGTTAATGGGGAAGGGAAGAAGTGGGGAGAGGCATGGGGCAGACTCATTACAGATAATTTTATGTGTAAGGGTAAGCACTTTGAATTTGATTCTGTATTGAATGGGGAGCCAGTGGAGATCATATAGGACTGGTGTAATGTGAGCTCGTCTGTATAAGTTGAAGTTCATTCTGACCAAAATGTTCAATGAAGAAGTGAGCTTTGAGGTGTGAATGGAATGAGGATAGGTCTGTAATGTTTCGGAGGCTAGCTGGTAATGAGTTCCAGAGCATTGGGGATATAGCGTAGTTACTCACCTGTAACAGGTGTTCTCCAGGGACAGCAGGAATCAGTCCTCACTTATGGGTGACGTCAGCACCGATGGAGCCCTCGCGGAGCAATTCCTCAGCTTTCAAAGAAAGCCTTTGGGATTGTTGCCACGCATGTGTGGTCCTCTTCCCGCCCAAAGATGCCATCTTGCTCAGTCAGGTCCCATAGCTAGAGCCCTACTAAGCAGATGGCAAGGCAAGGATAAAAATAGCAACTCTTCAGGGGAAGTGGGAGGGTAGTGAGGACTGATTCCTGCTGTCCCTGGAGAGCACCTTTTACAGGTGAGTAACTACGCTTTCTCCAGGAACAAGCAGGAAGTCAGTCCTCACCTATGGGACTCCCCAGGTACAGGCTACCGAACCTATAACCCAAAAACGCCTCCATGAGGCCATGAGCAGAAGCCAATGCCTGAAGGAGCCTGAGTCCTCGGGTCCCTGGGGCTAAGTTCTCGGTAGCCGCCGAGAAGGGTCGGAGGGCAGGAGTTGCTTATACCCCGAAGAGATTACGGAGTACAGCCTGGCTGAAGGCGCTGTCCCGGCAGGACTCCCTCTCCAGGCAGTAGTGCAAAGCGAAAGTGTTTGCTGAAGACCAGGTCGCAACCTGGCAGATGTCCACCAGCGGCACTAAGCACAGCAAAGCCATCAACACCACTTTGGCACGGACGCCATGTGCAGTGACCTGTCGATCCAGCAGGGCCCCAGCCTTTGCCTGGGCAAAGGCGATGCTGTCTGCCACCCAGATGGAGAGGGTGCACATGGTAACTGCCAGCCCCAAGTGGTTGGGATCGTACGTGACGAAGAGTCGGTCAGGCTTGCGATAATCCCGGGTGCGCTGCAGATAGAATGCGGTCGGCATGAGGTCTCGGAAAGAAAGTCGGCAAGACTATCTTCTGATTAAGATAGAAATCCAAGACCACTTCCGGAAGGAACTTGGGGTGGCAACAAAGGACCACCCTATTCCCTTAGAACCTGGTGTAGGGGGCCTCTGTCATGAGGGCTTGAAGTTCGCTGATTCGCCGCGTGGAGGTCAGCGCCACCAAGAAGACCACCTTCCAGGAGAGATGCCGGAGCGAGCACGTCACCATTGGCTCGAAAGGCGGCCACATTAACTGCATGAGCATGATGTTCAGGTCCCACTCTGCCGGCGGGGGCCAGATGCAGGGCTTGGAAAGCAAGAGGCCCACATAAAGTGGGAGACCAGATGTTGGCCCGAGAGGGGTTTACCCCCGACGGGGAAATAGTTGGCCGAAATGGCACTCAGGTAAACCCTGACCGACTTGGATTTCAGCCCCACCTGTGAGAGGTGGAGGAGGTACTGAAGAACCCATCGGGTGGGGTAGGAGAACGGGTCGATCTGGAGTTCGGAGCTTCAGGTCGAGAAGCGCCCCCACTTCACAGAGTAGGTCTGCCTCGTCGAGTCCTTCCTCAATGCGAGAAGGAATTCTTCAATCTCCTCTGGGAGATGCAGTGACGCTAAAGAGACTTGTTCAGCCACCAGGCTGTCAGGGATAGTGAGGCCAAGTTCGGGTGGAGCACCTGTCCCTCCTCCTGCATCAGCAGGTCTGGGGCACAGCCCAGGGGAACCAGAGGCTCTGCCGAGAGCCGAAGCAGGGCTGTTGGGGCCACGATGGGGCCATGAGGATTACTGAAGCCTGGTCCCGCTGAATGTTGTGGTGGGTCCTCGCAATGAGAGGAGTGGGAGGGAACGCATACAGAAGCCCGGAGGTCCAGTTCAGGAGGAACACATCCGGTGTCACCCTGCTTCGATGTGGCATTGGCCCGCAAAATCGAGGAAGCTACGTGTTCACCGGGCTGGCAAACAGATCTATAGATGGAGTCCCCCAGCGGCAGAATAGGTGGACAGCCACCTCTGGATTCAGGTGCCATTCGTGCGGGCAAAGGAGCCTGCTGAGTCTGTCTGCAAGGAAGCTGTCCTGGCCCGGGAGGTAGACAGCCCTCAAGATCATGCCCCGGCACACCACGAAGGAGCAGAGAAGGACTGCCTCCCGACAAAGGAGGTGGAAGCCCGTGCCCCCTTCCTTTATGTAGAACATCGCAACCTTGTTGTCACTCTGCACAAGCACCGACTTTCCCTTCAGGTGGTACTCGAAGACCTTCAGGGCCAACCTGACCGCCCGGAGCTCGAGCAGGTTGATCTGCTGCAGGGACACCTCAGGCAACCACTGCCCCTGGGTCCGTAGGCTGCCACAGTGGGCACCCCAGTCCAACAGCGAGGCGTCCATCATCAAGATGAGCTTGCGCTGCTGAGTCTGGAATGGCATGCCCCGAAGGAGGCTTTGGGGATCTTGCCACCAAGCTAGGGAACTGAACAGGCTGTGGGAGACCCGGATGGGGTCACATAGGAATCCCGAGGCTTGGGCCCATTGCGCCCTGAGGCACCATTGTGCTGCCCACATGTGCATGTGGGCATGGGGGATGATGTGGATGATTGAGGCTATGTGCCCAGGAGGCGCAGCATGGTCCGCGCCGAGACCCTTGTTCAGCCTTGGACCTCGGCCACCAGGACACGGAGCCGATCCATGCAGGCTCGAGGGAGAAAGGCGGTTGATCGGTCTGTGTTGAGAAGGGCACCGATGAACTCCAGGGTCTGCACCGGCTTGAGGTGGGACTTGGAGTAGTTGATCAGGAAGCTGAGGTGCTCGAGGAGGAGGGCTGTGCGTGAAGCCGAGAGGCGAGCCTCCTCCGCCGCCGATGTGTCCATGACGAGCCAGTCATCTAAGTACGGGTAAACGGGTATGCCCTGCAGCAGGAGATGAGCTGCGGCCGCTGACAGGCACTTAGTGAAGACTCGAGGCAGACACAAGCCCAAAAGGGAGCACCCTGTACTGATAATGCTCCCCTTATACCCTGAAATGCAGGTATTGCCTGTGCTTGGGGTGGACTGGGATATGGGCGTAAGCGTCCCTGAGATTCAAGGAGCATAGCCAATCTCCCTGCCGTAGGAAGGGCAGCAGGATGCCAAGCGATAGCATTTTGAACTTTTCCTGCACCAGAAACTTGTTCAGGTTCCTGAGATCGAGGATAGGGCGCAGGCTCCCTGTCTTCTTCGGGACGAGGAAATACTGTGAGTAAAACCCCTGACTTTGGAGGTGCGGTGGGACCCTTTTGACCGCCTACTGGCTGAGGAGATTGTTGACCTCTTGTTGCAAGCAAGCCTGGTGCGAGGGAAGCTGAGTAGGTTCTGATGGGGAGAAGGGAGGAGTGAGTCTGTCCAGACAAAGACGATAACTGTCCTGGATCATCTGGAGGACTCAGGTGTCTGATGTAATGGCTGCCCACTCGGGGGCAAAAAGGGATAGGCGCCTTCCAACGGGCAGAAGTGCCGCCAGGGGGGCAAGAGGCTATGCTTTTGGCATCAAAATCCCAGAGCCGGCTGTGGTGGCACCAGCGGTTGGGCCTTGGGCCCTTTCAGCTTCCAATGACCCCCTAAGCTCCCCCTTTTCCCTGAGTGCTGGTTGTCGGCGCCGGGGTAGGGTGGGTATCCCTGGTAGGGAAGCCCCTTCCTCTGGAAGAAAGCGTTTTTGCCATGCTGCTTCTTCCGCATTAGAGAAGAGGTTCTATGACAGAGACAGATGCGAGTCACAAACTCCATCTCGATCTTGGCCGCTTTGTCCTCCACGGGCTTGCCAAACAGCTGCTCACCAAGGCAGGGGATGTCCAGGAGCTTCTCCTGGACCCACTGCTCCAGATCAGAGGACTGGAGCCACCCTTGGCACAGAGCTCCAATGCCAGCTGCTGCCAAAGTGGGCGGAGGACTCGAACCCGTCATATGCGGCGCGGGAAAGGTATTTTGAGCAGTCTGCGACTGACCTCAGGAGGGTCTGGAACCTGAGTAGGTGTTCGCCCCCGAGGCCTGCGGAGAAACCGCCGATCTCTTTGGCGAGGTCGTGAAGAAACATACCCATATAAAGCTGATACGCCTGGATGCGGCATGCCAGCATGGATCCCTGGTATGCTTTGCACCCGAGGGTGTCGAGAGCGCAGGATTCCCTGCCCGGCGGAACTAAAGAGCGTGACTTCGGGCTCTTCTGCTTCCACATGGCTGATTCAAGCACCTTTGAGGTACGAGAAGTTGAGTCTTCTGAAACCACAGGCCCCGCTGGACCCTGTACATGGCATTGAGCCTTTTGCTGACGATGGGAACCGAGTGTTTCCCACATGCGGAGGAGCAGCCGTGATAGGATGGGCGGCACAGGGACCATAAGAGACTCTCTAGGTGGAGACTCATACTGCAAAATGTCAAGATCCTCCGCCCTTGGTTCCTCCTCTGTCTGCGTGGGCAGATTGAGGGCCAGTGCCATCTCCCGCACGCACACCAAAAAAGAGGTGTCCTCAGGAGGTGACCGCCTTCGCACGGAGGGCGGGGATGGGTCAGAGGGAAGGTCCCTATGGGTGTGGGTCTCCAAGGAGGTGTCCCCATCTGACTCAAAGCCTGGGATGTCCGAGAAAGACTCAGAGTCGGGCTGATCCCCATGTCCAGTGGCTGAAGCCAGCTTGGAGCTAGAGGCACTGACTCTGGAAGACCTCGCTCCCGAGGAATGGGACGGCAAGCGAGACCGGTGCCGAGGACCCTCACAAGGCCCACAGCTCTCAGAGGCTTCCAAGGCGGTCTTCGGTACCCCCGTCGGGGATCCTCAGTCTCGAGGCGCAGATCAGCCGTGCTGGGCAATAGCGCCTGCTGGGCAGCTAGGAAGGCAGAAACTCTGCACTCCAGTGCCAGCACACGGGTCTCCTACACAGTAGTGGGGCCCTGCGACGCCGACGTGATCAGGTCTGGCATGGAAGAGGAGAGGGGGTCCTTGCCTGGACAACCCTTGGGAGACTGGGTGCCATCACCAGAGGCCTCTGTATCGGTACAAGGTACCTTTCGAGGCCACTCCTTGTCCGACTCTCGGGAACGCCAGGGAGTATGAGACCGGTAGCGACTGTCCGGAGCCCCCAACAGCGACTGAGGTCTTCTTCTTCTTTTGCCGCTCCACCTCGGGTGAACCCTGATTGGAGTGACGCCTGGGGTGCGGCATCACTGTGGGAGATCCTGTAAGCAGTGGATCGGCTGAGTGGGAAGCCACTGGGGACCCTGGGGCTGCCTTACGGAAAATGTCATCGGACTTCTGCTTATGGCTTAGCAGGGCCTTAGTGGACATTTTCTTACAGAGAGAACAGAGTTCCAGGTTGTGGTCAGCCCCCGGACACCGCAGACAACAGTAATAGGTGTCCATGAGTGACATATTCTTGGAACATCTGTCACATTATTTGAAACTGGTGGCCATGGGGGCAATAAAAGCCCCTGTGAGGTTGAAGACCCTCGAGGCTAGTGGTAGGAAAAAGGGCACGAAAAGTGCCCAAATCAAAAAAACTAAAAGAAGGGAAAAAAATGGAGTCCCCTAGCCTGCTGCTGAGGCAGAGGTGTAGGTGAGGATGGTGCAACCGGAAAGAGAGGCCAGAAGGCCGAAGACAAAACACTTTTTCCGAGGGATGAGGACATGCGTCCGAAGGGCTCTGCGGAAAAAGGGAGACTGAACAAGATGGCACCTTTGGGCGGGAAGAGGACCACACATGCATGGCAGCAATCCCAAAGGCTTTCTTTGAAAGCTGGGGAATTGCTCCGCACGGGCTCCGTTGGTGCCAACATCACCCATAAGTGAGGACTGACTTTCTGCTTATTCCTGGAGAAATATTCAAATATTCTGTTGCTAGTGCAATGTTTAGTCTTACAGAAATCTGATGGGGTAGTGAAAGTGTTGTTCATTTGCCCTCTTCTTTTGTCGATCATTGGGTGCAACTTTGATTAATTAAAAATTAATCAAAATTAAATACTTGGAGCATTCTTTGACAGACTTCGTAAGCATCTGGAAGCGCCGTAGGTTGTCTCCATCGAGACCAGCCACAAAGCCTCCGAGTTCCTTCGCCATGTCTTGGAGGAATATACCGGTATAAAGCTGGTAAGTTTAAATGTGGCATGCTAGCATAAAGACCTGGTAGCATTTGTGCCCGAGGGCGTCGAGGGCGCAGGACTCCCTGCCTGGGGGCACCAATGAGTGCGTCTTCGGGCTCTTCTTTCGGCGCATGTCCAACTCCACCACCATGGAGGTGTGAGGGAGATGGGCCTTCCAGAAGCCCGGCCCGCACTGGACCCAGTACATGGTATCCAGGCAGCAGCTAACAATTGGCACCAATGCCGGAGCTTCCCACATCCGGAGAAGGAGCCAGTTGAGAATGGAGGGGACTTGGACCATCAGCGTCTCTTTAGGTGGTGCCTTGTACTGGATGATGTCGAGTTCCTCCATACAAGTCCGTAGTGAGGGAGAAGGCCTGCGCCATGTCCCGGACGAACTCGAGGAACAAGGTGTCCTCAGGTGAGGATCAGAACATAGCAGCTGGTGGAGACGGGTCTGAGGTGAGATCTCGGTGGGCCTGAGACTCCGGAGACATCTCGACATCAGACTCCCAAGCCAAGTAGTCCAAGGAAGATGCAAGGCCTAACGGCTCCAGCGGCGTCATTGGCCTCGATCTTCAGTGCTTTGAGGCCAAGGCGTGGTCGGAGCCAGAGGCACTGGCCTGTGAAGACCTTGTCCCTGAGGAGCAGAAGCGAGATTGAGACCCTCGCCGAGGGTCTACCCAAGGCATCTGGCTCTCAGGAATTGCTTTGGCAGCCCGAGGAGTCCTTTGCACCGAGGTCCCTGTGGTCTTGACATGAGCACCGGCAGAGCTGGGCATCGGCACTTGTTGGGACGTGATGAATGCAGAAATGCTGCGTTCAAGCACCAATATTCACGTTTCCCACTCTGGGGTGGCAGCCATGGACACCGGATGCCTGGTTACCGTGTCTGGTGTCGAGGAGGAGATAGGGTCCTTGATGGGACGGCCCTCAGTAGACCAGGATCTCTCACCAGAGGCCTTGAATTCGGTCTGGGTACCTTCCATGGCTGCTCCCGCTCAGACTCAGAAGATGCCCATCGGGGGCTGAGGGACTGCGCATGGGATTTCCCAGGATGAGGCCCTCAAAGTCTTCTTTTTCTTTTTATGCTCCCACTCCGGGGACTCTTGCTTGGAATGTCTGCGAGCCCGTTAAGGAACCACGGGGGCCTTACATGTCTCCGAGGATCCATGTTGGGCCTTTGAGCGCGAGGCTACTGGGGAAACCAGGGTTGTCTGCCCTGTGGAAGATGTCATCTTGCTTTAGTCGGCAGCTCTGGATGGCCTTGGCGGATATATTTTTGAACAGGGAGCATTCCTCCAGAGGCAACAGTCGTAAGTGTCGGTGAGAGACATGTTTTTAGAGCACCAATCACATTTCTTAAAACCGGTAGCCATTATGGCAAAAAGGACCCCAGCGAGGTCGAAGACCCTCGGTGTGGCCAGTGGTTGAAAAAGGCATGAAAGCGCTGGAGGAACCTAACAAAAATAAACTAAGTTTCGAGACCCGATGCCGGTGCAACAGGACTCGAAGGCGGGAAAGGAACCGGCGTGCGCCAGAAAGGTATACGAGAAATCAACTTATTTTTCCATGCTTCAGCGAGGGCTCTGTTGGCGTCGACTTCACCCATATGTGAGGACTGACTTCCTGCTTGTTCCTGGAGGATAGTTGATTATCATGCAAAGCCAAGAGAAGGAACAAACATTTTGAACTTTGAAGCTTTTTTTTTTTTCTTTTTTTTTTTTTTTTTTTTATTAAAGCATTTTGTGGTACAACCAGAAACAACATCAGTCAGCATACATCATAACCATTAGAGAATCTATACAAGAAACACACATCTTAAACAACCAACACAGAAAACAAACCCCCCCCCTCCCTCCCCCCGACACCTCACAAACCTCTAGACCTAGCCAGATTAGCATAAGATAACATCGGTAATGGTAGTAGTAAAGCGATCCAGGGCGGCCCACCTATCCGCCGGTTTCCCTCTCCCACCCAAGAAGTATGATTTTTCATAAGCTCTTTCGTACCGACTATATAAACATACTTGATTCCACCATCTACCCCATTGCAATTTCGAGGAATCTTTCCAAAAACATAAGATTTCCTTTATGGCAACTGCCAGCATAAAGTTCAGTATGAAAAAATGCTCTTTATCCACTCCTGGGATTTCAACCAGGGACCGCAACGCAAGTATGCGCCAGGACAGGGGGAAAGAGAAACCCACCACCTTCTGGATTCTTTCCCATACAGGAAACCAAAAACCCTGAACGTAGGGGCAATCCAGGAACATGTGACTCATCGTGCCGGGAGCACTCTGACATGACCAGCACTGAGATGTTTTTTCAGGCTTCCATTTAGCCAACTTCAGCGGCGTAATATACGCCCGGTGGGCGAAAGAAAACATAGACTGAGTAAGGGAGGCCGATCTCGAGGAGCGGACTATAGGGCCCCACATTAGGCTCCAGGCTGGAGGACTCAAAATATAGTCTGTTTCGTCCTCCCAGATCTTCCATAAGCCCAGAGCTTGCTTCGAGTGGAAATCCCTGAAAAGTGCATAAAAACTAGATGTGCCACCTCTCTGCGTGCAGAAGTCCGTTACGAGACTTTGTAGACCCCAAGACTCCGCGAGCTCTCGAGGGTGCACCTTCAGCTGGGCTAAACAGTGTCAGAGTTGAAGATATTGAAAGAAGCAAGTAGAAGGTAACTTAAACTCCCCTTGTAGCACATTGAACGGCTTCCAGCCGCCAGCCCGGATCAGGTGGCCCACCGACCAGATACCACATCGCTGCCAGACCGGCCACACAAAGGAAACTTTATTGATCTTGAGGACCGGGTTATGCCAAAGAGGGGCTTGTATCGAGAAAGGATTCTTATTTGCAATTAAAGGAAGCAGCCTTTGGAACGCTTGCTGTGTCGTGATGATCACCTGGCCCACGTTAGAAGCAGTAGGGTGCCTCATACTCATGCACAGCTGCAGCGGACACGGGTGCAGCAGCCGTTCCTCAAGAGACAGCCAAACCGGCTTCAGCGCAGGGGCAATTCAGGCTCCCCATAGACCTCCCTGCTTCAACACCGCCGCAACATGGTACCATTGGAAATCCGGGAACTGCGCTCCTCCATTCAGTTTGCTTTCAGTTTCTTAAGCGCAATTCGGGGCGGCTTCCCATTCCAAAGAAAGACACTTAAGGTCCGTTCCACCTTCTTATAGACATCAGCAGAGAAAAAGATAGGTATCATCCCAAGAATATAAGTGATCTTGGGAACAAGTATCATCTTGATCGACTCCAGCCGGCCCCACCACGTAAGGTGTAGAGGCAACCATTTCAAGGCAAACGACCGCGCTATTTCCTTTATCTTCGCAGCATTCAGCTGCACAGTCTCTTCCAACGGGGACGAAAATTGAACTCCCAGATATTTTATTGCCGACCCAGCCCATTGGAACGGGAAATCCTGGATCAAGTTGCTATGTGCCTCCTTGTTGAGAGGGAAGGCTACGGATTTTGACCAGTTTACCTTGTAACCAGAAAAGCGAGCATACTGGTTAATCACTTGAAGAAGAGGAGAGATAGAAGCAGGACGCAGGAAAAACAGAAGGTCATCAGCGTAAGCGGAGAGCTTGAGGTGCAGGTCAGCAATTTCAAGGCCCCTGATATCCTTCGTTTGCCGTACAAGCAGAGCAAGCGGCTCCAATGCCAGGTTAAACAGTAGTGGAGACAGCGGGCAGCCTTGCCGCGTGCCCCTATGCAAGGAGAAAGGTCGGGATAGTGCTCGATTGGCATAAATCCGAGCAACGGGTTGGGTATACATGGGCCGAATCATATCCATGAAACTCGCTGGTATCCCAAACCATTCCAAGACAAGGAATAAGAAGGGCCATTCTAGCCTGTCAAAGGCCTTTTCCGCGTCCAGAGATAACCCAATGAAGGGATCTTCAGTCCGCTCTGCCATACCAATGACATTGCACAGGAAGGCGGGCATTATCCGCCGTCGACCTCCCAGCCACGAAGCCGCATTGATCAGGATGAATAAGGTGATGCAAGAATTTGTTTAGCCGACTAGCCAGTATGGCAGCATACAGTTTGTAATCCGCATTTAGAAGTGAGATGGGTCTGTAACTACCCACCAGTTGGGGATCCTTTCCAGGCTTCTCCAGGACGACCACAGTGGCCTCCGCAAAGGCCCCAATGGCCGTACCTCGAGCTTGAAGTAGTCGGAAATATTGCAACATAAAGGGGGAGATTTCTTTCGCAAATAGCTGGTAAAATTCAGTCGGGATGCCGTCCGGGCCCGCGGCCTTGCACCGGTGCAGACCTGAAAGGACATCCTCGAGCTCCTGTTGCCCCAGCGCCCTTTCCAACTCGGCAGCCTGATCAGGACCCAGTGTCGGATGTTCAATCTGTCGTAACCAGTCTCTCATACTGGGAAGATCCCCATCCACCTCAGAAGTGTACAAGGAGTTGTAAAAGCACCTGAACGCTTCAAGTATCTCTGAGTTTCCAGTCAGCTGGGCATTGTGTTCATCCGTTAAGGCAACCACATGCGTCTTCTCTCTCTTAGGCCGCAAGCTAGTTGCAAGCAGTTTGTCCGATTTATTCATCTCCACATGGTAGCGAGCCCGCTGAGCGAAGGAGTGCTGCTCCACTTCTCTACTGAGCGCAGCGTTATACTGGAATCTCAGTTTCTGCAACCGGGTAAGAATCGGAGAGCTGAAGTGCCGATGCAGTATACGTTCGCCAGCCCTGATCTGCTGATCAAGGGACTGTAATTCTTCCTTGGCTTTCCTGATGCCTGCAATATTATAGCTGGTGACCTTCGCTCTAATGGAAGCCTTAAAAGCTTCCCACCAAGCCCAAACAGAGGTGTCTTCTACTCGATTAATGTCAAAAAACTCCTTTATCTCTTGCCTGACAAATACTTTGAAGGCCTCATCCGCCAAAAGGTGCCGCGGGAAAAACCATCCACCAGATGAGGGCGGGGACAGCGAGATATCCAACTTGAGTGTTATGGCGGCATGGTCAGAGACATGAGTACTTAAGATCTCTGCATCAGAAATATCTTCGACCAGAGTTCTGGACACGAGAAAAAAGTCAATCCGCGAGTGAGACGCATGAGGAAAGGAGAAAAAAGTAAAATCTTTTTCAGCGGGGTGCAGAATTCTCCAGATATCCACCAACCCATTTTCCTCCATGAGGGACTCTAGAACCTCCAGAGCTCTGCTTCTTCTGGACCTTCGGCAGGGCTGGCAATCGGTCAAAGGGTCCAGGACCAGGTTAAAGTCTCCGCCCAGCACAATGGGGAAGGAGGGGTAGTCCAGGAGTAGCTCCGCCAGGCCTTGAAAGAAATTAGGGCTGTCACAATTAGGCGCATATACATTGAGGAATACTATTTGTTTCTGGTCAATGGTTACCTGAGCACTTGCCCACCTCCCTTCCGGGTCAGCTCTGAGTACTTGACCTTGAGCCTTCTTAGCCTTATTAATTAAGATTGCCACTCCATTTTTTTTCCCAACCGCTGCAGCATGAGACACCAGATCGTACTTGCCCAGACCCAATTTCACTGTCTCAGTAGTAGATAGGTGGGTCTCCTGCAACATCACTACATCCGCTCCTTGCTTGTAACAGTAAGTGAGGATTATTTACGTTTGTCAGGGTGCATTATGCCCTTTACATTCAGGGACAACACCTTAAGAGAGGGCATTTAACCAAGAATAATGGGGGACCCCCACACCTAGGATCGCTTTATAAACACAGACCGGAATCAAACAGAAAAATGTCTGAGATTTGTAAGGTGTCATTGAACCCTCTGCATTGCAGAAACTACCATCCGGGTGAGCCATAATAGGTCCACAAGTGACAGACTGGTATCCCCTTCCCCACAGCAGAGATATAATAGAAGAACAGTGCAGCCCCAACCCCCAACACCACCACATAATCACATCCCCCACATATAGATATCACACATTGTCCCCAAATACCTCCCGTCATCCCCCAGAGGGACGAAACGTGAGGGAGCAGATAGCAAATAAAACATGGAAAATCACATTACAAATAGGCATCTGTAACAATATACATTATCACCCCCAGACTTTCCCCCAAGTATGAGACCCGAATAAAGAAACAGAAACACAAGTGAAATCCGGAGAGCATATGGCCCTACTCCTCATGAGACTACCACCGCCTATAAAAGCGGGAGACTCATGTAAGGGGGCAAGTACCTGAGCACATAGGGCAGGGAAAACAGTAAAAGTCCCACGAGTCATTGCATTTGCAGAGCTTCATGCTCCTCGAGAAACTGTAAAACCGCAGCCGGATCCTCATAAGACTGGGTACTGTTGTTGTAAGTAACCTTGAGGCGGGCAGGATAGAAAAGGCCAAATCGCGCCTGTAAACGCTGGAGCCTGGGACGGAGAGCCAGGAACTGCCTCCACTTGTCCGCCGTGGCTTTACAGACATCAGGGAAAAAAGACAGCTTGCTGCCCTCAAACTCCCACACCGATTGCCGTTTAGCCGCAGCCATGATTTGCAGGACTTGCTGGTGTCGGAGAAGACAGAAAATCACTGGCCGTGGAGATTTCCCGCTCGTTGGTCTCTGCGACGGCACTCTATGCGCGCGTTCTATTTCTAGGCTCCCAGCAAACTGCACCTTCAGCAAGGCAGGAAGCATTTTCCCCACGAACATGAAGAGATCCGGGCCTTCCGCTCCCTCAGGCAGCCCCACCAGCCGGATGTTATTTCTCCGATTTCGGTTGCTCAGATCCTCGATCTGCAGCTCGAGACGCTCCATCCGCTTACACAGCTTAGGTAAGGATTTCATCTTTTCCCCATGTGCCGCAATAGCATTATCGGCTTTGTCCATGCGCTCAGAAAGGCCTTGGAACCGCGCTTTCAAATCCCCCAACTCCGATTGTACTCTTCCTAGGGCATCACCGTTGGCCAGCACCAGGTCCTTAACCGCCCGGATTTCCCCAAGTAACTCCCTCATCCCGTCTCCCGGATCTCGAGAGGCCGCCATCTTTTGGGGCGAAAGCGGGTCAGACTTCTGTCTTTTGGAGCCCGCATTGACTGCCGCGGCAAAATCCAATTTGGTAGGCTTTCCCCCTGCCATGGCGCCGATACCTTCACACGCCAATCCAGAGGTTTTGGGCAACTCAGAAGGGGAAAGTTGCACTATCCGTCCAGGAATCTTACCAGGGGATAACAGCGCTCAAAGGTTAAGCTGCCATCTTGCTTCCCCGCAGGCTCCGCCCCCTGAACTTTGAAGCTTTATAGTTCACCTGTTAAAAGCACTTGTGGGGAAAATATTTGTCTTTTGGACTTAGTGAGTGTGCTATGATGAAGATGAAAACAATGCTGCAAAAGAAGGGTTTTCTCTGGCAATATAATTTGAGCACATCTCTGTTTTTACCTTTGATATAATTTTATCATTGAGATGGGAAATAGTACAACATATATGTAATAGTGTTTACAGTGAACCATAATTGGCATATTTGGTTAGGAATTTAAGATAGGGAAAAGAAAAATTAGAATTATAGTAGTTGATGGATAAAATTTATTAAATAAACCCTATAAATCATCTGTATACATTCATGAATGCAAATAAAACACTACTTTGAACTGCATATTTAGAAATGCCAGAAGTTTAAAAAATAAGATGAGAGTAAGATATATAGCACTAAATGATGATGGAGACAAAATAGGCATTTCAAAGAGCTGGTGGAAGGAGGGTAACCATTGGAGTGTGATATCTGGATACAAATTATATTAAAATGGTGGTGTGGATCAAGCTGGTGGAAATGTGGCATTACATCTTAAGGGTAGCATGAATTAAAAAAGAAAAGTCCTTCAGGAAATAAAATTCAATGTGGAATCTTTATGATAAAAATTCCATGTTTGATAGGGAAAGAGTACAGTGGTACTGCCTACCTACAGAGGATGACGAGACAGATGGTGAAGTGCTAACAGAAATTAGGAAGGCTAACAAATTTGTTAACAGTAGTAATGGGAGATGGGTTTGCCTTGTACTTGGTGATGGCAGGTGCCAAATGAACTCAGGTGTATCCTAACAGAGTTGGTCTTTAAACCTGACTCCAATAGATGTAGGTGATTTTCAAGCAGTTTTGTGTGGGACAGGTAAAGGGTTGTAGGGTCTTTCCATCATACCAGACAGCAACCTCTTCCATTTAAAATTGTATACCCTAATAGTGGAATCTCCTCTAGAAGTGAGAATAACTTGTGAAACATTATTAGTCAAGCTTAGTGAAGCCAAAGTTACCCTCTTCAACATTTAAGCTATGAGGACACGAGGACTCAATGTTGGGATGCAACAGAGTTCCATGATCCTGCATGATAAATCTTGAAGAATTTATTAATCTTATGGGACTTTTTATTTAACAGGTCTTTTTTATAACGCTTTATCATTTAGTCAGCTTATATTGTAACTTAAACTTGGTAATGTACATTAAACAGAGACGATGATAGCTTGGATTCTTCTGAGGCAATGGAGGGTTAAGCAACTTGCCTAAGGCCACAAGGAGTGCTAGTGGGAATCGAACATTAGTCTCTTGGTTCCAAAACCAGTGCTCTAACCATTAGGCTACTTCTCCACTCCTTATGGAAAGTTTCAGAAGAAGAGGGAACCATACTTGCCTCGACCAATAAGGCACTATAAGAATCATGATTTCCTGACCTCTTCTGAGTTTCTGAAGAGTTTTCATTATTAGGGGAATTGGAGAATACATATGCAGAAGTCCCTCCTCCTATTTTCAAAACGGAAGGCATCAGAGTTTGCCAGGTATCCCTGTCCTAATAATCCACACACTTTGAGTGTCTTAATAGTAACTGAAAACCCAATACCTAATAAATATAGTGCTTTTTTGTTTTTTTTCGGAGGTTTTTGCCGTGATTTCTCCCTCTCAAGGCGTAACTTCCCTTTTAATTAAAATTTGGTATAACAACCACTTTTGATAAATATGTATTGTGAGATAATTGCACCAACTTTCAGTGCTATAACACAATCACTCACGATTTGATGTACCGACAAACAGCTCAGCTTCAATCATGCAGATTAACTACGAACACAGTACTGCATTTAGAGCCTCAATTCCTCTTCTGGCCCTGTTTCAACGCTTTCACCACTGCAAAAAGAGAATTATTCATCTTCGATGGTCCTCCCACCAATGGAATAGAAATTAATTCTTCCTGCGGTAATTTCCGGAGGGACTATTGTGTCGAGATGATTCAGAAACTCAGTCCAACTTAATCTGCATGATTAAAGCTGAGCCGTTTGTCGGTACATCAAATCGTGAGTGGTTGTGTTATAGCACTGAAAGTTGGTGCAATTATCTCACAATACATATTTATCAAAAGTGGTTGTTATACCAAATTTTAATTAAAAGGGAAGTTACGCCTCGAGAGGGAGAAATCACTCACGGCAAAAACATCCGACAAAAAACGAAAAAACAAAAAAGCACTATATTTATTAGGTATTGGGTTTTCAGTTACTATTAAGACACTCAAAGTGTGTGGATTATTAGGAATATTGAGTGGTTGGGTTTTGCAGTTATAGTTTATAATGTATCCCTGTCCTGCAACAGAACTGAGGCGCTTTCCTAGTCTGTGGTGCTGCAATAGGTCTATCCAGGGGGTGCCCCACTCTTGAAAGAGCTTTGAGCTATCTCCACATCCAGAGCCACTCATATAGTCGAAGAACACAACATAGTTTATCTGCCATGTGAGATGGCTCGGTTCAACATCCAAACAATTTTCTAACATAGGAGGCAGGATCCCATGCCACTCTGCTTGTTAATGTAGTACATCATTACCTGTTTGAAATAAAATGATTTGGTTGGACTACCAATCTTTGAAAGCCTTTAATGTGTTCATAATTGCTCTCAGTTTCAGGAAATTTATCTGATGAGGTTTCTCCTTGATGTACCACATCCCCAAGCATGAAATCAATCTGCATGGGCTCCCCAGACCAATTTGGACACATCTGTTATGATTACTTTCTCGTAAGGTGTAAGTTGGAAGGGAATGCCTATTACTGGATTAGAATGGACCACAGATTCCCAGAGTGGTGCAGTGACAGATATGATGTCCCTGAGCCTGTGAGGAGCCGAGTCCACTGAGAGCTCAAGGTCCATTGAATATCTTGAGACATGCCAAGGAAGTTATGTGTAATATGTTAAAGCCATGGGGTCCAACATCCACATCATGCTCCATGAAGATACATGCTGACTCTTGTGAATTTCCTGCACTATTGAAATTGGATTGGATACTCTCTCTTGTGTAAAGAAGGCTTTTGCCAGAGTAGTATCTAGCACAGCTCCTGTGAACTCCAATTTTTTGGGATAATTTATGATGAACCCTAGTAACTAGCACCCGGATGGTTGTGTGCACAGATTGTTGGGTTTCTTCCTGAGATATGCAATTGACCAGCTAATCATCCAGAGAGGAGAAAATGTGCACATATTGTTGGGTTTCTTCCTGAGATATGCAATTGACCAGCTAATCATTCAGAGAGGTGAAAATGTGCACTCCTTGTCTTTGTAAATACTCTGTAACTAGTATGAGGCATTTTATGATGATATGAGGTGTTGATGTGAGGCCAAAGGGCAGTATGCAGTATTGGTAGTGGTTTTTCTTATTAAAAATCTGAGATACTTCCTGTGACTGGAATGTACCTCTATGTGGGTATATAAATCCTTCAAGTCCAGAGAACATAAACCAGTCTCCTTTTTGGAGGTAAGGAATAAGGATGCCTAGGGAAATCATCCTGAACTGTTCTCAAACCAGATGTCTTTCTGGTGATCAGTAAATACTTGGAGTAGAATTACTTCCCTCTTTCCCCTGGTGAAATGGGTTGGCCTACATTGGCCTCCAAGGGGGAAGAGACCACCTTGGCTGATATGGACAGCTTGACCAAGATGCTCTTGGTGGTCAATTTGAGGGAACATCTGATAAATGAAGATGATATCCTATGTAGACAATCTTTAGTACTCAACGATCAGAGGTTATAAGGGGGCAGTGGTTTGCATAAAACTGTAGCCCCTCTCCTCTTACTGGTAAGTTGTATGTAAGACACTGGAATACTGGTTATGTTCTTGTAGAGACAGTCAAAAGCCCACCCCTAGTTTTGGCTGAGGAGCTGGGTCTTTTAGGCTCTCTGCTGACAAATACAAGAGCAAGAGCCATGTCTTGTTTGGGAAGAGTGTGCCTATGCCTGTGCCTATGCCTATGAGAGTAATAGAATCTCCTTTGCCTTCCGCCCTGATACCTCCTAGATAATGAGCAGCCAGGTCTGAAATGAGTCCAGAAACAGTCTTAAGGGCACCATTAAGCTGCTTTATTAAGGTTGCAGCATCTTGCATCTTATCTCCAAAGAGATTATTTCCATGTCATGTCATGGCATGGCATGGCAGAAAGCTTCTCCTGTATGCCATAATGCAGGTTGGAGGTCCAGAGCCATGAGAGTCTTCAGGCTGCAATTCACGGTAAGGAGACTCTTGATGCCATTTCAAAAATATCATAGATCACTTGAAACATGTATTTTCCACAATTCTTTCCTTTGTCCATAGTGAATTAAATTGCTCAGTCTTCTCCTAAGGGAGAGAGTCCAAAAACTCTTACTTCTTCCTCACAATGTTCCACAACTACTACTACTAATAATCATTTGTATAGTGCTACAAAGCATGGACAGTGCTGTGCATATAGGTGTAAGATACAGTCCCAGCTCATCAGAGCTTGCAATCTAATCAAGATGAAAAATCATTGAAAAACAGGGGACTAAAGTAGCAAGATACACATAAGTAATGGATAAGAGAATGAGAAGCATCAGAATTCAAAAGCAGTCTCAAAGAGTTGGATCTTCAGCCTGGACTTAAATAGGGCCAGAGGAGGAGCCCTACACACCAACTCAGGTAGTGTGTTCCAGGCATATGAACCAGCAGCAAAGTAGAATAAATGAAGACTGAAGTTGGCAGTGGCAGAGAAGGGCACAGATAAAAGATCTGTCAGAGGAGCTGAGTCCCCGAGGAAGAATGTAGAGTGAGATAAGAGAGGAAAGGTAGTGAGGGGCTGCAGAATGAATGCATTTGTAGGTAAGTAGGAGAAGTTTGAACTGGATGCAGAAATGGATAGGGAGCCAGTGAAGTGACTTGAGAAGAGAGGTTACATGAGCACAGTGACACTGACAGAACATAAGCATGCAGCTGCGTTTTGAACAGAATAAATACCCATGAAGAGATGTTAAGAAGCCATGCATGAGGTAAGCAAAGCATACTGAAAAATGCTTCCACCCAAAAGACTCCAATATCTGGGACTCTCTCCCTGGGGCACTAAAGAGTGCAAACTTGGAACTCTCAACCCTTTTGATAGCAGATTCAACCACCATGGAATCTGTACATCAAGTCAACCTTCTTTTTAAAAGATTTTACAGATAGGGGGTTTTCCCATATCCTCATCTGCACATCCTTGAGTATTCTGTGAATGGGAATGTCACAGGTTCTTTGGGTGAGTTGAGAAAGTGGAGGCAATCCAGTCTTTCTGTCCTGGGCTCCTCCTCATTTGTCTAACTTAAATGGAATAGCTCCTGCCATTTCCCTAACAAAATCAATGAAGAAGAGCTCTTTCAGTGGGTATTTTCTCTTTTTATGAGCAGGAGATGGGTCTGACGGTAAGCTATCTTGTCTTCAGAGTCCCAGGAGTGATCCAGTGAAATATTCCATTGGAGATGTCTGGATCACTGCTTGTCTTGATGACTACTCCTCCCAAGGTGCAGTACTTAAGTGAGTGCATCGAGACACCAATGGTCTCCGATGCTTCTCAGAAACATCTCACCCTGACACACTGGAGATGGACACTGGCTTGGCATTCACTGACCCTGATGACCTTCAAGGCCTTAGTGTTGATGTTTCTCCAACAGGCAGAGTATGAGTTCTGAGCATCAGCCAAATGGTTTATTACATCAATAATGATGATACTGAAGCTGTATCATCGCATTGAGCAAATCAAGTGTTCCATTTGCTCTTCAAATCTCCTCATAAGTTCCTCCTTAAAGGTTGCCATTGACAAAAGATGTTGGGCTCATACTGTAGTAGGAAGAGCCACAACCTCCTCAAACACTAGGGGTTGATCAGTGTTTTGAGGACAATGGCTCCCCTCAGTGCCTCGACATTGTGCTTCAAAGAGGTGTGAACTTGATGTATCTCAGCTTTGGTCTAGTGCTCAGCAATGCAAACCTTTGACATCAATGAAGGCAAGGTTGAATCCTTTCTCAGGATCACATTCAGTGGGTAACCAAGCCTGATGGCATTTACTGATGCTCCCTGCTGTGGGTGATCAAGGCACTCTTGATGCTGATGCATCCCCAGCATCTGGTGCAGCTTGTGTCTACTGAGATCGATGTCTCCGATGCAGACGTTGGACTGGTGCCAAAAATATGTTTATGCTGCTTCTCATGACCCTTGAGCATTCTGTTTGACATCTGCAAACACAAATTGAATTGAGAGGGATTATGATTTGGTTTCAGGCAATGCAAGTACAAGTGAGTGTCTGTAATGGGTATGTCTCTTGCTGCCACTGGGAGCTTTCTTCTGAGACATGACACCAAAAAAAAGGATAGCTGCAGCAAAATCAATTTGTTTTTGGAAAAATATTCCTTACTGTAGTGCCTCTGCTTCATGACGGGCCTCCAAAGAGCCTATGTGAAAAAAGGAAGGTTTTTCCAGACATTAATAAGTTTCCTAACTAAAGCACTAACGGGAACTGGCACTGCATGACAATGACAAAAAAAACATGCCATAGATAAAGAGAAAAAATAAAAAGCTTGCTTTCTTCAAAAATAGAAGAGCCTATGGTGACATGATCTTTCAGTTCTGCGGAAATACAAAGACTGAGGAGGTCCAACGTGATACTGGCACGAGAAAGTGGTGTACATTCACAGTAGGGGCTTCTCAAAAGCTTCTTGAACTTATCTAAGCTGGAGAAGCTTTTCCCACAGTGAGCTCCATAGGTTATACAGATGGGTGATATCACCAATCTGGGAGGACTTACTATCCTGCTTGTCCTCAGAGAAAAGAAGTTTGCACAAGATCCTAGAGAGAAAGCCCATTAAAAAAAAAATCATTAACCGGGTAGATTTGGGAGAGCCCTTGCTCATCTCTGGGAAAAGAGCAATGAGAAAAAGACCTACTTTTGGAATCTTTCAGGTACTTGTGACCCAGACTGGCCATAGTAGGAGACAGGATGCTGGGCTTGATGGACCTTGTTCTGACTAAGCACGGCTTTTCTTATGTTCTTAATTTTTGCTATTAAAGTCAGGGGAAAAACCCCTTACAACAGACCCCCCCCCCCCCGAAAAAACAAAAGCATGTAGTGCCCTAAAATTATCTTTTATGAACCTTTTATGAGCTTAGATCCTGATTCCTAGCAAGTTCAGTTACCACCACCACTACAAAGCTAACACCTCCGAACTGCCATATTACTAGCCTTCTTATTTGAATTTCTACTAGTAAATATAGAAAAACCCCACAGTGGCAAAAAAAGCTTTTTACCATCTAATATTCCCTTCTGCTGTATCATTTTTGAGATGTGGCAACCATGGCGCATATGCTGCTCAAGGTGTGGTCACGCCATGCATTACTGTATTCACAGTTTTATTTTCTATTGATTTCCAAATAATTCTTACTAAACTATTTCCCACTATTTCCCATTCAGCTGAGGATTTAAATCTATTATCCACAATGACTCCAAGGTCCTTTCCCTTAGTAGTGTCTCCTCTGATGGAATTCAGTGTTTATTTAGCTAAGAATATTTTCCAAAATGTATCACTTTGCTCTTAATTGAATTTCACCTGCCATTTATGCACCCAGTTCCTGAAATGCCACAATTTCCTTCTGCAATTTTATACAACTCAATCATGTTTTAACTACTCTGAATAATTCTGCATCATAAGCAAATTTAATTTTCCTACTCCTTGTTACCTTTTCCTGATAAATAAATAAAACATCACTGATCTCAGTACAGATTCCTGGTGCACTCCACTGGGAGAATTAGTTAGTCCACTCCTATGCTTTGTTTACTATCTTTTAATCCATTATCAATTAATAATAGAACGTTGCCTCCTATCCCGTGACCTTTTAATTTCTTGAGGAATTTTTCATAAGGAAATTTAGCAAATACCTTCTGAAAATATATATATTCCATGCATCCACCACCTTTCCATGAAGACATATTTCAGTTAATACTGTGAGTTCTTGTTCAGAGTATTCTAGCCTATGAAAACGTTTGCTTAGTTTCAAGGGATCTGAATGTCAGATGTATTTTCGTGTCTTGCCTCTTTTTCAGAGTACACCTACAGTATTTAGGTCCTTACATCACACTTCATATGTGTTTGGTGCAGAACTGGTAGTCCCTGTTTGGGCTCTCACTTTCTTATCTATATCCTTTCAGAGGTGCAGTCTTCAGAATCAGATACAATGTTCTTTCTAGGTGAAATCTCACCAATTATAATCATCTTTTTTTTTTATTAGTGATGTCTCCCCTGTGTACCCCAACATTCCTTGAGATATTTTTTTTACCTTGAGATAAGCAGACATGACTTCTCCTGGTTTGTGCCCCCTCAGTTTTTCACCTCCATCCCCTTGAATCTCCACACTCCAAAAGCACAATCCTACTTTTTTTAGCATTATATCTAATGGTCAAGTACTTGACTCCTCACATTCTCATTCTGACTATTCCTCCAGGATGTCTACTCTGTCATGCTTTTAGGGACATATGTAAAAAGGGAAACTTTTCCTTCTCTTCCCTCCTGAGTGGCTCAGCTGGTTTTCAAACTTGGAAAAAGATGCCTGTCCTTTGTTAACAAAGCTCTACCGGTTCCCATTATTGCTTGAATAATGTCACTGTCAGGGAATTATGATCTAATCAAGGGTACTGTATGGATTATAAGGAAGGATGAATTGTGAAACCTTTTTCAGTTGTTATGCCAGAATTGTGGAAAAAGTTGCTCTATGAGGTGCATCAGGAAACTAATATTTTAGTTGATAAGAAAGCATTTTTTTGATCTCAGATGTGACGATGAAGCAAATAAAATTGGGTGTAGGGAATTTCTATTCCAGTTTACTGGTTACAACTTATATTTGTCTGCTTCATGGGTTCTTATTACTACTTATCATTTGTATAGTGTTAGCAGGCATATGCAGCACCATACAAATGACTTATGCCCCCAAATTTGATTTTATGCTATTTTTTTTTTAAATTTTGCTGTGTTTATCTAATTTGTCTGTGTGTAAAACTGCTGCAGTAGCATTATGTACCCTGTCTTTTGTAAACTCATAAAACCTTGGGGGATACTCAAAGGCATTTACACAGTTTGCAGACCTGCAAACCATGTAAATGCTGGTTAGTATTATATTCGGCGGCATTAACACTATTAGTGCTACTGGATATCCACAGATCCGTGGATAAAGAAAGCGTGGCAAAGGATGGCCTAACTTTACCCATGGGAGCTAATCAGACAATAGCTCAATTTCGCCACTGCCTAGTTAGCTTCCAGCTTCTGTGGTGACCCGGATATTCAGTGCTGGTGGCCAGATATAGATCCAGCATTGAATATCTGGGGTTAGTTTTCAGCAGTGATGGCTAACTGCATTAACAGCTGCAACTGAATATCCCACCCTAGTTCTTTAATAATGGGGCATTTTTACTAAGCTATACTAACAGCATGGGCTATTTGCAACTAGGTCCCATAGTTAGTAAACATGACCTTAGATATTTTCTAGATGGTTAGGTAATTGTTGCTTTTGCTGACTAGACTGGATTCAGAAAGAGTAGTTACTCACCTGTAACAGGTGTTCTCCAGGAGCAGCAGGAATCAGTCCTCACTTATGGGTGTCATCGACGCCGATGAAGCCCCAGCAGAGCATTTCCCCAGCTTTCCATGAAAGCCTTTGGGAATGCTGGCACGCATGCGCGGTTCCCTTCCCACCTAAAGGTGCCATCTTACCTCAGTCAAATGACATAGCTAAGAACAGCACACAAAAATGCAAAAATGAACTATGTATAACTGCAACTCCAAGGGGAGGAGGGAGGGTAGTGAGGACTGATTCCTGCTGCTCCTGGAGAACACCTGTTACAGGTGAGTAACTACTCTTTCTCCAGGACCAAGCAGGAAGTCAGTCCTCACTTATGGGTGACTCCCCAGCTCTGGGCTACCAGGAACCCAGGCTGAACAAGAGAACTCCCTCTAGTCTCAGCAACACAGAAAAGGCTTTTCAAGAACACACTCTCCACAGGTAGCCCAACCAGAGGGCAGGAGGGCAGGAGTTGCCTAGACCTCAAAGAGATTCCTGAGTACTGCTTGGCCAAAAGCACTGTCCCTACGGGACTCCCTCTCCAGACAGTAATGGGCTGCAAAGGTCTGGCTTGAAGACCAAGTAGCAGCCCTGCAGATGTCTTGCAATGGAACAGAGCGGAGATGAGCCACTGATGCAGCCATTGCCCTCACATGGTGGGCCGTGACCCTACACTGCAAAGGAAGGTCAGCCGCCTTGTAAGCCCAGGTGATACAGTCAGCCACCCAGATGGACAAGGTACGCTTGGACACAGGCCTCCCCAAGTTATTGGGGTCAAAAGAAAGGAAGAGCTGAGAAGCCCTCCTGTGACCTTGCGTACGTTCAAGGTAGAAGGATAAGGCCCTCCTACAGTCCAAGGTATGGAGAACTGTTTCAGCCTGACTTGCATGAGGCTTAGGGAAGAAAGTAGGAAGAACCACCTCCTGGTTGAGGTGGAAAGAGGAGACAACCTTAGGAAGGAACTTAGGGTGAGTCCTGAGGACTACCCTGTTTTTATAGAACCTGGTGTAAGGTCTATCACAGACCAAGGCCTGAAGCTCACTCACTCTCCTAGCCGAAGTAAGGGCTATCAGAAAGAGAGTCTTCCATGAGAGGAAGCGTAGAGGGCAAGTAGCCATAGGCTCAAAAGGTGGTCGAGTCTGCTGCTGCAAGACCACATTCAGCTCCCACTCAGGAGCAGGAGGACGTATGGGAGGCTTGAGCAGTAACAAACCTCTGAGAAACCTGGACACCAAAGGGTGCACAGACAAGGAATGGCCCTCTACTAAGGAGTGGTGAGCTGCCAAAGCAGAGAGGTGGACCCGAACAGAGTTGGACTTGAGACCTTGATTGGACAAGTACAGCAGGTACTGAAGCACTACAGACACAGCACAGGAGAAAGGATCCTCTGCACGTAACTGGCACCACACAGAAAACCTCTTCCACTTGAAAGCATAGGTTTTCCTGGTGGACTGTTTCCTAGAAGCCAGGAGAACCTCCTCAACTTCTTTAGGCAGGCCCCAGGGAGCCAACACTACCCTTGCAGCCTCCATGCCATCAGATGGAGGGATTTGAGATTGGGATGCAGTAGAGAGCCCTGATTCTGAGAGAGAAGGTCGGGCTGCAATCCCAAAGGCAGAGGGAGATCCACCGCCAGTTGAAGCAGGAGGGGGAACCAAGGCTGCCTGGGCCATCTGGGAGCCACCAGGAGGACTGAGGCCCTGTCTTGGAGAATTTTGAACAGTGCCCGGGCCACCAGGGGGGTGGGAGGAAATGCATAGAGTAGGCCCTGAGTCCAGGGAATCAGAAAAGCATCTTCTGCTACCCTCAGAGGATGCGGTTGACTGGAGCAGAACCGTGGCAGTTGGTTGTTCAGAGGACTGGCAAACAGGTCTATGGAGGAAGACCCCACTGCAAGAAAATCTTTTGAACCACTAAAGGATGTAGCTGCCACTCATGGGGTTGCAGAATCCTGCTCAATTTGTCGGCTAGGAAATTCTCCTGGCCTGGAAGACTCAGGGCAAAGGAACAGAGGACCTGTGCTTCCTAACAAAGGGGTTGGGAACCAGTCCCGCCCTGCTTGTTCACATAGAACATGGCTACCTGGTTGTCCGTCTGGATCAAGACAGACTGATGGGCCAGGGAAGCAGTAAAGGCCTTGAGGGCCAAGCGGATAGCTCTGAGCTCTAGGAGATTGATCTGCTGGGACGCTTCCCAAGGAGACCACAAGCCCTGGGTGCACTTGTCTTGGCAGTGTGCTCCCCAACCCAACAGAGGCGCATCGGTTGTCAGCACCACTGTATGAGGTGGGCTCTGAAAGGGCACCCCCACCAGCAGATTGGGGGGGCGTAAACACCAGTTGAGGGAAGTCAGAAAACGGTGGGACACCCTGACCCTGTCTCTGAGGCTGCATGAGGCCTGTGACCACTGAGTCCGAAGGCACGACTGGGCAGGCCTCATATGGAGCCTGGCATTGGGGGTCACCTGAACAGTGGACGCCATGTGGCCTAGAAGCTTGAGACAGAGTCTGGCGGAGACCAGGGATCTGTGCAGAAACTGGCTTGCAAGGTCTATGAGCCTTTGTGCTCGATCCACTGGTAAGAATGTGCTCTTGCCAGCTGAGAATCCAACCTTGCCCCTATGAATTCCAAGTTCTGGGAGGGGAGCAAAGTGGACTTTGCGAAGTTTATGACAAAGCCCAGCTTTTGGAGCAGGTCTATGGTCCTGTTGGTGGCCTGCTGGACTTCGAGAGACGTGAGGCCTCTGATGAGCCAGTCGTCCAGGTAGGGAAACACAAAGATGCTCTGATTTCGCAGGTAGGCTGCCACCACTGCCAGGCACTTGGTAAAGACCCTGGGAGCGGAGGTCAGTCCAAAAGGCAGTACCCTGTACTGATAGTGGTTTCCTCCCACAATGAGCCTGAGGTACTTTCTGTGGTCTGGATGAATGAGGATGTGAGTGTAAGCATCTTTTAGATCTAAAGAGCATAGCCAATCTCCCTGCTGGAGGTAGGGCAGAAGAGTTCCAAGAGTAACCATCTTGAACTTTTCTTTCACAAGAAACTTGTTGAGGTTTCTGAGATCCAAAATGGGTCGAAGACCACCGGTTCTTTTTGGCACCAGGAAATACCTGGAGTAAAAACCGTGACCTTGGAAGTGGGGAGGCACAGGCTCCACCGCCTTGTCCAGTAACAGACTCCTGAGCTCCTGGAGGAGAAGGGCTGTATGCAGGGGAGGCCTGAAAGGCTCCCCTGGAAAGTGTGGCGGAGGTAGTTGGTGAAAATGCAGGGCATAGCCTCGATGGACTATGTCCAGCACCCAACTGTCCTGTTATCAGGGGCCACTGGTGGGCGAACAAGGCTAGGCGGCCTCCTGTGCAGGGCTGGGTCTGCAAGGGAGGTTTGGCTGTACTCAAGGAGTCAAAAACCCCCACCCTGCTGAGTGGGAGCAGGGGCCGGAGGCTTGGGGGCAGTCTGCCTACGGGCCCCATTACCCCTGCCCTTGGCTTGCTGACCCTGTGGGGCAGGTTGGGCAGCCTGATAATGTGGGTACTGTTTGTAGGCAGTGCCCTTCCTCGGGTAATAGGGCTTTTTACCCGGGCCCTTCTTTTTATGTGAAGGGGCAGAGGTCTTCCTCGACAGCCTTCTCCTGGTGAGGTGCTCAGTCTTGAGCTGTGCGGACTTCTCGGCCACAGGCTTGCCAAAAAGGTTTTCACCTCGGCAAGGGACATCGACCAACTTGTCCTGAACCCATGGCTCGAGGTCCGATGACTGCAGCCACGCCTGGCGTCGAGCCGCGATGCCGGCAGCCGCAACTCGAAGCCATTGTAGGCGGCGCGGGACATGAACTTCGAGCATTCCCGTATCCTCGAAGACAAGGACTTAAAACTCTGCAAGGGGTCCCCGGAGAGACCAGCAGAGAACCCGGCCAACTCCTTGGCCAGATCTCGTAAATACATGCCCATGTACAGCTGGTAAGTCTGGACACGGCAAGCAAGCATGGAGCCCTGAAAACACTTTCTGCCGACTCCATCAAGGCTTCGGGCTTCCCTACCGGGAGGCACCGCAGAGTGCATCTTCTGACTCTTCAGACGATGCATGGCCGATTCCACAACCATAGAATGATGCGGCAGCTGTGCTTTCTGAAAGCCAGAACTCTTATGGAGCCGATAAATGGAATAGACTCGCTTGCTCAAGACTGGCGCCGAGGCCGGGGCCGGGGCATCCCACATCCGGAAGAGGAGCTGTTCCAGCATCGGAGGAACCGGGACAGTAAAGGCCTCCTTCGGAGGAGAGTCGTACTGCAGAGCATCGAGCTCTTCGGCTCGAGGCTCTTCCTCGGGGTCAGCCGGGATAGCCAGGGCAGCGGCCATATCCCGGATAAACTCCGAGAACCTAGTGTCCTCCGGAGGGGATCTACTCCGGGGTTCAGACTCAGGTGAGTCCGAAGGGACACACCGAGTCTTAAAGGTGTCAGGAGACTCCTCATCCTCGGTTTCCCATGCAGACTCGTCCGACGTTGAGTCGGGGTCCGACGCCGTGGGGCCCCTGGGCACCCGCCCCGATGCCGGAGGCACCGGTGTCGAGACCCTCGGTCCCGAACGGGAGGTCGAGGGAGACCTCGACCGAGGACGACCTCGAGCCGCAAGGGACTCGAGTATCGGCTCGGTCTCCGGGGTCGACTTGGAAGTCGATGTCCCGGTGGTCGGGGCAGATGCGCCAGACAGGCTGGCCATCAATGCCCGCTGCTGATCCATGAAGGCAGACATTCTGCTCTCCAAGGCTGTCAACCTGAGACTCAGCTCGGGTGACGCAGCAGCCCCCGACGTCGGTACTCGGGGAGGCGAGTCCTCAGGGACAACAGGACTTACGTGTCCAGCAGACTCTGGTTCTATATGAGGAACTTTGGTCGGCTTCTCCTGGTCCATGGGCCCGGGACGACGGTCGGGAGTCTTAGACCTGGATCTCGAGGGTCCAGGGACTTCCACCGCCACCGCCCTCGCGAGCCGCTTCTTCCTCTTACGTTCCCTTTCGGGGGACACCCTGTTCGAGGAGCTCCGACGCCTCTCGGGATCGGAATCCCGAGATGTCGAAGCCTCAGACGAGGTCCGGGCACGAGCAGAGGCCGAGTCGGAGAAAAGCCTTTCACTTTGCTGCTGACGACTTCGGAGGGCCTTGGAAGACATTTTTCCACATGGCCCGCACGTTTTGGAATCGTGGTTCGGGCCCAGGCACCGAAGGCAGCAGTCGTGTGTGTCGGTGAGAGACATAATATTTTAAAACCAATCACACTTTTTAAAACCACTGGAAGTCATGGGGGAAAAAAGGGTCCCCGCGAGGTCAAAAGACCGTCCTTCCAGGGAAAAAGAAAAAGTGTAGGCGCGAACGCCAGCCACTAAGGGCAAAAACCGAAAAATAAAAAGGGGGGGGGGTTCGATACCGGTGTACCGATCCCAGCGGGAGGGGAACCAACGTCGAATCCGAAGAAGCGAAACAACGCTAGAAAAAAATCTACTTTTAACCGGGGAAAACAGGACACACGTCCGATGGGCTTCACGGAAAAAAAGAGACTGAGGTAAGATGGCACCTTTAGGCGGGAAGGGAACCGCGCATGCGTGCCAGCATTCCCAAAGGCTTTCATGGAAAGCTGGGGAAATGCTCCGCTGGGGCTTCATCGGCGTCGATGACACCCATAAGTGAGGACTGACTTCCTGCTTGGTCCTGGAGAAATAATATTACTCTTCTGAAGAAGGCAATGCTGTAGTGGAGAGAGGTTCATCATCTGATGTTTTATTTTTTGTACATTGTTTGGAAATGAGTAGAAATGAGATGTGAATAGATGTAGGAAACAGTAGCAGATATGTAATTTAGTTGTAATAAGACATATAAGCAAAGGTGTAAGAGACAAGGCAGCATACTTTCCCCCTACCTATTTAATTTATATGCAGAACAAATCATCAGAGAAGCAGGATGGTATGAAGATAGCAGAGGTGTGAAGATTGGTGGAAGACTCATCAACAACTTTCGTTATGTTGATGATACCACATTACTGGCTGCAAGTGAAGATGATCTGAAACATTTGCTTCTCACGATCAAAGAACATAGTCTCAAAATGGGCCTGCACCTTTTGATAACTTTGTCCCGAGTCTTCAACCAAGGTTATTTTCTGCTGCAAATCTGAGACGGAACTCTGCACTACGGCAATGCAATTGCGGTTAGAAATGCTGGAAAATCACTCCCGTTATTCCAATTTGCGTTTGGTTAATTTTCCTAAGGCCCCTTCTGTGGGGTTGAAGGAAATGATTAAGAAATATATGTTGGAAATATTGGGGGTACCTGCAGAGTCGCACCCCCCGTTGGTTAAGGTGTATTATCTTCCTGTTAAAAAAAAGATAGAGGGAGGTGGGAATATACCTGGGGTAAATGTAGCTGATTCCCTGGATGTCTCAGCTTTGTTGGAAGCTTCTTTAGTGGATACTGTTACTCCTGCTACTTTAATTGCAACTTTTGCATTAGCCTCAGACAGGGATTGGTTTCTTAAAATGTTTTTTCGGAAAAGGGATATTGCCTTTCTGGGTCTGACTGTTCGGGTCTTTCCTGACCTTGCAAGAGCGACCCAGAAACGTAGACGGGACTTTTTACTTCTACGTCCCGCTGTGCTGTTGTTGGATGCTCAGTTTTTTCTTAAATTTCCTTCAAAGTGTATTATCAAAATGACTTCTGTTACATAAGTTTTTTATGATCCATCTCAATTGCTTGCCTTCATTAATGCCCGTCGTCCCTCTGATACAGTGTAGGTTTCACTGCAGAGGATATTGCCTGACTGTTTCCCTTCAGTCTTTTTTTTCCTCACTTATTAAGTAATTATTTTTTCTTTGTTGGATTCTCCCTCATTTTCGAGGGCTGTGGACGGAACAGGTTTTGTTTGATTTCCTGTTATGTTGATTTCATATTGGGTTGGATGTTTTGCTGACCTTTTGTTACCTGTATCCTTATTTCCATTCAAGTTTGTATGCTTGGATTTTGTGTTAAAATCAATAAATAGAAATTTAAAAAAAAAAAAAAAATGGGCCTGCACCTTAATGTAAAGAAGACAAAGATCATGACAGCTGGCAAAATCAACAGGTTCATTGTTGAAGGAGAAGAAATTGAAATCATAAACAACTTTAACCTATTGGATCAACTATCAATAAAGAAGCAACAAGCAGTCAAGAAATACGACGACGCATTGCTCTTGGCAGAATGACTATGAAAGACCTAGACAAGATTCTCAAGAGCAGAGATGTCTCTCTCCATACAAAGATTCGACTTGTTCAAGTCATGGTATTTTCAATAATATCATATGAATGTGAAAGCTGGACAGTGAAAAAGTGCATGAGAGAGATTTGCATGCACTGCTTCCATTGTATGCAAATTTCTCTCATACATATTTATTGTGGTTATCCTGAAAACCTGAATAGCAGTCCCGGGGCAGTCCCCAAGGGGATGGGGGGGCTCCACCTTCAACTGCAGAAGCAGCGGGAACCACGGTTGCCTGGGCCACCGAGGAGCGAGGACCTGACACTGAGGGTCCTGAAAAAGGTCTTGGTGATCAGCGGTGTAGGAGGGAAGGTGTACATGAGGCCTTCCGACCATGAGACCAGGAATGTGTCCGCTGCCACCCAGGAGGGATGGGCTACTGGGAGCAGAAGCAGGGCAACTGAAAGTTGTCTGGGCTGGCGAACAGGTCCATCACGGGTTCCCCCCCCCCCCAGAACCAGAAAAGCTGACTGGCTACACTGGGGTCCAGCTGCCATTTGTGCAGCTGGAGAAATCTGTTGAGCCTGTTGGCCAGCAGGTTGTCCTGGCCTGGAAGGTACACAGCCTGAAGGAGGATACCCTGTTGGATTGCATATGAGCAGAGGACCAGTGTCTCCTTAGAAAGGGCATGAGACCCCGTGCCCCCCTGTTTGTTCACGTAGAACATCGCCACCTGGTTGTCCCTCTGGACCAGCACCGGCTGGTGATGCAGGTGGTGACAGAAGACCCTCGGGGCTTGGTGTATGGCTCGGAGCTCCAGGAGGTTTATCTGCTGGGTGCTTTTGCCTGGTGACCAGTTGCCCTGAGTGCGGAGATCTCAGCAGTGGGCTCCCCAGCCAAGCAGGGAGGCATCCATGGTGAGGACCCTTGAGGGGCTTGGGGTCTGAAAAGGCATGCCCGCCTCGAGATACTAGGTAGACTGCCACCAGAACAGAGAATCAGCCAACTGGCAGGTCACAGAAACTCTGTCCCTGAGGCGGTCCGTGGCCTGAGACCATTGGTCCGAAAGACACCACTGCGTCACCGTCATGTGGAGGCAAGTGTCGGAGCTGACATAGACTGTGGAGGCCATGTGCCCAAAGAGGCACAGGAGAAGCCAAGTGGGCACCAAGGGATGGTGCTGTACGTCCTGAGCCAGAGTCCTGAGGTGACTGGCTCGGTCCCTGGACAAGAAAGCCTTCAACTGGAGAGTGTCAATCTTTGCCCCCAATGAACTCCAGACACTGTTCGGGAGGAGGTGAGACTTGGGGTAGTTTATGACAAAACCCAAGTGTTGTAGAACCTGGATGGTGTGTGCGGTGGCCTGCTGCCCCTCTGAGACCGTGCCTCCCTTTATGAGCCAGTCGTCCAGGTAGGGAAAATTGAAGACCCCCTGGAGCAAGAGGAAGGCAGCCACAACCACCAAGCATTTTGAGAAAACTCTTGGGGCAGGGGCTAGGCAGAAGGGGAGCACCCTGTACTTAAAATGCCTGCCCCCCACTACAAACCACAGATACTGCCTGTGGTTGGGGTGGATGAGGATGTGGGTATAAACATCCTTGAGGTCTAAGGAACATAGTCAGTTTCCCTGCTGGAGGTATGGCAGCAATGTTCCAAGGGAGAGCATCTTGAACATCTCCCTCACCAGGAATTTGTTAAGGTTGCGCAGATCAAGGATGGTCCTTAGACCCCTTCTCCTTTTTTGGCACGAGGAAATACCTGGAGTAGAACCCCTTGCCTTTGAGATGGTGGAGCACTGGTTCCACCGCTTTGACCTTGAGAAGACCTACCAACTCCTTCAGAATGTGGTCCTGGTGGAGGGGAGACCTAAGGAGCTCTCCAGGGAAATAAGGGGGAGGTGTCTTGAGTCAGGTGGAGGAGGTAACCCTCCCTGACTACCTGAAGTGCCCAGGAATCGGTGGTGATGGACAACCACCTGTGAGCATAGAGGGCCAGATATTACCCCTGTGGGCTGATGATCTTCTTGGGGTACATAGGTTATGCTCAAGGGGTCAAAAACTCCCTCCTGGCTGGGCTGGAGCCGGTGCCTGGGGTTTTGGAGCCTTCTGCTTACGTGGGGCATGCCATATCCCTTGGCCTGCTGACCCTGTTGGGGAGCTGGGGAGGCCTGATAAGGTGGGTAGTTTCGGTAAGCAGGTCCCTTCCTCAGGTAAAAGGATTTTTTACCTGAGCCCTTCCATCAGGGAGGGGAAATGGTCTTTTTGGAGAGCCTGGTCCTCGTCATGAACTCAGTCTCCAGCTCAGCAGCCTTGTCGGTCATGGGTTTGTCAAAGACGCTCTCTCCTTGGCAGGGGACATTGACCAATTTGTCCTGAACACACTGCTTGAGGTCGGATGACTGTAGCCAAGCTTGGCGGCATGCAGCAATGCCAGCCGCTGCTACTCGAGCTGCCGACTCAAACCCATCATAGGCCGCTCAAGACATGAATTTGGAGCATTCACGGACTGCTTTGGCCAGGTTCTTGAACCACTGCAAGGGTTCCTTGGAGAGACCAGCTGAGAACCCGGTGAGTTCCTTCGCCAGGTCTCTCAGGTACATGCCCATGTATAGTTTTATCCTATTATTCCCCGACATATCTGCAGCTTTTGACATGGTATCCCACCAGACCCTCATCAATCAACTTAACACCATCGGCATCCGAGGCACCCCACGACAATGGTTTCACTCCTACCTCTCCCAATGAACCCAACAAGTGAGAAGTGGAAACCAATCCTCATTGCCATTCACTCTCCTCCAAGGAGTACCTCAAGGATCGGCCCTCTCATCCCTCCTCTTCAACATCTACATCAGGCCCCTCTGTCACATCCTCAAGAGCCTCAATGTCGGATACCAACTCTATGCGGATGATATAATGATCTTCACCCCCGTCAACACCACCTCTCCTGATTACTCCACCCTTGCAGCCTGCTTCACAGAAGTCACCACATGGCTACAGCAGCACAATCTCACAATCAATTGCAGCAAAACAGAGCTCCTTCACGTCTCCAGAGATGAAATAAATGACTGCTTCTTGGAGCAGCTGGTTCATGAACCGACCAGAGGGGAAGCCATATTAGACCTAGTCCTTAGTGGAACACCAGATCTAGTGCAAGAGATAAGGTTGTTGGGGCCACTTGGCAATAGTGATCATAGCATGATCGCCTTTGATTTAATTAGTGGAGGAGGGATAGTAAGGAAATCCACAGTACTACCTTTTAACTTTCGAAAGGGAGACTATGATAAAATGAGGAAAACAGTTAAGAAAAAACTAAAAGGAGCAGTTGTAAAGGTTAAAGACGTACATCAGGCTTGGCTGTTGTTGAAAAGTACTATCTTGGAAGCCCAGACTGTCAGCATACATTTCATGCAGCTATGGACTCTGTTTAATTCAGTCTAAACTCTGACCCCTGGGTGACGTCAGTCTCTAGGACCTGGCTGCAGCCCCTCCTTGCTAAATCAAGATGGGCAGACCTTAAAGGGAGTGGCCAAAGACAATAGCAGACCTCAAGGGGAACTGCTGGAGAGGCACTATAAAGGACAGACACACTTCCTGCTTCTCTCTCTCTCTCACCATCCATCGGACATGAAGGACAGGATGCTCTGATACTCAACTCCCTTCACCCCTCCCCCTCTCTCTCTCTCCTTCATCGGACAGGTTTGGACACTACCATGAGGCTCTGATACTCAACTCCCTTTACCCCTCCCCCTCTCTCTCTCTCTACCCACATGTTCTGGCCTACCATGAGGCCCTGAGCCACATGTTTGGGCCTATCTCTCTCTCTCCCTCCTTCATCGGACAGGTTTGGACACTACCATGAGGCTCTGATACTCAACTCCCTTCACCCCTCCCCCTCTCTCTCTCTCTACCCACATGTTCTGGCCTACCATGAGGCCCTGACCCACATGTGCTCTCTCTCTCTCTCTCCCTCTATCTCTCTCACACATGCACACACAGATTCATTGATGCACACTGAAACAGCTCTGTAACAATCACTATATACCTCTGTTCAATACCTATGGATTAAGCCTATTTGTACATAAAAACCTTTCTCCAAGCCACACCTGTTTGCTTGTCTTATTACAAACCCTCCTGCATCTGTGAAGTGAAATGAACCCAGGACCCACAGAAGAGTAACTGGGATCACATCTTACATTTTATGGGGACTCGTCTCTCGGATTTCACAGCAGATCTCCAGTTGGGTGAGTAATAATTTTGTATAATACATTAAGTAGATTTCAGACAGTGAGACAGAATCGAAAGTCCATGTGACCATTTACAATTTTGTTTTGTGGGTTAGACAAGGTGGATTTTTATTGTCAAAAGGCTCTGTAAGAATTTAGAATTTTAAGGACATTACACAGAGTGGCTTGCAATTGTCTTATTTTTATGTATAGGCTTGCTACAGATTTTATATAGTATTTGAGCTGCTAAGAAAATACAGAGTTACACAGTTAAATATTCCTCATAGAGTACAATATACATCTTTCCTGGTAACATTAATTTACCTCTTGTCTGTTTGACTTTTATTTCTCTCTCCTGTCAGTATATATCTTGGTGTGAGCAGGAATATCTGACTATTCTGTTAATCTCCTGTCCCTTTTTAACTTTTATTTCTCTGTCTCCTGTCAGTAACTTTCTTAGTGAGAGCAGGCTTAAAGATGGCTGCAATTGATACAATTCTGTTAATCTACTAACAACCTTCTTACTATAACTTCACCCTAACACTTCCACCCTGTTAAATAGGTGTGAAATACCTTTTTAAGTTAGCATTCCTCCTTCTAAGGTTACACATTTGAGATAGTCCAACTACAGCCTTTCTGCAGTATCAAACATGGAAGCATTTGATTTTAAAGAACTTACAGAAATTCTAATTTCATACTGTAAGAGAAAAGGAGGTCCATTTGAAGGGGAGTTCCCTGAGTCATCATGGTATAATATTCAAAAACAGATGTTAAACCATGATCAAGAATTCAAAAAGAAAACAAATAAAAGGAAATGCCTCTTCATCCAAGGCATGGCCAGGGGTCTAATTAGCATGAAAAAAGACAACTCTGAACTGACTTCTCAGTGTAGCCAATTGACCAAAGAACTTGAGGAGGCACAAATTTGCATTTCTATTCAGAGAACTCAAGTAATACAAGCCACAAATTCTTTTATAACTGTTAGTGAACAATTAGAAGCACTTAAACTTGAATTGAGGCACGTTAAAGATCAATTGGCCTCTGCAAGAAAGCCAACACCCACCCCTCCCTCAGCCCCCTATGCCTATGACACACCCCATCAACAATGCATACCAGCTACTGACAAACAAAAGAATACTAAAGTATGCATAGTTGGACTGAGGAATGGCAAAAACACAGATGAATCACAGCAGGAAAATTCAGATAGTTTATCTCAGCCAGAACCCAGCAATCTCTGTCAGGAGAATAATTCAGATGACTTAGACATGGCAGCCAGTACAGAACTCAAAGCACCAGTTAAATTAATGTTCCAGGAAAATTTAAAAGATAGAGATATTGAAAAAATAGTTGAGAAAATTGGTACTATGCCTCTTAATGTAAATCAGTGGGTTAAATGGGCGATTGATATTCTGATTCACTGGGGTCTAGGGAAATACAGAAGAAAACAATCAGACTTTGATAGACTTATGCATCTGGCTCTAGGGCCACACTATTACAGGGTTGGCTCTCTCACTCACCCATACCAGTTGGTTAAAAGGGGTACTGAGAAACTATTTCACTGTTCCCCAATGCAAGTATTTAAAATTATTTCACCTTTACCAGATGATACACTGGAACAGTTTGCATATAGAGCCTGGATTTTAAAAGCAGTTCTTAATGAGCAGGAGTCCTGGCCCAAGGCAGAAGATTATGGGGAGAGCACGCATAAGGAATTTTTATTAGAATTGCTATCCCCTGAGATTACAAAACACCTTCTGTTATTTTCTGAAGACCCTGAAGCAACCCCTTTTGATACTTTAATGCTCAGAATTGGGTCTGTTTGGAAGACCCAGCCCTCGCAGGTCATTACAGTATCAGAAGCACGGAAGTGGCAGGCCAATGAATCCTCTCAGTACATAAGAAACACAGACAGAGGACACACACCTTGGAGAGCACATGGCAGAGGTACTTTTAGAAACTCCTCAGGTTACATCCCCTTTCAAGAACTCAAAGCACAGAGAGATGGGCTAGAAAAGGAGAAATCTAAATGGGAACAAGACAAACATATACTGCAGATAGAAATAGATAAATTAAAACAGGATTTACAAGCAGCTCAGGACAAACACAAGGCCAGTGCATAGGAATGTCCTGACCTCTTGAGTTCAGATATCAAAATGTCTCAAGCCTTCATAGCCCAGCCTGCCTCCTTTATCTCAGCAGAGGACTCAATTTCAGAGCCTCTGGATGATGAAATGGATACAGGCCCAGGACACAATTTAAGGCTTGTAACACCCTTGATACTGGACTCTTGTGCACGCCCCAATGTTATCAGTAGAGTAGGGGGTCAGGATAAATTAGCTTTGATTGACACAGGGGCTGGAATTAGTTTTACTAACAGAGCTTCTCCCACTGCAGATCAGGAAAATATGGAAATTTATGAAATTCAAGGAATTAATGACACAGCTTCCAAATGTGTGGCTATCCCAGTTAAATGGGGTATCCCTGTGCACAATGAACAAAATAAGGAAATGTTGGAAACCACTGCCTCTACTATAGTGAACACACCAAAAGAAATAATTGGAATTGATGTTCTCAACCTGTTAAATTTGGTGGTGGATATGGCTAATCTTAAATTGTGGCAGTATTCAGGAACTTCAAGTGCTTCTAAAACGTTAGTACATGAAGTCATTCCCATGCAGTTAGCAACTCAGTGCACTAAGGCAGCTCAACAGTATGATCTGTGTGTAATTCCCTCAGAAGTGGCTGATATTCCAGTCTGGGCTCAAGACAAGTTAGATTGTGGGAAAATGCACACAGAAATACTGTTGGAAGGTGAGGATCATACACCACAGAAACAATACCCAGTACCTCATCAGGCTATAGAACCAGTGACTAAAATTGTGAAGATACTGGAGGAGAGAGGTCAGATTAGACCTATTTCTTCCACATGCAATTCACCAGCCAGGCCGAAACAGTGTGCATGGACTGTGCCTCCACAGGGATTTAAGGATTCACCATCAATATTTCATGATTACATGAAGGAAGCCCTGTCACTAGTGTCTTGCAGAGATGAGACCTAGACCAAACCTCCCCTTTGGAACTGCACAGTGGGAGGTACCATACTTAGTTACTGATACCTTAGGCCCAAGCCTATCCTAATGCACGATAACCAGCAGTACTGGAAACACATCACCCAGTTAAAACCATATGGGTAATATGTGTTTTATCAGTCTTTGTTTTCAGCTACCACCTGAAGACAGCACAGACAGCTGCTTTATGAAGACAGCACGGACAGCTGCTTTCTGAACAAAAGTCGCTTGAGGACGGTAACTATTTACTTCTGCTGTATAGTTAACATGTGTTTAATAGTTATGTAAATAAGTAGTAAAATATTTTTTGTTGTTTTGTTGTTACATAGTATAAGTGGGGAGCATTAGATTACTCCCTAGTAGAGTGAAACAAGTTAGCTTTTATTATGTCTCGGTTTCCTGTTGTTCTTGTATCTGCTCTCTTCTATGCAAGTCTCATTACAGGAACTATCATCCGAATATGCACGATTGGCTGGGCTAACTCCACAGGTGGGGTATATCGTTATCAAGAAATACCCCCACCGTTCCCGGAAGGAAAGGATCTGGTCATCCTGAGTTTCTGTTCGGTACAGGACAAGCCAGTGTTCTATTCATTAAACATCACTCAAGTACAGTGGGAGCCACCAGTTTCCACTTCTCTAGAAAGGACACAAGAATTGAGGGCACGCCCAGAACGTTACTTTCTAGGTCCTCCTGCTTTGATTTTCTACAATATTTCCTGTCAGGACAGAGGTACCTGGAAAATAACTTATACATGGGTTGTGAGTGATCAACAGCACATCACTGAGACTTCATTCCTTTTGGATGTATCTTGTTTACCTACTACCCCTCATCCCACCCCTCCCACTACTTCTGCTCCTCCTGTACTCTACCTTTCTGATGTCCACCCATTTCAGGAAGGACATCCCTTTCAGATTAAATATGATGCACCACACGATGTTTTATATGATGTGGAATACCATTTTCTTACTTGGCATCTATTTCCCAAATTGTTTCTAGTTACTCACAAATATCCAAATTGCTCTCTGTTTGTGGCCAACCACATACAAATGCTCAATACTTGGTTTGATATGCAGTCAGTAACACCCAGAGCTAAGCAATTTCGACACAAGCGTGAATTAATTGATACAATTTTAGGTGGCACAGGGACTGCACTGGGTGCCCTTAATGTAATTGATATAGAGGTGCTCCGTAATAAAATGGGATCCACTGCTCAGCATGCTGCTGATGGTTTTACCTCACAACATATTATTAATGAAGCTTCCTCTAAACTGTCCAATGTAGTTGTAGATACCTTTGCTCTTATATCTCCCATTATAGAACAGAAAATTGTTACCTTAGCACATGCAGAATATAGATTGGGAAAGAATATTTCCTGGGCTCTTGCCTGTGATCAAGTAGAGATCGAGCTTATTACTATACTAAAGGAAATTCTGATCACTGCTAAGTTAGGACACTGGCCACCATCTCTCATCCATATGGCTAGTACCAAAATACCTGAATTTGCTATAGCTCACCTTGATTGGTGGACAGTTAGTGTTCCCATTTGTTCACCACAAGGCTGCTCCATCTGTACTTTGATCCCATGGTCAGGACAACACACAGTTATTTATCCTATTGTTAATATTGGGGTGCAGTTTGATAATATGCTTATGTATCCTGTGGACCATCTCACATGGGTACAGCCACTGGACGACACCTGGACTTCATTCAAGCCGATGGACCCCAGTTTGTGTGAGCAGACTACATTTCAGTTCAAGTGTCAACCTCACCAGTTTAAAGAGGCTGACACCTCCTGCTGGAACAATTCTTCTTCTTGCTCCCTGACTGTTAAACTCTCATATTCCCTGACTACCTCACACAGTTTGTATTACCTTGGAGCTGGACACTTTTGTTTTCATCCGTTCTTTCCCCTGAATGTTTCTTTTTCGATTGCTCCCAGAATGCATGACATTCACCTTCCCAAGAACACTTTGTTGTACACTTCAAACTATTTACCAAACAATACCTGGTGCAGTCATACACCACTGGTCTCCATCACCATTAATGGGACAACTTATTCCACACCGTTGGTTACCAATGACTCTATGGACATTCCAGACTTTATCTCGTATGCTGTGCATCCCTTACCACTTGGCATGGGAGAAGAGACACTACATAAACTGCTCAACTTTACAGAACTCCATGCCTATATCGATCACCTTAAAACAACATCCACTGAAGTGAATCACACCATCGCTTATGAGAATGGACACATTCAACAAATTGTTGGACACTTGCTACAAGATGCTCATGTGTCTGTGTGGGAATTGTTATTTGGTTACTCACCTACTGCTGATCATGTCTTTAATGTTTTTATTCACCCTATTATTATTTTAACTGCTGTACAAATATTGCTATGCATTATCGTAATTTTCCTGTGCTGTAAGATGAAAGAAATGTACATTTCCTTGCAGCGCATGTCATACAGAACAACAACATTTTAAGGTAGTTACACTGAACCTCTCCAGCATCCACCCCTACATCCAGGCTAATTTGGCCTGCTAATTTGGCTAATTCGGTATTTCCTATTACACTGAATACCAGAGTCAGCTGCAGTCTAGTATTGCTTCCTATCCTCACTCATAGCATCCTGGTACCGTTTGGTTTTAGCCTCCTTAAAAATTCCTGCAGACCTTATGCACTGTTCACTCTCTCTAAGACGGGTATGTAAGTGGCATATTGGGTTCCCCCCCCCCCCCAGTAGTGGCTGCTCAACCTAAGACACGAGGTTTGGACTCATAAGGAGACTTGTTTATCTCTAGAACACTAGAGACAATACTGTGCAGGACAGGGGACCTGCTAGACATAGCAAGGTATTTAATACAGGAGGTATTCGACAAGCTGCCTACTATCAGGTAATGGCAGCTGGGACAGGTACCACAGGTTTGCTTCCACCAATTCCAGGCACAAATAATAAATAAAAATAAAAAAGGTGCGGGAGATGTCAGCATACATTTCATGCAGCTATGGACTCTGTTTAATTCAGTCTAAACTCTGACCCCTGGGTGACGTCAGTCTCTAGGACCTGGCTGCAGCCCCTCTTTGTTAAATCAAGAAGGGCAGACCTTAAAGGGAGTGGCCAAAGACAATAGCAGACCTCAAGGGGAACTGCTGGAGAGGCACTATAAAGGACAGACACACTTCCTGCTTCTCTCTCTCCCTCCTTCATCGGACAGGTTTGGACACTACCATGAGGCTCTGATGATCAATTCCTTTCACCCCTCCCCCCCTCTCTCTCTCTACCCACATGTTCTGGCCTACCATGAGGCCCTGAGCCACATGTTTGGGCCTATCTCTCTATCACTTCACACATGCACACACAGATTCATTGATGCACACTGAAACAGCTCTGTAACAATCACTATATACCTCTGTTCAACACCTTTGTATTAAGCCTATTTTTACATAAAAACCTTTCTCCAAGCCACACCTGTTTGCTTGTCTTATTACAAACCCTCCTGCGTCTGTGGAGTGAAATGAACCCAGGACCTACAGAAGAGTAACTGGACTCACATCTTACACAGACCAGCTGTATTCCATGCTTTAAGAAAAGTGGAAGGAAGTCCAAAAAATTGCCAGCATGGTTTAAAGGTGATGTCAGAGAGGCTGTTGTTGCCAAAAAAGCATCTTTCAGGAAATGGAAAAAAGAGCCAAACGACGAAACCTGGAAACAGCACAAGCACTGGCAAGTCAAATGCAAGGCATTGATAAGGCAGGCAAAGGGAGAATTTGAGAAGAAGCTTGCTGCGGAAGCAAAAACGCAAAGTAAAGACCTTTTCAAGTACATTCGTAGCAAAAAACCTGTGAGAGAGTCAGTTGGTCCATTAGATGATAAAGGGGTTAAAGGAGCACTAAGAGGCGACAAGGCGATAGCGGAGAGACTGAATGAATTCTTTGCTTCAGTCTTTACTGAGGAAGATGTAGGGATGCTACCCATGACTGAAGTGGTATTTAAAGGTGCGGAAGAATTGAAGGAAATATCGATACATACGGAAGATGTATTACAACTATTAGATAAACTGAAGAGTAGCAAATCACCTGGGCCGGATGGTATACATCCAAGGGTGTTGAAAGAACTGAAATATGAGATTGCAGACCTGCTATTAGTAATCTGTGAACTATCATTAAAATCATCTCTAATACCTGAAGATTGGAGGATCGCCAATGTAACACCAATTTTTAAAAAGGGTTCCAGGGGTGATCCAGGAAACTACAGACCGGTGAGCCTGACATCAGTACCGGGAAAAATGGTAGAAACCATCATAAAGAATAAAATTACTCAGCATGTAGATAGTCATGACCTAATGGGAGACAGCCAACATGGCTTTAGACAAGGAAGATCTTGTTTTACTAATCTGTTATGTTTTTTTGAAGGAGTGAATAATCAGGTGGACAAAGGTGAGTCGGTTGATATTGTGTATCTGGACTTTCAGAAAGCCTTTGACAAGGTCCCTCATCAGAGACTTTTGGCAAAACTAAAGAGTCATGGGATAGGAGGCAGTGTACTATTGTGGATCAGGAACTGGTTAAAAGATAGAAAGCAGAGGGTAGGGCTAAATGGCCAATTTTCCCAATGGAGAAAGGTGAATAGTGGTGTACCCCAGGGATCTGTGCTGATTCCGCTGCTTTTTGACATATTCATAAATGACCTGGAAAGTGGAATAACGAGTGAGGTTATCAAATTTGCAGATGACACAAAACTATTTAAAGTTGTTAAAACCCAAGAGGATTGTGGAAAATTGCAAGAGGATCTTGATAAATTGGAAGACTGGGCATCAAAATGGCAGATGAAATTTAATGTGGACAAGTGCAAGGTTATGCACCTAGGGAAGAACAACCCAAACTATGGTTACACGATGCAAGGTTCCACATTAGGAACTACCATCCAGGAAAGAGATGTAGGCGTCATTGTGGATACCATGTTAAAACCCTCGGCCCAGTGTGCAGCAGCAGCCAAGAGAGCAAATAGAATGCTAGGTATGATAGGAAAGGAATGGAAAATAAAACAAAAGATATTATAATGCCTCTATATCGTTCCATGGTGAGACCGCACCTTGAATACTGTGTGCAATTCTGGTCGCCGTATCTTAAAAAGGATATAGCGATTTTAGAAATGGTTCAGAGAAGAGCCACCAAAATGGTAAAGGGGATGGAAGGATACTCCTATGAAAAAAGGCTAAAAAGGTTAGGGCTCTTTAACCTGGAAAAGAGACGGCTGAGGGGAGATATGATAGAAGTCTATAAATTAATGAACGGTGTGGAACGGGTAAACGTAGATCGATTGTTTACCTTATCAGAATATAGAAAGACTAGGGGACATGCAATGAAGCTACAGGGTAAACTATTTAAGACTAATAAAAGAAAATATTTTTTCACTCAACGTGTAATCAAACTCTGGAATTTGTTACCGGAGGATGTAGTAAAGGCTGTTAGTGTAGCTGGGTTTAAAAAAGGTTCCTGGAGGAAAGGTCCATAAACCATTATTAAGAAGGGACCCAGGATATCAATGCTTGAACCAATACAAGCATTGTGGAACCTGTGTCCCTTGGGGAAACTGCTAGGTACATATGACCTAGATTGGCCACTGTTGGAAACAGAATACTGGGCTTGATGGACCTTGGTCTGACCCAGTATGGCATATCTTACGATCTTATGTTCTTATCCCAGCTTTAACCCCAAACATAGCATCAAACTGGGCAACACCAAAATTCAGGTCAAACCTCAGATCAAATACCTTGGTGTAACCCTGGACAAGCTCTTGAACTTCCAGCCTCACATCCTAAACACAACCAAAAAAAATCTACTACAAAATCAGAACTCTTCGCAACCTACCCTACACCCTCTTCTACCCTATGATAGCTTCCGCAGAGTCTGTCAAGCCTCCATCACCCCTCTCATGAACTACTGCAACTCCATCCTACAAGGACTACCTAAGATCACCCTCGCCCCCCTGCAGCTGGCCCAAAAGACAGCTGCACGTCTCATTGCCGGAGCAACTAGGCACACCCACATCACGCCCATATTGAAATCCCTACACTGGCTGCCAGTTGCATCCCGTATCAGGTTTAAGACCATTGTCCTCACACACAGAGCCCTCTTCAACACCACTGCGGAACAGCTACAACTACTAATTGAGCGCTCCGACAACAGCAGACTTCGGCACCAAAACACAGCAAATCTCCTTCTTCTACCTGCACAGAGTTCCAAGAAACCTCAACACACCTGCACGAGAGCCTTCCAATTCTACGCCTCCACCAACTAGAACAAACTACCCCGCACCATAAGGGGCCCTTCAATCCCACACCCTCTTAAAAAAACATCTTAAGACCTTTCTTTGTGAAGAACACTTTAACACATCCACTGCCACAAATCCCCCACAAAATCATACCCTGCCCTTCCTCACCACTCCCACCACCCACCTCCACTAACCCCCTCTGCCCCACCCCACACTAGTACCTCCCTCATCCCCACACTCTCCTTCACCCAGCTTTTCCCCCAAGTAGGCGAACGCAATGCCTCACTGCACAGCCTCTATGCCATCTGTAAATAGTCACTTTTGTTCTTTTTTTCATTGTAACACTGTAATATTTATACCAAAGTTAACCTGTACATAGTTCCAACTGTTACATGTAAACGTTCCTTCCTGTTCAATGTAAACCGTTTTGCCTTGCAGAAAAACGGTATATAAAACCAGTTAAATAAATAGTTAGTAGGCCTGGATGCGGCCGATGAGCATTGAGCCCTGGTAGCACTTCTGGCTTTTCAGCCGACGCATGGCTGATTCCACCACCATGGAGTTATGCGGCAGTTGTGACTTTTGGAAGCCCAGGCTCCGGCAACCTCGATACATTGAGTTGAGCCAAGCCGGTGTCTCCCACATTCAGAGCATCAGCCATTCCAGGATAGGAGGGATGGGCACTATGAGCGATTCCCGCGGAGGGGCCTCGTACTGGAGGATTTCCAACTCAAGGGTCCTCCTCTGACTGGGACTGGAATGCCAGGGCCTTAGACATGTCATTGACAAAATCAAGGAAACCTGTATCCTCGGGCGGAGACCAACGTTGAGGTTCCGAGATGGGAGAGTCAGAAGGGATGTCATGGTGGCGATGGGTATCGGGGGACTACTCGTCCTCCATCTCCCACTCGGAGTAGTCCATCGAGGACTTGTAGGAGGGCTGCAATGCGGGCCTCGAGGCCCTCGATGCATTGTCGGTGCCTGGCAAACTTGCCAGGGATGACTGCGGTCCTGTTGAGCGGAACTTCAACCGAGGATCGGCTCGGTCTCCAGGGACGTCTTGGATGTCGAGGGACCGGTGGTTGGAGTGGATTAACCAGTTGTGCTGGACAACAGCGCCTGCTGCTGGTCCATGAAGGCAGACAAACTGCACTCCAGGGCCGCCATTCTGGATTCCAGACTAGAAGGCTCTGAAGCCTTCGGCGGGGGCACTGAGGGACTCTGGCCCAATGCCTGATCCCCCAAAGGGAAATCCTTGACGAGGCTAGTGTCTGGGGACTGAGGCCGGTCCACGGTCAAATCCTTCCAGGGGACCTTCGCAGGTCGCTCCTTCTCCAACGCCTTGGACGAATGTCTTGGACTGCGGGACCAGGCCTGGGGAGCACCCGGCCGGTCGGAACCGTCCAAGAACGCCGCCTTCGAGGGTTTCTTCTTCTTCCTGGGTTCTCTCAAGAGAGACCCCCTTTCTGAGGACCCATGATGAGGCTCGCGTTCGGAAGAATCCGCCCGAGATGTCTGGGCCTCAGACGAGGCCCTGGCCTTCGGACATACCAGGGACTCAGGGAAAAACGTATCATGCTGCTGCTGGCGGCTCTTGAGGACCTTACTGGACATCCTCTTGCAGAGACCGCAGGCTGCCGGGTCATGGTCTGGCCCAAGGCAGCGGAGACGGCAGTCGTGTGTGTCAGTGAAAGACATAATTTTGGAGCACCAATCACATTCTTAAAGCCACTGGTAGCCATGGGTGGAAAAAGGTACCCCTCCGTGGTCGAAGACTCTCCAGGCTGCCAGTGGGAGAAAAAAAGCGTGAAGACACCAGGAAAAGAAAAGAACGAAACACTACAAGAACAGACCAAACTCAACGCCGAGGCGATGAGGTCAGTAGGCAGGAAGAGTACCGGTGCAATACCATATGCGAGTATGAAACTCGGAGAGAAAAATCAACTTTTTACAGGGACAAGCCAGACAAACGTCTGAAGTGCTTTGCGGAAAAAAGCAGACTGAGCAAGATGGCACCCTTGTGCGGGAAGGGGACCACACATGAGTGGTGGCATCTCCCAAAGGCTTTCTTTGAAAGCTGGGGGGATGCTTCCACGAGGGCTCCGTCGATGCTGACATCACCCATATGTGAGGACTGACTTCCTGCTTGTTCCCGGAGAATGCCAAGTTATGGCTTACTTCTTTAACCTCGCTGCTAATGTCTCTATGGGACAATAAAATGTCACCACACATACTACCCCCACATTAGCTTTTTAACTCTGGGATAGGTCAATGCTCATTAATGCAGAACAGTTGTGTCTTATGGGAGTTTCTAACTATACAGCATATGAAGGTGCCCCAGTGTTTAAAAACTAAAAATTACTGATTTATAAATAACGTTGCAGCAAGGTCTATACTAAGTTCAAGCAATCAGTAATTACAAAAGCACAGAGGGCTAGGATATTAAAGAAAAGCTGAACTCCTTAATTTAGGATTCTATGGTAAGCATCTACTACTACACTACTACTATTAAACATGGGGTCTGTTCTGTAACATGAATAGCAGGGATGGATATAACGTTGGGACATCCATCCCCGCTATTCATCCATCTTTCCACTCCCGCCAAGTCTCCCCGTACGAACAAGAAACTTGTATGAGAAGACTAGACAGGGGTGGGAAAGGGGTGGTCTAGAGGTGGCGTTAGGGTGGGCAGTGAGCAGTCCGCTGCCCCAGACGTACAGGGCCAATTCTGATGTCGGCCCTGTACATCTGGGGGCCAGTAGACTGAATGGGGAACTTATTCCACCTCTAAGAAGGAATAAGTTCCCCTAGATGGTGGGAGTCAGCAGGCCCAGGGAGCAGCAAAGGTAGGAGGGGGTACAGGAGATTTCCTGCAGCCCAACCCTAGCCTTGGGAGGCCAGATCGGAGGTCAGGCTTGTCGGTGGCCAGGGATCACAGCTCCTGAATAGAGCAGTGGTGCCATGTACAGGCTTAGACACGATTCTGATCCCGCGGGGGCTAGTTGTGCCCCGTGGGATTAGAATCGCGTCTACCACTATACATCTGGTTCCAACTGGATGCACAGTAGCCCTAGGCATACTCACTGGAATAGGCCTCCATTTGAATAGCGCTACAAGACGTATGAAGCGCTGCACAGACACATGTAAAAGATGGTCCTTGCTCTTCAGAGCTTATAATCTAGTCAGACAGACAACACAGTAGCTGTATACACGGGATACATCTAGGGGGGATGGTAAGGAAACACAAAATAGATCAGGCGAGTCAACATCCGATAGTGGCAGTGAAGAGGTGAATTTTCAGCCTGGATTTGTAAAGGATCAGAGAAGGTTCCTGACATACAGACTCAGGTAGTTTGTTCCGGGCATAAGGAGCAGAAAAGTGAATGTCTGCACCCTCTTTCTACTCAAACTGGGGGCCATGTTTATTAAATGTTAGATAGTGCTATCTGCCTCTGTGCCTATCAGAATGAGTGCTGCAGCAGATAGTGCACGCTAATGTTTAGCAAACATGACCCTTAGGAACTTAAGCAGATCATTTTAGAAGACCTATTCATGATTTTGATGTTTGAAAACGACCATTCAGATGTCTGAATTACATCCACATCCCAACAGTAATTGTTAGAACACCTTAAAACTTACACGTCTGCTGAGATCACATCTATGTTGCACTGTGGCATGGCTGTGCCCAGTTTCAGAAGGGGGCAGCATGTATGTAATCGGTGGTAGAGATGTCTATGTCTATATTTGCTTCTGGGCACAAATAAGCTTTCAAAAGGTGTTCATTTCTGCCAGCCATCAACAGTACAAAAAATGGATAATGCCATCTCACTATCCTAATATTTTTTGCCAACACAAAAAAACCTAGTAGGTGCAGGCTCAGTCTTTTGATTTTTTAGTCCATTAAGCCATATTAAGAAGATAGAAGGTAGAGTTTTTTAATATTTTTCCACCATCAGCTTTAACTGGGCATCTCCCTACACTCCTTCCCATGAACTTCACTCTTCTAATGGATTGATTCTTTCTGTGGCCTTTTCTTCTACTGCCAACTCCAGACTTAGATCCTTTCATCTTGCTGCTCCTTATGCCTGGAACAAATTACCTCAGTCTGTATGTCTGGTTTCATCCCTGGCACTTTTCAAATCCATGCAAAAACCTCACCTCTTTGAGGCTGTTTTTGGACCCTGATTGTTTAATCTCCCATATTTCTCCTTACCATTCCCTAATTGTATCCTTGTCCTAGGCTAATGCATTGTCTGCCTTGACTAGACTAAGCTCTCATGAGTAGGGATTGTCTTTACATGTATCTGTACAGTGCTGCATATGCCTTGCAGCGCTAAATAAATGATCAGTAGTAGCAGAAAGATATTAGCCCTTACTAAAAGATTTTAGATAATGGCAGTACATCTTAAAGCAAAAATTAAATACCATACAATATAAAACTTAAGGGACTTTGTATCAGGTTAACTATTCTTTAGCAACTTTAAATAACAAAACAACTCACTAATACTAAGATAAGAACATAAGATATGCCATACTGGGCCAGACCAAGGTCCATCAAGCCCAGTATCCTGTTTCCAACAGTGGCCAATCTAGGTCATACGTACCTAGCAGTTTCCCCAAAAGACACAGGTTCCACAATGCTTGTACTGGGTCAAGCATTGATATCCTGGGTCCCTTCTTAGTAATAGTTTATGGACCTTTCCTCCAGGAACAAGTCCAAACCTTTTTTAAACCCAGCTACACTAACAGCCTTTACTATATCCTCCGGTAACAAATTCCAGAGTTTGATTACACGTTGAGTGAAAAAATATTTTCTTTTATTAGTCTTAAATAGTTTACCCTGTAGCTTCATTGCATGTCCCCTAGTCTTTCTATATTCTGATAACGTAAACAATCGATCTACGTTTACCCGTTCCACTCCGTTCATAAATTTATAGACTTCTATCATATCTCCCCTCAGCCGTCTCTTTTCCAGGTTAAAGAATCCTAACCTTTTTAGCCTTTCTTCATAGGAGTATCCTTCCATCCCCTTTACCATTTTGGTGGCTCTTCTCTGAACCTTTTCTAAGATGTAGACAGATGTTCAGCAGCAAGACGGGGGCTAGCCACATGTATGACTATCTCCCATGTACACTTGGTGCAGAAAGCACAGTTACTTACCTGTAACAGGTGAACTCTGGGAACAGCAGGAATAAGTCTTCACATATGGGGTATCGTCGGTACCGACGGAGCCTGTGCGAGAACGCTCTCCAGCGTCCAATAAGAAAGCCTTTGGGAGCATCCCACAGCGCCTGCGTGCTTCCTTCCCGCCTTTCCCAACCGCCTCTCTCCAGTTCGCGTTTTAAAGCTGAGACAAAGAGAAAGAGGGAAGGAAAGATAGATAGAGAGATACAACTCCTAGGGGAGGTGGGTGGGTTGTGAAGACTTATTCCTGCTGTTCCCAGAGATCACCTGTTACAGGTAAGTAACTGTGCTATCTCCAGGAACAAGCAGGAATGAGTCTTCACATATGGGGAGTCCCTAGCTGCAGATGCCAGGGAGAGACCCCAGAGTTGTGTGTCCTTGAAAAGGGCTCCACCTCCCCCCATGGATCTCTGGCATCCAAACCAGGGTAGGTGGGTAGGAGTTGATTAGGAATGGAACAGGTGTTTGAGAACAGCCTGACCAAACGAGGCATCCCGGCGGGAGTCCTTGTCCAAACAGTAATGGGCTGTGAAGGTATGAACCGAGGCCCAGATGGCCTCTCAACAGATTTGGTCGATGGACACAGAGTTTAGGTGAGCCATTGAGGCTGCCATGGCCCTCACATTGTGAGCTGTGACATGGCCTTCCAGAGAAACGTTCCTACTCTGGTAGGCGAAAGAAATACACTGAGCAATCCAGTTGGACAGTGTTCTCTTAGAAACTGGAAGTCCTAAATGGGAAGGATCAAAAGCAACAAAGAGTTGAGAAGACTTTCTATGTTGCTGTGTTCTTTGTAAGTAAAAGGCGAGAGCTCTTTTTACAATCCAAAGTATGAAGATTCCTCTCTGCACTTGATGCATGAGGTCCTGGAAAAAAGACAGGTAAGTATACCTCCTGGTTCAGATGAAAAGGCGAGACCACTTTGGGCATAAAGTGTGCATTTGTCCTGAGGACTACCTTATCATGATGGAACCTTGTATAAGGAGGATTAGCCACCAAGGCTTGCAACTCACTGATGCGACGTGCTGAGGTGACTGCAATGAGAAAGATAACCTTCCAAGAAAGAAATTTGAAGGTGGTGGTGGCTAAAGGTTCAAAGGGTGGCTTCATAAGCTGGCCAAGAACCAGATTTAAGTCCCATGCCACTGGAGGTGGTCTAATGGGAGGTTTAGTTAAAAGAAGGCCTCTCATGAATCTTGCTATAAGAGGATGAGAGGAAACAGGCTGTCCATTGAGAGGCTTGAGGGACGCTGCAATAGCACTCAAATGGACTCTTACCGAATTCGTTTTTAGGCCTGCATGGGAAAGATGCAGAAGATACTCTAGTAAAGAATTCAAAGGTATTGCAAGAGGGTTAAGACCTTTCTCTGAACACCAAATGGTAAATCTTTTCCATTTGAAAGCATAGGAACATCTAGTGGAAGGCTTTCTAGAAGCATGAATAATATCTCTGACTTGCTGAGAGAGATGGAAAACTTGAAGGTCTAGGCATTCAGCAACCAGGCCCTGAGATGAAGAGACTGGGGGTTTGGGTGCCACAACGTTCCGTCTTCCTGGGAGAGAAGATCTGGAGCAGAGCCCAACTCCAGGGATGGAGCTTGAGAGAGATGCAGAAGTAGAGGGTACCACACTTGGCGTGGCCAATGTGGTGCTATGAGGATCATAGAACCTCGGTCTCTCTGAAGCTTGAACAGTGTTTTGGGAATTAGGGGAATGGGTGGAAAGGCATAAAGGAAGTCTTCACCCCAGTGAAGGAGGAGGCATCCTTGGCCTGAACTCCCTGACACGGAATCCTGGAAGAGAACCGGGGAAGTTTGGCATTCCACGGACTTGCAAATAGGTCTATGTCCGGGGTTCCCCAAATTCGAAAAATCCTGGCTACCTGGTCCCTGTGGAGGGACCATTCGTGTGGAAGCAGAACTCGACTGAGTCTGTCTGCCCAAGAGTTTTGAACGCCTGGAAGATATACTGCCAGAAGATGAATCTGATGCTCTCTGGCAAAGGCCCACAGTCGCAAAGCTTCATTGCAAAGCGACAGAGAGCCAGTCCCTCCCTGCTTGTTTACATAGAACATGGCTACTTGATTGTCCGTGTGGATGAGGACTGTCCTGTAGCTGAGCAGGGAGTGGAACACTCTGAGAGCTAAGAAAATTGCTCTGAGTTCCAAGAGATTTATGTGTAGTGAAGTCTCCTGTGGAGACCAGATGCCCTGGGTGGGGAGATCTTGCAGATGAGCTCTCCAACCCATTGGAGAGGCATCTGTTGTAAGGGTTGCTTGGGGAAGTGACTGTTGAAAATGGGACCCCAGCAACAGGTTTTGAGAGGACTTACACCACTGGAGAGACCAAAAAAGGTGACTGGAGTTTGCTATTTTGTCTGACAGGCAACCTGATGCCTGAGTCCATTGGGTGGACAAAGTCCATTGAGCTGCCCTCATGTGAAGGCGAGCATATGGAACCACATGCACAGTGGATGCCATGTGGCCTAAGAGTTGTAACATTTCTCGAGCAGTTAAAAGGGGCTTTAACTGTATTTGGGACGCTAACTGCACCAAGCGTAGGCAACGGGCCCGAGGAAGATAGGCCCTTGCAGTTGTGGTATCCAACAAAGCCCCTATAAACTCGAGGGACTGAGTAGGGGTGAGACTGGATTTTGGGATGTTTATTACTAGTCCCAAATACTGAAGGACACGCATTGTGCAGGTTAGACAAGTCTTGGCCTCTGCTTGTAATGGAGCTCGAATGAGCCAGTCGTCCAGATATGGGAAGACGAATATTCCTAGAGTGCGTAGAAATGCAGCTACTACTGCCATGCATTTCATGAACACCCTTGGTGCAGAGGCCAGACCAAAAGGAAGCACCCTGTACTGGTAGTGCTTTCCTTGAAAAAGGAACCGAAGGAACCTTCTGTGAGTTGGATGGATGAGGACATGGGTGATCTAGAGAACAAAGCCAGTCCTGACTCTGAAGGTATGGAAGCAGAGCACCGAGAGAAATCATCTTGAATTTCTCCTTGAATAGAAATTTGTTCAATTCTCTGAGATCTAAGATGGGTCTGTAGCCCCCTGTTTTCTTTGGAATAAGAAAATAAGGGGAGTAGAACCCTGTGCCTTGTTGAAGAAGAGGTACTTATTCTATTGCCCCTTGGGCAAGAAGGATGGCAATCTCCTTACCTAGAAGGTTGAGGTGAGATGTTGGAGAATTGAACTGTTTCACCATGGTGTGAGGGGGAAGGCTTAAGAAATGAAGCTTGTACCCTTCCCTTATGATGGAGAGTGTCCATTGCTCTGCTGTGATTTGCTCCCATCTGGGAGCAAAGTAAGTCAACCTTCCTGGGATGGTAAGGGGCTCTGGTCCTTCCAGAGCTAGAAAGGCTAAGTTCTCTAGTTGCAAGTCAAAGGCCCTGAGGAGGCTGAGGCTGCTGGGCCGTGGAAGGTCTAGCTGTCTTTGACTTGGCCTGTTTAGGTGGTTGCTGACGCTTTGCAGCAAAACGACCTGCAGAAGATGCCTGCTGACCATAAGCAGGATAGTATCATTCCTTTTTGGAAAAAGATGTCTCTTTAAACAATCTTTTCTTAACAGAAGCAGAGGTAGACTTTGAAAGTCGATCCAAAGCAGAGTTTTCAGCATCCATTTGAGTGGCCTTTGCTTGCCAATCCTTACCAAAAAGGTTTTCACCTGTACAAGGGAGATTTCCCAATTGATCTTGGACCCAGAGCTCCAAATCAGAAGCTTGTAGCCAAGCAATTCTGCGTGCCCCTATGGCAATAGCCGAAGCTCTGCTTACACACTCAAAAGAGTCAAAGGCTGCAGGGTTGGAAAATTTGGAGACATCTTGGGCATGTTTGAGCCAAGTGAGAAACTCCTGTCTTTTATCCTCTGAAATGAAAGGGGTTAAAGTCTGCAGATGATCTGTGACTTCTTTTAGAAACATTCCTATATAGAGACTATAGGAATTGATCCTAGCAGCTAGCATAGCAGCTTGGAAAACCCTTCGGCCAAAAGCATCCAGGGTCCTGCATTCACACCCTGGAGGATTAGATGAGTGTCTTTTTGCACTCTTTATCTTCTTCATGGCAGATTCTACCACAATAGAGTGGTGAGGAAGCTGAGTCTTGTGGAAGCCAGGACAAGGAGGGACACGATACATGGTGTCTAACCTGCGAGAATGAGGAGAGGTGGTGAGAGGTGTCTCCCACATCCTCAACAGGAGATCATACAGAATCTCATGAACAGGTAAAGTAGCTGCCTCCTTAGGAGCTTTAGGATATTGTAAAATATCCAACTCCTTGGCTCTGGGTTCTGACTCAGGGGCCACTGTGATAGAGAGGCCCCTAGCCACTTCCCTAACAAAGTCTTGAAAAGACAAGTCTTCTGGAGGAGACATTCTTCGTTTAGGTGAAGAAGACTCCTGAGGAAGAAGTATCGATGCTTCTACAGAACCCTCAGACTCATCAGAGTCCTCAGAGGAATTGAAGTATCGTCTGTCTGGATGCTCTTGTAAAGCCCGATAACCGTATCGAGTGGGATCGACATCGGGAGTAATCGGTACCGGTTCGGTACCGATGGGCATCATAGGACAGGGTACCGTTGCAGTCGACACCGAAGTCGATGTCGATGCAATCGGTACCAGTACCAGGAGCGATGCCGGTACCGGAGCCGGTCCAGCAACGGGGATTGTTGCGGTACCGGAGGCGTCGCAGCCTGTATGAAAGCCGTTAAGGTGCGCTGCATGGTCAGAATCTTCTGATCCATCGACGCCACCAGAGTCTGGATGTCGGTACCAGTGGGAGCCACCGGTACCCCAGAACACGGCAACAGGTGATCTGTCGAGGCCGAGCCATCGATGTCAACCTGTGACCCCATAGATAATGCTTTGGAAGCCGTAGCTTCCCGCTGGGGTAATTTTGCCGGTGCGGAATCCTCGATGGCAAGCCCGGAGGCATCTCGATGCTTGGAGGGAGATCTGTCCTTCGAGGACCGGCCAGATTTATGCTTGGCTACCTGAGATCCATGGGAGGAAGAGGAGGCCCTGGAAGACGTTGATGCTACCGAAGCTGCATCAGAGGGAAACAGGGTACTGAGCTTGGCTGCTCGGTTCTGCCGACCTCTTTTAGACATCATGGTACAGGACATACAATCCGTGATGGAATGATCAGGTCCCAAACACTTTAGACACCAGTCATGGGTGTGGGTGACAGAAATAGTACCGCCACATTTTGTGCATTTTTTAAACCCAGAAGCGGGCTTCTCCATGAGGAAAATATTTTTAGGCCTAGGGCCCAAAAACTGAAAATGCACAGTAGAGATAAAGCGTTTTTTGTTTTGTTTTTTTTGAAAGAAAGAAAAGAAAGACCGGCGGTACCGGTCCAACGTCGAAGAAGGCAGATGCGACACAAAAGAATAAAGGAAAAATAAAGAACTTCTTCTGCAGTGACAGGAACACGACCTGCTGGCTCCGCGGAAAAGAAGAACTGGAGAGAGGCGGTTGGGAAAGGCAGGAAGGCAGCACGCAGGCACTATGGGATACTCCCAAAGGCTTTCTTATTGGACGCTGGGGAGCGTTCCCGCGCAGGCTCCATCGGTACCGACAATACCCCATATGTGAAGACTCATTCCTGCTTGTTCCTGGAGATAGTTACTAACTCTCAAGCACTGTTCCCTCTAAGCTGTGCGCGTGTGCGTACGCACACACCTCACCAAGCGAGCACACATACTTTACAACAGAGCGCACAAAAATTACGGTTCTGATTCTGATAGAAAACAACACAGACGTCTTAAAATTTAAAAGTTGTGATTGTAATTACTAGAAATTTTCAGCTTCATTTAGTAATCGTCTATTTTCATTTAATTTGATTAAAATCAATGTTGCTGCGCATATTTATTTATTTATTTATTACAGTTTTTTATATACCGCGCTATTTACAATCAGCGCGGTTCACAGATAAACAAAGACCAGAACAACAGGCTGCTCGGTTTTACATAAAACAGGACGATAAACTTGGATTCGATAAACTTGAATAATATGGGGGTAAAACTATATACATAGAAAGTTGGTCTGTTAATTTTGATAACATGAAAGGGATTTATGAGATGTTGCTTGTGGGGAAGCTTTATGTAGGGTAGTATTTGATGAATAAGTTATGCTTGAGGGCCTTTCTGAATTGGCATATGTTAGTTATGGCACGAATTTCGGGTGGTAGGGAGTTCCAGTGTTTTGGGGCACAGAACATGAAGGCTCTGTTCGCTGTTGATCGGCTACACGTTGTTATGGCCTTCGGTGTTATTAGGGTGTTTATTGCTATATGTCTTCTGGATCTTGTTGGTGGTAGAGTTTGTGTGAGATCAATTATTGCGTTTGCAGATACACCGTGGATGGCCTTGTATGTTAGGACTAGGGTTTTGAATTCGAGTCTGCCTTGTATCGGGAGCCAGTGAAGCTGTTTGAGGATTGGTGTTACATGATCACTCCTGGCAGCTCCTTGTAGAATCCTTGCAGCAGTATTCATGGCAAGTTGAAGAGAGCTTAGGGTGGATTGTGGGAGACCTTGTAGAATTGAGTTGGCGAAATCAAAATGCGGCAAAATGAGTGCTTGGAAGATGGTTCTAAAATCATCTGGGTCAAGTAATGAGCGAAGATGCCTGAGTGTGCGTATTTTGAAGTATACAGCTTTTGTAATATTGTTTACATGTGTTTTCAAATTGAGACGTTGGTCCAGCGTGACTCCAAGGTATCTTATTGTTTCTTTTGTGGCTAGATCCGCTCCTTTCACACTTATATGTGATGGTGGAATGAAGTTGGGGTCTCGCGTAACAAAGAGAACCTCAGTTTTCTTGTGTTGGATGCGGAGGTTCTGTGAGAGAAGCCATTCCGATACGGCATTAAAGCAGTTTATTATGGGCAGTAGGTCTAATTGCCTTGTAGAAAATGGCATATAAAGTAGGATATCATCTGCGTAAATCATACATTTCACGTTGAATGATCTGATGATATTGCAGATAGGCTGCATGTAGATGTTAAACATGAGAGATGAGAGAGATGACCCTTGTGGTACCCCTTGTTTTTGATGGAAGAGATTTGATTCTCCCGTTGCAGATTTTACATATTGCATTCTGGTGTCTAGGTATGATTTACACCATTCCAGAGCTGAACTACCAATGCCTTTTTCCTTCAAACGTGTAATGAGTATCTCGTGATTTACCGAGTCAAAGGCTGCTGCTATATCTAAGAAGATTAGCACAACGCCTTGGCGGATGTTGTCTATGCTGGTGAGTAAGTTGTTGAGGAGAGTGGTGAGGAGTGTTTCAACTCCATGATGTTCCCTGAATCCATGTTGACAGTAGTCGAGAGGGGCTGTTGCGTCAATGTGGTCTTGAATTTGGCGTTGCACCTCTTTTTCAAAGATTTTTGCTAGGAGGGGAATGCTAGCAATAGGCCTGTATGAGTCCGCTCTTTTAGGGTCTAGTTTGGGGTTTTTTAAAAGTGGTCTGATGGATGTGAGCTTTAGTACAGATGGGAAAGATCCAGTTGTGAAAGAGAGGTTCATGATTCTTGCAATGAATGGACTGAAGACACTTCTAAGGTCCTTGATCCAGAAGGCTGGGCAAGGATCGGTTTGAGCGGTGGAGGTATTGAGTGAGGAGATTGTGTCTTCAACTTGTTTAGCTGAAGGTGCGGACAGAGATGTCAAGGTGATCTGGCAAGTTGATTCTTGGATATCTACTTTTTGTAGCTCATCCGTCTGTAGAAGTTTAGATTGCAAATAGTCAGCAAATTCTTGTGGTTGAATATCTTGTTTTTGTTCTGATGATGGTTCATTTGATAGCGATTTTACTAGGCTGAAAAGATCACGGGGTTTATTTATTGATCTTTTGAGCATCTCAGTGTGATACTGCTTCCTCTTGGTTGTGATTGCTTCACGGTGAGTCTCTAAATAGAGATTGTAAGCTGTGTGATCATCAGCAGCAAGTGATCGGCGCCAGCGTTTTTCGAGTCTTCTCAGGTGCTTAAGAGAGTCTCGCAGATCAGGAGAGAACCAAGGGGCAGAGGTTCTTTTCTTTGAGGTGTTATTTTTGTGTGGTTGGATAGAAATGGCATTGAGTCTGCTATTCCAGTCTTCAATTGCTTCTTCCAGGTTGAAATGAGAGTCAGAAGCTGTAAAGATGTCTTACACATTGGAACATGGAACGTACGAAGCATGAACCAAGGGAAGTTGGAGGTGGTCAAGAATGAAATGGAACATGTACAACTTGATCTGTTGGGTGTCAGCGAAGTGAAATGGACTGGCATCAGGCACTTTGCATCAGATGATCTCATGGTCTACTATGCTGGAAATGAAAGACAAAGAAGAAATGGTGTTGCATTTATAATAAAGAAGAAACTTGCAAGAACTGTAATGAAATACAATGCAGTCAGCGAAAGCTTAATCTCTATTCGTCTACGAGGAATGCCTATCAACACAACTATAATTCAAGTATATACCCCAACAACAGCTGCAGAAGAGAATGAAATTGAAGAGTTCTATCAACAAGTACAAGCTGAAATGGACAGAACATGCAAACAGGATATCCTGATAGTCATGGGTGACTGGAATGCAAAAGTTGGCAACAAAGAAGGCAAAGTAGTTGGAAAATATGGACTTGGCAACAGAAATGAAGCTGGAGAAAGACTGATAGAATTCTGCAAGACCAACGATCTATTCATCTCAAACACTTTCCAGCAACACAAGCGGCGACTGTATACATGGACTTCACCCAATGGACTGTATAAAAATCAAATTGACTACATCTGTGGAAGTCAACGATGGAAAAGCTCTATAACATCAACAAAGACAAAACCTGGAGCTGACTGTGGTACAGATCAAAAACTACTAGTATGCAAACTCAAGCTAAAGTTGAAAAAGAGCAAACCACTCATGAATGCAGCAAAATATGACCATGAGAATTTACCACTGGAATTTAAAGATTGCCTGCAAAATCGATTTGCTGCTTTAGATACAAATGACAGAGCTCCAGAAGAGTTATGGAATGACATCAAGAAGGTTGTGTTGGAAGAAAACAAGAAGTCTCTACAAAAGGTGAAAAGGCAAAAACGGCCAAAATGGATGACGGAGGAAACTCTGAAAATTGCCCAGAAACACAGAGAAGCTAAAGCCAGAGGAGAAAGAAAGACAATCACAGAACTCAACAGAGATTTCCAACGTGCAGCAAGACAGAACAAGGAAAAGTACTACAATGACGCATGCAAGGAAATAGAAGCAGAAACTATTAGAGGAAGAACAAGATTGGCTTTCCTAAAGCTACGAGAGTTAAAAGAAAAAGTTTCAGCCTTGAATTGGAATGTTACAAGATGCTCAAGGTTCTATGTTGAATGATGCAGAGAAGATCAAGAAAAGGTGGAAGGAATATACAGAGTTTTTATATGATAAAGATAGCGTAGTTACTCACCTGTAACAGGTGTTCTCCAGGAGCAGCAGGAATCAGTCCTCACTTATGGGTGACGTCGGCGCCGACGGAGCCCTCGCGGAGCAATTTTCCCCAGCTTTCAAAGAAAGCCTTTGGGAATTGCAGCGCGCATGCGCGGTCGTCTTCCCGCCCGAGGGTGCCATCTTAGCCAGTCAGATGACATAGCTAAAAAAGACAGCATAAAAATTTGCAAAAAGAACATAAGCAGACGATTGCAACTCCAAGGGGAGGAGGGAGGGTAGTGAGGACTGATTCCTGCTGCTCCTGGAGAACACCTGTTACAGGTGAGTAACTACGCTTTCTCCAGGACCAAGCAGGAAGTCAGTCCTCACTTATGGGACTCCCAAGCTCAAGGCTACCGGAGACCCTAAGCACAAAAATGAGCTCCCTCTAGCTCAGCAGCACAGAAGGATAGAATCTTCGCTGAAATATCACCCACCGGTAGCCCACATCCGGGATGGAGGGTAGGAGTTGCTCAGACCTCAAAGAGATTACGGAGGACTGCCTGTCCGAAAGCACTGTCCCTACGGGACTCCCTCTCGAGACAGTAATGGACCGCAAAAGTCTGGCTCGAAGACCAAGTAGCGGCCCGGCAGATGTCTGCCAGCGGAACAGAGCGGAGGTAAGCCACGGACGTGGCCTTTGCCCGAACACAATGAGCCGTGACTCGACTTTCTAAGGAGAGTCCGGCTGCCCCATAAGCCCAAGAGATACAGTCCGCAACCCAGATGGACAGAGTACGCTTGGAGACCGGGAGCCCCAATCTATTGGGGTCAAAAGACACAAAAAGCTGAGCAGCTTTACGGTGCTCCCGCGTACGGTCAAGGTAGAAGTTCAGAGCCCTTCTACAGTCCAGGGTATGGAGGACCGTCTCAGCTCGGCTGGAGTGTGGTCTGGGAAAGAAGGTTGGAAGTACCACCTCCTGATTGATGTGAAAAGGGGAGACCACTTTAGGCAGAAATTTCGGATGAGTCCGTAGGACCACCCTATTCTTGTAGAACCTAGTGTAAGGGGGATCAGACACGAGGGCCTGCAATTCACTTACGCGTCTAGCGGAAGTGAGGGCTATCAAGAACAGTGTTTTCCAAGACAGAAAACGGAGAGAACAGGTAGGCATAGGTTCAAAAGGCGGACAGGTGATCCGCTGCAACACCACATTCAGGTCCCAGTCAGGCGCTGGCGGGCGCAGAGGTGGTTTAAGTAGAAGGAGACCTCGGAGAAACCTCGCTACGAGAGGGTCATTGGAGAGAGGTCTGCCGTCCACCGGCACATGATGTGCTGAAAGAGCACTGAGGTGAACTTTGACGGAGTTGGACTTAAGTCCCAGATTAGAGAGGTGCAGCAAGTACTGCAAGATCACCGACACCGGGCAGGAGAAGGGATCCTGAGACTGTTGGGTACACCAGACTGCAAAGCGACGCCATTTAAGGGCGTAGCATTTGCGGGTAGAAGGCCGTCGCGAAGCCAAGACGACCTCCTCCACCTCCGCCGGCAGGAGAAGGGGAGCAAGGACTACCCTCTCAGCAGCCAGGCCATGAGGTTGAGAGACCTGAGGTTGGGGTGCAGGAGGGACCCCTGATCCTGAGTGAGGAGATCCGGTTGTACCCCCAGAGGGATGGGATCCTCCACCGCCAGTTGCAGCAGGAGCGGAAACCACGGCTGTCTGGGCCAGCGAGGGGCCACCAGGATCATGAAGGCTTTGTCTCGGAGAACCTTGAAAAGAGTCCGAGAGACTAGCGGGATGGGAGGGAAAGCATACAGAAGGCTCCCCGACCATGAGATCAGAAAGGCGTCCGCCGCAACCCGAAGGGGTGCGGCTGACGAGAGCAGAAGCGAGGAAGTTGCCGGTTGAGAGGACTGGCAAAGAGATCTACCGTGGGGAGACCCCACTTGAGGAAGAGCTTCTGAACTACCAAGGGATCCAGACGCCACTCGTGCGGCTGGAGGACCCTGCTGAGTTTGTCTGCAAGGCAATTTTCTTGGCCCGGGAGATAAACCGCCTTGAGGAGAATGCCGTGACTGACGGCCCAAGAGCAGAGCTTCAGTGCCTCCCGGCAGAGGAGGAAGGAGCCCGTGCCCCCCTGCTTGTTCACGTAGAACATGGCAACTTGATTGTCCGTCTGGACAAGGACGGATTGGTGGGAAGTCAGGTGGGAGAAGGCCTTGAGAGCTAGGCGGATCGCCCTGAGCTCCAGGAAGTTGATCTGCTGAGCAGACTCCCACGTGGTCCAGAGGCCCTGAGTACGTGCCTCTTGGCAATGTGCTCCCCAGCCCAGGAGGGATGCATCGGTGGTCAGCACCCGGGTCGGCTGAGGTGACTGGAAAGGCATTCCGAATATCAGGTTCGGCTGCCGGAGCCACCACCGGAGAGACGAGAGCAGCGGCTCGGAGACGCGCACTAGGTCTGCCAGGCCGCCTGTGGCTTGTCGCCACTGCTGGCGGAGACACCATTGAGCAGACCGCATATTCAGGCGGGCATTGGGGGTCACATGGACGGTGGAAGCCATATGGCCGAGCAGTCTCAGGAAGCGCCTGGCGGAGACCAGGGGCTGGCTGCGAAAGCGGTCGGCTAGGTCCATGAGCCGTTGAGCCCTGTCGAGCGGTAGGTACGCTCGTGCCCGAGGAGTGTGCAGCCTTGCGCCGATGAACTCGAGATCCTGTGAGGGGAGCAAAGTGGACTTTGCGAAGTTTATAACAAAGCCCAAGTGCTGCAGCAGAGTCACCGTGCGGCACGTGGCGTTGGTGACCTCCTGAGCGGACGCTGCTCTGATGAGCCAGTCGTCGAGGTACGGAAAGACATAGAGGCCGTGAAGCCGGTGATGGGCCGCCAAGACCGAGAGACATTTTGTGAAGACTCGCGGTGCGGAGGATAGGCCAAAGGGCAGTACTCTGTACTGGTAATGATTTCCTGCCACCACAAACCTTAGGTATTGGCGGTGGCTTGGGTGGATGAGGATGTGCGTGTAGGCATCCTTTAGATCCAAGGAGCATAGCCAATCTCCCTGCTGGAGGTAGGGCAGAAGGATTCCAAGGGTAAGCATTTTGAACTTCTCCCGCACAAGGAACTTGTTGAGGTTGCGCAAGTCCAGGATGGGTCTGAGGCCCCCTGTTCTCTTTGGTATCAGAAAATACCTTGAATAAAAGCCTTGACCTCTCAGGTGGTGGGGCACCGGTTCCACCGCCTGTTCCTGCAGAAGACCTGCTAACTCCTGAAGGAGCAACTCCCTGTGCAGAGGGGGGCGCGAAGGTTCTCCCGGAAAATAGGAGGGAGGGACCTGATGGAAGTGGAGAAGGTAGCCTTCTCGCACGACCTGAAGTACCCAGGCATCTGCGGTGATGTTGGACCACCTGTGGGCGAAGTGAACCAGCCGGCCTCCGGTGCTGGGAGGAACCAGCGGGGGGGGAGAGGCTATGCTGAGCGAGTCAAAAACCCCCACCCTGCTGAGCAGGGGCTGGTGGTGCAGGCTTGGGGGCTTGCTGCCTACGGGACCCGTTACCCCGTCCCTTGGCCTGCTGGCCCTGTTGGGGAGCTGCAGGGGCCTGATAATGGGGGTACTGTTTGTAGGCAGCCGCCTTCCTCGGGTAAAAGGACTTTTTTCCCGAGCCCTTCTTTTTCTGGGAAGGGGCGGAGGTCTTCCTAGAAAGCCTGGTCCTGGTGAGAGTCTCAGTCTCAATTTGTGCAGCCTTTTCCGCCATGGGCTTGCCAAAGAGGTTTTCGCCTCGGCAGGGGACATCGACCAACTTGTCCTGTACCCAGGGCTCAAGGTCTGACGACTGAAGCCAAGCCTGTCGGCGGGCACCGATGCCGGCTGCGGCCACTCTAGCCGAGGCCTCAAATCCATCATAGGCTGCTCGGGACATGAACTTTGAGCATTCCCGAATGCCCGTGGACAAGGCTAGGAACCTCCGCAAGGGCTCCTCGGAGAGACCAGCGGAGAATCCGGCTAGCTCTTTAGCCAGATCCCGGAGATACATGCCCATGTAGAGCTGGTAAGTCTGGACACGACATGCGAGCATAGAGCCCTGGAAGCACTTCTTGCCAAGGCCATCCAGGTTACGGGCCTCCCTTCCAGGAGGCACCGAGGAGTGCATCTTCTGGCTCTTAAGACGATGCATGGCCGATTCCACTACCATGGAATGGTGAGGCAGCTGTGCCTTCTGAAAGCCAGGGCTCTTGCGGACCCGATAGATAGAATCGACCCGCTTGCTCAGGACCGGCGAGGAGGCCGGACTCTCCCACATGCGGAAGAGTAGTCGTTCCAGCATAGGAGGAACCGGCACAGTAAAGTGCTCCCTCGCGGGAGAGTCATACTGGAGGGCATCGAGCTCTTCGGCTCGAGGCTCCTCCTCGGGATCCGCAGGGAAGGCCAAAGCCTTGGCCATATCCCTAACGAAGTCCGAGAACCGGGCATCCTCCGGGGGGGACTGCTTCCGAGGCTCGGACCCCGGTGAGTCCGATGGGATACACCGAGTCCGGAAAGAATCAGGTGACTCTTCCTCCTCAGACTCCCAGACCGACTCCGACGAGGACTCGGTGGGGTCGGCCCGGGCAGGGTGCGGCGCCAGCCGCCCCGACGTCGAGGGAGTCGGCGTCGGCGACCTCGGTCCCGAACGGGAGGCCGAGGGTGACCTCGACCGAGGATCGACTCGAGTTCTCATGGACTCGAGGATCGGCTCGGTCTCCGGGGTCGACTTGGACGTCGACGTCCCGGCGGTCGGGGCAGCGGCGCCAGCGAGGCCAGCGAGCAGTGCCCGCTGCTGGTCCATGAAGGCAGACAGTCTGCTCTCCAAGGCCGTCAACCTGAGTCCGAGCTCAGGTGACCCAGCAGCCCCCGACTCGGGCCCCGACGGCGTCGGGCCCGACGTCGGCTGTCGCGGAGGCGAGTCCAGAAGGACCACAGGACTTACCCGGGCAGGCATCTCCGACTCCAGGCGAGGTCGCTTCGGGATGTGTTTCCTTCTCCAAGGACCCGGGGCGGCTGTCGGGGCTATGCGACCTGGCCCTCGCGGAACCAGGAGCGTCCACCGACGCTGCCCTCGCGGGTTTTTTCCTTCCGACGATGGTCCCCGGAGGGAGAACCCCGGTCGGAGGAGCTCCGGCGACGGTCCGAGCTGGAGCCTTTCGACGCGGAGGCCTCCGACGAGGTCCGGGTACGGCTGGGGTCAGCGAAGATTCTCTCACGCTGATGCCGCCGACTCCTCAACGCCTTTGAGGACAGTTTGCTGCAGGGCCCACAGATCAGTTCCTCATGATCCGGGCCCAGGCAGCGGAGGCAAAAGTCGTGTGTGTCGGTTAGTGACATATTTCGGTCACACCGACCACACCGCTTAAACCCACTGGCAGCCATCGGGGGAAAAAGGGCCCCTGCGAGGTCAAAGGACCGGGCTGCCAGGGAAACCGAAAACGAAAGCTGACTAAGTCAGAAAAACCGAAAAAAGTAAGCGGACTCGAGACCGGCGTCGCGAGTCCGGGCGGGAAAACGATCGGCGTCGAACCGAAAGAAAAAAGGATAAAACAAAGAAGAAAATCAACTTTTTCGCGGGGACAAGACGGGGACGTCTGTAGGGCTCCGCGGAAAAAAGAAGACTGGCTAAGATGGCACCCTCGGGCGGGAAGACGACCGCGCATGCGCGCTGCAATTCCCAAAGGCTTTCTTTGAAAGCTGGGGAAAATTGCTCCGCGAGGGCTCCGTCGGCGCCGACGTCACCCATAAGTGAGGACTGACTTCCTGCTTGGTCCTGGAGAACAAGTGGACCAACAGCCGTTTCAACCTGTACCTTATAATCAGGAACCATTGGTGATGAAAGAAGAATTTGAAGCAGCATTGAAAGCCTTATCAAAGAACAAAACATCAGGCATTGATAGCATTCCCACAGAAGTATTACAGCAATCTGATGCAGCTGTTACCATAGTTACAAGGCTCTGCCAAGAAATATGGAAGACAACATCATGGCCAACTGACTGGAAAAGATCTGTGTTTATACCAATACTAAAGAAAGGTGATCCAACTGACTGTGGAAATTATCACACAATCGCTCTGATCCCACATGCCAGCAAGATTCTACTGAAGATTATTCAAAAGTGACTACAACCATACCTGGAACAAGAACTACCTGAAGTGCAAGCAGGGTTCAGGAAAGGGCGAGGAACGAGAGACATCATTGCGGATGTGAGATGGATCCTTGAAAAGACTAAAGAATACCAAAAGGATATCTATTTGTGCTTTATCGACAACAGCAAGGCTTTTGACTGTGTAAACCATGAGGAACTCTGGGCCACATTAAGAAGCATGGGTATACCAGAACACCTGATCGTACTCTTGCACAATGTGTACATTGATCAAGAACCAACAGTTCGAACGGAACAAGGAGAAACAGAATGGTTTAAAATAAGCAAAGGTGTAAGACAAGGCTGCATACTTCCCCCCTACCTGTTTAATTTATATGCAGAACAAATCATCAAAGAAGCAGGATTGTATGAAGACAAGAGTTTGTGAAGATTGGTGGAAGACTCATCCACACCTTCGCTATGCTGATGATACCACATTACTGGCTGAAAGTGAAGATGATCTGAAACATTTGCTTCTCACAATTAAAGAACATAGTCTCAAAATGGGCCTGCACCTTAATGTAAAGAAGACAAAGATCATGACAACTGGCGTAATCAACAGGTTCATCGTTGAAGGAGAAGAAATTGAAATCGTGAACAACTTTAACCTACTTGGATCAACTATCAATAAAGAAGTAATAAGCAGTCAAGAAATCAGATGACACATCGCTCTTGGCAGAATGGCTATGAAAGACCTAGATAAGATTTTCAAAAGCAGAGATGTCTCTCTCCATACAAAGATTTGACTTGTTCAAGCCATGGTATTTTCAATATCATCATATGGATGTGAAAGCTGCGGGCCTGAAAGATAACCGTAACATACACCCTCCACTACAAGAGACGTCCAGGAACGCAAGCAAAAGCACGACTCTTTCAACCACACCCGGCTCGAGCTCCCCTGATCGGGTCTGAGCTCGCCGGCACCAGTACCAGCGACAAACACATTCATCAAGTACTACTGAACGAGAGCTCCCTGGAGCACAGGTGAGCACGCCGGCTCCTGTTACCAGCCTCAGTACACCCGACCATTTCTGATATAAGAAAACCACCTGGCAAGCAACTCAACAGGACAAACACCGGAAGATCCAAGGCTCCAACACATCTACAGGAAAGAGACCACATCGCTTCAAAACCCAGGTACTCTGGTACACCATGCCGCCCTTCCTAACCCCCATCTACTTTCTCACTCCTATCCTAACACTATACCCCCACCCAAGCACACTCAGCAACCCTCTCTACGCAGACACACTACCCTGCACAACCTCCTCTGCACAGACGCCATACCCACACCCAACCCCACACATTGACCTCCCATACACAGAAATCACAGCACCTCGACCCACAAACATCTGCGGCACCACACACAACCAAACACACACACACCACACTCCAACCCAAACCAACAATCACACCAACCACCTGCACCTCTCCATCTCACTCATAAACGCACGCTCCGCCAGGAACAAATACCACATGCTCCAAGACCTAATCATATCTGAGAAGATTGACATCCTATGTATAACAGAAACCTGGCTGACAGAAACAGACACGGTAATAATGAACCAACTGACACCAACCGGATACAGCTTTCATCACTGTTCCCGAACACACGCAAAAGGCGGAGGCATAGCCATAATTGCAAAGGACAACCTCCACCTACGGACCCACACTTCTGAAACCTCCGATGAAGCAGACATCCTCACCCTCACTAACAAACACCTCATGATATGCCTGGTCTACAGAACACCCGCTGTAAACTCTGACCTACCAAGGATACTACACCTCATCTCCGAGAGCTTTGACCCGTCAAAAGAACCAATTATATTGGGAGACTTCAATCTCCCATCCCTCCAGGACACTCAAACAGAAACATTCCTTAATGCCATGACAGCAATGAACCTGACACAGATCATAAATGAACCAACGCACGAAAAAGGAAACACACTGGACCTCATATTTCTGAACTCCCAAACATCCTCCTCATGCAGCAGTCCAACAATCTCACCAGTCCCATGGTCAGACCATTACATCATCCACCTCTCCCACGCATACCAACCAAACACAAACAGAGGAAACAATCAACACACACGGAGATTCAAAGCATTCAACAAAGAAGACTTCCTGACACTAACCCTACCAAACCTACTTACAAATTCCAACAACCTTGATGCCCTCATAAACAACTGGAACACCACAATCTCCTTAGCATCCAGTGCAACTCTAAACAAAACCAGCAACAAACCCATCTCCTCAAAGGCCCGTTGGTTCACCCCTGACCTCTGGAAACTAAAAACAAAACTTAGAAGAGCAGAAAGAAAATGGAGGAAAACCAAAAATGAAATAGACAAAAAGCAATACCTCTACGAACTCACTATCTACCACTCGGAGACCGATAATGCGAAGAGAAACTACCACACCAAAATCATCACGACAGCTGTAAACAAACCTCGCGAACTTTTCCAAATTGCCAAAAAACTGACAAAGGCACTGACCACTTCCGATCAACTCCCAGATATCCCCTCGGATCTCTTGGCCCGACAATACAAACAATTTCAGCAACCTCAACAACCTTACCTCTGCGCTACAACCACAAGGACATATCCCAGCACCACCATAAACGCAGACTGGAATACATTCAATGAAACCTCAAAAGAAGAGATAACTTCCACCATCTCCTGTCTGAACACCACTACCTTCCTGCTAGACCCCTGCCCTACGGAATGGATAAAGAAAACCAAGGAAGACCTGAGTGCCCCATTAACCCACATCATAAACGAATCCTTTAAACAAGGATACATACCAGATGCCCTCAAAACATCAATCATTCGACCAACCATAAAGAAGAGCAACCTGGACCCCCTGGACCCCACCTCCTACAGACCAGTTGCAAGCCTCCCCCTCGCCACCAAGATAATAGAAAAGATAGTCCAACGCCAGCTTCAAGATCATCTGGACACCAACGATATACTTGACCCGCAGCAACACGGTTTCCGACCACTACATGGAGTCGAGACCCTCATGACCATTCTATTGAACACTCTCATCATTGGAACCCAAGAGAAACAATCAGGATACATCCTGATCTTCCTAGATATATCAGCGGCCTTTGACACAATCTCCCACGAAATCCTCATACGCAGACTACAATCAATTGGAATCAAAGACACTGTACTCCAATGGTTCAGATCCTATCTAACCAACAGACAGCAACGGATCCGCACCCTCTCCACAACCTCGCCCCCTACCAACAACTTCAAGGAGTACCCCAAGGATCCACCCTATCAGCCATGTTGTTCAACATATATCTCCATCCGCTATGCTCAGTCATACGCACCCACAACATCAATTTCCACATCTACGCAGACGACATAATGCTCTATGCACCGATTACAACCACCAACCCAAAAAACGACCAGTTATCAGCCTGCTTCACCGACGTGGCCAACTGGCTACTGGAGAACAATCTATCCATCAACATAAAGAAAACCGAAGCCCTTATAGTGACAAAAGAACCTGACTTCAAACCGCCTACCCACATCAACATGGGAACCACGCAAATCCAAATCCAGCCCCAAATAAGATATCTAGGCGTCATCATTGACCAAGCTCTCACCTTTAAACAACAAATCAACAAAACCGCTGGGACGATATTCCACAAAGCCAAACTGTTCAACGCCTCCGACCCCTCCTAGAACCTCATGACTTCAGGACAGTAATGCAAGCTGTGACACTCCCTCATCTGGATTTCTGCAACATAATCTATCATGGACTTCCTGCCTCACACACCAATCCCCTCCGAACTGCCTTAAATACTACAGCAAGGATTATTCAGAATGCAAAAAAACGGGATCACATCACCCCAATCCTAAGAGACCTCCACTTCCTTCCAATACAAGCAAGAATCAAGTACAAAGCTATCCTACTCATCCACAAAACTATCCACCAAACACGGAACACCTCACTCCACTCCCTACTGCCTCGCCCATCCCACAACAGATCAACCAGACATTCCTCCAATAACTCTATCGTCGTCCCCCACAAAAGGACCAAATCCACACAACGGACCTGCAACAGAGCCTTCGAACTTTATGCTCCATCCCTCTGGAACTCTCTACCAAACCACATCAGGAACAACGCTGACATTGCATCATTTAAGAAACAGCTGAAGACAATCCTATTCCGTGAACATCTCTGAACAGAAAAACCACCCTATCCGCATGACCCAATACTTAGATTCAGCAGAAGTATACATGTCCATGTCTACCCAAATCATTAATTGTTGCCCCTTGGTGATGGCCCCACCCTGAAAAATTGCCCCCCTCCCATGTTATATGTTACACCGCTTTGACCCGGTGAAAAACAGGATATAAATGCAGTTAAATAAATAAATAAATAATAAATAAAGCTGGAGAGTGAAAATAATAGACAGGAAGAAAATTGATGCCTTTGAATTATGGTGCTGGCGGCGAATACTGTGTATACCATGGACTGCCCGAAGAACAAACCAGTCGGTACTAGAGGAGATCAAACCTAAGCTTTCTTTAGAAGCTCAGATGACAAGACTTTGACTTTCATACTTTGGACACATCATGCGAAGAGAAAGATCATTAGAGAAAGACATCATGCTTGGCAAGATAGAAGGTCAACGCAAAAGAGGAAGGCCAGCAATGAGATGGATCGATACAATAACAGCAGCTACAGGTACCAGTCTGTCAACAATGAGCCGCCTGACTGAAGACCGAACACAATTTAGGATAGCTATCCAGAGGGTCGCCATGAGTCGACTCCGACTCGATGGCACTTAACAACAACAAAATCAATGTGGTGTACATACTGTATTCTGACATGTAGTCAAATTTTAAAGTATATAACTCCGAATGTCATTATGTGGCGCATAAAAATTTAACCTTCCTTCAAAAGCTGCACAGCTTATATTTTATGCGCACACAGCCTACAGAAAATTAGAGGGAACATTGCTCTCAAGGAACAAGCCCAATTTCTGGAGGCAGAGATGGATATAGAGAAGAACTTCAGGGATATTGTGGAGCAATCCCACCTCCTGCTTGGCAGCCTCTGTGCTGTCATGAAGGAGTAAGGTTACCAGAAAGAAAAGCATCACCTTATTTTGGCACAAAGTAATCATGTAGGCGGGACCTAACCTTCAGGGGACGCAATATCCTTTCACACCGAGGATGTGTCTCCAGGAGCATGTGCCAAGGACAGAAGGGTTAGCATGGCTGTTGTAGCTGGCAATTCAGTCATTTTGCATGTAGACAGCTGAGTGGCTGGTGGAGGTGCTCCCACACCACCTAGATAAGATTTAGACAGTGCTGGAGCTTTCCTGGTACATATTGGTACAAATAACATAGGAAAAGTACATGAGGAAAATTCTGGAAGCCAAATTTGGGCTTTTAGGTAGACAGTCGAAATAAAGAACCCCTAGAGTAGCATTTTCAGAAATGCTTCTGTTCCATGTGCAGGACCCAAGAGGAAGAGGAGCTCTGAAGTCTCAATGTGTGATGAGACAATAGTGAAAGGAAGAGGGATTTAGATTTGTTAGGACTGGGGAAGGTGGATCGTATTTCGAAAAGATGGGCTCTACCTTAACCAGACTGGAATCAGGCTGCTGCGCACTTTCTTTTCTTCTGAGTGAATTCCATTTGCTACCATCCTATGTCGTTTGTCAGTTAACCAATTTCCAATCTAATTCACCATCTTAAGACCCATCCCTAGGCTATCCATTTTATTCATAAGCCTCCTAAGAGGAACAAAAGCTTTGCTGAAGTTTAAGTAGATCACATCTATTGCATGCTTTGGATCCAATTGTTTTATCCATTCAAAGAAATCAATCAGATTCATTTGGCATGATCTTTCTTTAGTAAAACCATGTTGCCTTGGATCTTAAAATCCAATAGATTCTAGAAAGCTCACTATCCTTTCTTTTAGTAGCTTTGCTATTACTTTTCCCATCACAGAGATAAGGTTTACTCGCTTGTGGTTGGCAACCTCCTTTCTGTTACCCCTTTATGAAGAGGGATCACCCAAGCCCTTCTCCAATCCCAGGAACATCCTCTGTCTCCACGGATCTAGTTTTGTTTAGTGTTATCTATAATGTTTTATGTACCTCATGTAGGTAACCTTCCATTTGTAATGTGACCACTTTGATTGTAGGATAAGGTGGGATACAAATCTGTCTAAATAAATAAACAAACAGATATAGGACTTCTTCCGAGTGAATTACCTCATGCCAAACTATAACAATCAAACTTCACCATTTGTGTTAATAAAACCAAAATGTTATTTTTTCATCTTTTTTGTACTGTGGCTTAATATTGGTCTCAGATAAACGGCAAGCTTTGACACTTTTTCAAGCGACACGCTTTAACACTTCTTTGGGGCAATGACTTCCACCCAAACTAGTGCACGTTTTACATCAATGACCTTTAGCCAACATTTTTTATCTTGAATATTACTTAATTATCTTGCTTTTTATCTATATATTTTTCTATAACGGGTTGATTTTCATCATACCCTATAATTTACTTAAAACTAGCGTTCGCCATTCTACTTAGCTTATGTAGAATCACGTCGGCTGCTGTCCCTTCTTTATTTTGCAACCAGTTGTGGTTGCAAAATAAAGAAGGGACAGCAGCCGACATGATTCTACATAAGCTAAGTAGAATGGCGAACGCTAGTTTTAAGTAAATTATAGGGTATGATGAAAATCAACCCGTTATAGAAAAATATATAGATAAAAAGCAAGATAATTAAGTAATATTCAAGATAAAAAATGTTGGCTAAAGGTCATTGATGTAAAACGTGCACTAGTTTGGGTGGAAGTCATTGACCCAAAAAAAAGTGTTAAAGCGTGTCGCTTGAAAAACTGTCAAAGCTTGCCGTTTATCTGAGACCAATATTAAGCCACAGTACAAAAAAGAAGAAAAAATAACATTTTGGTTTTATTAACACAAATGGGTGAAGTTTGATTGTTAAATAAATAAACAAACAAACACATTCTCTAAAACTGCCACTACAATCTCTCTGAGCTCTCTCAGTATCCTGGGATGTATCTCATCACTGCATGACCTTGTCCACTTTCAGGTTTACAAGCTGTTCATAAACACCTTCTTCCATGAATGGTGTGGTATCTATTCCATTCCATTCCCATCAGTACCTTTGTCAATCATGCATACTCCTTCTGTCATGAACACAGAACCCAAGTATTTGTTTAGCACTTTCGCTTTTTCCTTGTCACTTTTCACAAACCGGGCCTCAGCACGTCTAAGCTTTGCAATTCCACCTTTGGCCTTCTTCTGCTCAATATATCTGGATTCAAAAAAGCATGGGACAAACAGAGAATCTCTAAATGAAAAATGGGGACTGTTGTGGTTGTTGATATGGAAGGACAGACTAGATAGGCCATGTTGTCTTTTTCTGTCGTCATTTTTTCTATGTTTATATATCTGAAAAAAGCCTTGCCACCTCACTTCATACCTTTAACCATTTTTCCTTCTGTACATGCTTTTTCCATCCTGATTTCTTTGTCTCTTGCAGCTTTATCTGGTATTCATTTTTGTGGGGGGGGTTTTATAATCTCCTGAATTCTGTGCATGTTGCCTTTTTTCCCTTATTTTTGCAGCAACTTCTTTGGAGTACCATATTGATTTCCTTTTTCTCGTTAATGTCCTTACATTTAGATCCATTGTCCTTTTTATAGCCTTTTTTCAGTTTAGCCCACTGCCTTTCCAATTTCCTTATCTCCTCCCTCCTTGTCAGTTCCCCCTTAAGGTGCTTTCCCATTTTACTGAAGTCAGCATTTTTGAAATCTAGGACTTTGAGTTTGCGGTTACTGAATCCTGCCTTTGTTTTTACCTCAAACCACACTGTATGGTGATCACTGCTGCTCAAGTTGTCACCTGCGTAAACATTAGATACAATATCTCCATTGGTGAATACTAGATCCAGTATTGATCCTCCCCTGGTGGGTTCCATCACCATTTCTCTGAGCAAAGCATCTCTTCAAGGCATCCACAATTTTTCTACTTCTCTCCAGATTGCAGATGGGATACTCTAATCACAACTGGTAGATAAAGGTCACCCAATATCTCTTCTCCATTCATTACCAACCCTGCAATATCATTGATCGTCTTCCATTTCTTCTGTTTGAGTTCAAGCTCTGTACGTCTTCCATTTCTTCTGTTTGAGTTCAAGCTCTGTAGATTATTAGTGTGGATGGAAGAGCCATCTCCTTTTTCACATTGCTCCTATTATTCTGGTCTTGCCTATTGTCATGAGGTAGACAGCACAGACCCTGAAATATTAAGAAATAATATGAAAGAAGAGCTTACCTTGCAGCCACATGTGCAGTTGCAGCATTCACAGTGCAGAGAGGCAGGGAAAAGGAAAACAAACTTTCCACATGGTTTTAGTGACGCAATAAGAATTGAGGGTTCCAATCAGGCTCACCTGGACCCAGACTCACGTTCTACGTTAGTTGAGCAGAGAGATAAAAACAGGTGGGAAATCCCACAGAAGGAGAAGGAGGAGGGGAAGGAGAGAGAAAGGAAGCTGGAGCCTGGATTAGGGCTGGAGCAGGAGTTTGATTCTGAGGAGGAAAGCAGAGACCAAAGGAAGTCTGACTGCAGTTCCAGGCAGGCTTGGAGAGAAGGTGAGAACAGAACTCCCAAGCAGTTACAGAAAGAGACGTTGCCTTGGAGAACCAGGGCTGAAGAAAGGCAGGCTGATAAACCCAGGAGAGCTAAGAAAGACGGTAGCAAAGTCTTCCCAGCCAGAGGGGTCCTCATACCGAGGCAAACAGCCCAGCCAACAGAAGGCAGAGGTCACATTCAGGGAAGCTCACTGAAGGCAGGAAGTGAGTTTCCTTCAGCCAAGCACAGTAACCGGTGTTCCCAACGAAGAGCAGGCTGCAGGGCAGAGAGCAAGCCTTGGCTAGAAGCAGAGGAGGTTGAAACCATCTTCTCCACAGGAAAAGATAAGTACCCTATCTTTTGTGAAGGGAGAGAATGGGGTCTCCGTGGGAAAAGCCAGGCTTACAACAAGCTAGTGAACTCTTATTGGCCTAAGCCGGGGGAAGAAATCCCCAGCACAGCTCCTGCTATCTGGGACACACAAAAGCAGCTCCAACTTGCAGCAACTGAGGTTTCCCCAGGGCAAGGCTCGGAGAGCAACTTCACAGGGGCTCAGTGTCCATACACAGGACCAGGTCCTGGCCCTATGCAGTGGGAGAACTATAGCACAGAAAACATCCCTGAGTCCATGGAATGTGCTTTATGTGTGGCTGATAACATAGAGTCTCTCTGTTAAGGAAAAGAGCAAGAAAGAAAGTGTATTTGCACATTGGAAATGTGTTGGACTATTGTTTGCTGGAAAGAAGCATAATTATTGTTTTGTTAAACATCCTCTACATCGGTGAAACAACCGTTCTTTTAAGTTGTCCTTATTCTATGACATCCTCAAGGGAAAGGGAATAAAACCCAACCTTAATTTCACTCTGGTCACAACTACAGTGTCCGTTATTTCCACAACTCAAGGCTATACCCGGGTCTAGGCAACCACCTAGGACTGGCATGGTCTCACACTATGCATTCCTTTCCCTTACCATGGACCACTGAAAATGGTATGATTTTTGCTAGGTGCTTAAGCCCCTCTCTTAAATTCTGGAATTCTCCTTGCATTACACTGACTCTTTCAAACCAGGTCACGGATCCCTTTTTTCTTCGCCGGTAATACTGAGAATATAGTTTGTATGCCTGCTAACCAAAGGACCCAGTAAACATCTGATCTTTATATTTCTTTCAAGTTAATTAATTAAGCTGGATTTCTATACCGCTTTTCACCGGGTCAAAGTGGTTTATTGGAAACAAGGATATTTACAGTTACAGTGAACAGTTGAACTATGTACAGCCTGCAGTTGTCGAATATACAGTTGATCAACTATGTTCATTGTATGCAAGGTCGTGGGTTACATATCAAGAGTGTTGGGTAATACATCAGCTAGAGTGGGTCCTGGGAATTAGGTGGTGAGGTTGAAGTGTTCTGTGAAGAGGTGAGTCTTTAGGTGCTTCCAGAAGGAGCTGAGGTCAACGATGCATCTTAGGGGGTCCAGCAGAGCATTCGAAGGTTGATGGCATATAAAGTTGGAAGGTACGAGCACAGGTTTGTTGGTTGAATTTTGTTCTGGCATGGGAGATAATCAGGGTATTCTTTGTGGAGATTCGTCTTGGTCTGTTTGGTTAGGGGGTTTGCAGCAGCGTGTGGATGTGAGCGCGGGGGGGGGGGGGGGGGGGGGGGGGGGGGAGTGGGTCAGCATGGATGGCTTTGTGAGTCAATAGGAGTGTTTTGTTTTTTATTCAACTAGGGAGTGGTAGCCAGTGGAGATGTTTAAGTATAGGTGTGATGTGCTCCAGGCAGGTTGCTCCCAGGAAGATGCATGCAGTTGTGTGTAGTGCCATTCGTAGTGGGTGGATTGTGAATTGCAGGAAGCCTTGGTGTTGCAGTAGTCCAACTGCAGTAGCATCATTGCTTGGAGGGCAAAGTGGAAATCGGATGCTTCTAGTAGCAGGCAGAGATGTTTCAGCATTTTTGCCTTGCAGTATATTAATCTGGTGATTTTGCTTTTCTGAGTCTAAAAGGAGAGGTGGAGGTCTAGGGTGATGCCAAGGTACTTAAGCTTGGTCTCGACTTCGACATTGGTGTTATTCAGAGTTAAGGTGGTGAGAGGGGAGAAAGTGTTGTCTTTCGTTATAAAGAGGGCCTGGTTTTTTTTAATAGTTGATTTCTATGTTGTTGGATTTGAGCCAGTTGATAAAGTTAATGCTTTTGATAAAGTGTCCCTCAGCAGAAGAATTTTGTTATGAAACCATTTGAGAATTTCTTCTGGTTTACATGTACAATTAATTTTTCATTTCCAATTCTGGTATCATAGAAGATGCCCTTTCTGGAATATAATGAGTTTCTAGGGCTATAATTGTAATGCCCAAATTGAGCCCGGATTACTGGGCTATAATCACATTTTGTGTGTGTATGATTAGGAAGGGGGAAAGAGGAACATTGGGTCATAGGACTTAACCTAACACAGCCCATTTATTACTCTTGCTTTGAATGTTTTTGAGAATGTGTATGTTTTCTGGATACTGTGTAGTAGAAAAAACCTTTCTGACCAGATCAACCTTTGTGTGTTGATTTTAATTAACTATACAGAATACAATAGTTTCTGGGACATCACATTTCTAATCTAGAATATTATATGATATGGAGTGGCAATATCTGTAACCAATATTTACTTGGCAGAAATTGTATTTATGCTTCTAGATAATCTTTTGATGATTCTTTTAGGAACAAAGAATGGTGTAGTACCCTTGCAAAGTAAAGGTGGTACCTCTTTGCTTAACAATTTGGCAAGCTGTGACAGATGCACTGTGGCAAGGCTCAGTAAGAAATTCACAAAGAACTTATTGAAATCAACTAATTTGGCACATATTCCCTTTGGAAAAAATGACATATGAATTAAATGGCAACGCAGGTATTTTATAAAGTTGGAGAGCACTATTTTTATGGGAAGTGAAAAGCAACACCTCCATAGAAACAAGTATTAAAGTTCTATTTCCTACTCCTTCCTTTTCCCCCTCTATTTTTCTTTTCATTGAGTGGTCAAGTTTTATCCATACAATGTACTTCCTTCTGCAACAGAGATGGTGGAGTGGTTGGGGACTGAACAGACAACACTTCAAGCAACCAGCATAAGATATACTAACATAACACGCTGAAGGATAAAAAGTGATAAAAAAAGCAGAGAAAGAGTAGTTACTCACCTGTAACAGGTGTTCTCCAGGAGCATCAGGAATCAGTCCTCACATATGGGTGTCATCGGCACCGATGAAGCCCCAGCGGAGCATTTCCTCAGCTTTCTATGAAAGCCTTTGGGAATGCAGACACGCATGCACGGTTCCCTTCCCGCCTAAAGGTGCCATCTTACCTCAGTCAAATGACATAGCTAAGAACAGGACACAAAAATGAAAAATGAACTATGTACAACTGCAACACCAAGGGGAGGAGGGAGGGTTGTGAGGACTGATTCCTGCTGCTCCTGGAGAACACCTGTTACAGGTGAGTAACTACTCTTTCTCCAGGACCAAGCAGGAAGTCAGTCCTCACATATGGGTGACTCCCAAGCTCTGGGCTACCGAGGAACCCAGGCTGAACATGAGTACTCCCTCTAGTCTCAGCAGCAAAGAAAGGCTTTTCAAGGACACAACCTCCACTGGTAGCCCAACAGAGGGCAGGAGTTGCCTAAACCTCAAAGAGATTCCGGAGTACTGCCTGGCCAAAAGCACTGTCTCTATGGGACTCCCTCTCCAGACAGTAACGGGCCGCAAAAGTCTGGCTTGAAGACCAAGTTGCAGCCCTGCAGATGTCTACCAAGGGCACAGAGCGGAGATGAGCCACTGAGGCAGCCATTGCCCTGACACAGTGGGCCGTAACCCGACCCTGCAAAGGAAGGTCAGCCGCCTTGTAAGCCCAGGTGATACAGTCAGCCACCCAGATGGACAAGGTACGCTTGGACACAGCCAACCCCAACTTATTAGGGTCAAAAGAAACAAAGAGCTGAGTAGCCCTTCTATGCCCCTGCGTACGGTCAAGGTAGAAGGATAAGGCCCTCCTACAGTCCAGGATATGCAGGACTGCTTCAGCCTGAGGCTTAGGGAAGAATGTTGGAAGAACCACCTCCTGATTGAGGTGGAAAGAGGAGACAACCTTTGGGAGGAACTTTGGATGAATCCTGAGGACTACCCTGTTCCTATAAATCCTGGTGTAAGGCCTATCACAGACCAGGGCCTGAAGCTCACTCACTCGCCTAGCCGAAGTAAGGGCTATCAGGAAGAGTGTCTTCCAGGAGAGGAAGCATAGTGGGCAAGTAGCCATCGGCTCAAAAGGTGGGCGAGTCAGTTGCTGCAAGACCACATTCAACTCCCACTCAGGGGCAGGACGACGGATTGGAGACTTGAGCAAAAGCAAACCCCTGAGAAAGCGGGACACCAAGGGGTGAACCGACAGAGAATGTCCTTCCACCAGTGAGTGGTGAGCTGCTAGAGCTGAGAGGTGGACCTGAACAGAATTGGACTTAAGTCCATGATTGGACAAGTGCAGTAAGTACTGAAGCACTACTGGTACAGTACAGGAGAAAGGATCCTCAGTACGTAGCTGACACCACACAGAAAACCTTTTCCATTTGAGAGCATAGGTTTTCCGAGTGGACTGTTTCCTAGAGGCTAGGACAACCTCCTCAACTTCCTGAGGTAGGCCCCAGGGAGCCAAAACTACCCTTGCAACCTCCAGGCCATCAAATTGAGAGCTTTGAGATTGGGGTGCAAAAGGGAACCCTGATCCTGAGAGAGAAGGTCGGGTTGCAACCCCAGAGGCAGTGGGGGATCCACTGCCAGCTGAAGCAGAAGTGGAAACCAAGGTTGTCTCGGCCACCTGGGAGCCACCAGCAGGACCGAGGCCTTGTCCTGAAGAATCTTGAAAAGAGTTTGGGCCACCAAGGGCGAGGGAGGAAACGCATACAGGAGGCCCTGAGACTAGGGAATCAGAAAAGCATCCGGTGCTATTTTCAAAGGATGCGGTTGCCTGGAACAGAACTTTGGCATTTGTTTGTTCAGTGGACTGGCAAACAGATCTATCCAGGGGAGACCCCATTTCAGGAAGATCCTCTGAACTACCAAGGGATGCAGTTGCCACTCGTGGGGCTGCAGAATCCTGCTGAACTTGTCGGCCAGATAGTTCTCCTGGCCTGGAAGGTACACAGCCCTGAGGAGCATGCTGTGCTTTAGGGCAAATGACCAAAGGTCTTGAGCTTCTCAACAAAGGAGCCTGGACCCAGTCCCGCCCTGTTTGTTCACATAAAACATGGCCACCTGGTTGTCTGTCTGATTGATGAGCCAGGGCAGGAGAGAAAGCTTTGAGAGCTAGGCGAATAGCCCTGAGTGCCAGGAGATTGATCTGCTGTGCCGTCTCCCAAGGAGACCACAGGCCCTGGGTGCACTTGTCTAGACAATGAGCCCCCCCAGCCCTGCAGGGAGGCGTCGGTGGTCAGTACCACCATGTATCCAGGAATCTGAAAGGGCACCCCTTTTAGCAGATTGGGTGGGTGCAGCCACCAGCTGAGGGAGTTCAGAAAGTGTCTGGACACCCTTATCCTGTCCCTGAGGCTGCCTGTGGCCTGTGACTACTGAGTCCGAAGGCACCACTGTGCAGACCTCATATGGAGCCTGGCATTGGGGGTCACATGTACTGTCGAAGCCATGTGGCCTAGAAGCCTCAGGCAGAGTCTAGCGGAGACCAGCGACCTGTTGAGAAACTGGTTTGCCAAGGCTATCAATCGTTGTGCTCTTCCTTCTGGCAAGAAAGCCTTTGCGAGGAGAGAGTCCAGCCTTGCTCCTATTAACTCCAAATTTTGGGGGGGGGAGCAAAGTGGACTTTGCGAAGTTTATGGCAAACCCTAGGCTTTGAAGAAGAGCAATAGTTCTGAGGGTGGCTTGGCTAGCCCTCCTGGCACGTCTGACCCCTGATGAGCCAGTCGTCCAGATAGGGGAAGACAAAGATTCCCTGATTCCTCAGATAGGCTGCCACCACTGCCAGGCATTTGGTAAAGACCCTGGGAGCGGAGGTCAGGCCAAATCTGTACTGATAATGGTTTCCACCCACAATGAACCTGAGGTACTTTCTGTGGTCTGGATGAATGAGGATGTGAGTGTACGCATCCTTTAGATCTAAGGAGCATAGCCAATCTCCCTGCTGGAGGTAGGGCAGAAATGTTCCAAGAGTAAGCATCTTGAACTTTTCTTTCTCTAGGAACTTGAGGTTCCTGAGGTCCAGAATGGGTCGAAGGCCACTAGTTCTTTTGGGCACCAGGAAATGCCTGGAGTAGAATCCGTGACCTTGCAAGTGGGGAGGCACAGGCTCCACCGCCCTGTCCACCAACAGACCTTGAAGTTCCTGAAGGAGAAGGTCTGTGTGCAGGGAAGGCCTTGGAGGCTCCCCTGGAAAGAATGGTGGAGGCAGTTGGTGAAAATGTAGTGCATAGCCCTTGTGGACTATGTCCAACACCCAACTGTCCCCAGTGATGAGGGGCCATTGGTGGGCAAAGAGGACGAGGCGACCTCCTGTGCAGGGTTGGGAGAGCAGGGATGGAGGCTACGCTCAAGGAGTCAAAAACCCCCATCCTGCTGAGTGGGAGCAGGGGCCGGAGGCTTGGGGGTCCTCTGCCTACGGGGCCCATTACCCTGCCCCTTGGCTTGCTGACCCTGGGGTGCAGCTTGGGTAGCCTGATATTGAGGGTACTGTTTGTAGGCAGTGTCCTTCCTCGGGTAAAAGGGCTTTTTACCCGAGCCCTTCTTCTTATGAGAAGGGGCAGAGATCTTCCTAGAGAGCCTTGTCTGTGTAAGGTGCTCTGTTTCGAGCTGGGCGGCCTTCTCAGTCATGGGCTTGCCAAAAGGGTTTTCACCTCGGCAAGGGACATCGACCAACTTGTCCTGAACCCATGGCTCGAGGTCCGATGACTGCAGCCATGCCTGGCGTCGAGCTGCAATGCCGGCTGCCGCAACTCGGGCCGAAGCCTCGAAGCCATCGTAGGCCGCACGGGACATAAACTTTGAGCAGTCCCAAATCCCCGAGGACAAGGACTTGAATCTCTGCAAGGGTTTCCCGGAGAGTCCAGCAGAGAACCCGGCCAACTCTTTGGCCAGGTCCCGCAAATACATGCCCATGTACAGCTGGTAAGACTGGACACGGCAAGCAAGCATCGAGCCCTGGAAGCACTTTCTACCGACGCCATCGAGGTTCTGGGCCTCCCTGCCGGGGGGCACCGCAGACTGCATCTTCTGGCTCTTCAGACGATGCATGGCCGATTCCACAACCATGGAATGGTGTGGTAGCTGTGCCTTCTGAAAGCCAGGGCTTTTCCTGAGTCGATAGATCGAGTCGACTAGCTTGCTTAAAACTGGCGCCGAGGCCGGTGCCTCCCACATCCTGAAGAGGAGCCGTTCCAGCATCGGAGGAACCAGGACAGTAAAGGCCTCCTTCGGAGGAGAGTCATAAGGCAGGGCCTTGAGCTCTTCCTCAGGGTCCGCCGGAATAGCCAAGGCAGTGGCCATATCCCGGACAAACTCCGAGAACCGAGTATCCTCCGGAGGGGATCTACTCCGGGGCTCAGACTGCGGTGAGTCCGACGGGACGCACCGAGTCTTGAATGTATCGGGGGACTCCTCATCCTCTGTCTCCCAGGCGGACTCATCCAACAAGGAGGCAGGGTCCGACCCTGCGGGGCCCTGGAGCACCCGCCCCAATGCCGGAGGCACCAGCGTCGACGCCCTCGGTCCCGAACGGGAGGTCGAGGGAGACCGCGACCGAGGTCAACTTCGAGCCATGATGGACTTGAATATCGGCTCGGTGTCCGGGGTCGACTTTGAAGTCGATGTCCCGGTTGTTGGGGCAGATGCGCCAGACAGGCTGGCCATCAGTGCCCGTTGCTGCTCCATGAAGGCAGACAATCTGCTCTCCAAGGCTGTCATCCTGAGACTCAGCTCGGGAGACGCAGCAGCCACCGACTCGGGCCCCGGCAGCGCCGGGCCCGACGTCGGCTCTCTGGGAGGAGAGTCCTCGAGGACTACAGGGCTTACGTGTCCAGCAGACTCCGGCTCCACGTGAGGAACTTTGGCAGGCTTCTCTTGTTCCACGGGCCAGGGGCGACGGTCAGGGGTCTTAGACCTGGCCCTGGAGGAGCCAGGAACCTCCAACGACGACGCCCTCACGAACCGCTTCTTCCTCTTGAGCTCCCGATCAGGGGACCCCCTGTCCGAGGAGCTCCGACGGCGCTCGGGATCCGAATCCCGAGATGTCGAGGCCTCAGACGAGGTTCGGGCCCGGCCGGAGGCTGAGTCCGAGAAAAGCCTTTCTTTCTGCTGCTGGCGACTTCGGAGTGCCTTGGAAGACATCTTCCCACATGGTCCACACGACTTAGGGTCGTGATCCGGGCCGAGGCACCGAAGGCAGCAGTCGTGTGTGTCGGTGAGAGACATTAATTTCTTACACCGATCACACTTCTTGAAACCGCTGGAAGCCATCGGGGGAAAAAAGAGTCCCCACGAGGTCAAAGGACTGGCCTTCCAGGGAAAAAGCAAAAAAAGGGCGTGAACGCCAGCCACGAAGGGCAAAAACCGAAAAAGAAGAATCGGGCTCGATACCGGTGTACCGAACACGGCGGGAGGGGAACCGGCGTCGAACCGGGAGAAAAAGCAGCGAGAATCGACGAAAAAAATCAACTTTTATCCGGGATGACAGGACACACGTCCGGTGGGCTTCTCGGAAAAAAAGAGACTGAGGTAAGATGGCACCTTTATTTTTATTTATTTTTTTATTTTATTTAACATCTCTTATATACCGCACTATTGTCATCAGCGCGGTTTACATGAAACAAACATATACATACAGAGAACTGTAATGCATTTACAAGTAACAGGGGTTTTTGAACTTGGATTAAAAAGGTAAACTATGTAGACTAGTTAACTATTTACAATATCTATACACATTAGTCACATTGGTTATCATTTGGGTTGTCTTGGTCAGAAAAAGTGTCGGTAGTATTTTCATGAGAAAAGATTAGATTGGGAAATAGCTTAAGAAGAGGTGGTGTTTGAGGCTTTTTCTGAATTGTGTTAGGCTGGAAGGGAACTGCGCATGCGTGCCTGCATTCCCAAAGGCTTTCATAGAAAGCTGTGGAAATGCTCCGCTGGGGCTTCATCGGCGCCGATGACACCCATATGTAAGGACTGACTTCCTGCTTGGTCCTGGAGAAAATGCAGTTACTCACCTGTAACAGGTATTCTCCAGTGACATCAGGAATCGGTCCTTACATATGAGTGACAATGGCGCCGACGGTACCCGCAGAGAACATTTCCCCAGCTTTCAAAGAAAGTCTTTGGGATATGCTACCACGTATGCATGGTCCCCTTCCTGCCCAAGAGTGTCATCTTGTCCAGTCAGATGACATAGCTAGGATGGCAGTAAAAACTAAAACATGGTAGGAAGGAAACTCCCAAGATGGGAGGGCTGTGAGGACTGATTCCTGCTGTCACTGGAGAACACTTGTTCCAGGCGAGACAACATAACAAGCAGAAGTCAGTCCTCACATATGGGAATCCCTAGATCTAGGCTGCCGAAGACTGAACCATGATAGCACCAACTGCGACCAATAGGTAGCCGTGAGTTGCAGAAGTTGAGCCCCCGTCGCGAGACTCTGCAAGACCATAGCGTCTAGCGACACTATCACTCCAGTAGCTTGAACACAGAAGGGTCAGAGGGCAGGAGTTACCTACACACCAAGCATATTACAGAGTTCTGCCTGGCCAAAGGCAATGTACCTGCGGGACTTGCTCTCCAGGCAGTAGTGAGCTTCAAACATATGAACTGAAGACAATGTGGCAGCCTTGCAGATTTCCGTCACTGGCACTGAGTGAAGGTTGGCCACCAATGCAGCCATTGCCCTTATGTGATGCGCTGTGAACCGGTACTCAAAGGAGAGGCCAGCTCACTTACAGGTGAGGGCAATACAGTCCACCACCCAAGTAGACTGAGTTCACTTAGTGATGGGGAGCCTCAGTCTGCTGGGGTCATAAGACACAAAATGCTGAGGAGCTTTTTGATGGGCCTGAGTCCACTGTAAGTAGAAGGACAGGGCCCATTTGCGATCTAGTGTATGAAGTACTAGTTTCTCCTTGCGTGAGGTACGGAAAGAAGGTGGGGAAGACCACCTTTTGGTTGAGGTGGAAAGGAGACATCACCTTTGGGAGGAATTTGGGGTGTGTTCGGAGCACTAGCCTGTTCTTGTAGAACCTTGTATATGGTGGATCCGCCACCAGGGCCTGGAGTTCGCTCACTCTTCAAGTGGACGTGAGGACCACCAGAAAGGCCACTTTCCAAGACAGGTACCGCAGGTGGAAAGTTGATAGGGGCTCAAACGGTGGTTTGGTGAGCTGGGAGAGCAACATATTGAGGTCCCATTCCGCCACTGGAGGGTAGAGGCAGCTTGGATAACAGGAGGCCCCGGAAGAACCTGGAGACCAGGGGCTGGCCTGAAAGGGGTTTTCCCTCGATGGGGTGGTGGTGAGCGGCTATGGCACTCAGATGTACCTTCACCGAGTTAGATTTCAGCCTGGTGCATGACAGGTGCAGCAGGTAGTGAAGTACTAGTTACAGATGGCAGGAGAAGGGATTCTCATCCCTTTCCGCACATCAGGCGGGGAACCATTCCATTTAAAGGCATAAGCCTGTCTGGTGGGGGGTTTTTGGGAGGCCAGTAGGATCTCCTCGACTTTTCCTGTAAGACTGAAAGGGGCCAGTGCTACCCTTTCAGCAGCCATGTTGTTAGCGTTAGTGACCCCAGATTGGGGTGCAGGAGGGAGTCGTCCTCCTCCTGGGACAGGAGGTCCGGGGCTGAGCCCAGTGGGACTGGGAGTGCCACTGACAGGGAAAGCAGCCTGGGCCACCTGGGGGCAATCAGTATAATTGATGCCCTTTCGCTCTGGACCTTGAAGAGGGTCCTGGCGAGCAGGGAGGTCAGTAGGAATGCATAAAGTATGCCCTCGGACCTCGAGATCAGAAAGGCATCTGCCGCCATTCTCTTCGGGTGCGGCTGATGGGAGCAGAAGCATGGGAGCTGTGTGTTGTCCAGAGAGGTGACTAGGTCAATCATGGGCCTGCCTCAGAGGTGTAAGAGCTGCTTCATTACTCTGGGGTTTAAGTGTCACTCGTGTGGATGAAGGACTCTGCTCAGCCTGCCTGCTAGGCAGTTATCCTGGTCTGGGAGGTACACCACTCGCAGAAGCATGCTACTGCATGCTGCAAAGAGAGGAGGGACACCACCTCCTGACAGAGGGAGTATGTACCCGTAGCCCCCTGCTTGTTGATATAGAACATGGCAACCTAGTTGTTTGTCTGGATCAGCACAGGTCGGTGTCGCAGATGGTGATGAACGCTTATAGGGCCAAGAAGATTGCCCTGAACTCCAGTAGATTGATCTGTAGGAGTGATTCCTCTTGAGACCAGCTGCCCTGTGTGCGGCAGTCTCCGCAATGTGTCCCCCAAACCAGGAGGGAGGCATCTGTGGTCAGGGTCCTCTGTCGTGCAGGTGCCTGGAAGGGCATTCCCGCCTGGAGGTTGCAAACGTTTTACCACTAGTTGAGGGACTCCGCCAGCTGGTGGGTAACCCTGACCCTGTCCCGTAGCCTGCCCGTGGCCTGAGTCCACTGCGAGCACAGGCACCACTGGGCTGTCTGCATGTGTAAGCGGGCTGAGGGTCTGATGTGGACAGTCAAGGCCATATGGACCAGTAGGCAGAGGATGAGACGAGCCAGTACTGACCAGTGGTGCTGTACCTCTCCTGCCAGTTGCCTGAGACATTCGGCCCTTTTTCTCGGGAAGATGGCCTTGACCTATAACGTGTCCAATTGTGCACCAATGAACTCCAGGCTTTGGGCTGGAGAGAGATGGGATTTGGGGTAGTTGAAAACAAACCCCAAGTGCAGTAGGAGGGTTATGCGCTCTGTGGCCTGACTGACCTCTAGTACCGCCTCGATGATCCAGTCATCCAGGTAGGGGAAGACGAAAGTCCCTTGTAGGCGCAGGTAGGCAGCTACCACTATCAGGCATTTGGTAAAGATCATTGGTGAGGAGGCCAGGCCGAAGGAGAGTACCTGCCTATGGGAGGTGTTGATCAGGATGTGAGTATATGCATCCTTTAGATCCAAGGAACACAGCCAATCTCCCTGGTGGAGGTGAGGCAGCAGTGTTCCAAGAGATAGCATCTTGAACTTCTCCCTCACCAGAAACTTGTTAAATTTCTCAGGTCTAGTATGGGCCTGAGGCCCCCAATTCTCTCTGGGACAAGGGAGTATCTGGAGTAGAAGCCTTTTCCTCATAGATGTTTGAGTGCAGGCTCCACTACATTGTCTCTGAGCAGATCTGCGAGCTCTAAAAGCAGAAGGGTCTGGTGAAGGAGGTTGCACTGGCTCTCTGGAAGGAACCTGGGAGGTACCTGCTGTAGATGGAGGAGAAACCCTTTCCCTACCACCTGCAGTACCAACTGGTCCGAGGTGACACTGCCCACTCATGGGTGAAGAGTGCCAGGCGGCCCCCTGTGAGCTGGTGACGATCTTCCAGGAGAGGGGAGGCCCTGCCCTGGGAGTCAAAAGCTCCTCCAGGCTGGGCGAGAGCTGGGGCCTGGGGCTTCTAGGCCCCATGGCTTTGTTGTTTGGGGTCAGAATCCTGTTGCTGGCCTGAGAAGGACTGGTAGTGGTGACTCTGCTGAAAAGGCCCCTTTTTCCTCGGGGACAGGGATCTTTTCCCCAATGGTTTCTTATGAGGAAAGGATGAGGACTTCTTGGAGAACTTCTGTCGAGTCACCACGTCAGCTTCGATCCCGGCCGCCTTGCCAAACAGGTTCTCCCCAGTGCAGGGGACTTCGAGCAGCTTGTCTTGGACCCATTGCTCGAGGTCCGAAGACTGCAGCCAAGCTTGGCGCTGGGCGCCGATGCCGGCTGCTGCTACCTGAGCTGCTGCTACCTGAGCTGCTGACCCAATGCTGTTGTAGGTCGACCAGGAAAAGAACTTAGAGCAGTCCTTGATCCCGGAGGTCAGGTAATGGAACCGCCGGAGGGGGTTCCCTGGTAATCCCTGCTGAAAACCCAGACAACTCCTGGGTTAGGACCTTTAGGTACATGCCTATGTACAGTTCATAGGCTTGAATCCTGCAACCCAGCATGGAGCCCTGGTAACACTTGTGCCTGAGAGCATCGAGGGCTCTACCGTCCCTTCCATGAGGGACTGAAGAGCAGGTCTTCTGGCCCAAGTTTCTGCATGGTCAACCTGACGACCATGGACTTATGTGGGAGTTGGGGTTTGTGGAAACTGGGGCTCTTCCTGACATGGTAGATGGTGTCAAGGCGATGGCTCACCACCGGCACCGAGGCCAACATCTCCCACATTCTAAGTAGCAGTCATTCGAGGATCGGCTGCACAGGCACCGTGGGAGTCTCCTTGGGCGAAGACTCATACTGGAGAATCTCCAGTTTCTCGGTGCGCGGATCTTCCTCCGCCTCGGGTTGAACTGAGAGGGCTCTGGCCATATCCTTGACAAAGTCATGGAAGGCCACATCTTCTGGAGGAGAATGGTGCTGGGCCACTGGGTCTGAGGGAATATCTCAGTGCTGCTTGGTTTCTGGGGACGCCTTGTCTTTGGTCTCCCACTCGGAGTCGAGTGGTGATGACAAGTCTGAGGCCCTGTGACTCAAAACATCGAGGACAAGGCTGAGTGGCCGGTGGCCTCTAGAGGACCTGGGGTCCGAGTTGCGGAAACTGACCAGGGAGGATCGGATGGCCATGGAGGATCAGATGCCTGGGGAACGGGACCGAGACCTCGTCCAGTGCCGAGGGCTTACCTAAGGCCGATGCTGCTTAGAGCTCAGCTCGACGACTGGGGACTCCCCCAAAGTTGGGGGCCTGGTTGTCAGGGCAGATGATGTGGACGAACCAGCCATCATTGCCTGCTGCAGGGTCAGGATAGCAGTGATGTTCTGCAACAAGGCCGCCATTCTGGTTTCTAAACCAGAAGGCTCTGCAGTTTTCGGCGCAGGCACCGATGATCTTGGTCCCGGTTCCGGCACTCTCGGAAGTGCGTCCTTGAGGACGACTATGGTCTCAAGGAAACTCGCACGGTCTCTACTGGCCAAGGAAATCTTCTTGAGTACCTTGGCAGACTGTTTCTCGGAGCCGCTTGAGTCCCTCAAGGCGGTTTTACAGGGTTTCTCCGGTACAACCTCAGCAGACTTTGATGATTTTTTCTTCTTTCTCTCAGGGTCCGAGGAGCCACCTCCATAGGACTCTGAGGACGCTTGGGCCACATGGGAGGTGCTGGGCTTGGAGCTTGGTGTCAGGGAGGCTGGTGCCAAGTCAGAACTGTGGAACAGTTTTTCCTGCAACTCCGACCTCTTTTTATTAGTTTTAGGTGTCATGGCCTGGCACAGGAGGTGCTGTCATGGTCTGAGCCCAGACAGTATAGGCAGCAGTCATGAGTGTCGGTCACTGACATCATTTAATTGCAGCAGGAGGGACAGGGGAGATATGATTCAAACCTTTAGATATTTAAAGAGAAATAATGAACAAACAAACCTCTTCCAAAGATGGAGAAGCTGCAAAACTAGAGGGCATAACATGAAGCTACAAGGTGGTAAATTGAAAGGCAATGTCAGGAAAAGCACAGTTACTTACCTGTAACAGGTGATCTCTGGGAACAGCAGGAATAAGTCTTCACATATGGGTATCGTCGGTAACGACAGAGCCTGCGCGGGAACGCTCCTCAGCGTCCAAAAGGAAAGCTTTTGGGAGCATCCCACAGCGCCTGCGCGCTGCCTTCCCGCCTCTCTCCAGTTCGAGTTTTAAGCAGAGACAAAGAGAGAGAGAGAGAAAGGAAAGGAAAGATAGATAGAGAGATACAACTCCTAGGGGAGGTGGGTGGGTTGTGAAGACTTATTCCTGCTGTTCCCAGAGATCACCTGTTACAGGTAAGTAACTGTGCTATCTCCAGGAACAAGCAGGAATGAGTCTTCACATATGGGGACTCCCCAGCTAGAGATGCCAGGGAGATCCCCAAGGTTGTGAGTCCCTGAGAAGGGCTCTACCTCCCCCCCCCATGGATCTCGGGCATCCAACCAGGGATGGGGGGTAGGAGTTGATTAGGTATGGAACAGGTGTTTGAGAACAGCCTGACCAAACAAGGCATCCCAGCGGGAGTCCTTGTCCAAGCAATAATGGACTGTAAAGGTATGAACCGAGGCCCAGGTGGCCGCTCGACAGATTTGGTCGATGGACACAGAATTTAGATGAGCCATAGAGGCTGCCATGGCCCTCACATTGTGAGCTGTGACATGGCCCTCCAGAGAAAGCACAGTTACTTACCTGTAACAGGTGATCTCCGGAACAGCAGGAATTAGTCTTAACATATGGGAGACGTCGCCGACGGAGCCCGCACGGGAATGCTCCCCAGCATCCAATCAGAAAGCCTTTGGGAGCATCCCCCGCGCCTGCGCGGTGGCTTCCCGCCCTTCCTACTGCCTCTCCCCAGTTAAGTTTCATAGCTGAGCCAGAAGGAGAGGAGAGGAAGGAAGAGAGAGGAAGAGATACAACTCCTAGGGGAGGTGGGCAGGTTGTGAAGACTAATTCCTGCTGTTCCGGAGATCACCTGTTACAGGTAAGTAACTATGCTATCTCCAGGAACAAGCAGGAATGAGTCTTCACATATGGGGACTCCCTAGCTGAGGATGCCCGGGGGAGATCCCGCAAGCCCGGCCCAGGACGGGATGGCATTTTCCCAACCTGAAACCCCGGCATCCCCTGAGAAGGGATGGAGGGTAGGAGTTGAGAGGGAGAACAGCAACCCCAAAGACTACAGGGAGAGTAGTCAGTAGAATGCATGGAAGCATCAGCAAGTAATTAAGGAATTAATAACTTAGTACCATGTAGAGCTTACCTACTGAGTTGTAGGAAGTAGAACGGTGATGAAGGTACGGTAGATGCAGTAGCGAGGTCTTCAAGGGAACTTTACCGCAGCGAGGAGGAAGTTCCAAATCCGGAAGGCCAAGAGATCCAGGAGGCAGCTGGGTCAGGAGAAGGACGGCAGGTCTTCAAGGAGCTTTATGCAAAGCTGAGCACTCCCTTAGGAGCAGAGTCCATAACTCAGAGGACTAACAGCAGAAGACTGGCCGATCTGGATAGCCTATTCCGGAGAAGAGTAGGGGAGTACCCCGAAGCAGAAGGAGTACACAGTCTGCCCTAGCGAAAAGATAGGGAGACAGGGGTCTGAACCTCCGGGAGGAGGGTATAACTGAAAAAGAAGCTGTTGACTTCATAGCAGTAGAGTACAACCAGTCCGAGCGCCGAACTAAGGAATAGGCAGGCGGACTGGTGGGACCCCGGGGGGGGGGGGGGGGTGCGTGAGTACCAGCCATTGGGAAAAAATAGGCGGCAGAACACAGGCACCGTGGGCATCCCCCAAAAAGTGTCGAAAGAGCAGGTGATATGTGGCCTATCTAGGCCGTTGGGCATATAGAATGCCCCACCCCGGCACTAACGCAGGTACGCCGAGGAACCTGCCATTGATCCACAGAACGTCCACCTGGGGAGGTGGCATCAATATCCGTCCGGAGAGGGATCTACTCCGGTGGAACAAGGGCAGATCGGCGAACTAATAGCACGGTAGCGTGCATAACAGAGAATAGTGTCCGTCCGGAAGAGCACATCAGGGGGCATGAGGCCCTATCGGTGTCCCCAGGACCTGCACGCAGAGCTCGCTCCCCGCACTAATCGGGGAACACGAGGGCATAGTCCTTGGTAATCATTGGGGGACTATAGGCTGGAAGGAAAAATTCCAGTACGGAAGCAATCAGCAGGGGAATACTGGCCGAGAAGGGTTAGGGGCCGTACCTAAGGGTAAGCCAGCTGACCGCGGGACAGAGCTATCAAGGAGCAGAGGTGGTCTCCTTCTACCAGCGGAAGGAGAATACCTAAACCCCTGGATAAGCCCCCGAGCCATTTCCCCTACTGAGCGAGCCCCATCCCAATTGTAAACTTCTGGTAAGAAGGTAAACCGGAGGCAGCCGCCCACCGGAGCCTAAACCTGCTTGGTATGAGAGTCCTGACGCGGACCCGGGAACTTCAACCCAGCGTGAGAGGTCCCTTGCTTGGGCGCACCTGGCGGGTGGGCTGAGGGGTGACATTTCCTCTTCCTAGGGAAGGAAGGTCTGGACAGGCGTGCACCACCGCCGGGGGGAAGCCGGGCCCTAGGGTGGCTTCTAACGCTGGGAAGGTTAGCGAAGCACTGCACGACCTGACGTAAGGCTTCACCATTGAAGAGATGATCTCCGTCATAGGGAGAATTACCCAGGTTATGCTGTGCTCGTCTACACAACACGGACGCCTGCAACCATGCTGTACGGCGTGCTCTAATGGCAACAGCAGAACATCTGCCGACCGACAGGAAGGAGTCTAGAGAAGCACGAGAAAGGAACACAGAGATATTCCTGCAGTGATAATGGAGCAGGGAATACTCAAAGGCCTTGGTTGCAGATAAAAAGGGGGACAGCCGAGATAATCTCTCGGTGACCTCCCGGAGCGACAGACTCATATAAAAAATATATGAAATAATTCTGGACGCCAGCATAGACGTTTGAAAGGTTTGACGTCCTTGTGTATCTAGCGTCTTCGAGGCGCGGCCTTCCTCAGCGCCGATTCTACCACAATGGAACAATGTGGAAGCTGGTGCTGCTGAAAACCCGGGGAGGGGGGCACCTGATACAGAGCATGCATCGCAGTCGACGGTGCCGGAACCCTCAAAGGCGACCGCCAAGCCCCCAGCAGGAGATCCTGTAGGGAGGGGTGCAAAGAAAGCATCACGGCGGCCCGTTCCGCAGGGCCCGGAGTTAGGTCCAGGATAGGGATGGCCAGCAAGTTCGCCATATCAAGTATGAAATTCTGAAAAGACGGCTCCCCCGGAGGGGCTATGCCGTGGGAGGCGGTGGCGGGAGGGGCCGCCAGGGCACCGAGAAGCCTCTCAGGCTGATGCCCGCTGGGCAGAGGAGGGGACCAAGAGCCCCGGATCGGGGTGGTCAACATGGTGTCGTCGGCTCCTGGGATGGATTCAAAGCTAGGCATCGAGGAGGTCGATGGCACCGACGGGGCCGCCGGAATCGGCCCTGGCCCCGGGGGCGGCACCGCCCCCGGCCACTGGAGCGGTGGTTCCGCAGCAGCCGAAGGGCAGTGGCCAACGATTTCCGCTCCGCATCGCGAGAGGAAACAGGGGCCGATTTCGAGATGTGTCGTGGCCGAGCCTTCGAGGCTGGATACCGATTCCAAGCTGGGCATCAAACCGAGCGATGAGATCGACTCTCTTCTAGAGGGCCCCGGCGGGGGCGGCCGCGCTGATCCCGGGGCCGGAACCGTGCCGATCGGCGTCGCGAGCATCAAGGGCCCCCGAGGACCAAGCTCGGTGGAGAGGGAGTCATCCGACGCTGGCGCCGATGTCGGGCGGCGGGCACTGCCAGATGCCGGGCTCCTTCTCGAGCCCGTCCGGCCTGGAGGGAAATCCTTCTGGGGCACGCGACCTGTCCCCGAGGGTACCCAGGTCGCCCAACGGCGAGTCCCTGCTAGGAGGGAAGTGCAAAACTCCCTCGCCGTCGCCGGGGTACCGGTGCGGGACGACGCGGATCCGGGCTGGAAAAGAAGCGATCGAAGGCGCCGAGGCCCCCTTTCTAGGAAAGAGCGGGGCCCTCGACGGCTGCGACGATGCCGGGGGGTCGCCCGTCTGGGGCTGATCAGCACACCCCGAGGGCCCCGGGGAAGGCTGACGGCGGTCCCTGGCTCTCGACGCCCCTGCCGTCACCGGCGGAGCGGTGCCGCTCAAACCCGGTACCACCCTCGCGCAGGGCTGGGATACCGGCGACCCAGCGCTGGTCGAAGCGACTAGCCCCGAAGGGAGCGAGGCCAGATGACCATCCCCGGCGAAGAGTGGAACCATCGACGCTGACGTGCCCGAAGCGGGTACCACCTCCGCGCATGGCATGAGCGTAGAGCAGCCAGATTGCGTCGAGTCGGTCGGCCCTAGAGGTGCCGAGGGCAGCGACCGGCGATCCCCTGTGGGGAGCGACACCCTCGTAGGAACGCCATACCGGCAGGAGTCGGTCGGCCCCAGAGGCGCCGAGGACTGCGGCTGACAACCCCCGGTGAGGAGCGGAACGCTTGACACCGATGCCGACGTCGAGGGGTCGGCACCGCCCGTAGCGGATACCACCCCCGCGGATGGCAGGGGTGAAGGAACGCCAGACTGGACCGAATCGAGCGGCCCCTGACGATCCTCGGCGAGGAGCAGAACGCTTGACACCGCCGCCGCCGCCGGGGGGGTCTGCGCCGCCCAGATCGGGTACCGCACCCGAGCGTGGCTTGGATAGAGGGAGGTCAGACTCGGTCGAGTCGATCGGCCCTGAAGGCGCAGAGGACACCAGCTGGCGGTCCCTCGTGAAGAGTGGAACACTCGACACCGGCACCGATGCAGGGGAATCGGCACCGCTCGAAGCGGGTACCTCCCTCGAGCACGGCTCGGGAATGTTCTGTGAGGAGCGAACCACAGGAACATCCCGAAACCCCGTAAATGCTTTGGAGCCCGAGGACTCCCGCCAGGGTATAATAGCCAAGGGGGGCTTGAGGGGTTGGCCGTAGCCGTAGCCATGCCGCGCATGAGACTCGCCCCTCAAGACTTGGCTAGTCTTAACAGACTGTTGTGTGGTTACCTGATCCTGGAGAGAAGAAGAAAAACCCGATGGCCGCGCCTTGAAAACGTCATCGAGGGATACCCAAAAAAGGGAAGGTCTTCTCCCGACACCGAAGCCCGGAGAACCCGGGAGGGAAGGATCAGGCCCCAAACAAGAGAGGCACCAGGCGTTGGAGTCCATGTGGAAAACTAAGTCCCCGCAGCGAGGGCACTTCTGGGGCTCCATGCTGTAAGCCCGGTAGGCCTCGGCGCCCAGAGGGGAAAAAAAAAGGTCCCGCTAGGCGACGAAGAAAAAATAAGAAAAAATAAGGAACAAGGGGCACAGAGGTGCCGCTGTCGGCAGGAAACCGCAACTACAGAAACAAGAAAAGGAGAAAAGTTGTGCGGTGGCAGGAGGGACGTCCTGCCTGCTCCGCGGAAAACGAAAAACTGGGGAGAGGCAGTAGGAAGGGCGGGAAGCCACCGCGCAGGCGCGGGGGATGCTCCCAAAGGCTTTCTGATTGGATGCTGGGGAGCATTCCCGTGCGGGCTCCGTCGGCGACGACTCCCATATGTGAAGACTCATTCCTACTTGTTCCTGGAGATAGGTTCTTACTCTGGTAGGCGAAAGAAATACATTGAGCAATCCAATTGGACAGAGTTCTCTTAGAGACTGGAAGTCCTAAATGAGAGGGATCAAAAGCAACAAAGAGTAGAGAGGACTTTCTATGTTGCTGTGTCCTTTGTAAGTAAAAAGCGAGCGCTCTCTTACAATCCAGGGTATGGAGATTCCTCTCTGCACTTGATGCATGAGGTCCTGGAAAAAAGACAGGTAAATACACCTCCTGGTTCAGATGAAAAGGTGAGACCACTTTAGTCATAAAGTGCGGATTGGTCCTGAGGACTACCTTGTCATGATGGAACCTTGTATAAGGAGGATTAGCCACCAAGGCTTGCAGCTCACTGATGCGGCGAGCTGAAATGACTGCAATGAGAAAAATAACTTTGCAGGAAAGGAATTTCAAGGAGGTAGTGGCTAAGGGTTCAAAGGGTGGCTGCATAAGCTGGCCAAGAACCAGATTCAAGTCTCATGCCACTGGAGGTGGTCTAATGGGAGGTTTAGTTAAAAGAAGGCCTCTCATGAATCTTGCTAAAAGAGGATGAGAGGAAAGCGTAGTTACTCACCTGTAACAGGTGTTCTCCAGGAGCAGCAGGAATCAGTCCTCACATATGGGTGACGTCGGCGCCGACGGAGCCCTCGCGGAGCAATCTTCCCCAGCTTTCAAAGAAAGCCTTTGGGAATTGCAGCGCGCATGCGCGGTCTCCTTCCCGCCCAAGGGTGCCATCTTAGCCAGTCTGATGACATAGCTAAAAAAGACAGCATAAAAATTTGCAAAAAAACTTAAGCAGATGATTGCAACTCCAAGGGGAGGAGGGAGGGTTGTGAGGACTGATTCCTGCTGCTCCTGGAGAACACCTGTTACAGGTGAGTAACTACGCTTTCTCCAGGACCAAGCAGGAAGTCAGTCCTCACATATGGGACTCCCAAGCTTAAGGCTACCGGAGACCCTAAGCACAAAAAATGAGCTCCCTCTAGCTCAGCAGCACAGAAGGAAGGAATCTTCGCTGAATTATTACCCACCGGTAGCCCACATCCGGGATGGAGGGTAGGAGTTGCTCAAACCTCAAAGAGATTACGGAGGACTGCCTGTCCGAAAGCACTGTCCCTGCGGGACTCCCTCTCGAGACAGTAATGGACCGCAAAAGTCTGGCTCGAAGACCAAGTAGCGGCCCGGCAGATGTCTGCCAGCGGAACAGAGCGGAGGTAAGCCACTGACGTAGCCTTTGCCCGAACACAATGAGCCGTGACTCGACCATCTAAGGAGAGTCCGGCTGCCCCATAAGCCCAAGCGATACAGTCCGCAACCCAGATGAACAGAGTACGCTTGGAGACCGGGAGCCCCAATTTATTGGGGTCAAAAGACACAAAAAGCTGAGCAGCTTTACGGTGCTCCCACGTATGGTCAAGGTAGAAGTTCAATGCCCTTCTACAGTCCAGGGTATGCAGGACCATTTCAGCTCGGCTGGAGTGTGGCCTGGGAAAGAAGGTCGGAAGTACCACCTCCTGATTGATGTGAAAAGGGGAGACCACTTTTGGAAGAAATTTCGGGTGAGTCCGTAGGACTACCCTATTTTTGTAGAACCGAGTGTAAGGGGGATCAGACACGAGGGCCTGCAATTCACTCACGTGTCTAGCGGAAGTGAGGGCTATCAGGAACAATGTTTTCCAAGAAAGAAAACGGAGAGAACAGGTAGCCATAGGTTCAAAAGGCGGACAGGTGATCCGCTGTAAAACCACATTCAGATCCCAGTCAGGTGCTGGCGGGCGGAGAGGTGGTTTAAGTAGGAGGAGACCTCTGAGAAACCTCGCTACGAGAGGGTCGCTGGAAAGAGGTCTGCCGTCCACCGGTACATGATGTGCTGAAAGAGCACTGAGGTGAACCTTGACGGAGTTGGACTTAAGCCCCAGATTAGAGAGGTAGAGCAAGTACTGCAAGATCACCGACACCGAGCAGGAGAAGGGATCCTGAGACTGTTGGGTACACCAAACGGAAAAGCGATGCCATTTAAGGGCGTAGCATTTGCGGGTAGAAGGTCGCCGAGAAGCTAGGACGACCTCTTCCACCTCCGCCGGCAGGAGAAGGGGAGCAAGGACTACCCTTTCAGCAGCCAGGCCATTAGATTGAGAGATCTGAGGTTGGGGTGTAGCAGAGACCCCTGATCCTGAGTGAGGAGATCCGGTTGAAACCCCAGAGGGAATGGATCCTCTACCGCTAATTGCAGCAGGAGTGGAAACCACGGCTGTCTGGGCCAGCGAGGGGCGACCAGGATCATGGAAGCTTTGTCTCGGAGAACTTTGAAAAGAGTTCGAGAGACTAGCGGGATGGGAGGAAAAGCATACAGAAGGCTCTCCGACCATGAGAGTAGAAAAGCATCTGCCGCAACCCGAAGGGGATGTGGCTGACGAGAGCAGAAGCGAGGAAGTTGCCGGTTGAGAGGACTGGCAAATAGATCCATCGTGGGGAGACCCCACTTCAGAAAGAGCTTCTGAACTACCAAGGGATCCAGGCGCCACTCGTGCGGCTGGAGGATCCTGCTGAGTTTGTCCGCCAGGCAATTTTCTTGGCCTGGGAGATAAACCGCCTTGAGAAGAATGCCGTGACTGACGGCCCAAGAGCAGAGCTTCTGAGCTTCTCTGCAGAGAAGGAAGGAGCCCGTGCCCCCCTGTTTGTTCACGTAGAACATGGCCACTTGATTGTCCGTCTGGACAAGGACGGACTGGTGAGAGGTCAGGTGGGAGAAAGCCTTGAGCGCCAGACGAATCGCTCTGAGCTCCAGGAAGTTGATCTGCTGAACAGACTCCCACGCGGTCCAGATACCCTGAGTGCATGCCCCTTGGCAATGTGCTCCACACCCCAGGAGGGACGCATCTGTCATCAGCACTTGAGCCGGCTGAGGTGACTGAAAAGGCATGCCGAGTACCAGGTTCGGCCGATGAAGCCACCACTGGAGAGAAGAGGCCAGCGGCTCGGAGATGCGCACTAAGTCGGCTAGGCCGCCTGTGGCTTGTTGCCACTGCTTGCGAAGGCACCATTGAACAGGCCGCATATTCAGGCGGGCATTGGGGGTCACATGGACGGTGGAAGCCATATGGCCGAGCAGTCTCAGGAAGCGCCTGGCGGAGACCAGGGACTGGCTGCGAAAACGGCCGGCTAGGTCCATGAGCCGTTGAGCCCTGTCGAGAGGCAGGAAAGCTCGCGCCTGAGGAGTGTGCAGTCTTGCGCCGATGAACTCGAGATCCTATGAGGGGAGCAAAGTGGACTTTGCGAAGTTTATGACAAAGCCCAAGTACTGCAGAAGAGTCACCGTGCGGTGTGTGGCGTTGGTGACCTCCGGAGTGGACGCTGCTCTGATGAGCCAGTCGTCGAGGTACGGAAAGACATAGAGGCCGTGAAGCCGGAGATGGGCCGCCACCACCGCGAGACATTTTGTGAAGACTCGCGGTGCGGAGGACAGGCCAAAAGGCAGTACCCTGTACTGGTAATGATTTCCTGCCACCACAAACCTTAGGTATTGGCGGTGGCTTGGGTGGATGAGGATGTGCGTGTAGGCATCCTTTAGATCCAAGGAGCATAGCCAATCTCCCTGCTGGAGGTAGGGCAGAAGGATTCCAAGGGTAAGCATTTTGAACTTTTCCCACACGAGGAACTTGTTGAGGTTGCGCAAGTCCAGGATGCGTCTGAGGCCTCCTGTCCTTTTTGGTACTAGAAAATACCTGGAATAAAAGCCTTGACCTCTCAGGTGGTGGGGCACCGGTTCCACAGCCTGTTCCTGTAGAAGACTTGCTAACTCCTGAAGGAGTAAGTCCCTGTGCAGAGGGAGTCGTGGAGGTTCTCCCGGAAAATAAGAGGGAGGGACCTGGTGGAAGTGGAGAAGATAACCCTCTCATACGACTTGAAGCACCCAGGCATCTGAAGTGATGCTGGACCACCTGTGGGCGAAGTGAACCAGCCGGCCTCCGGTGCTGGGAGGAGCCAGCGGAGGGGGAGAGGCTATGCTGAAGAAGTCAAAAACCCCCACCCTGCTGAGCAGGGGCTGGTGGTGCAGGCTTGGGGGTTTGCTGCCTACGGGACCCGTTACCCCGTCCCTTGGCCTGCTGGCCCTGTTGGGGAGCTGCGGGGGCCTGATATTGGGGGTAGTGTTTATAGGCAGCCGCCTTTCTCGGGTAAAAGGACTTCTTTCCCGAGCCCTTCTTTTTCTGGGAAGGGGCGGAGGTCTTCCTAGAAAGCCGAGTCCTGGTGAGAGTCTCCGTCTCGATCTGTGCAGCCTTTTCTGCCATGGGTTTGCCAAAGAGGTTTTCACCTCGGCAGGGGACATCGACCAACTTGTCCTGCACCCAGGGTTCAAGGTCAGACGACTGAAGCCAAGCCTGTCGGCGGGCACCGATGCCGGCTGCGGCCACTCGAGCCGATGCTTCAAAGCCATCATAGGCTGCTCGGGATATGAATTTGGAGCATTCCCGAATACCAGTGGACAAGGCTAGGAACCTCCGCAAAGGTTCCTCGGACAATCCAGCGGAGAATCCGGCTAGCTCTTTAGCCAGGTCTCGGAGATACATGCCCATGTAGAGCTGGTAGGTCTGGACACGACAAGCAAGCATAGAGCCCTGGAAACACTTCTTACCAAGGCCATCCAGGTTACGGGCCTCCCTGCCAGGAGGCACCGAGGAGTGCATCTTCTGGCTCTTAAGCCTATGCATGGCCGATTCCACTACCATGGAATGGTGTGGTAGCTGTGCTTTTTGGAAGCCAGGACTCTTGCGGACTCGATAGATAGAATCGACCCGCTTGCTCAAGACCGGCGAGGAGGCCGGACTCTCCCACATGTGGAAGAGTAGTCGTTCCAGCATGGGAGGAACCGGTACAGTAAAGTGTTCCCTGGCGGGAGAGTCATACTGGAGGGCGTCGAGCTCTTCGGCTCGAGGCTCCTCCTCGGGATCCGCAGGGAAGGCCAAAGCCTTGGCCATATCCCTGACGAAGTCCGAGAACCAGGCATCCTCCGGAGGGGACTGCTTCCGAGGTTCGGACTCAGGTGAGTCCGAGGGGACACACCGAGTCCGAAAGGAATCAGGTGACTCTTCCTCTTCAGACTCCCAGACCGACTCCGAGGAGGAATCGGTGGGGTCGGCCCGGGCAGGTTGAGGCGTCGGCCGCCCCGACGCCGAGGGAGTCGGCGGCGACGACCTCGGTCCCGAACGGGAGGCCGAGGGTGACCTCGACCGAGGATCGACTCGAGTTCGCATGGATTCGAGGATCGGCTCGGTCTCCGAGGTCGACTTAGACGTCGACGTCCCGGCGGTCGGGGCAGCGGCGCCAGCGAGGCTAGCGATCAGTGCCCGCTGCTGGTCCATGAAGGCAGACAGTCTGCTCTCCAAGGCCGTCAACCTGAGTCCGATCTCAGGTGACCCAGCAGCTTCCGACTCGGGCCCCGACGGCGTCGGGCCCGACGTCGGCAGTCTCGGAGGCGAGTCCAGGAGGACTACAGGACTTACCCGAGCAGGCAACTCCGACTCCAGGCGAGGTCACTTCGGGAGGTGCTCCTTCTCCAAGGACCCGGGACGGCTATCGGGGCTATGCGACCTGGCCCTCGCGGAGCCAGGAGCGTCCACCGACGCCGCCCTCGCGGGTTTCACCTTCCGTCGATGGTCCCCGGAGGGAGAACCCCTGTCGGAGGAACTTCGGCGACGGTCAGAGCTGGATCCTCTGGACGCCGAGGCCTCCGACGAGGTCCGGGTACGGCTGGGGTCAGCAAAGATTCTATCCCGCTGGTGCCGCTGACTTCTCAACGCTTTGGAGGACATTTTGCCACAGGCCCCACAGATCATTTCTTCATGATCCGGGCCCAGGCAGCGGAGGCAATTATCGTGTGTGTCAGTGAGTGACATATTTCTGTCACACTGACCACACCGCTTGAAACCACTGGCAGCCATCGGGGGAAAAAGGGCCCCTGCAAGGTCAAAGGACCGGGCTGCCAGTGAAAAACCGAAAACGAAACTGACTAAAATCAGAAAAACCGAAAAAGAAGAGAAGGACTCGTGACGGGGTCGCGAGTCCGGGCAGGAAAAAGACCGGTGCGAAGGAAAAAAGAGAAAAATTACTAGTAAAATCAACTTTTTCGCGGGGACACGACGGGTACGTCTGTAGGGCTCCGCGGAAAAAAGAAGACTGGCTAAGATGGCACCCTTGGGCGGGAAGGAGACCGCGCATGCGCGCTGCAATTCCCAAAGGCTTTCTTTGAAAGCTGGGGAAGATTGCTCCGCGAGGGCTCCGTCGGCGCCGACGTCACCCATATGTGAGGACTGACTTCCTGCTTGGTCCTGGAGAAATAGGCTGTCCATTGAGAGGCTGAAGGGATGCTGCAATAGCACTCAAATGGACTCTTACTGAATTTGTTTTAAGGACTGCATGGGATAAATGCAGCAAATACTCTAGTAAAGAATTCAGAGGTATTGCAAGAGGGTTAAGACCCTTCTCTGCACACCAAATGGTAAACCTTTTCCATTTAAAAGCATAGGAACGTCTAGTGGAAGGCTTTCTGGAAGCATGAAGGATATCCTCCACTTGCTGAGAAAGATGCAAATCTTGAAGGTCTAGGCCTTCAGCAACCAGGCTCTGAGATGAAGAGACTGGGGATTTGGGTGCCACAACGTTCCCTCCTCCTGGGACAGGAAGTCTGCAGCAGATCCCAAGTCCAGGGAGGGAGCTTGAGAGAGATGCAAAAGTAGAGGGTACCACACTTGGCGTGGTCAATGTGGTTCTATGAGGATCATAGACCCCTTGTCTCTCTGAAGTTTGAACAGTGTCTTGGGAATTAGGGGAATGGGTGGAAAAGCATAGAGGAAGTCTTGCCCCCAATGAAGGAGGAAGGCATCCCTGGCCTGAACTCCCTGACACGGAATTCTGGAACAGAACCGGGGAAGTTTGGCATTCCACGGACTTGCAAACAGGTCTATGTCCGGGGTTCCCCAAATTCGGAAGATCCTGGCTATCCGGTCCCCATGGAGGGACCATTTGTGTGGAAGCAGAACTCGATTGGGTCTGTCTGCCCAAGAGTTTTGAACCCCTGGAAGATACACTGCCATGAGATGAATTTGATGCTCTCTGGCGAAGGCCCTCAATCTCAGAGCTTCGTTGCAAAGCGACAGAGAGCCAGTCCCGCCCTGCTTGTTCACGTAGAACATGGCTACTTGGTTGTCCGTGTGGATGAGGACCGTCTTGTAGCTGAGCCGGGTGTGGAAGACTCTGAGAGCTAGAAAAATTGCTCTGAGCTCTAAGAGGTTGATATGCTGAGATGTCTCCTGTGGAGACCAGATGCCTTGAGTGGAGAGATCATGTAAATGAGCTCCCTAACCCCTTGGAGAGGCATCTGTTGTAAGGGTTGCTTGGGGTAACACCTGTTGAAAGGGAGACCCCAGCAACAGATTTTGAGTGGACTTCCACCACTGGAGAGAGCAAAAGAGGTGACTGGAGGTTGCTATTTTGTCTGACAGGCACCCTGATGCCTGGGTCCATTGGGTGGACAGAGTCCACTGAGCTGCCCTCATGTGAAGGCGAGCCTAAGGAACCACATGCACTGTGGATGCCATGTGGCCTAACAGTTGTAACATCTCTCGAGCAGTTAAATGGGACTTTAACTGAATTTGTGAGGCTAACTGCACCAAGCGTAGGCAACGGGCCTGGGGAAGATAGGCCCTTGCAGTTGTGGTATCCAACAAGGCCCCTATGAACTCTAACGACTGAGTAGGGGTGAGATGGGATTTAGGGATGTTTATTACAAGTCCCAGATACTGAAGAACACGCCTTGTGCAGGCTAGGGAAGTCTGGGCCTCTGACTGTGTGTTGGATGGATGAGGACATGGGTGTACACATCCTTGAGGTCTAGAGAACAAAGCCAATCCTGACTCTGAAGGTATGGAAGGAGAGCACCGAGAGAAATCATCTTGAATTTCACCTTGCATAGAAAATTGTTCAATTCTCTGAGATCTAATATGGGTATGTAGCCTCCTGTTTTCTTTGGGATAAGAAAGTAGGGGAAGTAGAACCCTGAGCCCTGTTGAAGAAGGGGTAGGTCATCTATTGCCCCTTGGGCAAGAAGGGTAGCAATCTCCTGACCCAGAAGGTCGAGGAGAGATGTTGGAGAATTGAACTGTCTCACCATGGTGTGAGGAGGAAGGTTTAAGAAATGAAGCTTGTACCCCTCCCTTAAGATGGAGAGGGTCCATTGCTCTGCTGTGATTTGTTCCCATCTGGGAGCAAAGTGAGCTAACCTTCCTGGAATGGTGAGAGGCTCTGGTTCTTTTAGAGCCAGAAAGTCTAAGTTCTCTAGTTGAAAGTCAAAGGCCCTGAGGAGGCTGAGGCTGTTGGGCCGTAGCAGCCCTTGCAGCCTTAGGCTTGGCCTGTTTAGGTTGTTGCTGTCGCTTTGCAGCAAAACGACCTGCAGAAGATGCCTGTTGACCATAAACAGGATATCATCTCCCTTTTTTGGGAAAAAAAACCCATTTTGAACAACCTTTTCTTAACAGGAGCAGAAGTAGACTTTGAAAGTCTATCTAAAGCAGAATTTTCAGCATCCATCTGAGTGGCCTTTGCTTGCCAATCTTTGCCAAAAAGGTTTTCACCTGTACAAGGAAGATTTCCTAGTCCATCCTGGACCCAGGGTTCCAAATCAGAGGCTTGTAGCCAAGCAACTTTGCGTGCACCTATGGCAATAGTCGAGGCTCTGCTGGCACACTCAAAAGAGTCAAAGGCTGCACGGTTGGAAAACTTGGAAACATCCTGGGCATGTTTAAGCCAGGTGAGAAACTCCTCCCTTTTATCTTCTGAAATAAAAGGAGATAAAGTTTTCAGGTGATCTGTAACTTCTTTTAGAAACATTCCCATATAGAGACTATAGGAGTTGATTCTAGCAGCAAGCATATTGGCCTGGAAAAGTCTCCTGCCAAAAGCATCTAAGGTTCTGCATTCTCTTCCTGGAGGATTAGATGAGTGCCTTTTTGCACTCTTTATCTTTTTCATAGCAGACTCCACCACAATAGAGTGGTGAGGAAGCTGAGTCTTATGAAAACCATGACAAGGAGGAACACGGTACATGGTGTCCAACCTACGAGAATGAGGGGAGGTGGTGAGAGGAGTCTCCCATATGCCCAACATGTGATCATAAAGGATCTCATGAATTGGTAAAGTAGCTGCCTCTTTAGGAGCCTTAGGATATTGTAAAATATCCAATTTTTTGGCTCTAGGCTCTGCCTCAGGGGCCAATAAAATAGAGAGGCCCCTGGCCACCTCCCTAATGAAGTCTTGAAAAGAGAAGTCTTCTGGAGGAGACATTCTTCTTTTTGGAGAAGAGGGCTCCTGAGGAAGGAGTACCGATGCTTCGACAGAAACCTCTGATTCAACAGAGTCTTCAGAGGAATCGAAGTATCGCCTGTCTGGATGCTCCTGCAGAGCCCGATACGCGTACCGAGTGGTATCGACATCGGGAGTGATCGGTACCGATTTGGTACCGATGGGCATCACAGAACAGGGTACCGCTGCAGTCGACACCGAAGCCGATGTCAATGCAATCGGTACCGACAACGGAGTTTGTTGCGGTACCGGAGGCGTCGCAGCTTGTATGAATGCCGTAATGGCACGCTGCATGGTCAGAATATTCTGATCCATTGACGCCACCAATGTCTGGATGTCGGTACCAGTGGGAACCACCGGTACCCCAGAACATGGCAACAGGTGATCGGTCGAGGCCGAGCCATCGATGTCAACCTGTGACCCCATAGATAAAGCTTTGGAAGCCGGAGTCTCCCGCCGGGGTAATTTTGCCGGTGCGGATTCCTCGAGAGCAAGCCCGGAGGCATCTCGATACTTAGAGGGAGATCTACCCTTCGAGGACCGGCTGGACTTGAGTTTGGTTACCTGAGATCCATGGGAGGAAGAAGCAGCCCTGGAAGACGTTGATGCCACCGAAGCTGCATCAGAGGGAAACAGGGTACTGAGCTTGGCTGCTCGATTCTGTAGACCTCTTTTAGACATCATGGAACAGGACTCACAATCCGTGATGGAGTGGTCAGGACCCAAACATTTTAGACACCAGTCATGGGTGTCAGTGACAGAAATACTGCCGCTGCACTTCGTGCACTTTTTAAACCCGGAAGCGGGCTTTTCCATGAGGAAACCTTTCCTAGGCCTAAGGCCAAAGAAGAATGCACAGAAGTGAAAATAGTAGTCTTTTATTTTTTTTTGAAAGAAAGACAGACCGGCGGTACCGATCCGAATTCGAAGAAGGCAGACGCGCGACCAAAGAAACAAAAGAAAATAAAGAACTTCTTCAGCGGTGACAGGAACACGACCTGCTGGCTCCGCGGAAAAGAAGAACTGGAGAGAGGCGGTTGGGAAAGGCAGCGCGCAGGTGCTGTGGGATGCTCCCAAAAGCTTTCCTTTTGGACGCTGGGGAGCGTTCCTGCGCAGGCTCCGTCGGTACCGACGATACCCATATGTGAAGACTCATTCCTGCTTGTTCCTGGAGATCACTTTTTCACTGAAAGGGTGGTGGATGCTTGGAATGCGCTCCCGATGGAAGTGGTGGGGGAAAAATACGGTGACGGAGTTCAAAAGGGCATGGGACAGACATAGTGGATCCCTTTACAGCAACAAGAAAACCATCTAATTACTTAACAAATAGGGGTGTACTACAAGGAGTGGTGGGATCACCCCTAAACAAAGACATGGGAAAGGGGAGCCTGCACAGAGTGGCAGGTGTACCTACTCTTGACATCATACTAGGTAGACTAGATGGACCATACTGGTCTTTATCTGCCGGCATTTACTATGTTACTATGTCAGATTTTTTGAATCCACCAGGGGACATGGTGGAGAACACCCAGACAAGGTCGAAAACCCCTGGACAAAAAAGGGCACAAACGCAGGTCGAGGCAAAAAAGACAAAGGGAGCCGAGAACAGCGCTGGCTCGAGGCAGGAAGAGGAAACAGTATGGAAACTGGGAAACTAACTATTTTAAGGATAATTTGCAAGGATTTTTCCAGGGAAACAGGACAGATGGGCTCCGCGGAAAAAAAATGACTGAGCAAGATGGCACCCTTGGGTGGGAAGGGAACCATGCATACATAGTAGCATGTCCCAAAGGGTTTTTTTGAAAGCTGGGGAAATGCTCTGCACAGGCTCCATCAGCACAGACTTCACCCGTATGTGAGGACTGACTTCCTGCTTGTTTCTGGAGGACATTATATATATGCCTAGAAATTAGGCATTTAATTTCAGCTTAAGCTTTAGGTCATGTTAGAGTTGGTGATGGCAATACCATTCTGTAATTGTGAGTGTGGTATTAAAAAGTCTTGTGTTGCTTTGCTATTTACTAAAATATTTATTTATTTAACAGGTCTTTTTTTATACTTCTTTATCATTTCAATAAAAGCAGTTTACATTGTAACTTAAACTTGGTAATGTACATTAAACAAGGACATTGATAACTTGGAATTATTTGAGGCAATGGAAGGTTAAGGGACTTGCCCAAGGTCACAAGGAGTGCTAGTGGGAACTGAACCCTGGGTCTCTTGGTTCCCAAGCCTGTGTTCTAACCATTAGGCTACTCTTTCACTGCACTTTAAAATATCAATTGTAATATAAACACACTTCAACATGCTTCAAATTCATTTTGTTTATTAATCACATTATACTGGCCCCGGATGTTGATAGTATCTGCTGATTGATTTCCACAAATTACTCCTAATCACACAAACAGCTCCAGAAATTCATTAACAGCGAACTCTGTCACTGCTTTGATTTTGATTGAGCTACACTCTATGTACTCTTCGCTAAGCCAAGCAAAAAGCGTAGTTACTCACCTGTAACAGGTGTTCTCCAGGAGCAGCAGGAATCAGTCCTCACATATGGGTGACGTCGGCGCCGACGGAGCCCTCGCGGAGCAATTTTCCCCAGCTTTCAAAGAAAGCCTTTGGGAATTGCAGCGCGCATGCGCGGTCCCCTTCCCGCCCAAGGGTGCCATCTTAGCCAGTCAGATGACATAGCTAAAAGACAGCGTAAAAATTTGCAAAAAAACAAAAGCAGATAATCGCAACTCCAAGGGGAGGAGGGAGGGTTGTGAGGACTGATTCCTGCTGCTCCTGGAGAACACCTGTTACAGGTGAGTAACTACGCTTTCTCCAGGACCAAGCAGGAAGTCAGTCCTCACATATGGGACTCCCAAGCTTAAGGCTACCGGAGACCCTAAGCACAAAAATGAGCTCCCTCTAGCTCAGCAGTACAGAAGGAAGGAATCTTCGCTGAATTATTACCCACCGGTAGCCCCCATCCGGGATGGAGGGTAGGAGTTGCTCAAACCTCAAAGAGATTTCGGAGGATTGCCTGTCCGAAAGCACTGTCCCTGCGGGACTCCCTCTCGAGGCAGTAATGGACCGCAAAAGTCTGGCTCGAAGCCCAAGTAGCGGCCCGGCAGATGTCTGCCAACGGAACAGAGCGGAGGTAAGCCACTGACGTAGCCTTCGCCCGAACACAATGAGCCGTGACTCGACTTTCTAAGGAGAGTCCGGCTGCCCCATAAGCCCAAGCGATACAGTCAGCAACCCATATGGACAGAGTACGCTTGGAGACCGGGAGCCCCAATTTATTGGGGTCAAAAGATACAAAAAGCTGAGCAGCTTTACGGTGCTCCCGCGTACGGTCAAGGTAGAAGTTCAATGCCCTTCTACAGTCCAGGGTATGCAGGACCATTTCAGCTCGGCTGGAGTGTGGCCTGGGAAAGAAGGTCGGAAGTACCACCTCCTGATTGATGTGAAAAGGGGAGACCACTTTTGGAAGAAATTTTGGGTGAGTCCGTAGGACTACCCTATTCTTGTAGAACCGAGTGTAAGGGGGATCAGACACGAGGGCCTGCAATTCACTTACGCGTCTAGCGGAAGTGAGGGCTATCAGGAACAAGGTTTTCCAAGATAGAAAACGTAGAGAACAGGTAGCCATAGGTTCAAAAGGCGGACAGGTGATCCGCTGCAAAACCACATTTAGATCCCAGTCAGGAGCTGGCGGGCGCAGAGGTGGTTTTAGTAGAAGGAGACCTCGGAGAAACCTCGCCACGAGAGGGTCGCTGGAAAGAGGTCTGCCGTCCACCGGCACATGATGTGCTGAGAGAGCACTGAGGTGAACTTTGACGGAGTTGGACTTAAGTCCCAGATTAGAGAGGTAGAGCAAGTACTGCAAGATCACCGACACCGAGCAGGAGAAGGGATCCTGAGACTGCTGGGCACACCAAGCGGAAAAGCGACGCCATTTAAGGGCGTAGCATTTGCGGGTAGAAGGTCGCCGGGAAGCTAGGACGACCTCTTCCACCTCTGCCGGCAATAGAAGGGGAGCGAGGACTACCCTTTCAGCAGCCAGGCCATCAGATGTAGAGATCTGAGGTTGGGGTGTAGCAGGGACCCCTGATCCTGTGTTAGGAGATCTGGTTGAAACCCCAGAGGGAACGGATCCTCCACCGCTAATTGCAGCAGGAGTGGAAACCACGGCTGTCTGGGCCAGCGAGGAGCTATCAGGATCATGGAAGCTTTGTCTCGGAGAACCTTGAAAAGAGTTCGGGAGACTAGCGGTATGGGAGGAAAGGCATACAGAAGGCTTTTCGACCATGAGAGCAGAAAAGCATCCGCCGCTACTCGAAGGGGATGCGGCTGCCGAGAGCAGAAGCGAGGAAGTTGCCGGTTGAGAGGACTGGCAAAGAGATCCATCGTGGGGAGGCCCCACTTCAGAAAAAGTTTCTGAACTACCAAGGGATCCAGTCGCCACTCGTGCGGCTGGAGGATTCTGCTGAGTTTGTCCGCCAGGCAATTCTCTTGGCCTGGGAGATAAACTGCCTTGAGAAGAATGCCGTGGCTGACGGCCCAAGAACAGAGCTTCTGTGCTTCCCGACAGAGAAGGAAGGGGCCCGTTCCCCCTGTTTGTTCACGTAGAACATGGCAACTTGATTGTCCGTCTGGACAAGGACGGACTGGTGAGAAGTCAGGTGGGAGAAAGCCTTGAGAGCCAGACGGATTGCTCTGAGCTCCAGGAAGTTGATCTGCTGCGCAGACTCCCACGTGGTCCAGAGACCTTGAGTACATGCCCCTTGGCAATGCGCTCCCCATTTATTTATTTATTTATAGTCTCTTATATACCGCACTATTCGGCATCAGCGCGGTTTACATGGAACAAAAATGCTCAGTACAGTTAACATGTAAGAGTTTACAGATAACAGGGCAAGTAACTTGGATAACAGGGGTAAGCTATTTACAGCATTTGGAGAGAAGCATCGGTTGTCAGCACTTGAGCAGGCGGAGGAGACTGAAAAGGCATTCCGAGCACCAGGTTCGGCCGATGAAGCCACCACTGTAGAGAAGAGGCCAGCGGGCCGGAGATCCGCACTAAGTCGGCTAGGCCACCCGAGGCCTGTCGCCACTGCTTGCGAAGGCACCACTGAGCAGGCCGCATATTCAGGCGGGCATTGGGGGTCACGTGGACGGTGGAAGCCATATGGCCGAGTAGTCTCAGGAAGCGCCTGGCGGAGACCAGGGACTGGCTGCGAAAACGGCCGGCTAGGTCCATGAGCCGTTGAGCCCTGTCGAGAGGCAGGAAAGCTCATGCCTGAAGAGTGTGCAATCTTGCGCCGATGAACTCGAGATCTTGTGAGGGGAGCAAAGTGGACTTTGCGAAGTTTATGACAAAGCCCAAGTATTGCAGAAGAGTCACAGTGCGGTGTGTGGCTTTTGTGACTTCTGGAGAGGACGATGCTCTGAGGAGCCAGTCGTCTAGGTACGGAAAGACATAGAGGCCGTGAAGCCGGAGATAAGCCGCCACCACCGCGAGACATTTTGTGAAGACTCGTGGTGCGGAGGATAGGCCAAAGGGCAGTACTCTGTACTGGTAATGATTTCCTGCCACCACAAACCTTAGGTATTGGCGGTGGCTTGGGTGGATGAGGATGTGCGTGTAGGCATCCTTTAGATCCAAGGAGCATAGCCAATCTCCCTGCTGGAGGTAGGGCAGAAGGATTCCAAGGGTAAGCATCTTGAACTTCTCCCTGACGAGGAACTTGTTGAGGTTGCGCAAGTCCAGGATGGGTCTGAGGCCTCCCGTTCTTTTTGGTATTAGGAAATACCTGGAATAGAAGCCTTGACCCCGCAGGTGGTGGGGCACCGGTTCCACAGCCTGTTCCTGAAGAAGACTTGCTAACTCCTGAAGGAGTAAGTCCCTGTGCAGAGGGAGTCGTGGAGGTTCTCCCGGGAAATAGGAGGGAGGGATCTGGTGGAAGTGGAGAAGATAGCCTTCTCTCACCACTTGAAGCACCCAGGCATCTGAGGTGACGTTGGACCACCTGTGGGCAGTGAACCAGCCGGACTCCTGTGCTGGGAGGAACCAGCTGAGGGGGAGAGGCTATGCTGATGAAGTCAAAAACCCCCACCCTGCTGAGCAGGGGCCGGTGGTGCAGGCTTGGGGGCTTGCTGCCTATGGGACCCGTTACCCCGTCCCTTGGCCTGCTGACCCTGTTGGGGAGCCGCGGAGGCCTGATATTGAGGGTAGTGTTTATAGGCAGCCGCCTTTCTCGGGTAAAAGGACTTCTTTCCCGAGCCCTTCTTCTTCTGGGAAGGGGTGGAGGTCTTCCTAGAAAGCCTAGTTCTGGTGAGAGTCTCCGTCTCGATTTGGGCAGCCTTTTCAGCCATGGGCTTGCCAAAGAGGTTCTCACCTCGGCAGGGGACATCGACCAACTTGTCCTGCACCCAGGGTTCAAGGTCAGACGACTGAAGCCAAGCCTGTCGGCGGGCACCGATGCCGGCTGCGGCCACTCCTGCCGATGCTTCAAAGCCATCATAGGCTGCTCGAGACATAAATTTGGAGCATTCCCGAATACCAGTTGTCAAGGCTAGGAACCTCCGCAAAGGTTCCTCGGATAGCCCAGCGGAGAATCCGGCTATCTCTTTAGCCAGGTCTCTGAGATACATGCCCATGTAGAGCTGGTAGGTCTGGACTCGACAAGCAAGCATAGAGCCCTGGAAACACTTCTTACCTAGGCCATCCAGGTTGCGGGCCTCCCTGCCAGGAGGCACCGAGGAGTGCATCTTCTGGCTCTTAAGCCTATGCATGGCCGATTCCACCACCATGGAATGGTGCGGTAGCTGTGCTTTTTGGAAGCCAGGGCTCTTGCGGACTCGATAAATGGAATCGACCAGCTTGCTTAACACCGGCGACGATGCCGGACTCTCCCACATGCGGAAGAGTAGTCGTTCCAGCATGGGAGGAACCGGTACAGTAAAGTGCTCCCTGGCGGGAGAGTCGTACTGAAGGGCATCGAGCTCTTCGGCTCGGGGCTCCTCCTCGGGATCCGCAGGGAAGGCCAAAGCCTTGGCCATATCCCTGACGAAATCCGAGAACCGGGCGTCCTCCGGAGGGGACTGTTTCCGAGGTTCGGACTCAGGCGAGTCCGAGGGGACACACCGAGTCCGAAAGGAATCAGGTGACTCTTCCTCTTCAGACTCCCAGGCCGACTCCGAGGAGGAATCGGTGGGGTCGGTCCGGGCGGCCGGAGGCGTCGGCCGCCCCGACGCCGAGGGAGTCGGCGTCGACGACCTCGGTCCGGAACGGGAGGCCGAGGGTGACCTCGACAGAGGATCGGCTCGAGCCCGCATGGACTCGAGGATTGGCTCGGTCTCCGGGGTCAACTTAGATGTCGACGTCCCGGCGGTCGGGGCAGAGGCGCCAGCGAGGCTAGCGATCAGTGCCCGCTGCTGGTCCATGAAGGCAGAGAGTCTGCTCTCCAAGGCCGTCAACCTGAGTCCGACCTCAGGTGACCCAGCAGCCCCCGACTTGGGCCCCGACGGCGTCGGGCCCGACGTCGGACCCCTCTGAGGCGAGTCCAGGAGGACTACAGGACTTACCCGAGCAGGCAACTCCGACTCCAGACGAGGTCGCTTCGGCAGATGCTCCTTCTCCAAAGACCCGGGACAGCTATCGGGGCTATGCGACCTGGCCCTCGCGGAACCAGGAGCGTCCACCGACGCCGCCCTCGCGGGTTTCACCTTCCGACGATGGTCCCCGGAGGGAGAACCCCTGTCGGAGGAACTCCGGCGATGGTCAGAGCTGGAACCTCTGGACGCCGAGGCCTCCGACGAGGTCTGGGTACGGCCGGGGTCAGCGAAGATTCGTTCCCGCTGATGCCGCCGACTCCTTAACGCTTTGGAGGACATCTTGCTGCAGGCCCCACAGATCAGTTCCTCGTGATCCGGGCCAAGGCAGCGGAGGCAATTATCATGTGTGTCAGTGAGTGACATATTTCTGTCACACTGAACACACCGCTTGAAACCACTGGCAGCCATCGGGGGAAAAAGGGCCCCTGCAAGGTCAAAGGACCGGGCTGCCAGTGAAAAACCGAAAACGAAACTGACAGAAAATCAGAAAAAACCGAAAAATAACAGAAGGACTCGCAACGGCGTCGCGAGTCCGGGCAGGAAAAGGACCGGCGTCGAACCGATAGAGAAAAAAGAGATTAAACACGAAAAAATCAACTTTTTCAGCGGGGACAAGACGGGCACGTCTGAAGGGCTCCGCGGAAAAAAAGAAGACTGGCTAAGATGGCACCCTTGGGCGGGAAGGGGACCGCGCATGCGCGCTGCAATTCCCAAAGGCTTTCTTTGAAAGCTGGGGAAAATTGCTCCGCGAGGGCTCCGTCAGCGCCGACGTCACCCATATGTGAGGACTGACTTCCTGCTTGGTCCTGGAGAAGAACTGCATTCCAATGGCATTACCCATCTTTCACGCTCAATAGGAACACTCCTCAGGTCAATTTTTCAGTTGTAGTTCAGCTTGGTTTCTGATTTACGCACAAAGTAGATTCAGAAGAGTCTATTTATTAACCCGTGACATACTAACATGTGCTACTGGTAACTATGTCTCATGGCCAATAAAGCGAGATGTGGTATATAACATGCATTACTGTGCACCATTAGAGAGACCTCTAAAATGCCTTAGCTCACTCAAATCAGCAGTAACTCTGTGGTGCTTCTCTTTCCAGGGAAACAAAATGCAGTCTGTAATTATGAATTCTTCCCAGTTCAGTCTCAGCTTTGTCTCTGGTATCAATAGTTTTTGTCTCCCCTCCCACTTTTCTTCAGTTACCCTCTTTTACCCCAATGACCTCCCCGTTCATTTCTTAGGCCAGATTACTATATTAATTATACATTAATGTATGATATGAAATTCATGTAAACTGGCAGATCACCACAATTTTTTGCATTTAATAATTATGCATTTTATTTAAAAATAAAACAAACAAATTCCAACAAACAATTCAGAGTATTGGTATTTGTGGCCTTATAAAGCTCAAACACAATTTATATGACAACTGTATACTGATCTACAAAAAAATATTTCTTCAGGTTTTTGGGTGCTTATACTTAGGGTGGTCATTATTGTATTCCAAATACTTCACCAGGCTTTTTTTAATGTTCAAAATCATTGTTTGTTAGAATATAAACATTGCAAGAAAGTGACCATCTTGAAGCTATAAAACATCAGCAAAAATAACTAAACTGTACAGTTCACTGCACTGTTTCCAAAAAAGTAGCAGATTTTAAAAGTAGATCTTTCATTAGAATTAAATCAATGTCTAATCCTTTTACAGACAATTTAAAGGTATATCCCTAAAAGAAAAAAGTAGAAACAATTACATAATGCTTCAAACATAAGGTAATGGTCTTTATTCAGTGATTAACTTATTGATGTAAGGAAAAACAATCAAAATTGGATAGTATTTTAACCTGTTTAATCTGGGAAAGGGGGAGGAAGAGAAGAAGATGGTGATGGTTGCTGCAATAAGTCACCTTGTACATATGGAGGGTGTACATTATGCTCTGGCCAAACCATAAGAAGATCTCGAGGAGGAAAATCATGCTTCTCATAAAAACTTGCCCTGTATTCTGAGGAAGAAACAGAATAACGCTGTATCACAGGAATTCTGTCCCCCTGACTTTGAGAAAACTCTGGTGATTTCTGGGGTAAAGAGCTAACTGGCGGGTAACATGGTGTAGCCAACAGTGGCGGTCTTGACTGCTGTGGCGGCTTTGACTGCTGTGGGGGTCTTGAATACTGTGGCGGTCCTGACTGCTGTGGAAGTTTAGAGGAAATGAAAGGATCTTGAAATCCTTTTCTGGATGGATGAGAAAACCTTTTATTTGGGAAACGGGGATTAAATGCCCTACGAGGATTGTCTTTGGGATGAGCTGAGGACTGTTGATCCCCTCCAGAATTTCCTGTGTAAAATAAAAAAACAAAAATTTATTTAAGGTTATATATCAGGAATAATACATTTGAAAAATACTTGAATCAGAATTCAATGTAAGTGAAACTGCAGTGCTGAATGAATATGGCAACAGCTAGAGTAAGCTTTTCTTTGGTAGAGCAAAAAAGGCAGTTGAATTCACACTTATTTAAAAGGATTTATATACTGTCTTATCCTTAAATCAAAGCTGTTTACAGTAAAACAAAGGCATTACATTAAACAGGGAGGGAGCATGCCGGGGGGTATTGCAATGAAGCAATATAACTATATACAATACAACTATATACAAAATAAATTGCGTTGATGGTAGAGAGTTTGTTGAGCTCTGCGGGAAATAAAGCGTAGTTACTCACCTGTAACAGGTGTTCTCCAGGAGCAGCAGGAATCAGTCCTCACATATGGGTGACATCGACGTCGATGGAGCCCCTGCGGAGCATTTCCCCAGTTTTCTATGAAAGCCTTTGGGAATACTGCACGCATGCGCGGTCCCCTTCCCGCCTAAAGGTGCCATCTTGCTCAGTCAAATGACATAGCTAAAAACAGCACACAAAATGTAAAATAAACTATGTACAACTGCAACTCCCAGGGGAGGAGGGAGGGTTGTGAGGACTGATTTCTGCTGCTCCTGGAGAACACCTGTTACAGGTGTGTAACTACTCTTTCTCCAGGACCAAGCAGGAAGTCAGTCCTCACATATGGGTGACTCCCTAGCTCTGGGCTACCAAGGAACCCAGGCTGAACAAGAGAACTCCCTCTAGTCCCAGCATGAAAGAAAGGCTTTTCACTGAAAGAACCTCCACCGGTAGCCCAACGGAGGGCTGGAGGGCAGGAGTTGCCTAAAATAGTTCCCTGTAAAATAGTTATCTCCAAGTTATATTGCCCTGTTCAATGTAATTTCAGTTTGTTCAATGTAAACCGCACTGATGCAGAATAGCGCGGTATATAAGAGAATTAAATAAATAAATAAATAAACCTCAAAGAGATTCCGGAGTACTGCCTGGCCAAAAGCACTATCCCTACGGGACTCCCTCTCCAGGCAGTAATGAGCTGCAAAAGTCTGGCTTGAGGACCAAGTTGCAGCCCTGCAGATGTCTGCCAACGGTACAGAACAGAGATGAGCTACTGAGGCAGCCATTGCCCTGACATGATGGGCCGTGACTCGACCCTGCAGGGGAAGGTCAGCCGCCCTGTAAGCCCAGGTGATACAGTCAGCCACCCATATGGACAAGGTACGCTTGGACACAGCTAACCCCAAATTATTAGGGTCAAAAGAGATGAAGAGCTGAGTAGCCCTTCTATGTCCTTGCGTACGGTCAAGGTAGAAGGCTAAGGCCCTCCTACAGTCCAGGGTATGCAGGACCGCTTCAGCCTGGCTTGCATGAGGTCTAGGGAAGAATGTTGGAAGAACCACCTCCTAGTTGAGGTGAAAAGAGGAGACAACTTTAGGGAGGAACTTTGGATGAGTCCTAAGGACTACCCTGTTCCTATAGAAGCGGGTGTAAGGCCTGTCACAGACCAGGGCCTGAAGCTCACTCACCCGTCTGGCCGAGGTTAAGGCTACTAGGAAGAGTGTCTTCCAGGAAAGGACGCGAAGAGGACAAGTAGCCATCGGCTCAAATGGTGGGCGAGTCAGTTGCTGCAAGACCACATTCAACTCCCACTCAGGAGCTGGAGGACGGACCGGAGGCTTGAGCAAGAGCAAACCTCTGAGAAACCGGGACACCAAGGGGTGTACCGATAGAGAGTGTCCTTCCACCAGTGAGTGGTGAGCTGCTAGAGCTGAGAGGTGGACCCGAACAGAATTGGACTTAAGGCCCTGATTGGATAAGTGCAGCAGGTACTGAAGCACCACTGGTACAGCACAGGAGAAAGGATCTTCTGTATGCAGCTGACACCAGAAAGCAAACCTCTTCCATTTCAGGGCATAGGTTTTCCTAGTGGACTGCTTCCTAGAGGCCAGGACGACCTCTTCAACTTCAGGAGGTAGGCCCCAAGGAGCCAAAACTACCCTTGCAGCTTCCAGGCCATCAAACTGAGAGATTTGAAATTGGGGTGCAGAAGAGACCCCTGGTCTTGAGAAAGAAGGTCAGGCTGCAACCCTAGAGGTAGTGGAGTGTCCACTGCTAGCTGAAGCAGAAGTGGGAACCAAGGTTGTCTCGGCCACCTGGGGGCTACCAGAAGGACCGAGGCCTGGTCCTTTAGAATCTTGAACAGGGTTCGGGCCACCAGAGGCGTGGGAGGAAACGCATATAGGAGGCCCTGGGACCAGGAAATCAGAAAAGCATCTGCTGCTAGTCTCAGAGGATGCGATTGCCTGGAGCAGAACCTGGGCAGCTGTCTGTTCAGGGGACTGGCAAAGAGATTTATGGATGGAAGTCCCCCTCTCAGGAAGATCTTCTGAACTACCAAGGGATGGAGCTGCCACTCGTGGGGCTGCAGAATCCTGCTCAACCTGTCTGCTAGGTAATTTTCCTGGCCAGGGAGATAAACTGCCTTGAACAACATGTTGTGCCTGAGCGCAAACAAGCAAAGGTCCTGTGCCTCCTGACAAAGGAGGCTGAACCCAGTGCCTCCCTGTTTGTTCACATAAAACATGGCCACCTGATTGTCTGTTTGCACTAAAACAGACTGGTGAGCCAGGGTTTGAGAGAAAGTCTTTAGGGCTAAGCGAATAGCCTGAAGTTCCAGTAGATTGATCTGCTGCTGGACCTCCCAGGGAGACCACAGGCCCTGGGTGCACCCCAGCCCTGTAGGGAGGCATCGGTGGTCAATACCACTGTGGACACAGGTGGCTGAAAAGGCATCCCTTTCAGTAAGTTGGAGGGATGCAGCCACCAACGTAGGGAATGCAGGAATGGTCTGGACACCCTTACTCTGTCGCTGAGGCTCCTTGTGGCCTGCGACCACTGACTCCTGAGACACCATTGCGCAGGCCTTATATGAAGCCTGACATTGGGAGTCACATGTACTGTCGAAGCCATGTGGCCGAGAAGCCTCAGGCAGAGCCTGGCGGAGACCAGTGACCTGCTGAGAAACTGGTTTGCCAAGGTCATCAGTCTTTGGGCTCTGTCCTCTGGCAAGAAAGCCTTTGCCTGCAGAGTCTAGCCTTGCCCCTATGAACTCTAAGTTTTGGGAGGGGAGCAAAGTGGACTTTGCGAAGTTTATGACAAACCTCAGATGTTGGAGTAGAGAAATTGTTCGGAGGGTGGCTTGCCTGGCCTCCTGGCACGTCTGACCCCTGATGAGCCAGTCATCCAGATAGGGGAAGACAAAGATACCCTGATTCCTCAAGTAGGCTGCCACCACTGCCAGGCATTTGGTAAAGACCCTGGTGGCGGAGGTGAGGCCAAATGGCAGCACCCTGTACTGATAATGGTTTCCTCCCACAATGAACCTGAGGTACTTTCTGTGGTCTGGGTGAATGAGGATGTGAGTGTACGCATCCTTTAGATCTAAAGAGCATAGCCAATCTCCCTGCTGGAGGTAGGGCAGAAGTGTTCCAAGAGTAAGCATCTTGAACTTTTCTTTCTGTAAGAACTTGTTGAGATTTCTGAGGTCGAGAATAGGCCTGAGATCCCCTGTTCTCTTTGGTATTAGGAAGTACCTGGAGTAGAAACCATGACCTTGTAGGTGGGGAGGCACAGGCTCTACCACCTGGTCTCGTAACAGACCCTGGAGCTCCTGTAGGAGGAGGGCTGTATGGAGAGGAGGCCTTGGAGGCTCCCCTGGAAAATAGGGAGGAGGCAACTGATGAAAATGAAGCAAGTAGCCCTTGTGGACTATGCTTAAGACCCAGTTGTCCCCTGTAATGAGTGGCCACCGGTGGGCAAACAGGGCTAGGTGACCTCCTGTGCAGGGATGGGACAGCAGAGACGGAGAGGCTATGCCTTGGGAGTCAAAAACCCCCACCCTGCTGAGTGGGAGCAGGAGCCGGAGGCTTGGGGGCCTTCTGCCTATGGGGCCCATGTCCCTGCCCCTTGGCCTGCTGACCCTGTGGGGGAGCGGGGGAGGCCTGGTAAGGTGGGAACTGTTTGTAGGCAGTCGCCTTCCTCTGGTAAAAGGACTTTTTACCTGAGCCCTTCTTCTTGTGTGAAGGGGCAGAGGTCTTTCGAGACAGCCTTGTCCTCGTGAGATGCTTGGTCTCGAGCTCAGCAGCCTTCTCGGCCATGGGCTTGACAAAAAGGTTCTCACCTCGGCAAGGGACATCGACCAACTTGTCCTGAACCCATGGCTCAAGGTCCGATGACTGCAGCCATGCCTGGCGTCGAGCCGCGATGCCAGCAGCCACAACACGGGCCGAGGCCTCAAAGCCATCGTAGGCCGCTCGGGACATGAACTTAGAGCATTCCCGGATCCCCCGAAGACAAGGACTTGAACCTCTGCAAAGGTTCCCCGGAGAGACCAGCAGAGAACCCGGCAAGCTCTTTTGCCAGGTCCCGCAAGTACATGACCATGTACAGCTGGTAAGACTGGACATGGCAAGCAAGCATCAAGCCCTGGAAGCACTTTCTACCGAACGCATCCAGGTTCCGGGCCTCCCTGCCAATCCGGAAGAGGAGCCGTTCCAGCATCGGAGGAACCGGCACAGATTCTGTGCCCCCGTTTGTTGATGTAGAACATCGCTACCTGATTGTCTGTCTGTATCAGCAGTGACTGATGTGCAAGATGACAGAAAGCTTGAAGAGCTAGGCGGATGGCTCAAAGCTCAGGAAGATTGATCAGAAGTGTGGCCTCTCGCAAGACCACAGACCCTGAGTGCATGAACCCTGGCAATGGGCACCCCAGCCCAGCAAGGAGGCATCTGTTGTCAGAAACTCTGGTGTGAGAGGGAGGTTGGAATGGTACTTAAGGTGGCAAAACAGTGTGATAAGGTGGTGGCAAAAGCCAGGAGGATGTTGGGCTGCATACAAAGAGGAATTACCAGCAGAAAGGAAGAGGTACTTATGCCACTGTACAAGTCACTGGTGAGGCCTCACTTGGAATACTGTGTTCCGTTTTGGAGATCATATCTTGCAAAGGATGTAAAAAGACTGGAAACTGTTCAGAGGAAGGCAACCAAAATGATTTGGAGCCTGCGTCAGAAGCCTTATGAGAAGAGACTTGAAGACCTAAACATGTACACTTTGGAGGAGAGGAGGGACAGGGGAGATATGATTCAGACCTTTAAATACTTAAAGAGAAATAATGAACAAACTGACCTCTTCCAAAGACGGAGAAGCTGCAAAAATAGAGGGCATAACATGAAGCTACAAGATGGTAAATTGAAAGGCAATGTCAGGAAAGCACAGTTACTTAGTTGTAACAGGTGATCTCTGGGAACAGCAGGAATAAGTCTTCACATATGGGTACGTCGGTACCGACGGAGCCTGCGCGGGAACGCTCCCCAGCTTCCCAAAAAGGAAAGCTTTTGGGAGCATCCCACAGCACCTGCGTGCTGCCTTCCCGTCTTTCCTAACCATCTCTCCTCAGTTTGAGTTTAAAGCTGAGACAATAGAGAGAGAGAGGAAAGGAAAGATAGAAAAGAGATACAACTCCTAGGGGAGGTGGGAGGGTTGTGAAGATTTATTCCTGCTGTTCCCAGAGATCACCTGTTACAGGTAAGTAACTGTGCTATCTCCAGGAACAAGCAGGAATGAGTCTTCACATATGGGGACTCCCTAGCTAAGATGCCTGGGAGATCCCCAAGGATATGAGACCCTGGGAAGGGGTCTACTTCCTCCTATGGATCTCAGGCATCCATCCAGGGAAGGAGGGTAGGAGTTGTTTAAGAGTGGAACAGGTGTTTGAGAACAGCCTGACCAAACAAGGCATCCCGGCGGGAGTCCTTGTCCAAGCAGTAATGGGCTGTGAAGGTATGAACCGAGGCCCAGGTGGCTGCTCGACAGATCTGGTCGATGGACACAGAATTTAGATGAGCCATAGAGGTGGCCATGGCCCTCACATTATGAGCTGTGACATGGCTCTCCAGAGAAAGGTTCTTACTCTGGTAGGCGAAAGAAATACACTGAGCAATCCAATTGGACAGTATTCTCTTAGAGACGGGAAGTCCCAAATGAGAAGGATCAAAAAGCTGGGAAGACTTTCTATGTTGCTGTGTCCTTTGTAAGTAAAAAGCGAGGGCTCTTTTACAATCCAGAGTATGAAGACTCTTCTCTGCATTGGATGCATGAGGAGCTGGAAAAAAGACAGGTAAATATACCTCCTGATTAAGATGAAAAGGTGAGACCACTTTAGGCATAAAGTGTGAATTTGTCCTAAGGACTACCTTATCATGATGGAACCTTGTATAAGGTGGATTAGCCACTAAGGCCTGCAGTTCACTGATGCGGCGAGCTGAAGTGACTGCAATGAGGAAAATAACCTTCCAGGAAAGAAATTTCAAGGAGGTAGTGGCTAAGGGTTCAAAAGGAGGCTTCAATAAGCTGACCAAGAACCAAATTTAAGTCCCATGCCATCGGAAGAGGCCTAATGGGAGGTTTAGTCAAAGTTAGGCCTCTCATGAATCTTGCAATGAGAGGAAATAGGTTGTCCATTGATGGTCTTAAGGGATGCTGCAATAGCACTCAAATGGACTCTTACTGAATTTGTCTTAAGTCCTGCATCAGAAAGATGCAGGAGATAGTCTAACAGAGAATTTAAAGGTAGTGCTAGAGGGTCAAGACCCGTTTCAGCACACCAAATGGAAAATCTTTTCCATTTAAAAGCATAGGAACGCCTGGTGGAAGGTTTTGTGGAAGCATGGAGGATCTCCTTCACTTGCTGAGAAAGATTCAATCCCTGAAGGTCTAGGCCTTCAGTAACCAAGCTCTGAGGTGAAGGGACTTGGGGTTTGGGTGCCACAAAGTCCCTTCCTCCTGGGACAGAAGGTCTGGAGCAGCTCCCAAGTCCAGGGAGGGGGCTTGGGAGAGATGTAGAAGTAGAGGGTACCACACTTGGTGTGGCCAGCGTGGAGCTATGAGAATCATAAATCCTTGATCCCTCTGGAGTTTGAACAGAGTCTTGGGAATCAAGGGAATGGGTGGAAAGGCATACAGGAAGCCCTGACCCCAATGAAGGAGGAAGGCATCCTTGGCCTGAACTCCCTGACACGGAATTCTGGAACAGAACCGGGGAAGTTTGGCATTCCACGGACTTGCAAAGAGGTCTATGTCCGGGGTACCCCATTCTTGGAATATTCTGAGTACCTGATCCATGTGCAGGGACCATTCGTGTGGAAGCAGAACTCGACCGAGTCTGTCTGCCCAAGAGTTTTGGACTCCTGGGAGGTATACTGCCAGGAGATGGATTTGATGCTCTCTGGCGAAGGCCCACAATCTTAAAGCTTCGTTGCAAAGCGACAGAGAGCCAGTTCCTCCTTGTTTGTTTATATAAAACATGGCTACTTGATTGTCCGTATGAATGAGGACCGTCTGGTAGCTGAGCAGGGAATGAAAAACCTTGAGAGCTAGAAAAACTACTCGAAGCTCCAAGTGGTTGATATGAAGAGAGGTCTCCTGTGGGGACCAGGTGCCTTGAGTGGAGAGGTCCTGTAGATGGGCTCCCCAACCTGTTTGGGAGGCATCTGTTGTGAGGGTTGCTTGGGGCAACAACTGTTGGAAGGGGGACCCCAGCAACAAATTTTGGGTGGACATCCACCATTGGAGAGACCAAGAGAGACGTTTGGAGGTTGCTATTTGGTCTGAGAGAGCTCCTGAAGCTTGAGTCCACTGGGTGGACAAAGTCCATTGAGCTGCTCTCATGTGTAGGCGAGCATAGGGTACCACATGCACTGTGGAAGCCATGTGGCCTAGCAGTTGTAGCATCTCCCGGGCAGTTAAGTGGCTCTTTGACTGAATCTGGGAAGCTAACTGCACTAGACGCTGGCAACGGGCCTGAGGAAGGTAGGCCCTTGCAGTAGTGGTATCCAACCAGGCCCCTATGAATTCTAGGGACTGAGTAGGGGTGAGATGAGACTTTGGGAGGTTTACCACAAGTCCCAGATACTGCAGAATGCGCCTTGTGCGGTCCAAGGAAATCTGGGCCTCTGACTGAGATGGGGCTCGGATGAGCCAGTCGTCCAGGTATGGGAAGACAAATATTCCCAGAGTGCGTAGAAATGCAGCTACTACTGCCATGCATTTGGTGAACACTCTTAGAGCAGAGGCCAGACCGAAAGGAAGCACTCTGTATTGGTAATGTTTTCCTTGGAAAAGAAAACGTAGGAATCTTCTGTGAGATGGACGGATGAGGACATGTGTGTACGCATCCTTGAGATCTAGAGAACAAAGCCAATCCTGACTTTGAAGGTATGGAAGGAGAGTGCCCAGAGAAAGCATCTTGAACTTCTCCTTGAATAGAAATTTGTTCAATTCCCTGAGATCTAAGATGGGTCTGTATCCCCCTGTTTTCTTTGGAATGAGAAAATAGGGAGAGTAGAACCCTGACCCTTGTTGAAGAAGAGGAACTTCTTCTATTGCCCCTTGGGCAAGAAGGGTAGTCACCTCCTGACCTAAAAGGTCGAGAAGAGATGTGGGGGAATTGAAATGTCTCACCATGGTGTGGGGAGGAAGGTCTGAGAAATGAAGCTTGTAGCCCTCTCTTATGATGGAGAGGGTCCACTGCTCTGATGTGATTTGCTCCCATCTGGGAGCAAAATGAGCTAACCTTCCTGGAATGGTGAGAGGTTCTGGCTGTTTTAAAGCCAGAAAGGCTAAGTTGTCTAGCATCAAGTCAAAAACCCTGAGGAGGTTGGGACTGCTGAGTTGCAGCAGCCCCGGTAGACTTAGGCCTGGCCTGCTTAGGTTGCTGACGCTTAGCGGTAAAGCGACCTGTAGAAGATTGTTGGCCAGAAGTGGAAGGAAACCTGCCCTTTTTGAAAAAAGACTTTTTAAAAGTCTTTTTCTTGGCAGGAATGGAGGTGGACTTTGAAAGTCTATCCAGAGCAGAATTCTCTGCATCCATTTGAGTGGCTTTTATTTGCCACTCTTTGCCAAATAGATTTTCACCTGTACAGGGCAGATTTCCTAAGCCATCTTGAACCCAGGGTTCTAAATCAGAAGCCTGGAGCCAAGCAATTCTGCGAGCAGCTATGGCAATGCCTGAGGGTCTGCTGGCACCTTCAAAGGAGTCAAAGGCTGCCCTGTTGGAAAACTTTGAGATGTCTTGAGTATGCTTAAGCCACATGCGGAATTCTTCCCTTTTATCCTCTGGAATAAAAGGGAGGAAAGTGTGCAGCTTTTCTGCAACTTCTTTTAGAAACATACCCATGTAAAGGCTATATGAGTTGATTCTGGCAATAAGCATACTGGCCTGGAAGATTTTCCTACCAAAAGCATCCAAGGTTCTGCATTCTCTTCCTGGAGGAGCAGAAGAGTGTCTCTTTGTACTCTTTATCCTCTTCATAGATGACTGCACCACAATGGAATGGTGAGGAAGCTGAGTTTTTTGAAATCCAGGACAGGGAGGGACACGATACATAGTGTCCAACCTGCGAGAATGAGGAGAGAGAGCGAGAGGAGTCTCCCATAAATCAATCATGTGTTCATAAAGAATCTCATGAATTGGTAAGGTGACTGCCTCTCTAGGAGCCTTAGGGTATCCTAAAATATCTAATTTTTTTGCTCTAGGCTCTGATTCAGAGGTTACTGAGATAGAAAGTCCTTTAGCTACTTCTCTTATGAAGTCTTGAAAGGACAAGTCCTCTGGAGGAGACATTCTTCTTTTTGGAGAAGAGGGCTCTTCAGGAAGGGCTATGGATACTTCAGGAGATTCATCTGATGAATCAGAATCACCAGAGGAATCGAAGTACCGCCTGTCAGGGTGCTCTTCTAATGCTCGATACGCGTATCGAGCGGTATCGACATCGGGCGTCCTCGCAACCGGATCGGTACCGAGAAATAGCCCTGAACAAGGAACCGCTGCAGCCGGTATCCTGGTTGATGTCGATGCACTCGGTACCGGTATCAGCGCTGGTGCCGGTACCGGAGCCGATACCGACAACGGAGCTTGTTGCGGTACCGTCGGCGTCGCAGCTTGAATGAAGGCTATAATAGCCCGCTGCATGGACAGAACATTCTGATCCATCGACGCCATGAATGCCTGGAGTTCGGTACCGGGAGATTGTGCCGGTACCCCAGAGCATTCTAACAGGTGATCGGTCGAGGCCGTGCCATCGATATCAACCTGTAACCCCATAGGAGGAGCTTTGGAAGCCGGAGCTTCCCGCCGGGGTTGTTTTGCTGGTGCAGGATCCTCGAGGGCAAGCCCGGAGGCATCTCGATGCTTAGAGGGAGATCTACCCTTTGAGGACCTGCTAGACTTATGTTTGGTTACCTGAGATCCATCAGGAGAAGAAGACCTGGAAGATGTCGATGCTACCAACGCTGCATCAGCGGGAAACAGCACATGGAGCTTAGTTGCTCGGTTCTGTAAACCCCATTTAGACATTAAAGAGCAGGACGGACAATCCGGGATGGAGTGTTCAGGACCCAAACATTTAAGACACCATTCATGGGTATCTGTAACAGAAATAGTACCGCTACACTTAGTGCATTTTTTGAAGCCGGAGGCTGGTTTTTCCATGAGGGAAATTTTCTTTTGGGCCCTGAGGCCTAGAAGAGAAATACACTAAGTGAGGAAAGTATATATATATATATATATATATTTTTTTTTTTTTTTTTTAAAGAAGAAAGAAAAGAACGGCGGTACCAGTCCGGAGTCGGGGAAGGCAGACACGCGACCAAAGAAATAAAATAAAATAAAGAACTTCTTCAGCGGTGACAGGGCTCGACCTGCTAGCTCCGCGGCAAAGAAGAACTGAGGAGAGATGGTTAGGAAAGGCGGGAAGGCAGCGCACAGGCGCTGTGGGATGCTCCCAAAAGCTTTCCTTTTTGGGAAGCTGGGGAGCGTTCTCGCGCAGGCTCCGTCGGTACCGACGTACCCATATGTGAAGACTCATTCCTGCTTGTTCCTGGAGATATACTTTTTCACTGAAAGGGTGGTGGATTCTTGGAATGCCCTCCTGATGGAAGTGGTGGGGGCAAATACAGTGACAGAATTCAAAATGGCATGGGACAGGCACAGTGGATCCCTTTACAGCAACAAGAAAATATCAAAATAAACTGAACCATCTAATTCCTTAACAAATAGGGGTGTCCTACATGGAAAGCACAGTTACTTACCTGTAACAGGTGATCTCTGGGAACAGCAGGAATAAGTCTTCACATATGGGTACATCGGTACCGACGGAGCATCCCACAGCGCCTGCGCGCTGCCTTCCCGCCTTTCCTAACCGCCTCTCTCCAGTTCGAGTTTTAAAGCTGAGACAAAGAGAGAGAGAGGAAAGGAAAGATAGATAGAGAGATACAACTCCTAGGGGAGGTGGGAGGGTTGTGAAGACTTATTCCTGCTGTTCCCAGAGATCACCTGTTACAGGTAAGTAACTGTGCTTTCTCCAGGAACAAGCAGGAATGAGTCTTCACATATGGGGACTCCCCAGCTAGAGATGCCCGGGAGATCCCCAAGGTTGCGAGACCCTGAGAAGGGCTCCTCCACCTCTCATGGATCTCAGGCATCCAACCAGGGATGGAGGGTAGGAGTTGATTAAGCATGGAACAGGTGTTTGAGAACAGCCTGACCGAACAAGGCATCCCGACGGGAGTCCTTGTCCAAGCAGTAATGGGCTGTGAAGGTATGAACCGAGGCCCAGGTGGCCGCTCGACAGATCTGGTCGATGGACACAGAATTTAGATGAGCCATAGAGGTTGCCATGGCCCTCACATTGTGAGCTGTGACATGGCCCTCCAGAGAAAGGTTCTTACTCTGGTAGGCGAAAGAAATACACTGAGCAATCCAATTTGACAGTGTCCTCTTAGAGACTGGAAGTCCCAAATGAGAGGGATCAAAGGCAACAAAGAGTTGGGAAGACTTTCTATGTTGCTGTGTCCTTTGCAAGTAAAAGGCAAGAGCCCTCTTACAATCCAGGGTATGAAGATTCCTCTCTGCACTTGATGCATGAGGACCTGGAAAAAAGACAGGTAAATATACCTCTTGGTTAAGATGAAAGGGCGAGACCACTTTAGGCATAAAGTGTGGATTGGTCCTAAGGACTACCTTATCATGATGGAACCTTGTATAAGGTGGATTAGCCACTAAGGCTTGCAGTTCACTGATGCGGCGAGCTGAGGTGACTGCAATAAGAAAGATAACCTTCCAGGAAAGAAATTTCAAGGAGGTAGTGGCTAAGGTTTCAAAGGGTGGCTTCATGAGCTGACCAAGAACCAGATTCAAGTCCCATGCCACTGGAGGTGGTCTAATGGGAGGTTTAGTTAAAGGAAGGCCTCTCATGAATCTTGCAATAAGAGGATGAGAGGAAACAGGTTGTCCATTGAGAGGCTTGAGAGATGCTGCAATAGCACTCAAATGGACCCCTACTGAATTCGTCTTGAGGCTTGCATGGGAAAGATGCAGGAGATACTCTAGTAAGGAATTCAAAGGTATTGCTAGAGGGTTAATACCCTTCTCAGCACACCAAATGGTAAACCTTTTCCATTTAAAAGCATAGGAACGTCTGGTAGAAGGCTTTCTGGAAGCATGAAGGATATCCCTTACTTGCTGAGAAAGATGCCAATCTTGAAGGTCTAAGCCTTCAGCAACCAAGCCCTGAGATGGAGAGATTGGAGGTTTGGGTGCCACAACGTTCCCCCCTGCTGAGACAGGAGATCTGGAGCAGACCCTAAGTCCAGGGAGGGAGCTTGGGAAAGATGCAGAAGTAGAGGGTACCACACTTGGCGTGGCCAACGTGGAGCTATGAGGATCATAGTCCCTCGATCTCTCTGAAGCTTGAACAGGGTCTTGGGAATTAGGGGAATGGGTGGAAAGGCGTATAGGAAGTCTTGACCCCAATGAAGGAGGAAGGCATCCTTGGCCTGAACTCCCTGACACGGAATTCTGGAACAGAATCGGGGAAGTTTGGCATTCCACAGACTTGCGAAGAGGTTTATGTCCGGGGTTCTCCAAATTCGAAAGATTCTGACTATCTGGTCCATATGAAGGGACCATTCGTGTGGAAGCAGAACTTGACTGAGTCTGTCTGCCCAAGAGTTTTGAACTCCTGGAAGGTATACTGCCAGAAGATGAATTTGATGCTCTCTGGCGAAGGCCCACAATCTCAGAGCTTCGTTGCAAAGCGACAGAGAGCCATTTCCTCCCTGCTTGTTCACATAGAACATGGCTACTTGGTTGTCCGTGTGAATGAGGACTATCTTGTAGCTGAGCAGGGTATGGAAGACTCTGAGAGCCAAGAAGATTGCTCTGAGCTCTAAGAAGTTGATATGTAGGGAGGTCTCCTGTGGGGACCAAATGCCCTGGGTGGAGAGGTCTTGAAGATGAGCTCCCCAACCCTTTGGAGAGGCATCTGTTGTAAGGATTGCTTGGGGTAACAACTGTTGGAAGGGGGACCCCAGCAACAGATTTTGAGTGGACTTCTACCACTGGAGAGACCAAAAGAGGCGCCTGGAGGTTGCTATTTTGACTGACAGACTTCCAGATGCCTGGTTCCACTGGGTGGACAAAGTCCATTGAGCTGCCCTCATGTGAAGGTGAGCATAAGGGACCACATGCACAGTGGACGCCATGTGGCCTAGCAGTTGTAACATCTCTCGAGCAGTTAGGTGGGTTTTTAACTGAATCTGAGAGGCTAACTGCACTAAGCTTAGGCAACAGGCCTGGGGAAGATAGGCCCTTGCAGTTGTGGTATCCAGCAAGGCCCCTATGAACTCTAGAGACTGAGTAGGGGTGAGTTGGGACTTTGGAATGTTTATAACCAGTCCCAGATACTGCAGGACACGCATTGTGCAGGCTAGGGAAGTCTGGGCTTCTGACTGGGATGGAGCTCAAATGAGCCAGTCGTCCAGATATGGGAATACAAATATTCCTAGAGTGCGTAGAAATGCAGCTATTACTGCCATGCGTTTTGTGAACACTCTTGGAGCAGAGGCCAGACCAAAGGGAAGCACCTTGTATTGATAGTGCTTTCCCTGATAAAGGAACCAAAGGAACCTTCTGTGTGTTGGATGGATGAGTATATGGGTATAGGCATCTTTGAGATCTAGAGAACAAAGCCAATCCTGACTCTGAAGGAATGGAAGGAGAGTACCTAGAGAAATCATCTTGAATTTCTCCTTGCATAGGAATTTGTTCAATTCTCTGAGGTCTAATATGGGTCTGTAACCCCCTGTTTTCTTTGGAATCAGAAAATAGGGGGAGTAGAACCCTGAGCCCTGTTGAAGAAGAGGCACTTCTTCTATTGCCCCTTGGGCAAGAAAGGTAGAAATCTCTTGACCCAGAAGGTCGAGGAGAGATGTTGGAGAATTGAACTGTCTCACCATGGTGTGAGGAGGAAGGTTTAAGAAATGAAGTTTGTACCCTTCCCTTATAATGGAAAGGGTCCACTGCTCTGCTGTAATTTGCTCCCATCTGGGAGCAAAGTGAGCTAACCTTCCTGGAATGGTGAGAGGCTCTGGTTCTTTTAGAGCCAGAAAGGCTAAGTTCTCTAGCTGCAAGTCAAAGGCCCTGAGGAGGCTGAGGCTGTTGGGCTACAGTAGGCCTTGCAGCCTTAGACTTGGCCTGTTTAGGTTGTTGACGCTTTGCAGCAAAACGACCTGCAGAAGATGTCTGCTGACCATAAACAGGATAATATCGTCCCTTTTTGGGAAAATATGTCTTTTTGAACAACCTCTTCTGGACAGGATTAGAGGTAGACATTGAAAGCCTATCTAAAGCAGAATTTTCTGCATCCATTTGAGTGGCCTTTGCTTGCCAATCTTTACCAAACAGGTTTTCACCTGTACAAGGAAGATTTCCTAATCCATCTTGAACCCAGGGTTCCAAATCAGAAGCTTGTAACCAAGCAATTCTGCGTGCACCTATGGCAATGGCCGAAGCTCTGCTGGCCCCCTCAAAAGAATCAAAGGCTGCACAGTTAGAAAATTTGTTAACATCCTGGGCATGCTTAAGCCAGGTAAGAAAGTATTCCCTTTTATCTTCTGGAAGAAAAGGAAGGAAAGTTTGCAGATGATCTGTAACTTCCTTCAGAAACATCCCCATATAGAGACTATAGGAGTTGATTCTGGCAACAAGCATACTGGCCTGGAAAATTTTCCTGCCAAAAGCATCTAAGGTTCTACATTCTCTTCCTGGAGGAGCAGATGAGTGCCTCTTTGCACTCTTTAACTTTTTCATAGCAGACTCCACCACAATAGAATGGTGAGGAAGCTAAGTTTTATGAAATCCAGGACAAGGAGGGACACGATACATGGTATCCAACCTACGAGAATGAGAAGAGATGGTGAGAGGAGTCTCCCATATGCCTATCATGTGGTCATAAAGGATCTCATGAATTGGCAAAGTGGCTGCCTCTTTAGGAGCCTTGGGATATTGCAAAATATCCAATTTTTTGGCTCTAGGCTCTGTCTCAGGGGCTACTGAGATAGAAAGCCCCTTGGCCACTTCCCTTTGTTCAATGTAAACCGCACTGATGCAGAATAGCGCGGTATATAAGAGAATGTAAATAAATAAATAAATAAGTCTTGAAAAGACAAGTCTTCTGGAGGGGACATTCTTCTTTTTGGAGAAGGCGGCTCCTGAGGAAAGAGTACCGATGCTTCGACAGAGGCCTCCGATGCATCAGAGTCTTCGGAGGAATCGAAGTATCGCCTGTCTGGATGCTCCTGTAAAGCCCGATAGGCATACCGGGTGGTATCGACATCGGGAGTCATCGGTACCGAATAGGTACTGATAGGCATCATCGGACAGGGTACCGCTGCAGTCGACACCGAAGTCAATGTCGATGCAACCGGTACCGGCACCGGAACCGATATCAGAGCCGGTACTGACAATGAAGCTTGTTGCGGTACCAGCAGCGTCGCAGCTTGTATGAATGCCGTAATGGCACGCTGCATGGTCAGAACATTCTGATCCATCGACGCCATGAATGTCTGGAGGTCGGTACCGGCAGATTCCTCCGGTACCCCAGAACATTGCAACAGGTGATCGGTCGAGGCCGTGCCATCGATGTCAACCTGTGACCCCATAGGAGGAGCTTTGGAAGCCGGAGCTTCCCGCCGGGGTACTTTTGCCGGTGCAGGATCCTCGAGGGCAAGCCCGGAGGCATCTCGATGCTTAGAGGGAGATTTACCCTTCGAGGACCGGCTGGACTTATGTTTGGTTACCTGAGATCCATAGGAGGAAGAAGCAGCCCTGGACGACGTCGATGCCACCGAAGCTGCATCAGAGGGAAACAGTGTACTGAGCTTGGCTGCTCGGTTCTGTAAACCTCTTTTAGACATCATGGAGCAGGATGCACAATCCGTGATGGAATGGTCACGACCCAAACACTTAAGACACCAGTCATGGGTGTCGGTAACAGAGATGGTACCGCTGCACTTAGTGCATTTCCTAAACCCGGAGGCGGGCTTTTCCATGAGGAATTTTTCTGTTAGGCCCAAAGAAGAAAAATACACTGAAGTGGAACGGAAAGTATCCCTTTTTTTTTTTTTTGAAAGGAAAAGAAAGAAAAGACCGGCGGTACTGGTCCGACGTCGAAGAAGAAGACAGACGCGCGACCAAAGAAATAAAATAAAATAAAGAACTTCTTCAGCGGTGACAGGAACACGACCTGCTGGATCCGCGGAAAAGAAGAACTGGAAAGAGGCGGTTAGGAAAGGCGGGAAGGCAGCGCGCAGGCGCTATGGGATGCTCCCAAAAGCTTTCCTTTTTTGGGACGCTGGGGAGCGTTCCCGCGCAGGCTCCGTCGGTACCGACGTACCCATATGTGAAGACTCATTCCTGCTTGTTCCTGGAGATTGGTGAGATCACCCCTAAACAAAGACATGGGGAAGGGGGCCTGCAGAGAGCAGCAGGTGTACCTACTCTTGACATCGTACTGGGCAGACTAGATGGACCATACTGGTCTTTATCTGCCGTCATTTACTATGTTACTATGTTACTCCTTGAAGTAAATTAGGGGGACAAAGCCACCATTGCAAGGCTGACACGACACCAGTAGCTTGGAAATTGCTACTCTGTCTCTGAGGCGGCCAGTGGCTTGCATCCACTGGTCTCTGAGGCTCCATTGAGCTGTGCGCATGTGTAATCGAGCATATGGAGTCACATGCACCGTGGAGGCCATGTGGCCCAGGAGACATAAGACGACCCTTGCGGAGACTTGAGGCCTGTGCTGGACCTGCTGTACTAAGTCCAGCAACCGCCCTGCCCTGTCGAGCGGTAGGTAAGCCCTTGCCTGAAGAGTGTCCAGTCTTGCCCCTATGAACTCCAAGTTCTGAGTGGGCAGTAAACTGGAATTTTCGTGATTTATAACAAACCCTAGGTGCTGGAGCAGGGTGACTGTGCGAGCAGTGGCCTGCTGTGCCTCCTGTGCCGATTGGCCCCTGATGAGCCAATCGTCCAGGTATGGAAAGACGAAGACACCCTGGCTTCTGAGGAAGGCCGCCGCCACCACTGCTAGGCATTTGGTAAATACTCTGGGAGCGGTAGCTAGGCCAAAGGGAAGCACTTTTTACTGGAAGTGGTTTCCTCTGACCACAAACTTGAAGCATTGTCTGTGGTCTGGGTGTATGAGGATGTGAGTATAAGCATCCTTTAAATCTAAGGAGCATAGCCAGTCTCCCTGGTGGAGGTAAGGCAATAGGATCCCAAAGGAAAGCATCTTGAACTTTTCCCTCATCAGGAACATGTTTAGATTTCACAAGTCTAGGATGGGGCGTAGGCCTCCTTTTCTTTTTGGTATGAGGAAATACCTGGAGTAGAAGCCCTGCCCCTGCAGTTGGAGGGGCACCGGTTCAACCGCCTGATCTTTCAGCAGACCTGTTAACTTCTGCAGGAGGTGGTTCCTGTGCAGAGGGGGCCTGAGAGGCTCTCCTGGGAAAAAGGAGGAGGGCACCTGGTTGAAATGAAGGAGATAACGTTGTTGGACTACTTGCAAAACCCAGGCATTGGTAGTAGTGGCTGGCCACCTGAACATAAGATATGCCATACTGGGTCAGACCAAGGTCCATCAAGCCCAGTATCCTGTTTCCAACAGTGGCCAATCTAGACACAGGTTCCACAATGCTTGTATTGGGTCAAGCATTGATATCCTGGGTCCCTTTTTAATAATGGTTTATGGACCTTTCCTTCAGGAACTTGTCCAAACCTTTTTTAAACCCAGCTACACTAACAGCCTTTACTACATCCTCCGGTAACAAATTCCAGAGTTTGATTACATGTTGAGTGAAAAAAATATTTTCTTTTATTTGTCTTAAATAGTTTACCCTGTAACTTCATTACATGTCCCCTAGTCTTTCTATATTCTGATAGCGTAAACAAATGATCTATGTCTACCCGTTCCACTCCATTCATTAATTTATAGACCTCTATCATATCTCCCCTCAGCCATCTCTTTTCCAGGTTGAAGAGCCCTAACCTTTGTAGCCTCTCTTCATAGGAGTAGCCTTCTATTCCCTTTACCATTTTGGTGGCTCTTCTCTGAACATTTTCTAATAACGCTATATCCTTTTTAAGATACGGTGACCTGAATTGCACACAATATTCAAGGTGCGGTTGTACCATGGAAAGATAAAGAGGCATTATAATTAGCCTTTGTTTTATTTTTCATTCGTTTACTTATGATACCTAGCATTCTATTTGCTTTCTTGGCTGCCGCTGCACACTGGGCGGAGGGTTTTAACATGTTATCCACGATGACGTCTAAATCTTTTTCCCAATGTGGAACCTTGCATTGTGTAACCATAGTGTGGGTTGTTCTTTCCTAGGTGCATAACTTTGCACTTGTCCACATTCAATTTCATCTGCCATTTGGATGCCCAGTCATCCAATTTATCCAGATCTTCCTGCAGTTTTCTGCAATCCCCTTGGGTTTTAACAACTTTAAACAGTTTTGTGTCATCTGCAAATTTGATAACCTCACTAGTTATTCCCTTTTCCAGGTCATTTATGAATATGTCAAAAAGCAGCGGACCCAGTACAGATCCATGGGGTACTCTATTATTCAGCTTTTTCCATTGGGAAAATTGGCCATTTAGACCTACCCTCTGCTTTCTATCTTTTAATCAGTTCCCGATCCACAATAGTACACTGCCTCCTATCCCATGACTTTTTAGTTTTGCCAAAAGTCTCTGATGAGGGACCTTGTCAAAGGCCTTCTGAAAGTCCAGATACACTATATCAACCGACTCACCTTTGTCTACCTGTTTATTCACACCTTCAAAAAAACATAACAGATTAGTAAGACAAGATCTTCCTTGTCTAAAGCCATGTTGGCTGTCTCCCATTAGGCTATGACTATCTACATGCTGAGTAATTTTGTTTTCTATGATGGTTTCTACCATTTTTCCCGGTACTGACGTCAGGCTCACTGGTCTGCAGTTTCCCGGATCACCCCTAGAACCCTTTTTAAAAAAAGGCGTTACATTGGCGATCCTCCAATCTTCAGGTATTACAGATGATTTTAATGAAAATTCACAGATTACTAATAGCAGGTCTGCAATCTCATGTTTCAGTTCTTTCAACACCCATAGATTTATACCTGTGGGCGTACAGGGCCAGCCTTCCTCCTGTGCAGGGCCCAACCATTGGTGGGAGAAGAGCTATGCACTGGGAGTCAAAAAAACCCTCCCGGCTGGGCAGGACCCGGAGCTGGAGGCTTGGGGTCTTCGGCTTACGTGGGCCATGCCCCTGTCCTGCTGCCCCTGTTGGGGAGCTGGGGTGGCCTGGTAAGTGGGGTATTTTCTGTAAGCTGTACCCTTCCTCGGGAAGAAGGACGTTTTCCCCGAGGCCTTCTTCTTGTGAGAAGATGCAGAGGTCTTCTTTGACAACCTCGTCCGGGTCAAGTACTCGGACTCGATTTCTGCAGCTTTCTCAGTCATGGGTTTGCTGAAGAGGATGTCTCCTCGGCATGGGACATCGACCAACTTGTCCTGAACCCATGGCTCTAGGTCCGACGACATGGGCCAGGCCTGACGGCGTGCACCGATGCCGGCCACGGCTACTCGGGTCGAAGCCTCAAAGCTGTCGTAAGCTGCTCGAGACATGAACTTCGAGCACTCTCTGATCCCCGTGGACAAGGCTTTGAAGCGCTGCAAGGGTTCCTCGGATAGGCCAGCCGAGAACCCGTCAATCTCCTTTGCCAGGTCCCGCAGGTACATGCCCATGTAGAGCTGGTAAGTTTGGATACGGCATGACAGCATCGAGCCCTGGTAGCACTTTCTGCCGAGGACGTGTAGGTTCTGGGCCTCCCGGCCGGGAGGCCCCAAGGAGTGCGTCTTTTGGCTTTTCAGCCGTTGCATGGCCTATTCCACAACCATGGAGTTGTGCGGAAGCTGCGCTTTCCGGAACCCAGGACTCTTGCGGACTTGATAGATGGAATCAACCCGCTTGCTGAGCACCGGCATCGAGGCAGGGGCCTCCCACATGCGGAGTATCAGCCGTTCCAACATCGGAAGCACTGGTACAGTAAGGGCCTCCTTTGGGAGAGAGTCATACTGGAGGGCATCGAGCTCCTCCTTGGCATCTGCAGGGAATGCCAAAGCCTTGGCCATGTCCCTGACGAAGTCCGAGAACTGAGTGTCCATCGGAGGGGACCTATTCCGAGGCTCCGAACCTGGGGAGTCCGATGGGATACACCGGGTCCGGAAGGTATCTGGGGAGTCTTCCTCCTCCATCTCCCACGCCGAGTCCTCCTCCGAGGACTTGAAGGGCTCCAGCCTCAAGGGCTACAGGTCCAACTGCCCCGACGCCGAGGGCACCAGCTTCGACGACCTCAGTCCCGAAGGGGAGGTCGAGGGGGACCTTGGCCGAGGATCGACTTGAGGATCGGCTCGGCCTCCAGCGTCGACGTCCTGGTGGTCGGGGCGGATGGACCGGCGAGACCGGCCATCAGTGCCCGCTGCTGCTCCATGAAGGCAGCCATGCTGCTCTCCAAGGCCGCCAACCTGAGACCAAGCTCAGAAGGCTCTTCAGCTCCCGGCTCTCCCGGAGGAGAGTCCACGAGGACAACAGAAGTTATCTTGTCTCCGACTCCCTGCGAGGTTGTTTAGCCGGCCACTCCGACTCTGAGGACCCGTGGCGGCGGTGCAGGCTCCGCGGCCTGGAACCCGAGGGCCCCAGCCAATCAGAGGCATCCAGCGATGCTGCCCTCATGAGTTTCTTCTTCCTCCAGTGTTCCCTGGAGGGAGACCCCCCGCTCAGAAGACCCACGGTGCTTGGGCTCCGATTCCTGAGATGTCGAGGCTTCTGATGAGGTCCGGGCCCAGCCGGATGCGGACTCAGAAAAAATCCTGTCACGCTGCTGCTGCCTGCTCTTCAAAGACTTCGAAGACATCCTATCACATGGCCCACAAACCACTGGGTCATGGTTGGGGCCGAGGCATCGAAGGCAGCAGTCATGTGTGTCGATGAGAGACATCAACTTCTTACACCAATCACATTTTTTAAACCCGCTGGCAGCCATCGGGGAAAAAGGGCCCCTGCTAGGTCAAACAAACGGGCTGCCAGTGAAAACTAAATAGAGCGCGAACGCTAGTCACAAAGGACAAAAATGAAAAAAACGTTACTGGGCTCGATACTGGTGTACTGAGCCGAGGCGGGAAGGGGAACTGGTTTCGAAATGGGAAGTTGAAAAAAAAAGCAACTTTTCCACTTTTTCCACGGTGAAAACAGGACCACGTCCATTGGGCTCCGCGGAAAAAAGAAGACTGAGCAAGATGGCACCCTTGGGCGGGAAGGGGACCGCGCATGCGTGATGCAATCCCAAAGGCTTTCTTTGAAAGCTGGGGAACTGCTCCGCACGATGGCTCCGTTGGCGCTGACATCACCCATATGTGAGGACTGACTTCCTGCTTGTTCCTGGAGAATCTTTTTTATTATTTTTGGTTATTTCTGGGTCCTTGGGGAGATTGTGCTATATAGTGGCAGATAACGGCTGACATGGTCCATCCAGTAGGATTGCTTGTGCACAATCTGTGATTCAGTGTGGGGTACTGTCCCTTATGCCTGTAGTTTTTAATTAACCTCAAACATATTGCACATGTTCTCAGCCTGCCATGGGAACAGAAATACTGCCATTTTGCAAGCAGTCTAGGGCCATTTAGCAAGGGAACCTATCCACAGGTACAATTATCCCAGCTGTGTCATCCAGTGCACTTTATTTGAGATTTATGCCTGCTGTAAAGCGTAGGTTACTTTCTCCATCATTTTGCATCTGTTTTGTGTTGAGGTGCTCTATTCTTGGTTATTCTCTTGCCCCTTAGGGAGCCACTGTATTATTCCCACTCCTTTTTGAACTCTATTACCATTTTTGCGCCTACCAGCTCTTTTGGGAGGACATTCCAGGTATCCATCTCCTTTTCCATGAAGAAATTTAGTAAAGAAAGTTTTCAATAACATGTGAGTTATTAGGCAATTTAGAGTCTTTTTAGGGGTGGGCCATTTACAATCTGGGAAGCAGGCTGTTGTACTCTCCCACCTGGACTATTTTAATAATTTTGTTGGGTTTATCTGAAAAGTAGCTTCAGAGGCTACAAAACTTTACAGAACGTGAAGCTTGTTCTCGGTGGAATCAGGCGGGGGAGGGCAATGCCTCTTTTGATTAAATTGCACTGGCTCTCCCATAAGGGCACAAATTTTATTTAAGCTTTTTTCATTTATTTTTAAAATTCTACAGGGTTTTGCTCAGCTTATTTTGTTTGTTTATTACATTGTATGTGCCTAGTCATTCATTATGATGAGGGAAGACTATTAGGTCGATCTTACCATCAGCAAGGTCCTTATATTTACAGAAAACAATAAAATAAAACATTTATGGGCTTGGGCTCTGCTATGTGGAATTTACTCGCTTTAGAACAGTGTAAATTGACTTCCTGTTTTCAATTGTGCCATCTCTAGAATTTGTTTATTTCAAAAATACCTGGCTGGATGAAATGTATTCATAATCTTGAAGTTTACCTGTAATAAGTTATTTTCTTAAAATTTTAATGCTCTTTCACGTTTAATTAATAGAGGATATATTTTATTTGATTTTTTTTAAGGTAATTAGGCATCCATGTCTAGATAGTAGTTATACTATGATATGATCTATACATATCTTGTTTTTGGAATCCACAATGAGCTGTGAGATTGAAATGGAATATAAATGCTCATATTAAATTAAATTAAGTTAAAGAAATATTTCCTGATGTTGATTTTGATTCTCTCTCTTTGTAGCCTCATATCATATCCTCTAGTTCTTGAGCTTTCCCTTATTTGAAAAAGGCTCGTTTGTTCTGTAATACCTTTCAAATATTTGAAGGTCTATATCATATCTCCTCTGTTCCTTTCCTCCTCTAGGTTATACTTATTTAGGGACTCTAGTGTCTTCTCATATGTTTTCTGATGAGGACCTCTTATTATTTTGGTTGCTTTCCTCTGTACTGACTCCAGCCTCTTTGTGTTCTTAGTGAGATACGGCCTCCAAAACCGAACATAGTACTCCAATATCCTATACAGGGGGCACTACTATGCCTTTCTCACCAATATCCTATACAGGGGGCACTACTATGCCTTTCTCTATGCGGTCCAGCATCTTTCTGGCTTAGACCACTGCCCTGTCACATTGGCCAGTGCGGGGCTATGAGTATCATGAAGCCCCTATCTGCTTGGAGCTTGAAAAGCGTCTTTGGAATAAGGGGAATGGGAGGGAAGGCATATAGGAGCCCCCGACCCCAATCTTTGATATCAGAAATTGATCTTAAATCCCCTGACAAAGAGTTCCAAAGAGATGATGCGTATACAGATAAGGCACGGTTACAAGTTGTTTGCTTTGAGCTTGTACGCTGTTAAGTATAGATATTAAATTCTCGCAAGAAGATCTTCTCTGTCTATTGTTAGGTCTCATCACAAGTAAAGGTTGAAGGGTTGCTGGAAAAATGTATAATTATGAAAATGATCAGAATCTATTTAAACTTGCAGCACATATGAATTGGAAGCCAGTGTAACCGAAATAGAATTGAGTTACATGATTCATCTTGGAGGCTCCCATGATCAGACATGCAGCTGTGTTCTGAACAAGTTGTAGTGGGTATATCGACTTCATTGGAAGACCTTGGAAGATTAAATTGCAATAATCCGGGGTAGGTGTTATCATAGATTGACAAATAGGTTTTAATTTCTGGATTGTTTGTAACTTATAGTAAGCTTTTCTAGTTATTCTCTTAATGTGCTCTTGGAAGTTGAGATTTTGGTCAAGAGTTATACCAAGATATTTTATGAGTTGCTTAACAGCTAGATCATAATCTAGAATATGTATATTCTTAGGTGGTGTAAAAGAGGTATTTCTTGTATCATAAAGAACGTCAGAATGTGTTAAGTTGATAGCAAACCTAAACTTATTAAGGCAGGCTATCATTGCTCTCAGACAATTTGCAATCCGAGATTGATCTGGTTGATCAGTATTGCTTTAATTTCTCCCCACTTGGACTATTGTAACAGTCTCTTACAAGGCCTTCCTAAAAAGACCCTCCACACACTTCAACTTATGCAAAATGTGACTGCTAGGATAATCTCTAAATTAAACCTTACCGAGCACATCACCCCAATACTCTTTAACCTCCATTGGCTCCCCATTGCTTCCAGGGTGAAATACAAGATGATAGTTACAACATTCAAATTATACCATAGCATCTCACCCTACTACCTTTCTATCCTTACCATGCACAAGCTGATGTCAGAATCAGAAGAAACAGTACAAAGGATCTCCTATCCATACCCCCATCAATACGAAAAACCAGACAAACTACCAGCAAAAGGACTTCGGGTATTCAGCTCCCACCCTTTGGAACTCTCTCCCTGATTCTATTAGATCAATTAAAGACCTAAAGACTTTTCGCAAATTAATAAAAACTACTTTTTTCAAAATTATAATTCTTCCACTTCCACTACCCCCCTATCTCCCACCTCTATCCTCCCCCCATGGCAGGAATATCCCCCTGTAACCTGTTTCTCTGTCAACAGATCTGTAAATAGTTCAGACTCAGCTTTCAGGAAACCTATGTATAGGTGCTTAGCTGACATGTAAATAGTTCTTTGTATTATAGTTTGACATGTTCTCTGTAACCGAGTTTTGTTCTATGTAAACGACCCCTGATCGATGGAAGAGGCAGTATATAAAAATGTTTAAATAAAATAAATAAATAAAATAAAATGGGATAAAGATCATAATATCATCTGCGTAAATCTCATAGTTGATATTATACTTGCTTATCAAGGAGCAGAGCGGTTGTAGATAAATGTTAAAAAGTAGAGCAGACAGCACTGAACCCTGAGGAACACCTTGGCGTAGAGTAAAAGGATTTCATTGATCATTGCCACATCTGATCTGTTGCTTCATATCAGTTAGATAAGAAATTAACCATTCAAGGCCATACCAGAAATTACAATGTCACTGAACCTTTTAATTAACGTATAGTGGTTTACTGAGTCAAAGGCAGTTTTGATGTCAATAAGGATTAAGATATAGCCTACTCGAGTATTGTTTATACCAGATAGGAGGGTGTCAAGAAAAGATGTAAATAGCATCTCAACACTGTATTTGGGCTTAAAGCCATGTTGATGAAGATCAAGTGGAACATGTATATCAATGTGATCTTGTAATTGAATCTGAACTACCTTCTCAATTATCTTTGATAAGAAAGGAAAACTTGATACTGGACAATATGAATTAGAGGCCTTCTTATCTAGATTGTTGCTCTTCAATAAAGGTCTTATGGATGCTTGCTTAAGAGTCATAGAGAGGGTACCTTAAGTAAGAGACAGATATGTAATATTAAATAATATTGGAACCAGTTTTCTTCTTGCCTGCTTGATCCAAACTACTGGCAAGGATCCATTGGAGACGTGGAAGCATTTAAATTGACTATTAGCAAGTTGGTCTGCAGAGGGAACATGAAAGGTATTCCATAGATTGCTGCTCTTATGTGATGACAGAAAATATTCAGGTCTTATGCTGTGTTTTGAGATCAAATTAGGCTTTGCTTCTAAAAAGTTAGCAATATCTTGAGGCTTTAATGGAATGGGTCACGAGTCAGATACTGGCTCTTTAATTAGGGTATGTGTAATGTTGAAAAGTTCCCTTGGCTTATTGAGAGCACCCATTATGAGGTTTGTATAATAGTCCCTCCTGCAATTAGATCTTGATATTTCTTTTTCATATTATTATATCTTGTGAGATGCTCTTGACTCATAGACTTATGCCATCTATGCGCCAACCTCCGTGGGGCTCTCTTTTAATTATTAATTTCTTGAGAATACCACAGAGCAATAGAACATCTCTTTTTGGAGGACTTCATATGTGGAGATACAGCAGCATCTTGTATTATTTCATTCCAGCTTCTAATAGATGCGTCAAGATTTGTAAGGGTCTTATCAAGTCGAGGAAGTACTTGCTCTAGAAAGGACTCGTTATCAAATTGTTTAAATCTTCTAATAAAAGTTGGAGAGGGGTTTGCTAATTTGCTTGCTCTGGTGACTAACACATCAAAGCTGATCGTATAATGATCCGACAAAGGAACAACTGTCAATGTAGTATTGGTAACCTGATTTTGGTTGAAAACTAAGCTGCTTACAAAGATAAGGTCGAGTGTAGAACCTTTCATGTGAGTTGGCTTATATTAATAATCTGCATAAAATGTACGAGGGTTGCTCAGAAAGTAATGCCCCACATGTTTTGTCTCAGTCCAGAATGAAGATAGAGGTGTGAAATTGAAAGGGTAGTAACTTGGAACTTCAAAGGACACGTGTGTAATTTTACATTCGTCTGACATATAGCGAGGCAGTATTGATCCTTCAAATGGCGTCTGTGAGTGACACATGGTAGAAACAACGAGCTGTAATTGAATTCTTGGTGGAGGAGAAAGAAAGTGTGAGAAACATTCACAAACGGTTGTGCGCTGTGTATGGAAGTTCTGCAGTAGATAGGAGCACCGTTGAACGATGGGTGAAGAGAGTAAAGGCTTCAGGAAGTGGAAAAAGGAACTGGAAGATCGGCCGCGGTCTGGGCATCCTGCCTCAGCCACCAGTCCAGACAAGTTGCAGCGCGCTGATGACATTATTCGTGCGGATCGGCACATCACGAGTCGGGAATTGTCCGTACCGCTTTCCGTCAGTAGAGGTAGTGCAATGGCAATTATTGACTCTTTGGGATAAAGGCCTCCCCCTCAGCTTCAAAACGCTCCAACAAATCAGAGCAGATGTCTTTCCTTTGGCGTTTGTGTTCCGTTGTGAGACTTCGCGGAACCCATCTTGCACACACCTTTGAATATCCCAGAGTCAATAATTGCCATTGCACTACCTCTACTGACGGAAAGCTGTACGGACAATTCCCAACTCATGATGCGCCGATCTGGACTGGTGGCTGAGGCAGGACTTTCTTTCTCCTCCACCAAGAATTCAATTACAGCTCGTTATTTGTACTGTGTGTCACTCACAGACGCCATTTGAAGGATCACTACCGCCTCGCTATTTGTCGGACGACTGTAAAATTACACACGTGTCCTTTGAAGTTCCAAGTTACTACTCTTTCAATTTAACACCTCTATCTTCATTCTGGACTGAGAAAAAACATGTGGGGCATTACAGGTGGGAGGAGTGGGAGGCGTGGCCTAGTGGTTAGGACAAGGTACTTCAGGCCGGAGGTTCAAGTCCCACCTGGGGACAGCAATCTCAGGCCGGAGGGACTGGGATTTCTAGTCCTATAGGTACTCCTTGTGGTCTTGGGCAAGCCACTTAACCCTCCATTGCCCATGTTCCCTGTAAGTATTAGCGTATGTGTGTCATATCCCCTCGTGTTAAATGTATCTCCCAATTGACCGCTTTGACCCGGTGAAAAGCGGGATATAAATACAGCTAAATAAATAAATAAATAAATTACTTTCTGAGCAACCCTCGTAGATCATGCATAGCCAGTAAAAATGCATTGGCTACTTTGGTTGAAGAAGAAGGGAGGTTGATATCACCTAAAAATATAAGAGGTTTCTGGGCATTAGTTTGAGTGTATGCCGAGTCTAGGATTATTGAAAGCTCACAATCACCTTTGTTTGGGGCACGGTATGCCAGACAAATTGAAAGATTTTTGTTTGTGATGGTTATAATATTGCAACCCTTGGAGATGTATGTTGACAGAGTATTAAATTTCAACGTCTCTTGCAATAATAAGCACTCCACCACCTCGATGGATCTAGGGCAGTTATGTAAGATGTATGGTAATGAAGCAATTTGGTTTAAAATGACATTATCTGTAACCAAGTCTCAGTAATGCATATTTAATATATCCTGTGCTCCTGTATGTAGTCTAAAATAATCTGAATTTTGTTTTGTATTGATCTTGCATTGATTAAAATGACTTTTAATGACATGTTCTGTAGATCTATATTTGAATCAGGTTGGTAGTTAGGTATTTATGTTAAGTAATCTGCGAGTCTTCGAGTTTCCTGGATGGTATCCATTTTGCTATCGAATTCTTTCAATCCCTATTATTCTCAAGGCATAATAATTGGGATTGAATGAATTATCTTAGGCGAGGATAGCTCTCCTGCAGTCATTGCATGGGTACTTAATAGAAGGAGGAGACTTAAGATTAACATTAAGTGAATACTATGAAAAGCGTAGTTACTCACCTGTAACAGGTGTTCTCCAGGAGCAGCAGGAATCAGTCCTCACATATGGGTGACGTCGGCGCCGACGGAGCCCTCGCGGAGCAATTTTTCCCCAGCTTTCAAAGAAAGCCTTTGGGAATTGCAGCGCGCATGCGCGGTCCCCTTCCCGCCCAAGGGTGCCATCTTAGCCAGTCAGATGACATAGCTAAAAGACAGCATAAAAATTTGCAAAAAAACTAAAGCAGATGATTGCAACTCCAAGGGGAGGAGGGAGGGTTGTGAGGACTGATTCCTGCTGCTCCTGGAGAACACCTGTTACAGGTGAGTAACTACGCTTTCTCCAGGACCAAGCAGGAAGTCAGTCCTCACATATGGGACTCCCAAGCTTAAGGCTACCGGAGACCCTAAGCACAAAAATGAGCTCCCTCTAGCTCAGCAGTACAGAAGGAAGGAATCTTCACTGAATTATTACCCACCGGTAGCCCCATCCGGGATGGAGGGTAGGAGTTGCTCAAACCTCGAAGAGATTTCGGAGGACTGCCTGTCCGAAAGCACTGTCCCTGCGGGACTCCCTCTCGAGGCAGTAATGGACCGCAAACGTCTGGCTCGAAGACCAAGTAGCGGCCCGGCAGATGTCTGCCAACGGAACAGAGCGGAGGTAAGCCACTGACGTAGCCTTCGCCCGAACACAATGAGCCGTGACTCGACTTTCTAACGAGAGTCCGGCTGCCCCATAAGCCCAAGCGATACAGTCAGCAATCCAGATGGACAGAGTACGCTTGGAGACAGGGAGCCCCAATTTATTGGGGTCAAAAGACACAAAAAGCTGAGCAGCTTTACGGTGCTCCCGCGTACGGTCAAGGTAGAAGTTCAATGCCCTTCTACAGTCCAGGGTATGCAGGACCATTTCAGCTCGGCTGGAGTGTGGCCTGGGAAAGAAGGTCGGAAGTACCACCTCCTGATTGATGTGAAAAGGGGAGACCACTTTTGGAAGAAATTTAGGGTGAGTCCGCAGGACTACCCTATTTTTGTAGAACCGAGTGTAAGGGGGATCAGACACGAGGGCCTGCAATTCACTTACGCGTCTAGCGGAAGTGAGGGCTATCAGGAATAAGGTTTTCCAAGAAAGAAAACGGAGAGAACAGGTAGCCATAGGTTCAAAAGGCGGACAGGTGATCCGTTGCAAAACCACATTCAGATCCCAGTCAGGTGCTGGCGGGCGCAGAGGTGGTTTAAGTAGAAGGAGACCTCGGAGAAACCTTGCCACGAGAGGGTCGCTGGAAAGAGGTCTGCCATCCACCGGCACATGATGTGCTGAAAGAGCACTGAGGTGAACTTTGACGGAGTTGGACTTAAGTCCCAGATTAGAGAGGTAGAGCAAGTACTGCAAGATCACCGACACCGAGCAGGAGAAGGGATCCTGAGACTGCTGGGCACACCAAGCGGAAAAGCGACGCCATTTAAGGGCGTAGCATTTGCGGGTAGAAGGTCGCCGGGAAGCTAGGACGACCTCTTCTACCTCTGCCGGCAGTAGAAGGGAAGCAAGGACTACCCTTTCAGCAGCCAGGACATCAGATGTAGAGATCTGAGGTTGGGGTGTAGTAGGGACCCCTGATCCAGTGTTAGGAGATCTGGTTGAAACCCCAGAGGGAACGGATCCTCCACCGCTAGTTGCAGCAGGAGTGGAAACCACGGCTGTCTGGGCCACCGAGGAGCTATCAGGATCATGGAAGCTTTGTCTCGGAGAACCTTGAAAAGAGTTCGAGAGACTAGCGGTATGGGAGGAAAGGCATAGAGAAGGCTTTTCGACCATGAGAGCAGAAAAGCATCCGCCGCTACCCGAAGGGGATGCGGCTGCCGAGAGCAGAAGCGAGGAAGTTGCCGGTTGAGAGGACTGGCAAAGAGATCCATCGTGGGGAGGCCCCACTTCAGAAAAAGTTTCTGAACTACCAAGGGATCCAGTCGCCACTCGTGCGGCTGGAGGATTCTGCTGAGTTTGTCCGCCAGGCAATTTTCGTGGCCTGGGAGATAAACTGCCTTGAGAAGAATGCCGTGGCTGACGGCCCAAGAGCAGAGCCTCTGTGCTTCTCGACAGAGAAGGAAGGAGCCCGTGCCCCCCTGTTTGTTCACGTAGAACATGGCAACTTGATTGTCCGTCTGGACAAGGACGGACCGGTGAGAAGTCAGGTGGGAGAAAGCCTTGAGAGCCAGACGGATCGCTCTGAGCTCCAGGAAGTTGATCTGCTGTGCAGACTCCCACGTGGTCCAGAGACCTTGAGTACATGCCCCTTGGCAATGCGCTCCCCATCCTAGGAGAGAAGCATCGGTCGTCAGCACTTGAGCCGGCGGAGGAGACTGAAAAGGAATTCCGAGTACCAGGTTCGGCCGATGAAGCCACCACTGTAGAGAAGAGGCCAGCGGGCCGGAGATCCGCACTAAGTCGGCTAGGCCGTCCGTGGCCTGTTGCCACTGCTTGCGAAGGCACCACTGAGCAGGCCGCATATTCAGGCGGGCATTGGGGGTCACGTGGACGGTGGAAGCCATATGGCCGAGTAGTCTCAGGAAGCGCCTGGCCGAGACCAGGGACTGGCTGCGAAAACGGCCGGCTAGGTCCATGAGCCGTTGAGCCCTGTCGAGAGGCAGGAAAGTTGGCGCCTGAAGAGTGTGCAATCTTGCGCCGATGAACTCGAGATCTTGCGAGGGGAGCAAAGTGGACTTTGCGAAGTTTATGACAAAGCCCAAGTACTGGAGAAGATTCACAGTGCGGTGTGTGGCTTTTGTGACTTCTGGAGAGGACGAAGCTCTGATGAGCCAGTCGTCTAGGTACGGAAAGACATAGAGGCCGTGAAGCCGGAGATAAGCCGCCACCACCGCGAGACATTTTGTGAAGACTCGTGGTGCGGAGGATAGGCCAAAGGGCAGTACTCTGTACTGGTAATGATTTCCTGCCACCACAAACCTTAGGTATTGGCGGTGGCTTGGGTGGATGAGGATGTGCGTGTAGGCATCCTTTAGATCCAAGGAGCATAGCCAATCTCCCTGCTGGAGGTAGGGCAGAAGGATTCCAAGGGTAAGCATCTTGAACTTCTCCCTGACGAGGAACTTGTTGAGGTTGCGCAAGTCCAGGATGGGTCTGAGGCCTCCCGTTCTTTTTGGTATTAGGAAATACCTGGAATAGAAGCCTTGACCCCTCAGGTGGTGGGGCACCGGTTTCCACAGCCTGTTCCTGAAGAAGACTTGCTAACTCCTGAAGGAGTAAGTCCCTGTGCAGAGGGAGTCGTGGAGGCTCTCCCGGGAAATAGGAGGGAGGGACCTGGTGGAAGTGGAGAAGATAGCCTTCTCTCACAACATGAAGCACCCAGGCATCTGATGTGATGTTGGACCACCTGTGGGCAAAGTGGACCAGCCGGCCTCCTGTGCTGGGAGGAACCAGCTGAGGGGGAGAGGCTATGCCGATGAAGTCAAAAACCCCCACCCTGCTGAGCAGGGGCCGGTGGTGCAGGCTTGGGGGCTTGCTGCCTACGGGACCCGTTACCCCGTCCCTTGGCCTGCTGACCCTGTTGGGGAGCTGCGGAGGCCTGATATTGAGGGTAGTGTTTATAGGCAGCCGCCTTTCTCGGGTAAAAGGACTTCTTTCCCCGAGCCCTTCTTCTTCTGGGAAGGGGCAGAGGTCTTCCTAGAGAGCCTAGTTCTGGTGAGAGTCTCCGTCTCGATTTGTGCAGCCTTCTCAGTCATGGGCTTGCCAAAGAGGTTCTCACCTCGGCAGGGGACATCGACCAACTTGTCCTGCACCCAGGGTTCAAGGTCAGACGACTGAAGCAAAGCCTGTCGGTGGGCACCGATGCCGGCTGCGGCCACTCGAGCCGATGCTTCAAAGCCATCATAGGCTGCTCGAGAAATGAATTTGGAGCATTCCCGAATACCAGTGGACAAGGCTAGGAACCTCCGCAAAGGTTCCTCGGACAGCCCAGCAGAGAATCCGGCTATCTCTTTAGCCAGGTCTCTAAGGTACATGCCCATGTAGAGCTGGTAGGTCTGGACCCGACAAGCAAGCATAGAGCCCTGGAAACACTTCTTACCGAGGCCATCCAGGTTGCGGGCCTCCCTGCCAGGAGGCACCGAGGAGTGCATCTTCTGGCTCTTAAGCCTATGCATGGCCGATTCCACCACCATGGAATGGTGCGGTAGCTGTGCTTTTTGGAAGCCAGGGCTCTTGCGGACTCGATAGATGGAATCGACCCGCTTGCTTAATACCGGCGACGATGCCGGACTCTCCCACATGCGGAAGAGTAGTCGTTCCAGCATGGGAGGAACCGGTACAGTAAAGTGCTCCCTGGCGGGAGAGTCGTACTGAAGGGCGTCGAGCTCTTCGGCTCGAGGCTCCTCCTCGGGATCCGCAGGGAAGGCCAAAGCCTTGGCCATATCCCTGACGAAGTCCGAGAACCGGGTATCCTCCGGGGGGGACTGTTTCCGAGGTTCGGACTCAGGGGAGTCCGAGGGGACACACCTAGTCCGAAAAGAATCAGGTGACTCTTCCACTTCAGACTCCCAGGCCGACTCCGAGGAGGAATCGGTGGGGTCGGTTCGGGCGGGCGGAGGCGTCGGCCGCCCCGACGCCGAGGGAGTCGGCGTCGACGACCTCGGTCCCGAACGGGAGGCCGAGGGTGACCTCGACCGAGGATCGACTCGAGCCCGCATGGACTCGAGGATCGGCTCGGTCTCCGGGGTCGACTTAGACGTCGACGTCCCGGCGGTCGAGGCAGAGGCGCCAGCGAGGCTAGCGATCAGTGCCCGTTGCTGGTCCATGAAGGCAGATAGTCTGTTCTCCAAGGCCGTCAACCTGAGTCCGACCTCAGGTGACCCAGCAGCCCCCGACTCGGGCCCCGACGGCGTCGGACCCCTCGGAGGCGAGTCCAGGAGGACTACAGGACTTACCCGAGCAGGCAACTCCGATTCCAAACGAGGTCGCTTCGGGAGACGTTCCTTCTCCAAAGACCCGGGACGGCTATCGGGGCTATGCGACCTGGCCCTCGCGGAACCAGGAGCGTCCACCAACGCCGCCCTCGCGGGTTTCGCCTTCCGATGATGATCCCCGGAGGGAGAACCTCTGTCGGAGGAACTCCGGCGATGGTCAGAGCTGGAGCCTCTGGACGCCGAGGCCTCCGACGAGGTCCGGGTACGGGTGGGATCTGCGAAGATTCTTTCCCGCTGATGCCGCCGACTCCGTAAAGCTTTGGAGGACATTTTGCTGCAGGCCCCACAGATCAGTTCCTCGTGATCTGGGCCAAGGCAGCGGAGGCAATTATCGTGTGTGTCAGTGAGTGACATATTTCTATCACACTGAACACACCTTTTGAAACCACTGGCAGCCATCGGGGGAAAAAGGGCCCCTGCAAGGTCAAAGGACCGGGCTGCCAGCGAAAAACCGAAAAACGAAACTGACAAGAAAAATCAGAAAAACCGAAAAATAAGAGAAGGACTCGCAACGGCGTCGCGTGTCCGGGCAGGAAAGAGACCGGCGTCGAACCGAAGAAAAAAGAGAAATAAACGACGAAAAATCAACTTTTTCTGCGGGGACAAGAAGACCACGTCTGTAGGGCTCCTCGGAAAAAAGAAGACTGGCTAAGATGGCACCCTTGGGCGGGAAGGGGACCGCGCATGCGCGCTGCAATTCCCAAAGGCTTTCTTTGAAAGCTGGGGAAAAATTGCTCCGCGAGGGCTCCGTCGGCGCCGACGTCACCCATATGTGAGGACTGACTTCCTGCTTGGTCCTGGAGAAACTATGATGGGAGAAACAGAGCTTTTTGGAAGATTTATCCCAAATCCCAAATGTTGCAGTCCTGCATGGTATGGGAGAGAGACAGGTGGACTTCCTGGGAGGTACCTGCCTTTATGAGACAGTTGTCTAAGTAAAGGAAGACAAATATCCCTGGAGATCTTAGAAATGCGGCTACGACCAACATGCACTTTGTGAAGATTCTTGGGGCAGAGGCAAGTCTGAAAAGAAGGACTTTTTATTAATAGTGTCTTCCCTGATACATGAAGCGTAGATATTTCCTGTGTTCTGGATGAATCGGGATATGCGTGTATACTTCTTGTAGATCTAGAGAACACAGCCAGGTTAAGAGGGTCCCCAGAGAGACCATCCTGAACTACTCACGGACGAGAAACTTGTTCAGGTTTCTGAGGTCCAAAATGGGTCTGTATCCTCCGGTTTTCTTTGGAATGAGAAAGTATGGAGAATAGAAACTCATTCCCTGTTGAGATGTTGGAACCTTCTCTACGGCACCTTGTTATAGAAGAAAAGTCACCTCCTGCAGCAAAAGAGCAGTGAGAGGGGGCTGAGAATGATATTCCCCTACTAGGGTGGAGAGGGGCAGATTTTGTAGATGAAGTCTGTACCCCTCTCTCACTATGGTTAGTATCCACTGCTCTGAAGTGATGAGATGCCACCTGTGGGCATGATGACAGTCTGCCGGCAATGTGGAGGGGGTGGGGGTTCTCCAGAGACAGAGTGGCTATGTTCTCTAGGAAAAAGTAAAAAACCAAGAGCAGATTGAGCCTGCGGAACTGGTTGAGTCTTAGGAACGTGTGGCTTCTTTCGTTGTTTGGGAGGTTGTTGCCTCTTCTGAACACTCTGAGGTGGTATTGAAAAGCAGAGATGTAAGAAGGATAACACTTCTTACTAAAGAAAGTTGCTTTCTTCTTAACAAGCTTGGCAGTAGTCCTTGTTGTTGTTAAGTGCCGTCGAGTCGGAGTCGACTCATGGCGACCCTCTGGATAGCTATCCTAAATTGTGTTCGGTCTTCAGTCAGGCGGCTCATTGATGACAGACTGGTACCCGTAGCTGCTGTTATTGTAGCGATCCATCTCATTGCTGGCCTTCCTCTTTTGCGTTGACCTTCTATCTTGCCAAGCATGATGTCTTTCTCTAATGATCTCTCTCTTCGCATGATGTGTCCGAAGTATGAAAGTCGAAGTCTTGTCATCTGAGCTTCTAAAGAAAGCTTAGGTTTGATCTCCTCTAGTACCGACTGGTTTGTTCTTCGGGCAGTCCATGGTATACACAGTATTCGCCGCCAGCACCATAATTCAAAGGCATCAATTTTCTTCCTGTCTGTCTTTTTCACTGTCCAGCTTTCACATCCATATGATGTTATTGAAAATACCATGGCTTGAACAAGTCGAATCTTTGTATGGAGAGACACATCTCTGCTCTTGAGAATCTTATCTAGGTCTTTCATAGCCATTCTGCCAAGAGCAATGCGTCGTCTGATTTCTTGACTGCTTGTTGCTTCTTTATTGATAGTTGATCCAAGTAGGTTAAAGTTGTTCACAATTTCAATTTCTTCTCCTTCAACGATGAACCTGTTGATTATGCCAGTTGTCATGATCTTTGTCGTCTTTACATTAAGGTGCAGGCCCATTTTGAGACTATGTTCTTTGATTGTGAGAAGCAAATGTTTCAGATCATCTTCGCTTTCAGCCAGTAATGTGGTATCATCAGCATAGCGAAGGTTGTTGATGAGTCTTCCACCAATCTTCACACCTCTGTTGTCTTCATACAGTCCTGCTTCTCTGATGATTTGTTCTGCATATAAATTAAACAGGTAGGGGGAAAGTATGCAGCCTTGTCTTACACCTTTGCTTATTTTAAACCATTCTGTTTCTCCTTGTTCCGTTCGAACTGTTGCTTCTTGATCAATGTACAGATTACGCAAGAGAACGATCAGGTGTTCTGGTATACCCATGCTTCTTAATGTGGCCCAGAGTTTCTCATGGTTTACACAGTCAAAAGCCTTGCTATAGTCGATAAAGCACAAATAGATATCCTTTTGGTATTCTTTAGTCTTTTCAAGGATCCATCTCACATCCGCAATGATGTCTCTCGTTCCTCGCCCTTTCCTGAACCCTGCTTGCACTTCAGGTAGTTCTTGTTCTAGGTATGGCTGTAGTCTCTTTTGAATAATCTTCTGTAGAATCTTGCTGGCATGTGGGATCAGAGCGATTGTGCGATAATTTCCACAGTCAGTTGGATCACCTTTCTTTAGTATTGGTATAAACACAGATCTTTTCCAGTCAGTTGGCCATGATGTTGTCTTCCATATTTCTTGGCAGAGCCTTGTAAGTAAGGTAACAGCTGCATCAGATTGCTGCAATACTTCTATGGGAATGCTATCAATGCCTGGTGCTTTGTTCTTTGATAAGGCTTTCAATGCTGCTTCAACTTCTTCTTTCATCACCAATGGTTCCTGATCATAAGGTATAGGTTGAAACGGCTGTTGGTCCACTTGATCTTTATCATATAAAAGCTCTGTATATTCCTTCCACCTTTTCTTGATCTTCTCAGCATCATTCAACATAGAACCTTGAGCATCTTGTAACATTCCAATTCGAGGCTGGAACTTTTTCTTTAACTCTCGCAGCTTTAGGAAAGCCGATCTTGTTCTTCCTCTAATAGTTTCTGCTTCTATTTCCTTGCAAGTGTCATTGTAGTACTTTTCCTTGTCCTGTCTTGCTGCACGTTGGAAATCTCTGTTGAGTTCTGCGATTGTCTTTCTTTCTCCTTTGGCTTTAGCTTCTCTGCGTTTCTGGGCAATTTTCAGAGTTTCTTCCGTCATCCATTTTGGCCGTTTTTGCTTTTTAACCTTTTGTAGAGACTTCTCGCTTTCTTCCAGCACAACCTTCTTGATGTCATTCCATAACTCTTCCGGAGCTCTGTCATTTGTATCTAAAGCAGCAAATCGATTTTGCAGGCAGTCTTTAAATTCCAGTGGTATATTCTCAAGGTCATATTTTGGTGCATTCATGAGTGGTTTGCTCTTTTTCAACTTTAGCTTGAGTTTGCATACTAGTAGTTGATGATCTGTACCACAGTCAGCTCGAGGTTTTGTCTTTGTTGATGTTACAGAGCTTTTCCATTGTTGACTTCCACAGATGTAGTCAATTTGATTTTTATACAATCCATTGGGTGAAGTCCATGTGTACAGTCGTCGCTTGTGTTGCTGGAAGAAGGTGTTTGAGATGAATAGATCATTGGTCTTGCAGAATTCTATCAATCTTTCTCCAGCTTCATTTCTGTTGCCAAGTCCATATTTTCCAACTACTTTGCCTTCTTCTTTGTTGCCAACTTTTGCGTTCCAGTCACCCATGACTATCAGGATATCCTGTTTGCATGTTCTGTCAATTTCAGCTTGTACTTGTTCATAGAACTCTTCAATTTCATTCTCTTCTGCAGCTGTTGTTGGGGCATATACTTGAATTATAGTTGTGTTGATAGGCAATCCTCGTAGACGAATAGAGATTAAGCGTTCGCTGACTGCATTGTATTTCATTACAGTTCTTGCAAGTTTCTTCTTTATTATAAATGCAACACCATTTCTTCTTTGTCTTTCATTTCCAGCATAGTAGACCATGTGATCATCTGATGCAAAGTGCCCGATGCCAGTCCATTTCAGTTCGCTGACACCCAACAGATCAAGTTGTACACGTTCCATTTCATTCTTGACCACCTCCAACTTCCCTTGGTTCATGCTTCGTACGTTCCATGTTCCAATGTGTAAGACATCTTTACAGCTTCTGACTCTCATTTCATGCGCAGCTACATCAGCAGTCAGACTTCCCGAGGGCTTTGATCCAACCACATCATAAATGCTGGCTTTACTCTGAAAAGTCTTCAGCTCTTCCCCAGTAGCTAGTTGAGTGCCTTCCGACCTGGGAGTCTCATCTTCCAGCACCATAGCACAATTTGCTTTGTTGTAACTATCCATTGGGTTTTCATGGCAAGATACAGAAGTAGATTGCCGGGCCTTCCTTCCGCGCAGTTTAAGTTTGGTGTTGTTGCCGTTGTCACAGAAATGTGATCCTCCGCCGTCAACACTATCCCATTCTGCTGCTGCCCAGATGGGTGGTTTGTCTTCGTCTGGCACCTCAGCTGAGACCTGTCCATCTTGGGAGACCCTGCCAGTAGTTAAACTACCGATAGTTTAGCTCTCAGCATCACTGATGCACGCAAGCCCTCACAGCACGACAAGCTGCAAACCAAGTGAGAAGAAAGTTGCTTTCTTCTTAACAAGCTTGGCAGTAGTCCTAGAAAGCCTATTTAAAGTGGTATGCTCAGATTCTAACCAGTCCTTGCCAAAAAGGTTTTCATCTGTGCAAGGAATATTACCCAGTTTATCTTGCACCCATTGTTCAAGATCTGATGCCTGAAGCCAAGCAACCCTGCATGCAATGATGCCGATTGATGTGGCTCTACTAACAAACTTTGAGACGTTCTGGGCATGTCTGACCAACGTGAGATAGTTAGCTCTCTTATCAGGGAGAAGAGGAGACATTGACTCCAGATTTCTAGTAACCTCCTTGAGGAACATACCCATATAGAGTATGTATGAGCTTATCCTGGCTGACAGAATGGAAACCTGAAAACACCGACGCCCAAAAGCATCAAGGGTTCTTGATTCTCTACTCAGAGGGTTAGAAGAATGTGTCTTAGAACTTTTAATTTGATGCATTGCCGATTCCACTATCATTGAGTAGTGTGGCAGCTGCGTCTTTTGGAAGCGGGGACACTCCGGTACTTGATACATGGTATTGAGTCACCGAGTATGTGAAGGAATAGTAAGGGGTATCTCCCACATCCGGAGCATGAAATCATGGAGAATGTGGTGAAATGGAAATATGGCTGCCTCCTTAGGAGCTGTAGGGTATTGGAGAATCTCCAATTCCTCTGCTCTGGGTTCTTTCATGGGTATCACTGTTACGGAAAGGCCCCTTGCTAGGTCCTGAATAAATTCTTGAAGAGACATATCCTCGGGAGGGGACATGTGCCATTTTGGAGAAGGAGAAGGATCCTCTAGTAGACTCTGAAGTCTTCGGGTATCGACTGATTCATCATCAGAAGAATCAGAATCGGAAGACTCGAAGTATTGTCATGAATGATGTCCCTGCTCTACTAAGGCTCGATACCGATTAAAGTCTGTATCGGAGCGAAGGACCTGCCTGGAGGAACCCCCGGTACCGGGAATGGATTCGAGGGTAGGCATGGGTGGTAGCATATCGTGTGGCATTTAACTAGATGCAGTCTGCATCGGTACCGAAGATGGTGCTGGTGTTGGCGGTACCGCTGGTAAACATTTGACCAGAACCGAAGCAGCCAGTAGAGCCGCTAAGCTCTGCTCAATGGCCAGAATATACTGATCCATAAAGCCTGTCGATGCCTGGTAATTGGTACTGGAGATACAGGCTACCATCCCAGAGCATGGCACCATGAGCTCTCCAGAGGTGGAGGCCTCAGGAACATCCTGGAATCTCTCGATGGATTTGGAGAGAAGGTCCACCCACCAGGGTTGATTAGCTGGCTGATCCACCTCCAGGGCAACGCTCAAGGCATCTCGATGCTTAGAAAGAGATCTACCCTTGGGGACAGCCTGTCTTTGAAGAAAACGTACGCTTCGATACCTGAGATCCATGAGAGGAAGATGATGCCCTTGATGATGTTGATGCCAAAGAAACTGCGTCTGAGGCAAAGAATGTGCCTAACTTCACAGCTCAATTCTGTAGACCTCTCTTCGTCATCTTCTTACACACAAGACACTTTAATGGATGGTGGTTGGGGACCAAGGCATTTGAAACACCAGTCATGGGTATCGGTAGCTGAGATGGTACTGCCACACTTAGAACATTTCTTAAAACCACTAGTTGGTTTCTCCATAGTAGACAAAATGGTAGGCTTAAGGCCTAAAATAGTGTTGATTCGCCAGAAAAAAAGTTCCACTCTCTTTCTTGTTCTTTCCTATAAAAAAAAAAAAAAGGAAAAAACTGACAAGAGTCGGTTCCAGCATCAACAGGAAAGCAGATGTGAACCATAAAAAACAAAAAGAAATAGAATGAACCAATTTTCTGCAAGTGACAGGATTTGCTTCCTGCTGGTTCAGCGGAAAACAAAGAACTGAGGAGGGAGAGTTGGGAAAGCGAGAAGGCAGCAATGCAGAAGTAATGGGATGCTCCCAAAAGCTTTCCTATTGTATGCTGGGGAGCATTCTTGCGCGGGAACTGTCGGTACAGACGTCACCTATATGTGAAGACTACATTCCCTGCTTGTTCCTGGAGATATAAAAATATGATAAATAAACATAGATACAGTCATAAAACACAAATATAATATATCATCATAGAATATGGAGGAGTGGCCTAGTGGTTGGGGCAAGGTACTTCAGGCCGGAAGGTCGGGGGTTCAAATCCCACTAGAGGACAGCAACCTTGGGCCGGAAGGACTGGGGTTTCTAGTCCCACAGGTGCTCCTTGTGGTCTTGGGCAAGCCACTTAACCCTCCATAGCAAATGTTCCCTGTAAATAGTTATCTCCAAGTTATAATGCCCTGTTCAATGTAATTTCAGTTTGTTCAATGTAAACCGCACTGATGCAGAATAGCGCAGTATATAAGAGAATGTAAATAAATAAATAAATATCTTAAAAGCATTCAGGCAAAATAAATAGCTCCAAATAAAACATCCATAGTTTAAAAAGATTAGTGGTAAAAAATAAAGGGCCATAAAACAGAGCGTGGCTATAGTTAGAAAATTGCTACCTAACACAAGGATACAAAATCATGTAAGCATCATGAGATCATACTTTCAGGGATATTAAGTTAATATCCTTAATTCTAGACAGTAATAAATAAGAACAATATGAATTAATATAAAAGCATCCAAAAATTTACAGTATGAAGAACACAGTTGCGTGTAGAGCAACACACCAATAGGGGGAACACCAATGTGTGAAAGATAGCACACTATGAGAAACATAAAATCATGTAATTATTCTAGGGCAGTGATTCAAAACCCAGTCCTTGGTATCCCCAGGCCAGTCAGGTTTTCAGAGTATCCACAATGAATATGCATGAGATAGATCTGGAGTGCATGCAAATCTATCTCATGCATATTCACTGTGGATACTCTGAAAACAGTGCATGCAAATCTATCTCATGCATATTCATTGTGGATACCCTGAAAACCTTACTGGCATGGGGGAACCATGGCTCTAGGGTAAAGAGCAGATATGGAATGGAGACAAAGATGTTTTTCAATCATCAAGTGAACCCTCCCATGTTAAAGATTATGAATTAATATTCCCATCAGACAGTTCACAATCGGGTCATTTAAGAGAATACTGTGGGTTTATGTATCAGGGTAGGAGAGAGGCTTGGAGAGGAAACAGTCCTGTGCCGACATGCATACAGCCTTGAAATGTTCCTATCTACAATAAAGCGTAGTTACTCACCTGTAAAGCATAGTTACTCACCTGTAACAGGTGATCTCCGGGAACAGCAGGAATTTAGTCCTCACATATGCGCATCGTCGGTACCGATGGAGCCTGCGCGGGAAAGCTCCCCAGCGTCCAATCAGAACGCTTTTGGGAGCATCCCACAGTGCCTGCGTGCTGCCTTCCCGCCTTTCCCAACTGCCTCTCTCCAGCTGAGTTTTAAAGCTGAGACAAAGAGAGAGAGAGGGAAAGGAAAGAGATAGATAGAGAGAGGGAAAGGAAAGAGATAGATAGAGAGATACAACTCCTAGGGGAGGTGGGTGGGTTGTGAGGACTAAATTCCTGCTGTTCCCGGAGATCACCTGTTACAGGTGAGTAACTATGCTATCTCCAGGAACAAGCAGGAATGTAGTCATCACGCGCCACCTAGATAAGGTCTTAGATAGTGCTGGGGAGGAGTCTGCTGTCTTGGTACATGTGGGTACCAATGACATAGGAAAATGTGGTAGGGAGGTTCTGGAGGCAAAATTTAGGCTTTTAGGTAGGAAGTTGAAATCCAGAACTTCCATGGTAGCATTCTCCGAAAATCTTCCTGTTCCACGCGCAGGACCCAAAAGGCAGGCAGAGCTCCGGAGTCTCAATGCGTGGATGAGACAATGGTGCAGAGATGAGGGTTTTGGATTTGTTAGGAACTGGGGAACATTCTGGGGAAAGGAGGGGCTCTTCCGAAGGGATGGGCTTCACCTTAACCGGGATGGAACCAGGCTGCTGGCATTAACCTTTAAAAAGGAGATAGAGCAGCTTTTAAACTAGATATTAGGGGAAAGTCGTCAGTCGCCCAAGAGCGGATGGTTCGGAAGAATGTATCCTTGAAGGATACTACCAAAAGCAGAGAGGTTCCACAATAGAGTAAAGTAGCCCAAATGCCCTCAAGTATGGAGCAGACAGAGCTTAAAGATCCCAATTTACCCATGTCTAACAATAGCCAAATTAACACGAATAAAATACATTCTCTAAAATGCTTGTATGCAAATGCTAGAAATCTAAAGAATAAGATGGGAGAGTTAGAATATATAGCACTAAATGAAAGGTTAGATATGATTGGAATATCAGAGACATGGTGGAAGGAGGACAACCAGTGGGACACTGTGATACCTGGGTACAAACTATATCGTAATGATAGAGCTGATCAAATTGGTGGAGGGGTTGCGCTCTATGTTAGAGAGGGCATTGACTCAGAAAGGATTAAAGTTTTGCAGGAAACAAAATCTGCTGTAGAATCTATATGGATTGAAATTCCATATAAAATGGGGAAGGCAATGGCAGTGGGGGTGTACTATCGAGCACCTGGCCAGAATGACCAAATGGATGATGAAATGCTCAAAGAAATCAAGGAAGCTAACAAAAGTTACAGCGCAGTAATAATAATGGGTGATTTCAATTACCCCGGTATCGACTGGGTCAGTGTCACGTCAGGACATGCTAGGGAGATAAAGTTCCTAGATGAAATAAATGACTGCTTCTTGGAGCAGCTGGTTCACGAACTGACCAGAGGGGAAGCCATATTAGACCTAGTCCTTAGTGGAACACCAGATCTAGTGCAAGAGATAAGGGTGTTGGGGCCACTTGGCAATAGTGATCATAGCATGATCGCCTTTGATTTAATTAGTGGAGAAGGGATAGTAAGGAAATCCACAGTACTACCTTTTAACTTTCGAAAGGGAGACTATGATAAAATGAGGAAAACAGTTACGAAAAAACTAAAAGGAGCAGTTGCAAAGGTTAAAGACGTACATCAAACTTGGGTGTTGTTGAACAATACTATCTTTGAAGCCCAGACCAGCTGTATTCCACGCTTTAAGAAAATGGAAGGAAGTCCAAAAAACTGCCAGCATGGTTTAAAGGTGAGGTCAGAGAGGCTGTTGTTGCCAAAAAAGCATCTTTCAGGAAATGGAAAAAAGAGCCAAACGACGAAACCTGGAAACAGCACAAGCACTGGCAAGTCAGATGCAAGGCATTGATAAGGCAGGCAAAGAGTGAATTTGAGAAGAAGCTTGCTGCGGAAGCAAAAATGTGAAATAAAGACCTTTTCAAGTACATTCGTAGCAAAAAACCTGTGAGAGAGTCAGTTGGTCCATTAGATGATAAAGGGGTTAAAGAAGCACTAAGAGGCGACAAGGCGATAGCGGAGAGACTGAATGAATTCTTTGCTTCGGTCTTTACTGAGGAAGATGTAGGGATGCTACCCATGACTGAAGTGGTATTTAAAGGTGCGGAAGAATTGAAGGAAATATCGATACATCGGGAAGATGTCTTACAACTATTAGATAAACTGAAGAGTAGCAAATCACCTGGGCCAGATGGTATACATCCAAGGGTGTTGAAAAAACTGAAATATGAGATTGCAGACCTGCTATCAGTAATCTGTGAACTATCATTAAAATCATCTCTAATACCCGAAGATTGGAGGATCGCCAATGTAACACCTATTTTTAAAAAGGGTTCCAGGGGTGATCCGGGAAACTACAGACCGGTGAGCTTGACGTCAGTACCGGGAAAAATGGTAGAAACCATCATAAAGAATAAAATTACTCAGCATGTAGATAGTCACAACCTAATGGGAGACAGCCAACATGGCTTTAGACAAGGAAGATCTTGTCTTACTAATCTGTTATGTTTTTTTTGAAGGAGTGAATAAACAGGTGGACAAAGGTGAGTCGGTTGATATTGTGTATCTGGACTTTCAGAAAGCCTTTGACAAGGTCCCTCATCAGAGACTTTTGGCAAAACTAAAGAGTCATGGGATAGGAGGCAGTGTACTATTGTGGATCAGGAACTGGTTAAAAGATAGAAAGCAGAGGGTAGGGCTAAATGGCCAATTTTCCCAATGGAGAAAGGTGAATAGTGGTGTACCCCAGGGATCTGTGCTGGGTCCGCTGCTTTTTGACATATTCATAAATGACCTGGAAAGTGGAATAACGAGTGAGGTTATCAAATTTGCAGATGACACAAAACTATTTAAAGTTGTTAAAACCCAAGAGGATTGTGAAAAATTGCAAGAGGATCTTGATAAATTGGAAGACTGGGGATCAAAATGGCAGATGAAATTTAATTTGGACAAGTGCAAGGTTATGCACCTAGGGAAGAACAACCCAAACTATGGTTACACGATGCAAGGTTCCACATTAGGAACCACCACCCAGGAAAAAGATTTAGGCGTCATTGTGGATACCATGTTAAAACCCTCGGCCCAGTGTGCAGCGGCGGCCAAGAGAGCAAACAGAATGCTAGGTATGATAAGGAAAGGAATGGAAAATAAAACAAAAGATATTATAATGCCTCTATATCGTTCCATGGTGAGACCGCACCTTGAATATTGTGTGCAATTCTGGTCGCCGTATCTTATAAAGGATATAGCGATTTTAGAAAAGGTTCAGAGAAGAGCCACCAAAATGGTAAAGGGGATGGAAGGATACTCCTATGAAGAAAGGCTAAAAAGGTTAGGGCTCTTTAACCTGGAAAAGAGACGGCTGAGGGGAGATATGATAGAAGTCTATAAATTATTGAACTGAGTGGAACGGGTAAACGTAGATTGACTGTTTACGTTATCAGAATATAGAAAGACTAGGGGACATGCAATGAAGCTACAGGGTAAACTATTTAAGACTACTAAAAGAAAATATTTTTTCACTCAACGTGTAATCAAACTCTGGAATTTGTTACCGGAGGATGTAGTAAAGGCTGTTAGTGTAGCTGGGTTTAAAAAAGGTTTGGACAAGTTCCTGGAGGAAAGGTCCATAAACCATTATTAAGAAGTGACCGAAGATATCAATGCTTGACCCAGTACAAGCATTGTGGAACTTGTGTCTCTTGGGGATACTGCTAGGTACATATGACCTAGATTGGCCACTGTTGGAAACAGAATACTGGGCTTGATGGACCCTGGTCTGACCCAGTATGGCATATGGCGTATCTTATATGGGGACTCCCTAGCTTTAGGTGCCAGGGAGAGACCCCAGAAGTTGTGTGTCCCTGAACAGGGCTCCACTTCCTCCCATGGATCTCTGGCATCCAACCAGGGATGGCGGGTAGGAGTTGATTAGGTATGGAACAGGTGTTGGAGAACAGCCTGACCAAACAAGGCATCCCGGCGGGAGTCCTTGTCCAAGCAGTAATGGGCTGTAAAGGTATGAACCGAGGCCCAAGTGGCTGCTCGACAGATGTCGTCGATAGAAACAGAGTGCAGATGAGCCATTGAGGCTGCCATGGCTCTCACATTGTGAGCTGTGACATGGCCCTCCAGAGAAAGGTTCCTACTCTGAGAGGTGAAAGAAATACACTGAGCAATCCAGTTAGACAGTGTTCTCTTGGAGACTGGAAGTCCCAAATGAGAAGGATCAAAAGCAACAAAGAGTTGAGAGGACTTTCTATCTTGCTGTGTTCTTTGTAAGTAAAAGGCTAAAGCTCTTTTACAGTCCAAGGTATGAAGATTCCTCTCTGCATTTGATGCATGAGGCCTTGGAAAAAACACAGGTAGGTAGACCGCTTGGTTCAGATGAAAAGGCGAGACCACCTTTGGCATTAAGTGTGGATGAGTCCTAAGGACTACCTTGTCATGATGGAACCTTGTATAAAGTGGATCAGCTACTAACGCTTGCAACTCACTAATGCGGCGTGCTGATGTGATTGCAATAAGAAAGATAACCTTCCAAGAAAGGAATTTCAAGGAGGTAGTAGCTAAATGTTCGAAAGGTGGCTTCATGAGCTGCCCAAGAACCAGGTTTAAGTCCTATGCCACCGGTGGTGGCCTAATGGGAGGCTTAGTTAGAAGAAGTCCCCTCATAAATCTTGCTATAAGAGGATGAGAGGACATAAGCTGTCCATTTAGAGGCTTAAGGGAAGCTGCAATAGCACTCAAATGGACTCTTACTGAATTAGTCTTAAGACCTGCATTGGATAAATGAAGGAGATACTCCAGCAATGATTCCAGAGGTATCGCAAGGGGGTTAAGAGCCTTTTGCGAACACCATATGGTAAACCTTTTCCACCTGAAAGCATACGAGTGTCTTGTGGAAGGTTTCCTGGAAGCAAGAAGAATATCTTTCACTTGCTGAGGGATATTAAGATCACGGAGATCTAGGCCTTCAGCAACCAAGCCCTGAGATGCAGAGACTAGGGATTGGGATGCCATAACGTTCCGTCCTCCTGGGATAGGAGATCTGGAGCAGACCCTAACTCCAGGGAGGGAGCTTGAGAGAGATGTAGAAGCAGAGGGTACCACACTTGCCGTGGCCAATGCGGAGCTATGAGTATCATATGGCCTCTGTCTCTCTGAAGCTTGAACAGGGTTTTGGGAATTAGGGGAATGGGTGGAAAGGCATACAGGAAGTCTTGACCCCAATAAAGGAGGAAAGCATCCCTGGCCTGAGCCCCCTGAGCCGGAGTTCTGGAACAGAACCGTGGAAGTTTGGCATTCCACAGACTTGCAAAGAGGTCTATGTCCGGGGTTCCCCAAAGTTGAAATATCCTGGTCACCTGTTCTGCATGTAGAGACCACTCGTGTGGAAGCAGAACTCAACTGAGTCTGTCTGCCCAAGAGTTTTGAATGCCTGGAAGATACACTGCCAGAAGATGAATCTGATGCTCTCTGGCGAGGGCCCATAGTCGCAAAGCTTCGTTGCAAAGTGACAGAGAGCCTGTTCCCCCCTGCTTGTTCACATAGAACATGGCTACTTGATTGTCCGTATAAATGAGGACTGTCTTGTAGCTGAGCAGGGTGTGGAGCACTCGCAGAGCAAGAAAGATTGCTCTGAGCTCCAAGAGACTGATATGTAGATAACTCTGCTGTGGAGACCAGGTGCCCTGAGTGGAGAGGTCTTGCAGATGAGCTCCCCAACCCATTGGAGAAGCATCTGTTGTGAGAGTTGCTTGGGGTAAGGGTTGCTGAAAAGGGGACCCCAGCAACAGGTTTTGAGTGGACTTCCACCACTGGAGGGACAAAATGAGGCGACTTGTGTTTGCTATTTTGTCTGACGCCTTGGTCCATTGGGTGGATAAAGTCCACTGAGCTGCCCTCATGTGGAGGCGAGCATAGGGAACCACATGCACCGTGGATGCCATGTGGTCTAGTAGTTGTAACATTTCTCAAGCAGTTAGATGAGGCTTTAGCACTGCTTGAGAAGCTAACTGCATCAAGCGAAGGCAACGGGCCTGGGGGAGATAGGCCCTTGCCTTTGTGGTATCCAGGAAAGCTCCTATGAACTCCAAAGACTGAGTGGGAGTCAGAATGGATTTTGGGATGTTTATTACCAGACCCAAATACTGAAGGATACGCATTGTGAGGCCACCAGGATCACTGTCGTGCTGGACCTTGAACAGGGTCTTGGCGATCAGTGGTGTGGGCAGGAAGGCGTAAAGGAGCCCCTCAGCCCAAGAGATCAGAAATGCATCCGCTGCCACCCAGGAGAGGTGCGGCTGCCGGGAACAGAAGCGGGGCAGTTCTGCATTGGCCAGACTGGCAAAAAGGTCCACCCTTGGGAGCCCCCAGAGCTGGAAGTGCTGAATGGTCACCCTGGAATCCAGCCTCCACTCGTGCAGTTGGAAGACCCAGCTGAGCCGGTCAGCCAGGGTGTTGTCCTGGACCAAAAGGTAAATTGCCCACAGGAGAATCCCGTTGCTGCTGGTATATGAGCAGCGGCTCACTGCTTCCTGGCAGAGCAGGGCTGAACCAGTGCCTCCCTACTTGTTTATGTAGAACATCGCCACCTGGCTGTCGGTCTGAACCAGCACTGCCTGCTGTTGCAGGTGGTGGCGAAAAGTCCAGAGGGCTAAGGCTATGGCTTGAAACTCCAGAAGGTTGATTTGCTGGAGACTCTCCATAGGTGACCAGCTGCCCTGAGTAATGAGGTTGTCGCAATGTGCTCCCCATCCCAGCTTGGAGGCATCCGTAGTGAGGATTATTTGGGGTGCAGGGCATTGGAAGGGCATCCTGGCCAGTAGACACTGGAGGTTTTGCCATATATACATGCACCGTGGATGCCATATGACCCAGCAGGCAGAGCATGAGGCGGGGAGATGCCAAATGATGGCGCTGTGTGCTTGCAGCAAGTGTTTGGAGAGGTAGGGCCCTATCCTGAGGAAGAAAGGCCTTGGCTTAGACCAGGGGTCTCAAACTCAAATTGCTTTGAGGGCCAAATGAGGGCCAAATGAGGGCCAAATGAGGAAGGAGGATAACCAGTGGGACACTGTGATACCTGGATACAAACTATATCGTAATGATAGAGCTGAACAAATTGGTGGAGGGGTTGCGCTCTATGTTAGAGAGGGCATTGAGTCAGAAAGGATTAAAGTTTTGCAGGGAACAAAATATGCTGTAGAATCTCTATGGATTGAAATTCCATTTATGAAGGGGAAGGTGATGGCAGTGGGAGTATACTATCGACCACCTGGCCAGAATGAACAAATGGATGATGAAATGCTCAAAGAAATCAAGGAAGCTAACAAAAGCCACAACAGAGTAGTAATAATGGGTGATTTCAATTACCCCGGTATCGACTGGGACAGTGTCACAGCAGGACAAGCTAAAGAGATAAAGTTTCTAGATGAAATAAATGACTGCTTCTTGGAGCAGCTGGTTCATGAACCGACCAGAGGGGAAGCCATACTGGACCTAGTCCTTAGTGGAACGCCAGATCTGGTGCAAGAAATAAGGGTGTTGGGACCACTTGGCAATAGTGATCATAGTATGATCATGTTTGATTTAATCAGTGGAGGACAGATAGTAAAGGAATCCACAGTACTACCTTTTAACTTTCAAAAGGGTGACTATGATAGAATGAGGAATATAGTTCGGAAAAAACTAAAAGGAGCGGTTCCAAAGGTTAAAGACTTACAGCAAGCTTGGGTGTTATTTAAAAATACTATCCTCGAAGCCCAGACCAGCTGTATTCCACGCATTAAGAAAAGTGGAAGAAAGTCCAAAAAACTGCCAGCATGGTTTAAAGGTGAGGTCAGAGAGGCTGTTGCTGCCAAAAGAGCAACCTTCAGAAAATGGAAAAAAGAGCCAAATGATGAAAACTGGAAACAGCACAAGCACTGGCAAGTTAAATGCAAAGCATTGATAAGGCAGGCAAAGCGGGAATTTGAGAAGAAACTTGCTACGGAAGCAAAAACACGAAATAAAGACTTTTTCAAGTACATTCGTAGCAAAAGGCCTGTGAGAGAGTCAATTGGACCACTAGATGATAGAGGGGTAAAAGGGGCAGTAAGAGGAGACAAGGCTATAGCAGAGAGACTGAATGAATTCTTTGCTTCGGTCTTTACTGAGGAAGATGTAGGGGTGTTACCCAAGACTGAAGTGGTATTTAAAGGTGATACTGCAGAGGAATTGAGAGAAATATCGCTACACCGGGAAGATATATTACAACTATTTGATAAACTGAATAGTAGCAAATCACCTGGACCAGATGGTATACATCCCAGAGTGTTGAAAGAACTGAAATATGAGATTGCAGACCTGTTATTGGTAATCTGTGAACTTTCATTAAAATCATCTGTAATACCTGAAGATTGGAGGGTCGCCAACGTAACACCAATTTTTAAAAAGGGTTCCAGGGGTGACCCAGGAAATTACAGACCGGTGAGCCTGACGTCAGTACCAGGGAAAATGGTAGAAGCCATCATAAAGAACAAAATTACACAGCATGTAGATAGTCATGGCCTAATGGGAGACAGCCAACATGGCTTTAGACAAGGCAGATCTTGTCTTACTAATCTGATCTGTTTTTTTGAAGGTGTGCATAAACAGGTAGACAAAGGTGAGTCGGTTGATATAGTGTATCTGGACTTTCAGAAAGCTTTTGACAAGGTCCCCCATCAGAGACTTTTGGCGAAGCTAAAAAGTCATGGGATAGGAGGCAGTGTACTATTGTGGATCGGGAACTGGTTAAAAGATAGAAAGCAGAGGGTAGGGCTAAATGGCCAATATTCCCAATGGAAAAAGGTGAATAGTGGAGTACCCCAGGGATCTGTACTGGGTCCGCTACTTTTTGACATATTCATAAATGACCTGGAAAAGGGAATAACTAGTGAGGTAATCAAATTTGCAGATGACACAAAACTGTTTAAAGTTGTTAAAACCCAAGAGGATTGTGGAAAACTGCAGGAGGATCTGGATAAATTGGAAGACTGGGCATCCAAATGGCAGATGAAATTTAATGTGGACAAGTGCAAAGTTATGCACCTAGGAAAGAACAACCCACACTATAGTTACAAGATGCAAGGCTCCACATTAGAAACCACCACCCAGGAAAAAGATTTAGGAGTCATCGTGGATAACATGTTAAAACCCTCCGCCCAGTGTGCAGCGGCGGCCAAGAAAGCAAATAGAATGCTAGGTATCCTAAGGAAAGGGATGGAGAATAAAACAAAGGATATTATAATGCCTCTGTATCGCTCCATGGTACGACCGCACCTTGAATATTGTGTGCAATTCTGGTCACCGTATCTTAAAAAGGACATAGAGTTATTAGAAAAAGTACAGAGAAGAGCCACCAAATTGGTGAAGGGGATGGAAGGCTACTCCTATGAAGAGAGGCTAAAAAGGTTAGGGCTCTTTAACCTAGAAAAGAGGCGGCTGAGGGGAGATATGATAGAGGTGTATAAATTAATGAATGGAGTGGAACGGATAAACGTGGATAAATTGTTTACGCTATCAGAATATAGAAGGACTAGGGGGCATGTAATGAAGCTACAGGGTAAACTATTTAAGACAAATAGGAGAAAATATTTCTTCTCTCAACGTGTAATCAAACTCTGGAATCTGTTACCGGAGGATGTAGTAAGGGCTGTTAGTATAGCTGGGTTTAAAAAAGGTTTGGACAAGTTCCTGGAGGAAAGGTCCATAAACCACTATTAAAAAGGGACCCAGGATATCAATGCTTGGCCTAGTACAAGCACTGCAGAACCTGTGTCTTTTGGGGAAACTGCTAGGTACGTATGACCTAGATTGGCCACTGTTGGAAACAGGATACTGGGCTTGATGGACCTCGGTCTGACCCAGTATGGCATTTCTTATGTTCTTATGTTCTTATGTTCTTAACCCGGGGGCCGCACAAGACGCAGGCCTCATTTGCATAAGGGCATCATTTGCATAAATATTTGCATAATGTTACCATACATTAACTTTTAGTAAACATGCCTCTTAATGAGTGTATGGATAAAGAAAGACTAAAAGATTTCTACATTACTATAAACCAGTGCCAACCGCCAGGCACATTAGGAACTACTAGAAACACTGCTCATTTAGAACCCATAGCAAACCTGCCGTGTCCTAACAGCACTACCAGGACTCACAAAGCACCATACCCTAACTATCAAAAGGCAACACTGCAAATATTAAATCAACACATTTCAGAGAATAGTCACGGCTTGTCTCTTGGCTGTTAGGCTCCAAATGGAAGCGATAGCTTAATCTAGGAAAGCATCTGTAATTCTCCTTTCAGCCAAGGGCGACAGAAAATGCAAATCATCCTCCCCCCAAAGAAGAGAGAAACAAATTTCACAGCCTCTCTCATAACAATACACGAGCTTTTGGAAAACCAAATAAGTCTGTCGGAGCTCGTCTGATAAATATACCTGTTTTGCTGGCAAAGGAAAGCCTACCATTTTCCCGGCTTCAGGCTCGCGGCTCCCACTGATTGCAGCCTCGTTTCCGGATTCCGGGTCTGCTGGTGACGTCACTGGGAGGGGACAGACTCTCAGCCAACCAGTCTGGCCACTCTCTGCTCAGCTGATCTGTATGAGCCGGGTCAGGAAAGAAGCGCTAACGCGGAGAAGCGTGGTCTCGCGATCAATCGCCATCTGGTCGGTGAGGAGCTTTCCTTCCTGCTCAACTCCCCGATGCTGATCAGGCTTGTGGTGGCTGTAGACAGAGGCTGCAGAAGCCGGGGGTTTTTTTTTTCTGTGCATCGCGGGCCGCACAAAGGTCTCTCGCGGGCCGCGTGTTTGAGACCCCTGGCTTAGACGGTGTCCAGCTGAGCCCCTATAAATTCCATGTCCTGGGATGGCTGGAGATGGGACTTCGGATAGTTTATGACGAAGCCGAGGTGCTCCAGCAAGAGGATGGTGCATTCTGTTGCCCGATGGGTCTCGACGGCCATGCTGCCCTTTATGAGACGGTCATCCAGACAGGGGAAGTGGAGGTACTGCCTGTGTAGGGGATTGATGAAGATGTGAGTGAACGTATCCTTTAGGTTCAAGGAGCATAGCCAGTCTCCCTGCTGGAAGTATGGCAGAATGTTCCAAGAGAGAGCATTTTGAACTTTTCCCTCACCAGGAATCTGTTGAGGTCCCACAGGTCGAGGATGGGGCGGAACCCTCCAGTTCTCTTTGGTACCAGGAAGTAGCGGGAGTAGAACCTTCTGCCCCTGAGGTGGGCTGGGACAGGTTCCACTGCCTAGTCCTCCAGAAGGCCTGCGAGTTCCTGCCGGAGCAGGTTCTGGTGTATGGGAGTCCTGAGGGGCTTTCCCAGGAAGAATGGTGGGGGTGTATGGGGGAGGTGGAGGAGGTCACCCACTCTCACCACCCGAAGGGCCCATGTGTCAGTGGAAATGGAGGGCCACCTGTGGGCAAAAAGCACCAGAAGCCCCCTGTGTGCTGCAGGGCTGTGCCTTCTGGGGGAAGAGAAGCTATGCCCAAGGAGTCAAAAAACACCTCCAGGTTGCGCTGGGGATGCGAGCTGGGGTTTGGAGGTCTTAGACTTATGTGGGCCATGCCCTTGTCCCTTGGCCTGCTGGCCCTGTAGGGGAGATGGGAAGGCCTGGTATTGAGGGTAATTTCCATAACCCTTCCTCTTCTTCAGGTATGAGGGCTTTCTACCTGAAGCCTTCTGCTGGGAAGGGTCAGCTGTCTTCTTGAAGAGCCTGGTCCTAGTCAGGAACTCGGACTCCAGCTCAGTGGCCTTGTCTGTCATGGTTTTGCCGAAGAGGTTCTCGCCACGGCAAAGGATGTCAACCAACCTGTCCTGCACCCATTGCTCTAGGTCGTAGGGCTGTAGTCAAGCCTGGCATTGGGCACTAATGCCCACTACAGCTACTCTAGCCACCAATACAAAGCCATCGTAGGCCACTCAAGTAATAAACTTGGAGCTATCCCTGACTGCCGAGGCTAGGGTCCGGAACTGCAGAAGGGGTTCCTCTGAGAGAGCTCCTTCGCTAAATCTCGAAAGTAAATTCCCATGTACAACTGGTAAGCCTGGATCTGGCCAATAAGCATCGAGCCCTGGAAGCACCAGGGAGCACCAAGGATGTGGTTTCAAGCTCTTGAGCCTCCGCATGGCCGAGTCCATCACCATGGAGTTGTGAGGCAGCTGGGCGTTTTGGAAGCCAGCCGCCTGCTAACTATGGGCACCAATGCAGGGGTCTCCCACATGTGAAGGAGAAGCCATTCCAGGATAGGGGGGAATGAGCACTGGTAGCGCCTCTTTCAGGGGGGCCTCTTACTGGACCACCCCGAGGTCTTCTGTGCGAGGGTCCTCCTCTGACATGGTAGTGAAGGCAAGAGCATTGGCCATGTCTCGCATGAAGTCAAGGAAGCCATGTCCTCAGGTGGGGATCGGCGGCTCGACTCCGCAGGGGATGGGTCTGAGGGCAAGTCACGGTGATGGTGGGTATCCAGGGATTTGCTGACCTCTGTCTCCCAATCTGAATCTGGCTCAGAGGAGTCGTCGAGGATTCTCCAGGACTTGGGGTTTTGGCCTGACCCCGAAGATCTCAGGGCCACTGCAGCTCAGCGCTTGGAACAGAGGGCAGCCCAGCACTCAGATCCGAGGGCGCTGAGTGGTGAGGATCGCAGCCCCGAGGACTGGGACCGGGATGAGATATCTCTCAAGGCCAGTGGCACTCAAGGATTGACTCGACCTCCTGGGAGTCCCTCGCGTTGGAGTCTCCGGTGATTGGAAATAATGGCCCAGAGGAACTGGGCATTAGAGCCTGCTGTTGGGCCATGAAGGCAAACTGCGCTCCAAGGCCAGATGGCTCTGCAGCTTTCGTCACGGGCCCAAGAACATTGGGCCTGGCGCTGGTTCTATCGAGGGGGAGTTTTTGACCAGGATAGCCTCGGGGATCCGAGACTGGTCCCAGGGTGTCGACAGCTCCTGGTGAGGCCACTTAGATGGCTACTCCTTGCCATCGTCCCAGCCTTCCATTGAGGGCTGCAGGACCAGGCACTGTGGGATTTCCCCACTTTCCGCAACGCATCGCCCAATGGGGTCCTCAAGGTTTTTTGGCCCTTCTTGGCATGATCCAAGAGCTCTGGCTGGAGGTTCCAAGGTCCCAGGGCTCTGAGGCTTCATGGTCTCCGCAGGTGCTCAAGGTCCTGGAAGGAGACTCAGAACGGGTTCCCATGGAGGACTTCGGGGCTAAGTCAGTCTTCTGAAAAATTGACTCATACTGCTGCTGACGTTTCCGGAGGGCTTCAAGGCATCATGGTCCGGCCTGAGGCATCGAAGGCAGCAGTCGTGCTGATCAATACATGACATATTATGAACGCAGTGATCGCATGGCTTGAAGCCACTGGCCAAGGCCATGTGGGGAAGACAGACTCTGCAAGATCAAATTCACCGGGTTTGGCCAAGAAAAAGTTGCGAACCTGCACCAAATGAAAAACATAAGGAAAGAAAGGAAAAAAGAACCCGAGGACGAGATGCCAAGGCAAGCGGGCTTGGGGACAGGATAAGGTATTGTTACGGTACCGGAGAAAGCAAAAAAGACAAAAATCACAAACGTTTTCCGGGGGAATAGACACAGATCCAATGGGCTCCGCTGAAAAAAGAAGACTGAGGCAAAATGGCACCCTTGGGCTGGAAGGAGACCATGCATGCATGGGTACATCTCCCAAAGGCCTTCTTTGAAAGCTGGGGAGAGGTAACCATGTTGGTTCTGTTGGCGCCGACATCACCCATATTTGAGCACTGACTTCCTGCTTGTTAGAGAACAGAGCATATTTCAGCGGTAAAACAGGTCATCTGAAGTAAAAACTACAAATTGTTCTGTAGTAATTGATCGTGTTGTCAACATGCTGGTTCAGTCGTCCAGTCGCTGAAGCATACCTTCAGTACGAAAGCATTCAAGAAAACAGTTCTCTGTCGGAGCGTGTGCTTTTTTAAAAAAGGAGAATTGGTGCCAAAAGCAAAAAGAAACCTAGTCAACCAAATAAATATTTAAAAGCCCAAAAAATGTAAGCCGTCAGATGATGCCAGCCCGGGGAAGATCCTTATATAATAAGACATTGACCATCCTAATGAAGCTGAATGAAGGATCCATCACCATAAAGGTAATTTTGAAACTATTAAAACGTCAAAAAATGAGTTGATTAAATCATGGAATATGAAAACTAGTACTTTCCTGTATAAAAACATCATTGAACATAAATAATGAAACAATGGATGTTCCGATACAATCAATTATCAGCAAATCATCTAGTGCAAAAAATTAAGTTGTTGATATAAACTGTTGAAATGGAACATGTATAAAAACCAAAACCACTGAAGTCGAAGTAGACAGTCATTAAAAACTGCACTAAGGAGTTGCAAGGTAGTCACCTATATTAGGTGACATCTTAAAAAACAGCTTGGCAAAATCCTTGATCATGTTAAAGAGCTAAGCATCTTGATGTAAGTATCAAATCATAAAAATAATCTTAATTGGAATAATAAAAAGTTCAAAAACTAACCAAATAAAATGATTGATAATGGGATGTAAAAATGATCACGTGCAAATGTGAAATCAAAGCATCATTGAACAATGATAATGCACCATTCCGATGCAACTGGATGCAAAAACAAAAATAGGGTTGCTAATTTAAACAAATCTGTCCTAAAAAATGGTGAAACATGGATAAAAGCCAATATCATTGGGTTTAAAATAAAATGCCATTAAAAAATGATACAGATCCAGAGGAAATGACGTCACCGAACGGAGAAGCCACTTGAACGCGGAGCTCCGGGGAAGCAGGGGAGAAATTTGCCCAAACTACCCTTAAACGGCTCGAAGACCGGTGGAAAATAGCTTGGTGAGCAGGGCTACGGTGCTGGAGCGAATGGCGATGAAGAGAAGTGTGGCAGATTTGAAAGGATACGCATACAAAGGTGCCGCGGGGGGGCTCCAGTGGCAAAAGCAAGATGGCCGCAGTGAGTGCGGGAAACGGAGAGGACGGGGATAAGGCCCGAGACGGCAAGAAGCTCCAGGAGAGCGCTGTGGAAGCCCTGAGAGGGGAACTGAAAAGTTGGTTCGGCACCCTCCGACAAGACTTGGCACATTTTAAATCTGAAGTGCAAATATGGATGGAAGATCTGAAAGCCGAGGTGCGAGAGGTGGGCCAGCGCGTGGAAGATTTGGAGGGAAAGGTGGAGATACAAGATGTCGCTATCCTTAAGCTACAAGAGCAGATGGACAATATGGACGCTGATACGGAAGAACTCTGGTCTAAAGTTGAAGATCTGGAGAATCGATCGCGGAGGGCCAATATCCGGATGTGAGGGGTATTGAAGTCTACGGAAGCAGCGGACTGTGGCAGTCTAGTAGTGACCATTTGTAAGCGGCTACTGGAGGAAGCTGGTCAAGATAGTTCCCAGCTGTGCTGGTCCATTAATCGTGCTCACAGAGCGCTGGGCCCCTGGCGTGATGGCTACCATAGAGACATTATAGCTCGATTCCATGAGTATGCCACTAAAAATGCCGTGGTGGAGGCAGCGCGAAAGCTCTCTGACTTCAAGTGGAATAATCAACGCGTGGACTTATATACGGATTTATCAGCTATCACCATGAGGAAATGGCGGGAGATGTCAGGAGTCACGAAGGTGCTGCGGGAGAAAGGCATCAAATACTGCTGGCTCTTTCCATTTGGCCTACAGTTTTGTGTGGAGGGGCGGACATCATCTGTGCGAACTGTGACTGAGGCTGTTACAGCTTTGAGAGAGGCGGGATGGACTGAGCTGCCAGAGGCTTCCCAGCAGAAGGGGGTGAAAGAGCAGAGAGGGCCGATAAGGGGCAACGAATGGCGGCGAGCCCCACAAGGAGATCGCAGAATGCGGCGGCAGCGGCAGAGCAACGCGACCAGTGGCATTGGCACAGGCTGAGGGCGAGCCGGAGCCTGTTTTTGTTACTATGCCTTTCTGCTATTATGCTATTATGTTTATTTATTTATTTATTTGAACTCATTTCTATACCGCTCCTTCCAGTGATCAGCAGCGGTTCACATTGAACATTTAACTCTGCAAAGTTAGCAGTTTACATAAAACAAAAATTAGCAGTTTACATAAAACAGTAGTGGGGAGCATTGAACATGTAAAAAAGGTAACATTAACTTCATAACTCAAACTATTTACATAATAAGGGAACACATATGGTGAGACATATGGTTAAAAACTATATACAATGTATTTGAATTGATACAGTATATGAATTACATACATGTAGGGTTTACAGTTAGTTCAGTGGTAGTTTGTAATTTTATATGATAATGGATGTGTTACACTTCATCAAATTTGTTTCGTGTGTAAATTTTGCTCTATGTTATTTCGGACTGATTGTAGTATTCTTGAAAAAGGTGTGTTTTAAGGTTTTTCCGGAATGATAAGAGGTCTTTGTTAGCTCTTAGTGTGTCGGGTAGTTTGTTCCATTGTGTGGGCGCAAAGTATGTGAATGCTCTATTGCTGGTGTTCATTTTTACTTTGCAGATAGAAGGTGGTATTTGTAGTGTATTTAAATTGTGTGTCCGTCTTTTTCTGTCGGGAGGTTGAGTTTTAATAAGTGTGGCAAGGTAGGATGGGGCAATATTGTGTATTAATTTGAATGTTGTAATTATTATTTTGTATCTTATGCGCACTTGTATGGGTAGCCAGTGAAGTTCTCTTAGTATGGGTGTGATGTGATCCGTGAGTGGTACATTCATTAGGATTCGCGCTGTTACATTTTGGGCCAACTGGAGTATGTTGGTTGTTTTTTTAGGGAGACCTTGTAAGATGCCATTACAATAGTCCAAATGTGGAGTGATGAGAGCCTGTATTATTGATCTAAAGTCTGGAAGTTCTATAGTGGTGCGTAAAGGCTGTAAGGTTCTTAGTTTGTAGAAGATCGTTCTATTTAATAGTCTCAGATGGGTTTCCATGTTAAGTGCTGTATCAAGGGTGACACCTAGGTATTTTAGCTCTTTTTTAATGTTGTAAGCTGTGTTATTTAGAGTGATTGTTGGAGGGTGTATAAATTCTGGGTTTTTAGATATAAACATTATCTCTGTTTTTTTATGATTGATATTCATGCTGTTACTTTGGAGCCATTGTTGTGCTTCTTTGAGACAAGTTTCAATGTGGCTGAAATCTCGGTTGCCTATATCGAGTTGGGTATACAGCATTATATCATCTGCATATAGATGATAGTCAATTTTGTGTTTTTGGAATATTGAAAGCTGTTATTGTTTTTGGAATATTGAAAACTGTTTAGATTATTGAAAGCTGTTATGAGTGGTAGTGAAGGTATGGGTATGGGCGGGGGAGGGGGAATGGGGGGGAGGCTACTGGTGAGTGGGCGAGGAGAGTAGTATGTCCCATAGGCCTTCCCCTCTACGTGGGAAGAGATGGGCTAATGGGCCTAAAGATTTAGAGGGCGTTAAAGTTAGCTTCCTGGAGTGGTGATGATTCATGCCTCTAGAACGAGGTTGGAGTGGGGAGTTGGTAGACCGGGCGGGGAGAAGAGGGGGGGTGGGGGGGGCCCAGGGTAGGCTGTAATCAGGTGGAGGGGGGGAGAAGGGTTAAATGGAAAAAGTGAAGATCATATCCATGAATGTAAGAGGTTTAAACTCACCAGTAAAATGGCAGAGAATGTTTAAGGAGTTGCATAGACTATGGGGAGATATTTGCTTTATCCAGGAAACGCACCTGAAAAAATGTGTTGAATGGAGGGTGGCGCACCGCACCTTTTCAGAGAGATGGTTTGCTTCTAATAGGGTGGACTAAAAAAAAGGGGGGTGGGGATTTTGATGAGGGGGACGTTAGCATATTCTGATTGTGTAGTACATCGGGATAAAGAGGGCAGATACATAATTGTCAAATTACGTATTAAGGACCAGGTTTATACATTGATTAATATCTATGGGCCCAATGTGGGGCAGGGGAGCTTTTATGATGGGTTACATGGGGTGGTGGCAAGGGTGGCAGAAGGTCATATAATCATGGGAGGGGACTTCAATTTAATAATGAATCCCGGATTGGATAACTCCTCGGGGAAAGGGGTGGGGAATGCCAAGGGGAGGAAAAATATGAAAACATTGGGGAATAATTTGGGTGTGGTGGATGTTTGGAGGGAATTGAGGGGGAGGGCAAAAGCATTTACCTTTTATTCACCAGTCCACCTGTCCTTCTCGAGGATTGACATGTTTTGGGTGTCCAAAGAGTTGATAGCAAAGGTGGCTGATTGTGAGGTGGGGGACCGAACGTCGTCGGATCATGCACCTATTTGGGTGGAGGTTGGCCTGGGGGAGGAGCGGAGGAAGCATAGGATGTGGATGTTGAATGAGACCTTATTGGAGAGTGTTGAATTAAAACAACAGGTGCGAGGGAAAATTAAACAATACTTGGAACTAATGACCGGGAGGGGTGTAGGATTGGAACGTTGTGGGAGTGCCTGAAAGTGGTGATAAGAGGAGACAATCTCTGCGGGGGCGCACCTGAAAAAACTGAAGGACCGGCGGAAAGAAGAGTTAAGGGGAGGTATTATGGACATAGAGGAGAAGATCATGAAGGGCAGTAGGGAGGTGGGGCTAGGCCAGGAGTTAGCTCGGATTAAAAGAGAACTTAATAAAATAGAATTAGGAGAGGTAAAATATGCGCAGGATATTCTTAAGCAACAATTTTTTGAATTGGTAATAAACCGAGCCGGCTGTTGGCGCAACAGCACCGGAGTAGGAATCTTATCACCAAAATAAGAGATGCGCGAGGAAAGGAGGTGCGGCACGTAGAATCCATCCAACAGTGTTTTGTGGATTATTATCAGCAACTGTACACTGAGGAGACTCATAAGACGGGGGAGCAGCTGGAGCAGTACCTGCAAGGGACCTTACCGTGTCTCACTGGAGTAGAATCGGCCAATTTGTCTAGGCCCATAGAGGAGAGGGAGGTGGAAGAGGTCATCCGGGGTCTCCCGGCTCATAAAGCGCCAGGGCTGGACGGTTTCCCAAATAGTTTCTATAAGGCTTTTAGTGAAGAGCTATGTCCCCCGCTGATGAGATTATATAATGCGTTTAAGGAGGGGGAGCCTATTCCAGACAGATGCGGACGGCTGGAATAACTGTGCTGCCTAAGGCGGGGAAGGATGTCTCTTTGTGTGGGTCTTATCGGCCCATTTCGCTGCTAAGGACGGATTTTAAGATCTTTACTAAAATTCTGGCGAATAGGCTACAGCGGTTCATGCCTTCTTTGGTGCATGAAAACCAGTCGGGGTTTGTCCCGGGGCGCCATACGGTGGATAACATGTGCAAGGTGTTAAATGCAATAAGGAAGGGGAGGTTGGGGGATGCGCAAATGGTGCTCTTAGCAATTGATGCCGAAAAGGCGTTTGACCGTGTCTCTTGGCCTTTACTATTCAAAGTGTTAGAGCGCATGGGGATTACTGGTGATTATCTCCGGTGGGTCAAGGCTATATACGCTCAGCCCCTGGCTCGCATTCGTATTAATGGGGAGTATTAAGGGCCTTTTGCTTTGTTCCGGGGAACGAGGCAGGGATGCCCATTATCCCCCTTGCTTTTTGTCTTGTCCATGGAACCGTTGGCTCAAAAGGTGAGGGAATGCCCTGAAATAAAGGGGGTGTCATGGGGAGCGTTGGAAATTAAGCTATCCCTTTTTGCAGATGATCTGCTCTTTATGTTGACTGACCCCTGTGCTTCCTTGAGGGAGCTGACAAAAGTGTTGAGGGAGTTTGGAGCCCACTCCGGTTTCAAAGTTAATGATACTAAGTCTGAACTCTTAAATATTTCGGTGGACGGGGAAGAGCGAGCGCGGATTCAGGCCTCCTTCTCGTATTGGTGGGCTAAGCACAGCATAAGATACTTAGGGATCTTTCTAACTGGTCGGGAGGCTGACTTGTTTAAGGAAAACTATGGGCGGGTGGAGAGGGCCATGCAAAAAGATTTAGAGGAGTGGAGGCATAAACGGTTGTCCTGGATGGGGAGGCTAGCAGCTCTAAAAATGGTGGTTTTGCCCAGGTGGCTGTATCTTTTTATGAACCTCCCCATTGGAGTGTCAAAAAGTTATATGGCCAGGTTGCAGAAGGTGCTAATGAAATTCGTGGGAGGGGGGAGGCAAAATAGGGTAGCAGCACGGATCTTGATGGGCAGGAGGGAACATGGGGGGATGGCGGTGCCCAATTTATGGCATTATTGGGAGGTGGCACAAATGTGTGCGGTGGTGGAATGGGTGGCGGAAGCGCCCAAGGAGTGGGTTCATATGGAAGCAGAGGAATTAGGTGAAGGGAAGCTGGAGGATTGGGTGTGGCTTCCGCGAGTGTGTCAAATGCATTTCCCGGGGCAGAATCCCTTTGTCCTACGGTCGTTGAGGGTCTGGAATAAATGGAGAGGGATATGGCTGGGGACACAGGGGATTTCTCGCTTACTCCCTATTCGGGGGAGCCCTGATTTCCCGCCAGCGATGGGGCAATCTATTTTCAGGAGCTGGGAACTACGGGGTTTAAGCAGGGTGGGTCAACTGGTAGAGGGGGTGAAGGTGCGTGAGTTTGCGGAGTTGGTCAGGGAGTATAAATTAGACGAGAAGGATGTCTATGGTTATCTACAGCTCAGACATTACATATATCATCAGATTTTCCCGCATTTAGGACGAGATCTCACTGAGATGGAGAAGTTTGTGCTGATGGGGCAAAGGAAAAAAGCCCTGGCCACTTTTTACCGGCTGATGGTACGGGAAAGGGGGAAGGAAAGATATCAAGAGTTGTGGGAGCTAGAGTTGGGAGGGCCTTGGGAGGATGCAGTATGGGCACGTATCCATGAGAGCCGGTATAAGGGTCTCCTAGCGACGAATTTGATAGAAAATAATTATAAAGTGCTCTATCTATGGCACCTGACTCCGACAAGTCTGCACAAAATGAACTCTCAGATATCTGAGCATTGTTGGCGGCGATGTGGGAGCAGAGGCACATATTTACACAACTGGTGGGAGTGTGGGGAGGTGCACAGTTTGTGGGAAGTTGTGTGGGGGTTCCTGGGGGAAATTATGGGGAAACAGCTCGACCCAAGGCCGGAGACTGCATTGCTGGGGGTACCACTACCACTTCTTAGTAGGGTCGAGGGCACCTTTCTTGATTTGGGGTGTGTTGCCCTGCGGATCTTGTTGGCGAGGAAGTGGAGGAAGGCAGATCTGCCCACCATGGGCGATTTCCAGGGTATGTTGTCCCAGATCTACTTGATGAGCAAGCTGACAGCGCTCAAACGGGGGAGCCAGAAGAATTTCTTGCGGGTGTGGGAGAAATACATTCAATGGATAGACAGGGAGGAGAGTGTGTGAGAGTGGCAGGGGTGGTAGATGTGATGAGGTGGAGAAGCGGGGCCCGGGGGGGGGGGGAGGAGATGGGGGGGGTTGGGTGGTTGGGAGTTTATTGCAAACATGTTCAGCGGTCTATGAGGGGAATGCTACGAGTTGGGTCAATTGGGTTTTGTTGGTTTGTATTGTGGTGTATGTTATTGCTCAGTTGTATTTGGACGTTGTGCATAATTGAAAATAAAATAATAAAAAAAAAAAATGATACAGATTAAAACCAGCAAGGTGGTCGTCCTATATTGAAAGGCACCTTAAAAACAAAGCCTAAGGTAACCACCCACGATTATAAAAAGAACTGAACATAGAACCAAGACCACTAAGAGAACTGTCAATTCAATCCAAAAACTAAAGATCACACAATTCAGTTTTATCCAATATACAAAGGCAACAGAGGTATACATCCATGTGTTCTCATGGCTGGGAAAGTCGCACTAAAGATAACACTAAAAAAGTTTTGTTTTTTTTTTACTTTGGATGACCCATTTTACCGCTGAAACATGCTCTTTTATTGTAGATAAGAAAATTTCAAGGCTATATGCACGTCTACACAGATGGTTTCTTCTCCAAGTCTCTCTCCTACCCTGATACATACACCTACAGGATTCTCTTAAATGACTCGTCGATTTGTGAACTGCCTAATTGAAATATTAATTCATGATTTTTTACATGGGATGGTTCACTTGATAACTGAAACATTTTTTGTCTCCCTTCCATACCTGCTCTGTACTCTAGAGTAATTACATGATTTTATGTTTCTTGTAGTGTGTTAACTTTTCACACATCGGTTTTCCCCCTATCGGCTTGTTGCTCTATACACGACTATGTTCAACATACTGTAAAATTTGGATGCTTGTATATTAATTTATATTGTTCTTAGTTCTTACTGTCTAGAAATAAGGATATTAATTTAATATCCTTGAAAGTATGATCTCATGATGCTTACGTGATTTTATATCCTTGTGATAGATAACAATTTTCTAACTATAGCAACACACTCTGTTTTATAGCCCTTTATTTATTACCACTAATGTTTTTAAAGTTGAATGCTTTTAAGGTATTCTATGGTGATATACTATAATTGTGTTTTATGACTGTAGCTATGTTTATTTATTATTATGTTTTTATAATAATTATGTTTTACTTTCGACATTTATGTAATCTTTAGGTCTCCTAACTCCTGACGAAGGCTAAGCCGAAACACAGCCGTGCTGGGTGAACGACACTATTGTGATTACCTCATCTTGGACTTGGTTTGTTTACTTCAGAGGAAAGACAGGATAAAAGAGATACAATAGTGATGTTAAAGTACCTCTGTGGCATAAATGCACAGGAGGAGAGCCTCTTTCAATTGAAAATAAGCTTTGCAAAGAGGGGACATAGGATGAGTGTGAAAGGGGATAGACCCAGGAGTAATATGCAGACAAATTTCTTTACAGAAAGAGTGGCAGATGTTGGAATAGTCTCCCAGTGGAGGTGGTAGAGATAAGGACAGTATCTGAATTCAAAAAAGCACGAGATAAACACGGATCATCTCTAAAGGAAGAAAAGGTAATATAGTAGTTAATATGGAAGGGCAGACTAGATAGGCCATATGGTCTTTTTCTGCCGTCATGTTTCTGTGTTTCTATGAGGAGGGAGGAAGCGCCAAGGTTGTGTGAGACTGAAGAATTCTTTCCAAACTCCTTTCTTTTTTCCCCAGTCCTCTGGCTGCTCAATGGGTCCTTAATAAGATAAATATGTGGAGCTGAACCAATTTCCCTCCTCCTATGGCATCCAAAAAAGAGCACTGGCTTTAAGAGTATCTTTAGTGGGTTGTCTATTAGACAACTTTTTGGTGGTGGTGAGAATCGAGTAGGAATGTAACAAATTCTATCTACCCTTTTGATGTCTAGGACATCTGTACCTTGCCCACTCACAATCTTAAATGACAGAGGTGTAATGCAGGGGTCTCCAAATCCAGTCCTGGAGGGCCACAAACCAGTCAGGTTGGCAGGATCTCTCTAATGCATATATATCTCATGCATATTCATTAGGGCTATCCCAAAAATCAGCTAGGATTGCATCCCTCCAGGACAGGGTTGGACAACCCTGCTTTAGTGGAACCAGAAAGTCACCAACAAAGGTGGTCGTGCAAGAGCAAAATCAATCTTCCCTTGTTTTTCTGGATTACATCAGAGCGGAAAAACTCGCATCCACCATCTGCTGGAGACAGAGAAATACTGAATTATGGCCCTAAGGACTCAGGCTGGTAATGGTACGATGTATAAGAAGCATTTGGAATGCTTTTCTCTGTTCCACATCTGCTGGCAGGGGAACACAACCCACTTGTCTGAACTGTATTTTTTTTTTTAAGTGCCATCAAGCCAATGCTGATTCCTGGCGACTCAACAGCCCCTGGGTTTTCTTGGCAAGGTATGACCTGTTGGTAGATTGCCAGGCCTTTTCTTCCAAGGCAACAGAGGGTAAAGCGACTTGCCCAAGGTTACAAGGAGTGTCAGTGGGAAATGAATCCTGATCACTTGGATACTAGGCTATTGCTCTAACTACTAGATTACTCCTTCACCTGACAGGATTATACAGAATAGATGGTTTTTTTGTAGATAATAGGATTGATACGGCACACAATCCTGTTTGCCTCCCAAAGGTTGCTTCTGTTTTTGAGCTTTGAAAGACACTGAAGAGATCACTGTATTAAGGTTCTGAGCCCCAGGAGACCCATTCTGTCTTGGCATCATCGGATGACATCATCCACTTGTTGACCTGACTCAATCCAGCTTGTTCATGGGAAAAGTAAACAAACCAAGCTTTACGGATCACTGGTCTGATCCAACATGGAAGTTCTAAAGCAAATATCTACACAGGTCCATAACAAGATTATCCCTACACTCCCTTCTGAGAGGGCATTTTGGAACTTTATAAGCAATATTTTTTTAAGATGAGACCTGCTATATCACTAACAATGATCATTTTAGGTCTTTAGCCTTGCAGGATGATTTTGATGCTCAGGAAAGACCGCTTTTTGATATTTTGGTATCTACTGCTTTACAACATGTGCTTAGTAACTGGAAGAATGTCTCACTATTAAATGCCACATTTTGGTGGCATGCTGTTTGCATGACCAAAAGGTTAAAAGGAGCTGTTTCTGTATCATTTAACTGCATAGATAAAATTGAGAGAATTTGGAGACCACTGGAAGTATACCTGACAAGCATGTAATTCCTTAACTATGACCAGCGCTATCTTTAATTTTCTATTTTGCTCTCTGAGGTAAGAGGCTTATATTTTTGTTGTTTTGTTTGGAGGGAAATTATTAGACATATTTTTTATTCCATTGTTCTATTATCCTTGTATGTAATTTACCGCTTTGATCCGGTGAAAGGCAGTATATAAGTACAGCTAAATAAATAAATCAAGATATTGAAAAAGAAACTGAAATGTGCCCAGTGTCAGATTGCTTAATCCTTGTACCAAACTTGATCTTCCTCTGCACTGAATGTACATATATTTATGAACAAAAACAATTTTTTTTCATGTATTAAATCAGCTCTAAAGCACTTTGCATTACAGTAAGATGATTTTCCCCACAGATCATAGATTTAATTTTCCTTGAAAAATGTACAGTTGCTATATATTAAAAGGCCATTCAAAGAACTACAGTTCCTAAATAACATAGGTTTACTTCTCGACTTAATGTTATATTTTATGAGAGAGAGATTTATCATCGACTTGGTGACTATTCTTTTTCTCAGGAACACAGCATCACAAGGACACAGTCTATCTACAAATTCAGCGTCACCATATTGACAACCAGATAGAGGTTAGTTACTGCCAAAGGCTCTTATGGCTTTGTCTTCATTATATTTGCTTTGTATTTATGTGGAGTCAATATAGACACATGACCATAGGATGAATATTTCAATGTATACATCAGACACAAAGAATTTAACAGATTATCTGAAGTGTCAACAATGTAACTGACCTTTTTCTCACTTAACCTTCTAATGGTTTATAACAAAAGAGAGCAAATATATTTCTGTTTTGCTAACAGGCATTTGTCAATACATATACAAAACTCATAAAGTCTACTTATCTGTTTAATAGGATAAAGAAAAAAGCAGAACATACTGGTCACAATATTCAAACACATGCTAACTAAAACCACCAACTCAGATAGCTTAATGCAATTAATCAAAGATTAGTCAGATAAATGTAAGTTAATTATAATCATTCAGTGTGAACAAGGAACTGCAGTTTATTTAATCTTTTCATAAATATAAATATATGTTTTAAGCGCAGATAAAGATAGTCAAACATTTAATTAATAAAAAGAAAGCTAATAGTAAATTGCATGGAATAACAGATTTTGTCTTTTACTGGATCTAGGCATTATCAATGCCATGTCTTCCTGAAGATTTCAGATATGAATCCCTGTAAATCCTCTCTCTAGATCCTCCACCACCAACAGTTCCTATGAACACAGACTTACTACTACTAATTTCTACACTGTTACTCAGCATACGAGCGCTATACACTTACAGACATGAGAGACAGTCCTTGTTCGACAGAGCTTACAATCTTTTCAAAGTAAATAAACAGAAAAAACAATAGACGGGAATTTCATTTATAGGGAAATGGTTAACACACACATGGGTATTAAACAGGTTCATCGTTGAAGGAGAAGAAATTGAAATCGTGAACAACTTTAACCTACTTGGATCAACTATCAATAAAGAAGCAACAAGCAGTCAAGAAATCAGACGACGCATTGCTCTTGGCAGAATGGCTATGAAAGACCTAGATAAGATTCTCAAGAGCAGAGATGTCTCTCTCCATAAAAAGATTTGACTTGTTCAAGCCATGGTATTTTCAATAACATCATATGGATGTGAAAGCTGGACAGTGAAAAAGATAGGAAGAAAATTGATGCCTTTGAATTATGGTGCTGGCGGCGAATACTGTGTATACCATGGACTGCCCGAAGAACAAACCAGTCGGTACTAGAGGAGATCAAACCTAAGCTTTCTTTAGAAGCTCAGATGACAAGACTTCGACTTTCATACTTTGGACACATCATGCGAAGAGAGAGATCATTAGAGAAAGACATCATGCTTGGCAAGATAGAAGGTAAACGCAAAAGAGGAAGGCCAGCAATGAGATGGATCGATGCAATAACAGCAACTACGGGTACCAGTCTGTCAACAATGAGCCGCCTGACTCAAGACCGAACACAATTTAGGATAGCTATCCAGAGGATCGCCATGAGTCGACTCGACGGCACTTAACAGCAGCAGCACTGGTTTACCATTTTTTTTATAGTACTGGTTTGAATAGGACCAGAGACAGAACCTGATACACCAACGCAGGAAGTCTGTTCCAGGTATACAGCACAGCAAGGTCAAAAGAGTAGAGTCTGGAGTTGGCAGTGGAAGAGAAGGGCACAGATACAAGTAATTTATCTGAAGAGCAGAGTTCCCAAGAAGGGATGTAGGGAAAGATAAGAGGAGAGATAATGTGGAGTTGCAGAATAAATGCACTTGTGGATCAGCGAAGGAATGCCATTGAAGTGACCTGCAACACAAGCAGATGATTAGTTGTGCAGCTGAGTTTTGAATACATTGAAAGAGAGAAAGATGGTTCAGAGGAGACCAGTGAGGAGCAGGTCTAAGGGGGAGATGATGAGAGAGTGGATAAGAGTTTTGATAGTTTGCTCAGAATAGAAAGGAAAGGACAAATTTTACTGATGTTATAAAGATACAAACAACAAGTTTTAGCTATCTATAGCCGGTAGGACCCAGTTCTCCAATCTCTTCTCTTACAGTACAGATCTCAGGGCTCCCACATATTACCAGCAGGCAGTGAGGGCAGGGACCATCAAATCTATAAGGTGAAATTAGACTTACCTGCTAATTGTTGTTCTTTGAGGAACTCCAGTCTAGTCCCGAACCTCTGGGTTCAGCACCTCCTCCAGCAGCTTTGGAGACTGAGAAACGTCATTGCTCTGATGACACTGGCATAAATACTCCTAGGACCGCCTCCTCTGTCCAGTAATCTATTGACAAAGCAGACTCACCGGAGCAACAATTAAGTAGCCATACAATAACAAAATGTCAATCGGACTAAACTTAACTAAAGTTTAACTAAATTTTAACTAAGCATGGACAAGGACTGTCCCTGCTCTCCCATCTTCTAGAAATGAAGGTACTGATATACTGTGCTACTGAGGTCCGCCTTTTCCCGCTCCCCCGGGGGATAATGACCCCCAGTTGAATCCCCACTCCCCCAAAATTCTTACCCATTAAGGCCCGCATCTTTATAGTAGATTCATCATCTTACCTCGTGACATCACTTAGTGCCTCAGGCCACAGTCACCGAATAAACAAGGGAGGGATGCGGAACTAGACTGGAGTTCCTCAAGGAACAACAATTAGCAGGCAAGTCTAATTTCACCTTCCTTATCGTCCCTCCAGTCTAGTCCCGAACCTCTGGGGATGTAACAGAGCAGTGAAAATTCAATGGGAAGGACCTGCTAGCCTAGCCTGAAGCACCGCTGAGTCAAACATAGTATCCCTTTCCTCCTGAACATCTAGACGGTAATGCTTCACAAACGTACTGAACGATAACCAAGTAAGCGCCTTACAAATGTCAACCGGCGGCACTAGCTGACACTCTGCCCAGGAGGCTGCTTGCGCCCTAGTCAAATGCGCTCTAATGCCTTCTGGCACAACCTACCTTTGAGAAAGTAAGCCGACGCTATAGTCTCTTTAAGCCACCTTGCAATGGAAGCTTTACTGGCTGCTTCCCCTCTTCTAGCTCCTCCAAACAGGACAAACAGTCTATCCGACTTTCGGAAACTTGCCGTTCTCTGAAGATACTTCTTTAACGCTCGACGAACGTCCAGCAATTGCAACGTACTTGCGTCTGTCTTTCCAGCCTGAGCTTCAAAGACTGGGAGAGAGACCACTTGATTCACATGGAAAGCCATCACTACCTTCAGCAAAAAGGACAAGACTGGTCTCAACACCAACTTCTTATCATAAAATGACAAGAAGGGCTTTCGACAAGATAAAGCCCACAGCTCCGAAATTCTATGAGCTGAACACATCGCTACTACAAATACTACCTTGAGAGTAAGATCCTTCACTGAAGACCTAGACAAAGGCTCAAAAGGCTTGCACATTAAGGCATCCAGCACCAACGTGAGATCCCAGGGTGGAATAGCAGATCTACATGGCAGCCGTAACAGTGAGACTGCCTTCAAAAAATGCTTAATATCTGGATGCATCCCCAGCGACTCGCCTCTTACCTTTCCTCTATAGCATGATAGCGCCGCCGCCAACCCTTTGTCGAAACAGTCTTGCAAGAAAGACAACACGTGAGGGAGCGAAGCCCTCAACGCTTCAACCAACCTGTCCGCACACCACGACTCAAACACACGCCAGATGCGAACATATGCCAACGAAGTAGACTTCTGTCTAGCCTTCAACATGGTGGAAACAACCTCCACGGAGTATCCTCTAGCTCTCAGCCTTGCCCTTTCAATAGCCAAGCCGTAAGCGAGAATCGATCCACCTGGGGCATAAGGATGGGACCCTGGAACAACAGATCCTTCCGACTTGGTAGGCGCCAGGGACGGTTCACCAAGAGTCTTACCAGATTGGCATACCAGGGCCTTCTTGGCCAATCTGGCGCTATCAGAATTACTTGTCCCTTGTGAACTTCTATTCTTTGTAGCACCCGACCTATTAGGACCCAAGGAGGAAACACGTATAGAAGACGTTGTTCCAGCCACTTCTGAATGAGCGAGTCGAAACCCTCCGTCATTCTTTCTCTTCATCTGTTGAAGAATCGGCTGGCCTTTGCCGACTCGAAGGTCACCATTAGATCAATAACTGGCTCTCCCCAATGATGTACCACCATTTCGAACACTTCCAGATGGAGAACCCACTCTGACTCGACTCAGAAAATCGGCAGTCACATTGTCCACTCCTGCCACATGTGCCGCAGACACCACTACCAAATGTACTTCTGCCCAACCAATAGCTGTTCAGCCTCGGACTCCATCGATGCACTGCTGGTGCTGCCTTGCCTATTGATGTAGGCTACCGCTTCTGACAAATCCAGGGATGTAAGGAATTCTCCCGCTCCTATTGCCACTATAACCGACCTCAGAGTTTCCATATGAAAATGAGACACTCTTAGACAGTGATTTATGCCTTTGAGATCCAAAATTGGGCGAAAAGATCCTTCTTTCTTTGGTACCACGAAGTATATGGAGTATCGACCGTAACCACACTGGTCTGGTGGTACCAGCACCACCGCGTTGAGGTTCAGCAGTCTCTCTAACGTCTCTTGTACCGCCTGGACCTTGAGGGGCACTTTGCATGGTGATTGAACGTAAGTATCTACCACCGGGCGTTGAAATTCCAGAGCATAGCCTTCTCGAATGACCTCCAACACCCACTGATTGGAAGTAATTTGGACCCAAGTCGAATAAAATTCCCGTAGCCGACCCCCTAGGGGAACAAGCCCCGCCTGGATCCGCCTGGCTTCATTGTGGTTTTCTAAGGTTCGAGGAAGAGGAAGTAGCAAATCCTCTGTTTGCTCCTCTAAAGCCTCGAAACCCTTGATTGCGGTAGGCAAAGCGTCCCCTTTGAAACTGTCCAAAACGGGCTGGGCGGAACCTGCAAAAATCCCTTTGTTCGCTGGATTTGGACGTACTGGCATTTGCTTGTCCTCCGGGAGTCTACCGTCCTTGGACTCCCCCAAATCTTTCACCAGCTTATCCAAGTCCTCCCCAAAAAGTAGCTTACCTCGAAAAAGCAGCTTACCCAGCCGTGTCTTGGAAGAACTATCTGCCGCCCAATTACGTAGCCAAAGATAGCGCCTCGCTGCTACCACTGATGCCATACTCTTAGCCAGACCCCTAATAAGGTCATAATGGATGTCCGCTAGGTAAGCCGTCCCAGTTTCTAGCCTGGATGCTTCCCCCTCTCGCTCCTCTAGCTGTTCCCCCTGAATTCTCTGAGACCAGCATAGACAGGCTCTCGCCACCCATGCACCACAAATAGACACCTAAATGGATAGTGCACTGACGTCAAAAACCTGCTTTAACAAGGTATCTAACTTCCTGTTCTGAGCATCTTTGAGAGCGGCACTACCTTCCACCGGAATGGTGGTCTTTTTAGTCACCGCTGAGACCGCTGCGTCCACCTTAGGTGACTTAAACAACTCCCGATCCTAGTCTATTAACGGGTAAAGGCGAGACATTATCCTGGACCCCTTAAGACCTGCTTCAGGCATGTCCCATTCTTCCTGAATCATTTCCCGCACCACTCTGTGTATAGGGAAAGCTGTCTACGCCTTACGCACCACCTGCAACAAGGGATCCTCCAAGGTCGCATCCTCCGCAGGACCCGCAGAGGGCATACTAAGAGCTTTGAGCGTTTCCGCTATGAGAGCAGACAACTCTTCACGTCTGAACACTCTGATCACTCTAGCATGGTCCTCATGTTCCAGTAACTCTCCTTCTTCCAGCTCTTCCTCAATCTCTAAGTCGGGATCCCCGTCCCCCGAGATGGGACCTTCCGAAGCCACTGACTGCTCCTGCTTCTCTTTCCTAGACTTCTTTAAGGGAACCTCATGAAGCCCCAAACCTAGCGGGGTCCTCGGGCGCTTCACACCTGGCTCCAACTCCGTAGGGGTAGCTTCTGACCCTTTTTTACTCCTACTGAAAGCCTGTTGAAGAAGGGCCACAAACTCAGGAAAAAAGATCGCCGCCAGTCCCCCCAACAATGCCGGTTGAGAGGACTGGAGATCTGGAACCGAGGAAGGACCAGCCACTGGCTCTAGTAGCGGTACGGAAGGGGACACGGGCTCTGGCAGAACCACAGACGTCGCTTTCTGACTGTCCACCCCAATTTCCAGAGTCTGCTCCATAGAGACCACCTCTTAGACACAGCCCCTACAGACCCCTGTGTCTGACACCGCTCCCCTCCTAGAACCACACACTAAACACTGCGGCTTAGAAGGCATTCCTCCCCGCTTCACTGAATGCTTTTCCCGGCAGCACAAGTATTGATATAGAGAGAAAATATAAATAAATACCTCCCCACACACATATATATATATGCCCCTATACAAAAAATGGGAGTCCAAAATACACAATCTGAACTGACAGAAACCCAGGCCCACCAGTGTAAAGCAGAGGCAAAAGAAAAACTCTCTTTTTTTTTTAAACTAAACGTTTAACCTGGCCTCGAGTCAAAAAAAATCTAGGAGCACAAGCAGCGACGACGAAATTGAGGCCTGTACAGGCCCCAACGCCCCCAGCGGCTTTTTCGCGTTTCTCCCACGCGGCTGCTGCCTGCAGTTGACTGAACGCCACGCTTCCGCCGTCCCCCCGATTCACAAATGCTCATTTAAAAACCGGGTACTCACCACTGGCTGAGGGTGTCTCTGCCGATTCTCCTCGCGCTCAGCCTGTAACCCGGCTTCCATGATGGGCGAGAATCTGTCGCGGAGAAGAAAGTGCCATGGCGACCCTCGGCCCTGCCACGCGTCCAGGCACTGATCTGTAACGTGCTTTCCTCTGCTCCCGCTGCCGATTCCTCACCCAAGAAGTGGGTTCGGGAACCGGAGTGCAGCCCCTCCACACGTTTTAGAGTGTCTTCTCCCCTGTCGCTCAAACAGCGAATGGGGGGGGGGGGGCCTCAGCGCAAAACATTTTTGTTTATGTTTTTTTTTTCTTTAAAGCTCCTTCACAATCAAGCTGAACATAGGACAAAAAATATCACCAACACCTAACTACTCTCCTTAAATGTTTCTCCAGTGAGCCTCGAACCTCCAGGCTCACCACCCTCCAGCTGCTTGGAGACTAAGATAACTGGACAGAGGTGGCAGTCCCAGGAGTATTTATGCCGGTGTCATTAGAGCAAACGTTTCTCAGTCTCCAAAGCTGCTGGAGGAGGTGCTAAACCCAGAGGTTCGGGACTAGACTGGAGGGATGATAAGGAATTATAGAGCCCCACTTCTTTCACTGAAGACAGGAGGGAATCAATATGGTGTCTGTAGGTATGAAATGACTCAGTCTGCACATTCACTACTTTCTGCTAATAGTGCTACTAAAGCAGAAGCACCGAGATCTGTAGAGGGTAGGATGGGATTGGAGGTCTGAGGTGGGATCAGATGTCCTGCAGTGTGATGAACAGGGCTGGAGTTTGAAGGTCTGGAATTCTGTGTGTATACAAATACAGACTGGATATGGGTACAAATCATTATGGTCCCTACTTTTTATCAAGTAACCAGAAGTAAGAATACACATTGTGACATGAATGAAGACTGGATGAAAAGCTTTAGAAAAACTATCTGGCAATAGGCTATGCTAATTAAAGCTTAAGAATTAACAACCGATGACCCAAAAATATATATTTTATAGTAGTAGAATAAATTTTTCTTACTTTGTTTATAGAGTAAATCATTTAGGATAAATTCTGCAAAAGTAACTTACCTGATTCCTTTGGTTCAAATATGGTATTCCTTTTCCCTTGATTTTGTGGCTTTCTCATCTGTTTAGCTTTTCTCTCCTTCTCATCATCACTATAATCTAAAGCCTAGAGAAAACCAAAATTATAATAGTTATTTAAGCTTTCATCATGGCACAGTAGGTTAATAAAAGCCATTAAGCATTTCATATAATTGTAATCCAGTGGCAACCTAACATTTTAATGGTTTCTTAATAGCATTTTAATACTCTTTAGCATAGCTTTAACATTCTGCTAGGCAGCTTGATATGTGTGTATATTAACGCACAGTTTTGAACAAACTTTAATTGGAAAAAGCTTTAAATTTATTTTTTCCTGATTTTATGACTGGCACATACAAAGCGTAGGATTGCTATCTTTCCACTGGCAGTCCATATTCATGCAAAGCTTATGAGGGACTCATGTGTTGCTGTTGTGCCCTCCTTAATGGCCATAATATCAATCAAAGGGAATCTAGCAAAATGATACCCTAAAAGCAATCCCTAAAACCACAGAGGAAATATCTGCACATAAAATTATTTTACCATTTATCTTTACTTTTGACACATAACGAGAACTCTCCAAAAAGTGAACTAAAAAAAAAAAAGGTATAGAAACATTTTTCCCATTATCATGTTCTTCTCTTCTCTGTCCAAAAACATTTTTTTTGTTTATTTTTAAGTTTCAGAAAGCAGGAGAAGGGAGCCTTCCGCAAAAAACAAATTTTGGAGAACCAGCGGAGGGCAAATACCACCAAACACTTTATTATATCACTTGTTACAATGTAAACCTGTTCCATGTATCTGTTGTTCTTTTGTAAACCGCTATGATTACCTGAAATAGCAGTATAACCCCCCCCCCCAAAAAAAAAAAAAATACCTAGATCAGAAAATCTCTGATGGTGATAGCTTAGAGAAAGAGTGGTTACTCACCTGTAACAGGTGTTCTTCAGGAACAGCAGGAATCAGTCCGCACATATGGGTGACATCGACGTTGATGGAGCCCCCATGCGGAGCATTTCCCCAACTTTCACAGGAAGCCTTTGGGAATGCAGGCACGCATGCATGGTCCCCTTCCCGCCCAAAGGTGCCATCTTGCTCAGTCAGATGACAGACAAAAGATAGCACAAAAAATACATGAACTATATACAACTGCAACTCCCAGGGGAGGTGGGAGGGTTGTGAGGACTGATTCCTCTGCTCCTAGAGAACACCTGTTACAGGTGAGTAACCACTCTTTCTCCAGGACCAAGCAGGATGTCAGTCCTCACATATGGGTGACTCCCCAGCTCTGGGCTACCAGGAACCCAGGCTGAAAATAGAGCTCCCTCTGTGAAGCCTCAGCATCAGGGAAAGAACTTATCCTGAGAAGAAATCCCACCGGTAGCCCAACAAGAGGGCTGGAAGGCAGGAGTTGCCTAAAACTCAAAGAGATTCCGGAGTACTGCCTGACCAAAAGCACTGTCCCTACGAGACTCCCTCTCCAGGCAGTAATGGGCTGCAAAAGTCTGGCTTGAGGACCAAGTTGCAGCCCTGCAGATGTCTGCCAACGGAACAGAACGGAGATGAGCTACTGATGCAGCCATTGCCCGGACACGGTGTGCTGTGACTCGACCCTGCAAGGTAAGGTCTGTTGCCCTGTAAGCCCAGGTAATACAGTCCGCCACCCATATGGACAAGGTACGCTTGGAGACAGGTAACTCCAAGTTGTTAGGGTCGAAGGAGATGAAGAGCTGAGTAGCCCTTCTATGACCCTTAGTACGATCAATGTAGAAAGACAGAGCTCTTCTACAGTCCAGGGTGTGCAGGACTTCCTCAGCCCAGCTAGCATGGGGCCTAGGGAAGAATGATGGAAGGACCACCTCCTGATTGAGGTGGAAAGAGGAGACTATCTTTGGGAGGAACTTAGGGAGTCCTAAGGACTACCCTGTTCCTATAGAAGCGAGTGTAAGGCCTGTCACAGACCAAGGCTTGAAGCTCACTCACTCGTCTGGCCGAGGTCAGTGCCACTAGGAACAGAGTCTTCCAAGAAAGGAAGCGTAGAGGACACGTAGCCATCGGCTCAAAAGGAGGGCGAGTAAGCTGCTGCAAGACCACATTCAATTCCCACTCAGGGGCTGGTGGACGGATAGGAGGCTTTAGTAAGAGTAAGCCTCTGAGAAACCGGGACACCAAGGGGTGAACCGACAACGAGTGCCCCTCCACCAATGAATGGTGTGCTGCTAGAGCAGAAAGGTGTACCCGAACAGAATTTGACTTAAGGCCCTGATTAGACAAGTGCAGCAGGTACTGAAGCACCACTGACACATGGCAAGATAAAGGGTTCTCCTTACGTTGGTCACACCACAAGGAGAACGTTTCCACTTCAGGGCATAGGTCTTTCTAGTGGACTGCTTCCTAGAAGCTAAGACCACCTCTTCAACTTCCTGTGGGAGGCCCCAGGGAGCTAGTACTACCCTTGGAGCCTCCAGGCCATCAAATTTAGAGTTTTGAGATTGGGGTGTAGAAGGGAACCCTGATCCTGAGAAAGAAGATCAGGTTGAAACCCCAGAGGGAGAGGGGTGTCCACCGCCAGCTATAACAGAAGCGGGAACCAGGGCTGCCTCGGCCATCTGGGGGCCACCAAGATGACTGAGGCCCTGTCCCTCAGAATCTTGAACAAGGTTCGAGCCACCAGGGGCGTGGGGGGAAATGCATACAGTAGGCCCCTGGACCATGAGATCAAGAAGGCATCTGCTGCGAATCTCGTGGGATGCGGTTGCCTGGAGCAGAATTGGGGCAGCTGCCGGTTCAGGGTACTGGCAAAGAGATCGATGGATGGAAGTCCCCATTTTAGGAAAATGTTCTGAACCACCAAAGGGTGCAGTCTCCATTCGTGAGGCTGTAGCACACTGCTCAATTTGTCTGCCAGGAAATTTTCCTGGCCAGGAAGGTAGACTGCCCTGAAAAACATATTGTGTTGAAGGGCAAACAAGCAGAGGGCCTGAGCCTCCTGATACAGGGGCCTGGACCCAGTGCCCCCTTGCTTGTTCACATAGAACATCGCCACCTGGTTGTCCGTCTGCACCAAGACAGACTGGTGGGCCAGAGTGTGCGAGAAGGCTTTGAGGGCTAAGCGAATTGCCCGGAGTTCCAGCAGGTTGATTTGTTGTGTGGCCTCCCCATGGAGACCACAGGCCCTGTGTGCATTTGTCGAGAAAATGTGCACCCCAGCCCCTTAAGGAGGCATCAGTTGTGAGCACCACAGTGGGAACTAGTACCTGAAAAGGAATTCCCTGTGGTAGGTTGTGGGAGTGCAACCATCACTGCAGGGAGTCCAGGAATGGTTTGGACACCCTTACTTGGTCTCGAAGGCTTCCGGTGACCTGCCTCCACTGAGACCTGAGACACCACTAGTGCAGGTCTCATGTTCAGGCGGGCATTGGGGGTCACATGTACCATTGATGCCATGTGACCCAGGAGCCTTAGACAGAGTCTGGCGGAAACCAGTGGGCTGTCCAGAAACTGTCTGGCCAAGTCCATCAACCGTCCCGCTCTGTCTTCCGGCAAGTAAGCCTTTGCTTGCAGGGAGTCCAACCTTGCTCCTATGAACTCCAGGTTCTGGGAGGGGAGCAAAATGGACTTTGCGAAGTTTATGACAAAGCCCAGTTGCTGGAGGAGAGACACAGTACAGAGGGTGGCTTGCCTGGCCTCCTGGAGAGTCTGACCCCTGATGAGCCAGTCACCAAGGTATGGGAAGACGAAAATCCCCTGGTTTCTCAAGTAGGCCGCAACCACTGCCAGGCACTTTGTGAAGACCTGTGGGGCGGAGGTTAGGCCAAAGGGTAGCACCCTGTATTGGAAGTGGTTTACCCCCACCACGAACCTTAGGTATTTTCTGTGGTTTGGGTGAATGAGGATGTGAGTGTACGCATCCTTCAGATCTAAGGAGCATAGCCAATCTCCCTGATGGAGGTAGGGCAGCAGTGTTACAAGAGTAAGCATCTTGAACTTTTCCTTTTCCAAGAACTTGTTGAGGTTTCTCAAGTCCAGAATGGGCCGGAAACCTCCAGTTCTCTTTGGCACCAGAAAATACCTGGAGTAGAAGCCCTGACCCAGTAGATGGGGAGGTACAGGCTCCACTGCCCCGTCTTGAAGAAGACTTTGCAGTTCCTGGAGGAGGAGTTCTTGATGCATAGCAGGTCTCAGAGGCTCCCCTGGATAATAGTAGGGGGGTACTTGATGGAAATTGAGCAGATAGCCCTTCTGGACTATGCTCAGTACCCAAGCATGTCTTGTGATGAGTGGCCACTGGTGCGCAAACAGGACCAGCCGATCTCCCGTGCCGAGATGGTGCAGCAGAGGTGGAGAGGCTATGCAGTGGCAGTCAAAAACCCCCTCCCTGCTGAGTAGGAGCAGGAGCCGGAGGCTTGGGGGCTCTCTGCCTATGGGCCCTTAGCCTGCTGACCCTGCTGGGGAGCTGGGGAGGCCTGATAATGAGGGGAAGGTTTGTAGGCAGATGACTTTTTCGGGTAAAAGGCCTTTTTCCCCAAGCCCTTCTTCCTTTGAGAAGGGGCAGAAGTTTTCCTGGACAGCCTTGTCCTTGTCAAAGTCTCAGTTTCGAGCTCAGCAGCTTTTTCGGCCATGGGCTTGCCGAAGAGGTTCGCACCTCGGCAAGGGACATCGACCAACTTGTCCTGGACCCATGGTTCGAGGTCCGATGATTGTAGCCATGCCTGGCATCGAGCACCAATGCCGGCCGCTGCTACTCGGGCCGAAGCCTCGAAGCCATCGTAGGCCGCCCGGGAGATGAATTTAGAGCACTCCCGGACCCCTGAGGACAAGGTCTTGAACCTCTGCAAAGGTTCCCCGGAAAGGCCAGCCGAGAACCCGGCTAGCTCCTTAGCCAGGTCCCGCAAGTACATGCCCATGTACAGCTGGTAGGACTGGACACGACAAGCAAGCATCGAGCCCTGCAAGCACTTTTTGCCGATGGCATCCAGGTTCCGGGCCTCCCTACCAGGGGGCACCGCGGAGTGCTTCTTCTGGCTTTTCAGACAATGCATGGCGGATTCCACAACCATAGAATGGTGCGGCAGCTGTGCCTTTTGGAATCCAGGGCTCTTCCAGACTCGATACAAAGAATCGATCCGTTTGCTCAACACCGGCACCGAGGCTGATGCCTCCCACATTCGAAAGAGGAGCCGCTCCAGCATCGAAGGAACCGGCACTGTAAAGGCCTCACCGGGGGGAGAGTCATACTGTAGGGCCTCGAGATCTTCGGCTCGAGGCTCCTCCTCGGGATCCGCAGGAACAGCCAAAGCCTTGGCCATATCCCTGACAAACTCCGAGAACCGAGTGTCCTCTGGCGGGGATCTACTCCAGGGATTGGACTGTGGCAAGTCCGACGGGACACACCGAGTCCGAAAGGTATCGGGGGGACTCCTCGTCCTCCGTCTCCCACGCAGACTCATCAGTAGAAGAGTCGAGGGGCTCCGACAGCGCGGGGTCCGGTAGCACCCGCCCCAATGCCGGGGGCATCGGTGTCGACGCCCACGGTCCCGAACGGGAGGTCGAGGGAGACCGTGACCGGACTCGGGCCTTCATGGCTTCGAGAACCGGCTCGGTCTCCAGGGTCGACTTGGACGTCGACGTCCCGGTGGTCGGGGCAAATGCTCCAGTCAGGCTGGCCATCAGCACCTGCTGCTGATCCATGAAGGCAGACAGTCTGCATTCCAAGGCTGTCAGCCTGAGTCCAAGCTCAGGAGACTCAGCAGCCACCGACTTGGGCCCCGGTGGCGCCGGGCCCGACGTCGGCTCCCTGGGAGGAGAGTCCTCGAGGACAACAGGACTTACGTGCTCGATGGACTCCGGCTCTGCACGAGGCAGCTTAGGCGGCTTCTCCATCTCCAAATGCCTGGGGTGGCGGTCCGGGGTCTGAGAACTGGCCCTTGCAGAACCAGGGGCATCCACCAACGCCGCCCTCGTGAGCTTTCTCTTCCTCTTATGCTCCCAACTTGGAGACCCCCTTTACGAGGAACCCCGACGAAGCTCGGGGTCAGAATCCCGAGACATCGAGGCCTCAGACGAGGTCCGGGCCCGGCCGGAGTCAGAGTCAGAAAAATTCTCTCCTTCTGATGCTGCCGGCTTCTGAGTGCCTTGGTGGACATCTTTCCACACGGGACACAAACCTTAGGATCATGGTCTGGTCCGAGGCAACGCAGGCAGCAGTCGTGTGTGTCGGTAAGAGACATCAGTTTATTATAACGATCACACTTTTTAAAGCCACTGGAGGCCATCGGGGAAAGCATTGTTACTCACCTGTAACAGGTGATCTCTGGGAACAGCAGGAATAAGTCTTCATATATGGGTAACGTCGGTACCGACGGAGCCTGCGCGGGAACGCTCCCCAGCGTCCAATAGGAAAGCTTTTGGGAGCATCCCACAGTGCCTGCATGCTGCCTTCCTGCCTTTCCCAACTGCCTCTCTCCAGTTGAGTTTAAAGCTGAGACAAAGAGAGAGAGCGAGAGGAAAAGAGAAAGAGATAGATAGAGAGATACAACTCCTAGGGGAGGTGGGTGGGTTGTGAAGACTTATTCCTGCTGTTCCCAGAGATCAACTGTTACAGGTGAGTAACAATGCTATCTCCAGAACAAGCAGGAATGTAGTCTTCACATATGAGGACTCCCTAGCTTTAGATGCCAGGGAGAGAACCCCAGAAGTGGAGTGTCCCTGTGACAAAGGACTCCGCTTCCCCCCATGGATCTCCGACATCCTGCCAGGGATGGTGGGTAGGAGTTGATTAGGTATGGAACAGGTGTTGGAGAACAGCCTGACCAAACAAGGCATCCCGGCGGGAGTCCTTGTCCAAGCAGTAATGGGCTGTGAAAGTATGAACTGAGGCCCAAGTGGCTGCTCGACAGATGTCATCGATAGACAGAGTGTAGATGAGCCATTGAAGCTGCCATGGCTCTCACATTATGAGCTGTGACATGGCCCTCAAGAGGAAGGTTCTTACTCTGATAGGTAAAGGAAATACACTGAGCAATTCAATTGGACAGTGTTCTCTTGGAGACTGGAAGTCCCAAATGAGAAGGATCAAAAGCAACAAAGAGTTGAGAGGACTTTCTATGTTGCTGTGTTCTCTGTATGTAAAAGGCTAAAGCTCTTTTACAGTCCAAAGTATGAAGATTCCTTTCAGCATTTGATGCATGAGGCTTTGGAAAAAAACACAGGCAGGTAGACCGCTTGATTCAGATGAAAAGGCGAGACCACCTTAGGCATAAAGTGTGGATGAGTCCTAAGGACTACCTTGTCATGATGGAACCTTGTATAAGGAGGATCAGCCACTAGTGCTTGCAGTTCACTAATGCGATGTGCAGATGTGATTGCAATGAGAAAAATAACTTTCCAGGAAAGGAATTTCAAAGAGGTAGTGGCTAAGGGTTCAAAAGGTGGCTTCATGAGCTGACTAAGAACCAGGTTTAAGTCCCATGCCACCGGTGGTGGCCTAATGGGAGGCTTAGTTAAAAGAAGGCCTCTCATAAATCTAGCTATAAGAGGATGAGAGGAAATGGGTTGCCCATTAAGAGGCTTGAAAGAAGCTGTAATAGCACTCAAATGGACTCTTACTGAGTTAGTCTTGAGTCCTGCATTGGATAAATGAAGATACTCAAGTAATGACTCTAGTGGTACCGCAAGAGGGTTGAGACCCTTCTGAGAGCACCATATGCTAAACCTTTTCCACTTGAAAGCGTAAGAGCGTCTTGTGGAAGGTTTTCTGGAAGCATAAAGGATATCCTTTACTTGCTGAGAAAGGCCAAGATCATGAAAATCTAGGCCCTCAGCAACCAAGCCCTGAGGTGTAGAGATTGGGGATTGGGATGCCATAACATTCCGTTCTCCTGAGACAGAAGATCTGGAGCAGACCCCAACTCTAGAGATGGAGCTTGAGAGAGATGTAGAAGCAGAGGGTACCACACTTGGCGTGGCCAATGTGGAGCTATGAGAATCATGCAGCCTCTGTCTCTCTGAAGCTTGAACAGGGTCTTGGGAATTAAAGGGATGGGTGGAAAGGCATAAAGGTAGTCTTGTCCCCAGTGAAGGAGGAAAGCATCCTTTGCCTGAGAACTCTGAGCCGGAATTCTGGAACAGAACCGGGGAAGTATGGCATTCCACGGACTTGCAAAGAGGTCTATGTCCGGGGTTCCCCAGATTTTAAAAATCCTGGTTACTTGGTCTGCATGCAGAGACCATTCGTGTGGAAGCAGAACTCGATTGAGTCTGTCCCCCCAAGAGTTTTGGATGCCTGGAAGATACACTGCCAGGAGATGAATCTGATGCTCTCTGGCGAGGGCCCATAGTCGCAGAGCTTTGTTGCAAAGCGACAGAGAACCTGTTCCTCCCTGCTTGTTCACGTAGAACATAGCCACTTGATTGTCCGTATGAATTAGGACTGTCTTGTGGCAGAGCAGGGTGTGGAACACCTGGAGAGCAAGAAAAATTGCTCTGAGTTCTAAGAGATTGATATGCAGATGAGACTCCTATGGAGTCCAAGCACCTTGGGTGGAGAGGTCTTGCAGATGAGCCCCCCACCCCATTGGTGAGGCATCTGTTGTTAAGAGTTGCCTGGGGTAAAGGTTGTTGGAAAGGGGACCCCATCAACAAGTTTTGAGTGGACTGCCACCATTGGAGAAACAGAATAAGGTGATCTGTGATTGCTATTTTGTCTGACAGGCATCCTGATGACTGGGTCCATTGGGTGGATAAAGTCCACTGAGCTGCTCTCATATGGAGGCGAGCGTAAGGAACCACATGCAAAGTGGATGCCATTTGGCCTAGTAACCGTAGCATTTCTCGAGCAGTGAGGTGAGATCTTTGCACTGCTTGAGAAGCTAACTGCACCATGCAAAGAGAGCGTGTCTGAGGAAGAAAAGCTTTTGCTTTTCTGGTGTCCAACCAAGCTCCTATGAACTCTAGAGACTGAGTGGGAGTAAGGTTGGATTTTAGAACATTTATGATCAGACCCAAATATTGAAGGATACACATTGTGCAGGTTAGAGAAGACCTGGCCTCTGACTCTGATGGGGCTCGAATGAGCCAGTCGTCTAAGTAGGAGAAGACGATAATTCTCAGGGTGCGGAGAAATGCTGCTCTCACAGCCATACATTTCGTAAACACCCTTGGAGCTGAGACCAGGCCAAAAGGAAGCACCCTGTATTGGTAGTGCTTTCCCTGAAACAGGAACCGAAGGAACTTCCTGTGAGTGGGAAGGATGAGAACATGAGTGTACGCACCCTTGAGATCTAGAGAACAAAGCCAATCCTGACTCTGAAGGTATGGCAGCAGAGTTCCTAGAGAAACCATTTTGAATTTCTCTTTGAACAGGAATTTGTTCAATTCTCTGAGGTCTAGAATAGGCCTGTGTCCCCCTGTTTTCTTTGGGATAAGGAAATAGGGGGAGTAAAACCCTGTCCCCTGCTGAGGAAGAGGTACCTCTTCTATTGCTCCTTGGGCAAGAAGCATAGTGACCTCCTGCTTCAACAGGGTGATAAGGGTGTTTGAGAATTGAACTGCCTCATCATTGTGGGAGGGGGCATGCAGTGAAAATGAAGCTTGTACCTCTCTTTTATGATGGAGAGAGTCCATTGTTCTGCTGTTATTTGTCCCCATCTGGTGGCAAAATGAGACAACCTTCCTGGGATGGTGGAAGGCTCTGGACCATTGAGAGCCAAGAAGGGTAAGTTCTCTAGATGGAAGTCAAAGGCCTTGTGGAGGCTGAGACTGTTGAGGCTGAGCAGTCTGTGCCTTCCTTTGTTTGGGTGGTTGCTGACGCTTTTGAGCAGCTGAACCTGCAGATCATGCCTGCTGGGAATAAGCAGGATAAAACTTCTTCTTGGAGAAGAATGGTTTTTTGAAAGATTTCTTTCTTGCAGGATCAACTGTGGCCTTGGATAGCCTATCCAAGGTAGAGTTGTCAGCATCCATCTCATGGGCCTTTTCTTGCCAATTTTTACCAAACAGGTTCTCACCTGTGCAAGGGATATTACCCAGTTTGTCTTGCACCCAGAGCTCCAAATCAGATGCCTGGAGCCAGATGGCAATGGCAGAGATTCTGCTTATGCACTCAAAACAGTCAAAAGCTGCACGGTTGACAAACTTAGAAACATCCTGGGCAGGCTTGAACAGTGTGAGAAAATCCTGTCTTCTGTCCTCAGGAAGAAGAGGATTCAAAATTTCTAAGTCACCTGTGACTTCTTTAAGGAACATTCCCATATAGAGAATATAGGAACTGATCCTGGCAGAAAGCATGGAGGCCTGGAAGACACGACGTCCAAAGGCATCCAAAGTTCTATACTCACGTCCTGGAGGATTAGAGGTATGTCTCTTTGCATTTCTGATCCTTCTCATAGCTGATTCCACTACAATAGAGTGGTGAGGCAGCTGAGTCTTTTGGAAGCCAGGACAAGGAGGGACTCCGTACATGGTATCCAGTCTCCGGGAATGAGGTGAGGTGGTAAGAGGTGTTTCCCACATTCTAAGCATGAGATCATGCAAAATCTCATGGATAGGCAAAGTGGCTGCCTCTTTGGGAGCCTTGGGATATTGTAAAATCTCCAACTCCTTTGCCCTGGGCTCTGTTTCAGGAGCCACAGTAATAGAAAGCCCTTTAGCCACCTCCCTGATAAAATCCTGAAAGGAAATATCCTCAGGAGGAGACATCCTGCGTTTAGGGGAGGAAGGCTCCTCAAGAAGAAGTACACCGGTACCGACAGAGCTAACAGAATCCTCAGAGTCTTCCGAAGATTCGAAGTAAGAGTAGTTACTCACCTGTAACAGGTGTTCTCCAGGAGCAGCAGGAATCAGTCCTCACATATGGGTGACATCGACGCCGATGGAGCCGCAGCGGAGCATTTCCCCAGCTTTCCATGAAAGCCTTTGGGAATGCAGGCACGCATGCGTGGTTCCCTTCCCGCCTAAAGGTGCCATCTTGCTTCAGTCAAATGACATAGCTAAGAACAGCACACCAAAATGTAAAATAAACTATGTACAACTGCAACTCCAAGGGGAGGAGGGAGGGTTGTGAGGACTGATTCCTGCTGCTCCTGGAGAACACTTGTTACAGGTGAGTAACTACTCTTTCTCCAGGACCAAGCAGGAAGTCAGTCCTCACATATGGGTGACTCCCAAGCTCTGGGCTACCAAGGAACCCAGGCTGAACAAGAGAACTCCCTCTAGTCCCAGCATCAAAGAAAGGCTTTCACTGACAGAACCTCCACCGGTAGTCCAACGGAGGGCAGGAGTTGCCTAAACCTCAAAGAGATTCCGGAGTACTGCCTGGCCAAAAGCACTGTCCCTAAGGTACTCCCTCTCCAGACAGTAATGGGCCGCAAAAGTCTGGCTTGAGGACCAAGTTGCAGCCCTGCAGATGTCTACCAACGGTACAGAGCGGAGATGAGCCACTGAGACAGTCATTGCCCTGACACGATGAGCCGTGACCCGACCCTGCAAAGGAAGTTCAGCCGCCCTGTAAGCCCAGGTGATACAGTCAGCCACCCAGGTGGACAAGGTACGCTTGGACACAGCTAACCCCAAATTATTAGGGTCAAAAGAGACGAAGAGCTGAGTAGCCCTTCTATGTCCCTGCATACGGTCAAGGTAGAAGGATAAGGCCCTCCTACAGTCCAGAGTATGCAGAACTGCTTCAGCCTGGCTTGCATGAGGCCTAGGGAAGAAGGTTGGAAGAACCACCTACTGGTTGAGGTGGAAAGAGGAGACAACCTTTGGGAGGAACTTTGGATGAGTCCTGAGGACTACCCTGTTCTTATAAAATCTGGTGTAAGGCCTGTCACAGACCAGGGCCTGAAGCTCACTCACTCGCCTAGCCGAGGTAAGGGCTATCAAGAAGAGTGTCTTCCAGGACAGGAAGCATAGTGGACAAGTAGCCATTGGCTCAAAAGGTGGGCGAGTCAGTTGCTGTAAGACCACATTCAACTCCCACTCAGGGGCAGGACGACGGACTGGAGGCTTGAGCAAGAGCAAACCTCTGAGAAACCGGGACACCAAGGGGTGAACTGACAGAGAATGTCCCTCCACCAGAGAGTGGTGAGCTGCTAGAGCTGAGAGGTGGACCCGAACAGAATTGGACTTAAGCCCCTGATTGGATAAGTGCAGTAAGTACTGAAGCACCACTGGTACAGTACAGGAGAAAGGATCCTCTGTACGTAACTGACACCACACGGAAAACCGTTTCCATTTAAGAGCATAGGTTTTCCTAGTGGACTGTTTCCTAGAGGCTAGGACAACCTCCTCAACTTCCTGAGGAAGGCCCCAGGGAGCTAAAACTACCCTTGCAGCCTCCAGGCCATCAAATTGAGAGCTTTGAGATTGGGGTGCAGAAGGGAACCCTGATCCTGAGAGAGAAGGTCGGGTTGCAACCCCAGAGGCAGAGGGGTATCCACTGCCAACTGAAGCAGAAGTGGGAACCAAGGCTGTCTCGGCCACCTGGGAGCCACCAGCAGGACTGAGGCCTTGTCCTGAAGATTCTTGAACAGAGTTCGGGCCACCAAGGGCGTGGGAGGAACGCATACAGGAGGCCCTGAGACCAGGGAATCAGAAAAGCATCTGCTGCTATCCGCAGAGGATGCGGTGGCCTGGAGCAGAACTTTGGCAGCTGTTTGTTCAGAGGACTGGCAAACAGGTCTATGGATGGAAGTCCCCATTTCAGGAAAATCTTTTGAACTACCAAAGGATGGAGCTGCCACTCGTGGGGCTGCAGAATCCTGCTCAACCTGTCCGCCAGGTAGTTCTCCTGGCCAGGTAGATACACTGCCTTGAGGAGCATGTTGTGTCTGAGAGCAAACAAGCAAAGGTCCTGAGCCTCCTGACAAAGGAACCTGGACCCAGTTCCGCCCTGCTTGTTCACATAAAACATGGCTACCTGGTTGTCTGTTTGAACTAGCACAGACTGATGAGCCAGGGTTTGAGAAAAAGTCTTGAGGGTTAACCAAATAGCCCTGAGTTCCAGGGGATTGATTTGCTGTGCGGCTTCCCAGGGAGACCACAGACCCTGGGTGAACATGCCTAGACAATGAGCCCCCCAGCCTTGCAAGGAGGCATCCGTGGTCAACACCACTGTGAACCCAGGACTCTGAAAAGGTAACCCTTGTAGCAGATTGGGTGGGTGCAGCCACCAGCTGAGGGAGTCCAAAAATTGTCTGGACACCCTTATCCTGTCTCTGAGGCTGCCTGTGGCCTGTGACCACTGAGTCCAAAGGCACCACTGTGCAGGTCTCATATGGAAAGCGGAAACCAAAAACAGGCCTACACAGACCTGTTTTTGGTTTCCGCTTTTTGTTTGGCTTGTCCTTGCGGATACCTTCTTCTCCTGTGTTCAGGCCTCATATGGAACCTGGCATTGGTGGTCAAATGTATTGTCGAAGCCATGTGGCCTAAAAGCCTCAGGAAGAGTCTGGCAGAGACCAGTGACCTGCTGAGAAACTGGTTTGTTAAGTTGATCAGTCTTCGGGCTCTGTCTTCTGGCAAGAATGCCTTTGCAAGCAGAGTGTCCAACCTCGCCCCTATGAACTCCAAGTTCTGGGAAGGGAGCAAAGTGGACTTTGCGAAGTTTATGACGAACCCCAAGCTTTGAAGAAGAGCAATAGTTCTGAGAGCAGCTTGTCGGGTCTCCTGGCACGTCTGACCTCTTATGAGCCAGTCGTCCAGATATGGGAAGACAAAGACTCCCTGATTTCACAGGTAGGCCGCCACCACTGCAAGGCACTTGGTAAAGACCCTGGGAGCGGAGGTAAGGCCAAAAGGCAGTACTCTGTACTGATAATGGTTTCCTCCCACAATGAACCTGAGGTACTTTCTGTGGTCTGGATGAATGAGGATGTGAGTATACGCATCCTTTAGATCTAAGGAGCATAGCCAATCTCCCTGCTGGAGATAGGGCAGAAGTGTTCCAAGAGTAAGTATCTTGAACTTTTCCTTCTCCAGGAACTTGTTGAGGTTTCGGAGATCTAGAATAGGTCAAAGGCCACCGGTTCTTTTGGGTAACAAGAAATACCTGGAGTAGAACCCTCGACCGTGCAAGTGGGGAGGCACAGGCTCCACCGCCCTGTCCACTAACAGACCTTGTAGCTCCTGAAGGAGAAGATCTGTGTGCAGGGGAGGCCTTGGAGGCTCCCCTGGTAAGTATGGAGGAGAAAGTTGATGGAAGTGGAGTGCATAGCCCCTGTGGACTATGCTTAACACCCAACTGTCTCCAGTGATGAGTGGCCACTGGTGGGCAAACAGGGCGAGGCGACCTCCTGTGCAGGGTTGGGAGAGCAGGGACGGAGAGGCTATGCCTAAGGAGTCAAAAGCCCCCACCCTGCTGAGTGGGAGCAGGGGCCGGAGGTTTGGGGGTCCTCTGCCTACGGGGCCCATTACCCTGCCCCCTTGGCTTGCTGACCCTGAGGGACAGCTTGGGCAGCCTGATATTGTGGGTACTGTTTGTAGACAGTGCCCTTCCTCGGGTAAAAGGGCTTTTTACCCAAGCTCTTCTTCTTGTGAGAAAGGGCAGAAGTCTTTCTAGACAGCCTTGTCCTTGTGAGGTGCTCGGTTTAGAGCTGTGCGGCCTTCTCGGTCATGGGCTTGCCAAAAAGGTTCTCACCTCGGCAAGGGACATCGACCAACCTGTCCTGAACCCATGGCTCGAGGTCCGATGACTGCAGCCATGCCTGGCGTCGAGGCGTGATGCCGGCTGCTGCAACACGGGCCGAAGCCTCGAAGCCATCGTAGGCAGCGCAGGACATATACTTGGAGCATTCCCGGATCCCCGAGGTCAAGGACTTGAACCTCTGCAAGGGTTCCCCAGAGAGACCAGCAGAGAACCTGGCCAGCTCTTGGGCCAGGTCTCGCAAGTACATGCCCATGTACAGCTGGTAAGACTGCACACGGCAAGCAAGCATCGAGCCCTGGAAGCACTTTCTACCAAAACCATCGAGGTTTCAGGCCTCCCTGCCAGGGGGCACCGCGGAGTGCATCTTCTGACTTCTCAGGCGATGCATGGTCGATTCCACCACCATGGAATGGTGTGGTAGCTGCGCCTTGTGAAAGCCAGGACTCTTCCGGAGTCGATAGATCGAATCGACCTGCTTGCTTAGAACTGGCGCCGAGGCCGGTGCCTCCCACATCCGGAAGAGGAGCCGTTCCAGCATCGGAGGAACCGGGACAGTAAAGGCCTCCTTCGGAGGAGAGTCGTACTGCAGGGCCTTGAGCTCCTCGGCTCGAGGCTCCCCCTCGGGGTCCGCAGGGATAGCCAACGCGGTGGCCATATCCCGGACGAACTCCGAGAACCCGGTATCCTCCAGAGGGGATTTACTCTGGGGTTCAGACTGCGGTGAGTCCGATGGGACGCACCGAGTCCTGAAGGTATCGGGAGACTCCTCATTCTCCGTCTCCCAGGCAGACTCGTCCGATGAGGAATCGGGGTCCGACCTCACGGGGCCTGTGAGCACCCGCCCCGACGCCGAAGGCACCGGCGTCGACGCCCTCGGTCCCGAACGAGAGGTTGAGGGAGACCGCGACCGAGGTCGACCTCGAGCCTTCATGGTCTCGAGTATCGGCTCGGTCTCCGGGGTCGACTTCGATGTCCCGGTGGTCGGGGCAGATGCGCCAGACAGGCTGGCCATCAGTGCCCGCTGCTGTTCCATGAAGGCAGACAGTCTGCTCTCCAAGGCTGTTAACCTGAGACCCAGCTCAGGAGACTCAGCAGCCCCCGACTTGGGCCCGGCTGCGCCAGGCCCAATGTCGGCTCTCTGGGAGGAGAGTCCACGAGGACTACAGGACTTACGTGTCCAGCAGACTCCGGCTCCACTCGAGGAACTTTGGAAGGCTTCTCCTGTTCCACGGGCCCGGGGCGATGGTTGGGGGTCTGAGACCTAGCCCTCGAGGAGCCAGGGACCTCTTCCGACGATGCCTTCGCGAGCCTCTTCTTCCTCTTTCGTTCCCGGTCGGGGGACCCCCTGTCTGAGGAGCCACGACGGTGCTCGAGATCCGATTCCCGAGATGTCGAGGCCTCAGACGAGGTCCGGGCCCGAGTCAGAAAAAAGCCTTTCCTTTTGGTGCTGACAACTTCGCAGTGCCTTGGAAGACATTTTCCCACATGGTCCACATGTCTTAGGGTCGTGATCAGGACCGAGGCACCGAAGGCAGCAGTCGTGTGTGTCGGTGAGAGACATCAGCTTCTTGCACCGATCACACTTTTTAAAACCACTGGAAGCCATTGGGGAAAAAAGAGTCCCCGCGAGGTCAAAGGACCAGGCTTCCAGGGAAAAAGAAAAAAAGGGCGCGAACACCAGCCACGAAGGGCAAAAACCGAAAAAAGAAGATCGGGCTCGATACCGGTGTACCGAACCCGGCGGGAGGGGAACCGGTGTCGAGAAGAAAAATAGCGAAGGATCGCCAAAAATCAAACTATTTTCCGGGATGACTAGGACACACGTCCGGTGAGCTTCACGGAAAAAAAGAGACTGAAGTAAGATGGCACCTTTAGGCGGGAAGGGAACCGCTCATGCGTGCCTGCATTCCCAAAGGCTTTCATGGAAAGCTGGGGAAATGCTCCGCAAGGGCTCCATCGGAGTCGATGTCACCCATATGTGAGGACTGACTTCCTGCTTGGTCCTTGAGAACCTTCTGTCCGTATGCTCTTGAAGAGCCCGATACCGGTACCGATCAAAGTCGGTACCAGGGGGAATGGGTACCGGTGTGTCGGTACCGGAAGGCATCGCATGCCTGGGTGCCGGGAAGGCAGACAGCGATGCCGATGGTGTTGGTACCGGTGCCGGCGTCAATGCCGGTACCGGTTGGACTGTCTGACGCGGTTCCGAGGGGATCAATGCCGCAAGGAGAGCCGCCAGACTGCATTCAATAGCCAGAAACCTCTGGTCTATCGACGCCGCCGATGCCTGGTTGTCGGTAGCGGAGAAGACCGCCGGTACCCCAGAGCATGGCACCAGTAGTTCTGCCGAAGTCGATGCCTCGAGAACATCCTGGAGCCCCAATAATGCTTTGGAAGCCGAAGCCTCCCACCGTGGCAATTTTGCCGGTGCAGAATTCTCAAGGGCAACCCCAGAGGCATCTCAATGCTTAGAAGGAGATCTACCCTTTGAGGACCGGCTGGACTTATGTTTAGTTACCTGAGATCCATGGGAGGAAGACGAAGCCCTAGCCCTGGAAGACGTCAATGCCACGGAAGCTGCATTGGAGGGAAACAGGGTGCTGAGTTTAGCAGCCCGATTCTGTCAACCTCTTTTGGAGAGCATGGCACAAGCCATGCACTCGGAAATGGAGTGGTCAGGACCTAAAACATTTTAGACACCGCTCATGGGTGTCGGTGATGGAGATGGTACCGCCACATTTTGTGCACTTTTTAAAACCCAAGGAGGGTTTCTCCATAGTGGAGAAAAAAATTCTGGGCCTAAGGCCCAAAAAGGCACTTACAAGAAAAGTTAGAAAAATAAGAAATATTATTATTATTATTATTTTTTTTTTTTAAAGAAAGAACAACCGGCGGTACCGGTATGGCATCGAAGGCAGACACGACCATAAAAAAATAAAGAAATAAATGAAACAATTTTCTGCGGTGACAGGAACGATGACCGGCTGGCTCTGCGGAAAATGAAGAACTGGAGAGAGGCAGTTGGGAAAGGCGGGAAGGCAGCACACAGGCGCTGTGGGATGCTCCCAAAAGCTTTCCTATTGGACGCTGGGGAGCGTTCCCGCGCAGGCTCCGTCGGTACTGACGATACCCATATGTGAAGACTACGTTCCTGGAGATAAAAGGGCCCCCGCGAGGTCAAAAGACCGGCCTTCTAGGGAAAAGAAAAAAGAGCACGAACGCGTGCCACGAAGGGCAAAAAAATGAAAAATAGGAATCGGGTTGATACCGGTGTACCGAACCCAGGCGGGAAGGGGAACCGGCGTCGAACCGGACAACAAAGCGCGAAAAATCGCAGAAAGAAATGAAACTTTTCCGGGTGACACAGACTCGCATCCGTTGGGCTCCGAAAAAAAAAGACTGAGCAAGATGGCACCTTTGGGCGGGAAGGGGACCACGCATGCGTGCCTGCATTCCCAAAGGCTTTCTGTGAAAGCTGGAGAAATGCTCCGCATGGGGGCTCCATCGACATCGATGTCACCCATATGTGAGGACTGACTTCCTGCTTGGTCCTGGAGAAACTGAAGTATACCACAGTTAACCTGGGAGATGCTACCTGAGCAAACTGACAAACTAAAGAGGAACAAATTACCAGGACAAAATGGTATAGCTGAAAAGAACTAAAAAATGAAGTTACAGACCTATTACTAGAAATCTGTAGTCTATCAGTACAATCAGTTGGGATATGGAAGGATTGGAAGGTGGGAAATTTAATAGCAATTTTAAAAAGGGTCCTGGGGTGATCCTGGAAACTATGGAATGGCGAGTCCAACATAAATGCCAGGTAAAATGGTAGAAAATATTTTTTAAAAACATTATAGTCCCTATGAAATGTTACCCCTTCTCAAAAAAGATATAGTGGAACTAAAAAAGGTAGAGACAATAAATGTCATGTTCTTGGAGTTGTAGTTCTCTACTCCCCTGGTCACACCCTCAATACATAAACACAACATATGACCACGACACCACCCCTAACCCTACCATCACCATCTACTGGGATAAGTGTTGACCACTAGAACTAATATAGAGCTTCAAGTCATCTACAAACAACAGATACAATGTCACCTGTGGTTCATTACCATTTTTAGAATTAATTATAAATCCATAGACCAAATTGTTAATACGAGTACTCAGTAGATTAGGCATCATACAGAACAAGTGTTGGATAGGGAGCCTCCTTGAAATATTCCTCATTGGTTCTTAACTATTTAATACACTCATATGTTCTTGGTGGGTTACAATAAAGACAGACACCTTAGTAGCCTACAAAAAATGCAATGACTAACATTAAATAATTACAAGCATTTAAGAAAAATTAGAAGTTTACAAGAATAAAAATTACTTTCCTTTGAAATACAAAAAAATAGGTAACATCCTGAATTTCTGCTGGTAAAGAATGCCAAGGCATTGGTACAGAAGCTGAAAATCTTACCAGAGTTTTAACTTTCCTAACATTCTTAATGTTGGGCACAATCAAAGATTTATGTAGAAATGACTGCACAACGTAAGTAGACTCATTTTAACATTAGCAAAACACTGCTGACATCACAAGAATCACTTAATCATCATCAATATTTATTTCAAAAAAATTATAATCCATCTAATCACAATGTTCAAGGCAGAGGACATAAACATATACAATAAAAATAAACAAAATCTGATATAAAATGCAGCATCATAAAAAAAAACAAAAAAATCATTCAGAAATATGTATAATTCTATCCAAGTAAATCTCTAACGAAGTAAACGTTTGGTAATCAGTACTGGTGCTCAACTCACTGGGTGAAATGTTCCACAGTTATGCGGCATAAAAAATGAAAGATCTTGAATGAGTAACCTGTAGTTTGCTTACTTTCAATGAAAGGAAAGCCAATGTAAAAATCAACTTAAACTATCTGCTGATAATGTTTATTTGATCTTAAATATAAGATTTCATATCTTGTGGAATCAATAGTCTATCAGTAACCAATGTAATTAAGACAAGATGTTGCATGGTTTTCTCAATAATACCTGTACTGCAACAGTTGGACAAGTTGCAATGCCTTTATAGTAGAAAATGAGAAGTCCACTAATACTGTATTATGATAATCCAGACAAGGGAACAATAGTTTACTGAATGGCAACCAATGTAATTCAACAAGACCCAGTGTTATACAGTCAAATCAAGATTTTCCTAATACAATTTTATCAGCAAAGTTTTTGCACAACTTGCAACACCTTAAGAGAACTCATTAGAATTCCTGAAAAAAATAGCATTTGAATAGCCAAAATATGGGAATTTAAAAGCCTGACTGACAAACTGTCCATCTTCGTATGTCAAATGGAATGTGGTTTGCCACATTTTCATGTTGAACTTAATATACTCAAGCAATCTAGAGTTTATTTTTGGGCATTTAAAAGCAATTTACTACCAAGGAGCATGGGATATTATCAAAGGCTTTATTGTAGTTAAGCTATGCTAAACTAAGATTTCTGCTTTTCTTATCACTAACCATGATGGCTTTGTTTAGCATTAACTTGGTCTTTGGGAACACTGAATGAAGCCATCCTAGCCAGCGGCAAAAAATGCAGAACTGGTCGCTTAGGGGAGAACATGGTGTATTTACTCTCCTGTGCTGTATACTTGATGCCTGCTAAAGTATCCCGTGCGTTCTCCTTGTGTCTCCACAGATTATACCAGTTTGTTCACTCACTGCTCTCTGTGCTGTTCCCGCCTTCTCTGGAAGTGACGCGACCGTGGGCGTGCGGTCGCGCTCCCAGAGGTAGCCCTTGCTATTTAACCCGTGCGCCGGCAGCGCTCGTCATGCGACAGGGGCGCGCAACGAAGGAGCATGACGTGCTCCTTAGGTGCTCTCCTTAGGTGCTCTCCTTGGGGCAGCTCCTGCAGGGCGCTTTTACTTGCCCTTTTAGTGACCTGCTTGTTCCCGATTCTGGACCTCTCCGGCCCCTTCCAATCCTCGCTGATCCGCCCCGCGCAGTTCGCTCCTACTCCGGTAGGTCTGTTGCTCCTTTTTGACGTCATACTCTCACCAATTGTTATTCACGATCTTCCCTTCTCTATGTCTCCCATTCCTGTACTCTGGGGGAACCGTCCTGTCCCCTTCCCCCAGCAGCATCATTGTCATAGCTCTTCCTTCCGCTCCCCTGCAAATCTCCTCCCTTGCTTGTCCCACTTATCTTCTGCCAGCTCTCACCTTACTCCCCCTTCCTCCCCTCTATCCCCCGTTTCCCTCCACTTTGGTCTCCTCAATTGCCGCTCCCTCCGTTCCAAAACACTTCTTATTTCAGACCTTGCCTCCCACAACTCCCTCGACGTCCTTTTACTAACTGAAACCTGGCTAAGAGAAGGTGAAGACGCGCTCCTAGCTCACTGCCTACCACCTGACTTCAATGGTGTTTCTGTCCCCCGTATTGGCCGCTCAGGTGGTGGTGTAGCCGCCCTCCTCCGCTCCGCTATCTCCTTTACGTCCATCGCTTCTCCCTTATTGCACTACCCGGAAGCCCTGCTCTTAAAGCTCCCTTGCATTTGCTTCTTATCTATGCTCCTCCAGCTTTGCGTCCTGATCTATGGGATTTACTTCTCTCCTCTATCACCGATCTTTCCCTGACTTACCCTCAATTGCTCATCGCTGGTGACTTCAATCTGCACCTTGATCCTCCCGTCTCTGTCAGAGACCATTCTTTCACTACCCTTCTTCATGATCTGTCTCTTCTCCAGCATATTTCCTTCCCAACCCATTCTGCTGGGTACTCTTGACCTCCTTCTTTCTACTTCAGCTTCCTTCTCTCTCTTACAGTCCTTCCAAGCTTTTTCCCTTCCCTGGACCGATCACTTCTGTATTACATTTCAATGCCTTCTCACCCCCTCCATCTCATCAACGAGCTCCCCCTCCTTCCGCGCCTCTCTCCCCCTCTCCACTACAGTTTCCTACACCCGCCATATCTCCTCTGAGACCCCTCAACAATCCCCCCCCCACATCCAATCTGCTCCCGCTCGCTATGTCCCGTCTTGACTTTTGCAATTCAGTTCTAGCCGGTCTCCCCACTGTCCAACTCCGTCGTCTCCAACTTATACAAAACACCGCTGCCCGACTTATCTCTCACTCCTCCGTCCGTGATCATGTCACACCTCTTCTTGTCCATCTGCACTGGCTACCTATTAAATTCCGTATTCACTATAAAATTCTGGTACTTCTTCACCGGGCTCTTCACACTCATACACCTCAGTACTTGGCTAATCTTGTTCATCTGCATGCTCCTACCCGCTCCCTCCGATCCTTCCACCTTAACCGCCTCTGCCTTCCCTCTCCCTCCTCTGCTCGCCTTCAATCCACCCGCTCGTCCGCTTTTTTCTTCCTGGCACCCGTTTTGTGGAATTCCTTACCTTCCTCCATCCGGCTCGAGTCCGAACACCCTACTTTCAAGAACAACCTCAAGACTCACCTCTTTGCCCGTGCCTTTGACCTACCAGATCCTTTTGTGTGACCTTACTCTACCCTGTCCCCCCTCTCTCTCCCCGTCTCTGTCCTGTTGTATGACTCTGTTATTTTGCTTTCCTATGCCATATTGTAACTTCCTTTCCTTTCAAAACCCGCATGGGATTTTGTTTTTCCTCCTTCCTTAATTTATATTATGTAAACCGCTGCGATGTTTTTCCTCAGTGGTATATCAAATCAAATAAACATAAACATACTCAAGCAATCTAGAGTTTATTTTTGGGCATTTAAAAGCAATTTATTACCAAGGAGCGTGGGATATTATCAAAGGCTTTGTTGTAGTTAAGCTATGCTAAACTAAGATTTCTGCTTTTATCATCACTAACCATGATGGCTTTGTTTAGCATTAACTTGGTTTTTGGGAACACTGAATGAAGCCATCCTAGCCAGCGGCAAAAAATGCAGAACTGGTCGCTTAGGGGAGAACACGCTGTATCTGAGGGGAGAGTGTTGCTGCTTGAGGAAAGAGAGCTGGTGCATTGGAGCACCACATTCTTGGCTGTGTGCCTGGTGCAGTTGTTGGAACAATAGTGGGGCACTTTAAGTTGCACCAGTGATCCAAGATGGTGTTGTGAGGGTGCAGCTCTGTGGATGCATCTGCTCTCACTCCGTTTTGCTGGCATTGGGGGACTTCTGCCTATTGCGATATAGGCAAGGGGAAGGGGTGGACTAAACTCCCGGAGAGCTCTCTCCCTGGTTCTTAGCGGCAGCCGAAGTTGGAAATGTTTGGCTTTGCCTCAGGTGCCTCAACTGCAGTAGCTCTCATCCCGCCCAGAGGTGGTGTGATGGGAGGTACTTCGCCAGCAGTTTTGCCTCCCCCGGAGAATAGAGTGCAGAAGGGAAAGGAAAACATCTGAAGAGTTTTGGAAAATATGCTCAGGAGCCGGTTGAGGTCTCTTCTGGTCGATAAGCTGGTGAGGTGCAGATTCCACAGGTTGTGACATTGGAGTCACTGTGGGGTGTTATTCAAGATATTAACTCCTCTCTTCAAATTGTATTGGGTCACCTTGTTACGGATTTGTCACTTGTGGCTCAGGCTGTGGTGGATCAGTCCAAGGAATTGGAAATAAATGCATCTAGAATTATTGCCCTTGAGTCAAAAATGGACTCTTTCCAGCTGGTTAATGATGCTCTGGTGAAAGAAAATTCCATCTCTGCCAGGCAAATGGAGTATCTTGAGAACTTGGTTAGTTGTAATAATATGTGCCTGTTAAGTTGCCCTAGATCTCCTTTGATTTCACCAATCGAAATGGTGAGGAAATATCTGACCGAGGTTTTAGGGATGGACCCTGGGAACCTTCCTCCATTGGTGAGGGCTCAATATCTTGCCCAGGTCCGGGGCAGCCGGCCACCACACAGCTCCCCTGATCGGGGTTGAAGCTGAGTAATGGGAAGTGAGTCACACCCTCTCCCCCCCCCCCCCATTCCAGAGCTCCAGCCAATCGCCTGCAGCTGCCTGAACTTTTAAAAGGAAGGTGCCATCGGATACGAAGAGCAGCTGACCATCGCACAGCTCCCCCGGGTTGAAGCTGAGGAGCAGGAAGTGAGTCACCCCACCGCTCCGGAGCTCCAGCCAATCACCTGCAGCTGGCCCAGACTTTTAAAAGGAAGGTACCGCACCTGAGGGCCTCACCAGAGCAGCCTTTGGCATGGAAATTAGCGCTACCAAAATCTCTGACCCATGAGAGGGCAGTGGCGTGAAGTGAGCCTAGCAACACCACCTAGATGATCCTCATGCCCACACACCAAAAGGAATCAAAAAGCATAGAACAAGACACATCCATCCAAGAAACCAACCAAGACATAGAACCAGACAGAACTGTGAGTAAACCTTGTTCTACAACACTTAGTTGAACAAGCTAAACACACAAGATTCAAATCACACATAAAATAAAATCATTTCTACGTGCCTGGTTAGTCACCACACCAGTAACCCTAACCTAAGGGCCACTCATTTACACAACATATACGAATTCAAACACAATGGATAAAAAGATAATGCCCACACTACTCCTATTCCTGCTCCTCAAAAGCAGGTACCCACATGCTAGAGAAACTGAATTACTCCCACACACCTGATATCAATTATACAAACAGGCAGATATGCAAACTACAAGATACATACAAATAAATCCAAAGTATTATAACAGGCCACGAAGAATAATACACACAACCCATACTAGAGATGAGGAAATAGCTCCCACGAAGAGACCACACCATATCTCACTCTTCTATGCACTAGTCAGTGCTCGATCAATCCGAAACAAATTCAATACTATAATGGATTACATACAGAACATGAACATAGATATTATGTGCATCACCAAAATATGGCTCTCTGATGCAGATAATGTACTTATAAACCAAACAATATATAATACACAATTCCACAAGACCATCATGAAGAGGTGGAGATGTGTTAGTTATTGCAAAGTCACACTTAAAATTCAATACCACCTCCAACATCCGATCTAAAGGAAGTAATATAGTAACTATCTTGAATAAGCATCTTGCATGCTGCCTCATATACAGAGCCCCAAGTTCAAATGAAGACGAACTCTCCACCATTCTGGAACAAATCTGCTCCGATATAGTCCTAGGGGACCCTAACTTCCCATCGCTGTCTACCCAGAATGAAGATACCTTCCTGGAAGCAATAAAAGACTTCAATAGATCCAACTAATAAATACCCAACCCATAAGTTGGGAGGGACCCTCGAGCTTGTCTTCGCATCAAACCAATACCACATCAATGACCTGATAATGCATATAACAGTCACCCCAATCCCATGGTCTGACCACCACATGATCAACTTCTCCATAAACTCACTCATAATGAATGAAACACCTGAAACAACCCTCAAAGAAAAAAAGATTTTGAACCTTCGACAAGACCAAATTCATGGAAGAAGTACTACCAGAACTAGAGCAAAGCATAACAGACCTCGATACCACCATTGCTAACTGGAACAAAACTCTCCATAATGCAGCTATTGCACCGGATAAACCAATCCATAACAACAAAAGGAAACACTACGCCCCCTGGTACTCGAGAGAAGTCAATGAAAAAAAGAAACAGCTAAAAAAAATGGAAAGACTATGGAGAAGAACCAAAAGCCAACATCATTTGACAAAATACAACGAAATGCAGCCATATACCACAAAATGATAAATAGTTACAAGAAGAAATATCACTCAAACCTAATAATGAAATCAATTGACAAATCAAGGGAACTCTTCGCTATAGTAAATGATCTAACAAAAGAACCGGTGGAACCAGATGATCCGAACTCCATATCCCCACAAGACCTAGCAGACTACATGCAGCTCAAATACCACTCAAAAAACCAACCAAATCCAACCTACAGCACATAAAAGATGAAACATGGGACACATTCCACATCCCATCAAGAAAACAGCTTGACTCCATCATAGCCAACATCAACACAACCTCACCTATTGACCCATGCCCAGTTATCTGGATTAAGCAAACAAGAGAATACATAATACCATATCTACAAAAGATTGTCAAATTCTCTCACTCAAGGATATTTCCCCCTACAGCTCAAGCAAACATCCATTATACCAATCCTTAAGAACAACCACCTCGACAAAAAGGAACTGAGCTTCTACCATCCAATATCCAGCCTCCCTTTCATAACCAAGATAATTGAAAAAATTGTACAGTATCAACTACAGGACCACATAGACACTTACACCCCTTTGGACCCCCACCAATATGGTTTTAAACAAAATCACAGTGTAGAAATACTTACCGGTATTACATCTCTCTTGTAACAGGCATGGACAATATACACCATGGCTTCATCTTATGCTTCACTGATATCACTGCTGCTTTTGACTCTGTTAACCACAACACTCTGTTACAAAGACTCTGAGATGTAGGAATAAATGGTACAGTGTTAGTCTAGTTCCTCATATACCTGTCTCACCGTAGCCAGCAAATGAGAACCAAAAACTAACAGCCCAAACTCTTCATCCAACACCAGGGTGTCCCACAAGGCTCAGCTCTCTCAGCACTACTATTCAATGTTTACTTCAACCAATATGCAACATTATAAAACACAACATCCATTACAGAATGTATGAGGATGATATCATGGTATTCACCCCCATAAACATCAGACATCTGAATTACACACAAATCACAGCATGCCTTGAATCAATGACAAAGTGGCTCAACAGTCAGAACCTATTCATAAACTACAAAAAATCTGAATAGATGCATATTACCAGGAATACTATATTCTTTCCACCAGACTAAATAAAGATCTTAGACCACACCATAAACAATAAATAGGAAGTCAAATACCCCAGAGTTCAACCAGCAACTCAGCTTCCAAACTCACATCAAAAGAACAACCTGATCAGCTTACCACAAGCTGAGAACGTTACACAAACTCAAACCACTACTCACCGACAATAACGTCCGAACAGTATGCCAAGTCATAATAACACCTCTGTCAACAATGAGCCGCCTGACTCAAGACCAAACACAATTTAGGATAGCTATCCAGAGGGTCGCCATAAGTCGACTCCGACTCGATGGCACTTAACAACAATAGATTTTTGTAACACAATTTACCATAGCCTTCCTAAGAAAACAATTCTCCCCTTGCAACTGGTACAAAACACTGCTGCAAGAATCATTACTGGAACAGCAAAATACAGCCATATAACCCCTACACTCCACCAACTACACTGGCTCCCTGTCACTGTACGCACTAAATACAAGAACGTAATAATAATCTTCAAAATGTTAAACAAACTCTCTCCAGCAATTCTCCAACCATTGATCAGGAAGACATCCCCAACCAGAACAACAAGAAGAGCAGACAACAATATTGTGGAGACCCCACCAAACTTCAGTAAATCAATCCACTTGTAGTAGAGCCTTCTCAGCTGTGGAACAATCTTCCCGCCTCAACACATACAATCAAAGACCTATTGGATTTTATGAAAGCCATAAAAACTCATCTTTTCCTAGAATACTTTGGTCCCACTCTAGAAGTACATGATCCATAAGAAAGTATATATACCTCATCACACAGCAAAAATTTATTTGCATATAGTTAGCAATTGTTAATTAGCATTTATACCCCAACTAACTCCCCAAGTTTTATTTCCCTGTTCTATGTAAAACTGGTTGCCGTAACTGTTCTATGTAAACCACTTTGAATGTATGATAAGGCTATAAGAAAACCTGTTAAATAAAATAAGTAAATAATAATAATCTTCGGGCTAAGGAGCTGCTGTTGTGGATAACGTAACTGAGTTCTTGGAGTCCTCCATGGAGGTTGTGACCTAGCGGAGTAACTTGTTATTAATTTTTGCCTTGAAAGTGGATCACAACCTGGTGTTTAAACTATATTTCCGCCATATAGATAAGTTATTTTTTGGTTCATAAGTTTCCTGACTTTTCAAGATGCACACAGAAGTGGCGCCAGAGTTTTCTGGCTCTGCGTTCTAGGGCCTTAGCCCTTGGATTGCAATATGTGCTTTGTTTTCCTTGTGTTTGTGTTTAATTTGTGATGGTAAAACATTTTCCTTCGAGTCAAAAATGCTAGTACATTTCCTTGTAGCTAGAGAGGGGGTTTTAGTCCCAGGAAATAATCTTCCACCGGACTCGCCACCTTCTCTGGTCCCCCTTTCAGCCATCGGGGCAGCAGCAGCAGCAGGACAGCACTCCTCCCTCTGCAACAATAACCAATCGGGAGACCAGAAGATCGCCATAAAACCAAGCACGCTGCAGGCGTGCCTGCGCCTGGCGGGCCCACACCAGAGGGCCCTTTGGCGTGGCCCTTAGGCATGGAACCAAGGCACAGAAGAATTATCTCACTCCCAAAACGTATGTACAGTCAAACCTCGGTTTTCATTTGCCCCGGTTTTCATACGCTTCGGTTTTCAACGTCTTTTTTGACTGAGATTTTGTCCCGGTTCTCATACATCGCTTCGGTTTTCAACGTCTTTTATGACTGAGATTTTGTCCCGGTTCTTGTATATCGCCTCGGTTTTCGTAAAGTACAGTATTGTAAATACATACACCCTCGCGCTGCACACCGGTCTGTATACACTGCCGGAACGCCTGCCCGGTCCCGGCAGCACTGCCCCCCGGACTCACCGATCGCCAGCGTGATGAGAAGCGAAAGCCAGCTGAGCACGTAAATGAAACACATCCTCGAGCCTGGTCAGAGTCAGAGAGGCAAGGATTGCGCAGAGAGGAAGGCCCCGATCACGTCCACCGCCTGCCCGTTCTCTGGAGCGCCCCCTCAGGCTCGGAGGTAGCAGGGAAGAAAAGCTGTCAACGTAAGCAGGAGATGTTGCATGAATGTGGGAGGCAGTTCTTTTTCTTGCAGGGTACGTCTGAAGCTATATCATTAAGATTTTCTGCCATTCTGAAGCATTGAGCAGATAATGTAAAGGTATTTTAATGGGCTGAATCCAATGTGATTCCGAAGAGAGCTGGGCACAGCAGCTTGTCAGGGGTGGCTAAGGCCAGATGTTAACATATTGTACTGTACAGTACTGTACTTAGCTTGCTTTCAGTGATGTTAAATGTTCATTTATCCATTTCATTAGTCATTTATATTTATTTCTCATTGTTTTCTGTATGTAAAAATATAGTTATTCTCTATAAAATGTATTTTTTGTGAATATTTTTGGGTTTCTGGAACGGATTAATTGGATTTACATTATTTCTTATGGGAAATATTGCTTCAGTTTTCATACGTTTCGGTTTTAGTCAGACTTTTTCGAACGGATTAATCATGAAAACAGAGGTTTGACTGTATAACTAAAATATATGCTAAGTTCTTTATTAGGATAGTTGTAAAATACAGCTACAGCATGTGCATGTGCAATGTAAATAGTTCTCATTTGTGCCATATATACTCATGGCAAAAGTTCTTGTCTCACCATATTTACTCATGTTCAAATGTTTCATTCCTTGTAAAACAGTTGTGAAATAGTTTAACACATTGTTACGTTATGTTCATTGTAAACCGTCTTGAATCGAAGAAAGACGATATATAAAAACTGTTAAATAAATAAATTAATGCCTTTGTAGTTCCCTAAAACACCGCCATACAGAATGCAGAGCCAGAAATGTTTTGCTAGCATATACCCTTCAACTATACACAATATCCAAAGTGTTTCTTTGCAATTGTACCTTATACTGTAAACTACACAAATCACAGGTAAGAATGGAAGTCACAAAAGTGATGATATGCCTATACTATTGTATGCTATTGTATACAAAATCAACCATGGCTTACTCCCAAACTACGACCCCACTACTAGCATTCCCCATCACAGCTTATTTTAACTACCCTAGACAAAACCACCATCATTGTGCACCCTACAGACCTCACCAGTACAGCACACCCTATTTAAAACAGAAGAAGCCCCATTTCAAGATTAATCCAAATAAACACAACACCAAATCTATTTGCTCACAGCGCTCCCATAGTAGACCCAAAAAATTGTATACTAGTCAACACCAGGTCCATCAGAAATAAAATCCCTATAATATTGGAGCTAATCAAAGATGAGAGGCCAGATGTAGCATGTTTTACGGAAACATGGATAACTGACACCGACACAGTGCTCCTGAACCAACAAAGAATCCCGGGATATAACCTCTTTAACTGCCCTAGAGAAAAGAGGTGGAGGCGTAATGATAGTAGCCAAGGCAAAGCTAAAACTATCCACCAGTGCATGTAACACATACAAAGGAATCAACATTCTCAAAATAGAGAGCAGAAATATAACAGTCTGCCTATTATATACACCCCCCACAACTGACCATGAAGGCATGTCCTCTGTGCTAGAAACTGTAAGCACTTCACCAATAAGAAAGCCTCAAATTGTATTAGGTGACCTCAACCTTCCATCTCTCCCGATAACACATACTAATTAATTCTTAGAGGCAATGGAACAGATAGGTTTCCAACAAATAATACTCCACCCCACCAACAATAAAGGAAATATACTAGACATGGTGTTCTTCCCAAAGTCTCCACCAGCCTACACAACCTCATGCCCTCCTAATATAACAGAGGTCCCCTGGTCAGACCACTTTTTAATCCAATTTACTTGTAATTTACCATTATATCACATTGACCACACTCCGAAACCGAACCCCCAACAAACAGCTAGATTTAAATCATTTGATAAAGACACATTTTTAAAATCGATTACTATCAAGCTCAGTAAGCTCAAACTGACCTTGACAAACTAGTAACACTATGGAACGCAGGAATCGCCTTAGCTGATAAGTCTACACCTAAACTTCAAAACACTCACACAAAAAGTCAGAAAAATGGTACACCCCAGCACTAGTTAAGATAAAAAAAGATCTCAGAAAAACAGAATGCAAATGGAGATCCAAGAAGACCATGGATAACAAAAAACTTCACCTAGGAAAGCTTAAAGATTACAAAGAAGCAATAAACACAGCAAAGAAGAACTATCACTCAAAAATATTAAATAATGCCATCAATCGCTCAAGAGAGCTTTTCTGAACTTGTAAAAACGTTCACTAAGCCCCCGCAAGATACTTCTTCCAAAATCCCAATCCAGACTCAAATTCTAGCTGATTTAGCACAGTTACTTACCTGTAACAGGTGATCTCTGGGAACAGCAGGAATTAGTCTTCACATATGGGTATCGTCGGTACTGACGGAGCCTGCGCGGGAACGCTCCCCAGCATCCAAAAGGAAAGCTTTTGGGAGCATTCCACAGCGCCTGCGCGCTGCCTTCCCGCCTTTCCCAACCGTCTCTCTCCAGTTCGAGTTTTAAAGCTGAGACAAAGAGAGAGAGAGGAAAGGAAAGATAGAGAGATACAACTCCTAGGGGAGGTGGGAGGGTTGTGAAGACTAATTCCTGCTGTTCCCAGAGATCACCTGTTACAGTTAAGTAACTGTGCTATCTCCAGGAACAAGCAAGAATGAGTCTTCACATATGGGGACTCCCCAGCTAGAGATGCCTGGGAGATCACCCAGATTGTGAGTCCTTAGAGGGCTCCATCTCCACCTATGAATCTCAGGCATCCAGTCAGGGATGGAGGGCAGGAGTTGATTAGGTATGGAACAGGTGCTTGAGAACAGCCTGACCAAACAAGGCATCCCGGCAGGAATCCTTGTCCAAGCAGTAATGGGCTGTGAAGGTATGAACCGGGGCCCAGGTGGCTGCTCGACGGACACAGAGTTTAGATGAGCCATAGAGCCTGTCATGGCCCTCACATTCTGAGCTGTGACATGGCCTTCAAGAGAGAGATTCTTACTCTGGTAGGCGAAAGAAATACACTGAGCAATCCAATTGGACAGAGTTCTCTTAGAGACTGGAAGTCCTAAATGGGAAGGATCAAAACCAACAAAAAGTTGAGAGGAATTTCTATGTTGCTGTGTTCTTTGTAAATAGAAAGCAAGTGCCCTTTTGCAATCCAGGGTATGAAGACTCCTCTCTGCACTTGATGCATGAGGTCCTGGAAAGAAGACAGGTAAATATACCTCCTGGTTCAGATGAAAAGGTGGGACCACTTTAGGCATAAAGTGTGGATTAGTTCTGAGAACTACCTTGTCATGATGGAACCTTGTATAAAGGAGGATTAGCCACTAAAGCTTGCAACTCACTGATACGGCGAGCTGAAGTGAGTGCAATGAGAAAAAGAACCTTCCAGGAAAGGAATTTCAAGGAGGTAGTGGCTAAGGATTCAAAGGGTGGCTTCATAAGCTGGCCAAGAACCAGATTTAAGTCCCATGCCACTGGGGGTGGTCTAATGGGAGGTTTAGTTAAAAGAAGGCCTCTCATGAATCTTGCTATAAGACGATGAGAGGAAATAGGTTGTCCATTAAGAGGCTTCAGGGATGCTGCAATAGCACTCAAATGGACCCTGATTGAATTTGTTTTAAGGCCTGCATGGGATAAATGCAGCAAATAGTCCAGTAACGAATTCAAAGGTATTGCAGAAGGGTTAAGACCATTTTCTGCACACCAAATGGAAAACCTTTTCCATTTAAAAGCATAAGAGCGTCTGGTAGAAGGCTTTCTGGAAGCATGAAGGATATCCTTCACTTGCTGAGAAAGGTGTAAATCTTGAAGGTCTAGGCCTTCAGCAACCAGGCTTTGAGATGAAGAGACTGAGGATTTGGATGCCACAGGGTTCCCTCCTCTTGGGAGAGGAGATCTGGAGCAGACCCCAGGTCCAGGGAGGGAGCTTGAGAGAGATGCAGAAGTAGAGGGTACCACACTTGGCGTGGCCAATGTGGTGCTATGAGGATCATAGACCCCTTGTCTCTCTGAAGCTTGAACAGAGTCTTGGGGATTAGGGGAATAGGTGGAAAGGCATAGAGGAAAGTCTTGCCCCCAGAGAAGGAGGAAGGCATCCCTGGCCTGAACTCCCTGACATGGAATCCTGGAACAAAACCGGGGAAGTTTGGCATTCCACGGACTTGCAAATAGGTCTATGTCTGGGGTACCCCAAATCCGGAAGATCCTGGCTACCTGGTCCCCATGGAGGGACCATTCGTGTGGAAGCAGAACTCGACTGAGTCTGTCTGCCCAAGAGTTTTGAACCCCTGGAAGATACACTGCCATGAGATGGATTTGATGCTCTCTGGCGAAGGCCCACAATCTCAGAGCTTCGTTGCAGAGCGACAGAGAGCCTGTCCCCCCCTGCTTGTTCACACAGAACATGGCTACCTGATTGTCCGTATGGATGAGCACTGTCTTGTAGCTGAGCAGGGTGTGAAATACTCTGAGAGCCAAGAAGATTGCTCTGAGCTCTAAGAGGTTGATATGAAGAGATGTCTCCTGTGGAGACCAGATGCCCTGAGTGGAGAGGTCTTGGAGATGAGCTCCCCAACACTTTGGAGAGGCATCTGTTGTAAGAGTTGCTTGGGGTAGCACCTGTTGAAAGGGGGATCCCAACAACAGATTTTGAGTGGACTTCCACCAGTGGAGGGACCAAAAGAGGCGACTGGAGGTTGCTATTTTGTCTGACAGGCAACCTGATGCCTGGGTCCACTGGGAGGATAGAGTCCACTGAGCTGCCCTCATGTGAAGGCGAGCATAAGGAACCACATGCACTGTGGAAGCCATGTGGCCTAAGAGTTGCAACATCTCTCGAGCAGTTAAATGGGATTTTAACTGAATCTGGGAGGCTAACTGCACTAGGCGTAGGCAACGGGCCTGGGGAAGATAGGCCCTTGCAGTTGTGGTATCCAGTAAGGCCCCTATGAACTCTAGAGGTGAAATGGGATTTTGAAATGTTGATTACCAATCCCAGATACTGAAAAACACGCCTTGTGCAGGCTAGGGAAGTCTGGGCCTCTGACTGGGATGGAGCTCGGATGAGCCAGTCATCCAGATATGGGAATACGAATATCCCTAGAGTGTGTAAAAATGCAGCTACCACTGCCATGCATTTTGTGAACACTCTTGGAGCAGAGGCCAGATCGAAAGGAAGCACTCTGTATTGGTAGTAAGGAACCGAAGGAACCTTCTGTGTGTTGGATGGATGAGGACATGGGTGTACGCATCCTTGAGGTCTAGAGAACAAAGCCAGTCCTGACTCTGGAGGTATAGAAGTAGAGTACCAAGAAAAATCATCTTGAATTTCTCCTTGCATAGAAACTTGTTCAACTCTCTGAGATCTAGGATGGGTCTGTAGCCCCCTGTTTTCTTTGGGATGAGAAAATAAGGGGAGTAGAACCCTGAGCCCTGTTGAAGAATGGGGTACTTCTTCTATTGCCCCTTGGGCAAGAAGGGTAGCAATCTCCTGACCTAGAAGGTCGAGAAGAGATGTTGGAGAGTTGAACTGTTTCACCATGGTGTGAGGAGGAAGGTTTAAGAAATGTAGCTGCTGTGATTTGTTCCCATCTGGAAGCAAAGTGAGCTAACCTTCCTGGGATGGTGAGAGGCTCTGGATGTTCTAGAGCCAGAAATGCTAAGTTCTCTAGTGGAAAGTCAAAGGCCCTGAGGAGGCTGAGACTGTTGGGCCGTAGCAGTCCTCGCAGCCTGAGGCTTGGCCTGTTTTGGTTGTTGCTGTCTCTTTGTAGCAAAACAACCCTGAGAAGAGGCATGAGCATAACCAGAAGAAAATTTCCCTTTTTTTTGGGAAAGATCCTTTCTTGAATAACCTCTTCTTGAAAGGAGTAGTAGTAGACTTTGAAAGTCTATCTAAAGCAGAATTTTCAGCATCCATCTGGGTGGCTTTTGCTTGCCAATCTTTGCCAAACAGGTTTTCCCCTGTACAGGGAAGGTTGCCCAGACCATCCTGTACCCAGGATTCCAAATCAGAGGCTTGTAACCAAGCTACTCTGCGTGCACCTATGGCAATAGCCGAAGCTCTACTGGCACCCTCAAAGGAGTCAAAGGCTGCACGATTGGAAAACTTGGATACATCCTGTGCATGATTAAGCCAGGTAATATATTCTTCTCTCTTATCTTCTGACATAAAAGGAGATAAGGTGTGTAGATGGTCTGTAACCTCTTTTAGAAACATCCCCATATAGAGACTATAGGAGTTGATTCTGGCTACAAGCATACTGGCCTGGAAGATTTTCCTGCCAAAAGCATCTAAGGTTCTGCATTCTCTTCCTGGAGGAGCAGAGGAGTGTCTTTTTGTGCTCTTGATTTTTTTCATAGCAGACTATACCACAATAGAGTGGTGAGGAAGCTGAGTCTTATGAAATCCAGGACAAGGAGGAACACGATACATGGTGTCCAACCTACGAGAAAAGGGAGAGGTGTTAAGAGGAGTTTCCCATATACCTAACATGTGGTCATAAAGAATCTCATGTATTGGTAAAATGGCTGCCTCTTTAGGAGCCTTAGGATATTGAAGAATATCCAATTTTTTGGCTCTGGGCTCAGTTTCAGAGGCTACTGCAATGGACAGGCCTCTGGCCACCTCCCTGATGAAGTCCTGGAAAGACAAGTCCTCAGGAGGAGACATTCTCCTTTTTGGAGAAGAGGGTTCCTGAGGACGCATCTCCGATGCTTCGATGGAAACCTCTGATACATCAGATTCTTCAGAGGAATCGAAGTATCGACTGTCTGGATGCTCTCACAGAGCACGATACGAGTACCAAGGGGTATCGACATCGGGAGTCATTGGTACTGAATCGGTACTAACAGGCATCACTGGATACCGTATTGCTGCTTTCGATGCTGACGTCGATGCAAGCGGTACTGGTATCGGAACCGGAGCTAGATCCGGAACCGGAATTGGTATCGACAACGGGGTTTGTTGTTGTACCGAGGGTGTCGCAGCTTGTATGAAGGCCGTAATTGCACGCTGCATGGTCAGAATATTCTGATCCATCGACGCCACCAATGTCTGGATGTCGGTACCGGGAACCGCCAGTACCCCAGAACATTGTAACAGGTGATCGGTCGAGGCCGTGCCATCGATAACCTGTGACCCCATAGATAATGCTTTGGAAGCCGGAGCCTCCTGCCGGGGTAATTTTGCCGGTGTGGATTCCTCAATAGTAATGTCGGGAACATCTCGATACTTAGAGGGAGATGTACCCTTTGAGGACCGACCGGACTTAAGTTTTGTTACCTGAAATCCATGGGATGAAGAAGCAGCCCTGGAAGACGTCGATGCCACCGAAGCTGCATCGGAGGGAAACAGGGTACTGAGCTTGGCTGCCCGATTCTGTAACCCTCTTTTAGACATCATGGAGCAGGACTCACAATCCGCGATGGAATGGTCAGGACCTAAACATTTTAGACACCAGTCATGGGTGTCTGTGACAGAAATAGTGCCACTGCACTTTGTGCACTTTTTAAACCTGGAGGCGGGCTTTTCCATGAGGAAAAAGACTGTAGGCCTAGGGCCACAGAAGAAAAAGCTCTGAAACAGAAAAAGGTTTTTTGTAAAGAAAGAGAAAAAAGACTGGCGGTACCGGTCCTCGAGAAGGCAGACACGCGACTAAAGAAAATAAGAATAAGAAAATAAGAAATTCTTCAGCGGTGACAGGAAACACGACCTGCTGGCTCCGCGGAAAAGAAGAACTGGAGAGAGACGGTTGGGAAAGGCGGGAAGGCAGCGTGCAGGTGCTGTGGAATGCTCCCAAAAGCTTTCCTTTTGGACGCTGGGGAGCGTTCCCGCGCAGGCTCCGTCGGTACCGACGATACCCATATGTGAAGACTCATTCCTGCTTGTTCCTGGAGATCTATGTTAGGAAACTAAACACCCCAAGCCTCCCACCCACATCATCAAACCTGGCTACTACAAACAGCTGGCATGCATTTCAAATCTGTAATCCGACCAATATTAAAAAACAAATACCTAAACAGAGAAGACCCTGCTGCATATTGGCCAATATCAAGCATTTCATTTGTAGCTAAAACAATCGAGAAAGCAGCACAACGTCAACTCCAAGACTTCATTGATTCTACAGACACCTTGGATGAACAACAATATGGATTTTGCCCATTCCATGGAGTCAAAACACTCCTTCTAGTCCTATTTGACAAATTAATCCAAGGAATAGAAAACACCAAAAAAGTGTTTATCCTCATTTTCCTGGATATAACCACAGTCTTTGACAACGTGCATCGCAAGACCCTTATAGCCAGACTCAGTACCATAGGCATAAATGGACACGCACTCAAATGGTTTACATCATACATAACTAACCATGCTCAATATGTTCAAATTGAACAAAAATTTCAGCCACCTTCCCACAAATCCAGGGAATACCCCAAGGCTCTGCATTATCCGCCCTCCCAACCAAAACATTCTAAAAGTACCCAATACAATATGCAACACTAAACAAGCCACCAACAATAGGGCATTTACATACATAACACCCTCAGTGGAATGCCATCACGGAGAAGCTAAGAGGAATTAAAGATCTACAATCTTTCCACAAAAAATTTAAAACCCATTTATTTAGAGAATATTATACCAACACAAAGAACAATATCACATAATGCCCACTTTCTTCTCTTCCTCCCCCTTAACCCATCTCCTTTTATTACCCCTCCTTACCCGTCCTCCTCTCAATTCCCCCCCCCCAAATCTTCGACTTCTAATGGTATCAAAATTGAAACTGTCAATTTAACCACCAATATCATCTGTTGCTCTGAATAAGAACGCCATCTATGAACCTAATTCATCTGTACATAGCATTGTAAATAGCTAGTAGTGGCTCCACTTAGTACCACAATATGTAAATAGTTAGAGGGTTTACCTCACCCACATTGTTAACTGTATAAAGTTCTTGAATACTGTCACATGTAAAAGTTTTAACTTACCAGTTATGATATTAACCGCTCCTGATCTCTGGAAGGAGTGGTATAAAAATATGTTCAAATAAATAAATAAAATAAATACCCCAAAGGTGCCACTGTAGGAGTTTCAGGGTTCTGGTTTTGAGGCTGTGCCCTTTGGTTGATCCTTTTTTGATATATTTCCTTTTTCTTGGGTCCCACATTTTTTTTTACTGCATTGTGGACTGATTATTTGAAGCTTATTTCTTTGTTTCATTATATGGTGTTTTTCACTTGTTTGTGATAGTGTATATTAAAATGGATAAACAAACATTTAAAAAAAGTTGCACCAGTGATGTCATTTTTGGGTCATCAGCAATATAAAAGGTCTATAGCTATCGACTCACTGGCTCTCTTCACTGCTGTCTCATCATCTCTTTCTCCACTGTGTCATCAGAGTCTGTTGATGAAGCAGTATCTTCCTACAACATTGTACCCACCTCTACTCAGGATGCTATTGCTCCTTCCATTCCACGTCCTGTAAGGCATCCTGTACCTCAGCCCTGGCTGTCCTTCAAAACCTGCTACCCACGTTCCTGTGCCCACTCAGCTGATCACATTTGGCTTAAATCCTGCACCCTTGCGGACCTCCTATATTTCAAACTGTGCTAGTCTCTTAGCAGTCAGACATATAATTTGCCAAGCAAGACTACTATGTCCAGCTTACTAACTCTCTTGCTTCTGACAGTTGCCGTCTATTTAAGACTCTCAGCTCTCTCCTCAAAGTGCCTCCACCTACAACCCCTCCTTCCCTTTCCGCCCAGACTTTGTCATTGAAACAGTCAACCAAAGACCATAAGATTACACTTGAGCTCCCCCCAGGGTCAACTTCATCCCCCTTCCCTCTCTTCACTTCCAAATCCTTCCCTCAACCTCTGTCACCCTTTCTTCCTTTTCTAAGAACACAGAGGAAGAAACCACACATATTTTCTCCTCCTCCAAACTTACTACTTGCCCCTGCGACTCCATTCTCACCTGTCTACTAAGCTCCATCTCTCTCACTGTTATTCCTGCCATTTGTCATACCCTTAACCTATTGCTTTCCACTGTAACTGTTCCTGCAGCCTTCAAAGCATATTGTGGTTATACCTTTCCTCAAGGAGCCCTAACTAGACCCTACCTGTCCCTCTAATTGACCCAGCTCCCTTCTCCCCTTTATTTCTAAATTACGTAAGCATGTGGTTCACTGCTGTTGTATTTACTCTCCCTCCTCTCAAGCCCTTCTGGATCCATTGCAAGCTGACTTTTGCCCTCTACATTCTAATGAAATGGTGCTTGCCAAAAAGTCTCCAATGACTTGCTCTTCGCCAAATCAAAGGGCCTTTACTCTATCCTCATCCTTCTTGACCTTTCTGCTGCTTTTAGACACTGTTGATCACCACCTTTTTCTCGATACACTGTCCTCACTTGCATTTTGTGGCTTTGTTTTGTCTTGGTTTTCTTCTTATCTCTATAAATGCACTTTTAGTGTACGTTCTGGTGGATCCTCCTCTACTGCTATCCCTCTCTCAGTGTGTACTGCAGGGTTCTGTCTTGGGACCTCTCCTTTTCTCTCTGTACACCCAGTCCCTTGGTACACTCATTTCCTCTCATGATCTTCAGTACCATCTCTACGCTCATGACTCACAGATCTACCTCTCTACACCTGAAATCTCTCTGGGAATCGAAGCCCATATCTTTGCCTGCTTATCTGACACTGGTGCCTGGATGTCTCGCCAATGTCTGAAACTGAACATGGCCAAAACAGAGCTTCTTACACTATCTTTCCCCCTAAACCCACCTCCTTACTTCTCCTCCTTTTTCTCAGGATGACACTCTACTCCTCCATATTTTCTTGGCTCACAACGTCGGGGTCATCTTTGATTCCTCTTTCTCCTTTTCCACACAAATAGCATAGTTACTCACTTGTAACAGGTGTTCTCCAAGGACAGCAGGAATTAGTCCTCACATATGGGTGACGTCGACATCGATGGAGTCCATGTGGAGCATTTCCCCAGCTTTCAAAGAAAGCCTTTGGGAAAGCCACTATGCATGCATGGTCCTCTTCCCGGCCAAAGGTACCATCTTATTCAGTCATGTACCATAGCTATAGCCCCTTCAAGAAGATGGCAAAAATATACAGCAATTCCAAGGGGAGGAAGGAGGGTTGTGAGGACTCATTCCTGCTGTCAATGGAGAAAGCACAGTTACTTACCTGTAACAGGTGATCTCTGGGAACAGCAGGAATAAGTCTTCACATATGGGTACGTCGGTACCGACGGAGTCTGCGCGGGAACGCTCCCCAGCGTCCAATAAGAACGCTTTTGGGAGCATCTCACCACGCCTGCGTGCTGCCTTCCCGCCTTTCCCAACTGCCTCTCCTCAGTTAAGTTTTAAAGCTGAGACAAGGAGAGAGAGAGAGGGGAAAGAGAGAGAGAGGGGAAAGAGAGAGATAGAGAGATACAACTCCTAGGGGAGGTGGGTGGGCTGTGAAGACTTATTCCTGCTGTTCCCAGAGATCACCTGTTACAGGTAAGTAACTGTGCTATCTCCAGGAACAAGCAGGAATGAGTCTTCACATATGGGGACTCACAAGCTAAGATGCCTGGAGGAGTCCCAGCATGTTGCGAATCTGAGAAGGCCATGCTATTCGACAGAACCTCAGGCATCCTGGGGATGGAGGGTAGGAGCTGAACTAAAAAAAAGATGTGCTGTGGAACAGCTGGACCAAACAGGACGCCTAGATAGGAGTCCCTGTGCAGATGATATCTAGTAGTAAATATTGAACTGCAATATAGCAATATGGACATCACCTGGTGGTATTGTAAAATGTTTATGGAGGTTCATATGGATCTGTTAATAAGAACCAGCAGAATATCCTCAAGGAGTACCTCAATGTAGAGCAGAGGTAAATAAACTGTGCAAAAGACAGGTTGAGGTCAGAACCTTTAGGGCGAGAAAGAGTCCCAGCGGAAACTGGGGTAGTTCAATGAGGCAGGACTTTTGCGGGAAACGCGGAAGTCCCTATTAGATAAGCCTGAAGCTCCTTTGACCTTACAGAGACATAGTTCTTTTAGGAGAAGAGGGGTATTGAAGACCCCTATATCCCATGACAAAGAAGGACAGAAGTATGAGGCATTGTAGCCTCAAATTTCCAGAAGATTCGGAATGTCCTTCTTAATTGAAGTCACTTAGGAAAAAGGATGGTACATGGAGGACAGAGTAGTTACTCACCTGTAACAGGTGTTCTCCAGGAGCAGCAGGAATCAGTCCTCACATATGGGTGTCATCGACACCGATGAAGCCCCAGCGGAGCATTTCCCCAGCTTTCTATGAAAGCCTTTGGGAATGCAGGCACGCATGCGCGGTTCCCTTCCCGCCTAAAGGTGCCATCTTACCTCAGTCAAATGACATAGCTAAGAATAGCACACAAAATGAAAAAATAAACTATATACAACTGCAACTCCAAGGGGAGGAGGGAGGGTTGTGAGGACTGATTCCTGCTGCTCCTGGAGAATACCTGTTACAGGTGAGTAACTACTCTTTCTCCAGGACCAAGCAGGAAGTCGTCCTCACATATGGGTGACTCCCTAGCTCTGGGCTACCGAGGAACCCAGGCTGAACAAGAGAACTCCCTCTAGTCTCAGCAGCAAAGAAAGGCTTTTCAAGGACACAACCTCCGCCGGTAGCCCAACAGAGGGCAGGAGTTGCCTAAACCTCAAAGAGATTCCGGAGTACTGCTTGACCAAAAGCACTGTCCCTACGGGACTCCCTCTCCAGACAGTAATGGGCCGCAGAGGTCTGGCTTGAAGACCAAGTTGCAGCCCTGCAGATGTCTACCAAGGGCACAGAGCGGAGATGAGCCACTGAGGCAGCCATTGCCCTGACATGGTGGGTCATGACCCGACCCTGCAAAGGAAGGTCAGCCGCCTTGTAAGCCCAGGTCATACAGTCAGCCACCCAGATGGACAAGGTACGCTTGGACACAGCCAACCCCAACTTATTGGGGTCAAAGGATACGAAGAGCTGAGTAGCCCTTCGATGCCCCTGCGTACGGTCAAGGTAGAAGGATAAGGCCCTCCTACAGTCCAGGGTATGCAGGACTGCTTTAGCCTGGCTTGCATGAGGCCTAGGGAAGAATGTTGGAAGAACCACCTCCTGATTGAGGTGGAAAGAGGAGACAACCTTTGGGAGGAACTCTGGATGAGTCCTGAGGACTACCCTGTTCCTATAAATCCTGGTGTAAGGCCTATCACAGACCAGGGCCTGAAGCTCACTCACTCGCCTAGCCGAGGTAAGGGCTATCAGGAAGAGTGTCTTCCAGGAGAGGAAGCGTAGTGGACAAGTAGCCATCAGCTCAAAAGGTGGGCGAGTCAGTTGCTGCAAGTCCACATTCAACTCCCACTCAGGGGCAGGACGACGGATAGGAGGCTTGAGGAAAAGCAAGCCCCCGAGAAAGCGGGACACCAAGGGGTGACCTGACAGAGAATGTCCCTCCACTAGTGAGTGGTGAGCTGCTAGAGCTGAGAGGTGGACCCGAACAGAATTGGACTTGAGTCCTTGATTGGACAAGTGGAGTAAATACTGAAGCACTACTGGTACAGTACAGGAGAAAGGATCCTCTGTACGTAGCTGACACCACACAGAAAACCTCTTCTATTTGAGAGCATAGGTTTTCCTAGTGGACTGTTTCCTAGAGGCTAGGACAACCTCCTCAACTTCCTGAGGTAGGCCCCAGGGAGCCAAAACTACCCTTGCAGCCTCCAGGCCATCAAATTGAGAGCTTTGAGATTGGGGTGCAGAAGGGAACCCTGCTCCTGTGAGAGAAGGTCGGGTTGCGACCCCAGAGGCAGTGGGGGATCCACCGCCAGTTGAAGAAGAAGTGGAAACCAAGGCTGTCTCGGCCACCTGGGAGCCACCAGTAGGACCGAGGCCTTGTCCTGAAGAATCTTGAAGAGAGTTCGGGCCACCAAAGGCATGGGAGGAAACACATACATGAGGCCCGGAGACCAGGGAATCAGAAAAGCATCTGCTGCTAGTCGCAGAGGATGTGGTTGTCTGGAACAGAATCTGGGCAGCTGTTTGTTCAGTGGACTGGCAAACAGATCTCCCCATTTCAGGAAAATCTTCTGAACTACCATAGGATGGAGCTGCCACTCGTGGGGCTGCAGAATCCTGCTCAATCTGTCGGCCAGGAAATTGTCCTGGCCTGGAAGATAGACAGCCCGGAGGAGCATATTGTGCTTTAGGGCAAAGGAACAGAGGTCTTGGGATTCCCGACAAAGGAGCCTGGACCCAGTCCTGCCCTGTTTGTTCACATAAAACATGGCCACCTGGTTGTCTGTCTGAACCAGGACACAATGATGAGCCAGGGCAGTAGAGAAAGCTTTGAGAGCTAGGTGAATAGCCCTGAGTTCCAGGAGATTGATCTGCTGTGCCGCCTCCCAAGGAGACCATAGGCCCTGGGTGCACTTGTCTAGACAATGAGCTCCCCAGCCCTGCAGGGAGGCGTCGGTGGTCAGGACCACCATGTGCCCAGGGATCTGAAAAGGCAATCCCCTCAGCAAGTTGGGTGGATGTAGCCACCAGTTGAGGGAGGTCAGAAATTGTCTGGACACCCTTACTTTGTCTCTGAGGCTGCTTGTGGCCTGTGACCACTGAGTCAAGGCACCACTGTGCAGGCCTCATATGGAGCCTGGCATTGGGAGTCACATGTACTGTCGAAGCCATGTGGCCAAGAAGTCTGAGGCAGAGCCTGGCGGAGACCAGTGACCTGCTGAGAAATGGAGCTGCCAAGGCCATCAACCTTTGGGCCCTGTCTGCTGGCAAGAAAGCCTTTGCAAGCAGAGAGTCCAACCTTGCTCCTATGAACTCCAAGTTTTGGGAGGGGAGCAAAGTGGACTTTGCAAAGTTTATGACAAACCCCAGCCTTTGAAGAAGAGCAATAGTTCTGAGGGTGGCTTGTCTGGCCTCCTGGGCACGTCTGACCCCTGATGAGCCAGTCGTCTAGATAGGGGAAGACAAAGATGTCCTGATTTCTCAGGTAGGCCGCCACCACTGCTAGGCACTTTGTGAAGACTCTGGGGGCAGAGGTGAGGCCGAAAGGCAGCACTTTGTATTGATAATGGTTTCCTCCCACAATGAACCTGAGGTACTTTCTGTGGTCTGGATGAATGAGGATGTGAGTGTACGCATCCTTTAGATCTAAAGAGCATAGCCAATCTCCCTGCTGGAGGTAGGACAGAAGTGTCCCAAGAGTAAGCATCTTGAACTTCTCCTTCACTAGGAACTTGTTGAGGTTCCTGAGGTCCAGAATGGGTCGAAGGCCACCGGTTCTTTTGGGAACCAGGAAATACCTGGAGTTGAAACCGTGACCTTGTAAGTGGGAAGTGGGGAGGCACAGGCTCCACCACCCTGTCCACCAACAGACTGTGAAGCTCGTGCAGGAGAAGGTCTGTGTGCAGGGGAGGTCTTGGAGGCTCCCCTGGAAAATATGGTGGAGGCAGTTGGTGAAAATGCAGGGCATAGCCCTTGTGGACTATGTCCAACACCCAACTGTCCCCGGTGATAAGGGGCCACTGGTGGGCAAAGAGGGCGAGGCGACCTCCTGTGCAGGGTTGGGAGAGCAGTGGAGGAGAGGCTACGCTCAAGGAGTCCAAAAACCCCCACCCTGCGGAGTGGTAGCAGGGGCCGGAGGCTTGGGGGTCCTCTGCCTACGGGGCCCATTACCCTGCTCCTTGGCTTGCTGACCCTGGGGGGCAGCTTGGGCAGCCTGATATTGCGGGTACTGTTTGTAGGCAGTGCCCTTCCTCGGGTAAAAGGGCTTTTTACCCAAGCCCTTCTTTTTATGAGAAGCAGCAAAGGTCTTCCTAGACAGCCTTGTCCGTGTGAGGTGCTCAGTTTCGAGCTGAGCGGCCTTCTCGGTCATGGGCTTGCCAAAAAGGTTTTCACCTCGGCAAGGGACATCGACCAACTTGTCCTGAACCCAAGGCTCAAGGTCCGATGACTGCAGCCATGCCTGGCGTCGAGCCACGATGCCGGCTGCCGCAACTCGGGCCGAAGCCTCGAAGCCATCGTAGGTGGCGTGGGACATGAACTTCGAGCAGTCCCGAATCCCCGAGGACAAGGACTTAAATCTCTGCAAGGGTTCCCCGGAGAGTCCAGCAGAGAACCCGGCCAACTACTTGGCCAGATCCCGCAAGTACATGCCCATGTACAGCTGGTAAGACTGGACACGGCAAGCAAGCATCGAGCCCTGGAAGCACTTTCTACCTACACCATCGAGGTTTCGGGCCTCCCTGCCAGGGGGCACCGCGGACTGCATCTTCTGGCTCTTCAAACGATGCATGGCCGATTCCACAACCATAGAATGGTGTGATAGCTGTGCCTTTTGAAAGCCAGGGCTCTTTCTGAGTCGATAGATCGAGTCGACTCGCTTGCTGAGAACCGGCGCCGAGGCCGGTGCCTCCCACATACAGAAGAGGAGTCATTCCAGCATCGGAGGAACCGGGACAGTAAAGGCCTCCTTCGGAGGAGAGTCATACTGTAGAGCCTCGAGCTCTTCAGCTCGAGGCTCCTCCTCGGGATCCGCCGGAATAGCCAAGGCGGTGACCATATCCCAGACGAACTCCGAGAACCGAGTATCTTCCGGGGGGGATCTACTCCGGTGCTCAGACTGCGGTGAGTCCAACGGGACGTACCGAGTCTTGAAGGTATCAGGATACTCCTCGTCCTCCGTCTCCCAAGCTGACTCGTCCGAGGAGGAGTCAGGGTCCGACCCCACGGGGCCCTGGAGCACCCGCCCCGACGCCGGAGGCACCGGCATCGACGCCCTTGGTCCCAAACGGGAGGTCGAGGGAGACCGCGACCGAGGTCGACTCCGAGCCACGATGGACTCGAGTATCGGCTCGGTCTCCGGGGTCGACTTCGAAATCGATGTCCCGATGGTTGGGGCAGATGCGCCAGACAGGCTGGCCATCAGTGCCTGCTGCTGTTCCATGAAGGCAGACAGTCTGCTCTCCAAGGCTGTAAACCTGAGACTCAGCTCGGGAGATGCAGCAGCCACCGAATCGGGCCCTGGCGGCGCCAGGCCTGATGTCGGCTCCCTGGGAGGAGAGTCCTCAAGGACTACGGGGCTTACGTGTCCAGCAGACTCCGGTTCCACACGAGGAACCTTTGCAGGCTTCCCGTGTTCCACGGGCCCGGGGCGACGGTCGGGGGTCTTAGACCTGGCCCTCGAGGAGCCAGGGACCTCCTCCTACGACGCCCTCACGAGCCGCTTCTTCCTCTTGCGTTCCCGGTCGGGGGACCCCCTGTCCGAGGAGGTTTGACGGCGCTCGGGATCGGAATCCCGAGATGTCGAGGCCTCAGACGAGGTCTGGACCCGGCCGGAGGCTGAGTCCGAGAAAAGCCTTTCTTTTTGTTGCTGTCGACTTCGGAGTGCCTTGGAAGACATCTTCCCACAGGGCCCGCACGACTTAGGGTCGTGATCCGGGCCGAGGCACCGAAGGCAGCAGTCGTGTGTGTCGGTGAGAGACATTAATTTCTTACACCGATCACACTTTTTAAAACCACTGGAAGCCATCGGGGAAAAAAAGAGTCCCCGCGAGGTCAAAAGACCGGCCTTCCAGGGAAAAAATGAAAAAAGGGCGCGAACGCAAGCCACGAAGGGCAAAAACCGAAAAGGAAGAATCGGGCTCGATACCGGCGTACTGAACCCGGCGGGAGGGGAACTGGCATCGAACCGGAAGAAAAAATAGCGATAATCGCTGAAAAAAATCTACTTTTAACCGGGAGGACAGGACACACGTCCGGTGGACTTCACGGAAAAAAAGAGACTGAGGTAAGATGGCACCTTTAGGCGGGAAGGGAACCGCGCATGCGTGCCTGCACTCCCAAAGGCTTTCATAGAAAGCTGGGGAAATGCTCCGCAGGGTCTTCATCGGCGTCGATGACACCCATATGTGAGGACTGACTTCCTGCTTGGTCCTGGAGAATTCAGATGTACCTAACCTGAAGGTTATGGTGAAAAAACCTTTTAACTACCACAGAAAAGTGGTTGTTTATGTAGATCCCTATGCAAGCTGGAACAGCATTGATAGGGATAGTGACCATCTGTCGGAGCCCTATAGGAAATATATGTATATATGAACCTAGGAAGACAGATAGAAAAAGTATATAGATATATATCTACCTACTATTATATATTGCGATATATATATAGGTAGATACAGATCTATCTATATATATGGGCACAGATATACATATATCTATATACATGTGTATATATATATATATATACCCATGTCCCCACATAGGGATAATGTGGAGAGAGAAAGATTCATCTAATAACAAGAAGGGAATTACCTGCTTGAGGAGATAGCAGTAACATAGTAACATAGTAAGTGATGGCAGATAAAGACCAGCATGGTCCATCTAGTCTGCCCAGCAAGATGGCAAGAGTATGTGCACCTGTCGCTCTGTGCAGGCCACCCCTCCCCATGTTTTTGTTTAGGGGTGAACCCACCACTCCATGTAGGACACCCCTATTTCTTGAGACGCTAGATAGTTCAGAAGTTAGATGGTACTGTTTATTTTGCTTTTGTCCTGTTGCTGTAGAGGGATCCACTGTGTTTGTCCCATGCCGTTTTGAATTCCATCACCGTGTTTGCCCCCACCACTTCCATCGGAAGGGCATTCCAAGCATCCACCACACTTTCATTGAAGAAATATTTCCTGACATTGCTTTCAATTTCCCACCTTGCAGCTTCATGTTATGCCCTCTAGTTTTACAACTTCCCCGTCTTTGGAAGAGGTTTGTTTGTTCATCATTTCTCTTTAAGTATTTAAAGGTCTGAATCATATCTCCCCTGTCCCTCCTCTCCTCCAAAGTGTACATATTTAGGTCTTCAAGTCTCTTCTCATAAGGTTTCTGATGCAGGCTCCAAATCATTTTGGTCGCCTTTCTCTGAACAGTTTCCAGTCTTTTTACATCTTTTGCAAGATACGGTCTCCAAAACTGAACACAGTATTCCAAGTGAGGCCTCACCAGTGATTTGTACAGTGGCATAAGTACCTCTTCCTTTCTGCTGGTAATCCCTCTTTGTATGCAGCCCAACATCCTCCTGGCTTTTGCCACCGCCTTGTCGCACTGTTTTGCCACCTTGAGATCATCAGAGATAATCACACCAAGGTCTTTCTCCTGAACCGTGCTTACCAACTTCTCACCCCCTATCGTGTACTTTTCCCTTGGATTTCTGCTACCCAAGTGCATGACACTGCACTTTTTCACATTAAATCGTAGTTGCCAAGCATTAGACCAATCTTCCAGCTTTTGTAGATCTTTCCTCATGTTAACCACTCCCTCAGGGGAGTCCACTCTGTTGCAAATTTTTGTGTCATCTGCAAAAAGACAGACTTTTCCATTCAGTCCTTCAGCAATATCATTCACAAATATACTGACCAGTGCTGGGCCCAGGACCGAACCCTGAGGCACCCCGCTAATCACCTTCCTCTCATCCGAGTGAACTCCATGTACCATCACCTTCTGTTGTTTGTCAGTCAACCAATTTCTAATCCAGTTTACTATCTTGGGACCCATCCCCAAGCTACTGAGTTTATTGACAAGCCTCCTATGAGGAACAGTATCAAAGGCTTTGCTGAAATCCAGATAGATGACATCCATTGCATGCCCCAGATCTAGTTCCTTGGTCACCCAATCAAAGAACTCAATCAGATTTGTTTGGCAAGACCGTCCTTTGGTAAAACCATGTTGCCTTGGATCTTGCAACCTTTTGGTTTTGAGAAAGTTCACTATTCGCTCTTTCAGGAGCGCCTCCATTACTTTTCCCGCCACCGAGGTAAGGCTCACGGCCCTGTAGTTTGACACTTCTTCCCTGTCACCACTTTTGTGTAGAGGTACAACATTAGCCATTCTCCAGTCCTCAGGAACCACTCCTGTTTCCAAGGATCTGTTGAAGACATCCTTTAACGGTCCTGTAAGAACCTCTCTGAGCTCTTTCAGTATCCTGGGATGTATCCCATCCGGTCCCATGGCTTTGTCCACTTTCAGTTTAGCAAGTTGTTCTAACACCTCATCTTCTGTGAATGGTGTGGTATCTACTTCATTGCTATTTTTATATTTGGGAGTCACAGCTGGTCCATCTCCAGGATCTTCTTTAGTAAAAACAGAGCAGAAGTATTTGTTTAGCAATTTTGCTTTTTCAGTGTCACTTTCCACGAGTCCTTTCCCAGCACTTCTGAGTCCTGCAATTCCAACTCTGATCTTCTTCCTTTCCCGAATATACCTGAAGAAAGTTTTGTCGCCACCTTTAACATCTTTAGCCATCTTTCCTCTGCCTTTGATTTTGCTATCCTTATTTCTCTTTTAGACTCTTTGAGCTTGATCCTGTATTCATTTCTGTGTTCTTCTGTTTGCAAGCTTTTGAATTTTGCAAAAGCTGTGTTTTTTGCCTTTATTTGAGCAGCCACCTCTTTGGAAAACCAAATAGGTTTCCTTCTCCTCTTGTTTTTATTTACTTTTCTTACATATTTATCTGTTGCCCCTTTTATTGTCGCCTTTAGTTTAGTCCATTTCAATTCCACTTCCCTTATCTCCTTCCACCCCGTTATCTCCTCCTTTAAGTATTCGGCCATTTTATTGAAGTCAGCGTTTTTGAAGTTTAGGACTTTGAGCTTGCTATGATTGGCCTGTATCATGGCTTTTATCTCAAACCACACCGTGTGATGGTCACTGTTGCTCACAGGGGCACTCACGCAGACATTCAACACGTTATCACTGTTGTTGAGCACTACATCCAGTATTGAGCTTTCCCTGGTTGGTTCCATCACCATTTGTCTAAGTAATACATCTTGGAGAGCATCCACAATTTTTTTGCTTCTTTCCAGATGTGCAGGAGTAATCCAATCCACATCAGGTAGATTAAAGTCACCCAATATGATCGCTTCCCCTTTTGTTGCTATCTTGGCAATATCTATAATCAATTCGTTATCTCTCTCTTCAATTTGAGTCGGAGGTCTGTAGACTACAGCAATATGGATGACCGTGCCATCTCCTCTTTCCAACGCAATCCAGAGCACTTCTTCTTTTCCCCATGTTCCCTGAATTTCAGTAGCTTTAATACTGCTTTTGACATACAAGGCTACTCTTCCTCCTTTTCCATTTTCTCTGTCTTTTCTGAATATGTTTAGAGATGTTTAGAGAATCCGTTCTCCCTGGTTATGAGTGGGAGAGCTAAGGGAGTGCTCTCACTGACAAGGAGAAGTCTAGATTAGTTTAAGAATTCTAGCCCTTGAATAACCAGGAATGGAGGCCTACGTGAAAAAGTGCAGAGGATGTTTTTAATCCGCAGGCAGTAAATCTGGATCCTTCCATAACTCCAGTATGGCAGCTGGAGAAGACGACGCAATGAAATGAGATACCATATTTTCCCTTCTATGAGGGCAAAATGAGTATCATGCATTCTTGCGCTCAATATGAATTTCCCCATGAAGAATTGAGGGTGGAAGGAAAATATGAGACAAGGACTGGCTGTTACGAAAAGAAAACCATCCCTGGTGAAGGGGTCCACTGGAGATGTGAACCAACCCAGGGAATTGAGTAATTCTTTAGGTCTTCACTTAATTAAAGGCCCGTGTCCTTTATTCTAGAAGGAGACTTTGATGGAAATGGTAAGGGTAGGGAAGAACCCAGTAGTCATGACTAGGTAAAGCCCTTCCTAACCATCTGGAATTATTTGCTCTCTAGCAAGGGCCCATAGTGCAGAGCTGCACTGTAGAAATGCAGAGAGCATGTTGCAGGTTGATTAGAAGAAAAAACTGGCTGTTTAAGTGCCAGTATGTAACCTGAACTATTCCGCCAAAGCCCAAGGATTGGAGAAGGCTAAGGATAGAAGGTACGTTGATGTGCCTGCAACAATAAAGCCAGAAAAGGTTCTAACCTGTCTGGTACTTAGTACTAAGGCCAGAAAGGATTGATATTGGAGATGAAACCCTGGTTGCTTGGTCAGCAAGTCAGTGGTCTAACCACTAGGAGCCCCTGCACTTCTAGCTATTGTTAGGGCAGCGGAACAAATTTTAGGTCCTAAGATTGGAAAAAGGACCTACAGACATAAGTAGGAGTGGTAAGACTCCCTCATTGTCTGAGAAGCTGCCACAAAATAAGATTACAAGGGGGAGACAACTCTGAAATGAAAACCCTTTACTGGAATAGGTAGAAAACTCAGGGGCTTAGGGATAAGCCCTCCAGTTAAGTGGTATCACTCTTACAGACCAAAATGTCTTAGTAAGAGGGACAGAGTTGAAAAAAGACTTACGATGGAGTAAATCTCTGAAAAAATAATATGAGACATGCTGATACAGGAGAAACTGTCAAAGGTAAAGGCATAGGCAACCTTATTGATAGTTGTTACTCCTCTGTCTACTTAGGAGGAAGAGGAGTAACTTTACTACCTGTAAAGCATAATCATCCTAAGAAGCTCTATGAGCTAAAAGGAAGGATGTCTCCTTAAAGAGATACATGTGTAAAATTTAGGATGGAACCGGTGTAGATGCTTGTAATGAGAAAAAGCAGACTACAGGTTCTAAACCTCAAAACAGGAAAGAAGGATTCAGTGAAGAATCTATCAGCAACCCTGCGGCTGCTGGGTTTGCTGAGGTGGTTGAGGTTGTGGTTTCTTTAGCCTGGTTTGATGTTTCCCTTGTTTGGAAACAGCTGTATGATGGGTAGAGAATGAATAAAACTTTTTCCCCTTGGGGGAATAAAGTTTGGTAGAAGATTTCCTACCACCTGAGATAGAGGAAGGTGTTGATAATCCTTTGAAAGCAACAGTGTCAGTGGTTAACTGAGCAGCTTGGCGTAAAGTCTCTTTGTTAAAGAGATTCTCTCCAGTACAAGGAGTATTTACCAGCTTTTCTTGTACCCATTTGTCCCAGTCCGAAGCTTGGAGCCAGGCCATGCATCGTGCCCCTATGGCTATAGCAGAGGTTTTGCTAACAGACTGAAAACAGTCCAGGGTAGCACGAGTAAGGAACCTAGAGATATTCTGAACATGACTAACCAGTAAAGAGTAGTCTGCTCTTTTGAGATCTTGAAGAAAAGGGGTCAAAAACAGCAAACTGTTGGTGACCTCTTCAAGAGATAATCCCATATAGAAAATATATGAGAGAATTCTTGTTGAAAACATGGATGCCTGGAAGCTTTTACGTCCAAAGGCATCTAAAGTTCTAGACTCATGACCTGGCGGATAAGAAGAGTGCCTTTTAGCACGCCTCATTGCTGATTCCACAACAATAGAATGATGAGGAAGTTGAGTCTTTTGAAAACCTGGAGAAGGGGGCACCTTGTACAGAGAGTCAGTGGCCCTTGAAGGTGGGGATACCTTTAAGGGAGTTTCCCACATTCTAAGTAAGAGATCCTGTAAGGTCTGATGCAAAGGAAGCATGATGACCTCCTTTGGATTCTCAGGGATATGCAGAAGTTCTGAATCCCCTGGTGCAGGATTTTGATCAGGTATAGAAATGGCAAGTAACCTTGCCATATCAAGCAGGAATGCTTGAAAAGAAATTTCCCCAGAGGGGGATCCTCTACCATAAGGAGTAAAGGTTAGATCTGTTGAAGATCTAGTCTTGGCACTAATGGATTGATCCCAATCCTTTGGAATACAAGACCCGAAAGGGTTGAGCATCGGACTGTCCTGAAAGGATAGTCGTCGGTACCGCTCGAGGCCAGTGCCGCGACAAATCGGTAGAATACTATCCATGCCAGGGATGGATTCCAAACTCGGTACCGAAGGAAGCGAGCTTGTGGAAGTAAGCATGGAAGGCACCAATACCGATGCAAACGTAGGTACCGGCAGTGGTATCGCAGCCGGTACCAATACCGGAAGATCAGTCTGAGGTGACTCTAACGGTACCAAAGGTACCGAGAGCGCCAGACTTTGATCCCCAGGACAATGTCTTCGGCACCGTCCGAGGTCGGTACTGAGATGAGTCGGTACTCAATCATCCAGGCTAGAGATCGATTCCAGGCTCGGCATCGAAAGCAGCGAGTCTATCGAAGCACACCTGGAGGGTACCGACGTGGATACCAGAACCGGTACCGGGATCGATACTGATGCTGGAAGATCGGTCTGTAGCGACTCTAACGGCACCGAAGATACCGAGAGCGCTAGACTGCGATCATCGGTGTGGAATGTTTCATCCAACACCATTGCCGATGCCGGGGTACCGGCACCGCTCAAAGCGGATACCACCACCGAGCATGGCTCAGGTATGTTCGTAGAGGTAAAAACCCCGGGAACAACCTGAAACCCCGTTAATGCTTTGGAGGCCGAAGACTCCCGCCGGGGTTTTAAAGCCAATTTGTCCTTGGGGGCAAGGCCAGAGGCATCTCGATGCTGAACATGAGATCTACCACCCGAGGAATGGCTAGTCTTTACAGACTTTTGTTTGGTTACCTGATCCTGTGAAAAAGAAGTTGTAGCTGGTACCCTCAGAACAGATGGCAACCGCGTATCGAGTTGAGCTTGTGTGATAACGAAGCTTATCATAGCTCAGGAAGGAGCTATAGAAAAGGTGAAGTGACTCTGAACAAGCAACCTGTCAGTTCTGGTAGAAATAAGAAAACAGAATTTTGCCATAAAAGACTACCAGTCCCAGAATGCACCAGGTTCCCAACAGCCATTAGAGGAGCTGAAGTGGGGAAACGTGTGTTCAATCAGGAGGGCTAAGAGGTAATCCCTAAGCACTCATCTCAAAGGGCAGGGCCTGATTCAGCACAGCTGCGCTGTGCTAGGGTGGAGCACTCATCAAAGCAGAATAAAGGTAGACTTTATTCTACAGAGAATTATCCTCATCCTCAGATTCATCTTGGACAGCTTCATCATCTGAAGGATCATCAGAAGCCGAAGCCAGAGCGGACGGACAGAGGGGGCAAGAAACCCTTTGGAAGAAAGAAGAGAAAAGCATTTGGGAGGTCTAAAGGAGTCCAGAGCAGTACGTATACTGGGAGACATTCAAAAGGCCAGCATACACCATTGGACTGGGGAAAGCCAGAGGAATGGTGCTGCAGGGCTAGGAATCTCCAGACGGTACCTATGAGGGAGATGGCTGCACGTGGAAGGGACCCTAAGACCCGTGCCAGAAGGTATGTGAAGAGAGATCCAGTGTCCAGGGATCTGGATTGGAAGGCTGGACATAAGAACTGGACTACATACTGGCCAGGCTATTTAGAGAGGAACTCTAACAGCAATGGAAGCTTATGTATGAACACTGATCTATGCCCTAGCTATAACCTTGAAAGACAGCAGGGAAACAAGTATTCTCCTGAAAGTGCTCCATTGAGAAATTCCTCTGTGCCAATCCATGATATTGAACCCATGATTGTTGAAGAAGGGGGAGGAGTCTTAGATACAGGCTGTGAATACATGGATTGCTCTCTGTCTAAACTCCTTTGGTAATTTTCTGTTACAAAGTACAGCAACCATCACAAAGAAATACAAGCTTGTTCTTTAATCTACTCAGAAAAGCTCCTGAGTAGGATTTTTAGCCACGCTGTAGAAAGCAAGCCAGCTAAGGGGTTTCAGCTGGGTAACTGCTAGCAATTGAGCCGTACCTAATTGCTTGTGAGCTCTGAGGGAATCACTTCTGAGTCTATGTGTGAAGATATAAGAAGTTAACCTGAAAAGAACAGTTTTTCCCTTCTTTGTGGGTTTTGCTTGTTGTTTAGAGCACTGCTAAGAAAATATTAGCTAAAGCCTACAGAAAAGACCAGTTTGTTACCAACCAGGTCTTTATTCTTTTGCTTTGATTGCCTGACAAGTTCAGCTGTTGTTTTCCTGATTTTGTTTTTCTAAGTTTAATACTGAAAGCAAGTATCCTGTTTTATGTGCTACCAAGCATATCTGTGTTGGGAGAAATAACCCCATAAATAAATATCTTATTGGCTTTACACTCAAACACAACTAATTATTGTGAGCAGCTGTGTCTGGTGTGAATGGACTGCATTTCCCACAATCCCTTGCAAATCATATTGATATATGCACTTGCCAAGACTGTGAACATTCTCACCCAGGCAGCCGTCTGACACTTGATGCTGAAGACTTCTTCTGGAAATACTACTGCAGGAGGGACACTCCAGCGGATAGTGGTCAGGACCCAAACATGGTAGGCACCAGTTATGGGTGTCTAAAACTAATTTGGTACCGCCACAGTTGAAACATGTTTTAGGGATAGTGGCTGGCGTTTCCATGAAGGAACGTGGAGAGGCCTAGCAGGCCGAAAAAACTGTCAGGCACTAAACAGGGAAAAAGTTCCCTACAAAGGAAAAAATTTGTAGGAGAAAGAAAAAAACACTGGCGGTACCAGTGCATCGAGGGAAGGCAGACGCGACCACAAGAAAAAACAAAAATAAAGGAACAATTTTCTGCGGTGACAGGAGTACGTCCTGCCGGCTCCGCGGAAAAACGAAAACTGAGGAGAGGCAGTTGGGAAAGGCGGGAAGGCAGCAGGCAGGCATGGTGGGATGCTCCCAAAAGAGTTCTAATTGGACGCTGGGGAGCGTTCCCGTGCAGACTCCGTCGGTACCAACGTACCCATATGTGAAGACTCATTCCTGCTTGTTCCTGGAGATCACCTGTTACAGGTGACTAACTATGCTTTCTCCAGGAACAAGCAGGAAGTCAGTCCTCACATACGGGACTCCCTAGCTAGAGGCTATCAAGGACCTGTAGGAAAAAGCATGGCAGTGCCATAAGCAGTCGCCAGTGTAAGCCAAAGGCAGCCCGAGGACCCCAAGTCCATTAATGGCCACGCTCCCAGTAGCTAGAACAAGAAGGGTTAGAGGGCAGAAGTTGATTAAACCCCAAAAAGATGGCGGCCCGGCAGATGTCTGCTAGTGGCATCGAGCGTAGGCTGGCGACCGACAACACAATCGCTCGTACATTGCAAGCTGTGACTCGGTAGTCTAGGGGAAACCTGGCCTGGGCAAAAGCGATGCAGTCTGCCACTCATTTCGACAAGGTACGCTTGGTGACCGCCAGCCCCAGATGGCTGGGATCGAAGGAGACAAAGAGTTGCCTGGATCTGTGGTGGCCCCGAGTCCGCTGCAGGTAGAAAGAGAGAGCCCTCTTACAATCCAAGGTGTGGAGAATTGCCAACGCCCAGTCGGCGTGGGGCTTTGGGAAGAAAGTGGGTAGCACTATCTCTTGATTGAGATAAAAATCCGAGACAACCTTAGGAAGAAACTTGGGGTGAGTCCCCAGGACCACCCTGTTCCTATAAAACTTTGTGTATGTTGCCGCGGCTATCAGTGCCTGAAGTTTGCTGACTCTCCAGGCAGAGGTGAGAGCCATCAGGAAGGCCACTTTCCACGACAGATGCCGCAGCGGGCAAGTAGCCATGGGCTCAAAGGGTGGCTTGGTCAGCTGTGAGGACCACATTGAGGTCCTAATCCACCAAAGGAGGGTGGGTAGGGGGCCTGAAAAGGAGAGGCCTCGCATGAAACGAGAGACTAGCAGTTGCCCCAAAAGAGGCTTGCCCTTGATGGGGTGGTGGTTCACTGAGATGGCACTCAGGTGAACCCTGACTGAGTTAGACTTCAGCCCTAACAGTGAGAGGTGGAGCAGGTATTGCAAGACCAAACTGATAGGGCATGAGAATGGGTTTGCTCGAAGCTCTGAGCACCACACCGAGAACCAACACCACTTGAAAGCGTAAGCCTGTCTGGTTGAGTCCTTTTGTGAGGCCAAAAGAATGTCCTCGATCTCCAAGGGAAGATAGTAGGAGGCTAGAGTGACCCACTCAGCTGCCAAGCTGTGAGGAATAGGAACCTCAGATTGGGGTGAAGAAGCAGCCCCTCCTCCTGTGTCAGCAGCTCCGGTGAGAACCCGAGAGGGACCGGGGGTTCCATTGAGAGACGGAGCAGCAGGGGAAACCAAGGCTGCCTGGGCCACCTCGGGGCTATGAGAATCATTGAGACTCTGTGCCGCTGGAAACTTGAGAAGGGTCCAGGCAATGAGAAGGTGTGGAGGAAAGGCATAAAGCAGGCCTGTTTCCGACGAGATGAGGAAGGCATTCCGCAGAACCAGGGGAGCTGCAAATTCGCAGGACTGGCGAAGAGGTCCAGGTCTAGAGTCCCCCAATGCTGGAAGAGCCACTGCACCTCTGTGGACACAGACGCAACTCGTGTGACTGGAGGACTCTGCTGAGCCGGTTCGCCAATGCATTGTCCTGGCTCAGGAAGTAAGTGGCCTGGACAGTCATGCCATGGCTCACCACAAAGGAGCACAGGGCTGTCTCCTCTGAGCAAAGGCTGCAGGAGCCAGCACCTCCTTGTTTGTTCACATAGAACATCGTGACCTGGTTATCTGTCTGGATCAGCAATGCTCAGTGCTGCAGGCTGGGCCTGAAAACCTTGAGTGAAAGGCGGATGGCCCGGAGTTCCAGTAGGTTGAGCTGCTGCCAGGACTCCTCGAGGGACCAGGTCCTTTGAGTGCACCGTTCCTCGCAGTGGGCTCCCCAGCCCACCAGGGAGGCGTCCATCATCAAGACCACCTGATAATCCGGAGCTTGGAAGGGCATACCTCGAAGCAAGTTCCGAGACTCCTGCCACCAAGCAAGAGACTCCGCCGTGCAAGGACAGACCAAAATGGGGTCTCAGAGGCGGCTAGTTGACTGCGCCCATTGCGCTCGGAGGCACTACTGCACCGTGTTGAAACAGGAATTGGGCAGGACGTGGACCGTGGAGGCCATGTGGCCGAGAAGGCAAAGCATTGTCCAGGCCGAGATGGCACTGCACTTTGGATGCCAGGGACACGAGGTGGTTCGCCCTGTCCTGAGGAAGGAAGGAAGGTCATGGCCCACAGGGTGTCCAACCAAGCCCCGATGAACTCTAGGGACTGAACTGGAGTGAGGAGGGAGTTTGTGTAATTGATCATAAACCCCAGATGCTCCAAGAGGCAAACACTGTGGTGACATGCTGAGTTTCGGAGACCGTGCCCCCTGTTACGAGTCAGTCATCTAGATATGGAAAGACGAAGGTGCCCTGCAGCCGGAGGTGGGCCGTAGCCACAGCCAGGCACTTCGTGAAGAGCCACGGGGAGGACACGAAGCTGAAGGAAAGCACCCTGTTCTGGTAATGGTTTCCCTGAACCATGAAGCAGAGGTACTATCTGTGTATGGGATGGACGAGGATGTGAGCATAAGCATCCTTTAAGCCCAAGGAGCACAGCCAATCGCCCTGCTGGAGGTAGGGCAGTAATGTTCCAAGAGAGAGCATCCTGAACTTCTCCTGCATCAGGAACTTGCTTAGGTTTCGCAGATCGAGGATGGGCCAAAGTTCCCCTGTCCGCTTTGGGACAAGGATTTATCGGGAGTAAAACTTCCGTCCTCGGAAGTGCGGTGGGAATGGGTCTACCTCTCCGTCCTCGAGGAGGTCTGAGAGCTCCTGACTCAGGAGGGCCTGGTGCTGGGGAAGCAGACTTGGCTCTCCAGGGAAGTACGGAAGAGGGACCTGGTCCAGATGGAGGAGATAGCCCCCGAACAACCTGGAGGACTCAGGCATCAGTGGAGATGGACTCCCACCTGTGAGAGAGGTGGACCAAATGCTCCCCGACAGACAGCCGCCCCGCCAACAGCATCAAAATCCCGAGGATGGCTGAGCCAGTGCCGGGGATTGGGTCTTGGGACCCTTCGGCTTATGAGGGTCGTGGTCTTGCCCTGACCGCCCTTAACAGGGGTCCACACCAGCAGGTAGGAAGGGTACCCCTGTACGGGAGCCCCTTCCAGTGGAAGGGCTTCTTGCTCTGCTGTTTCTCCCTGGGGAGGGAGAAGGTTTTATTGGAGAGGTGACTATAAATCACGTACTCCATTTCAATCTCTGCTACCTTACCCTCTATGGGCTTGCTGAATAGTTTCTCCCCGAGGCAAGGGACATCCAGCAGCTTCTCTTGGACCCACTGCTCCAGGTTCGAGGACTGGAGTCAAGCCTGCTGGTGGGCTCCGATGTCAGCTGCCGCTACCCAGGTAGAAGACTCGAAGCTGTCGTACGCTGCTCGCGAAAGGAACTTTGAGTATTCTCTGACGGACTTTGAGAGGGCCTGAAAACACCAGAGATGGTCTTCGTCAAGGCCCGCTGCAAAGCCTCTGCGCTCTCTAGCGAGGTCATGGAGGAATATCCCAATGTATAATTGGTAAACTTGGATGCGACATGACAGCATGGAGCCCTGATAAGCCCTGCGCTCAAGGGAGTCGAGGGTATGAGACTCTCTACCTGGCGGGACCAAAGAATGAGTCTTTGGGCTCTTTCGTTTTCACATGGCCGATTCGACCACCATCAAAGTGTGGGGAAGCTGGGCTTTTGTAATCCCGGGCCGCGCTAAACCCTATACCTAGCGTTCAGGCACTTGCTCACGATGGGGACTGAGGCAGTGGTTTCCCACATGTGGAGGAGGAGTTAGTTCAGAATGGGAGGAACCATCACCTAGAGAGCTTCTTTCAGAGAGGCTTCATATTGCAGAATTATCAAGCTCCTTCACGCAGGGCTCTTCCTCCGACTCAGTGGTAAGCGCTAGGGCCCGTGCTATGTCCCGGACAAACTCCAGAAAGGAGATATGCTCAGGAGGTGATCGCCACCTCTGGGTCAATGGAGAGGGGTCCGAAGGGAGGTCTCAGTGGAACCGAGTCTCCGGAGAGGTCTTCCCGTTGGACTCCCACTGAGTAATCCATGGAGGACTTGTGGTCAGGCGGCTCGAGATGTGTTAGTGGCCCACACCGGGTTTCTGAGGCCAAAACGTGCCTGGAGCCAAAGGTTCTCGCACGAGAAGATCTCGCGCCCAAGGACCGGAATGGAGATCGAGACCCACGTAGAGGATCCTCATAAGGCTTCTGGCTCTCGGGGGTCACTGCAGTGGCCCGCAGAGTCCGCGAGGTCTAGGACCCTTGAGGTGCATATCGGCAGGGCTAGGCACCAGCGCCTGCTAGGCAGCGAGGAACACAGAAATGCTGCGCTCCAAGGCCAGCATCCAGGCCTCCCACTTGGGAATGGGGCCCCTCGACACTGATGCCGGGGTGACTGGGTTGGGTGTCAAGGAGGAAAGGGGGTCTTCGCCGGGATGACCCTCGGGAGACCAGGCGCCTCTGCCAGAGGCCTCCATATTGGTTTGAGTTATCTTACTGGGCCGCTTGCTCTCTGACTTCAGAGACTGCAAAGGGGGGCTCAGAAACCGGGCGCGTGACCTCTCATGATTGTCTTGTGCCCCTGACAGAGTCCTCGCTGCCTCCGTCTTCTTCCGCTCGTGTTTGGGCAACCCCTGGTCAGACTGCCACTGGGCACAAGAAAAAGCCTTGGGAGACTCGAGGTTGCGGGGCCAAAGAGCGTGAGGCTACTGGGGATACCAGGGCTACCTTACGGAAGAGATCATCCAGCTTCTGCTTACGATTCTGGATGGCCTTGGAGGACATCTTCTTACAGAGGGAGCATAGCTCAGGGTCTTGGTCAGTTCCTAGACACCTGAGACAACAGTCATGGCTGTCTGTGAGAAACATGTTTTTTGAAAACCTATCACATTTCTTAAAACCAGAGGCCTTTGCGGGAAAAAGGACACCTGCGAGGTCGAAGACCCGCGATAAAACACAAAAAAGGCAAAAAGGAAGAACTCCGAGACCAAGGCCAAAGCAGAGGTGCTCGAGAGGCAGGAAGAGGACTGGCCAAGGCCAGATAGCAAAAACCGGTTGGAAACAGAGAAAACGTTTTCCGGGCACGAGACGCACATCCAAAGGGCTCCGCGGAAAAAGGGAGACTGAATAAGATGGCACCTGTGGGCGGGAAGGGGACCATGCATGATGGTGGCATTCCCAAAGGCTTTCATTGAAAGTTGGGGAAATGCTCCACGTGGGTTCCATCGGTGCCGACATCACCATATGTGAGGACTGACTTCCTTCTTGTTCCTGGAGAACCAACAGATAGCTAAAACCTGTTGCTTCTTTCTTTATACTGCAACATCAGCAAAATTTGTCCCTTCTTTTCTGAACATACTAAGACCTTTATCCATTCTCTAATCACCTCCCGTCTAGACTAATATAACCTCCTCCTTGCAGGTCTTTCTCCGAGTCATCTCTCCTCACTTCAATCAGTTCAAAACTCAGCTGCACAGCTAATCCTCTGCCAGTGTTGCTGTGCTCACATCACCTCTTTTCTCAAGTCACTTCACTGGCTCCCATTCAAACTTCTATTACCGACCTCTCAGTGCCTTCATTCAGCTGCTCCCCACTACCATTCCTCTCTTATCTCTCCCTACACTCCCTCCCCTCAGGAACTCCACTCTTCTGGCAGATACTCTCTATCTGTGGCCTTCTCCTTCACTAATAGTTCCAGACTTCGCTCTTTCTACCCTGCTGATCCTTATGCCTGTAACAAACTACCTAAAGTCAGTAAATCAGGCTCCATCTCTGGCCTGTTCAAATCTAGGCTAAAAACTCACCTCTGACACTGCTTTCAAATCCTGATCCTGTCAGCTTTTTGTTTGCGTCCTACTATTCCCCTAGATATATCCTAGTCCCCAGTTGTAGTATTTTCTGTCTTAGCAAAGCATACCATTGACAAAGCTCTATTGAACCAGGCTGGAGTAGTAGTGATGATGTGAATGCTTTCCCCTGAAGAAACCAGTAGGAGAAACGCATTTTATAGCGCATGGAATAGCGTCGGGAAATTCATCACACAGCTAAGCTAAGCACTGGTTTATTTTTCAATATTAAGCAATATAATGGTTTAAGATAAGTATTGCAACAATTCACATCAAAAAAGCTGTTTCAAGAGTGACGTATATGGCTAAATGTTTAAGATAGAGGTCATTGATGTATTTTTAGGCATCAGTCCACTGAAGCTTCATGAAACAGTGGCAGCCTATGGTATCTGAGACCTCACTAGCCAAAAGTTCAATTCAATACATGAAAAGCTTCTATAGCAAAATCACAGTACCCAACATTATTTGCATCGATTGATTCTGTGATAGATAACCACGTTAACACTGTGTTTTCTGTCTTGACTAGACTGCAAACTTTAATGAACAGGGACAGAGTAGTTACTCACCTGTAACAGGTGTTCTCCAGGAGCAGCAGGAATCAGTCCTCACATATGGGTGACGTCGGCGCCGACGGAGCCCTCGCATGGAGCATTTCCCCAGCTTTCCAAGAAAGCCATTGGGAATGCAGCGCGCATGCACGGTCCCCTTCCCGCCCAAGGGTGCCATCTTGCTCAGTCTGATGACATAGCTAAAAGACAGCAAAAATAGCAAAAAATAAAGCATATGACTGCAACTCCAAGGGGAGGAGGGAGGGTTGTGAGGACTGATTCCTGCTGCTCCTGGAGAACACCTGTTACAGGTGAGTAACTACTCTTTCTCCAGGACCAAGCAGGAAGTCAGTCCTCGCATATAAGACTCCCCAGCTTAAGGCTACCGGAGACCCCAAGCTGAAAAAAATGAGCTCCCTCTAGAGCCTCAGAACGTAAGGAAGGAATCTTCTCTGAGAACGCCCCCGACCGGTAGCCCAACATCAGGGCCGGAGGGTAGGAGGTGCCTAAACCCCAAAGAGATTATGCAGTACTGCCTGTCCGAAAGCACTGTCCCTGTGGGACTCCCTCTCAAGGCAGTAATGGGCCGCAAATGTCTGGCTTGAAGACCAAGTAGCGGCCCGGCAGATGTCTGCCAACGGAACAGAGCGGAGATGAGCCACTGACGCAGCCTTCGCCCTGACACGATGAGCTGTAACTCAACCCTCCAACGAGAGGACAGCTGCCCTGTAAGCCCAGGCGATACAGTCCGCTACTCATATGGACAAAGTACGCTTGGAGACAGCTAACCCCAACTTATTGGGGTCAAAAGAGATGAAGAGCTGAACAGCCCTTCGATGCTCCCGCGTACAGTCAAGGTAGAAGGATAACGCCCTCCTACAGTCCAGGGTATGCAGGACCATCTCAGCCCGGCTGGCATATGGCCTGGGAAAGAAAGTCGGAAGAACCACCTCCTGATTGAGGTGGAAGGAGGAGACAATCTTAGTGAGGAACTTTGGGTGAGTCCGTAAGACTACCCTGTTCCTATAGAACCTAGTATAAGGAGCATCTGATACTAGGGCCTGGAGCTCACTGACTCGTCGAGCTGAGGTAAGAGCTACCAAGAACAATGTTTTCCAGGAGAGAAAACGTAGAGGACAGGTAGCCATAGGTTCAAAGGGCGGACAAGTAAGCCGCTGTAAGACCACGTTTAACTCCCACTCAGGGGCAGGTGGACGCAGTGGAGGCTTGAGTAGAAGCAGGCCTCCGAGGAAATGAGCCACCAAAGGATGGCTGGAGAGAGACTGCCCCTCCACTGGAGAGTGGTGTGCTGAAAGAGCACTGAGATGAACTCTGACCGAATTGGACTTAAGGCCTAGGTTGGATAGGTAAAGCAAATACTGCAGTACCACCGGTACCAGGCAGGAGAAAGGATTCTGGTTGAGCTAAGCACACCAGGTAGAGAATCTACGCCACTTAAGGGCATACGACTTTCTGGTGAACTGTCTCCTAGAGGCCAAGACCACGCCCTCCACTTCCCTAGGCAGTAGCAAAGGTGCAAGGACTACCTTTTCAGCAGCCAGGCCATCAAATGGAGGGACTGGAGATTGGGGTGTAAGAGAGATCCCTGTTCCTGAGACAGGAGATCGGGTTGCATCTCCAGAGGAATAGGAGTGTCCACCGTAAGTTGCAAGAGCAGTGGGAACCACGGTTGCCTCGGCCACCTGGGGGCCACTAAAATCATTGAGGCCCGTCCTTGAGCACTTTGAACAGTGTTCTGGATACTAGAGGCGTGGGAGGAAACACATATAGTAGGCCCGTGGACCATGGAATGAGAAAAGCATCCGCTGCTACTCTGAGAGGATGCGGTTGTCTGGAACAGAACATTGGAAGTTGACGGTTCAGAGGACTGGCAAAATGATCTATGGTCGGAAGACCCCATCTCAGGAAGATCTGCTGAACCACTAATGGATTCAATCTCCATTCGTGTAGCTGCAAGATCCTGCTCAGTCTGTCCGCCAGGTAATTCTCCTGGCCTGGGAGGTAGACTGCTTTGAGAAGGATGCCGTGATCTATTGCCCATGAGCACAGTCTCTGCGCTTCCTGACAAAGAAGGAGGGACCCTGTTCCCCCCTGTTTGTTCACGTAGAACATAGCAACTTGATTGTCCGTCTGGACTAATACAGTTTGGTGAGAAGTGAGATGGGAGAAGGCTCTCAGGGCTAAGCGGATAGCTCGCAGCTCCAAGAGATAGATCTGCTGTGCAGCCTCCCAAGGAGTCCAGAGACCTTGAGTACATGCCCCTTGGCAATGTGCTCCCCAACCCTGAAGGGAAGCATCGGTTGTCAGCACTCGAGAGTGTGGGGGTGTCTGAAAAAAACACCCCTTGCACTAGATGCAGAAGATGAAGCCACCACTGTAGAGAAGAGTCTAATAGTGTGGACACTCTCACTCTGTCCGCAAGGTTTCCTGTGGCTTGGTGCCACTGAGTTCTGAGACCCCATTGAGCTGGTCTCATGTGCAGGCGTGCATTTGGGGTAACATGGACCATGGAAGCCATATGGCCTAGAAGCCTCAGGAATTGCCTGGCAGAAACCAGGGAATTGCTGTGGAACTGCCTTGCTAGATCCATTAACCTGTGTGCTCTGTCTACAGGTAAAAAGGCTTTCGCTTGAAGAGTGTCCAGCCTTGCTCCTATGAACTCCATGTTTTGGGAAGGGTGCAAAGTGGACTTTGCGAAGTTTATGACAAACCCCAAGTGCTGAAGTAGAGCCACAGTGCGAAGGGCGGCTTGCCTGGCCTCCTGTGAAGACTGGCCCCTTATGAGCCAGTCGTCCAGGTATGGAAACACAAACAGGCCTTGAAGCCTCAGGTAGGCTGCTACCACCGCCAGGCACTTTGTGAACACCCTGGGGGCAGACGTTAGGCCAAAAGGCAGTAATCTGTACTGATAGTGGTGTCCTCCCACGACAAACCTGAGATATTGCCTGTGGTCTGGATGAATAAGGATGTGAGTATAGGCATCCTTTAGACCTAAGGGGCATAGCCAGTCTCCCTGCTGGAGGTAGGGCAGCAAGATTCCAAGGGTGAGCATCTTGAACTTTTCCCTCTCCAGGAACTTGTTGAGGTTTCACAAGTCTAGGATGGGTCTGAGGCCTCCTGTTCTTTTTGGTACTAGGAAGTACCTGGAGTAGAAGCCTTGACCTCTCAGGTGGTGGGGCACCGGTTCCACAGCCTGTTCCTTTACCAGACTTGCCAACTCCTGCAGGAGTAAGTCCCTGTGCAGAGGGAGTCTCGGAGGCTCCCCTGGAAAATAGGAGGGAGGTACCTGGTGAAAATGGAGAAGATAGCCCCTCTGGACTATATGGAGTACCCAGGTATCTCTTGTAACGGCTGACCATCTGTGGGCAAACAGGGCAAGCCAGCCTCCTGTGCTGATGTGAGCTAGCTGAGGAGAAGAGGCTATGCTTTTGGAGTCAAAAAACCCCTCCCTGCTGTGCAGGAGCTGGTGTTGGTGGCTTGGGGGCTTTCTGCCTACGGGGCCCATGACCCTGCCCCTTGGCCTGCTGACCCTGTTGGGGAGCTGCAGAGGCCTGATAATGAGGGTATTGTTTATAGGCAGATGACTTCCTCGGGTAAAAGGACTTTTTCCCTGAGCCCTGTTTCTTCTGAGAAGGGGCAGAGGTTTTTCTGGACAGCCTAGTCCGGGTCAGAGTCTCGGTCTCGAGTTCTGCAGCCTTTTCAGCCATGGGTTTGCCAAAGAGGTTTTCACCTCGGCAGGGGACATCGACCAACTTGTCCTGTACCCATGGCTTGAGGTCCGATGACTGTAGCCAGGCCTGTTGGCGGGCACCGATGCCGGCCGCGGCTACTCGGGCCGAAGCCTCGAAGCCATCATAGGCTGCTCAAAAGATAAACTTCGAGCACTCCCGAATACCCGTAGACAGAGCATTGAACCTCTGCAAAGGTTCCTCGGAGAGACCAGCAGAGAACCCGGCAATCTCCTTTGCCAGGTCTCGAAGGCACATGCCCATGTACAGCTGGTAGGTCTGGACACAGCAAGCAAGCATAGAGCACTGGAAGCACTTCTTACTGAGGGCATCCAGGTTCCGGGCCTCCCGGCTGGGAGGCACCGAGGAGTGCATCTTCTGACTTTTCAGACGATGCATGGTGTGATGTAGAGACCCCTACCGAACCCATGGAAATAGAGAGAAAGGAAGATTCCACCTTTAAAACTGACAGGCAGCTAGAGCACATGGCTCACTGTTTACATAGGAAAGGTAAACAGGGAAAGAGAGGAGCTGAATTAACACGCCCAGACTCTGACGTAGTAACAAGCCCCGAGCTTAATCAAGCACACCTGTTCAGGGTGAGAGCAGAGCCAAGCCCAGGGGAACAGAATTATAAAACGTCATCATTAGCTCCCAGGAGGAGAGTCACTTGGGAAGCAGAGAGGGAAGCAGAGAAGGAAGCAAAGCCAGGTGGAGAAGCAGCAGACAAAGGCTGGAGGCCAGAGGGCAAGCTGGACGGGTAATTACAGCTTGGACGGCAGTTGGAGCCATGGCAGCAGAGAGAGTTGGAGTTGTGGCAGAGAAGCAGCTCAAGGAAGGAAAGACAGGAGAGAAGAGAGAGCTCCTGTAAGGCAGGCTTGGAGAGGCTCAGAAACTCCAGGGAGTTGGAGACCTGATAGAGAAACTTCTTACCGGTCTGTGAGAAAAGCCAGCAGACTTGGAGGAAGGGAGGCACGCCCTGGGACCAGGAACTTGCTGGAACGGAGAGAGCAGGGAGCCCTGCAATCAGAAGGGAGCCTTCAGAGTTTACACAGGTGGGAGCCCAGCACAGAAACCTTCCCATATAATTGCCAAGAGTTAGAGGAGAGCCACAGAAGAAACTCCAGTGCAATAGGTATTTTAAACCCGTGCTGTGTAGAGTTGTATAAAGGGAAAACACCTGGGTATAAAGAGGGAAGTTATTTTAAATCCCTTAGTAACCGTCTGCAAACAAACACTGCCAGCCCTGATATAGAAGATATGCAGATAGACTCTAATGTTGAGGACATAGCAGATATGCGAATGGATTGCACACTGTCTTTGGCTGACCACATTGAGTCACTGTGTTAAACCTGAAGTAAGAGTGCTGAGTTAACAGCAAAGAAAAAGGAGGTTTTTTCTTTGTTCCAAGAAGCTGTTTATTTTTAGTTTGTACTTACTACGAGCACTGTATTGTTTTGGGAACCAGAGAGTGAAGAAGCACTTGCCTTAGTTATTGTATATAATCCTCATGCTAAACTCCTGGACACTGTTCTTATTTGTTCTGCACCAAAGTTCTGTTTGTGAGGGGAATAAATCCTTGTCATTTTGCCTTAAACACTCGGACTACAACTGCTTCTTTATCAGAGAGCTAAAAAGGGACTACAAATCCCAAGAGGCCTTGCAAGAGCCCTAGCTGTAGTCTCACTTTCTGCATAGAGAAATTATCATGGCAGACCAACCCTCTGCGCCCTAGGCGGAGGTCTAGACACGTGGTGACAATGGCCGATTCCACAACCATGGAGTGGTGCGGTAATTGTGCCTTCTGGAACCCGGGGCTCTTGCGGACTCGATAGATGGAATCGACCAGCTTGCTCAAAACCAGCGTCGAGGCCGGCGCCTCCCACATGCGGAAGAGCAGCCGTTCCAGCATTGGAGGAACCGGAACAGTAAAGGCCTCCTTCGGGGGAGAGTCATACTGGAGGGCCTCGAGCTCCTCGGCTCGAGGCTCCTCCTCGGGATCCGCGGGGAATGCCAAGGCCTTGGCCATATCCCGCAGGAAGTCCGAGAACCGGGTATCCTCCTGGGGGACCTTCTCCGAGGCTCGGACTCGGGTGAGTCCGATGGGACACACCGAGTCCGAAAGGTGTCGGGTGACTCCTCATCCTCCATCTCCCAGCCGGAATCCTTGGAAGAGGAATCGAGCGGCTCCAGTCGGGCAGACACCGATGCCATCCGCCCCGACGCCAAGGGCACCGGCGTCGATGACCTCGGTCCCGAACGGGAGGCCGAGAGAGAACTTGGCCGAGGATTGACTCGAGCGCGCATGGACTCGAGGATCGGCTCGGTCTCCGGGGTCGACTTGGATGTCGATGTCCCGGTGGTCGGGGCAGATGCACCGGTGAGACTGGCGATCAGTGCCCGCTGCTGTTCCATGAAGGCAGCCAAGCTGCTCTCCAAGGCCGTCAACCTGAGGCCGAGCTCAGGAGACTCAGCAGCCCCAGACTCGGGCCCCGACGGCGTCGGCTCCCCTGGAGGAGAGTCCACGAGGACTACAGTACTCACGTGCCCAGGAGACTCCATCTTGATACGAGGTTGTTTTGCAGGCCTCTCTGACTCCGAAGACCCGGGACGGCGCTCGGGGCTATGCGACTTGGCCCTCGAGGAATCAAGTGCGTCCTTCGACGACGCCCTCGCGGGTTTCTTCTTCCTGCGATGCTCCCGTGAGGGAGACACCCTCTCAGAGGAACCCCGGCGCTGCTCGGGACCAGAGTCCCGAGACGTCAAGGCCTCTGACGAAGTCCGGGCCCGTCCAGATGCTGAGTCAGAGAAGATTCTTTCCTTTTGGTGCTGCCGACTCCTTAACGCCTTCGAGGACATTTTCCCACACGGACCACAGATCATCGGGTCATGATTGGGTCCGAGGCAGCAGTCATGTGTGTCGGTGAGAGACATAAGTTTCTTACACCGATCACACTTTTTAAACCCGCTGGCAGCCATCGGGGGAAAAAGGGCCCCTGCGAGGTCGAAAGACCGAGCTGCCAGTGAAAAAAGAAAATGGCACGAACGCTAGTCACTAAGGACAAAAAACGAAAAAAGAAGACCGGGCCAGGGCGGGAAAGGGATCTGGCGTCGAACCGAAGAACGAATCAAAAAACAGAATAAAATCAACTTTTTTCCTCAGGTGAAAACGAAACACGTCCTTCGGGCTCCGTGGAAAAAAGAAGAGACTGAGCAAGATGGCACCCTTGGGCGGGAAGGGGACCGCGCATGTGCGCTGAATTCCCAAAGGCTTTCTTGGAAAGCTGGGGAAATGCTCCGTGCGAGGGCTCCGTCGGCGCCGACGTCACCCATATGTGAGGACTGACTTCCTGCTTGGTCCTGGAGAATGTCTCTTACATGTGTCAGTACAGTGCTGTGTACACTGTGAAGCACTATACAAATAGTAAGCAGTAGTGGTTTTATCCTTTGGCCACATCCATGTTGCCATGGACAAAGGAGAGTGCTCCTTTTGAGTCACTGAAGAAGGGTAAGGTTTGCTGAGGCTTGGAGGTTCTGAAATGGGAAAGTATAAAGCTAAATCCAAGTATTTACAACATATAGTAGATGGCTATATTGATAAACATCTAGTATTGGTATGAAGTCCTAAGGAAAAGACTCATAGAAATCAGATAGCATCAACCTCCAGTGATCTTGATGTACTCATAAGGACTCAGGAACAAACTCCACCACCACCCATAGTAATCTAGTAGGTCCTGCTACGTCATATCCAAATCAGGTTTCTTTGCAAAGTACCAGCTCCTCTCTCTTACATGTTAGTAGTGGAAACGTTAAAGTTCCTATTCTTTGCCCTATTGCGTCTGTTGGGGAGAGGGATTGGGTTAAGAGATGGTTCTTTCCGAAATATCTAGTTCTCAAGTGTCATTATTGGAGATCTGGAAAATTGTATCTGGAACTTAAATATTGATTATAGGAACAGTTTCACAGTTGGTGATTTTTCTACTCAGTTCACTGTGAAGTTTGAGGAAAAGGACGAATGACCAGACTGAGAAGCACATGTCCCCAAATTTGTTTCCATCTGAAATATTAGAAACAGCAGCATCTAATATAATAGTTTGTCTATCCATTGTAAGTTGGAAGCAATTGAGAATTTACCCAGAGTATGCAAATATTGAACCGCCCCTTAAATTTTTTACAATATATCTTATAGAGAGATACTAAAATTGTCCAATTGAGAAGGGGTGGGTGTTTCTATATTATACTATGTCCCCCAGAATATTATAGTGAATTCTGAACAGAAGGAGGGAGTGGAGGTTTTGTCACCTAGGATGACTCTGGATTTAACAGTTTTTCTGTGCACTGTTCATCAGTGTACTTCTCTTCATATGCCTCGGCCTCAGCATGTCACACAATTATAGTGTGTTTTTCTGTTAGAGAAGTATAGTTCGTGGTTACAAAGTCGCATATATTTTCACTAGTTGGACCAGATCTTTGAATAAGTTGCCTTCAGGTATAGTCAGTAACATAACTGATTAATAAAGTTTGGAGGAAATTGAAGACTTACTGGTTTATTATGGATTATTCTGGTGTACAATGTTTTATTTCAGATTTATTTTTAGATTCTTGTGCGATCTTAGTTTGTATTTGTTTATATTTAGATCTATGATTTTATTATGTTTGTGATTTTTAATCTGTGCTACAATAATTGAGACATGTTTATATGGCACTTGTTTATTCCTACACACGGGGGTGGGGGGGGGGGGGGCTCATGCTCTATCATGGTAACTAAAGCAATGGACAATGGGTGGATAAGTAAAAGAGAAGGTAATTTTTTAGTTAATCGAACCCCTAAAACTCCAGTCATATATTTGGTTCCTAAGAGCCACAAGTCTTTGGACAGGCCTCCGGGTAGACCCATAGTATCATATAGAGGTTCTCTGTCTGAAACTTTGTCCAAATTTTGTGACATGTTTTTACAGCTAGCAGCAGCCAGAGTTAAATCTTACATACGTGATACAGGTCATTTTTTTGATACAATCAGCAACTTGTGTTGATACATCTTCATATAAATTTTTGGTGACCCTTGTAAGAGCTATATATACTAATATTGATCAATCTGAGGTCATACATTGCCTCTAAATCTATCCATTAGATTTACCAGAATGTCTGCCATGACAATTTTTGTTAGATCTATTGGAATTGCTTCTTACTAATCATTTTTTTCGCTATGATGGCCAGTTTTATTTGCAAGCTTACAGTGTAGCGATGGGAGCGACGTTGGCTCCATCCATTGCCACAATCTATATGGCTGATTTTAAAGAGCATTTCATTTTTCCCTCAGAAGCCTGCAGATTTATATCATTCTGGCATTGATTTCTGGGTGACATCTTTTTTATATGGACTGGTACACTCCACCACATCAGAGTGTGAGCGAGGGGCGCAGTGACCACTACTCTGTCCCGCAGGCGGCCCAAGGGTTGCTGCTATTGCATTCACAATGTCCACAGAGCCTGCTGCATGCAGAGGCGGACCTGAGGAATGACATGTACCAGGGCCATCATGTGACCGAGGGCTCTCAACAGCCCATGGGTCATAGCATGGTTCTGGCATGGCAATGTGCCCATGACCTTGATGAGATGCTGCAGGAAAGCTCTCGCCTGAGTGGTATTAAGGAGGATCCCAATGAACTCCAGTTGTTTTACCGGATGGAGGTAAGGCTTCGGATAAATGACCACAAAGCCAAGGCCTTAGAGCACTTGAATGGTGAGCTCAGTGGACTGCCATACACTGGCCAGTGTGGGACCCTTTACGAGCCAGTAGGTCCAGGTAAGGGAAGACAAAGAACCCTCAGGTCTGGAGGAAAGCATCTATGGCTGGCAGGCACTTACTGGTAGCACTAGCCGACCAGCACGAACTGAAGGTACTGACTGTGATGCGGGTGGATCGGAACATGTGCATACGCATCCTTCAGGTCCAGAAGCAAAGCCAGTCATCTCATAGGAGGAAGCAGCGTCCCCATTGAGACCATTTTGAACTTTTCATGCACCAAGAACTGGTTGAGGTTTTGCAGATCCAGAATGGGGTGGAACCCTCCAGTCTTTTGGGGGACCAGGAAGTACCTGGAGTAAAATCCCTGCCTGGCTCAATGGTGAAGTCAACCATCAGGGCCACAACCTTAGTCTGCAGGAGGCTCCAGTGCGTGGAGTCTATGGAGTACTCCCCAGGATGGTAAGGAGGTGGTAGCTGGGTGAAATGCAACCAATAGCCATTCTGGACAATCTGTAGCATGCAGGCATCCGAGGTGACCAGAGGCCACAGGTGAGCAAAGTAGATGAGCCATCCCTCCACCTACAGGGGGATCTCGGATAGCAGTTGACTGGCTATGCCTCCTGAAGTCCTTGTCAAAACCCCCCACTGAGAGTGGGAAGCCTGGACCTTATTGCTGCACTTGTAGCTGGGATGGAAAAGTACCTCCGCGGGTACGGGAAGAAAGCCTTCTTGGTCGGCCCTTTCTTCCGCATGAGATCCGCAATCCTTCTGGAGAGCCTGGTGAGGGTCAGCTGCTCCTTCTCCAGGTTTCGGCCTTTTCCTCTACAGGCTTATCGAAAAGGTTTTCATGCCATCAGGGGACGTTGGTGATCTTGTCCTAGACCCACTGCTCCAGGTCAGAGGACTGCAACCAGACCATCCTCTGTGCAGTGATCCCTATGGCCACCACCCTACTGGCAGATTCAAAGGCGTTGTAAGTACCCCAGACCACAAACTTTGAGCGATCTTTGCCATGAGCAATGAGACCTCAAAAGTATTTATGGCAGTCTTTGGAAATGAGGGAAGTGAAGTCCTCTATGTCCAGCATGACATTTGAGGAACATGGTCATCTATGTTTGGTAGACTAGGATCTGTGCTATCAGCATGGAACCCCTGAAAGCATCTCCTCCAAAAAGTGTCCAGGGCCTGTGTCTCCCATGTGGGTGGTACCGAAGAGTGTGATTTGGCACTCTTTGCCCGCTTCAAGGTAGATTCGACCACAATGGAATTGTGGGGTAATTGAGGCTTCTTAAACCCTGGAACCTTTTGGACCTGGTACAGGGAATTAAGCCAGTGGCCGATGGCCAGGAGTGTGAATGGTGCCTCCCACAGCTGCAGAAGCAATCTTTGCAGGACATGCTGGATGGGAACCATCACAGCTTCACGAGGGACCAAGGGATACTGGAGGAGTTTCAGTTCCTCCACCCTTGGTTTCTCTTCCGATTCCAGAGAAAAGGTGATGGCCTTGGCCAGGTCCCAAACAAAACCCTAGAATGACATGTCTTCCAGGGCGACTTCTGTCTATACGTAAAGGGCGATGGGTCAGATTGAAGATCCTGGACCCAAAGTTCCAACAATGTTGATTCCGCCTCAGTCTCCCATTCTGATTCAGATTCCGAGAGGAAGTTGAAGTAATGCAGAGTCTCTTCCACAGGTAAGGGCGGAAGTCGATGGTCCCCTTTGCGCCCAGCCTGCTGATGGCAATGCCCGGGGGCCTCGGACTCTGATACACTGAAGAGGGAGATGGCTCTTGCCACTAGTGTCAATACTGGTCTGCCACCCAATGTCCAAGCTGGATGGACAGGGCAAGAGTTTCCAGAATCGACTGGAAGGAGTGCAGTGATGACACGCTCAATGCTGTGAAGCCTGCATTTCGCAGGTCTTCCACCGCTGCCAGGTGAGCTTCTAAGACTTACAGGCATTCCTCCAGAACCACCACTGATGAGGACGTCGATGCCGCAGCGACGAACATCTCCAGTGAATCCTTGGATGGGGACACCACGATAATAAGAGCATCGGGAGACATCCGGCAGCCCTCCTGGGCACTGGGAATGGACCCCACAGTTTGGGTCAGATCATCCCACTTGGCAAGCTTCGTCAGCCATTCTCGCCTTCACTGTCCGTCTTGTGTCCAGAGAGACTGCAATGACGCTGCACGTGGATTTTCTCCCCTTTTGGCGGTGGGAGGGGGGTGATCCCCCTCTCTGCTTGAACCCATCTGCTCCTGAGCCCTCTTCTCTTTTCCTTTGGCCACTTCAGGTGTGGACGAGGCGATCAGGGCTGAGGGGATACTGAATCAGATGAGCCAAAGAGCAATTTCTCCTGTTTTTCCTGACCCTTCAGCCATCGATTCATCATCTGCAAGCAGAGTTCGCAGGACGCTAGCTGGTGGTCGGACCCAAGGCATTGCAAGCACCGCTTATGGCGGTCAGTGGCAGAAATAGTCTTGCCACATTTGGTGCATTTTTTAAAGCTGCTAACAGACTTAGACATGCCAAAAAATACCGCCTTGGCAAAATTAAACTGAAAAACTGCTATCGGCAAGGAAAAAGATGCCAAAAGGCGCAAAAGCTATAGAAAGCAGCAATCAGAGGGTGAAAAAGTGAACAAAGGTTTAGCCACAAGGGCAAGAAATCCAAACTTTTTTCCGGACTGCAGGAACACGTCCTAGGGGCTCCATGGAAAAAGGGCGGCTGGAGAATATGGCACCATGGCAGGTGGGGAAGGCAGGTACACATGCGCGGTATACCTCCCAAAAGCTTCGTTTGGAACCTCAGGAGCATTACACGTGCGGGGCTCCGTCGGTGATAGAAACATAGAAACATGACGACAGAACAAGACCTATCTAGTCTGTCCTTCCATAACAACTACAACAGTCCCCTTTTTACCTTTAGAGATCCTCTGTGTTTGTCCCATGCTTTTTTGAATTCAGTTACTGTCCTCATCTCTACCACCTCCACTGGGAGACTATTCCATGGATCCACTACTCTTTCCGTAAAGAAATATTTCCGCATATCACTCCTGAATCTATCTCCCTTCACCCTCATCCCATGTCCCCTCATAGCAGAACTTGTTTTCAATTGAAAGAGGCTCTCTCCCTGAACATTTATGCCACAGAGGTATTTAAACATCTCAATCATATCACCTCTATCCCGCCTTTCCTCTAAGGTGTACATATTAAGATCCTTAAGTCTGTCCTCATATGCTTTATAATGAAGACCACTAATCATTTTAGTAGCCACCCTCTGCACCGACTCCATCCTGTTCACATCCTTTTGAAGGTGCGGTCTCCAAAATTGCACACTATACTCCAAATGAGGTCACACCAAAGACTTATAGAGAGGTATTATCACCTCCTTTTTTCTGCTAGCCATTCCTCTCCGTATGCACCCAAGCATCCTTCTAGCTTTTGCCGTCACCTTTTCTACCTGTTTAGCTGTTTTAAGATCATCAGACACAACCATGCCTAGGTCCCGCTCTTCTTTAGTGGACAAAAGTACCCCTTATACTATATTGCTCCCTTGGATTGCTGCAGCCCAAATGCATGACCTTACATTTTTTAACATTAAATCCCAGCTGCCACATTCTAGACCATTCTTCAAGCTTAGCAAGATCCTTCCTCATGTTATCTACCCCTCCCTGGGTATCTACTCTATTGCAGATTTTAGTATCATCCACAAAGAGGCAAACCTTACCTGAAAGCCCTTCCGTTATATCACTAACAAAGATGTTAAAAAGAATCGGACCAAGGACAGATCCCTGGGGCACACCACTGATAACATCCTTCTCCTCAGAGTGAGCTCCATTTACTTGTACTCTTTGTCGCCTCCCATCCAACCAATTCCTAACCCAAGCAGTAACTTTAGGGTCCATCCCTAGGGTGCTCAGTTTGTTTGTAAGTCGCCTGTGAGAAACAGTGTCAAAGGCTTTACTGAAACCTAAATACACCACATCTAGGGCTCTCCCTGGTCACCCAGTCAAAGAAATCAATCAGATTTGTCTGACAAGACCTGCCTCTGGTGAATCCATGCTGCCTCGGATCCTGTAATCCGCTGGACTCCAGAAACCTCACTACTTTTCTCTTTCAGCAGCGTTTCCAATAATTTACTCACTACCGAAGTTAAACTAACCGGCCTGTAGTTTTCAACCACATCCTTACTTCCGCTTTTGTGTAAAGGCACCACATGAGCCTCTCTCCAGTCCTTTGGCACCACTCCCGACTCCAATGAGGCATTGAAAAGGTCAGTCAGTGGAGCTGCTAGAACATCCCCAAGTTCCCTCAGTATTCTTGGGTGTATCCGATCCGGTCCCATAATCCTCACATATGATGTCAATCATACTTGAGGATTATTTCCTGCTTGTTCACAGAGAATTTATCTTTCAACAGCTTAAATAAACAAAAATGGAAAAAGTTACTGAGTTTATTTTTTTAATATAGAGACAAATCGAAAAGGAAAAGGATAAAGTGAGATGGAGATACATAGAAACCACTGTGCATTATTAAGGAGTAACCTAACAGCTACTGGCAGCAAACTAAAAATATAATCAAGAGAAAAACCTGTTGTCAATATACAGATGCACCGTTTTACAGTATATGTTATATGTTAGAACACTGTAACTGATACAACCTGAACAGAGCCCTCACCCCTCTTTTTACGAACAGGGCTTCTGTTTCTTTATTTTAACCTAAAAACATCAATTAAATTCTCCTAATATATCAATTTATTTATTGCGTGGATGTGATATGAACTTCAGAAAAAAAAATTACTCTGTGCACTCCCTTTGTTTATTCTACCTTCTTGCCCCTGCTCCAGTACTTTCTCTCCCATTCCTGTTGTTCCTCATACAAATTATGCTCCTGTGCTAGTCTCGAGAAAATAGGAGCTGTGAGAAGACAGTTGGTGTAAGGGCACCAATCAGTTGAAACTCAATGATAGCTGTGCAGCAGCAGCAGCAGCAAATGTACTAGAGACGGCACTTGTATGGAGAATGAAAAAGTGAGCATTAGACCAGGGAACAGGAGGATAAAAACGAGTACAAGGGGTGGGAGTGGTTTGAGTAAATGGTGGGGATATTTTGCTGAGAGCAAGGAAGGAATTTGAAAGAGTGGTGAGAAAGAGCCAGAAATTGTTACAACCCTCCCCTTAAAAAAACAACAACAATTTAATGCATCCACATAAAACTGTAAATACCTAAAAACAAAAGCAAATAACAATATATAAACAGTTTCAAAATCCTCCAAAAAGAAGTCCTATTTATTCATAACAAACTAATGGCATGCAAAGCAGACCATCTGATAACGTCACATACAATATACATTTGGGAGGCATTTGGAAAGCTTGTTTTGTAGATTTACAAAGGGAGTTAAGACATGGCTATTTACCCAGGCCTTCAATGGGTCCTAAACCTCATCTGTGGTGTTATCATCTTATGTCTTGGCCAGCTCCAGCTTTCCCTCCCTCTTTTTGTATAGCACAGTTACTTACCTGTAACAGGTGATTTCTGGGAACAGCAGGAATAAGTCTTCACATATGGGTACGTCGGTACCGATGGAGCCTGCACGGGAATGCTCCCCAGCATCCAATCAGAAAGCTTTTGGGAGCATCCCCCGCGCCTGCGCACTGCCTTCCCGCCTTTCCAACTGCCTCTCCTCAGTTGAGTTTCATAGCTGAGACAAAGGGAGAGAAAGAGGAAAGGAAGATAGATAGATAGGTACAACTCCTAGGGGAGGTGGGTGGGTTGTGAAGACTTATTCCTGCTGTTCCCAGAGATCACCTGTTACAGGTAAGTAACTGTGCTATCTCCAGGAACAAGCAGGAATGAGTCTTCACATATGGGGACTCCCTAGCTATAGATGCCAGGGGGAGATCCCATAAAATGTGTGTCCGTGGAACAGGGCTGCACTTACCACACATGGATCTCTGGCATCCCATGAGGGATGGCGGGTAGGAGTTGAAAAGAGAGGAGCTGTAGGAAAACAGCTAACCTAAGGACTACAGGAGAGGAGTCCTTGGTATATATGATAATTACTATTAAAAATATTGAAAGGCAATCACAATATGGATCTTACCTACTGGATTGCAGGAAGTAGAGAGGCTGATGGAGTCTACTGGAGATTCAGTAGAGGAATCCTCATTTTGACCTCACAGCAGTGAAGGTGAAGGTCTAAATCTGGACTTGGCAGGTGACTCAATTGTCAACTGGGGTAGTATAAGAACGGCAGGTCTTCAGTGGAAAGCTTTATGAGAAAAAGCTGAAAACTCTTTTATCTACAGAGTCATTAACAGTTAGGAGTAAAAGAGGAAGACTGACAGAGTTGGACAAGTAGCCCAGTCCTGGAGGGAAGAAGGGGTATGGAAAAAAGCCCGTATTCCCATGGAGGACAGATGTGTGAAGGGCTGAAATCTCAGAACTACTGAAGATCTACACTTTCTTTCCTAGCTGGTGAGAGATAGGAAAGATATTGAAGCATGATGCTTCAGGGATAGCGAGACCTAGAGTAAAGAGGAAGCTGTCAGTACCACAGTAGTGGTTGTGTGCAGAACACTCCCAACATACTGAGGGACAGTATGAACATATGCAAGCCCACTGTCTGGAACGTCTAAGAAGGTGAAAACCTTTATAGCATAGACAATAGGGAGATAGTATGCAAAGACATATCTGCTTATAGAAGCATCTGGATAGATACACACACATATATATACATACATATATATATATATATACATACATTATATATATATATATACACACATATAGAAAGGGATATATATAGATATGTATATAAATGTATATATATATGTGTATGTGGATATACATATATATATATAGGAGCATAACCCATGCACACACAGCTTACCGATATATGTATCTATAGAAAATATATAGAGATATATACATACATGAATATGTATGTCGGAAGATACATGTCTGCAACTTAGCCCCATAAGGACATTCACATGAGAGATGTGAAGGAGAAAGATTCATCTAATAACAAGAAGATGGAATCTACTTGAGAAGATATATAGAGAATCTATTTCTCCGGGCTAAGAAGGTGCAGGAATACTATCCAGTGAAATAACCAGGAGGGTTGCGTGAAATAACAGAGGATAATATCAGTCTGTAAAGCGTAGTTACTCACCTGTAACAGGTGTTCTCCAGGAGCAGCAGGAATCAGTCCTCACTTATGGGTGACGTCGGCGCCGACGGAGCCCTCGCGGAGCAATTTTCCCCAGCTTTCAAAGAAAGCCTTTGGGAATTGCAGCGCGCATGCGCGGTCGTCTTCCCGCCCGAGGGTGCCATCTTAGCCAGTCAGATGACATAGCTAAAAAAGACAGCATAAAAATTTGCAAAAAAAGAACATAAGCAGACGATTGCAACTCCAAGGGGAGGAGGGAGGGTAGTGAGGACTGATTCCTGCTGCTCCTGGAGAACACCTGTTACAGGTGAGTAACTACGCTTTCTCCAGGACCAAGCAGGAAGTCAGTCCTCACTTATGGGACTCCCAAGCTCAAGGCTACCGGAGACCCTAAGCACAAAAATGAGCTCCCTCTAGCGCAGCAGCACAGAAGGATAGAATCTTCGCTGAATTATCACCCACCGGTAGCCCACATCCGGGATGGAGGGTAGGAGTTGCTCAGACCTCAAAGAGATTACGGAGGACTGCCTGTCCGAAAGCACTGTCCCTACGGGACTCCCTCTCGAGACAGTAATGGACCGCAAAAGTCTGGCTCGAAGACCAAGTAGCGGCCCGGCAGATGTCTGCCAGCGGAACAGAGCGGAGGTAAGCCACTGACGTAGCCTTTGCCCGAACGCAATGAGCCGTGACTCGACTTTCTAAGGAGAGTCCGGCTGCCCCATAAGCCCAAGAGATACAGTCCGCAACCCAGATGGACAGAGTACGCTTGGAGACCGGGAGCCCCAATTTATTGGGGTCAAAAGACACAAAAAGCTGAGCAGCTTTACGGTGCTCCCGCGTACGGTCAAGGTAGAAGTTCAATGCCCTTCTACAGTCCAGGGCATGGAGGACCGTTTCAGCTCGGCTGGAGTGTGGTCTGGGAAAGAAGGTTGGAAGTACCACCTCCTGATTGATGTGAAAAGGGGAGACCACTTTAGGCAAAAATTTTGGGTGAGTCCGTAGGACTACCCTATTCTTGTAGAACCTAGTGTAAGGGGGATCAGACACGAGGGCCTGCAATTCACTTACGCGTCTAGCGGAAGTGAGGGCTATCAAGAACAGCGTTTTCCAAGACAGAAAACGGAGAGAACAGGTAGCCATAGGTTCAAAAGGCGGACAGGTGATCCGCTGCAAAACCACATTCAGGTCCCAGTCAGGCGCTGGCGGGCGCAGAGGTGGTTTAAGTAGAAGGAGACCTCGGAGAAACCTCGCTACGAGAGGATCGTTTGAGAGAGGTCTGCCGTCCACCGGCACATGATGTGCTGAAAGAGCACTGAGGTGAACTTTGACGGAATTGGACTTAAGTCCCAGATTAGAGAGGTGCAGCAAGTACTGCAAGATCACCGACACCGGGCAGGAGAAGGGATCCTGAGACTGCTGGGTACACCAGACTGCAAAGCGACGCCATTTAAGGGCGTAGCATTTGCGGGTAGAGGGCCGTCGCGAAGCCAAGACGACCTCCTCCACCTCCGCCGGCAGGAGAAGGGGAGCAAGGACTACCCTCTCAGCAGCCAGGCCATGAGGTTGAGAGACCTGAGGTTGGGGTGCAGAAGGGACCCCTGATCCTGAGTGAGGAGATCCGGTTGTACCCCCAGAGGGATTGGATCCTCCACCGCCAGTTGCAGCAGGAGCGGAAACCACGGCTGCCTGGGCCAGCGAGGGGCCACCAGGATCATGAAGGCTTTGTCTCGGAGAACCTTGAAAAGAGTCCGAGAGACCAGCGGGATGGGAGGGAAAGCGTACAGAAGGCTCCCCGACCACGAGATCAGAAAGGCGTCCGCCGCAACACGAAGGGGGTGTGGCTGACGAGAGCAGAAGCGAGGAAGCTGCCGGTTGTGAGGACTGGCAAAGAGATCCACCGTGGGGAGACCCCACTTGAGGAAGAGCTTCTGAACTACCAAGGGATCCAGACGCCACTCGTGCGGCTGGAGGACCCTGCTGAGTTTGTCTGCAAGGCAATTTTCTTGGCCCGGGAGATAAACTGCCTTGAGGAGAATGCCGTGACTGACGGCCCAAGAGCAGAGCTTCTGTGCCTCCCGGCAGAGGAGGAAGGAGCCCGTGCCCCCCTGCTTGTTCACGTAGAACATGGCAACTTGATTGTCCGTCTGGACAAGGACGGACTGTTGGGAAGTCAGGTGGGAGAAGGCCTTGAGAGCTAGGCGGATCGCCCTGAGCTCCAGGAAGTTGATCTGCTGAGCAGACTCCCACGTGGTCCAGAGGCCCTGAGTACGTGCCTCTTGGCAATGTGCTCCCCAGCCCAGGAGGGATGCATCGGTGGTCGGCTGAGGTGACTGGAAAGGCATTCCGAATATCAGGTTCGGCTGCCGGAGCCACCACCGGAGAGACGAGAGCAGCGGCTCGGAGACGCGCACTAGGTCTGCCAGGCCGCCTGTGGCTTGTCGCCACTGCTGGCGGAGACACCATTGAGCAGACCGCATGTTCAGGCGGGCATTGGGGGTCACATGGACGGTGGAAGCCATATGGCCGAGCAGTCTCAGGAAGCGCCTGGCGGAGACCAGGGCTGGCTGCGAAAGCGGTCGGCTAGGTCCATGAGCCGTTGAGCCCTGTCGAGCGGTAGGTACGCTCGTGCCCGAGGAGTGTGCAGCCTTGCGCCGATGAACTCGAGATCCTGTGAGGGGAGCAAAGTGGACTTTGCGAAGTTTATGACAAAGCCCAAGTGCTGCAGCAGAGTCACCGTGCGGCACGTGGCGTTGGTGACCTCTTGAGCGGACGCTGCTCTGATGAGCCAGTCGTCGAGGTACGGAAAGACATAGAGGCCGTGAAGCCGGAGATGGGCCGCCACGACCGCGAGACATTTTGTGAAGACTCGCGGTGCGGAGGATAGGCCAAAGGGCAGTACTCTGTACTGGTAATGATTTCCTGCCACCACAAACCTTAGGTATTGGCGGTGGCTTGGGTGGATGAGGATGTGCGTGTAGGCATCCTTTAGATCCAAGGAGCATAGCCAATCTCCCTGCTGGAGGTAGGGCAGAAGGATTCCAAGGGTAAGCATTTTGAACTTCTCCCGCACAAGGAACTTGTTGAGGTTGCGCAAGTCCAGGATGGGTCTGAGGCCCCCTGTTCTCTTTGGTATCAGAAAATACCTTGAATAAAAACCTTGACCTCTCAGGTGGTGGGGCACCGGTTCCACCGCCTGTTCCTGCAGAAGACCTGCTAACTCCTGAAGGAGCAACTCCCTGTGCAGAGGGGGGCGCGAAGGTTCTCCCGGAAAATAGGAGGGAGGGACCTGATGGAAGTGGAGAAGGTAGCCTTCTCGCACGACCTGAAGTACCCAGGCATCTGCGGTGATGCTGGACCACCTGTGGGCGAAGTGAACCAGCCGGCCTCCGGTGCTGGGAGGAACCAGCGGGGGGGGAGAGGCTATGCTGAGCGAGTCAAAAACCCCCACCCTGCTGAGCAGGGGCTGGTGGTGCAGGCTTGGGGGCTTGCTGCCTACGGGACCCGTTACCCCGTCCCTTGGCCTGCTGGCCCTGTTGGGGAGCTGCAGGGGCCTGATAATGGGGGTACTGTTTGTAGGCAGCCGCCTTCCTCGGGTAAAAGGACTTTTTTCCCGAGCCCTTCTTTTTCTGGGAAGGGGCGGAGGTCTTCCTAGAAAGCCTGGTCCTGGTGAGAGTCTCAGTCTCAATTTGTGCAGCCTTTTCAGCCATGGGCTTGCCAAAGAGGTTTTCGCCTCGGCAGGGGACATCGACCAACTTGTCCTGTACCCAGGGCTCAAGGTCCGACGACTGAAGCCAAGCCTGTCGGCGGGCACCGATGCCGGCTGCGGCCACTCTAGCCGAGGCCTCAAAGCCATCATAGGCTGCTCGGGACATGAACTTTGAGCATTCCCGAATGCCCGTGGACAAGGCTAGGAACCTCCGCAAGGGCTCCTCGGAGAGACCAGCGGAGAATCCGGCTAGCTCTTTAGCCAGATCCCGGAGATACATGCCCATGTAGAGCTGGTAAGTCTGGACACGACATGCGAGCATAGAGCCCTGGAAGCACTTCTTGCCAAGGCCATCCAGGTTACGGGCCTCCCTTCCAGGAGGCACCGAGGAGTGCATCTTCTGGCTCTTAAGACGATGCATGGCCGATTCCACTACCATGGAATGGTGTGGCAGCTGTGCCTTCTGAAAGCCAGGGCTCTTGCGGACCCGATAGATAGAATCGACCCGCTTGCTCAGGACCGGCGAGGAGGCCGGACTCTCCCACATGCGGAAGAGTAGTCGTTCCAGCATAGGAGGAACCGGCACAGTAAAGTGCTCCCTCGCGGGAGAGTCATACTGGAGGGCGTCGAGCTCTTCGGCTCGAGGCTCCTCCTCGGGATCCGCAGGGAAGGCCAAAGCCTTGGCCATATCCCTAACGAAGTCCGAGAACCGGGCATCCTCCGGGGGGGACTGCTTCCGAGGCTCGGACCCCGGTGAGTCCGATGGGACACACCGAGTCCGGAAAGAATCAGGTGACTCTTCCTCCTCAGACTCCCAGACCGACTCCGACGAGGACTCGGTGGGGTCGGCCCGGGCAGGGTGCGGCGCCAGCCGTCCCGACGTCGAGGGAGTCGGCGTCGGCGACCTCGGTCCCGAACGGGAGGCCGAGGGTGACCTCGACCGAGGATCGACTCGAGTTCTCATTGACTCGAGGATCGGCTCGGTCTCCGGGGTCGACTTGGACGTCGACGTCCCGGCGGTCGGGGCAGCGGCGCCAGCGAGCAGTGCCCGCTGCTGGTCCATGAAGGCAGACAGTCTGCTCTCCAAGGCCGTCAACCTGAGTCCGAGCTCAGGTGACCCAGCAGCCCCCGACTCGGGGCCCGACGTCGGCTGTCGCGGAGGCGAGTCCAGAAGGACCACAGGACTTACCCGGGCAGGCATCTCCGACTCCAGGCGAGGTCGCTTCGGGATGTGTTCCTTCTCCAAGGACCCGGGGCGGCTGTCGGGGCTATGCGACCTGGCCCTCGCGGAACCAGGAGCGTCCACCGACGCCGCCCTCGCGGGTGTTTCCTTCCGACGATGGTCCCCGGAGGGAGAACCCCGGTCGGAGGAGCTCCGGCGACGGTCCGAGCTGGAGCCTTTCGACGCGGAGGCCTCCGACGAGGTCCGGGTACGGCTGGGGTCAGCGAAAATTCTCTCACGCTGATGCCGCCGACTCCTCAACGCCTTTGAGGACAGTTTGCTGCAGGGCCCACAGATCAGTTCCTCATGATCCGGGCCCAGGCAGCGGAGGCAAAAGTCGTGTGTGTCGGTTAGTGACATATTTCGGTCACACCGACCACACCGCTTAAACCCACTGGCAGCCATCGGGGGAAAAAGGGCCCCTGCGAGGTCAAAGGACCGGGCTGCCAGGGAAACCGAAAACGAAAGCTGACTAAGTCAGAAAAACCGAAAAAAGTAAGCGGACTCGAGACCGGCGTCGCGAGTCCGGGCGGGAAAGCGATCGGCGTCGAACCGAAAGGAAAAAGAATAAAATAATGAAGAAAATCGACTTTTTCGCGGGGACAAGACGGGGACGTCTGTAGGGCTCCGCGGAAAAAAGAAGACTGGCTAAGATGGCACCCTCGGGCGGGAAGACGACCGCGCATGCGCGCTGCAATTCCCAAAGGCTTTCTTTGAAAGCTGGGGAAAATTGCTCCGCGAGGGCTCCGTCGGCGCCGACGTCACCCATAAGTGAGGACTGACTTCCTGCTTGGTCCTGGAGAAACAGCAAGTCCTGAGTTTTGTAGGACTCTGACATGGTAAATGGACAGAAAACGCATAGGAGGAGATACCAGGATGACCCACTGGAGGGACACAGGGGTATCATGCGTTAGTAGTAGAATATGTGCTGTCCATAAGGTTTGGATAGCTTGAGGACAAGCTGTAAGGAAAAAAGAGCATATTCCTGCAGGATTGGAAAACTCTTTGGACATTCACGCAGAAAAGGCTTATATCCTGTATCATAACAGGAGACAACAGGGTGTGGAGAACCCGCACAGTCATGGAAAAATGACTGATAAGCCTTTTCCACCATATAGAATAGCCATCAGAGACAAAGTCTAATGCTCTCTAGCAAGGGCCCATAGTAGAAAGCTTCTCTGAAGATTGCAGAGAGCATATGCAGGAGAATTAGGAGATAAAACTGACTGTAGGTCAGTTGTGCTGCCAAATCCAAGAAAATGGAGATGGCAAGAAAAGAAGATAATGTGAGAAGCCTGAAGTGATTAGGATTATCCAAGATAGATGGGCACTATCTTGGAATCACTACTAAGGCTAGACAGAAAGTAGTGGAAGACAGACTGGAAACTTGTAGAAAAGTACCAGTAGTTCAATCACTGGAACTCCTGCATGAGCAGCAGCTGAAAGAGACAGCAGAGAGAATCTTCCTGTGTAAAACAGAGAAAATAGACAAAGGGAGAGGAAAAATTCCTGTCCCTGTCTGTGTCCAGAGAATTTATTCAAGGAAAAAACTCTACACTAGAAGAAAGGTTAGAGAAGCTCTGCAGTATGGTACCACTCATCCAGGAGAAACCCTAGATGAGAGGGTAGAGAAACAGGAGCTGAAGGGTGACTTACCATATGGTAAGTCTGCTGAAGGAAAAAATATTCATGTTGGGACAGAAAAACTATCATGGGACAGTTGTTAACTTCTCTTCTTGGAAGGAAGAAGAGGAGAAATCTGTAACTATAGACATGAATATCCTGACAGCTCAGCTGAAGAAAGAAAACCATGTGTAGAGCTTTAAAGAAAAAAACAGTGAACAAACTTCTGCTAAGAAGTTAACTGTAGGTTGCAGCCTTCAGGAACCTATGGCTGCTGGGTTTGCTGAGTCTGGCTAGAATTTGGATTCTTCAGAGCAGGACGAGGTGTCCCCTGCTTGGGTACAGCTAGATGATGGGCAGGAGAAGAGTGAAACCTTCTTTTCTTAGGGAAAGAAGGTTTGGTAGGACATCTCCTACCTCCTGGGGAAGAAGGAGGCTTAGGGTGGTCTCCAGAACCAGGGAAGTCAGTGGAGCAATGAGCAACCTGACGTAAAGCCTCCCTATTAAAGAGATTTTCTCCAGTACAAGGAGAATTACCCAGTGTGTGCTGTGCCCATCTGCTCAAGTCGGAAGCCTGGAGCCAGGCTCTACGTCGTGCTCCTATGGCTATAGCAGAGGTTCTGCTAACAGACTCAAAAGAGTCTAGAGAAGCACGAGAAAGAAACCAAGAGAGATTCTGGCTATGACTAAGAAGTAAGGAATATTTATTTATTTATTTAACATCTTTTATATACCGCACTATTGTCACCAGCGCGGTTTACATGTAACAAACATATACATACAAAGAACTGTAATGCATTTTACAAGTAACAGGGTTTTTGAAAACTTGGGAATAACAAGGTACAACAAGTATAACAAGGAATAGTCTGCAGCCTTGGGCTCTGATAGAAAAGGAGTCAAAAGAAATAATTTCTTTGTGACCTCCTGGAGAGACAGACTCATATAGAAAATATTTATTTTATTTATTTATTATTTATTTGTATTTCTTCTATACCGCACTCTTTTTCATCAGCGCGGTTTACATTAAACAGGAATACTCATTTCAATCAACAGACTGTGGTGAGCTTACATATAACAGGAAATATACAACTGGGATTATAACTTAGGGAAACTATGTACATATAAGAGATAATCCTTGTTGCCAGCAAAGATGTTTGGAAGGTTTGACGTCCAAAGGCATCAAGTGCTCTAGATGCACGACCTGGCGGATAAGAAGAATGCTTTTTCTTGCTTTTCACCTTCCTCATTGCTGATTCCACTACAATGGAATGATGGGGAAGTTGAGTCTTTTGAAACCCTGGAGAGGGGGGCACCTGATACAGAACATCAGTTGCTGTAGAAGGTGAGGAAACCCTCAAGGGTGTTTCCCATATTCTGAGAAGAAGATTCTGCAAAGAATGATGTAAAGGAAGCATTATATTTTCCCTTTCTGCAGGAGAGCCTGGAGTAGGATCACAGCCAGGGATAGGAATAGCAAGGAATGTTGCCATGTCAAGGAGAAATTTCTGAAAAGAAGGATCTCCAATGGGAACCATCTCTGGATAGGCTAAGGTAGAAGTAACAGCCCGGGCACCAGAGGATGTACTGGGCTGGTGCAGAAAAAGAGCCCCACTAGATGGATACTGGTACTGGCAGTCACGATTGGAGACAGTCAGTACTGCATCGTCCATGCCAGGTATCGACTCCAAACTAGGCATAGAAAGGAGCGATGGAGAAAAAAGCATGAAAGTGGCTGGTCTCGATGTGACTGCAGGAACCGACATCGATACCGACACCGGTAGCTTGCCGGAATCGAAGGTGATAACGCCATCGAAGCAGTTATCGAAGGCTGCTCAAGCGGTACCGAGGGAACCCAAACCCCTTGGTGAACATCCTCGGTACTGCGCAGCCGGACTCAATAAGCGTCGGTACCCTGTCTTCTAGACTAGATATAGATTCCAGACTCGGCATCGAAGGGAGCGAGTCTATCGATGCATGTCTGGAGGGTACCGACATCGGTGGTGGTATCGGCAATGCTGTCGATACCGGAAAGTCAATCTGGGACGTATCGATCGGTCCCGAAGGTACAGAGGACGCCAGATGACGATCCTTGGCGAAGAGTGGATCACTCAACACCGGTGTCGATGCCGGGGTATCGGTACCGCTCGAAGCGGATGCCATCCCCGAGCATGGCTCAGAGTCGGGAAAGTCAATCTGGGACGTATCGATCGGTCCCGAAGGTACCGAAGACGCCAGATGACAATCCCTGGTGAAGAGTGGATCACTCAACACCGGTGCCGATGCCGGGGTATCGGTACCGCTCAAAGCGGATGCCGCCACCGAGCATGGCTCAGGTATGTTCTGTGAGGGGTGAGCCCCAGGAACATCCTGAAACCCCTGAGATGCTTTGGAGCCTGAAGACTCCCGCCGGGGTTTTAATGCCAATGGGGTCTTGAGGGTAAGGCCAGGGCCGTCAGCATGCTTGGCATGAGACCTACCACTCAAGGATTGGCTAGTCTTAACAGACTGTTTGTGGGTTACCTGATCCTGTAGAGAAGAAATGGCTGGTGCCCTCACCAAGGGAGGGAAAACGGTATCGAGGGAAACTCGAAATAGGGAACTTCTCAAAGTATTGTAGCCTGATTGTTCAGGGGAAAAAGGGTCGGGACCCAAACAGGTGAGACACCAGTAGTTGGAGTCTAAAAAGAAAACTGTGTTTCCAGAGTTAAGGCACTTCTTAGGAGAAGAAGGCTCCATGATGGAGAGGCCTTGGAGGCCCAAAAAAATTAAAGACAGAAACTGAGGGAAAAACTCTCCCTAAGTTTGAGAAAAAGAAAAGAAAAAACCCACCGGCCGTACCGGTGGCGGCGGGAAAACAGCCGCGACCACAAGGAAACAAGAATGAAAGAATTGAAGAAAAACGTTTCTGCGGTGACAGGACGACGCCCTGCCGGCTCCGCGGAAAAACGAAAACTGAGGAGAGGCAGTCGGAAAGGCGGGAAGGCAGTGCACAGGCGCGGGGGATGCTCCCAAAAGCTTTCTGATTGGATGCTGGGGAGCATTCCCGTGCAGGCTCTGTCGGTACCGACGTACCCATATGTGAAGACTCATTCCTGCTTGTTCCTGGAGATCTCCAATTTACATATCTTTTGTATTTTAACTTAAATATTTCTGTTCTATGCTCCTCTGCATTTGAGTCTTTAAATATCTGATTAGTCTTTTTGTAGTTGATATTTGATCGATTTGTATATTACCATACCTATATTAATTTTTGTAAACTGCCATGATGTCAAATGGTGGTATACCAATAACTCCAATAAATAAATAAATTGGAAAACAGAAATTGATGAACCAAGGTTGCTTGCCCAAGAAAAAGTTTTAAAAAGCAAACAAGAGGTAATTAGATCTTACCTGCTAATTATTGTTCCTGAAGGAACGACAGTCCAGTCCCTTACTTCAGGGTTACGCAACCCTTCCAGCAGCTTGGAGGCTGAGCCCAACCTTTTTGGGGTGGAGCGGTATATATACCAGTGGTGCCACCCACCAATTCCAGTAAACTACTGTCAAAGCAGATATAACCAACCTAGATAACTCTGACAACGTAAGTAATCAAACTCCGGCAAAACAAACTCAATCTAAATAATTTTTTTTTTTTTTAAACCAGGAGAAGGTAGTAGGAGAGGAGGTCCAGGGAGAAGGTAGGAGAACTGCCATGGTGCGTGCCTTTCCTCCAGCCTGACCCACCAACCCACCTGAAACCGCCCTCGGGCCGCAGTCCCCTAACAAAGAGAACGGCCGGAATGGCTACAGAACTAGGGAGGGTAGTAGGGACTGGACTGTCGTTCCTTCAGGAACAATAATTAGCAGGTAAGATCTAATTACCTCTTCCTTATCGTCACTCCAGTCCAGTCCCTTACTTCAGGGAAGTACCAGAGCAGTACCAGCCCGGGCGGGATCTGCCATTCCGGAACGTAGCACTGCCTGTGCAAACCTAGAGTCCGAGGAGCTCTGCACGTCCAGCCTGTAGTGCTTGGTGAAGGAGTGCAGAGAGGACCAAGTCGCTGCCCTACAGATATCCAGAGGAGGTACTAGACTGAACTCCGCCCAAGAGGTAGCCTGAGCTCGAGTTGAGTGAGCGCGCAAGCCCCCTGGGACCTGTTTCCCCTTGAGGATATAGGCGGAAGCAATCGCCTCCCTGATCCATCTGGAAATTGAGGCCTTGGCCGCCGCCTCACCCTTGTGGGGCCCTCCGAACTGTACAAAGAGTCGTTCGGATTTCCGAAAGGGCGCCGTGCGGGAGAGGTAGCGCTTCAAGGCTCTGGGGACGTCGAGCAGATGGAGCTTACTGTCTCCCCCTACTGGACCCTCCGGCCGGAGAGTCGGGAGAGAGATGGACTGGTTGACGTGGAAGGGGGAGATCACCTTAGGCAAAAAGGAAGGAAACGTCCTAAGGACTACCTTATCCCTGAGGAAGGACAGAAAGGGGGGCCGAGAAGACAGGGCTTGCAGTTCGGAGACTCGTCTGGCTGAGCAAACGGCCACCAGGAACACCGTCTTCAGCGTCAGATCCTTCAAGGAGGCCTTCTTCAAAGGCTCAAACGGACCCGCGGTTAGGGTATTCAGTACCAGGTTGAGGTCCCAAGGGGGTATGACCGATCTTCGTTGTGGTCGGAGCCGCTTGACCGCTTTCAAGAATCTTGCAACGTCCGCGTTTGCTCCCAAGGCTTTTCCGCCCACCTTGCCACTATAGCACGCGATGGCCGCCAGTTGTACTCTCAAGGAGCTGTGAGCTAAACCCTTGTCGAGGCCCGCTTGCAAGAACTCCAGCACCTCCGGGACCGAGGCCGACAGGGGATTCTTCCGGCGTTCTGTACACCATGCCTCAAAGATACGCCAGACTCTTACGTAGGAAAGATAGGTGGAGCGCTTCCTCGCGCTCAACATGGTCGCGATTACTGCCGGTGAGTAGCCGCGCATCAAGAGTCGCGCCCTTTCAATAGCCATGCCGTAAGCGAGAATCGATCCACGTGTGGCATCTGAACCGGTCCTTGCTTGAGTAGGTCCTTCCTGACCGGAAGGCGCCATGGTCGGTCGGCGATCATCCTTACCAGATCCGCATACTAAGGACGGCGAAGCCAATCCGGAGCAATGAGGACTACTAGACCCCGGTGAGCTTCCACCCGCTGGAGGACCTTCCCGATTAGAGCCCAAGGGGGGAAGACATAAAGGAGACCTTCCATGGGCCACCTTTGAGACAGGGCGTCCAGGCCCTCGGACATCCTTTCCTTTCTCCTGCTGAAGAATCGGCTTGCTTTGGCGGATGTGAACCGTGCCATGAGGTCCATTACTGGGGGACCCCACCGGGCCACTATCTGATCGAAGACCTCTTGATGCAGTTCCCACTCGCCGTGATCTATCTTGTACCTGCTGAGGTAATCGGCCATGATGTTGTCCGTACCGGCCACGTGCTGTGCTGAGAGTGCCTCCAGGTGGACTTCCGCCCACTTGAACAGGGAGTCCGCCTCCTTTTCCAATGCCGGACTGCTGGTACCTCCCTGGTGATTGATGTACGCCACGGCGGTGACATTGTCGGAGAGGACGCGAATTGCTTTCCCTCGCACTGATGGCTGAAGAGCCCTGAGCGCCCGCGTGACCGCTCTCAATTCCAGTCGGTTGATAGGCCATAGGGATTCTACTGCTGACCACCGCCCCTGGACAAACTGGTCCTCGAAATGAGCCCCCCAGCCTGCCAGGCTGGCATCCGTCGTCAAGAGTACCCACTGAGGAGGTTCGAGGGGCATTCCGCGACTCAAGTTCCTTGGGCACCTCCACCAGAGAAGAGAGTGTCTGGTCCGAGGAGCACAGGGGAGCTGCCGCAACAAGGGGTGCTGTTGAGGGGACCACCGCCGCAATAGAGACCGCTGTAAGGGGCACATGTGAGCTCTGGCCCACGGGACGACTTCTATTGCCGCCGCCATGGTTCCCAACAATTGCAGGTAATGCCTCGCTGAAGGAAGCCGCCTGACCATGAACTGTGAGACTAGGGTTCTCAGGTCCTTTAGCCTTGAGCTGGACAGAAAGACCCTGCCTTTGCCTATGTTGAACCTTGCTCCGAGATATTCGAGCTCCTGTGATGGAACCAAACTGCTCTTTGCTCGATTGATGACCCATCCTAGTTCCTCCAGAACTTGAACTACTTTGGCTGTTGCCTGGCGACTTTCCTCTTCTGACTTTGCCCGGATCAGCCAGTCGTCCAGATAGGGGTGCACTAAGATTCCCTTCTTTCGTAGGGCGGCCGCTACTACCACCATCACCTTGGTAAAGGTTCTGGGCGCTGTTGCTAGCCCGAAGGGTAGCGCCTGAAATTGAAAATGACCTCGAGGGACAGCGAATCTGAGGAACTGCTGATGGGCCTTTCTGACCTGGATATGCAAGTACGCTTCTGTCAGATCCAGCGATGTTAAGAACTTTCCGGCCCTCACGGCCGCTATTATTGATCTCAGGGTCTCCATCCGGAAGTGAGGTATCTTGAGACAGCGGTTGACCTGCTTTAGGTCCAGGATCGGGCGAAAAGATTCCTCCTTTTTTGGGACAACGAAGTAAATCGAGTACCGACCCGTACCGCATTGGTCTGGGGGCACCGGAACTACGGCCCCGAGAGCTATGAGGCGGGAAAGAGTCGACTCTATGGCTTCTCTTTTTGCTGCGGAACCGCAGGGAGACTGAACAAACGCTGGGAGTATTTGCTTTGCAAATTCGAGGGAGTATCCTTCTTGAATCACTTCTAGCACCCATTGATCGGACGTGACTCGGGACCAGGCGGAAAGAAACTGCCTCAGGCGACCGCCTACTGGCAATCCGTCCTCCCGGGCCCCCTGTATCTCATTATTGCTTTCTGGGGCCCGAGGAGAAGGAGGAGGAAGAGGATGAGAAACCTCTGCCCCGAAACCCTCTGGAACCTTGACCCCTAGAGTTAAAACGACCCCTGAGGAAAGGGTTAGGTCTGCTTGAGCGAAACCTCCGGGGTTCTCTGGATTGGTTCCGAGCAGGGGCAGAAGATCGTGTTTGCTTGATCCTGTCCTCCGGAAGTCTGCCGCCCTTGGACTCGCCCAGGTCCTTTACTAACTTGTCCAAGTCTTCTCCGAACAAAAGTTTCCCTTTAAAGGGGAGGCGACTCAGGCGAGCTTTGGAGGAGGCATCCGCGGCCCAATTCCGGAGCCACAAGTAGCGTCTGGCTGCCACCACCGAGGCCATGTTCTTTGCTAAGCTCCGGATGAGGTCATACTGGCTATCCGCCAAGAAGGCCGTACCTGATTCCAACCTTGCCGAGTTGGCTAGGACCCCATCGGAGGAACCCTCCTCCGCCTGGAGTTGCTGAGACCACCTCAAACATGCTCGTGCCACCCATGCTCCCGAAACTGAGGCCTGTAAGGCAAGAGCGCTCACGTCGAAGGCTTGCTTAAGGAGCGTGTCCAATTTTCTGTCCTGGGCATCCTTCAGCGCCGCGCTGCCCTCCACTGGGATGGTGGTTTTCTTCGTTACTGCTGAGACCGCCGCATCCACTCTGGGGGACTTCAGAAGCTCTTTGTCTGCTTCAGGGAGGGGGTAGAGCCGGGACATGGCCCTGACTCCTCTCAACGCTGACTCTGGTTGATCCCATTCCTCCTGAATCATCTGACGCACGACTCTGTGGACAGGGAAGACCTTCTGACGGCCTGAATCAAGGGATCCTCCAGGGCTTCATCCTCCGCGGGGGCATCCGAGGCCACGTTGAGAGCTTTCAGGGAGTCATTTATTAAAGCGGGCAACTCCTCCCGCCTGAATACTCTGATTATGCGAGAGTGGTCCTCCTCCGGGATCTCCCCTTCCTCCAGCTCCTCCTCTTCCTCCTCCTCCTTTTCCGAGGCCTCCTCTTCTGGTAAGTCCTGGGAAAGCGGAGTGAGGGGCTCTTCAACTACCAGCCTGGGACGCTTCGAGGGAATCCCCGAGTCCTGGGAGTTAGATCTCATGGGTCTGACCAGTTTGCCTTCAGACGAAGGACCCGCTTCCCCTGGGCCAAGACCCTTCTTACGCAGGCAATAGGCCTGGTGCAGCAGGAGAATGAAATCAGGGGAGAAGAAGTCCCCTGCTCCCCCTTCCCCTGCAGGCAGGGAGGAGGAAGGAGCTGGGGGAAGGGGGGTCTCTGAGTGCGAGGGAGGGGACAGCTGGGACGCTACTTCTCCCTCTGAGGGATCAGAGGACCCCTGTGAGGCCTGGGACATGGCCAGGCTGATTTCCTGTTCCACAGAGGAAGCGACAGCGGCGCAGCCCCTGCAGACCCCCGCCTCAGATGCAGTACCCCTTCTAGTGCCACAAGAGGGACACCTCGGTTTGCCCGTCATGTTCTTGGGAGAAATCTCTTAGTTGCCTCCCCCAACAGAATGTTACTGTTCCCCCTCAGACTAAACTAATTCAATAAATAAAATTAAATCCAATTAAGTTACATTAAAATAAATTAACATAAATTAAAATAAATTAAACTAAACTAAATTAGGCTATTAACCGGCCCCCCCCCCCTTACAATATTAGACCCTGAGAAGTTCTCCGGGAATAGGGGGCACCGTTGCAATATTTCCCCCTCAATTTCTCATTAAACGCTAAAATAAGCTGCAGCAGGAAAACTTGCTAACAGCTTAAGCTGTGTACTTGCGGTTCAGGAGCTCTTCAATTCCAGGCCCGAGACCGCCGTTCTCCTTAGGGGCTCAACACGTGCTAGGCCGCAGCCACGTGGAGCCCTCGATGAATCGCCTGCAAACGCTGGCCTCTGCTGTCCCCCGTGCTCCGGCGGTGAGGGGAAGGGAGGAGACTGAAGCCCGAACGATTTTGTAGCTCACGCTGCCCGCCGCGCTTCTCTTCTCGCCGCTGAGCAACAGCGCGCCGCCGTAAGAAAGAGAAGGGGGGCTGAAGAGGATTCCGCTCTCTCCACGTGTACGGCGCGTCCTCCAGCGCTCAGCCGCCAGCTGGGCTTCGGCGCGAGGACGGGCCGGATCTGAGGCAGGCAGGCCGAAGAATAGGTAGCACGGGCAGTGAGAGGAGCTCTGGTCTTTCCTCCTCGCTGCTGCAAGATCCGCGGAGAATCAGCTTCAGTACGCCGCGGGGAGAGAGGGGGGGGGAGGAGGAGAAAGGAGTACTCCGGAGAGAATCAAGTAAGGTAAGATTCCAAACAAAGATTCTGAAAAACAAATGAATTAAATAAATCCAACTAAAATTAAGTAAAATTAAATAAAAACGGATTTAAGAGGAAAGAAGGACTCCAGTAAGCCCTAGGCTTACGGGACCCTCCAGCTGCTTGGAGGCTGAGTATACTGGGATTGGTGGGTGGCACCAGTGGTATATATACCGCTCCACCCCAAAAAGGTTGGGCTCAGCCTCCAAGCTGCTGGAAGGGTTGCGTAACCCTGAAGTAAGGGACTGGACTGGAGTGACGATAAGGAAAGGGAGGTTATCTTAAAGGCAGAATAATTTTCTTTGCTTAAAAGACTTTCTATAGCAGAGAGCACAGATAAAAGAAATAGTCAAATCTCCTTAATTTATGTCTAAAATATCTGAATGGTAAAGAGCCCAGATCATGCTTGATTTAAGTGATATCAATTTAACAGGCATCACTATGCTCACTGCTTCTGAAACATTCCTTCTGGCATAAAATGAAAAGGCCCTTTTCACTAGAATTTCAAAACTATTTATTATTATTACTTTTATACAATGGATTGCTAATTTAGAAAAGCAGAAATTAAAATAAGTTTCACTGAATGCAAAGTCTTAATTCAACTATCACTTTTCTTGCAAATACGCTCATCTCAGTTCATCAGTTTCTACTGATTATAATTTGGCACTGCTGGCAGAAATGCTCATTAAAGTCATGCAGTGCGGTGGAGAGGAGAGTTGGTCCTGCTGGGGAGAGAGAGATCAGCTACGATCGCTGAGTGAGAGCGTCTGACGTCACCATCCTGCCCTATAACAGTCTGGGCTGAACCGCGGGACTGTGGAGAGGAGAGTTGGTCCTGCTGGGGAGAGAGAGATCAGCTGCGATCGCTGAGTGAGAGCGTCTGACGTCACCATCCTGCCCTATAACAGCCTGGGCTGAACCGCGGGACTGTGGAGAAGAGAGTTGGTCCTGCTGGGGAGAGAGAGATCAGCTGCGATCGCTGAGTGAGAGCGTCTGACGTCACCATCCTGCCCTATAACAGCCTGGGCTGAACCGCGGGACTGTGGAGAAGAGAGTTGGTCCTGCTGGGGAGAGAGAGATCAGCTGCGATCGCTGAGTGAAAGCGTCTGACGTCACCATCCTGCCCTATAAGTGTCTGGGCTGAACCGCGGGACTGTGGAGAGGAGAGTTGGTCCTGCTGGGGAGAGAGAGATCAGCTGCGATCGCTGAGTGAGAGCGTCTGACGTCACCATCCTGCCCTATAACAGTCTGGGCTGAACCGCGGGACTGTGGAGAGGAGAGTTGGTCCTGCTGGGGAGAGAGAGATCAGCTGCGATCGCTGAGTGAGAGCGTCTGACGTCACCATCCTGCCCTATAACAGTCTGGGCTGAACCGCGGGACTGTGGAGAGGAGAGTTGGTCCTGCTGGGGAGAGAGAGATCAGCTGCGATCGCTGAGTGAGAGCGTCTGACGTCACCATCCTGCCCTATAACAGTCTGGGCTGAACCGCGGGACTGTGGAGAGGAGAGTTGGTCCTACTGGGGAGAGAGAGATCAGCTGCGATCGCTGAGTGAGAGCGTCTGACGTCACCATCCTGCCCTATAACAGTCTGGGCTGAACCGCGGGACTGTGGAGAGGAGAGTTGGTCCTGCTGGGGAGAGAGAGATCAGCTGCGATCGCTGAGTGAGAGCGTCTGACGTCACCATCCTGCCCTATAACAGTCTGGGCTGAACCGCGGGACACGGTCACGTCTTTGGGCGCGACCGAAGGGGCGTGACCGAAGGGGCAGGCCACGCCCCTTTGGAGCCCCTTCGGAGACTTTCGGAGAGTTTCGGAGGGGTGTGAGGTGTGGACTTTAATATTCTTCAATGGGGAAAAGTCGTAAGAAGAGCCTTCCAGCTGTATCGACCGTGAAAGCCCCCAAAAGCGAGGACCCTATGGATAAACACCTAGTCAGGCGAACCCTGGAAGGTGGGAGTATGGAGTCGTCTGTTGCTGTGAGTACTTCCTCGTTGTCCACCTCTTCTCCGATTGGGGGTGTTACCCTACCCCACTTGCCACAGAATCTCGGCGGGATTGTAGACGGAGGTCGAGAAGGGAGTTTCCCCTCAGGCCTCCGACCTGGTGTCTGGCTTAGTTTTGGGGGATACTATTCCTAGTGTTAAATTATTGCCGCTACCTAAAGTTGTTCAGGTACCTTCAGTGAAGAGGGGATCGGAAATTCCTTGATCCCTCCTTCGGATATATCACTTAAAGATATTTGGACTATTGTGACTCGGACTGAAGTGAGTTTGACTGGAACTTTGGGGCAAATTGAAGAGTTCACAAAAGATGCTGTTGCTAAATTTATAGATTATGATGAGCAATTAGGTGTGGTTGGGGAACGCCTGGGGCAATTAGAAACTAAAGTAAATACTGTTAGAGCTGTTTCTGTAGCCTCTGTAACAGACAGCTTGTATGTCCGTAGATAGTTGGAAAATTTTGAGAATTCAATGAGGTCTAAGAACTTGCGGTGTTTAAATTTTCCTATTACGCATTATTTATCTCCACTTATTCTCTTTTATAAATATCTGAAAGAGGTGTTGCTTTTTGAGCAACCTGAAACCTTTAAAATTGCAAATATTTACTATATACTTAAATTTTAAAAAAAGATGTCTAGTGAGAGAGATGATGTCGTAGGAGCTCAGGCAGCCTCTCCCCCTAGTTTAGAACTTTCTGATTTTTTGGAATCCTCTTCGGATAATATAACCGCTCGTGCTACTCTGGTGGTTACTTTTTATTCCGAGATGGATAAGAATTCTGTTATGAAAACGTATTTCTCTAAGAAACATGCTATTTTTTGTGGTTCTAGGGTCATTCTTTTCCCGGATGTCTCAAAATCAACCCAGATGCGCTGGAAGGCCTTTCTGGCGTTGAAGGACCGTACACTTGCATTGGGAGCTACTTTTTTCCTTAAGTTCCCATGCAAGTGTATAGTTGGACATGCTGGGAAAAGCTATGGTTTTATGGAATCTGACCAGTTATTGGCCTATCTTAAAGCCCAGGAATCCCAGTCTGAGGTGACAAGTTAGTATTTAGGGTTTTAGAATTGATTTATCTCCTTTCCCTGGGAAAAATTGTTTTCCTATATTGTTTTTTCATTTGATATGGCTTGAGTCTCTCTTCTCCCATGATGTGGACTTGTAGTTGCAGATATGTGTTATGTTGGGCCTTTGGGTCTTATGTTTTTCTTCTTGTTTTTCTGATATTACCTTATTGTTCATTATGTACAATTTAAAATGTTCAATAAAAAAAAAAAAAAAAAGTCATGCAGTGCAGGTGTTACGTATGTCTGCAGAGAAGCTGGAGCAGTCCTCTTACTTACTTCAACTGGTGGCTCTTGGTTATTCATCCAGGATGCATCCGATCCCTTCTGTCTAAGAGAAATACAAAATAATCCCACTCAGTAAGTCGATAAAAAAAAACCTGTTTTACTGCTTATCAGACCATATCTTGTTGAGGTCTTCTGGACATGGGGGATGAATGAGATGGAGGAAAAATATTCATTTCTGATTAATGTGGCAACTGACCATGAGAAAAAGAGAAAGCGTGCATCCTAAACCATTCTGTGAAAGCAAATCTGTTTTGAAACAGATTCCACAGCACAATTACTAAAGACTAAGGACCCGATATTCAAAGGCATTTAAATGGTTTACAGACCTGCAAATCATGTAAATGCTGCTGAACGGGGTATTCAATGGCACTAACACAACGGCCACTGAATATCCCCTACTAATGCCCACTACATGCCCCTCAGGGCGTGTCATGAGTGGCGACAGTCACTAACCGGGTAGTGGTGATATTGCACCACCACCCAGTTAGCGACACACGGGTAAAGTTAGACACAGCAAAAGCTGACATAGCTTTAACCATAGGGGCTAACAAGGCAGAATAAAATTATTGCCATGAATGAATAAATGGAAATTACACTAACCTGGTAATTGTAGTTCCTGTAGGATCCAGTTTAGTCCTCCACAATCGGGTACTGCCCCTCTCACTGCAGCCTGTAGACTGGACCAATCAAATCTTCTGTAGTACATATCCAGCAGGAGCTCCCAGAAGCCCCCCAGTGTACTAGTAACAAAGCATACTGAACGAAGCAACACATCAGATTATTATCAGATTAACATTAAACCTTGTACTTCCCCCCCTGGAATAACCAACTCCCTCCCCAAACGAGGAAGTCAGAACACTGCACGGCGCCGGAATCGACGCCCCTAAATTGACACAGAGCTCCCCCCAGGTACTAAGGAGCTTACGGAACCCAAAAAGAAAGGGAAGAGCCATAGCTATAAGCACGACTGCCGCTAAGGTCCGAACGGGACGCAAAACTATCTTAGAATCTCCCGCTCGGGATAGCGCGCCGCAAGATCATGCAGATATTCGGGAGGGAAGGAGGACTAAACTGGATCCTACAGGAACTACAATTACCAGGTTAGTGTAATTTCCATTTCCTGTGCGGATATCCAGTTTAGTCCTCCACAATCGGGATGTAACAGAGCAGTTAAGACCGGGCGGGACCTTGTAGGCCGGCGCGCAAAACCGCCGAACCAAAACAGGAATCCCGAGCCGCTGACACATCCAAGCGATAGTGCCTGCTGAAAGCATGCAGAGACGACCAAGTGGCCGCCCTACAGATCTCCGCTGGTGGAACCAGACCATGCTCCGCCCAAGAGGCCGCCTGAGCCCTAGTAGAATGAGCCCGGAGCCCCTCCGGAACCGGCCGCCGCTGCAACAGATACGCGGAGGCGATCGCTTCTTTAAGCCATCGAGCAATGGAGGCCTTAGCCGCCGCCTCCCCTTTCCGTGCACCCCCAAAGAGCACAAAAAGCCGATCAGTCTTCCGAAATGACTCGGTAGACTGTAAATACCAACGCAGCGTGCGGCCCACATCAAGCCGGTGAAGCCCCTTGTCCACCGACTCGACCGAGGCCGCCGAAATCACTGGTAGAAATACTGCCTGATTCAGGTGAAAAGGAGACACCACCTTTGGCAGGAAGGAGGGAACCGGACGGAGCACAACCCGCTCCGCAGAAAAAGACAAGAAAGGTTCTCGGCATGACAAGGCCTGTAGATCCGAGATGCGCCGTGCCGAGCAAATGGCTACCAGAAAAACGTCTTCAACGTGAGATCCTTCAAGGATGCCCTCCGCAAGGGCTCAAAGGGTTCCCGAGCCAGGGCCCGCAGAACTAAATTCAAATCCCACGGAGGAATCACCGCTCTGCGGGAAGGCCGCAAATGAAACACGGCGGTCAAGAAACGCCGCACATCCGCATGAGCGCCAAGAAGGCGGCCCAAGACCTTGCCTCTATAGCAAGAGAGCGCGGCCAACTGGACCTTCAGGGAACTGGCCGCGAGACCCTTCTCGAAGCCATCCTGCAGAAAGCTGAGCACGACAGGCACCGAGACCGTCGCCGCCCGAACTCCACGCCGGGAGCACCAGTCCTCAAAAATTCTCCAAATTCGAACATAAGTAAGAGAAGTGGACGACTTTCTTGCCCGCAGTAAGGTGGAAATCACCGCGGGCGAATAACCCTTCTTTTTCAGCCGAGCCCTCTCAATGGCCAAACCGTAAGCGAGAACCGAGCCACCTGGGGCATCCGCAAGGGGCCCTGAAGAAGAAGATCCGGTAGCGCCGGAAGGCGCCACGGCACGCCGTCTCGAAGCCGAACGAGGTCGGCATACCAGGGCCTCCGGGGCCAATCCGGAGCCACCAGCAGCACCCGGCCCTGATGGCCCTCGATGCGCTGGACGACCCGACCGATCAGGGCCCACGGGGGGAAAACGTACAGCATCCCGGACGTCGGCCACGGCTGAATGAGAGCGTCGAGTCCTTCGGACATCCGCTCCCGCCGTCTGCTGAAGAAGCGACTTGTCTTGGCCGACTGGAAGGTCGCCATGAGATCCATGATGGGCGGACCCCACCGCCGAACTATCTGCGCATATACCTGAGGATTTAACTCCCACTCTCCGGGGTCCACCCGCACTCTGCTGAGAAAGTCGGCCTGGACATTGTCGGCGCCTGCAATGTGCGCCGCCGAGATCGCCGGCAGCCGAGTCTGCACCCATCTGAACAAGGCCGTCGCTTCTGTTTCCAGGGCCACACTCCCTGTGCCCCCTTGGCGATTGATGTACGCCACCGTGGTCGCATTGTCCGACCAGACTCGGACCGCCCGGCCCAGGAGCAGAGGTTCCAGGGCCATCAGGGCTAGTCGGACCGCCCGAAGCTCGAGGCGGTTGATCGACCAAGACGCTTCCTGCGAGGACCACACCCCCTGCGTGAAGCGGGTCTCGCAGTGTGCTCCCCAGCCGACTAGGCTCGCATCCGTAGTGAGGGGGACCCACAGAGGAGGCTCCAAGGGAATCCCCCGCGTCAGGTTCTCGGAGGAGAGCCACCACCGAAGCGACCGCCGCACTGCCTTCGGGCAGGGCAGTCTCTTGTGCAAGGAATCGCACTGGTTGGACCAGCGACGAAGGAGCGCCCTCTGTAGCGGGCGCATGTGGAACCGCGCCCACGGAACCACCTCTAAGGTCGCCGCCATCGTTCCGAGAAGCCGTAGGTACCACCACGCCGACGGAGCGGGCATCCCCCGAAATAGTCGGACAAGAGCCCGCAACGTCAGGACGCGGCGCTCGGGAAGGCACACCAGCCCCCGAGCAGTGTCGAAGCGCACCCCCAGATACTCCAGGTCCTGCGAGGGCCGCAGACAACTCTTTCTTTCGTTCACCACCCAGCCGAGGGATCGCAGCAGAGCTACCACCCTGCTCGTGACCCGCAGGCACTCTCGACCGGATTTTGCTCGTATCAACCAGTCGTCCAGGTAAGGATGGACCAAAATGCCCTCCTTGCGCAAGGCCGCCGCAACCACCACCATCACCTTTGTGAAAGTGCGCGGGGCCGTAGCCAAGCCGAACGGCATGGCCCGGAACTGAAAGTGGCCCCACGGGAACGCGAAGCGGAGAAACCGCTGATGGGCTGGGTGTATCGGAATGTGCAGATAGGCCTCGGTAAGATCGAGGGACGTCAAAAACTCCCCCTTTCGCACCGCTACAATGACTGACCGCAGGGTTTCCATGCGGAAATGCGGCACTCTGAGCGCGCGATTCACGCCTTTGAGATCCAAAATCGGACGCAGAGAGTCGCCCTTTTTGGGTACCACAAAATAGATGGAGTAGCGACCAGCGCCTCTTTCCAAGGGAGGCACTGGAACCACCGCTCCCAGTGCTAACAATCGAGCCAGGGTCACGCGGATGTCCCTCGTCTTTTGCTCGCCCCTGCTGGGAGACAGAACAAAGGAATCTGGAAGTGGGAACGCAAATTCCAGAGCGTAACCCTCCCCTATAATTTGTAGCACCCAGCGATCCGACGTTATTTGGGCCCAAGAGGAAAGAAAGTCGCGCAAGCGACCGCCGACAAGCGGTCCTCCCTCCAGAGCCTGCCTGGCGTCATTGTGGCTTGCGTCCAAAGGAAGAACCCGAAGAAGAGCCGGCTGCGGAGAAGCCTCTGCCGGCTCCCCTGAAAGCCCGAAATCCTTGGCTACGGGCTCCAAACCGGCCCCGCTGCGAGGACCACTGGCGGGAGGGCCGAAACCTGCGCTGATCCCGAAAGGATCCCCGCGCCGACGAGGTGGACCGGTTGGACCTTGGTTTATCCTCCGGAAGCCGGCCCCCTTTGGACTCACCGAGATCCTTTACCAATTTCTCGAGAGCCTCCCCAAATAATAATCTGCCCTTAAACGGCAGCTTACTGAGGCGGGCCTTAGAAGAACTGTCCACCGCCCAGCTGCGCAACCAGAGGGACCGGCGCGCTGCTACCGCGCGGATGCCATACTGTTAGCCAACGCGCGGATCAAATCATAAAACAGATCCGCCAGGTAAGCCGAGCCGGACTCCAGCCGGGTCACCTCCACCAGACCCTGCTGGTCTAGTCCGGGGCTCGAGCGCAGTTGCTGTGACCACCGCAGACACGACCGAGCCACCCAAGCCCCACAGATAGAGGCCTGCAATGACACGGCATCCGTATCGAAGGTTTGCTTGAGCAAGTTATCAACCTTCTTATCCTGCCCGTCCTTGAGGGCCGCCGCCCCCTCAACCGGGATGGTGGTTTTCTTGGTCACTGCGGAGACCGCAGCATCCACCCGGGGGGACCTGAACAAGTCCCTGTCCTTGTCAGCAAGAGGATAAAGCCGATTCATGGTCCGAATCCCCTTCAAACCGGATTCCGGGTGCTCCCACTCCGCCTGGATCATCTGATCCACCACGCGGTGGACGGGAAAAACCACCTGGGCATCCCTGACTGCTTGAATCAGAGGATCCTCAAGACCCTCCTCCTCCAGGGGCCGCACCGCCGAAAGGTTTAGCGCCTGAAGGGACTCCGTGACCAGAGGAACCAGCTCGTCCCTACGGAACACTCGAATGACCCGAGCCTGATCTTCCGGCCCAGGGATCTCCCCATCCTCCAAATCCTCCGCTTCAGTCTCAGGATCGCCCTCTGCCTCGGAATCCAGGAGACCCAGGGCGTCCTGCTCTTGTCCCCCCAACCGAAGCCGCTTGCCCCCGGGCGATGAGGGACACTGAGCCGCCCCCAAGGACCCCGAGGGGAGGGAGGGGGGCCAGACAGCCGGCAACTGTCCGGACCTGCTCAGGCGAAATGCCTGATGCATGAGGAGTACAAAATCAGGGGAGAAGTCCATAGTAGAGGCAGCAACAGACGCCTGCTGGAGCGCAGCCACTGAACCGCTGGCCGGAGGAACCGAGCCAGACTGAGGGATGCTTGGAGAAAGAACGCTGTCCCCGGAAGTAGAAGCATCCCCAGGGGTAGCCTGTTCCTGAACATTCACAGATTGCTCTAACTCAGAGGGCACTGCAGCACAGCCCCTGCAGATGCCAGAGTCAGTCCCTGCCGTCCTGCGGGACCCACAAATCACACACTGGGGCTTGGAAGCCATTCCAAGGCCACCTCTGCCCAGGGGAATAGAATAAGACAGCCACAGGAAAGCCCACACCACCTGGGCAATCCTATGCAAATCAGCCCCGATTTAAAAGTAACTTAACTTTTTTTTTTTTTTTTTTTTTTTTTTTTTTTTACAAGAAACAAAATATATCCCAGGATCCCTGGGGTGCCCTGAGCAAAATCGCCAGAAAGAGGGACTCCAAAAACGCTAGGGGAACCTGTGCACAGCGATCAAAAATGCCTGGAAAAGCACTTTTAAAATCCAAAATGGCCGCCGCACTTTTTCACCCGCGGTAAAAAACGGCGCGAAAATATAAAAACCACCAAATAATATGGAAAACAAATAAAACGACCCTCTAACACAGGGCACACGAGCAGTTTGAATAAAAACTGCCAAATGGGCTCAGGAGAGCCTACAGAAACGCTGGCATCCCAGACAGAGCATTGCACACAAGAAAGAAAAAAATGAAATGCAAACTCCTACCAGCTCAGGAACAGAAGATTCAGCCACAATCTCCCAGTACCAGGCACTGCCTTATAGGTATGGCAATTCCCCGTCCTGTCTAGGGGAAGCTCACCCAGGGCTGATAAAATGTGCTAGGCAGGCAACAGCAGCCAGCAGGTCTGACTTTCTCCTAGTCTCCTGTGGCACAGCTCCAGGGAGACAGGCTTCTTTTGTCTTTCTTTTTTAAAGGCACAGCTAGCTACCAAAAACAAAAATAGTAGAGAAATGCCCCAAAACAAACCCTAAAAACAACTAACTAGTGTTGCTCCTGCAAAGGTCACTAAGTGTGCCCAGAGGACACACTTTTACGTCTACACACTGCAACGAGACTGGACACACTGGGGGGCTTCTGGGAGCTCCTGCTGGATATGTACTACAGAAGATTTGATTGGTCCAGTCTACAGGCTGCAGTGAGAGGGGCAGTACCCGATTGTGGAGGACTAAACTGGATATCCGCACAGGAAATCAAGACAAAGGCACTTTGTTTTGAATATACAAAATATAAAAAATTAATATACCAGGATGAAATAATCTTTGATACAACATTAATTGTTAATACAAAGACAGCCACACAGAAAAGGATGCATATACAGTGCATTGCAAAAGAATTCATCCCCTCTGTGTTTGTCCTGTTTTGTTACATTACGACCTGAAATTAAAATGGAGTTTTGAGGGGTTAGCACCACGTGATAAAGCACAGTTACTTACCTGTAACAGGTGATCTCTGGGAACAGCAGGAATAAGTCTTCACATATGGGTACATCGGTACCGATGGAGTCTGCGTGGGAACGCTTCCCAGTGTCCAATCAGAACGCTTTTGGAAGCATCCCAACACGCCTGCGTGCTGCCTTCCCGCCTTTCCCAACTGCCTCTCCTCAGTTAAGTTTTAAAGCTGAGGCAAAGAGAGAGAGAGAGAGCAAGAAAGGGAAAGATAGAGAGAGAGAAAAACAACTCCTAGGGGAGGTGGGTGGGTTGTGAAGACTTATTCCTGCTGTTCCCAGAGATCACCTGTTACAGGTAACTGTGCTATCTCCAGGAACAAGCAAGAATGAGTCTTCACATATGGGGACTCCCCAAGCTAAGATGCCGAGAGGGAGTCCCAGCATGTAGCGAATCTAGAAAGAGCCATGCTACTCCTCAGACCTCAGGCATCTTGGGGATGGAGGGTAGGAGTTGAATTACAGAAAGGTGCTGTGGAACAGCTGGACTAGAACAGGACTTCTATGGAGGAAGATCCTGTATAGATGATATTTAGTGGTAAAAATATTGAGTGCAATATTCTAATATGGACCTCCCTTGGTGGTATTGTAAAAAGTCTATTGAGGTTCATATGGATCTGTTAGAAGAGCCAGTAGAAGATCTTCAAGGAGTACCTCACTGTGAAGTAGAGGTAATAAACTGTAGGAAAAACAAGTGGAGGTCAGAACCCATCAGGGTGAGAAATAGCCCATGGGGAAACTGGGGTAGTACAATGAGGTAGAGCTTCAGCGGGAAACGCAGAAGGTACTATTATACAAAGCTTAAGCTCTTTTGGCCGAAGAACAGTACAATGCTAGGACCAAAAGAAAAATAAGTCTGACCGATTTGGACTGACAATAGAAAAGTCCCTGTAGGAGAAAAAAGGGGTATGGAGACCCCTATATCCGATAACAAAGTAAGGACAGACTTATGAAGCGTTACAGCTTTAGATTAACTGAAAAGCCGTGATGTCTTTCCTAAATAAGGTCAATTAGGAAAGGAAAAGGTACATGGAAAGTTTCAGAGGTACCTAAACCTGAAAGGTTATAGTAAGAGGACAAGAAATTTGTCAATTACCACAGGGAGTGGTTATATGTGTAGAACTCTAAGCATGCTGGCACAGCATTGATAGGGGTAGTGCGCATCCGTCAGAGTCATATAGGAATATATGGATATATGAACCTAGACAGACAGATAGATAAGTACGTAGATACATATCTACCTAGAAGATATATCTCGACAGGTATATATATATATATATATATATACACACAGAGATATATCTGAGCAGAAGATACAGAGATACATATATATATATATATATATATACACACATACATACATAAACATATATATATATATATATATCAATGTTCCCTCTAATTTTCTGTAGGCTGTGTGCGCATAAAATATCAGCTGTGCAGCTTTTGAAGGAAGGTTAAATTTTTGTGCACCACATAATGACACTCAGAGTTATATACTTTAAAATTTGACTACACATCAGAATATAGTATGTACACCACATTGATTGCACTAGAAAATGTTGTAGAACTTGTGAAAACCATAAATACACAAGAACTTTTAAATTTTAAGATGTCTGTGTTGTTTTCTATCAGAATCAGAACCGTAATTTTTGTGCGCTCTGTTGTAAAGTATGTGCACTCGCTCGGCGAGGTGTGTGCGCGCGCACACGCGCACAGCTTATTTATTTATTTACTTACATTCTCTTATATACTGCTCTATTCTGCATCAGTGCGGTTTACTTGAACAAACTGAATTTACATTGAACAGGGCATTATAACTTGGAGATAACTATTTTACAGGGAACATGGGCTATGGAGGGTTAAGTGGCTTGCCCAAGACCACAAGGAGCACCTGTGGGACTAGAAACCCCAGTCCTTCCGGCCCAAGGTTGCTGTCCTCTAGTGGGATTTGAACCACCGACCTTCCGGCCTGAAGTACCTTGCCCCAACCACTAGGCCACTCCTTCACTCAACTTAGCTTAGAGGGAACAGTGATATATATATATATATATATATATATATATATATAAATATGTAAACATATAGACACATGTCCCCATGTAAGTAGATGGAGACATGGCTATATAACTAGATCCCCATAGGGATATGGGGATAGAGGGAAGATTCATCTAATAGCAAGAAGGGTGATAACTGCTTGAAAAGAGGTATAGAGAATCTTCTTTCCTTGGTTATAATTGACAGAGTCAGAGGAATGGTCTCCCTGACAAGGAGGAGTCTAGATTCCTTTAAGAATTTGAGCTCTTGAATAACCAGGATGGCCTACGTGAAAAATGCAGAGGATAACATCAGTCTGCAGGCAGCAAGTCCAGATCTGTCTAGAACTGCAGTATGGTGAATGGATAGAGGACGCCACTGGAATAAGATACCATATTGGCCCGCCTAAGAGGGCAAGATGGGTATCAGGCGTCCTTGAGCTGAACATGGGCGTCCCCTGTAGTATTGGGAAGGAAGCATATAAGGACAAGCTGCAACTGAAAGAAAACTATCCCTTGCGAGAAGTCCAAGAAGGTGTGGACCAAGCCAGGGAATTGGCCATTCTTTAGGTTTTCACGTGATGTAAGGCCTGTGTCTTTTGTCTCGAAAAGAGATTTTAGATGAGATGGTACGGGTAGAGAACACCTACCAGTCATGGGAGCATGACTGGGTGAACCCTTCCAAACCATCTGGGATTATCTGCTAGGCAAGATACTAATGCTCTCTAGCAAGGGCCCATAGTGCAAAGCTACTCTGTAGAGTTGCAGAGAGCGTGTTACAGGTTGGTTAGAAGAAAAAACTGGCTGCTTGAAGCCAGTAGGTAACTGAAAACTATTCAGAGTTGAAGGAGACTGACTATGTAGTAAGTCTCTGAAAGGTAAGAGGATACATGCTAGCACAGGGAAAACTGTCTTATTGATAGTTGTCACATCTCTTGTTCCCAGTGGGAGGAAGAGAAATCAAGCCCTCAGATGCAGGGACTGGGGATTGGGGTGCCATAATATCCCATCCTCCTGAGATAGGAGATATGGAGAAGACCCCAACTCCAGGGAGGGAGCTTGAGAGAGACGTAGAAGCAGAGGGTACCACACTTGGCGTGGCCAATGTGGAGCTATGAGAATCATACGGCCTCTGTCTCTCTGAAGCTTGAACAGGGTTTTGGGAATTAGGGGAATGGGTGGGAAGGCATACAGGAAGTCTTGCCCCCAGTAGAGGAGGAAAGCATCTCTGGCCTGAGCTCCCTGAACCAGAATTCTGGAACAGAACCGGGGAAGTTTGGCATTCCATGGACTTGCAAAGCGGTCTATGTCCGGGGTTCCCCAAATTTGAAAAATCTTGGACACCTGGTCCGCATGCAGAGACCACTTGTGTGGAAGCAGAACACGACTGAGTCTGTCTGCCCAAGAGATTTGTATGCCTGGAAGGTATACTGCCAGGAGATGAATCTGATGCTCTCTGGCGAGGGCCCATAGTCGAAAAGCTTTGTTGCAAAGCGACAGAGAGCCTGTTCCTCCCTGCTTGTTCACATCGAACATAGCTACTTGATTGTCCGTTTGAACAAGGACTGTCCTGCAGCTGAGCAGGCTGTGGAACACTCGAAGGGCAAGGGAGATTGCTCTGAGCTCCAAGAGATTGATATGTAGATGAGTCTCCTGTGGAGTCCAGGTGCCTTGGGTGGAGAGGTCTTGCAAATGAGCTCCCCAACCCTTTGGAGAAGCATCTGTTGTGAGAGTTGTCTGCGGTAAGGGTTGTTGAAAAGGGGACCCCAGCAACAGGTCTTGAGTGGACTTCCACCATTGGAGGGACAAAATAAGGCGATTTGTATTTGCTATTTTGTCTGATAGGCACCCTGATGCCTGGGTCCACTGAGTGGATAAAGTCCACTGAGCTGCCCTCATATGGAGGCGAGCGTAGGGAACCACATGAACGGTGGATGCCATGTGGCCTAGTAATTGTAGCATCTCTTGGGCAGTGAGAAGAGGCTTTTGCACTGCTTGAGAAGCTAACTGCACCAAGCGAAGGCAACGGGCCTGGGGGAGGTGGGCCCTTGCCCTTCTGGTATTCGGCAAAGCTCCTATGAACTCCAAAGACTGAGTTGGAGTTAAATTGGATTTTGGGATGTTTATGACCAGACCCAAATACTGGAGGATGCGCATTGTGCAGGACAGGGAAGTCCTGGCCTCTGACTCTGTTGGGGCTCCAATGAGCCAATCATCTAAGTAAGGGAAGACGAATATTCCTAGAGTGCGGAGAAATGCTGCTATCACAGCCATGCATTTCATGAACCCTCTTGGAGCTGAGGCCAGGCCAAAAGGGAGCACCCTGTATTGGTAGTGCTTTCCCTGAAAAAGGAACCGAAGGAACTTTCAGTGAGTTGGGTGGATGAGAACATGGGTGTACGCATCCTTGAGATCTAGAGAACAAAGCCAATCCTGACTTTGAAGATATGGCAGCAGAGCTCCCAGAGAAATCATCTTGAATTTCTCTTTGAACAGGAATTTGTTCAATTCTCTGAGGTCTAGAATGGGTCTGTATCCCCCTGTTTTCTTTGGAATAAGGAAGTAGGGGGAGTAGAACCCTGTACCCTGTTGATTGACGGGTACTTCTTCTATTGACCCTTGGGCAAGAAGCATGGTAACCTCTTGATCTAAGAGCTTGACAAGAGAGATATGGGAATTGAACTGTCTCATCATTGTGGGAGGGGGCATGCACATGAAGTGAAGCTTGTACCCCTCTTTTATGACAGAGAGTGTCCAATGCTCTGCTGTTATTTGCCCCCATCTGGGGGCAAAATGAGCCAACCTTCCTGGTATGGTGGAAGGCTCTGGTCCATTGAGGGCCAGGAAGACTAAGTTCTCTAGTTGCGCGTCAAAGGCCTTGGGGCGGCTGAGACTGCTGGGGCGGTTGAGGCTTAGCAGTCTTAGCCTTTCTCTATTTGGGTGGTTGCTGACCCTTTCGGGCAAGCTGACCTGCAGAACGTCCCTGCTGAGAATAAGCAGGATAAAACTTTTACTTTTTGGAAAAGAAAGGTATTTTGACAGATCTTTTTCTTGCAAGATCAGCAGTGGCCTTGGACAGTCTGTCCAAGGTGGAGCTGTCAGCATCCATCTCACTGGCCTTTTCTTGCTAATCCTTGCCAAAACGATTCTCGCCTGTACAAGGGATATTGACCAATTTGTCTTGTACCCAGATCTCCAAATCAGATGCCTGGAGCCATGCAATTCTACGTGCACCTATGCTTATGTACTCAAAGCAGTCAAAGGCTGCACGATTGAAAAATTTGGAGACAACTTGGGCATGTTTGACCAAAATGAGAAAATCCTGCCTTCTATCCTCAGGAAGAAGAGGACTTAAAACTTCTAAATCACTTGTGATCTCCTTCAGGAACATTCCCATGTAGAGACTATAGGAACTGATCCTGGCGGAAAGCATGGAGACTTGAAAGACCCGACGTCCAAAAGCATCCAGGATTCTGCATTCACGTCCTGGAGGATTAGAGGCATGTCTTTTTGCACTCTTGATCCTTCTCATAGCTGATTCCACCACAATAGAGTGGTGAGGAAGCTGAGTTTTATGGAAACCAAGGACAAGGAGGCACTCGATACATAGTATCCAGTCTGTGAGAATGAGGAGAGGTGGTAAGAGGTGTCTCCCACATTCTCAACATGAGATCATATAAAATCTCATGAATGGGCAAGGTAGCTACCTCCTTAGGAGTTTTGGGATATTGTAGAATCTCCAACTCCTTGGCCCTTGGCTCTGTTTCAGGGGCTACAGTAATGGATAGGCCCCGAGCCACCTCCCTGATAAAATCCTGGAAGGAGATATCCTCCGGAGGAGACATCCTGCGTTTAGGGGAGGAGGGCTCCTCTGGGAGAAGGCTCGCTGCATCGACAGAACTGTCAGAATCCTCAGATTCTTCTGAGGATTCGAAGTATCGTTTGTCTGGATGCTCTTGAAGACTCGATACCGGTACCAACCGAAGTCGGTACTGGGAGTAACCGGTACCGGGGTATCGGTACCGAAAGTCATGGAATGACTGGGTACCGGCAAAGCAGACACCGATGCCGATACTATCGGTACCGGTACCGGGGCCGGTGGAATTGTCTGTTGCAGTTCCAAGGGCGTCGATGCCGCAAGGAAAGCCACCAGACTGCGATCCACAGCCAGAACTCTCTGGTCTATCGACGCTGCCAATGCCTGGATGTCGGTATCGGAGGAGACCGCCGGTACCCCAGAGCATGGCAGCAGTAGTTCTGACGAGGTGGAGGCCTCGAGAACATCCTGGAACCCCGATAGTGCTTTGAAAGCTGAAGCCTCCCACCGGGATAATTTTGCCAGTGCAGAATCCTCGAGGGCAACGCCAGAGGCATCTCAATGCTTAGAAAGAGATCTACCCTTTGAGGACCGGCTGGATTTATGTTTAGTTACCTGAGATCCACGGGAGGAAGAAGCAGCCCTGGAAGACATCGATGCCACCGAAGCTGCATCATAGGGAAAGAGGGCACTGAGCTTAGCAGCTCGGTTCTGCCAAGCTCTTTTAGACATCATGGCACAGGACATACAATCTGTGATGGAATGGTCAGGACCTAAACATTTTAGACACCATTCAGGGGTGTCGGTGACGGAAATGGTACCGTCACACTTGGTGCACTTTTTAAAACCTGAAGCAGGTTTCTCCATGTTAAGGAAAACATTTTTGGGCCCAAGGGCCAAAACGGAGCGTGCACCGGAAAAGAAAAGAAAAAGAATATATTATTATTATTATTTTTATTAACAGAAATAAGAAGAAAAGCACCGGCGGTACCGGTGGAGTCGAGGAAAGGCAGACGCAACCACAAAAAAGAAAAAAGAAGAATTCTTCTGCGGTGACAGGAACGACGACCTGCTGGCTCCATGGAAAAAGAACAACTGGAGAGAGGCAGTTGGGAAAGGCGGGAAGGCAGCAGAACGTCCCAAAAGCTTTCTAATTGGACGCTGGGGAGCGTTCCCACGCAGGCTCCGTCGGTACCGATGTACCCATATGTGAAGACTACATTCCTGCTTGTTCCTGGAGATTACACAATATGCCTACGATTTTGAAGGTGCAAAATACCTTTATTGTGACACAAACAATAATTAGGACAAAAAAAAAACCTGAAAGCAGGAGTGTACATATGTATTCACCTCCCAAAGTCAATATGTTGTAGAGCCAGCTTTTGCTGCAATTACAGCTTCAAGTCTCTTGGGGCATATTAGCTTAGCACATCTAGTCACTGGGATTTTCACCCATTTCTTAAGGCAAAACTGCTCCAACTCCTTCAAGTTAGATGGTTGTGTTGGTGTACAGCAATCTTCAAGGATATAATAAGAGGGCCCACAGTCGTAAAGCTTCATTGCATAATGACAGAGAGCCTGTCCCGCCCTGCTTGTTCACATAGAACATGGCTACTTGATTGTCCGTCGGTCTTGTAGATGAGCTGGGCGTGGAATACTCGAAGAGCTAAATAGATTGCTTTTAATTCCAGGAGGTTTATGTGTAGAACAGCCTCCTGTGGAGTCCAGGTGCCCTAGGTAGAGAGATGATTAAGGTGTGCTCCCCAAACCTGTGATGCATCTGTTGTTAGGGTGGCCTGAAAAAGGGGTTGATGAAAAGGAGACCCCACTGTCAGATTTTGTAGAGATTGCCACCATTGGAGGGACAAAATTAGTCGTTGAGAGTTTACTATTTTGTCTGATAAATGTCCTGTGGCCTGTGTCCACTGTGTGGATAGGGTCCATTGAGCTGCTCGCATGTGGAGGCGAGCATATGGGACTACATGAACTGTGGATGCCATATGTCCCAGCAACTGTAGTAGCTCTTGAGCAGATAGGGAGGATTTCCCTGCTGCTTGAGAAGCTAGTTGCATTATGCGAAGACACCAGGCCTGTGAAGGAAAGCCTTTGCCTGTCTGGTATCTAGACAGGCCCCTATGAATTCCAGGCATTGGGAAGGAACAAGTTGGGATTTTGGGAAGTTTATTACCAACCCCAAGTATTGGAGGATTCGCTTTGTGCGAGACAGTGCAGTGCTGGCTTCTGCAACTGTAGGGGCTCAAATGAGCCAGTCTACTTATTTATTTATTTAGCTGTATTTAAATCCCGCTTTTCACCGGGTCAAAGCTGTCAATTGGGGGATACATTTACCACGAGGGGATATGAGACACATACGCTAATACTTACAGGGAACATGGGCAATGGAGGGTTAAGTGGCTTGCCCAAGACCACAAGGAGTGCCTGTAGGACTAGAAATCCCAGTCCCTCCGGCCTGAGATTACTGTCCCCAGTGGGACTTGAACCCCCGGCCCTCCGTCCTGAAGTACCTTGTCCTAACCACTAGACCACTCCTCCCCAGGGAAGACGAATATCCCCAAGGTTCGTAGAAATGCAGCTACTACTGCCATGCATTTCGTGAATACCCTTGGAGCTGAAGCCAGACCAAAGGGAAGAACCCTGTACTGGAAATGTTTTCCCTTGAAAAGGAATCGTAAGAATTTCCTGTGATTTGGATGGATCAGAATGTGAGTGTATGCATCCTTTAAGTCTAGAGAGCAAAGCCAATCCTGGCTTTGAAGGTATGGCAGAAGAGTTCCAAGAGAAATCATTTTGAACTTCTCTCGGAACAGGTATTTGTTCAATTCTCTGAGGTCTAGAATGTGTCTGTGTCCTCCTGTTTTCTTTGGAATAAGAAAATAGGGGGAGTAGAACCCTGCACCCCGTTGAAGAATGGGTACCTCTTCTATTGCCCCTTGGGCAAGAAGTGTTGAGACCTCGTGATCTAGCAGATTGTCTGCGGAGGTTTGAGAATTGAATTGCCTAGAATTGTAGGAGGGGGCACGCTGTGAAAATGGAACTTGTACCCCTCTCCTATAATGGCCAGAGTCCAATCTTCTGCTGTTATCTGATGCCATCTGTTGGCAAAGTGGCATAACCTGTCTGGGATATTGGGGGGTTGGGGACCCCTCAGAGGCAGGAAGGCTAAGCTCTCTAGGAAGGAGTCAAAGCCCTTGAGGGGGCTGAACCTGCAGAGCTGGTTGGGCTCTCGAGCCTTTTGGCTTCTTTTGTTGTCTAGTTTGTCCCTTTTGGGCAACCTGACCCCGAGTTTGACTCTGCTGGGTATAGGAAGGACAAAAGTTCCTCTTTTTGCTGAAAGAGGGTTTTTTATGAGGCTTCTTTTTGGCTGGCGTGGCTGTAGATTTTGACAATCTATCTAGAGTGGTATTGTCAGCATCTAACTTGTTAGCCTTTTCCTGCCAGTTCTTGCCAAAGAGATTCTCTCCCGTGCAAGGAATGTTGCCTAACTTGTCCTGTACCCAAGTCTGATGCCTGAAGCTAGGCAATCCGTCGTGCCCCAATGGCAATAACAGAGGTTCTGCTGATGCATTCAAAACAGTCAAAGGCTGCACGATTCACAAACTTGGAGACATCTTGAGCATGCTTAACTAGAGCAAGAAAGTCTTGTCTCTTGTCATCTGGGAGAAGTGGGCTCATAAGCTCCAAGTCTCCTGTAACTTCTTTGAGGAACATGCCCATATAAACCCATCTTTTCAATTGTCACTATAACCGGATGTGAACCAAAGTGGAATCATGAAGCTGATATGTATATATGTAATTATTGTAGAACTGTAAATATGTAAATACGAAAACCTAACATTGAAGTGCCTAATCCTGCGTGATGTGCCAGACCCCAAATCTATGTATATATTATCCCAATTTTCCGTCCTGATTTGACATCTCCCAAATTTGTAATCAAACCGCTACTGATCGCTGGAAGTAGCGGTATATAAGTTTAAACTAAATAAATAAATAAAATAAATAAATATATAGTATATATGAACTGATCCTAGCTGAAAGCATGGAAGCCTGAAATGTTTGGCGCCCAAAAGCGTCCAGAGTCCTGCATTCACGACCTGGCGGATTGGATGCATGCCTCTTTCCACTTTTCATCCTACGCATGGCTGACTCCACCACCATTGAATGGTGTGGCAGCTGAATCTTTTGAAATCCAGGACATGGAGGAACTCGATACATAGTATCAAGCCTCCTAGAATGAAGAGATGTAGTCAGAGGTGTCTCCCACATTCTGAGCATCAACTTATGCAGAATTTCATTGATGGGCAGAGTGGCTGCCTCCTTTGGAGCTTTAGGATATTGGAGAATTTCCAAGTCCTTTGCTCTGGGTTCCTGTTCAGGAGCTACCGTGATTGAAAGGCCCTTGGCCACATCACAAATAAAATCCTGAAAAGACATGTCCTCTGGAGGTGACATTCTGTGTTCGGGAGAAGAGGGATCTTCCGGGAGAAACCCTCTGGTACCAGCAGAATTGTCAGAGTCTTCGGAATCGGAGGATTCAAAGTATTCCTGACCATGATGCTCATGCAAAGCACGGTCCTGGTATCGATCAAAGTCGGTACCAAGTTGATCCGGTACCGATCTGTCGATTCCCGCCAAAGATGGCGTGGGAAGAATTCCCACCGGGGTCAGTATCTGTATCGGTATCAATGTTGGTACCGGTGCCCATTGAACCATAGGTGTCAACGGTACCGCAGCTGTGAGAAGAGCTGCAATTCTGCGTTCGATAGCGAGGTACCAAAGCTGCCGATGCCTGGGTGTTGGTACCGGTGAAAACGGCCGGGACCCCTGAGCATGGCACCAGTAGTTCTTGCGAGGTCGAGGCCTCGAGAACTTCCTGGAGCCCTATTGATGCTTTGGAAGCCGAAACCTCCCACCGGGGCTGTTTTGCCGGTGTGGTTCCCTCAAGGGCAATGCCAATGGCCTCTCGATGCTTAGCAGGAGAGCTACCCTTTGAGGACCGGCTTTTATGTTTAGTTACCTGAGATCCATGGGAGGAAGAGGAGGCTCTTGAAGATGTCGATGCAATGGATCTGGCATCCAAAGAAAAGAGTACCGAGCTCTGCAGCCCAGTTCTGTCTTCTTCTCGTAGTCATCCCCATACAGGAGAGACATTCAGATGGAGAATGTTCAGGTCCTAAACATTTAAGACACCAATCATGGGTGTCAGTGACAGAAATGGTACCGCCACACTTAGTACATTTTTTAAAACCACTAGTTGGTTTATCCATGTTTCAGGAATATGAGGCCCAATGCCAAAAATGGTGCCTAGCACCGAAAATAAAAGTTTCTGAAGAGAAACAGTTCAAAGTATAAAATTTTTTGAAAAAAGAAAAGAATCGTCGGTACCGGTAGGCATCATGCCGAGGCAAACGCAACCACAAGAAAACAATTTTAAAGACGGAATTTTCTGTGGTGACAGGGTTTGGGTCCTGTCGGCTCCGCGGAAAATGAAGAACTGAAGAGGGACAGTTGGAAAGGTGGGAAAGCAGTGTGCATGTGCTGAGGCATGCTCCCAAAAGCATTCCTATTGGACGGAGGGGAGCGTTCCCACGCAGGCTCCGTTGGTACCGACGATACCCATATGTGAAGACTACATTCCTGCTTGTTCCTGGAGATGCAAACAACTGTGGTGGAGAGACTTGTGTGCTACCATTATAAGATAAAATGTACTATTTCTTAATGATTAACAAAATACGTTGCACTGAAAACAAAAGAAACAAGCTGAAAAGTGCACATTTACATCGTGACACTCCTTTCCTCTATTTGCCGATTCAGGCATGTCCTGTGGGGAACTTGGAGGGAAGAGATGTAAAGTGGCATTTTAGAAAGGACGTCCACATGTAATCTAGGATGTCAGCCCAATTTTAGAAACATGGACATCCCCAAATGGATGGCTGCAGAAATGGCTTCATAGACATCCCAGCCGGCATTTCCCAGAAGGGGGATGTACATGTTCAGTGACACTGCAGACACTCAGATATGCAGCGGTGGATTAGTAATCTGTCTGGGGTTTGCATTTACATGCAGGTTTCTTTGCCCAGGAAAAACCTACAGTGTCAATGACAGTACATTGTGCTCTTCCCCCTTGTAGCATTGCCACCATGAAAAAAAAACCACTTTTTTGCTCCCTATTTGTGGTCAGGAGCAGGCATAGGCATGGACACATCATCAACCAGGGCCAGACATGCTTGTGCTGTTTTGAAATTGCACGCATCTCCCTTGGTCTGCCCAGGCTACGCTTCAACCAAGTCCCTGTTGTACTTGGACATTCTCACGCTAGAGATGTCTATATACCCAGTTTCCTTAACGGCTCTAGGGGCGCCCTTGTGAATTGGATATCTGTGGCCAAAACACAAATAGGCTTCTAAAAACCACCTCTAATAAAATGTCTCCTGATGGGGCTGTAATGGCTGCGCAAGTGCAAGTGGCATAGCTAGAACAGATTTCTTTTTTTGGGGAGGGGGGAGCACGGGGCACCAGGCATACAGGTCTAAATCATACTCGTTATATTCCTATTGACAAATAATGTCTTCAAATACACCGAACAAAGAATTTCTAAGTAATCTGCAACAGCTATCATGTAATATTTAAAACTCAATTCCATATTGTCCTGCTAGGTCAGTCTAGACAAGTGGGTTGTGTTCCCCTACCAGCAGAGGTGGAGACAGAGAAAAATCCAGAAGTTTCTTAGGATTTCATCCTGCAACCATAACTGAGGCAGCTAGGGGCATACTTCCCCAACATTTCCCTGTCTCCAGCAGAGTGTTAAGACAGCTAAGCAGTTCTATGAAAACTGAGAAAAATTTGGTTTAGCCTGTGAGTAACCACTTCTAGGTAGGAGTGACTTCCTCACTTGAGCTCAATGTGGGAGACTCCCGTTGGGTCACCCTGAAAACCGCTGCCTTCCTGGGTTTGCCTGAGGAGTGTTGGTTCAGTTCCTCATACTTATCCTGTTAAGAGCCAGATGAACAGCCAGAATTGTTGGATCAGAGGAATCATTGGTTGCACAGCCTCAGTGCCCCCCCCCCCTTCCCCTGTTCCTCCCCTCAGTTCTTCTCTAAAGGTGTGGATGAAAATCTTCAGAGGTATGTGTCTGTAGGCCTTGGAAGCAGGACAGTAGAACTGAGTCCAGCACTGTGTTCTGCTTGGGGCTCCCCAGGGATTAGTACCAGATTTAAGTTTCACTTTCTATTTCAAATCTTTGTTCTTTAGCTTAATTAACGCTGCCTCTGAGGATCCCCGACCTCATCTACTGGATTGTTTGAAGTTCGAGTCCGGGACCAGTTCAACAGAACCATCGATTAAACATGTTTTTCTTTCTCCTGCTGGTTCCCACTTTCTGCTTTTGCTGTGGGTGGGTGTTACTGGAATGTGGCTGTACTTTATCCCGTATTCAAAGCTGCATGTTCTCAGTGCGCAGCGCGAGTGTGTGCTATTAAGCAACTTCATCTCCAGCGTGCGGTAGTTCTGTTGTCTTGGTATGTGTGCTCTGGGTGCAGCAGCCCATCTACAGCGACTTGGCTGAGATCGGAGAGAACTTGCTAAGCTATGGAGGCCATTCCTCTGGGAACAGGCACATGTCATCTAAGAGGAGACACTGCCTGATCTGTGGCAAACATCAAGCTACTTCTCTGGTCTCTGTCTGTGATCCCTGCATGGAGGCTTCTGATCACCTCTCGGAGGTATCATCCTTACAGTTGGCAAACTTGTACTTCCTTTCTTCTCCAGTTCTGCAGGTGGCAATGGGGTCCAGCTGGAGAAAGAGACAGCACCCCCTACTTTGGATTCCTCTGCTCACTCTTCTGAGGTCAGTCTGCCTGAAGCTTCTCAGTGGGGCCCTGCGGCGGTCAGTCAACCCTCCACTAGAGAGACAACCAGCGCAATTGAAGAGCTCCAAGCCTCCAGTTTCTCATTTCCAGATTTTCTTTTCTTCAGCAGGCATGGGCTTTCTGGCGTGGCTTCGGATCAAGTGGCCTCAGACTCCTCCTGCTCTCCTTTTGCTCAGAGGAAGGCCCTTTCCTCACAGGGCAGGTGAAGCCCTGAAGAGACTCCTTCACAGAAGCAACCCCAGAAGAAAATGGATCCTGTCTGGAGAAATCTGATGGTGACTCCAACTGTGAGGAAGGCAAGCTTTTGTGCCAGATGACTAAGATGAGTCCTTCATCTTTTATTTGATTTGAAAAGGAGAACTGGCAGCATTGATTTATCAGCTGCCCTCTGCCCTGCGGCTGCTAGATACTCTGTTGGCAGAGTAGATGCCAAAAGCGCATCTCCTCTTGCAGGGGGGTTTGTAAACCTTCCAGGGCATTTCCTTCCTGCAGGTTCACAAGAGTATGTTTTGCATGAAATGGGGCTCGACCTATGTTCCGTTGTGAGGGAGCAGGTTTATGAGTAGGCTCTATGCTTTCCTTCAGGAGGACCTTATTGCTTAGGTTTGTTTAGCCCAGATGGATGTGCAAATGGTAGCTTTCTCTAAACACACCTTCATCCCGGTGGAGCCAGCTTTCATGTGCCTCCCTTATTCTCCAGATGGTGATTTGCATAGGGCTTGTGAAATATGCCCTTCTTCACTGGATCTAGTCATTCCTCAGGTTCAGCAGTGGTCTTGTCAGATGACATTTATGATCTGGCCCGCCTTGTAGCCAAAGATCTTGCATTGTCTACAGTGGCACGTCGTTGGCTTTGGCCTTGCCGCTGGGAAGCAGACACTGTGTCTAAGTTCCAGTTTTCTAAGTTTCCTTCCAAGGAGAAGTTGATATTTTGAAAGGTCTTGAAAAATCTAGTTAAGGAGCTGAGAGCGTCCATTGTCTTCCAGAGGATAGACTTAAAGAATCTGGGAAGCATGGCTCCCCTTCTTTGACTATGTCATGTTCATCTCACTCATGGTTCTAGGATTCTCGGGACTCCTGGTGGTATTATCTGAAGAGGGCATATTTTCCTCCCTCTGTCTTTTTCCTGGGTTCAGTCTTTTTGAGGGGCTCGCAGACCTGCAAGGCTTCCTCCTCCTCCAGATTTGGTTTCCCTGTCAGCAATGATGGGTTGGAGACCCATTCTGGAGTCCATCCCAGATGTCTCTGTGTTCTCTCCATGCAGGTCTGTAGCCAAGAAATTTGCTATTCGAGCTACCCTAGATGACTGCTCATCTTCCAAGCTGTTGTGCTGGTACTGTTTGCCAACTCCAAAAGAGGGGTAATATCATCCAGCGGAAGAGATAGCACAGTTACTTACCTGTAACAGGTGATCTCTGGGAACAGCAGGAATTAGTCTTCACATATGGGTACGTCGGTACCGACGGAGCCTGCGCGGGAACGCCTCCCAGCTTCCAATCAGAAAGCTTTTGGAAGCATCCCACCACGCCTGCGTGCTGCCTTCCCGCCTTTCCCAACTGCCTCTCCTCAGTTAAGTTTGAAAGCTGAGACAAAGAGAGAGAGAAAGGAAAGAGAGATAAGAGAGATACAACTCCTAGGGGAGGTGGGAGGGTTGTGAAGACTAATTCCTGCTGTTCCCAGAGATCACCTGTTACAGGTAAGTAACTGTGCTATCTCCAGGAACAAGCAGGAATGAGTCTTCACATATGGGACTCCCAAGCTGAGATGCCTGGAGTCCGAGCATGTCATAGGTTAGAACATGCTATTTCCCACAACACCAGGCATCCTGGGGATGGAGGGTAGGAGTTGAAGAAAAAAGATGCTGTGGAACAGTTAACCTAGCACAGGACTGCAGTAGGGGAGTCCCTGTGTGGATAATGATTGTTATGAAGGATATTGCAAAAAATACTGCAATATGGACCTCCGCTAACAGGATTGCATAGGAATATGGAGGTTCATGGATCTACTGGGAACCCAGTAGAGGAACCGTAAAGAGGTCCTTACTGCAAAGTGGAGGTAATAAACCTGTAGAAAAACAGAGGAGGTCAAAATCCTGAAAGGCAACAGGCACCCCTGATAGGGGAAACTGGGGTAGTACAAAAACGGTGGGCCTTCAGCGAAAAGCTGTATGGTAAAAACCAAACTCTTTTGGCTGCAGAGTACTCACTCTTGGGAGCAAAAAGAGAAAAGCTAACCGATTTGGACAAAGAGGTACAGTCCTTGTGGGGAGAAAGGGTATAGGAACCCCTTGTATCCAGAAAAGAGGACAAATGCCTGAGGCATTAAGCCTGTGATTAACCGAAGATCTACAATATCTCTCCTAACTGGGGTAAGCTAGGAGAGATATTAGGTATGGAGAGCTTCAGGGGCACCTAAACCGTTAGGTTATGGTATGAAGATTGTTGAATACCACAGGAGTGTTTGTGTGTGTAGAAACCCAAACCTGCTGAATAGCAGAGGTATGGGAAAAAAACCGTCTGTTAGAAACAGAAGGTATATGAATATAGACAGTGAGATAGATAAGTATGTGGAGACATATCTATCTATAATGGAATATCTCGACAGATACATATATCTATATATATACATATATATAAATATATGAATAGACATATAAGAATATATCTATAGTGAGATATGGAAGGGTATAAAATACACACAAAGAGAAATCTGAATATGTAGGCCTAAATATGGGTGTCTGCAATTAAACAGACAGATATACGCCTACAGTATGGTATTCACATAGGACATGTGGAGAGGAAAGATTCATCTAAAACAAGAAGGAGCAACCTACTTGAGAAGATATATAGAGAATCTATTCCCCATGGTTATGATCCGCAAGGATGCTAGCTAGTGAAAAGAACCAGGATGGTTACATAAGAAATAGAGAATAATGGGGGGGGGGCGGAGCCTGATGTCCAGCGGGTAGGACGCTTTGCGTTGAAGCTCCCGAGAGGCCTACTTAGAATCCTGACTTAATACCTATACAAACTTACTATTTTGCTCCGAGCTGACCGGGGTACCTCGGGGGGGATGGCGGCCCATAAACCAGCGCGCTTGGACTTCGGGTCTCCTTCTTCTTCTCACGGAAAACGCTACAAAACAGAGGTGTCCTCCCCACAGAAGATGGTTCCATTTCGTGAAAACCCCGAAATGCACCTGGAGATTTTGGAGGAAATACGCGGCGTGAAGGAATTGGTGCAGTCCAATGGAGAAGCGCTTCGAGCCATGCGAGAAGACTTTGGAGTGCTCCAGGACCGACTTGAAAGTCTTTCATTACGGCAGGACAACATGGCGGGGGTCCTCGACTTGCACGCGGTGCGCTTGGGCAAACTGGACAAGGCTGAGCGCCAGATACAGAATCTTCAAAAGGAGTTAGAAGATAGCAATAATCGAGCCCGTCGCAACAATGTGAGGCTCCTCGGAATGCCGGAGGGGGTGGAAGCAGGAGATATAAGAGAATTCTTGCTCAAAACTCTTCCCTCCTTGCTGAAGATCACTTTTCATAGAGAACTGGAAATCGATCGAGCACACCGTGTTCCTGCCCACATGGCGCTCAACCGCACGACCCCCCGGCCTATTATCTTTAGCTTGCTACGATATCAACAAGTGGAACAAATTTTAAATGCTGCCCGAGCGAATCATCATTTGGAATTTGAAGGTCGTAAAGTTTCCTTCTTTCCTGATTTGGCAAAGCCTACCGTTGACCGTCGGAAGAAACTCCTTGCTTTTCGCCCTCGACTTCAACAGCTACAGGCTCGCTTTGGCCTGTTGTATCCAGCGAAGCTCCGAGTGACTCTCCATAACCAAACCAGGACGTTCGAAGATCCTGATCTACTATCAACATTTTTAGACTCCAAAGAAGCAGAGCAGATGCGCTAATCCCAAATCTTGGACTCTTATCTGTCGGCTCTGTCCGCCATTTTGAAGGGCCCGATGCGGCGGTCATAGCCAAGCACAGAGATTGCCTGGACTTTCTTTCTTTCTCTATATGACTTTTGTTTTTTGGTCTCCTATCCCTTCATGATGTGTGCCTCGGTCGGATTCGGAGCACGCACAGTCCTACAGGTTATGTGTTTTTTCAATTTCGGCCTTCTCTGGGGTTTCTCCCCGCAGACACATGGTCGCCAGTAATTTTGGGGTTTTGCTTCTCCTCTACCTTACTGCGGTTTTCTTTGTTAATGTGGGGCGCTTCATTGTATTATATTAGCTTATTTTTCTTATGTCATGTGTACAGCCAGATACAGTCAGTTTGAGGGACATAGTGAAATTATGTGTGCTATTATGCTCAGAATTTTTAACTTTTCTGAATGGCCTTATGTAAAATCTTATCACTCACCGTAAAAGGCATTAATGGTCCACTCAAAGGAAAGAAAATCCTTAGCTATCTTAGCCATGAGCATGTTGATTTAGTGTTTCTTCAGGAAACGCATTTAAACTCTGCTGAAACACTGAAACTCAATGCTAAGCCTTACATGGTAGCTGCCTATTCTCCCACCGTTTCCAAATGGTACGGGGTAGCCATTCTGGTTAAGAAGTCTTTGCACGCTACTGTACTTGATATTAGCGTTGACAAGGAGGGTAGATGGACCCGTGTACACCTTGAGGTTGGAGATAGTGAATTCACATGTATTTGCATTATGCCCCGAATGTGGACAACCCTGCTTACTATGCAAGTATTGCGCAGTTGGCATTGGCCTCTGCCAATGCTCCATTAATACTTGGTGGCGATTTTACTCAAGTGTTCCCTCAATCTTTTCTTCTCAAACAAGGCGCTCGTTGGCTGGAAGATCCAGTACTGAGTAGACCTGTGTGGCTAGATATAGAAGCGGGCCTTTGCAAACCGATTCCTCTTACTTTTCTCCCTGGTATGACTCTCCCATCAGACTCCCACTATCCACCAATGCTTTTAGACACTTTAGGTGCCTTTAATACTCTTATGCAATCTTTAGACTCCCGACTCTGGTCAGTGCAACTTCAGCATCGCCTTCGGAGTACTAGGGTACTCCCGCCATCGGCATTCTCTACATAAGGTTGATTGGAGACTTTCCGATCTATTGGTAGTTCACCGGGTGTAGCATCCAATTTTACTAAACCTTATGTAATGCTATAACTAGAGATACCCCTATAGCGCAGAAAGTATGGGAGAGAGAATTGCATGTGACTTTGACCTCGGAGCAATGGAGCCTTATCTGGAGTAGAGGGACACGGGTTCCCGATCCGCCTCACTCACTCAGACCCTCTTCTTTCTAGCCCACCGGTGTTTTTACACTCCTCACAGATTAAACAAATGGAACACTACTCAGGGCAATGGTTGCTGGACATGTCCTGCGGCCATTGGTTCATTGCCTCATGTTATGCATGAATATCCCGCACTACAGTATTACTGGCGTCGGGTCTGGGGTCGTATTTAGTCTATCTCGCACTCTCAAGAGCCCCTTTCTTGGAGGATAGTGGGACTTCGCCCAGTTGCGGGGATCCCCTCTCTCCCAAAAATGGCTTATCTCCTTTCGAACTTTATGCTTGGCATTGCTATTTCCCTAATTAAGTAATACTGGAAATTTAGCTCCCATCTGAGCCCCAATGAATGGTGGAATCATGTCTGTCTTTACAGTAAATATGAACAAATACCTCGTCTGTTCGCTTCCCCCGTTCAGATTCCTTCTCATTGGTCTCAATGGAAGATGCTCATTGACTATGTACATTTTGCTAAATGCTCTCACCTGACTGTCTAACTTTGTATATATCTCTGTCCCATGATCATGCTGTATCGTAGATCTTCTTTTGATCGTTTGATGTATAATCACTGTTAATTGGAAGCGCTCACATGCTGATATAATCGGGTAGAGAAGAAGCATTGGGGTGGGGGGTAATTGGGTTTACTTTTCCTTATTGTATACTTGTTTTGTCTCCTTTGGTGTGTTGTTTCTTTTGTTTGTTGCAAAATGAAAATAAAAGTTAAAAAAAAAAAAGAAATAGAGAATAATATCCATCTATAATCAGCAAGTCCGGAGTCGTTCAAGACTCTAGCATGGTAAGTAGACAGAAGACAGAAAAGGATGAGGTACCATGTTGACCTGATGAAGAGCAAAATGTATCATGCATTCTTACCATGAGGACGAGCTGCAAGGAGAAAGAGCATATCTGCAATTAGGAATGCCATGGACCAAAGCAGGGAATTGGCAATTCCCTAAGCTCTTAGGTAAGAGAAGGCTTATGTCCTTTATGGCAAAAGAAGGGAGATCCTTCTAGTCATGGGAGACATGACTGAAAAGCCTTTTCCAACCATCTAAAATAGCTGTTGGAGAAAAAAAAACCCATGCTCTCTAGCAAGGGCCCATAGTGGAAAGCTTCTCTGTAGGGTTGCAGAGAGCATGATGCAGGAGAATGAGGAGATAGGACTGGCTGTTAGAGCCAGTATCGCAGCCCACTATGCTGCCAAATCCAGGGGATGGAGATGGCAGAAATAGAAGAGCAACCCAGAAGCTTGTAGTGGGATAATCTCCAAGATAGATGGAAAAACACTGACTTGGAGCCACTACTAAGACCAGATAGAATGTTAAAGGATTACAAATCCGGTTGCTTGTGGGCAAGAATCAGTGGACCAAATATTAAGGCTCCTGCATAGACAGCTGCTGGCCAGACAGCAGAAAGAATATTACTGATTAAAAAAACAGAAAGAACAGACAGAACAGGATTAGAAAACTCTGTACATGTCTGATACACTGCCTTAAGTAAAATCAAGACAGGGGAGGAAACTCAGGGAGGAAAACTCCGCACTGGAAAGTGACAGACTTAGAGGGGTTGAGAAGAAAACCCTCCAGTAAATAAGTTTGCTCTTACAGTGGTAAGAGGGTGAAGAGAATAGAGCTGAAGAAGACGACTTACCAAGTAGTAAGTCTATAAAAAGGAAAAATACATGCTAGCACAGGAAGCACAGTTACTTACCTGTAACAGGTGATCTCTGGGAACAGCAGGAATAGTCCTCACATATGGGTACGTCGGTATCGACGGAGCCTGCGCGGGAAAGCTCCCCAGCTTCCCAAAAGGAAAGCTTTTGGGGCTTCCCACAGCGCATGCGCGCTGCCTTCCCGCCTTCCTGACCAACTCTCCTCAGTTCGAGTTTAAAGCTGAGACAATAGAGAGAGGAAAGGAAGAGAAAGAGATACAACTCCTAGGGGAGGTGGGTGGGTTGTGAGGACTATTCCTGCTGTTCCCAGAGATCACCTGTTACAGGTAAGTAACTGTGCTATCTCCAGGAACAAGCAGGAATGAGTCCTCACATATGGGGACTCCCTAGCTGAGATGCCTGGGAGATCCCCTCCGTAGGTATTTCATCTTCCGATGGATCTCAGGCATCCATTAAGTGAAGGTGGGCAGGAGTTGTTTAAGAATGGAACAGGTGTTTGAGGACAGCCTGACCAAATAAGGCATCCCGGCGGGAGTCCTTATCCAAGCAGTAATGGGCTGTGAAGGTATGAACCGAGGCCCAGGTGGCTGCTCGACAGATCTGATCTATGGATACAGAGTGAAGCTGAGCCATAGAGGTGGCCATGGCTCTCACATTGTGAGCTGTGACATGGCCCTCCAGAGAAATGTTTTTACTCTGGTAAGCAAACGAAATACACTGAGCAATCCAATTGGAAAGTGTTCGTTTTGAGACTGGAAGTCCCAAATGAGAAGGATCGAAAGCAACAAAAAGTTGGGAAGACTTTCGATGTGGCTGAGTCCTATGGAGGTAAAAGGCAAGAGCTCTTTTACAATCTAGAGTATGAAGGTTCCGCTCTGCACTGGATGCATGAGGAGCTGGAAAGAAGACAGGTAGGTATACTTCTTGATTAAGATGAAAAGGTGAAACCACTTTAGGCATAAAGTGTGGATTTGTCCTAAGGACTACCTTATTATGATGGAACCTTGTATAGGGTGGATTCGCCACTAAGGCTTGCAGCTCACTGATGCGACGAGCTGAAGTGACTGCAATGAGGAAAAAAACCTTCCAGGAAAGAAATTTCAAGGAGGTAGTGGCTAAGGGTTCAAAAGGTGGCTTCATAAGCTGACCAAGAACCAAGTTTAAGTCCCATGCCACCGGAGAAGGCCTAATGGGAGGTTTAGTGAAAGTTAGGCCTCTCATGAATCTTGCAATAAGAGGATGAGAGGAAATAGATTGTCCATTGAGAGGCTTGAGGGATGCTGCAATAGCACTCAAATGGATCCGTACTGAATTCGTTTTAAGGCCTGCATTGGAGAGATGTAGGAGATATTCCAATAGAGAATTGATAGGAAGAGCAAAAGGATCAAGATCCTTTTGAGCACACCAAATGGAAAATCTCTTCCATTTAAAAGCATAAGAACGCCTTGTGGAAGGTTTTCTGGAAGCATGGAGGATATCTTTCACTTGTTGAGAGACATTTAAGTCTTGAAGGTCTAAGCCTTCAGTAACCATGCTCTGAGGTGGAGGGACTTGGGGTTTGGGTGCCACAAAGTCCCCTCCTCCTGAGACAGAAGGTCTGGAGCAGCTCCCAGGTCTAGGGAGGGACCCTGGGAGAGATGCAGAAGTAGAGGGAACCACACTTGGCGTGGCCAGCATGGAGCAATGAGGATCATAGATCCGTGATCCCTCTGCAGTTTGAACAGAGTCTTGGGAATCAAAGGAATGGGTGGAAAGGCATATAGGAGGCCCTGACCCCAATGAAGGAGGAAGGCATCCCTGGCCTGAACCCCCTGACACGGAGTTCTGGAACAGAACCGGGGAAGTTTGGCATTCCACGGACTTGCAAAGAGGTCTATGTCCGGGGTTCCCCATTTCTGAAAGATTCTGAGTACCTGATCCATGTGCAGGGACCACTCGTGTGGAAGCAGAACTCGGCTGAGTCTGTCTGCCCAAGAGTTTTGAATTCCTGGGAGATATACTGCCAGGAGATGGATTTGATGCTCTCTGGCGAAGGCCCACAGTCTGAGAGCTTTGTTGCAAAGCGACAGAGAGCCAGTCCCTCCTTGTTTGTTTACATAGAACATGGCTACTTGATTGTCGGTATGAACAAGCACTGTCATGTTGTAGAGGAGGGTATGAAAGACCTTGAGAGCAAGAAAAATTGCTTGAAGCTCCAGAAGGTTGATATGAAGGGCAGTCTCCTGCGGAGACCAAAGGCCTTGAGTGGAGAGGTCTTGAAGATGAGCTCCCCAGCCTGTCTGGGAGGCATCTGTAGTGAGGGTTGCCTGGGGTGGTAGCGGTTGAAAGGGGGACCCCAGCAACAGGTTTTGAATGGACATCCACCACTGGAGAGACCCAAAGAGACGTTTGGAGGTTTCTATTTGGTCGGAGAGAGCTCCTGATGCTTGGGTCCACTGAGTGGACAGAGTCCATTGAGCTGCTCTCATATGCAGGCGAGCATAAGGCACCACATGAACTGTGGAGGCCATGTGGCCTAGCAAATGTAACATCTCTCGGGCAGTCAAGTGAGTTCTGGACTGAATCTGAGAGGCCAGGTGCACTAGCCGGTGGCAACGTGCCTGGGGAAGATAGGCCCTTGCTGTGGTGGTATCTAACCAGGCCCCTATGAATTCTAGGGATTGAGTAGGGGTGAGTTGAGACTTTGGCAGATTGATGACAAGTCCCAGATACTGCAGAATGCAGATGGTGTGGTCCAGGGAAGTCTGAGACTGAGATGGAGCTCGGATGAGCCAGTCGTCTAGGTATGGGAAGACAAAGATTCCCTGAGTGCGTGGAAATGCAGCCACTACTGACATGCATTTTGTGAACACTCTTGGAGCAGAGGCTAGACCGAAGGGGAGTACTCTGTACTGGAAATGTTTTCCCTGGAACAGAAATCGAAGGAATTTTCTGTGGGATGGGTGGATGAGTATATGTGTGTACGCATCCTTTAGGTCTAGAGAACAAAGCCAGTCCTGACTCTGAAGGTAAGGAAGGAGAATACCCAGAGAGAGCATTTTGAATTTTTCCTTGCACAGGAATTTGTTTAATTCTCTCAGATCTAGGATGGGTCTGTGTCCTCCTGTTTTCTTTGGTATCAGAAAATAGGGGGAGTAGAACCCTGAGCCCTGTTGGAGGAGGGGAACCTGTTCTATTGCCCCTTGGGCAAGCAGGGTATTCACCTCCTGATCCAACAGGTGTAGGAGAGATGGGGGAGAGATGAAATGTCTCACCCTGGGATAGATAGGAAGGCTGGAAAATGCAGTTTGTATCCCTCTCTGATGATAGAGAGGGTCCACTGCTCTGATGTAATCTGTTCCCATCTGGGAGCAAAATGAGTCAGCCTTCCTGGAATGGTGAGAGGCTCTGGTTGCTGCAGAGCCAGAAAGGGTATGTTCTCTAGAAGTAAGTCAAAAGCCCTGAGGGGGTTGGGACTGTTGAAGCGTAGCAGCTCCTGCAGGCTTTGTTCTGGCCTGTTTAGTCTGCTGTCGCTTAGGAACAAAGCGAACTTGAGCGGATGACTGGCCAGCATTGGAACCAAATCTAGGCTTTTTGTAGAAAGATTTCTTAAAAGACTTCTTTTTGGCAGGGAGTGAAGTAGACTTAGAGAGTCTATCCAAAGCAGCATTCTCTGCATCCATTTGAATGGCTTTGACTTGCCACTCTTTGCCAAAGAGATTTTCACCTGTACAAGGTAAATTGCCTAGGCCATCTTGCACCCAGGATTCCAGGTCAGAGGCCTGGAGCCAAGCAATTCGACGAGCAGCTATGGCTATGCCAGATGCTCTACTAGCACCCTCAAAAGAGTCAAAGGCAGCCCTATTGGAGAACTTTGACACATCTTGGATATGCTTTAACAGAAGCAGGAACTCCTCTTTTCTATCCTCTGGAATAAAGGGGAGAAAATCTTGTACTTTAAGAGCAAGCTCCTTTAGAAACATGCCCATATAGAGGCTGTAGGAGTTGATTCTGGCAATAAGCATACTAGCCTGAAAGATTTTCCTGCCAAAAGCATCCAAAGTTCTACATTCTCTTCCTGGAGGGGTAGAAGAGTGCCTTTTGGTACTCTTAATCTTTTTCATAGCAGACTTCACCACAATAGAATGGTGAGGAAGCTGGGTTTTTTGAAAACCAGGAGAAGGAGGGACCCGATACATGGTATCCAACCGACGAGAATGTGGAGATAGTGTAAGAGGAGCCTCCCATAAATCCATCATATGTTCTTGGAGAATATTATGAATGGGTAAGGTGACTGCCTCTTTGGGAACCTTAGAGTATCCTAAAATGTCTAATTTTTGAGCTCTAGGTTCCTTTTCAGAGGATACTGTAATGGAAAGTCCCTTGGCAACTTCCAAGATGAAGTCCTGAAAGGACAAGTCCTCTGGAGGAGACATTCTTCTCTTTGGGGAAGAAGGCTCCTCAGGAAGAATAAGGGATGCTTCATCAGAATCATCTGAGGTATCGGCATCCTCAGAAGACTCGAAGTATCGCCTACTTGCTTCCAGAGATTGATACGGGTACCGACCGGTATCGACCTCGGGCGTACCGGGAGCCGGGTCGGTACCGAGAATATCGCGGGAAGCAAAAACCGGTACCGGCCTTCTACTGGAAGTAGATGCTCTGGGTACCAGTATCGGTTGTGGTACCGGAACCGGGGTCGGAACCGACGGTTGCGGTACCGAGGGCGTCGCAGCATTAATAAAAGCCATTATGGCCTGCTGCATGGATTGTACCGTAGTACCCATTGACGCCACAACTGCCTGGATGTCGGTACCGGTTTGAGCCGGTACCCCAGAGCAGTCTAACAGGTGATCGGTCGAGGCCGTGCCATCGATGTCAACCTGTAACCCCATAGGAGGAGCTTTGGAAGCCGGAGCTTCCCGCCGGGGTTGTTTGGCTGGGGCAGGGTCTTCAGGGTCGAACCCAAGGGCCTCTCTCTGCTTTGAGGGAGATTTGCCCCTTGAAGACTTGCCCGAGGAATGTTTGGTTACCTGGGATCCATCCGGAGATGAAGACCTGGATGATGCTGATGCTGGATTATCTGTGGAAAACAGCACATGAAATTTAGCTGCTCGGTTCTGTAAGCCCCGTTTGGACATCAGAGAGGAGGATGGACAATCCGGAACCGAATGGTCAGGGCCCAAACATTTAAGACACCACTCATGGGTGTCTGTGACTGAAATAGTACCAGAGCACTTGGTGCATTTTTTAAAACCAGAAGATGGTTTCTCCATGAGGGAGAATTTGTAAAGGCCGGTAGGCCTTACAAAAAGAAATACACCAAGTGTGGAAAAAGAAAAAAAGAAGTAAAGACCGGCGGTACCGGTTCGGAATCGGGGAAGGCAGATACGCGGTCAGAACAACTTTTAAAACAAGAAATTCTTCAGCGGTGACAGGAACACGACCTGCTGGCTCCGCGGAAAAAGAAGAACTGAGGAGAGTTGGTCAGGAAGGCGGGAAGGCAGCGCGCATGCGCTGTGGGAAGCCCCAAAAGCTTTCCTTTTGGGAAGCTGGGGAGCTTTCCCGCGCAGGCTCCGTCGGTACCGACGTACCCATATGTGAGGACTCATTCCTGCTTGTTCCTGGAGATACTATCATTTGATAGTGGTCAGACCTCTTTCTCTGCAAGAGAAGAGGAGAAACCTGTGACTTATAGGCATGAACATTCTGACAGCTCATATAAAAAATGGATGTCTTTTGGAAAGAGATCCAGGCGTAGGGGTTAGAATAAAGTACTAGGTTGCCTCTGTTGAGAAGAAGCAACTGTAGATTCTAACCCCAAGGGTCACAAGCATGTGATGATGATTGACCAGAAACCCTGCAGAGGCTGGGTTTGCTAAGCCTGGTGAAAGTTTGGATTCTTCAGACCAGGACAATGCCTCCCCTGTAGGGGAACATCTGTATGATGGGCAAATGAGGAATAAACCCTTCTTCTCCTGTGGGAAGAAAGTTTGGTAAGACACTTCCTACCTACTGGGACAGAAGGAGGACCCTTGCTAACAGGTAAATCAGTGGACAACTGAGTAACCTGACGTAGAGACTCCTTGCTGAAAAGATTGTCTCCAGTGCAAGGAGTATGTCCCAGTCGTTGTTGTGCCCAGTTGGCCAAATCTGAAGCTTGGAGCCAGGCTCTACGTCGTGCCCCTATAGCTATAGCAGAAGTCCTGCTGACAGACTCAAAAGAGTCTAGGGAAGCACGAGAAAGAAACCAAGAGATATTCTGGAGATGCTGAAGCAGCGAGGAATAGTCTGTACTCTTGGAAACTGAAAGAAAAGGAGTCAAAAGATGTAATTGCTTTGTGACTTCCTCAAGAGAAAGACTCATATAGAAAATATATGAGAGAATTCTTGCAGAAAGCATAGATGTTTGGAAGGTTTGACGTCCAAAGGCATCTAGTGTCCTAGACTCACGACCTGGCGGATAAGAAGAGTGCTTCTTCTTACTCTTGATCCGCCTCATTGCTGATTCCACAACTATGGAATGATGAGGAAGTTGAGTCTTTAGAAACCCTGGAGAGGGGGCACCTGATATAAGAGATCAGTTGTCCTGGGGGGTGGGGGTACCCTTAAAGGTGTTTCCCACATTCCTAGAAGGATATCCTGCAAGGAATGATGCAAAGGAAGCATTATGTGGTCCTTTGCATTGGTAGAAACAGAGCCTTGTGCAGGATCATGTCCTGGAATAGGAATGGCAAGGGATCTTGCCATATCCAGGAGGAAACTCTGAAAAGAGGGATTCCTGACAGGAACCTCCCTTGGACAGGTTAGATCTAAAGAACTAGCCTGAGCAGCCACAGAGTTATCCAAATACATAGAAATAGATGATCCTGCAGGGTGCAGTGTGGAATGCTTAAGGGATGGTTGCTGGTACCGGTAATTAGGAGCAGCAACCGTCCTTACCACATTGTCCATGCCAGGTATCAACTCCAAGCCTGGTATAGAATGGAGCGATGCTGTTGAAAAAAGCATGGTAGGAGTTTGCCACGATACTATTGTGGATACCGGTACTGAAGTCAAGACCGGTACCGATGTCGGAGTCGGACTCGACAAAGACATCGGAGTAGTCATCGGTGACACTTCAATCGGTACCAAGGGAACCGAAAACCTGCGGTTGCTATCCTCGGTACCCAGCCACCGGTAACTATCGGTGTCGGTACCAAAGACAATTGGTACCTCGTCTTCCAGACTAGAAATGGATTCCAAGCTCGGCATCGAGGGCAAGGAGCCTGAAAAGCGAAGCCTGGAAGACACCGACTGTAAGGTTGATGAAGACATTGGTGCCGGCTTCGGTACCGTGTCTGATACCGGTGAATGAAGGTCTACCAGTGGCAACTCAATCGGCCTTAGGGGAACCGAGAGTTGCAGATCCGAGACATTGGAACTGAGCCTTCGGTACCGCCCTGAGACGGTACCAATGCGAGTCGGTACCCAGTCCTCCAAACTAGAGATCGATTCCAGACTCGGCATCGAAGTAAGCGAGACTGTCGATGCACATCTGGAAGGTACCGAAGTCGGTGGAGGTATCGGTGTTGGAACCGATGATGGAAAGTCAATCTGGAACGTATCCAACGGTCCCGAAGGCACCGAGGAGGTCAGATGACGATCCCTGGTGAGGAGTATTTCATCCAACACCAGTGCCGATGCAGGGGTATCGGTACCGCTCGAAGCGGATGCCACCACCGTGCACGGCTCAGGTATGTTCTGTGGGGGGTGAACCCCAGGAACAACCCAAAACCCCTTATACGCTTTGGAGACCGAAGACTCCCGCTGGGGTTTTGGAGCCAGGAGGCCATCGAGGGTAGAGCCGGAGCTGTCTACATGCTGTGCATGAGACGTACCACTCGAGGACTGGCTAGTCTTGACAGACTGTTTGTGGGTTACCTGATTCAACGTGGAAGAAGAAGGGGACGGTGCCCCGAAGTTGGAGGGGCACCATGTATCGAGGAATTCTCGATGTTGAAGATGTCTTCTTACTAGACTGTTGTCAGGACCCAAACAGGTTAGACACCGATTTCGAGGTTCTAAAAATAAAGTTGTACCGCCAGAGGGTGAACATTTCTTGAGGAAAATGTCTGGCGGCTCCATGAAGGAAAAAAGAGAGGAGGCCTAAAGACCTAACACACCGTGGGACACTAAGAGAAATTTATCCCTTAGAAAAGGAAAAATTTACAAGAAAAGAAAAGAAAACACCGGCGGTACCGGTGGCGTCAGGAAGACAGCCGCGACCACAAGAAAACTAAAAATAAAAAAGAAGAATTTTCTGCGGTGACAGGAGGATGTCCTGCCGGCTCCGCGGAAAAACGAAAACTGAGGAGAGGCAGTTGGGAAAGGCGGGAAGGCAGCACGCAGGCGTGGTGGGATGCTTCCAAAAGCTTTCTGATTGGAAGCTGGGAGGCGTTCCCGCGCAGGCTCCGTCGGTACCGACGTACCCATATGTGAAGACTCATTCCTGCTTGTTCCTGGAGATTGAATCCACTGGAGCAGAGCTCAAGATGTCAGACTGGTACATATCGCCAGCTGCAGAATAGTCGCCACTATGATGAACTGGCTCCTCAGCAAGGAATCCCCCACTTTACAGTTAGAAAATCCTTTAAGGCCGACCTGTCTTTCATGGGAACAGTGGTTCATCTGGTAACTTCTGTGACCTGCGCATCCACCTTGGGAATGCCAAACCACTTGACACACTCCTGCTCCGGGAGAGTGCAGATCTACTTACACATCTGTAACCCCTTTAGGTAGGGAGTGGAGAGTCCCACTCCGACCAGATCATATCCTTGATCATATCCGGAACGGGAAGACAGTACTGGATTTTCGCACCCCTTGAAGGAGCGAGTGTACCTTCGGCTCCTGCTCTGTGCCAAACGCATCTGAAGAGGAGAGGCCTAGTGGTTGGGGTAAGTTACCTCAGGCCGGAAGTTCAAATCCCACTAGAGGATGGCAATCTTGGGCCGGAAGGACTGGGGTTTCTAGTCCCACAGGTGCTCCTTGTGGTCTTGGGCAAGCCACTTAACCCTCCATTGCCCATGTTCCCTGTAAAATAGTTATCTCCAAGTTATAATGCCCTGTTCAATATAATTTCAGTTTGTTCAATGTAAACCGCCTTGATATCATGAAAGGCGGTATATAAGAAATGTTAAATAAATAAATAAATAATCTGTCAAGTTCAAGGCAGATGAGACCCTGACAATCAATGCTGCCAGATCCTCCTTCCAGAACAGGTGGTTCAAGCCAGTCTCTGCATAATTTTTTGAAAGTGAGAGCACTTCTTCATCCATATCAGAGCCCAGTACCGAGCCATCTGAATCAGAGTCGTAATCAACATCTCGCCTCTCTGGGGACGCTTAGCCAAAGGTAATTGAACAGGGCTTCCACATTCAGCCTGTCCCATATGAGACTGCGCCTGGGGGCATCCAGAGGCCACAGGGTCTGAATTTCCATGCTAGAAGGACCAGGACTGTTGCAGCTGCCTGCTGTTACTGTTGTTTGCTGCTATCTGCCTGCTCTCCTGCCTGCATACAGCTATGCTCACCACTCACGTGTTCTCTCTACTGTTTTCCAGGTACCCTTCCACTGCTGGCTGCCTCCCATGCTTGGTCCCACCCACCAGATGTGATGTGACTATGTGAGCGCAGCCGCGTTCCCTCACAGTGCCCTGGACTAAAATTAACAGTTACCATGGTGTTCTGTGCCACTGTGGCGCTTGTCAAGGAGTGTGCACAAGGAGCAGGGCCTGCTCCTTGGGCAAGCTCCTTGGGGTGGCTCCGGTGGCACCCATTCTTCCGACTCAGTCATAACACATCATCCTGGGCTGTTATCCTTCCTACACCAGCCAACTTTGCCAGGTAAGCTCCCCCTTATTGTTCTCCTCTCTGCTTCTGTCCTCTTTGGTCATGTTTACTATCGCAGTCCATTGGGGCTGGTGTTCTTCACCACCCTCGGGGTTACCTCCTGGCTACGTGGCCCGAACCACTGCCAATCTCCTGCCCCGTCTCTCTACTTCTGCCCCTTTCTCCAAGCCTCTGTCAGCTCCATGTTACCTTATTCTTAGTTTGGCTCACAAACTGCAGATCCCTCCGTTCCAAAGCTCCTCTTATACAGGACCTATGTGCTCAGCACTCCTTGAATGCCTTATTTCTCACTAAAACCTGGCTCCGAGATAGAAAGGAGGCCTTGCTTCACCATTGCTTTCCCCCAGATTTTTCCGCTTTTCATACATCATGCTCAGGTCAGAGTGGTGGGGGAATAGCTTTCCTCTACCGCTCGTTCCTTATTCTTACTGAGGTCCATGCCCACCTTCGTTATCCCGAGTCCATCCTCTTCCGGCTGGAGGCCTCTCTGCCACTTCACTTTTTACTGGTATATGCCCCGCCTTCTCTCTGCCCGGAACCTTGGGATGCTCTTCTCCTGTCACTGTCAGAGACTTCCCTCTCCTTCCCCCATCTACTGGTCCTTGGTGATTTTAATTCCCACTATGATTCCCTGTCACATCCTCGGGATCGAGCTCTTTACCCTCTTTCAATCAGCATGTGCATTGCACTCATACTGCGGGTCATGCTCTGGATTTAATTCTCTCATCGGCCAATTCTCCATGTGTTCTCTCTGCCATCTCAGCCCTCCCTCTTCAATGGGCAGACCACTTCTACCTATTGTTTTCCTGGTCTTTGCCACACACCCCCCTACTTCCTCAATGGCTCCCACCCCTGCTCACCCTCCTATTTGGTTGGTACGCTGGATCACATCAGCCACTCTTCAGGCTTTTCCCTCAGCTAACACTCTCTTTCCGCTTCTCCCCAGACAGATGTGCAGGCCCACACCTGGAATGTCTCATTATCTGCTGCCCTAGACAAGCTGGCTCCCCAGGTCTCTGCTCTGCTCTCCCACCCTTCCTCTCGTTACCCCTGGTACCATCCTGGTCTCCACCTCCAGCGTACCTAACTTCACAGTGCAGAGCGGCACTGGCGCAGGCATTCCTCGCCAGAATCCCTGGCCACTTTTCAACATAACTACAGCCTTTACCATGATATGATTTGCTCTGCCAAACTCACCTTTTATTCTAACTGCATCACCTCTGCTTCCAATTCTTCCAATCAGCTATATCTGACTCTCTGCTCCTTCTCAACACCTCACTCCTCTACCCCAACCTCTATGTCATCCCTCGCCACCCCAGATCCTACTAGCCTTGCCACCTTTTTCTCTGAAAGTCCATACCTTGCGTCTTACCTTTCCTTCTGGATACCCCCTCTCTCCCCATCCTTCCTTTCCCTGTACTCTTCCTCCCCCTGCCCACATTCCCCTCTAAGTTCAAATCTGATGCATACCTGGAACTCCTTCTGTCCCATCACTGCTACCAAACTCTCTAAAGTCCTTGGTTCTTCACGTAAGACTACATGTCCCTCGGATCCCACCCCCTACCACTGGCAGTTAGAACCCTCTCTCACTCTTTTCCCATACCTGCTCCACATGATCAACTCAAGCTTCTCTTCTGGCCTTTTCCCTACCACCTGGAAACATGCAATCATCCGTCACATCCTGAAGAAGCCCTCCTTAAATCCCTCTGTTCCAACGCTTTGGTGTCCAGTTTCCAACCTTCCCTTTCTGTCCAAGATCTTGGAGAAAGTAGTTTTCTTGCAATTATCCTTGCATCCTGATTCCACCTCTGCCCTCCATCCCCGAAAATCCGGGTTCTGAATTGGCCATAACACAGAAACTATTCTCCTCTCACTTCTGAATGAATTGCACTTGGCACATGAACAAGGTGATTTCTCTCTTGCAGTATCCCTGGAATTGTCGTCAGCATCTTACCTGGTTGACTACCCCACACTCCTGTCTCTCCTACATGATTATCGGGTTCGTAGAATGGTGCACTGATGGTTCTGGTAGTTTTTTTCCTCCCGTTCCTTCTCTGTCCATGTTGATCCCTCTGCTTCGTCCGCCATCCTCCTCCCCTGTGGGGTCCCCCAGGGTTCTGTACCAGTGCCCCTGCTCTTCAATCTTTTTCTCGCACCACTCACTCTAATTATATAGCAATTTGGTTTGTCGGCATACTACTATGCTAATGACATTATTCTGTTTCGCGCCAGCTCTCCCCTGAATTTCTGCCTTGCACAGATCTCCTCTTGGTTGTCCTCCAGTTACCTGCATCTTAACCCTGCTAAATCTGCTGCTATATGGTTTACCTTCAGTGCTCCCTGCCCTTCAGTAGCTCCTGTTCTGTCTGACAGTTATATACTCCTCACTCCAACCAGCCAGTATCTTGATGTCACTCTCGACTCTTCCCTTTCATCAACAAAATACCTCACTTGTGCGCCGCTCATTTATCACGCTTCGCCAGCTACAGACAGTGCGCTCCATTCTCTCTCCATCCTCCCTGACAACACCTGTACTGTCCCTCTTTCTGTCACACCTCAATTATTAAAATGTCATCCTAGCAGGTTTACCTCTGTACCAGTTTCACCATCTACAGTTACTCCAGAATACGGCTGCCTGTCTCTTCACTCGTTCCTCACACACAGATCATGCATCCTCTCTGCTTATCCACCTGCACTGACTCCAGAACCTGCACAGGGTGGTAGTCCACACTGGCACACCTCAATACTTTGCTGACGTCTTACACATGTACACCCCTCCGCTCAATTCATAATGACTGTCTATCCCCCACATCCCCTGCCCATGCACATTTAGAGCTCACCCTTCACTCTGCATTCTTTTTTCCTTGGCCCTGCACTTTGGAACTCACTCCCAGCTTCACTCCATGCCGAACAGTTGAAGACCCATTTCTTCGGCCTCGCTATTGATCTTTCTCCAACCCCGGACAAGACCATATGCCCCCTCTTGATTTGCCTGACTGCTCCTATATGCATGCTCTTCCACCCTTTTTCTGTGTTTCCTGTCTTCTTTATGGAAATGGGTAACAGGGGTAACATATGGAAAGCAGTGTGTATAAATGCCCGTAGCATGGGAAATAAGATCCCTGATGTTGAAGCTTTGGTGGGAGTGGCTGACTTGGATTTAGTGGCAGTTACAGAAACATGGTTCACAGAAAACCATGATTGGGATGTAACTATACCTGGCTATACTTTATTCAGAAAAGACAGGGTAGGAAGTAGGGGAGGAGGAGTGGCGCTATATGTAAAACTACTATTAAAGCTTTGGAATTACAGAGCTTAAAAGGGAGAGGGGAGGCATTGTGGGTTAAACTAGAAAGAGGGAAAGAGAAATCTATTTACATTGGTGTGATATACAGACCTCCCTCACAAGAGGAAGACGTGGACAGAGAGTTAATTGAAGACATATGCAGCATTGCTAGGAAAGGGGAAGTGCTATTGATGGGAGGAGATTTCAATATGCCAAATGTTGATTGGCACATTCCTGCTGCAGTATCATCTAGAAGTAAGGAGATCCTGGATTCTCTACAGGGAGAACTATTCAGGCAATTGGTAACAGACCCCACATGTGAAGGGGCCATACAGAACTTGGTGCTTACCAATGGTGAAAGTGTTTCTGATATTGTAGTGGGAGATCATTTTGCAACCAGTGATCACCAGATGGTGTGGTTCAGTATTAGGACTAGGGCTGTTAGAATCCATTCAAAGGCGAGGATCTTAGACTTTAGGAAGACTAACTTTGCGAAGATGGGCCAATACCTCAGGGAGTCATTAGTTGGATGGGAACAGCTGAGGGATGTAGAAAAACAGTGGGAAAAACTGAAAGGGAATATTTTAAGGGCAACCAACCTTTTTGTTAAAATGGTAAATAAAGGTAAAAGGAAAAGGAGACCGCTATGGTTTTTGAAAGAAGTAGCTGAAAAAGTGAAGAAAAAGAGGGAGGCCTTCATGAAATACAAGAGATCACAGAGAGAGGAAAACAGGCATCTGTATTTGGAAAAACTTAGAGAAGCTAGCAAAGTAGTCAAGAAGGCAAAGATTCAAAAGGAGGAGGAAATAGCCAATGCAATAAAATGGGGGGATAAGACATTTTTCAGATATATTAGTGAGAAGAGGAAGGGCAAGAGTGTTATTGTCAGACTCAAGGGTGCAGGGCAGGAATATGTAAAAGCTGATAAGGATAAAGCAGAATTGCTTAACAAATATTTTTGTTCTGTGTTCACAGATGAAGAACCAGGAGCAGGACCTCAGAAAACACCCACAGATAGGAACAGAAGCAAAGGACAAATTGAACAATTTTCAAAAGACTGTGTTCGTGAGAAACTATCCCAACTTAAAGTAGACAAAGCGATGGGACCAGATGGGATACACCCGAGAATACTGAGGGAACTTGGGGACGTTCTAGCAGCTCCACTGACTGACCTTTTCAAAGCCTCGCTGGAGTCGGGAGTGGTGCCAAAGGACTGGAGAGAGGCTCATGTGGTGCCTTTACACAAAAGCGGAAGTAAGGATGTGGTTGAAAACTACAGGCCGGTTAGTTTAACTTCGGTGGTGAGTAAATTATTGGAAACGCTGCTGAAAGAGAAAATAGTGAGGTTTCCGGAGTCCAGTGGATTACAGGATCCGAGGCAGCATAGATTCAGCAGAGGCAGGTCTTGTCAGACAAATCTGATTGATTTCTTTGACTGTGTGAACAGGGAGTTGGACCGAGGGAGAGCCCTAGATGTGGTGTATTTAGATTTCAGTAAAGCCTTTGACACTGTTCCTCACAGGCGACTTATAAACAAACTGAGCATCCTAGGGATGGACCCTAAAGTTACTGCTTGGGTTAGAAACTGGTTGAGTGGGAGGTGACAAAGAGTACACATAAATGGAGCTCACTCTGAGGAGAAGGATGTTATCAGTGGTGTGCCCCAGGGATCTGTCCTTGGTCCGATTCTTTTTAACATCTTTGTTAGTGATATAGCGGAAGGGCTTTCAGGTAAGGTTTGCCTCTTTGCGGATGATACCAAAATCTGAAATAGAGTAGACACCCAGGAAGGGGTAGATAACATGAGGGATCTAGCTAAGCTTGAAGAATGGTCTAGAATTTGGCAGCTGGGATTTAATGTTAAAAAATGTAAGGTCATGCATTTTGGCTGCAGCAATCCAAGGGAGCAATATAGTATAGGGGGTGAAGTACTTTTGTCCACTAAAGAAGAGCGGGACCTAGGCATGGTTGTGTCTGATGATCTTAAAGTAGCTAAACAGGTAGAAAAGGTGACGGCAAAAGCTAGAAGGATGCTTGGGTGCATACGGAGAGGAATGGCTAGCAGAAAAAAGGAGGTGATAATGCCTCTGTATAAGTCTTTGGTGCGACCTCATTTGGAGTATAGTGTGCAATTCTGGAGACCGCACCTTCAAAAGGATGTCAACAGGATGGAGTCGGTGCAGAGGGTGGCTACTAAAATGATTAGTGGTCTTCATTATAAAGCATATGAGGACAGACTTAAGGATCTTAATATGTACACCTTAGAGGAAAGGCGGGATAGAGGTGATATGATTGAGATGTTTAAATACCTCCGTGGCATAAATGTTCAGGGAGAGAGCCTCTTTCAATTGAAAGCAAGTTCTGCTACGAGGGGACATGGGATGAGGGTGAAGGGAGATAGATTCAGGAGTGATATGCGGAAATATTTCTTTACGGAAAGAGTAGTGGATCCGTGGAATAGTCTCCCAGTGGAGGTGGTAGAGATGAGGACAGTAACTGAATTCAAAAAAGCATGGGACAAACACAGAGGATCTGTAAAGGTAAAAAGGGGACTGTTGTAGTTGTTATGGAAAGACAGACTAGATAGGCCATGTGGTCTTTTTCTGTCGTCATATTTCTATGTTTCTCTGCTTTTCCGTCTATTAATTGGCATTCCTTTCCCACCTGCTGCAGAAGTATAACACCACTGGTCTCTGCCCGCCAGCTTCTCCTCCACCTGCTGGGCCACATGGTCTCTATGGTCCATGTGACCCCATATGCCGGCCATACATTCTGATCTCTTTTGAGGGAGGAAGGCCTTGCCCTGGAGAGTGTCTAGCTGAGCCACTATGAACTCCAGACCCTGAGCCGGGGGAGGGGGATGTGGGACTTGGAGTAGTTGATGACGAACCCCAGGAACTGCAGGACGTGGATGGTGCACTCGGTGGCATGGTGCACCTCTGTGCCTCCTTTTATGAGCCAGTTGTCCATGAAGGGAATGATGAAGGCCCCTTGGAGACGAAGGTGGGCTGTGGCCACCGCTAGGCACTTGGAAAAGACCTTTGATGATGAGGCCAGCCCAATGGGCAACAGCCTGTATTAGTAGTGACCTCCTCTCACCACAAAGTGGAGGTATTTTTGGTGGTTGGGATGGATCAGGATGTGGGTATAGGCAACCTTCAGATCTAAGAAGCATAGACAGTCTCCCTGCTGGAGGTATGGCAGCAGTGTTCGAAGGGAGAGCATCTTGAACCTCTCCCTTATCAGAAATCTGTTCAGGTCCTGCAAGTCCAAGATGGGCCTGAAGTCCCCTGTTCGCTTGGGAACGAGGAAATACCTGGAGTAGAAGCCGGTGCCCCAGAGATGCTTCGGCACTGGTTCCACCGCCTTGTCCTCGAGAAGACCTGTGAGCTCAGAGGAGGTCAGCCTGGTCGAGAGGAGGTCATGCCCAAGGAGTCAAAGGTTCCCCCAGGCTGAGCCAGAGCCAGAGCCAGTGCCTGGGACTTGGGGGGGGGGGGGGAGTTTGTTTGCAGGGCCATGCCCCTGCCCCTGCCCTTGTGCTTTTGGCCTTGTTGTGGGGCTGAGGATAATTGGAACTGTGAAGCACTGCCAAAACCTCCCTTTTTCCTCAGGAAGAAGGGCTTCTTCCCCGGGGTTTTCTTATGGGGCTGCACTGAGTTCTTTTTAGAGAGTCTGGTCCTCAGTCTCTATTTCAGCCACCTTGTCTGCCATGGGTTTCCCGAAGAGATTCTCTCCAAAACAAGGGACATCGATAAGTTTGTCCTGAATCCATTGTTCGAGGTCAGACGACTGCAACCATGCTGGTGTCGGGTCCTGATAACCGTGGTGGCAATTCTGGCTGAGGACTCAAAGCAGTCGTAAGCTGCTCAGAATAAAACTTTGCGCACTCCTTGACTGCTGAGGCTAGAACTTTCAACCGCTGAAGAGGTTCCCCATTGAGGTCTGCCAAGAAGCCCGCAAGCTCTCTTGTCAGATCTTTGAGATACATACATATGTACATTTGGTAGGATTGGACTTAGATTACAAGCATTGAGCCCTGGAAGGCCTTTCGGCCAAGGGTGTTGAAGGTCTGGGTTTCCCTGCTGGGGGGCACCAATGAATGGGTCTTTGACTCAAGTATGCGCATGGCAGACTCAACGACCATCGAGTTCTGGGGAAGTTGAGTCTTCTGGAACCCAGGGCTTCAGCACACTCAGTACACAGAGTCGAGTCGCTTGCTGACAATGGGCACTGATGCCAGTGTCTCCCACATATGGAGGAGGAGGCACTTGGAGACTGGAGGAACAGGCACTGTAAGGGCTTCTTTAGGAGGGGCTCATACTGGAAAATCTCCAGTTCTTCCGTTTCGGCCACGGTCTCGGTCTCAATGGCGAGCGCCTTAGCTATGTCCCACACAAAGTCGAGGAAAGCAACGCCCTCGGGTGGGGAACAGAGCTGGGATACCAGGGGAGATGGGTCTGAGGGCATGTCTCGGTGTTGCCAAGTGTTCAGGGACTCCTCGTCCTTGGTCTTCCATTCCAACTCGAAGTCTGAGGATTAATCTGAGGCCCCGTGGTCAAAGCCTAGGCCCGAAGGCCTGCAACCTCCGGGGGGACCTGCAGTCTGAACCTTGTCCACTCGCCGGAGAGGACAGGTGTCCCGAGGAAAGGGTCTGGAACCTCGTCCGAAGCTGATGGGTCTCCCAAGGCTGATAGCACTCGAGGATCGGCTCGATATCCAGAGAAGCCCTCGATAAGAGAGTGCTGTTGCCGGGGCAGATGAACCGGAATAAACGCCCACTGCAATGCCATAAGGGCAGATATCCTGGTCTCCATGCCAGTTGGCTCCGTAGCCATCGGTGTGGGCACAGAGGACTAAGAGCCAGACACTGATTCTGTCGGAGTGGGAGTCCTCAACGATGATGGCCTTGGATTTCCGAGGTCAGTCACCAGAAAGTGATGCCCTCTTTCGGGGCAGCTTGTGGGGCCACTCCCGCTCTGATCCCTCGGACTCACGCTGGGGACTGCAGGGCCTGGAAAGAGTAGTTACTCACCTGTAACAGGTGTTCTCCAGGAGCAGCAGGAATAAGTCCTCCCATATGGGTGTCATCGGCGCCGAGGAAGCCCCAGCGGAGCATTTCCCCAGCTTTCTATGAAAGCCTTTGGGAATGCAGGCACACAGGCGCGGTTCCCTTCCCGCCTAAAGGTGCCATCTTACCTCAGTCAAATGACATAGCTAAGAACAGCACACAAAAAAGAAAATAAACTATGTACAACTGCAACTCCAAGGGGAGGAGGGAGGGTTGTGAGGACTGATTCCTGCTGCTCCTGGAGAACACCTGTTACAGGTGACTAACTACTCTTTCTCCAGGACCAAGCAGGAAGTCAGTCCTCACATATGGGTGACTCCCAAGCTCTGGGCTACCGAGGAACCCAGGCTGAACAAGAGAACTCCCTCTAGTCTCAGCAGCAAAGAAAGGCTTTTCAAGGACACAACCTCCACCGGTAGCCCAACAGAGGGCAGGAGTTGCCTAAACCTCAAAGAGATTCCGGAGTACTGCCTGGCCAAAAGTACTGCCCCTACGGGACTCCCTCTCCAGGCAGTAATGGGCGGCAAAAGTCTGGCTTGAAGACCAAGTTGCAGCCCTGCAGATGTCTACCAAGGGCACAGAGCGGAGATGAGCCACTGAGGCAGCCATTGCCCTGACACAATGGGCCGTGACCCTACCCTGCAAAGGAAGGTCAGCCGCCTTGTAAGCCCAGGTCATACAGTCAGCCACCCAGATGGACAAGGTATGCTTGGACACAGTCAACCCCAACTTATTGGGGTCAAAGGATACGAAGAGCTGAGTAGCCCTTCGATGCCCCTGCGTACGGTCAAGGTAGAAGGATAAGGCCTTCCTACAGTCCAGGGTATGCAGTACTGCTTCAGCCTGGCTAGCATGAGGCTGAGGGAAGAATGTTGGAAGAACCACCTCCTGATTGAGGTGGAAAGAGGAGACAACCTTAGGGAGGAACTTTGGATGAGTCCTGAGGACTACCCTGTTCCTATAAATCCTGGTGTAAGGCCTGTCACAGACCAGGGCCTGAAGCTCACTTACTTGTCTAGCCGAGGTAAGGGCTATCAGGAAGAGTGTCTTCCAGGAGAGGAAGCGTAGTGGACAAGTAGCCATCGGCTCAAAAGGTGGGCGAGTCAGTTGCTGCAAGACCACATTCAGCTCCCACTCAGGGGCAGGAGGACGGATGGGAGGCTTGAGTAAAAGCAAGCCCCTGAGAAAGCGGGACACCAAGGGGTGACCAGATAGAGATTGCCCCTCTACCAATGAGTGGTGAGCTGCTAGAGCTGAGAGGTGGACCCGAACAGAATTGGACTTAAGTCCCTGATTGGATAAGTGCAGTAAGTACTAAAGAACTACTGGCACAGTACAGGAGAAAGGATCCTCCGTACGTAGGTGACACCACACAGAAAACCTCTTCCACTTGAGAGCATAGGTTTTCCTAGTAGACTGTTTCCTAGAGGCTAGGACAACCTCCTCAACTTCCTGAGGTAGGCCCAAGGGAGCCAAAACTACCCTTGCAGCCTCCAGGCCATCAAATTGAGAGATGTAAGAATGGGGTGCAGAAGGGAACCCTGGTCCTGTGTGAGAAGGTCGGGTTGCAACATCAGAGGCAGTGGAGGATCTACCGCCAGTTGAAGCAGAAGAGGAAACCAAGGCTGTCTCGCCCACCTGGGAGCTATCAGCAGGACCGAGGCCTTGTCCTGGAGAATCTTGAATAGGGTTCGGGCCACCAAGGGCGTGGGAGGAAACGCATAGAGGAGGCCCTGAGACCAAAATATTAGAAAATCATCCGCTGCTATCCGCAGAGGATGTGGTTGCCTGGAGCAGAACTTTTCAAAAAATCCCTGAAAATGTCCCCACCATGGGAAATGTAAGTAATTGTTTTGTCGGACCACAGTGAGGGAGGTTAAGATAGTCTGCAAAACCACACCCGTCACTGAGAGTCCATTTTAATCAGTAAATACCGTTCTTTAGTAATTTAAGTGAAACTTATCCTAAAACTCATCTTGAAACTCCAGGAGAAGAAACACGAATTAATTCATAAATGTCCAAACTCTTGTAAAGACGACGTGCACGTTTCGGGAACTATCCGTCCCTGTATCAAGTTCTCCTTATGCAGGTCACCAAACATCAGTTCCTCTCCCTTAGCGTACAAAAAGTTAGCGTTTTTCCTAGTCGTTAAAAAGGCGCCGGCTGACACCGGAAACCAATCACTGCAGGGGATGAGATGTACCATCATTGGTCAGCCAAGCCGTCAATCAGCAAGGGAACTTGAAACCTTGGACAGGGGGAACCCCCATTCGTCCCCGCATCCAATGAGATGAAGGCCAGATAGTAAATGCAGAAACACCATACAAGCCCTATGACGTAGTTACTAAAGAACAGCCCCCGGACAAAGGGATTCCCACCACAGCAGGGAAACCTTTGATACGAGGGCATTAGTTAGAAGACACTCAGCCACTCTATTTCCCGATTTAAACCCCCAGGTTGTACACAGTCCAAGACATATATTCGTGTTTCTTCTCCTGTAGTTTCAAGATGAGTTTTAAGATAAGTTTCACTTAAATTACTAAAGAACGGTATTTACTGATTAAAATGGACTCTCAGTGACGGGTGTGGTTTTGCAGACTATCTTAACCTCCCTCACTGTGGTCCGACAAAAAAATTACTTACATTTCACATGGTGGGGACATTTTCAGGGATTTTTTGATTGGTTCATTAGCATCTCTGTTTGTGGGATTTTTTCGATTGGAGCAGAACTTTGGCAGTTGCTTGTTCATAGGGCTGGCAAAGAGATCCATCAAAGGGAGACCCCATTTCAGGAAGATCTTCTGAACCACTGAAGGATGCAGCTGCCACTCGTGTGGCTGCAGTATCCTGCTTAACCTGTCTGCCAGGTAGTTGTCCTGGCCTGGAAGGTAGACAGCCCTGAGGAGCATGTTGTGCTTGAGGGCAAAAGAACAAAGGTCCTGAACTTCCCGACAAAGGATCCTGGACCCAGTTCCGCCCTGTTTGTTCACATAAAACATGGCAACCTGGTTGTCTGAATCAGGACAGACTGTTGAGCCAGGGTAGGAGTGAAAGCTTTGAGTGCTAATCGAATAGCTCTGAGTTCGAGGAGATTGATCTGCTGTGCAGCTTCCCAGGGAGACCAGAGGCATCTGTGGTTAGTATCACTGTGTAACCTGGAATATGAAAGGGCACCCCTTTCAGCAGATTGGGTGGGTGTAGCCACCAGTTGAGGGAGTGCAGAAATGGTCTGGACACCCTTATCCTGTCTCTGAGGATGCCTGTGGCCTGTGACCACTGAGTCCGAAGGCACCACTGTGCAGGCCTCATATGGAGCCTGGCATTGGGGATCACATGTACTGTCGAAGCCATGTGGCCTAGAAGCCGCAGGCAGAGTCTGGCGGAGACCAGGGACCTGCTGAGAAACTGACTTGCCAAGGCCATCAACCTTCGGGCTCTGTTTTCTGGCAAGAATGCCTTTGCCAGGAGAGAGTCCAACCTTGCCCCTATGAACTCCAAGTTCTGGGAAGGGAGCAAAGTGGACTTTGCGAAGTTTATGACAAACCCCAGGCGTTGTAGAAGAGCAATGGTCCTGAGGGTGGCTTGATTGGCCTCCTGACCTGTCTGACCCCTGATGAGCCAATCGTCCAGACAGGGGAAGACAAAGATGCCCTGATTTCTCAGGTAGGCCGCTACCACTGCCAGGCATTTGGTAAAGACCCTGGGAGCGGAGGTGAGGCCGAAAGGCAGCACTCTGTACTGATAATGGTTTCCTCCCACAATGAACCTGAGGTACTTTCAGTGGTCTGGGTGAATGAGGATGTGAGTGTACGCATCCTTTAGATCTAAGGAGCATAGCCAATCTCCCTGCTGGAGGTAGGGCAGAAGGGTTCCAAGAGTAAGCATCTTGAACTTTTCCTTCACTAGGAACTTGTTGAGGTTCCTGAGGTCCAGAATGGGACGAAGGCCACCGGTTCTTTTGGGCATCAGGAAATACCTGGAGTAGAATCCGTGACCTTGCAAGTGGGGAGGCACAGGCTCCACCGCCCTGTCCACCAACAGACCCTGAAGTTCCTGACGGAGAAGGTCTGTGTGCAGAGGAGGCCTTGGAGGCTCCCCTGGAAAATATGGGGGTGGCAGTTGGTGAAAATGGAGGGCATATCCCCTGTGGATGATGTCCAGCACCCAACTGTCCCCGGTGATAAGGGGCGAGACGACCTCCTGTGCAGGGTTGGGAGAGCAGTGGAGTAGAGGCTATGCTCAAGGAGTCAAAAGCCCCCACCCTGCTGGAGTGGTAACAGGGGCCGGAGGCTTGGGGGCCCTTCCTACGGGGCCCATTACCCTGGCCCTTGGCTTGCTGACCCTGGGGGGCAGCTTGGGCAGCCTGATATTGTGGGTACTGTTTGTAGGCAGTGCCCTTCCTCGGGTAAAAGGGCTTTTTACCCGAGCTCTTCTTTTTATGAGACGGGGCAGAGGTCTTCCTCGACAGCCTTGTCTGGGTGAGATGTTCAGTCTCGAGCTGAGCGACCTTCTCGGTCATGGGCTTGCCAAACAGGTTTTCACCTCGGCAAGGGACATCGACCAACTTATCCTGAACCCATGGTTCGAGGTCCGATGACTGCAGCCATGCCTGGAGTCGAGCCGCGATGCTGGCTGCCGCAACTCGGGCCGAAGCCTCGAAGCCATCGTAGGCGGCGCGGGACATGAACTTCGAGCAGTCACGAATCCCCGAGGACAAGAACTTAAATCTCTGCAAGGGTTCCCCGGAGAGACCAGCAGAGAATCCGGCCAACTCCTTGGTCAGATCCCGCAAGTACATGCCCATGTACAGCTGGTAAGACTGGACACGGCAAGCAAGCATCGAGCCCTGAAAACACTTTCTACCGACGCCATCTAGGTTTAGGGCCTCCCTGCCAGGAGGCACCGTGGAGTGCATCTTCTGACTCTTCAGACGATGCATGGCCGATTCCACAACCATGGAATGGTGTGGTATCTGTGCTTTCTGAAAACCAGGGCTCTTACGGAGCCGATAGATCGAATCGACCCACTTGCTAAGAACTGGCGCCGAGGCCGGTGCCTCCCACATACAGAAGAGGAGCCGTTCCAGCATCGGAGGAACCGGGACAGTAAAGGCCTCCTTCGGAGGAGAGTCATACTGCAGGGCCTCGAGCTCTTCAGCTCGAGGCTCTTCCTCGGGATCCGCCGGAATAGCCAAGGCAGTGGCCATATCCCGGACGAACTCCGAGAACCGGGTGTCCTCCGGGGGGGGGGGGACCTACTCCGGGGTTCAGACTGAGGCGAGTCCGAAGGGACGCACCGAGTCTTAAAGGTGTCAGGAGACTCCTCGTCCTCCGTCTCCCAAGCCGACTCATCCGAGGAAGAGTCGGGGTCCGACCCTGTGGGGCCCTGGAGCACCCGCCCCGACGCCGGAAGCACCGGTGTCGACACCCTCGGTCTCGAGCGGGAGGTCGAGGGGGACCGCGACCGAGGTCGATTCCGAGCCACGATGGACTCGAGTATCGGCTCGGTCTCCGGGGTCGACTTCGAAGTCGATGTCCCGGTGGTCGGGGCAGATGCGCCAGACAGGCTGGCCATCAGTGCCCGCTGCTGCTCCATGAAGGCAGACATTCTGCTCTCCAAGGCTGTCATCCTGAGACTCAGCTCGGGAGACGCAGCAGCCACTGACTCGGGCCCCGGCGGCGCCGGGCCCGACGTCGGCTCCCTGGGAGGAGAGTCCACGAGGACTACGGGGCTTACGTGTCCAGCAGACTCCGGCTCCACACGAGGAACTTTGGCAGGCTTCTCCGGTTCCACAGGCCCGGGACGACGGTCGGGGGTCTTAGACCTGGTCCTCGAGGAGCCAGGGACCTCTTTCGACGATGCCCTCGTGAGCCGTTTCTTCCTGTTGCGTTCCCGGTCGGGGGACCCCCTGTCCGAGGAGCTTCGATGGCGCTCGGGATCGGAATCCCGAGATGTCGAGGCCTCAGACGAGGTCCGGGCCCGGCCGGAGGCTGAGTCCGAGAAAAGCCTTTCCTTTTACTGCTGGCGACTTCGTAGTGCCTTGGAAGACATTTTTCCACAGGCCCCGCATGACTTAGGATCGTGGTCGGGGCCGAGGCACCGAAGGCAGCAGTCATGTGTGTCGGTGAGAGACATGAGTTTCTTACACCGATCACACTTCTTAAAACCACTGGAAGCCATCGGGGAAAAAAAAAGAGTCCACGCGAGGTCAAAAGACCGGCCTTCCAGGGAAAAAGAGAAAAAAGGGCGCGAACACTAGCCACGAAGGGCAAAAACCGAAAAAGAGGAATCGGGCTCGATACCGGTGTACCGAACTCGGCGGGAGGGGAACCGGCGTCGAACCAGAAGAAAAAGAGCAAAAAAAATCGCTGAAAAATCTAATTTTAACCGGGAAAACTGGACACACGTCCGGTGGGCTTCACGGAAAAAAAGAGACTGAGGTAAGATGGCACCTTTAGGCGGGAAGGGAACCGCGCATGCGTGCCTGCATTCCCAAAGGCTTTCATAGAAAGCTGGGGAAATGCTCCGCTGGGGCTTCATCGGCGCCGATGACACCCATATGTGAGGACTGACTTCCTGCTTGGTCCTGGAGAATGGTATTTACCCTTCTTCCCAGATCCATTCTCCGAGATGATCTTCGAGGGTTTCAACTTCTTGCGTTCCACCTCTGAGGATTTCCTCTTGGAGAACCCGCAGCTGTGGGACGCCAAGGCAGCCCGGGCCTTGAGGAACAAGATGGTACCGGAGGGGGCCTCATAGCACGATGTCACCGGAGACACCGGTGCAGAGTTGGACTTGTGAAAGAAGTGTTCCTGCTGCAGCTGACGGCTCTTGATTGTCTTTGTGGTCATGGTCCTGCAGAGTTCGCAGTCTGAGTCATCATGCTCCTGCCAAAGGCAGCGGAGGCAGCAGTCATGAGGGTCGGTGTGGGACATCATCTTAATGCACCAATCACATTTCTTGAAACCGCTAGAGGACACTGGGTTAAAGGGGGATCCTGCCTTCCGTCAGGGGTCCGAGGCCTGTGGCAAAAAAGGGTGCATAGCGACAGTTGAGAGATATCACGAGAGAAAAAAACAAAAACACAAAGGAACGAGCCTGAGGAGAGACGCAGAGGCGAGCTGCCTTAGAGGCAGGAAAGGAACCGGTACGTATACTGGACAAAACCAAGATAAAAATACACTTCTTTCTGGGGGAAACTGGACAGATGTCTGGAGGACTCCACGGAAAGAAGGAGACTGAGACAATATGGCATCTTTGAGCGGTTTTAAGGGGCCCATAAATTCGTAGTGCATCTCCCAAAGGCTTTCTTTGACAGCTGGGGAGATGCTTCCGTGTGTGCTCTTTCGGTGCAAACGTCACCCTTATGTGAGGACTGACTTCCTGCTTGTTCCAAGAGAAAGTGGAATTGCCTAGCAAATATTTCTGTTCTGAGTTCACAGATGAAGTGCCGAGAATGGGACCTCAGAACACACACACAAACAGGAATGGAAGTGAGGCAAGTCTTTAACAATTTTAAGAGTATTGTGTTCATGAGGAGCTGGCTAAACTAAAAGTAGACTAAGCAATAGAATCAGATGTGTTATATCCTAGAGAACCGAAGGAAAGCATAGTTACTCACCTGTAATAGGTATTCTCCGTGGACAGCAGGAATCAGTCTTCACATATGGATGACGTCGGCACCAACTGAGACCATACAGATCCAATCCCCAGCTTTCAAAGAAAGCTTTTGGGACGTATACAGCGTATTCGTGGTCATCTTCCCGTCTAAAGGTGCCATCTTACCTCAGTATGATGATATAGCTCAAAAGCAGAAAAAAGAAAAATAACTCTACGGGGAGAAGGGAGGGTTGTGAGGACAGATTCCTACTGTCCCTGGAGAACACCTGTTACAGGTGAGTAACTACCCTTTTTCAGGGAACAAGTAGGAAGTCAGTCCTCACATATGGGACTTCCCAGCAACAGGCTACCGAAAAACCTGTAAAAGCCACGAGCGACCCAAAAAGCGGACCATAAGGGCAGCAAGGGCGCTGTTTGGCTGGACGTTTGACACTACAGTAGCAGCATTGAGGATGCAATCCCCATCCCGTTAGTTTGGAATCATCCCCCGAAGAGGTGACAGAGTACTGTCTGGCTGAAGGCGCTGTCCCTCTTGGAGGTTGCCTCCAGACAGTAGTGTGCAGCAAAAGTGTGCACTGAAGATCAGGTAGCAGCCTGGCATATCTTCAGTAAGGGCACCAAGTGCAGGCTCGGTACCAAGGCCACCTTGGAATGCACATTGTGTGCTGTTACCTGATGCTTGAAAGACAGTCCCACCTGTTGGTAGGCAAAGGAGATGCAGTCGGCCACCCAGCATGAAAGGGTGCACTTGGAGACTGCGTGCCCCAGTCGACTGGGGTCAAAAGAGACAAAGAGTTGCATTGAGCGGTGATGGGGCTGCGTCCTCTGAATGTAAAAGGATAATGCCCACTTACAGATGAGCGTGTGCAGTGAGGTCTCTGTCCTAGATGAATGAGGCCTAGCAAAGAAGGTGGGCAACACCATCTCTTGATTTAAATGGAAGGCTGAGCCAATCTTCGGTAAGAATTTTGGGTGAGTTCGAAGGACAACCCTGCTCTGGGAGAATCTGGTGTAAGGTGCATTAGCCACCAGCGGCTGCAGTGCACTCACCCTTCTGGCAGGGGTGAATGCCACCAGAAACAAGCCTTTCCAGGAAAGACATTTGAGATGGCAGTTGGCCAAGGGTTCAAAGGATGGAGCCATAAGCTTCCCCAAAACCACACTGAGGTTCCAAGCCACCAGCGGTGGACAGATTGGGGGCTGCGAGTGAAGGAGGCCCCGCATGAATCTGCTCATCAGGGGAGGCAGCAACACCACTTGGCCCTCCATTATGTGACAGTGAGCCGAGATGGCACAGAGGTGCAACTGAACTGTGTTGGACTTAAGGCCAGCCCTTGACAAATGCAGAAGGAACCACAAGATGTATGGCATCGCGAAGGAAAAAGGGTTACCTTCCTCTGTACACCAGGATGAAAACCTGCGCCACTTAAAGGCATACGCCCGTCACGTAGAGTCCTAACGTGAGGCCAGGAGAGCATCATCAACTGGCCTGGAGAGACCATAGTGCGCTATAGCTAGCCTCTCAGCATTCAGGCCATCAGCGCCAGTGATGGGAGACCGGGGTGCAGTAGGGTCCTGTTGACCTGCGATAGCAGGTCCAGTGTGCTCTCCAGTGGTAGCGGGTCCCTCCAGGACAGCTGCAGAAATAGGGGGAATGAGGGTTGCCTGGGTCACCTGGGTGGAATGAGAATCACCGAGGCCGCTTTTGCTTGGATCCTGAGGAGGATCCGTGGCACCAGATGTATGGGTAGGAATGTATAGAGGAAACCTCTGGACCAGGAGAGGAGAAAGGCGTCCGCTGCCTCCCGGCCCCGTAACGGCCTCTGTGATCAGAAACGCAATAGCTGCACATTGTCATGACTGGCAAAAAGGTCCATCTCCGCGGTCCCCCAATGCCAGAAAATCTCCTCTAGCATTGCAGGGTTCAGTCTCCACTCGTGAGGCTGAAGGATATGAGTCAGTCAGCCAGCACAGTGTCCCGGCCCGGAACTGCCCTGAAGGAGATGTCTTTCCCCACTGTAATATTCCAGAGGCGTACCACATCCCAAAAGAGGCAGTATGACTCCGTGCCCTCTTGCTTATTGATGTAGTGCATCGCTACTTGGTTGTCCATCTAGAGCTGAACACCTGGCCTTCCAGACGATCCTGGAAGATGCACAGTGCATGATAGACTGCCTGAGTTCCAGAAGGTTGATCTGCGAGGGACTCTCCTTTGGTGACCATGGACCCTGCGACTGCAGATGATTGCAGTGGGCCCCCCAGTCCAGTTTGGATGTGTCCATTGTGAGGGTGCATCACACTGGGGGAGCCTGAAAGGGCTGGCTAGCTTTGTGATTGAGGGGGTCTCACCACCAGTCGAGGGAGGTTTTCAGGGCTGGTGTTACCAGGGTATGGGGTCCTTCAGTCATCCGGACGCTTGCATCCACTGGGCATTGAGTATCCACTGTGCCTTCCTCATGCGGAGGTGGGCAAATGGGGTGACGTGGACGATGGAGGCCATGTGCCCCAGTAGACAGAGCATTAGCCTGGCCGGCACTACTGAATCTCCCTGGATGACCTGGGCCAGGGCTGATAGCCATTGAGCTTGATCGAGAGGCAGAAACACCTTCGCCTGAGTGGAATCGAGGAGGGTGCCGATGAACTCCAGTTGCTGGATGGGCTGAAGGTGGGGCATCGGAAAGTTGACCACAAATCCTTTTTTTTTTCATCTCCGTCGGATTCGGGCCATTTGTCCTTTCCTCACTCCCCAAGCCCTCACTCTTCTGGTTCTTTCACTGATCATCTCCTGTCTCAATTTCTGTAACTCGGTACTTATTGTTATTTCCCGTTCATAATCTAATAGACTCCAACGCATTCAAAACACGGAGGCGCGCATCATTACAAACTCTTCCCGATTTGATCACATCACTCCATTTCTCATTCATTTACACTGGCTCCCTATTGAATTTCACACCCGCTTTAAGATTCTTACCATTGTACACCAAGTCATTTACACTCACACTCCTCAATATCTTGCCGACCTCATCCGCTCCCATACCCCCAGCCGCACTTTACGGTCACTCCATGTCAATTGCCTTCACCTTCCATCTCCCTTCCAAGCTCACCTTCAGTCCACACGTACCTCTGCCTTCTTCTTCATTGGACCAGCCCTCTGGAACTCATTACCCACCCCTCTCAGACTAGAACAAAACTTCATCACCTTCAAATCCCTCCTGAAAACCCATCTGTTTTCCATTGTGTTCAACCTCCCCTCCCCCCCCCCCTTCTGCATGACCCCTTTTCTGCTTGCATGCTCCCTTTCTCTAGTATGCCTGTTCTCTTCTTTACTGTCCTATCAATATTATAACTTCTTTTCCTTTTCCAGGCCATTGGCCAATTACTTTTGATTTTTGACTGTTTGTACACCGCTTTGTTTGTTACACAGAAAGGCGGTATATCCAATTTAATAAACTATAACTATAAATCCCAGGCTCTGGAGTAGCCCAAGGGTGCATTGTATTGCACTGCATTGCAATGCGGGTTTCCCCCGGTGTGGTGACTCGAATGAGCAAATTGTCTAAATAAGGGAAGATGAATACCCCCAGGAGATGGAGGCGAGTGGCCACGACCCCCAGGCATTTTGTGAATGCTCTGGGAGCCGAGGCAAGGCTGAAGGGGAATACCCGCCACCGACGAACCAGAGGTACTGACAGTGCCTCGGGTGGATCAGGATGTGGGTTTAGGCACCTTTGAGATCCAAGGAGCATAGCCAATCTCCCTGCAGGAGGTAGGGCAGCAAGGTTCCAAGGGTTACCATCTTGAACTTTTCCTTGTCCAGAAAGCAGTTTAGGTCCCGTAGATCCAGTATGGGCCGGAAGCCCCAGTCTTCTTGGGGATAAGGAAGTAACGGAAGTAGAACCCCCTGCCCAGAAGGTGCAGGGGGACAGATTCTACTGCTTGATCTTCAAGAAAACCCTTGAGCTTCTTCAGCAGAAGCTCCCTGTGCAAGGGGTGGATCAGTAATTCCCTGGGTAAGAAGGGAGGAGGCAGCTGTGCAAAGTGGAGGAGATAACCTTCTCCGACCATCTGCAGCATCCAGGCGTCTGTGGTAATGTTGGGCCACCTGTGAACAAAGTGGATCAGCCTTTCTCCTGTGAGCCCTGGGGCCTGTACCTCCTGGGGGAGGGAGGCTATACCCAAGGAGTCAAACCCCCCCTCCCCCAGGCTGTGTCTGAGGCGCTGTTTAGGGTTTGGGGGCCTTAGGTCTATGGGGGCTATGCCCCTCGCCTTTGGCCTGCTGCCCCTGCGAGGGAGCGCGATAAGCCTGAAACTTGGGGTAGTTTCCGTAAGCCTTCTTGATTTTCGGGTGGAAGGACTTATTCCCCAAAGCCTTCTTACGGGAAGGCTCAGACACTTTCTTGGACAGCCTGATTCTGGTTATGAATTCCTTCTCCAGGTCATCAGCCTTCTTCGTCAAAGGCTTGCAAAGAGATTCTACCCCCCCACCAGCACGGGACATTGGATAACATATCCTGAACCCATTGCTCCAAGTTGGAGGACTGTAGCCAGGCAAGGCATTGGGCACTAATGCCCACTGAAGCTACTCGAACCACCGATGCAAAGTCATCGAAGGCTGCTTGAGTTTGAAACTTGGAGCATTCTCTGACTGATGACACCAGGGTCCTGAAGTGCTCCAGAGTTTCGCCTACTAACCCAGTGATTTTCTTGGCCAGGTCCCTCAGGTACATGCCTGCATGGAGCCCTGGAAACATTTTCTGCCAAAAGTGTCCATGGTGTGCACTTCCCTGCCTGGAAGCACCAAGGAGTGTGTTTTCTGGCTCTTAATGAGACACATAGCTGACTCCACATCCATGGAGTTATGTGGCAGCTGCAATTTCTGGAAGCTGGGGCTCCGGCCAACTCAATACTGTGAATCGAGTCGATGGTTCACAATAGGCACCATCACTGGAGTCTCCTACATCCTGAAGAGCAACTGCTCCAAGATGGTGGGCTTGGGCACTGTCAGCACTTCCCGAAGTGGAGCCTTGTATTGGAGGATCTCGAGAGGCTCGGTACACAGCTCGTCTTCGGGCACCGCCACAAAAGCAAGTGCCTGGCACATCTCCCAGACAAACTCCAGGAAAGCCAAGTCCTCTGGAGGTGACCATCGCTGATTATGTGGCGGGGATGGGTCAGAGGGGATGTATCAGTGGAGAACAGTGTCGAAAGACTCTTCATCCATCTCATATGCCGACTCTGAATCAGAGGAGTCAACTAGTGCTTCATGGTCATCGGACCAGTTCGGTGTTGCCAACCCCTGGCGTTAGGGCTCCAGCACAGCTGGCACCCGACGACGGGCCAGCCCATGACTTAGAAACCGACAGGGTCGACATCAAACAGGCCAACCTCTCCAGGATAGGAAGGGCATTTTCCAGGGACGTTCTGGAGGAGGTCACCCTGGTCAAGAGCACCGACAACCCGGAGTGACCAGGAGTTAGGCCCTTCTGAGCCTCGACGAATGCAATGAAGCAAAGCTGCATTCAAGGGTCAGCATCCTGGCCTCAATGCCATATGGTGCTGCCAGGGGCTCTGAAGCCAGAGCCAGGTCCTGCAAGGGTGAGTCCCGGATGGTGATTGCCTCGGGGGAATCAGTGTGATCCGACTCCGCTGTCAATGTGTCCCTCCAAGGTAGCTTGGGGACGCTCTCTCATTCCTGGTGTCGAGTCGAGGGCTCCACGCCCATATCCCCGAGGTCTTACCTCCAGTGCCGGCGTCAGACTTTGACATGATCTTCAATAAAGTCTTCTGCCAGGGAAGATCCTCTGAGGTTGACTCTGACCGGACCCAGGAGCTCGACACCGAGTCGTCCGATGCCAGTATTGATGGTAGGGATTCCATCCCCGATGCCGATCCTGGGGCCGACTTACTGAACAGCTCCCCCTGCTGCCTTTCATGTTCCTTTTGGGTCTTAGCCGACATCAAAAGGCACAATGGGCAGGAAGACACATCATGGTCTACCCCGAGCCAATAAATGCAGGAACTGTGGTGGTCCATACGGGACATAGTGCGATTGCACTTGCCACACTGCTTGAAGCGGCTGGTTGAAGACATAGCAGGAAAAACGAGCCCCGTGAGATTAAATTCCGATGTTTTGACCAGCTAGGCCATGAATGAAAAACCCATGAGCCAAAAAATTAAATAAAAGAAAGGTACCCAAGCAAAAAAGCACGACGTTGAGGTGTTGGACTCGGGCACAGAAAAGTGCTCGATTACCAAAAAGAAGAAAATATCAACTTTATCTGGCTGCATAGACAGCACATCTGCAGGGCTCTGCGGAAAAAAGAAGACTGAGGTAAGATGGCAACTTTGGGCGGAAAGGTGATCGCGTATGCGCGGTGTAGGTCTCAAAGGCTTTCTTTGAAAGTTGGGGATTGGATCCGCGGGGACTCTGTCAGCGCTGACGTCACCCATATGTGATGACTGACTTACTGTTTGTTCCCAGAGAACTGAGAGAAGTTCTGGCAGTTTCACTGTCTGACCTTTTCAATGCTTCTTTGGAGTGGAAAGTGGTGACAAAGGTCTGTAGAAGAGTGCATATGGTCCCTCTACACAAAAGTGGAAGTAAGAGCGAGACTGGGAACTACAAGCCGGCTAGTCTGATCTCTGTGGTGAGTAATTTCAATATGTACTATTCACTGTGCTATTCTAAAAGTTGTTCATAGTAAACCGCATTTGATCTACTGAAAAATGTGGTATAAAAATGTTCAAATCAAAATAAATTAATGGAAATGCTGCTAAAACCAAAGATAGCGAGGTTTCTGAAATCCAATGGATTGCAGGATCCAAGGCAGCATGATTTTACTAAAGGCAGGTCTTTTCAATTGAATCTGATTAATCTCTTTGAATGGGTGGCTAGAGATTTGGACCAAAGGAGAGTGCTAGATGTGGTGTACTTACATGTTGGGAAAGACTTTGACACGGGTCTGCACAGGTGACTTATAAATAAATTGAGCTCTCTAGGGATGGACTATAAAGTGACTGAATGAGTGGGAGGTGACAAAGGATACTGGGGAAACAGAATTTATTTTGAGGATAAAGTGTGCCACACAATTAGCCCATGGTTCAATGCTTTTTAACATTTTTTAAGTGATACTGCAGAAGGGCTGCTGGGTAAGGTCTGCCTCATTACAGATATCACCAAAAGAATAGACAACTAGGAAGGTGCAAATAAGATTAGGGATCTAACAAAGCTTGAAAAATGGTGGAGAATTTGTCAGCTGAGATTTAATGCTAAAAGATGCAGGGTCATGCATATGGGCTGCAAAAATCCACGGGAGTGGTACATGTAGGGGGTGAGGTACTTCGGTTCACGAAAGAAGAGTGGGACCTGGGGATGATTGCTTCTGATGATTTTAACGTGGCTAAACAGATAGAAAGGCAAAGGCAAAATCCAGAAGGATGCTTGGGAATGTATGGAGAGAAATGGCCAACAGGAAGGAGAAGGTTATAGTACCTCTGTATGTCTCTGGTGAGATCTCAGTGGAGTACTGTGGGCAATTCTGGAGACCACACTCTCAAAAGGATATAAACAGGATGGTAGCTACTAAAACGGTCAGTAGTCAAATCATAAAGCATACGGGGGGAGACTTAACTACGGCTATGACACTTAACCAACTCATATTAATTGTAACCTCTCTACATGGTGTTTTTTGTAATAGTTCACCATGTTATGTATCCCACCTTTCACTTCCCATGCCTATGTTTAGCTTTTGTATGTCTTTGTAACCGCTTTGATTTAAGGAAAAGGCGGTATAAAAAACCTGTTAAATAAATAAATAAATAAATCTCAATATGCATATTTTGGAAGAAGTTGGGAGAGGGGCGATATGTTAAAGACATTTAAATACCTCCATGGCTTAAATGCACAGGGGGAGAGTCTCTTTCAGTTGAAAGAAAGCCCTGGAATTAGAATGCATAGGATGAAGGCAAAAGTAGATAGACTCAGGAGTAATCTGATGAATTATTTCTTTACAGAAAGAGGGATGGATGGATGAAATAGCTTAGTAGTATATAAGGTAGAGACTTGGATTGTATCTGAATTCGAGAAAGCATGGGGCAAACACAGAGAATCTTTTTAAGGGAAAAGAAGAGATTAGAGAGTTTAATAGTTGATATGGATGGGTAGACTGGATAAGCCATATGGTCTTTATCTGCCATCATGTTTGTACTTCTATGCTTCTTACTTGAGAAGATGAATCTTAAAAAGGAATCATACAGTAAATTATAAAAACACTTCACCTACAGCTGAAACTATATATAACAACAGACAAAATACTGATTTTACAAACAGGTGCTGTGATTTTGAGGAACAAAAAAAAGAGCAAACAGAACCTGGTGAAAGTATAAGAGAAAGAGTAGCTACTCACCTGTAACAGGTGATCTCTGGGAAAAGCAGGAATTTATTTTATTTATTTATTACAATTTCTTATATACCGCACTATTGTCAGCGCGGTTTACATACAACAAAATGACCATAACAAACTGCTTGGCTTCACATAGAACAGGAGTAACAACTTGGATAACATGTTTATGCTTTACAGAGAACAGGAGTTACAACTTGGATAATACAGGGAATGCAAACTGAACTACTTACATATGTACAATGAATCAGTCTTCACATATGGGTGAACATCACTGATGGAGCCCACATGGGAACACTCCCCTGCGTCCAACAGGAAAGCTTTTGGAGGCACTCCACTGCACCTATGTGCCTGCCTTCCCATCTTCCCAACTGCTCTCCTCAGTTGAGTTTGTAGCTGAGAAGAAGAAAATAAAAGAACCCTCTACAACTCCAAGGGGAGGATGACAGGTTGTGAGGTTGATTCATGCTGTTCCTGGAGATTTCCTGTTACAGATGATAACTACACTATCTCCAGGAACAATAAGGAATGCAGTCTTCACATATGGGACTCACTAGTTTCCAGGAACCAGATTGGTGTGCAGGAGAGAGTAGTGCAATCCCAGAGGCAAACAAAATGCTGCCAAAGAGTCTGGAAGAGTTGTGGGTCATTGGACTCTATTCCAGGAGGTGAAACTCCCTCAAAGATAGCCTGGTATCTTGTGTAAGTCCGGGACAGAGGGTAGGAGTTGAGCTTACGTCCCAAAAAGGTGGTGGAATACAGCTTGGCCAAAGGCAGAATCCTGACGAGAGTCTCTGTCTAGACAGTAGTGTGCAGCAAAAGTATGAATGGAAGACCAGGCAACTGCCTGGCAGATCCCCTCAATGGATACTGGAGATTGGCTACAGAGATTGCCATAGTCCGCACATTGTGAGCAATGACATGGCCCTCCAGAATCCTGCTTGTGCATAAGCAAAAGAAATATAATCTGCTATTCATCTGAATACAGCACGTTTCGTCACCGGTAGACCCAGGTGACTAGGATCAAAGGAAATGAATAGTTAAGAGGATCTTCTGTGAGCTTTAATTATATCCAAATAGTACAACAGTGCTCATTTGCAGTCTAAAGTATGTAGCGCTGCTTCAGCCCAAGACAGGAGTTTTACCGACTGGTTTAGATGGAAAGAGGAAACCATCTTTGGGAGGAAGTGTGGATGGGCACGGAGAACCACCTTGTCATGGTAGAACAGAGTATAGGGGGGGATCTGCCATGAGAGCTTGCAGCTTACTGATGTGGCGAGCTGAAACAAGGGCAATAAGGAACATGATCGTGCAAGATAGGAACCTCAGTGAAGTGGTGGCTAAAGGTTCGAAAAGTGATTTTAGAAGTTGCATCAGAACCACATTCTGATTCCAGGCCATTGGAGGTGGCTTAATGGGTAGCATGGACAGCAAGAGACCCTGCATGAAGCATGCTACTTAGGAGTGTGAGGAGAAAGGCTGTCCATTCACTGGTCTATGAGAGGCCACAATGGAACTAAGATGAACTCTCACTGAGTTAGTCTTAAGACCTGCCAAGGAAAAGTGGAGGAGATATTATAGAAGCGACTCCACCGGGCAAGAAAAAGGGTTAATGTCCTTTGGAGTGTACCAGAAGGCAAACCTACACAATTTGAAGGCATAAGAGTGCCTAGTAGAATCTTTACGAGATGTAAGGAGGACATCCTTGACCGCCTGAGATACGTTGCGGTCGGCAAGTACTAGCCCCTCAGCAGCCAAGCTGTCAGGCGTAGGCAGTTTACAGGGCCAGAAGGGGCTATGATCGGCTTGTAGCTTGAACAGCATCTTTAGTATCAAGGGATGGGAGGGAAGGTATAGAGCAGTCCCTGTCCCCAGTGAAGAAGGAAGGCATCCTGAGCCTGTCCATGCAGTGACAGAACCCAGGAATAGAAGCGTGGAAACTTTGTGTTTTGTGGAGTGGCAAAAAGATCTAGGAGTGGGGTTCCAAGACCCGAACAGCTGTCTCCAGATGTAAGGTCATGTAGATGAAGGATTTGGCTTAGCTTGTCCGCAAGGACACCGAGTTCACCCGGGTGATACACCACTCTAAGGTGAATGCGGTGTGTGATGGCAAAGGTCCACAGGCAAATCGCTTCCTCACAGAGGGGATAGGACTCTCTTCCCTCTGTTTGTTCACACAGAACATGGCAATTTGGCTATCCTTCTTTACTAGAACAGGTTGCCCCAAACATTGGGGTTGAAAAACCCGAAGAGCATTTGTCAGTGCCTGTAGTTCTAGCAGGTTGATCTGTAGAGTAGATTCCTGCTGTGTCCACACTCCCTGTGTGGTCAGGTCATTCAGATGCGCCCCTCAACCCAGCTTGGAAGCATTCATCGTGAGGGTGCATCGAGGTGGAGGCATCTGAAAAAATGACCCATCGAGTAGGTTCTGTGGGAGATACCTCCAATGAAGGGATTTGACCAGTTGAGGGGTGATGTAGATTTTGTCTCTGAGTCAACCTTTCGCTTGCATCCACTGGGAAGACAGAGTCCACTGCGCTTGCATAAGGGATGAAATGGACTGTGAAGGTCATGTGTCCTAATAGTCATAGCATCTCTAGAGCTGTTACTTGGCTTTGCTGCTGTTCATCTTTTGCCATCTCGATGAGGTGGGCACAAAGATCCTGTGGGAAGAAAGTTCGGGCCTGTTGAGTGTCTAAGAGTGCTCCAATGAACTCCAGTCGTTGGGTTGGAGCAAGGTGAGACTTTAGGAAGTTAGTGATATAGCGGAAGGACTGTCGGGTAAGGTTTGCCTCTTTGCGGATGATACCAAAATCTGCAATAGAGTAGACACCCAGGAAGGTGTAGATAATATGAGGAGGGATCTAGCGCAGCTTGAAGAATGGTCTAGAATTTGGCAGTTGGGATTTGATGTTAAAAAATGCAAGGTTATGCTTTTGGGCTGCAGCAATCCAAGGGAGCAATATAGTATAAGGGGTGAAGTACTTTTGTCCACTAAAGAAGAGCGGGTCCTAGGCGTGGTTATGTCAGATGATCTTAAAGTAGCTAAACAGGTAGAAAAGGCGACAGTAAAAGCTAGAAGGATGCTTGGGGGCATACGGAGAGGAATGGCTAGCAGAAAAAAAAGGTGATAGTGCCTCTGTATAAGTCTTAGTGCAACCTCATTTGGAGTATTGTGTGCAATTCTGGAAACCACACCTTCAAAAGGATATAAACAAGATGGAGTCAGTACAGAGGGTGGCTACCAAAATGGTTAGTGGTCTTCATTATAAAGAATATGAGGACAGACTTAAGGATCTTAATATGTACACCTTAGAGGAAAGGCGGGATAGAGGTGATATGATTGAGACGTTTAAATACCTCCATGGCATAAATGCACAGGGGGAGAGCCTCTTTCACTTGAAAGCGAGTTCAGCTACGAGGGGACATGGGATGAGGGTGAAAGAGGATAGACTCAGGAGTGATATGCGGAAATATTTCTTTACGGAAAGAGTGGTGGATCCATGGAATAATCTCCCAGTGGAGGTGGTAGAGATGAGGATGGTATCTGATTTCAAAAAAGCATGGGACAAACACAGAGGATCTCTAAAGGAAAAAAGGGGACTGTTGTAGTTGTTGATATGGAAGGACAGACTAGATAGGCCATGTGGTCTTTTTCTGTCATCATTTTTCTATGTTTCTATGTTTATGACAATGCCCGGGTGTTGAAGCATGGTGATGGTGCGATGAAGGGAGAGTCTTACCTCCTGAGGGTAGTCTCCCTTGATCAGCCAATCATCTAAGTAAGGGAAGACAAATACCCCCGAGGTGTGTAGTTAGGCAGCAACTACTGTCATGCATTTTGTGAAGTCTCTTGGGGCAGAGGCTAGACCGAAGTGGAGAACCTGATATTGATGATAGTTTCCTTGAAACATGAAGCACAGATGCTGTCTGTGCAAGGATTAGATCAATAAATGTGTGTATGCCTCCTTTAGGTCTAGGGAACACAGCCAATCATGTCTCTGGAGGCATGGTAGAAGAGTTCCTAGAGAAATCATTTTGAATTTTTCTTGGACCATGAACTTGCTTAGGTTTCTAAGTTCCAAGAAGGGCCTGAATACTCCTGTTTTCTTTGGAATGAGAAAATATGGAGAGTAGAAGCCCATCCTTTCTTGAGGAGGAGGAACTCTTTCTCTGGCGCCTTGGGACAATAGGGTGGGTCACTTCTTCTTTTAAGAGAATGCTTTGAAGGGGTTGCGTGAAGTTGGAGTTGTGCCTGGTTGAGGCTTAGAAGCCTTGGGCTTCTTGATTTGGCGAGAGCCCTGCTGTCTTTGCCGAGGATGTTGATGCTGATAGGTAGCAGAAAGCGGGTAAGAAGGATAATATCTCTTCCTTTCAGAATAGAAAGTTTTCTTGGGTAGAGCTTTCTTCTTGGATGGAGCAACTGTTTTCCTGGAAAAGCATTTTAGGGTGAGATCATCTGTCTCAAGCTTCCCTGTTTTTTCCCTTCAATCCTTGCCAAAAAGGTTTTCTCCGGGATATTGGCCTCACTCGTTATTCCCTTTTCCAGGTCATTTATGAATATGTCAAAAAGTAGCGGACAGATCCCTGGGGTACTCCACTATTCACCTTTTTCCATTGGGAAAATTGGCCATTTAGCCCTACCCTCTGCTTTCTATCTTTTAACCAGTTCCCGATCCACAATAGTACACTGCCTCCTATCCCATGACTTTTTAGTTTTGCCAAAAGTCTCTGATGAGGGACCTTGTCAAAGGCTTTCTGAAAGTCCAGATACACTATATCAACCGACTCACCTTTGTGTACCTGTTTATTCACACCTTCAAAAAAACATATCAGATTAGTAAGACAAGATCTTCCTTGTCTAAAGCCATGTTGGCTGTCTCCCATTAGGCCATGACTATCTACATGCTTTGTAATTTTGTTCTTTATGATGGTTTCTACCATTTTCCCCGGTACTGACGTCAGGCTCACCGGTCTGTAATTTCCCGGATCACCCCTGGAACCCTTTTTAAAAATTGCCATTACATTGGCGATCCTCCAATCTTCAGGTATTACAGATGATTGTAATGAAAGTTCACAGATTACTAATAGCAGGTCTGCAATCTCATATTTCAGTTCTTTCAACACTCTTGGATGTATACCATCCGGTCCAGGTGACTTGCTACTATTCAATTTATCAAATAATTGTAATACATCTTCCCAGTGTAGTGATATTTCTCTCAATTCCTCTGCAGTATCACCTTTAAATACCACTTCAGTCTTGGGTAACATCATCCCTACATCTTCCTCAGTAAAGACCGAAGCAAAGAATTCATTCAGTCTCTCCGCTATAGCCTTGTCTCCTTTTACTGCCCCTTTTACCCCTCTATCATCTAATGGTCCAATTGACTCTCTCACAGGCTTTTTGCTATGAATGTACTTGAAAAAGTCTTTGTTTCGTGTTTTTGCTTCCGAGGCAAGTTCCTTCTCAAATTCTCGCTTTGCCTGCCTTATCAATGCTTTGCATTTAACTTGCCAGTGCTTGTGCCATTTCCAGTTTTCTTCGTTTGGCTCTTTTTTCCATTTCCTGAAAGATGCTTTTTTGGCAGCAACAGCCTCTCTGACCTCACCTTTAAACCATGCTGGCAGTTTTTTGGACTTTCTTCCATTTTTCTTAATGCGTGGAATACAGCTGGTCTGGGCTTCCAGGATAGTATTTTTAAACAACACCCAAGCTTGATGTAAGTCTTTAACCTTTGCAACCGCTCCTTTTAGTTTTTTCTTAACTATATTCCTCATTTTATCATAGTCTCCCTTTCGAAAGTTAAAAGTTAGTACTGTGGTTTTCTTTACTATTCCTCTTCCACTAATTAAATCAAACACGATCATGCTATGATCACTATTGCCAAGTGGTCCCAACACCCTTATTTCTTGCACCAGATCTGGTGTTCCACTAAGGACTAGATCCAGTATGGCTTCCCCTCTGGTTGGTTCATGAACTAGCTGCTCCAAGAAACAGTCATTTATTTCATCTAGGAATTTTATCTCCCTAGCATGTCCTGCCATGACACTGACCCAGTCGATACCGGGGTAATTGAAATCACCCATTATCACTACTCTGCTGTAAGTTTTGTTAGCTTCCTTGATCTCTTTAAGCATTTCATCATCCATTTGTTCATTCTGCCCAGGCGGTCGATAGTACACCCCCACAGCCATCACCTTCCCCTTCATACATGGAATTTCAATCCATAGAGATTCTAGAGCAAATTTTGTTTCCTGCAAGACTTTAATCCTTTCTGACTCAATGCCCTCTCTAACATAGAGCGCAACCCCTCCTCCAATTTGATCAGGTCTATCATTACGATATAGTTTGTATCCAGGTATCATAGTGTCCCACTGGTTGTCCTCCTTCCACTATGTTTCTGAGATTGCAATCATATCTAACCTCTCATTTAGTGCTATATATTCTAACTCTCCCATCTTATTGTTTAGACTTCTAGCATTTGCATACAAGCATTTCAGAGACTGTATTTTATTATTATTAATCTGGCTATTGGTAGGCATGGGTAATTTGGAATCTTTATGCTCTGTCTGTACCATACTCAAGGGCATTTGGGCTACTTTACTCTTTTTTGGAACCTCACTGCTTTCGGTAGTATCCTTCAATGATACTTTCTTATGAACCAAGCGCTCTTGGGTGACTGTCGGCTTTCCCCTATTTTCTAGTTTAAAATCCTCTCTATCTCCTTTTTAAAGGTTAATGCCAGCAGTCTGGTTCCATCCTGGTTAAGGTGAAGCCCATCCCTTCAGAAGAGCCCCTCCTTTCCCCAGAATGTTCCCCAGTTCCTAACAAATCCAAAACCCTCATCTTTGCACCATTGTCTCATCCACGCATTGAGACTCCGGAGCTCTGCCTGCCTTTTGGGTCCTGCACGTGGAGCAGGAAGCATTTCAGAGAATGCTACCCTGGAAGTTCTGGATTTCAACTTCCTACCTAAAAGCTTAAATTTAGCCTCCAGAACTTCCCTACCACATTTTCCTATGTTATTGGTACCAACATGTACCAAGACAGCAGATTCCTCCCCAGCACTATCTAAGATCCTATCTAGGCGGTGCGTGAGGTCCGCTACCTTCGCATCAGGCAGGCATGTTACCAGGCGATCCTCATGTCCACCAGCCACCCAGCTATCTACGTGCCTAATGATCGAATCACCATCTATAACAGCTGTCTTAACCCTCCGCTCATGGGCACATGGCCCTGGAGTAACATCCTCGGTGCGAGAGGGTTTTACATCACCTGGAGGACAGTTCCTAGTTACAGGATCACATCCTGCCACACCAGGGTGATGCTCTCCTGTCACGTGACCTCTCTCCTCCATGGCAACAGGGATGCTGCCAGACTGGAGGTGGGACTTCAGGATTATATCCCTGTAGGTCTCGTCCATGTACTTCCCTGTCTTTCTTATGTCTTCCAGGTCTGCTACTCTAGCCTCTAGAGAACGGACTTGTTCCCTGAGGGCAAAGAGCTCCTTGCATTTAGTGCATACGTAAGACCTCTCACTAACTGGGAGAAAATCATACATGTGCAAAAGACTGGAAAACCCCCATCTCACTGCTGGACTGTTGTCTGCATCTTAGTTTAAAGCTTGTGTTTAGGTCTTAAAATTCTGTATTCACTAAGAGTTGGTGTAGGTGCTTATACTAATAAAAGTGTATCTAATACCTCTAATATACCTTGTTCACCTGAAGCTTAATTAATCTCAGGTCCTCAATGTATGACTGATTTGGATAAAGAGCTGCACCTGAGAGCAGCCCCTTTCCTCTAAGATGTGTAAGTACCTATAAAGCAACAATTACTCCAGGGGTGGGTGGATGCTGGGGAGGGTGGGAGGGAAATAAGACCTATTAAAAGAAGAGGGCTGTTACAAGGTACACTGTCCTGTACCCTCAGCAGGGGGGGTAGTCCCTCAGGTAGGCTAGAGGAGGAAAAAAAGTTTAAAACACAGCAGTTTCTGGGGACAGAGCAGGGAGAGATATTTAATTTAAGCAACAGTTAACCTGGCTACCACACAAAAGCCAGTTAGTTGAGAGAGGCAAGGTAAGTTATACAGCTGAGAAGCTCAAGTGCAAAACTAAAGGGAACAGGGAGGTGAAGTAGCACACCAATAAGACAATAAATAAATAAATAATCAAATAGACAGCTAGAACTCACAGCAAGTTGTCACAGGAGTTAAATATCCACCTCTCTAGCAGAGCAGTGTGAGGGCACTGCTCTTCCCAGAGCAGAGAGAGGCAAAAAAGTAGTTTAATGGTAAGAGCAGCAGGCTGAAAAGTAGAATTCAAATCCTACTTCCCCTACTAATAATTCTTGTGACCTTGGTTAAGTCATTTCATCAACCATTTTCTGAGGTAAAAAGTTCAATTTAGCTTTACTGGTAATTGTTATTCCTTGAATCCTGCCAGATTAGTCCAGATAAGTGAGTTATCTCCCCCTGCCAGTAGATGGAGACAGAGCTAAAGTGCATGCCTTCTGTATATAGCCTGGTGTAATTAAAGAGTGTCTCAGTATTCCGTCAAAACTAAGGACCATATCCTGTTTTATACAAAAAAAAAGCCCCATTATTTATTGTTGTTGTTAAGCACCATTGATAGTTGTCCTAAACTGAGTTTGTCTTCAGTCAGGTGGTTCATTGTTCATTGTTGACAGAGTGGCACCCATAGCTGCTGTTATTGTATCAGTCCATAGAAACATAAAAATCTCTAAAATGACCCCGAGAGGCCGAAGAGGCTTTTCCCTGCCGAGGTTTGTCTTCCGGAAGTCGGCTACCCTTGGAATCCCCTAAATCGTTAACCAACTTATCTAGATCTTCTCCGAATAACAGTTTCCCCTTAAACGGGAGCTTGCCAAGCCGCGATTTAGAAGACCCATCAGCCGACCAATTTTTAAGCCAAAGGGACCTACGCGCTGCTACCAAGGAAGCCATACTATTCGATAAGGCTCTAATGAGGTCGTAGTGCACATCAGACAAATACGCTGAACCGGACTCCAAGCGCTGTAGCTCCTGTACTTTGTCCTGCTCTAAGGACGCCGGCTGTCGCAGGTGTTGGACCCAACGCAAACAGGCCCTTGACACCCAAGCGCCACAAATGGAAGCCTGCAAAGCAATGGCATCCGCCTCAAAGGACTGCTTTAACAAACTATCCATTTTTCTATCCTGCACCTCCTTCAAGGCCGCACTGCCTTCCACCGGAATTGTGGTCTTCTTCGTGACTGCAGAAACGGCAGCATCAATTTTCGGAGAGCAAAACCTGTCCCTGTCCTTATCCACCAGGGGATACAACTTGTTCATGATCCTTATCCCCTTGAGACCAGATTTGGGTTGGTCCCACTCATTCTGAATCATCTGATCTATCACCTTATGGATAGGAAAGACCACTTGCGTCTGCCGAACTGCCTGAATAATCGGGTCCGCGCCATCCTCCTCCTCGACCGTTTGCTCGGCCGTCAATCAAAGTGTCTGAAGGGCCTCCGTGATAAGCGCCGGCAACTCATCCTTGCAGAAAACCCGAATAATCTTCGCCTGATCCTCGGGTTCAGGGATCTCTCCTTCTTCCAATTCCTCCAACTCCACATCCCACTCAAACTCATTTTCATCTGCCTCCTGCCAGAAAGTGATCAGGCGGCCGCGGTCTCTTGGCTGCTCTTACAATCACAGATTCGCGCTCAGCGATCCCCGACTGCACCGAAGAAGCAGGGAATGGCAGAGACCCTAACAACGGACTCTGCGCCTGCGACAAAATGCTTGATGCATAAGCAAAACAAAGTCTGGGGAAAAGTCTTCCACTTGTGACCCCACACCAAAATCTGAAAGCACCCCAGGTTTAACAACCATGGCGTCCTGAGGAGACGAGGAAGGACCCGCACTCGCCGCTTCACCCCCTGCTGCTGCAAGCGCTCCTTGGGAAACGCCAGAGATGGAACTTTGCAAAGGCTGATCCATAGTGGCAGAAGTCGAAGCACAGGCCGGACAGATGCCCGACTCAGGGCACGCAGCCCTACGATTACCACAAATAATACACTGAGACCCCGACGCCATAGGCCTGAAGACCTTGCCGGAGTGGAGGAGCCCCTGGGGACAGGATCCGCCGGACCCTAAGTAGAGTGCTAAAGCAGAGACTCCAGATGACCCTTCCGCACCTGGAGCCCCTCTTAACTCTATCAGCGGAAGCTAGGAAGCCTCTATTATCTTCTTTAATTTTTTTTTTCATTTATTTATGTCTTTTTTTTTTTTTTTTTACAGGCTTTGTCCAGGCCCCCTGCGCAGACTTCAAGTAAACCAAAAGCCTTCTGTGCTCCCAACTGTCTAGTGACAGCCCATTCCAAAAAACAAAGAAAGCAAAATGCTTTAAAGGAATTTCAAATGAATTAAAAATAAACTAAAGCAAAAGTATTTAAAATAAAGAAATTTAACATAAAGAAAGCAGCGAAATACCTTGCTGCGGGAGCACAGATCGCCGTTCAGCAGGAACCCCAGCCGGGGGGGCCGTGCTGCCGCCGATAGACACCGATACGCTGTGAGCACCACGTGCACAAAATGGCCGCCACAGCACACAGCGTTTTGGCGCGTTGCGCCGGCTGGCCCGCAAGCCACTACCAGAGCCCAACTGAAGCGCTCGAAATCGCTCTGGAGCTATGCGTCCATCAGCACGCTGAGGCTTCGGGAGAGACACCGTGATTTCTGCGCCGGCCACCAGCGCTGCCTTTCTCCACAAGAGAGGCTTCCGGAGCTGCCACCGACGCCGCGGACTACAGCACCGCGGCAATCGGGATGCTGGCGAGCCGTTTCAGGAGTTCTGCCCCGAACTGCCCAGGGGTCAGAGATCCTGTATGCTGCAACAAGGGTACATGGCTGGGCAGGAAAGGGGAGACACTTCAAAGCCCCCCTCCTGATCCAAAGTCCGTATTCTTCCTGTTCCTTAGTATTTAATTGAATTTATTTACTTATTTATTTATTTTTTAAACCAACCAATTGAGATTTAGAATGAATGAAAAGTAATTAAAAGAATTTAAAAGAATTTAGCTAGCTATCCTGCTCCTTATCTGTTTCTCCAGTGAGCCCAGCACCTAGGCTCACAAAGTCCTTCTGCTGTGTGGAGACTGGACACACTGGGGCTGATGGGGAATTCCAGCAGGCTACTTCCAGTGGTGACAAGTTTTGATTGGTCAAGTCTCCAAGCTGCAGGAGGAGGTGCACTACCCAGAGGTGGAGGACTAAACTGGAGTAACGATAAGGAACGCGGCTTAGTAAACATGCCCCTAGTGTACCTGAAGGTGACTCACCTTGAACTACTACTGAAAATGTGTATGCAAAATCCTAATAATAACAACAATAATAAAGCGTGTGTGAAATCTTAATAATAAGGAAGTGAATTGTGATAGTCAAGTTTAGTTGCAATCAACGTTTGCATTACTCTTGCAAGATTCATATTCATATTACCCAGAGTCGGGAAGGAATGTATCCGCTTCTTCATTCCTCCCTACCAATAGCCCTCTATCCTTCCCCCACTCAATTACAGATTTGCAGTCAGTAGTACCATCCAGCAGAAGAACACCACAGATGACAAAGCAAACATTTTGTTAGGAACTGGGGAACATTCTGGGGAAAGGAGGGGCTCTTCCAAAGGGATGGGCTTCACCTTAACCGGGATAGAACCAGGCTGCTGGCATTAACCTTTAAAAAGGAGATAGAGCAGCTTTTAAACTAGATATTAGGGGAAAGCCGACAGTCGCCCAAGAGCAGATGGTTCGGAAGAATGTATCTTTGAAGGATACTACCAAAAGCAGAGAGGTTCCACAAAAGAGTAAAGTAGCCCAAATGCCCTCAAGTATGGAGCAGACAGAGCTTAAAGATCCCAAATTACTCATGTCTAACAGACAAATTAATATGGATAAAATACATTCTCTAAAATGCTTGTATGCAAATGCTAGAAGTCTAAAAAATAAGATGGGAGAGTTAGAATATATAGCACTAAATGAAAGGTTAGATATGATTGGAATATCAGAGACATGGTGGAAGGACGACAACCAGTGGGACACTGTGATACCTGGGTACAAACTATATCGTAATGATAGAGCTGATCAAATTGGTGGAGGGGTTGCTCTCTATGTTAGAGAGGGCATTGAGTCAGAAAGGATTAAAGTTTTGCAGGAAACAAAATCTGCTGTAGAATCTATATGGATTGAAATTCCATGTAAAAGGGGGAAGGCAATGGCAGTGGGGGTGTACTATCGAGCGCCTGGCCAGAATGACCAAATGGATGATGAAATGCTCAAAGAAATCAAGGAAGCTAACAAAAGTTACAGCGCAGTAATAATATAGCAAAAGTCGTGTGTGTCAGTTAGTGACATATTTCGGTCACACTGACCACACCGCTTAAACCCACTGGCAGCCATCGGGGGAAAAAGGGCCCCTGCGAGGTCAAAGGACCGGGCTGCCAGGGAAAAATCGAAAACGAAAGCTGACAAAGTCAGAAAAAACCGAAAAAAGTAAGAGGACTCGTGACCGGCGTCGCGAGTCCGGGCGGGAAAAAGATCGGCGTCGAACCGAAGGAAAAAGAATAAAATAATGAAGAAAATCGACTTTTTCGCGGGGACAAGACGGGGACGTCTGTAGGGCTCCGCGGAAAAAAGAAGACTGGCTAAGATGGCACCCTCGGGCGGGAAGACGACCGCGCATGCGCGGTGCAATTCCCAAAGGCTTTCTTTGAAAGCTGGGGAAAATTGCTCCGCGAGGGCTCCGTCGGCACCGACGTCACCCATAAGTGAGGACTGACTTCCTGCTTGGTCCTGGAGAATGGGTGATTTCAACTACCCCGGTATCGACTGGGTCAGTGTCACGTAAGGACATGCTAGGGAGATAAAGTTCCTAGATAGAAACATAGAAACATAGAAATAGAAACATAGAAATATGACGACAGAAAAAGACCACATGGCCTATCTAGTCTGTCCTTCCATAACAACTACAACAGTCCACTTTTTGCCTTTAGAGATCCTCTGTGTTGGTCCCATGCTTTCTTGAATTCAGTTACTGTCCTCATCTCTACCACCTCCACTGGGAGACTATTCCACGGATCCACTACTCTTTCCGTAAAGAAATATTTCCGCATATCACTCCTGAATCTATCTCCCTTCACCCTCATCCCATGTCCCCTCGTAGCAGAACTTGCTTTCAATTGAAAGAGGCTCTCTCCCTGAACATTTATGCCAATAGAAACATAGAAATATGGATGAAATAAATGACTGCTTCTTGGAGCAGCTGGTTCATGAACTGACCAGAGGGAAAGCCATATTAGACCTAATCCTTAGTGGAACACCAGATCTAGTGCAAGAGATAAGGTTGTTGGGGCCACTTGGCAATAGTGATCATAGCATGATCGCCTTTGATTTAATTAGTGGAGGAGGGATAGTAAGGAAATCCACAGTACTACCTTTTAACTTTCGAAAGGGAGACTATGATAAAATGAGGAAAACAGTCAAGAAAAAACTAAAAGGAGCAGTTGCAAAGGTTAAAGACGTACATCAGGCTTGGCTGTTGTTGAAAAATACTATCTTGGAAGCCCAGACCAGCTGTATTCCACGCTTTAAGAAAAGTGGAAAGAAGTCCAAAAAACTGCCAGCATGGTTTAAAGTTGAGGTCAGAGAGGCTGTTGTTGCCAAAAAAGCATCTTTCAGGAAATGGAAAAAAGAGCCAAACGACGAAACCTGGAAACAGCACAAGCACTGGCAAGTGAAATGCAAGGCATTGATAAGGCAGGCAAAGGGAGAATTTGAGAAGAAGCTTGCTGCAGAAGCAAAAACGCGAAGTAAAGACCTTTTCAAGTACATTCGTAGCAAAAAACCTGTGAGAGAGTCAGTTGGTCCATTAGATGATAAAGGGGTTAAAGGAGCACTAAGAGGCGACAAGGCGATAGCAGAGAGACTGAACGAATTCTTTGCTTCAGTCTTTACTGAGGAAGATGTAGGGATGTTACCCATGACTGAAGTGGTATTTAAAGGTGCAGAAGAATTGAAGGAAATATCGATACATCGAGAAGATGTATTACAACTATTAGATAAGCTGAAGAGTAGCAAATCACCTGGGCCGGATGGTATACATCCAAGAGTATTGAAAGAACTGAAATATGAGATTGCAGACCTGCTATTAGTAATCTGTGAACTATCATTAAAATCATCTCTAATACCTGAAGATTGGAGGATCGCCAATGTAACACCAATTTTTAAAAAGGGTTCCAGAGGTGATCCGGGAAACTACAGACCGGTGAGCCTGACGTCAATACCGGGAAAAATGATAGAAACCATCATAAAGAATAAAATTACTCAGCATGTAGATAGTCATGAACTAATGAGAGACAGCCAACATGGCTTTAGACAAGGAAGATCTTGTCTTACTAATCTGTTATGTTTTTTTGAAGGAGTGAATAATCAGGTGGACAAAGGTGAGTCGGTTGATATTGTGTATCTGGACTTTCAGAAAGCCTTTGACAAGGTCCCTCATCAGAGACTTTTGGCAAAACTAAAGAATCATGGGATAGGAGGCAGTGTACTATTGTGGATCAGGAACTGGTTAAAAGATAGAAAGCAGAGGGTAGGGCTAAATGGCCAATTTTCCCAATGGAGAAAGGTGAATAGTGGTGTACCCCAGGGATCTGTACTGGGTCCGCTGCTTTTTGACATATTCATAAATGACCTGGAAAGTGGAATAACGAGTGAGGTTATCAAATTTGCAGATGACACAAAACTATTTAAAGTTGTTAAAACCCAAGAGGATTTTGGAAAATTGCAAGAGGATCTTGATAAATTGGAAGACTGGGCATCAAAATGGCAGATGAAATTTAATGTGGACAAGTGCAAGGTTATGCACCTAGGGAAGAACAACCCAAACTATGGTTACACGATGCAAGGTTCCACATTAGGAACCACCACCCAGGAAAAAGATTTAGGCGTCATTGTGGATACCATGTTAAAACCCTCGGCCCAGTGTGCAGCGGCGGCCAAGAGAGCAAATAGAATGCTAGGTATGATAAGGAAAGGAATGGAAAATAAAACAAAGGATATTATAATGCCTCTATATCGTTCCATGGTGAGACCGCACCTTGAATATTGTGTGCAATTCTGGTCGCCGTATCTTAAAAAGGATATAGAGTTATTAGAAAAGGTTCAGAGAAGAGCCACCAAAATGGTAAAGGGGATGGAAGGATACTCCTATGAAGAAAGGCTAAAAAGGTTAGGGCTCTTTAACCTGGAAAAGAGACGGCTGAGGGGAGATATGATAGAAGTCTATAAATTAATGAGCGGAGTGGAACGGGTAAACGTAGATCGATTGTTTACCTTATCAGAATATAGAAAGACTAGGGGACATGCAATGAAGCTACAGGGTAAACTATTTAAGACTAATAAGAGAAAATATTTTTTCACTCAACGTGTAATCAAACTCTGGAATTTGTTACCGGAGGATGTAGTAAAGGCTGTTAGTGTAGCTGGGTTTAAAAAAGGTTTGGACAAGTTCCTGGAGGAAAGGTCCATAAGCCATTATTAAGAAGGGACCCAGGATATCAATGCTTGAACCAATACAAGCATTGTGGAACCTGTGTCCCTTGGGGAAACTGCTAGGTACTGTGGTGAGCAGCGCCCTCCTGAGCCTATGGAGACAGAGGAAATTCCTGAGGTTCAGCAGGATTTACACCAAAATGACAGGGCAAGGAAAAAAGAGAGACTCTATTCCACAGAGCTGAGCAGGGAGACCAGCCCAGGGGAGGAGTCCTGCAGTTCCGATTGGGCACACCTAGCCCTGGGAAGGGGCGTGCCTAAGAGAGAACGTACTTTTAAACCAGAGCATGGCTCTGAGGTGAGATGGCGGAAGCAGGAACAGGAGGAGAGAAGGGACGAGAGGAGGAACGAGAAGGAGGCTGTGACTCAGTACGAGTATGGGAATGAGTTGAAGAAGAAGCAGCCCAGGAAGGAATACAGGAGGAAGAAACAAGAGGATGGTTGGAAAGCCAGAGGAGAGTCTAATGATACTTGGGAACCTGGCATAAGAAGAAAACCTGCACAATTCTGTTCAAGGGAAGTAAGCAGAAGTCCCACGGAGAGAGGACTTAACTTTGAATTGGATAGCCGTTGGAAGGCAACGCCTTGGGAGAGAAAGCCTTCAAGGCAAGCACAGGTGAAAGAGCAATCATTCTCTGAAGTGTCGTTTGTGCCGGAGAGCAACAAACAGAACAGCTGGAGAACCTTGGAGCCGTCTGAAGACAGAAGGGCTGTGCAAAAATTGAGTAATTTGCCACATGGTTGCCAAGCTGAATATAAAGATAATTCTCCTATCTATGAAACAATTGCCAAAGAGACTAGCAATTATTCTGATGCCTTTAACTTACAAGAAGAGAAGACAAACAGCCTTGAGCAGAAGGGAAGTTCTATAGCAGATAATAGTACCCTATCTCACAAGGAACAGGCTGAATTGCTTCTACAAAGCTTTAAACAATTCTTAGAGTTACAAGCTAGACAACAGCTAATTTCACAAGAAGCTAGTAATGCCTTACAGCTTGAAGGAGTAACAGAGAGTAATACAGACTTACCAGGCTGTGAACAAATGGACTGTACGATTTGTTGTATAGATAAGTCAAGCTGAAGGAAATGCTTTTGCAGTCTGTGATCTGAGAGTTACAAAGCTGTTGTTTGCATTGCTGAAAGAAGCTCTAATTACGTGCACATGTTTTCCCAAGCACTGTGAGAGTAACGGTGACCGTAACAGGCTGCAGTGAGCCCAACTGGCCTCTGGAGGCAGAAAGAGAGTAATTGGCTGGAAAGTGGAAAGCAGCAATATACTTTTGAGTTGCATTTATCCTGAGTTTCTGTTAGCCTTTTGAAGCACCTTTGTTTTGCATTATTATATGCCATGTGATGGAACATTTATCTTTTGCTTTAATAAAATACTTATTATCAAGAAACCCCACAACTACAGTTTCTTTAATTTCGGAGTGAGAAGAACTGGAACTACAACTCCCAGCATTCCTGGGGTAAAGGTTTTACTCTTCCCTCACGAAGCACCAGCGGCTGCTCCTGCCTTTAACCCCTTAAGCCGGGCAGGGTCGCCGCAGTACATATGACCTAGATTGGCCACTGTTGGAAACAGAATACTGGGCTTGATGGACCTTGGTCTGACCCAGTATGGCATTTCTTATGTTCTTATTTTCCTTGCCCATTATGCCATCCATCTCTCAAGACCCACCTTCATAGCACAGGATCATTTTTATGGAACCTAATGTATCTGTCTTTCTGCAAGTAGACTGGAAGGCCATATTATGGCACCAGTGTAACACAACTGAATAAAAGACTCAAGGGAAAGGGAATGGCAAAGCTTTGAGGTTGAGGGCAGCACAACCTGAGGTTGAAGCTGACTGACATACAGGTCACAGGTATGAAGAAATGGAAGATCTCGGACACTCAAGAAAAAGGGATCAAACAGGAATCCTTATTTTCTGTTCTGGGCACTAGCTAGTTCAACACTCATCCTGAATAAAGTTTTCCACAAACAGCGTAATTTGCTCTGGGTAAAACTTTGGGTTTTGATTTTGAGTGTGTTAAAAGTTTAAAAGGATTAAAAAAAACTATTCCATAAGTTTTCATATTTAAAATAACACCTATGATAAAGATAATGTTAAAATATAAAAACACCACTTACTCCTTTAGTTTTTCAATAAATATGTACTTGGTAAAGTCTTCCACCGATGGGGCAAAATACATAGCATCATGCAAATGAATTCCTTTGTACTCAATGTGTTCTGAAGATTTAAAGCGCACCATGTAAAAGGGACGTAAGACTGGTCCAAATACGTCAAATATCTAAGAAAGAAAACAGGAAAAAAAAATAAAAACATTTTCTACAGCTGAAGCAATAATAGCAAAGTATTACACAACCATTCTGATGAAATGAGCACAGTGTAAAATGGTAATTATGAAATTTATTACATACAATCATAACTGATATCATTTAACAAAGAATCAACGTTAGCCATCTGGTGCTGTTATGAGACACATTAATAATAGCTGACATCACCTTAGCCAGCATGCAGATTTCGCGGTCAGGTGTGTTTTTTGTTACTAGCTGGTAGAGAAAGGAGGAACCTTTTTCTATTATTGTTTAAAACAAGCATAAGGTACCCGATTTCTGTTTAGGCCTGCAGACAAGTATTAAAGCTTATATAACAGCATGGAAAACAATATCACTGGCAAAAAGATGCACTGAAGTGGTACCTGGCAGCAAAGCTGCAGTTGAATAATGCCTAGGCACAAAAGTTAAGTTACTAATTTCTGGTGTTTATAGTTTTGACTGCAAAAAACATACTCCAGACAACTTCAAGGTCTGAATTAATTTATTTTTCAACTCCATCCATAGTATGTGCAAACATACACAATTTTTAGAAGCTAGCAGAAAAATAGAAAACGTTTGGACTGAAGGATTATTTTTTTTCTCATTTGCTCAAAATGTTACACTAAAGGTCTGAAATATGGAAAAGAGTTCAATCCTGACACTGTTGGATGAAGTCACCAACATATGCGTCTATCTTGGTCTTGCTTGCTGATGGAAAATAGCATAGTTACTCATCTGTAGCAGGTGGTTTCTAAGGACAGCAGGAATCAATCCTCACATATAGGCAACATCGGCACTGACGGAGCCCGCATGGTAATCACTCCCCAGCTTTCAAAGAAAGCCTTTGGTAGTAATATCACGCATGTGTGGTCACCTTCCAGCCCAAGGATGCATCTTGCCTCAGTATGACGACATAGCTAAATCAAGCACAAAAAAGAAAACAACTCCATGGGGAGGAGGGAGGGATTCCTGCTGTCCACGGAGAAAGCATAGTTACTCATCTGTAACAGGTGTTCTCCAGGGACAGCAGGAATCAGTCCTCACATATGGGTGACGCTGGCACCAACAGAGCCCACACAGAGCATTTCCTCATCTTTCAAAGAAAGCCTTTGGGACATACTACCAAGCATGCGTGGTCCCCTTCCCTCCCAAGGGTGCCACCTTGCTCAGTCAGATGTCATAGCTAGGACGGTAGTGAAAAACAAAACCAGGTAGGGAGGAAACTCAGAGAGGAGGAGGGAGGATTGTGAGGACTGATCACTGCAGTCCCTGGAGAACACCTGTTACAGGTGAGTAACTACACTTTCTCCAGGAACAGGCAGGAAGTCAGTCCTCACATATGAGACTCCCTAGCTCCAGGCTGTCGAGGACCGAACCATGACAACACCAACAGCGACCAATCGGGTAGCCATGAGTTACAGAAGGTGAGTCCCCACTGAGAGTCTCTGCAAGACCCTAGCATCCAATGACACTATCACTCCGGTAGCCTGAACACAAAAGGGTCAAAGGGCAGGAGTTGCCTACACCCCAAGAATATTACAGAGTACTGCCTGGACAAAGGCACAGTCCCTGCGGGACTCGCTCTCAAGGCAGTAGTGAGCTGCGAACATATGAACTGAAGATCATGTGGCAGCCTTGCAGATTTCTGTCACCAGCACTGAGCGGAGATTGGCCACCAACACGGCCATCACCCTTGCACAATGCACTGTGATCCGGTGCTCAAAAGAGAGGCCAGCTCACACATAGGCGAGGGCAATACAATCCTCCACCCAAGTGGACACTTAGTCATGGGGAGCCCCAATCTGCTGGGATCATATGATACGAAAAGCTGAGGAACTTTTACATGGGACTGAGTCAGCTGTAAGTAGAAGAACAGGCCCATTTGCAATCTAGTGTATGAAGTACTAGTTTCTCCTTGCGTGAGGCGCGGAAAGAAGATTGAAAGGACCACCTTTTGGTTGAGGTGGAAAGAAGACAACACCTTTGGGAGGAATTTGAGGTGTGTGCAGAGCACTACCTCGTTCTTGAAGGTTCTCCGCCTGATGTGCAGATGGCAGGAGAAGGGATTTTCCTCCCTTTCTGCACATCAGGCGGAGAACCTTTTCCACTTAAAGGCATAAGCCCGTCTGGTGGAGGGTTTTTGGGAGGCCAGTAGGATCTCCTAGACTTCTCCTAGAAGATTGAAAGGGGCCAATGCTACCCTTTCAGCAGTCACTAACGGCAATATTGCAAAGAAAGAAAGAACCAAGTCGGGTAGCAGTGAGTTGCAGAAAACGAGTCCCCACTGAGACTCTGCAGGACCCCAGCGTCCAGCGGTACTATCACTCCGCTAGCTTTAACACAGATGGGTCGGACGGCAGGAGCTGCCTACACCCCGAGAATATAGAGTAGTTACTCACCTGTAACAGGTGATCTCTGAGGACAGCAAGAATCAGTCCTCACATATGGGCTCCGTCAGCTTGCGGAAGCATCCCCCCCCCCCCAGCTTTCAAAGAAAGCTTTTGGGAAATGCCACCACGCATGCGTGGTCCCCTTCCCACTCAATGGGCCATCTTGCTCAGTCAGATGACATAGCTAAAAGACAGCAAAAAAAATAAAGTATAGTAAGAAGCAACTATTAAAGGAGGAGGGAGGGTTGTGAGGACTGATTCCTGCTGTTCCCGGAAAACACTTGTTACAGGTGAGTAATTACTCTCTCTCTCCGGGAACAAGCAAGAAGTCACCTGATTAAGCAAGAAGTCACCTGATCAAGCAGGAAGTCACTTGATTCACCTGATCTCCTTGCTTCTTTACATTTCCCCCTTGTTTTATCCTTGTCTATAGCTTCTGTGTTGTCTGTCTTGACTAGATTGTAAGCTCTGATGAGCAGGGTCTGTCTCTTACATGTCTGTGCAGTGCTGTGTATGACTTGTAGTGCTATACAAATGCTCAGTAGTAGTAGCAGTCCTCACATATGGGACTCCCTAGCTATAGGCTACTGAAAGTCCATAGAGAAAGAACATGGCTACCCTCCGGGGAAGCCATGAGCAGAAGCAATTGAGTCTGCAGGTACAGACTGCAGTAGGACCCGTGTGTCCGACGGGAACCAGCACTCCAGTAGCCTCAACACAGAAGGGCCAGAGGGTAGGAGTTGCCTAGACCCTAAAAAGATTACAGAGCACGGCCTGGATAAAGGTACTGTCCCATCAGGACTCCCTCTCCAGGCAGTGATGAGCTGCGAAGGTATGGATGGAAGACCAAATGGCAGCCTGGCAGATGTCCACCATCAGGACAGAGCGCAGGTTTGCCACAGAGACCACCATGGCCCTGACATGATGCGCCATAACCTGGCCATCCAGCAGAAGCCCCACCTGTTCATAGGCAAAGGCGATACAATCCGCCACCCAGGCAGATAGCGTATGCTTGGTTACCGCTTTCCACAGTCTACTGGGGTCATACCAGACAAAAAGCTGAGCAGCTTTATGGTGGCCCTGGGTACATTGAATGTAGAAAGACAGAGCCCTCTTACAGTCCAAGGCGTGGAGGACAGTCTCCGCCCTACTGGCGTGAGGTCTCGATAAGAAGGTGGGAGCACCACCACCTCCTGGTTTAAGTGAAAGGGCGATACCACCTTTGAAAGGATTTTGGGGTGTTCTTGTAGAAGTTGGTGAAAGGCACCTCCGCCACCAAGGCTTGGAGCTTGCTGACCTTGCGAGTGGAGGTAAGCGCAACCAGGAACACCACCTTCCACGAAAGGTATCACAGGTGGCAGATAGCCAGGGGCTCAAAAGACAGGCGAGTAAGCTGCGCCAGTACAACACTGAGGTCCCACTCAATCACCGGAGGGCGTACCGGGGGTTTTGATAAAAGGAGTCCCCTCATGAAGAGGGTCACCAACAGCTGGGCCGAGAGGGGTTTGCCATCCACCGGGTGGTGATGTGCCACCAGGACACTGAGGTGCACTCTGAGAGAGTTTGATTTGAGTCTGGAGTGCAAAAGATGGAGAAGGGACTGCAGCACCAGCTGCACCGGAAAGGAGAATAGGCTAATCCCGTGCTCTGCACACCAGACCGAGAATCTGCACCACTTGAAGGCGTATGCTTTCCTGGTAGAGGATTTACAGGAAGCCAGCAGGACCTCCTCCACTATTCCAAGAGGTTGAAAGGGGCTAGGATCATCCTTTCAGCAGCCACTCTGTCAGTGACAGGGACAGGTTGGGGTGCAAGAGAGAGCCCCCTCCTGCGACAGGAGCCCCGGGGAGCTCCCCAACGGGATGGGAGTCTTCATCGACAGTCAGAAGAGTAGTGGGAACCATGGCTGCTTTGGCCAACGAGGGGCTATCAGGATCAGCGAGGCCTGTCACAGAAGGTCCTGAATAACGTTTTGACAATTAGTGGTGTGGATGGGAAGGCGTACAGGAGACCTTCTGACCACGAGATGGGAAGTGCATCTGCTGCCTCCGGGAAGGGTGGGCTCGTTGAGAGCAGAAGCAGGGCAACTGGTAGTTGTCCAGGCTGGCAAACAGTCTATCCACAGTTCCCCTCAGAGGTGGAAGTGTCAGCTGGCCACTCGGGTCCAGCTGTCACTCGTGCAGCTACAGGACCCTGCTTAACCTGTCAGCCAGTGAGTTGTCCTAGCCTGGCAGGTATACTGCCCATAAGAGTATGCTCTGCTGGACTGAGTAGGAGCAGAGGGCCATCGCCTTGCGATAGAGAGTGCAAGATCCCGTGCCCCCCTGCTTGTTCACATAGAACATAGCCACCTGGTTGTCTGTTTGGACAAACACTGGTTGCACCGTAAGTGTAGGCAAAAGGCAGACACTGTGTTGGGAGGAGGTGGGACTTGGGGTAGTTTATTACAAACCCCAGATGCTGCAGGACCTGGATGGAATGTGCGGTTGCCTGCCGCACTTCTGAGGCGGTGCCTCCCTTTAAGAGCCAATCGTTCAGGTAGGAGAAGACAAAGATCCCCTGGAGGAAGAGGAAGGCAACCACGACTGCCAGGTACTTGGTGAAGACTCTTGGGACAGAAACCAAGCAAAAGGCAGTACCCTGTACTGGTAATAGCTGTCTCCCACCATGAACCTCAGGTACTGCCTGTGGTTGGGGTGAATGAGGATGTGTGTGTAAGTGTCCTTCAGATCCAAGGAGCATAGCCAATCTCCCTGCTCGAGGTAAGGCAGCAATGTTCCAAGAAAGAGCATCTTAAACTTCTCCCTCACCAGGAATCTGTTCGGATTGCACGGGTTGAGGATGGACCTTAGGCTCCCTGCTCCTTTTTGGTATGAGGAAGTACCTGGAGTAGAACCCTTTGTCACTGAGATGGTGGGAAATTGGTTCTACCACACTGTCCTCGAGAAGACCTGCTAGTTACTTCAGTACAAGGTCCCGGGGTGAAGGGGAGATCTGGGGGGCTCTCCCGGAAAGAAAGGGGGAGGTGTCTGGGCCAGGTGGGGGAGGTAGCCCTCCCTGACCACCTGGAGTGCCCAAGAATTGGTGGTGATGGCCTGCCACCTTTGGGCATAGTGAATGAGATGTCCTCATGTGGGCTGCTGACCTCCTTGGGGTTGAGAGGCTATGCTGAAGGCGTCAAAAGCTCCCCTCTGGCTGGGCCAGGGGCAGGGCCGACACCTGGGGCTTGGGAGCCTTCTGCTTACGAGGGCCATGCCCATGTCCCTTGGCCAGCTGACCTTGCTGGGGAGCCGGGGAGTCTTGTAGAAGGGATTTTTACCAGAGCCCTTCCGTCAGGGAGGGGCAGCAGTCTTTTTAGAGAACCTGGTCCTCATCATGAACTCGGTCTCCAGTTCAGCAGCCTTATCTGTCATGGGTTTTCCAAACAGGTTCTCTCCTTGGCATGGGATGTCAACCAATATGTCCTGAACCCATTGCTCGAGGTCGGTCGACTGTAGCCAGGCCTGGCATTGGGCACTGATGCCCGCCGCCGCTACTCGAGCTGCCGACTCAAAGCCATCATAGGCTGCCTGAGAAATAAACTTGGAGCACTCACGGACGGCTTTGGCCAGGTTCTTGAACCGCTGCAGGGGTTCATCGAAAAAACCTGCTGAGTGGCAAGATCCTTTGCCAGGTCTCTCAGGTACAAGCCCATGTACAGCTGATATACCTGGATCCAGCCGATGAGCATTGAGCCCTGGTGGCACTTTCTGCAGAAGATATCCTGGAGGCACTGAGGAGTGTGCCTTCTGACTCCTTAGATGACACATGGCCGCCTCCACCACCATGGAGTTGTGAGGCAGCTGTGACTTCTGGAAGCCCAGTCTCCGGCGGACTCAACACATCAAGTCGAACTGCTTGATCACCACTGGCACTGATGCCGGTGTCTCCCACATATAGAGCATTAACCGTTCCAGAATGGGAGGGATGGGCACCATAAGTGATTCCCTCATCGGAGACTCATGTTGAGGATTTCTAGCTCCTCCATTTGAGGGTCTTCCTCAAATTCTGTTGGGAACACTAGGGCTTTGGACATGTCCCTGACGAAGTCAAAGAACACCATGTCCTTGGGTGGGGACCGACGCTGGAGTTGCAAGGGAGGGGATGTCACAGTGGCGACGGGTATCCGGCAACTCCTCATCCTCCGTTTCTCACTCAGAATAGTCTGTGGAGAACTCGAGGGAAGGATGGCTTGCCAGCTCTGGGTCTCATCCCCGCCTGTGGCCCTCGGAGGCCATGTGGCCGGCGCCGGGTGCACTGGCTGGGGAAGATCGCGGTCACGTGGAATGGGAACCAGATCAAGATCTCAGCCAAGGATCGACTCAAGGCCGAAAGACCTCGAGGATCAGCTTGGCCTCCAGGGACATCCTCAACGTCTAGGGCGAAGTGGTCTGGGTGGAGGAACCTGTGGTATCAGTCAACAGCGCCCTCTATTGGTCCATGAAGGTAGGCAAGCTGTGCTCCAGGGCTGCCATTCTGGACTCCAAGCCAGAAGGCTCTGCAGCCTTCGGCGAGGGCACAGAGGGAATCGGGCCCGACACTGGTTCCCCCAAATGGGAATCCTCGATGAGGATGGTGAAAGGTGACAGAGGCCGGCTTGAGGGAGTGTCCTTTTGGGGAACCTTCACAGGTCGCTCCTTCTCCAATCCCACAGACGAGCATCTAGGACTGCGGGACCTGGCTCGGGATTTACCCGGCCCGTCTGAGCCATCCAGGGATGCCACCGCTTTCGAGGCCTTCTTCTTCTTCTTGAGTTCCCTCGAGGCAGACACCCTTTCCGAGGAACCACGGCGTCGGTCGGGGTCCAGAAGATTACCCTGGGATTCCGCAGTGTCAGAGGAGGCCTTAGCCTTCGGAGGTACCAGGGACTCCAGGAAAAATTTATTGTGCTACTGCTGGCAGCTCTTGAGGGCTTTGGTGGACATCTTCTTACAGAGGCCGCATGCCATAGGGTCGTAATCCAGTCTCAGGCAACGAAGGCAGCAGTTGTGTGTGTCGGTCAGGAACATTATTTTGGCACACCAATAACACTTTTTAAAACCAATGGTAGCCATGGGAGAAAAAAAGTATCCCAGCGAGGTTGAACACCCACGGTACCACCAGTTGGAAAAAAAGGCACAAAGGCGCCCAAAAGGAAGAAAAAACTACAAACACAAGACTCGATGCCAGGGCAGCGGGCTCAGGTGGCGGGAAGAAAACCAGTGTACTAACGGAGGAGAGTATGAAACTCAGGTTGAGAAAATCAACTTTTTCCGGGGGAAGAACAGACAGATGTCTGAAGGGCTCCATGGAAAAAAGGAGACTGAGCACGATGGCACCCTTGGGCGGGAAGGGGACAGGCATGCATGGTGGCATCTCCCAAAGGCTTCCTTTAAAAGCTGGGGGGATGCTTCCGCGAGGGCTCCATCGGCGCCATCACCCATATGTGAGGACTGACTTCCTGATTGTTCCGGGAGAATATGGAGTATTGTCTGGCCAAATGCACTTTCCCTGCGGGACTCGCTCTCCAGGCAGTAGTGATATGTGAACATATGAATTGAAGACTATGTGGCGGCCTTGCAGATCTCCATCACCAGCACGGAGCGTAGGTTCGCCACCGAGGTGGCCATCGCTCACACGCGATGCGCTGTGATCTGGTGCTCCAGGGAGAGATCAGCCTGCTCATAAGGGAGGGCGATACAGTCCACCACTCAAGTGTACAGAGTTTGCTTAGTCACAGGGAGCCCCAGTCTGCTGGGGTCATAAGACATGAAAAGCTGAGGAGCTTTGTGGTGGGCGCGAGTCCATTGTAAGTAGAAGGACAGGGCCTGTTTGCAATCAAGTGTATTAAGTACTAGTTCCTCCCAGCTAGTGTGAGGCTGCGGGAAGAAGGTGGGGAGGAAGACCACCTCTTGATTGAGGTGGAAAGGAGATACCACCTTCAGGAGGAATTTGGGATGCATGTGGAGCACTACCCTGTTCTGATAGAACCTTGTATATGATGGATCTGTCACCAGAGCCTGGAATTTGCTCACTCTTTGAGCGGATGTGAGGGCCCCCAGGAAAGCCACCTTCCAAGTATGGTATCACAGATGGCAAGTGGCTAGGGGCTCGAATGGCGGTCTGGTGAGCTGTGAGAGAACCATATTGAGGTCCCACTCCGCCGCCAGAGGGCGGAGGGGGGCGGGGGCTTGGAAAACAGGAGGCCCTGGAGGAAGCTAGAAATCAGGGGCTGGCCCGAGAAGAGTTTTCCCTCGATAGGGTGGTGGTGAGCGGCTATCGCGCTCAGATGCACCCTCACAGAGTTAGACTTCAGAGAGGTGCAGTAGGTACTGGAGTATTAATTGCACCTGGCAGGAGAGGGGGTTCTTCCTTCTTTTCCACACATCAGGTGGAGAACTTTCTCCACTTAAAGGCATAAGCCCATCTGGTGCAGGGCTTTCGGGAGGCCAGTAGGATCTCCTTGACTTCTCTCGGAAGACTGAAAGGGCCAATGCTACCCTTTCAGCAGCTATGCCATTAGTGTTAGCGACCCCACATTGGGGTGCAGGAGGAAGCCCCCCTCCTGGGGACAGGAGATCTGGGCCTTGGCCCAGCAGGACTGGGAGTGCCACCGACAGGGAGAGTAGCAGCGGAAATCAAGGCTGCCTGGGCCATCTGGGGGCAATTAGGATAACTGACCCCCCCCCCTTGCTCTGGATTTTGAAGAGGGTCCTGGTGACTAGTGGGGTCAGGGTCCTGGTGACTAGTGGGGTCATTGGACCACGAGATCAGGAAGGCATCCACTGCCATTCTCTTTGGATGTGGCTGGCACGAAGAGAAGCGATGCAGCTGCATGTTGTCTGGAGAGGCAAACAGATCCAATCACAGGCCTGGCCTCAGAGGCAGAAGAGCCGTATCGCCACCCTGGGGTTCAGGCGCCATGCGTGTGAGCAAAGGACTCTGCTCACCCTGTCTGATAGGCAACTGTCCTGTCCCGGAGGTAAACCGCTCGCAGGAGCATGCTGTTGGGAGCTGCAAAAAAGAGGAGGGCCACTGCCTCCTGGCAGAGCCCGTGCCCTCCCTGATTGTTGATATAAAACAGGGCAACTTGGGGAGAGCCAGTGCACAGCAGCAGCATTTCCCGGAGGCGGCAGGCTCCTGGTCCCGCGGCCCCGACGTCATCGGGGGCCTTCTCCTTAAAGGCGGAGCAGCTCGGAGGACCGGTGGGAGAGCCAGTGCACAACAGCAGCATTTCCCGGAGGCGGCAGGCTCCTGGTCCCGCGGCCCCGACGTCATCGGGGGCCTTCTGTTTTCCTTTAAGAGCTGTTTGGATTGGCGCAGCCGGAGGCGCGAGCCGGGGCAGCGATCAAAGGGGCACGATACAAGGGGCGTGTTAGGCCCCTTGGGAGCCCCTTGGAGCAACGTAGAAACGGAGGAGCGTGAGATCTACCTGCCGCAGAGCCTCAGATGGGGAAAAGAAAGAAGAAAGTGGTTCCAGAGGCGAAAGTGGAGCCGGTGGTGGGCCCCATGGACAAACACCTTCAGGTAAAGGTAGGGGCAGATGTGTCCCTGGACCCTGACTTTCTGGCTTTTCGCTCATCTGTAGCGTCTCTAAGTTCTCCGGATAGGTCCCCACCTTCTCCTCCAGTTTATATTTCTCCAGCCTCTTCTGGTGATGTGGGGGATCAAGTTAAACAAAGTACCCCAGTAGTTTCTCGGGGGAAGTTGAAGCCAGTTGCCTGGGTTTCTGCTCCGGGGGTCCCCAGGGAGGTACCTGAGGATCAGGTTACCCTGGTGGATATCTGGAGGAGTGTATCCCGTATTGAGAATATCTTGACTCCCACTGTCTCACAGCTTTGTGACTTCTCGTTGGAGGTTGCCAATAAGCTGTCTGACCATGAAGAAGTGTTGGGGAATATGTCTTCTCAGCTTCTTAGGTGTGAAAATCAGTGTGCTACTCTTAAATCTACTAGTGTTTCCAGTATTAAGGAGAGTTTATTTGTTCACCGTAGCTTAGAAATGTATGATAACCAATTTAGGGCTAAGAATATCAGGCTGTTGAACTTTCCTGTTTGTCATTTATTATCTGCAGAGATTCTTTTTAGGAAATATTTGAAAGAATCCTTAGGTTTGGTTTCCCCAGAATCTATTTTGGTTTCTAAGATGTATTATTTGACTGGGAAGAAGGTAAAGGTCGATCCTCCTGGTGGGTTTGATACTCTACAGGGCGGACCAGACCTAGACCTTACCAAATTTTTGGAAGATTCTCAGGATACTATTCTCTCTCGGGCTACCTTGGTAGTTACGTTTGTTTCTGAGTCTGATAAGTCCGCTGTCTTTAAATTGTACTTTAAGCGGTTGTCTATTCTATTTTGTGGTGATAAAGTACAAATGTTCCCTGATGTCTGTAAGGCCACTCAACTTAGGCGACAGGCTTTTTTGGCTATGAAGCCTAGGGTATTGGCCTTATCGGCAGGTTTTTTTCTTCGGTACCCCTGTAAATGTATTGTTACATTTCAGGGGTCTAAATTATTTTTCTTGATCCTTCCCAATTACAGGTTTTTTTGGATAGTAAACAATTAGGCACACTTACGTAGGGAGAAGAGGGGATGTTAGATTGTGTTGTGCTGTGTGTTAGTTTAGAACTTGGTTCTTGAAATTTCTTTTGGCTTATTTTGCTTTTGTAACTCTCCCCTTTTTGTGGGCTATGAATAGATGTTGATGAGTTTTATTTTATTATATAAGGATGGTTTTCCTGTATGTTATGGTGTCTCATTGGTATCTGGATTTCCTGTATACTTTTATTGTAAGTATGTGTTTGAAAAACTTTCAATAAAAAAAAAAAAAATAAAAAAAAAAAAAAAAAACAGGGCAACTTGGTTGTCCATCAGGATCGGTACAGGCTGGTGTCGCGAATGGTGCCAGAACGTTCGTAGGGCCAGGAAGATTGCCCTGAGCACCAGGAGATTGATCTGTAGCAGCGATTCCTCCTGAAAGCAGCTGCCCTATGTGCAGTGGTCCCCACAATGTGCCCCCCAAGCCAGGAGGGAGGCGTCCATTGTCAAGGTCCTATGAGGCGCAGGTGTCTGTAAGGGCATACCCACCGGAGGTAGCATAGGTTTTGCCACCAGTTGAGGGATTCCGCCAGTTGGCAGGTAACCCTACCTTGTCCTGTAGCTTGCCGGTGGTTTGAGTCCACTGTGAGTGGAGGCACCACTGTGCTGTCCGCATGTGCAAGTGGGCTGAGGGGGTTACATGGACTGTAGAGGCCATATAGCCTAGAAGGTGGAGGAGGCGGCGAGCCAGCACTGACTGGCGGCGTTGCACCTCTCCTGCCAGTTGTCTGAGGCGTTCTGCCCTCTCTCTGGGGAGGACAGCATTGACCTGTAACGTGTCTAGCTGAGCACCTATGAACTCCAGGCTTTGGGCTGGAGAAAGGAAGGATTTGGGGTAGCTGATGAACCCCAGGTGCTGCAGGAGGGTCGCATATTCTGCAGCCTGACTTGCCTTTGAAGCTGTACCACCCCTGATTAGCCAGTCGTCTACGTAGAGGAAGACAAAGGCTCCTTGCAGACGCAGATAGGTGGCCATCACTGTAGGCATTTGGGCAAGGAGGCTAGGCCGAAGGGCAGCACTCTGTACTGGTAGTGTCCTGTGGGAGGGAGTGGATTAGGACGTGTGTGTACGCATCCTTTAGATCCAAGAAGCACAGCCGATCTCCCTGATGGAAGTAAGGCAGCAATGTTCCAAGGGAGAGCATCTTGAACTTCTCCCTCACCAGAAACTTGTTTAAGTTTCATAGGTCTAGTATGGGCCTGAGGCCCCCAGTTCTCTTTGGGAAAAGGAACTATCTGGAGTAGATGCCTTTTTCCTCGGGAACAGGGGTCTTTTTCCTGATGGTTTCTTGCGGGAAAGGGATGAGGTCTTTTTAGAAAGCCTCTGGCGAGTCACCACATCAGCCTTGATCTCGGTCGCTTTGTTGGCCATGAGTTTGCCAAACAGGTTCTCCCCGTTGCAGGGGACATCGAGCAGCTTTACTTGGACTCATTGCTCGAGGTTGGAAGACTGTAACTAAGCTTGGCATTGGGCACGATGCAGGCTGCTGCAACTCAAGCCATGGACTCAAAGCCGTCGTAGGTTGCTCGGGAGAGGAACCTGGAGTAGTCCTTGACCCCGGAGATCAGAGACTGGAGCCGTTGCAGGGGCACCCTGACCAAGCCCCTGAAAACCCCGACAGCTCCTGGGTTACAGCCTTGAGGTACCTGCCTATGTATAACGCATAGGATTGGATCCGGCAACCCAGCCATCGAGCCCTGGTAACAATTGTGCCCGAGGGCATCGAGGGCCCTGGCCTCCCTTCCAGGGGGAGCAGAAGAGTGGGCCTTTTGGCTCTTAAGTTTTTGCATGGTTGACTTGACGACCATTAAGTTATGTGGGAGCTGAGGCTTGTGGAACCTCGGACCTTTCTGGATGCGGTACATGGGATCGAGGCATTGGCTCACCACCGGTACACCAATGCCAGTGTCTCCCACATTCTGAGCAGTAGCTGCTCGAGGATCAGCTGTATGGGCACAATGAGGGTTTCCTTGGGTGGAGCCTCATATTGGAGGATCTCCAGCTCCTCGGTGCTTGGGTCTTCCTCTACCTCGGTCTGCACCAAGACTACATCCTCCGGAGAATGGTGTCGGGGCAAACGGGTTTGAGGGAATATTTCGGTGCCTTTTAGTTTCTGGAGATGCCTCGTCATCAGTCTCCCATTCGGAGTCGAACAGTGATGATGAATCCAGAGGCTTGTGACTCATGGCTTTGAGGCCGATACTGAGGGGACAGCAGTCTCCAGAGGACCTGGGGTCCGGAGTCATGGAAACTAGCCAGGGAAAATCAGAAGCCTGAGGAATGGGACCGGGACCTCGACCAGTGCTGAGGACTTACCCGAGGTCAATGGAGCTCAGAGCTCGGCTAGACGATCGGGGATTCCCCTGCAGGCGGGGCCCGGTCATCGGGGCAGATGATGCGGACGAATCAGCCATCATTGCCTGCTGCAGGACCAGGATAGCAGTGATATTCTGCCCAAGGGCCGCCATTCTGGTTTCCAAGCCAGAAGGCTCCGCAGCTTTCAGTGTGGGCACCGAGGATCTCGTGCCCGGCGTCAGTACTCTCATAAGTGTGTCTTTGATGAGGACTAAGATGTCGAAGAACCTCTAACGATCTCTGCTGGCTGAGGAATCCTTCTTGAGGACTTTGGAAGGGCGCTTCTCAGAGTCGCCCGCGTTCCTGCTGCCGGTTTTACCAGGTTTCTCCAGTGCAAACTCAATGGACTTCAACTTTTTCTTCTTCTTTTCTGGGTTTGAGGTCTTCCCAGAGGACTGTGAGGATGCCTGGGCCTCATGGGAAGTGCTGGGGAATAGTTTTTCCTGCAACTCAGACCTCTTTTTATTGGTCTTAGGCATCATGGCTTGGCACAGGTGGCAGGAGGTGCTGTCATGGTCCGGTCTTAGACAACGCAGGCAGCAGTCATGGGTGCTGGTCACCAACATGGTTTAACTGCAGCGGTCACAATTCTTGAACCTACCAGGGGACATGGTGGGGAACACCCAGATGGGGTTGATGACCCCTAGGCGAAAAAAGGCGTGAATGCCGGTCGAGGCAGGACTTGATCAAAAAAGGATAAGGGGCTGAGAACAGCTCCAAGATTTGTGCCGGCTCGAGGCAGGGAGAGGAATAGGGATGCAAACCGGGAAAGCTAACTTTTAAGGATAATTAGCAAGGATTTTTCTGGGGAAACAGGACAGATGTCCGTTGGGCTCTGCGGAAAAAAGGAGAATGAACAAGATGGCACCCTTGGGCGGGAAGAGGACCACACATGCGTGGCAGCATGTCCCAAAGACTTTCTTTGAAAGCTGGGGAAATGCTCCGTGCAGGATCCGTTGATGCCGGCATTACCCATATGTGAGAACTGACTTCCTGCTTGTTCCTGGATAATATCTGGTACAGGTAACTACGCTTTCTCCAGGAACAAGCAGGAAGTCAGTCCTCACATATGGAACTCCCCAGCTACAGGCTACCGAAAAAAATCCTGTACAAGGTCATGGGTGAATGAAAAACAGCGAGCTGTGAATGGGAGCAGGGATTGATGGACAATCTCAAGTTCTGAGATACAACTCCATTTTCAAGGATGGAATCGCTTCTCCGGTAGCCCGGACGTAAGTGCCAGAGGGAAGAAGTTGCAATAATCCCCAAAAAGATGGCATAGTATTGCCTGACCGGAGCTGCTTTCATGCCGTGAGCTCTCATCCAAGCAGTAATGAGCTGTGAAGGTATGGACTGAGGACCGAATGGCAGCCCGGCATAAGTCCTGCAGAGGAACAGAGTGCAGATGTGCCACAGAGGCCACCTACAATGAAGCAGAGGAACTTAAATGGTGCCTGGGATGAATCAGAATGTGGGTATAGGCATCTTTTAGAACCAAGGAGCACAGCCAATGTCCCCTTCTGGAGGTAGGGCGACAACGCTCCAAAGGACTCCATTTTGAACTTCCCTCGAACCAGAAATCAGTTGAGGTCCTGCAAATCTAGTATGGGATGGAACCTGTCTGCCTTTTTGGAGACAAGGAAGTATCAGGAGTAGAACCCCTTGCCTCAGAGATGTTGAGGGATAGTCTATACTGCCCAGTAAAAGGAAAATAAACATTCACCTGTAGCAGATATTCTCCATGGACCTTAGGATAAAATCTCACATATGCATACTGTACCCGAAAGAATAGTTACCTGTAACAGGTGTTTTCCAGGAGCAGCAGGAATCAGTCCTCACTTCCATGAAAGCCTTTGGGAATGCAGGCACGCATGTGCGGTTCCCTTCCCGCCTAAAGGTGCCATCTTACCTCAGTCAAATGACATAGCTATAAGAACAGCACACAAAAAAAGTAAAAATTAAACTATGTACAACTGCAACTCCAAGGGGAGGAGGGAGGGTAGTGAGGACTGATTCCTGCTGCTCCTGGAGAACACCTGTTACAGGTGAGTAACTACTCTTTCTCCAGGACCAAGCAGGAAGTCAGTCCTCACTTATGGGTGACTCCCCAGCTCTGGGCTACCAGGAACCCAGGCTGAACAAGAGAACTCCCTCTAGTCTCAACAACACAGAAAAGGCTTTTCAAGGACACGCCCTCCACCGGTAGCCCAACCAGAGGGCAGGAGTTGCCTAGACCTCAAAGAGATTCCGGAGTACTGCCTGGCCAAAAGCACTGTCCCTACGGGACTCCCTCTCCAGACAGTAGTGGGTTGCAAATGTCTGGCTTGAAGACCAAGTAGCAGCCCTGCAGATGTCTTGCAATGGAACAGAGCGGAGATGAGCCACTGATGCAGCCATTGCCCTCACACGGTGGGCCGTGACCCTACCCTGCAAAGGAAGGTCAGCCGCCTTGTAAGCCCAGGTGATACAGTCAGCCACCCAGATGGACAAGGTACGCTTTGATACAGGCCTCCCCAAGTTATTGGGGTCAAAAGAAAGGAAGAGCTGAGAAGCCCTTCTGTGAGCTTGCATACGTTCAAGGTAGAAGGACAAGGCCCTCCTACAGTCCAAGGTATGGAGAACTGTCTCAGCCTGACTTGCATGAGGCCTAGGGAAGAAAGTAGGAAGAACCACCTCCTGGTTGAGGTGGAAAGAGGAGACAACCTTAGGAAGGAACTTAGGGTGAGTCCTGAGGACTACCCTGTTTTTATAGAACCTGGTGGAAGGCCTATCAGAGACCAAGGCCTGAAGCTCACTCACTCTCCTAGCTGAAGTAAGGGCTATCAGAAAGAGAGTCTTCCAGGAAAGGAAGCGTAGAGGGCAAGTAGCCATAGGCTCAAAAGGTGGGCAAGTCAGCTGCTGCAAGACCACATTCAGCTCCCACTCAGGAGCAGGAGGACGTATGGGAGGTTTGAGCAGAAGCAAGCCTCTGAGAAACCGGGACACCAAAGGGTGCACAGACAAGGAATGGCCCTCAACTAGTGAGTGGTGAGCTGCTAAAGCAGAGAGGTGGACCCGAACAGAGTTGGACTTGAGACCTTGTTTGGACAAGTGCAGCAGGTACTGAAGCACTACTGACACAGTACAGGAGAAAGGATCCTGTGCACGTAGCTGACACCACACAGAAAACCTCTTCCACTTGAGAGAATAGGTTTTCCTAGTGGATTGTTTTCTAGAGGCTAGGAGAACCTCAACTTCGGGAGGCAGGCCCCAGGGAGCCAACACTACCCTTGCAGCCTCCAGGCCATCAGATTGAGAGATTTGAGATTGGGATGCAGCAGGGAACCCTGATTCTGAGATAGAAGGTCGGGTTGCAACCCCAGAGGCAGAGGTAGATCCACTGCCAGTTGAAGCAGGAGAGGGAACCAAGGCTGCCTCGGCCATCTGGGAGCCACCAGGAGGATTGAGGCTCTGTCTCGGAGAATCTTGAACAGTGTTTGGGCCACCAGAGGGGTGGGAGGAAACGCAAAGAGCAGGCCCTGAGTCCAGGGAATCAGAAAAGCATCTGCTGCTACCCTCAGAGGATGCGGTTGCCTGGAGCAGAAGCTTGGCAGCTGGTAGTTCAGTGGACCGGCAAACAGGTCTATGGAGGGAAGTCCCCATCTCAAGAAAATCTTTTGAACCACTAAAGGATGAAGCTGCCATTCGTGTGGTTGCAGAATCCTGCTCAATCTGTCGGCCAGGTAATTCTCCTGGCCTGGAAGATAGACTGCTTTGAGGAGCATGTTGTGTTTCAGGGCAAAGAAACAGAGGTCCTGGGCCTCCTGACAAAGGGGCTGGGAACCTGTTCCGCCCTGTTTGTTCACATAGAACATGGCCACCTGGTTGTCTGTCTGGATCAAGACAGACTGATGTGCCAGTGAAGCAGTAAAGGCCTGGAGGGCCAAGCGGATAGCTCTGAGTTCCAGGAGATTGATCTGCTGGGAGGCCTCCCAAGGAGACCACAGGCCCTGGGTGCACTTGTCGAGGCAATGTGCTCCCCAGCCCTGTAGAGAGGCATCGGTGGTCAGCACCACTGTATAAGGTGGCACCTGAAAAGGCACCCCCACCAGTCGATTGGGGGGGTGCAACCACCAGTTGAGGGAGGTCAGGAAACGGTGGGACACTCTGATCCTGTCTCTCAGGCTGCCTGAGGTCCGAGACCACTGAATCCGAAGGCACCACTGGGCAGGTCTCATATTGAGCCTGGCATTGGGGGTTACCTGAACTGTCGACGCCATGTAGCCCAGACGTCTGAGACAGAGTCTGGCAGAGACCAGGGACCTGTGCAGAAACTTGCTGACGAGGTCTATGAGCCTTTGTGCTCGGTCCACTGGTAAGAATGCTCTTGCCAGCTGAGAATCCAACTTTGCCCCTATGAACTCCAAGTTCTGGGAGGGGAGCAAAATGGACTTTGCGAAGTTGATGACAAAGCCCACCCGTTGGAGCAGTTCTATTGTCCTTTGGGTGGCCTGCTGAACTTCTAGGGAAGTCTGGCCTCTGATGAGCCAGTCGTCTAGGTAAGGAAAGCACAGTTACTTACCTGTAACAGGTGATCTCTGGGAACAGCAGGAATTAGTCTTCACATATGGGTACGTCGGTACCGACGGAGCCTGCACGGGAATGCTCCCCAGCATCCAATCAGAAAGCTTTTGGGAGCATCCCTCGCGCCTGCGCGCTGACTTCCCGCCTTTCCCACTGCCTCTCCTCAATTGAGTTTCATAGCTGAGACAGAAGGAGAGAAAGAGGAAAGGAGATAGAGAGATACAACTCCTAGGGGAGGTGGGTGGGTTGTGAAGACTAATTCCTGCTGTTCCCAGAGATCTCCTGTTACAGGTAAGTAACTGTGCTATCTCCAGGAACAAGCAGGAATGAGTCTTCACATATGGGGACTCCCTAGCTGTGGGTGCCAGGGGAGATCCCATAAAATGCATATCCCTGGAAGAGGACGGCATTTTCCAAACCTGAATCCCCGGCATCCCCTGAGGGATGGGGGGTAGGAGTTGAATAGAGAAGACCTGTAGAGGAACAGCGAATCTAAAGACTACAGAGAAAAAGAGTCTTTAGAATATATGTCAAGTATCATTAAAATATTTAATGAACTAGTACAATATAGATCTTACCTACTGGATTGTAGGAAGTAGAATTGTGATGGAGTGTACTGTAGATGCAGTAGCGGAATCCTCAAGGGAACTTCACAGTAGTGAGGATGAAGTTCCAACCCTGGAATGGGCAGGTGACCCAGGTGTCAACTGGAGTAGGAGAAGAACGGCAGGTCTTCAATGGAAAGCTTTATGGGAAAAAGCTGAAAACTCTTTTAGGTACAGAGTCATTAACATTGAGGACTAAAAGAAGAAGACTGACCGATCTGGAGAATTAGCCCAGTCCTGAAGGGAAGAGGGGGTATGGAAAAAAGCCCCTATTCCCAAGGAGAACAGAAGTGTACTCAGAAATACTGAAGATGTACACTGTCTTTCCTAGCTGGTAAGAGATAGGAAGACATTGAAGTTTGATACTTCATAGATAGGGAGATCTATAACAAAAATAGAAGCTGTTGACATCACAGCAATAATTGTATGTATAACCGCTCCCACATACTGAGCCGTATGGGAGTAGGCAAGAGGACTGTCTGGACCCCTTAAGAAGGGAAAAACTTTATAGCACAGACAGTTAGGGAGATAGCCGGTAATACTTAGCGTCCTATGGACATCTCCCAATGGGCACATATATATATATATGTATATATATATGGAGAGACATACCTAGCTATATATATGTGCATATATGTCTAGATATGTGTGATATATATATATATATATGGGCATGACTTATGCCCACACAGACCACAGAAAGATGTATGTATAGGACATATACATACATGAATATAAGTCTGAGGATACATGCCTGCAACTGAGCCCCACAAAAACATTCACATGGGGAATGTGAGGGGAAAAGATTCATCTAATAATGAGGGGGTAAAAACCACCTGAAGATATATAGAGAATCTATTTCTGCGGTGCAGGAATGTGGTCCAGTGGAATAACCGGTATGGTTGCGTGAAAAAACAGAGGGTAATAGCCGTCTGGCAAGAGCACGTCAGGAGTACTTTAGGACTCTGACATGTCCAAAGGACAAAAAAACGCATAGACTAAGATAACAGGATGACCCAGCCAAGGGACACAGGGGTATCATGTACAGCAAAAGAGTATGCGTTGTCCAAGTGGAGCAGAAAAACATAAAGCCAAGCTGCAAGGAAAAAAGGGGTAGATTCCTGCAAGATTGGGAACTCCTTGGACATTCATGCCATGGAATGATTATATAAACTTTTTCTACTATATGGGAAAAACCCCCAGAGACAAAGTCCAATGCTCTGTAGCAAGGGCCCATAGTAGCAAGGGCCCATAGTAGAAAGCTTCTCTGAAGATTGCAGAGAGCATTGTGCAGGAGAATTATAAAAGAATACTGACAGAAGTCAGGTGTGTTGCCACATCCTAGGAAAGGATATGGCTAGAAGATAACCTGCAGTGAGTAATACTATGCAAGATAGTTGAAAGTAGCTTGCAATGAGTATTAAAGTAATCACTGGAACTCCTGCATACCAGCAGCTGAACAAAACAGCAGAGGGGATTCTCCTGTAAAAAACAGAGAGAAAACAGGTAAAGGGAGCGGAGATATTCACGTCCCTGTCTGATGAGTTGTTCAGAGCATGCATTGAAGGATAACAAAAAATCTACACTGGAAGAAAGAAAAGTGTTTCAGTATGATACCAACCCAAGCAGGGGAAACCCTGGAAGAGAGGGGGTTGGAAAGTGACTTACCATATGGCAAGTCAGCTGAAGGAAAAGATGTCCATGTGGGGACAGAAACTATCATGGGATAGTTGTAACCTCCCTTCATAGTAGTAAGAAGGGGAGAATTCTGTAACCCATGGACAAAAGTATCCTAACAGCTTAGCATACTGAAAAGGAAAAAACTAGTGTAGGGTTTGGGAATAAACTTCTGCTAAGAAGAAGTTAGGTGTAGATAGCAACATACCGGAACCTATGGTTGCTGGTTATGATTAGACTGGCTAGAGTCTGGAGACTTCAGACTAGGATGAGATGTCCCTTGTTTGGGTACATCTGGAGGATGGGCAGGAGAAGGGTGAAACCTTCTCTTCTTAGGGAAAGAAGGTTTGGCAGGATATTTCCTACGTCCTGTGTTAAAAGAAGGCTTAGGATGGTTTCCAGAACCAGGGAAGTCAGTGGAGCAATGAGCAACCTGACGTAAAGCCTCTTTATTGAAGAGATTTTCTCCAGTACAGGGAGAATTACCCAGTGTATGTTGTGCCCATCTGCTCAAGTCTGAAGCTTGCAGCCAGGCTGTACGACATGCTCCAATGGCAATAGCAGAGGATCTGCTAACAGACTCAAAAGAGTCTAGAGAAGCACGAGAAAGAAACCAAGAGATATTCCTGCTGTGATTAAGAAGCAAGGAATAGTCAGTGGTCTTAGATTCTGACAAAAAAGGGGACAAAAGAGATAATTTCTCTGTGACCTCCTGAAGTGTCAGACTCATATAAAAAATATATGAAATAATTCTTGAAGCCAGCATAGAAGTTTGGAAGGTTTGACGTCCAAAGGCATCAAGTGCTTTAGATGCACGATCTGGCGGATAAGAAGAATGCTTCTTCTTGCTTCTTACCTTCCTCATTGCTGATTCCACTACAATGGAATGATGTGGAAGTTGGTTCTTTTGAAACCCTAGAGAGGGAGGCACCTGATACAGAACATTAATGGCTGTAGAAGGCAAAGGAACCTTTAAGGGTGATTCCCACATCCTCAGAAGAAGATCCTGCAAAGAATGATGTAAAGGAAGCATTATATTTTCCTTTTCTGCAGGATCTTGGTCAAGAGTAAAGCCAGGAATAGGAATGGCAAGAAAGGTTGCCATGTCAAGGAGAAATTTCTGAAAAGAAGGATCTCCAATAGGAACTATTCCTGGGTAAGCTGAGGTTGAAGGAGCAGCTTGAGCACCAGAAGACATACTGGACTGGTGCAGAAAAAGAATCCTGCTAGATGGACAGTGATACTGACAGTTCTGATTTGAGGCAGTTAGTACCGCATCGTCAGTGCCCGGTATCGATTCCAAACTAGGCATAGAAAGGATCGATGGCACCGATGGAACTGCCGGAATCGACATCGACACCGGTACCGGTATCGAAGACGATAATGTCATCGAAGCAGTAATCGGGGGCTGCTGAAGCGGTACCGAGGTAGCCAGAGAACCTTGGTGAATATCCTCAGTACTTCGTAGTCGGAACCGATATGGATCGGTTCCGAAACGTGTAGGTATCAAATCATCTAGACTGGATATCGATTCTAGACTCGGCATCGAAGGGAGCGAGTCTATCGATGCATGTCTAGAAGGTACCGACGATGGTGGTGGTATCGGCAATGCCGATACAGGAGAGTCAATCGGAGTCGTATCGATCGGTTCCGAAGGTACCGAGGACGTCCGAAGATGACGCCTGATGAAGAGAGGAACACTCGACACCGGCGCCGATGTCGGGGTATCGGTACCACTCGAAACCGGTACCAACCCCGAGCATGGCGAAGATACAGGAAAGTCAATCTGGATCGTATCGATCAGCCCCGAAGGTACCGAAGATACCAGATGAGGATCCCAGGTGAAGAGTGGAACACTCGACACCACTGTTCCCTCTAAGCTGTGCGCGTGTGCACGCGCACACAACTCGCCGAGCGAGCGCACATACTTTATAACAGAGCGCACAAAAATTACGGTTCTGATTCTGATAGAAAACAACACAGACGTCTTAAAATTTAAAAGTTGTTGTGTATTTACGGTTTTCACAAGTTCTACAATATTTTCTAGTGCAATCAATGTGGTGTACATACTGTATTCTGACGTGTAGTCAAATTTTAAAGTGTAGAACTCCGAGTGTCGTTATGTGGCGCACAAAATTTAACCTTCCTTCAAAAGCTGCACAGCTGATATTTTATGTGCACACAGCCTACAGAAAATTAGAGGGAACATTGCTCGACACCGATGCCGGGGTATCGGTACCGCTCGAAGACGGTACCACCCCGAGCATGGCTGGGATACAGGAAAGCCAATCTGGGTCGTATCGATCGGCCCCGAAGGTACCGAGGACACCAGATGACGATCCCTGGTGAAGAGTGGAACACTCGACACCGGTGCCAATGCCGGGGGATCGGTACCGCTCGAAGCGGATACCACCCCCGAGCATGGCTCAGGTATGTTCTGTGAGGGGTGAGCCCCAGGAACAACCTGAAACCCCGTAAATGCTTTGGAGCCCGAAGACTCCCGCCGGGGTTTTATTGCCAATGGGGTCTTGAGGGCAAGGCCGGAGCCGTCATCATGCTGGGCATGAGACTTACCCTTCAAGAATTGGCTAGTCTTAACAGACTGTTTGTGGGTTACCTGATCCTGGAGAGAAGAATAAACCGGTGTCCTCACCTCAGGAGGAAAAACGGCATCGAGGGAAACTCGAAAAAGGGAAGGTCTTCTCCCAATAATATAGCCTGAGGTATCAGGGGAAAAAGGGTCAGGACCCAAACAGGTTAGACACCAAGCATTGGAGTCTAAAAAGAAAACTAAGTTTCCACAGTGAAGGCACTTCTTAGGGGAAGAAGGCTCCATGTTGGAAAAGGCCTGGTAGGCCCCAAAAAGTTAAAACAAAAAACTGAGGAGAAAATATTTCTCTAAGTTTGCAAAAGAAAAGAATAAAGCACCGGCGGTACCGGTATCGGCGGGAAAGACAGCCGCGACCACAAGAAAACAAGAAAATAAGAATTTTAAAGAAAAAAGTTTCTGCGGTGACAGGAGGACGTCCTGTTGGCTCCGCGGAAAAACGAAAACTGAGGAGAGGCAGTGGGAAAGGCGGGAAGTCAGCGCGCAGGCGCGAGGGATGCTCCCAAAAGCTTTCTGATTGGATGCTGGGGAGCATTCCCGTGCAGGCTCCGTCGGTACCGACGTACCCATATGTGAAGACTCATTCCTGCTTGTTCCTGGAGATACACAAAGATGCCCTGATTTCTCAGGTAGGCTGCCACCACTGCCAGGCACTTGGTAAACACCCTGGGAGTGGAGGTCAGGCCAAATGGCAGTACTCTGTACTGATAATGGTTTCCCCCCACAATGAACCTGAGGTACTTTCTGTGGTCTGGATGAATAAGGATGCGAGTGTAAGCATCCTTTAGATCTAAAGAGCATAGCCAATCTCCCTGCCGGAGGTAGGGCAGAAGCGTTCCAAGAGTAAGCATCTTGAACTTTTCTTTTTCCAGAAACTTGTTAAGGTTTCTGAGATCCAAAATGGGTCGAAGACCACCGGTTCTTTTCGGTACCAGGAAATACCTGGAGTAAAACCCGCGACCTTGGAAGTGGGGAGGCACAGGCTCCACCGCCCTGTCCACCAACAGACCTTGAAGTTCCTGGAGTAGAAGGTCTGCCTGCAGGGGAGACCTCAAAGGTTCCCCTGGGAAGTGTGGCGGAGGCAGTTGGTGAACATGCAGGGCATAGCCTCGACTGACTATGTCCAGCACCCAACTGTCCTGGGTTATCAAGGGCCACTGGTGGGCGAACAAGGCTAGGCGGCCTCCTGTGCAGGGAAGGGTCTGCAAGGGAGCTATGGCTATACTCAAGGAGTCAAAAAACCCCACCCTGCTGAGTGGGAGCAGGGGCTGCAGGCTTGGGGGTCCTCTGCCTACGGGGCCCATTACCCTGGCCCTTGGCTTGCTGACCCTGGGGGGGCAGCTTGGGCAGCCGGATATTGTGGGTACTGTTTGTAGGCAGTGCCCTTCCTCAGGTAAAAGGGCTTTTTACCCGAGCCCTTCTTCTTATGAGAAGGGGCAGAGGTCTTCCTCGACAGCCTTGTCCTCGTGAGGTGCTCAGTCTCGAGCTGTGCGGCCTTCTCGGCCACAGGCTTGCCAAAAAAGGTTTTCACCTCGGCAAGGGACATCGACCAACTTGTCCTGAACCCACGGCTCGAGGTCCGATGACTGCAGCCATGCCTGGCGTCGAGCCGCGATGCCGGCTGCTGCTACTCGGGCCGAAGCCTCGAAGCCATCGTAGGCGGCACGGGACATGAACTTAGAGCATTCCCAGATCCTCGAAGACAAGGACTTAAAACTCTGCAAGGGTTCCCCGGAGAGACCAGCAGAGAATCCAGCCAACTCCTTGGCCAGGTCTCTCAAATACATGCCCATGTACAGCTGGTAAGTCTGGACATGGCAAGCAAGCATCGAGCCCTGAAAGCACTTTCTACCGACGCCATCAAGGCTTCAGGCTTCCCTACCGGGAGGCAACGCAGAGTACATCTTCTGACTCTACAGACGATGCATGGACGATTCCACAACCATGGAATGGTGTGGTAGCTGTGCTTTCTGGAAGCCAGGACTCTTCCAGAGCCGATAGATGGAATCGACCCGCTTGCTCAAAACCGGCGCCAAGGCCAGTGCCTCCCACATTCGGAAGAGGAGCCGTTCCAGCATCGGAGGAACCGGGACAGTAAAGGCCTCCTTCGGAGGAGAGTCATACTGTAGAGCATCAAGTTCCTCGGCAAGAGGCTCCTCCTCGGGGTCAGCCGGGATAGCCAGGGCAGCGGCCATATCCCGGATAAACTCTGAGAACCTAGTATCCTCCAGAGGGGATCTACTCCGGGGCTCAGACTCCGGTGAGTCCGAAGGGACACACCAAGTCTTGAAGGTGCCAGGAGACTCCTCGTCTTCGGTCTCCCAAGCAGACTCGTCCGATGTCGAGTCGAGGTCCGACCCCGCGGGGCCTCTAGGCACCCGCCCCGACGCCGGCGGCACTGGCGTCGAGACCCTCGATCCCGAATGGGAGGTCGAGGGAGACCTCGACCGAGGACGACCTCGAGCCGCAAAGGACTCGAGTATCGGCTCGGTCTCCGGGGTCGACTTCGAAGTTGATGTCCCGGTGGTCGGGGCAGATGCGCCAGACAGGCTGGCCATCAGTGCCCGCTGCTGATCCATGAAGGCAGACATGCTGCTCTCCAAGGCTGTCAACCTGAGACTCAGCTCGGGTGATGCAGCAGCCCCCGAAGTCGGTACTCGGGGAGGCGAGTCCACGAGGACAACAGGACTTACGTGTCCAGCAGACTCCGGCTCCATGCGAGGAACTTTAGTTGGCTTCTCCTGGTCCACGGGCACGGGACGACTGTCGGGGGTCTTAGACCTGGCCCTCGAAGGCTCAGGGACCTCCTCCGATGCCGCCCTCGCGAGCCGCTTCTTCCTCTTACGTTCCCGGTCGGGGGACCCCCTGTCCGAGGAGCTCCGACGCCTCTAGGGATCGGAATCCCGAGATGTCGAAGCCTCAGACGAGGTCCGGGCCCGGGCAGAGGCCGAGTCCGAGAAAAGCCTTTCACTTTGCTGCTGACGACTTCGGAGGGCCTCGGAAGACATCTTTCTACATGGCCCGCACGTTTTAAAATCGTGGTCTGGGCCGAGGCACCGAAGGCAGCAGTCGTGTGTGTCGGTGAGAGACATTATCTTTTTACACCGATCACACTTTTTGAAACCGCTGGAAGCCATCGGGGAAAAAAGGGTCCCTGCAAGGTCAAAGGACCGGCCTTCCAGGGAAAAAGAAAAAGTTTTGGTGCGAGCGTCGAGCCACTAAGGGCAAAAACCGAAAAAAGGAAAATAGGGATTCGATACCGGCGTACCGAACCCGGCAGGATGGGAACCGACGTCGAATTCGAGGAAAAAAGCGAAATAACGCCAAGAAAAAACTTCTCTTTTCCGGGAAAAAAAGGACACACGTCCGATGGACTTCACGGAAAAAAAAAAAGAGACTGAGGTAAGATGGCACCTTTAGGCGGGAAGGGAACCGCGCATGCGTGCCTGCATTCCCAAAGGCTTTCATGGAAAGCTGGGGAAATGCTCCGCTGGGGCTTCATCGGCGTCGATGACACCCATAAGTGAGGGCTGACTTCCTGCTTGGTCCTGGAGAATGTAACTTGCCTTAATCTTCTACTGGAAAGGCATCAGCTACTAAGAATATGGTTAACGTTACTGACTGAGCCCTCCCATGGGAATCCCTCTCCGCTCCTTCCAGAAGATTTTAGATGGGTTCTACTGTGCATGAGCACATATTCTCAACTGCCATCTACTACATCATTTTCCTCAAATAAATAACTAAGCTAAACCAGAATACAACTCCAAAGGGAGGAGGGAGGGCGTGAGGACTTATCCTGCAGTCCAATGAAGAACACCTTCAGGTGAGTAACTTTGTTTTCTCCATGAACAAGCAGGATAAGTACTCACATATGGGATACTGTAGGTACAGACTGCCTTGAAACAAAAAGGGGAAGAAAGGTAACTTAACAAGCATACACCATGCACAACATCAGAACGAAAAAGGCTGCGATAATGAAGGAAACAAATATTTCATTTTTTTTGTGTAAAGGCAAGGCAGCAAGGAAGAGAAAAGATGGCATCGAATTGTAGTTCCCAACCAGATTCTAAAGTACCAACAGTCCAAAACTGCTATTGCATCGGGAATTTCCAACCAAACAGTAGTGAGAGGTGAATGTATGGACCAAAGTCCAGGTAGCAGCTTTGCAAATCTCTTCCATGGAGGCTCAGTGGGCTACTGATGCAACCATGGTCAGACATCGTGAGCTATGGCATTACCTTCAAAGCTCTATTCTGCCTAGACAAAAGCAAAAAAAGATGCAATCTGCCAACCAAATTGGCAGAGTGCATTTGGTAATGGCACCTCCCAAGCTATCTGGCTCAAATGAAACAAAAGCTGGGCAGACTGTCTATGGTTTTTAGTTCACGACAAGCAGGTGGCCAAGACTCTCTTACAGTCCAATGTGAACAGTGCACCCGTGAGGAGCACGGGGTCTTTTGAAAAATGTTGACAGTTCAAAGGAAAAAAGATGGTCAAATGCCTCCCAAGCTCTTCAGCCAGCAGGAATACGAACCAAATTGTTGGCATAGTTAGAACTGTTGGCATAGAAAAGAGTGAGCACTCCAAAATTGATGTCATCACTTGGGTACAAATGACTTGGCTAGAAAGCACAGTTACTTACCTGTAACAGGTGATCTCTGGGAACAGCAGGAATTAGTCCTCACATATGGGTACGTCGGTACCGACGGAGCCCGCACGGGAAAGCTCCCCAGCTTCCCAGAAGGAAAGCTTTTGGGGCCTCCCACTGTGCATGCGCGCTGCCTTCCCGCCTTCCTGACCAACTCTCCTCAGTTCGAGTTTAAAGCTGAGATAATAGAGAGAGGAAAGAAAAGAGAGAGAGAGATACAACTCCTAGGGGAGGTGGGTGGGTTGTGAGGACTAATTCCTGCTGTTCCCAGAGATCACCTGTTACAGGTAAGTAACTGTGCTATCTCCAGGAACAAGCAGGAATAAGTCCTCACATATGGGGACTCCCTAGCTAAGATGCACGGGAGAGCCCCTCAAGGGTATGAGACCCTGAAAGGTTCCTCATCTTCCTATGGATCTCAGGCATCCATTCAGGGAAGGTGGGCTGGAGTTGTTCAAGAATGGAACAGGTGTCTGAGGACAGCCTCACCAAACAAGGCATCCCGGCGGGAGTCCTTGTCCAAACAGTAATGGGCTGTAAAGGTATGAACCGAGGCCCAGGTGGCTGCTCGACAGATCTGGTCAATGGAGACAGAGTTTAGATGAGCCATAGAGGTGGCCATGGCCCTCACATTGTGAGCGGTGACATGGCTCTCCAGAGAAAGGTTCTTATTCTGGTAAGCAAAAGAGATACACTGAGCAATCCAATTGGAGAGTGTTCTTTTAGAGACTGGAAGTCCTAAATGAGAAGGATCAAAAGCAACAAAAAGCTGAGAAGACTTTCGATGTTGCTGTGTCCTGTGGAGGTAAAAGGAAAGAGCTCTTTTACAATCTAGAGTATGAAGGGTCCTCTCTGCACTGGATGCATGAGGAGCTGGAAAAAAGACAGGTAAATATACCTCTTGATTAAGATGAAAAGGGGAGACCACTTTAGGCATAAAGTGGGGATTGGTCCTAAGGACCACCTTATCATGATGGAACCTTGTATAAGGTGGATTAGCCACTAGAGCTTGCAGTTCACTGATACGGCGAGCTGAGGTGACTGCAATAAGAAAAATAACCTTCCAAGAAAGAAATTTCAAGGAGGTAGTGGCTAAGGGTTCAAAGGGTGGCTTCATAAGCTGACCAAGAACCAAGTTTAAGTCCCATGCCACCGGAGGAGGTCGAATGGGAGGTTTAGTTAAGGTTAGGCCTCTCATGAATCTTGCAATAAGAGGATGAGAGGAAACAGGTTGTCCATTGATGGGCTTAAGGGATGCTGCAATAGCACTCAAATGGACTCTTACTGAATTCGTTTTGAGTCCTGCATTGGAGAGATGCAGGAGATATTCCAAAAGAGAATTCAAAGGAAGTGCTAGAGGGTTAAGACCCTTTTGAGCACACCAAATGGAAAATCTTTTCCATTTAAAAGCGTAAGAACGCCTAGTGGAAGGTTTCCTAGAGGCATGGAGGATATCCTTCACTTGCTGCGAAAGATTGACGTGTTGAAGGTCTAGGCCTTCAGTAACCAAGCTCTGAGGTGAAGGGACTTGGGGTTTGGCTGCCACAAAGTCCCCTCCTCCTGAGACAGAAGGTCTGGAGCTGCTCCCAAGTCCAGGGAGGGGGCTTGGGAGAGATGTAGAGGTAGAGGGTACCACACTTGGCGTGGCCAGCGTGGAGCTATGAGGATCATGGACCCTTGATCCCTTTGAAGTTTGAACAGAGTCTTGGGAATCAAAGGAATGGGTGGAAAGGCATATAGGAAGCCCTGACCCCAATGAAAGAGGAAGGCATCCTTGGCCTGAACTCCCTGACACGGAATCCTGGAACAGAATCGGGGAAGTTTGGCATTCCACGGACTTGCAAAGAGGTCTATGTCCGGGGTCCCCCATTTCTGGAAGATTCTGAGTACCTGATCCATGTGTAGGGACCATTCGTGTGGAAGCAGAACTCGACTGAGTCTGTCTGCCCAAGAGTTTTGGATTCCTGGAAGATATACTGCCAGGAGATGGATTTGATGCTCTCTGGCGAAGGCCCATAATCTTAGAGCTTCGTTGCAAAGCGACAGAGAGTCAGTCCCTCCTTGTTTGTTTATGTAAAACATGGCTACTTGATTGTCCGTATGAATAAGGACCGTCATGTTGCTGAGGAGGGTATGAAAAACTCTGAGAGCTAGAAAGATTGCTCGAAGTTCCAAGTGGTTGATATGAAGGGTGGTCTCCTGTGGAGACCAAGTGCCCTGAGTGGAGAGATCTTGAAGATGAGCTCCCCAACCTTTGGGAGGCATCTGTTGTGAGGCATCTGTTGTGAGGGTTGCTTGGGGCAACAATGGTTGAAAGGGGGCCCCCAACAACAGATTTTGAGTGGACATCCACCATTGGAGAGACCAAAAGAGACGTTTGGAGTTTGCTATTTGGTCTGAGAGAGCTCCTGATGCTTGAGTCCACTGGGTGGACAAAGTCCATTGAGCTGCTCTCATATGTAGGCGAGCATAGGGCACCACATGTACTGTGGAGGCCATGTGGCCTAATAGTTGTAGCGTCTCCCTGGCAGTCAAGTGGCTTCTGGACTGAGTCTGGGAGGCTAAGTGCACTAGACGTTGGCAACGGGCCTGAGGAAGATAGGCCCTTGCAGTGGTGGTATCCAACCAGGCCCCTATGAATTCCAGGGACTGAGTAGGGTTGAGTTGAGACTTTGGCAGATTGATCACAAGTCCCAGATACTGCAGAATGCGTCTGGTGCGATCCAGGGAAGTCTGAGCCTCGAACTGAGATGGAGCTCGGATGAGCCAGTCGTCCAGGTATGGGAAGACAAAAATTCCCAGGGCTCGTAGAAATGCAGCTACTATTGCCATGCATTTGGTGAATACCCTTGGAGCAGAGGCTAGACCGAAGGGAAGTACTCTGTATTGGAAATGTTTTCCCTGGAACAGAAACCGTAGGAATTTTCTGTGGGATGGATGGATGAGTATATGTGTGTACGCATCCTTGAGATCTAGAGAACAAAGCCAATCCTGACTCTGTAGGTATGGAAGGAGAGTATCTAGAGAAAGCATCTTGAATTTCACTTGCATATGAATTTGTTCAATTCTCTGAGATCTAGAATAGGTCTGTACCCCCCTGTTTTCTTGGGAATGAGAAAATAAGGGGAGTAAAACCCTGACCCCTGTTGAAGAAGAGGAACCTCTTCTATTGCCCTTTGGGCGAGAAGGGTGGTCACCTCCTGACCTAACAGGTTCAGGAGAGATGGGGGAGAACTGAAACATCTCACCATGGTATGGGGAGGAAGGCTGGAGAAAAGTAGTTTGTAGCCCTCTCTGATGATAGAGAGGGTCCATTGTTCTGATGTGATTTGCTCCCATCTGGGAGCAAAATGAGTTAACCTTCCTGGAATGGTGAGAGGCTCTGGATGTTTTAGAGCCAGAAAGGTTAAGTTCTCTAGAGTTAAGTCAAAAACCCTGAGGGGGTTGGGACTGCTGGGCTGTAGCAGCCCCTGCAGGTTTTGCCCTGGCCTGTTTAGGCTGCTGACACTTAGGAGCAAAGCGAGCTGCAGAAGATTGCTGGCCAGTATTTGTAGCAAATCTGGCCTTCTTATAGAAAGGCTTCTTGAAAGATTTTTTCTTGACAGGGGCAGAGGTAGACTTACCATATACCACCATATACTACCACCATATACTACCATATACCATATACCATATACCACCATATACTACCGCCAGCAGCCTTATCAAAGACAGTTTACATTTGTACTGTTGTCAGTAACTCCTTAATATTGGCTAGCCACTGTACTGTCACCATTATACTGTAGTCAGTAATTCTTACTATTGTACTGTTGTCAGTAATTCCTTACCACTATCTAACCACAGTACTGTTCTACATTGTACTGTAGTCAGTAACTATACTGTAACTATAACTATACTGTAACCATTATACTGTAGTCAGTAATTCTTACTATTGCACTGTTGTCAGTAACTCCTTAATATTACCTAGCCACTGCACTGTTACCATTATACTGTAGTCAGTAATTCTTACTATTGTACTGTTGTCAGTAAATCCAGTACCCTGCCACAATGGGTTCCCCCTTTACCACCATAATCGGATGTTATATCATCCTTGCTAGTTGGTTCCCCTGCTATCTTACCTTAACCCCTTTTTCCAATCAGATCCCAATATTACAAAGCCATGGAAGGAGATGGTCTAATGCATCACGTAACAATGTAAATTGGGATACTCGCGCACATCACCCACATCTGCTACACATAGTGCTTCAGCACTCTGTGAAAACCAAGAAGGCGGAAAACTCCTACCCTCATAACCTAAAATGTGCCCTCATTAATGCCCGTTCTATCCGGAAGAAGTGGCCAGCTGTCACCGACATAATCTCCCTCCACGACCTCGATATACTCTTGGTCACAGAGACGTGGCTATCTGACGAAGACAATGTCATACTCAACCAGCTCCTCCCACCGAACTTCACAGCTCATACAAGTCATAGACGAGACAAAAGAGGAGGAGGGGTGCTCATCCTCACCAAGACAGACCTCCATTTCCAGACGGTTGACGCCACCAACACTAATCAACTTGAAACCGTCACCATCTCCAACAAACGATGCTCAATCAACCTGCTTTACAGACCACCTTCAGCTTCTCCGGATGATCTTGCTGCAATAATTGATCTCGCCTCCAACACGCATAACCCAAACATCCCAAACTGGATCTTCGGTGATTTCAACCTGCCAACACTGCAGGACAATCAAGTGTTAGCCTTTCTGGATGCCCTCACAAATCTCGGCTTCAAACAATTAGTAAAGGAACCTACCCATACCAAGGGAAATATTCTGGACTTAGTATTCGCCCCTCGGATATCTCTTAACACAACGTATGACCCCATAACATCCATAACTCCTGTTCCATGGTCAGATCACAAACTGATCATCCTCCAGATTCCTTTGCACAAAATCGATTCAAAGTTCAATAAGTTACCAAGCAACACTAGAAGACCACACTCCAGATGTTTCAAGCCTTTCAGCAGAGACCTTATCCTTACGGAAACGCAACAACTCATTAGCGAAACCACCTCGAACCTTGATGACCTGATTAATCACTGGAACAACTGCCTCAGTGCAATCGCCCTACGCACACCAACCAACAAACCCCCAGGGAAAAGAACGAGCGCTCCATGGTACACAGCCGATCTGAGAAATTCTCTTACCCAATTACGGAAACTCGAGAAGCGCTGGCGCAGATCCCACTCTTCAACTGACAAGACAGCATACAACTGTTATCTGGCTGCACACCGCAAGGCAACCACTGATGCAATGAAGCAATATTACTCAGAGACCTTAAAGAGGTCACTTAGTAAACCCCACGATCTTTTTGACCTAGTCAAGACTCTATCAAAGGAACCAACCCCCGGACCTCAATTTGAGATTCATCCACAAGATTTTGCCAACTATGCACAATCCAAGATATGCCAGACTATCAATATCACGACTACAACCACCAACCCGGAACGAGATTGCCCTACAGCTCTAACCGTATTCTCTACCCCTACCAAGAAAAGAATTGAAGACACTATTATGGCCCTTAACACCACCACATCTCAGTCCGATCCATGCCCAGCCTTCTGGGTTAAGGAGCTCCGTTGCCATTTCAGCCCAATACTATCCAATATAATGAACCTCTCCTTCACAACAGGTTCCTTCCCTTCAGCTCTTAAACGCACCTCTATCAGGCCTCTTCTAAAAAACTGCAAACTCGATCCCCAAAAAGTAGATTCATACAGACCGATATCCAGTATACCTCTACTTGCGAAGATCATTGAAAAAGAGGTACAACGACAACTGCAAGATCACGTTGACACTGTCGCACCATTAGACCCCTGCCAACATGGTTTTAGGGAATCCCACGGAGTGGAAACTCTTCTTACCACCCTCTTCTGCAAGATAATCACTGGCATTGATGACATCCGTCAAGGATTTGCTCTCATCTTTCTGGACATCGCCGCAGCCTTTGATTCAGTAAGTCATGAGCTTCTCTTAGGTCGACTAATTGAGAAAGGCATTGCTGGTAGAGCGCTTGATTGGTGCAGATCTTACCTGTCCGAAAGATGGCAGCATGTGCGTTCTGGAGGGATGACCTCGAAACCTTTCCACCAAAGCCAGGGAGTCCCACAAGGTTCCTCCCTTTCAGCCCTCCTGTTTAACATATACATGCAGCCAATTTGCAAGATCATCCGATCCTTCAATGTTGACTGCATGTTATACGCTGACGATGTCCTGCTATACATACCCTTCTCTACGGAACATCTCGACCTCTCTCCACTGACAAGCTGTTTCAATGCAATATCCGACTGGCTTTTCTCCCAAAACCTCCGAATACAACATAAGAAAACGGAAGTACTCTTCATTACGAGGAACCCTAACTTCACCCCACCACAATTCCTTAAAGTCAAAGAAGCAGAGTTACAATCTAAACCATCAATACGCTACCTGGGTGTCACCTTGGATCAACGCCTGGACATGAAAGCCCACATAGGGAACACAGTCAGAGCAGTATACTACAAGATCCGCTCACTTAGGCATCTACGATCCATGCTGGAACCAAATGACTTCAGGACTATATACCAGGCGTTGATCATACCTCATTTTGATTACGCCAATGCCATCCTTCAAGGCCTGCCCCTATCCACCTTGCAACCACTACAGCTCGCCATGAATGCGGCAGCAAGGGTCATCCATGGAGCCTCCAGAAGTGACCACGTAACACCCCTGCTGATACAGTTACATTGGCTACCTATCCAAGCTAGAATCGTTTTCAAGATCCTGCTATTCACTTTTAAAGCTATTAACAAGCTCTCCTCTGAATCAATAAATGCCCTAATCCATACCACATCTCCTAATAGAGCGAGGAGATCCACAACTACAAACACCCTAAAAGTCCCGAAAGCACTAACAGATTGCACCACATCCACAGCCAATAGGGCGTTTAGTATCAGTGCGCCTAGATGCTGGAACGCACTACCTCCAGACATCCGGGCTATTAAGAGCCTTACACAGTTTAGGAAAGCCCTCAAATACCACCTTTTCAATAAGTACCTCATAGAACCCAACCTCACCCACTGAGACTGAGATGTAAGCCGCTAAGCTAATATATGGTTTCCCAACAACATGTCAAGAAAGATTCTCTAACCTTCGTGGTGCAGTTGTTTCAATGGAATTTCATGTTTATACGACTCGATGTAGCAATATTTGTAAAAAGTTTACCACTGTTATCCAAGTTTATGTAGTAAGTTTGTAAATAGTTACCTCTGTTATCCAAGTTATTTGCCCTGTTATCTGTGAACTCATACGTGTTAACTGTACTGAGCATTTCTGTTCCATGTAAACCGCGCTGATGCCGAATAGTGCGGTATATAAGAGACTTTAAATAAATAAATAAAATAAATTAGAAAGTCTATCTAAAGCAGCATTTTCTGCATCCATTTGGGTGGCTTTGATTTGCCACTCCTTACCAAACAGATTCTTACCTGTACAGGGCAGATTTCCCAACCCATCCTGGACCCAGGGTTCTAGGTCAGAGGCCTGGAGCCAAGCAATTCTGCGAGCCGCTATGGCAATACCTGAGGCTCTGCTAGCACCCTCAAAGGAGTCAAAGGCTGCTCTGTTGGAGAACTTTGAAATATCTTGGGTATGCTTTAGCAAAAGAAGGAACTCCTCCTTTCTATCCTCTGGGATAAAGGGGAGAAAATGGCATATTTTCAATGCAATCTCCTTCAGAAACATGCCCATATAGAGGCTGTATGAATTGATTCTGGCAATAAGCATACTTGCTTGGAAGATTTTTCTACCAAAAGCATCCAAAGTCCTGCATTCTCTCCCTGGAGGAGTAGAAGAGTGTCTTTTGGTACTCTTTATCCTTTTCATAGCTGACTGCACCACAATAGAGTGGTGAGGGAGCTGAGTTTTTTGAAAACCAGGAGAAGGAGGGACACGATACATGGTGTCCAAACGATGAGAATGTGGAGATAGGGTGAGAGGAGTCTCCCATAAGTCCATCATGTGTTCTTGAAGAATTTCATGAATGGGCAAGGTGACTGCCTCTTTGGGAAACTTAGAGTATCCTAAAATATCTAATTTTTTTGCTCTAGGTTCTTTTTCAGAGGTTACTGAAATAGAGAGACCTTTAGCTACTTCAATGATGAAGTCTTGAAAGGACAAATCCTCTGGAGGAGACATTCTCCTCTTTGGAGAAGAGGGCTCTTCAGGTAGAGTTAGGGATACTTCAGCAGAGTCAGGGATACTTCAGCAGAGTCATCTGATGAATCAGAATCATCAGAAGACTCGAAGTATCGTCTGTTTGCTTCCAGGGATCGATAAGCGTATCGACTGGTATCGACATCGGGGGTACCCAGAACCGGATCGGTATCGGGGAAAACCCCAGAACCGGGAACCGGAATTGGTATCCTGGTCGATGTGGATGCCCTGGGTACCGGTATCGGTTGTGGTACCGGAACCGGAGTCGGTACCGCTGGCTGCAGTACCGAGGGCGTCGCAGCTCTAATAAAAGCCATAATGGCCTGCTGCATGGATTGAACTGTATGATCCATAGACGCCACGACTGTCTGGATGTCGGTACCGGAAGATTGAGCCGGTACCCCAGAGCAGTCTAACAGGTGATCGGTCGAGGCCGTGCCATCGATGTCAACCAGTAACCCCATAGGAGGAGCTTTGGAAGCCGGAGCTTCCCGCCAGGGTTGTTTGGCTGGGGCAGGGTCCTCAGGGTCAAGCCCGGCGGCATCTCGATACTTGGAGGGAGATTTGCCCTTTGAGGACCTGCCAGAGGAATGTTTGGTTACCTGAGATCCATCAGGAGAGGAAGACCTGGAAGATGTCGATGCTGGAGTATCTGTAGAAAACAGCATGTGAAACTTGGCTGCCCGGTTTTGTAAGCCACGTTTAGACATCAAAGAACAGGATGGGCAATCCGGAATGGAGTGGTCAGGCCCCAAACATTTAAGACACCATTCATGGGTGTCTGTGACTGATACAGTACCGCTACACTTGGTGCATTTTTTAAAACCAGAGGCTTGTTTCTCCATGAGGGAGAATTCTGTGAAGGCCTAGAGGCCTCACAGAACAAATACACCAAGTGGGGAAAAATAAGATATATATATATTTTTTTAAAGGAATAAAAAAAAAGACCGGCGGTACCGGTCCGGAATCGGGGAAGGCAGACACGCGGCCAAAGAAACAAATTAAAATAACAACTTCTTCAGCGGTGACAGGAACACGACCTGCTGGCTCCGCGGAAAAAGAAGAACTGAGGAGAGTTGGTCAGGAAGGCGGGAAGGCAGCGCGCATGCGCAGTGGGAGGCCCCAAAAGCTTTCCTTCTGGGAAGCTTTCCCGCGCGGGCTCCGTCGGTACCGACGTACCCATATGTGAGGACTTATTCCTGCTTGTTCCTGGAGATACAGTGCCTCTACAGTTCAAAGGGACTTCCAGATTCTGGGAGAGAAACTCAAACCCACTGTTAACACTATAGCATTCTCAGAAGTTCAACCTGTTCTTGGTAAGGGGGCAGAAAGCACAGTTACTTACCTGTAACAGGTGATCTCTGGGAACAGCAGGAATTAGTCTTCACATATGGGTACGTCGGTACCGACGGAGCCTGCACGGGAATGCTGCCCAGCTTCCAATCAGAAAGCTTTTGGCAGCATCCCTCGCGCCTGCGCAGTGACTTCCCGCCTTCTCCACAGCCTCTCTTTAGTTGAGTTTCAGAGCTGAGACAAAGGCGAGGAGAGAAAAGGAAGAAGATAAAATAGATGCAAACCTAGGGGAGGTGGGAGGGTTGTGAAGACTAATTCCTGCTGTTCCCAGAGATCACCTGTTACAGGTAAGTAACTGTGCTATCTCCAGGAACAAGCAGGAATGAGTCTTCACATATGGGGACTCCCTAGCTAGAGATGCCAGGGGGAGATCCCATAAAAATGCAAGTGCCTGGATCAGGGGTGCATTTTGTCTCCAGGAATCCCTGGCATCCAATGTGGGATGGAGGGTAGGAGTTGACAATAAAGGAGCTGTGAGGAAAGAAACAGCATAGCCAAGGACTAGAGGGTTCTACAGACTATAGGAGTCCTTGGTAGATATGATGAGTAGCATTAAAACACATTTAATGTACACTTAAAATATGCAGCTTACCTACTGTATTGTAGGAAGTAGAAAGCATGATGGAGTCTACTGGATAAGCAGTGGCGGAATCTTCAAGGTGACCTCTCAGTAGTGAGGATGAAGGTCCAGACCTGGAGGTAGTAGATGATCCAGGTGTCAACTGGGTAGGATTAGACATCAGGTCTTCAATGGAAAGCTTTATGGGAAAAGCTGATAACTCCTTTAGGCATAAGGTCATTAACATTGAGGTCTAAAGGAAGAAGACTGACGGAGTTGGAGAACTAGCCCAGTCCTGGCGGGAAGAAGGGGACTGGAAAAATCCCTATTCCCATGGAAAGCAGTTGTGTACTCAAAGATAAAGATGTACACTGTTTTTCCTAGCTGGCGAGAGATAGAAAAAATATTGAAGCTTGATGCTTCAAGGACTTAAAGAAAAAATGGAAGATGTTAGCACCAAAGTGGTTATTGGTGCCTAACAGTTTCTGCATCGTAATATGGTATGGGACGTAGGGCGACAGACAGTCTAAAACCTCTAGGAGGTAAAACATGTAGTATAGACAGTAAGGGTGATAGTGTGTAAGACAGACCAACCCTTAAGAAGCCCCCCATCAAACACATATATATACGGATATATATATATGTGGCTGGAATATATATGTATATATATATATATATATATATATACATATGTCCAGATGTGTATATTAGGATATGGGTGGTGAAATATATCAAATATATATATATATATAGATATACCTAAATATATGTAAATTTGTGGGGCATGGTTTAGCACCACCAGAGTAATGATATAGGTATGTAGACATATATGGAGATGCTACATACAAGACAACAGGTTGAAGATACATGTCTACCACCCAGCCCCATAATTGTACATGGGGAATATAAAAGAAAAAGATTCTGCGCTCTACAAGAGGGTGAACCCACTTGGGATATGTATAGAGAATCTATTTTCGTGGATTGAGGGATGCAGGAAGGCAATCTAACCAGATAACCGTGATGTTCGCGTGAGAACAGATGAACATATGAATCTGTAAGGAACAAGGCGGGAGTTCCACAGAACACTGACATGGTAGATGTGGAGAAACGCAGAGAAGATACCAGAGGGACCTATGGAGGGACCCAGAGGTAGCATGCGTAAACATCAGCCTTGGATTTTCACGCAGAAGAACTGATATCTCGTGTTAACACCCCAGGCTAGAGGGTGTGGAGAACCCTCACAGGCATGGGAAGGGTTTATAAGTTTTTCCCTACTAATAGAGAAACTTCAGAGACAAGGTCAATGCCCTATAGCAAGGCCCTCATAGTAGAAAGCTTCTCTGAAGACTGCAGAGAGCATTGTGCAGGAGAGCTATGAGATAAACTGACTGAAGTCAGGTGTGTTGTCATATCCTAGGAGAGGAGATGGTTAGAATAATGTGAGAAAGCCTAAACGAGTAGGAGGATCCAAGATAGCTTGGAATCACTACTGAGGCTAGACAAAATTTTGAACAAGGGACTGGAACTTGGAAAAAGTACCAGTAATACAATTACTGTAACTCCTGCAGGCAGAGCTGCTGACGGAAACAGCAGAGAGATTGTCCTGTGCCGAATAAAGAAAAACAGACAAGAAAAGAGAGGGGATATCTCTTCTCCCTGTCTGAGGAACGAGCTTGCTAGAGAAGCTTTTCAGTATGGTACCCCTCAGTCAAGGAAAAAAACCCAGTTGAGAGGGTGAGCAAGTAATTGGAGGGTGACGTACCCATAGGGTAAGTCAACTGAAGGAAAAAATGTTTAGTTGGGATAGAAACTATCAGGGGATAGTTGCAACTGCTCTTCTAGAGAGTAAGAAGAAGAGAAGTCTGTAGTCCCTGAACAAAAAATTTCCGACAGGTTAGTACACTGAAAAAGAAAAGCACAGTGAATAAACTTCTAATGTGTAGAAGTGAAGTGTAGGTTACAATTCCCGGCCCCTATGGTTGCTGGGAATGCTGAGACTGGCCAGAACTGGAGGACTTCAGACTAGGCTGAGGTGTCCCTTGTTTAGGTACAGCCGAATGATGGGCAGGAGATGAATGAAACTTTCTTTTCTTAGGGAAAGAAGGTTTGGTAGGACATTTCCTACTCCTTGAAGAAGGAGGTGGCTTAGAATGGTTTTTAGTGGAAGGAGAGTCAGTGGAGCATTGAGCAACCTGACGTAAAGCCTCCTTATTGAAGAGACCTTCTCCTGTACAAAGAGAATGAGCCAGTATAGTTTGTGCCCATCTGCTCAAGTCTGAAGCTTCAAGCCAGGCTCTGCGACGTGCTGCAATGGCAATAGCAGAGGATCTGCTAACGGACTCAAAAGAGTCTATAGAAGCACGAGACAGGAACCAGGATATATTCCGGCTGTGATTGATGAGCAAGGAATAATCAGTAGCCTTGGGCTCTGGTAAAAAAAGGGTCAAAAGACACAATTCCTCTGTGACTTCCTGGAGTGTTAGACTCATGTGAAAAATATATGAAAGAATTCTGGAGGCCAGCATAGAGTTTTGGAAGGCCTGACGACCAAAAGCATCGAGTGTTCTTGAAGAACGACCCGGCGGATAAGAAGAATGCTTCTTCTTGCTCTTAACTTTCCTCAGTGCCGATTCCACTACAAGGGAACGATGAGAAAGTTGAGGCTTTTGAAACCCTGGAGAGGGTGGCACCCGGTACCGAACCTCAATGTCTGTAGAAACTAGAGGAAGTCGTAAGGGCGATTTCCAGACCCTCAGAAGGAGATCCTGCAGAGCAGGATGTAAAGGAAGCTTCATATTTTCCATTTGTGCCGGTGAGCCATGAGTAGGATCACAACCAGGGATAGAGATATTAAGAAAGGTTGCCATATCCAGGAGAAAAGCCTGAAAAGACTGATCTCCTATGGGAACCATCCCTGGTAAGGCTAAAGAAAGAGCCTGAGCACCAGAGGACGTACAGGGTACTGCATCAATGCCAGGTATCGGTTCCAAACTAGGCATCGGTGCAAGAACAGGCATCGACATCGATACTGATACAGGATTAGCAGGTGAAGTTGCCATCGGGGACTGCTGCAGTGGTACCGAGATCATGAGGGAGTTATGGCTAGGATCTTCGGAACTGCCTATCTGGAAACGACAGGAGTCGGTTCCGGGACGCGTCGGTACCCAGTCCTCGAGACTAGATATCGGTTCAAGACTCGGCATCGAAGAAAGCGAGACTATCGATGCATGTCGCGAGGGTTCCGACGCCGGTGGCAGTATCGGCGATGCCAATACCACTAAGGCAGCCTGGGTTACATTGATCGATACCGACGGTACCGAGGATATCCGATGAGCACCCCTTGGAAAGGGTAAGGCGGTCCACCTCGATGCCGATGCCAGGGTATCGGAACCGATCGACGCCGGTACCGTCCCGGAGCATGGCTGAGATTGAGAGAAGTCAATGCGGTGCGTATCGATCGGTCCCGAAGGTACCAAGGATGCCCGATGACGATCCCTGGTGAAGAGTGGAATACTCGACACCGGTGCCGATGCCGGAGGCTCGGTACCGCTCGAAGCGGATACCACCCCCGCGCATGGCTCAGGTATGTTCTGTGAGGGGTGAGCCCCAGGAACATCCTGAAACCCCTTTAACGCTTTGGAGCCCGAAGACTCCCGCAGGGGTAATGCCAATGGATTCTTGAGGGTAAAACCGGAGCCGTCACCATGCTGGGCATGGGACATACCACTCAAGCATTGACTAGTCTTAACAGACTGTTTTTGGGTTACCTGATCCTGTGAAGTAGAGAAACCGGGTACCCTCACTGCCGAGGAAAAAACGGTATCGAGGGAAACTCTAAAAACTGAAGGTTTCCTCACAAAATTATCTCCTGACAAGTCAGGGGGAAAAGGGTCAGGACCCACACAGTTGAGACACCAACTATTGGTGTCTAAAAAGAAACAGGTGTTTCTACATCGAATGCACTTCTTAGGAAAAGAAGGCTCCATAATGAAAAGGCCTAGTAGGCCCAAGAAGTTAAGGCAAAAAACTGAAGAAAAAGTTTCTCAGAATTTAGTCAAAAATCCACCGGCGATACCGGTGGCAGCGGGAAATACAGCCGCGACCACAAGAAAACAAAAAACTAAAGTAATTAAAAAGAAAAGTTTCTGCGGTGACAGGAGGACGTCCTGCCGGCTACGCGGAAAAACGAAAACTGAAGAGAGGCTGTGGAGAAGGCGGGAAGTCACTGCGCAGGCGCGAGGGATGCTGCCAAAAGCTTTCTGATTGGAAGCTGGGCAGCATTCCCGTGCAGGCTCCGTCGGTACCGACGTACCCATATGTGAAGACTCATTCCTGCTTGTTCCTGGAGATAGACTGCATCGCATAATCAGCTTTAATACATGGCTCCAAACCTGGTGCAAACAAGAAGGATTAGATATACAGGCGACTGGGGAAATAGATGGAACAATAAGAGGCTATACCATGTTGATGGATTACATCTCTCTGCTGCAGGGAAAAGGATCTTAAATGAAAAATTCAGGCATTGTGTGGACAGGCATTTAAACTAGGGAAAGGGAGTGACAGATGGAGAAGAACAAGTTTAGGACATCACAACTAGCAAAAAACATAACATTGGAAATAGCCAAACTATTAACCCACACATCAATGGCAAGTGGGAAGAGGTGTGTAGAACAAATCCATGCAAACTACCGGCAAGCCAGACATCAAATGCTGGAAAGCAATGAGCACAAATGCTCGAAGCCTAGACAAGAAATTTCCTGATCTGGAAGCCCTAATGGTGGAAATGGACTTGGACATTGTGGCCATTACAGAAACAAGATTCAATGAGTCACACAGTTACATAGTAAATGACAGCAGATAAAGAACAGAGTGGTCCATTTAGTCTGCCCAGTAAGATGGCAAGAGTAGGTGCATCTGTTGCTCTGTGCAGGCCACCCCTCCCCATGTCTTTGTTTAGGGGTTAAGTTTATAATGATTTTATCCTGTTGCTGTAAAGGGATCCACTGTGCCTGTCCAATGCCATTTTGAATTCTGTCACTATATTTGCCCCGACCACTTCCATCAGGAGGGCATTCCAAGCATCCACCACCCTTTCAGTGAAAAAGTATTTCTTGACTTTGCCTTTCAATTTACCCCCTTGCAGCTTCATGTTATGCCCTCTAGTTTTACAGCTTCCCAGTCTTTTGAAGAGGTTTGTTTGTTCATTATTTCTCTTTTAGTATTTAAAGGTCTGAATCATATCTCCCCTATCTTCAAGTCTCTGCTCATAAGGCTTCTGACGCAGGCTCCAAATCATTTTGGTCGCCTTCCTCTGAAGTTTCCAGTCTTTTTACATCCTTTGCAAGATATGGTCTCCAAAACTGAACACAGTATTCCAAGTGAAGCCTCACCAGTGACTTATACAGTAGCATCAGTACCTCTTCCTTTCTGCTGGCAATTCCTCTCTGTATGCAGCTCAACATCCTCCTGGCTTTTGCCACTGCCTTGTCACACTGTTTTGCCACCTTGAGATCTTCAAAAATAATCACACCAAGGTCCTTCTTCTGGTCCATGCACACCAACCTCTCGCCCCCTATCACGTACATTTCTCTTGGATTTCATATTCCCAAGTGCATGACATTGCACTTCTTCGCATTAAATCTTAACTGCCAAGCATTAGACCATTCTTCCAGCTTTTGTGTATCTTTCCTCATGTTATTCACTCCCTCAGGGGAGTCCACTCTGCTGCAAATTTTTGTCTCATCTGCAAAAAGACAGACTTTTCCATTCAGTCCTTCAGCAATATCACTCACAAATACACTGAACAGTGCCAGGCTCAGGACTGAACCCTGAGGCACCCCGCTAATCACCATCTTTTCATCCAAGTGAGCTCCATTTACCATCACCTTCTGTCGTCTGTTAGTCAACCAATTTCTGATCCAGTTCACCACCTTGGGACCCATCCCCAAACTACTGAGTTTATTGATAAGCCTCCTATGAGGAACAGTATCAAAGACTTTGCTGAAATCCAGGTAGATGACATCCATCGCATGCCCCTGATCTAGTTCTCTGCTCACCCAGTCAAAGAACTCAATCAGATTTGTTTGGCAAGATCGTCCTTCGGTAAAACCATGTTGCCTCGGATCATGCAACCTGTTGTTTTTGAGAAAGTCCACTATTTACTCTTTCAGGAGCATCTCCATTACTTTTCCCGCCACCGAAGTAAGGCTAACGGGCCTGTAGTTTGTCACTTCTTCCCTGTCGCCACTTTTGTCACTTCTTCCCTGTCACCACATCAGCCATTCTCCAGTCCAGAGGAACTTCTCCAGTTTCCAAGAATCTGTTGAAAACATCCTTTAACGGCCCTGCAAGAGCCTATCTGAGCTCTTTCAGTATCCTGGGATTTATCCCATCCGGTCCCATGGCCTTGTACACTTTCAGTTTTGCAAGTTGTTCTAACACATCATCTTCTGTGAATGGTGTGGTATCTACTTCATTCCCATTTTTATATTTGGGAGTGTCAGGTGGTCTTTTCTCCAGGATTTTCTTCAGTAAAAACAGAGCAGAAGTATTTGCTTAGCAATTTCACTTTTACAATGTCACTTTCCACGAGTCCGTTCCCAGCACTTCTGAGTCCTGCAATTCCACCTCTGATTTTCCTCCTTTCCCGAATATACTTGAAGAAAGTTTTGTCGCCACACTTCACATCTTTAGCCATCGTTTTCCTCTGACTTTGATTTTGCTTTCCTTATTTCTCTTTTTATCTCTTTTAGTTTGATCCTGTATTCCTTTCTGTGTTCCTCTGTTTGCAAGCTTTTGAATTTTGTGAAAGCTGTGTTTTTTGCCATTATTTGAGCAGACACTTCTGTGGAAAACCAAATAGGTTTCCTTCTCCTCTTGTTTTTATTTATTTTCCTTACATATTTATCTGTTGCCCCTTTTTATTGCCACCTTTAGTTTAGCCAATTGAAATTCCACTTCCCTCATCCCCTCCCACCCTGCCAATTCCTCCTTCAGGTACTTGGCCATTTTACTGAAGTCAGTGTTTTTGAAGTTTAGGACTTTGAGCTTGCTATGATGGATTGCACCTTGGCTTTTATCTCAAACCACACCATGATAGCTAATGCTCACACAGGGGCACCCACCCAGACATTCGACACACTATCACCGTTGGTGAGCACTAAATCCAGCATTGAGCTTTCCCTGGTTGGTTCAATCACCATTTGTTTAAGTAACGCATCTTGGTAAGCGTCCACAATTTTTTTGCTTCTTTCCAGATCTGCAGAAGGAGTAATCCAATCCATATCGGGTAGATTAAAGTCACCCAATATGATCACTTCCCCTTTTGTGGCTATCTTGGCAAAATCTATAATCAATTCGTTATCTATTTCTTCAATTTGAGTCAGGGGTCTATAGACTGCAGCAGTATAGATGACAATGCCATCTCCTCTTTCCAACACAATCCAGAGCACTTCTTCTTTTCCCCATGCCCCCTGCATTTCAGTAGCTTTAATACTGCTTTTGACATACAAGGCTACTCCTCCTCCTTTTCCACTTTCTCTGTCTCTTCTGAATAGATTTTAGCCAGCTATGGCTATATCCCAATCATGTGATTCATTAAACCATGTTTCTGTAATGGCCACAATGTCCAAGTCCATTTCCACCATTAGGGATTTGATGTCCAGAACTTTGTTGGCTAATCTTCGAGGCATTTGTGTTCATTGCTTTCCATCATTTAACTGGCTAGCATGCATTTTGCATTGATTTTGTTCTGCCCACTTGTCGTTGCTGTGTGGTTTAAAAGTGTGGTTGTTTCTGATGTTATTCTGCTTTTGCTGGGAGTGATGTCCTGAAATTGTCCTTCCCTATCAGTCATCCCCTTTTTCTAGTTTATTTTTATTTATTTATTTATTTAAAGGGTATTTCTATCCCCCCTTATCCTTCAATCAAGGCGGTGTACACAATCAATAGAGTTTGTGGTTGTGTTCTCCTGTATTCTTATGCTTTACAGTGAGTGTGTATGGGTGTGGGTGGTATGATTAAGGTGAGCTATTTACAATATGAGCTTTTTACAGTTATATACATGTACTTTCAGATATATACAGTGGGCTGCAGGTAAGGCATTAGCCGGATCTGGTGATTTTGTTATATGCTCGGTCCGTAGTGCTCTGTGAAGAGCAAAATCTTTAGTTGTTTTCGAAAGTCCTTTGGATCTTCTGTTGATCATAGATCATCTGGGAGTGTGTTCCATATTATTGGTGCTGCCATTGATAGAGCTCTTCGTGTGGTAGATTTGCATGCCTTTGTGCAGTTTTTTGGTGTGTTGAATGTGTCTGCTGTGGCCCTTCTCCTAGGTCTTGTGTTGATGTCTGGTTGTATGAGGGGTTGGAGGCTGAGAGCGGAGTTTCTGTGTTTGATCCTGAATATGTTTAGTATCGTTTTGTATTTGATACGGGAGCTGATTGGGAGCCAGTGGAGGTCTTTTAGTAAGGGGGTGATGTGATCTTGCTTTGATGATCCGGCTATTATTCGAGCCGCCGTGTTTTGAACCATCTGAAGTGGTCTGAGAGACTGTTTTGGTATGCCGTTGTAGATCGGGTTGCAGAAGTCAAGTATGGGGGTTATTAGAGCTTCACATACTGTGCGGAAATGATTTTGTGTGAGTAGAGGCTTGAGGCGTCTGATTATTCTCAGCTTGTAGTATGCGTTATTGGTGGAGTTTAAGTGCATATCCACATACTGCCTGAATTTTTCAATTAGGATTCTTTTCCCTGTGACAGAGAGATGTAGTCCATCAGCACAGTATAGTCTCTTGTTGGTCCATGTTTCCCCAGTCGCCTATAAATCTGAATCCTCCTTGTTTGCACCAGGTCTGGAGCCATGTATTAAAGCTGTTTATGCGATGTAGCCTTTCTGCCCCTTACAGGTAGAACTTCTGAGAATGCTACAGTGTTAACAATGGGCTTGAGTTTCTCTCCCAGAGTTTGGAAGTCCCTTTGAACTTTAGAGGCACTGTTTCTAGCTAGGTCATTTGTACCCAAGTGGATGACATCATCAGTTTTGGAGTGCTCACTTTCTGCGCTAAATACATCAACAATTTGGTTTGTATTCCTGCTGGCTGAAGAGCCTGGGAGGCATTTGACTATCTTCTAGCCTTTGAACTGTGTTCCCAAGTTGGTGCCTCTGATGATGGAATCTCCAAGTAGTAGTACTTTCTGTTCGGTGAGTTTTTCTTCATATTTGGTGCTTTATCAGGAGATTGGGCATTGACTGTCTCATTTAAGGGTCCTTCAGTTTCCATGGATTGGGTATCCTCATTAACCAAAGCAGAGAAGGCATTATGCAAGGATATCTCATGATGTATAGGGTGTCTCTGAGTTATGGGTCGCAATCTATCCGAGCCCACTGTGATCCATTTGTTCCTGGGATGTTTGATTCTTTGTGGGAGAGGTGGTGGACTTTGATTGGTTTGTATCCTATAAGAGGTGAGTTTCATTGCAGCTAGTTCTTCCCTTAGTAGAGTCAATTCTTTATGCATGGCAGCTAACTTGAGACATATAGGACAAGCTCTTAGTTTCCAAATTATTCTTCTCGGAATGAAGGCAACACAGTTATTGCACTGAATACACGACATGGTTTCTTGCACACTATGACACAGGATTGGGCTACAGATTGGACAGAAGCCCTTCCTTTTGCCCTTATGGCGGTGTGTAACTCCCCCCAGCGCGCTCGAGGAGGTCTGACACCATATGAAATAGTTACTGGACGTCCAGCTACTTCTCCACATGCTTTGGCAGTTATCCCAGACCCCCAGTTGCTGCGCAGCGATATCTTAACTTATTGTGCACGATTGCACTCAGCCCTGTCTGTTTCCCCTTTATTGAAGGTGAATCCTCAACAAGATGCTCCTCCAGAATCATCACATCTGGACATGAAACCAGGGGATTGGGTCCTGATTAAGAATTTGCATCCAAAGACGCTTCTGGCTCCAAAATTCCTAGGTCCATTTTGTGTAATTCTGGAGGGATATTCGGCCTGTAAAGTGGAAGGACATTCTCGTTGGATACATCTTACGCAGTGTAAGAAGGCTCCCTCACAAGATTCAGAAGATTCCCCGCATCCATGATTCAAGAAATACAACGCAGACTTCTCGGACAACAGTGATATTGCAGAAAAGACTTTTTATGATTTAAAGTACTTTCAGTGAAAAGAATGGTGACATCACAGAAAAAGATTATTGTATTAAGTAAATTCTGAATGGACCATTCATGCAAAATGCTCTTGCTCGGCATTTATAGTATTGCTTAGAGGGATGAGGTCATTTTAGATTAGTATTTTCCTGATATATATGTAATGACCTTTAGGTACTTAACCTCTACTTCATAAACTTATTGAGCCTTAGAGGCTAATCATAGCTACAGTATATATCTTCATTATATAAAGGAGAGTATTAAGAAGAGTAGGTATATTTTCGGTTTTGATTTAGTATATTTTTAAGGAATTATAGTTTTAGATATTTAAAAGTTTTGCTAAGAATGTTTTTATATCTAATCATTAGTAGTAGTAAAGCGGTGCTGCAGTTAGAACCTTGGGAATGTTATGATGAATATTGTGATAAGGAAGCTTATCATAGCTCAGGAAGGAGCTATAGAAAAGGTGAAGTGACTCTGAACAAGCAACCTGTCAGTTCTGGTAGAAATAAGAAAACAGAATTTTCCCATAAAAGACTACCAGTCCCAGAATGCACCAGGTTTCCAACAGCCATTAGAGCAGCTGAAGTGGGGAAACGTGTGTTCAATCAGGACTCGGGCTATGAGGTAATCCCTAAGCACTCATCTCAAAGGGCAGGGCCTGATTCAGCACAGCTGCGCTGTATTAGGGAGGAGCACTCATCCAAGCAGAATAAGAGTAGAGTTTATTCTACAGATGACCATCTTCATGATCACCTTGGATATACAGAGAAGGATCATCAGTTTCATCTGAAGGATCATCAGAGGCAGAAGCCAAACCGGACGGACAGAGAGAAAAAGAAACCCTCTGGAAGAAAGAGGAGAAAAGCCTTTGAGAGGTCTAGCAGTACGTATACTGGGAGGTATCCCAAGGGCCAGCATACACCATTGGACTGGGGAAAGCCAGAGGAATGGTGCTGCAGAGCTAGGAATCTCCAGACGCTACCTGTGAGGGAGACGGCTGCACGTGGAAGGGACCCTAAGACCCGTGCCAGAAGGTATGTGAAGAGAGATCCAGTGTCCAGGGATCTGGATTGGAAGGCTGGACATAAGAACTGGACTACATACTAGCCAGGCTATATAGAGAGGAACTCTAGCAGCAATGGAAGCTCAGGTATGAACACTGATCTATGCCCTAGCTATAATCTTGAAAGACAGCAGGGAAACAAGTATTCTCCTGAAAGTGCTCCATTGAGAGATTCATCTGTGCCAATCCATGATATTGAACCCATGCTTGTTGAACAAGGGGAAATAATAGCAGATGAAGGATGTGTTTATATGGACTGCTCTCTATCTAAACTCCGTTGGTAACTTTCTGTTACAAAGTACAACAACCATCACAAAGAAATATAAATTTGTTCTTTAATCTACTCAGAAAAGCTCCTGAAGCAGGATTTGACCCACACAGTAGAAAGCAAGCCAGCTAAGGGGTTTCAGCTGGATAACTGCTAGCAATTAAGCCTTACCTAATTGCTTGTGAGCTAGGAGAGAATCACTTCTGAATCTATGTGGGAAGTAATCAGAAGTTAATCTGAAAAGAACAGTTTGTTTCTTGCTTTGTGGCTTTTCATTTGTTGTTTTCCTGATTTTGACTTTGTTTTTCCAAGTTAACACTGAAAGCAAGTTACCTGATTTTATGTGCTACCAAGCATATCTGTGTTGGGAGAAATAACCCCATAAATAAATATCTTATTGGCTTTACCCAAGAGCACAACTAAATTATTGTCAGCAGCTGTGTCTGGTGTGAATGAACTACATTGCCCACAATACCTTGCAAATCATAGAGATATATGCACTTGACAAGACTGTGAAGATTCTCACCCAGGCAGCCGTCTGACAATATTCAAATATTTTCGAGTCACAGGTACACTCAGTGACAAAGCATTTCAATTTATCAGACTGTGCAGTGTGTCTTCCATCTGTGACAGCTACTCAGCATGGATTTCTACCTAGGATTAGGCCTAAGACCTTTGAGGAGTTTCGTGACATAGCCTTTAATCTAACTTCTGTACAATGGTCTCATACAGGCTCAGATCCTAGAATAGTTAGTCCTATGCCTCTGCAACATCCTCCATGTTTATGGCTCAGGGTAAGGGAAGAAAGGTAGGGGATACTCCATGGAATGTTTGTAGAATAGTAATGCTGCATAATTCTTCTATCTGGTATAAGAAATCCCTTGTAGGAAACTCTTATATTTCAGTGGTACAATTAATGTCAGTTCAAGGGAACCAGGTGCATGATTATGAATTACTACAATATAATAGTTCTGGCTACTCTTTGAATGCCTTTAGTTCAGACTTAGGCATACCTAACTGGAGTTTCCCTTTACTAGGGTATTATCATCCCTGGAAACGTAATTTGTCTGGAGGGCTTAATGAAATGGCCATGACTCAGTGGGCTTTGAATAAGTGCATTCAGAATATATCTTGTCCTCAGAATTTGACAATCTGGGAAGATGGCTTAGTGGCTTTAGAAGGAGATTATTTTGTGTGTGGTACGTTTGCGTATACAGAGCTTCCCAGAGGTTGGTCAGGTACTTGTTATATAGCCCAATTAGATACCCCGTGGCGATTTGTACCTTACCAGAACATTACTTTATTATCAACCCTGAACATTTCTGTTAGAAGAAAAAGGGATGTTTCTTCACAGGATAAGGCCATAGAGGCTGCTCAACACCTGGTAGACACTACAAAACCTATAACTAAATCTCAAATAGATGCATTCACAGGTACTGTGTGGCTTTCAACCCTTGGAGCTATAGCATCCACCAGAGAATATGGTACCCAGATTATGCGACTACAGGCAGTTGTTGAACTTACGGCTCTAGATCTCACTGAGGCAATTAGTGTCTTGCAAGGTGCTGTAAACAAAGTGTCAGCTTATGCAGCCCAGAACCAAATGGCTTTGGACTATCTCCTAGCAAAGGAAAATGGTGTGTGCGGAGTAATAGTTGGTTTTTGTTGTAGTATGCTTGATAATAATGGAAAAATAGTAAAAGGCCTATTGGATAAAGTTAGAAACCGTACTTTTGTTTCAAGTGATAGTTATGTAAGTTCTTTTTCAGCTCTATTTGATTCTGTTTCTTCATTTTGGAATTCATTATCCAGGCCTTTGCAAGGCTTATTAGCATCATTGCTTGGCATTTTGGGGATTCTCATTTTAGGAGCATTAGTTCTCTGTGTACTATCAGCTTGCTGTAAGAAATCAGTGGAATCACTGACCCCTACAATGATGTTACAGATTGACCCAGAAACTAGTTTTAATTCCACTTTAATGGCAATGTCTGAGTTTCCTTACTTTGGGAATGATTCTTTACAGAATCAGAGGAGGGACTGAAAGTAAGCTTGTCTGTACAGGGCAGTGTACACAACCAGACTGTCAAAGAAAACCTGAGAAAGAGTTAATTTTGTTCAGAACTTTGCTTAGAAATAAACTTCATATATTTGCTTACTAAGTAGGTGAAGAGGTACAAGTCTTGTAAATAAGAAAAGGGGCAGGTTGTCCTCCAGCCTTTCAGTCTCAGGGTTACTAGATATCAAGCAGTCAGCAGTAAACAGTTATGTCTTGGAATACATGTATGTCTTCTCATACTGACCCATGCTGATTAGAAATTGACCTATGATGTGATGAATACGTAATACCTGACGTAGAACAATAAAGTAAAATTATGCTGTATCCTCCAAAAGAGCCTTATAAATAAAGTAAACCATAGCTAATAGTTAGAGTAAACAAAGAGAACTTGTTTCTATTTGTTTCTCTCCGCAAAGCTTTGGTGTATCTATATAGAAGTGTGTGGTATTTTATTGCTGTCTTTTAGATTACCTTCTCATTGCTTTGAGTGTGGTTTTCTGTGACTCCAAGAGCCCTGCAGGTTGCTGGTGGGGGGGGGGGGGGCAAAGAGAAGCCCTTCAGTGTAGTCTACAGGCCTCCAACTCAAACCAAAGAAATTGATAAGAGACTTGATTATTGATATCACAAAGGGGGAAGTGTGGGTGCCACTCTTCAGAACAGGGGAAAGTGGGGAAGGGGAAGTGATCATATTGGGTAACTTTAATCTACCCGATGTGGACTAGAGTATTTCTTCTGCAAATCTGGAAAGAAGTAAAAAAATTGTGGATGCCCTCAAAGATGTATTGCTTAGACAAATGGTGATGGAACCGACCAGGGAAAGTTCAATGATGAATTTAGTACTCATCGAGGGAGATAGCATGTCAAATGTCCAGGTGGGTGCCCATGTGAGTAACAGCAATCATGACACAGCGTGGTTTGAGATAAAAGCCAAGGCAGAGTCAAATCACAGCAAGCTCAAAGTTCTAGAATTCAAAAACACTGACTTCAGTAAAATGGCCAAGTGCCTGAAGGAGACGTTGGCAAGGTGGGAGAGGATAAGGGAAGTGGAAATGCAATGGGCTAAACTAAAGGAGGCAATAAAAGGGGAAACAGATACATATGTAAAGAAAGTAAATAAAAACAAGAGGAAAAGAAAACCTATTTGGTTCTCCAAAGAAGTGGCTGCACAAATAAAGGCAAAAATCACAGCTGGCACAAAATTCAGAAGTTTGCAAACATAGGAACACAGAAAATAATACAGGATTAAAGCTAAAAGAGACAAAAAGAGAAATAAGGATAGCAAAATCAAAGGTAGAAGAAAAGATGGCTAAAGATCTAAAGTGTGATAAACGTTTTTCAGGTATATTCGGGAGAAGAGGAAGATCAGAGGTGGAACTGCAAGACTCAAAATTGCCGAGAATGGATTAATGGAAAATGACATTGAAAAATAAAAAATTCTATACAAATACTTCTGTTCTGTTTTTACTAAAGAAAATCCTGGAGAAGGACCGCCTGTGATTGACAAATATAGAAATGGGAATTGAGTAGATACTACACCATTCACGGAAGATGATGTGTTTGAATAGCTTGCAAAACAGAAAGTTGACAAGGCCATGGGACCGGATAAGATACATCCCAGATCCTGAAAGAGCTCAGAGAGGTTCTTGCAGGGCCTTTAAAGGATGCTTTTAATAGACCCTTAGAGACAGGAGAAGTTCCACAGGACTGGAGAAGGGCTGATATGGTACCTCTTCACAAAAGTGGCAAACTTCAGGCCAGTAAGCCTCACCTCGATGTAAGAAAAGTAATGGAGGTGCTCCTGAAAGAGAGAATAGCAGACTCTCTCGAAACCAATAAGTTGCATGATCCGAGGCAATATGGTTTTACCAAAGGATAATTGAGCCAAACAAATCTGATTACGTTCTTTGATAGGGTGACCATAGAACTAGATCAAGGACATGCGATGGATGTGATCTAACTATATTTCAGCAAAGCCTTTGATACTGTTCCTCATAGAAGGCTTATCGATAAACTGAACAGCCTGGGGATGGGTCCCAAGGTGGTGAATTGGATCAAAAATTGGTTGACTGACAGACAACAGAAAGTGATGGTAAACGGAATTCAATCGGATGAAAGGAAGGTAATTAATGGCATGCCCCAGGGATTGATCCTGGGGCCAGTACTGTTCAATGTATTTGTGAGTGATATTGCTGAAGGACTGAATGGAAAAGTCTGTCTTTTTGCAGATGATACAAAAATTAGCAACAGAGTGGACTCCCATGAGGGAGTGGATATGTTGGAAGAATAAATCTTAACTGCCAAGCATTAGACCAATGTGAAGAAGTGCAATGTAATGCACTTGGGTTGCAAAACTCCAAGGGAATTGTATGCGAAAGGAGGTGAGAGGTTGATGTGCACTGACCAGGAGAAGGACCTCTGAGTGATTGTTTCTGAGGATCTCAAGGTGGTAAAACAGTGTGACAAGGTGGTGACTAAAGTCAGAAGGATGCTGGGTTGCATACAGAGAGGAATTACCAGCAGAAAGGATGAGGTACTAATGCCACTGTACAAGTCACTGGTGAGGCCTCATTTGGAATATTGTGTTCAGTTTTGGAGACCATATCTCGCAAAGGATATAAAAAGACTGGAAACGGTTCACCCAGTCAAAGAAATCAATCAGATTTGTCTGACAAGACCTGCCTCTGGTGAATCAATGCTGCCTCGGATCCTGTAATCCACTGGACTCCAGAAACCTCACTATTTTCTTTTTCAGCAGCGTTTCCAATTACTCACCACCAAAGTTAAACTAACCAGCTTTTAGTTTTCAACAACATCCTTACTTCCGCTTTTGTGTAAAGGCACCACATGAGCCTCTCTCCAGTCCTTTGGCACCACTCCCGACTCCAACGAGGCATTGAAAAGGTCAGTCAGTGGAGCTGCTAGAACGTCCCCAAGTTCCCTCAGTATTCTAGGGTGTATCCCATCCGGTCCCATCACTTTATCTACTTTAAGTTTAGCTAGTTTCTCACAAAAACAGTCTTCTGAGAATTGTTCAAGAAGCCTCTCGTTTCTGCTCCTATTTGTGGGTGTTTTCTGAGGTCCTGTTCCTGGTTCTTCATCTGTGAACATAGAACAGAAATATTTGTTAAGTAATTATACTTTATCTTCATCATCTTCTACATATTCCTCCCCTTCAACCTTGAGTCTGACAATACAGTGGAGTGTAGGAGTGGCCTAGTGGTTGGGGCAAGGTACTTCAGGCCAGAAGGTCAGGGGTTCAAATCCCACTAGAGGACAGCAACCTTGGGCCGGAAGGACTGGGGTTTCTAGTCCCACAGATGCTCCTTGTGGTCTTGGGCAAGCCACTTAACCCTCCATAGCCCATGTTCCCTGTAAAATAGTTATCTCCAAGTTATAATGCCCTGTTCAATGTAATTTCAGTTTGTTCAATGTAAACCGCACTGAAGCAGAATAGCGCGGTATATAAGAGAATGTAAATAAATAGATCAAAATAAATAAATACCATTTTTGCCCTTCCTCTTCTCACTAAGATATCTGAAAAATGTCTTATCCCCCCATTTTATTGCATTGGCTATTTCCTCCTCTTTTTGAATCTTTGCTTTCCTGACAACTTTGCTAGCTTCTCTAAGTTTTTCCAAATATAGTTGCCTGTCTTCCTCTCTCTTTGATCTCTTGTATTTCATGAAGGCCTCCTTTTTCTTCACCTTTTCAGCTACTTCATTTGAAAGCCATAGCGGTCTCCTTTTCCTTTTATTTACCATTTTAACAAAAAGGTTGGTTGCCCTTAAAATATCCCCTTTCAGTTTTGCCCACTGTTTTTCTACATCCCCCAGCTGTTCCCATCCCGCTAACAACTCCCTGAAGTATTGGCCCATCTTGGCAAAGTTAGTTTTCCTGAAGTCTAATGGATTCTATCAGCCCTATTCCTAATACTGAACCACACCATCTAGTGATCACTGGATGCAAAAGGAGAAATTAGGTCTTGCCTGCTAATTGTCTTTCCTTGAGCTCTCTCCGGGCCAGTCCAGGGAACGTTAAGGTTGTCAATCCCGTTCAGCAGCTGAGGACTGACAAACTTGAAGTTTTTGCTGACAGCTTAAGTCACTCCCTCTTATGCCAGTGCTCCAGTCTTCTATTGACAAAGCAGCTTAACCCAAACATTGGAAAAAAGAAACTAAAGAACCCAACCAAGAAAGGAACTAACACGAACTGAAAAACTCATTAGATTCCCCAGAAACGGACTGCACCCGCTAACACAAAGTGAGAGTCACTCAATTTCCTGATTCGGACTTTATTTATTTATTTTTTTTATATAGATTATTGCAATCCAATTGTTCTGCTACTGCTCTTGCACTCAGATAGACTTACAAACAGTGGATGAAACTCTCTTTGCAGCGAAAAGACCGGGTGGGCCCTGGACTGGCCCGGAGAGAGCTCAAGGAAAGACTACTTCGTGGGAGCTGCTGAGCATCGCTAGCCCTCCAACCGCCTTGGTGAAGCTCCTGCCCTATCCGGGCAGTGGGAGCCTTTCCCCCACACACCCCTGCCCTATCCGGGCAGTGGGAGCCTTTCCCTCCACACACACCTGCCCTATCCGGGCAGTGGGAGCCCTCCCTCCACACACTCCTGCCCTATCCGGGCAGTGGGAGCCCTCCCTCCACACACTCCTGCCCTATCCGGGCAGTGGGAGCCCTCCCTCCACACACTCCTGCCCAATCCGGGCAGTGGGAGCCTTCCCTCCACACACTCCTGCCCAATCCGGGCAGTGGGAGCCCTCCCTCCACACACTCCTGCCCAATCCGGGCAGTGGGAGGCTCACACGCACGCAGGCAGAACCGCATAAAAGCGGCGTCCCTACTTCGTGGGAGCTGCTGAGCATCGCTAGCCCTCCAACCGCCTTGGTGAAGCTCCTGCCCTATCCGGGCAGTGGGAGCCTTTCCCCCACACACTCCTGCCCTATCCGGGCAGTGGGAGCCCTCCCTCCACACACTCCTGCCCTATCCGGGCAGTGGGAGCCCTCCCTCCACACACTCCTGCCCTATCCGGGCAGTGGGAGCCCTCCCTCCACACACTCCTGCCCAATCCGGGCAGTGGGAGCCTTCCCTCCACACACTCCTGCCCAATCCGGGCAGTGGGAGCCCTCCCTCCACACACTCCTGCCCAATCCGGGCAGTGGGAGCCTTCCCTCCACACACTCCTGCCCAATCCGGGCAGTGGGAGCCCTCCCTCCACACACTCCTGCCCAATCCGGGCAGTGGAAGCCTTCCCTCCACACACTCCTGCCCAATCCGGGCAGTGGGAGCCCTCCCTCCACACACTCCTGCCCAATCCGGGCAGTGGGAGCCCTCCCTCCACACACTCCTGCCCAATCCGGGCAGTGGGAGCCTTCCCTCCACACACTCCTGCCCAATCCGGGCAGTGGGAGCCCTCCCTCCACACACTCCTGCCCAATCCGGGCAGTGGGAGCCCTCCCTCCACACACTCCTGCCCAATCCGGGCAGTGGGAGCCCTCCCTCCACACACTCCTGCCCAATCCGGGCAGTGGGAGCCTTCCCTCCACACACTCCTGCCCAATCCGGGCAGTGCGAGCCCTCCCTCCACACACTCCTGCCCAATCCGGGCAGTGGGAGCCTTCCCTCCACACACTCCTGCCCAATCCGGGCAGTGGGAGCCTTCCCTCCACACACTCCTGCCCAATCCGGGCAGTGGGAGCCCTCCCTCCACACACTCCTGCCCAATCCGGGCAGTGGGAGGCTCACACGCACGCAGGCAGAACCGCATAAAAGCGGCGTCCCTACTTCGTGGGAGCTGCTGAGCATCGCTAGCCCTCCAACCGCCTTGGTGAAGCTCCTGCCCTATCCGGGCAGTGGGAGCCTTTCCCCCACACACCCCTGCCCTATCCGGGCAGTGGGAGCCTTTCCCTCCACACACTCCTGCCCTATCCGGGCAGTGGGAGCCCTCCCTCCACACACTCCTGCCCTATCCGGGCAGTGGGAGCACTCCCTCCACACACTCCTGCCCTATCCGGGCAGTGGGAGCCCTCCCTCCACACACTCCTGCCCAATCCGGGCAGTGGGAGCCTTCCCTCCACACACTCCTGCCCAATCCGGGCAGTGGGAGCCCTCCCTCCACACACTCCTGCCCAATCCGGGCAGTGGGAGCCTTCCCTCCACACACTCCTGCCCAATCCGGGCAGTGGGAGCCTTCCCTCCACACACTCCTGCCCAATCCGGGCAGTGGGAGCCCTCCCTCCACACACTCCTGCCCAATCCGGGCAGTGGGAGGCTCACACGCACGCAGGCAGAACCGCATAAAAGCGGCGTCCCTACTTCGTGGGAGCTGCTGAGCATCGCTAGCCCTCCAACCGCCTTGGTGAAGCTCCTGCCCTATCCGGGCAGTGGGAGCCTTTCCCCCACACACCCCTGCCCTATCCGGGCAGTGGGAGCCTTTCCCTCCACACACTCCTGCCCTATCCGGGCACTGGGAGCCCTCCCTCCACACACTCCTGCCCTATCCGGGCAGTGGGAGCCCTCCCTCCACACACTCCTGCCCCATCCGGGCAGTGGGAGCCCTCCCTCCACACACTCCTGCCCAATCCGGGCAGTGGGAGCCTTCCCTCCACACACTCCTGCCCAATCCGGGCAGTGGGAGCCCTCCCTCCACACACTCCTGCCCAATCCGGGCAGTGGGAGCCTTCCCTCCACACACTCCTGCCCAATCCGGGCAGTGGGAGCCTTCCCTCCACACACTCCTGCCCAATCCGGGCAGTGGGAGCCCTCCCTCCACACACTCCTGCCCAATCCGGGCAGTGGGAGCCTTCCCTCCACACACTCCTGCCCAATCCGGGCAGTGGGAGCCTTCCCTCCACACACTCCTGCCCAATCCGGGCAGTGGGAGCCCTCCCTCCACACACTCCTGCCCAATCCGGGCAGTGGGAGGCTCACACGCACGCAGACAGAACCGCATAAAAACAGCGTCCCTACAGGGCGCGCCCGCGCCTTGCGGGCCCGCGCCTGAGGGCCTCGCCAGAGGGCCCTTTGGTGGTGGCCCTTAGGCGGTGGAGATTAGGCGCAGTTGAAACATCATCCACTGAACTGCAACAAGGCTGCAAGTATCAAGAAGCCTGACTCACATGACCAAAACTCCGATAACGGACAGAAAACGAAAGTGCAGCAATCAAATGACTGACGGCTTGAGCTCCCCAGGCCGGGTCTGAGCTCGCCGGTCCCGACCACCACGCTCCACGAGATTCCCATAGCTGGACCAAAATTCGACATCAAGAGCTTTCAACTACAACGATATCACCCAGGTAATCAATTACTGGACTTATCTACCTCCTGATGCAAAAGACCACTGTGCAACCCTGGCCTAACCCCCCCCCCCCCCCCAAGTAGGAGCCAACATACCTCTGTATATATAATGTGTAAATTCCCCACTGTCACAAGCCCTGTTCTCCTCAAGCCAGCTGTTACATTGTAAACCCCTACCAACTCTAAAGGCTACTACTGTTTATTTAGAGCTAAATGAAACCAAGTATCTCTAACCAGCAAGTTGTTACATTTCAATGCAGTAACCCAATAACCTTCTTGCAATAACCTTAAGACTGTATCGCACAATACTGTATCTGTTTATACTGAGTGATAGGTAACGATAGGACTGTATCGCACAATACTGTATCTGTTTATACTGAGTGATAAGGAACGTTAGGACTGTATCCCTATTTTGTTAAAGTAATAAGAAACGCTGTACCCCAACCCATCTAGCCCTGCTAGACTGTTGGAACCCAACAACTATCTTGTCGGCCTACACTAACACATCTCTAGGCCAGCTGCCTTGACTTCACCCCACATTGCGCCACTCGAATCCAAAATCCAAATATTTCTGGCAGACATAAAATGGAGCCTGCTCACACCTTCCTGATTTTGTGCATGTGTATACTAACATCTTCATATAGAACCATCCCACACTCACAATACTGCATTCCTCTACTATATACACCAATCTACCTTCTCCACCCCCTCCTCCATTACCCATCCTGCATCAATACAACTTAAATCCTATCACCACCACACAAACACCAAGTAAATTACCCCAACGACACACCCACATCAAAGGGAACAAATCTCAAAAACACCCTAAAACCAAAGCAAAGAACACTATTGGATCTCAAATACAACTCACACGAACCACACACCAAGAACATCACACATGTAACATTATCCTTATTAATGCTAGGTCAATAAGGAATAAAACACATATTATCCACAACATTCTAACTGACGAACAACCAGATATCCTATGCATAACAGAAACATGGCTCACTGACTCAGACTCTGCAACAATGAATCAAATACAGAAGCCCGGATACCAACTATACAACTGCCCACGCATCAACAGAAGAGGAGGCGGAGTCCTTATAGCAGCCAAAACCAGCCTTCAACTCACAACCACATCTACGGTCACAAATCCCGATCTTGACCTACTTAAAGTCGAGAGCATGGCATTATCCATCTGCCTAATCTATCGACCTCCCTCACCACAGCACGAAACACTAGCCACAGCACTAGAAACCATCACATCCACACAAAGCAAAAAATTCCAGATCATCCTCGGAGATTTGAACCTAGCATCAATTCCTCCGTCCCACACGGACTCCTTCTATGAAGCCATCGACCAATTGGGTTTCCAACAAATAATAAGCAACCCCACACACGATAGAGGAAACATCCTAGATATGATTTTCATACCCAGAAATCCACAACAAAGCAATGAACCACCTATAATAAACATAACTCAAGTACCATGGTCAGACCACCACCAAATCAACTGTGAACTTAAACTACAGTGCCAACCCAAAAACTCAAAGGAGATGAGAATGACCAACCCCATTAGGAAATTCAGCAAACTCAACGAGGAACACCTCATAAGCACCATTGCATCCCACATAAACCTAGATTCCACAGACCTAGACGAACTAACTAACAGATGGAACACACACATCCAAAATACATCTAACCCAACTTTGAAACACACATCAAACCCACATAAGATCAACTCGGAACCCTGGTACACAGGAACTCTAATAAAATCAAAAAGGGAGCTCCGTAAAATAGAGAGAAAATGGAGACAAACCAAATCCTCCGATCTCAAAACTAAATACATGGCCCATCTCGCAAAATACAAAGACGACGTGAACAATGCAAAAAAATTACATCACACCAACATCCTAAACAAGGCAATCAATCGCCCACGAGAGTTATTTGAACTAGTCAAATCACTAACCAAAACCGACCAAAATGCCAACCTCAACAAATCCATCAAGGTCCAAACACTGGCAAACCACTACGCGACCAAACTGACGGCCCCTGGTCCTCCACCCCCCCCCCCCCCCCCACCAACACCACAAATCAGAAGTGAGAACAACACAACGCAAAACCAGTTATGGGAGCACTTCCACAAAATAGGAACCCAGCAAATCACAGCCATTGTCACAAGCCTGAAAAGCACCACCTCCCCACTAGATCCCTGTCCTGCATCCTGGATCAAGGCAGTGAAACAAGACATAGCACCTCACATAGCACACATAGTTAACCTATCCCTACAACAAGGAATCATGCCCTCAGAACTAAAGAAATCAGTCATTAGACCAATCCTAAAAAACACTACACTCAACGGAGAAGACCCAGCCTCCTACCGTCCCATATCAAGTATCTCATTCCTGGCAAAGATCATAGAAAAAACGGTCCTTCTACAACTCCAAGACCATCTGACTGACAGTGCTCCTCTTGATGACCAGCAATATGGCTTCAGGCAACATCATGGAGTTGAAACCCTGTTACTAGTTCTACTTAACAACCTCCTAAAGGGCCTTGAAAACAAAAAGAAAATGTACATTCTTGTATTCATTGACATCTCAGCTGCCTTTGATACAGTTAATCATGGGACCCTGAGAGGACTTTAACAAAAATGCCCTATGCAGGGCCAAAATAAACTTGTGGGAAAACAATGCAGATAGACGCTCCTGAACCTCAGGAGACTTCTGCTGAGTCTGAAGCACCGCTGGAGGTTCTTTACTAGTCTTTGATTTTCGCTTCCCTGGTTTGTGATGGCCCTAAGATGGCCGCCGTTCCCGCCTTTTCTGAGGCGATAAAAGGCCTGTCTGCCTCTCCAGAAGGCTTAGTGTCCATTTCCCTTTAAACGTAAAAGAAAAAGAACCGTGGCTAAGGAAACCGCCGGAAAGACACTGAAAGATGTCTGCCCCAAAGAAACTCAACGCTGGAGCTATGCTTTCCCAGGGAAATCCCCGCCGCTGCAAGACCGCGCGGGTCAACTAAAGGAAGGCCTCTGCCTGCCCCGAAGGCTCACCTGATCTGAGCGGAGCGGCGCAGAACTGTTTTCCCACTTCCCCGCTGCTAGCGGGGGAAGAGAAAGCGCGGCGGTTTAGCAAGAAGGATGGTACTGGGGCTCCCAGGACCAGTTCTTTACCAAAGTAGAATCTCGCCTGAGAGAAGGCAGACTCTGCTCTCTGCTGCTGCTTATAGTGTGGCAGCTTCACGTCCACTTTTTTTTTTTCCAACAATTGACTTTATAGAATAAAGGGGAATATAGCCGCAATCAGCCCTGCTAGAGCCAATCCGCTATCCAAAACCCAAACAAAAATAACAAAAATTATCTGCTCTGTCAGGGAGACTGTCAGCATCGATGTCCTGTTCAGCTGCTGAGGACTGAAAGACTGGAGCACTGGCATCAGAGGGAGTGGCTTAAGCCGTCAGCAAAAACTTCAAGTTTGTCAGTCCTCAGCTGCTGAACGGTATTGACAACCCTAACGTTCCCTGGACTGGCCCGGAGAAGCGATAAGGAATGATCTCCCACTATAACATCAGAAACACGTTCACCATTGGTAAGCACCAAGTCCAAGTCCAATAGATGAACAGAGTCAGAAAAAAAGTCCTTGCTTGTATCACTCCTCAACTCTTTAGCAACCTCTGTCCAAGACATGAAAGATTATTCTTATTTTTGGTAATAAATTAAACAGACTTTGTTTATATTAACTTTAAAATCGATTGGAAGTTGTCTGCACTGAATTTACTGCTAAATGACTGGGTTGAGAGGCAAAACTTGATTAGCAGTTTTTTTTTTTATTACTGAATGGATTTAATGAAGAGGATAGAACTGTTCATCATAATTATATTTTAGCAGTGATTCTAAAAGTTTAATAGGACCATATGGGAATCATGATTTTTTTATGGAAAACTGCCATTACTTTATAGTAATGAGAAGATGGAGTGGATTTATTTAATGCCATTTTTGTATTCATGTCTGATAGGATTGTAGTGCTGATGTGGATATTTTGATTTTTGATACTTTTTGCTGAATTTTGAACCACTTTGGACAATATATAAGCAGAAACTAAAACTCTGATTCCAAAATTTCTCCTAAATCAATGCTCTGTTCCCTACCAGGTCATTACTCCTACTTTTCCATTTATATGTTCACATTGCCTTACTCCCCTCACTTAGTTTGCAGTTTGTCGTGCTGTAAGGGCTTGTGTGCATCAGTGATTATGAGGGCTAAGCTATCGGTAGCTTAACTACTGAGCAGGATCTCCCAAGATGGACAGATCTCAGCTGAGGTACCAGACCAAGACAAACCACCTATCTGGACAGCAGCAGAATAGGACGGTGTTGGCAGCAGAGGATCACATTTCTGTGATGGCAACAACACTAAACTTAAACTGCATGGAAGACAGACCTGGCAACCTACTTCCGTATCGTGCCACGAAAATCCAATGGAGAGTCACAACAAAACAAATTCCACTATAGTGCTGGAAGATAAGATCCCCAGGTTGGAAGGCATTCAACTGGCTACTGGGGAGGAGCTGAAGACTTTTCAGAGTAAAGCAAGCATTTATGATGTGGTTGAATCAAAGCCCTTGGGACGTCTGACTGCTGATGTAGCTGTGCATGAAATGAGAGTCAGAAATTGCAAAGATATCTTACATATTCGGACATGGAACGTATGAAGCATGAACCAAAGGAAGTTGGAGATGGTCAAGAATGAAATGGAACGTGTACAACTCGATCTGTTGGGTGTCAGCGAACTGAAATGGACTGGCATCGGGCACTTTGCATCTGATGTTCACATGGTCTACTATGCTGGAAATGAAAGATATTTGTTACATTTATAATTAAGAAGGAACTTGCAAGAGCTGTAATGAAATACAATAAAGTTAGTGAATGCTTAATTTCTATTTGCCGACGAGGAATGCCTATCAACACAACTATAATTTAAGTGTATGCCCCAACAACAGCTGCAGTAAAGGATGAAATTTATGAGTTCTAAGAACAAGTACAAGCTGAAATTGACAGAACATGCAAACAGGATATCCTGATAGTCATGGGTGACTGGAACACAAAAGTTTTTTTTTTATTTTTTTATTTAGTATACATTTGTATACCGCTACTTCCAGCGATCAGCAGCGGTTTGATTACAGATTGGAAATCGTCAAATCATGACAGGAAATTTTGGCAACAAAGGCGGCGGCAAATGGTTGGAAAATATAGACTTGACAACAGAAATGAAGCTGGAAAAAGACTGATAGAATCCTGCAAAACAAACGATCTAGTCATCGCAAACACCTTCTTCCAGCATCAAAAGGGGCGACTGTATCCATGGACTTCACCGAATGGATTGTATAAAAATCAAATTGACTACATCTGTGGAAGTCAACAATAGAAAGGCTCTATAACATCAACAAAGACAAAACCTGGAGCTGACTGTGGAATAGATCACCAAATACTAGTATGCAAACTCAAACTAAAGTTGAAAAACAGCAAGCCACTCATAAATATAGCAAAATATGACTTTGAGAATATACCACCAGAATTTAAAGACTTCCCGCAAAATCGACTTGCTGCTTTAGATACAAATGACAGAGCTCCAGAAGAGTTATGGGACAACATCAAGAAGGTTGTGTTGGAAGAAAGCAAGAAATCTCTACAAAAGGTGAAAAAGCAAAAACAGCCGAACATACTCTAAAAATTGCCCAGAAATGCAGAGAAGTTAAAGCCAGAGGAGAAAGAGAGGCAATCGCAGAACTCAATAGAGATTTCCAATGTGCAGCAAGACTAGACAAGGGAAGTACTACAATGATACATGCAAGGAAATAGAAGAAGAAACTATTAGTAGAAGAACAAGATTGGCTTTCCTAAAACTATGAAAGTTAAAGAAAAAATTCCAGCCTCAAACTGGAATGTTTCAAGAAGATCAAGGAAAAGTGTAAAGAATATACAGAGTTGTTACATGATAAAGATCAAGTGGACCATCAGCCGTTTTAACCTGTACCTTATGATCCGGAACCATTGGTGATGAAAGAAGATGTTGAAGAAGCATTGAAAGCCTTATCAAAGAACAAAGCACCAGGCATTGATGGCATTCCCGTAGAAGTATTAAAGCAATCTGATGCAGCTGAACCATACTTGCAAGGCTCTGCCAGGAAATTTGGAAAACATCATCATGGCCAACTGATTGGAAAAGATCTGTGTTCATACCTATTCTAAATAAAGGTGGTTTGCTCTTTTTTAACTTTAGCTTGAGTTTGCATACTAGTAGTTGAATATCTGTATCACAGTCAGCTCTAGGTTTTGTCTTTGTTGATGTTATAGAGCTTTTCCATCATTGATTTCCACAGATGTAGTCAATTTGATTTTTATACAATCCATTGGGTTGTGTACAGTCTCTGCTTGTGTTGCTGGAAGAAGGTGTTTGAGATGAATAGATCGTTAGCCTTGCAGAATTCTATCAGTCTTTCTCCAGTCTTATCAAAGAACAAAGCACCAGGCATTGATGGCATTCCCATAGAAGTATTATTTATTTATTTTTTTATTTATTTAAAACTTTCTTATATACCGCCTCTTCCATAGATCAGAGGCGGTTTACATATAACAAGTGTAACAAGAACAGGTTTTACATAGAACGGAATTTTAAATTATTTACAATCAACTTTTAAATTAACAGCATTTGAATTATTGACAATCAACTTTTAAATCAACATTATTGTAACTATATTATTAATTGTAAACAACTATATACAGGAGTAGTAGAGTAGGTAGCGTTACAGCAATCTGATGCAGCTCTTACTGTACTTACAAGGCTCTGCCAACAAATTTGGAAGCCAACATCATGGCCAACTGACTGTAAAAGATCTGTGGTGTTTATACCAATACTAAAGAAAGGTGATCCAACTGACTGTGGAAATTATCGCACAATCGCTCTGATCCCACATGCTAGCAAGATTCTACTGAAAATTATTCAAAAGAGACTATAACCATACCTGGAAGAAGAACTACCTGAAGTGCAAGCAGGGTTCAGGAAAGGGCAAGGAACAAGAGACATCGCAGATGTAAGATGGATCCTTGAAAAGACTAAAGAATATCAAAGGTTATCTATATGTGTTTTCACTATAGCAAGGCTTTTGACTGTATAAACCATGAAAAACTCTGGGCCACATTAAAAAGCATGGTTATACCAGAACACCTGATCATTCTCTTGCACAACCTTTACATTGATCAAGAAAGCACAGTTACTTACCTGTAAAAGGTGATCTCTGGGAACAGCAGGAATAAGTCTTCACATATGGGTATCGTCGGTACCGACGGAGCCTACGCAGGAACGCTCCCCAGCGTCCAGAAAGAAAGCTTTTGGGAGCATCCCACAGCGCCTGCGCGCTGCCTTCCCGCCTTTACTAACTGCCTCTCTCCAGTTCGCGTTTTAAGCTGAGACAAAGAGAGAGAGAGAGGAAAGGAAAGATAGATAGAGAGATACAACTCCTAGGGGAGGTGGGTGGGTTGTGAAGACTTATTCCTGCTGTTCCCAGAGATCACCTGCTACAGGTAAGTAACTGTGCTATCTCCAGGAACAAGCAGGAATGAGTCTTCACATATGGGGACTCCCCAGCTAGAGATGTCAGGGAGATCTCCAAGGTTGTGAGTCCCTGAGAAGGGCTCTACCTCCCCCTATAGATCTCAGGCATCCAACCAGGGATGGGGGGTAGGAGTTGATTAGGTATGGAACAGGTGTTTGAGAACAGCCTGACCAAACAAGGCATCTCGGCGGGAGTCCTTGTCCAAGCAGTAATGGGCTGTAAAGGTATGAACAGAGGGCCCAGGTGGCCGCTCGACAGATTTGGTCGATGGACACAGAGTTTAGATGAGCCATAGAGGCTGCCATGGCACTCACATTGTGAGCTGTGACATGGCCCTCCAGAGAAAGGTTCTTACTCTGGTAGGCGAAGGAAATACACTGAGCAATCCAATTGGACAGAGTTCTCTTAGAGACTGGAAGTCCTAAATGAGAGGGATCAAAAGCAACAAATAGTTGAGAGGACTTTCTATGTTGCTGTGTCCTTTGTAAGTAAAAAGCAAGTGCTCTCTTACAATCCAGGGTATGAAGATTCCTCTCTGCACTGGATGCATGAGGTCCTGGAAAAAAGACAGGTAAATACACCTCCTCGTTCAGGTGAAAAGGTGAGACCACTTTAGGCATAAAGTGTGGATTAATCCTGAGGGCTACCTTGTCATGATAGAACCTTGTATAAGGAGGATTAGCCACCAAGGCTTGCAGCTCACTGATACGGCGAGCAGAGGTGACTGCAATGAGAAAAATAACCTTCCAGGAAAGGAATTTCAAGGAGGTAGTGGCTAAGGGTTCAAAGGGTGGCTTCATAAGCTGGCCAAGAACCAAATTCAAATCCCATGCCACTGGAGGTAGTCTAATGGGAGGTTTGGTTAAAAGAAGGCCTCTCATGAATCTTGCAATAAGAGGATGAGAGGAAATAGGATGTCCATTGAGAGGCTTAAGGGATGCTGCAATAGCACTCAAATGGACTCTTACTGAATTCGTTTTAAGGCATGCATGGGATAAATGCAGCAAATACTCTAGTAAAGAATTCAGGGGTATTGCAAGAGGGTTAAGACCCTTCTCTGCACACCAAATGGTAAACCTTTTCCATTTAAAATCATAGGAACGTCTAGTGGAAGGCTTTCTGGAAGCATGAAGGATATCCTTCACCTGCTGAGAAAGATGCACATCTTGAAGGTCTAGGCCTTCAACAACCAGGCTCTGAGATGAAGAGACTGGGGATTTGGGTGCCACAACGTTCCCTCCTCCTGGGACAGGAGGTCTGGAGCAGATCCCAAGTCCAGGGAGGGAGCTTGAGAGAGATGAAGAAGTAGACGGTACCACACTTGGCGTGGCCAACGTGGAGCTATGAGGATCATAGACCCCTTGTCTCTCTGAAGCTTGAACAGTGTCTTGGAAATTAGGGGAATGGGTGGAAAGGCATAGAGGAAGTCTTGCCCCCAGTGGAGGAGGAAAGCATGCCTGGCCTGAACTCCCTGACACGGAATCCTGAAACAGAACCGGGGAAGTTTGGCATTCCACGGACTTGCAAACAGGTCTATGTCCGGGGTTCCCCAAATTCGAAAGATCCTGGCTATCTGGTCCCCATGGAGGGACCATTCGTGTGGAAGCAGAACTCGACTGAGTCTGTCTGCCCAAGAGTTTTGAACCCCTGGAAGATACACAGCCATGAGATGAATTTGATGCTCTCTGGCGAAGGCCCACAATCTCAAAGCTTCGTTGCAAAGCGACAGAGAGCCAGTCCCGCCCTGCTTGTTCACGTAGAACATGGCTACTTGGTTGTCCGTGTGGATGAGGACTGTCTTGTAGCTGGAGCAGGGTGTGGAAGACTCTGAGAGCTAGAAGAATTGCTCTGAGTTCTAAGAGGTTGATATGGAGAGATGTCTCCTGTGGAGACCAGATGCCCTGGGGGGAGAGATCTTGTAGATGAGCTCCCCAACCCTTTGGGGAGGCATCTGTTGTAAGGGTTGCTTGGGGTAGCAACTGTTGAAAGGGGGACCCCAGCAACAGATTTTGAGTGGACGTCCAAAACTGGAGGGACCAAAAGAGGCGACTGAAGGTTGCTATTTTGTCTGACAGGCAACCTGATGCCTGGGTCCATTGGGTGGACAGAGTCCACTGAGCTGCCTTGGCGAGCGTAAGGAACCACATGCACGGTGGATGCCATGTGGCCTAACAGTTGTAACATCTCTCGAGCAGTTAAATGGGACTTTAACTGAATTTGAGAGGCTAACTGCACCAAGCGTAGACAAGGGGCCTGGGGAAGATAGGCCCTTGCAGTTGTGGTATCCAGCAAGGCCCCTATGAACTCCAATGACTGAGTAGGGGTGAGTTGTGATTTTGGGATGCTTATTACAAGTCACAGATACTGAAGAACACGCCTTGTGCAGGCTAGGGAAGCTTGGGCCTCTGACTGGGATGGAGCTCGGATGAGCCAGTAGTCCAGAAATGGGAATACAAATATTCCTAGAGTGCGTAGAAATGCAGCTACTACTGCCATGCATTTTGTGAACATTCTTGGAGCAGAGGCCAGACCGAAAGGAAGCACTCTGTATTGGTAGTGCTTTCCCTGATAAAGGAACCGAAGGAACCTTCTGTGTGTTGGATGGATGAGGACATGGGTGTACGCATCCTTGAGATCTAGAGAACAAAGCCAATCCTGACTCTGAAGGTATGGAAGGAGAGCACCTAGAGAAATCATCTTGAATTTCTCCTTGCATAGAAACTTGTTCAATTCTCTGAGATCTAATATGGGTCTGTAGCCCTCTGTTTTCTTTGGGATAAGAAAATAAGGGAAGTAGAACCCTGAACTTTGTTGAAGAAGGGGTGCTTCTTCTATTGCTCTTTGGGCAAGAAGTGTAGCAATCTCATGACCAAAAAGGTCGAGGAAAAATGTTGGAGAATTGAACTGTCTCACCATGGTGTGAGGAGGAAGGTTTAAGAAATGAAGCTTGTACCCCTCCCTTATGATGGAGAGGGTCCATTGCTCTGCTGTGATTTGTTCCCATCTGGGAGCAAAGTTAGCTAACCTTCCTGGAATGGTGAGAGGCTCTGGTTCTTCTAGAGCCAGAAAGGCTAAGTTCTCTAGTTGTAAGTCAAAGGCCCTGAGGAGGCTTAGGCTGCTGGGCCGTAGCAGTCCTTGCAGCCTTAGGCTTGGCTTGTTTAGGTTGTTGCTGACGCTTTGCAGCAAAACGACCTGCAGAAGATGCCTGGTGACCATAACCAGGATAATATTTCCCTTTTTTGAGAAAGAAAGCCTTTTTGAATAACCTTTTTCTAGCAGGAGCTGAAGTAGACTTTGAAAGTCTATCTAAAGCAGAATTTTCAGCATCCATCTGAGTGGCCTTTGCTTGCCAATCCTTGCCAAAAATGTTTTCACCTGTACAAGGAAGATTTCTTAATCCATCCTGGACCCAGGGTTCCAAATCAGAAGCTTGTAACCAAGCAAGTCTGCGTGCACCTATGGCAATAGCTGAGGCTCTGCTGGCACACTCAAAAGAGTCAAAGGCTGCACGGTTGGAAAATTTGGAAACATCCTGGGCATGTTTAAGCCAGGTGAGAAACGCCTTCCTTTTATCTTCTGAGATAAAAGGAGATAAAGTTAGCAGATGATCTGTAACTTCCTTTAGAAACATCCCCATATAGAGACTATAGGAGTTGATTCTGGCAGTAAGCATATTGGCCTGGAATATTCTCCTGCCAAAAGCATCCAAGGTTCTGCATTCTCTTCCTGGAGGATTAGATGGATGCCTTTTTGCACTCTTTATCTTCTTCATAGCAGACTCTACCACAATAGAGTGGTGAGGAAGCTGAGTCTTATGAAAGCCAGGACAAGGAGGAACACGGTACATGGTGTCCAACCTGCGAGAATGAGGGGAATTAGTAAGAGGTGTCTCCCATATGCCCAGCATGTCATCATAAAGTATCTCATGAATTGGTAAAGTAGCTGCCTCTTTAGGAGCCTTAGGATATTGTAAAATATCTAATTTCTTGGCTCTAGGCACTGGTTCAGGGGCCACTGAAATAGAGAGGCCCCTGGTCACTTCCCTAATGAAGTCTTGAAAAGACAAGTCTTCTGGAGGAGACATTCTTCTTTTTGGAGAAGAGGGCTCCTGAGGAAGGAGTACCGATGCTTCGACAGAAGTCTCTGATTCATCAGTCTTCAGAGGAATCGAAGTATCTCCTGTCCGGATGCTCTTGCAGAGCCCGATACGCGTACCGAGTGGTATCGACATCGTGAGTGATCGGTACCGATGGGCATCACAGGACAGGGTACCGCTGCAGTCGACACCGAAGCCGATGTTGATGCAATCGGTACCGGCACCGGAACCGATATCGGTGCCTGTGCCGGAACCGGTACCAACAACGGAGTTTGTTGTGGTACCGGAGGCGTCGCAGCTTGTATGAATGCCGTGATGGCATGCTGCATGGTCAGAATATTCTGATCCATCGACGCGACCAATGTCTGGATGTCGGTACCAGTGGAAACCACCGGTACCCCAGAACATGGCAACAGGTGATCGGTCGAGGCCACGCCATCGATGTCAACCTGTGACCCCATAGATGAAGCTTTGGAAGTCGGAGCTTCCCGCCGGGGTAATTTTGCCGGTGCAGGATCCTCGAGGGCAAGCCCGGAGGCATCTCGATACTTAGAGAGAGATCTACCCTTCGAGGACCGGCTGGACTTATGTTTGGTTACCTGAGATCCATGGGAGGAAGAAGCAGCCCTGGAAGACGTTGATGCCACCGAAGCTGCATCAGAGGGAAACAGGGTACTGAGCTTTGCTGCTCGATTCTGTCGACCTCTTTTAGACATCATGGAGCAGGACTCACAATCGGTGATGGAGTGGTCAGGACCCAAACATTTTAGACACCAGTCATGGGTGTCGGTGATAGAAAGGGTACCGCTGCACCTCGTGCACTTTTTAAACCAGGAAGCGGGCTTTTCCATGAGGAAAATTCTTCTAGGCCTAAGGCCCAAAAGGAAAAATGCACAAAAGTGGGAAACGGTAGGTTTTGTTTTTTTTTTTAAAGAAGAAAGAAAGAAAGAAAAGACCGGCGGTACCGGTCCGACGTCGAAGAAGGCAGACGCGCGACCAAAGAAATAAAGAAAAATAAAGAACTTCTTCAGCGGTGACAGGAACACGACCTGCTGGCTCCGTGGAAAAGAAGAACTGGAGAAAGGCGGTTAGGAAGGGCGGGAAGGCAGTGCGCAGGCACTGTGGGATGCTCCCAAAAGCTTTCTTTCTGGACGCTGGGGAGCGTTTCCGCGCAGGCTCCGTCAGTACCGACGATACCCATATGTGAAGACTCATTCCTGCTTGTTCCTGGAGATGCAATAGTTCAAATGGAACAAGGAGAAACAGAATGGTTTAAAATTAGCAAAGGTGTACGACAAGGCTGCATACTTCCCCCCTACCTGTTTAATTTATATGCAGAACAAATCATCAGAGAAGCATGACTCTATGAAGATAACAGATATGAGAAGATTGGTAGGAGACTCATCAACAATCTTCGCTATGCTGATGTTACCACATTACTGGCGGAAAGTGAAGACGATCTGAAACATTTGCTTCTCGAGATCAAGGAATATAGCTTTAAAATGGACCTACACCTTATTGTAAAGAAGACAAAGATCTTGACAACTGGCAAAATCAATAAGTTCATAGTTGATGGAGAAGAAATTGAAATAGTGGACAACCTTAACCTACTTTAACCAACTATCAAGAAAGAAGCAACAAGCAGTCAAGAAATCATATATTGAATTGCATTTGGCAGAATGGCTAAAAAGGACCTAGACAAGATTCTCAGGAGCAGAGATGTCTCTCTTCATACAAAGATTCCACTTGTTCAAGCCATGGTATTTTCAATAACGTCATATTGATGCAAAGGCTGGACAATGAAAAAGATAGACAGGAAGAAAATTGATGCCTTTCAATTATGGTGCTGGCGACGAATACTGTGTATACATACCATGGACTGTCCGAAGAACAAACCAGTCAGTACTAGAGGAGATCAAACCTAAGCTTTCTTTAGAAGCTCAGATGACAAGACTTCGACTTTAATACTTTGGACACATCATGCGATGAGAGAGATTATTAGAGAAAGACATCATTCTTGGCAAAATAGGTCGGTGCAAAAGAGGAAGGCCAGCAATGAGATGGATCGATACAAAAACAGCAGCTATGGGTGCCAGTGTGTCAACAATGAGCCACCTGAATAAAGACCGAAAATGGTTTAGGACATCTAGAGGGTCGCCATGGGTCAACACAGACGCGACGGAACTTAACAACAACACTGCCTTACTTTTAGGAAATGGAAATTTACTCACTTTTCCAACTGCATGTCCATTATCTTTGAAAATTACGCTGCTTTCTTTTAATGGAGGGATGTCCTTCAATGACTCAATTATTACTGAAAAACAGAAAAAAAAATGTAACAGTGAGCACTACTGTTTACTAAGCTACTGAAATAACATACTGATTCATGATATTCAAATGTTGTAAGCTGGCATTAACTGGTGTATCCAATCAACAATCTATTTCTAACGTAAAGAAAGTTAAAAAAAAAAAAAAAAAAAGAGTTGCTACCAGAAAGAAAACCCATCTGCGCATAGTCTGCAAAAATTATAATCCTAATTCTGTACTATTTAATTTTGTTTTCTGTACATCCATCACTTCTATAGCATATGGTATGATCTGTACACAGACTTGCACTGTGTTAGTACTAGCAGGCCCATATTTGTAGTTTGTTTGGTTTATAAAAGAACCTCATACATAAAGCTATATGAAGAACATGCTTCCTGTATGTGATATCACTAAAACCTAGAATATATGCATATAGAGAGTTATTTTTTAATATGGCACCCTAGGATAAGAGGTTAAGCAAGTGTCAATTTCATAAAGACAGAGGTACCTATACGTTTTTATAAAATACTAGTATAAATGAACAGATGTAAACGTCAGCACATGTATTATTGAAATAAATGCATAAATTAACATTTTATAGTCCACGCATATACTTTGTGATTCCATCCACACTACATCCCCAGCTTCTTGAAAAGCATGTACACATGCCAGCTGATAATGCTAAGGAGAAATTTTACATACCCACTAATTTCCTTTCCTTGAATCCTACTAGACCAGTAGAGATGAATGGGTTATTCTCCCTAGCCAGCAAATGGAGGCAGACTAGAGCAGCTTTCAGTGATGACATCACTAGTATATTATGCTGATGCAGCACCGAGAAGCCAGTATGACAAATTCCAAGCTGAAGAAAGACTGAAAAATCCTAACATTGTACAACGTTTTTGGCTCTTATCACGCTTGACTGCATCAGACACTGATACTGCTAAAGCAGTTAAAGACAGCAGGGCTTTCAAACCTTTAGGAGTAGTCTTCTTAAGGTGGGCACTGAACTCGTCTAGCAAGATTCAAGGAAAGGAAATTAGCGGGCATGTAAAATTTCTCCTTCCTTATCATCCTGCTAGGCCAGTCCAGATGAGCAGGATGTACCCAAGCAGTCAGGACACAGAGTGCTACTACTATGAATTACAAGGTGTACATAGCGCTGTACATATAGATATAAGAAACAGTCACTAATCATCAAGAGCTTACAATCTAAACACATGGGAGGAAAATGTCACTCCAGAAAGAACTGTTCTTCCAATGGCATCCACATGCAACTGTAGTACTTCACAAGATGCTTAGAGATGTCAGGGTAGCCACCTTGCAGATATCTTCCAGAGACACTATGGCAGACTCAGCCAATGATGAGGTTTATGCCCTACTGGAATGAGTTCTGACTTCTTGCAGCACATAGTTTCCACACAGATGGTAGGCTGAACTAACAGCCTTCTTATGTCGGCGGGCAATCAAGGCCTTGGAAGCTGCCAGCTCTTTCCTCAGACTTCTAAAGAGGCAGCGACGGTCCAATCACCAGAAAGAATTAGTAGTCTCCAGATACTTCACCAGTGCCCTCTTCATATCTAACAGATGTAGCAAAGGGGGTCTGATGAAAGTCCTCTTTCCAGGAGAGCAGGATCACAAACTGATTAAGATGAAAGGGAGACAGTATTTTTGAGAGAAAAGATGACACTGTCCTCAGGGAGACAGATGCTGACGAGATGACCAGAAATGGCCACCTAAAGGATCAAGGCCTGTAGCTCTGACACCTGCCTGGTGGCCAATAGCCACCAGGAAAACCACTATAAGGGCCACCAAAATGATCCTGTACAGAAGCTAGCTCAAGGGCCATGTGGAAAAGACATAAAGGAGCCCCTCCTGTGGCTACACTTGCAGAAGAGCATCCAAGTCCACCACCTGCAGATCCTTCCTAGGGTTGAAAAAGGTCTTCACCTTGGAATTCTCCTGGGTAGCCATCACAACGTGCAGAGGCTTAGCACCCACTCACCGGGATCCATGATGTTTCGGCTCAAGAAATCTACGTGTATAATGTTGACTCCCACAATGTGTGCCACCAACAGAGACACTATGACAGGCCTCTGTCTATCGACAGATTTCTGCCATTTACATGGCTACCGCAGCACTGTGCGTTCCACCTTGCTTGTTGATGTATGCCATTTATGTGGTATTGTCTGAGAAAGCACAGTTACTTACCTGTAACAGGTGATCTCTGGGAACAGCAGGAATAAGTCTTCACATATGGGTACGTCGGTACCAACGGAGCCTGCACGGGAATGCTCCCCAGCATCCAATCAGAAAGCTTTTGGGATCATCCCTCGCGCCTGCGCACTGCCTTCCCGCCTTTTCCACTGCCTCTCCTCAGTTGAGTTTCATAGCTGAGACAAAAGGAGAGAAAGAGGAAAGGAAGATAGATAGATAGATACAACTCTTAGGGGAGGTGGGTGGGTTGTGAAGACTTATTCCTGCTGTTCCCAGAGATCACCTGTTACAGGTAAGTAACTGTGCTATCTCCAGGAACAAGCAGGAATGAGTCTTCACATATGGGGACTCCCTAGCTAGAGATGCCAGGGGGAGATCCCATAAAATGTGTGTCCCTGGATCAGGACTGCAGTTCCCACACATGGATCTCCGGCATCCCATGAGGGATGGTGGGTAGGAGTTGAAAGGAGAGGAGCTGTAAGAAAACAGCAAAGCTAAGGACTACAGGAGAGGAGTCCTTGGTATGTATGATAAGTACCATTAAAATTATTTAATGAACAATCACAAAATGGATCTTACCTACTGGATTGTAGGAAGTAGAGAGCGTGATGGAGTCTACTGGAGATTCAGTAGAGGATCCTCAAGGTGACCTCACGCAGTGAGGGTGAAGGTCCAAATCTGGAATTGGCAGGTGACCCAGGTGTCAACTGGGGTAGTATAAGAACGGCAGGTCTTCAGTGGAAAGCTTTATGGAAAAAAGCTGAAAACTCTTTTAGCTACAGAGTCATTGACATTGAGGAGTAAAAGAGGAAGACTGACCGATTTGGACAAGTAGCCCAGTCCTGGAGGGAAGAAGGGGTATGGAAAAAAGCCCGTATTCCCAAGGAGGACAGATGTGTGAAGGGCTGAAATCTCAGAACTACTGAAGATCTACACTGTCTTTCCTAGCTGGTGATAGATAGGAAAGATATTGAAGCATGATGCTTCAGGGATAGCGAGTCCTAGAGTAAAGTGGAAGCTGCTAGTACCACAGTAGTGGTTTTGTGCATAACAGCCCCTACATACCGAGGGACAGTACGAAGATATGCAAACCCACTGTCTGGAACCCCTGAGAAGGTAAAAACCTTTATAGCAGAGACAGTTAGGGAGATAGTATGTAATACATATCTACCTATAAAAAGCATCTCGACAGATAGATAGATAGATAGATATCCCTCTATATATGTATGTGTGTATATATATATATATATATATATATATATATGGGCATAACCCATGCACACACAGCTTACAGACATATGTATGTATAGAAATAAATAGAGATATATACATACATGAATATGTAAGTTTGAAGATACATGTCTGCAACTAAGCCCCATAAGAACATTCACATGAGAGATGTGAAGGAGAAAGATTCATCTAATAACAAGAAGATGGAACCTACTTGAAAAGATATATAGAGAATCTATTCCTCCGGGCTAAGAGGGTGCAGGAATGCTATCCAGTGAAATAACCAGGATGGTTGCGTGAAAAAACTGAGGATAATATCAGTCTGTAGAGAGCAAGTCGTGAGTTCTGTAGAACTCTGACATTGTAAATGGACAGAAAACGCATAGAGGGAGATACCAGGATGACCCACTGGAGGGACACAGGGGTATCATGCGTTACTAGTAGAATATGTGCTGTCCATGAGGAGTAGGATAGCATGAGGCCAAGCTGTAAGGAAAAAAAGAGCATATTCCTGCAGGATTGGGAAAGTCCTTGGACATTCACGCAGAAAAAGCTTATATCCTGTATTATAACAGGAGACAAGAGGGTGTGGAGAACCCTCACAGTCATGGAAAATGACTGATAAGCCTTTTCTACTATATGGAATAGCCATCAGAGACAAAGTTCAATGCTCTCTAGCAAGGGCCCATAGTAGAAAGCTTCTCTTAAGATTGCAGAGAGCATTATGCAGGAGAATTACGAGATAAAACTGACTGTAGGTCAGCTGTGTTGCCAAATCCAAGGAAATGGAGATGGCCAGAAAGAAGATAATGTAAGAAGCCTGAAGTGAGTAGGATTATCCAAGATAGATGAGGACTATCTTGGAATCACTACTAAGGTTAGACAGACTGGAAACTTGTGGAAAAGTACCAGTAGATCAATCACTGGAACTCCTGCATGAACAGCAACTGAAAGAGACAGCAGAGGGAATCTTCCTGTGAAAACACAGAGAGAACAGACAAAGGGAAAGGAGTAGTCCTGTCCCTGTCTGATAAGCTGTCTAGAGAATTTATTCAAAGAAAAACTCTACACTGGCATGAAAGGTGTACAGTATGGTACCACTCAATCAGGAGAAAACCTGGATGAGAGGGTAGAAAAACAGGAACTGAAGGGTGACTTACCATATGGTGAGTCAGCTGAAGAAAAAAATGTTCATGTTGGGACAGAAACTATCATGGGATAGTAGTTAACTTCTCTTCTTGGTAGGAAGAAGAGGAGAAATCTGTAACCCATAGACAAGAATATCCTGACAGCTCAGTACATCCTGAAGAAAGGAAGCCATGTGTAGAGCTTTAAAGAAAAAAAAACAGTGAACAAAGTTCTGCTAAGAAGAGGTTAACTGTAGGTTGCAACCTTCAGGAACCTATGGTTGCCTGGTATGCTCAGACTGGCTAGAGTTTGGATTCTTCAGACCAGGACGAGGTGTCCCCTGCTTGGGTACATCTGGATGATGGGCAGGAGAAGAGTGAAACCTTCTTTTCTTAGGGAAAGAAGGTTTGGTAGGACATTTCCTACCTCCTGGGAAAGAAGGAGGCTTAGGATGGTTTCCAGAACCAGGGAAGTCAGTGGAGCAGAGAGCAACCTGACGTAAAGCCTCCTTATTGAAGAGATTTTCTCCAGTACAAGGAGAATTACCCAGTGTGTGTTGTGCCCATCTGCTCAAGTCTGAAGCCTGGAGCCAGGCTCTACGACGTGCTCCTATGGCAATAGCAGAGGATCTGCTAACAGACAATAGAGTCTAGAGAAGCACAAGAAAGAAACCAAGAGAGATTCTGGCTATGACTAAGAAGTAAGGAATAGTCTGCAGCCTTAGGCTCTGATAGAAAAGGAGTCAAAAGAGATAATTTCTTTGTGACCTCCTGGAGAGATAGACTCATATAAAAAATATAAGAGATAATCCTTGATGCCAGCATAGATGTTTGGAAGGTTGACGTCCAAAGGCATCAAGTGCTCTAGATGCACGACCTGGTGGATAAGAAGAATGCTTCTTCTTGCTTTTTACCTTCCTCATTGCTGATTACACTACAATGGAATGATGGGGAAGTTGAGTCTTTTGAAACCCTGGAGAGGGGGGCACCTGATACAGAACATCAGTTGCTGCAGAAGGTGAGGGAACCCTTAAAGGTGATTCCCATATTCTCAGAAGAAGATCCTGCAAAGAATGATGTAAAGGAAGCATTATATTTTCCTTTTCTGCAGGAGAGCCTCGAGTAGGATCACAGCCAGGGATAGGAATAGCAAGAAATATTGCCATGTCAAGGAGAAATTTCTGAAAAGAGGGATCTCCAATGGGAACTATCCCTGGGCAGGCTAAGGTTGAAGGAGCAGCCTGAGCACCAGATGATGTACTGGTCTGGTGCAGAAAAAGAACCCCACTAGATGGATAGTGGTACTGGCAGTCACGATTTGAGGCAGTCAGTACTGCATCGTCCATGCCAGGTATCGATTCCAAACTAGGCATAGAGAGGATCGATGGTGCCGATGTAACTGCAGGAACCGACATCGATACCGATAGCTGAGTCAGAATCGGAGACGGTAACGCCATTGAAGCAGTCATCGGAGGCTGCTCAAGTGGTACCGAGGCAACCAGAAACGCTTGGTGAATATCCTTGGTACTGCGTATCCAGAAACGATAAGGGTCGGTTCCGAGACGCGTCGGTACCCAGTCATCTAGACTAGATATCGATTCCAGATTCGGCATCGAAGGATGTCTAGAGGGTACCGACGTCGGTGGTGGTATCGGCGATGTTGTCGATACAGGAAAGTCAATCTGGGTCGTATCGATCGGTCCCGAAGGTACCGAGAACGCCAGATGACGATCCCTGGTGAAGAGTGGATCACTCAACACCGGTGCTGATGCCGGGGTATCGGTACCGCTCGAAGCGGATGCCACCACCGAGCATGGCTGAGATACAGGAAAGTCAATCTGGAACGTATTGATCGGTCCCGAAGGTACCGAGAACGCCAGATGACGATCCCTGGTGAAGAGTGGATCACTCAACACCGGTGCCGATGCCGGGGTATCGGTACCGCTCGAAGCGGATGCCACCACCGAACATGGCTCAGGTATGTTCTGTGAGGGGTGAGCCCCAGGAACAACCTGAAACCCCTGAAATGCTTTGGAGCCCGGAGAATCCCGCCAGGGTTTTAATGCCAATGGGGTCTTGAGGGCAAGGCCGGAGCCCATCATCATGCTTGGCATGAGACCTACCACTCAAGGATTGGCTAGTCTCAACAGACTGTTTGTGGGTTACCTGATCCTGTAGAGAAGAAAAGGCCGGTGCCCTCACTCCGGGAGGGAAAAACGGTATCGAGGGAAACTCGAAAGAGTGAAGTTCTTCTCACAGTTTTGCTGCCTTGTTGTGTTCAGGAGAAAAAAGGGTCAGAACCCAAACAGGTTAGAAACCAGGCATTGGAGTCTAAAAGGAAAACTGTGCTTCCACAGTGAAGGCACTTCTTAGGAGAAGAAGGCTCCATGATGGAGAGGCCTTGTAGGCCCAAAAAATTTAAGACAGAAACTGAGGGAAAAATTTCCCTGAGTTTAAGAAAAGGAAAAGAAAAACCCACCGGTGGTACCAGTGGCGGCGGGAAAAACAGCCGCGACCACAAGAAAACAAGAAATAAAGGATTTGAAGAAAAACGTTTCTGCGGTGACAGGAAGACATCCTGCCGGCTCCGCGGAAAAACGAAAACTGAGGAGAGGCAGTGGAAAAGGCGGGAAGGCAGTGCGCAGGCGCGAGGGATGCTCCCAAAAGCTTTCTGATTGGATGCTGGGGAGCATTCCCGTGCAGGCTCCGTCGGTACCGACGTACCCATATGTGAAGACTCATTCCTGCTTGTTCCTGGAGATCACCGATTCCTTGCTCTCCAAGAGGGTCCAGAACTTCTCCAGAGACAGGCAAATCACCCTGGCCTCTAACCTGTTGATCAACCAGTAGATTTCCTGTGGGGCCTAGAACCCCTGTGCAAACTGAGCCAGATAATAAACTCCCCCACTCAAAGGGATAGTATCTGGTGTCTCCAGAAGCATTCCATTCATCAGAGAATGAATTTGCAACCACCAGGCTAGATTAACCTTGATGTTCCAGGGAAAAGGAAGACTTTATTCAAACTGGGAGCAAGGAGATTAGTAAGTCAGAAGGTGCCCCTCCTGGGGGCACGTGTGCTCTGGCACAAGGAAGTAGCTCCAGAGTCAAAGCCATTGACTCCAAGAGTTGCAGGCAGCTCCACACTCTGGGAGCTGCCCAATAGCAAAACACCCTGAGCTGCATCCGCAGCTTGGTCAATTTCTCCAGAGGAAGAAATACTCTGCCCAAGCAAGGGTCAAAGTGGGTAACCAGATACTCAAAGTCCTCAGAGAAAATTAAACTGCTTTTGGGGCAGTTGATCACTCAACTCGGCCTTTCCAACCACTGAATCACCTGGGACGTGTCTGCTATGGACGTCTTCAGAAAGTTGGACCAAACCAGCCAGTTGTTCATGTAGAGGTGAACTAAAATCCCCTGTCTTGCACAAGAAAGCCACCATGGCCTTTTGAGAAAGTGCAAGGGGTCATAGCAAGCCAAAAGGCAGGTCCCAGAACTGCAAGCATGGGCCCAAGAGGCAGAGAAACCGCTGATGTCCTTTCCTTGTTGGGTATATAGAAATATATCTTAGAAAGGTCCCAGGAGGTTAGAATTTCCCTTTGCTGGACCAACACAATGACAGAAAATATGGCACTATGAGCTTAGTTTTGACCACCTTCAAATCCTGTATGAACCACTTTTCTTTGCTACTATGAAGTAAATGGAATACTTCACCTGATCTTCTATAGAGCCAAGGCTTTGAGAGCCTGCAACTGCAGGAGGCACTGAAGAGTTTCCTCAATCACCACTCTCTTAACTAGGATGCCACAAGAATACTCTAGAAAGGCATTCTACAGAGACTCTGCAAACTCCAGCACATATCCCTTTTCTAGGACCTTGAAGATCTACTGGTCTGATGTGAGCTGGGTCCTTTGCAAGCAAAACAGCCATGTCTCTTAGAAATAACTCAGGCACCCATCTTATGTCACTAACAGGACATACCAGCTCCTGAGGAGTTGCCTACTGAGTCTTGCAAGCCATGGGATTCACAAAAAGACTAACCCTTTTTGAGTTTACATCCATTGGAGGTATAGGCTGCGCCATAACTCTTTTCAGCCACACTTCAAGCTCAGCCCAATGAGAGGAACTCCAGAACCTCTGGGCCTATTTTCTGTGAGCCTCTATGGATGAGCTTCTCCCAAACCCTTCACCAGTTTCTCTAGGTTTTCCCAGTAGAGCAAGTTGCCCTTAAAGAGAATCACAAAAAACAGAGGAAAACTATCACAAGGATAAAATGTACAGAAACAAACAGTGGCCGTCCAAAACAGACCAAAGGGATAAAATAATTTGTATCAAATACATAAAATAATTTGTATCAAATACTTTTAAGTTGTATTTTATCCCTTTGGTCTGTTTATCTATGTACATTTTATCCTTGTGATAGTTTTCCTCCGTTTTTTGTGATTCTCTTTAAGGACAACTTGCTCTACTAGGAAAACCCAGAAAAACTGGTGAAGGCTTTGGCCAGGCAGTATTCAGTCATTTGTTTGGGGTATAGGTCGCCATACACAAGATCATAAATACATAACCTTTGGACCGCCTGACCTCGCTAGGTATAACAGGGACCCCCCTGAAATGGTTCACATCATACATATCCAATAGGATGCAACAAGTGCAATTCAACAACGACAGAGCTGATGCTTTCCCCCAAACCTAAGGGATCCCTCAAGGGTCTGCCCTCTCATCCCTACTGTTCAATTTGTATATAAAGCCGGTATGCAGTATTTTCCAGAAATACAACATAAATTACCACATATATGCCGACGATGTGATGTTATACACACAGCTCGACATAACACAGCCTAACTTCAGTCCACTAGAAGAATGCCTTGACATGCTCCAATCATGGCTTCAGCAAAACAACATGTCAATAAATCACAAAAAAACAGAGGTCATGTTCATGTCCAAGAAAGCCAATTTCATCCCGCCCACCACAGTCACACTAAACAAAAACATATACGATACAAAGCCTGTAATAAAGTATCTAGGAGTCCTACTTGACAGCAACCTCAAGATGGACAAACACCTCAGAACAGTTAACCGAGCCATCTTTTACAAACTCAAAATCCTTCAACCACTCCGCAATATCCTCGAGAAATCCGACTTTAGGTCTGTTGCTCAAGCACTAATCATTCCCCACCTGGATTACAGCAATGCCATTCTACAAGGGCTTCCAAAGAGCACACTAAGCATCCTGCAAATGGCTCAGAACGTGGCTGCAAGAGTCATCATGGAAAAGAAAGTCACCGACCACATAACCCCAGTTCTAATGGATCTGCACTGGCTCCCAGTGGCCGCCCGCATCATCTACAAACTACTCATCACAACATTTAAACTCATCAATGGCATCGCACCATCCTACCTCAATAACCTAATCACTATTCAACCTAGCAACAGGAGCAGGAGAACTATGAATCTCAACACCCTATGTATCCCGACCAGCATAAGATCTGTCAAGGCCGAAACAAGCAATAGGGCGTTCACATACTCAGCGCCAATCCAATGGAACCAACTACCGCATGAATTAAGGCTCACAAACAACCTGAACGAATTTAGATGAAAACTGAAAACCTATCTGTTTCAAACCCACTACAACTTGATCTAACTGCGATACCCTACCTCAACCAGATCTCCTCTGCCGCACTCGGCAGCATATAATCTAATAGTATATAGTCATGTATAACTTGTACACCTTGGCAACTAATTCCGTACAAATTGTATATAACCATGTATAGTCTGTACACCTTGGCAACTAATTCTGTACAAATTGTATATATGGGGCCCTCCCCAATCTACTGAAATCAAATGTATACCATGATCTGTGTGCTTTAATCAAATATGTATCGTATCCAAATGCTTGTCCCGTGTTACGTAATCATTGACTAATCAAAATGTAAAACTGAAATCTCAATGTACCGTACAATACATTATGATTCTGTAAAGTAAACCGCTGCTGATCGTAGGAAGCAGCGGTATACAAGTGTTTACTAAATAAATAAATAAAATAAATAATTGCCTAAAACATCATATACATACATATAAAAAAGTGTAGTTACTAACCTGTAACAGGTGTTCTCCAGGGACAGCAGGAATCAGTCCTCACTTATGGTGACATCGGCGCCGACGGAGCCCGTGAAGAGCAATTCCCCAGCTTTCAAAGAAAGCCTTTGGGATTGCTACTACGCATGCGTGGTTCTCTTCCCACCCAAGGGGGCCATCTTGCTCAGTCAGGTCCCTTAGCTCGAGCCCTACCAAGCAGATGGAAAGGGAAGGACAAAAATACAGCAACTCAATAGGGGAGGAGGGAGGGTGGGGAGAACTGATTCCTGCTGTCCCTGGAGAAAGCATAGTTACCCACCTGTAACAGGTGATCTCCGGGAACAGCAGGAATTTAGTCTTCACATATGGGTATCGTCGGTACAGATGAAGCCCGCATGGGAACGCTCCCCAGCGTCCAATAGGAAAGCTTTTGGGAGCATCCCACAGCGCATGCGTGCTGCCTTCCCGCCTTTTCCAAACTGTCCCTCTCCAGTTGAGCTTAAAGCTGACTCAAAAGAGAGAGGGAAAGAGAGAAAGAGACAACTCCTAGGGAAGGTGGGTGGGTTGTGAAGACTAAATTCCTGCTGCTCCCGGAGATCATCTATTACAGGTGAGTAACTATGCTATCTCCAGGAACAAGCAGGAATGTAGTCTTCACATATGGGGACTCCCTAGCTGCAGATGCCAGGGAGAAGGCTCCAGAAGTTGTGTGCCCTTGTGAAAGAGCTCCACTTCCCCCCATGGATCTCTGGCATCCTACCAGGGATGGTGGGTAGGAGTTGATTAAGTATGGAACAAGTGTTGAAGAACAGCCTGACCAAACAAGGCATCCCGGCGGGAGTCCTTGTCTAAGCAGTAATGGTCTGTGAAGGTATGAACCGAAGCCCAAGTAGCTGCTCGATAGATGTCGTCGATAGACACAGAGTGAAGATGAGCCATAGAGGCTGCCATGGATCTCACACTGTGAGCTGTGACATGGCCTTCAAGAGGAAGGTTTTTACTCTAATAGGCAAAAGATATACACTGTGCAATCCAGCTGGACAGTGTTCTTTTGGAGACTGGAAGTCCCAAATGACTAGGATCAAAAGCAACAAAGAGTTGCGAGGACTTTCTATGTTGCTGTGTCCTTTGCAAGTAAAAGGCCAAAGCTCTTTTACAGTCCAAAGTATGAAGATTCCTTTCTGCACTTGAGGCATGAGGCCTTGGAAAGAATACAGGAAGGTAAACCGCTTGGTTTAAATGAAAGGGCGACACCACCTTTAGCATAAAGTGTGGATGAGTCCTAAGGACTACTTTATCATGATGGAACCTTGTATAAGGAGGATCAGCCACAAACGCTTGCAATTCACTGATGTGACGTGCTGACGTGATTGCAATAAGAAAGATGACCTTCCAGAAAAGGAATTTCAAGGACGTAGTGGCTAATGGTTCAAAGGGTGGTTTCATGAGCTGCCCAAGAACCAGATTTAAGTCCCATGCCACCGTTGGTGGCTTAAAGGGAGGCTTAGTTAAAAGAATGCCTCTCATAAATCTCGCTATGACAGGAAATAGGTTGTCCATTTAGAGGCTTGAAAGAAGCTGCAATAGCACTCAAATGGACTCACATTGAATTGGTCTTAAGCCCTGCATTTGATAAATGAAGGAGATACTCCAGTAATGACTCCAGAGGTATCGCAAGAGGGTTAAGACCTTTCTGCGAGCACCATATTGTAAACCTTTTCCACTTGAATGCATAAGAGCGTCTTGTGGAAGGCTTCCTGGAAGCATAAAGGATATCCTTTACCTGCTGGGAAAGCACAGTTACTTACCTGTAACAGGTGATCTCTGGGAACAGCAGGAATAATTTTTCACATATGGATATCGTCGGTACCGATGGAGCCTGCGCGGGAACGCTCCCCAGCGTCCAATTAGAAAGCCTTTGGGAGCATCCCCACAGCGCCTGCGTGCTGCCTTCCCGCCTTTCCCAACTGTCTCTCCTCAGTTAGGTTTTAAAGCTGAGACAAAGAGAGAGAGAGAGAGGGAAAGGAAAGATAGAAAGAGAGATACGGACTCCCAGGGGAGGTGGGTGGGTTGTGAAGACTTATTCCTGCTGTTCCCAGAGATCACCTGTTACAGGTAAGTAACTGTGTTTTCTCCAGGAACAAGCAGGAATGAGTCTTTACATATGGGGACTCCCTAGCTTTAGATGCCAGGGAGAGACCCCAGAAGTTGTGTGTCCCTGGGACAGGGCTCCACTTCCCCCCGATGGATCTCTGGCATCCCATCAGGGATGGTGGGTAGGAGTTGATTAAGAATGGAACAGGTGTTTGAGAACAGCCTGACCAAACAAGGCATCCCGGCGGGAGTCCTTGTCCAAGCAGTAATGGGCTGTGAAGGTATGAACCGAGGCCCAAGTGGCTGCTCGACAGATGTCGTCAATAGACACAGAGTTCAGATGAGCCATTGAGGCGGCCATGGCCCTCACACTGTGAGCTGTGACATGGCCCTCCAGAGAAAGGTTCTTACTCTGATAGGCGAAGGAAATACACTGGGCAATCCAGTTAGACAGTGTTCTCTTGGAGACTGGTAGTCCCAAATGAGAAGGATCAAAGGCAACAAAGAGCTGAGAAGATTTTCTATGTTGCTGTCTCCTTTGTAAATAAAAAGCCAGAGCTCTTTTACAGTCCAAGGTATGAAGATTCCTCTCTGCACTTTATGCATGAGGTCCTGGAAAAAAGACAGGTAGGTAGACCTCCTGGTTGAGTTGAAAGGGCGAGACCACCTTAGGCATAAAATGTGGGTGAGTCCTAAGGACTACCTTGTCATGACGGAACCTTGTATAAGGTGGATTAGCTACGAGTGCTTGCAATTCACTAATACGTGCTGATGTGATTGCAATAAGAAAGATAACTTTCCATGAAAGGTATTTCAAGGAGGTGGTAGCTAAAGGTTCAAAAGGCGGCTTCATAAGCTGAACAAGAACCAGGTTCAAGTCCCATGCCACCGGAGGTGGTCTAATGTGAGGCTTTGTTAAAAGGAGGCCTCTCATGAACCTTGCTACAAGAGGATGAGAGGAAACAGGTTGTCCATTCAGAGGCTTAAGGGAAGATGCAATAGCACTCAAATGGACCCTTACTGAGTTATTTTTAAGGCCTGCATTAGACAGATTTTATTTTATTTTATTTATTACAGGCTCTTATATACCGCTCTATTCAGAATCAGCGCGGTTCACAATATAACAACATACCATAACAACAAACTGTTAGGTTTTACAGAGAACAAGGTCAGAGAACTTGGATAAAACATGGGATGGAGCAGAGATTCCAGGGGTATGGCAAGGGGGTTAAGACCCTTCCCAGCGCACCAGATAGTAAACCTCTTCCACTTGAAAGCATAAGAATGTCTAGTGGAAGGTTTTCTGGAAGCATAAACAACATCTTTCATCTGTTGAGAAAGATGAAGATCTTGGAGATCTAGGCCTTCAGCAACCAAGCCCTGAGATGCAGAGACTGGGGATTGGGATGCCACAACTTCCCGTCCTCTTGAGATAGGAGATCTGGAGCAGAACCTAACTCGAAGGAGGGAGCTTGAGAGAGATGTAGAAGCAGAGGGTACCACACTTGCTGTAGCCAATGAGGAGCTATGAGAATCATGTGGCCTCTGTCTCTCTGAAGCTTGAACAGGGTTTTTGGAATAAGGGGAATGGGTGGAAAGGCATACAGGAAGTCTTGACCCCAGTGAAGGAGGAAAGCATCCCTTGCCTGAGCCCCTTGAGCCGGAGTTCTGGAACAGAACCGGGCAAGTATGGCATTCCACGGACTTGCAAAGAGGTCTATGTCCGGGGTTCCCCAAATCTGAAAAACCCTGGTCACCTGGTCCACATGTAGGGACCAGTCGTGTGGAAGCAGAACTCGACTGAGCCTGTCTGCCCAAGAGTTTTGAACGCCTGGAAGATAAACTGCCAGAAGATGAATTTGATGCTCTCTGGCGAGGGCCCACAGTCGCAAAGCTTCGTTGCAAAGCGACAGAGAGCCAGTTCCCCCCTGCTTGTACACATAGAACATGGCTACCTGATTGTCCGTGTGGATAAGGACTGTCTTGCAGCAGAGCAGGGTGTGGAACACTCGCAGCGCAAGGAAGATTGCTCTGAGTTCCAAGAGATTGATATGTAGACAAGTCTCCTGTGGGGACCAGATGCCCTGGGTGGAGAGGTCTAGTAGATGAGCTCCCCAGCCCATTGGAGAAGCATCTGTTGTGAGAGTTGCTTGGAATAGAGACTGCTGAAAAGGGGACCCCAGCAACAGGTTTTGAGGGGACTTCCACCACTGGAGAGACAAAATGAGGCGACTTGTGTTTGCTATTTTGTCTGACAGGCAGTCTAATGCCTGGGTCCACTGGGTGGATAAAGTCCACTGAGCTGCTCTCATGTGAAGGCGAGCATATGGGACCACATGCACGGTGGATGCCATGATGCCTAGTAACTGTAACATCTCTCGAGCAGTTAAGTGAGGCTTCAACTCTGCTTGAGAAGCTAACTGCACCAAGCAAAGGCAACGGGCCTGGGGGAGATAGGCCCTTGCATTTGTGGTATCCAGCAACACCCCTATAAACTCCAGAGACTGAGTAGGGGTTAAATTGGATTTTGGGATGTTTATTATCAGCCCTAAATACTGAAGGATACTCATTGTGCAGGCTAGAGAACTCTTGGCCTCTGACTGAGTGGGAGCTCGGATGAGCCAGTCGTCCAAATAAGTGAGCCAGTCGTCCAAATAAGGGAAGACAAATATTCCCAGAGTGCGCAGAAATGCAGCTACCACTGCCATGCATTTTGTGAACACCCTTGGTGCAGAGGCCAGACCAAAAGGGAGCACTCTGTATTGATAGTGCTTCTCTTGAAAAAGGAACCGAAGGAACCTTCTGTGAGTTGGATGGATGAGAACATGGGTGTACGCATCCTTGAGATCTAGAGAACAAAGCCAATCCTGACTCTGAAGGTATGGCAGCAGAGTTCCCAGAGAAATCATTTTGAATTTTTCCTTGACTAGGAATCTGTTCAATTCTCTGAGATCTAAGATAGGTCTGCAGCCCCCTGTTTTCTTTGGAATAAGAAAATAGGGGGAGTAGAAACCTGTGCCCTGTTGTTGAAGAGGCACTTCCTCTATTGCCCCCTGGTTGAGAAGGGTGGCAACCTCCTGCCCCAACAGGCTGAGGAGGGAGGTTGGAGAATTGAACTGGTGCACTCTTGTGTGAGGGGGCAAGCTTGAAAATGAAGTTTGTACCCCTCTCTTATGATGGAGAGTGTCCAATGCTCTGCTGTAATTTGCTCCCATCTGGGAGCAAAATGACATAACCTTCCTGGGATGGTGGAGGGCTCTGGTCCTTCCAGAGCCAGGAAGACTAAGTTCTCTAGCGGAAAGTCAAAGGCCCTGAGGGGGCTGAGGTTGCTGGGTCGGTGAGGGCCTAGCAGCCTTTGCTTTGCTCTGTTTGGATGATTGCTGACGTTTGGTAGGGAACTGAGCTGCAGAAGATACCCGCTGACCATAAGCAGGATAGAATCTTCCCTTTTTAGAAAAAGGTGCTTTCTTGAACAACCTTTTCTTAGCAGGAGCAGCTGTGGATTTGGATAGTCTATCCAAGGCAGAGTTTTCAGCATCCATCTGATTGGCTTTTGCTTGCCAATCTTTACCAAACAGGTTCTCACCTGTACAAGGGATATTTCCCAATTCATCTTGAACCCAGATCTCCAAATCAGATGCTTGAAGCCAAGCAATTCTACATGCACCTATGGCAAAAGCTGAAGCTCTGCTGACACATTCAAAGGAGTCGAAAGCTGCACGGTTGGAGAATTTGGAGATATCTTGGGCATACTTAAGCCAAGTGAGAAAGTCCTGTCTTTTATCTTCAGAAATGAAAGGACTTAAAGTCTGCAAATGATCAGTGACTTCCTTTAAGAACATTCCCATGTAAAGACTATAGGAATTAATTCTCGCAGCAAGCATGGAAGCTTGGAAGACTCTTCTTCCAAAAGCATCCAGGGTTCTACATTCATGTCCTGGAGGATTAGAGGCATGTCTTTTGGCACTTCTAATCTTTCTCATAGCAGACTCAACCACAATAGAGTGGTGAGGAAGTTGAGTTTTATGGAACCCAGAACAAGGAGGGACACGATACATGGTATCCAACCTGCGAGAATGAGGGGAGGTGGTCAGAGGTGCTTCCCACATCCTTAACATGAGATCATACAAAATCTCATGAACAGGCAAGGTAGCTGCCTCCTTAGGAGTTTTAGGATATTGTAAAATATCTAACTCCTTGGCTCTGGGCTCTGTTTCAGGGGCCACCGTAATGGAAAGGCCCCGAGCCACCTCCCTGATGAAGTCTTGAAAAGACAAGTCCTCTGGAGGAGACATCCTTCGTTTAGGAGAGGACTCCTCCTGTGGAAGAAACATCACTGCATCGACCGACTCTTCAGAATCCTCCGAGTCCTCAGAGGAATCGAAGTATCGTCTGTCCGGATGCTCTTGCAAAGCCCGATACCCGTACCGAGTGGGATCGGCATCGGGAATAACCGGTACCGGGGTATCGGTACCGGAGGGCTTCAGAGGACAGAGTACCAGCATAGCGGACACCGATGCCGATGTCACCGGTACCGGGATCGGTACCGATGGCGACGCTATAGCCGGTACCGGTGGGGTAGTCTGTTGCGGTACCACGGGCATCGATGCCACAAGGAAAGCCGCCAGATTGCGTTCCATGGACAGAATCCTCTGATCCATCGATGCCGCCAATGCTTGGAAGTCGGTACCAGTGGAAGCCACCGGTACCCCAGAGCATGGCACCAGGAGATCTGTAGAGGCCATGCCATCGAGATCATCCTGGAACCCCGATGATGATGCTTTAGAGGCCGAAGCCTCCCGCCGGGGTAATTTTGCCGGTGCAGAATCCTCGAGGGCAATGCCAGAGGCATCTCGATGCTTAGAAGGAGATCTTACCCTTCGAGGACCGGCTGGATTTATGTTTAGTTACCTGAGATCCATGTGAGGAAGAAGCAGCCCTGGAAGACGTCGATGCCACCGAAGCTGCATCAGAGGGAAACAGGGTACTGAGCTTGGCAGCTCGGTTCTGCCGACCTCTTTTAGACATCATAGAACAGGACATACAATCTGTGATGGAATGGTCAGGACCTAAACATTTTAGACACCAGTCATGGGTGTCGGTGACAGAAATTATACCGCCACATTTTGTGCACTTCTTAAATCCTGAGGCAGGTTTTTCCATGTTAAGGAAAAAAGGTTTTGGGCCTAAGGCCCAAAACACAAGTGCACCTGAAGATAAGAAACGGAAATTTTTTTTTTTTTTAAAACAAGAAAGAAAAAGACCGGCGGTAACGGTGGAGCGTCGAAGAAGGCAGACGCGACACAAAAGAAATAAAGAAAAATAAAGAAATTCTTCTGCGGTGACAGGAACACGACCTGCTGGCTCCGCGGAAAAGAAGAACTGAGGAGAGACAGTTGGGAAAGGCGGGAAGGCAGCACTCAAGCGCTGTGGGATGCTCCCAAAGGCTTTCTGATTGGACGCTGGGGAGCGTTCCCGCGCAGGCTCCGTCGGTACCGACGATACCCATATGTGAAGACTCATTCCTGCTTGTTCCTGGAGATAGGTTAAGACCGTGAAGTTCTAGGCTTTCAGCAACCAGGCCCTGAGATGCAGAGACTGGGGACTGGTATGCCACAGCATCCCATCCTCTTGAGAAAGGAGATCTGGAGCAGATCCTAACTCCAGAGGCGGAGCTTGAGAGAGATGTAGGAGCAGAGGGTACCACATTTGCAGTGGCCAACGTGGAACTATGAGGATCATATGACCTCTGTTTCTCTGAAGCTTGAACAGGGTTTTGGGAATTAGGGGAATGGGTGGAAAGGCATACAGGAAGTCCTGACCCCAATGGAGGAGGAAAGCATCCCTGGCCTGACAACCCTGAGCCAGAATTCTGGAACAGAACCGGGGAAGTTGGCATTCAGCGGACTTCCAAAGATGTCTATGTCCGGGGTTCCCCAAATTTGAAAAATTTTGGCCACCTGGTCTGCATGGAGAGACCATTCGTGTGGAAGCAGAACTCAACTGAGTCTGTCTGCCCAAGAGTTTTGAATACCTGGAAGATACACCGCAAGATGAATCTGATGCTCTCTGGCGAGGGCCCATAGTCGCAAAGCTTCGTTGCAGAGCAACAGAGAGCCTGTTCCGCCCTGCTTGTTCACATAGAACATGGCACTTGATTGTCCGTTTGAACTAGGACTGTCTTGTAGCTGAGCTGGGTGTGGAATACTCGAAGAGCAAGGAAGATTGCTCTGAGTTCCAGGAGATTGATATGGAGATAGGCCTCCTGTGGAGTCTAGGTACCCTGGGTAGAGAGGCCTTGCAGAGAGGCTCCCCAACCCACCTGTGAAGCATCTGCTGTTAGAGTGGCTTGGGGTGGGGGTTGCCGAAAAGGAGACCCCACCAAAAGGTTTTGGGGTGACTGCCACCATTGGAGGAACAAAATAAGGCGATCTGAGTTTTCTATTTTGTCTGACAGGCAACCTGACGCCTGAGTCCACTGAGTGGATAAAGTCCACTGGGCTGCCCTCATATGGAGGTGAGCATAAGGAACCACATGCACGGTGGATGCCATGTGGCCTAGCAGCTGTAACATTTCCCGAGCAGTGAGGTGAGGTTTTAGCACTGCTTGGGAAGCTAACTGCACAATGCGAAGGCAGCGGGGCTATGGAAGGAAGGCCCTTGTCTGTCTGGTATCCAGCAGAGCTCTTATAAACTCTAGGGATTGAGTGGGAGCAAGGTTGGACTTTGGGAAGTTTATGACAAGTCCCAAATACTAAAGGATGCGCATTGTGCGAGAGAGAACAACCCTGGCCTCTGGCTCTGAAGGGGCTCGAATGAGCCAGTCATCTAAGTAAGGGAAGACAAATCTTCCCAGGGTGCAGAGAAATGCTTCCACCACAGCCATGCATTTTGTGAACACCCTTGGTGCACAGGCCAGGCCAAAAGGAAGAACCCTGTATTGGTAGTGCTTCCCTTGAAACAGAAAGCGAAAGAACGTTCGGTGAGTTGGATGGATGAGAATATGAGTGTATGCCCCTTGAGATCTAGAGAAACAAAGCCAATCCTGACTCTGAAGGTATGGCAGCAGAGTTCCTAGAGAAAACATTTTGAACTTCTCTTTGAACAGGAATTTGTTCAATTCTCTGAGGTCTAAAATGGGTCTGTGTCCTCCTGTTTTCTTTGGAATAAGGAAATAGGGGGAGTAAAACCCTGTACCCCGTTGGGGAATGGGTACCTCTTCTATTGCCCCTTGGGCAAGGAGCACAGTGACCTCTTGACCTAACCGGTCGTTGAGAGAGGTCTGAGAATTGAACTGTCTTACCACTGTAGGAGGGGGCATGCCGAGGAAATGAAGCTTGTACCCCTCTCTTACAATAGACGGAGTGCAATTTTCTGCTGTTATCTGACCCCATCTGGGGGCAAAATGACATAACCTTCCTGGGATGGTGGAGCTTTTTGTACTCTTTATCCATCTCATGGCTGATTTCACCACCATGGAATGGTGTGGTAATTGAGTCTTCTGAAACCCAGGACAAGGAGGAACTCGATACATGATGTCGAGTCTTCGAGAGTGAGGAGATGTGGTCAGAGGTGTCTCCCACATCCTTAACATAAGATCATGCAAGATCTCATGAATAGGTAAGGTAGCTGCTTCCTTGAGAGCTTTAGGGTATTGTAGGATTTCTAATTCCTTTGCCTTAGGCTCTTTTTCAGGAGCCACTGTGATGGAAAGACCTCGGGCCACATCTCGGATAAAATCCTGAAAGGACATATCCTCTGGTGGAGACATCCTACGCTGAGGAGAAGATGAATCCTCAGGAAGAAGTACTCTGGTATCGGCAGAGCTTTCAGAGTCTTCAGACTCATTCGAGGATTCAAAGTATCTCCGATCCGGGTGATCGTACAAGGCATGGTACCGGTACCGATCGAAGTCGGCATCGGAGTGGTCTGGTACCGACTTGTCGATGCCAGATAGAGACGCATGACCCGGTCCCGGTAGAATACCTGCCGATGTCGATGCAGTCGGTGCCGGTACCATTTGAAATGTCTGAAGCGGTTTCAGGGGCATCAAGGCCGTGAGAAGAGCCGCCAGACTGCGTTCAATTGCCAAGAATCTCTGGTCTATCGACGCTGCCAATGCTTGGGTATCGGTGCCGGATGAAGCGGCCGGAACCCCAGAGCATGGCATCAGTAGTTCTGCCGAGGTTGAAGCCTCGAGAACATCCTGGAGCCCCGTTAGTGCTTTGGAAGCCGAAGCCTCCCACCGGGGCAATTTTGCAGGTGAAAGTCCCTCAAGGACAACGCCAGAGGCATCTTGATTTTTAGAAGGAGATCTACCCTGGAAGACGTCGATGACACGGAGGCTGCATCGGAGGGAAAAAGGGTGCTAAGTTTAGCAGCTCGGTTTTGCCGGCCCCTTTTCGACATCATTCCACAGGCAACGCACTCTGAAATAGAGTGGTCAGGACCTAAACATTTGAGGCACCACTCATGGGTGTCGGTGACGGAGATGGTACCGCCACACATAGAACACTTTTAAAAACCCGAAGTGGGTTTTTCCATTCTGAGGGAAAAGGTTGGGCCTAGTGCCCAAAATGGCATGTGGCACCCGAGGAGAAAATTACTGGAAAAGACTCCAGAAAGGGTTTTTTTTTTAAAAAAGAACAAAGAACCGGTGATACCAGTGTAGCGTCGAGGGAAGGCAGACACGACCACAAAAAGAACAATAAGAAGGGAATTTTTTCTGCGCCGAAAATGAAGAACTGGAAAGGGACAGTTGGGAAAGGCGGGAAGGCAGCACGCAGGCACTGTGGGATGCTCCCAAAAGCTTTCCTATTGGACGCTGGGGAGCGTTCCCAAGCGGGCTCCGTCGGTACTGACGATACCCATATGTGAAGACTACATTCCTGCTTGTTCCTGGAGATCAGCTGTTACAGGTGAGTAACTACGCTTTCTCCAGGAACAAGCAGAAAGTCAGTCCTCACTTATGGGACTCCCTAGCTACAGGCTATCGAATCTGTAACCAAAAAACGCCTCCGCGAGGCTGTAAGCAGAAGCCGAAGCCCGAAGGGGCCCTAGTCCTCAGGGTGAAGCCCTCGGTAGCCATGGCAGGAGGGCAGGAGTTGCTTATACACCGAACAGATTACGGAGAGTACAGCATGGCTGAAGTCGCTGTCCTGGCGGGACTCCCTCTCCAGGCACTAGTGGGCAGCGAAGGTGTTTGCGGAAGACCAAGTTGCAACCCAGCAGATGTACATCATGGGCACGGAGCGCAGCGAGGCCACAGAGGCTGCTTTGGCTCGGACCCCATGTGTAGTGACCCAACGATCCAGAGGGACACCCGCCTTCGCATGGGCGAATGCGATGCAGTCCGCCACCCAAACAGAGAGGGTGTGCTTGGTGACTGCTTGCCCCTGCCTATAAGGATCCTAGGTCACAAAGTGTCTGTCAAACTTGTGGTGAGTATGGGTACGCTGCAAGTAAAAGGCGAGGGCCCGCTTGCAGTCGGGCTGTGGAGAGCTGCCAATGCCTGATCGGCATGGGGCCTTGGGAAGAAGGTCGGGAGCACTATCTCTTGGTTGAAATGAAAAGTCGACACAACCTTGGGTAAGAATTTAGGATGAGTCCAGAGGACCACTCTGTTCCGATAAAACCTGGTATAAGGGGCGCCAACCATGAGCGCCTGAAGCTCACTGACTCAGCGAGCCAAGGTCAGTGCCACAAGGAAGGCCACCTTCCAGGACAAGTGCTGGAGTGAACACGTCGCCATTGGCTCGAATGGTGGACGAGTGAGCTGTGTGAGCACCATATTCAAGTCCCATTCCGCTGGAGGGGGACAGATGGGCGATTTGGATAACAGAAGGCCCCACATGAAGCAGGAAACTAGTGGCTGCCCCGAGAGAGGCTTTCCCTCGATAGGGAGATGATTAGCCGATATGGCACTCAAATGAACTCTAACCGAGTTTGACTTCAGCCCTTCCCACGAGAGGTGGAGAAGGTACAGGAGGACCCACCGAACCAGGCAGGAGAAGGGGATCGATCTGGTGTTCTGAACACCAGACGGAGAAGCGCTTCCACTTAAAGGCGTAAGCCTGCCTAGTGGAGTCCTTCCTCGAGGCAAGGAGGATTTCCTCAACCTCCTTCGGAAGAGCCAGGAAGGCTAGAGAGATCCGTTCAGCTGCCAGGCCGTGAGGGATAGGGAGGGTAGGTAGGTTCGGGTGTAGTACTTGACCCTCCTGTGTCAGCAAGTCCCTGGCAGAGCCCAGGGGAAATCGGTGGCTCCGACGACAGCCAGAGCAGGAGCAGGAACCAAGGCTGCCGAGGCCACAAGGGGGCCACAAGAATCAGTGATGCCCCGTCTCGTTGAACCTTGAACAGAGTCCTCATAATGAGGGGAAAAGGAGGGAATGCATATTGGAGACTGAAGGACCAGTCCAAGAGAAATGCATTGGGGCCCTCTCTGCCCAGGTGAGGCACAGGGCCACATCAGCCCGCTCATAAGCCAGGGCAATGCAGTCCGCCACCCAAGTGGACAAGATTCTCTTGATCACAGGTAGCCCCAGTCTGCTGGGGTCATAAGAGATAAAAAGCTGAGGAGCTTTTCAATGGCCTGCGATCCTTTATAGATAAAAGGACTGGGCTCTCTTGCAATCCAGGGTATGCAAGACAACCTCCTCCTTGCCGGCATTCAGCCATGGGAAGAAGGTGGAGAGAACCACCTCCTGATTGAGATAAAAAGCAGACACCACCTTTAGGAGGAATTTGGGGTACATATGAAGCACCACTCTGTTCGTATAGAACCAGGGCCTGCAGCTCGCTTACTCTGTGAATGGACGTCAAAGCAACCAAGAAAGCCACATTCCATGAAAGGTATCTCAGGTGGCAGGTGGCCAAAGGCTCGAACGGCAGCCTGGTGAGCTGGGAGAGCACCACATTGAGGTCTCATTTCGCTGCCGGAGGGTGGAGAAGGACTTGGATAGCAGGAGGCCCCTGAGGAGCCTGGAGACCAAAGGCTGGCCCGAGAGGGGTTTCCTCTCTATAGAGTGATGGTTAGCTGCTATGGCGCTGAGATGTACACTCACCAAATTAGACTTTAACCAGAGTGTGAGAAGTGCATTAAGCACTGCAGCACAAGCTTTACCTGATAGGAGAATGGATTCTAATTTCTTTCTGCACACCAGACTGAGAATCTCCTCCATTTGAAGGCGTAAACCCTTCTGGTGGACGGCTTCTGGGCGGCTAGGATCTCCTCGACCTCACCTGGGATGTTGAAAGGGGTCAGTGCTACCCTTTCAGCAGCCATGCTGCCAGCATTAGGGACCCCAGGTTGGGTGCAGCAAGAAACCTCCTTCCAGAGACAGGAGGTCTGGGTCCCGGCCCAGTGGTACTGGGATGGTTACTGAAGGGGAGATGAGCAGGGGGAACCAGGGCTGTCTGGGCCTCCTGGGAGCAATCAGGATTACTGAAGCGTGCTCGCTCTGGATCTTGAACAGGCACTTGGCTATCAGAGAGGTCAGCGGGAATGCATAAACCCGGTCCTGTGACCAGGAGATCAGGAATACATACGCCACCGCCCTCCTGTGGTGTGGCTGAGGAGAGCAAACTTTTGGCAGCTGTGAGTTGTCCAGGGAAGCAAACAGGTCCAGCCAAGGGTTTAGGTGCCACTCGTGTGGCCGAAGGACCCTGCTGAAGGGTCCGCTAGGTGGCTGTCCTGGTCTGGTAAGTACACTGTCCTCAGGAGCATATGGTTGCACACTGCAAAGGAGTGGAGCACCACTGCTTCCTCGAGGAGGACTATAGGCTCACGGGTCCTGGTGCGGTCTCTGCTGGCCAAGGACTCTTGTCTCGAGGCTTTCTGAGGGTACTGCTCAGAGTCACCCAAGTCCCGGTGAGGGACTTTGCCAGGTTTCATCGGAGGCACATCTTTCGGGACCATCTTCTTCTTTTTAGGAGTGTCCGGGGCCGCGCCGGAAGAGCCCCTGCCGTGGGACTCTGAGGATGCTCAGACCTCTCACGAAGGGCCGGCTTCGGAGCTCAGCGATGGGGAAGCTGAGGCAGAGTCAGATCTTGGAAACAGCTTCCCCTGCAACTCAGTCTCCTATTTGTTTTAGGGGTCATGGCCTGGCACTGGTCGCAGGTGGAACTGTTGTGGTCCGGGTCCAGGCAGTGAATGCAGCAGTCATGAGTGTCAGTGACTGAGATAGTCTAACTGCAGTGGTCACATTTCTTTAACCCACTGGGAAACATGATAGGAGAACACCCAGCCGGAGTCGACGACCCCGGGAGAAAAATGGCGTGAAGGCTGGTCGAGGGAAAAACCTTAAGAAAAAGGAAAAAAGGGGAGAGCAGATATTGGTGCCGAAGGCGCCATCTCGATGTAGGAAGGAGACCAGTGCAGCACCGGAGGAAGAGATTTTTGGTGATTTTTCCGGGGAAGTAGAGGACTATATCCGTTGGGCTCTGCGGAATAAAAGGAGACTGAGCAAGATTGCACCCTTGCATGGTAGCATTCCCAAAGGCTTTCTTTTGAAAGCTGAGGAAATGTTCCGCGCGGGCTCCGTCTGTGCCGAAGTCACCCATATGTGAGGAATGACTTCCTGCTTGTTCCTGCAGAATCCCTGACACCTCAATGCAGCAGCCGCCATCACCACCATCACTTTCAAGAATATCCTTGGGGCAATGGAGAGACCAAAAGGGGAGAATGGCAAACTGAAAATGAGAGCAAATAATAGTGAAAAGAACAAAGTGCTGTTGATCCTCCCGGATAGGGATGTGGAAGTGAGCCTCGGCTGTCCAGAGATGCGAGGAACTCTCTGCGGGGTACCGCCTGAATCACTGACCACAAGGTATCCATACAGAAATGAAGGGTGCACAGGTGAGCGTTCACATCCTTGAGGAAGAGGAATGGCCAGACGGAATAGTCTTTCTTTAGCCCCACACAGTAGATGGAGTATCGGTCTTGGCCCTAGTTGGCTGTGGGAACTAGGACCACCATCTGAAGATGCAGTAGTCAATCCAGGGGACACAAATTGTGGCTCTCTTGCCTCTGGAGCCACAAGAAGAGACAATGAAGGCATTCAGAATAGGCTCTCTGCATTCCATAGCATAGCCACATTGAAAGGCATCTAAGCACACACCAATCTTAGGTGACCCGGAGCCTCTCCAAGGAGAAAAAAAGCAGAGCCTGATGCTCAATGGAGGTGTACCCCAAGGATCTGTCTTAGGTCCACTCCTTTTCTCTCTCTATACACAGTCCCTTCATCCATTCATCTCTTCCCATGGCTTTCAGTACCATTTTTACGCTGACTCCCCCCAGATCTAACTCTCTATACCTGAAGTCTCTCTGGCAATCCAGGCCTAGATCTCTGCCTGCCTTTCTGACATTGCTGTTTAGATGATTCACTGCCGTTTGAAATTGAACATGGCCAAACCCTAAACCTTCCTCTCCCTCCTTTCTCAGTCTCTGTGGATAACTCTCTACTGCTCCCTGTCACCTCACCTCATACCTTGGGGTCATTCTTCGACTCCTTTTTCTCCACATACAACCAACTGATAGCTAAATCCTGTTGTTTCTTTCTCTACAACATCAACAGAATTTGCCCATTCCTTTCTGAACACACTATCCACTCCTTAGTCATCTCCCGTCTAGACTATTGTAACCTACTCCTTGCTGGTCTGCATCTGAATCATCTCTCTCCCCTTCAATCTGTTCAACACTCTGCTGCACGGCTAATCTTCAGTAAGCCTTGTCATGCTCATATTATCCCTAGTCTCAAGTCACTTCATTGGCTCCCTATCCATTTCTACATACAGTTCAAACTTCTCCTGCTGACCTATAAATGCATTCACTCTGCAGCTCCTTACTACCTTTCCTCTCTTATCTCTCCCTACACCCCTACTCAGGAACTCTGCTTTCCTAGCAAATCACTTCTATCTGTACCCGTCTCTTCTATTGCTAACTCCAGATTTCGCTCCTTTCACCATGCTGCTCCTTATGCCTGGAACAAAGTACCTGAGTCTGCATGTTAGGCTCCTTCTTTGACCCTTTTCAAATCCAGGCTGAAAACTCACCACTTTGCTGCCACTTTCGGATCTTGACTCACCTGATCTCCTTCGTGTTTCCTTACCATGCCTCCTAAATGTATCCTATTTCTAGTCAAGGCAGACAACGTAGTAGCTGTAGATTGCAAGCTCTGATGAGCAAGCATAGACTTTCACGTTTCTGTGCAGCACTGCGTATGTCTTGTAGCACTAGACAAATGTTCAGTAGTAGTAGTCCCGGAATGGGCCTCCAAGCCGTCATTGACCCTTACAGGAGGCGGCATCTCTGAGGGTGTTGGAGTCTTGGGAACCTCATGGTCCATGAAAGAGATTTAACAGTTTTGCTTTTTTTTAATACTACTTTATTATTTCAGTCAAAACTATTTACATTGTAACTTATTTATTATTTATTTATTTAACACTTATTTATATACCGCATCTTCCAGCGATCAGTTGCGGTGTACAATTAACAACAGTTAACAAAGCAGAGTTTGTTTTACATAGAACATTGAACATTATAACTTATTACATAGAACATCTTAACTTGCATAATTCAGTGATTCAACAACTAATCAGGATATTTCAGCTATAACAGAGTGTGTAACAATTTAAACAGAAGTACTGTCTGTACCACATTAGGCAGAACATACCTTTTATATTATATTACCAACTTAAACTTGGTAATATACATTAAACAGGGACATTAATAACTTGGAGTTTTTTGAGGCAATGGAGGGTTAAGTGACTCGTCCAAGGTCACAAGGAGTGGGGACTTGAACCCTGGTCTCTTGGTTTCCCAAGCCAGTGCTCTAACCATTAGGCTACTAGTTTGAGACTGGAACCTAGAAATGGAAGAGAAGAAAGATTTCCGGGGCACTACCTATGGAAGTCCTGGGAGCCATGGAAGTCCGAATAACGAGCACGAACAACACTGGCATATGCAGAAGAGAATGTGCCCACATATTTCCAGATCCTTTTGGCCTATTCTCTGGGAGGCAATGAGGTTTGGACTCACCTAAGTCTTTAGTCAGCTTCTCCAAGTCCCCAAACAAGAGCTTCCCTTTGAAGGCGAGCTGAGTCAATCGAGATTTGGAGGACAAATCCGTCACCCAATGGCGAAGCCATATCCAATGTCGCACCACAGTCGACAGAGCAATTTCTTTAGCTGCCAAGCAGACAAGATCATTCATAGTGTCTGACAAAAAAGCTGTAGCTGACATCAAGAGAGGTGTAATATCCTCTAGTGTAAGGGACAGAATCCAATGGAGTAGAACTCGCGTCATCAGACCCGCACACACCTCCAACTGAAGGATAACAGCGGAGTCTGTAAACTAATTCTTCAATAGAGTATCCACCTTACAATCCAGGAGGTCCTTCAGGACCATTCTGCCCTCCACTGGCATGGTGGTCCACTTCCTAACCAGCAACAGTTCCAATTGAGCTGGATGCCCAGAGGAACCAGGAAGAAAACTTTCAGGCCCGCCTCTTCCTCCCAAAAAATAGAGGCATGATGAATCATCCCTAAGGTATGCTGCTATTCAAACGTGTTTGATGAATTTGTCTGTACCAGTATGAAAATGTGCCCATCTATAAAAAGCTGCTATCCCCAACAAGCAGTCACACAAAGCCACATAATTTAATTAATCTGAGAAGCATAGACAGCACATTGAGTATACTGTACTGTGCTGCAGAAGGAAAAACGGTGGACATATGTAGTAATCTGTGCAACATATCTTTGCCCCACTTCTGCATATATGAACCAGAACAATTATGAAAAGCAAAGGTATGCAGATTTTTAAGGCAGACTAGAATGAGAAAGCAGAAAAGGTATCTTTTTTATCAACGACGCTACATATAAAAATATTCTTTCACATACCTAACTGTTCAATGATGCCTGAAACTATCCCAATGGGTTTCATTTCAACATCTTCAGGCAGAATTATTGTCAAATCTTCAACAAAAGGCAGTTTCTGTAAATAGGGAAAAAATAAGAGTTTTCTAAGAGCCTATACTAAGAAAGTCAAAAATGCATGTGTTACTATTAGAAGTAAATCAACAAGGCAGTGTATCCACACACTCTTAAGACAAAACAAAGGACACAAAGCTAAAATTAATTTCTTCTTTATTATTTATCTCTATTATTAAACAATGTGTTCTTCATAGCAAAAAAGGTGTCAGTACTCATATGCAAGATACTGTCAGTAATACCAGAGGACCATGGGTCAATTTTAGCAAACAATGATAAAGGTGCCAGTGCTCAGTACCACCAAGTACCCCCTCAAAAAAGCTCCGTTATTAACGTATTCCTCTTTGGAGAGATAATTTTTTATATATATTATATACACTTTTCACATTTTGATGGCTGATAGGATTATATTAGAGGATCAGATGGTCTATATATTCCATTAACCACACAAAAAACTGCATATAACTATATATTCCATTACCATGAACCTTTTGATTGGTTAATTTTTTTTTTTGATCTTACTAGAATTTTTTCTTTTCTTTTCAGGAGTCAGGGGTTTTTGTATGCTTACATGATTATAGCTTAATTTAATGGAATCTAGATTTGACTTGTTCAAGCATGGTGTTTTCAATAACGTAATATGGATGCAAAAGTTGGACAATGAAAAAGATAGACAGGAAGAAAATTGATGCCTTTGAATCATGGTGCTGGTGACGAATACTATGTATGTGCAGTATATCATGGACTGCCCAAAGAACAAACCAGTCAGTACTAAAGGAGATCAAACCTAAGCTTTCCTTAGATTTTCCTTGATATAGTAGATCTGGATTTTCAGAAAGTCTTTGGCAAAGTCCCTCATGAGAGACTTTTGAGAAATTAAAAAGTCATGGGATAGGAGGCAGTATACTATTGTGGATCAGGAACTGGTTAAAAGACAGAAAGCAGAGAGTAGGGCTAAATGGCCAATTTTCCCAATGGTGAATAGGGGAATACCTCAAGGAGCTGTGCTGAGTCAGCTGCTTTTTAACATATTCATAAATGACCTGGAAATGGGAATAATGAGTGAGGTAAACAAATCTGCAGATGACTCAAAATTATTCAAAGTTGTTAAACTCCATGAGGATTGTGAAAAACTGCAAGAGGACCTTGATAAATTGGTAAGTTCCTTGATAAGTTCAAGATTCCTGGAGCACTGACCTTGATAAGTTCAAGATTCCTGGAGCACTTCTCCCAACCACCTTAATTCATAGCCCCCTGCTTCCCCCTCCTCTTACCCACGCTATCCCAATGTTCATCATAAAACCATGTAGCATCTCTTAGCCTGTATATACCATGTACATAGTTATTCTGTGTAAATAGTTCCACGTTTTGTTTTTGTTTCTATTTTCTGGCACACATATTTATCCCTGTTCATTGTTCTATGTAAACAGTTGAAACATACTGCTATAAAAATGTTCTATGTAAACCGTCCTGATTTGTAGAAGGACGGTATATAAAAAATGTTAAATACATAAATAAATAAATAAATAAATTGGAAGACTGGGCACCCAAATGGCAGATGAAATTTAATGTGGACAAGTTCAACCCAAACTATGGTTACATGATGCAAGGTTCCACTTTAGGAGCCACTACCCAGGAAAAAAATTTAGGCGTCATCGCAGATAACATGTTGAAACTCTCCACCCAGTGTGCAGCGGTGGCCAAGAGAGCAAATAGAATGCTAGGTATCATAAGGAAAGGAATAGAAAATAAAACAAAGAATATAATGCCTCTCTAGCACCCCACTGTGCTACCGCACCTTGAATACTGTGTGCAATTCTGGTTGCCGTATCTTAAAAAGGATATAGCATTATTAGAAAAGGTACAGAGAAGAACCACCAAAATGGTAAAGGGGATGGAAAGATACCCCTCTGAAGAGAGGCTAAAAAGGATAGGGCTCTTCAACCTGGAAAAGAGACGGCTGAGGGGAGATATGATAGAGGTCTTTAAATTAATGAATGGTGTGTAATGGGTAAACGTAGATCGATTGTTTATGCCATCAAAATATAGAAAGACTAGGGGACATCCAATAACGCTACAGGGTAACCTATTTAAGACTAATAAGAGAAAATATTTTTTCACTCAACATGCAATCAAACTCTGGAATTCATTACCGGAGGATGTAGTAAAAGCTGTTCGTGTGGCCAGGTTTAAAAAAGGTTTGGAAAAAGTTCCTGGAAGAAAGGTCCATAAATCATTATTAAAGGGGACCTGGGATTTCCACTGCTTGCCCCAATACAAGCATTGTGGAACCTGTGTCTTTTGGGGAGACTGCTAGGTACTTGTGACCTAGATTGGCCACTGCTGAAATCAGGATACTGGGCTTGATGGACCTTGGTCTGACCCAGAATGGCATATCTTATATTCTTATGGTAGGTGAAATAAGAATGGTAAGGCGGGTAGAAACACTTCTTCTTGCGGTAATTTAGGTTTTTGCCAAGAACCTTTTTCTTGGAAGAACCTGCCGTCTTCCTAAACAGAAACAGATGACCTCACAATGAAGAGGCTATTTCCCTGCCTTTTCTCTCCACCATTGGCCAAAACGATTTTCACCATTGCAGAGTACAGTCAAACCTCGGTTTTCATTTGCCCCGGTTTTCATACGCTTCGGTTTTCAACGTCTTTTCTGACTGAGATTTTGTCCCGGTTTTCATGCATTGCTTCGGTTTTCAACGTATATTGATTAATTTATCCTGGACCCACTGTTCTAGGTCTGAAGCTTGTAGCCATGCTGTCCTCCTGGCTGTTATACAGACTGCTGTTTCTCTGTTGTTGGCCTCAAAAACATCAAATGCAGGTGTTTTGGGTGTGAGAGACAAGGACCTGAGGAGGAACCTGTTTCTCAGGAGACAGAAGGGAAGTAAATTCAGCCAGTTCCCTAGAGAGATCTCTGAGGAACATGTCCATTTATGTTGTTGTTAAGTACCGTCAAGTCTGTGTCGACTCATGATGACCCTCTGTCCTGAACTGTGTTCAGTCTTCAATCAGGCGACTCATTGTTGACAGACTTTCGCTATCCTCCGCCGGTTTCGGGCTGTCCGTTCACTTCTTCCTCTCGGTTCCCTGGTTACTCTCGTCCTTGCTCTCATCGTTAGTCGTCTTGATTACTGTAATATCTTTTTGGCCAATCTTCCCAATTATCAACTTCAACACCTTCAACTCATTCAGAATACAGCTGCCCGTATTATTACTTTCGCCCGTTGCTTCGATCACATTACCCCCATTCTCATTCGTCTTCATTGGTTGCCCCTCCGTGTTCGGTTTCACTATAAACTCCTTATTCTCACTCATCGTGCAATTTACACTAATAATCCTCTATACCTGGCTGATTTAATTTCTCTTCACACGCCCTACCGTCAGCTCCGTTCCCTTCATGCAAATCGTCTGGCTTTACCGTCCCCGTCTCATGCACATCTTGAAAAGACCCGTCACGCTGCATTGTTCTTTCTTGGTCCCTGGCTGTGGAACGCCCTACCTCCGTCCCTTCGTTTAGAACCCTCCTACCCTCAGTTCAAAGCCTCACTCAAAACCCATTTGTTTCAGAAAGTGTTTGATCTCCCTCCTGATTTCCCTCCCTAGGTTGCTGTCCTGTCCTAGCTCAGTTTGGTCCTGCTACCCCCCTTGTCTGTCTCTGTTGGTTGTGCTGTTTGTCTTTTGTCTGTGTTTGGTTGTTGATTATTGTTTATCGTTTATAAGGTTTTTGTGCTATTCTTTTTCTTTCTTTCCTATTATTTTTGGCGTTCTTTTTCTGTAGTTTGCAGTGCTGCCTTTTATTTTATTTGTACACCTCTTTAATGTCCTGACAAAAGTGGTTTATCAAGTGTAAAATAAAGATAAAGATAAAGTGGAGGAGTGGCCTAGTGGTTGGGGCAAGGTACTTCGGGCCGGAAGGTCGGGGGTTCAAATCCCACTGGAGGACAGCAACCTTGGGCCGGAAGGACTGGGGTTTCTAGTCCCACAGGTGCTCCTTGTGGTCTTGGGCAAGCCACTTAACCCTCCATAGCCCATGTTCCCTGTAAAATAGTTCTCTGTGTGCTGTGCTTTCCTGTCTAATCAATGTGTTTATACCTCAAAAATTTCCTGTCATGATTGGACAATTTCCAATCTGTAATCAAACCGCTGCTGATCGCTGGAAGTAGCGGTATACTAAATAAATAAATAAATAAATAAATAAATAAAAATAAAATAAAAGACTGGCATCCATAGCTGCTGTTATTGTATCGATCCATCTCATTGCTGGCCTTCCTCTTTTGCGTTGACGTTCTACCTTGCCAAGCATGATTTCTTTCTGTAATGTCACTCTTCGCATGATGTGTCCAAAGTATGAAAGTCAAAGTATTGTCATCTGTGATAAGGAAGCTTATCATAGCTCAGGAAGGAGCTATAGAAAAGGTGAAGTGACTCTGAACAAGCAACCTGTCAGTTCTGGTAGAAATAAAAAAACAGAATTTTCCCATAAAAGACTACCAGTCCCAGAATGCACCAGGTTTCCAACAGCCATTAGAGGAGCTGAAGTGGGGAAACGTGTGTTCAATCAGGAGGGCTATGAGGTAATCCCCAAGCACTCATCTCAAAGGGCAGGGCCTGATTCAGCACAGCTGCGCTGTGCTAGGGTGGAGCACTCATCTAAGCAGAATAAAGGTAGAGTTTATTCTACAAAGAATCATCCTCAGAATCAGCTTGGATATCCTCAGCTTGGACAGCATCGTCATCTGGAGGATCATCAGAAGCAGAAGCCAGAGCGGACGGACCGAGAGGGCAAGAAACCTTTTGGAAGAAAGAAGAGAAAAGCATTTGGAAGGTCTAAAGGAGTCCAGAGCAGTACGTATACTGGAAGGCATTCCAAAGGCAAGCTTACACCATTGGACTGGGGAAAGCCAGAGGAATGGTGCTGCAGAGCTAGGAACCTCCAGACGGTACCTGTGAGGGAGACGGCTGCACTTGGAAGGGACCCTAGGACCCGTGCCAGAAGGTATGTGAAGAGAGACCCAGTGTCCAGGGATCTGGATTGGAAGGCTGGACAAAAGAACTGGACTACATACTGGCCAGGCTATTTAGAGAGGAACTCTAACAGCAATGGAAGCTCAGGTATGAACACTGATCTATGCCCTAGCTATACCCTTGAAAGACAGCAGGGAAACAAGTATTCTCCTGAGAGTGCTCCATTGAGAAGTTCCTCTGTACCAATCCATGATATTGAACCCATGATTGTTGAAGAAGGGGGAGGGGTTGCAGATGCAGGCTGTGAATACATGGATTGCTCTTTGTCTAAACTCCTTTGGTAATTTACTGTTACAAAGTACAACAACCATCACAAAGAAATACAAACTTGTTCTTTAATCTACTCAGAAAAGCTCCTGAGTAGGATTTTGAGCCACGCAGTAGAAAGCAAGCCAGCTAAGGGGTTTCAGCTGGGTAACTGCTAGCAATTGAGCCTTACCTAATTGCTTGTGAGCTCTGAGGACATCACTTCTGAGTCTATGTGTGAAGATATAAGAAGTTAAACAGAAAAGAACAGTTTTTCCCTTCTTTGTGGGTTTTGCTTGTTGTTTGATGCACTGCTAAGAAAATATTAGCTAAAGTCTACAGAAAAGACCATTCTGTTACCATTCTGGGCTTTATTCTTTTGCTTTGATTGCCTGACAAGTTCAGCTGTTGTTTTCCTGATTTTGTTTTTCTAAGTTTAACACTGAAAGCAAGTATCTTGTTTTATGTGCTACCAAGCATATCTGTGTTGGGAGAAATAACCCCATAAATAAATATCTTATTGGCTTTACACTCAAGCACAACTAATTATTGTGAACGGCTGTGTCTGGTGTGAATGGACTACATTTCCCACAATACCTTGCAAATCATATTAATATATGCCTTTGCCAAGACTGTGAACATTCTCACCCAGGCACCCGTCTGACACATCTGAGCTGCTAAGGAAAGCTTAGGTTTGATCTCTTCTAGTACTGACTGGCTTGTTCTTCGGGCAGTCCATGGTATACATAGTATTCGTCGCCAGCACCTTAATTCAAAGGCATCAGTTTTCTTCCTGTCTATTTTTTTCACTGTCTAACCTTTGCATCCATATGACTGTATTGAAAATACCATGACTTGAAGAAGTTGAATCTTTGTATGGAGAGAGACATCTCTACTCTTGAGAATCTTATCTAAGTCCTTCAGAGCCATTCTGCCAAGAGCAATGCGTCGTCTGATTTCTTGACTGCTTGTTGCTTCTTTATTGATAGTTAATCCAAGTAGGTTAAAGTTGTCCATTATTTCAATTTCTTCTCCATCAACAATAAACTTATTGATTTTGGCAGTAGCCAGGATCTTTATCTTCTTTACATTAAGACTATGTTTCTTGACCTTGAGAAGCAAATGTTTCAGACAGTCTTCACTTTCAGCCAGTAATGTGGTATCAGCAGCATAGTGAGGGTTGTTGATGAGTCTGTCACCAATCTTCACACCTCTGTTGTCTTCATACAGTCCTGCTTCTCTGATGATTTATTCTGTATATAAATTAAACAGGTAGGAGGGAAATATGCTGCCTTGTCATACATCTTTGCTGATTTTAAATCATTCTGTTTCCCCTTGTTCCACTCAAGCTGTTGCTTCTTGATTAATAACATGTAGGAATCTACTCTTGAAGCCAGCACTGTGGCCTGGAAGGCCTTTCTGCTAAAAGCAGAGGGTTCTTGCTTCTCTGCCTGGAGGAACTGATGGATGATTCTTCTGGATCTTGATTCTTTTCTTGCTGACTCCACTACCACTGAATAGTGTAGGAGCTGTGGTTTTTAGAAGCCAGAACAAGGAGGAACCCTGTAGAGAGTATCGAAATGTTTGCTGACAGCAGAAGTGGAGATAGGACCTTCCCACATTCTGGCCATCAGATTCTTCAGGATCTTGTGCACAGGGAGGGGCTGCAGCTTCCTTTGGCACTGAAGGATCCTGGAGGATGTCAAGCTTTCAGCTCCATCTCAGCAATACCGAGACCTCAAGGGCAGCCGCCATATCCTTAATGAGATCCTGGAAGGACATATCCTCAGGAGGTGAATGGCACCATTCATATGGAGGCGACAGGTTCAAGAATATGTCCTTTTGGGTATTGGAATCTGCCGATTCCGGTTCAGAGATGTCTGAGGCCAAATCGGAGTCTGGCAGAAAATCAAAGTAATCTTTGTCTGCCCCATGATAACATTGATGTTCCTGGGACAGAAGCCGAGTCGATGCCAATGGAACTGATCGAGGTGGTTCCAAGTGCATGGGTACTGGGGAATCGGGTGAACACCGTGAGGTATGAGCCTCTATGTGTATCTGAGCAGGGATGTTGGTACTTGGAGATGGCCTTGACTCAATGACTATACCGGTATATGAAGGTATCGAGGGCGGAGTCTCTGCCACAGTGCCAGGAGGCTTGAAGTGTGCTGGAGCAACCGTTACCAGAATTGCCACGAGGCTTTTCTTGATGGCCATAACCTGGCTATCGAGGATCAGTGCAGGGGATGGAGTGGCTCCAGATGTAGAGATCTGGCCACAACACCTGAGCATGGTATCAGGGGCTCTGCCAAGGACAGAGTCTCAGGGTCATCCACAAGCCCCTTCGAGACTTTGGAGGGGATGACCTCCCATCGGGGCTGCTTGGCTGGAAGGTCCGCATCGGAAGGAGACGAGTGTCGGTGTCGATACTGGCGCTCGGGGTCCGATTGCGAAGCCAACCTGAACGAGGAGCGAGACCCTCTCTATGACATAAGAACATGAGATATGCCATACTGGGTCAGACCAAGATCCATCAAGCCCAGTATCCTGTTTCCAACAGTGGCCAATCTAGGTCATACGTACCTAGCAGTTTGCACCCGATACTTTCAGAGTCTTATGTTCTGGGGACTCCAAGCAATGCTTCTTCTTGCGTTTGTTTGGAGATGAAGACCGGGAAGCATGGGATGATTTAGATGGTGTTGACGCCCCCAAGGAGTGCACCGAAGGAGCTGAGTCTGTCCAAAACAGCTTACCCTTCTGTTGTTCATGGTTCTTCCACCCTCTAGAAGTCATCTTCTTGCAGTGGACACAGGAATCCACATCGTGGTCTGGGCCTAGGCATTTGAGACTTCAACCATGCTCATCACTTTAGAGAAATGGTGATCGGGCACTTGGTGCACTTCTTAAACCCAATGCAGAGTTTTTTCATGTTGGAATAAAAGAAGGAAACTAAATCAAATTGAGCAATGGTGCCCAGGAATACACTAGGCCCCATAAAATTTATAGTTAAAAGAAAAGAAAGAATACCAATAAAAAGAAAATAAATGTAAATGAGGTAACTGGAATCGGCTGGGAGTTGATTCTGTCAATGAGAAGGCAGAAAAAGAGCACCAAAAAGGTACTAAAGAAAAACTGAAGTCTCTTCACATGGAGAAATTGGGACTATGTCCTTATGGCTCCGCAGAAAATAGACGACTGAGGAGACCAAGTGGGAAGGCATACACACATGTGTGTAGCAACGCTCCCAAAAGCATTCCTATTGGATGCTGGGGTGTGTTCTCGCACCAGGCTCCATTTGTACTAACATCACCCATATGTGAAGACTGACTTCCTGCTTGTTCCAGGATATAATCTTTTATCCAGATGGTAAGTCTGAGGGGGACAGGTGTTTCTCCTGCTAATGTCGGCAAAATTCGCCCCTTCCTTTCTGAACACGCCACTAAGACACTCATCCACTCTTTAGTGACCTCCCGCCTAGACTATTGCAACCGCCTCCTTGTTGGTCTCCCTCTGAATCATCTCTCTCCACTTCAATCTGTTCAAAACTCAGCTGCGTGACTAATCTTCCACCAGCCTTGATATGCTCATATAACCCCTCTTCTCAAGTCGCTTCACTGGCTCCCTATCCATTTCCATATCCAGTTCAAACTTCGCCAACTGACCTATAAGTGTGCTCGGTTTGCTGCTCCTCATACCTTTCCTCTTCTCTCCCTACACCCCCCCCCCCCCCTCATGAACTCTGCTCCTCTGGCACAGAACTTTCATCTGTGCCCTTCTCTTCTACTGCTAACTCCAACTTCAATCCTTTCGCCTTGCTGCTCTTTATGCCTGGAATAAACTACCTGAGTCTACGTCAGGCTTCATCTCTGGCTTCAAATCCAGGTTTAAAACTCACCTCTTCAAGGCCACCTTTAGATCCTGATCCATTTTGTCTCCAATATTGTTTCCTTACCTTTCCCCTAGCGGTATCCTTGTCCTCAGCTGTTGTGCTGTCTTGATAAGACTGTAAGCTCTGATGAGCAGGGACAGTCTCTTACATGTGTCTGTACAATGCTGCATACACCATGTAGTGCTATACAAACGATCAGTTGTAGTAGTAGTAGGAACCACCGGAATGCATTGAGGGGGATCACTGGCTCCCAATGGGGCAGTGATTTATTTATTTAATTTAAATTTCTATACCGCAAATTCCAGAGGATCACTTGCGGTTTACATATGAACAACAAAGAATTGTAAACAGTAACAATTTATTTTTACAGGGAACGTGGTTAACTATATACAAAAATAATGTAGTTTAAAGAAACAATAAGCTATGTTTAAATGTAAACAATAAAACCGACTCGAAGGCTCACATTACATTACTGGAAATTGTTAACTTTAAACACAGTTGTGCATCATTGTGTATCTAGTGAGTATTTATCGGGAGTGTGTATGGATGTGAGTATTTATCAGGAGTGTGAGTGGATGTGTGAGGTATTTAGATAATGTGTTGGGTTAAGTTATGGAGCCAAAGTGTTGTGTGAAGAAGTGTGTTTTACGTTTTTTCTTAAATGTGGAAAGGTCTTTTGTCTCTCTTAGACTTTCAGGTAGTGTGTTCCAGAGGGTGGGTGCACACTGTGAGAATGCTCTGTTAATTTGTGATCTTTTTAGCTTTAACATAGTCTGAGGCTGATAGGAGTTATTTTTGTTACAGTTCTTTTGGTTACGGGTTGTCTTATTAATGGATATGAGTGATGATAGATATGATGGAGAGATGTCACTGATCAGTTTGAATGACGTTATAATTATTTTGTATTGGGTGCAGGAGTGTATGGGGAGCCAGTGTAGGTTGCTTAGAATAGGGGTGATATGGTCAAGTGGGCTGGAGCATGTTATTCTTGCGGCGATATGCTGTGCAATTTGTAAGGGACGAATTGTATGCTTTGGCAGGCCTTGGAATAGGACATTTGCATAGTCAAAATGTGGGGTCACGAGAGCCTTAAGTACCGATTTAAAGTCATTAGAGTGCAGTAGGGGTCGAAGTTGTTTTGATAATTTCATTTTGTAGTAAATTTTTCTTGTGGTATTTTTTATGAAAGAATTCATATTCAGGGTGCGATCAAGTATCACCCCGAGATATTTTATTTCTTCTTTGACTGTAATGCTTGTGTCTTGTAATATGATGTTAGGTGGGGCTGTGAAGTTTAAGTTATGTGTTACGTATAGGGCCTCTGTTTTGCTGAAGTTGATCTTCAGATAATTGTCAGTGAACCAGTTGAGTAATTCGGTGAAACATTCATTAAAGTGTTGAATTGGGAAATTGTTAATTTTGATTGGAAGATATATCATTATATCATCTGCGTATTTGTGATACAGGAGTTTGAATCTTTTAAGGATGGAACAAATGGATTGCAGGTAAATGTTAAATAAGAGAGCAGAAAGAGCAGAACCCTGTGGGAGACCTTGTTCTTGGATATATGTATTAGAGGTTGTATTTCCTATTTTGACTTGCTGGGTTCCCTCTGACAGGTATGAAATGAACCATCATAGAACAGTGTTGTTGATCCCTATGTGTTGTAGTCTGGATATCATGATTCGATGGTTTACACTATCAAAGGCTGCGGAGATGTCCAGAAATATGAGGAAAAATACAGATTCAGTGTTCTCAATTCCTTGAAGTATATGATCAAAAAGTACAGTAAGAAGCGTCTTAATGCTATGGTATGGTCTAAAGCCATATTATTGCTCGTCTAAGGGGGCATGGGTATCAATATAGTCTTGTAATTGTATGAGGATAGTTTTTTCGATACTAGTGATAGTAACTCGAACATGCTGAAAGCTCTAAAGAGGACTACCCCTGAGACCCAGAGGATGACCAGGCCTTATCCATACTCGCAGAAGTCCAAGATAGACTCCAGGCTTTACGCATAAGAGGTATTATTGAAACATCTAAACTTATCTTTCAGAAGTCTTCATGGGCGAATCTCCCCAAGGACTTTCACCATTTCAGCAGACCCACACCGAAGAGTAACTGGCCCTTAAGGGGAATTTTGCTCAATCACAGTTTGAAGACAACATCCACCGACCAAGCACAGAGCCAGAGCTATTGGCTCGCTACCACCACAACCACCATGGACTTGGATGAGATTCTGACAAAGTTTTAGAGGACACCAGCTACCCAGGCATTCGCTTCAAACCTCATAGGCTCCGGGATGTCAAGAAGCAGCTAGATCCATAGTAAGAGGGCTTGATATCATGCCTGCACAAAGCGCTGCTTGAGAGCTTATGGTGACAGCTACAAAGGCATTCCCTAAGGAGGACGCCGACCTTCCGAACCTCTGATTCCTTTAGCACAGTGCTTCCCTGCACAGGGATGGTCATGCACTTTGTCACACCATAACCAGGGCTCCCTCTGAATCAAGGTATCTTGAAAGGCTGGCTCAGCTCACCCTGAGGCTAAGGATAGAGCTGAGACAAGAACTCAGGGCCCCCAGAGTACAGCTCAGGGTTTTTTTCATTTATACCCTATATGCTGTTGCATAGGTTCAGATAGTGGAATGAATGCAGCAGAACACCAGATAATGGAATGAGTGCAGCAGGACACCAGCTACCCTCAAGGAAAGGGGGGGCCCATTGCTAATCTTGCCCAAAAGCAGGCTCTACTATATGCAGAGCTGCCATAGTGACTTCAAAAAGGCATAAAAAGGGCCCTTCTTCCAAACAAGTGGTTCACGGAGACCCTAGTCTTACACTAGGGGAAACACTGTCCCTCTCAGACTTATCATCTGGAGAAAATATTTTGCCTTTCAACCAACCTCTGTAAGGGATAAAGCTGGGCTCCCAGGGGAATGGGCAAGTGCTAAGATAAAGCAGGGGTCTTGATCCCTTTACTGACCACAACTGAAGTGCTCAAGAACCCTGAATCCCTGTAGGGGAGGGCCTGGACCTCAGACCCTTGTGACGAGGTGGTCAAGCAGTACAAGAGAGTGAGAACAACCTGTGAGCTCTGTCAGGAGCTGCAGCTCAAGTCAATTGAAAAAGGGGCTCTGGGACCCTGGAAAGCCTCCAGGATCCAACAAACTTGAGGCTATGGCCACACTGCCAGGTTCCCCTTCTGCGGGGATCAAGCAGCCATATCAAATGGCTGTGCTATCTACCAGCAGAAAGAACACATGGAAGGAACAGCAGGGACTACAGAAATGGCATTGGGTCATAATATGCTGTGAAAAAAAAGAAAGGTGCCTCAGACTTTCCTGCCACAATCGAGGCCAAAAATAGCAGCCGTGAGCAAAAACTGCTGCTGCAGGCCACACGTTGAACAAATAACATAACATAAGAAATGCCATGTCAGACCAAGGTCCATCAAGCCCAGTATCCTGTTTCCAATAGTGGCAAATCCAGGTCACGAGTATCTGGCAGATTCCCAAAAAGGTACACTGCTTGTCCCATGTTAAGTAGTGTATTTACTGGGTCCTCTTTAATAATGGACCACAAAAAAAAATCCAAAATAAGCAATCATGTGATGAAAAGGAAAGGGCTGACCAGGAAAACTCAAACAGAGATGCACCAAATGCCTATGCAGGGCATTAAGAACTGTTTTATTCATAGCTGCAAGAGAGCCAAATACAGTCAATTGATTTCAATGGGAGATTTAAAAAACAGCAGAAAGAAAAAAAAGGTAAAGATAAAGCATGCTGATACAGAGGGGTCTGGGTCCAACTTCTAATCCACTCAAGGGCCCCATGGGATCCTCCTCTCCACTCTCCGGCCCACCAAGTGCTTGGAACCCGTGAATAGCAGTGCAGTACATGGCAAGCTTGTTGGCTCAAGAAAAAAGGGGTGTACCCAAGTTCTGAACATCATTGAACCTACAGCTCACAGTCACATAGGCCATTGGACATAATCTGAGCCAGGGGAGACAGGCCAATCTGCACTGTTGCACCAGTACACACTTCTTGCCACCTACTGGAGACAAATACTAGTTCTCTTGGTGCTGCATCAGTGGCTATACTGTAATAAGGAACTCAAAGTTGGATACCAGGGCCCTCTGAAAGAGTTAATATAAAGAATGAGAACAGCCTGAAGCCTCTTAGCAGTAATGTGTTAGAGAAGCCAAGGTCAAATTTTGCAGATGCTGCTCCCGGTCAGGATTAGAGCACATAAACTGTTGGTGACATGCCAGATCTCCCTTTCTCAGCATTCAAGGCAAAGCAGATGGAGGATTGTGAGTATTAAGTCGACCAAAACCCTGTGGCACGATGGCATTCAATGACTAGTGGTAAAGAGTAGTTACTCACCTGTAACAGGTGTTCTCCAGGAGCAGCAGGAATCAGTCCTCACTTATGGGTGACATCGGCGCCGACGGAGCCCTCGCGGAGCAATTTTCCCCAGCTTTCGCAGAAAGCCTTTGAGAATTGCAGCGCGCATGCGCGGTCCCCTTCCCGCCTAGGGATGCCATCTTGCTCAGTCCGATGACATAGCAGAAAGACAGCAAAAAATTTGCAAGATATGCAATAAGAATGACTGCAACTCCAAGGGGAGGAGGGAGGGTAGTGAGGACTGATTCCTGCTGCTCCTGGAGAACACCTGTTACAGGTGAGTAACTACTCTTTCTCCAGGACCAAGCAGGAAGTCAGTCCTCACTTATGGGACTCCCAAGCTTAAGGCTACCGGAGACCTCAAGCCTGAAGCTCAGCAGTACAGAAGGAAGGAATCTTCTCTGAATACGCATCCAGCCGGTAGCCAACACCGGGGCCGGAGGGTAGGAGTTGCCTAAACCTCAAAGAGATTGTGGAGGACTGCCTGACCGAAAGCACTGTCCCTGTGGGACTCCCTTTCCAGGCAGTAGTGAGCCGCAAAAGTCTGACCTGAAGACCAAGTAGCGGCCCGGCAGATGTCTGCCAATGGAACAGAGCGGAGGAGAGCCACGGACGCGGCCTTCGCCCTGACCCGATGAGCCATGACGCGACTTTCCAAGGAGAGGCCGGCTGCCCCGTAAGTCCAGGCGATACAGTCTGCCACCCAGGTGGACAGAGTGCGCTTAGAGACAGGCATCCCCAACCGATTGGGATCAAAAGACACGAAAAGCTGAACCGCTTTTCTATGCTCCCGCGTACGGTCAAGGTAGAAGGACAAGGCTCTTCTACAATCCAGGGTGTGCAGGACAGTCTCAGCTCGGCTGGCATGCGGCCTGGGGAAGAAGGTCGGAAGGACCACCTCTTGATTGATGTGAAAGTGGGAGACCACCTTTGGAAGGAACTTAGGGTGGGTCCGCAGGACCACCCTATTCCTGTAGAACCGACACTAGGGCCTGCAGCTCAATTACGCGCCTCGCGGAAGTGAGGGCTACCAAGAAGAGAGTTTTCCAGGAGAGGAAACGAAGAGGGCAGGTAGCCATGGGTTCAAAAGACGGGCAGGTAAGCCTTTGCAGAACCACGTTGAGGTCCCAGTCAGGAGCTGGAGGGCGCAACGGAGGTTTAAGCAGAAGGAGGCCTCTGAGGAAACGCGCCACCAAGGGATGCGAAGAGAGAGGCTGGCCTTCAACCGGTGAATGATGTGCAGAGAGAGCACTGAGGTTGACTCTGACAGAATTGGATTCGAGACCTAGATCGGAGAGGTGAAGCAAATATTGCAGTACCACCGATACTAGACAGGCGAAGGGGTCCTCAGATCGCTGAGAACACCAGACCGAGAAGCGACGCCATTTGAGGGCGTAAGACTTCCGGGTGGAAGGTCGCCGAGACGCTAGGACGACGGCTTCCACCTCCGGGGGGTAGCAGCAGTGGGGCTAGGACTACCCTTTCAGCAGCCAGGCCATCAGGTGCAGGGCCCTGAGGTTGGGGTGCAGAAGAGTACCCTGATCCAGGGTCAGGAGATCGGGCTGAAACCCCAGGGGAAGAGGGGTGTCCACCGCTAGCTGTAGAAGCAGAGGGAACCACGGTTGTCTCGGCCACCGGGGCGCTACCAGGATCACAGAGGCCCTGTCCCGGACAACTTTGAACAAGGTCCGGGACACCAGTGGTGTGGGAGGGAAGGCATACAGCAGACCCGTGGACCACGGGATGAGGAAAGCATCCGGCGCCACTCGAAGAGGGTGAGGGTGCCGGGAGCAGAATCTGGGGAGCTGCCTGTTCAGGGGACTGGCAAAGAGATCCACAGTGGGAGAGCCCCACCGGCGGAAGATCTGCTGGGCCACCGCGGGGTTCAACTTCCATTCGTGCGGCAGCAGAATCCGGCTCAGTTTGTCTGCCAGGCAATTGTCCTGCCCTGGCAGGTAAACCGCTTTGAGGAGGATGTCGTGACCGACAGCCCAAGAGCACAGCCTCCGGGCTTCCTGACATAGAAGGAGGGAGCCCGTGCCCCCTTGTTTGTTCACATAGAACATGGCAACCTGATTGTCCGTCTGCACCAGTACGGACTGACCGAATGTCAGGTGAGAGAAGGCTCGCAGAGCTAGGCAGATCGCCCGTAGCTCTAGAAAGTTTATCTGTTGGGCGGCCTCCCAAGGTGTCCAAAGGCCTTGAGTGCATGTCCCCCGACAATGCGCCCCCCAGCCCAGGAGGGAGGCATCTGTCGTGAGCACCCGGGACGGTGGGGGCGACTGAAAGGACATGCCGAGCACTAGGTTGGGCAGGTGAAGCCACCATTGCAGGGAGGAGACCAGACGGTCGGAAATCTGTATCAGGTCCGACAGTCTCCCTGTGGACTGATGCCACTGAGTGCGAAGGCTCCACTGAGCAGGTCTCATATGTAGACGGGCATTCGGAGTGACATGGACCGTGGAGGCCATGTGTCCAAGCAGTTGCAGGAATTGTCTGGCAGGGGCCGGCGACTCGCTGTTGAACCTGCCGGCTAGAGCCATAAGCCTGTTGGCCCGTTCCAGAGGCAAGAAGGCACGAGCCTGCCGAGTGTCCAGCCGTGCGCCCCTATGAACTCGAGGTCCTGAGAGGGAAGCAAAGCGGACTTCTCGAAGTTTATGACGAAGCCCAAGTGCTGAAGCAGAGCCACCGTACGCTGGGTGGCCTGGGCGACCTCTGGAGCAGATGATGCTTGGATGAGCCAGTCGTCCAGGTATGGGAAGACGAAGAGGCCCTGAAGCCTTAGGAAGGCTGCCACCACTGCCAGGCACTTTGTGAACACCCTGGGAGCGGAGGATAGGCCAAAGGGCAGTACTCGGTACTGATAATGGTTCCCTGCCACCACAAACCTTAGGTATTGTCGGTGGTCCGGGTGAATAAGGATGTGGGTATAAGCATCCTTTAGATCCAAGGAGCATAGCCAATCTCCCTGCTGGAGGTAGGGCAGTAGGGTTCCAAGGGTAAGCATCTTGAACTTTTCCCGCTGCAGGAACTTGTTGAGGTTGCGTAAGTCCAGAATGGGTCTGAGGCCTCCTGTTCTCTTTGGCACCAGGAAGTACCTCGAGTAGAAACCGTGACCGCACAGATGCCGGAGCACTGGCTCCACCGCCTGTTCCTGAAGCAGACTTTGCAGCTCCTGAAGGAGTACGTCCTTGTGCAGTGGGGGTCTGGGAGGTTCCCCCGGGAAGTATGGGGGGGGGCACCTGGTGAAAATGTAGGAGGTAGCCCTTTTGAACCACCCACAACACCCAGGCATCGGATGTTATGGCTGACCTCCTATGAGCAAAGTGGGTCAGCCGGCCCCCCGTGCTGAGCGAGGGCCCCTGGGGGGGAGAGGCTATGCTGGCATAGTCAAAAAACCCCACCCTGCTGGGCCGGGGCCTGTGTGGTGGGCTTGGGGGCTTTCTGCCTCCGGGATCAGTTACCCTGCCCCTTAGGCTGCTGCCCCTGATGAGGGGTTGTCGAGGCCTGATAGTGTGGGTGGTGCTGCTTATAAGCGAACACCTTCCTCGGGTAATAGGGCTTTTTTCCCGAGCCCTTCTTCCTATGAGAAGGAGCAGAGGTTTTTCTGGAAAGGCGAGTCCTGGTGAGAGTCTCTGACTCGAGCTCCGCCGCCTTGTCGGCCATGTGCTTGCTGAAGAGGTTTTCCCCTCTGCAAGGGACATCGACCAACTTGTCCTGCACCCACGGCTCGAGGTCGGAGGACTGAAGTCAAGCTTGGCGGCGAGCCCCGATGCCGGCTCCGGCTACTCGAGCCGATGCTTCGAAGCCATCACAGGCCGCTCGAGAAATGAACTTCGAACACTCTCGAATCCCTGTGGACAGGGCTTGGAACCGCTGCAAGGGTTCCTCGGAAAGACCGGCGGAAAAACCCGCCATATCTTTCGCCAGGTCGCGGAGATACATACCAATATACAACTGATATGTCTGGACCCGACAAGCAAGCATAGAGCCCTGGAAGCACTTCCTACCGAGGGCATCCAGATTCCGGGCCTCCTTACCCGGAGGCACCGAGGAGTGCATCTTTTGACTTTTAAGTCGATGCATGGCCGATTCCACCACCATGGAGTGGTGCGGTAGTTGCGCCTTCTGGAACCCGGGGCTCTTGCGGACTCGATACATGGAATCGACCCGCTTGCTCAACACCGGCGTCGAGGCCGGGCTTTCCCACATGCGGAAGAGAAGCCGCTCCAGCATCGGGGGAACCGGTACAGTAAAGGCCTCCCTAGGGGGGGAGTCATATTGAAGGGCCTCGAGCTCTTCGGCTCGGGGTTCCTCCTCCGGATCCGCGGGAAAAGCCAAGGCCTTGGCCATATCCCTCACGAAATCGGAGAACCGGGTATCCTCCGGGGGGGACCGCCTCCGAGGCTCCGACTCGGGCGAGTCGGAGGGGACGCACTGGGGAAAGGAACCGGGTGACTCGTCCTCCTCCGTGTCCCAGCCCGACTCCTCCAAGGAGTAGTCGAGCGGCTCCGTGCGCTGGGCCCGGAGACCTCCTCCCCAACACCTCGGTCCCGAACGGGAAGCCGAGGGAGACCTAGGTCGAGGATCGACTCGGCCTCCAGGGTCGACTTGGGCATCGACGTCCCGGTGGTCGGGGCAGATGCACTGGCGAGGCCGGTGATCAATGCCCGCTGCTGGTCCATGAAGGCAGAGATACTGCGCTCCAAGGTCGTCAGTCTGAAACCAAGCTCAGAAGACCCAGCATCCGCCGACTCGGGCCCCGACAGTGTCGGGCCCGACGTCGGTTCATCCGTGGGGGAGTCCAGGAGGACTATATCACTCACGTGTCCAGGAGTCTCCACTTCGAGAAGAGGAAACTTCGAAGGCCTCTCCCCCTCCGAGGGCCCGGGGAGTCGGGCCGGGCTGAGCGACCTGGCCCTCGAGGAACCAGGATTGCCGTCCGGCTCCACCCTCGCGGGCCTCTTCTCCCACCGGTGTTCCCGGCCGGGGGAGCCCCGTTCAGAAGAATTCCGACGATAGTTTGAGCCGGAGCCACGAGACGACGAGGTCCGCGCGGAGTCAGAGAAGATACGATCCCTTTGCGACTGCCGACTCCTCAGGGCCTTCGAGGACATCCTGCTGCACGGGCCGCAACTCATAGGGTCATGCTCGGCCCCCAGGCAGCGGAGGCAGCAGTCATGCGTGTCAGTAAGAGACATGAGTCTGACACAACGATCACACTTTTTAAACCCGCTGGCAGCCATCAGGGGAAAAAGGACCCCTGCAAGGTCGAAAGAACGCGCTGCCTGGGAAGAAGGAAAAAGTGGCGGGAACGCCAGTTGGAATAAAATAAAAATAAAAAACGTGAACGGGCTCAAAAGCCCGGCGGGAAGAGGACACACGAACCGAGAAAAAATTTAACGAGAAATCAAACTAAAGAAATCAACTTTTTCAGCGGCGGTAACAAACTACGTCTGTAGGGCTCCGCGGAAAAAAGAAGACTGAGCAAGATGGCATCCCTAGGCGGGAAGGGGACCGCGCATGCGCGCTGCAATTCCCAAAGGCTTTCTGCGAAAGCTGGGGAAAATTGCTCCGCGAGGGCTCCGTCGGCGCCGACGTCACCCATAAGTGAGGACTGACTTCCTGCTTGGTCCTGGAGAATAAAGCATTACAATTTCCCTTAGGACAGACTTTCTCAGAGGCGGGTTGATATTATTGATTTTGATTGATGTGCCACACCGCCTTGATTTAACGATAAGGCAGTATACTAAATCCTTATAAATAAATAAATAAATTTGAAATATCAAATGGTAGTCAATGATTTAGGGGGACTGCACACTAGTCCTGAGTGGTGGAAGACAAAGGTACAAGAAAAGTCTCAAGAAAAAACAACATGTTCCCTGTAAAATAGTTATCTCCAAGTTATTATGCCCTTTTCAATGTAATTTCAGTTTGTTCAATGTAAACCGCACTGATGCAGAATAGCGCGATATATAAGAGAATGAAAATAAATAAATAAACAAACATATGTTGTTTCTATTAGAAGAGAAAGCATATAATGATTTGTTACCACTAGTCACTGAATGCCATCATGCCACAGGGTTTTGTTTAACACACATTCTAAGCAAGTTACCCATTGTACTTAATACTCACAAGTTACTCATTTGCTTACACCTGCTAGCAAGGGAGCATAATCCACATGTCTGGACTGGTCTAACAGGATGGTAAGGAAAGAAATCGTTTCACTCTCTGTTAATAACATAATCTCAGTTTGTAACAGGATTTTCTAATAAACTCCCTAACGTGTTTGCAATGACAGTTCAGCATCTAAGCTGGCACCTAGATACTGTACCACACAGTAAATAAAGGCAGCCTGGACTTTTATCAACACCTGGTCAGAACTATTGAATGCATCTGAAGAACTAACATTTGGAGCTTCTTACAGGTTATCAATAATCCATTTTCCATAAGCCATTTCTTCCAAAGCCCTAGGCACAAAGCTAACCAAATAGAAATGTCAACATAGGCTTGTATTCTTTTTCTAAAGTCCACTTTGATCCAGTTTGCTTTTGTCTTAACACACATTCTTTCCATTTCAACTTTTATCATGAGAAGAAACAAACTGATAAAAGGGAAAAAACAAAAATAAGGTTCTGTTTGACCCCAGCTCAGTAAACTTTACAGGCAGATTCAGAATTAAGATTTATCTGGTGTCTCTAATGTATTGACACCTTGGGGACTTTGAGTCAGGAATAATTTTAGGCACTTTAATTAACTGTCAATTACATTGTTGATTACTAAAAGCTGGAGGGCAGGTGTACATATTAATGTTAGTAAGTTATGGGTCAGTGAATTAGCTGCTATTTTGCTAATAGCTATTTCAGTTTTCAATTAAATGTCTAAATTATGCCATGACAATGACTTAATCCTATCCTATCAACCCCACACTGAGAACATCAGTTAGTTTGCTGTTTGAGATCTAAACATTTTTCTATCAATGTTTCAATCAATAACAAGGATCCCAAGTTTTTCAGAATTACAGCCAACACATTTCTGTGGCTAGTCATTGATCTGTGCAGATTTTATGCAGAAAGAGAAAAGACAAGGAATGGCCTAGTGGTTGGGGCAAGGTACTTCAGGCCAGAGGGTCTGGGGTTCAAATCCCACTAGAGGACAGCAACCTTGGGCCGGAAGGACTGGGGTTTCTAGTCCCACAGGTGCTCCTTGTGGTCTTGGGCAAGCCACTTAACCCTCCATAGCCCATGTTCCCTGTAAAATAGTTATCTCCAAGTTATAATGCCCTGTTCAATGTAATTTCAGTTTGTTCAATGTAAACCGCCTTAATATCATGAAAGGCGGTATATAATAAATAAATAAATTTAAAAGTAAATATTAAAGTACATCAGTAAACAAATGCTCTTAACTTTCTCATGTGTCAGTATGTAGATGCACTATGCAACAGGAAATTAGAATTTGAACAGTCCTAATAAGAGGATTCAGACTTGCATGCAGAAACAAACTTGTAATTTTTGGAACCCACTTAGCACATAGTTGATGCGGCAATTTAATTTTAAACTATAGATAATGTTGAAGTTCATTAGTTAAGCAAAAACAAAAGGTTGCTGGCATCACAAATTTGTTTCAATTTCTGTTGCCTTGCATGCAGTGTAAAAAGTTATAATTTTATGATTAGCGAAAGAGAGATCTGTACTTGCATAGTTGGATGAAACTTAGTCCTATTATGGATGTTGTAGTGAGAAATTGAATCAATTCTCTAACATCTTAGATATCACCATATGCAAAAAATACAGCTTCCTCATCGTTCTTCCAATCTAGTCCAGATGCGTGGGTTTATGCACTCCTACCAATAGATGGAGACTGAGAACCACTGGTTTGATGATGTCATGGTATAAGGGTCCTGTGCAACCCTCCCCTACGAGAATTTCTCAGTCTCCAGCAGATGGAGGTTGTTTAAACTTGTGCAATCTATACTGGACTGGAGAAGAGGATGACTGTTTGGGATGTAGGTCAGCTTTGCTGGCAACACAGCCCTGGAGTGCAGAACTTGGTGGTACCAGATCCTTCCCCCACCCACTTGCCCTGCCTCAGATCTTGGGGAACAGGGTTGAAGTAGCCTTGATGGAGGCATTGCCCACCCCCTTCTACCTTCTTTGGGAGAGAGAATAGAAAACTCCTTGGGTTGCGGTGTCATCCCTTCCTCCTCCCCCCCTTTTTGTGAGAGGGGGCCAGCAGCTGGATATATTCAGAATAAAATGATGATGGGGAAATAACAAACAAAAAAAATCCAAGCTCTGACCTTCCAAGAACAATACAACAACTACTGAGCATTTGTATAGTGCTACAAGACGCGAGTACCATATGTAGGGTGGAAATGGACACCTCCTGTGCCCAGTCAGAGTCAATGGGGGCTTTACAGCCAATGACCCCTTTGGTGGGGATAAGGCAGTAGCTGTGATGATACTGCTACTTGTCCTGGCAGGAGCTCCAGTGTTCTTTCTGCCACTACGGTGAAAACAGCGTTCAGCCCTGTGTCACTGCGATAACAAGCCGGGAAAAGTGTTGCCTTTGTTTTTGGGGCTGCGTTGGAAATCAGTCAGCTCTGGTGGTCAGCAGCAGCTGTACCTGGTGGAGGCTGCTCCTGATCCGATTTTGGTGAGACAGCCTGCTATGGTATCCCAAGCCCCCCGACGGTATTTCCTGGGTTAGATATTAAAAACAACAAAAAAAAAGTGGAAGCACATCGAGGCATGCAGAGATCGATGGCAGCAACGCTTTAAGAGGCAGCTGCAGCAGGTCCAAGAGATCGTTAGAAGGGCTGAGTGAATTCTCGCACAAATGGAGTGGAGGAGTGGCCTAGTGGTTGGGGCAAGGTACTTCAGGCCAGAAGGTTGGGCGTTCAAATCCCACTAGAGGACAGCAACCTTGGGCCGATAGGACTGGGGTTTCTAGTCCCACAGGTGCTCCTTGTGGTTTTGGGCAAGCCACTTATCCCTCCATAGCCCATGTTCCCTGTAAGCACAGTTACTTACCTGTAACAGGTGATCTCTGGGAACAGCAGGAATAAGTCTTCACATATGGGTACGTCGGTACTGACGGAGCCTGCGCGGGAACGCTCCCCAGCGTCCAATCAGAAAGCTTTTGGGAGCATCCCTCAGCACCTGCGTGCTTCCTTCCCACCTTTCCAACTGTCTCTCCTCAGTTGAGTTTTATAGCTGAGACAAAAGAGAGAAAGAGGAAAGGAAGAGAGATAGAGAGAAACAACTCCTAGGGGAGGTGGGTGGGTTGTGAAGACTTATTCCTGCTGTTCCCAGAGATCACCTGTTACAGGTAAGTAACTGTGCTATCTCCAGGAACAAGCAGGAATGAGTCTTCACATATGGGGACTCCCAAGCTAAGATGCCTGGAGCCCTAGCATGTTGGTGATTGAAACATGCTCCACCTCATATGCCCAGGCATCCCGAGGATGGAGGGTAGGAGTTGAAGAAGAGAGGAGCTGTAAGAGACAGCTGACCTAAAATAGGACTACAGACAAGGAGTCTCTGTATATATGATAATTATCATGAAATGTATTGAAATGAACAATCACCATATGGACCTCACCTACTGGATTGCAGGAAGTAGAGAGGTTGATGGAATCTACTGGGGATCCAGTAGAGGAATCTTCAAGATGACCTCACAGAAGTGAGTTGAAGGTCAAAATCTGGAACTGACAGGTGACCCCAGGATTCAACTGGGGAAGAACAAAAACGGTAGGTCTTTAGTAGAAAGCTTTATGGAAAAAAAGCTGAAAACTCTTTTGGCTACAGAGTTAATTATAGTTAGGAGCAAAAGAGGAAGACTGACCGAGTTGGACAAAATTGGCTTAGTCCTTGAGGGAAGAAGGGGTATGGAGAAAAAACCCGTAATCCCAAGGAAGGACAGATGTCTGAGGAGTTGGAAACCTCAGAGCTACTGAAGATCCCCCCATGTCTGTCCTAACTGACGAGAGGTAGGAAGATAAAGGAATAGGGAGCTTCAGGGATACCTGAACCTAAGGTTATGGTAAAAGCTGTCAGTACCACAGCAGTGGTTGTGTGCATAAAACCGAAACACACTGTGAAATAGCATGAACATGTGAAAACCCACTGTCTGGAACAGATAGGAAGGAAAAAATACCTTTATGAGCATAGACAGAGAGATAAGTATGTGAATACATATCTACCTAAAAGAAGTATCTCGACAGAGAAACACATATATATATATGTATAAATATATATATATGTGTGTGTGTGTAGATATATATAGATAGATAGATATAGATAGATAGATATAGATATGTTTATGGCGAGATCCAGGGGTATAGTCTATGCACACATGGCTGACAGACATATGCGTCTAAAGAAAGCATATAGACATATGAACCTATATGAAGAAATATATATATATATATATATAGGTAAAGAGAAATGTCTGCAATTAAGCAGAAAGAGATATGTCTACAGGAATCTTCACATGGAAGATGTGAAGAGGAATGATTCATCTCATAACAAGAAGGTGGAACCTACTTGAGAAGATATAGAGAATCTATTCCCTCTGGTAAAGATGGAGTAGAATGCTACCCAGTAAAATAACCAGGCTGGTTGTGAGAACACAGAGGATAATATTAGTCTGTAAACAGCAAGTCCTGAGTCCAGTAGAACTCTAAAATGGTGAAGGGACAGAATACGCATAGGAAGAGACACCAGGTATTTTTTATTTTATTTATTTATTTATGCTTTTCTTCTATACCGCTTTTTCCAAAGATCAAAGGCGGTTTACATTTAACATATAATGAACATGGTTTTTACATGGAACAGTGTTTTTTTTTTTTCATAACTATGTACAATTAACTTTTCATAACTATGTATAATTAACTTTTCATGAACAATAACATGGAACAGTGTTTTTTCCATAACTATATACAATTAACTTTGGCTAGTAATGTTGTAACTATTTACCCCACCCACTTGGGGGACAAGGGGTGGGGTATCATGCGTTATGTAGTTAAATATATGCTGTCCATGAAGGATTAGGATACCATGAGGACGAGCTGCAAGGAAAAAGAGCATATTTCCTGTAGGAATTTAGTAACTCTTTAGACTGTCACGTAGGAAAGGCTTATGTCCTTTATTAAAAGGAAATAGAAGGGTGTAAGAACCCTCACAATCATGGGAGGTGACTGAGGAAGCCCTTTTCAACCATATAGGATAGTCATTAGAGAAAAACCCTCATGCTCTCTAGCAAGGGCCCTTAGTGGAAAGCTTCTCTGTAAGATTGCACAGAGCATTAAGCAGGAGAGTTGGGAAAGAAAACTGGCTGTTGGAGACAATCAGCTGCCAGCTCAACTATGCTGTCAACTCCAAGGATTTGGAGATGGCAGAAAAGAAGTTATAAGGATTATCCAAGATAGATGAGCACTATCTTGGAAGCACTACTAAGGTTAGATAAAAGTAGTGGAAGACAATAGTGGAACTTATAGAAAAGTACCAGTAGACCAATCACTGAAGCTCCTGCATGGGCAGCTGCTGAATGGCAGAGCAGAAAGATCTTTCTGTTTTTAACAGAGAGAACAGACAGAACAAGAGGAGAATATCCCGTCCCTGTCTGACAAGCTGCCAGATGAGGAAAAAAAAGGGGTTTACTCAAGAGAAAGAACTCTACACTGGAATGGAAAGGAAGACTGGAAAGGCTAAGAAAGCCTTCCATTGGTATGATACCACTCTTACAGGGGAACCATGGAAAAGAAGGTAAAGAAAAAATAGGAGCTGAGGTGAGACTTGCCATACGGTAAGTCTGTAGAAGGAAAAAATTCATGGTGGTACAGGAAAACTATCATGAGATAGTTGGCAAACCTCTCTTCAGTGTAGGAAGAGGAGGAAAATCCTGTGACCCACAGACATGAATATCCTGACAGCTCAGCATACCTAAAAACAAGTGGATGTCCTGGAAACAGGAATCCAAGTGTAGAGGTTTAAATGAAAAAACTGTGAAAAAACTTCTAATGAGAAGAAGTGGACTGTATGTTATAACAGATTAATTGGAACCCTATTGAGGGTTAATTTTCCTGGCTTGAGTTTGGATTCTTGAGACCAGGGCGAGGTTTCCCCTGTTTGGGAACATCGGCATGATGGGCAGGAGAAGAATGAAACCTTCTTCTTTTAGGAAAAGGAGGTTTGGTAGGGCATTTCTTACCTGCTGGGGAAGGAGAAGGTTTAGGATGGCCCTCAGAAGCAGGGAAGTCAGTGGAGCAATGAGCAACCTGACGCAAAGACTCCTTGTTGAAGAGATTTTCTCCAGTACAAGGCGTGTTACCCAGTCTTTGTTGTGCCCATCTGCTCAAGTCTGAAGCTTGGAGCCAGGCTCTACGTCGTGCTCCTATGGCTATAGTAGAGGTTCTGCTAACAGACTCAAAGGAGTCTAGGGAAGCACGAGAAAGAAACCTAGAGATATTCCGGCTATGACTAAGAAGCAAGGAATAGTCTGCAGCCTTGGGCTCTGAAAGAAAAGGAGTCAAAAGAGATAATTTCTCTGTGACCTCCTGAAGGGATAGACTCATATAAAAAATATATGAGAGAATCCTTGTTGCCAGCATAGATGTTTGGAAGGTTTGACGTCCAAAGGCATCTAGTGTTCTAGATGCACGACCTGGCGGGAAAGAAGAATGCTTCTTCTTGCTTTTTACCTTCCTCATTGCTGATTCCACTACAATGGAATGATGGGGAAGTTGAGTCTTTTGAAACCCTGGAGAGGGGGGCACCTGATACAGAAGAGCAGTTGCTGTAGAAGGTGAGGAAGCCCTTAAAGGTGTTTCCCATATTTTCAGAAGAAGATCCTGTAAAGAATGATGTAAAGGAAGCATTATATTTTCCTTTTCCCCAGAAAAGCCTTGTGTAGGATCATAGCCAGGGATAGGAATAGCCAGGAATGTTGCCATGTCAAGGAGAAATTTCTGAAAAGAAGGATCTCCAATGGGAACAATCCCTGGACAGGCTAAACTCGAAGAACTAGGCTGGGCACCAGTACTTGTCCGGTGCAAAGCAAGATCTCTAATGAATGGATACTGGGACTGCCGGTTATGACCTGAAACCGTCAGTACTGTATCGTCCATGCTAGGTATCGACTCCAAACTAGGTATAGAAAGGAGAGATCCTGGTGAAAAAAGCATGGATGGAGCTGGTCCCGATGTTCCTGCAGGTACCAGCATCGACACCGATACCGGTAGCTGAGCCGGAATCGAAGGCGATACCGACATTGAAACAGTCATCGGAGGCTGCTCAAACGGTACCGAGGAAACTCGAAAGTCTCGGTGAATATCCTCGGTACCGCGCCGCGCATCCGGAATCGGTGCGTGTCGGTTCCGAGACGCGTCAGTACCCAGTCTTCCAGACTAGATATCTATTCTAGACTCGGCATCGAAGGAAGCGAATCTATCGATGCATGTCTAGATGGTACCGACGTCAGGGGTCGTATCGACGGAGCTGCCGATACTGGAAAGTCAATCTGGGTATCGATCGGTCCCAAAGGCACCGGGTACACCAGATGACGATCCCTGGTGAGGAGTGGATCGCTCAATACCAGTGCCGGTGCCGGGTTATCGGTACCGCTCGAAGCGGATGCCACCCCCGAGCATGGCTCAGGTATGTTCTGTGAGGGGTGAGCCCCAGGAACAACCTGAAACCCCTGAAAGGCTTTGGAGACCGAAGACGCCCGCTGGGGTTTTGAAGCCAATGAGGTCTTGAGGGCAAGGCCGGAGCTGTCATCATGCTTGGCATGAGACCTACCACCCAAGAATTGGCTAGTCTTAACAGACTGTTTGTGGGTTACCTGATCCTGTAGAGAAGAAAAGGTCGGTGCCCTTACACTGGAAGGGAAAACTGCATCGAGGGAAACTCGAAATGGAGAATTTCTTCTCATAAAATTGTACCCTGATGGCTCTGGAGGAAAGGGGTCAGGACCCAAACAGGTTAGACACCAGTTATTGGAGTCTAAAAAGAAAACCGTCAGTACTGTATCGTCCATGCATCGTCCTCACAGAACATACCTGAGCCATGCTCGGGGGTGGCATCCGCTTCGAGCGGTACCGATAACCCGGCACCGGCACTGGTATTGAGCGATCCACTCCTCACCAGGGATCGTCATCTGGTGTACCCGGTGCCTTTGGGACCGATCGATACCCAGATTGACTTTCCAGTATCGGCAGCTCCGTCGATACGACCCCTGACGTCGGTACCATCTAGACATGCATCGATAGATTCGCTTCCTTCGATGCCGAGTCTAGAATAGATATCTAGTCTGGAAGACTGGGTACTGACGCGTCTCGGAACCGACACGCACCGATTCCGGATGCGCGGTACCGAGGATATTCACCGAGACTTTCGAGTTTCCTCGGTACCGTTTGAGCAGCCTCCGATGACTGTTTCAATGTCGGTATCGCCTTCGATTCCGGCTCAGCTACCGGTATCGGTGTCGATGCTCGTACCTGCAGGAACATCGGGACCAGCTCCATCCATGCTTTTTTCACCAGGATCTCTCCTTTCTATACCTAGTTTGGAGTCGATACCTAGCATGGACGATACAGTACAGTACAGTTTCCTAAGTTTGCTATAAACTTGAATGTAAATAGTTCCCCAAGTTCTCCTCCATGTTAACTCCCCGTTTTATGTAAACGACGGCCAATGTATCTGGTCAAGTGTTCTATTGTTTTGATGTAAACCGCGCTGATGACAAATAGCGCGGTATATAAGAAATGTTAAATAAATAAATAAATAAATAAATAAATAAAACTGTATTTCCACAGTTAAGGCACTTCTTAGGAGAAGGCGGCTCCATAATGGAGAGGCCTTACAGGCCCAAAAATTCAAGACAGAAACAGAGGGAAAAAAACTCCTTGAGTTTTAGGAAAAAGAAAAGAAAAAAACCACCGGCGGTACCGGTGGAGTCGGGGAAACAGCCGCGACCACAAGAAAACAAAATGTAAAAGATTTAAAGAAAAAATTTTCTGCGGTGACAGGAAGACGTCCTGCCGGCTCCGCGGAAAAACAAAAACTGAGGCGAGACAGTTGGGAAGGCAGCACGCAGGCGCTGAGGGACGCTCCCAAAAGCTTTCTGATTGGACGCTGGGGAGCGTTCCCGCGCAGGCTCCGTCGGTACCGACGTACCCATATGTGAAGACTCATTCCTGCTTGTTCCTGGAGATAAATAGTTATTTCCAAGTTATAATGCCCTATTCAATGTAATTTCAGTTTGTTCAATGTAAACCGCACTGATGCAGAATAGCGCGTATATAAGAGAATGTAAATAAATAAATGACAGCTATTTTTCCTTGATCTACCTTCAGGTTTGTAAGTTCCTCTGTGGTGCCAGTGCACATCTCTGTTAGGGGCTCAATCCGGGAGAATTTAAAAAAGAAGAGAGTAATAATTAAACCAGCCTTCATGGCAGTCCCTGTGTAGCTCATGTAACTGGCAGTGGACCTAGTTGGGCTGGATGAACTGCCTAGGGGGTATGGCCATTGAGTGCTGCTCTAATTCTGAGGAGAGAGAGAGAGAGGAAAAAAAAAAAAAAAGAGTATCCACAGCAGAATACATTTTAGATCATAGGTATATTGGCAGGACTTTGTTGGCTCCAGGGTATCAGGGTCCTTGCCATTATTTGAGGGGCTTAGTCTTCTGATTGGTTTCAACTCTAGGAAAACCTTAAGCCTCGCCCCTTCTCCCCCCCCCCCCCCCCACCTTCCAGCTGTCATAATCTATTGTTTAGCTTTGGATGCTCTGATCTTTGCCACCACCCCCTTCCCCCAAGAAGCTGACATCCTAGACGACCACCTAATTTGCCTAATAGTTAGGTCGGCCCTGCATGTAGATGTTTAGGGTGTCTTCTGGTGAAGCAATGTGCACATCACTGATACTGGTGTGGGTAGGCATGTTATTCAGTCTTTTTAAGTACTTAATATGCATCGCTGCTCCACCTACATATAGTCCATGCACTACAAGCAGGATGTTCATTATGCCTTCATATACAAGTGACTCAACTACTACTACTACTTATTTGTACAGCGCTACAAGACATACACAGCATTATACAGACATCTGTAAAAGACAATCCCTGCTCATCAGAATTTACAATCTAGTCAAGACAGACAACACAACAGCTGAGGACAAGGGATGTATGGAGAGATAAGAGGAAAGGTAGTGAGGGGCAGCTGAATGAGTGTACTTATAGGTCAGTAGGAGAAGTCTTAACTGGATATGGAAACGAATAGGGAGCCAGAGAAGCGAGAAGAGGGGTTATATGAGCATATTGAGGCTGGTAGAAGATTAGCTGTGCAGTTGAGCTTTGAACAGATTGAAGGGGAGAGAGATGATTCAGAGGGAGACCAGCAAGGAGGAGATTGCAATAGTCTAGATGGGAGGTGACTAAAGGGTGGATAAATGTCTTAGTAGCATGTGCAGAAAGGAAGGGAGGAATCTTGCCAATGTTTTAGATAAAGAAGCAACAGCTTTTAACTATCTGTTGGATATGTGCAGTGAAAAAGAGAGTAACGTGAAAGATGACCTCAAAGTTGCGAGCTGAGGAAACAGGGAAAAGTGTAGGATTATCCACAGAAATAGAGAAGGGAGGAAGGTGGAAGGTGGGTTTAGGGGGAAAGATAAGAAGCTTAGTTTTGGATATGTTCAGTTTCAGATGGCAGGGAGACATCAAAGCAGCAATGTTGGATAAGCAGGCACAGATCCAGACCTGGATTTCTGGAGAGATTTCAGGCACAGAAAGGTAGATCTGAGAGTTGTCAGCATAAAGATGGTACTGAAAACCATGGGAAGAAATAAGTGCACCAAGGGACTGAGTTCACAGAGAGAAAAGGAGAGGTCTCAAGACAGAGCCCTGAGGAACACCAACTGAAAGTGGGATGGTGATAGAGAAGGAACCACCAGAGCAGACACTAAAAGTGCAATGGGAGAGATAAGAAGAAAACCGGGACAGAACAGAGCCCCTAAATCCAAGCAAGGACAGGGTATCAAGGAGAATGCGGTGATCAACAGTGTCAAAGGCAGCAAAAAGGTCAAGAAGGATGAGTATCAAGCAGAGGTCTTTGAATTTGGTGAGGAATAAGGTGCTGGAGACTTTGGCAAGAGCTGTTTCTGTGGAATATAGAGAACAAAAACCAGATTGCAGTGGGTCCAGAAGGTCAAGATTGTGGCGGTGAACTACTCGTTCAAGTAGTTTTGAAACAAAGGGAGGAGAGAGATAGGTCGATAACTGAAAGGACAGGTAGAATTTAGTGAAGGCTTTTTGAAAAGAGGTGTAACCACAATATGTTTGAAGGTCACAGGAACAGTTGCAGTGGAAAGCGAAAGGTTAAGCACATGACCGATGGAAGGGATGACGACAAAGAGGTAGAGCTTAGTGGACGGGTGAGGATGGGATCACAGGAGCAAGTAGTCAGTTTGGAGGAGGAGAGAAAATTTGCAGTTACCTCCGCCGTGATTTCAGAAAAGGAATAATTTTGGATTGAAAAGGGGGAATATAAGGTGGAGGGGACCCTGCAGAGAATTCAAGGCTAATCTTCTGGACTTTTTCATGAAAGTAGTCAGCCAAGGTCTGGATAGATAGTGAAGGAGAGATTGGGGGAAGAGGAATCTTGAAGAGAGAGTTGAGCGTAGCAAAGAGATGGCAAGGGTCAGAGGCAAGAGAGTTAGTCAGATGGACAGGGTAGTCTTGTTTAGCGAGTGCTATGGTTGACTAGAAAGAGGTTAGCATAAATGTGAATGCAAGTAGTCAGCAAGGGAACGTGATTTAAGCTAAAGGAGCTCAGCTGAGCGGGTACAGGAACGTAGGTAGCGGGTTGTCAAGGACAGCCAGTGTTGAAGTACAGTATGCCTCAAAGGGAGCAGCAAGTGCATCCAGAGCAGAGGAGAGTATAGTGTTATAGGACAATAGTGCCCCATCAACTTATAGAACCTTGTGTAGAGTGGATCTACCACCAATGCCTGGAGCTTGCTGATCCTGCGAGCTAACGCGAGTACCACCAAGGACACGACCTTCCAGGAAAGGTACCATAGGTGGCAGGTGGCCAGGGGCTCAAACAGTGGGCCAGTGAATTGCGACAGCACCACAGTGAGGTCCCACTCCACCGCCAGTAGGTGGACAAAAGGCTTGGACAACAAGAGACCCCGCAAGAAGTGGGTCATGAGAGGCTGAACAGAGAGGGACTTGCCCTCGATAAGGTGGTGGTACACTGTGCGGGCACTCAGGTGGACCCTAACGGTGTTGGGACTTCAGTCCTACCTGTGACAGGTGAAGCAAATATTGCAGCACAAGCTGCACAGAGCACGAGAATGGGTCAACCCATAGCTCCGCGCACCACAGTAAGAATCAGCGCCATTTGAAGGTGTAAGCCCATCTTGTCCTACAGGAGGTCAGGAGTACCTCCTCTACCTCCCCTGAAAGATTGGAAGGGGCCAAAGCTACCCTTTCAACAGCCAGGCCATTAGCATCAGAGACCCCAAGTTGGGGTGTAGGAGGGAGCCCTCCTGCTGAAACAGCAGCCCTGGGCACTCTCCAGGGGGACCCGGGGCACTGTGGGTAAGCGGAGGAGCAGTGGGAACCATGGTTGCCTGGGCCACCAAGGGACTACTAATATCAGTGATGCCCTGTCGTGCTGAGCCTTGAACAAGGTCTTGGCAATCAGCGGTGTGGTTGGGAAGGCATAGAGAAGACCTGTTGTCCACTGGATGAGGAATGCATCCGCTGCTACCCAGGACGGGTGGTGTGCTGCCTGGAGCAGAAGCAGGGCAACTGGGAGTTGTCCGGGTTGGCAAAGAGATCCACTAGAGGGGTCCCGAGAGTTGGAAGAGCTGATTGGCTGCTCTGGGATCCAGCTGCTACTCGTGTGGCTGGAGGACTCTGCTCAGTATGTCCGCCAGGGTGTTGTCCTGTCCCGGCAGGTACACTGCCTGCAGGAGCATCCCTTAGTGCATCGCATAGGAGCAGAGAGCCACCGCTTTGTTGCAGAGGATATGGGACCCTGGGACCCCTTGTTTGTTTACATAGAACATTGCCACTTGATTGTCCATTTGGACCAGCACTGACTGGTAGTGCCGGCGGTGATGGAGCCAAGTGTATGGCCTGGAGCTCCAGGAGGCTGATCTGCTGCTGGGTTTCCACCTCACACCAACTGCCCTGAGTGCAGAATTCCTCACAATGTGCTCCCCAGCCTAGCAATGAGGTGTCAGTAGTGAGGACCCTCTGGGGGGTGAGGGTCTGAAAGGGTATGCCCGCTCAAAGGTGCTGTGTGTTCTGTCATCAGTTCAGGGACTCCACCAGCTGGCAGGTCACTGACACTCTGTCTCACAGTCGGCCCATGGCCTGTGTCCACTGGGTACGGAGGTACCACTAGGCCATCCTCATATGAAGATGGGCATATGGAGTAACATGAACTGTGGAGGTCATGTGGCCGAGTAGGCGCAGCAGGAGGCGAGCGGACACGAAGGGTCATGCTGAACGTCTGCAGCTAGTGCCCTGAGACAGTCAGCCCTGTCCAGAGGGAGAAAGACTCTGGCCTGAACCATATCCAGCCTTGCCCCGATGAACTCCAGACATTGTGTTGGGAGGAGGTGAGACTTGGGGCAGTTTATCAATAACCCCAGATGTTGTAGGACACAGAAGGTGCAGGCTGTGGCCTGCTGCACCTAGGCGGCCATGTCTCCCTTTATGAGCCAGTCATCCATGTATGGAAAGACGAAAGCTCCTTGGAGGAGGAGGTAGGCAGTGACTACCACCAGGTACTTGGTGAAGACTCTGGGGGTGGAGGCTAGGCTGAAGGGTAGCACCCAGTACTAACAGTGGCCGCCCCCCTCCCCCCCCCCCATGAATCTGAGATACTGCCTATGGCTGGGATGAATGAGGATGTGGGTATAGGCATCTTTCAGATGCAAGGAGCAGAGCCATTCTCCCTGCTGGAGGTGTTAACACGTGTTAACTGCATCAGAGTTTACAGTTTAACATTACCCTCAATGTGCAGAAAAGCTACTCCTGGTGGTCAGCAAGACTATCAAAAAACCTGGACACTGAATATGTTGTTCTGACAGAAATGACACTAAATATTAAGATAATAGTCTCTAGAAGCACACACTGCAAGCACTTACAGAAACACTATTATTAGGAAGCACGCTGCTGCTCTAAAAATTCAGAGCAATTTCATTTTAAAAACACTTAGTACTATAATTTAACAAAAGTATATGGTTGGCCTACTAAATAACCAATTTCTTTTTATTCAGTTATTTTAACTAATGGAGTCCACTTTAAAATAAAAAGTATGCCAATAGAGTAACTTTACTATTTTAGTCTTAATTTATAAAAGCAATTCTAACAGACTATGTAGGTCGTGGGAAGCATTTGTAAAGATATTTAGTATGCTTTCTTTCAGCCCTAAGAAAAGTTCTATTTGACCTGAAGCATTGGCAGTAAGTTTGAATTCATTAATTCTGTATTAAGGTCATGGCGTCTGTTCTGGGGACCTTTGCTGGCTGCTCCCGCTCTAATTCCTGAGATACCCTCTGGGGACTGTGTGACCTCGCACAGGATTTACCATGTGTGTCTGATTCCCATAATGAGGTCCTCAGGGATTTCGTCTTCTTTTTTGCTCCCGCTCTGGAGAACCCTTGTCGGAGTGTCCGCGGACCCGATCGGGCGCCGTGGGGGCTTTACACAAGTCCAAGGATCCATGAGGGGCCTTAGAAAGGGAGGTTACAGGGGACACTGGGGCTGAATCCTGTTCAACACTCTGCTGCGCAGCTAATCTTCTGCCAGCCTCGTCATGCCCATATCACTCCTCAAGTCACTTCATTGGCTCCCAATCCGTTTCCGCATCTAGTTCAAACTTCTCCAGCTGACCTATAAATGCATTCACTCTGCAGCTCCTCACTACCTATCTTCTCTTATCTCTCCTTACACCCCCATCAGGAACTCCGCTCTTCTGGCAAACTGCTTCTATTTGTGCCCTTCTCTTCTATTGCTAATTCCAGACTTCACTCCTTTCACCTTCCTGCACCTTACACCTGGAACAAACTACCTGTGTTTGTACACCAGGCACCTAATCTGACCCTTTTCAAATCCAGGCTGAAAACTCACCTCTTCACTGCTGCTTTTGGGTTATGACTCACCTGATCTCCTTGTTTCTTTGCCTTTCCCCCTTGTTTTATCTCTGTCTACACCTTCTGTGTTGTCTGTCTTGACTAGATTGTAAGCTCTGATGAGCAGGGACTGTCTCTTACATGTCTGTGTAATGCTGCGTACGACTTGCAGCGCTATACAAATGCTAGTAGTAGTAGTAGTAGAATCTGACCTGTGGAAGATGCTTCTGCCAGCGACTTTGGATGGCCTTAGCAGACATCTTTTTGCACAGGGCAAAACCATGGAGTCATGGTTGGCACCCAGACACCAGAGGCAACAGTTGCGTGTATTGGTTAGGAACATGTTCTTTGCACATCAATCACACTTTTTGAAACCACTGGCCATTGGGAGGAAAAGGACCCCTGTGCAGTCGAAGACCCAAGGCAACTGTTTCTTGTTGCATGTTCAAAAACTGACGTCTACGCTCCTGTGTGGCGCAACTCACATCAGGAAAAATTTGTATACAATCCCTCAGAAAAGGCACAGAGAGCTTTTTAAAGTACAAAGACAATACTTTAGAGAGATCAGTTTCAAACACAAAAGATACCAATAATGTAGATCTAGCCTGGACAGAAAGAGAGGAGCTTTCTAAAAAATCTGAAAGATTATCAGGAACTACTGAAACAGGTAAATCTTGCCCAACTTTCTTCACTGATAGAAAATAAGCTCGAGTTATTGGAGGAAATGCAGAATCAGGAATAGTAAAGCATCTCAGACATATATTTCTTAAAGATATCTAGAGGAGACACATTTAAGAGCTGGGGAAAATTTTGAATTCTCAAATTTAACCCCCTAAATTATTTTCAAATTGTTCTAACTTTTGATGAACAGAGAGTTTATCCTTCACCAACTGGTCAATCACAGACTTAGTCGGTAACATCCTTAATAATAGCAGAAAGTCTCTCATGTGTGTCCTTCTCAAAGTTCAAATGCTGCACAGAATTTTGAGCCACTACCTGCACTAGAGCAGAGACATCCAATGCACATTTGGAAACAGTTGTGTCCAGCTTCACTAACATCCTCCAAATAGTGTCCAGCAAAATCTCACCAGTCTTCTGTTACTGGGAACCTGAAGGGAAATTTGGTCGAGAGTTGTCCAACCCAACCGAAGAAGTGCCGGAGACAAGCTCAGCCACCAACTCAGGACCCTCCACAAACTGCACAGCATGGGCGGAGGGAGCCAGTAACGGCAATGAGCAGGAATAAGGCTGACCCATTATTCCACCTCCCTCCGCAGAGGTCAGTTGCACGATGTCAACGGAGCCTGACTCCACAGGTTCCAGCTCCAGTGGGGCAAGTCAAATGCGGCTGTGGGCTAGATGTGAACTGCTCAGCTGCAGACACTTCCCCATCGACAGGCCGCAGCAACGAGTCCTCCGAAGCAGCCTTCTCCAGCGCCAGGGCTTTTAGGAGGAGCGCCTCAATCTGCTGCTGTCCGGCGGCAGGGGAAACACCCTTCGCCAGCTTGTCTCTAGGGTTCCCGTGCCGTTTAGGAGGCATCTCAGGAAAAAGAATTACAGAGGAAAAGATTGAAATGCCACACACCTAGAGTTCTGCCATCTTGACTCCGCCCCCCCCCCCCCCCCGCAATAAACTCTTTTGTATAACTGTATAATCTTAGTATTTATGGTTTGAACTAATTTATACAGTAAAACTTATTTCATGCTTTATTGGTGAGGCATGTAAGAAAGTTAAAATAAACATTTAAATTGCTGTCCCCTGTAGTCTTTATGGTGATATGTCATCAACCCATACTTGAGACCACCTCTTTTGGTTTGGCCTTACAGCGTCTGTGGTGATTCATTGCCTCTCTTCTTTTCAACAAAATTACTTAAAAATAACTGAGCCTCCACTAAAGGTACAAATTTGTCACAGGCATTCTGGTCAGATGCTGAAATGTCATTTGAATGCCTAGATGCAATGAGTAAGTCACTGATGCAGCCACAGTCTTATTAATCTAAATTTAATTTATTTCATTGGTTCATGACAGACCTTGAATATTATTTGTACAATGCAATTACATATTAAACATCAGGCATTTCAATTTAGAGATTTGCAGGAGGCCAAAGCAGGGTAAACAGTATCACATCAACAAAAGCTGTTCTTTATCTCAAATAAAATAGAGATAAGCAGTCATACTCAGCCCCTTTCCCAGAGTATTTTAATTAATTTATCTATAAATATTCATTAAATTAGTTCTTCAATCCACTGTTCTGAAAATAAAATTTGCTAGTATATGTAAATAAAACCATGTGCAATTAAAATTATGTAGGACGACAACCATCTTGATAGTAAACATTCTGAAGTGGACTATTATATCTAAGATGTATACTAGCTGAGCTCTTGAAATACAATTTCCCAGGCTCTCTAAAATTATACAAAATTAACACACATTGACTTCTAATTTCATCTGCAGTATCTATACATGTATAAATCCACTTAGCCAAATGGCATCTGTCTGTTGGGTTATCAGCGGGGTGAAGATGTGTAACCCCATCATGAAGACTCTAGAAAATACAAGAACTGCCGCTATTGGTGAGACACAGATATTAGAGGGCTGTGGAGCCAAAGAGAGTTGCAGAAAGGAGAGCCAGAGTGCCACAGGCTCGGAGAGTATTACAGAAAGGGAAATCAGAGTACCATGGACTCAGAGAGACCTAAAGTGAGGGAAGCCAGAGTGCCACAGGGCTTAGGGGGATCAAAAGACACAAAAGACAGTAATGTGGGACTGGAGGGCAGAAGAAACAAGGATAGCGTGGAGAAAGGGGGAAGCTTGGTAAAGGATAAGACAGCACTGGATGTTAGCTGGGGAGCAAGAAGAATTAAAAAGATCCTTTAATAACTTTCATAATATGCCAGCTAGAAATTCAGTAAAAAAACATGCTCCTTTCTCCTCCTGCATGAATTTCCCACTCATAGAGAGGTCTATGGTCCTTTCCCATGCTAGCCAGTCAAGCGTGGTTCTCTTGCTTAAGCCACATATCTTGAAATTCTGGTAAAAAAATACTGACATACTTCATTTTTTGGACTTTCTTTAATAAAGTGAGGTGATGAGCGTTTCTTCAGGTACTGTATGCCAAAGCAAGAAGGAAGGCAAGAGGTTTTGAGAAGCAATGTGTGGAACATGGTGGGAGAAAAGCAGAAATATTAAACAAATACTTCTGTTTGACATTCATAAAAAACCTGCAAAAATACTACAGATGGCCAGTCAGTGTACATACGTGAGTGGGCAGATACTGCATCATTCATGGAAGAGTATGTTTATGAAGAACTTGCAAAACTGAAAGTGCACAAAGCTGTGGGTTCAGATGAGCTTACAAACCAGATAGTAAGAGCTCAGTGAATGTTTGATAGGTCTGCTGAAGGATATATTCAACAGATCCTTGAGGACAACTGTACTGCTCCCCTTGGATTTTTGCAGCCCAAATGCATGACCCTGCATTTTTAAGCATCAAATCTCAGCTGTTAAATTCTCAACAATTCTTCAAGCTTCACTAGATCCTTTCTCATTTTATCTACACCTTCCTGGCTGAAGTAAATACAATATTGTTCATGGAAGAAACTGCTTATGAACAACTTACACTTATTCCTACTGCACTTTTCCCCACACTACAGCACCATCCAACCCAACCCAGCATTGACTCCCACACCACAGACATAACCAAACCGGGCAGATCTAGAAAACTTGTAAAGATTTTTTACTAAATCATGAAAGTCATCCTACAAAATTTAAGCAGTTATAAGTTTGCTCAAGATAATAACTTGAATATGTATATTGACATCAAACCTAGCATACTGAATCGCCTCATTGTAAATAACCTCACTATAACTTTACCTGTCTGTAAATAATTGTATATAGTTCTCCCAGTTACATTTCCATGTTACTTTCCCTGTTTTATGTAAATACAGGGCAGAACTACCTCTGCCCTGTAGTCAAGTTGTTGTATGTAAACCGCACTGATAACAAATAGCGCGGTATAGAAAAGCTATAAATAAATAAATAAATAACTTGAAAAACTAAAGGTGGATAAAACCATAGGGTCAGATGGGATACATCCCAGAATACTGAGGGAGCTCACAGTGTTTCTGGCAGGTTCTATTAAGGATGTATTTAACAGATACTTAAAGAGAAAGGAAGGGATTATACAAATCAAAACTCCTACCACCATAAAGCGCAGAATGGACTTCTCGGATTACAGGCTTCAACTTTTCATATTTAACTCTAAACAAATAGCTGCAAGGAAGGCTACTTTAAATGATATCCTTCAAAGAAGCATTCTTCCAAGGTTCAAAAGGTGCTGTGCTTAAAGTTCAAAGCACCAAGTCAAGGCTTCACTCTGATACCACTGCATGAAGAGAAAAGCACAAGTGTGCCATACCCCTCAGAAAATTAAATCTGGATGCGACCCTAAGGAGGATCCCTCCAGACAACTTTGAAAACAAGCCAACAGAGTAACTTGAACCTTTAAGGATAAAGCCAAACCCTTCTTGAGGCCCTCGGGCAGAAAGGACAAAATGCTAGAAATAGCCTTAAAAGGAGAAAGTCCACACTTTTCATACCATGCCTCAAAAACTCTCCATATCCTAGTTTATTTATTTATTAACATTTCTTATATACCGCACTATTCGACATCAGCGCGGTTTACATGGAACAGAAACATCCGACAAATTGCATATGTCTGGTCATTACAATTAACAGGATATGAAACTTGGATAACAGGGTAAACTATATACATAAAAGGTATAACGAGAAAAGGATACTGTTTGGTGTTTTACCTTGTTGGGGACACATGTTGCGAGGGCTTGCCTGGTTGGCTAATATTACTGCTGAAGTTCTCACTATTCAAGTGTGACTGAGGTTCGGTGTTGTCGGAGAGGTATTTGATAAAAAGGAAATGTTTAAGGGCCTTTCTGAACTGGCTCAAGTTGGGGATTGCCCTGATATGTGCCGGTAAGGTATTCCATAGACTTGGGGCACAGAGTCGGAAAGCTCTGTTAGCTGTTGTTTTGGTACACCTTGTCATTTCTTTTAGGATTGTTAGCATGTTTGACTCTGCGGTTCTTCTTGGTCTGTTAGGTGCAGTTTCAGCTAATTAGGTTGATTCTTACATAGTAACATAGTACATGATGGCAGATAAAGACCAGTATGGTCCATCTAGTCTGCCCAGCAAGGCGGCAAGAGTAGATGCACCTGCCACTCCGTGCAGGTCACCCCTCCCCATGCCAGGGGTGTACCCACAGCTCCATGTAGGTCACCCCTATTTGTTCAGATATAAGAGATAGTTATGTTTATTTTGATTTTATCCTGTTGCGATAAAGGGATACACTGTGTCTATCCCATGTAATTTTGAATTCTATCACTGTATTTGCCACCACCGCTTCCATCAGGAGGGCATTCCAAGCATCCACCACCTTTCAGTGAAAAAGTATTTCCTGACATTGCCTTTCAGTTTACCCCCTTGCAGCTTCATATTTCAGCTTTCTTAACCAGGGCTCCACACATCAAACAGTAAGTAGGGATTTGAGGGTTTCTTTGTTTGGTTTTTTTTGTTACATTGCTAGCTCTCTGACTGGGAGCTCTTAAAAGGGTTTTGTGTATATTTTTTAAAGCAAGTTTAATTTCATTTTTGCTGTTTTAGGGGAACTGTACTTGAGCACAGTAGTATTGCTGAACTCTGTAAGCCCCTCAGGTTCAGGAACTGCTAACACCTAATCAGGGGTTAGTGGGCCTGTTTCCTGAGTGCAATTGAAGCCTGCATAAAAAGGCTGCTTTGCCCTGCCCTTTGAGGCTTTCTTAACCAGGGCTCCACACATCAAACAGTAAGTAGGGATTTGAGGGTTTCTTTGTTTGGTTTTTTTTGTTACATTGCTAGCTCTCTGACTGGGAGCTCTTAAAAGGGTTTTGTGTATATTTTTTAAAGCAAGTTTAATTTCATTTTTGCTGTTTTAGGGGAACTGTACTTGAGCACAGTAGTATTGCTGAACTCTGTAACCCCCTCAGGTTCAGGAACTGCTAACACCTAATCAGGGGTTAGTGGGCCTGTTTCCTGAGTGCAATTGAAGCCTGCATAAAAAGGCTGCTTTGCCCTGCCCTTTGAGGCTTTCTTAACCAGGGCTCCACACATCAAACAGTAAGTAGGGATTTGAGGGTTTCTTTGTTTGGTTTTTTTTGTTACATTGCTAGCTCTCTGACTGGGAGCTCTTAAAAGGGTTTTGTGTATATTTTTTAAAGCAAGTTTAATTTCATTTTTGCTGTTTTAGGGGAACTGTACTTGAGCACAGTAGTATTGCTGAACTCTGTAACCCCCTCAGGTTCAAGAACTGCTAACACCTAATCAGGTGTTAGTTCCCTCCCTCCCTACCCACCCCGACTCCCACCCACCCCTAGTGAGCAGTCTTGCTTTATAGGGCACCTCCCCCTTTAACAAATCACAGTGAATTGGACCAGCACATTTTGAATATAATTAAAGAGTTTTAACTGCTTTTTCTCTGAAAGGACAGCTGCGAAACCAGCTGGTACTTCGTAGATCTCTCTCTTTTGCTTTAACAGATACCTAAGCTCCACAAACAGAACAATGGCTGGGAAAAATCGTATTGCTAAAGCTGTTGCCCCCGTTACAGCTTCTGCCTCGGTCCAGACAGAGGTCCTATTGCCAGTTGAAGAACCGGTTCCATGTGCAGGGTGCCTGCATGCTGAAGCTCTGAGGAAACAAGTGGAGGAACTCAGAGAGGAGGTGGCGAGGCTGAGGAGTATTCAAGACAGTGAGAAGTACATTGATGAGATGCTGCTTGCAGCAACCAGGCTCTCCAGCACAGGAGAAGATGGGTGCCAACAGAATGTCGATGGTTGGACAAAAGTCACCAGAGCCTGCAAAATCACCAATCCAACTTCTCCAGCCCTTGAATTGAAGAACCATTATGCAGCCCTGGAAGTGGAGGAGGTGAAAGCATCCCTGGAAAGGGAAGAACCAGAGTTCAAGTACCCCATAGTTGCAGAATCAGTGACCAGAAGGAAACGAAGGGTAGTGGTGGTTGGAGACTCTCTTCTGAGGGGTACTGAGGCGTCCATCTGCCGACCAGACTTGATGTCCAGAGAGGTATGCTGTCTGCCTGGTGCCAAGATCCAAAATGTTACGGAGAGTTTGCCGAGACTCATCAAGCCCACAGACTATTACCCAATGTCGCTAATCCATGTTGGAACAAATGATACTGCCAGATATACCTCGGAACGTATCAAAAGTGACTTCATGGCTCTGGGACAGAGGGTGAAGCAGGTAGGTGCACAGGTGGTGTTCTCTTCAATCCTCCCTGTTGAGGGTAAAGGCCAAGGCAGAGAGGCTCGCATCCTGGAGATTAATGCATGGCTGCGTGGATGGTGTCTTCGAGAGCGTTTTGGTTTCCTAGACCATGGGATGCTGTTCCAAGGGTTGCAGAGCAGAGATGGCATCCATCTGTCCAAGAAAGGTCAACACATCTTTGGTAGTAGACTGGCTAATCTACTGAAGAGGGCTTTAAACTAGATTCGTTGGGGATGGGTGAAGAAAGCCCCCAGGTAAGTGATACATCAAATACCTTTATGGAAATGGGTAACAGGGGTAACATATGGAAAGCAGTGTGTATAAATGCCCGTAGCATGGGAAATAAGATCTCTGAAGTTGAAGCTTTGGTGGGAGTGGCTGACTTAGATTTAGTGGCAGTTACAGAAACATGGTTCACAGAAAACCATGACTGGGATGTAACTATACCTGGCTATACTTTATTCAGAAAGGACAGGGTAGGAAGAAGGGGAGGAGGAGTAGCACTATATGTAAAAACTACTATTAAAGCTTTGGAATTACAGAGCTTAAAAGGGAGAGAGGAGGCATTGTGGGTTAGACTAGAAAGAGGGAAAGAGAAATCTATTTGCATTGGTGTGATATACAGACCTCCCTCACAAGAGGAAGAGGTGGACAGAGAGTTAATTGAAGACATACGCAGCATTGCTAGGAAAGGGGAAGTGCTACTGCTAGGAGATTTTAATATGCCAGATGTTGATTGGCACATTCCTGCTGCAGTATCATCTAGGAGTAAGGAGATCCTGGATTCTCTACAGGGAGAACTATTCAGGCAATTGGTAACAGACCCCACACGTGAAGGGGCCATACTGGACTTGGTGCTTACCAATGGTGAAAGTGTTTCTGATGTTGTAGTGGGAGATCATTTTGCATCCAGTGATCACCAGATGGTGTGGTTCAGTATTAGGACTAGGGCTGTTAGAATCCATTCCAAGGTGAAGATCTTAGACTTTAGGAAGACTAACTTTGCGATGATGGGCCAATGCCTCAGGGAGTCGTTAGTGGGATGGGAACAGCTGGGGGATGTAGAACAACAGTGGGCAAAACTGAAAGGGGGTATTTTAAAGGCAACCAACCTTTTTGTTAAAATGGTAAACAAAGGCAAAAGGAACAGGAGACCGCTATGGTTTTCGAAGGAAGTAGCTGAAAAAGTGAAGAAAAAGAGGGAGGCCTTCATGAAATACAAGAGATCACAGAGAGAGGAAGACAGGCATCTGTATTTGGAAAAACTTAGAGAAGCTAGCAAAGTAGTCAAGAAGGCAAAGATTCAAAAGGAGGAGGAAATAGCCAATGCAATAAAATGGGGGGATAAGACATTTTTCAGATATATTAGTGAGAAGAGGAAGGGCAAAAGTGGTATTGTCAGACTCAAGGGTACAGGGGGGGAATATGTAGAAGCTGATAAGGATAAAGCGGAATTACTTAACAAATATTTTTGTTCTGTGTTCACAGATGAAAAACCAGGAGCAGGACCTCAGAAAACACCCACAAATAAGAACAGAAGCGAGGGACATCTTGAACAATTTTCAGAAGACTGTGTTCGTGAGAAACTAGCTCAACTCAAAGTAGACAAAGCGATGGGACCGGATGGGATACACCCTAGAATACTGAGGGAACTTGGGGACATTCTAGCAACTCCACTGACTGACCTTTTCAATGCCTCGTTGGAGTCGGGAGTGGTGCCAAAGGACTGGAGAGAGGCTCATGTGGTGCCTTTACACAAAAGCGGAAGTAAGGATGTGGTTGAAAACTACAGGCCGGTTAGTTTAACTTCAGTGGTGAGTAAATTAATGGAAACGCTGTTGAAAGAGAAAATAGTGAGGTTTCTGGAGTCCAGCGGATTACAGGATCCGAGGCAGCATGGATTCACCAGAGGCAGGTCTTGTCAGACAAATCTGATTGATTTCTTTGACTGGGTGACCAGGGAGTTGGACCGAGGGAGAGCTCTAGATGTGGTGTATTTAGATTTCAGTAAAGCCTTTGACACTGTTCCTCACAGGCGACTTATAAACAAACTGAGCACCCTAGGGATGGACCCTAAAGTTACTGCTTGGGTTAGAAATTGGTTGGGTGGGAGGCGACAAAGAGTACAAGTAAATAGAGCTCACTCTGAGGAGAAGGATGTTACCAGTAGTGTGCCCCAGGGATCTGTCCTTGGTCCGATTCTTTTTAACATCTTTGTTAGTGATATAGCGGAAGGGCTGTTGGGTAAGGTTTGCCTCTTTGCAGATGATACCAAAATCTGCAATAAAGTAGACACCCAGGAAGGTGTAGATAAAGCACAGTTACTTACCTGTAACAGGTGATCTCTGGGAACAGCAGGAATTAGTCCTCACATATGGGTACGTCGGTACCGACGGAGCCTGCGCGGGAAAGCTCCCCAGCTTCCTAGAATGGAAGCTTTTGGGACCTCCCACTGCACATGCGCACTGCCTTCCCGCCTTCCTGAACAGCTCTCCTCAGTTTCGAGTTTATAGCTGAGTCAATAGAGAGAGGACAGGAAGATAGATAGATAAAAGATACAACTCCTAGGGGAGGTGGGTGGGTTGTGAGGACTAATTCCTGCTGTTCCCAGAGATCACCTGTTACAGGTAAGTAACTGTGCTATCTCCAGGAACAAGCAGGAATAAGTCCTCACATATGGGGACTCCCTAGCTTAGATGCGTGGGATCCCCTGTCAAGGTTCGCCATCTTCGTATGGATCTCAGGCATCCATCCTGGGAAGGTGGGCAGGAGTTGTCTAAGAATGGAACAGGTGTTTGAGGACAGCCTGGCCAAACAAGGCATCCCGGCGGGAGTCTTTGTCCAAACAGTAATGGGCTGTGAAGGTATGAACCGAGGCCCAGGTAGCGGCTCGACAGATCTGATCAATGGAAACAGAGTGCAGATGAGCCATAGAAGTTGCCATGGCTCTCACATTGTGAGCTGTGACATGGCCTTCCAGAGAAATGTTTTTACTCTGGTAAGCAAAGGAAATACACTGAGCAATTCAATTGGAAAGTGTACGCTTGGAGACTGGAAGTCCCAAATGTGAAGGATCAAAAGCCACGAAAAGTTGAGAAGACTTTCGATGTGGCTGAGTCCTATTAAGGTAAAAGGCTAGAGCTCTTTTACAATCCAGAGTATGAAGGTTCCTCTCTGCACTGGAGGCATGAGGAGCCGGAAAAAATACAGGTAGATATACCTCTTGATTAAGATGAAAAGGCGAGACCACTTTAGGCATAAAGTGGGGATTCGTCCTAAGGACCACCTTGTCATGATGAAATCTTGTATAAGGTGGATTAGCCACTAGAGCCTGCAGTTCGCTGATGCGACGAGCGGAAGTGACTGCAATTAGGAATAATACCTTCCAGGAAAGAAATTTCAAGGAGGTAGAAAATAACGGCTCAAAAGGTGGCTTCATAAGCTGACCAAGCACTAGATTCAAATCCCATGCGACCGGGGGGGTCTGATGGGAGGTTTAGTGAGGGTCAGGCCTCTCATGAATCTTGCAACAAGAGGATGAGAGGAGATAGGTTGTCCATTTACAGGTTTCAGGGATGCTGAAATAGCACTTAAATGGACTCTTACAGAATTCGTCTTAAGGCCTGCATTGGAAAGATGCAGGAGATAGTCTAAGAGGGAATTCAAAGGAAGTGCCAGAGGGTCAAGGCCCTGCTGAGCACACCAAATGGAAAAACGTTTCCATTTGAAAGCATAAGACCGCCTCGTGGAAGGTTTCCTAGAGGCATGAAGGATATCTTTCACAGGTTGAGAAAGATTAAAGTCTTGAAGACTTAAGCCTTCAGTAACCAAGCTCGGAGATGTAGGGATTTGGGGTTTGGGTGCCACAAAGTCCCGTCCTCCTGAGACAGAAGGTCTGGTGCAGCTCCTAAGTCCAGGGAGGATCCCTGGGAGAGCTGTAGAAGCAGAGGGAACCACACTTGGCGTGGCCAGCGTGGAGCTATGAGGATCATAGAGCCGTGATCTCTCTGGAGTTTGAACAGAGTCTTGGGAATCAGTGGAATGGGTGGAAAGGCATATAGGAACGCCTGACCCCAATGGAGGAGAAAGGCGTCCGTGGCCTGAGCTTCCTGACATGGAGTCCTGGAACAGAACCGGGGAAGTTTGGCATTCCACGGACTTGCAAAGAGGTCTATGTCCGGGGTCCCCCATTCCTGAAAGATTCTGGTTATCTGGTCCACGTGTAGGGACCACTCGTGTGGCAGCAGAACTCGACTGAGCCTGTCTGCTCGAGAGTTTTGAACTCCTGGAAGGTACACTGCTAGCAGATGAATTTGGTGCTCTCTGGCGAAGGCCCATAATCTGAGAGCTTCGTTGCAAAGCGACAGAGAGCCCGTTCCTCCTTGTTTGTTTATGTAAAACATGGCCACCTGATTGTCTGTCTGAACCAGGACAGTCAGGTTGGCAAGGAGGGTATGGAAGACCTTGAGGGCAAGGTAAATTGCTCGCAGTTCCAGGAGGTTGATATGAAGGGTGGCCTCCTGTGGAGACCAAGTGCCCTGAGTGGAGAGAGTTAGCAGATGGGCTCCCCACCCCAATTGGGAGGCATCTGTTGTGAGGGTTGCTTGGGGTAGCAAGGGCTGAAAGGGAGCCCCCAACAACAGATTCTTGGTGGATATCCACCAATGGAGGGACCAAGACAGACGGTTTGAGGTTTGTATTTGGTCTGAGAGTGCTCCCGACGCCTGAGTCCACTGGGTGGCCAGGGTCCATTGAGCTGCTCTCATATGAAGACGAGCATAGGGCACCACATGTACTGTGGAGGCCATATGGCCCAGGAGGCGTAGCATTTCCCTGGCTGTCAAGTGAGTACTGGACTGGGCTTGGGAGGCCAAGCTCAGCAGACGCTGACCCCGAACCAGTGGAAGGTAGGCTCTTGCAGTGGTGGTGTCCAACCGGGCCCCTATGAATTCTAGAGACTGAGTAGGGCTGAGTTGAGACTTGGGAAGGTTTACCACCAGTCCCAGATACTGCAGAAGGTTCCTTGTGCGGTCTAGGGAAATCTGGGCCTGCGACTGAGTTGGAGCTCGAATGAGCCAGTCGTCCAGATATGGGAATACGAAAATCCCCATGCTTCTGAGAAATGCGGCTACGACTGCCATGCATTTGGTAAAGATTCTTGGGGCAGAGGCGAGACCGAAGGGAAGTACTCTGTATTGGTAATGACTTCCCCTGAACAGAAAGCGAAGATATTTTCTGTGGGAGGGATGGATGAGTAGATGTGTATACGCATCCTGCAGGTCTAGAGAACAAAGCCAGTCCTGACTCTGAAGGTATGGAAGGAGAATGCCCAAAGAGAGCATTTTGAATTTCTCCTTGTACAGAAATTTGTTCAATTCTCTCAGATCTAGGATTGGTCTGAATCCCCCTGTCTTCTTTGGAATGAGAAAATAGGGGGAGTAGAAACCTGACCCCTGTTGATGAAGAGGAACCTCTTCTATGGCCCCTTGGGCAAGCAGAGAAGAGATCTCCTGATCCAACAGGGCTAGGAGAGGAGATGGAGAATTGAAGGGTCTCACCATGTGATGAGGAGGAAGGCTGGAGAAATGAAGTTTGTAACCCTCTCGGATGATAGAGAGGGTCCATTGCTCTGTTGTGATCTGTTCCCATCTGGGAGCAAAGTGAGCTAACCTTCCAGGTATGGTGAGAGGTTCTGGTTGGTCCAGAACCAGGAATGGCAAGTTCTCTAGGGGCAAGTCAAAACCCCTGAGGGGGTGGAGCCTGTTGAGCTGCAGTAGCTGCTGCAGGCTTTGCTCTTGCTTGTTTCGTTTGCTGACGTTTAGCCGCAAAACGAGGTTGAGAAGATTGCTGGCCAGTATTGGAAGCATATCTGGCCTTCTTATAATAAGGCCTCTTGAAAGACTTCTTCTTAGTGGGAGTAGAAGTGGACTTAGAAAGTCTCTCTAAGGTGGCATTTTCAGCGTCCATTTGAGTGGCCTTAACCTGCCACTCTGCACCGAATAAGTTCTCACCTGTACAGGGCAGATTCCGTAAGCCATCTAGAACCCAGGGTTCCAGATCAGAAGCCTGGAGCCAGGCCAGACGTCTGGCTGCGATAGCAATGCCAGAAGCTCTGCTGGCTCCTTCGAAGGAATCAAAGGCAGCTCTGTTGGAGAACTTAGAAACATCTAAAAGTTGTTTCACAACAGAAAGGAAGTCCTCCTGTTTATCCTCAGGGATAAGGGAGGCAAAATGCCGTACTTTCTTGGCAAGTTCCCCTAGGAACATGCCCATATAGAGGCTGTAGGAATTAATCCTGGCTATAAGCATACTAGCCTGGAAGATTTTCCTACCAAAAGAGTCTAGTGTCTTACATTCCCTTCCTGGAGGTGTAGAAGAGTGCCTTTTAGTACTCTTGATCTTTTTCATTGCAGACTTTACCACAATGGAGTGGTGAGGCAATTGAGATTTCTGAAAACCAGGAGAAGGAGGGACCCGATACATGGTGTCCAACCTACGGGAATAAGGAGACAGAGTTAAAGGGTTCTCCCAGAAATCCATCAATTGTTCCTGAAGGATTTCATGGATAGGCAGAGTAACTGCTTCTTTAGGAGACTTAGAGTATCCTAAAATATCCAATCTTTTTGACCTTGGTTCCCTTTCAGAGGAGGTAGTGATAGAAAGGCCTTTAGCCATTTCTAAAATAAAGTCCTGAAAGGACAAATCCTCTGGAGGAGACATTCTCCTTTTTGGAGAAGAAGGTTCCTCAGGAAGGTCAAGGGAGAGCTCTGCAGACTCATCAGAGGAGACAAAATCCTCAGAGGAATCGGTGTATTCTCTAGTTTCCTCCAACGCACGATACGCATACCGATCGGTATCGACATCGGGCGTACCGGGTATGGAAGCGGTATGGAGCGAAAGCCCATACGGTACCGATTTGCGTTTAGAAGAGGAAGGCCTGGGTTCCGGCATGGCGGACGATACCGGAACCGGGCCCGGAACCGCTGGAAGCGGTACCGATGGCGTTGCAGCTTTAATGAAAGCCATGACGGCCTGCTGCATGGATTGGACAGTATTGCCCATAGACGCCACGGCTGCCTGGATGTCGGTACCGGTATGGGCCGGTACCCCAGAGCAGTCCAACAGGTGATCTGTCGAGGCCGTGCCATCGATGTCAACCTGTAGCCCCTGTATTGGCGTTTTGGAAGGTAGGGCTTCCCGCCGGGGCTGTTTGGCTGGGGCAGGGTCCTCAAAACTAAGAGCCTCTCGATGCTTTGAAGGAGATTTGCTCTTTGAGGACTTGCCCACAGAAGGTTTGGTTACCTGAGATCCATCCGGGGATGAGGACCTGGATGACTGTGATGTTGGATTCTCTGAAGCAAACAGCACATGGAATTTGTTGGCCCGGTTTCTGCAGCCCACGCTTAGACATTTGGGAGCAGGAAGGGCAGTCCGGAATGGAGTGGTCAGGCCCCAAACATTTAAGACACCATTCATGGGTGTCTGTGACTGATATTACAGCAGTACACTTGGTACACTTCTTAAATCCAGGGGCTGGCTTCTCCATGTGGAGAATTAAAGTAGGCCTGAAGGCCTAACTGAAGTGACCAAGTGCTGAAAAAATAATAAAAGAAAATAATTTTTTTAAGAAAGAAAAAGGAAGACCGGCGATACCGGTATCGGTATGGGAAGGCAGGTACGCGGTCTAAAGAAACAAAACAAAAAACTACAATTTCTTCAGCGGTGACAGGATACACGACCTGCTGGCTCCGCGGAAAAAGAGAAACTGAGGAGAGCTGTTCAGGAAGGCGGGAAGGCAGTGCGCATGTGCAGTGGGAGGTCCCAAAAGCTTCCATTCTAGGAAGCTGGGGAGCTTTCCCGCGCAGGCTCCGTCGGTACCGACGTACCCATATGTGAGGACTTATTCCTGCTTGTTCCTGGAGATCATGAGGAGGGATCTAGCTAAGCTTGAAGAATGGTCTAGAATTTGGCAGCTGGGATTTAATGTTAAAAAATGTAAGGTCATGCATTTGGGCTGCAGCAATCCAAGGGAGCAATACAGCATAGGAGGTGAAGTACTTTTGTCCACTAAAGAAGAGCGGGACCTAGGCGTAGTTGTGTCCGATGATCTTAAAGTAGCTAAACAGGTAGAAAAGGCGACGGCTAAAGCTAGGAGGATGCTTGGGTGCATACGGAGAGGAATGGCTAGCAGAAAAAAGGAGGTGATAATGCCTCTGTATAAGTCTTTGGTGCGACCTCATTTGGAGTATGGTGTGCAATTCTGGAGACCGCACCTTCAAAAGGATGTGAACAGGATGGAGTCGGTACAGAGGGGTGCTACTAAGATGATTAGTGGTCTTCATTATAAAGCATATGAGGACAGACTTAAGGATCTTAATATGTACACCTTAGAGGAAAGGCGGGATAGAGGTGATATGATTGAGATGTTGAAATACCTCCGTGGCATAAATGTTCAGGGAGAGAGCCTCTTTCAATTGAAAGCAAGTTCTGCGATGAGGGGACATGGGATGAGGGTGAAGGGAGATAGATTCAGGAGTGATATGCGGAAATATTTCTTTATGGAAAGAGTAGTGGATCCGTGGAATAGTCTCCCAGTGGAGGTGGTAGAGATGAGGACAGTAACTGAATTCAAAAAAGCATGGGACCAACACAGAGGATCTCTAAAGGTAAAAAGTGGACTGTTGTAGTTGTTGTTATGGAAGGACAGACTAGATGGGCCTTGTGGTCTTTTTCTGTCATCATGTTTCTATGTTTCTATATTATGCCCTCTAGCTGGTTTTGCAGCTTCCCCGTCTTTGGAAGAGGTTTGTTTGTTAAGTATTTAAAGGTCTGAATCATATCTCCCCTGTCCCTCCTCTCCTCCAGAGTGTACATACTGAGGTCTTCAAGTCTCTTCTCATAAGTCTACTGATGCAGGTTCTAAATCATTTTGGTTGCCTTCCTCGGAACCGTTTCCAGTCTTTTTATATCCTTTGTGAGATATGGTCTCCAAAACTGAACACAATATTCTAAGTGAGGCCTCACCAGCGACTTGTACAGTGGCATTAGTACCTCTTCCTTTCTGCTGATAATTCGTCTTTGTATGAAACTCAGCATCCTACTGGCTTTTGTCACCACCTTGTCACACTATTTCGCCACCTTGAGATCCTCAGATACAATCACTCCGAGGTCGTTCTCCTGGTCCGTGCAAACCAACCTCTTGCCCCCTATCACATACAATTCCCTTGGATTTCTGCTTCCCAAATGCATGACACTGCACTTCTTCACATTAAATCTTAACTGCCAAGCATTAGACTATTCTTCCAGCTTTTGTAGATCGTTCCTCGTGTTATACACTCCCTCAGGGGAATGCACTCTGTTGTAAAATTTAGTGTAATTTGCAAAAGGACATTTAGTCCTTCAGCAATATCATTCACAAAGACGTTGAACAGTACCGGTCCAAGGACCGAACCCTGGGGCACAACGCTAATCACCTTCCTTTCATCCAAGTGAGTTCCATTTACCATCAACTTTTGTCATCTGTCAGTCAACCAATTTCTGATCCAGTTCACCACCTTTGGACCCCTCTCCAAGCTGTTTAGTTTATTGATAAGCCTCCTATGAGGAACAGTATCAAAGGCTTTGCTGAAATCTAGGTAGATCACATTCATCACATGCCCTTGATCTAGTTCTCTGGTCACTTAGGCAAAGAATTCAATCAGATTTGTTTGGCAAGATCATCCTTTGGTAAAACCATGTTGCCTCAGATCATGCAACCTGCTGGTTTCAAGAAAGTCCACTTCATTGCCTGCATATTGGTTCTGCCTTAAGCAAAACCTCTCAAGGACCAAGCCGTAAGACAAAAGGGATATGGGTCTTCCATGAGAATTGGACCCTGCTCAAAGAGATCCCTTCCCTGAGGAAGCTTTAGGCTGTTTCTCACTTCCAGACGAACAATGTCTCGGTATCATGGATGCCTTGGCCAATTCAGAGCCACCAGAATCACCAAACAGGGATGAGATGCAATTCGCTGCAACACTCTGTCCAACAGGAGCCAAGGGGGAGATACACACAGCATTCCCTCTGTAGGGTCATGGTTTGCATCAGCCGAAAAAATGGAAAATCTGGACTGTCTGATGAGATGTCATTAAATCCATCATTGGCGTTCTCCACCTGCTACAAATGATGAGAAAGGCCTATCGTGACAAATGCCACTCTCCTGATGCATGGAGTGCCTGCCTAAGTAATCAACCTGAACATTGTTCAGACCTGCAATGTGAGTCGCTGACAAGACAAGGAGATTCCTCTCTGACCATCTCAATAGTAAGGAGGTTTCCTGGGCCAGAGCTGCACTCTTTGCAAATGACATAAGCTACTGCTGTGACATTGTCAATTACAATCCTGAACGCTTTCCCTTTAGTCAAACGCAGAAATGCTATTAGAGCTTTCCGAATGGCTCTTGTTTCCAGATAATTGATAAACCAAAAGGCTAGGGACTTGAGATTGGGATGGAGGAGGGCCCCGTCCTCTTGAGATCAGATCCAGGGCATTGCCGAGGTGAAGAGGAGCTGCCTGGGATGGGGCAAAGCAACAGGGGGTACGAAGGTTGCCTGGGCCAGCGTGGGGCAATTAGCCTCATGGTGGCCCTGTCTATCTGGACCTTGAAAAGTCTTGGCCAACAAGGGAGTTGGTGGGTAAGCATAAAGCAGGAGGAATGCATTGGAGGCTATCACATTGTGACAGGGAACTCTGGAGCACAACAGCAGCAGCTGGGGATTGTTAGGAGAGGCAAAAAAGGTCCATGGACGGAGTGCCCCAATTCTGGAAGATTTTGCAGGCTATGTATATTTTGAGTCCACTCATGCGGCTGCAGCACTCTACTGACTGTCCGCCAGGGTCGAACAGCCTCCCAGCAGAAGAAGTATGAGCCCGTGCCACCCTGCTTGTTAATGTAGAACATTGCCACCTGGGTATCCATCTGGATGAGGACTACCTGGTTGAACACAGCTGTTGTTGGAAGACTCGCCCTGAACTCGAGGAAGTTTATCTGATGGAGACTCTCCCCATTTGTCTAGAGTCCCTCGGTACATAGGCTAGTGAGATAGGCTCCCCAGCTGAGTTTGGAGGCATCTGTGGTCAGCACCTGCTGGTGCGCCAGAGCCTGGAAAGGAAGCCCCACTAGCAGATAAATCGGCTGCTGCCATCAGGAAAGGAGTCCTTCAGTAGCAAATTCACTCTGACCTGGTCCGTGAGATGGTTTGTCACCTGACATCACTGCATAGAGTATCCATTGTGCCTGCCACATCTGAAGCTGGGCAGATGGGGTTACGTGGACTGTAGAGGCCATGTGGCCCAGGAGGCGAAGCATTTTGCGAGCCAAGACTGTTGAGGAACATTGGACATCCTGGGCCAGAGCGATGAGGTACTGGGCCCGATCTGATGGAAGGCAGGCTCTGGCTGCAGTAGTATTGAGGAGAGCCGCAATGAACTCAAGGCACCAAGTGGGTTACAGGTGAGACTTTGGGTAGTTGATGACAAAGCCCAGCTGCTCTTGTCTGTGCAATGCTCTTGGATGGTGCATTGCACGGACAGATGGACCTCATCAGGAGTCCCATCTCTGATCAACCAATCATCCAGATAGGAGAAGACAAAGATTCCCCGCACCCGAATAAAAGCGGCTACAACCGCTAGACATTTTGTGAAAACCTTTAGGGCAGACACCAGTGTGAAAGGGAGAAGCCTGTATTGATAGTGACATCCACTGATGACTAAGCGGATGTATTGCTGGTGCATGGGGTGAATGAGGATGCAGATATAGGCATCTTTTAGATCCAAGGAGTATAGTCAATCTTCCCCCTGGAGGTAGGGCAGCAACGTTCGAAAAGATACCACCTTGAACTTATCGTGCACTAGGAAGCTATTGAGACTGCATAGATCCAAAATGGAACGGAATCTGCCTATTTTCTTGGGAACCAGAAAGTAGTTAGAGTAGAATCCCTCTCCTGTTTGAGAGGATGAAACAACCTACATGGCTCTTTCCTGCAGAAGATCCATGAGCTCTTGCTGAAGTTCTCGATGGTAAGGTTCCAAAGGGTACTCCCCTGGAAAGAAAGGGGGGGGGAGATCTGATTAAAGTGAAAGAGGTAGCCCTCCCCTTACCACTTGTAGACTGCAGGTATCGGTGGTTATGCTGAGCCAACGATGGGCAAATGACATGAGACACCCTCAATGCGCTGTGGAATGGGACTTGAAAGGAGAAGAAGAGTCATGGTCCAGTAGTCAAAAGTGCCCCCCAGGCTGTGGGCTCTTGCAGACTCGATACATGGAATCGAGACGCCTGCTCACAAGTGACACCATAACCGGGATCTCCCACATCCTCAGTAGTAACCTTTTCCAGGATAGGGTGCACAGGGACAGTGATGGCCTCCTTCGGGGGAGATGGATACAGGAGGATGACCACCTCAACTGTGAAGGGTAAAGCCTTCTCCATGTCCCTGATGAACTTTAAGAAGGAGAGGACCCCAGGAGGGAACCTCCTGCACTCATAAGAGGGCAAGGAATTCGAAGGGACATCACGGTGCTGCACCATCTCCAGGGATTCCTCCTCTGTTTCCCCTTCAGAATCCGAGTCAGACAAAAACTCAAAGTATCAACGGGAATGGGAACCACGTCAATTCCCCCGTGGTGGAGATGAAGGTGACCTCGGTTCCCTGAGCTCAGAGCCTGATGCACTCAGGGGAAGATCTTCTGAACCGAGTGGGATTGAGAATGGTTTCAGGAACCAGAAGAGACAGCATGTTTTTCAAAAATTGGCTGAGCCTCCACCGGCGAGACACCTGCGGTGAATGATGCTATCATGGTCCCAAGGAACCAAAGGCTCCCAGTTCCCGAGGCTTGTGCTGTGCCATAAAGGCAGCCAGACTGCATTCAAGAGTCAACAACCACTCTGTTAGGAGGGAGTGCTCTGCAGCTGGCAGTGCCAGAGCCACATCCTTCGATGCAGATTCCTTCAGCGGGGACTCCTCGATTGTTAACAGCCTCAGGAGTCCCATGCAGGCCTTCCAAGGCCACAGGAGGCTCTTTTGGATGCCGGGGTAGCTTCAAAGGCTGCTCCTGGACTTCGCTCTCAGTGTCACATCGAGGGCTTCAATGGCTTTTTCCGTAGGTCTTCACACTAGACTCTGCATCGCCCTTTGATGATGACTGAGACGGCTCTAAAAGGGCCCAGTCACCATGCGAGGCTTATCAGCAGTGCCCTTTGAAGGCATCGATTCAGATGTTGATGCAGAGGTCAATGTCAAAGTCTTGGAGACGAACAGCGATTCCTGCTGCTTTCCACGGTTCCTCAGCCACTTGCACGTCATCTTCAAGCAGAGAGTGCATGTAGAGGACTCGTGATCAGGCCAGATGTATTGAAGGCATCAGTTATGGCAGTTTGTGATGGAAATAGTCTGGTCACACCTGGCGCACTTCTTAAAGCCACTGGTCGAGGTGGACATGTCTGGGAAGACAGCTTCCGCCAAGTCAATAGACTCCAATGTCCCGACCAGGAGGGTGTAAGAAAAACCCACATGCCGAAAAAAAGAAAAAGATACCTAAAAAAAAAAAAAAACCCACAGTACTGAGGCAGCGACGATACCAGGAAATATAGGACGACGAAAAGCGCAAAGCAAGAGAAAATGAATACCAAGACTGAAAAAACTACCAAAAGGGCAATCAGCTTTTCATCAGGATACAGGCTAATGTCTGGAGGGTTCTGTGGAAAAAAGACGACTGAGGTAAGATGGCTGTGTTCGGGCAGGAAGACGATCATGCATGCGTGCTGGATCTCCCAAAGGCTTTCTGTGAAAGCTGGGGAGGGTACCCACGTGAGGGCTTCATTGGTGATGTTACCCATATGTGAGGACCAACTTTCTGCTTGGTCCAGAGAACAGATCTCCCTCTAACCACTTCTGCATCCACTATCTTCTTGGTTACCACCATATCATGGATGCACAGAAAAAGCCTTTGCAGGCTGTCAAATACCCTTCAATACCCCAGAAGTGAGCAGTTGTTGCACTGGAGCCTCTGCTATTCTCAGTGTCTCTAGAGCCTAAGTAATCATCACAGTCACTTCCTCTCTGCAAAACAGAGAGACCACAGAGGGGTAATCTCCTTCCCCAATAGGAAGTTTCTCTTCCTCCAAAGGATCGGACAGGGCTGTCTTTTTCTCCAAAAAGCTGGCCAAGATTAGACAGTTCAAATCTGCTCTGGAGGACTCAAAACTTTTTCCCAGTCTTCTGACCCCTCAAAGAATAAGTGCTTCGGCAGCGAAGGCCCTAGCCGTTCCTTAGCATGACCTATGGACCCTTAAAAAGCACTGGGCCCCTAGGCCCACTGCTTTAAAAAGCCTGGTGCATCAAACGCACAAACTCAGGAGAAAAAAAACCTCCGTAGAGCTAGCAGAGACCACCTCCATAGCCCCACCAGCCCCTCGGAGCTGCAGAGGCTGTAATGACACCGCAGAAAATGACACTATAGTCAATATGGGGGGGAGGGGGTAGAAAAACAAGGATCCATGCTGCATGCCAGAATAGCTACCACTCATGGTTTTCTCCACAAACTGTGGAGAAATCACAACAGAAAAACTATTAGTAGAAAGCAATTTTCCAGAATCCAATCTGCTCCCTGATGCAGGCAAAGCCAAACCAATATGGGTCGAATTACTCCCTCAGCAAGAATCGCAAGATCCTGTACTACCCTATTGCCCTTCACAGTGGGAGCAGTGCTTTGCACACTCTGAAAGCACGTCTATGATTGGAAAATTATCAAAAACAAATTGACCAGGGCTGCCTACCAACAACAGTGACAAAGACGACTACTCCTCACTACCAAACTCTGCCCTGCATAGTGAACTGAGTCTAACAGCTTGTGCTCTTGCGACTGCAAGGCCGCCGGTCCCAGCAAGCAAACCATTGCAAGGTTAAGAACCACTCTCCCCTGCATGGTAAGGCACCCAAAAGTTCCCTCCTGGTATTTACTCTGAATCTTGGCAAGCTGCTGTTGCTAATGCTGGAAGGAAGACCATTTTATTTTTATTTTTAAATAACTCTGAAAAACAGAAGGGGGGGAGGAGAAGGAAAAGAGACAAAGAGCACTCAGGAGAAAAATGAAATTAAAATAAGAAAAAAAAAGTTAGAAATAAAGTTCCTGAGCTTGCTGGCCAAGGTGAGGGATCTAGACTCCTCCACATATCATCCCAGCATAATTTCCAGGAACAGACACTATAATCTCTGACCACAATAGCTCAACAGGAACCCAATTCTCCAATATTCTCCAGGAGTCTGTCTCTTCAGACCAGTTTAGCATGACTCAGGAGTCATATGCGGCAATATTTCTTTACAGAAAGAGTGGTTGATGCATGGAATAGTGTCACAGTGGAGGTGGTAGAGATGAGGGCAGTATCTGAATTAAAAAAGCATGGGACAAACACAAAGGATCTCTAAAGGAAAAAAGGAGACTGTTGTAGTGGTTGATATGGAAGGGCAGACTAGATAGGCCATGTGGTCTTTTTCTGCACTCATGTTTCTATGAACTGCCTATCAACATCTGCTGGACATAGTAGTTACATGGTGCCTATTATAGGCAAGAACTCACAGCTCTGAAGTCTCTATCCCAATGTGCTAGCTGATAGGCACAATCCATTCATTCTGGGCTGGTTTGGTGGAGGAAAATAAACGTCCCTTTTGCTTGCTTAATTGAGGACACTGGTCTATCATTTTTTAAAAGTTATCTGCTTCAGAGACAAAATCTGCCAATGCTTATGGATTTTGATGTGCTGAATTAAAAATGACAATACCGCTGATTGGCTACGGTTTCCAAGACATTTAAGCTTTTCCATTTTACGCATATATATATATAGTATGTTGGTAGTACAGTTTTAATCACAAATTATTATAAACCTAGGTCTTTTCATGTGTTTATGGTTGCCATTTATACTGTATGACCTTGATAATATTTCACTTGTTGTCTTTGTTTAAAAGTTTAAAAATCAGCTAAAGGATTATTTAAATACAATTTATTTAAAACGTTAGTATGAAACAGAAAGCAAGAAATGACTATGTATGCATTAGTATTCATTTCAGACCTTATTCAGTGTCTACTCAGCATTTCTTGGCTTGTCTCTTGTATTCTGTAAATGGAGTATCTCTTGTCACTGTCCAGCAAAAGTCTGCAAGCACTGACGGGCTCCATTTGCTTTGATATCTTTTCTCCAACGCTGCAATATCCTGATGAAATCGCTTGCCATGTTCATCGCTCACTGTTCCGCAGTTTGTTGGAAAACAAATCAAGATGAGAGTGCAAAAAATATTGCAGCCAGGACTTTTGTATGCATTGAGGAGTTTTTCCACCAACTCCCTGTAGTTGTCTGCCTTATTGTTTCTGGGAAAACCTGTTGGCACTAACTGGAAGGCTTTCCATGCTATCCTTTCTTTGCCACATAGTGCACGGTTAAATGCATCATCTCAAAGTTCACGAATCTGAGAGCCAATAAAGACACCTTCCTTTATCTTAGCTTCACTTACTCTTGGAAATTTCCCATTGAGATACTTGAAAGCTGGCTTTGTTTTGTCCATGGTCTTCACAAAATTCTTCATTAGACCCAGCTTAATGTATAAGGATAGTAATAACATTTTCCTTGATTCTACAACTGGTGGATGCTGCACACTTTTCTTTCGAGGCTCCAATGACTGTCAGTGGCCAATCTCTCTTGATGTAGTAGGAATCTTTCACACGACTATTCCATTCACAGAGAAAACAGCATTACTTTGTGCATCCGGTCTGCAGACCGAGCAACAGAGCGACTTTCAAATCACCACGAATCTGCCACTGATGTTGGTCATAGTTTATGCATTTCATCAGCTGTTTTATACTGTCATAGGTTTCCTTCATATAGACTGTGTGACCAACTGGAATTGATGGCAAAACATTGCCATTATGCAGCAAAACAGCTTTACCATTATGCAGCCAAACAGCTTTAAGACTCATCTTCGATGACTCGATGAACAGTCTCCACTCATTTGTCAGACCACTGATGTTGTTGCAGGCTACCAGATCCTTTTAACATTCATTGAACACGGAAACCCTAACATCTCCTGATAGGAGATTCCACTGCTGCAGTCTAGAGCCCAACAGTTCTGCCTTATTCTTAGGTAGTTCCAAATCCCTGACAAGGTCATTCAGTTCACTGTGTGTTATAAGGTATGATTCAGAGGAGGAAGATGGGAGAAAATCTGGGTCATGTGACACCGATGGTTCAGATCCAGAAGTTTCATCCCCTTCCTCTCTGACTCAAATGAGAATGATTCTGAAGGATCAGAAACTGGTAGTCCTTCTCTGTGAGGTACTGGGCATACAGCTGATGGAATGTTTGGATACTGTACAGTCCACTTTTTCTTTTTTGACAAACCTTTCCCAATAGGAGGCACCATGAAGAAGTAACAATTGCTGATATGATCTGTCAGCTCTCTCCAAATCACTTGCACTACAAAAGGCATGGATTTCCTTTTTCTATTCAACCGCTGGCGAAGATATGTTGCGCAAGTGTTGCAGCATATGTGTGGGGCCCAGCTCTTGTCCTGATCTCCAATTTTGCAGCCAAACTAAAGGTGGTAGGCTTTCTTAACCAAAGCAGTTATACTTCATTTTTGTGATGCAAAAGTCACTTCACCACAAACATAGCAGATGTGATCTGCATTGTTCAAATAACTATGAAGCATTTCTCACTTTGGCTAAACAGAAAAAATGAAACACTGTGAAGACTGGTCTACAGCCAAAATACTATTGACGTGTCATGTTCATTAAAAAATGCTATATAGTTTGTTCTGCACAGTGATGTAATTAAGTTGAGTTAGGACTGCGCATCTAAGACTTTTAGGAACAACATGATGCAATTCATAACATGTATGATGCATATCCTTAGCGCTTCCGAAGTCAAGGTTGCATATACTGACCCAGTAGTGTAAATTGAAAATTAGAGCCAATAAACATTTTTAAACATCATTTTCGTTCTCAGCGACCCAGGCTTAGTAAAGTGTGACAGAATTCTTTTTGGAAGCATTTTGGCTGTAGAATGGTGGGATTATTCTTCCTCCCCAGCCTATACTTCTTGAAACCCTTGACACAAAGCTGGCCGATGTCCTCCCCCAGGTGGCTGACTATAGTTTGTCCCCACAAATGCTGAGGATTTTATCCCTGATGTCCTTGACCAACTTCTCTAAGACTTCTCTGAACAGCAACACTAACCAAATGCTTCTGCCTCCCTCCACCGCCATTATCCAGTTTTACATACATCAGAAGTCTGCATTGGAGGGGGAGTGGAAGTAGCTTGTGTAAGAGAGAAACTGCGACACAGCCCTGGAGACGGTAGGTAAGCGCTGCATCACACTTTCAGAGCTATTGCTGCCATTGCTGGCCCTAGAGAGGGGTGGCAGTGGCAGCAATGGGCAGACCCCCTCCCCCCCCCCGGAGGTCTGGCATTCTAGGCAAATGCCCAGTTTGCCTAAGGTAGCGCCAGACCTGATTAGTCTATCATAAACCCTAGAAGGTGACCCTGCACTGCTATGACAACTGTGAAAAGAGCAATTACCTTTAAGGAAGCAAAATAAATGCCTGAGACTAATTCTGCAAACCAAAAACAACAAGAAACTACAAATGTTCTTTAGTAGAAGCTGTAAGACATCAACAACAATACAGAAACATTTATGAGATATTAAAATTGTTTCAGTCACAAAAATATTAAGATTCTTCCTCTTAAAGTGAAATGAAAAATACAGTATCTTAAAAATAATGGTGACTTCAGCATACTACCATACCACTGGGACTACTTTTGATAGCTTGGAATAATGAATTCCATTTTTTTTTTAATATGAAATTGATTTTTTGTTTACCAAAGACTAAACTGTTACATTTACAGCTGTTTATAAATGTTCTCCACAGTGTGTACTAAAGGACTCTACACACTTCAGAGGGACTGAAGGACCCGAATGTGCACTGAAATCCTTTAATGAGACCACAGCATGTTGCTTCTTCAAGTAATGAGGAATTCTGTGTGAAAGAGAGGTGGCTCCTCTGAACAAGTATAGAATTCAGTCTTACATAAAGTGTTTGCAGTAAATGTGGGGCAAATTAAAAAAAAATCAAACACTATTTCAAGTCATAGATTCAGGTTTATAATAAATGGGTTTATTGCTCTGATAGAAGGCAGAGAAGCTTCCCGCCAGTCCAACCTAGGGATATAATTTCAGATCATCAGTTTGGTGTTGGCAATCAAAAAGTTCTAATTTATTTGTTCATTCATTTATTCTTTGAACCTGATATACCCGGCCAGAGGACCAAATGCCATCAAAGTGGTTTAAAGAACAAAAAAGAAACTGAGGTGAAAGAAGAAAAGACATAGAAGGAAATTGGAGAGAAAAGGGGGCGAAGGAGCAGGGATTACAATATCATTTAACAGAGCTTAAGGAAGAGAGAAAGAAAAAGAAAACATGTACAGAGGCAAGGGGCAGATGTGGAGAGGGAGGAGAAGAGGAGACAAGGGAGAAGAGGTGGGATCCGGGACTGGACTGGAGTTTCTCAAGGAACCACAATTAGCCGGTAAGTCTAATTTCCCTTTCCTTATCGTTCCTCCAGTCTAGTCCCGAAACTTCTAGGATGTAACAGAGCAGTCTACTCAGTGGGAGGGGACCTGCAACCGCAGCCTGAAGCACTGCAGATCCAAACCGGGCATCCCCCGCTGCCTGGACATCCAGGCGGTAATGTTTCGCAAAGGTATGTAGCGAAGACCAGGTTGCTGCCCTTCAGATCTCCACCAGTGGAACCAGGCTAAACTCTGCCCACGAAGCTGCCTGAGCTCTGGTGGAATGCACCCGCAAGCCCTCCGGCACCCTCCTACCTTTCAGGACGTATGCCGAAGTGATGGCTTCTCTAATCCACCGGGAAATGGTGGCCTTAGCAGCCGCCTCTCCTCTTCGCAGCCCCCTAAACAGAACAATCGATCCGACTTCCTAAAGGGTGCCATGCAGCTCAAGTAACGACGCAGGATTCTCTTAACATCCAAGAGTTGCAACTGCAAGCTTGCGGAACTTCCCACCGGCGGCCGCAAGGTGGGCAATGCAACCGCCTGGTTCACATGGAATGCGGATTCTACCTTGGGCAGGAAGGAAGGTACGGGTCAAAGAACCACCTTCTCCCTGAAAAAGGACAGGAAAGGCTCCCGACAAGATAAGGCCTGACGTTCTGAAATCCTGTGCGCCGAACAGATTGCTACCGAGAATACCGCTTTTAGGGTCACGTCCTTCACTGAAGCCCGACTCACTGGTTCGAAGGGCTCTCCCCTGCGACAGCAGTAAGCACCAAGTTGAGATCCCAAGGTGGAACCAGCAACCTCCTTGGTGGTCACAAATGACTCACCGCCCTCAGGAATCTGAGCACATCAGGGTGCGTACCCAACGCCACTCCTTGAACCTTACACCTCTGTAACAGGAAACTGCAGCCAGTTGCACCCTCAGGGAGCTGGCAGCTAAACCCCTGTCGAAACCAGCCTGCAGGAAGGCCAGCACATCCAGAATAGATGCCGAGACCGGCCAAAACTTCCGATCTGAACACCATGCTTCAAAGATACACCGCACTCTGACATAAGCTAAGCACGTAGACTTCCTCCGAGCCTTCAACAACGTGGCTATCACCGACACAGCATAGCCCTTCTTCCTTAGCCTTGCCCTCTCAAGAGCCATGCCGTAAGCGAGAATCGATCCACCTGAGGCATGCATACCGGATCTTGCATCTTGCATCTTGTCCCACCAGAAGCCGTACCAGATCGGCATACCATGGACGTCGTGGCCAATCTGGGGCAATCAGAATCACCAAACCTTGGTGAGCCTCTATCTGTTGTATCACCCAATCGATGAGCGCCCATGGGGAAACACATATAACAGTTCTCCCGCAGGCCACTTCTGTACGAGGGCATCCACACCCTCTGGCATCCTTTCCCGTCTTCTGTTGAAAAACCGGCTTGCCTTAGCCGACTGGAAGGTTGACATCAGATCCATCACTGGACAACCCCAACGAATAGTACTTTGGCATCTTCCTCCAGCACCATGCTTCCCGTGCTGCCCTGGCAATTTATGTAGGCCACAGCGGTGGTGTTGTCCGAGAACACCCTGACCGCCCGATCCTGCAGCCAGGACTCGAAACTCTGCAATGCTCGAAGCACTGCTCTCATTTCCAGCCTGTTGATGGACCAAGGGGCCTCCTGCGCATTCCACCGCTCCTAAGCGAAGCGCCCTTTGCAATGGTCTCCCCAACCGGCCAGACTGGCATCTGCCATCAGTGGCACCCAAGATGGAGACTCGAGGGGCATTCCCCTCCCCAGAGTTTCCGGGCGCAGCCATCACTGCAACGCTCTCTGTCTGCTTCGGATGTCGGTGGGATAGAGGTTGAGTCTGGTGGGACCACCGATGGAGGAGAGCCCTCTGTAAAGGCCGCATATGAGCCCTCGCCCACGGGACCAAATCGTGCGTGGCTGCCATGGTTCCCAGAACCTGCAAATAATGCCAAGCCAAGGGTTGCAGCATCCGCAATAACTGAAGCAGCTGACGCCGCAGCTCATGGGCCTGCCTCTCTGGTAGGAAGACCTTTTCTTCCTTGGTATCGCCTCAACCTGCTCTTGACTACGTTGACCACCCATCCCAAACTTTCTAGAAACCGCACTATTTTCGCCGTGGCCCTCACGCTCTAGCTCCTGGACTTTGCCCGGATGAGCCAAACATCCAGGTTCAGATGTACCAGAACCCCGTCCCTGCGGAGTGCCACCGCCACTACTACCATGACCTTGGTGAAAGTCCACGGAGATGTCACCAGGCTGAACGGCAATGCCGGAACTGGAAATGTCCCATCGGCACCGTGAAACAGAGGAACTGCTGGTGCTCGGACCTGACGGGAATGTGCAGATACGCTTCGGACAGGTCTAGTGACATCAGAAACTCCCCACTCCGTACCGCCACTATGACGGACCGTATAGTCTCCATGCAAAAATGCGACACTCTGAGGCAGCGGTTTATGCCCTTGAGATCGAGAATCAGCTGAAAGGAGCCTTCCCCTTCTTGGGCACCACAAAATAAATGGAGTATCAACTGCACCCGAGTTGGCCTCTGGGTACTGGCACCACGGCCCTTAGCTGTAACAACCTTGCTAAGGTCGCCTTTACCACCGCGCTTTGCCCGGCGCCCTGTACAAAGGCATAGCTGATTGGGCACGCCCACTCGAGGGCATAGCCTTCTCGGATGGTGGTCATCCAACGTGATCTGGACCCAAGCGGAGTAGAAATCCCGCAATCGACCCCCAATGGGAATCAACTCCACCTGGGCCCCGCTCATTTCATTGTGTTTTCTTAGGCCCCGAGGAGGAAGGGGATCCAAACCCCTTTCCTGCTCCCCAGAAGCCCTGAAAGCCCTGCCTACGAAAGGTAGGCTTACCTCTCTGACAAGGCCCAAACCTGGAGGGTCGAAAACGTCTGAAGTCTCTTGCCTGCCACTTCCCTGCTGAGGTAGGGCAGTTCTGCTTCTGTTTATCCTCGTGCAGGTGACCCCCCCCCCCATTGGATTCCATCAAATCCTTAATCAGCTTCTCCAAATGCTCCCCAAACAGCAACTTGCCCTTGAAAGGGAGCTTATTAAGACAGGCCTTGGAGAATCCATCCACCACCCAGTTCCTTAGCCACAGACAGCGACGGGCCGCTACCAGGGAGGCTATACTCTTCGAGAGCCCCGACTCCAACTTTGCCGCCTCCTTGGAGGTTTCCGCTCCCGGCTCCCCCTGATGCACCCATTGGGCCCAGCGGAGGCATGCCCTCGCCACCCAGGCCCGCAAATAGAAGCCTGCAGTTCCAGGGCATTGATATCAAAGGCGTGCTTCAGCAAGGTGTCTACCTTCCTATCCTGGACATCTTTGAGGGCTGCGCTACCGGGATTGTAGTCTTCTTGGTGACCGCAAACACTGCGGCATCCACTTTGGGAGACTGAAGCAACTCACGCTCTTGCTCTAGCAAGAGGTAAAGCCATGCCATGGCCCGTTAGCCTCCTGTGACCCACCTCTGCAAACTCCACTCCTCCTGGATCATCTGCTTAACCACTCTGTGTACCGGAAAGACCTTCTGCGGCTTCCGCACCGCCTGGAGCAGCGGGTCCTCCAGTGCTTGCCGGCTCACATGCTGGCATATTCAGCACCTTCAAAGACTCTCCAATGAGAGCCGCCAATTCCTCCCTACGAAACACTCAGACTACTCTTGACTAGTCTTCTTGCTCCTGGATCTCTCCTTCCTCCAACTACTCCTGGAGGTCGATCTCAGTCTCCAGATCCTCCAGATCCGGTACATCCGACACTGGGGATTGCACCTACCCCTCCTCTGAGGGACACGCCTTCTTCGCCCGCAGTCATTGGCCTTTCGTCTGCAGAAGGCCTCTTCTCCCCCATGTCTCCAGTGAGTGGGGTGCCCTGCTGTACCTGACATAGGCAAAAGGCACTGTGGAGCAACAAAACAAACTCGGGCGAAAAATCTCCCAGAAGCCCCACCCCGCTCTGGCACGAAGAGGAGGGCCCGGGTTCAGATGGAGGCAAGGAGGCTGATTCCAGCACCTCTAACAACCCCCCCTGCATCTTGACTCTCCCCAATCGGAGAAAGAGACCACTCCAGACCTTCCTGAATCACCTTCTCCACTGTAGTGGTCACCTGAGCGCAGCCCCGACAGACTCCTTCATCTGAAACCGCTCCCTGCCTTGTTCCGCAAACCAAACACTGAGGTCTAGAAGGCATAGCTCCTGGGAGGGGGCCTGCGAGCAAGTGCCCCTTAGTGCCAGGGAGGGAAGCGGTCCTCGCCACCCCCTCACCCCGAGCGCAGGACTTCCAAGGCCCTGGTGAAGAGTTGGAAGCAAAAACACAATTAAACATGAAAAAACAAGAAAATAAACCTAAGGATCACTGACCCAGCTCCCTCGATCTCGGGGGGGGGGGGGGGGAAATGACACCTGCTCGAGGCTGACAAGTGCCCTGCAACCGCAGGAAACAGACCGCATCACCCGCACGTTCTATTTCCCTCACTCTGCCATATGGCCTGGTCTGCAGCCACCTGCCATTCCTCTGGGCAAAGGCCACGTGTTTTACAGCCACTCCTGCGCGCTCCCAGCCTTAGAGGAGTCTCCCCAGCTTACCTCACTCCCGGGACCTCCTGTGGCTCTGCTCTCTCACTTCTTCCTGCTCATGCCGCTCTTCCCTAGCATTCAGCCCATTATCGAGGGCTTTGGCTCTGAGGGGGAATCAGAACACTGCCTGCTTCTGACTGCGGCACTTTCGGTGGCTCCTCACCCACTCATGGGTTCAGGAGCAACTTTGTCCCTGCAGAGTCTTAGAAGCTGCACCGTCTGCCCCGCAAGACCTAGGGACGGAAGGGCCCCGGAGCTCCTGCTCTCTCTCCCTGTTTCTTGCCTTTATTATTATTTTTTTTTAGCAGGACTCTGCCCTAGCACGCAGAACGAATTAAAGCCAATTGTAGAAGAAATCTAACACTCCTTAGTTGTTCCGTAGTGAGTCCAGCCCTGGCTCACAACCTTCTCCAGCTGCTTAGAGACTGAGATTACTGGGGGCTGGTGGGTGGTGCCAGCTGCTTAAGTATACCAGAGTCATAAGAAAAATGACATACTCAGTCTCCAAGTTGCTGGAGGAGGTGCACAACCCAGAGGTTTTGGGACTGGACTGGAGGAATGATAATGAAATGGTGTTGCATTTATAATCAAGAAGAAACTTGCAAGAACTGTAATGAAATACAATGCAATCAGTGAAAGCTTAATTTCTATTCATCTAGATGAAATGACCATCAACACAACAACACTGTACATAGTTTTCCTCCCATGTTCATCCAAGTTTGTATCCCTTGTTTATTGTAAACTCAATGTAACTTGTTACACTGCTGTATATTTTGTTCAAATGTAAACCGCACTGATTGTAATAGTGCGGTATATAAGAAATGCCAATAAATAAATATAAATAAATAAACTATAATTCAGGTATATTCCCCAACAACAGCTGCAGAAGAGGCTGAAATTGGCAGAATTATACAAAACAGGATATCCTGATAGCCATGGGTGACTGGAACGCAAAAACTGGCAACAAAGGCGGCGGCAAAGTGGTTGGAAAATATAGAGTTGGCAACATAAATGAAGCTGGAGAAAGAGTGATTGAATTCTGCAAGACCAACGATCTAAGGTAGCAAAACAGTGCGACAAGGCAGTTGGGTTGCATACAAAGAGGAATTACCAGCAGAAAGGAAGAGGTAATAATGCCACTGTATAAGTCACTGGTGAGGCCTCACTTGGAATACTGTGTTCAGTTTTAGAGACCATATCTTGCAAAGGATGTAAAAAGACTGGAAACTGTTCAGAGGAAGGCGACCAAAATTATTTGGAGCCTGCGTCAAAAGCCTTATGAGAAGAGACCTGAAGACCTAAATATGTATACTCTGGAGGAGAGGAGGGATAGGGGAGATATGATTCAGACCTTTAAATACTTAAAGAGAAATAATGAACAAACAAACCTCTTCCAAAGACGAGGAAGCTGTAAAACTAGAGGGCATAACATGAAGCTGCAAGTAAATTGAAAGGCAATGTCAGGAAATACTTTTTCACTGAAAGGGTGGTGGATGCTTGGAATGCCCTCCCAATGGAAGTGATGGGGGCAAATACAGTGACAGAATTCAAAATGGCATGGGACAGACACGGTGGATCCCTTTTCAGCAACAGGATAAAATCAAAATAAACTTCTAATGGGCAGACTAGATGGACCATACTGGTCTTTATCTGCCGTCATTTACTATGTTACTATGTATTCATCTCAAACACCTTTTTCCAGCAGCACAAGCGCCGAATGTACACATGGACTTCACCCAATGGATTGTACAAAAAACAAACTGATTGCACCTGTGGAAGTCACGATGGAAAAATTCTATCAACAAAGACAAAACCTGGAGCTGACTGTGGTACAGATTACCAACTACCAGTATGCAAACTCAAGCTAAAGCTGAAAAAGAGCAAGCCACTCATGAATATAGCAAAATATGACCTTGAGAATATACCACCGTAATTTAAAGACTGCCTGCAAAATCAATTTGCTGCTTTTGATACAAATGACAGAGGTCCAAAAGAGTTATGGGATGACATCAAGAAGGTTGAGTTGGAAAAAAGTGAAAAGTCTCTACAAAATGTGAAAAAGCAAAAATGGCCAAAATGGATGACAGAAGATACTCTGAAAATTGCTCAGAAACGTACAGAAGCTAAAGCCAGAAGAGAAAGAGCAGAACTCGGAGATTTCTAACACGCAGGAAGACAAGACAAGGAGAAGTACTACAATGATGCATGCAAGGAAATAGAATCAGAGGAAGAACAAGATCAGCTTTCCTAAACCTACAAGAGTTAAAGAAAAAATTCCAGCCTAGAATTGGAATGCTACAAGATGCTCAAGGATCTATGTTGAATGATGCTGAGAAGATCAAGGAAAGATGGAAAGAATATAGAGTCATTATACCATAAAGATCAAGTGGACAAACGGTCGTTTCAACCTGTACCTTTATTTTATTTACCTTATCCTTCAATCAAAGTGGTCACAAAACAATTGGGGGATACATTTAACACTAGAGAATATGAGACACATACACAAATACTTACAGGGAACATGGGCAATGGAGGGTTAAGTGGCTTGCCCAAGACCACAAGGAGCACCTATGGGACTAGAAACCCCAGTCCTTCTGGCCCAAGTTTGCTGTCCTCTAGTGGGATTTGAACCCCCGACCTTCCGGCCTGAGGTAACTTGCCCCAACCACTAGGCCAATCCTCCCTTATGATCAGGAATCATTGGTGATGAAAGAAGTTGTCGAAGCAGCATTTAAAGCATCATCAAAGAACAAAGCACCAGGCATTGATGGCACTTCCACTGAAATATTACAGTAATCGGATGCAGCTATTACAGTTACAAAGCTCTGCCAGGAAATTTGGAAGACATCATCATGGCTAATTGACTGGAAAAGATCTGTGTTTATACCAATACTAAAGAAAGGTGATCCAAATGACTCTGGAAATTATCACACAATCGTTCTGATCCCACATGCCAGCAAAATGGGAACTGTCTGAAGTGCAAGCAGGGTTCAGGAAAGGGCGAGGAACAAGAGACATCGCGGATGAGAGAGAGATCCTTGAAAAGACAAAAGAATACCAAAAGGATCTCTATATGTGCTTTATTGACTACAGCAAGGTTTTTGACTGTGTAAACCATGAGAAACTCTGGGCCACATTAAGAAGCATGGGTATGTCAGAACATCTGATAATTCTCTTGCATAGCCTTTACATTGGTCAAGTTCAAACAGAACAAGGAGAAATAGAATGGTTTAAAATAAGCAAAGATGTATGACAAGGCTGCATACTTTCCCCCTACCTGTTTAATTTATATGCATAACAAATCATCAGAGAAGCAGGACTGTATGAAGACAACCGAAGTGTGAAGATTGGTGGAAGATTCATCAACAACCTTCACTATGCTGATGACACCACATTACTGGCTGAAGGTAAAGACAATCTAAACATTTATTAAAAGGGGACTGTTGTAGTTGCTATGGAAGGACAGACTAGATAGGCCATGTGGTCTTTTTCTGTCGTCATATTCCTATGTTTCTATGTTTATTTATTTATTTAACTTCTCTAATATACCGCGCTATTACATATCAGTGCGGTTTACAATAAACACATTACTAAGCGGACGGGTCACAGAGTATTTACATTGAACAAGGGTTAAAACTTGGATTCAACTGGGGGTAACATATCTACAACATTATTTACAGTACAGCTTATGTATCGGGTTGAGGCCCTATGTTATTCAGTATGGGCCAGCTTGAACCGGCTATTCCTTTCTATTTGCTTTTCAAGACCAATGACCATAATCTTAAAATGGGCCTGCACCTTAATGTAAAGACGACAAAGATCCTGACAACTGGCAAAATCAATAAGTTCATCACTGACGGAGAAGCAATTGAAATAGCGAACAACTTCAACCTACTTGGATCAACTACAAACAACTGTTTTGAGAACGGCAAATGTCTAGTGAATATCCTGCTTTGTGTTAAGCATTCTAATATTACTGCAGCCACTGTCTCACTTTAAGCTGAAAAAGCCTCTAATAAATTAGAATGGTTACATCTGTTAAGTGTTCTCTCTAAATTTGGATTTGGGGAATTGGTTAGATTAAGGTGTTGTATGCTGCTTCCTTAGCAGCTGTGAAGATGAATGGATGGACCTTATACTAATACTTTTTTGTGTGGTGCCTATGTTAGGGCTGCATCTTGTTCCTGTTACTATTTGCCCTGCTGTTAAACCCTTTTGTCATATCTGTATGAGACTGTACAAATATTCAAGGAATAACAGTGAGAAGAAAAGTCCATTCAGTATCTCTGTATGCAATCAATTAATAAATTTGGTGGATACAAACTCTTCTCTTTCCTTTTTCATACAATTTATTGTTAAGTTTGGGCAGCTCTGGGCTGTTCAATTAACTTTATAAAATCTACCCTTTTATTCTTCAAACTACAAGTGCCTATTAACATATTGAATAGGACTATCCAATACCTTAAGACTGACACAAAATTTACCTAAGAATGATGATACCAAATAATTCGCTCTGGCTTCGTTAAATTATGGTAGATTAATAAAAGAAATTAAAGCAAATTTAAGAAGATACAACAACTGTCGTTTTTTGCTTAAGTGGAAGTCACAATATTAAAATGTTGATTTTACCTGAATTCCTATTTTTTCTCCCAGGTTATCTCCTCTAACTTTCTTTTTCTTACTTTAAAACAATATTTTGTAAAGCATACACTCACTCACCTGTCACAGGTGATCTCCGGGAACAGCAGGAATTTAGTCCTCACATATGGGTATCGTCGGTACCGACGGAGCCTGCACGGGAACGCTCCCCAGGGTCCAATTAGAAAGCTTTTGGGAGCATCCCACAGCGCCTGCGTGCTGACTTCCAGCCTTTTCCAACTACCTCTCTCCAGTTGAGTTTTAAAGCTGAGACAAAGAGAGAGAGAGAGGGAAAGAGAAAGGGAAAGAGATAGATGGAAAGATACAACTCCTAAGGGAGGTGGGTGGGTCGTGAGGACTAAATTCCTGCTGTTCCCGGAGATCACCTGTTACAGGTGAGTAACTATGCTATCTCCAGGAACAAGCAGGAATGAAGTCATCACATATGGGGACTCCCTAGATTTGGATGCCAGGGAGAGACCCCAGAAGTTGTGCGTCCCTGAGAAAGGCTCCACTTCCCCGCATGGATCTCTGGCATCCTACCAGGGATGGTGGGTAGGAGTTGATTAGGTATGGAACAGGTGTTGAAGAACAGCCTGACCAAACAAGGCATCCCAGCGGGAGTCCTTGTCCAAGCAGTAATGGGCTGTGAAGGTATGAACCGAGGCCCAGGTGGCTGCTCGACAGATATCGTCGACAGACACAGAGCGTAGATGAGCCATTGAAGCTGCCATGGCTCTCACATTGCGAGCTGTGACATGGCCCTCCAGAGGAAGATTCTTGCTCTGATAGGCAAAGGAAATATAATGAGCAATCCAGTTAGACAGTGTTCTCTTGGAGACTGGAAGTCCCAAATGAGAAGGATCAAAAGCAACAAAGAGTTGAGAGGGCTTTCTATGTTGCTGTGTTCTTTGTAAGTAAAAGGCTAAAGCTCTTTTACAGTCCAAGGTATGAAGATTCCTCTCTGCATTTGATGCATAAGGCCTTGGAAAGAGCACAGGTAGGTAGACCGCTTGGTTTAGATGAAAAGGCGAGACCACCTTTGGCATAACATGTGGATGAGTCCTAAGGACTACCTTGTCATGATGGAACCTTGTATAAGGTGGATGAGCTACTAGTGCTTGCAACTCACTAATGCGACGTGCTGATGTGATTGCAATGAGAAAGATAACTTTCCAAGAAAGGAATTTCAAGGAGGTAGTAGCTAAGGGTTCAAAAGGTGGCATCATGAGCTGCCCAAGAACCAGTGGTGGCCTAATGGGAGGCCTAATGGAACCAGGAACCGGTGGTGGCCTAATGGGAGGCTTAGTTAGAAGAAGGCCTCTCATAAATCTTGCTATAAGAGGATGAGAGGAGATAGGTTGTCCATTTAGAGCAGGGGTCACCAACCTGCGGCCCGCGGGCCGCGAGGTCCCTTCGTGCGGCCCGCGAGGCTCTACCCCGGTTAACATTACGTGCGGCCCGCCAAGGATTCCCGCCATTATATCCACGCGTTCGCAGCTCACCGACGACCACCTGCAAGCGTCCCTTCTCCTGTCAGTGTCATCTGTGAAGCCGGACTTTAAGCGTTTGTCTGCTAGCATGAATCATCAGCCATCTCATTAAATTCAATAAAGGTGATCAGCCATTGTTTTCATAATTTTGTGTTTGTTGGTTTTTTTCGCGGGAGCGGGGAGAAGGGGGGTGCGGCCCGCGAGGCTCCCGGTAGTCGGCTGTGCGGCCCGCGGCCCTCTGGAGGTTGGTGACCCCAGATTTAGAGGCTTGAAGGAAGCTGCAATAGCACTCAAATGGACTCTTACTGAGTTAGTCTTAAGTCCTGCATTGGATAAATGAAGGAGATACTCCAGTAAAGATTCCAGAGATATCGCAAGGGAGTTAAGACCCTTCTGTGAACACCATATGGTAAACCTTTTCCACTTGAAAGCATAAGAGCGTCTTGTGGAAGGCTTCCTGGAAGCAAGAAGAATATCCTTCACTTGCTGAGGGAGGTTAAGATCATGGAGATCTAGGCCTTCAGCAACCAAGCCCTGAGATGCAAAGACTGGGGATTGGGATGCCATAACATTCCGTCCTCCTGAGATAGGAGATCTGGAGCAGACCCTAACTACAGAGAGGGAGCTTCAGAGAGATGTAGAAGCAGAGGGTACCACACTTGCCGAGGCCAATGTGGAGCTATGAGAATCATAAGCCCTCTGTCTCTCTGAAGCTTGAACAGGGTTTTGGGAATTAAGGGAATGGGTGGAAAGGCATAAAGGAAGTCTTGGCCCCAGTGAAGGAGGAAAGCATCCTTGGCCTGAGATCCCTGAGCCGGAATTCTGGAACAGAACCGGGGAAGTTTGGCATTCAAAGGACTTGCAAAGAGGTCTATGTCCGGGGTTCCCCAAATTTGAAAAATCTTGGCCACCTAGTCTACATGTAGAGACCATTCGTGTGGAAGCAGAACTCGACTGAGTCTGTCCGCCCAAATGTTTTGTATGCCTGGAAGATACACTGCCAGGAGATGAATCTGATGCTCTCTGGTGAGGGCCCATAGTCGCAAAGCTTTGTTGCAAAGCGACAGAGAGCCTGTTCCTCCCTGCTTGTTCACATAGAACATGGCTACCTGGTTGTCCGTGTGAATAAGGACTGTCTTGCAGCTGAGCAGGGAAAGGAACACTCGAAGAGCAAGAAAAATTGCTCTGAGCTCTAAGAGATTGATATGTAGATGAGTCTCCTGTGGAGTCCAAGTGCCTTGGGTGGAGAAGTCTTGTAGATGAGCTCCCCAACCCATTGGAGAAGCATCTGTTGTGAGAGTTGCTTGGGGTAAGCGTTGTTGGAACAGGGACCCCAGCAACAGGTTTTGAGTGGACTGCCACCATTGAAGGGACAAAATAAGGCGATTTGTGTTTACGATTTTGTCTGACAGGCACCCTGATGCCTGGGTCCACTCGATGGATAAAGTCCACTGGGCTGCTTTCATATGGAGGCAAGCATAAGGAACCACATGCACAGTAGAAGCCATGTGGCCTAGTAGTTGTAACATTTCTCGAGCAGTGAGATGGGACTTTAGCATTGCTAGAGAAGCTAACTGCACCATGCGAAGGCAATGGTTCTGAGGGAGATACGCCCTTGCCTTTCTGGTATCCAGCACAGCTCCGAGCTGGATTTTGGGATGTTTATGACTAGACCCAAACACTGAAGGATACGCATTGTGCAAGATAGAGCTATCCTGGCCTCTGACTCTGATGGGGCTCGAATGAGCTAATCGTCTAAGTAGGGGAAGACGAATATTCACAGAGTGCGGAGAAATGCTGCTACTACAGTCCTGCATTTCGTGAACACCCTTGGAGCTGAGGCCAGGCCAAACGGTAGCACCCTGTATTGGTAGTGCTTCCCTTGAAAAAGGACCAAAGGAACTTCCTGTGAGATGGATGGATGAGAACATGAGTGTACGCATCCTTGAGATCTAGAGAACATAGCCAATCCTGACTCTGAAGATATGGCAGCAGAGTTCCTAGAGAAACCATTTTGAATTTCTCCTTGAACAGGAATTTGTTCAATTCTCTGAGGTCTAAAATAGATCTGTGACCTCCTGTTTTCTTTGGGATAAGAAAATAGGGGGAGTAAAACCCTGTACCCTGTTGAAGAATGGGTACTTCTTCTATTGCCCCTTGGGCAAGAAGCATGGTGACCTCTTGATCTAACAAGTTGATGAGAGAGGTCTGAGAATTGAACTGTTTTACAATTGTGGAAGGGGCATGCTCAAGAAATGAAGCTTGTACCCCTCTTTTATGATGGAGAGTGTCCAATGCTCTGCTGTTATCTGCCCCCATCTTGGGGCAAAGTGACACAACCTTACTGGAATGGTGGAAGGCTCTGGTCCATTTAGAGCCAGGAAAGCTAAGTTCTCTAGATGCAAGTCAAAGGCCTTGTGGAGGCTGAGACTGCTGAGGCGGTTGAGGCTTAGCAGTCTTTGCTTTTCTTTGCTTGGATGGTTGCTGACCCTTCCCGGACAGGTTGACCTTCAGAGCGTCCCTGCTGGGAATAAGCAGGATAAAACCTTTTCTTTTTGGAAAAGAATGGTTTTTTGAAAGATTTCTTTCTTGCAGGATTAGCTGTACCCTTGGATAATCTGTCCAAGGTGGAGTTGTCAGCATCCAACTCATTGGCCTTTTCCTGCCAATCTTTGCCATACAGGTTCTCACCAGTACAAGGAATATTGCCCAATTTGTCTTGTACCCAGAGCTCCAAATCGGCAATTCTACGTGCACCTATGGCAATGGCAGAGGTTCTGCTTATGCACTCAAAACAGTCAAAAGCTGCACGATTGACAAATTTGGAAACATCCTGGGCATGTTTGACCAATGTGAAAAAATCCTGTCTCCTATCCTCAGGAAGAAGAGGACTCAAAACCTCTAAATCTCCTGTGATTTCCTTCAGGAACATTCCCATATATAAAATATAGGAACTGATCCTGGCAGAAAGCATGGAAGCTTGGAAAGTACGACGTCCAAAAGCATCCAAAGTTCTGCACTCACGTCCTGCGGGATTAGAGGCATGCTTCTTTGCACTCCTAATCCTTCTCATAGCTGATTCCACTACAACAGAGTAGTGAGGGAGCTGAGTTTTCTGGAAACCAGGACAAGGAGGGACTCGATACATAGTGTCAAGTCTACGAGAATGAGGAGAGGTGGTAAGAGGGGTCTCGCACATTCTTAGCATGAGATCAGGCAAGATCTCATGGATGGGCAAAGTAGCTGCCTCTTTAGGAGCTTTGGGATATTGTAAAATTTCCAACTCCTTTGCTCTGGGCTCTGTTTCAGGAGCCACAGTAATGGAGAGACCCCGAGCCACCTCCCTGATGAAATCCTGGAAGGAGATATCCTCTGGAGGAGACATCCTGCATTTAGGGGAGGAGGGCTCCTCTGGAAGAAGTGCTCCGGTATCGACAGAACTATCAGAATCCTCAGATTCCTCTGAGGACTCGAAGTACCTTCCGTCCGGATGCTCTTGTAGAGCCCTATACCCGTATCGACCAAAGTTGGTACCGGGGGGGAATCGGTACCGGTGTATCGGTACCGGAGGGCATCGGGTGACTGGGTGCCGGCAATGCGGACACCGATGTCGATGCTATCGGTACCGGTACCAGTGCCAAAATCAGTGCCAGTACCGGCTGAACTGTCTGACGTGGTACCGAGGGTGTCGATGCCGCAAGGAGAGCCGCCAGACTGCATTCAATAGCCAGGAACCTCTGGTCTATCGATGCTGCCAATGCCTGGATGTCAGTACCGGAGAAGACAGACGGTACCCAAGAGCATGACACCAGTAGTTCTGCCGAGGTCGAGGCCTCGAGAACATCCTGGAGCCCCGATAATACTTTGGAAGCTGAAGCCTCCCGCCGGGGCAATTTTGCCGATGCAGAATCCTCAAGAGCAATGCCAGAGGCATCTCGATGCTTAGAAGGAGATCTACCCTTTGAGGACCGGCTGGACTTATGTTTAGTTACCTGAGATCCACGGGAGGAAGAGGAAGCCCTCGAAGACGTCGATGCCACCGAAGCTGCATCAGAGGGAAACAGGGTACTGAGCTTAGCAGCTCGGTTCTGCAGACCTCTTTTGGACATCATGGCACAGGACATACAATATGTGATGGAGTGGTCAGGACCTAAATATTTTAGACACCATTCATGGGTGTCGATGACGGAGATGGTACCGCCACACTTGGAACACTTTTTAAAACCCGAGGCGGGTTTTTCCATGTTGAGGAAAAATTGGGCCTAGTGCCCAAAATGGCGCATGGCACCCAAGAGAAAAAAGGCTGGAAAATCCTAATAAAAGATTAGAATTTTTTTTTTTTTTTTTAAGAAAGAAAGAAAGAACCGGCGGTACTAGTACAGCGTCGAGGAAGGCAGACGCTACCACAAAAAAGAATGAAAAATATGGGATAATTTCTGCGGTGACAGGAAAATGACCTGCCGAAATCTTTTGGACATCATGGCACAGGACATACAATCCGTGATGGAGTGGTCAGGACCTAAACATTTTAGACACCATTCATGGGTGTCGGTGACGGAGATGGTACCGCCACACTTGGTGCACTTTTTGAAATCTGAAGCAGGTTTCTCCACTGTAGGAAACATTTTGGGCCTAAGGCCCAAAATGGCGCGTGCACCTGGGAAAAAAGGGGAAAAAAGAACTAAGTATTTTTTTTTTTAAAGAACAGAAATAAAGAAAGAAGAACCAGTGGTACCGGTAAAGCGTCAAAGAAGGCAGACGCGACCACAAAAAAAGAAAGTAATTCCTTTCGAATTTTCTGCTGTGACAGGAACAACCACCTGCTGGTTCCGCGGAAAATGAAGAACTGGAGAGAGGCAGTTGGGAAAGGCAGGAAGGCAGCACACAGGCGCTGTGGGATGCTCCCAAAAGCTTTCTAATTTGATGCTGGGGAGCGTTCCCGCGCAGGTTCCGTCGGTACCGACGATACCCATATGTGATGACTACATTCCTGCTTGTTCCTGGAGAAAGCTTATTTAAAGGGGAAAAGATATAGGTTAAAACAGGCGCTGGCAAATTTTCTTTTAATCTAGGAGAAGGCTGCCGAAAATTAGTTCACAATGCATGCCCCCTCCCCCCCCACAAAAAAAGCAGTTACTTACCTGTAACAGGTGATCTCTGGGAACAGCAGGAATAAATCTTCACACATGGGTATCGTCGGTACCGACGGAGCCTACGCGGGAACGCTCCCCAGCGTCCAAAAGGAAAGCTTTTGGGAACATCCCACAGTGCCTGCACGCTGCCTTCCCGCCTTTCCTAACCGCCTGTTGCAGAGCCAGAAAGGTTAAGTTCTCTAGTATCAAGTCAAAAACCCTGAGGGGGTTGGGAGTGCTGAGTTGTAGCAGCCCCTGCAGGTTTAGGCCTGGCCTGTTTAGGTTGCTGACACTTAGTAGCAAAGCGACCTGTAGAAGATTGTTGGCCAGAAGTGGAAGGAAATCTGCTCCTTTTGTAAAAAGGCTTTTTGAAAGATTTTTTCTTGGCTGGAATGGAGGTTGACTTGGAAAGTCTATCCAGAGCAGAATTCTCTGCATCCATTTGAGTGGCTTTTATTTGCCACTCTTTGCCAAAAAGATTTTCACCCGTACAGGGCAGATTTCCTAAGCCATCCTGAACCCAGGGTTCTAGATCAGAAGCCTGGAGCCAAGCAATTCTGCGAGCAGCTATGGCAATGCCTGAGGCTCTGCTGGCACCTTCAAAGGAGTCAAAGGCTGCCCTGTTGGAAAACGCTGAAATGTCTTGAGTATGCTTAAGCCAAAGGAGGAACTCATCCCTTCTATCCTCTGGAATAAAAGGGAGATAGGTGTGCAGTTTTTGTGCAACTTCCTTTAGAAACATACCCATATAAAGGCTATATGAGTTGATTCTGGCAATAAGCATGCTGGCTTGGAAGATTTTCCTACCAAAAGCATCCAAGGTCCTGCATTCTCTTCCTGGAGGAGCAGAAGAGTGTCTTTTGGTACTCTTTATCCTTTTCATAGCTGACTGCATCACAATGGAGTGGTGAGGAAGTTGAGTTTTCTGAAATCCAGGACAAGGAGGGACACGGTACATAGTGTCCAATCTGCGAGAATGAGGAGAAAGGGTGAGAGGAGTCTCCCATAAGTCAATCATATGTTCATGAAGAATTTCATGAATTGGCAAGGTGACTGCCTCTCTGGGAGCCTTAGAGTATCCTAAAATATCTAATTTTTTTGCTCTAGGCTCTGCTTCAGAAGTTACTGAAATAGAGAGTCCTTTAGCTACTTCTATTATGAAGTCTTGAAAGGACAAATCCTCTGGAGGAGACATTCTCCTTTTTGGAGAAGCAGGCTCTTCAGGAAGGGTAATGGATACTTCAGGAGACTCATCTGATGAATCAGAATCATCAGAGGAATCGAAGTATCGCCTGTCCCCTTCCAACGATCGATACGCGTATCGATCGGTACCAACATCGGGCGTCCCCGGTACCGGATTGGTACTGAGAAATAGCCCTGGACAAGGAACCTGAGTCGGTATCCTGGCCGATGTCGATGCAGCCGGTACACCGGTATCGGTGCTGGTACCGGTACCGGCGCCGGTACCGACAACGGGACTCGTTGCGGTACCGTCGGCGTCGCAGCTTTAATAAAAGCCATTATAGCCTGCTGCATAGATTGAACAGTGTGATCCATGGACGCCACGACTTCCTGGATGCCGGTACCGGGAGATTGTGCCGGTACCCCAGAGCAGTCTAACAGGTGATCGGTCGAGGCCGTGCCATCAATGTCAACCTGTAACCCCATAGGAGGAGCTTTGGAAGCCGGAGCTTCCCGCCGGGGTTGTTTGGCTGGGGCAGGATCCTAGAGGGCAAGCCCGGAGGCATCTCGATACTTAGAGGGAGATTTGCCCTTCAAGGACCTGCTAGGATTATGTTTGGTTATCTGAGACCCATCGGGAGAGGAAGACCTAGAAGATGTTGATGCCACCGCCAGTGCATCCGTGGGAAACAGCACATGGAGCTTGGCTGCTCGGTTCTGTAACCCTCGTTTAGAAATTGAAGAGCAGGACTGGCAATCCGGAATGGAGTGTTCAGGACCCAAACATTTAAGACACCATTCATGGGTATCTGTAACAGAAATTGTACCGCTACACTTAGTGCATTTTTTGAACCCGGAGGCTGGTTTTTCCATGAGGGAAAAATTTCTTGTGGGCCCTGGAGGCCTAAGAAGAAAAATACACCCATATGTGAGGACTCATTCCTGCTTGTTCCTGGAGATTGCTGCATCCACCCTCAGGGACCTCAATTGTTCCATATCTTGATCGGGTAAGGGTATAGCCGAGCCATCTCTTGGCTCCCCCGCAGCGCTGCCTCCAGCATCTCCCACTTTGCCTCCATCATTAGCCTGATGACCCAGTGCACTGTGTCCTTCAAGGGCTCTTCGTTAGACATTGTGGCCAGGACAATATTCAAGGCTGCCATGGAGTGGGCAATGAGTGCAAATAGCTCTTCCCTACAGAAGATGAATACCACATTGGGGTCCTCCCCAGGCAGAACCTCTTCCTCTTCAGGGTCCATTGGAGAGCCCTTCTCCAACATGTACGAGGAACCCTCCAAGGGATCCTCCCAGGTGTCAGAGAATCCAGGCTGAGGATCCTCCCCAAGCTCTAACTCCAATTGAGGATGCTTAGCCGCGGGCTCCCCCACATCCCCAAGACTGTGAAGTGGAGGAGCCACCCGTAATCAAGCCTTCCTGCATGCTGTTGTGGGTCCTACCGGCTGCCTCAGGCAATAGGCCCAGTACAGGAACAGCACAAACTCTGGGGAAAATGGGGCCAAGGTGACAAAGACCAAATCCTGCCTGTCAGCCATCTTAGCATGTTCTGGACTCACTGTCCCCAAAATGGTCTTCGTTTTCACCAAAACTCTGGGAGAAGCTTCAGGACCTGCTGCCTGTCCCAGCCGCGATTTCCCCGCAGCCAAGTCTCCTGAGATCATCTCTCCGTCTCCCAAAGCCTCCTCTGTGGAGCGGGTCTCCCTTTCATATGACCTGCAGAGCCCTGCCGCTGAGAGGCTGGACCGGTGCGCTCCACACACCGCACCTCTGGCCTTTAGCAACGGCATGCTACACTGAAAGCAAAACTGAAAACTGAAAGAAAACTGAAAGAAACTGCTGTGGCGCTTAAACTCCCCGAACTGAACGGCTATGCACCAAAGGGTAAAAACACTCACTGGATCAGAGGCCCTGCACTCCCAGCCCCTAGGCCCCGATGCGAACAGCCACCATATGCCCCTCCCCCCCCACCCCTCCCCGGAAAGGCAGATCTCTCCAGAGTTCGTGCAGTGCTTACTCAGCCATCAGACAGAAAGACTGCACTCATCGCCAATGAAGCACCCGCTGCCAAACACCAACGCTGCTAAACGACGACTGCCTCTGCCTGAGGGCAGTGCTGGCTTTACCGTTCTGGAGAGGGAAGGGACCTGGGAGCCCTCTGAGGTATCTATCTCGAAGCAGGACTGGAGCGATTTAACGATGCCGGTCCCTCAGGAAATCTGCTCCTGCCTCTCCTGGCCTGCTCTCAGCACTGCCCAACCTAATCAACCACCCACTCAAGGGATCAGCCTGGGTTTAATCTTTTTTTTTCTCTCTTTTTTTTTTACTTTAATAACTTTCCGTTTGGCCAGTTAGTGAAAATCACCCTGACTATACAAACCAAGTCTCAACCTACACCTATCCAGTCCAGCCCAGACCTAGACAGACGCTTCCCCCCCAGCTGCTGGAGACTGAGATACTGGCTTTGGTGGGCAGTACAGGTGGTATATGTGTGCTGACATCACCAAAGCTTGGTCATGCTCCATCTAGCTGCGGGTGGGGGGATCTGGACTGGACTGGAAGGATGAAAAGGAAACAGCTTTAATTTTTTTTTTTAATTTGAAAATTTTATTAAGCAAACATCAGCATATGCAAACCAAAAACGCAAAGTGTCAACAACTTTTTATCCCCCTTTACCTCCCTTCCCCCTCCCTCTTCCCTCTTCACCTTATATGGATTTCACACTTGCTGAAATAGTCATTAAGACATCAATCAGTTCATCAGTCCATCTTTCAAGTTCAACTGCTGCCAGCTTTCATACACCTTCCAACTTGCGTGAAAATGTGCCGCTCGGGGACCATGTCCAACTGTAGTGGCAGTCATGCTATATATCCATTCCAACCACTGTTGCACCTCATTAATGACAGGTAACAGCTTGTCTCGTCAATACCTGGCCAAGGCATACGAGCCGCCACTATATTTACATATACACATTCAAGTTGTTAACTGGGCTTCTTTGCTCACCCCATGTAAGGGTCCATTCAGTCAAGTTCCAATGCACTCCCCCCCTATTCAACCCATCAGATCCTGTATTGCCTCCTAGTATTTCACCACTGCTGGGCACCTTCACCATAGGTGGAGAAAATTCTCCAACTGCCCGCAACCCCTCCAACATTGTCCATCCTCTGCCCCATCTTATATAATCTCACTAGGTTCCAGTACATCAAGTAAAGACGTTTATAGCCATGCTCCACTATGGATGTTGAGATAGCTAGCTTCCCTGTGGCCTCATAAATGGCCCCCAACTGTTTGTCATCCAGCCGAGTCCGCATCTCTGCCTCCCACTTCCTGCAAAATCCCTGAATCCTTGGGACTGGTTGGTTAAGAAACTTATACCGGGCCAAAGCTAAACCCCTCATACCCTCCCAAGTTTAAAAATCTGTTCAAATGGCCCCTTTTCCCCTCCCTGACTTTGGCTGGACTGTACATAATGATGCACCTATGTGTAATATAATTTCTGTTCCCCATCCACTGGGTAATGGAACCGGAAGGCATCGAAACTCAATAAGACACCGTCTGTATCTAGAAACCGATGTACCCTGCTCCATTCCCTGTAGGCGCTATACAACTGCCCGGGGAGAAACTGTTCAATGAATTATAAGGGAGTATTCCAGTACCAGGGGCACTGCCCACACAGAGTAAGTCAACAGCGGTCCCAGACTTTTAAGATGTGTCATACATAAGGTGATCTTGCCAGTAAGTTCCAACCGGATCCCGGGAGCCAAAACACCCCACCAAGCAGCACCAGACCCTCCAGAGCCTGCTCAATACATACTCACTGCTTACCCTCCATTCCCCGGCCCCACTCCACCACCCCACTCAGCACTGCAGATGCATCACACTCCTTCAGGGCTGGAATACTCAAGCTCCCTCCCCATCTATCTTGCGTGAGCACTTAAACGGCCACCCTAGGAGACCGTTTCTGCCAAATAAACCCCAAAATATGTTGCTGCCATACTCTAAATATTTCGGTGGAGATGGATATAGGCAGGACCATAAACAAAAACAAGAGTCTCTGCAGTCTTGGTAGCACATTCATCTTTATAGTGGCTATTCACCCATCGAAGATAACGTTACCCCTGTCCCATTTTGCCAAACTGCCGCATATTGAGAGCCAGAACCTTTCATGGTTCACAGAATACATATCCTCCCACCGAGCCCCCACCTGGATCCCCGAATACCACATACCATGGTTTGCCCGGGGGATAGTCGCTCTTAAACAGGTCTCCAGACCTTCCACCAAAAAAATCTTCAAAATCTCCGTTTTTGTCATATTCATTTTATAACCCAATAATTTACTGTAGCGTACAATCTCCTGCAGCAAATTCGGCAGCAAGATTAAAGGAGCAGTAAGTTGTATATTACATAGTCAGTGAAGAGAGAGCGTAGTTACTCCCTGTAACAGGTGTTCTCCAGGGATAGCAGGAATGAGTCCTCACATATGGGTGACATCGGCACCGGTGGAGCCCATATGGAGCATTTCCCCAGCTTTCAAAGAAAGCCTTTGGGAATGCCACCACACGTGTGGTCCCCTTCCCGCCCCCAAGGGTGCCATCTTAATCAGTCAGATGACATAGCTTAAGCAAAAAGAAAAAAATACCAAGAACAGTGGGCAACTCCAAGGGGGGGGGGGGGGGAAGGGTTGTGAGAACTGATTCCTGCTGCCACAGGTGAGTAACTACACTTTCTCCAGGAACAAGCAGGAAGTCAGTCCTCACATATGGGAATCTGCAGATACAGGCACGGAACCTGTAGAAAAGTGCCACGGCAAGCCGTGAGCAGTCGCTGGTAACCAAAGACAGCCCAAGGACCCTGGGTCCCCAGAAGATCATGCTCCCGGTACCCGCAGAAGAAGGGTCGGAGGGCAGGAGTTGCTTAAACCCCTGAACAAATAATGGAGTATGGCATGGCCAAATGCACTGTCCCGATGGGACTCCCTCTCCAAGCAGAGGTGTGTCATGAAAGTGTTAGCCAAGGACCAGGTGGCGGCTCGGCAGATGTCTGCCAGCGGCACAGAGCACAGGTGGGCCACTGACGCTGCTCTTGCACGAACACCTTGTGTCGTGACTCGGCAACCTAGGGCTAGCCCGGCCTGAGCCTGGGCAAAGGCTATGCAGTCCGCCACCCAGATGGAAATGGTCTGCTTAGTGATCACGAGCCCCATGTGGGCAGGGTCGTAGGAGACGAAAAGCCGCTCAGACCTATGGTGAACCAGTGTCCATTGCAGGTAGAAGGAGAGAGCCCTCCTGCAGTCAAGGATATGGAGGACTGCCGATGCCTGGTCGGCGTGGGGCTTTGGGAAGAGGTTTGGCAGTACTACCTCCTGATTGAGGTGGAAATCCGAGACAACCTTCAGTAGAAACTGGGGGTGCATCCGGAAAACCACCTGGTTCCCATAGAATCTTATGTAGGGGGCATCGGCCATCAGAGCCTGAAGCTCACTGACCCTCTGGGCCAAGGTGAGAGCCACCAGAAAAACCACCTTCCAGGAAAGTTGTCAAAGCGAGCAGGACGCCATCGGCTCAAAGGGCGGATTAGTTAGCCGCGTGAGGATGACATTGAGATCCCACTCCGCCAGAGGCGGACAGATAGGGAGCTTGGAAAGAAGCAGCCCGCGCATGAAGCAGGAAACCGAGAGGGGTTTGCCTCCGACAGGATGGTGGTTAGCTGAGATAGTGCTCAGGTGGACCCTGACCGAGTTGGACCTCAAGGCCGCCTGCGAGAGATGGAGAAGGCACTGCAGGACCAAGAGGGTAGGGCAAGAGAATGGGTCGGCCCGTATCTCCGAGCACCACACCAAGAACCGACGCCACTTAGAAGTGTAAGCCCTCCTAGTTGAATCTTTGCTTCAGGCCAGCAGTATGTCTTTGACCTCCGTCGGGAGATGAAGATGGACTAGAGCAACCCATTCTGCCGCCAGGCTGTGAGGAATAAGGACCTCAAGTTCGGGTGAAGTAGCAGACACCCCCTCCTGTGTCAACAAGCCCAGCGTGTTGCCGAGGGGAACCAGAGGCTCTGATGAGAGGCGGAGCAGCAGTGGGAACCAGGGCTACAAAGATTATAGAGGCCTCGTCCCACCGTATCTTGAAGAGAGTTCATGCTATGAGCAGATGGGGGGAAACGCATACAGGAGTCCATGCATCCACGACAGGAGGAAAGCATCGGGGGTTTTCCTGTTCAGGTGGGAACTGGGCCGCAGAACCGTGGGAGCTGCGAATTCGCTGGATTGGCGAAGAGGTCTAGGACTGGAGTCCCCCAACGCTGGAACAGCCGCTAAGCACTCTGCGGGCAGAGGCGCCACTCGTGCGGCTGGGGGAATGACTTAGCCTGTCTGCCAGGACGTTGTCCTGGCCCAGGAGATAGGTGGAGCATAGGGCTATGCCCTGGTGAACCACAAAGGACCACAGAGCTACCAACTACAGGCTGAGGTTGAAAGAGCTGGTGCCCCCTTGCTTGTTCATACAGAACATTGCCACCCAGTTGTCCGTCTGGACGAGCAACGCCCGATGATGAATGCAGTGCCTGAACGCCCAGAGGGCGAGGAGGACTGCCCGGAGTTCGAGAAGGTTGATCAGCTGCCGGGACTCCTCCAGGGACCAAGTCCCCTAGGTGCAGAGCTTGCCGCAATCCCCCAGCCCATAAGGGAAGCATCTGTGGTCAGAACTACATCGTGTTGTGGAGCTTGGAATGGGATACCTCGAAGCAGGTTCCAGGTGTCTCGCCACGAGTCAAGGGACTCGGCCAGTTGTGGAGTGACAGAGATGGCATCTCAGAAATGACCCGTCGCCTGAGACCACTGAGCTCGAAGGCACCACTACGCCGCCCGCATGTGCAAACAGGTATCAGTGATGACATGAACCATCAAGGCCGTATGGCCGAGGAGACGGAGCATCGCTCGGGCCGATACTGTGCTGCGTCGTTGGACTGTGGATGCCAGATCAATGAGGCGGTCTGCCCTGTCTGCTGAGTGTCGAGGTGTGCACCTATGAACTCCAAGGATTGGACTGGAGTGAGGTGAGAAATTGGGTAATTGACCATGAAGCCGAGGTGCTCGAGGAGGTGGATGGTGCGGGCCATGGCCTGTTGCGCCTCGTTGGCCATCCATCCAATAACGAGCCAGTGATCTAGATAAGGGTAGACCAAGATGCCCTGCAGTCAAAGGTGGGCCCGCTGCCACCAAAAGACATTTGGTGAACACTCGTGAGGCGAACGCAAGGCTGAAGGGAAGTACCTTGTATTGGTAGTGGTTCCCTTGTACCCTGAAACGCAGGTATTTCCTGTGTTTGGGATGAACAAGGATGTGAGTGAATGTATCCCAAAGATCCAAGGAGCATAGCCTGTCACCCTGCTAGAGGAAGGGCAGCAAGGCGCCAAGGGAGAGCATTTTGAATCTGTCCCGCATCAGGTATTTGTTGAGTGTCCTAAAATCGAGGATGGGTCGGAAACTGCCCGTTCGCTTTGGCACAAGGAAGTAACGGGAGCAGAACCCGCAACCTTTGAGGTGCGGCAGAACCACTTCCACCTGCTCGTTCCTTGAGGAGGGTGGCAAGCTCCTGCGCCAAGACGACCTGGTGCGCGGGGAGCTGAGGGGTTCTGTGGGGCAGAAACATGGAGGATGCTGGTCCGGGTGAAGGAGGTAGCCCTCCTGGGCGACCTGAAGGGACCAGGTGTCTGAGGTGACAGACTCCCATCTGGGAGCGAAGTGGACCAGGCACTCTCCTACTGGTAGCTGGGTCATCGGGGGGCGAGCGGCTATGCACCTGGCCTCAAAAACCCAGGGCCGACTGGGCCGGAGCCGGGGTTTGGGTCTTGGGGCCCGCTCTTGTTCTGTCTGCTCTGGGACGGAGTTGACGCCGGAAGTTAAGGTGGGCAGCCCTGGTAGGGGAGACTCTTCCTCTGGAAGAAGAGCTTTTTACCCCATTGATTCTTCCGCGAGAGGGAGTAGTCTTTCGGGAGAGATGGGCACGGATGACGTACTCTGTCTCAATCTCCACTGCTTTGTCCTCCATCGGCTTGCCAAACAATTGCTCGCCCAGGCACGGAACACTGAGCAATTTCTCTTTGAGCCATTGCTCGAGTTATGGAGCCAGGCTTGCCACCTGACCCTGATGCCAGCAGCCGCTACACAGGCATAGGACTCAAAGCTGTCGTATGCAGCGCGAAAAAGATACTTTGAACAGTCCCCCACTACTTCAGGAGGGACTGGAAATGGCGGAGGTAATCGCCATTGAGGACTGCCTGAAAACCCACGAGTACCTTTGTGAGGTCATGGAGGAATATTCCTAAGCCTGAATGCGGCACGCCAGCATGCAGCTTTGGTAGATCTTACGCCCGAGAGCGTTGAGGGCACAAGATTCCCTCCCCAGCAGGACCAGAGTGGATCTTTGGACTCTTTTGCCTCCGCATGGCGGACTCAACCACCATCGAAGTATGGAGAAGCTGGGCCTTACGAAAGCCGGGCCCTCGTTGGACCCTGTACATGGTGTCCAGGCGCTTGCTGACAATGGGGATAGATGCAGGCATCTCCCACATACGGAGGAGCAGCCGGGCTAGGATGGAAGGTACCGGGACCATGAGGGATTCCCTCGGCGGGGCCTCGTATTGTAAAATATCGAGTTCTTCCGCATGGGGCTCCTCCTAGGACTGTGTGGAGAGCGCCAGGGCCTGAGCCATGTCCCGCACAAACTCCAGAAAGGAGGTGTCTTTGGGAGGGGACCGCCGTTTCTGAACAGGTGGGGAAGGGTCCGAGGGAAGGTACCGATGAGCCCGGGTTTCGGAGGAAGTGTCCCCTTCTGATTCTCAGCCCGAGTATTCCGATGAAGACTCGGAGCTAGGATGCCCAAGCAGAGGCTGTGCGCCTTGCACTGAGCACCCAAGGCCGAAGCCCACCTGGAGTTGGAGGCGCTAGCTCAAGATGATCTCGCACCCGATGGTCGGGATGGAAATCGAGACCTCTGCCGGGTCCCCCCCACGAGGTCCCTGGTTCTCGGGGGTTGCCGCGGCAGTCTGGGGAGCCATCACAGGAATCGTCCCCAAGGTCTCAGGGCACGTGCCAATGGAGCCTGGCACAAGCACCTGCTGGGCAGCAAGGAAGGTAGAAACGCTGCGCTCTAGAATGCCAGCATTCAGGCCTCCCACTTGGGAATGGGGCTCTGCGACGCCAAAGCCAGACTGACCAGGTCTGGCATCGAGAAGGAGAGGGGGTCCTCACCGGTACAACACTCGGGAGACCAGGGTCCATCATCGGAGGCCTCTGTATCTGTGTGAGGTACCTTTCAAGGCTGCTCCCTCTCTGACTCCTGAGACTGCCGAGGGAGGCTGAGGGATCGAGTGCGAGAATGCTCACACTTGTCTGGAGCCCCCGACAGAATCTTTGAGGCCCTTCTTCTTCTTCTTCTGCTCCCTTTCGGACGAATCCTGCTCAGAGTGATGGCGAGGCCGCAGAGCAACCATGGGGGACCCCAAAAGCTGTAGGTTGGTGGAACAGGAAGCTACCGGGGCCGTTTTGCGGAAAATATCATCCAGCTTCTGCTTACTGCTCAGTAAGGCCTTGGAGGACATCTTTTTAAAAAAGGGAGCAGAGCTCCGGGTTCTGGTCAGCTCCTAGGCACCTAAGACAACAGTCGTGGGTGTCTGTGAGCGACATATTTTTGGAGCATGTCACACTTTTTGAAACCGGAGGCCATGGAGGCAAAAAGAATTCCCACAAGGTCAAAGACCTTTGATGCAGCCAGCCTTTGAAGAGAGTGTGAAACATGCTGGAGACCAAACTCGATAAAAAAATGAAAACAACGAAGTCCCGGGGCTTGCTGCCGAAGCAAGGGCACTGGGGATGGCGGGAAGACGACCAGGAAACTGGAATTAGAGAGAAAAAATTAGAGACTTTTTCCAAGGAACAGGACGTGCGTCCGAAGGGCTCCGCGAAAAAAGGGGGATGTCCAGATGGCACCCTTGAACGGGAAGGGGACCACGTAAGTGCAGTGGCATTCCCAAATGCTTTCTTTGAAAGCTGGGGAAATGCTCCGTGCAGACTCCGTCAGTGCCAACATAACCCATATGTGAGGACTGACTTCCTGCTTGTTCCTGGAGAGCAATCTTATAATCCACATGATTCACCCAAATCCCTGCAATGTTCCCATTACGGCGAACACTCTCTGCAAAGGGTTCAATAACCAGGGCAAACCTTTTGTAGACGATTGGCCAGTACTTTCGCAAATACTTTAGCATCCAGGTTAATTAGGGAGATAGGCCAGTATGACCCACAGACCGTACCATCCTTTCCCAGTTTCGGGATCACCGTAATACCCGCATTGTACATCAACTCCAGTACCCGATCTGTTTTGGGGCTAGCACTGAACACCATCATCATCCGGTCCACCAACATATCCATGAACTTCTTATAGAAGCTCGCTGTGTACCCGTCTAACTCGGGTGCCTTTCAGACCTTCATACTCTCAACAGCTCTACGGATTTCATCTGGCATTACATCATCCTCCAAGCCTTCGCATCCGCCTTTGTCAACACTATCAGTTCTGTAGATAGGCCTTGATCTCATCCACGCTACTAGTCTGCTCACTGTTATAGAGATCTTGCTAGTATGCCTGAAAGACATTCCTCATGTCCTCCTTCCCCTCTTATGTTAATATCCGGTGCATCCCTGATCTTTAAAATCTGTTGCTGCCAAACCCAGAGTTTTGCTAGCAAGAGGCTTCCTTGCTTTCTTCCCCCACTTGTAGCATGTTTGCTTGACCCACTCCAACAGAAACTGTATATCCCACTGCATACTAGCCATAAGCTTAAGTCTGGCTTCCACAATGCAGGATGCACATGTGTTGCCACCTACCATAGCACGCTGCTCCTCCAGCCTCTGCAGCCGTGCCCGAAGTTCCCCTTCCTCCTGCCTTCACTCCCTCTTGTAGTACACCACCTCTGATATAAGCACCCCTCTCACTACCGCTTTCATAACATCCCAGAGCTGACCTACCACTACCTCATCACTCTCATTCAGTCTATAATATTCCCCAATTGCAATCCCCACAATTTGTACCGTAGCATCTTTCTCCAGTAAAGTATAATTTAACTTCTAAAACTGCAGTACGGGTTACTTGTGTTCCCAGTGTAATTGTAGCTCTATGGGGGAGTGATCAGACCACATGATTGCACCAATATTGGCTTGCACTATAGATGCCACCACCACTATTAGCCCTTATATATATTACATTTTAAAAAAAAGAGAGAAAATAACTTTCAGAATGCACACAAGACCAATTGTAATATATGTTTATTGTCCTCTGCAAATAGTTTTTTGACACAGTTGCATGCAATGTTACCTGTACATAGTTAAAATCTACTGTTCCATGTAAAAGTATATAAAATTGTTAAACTGTTCCCTGTAAACTGCCCTTGATCTCTGGAAGGGGCGGTATAGAAGAAAAGAATAAATAAATAAATAAATGTCACCAAGGTGCAATCCAGCCAGAACATATCTATACAACTATACAATTGGTGGGGGTGCGAGAAAAATGTGTATACCTTCTTTCACCCTCCAGCTGTCAACCGAGGTCTCTACTAACCTTCCCAGCTTGCGTCAGTGCTCCAGTCCTCCTCCCACCAACCCCTTGGCATTATCCAACCTCGGGTCCCTTGTCATATTAAAGACTACTCCTAAAATTATAGGGTTTCTGGACATGGGAATTAAGCTATTTAGAACCTCCTCAAAGAACTCCCCTTGAGCCTCACTGGGGGCATAAACATTTGCCAGCACCATACAAACCCCACCTATATCTACCTCCAGGAGCAGATAAGGTGAAATTAGACTTACCTGCTAATTGTTGTTCCTGGAGTGGAACCAGTCTAGTCCCGAAACCTCTGGGTTGCCCATCTCATTTAGCAGCTTGGAGACTGAGAAACTACTTCTTTTGTGACATCATCAGTATATCTCCCCGGTGTCCGCCTCCTGTCACCAGTATCCTACTGACAAAGCAGACTCACCGGAGAAACAAATAAGAATTTGCTCAACTATAATAAACCATATTAAATCAACTAGACCACAGTAAGTCGCAACCAATGACCGAGGACCCGCAAACCCATCCATACTTTGACTGGGAACTTGCACAGACTACTCCTTCACCCAAAGGGAAGAATAGGAAGTCCCCCAACAGAAAACAACAAACAGCCATTTACCCCAGCTGTCTCTTCATTTTTTTTTTTTTTTTTTTTTTAACTACAAACAGCAAAACGAAAACATGTCTTACCTGTGATCCACACATAACCTTCAGGCTGCCATTTGCCAAGGCACGCTGGGAGGGATACGGAACTAGACTGGTTCCACTCCAGGAACAACAATTAGCAGGTAAGCCTAATTTCACCTTCCTGATCATGTCCCCAGTCTAGTCCCGAAACCTCTGGGTCCGTACCAGAGCAGTGAAGGAAATCAACCACGGGAGGGACCTGGCAAACCAGCCTGAAGCACCGCTGAGCCAAAGGAAGCCTCCTCCGCTATTTGCACATCCAGACGATAGTGCCTAATGAAAGAATTTAAAGAAGACCATGTTGCCGCCTTACAAATTTCTACCGGCAACACCAACCGAACTTCCGCCCAGGAAGTGGCTTGAGCCCTAGTGGAGTGGGCCTTCAACCCCTCCGGCACTACTCTACCTTTCAACACATAAGCTGACACTATAGCTTCCTTAATCTAACGTGCAATGGATGCCTTCGACGCCGCTTCTCCCTTTCTAGATCCCGCGAACAGAACAAAAAGACGATCCGGCTTACGAAGAGACGCCGTCCGGCTAAGATACTTCTTCAAAGCCCGCCGGACATCTAACCTATGCAGATTTTTCGACGAAGGACCACCACTGCCCTCAGCAAACACCAGCAAGGAAATCTCCTGGTTCACATGGAACGCCGAAACAACCTTCGGGAGGAATGCCGGAACAGGCCGCAGAACGACCTTAGCCGCAAAGAATGAAAGATAGGGCTCCCTACAAGAAAGCGCCTGCAGCTCCGACACTCGTCTAGCTGAACAGATAGCCACTAGGAACACCGCCTTAAGAGTGAGATCCTTGAGCGACGCACGCGCTAACGGTTCAAAGGGTTCCCGCTCCAACGCGTCTAATGCAAAAGGTAGGTGCCACCTAAGAAACACTTGCCTCACCGGCGGCCTAACAAGCGATACCGCTCTTAAAAGCCGTTTCACATCTCGCTGAGTCCCGAGCAACTGCCCTGCCAACCTGCCTCTATAGCAGGCCAAAGCTGCCACCTGAACCCGCAACGACGCTGCCACTAGGCCCTTGTCGAAGCCATCCTGCAAGAATTCCAAAATCTGAGGTATAGAAGCCTTCACAGCCTCGCACTTCCTTACCCCGCACCACGCCTCGAAGATTCACCAGACCCGAACATACGCTAGAGACGTGGACCGCTTCCTGGATCTCAATAGGGTAGCAATGACAGCCGCCGAATACCCCCGGGATCTTAACCGAGCCCTTTCAAGAGCCAAGCCGTAAGCGAGAATCGATCCACGTGAGGCATGAACAGAGGCCCCTGGCTTAACAGATCCGCCAGGGACTTGCCACCAGCAACCTCACCAGATCCCGGTACTAAGGACGACGCGGCCAATCTGGTGCTATCAGAAGTACGTGACCTCTGAACTTCTCCACCCCTTGAAGGACCCTTCCTATGTCAGAACCCAAGGAGGAAAGACATACAGCAGTTGTCCCTCCGGCCATACCTGCATAAGGGCGCCCAGGCCTTCCAAAATCCTTTCTCTGCATCTGCTGAAGAAGCAAGGGGCCTTTGCGGAAGCGAAGGTCGCCATGAGATCCATGACCGGCGATCCCCACCTGTGAACCACCACCTCGAAGATCTCGGGATGGAGGACCCACTCCCCTGGATCCACCCTCAGCCGGCTGAGAAAATCGGCTTCCACATTGTCTACCCCTGCTACATGCGCTGCTGACAGGTCCAAGAGATTTGCCTCCGCCCAGCCACATAGAACTTCAGCTTCGGCTTCTAGCGCCACACTGCTGTTGCCCCCTTGCTTGTTCACGTAAGCAACCGTCGTCGCATTGTCGGACAACACTCGGACCGCTTGCCCCCGAGGAACGCCCGAAACGCCTGCAATGCCAGATACACCGCCCGTAATTCCAACCGGTTGATCGCCCACGTCCTCTCCTGAGAGTTCCAAAGACACTAAGCAAAGCTGCCCTGACAATGAGCCCCCCAGCCTCGCAAACTAGTGTCTGTCATCACTGCCACCCAGTCTGGCACCTCCAAAGACTTCCCCCGTGCCAATGACTCGGGAAGCAACCACCAGTGCAGGGCTTGACGGGTCTCCACCAGGCAAACCAGCTTTCGGGACAGAGGATCTAGCTGATGCGACCACCGACGAAGTAACGCCCTCTGCAAGGGTCTCATGTGAGCTCTCGCCCACGGCACCGTCTCTATCGTTGCCACCATGGTGCCCAACAACTGAAGGTAATGCCACGCTGAAAGAGCCTTGAGTTTCAAGAACCTCCCCACAAGTTTTCGCAGAACCTGTACTCGCTGCCCTGTGAGAAACACTTTCCCGATCCGAGTGTCGAAGCATGCACCCAGGTATTCCAGATTCTGGGACGGTTGCAAATGACTCTTTGCCATATTGACTATCCACCCGAGACTTTCCAGGAAGGTTACTACCCGGCAAGTGACCCTCCCGCTCTCAGCCTGCGACTTTGCTCGAATTAACCAATGACAAAAGTATTGGAGAATTCAGCTGATTTCCTTACAATTTCTTTTGGGGTATCAGTTGAGCAATAACAAAGCCTCATAGACTCACGTCAAATGAAGCAAATTGCATAATCACATCAATGACCCCAGTTAAATACAAACAGAACCCTATTCCACAATATCGATTCACTAGAAGCATACACTTAATTAAGTTGTCAGACTTAAAAAATATTCATAACAAGAACTTCCTCCAGTGAAAAGGGTCTGTTTTCCAGATTGTTGTTTCAGATCCCAACGTCAATCCCCGGTACCACTGAGACGTTTCACAATAAATGTTTCCTCAGGGGATCGTAGTCAATCTACAAATGAACAGAATAAGAAACCACTATGAACCTACACCCTTTTACCCCTATCGCCTTCTATAAAACCACCTAAAAAAATTATAAAATGTAAAATCTCACCTATGATGCTGCCCACGCTTTCCCACTTTGCAATCGTGCTGTATTCCCGAAGATAGGGAAATCACTAACGGTTCTGCCAAAAAACGCCGCGCATGTCAGAAAGATCCCCCGGCCTCCATATTTAAAGGACCCGGGAAAACCAGACACGAACAGCTGTCACCTGTCTTAAAGGAACATCACTCCATTCCACCATTGGTCCCTCAAAACAATCACCACAATAAAGTAAAACTTCCCATCAAATTAAAGCACAACACTCTCCGCACCGTTGAAGAACAAGTATAGCACTACGATGTAAAATGAAACCTGCTCTAAAACTGGTAAACGCTGTCGTAAGGGCAAACTATAAATAGATACTGTTTAATAACACTCTAGATAATTAAATACATGCTGCCCACTCTATTACATTATTTAAACCCTTAGGCTCCAACGTGTTAAATGTGTAAATCAAACGTTGTTCTTGCAATATTAATACTTGATCAAGAGTCTTGCCCGCCTGTCCCTGTTGTACCTGAACCAAACAAACACCTAAGTTGTTCAAATAGATGGTTTTCTCGTAAGCAGTGTGTTACTAGGGGAGCCTCAAGCACCTTGCAGTGTAGGCGACTTCGGTGTTCCCTTATCCGTACCCGAAAGGGTTTAATAGTTTTCCCTATGTAACACAGTCCACAGGGACAAACTATCGCGTAAACTACATTCCGGGAATCACACGTAGTGCTATGCCGTAATGAAAAGGTTACCCCCCTGATATTCAAACTGTGAAGTCATAATGGTAATATCGCAAATGTCACAGCCCCCACAAGGCCTATGTCCCCCTCACTGGCTCCTTACTATGTTTTCTCTCGCCGGCAAGACTGCCGGGCTCAACCACTCTTTTAAATTACGGTGCCGTTGCCAAACGCAACGTACCTGTTTATCTTGAAGTCCGGGTACTGCCTTTAACACATTTCCATGTTTTTTAAAGATCTTCTGAATTCCTATACTCAACGGTGAATATTTTGAAATAAAGTTAACACTCATATCGTCGAACTCGTCCGGCCTGTGGGGGGGCTTTGCAGCTAGTAAGGCTGCCCTATGATTAAACAATGCCCGTGAATAGGCTCTTCTTAGGATGTAATAGAGTGGGCAGCATGTATTTAATTATCTAGAGTGTTATTAAACAGTATCTATTTATAGTTTGCCCTTACGACAGCGTTTGCCAGTTTTAGAGCGGGTTTCATTTTACATCGTAGTGCTATACTTCAACGGTGCGGAGAGTGTTGTGCTTTAATTTGATGGGAAGTTTTACTTTATTGTGGTGATTGTTTTGAGGGACCAATGGTGGAATGGAGTGATGTTCCTTTAAGATAGGCGACAGCTGTTCGTGTCTGGTTTTCCCGGGTCCTTTAAATATGGAGGCCGGGGGATCTTTCTGACATGCGCAGCATTTTTTGGCAGAACCGTTAGTGATTTCCCTATCTTCGGGAATACAGCACGATTGCAAAGTGGGAAAGCGTGGGCAGCATCATAGGTGAGATTTTACATTTTATAATTTTTTTAGGTGGTTTTATAGAAGGCGATAGGGGTAAAAGGGTGTAGGTTCATAGTGGTTTCTTATTCTGTTCATTTGTAGATTGACTACGATCCCCTGAGGAAACATTTATTGTGAAACGTCTCAGTGGTACCGGGGATTGACGTTGGGATCTGAAACAACAATCTGGAAAACAGACCCTTTTCACTGGAGGAAGTTCTTGTTATGAATATTTTTTAAGTCTGACAACTTAATTAAGTGTATGCTTCTAGTGAATCGATATTGTGGAATAGGGTTCTGTTTGTATTTAACTGGGGTCATTGATGTGATTATGCAATTTGCTTCATTTGACGTGAGTCTATGAGGCTTTGTTATTGCTCAACTGAGACCCCAAAAGAAATTGTAAGGAAATCAGCTGAATTCTCCAATACTTTAATCCAGAATATAATGATAGTGAACGAAAAATTATTTTTGTAATCATCGAGTGATCGTTCAAACAACAAGGCCCATTAATTTTTGTGGCTACCACCACCATGACTTTGGTGAAAACTCTCGGGGCCATTGCGAGGCCAAAGGGCAACGCCTGGAACTGATAATGCCCGAAGGGCACCGTGAACCTCAGAAATTTGTGATGCTCCGCCCTTATGGGAATATGAAGATATGCCTCCGACAAGGAGTGGAGGAGTAGCCTAGTGGTTAGAACACTGGCTTGGTAACCAAGCAACCAGGGTTTAATTCCCACTAGCACTCCTTGTAGCCTTGGGCAAGTCACTTGACCCTCCATTGCCTCGGAAGAAAGGCCTGGCAATCTACTTCCGGTGACACTGCCAAGAAAACCCAGGAGCTTCTGGGTCGTCAGGAGTTAGGACTGACTCGAAGGCACACATTGCATTTGCCTCCGACAAGTCCAGGGCCGTGAGATACTCTCCTTTCTGCACCGCTACTATAACGGACCGTAGCGTCTCCATGCGAAAATGCGACACCCGCAGGCACCGACTGACAACCTTGAGATCCAGAATCGGCCGAACCCCTCCGTCTTTTTTCGGGACGACGAAGTAGATGGAGTACCGACCGCAACCGTACTGGTCTGCGGGCACGGGAACTATCGCTCTGAGGTCCATCAACCTTTGTACCGTCTCCCGCAGTGCCATGCACTTCACCACTGACCTGCCGGGAGACTGCACGAAGGCTTCCCCCGCACTGGCCTCAGAAATTCCAGAGCGTAGCCCTCCCGTATGACTTCCAGCACCCATTGGTCTGAGGTAATTTGGACCCAGGCAGGATAAAACTCCTGCAAACGCCCCCCTACCGGAATCAGGGACGCCTGGGTCCGCCTCATCTCATTGTGACTTCTTGAAGGTAGAGGAGGAGGAGGAGGAAGGTCCGAAACCCCTCCCCGCTCCGCGAAACCCTCGAAAACTTTGGTTTCTATTGGGGAAACGCCCCCTTTGACCTGCAGGGAACCTTTGGGCCCGGAACCGTCGGAAATCTCGAAATTGTCCCCTGCCCCTGGGGCTCCACGAGACGGCTTAGGCTTATCCTCCGGTAACCTACCTCTCTTGAACTCCCCGAGATACTTAACCAGCTTCTCCAAATCCTCTCCGAACAGCAGACGGCCCTTAAAGGGTACTTTACTTAACCTAGCCCTTGAGGAACTATCCGCCGCCCAATTGCGCAGCCACAGGTACCGTCTTGCTGCTACCGCCGATGCCATACTTTTTGACAGACCCCTCTCATAAGGTCATAATGAATATCCGCCAGGTAGGCCGCCCCATATTCTAACCGGACCGCCTCTCCCGCTAAGGGACTCGTCTGCCCCTCCTGAACTTGTGTCCAGCGAAGGCAAGCTCTAGCCACCCACGCTCCGCAGCCGCCTGCAACGAAATCGCATTGACGTCAAAGGCCTGCCTTTAGAAGACATCCAACTTTCTTTCCTGATCGTCCTTTAGAGCCGCACTGCCCTCGACAGGAATTGTTGTTTTCTTGGTCACCGCCGAGACGGCCGCGTCCACCTTGGGCGACTTAAAGATTTCTTTGTCCTGATCCAGTAACGGGTACAGACGACCCATAACCCTGGAACCCTTCAAAGGCGCCTCTGGAACGTTCCACTCTTCCTGAATCATCTCCTGAAACACCCTGTGCACAGGGAAGGCCGTTTGAGTCTTTCTAAACACCTGCAACAAAGGATCCTCCAGCGTATCATCCTCCGCTGACCCCGGAACCGGCATATTAAGCATCTTCAGAGTCTCTACAATGAGTGCTGGCAGCTCCTCTCTCTGGAAGACTCTCACAACTCTAGCCTGGTCTTCTCTCTCCGAAATCTCACCTTCTTCAAGATCTTCGTCCAATATCAAACTGTGGCCCTCCTCATCTGACAGAGGGCCCTCCGACGCCCCCAAATGCTCTCTCAAGTCCCTCTCGCCACGAGGCCTCTTGCTCCCGCTCGGGGGATTGTCAACTCGAGGAGACGCCGGGCGCTTCTTTGCTCCGCTGGTCTCCGTGGTAAGCTGCTGCTGCAGAGAATTCCCAAAGACTGTCTGTTGGAGCAGTGCAACAAATTGTTGCGAAAAAATGGAAGACAGCTCCCTAGGAAAAGACGTCTGCGAGGGGGACGCGCCCAAGAAGGAAGAAGGGCCCGCCACCGGCTCTTCCTGCACTAAATCAGGAACTAGCAAGGCCGAGACTTCCGGGGCACTGCCCGCAGCCCCAGACTGCTGCGCTGGAGTCAGCTCCGAATCTGTAGACTCCCCCATGCAGGCCTTACATACTCCTGGCGCTTGAGCCCTTCCGAGCCCTGCACACAACGCACTGTAGCTTGAAAGGCATCGTGCACCACAAACAGCCTGTCTGAAATCTGTCCGTTCATCCTGTACCGCTTTAGGGAGAACAAGGAACACTGAACTCTTACAAGACTGAGGGAACAAATCTACTGCCCCAGGGCTAAGGTAACACCTGCCACACAGCCACCAGCTATCTACAAGTTCTCTCTCTTGCCTTTTTCCTTTTTTTTTTTTTCCAAAGGAGTATCAATATCTTTGAACCCCAGCGGATCTATGCGGCTGGGCCTGCAGCCTGACCACGCCGCCGCCACACAGTCGGGCCTGCAGCCTAGTGCGCGCCAAAACCGTGCTGAAGAAAAAAACCTCCCACTGACAGCAGAAAGGCTTACCTCGTGTGGCTGCAGAGCGCGCTTGCGATTCTTTTGACAAACTGCGCTTGATCCCGGCACCGGGAACAATCTGCTGCTCCGGGCCCGACCGTTAACCCCGCACTGCAAAATTACACAGCAGGCTCCATGCGGCGGGGAAGAGTCGCCAGGCGCGCTGGCAGGCAGAACCTCTGCGTGGCGCCAGCAGACTCTTTTCTCCGTGTCCCGATCTCTGACCCCCCACTCAGCTGAACGCTAGCACTGCCCTGCCTCAGAGCTTACTCCCCGAGCCGGTAGGCCTCTGCCAACCCCAATACAAAGGCAGATGGAAGTAGGCAGAGAGGGGGAAGGGGGGGAGGAACAAGATGAAAGAGCTGGTCTGATGCAAGCTTTAAAGTCACCGACCCTTAAAACACAAGGACACCTGCAAATTAAACAAAACCAAACTAAACTATCCCCTTTCAATCCTCAATCGTTTCTCCAGTGAGCCCGGATCCCCGGGCTCCCATCTATCCAGCTGCTTGGAGACTGAGGTAACTGGTGACAGGAGGCGGACACCGGGGAGATATACTGAAGATGTCACAAAAGAAGGAGTTTCTCAGTCTCCAAGCTGCTAGATGAGATAGGCAACCCAGAGGTTTCGGGACTAGACTGGGGACACGATCAGGAACACTCTTTGTTGTCATGGAGCTCTTGCTTTATAACCAAGTTGTGCTCAACCGATACCAAAATACCTACCCCTCCTCATCTATGGGACCCTGGACAAGCAGCCAAGAATATGTTAGGGTATCTCTTGGATTTCAAAAGGTGGGCCTGCATGAGTTTTAAGTGTGTCTCCTGAATAAACAAGTCATCTGCCCCCCCCCTCCCCACCACATTGCCCCTCTATGCAGCATGCTGCACCTTTGCCAGGAGCCTAGTCCAGTCACATTAAGCGAGACAAACTGGAGTAGTCTATGCATATCACCCACTTACAACCACCTTCCTTCTTCCACACTTTAATATCTGGCCAACAGGGCTTTCAGTCTCATTGCCCCAAGATACTGGAATACATTACCCCATGATATCCGGGCTATTAAGAATCTACCACAGTTTAGGAAAGCCCTCAAAGGCTATCTCTTCAACAAGTACCTTATTGAGCCCAACTGCATCCCCTAGAGCTCCAAGACACCCTGATACCTTTCCCAGACAAACTTATAGCATACCAACACCACACCAAGTTGACACCCATACCCATGACATGGAATGTGTATTCTATGCATCCTCTTTGATTATGACTCCATGTATTAAGTTTTGTAAATAGTTACCTATGACTCCATGTAGTAAGTTTTGTAAATAGTTACCCCTGTTATCCAAGTTTTTGCTCCCTGTTATCTGTAAACTCATACATTTATCTGTACTGAGCATTTTGTTCCATGTAAACCGCGCTGATGCCGAATAGTGCGGTATATAAGAGAATGTAAATAAATAAATAAATAAAATCCCTACCCCCCTCCCGTTCATCCACCCCCCATTCCCTCCACCCCACCATGAATCATCCTTCACCCCGCCCATCAGAACCCCAGCTTTGTTCACATAGATTTTGCCTCTCCCTCACCTCCTCCTTTTAAAGTGCCCATTTTTATAGTTCTCACCTCACCAGCCACTCACTTTTCCTCCCTCCTACATTTGCCCCCTTCCATACCACCCTCCATTCTCATGAAGTATACTACTCACATTCACACCACCCTCCTCTCCATCCTTACCCCATTCGTACACAGTTTTACATCTCTCACATCCAGTTCTTCCCGCCAGAACATTTCAACCTAGTTACTGTTGAAAGTCCATATTCCCTCAATCCCTGCATTAAATATGCAGGTTTATGCCCACTCAAAGCAGCCCTTGCAAACAACACAGCTCTCAAGGGCCTTTCCGTTTCAGGGCATCTTTCTGCTTCTTCTGCTCTCCTCGGGTCAGGACCGTCTGCTATTTCCTACTGGGAGAGTTTATTATCCTGAATGATCACATCCACAATCCCCAACTCCTTTAGAGCTATGTAACCCCCTCCGCTGGTGTGAGCGCCTTCCTGGTGATTTCATTGATGGTAAAGGCCATCCCAGCCAGATAGAGTAGTTACTCACCTGTAACAGGTGTTCTCCAGGAGCAGCAGGAATCAGTCCTCACATATGGGTGACATCAACACCAATGGAGCCCCCGTGCGGAGCATTTCCCCAGCTTTCTAAGAAAGCCTTTGGGAATGCAGGCACGCATGCGCGGTCCCCTTCCCGCCTAAAGGTGCCATCTTGCTCAGTCCAATGACATAGCTAAGAGACAGCACATAAAAATGTAAAAAGAAACTATGTACAACTGCAACTCCCAGGGGAGGAGGGAGGGTTGTGAGGACTGATTCCTGCTGCTCCTGGAGAACACCTGTTACAGGTGAGTAACTACTCTTTCTCCAGGACCAAGCAGGAAGTCAGTCCACACATATGGGTTACTCCCTAGCTCTGGGCTACCAGGAACCCAGGCTGAAAAATAGAGCTCCCTCTAGCCTCAGCATCAGAGAAAGGATTTCACTGAAAACATACCTCTACCGGTAGCCCAACCAGAGGGTTGGAGGGCAGGAGTTGCCTAATCCTCAAAGAGATTCCGGAGTACTACCTGACCGAAAGCACTGTCCCTATGGGACTCCCTCTCCAGGCAGTAATGGGCCGCAAAAGTCTGGCTTGAGGACCAAATTACAGCCCTGCAGATGTCTGCCAATGGTACAAAGCGGAGATGAGCCACTGAGGCAGCCATTGCCCTGACACGGTGGGCCGTGACCCGACCCTACAAAGGAAGGTCAGCCACCCAAATGGACAAGGTACGCTTGGACACAGGTACCCCCAAGTTATTGGGGTCAAAGGATACGAAGAGCTGAGTAGCCCTCCTATGCTCCTGCGTACGTTCAAGGTAGAAGGATAAGGCCGTCCTACAGTCCAGGGTATGCAGGACTGTCTCAGCCCGGCTGGCATGGGGCCTAGGGAAGAACGTTGGAAGAACCACCTCCTGGTTGAGATGTAAAGAGGAGACAACCTTAGGGAGGAACTTGGGATGAGTCCTAAGGACTACCCTGTTCCTATAGAAGCGAGTGTACAGTCTGTCACAGACCAGGGCCTGAAGTTCACTCACTCGCCTGGCCGAAGTCAAGGCCACGAGAAACAGAGTATTCCAAGAAAGGAAGCGGAGAGGACATGTAGCCATTGGCTCAAAAGGTGGGCAAGTCAGTTGCTGTAAGACCACATTCAACTCCCACTCAGGGGCCGGTGGACATAGAGGAGGCTTTAGCAATAGTAAGCCTCTGAGAAACCTGGACACCAAGGAATGAACTGACAAAGAGTGTCCTTCAACCATTGAAGGAAACACTCGATGACAACCAACACGGATTTCGTCCCAACCATGGAGTCGAAACGCTACTGATCTACCTCTTCGACAGCATCCTAAGAATAATCGACAACACCATGAATGGAATCATAATGATCTTCATCGACATCTCCTCAGCCTTCGACACAGTGGACCACAACACCCTCCTAGAAAGACTAAAGAACACTGGTATACACGGTATCACATTGAAGTGGTTCCACTCGTACCTAACCGAAAGACAGCTACAGGTCAAGTCAGGACACAACACCTCCCGACCCATAAACGTCCAACAAGGAGTACCTCAAGGATCCGCACTCTCAGCTCTCCTATTTAACATCTACATACAACCAATTTGCAATATCATGAAAAAGAACAACATTCAATACACAATATATGCAGACGACATAATGATTTACACCCCGATATCAATCAACAACCCGGACTTCTCTAAGATAACAGACTGCCTCACCCAAATGGAGAGTTGGTGTCAAAACAACAACCTAGCAATAAACTACAACAAGACCGAAGCCCTAATCATCACCCGGAACCAAGGCTTCAAACACCCACCAAATTTAAAGATACAAAGCACCACTATACCAATAAGATCAGAAGTGAGATACCTCGGAGTTACTCTGGACAATAAACTCAATCTCAAACCACACATAGACAAAACAACCCAAAAAGCCTACTACAAGATGCGAATCATCAGGAGACTAAAGCCGCTCCTTGCCCCGGAACACTTCCGTACCGTCTGTCAAGCACTGATAACCCCACTACTGGACTTCTGCAATCCGATATACCTCGGCCTACCGAAACAAGCCCTCAAACCTCTACAACTAGCACAAAACACTGCTGCACGAATCATAACAGGAACGGCAAGACAGGAGCACATCACACCCACCTTAAAGGACTTACACTGGCTTCCAATCGGTGCACGCATCAAATACAAAACTATCATAAACATATTCAAGATCAAACACCACACAGCAGCCAACAGCCTACACACACTCATACAATCAGACACCAGTACGCGTCCCAGAAGAAAAACAAACCCACAACAGAGTCAGCACCCCCAGTGAATACAAACACACACGCAAGGACACAACAGACAGAGCACTCTCAATGGCCGCTCCAACAATATGGAACAAACTCCCGGACGACTTGAGGGCCGCTACAGACCTAAAAGACTTCAGAAAACAGCTAAAAACCATACTGTTCATAGAACACTATGGACACATCACATAACTTCAGAGAATGAACAACAGCACATGATCCCGCCTAACCAATGTATGCATGGAATTTGTTTTTGCACCACTGTATATAGCCCACTCTGTAAATAGCTCATACCAATCTAACACACAACACGACACACACTCAATTTCCCCCCACTGCATGTATAACACACTCACCTGACCTGATTGTTTGCCGTGATACCACCTTGATTATTAAGATAAGGCGGTTTAGAAATACTGTTAAATAAATAAATAAATAAATAAATAAATTGAGTGGTGAGTTGCCAGAGCAGAGAGGTGGACCCGAACAGAATTGGATTTAAGGCCCTGATTGGACAAGAGCAGAAGGTACTGGAGCACTACGGACACAGTGCAGTCGAAAGGATCTTCCTTGCGTTGCTGACACCACAAGGAGAACCTCCTCCACTTCAGGGCATATGTTTTCCTGGTAGATTGCTTTCTAGAAGCCAAGAGCACCTCTTCCACTTCATGAGGCAGGCCCCAGGGACCCAAGACTACCCTTGCAGCCTCCAGGCCATCAGACTGAGAGATTGGAGATTGGAGTGCAGAAGGGAACCCTGATCCTGAGAGAGGAGGTCGGGTTGGAACCCCAGAGGCAGTGGAGTCTCCACTGCCAGCTGCAGCAGGAGCGGGAACCAGGGCTGCCTCGGCTACCTGGGAGCAACCAGAAGGACTGAGGCCTTGTCCCTTAGAATCTTGAACAAGATTCGGGCCATCAGAGGCGTGGGAGGAAACGCGTACAGTAGGCCCTGGGACCAGGAAATCAGAAAGGCATCCGCCGCCACCCTTAGGGGATGCGGTTGCCTGAAAGAAAACCTGTCAATGACAAAAAACAAAAATTTGATCACCTTCCGGAGCGAATTATACTGGCAGGTATCATCTAACAAAATTGTCACTGTCCCACCGTGATTCAGGGGACTTGCAAAGAGATCCATGGATGGAAGTCCCCATTTCAGGAAAATCTTTTGAACCACTAAGGGATGCAGTTGCCAATCGTGGGGCTGCAGAATTCTGCTTAATCTGTCTGCCAGAAAGTTCTCCTGGCCAGGAAGATAAATAGCCCTCAGCAACATCTGGTGCTTGAGGGCAAAGTAGCAAAGGGCCTGTGCTTCCTGGCACAGGGGCTTGGACCCAGTGCCGCCTTGTTTGTTCACATAGAACATGGCTACTCGGTTGTCCGTCTGAACTAGAACAGACTGGTGAGCCAAAGTGTGAGAAAAAGCCTTGAGGGCTAGACAAATAGCCCGCAGTTCTAGTAGGTTGATCTGTTGCGTGGCTTCCCAAGGGGACCAAAGGCCCTGAGTGCAGCTCCCTTGACAGTGTGCACCCCAGCCCTTCAAGGAGGCATCCGTCATCAACACCACTGTGGGGACAGGCATTTGAAATGGCACCCCCCGAAGCAAGCTGGGGAGGTGCAGCCACCACTGGAGGGAAGCCAGGAATGGCTTGGACACCCTGTCTTGTCTGCTAGACTCCCAGTGGCTTGTTTCCACTGAGTTCTGAGGCACCACTGTGCAGGCCTCATGTGGAGCCGGGCATTGGGGGTCACATATACAGTCGATGCCATGTGTCCTAGGAGTTGCAGACAGAGCCTGGCAGGAACCCTGGGCAGGCAGAGAAACTGGGAAGCCAACTCCATGAGCCTTTAAGCTCTGTCCTCTGGCAAGTAAGCCCTTGCCTGCAGAGAGTTTAGCCTTGCCCCTATGAACTCCAGGTTCTGGGAGGGGAGCAAAGTGGACTTTGCGAAGTTTATGACAAAGCCTAGGTCTTGGAGGAGCGTGACAGTCCGGGAGGTGGCCTGCCTGGCCTCCTGGCAAGTCTGACCTCGGATGAGCCAGTCATCCAGATAGGGGAAGACAAAAAAACCCTGAGTCCTCAAGTAGGCCGCCACCACAGCTAGGAACTTTGTAAAGAACATAAGATATGCCATACTGGGTCAGACCAAGGTCCATCAAGCCCAGTATTCTGTTTCCAACAGTGGCCAATCTAGGTCATATGTACCTAGCAGTTTCCCCAAGGGACACAGGTTTCACAATGCTTGTATTGGTTCAAGCATTGATATCCTGGGTCCCTTCTTAATAATGGTTTATGGACCTTTCCTCCAGGAACTTGTCCAAACCTTTTTTAAACCCAGCTACACTAACAGCCTTTACTACATCCTCCGGGAACAATTTCCAGAGTTTGATTACACGTTGAGTGAAAAAATATTTTCTTTTATTAGTCTTAAATAGTTTACCCTGTAGCTTCATTGCATGTCTCCTAGTCTTTCTATATTATGATAAGGTAAACGATCGATCTACGTTTACCCGTTCCACTCCGTTCATTAATTTATAGACTTCTATCATATCTCCCCTCAACCGTCTCTTTTCCAAGTTAAAGAGCCCTAACCTTTTTAGCCTTTCTTCATAGGAGTATCCTTCCATCCCCTTTACCATTCTCTGAACCTTTTCTAAAATCGCTATATCCTTTTTAAGATACGGCGACCAGAATTGCACACAATATTCAAGGTGCGGTCTCACCATGGAACGATATAGAGGCATTATAATATCTTTTGGTTTTTTTTCCATTCCTTTCCTTATCATACCTAGCATTCTATTTGCTCTCTTGGCCGCCGCTGCACACTGGGCCGAGGGTTTTAACATGGTATCCACAATGACGCCTACATCTTTTTCCTGGGTAGTGGTTCCTAATGTGGAACCTTGCATCGTGTAACCATAGTTTGGGTTGTTCTTCCCTAGGTGCATAACCTTGCACTTCTCCACATTAAATTTCATCTGCCATTTTGATGCCCAGTCTTCCAATTTATCAAGATCCTCTTGCAATTTTCCACAATCCTCTTGGGTTTTAACAACTTTAAATAGCTTTGTGTCATCTGCAAATTTGATAACCTCACTCGTTATTCCACTTTCCAGGTCATTTATGAATATGTCAGAAAGCAGCGGACCCAGCACAGATCCCTGGGGTACACCACTATTCACCTTTCTCCATTGGGAAAATTGGCCATTTAGCCCTACCCTCTGCTTTCCATCTTTTAACCAGTTCCTGATCCACAGTAGTACACTGCCTCCTATCCCATGACTCTTTAGTTTTGCAAAAAGTCTCTGATGAGGGACCTTGTCAAAGGCTTTCTGAAAGTCCAGATACACAATATCAACCGACTCACCTTTGTCCACCTGATTATTCACTCCTTCAAAAAAACATAACAGATTAGTAAGACAAGATCTCCCTTGTCTAAAGCCATGTTGGCTATCTCCCATTAGGACATGACTATATACATGCTGAGTGATTTTATTCTTTATGATGGTTTCTACCATTTTTCCCGGTACTGATGTCAGGCTCACCGGTCTGTAGTTTCCCAGATCACCCCTGGAACCCTTTTTAAAAATTGGTGTTACATTGGCGATCCTCCAATCTTCAGGTATTAAGAGATGATTTTAATGATAGTTCACAGATTACTAATAGCAGGTCTGCAATCTCATATTTCAGTTCTTTCAACACCCTTGGATGTATACCATCCGGCCCAGGTGATTTGCTACTCTTCAGTTTATCTAATAGTTGTAATACATCTTCCCGATGTATCGATATTTCCTTCAATTCTTCCGCACCTTTAAATACCACTTCAGTCATGGGTAACATCCCTACATCTTCCTCAGTAAAGACCGAAGCAAAGAATTCATTCAGTCTCTCTGCTATCGCCTTTTTTTAATTTATTTATTTATTAGACATTTCATATACCGCTTAGGCCAAAAGGCATTAAAGCGGTTTACAATACTATCATTTGAGGAAATAGGAAAGGAACGCCATTATTAGATAGGACAGAATAGACGAAGAAACAGGCAAACAGATAAGAAGAGGAGATAAATAGAGACAGCAAGTTACCACGAATGCAGGCATCATGATCCAAACCATAATGCATCGCCCCGGTCCAACGCCTAAGGGCCCTGAAAACGGCGTTTTTTATGCCGCTCAGCATTCCTGGCCTCAAGGAGGAAGGGGGAGCTCCTGCTCTCACCCCCGATGGAACAGCCTCACTCCCGCTGTGCTGAAAACGGCGGTTTTTATGCCGCTCAGCATTCCTGGCCTCAAGGAGGAAGGGGGAGCTCCTGCTCTCACCCCCGATGGAACAGCCTCACTCCCGCTGTGCTGAAAACGGCGGTTTTTATGCCGCTCAGCATTCCTGGCCTCAAGGAGGAAGGGGGAGCTCCTGCTCTCACCCCCGATGGAACAGCCTCACTCCCGCTGTGCTGTCGCCTCTTAGTGCTCCTTTAACCCCTTTTATCATCTAATCGACCAACTGACTCTCTCACAGGTTTTTTGCTACGAATGTACTTGAAAAGGTCTTTACTTCACGTTTTTGCTTACGCAGCAAGCTTCTTCTCAAATTCTCCCTTTGCCTGCCTTATCAATGCCTTGCATTTGACTTGCCAGTGCTTGTGCTGTTTCCAGGTTTCGTCGTTTGGCTCTTTTTTCCATTTCCTGAAAGATGCTTTTTTGGCAACAACAGCCTCTCTGACCTCACCTTTAAACCATGCTGACAGTTTTTTGGACTTCCTTCCACTTTTCTTAAAGCGTGGAATACAGCTGGTCTGGGCTTCCAAGATAGTATTTTTCAACAACAGCCAAGCCTGATGTACGTCTTTAACCTTTGCAACTGCTCCTTTTAGTTTTTTCTTAACTGTTTTCCTCATTTTATCATAGTCTCCCTTTCGAAAGTTAAAAGGTAGTACTGTGGATTTCCTTACTATCCCTCCTCCACTAATTAAATCAAAGGCGATCATGCTATGATCACTATTGCCAAGTGGCCCCAACAACCTTATCTCTTGCACTAGATCTGGTGTTACACTAAGGACTAGGTCTAATATGGCTTCCCCTCTGGTCGGTTCATGAACCAGCTGCTCCAAGAAGCAGTCATTTATTTCATCTAGGAACTTTATCTCCCTAGCATGTCCTGACGTGACACTGACCCAGTCGATACCGGGGTAGTTGAAATCACCCATTATTATTGCGCTGTAACTTTTGTTAGCTTCCTTGATTTCATCATCCATTTGGTCATTCTGGCCAGGCGCTCGATAGTACACCCCCACTGCCATTGCCTTCCCCCTTTTACATGGAATTTCAATCCATATAGATTCTACAGCAGATTTTGTTTCCTGCAAAACTTTAATCCTTTCTGACTCAATGCCCTCTCCAACATAGAGCGCAACCCCTCCACCAATTTGATCAGCTCTATCATTTCGATATAGTTTGTACCCAAGTATCACAGTGTCCCACTGGTTGTCCTCCTTCCACCATGTCTCTGATATTCCAATCATATCTAACCTTTCATTTAGTGCTATATATTCTAACTCTCCCATCTTATTTTTTAGACTTCTAGCATTTGCATACAAGCATTTAAGAGAATGTATTTTATTCATATTAAATTTGGCTATTGTTAGACATGGGTAATTTGGGATCTTTAAGCTCTGTCTGCTCCATACTTGAGGGCATTTGGGCTACTTTACTCTTTTGTGGAACCTCTCTGCTTTTGGTAGTATCCTTCAAAGATACATTCTTCTGAACCATCCGCTCTTGGGCGACTGTCGGCTTTCCCCTAATATCTAATTTAAAAGCTGCTCTATCTCCTTTTTAAAGTTTAATGCCAGCAGCCTGGTTCCATCCCGGTTAAGGTGAAGCCCATCCCTTCGGAAGAGCCCCTCCTTTCCCCAAAATGTTCCCCAGTTCCTAACAAATCCAAAACCCTCATCTCTGCACCATTGTCTCATCCACGCATTGAGACTCCGGAGCTCTGTCTGCCTTTTGGGTCCTGCGCGTGGAACAGGAAGCATTTCGGAGAATGCTACCCTGGAAGTTCTGGATTTCAACTTCCTACCTAAAAGCCTAAATTTAGCCTCCAGAACCTATCACATTTTCCTATGTCATTGGTACCGACATGTACCAAGACAGCAGACTCCCTCCCAGCACTATCTAAGACCTTCTCTAGGTGGCACGTGAGGTCCGCTACCTTCGCACCAGGCAGGCATGTTACCAGGCGATCCTCACGTCCACCAGCCACCCAGCTATCTACATGCCTAATGATCGAATCACCAACTATAACGGCTATCCTAACCCTTCCCTCATGGACACATGGCCCTGGAGAAACGCCCTCGGTACGAGACGGTTTTACATCACCTGGAGGACAGGTCCTAGTTACAGGATCACTTCCTGCCACACCAGGGTGATGCTCTCCTGTCACGTGACCTCTCTCCTCCATGGCAATAGGGATGCTGCCAGACTGGAGGTGGGACTTCAGGACTATATCCCTGTAGGTCTCGTCTATGTACCTCTCTGTCTGTCTTATGCTTTCCAAGTCTGCTACTTTAGCCTCTAGTGAACGGACTCGTTCCCTGAGAGCAAAGAGCTCCTTGCACCTAGTGCACACGTAAGACCTCTCACCAATTGGGAGAAAATCATACATGTGACACTCAATGCAAAAGACTGGAAAGCCTCCATCCCGCTGCTGGACTGCTGTCTGCATCTTAGTTTTAAATCTGTGTTTAGATCTAAGTTCTTTACTTACTAAGGCTTGCTATGGATATTTATACTAATAAAACTGTACCTAATACGTGTAATATACCTTGTTCACCTGAAGCTTAACTAATCTCAGGTGCTTAGTGTATGACTGATTTGGGTAATGAGCTTCACCTGAGAGCACCTCCTGTCTTTTAAGATGTGTAAGTACCTATAAAGCTACGATTAAGACCCGTGGGACGGAGGTTAGGCCAAAGGGCAGTACTCTGTACTGGTAATGGTTTCCTCCCACAATAAACCTGAGGTACTTTCTGTGGTCTGGATGAATGAGGATGTGAGTGTACGCATCCTTTAGATCTAAGGAGCATAGCCAATCTCCCTGCTGGAGGTAGGGCAGAAGCGTTCCAAGAGTAAGCATCTTGAACTTCTCCTTCACCAAGAACTTGTTGAGGTTCCTGAGGTCCAGGATAGGCCTTAGGCCACCTGTTCTCTTTGGCACCAGAAAATACCTGGAGTAGAAACCGTGCCCCTGTAGGCGAGGAGGTACAGGCTCCACCGCCTTGTCCAGAAGCAGACCCTGAAGTTCTTGGAGGAGGAGGTTTGTGTGCAAAAGAGGCCTCTGAGGCTTTCCTGGGCAGTAGACAGGAGGTAACTGCTGGAAATGAAGCAGATAGCCCTGGTGGATAATGCTTAATACCCAAGCATCCCCTGTAATGGGTGGCCACCTGTGGGCAAACAGGGCTAAGCGACCTCCTGTGCAGGAATGGGGCAGCAGAGGTGGAAAGGCTATGCTGTGGGAGTCAAAAAACCCCTCCCTGCTGGGTAGGAGCAGGAGCCAGAGGCTTGGGGGTCTTCTGCCTACGGGGCCCATGTCCCTGCCCCTTGGCCTGCTGCCCCTGTGGGGGAGCCGGGGAGGCCTGGTACTGAGGGAAAGGTTTGTAGGCAGACACCTTTCTCGAATAGAAGGGCTTTTTACCCGAGCCCTTCTTCTTGTGAGAAGGGGCAGAAGTCTTTCTGGACAGTCTTGTCCTGGTCAGGTGCTCGGTCTCGAGCTCAGCAGCCTTCTCGGCCATGGGCTTGCCAAAAAGGTTTTCACCTCGGCAAGGGACATCACCCAACTTGTCCTGCACCCAGGGCTCGAGGTCCGATGACTGCAGCCATGCCTGGCGTCGGGCTGCGATGCCGGCTGCCACCACACGAGCCGAAGCCTCGAAGCCATCGTAGGCCGCTCGGGACATGAACTTGGAACATTCCCGGATCCCTGATGACAAAGACTGGAACCTCTGCAAAGGTTCCCCGGAGAGGCCAGCAGAGAACCCGGCAAGTTCTTTCGCCAGGTCTCGTAGGTACATGCCCATGTACAGCTGGTAAGCCTGGACACGGCAAGCAAGCATCGAGCCCTGGAAGCACTTTCTGCCGAAAGCATCCAGGTTCCAGGCCTCCCTGCCGGGAGGCACCGCAGAGTGCATCTTCTGGCTCTTCAGACGATGCATGGCCGATTCCACCACCATTGGAATGGTGCAGCAGCTGCGCCTTCTGGAAGCCAGGGCTCTTCCGGAGTCGATAGATGGAATCGACCCGCTTGCTCAATACCGGCACCGAGGCCGGTAACTCCCACATCCTGAAGAGGAGCCGTTCCAGCATCGGAGGAACCGGCACAGTAAAGGCCTCCTTCGGAGGAGAGTCATACTGGAGGGCCTCGAGCTCCTCGGCTCGAGGCTCCTCCTCAGGGTCCGCGGGAATCGCCAATGCCTTGGCCATGTCCCGCACGAACTCCGAGAACCGGGTGTCCTCCAGAGGGGACCTACTCCAGGGCTCGGACTGCGGTGAGTCCGAAGGGATGCACTGAGTCCGTAAGGTGTCAGGGGACTCCTCGTCCTCCGTCTCCCACGCTGACTCATCCGAAGAAGAGTCGAGGGGCTCCGACCGCGCGGGTCGAGGTGGCACCCGCCCCGACACCGAAAGCACCGGCGTCGACGCCCTCGGCTCCGAGCAGGAGGTCGAGGGGGACCTTGACTGAGGACGACTTCGAGCCTTCATGGTCTCAAGTATCGGCTCGGTCTCCGGGGTCGACTTCGACGTCGATGTCCCGGTGGTCGGGGCAGATGCATCAGCGAGGCTGGCCATCAGTGCCCACTGCTGCTCCATGAAGGCAGACAATCTGCACTCCAAGGCTGTCAGCCTGAGTCCAAGCTCAGGAGAATCAGCAACCACCGACTCGGGCCCCGGCGGCGCCGGGCCCGACGCCGGCTCCGGGCCCGACGCCGGCTCCCTCGGAGGAGAGTCCACGAGGACTACAGGACTTACGTGTCCGACGGTCTCCGGCTCTACGCGAGGTACTTTGGATGGCTTCTCCTGATCCAAAGGACCGGGACGGCGGTCGCGGGTCTTAGACCTGGCCCTCGAGGAACCAGGGACCTCCTCCAACGCCGCCCTCGCGAGCCGTTTCTTCCTCTTGCGTTCCCGGTCGGGGGACCCCCTGTCCGAGTAACCCCAGCGATGCTTGGGATCAGACTCCCGAGACGTCGAGGCCTCAAACGAGGTCCGGGCCCGGCTGGAGGCAGAATTGGAAAAAATCCTTTCCTTCTGGTGCTGACGGCTTCGAAGTGCCTTGGTGGACATCTTGCCACATGGGCCACAGATCAAGGGATCATGACCAGGGCCGAGGCACTGAAGGCAGCAGTCGTGTGTGTCGGTGAGAGACATTAGTTTCTTGTACCGATCACACTTCTTAAAACCACTGGAAGCCATCAGGGAAAAAAGGGCCCTCGCGAGGTCAAAGGACCGGGCTTCCAGGGAAAAACAGAAAAAAGGGCGCGAACGCCAGCCACAAAGGGCAAAAACCGAAAAATAGAAGACGGGCTCGATACCGGTGTACCGAACCCGGCGGGAAGGGGAACCGGCGTCGAACTCAGAGAAAAAAACGAAGAAATCTTCGAAAAAACGACAACTTTTTCCGAGTGACTCGGGCAAACGTCCAATGGGCTCCACGGAAAAAGAGAGACTGAGCAAGATGGCACCTTTAGGCAGGAAGGGGACTGCGCATGCGTGCCTGCATTCCCAAGGGCTTTCTTAGAAAGCTGGGGAAATGCTCCGCACGGGGGCTCCATCGGTGTCAATGTCACCCATATGTAAGGACTGGCTTCCTGCTTGGTCCTGGAGAAACAGCCAATAGTATCTGTAATGTCCCTGCTGGAGTAGTGTAATCAGATGAAATTGTCTTCGTTGTGCTATCGCAGCTGCAGACAAATAATTATAGACAACTACCTCCATACCTTGCCCGGGTAATTTCACAATCTCTCATTTTCTGCATGATCTTATCTTTCACCACATATTTATGCAAACACAGGATTTTATCCCATGCTCATCTCTCATTTGGTGGGCCCTGAGCCTGGTGAGCACACTCAATTTTAAGCTCTTTTGCCTCACTTGAAGCAATCCTGTGCTGCAAAATGGCCTTACAGATCTCGCTGGCCACGTGGAAAGCATCACCAAATTCCGGCTTCTCAGGCACACCACGCAGACGGAGGTTATTTCATCTCATATGGCTCTCCATATCTTCAAGTTTTAGCAATACTCCATCCTTTTCATGTGATAATTTTCTGCACCATGCGCCTCAACCCATCCAGCTCCTTCTTTACTCCATCCATCCAGGCACCCCCATTGTCTACTCGCAGGCCCAGTTTGGTAGCCTCCATTCGCAACTCTTTCACTAGACCTCCGATTTCAACATTCATTTCCTTGATCTCATTTTTAAGATCCAAAAACCAACTATATAATTCATTCTTAGTGAGAGCCTCCTCCAGTGCTCCGCCACCCCACTCACTGCGCCCTCCATCCTGCATCCGCTGTCCTTCACCGCCATCTTAGTGGGGTCGCGTTGCTCATGCTTCCAGCCTGGAAGGTGAACTCACAGAGGTCAGTTGTTTTGCATCTTGTGGTCATACCATCCAGACCCTCTCCTTTCTCGCCACTCATACGGGGTCTACAGATGAAAGACAAGCTTTTTAAGAGGCAAGTTCCATGCTGTTAATTTTAAGGGATCTTGGCAGAGCTCGGCACTCAGCCGACCATCTCATGGGCTGATGTCACTTCCTCTCCAGCTTTCATTTAAATTTAAAGTCAGCCCTTTGGTTTCCTCAGGAGGAGGATTTTTATACTCCCATCGGCAAAACGTATGGAGTGTTATGACATACTACGGTCCGTTGATTCCGTTTCAATTTTCACTGGCGTGTTACTTCAGGCTATCTCGCTTCCAAAAAAACGCCGCGCATAGCGAGATAGCCTGAAGTAACACGCCAGCTAAAATTGAAAATTGAAACGGAATCAACGGACCGTAGTATGTCATAACACTCCATACTTTTTGCCGATGGGAGTATAAAAATCATCCTCCTGAGGAAACCAAAGGACTGTGAAATGCGACTTGGTACCAATTGACGGCGTCCACCATCACGACGAGATAGTTTCTCTCAAAGAGGCAAAATAATGCACAGATTATGCATCATTCGATAACAACTGAATGATAGCCGTGGATTTTTGTAACGAAGCAAGAGGACATTGATTTCATACATTTTTGAAGATAAGTGTGACTTTACTATATATACAAGTTATGCACATCAAGTTCTATTAGTATAAGTCACAATGATGATTCAAACATCCTTCTCCATGAGAACCAGAGTCATTGATGCATATTTGAGCACATATTCAGGGTAATGCCTGTGATTTAGTGCTTGTTCAAGTCTGAGACTTCTGGTTACTCGTTATTTATTATCAACACAGGTATAGCACAGTTACTTACCTGTAACAGGTGATCTCTGGGAACATCAGGAATTAGTCCTCACATATGGGTACGTCGGTACCTACGGAGCCTGCACGGGAAAGCTCCCCAGCCTTTCAGATGAAAGGCTTTTGGGGCCTCCCACTGCACATGCGCGCTGCCTTCCCGCCTTCCTGACCAGCTCTCTTCAGTTCGAGTTTAAAGCTGAGACAATAGAGAGAGGAAAGGAAGATAGATAGATAGAGATACAACTCCTAGGGGAGGTGGGTGGGTTGTGAGGACTAATTCCTGCTGTTCCCAGAGATCACCTGTTACAGGTAAGTAACTGTGCTATCTCCAGGAACAAGCAGGAATAAGTCCTCACATATGGGGACTCCCTAGCTAAGATGCCTGGGAGATCCCCCTCCAAGGGTAAACCATCTTCGTATGGATCTCAGGCATCCATCCAGGGAAGGTGGGCAGGAGTTGTTTAAGTATGGAACAGGTGTTTGAGGACAGCCTGAGCAAACAAGGCATCCCGGCGGGAGTCCTTGTCCAAGCAGTAATGGGCTGTGAAGTTATGAACCGAGGCCAAAGTGGCTGCTCGACAGATCTGATCTATGGACACAGAGTGAAGATGAGCCATAGAAGTAGCCATGGCTCTCACATTGTGAGCTGTGACATGGCCTTCCAGAGAAATGTTCTTACTCTGGTAAGCAAAAGAAATACACTGAGCAATCCAATTGGAAAGTGTACGTTTGGTGACTGGAAGTCCCAAAGGAGAAGGATCAAAAGCCACGAAAAGTTGGGAAGACTTTCGATGTGTCTGAGTCCTGTTGAGGTAAAAGGCGAGAGCTCTTTTACAGTCAAGAGTATGAAGGTTCCTCTCTGCACTGGATGCATGAGGAGCCGGGAAAAAAACAGGTAGATATACCTCTTAAGATGAAAAGGCGAGACCACTTTAGGCATAAAGTGGGGATTCGTCCTAAGGACCACCTTATCATGATGAAATCTGGTATAAGGTGGATTAGCCACCAAAGCCTGCAGTTCACTGATGCGGCGAGCCGAAGTGACTGCAATAAGGAAAAGAACCTTCCAGGAAAGAAATTTCAGGGAGGTAGATACCAACGGTTCAAAAGGTGGCTTCATAAGTTGACCCAGAACTAGATTCAAGTCCCATGCTACCGGAGGAGGTCGGATGGGAGGCTTAGTGAGGGTCAGGCCTCTCATGAACCTTGCAATAAGAGGATGAGAGGAGACAGGTTGTCCATTTATAGGTTTTAAGGATGCTGCAATAGCACTTAAATGGACTCGTACTGAATTCGTCTTGAGGCCTGCATTGGAAAGATGCAGGAGATAGTCCAGTAGAGAATTCAAAGGAAGTGCTAGAGGGTCAAGACCCTGTTGCGCACACCAAATGGAAAAACGTTTCCATTTGAAAGCATAGGAACGCCTAGTAGAGGGTTTCCTAGAGGCATGAAGGATATCTTTCACTGGTTGGGAAAGATTAAACTCTTGAAGGCTTAAGCCTTCAGTAACCAAGCTCGGAGATGTAGGGACTTGGGGTTTGGATGCCACAAAGTCCCCTGCTCCTGAGACAGAAGGTCTGGTGCAGCTCCCAGGTCCAGGGAGGAGCCCTGGGAGAGCTGTAGAAGGAGAGGGAACCACACTTGGCGTGGCCAGCGTGGAGCAATGAGGATCATGGATCCGTGATCCCTCTGAAGTTTGAACAGAGTCTTGGGAATCAAAGGAATGGGTGGAAAAGCGTACAGGAATTCCTGACCCCAATGTAGGAGAAAGGCATCGTTGGCCTGAGCTCCCTGACACGGAGTCCTGGAACAGAACTGGGGAAGTTTGGCATTCCACAGACTTGCAAAGAGGTCTATGTCCGGGGTCCCCCATTCCTGAAAGATTCTGCGTATCTGGTCCATATGCAGGGACCATTCGTGTGGGAGCAGAACTCGGCTGAGTCTGTCTGCCCGAGAGTTTTGAACTCCTGGAAGATATACTGCCAGAAGATGAATTTGATGCTCTCTGGCGAAGGCCCATAATCTGAGAGCTTCGTTGCAAAGTGACAGAGAGCCCGTCCCTCCTTGTTTGTTGACACAGAACATGGCTACCTGATTGTCTGTTTGGACTAGGACAGTCAGGTTGACAAGGAGGTTGTGGAAGACTGTGAGGGCAAGGAAGATTGCTCGCAGTTCCAGAAGGTTGATGTGAAGGGTGGTCTCCTGAGGAGACCAGGTGCCCTGAGTGGAGAGGTGTTGGAGATGAGCTCCCCACCCTGTTTGGGAGGCATCTGTTGTGAGGGTTGCTTGGGGCAACGAAGGTTGGAAGGGGATCCCCAACAACAGATTTTTGGAGGACGTCCACCACTGGAGAGACCAAAACAGTCGTTTTGAGTTGAGTATTTGGTCTGAGAGCAGTCCTGATGCTTGAGACAACTGGGTGGCCAAGGTCCATTGAGCTGCCCTCATATGAAAACGAGCGTAGGGCACCACGTGTACCGTGGAGGCCATGTGGCCCAGAAGTTGCAGCATTTCTCTGGCTGACAAGTGACTTCTGGACTGAGCCTGGGAGGCCAAGCTTATTAGTCTTTGGCCTCGGACCAGAGGGAGGTAGGCCCTTGCAGTGGTGGAGTCCAATTGGGCCCCTATGAATTCCAGAGACTGAGTAGGGATGAGTTGGGATTTGGGAATGTTTACCACAAGTCCCAGATATTGAAGAATACGCCTTGTGCGGTCCAGAGAAATCTGGGCTTCTGACTGAGATGGAGCTCGGATGAGCCAGTCGTCCAGATATGGGAAGACAAAGATTCCCATGCCTCTGAGAAATGCGGCTACGACTGCCATGCATTTTGTGAAGACTCTTGGAGCAGAGGCCAGACCGAAGGGTAGTACTTTGTACTGGAAATGTTTTCCCTGGAACAGAAATCTTAGATATTTTCTGTGGGATGGATGGATGAGTATATGAGTGTACGCATCCTTGAGATCTAGAGAACAAAGCCAATCCTGACTCTGAAGGTATGGAAGGAGAAGGCCCAGAGAGAGCATTTTGAATTTCTCCTTGAATAGAAACCTGTTCAATTCTCTCAGATCTAGGATAGGTCTGAAGCCCCCTGTCTTCTTTGTTATGAGAAAGTAAGGGGAGTAGAAACCTAACCCCTGTTGAGGAGGAGGAACCTCCTCTATTGCCCCTTGGGCAAGGAGAGAAGAGACCTCCTGACCCAACAGGGTCAGAAGAGATGGGGGAGAACTGAATTGCCTCACCATGGTATGGGGAGGAAGGCTGGAGAAATGAAGTTTGTAGCCCTCCCTGATAATAGAGAGGGTCCATTGCTCTGATGTGATTTGTTCCCATCTGGGAGCAAAATGAGCTAGCCTTCCAGGAATGGTGAGGGGCTCTGGTCGTTCTAGAGCCAGAAACGGCAAGTTCTCTAGGGGCAAGTCAAAACCCTTGAGGGGGTTGAGCCTGCTGGGGTGTAGCAGACACTGCAGGCTTTGACTTCACCTGCTTAGATTGTTGACGCTTAGCCGCAAAGCGAGGCTGAGCAGATTGCTGGCCAGTATTTGTGGAAAATCTGGCCTTCTTATAGTAAGGCCTTTTAAAAGACTTCTTTTTGGCAGGGGTAGAAGTAGACTTGGAAAGTCTATCTAGAGTGGCATTTTCTGCATCCATTTGAGCAGCTTTAATTTGCCAGTCTTCCCCAAATAAGTTCTCACCGGTACAGGGCAGATTCCTGAGGCCATCTACAACCCAGGGTTCTAGGTTAGAAGCCTGGAGCCAAGCGAGACGTCGGGCTGCAATAGCAATTCCCGAAGCTCTGCCTGCAACCTCAAAGGAATCAAAGGCTGCCCTGTTGGAGAACTTGGAGACCTCTGAAAGTTGTGTCACCATAGAAAAGAAGTCCGCCCTTTGATCATCAGGGATAAAGGGGGCAAAATTCTGTATCTTTAGGGCAAGTTGTCCAAGAAACATGCCCATATAAAGGCTATAAGAATTGATCCTGGCTATAAGCATACTAGCCTGGAACATCTTTCTTCCAAAAGAGTCCAGGGTCTTACATTCTCGCCCTGGAGGGGTAGAAGAATGCCTTTTAGGACTCTTTATTTTCTTCATGGCAGACTTCACCACAATAGAGTGGTGAGGCAGCTGAGTTTTCTGGAACCCAGGAGAAGGAGGGACCCGATACATGGTGTCCAACCTACGGGAATGGGGAGACAGTGTTAAAGGAGTCTCCCACAAATCCATCAAGTGTTCTTGAAGGATTTCATGGATAGGCAGAGTGACTGCCTCTTTAGGAGCTTTAGAGTATCCTAAAATATCCAATTTTTTGATCTGGGTTCTTTCTCAGAAGATGTAGCAATAGATAGTGCTTTAGCTACATCAACAATGAAATCCTGAAAGGATAAATCCTCTGGAGGAGACATCCTCCTCTTTGGAGAAGAGGGCTCCTCAGGAAGAGTAAGCTCAGCAGAGTCATCAGAGGAATTGAATTCATCAGAAGAATCTGAGTATTCCCTCTGTGCTTCCAATGTACGATACGCATACCGATCGGTATCGACATCGGGCGTATCGGGCATGGGATCGGTACCGTGCGGAACCGATCGACGCTTGGAAGTCGATGGTCTCGGTTCCGGTGTGGATACCGGAACCGGGGCCGGTACCGATGGAATCGGTACCGAGGGCGTCGCAGCCTTAATGAATGCCAGAACGGCCTGCTGCATGGTCTGGACAGTATTGCCCATAGACGCCACTACTGCCTGGATGTCGGTACCGGTATGGGCCGGTACCCCAGAGCAGTCCAACAGGTGATCAGTCGAGGCCGTGCCATCGATGTCAACCTGTGACCCCATGATTGCTTTGGAGGCCGGAGCCTCCCGCCGGGGTTTTTTGGCCTGGGCAGAATCCTCGAACTCAAAATTGAGAGCCTCTCAATCTTTAGAAGGAGATTTGCTTTTAGAGGATTTGCCCACAGGAGTTTTGGTTACCTGAGATCCATCCGGAGAGGAAGACCTGGATGACTGTGATGTTTGAAACAGCACATGGAGCTTGTTGGCCCGGTTCTGCAAACCACGTTTAGACATCTGGGTGCAGGATGGGCAGTCCGGTATGGAGTGGTCAGGTCCCAAACATTTGAGACACCATTCATGGGTGTCTGTGACAGAAATGACAGCACTGCATTTGGTACATTTTTTAAAACCAGGGACTGGCTTCTCCATGAGGAGAATTTGTGTAGGCCTTAAGGCCTAACAACAGGTACCAAGCTGTGCTGAAGAAAATAAAAAAGTCTTTTTTTTTTTTTTTTATAAAGAAAGAAAGAGAGACCGGCGGTACCGGTTTCGGTATGGGGAAGGCAGGTACGCGGTCTAAAGAAAACAAACAAATTTCACAATTTCTTCAGCGGTGACAGGAACACGACCTGCTGGCTCCGCGGAAAAAGAGAAACTGAAGAGAGCTGGTCAGGAAGGCGGGAAGGCAGCGCGCATGTGCAGTGGGAGGCCCCAAAAGCCTTTCATCTGAAAGGCTGGGGAGCTTTCCCGCGCAGGCTCCGTCGGTACCGACGTACCCATATGTGAGGACTTATTCCTGCTTGTTCCTGGAGATACATTATATATCAGTTATTACCTTAATATTGTAGAGGGAATTTCATAGTTTAGCGATTTAGGTCTACCCTCAGACAAGAGACCATAAAAAAGAAGGAATATGCACAGGCAAGGCAATCAGTGAGCCAGAGGGATAGCATATGCTTCGAAACAGTGCCCCCCAGCCTATTGGGGGGTCGAAGTAGACAAATAACTGAGAGGATTGACAGTGTGCCTCTGTGCAATGCTGATTCACTCCGATTGGCATGAAGCCGGGGGAAAAAACATCGGAAGAACAATAGACTTGCTGAGGTGGAAAGCAGAGACCACCTTTTGACAGAAAACAGTAGTGCGTGAGAAGCACCACCCAGTTCTGGTGGAACCTGGCGTATGGAGGGTGTGCAACCAGAGCCTGAAGTTCGCTCACTCGCCGGGCCGACGTGACAGCCACCAGGAAGAGGACCTTTCAGATCAAGAATTTCAGCGGGGATACACTTAGTGGCTCAAAGGGAGTCCACATGAGCTGGTCGAGGACAATGTTCAGATCTCAAGCAACCGATATGAAAGAAGCAAGACCATATGAATCGGCTTAACAAAACTGAGCCAAGATCGGTTTCCCAATGCAGCCACGATGGAACGCACCTACTGCGCTGAGTTGAACGTGCACAGATTTGGACTTAAACCCAGAATAGAGGGGTTGAAGAGGTACTCCAACAAGTGGTCTACAGAGCAGGCAAAGGTGTCCAACATCCGACCAGTTAACTAGACGGAAAACCGCCGCCATCTGAATGCACAGGCTTTACGCATTGACTCCTTATGAAATGCTAGAATGATCTCAGTGACACCCTCAGGGATAGCAAGCTCCGCAAGGGCAACGACCAACAACAAAAGCAAAAAGCACACTCGCAGGAGGACCAACACCAGTACAAAGCGTGGTGTGAAACCAACAATTTATTCGCCTCTACGGGGAAAACCACAAGTTGCCAAACAGACACGGCCGTGTTTTGGCACCTCCTTCATCAGGGGTTAGGCCTATACAAAAACACAAAACAAATCTAAAATTACATTAAAAGAAATATCGAATTAGTAAAAATGATAATAACATCAATTAAAAAATAAAAAATAAATAATAAATAATCAGTAAGAACGCTATCTTTAAAAATGAGCATAGTATAACATCATGACTGTGAGAAAATATTACTAACACATAAAAAGTGAATAAAATAAGAAAAACACCCAAATTGTGCAACATAAAAAATTAACAAAAAAGGATAAATATATAGCAACGTTGTGTGTCATAATAACCATATTGGCAAGAATGAGTGAACTTATAAAAAAAACTTCATTAAACACCATGAATCATTTTAGTTTAAATCATTTTTATTAGCAATCATTTTCCAATTCCAATGTATTGACATTTCAATACAACATTAAGAACAATTGTACACAGAACTATGTCATCTTATATTGCCTTACATTTTCACATTTTCCTCCCCCCCTTTCCCCTCCCCCTTTCCCCCAACCCCACCCTCCCACTCAGTTTGTCCTACTAGTCATACTGTATATTGATAATATTATCTCTAAAGCTTTACCTATATTTCTTCCGGGGTGTAGGTACCCTTATACCCCCCAGAATCTTAAAGTCCATCTTATTAGCTTTATCATCATTAACATTCCCAGCATCATTAATACAACAATGACAACGAAAGCATATATCTCCTACAATTTTCTGTATGTTCTATATCAGCCATACCATGTATAGGACATTAGAATCTAACCATATCCATTAATTTAGCTATTACTCTCCATATCCCCCCTCCCTCTCTTATATCAGCGTTCCGGAAGCTAGGGTACTCCTTCCATCCCAGCCATCCCCTACGTTCTATCAAAAGGACTTATAAGATATTGAGAATACGAACTCTGTCTCTAGAAGGCAACTTCTCAATGTATGGTCCCCATTCCTCTAGAAAAGTGTACTGTATTTTTCCATTCATTCGTGCCAATATATGTTCTATTATTAATAACTTCCATACTGCCTTCTCCCATTGTTCTCGTTTCGGGCACTGCAGTATTATCCAGTGACACAGCAGTAAGCGCCGCGCCACCAGTAGCACTCTCCCCAGCCATTTCCGCTGCGGTACCCCAACCAACTCCACCCGAGACACCAATCCCAAAACCGCTATCAGAGCATTCATTTTGATTTTAACACCCAATATAACCCCAAGACCAGAAAACACCCCTCTCCAATATTTAGTCAAGTTTGGGCAACTCCAGAACATGTGGCCCAAATTAGCTCCCATGGATCCGTAATGTGGGCAAGCAGAGGAAGGCGCACATCCCGCCCGAAAAGCCCTATTAGGTGCATAATATATTTGCCTAATTATTTTATATTGCATGTCCTTATCATCCGCACGGTAAGTAGATCTCGGAATATATTCAAGAGCTGTCAGAATATCCTACTCTTCTATCTGCTCCTCCAACTCCCGTGGCCAAATCTCAGCCAGTGCCAGCTCTGTCGGTATAACAAGCATACTCACTAGTTCCTTCTGTAAAGTAGAGATACATGCCCTTCCTTCCTTCTCCTGAGAGGAGTACCTTCTCCAGTATCGAACAGACCCGCCCCTGCAGATCCCACCCCGGGCAAAGATTTAATATAACTTCCCATATGATTGTAATGCATCACATGCCTTACATCTAAATTAAATTGCGTTTATAACTCCATAAATGATAAACATGTTCCATCCTGATCAACCGCATGCTCTATTTATTTATTTACATTCTCTTATATACCGCGCTATTCTGCATCAGTGCGGTTTACATTGAACAAACTGAAATTACATTGAACAGGGCATTATAACTTGGAGATAACTATTTTACAGGGAACAATGGCTATGGAGGTTAAGTGGCTTGCCCAAGACCACAAGGAGCACCTGTGGGACTAGAAACCCCAGTCCTTCCGGCCCAAGGTTGTTGTCCTCTAGTGGGATTTGAACCCCCGACCTTCCGGTCTGAAGTACCTTGCCCCAACCACTAGGCCACTCCTCCACTCTATACTAATCAATCCCTTCTCCTCCCACCGCTTAAAAATAAGGCCTTCCATTCCTGGCCTAAAAGAGCCATTTCCATAAAAGGGGAAGAAGTGGGTCACCTCAGGGTTTATTCTTCCCAACTTGCATAGTGCCCTCCATGCCCGTCGCATCGCCCCCACAAGGACATGATTCCGAAGTGCCAATGGCAATAGTTTGTTTCTGGCATGGAGTACATATCGTAATGCATACGGTGTCGTCACCCATCGTTCTAAAGCCAAGGGGGTATAATCCGTTGTATCATTAAGCCAGTCTTTAATATGCCGCAAAAGGCATGCAAGATTATAGCACCTCATTTCAGGCACCCCCATCCCTCCTCTATCCCAAGGTTGTTGCAATATACTTAACCTTATACGTGGTCTACAGCCATTCCAGAAAAACTTATTGAGTGCCTTTTCTAGTGCTTGCAAATCCCTTTGCTTAAGCAAGACAGGCAATGTTTGCAATGCATATAACCACTTAGCATTATTTAAAATGGTTATATTCCCTATGTGACCACTCAAAGACAAAGGAAGTGACCGCCATCGAGCCAAACATGTTTGTGTATCTTCTATCAGAGGCTTTACATTTGCATTATATAACCGACTAGAGTCACCCGGCAACCATATTCCTAAATATTTGAAGCAGTCCGAGCTCCATTTAAGAGGAAAATGCCCTCTCCACCCCACTCTATCTTCCATACGGAAAGGCATCGCCTCCGACTTATCTAAGTTGAGTTTTAACCCCAAAAACATGACAAATTCTGCAAATATTCTCAATAGGTGAGCTAAATTTTCTTTAGGGTTTAACAAATATACCAAAATATCATCCTCAAATGTTGCAACTCGAAGCTCCTCCCCCACAAAATTTGCTCCATCCAGCATGGAGTGTCCCCGCACCCTCTCCAGCAAATGTTCTAGCATCAGCACAAATAAAAGAGGTGATAATGGGCACCCTACCGTGTTCCCCTCCGGAGCGGAAAGTCCTCAGTTAACGTACCATTGACCAATATCTTCCCCCTTAAATTCAAATACAAAAGGCGTATCACGTCCAAAAAGAACCCCTTTATTCCATATCTTTCCAAGATGTGACACACATATGACCAGTTTACGCGATCAAAAGCCTTCTCTGCATCGAAACTAATGATAAACGCAGATTCCCCTCGCTCTCCACCTTGTTGTAATGCCGCCAGAATTCTGCACATTTTTTTTTGCCAAGTATCTATCACGAACAAAGCCTACCTGATCATCTTGAATCAAGGTCGGTAAATACGGGGCTAATCTCTCCGCCATGATTTTAGCTAGTATTTTCACATCCGCATTTAGTGATATAGGTCGGTACGAACTAGGTAACATTGGATCCCTCCCCAGTTTAGGAAGAACTGTTATATCAGTCTGGTTCCCCTCATAGGAAATTTCTGTCTCCTCACCAGTTCTGAAAAGTATGTCACCATGTCAGGAGCAACATGAGCACTCATCAACCTATAGAACACCCCCTAAACCCATCTGGCCCCGACGCCCGACATGTCGGCACCGTTTTGATAGTATTTATTACCTCTGTGACTGTTATTGGTATATTAAGTGATTCTCTCTGCAATTCATCTAAACAGGGTAGCATTCATCTTATCTTCCACCTCTGTTTCATCCACCTCATAAAGTTGTTGGTAGTATTGATGGAATATCTCCTCCATCCGGGCTTGTATCCTGTGTATCTGACCTCCACTATCCCAAATAGCACCAATTTGCTGCTTCCCCCTGCTCCCCTTTACCAAGCTCGACAACAACCTACCAGATTTATTCCCAAACCTGTGCAATTTGTATTTATAGAAACATAGAAACATGATGACAGAAAAAGACCACATGGCCTATCTAGTCTGTCCTTCCATATCAACAACTACAACAGTCCCCTTTTTACCTTTAGAGATCCTCTGTGTTTGTCCCATGCTTTTTTGAATTCAGTTACTGTCCTCATCTCTACCACCTCCACTGGGAGGCTATTCCACGGATCCACTACTCTTTCCGTAAAGAAATATTTCCGCATATCACTCCTGAATCTATCTCCCTTCACCCTCATCCCATGTCCCCTCGTAGCAGAAATTGCTTTCAATTGAAAGAGGCTCTCTCCCTGAACATATATGCCACGGAGGTATTTAAACATCTCAATCATATCACCTCTATCCCGCCTTTCCTCTAAGGTGTACATATTAAGATCCTTCAGTCTGTCCTCATATGCTTTATAATGAAGACCACTAATCATTTTCATAGCCACCCTCTGCACCGACGCCATCTTGTTCATATCCTTTTGAAGGTGCGGTCTCCAGAATTGCACACTATACTCCAAATGAGGTCGCACCAAAGACTTATACAGACTTATAAAACAACATAGAATTCTTAATCCTATCTTGAAGCAGCGCTTTAACCTCTGCCTGTAGTTTAGTCATTACCATCTTATTCCCAACTGTAGGGTTGACAGTGAATCTACATCTTGCCTTACAAAGATCACTCTCCAATTGCAAAAGATCTTGCCTAGCCCTCTTCTTCTTTGCCACCACATAGTCAATGATATTCCCTCGCATCACCACCTTAGCTGTTTCCCAAAACAAGACGGGATTATCTCTATGTTTTCCATTATCTTGCTCATATTCCGCCCATTGTGCCCGTATATACAGTCCAAAGTCATTATCCAAGGCCAGTTGTAGAGGGTACAGCCATTTGAATCCCATTGGGTTTGGTCCCCAACGCATATCTATCCATATTAAAGCATGATCTGAAAGCGCTATAGGCCCAATCTCCACTTGGAGGACTTTATCAAACCACCCAACTGGTCCCAATAAATAATAGATCCTTGATCCTGTATCATGTGCCCTCAATATACTGTATGCGTTTAATCTCAATCTAAGAGATTTAGGGTTCTACAATAATCTACCAATTCGTATCCATCACATATCCCATTAAGCCATTGCTTTCGTTTATCTATAGTATGTCTTATAGGACCTGACCTAACCATAAACTCCTCCAACACACAGTTAAAAGTCACACCCCATTATTATGGGTAGATGCCCTATCTCCTCAAAGCACTTAGACACTTTCTCATAGAAGCCCGCAACATAAGTATTGGGTGCACCAACGCCACTTCTTGTTTCAAAAGTTGGCCTATTACAACTATATATCGGTCTTCCGGATCCAAAACAGACCTCTCTAACACAAATTCTAGCTGTTTATGGAATAGTATTACTACCCCAGCTTTTTTCTTCCCTGAGGACGCCCCCTGAACCTCCCCAACCCACCATCTTTTTAATTTGTCATGCTCAGAGCAGTTTGATGTGTTTCTTGCAAAAATTCAATACTGGTACTTTTATCCCGCAGTGCCCTAAGTATTTTATGCCTCTTTATGGGGCTTCCCAAACCGCATACATTCCATGACACTATCCACATCTTCTTAATGTTATTCATTTCTAAGACAGTTAAAATTTGTTATAGTGACACTAACCATCCCTAAATCCTTCAGGTGGATGACCTCCCAGCCAAGTCCCCCCCCCCCCCTTTTGACCAATACCCCATCTGCATTGCATCAAGTCGCCTACTTTTTCCCCAATTATCAGACAGCCCATCCCCCCCGAATTCCAAATGTGTCACGTCTTCCCCTAGAACCCTTACTTTACTTACCCCTTGCCTTTTATTTATCTCTATCCTACTATGACTGAGATTTCTCCTGACCCACTCCCCCTCCCACCCCACACCACCCCCCCCCCGCCCTCATCTTTCCTCTCTGCTCCATCCTAGAGCCCCTCCTTGAGGATTTTATGATGCGTAGAGTCCTACTCTCCTCATACTGACGCCCTATCCCCTCCTCTTTGAATACCTCATTCGACCTTCCGCCTCTTTCCTCAATGTTAACCCCATAATCCCAGTCCCCTTCTCACCGAACATTCCCCTTCACCAACCCCCCTAACAATCGCGATTCTCCACTCTCCCCCAAGCCCCCCCCCCCAAATCCCCCCAGCAAAACCTTGTCTGAGGACACATAAACTTGTTTATAATACAAAATATATAAAGTATAAATGTTTATCTCTCTTATACCCTCCAATGCTATAGTTACCAATTATACCTAGTCTCGCCCAGATTATGTTCCTATTTTACATTCTCCGCTACAGGGGAGGGCACTGGGTGGGAGAAGGAGAGGGGAGCGAATCGTGGGCCAAACAAACAAAGGAGAGGAACAAGAAGACAACATAACCAGCAAAAAGGAACAAGGGATACAGTCCTATAAATATATCATGCAGAAACTCACAAGAGCAGCTAATCATACTTAGTATAGCAGTAAGCTATTCCTCCAACTCCCCCATGGAACGGACTCACATTCCATCCTCCTCTTGATTATGAAACATTTAAATATTCTTATTAAACTTAAACAACTAAGATATAGCCACTAAATTTCAAACACACTCATTACAATGGATTTCTTCCCCATTCAGAATTGTCTTTAACTTTATCACGTTGAACATTATCTGATATATACAGTTAAGATACACTCTGTACCCACCAAAAGTCCTCCATCTTCATTCAAATTTCTCTTACTCATCTTCTCCATTCTCACCAGAAATTGCACCCCAACTCCTTTCCTTCACTTTCTCCACTCCAATCTCGAGTTGGAACTGTTATCTATTAGTCTGTCCTTCATTCTACTCAGGTTCCTGGCTCTCCGATGACAGTGCATTCACAAAGGTCTGCGCTGCTGCAGGAGATGAAAAGTAGCACTGCTGTTTCTTGTGACCAATCCTCAGACGAGCCGGATACAACAATGCAAATCTCAACCCTTTTTTAATCAGTACACTGCATATTTCAGAATATTCTCTTCGATGTTGACTGACAGCCATAGAATAGTCCTGAAAAACTAACACCCTTCCTTGTGCGGTGTCGGTTCCTACATTGTCCTGCTGTGCTCGTACCGCACGCAAAATCACCTCTTTCTGTGCAAAGTTCGAAAATCATGCGATTACCACACGAGGCATGCGTGATCCCTCCTTCCATTGGCCCAATCTATGAGCCCTTTCAATTGTAATGGGACCTATGTTGGCATTAAGTTTGTAATTTCGGGGCAGCCATGTTTCCAAATAGCCTCATAGTTCTGCTTCTGCTACTGTTTCAGCAGTTCCCACAAAGCGTAGGTTTCTCCTCTTTCCTCTATCCTCTAAATCATCGATTTTTTTCCCCTTACTGTTTAAGGAGGTCTTTCAGTCTCTTTATAGTTTTATTCTGTGTTTGCTGCATATCTTCCACCTCAGATATACGATTCTCTGCTTGCTCGATTCGAGGCCCAATCTCTGTAACCGCTTGGCTCACCTGTTGCAGTTGTTCTGATATATCCTGAAATTTCCTCTCCAATGCTGCAACCATGGCGGCAGAAACCTCATCAACCATACTGGATCCCTGACCAACACATGGGCCCACCGAAGAAGGCTCGGCCATCTTGCTTTCCCCCACACGGCTCTTCTCATTGCATGCCGGTTTTGTTGCCATCTGGGAAAGATTTGACTTGGCCGGTTGCCCCTCCGTTTCCAGGTCTCCCCTTTTTCTTGTGGGTGTAATTCCGGTGGGGATGGCCGCCCGGCTACTTTAAAAAATTAAGTTAAACGAGTAGGGAACTCTGGAGCCTAGCACACACGCATCAGCTCCACTCACCGCATCACGTGATCCCATGAATCATTTTAAATTATCATATCTTAACAGAGAAGGAGAGAAAAAGAGAAAAAGATACATGTAGCCACTGTGTTACCAATCTGAGAACGCTATCTTATTCTATGCATGACTCAGGAATTGCTACTTTACACTATATCTAAGATAAGAATGTTAAAATCATACTTCTTCATCCCATCGATTAAATAAATGAATAACCTTTTTGTTTAAAACTTTCTGTGTATTTATAAACCTTTGCTATTGTACAAAATGTCATGCTATTGCTTTTGGAGTATATCCGTCGTCATTATCCTTTAACCCGACGTCTCTGTTCATTATAAAAAGATTCATTATATTGCTAACGTACAGCTTATGTGAAAGATATCCCAGATGCAATTTTACATGCCCATAAAGCGTAGCTACTCACCCGTAACAGGTGTTCTCCGGGGACAGCAGGAATCAGTCCTCACATATGGGTGACGTCGGCACCGACAGAGCCCTCGCGGAAGCGTCCCCCCCAGTTTTCAAAGAAAGCCTTTGGGAGATGCCACCACGTATGCGCGGTACCCTTCCCACCCAAGGGTGCCATCTTGCTCAGTCAGATGACATAGCTAAAAGACAACAAAAATAAAAGATGGTTCAGTAGTTACTCCAAGGGTAGGAGGGAGGGTTGTGAGAACTGATTTCTACTGTCCCCAGAGAACACTCGTTAAGGGTCAGTGACTACGTTTTCTCTGGGAACAAGCAGGAGGTCAGTCCTCACATATGGGTCTCCCCAGCTACAGGCTACCGAAAGCCCATAGCAAAAACAGGGCTCCTGCAAGGGGAGCCGCAAGCAGCAGCAATTGAGTCCATGTACACAGACCACAGTAGGACCCCTGTCCGATGAAACCAGCACTCTGGTAGCCTGAACACAGAAGGGACAGAGGGTAGGAGTTGCCTAGACCCCAAAAAGGTTACAGAGCACAGCCTGGCCGAAAGCACTGTGCTGTCGGGGGCTTTCTCTCCAGGCAGTAATGAGCTGCGAAAGTATGGACTGAAGATCAGGTGGCGGCCAGGCAGCTGTCCACCAATAGGACAGCGCTTATGTTTGCCACTGAAGCCTTCCAGTGGGAGCCTTGCATGCCCATAAGCAAAGGTGATACAGTCCGCCACCCATATCGACAGTATACACTTGGTCACCGCCTCCCCCAGCCTACTGGAGTCGTAGGAAACAAAAAGCTGAGAAGCTTTCGGTGGCCTTGGGTCCGTTGGATGTAGAAGGATAAGGCCCTCTTACAGTCCAATGAGTGAAGGACCGTCTCTGCTCGACTGGAGTGAGGTCTTGGGAAGAAGGTAGGAAGCACCACTTCCTGACTAAGGTGGAAGGGTGACACTGACTTCAGGAGGAACTTGGCGTGCCAAGCACCACCCTGTTCTTATAAAACCTGGTATAGGGCGCCTCTGCCACAAGGGCCTGGAGCTCACTAACTCTGCGAGGCTCGAAGGGCGGGTGAGTGAACTGCCCCAACCCCACTTTGAGGATGTTGGGGCAGCTGGAGGGTGAACTGGGAATTTTGGAAGTAGTAAGCCCTGAAGGAAACGGGTCACCAAAGGTTGGACAGAGAGGGGTTTACCATCCACATGGTGGTGATGTGCCACCAGGACAATAAGGTGCACTCGGACGGAGTTAGACTTGAGCCTGGATTGGGAGAGGTGGAAAAGGTACCACAATACCAAAGCCACCCGGCAGGAGAAGGGATCAGCCCCATGATCGGCGCACCAAACAGAGAACCTGCACCATTTGAGGGCGTACATCTTTCTCGTAGAGGCCTTGTGAGAGGCCAACAGAATGTCTTCGATCTCAACCAGGAGGATGAGGGGGGAGAGAGTAACCCTCTAGGCAGCCATGCTGACAATGAGAGGGACCCCAGGTTGGGGTGCAAGAGAGAGCCCCCCTCCTGAGACAGGAGCCCCGGGGCAGTGTCCAAGGGGAAGGAGGCATCCACTGTCATCTGCAGAAGCAGCGGGAACCACGGCTGTGTGGGCCACCTGGGATCTATCAGAATGAACGAGGCCCTGTCACGGAGGATCCTGAACAAGGTCTTGGCGAACAGCAGCAACGGAGGGAAGGTGTACATGAGGCCTTTCGACCACGAGACTAGAAACTCATCCGCTGCCATCCTGGAGGGGTGGGCCTGCCGGGAGCAGAAGTGGGGCAACGGAGAGTTGTCCGGACTGGCGAACAAGTCCATCACGGGTTCCCCCCAGAGCCGGAAAAGCCGACTGGCTATCCTGGGGTCCAGCTGCCACTCGTGTGGCTGGAGAACCCTCCTGAGCCTATCGGCCAGTAGGTTGTCCTGGCCTGGCAGGTACACTGCCCTCAGAAGGATATCCTGTTGAATTGCATATGAACAGAGACCCAGTGCCTCCTGGCCAAGGACACAGGACCCCGTAAACCGGTACCCCCTTGTTTCTTCATGTAGAACATCACCACCTGGTTGTCCTCCTGGACCAGGACCAGCTGATGACACAGGTGGTGACAAAAAACCCTCAGAGCGAGGTGCATCGCTCGGAGCTCCAGGAGGTTGATCTGTTGAGTGCTCTCATCTGGCGACCAGATGCCCTGAGTGCAGAGGGTTCCACAGTGGGCTCCCCAGCCAAGCAGGGAGGCATCCGTGAAGAGGACCTTCGAGTGGCTGGAAGCCTGGAAGGGCATGCCCGCTTCTAGGTGTTGGGGCAACTGCCACCAGATCAGGGAATCCGTCAATTGGTGGGTCACTGCAACCTTGTCACGGAGGCAGCCTGTGGCCTGAGACCACTGGTCCTGGAGAAACCACTTCATCGCCCTCATGTGGAAGCGAGCGTCTGGGGTGACATGGACTGTGGAGGCCATGTGCCCGAGGAGACGGAGAAGGTGCCAGGCAGGAACCGAAGGAGAGTGCTGTATGTCTCGAGCTCGAGATCTGAGACGATCGGCCTGGTTCATGGGCAGAAAGGCCTTCGCCTGGAGGGTGTTGAGCTTTGCCCTGATGAACTCCAGGCATTGTGCCGGGAGAAGGTGAGATTTGGGGTATTTATGACGAAGCCCAAGTGTTGCAGAACTTGGATGGTGCGGGCAGTGGCCTGCTGCACCTCGGAGGCTGTGCCTCCCCTTATGAGCAAGTCATCCAGGTAGGGAAACACGAAGACCCCTAGGAGTCTGAGGAAGGCGACCACGACCGCAGAGAATTTTGTGAAGACCCCCGGGGCAGAGGCTAGGCCGAAGGGAAGCAACCGGTATTTAAAGTGTTTGCCCCCTACCACAAACCGCAGCTATTGCCTATGGTTGGGGTGGATAAGGATGTGGGTATAAGTATCCTCGAGGTCTAAGGATCATCGTCAATCTCCCTGTTGGGAGGAATGGCAGCAATGTTCCAAGGGAGAGCATCTTGAACTTCTCCCTCATCTGGAATTTGTTGAGGTTGAACAGGTCAAGGATGGGCCTTAGGCCAACTGTCCTCCTTGGGACAAGAAAGTATCTGGAGTAGAACCCTTTGACCTTGAGGTGGTGGGGCACCAGTTGCACCGCTTTGTCTTCAAAAAGACCTGCGGGGCTCTCCTGGGAAATAAGGGGGAGGTGACCGAGTCAGTTGGAGAAAGTAACCCTCCTCGACTACCCGCAGTGCCTAGGAATCGGTAGTGATGGGCACCCACCTCTAGGCACAGAGGGCCAGACATCCCACTGTGGGCTGCTGATCTCCATGGGGTAGAGAGGCTATGCTCAAGGAGTCAAAAACTCTCCCCTGGCTGGGCCGGAGCCTGGAGTTTTAGAGCCTTCTGCTTACACAAGCCATGCCCATGTCCATGTCCATGTCCATTGGCCTGCTAATCCTGTTGGGGAGCCGGGGAGGGCTGATAAAGTGGGTAGTTTCGGTAAGCAGCCCCCTTCCTCGGGTAAAAGGACTTTTTACCCGAGCCCTTCCGTCAGGGAGGTGCAGTGGTCTTCTTGGAGAGCCTGGCCCTCGTCATGAACTCGGTCTCCAACCCGACAGCCTTGTTGATCATGGGTTTTGTCAAAGAGGTTCTCCCCTTGGCATGGGAAATCAACCACTTTGTCCTGAACCCATTGTTCGAGATCGGACAACTGAAGCCAAGCCTGGTGGCGTGCACTGATGCCCGACGCAGCTACATAGGCCGCGGGCTCAAACCCATCATATGCTGTTCGAGAAATAAATTTGGAGCACTCAAGGACAGCCTTGGACAGGCTCTTGAACCGCTGCAAAGGTTCCTCAGAGAGACCAGCCGAGAACCCGGCGAGTTCCTTCGCCAGGTCTCTCAGGTACATGCCCATGTCCAGCTGGTAGGCCTGGATCCAGCAGATAAGAACATAAGATATGCCATATTGGGTCAGACCAAGGTCCATAAAGCCCAGTATCCTGTTTCCAACAGTGGCCAATCTAGGTCATACGTACCTAGCAGTTTCCCCAAAAGACACAGGTTCCACAATGCTTGTACTGGGTCAAGCATTGATATTCTGGTCCCTTCTTAATAATGGTTTATGGACGTTTCCTCCAGGAACTTGTCCAAACCTTTTTTAAACCCAGCTACACTAACAGCCTTTACTACATCTTCCGGTAACAAATTCCAGAGTTTGATTACACGTTGAGTGAAAAAATATTTTCTTTTATTAGTCTTAAATAGTTTACCCTGTAGCTTCATTGCATGTCCCCTAGTCTTTCCATATTCTGATAATGTAAACAATCGATCTATGTTTACCCGTTCCACTCCGTTCATTAATTTATAGACTTCTATCATATCTCCCCTCAGCCTAACCTTTTTAGCCTTTCTTCACAGCAGTATCCTTCCATCCCCTTTACCATTTTGGGGGTTCTTCTTTGAACCTTTTCTAATAACGCTATATCTTTTTTAAGATATAGCGACCAGAATTGCACACAATATTCAAGGTGCGGTCTCACCATGGAACGATATAGAGGCATTAAAAAATCTTGTCAAAGGCTTTCTGAAAGTCCAGATACACTATATCAACCAACTCACCTTTGTCCACCTGTTTATTCACACCTTCAAAAAACATAGATTAGTAAGACAAGATCTTCCTTGTCTAAAGCCATGTTGGCTGTCTCTAATTAAGCCATGACTATCTACATGCTGAGTAATTTTGTTTTTTATGATGGTTTCTACCATTTTCCCGGTACTGACGTCAGGCTCACCAGTCTGTAGTTTCCCGGATAACCCCTGGAACCCTTTTTAAAAAATAGGTGTTACATCGGCAATCCTCCAATCTTCAGGTATTACAGATGATCTTAAAGAAAATTCACAGATTACTAATAGCAGGTCTGCAATCTCATATTTCAGTTCTTTCAACACCCTTGGATGTATACCATCTGGCCCAGGTGATTTTCTACTCTTCAGTTTATCTAATAGTTGTAATACATCTTTCCGATGTATCGATATTTCTTTCAATTATTCCGCACCTTTAAATACCACTTCAGTCATGGGTAACATCCCTACATCTTTCTCAGTAAAGACCGAAGCAAAGAATTCGTTCAGTCTCTCCGCTATCGCCTTGTCCGCCTCTTAGTGCCCCTTTAACCCCTCTATCATCTAATAGACCAAATGACTCTCTCACAGGTTTTTTCCTATGAATGTACTTAAAGTATTTATGTCGCATTTTTGCTTCTGCAGCAAGATTCTTCTCAAATTCTCCCTTTGCCTGCCTTATGAATGCCTTGCATTTGACTTGCAAGTGCTTGTGCTGTTTCCAGGTTTCGTCGTGAGGCTCTTTTTTCCATTTCCTGAAAGATGATTTTTTGGCAACAGCCGCCTCACCTTTAAACCATGCTGGCAGTTCTTTGGACTTCCTTCCACTTTTCTTAAAACGTGGAATATAGCTGGTCTGGGCTTCCAAGATAGTATTTTTCAACATCACCCAAGCTTGATGTAAGTCTTTAACCTTTGCAACTGCTTCTTTTAGTTTTTTCTTAACTATTTTCTTCATTTTATCATATTCCAAGAATATTTCAAAACAACCTCCACCAAAAAATGCAACAACCCCTGAACTCTCCATGTCCCTCTGAGTGACAACTACACTGTACTGTCCATGTCTAAAGTCTATCCTATGTCGGAATCATCAATGTTACCTACCTGGTGATGGCCCCGCCCTAATACTTGATTCCCCCACCCTTATATGTAACGCCGCTTTGACCCGGTGAAAAGCGGGATATAAATACAGTTAAATAAATAAATAAATCAATCATGGTCTCCCTTTCGAAAGTTAAAAGGTAGTACTGTGGATTTCCTTACTATCCCTCCTCCACTAATTAAATCAAACGCGATCATGCTATGATCACTATTGCCAAGTGGCCCTAACACCCTTATCTCTTGCACTAGATCTGGTGTTCCACTAAGGACTAGGTCCAATATGGCTTCCCCTCTGGTCAGTTCATGAACCAGCTACTCCAAGCAGTAGTCATTTATTTCATCTAGGAACTTTATCTCCCTAGCATGTCCTGCCGTGACACTGACCAAGTTGATACCGGGGTAATTCAAATCACCCATTATTATTACTGTGCTGTAACTTTTGTTAGCTTCCTTGATTTCTCTGAGCATTTCATCATCCATCTGTTCATTCTGGCCAGGCGGTCGATAATACACCCCCACTGCCATCGCCTTCCCCTTTTTACAAGGAATTTCAATCCATAGAGATTCTACAGCAAATTTTGTTTCCTGCAAAACTTTAATCCTTTCTGACTCAATGCCCTCGCTAACATAGAGCGCAACCCCTCCACCAATTTAATCAGCTCTATCCTTACGATATAGTTTGTACCCAGGTATCACAGTGTCCCACTGGTTGTCCTCCTTCCACCATGTCTTTGATATTCCAATCATATCTAATCTCTCATTTAGTGCTATATATTCTAACTCTCCCATCTTATTTTGTAGACTTCTAGCATTTGCATACAAGCATTTTAGAGACTGTATTTTATTCATATTAATCTGGCTATTGGTAGACGTAGGTAATTTGGGATATTTAAGCTCTGTCTGCTCCATACTCGAGGGCATTTGGGTTACTTTACTCTTTTTTGGAACCTCTCTGCTTTTGCTAGTATCCTTCAAAGATACATTCTTCCGAACCATGCGCTCTTGGGCAACTGTCGGCTTTCCCCTATTATCTAGTTTAAAAGCTGCTCTATCTCCTTTTTAAAGGTTAATGCCAGCAGCCTGGTTCCATCCCAGTTAAGGTGAAGCCCATCCCTTCGGAAGAGCCCCTTTCCCCAAAATGTTCCCCAGTTCCTAACAAATCCAAAACCCTCATCTCTATCCACCACTGTCTCATCCACGCAGAGACTCCAGAGCTCTGCCTGCCTTTTGGGTCCTGCATGTGTAACGGGAAGCATTTCGGAGAACGCTACCCTGGAAGTTCTGGTTTTCAACTTCCTACCTAAAAGCCTAAATTTAGCCTCCAGAACCTCCCTACCACATTTTCCCTATGTCATTGGTACCAACATGTACCAAGACAGCAGACTCCTCCTCAGTACTATCTAAGATCTTATCTAGGTGGCGCGTGAGGTCCGCTACCTTCGCACCAGGCAGGCATGTTACCAGGCGATCCTCACGTCCACCAGCCACCCAGCTATCTACATGCCTAATGATCGAATCACCAACTATAACGGCTGTCCTAACCCTTCCCTCATGGGCACATGGCCCTGGAGAAACGCCCTCGGTGCGAGAGGGTTTTACATCACCTGGAGGACAGGTCCTAGTTACAGGATCACTTCCTGCCACACCAGGGTGATGCTCTCCTGTCACGTGACCTCTCTCCTCCATGGCAACAGGGATGCTGCCAGACTGGAGGTGGGACTTCAGGACTACATCCCTGTAGCTCTCGTAGATGAGCATCAAGCCCTGGTAGCACTTCCTGCCGAGGGCATCCAAGGTGCGGGCCTCCTTGCCCGGGGTCACTGAGGAGTGCGTCTTCTGGTTTTTTGGCCGACGCATGGCCGACTCCACCACCATGGAGTTGTGTGGCAGTTGTGACTTCTGGAAGCCCGGGCTCCGGCAGACCTGATACTTCGAGTCGAGCCATCTGCTCACCACCTGCACCGACGCCAGTGTCTCCCACATGCGGAGCACGAGCCGTTCCAGGATGGGAGGAATGGGCACCGTGAGCAATTCCTGAGGAGGGGCCTTGTACTGGAGTATCTCCAGCTTGTCTGCCCGAGAGTCCTCCTCCGATTTGGTCGGGAACACCAGGGCCTTGGACATGTCCTTGACAAAGGACAAGAAGCCCATATCCTCTGGCGGCGACCGCCTCCGAGGTTCTGAGACAGGGGAATTGGAAGGGACATCGCGGTGGTGACGGGTATCAGGGGACTCCTCATCCTCCATCTCATATTCGGAGTACTTCGAGGATGACTTGTAGGTGGGCTGCTCCGCGGACTTCAAGGCCCCCAACACCCTGTGGCCGATACCCAGTAGACTCGCTGGGGATGACCGAGGTCCCGTCGAGCAGGATGTCAAGCATGACCTTGGCCGAGGATCGGCTCGGCCTCCAAGGACGTCTTAGATGTCAAATGCCTGGTGGTCTGGGCAGAGGAATCGGATGTGCCGGACAACAGCACCTGCTGCTGGCCCATGAAGGCAGACAAACTGCGCTCCAGGGCTGCCATTCTGGACTCCAGGTCAGAAGGTTCTACAGCCTTCGGCACGGACACCGAGGGACTCGGGCCCGACGTCGACTCCCCCAAAGTGGAATCCTCGATGAGGATACTGTCTGGGGACCGAGGTCGGTCTGCGGCTGAGTCCTTCCGGGGGATCTTGGCATGTCTCTTCCTCCAATGCCTCGGACAAGTGCCTTGGACTGCGGGACTGGGACCGGGAGGTTCCCGGTAAGTCAGAACCATCCAAGGACGCCGCCTTCGAGGGTGTCTTCTTCCTGTGTTCCCTCGAGGGAGACCCCCCTCTCTGAGGACACACAAAGACCCTCAGGTTTGGAGAGCTCTTACCGAGATGTCGGGGCCTCAGACAAGGCCCTGGCCTTCGGAGGCATCGGGGAGTTCGGGAAGAACTTATCGTGCTGCTGCTGGTGGCTCTTCAGGGCCTTGCTGGACATCCTTTTGCAGAGACCGCAGGGCGCCGAGTCGTGGTCCAGCCCAAAGCAACAGAGGCAGCAGTTGTGTGTGTCGGTTAAGGACATTATTTTAGAGCACTGATTACACTTCTTAAAGCCACTGGTAGCCATGGGGGAAAAAGTACCCTGCGAGGTCGAAGACTCTCCGGGCTGCCAGCGGGGGAAAAAGGCACGAAAGCACCAGAAAATAAAAAGAATGAAGACTATAAAAATGGACCAACCTCGATGCTAAGTACTGAGGATGGTAGGCGGGAAGAGTACCGGTGCAAGACCGGAGTCAAGTTGAAAAACTCGGGGACACAAGAAAAAAATCAACTTTTTCTGGGGGAAGTCAGACAGCGTCTGAAGGGCTTCTTACAAAAAAGGAAACTGAGCAAGATGGCACCCTTGGGCAGGAAGGAGACCGCACATGTATGGTGGCATCTCCCAAAGGCTTTCTTTGAAAGTTGGAGGGATGCTTCCGCGAGGGCTCCGTCGGTATCTACGTCACTCATATGTGAGGACTGACTTCCTGCTTGTTCCCAGAGAAGTATATACAGGATGGCCCAAAAAAAGTGAGAACTTCTCATAAATTAAAAGCTTAAATAGTTTACTTATTTACCTTTTTTAGCTATATAACGTCTTTATTTCGACAATTTCCAGTCGCCATCTTTTTTTTTTTTTAATTTGTTAGTCGTTTACATCTGTCTTTTTGAGTTTTTAAATAACTTATATGCTACGAGATGTTCTCACTTTTTTTGGGCCACTTTGTATATATATTTTTTTCTCTTTTTCTCACCTTCTTTTCTCTTAAGATATGACAAATTTGCCCTTGAAAAACAAAGAAATCTACCATCAAAAACTCTCTCTCTCATCGGGGCTTATGAGAAATGTCCTTAAAAGGCTTTTTAATATGGTCAAATTATCGAGGGTTCCCTATCATGAATACCAATTATTTATACATAAAATAAAACCACACTCTGTTACCATCCAGCAGGCTTGCGCTATCAAGGGTACAGTCTCAGTCCGCAAAAATGCCCCACAGCCACAGTTCAAACTTTTGTTTTGGTGCAAAAGGTCTAGCTACCATATTAATCCTAAATGTGATGCATTACTGCCATTATAATCTTAAAACAGACTTTTTAAGAGCGTTGTGTGCAAGATCTATATTAATACAAAGGAAAAATTTGTTTGCTTTAAAACGGGTGAAAAAAATAACTACCATATAAAAAATGTATCTAATGTTATACCCTTTATCACTGAGCATCATCTACCTTTGTTATAACTTCATTTTTAAAGATATCAATTTATTACAAAAAATACTTTATAAAAAAGGGAATTAGAGGTGTAAAACCAAAGATGAAGGAACTACTGATGAATAACGGGACCAAAAAATGAACATTATAATCAAAACATTTTGGAGATCGAAACAAAACTAAAATGATTACCTATTAGATCCAGCATTGGCTATTATTTGAATAAAAAGCAAGGGGACTAAACAGACTACTAATGACTCATGGGACCAAGGAGAAGAAAACATGAACATAAAGATTAATACATATCAAAAATAGGACATGAGATAATTTGGAAAACAGCACTCATCAAGTGCATAAACTACAAAGGTTAGGGCTCTTCAACCTGGAAAAGAGACGGCTGAGGGGAGATATGATAGAGGTCTATAAATTAATGAATAGAGTGGAACGGGTAAACATAGATCGATTGTTTACGCTATCAGAATATAGAAAGACTAGGGGACATGTAATGAAGCTACAGGGTAAACTATTTAAGACAAATAAAAGAAAATATTTTTTCACTCAACGTGTAATCAAACTCTGGAATTTGCTACCGGAGGATGTAGTAAAGGCTGTTAGTGTAGCTGGGTTTAAAAAAGTTTTGGACAAGTTCCTGGAGGAAAAGTCCATAAACCATTATTAAAAAGGGACCAAGGATATTAATGCCTGACCCAATACAAGCATTGTGGAACCTGTGTCTCTTGGGGATACTGCTAGGTACGTATGACCTAGATTGGCCACTGTTGGAAACAGGATACTGGGCTTGATGGACCTTGATCTGACCCAGTTTGGCATATTTTTTAATCCTATGGAGCTGTCGTGTGACCAATAGCTACAATAAACCAAAACATAATAGTAAATAAATAGAACATGGGCATTGCAAAAAGGGGTAAACAAGCCAAACCGTGTAGAGGATATGAAATCTTTTTAAGATCGTACTTCAAAGTCATCTACCATATGAAAGTCCTATGTAGATGATTATTCTGAAGTTGCTCACGAAGTGTGAGCTTAAACCTTTATCTAAAATGAACATTCCCAAAGGGAAGTTAAAAATAAAAGCAGAGAACCGATAACATTAAAAACCTGAATTCATGGAACATATAGTTCTGCCTCAGGGAGAATATACTTAACATATATGTTGCTGTTCTGCAGATAAAAGATGCTGAAAACCAATAGACCTATAAAAAATAATAAATAAATAAATAAATAAGACAAGACATGAACATTAAAAAATGGATCAATGCCTCAGGTTGCAGAGAGGTCAGGGTAAATCCTTTAAGATTGTACTCCAGAGTCATCCACCATATGAAGAATCCTATATGGGTGATTGTTTTCATAACTGTGATCTTAACCTCTACCGGATTTAAAAAGGGCAAACACAGAAAAAGTTAAAAATTGTGCACAATGATGTTAAAACCATAATGGGAGGGATGAAAGAAGAGGGGAGGGGGCAGAAAGGGGAGCTGTGAGTGCTAGGGAGTGGATGTTGGGATGCAACAAGGAACCGCTCTCCTGCAAGATGAGGTCAGGGTAGGAACCTAGGCGAAGAGGTTCCTTCTGCGAGAACTGCAGCAGTAATGGGAAGCATGGCTGTCGAGGCCAGTAAGAAGCGATGAGAATCATCGATCCCCTCTCGGCCAGGAGCTTCAGGAGTGTCTAAGCGATGAGAAGAATCACGGGGTAGGAACAGAGCAGGCCTCTCCCCTAGTGGATAAGGAAGGCGTCTGGAGCCAGGCAAAGCTGGCCAGCTTTTGGGAGCAGAGCCGAGCTACCTGGGCATTGTGTGAATAGCAAACAGGTCCACGTTGAGGGTGTCCCACTCCCAAAAAATCCAGTCCAACACCTCCCACTTGAGGGATCACTCGTGTGACTGAAGAACCCAGCTGAGATGATCCGCTAAGCCGCTGCTCTCGCTGGGCAAATATCGCGCCACGAGATCCATGCCACAGAGTAGGGAAAAGTTTCAGAGGTGAACAGCCTCCTTACACAGGAGGTTCGAGCCCGCGTCCCTGCTTGTTCATATAGAACATGGTGACCTTGCTGTCCATTTGGATCAGGACCACCTGATTCACCAGGTGTGCACGAAAGGCACAGAGGGCATTTGCAATGGCCTGGAGCTCAAGAAGTTGATCTGATGGAGACTCTCGCTCTCGGGTCGCCCTGGATGCGGAGACCATCCAGGTGTGTGCCCCAGCTGAGCTTGGAGGCATCCATTGTGTGCAGCCTGCAGGGCACTGCTGGTTGGAACAGCAGACCCGATGCAAGTTTGCAGGCATGAGCCACCACATCAGGGACTGTGTGAGTGGTGCAGTGACAACCACCCTATCCCACAGACGGCCTGAGGCTTGCTGCCATTACGTTTGCAAGATCTATTGAGCCTTCCGCAAGCGAAGGCAGGCCTGAGGGATGACATGCACCATGGCCGCCATTTGTCCAATGGATCTTGATAGCCCACAGGCCGTGGTGTGGCACTACCACTGCAACGCACCCACCATCTCAACAAGACACTGCGAGTTGTCTGCCGGCAGGAAAGCTCTCAACTGAGTGGTATCGAAGAGGGCCCCGATAAACTCCAGTTGTTGTACCAGCTGGAGGCGAGACTTTGGATAGTTGATCACAAAGTCGAGGCCTTTGAGCACCTGAATGGTGAACTCGGCGGACTGCTGTACGCTGGTCGGCATGGGACCCTTTATGAACCCAGTCGTTCAGGTTTGGGAAGACAAAGACCCTCTTGGTCTGACGAAAAGCAGCCATGACCGCCAAGCACTTTGTGAAGACCCTGGGGGGCTGCGGCCAGCAGCAAGGGTAGTTCCTGGTACTGATAGTGCTGACCACACAAAACGAACCGAAGGTACCGTCTGTGGATCTGAATATGTGTGTACGCATCCTTCAAATCCAAGAAGCAAAGTTAGTTGTCTTGTAGAAGGAATAAGAGCAGCATCCCCACTGAGACCATTTTGAACTTTTGAACCAGTTAAGATTTTGCAGATCCAGAATGGGGCGGAACACGCCAGTCTTTCTGGGGACAAGGAATTATCGGGAGTAAAATCCCTACCCAATCTGGGCCAGGGGAACTGGCTCAATGGTGAGGTTGGCTTGCAGGGCCACGACCTCGGTCTGCCGGAGGCTCCAGTGTGAAGTGTCCATGGGGTACTCCCTGGGATTGCAAGGAGATAGCAGCTGGGTGAAATGCTTCAGACGATTTATAGTACCCAGGAATCTGAGGTGACAAGACACCACTGGTGGGCAAAGTGGACGAGCCGCCCTTCACCTGGGGGGGATCTCAGCAGATGGCAGTCGGCTGGCTATGCTCCTGAAGACCCAGTCAAAAACCCCCTACCCGGCTTTGGCTAGGGGGTGGGTTGTGCCTTTGGGGTTTTCTCCCTCCACTGAGAGCAGGAAGCTTGGGCCTTAGGCTGCACCTGCAGCTGGGACGGAGAGTACCTCCGCGAGCAAGAGAGGAAAGCCTTTTTGGTTGGTGCTTTCTTCTGCACAGGATCTGCAGTCTTTGTGGAGAGCCTGGTGAAGGTCACCTGCTTCTTTTCCAGCTCTTCGGCCTTTTCCTCCCTGGGCTTGCCGAAGAGGTTTTCACCCTGATAGGGGACATTGGCAATCTTGTCCTGATCCACTGCTTCAGGTCAGAGGACTGCATCCAGGCCGTCGGACACGCAGCGATCCCCATGGCCACCACTTTACCAGCGGATTCAAAGGTGTTGTAAGCGCCCTGGACCATAAACTTTGAGCAATCCCTGCAGTGAGCTATGAGACCCCAAAAAGACTCTTGGCAGTGCTCGGGGATAAGGAAGTGATGTCCAGCATGACAACTTTGAGGAACATGGCCATATAAGTTTGGTAGGTCAAGATCCAGGCTATCAACATGGAACTCTGGAAGCATGGTCCATGCTTCCCGCGTGGGCAGCATAGAAGAGTGCACTTTGGCACTCTCTGCCCACTTCAAGGAGTGCCAAGGCAGACTCAACAACAATGGAACTGTGGGATAACTGAGGCTTCTCAAATCCCGGGTCCTTCAGGACATGGTACAGGGAATAGAGCCTATGGCTGAGGCTGGAAGCATGAGCAGCGCCTGGGAACAGTCACAGCCTAATGAGAGACCGCGGAGTATTGCAGGAGCTCCGGTTCCACTGCCCTCAGTTCCTCTTCTAATTCCAGAGAAAGAGGGATGGCCTCGGCCAAATCCCAAACAAAATCCTGGAAGGACATGTCCTCAGGGGGCGACTTCCGCTAATCCAGAGGGGGCAACGGGTTGGACGGGAGATCCTGGGCAAAAGATCTGACACAGTCTATTCTGCCTCAGTTTCCCATTCCAATTCGGATTCCGAGAAGTCGTCGAAGTAATGCAGAGTCTCTTCCGAGGGCAGAATGCATGGCTCAGGAGAGGGCGTATGTTGATGATTCCCCTTGCATCCGGCATGCTGATGGCGATGCCTCGGGGCCTCCGATTCTGACACACAGGAGAGGGAGATGGCTCCGACCACCAGTGTCTATACCAGTTCCCCACCCAATGTCCCAGCCTCAGTGGGCAGGGCATGGGTCTCCAGGATTGGCTGGAAGGAGTGCAGTGATGTTGTGCTACATGCCACGAAGCCTACGTTCTGCAGCACTTCCACTGCCGCTGGATGAACTTCTAAGGCTCGTAGGTTTTCCTCCAGAACCACCACCAATGAGGACATCGATGCCATGGCCATCATCTGTGAACCCTCAGGTGAGAACTCCATGATGACAGGAGTATCGGGAGACATCTGGTAGCACTCCTGGGCACTGGGAATGGACTCCACCGTTCAGGTCGGTCCTCCCACCGGACAAACTTTAATGGCAGTTCCCAGCCTTCGCTGTCTGCCTCGTAGCGAGAGGGGCTGCAACGGCACTGCACATCGACTTTCTCCTTGGGCTCCCCTTTTGACGTGAACGAGGTCTCTGTAAAGGGATGCCCCTCTCCACTCGAACCCTTCTGCTCCACCTCTGCTTGTTTCCTTTGGCCACCTCAGGCGTGGACGAGGGAGTCGGGGCTGAGGATACTGAATCAGATGAGCCGAAGAGGGGACTACTCCTGCTTTTCCCAACCCTTCAGCCCTTGATGTGTCATCTGCAAACAGAGTTCACAGGATGCCACAGCTATTGGTTGGGTCCAAGGCAATGCATTGCAAGCACCACACACCCCGATTTGGGAGGACCGGGGGTGGCGTGGCCATCCTTTTCCGGTCCTCCCTTCTTTTTTTGGAAGTTCCTACTTCCCCTTGCTATCCTGAATCCACCCTCCTTCGCCTGGATGTCACCCCTCCAGTACACTTTCTCCTAGCATATACCCCACTCTCCCTGCAGCCTGAGCTCTGGGACACGTTCCTTTTGAGCTTTTCAGAGATTTCCCTTGCTTATCCTCAGTTAGTGGTCCTGGGAGACTTCAACTGCCACTTTAATTCCCCTTCCCAACTCTGCAACCGCTTTTTTGTCTCTCTCATCGAAGACATAGCCTTTTGGCAACATGTGGCCTGCCCTATCCATGCTGCAGGGCACACCCTGGACCAAATACTTAACCCTGCCTCCTCACTTTACATGCCCTCAGGTGTCTCCGCTATGCCCCTTCCCTGGTCAGATCACTTCTGTCTGTTCTTCTCCTTATCCCTTTCTGTTACCTCTCCCACCTCTGTCCCAAGCTCCTCAGCTCATAAGAACATAAGACATGCCATACTGGGTCAAACCGAGGTCCATCAAGCCCAGTATCCTGTTTCCAACAGTGGCCAATCTAGGTCATACGTACCTAGCAATATCCCCAAAAGACACAGGTTCCTCAATGCTTGTACTGGGTCAAGCATTGATATCCTGGGTCCCTTTTTAATAGTGGTTTATGGACCTTTCCTCCAGGAACTTGTCCAAACCTTTTTTAAACCCAGCTATACTAACAGCCCTTACTACATCCTCCGGTAACAGATTCCAGAATTTGATTACACGTTGAGTGAAAAAATATTTTCTCTTATTTGTCTTAAATAGTTTACCCTGTAGCTTCATTACATGTCCCCTAGTCTTTCTATATTCTGATAGCGTAAACAATTGATCCACGTTTATCCGTTCCACTCCATTCATTAATTTATAGACCTCTATCATATCTCCCCTCAGCCGTCTCTTTTCCAGGTTAAAAAGCCCTAACCTTTTTAGCCTCTCTTTATAGGAGTAGCCTTCCATCCCCTTCACCAATTTGGTGGCTCTTCTCTGTACTTTTTCTAATAACGCTATGTCCTTTTTAAGATACGGTGACCAGAATTGCATACAATATTCAAGGTGCGGTCGTACCATGTTCTAGGTGAGTTGGGCTCAGCGCCCAACTCACCTAATTCAGCAAATCTCGCCTTCCACCGCTCTGTCCTTTCCTTCTGCAAATTCCCTTTTCACTCATGATTTCTCCTCACTCTCTATCGATCTCCAGGCGGAAACCTGGAATTGTATGCTTTTAACTGCACTGGATTCTCTCGCCCCTTGGTTTCTTGTTCCTCTCTCTCAATCCCCTTCCCATCACCCTTGGTATCACGCCGGTCTTTACCTGCTTAGAACACACCTTGGCCAGGCAGTGGCTTTGGCACAAGCATCCTTCGCCAGAGACTCTCTCGACTTACCGCAGTGCTTATAGCTACTATTTTAACTCCCTCCACTTCACTAAGCGTTCATATTACTCCACCTCCATTGCCTCGGCATCTAATTCTTCCTGTCAGCGCTTCAATCTTCCTCTGCCCCCCTCTGCACTGCCGGACCCTGTCTGCCAGGCCAGCTTCTTTGCTGACAAGATCCGGTCCCTACGTCTCACCTTCCCCTCTCCCCCATCTTTACCTGTTCTCCCCACCTTTCCCATTCAGTCTCTCTTCCCCCCCCCCCACCACCTCCTTCCCCCCATTCTACTCGCATGCACACTTGGAGTTCTTTCTATCCAGTCCCAGCAGCTGAACTCTTTTCAGCCTTCCAGAAATCTCATAAGACAACCTGTCCACTTGACCCTTTTCCCTCTCATTGGCTCTCGGTTCTTTCTTTGGCTTTTCTCCCCTACATCCTCAGCATGATTAACACCAGTTTCTCTACAGGTTCTTTCCCAATCACTTGAAAGCATGCTATAGTCTGTCCCATATTCAAGAAACCATCCCTTGACCTCTCTGTACCTGCGCACTGATGACCATTTTCCAATCTCCCCTTCCTATCCAAACTTCTTGAAACATTAGTCCACCTTGATGGACCTTGGTCTGACCCAGTATGGCATATCTTATGATCTAGTCTTTGCACAACTGTCCTCTCATCTTGACTACACCTCCACTCTTCATCCCCGTCAGTCTGGCTTTAGGCCTGATCACAATACCAAGACTATTCTGCTTTCCCTCAATGAAATCCACATATCACCACACTCGTGGGCTCTCTCTCTTTTGGTTTCCCTCGATCTATCCTCTGCCTTTGACCTTGTCGATCACCCTACACTCTTCACTTGCCTTTTGGACTATGAGGTCCATGGAACAATCCTTGACTGGTTCAGATCTTTCCTCTCATTCCGCTCCTTTTTGGTTCGTCAGCTCCTCCTTCTCTCCTCCCACTTCCCTCCTCTCCCCTGTGGGGTCCCCAGGGCTCGGTGTTATCCCCACTTCTGTTTAACCTCTTCCTTGCCCCCCTCACTCTAGTCATTCAACAATCTGGTGTCTCAGCGTATTATTACGCCAATGTCATCATCCTTCTCTTTCATACATGTCTCCCAACCTTTCCCCCCTCAATTCCTGCCTTTCTAGTATTTTGTCCTGGTTGTCTGTGAACTATCTCCATTTGAACCCCTCCAAGTCAGCAGCCATGTGGCTCACTTTCAGCTCCCCTAACCCCTGGCCTTTTACCTTCTTTGTCTGGGACTCACGTCCCGCTCACCTCGACCCTACGGTATCTGGGGGTCACTCTTGACCAACATGTTTCCTCTCATCTGACATTCCTTTTGTACCCTCCATCAATTGCGCGCAGTCCGCTCCTTTCAGCCTCTCCCTTCACTCCTCATGCTCACAATGTCACTTTTGCTATCCCACCTTGACTATGGTAATGTTGTCATTGCGGATATCCCGCAAGATCAGCTCCATCGCCTTCAACTCATTCAAAATACCACTGCCCACCTCCTCACACAGGGAACATGTTACCCCTCTCCTTATCCAACTCCACTGGCTCCCTCTAAAGTATCATTACAAATATAAGATCCTCACCATTGTCCATAAAACCATCCACACAGATAGCCCTCAGTATCTCTCCGATCTTATCCATACACCTCTACCCTCCCGTGCTCTCCTTGGTCCTGCCCTGTGGCATTTCCTCCCTCCCTCACTCCGCGCAGAGCACTCATACTCAAGTCCCTACTTAAGACTCACCTCTTTCACCAAGCCTTTAACTTCCCCTCTGCCTCCCCTTCCTAACTCTTGATATCTCTTTATGTACGTTATGCTTTGTGTGTGTTCTGTCCTCTTACCTTTCCTGTCATAAATTTTGGCGTACCTTTTCCTAAGTACAGCCATTTATGTATCTACTTTTTTTTTTTTTTTTTTTGTAAACCACCCTGACGCCATTGGCCTAGGCAGTCAATCAAGCAAAATAATAAAGATTAAGATAAAGAATTATGGGGTCAGTGGCAGAATTGGTCTTGCCACATTTGGTTCACTTTTTAAAGCCACTAACCGGCTTAGACATGCTGAAAAAGATTGCCTCAGCAAAATCAAACTGAAAAACGGCCTTGGGCAGAAAAAAACCCTGAGGGGGAAAAGAATGCCAAGAGGCAGCACAAAAAAAATAAAGAGGAGAAGAAACATCCAAAGAGTAAGAAAAAGGCTAATAGACAACAGGTGGGTGAAAAAAAGAGCAACAGCTCAGCCACAAGGGCAAGAAATTCAAACTTTTTTCCAGACTATTGGAACACATCCTAGGGGCTCCACAGAAAAAAGAATATGGCACTGCGGTGGCAGGGAAGGTAGGCGCACATGTGCAGTATACCTCCCAAAAGCTTACTTTAGAAAGTGGGGAGCGCGCCGTGCGGGGCTCCATCAGTGAAGTCACCCATAGTTGTGGACTTATTTCCTGCTTGTTCACAGACAAAAAGCACATATAGACTTCCTTTTGGTATTCTTTTTATCTTTTCAAGGATCCATCCCAAATCCGCAATGCAGTCTCTCATTCCTCAGCCTTTCCTGAACTCTGCTTGCACTTCAGGCAATTCTCATTCTTGGGATGGCTGTAGTCTCATATAAATGATCTTGAGTTGAATCTTGTTGGCATTTGGGATCAGAGTGATTGTGTGATAACTGGTACAAACACAGATCTTTTCCAGTCAGTTGGCCATAATGTTTTCCAAATTTCCTGGCAAAGCCTTGCAAGTATGGCAAAGAGTAGTTACAGCAGAAATCAGTCCTCACATATGGGTGACGTCCCCCCCAGCTTTCAAAGAAAGCCTTTGGGAATGCAGCACGGTCCCCTTCCCGCCCAAGGGTGCCATCTTGCTCAGTCTGATAACATAGCTAAAAGACAGCAAAAATCAAAATAAAGTATATGACTGCAACTCCAGGGGAGGAGGGAGGGTCGTGAGGACTGATTCCTGCTGCTCCTGGAGAACACCTGTTACAGGTGAGTAACTACTCTTTCTCCAGGACCAAGCAGGAAGTCAGTCCTCACATATGGGAATCCCCAGCTTTAGGCTACTGGGAACTCAAAGCCGAAAAAATGGCTCCCTCTCAAGAGCCTCAGCATCGGTGATAAGAATATTCTCTGAGAACGCCCCTGTACGGTAGCCCAACAGAAGGGCCGGAGGGTAGGAGTTGCCTAAACCTAAAAGAGATTACGGAGTACTGCCTGTCCGAAAGCACTGCCCCTTCGGGACTCTCTCTCGAGGCAGTAGTGGGCTGCAAAAGTCCGGCTTGAAGACCAAGTAGCGGCCCGGCAGATGTTTGACAACGGAACAGAGCGGAGACGAGCTACTGACGCGGCTTTCGCCCTGACACGGTGGGCCGTGACTCGACCCTGCAAGGGGAGGTCAGCTGCCTTGTACGCCCAGGCGATACAATCTGCTACCCAAGTGGACAACGTACGCTTGGAAACAGGTAACCCTAGTTTATTAGGATCAAAGGAGACGAAGAGCTGAGTAGCCCTTCGATGCCCCTGCGTAGTTCTATGTAAAAAGACAACGCCCTCTTACAGTCCAGGGTATGCAAGACTGTTTCAGCCCGGTTGGCATGCGGCCTGGGAAAGAAGGTCGGAAGAACAACCTCCTGGTTGAGGTGGAAAGAGGAGATGACTTTTGGAAGGAACTTCGGATGGGTCCGTAGGACCACCCTGTTCCTATAGAACCATGTGTACGGTCTGTCAGAAACCAGAGCTTGTAGTTCACTCACAAGTCTGACCGAGATAAGAGCTACCAGGAAGAGCGCTTTCCAAGAAAGGAAGCGCAAATGGCAAGTAGCCATCGGCTCAAACAGTGGGCGAGTAAGTTGCTGCAAGACCACATTCAAATCACACTCAGTCGCCGGTGGACGAACCGGAGGCTTGAAAAGAAGCAGACCTCTGAGGAAGCGGGACACCAAGGGATGACTCGACAGAGACTGTCCCTCCACCGGTGAGTGGTGCGATGATAGAGCACTGATGTGGACCCGAACAGAGTTAGATTTAAGGCCTAGATCTGACAGGTGAAGAAGATACTGCAGTACCACTGGCACAAGGCAGGAGAAAGGATCTTCATTGCGCTGAGCACACCATAATGTAAACCTATGCCACTTGAGGGCATAGGACTTTCTGGTGGACTGCCTCCTAGAGGCCAAAATCACCTCTTCAACCTCCTTAAGCAGAAGCAAGGGAGCTAGCACTATCCTTTCAGCAGCCAGGCCATCAGATTGAGGGACGTGAGATTGGGGTGCAGAAGGGAACCCTGATCTTGAGACAGGAGATCGTGTTGCAACCCCAGAGGGAAAGGAGTTTCCACCGCCAACTGTAGCAGAAGTGGAAACCAGGTTTGCCTCGGCCATCTGGGGGCTACCAGAATCACCGAGGCCTTGTCCCGGAGAATCTTGAAAAGAGTTCGGGCCACCAGAGGCGTGGAAGGAAACGCATACAGGAGGCCCATAGACCAAAAGATCAGAAAGGCATCTGCTGCCATCTGCAGGGGATGCGGTTGTCTGGAGCAGAACCTGGGCAGCTGACGATTCGGTGGACTTGCAAAGAGATCGATGGATGGAAGTCCCCAGCGGAGGAAGATCTGCTGGACCACCAATGGATTCAACTGCCATTCGTGAGGCTGGAGAATCCTGCTTAGTTTGTCTGCCAGGAAATTCTCCTGACCAGGTAGATAAACTGCTTTGAGAAACATGCCTTGTCTGACTGCAAAGGAGCAAAGGGCCTGTGCCTCCTGACATAGAAGCCTGGACCCTGTGTCCCCCTTGCTTGTTCACATAGAACACTGCTACCTGATTGTCTGTCTGAACTAAAACAGACTGGTGAGAGAGGGCATGAGTAAACGTTTGTAGAGCCAAGCGGATTGCTCGCAGCTCCAAAAGATTGATCTGCTGTGTGGCCTCCCGAGGAGACCAGAGGCCTTGAGTGCACGTGCCCTGGCAACTCTCCCTGGTTATCCAAGTTTTGCTGTCCGGTTAATTGTAAACTCAGACACATGTAATCCCTTCTGATTTTTTGTTCCATGTAAACCACGCTGATGCCGAATAGTGCAGTATATAAGAAATTGTAAATAAATAAATAAATAAAAAGTGCACCCCAGCCCTTTAAGGAAGCATCGGTCGTCAGCACCCTTGTGTGTGCTGGGGCCTGAGAAGGTTTGGGAGATGTAGCCACCACTGCAAGGAGTCCAAAAGTGGTTTGGACAATTTTACTCTGTCTCGGAGGTCGCCTGTGGCCTGCGCCCACTGAGCTCTGAGGCACCACTGAGCAGCCTGCATGTGCAGACGGGCATTCGGAGTCACATGTATCGTGGATGCCATGTGGCCCAGGAGCCGCAGGAAGTGCCTGGCGGAGACCTGAGAAGTGCTTTGGAACTGGTTGGCCAAGTCCATCAGTCTGTGGGCTCTGTCCTCGGGCAAGTAAGCTCTTTCCTGCAGGGTGTCTAATCTTGCCCCTATAAACTCTAGGTTCTCTGAGGGGGGGAAAGTGGATTTTGCGTAGTTTATGACAAAGCCCAGATGCTGAAGAAGAGAGACAGTGCGAAGAGTGGCTTGTCTGGCCACCTGGAGAGACTGGCCCCTGATGAGCCAGTCGTCCAGGTATGGGAAGACAAAAATTACCTGATTCCTGAGATAGACCGCGACCACCACCAGGCATTTGGTGAAAACCCTGGGGGCGGAAGTTAGGCCAAAGGGAAGTACTCTGTACTGAAAATGGTTTCCTCCCACCACAAATCTGAGATATTGTCTGTGGTCTTGATGGATAAGAATGTGAGTATAAGCATCCTTTAGGTCTAAGGAGCATAGCCAGTCTCCCTGCTGGAAGTAGGGCAGCAGCATCCCAAGGGTAAGCATCTTCAACTTTTCCCTCTCCAGAAACCTGTTTAGGTTTCGCAAGTCTAGGATAGGCCAGAGGACTCCTGTCCTTTTTGGTACCAGGAAGTACCTGGAGTAGAAGCCTTGCTCTTTCAGGTGGTGAGGCACCGGTTCCACCGCCTGTTCCTTCAAAAGACTTGCCAACTCCTGAAGGAGGTGGTCTCTGTGCAGAGGGAGTCTTGGAGGCTCCCCTGGAAAGTAGGAGGGGGGTAGCTGGTGGAAGTGGAGCATGTAGCCCTTCTGGACTATGCTTAGAACCCAGGTATCCCCTGTGATGGCTGGCCACCTGTAGGCGTATAGGGCCAGCCGACCTCCTGTGCTGAGTGGAGCCAGCTGTGCAGGAGAGGCTATGCTGTGGGAGTCAAAACCCCGCTCCCTGCTGTGCAGGAGCCGGAGCTGGCGACTTGGGGATCTTCTGCCTACGGGGCCCATGCCCTTGCCCCTGCCCCTTGGCCTGCTGGCCCTGTTGGGGAGCTGGAGAGGCCTGATATGGAGGGTAGGATTTGTAGGCAGCACCCTTCCTCGGGAAAAAGGGCTCCTTTCCCGAGCCCTTCTTTTTCTGAGAAGGGGCAGAAGCCTTCCTGGACAGCCTTGTCCTGGTGAGCGTCTCTGTCTCAATTTCTGCAGCCTTTTCAGTCATGGGCTTACCGAAAAGGTTTTCACCTCGGCAGGGGACATCAACCAACTTGTCCTGCAACCATGACTCCAGGTTTGATGACTGCAGACAGGCCTGACGGCGTGCACCGATGCTGGCCGCTGCTACCCGGGCCGAAGCCTCGAAGCCATCATAGGCTGCTCGAGAGATAAACTTCGAGCACACTCTAATCCCTGTTGACAAAGCCTTGAACCTCTGCAATGGTTCCTCGGAGAGGCCAGCTGAGAACCCAGCAATCTCCTTTGCCAGGTCTCGTAGGTACATGCCCATGTACAGCTGGTAGGTCTGGACATGGCAAGATAGCATAGAGCCCTGGAAGCACTTTCTACCGAGGGCCATCCAGGTTCCGGGCCTTCCGGCTGGGGGGCACCGAGGAGTGCCATCTTCTGACTCTTCAGACGGTGCATGGCCATTTCCACAACCATGGAGTTGTGCGGTAGCTGCGCCTTTTGGAACCCAGGGCTCTTACAGACTCGATAAATGGAATCGACCCGTTTGCCAAGAACCGGCATCGAGGCCGGTGCCTCCCACACAACCGGTACAGTAAAAGCTTCCTTCAGAGGAAAGCCATACTGGAGGGCATCGAGCTCTTCGGCTCAAGGCTCCTCCTCGGTATCCGCAGGGAAGGCCAAGGCTTTGACCATGTCCCTCACGAAGTCCGAGAACCGGGTATCCTCTGGGGGGGACCGTCTCCGAGGCTCGGACTCCGGTGAGTCCGAAGGGACGCACCGGGTCTGGAAGGTTCCGGGGACGCCTCGTCCTCAGTCTCCCACGTAGACTCCTCCAAGGAGGAATCGAGCGGCTCCGGCCATGTGGACCTCAGTGCCACCCGCCCCGACACTGAGGGTATCAGCGTCGACGACCTCGGCCCCGCACGGGAGGTCGAGGGAGACCTTGACCGAGGATCTACTCTTGACTTCATTGACTCGAGGATCAGCTCGGTCTCCGGGGTCGACTTGGACGTCAAGGTCCCAGTGGTCGGGACAGATGCACCAGTCAGACCGGCAATCAGTACCCGCTGCTGTTCCATGAAGGCAGCCAAGCTGCTCTCCAAGGCCATCAACCCGAGTCCAAGCTCAGGAGACTCAGCAGGCCCCGACGGCGTCGGGCCCGATGTCAGCTCCCCCGGGGCAGAGTCCATAAGGACAACTGCACTTACGTGACTCGGGGACTCCGGCTCCACACGAGGTAACTTGGATGGCCCCTCCGACTTCGAGAGCCCGGGACGGCGGTCAGCGCTACGCGATCTGGCCCTCGAGGAAACAGGAGCCTCCACCGACGATGCCCTCGCGAGCTTCTTCTTCCTTCTGTGCTCCCGGGTGGGAGACTCCCTCTCAGAGGAACCTCGATGGCACTCGGGGTCAGACTCCTGAGATGTCGAGGCCTCTGACTAAGTCCGGGCCTGGCCAGACGCGGACTCTGAGAAAATTCTCTCACGCTGATGCTGACGGCTCCAAAGCGCCTTTGACGACATCTTGCCGCATGGGCCACAGGCCAGCGGGTCATGGTCGGGCCCGAGGCAACGGAGGCAATAGTCATGTGTGTCGGTGAGAGACATAAGTTTCTTGCACCAATCACACTTTTTGAACCCGCTGGCAGCCATCAGGGGAAAAAGGGCTCCTGCAAGGTCAAAAGACCGGGCTGCCAGTTAAAAGACAAAAGAGCGCGAATGCTAGTCACAAAGGACAAAAACCGAAAATCAAAACTCCGGACTCAATACCGGTGTATCGAGCCCAGGCGGGAAGGGGAACCAGCGTCGAACCGGATAAGAGAAAGAGAAAAATAGCAGAAAAAAATCAACTTTTCCCGGGTGACACGAACTCACGTCCATTGTGCTCCTCAGAAAAAGAAAGACTGAGCAAGATGGCACCCTTGGGCGGGAAGGGGACCGAGCATGTGCGCTGCATTCCCAAAGGCTTTCTTTGACAGCTGGGGAAATGCTCCGCACGGGGGCTCCGTCAGCGCCGTCACCCATATGTGAGGACTAACTTCCTGCTTGGTCCTGGAGAACAGACACATCTGATTGATGTAACCCTTCATTGGGAAGGTCATCAATGCTTGGTGCTTTGTTCTTCGATAATGCTTTCAGTGCTGCTTCAACTTCTTATGTCATCACCAATGGTTCCTGATCATAAGGTACAGGTTGAAATGTCTATTGGTCCACTTGATCTTTATGGTATGATGACTCTCTGTATTTTTTCCACCTTACCTTGATCTTCTCAGCGTCATTCAATATGAATCCTTGAGCATTCCAATTCATGGCTGGAATTTTTTCTTTAATTCTAGTAGCTTTAGGAAAGCCGACCTGGTTCTTCTTCTAATAATTTCCGATTCTATTTTCTTTCATGCATCATTCTAGTACTTCTCCTTGACTCATCTTACTGCACATTGAAAATCACTGTTGAGTTCTATCATTTTCAGAGTTTCCTCGGTCATCCATTTTAACCGTTTTTGCTTTTTCATCTTTTGTAGAGACTTCTCACTTTCTTCTAGCACAACTTTGTTGATATCATCCCATAAGACTTCTGGTTCTCTGTAATTTTCATCCTAAGCGACTAATTGATTTTGTAGGCAGTCTTTAAATTCCGGTAGTACAGTAGTGGCCAAAAAATTAAGGCAGAGTCCAAAATATCAGAATTTTATTAGAAAAGTACATGTTATTGTCACTTTCATGGTCAAAAGCTTTAAGAACCAAAGATATATATGTCATTTTCAAAGTTTTATTCGGGAAACAATATATGTGTCAATATTTGATAGGGTGTCCATGATTTTTCAGCACAGTCTGGATTCTTGTAGGCATACTGTTAACTAGCGTTTTACAGTATGCCGGAGTGATTTCGTTGATCCATACATGCTTGAGTATGTTCTTTAAATCTGCTTCTGAAGTTGGACGGTGTGCTGTCACCTTTTTCTTCATAAGATTCCAACAGTTTTCAATTACATTGAGATGCGGAGAGTTTGATGGCCAACTTGGTAGCAGTTCGGATCTTGTTGTCCACGAACCATTTTTTGATTGTTTTAGCTGAAATATAGCTGTGCCAGAAACATTCATGTGCATTTTAACTTTACTATTCAGCACGGATATGTATTTTGCAACATTTACTCTTTCACCTTTCTCAAAAATGTGCAGGCCACATCGTCCATTCGCCGAGATACCACCCCATACCATGACCGATGGTGGGTGTTTAACAGTCTTGATCGTGTACTTCGGATTTAGTTTCGCGCCTGCTCGTCAACGGACGTAGTTGTAACCGCTCCCACGTACTTGTTGAAATGTACTTTCATCTGTCAACATTACCCTCTCCCATCATTCAGCAGATTTGTCTTTCATCTTGCTACAAAACTGTATGCAGGCAGCAATTTGTTTCCTGGTCATCATAGGCTTCTTGGCAGGTCTTCTGGCCACGAGTTTGAATTCATCCACAAGCCGTCGTCGGACAGATCTGGCACTTATCTTTATTCCTCGATCATTAGCTAACTGAGCCACATGTTGAGATGAAGTATGTGGACTAGATGTAATAATGCTTTTGAGGAATCGGTCATCTCGTCCAGTAGTTATCTGTCTGCGCCCACATTTCGAACGACATGTATGGCCACCTGATTTCAGAACATTCTGAACTGCACACCTTGATATATGCAAATGTTTTACAATAGCACATCGCGAATACTCCTCAGCATGGAGTGTGGCAACTTGTCCCTTTACAAAGTCATTAATATCGCACTTTCTACCCATCTTGATTGTATATTTTACATTTAACTTTCAATCTTTTCTTAGTTGTAAAAATTCAAAACTTCATCCAAGAAACATACTACAGAATGTAAGTATTTTATTTATTTTATTTTATTTAACAGTATTTCTAAACCGCCTTATCTTAATAATCAAGGTGGTATCACAGCAAACAATCTGGTAAAGTGAGTGTGTTATGCATGCAGTGAGGGTAAAATTTAGTTGAGTGTGTGTTGTATTGTGTGCTAGATTGGTTTGAGCTATGTACAAGGTGGGCTATATACAGTGGTGCTAAAAACATTTTCCATACATACATTGTTTAGGCGGTATCATATACTGTTATGCATTCTCTGAGGTTATGTGATGTGTCCATAGTGTTCTATGAACAGCATGGTTTTCAGCTGTTTTCTAAAGTCTTTGAGGTCTGTAGTTGCCCTCAAGTCGTCCGGTAGTTTGTTCCATATTGTTGGAGCAGCCATGGAGAGTGCTCTGTCTGTTGTGTCCTTGCGTGTGTGTTTGTATTCACTTGGGGTGCTGGCTCGGTTGTGTGTTTGTTTTCTTCTAGGACGTGTGCTGGTGTCTGGTTGTATGAGGGTGTGCAGGCTGTTGGCTGATGTGTGCTGTTTTATCTTAAATAGGTTTATGATAGTTTTGTATCTGATGCGTGCACCGATTGGAAGCCAGTGTAAGTCCTTTAAGGTAGGTGTGATGTGCTCTTGTCTTGCAGTTCCGGATATGATTCGTGCTGCAGTGTTTTATGCCAGTTGGAGTGGTTTGAGGGCTTGTTTCGGTAGTCCAAGGTATATCGGATTGCAGAAGTCCAGTAGTGGGGTTATCAGTGCTTGACAGACGGTACGGAAGTGATCTGGGGCGAGGAGTGGTTTCAGTCCCCTGATGATTCGCATCTTGTAGTAAGCTTTTTGGATTGTTTTGTCTATGTGTGGCTTGAGGTTGAGTTTATTGTCCAGAGTAACTCCGAGGTATCTTACTTCTGATCTTATTGGTATAGTAGTGCTTTGTATCTTTATATTTGGTGGGTGTGTGAAGCTTTGGTTCCGAGTGATGATTAAAGCTTCGGTCTTGTTGTAGTTTATTGCGAGGTTGTTGTTTTGACACCAACTCGTCATTTGGGTAAGGCAGTCTGTTATTTTAGAGAAGTCCGGGTTGTCGATTGAAATCGGGGTGTATATCATGATGTCGTCTGCATATACTGTGTATTGAATGTTGTTCTCTTTCATGATGTTGCATATTGGTTGGATGTAGATGTTAAATAGGAGTGCTGAGAGTGCGGATCCTTGAGGTACTCCTTGTCAGACATTTATGGGTCGGGAGGTGTTGTGTCCCACTTTGACCTGTAGTTGTCTTTCGGTTAGGTATGATTGGAACCATTTCAGTGTGATACCGTGTATACCAGTGTTCTTTAGTCGTTCCAGGAGCGTGTTGTGGTCCACTGTGTCAAAGGCTGAGGAGATGTCGATGAAGATCATTATGATTCCGTTCCTGGTGTTGTCAATTATTCTTAGGATGCTGTCGAAGAGGTAGATCAGTAGTGTTTCGACTCCATGGTTGGGACGAAATCCGTGTTGGTTGTCGTCAAGTGTTTTGTGTTTATCGATGTGTTCCTGAAGCTGTAGCTGAACCGTTTTTTCGATGATTTTTGCGAGGAAGGGTATGCTGGAGATTGGTCGGTATGCTGCTGGATCTTTTTTGTCGAGAGTTGTTTTCTTTGTGATTGGTCTTACTGTGGCAAGCTTTAGTTGCTTTGGCATGAGTACTTGAGTGAGTGAGTTGTGTACCATTTTATGTATGGTGGGGATGAAGCTTGATTTGGTGGCTTTGACCCATGACACTGGGCACGGGTCTGTAGGAGCAGTGCTTGTGTTGATTGTAGAGATGATGTGGGATATCTGTTCTGTTGAGGGTGTGTAGAATGTGCCCCAGGTTTTGGAGTGTAAGTCCGTCCTGGTGGTCCCACTAGGTGTTGTTCGTTCTGTGGAGTGGAATTTGTCTTTGATGTGGTCGGCGAATTCCTGTGGATCAACTTGTACTTCCCCTTCTGTTGTTTGCTCTTTTGTGAGGATCTTTACTATTTCGAAAAGCTCTCTGGGTTTGTTGATGGAGGAATTTATCATGTTTGTGTGGAATTCTCTCTTTGATTGATTGATGTGCTCATTGTATTGTTTTTGCTTTGTTAGGTAAAGATGCTGGTCGGCAGTTGTTTTGTTTTTTCTCCATCTCCGTTCAATCTTCCTGAGCTCCCTCTTTTCCTGTCGTATTCTTGCCGAGTACCATGGTTTGTTTTGTCTCTTGTTGTGGTGTGGTTTCTCAGTCCCGCCACCAGATGGTTTGGCGGCGTTCGCTAAAATGCTGTTCCAGCTGGAAACTTGTTCCTCCAGGTCGTCTGTAGTAATGTTCAAGTGTTGTGTTGTGTCCTGTATGAATTCGTCCCTGTCGAAATACTTGAATCGTCTTTGTGTGTGTGAGATGTTTGCTCTTTCGTTTGTCTGGTCCTCTTGTGATCGCAGCTTTGTCTCGATTAGGTAATGGTCAGACCATGGCACTGGGGTAATGGTGGGTGGGGAAATTAGGTCTCTTGATGTTAGGTAATTGGATGTGAAGATGAGGTCTGGGGATGATCCATGTCTATGCGTTGGTGCATGGACTAAAATGGATGCCAGACACATGGTGTGACTAATCGCCATGCTGATTAAATAAGTAAGCACGTGTGACATCTCAACAATACATTATTTAACAATAAATTGTAGAAAAATATGCTTGCCTTAATTTTTTGGCCACTAATGTATATTCTCAAGTTCATAATTTGCTACTTTCATGAGTGGGGCTTCCTCTTTTTCAGCTTTAGCTTGAGTTTGCATACTAGTAGCTTGTGATCTGTACCAGTCAGCTCAACTTTGTTGAGTTTATTGAGCTTTTTCATCATTGACTTCCACAGATGTAGTCAATTGGATTTTTGTACAAACTATTGGGTGAAGTCCATGTGTACAGTCGCCACTTGTGTTCTGGAAGAAGGCGTTTGAGATGACTAGATCTTTGGTCTTGCAGAATTCTATCAGTCTTTCTCCAGCTTTATTTCTGTTGCCAAGTCCATATATTACAACCACTTTGCCTTTTTCTTTATTGCCAACTTTTGCATTCCAGTCACCCATGACTATCAGCAGGGCTCATCAAAGTTCAGGCGCCAGGTCACCATGGAGACCAAAAATTTGTACCTGGCACCTGGGATTTGCTCCCTCGCCCCTCCCTATCTCAATAATGGGCAAAAAAAAAATTTGTCTGCCCATGAGAGATCCGATCTCCCACAGGAAAAACTGGTGGGATCTTTGCCACGATCAGGGGTTAAATGCAGCAGACAGCCTGCGCAGATCCAATTTGTGGTCTGTCTGCTGTATCTAAACCCCAATCACAGCAAAGATCCCTCCTGTTCTGCTCGCGGGAGATTGGATCCCTGCAGGTAGGAGTGATCTTTGCCGCGATAAGGAGATAAATGCAGGAGACAGCCCACGGGGATCCAATCTATGAACTGTCTGCTGCATCTAATTCACGATCGCGGCAAAGATCACTCCTGTTCTGCCCGTGGAAGATTGGATCCCCATGAGCAGAATAGGAGCGATTTTGGCCGCAATCGGGGCTTAGATGCAGCGACAGCCTGTGGAAATCCAATCCATGGGTTGTCTGCTGCATCTAACCTCCAATCGCAGTAAAGATCCATCTTGTTCTGTCCATGGGAGAACAGATCCTCGTGGGCACAATAAGAAAGGAAGCCCATGACAACAGACAACTGCAGGGATCAGAGATTTCATTAAAAAAAAAAGCCCATGAGAGAGGAAGAAAATATGTAAAGGGGCAGTACCTTGAAGAAAAAAGTAAAAAAAAATACAGAGGATGGGTGAACAGGGGGCAGGGGGTGGGTGTGCTGGGGGGGGGGGTTGGAGAAGAGGGGAGAGAGTCTGGAAGAGGAACAGAGAGTGGGGAGAGGTTGAAGTAGGGAGGGAAGAATGCAAGGTGGAGATTAAAGGGATGGATGCATGGAAACTGAAATGACAATCTGTTAATGCCAAAGTGTGCATCCCCCACCCTGAACTTACATGTAAGCACCCCTTCGGGCCCCGACATACATACACACACACTCCACTTTTGCATGACAAGTTACATACAGAAGCACCACACACACACACAACACATATAGGGGGTGAAGTACTTTTGTCCACTAAAGAAGAGCGGGACCTAGGCGTGGTTGTGTCTGATGATCTTAAAGTAGCTAAACAGGTAGAAAAGGCGACGGCAAAAGCTAGAAGGATGCTTGGGTGCATACGGAGAGGAATGGCTAGCAGAAAAAAGGAGGTGATAATGCCTCTGCATAAGTCTTTGGTGCGACCTCATTTGGAGTATAGTGTGCAATTCTGGAGACCGCACCTTCAAAAGGATGTGAACAGGATGGAGTCGGTGCAGAGGGTGGCTACTAAAATGATTAGTGGTCTTCATTATAAAGCATATGAGGACAGACTGAAGGATCTTAATATGTACACCTTAGAGGAAAGGCAGGATAGAGGTGAAATGATTGAGATGTTTAAATACCTCCGTGGCATAAATAGTAATTAGATCTTACCTGCTAATTGCTGTTCCTGAAGGAACGACAGTCCAGTCCCTTCACTTCTGGGTTGCGTAACCCTTCCAGCAGCTTGGAGGCTGAGCCCATCTTTTTGGGGGATGGAGCGGTATAAATACCACTGGGACCACCCACCCACTCCAGTATTCGATTGAAAAAGCAGATCTAACAAACTCTTACTGGAAACTTAACTATAAAAAACTCAAACCTATGTAACAGGCATATATATTGAAAAATCTTTTTTTTTTTTTTTTTAATGGAAAACCAAGGAGAGGAAGCCTGGGAATAGCCTGAGATGTCTGCTTCTACCCGAGCCGGCTTCCTCCCGGACTTCTTCCTGCCGTACCGGAGCTACGGCCCCAACGATGCCTTGCCCTGAACCCGAGGTGTGAAACGGTTGCCGGAACGGGTGGGATCAGGGACTGGACTGTCGTTCCTTCAGGAACAGCAATTAGCAGGTAAGATCTAATTACTATTTCCTTATCGTCACTCCAGTCCAGTCCCTTCACTTCTGGGAAGTACCAGAGCAGTTCACCCCTGGGAGGGTTCCGGCATACCGGACTGAAGAACCGCTAGCCCGAACCGGGCGTCCGCTGCACTCTGCACGTCCAACCTATAGTGCTTGGAGAAGGTATGCAGCGATGACCAAGTCGCTGCCCTACAGATGTCCAGCGGAGGTACCAGGGAAAATTCCGCCCAAGAGGCCGCCTGAGCCCTAGTGGAGTGGGCCCGCAGCCCCACCGGAACCTGCTTCCCCTTCAGGATGTAAGCGGAGGCAATCGCCTCTCTGATCCACCTGGAGATGGAAGCCTTGGCCGCCGACTCCCCTTTGTGCGGCCCTCCAAACTGGATGAATAGACGGTTGGACTTTCAGAATGGCGCTGTGCGCAAAAGGTAACGTTTCAAGATTCTCTGGACGTCTAGAAGACGCAGCCTGTCGTCTTTACCTATCTGCCCCTTAGACGCTAAGACTGGCAGGATAACTGTCTGGTTCACATGAAAAGGAGAGATAACCTTGGGTAAAAAGGACGGTACTGTACGCAGAACCACCTTGTCCTTGAGAAAGGCCAGGAAGGGGGGCTGGGACGAGAGTGCCTGCAATTCTGAGACCCTTCTGGCCGAGCAAATGGCGACCAAGAAAACTGTCTTTAAGAGTTAGATCCTTTAAGGAGGCTCTCTTCACTGGCTCGAAGGGTTCCCCGACCAAGGCACTTGGCACTAAGTTCAGATCCCAAGGAGGGATGACCGATCTCCGTTGCGGACGTAGCCGACTAACCGCTCGTAGGAACCTGGCAACGTCCGGGTGCGCCCCTAAGGGTCTGCCCCGGACCTTTCCTCTATAGCAAGAGATAGCCGCCAACTGAACCCGCAAGGAGCTATGCGCCAGACCCTTTTCGAAGCCTGCTTGCAAGAAGTCCAGAATCTCCGGAGCCAAGGCCGAAAGCGGTTTCCGACGATGCTCCGCGCACCAAGCTTCGAAGATGCGCCAAACTCTTACATAAGAAAGACAGGTCGAGCGCTTTTTGGCCTTCAGTAGAGTCGAGATTACCGCTCCTGAGTAGCCTCGTTTTAGCAGCCGCGCCCTCTCAATAGCCAGGCCGTAAGCGAGAACCGATCCACGTGAGGCATCCGGACCGGACCCTGCCTCAGCAGGTCCCTTTTGAAAGGGAGCCGCCAAGGACAGTCGGCGAGCAGCCTGATCAGATCGGCATACCATGGGCGGCGAGGCCAATCCGGAGCTATGAGAATTACCAAGCCATGGTGAGACTCTACCCGTTGGAGAACTTTCCCGATCATAGCCCAAGGGGGGAATACATAGAGAAGACCCTCCGAAGGCCACTTTTGAGACAGGGCATCTAAGCCTTCGGACATCCTTTCCTTCCTTCGGCTGAAGAATCTGTCCACCTTGGCTGTAGAGAACCATGCCATGAGGTCCATGACTGGGCAGCCCCAAAGGGCTACTATCTGGTTGAAGGTCTCTTGTTCCAGCTCCCATTCCCCGTGGTCTATCTTGCACCTGCTGAGGAAGTCGGCCGTGACGTTGTCCTCTCCCGCCACATGCTGCGCTGACAGAGCTAGAAGCCGGGACTCCGCCCACTGGAAAAGAGAGTCCGCCTCCTTCTCTAAGGCGCGACTGCTGGTGCCTCCCTGGTGGTTGATGTAGGCCACCGCGGTGACATTGTCGGAGAGAACTCGAATAGCCTTTCCCTGCACTAATATCCTGAATGCCTTGAGAGCCAGAGTGACAGCCCGCAATTCCAGTCTGTTGATGGGCCACTGTGATTCCAACTGTGACCAGAGACCCTGGACGAACTGGTCCTCGCAGTGCGCTCCCCAGCCTGTCAGGCTGGCATCCGTCGTTAACAACAACCACTGATGGGGATCGAGGGGCATTCCGCGGTCCAGGTTCTTCGGGCACCTCCACCATTGGAGGGACTGCTTGGTCCGTGGAGCGCAAGGTAACTGCATCGAGAGGGGCTGATGCTGAGACCACCAACGACGCAATAGCGCCCGCTGCAGCGGTCGCATGTGGGCCCTGGCCCATGGCACCACCTCTATTGATGCCGCCATAGTTCCCAGAACTTGGAGATAATGCCAGGCTGAGGGATTTCTTCTGGCCAGGAACTGCGTGATTAGAATCCTTAGATCTCTTGACCTTGACCGTGACAGGAACACCCTGCCCCTGAGGGTGTCGAATCTTGCTCCGAGATACTCGAGTTCCTGAGAGGGAGTCAACCTGCTCTTTGTCCGGTTGATGACCCACCCCAACTCCTCTAAGACCTGAATCACTCTGGCCGTTGCCGAGTGGCTCTCCGGAGCTGACTTTGCGCAGATTAGCCAGTCGTCCAAGTAGGGGTGTACTAATATGCCTTCCTTCCTTAGGAAGGCCGCCACTACGACCATTACCTTGGTGAACGTCCTGGGAGCCGTGGCAAGGCCAAAGGGCAGGGCCTGGAACTGAAAGTGGCCTCTTGGTACCGCGAATCTCAGGAATTGTTGATGGGACTTCCTGACCGGGATGTGCAAGTAGGCTTCCGTCAAGTCGAGGGAAGTGAGGAACTCCCCTCCTCTCACGGCCGCTATGACTGAACGTAGGGTCTCCATCCGAAAGTGAGGTACCCTGAGGCAGCGGTTGACTTGTTTTAGATCTAGGATTGGCCGAAAGGAGTCCTCCCTTTTCGGGACCACAAAGTAAATCGAGTACCGACCGGATCCGTATTGGTCTGGGGGTACTGGAATTACCGCCCCTAAGTCTATTAGACGGGCAAGAGTAGACTCGATCGCTGCCCTTTTTGCTGAAGCTCCACAGGGCGACTGAACAAAAGCCTTTGGGATTTGCTTTGCGAATTCTAGCGCGTAACCTTCTCTGATCACCTCTAGAACCCATTGATCGGACGTGACCCGGGTCCAGGCGGGGAGAAACAGCCTCAGGCGGCCGCCTACCGGCCGTCCTTCCCCCTGGAACCCCGACACCTCATTGTTGCTTCCTAGGGCCCGAGAAGGAGGAAGAGGAGGAGGAGGAAGCTCCAAACCCCCGACCTGCCCCTCGAAAACCTCTGAAACCTTGTCCCTTAGAGGGAAACCGGCCCCTGGAAAAGGGGTTTGATCTGGCGGTCCGAAATCTCCGCGTCTCCCTAGGCTGAGTGCGCACAGGGGCTTGGGAGCGGCCTAGTCTCGGTCTATCTTCCGGAAGCCTACCTCCTTTAGACTCGCCCAGATCCTTGACCAGCTTCTCCAGATCCTCCCCGAATAAAAGTTTCCCTTTAAAAGGGAGTCGACTTAGCCGCGCCTTCGAGGACGCATCAGCTGCCCAATTACGTAGCCACAGATAACGCCTAGCCGCCACCACCGAGGCCATGTTCTTGGCTAGGCTTCTGATGAGGTCATACTGACTATCCGCCAAGTAGGCTGCGCCGGATTCCACTTTGGCGGAGTTTGCCTGGATCTCGGCCGAAGAGTCCTCTGACTGAAGCTGCTGAGCCCATCTTAGGCAGGCTCGAGCTACCCAGGCTCCTGACACGGAGGCCTGTAATGCAAGGGCACTTACATCAAAGGCTTGTTTCAGGAGTGTATCCAGCTTCCTGTCCTGTGCGTCTTTTAAGGCTGAACTGCCCTCAACTGGGATAGTCGTCTTCTTAGTGACTGCAGATACCGCTGCATCCACCCTGGGCGATTTTAGCAGTTCCTTATCTGACTCTGGGAGAGGGTATAGGCGGGACATGGCTCGGACTCCTCTTAGACTGGATTCCAGTTGGTCCCATTCTTCCTGGACCATCTGGCATACTACTCTGTGGACCGGAAAGACCTTCTGGGATTTCCTAATGGCCTGTATTAAGGGGTCCTCCAATGCCTCCTCCTGCGATGGTACATCTGAGGCCACATTGAGTACTTTTAAGGATTCATTAATTAGCGCCGGAAGCTCCTCTCGCCTAAAGACCCTAACTATCCGAGATTGATCTTCTTCCGGGATCTCTCCTTCTTCCAGCTCCTCCACATCCTCGTCCAAATCCTTCACCGAACCATCCTCCTCCGGAGTCCCCTGGGAAAAAGACGGTAGGAGGTCTTCCCCGTCCAGCCGCTGACGCTTAGAAGGGATGCTGGATTCTGGATTGATCGCCCCTAGGAGTCTGGATGATCTCTCTTCCCCTGGTGTGGTCACCTCATCTGCCCCTAGGCCCTGCTTGCGCAGGCAGTAGGCCTTATGGAGTAACAGGATGAAGTCAGGGGAGAAAAATTCTCCGTCCCCTCTTGCACTCGAGGGAGGGGGAGGCGGAAGCAGAGGAGGCGTGGGTAGCTCAGAGGGGGTAGAGACCGAACCCTGGGACCCCCCTTCCCCTACTAGAGGGTTAGATGATCCCTGGGAAGGCTGCAATATCTCCTGTTCCACTGATGTAGCCACTGCGGCGCAGCTCCTGCAGATTCCTGTCTCTGCGGAGGTGCCCCTGTGTGTCCCACATGAAGGACAGCGTGGCTTGGATGCCATCGGGAAAGATTGGGGCTTAACTTAGTAGGCCCTTACCACCAGAGCCCAATTTCCCTTAGGGCTCAAATACTAACAAAACCCCCAGGAGATCTAAAGGGATTACCTTAACTAAAACCAATTGGGCTGCCCAAAAGATAATGGCGATTAAAAAATAAATCGAATAGACATCTAGCATGAAACTAACCAAAATACACCGAAAATAATTAAATTAATAAAAATTAGATACAATTAGTGGCTAGCTCTCGTTTGTCTCCCTAAGGGAGGTACTTGCAGTTTGCAGATTGCCAATCCTGGGCCCGATGCTGAGAATCCCACCCGAGGGCTCTACACGTGGTAGGCCTCACCACGTGGAGCCTGCTCGGGGAAAAAGGACTCTGGCGTCTGCCTGCACTTCCCCGCTGCGACCGGTGCTGAGTCCTTAGAGAATCACGAGTGCGATCGCCGTCTGATCGCACCGTGAGAAAACCGGGGTACCTCGTGGTTCTTCTCCGCGGTCAGTCGCGTCGGGCCGGGATGGAAGACTCCCCTCCGGTTGTCGTTGCAGCCTCTAGCGCTCAGCCACCTTCAGGGCTTCGGCGCGAGGCTGTTTTTCCCCCACGACGGCAGAGCAAGGAGTGAAGGAAGCCGGGTAAAGCAGAGCACCTCCTCGCTGCTACAACCCGAGGCTTTGCTCTGCGAGCCGCGTCGGAGCTTGAGGAGGGGGGGGGGAGGGAGAAACAATTCTTAAAGGAGCAGAGCCCCTAAAATCGCCAAATAAATAAAGGAAATAAAGGAAAATTACTGAAAGGTAAAATTAAACACAAATTAAGTTAAAAATTAAGGAAACTAAGCAAATTAAATGTAGGACTCCAGTAAGCCCCAGGCTTACGGAACCCTCCAGCTGCTTGGAGGCTGAGAATACTGGAGTGGGTGGGTGGTCCCAGTGGTATTTATACCGCTCCATCCCCCAAAAAGATGGGCTCAGCCTCCAAGCTGCTGGAAGGGTTACGCAACCCAGAAGTGAAGGGACTGGACTGGAGTGACGATAAGGAAATGTTCAGGGAGAGAGCCTCTTTCAATTGAAAGCAATTTCTGCTACGAGGGGACATGGGATGAGGGTGAAGGGAGATCGATTCAGGAGTGATATGCGGAAATATTTCTTTACGGAAAGAGTAGTGGATCCATGGAATAGTCTCCCAGTGGACTTGGTAGAGATGAGGACAGTAACTGAATTCAAAAAAGCATGGGACAAACACAGAGAATCTCTAAAGGTAAAAAGGGGACTGTTTTGTAGTTGTTGATATGGAAGGACAGACTAGATAGGCCATGTGGTCTTTTTCTGTCATCATGTTTCTATGTTTCTATATACACCTTACCTCTGCACCACACATCACATATGCACACAGGCAACCCTTCTCTATGCCACACACAAAATCCATACAAAATTTGTCAAGGCCTGCTATCAGGATATCTTATTTAAATGTTCTATCAATTTCATCTTGTACCAAAAGTATAGAGGTGCCAGTCCCCACCCATAGTTACACTGATAAATGGGAAACAAACCTACATCCACAATAACTGGAAGTCTTTTCAGCAGTCATATGGCAAAACACTTCCTATTGTTCTATTTATTGGGCTGTGGGCAGAACACAAATGCAGGCTTTACTGAGAATATAAATTACCCACTTGAGATAAATAGGTGGGAACTCCAATTCTTTTTATACTAGTACCAATGTAGCTCAATAGGCTCATTCAGAACTTTTGAAGAAATAATTGTTTCAGCCTCACAAGTTTCTAACCTGAAATCCCACTTACGATATCTGGATTTCTGTTATGGGATGATCGTCTAGAGATTGTTTTCTTAAGCAGTTAAAAAAAGTTTGAAATTAAACTCAGTGATTACTATCTAAATACTCTAAACCACTCACTACAGAGGTCTTTGCTAGCTGCCAGGAGTATGTTACTAGGATACAGAAAACCTTTCCTCGCCTACTTAACTTCACTGGCTGCAGAAGGTATGGGATACAATCAGCATGGAGAAAGGTATCTGGGAATTGAGGCATCAACTAAATAGATTTCTGGATATTTGATTTCGCTTTTTGAACTTTGGTACCAAATAAATAGAGGTTTCTTGTTTGGAGAAGGCATGACTTCACATATTTGCTTTAGATAACTTTTTTTATGGTGTGTGCTTCTCTTATCGCCCAATGCAGTGTATAGTTAAAACCTATTAATAAATATTATACAGACCTGCTCACCCAAGCCCTGCTTTTTTTGTTGTTGTTATTGATCGTATTAGTGACTAGGGTAGTAGGAAAGAAAGAAGTAAACTACATTTTTTTTATTTGCTCTGGTTTAGGCTCTTCATTTTTCCATGTAAAATTGGAATTACATTCATTAAATATTTGAAGCAATGTGTTAATAAGAGTTGTGATTTAATAGGTGTTTTGCTTATTAAGCATGCCATTTCTTAAATGGGAGCTTCTTTTAATTCTCTTTGCAGTTGTCTGTATCTTAATGGATGCTTAATCTGCATATTCAAAAAAAGGGGAAAAAAGAAAACTTGGACACCAGTCAAATGTTTTGAAAGTTAAGAGAAAATATTTTTTGCATTTTAAATTTTTAGTCTGTTTTTTAAGATCATTTTGCCTTTTTTTAATTTACTATTTTTTCCTTTTTTTGTTCTTCCTTCTCTTTCCCCTCTAGCCCCTTTTCTTCCTCTTTCTTCTACAGATTTCTCCTCTTAGGCCTCTCTCTCCCTTCTTCAGGTATTTATTCCTATTTTTCCCTCTCTCGGGCATCTTTTCCCCATTGTATCTCCCAGTTTCTCCACTTCTACATGGACTGGCAGCAGACAGCAACCCCGACAGGCATACCCTCTCAAATAATGGGGCAGTCACAACATACTGGTGGCTCATGTAGTAACAAATTTTAGGTAACCTGGCAACTGGTGTTTTCTACCCTTTATTACCATTTAAAAAAGCAACTGAATGAACATTTCAAAATAATTTGTTAAAAGTAATATATGCATCATAAATGAACTCACATCAAAGAGCAATTCATCTTCTAACAAAGCAGGATGCTTCTTCCTCTCCTTTTTAGGCTGACGATTATCAACATCTTCTTCAGATAATAAAGTGGACACAGGCAAGGAGGAGGAGGAGGAGGAGGTGGAGGAGGAGGAACTGGTACTTGAAGAATCAGAGTCTGTGTCACTGTGTAAGACAAAAAAAAATTTCAATGCCACTGCTCACAGAATATTTTAATTAGTAACATATAACAATGGAATGAGTTCAGATTCAAACACCTGATAATTTTTTCTAGATCAGTCCAGGTTATGTTCCCCAGCAAGCAGGTGGAGACAGACTTGAGTCAACTTTCAGTGATCACTAGTATATATACTGGTGCTACGCTGAGAGAATTCAGTACAGCACTTCCTAAGCAGAAAGCAAGCCTGCAAGCCAGCACTTCCTAAGCAGAAAGCAAGCCTGCAAGCCGGTGCTTCCTAAGCAGAAAGCAAGACCGCAGAACAAGCATTACCGTATTTTTCGGACCATAAGACGCACTTTTTCTTCACCAAAAAGTGGGAGGAAAAGTGCCTGCGTCTTATGGTGCGAATAGAAGAAGTTGCAGAGCGGCAGCGGGTCCCCCGGGTCCTTCCGTGTCCCTGGGGACTGCATCATCCCTCCCCCCCCCCCCCCCGGCTTCTGCTGCTGCTGCCGCTGCGTGGCAGCGGCAGAATCAACTGTCCCGCGGCCCCTTCCCATCTGCCCGGCAAAGCATCTTCTGAGCTCCATCAGCGGCAGCTTTCAGGGCCGCGAAGAGAGTAGTATTTCCCTCTCGCGGCTCTGTTAGCCTGCCGGGGCTGATGGGAATTCCCATCAGCCCCGGCAGGCTAACAGAGCCGCGAGAGGGAAATCACTCTTCTCTTCGCGGCCCTGAAAGCTGCCGCTGATGGAGCTCAGAAGATGCTTTGCCGGGCAGATGGGAAGGGGCCGCGGACAGTTGATTCTGCCGTTGCCACGGCAGCGGCAGCAGCAGAAGCCCAGGGTTTGTTTTTCATTTTTAAATTTACTTGGGCTGATGGGGGGGGGAGGGGGGTTAGGACTAGTAATGGGGGGGGGTTAGGACTAGTAATGGGGGGGGTTAGGACTGAAAATGGGGTGATGGGGGATAGTACTGAAAATGGGGTGATGGGGGTTAGGACTGAGGATGGTCTGATTGGGGTGCTAAGACTGAAAATGGGGTTATGGGGGGGCTAAGAATGAAGATGGGGCGATGGAAGGGTTAGGACTGGAAGTGGGCTGTTGGGGGGCTTAGGACTGATAATGGGCTATGGGGGGGGGCTAGAACTGGTAATGGACTGGGGGGGTGCTAGGACTGGAAATGGGCCAAGTAGAAGGGGGAGCTTGAACTGCAAATAGCTGATGGGGACAGGGTTTTGGAATGGAAATGGGCTGAATGGAAGGGGGCTTGGAATGGAAATGGGCTGATGGGGAGGGGGGCTTGGAAAGGAAATGGGCTGATGAGGGGGGGGCTACGACTGGAAATGGGTCGAGTAGAAGGGGGAGCTTGAACTGCAAATAACTGATGGGGACAGGGTCTTGGAATGGAAATGGGCTGAGTGTTATACTTTATTAAATATTTTATTACACTATTTGGTTCAGAATATTTTTTTTCCTATTTTTCTCCTCTAAAAACCAGGTGCGTCTTATGGTCGGTGCGTCTTATGGTGCGAAAAATGCGGTAATTAACATAACTACAATTGAGAACTTAGTTATGGCTCTCTTACCATATATAAGACTGCATTGGACACCAACCAAGACAAGCAGAGAAGGCAATAGGAGGACAGTGAAAAGACAGCCAAGCTTCCTAATTTGTAGGTGTAATCTTACTAAGGCAGTTCCTGGACAGGTCTGGAAGGATTCAAAGAAAGAAAATTATCAGGTAGGTAAAATTTCTCCCTTCCTTATCACCTTGCTAGATCTGTTGCGCTTCACAAAGGTGCTCAGGGAAGAACAGGTAGCCACCCACCAGGAAAAGGCGTCTGCCCTAGTGGAATGAGCACCAAACCCCTCCAGCACACGTCCCCACAGAGAATGCATAGCTACTCACCTGTAACAGGTGATCTCTGGGAACAGCAGGAATTTAGTCTTCACATATGGGTATCGTCGGTACCAATGGAGCCTGCACAGGAATGCTCCCCAGCGTCCAATTAGAAAGCTTTTGGGAGCATCCCACAGCGCCTGCGTGCTGCCTTCCCGCCTTTCCCAACTGCCTCTCTCCAGTTGAGTTTTAAAGCTGAGACGGAAGAAAAGAGAGAGAGGAAAGAAAAGAGAGATACAACTCCTAGGGGAGGTGGGTGGGTTGTGAAGACTAAATTCCTGCTGTTCCCGGAGATCACCTGTTACAGGTGAGTAACTATGCTATCTCCAGGAACAAGCAGGAATGTAGTCTTCACATATGGGGACTCCCTAGCTACAGATGCCAGGGAGAGACCCCAAAAGTTGTGTGCCCCTGTGAAAGGGCTCCACTTCCCCCCATGGATCTCTGGCATCCTACCGGGAAAGGTGGGTAGGAGTTGATTAAGTATGGAACAGGTGCTGTAGAACAGCCTGACCAAACAAGGCATCCCGGCGGGAGTCCTTGTCTAAGCAGTAATGGGCTGTGAAGGTATGAACCGAGGCCCAAGTAGCTGCACGACAGATGTCGTCAATAGACACAGAGTATAGATGAGCCATTGAGGCTGCCATGGCTCTCACATTGTGAGCTGTGACATGGCCTTCCAGAGAAAGGTTCTTGCTCTGATAGGCAAAAGAAAACACTGTGCAATACAGTTGGACAATATTCTCTTGGAGACTGGAAGTCCCAAATGAGAAGGATCGAAAGCAACAAAGAGTTGTGAGGACTTTCTATGTTGCTGTGTCCTCTGTAAGTAAAAGGCAAGTGCTCTTTTACAGTCCAAAGTATGAAGATTCCTTTCTGCATTTGAAGCATGAGGCCTCGGAAAAAATACAGGCAGGTAAACCACCTGGTTTAAATGAAAAGGTGAGACCACCTTTGGCATAAAGTGTGGATGAGTCCTAAGGACTACCTTATCATGATGGAACCTCGTGTAAGGAGGATCAGCAACTAATGCTTGCAATTCACTGATGCGAAGTGCTGATGTGATTGCAATGAGAAAGATAACTTTCCAGGAAAGGAATTTCAAGGAGGTAGTAGCTAAAGGTTCAAAAGGCGGCTTCATGAGCTGCCCAAGGACCAGATTCAGGTCCTATGCCTCTGGAGGTGGCCTAATGGGAGGCTTAGTTAGAAGAAGGCCCCTCATAAATCTCGCTATGAGAGGATGAGAGGAAATAGGTTGTCCATTTAAAGGCTTTAAAGAAGCTGAAATAGCACTTAAATGGACTCTTACTGAGTTAGTCTTAAGTCCTGCATTAGATAAATGCAGGAGATACTCCAGTAATCATTCCTACGGTATCGCAGAGGGGTGAAGACCCTTTTGCGAACACCATCTGGAAAACCTTTTCCACTTGAAAGCATAAGAGCGTCTTGTGGAAGGTTTCCTGGAAGTACAAAGGACATCCCTTACTTGTTGAGAAAGGTTAAGACCATGAAGGTCTAGGCTCTCAGCAACCAGGCCCTAAGATGCAGAGAGTGTGGATGCCACAACATCCCATCCTCCTGAGACAGGAGATCTGGAGCAGATCCTAACTCCAGATGTAATAGCGAAGGGCCCGCAACCCCAATAATACCCGGAGTCAATGGACGAGGATTCAACTCCCTTTTATTGTATATACAGTCTCAGCACTGGCATACAAAATGTCTGAGCACAGGGCTCAGAAAAATGACAGTTTATATACTTTTCTTCTCCAGTCTAATACAGGCAAAGTCCTCATTGGCCACATTGGCCCACTTACTCTCATCCAATAGACATCTCTGACCGGGCCCAGGACTCGCTCCCCCTGCTTGGGTCTTACTAGCCACGGGTCAGCAACTAGACATAACACTAAACATAATACTTCTGCTAAAGTATACAGTATATTTCACTACTCTTGCAAGGTCAGTTAGCCACAAAGATAGTGGAAGGCATATCAGAAGCATTCTCATCAAAAGCAAAACAAAGCGAGGCCAAACAAAGCAAGGTTAAGACGTGTTTCTAATAGCTACTGGTGATTTCTGTAATATTCCAGGCACATATCTCTAGCCCTGGCTCAAAATTCTAAACAATCAAAACGCTAGACAAAATATTCTTACACTGTTCAGCTTCTCTACTATATTTTCATCCTAATTACGAGGTCAGTGCATATCTAGCAAAGATACAGCGGAGGACATTCCTACTAAAGCAGACATCTGGCTTACCTAAACAATAAACAGTAAAAGTTTTAATTCTCTTATCTCCAGGAGAGCAGAACATGTTATCAAACCAGAATAGAACAGTATTTCTTTCTAACAGCTAACAGCATTCTATAATTTTCCAAAATCAGCAATAACATTTTAAAGCAGGAGAAAAAGGGCTTCAGCAATAACATTTTAAAGCAGGAGAAAAAGGCCTTCAGACCTAGCTCTGCTACATGCTAGGCCAAAAACAACGCGGGAAGCCAGGCCCGCAACCGCTCCAGGCCTCCCGGTCACCGACGAAAGACTGCAGCCCCCAAAATAAGAGCAAGAGCCAAGGCTCACGAACTTACCCTGACCGGGAATCTTAAACGAGCTCTATCCCGCGGTACTGCTTTAGGCAGAGCAGTAACCGCTGAAGAGCCTCCTGTGATCGGGCCCCCGTGCCAGAGAGAAACACAGAGCCTGTCAGGAACCGTCAAAGGCTGCGTTGTGCTGCCCCAGGCATCACTCCCGTCCAGTCCAGGGGGGAAGATCTGCCATATGAGGCCACAGCCGCCCCACTGCCTAAAGGCAGGAAGGTCTCGGCTACAAAACCAAGTTTGTAGATGCCCGGACTTTTTTTTTTTTTGTAAAGAAGCACTGAAGGGATAACAAAAAAGGAACTTCGAAGGAAAGTAAAATGAAAAACAAAACAAAGCAAATTAAAAGTAACCATTCTATGCTGTCAGCCTGCCAGAGAACTAAATAATAAGTACCCCTCCAATGATGGATCTCCAAAGTTCTAATACATGACCATCATCAAAATAAACCCACAGAATAAGTTCAATACTATTTTTGTCGGAGCCCACCGAGGGAGGGCTAGAACTGTTTACCTAACCCCCACCTGACGGTAGACTACTTTTATTTTATTTCACCCTAGTGCATTTAAAACGAGTACTTATCTTCATAACCAGCACTACACTTATTATCTTCCACGTTGCAAATCACGAAGGTGCACGACGTGCACGTTTCGGGTGTGCGCCCTGTTTCAAGTGCTCCTCATCCGTTCAAATATGCAACAAAAACGCCGTCGTCGCAGCCATGGGCTATCTATTGTGAATGGCATCGACAAAGCCCTAACCTTTAAATCGAGGAGAACCAATCAGAACCGGGAAAAACCTCACTGTCAGAGGTATCCCCGCTGCTATTGGTCAAAATCTTGGATCATGACTAAAGACACATGAACTCCACGTCATAAAATGGTAATCCAATCAATAGCCCGATTCAGACCATGGGGGTGGATCGTATGCAAAACGAAAATCCATCTTTGTTCCAAACGTTGCAATTTTTGCTCTCGACCAGAGCAGGTCCCGAAGCCACGGCCAGAAGCACCGCGGCAGTCGGGCTGTGTGCCGGGAAGGAGCTCTGCCCCGTATCGTCAAGGGGCAGAGAGCCTGAAGAGAAAGACGGCCAAATGTGAAAGCCAGGGGGCCCGACAGGGTAGGGCGTTGAAACGACCCTCCCGTTAACTGATAATTTCGTATCGGGCTTTTTTTTTTTTTTTTTTTTTTTAAAGATACTGTCTGCAGGAATGAGGAAAATTTGAAGCCAATGAAAGTACTCAAAATAACTGAAAATAACTGTAAGGAACTCCAAACAAATCCCAAAACTTTATAAAACTATCTAGCCTGCTATCTAACAGATTTTCCAGTGAGCCCAACACCTAGGCTCACTAGGTCCTCCTGCTGCATGGAGACTGGACACACCGGAGCTGAGGGGGTTCTCCTGCAGGCTGCATCCAGTGATGGCAGAGTTTTGATTGGTCCAGTCTCCAAGCTGCAGGAGGAGGTGCACTACCCAGAGGTGGAGGACTAAACTGGAGGAACGATAAGGAATTAAGGTCTCTTCGACTGCTGCCAACACCGCTGCGTCCACGTTGGGTTATCAAGGAGCTCCTTCTTGCTCCGGCAACGGGTATAGGTGCGTCATGGATTGCACCCCTTTAAGGCCAACCTACAGTAGATCCCACTCATCCTGGATCATCTGTCCTACTACTCTATGTACTGGTAAGACTTTCTGCAATTTCCTTACTGCCTGGAACAGCAGATCCTACAGCGCCTCTTCCTCTGCCAGGAGGTTAGCAGGCATATTCAGGGCCTTGAGAGTCTCCAAGGTACACATAGAATGTGAGCCCTTTGGGGACGAGGAACTGTATCAGTACCCACTTATAGTGATTATAAACTGCCCTAATGGCCTTCTGCCTGGGCAGTATATCGAGAAATTGCATAAACATAAGCATAAAGATGAGCACTGGTAGCTCCTCCCGGCGGTAAACCCGAACAATCCGGGCCTGATCCTACTGTTCTACGTTCTCTCCTTCTTCTAACTCCTCCTGCAGATCTAGTTCCGTGTCAATGTCTTCCCCATCCAGCCCCTCCGACAACGGCGACTGCTGCCACTCCTCTAAGCCTCTAGCCCGCTTAGATGCCACTGTTCCTGACTCGTGCTTTTTTGCATCTGACACCTCTTAGCCCTGTGTTCTGGGGCTGAGGAACCACTTGGTAGGCAAAACGCCTTCTGCAAAAGTAAGAAAAACTCCGGTGAGAACTCCCCCAGGAGCCCTATTGCTCCCTGGGCTCAAGGGGTGGATGGTCTGGGCATGTAGGGACTGGGGGCCTGATCCGTTGAAGGCAACATGGCAACCCCCACCCCCAGGGTCTCTTGCAACCGAGAGGGACTCTCCTGCCTCATCTCCTCCTGCAGGTTCTGCTCCCATGACAGCCTCCTGCGTGCAGTTTAGGCAGATGCCTGCCTCCGAGACCACACCACATCGGGGACTGCATATCTTGAGGCTTTTTAGATTGTGCTGCAGTATTGTATCAAAGATATGAAATGGACCTTTACCCTGATCCAATCAAACTGACACGTTCTCCGAGTAAAGTTTACGTTTTTCTTCTAATACTACAAATGGCTATAAGGAAGTACAGCTTCCCTTACAAGCAATATTACAGATTTAATAGGTACATAATCTGGGCTAAGCGACAAGAGATGATCATGTCAGGTTACTCACTGACCATATTTTCATTTGCGTCCAATCCACTGACCGACTATCTTTCAAATTACATATATTTCTTGTATGCAGGCACTTCCTATTTTCCCCAGAGCTGTAGCTGCTACAAACCTATATGTAGCACCTCTTATTTTTTTTACACTTATCTTTATTCCTGTCTCTGACTTTTTATCAGACTCTTCTCAGGAGAAAGCAACAATGTTTCAACCAAGTGACAGTTACATCACCTGACCTCTGAAAATCCGTCCAGCAACAAACAATGGCCTATCTGATTAGGTCTTTCCCACGTGTCTGCATCAAGTCATTGTGCACTGAATCAGTTTTGAGCTGTATAACACAAGGAATGTTTAAGGATTAAGGGGGGTTCACGCCCCTTGATACCATTCTATACCAGGCACTGCGATCTGGCCGGCATGGTGAGAAAGGCTAGGGGAACTCCCCAGGAACACCCTCAATCTGTACCAGGGTAGGTAAAAGGATTTCCAGCACAGTGCACCTCCACAGTCTCAGGCACAGAGCACTAGAATACTTGAACTAAAATAAAATAAAACCAAACCAAAAATCGAATTAACTGAAACTGAAATTAAAAAGAAACTGCAAATGGCCCCCTAGGAAGAGGCTGCTCTGTCCTGCTTTATTCTCCGGTGGCTGCTTCTCCCAGGCACCAAAAACACAGCAGGGGGTTAAACACACGTGGCCTGAATAAGAAGAAATTGCACCTAAATGCAGCAGGGGGAGTTTCCCACACTGCTGCAGGCTCCCAAACATGCGGCTGCAGGCCGATGTCTCCGCTTCTTCTGGCGGTTGCTAGGGGTTCCTGCTGTCCTCCCTCCCCCCCCCCTGCCACTCTTACCTTGGAGCCTCTTTGCCGCATGGCTTTTCCACCCCTCGCGCTCAGCCTTCCTTCCCGGCTTCAGCGCTGAGGAGGGTGACTCGGGGCTGCCGGCTTTCACTCCTGTTAAGCAACTGCAGCTCCTGCAGCGGTTCCTCACCCGATAATGGGTTCGGGAGCAGCCAGAAGTCTCGGACTGAGCAAGGCTCCCACAGAACTCCCCCCCCTCCCGAAATCCTGGGGGGAGATGGGGGGGGGAAGAAGGAATATCCTCCCCTCGGCCCTGTTGTCCCCCGGGTTCTCTCTGTTCCTTCTGATTTTTTTTTATACTTCTGCCTTTAAAACAAAGAAATCCGCACCTTAACAGGGGGAATAAAAGCAAACTCTAACTAAACCTATCTCCTTAGTTGTCTCTTCAGTGAGTCCAGAACCTTGGCTCACAACCTCCTCCAGCTGCTTGGAGACTGAGCTTACTGGGGCTGGTGGGCGGTGCCAGCTGCATATGTACACTAGTATCATCAAAAAGATGACATGCTCAGTCTCCAAGCTGCTGGAGGAGGTGCACTACCCAGAGGTGTGGGACGGGACTGGACTGGAAGGACAATAAGGAACTCCAGCCTAATTATCCCTGAGCCCAGAAGCATGCACACTGCTTCCTCTCTACCCTTCAACGCTTCCCTTTTAGCACAAAACTTAAACCAAAGGGAAAAGTCCAATTACAATGTATCATTTATTTTATTTTATTTTATTTATTTAACAAGTTTTTTATACCATCTTATCTTTAAAATCAAAGCAGTTTACAGTATAGCTTAAAACAGAACAATTACAGAGAACTCATGTAATAAACGTAGGTTGGGGTAACATGTGGGAGATGCTCGGGAGCATAACCTATAAATATAAAACCTATAAATTTACAAATGATGTCTACAGGTGCAGTTTTGTATAAGCATGTGTCATGCGGGGGTGTACTGGGTGTCCTCTCTGAAGTGATCAGAGAATAGGAAAGTTTTTAGATGTTTTCTGAAGTCCTTGATGTCCTTGGCTGTCCTTATTTTTTCTGGCAGTGAGTTCCAGATGGCAGGTGCTGCTAGTGAGAAAGCCCTCTTCGTTGTAGTCTTGTTTGTTTTAGTATATGAGCTGGGAGTTGGGATGGTTTCTCTGGTGTTTTGTCTCTTGGGTCTATTGTTTGGTTCTGAGCAAAGTAGTGTGTGTACAGATCCAGCTGACATATTGTTTCTGATCTTGAAAATGGTTAGTGCTGTTTTGTATTTGGCTCATGAGGTGATGTAGCTGAAATAGGAGGGGTGTTATGTACTCGTGCTTGGCTGATCCTGTGATGAAGCAGGCAACAGTGTTCTGAGCTAATTGAAGTGATTGGGTGGTTTGAGATGGAAGTCTTTGGAGGATGGTTATAGTAGTCCAGGATGGGGGAGATAACTGGAAATCGGTCAAGGGCGACACCTAGGTAGCGGACCACCTTTTACTGGGATCGGCATGTCCTCTAGGGTGATGGAGGGGAGGGGGGTAAATGATGCATTACGTGAGATAAATGGTGTTTCAGATTTTTTGAAGTCGACTTGTAGGTTGCTGGGAGAGAGAGAGTTTTTCATTTCCTGCAGACAATTCATAATTATTGTATAGTCTAGTGTGCTGAGATGAATTGGTGAATAGATCATAATGTTGTCTGCATAAATGGCATAGTAAGAACATAAGAACATAAGAACATAAGAACATAAGAAATGCCATACTGGGTCAGACCGAGGTCCATCAAGCCCAGTATCCTGTTTCCAACAGTGGCCAATCTAGGTCATACGTACCTAGCAGTTTCCCCAAAAGACACAGGTTCTGCAGTGCTTGTACTAGGCCAAGCATTGATATCCTGGGTCCCTTTTTAATAGTGGTTTATGGACCTTTCCTCCAGGAACTTGTCCAAACCTTTTTTAAACCCAGCTATACTAACAGCCCTTACTACATCCTCCGGTAACAGATTCCAGAGTTTGATTACACGTTGAGAGAAGAAATATTTTCTCCTATTTGTCTTAAATAGTTTACCCTGTAGCTTCATTACATGCCCCCTAGTCCTTCTATATTCTGATAGCGTAAACAATTTATCCACGTTTATCCGTTCCACTCCATTCATTAATTTATACACCTCTATCATATCTCCCCTCAGCCGCCTCTTTTCTAGGTTAAAGAGCCCTAACCTTTTTAGCCTCTCTTCATAGGAGTAGCCTTCCATCCCCTTCACCAATTTGGTGGCTCTTCTCTGTACTTTTTCTAATAACTCTATGTCCTTTTTAAGATACGGTGACCAGAATTGCACACAATATTCAAGGTGCGGTCGTACCATGGAGCGATACAGAGGCATTATAATATCCTTTGTTTTATTCTCCATCCCTTTCCTTAGGATACCTAGCATTCTATTTGCTTTCTTGGCCGCCGCTGCACACTGGGCGGAGGGTTTTAACATGTTATCCACGATGACTCCTAAATCTTTTTCCTGGGTGGTGGTTTCTAATGTGGAGCCTTGCATCTTGTAACTATAGTGTGGGTTGTTCTTTCCTAGGTGCATAACTTTGCACTTGTCCACATTAAATTTCATCTGCCATTTGGATGCCCAGTCTTCCAATTTATCCAGATCCTCCTGCAGTTTTCCACAATCCTCTTGGGTTTTAACAACTTTAAACAGTTTTGTGTCATCTGCAAATTTGATTACCTCACTAGTTATTCCCTTTTCCAGGTCATTTATGAATATGTCAAAAAGTAGCGGACCCAGTACAGATCCCTGGGGTACTCCACTATTCACCTTTTTCCATTGGGAATATTGGCCATTTAGCCCTACCCTCTGCTTTCTATCTTTTAACCAGTTCCCGATCCACAATAGTACACTGCCTCCTATCCCATGACTTTTTAGCTTCGCCAAAAGTCTCTGATGGGGGACCTTGTCAAAAGCTTTCTGAAAGTCCAGATACACTATATCAACCGACTCACCTTTGTCTACCTGTTTATGCACACCTTCAAAAAAACAGATCAGATTAGTAAGACAAGATCTGCCTTGTCTAAAGCCATGTTGGCTGTCTCCCATTAGGCCATGACTATCTACATGCTGTGTAATTTTGTTCTTTATGATGGCTTCTACCATTTTCCCTGGTACTGACGTCAGGCTCACCGGTCTGTAATTTCCCGGGTCACCCCTGGAACCCTTTTTAAAAATTGGTGTTACGTTGGCGACCCTCCAATCTTCAGGTATTACAGATGATTTTAATGAAAGTTCACAGATTACCAATAACAGGTCTGCAATCTCATATTTCAGTTCTTTCAACACTCTGGGATGTATACCATCCGGTCCAGGTGATTTGCTACTATTCAGTTTATCAAATAGTTGTAATATATCTTCCCGGTGTAGCGATATTTCTCTCAATTCCTCTGCAGTATCACCTTTAAATACCACTTCAGTCTTGGGTAACACCCCTACATCTTCCTCAGTAAAGACCGAAGCAAAGAATTCATTCAGTCTCTCTGCTATAGCCTTGTCTCCTCTTACTGCCCCTTTTACCCCTCTATCATCTAATGGTCCAATTGACTCTCTCACAGGCCTTTTGCTACGAATGTACTTGAAAAAGTCTTTATTTCGTGTTTTTGCTTCCGTAGCAAGTTTCTTCTCAAATTCCCGCTTTGCCTGCCTTATCAATGCTTTGCATTTAACTTGCCAGTGCTTGTGCTGTTTCCAGTTTTCATCATTTGGCTCTTTTTTCCATTTTCTGAAGGTTGCTCTTTTGGCAGCAACAGCCTCTCTGACCTCACCTTTAAACCATGCTGGCAGTTTTTTGGACTTTCTTCCACTTTTCTTAATGCGTGGAATACAGCTGGTCTGGGCTTCGAGGATAGTATTTTTAAATAACACCCAAGCTTGCTGTAAGTCTTTAACCTTTGGAACCGCTCCTTTTAGTTTTTTCCGAACTATATTCCTCATTCTATCATAGTCACCCTTTTGAAAGTTAAAAGGTAGTACTGTGGATTCCTTTACTATCTGTCCTCCACTGATTAAATCAAACATGATCATACTATGATCACTATTGCCAAGTGGTCCCAACACCCTTATTTCTTGCACCAGATCTGGCGTTCCACTAAGGACTAGGTCCAGTATGGCTTCCCCTCTGGTCGGTTCATGAACCAGCTGCTCCAAGAAGCAGTCATTTATTTCATCTATTATTATTTCATCATTTATTTCATCATAGTATATCTTGTGCTTTTTGAAGATACTGCAGATTGGCTGTACATAGATGTTGAAGAGGAGAGCAGAAAGGGAGGACCCTTGTGGAACACCCTGTATTGTGTTAATTGCAATGGAGGTGTTCGATCCGACTTTGAATTGAAAAGCAGATTTGCATTAAATTCTGCCAGAAACTTGGAGATTTGTGCAAAGAGACTTATGACAAATTACAGCAAGTGTATGGCGATGAATGAATGAGTCGTACTCGAGTTTATGACGTGTACAAATGTTTCTAAGAAGGCCGCCAAAGTATTGACAGCAACGAATGTTCTGGAAGATCATCCATGAGCAGGAAAGAAGACAAATTGAAGCAGTGTTTGCCACAATACACTCAAATCATCAGTTGACTACCAGGGAACTCGATGAGGACATGGACATCAGTTTCGGTCAGTAAAGTCCATTCTTACTTTCGATTTGGGGATAAAGCATGTGTCTGCAAAATTCGTCCCAAAACACCTGTCCCCTGACCAAAAAGAAGATAGACTGCAGCCAGGGAGTTGTTGGAATGCATTGAAATAACTCAGATTTCATCTAAAAGATTATTACTGGTGAAGAATCATGGGTTTATGGTTATGACCCGGAAATTAAGACTCAATCCTCACAATGGAAGACTCCAAAATTTCCCTGACCCAAGAAAGCCTGCCAGGTAAGGAGTGATATCAAGGTCATGCTCACAGTTTTCTTGGATTGCCAGAGTATTGTTCATCATGAGTTTGCTCCAAAAGCCAAACCATCAATAAGGAGTACTGCGTCCAAGTTCTAACTCATTTAAGAGATGCAGTTCGTCGTAAGAGGCCAGAGTTGCACAGGAATGGTGAATGGTTGCTTCATCACGGTAACGCCCCAGTTCATGCATCACATCTTCTCCAGCAGTTCTTGGTCAAATACCAAATCAAGCAAGTCCATCAGCCTCCACACTCACATGACCTCACATCCTGTGACTTTTTCTTATTTCCAAAACTGAAATTACAACTGAAAGGCAATTCAACGACTTGAAGACCATTAAGCAAAATTCGACACAGCAGCTTAACAGCATAATGAAAGAAGCATTTCACAAGTGTTTCCAGCAGCGGTAGGAATGCTGGAGGAAGTGTGCTTTATCAGAAGGGGAATACTTTGAAGAAGACTGAATGTACTGTACTAACTGTCAGTGTTATATTTCTTGTGTTATTGCATTTTTTGATCACACCTTGTATATCGGGGGGAGGTGCGGGCATGTGTAGTATGTTGGAGGAGGTGTGTGTGTATGCACGTGTGTGTAGTGTGTCACGGAGTGGGTGTTTATGCATGGACATGGGTATGTATGCACGCGCACTGTCACACCGCCCCCCTGGTGGCACTGGGATGTCACAGCAGGGAGGGTGGACACAAAAATATTTTATGGTGGAGTTTAGCTCAAAGACAGGGCCCAGGTTTTTATAGTCCTGGTAGCCTTCTGGGTAACCAAAGCTCCAAAGAATATAACAGTCCGAGTGTAGGGAGAATAAAGGCTTTTATTTCCCGTATTGCAAATAGGTTCAATAGCTCAGAATTTACATCAACACAAAAATGTCCTTGCTTCAGGTTGAAAGAAAAAGAAACATGAACTGAGTTAGACCTGTTAACTTCACAGCAGTACTATAAGAAACACAGATTCAAACCTTCCCCCAGACCACAGCTTTACTCCTCGGCTAAGGGCTCAAAGCTATCTGCCAGGCAATAGCTGCAATCCATCTCGGGGTCCGAAAGGTCATCCGAGAATTCCACCTGCATTGGTTCACAGTCAGGAATATCTAGTGGCTCGCATTCAGGCTTTTTATACAGTGTTTGTACGATGTCCCAATGCGCTGCATCCAAAGGTAAGCCTTGGTTTTGTACACCTCTAGAGTGAGGACAGTTTCTCTCGCCTACTGCTCTTTTACTAGAGAGTTTCTTGTTTGGCACAGGTTTGTATTTTGTAGCACAAATAGTTCTAGAAGGACAGCATTCCTCTAGGCCCTGCTCCTCCTGCGTCACAGCATTCATAAAATCACAATCAGTAAAATAGTGATTACCTTTCCTTTTGGGTTTATCACGGCCAAGTGAGGGTTGATGCTTGTTCCTGCTGTGGTTTGGCTTCTCTGACACCAAGGTAGGCCTCCAGTTCTCCGGCCGGCCTTCTGCTGGGGTTAAGCCACACTCGCACCACAGCTTCTTTCTCTCTGGGCCAAGAATGTTACCTTTAAAAGTAACTCTTTCACCTCCTTCTTGGTTACTCCTCGTTGTGTCTTTCAAAGGTTGCTGGCCTCTGCCAGACTCAGGTCCAGGACTCTCTGGCACAGTCCTTCTCCTTCCAGGGTTAGCTTCTTCTTTGTATCTTTCCCACTTGGAAAGCGTATCCTCTCCCCTCTTGGGATATTTGAAGCGGATTCCTTCACCTGGTTCTGCTGAGTCTGCTGGGCCGGATCCTTCTGTCAGGACTCCTATTCCCTGGTCCTTCTCTCCTTCCAGGAAAGCTCTCCTTTCTCCTTCCAGGGTTAGCTTCCTTCCTGTGTCTGGGCTTTTAAAAGGAATTCTTCCCTTTCTGGATTGGGTGCAGGCCGGTATTGCATCATTGGCTCTAGGGTGTGGCTCCTCAGTCCTCCAGAGGTCCCTCTTGCTCCCCCTATATGGCTCCTCGCGATGCTGCAGCCGGTGTCTGCCTCTTTTTTCTAAGTTAAAAGCATTTTCTTCTGTCTGCAGAGGGTCTGCAGTACCACAGCACGCGTGTGTAGTGTGTCAAGGAGTGGGTGTGTATGCATGTGCACGCATGTATTGTGTGTCGGGGAGGTGGATGTGTATGCATATGCGTGTGCATGTGTGTAGTGTGTTGGGAGAGGTGGGTGTATATGCATGTGCACGCATGAGTACTGTCTCGGAAAGGTGGGTGCGTGCGCGTGTGTAGTGTGTCGGGAGCATGGGTATGTGTTACGCATGTGTGCATGTGTAGTGTGTCGGGGGAGGTGGTTGTGTGGGTGCGCGCACACGCATGCACATGTGTAGTGCGTCAGGGAGGTGGGTGTGTGCGTGCACATATGTAGTGTGCCGGGGAGCTGTGTGTGTGTGTGTGTGTGTGTGTGTGTGTGTGTGTGTGTGTGTGTGTGTGTGTGCACGCGCGCATGCATGCACGTGTGTAGTGTGCCGGGGAGCTGTGTGTGTGTGTGTGTGTGTGCGTGCGCATGCATGCACGAGTGTAGTAGTATGCCGGGGAGGTGGGTGTGTGCATGCTCATATGTAATGTGTCGGGGGAGGGGGGTGTGTGTGTGTGTGTTTGTGTGTGTGTGTGTAGTGTGTCGGGGAGGTGGGGTGTCTGTGCACATATGCAGTGCGTCAGGGAGATGTGTGTGTGCATGCATGCATTATGTAGTGTGTCGGGGAGGTGGGTATATGCATGCATGTGTGTAGTGTGTCAGAGATGTTTTTGTGTGTGTATACATGTGTAGTGTGTCGGGGGTGTGTGTGTGTGTGTGCACATGCATGCACGTATGTAGTGTGTCAGATAAGTGTGTGTGTGTGTGCACATATGTAGTGTGTCAGGGGAGATGGGGTGTGTGTGCACTTTCGACCTGTCCTCCTGCATCCATTCCTTGTCCTCCCTACCCTCTTGCACTATTTCTCCCCTTAATATCATTCAGTGACCATTTTTCTCTACCTACCCATGCACTCTCTCGGACTTTCATTCCTTCTCTCTTAATGCACTCACCATCTCATGAGGAGTAACAGCCTAATGGTTAGAGCTGTGCATTGGTACCAGAGAAGCCAGGGTTTGAATTCTGCTGCTGTTCCTAGTGATCTTGGCAAGTCACTTAACCCTCCATTGTCTCAGGTACAAGCTTAGATTGTAAATAGTACCTGAATGTAGCTCACCTTGAACTACCATTGGAAAGACATGAACTAAATACTAGTTAAAAAATAAAAAATAAATAAAACAATAAATAAAACAATAAAATAGTATGCATTATGGGGGGAGGGGGCTCCTGTAAATATGGCACACTTGGGTGGATGCCCAAATGGATGGGACCCCAGGGAAAGGTCTGTATATTTAGCATGCAACCCTGTGGTTGTGATAGCTTTGGCAGGTGCATGTAGTGGTCTTCCAGTCTTGAAGGACTACAAAAATAGACTGCTATTGCTGGAAACAAATCTGCACTTGTAAGTATTTATCTGCTGAAAAATACTCTAAATCTTGTCCTGACTAGATTGTAAGCTCTGATGAGCAGGGACTGTCTGTCTGTCTCTTATTTAAATAGAAATGCACAGTAATAGTAGTAGTAGCAATGGGAGACAGCCAACCCGGTTTTGCTCTAACTAGATTGTTGCTCTGTGTGTTTCTCATCTCGACTAGATTGTAAGCTCTGACAAGCAGGGACTGTCACTCTTATATGTCTGTACAGCGCTGCATACGACTACTTTATAAATGTGAAATAGTAGTAGTAGTAATAGTAGTAGATCTTGGGGAAAGGGGAATTCTTTGCATTGAAGCTTATAAATCTGTGTACTTTAGAATTCAATGCTTTTATTAAGTTGGTCAGGTTTCATTAAATCAAATCAGAGTACAGCTTAGCAAAGATGGATGAATAGGGTAAATATTTTTTTGAGTAGAAACAAATAAATTGTTTCTAGAGATCTTTACAAAGTGGCCTTCCAGTTAGGAGGTAAGAGATCTGTAAAACTGTTTTAAATAGCTGTTAAAGTTAAATGACATCTTAAAAGGGGCAATCTGAAAAGCCCCCTCTCTCAAACCAAGGGCTGTGTGAACCACCCAGGAAATTGTTAAATTGCCTTAGAAACACAGGCCAGGGCACTGTGTAGCAAGCCAGCTTTTATTAAGTTTTCTTTCCCTACCAATGACATAGGAAAATGTAAAGGCAGGTTCTGGAGGCCAAATTAAGGCTTCTAGGTAGGAAACTGAAATCCAGAACTTCCAGGGTAGCAGACTCAAAAATGCTTCCCGTTCCACATGCAGGACCCAAAAGGCAGGCAAAGCGCTGGAGTCTCAATAAGCACATGAGACGATGGTGCAAAGAAGAGGGTTTTGGAGTTGTTAGGAACTGGATAACATTCAGGGGAAGGGAGGGGCTTCTCCGAAAGGATGGGCCCCACCTTAACTGGGGTGGAATCAGGCTGCTGTAATTAATCTGTAAAAAGAGATAGTAGCTTTTAAACTAGATAATAGGAGAAAGCCAATAGTCATCCAAGAGCGCATGATTCAGAAGATGTTTCTTTGAAGGATACAAGCAAAAGAGGGAAATTAGGGCATCCTGTTAGGAAGGTTCCAATAAAGATAAAAGTAACCCAGATGTCTAAGTACAGAACAGAAAGAGTTGAAAGATTACAAATCACCCTTGTCAACTGATAACCAAATAATTAATATGAATAAAATACAACCTCTAAAATTCCTATATGCAAATACAACAAATCTAAAAAAATAAGATGAAAGATCTAGAATATACAGCACTAATATATAGCATTCTGAGAAGAATCATCTGGAACCTAAGAGCTTGTCCTATATGCCTCAAGTTAGCCGCCATGCATAAAGAATGGACTCTATTAAGGGAAGAATTAGCTGCAATGAAACGCACCTCTTCTAGGATACAATCCAAACAGAGTCCACCACCGCTCCCACAAAGAATCAAACATCCCAGGAACAAATGGATCACAGTGGGCTCTGGTAGATTGCGACCTGTAATTCAGAGACACCCTATACATCATGAGATATCACTGCATAATGCCATCTCTGCTTTGGTTAATGAGGATGCCCAATCCATGGAAACTGAAGGGCTCTTAAATGCGACAGTCAATGCCCAACCTCCTGATAAAGCATCAAATATGAAGAAAAACTCACAGAACAGAAAACTACTACTACTTGGTGATTCTATCATCAGAGGCACCAACTTGGGAAAAAGTAATTAGTCCTTACCTGCTAATTAGTGTTCCTGAAGGAACTCCAGTCCAGTCCCTTTACTCTCGGGTTGTGCAACCCTTCCAGCAGCTTGGAGGCTGAGCCCATCATCGTTTTGATGATGGTGTGGTATAAATACCACTGGCACCGCCCATAGGCACCAGTAATCTGATGAAAAAGCAGTCCTGTCAAGTATTCGTAACAAAAATGCGTAAAACAAAGCACCAAAACCAACGAAAACAGGAAACCCAAAACACACATAAATTTTTTTTTTTTTTTTTTTTTTTAACTGAAAGTACAGAGGGGGGGGAGGGAAGGGAAGGAGAAGGCTTACCCGAGGCCGACACAGCCTTTACTCACTTGTGCCCGTAAGGGCTCCTCCGACCGGAGTCTTCCGCTTCCGCCCCGCTCTGTTCCGTTCCCCTACTTCGGTCCTTTATTCCACTAGAAACCGAACCTGGGCGGAATCAGGGACTGGACTGGAGTTCCTTCAGGAACACTAATTAGCAGGTAAGGACTAATTACTTTTTCCTTAGCAGAACTCCAGTCCAGTCCCTTTACTCTCGGGATGTAACAGAGCAGTTCAAACCTGGGTGGGGTTCGCTAACCCGGACCGAAGTACCGCACCCGCAAATCTGGTGTCTGCTCTTCTCTGGACATCCAGCCTGTAGTGCTTGGAAAAGGTATGCAGAGAGGACCAGGTGGCCGCTTTACAGATGTCTAGCGGAGGCACCAAGCTACGTTCTGCCCATGAGGCCGCCTGCGATCGAGTTGAATGCGCGCGAAGACCTGTTGGGACCTGCCTTCCCTTGAGAATATAGGCAGAGGCAATGGTCTCCCTGATCCACCTAGAAATGGAAGCTTTGGCCGCTGCTTCCCCTTTGTGCGGACCTCCAAATTGAACGAAAAGCCGTTCGGACTTGCGGAAGGAAGCTGTGCGAGAAAGATACCGTCTCAACACTCTACGCACATCTAGGAGACGCAGTTTGGTATTCTCCCCATCCTGTGCTTCTCCCGCAAAGGACGGGAGCGAAACTGTTTGGTTCATATGAAAAGGAGAGGAGACCTTGGGTAGGAAGGAAGGAACCGTCCGTAAAACCACCTTATCCTTGAAAAAAGAAAGAAAGGGAGGCCGAGAAGATAGCGCTTGGAGCTCCGAGACCCTCCTAGCCGAACAAATAGCTACCAAGAATACTGTCTTCAGAGTCAAGTCCTTCAGGGAGGAACTCCTAGCTGGTTCAAAGGGTTCTCTGGTTAGGGAATCCAACACCAGGTTTAAGTCCCAAGGGGGGATCACTGATCTTTGTTGCGGCCGTAGGCGCTTGACCGCTCTCAGGAATCTACCCACATCGGCGTGGTCACCTAGAGCCTTGCCCCGGACCTTTCCTCTATAACAAGAAATGGCCGCTAACTGAACTCGTAATGAGCTGTGAGCCAAACCTTTCTCGAAGCCTGCTTGGAGGAACTCTAACACCTCCGGGACCGAGGCTTCTAAAGGTTTCTTATGGAGATCTGCGCACCACGCCTCGAATATGCGCCAAACTCTGATATAGGAAAGGCATGTCGAGCGTTTCCGAGCGTTCAGCAGGGTCGAAACTACCGAAGCCGAGTAACCTCGCTTCACGAGCCGCGCCCTCTCAAGGGCCAAGCCGTAAGCGAGAATCGATGCACGTGGGGCATGAGCACTGGACCCTGCCATAGCAAATCCTTTCTGTTGGGGAGCCTCCAAGGGCGAAGAGCCGTTAGTCTCACCAGGTCTGCATACCATGGGCAACGAGGCCAATCCGTGGCTATGAGGATTACCAGACCTGGATGGGCATCTATTCGTCTTAGGACCCTCCCTATGAGGGCCCAGGGCAGGAACACATACAGGAGACCTTCCGAGGGCCACTTCTGTACCAGGGCATCCTAGCCTTCTGACATCCTTTCCTTTCTTCGACTGAAGAACCGGCTTGCCTTGGATGTTTCGTAGCGTGCCATGAGGTCCATGATCGGTGCTCCCCAAAGGGCTACCACTTGGTCGAAGACCTCCTGTGCTAGTTCCCATTCGCCGTGGTTTATCTTGTGTCTGCTGAGGTAATCGGCCGTCACATTTTCTGTTTCCGCCACGTGCTGAGCCGACAAGTCCAGAAGGTGTGCTTCGGCCCACTTGAAGAGACTGTCTGCCTCCTTCTCCAGCAGGGGGCTGCCCGTCCCCCCCCTGGCGGTTGATGTAGGCCACCGCGGTGACGTTGTCCGAGAGGACACGGATTGCCCTCTGCCGGATCAGGGGCTCGAGGGCTCTGAGTGCCAGCACCACTGCTCTCAGTTCTAGCCTGTTGATGGACCAGCGAGCCTCCCCCGGGGTCCAGCTCCCTTGTGCGAACTGTCCCTCGCAATGAGCACCCCAGCCAGCGAGGCTGGCATCCGTCGTCAGCTGCATCCATTGGGGTGGATCTAGAGGCATCCCGCATCTTAGGTTCCTTGGGCACTCCCACCAGAGGAGAGACCTCCTGATCTGAAGAGGACAGGGTAGCTGCATGGATAAGGGATGATGCTGGGGGGACCATCGCCGTAACAATGCGCGTTGAAGAGGTCGCATACGTGTCTTGGCCCACGGTACTACCTCTATCGCTGCTGCCATGGTGCCCAACAGTTGCAGGTAATGCCAGGCGGTAGGGATCCATCTTGAAATGAAGCGAGAGAGCAGGCTCCTGAGGTCTCGTAACCTCTGTTCCGACAGGAAAACCCTTCCTTTTCTTGTGTCGAACCTCGCTCCGAGGTAATCGATCTCCTGCGAGGGAACTAAATTGCTCTTTGCCCGGTTGATGACCCATCCCAACTCTTTCAGGAATTCCACCACTCTGGCTGTAGCGGTGCGACTCTCCGCCTCGGATTTCGCCCGAATCAGCCAATCGTCCAGGTATGGATGTACTAGGATCCCCTCCTTGCGGAGGGCCGCGGCTACCACTACCATTACTTTGGTGAAAGTCCTGGGGGCTGTTGCTAGGCCAAAGGGGAGAGCCTGGAACTGAAAATGACCCCTCGGCACCGCAAATCTCAGGAACTGCTGATGGGATTTTCGTACCGGGATATGCAAGTATGCTTCCGTCAAGTCTAGTGATGTTAGAAACTCCCCCTGGTTTACCGCTGCGATGACCGACCTCAGGGTTTCCATCCGAAAATGAGGAACCGAGAGGCAGTGATTGACTTGCTTTAAGTCCAGGATTGGACGGAAGGACCCTTCTTTCTTTGGTACCACAAAATAGATCGAGTATCGACCGGAACCGTATTGGTCTCTGGGGACGGGAGTCACCGCTCCCAACTTGATCAGCCTTGAAAGGGTGTCTTCTATTGCTGCCCTCTTCTCTGGAGAGCCGCAGGGAGACTGCATAAAGGCTGGGGGAACTTGCTTCGTGAATTCGAGAGCATAACCCTCTCTGAGTACTTCCAGTACCCAACGATCCGATGTGACTCGGGCCCAAGCGGAAAGGAACTGCCTTAACCGACCCCCTACCAGCAGACCTTTCTCCTGGGCCCCCGTCGTTTCATTGTGTTTTCCTAGGGCCAGAGGATGAGGAGGATGAGGATAGAAGTCTTCACATATGGGTACGTCGGTACCGATGGAGCCTGCGCGGGAACGCTCCCCAGCTTCCCAAAAAGGAAAGCTTTTGGGAGCATCCCACAGCGCCTGCGCGCTGCCTTCCCGCCTTTCCTAACCAACTCTCCTCAGTTCAAGTTTAAAACAGAGACAAGAGAGAGAGAGAGGAAAGGAAAGATAGAAAAGAAATACAACTCCTAGGGGAGGTGGGTGGGTTGTGAAGACTTATTCCTGCTGTTCCCAGAGATCACCTGTTACAGGTAAGTAACTGTGCTATCTCCAGGAACAAGCAGGAATGAGTCTTCACATATGAGGACTCCCTAGCTGAGATGCCTGGGAGATCCCCAAGGATATGAGACCCTGAAAGGGGTCTGCGTCCTCCTATAGATCTCAGGCATCCATCCAGGGAAGGAGGGCAGGAGTTGTTTAAGAATGGAACAGGTGTCTGAGGACAGCCTGACCAAACAAGGCATCCCGGCGGGAATCCTTGTCCAAGCAGTAATGGGCTGTGAAGGTATGAACAGAGGCCCAGGTGGCTGCTCGACAGATCTGGTCGATGGACACAGAATTTAGATGAGCCATAGAGGTGGCCATGGCCCTCACATTATGAGCTGTGACATGGCTCTCCAGAGAAAGGTTCTTACTCTGGTAGGCGAAAGAAATACACTGAGCAATCCAATTGGACAGTGTTCTCTTAGAGACTGGAAGTCCCAAATGAGAAGGATCAAAAGCAACAAAAAGCTGGGAAGACTTTCTATGTTGCTGTGTCCTATGTAAGTAAAAAGCAAGAGCTCTTTTACAATCCAGAGTATGAAGATTCCTCTCTGCACTGGATGCATGAGGAGCTGGAAAAAATACAGGTAGATATACCTCCTGATTAAGATGAAAAGGTGAGACCACTTTAGGCATAAAGTATGGATTTGTCCTAAGGACTACCTTGTCATGATGGAACCTTGTATAAGGTGGATTAGCCACGAAGGCCTGCAGTTCACTGATGCGGTGAGCAGAAGTGACTGCATTGAGGAAAATAACCTTCCAGGAAAGAAATTTCAAGGAGGTAGTGGCTAAGGGTTCAAAAGGTGGCTTCATAAGCTGACCAAGAACCAAATTTAAGTCCCATGCCACCGGAGGAGGCCTAATGGGAGGTTTAGTTAAAGTTAGGCCTCTCATGAATCTTGAAATAAGAGGATGAGAGGAGATAGGTTGTCCATTGATGGGCTTAAGGGATGCTGCAATAGCACTCAAATGGACTCTTACTGAATTTGTTTTAAGTCCTGCATTGGAGAGATGCAGGAGATAGTCTAACAAAGAAGTTAAAGGTAGTGCAAGAGGGTCAAGACCCTTTTCAGCACACCAAATGGAAAATCTTTTCCACTTAAAAGCATAGGAACGCCTGGTGGAAGGTTTCCTGGAAGCATGGAGGATATCCTTCACCTGCTGAGAAAGATTTAAGTCTTGAAGGTCTAGGCCTTCAGTAACCAAGCTCTGAGGTGAAGGGACTTGGGGTTTGGGTGCCACAAAGTCCCTTCCTCTTGAGACAGAAGGTCTGGAGCAGCTCCCAAGTCCAGGGAGGGGGCTTGGGAGAGATGCAGAAGTAGAGGGTACCACACTTGGCGTGGCCAGCGTGGAGCTATGAGGATCATAGATCCTTGATCCCTCTGGAATTTGAACAGAGTCTTGGGAATCAAGGGAATGGGTGGAAAGGCATACAGGAAGTCCCGACCCCAATGAAGGAGGAAGGCATCCTTGGCCTGAACCCCCTGACACGGAATTCTGGAACAGAACCGGGGAAGTTTGGCATTCCACGGACTTGCAAAGAGGTCTATGTCCGGGGTTCCCCATTCTTGAAAGATTCTGAGTACCTGATCCATGTGCAGGGACCATTCGTGTGGAAGGAGAACTCGAATGAGTCTGTCTGCCCAAGAGTTTTGGATTCCTGGGAGATATACTGCCAGGAGATGGATTTGATGCTCTCTGGCGAAGGCCCATAATCAGAGTTTCGTTGCAAAGCAACAGACAGCCAGTTCCTCCTTGCTTGTTTATGTAAAACATGGCTACCTGATTGTCCGTATGAATAAGGACTGTCTTGTAGCTGAGGAGGGTATGAAAGACCTTGAGAGCTAGAAACACTGCTCGAAGCTCCAAGTGGTTGATATGAAGAGAGGTCTCCTGTGGGGATCAAGTGCCTTGGGTGGAGAGGTCTTGTAGAAGAGCTCCCCAACCTGTTTGACAGGCATCTGTTGTGAGGGCTGCTTGGGGCAACAACTGTTGGAAGGGGGACCCCAGCAACAGATTTTGAGTGGACATCCACCATTGGAGAGACCAAAAGAGACGTTTGGAGATTGCTATTTGGTCTGAGAGAGCTCCTGAAGCTTGAGTCCACTGGGTGGACAAAGTCCATTGAGCTGCTCTCATGTGTAGGCGAGCATAGGGTACCACATGTACTGTGGAAGCCATGTGGCCTAGCAGTTGTAGCATCTCCCTGGCAGTTAAGTGGATCTTTGACTGAATCTGGGAGGCTAGCTGCACTAGACGTTAGCAACGGGCCTGAGGAAGGTAGGCCCTTGCAGTGGTGGTATCCAACCAGGCCCCTATGAATTCCAGGGACTGAGTAGGGATGAGCTGGGACTTTGGGAGGTTTACTACCAGTCCCAGATACTGCAGAATGCGCCTTGTGCGGTCAAGGGAAATCTGGGCCTCTGATTGAGATGGAGCTCGGATGAGCCAGTCGTCCAGATATGGGAAGACAAATATTCCCAGAGTGCGTAGAAATGCAGCAACTATTGCCAGGCATTTGGTGAACACTCTCGGAGCAGAGGCCAGACCAAAAGGAAGGACTCTGTATTGGTAATGTTTTCCCTGGAAAAGAAAACGTAGGAATTTTCTGTGAGATGGATGGATGAGTACATGTGTGTACGCATCCATGAGATCTAGAGAACAAAGCCAATCCTGACTTTGAAGGTATGGAAGGAGAGTGCCCAGAGAAAGCATCTTGAACTTCTCCTTGCATAGAAATTTGTTCAATTCTCTGAGATCTAGAATGGGTCTGTATCTCCCTGTCTTCTTTGGAATGAGAAAATAGGGGGAGTAGAACCCTGACCCTTGTTGAAGAAGAGGAACTTCTTCTATTGCCCCTTGGGCAAGAAGGGTAGTTATCTCCTGACCTAAAAGGTCGAGAAGAGATGTGGGAGAATTGAAGTGTCTCACCATGGTGTGGGGAGGAAGGTCTGAGAAATGAAGTTTGTAGCCCTCTCTTATGATGGAGAAGGTCCACTGCTCTGATGTGATTTGCTCCCATCTGGGAGCAAAATGAGCTAACCTTCCTGGAATGGTGAGAGGTTCTGGCTGTGTTAAAGCCAGAAAGGCTAAGTTCTCTAGCATTAAGTCAAAAACCCTGAGGGGGTTGGGACTGCTGGGTTACAGCAGCCCCTGTAGACTTAGGCCTGGCCTGCTTAGGTTGCTGACGCTTAGCGGTAAAGCGACCTGTAGAAGATTGTTGGCCAGAAGTGGAAGGAAACCTGCCCTTTTTGAAAAAGACTTTTTAAAAGTCCTTTTCTTGGCAGGAATGGAGGTAGACCTTGAAAGTCTATCCAGAGCAGAATTCTCTGCATCCATTTGAGTGGCTTTAATTTGCCACTCTTTGCCAAACAGATTTTCACCTGTACAGGGCAGATTTCCTAAGCCATCTTGAACCCAGGGTTCTAAACCAGAAGCCTGGAGCCAAGCAATTATGCGAGCAGCTATGGCAATGCCTGAGGCTCTACTGGCACCTTCAAAGGAGTCAAAGGCTGCCCTGTTTGAAAACTTGGAGATGTCCTGAGTATGCCTTAAGCCACATGCGGAATTCTTCCCTTTTATCTTCTGGAATAAAAGGGAGGTAAGTGTGCAGCTTTTCTGCCACTTCTTTCAGAAACATACCCATATGAAGGCTATATGAGTTGATTCTGGCAATAAGCATACTGGCCTGGAAGATTTTCCTACTAAAAGCATCCAAGGTCCTGCATTCTCTTCCTGGAGGAGCAGAAGAGTGTCTCTTTGTACTCTTTATCCTCTTCATAGCTGACTGCACCACAATGGAATGGTGAGGAAGCTGAGTTTTCTGGAACCCAGGACAAGGAGGGACACGATACATAGTGTCCAACCTGCGAGAATGAGGAGAGAGAGTGAGAGGAGTCTCCCATAAATCAATCATGTGTTCATGAAGAATCTCATGAATTGGTAAGGTGACTGCCTCCTTAGGAGCCCTAGAGTATCCTAAAATATCTAATTTTTTTGTTCTAGGCTCTGATTCCGAGGTTACTGAAATAGAGAGTCCTTTAGCTACTTCTCTTATGAAGTCTTGAAAGGACAAGTCCTCTGGAGGAGACATTCTTCTTTTTGGAGAAGTCTCCTCAGGAAGGGCTATGGATACTTCAGGAGACTCATCTGATGTATCAGAATCATCAGAGGAATCGAAGTATCGCCTGTCAGGGTGCTCTTCTAACGCTCGATACGCGTATCAAGCGGTATCGACATCGGGCGTCCCTGGTACCGGATCGGTACCGAGAAGTAGCCCTGGACAAGGAACCGCAGCAGTCGGTATCCTGGTCGATGTCAATGCCGTCGGTACCGGCATCGGCGCTGGTGCCGGTGCCGATACCGACAACGGAGCTCGTTGCGGTACCGCCGGCGTCGCAGCTTGAATGAAGGCTGAAATAGCCTGCTGCATGGACAGAACATTCTGATCCATCGACACCATGAATGCCTGGAGGTCGGTACCGGTAGATTGTGCCGGTACCCCAGAGCATTCTAACAGGTGATCGTCGAGGCCGTGCCATCGATGTCAACCTGTAACCCCATAGGAGGAGCTTTGGAAGCCGGAGCTTCCCGCCGGGGTTGTTTGGCTGGTGCAGGATCCTCGAGGGCAAGCCCGGAGGCATCTCGATGCTTAGAGGGAGATCTACCCTTCGAGGACCTGCTAGGTTTATGTTTGGTTACCTGAGATCCTTCAGGAGAAGAAGACCTGGAAGATGTCGATGCTACTGCCGGTGCCTCAGCAGGAAACAGGACATGGAGCTTAGCTGCTCAGTTCTGTAACCCCCGTTTAGACATTAGGGAGCAGGACGGACAATCCGGAATGGAGTGTTCAGGACCCAAACATTTAAGACACCATTCACGGGTATCTGTAACAGAAATAGTACCGCTACACTTAGTGCATTTTTTGAACCCGGAGGTTGTTTTTTCCATGAGGGAAATTTTCTTGTGGGCCCTGAGGCCTTAAGAAGAAAAGTACACCAAGTGAGGAAAAAATATCGATATATATATATATTTTTTTAAAGAAAGAAAGAAAAGACCGGCGGTACCGGTCCGGAGTCGGGGAAGGCAGACACGCGACCAAAGAAATAAAATAAAATAAAGAACTTCTTCAGCGGTGACAGGGCTCGACCTGCTGGCTCCGCGGCAAAGAAGAACTGAGGAGAGTTGGTTAGGAAAGGCGGGAAGGCAGCGCGCAGGCGCTGTGGGATGCTCCCAAAAGCTTTCCTTTTTGGGAAGCTGGGGAGCGTTCCCGCGCAGGCTCCATCGGTACCGACGTACCCATATGTGAAGACTCATTCCTGCTTGTTCCTGGAGATAGTCCTCCACCACTGGGATGTAACAGAGCAGTAACCATTGGGAGGGACCTTTCCAGACGGAACACAGCACCGCCGCCTTGAAAACAGGCATCACTCGCCACCTGAACATCCAGACGATGGTGCTTACTGAAGGTATGGAGGGAGGAGTGGTCTAGTGGTTAGGACAAGGTACTTCAGGCCGGAGGGCCGGGGGTTCAAGTCCCACCTGGGGACAGCAATCTCAGGCCGGAGGGACTGGGATTTCTAGTCCTATAGGCACTCCTTGTGGTCTTGGGCAAGCCACTTAACCCTCCATTGCCCATGTTCCCTGTAAGTATTAATGTATGTGTGTCATATCCCCTCATGTTAAATGTATCCCCCAATTGACCGCTTTGACCCGGTGAAAAGCGGAATATAAATACAGCTAAATAAATAAATAAAATAAATGGAGGGATGACCATGTCGCCGCTCTGCAAATCTCCACCGGCGGAAAGCACAGTTACTTACCTGTAACAGGTGATCTCTGGGAACAGCAGGTATAGGTCTTCACATATGGGTACGTCGGTACCGACGGAGTCTGCGCGGGAACGCTTCCCAGCGTCCAATCAGAACGCCTCTGGAAGCATCCCACCACACCTGCGTGCTGCCTTCCCGCCTTTCCAACTACCTCTCCTCAGTTAAGTTTTAAAGCTGAGACAAAGAGAGAGAGAGCAAGGAAGGGAAAGATAGAGATAGAGAAAAAACAACTCCCAGGGGAGGTGGGTGGGTTGTGAAGACTTATTCCTGCTGCTCCCAGAGATCACCTGTTACAGGTAAGTAACTGTGCTATCTCCAGGAACAAGCAGGAATGAGTCTTCACATATGGGGACTCCCAAGCTCAGATGCCCAGAGGGAGTCCTAGCATGTTGCAAGTCTAGAACGAGCCATGCTATTCCTCAGGACCTCAGGCATCCTGGGGATGGAGGGTAGGAGTTGAATACAGAAAAGGAGCTGTGGAACAGCTGGCTAGAACAGGGCTTCTAAAGGGGAAGACCCTGTATAGAGGGCATTTAGTAGTAAAATATTGTAATCTGGGCCTCCCTTGTTGGCATTGCACAAGTCCACTGAGCTACATATGGATCTGTTGGAAGAGCCAGTGAATGTGCTCAAGGGGTACCTCACTGAGAAGTAGAGGTAATAAAGTAGGACAAAAACAAGTGGAGGTCAGAACCCTACAGGGTGAGAAATAGCCCCAGGGGAAAAACTGGGGTAGTATGAGAGGTAGAGCTTCAGCGGAGACGCAGAAGGTACTATTAAAGAAAGCTTAAGCTGTTTGGTCCAAAACAGTACAAATCTAGGACCAAGGGAAAAAATGAGTCTGACCCAACTGGACTGGGGTTGGAAACAGTCCATGTAGGGGAGAAAGGGTATGGAGACCCTTGTATCTGATAAGAAAGTAAGGACAGACTCAGGAGCGCTAAGCTTTAGAGTAACTGAAGCTCCGCAATGTCTTTCCTAAATGGGGTCAATTAGGAAAGAAAAAAGGTACATGGAGAACTTCAGGAGTACCTAACCTAAAAAGGTTATGGTAAGGAAAAGTTTGTTAATTACCACAGGGAGTGGTTATAAGTGTAGCCCCCTAAGTATGCTGGCACAGCATTGATAGGGGTAGTGCCCATCTGTCAGGATCATATAGGAATGTAGGGATATCTGAACCTAACAGACAGATAGATAAGTAGATGGATACAGATCTATCTAAAAACATATCTCACTATATCTATAAATATATATTTATTTATTTATTTAATAGTATTTCTATTCCGCCTTATCTTACAATCAAAGCGGTATAACAGCAAAACAAACAAAAGAGGTGATGGTGATGGTGTAATCATGCAGTGAGGTTTATATCGTAGTTTGAGAGTATGATGTGTTGTGTATTAGAATAGATTGAGCTATGTACATTGTGCGCTATTATACAACATGTGCTATAATACAATCTTCTATATGTATATATGTGTGTGTGTGTATATAAATATATATATATATATATTGAAATATATAAACATATAGGGTATATATGCCTATATCTATAAGAGATATGTATGGGCAGAAGACACACAGATAGATATAGATAAGGATATATGTATCTATATCTATCTATATATACCTATATGAATATGTAGGCATATGGACACATGTCTCCAGGTATGTGGATGGAGAGATGTCCATAGAACCTCATCCCCCCTAGGGATATAGGGAGAGAGGAAGATTTATCTGACACCAAGATGGTTGATACCTGCTTGAATAGATACATAGAGAATCCTCTTTTCCTGGTTATGACTGGCAGAGTCAGAGGAAAGGTTTCCCTGACAAGAAGAAGTCTGAAGTCTTTGCAGTATTTGAGCTCTTGAATAACCAGGATGGCCTAAGTGAAAATTGCAGAGGATAACTTCAGTCAGTAGATAGGAAGTCTAAATCTCTCCAGGATTGCAGTATGGAGAATGGATAGAGGATGCCTCTTGAGGAATATACCCTAGTGACCCACCTATGAGGGCAAGATGGGTATTAGGCGTCCTCTAGCTGCCATTGAAGAAGTTTATCTCTGACTAGAAGATTCAAGGAGATATGGGCCAAGTCAGGGAATTGGCCCTCCTTGAGGTTTTCACGTAATGAAAGGCCTGAGGCTTATGCCTCAAAAGAGATATAAGATAAGATGGTAAGGGTAGGGGATACCTGCCAGACATGGAACATGACTGGGGGAACCCCTCCTAACCATCTGGGGTTATCTGCTAGGCCAGATGTTAATGCTCTCTAGCAAGGGCCCATAGTGCAAAGTTACTCTGTAGAGATGCAGAGAGCATGCTGCAGGTTGGTTAAAAGAAAAAACTGGCTGTGGAAAGCCAGTAGGCAACCAGCTATTCTGCCAAAGACAAGGGGGCAAAGAATAGAAGGTAACCAACCAGACTGTGATAATAGGGTTTCCCAAACGAGGTTACTAACCTGTTTGGGACTTAGCAGTGAGGCTAGGAGGATTGCTAGTGGAGGGGAAGCCCTGGTTGTGTGGTGAACAAAACCAGTGGCTTAACCACTAGGAATTGCTGTATGTGCAGCAACTACCAGGGCAGTGTGGAAAAATTTGTTTTCCCTCTTCCTTTTTTAGATTGGGAAAAAGAAAGAACAGACATGGTAGGACTTCCTATTGTCTGATGAGCTGCCCTAAGGTAATAAGGGAGGGAAAGAATTCCAGAAGGGAGAATCCCCCGGTAGAACAGGTAGAGGACCACAGGGGCTTACCCGTTTAAAAGGGTCCCTCTTACAAACCAATGTTGTAGGAAGAGGGAGGTAAGACAAAGTTGCAAGAGACCAACAATGGAGAAAGTCTCTGACAGATGAGATGATACATGCCAGTACAGGGAAACAACTGCCTATTGCTAGTTGTTACCTCCCTTTCCTCCAAGAGGAAGAGGAAAATCTGTTAAGTATGGGCATGAGCATCATAAAGACTCTTAGAGTTAGAGAAAAGATGTCTCATGAAGAGATATCTAGGAAGGTTAGGATAAAAATTAGTGCAGATACTTCAAGTGAAAAGAAGCAGACTGCCACCATAACCACCAACCAAGAGGGACAATGATCTATTTGAAACCCTGCGACTGCTGGGTTTGTTGACCATGATGAGGTTTATTATTTATTTATTTATTTTATTACATTTTCTTTTATACCGCGCTATTTAAGATCAGTGCGGTTTACAATAAACATTGAAACTACACATCTCAGTTTAGTGATTTGTGCTTACAATAAACATTTAAAATAACTCGGGTATACAATGAACAAGTTTCTTAACAGGGAGAACAGGGAGAACAATAACTATATACAGGACAGTTAATGTAACTATATACATGGTTACGTGCACAGCACGAGCTTCTCAGAGTAAGTTAAGTATGGAGGCGGTTAAGGTGTGGTTGCAGGTATTCAGACTAGGAGTGTAAGATGCGTGGGCTTGAGGAGCTACCATGAGGTGTGGAAGTAGGTTGTGGATTCTTCAGACCAGGGCGATGTTTCCCATGTTTGGGAACATCTGTGTGATGGGCAGATGATGGATAAAACCTTCTTCCCCTAGGGGAAGAAAGTTTGGTAGGACATTTCCTACCTACTGGGAAAGCAGAAGGTGTAGGACAGCCTCTAGAAACAGGACAGTCAGCTGTTAACTGAGCAACCTGGAGTAAAGACTCCTTATTAAAGAGATTTTCTCCAGTGCAAGGAGTATTTCCCAGTCTAACTTGTGCCCATTTGTCTAAGTCTGAAGCTTGGAGCCAGGCTTTACGTCGTGCCCCTATAGCTATAGCAGAAGTCCTGCTAACAGACTCAAAGGAGTCTAGGGAAGCACGAGTAAGAAACCTAGAGATATCCTGAGCATGACTAACCAGTGAGGAATAGTCTGCACTCTTGGGCTCTTGAAGAAAAGGAGTCAAAAGATGTAATTTATTTGTGACCTCCTCAAGAGATAGACCCATATAAAAAATATATGAGAGAATTCTTGCTGAAAGCATGGATGCCTGGAAGGTTTGACGTCCAAAGGCATCTAGTGTCTTAGACTCACAACCTGGCGGATAAGAAGAGTGCTTTTTATTACTCTTCACCCGCCTCATTGCTGATTCTACTATAATGGAATGAGGAGGAAGTTGAGTCTTTTGAAACCCTGGAGAGGGGGGCACCTGATATAGAAGATCAGTTGCTCTGGAAGGTGGGGGTACCTTTAAAGGAGCTTCCCACATTCGTAGAAGGAGATCCTGCAAGGAATGATGCAAAGGAAGCATTATGTTCTCCTTTGCTTTGCTAGGAATAGAGAGGGATTCTGTATTCCTTTGTGTAGGATCCTGTCCAGGAATGGCAAGTGATTTTGCCATATCCAGGAGGAAAGCCTGAAAAGAAAGATCCCCAGAGGCAACGTTCCCTCTAATTTTCTGTAGGCTGTGAGCGCATAAAATATCAGCTGTGTGCAGCTTTTGAAGGAAGGTTAAACTTTTGTGCGCCACATAACGACACTCGGAGTTATATACTTTTAAAATTTGACTAAACGTCAGAATACAGTATGTACACCACATTGATTTTAATCAAATTAAATGAAAATAGACGATTACTAAATGAAGTGGGAAATTTCTAGTAATTACAATCATAACTTTTAAATTTTAAGACGTCTGTGTTGTTTTCCTTCAGAATCAGAGCCGTAATTTTTGTGCGCTCTGTTGTAAAGTATGTGCGCTCGCTCAGCGAGGTGTGTGCGTGCGCACACGCGCACAGCTTAGAGGGAACAGTGCCCAGAGGGAACTTCCTTTGGATAGGCTAGATCTGATGAAGAACTAGCGTTGGCACCAAGGGATCTATTCAAGTATATAGGAATAGAAGATCCTGAATGGTGCAGTATGGGATCCTTAAGAGGATGGTCGCTGGTACTGCAGGTCAGGACCAGCAACAGTCGGTAGCACATCGTCCATGCTAGGGATCGATTCCAAACTCGGTATCGAGGGAAGCGAGCCTGACGAGAGAAGCATGGAAGGCACCGACAGCAATGGTAATGTGGATATCAGTACCGACTTCGGTACCGTATCTGATACCGGTGGATGAAGGCCAGCCGGTGGCAACTCTAACGGTATCGGAGGAACAGAGAGTTGCGGATCCGAATTATCGGAACCGAGCCTTCGGTACCAATGGGTGTCGGTACCAAGGCGAGTCGGTACCCAGTCCTTCAGACTGGAGATCGATTCCAGACTCGGCATCGAAGGAAGCGAGTCTATCTATGCACGTCTGGAGGGTACCGACGTCGCTACTAGTATCGGTGCCGGTACCGATACTGGAAGGTCGGTCTGGAGCGTATCCACCGGCCCCGCAGGTACCGAGGACGCCAGACGACGATCCTTGGTGAGGAATGTTTCATCCAACACCAGTGCCGATGCTGGGGTATCGTTACCGCTCGAAGCGGATGCCACCACCAGGCATGGCTCAGGTATGTTCTGTGAGGGGTGAACCTCAGGAACAACCTGAAACCCCACACAGGCTTTGGAGGCTGAAGACTCCCACCGGGGTTTTGAAGCCAGTGGATTCTCGAGGACAAGGCCGTAGGCATCTCTATGCTGTGCATGAGAACTGCCGCTCGAGGACTGGCTAGTCTTAACAGACTGTTTTTGGGTTACCTGATCCTGTGTAGAAGAAGATATGGTCGGTGCCCTGAAGTTGGATGGGGACCGCGTGTCGAGGGGAACTCGATGTTGAGAACTTCTTCTCACAATACTATTGCCCGAGGGCTCCGGAGGAAAATGGTCAGGACCCAAGCAGGTTAGACACCAATTGTGAGGGTCTAAAAATAAAGTTGTACTGCCACAGTTTGTACATTTCTTGGGGAAAGTGGCTGGCGGTTCCATGGAGGAAAATGGAGAGGCCTAGAAGGCCTGAGAAACCGTGAGACACTAAGGAAGAAAAATATTCCTTAAAAAGGAAAAATTTTACAAGAAAAGAAAAAAGAAACACCGGCGGTACCGGTGGCGCCGGGGAAGGCAGCCGCGACCACAAGAAAAATAAAAAATAAAAGAAGAATTTTCTACGGTGACAGGAGGACGTCCTGCCGGCTCTGCGGAAAAACGAAAACTGAGGAGAGGCAGTTGGGAAGGCGGGAAGGCAGCACGCAGGCGTGGTGGGATGCTTCCAAAGGCTTTCTGATTGGATGCTGGGAAGCGTTCCCGCGCAGACTCCGTCGGTACCGACGTACCCATATGTGAAGACTCATTCCTGCTTGTTCCTGGAGATCCAAACTATGCTCCGCCCAGGAAGTTGCCTGCCCTCTAGAAGAGGAAGCCCGCAGCCCCACGGAGCCTGGCATCCAAGCACAAGATATGCTGATGCTATTGCCTCCCGGATCCAACTGGATATTGAAGCTTTGGCTGCCGCTTCACCTTTCCGCAGCCCCCCCGAAAGAACAAACAATCTGAATTTCGGAAGGCTTCCGATACTTATAAGAATGGACACAGAGCCCTTTTTATTACCAACCGACGCAGATTGCGAACTGACACATCCTCCTCCGAGGATCCCAGAACTGGAAAAGAAACCGACTGATTCATGAGAAAGGAGAACTACTTTGGGCAAAAAGAACAGAACTGTCCGCAAAACCACCTTTTCCCTAGAAAAGGACAAGAACGGTTCTAGACAAGACCAGGCCTGCAAGCTCGAAACTCAGCAAACCAAACAAACAGCCACTAAGAGTAGTGCTTCTAAAATCAAATCCTAGGCCGCAGCCTGATGCAAGGGCTCGAAAGGTTCTCTAGTCAACGCCCCCAGGCCAAAATTGAGATCCTGCGAAGGGACCACTATTGTGCGAGAAGGACGCAGCCTGCAACAAAAAGAAAAAAAACAAGAATCGACCCGCCTGAGACATACGGAAAGGACCCCGGGCCAACAGAATCACCGCTGCGGGTAATCGCCAAGGCTTCCCGTCCAGCCACTTGACCAGGTCACCTCGGTCAATCTGGCACCACCAACGCTACTCTCCCCCGATGCACTGAATCACTCGCCCTATGAGCGCCACGGGGGAAAGACATAGAGAAAGCTGGGCGACCGCCATGGTTGCATCAGAGCCTCGACACTCTCCGACCTCCTTTCTCATTTTCTGCTGTAAGAACGATTCGCCTTGGCCAAAGAAAGGTCGCCATGATAACCATGATCGGAGCACCCTACCTGATGACTATCTGTGCGAAGACTTCCGGATGAAGCTGCCCCTCTCCGGCATCCACCCGGGCTCCTCTGAGAAAATATGCCATCACCTTGTCTGATCCTGCAAAGTGCGCCGCCAAAGACACCTGCAGTCGAGGCTCCACCAAGACGAACAGCACCTCAGATTCCTCTTCAATGGCCGCACTGCCTGTGCCCCCCTACCGGTCTAGGTAAGCCACTGTTACAAAAATGTCAGACAGCACTCATCCTGCCTGACCCTTCACTTCGGATTCGAACGCTTGAAGCGCCAAAGCTACTGCCTCAGCTCCAACATTTGATCGACCAATGGACCTCCTGTTCGCTCCAAAGATCATGTGCAAAAAAATCCTCGCAATGAACTCCCTAGCCTGCAAGACTCGCATCCGGCAACATCAGGAGCCACTGCGGAAGTTCCAGCGACATGCCCGCCACAAGATCTCCTGGGACTAGTCCTCCTGGTGAAGGGATCGCCTGACCTGCACGGTACAGGGGAGACGTTTGTTTAGAGAATCATTCTGGCACGAACATCGTCGTAATGAGGACCTTTGTGGGGAGCGCATGCGGGCTGGCCCACGGAACTATCTCCAGAGTCCCGACTAGCCAAAGATAGCTCCAAGCCGGCAGCACCGGAGCCGCCAGAAACTTGCATACTAGCTGTTGAAGGGCCCAAACTCTCCGCCCCGGGCGAAACACTATTCCCCCTTGGTAATCGAACTGTACCCTCATGTACTCTAGGACTCGAGATGGGCTAAATGACTATTGACCGCTTAGACTACCCAGCTGAGAGCCAGAAGAAATTTTACTACACCGTTCATAACCCGGACACTTGCGGCCCTGGACTTTGTTCGACTCAGCCAATCGTCGAAGCAAGGGCGGCAGTACAAACAAATCCAGAACTGGGCGAACTAGCAGTCCTTCTTTCCACAGAGCAGCCACAACCACCCCCAAAACCTTGGTGAAGGTATGCAGGGCCATTGCCAAACCAAAGGGCAAGGCTTGAAACTGAAAACATCCCCACGGGAAGGCAAACCTTAGAAACCTCTGATGTGCTGCCCTTATCGAAATGTGCAAGTATGCTTCCGTAAGATCCAGGGATGTTAAGAACTCCCCCCTGCGGAACCGCCACCACTACCGATTGCCATGGTTCCATTCAAACGTAAGACCCTCAAAGACAGCGATTTACTTCCTTGGGATCTAGAAGTGACGGTAGGACCCATCTTTCTTAGGAACCATGAACCAACTAGAGTAGCGCCCGATGCCGAAAATCCCTACGGGTCCGGCACAACCGCTTCTAAGTGCAAGATACGATCCCAAGCTTGCCGAATTGCGGATGTTCTCCACTACCCCTTGCAAGGAGACAGAACAAGCAAATCTAGCACCGGGCGAGCAAATTCTAGGGAATACCATTCGCGTATTACCTCTAACACCCATTACTCTACCATTATCCAGACCCCAGCAGGCAGAAACTCCCAAAGACGTCCTCTTATCGACTGAACTGCCACCTGGACCCGCCTTGCTTCAGTGTGGTTTTCGGGCAGTCGCAGAAGAGGCAGCCGAGGATCCCCTTCCTGCTCTTTGAGAGCCCCGCAACCCTTGAGCTCTGAAAGCAAATGTACCTCGTTGGGGCACTCCCAACCGAGTGGTTACTCACTGACCATAGACAGATGGGAGGAAATCACTCGCTTCCTATCCACTATCTTTCTAACTACCTACATTCATTACATGCAGGTACCTCCTGTTTTCCCAAGAACTGTAGCTGCTACAAACCTATATGCAGGTTTTTTTTTCTTTTTCTTTTTTTTTTTTAAACACATCCAATTGTAGTAGTTGATCCAACGTTTGGCGTACTGCCACCGTTTATTGCCGCCCTCTGCAAGGTAAAAGCACAACGAGTATCGGACCGGACATGTCAAATCCAGAGCGTAACCTACTCGGATTATTTCTAACACCCATTCGTCAGGCGTCATCCAGACCCAAGCAGGCAGAAACCTCCGAAGCCGTCCCTCCAATCGGTTGGCTTTCCACCGGGGAAAACTGTACATGGAAATACGGCCGATCAAGCATCTGTCCAAGGCACACAACTAGACCTCAAAGCCCCCATGGACTTCACTCCAAGACGAGCATAAAACAGATGGTAATAGGTCTTTCCTCCTTTAGAGGAGCCGCCTAGAAGAGGGGTGGTCCATTGATGAACCGTCTTTCATTCCAAGAGTCCTACCTGACCCTATATACTCAACTACTGCTCACAAGGAAAAGGAAGAATCAAAGTTTAAAGACCTGTCATGAATATGCACCAAACATTTCAGTATCTAGCAGATGGCCAAATGTGGTATGGAACTGCTAGAAGCAATCTAAAAACAGCAATGAAGTTCAAAACTGAGACAAATGTCAGACGACACATTCGTTCCCGAACCATTCTTTCATGCAGCCGTCAGACCCTTCATGAACTGAATGAAAAGTAGGAACTTCATCAAGACCTGTCAACGGATCTAATGAAATAACTGTCTGCCATCGTAACAAGCAAGGGAGTAGATGCAATCAATAATAACCAGGTGCTGGCCTGCACCTAACTGATATTACTCGTCAAGGGCAGCATCACCTATTGAGACAGTTAACCCGATTGCTTTCTATACCGCAGCAAGATGTGCCACCATCAGCAAAAAACGATGGATTCTGCATACCTGTCAACAAAAGGTGGCCAACCCTTCTGTGCGTTGAAAACTCTGCGACGCTTACATTTTCCATGATTTTGCCAACTATCAATGTAAACAGTCCCCCTTCTCAGTCATTGATAGAAGAATTCCCGGATTGCCCAGAATATCTTACCCTGAATTAACCCCTCTGTTCTCCGAATTAGAAAGGTTTCAACTAACAGTGCCAAATAAATGAATCACTGCTGTAAGAATGAACCAGCGAGCAGACTACTGTCAGAGAAACAAGGCGACCACTCTTCACGTTAAGGCAAGATTGATGGCGAGCAGCCTCTTAATGTCGAAATATGTTTATACAGGGGAACAAGATCCGAAATTGCCACATGATTGAGGCTTTGTGCTTTCAGGTTAATCTAATTAGCAATTTAACTCCTGCAAAGGGTTCATCTTCTCTGGTGTTCTACATTCTGGCTTGCAAGCAAACAACGGGTGCACATGTGCTTGCCCTGAACCACCTTGCATTAGGCCATGCCTATGAAACTGCTGATGTGCAACATTTTCTTTTCTCCCCCCCCCCCCAACTATAGTCATGTGTCAGCCTACGGCTCCCAAACCACTGCTAACGAGGTTGAGCTAATTAATAAAGAGACCACCACTAGCAAATAACACAAAAAGAACAAATAAACGTAACCTTAACATTTTCTGCAGCGAGTGCTAAGCTACACAAGGCCCTGATGTGAGCTGAGCCACGGCGGGCTGCCACGCGGAAAAGCCTGCGGGTACAAGATGGCTGCCGCTGCTAGAAGCTCTGAATTTGCGCCAAATACCGTTACTTCACAACAAAATGTACGCTCATCCAGCTCGCTGTCTGTTGATGGCGCGGACCCCTGCATGAAATCCCCGCTCAACAACTCAAAAGATTCTGCTCTTACCGTGCATCGCTCCAGCTCCAGCGGCACCGCTCAGTACAGGAGCGAGCGGCCAGCCTCAGAGCAAGCTCATCTTTCTCCTGTCCCTCGCCCCGACCCAGTGCGGCAGCTCGGGACCGGCAGAGGAGCATGTTGTGTGCTGCAGGGCTCCCCTCCGTACAGTCAAGGAGGGGAGAGCTGCATGGGGAAGCTAGACCACCGGAGAAAGAACTAAAGAGAGAAAGAGGAGGCAGACAGTGGCCGGATCAAACCCTGCTACAGGTTTCCTTTCTATCTTCTTCTTTTTTTTTTTTTTTAAGCATAGTCACTAGAAAATTAAATTAAATTAAATCATAGAGATCAAAACAAATCTAAACCTTAAACTAAAGGGCTACCCAAACTGCTCCTTATCTGTTCCTCAAGTGAGCCCATCATCTAGGCTCACTACGTCCTCCTGCTGCATGGAGACTGGACACACTGGAGGAAGATGGGAGAAGACCAGCAGTAAGTATCCAGTGATGTCACGAATTTGACTTGTCCAGTCTCCATGCTGCAGGAGGAGGTGCACTACCCAGAGGTGGAGGACTGAACTAGAGGAACGATAAGGAACATGGTTTAATGAATCGCATGATTGGGATATAGCCATAGCTGGCTATAACCTATTCAGAAGAGACAGAGAAAGTGGAAAAGGAGGAGGAGTAGCCTTGTATGTCAAAAGCAACATGTTTTAAATTATTTATTTATAGACTTTTTAAACAAAACAGCAAGAAAAGGATTATTACAATCTTGCAAGAAAATAAGAGCTATACAAGTGAATAAATCCTAAGAAATGTCAAAAGCAATATTAATGTATCATTAAATTCCTACGCTCTACCACTTTGATTTTAATCTGTTTTTCTATGGGTCAGGGCCCAAATCCCGGGGTTTACTATTTACGGGTCTCAGACTTCACAATGGCATAAATTTCTGGGTTTATTCAAATCCCCAGTGACATGCCTGTTAGCATCAATGACCCTTCGTTATAACCATACACCCCTCTTTATGTGTCAATCAGCAAAATACTTAATCCTCTACTTAATTTTCAACTTAGCTTGCAATATTGTGGGATTCTGTAGTAATACTTCAGTCATTCTATTAATCTGAAAGTCCCGACGCTGTTGTTGAAGCGCCTCTGCGTTTCTCTATTACGGTTCTTCAGGGGACCGTTAGCTATTACGGCTGTACTTTAATGTCGATGCTGCCCACGAATAACTTGCAGACCACTATTTCTCCAGGAGAACTTTTCCCCAGGTCTCAAGACGACGCGCATGGAGCTACTGAAATGCAAAGGGAGCATGGAGAAAAGAAGAAGCGCTCTGGATTGTGTTGGAAAGAGGAGATGGCACTGTCATCCATACTGCTGTAGTCTACAGACCTCCAACTCAAATCGAAGAGATAGATAACACAGGTACACTACCAAAAAACTGCCTCCAGTTTTGCAACTGATTCCTATAGATTTTGGGGTGCTGAATCCAGGAAAAATAGCCAAAATGTTCCATCACGTCACGTTTTCTTGCAAAATTAGATTTCTTACCCATATAAGGAATGTTCACATAATTTCTTTTTAGCCGACTGCAGTTTATTTTCTTGGCCCAAAATAGAGGTTGTAATGGTTAACTAATTAGAAACACTCCCTCATGATATTTTAGAGTGTTTTGTATTCATTTTATACATTAACAGGACAATTGGGAGGCGGGGGGCTAAATCCAGTACTCGCGCTGGCGCATGTTCTTTCCTGTTCGCCTCGCCTCGTTCGCTCGCTCAAACACGGTGGTTGCGACATGAACGTTCCTGTCAAATTTCAGTTTCTTGCAAGTTCATTATTACCTTTTGTTTGCTCAGTCGTAATCCAGCTTTATTCCGAAGTGGTTCACTACAGTTGTAGTTTGCAGTGCTGTGTATTTGTGATGGCTCACAGAGCCAGAGGTTGCGTCAACTCTCCGGACAGTTTTTGTTTTATTTGTGGGGAATATACCGTGAAAAAGCAGCAGAGGAACATTTCTGCATTTATTAAAAAAGTATATTTCGCCTATTTCGGTTTGAAGTTAGGCGATCAAGACAAACCGTGGGCTCCTCACAAAGTGTGCAAGACATGTGAGGAAGATCTACGCTTATGGATGAAAGGTAAAAAACAAGCATTTCGTTTCGGAATACCTATGATGTGGCGTGAACAAAGAGACCACAGCAGTGACTGCTATTTTTGCTCTTGCATTGTGAAGGGATACAACTTAAAAAATAAGAACGTAATAAGTTACCCCAACCTTCCCTCAGCAATTAGGCCTATGCCTCATAGCAACGAAGTACCTGTGCCTGAACCACCAAAATCTTTGGATCATATTTGTGTGGACGGTTCTGATCATGATGAGACTCATCAGATGGCTTTTCCCGATGAGTCCAGTACTTCCGAGTATGAAACTGAACCAGATCCGAAACCTGAACTTTTCTCTCAAGCTGAATTGAATGATTTAGTCCGGGATTTAGGACTCCCAAAAGATGCTGCCCAACTGCTAGGTTCTCGGCTTAAACAGAAAAATCTATTGTCACCAGGAACAACTTTTTATTGGTACCGCAACCGCGAGACACAATTTTTGAAGTATTTCAGCAAAGAGGAAGATTTGGTATTTTGCAACGATATATACGGAGTGATGGAAAAGTTTAAACTCAAGTATGATCCTGCTGAATGGCGGCTGTTCATTGATTTGTCAAAAGACAGCATAAAAGGTGTTCTTCTTCATAATGGCAACACATTCGCTTCAGTTCCTATTGCTCACTCTGTTATTCTCCAAGAAAAATACGAGAATTTGGCCCTGATTCTTCAGAAGATTCGTTATGATGAGCATAAGTGGATGATTTGTGGAGACTTTAAAATTCTATCCATGCTATTAGGGCATCAATCCGGTTTCACCAAATATCCCTGCTTCCTTTGCTTGTGGGATAGCCGGGCCCGCGACCTACACTGGGGGAAAAAGACTGGCCAATTCGGGAGTATTTGAGACCCGGTGAGAAAAATGTTCTTCATGAGAGCTTGGTACCTCGTGATAAAATTCTATTACCACCTCTCCACATTAAGTTGGGTCTCATTAAGCAATTCATCAAGTCCCTTCCAAAAGATGGTGAGTGCTTTCGGTACCTTTGCTCAAAGTTCCCCCGACTTTCTGAAGCAAAGCTAAAGGAAGGAGTGTTTGTTGGCCCTGATATAAGGAAACTCATTTCAGATGGAGCATTCGCTGAAACGATGTCTGAGAAGGAAAAAGAAGCCTGGGATTCCTTCAAGGATGTTGTTCTCAAATTCTTGGGGAACAGGCGGGATGAGAACTATAAGGATATTGTTGCCAGGATGCTCAATGCCTTCAAAGAACAAGGCTGTAACATGAGCCTGAAAGTCCATTTCTTGCACTCCCATGTGAACTACTTTCCCGAAAACTTGGGGGCGTACAGTGAAGAACAAGGTGAAAGGTTTCACCAGGACATCAAGGACGCAGAGAGAAGGTACCAAGGAAGATGGAACACCACTATGATGGCTGATTTCTGCTGGTTGCTGCTGCGGGAAACCCCAGATGAAAAATACGCCAAGCAGCACACCAAGAGAAGCATTCGGGGGAAGAAGAAACGGGCCCACCAGGAGATTGATTGACCCAAGAATGACTTTAAAATCTAAACTGTGTTGACAAATATCGTGTTTTTACTAAACTTTGAAATAAAAATTTGCTAGTTATTACCACAGTGTCGGATCTCATTTATTAGAATTTTATTTTCACACCATCGGGTGTTTGTCTATGGTCATGTATTGCAATGGTGCAGTTTGCGTTTTCTATTCTTACATACATACCTGTACAACATTTTTTGCACATTTCTTTGCTTTGCTTTGTGTCTAACCTCGCTCTTATATGCTCAATGTTTGTGCACATGTATGTGGCTGTTTTAAGTGCAGACAATTTTGCTACCATCACAGTGTGTTTTGTTGACATTACTCTATTCTTATGTGCTGCCTTGTTACAATTTTCTTTATTCTTATTTGAATAACTACTAAACAATTAGTATAAAGAATTCATCCAAGAAACTTTTATCTCGATCGCACTCAATCTGAAACGTTCACCTCAAACTGCTAACCCAATGTAGCAAAAAATCTGTATGTGATGGAGCAAATTGGTTACCAGATTTGGATTCAGCGCACCAAAAAACGTAAAAATCAATCGAAACATTAGAGGCAGTTTAAAAAAAATTTTTTTTAGTGTACCTGTGTAACAAATTGATTATAGATATTGCCAAAATAGCCACAAAGGAGGAAGTGATCATATTGAGTGACTTTAATCTACCCGATGTGGATTGAATTACTACTTCTGAAAATCTGGAAAGAAGCAAAAAAATTGTGGATGCTTTCCAAGATGCATTACTTAGACAAATGGTGATGGAACCAACCAGGGAAAGCTCAACGCTGGATTTATTTTATTTTATTTATTTATTTTTATTTAACATTTCTTATATACCGCCTTTTATGACATCAAGGTGGTTTACATTGAACAAACTGAAATTACATTTAACAGGGCAATATAACTTGGAGATAACTATTTGAACCCCCGACCTTCCGGCCTGAAGTACCTTGCCCCAACCACTAGGCCACTCTCCCACTCCACTTTAGTGCACACCAACGGTGATAGCGTGTCGAATGTCTGGGTGGGTGCCCCTGTGAGCAGCAGCAATCATCACATGGTGTGGTTTGAGATAAAAGCCAAGGTGCAGTCCAATCATAGCTAGCTCAAAGTCCTAAACTTCAAAAACACTGACTTCAGTAAAATGGCCAAGTACCTAAAGGAGGAGTTGTCAGGGTGGAAGGGGATAAGGGATGTGGAATTGCAATGGGCTACACTAAAGGTGGCAATAAAAGGGGCAACAGATGTAATATGTAAGAAAAGTAAATAAAAACAAGAGGAGAAGGAAACCTATTTGGTTTTCCAAAGAAGTGGCTGCTCAAATAAAGGCAAAAAACACAGCTTTCACAAAATTCAATAGCCTGCAAACAGAGGAGCAAAGAAAGGAATAAAGGATCAAACTAAAAGAGACAAAAAGACAAATAAGGATAGCAAAATCAAAGGCAGAGGAAAAGATGGCTAAAGATGTGAAGTGTGGCGATAAAACTTTCTTCAGGTATATTCGGAAAAGGAAGAAGATCAGAGGTGGACTTGCAGGACTCAGAAGTGCTGGGAACAGACTCGTGGAAAGTGACGTTGCAAAAGTGAAATTGCTAAACAAATACTTCTGCTCTGTTTTTACTAAAGAAAATCCTGGAAAAAGACCACCTGTGACTCCCAAATATAAAAATGGGAATGAAGTAGATACCACACTATTCACAGAAGATGATGTGTTAGAACAACTTGCAAAACCCATGGGACCAGATGGGATACATCCCAGGATACTGAAAGAGCAAAGAGAGGTTCTTGCAGGGCCGTTAAAGGATGTTTTCAACAGATCCTTGGCAACAGGAGAAGTTCCTCAGGATTGGAGAATAGCTGATGTGGTACACAAACTACAGGCCCGTGAGCCTTATCTCGGTGGCAGGAAAAGTAATGGAGGCGCTCCTGAAAGAGCGAATAGTGGACTTTCTCAAAACCAACAGGCTGCAAGATCCGAGGCAACATGGTTTTACCAAAGGACAATCTTGCCAAACAAATCTGATTGAGTTCTTTGACTGGGTGACGAGAGAACTAGATCAGGGGCATGCAATGGATGTCATCTACCACAGCAAAGCCTTTGATACTGTTCCTCATAGGAGGCTTATCAATAAACTCAGTAGTTTGGGGATGGGTCCCAAGGTGGCAAACTGGATCAGAAATTGGTTGACTGACAGACGGAAGGTGATGGTAAATGGAGCTTACTCGGATGAAAGGAAGGTGATTAGCGGGGTGCCCCAGGGTTCGGTCCTGGGCTCGGCACTGTTCAATGTATTTGTGAGTGATATTGCTGAACGACTGAATGGAAAAGTCTGTCTTTTTGCAGATGACACGAAAATTTGCAACACAGTGGACTCCCCTGAGGGAGTGGTTAACATGAGGAAAGCTCTACAAAAGATGGAAGAATGGTCTAATGCTTGGCAATTAAGATTTAATGCGAAGAAGTGCAGTGTCATGCACTTGGGTAGCAGAAATCCAATGGAAATGTACGCGATAGAGGGCGATAGGTTGGTGTGCACGGATCAGAAGGACCTTGGTGTGATAATTTCTGAAGATCTCAAGGTGACAAAACAGTGCGACAAGGCGGTGGCAAAAGCTAGAAGGATGTTGGGCTGCATACAAAGAGGAATTACCAGTAGAAAGGAAGAGGTACTAATGCCACTGTATAAGTTACTGGTGAGGCCTCACTTGGAATACTGTGTTCAGTTTTGGAGACCATATCTTGCAAAGGATGTAAAAAGACTGGAAACTGTTCAGAGGAAGGCAACCAAAATGATTTGGAGCCTGCGACAGAAGCCTTATGAGAAGAGACTTGAAGACCTAAATATGTACACTTTGGAGGAGAGGAGGGATAGGGGAGATACGATTCAGACCTTTAAATACGTAAAGAGAAATAATGAACAAACAAACCTCTTCCAAAGACGGGGTAGCTGTAAAACTAGAGGGCATGGCATGAAGCTGCAAGTTGGTAAATTGAAAAGCAATGTCAGGAAATACTTTTTCACTCAAAGGGTGGTGGATGCTTGGAATGCCCTCCCGATGGAAGTGATGGGGGCAAATACAGTGACGGAATTCAAAATGGCATGGGACAGACACATTGGATCCCTTTACAGCAACAGGATAAAATCAAAATAAACTGAACTATCTAATTTCTCAACAAATAGGGGTGTCCTACATGGAGCGGTGGGTTCACCCCTAAACAAAAACATGGGGAGGGGTGGCCTGCACAGAGTGGCAGGTGCACCTACTCTTGCCATCTTTCTGGGCAGACTAGATGGACCATACTGGTCTTTATCTGCCGTCATTTACTATTTTACTATGTAAATGAAAGGTTAGATATAATTGGTATCTCAGAGACCTGGGGGGAGGAAGACAACCAATGGAATTCTGTGATACTTGGTTACAAACTATATCGCAATGAGGGCATATCAAATCGATAGAGGGCATTGAGTCACACAGGATAAATGTTTTGCAGGAAACAAAACACATGTAGAATCTCTATGGATAGAACTTCCATGTAAAAAGAGGAAGGCAATGGTAATGTGGGTGTACTACTGTTTGCCTGGCCAGAACAAACAGATGATGAAATGCTAAAAGAAATCATCAAAGCTAAAGAGAAATTAGACTTACCTGCTAATTGTTGTTCCTTGAGGAACTCCAGTCTAGTCCTGCACCTCTGGGTAGTGTACCTCTTCCAGCAGTTTAAAGACTGAGTATGTCATCTTTTTGAGTGTACTTATGCAGCTGGCACCGCCTACCAGCCCTAGTACCCATTGACAAAGCAAACTCACAGGAGCAACAAAATAAGTAGTTAAACATGCCACAATCACGTCTACACCCAAATAAACTTGTACCCCCCTCCATCCCCTGGGATGGATACCCCCCCCCCCCGCCCCGCCCCCCCCCCCCCTCCAGGATGAGGCGACCTACCTGTTGAGCATCTGAGCAACTGCTACCATCAGGGAGCAAGCAACCGACAGCTCTTCCAGTCCGTCCCCCCCAAACGATGATTGCATCATACTCCTCAGCTCCACCTGGCCACTTCCTCCTCCAAAGAAACCCACTTCAGGACCAGGATGTGCCCAGATTGTCACAGAAAGCACTCATGGAGGGTTTCGGGACTGGAATGGAGTTCCTCTTTCCTTATCATCCCTCCAGTCCAGTCCCATACCTCTGGGATGTATTAGAGCATTTAAACTAATGGGAGGGACCCGCACAACCAGCCTGAAGCATTGCTGATCCGAAACGTGCGTCTCCCGCCTCCTGGACCTCCAGCAGATAAAGCTGAGAGAAAGTATGCAACGACGAACACATTGCCGCCCTACCAATCTCTACTGGTGGAACTAAACTATACCCACCAAGCTGCCTGACCTCTTGTGGAATGCGCACGCAACTCCTCCAGCACTACTTTACCCTTCAAGATGTATGCCGACACCATTACCACCCGATTCATCTATAAATGGAGGTATTAGCTGCCGCCTCGCCTTTGTGCGGCCCAACAGAACCAACAAAACAAACAGATGGTCCCATCGCCGAAAGGACTATGTCCATTTCTATGTACCTTCGCAGGGCTCTTAGAAAATCCAGACAAAGCAGACGCAGAGTGGCAGGGCCCGCAAACACATTCGCACGAGCCAGCAAGGACACGGCCTGAGGTACATGAAATGCTGGCACCACCTTGGGCAAAAAATGAAGGTATTAAGCACAGGACCACTTCCTCCTTGGAGAAGGAAGGGAATGGCTCCTAGCACGACAGGGCCTGAAACTCCGAAATCCTGCTTGCCGAGCAAATCGCTACCCGGAACACTGTTCTCAGAGTCAAATCCTTCAGGGAAGCTCAACCCAACAGCTCAAAGGGCACGCCAGACGGAGCCATCAGCAGAAGAATGAGATCCCAAGGCAGTACCACCACCCTTCTCGGTGGGCAGAGGTGGGACACTGCCCTTAGAAATCTCAGCATGTCTGGGTGTGTACCCAATGCCACCCCGTGGCCTTTCCCACAATAACAGGAAATCGCCACCTCCTCCGGTATGAAGACCTCCTCCGGGCCTGTAGCAAGGTCGCTATCACCAAGCTCGAATATCCATTCTTCAACCTTGCCCTTTCCAGAGCCATGCCCTAATCGAGAATGGATCCCCCTGGAGGATGCGAAGCAGCCCAGGCTGCGTCAAGAGGCCCTTCTGAACCGGAAGCCACCATGGTTGATCCACCAGTATCCAAATCAGGTAGGCATACCACGGGCACCTCAGCCAGTCTGTTGCCACCAAAAGTAGTTATTCCCGGTGTGCCTCTATCCTTTGCACCACCCGGCCTATGAGCGTCCGTGGAGGAACATAGAAAAGACCCTCTTTGACAAACTGCTGAATAGCACATCTAGGCCCTCAGACATTCTCTCTCAACTTTTGCAGAAAAAAAAAAAAGCAGGTCTTGGCCAACTTGAATGTTGCCAATAGATCCATCCCCTGGTTGAATTGCCACTCTCCGGGGCCACATGCACTCAGCTGAAGTAGCCTGCTGTCACTTTGTCAACTCCCCCTATGAGTGCCGCCGATAATGCCTGGAGACGAGCCTCCGCCCATCCGACCAGCTTTTCGGCCTCCTCCATCAGGGCTGCACAGTCTGTGCCGCTTGATGTAAGCCACCGTGATCGCAATGTCCGTGAGGACTCGGACCGCCTTCCCCTGCAACAAAGGCTCGGAACCCTTTAGCGCTAAGGACACTGCTCGCATCTCGAGCCTGTTGATCGACCACAGGGTCTGCTATAGACTCCACTGTCCATGAGCCAAGTGACTGTCACAAGGGGCTCCCCCAACTTGAAAGACTGATATCAGCCATCAGCAGAGCCCATACTGGGGACTCCAGTGGCACACCCCTTTTCCAGGCTCCCCGGATGCAGCCACCACCAGAGGACTCTCCTGGTGTTCCGCAGGCAGCAGAGTACTCAGGACAGGGGTTGATTCCGATGGGACCACCACCGGTGCAGAACCCATGGGACCAGCTCGAGAGTGTCCACCACGATCCTCCGAACCTGCAGCTAATGGCACACCAATAGTCTTGACAACTTCAGGGACTGCCGTATCCACTGTCGTAGTTCCTGTGCCCGATGATCCGGCAGGAAAACCCTGCCCACCTGGGCATTGAAGCATGCTCCCAAATACTCTAGCTCCTGGGCCGAACGTAACTGACTCGGCCAGGATGACCACCCGACTGAGACTTTGAAGGAACTCCAGCACCCGCACTGTTGCTCTTTCGCTGTTGTCCCTGGACTTCGCCTAGATCAGCCAATCGTCTAGGTACGGGTGGGCAAAAATCCTTTTCTTGCGGAGGGCTGCCATCACCACCACCACCACTATGACCTTAGGGAAGGTGGGGGGACAGTCGCCAGACCGAAGGACAACATTTGAAACTGGAAATGGAAAAAGGCCAGTCAGTACCGCCAAACCGGAGGAACTGCTAATGTTCTGGATGGATGGGAATGTGCAAATCCACCCCAGTGATGGTCGAGAGATGACAAGAACTCTCTGCTCCTTGCTGCCCCTATTACTGATCTCAGCATTTCCATGTGGAAATGCGGTATCCAGCGATCACGGTGCATGCCCACTAGGTTGAGATTCGGACGAAAGGAGCCTTCCTTTTTCGGCACCAAATAACTGGAGTACCAACCATCGTCATACCGGTCTTGCGGAACCGAATCCACGGCTCTTAGCTGCATGAGACAAGACACAGTCTCCCCTCTACTGCTGCAGACACCGCCGCGTCCACTTCAGGCGATGGAAGGAGCTCTTGTTCTTGCTACGTTAGCAGGTATAGGCACGACATGGATCACACCCCTTTAAGACAGGCCATTTCATAGAACACTTGTCATATTACTCTATGTACTGGGAAGACATTCCGCGATTTATGCACCATCTGGAGCCGCGAACCTTCCAGAGCCTGTTTCTCTGCTGGGAGAATAGTGGGCATGTTCAGAGCCTTGAAGAACTCTACAATGAGTGCCAGCAGCTCCTTCCGGCAGAACATCTGAACAATCCAGGCCTGATCCTCTCTTCCAACCCCTCCTACAGACCAAGCCCCATGTTGAGGCCTTTTCCATCCAGCCCCTCCAACAATGGCAATTGTTGCCTCTTCTCTGGGCCTCTAGCCTGCTTAGTCGCCACTGCCCCCGACACATACACTTTTGCGTCTGAAGCCCTCTTAGCCCTGCGTTGCAGGGCTGAGGATCCACTTGTCAAGCCCTGTTGACTTACCTTTGCATAAGGCATTTAGCTAAGATAAACTCCAGTGAGAACTCCCCCCGGGAGCTTTGCTCCCAGGCTTGAGGGGTGGATGGTCCAGGCCTCACGCCGGGACTGAGGGCAGGATCAGCTAAAGGTAACCTGGCGCCCCCCACTGCTGCCTCCAGGGTCTCTTGCGACTGGGAGGGATTCTCCTGCCTCGTCACATCCTGCAGGCCCTCCTCCAATGACCTAGCCTCTTACGTGCAGACTAGGCTGATGCCCGTTTCAGAGACCGCTCTCCGTCAGGTCCCATATATCTTGAGGATTCCTAGATTGTGCTGCCATGTAGATCTCCAAGATATGAAATGGGCCCTGCACTGATCACATCAGGCTGACACTTTGTCCAAGAAAGGTTTACGTTTTTATTATAAGAAATACCCATGGCCATAAGCCCTGACAAGCAATATCACAACTTTAGTAGGTACCAAGTCTGTGCAAGAGACAAAGGATGATCGTGTCAGGTTATTCACTGACCATAGACAGAAGGATTTCATTTGCCTCATAACCACTGACTGCCACTGTCTTTCTAGTCAAGTCTTGGGGGCAAATATAGTGACAGAATTCAAAATGGCATGGGACAGACACAGTGGATTCCTTTACAGCAACAGGATAAAATCAAAATAAACTTAACTAATTTCTCAACATAAAGGGGTGTCCAACACGGAGTGGTACGTTCACCCCTAAAACAAAGACATGGGGAGGGGTGGCCTGCACGGAGCGGCAGGTGCACCTACTCTTGCCCTCTTACTGGGCAGACTAGATGGACCATACTGGTCTTTATCTGCCGTCATTTACTATGTCACTATGTAAATACATTTCTTGTATGCAGGTGCTTCCTGTTTCACAGAACCAAACTGCAGCTCCTCAGCACTTTTTCCTGCTTTTGTTGTTGTTAAGTGCCATCGAGTTGGAGTTGACTCATGGCGACTCTCTGGATAGCTATCCTAAATTGTGTTCGGTCTTCAGTCAGCTCATTGTTGACATACTGGTACCCGTTGTTGTTGTTGTTGTTAAGTACCGTCGAATCGGAGTCGACTCATGGCGACCCTCTGGATAGCTAGCCTAAATTGTGTTCGGTCTTCAGTCAGGCGACTCATTGTTGACAGACTGGTACCCGTAGCTGCTGTTATTGTATCGATCCATCTCATTGCTGGCCTTCCTCTTTTGCGTTGACCTTCTATCTTGCCAAGCATGATGTCTTTCTCTAATGATCTCTCTCTCCGCATGATGTGTCCAAAGTATGAAAGTCGAAGTCTTGTCATCTGAGCTTCTAAAGCAGTGGTTCTCAACCTTTTTTGTACCGTGACCCCTTTTATCGTTGGTCAACTTGTGGTGACCCCCAATGATAAAATCAAATGCGTCTCTCTTCCTTTACCGTTAACGCACTGTCGCTGTAATCATTTGTTGAATTATTAATATATTATAGGCCTTTGCAATATGTTTTAATTTATAAAATACTTATTTAAACCACAATAATTAATCACAAGTAACAATATTTGATTTCAAAATTATGATGATTTTGTAGTCAAATCACTAATATGAAATAAAATTATTTTTTCTACCTTTGTTGTCTGACCAATTTATTCTCTGATCATGCTGGTCCCGATCTGAGGCTTCTGCTTTCCTGTCTTCTCTTAGCTCTCTTTCTGTGGTCTATGGTCCATCTGCCATTTCTTATCTCTTTCGTTTTCTTCACTTCTTTCCATCAGCCTATTTCCAGTCCCAGTAACCCTCCCCAGTATCAACCCCTTTCCAGTCCTCACTCCCAGTACCTTCCAATGTCAACTTGCATTCCCATGACTGCCACTGGTGTCCATTCCCTTCCAGTCCCCCTCCTTCCCCACTGACCAGTCCCTTCTAGTACAAATACCATGGCAGCCCCACTCAGATCCACTCCCTTCCAGTTCCATTCTCCCATCCCCTTGTATCAGCCCACTTGTAGTCTTAGCCCCCAGTTTTCTTCCAGGGCCAGCAGCTCTATCCTCCCCTCCCCACAATCAGCCCATTCCCAGTCAAAGCCCCCCAATCAGCTCACTTCTAGTGTTAATCCTCCCTCAATCCCATTACCAGTGCTAGCCTCCCCTAATCAGCCCAATACCAGTCCTACCCCCCATCAGCTCATTACCAGTCCTAGCCTCCACTAATCAGCTCATTTCCAGTCATAGCCCCCCCCCCCCCGATCAGCTCTTTTCCAATGCTAGCCTCCCAACAGTCCATTACCAGTCCTAGCCTCCCCTAATCAGCTCATTTCCAGTACTAGTCCCCCCCCCAACCCCATTACCAGTGCTAGGCTCCCCTAATCAGCCCATTTCCAGTCCTAACCTCACCGATCAGCTCATTTCCAATGCTAGACCCCCATCAGTCCATTACCAGTCTTACCCCCCTTGATAAGTCCATTCCCAGTCCTAGCCTTCCCTAATCAACCCATTACCAGTCCTAGCCCCCCCATCTGCCCATTACCAGTGCTAGCTCCCCCATCAGTCCATTATAATCCTAACCCACACTGTCTCTCGCTTCTGTCCAGCATTTATCCCGTCTGTCCAGTATGTCCCCGTCTCTCTCCTTTGTCCATGCCAGCCCCCTCCCTCCCTCCCTCCATGTCAGCCCCCATCCTTCCATCTGTCCATGTCAGCCCCCTCCCTCCATCCATCCATACCAGCCCCCTCCCTCCCTCCATGTCAGCCCCCATTCTTCCATCTGTCCATGTCAGTCCCCCTCCCTCCCTCCCTCCATACATCCATATCCCCCCCCTTCTTCCCTCCCTCCCTCCATGTCATCCCCCATACTTCCATCTGTCCATGTCAGCCCCCCTCCCTCCCTCCCTCCCTCCCTGTCAGCCCCCATCCTTCCATCTGTCCATGTCAGCCCCCCTCCCTCCATCCATCCATCCATCCATATCAGCCCCCTCCCTCCCTCCCTCCCTGTCAGCTCCTATCCGTCCATGTCAGCCCCCCTCCCTCCCTCCCTCCCTCCATCCATCCATCCATATCAGCCCCCTACCTCCCTCCATGTCAGCCCCCATCCTTCCATCTGTCCATATAAGCCCCCTCCCTCCATCCATCCATATCAGCTCCCTCCCTCCATGTCAGCCCCCCATTCCTCCATGTCAGCCCCCCTCTGTCAATGACAGCCGTGTTGCAGGTTCCCTGCCCCCTCATCTCCTCTCCTCATGTCTGCCTCCCTTCTAATGCAGCCGCGGCTCCCTGCCTCTTAGGGAACCGCGGCTGTACCTGTAAAATCGTTGCAGAGCCCTTCCTGTCTCGACGGGCTCCGTGCAGCATTGTCCCGCCTCCAAAGGAAGTGTTAAACAACTTCCTTTGGAGGCGGGACAATGCTGCATGGAGCCCGTCAAGACAGGAAGGGCTCCGCAACAATTTTACAGGTACAGCCGCGGTTCCCTAAGAGGCAGGGAGCCGCGGCTGCAGAAGAAGGCGGTGAGTTTGCCGGAGTTTGCCACTGCCGAGAAGCGGACTCGGCAGCGGCAGCAACTTGTGCGCGTATTAATTTTTTTTTTTAACTTGGTGGAGGCTAAGCGACCCCCGCTAAATCCTGTGGCGACCCCCGTGGGGGTCGCGACCCACAGGTTGAGAACCGCTGTTCTAAAGAAAGCTTAGGTTTGATCTCCTCTAGTACAGACTGGTTTGTTCTTCGGGCAGTCCATGGTACACACAGTATTCGCCGCCAGCACCATAATTCAAAGGCATCAATTTTCTTCCTGTCTATCTTTTTCACTGTCCAGCTTTCACATCCATATGATGTTATTGAAAATACCATGGCTTGAACAAGTCGAATCTTTGTATGGAGAGAGACATCTCTGCTCTTGAGAATCTTATCTAGGTCTTTCATAGCCATTCTGCCAAGAGCAATGCGTCGTCTGATTTCTTGACTGCTTGTTGCTTCTTTATTGATAGTTGATCCAAGTAGGTTAAAGTTATTCACGATTTCAATTTCTTCTCCTTCGACGATGAACCTATTGATTATGCCAGTTGTCATGATCTTTGTCTGGTACCCGTAGCTGCTGCTTATCCTTCATTTATTTCTGACTCTGGTTTTTTTTTTAATCTTTCCAGGAAAAAGTCACAATGTCTCAACAAACTGTCATATACCTCTCCTGAACCACCTGACCAGGCACAACAGCTCTCTGAAATCTGCCCAGCAACAAGACTATGGCCCATGTCCCTTCCCGAGCCTGAAGGAGGGGGGTTGAGGATCCAGGGATGGATGAAGGCCCAGCAGCTGGCTCCACAAATTCTTGTGTGGACCTCTGCAGTAAATGCTCCTCGCGACAGCGAGGGACTTTCCTGGCCTGGCTCTACAACTGTAGTCCCATGCGGGCAGCCCAGGTAAAGCGTAGTTACTCACCTGTAACAAGTGATCTTCGGGAACAGCAGGAATTGAGTCTTCACATATGGGTATCATCGTCACCGATGGAGCCCGCGCGGGAACACTCCCCCAGCATTTAATAGGAAAGCTTTTGAAAGCATCCCACTGTGCCAGCACCACTGTCTTCCCGCCTCTCCAACTCTCCCTCTTCAGTGGAGTTTATAGCTGAGATGAAGAAGAGAAGGAAAGAGATAGAGAGACAACTCCTAGAGGAGGTGGGTGGGTTGTGAAGACTCAATTCCTGCTGTTCCCGAAGATCACCTGTTACAGGTGAGTAACTACGCTATTTCCAGGAACAAGCAGGAATGTAGTCTTCACATATGGGGACTCCCCAGCGAGAGATGCCAGGGAGATGACCCAGAAAGCTGTGAAACCCAGGTTGAGATGGGTCATGCTTCCTCCCATGGATCTCTGGCATTGAAACCCGGGACGGCGGGTAGGAGTTGCTCTAAGTGTGAAAGAGATGCTGGAGAACAGCCTGGCCAAATGAGACATCCCGACAGGAGTCCTTATCTAAGCAGTAGAGGGCTGCAAAGTGTGTACCGAAGCCCAAGTGGCTGCTCTGCAAATGTCGTCAATGGACACAGAGAGAAGGTTAGCCATAGAGGCTGCCATTGCTCTCAAATTGTGAGCTGTGACATGACCTTCGAGAGAAAGTCCCTTGCTCTCATAGGCAAAGGATATGCAGTCTGCAATCCAGTTAGAAAGAGTTTGCTTAGAAACTGGTAATCCAAGATGACTGGAGTCAAAGGCAACAAAAAGCTGAGAAGCCTTTCTATGCTGCTTAGTTCTCTGAAGGTAAAAAGCTAAAGCTCTTTTACAATCCAGAGTATGAAGAATCCTTTCTGCATTAGAGGCGTGAGGCCTAGGGAAGAATACAGGAAGGTAAACCAACTGGTTTAAATGAAAAGGCGAAACCACCTTTGGCATAAAGTGAGGGTGAGTCCTAAGAACTAATTTATCATGGTGGAATCTTGTATAACGAGGATCAGCCACTAAAGCTTGTAGCTCACTGATGCATCTTGCAGAAGTGAGAGCAATTAGGAAAATTACCTTCCAAGAAAGAAACTTCAGAGATATAGCAGGGCTAAGGGTTCGAAGGGCGGTTTCATAAGCTGCCCAAGGACAAGATTCAAATCCCATGCCACGGGTGGTGGCTTAATGGGAGGTTTAGTTAAAAGTAGACCTCTCATAAATGGAAATTACACTTACCTGGTAATTGTAGTTCCTTGAGTGACGACAGTTTAGTCCTCTACCTCTGGGTTGTGCACCTCCTCCTGCAGCTTGGAGACTGGGCATGTCAAAGTCGTGACATCACTGGATATAGCCTGCTGGTATCTCCCATCAGCCCCCAGTGTACTATTGACAAAGCAAACTCAAAAGAAACAACAAATCAGTAACAATATCATAACTTTACATTACTCTTCATTCCTCAACCTGAGGAACCTTTTGAACCTTATCAGACTTGTATAATTTTTTTTTTTTTTTTTTTACTTTACGTTCACGTCCCCCCTATGCAAACCCATTTCCTGTACCATCCCCTCGTTTAAATAAGAAAGAAGGAAGAAACAGAACAGAGAGAGGTACTCACTGCGATCTAGAATCTGAAAGGATCTTTCAAGGCCTTGAGAATGACGATCCACTCTGCCTGAAAATAAACCCTGAAGAAATCACACCCCTGGGCGGGAATGAGGACTAAACTGTCGTCACTCAAGGAACTACAATTACCAGGTAAGTGTAATTTCCATTTCCTTATCGTTCCTCCAGTTTAGTCCTCTACCTCTGGGATGTAACAGAGCAGTAATTATTGGGAGGGACATATTCAGCCAACGCACCACACCGTCAACCTGGAACAGGCCTCCTTTACTGCCAGCACATTTAGGCAGTAGTGGTAACTGAAGAAAAGAAGAGACGACCTGGAAGTTGTTCTACCAATCCCCCCTGGAGGAAGAACCCAGTGATCCACTCATGAAACTGCTTGCGTCCTGGTAGCAGGAGTCAGAAAGCCCCCCTGAAGCATACGACCTTGCCACCAGAATGCTGAGGCAACCACCGCCTTAACCCAGTGCGAGCTGGCAGCCTCCGCCGCTGCTTTCCCTTCGCGGGCACCTCCAACACACACACAAAAACAAAGAAAACGAACGCCGCACCCCGCATCTCATGTTTCCTATTGGCGTAAGCTATGAAGAAAAACCTACCCTTCCAGAAAACCGAGAACTGGAAGAGAAACCAATAGGCCAGGAGAAAAAAAATCAGATACCACCTTTTGTAAGGATGACGGGACTGGTCGCACATCTCACCCTCTCCCCAGAAAGGGTGAAAACGGCTCATTACATGACCACGCCTGAAACTCCGAAACTCATCGCGCCGAACCCAGACACTGTCCATAACAGGAAATCCTTTCCGGACGCTTGGAGTAAAGAATCAAAGAGCTCTTATCTAACGCCACTAAGGCCCCAACGTGATCCCACGGCGGCACCCAAACTCTCCCTGAGGAGCGCAGCCGGGTCCCAACTTAAGGAAACGCTACACATCGATCCGAGCACCTAGCGCAATGCCCTGCACAGAACCTCTATAGGCGGAAGCAGTGGCCAGCTGGCCCCTTTAAGAGACTGGCCGCTAGTTCCCTGTGACACTGACCTGCAGAGAACGGAAAACAAGGATACAGACACCTTTGTTGCCCGGACTTGATGTCATGAACAGCAGCCTCCACAAAGGTGCTAAGTACCGACCTATGTACCAGACGCAGCCTGCCTCCCTGCCCCCAGCAAGGTAGCGAAGACCGCCACAGAATAAGCCTACTTCAGCCCCGCCCACTCAAGGGCCAAACTGCAGGCGGACACCGAACCACCTGAGACATTAGTTGCGGCCCTAGCCGCAGCAGAACCTGCGCTACCGGCAACTGCTAGGAATGCCCATCGAGTAGGCGACCGAGAACAGCGTAGTACGGCCGTCCCGTCCAACCGGGTGGTACCAATAGTACCTACCCCAAAAGCCTCGATACGCTAACCACTCGCCCTATGAGAGCTCACGCGGAGGGGATAAGACCAAGACCTTAAACTGGTAGCTTAGAGAGCCTGGACTTGGACGAACCATCGGCCGCCCTAGTACTCCACCAGAGGAACCTCAGGGAAACCCCCAAGGAAGCCAACAAGCTAGCGCTCGAATTAAACCATAACACACAATTGCGCCATAACGCAAAACAGGCTCTAGTCGATGCAACTCCCTGATCCTTTCCTGTTCCAGGCAAGTAGACTGCCGTAAACACTGCGACCACCGGAAGCATGCTCTTGACCCCCAGGCTCCACAAATGGAAGCTTGTAAGGGCAGAGCATTGCCCTCAACTATCACTTTAGTAAACCATGCACTGTCCTATCCTGCGCTAAAGAAGATTGCTAGGGCTCTCCTCCATACAGTGAGTCCGCACACCCTGGTATTATCAGGTGTGCACCCACCCAAGGAGTACCCAGGCCTGCCCCAGCTTAGCCTCAAAACGTCAATCAAGAACACGCGAATTCAGGACAGCCGAATACTTCCACCTTCCCAAGCAGCACTATCTTTCACCTGGAAGAGTGGTCTCCTTTGTGACCGCCGAGCCTTCCGCATCCAATTGCGGTTAGCGTAACCCTCCTTGTTTTTGTTCGGCCAAGGACATAGTCCGTCCGCAGTCCTAACGTTCCACCGGCCTGTCCCCGGCAAAACGCACTCCTCCTGGCTCTCCGGATCTAGCATCCGGTACCAAGGCAACATTGATTGGGGTGTGAAGGATAAGGCGGTATACAAAAACTGTCTAAATAAATAATAAAAATAAATACCTGCACCTGTCTCACCACTTGAAGCACAGGGACTTCCCCCACTTCGCCTGCCGACGACTGTGCGGTAACGAGACTGCATGTCCGAAGGGATTACGCGAAAAGAGCCATTAGTTCCTCTTTCCAGAACACCTGCCTTTTTTTTTTTTTAACCACATCTCTTAACCAAAATTCCTTCTGCGTATGTCAGAAGAAGCTCTTTCCGTGCCAACAACATGAAGTAGAAAGAACTCCCAATCAGAGGCATACTAACCCACGGCCTTCCTGCTAGAGTAACGCCCCATTCCGCCGGACTGCACAAAAATGAACCTCATATTTTAAGTTCAACGAACTCTAGAGTTAGGAAAATTCAGCGTTCTCCTTTCGCCGTGGCCATTGAGTCAGCAATGAAGCAGCCGAAAAACTGAAGACACGCCCTCATTATACCACCTGGTAAAGACTCCAATTTTAGGCCACTGAAGCAAAAAGGCAGGTGAGAGTGCATTGCGTCCTGCTAGCAGCTGACCGAATTATAATGATTCAGTGTATGAAGGGCATTTTACTTAGAACGCAAGGTCCTCCATGCAGGCTGCCTCCACATTCACCATCGAAACCGGCAGCCATATTGACTGAAGCCGATCAACGTGGAAGCCATCTTGTAAGCCCAGCATATGAAGTATGCCTACTAGAACCTGAGCTGCTGCTATCGCTGCTAGAGGACTAGCCTGGCTGCGTGCTTCAGACCCCCATTAAGGCATTCACTGAACACTAGCAGAAACTCTCCACACTGGAGACCTCTGATAAATGGAATGGGAGCATAGATAGCTTCAAAGGCCAGAGTTCCATTTTGCAACCTCTCTCCGCTGAGCTGCCGCCTTTCCCATATGAAAAATTAAACCACATATAGGAAAATTAAGGCATTACAAAATAAAATCCTTTTCATGACATAATGCTTATGGCAAAGCATTCCACAACCGTGGACTGGCCATGGCGCACACCCAAGCACCTTTTACAACTGACCAAAAGAGTTATGCCCATAATTCCTGTGCCTTGAAATAGTAATTAGATCTTACCTGCTAATTAGTGTTCCTGAAGGAACGACAGTCCAGTCCCTTTACTTCTGGGTTACGCAACCCCTCCAGCAGCTTGGAGGCTGAGCCAAACCTTTTTGGAGGTGGGGCGGTATAAATACCACTGGGACCACCCCTCAACTCCGGTATTCGACTGAAAAAGCAGATCTACAGAGTTTCCATTAGCAATCAAACATAAGAACTTATCTATCCAACATTATCTAACTATGTACAATACCTATATATAAATTTTTTTTTTTTTCAATAGAAAATGGTTAGTGCGAGGAAGAGAGAGAGCGAGAGAGAGAGAGAGAGGGCGAGAGAAGAGAGGAGGGCCGGACGGAGGAGCAATGCTTGAGGTTGCCCGAACCGGCTATTCTCCCGTGTCCCTTCATCTTGAAATGGCCCCACGCTCGGTCCAGAGTTTCCGTCTGACTGCTAGGTCCTAACCGGGTGGGATCAGGGACTGGACTATCGTTCCTTCAGGAACACTAATTAGCAGGTAAGATCTAATTACTATTTCCTTATCGTCACTCCAGTCCAGTCCCTTTACTTCTGGGATGTACAAGAGCAGTTCACCCCTGGGTGGGATCCGGCAAACCGGACTGAAGGACCGCCAGACCAAACCGAGCATCCGCTGCGCTCTGGACGTCCAGCCTGTAGTGCTTGGTGAACGTATGTAGCGAAGACCAAGTTGCCGCCCTACAGATGTCCCCTGGAGAGACCAAGCTGAATTCTGCCCAAGAAGTAGCCTGAGCCCGGGTGGAATGCGCCCGGAGCCCCGCTGGCACCTGCTTCCCTTTCAGGATGTAGGCGGAAGCGATCGCTTCCCTGATCCATCTGGAGATAGAGGCCTTGGCCGCCGCCTCACCCTTGTGTGGACCCCCAAACTGAACGAATAGTCGCTCGGACTTCCGGAAAGGGGCTGTGCGGGAGAGGTAGCGTTTCAAGGTCCTCCGGACATCCAAGAGTCGCAGTTTGTTATCCCTACCTCCGCCCTCCTCGGCGGAGAGAACCGGAAGGTGAACTGCCTGGTTCATTTGAAAAGGAAATGACCTTGGGCAAGAAGGAGGGGACCGGACGTAGAACTATCTTGTCCTTGAGAAACAGTAGGAAGGGGGGCTGAGCGGACAGCGCTTGGAGTTCAGAGACCCGCCTAGCTGAGCAGATCGCGACCAAAAAGACTGTCTTCAGGGTTAAGTCCTTTAAGGAGGCCCTCTTCACTGGTTCGAAGGGTTCCTTGATCAGAGCGTTAAGCACTAGGTTGAGGTCCCAAGGGGGGACGACTGACCTCTGTGGAGGGCGCAGGCGCCTTACCGCCCTTAAGAACCTGGAGACATCCGAGTGCGCCCCTAGGGGCTTTCCGCGGACCTTCCCTCTATAGCATGCGATTGCCGCTAGCTGAACTCGCAAGGAGCTGTGAGCTAGGCCCTTGTCAAAACCTGCCTGTAAGAATTCAAGAATCTCGGGGACTGAAGCGGAGAGGGGTTTTCGTCGGTGCTCCGCGCACCACGCTTCGAAGATGCGCCAAGTCCTAACATAGGAGAGACAGGTCGAACGCTTCCTAGCGTTTAGCAGGGTAGAGATGACCGCTCCTGAATAACCTCTCTTTAGGAGCCTCGCCCTTTCAATAGCCAGGCCGTAAGCGAGAACCGATCCACGTGAGGCATCCGCAATGGACCTTGTCTCAGCAGGTCCCTTTTGCAAGGAAGACGCCAAGGTCGATCGGCGATCAATCTCATCAGATCCGCATACCAAGGCCGGCGAGGCCAATCCGGGGCTATGAGAATTACATATCCCTGATGGGACTCCACTCGTTGTAGCACTTTTCCGATCAGAGCCCAGGGAGGGAACACATAGAGTAGACTCTCCGAGGGCCACCTCTGGGCCAAGGCATCCAGGCCGTCGGACATCCTTTCCTTGCGCCGGCTGAAGAACCGATCCACCTTGGCGGTTGCGAACCTCGCCATGAGATCCATGACTGGGAGACCCCAATGGGCTACTATCCGGTTGAACGTCTCCTGCTCCAGTTCCCACTCTCCGTGGTCTATCTTGCACCTGCTGAGATAGTCTGCTGTGACGTTGTCTATTCCTGCCACGTGCTGGGCCGAGAGAGCTTCCAACCGAGTCTCTGCCCACTGGAACAGAGTGCCCGCCTCCTTTTCTAAGGCGGGACTGCTGGTGCCGCCCTGGTGGTTGATGTAAGCCACCGCAGTAACATTGTCTGAGAATACGCGAATTGCCCTTTTTTGTACTAAGGCCTCTAGAGCCCTGAGCGCCAACCCTACGGCTCGCAATTCTAGTCTGTTGATGGGCCATTGGGCTTCCAGTGGAGACCAGTTGCCTTGAACGAACTGGCCCTCGCAGTGAGCTCCCCAGCCTGTCAGACTGGCATCCGTCGTCAGTAATAACCACTGGTGAGGCTCGAGGGGCATCCCGCGATCCAGATTCTTCGGGGACCGCCACCAGTGCAGCGTCTGTTTGGTCCGTGGCGCGCAAGGTAACGGCATTGATAAGGGGTGATGTTGCGGCGACCACCGACGCAATAGGGCCCTCTGCAGCGGCCGCATGTGGGCCCGAGCCCATGGTACCACCTCTATTGCCGCTGCCATTGTTCCCAGGACCTGCAGATAATGCCGCGCCGAAGGGTTCCGTCTGGCCAGAAACTGAGTTACCAGGAGTCTTAGCTCTCTTGATCTTGATTGAGACAGAAACACCCTGCCTCTGCTGGTGTCGAACCTTGCTCCAAGGTACTCCAGTTCCTGGGAGGGCGTCATCCTGCTCTTCGCTCGATTGATGACCCACCCCAATTCTTCTAGCACTTGAACCACTCTTGTTGTCACGGAGTGGCTTTCCTCCTCGGACTTTGCCCGGATTAGCCAATCGTCCAGGTAGGGGTGTACTAGAATTCCCTCTTTTCGTAGAGAGGCCGCTACCACCACCATCACCTTGGTGAATGTCCTTGGAGCCGTAGCTAAGCCGAATGGAAGGGCCTGGAATTGAAAATGGCCCCTTGGCACTGCAAATCTCAGGAATTGTTGATGGGAATCCCTGAACGGGATATGCAGGTAGGCTTCTGTCAGATCGAGGGATGTTAAGAACTCCCCGCCCCTGACTGCTGCTATGACCGAACGTAGGGTTTCCATCCGGAAGTGTGGAACTCTGAGGCAGCGATTGACCTGTTTTAGATCTAGTATCGGGCGAAAGGAGCCTTCTTTCTTTGGGACTACGAAGTAAATAGAGTACCGACCAGAACCGCGCTGGTCTGGTGGCAACGGGACTACGGCCCCGAGCGTTATCAGTCGGGAGAGGGTTGCGTCTACCGCCCCTCTCTTTTCCGAAGAACCGCAGGGAGACTGAACAAAGGCTGGAGGAATTTGCTTTGCGAATTCGAGAGTGTAGCCCTCTCTGATGACTTCTAGAACCCATTGATCGGACGTGACCCGGGACCAGGCAGGAAGAAAACGCCTTAGGCGACCGCCCACCGACGGCTCTCCCCCCTGGACCCCCGTCACCTCATTGTTTTCTATTTCCTTGAGAGGAGGAGAAGGAGGACGAGCCAAAACCTCAGCCTGCCCCTCGAAACCCTCTAAAACCTTGTCCCTTTGAGGGGAAACGGCCCCTGGGAAAGGGGTTTGTCCTAGCTGGGCGAAACCTTCGCGAGTCCCTGGACTGGTTACGTACTGGGGGCACGGGACGCCCTTGCCTTGGCCTGTCTTCCGGCAGCCTGCCCCCTTTAGACTCGCCAAGGTCCTTTACCAACTTCTCCAAATCTTCTCCGAACAACAGCTTCCCCTTAAAAGGAAGGCGGCTCAGGCGTGCCTTCGAGGAGGCGTCCGCTGCCCAGTTCCGTAGCCACAGATAACGCCTAGCTGCCACCACCGAGGCCATGTTCTTGGCTAGGCTTCTGATGAGGTCATACTGACTATCCGCCAGAAAGGCTGTTCCTGATTCCAGTCTAGCAGAATGGGCCTGAGATTCGTCAGATGGGCCCTCTGCTGCTTGCAGCTGTTGAGACCACCTTAAGCAGGCTCTCGCCACCCAAGCCCCTGAAACCGAGGCCTGTAAGGCCAGGGCACTCACATCAAAGGCTTGTTTCAGGAGGGTGTCTAGTTTTCTGTCTTGAGAATCCCTCAAGGCGGCGCTGCCCTCTACTGGAATAGTAGTCTTCTTAGTAACTGCTGATACCGCTGCATCCACCCTTGGCGACTTCAGTAGCTCTCTGTCTGCCTCTGATAGGGGGTATAGGCGAGACATGGATCGGACTCCCCTTAGACTAGACTCGGGTTGATCCCATTCTTCCTGGATCATCTGGCGCACCACTCTATGGACAGGGAAAACCCTCTGTGACCTCCTGATGGCCTGGATTAACAGATCCTCCACCGTCTCCTCCTCTGTTGGTGTATCTGAGGATACATTGAGAACCTTTAAGGACTCATCAATTAGGGCCGGGAGTTCTTCCCGCCGAAAGACTCTAATTATCCTGGAATGATCTTCTTCCGGGATCTCCCCTTCCTCCAGTTCCTCTTCTCCTTCGTCCCAGTCCTTGTCGGAGCCCTCCTCTTCTGGAGAACCCTGGGAAAGGGAGGGGATAGGATCTTCCCCGCCCAAGCGAGGGCGTTTAGGTGGGAGGCCTGAGTCAAATGTGCTTGCCCTCTTGGATATGGTCTCGGCCGTCGGGGCATTCCCCCCTGAGGCCGGACCCTGCTTGCGCAAGCAATAGGCCTTATGGAGTAAAAGAATAAAGAATGGGGAGAAAAAATCCCCTGTACTCCCTTCCCCCGAGGGAGGGGGTGTGGCAGGGGGGGAGAGGGGTGGGCAAATCTGCGATTGAGGTGGGAGGAAGCTGGGACCCCCCCCCCTCCTCTTGTAAGAGGTCTCCAGCACCCTGGGAAGATTGGGACATGGCCAAATTAATTTCCTGTTCCACGGAGGCAGCTACTGCGGCACAACCCCTGCAGATTCCTGCCTCCGAGGAAGTGCCCCTACGTGTGCCACAGGAAGGGCATCTGGGCTTAGCTGCCATGCTCTTGTTTCCAGGTACCTAAATCCCTGCTTGGAAGGAAAGGCACTGTTCAAATCCCCAGCTCCCAGGATAGCAGAAAATGTAAAGAATTGATTTTCCTCCTTCCTTAGATCCAATCTATCCTTGAGGGATAGGGAGAGAGAGAGAGGGAGAACCAGACCCTTAGTACTCTATCAGCGCCTCTGGCCCAGAGGCCAAACCAATTAGCAGAAGAAATATTACAATTTAAGCTAACTTACAAAATAAAACTCAAAGTAAAACTTAAAAACAGGCAATGGCACATAAAGAAAACTGCGAGTAATGCTCCCTGGTACTTGCGGTTTTTTAGCTCAGTGGACCCGGCTCAGCGATCTCTGCCCGTTAGCTCTACACGTGGTAGGCCTCACCACGTGGAGCCTGAACGGGGGATCGCGAGCGCGTTCTCCGGGTTGCTGTTCTCCCCCCCGGAAGGAAAGCGCCGCCGAGAAAGGCTGCCGGTAGAGAGTGATGGATCCTGAAGGGCAGGGAAACTCTTCCACCACGAGGGAAACTCCTCCGCCGCGATCGGGAGACCTCCGCGATCGGGAGACCCGGGGATCGCCGCTGCGTCCTTCAGCTGCGGGGGGGGGGCCCCGACGGACGAAATCTGACTCCCGGAGCTGCCTCCAGCGCTCAGCCACCTTAAGGGCTTCGGCGCGAGGCAGAACAAGGCGGGGAAAGGCAGAGTATCACCGGCAAACAGCCTGCACCCTTCTACCTCCGGCGCCCGGCCCGTCCTGAGGAGGGGGGGGGGGAAGGGAGGGAGGGAGGAAGAGAGCAGAGAGGAATTAAAGGAGCAGCACTGAAACACCTAGCTGAGAATACTGGAGTTGAGGGGTGGTCCCAGTGGTATTTATACCGCCCCACCTCCAAAAAGGTTTGGCTCAGCCTCCAAGCTGCTGGAGGGGTTGCGTAACCCAGAAGTAAAGGGACTGGACTGGAGTGACGATAAGGAATATAATGTTTTCAGCGGATCATAACGCTATATCACCACAGCCTGGCCTTCTGCTTCTAATAGAAGTAAAACGTAAACCAGTTCCTGGTGCTGAGCACTGAAAACCAATATGACTTCTGCGCCCCTTGAACGGCTGACGTTAGCTAGCTTGTCCACATAGGCTTAGCCAAACCAACCCCTGTTGCCTTTTTGTTTGTTTTTGTTTTTTTAAATGTCATACCCACAGCCCCACATTTGGGTGTGAGGGGGGAAAGGGCATAGCTCTGCGACCGCCCACATGCTCTAGGAGCCCCTATTGCTGCACAGACTTGTGGTGGTAATCCAGTCCTATCAAGGCATCCCACCGATGCCAAATGCAACGGGATATAATCTATGAAACAGGGGAAACAAACACCATACCACAAACTTCAGAATTATCACATTGTATTACTGCCGACCTGTAACTAATAATGTGCTGACCGCAACAACAGCTGGCTACACAAAGAAATAAAGGCAAGAAAGTGGAGCGCTAGTGGTAACCACTGCCTGCTGTCAGTTAAGACCACCCTGAGAGCCTGCTCCGGAGTAGCACTGCTGTCAGTAGCCCGCGGAGCACAGGAAAGGCTCTGGCTGGCTCTAAATTGGCGCCCAAATTACATTTGCCGCTCCAGACACACTTTCGTTTTAAAATGGCGGTTCCAGGCTCTCAGATTGGCTGATCAGCAGAGAAGAACCTCCTTAAATCAGAAAAAGAACCTTTCTACTCAGAATTTCCCCCCATCTGGCTTGCCAGCAAATTCAAGATAGGAAGAACTTGCTCTGAGTCAGCTTGCTGCGAGACCTGTCCGAGGGTTCGCTAAGTCCTGGGGAAAAGTGAACTACACGTACCACATAAACCTGAAATTGAAAGAACCAACCGAGGTCCAGAACCCCCTGAGAACTTGAAGGTACTCGGAAACAAAATAAATAAGGAATTAATTAAAACAAGTTAAATCTTTTTCCCGTGGCTTCCCCCCCAAGCGCGGTCTTCTTGTCAGACCGGATTTGGCGGGAAACTGCTAAGTATACTCCCCGCGCTCAAAGGCCTTACCTGCGGTGTCTCAACTCTGCAGTAACGGTGCTCGCTCCATGTACCGAGCAATCCTCGAACCACCATGCTGCCCGGCAGAGCCGAGAGTAGCCAATCTGGAACGGCCTGCTCCCACGGCTGGTGCCGTCCTGTCCGGTGTCAGAACAGATACTGCTGCCGCTCGCACCCCGATCAAACTTGAGGGTGCCGGTGCGGCCCATGGAGCTCTCCCCCGTACAGTCCAGGGAAAGAGATCACAAGCGCAGCGGTTAGTGGCCTCGAAGTCAGCCCAAATGAGCGACTGCACCGCACAACAGTAAGCGCTACACTGCTCGATCTCAGCATGAGCAGCGTGCGCTGGAGGGACCGAGCGTGGCGCTCTTCCAGCTCCTCCCGCTGCCCCGAACACTTTGGGGCAGCACGAGCAGCGCTCCTCTCGTCTTCTGCCGGGCTCCCCTCCGTGTCGTCTGGGAGGGGAGAGCCGACGCACATAAATGGACGACGTCTGGAGTTAATAGCAACATTAATTGACCGAAGTTGATGGCAGCGAAGGATGTACCCTCTAACGGTCACAGGAGCAGGCGGGAAATGCCCTTGTTAATCGCGCGCTCTCAAAGAAGCTAAGGTTACTAAAGGAAAACTATTATTAACCTCTAAAAGGTATTAAACAAAAAAGTATTAAAGTATTAAAGTAAAAGGGTGACTTTTAACTTCAAAGCGACTATCGCAAAGGAAAACCCCTTAAAACTAATACTCAGAATTTCAAGATAAGCTAGGTCAAAAGTAAAACCAAATTTAAACCAAATTAAAAGAAAAACTAGCTCCTGACTCTAACTGATCCCTAACTGATTCCCAAGTGAGCTCAGAAGGTGGGCTCACACGTCCTCCTGCTGCATGGAGACTGGACACACTGGGGGCTGATGGGAGATACCAGCAGGCTATATCCAGTGATGTCACGACTTTGACATGCCCAGTCTCCAAGCTGCAGGAGGAGGTGCACAACCCAGAGGTAGAGGACTAAACTGGAGGAACGATAAGGAAACCGCGCTACAAGCGGTTGAGAGGAGACAGGTTGTCCATCCAAAGGCTTGTGGAAAGCCGCAATGGCACTAAGGTGGACCCTTACTGAATTGGTCTTAAGACCAGAGGATGATAAATGGAGGAGATACTCCAGTAACACCTCCACTGGAACTGAAAAGGGATCAAGTTCCTTTTTTGAACACCAGACAGAGAACCCTCTCCACTTAAAGGCGTAGGCCCGCCTTGTGGAAGGTTTTCTTGAAGCCAAAAGGATATCCTTAACCTGTTGAGAAAGGTTGATATCCTGGAATTCTAGGCTCTCAGCATCCATGCCCTAAGGTGTAGAGACTGAGGATTCAGGTGCAATAGTGTCCCGTTCTCCTGGGAAAGATCTGCAGCACATCCCAACTCCAGAGGCTTGGCTTGAGAGAGATGCAGAAGCAGTGGATACCACATCTGTCGTGGCCAGCGTGGGGCTATGAGGATCATATGGCCCCTGTCTCTCTGAAGCTTGAATAGAGTTTTGGGAATGAGGGGAATGGGTGGGTAGGCATAAAGGAAGTCCTGACCCCAATGGAGATGGAAGGCATTCATTGCCTGACAGTTCTGAGCCGTAATTCTGAGGACTTGTAAAGAGGTCTATATCTGGAGTTCCCCAGATCTGAAAGATTTGAGCAATTTGCTCTTGAATGAAGAGACCACTCGTGTGGCAGCAGTACTCGACTGAGTTTGTCTGCCAAGAGATTTTGTGTGCCTGGAAGATACACCACTAGTAGGTGGATTTGAAGATCTCTGGTGAAGGCACAGAGGCATAGAGCTTCGTTACACAGCGCCTGAGAACCCGTCCCCATCCTACTTGTTCGCATAGAACATGGCTACTTGATTGTCGGTATGGACAAGAACTGTCTTGTAGCTCAGGCGGTCCTTAAATACTTTAAGAGCATAGAAGATGGCTCTGAGTTCCAGGAGGTTTATGTGAAGACAAGTCTCCTGCTCGACCCAGAGACCCTGAGTGGAGAGATTGTCCAAGTGAGCCCCCCAACCTAACTTGGACGCATCTGTCATCAAGGTGGCTTGGTGTAGTGGCTGCTGAAAAGGAGACCCTACGAGAAGGTTTTTCAGCGATTGCTGCCACTGTAGGGACAAAATGAGGTGTATAGTTTCTGATTTTGTCCCCCAGGAGGCCCGACGCCTGTGTCCACTGAGCAGCTAGGGTCCACTGGGCGGCTCGCATGTGTAGGCGAGCATAGGGAACCACACAGACAGTGGATACCATATGCCCCAGCAGCTGAAGCATTTCTCGAGCAGTTAGAAACGTTTTCAGAGCTGCTTGAGAGGCCAGCTGGAGTATTCGAACACAACGCGGTTGTGGCAGGAAAGCCTTTGACTTCCTTGTGTCTAGAAGAGCCCCTATGAACTCTAGGGATTGAGAAGGGGCAAGATGAGATTTTGGGAGATTTATGACCAGTCCCAGGTACTGCAGGATTTGCACTGTACAGGAGACAGCGGAGCTGGCTTCTGGAGCCGTTAATGCTCGGATGAGCCAGTCGTCTAAGTAGGGGAAGACAAATATCCTCAGAGTTCTCAGGAATGCTGCTACTACTGCCATGCATTTTGTGAAGACTCTTGGGGCAGAAACCAGTCCAAAGAGTAGAACCCTGTACTGGTAATGTCTTCCCTGAAAGAGGAATCAAAGAAACTTCCTGTGATCTGTATGAATGAGGATATGTGTATATGTATCCTTTAGATCTAGAGAACATAGCCAATCCTGACTCTGAATGTAAGGAAGAAGTGTTCCGAGAGAGATCATCTTGAATTTTTCTCAGAAAAGATACTTGTTCAACTCTCTGAGGTCCAGTATGGGCCTGTATCCCCCTGTAATCCTTGGAATGAGGAAGTAGGGGGGAGCAGAAACCCATGCCCTGTTGGGACATAGATACCTCTTCTATTGCTCCTTGAGCAAATAGTGAAGTGCCCTCTTGACACAAGAGAGCGGTGAAGGGGCCCCGAGAATTGAACTGTCTTGTGATGGTGGGAGGGGGCATGCTGTCCTCCCCCCCCCCCTCGCCACTCTTACCTTGGAGCCTTTTTGCCGCATGGCGTTTCTACCCCTCGTGCTCAGCCTTCCTGCCCGGCTTCGGCACTGAGGGGGGTGACTCGGGGCTGCCAGCTTTCACGCCTGTCAAGCAACTGCAGCCTCTGCAGCGACTCCTCATCCGATAACGGGTTCGGGAGCAGCCAGAAGTCTCGGACTGAGAAAGGCCCCCACAGAACACCCTCCCCCCCCCCGAAATCCTGGGGGGGGGGGAGAGGGGAGAAGAAGGAATATCCTCCCCTCAGCCCTGTTGTCCCCCATGTTCTCTCTGTTCCTTCTGATTTTTTTTCACTTCTGCCTTTAAAAACAAAGAATAGGGGAAATAAAAGCAAACTAAATGATAATTACACTTACCTGGTAATTGTAGTTCCTTGAGTGACAACAGTTCAGTCCTCTACCTCTGGGTTGTCAATCTCCTCCTGCAGCTTGGAGACTGGTATGTCAGAATGATGACATCACTGGATATAGCCTGCTGCACTCCTACTTCCATCCCAGTGTGAACTACCAACAAAGCAGACTCAAAGGAGCAATAAATAAGTAGCTAATCATAATATAACCTTTACTAAGTACAAACAATCCACCCCCTCCGGCAAGACTTTCTAATACCCTTGCCTGCCACAGAGAAGTGAACAACAGAACCAGAGAAAGTAAGCCCGACTTACCTGTAACTTTCTGCTGCCTGCTACCAAATCGGGATCCCTCTTGAACCATCTGGGTGGGAAGGAGGACTGAACTGTCGTCACTCAAGGAACTACAATTACCAGGTAAGTGTAATTATCATTTCCTTATCGTTCCTCCAGTTCAGTCCTCTACCTCTGGGATGTACCAGAGCAGTAATCATTGGGAGGGACCCTTCCAGCCGGCAGACAAGACCGCCGACCCGAAACGAGCATCCGAAGCCGCTGCAACATCCAGCCTGTAATGCTTACTGAATGTATGTAGAGACGACCAAGTCGCCGCTCTACAAATGTCCCCTGGCGGAACCAAACTGTGCTCCGCCCAGGACGCCGCCTGCGCTCTGGTGGAATGCGCCCGCAACCTCACAGGCACAACCCAACCTTGAAGCAAATAAGCGGAAGCGATCGCCTCTCTAAGCCAGCGCGCGATGGACACCTTAGCCGCCGCCTCCCCTTTGCGTACTCCGCCGAACAATACAAACAACCGCTCCGACCTGCGGAAGGATTCGGTCACCTGCAAATACTGACGCAACACTCTCTTCACGTCGAGACGATGAAGACTGCGATCCGATTCGCCTCCCCCCAGCGACCCCAGAACGGGCAAACACACCATCTGATTCAAATGAAAGGGAGAGACCACTTTAGGCAAAAAGGACAGGACCGGACGTAAAACCATCTTCTCCCTGGAAAAAGATAAAAATGGCTCTCGGCACGACAACGCCTGCAATTCCGAAACCCGCTGAGCCGAACAAATCGCCACCAGAAATACCGTCTTCAACGTCAAATCCTTCACTGTAGCATGACGCAAAGGCTCAAAGGGAGGCTTGGTCAACGCTGTGAGAACGAGATTGAGGTCCCACGGCGGAATGCGCACTCTACGCGCCGGCCGCAATCTAGCTACCACCTTCAGGAAACGACCTACATCAGGATGAGTCCCTAACGGCACTCCATTGACCTTACCCCGATAACAGGAAAGGGCTGCCAACTGGACGCGCAAGGAACTGGCTGCAAGACCTTTATCAAATCCGCCTTGTAGAAACTCCAAGACCAACAGAATGGAAACAGTAGACGCCCGAACCTGACGTCGCGCACACCAATCCTCAAAAATACGCCAGACCCACACATACGCTAAAGATGTTGAGTGCTTACGTGCTTTAAGCAAGGTTGCTACGACCGCCGCCGAATAGCCTTTCTTTTTCAGCTTAGCCCTCTCAATGGCCATACCGTAAGCGAGAACCGATCCACCTGAGGCATGAACAGAGGCCCCTGCAGCAGCAAGTCTGTTCGCACCGGTAGCCACCAGGGCGCGCCGTCCAGTAGACGCACTAGGTCTGCGTACCAAGGAAGTCTCGGCCAGTCGGGCGCTACCAGGAGGACCTTCCCCGCGTGCGCCCCGATCTTTTGAATCACTCGGCCTATCAACGCCCAAGGAGGGAAAACATATAGAAGGCCGATCGACGGCCACTGTTGTAACAGCACATCTATGCCCTCCGACATCCGCTCTCGCCTTCTGCTGAAGAACCGGTCGACCTTTGCCAACTGGAAGGTCGCCATGAGGTCCATCACCGGAGTCCCCCAACGACCGATTACCTGTTCGAAAACCTCCGGATGCAACTTCCACTCTCCTGCATCCACCTGAACTCTGCTGAGGAAGTCCGCTGTGACATTGTCTTTTCCTGCAATGTGCGCCGCCGAGATCGCGGGCAACCGCATTTCTACCCACGCGAACAACTCGTCTGCCTCTTCCTCCATTGCGGCACTCCCCGTGCCGCCCTGACGGTTGATGTACGCCACCGTCGCCGAATTGTCGGAGAGCACTCGTACGGGCTGACCGCGTACCATGTCCTCGAACGCCTGAAGGCCCCGGAAAACAGCTCGAAGTTCCAGCCGGTTGATCGACTATGAGGCCTCCAGGGGAGACCAAAGCCACTGCGCAAACTGGGACCCGCAGTGGGCTCCCATCCTACTAGGCTGGCATCCGTCAACAACGGAAGCCACTCTGGCTGTTCCAGCAGCATGCCGGCTGACAAGGACGACCCGAGGAGCCACCAACGCAGAGACCGCCTGACTTTGTTCGGGCAACGGAGATGCTTGCTCAGCGAATCGGTCTGATGCGACCATCGGCGGAGCAGCGCTCTTTGGAGAGGCCGCATATGAACCTTGGCCCAGGGCACCGCTTCCAACGTTGCCGCCATGATGCCCAGTATCTGGAGATAATCCCATGCCGATGGCGCCGGCACAGACCTGAACCTCCTTACCAAGGACCTCAAGCCCTCGGCCCGTTTGTGCGGCAGAAACACTTGCCCCCTCCTGGTATCGAACCGGACTCCTAGGTACTCGAGTTCCTGAGAGGGTTGCAAACGACTCTTGGCCGAGTTGACCACCCAACCAAGACCTTGCAAAAACTTCACCACCCTGTCCATCACCCGGAGACTCTCCTCCTCGGACTTGGCTCGAATCAACCAATCGTCGAGATAAGGGTGGACCAGAATCCCTTCTTTGCGCAACGCCGCTGTCACCACCACGATTTTGGTGAAGGTCTGCGGCGCCGTTGCCAAACCAAACGGCAAGGCTTGGAACTGATAGTGACCCCAAGGAAGCGCGAACCGCAGAAATTTCTGATGAGCTTTCCGGATGGGAATGTGCAAATACGCCTCCGTCAGATCCAGAGATGTCAAGAATTCTCCGCGACGCACCGCTACTATGACCGATCTCAACGTCTTCATCCGGAAATGCGGCACCTTTAAGCAACGGTTTATGGCCTTCAGGTCCAGAATGGGCCGCCATGTTCTGCCCTTTTTTGGCACCATGAAATAAAGAGTACCGACCCGAGCCGTAATCGGCTTTGGGAATTTCTACCACGGCGCCCAACTGAATGAGTCTGTCCAATGACTCGCGAACCGCCGCCGTTTTCTTGGGGCCCCTGCACGGTGACATGACGAAGGAATCCTGCACGGGGTGAGCAAACTCCAGAGCATAGCCATGTTGGATTATCTCCAACACCCACTGGTCTGATGTGATGTGGGTCCAAGCAGAAAGGAACTCCCGAAGCCGCCCGCCTATGGGAGGCCCGTCCGCCTGGACCCGCCTCGCCTCGCCTCATTGTGACTTACGCGATGCGGACATAGGGTTGGAGGAGAATCCTCTATTCACCCCCCGAAACCCGCAAAATCCCTGGGCGCAAGACTGAAACCGACCCCTCTGGAACGTACCGAACCGCGGTGAACGAAATCTTCTGAAATCTCGAAACTGACCCCGAAAGCTTTGGCCCGACTTGGCTTGCTTCGGCTTATCCTCGGGAAGACTGCCCGCCTTGGACTCACCCGGATCCTTTACCAACTTATCCAAATCCTCACCAAACAGCAAACCACCCTTAAAGGGAAGCTTGCTAAGACGGGATTTAGAAGGTCCGTCCGCCGCCCAATTTCGTAACCACAATGACCGACGGGCGGCCACCACCGACGCAGTGCTATTGGCCAGTGCCCTGATCAAGTCGTAATGCACATCGGCTAGGTAGGCCGCTCCGGACTCCAGCCAATCCAGCTCTTTCATCTCCTCGAGATCCATGTGCGAAGACTGGAGCAGCTGCTGGGTCCAGCGCAGACACGCTCTGGCCACCCAAGCTCCACAGATGGAGGCCTGCAGCGAAATAGAATCCGCTTCAAAAGCCTGCTTTAGCAGACCGTCAACTTTACGGTCCTGGGTATCCTTCAAGGCTGCATTGCCTTCGACCGGAATAGTGGTCTTTTTCGTAACCGCCGACACCACCGCGTCAATCTGCGGCGTCCTGAACCTTTCTCTATCTTTATCGGCCAAAGGATACAAGCGATTCATCGTCCGTATGCCGCGAAGCCCTGCCTCCGGCTTATCCCACTCTTCTTGAATCATTCTATCCACTACTCTGTGAACCGGAAACACCACCTGTGTCTGTCGAACCGCCTGGATGACTGGATCCTCGACCTCACCCTCCACCGCCACCGGCGTAGTAAGATTCAACATCTGCAAAGTCTCCGTAATCAAGGCCGCCAACTCCTCTCTGCGGAAGACCCTAATTATCTTCGCTTGATCTTCAGGTTCAGGGATCTCACCTTCTTCCAAGTCCTGCGTATCCTCTTCAGGATCCCATTCCGGATCTTGGGCTTCCGACCACTCGCCCTCCGACGTAGGGTCCCTAGTTCGTGCTCTTTTCGGCACCGACGGCTCCTCGCCTATCTCCTCAGCCGCCACCAGCTGCAGAGGCGGCGATGCCAGCGACCCGGAGCCTGCTCCATTGCCCTGTCGCCGTAGGCAAAAAGCCTGATGCATAAGCAGAACAAACTCAGGACTAAACGCCCCCAGGCCCAACGCCTGGGCTGTCAAAGGGGTGCCGGAAGGCCCCGCCAGCTCCTCCAACTCCGGCCCTTGCGCCGTCCCCGTGGGCACGCCCTGCGCCTCCGGGGGCTCCTGGAAATCCATCTGCTGCTCCACCGTGGATGAGAGAACTGCACAGCCCCGGCACACCCCGGTATCAGCTACTGCGCCCCTCCTAGTGCCACACACGATACACTGAGGTCTGGCAGCCATAAAGTAGACCAGCCAGAACCCTAGGGACTGAACTCCTCTGTCCGTGGATTTTTTTTTTTTTTTTAACAAATCCACAGCAGCCTGGCAGACCCGAAGACACCCTGTTTCTTACAGTCTTCCTTTTGGTTTTGTTTTATTTTTAAACGCACTGCTCTCCTGGCCAAAAATCCCCCCCTCAGCCCCCCCTCCCCCCGTTTCTGTAGGGGTGGCTGAAAAGGGCCCAAAGAACTACAAAACAAAACAAGAGGGAGCCCCCCCCAAATAAACTAACCCAAGGAAACAAAAGAAATCCACACCAGGGCACTACAAAATATCGCCGTTGCCTTGCTCTGCCATGGAATCGGGGGGATGCCTTGAAACCACGCGGCTGCTTCGCGGCTGCAAAATGGCCACCGCGAATACCGACAGTGGAGAAAAAAGGGCGCCAAAAGCACCGCAAGCGCCTTCGCCCTCTCAAAACACGTTTCCCCCTGAACACAGCAGCCTGAGGCCGGTATACCACTTACCAATCAAGCCAGCAGCTCCCCTGTCAAAATCGCTGTGTCGTGTGCCTGCAAACCCGGGCCCGAAGCTCTGCCGTTTTACGCTCGTGCAGTCTGCTAAGCCGCAAGAATGCCGGCACTAAAGCCCTGACCGCTTACTTTCTAAGAAGGGCTCTCCCCCCGTAGAGTCAGGGGGGGAGAGACCTCTGGGCCACCGCAGGGGGAACAGCTCGATTTCATGAACCGGAGCCCCCAACAAACAAGAAGAGGCACAGGCAGGGAACAAGAAAGCCGGGAACTCCACTTCTATTTGTTTGTCTTTTTTTTTTTTTTAAAGACACCACTGCCAATGAACCCAAGCCAAATGGAACCCACTTAGCTAACCTAACCTTTCTCACTGCTCCTTATCAATTCCTCCAGAGAGCTCTTCTACAAGGCTCGTCAAGTCCTCCTGCTGCATGGAGACTGGTAACACTGGGATGGAAGTAGGAGTGCAGCAGGTTATATCCAGTGATGTCATCATTCTGACATACCAGTCTCCAAGCTGCAGGAGGAGATTGACAACCCAGAGGTAGAGGACTGAACTGGAGGAACGATAAGGAACTAAAGTTATCTCCTTAGTTGTCTCTTCAGTGAGTCCAGCACCCTGGTTCACAACCTCCTCCAGCTGCTTGGAGACTAAGCATATTAGGGCTGATGGACGATGCCAGCTGCATATGTACACTAGTGACATCAAAAATATGACATGCTCAGTCTCCAAGCTTTTGGAGGAGGTGCACTACCCAGAGGTGCGGGACTGGACTGGAGGGACGATAAGGAATAACCCTGTAACAGGAAAACAAATTAACTCATCCTAAAATCTGTTTCCTAATTGTCCCTTCAGCGAGTCCAGCACCTTGGCTCACTACCTCCTCCAACTGCTTGGAGACTGGGCTGACTGGGGATGCTTAGTCTCCAAGTTGCTGGAAGAGGTACACTACCCAGAGGTGCGGGACTGGACTGGAGGGACGATAAGGAACAAAAGTTACAACATCGTAATAATGGGTGATTTCAATTATCGTAGTTTTGAAGAGGGGAGGAAATTTTGGACCTGTGGAACACAGGATCTGGTGCAGGAGATAACAGTGTTAGGGTCATTTGGCAATAACATTCATAGCATGATCACATTTCATTTAATGAATGGGAGAATGGCAAGGATATCCACTACTACCTTTAACTTTCAAAAGGGAGACTATGAAAAAATGAGAAAAACAGTTATAATGTTCAATGTATCCTTGTTGTTCTGTATGTAAACTGCAATGATTACCAGATATAGCAATATAAAAATCACTCAAATCAATCAATCAATCAATCAATCAATAAATAGGAGAAGCTGTGAAGGTTAAAGATTCACATCAAGCATGGGCGTTGTTTAAAAATACTATCCTGAAAGCCAAGACTGCACGTATTCTACGCTTTAAGAAAGGTGGAAGGAATGCCAAAAAACTGCCAGCATTGTTTAAAGCTGAGGTCAGAAAGGATGATGCAGCCAAAAAAGCATCTTTCAGGAAATGGAAAAAGGGGCCAAATGACGAAAATGGAAACAACACAAGCACTGGCAAGTTAGCTGCAAGGCACTGATAAAGCAGGCAAAAATAGAATTTGAAAAAAAAAAACCCTTGCCATGGAAGCAAAAACGCACAATAAAAGCTTTTTCAAGTGCATTCGTAGCAAAAAGATCTGTGAGTCAGTTGGACCATTAAATGATAGATAAAAGGGACGCTAAGGAAGGACAAGGTTATAGTGGAGAGACTGAATACATTTTATGCCTTGATCTGTACTGAAAATGATGTAGGGAAGTTACATCACCTTTAAATACCATATCAGGCATGGGTATCAGAAGAAACAAACTTTTATAAACTCACCTGTAACAGGTGCTCTCCGGGAACAGCAGAAAATCAGTCCTCACTTATGGGTAACGTCAGCGTCGACAGAGCCAACGTGGAGAATCTCCCCAGCTTTTAAAGAAAGCCTTTGGGATATGCTACCACACATGCGTGGTCTCCTTCAAGCCCAAGGGTGCCAATTTGCTCAGTCAGATGACATAGCTAGAACAGTAGAAAAAAACTAAAACAAGGTAGGGAGACAACTCCCAGGGAAGGAGGGAGGGTTGCGATTGCAAGGACTGATTCCTGCTGTTCCCAGAGAATACCTGTTACAGTTGAGTAACTACGCTTTCTCCAGGAACAAGCAGAAGTCAGTCCTCACATGAGACTCCCTAGCTGCAGGCTGCCGAGAACCGAACCATAACGGCACCAACGGCGACCAAATCGGGTAGCCATGAGTTGTAGAAGGCACTGAGAGACTCTGCAAGACCTTAGTGTCCAGCGACATTATCACTCCAGTAGCCTGAACTCAAAAGGGTCGGAGGGCAGGAGTTGCATACACCCCGAGAATATTACGGAGTACTGCCTGTCCAAAGGCACTGTCCCTGCGGGACTCACTCTCCAGGCAGTAGTGAACTGCAAATATATGAATTGAAGACCATGTGGTGGCCTTGCAGATCTCCGTCTCTGGCACTGAGATCCCACTCCGCAGCTGGAAGGCGGAGAGGGGGCTTGGATAATAGGAGGCCCCGGAGGAACCTGGAGACCAGGGGCTGGTATGAGAGGGGTTTTCCCCTCGATAAGGTGGTGGTGCGTGGCTATGGTGCTCAGATGCACCCTCACAGTGTTGGATTTCAGCCCGGCATGCGACAGGTGCAGTAGATACTAAAGAACCAGTGCACACAGCAGGAGAACGGATTCTCCTCCTTCACCGCACACCAGGCAAAGACCTTTTTCCACGAAGGCATAAGCCCGTCTGGTAGAAGGTTTTTGGGAGGTCAGTAGGATCTCCTCGACTTCCCCTGGGAGAGTGGAAGAGGCCAACGCTACCTTTTCAGCAGCCATGCCATTAGCGTTAATGACCCTAGGCTGGGGTGCAGGACTGGGAGTGCCACCAACAGGAAAAGCAACAAAGGAAACCAGGGTTGCCTGGACCACCTGGGGACGATCAGTATAACTAAGTGGAAGATCAGTATAACTAATGCACTCTCGCTCTGGACCTTGAAGAGGGTCTTGGCGACCAGGAGCGGGGGGAGGGTGTCGGTGGAAACTCAGAGTAGACCCTCTGACCACGAGATCAGAAGGCACCTGCCGTGCCACTCTCTCCAGGTGCAGTTGGCACGAGCAGAAGACAACTGCACATTGTCCAGGGAGGCAAATAGGTCCATCACGGGACTGCCCCAGCAGTGGAAGAGTTGCTTCATTACCCTGGGTTTAAGCGTCACTCGTGTGGACGAAGGACTCTGCTTAGTCTGTCCGCTAGGCAGTTGTCCTGGCCCAGGAAGCACACCGCTCGTAGAAGCATGTCGTGGTGTGTTGAGAAGGAGGAGGGCCACCGCCTCCTATGTTTTATGTCCCCTTGCTTGTTGACATAAAACATAGCCACCTGGTTGTCTTTCTGATCAGTACAGGTCAGTGTTGTAGGTGGTAGCAGAACATTTGTAGGACCAAGAAGATTGCCCTGAGCTCCAGGAGATTGATCTGCAGGAGTGATTCCTCCCGAGACCAGCTGCCCTGTGTGCGGCGGTCCCCGCAATGAGCCCCATAAACCAGGAGGGAGGCATCTGTGGTCAGGGTCCTCTATGGTGTGGGTGCCTGGAAGGACAATCCCACTTGGAAGTTATGCAGGTTTTGCCACCAGTTGAGGGATTCCACCAGTTGGCGGGTAACTCTGACCCTGTCCCGCAGCCTGCATGTGGCTTGGGTCCACTGCAAGCGGAGGCATCATTGGGCTGTCCGCATGTGTAGATGGGCTAAGTGTGTGACGTGAACCGTCGAGGCCATATGGCCCAGCAGGCAGAGGAGGCGGCAAGCCAATACTGACTGGCGACATTGTATCTCTCCCGCCAGAGGACAGCCTTGGCTTGCAACCTGTTCAACTGAGCACCTATGAACGCCAGACTTTGAGCTGGAGAGAGATGATGAACCTCAGGTGCTGAAGAAGGAGAACTGCCTGGTCTGCGGCCTGGCTGGCCTCTGAAGCCGTGCTGCCGCTGATGAGCTAGTTGTCCAGGTAGGGGAAGACAAAAAGCCCCTTGTAGACACAGGTGGGTGGCTACTACTGCCAGGCACTTGGTAAAGACTGTTGGCGAGGAGGCCAGGCCGAAAGGGAGCACTTTGTACTGGTGGTGCCCTCCTCCCACGACAAACCATAGGTACTACCTGTGTGAGGGATGGATCAGGATGTGTATGTACGCATCTTTTAGGTCCAAGGAGCACAGCTAATCTCCCTGGTGGAGGTAAGGCAGCAGCGTTCCAAGGGAGAGCATCTTGAACTTCTCCTTTACCAGAAACTTGTTTAAGTTTTTCAGGTCTAATATGGGCCTGAGGCCCCCAGTTCTCTTTGTGACCAGGAAATATCTTGGAGTAGAAGCCCTTCCCCATAGGTGTTTGGGTACAGGCTCTACTGCATTGCCCCTGAGTAGACTTGCAAGCTCTGAAAGCAGGAGAGTCTAGTGAAAGAGAGGTCGCACCGGCTCTCCTGGAAAATAATCTGGGTTGTATCTGTCGTACGTGGAGGAGATATCCTTCCCTTACCACTTAGAGTACCCACTTGTCTGAGGTAACCCCGGCCCACCTGTGGGCAAAGAGTACCAGGTACCCTGTGAGCTGGTGAGGGTCTCCAGGGGGAGGACAGGCCCTACCCCAGGAGTCAAAAGCTCCCCACGGCCTGGGCAGGGGGCCTCTGTGCTCCATGGACCTGGCTTTTGGGGTGAGAACCCTTCTGCTGGCCCAAGAAGGGTTGGTAGTGGTGACTCTGATGAAAGGGCCCCTTTTTCTTTGAGAACAGGGGTCTTTTCCCCAATGACTTCTTTCGAAGAAGGGATGAGTTCTTCAAGATGGCCTCTATCTTGGCCGCCTTGTTGGCCATGGGTTTGCCAAACAGATTCTCCCCAGTTCAGGGGACATAGAGCAGCTTTTCCTGGACCCATTGCTCGAGGTCAGAGGTCTGCAGCAAGGCCTGGCACTGGGCCCTGATGCCTGCTGCTGCTACTCGAGCCGCTAACTCAAAGCCAACATAGGCTGCCCAGGAAAAGAACTTGGAGCAGTCCTTGATCCTGGAGGTCAGGGACTGGAACCGTTGGTGAGGTTCCCCGGCAAGCCCTGCTGAAAACCCAGACAACTCTTGGGTCAGGGCCTTGAGGTATATGCCTATGTTCAGTTCATAGGCCTGTATCAGACACCCCAGCATCGAGCCCTGGTAGCACTTTCGCCCGAGGGTGACAAGGGCTCTAGCCTCCCTATCAGGGGGGACGGAAGAGTAGGTCTTCTGACTCTTCAATTTTTGCATGGTTGACTCCACAACCATAGAGTTGCATGGGAGTTGTGTTTTTGGGAACCTGGGCCCTTCCCTGACACGGTACATGGCATCGGCTGACCACCGGCACATCAACGACGGGGTCTCCCACATCCTAAGTAGCAGCCGCTCTAGGATCAGCTGAACCGGCACCGTGAGAGTCTCCTTTGGTGAGGACTTATACTGAAGGATTTACAGTTCTTCGGTGCACAGGTCTTAAGAACATAAGATATGCCATAATGGGTCAGACCAAAGTCCATCAAGCCCAGCATCCTGTTTCCAACAGTGGCCAATCTAGGTCATACGTACCTAGCAGTTCCCCCAAAAGACACAGGTTCCACAATGCTTGAATTGGGTCAAGCAGTGATATCCTGGGGCCCTTTTTAATAATGATTTATGGACCTTTCCTCCAGGAACTTGTCCAAACCTTTTTTAAACCCAGCTACACTAACAGCCTTTACTACATCCTCCGGTAACAAATTCCAGAGTTTGATTACACGTTGAATGAAAAAATACTCTCTCTTGTCTTAACACCAGAAGCCCCAAAGTGCGTCAACTGACGCAAATGCATCTTCGAAGTTGTATACCAGCGCCACTGCTAGAACCATGCCAGTCATGTTCCATGACTTTGTTAGCAAGGTCAAGATGTTCAAATATGTGCATCGAAAATTAATGACAGATGCATCACCTAGCGTGAAAATAAATTTATACCTAGAAGCCCCAAGTACGTCAATTGACACACTCAATTGTCTTGGATGCGTCAATTGATGTGCTTTGGGGTTTCTAGGTATAAATTCATGTTCCCACTAGGTGGCACATCTCAATCACTGTTTACAGTTTGTCAGACGGCTGCCTAGGGTGAGAACTTACACAATCTTGACGATGCATATATTCATATGATTCTTGCAAGGTATTGTGGGTAATGTAGTTCATTCACTCCCAAACACAGCTGAAGACAATAATTGAGTTGTGAAACCAAGTGGTAAAGCCAATAAAAATTCTTCTTTTATTGATGGGGTTTAATTCACCCAGCACAAATATGCTTGGTAGCAATATAAATGAGGTTACTTGCTTGCAGTGTTTAAATGGATAACATAAAGTCACAAAGCAAATCAGAAAACAACCTTCAGCTTGTCAGGCAATTAGCTAATGTTTTCTTAGCAAATAATTACCAAATAAAAAGGCACAAAGAAATGAATAAACTTTGTTTGTTAGGTTAACTTCTGCTTATTTTCCACGCAGATCCCAGCAGTGATTCTCCCTTGCTCACACACACAATCAGGTGCAGCTTTAATTACTATCAATTGACCAGCTGAAAGCCTTTAGCTGGCTGGCTGCTACTGTGTGAACCCAAATCCTGCTTTAAGAGCTGTTTGCAGTGGAAATAAAGAACAAAGTTAGGTTTCTTTGTGATGGCTGATGTGTTTGCTCACAGAAAGCTAGCAATAGCATTTAGATAGAGAACAGTCCATATAATTAATAGTTTCATCTGCTGTATCTTCCCCTTCATCAATCAGCATAGGGTCACTATCATACATTGGCACAGATGAGTCTTTCAATAAGGCACTATCATGAGAATGCTTATTCCCTTGCTGCCATTCACTATTATAGATAGGGTCTGGATCAGTGTTCATACCTGAGCCTCTCCTGCTATCATAATTCCTCTCTGTATAGCCTGGCCAGTATGTAATCCAGTTCTGATGTCCAGCCTTCCAATCTTGATCCCTGGACACTGGATCTTTCCTCACATACCTTCTGGCATAGGTCTGAAAGTCCTTTCCACGTGCAGTCTTCTCTCTTCCAGGTAGCCACTGGTGATTCCTATCTCTGCCATTCCATTCCTCTGGCTGACTCCAGTCCAATGGTCTCTGCTGGCACTTGGAATACCTCCCAGTATGGGTACTGCCTTGAACTCTCCCAGACCATCCAATGGGCTTTCTTCTCTTCCTTCCAGAGAGTTTCCTTCTTTCTCTATCCGCTTGGCTTGGCTTCTGTTTCTCCAGGTGATACTGGTGCTTGAGCTTGAAGTTGTTGCTGTCTCCTTTCCTGAAGCTCTTTCTGTAGCTGTTATCTGTAGAATAAGCTCTATTCTTATTCTGTCCTAATGTGTGCTCCTCCCTAACACAGCGCAGCTGTGTTGAATCAGGCCCTGCCCTTTGAGATGAGTGCTTAGGGATTACCTCATAGCTCTCTTGATTGCACACACGTTTTCTCACTTCAGCCCCTCTCATGGCTGCTGGAAACCTGGTGCATTCTGGGACTGGTAGTCTTTTATGTGAAAACTCTGTTTTCTTACTTCTACCAAAACTGACAGGTTGCTTGTTCAGAGTCACATCATCTTTTCTATAGCTCCTACCTGAGCTATGATAAGCTTCCTTATCACAAGTTTTACTCCGACATTACAAACAATAAACACATGATGATGTCATACAATGTCATCACATACTGCACGTATTTAACAAATAAGTAACTTCAGATTAATTCACATCTGCATTTCATCCTAAACGCAGTCGTCGTGATAATGCGTCAATTGATGCACTTTGGGGTTTCTAGGTAAAATTCCTTTTGGGGCTTCTAGTGTTAAATAGTTTAGCCTGTAGGTTTATTGCATATCCCCTAGTCTTTCTATATCCTGATAACGTAAACAATCGATCTACGTTTATCCATTCCACTCCGTTCATTAATTTATAGGCTTCTATCACATATCCCCTCAGCTGTCTCTTTTCCAGGTTAAAGAGCCCTAACCTTTTTAGCAGGGGTATCCTTCCATCCCCTTTACCATTTTGGTGGCTCTTCTCTGAACCTTTTCTAATAACGCTATATCCTTTTTAAGATATGGCGACCAGAACTGCACCGAGGGGGCTCGGGTCATATACCAGACAAAGTCGTGGAAGGCCACGTACTCCGGAAGAGAATGGTGTCAGGGTACCAGGGAGAGAGCTCCAAGGGGATATCTTGGTGCCGGCTAGTTTCTGGGGAGGCCTCATTGTTGGTCTCCCATTCGAAGTCGAGGGATGATGACGAGTCCAAGGCCCTGTGGCTCCTTGCCTCAAGGCCTGCCCCGAGAGGAAAGGGCCTCTAGAGGACTTGGGGTCTAAATCCTGGAAACTGGCCGGGGAGGATCAGATGCCCGAGGAATGGGGCCAAGACCTTGACTGGCAAAGAGGGCTTACCCGAAGCAGATGGCACTCAGAATTCACTTTGGGACTTCCCAGCAGTCGGGGGCCCAGCTGTCGGGGCAAAACAGCCATCACTGCCTGCTGCAGGGCCAGAATAGCAGAGATATTCTGCTCCTGGGCCACCATTCTGGTTTCCAAGCAAGGCGGCTCCACATCTTTCAGCTTGGGCACTGTGGATCTCGGGCCTGGCACCGGCACTCTTGTGAGTGCATCTTCGAGGAGAACTATAGCCTTGAGGAACCACACATAGTCTCCGCCAGCCAAGGAATCTTTTTGAGAACCTTGGTAGGGTGCTGCTCAGAGCTGCCAGAGTTCCTCCAAGGGGTTTTGCCTGGATTCTCAGGAAGCACCTCGATGGACTTCAAGGACTTTTTCTTTTCTCTCTCTCGAGGTTCGGGATCTTATCGGAGGAGCAGCCTCTGCGGAACTCCGAGGATGTCTGGGCCTCACAGGAAATACTGGGGCTTGGAGCTCGGCACTGCGGAGGCTGGTGCTGAGTCGAAACTTGGGAACACTTTCTCCTGCAACTCCGACCTCTTTTTGTTGGCCTTCGGAGACATGGCCTGGCACAGGTCGCAGGAAGTGCTATCACGGTCCGTTACTGATATGGTTTGACTGCGTCAGTCATATTTTTTGAATCCACTGGGAGACAAGGTGGGAGGCACCCGGCCAGAGTTGACAACCCCCAGGCAAAAAAAGCATAAACACCAGTCGAGGCGAGCCTCGATAAAAAAAAAAGGGGAAAGGCGCAGAGAGCAGCGTCGGGACCGACACCATCTCGAGGCAGGAAGAGGAACCAGTACGCAACCGAGGAAAAACACAACTTAAGGATTTAGCAAGAATTCTTCCGGGGAAACAGGACAGACGTTTGTTGGGCTCTGCAGAAAAAAGGAGCCTGAGCAAGATGACACCCTAGGGCGGGAAGGGGACCACGCATGCGTTGTAGCATATCCCAAAGGCTTTCTTTAAAATATGGGGAATGCTCCGCGCGAGCTCCAGCAGCATAGACGTCACCAATACGTGAGGACTGACTTCCTGCTCTTTCCTGGAGAAGATGTTTTACCTACTATTTGATAAAGAGTAGCAAATCACCTGTACCAGAAGGTATACATCAGAGGGTGCTGAAAGAACTGAAATATGAGACTGCAAACCTACTATTAGTAATCTGTGAAATATCATTAAAATCATCTGTAGTACCTGAAGATTGAAGAATGACCACTATAACACCAATTTTTAAAAAGGGTTCCAGGGGTGATCCGGTAAACTACAAACTGGTGAGCCTGACATCAGTATGGAGCAAAATGGTAGAAACCATTATAAAGAAATTCCTGAATATGTATATAGTCATGATTTAATGGGAGAAAGCCAATATGGATTTAGCCAAGGCAAGTCTTGTTTTATTAAACTGTTATATTTTTTGAAGATGTGAATAACCAGGTAGATAAAGGCGAGTTAGTTGATATAGTGTACCTAGATATTCAGAAAGACTAACAAGTTTCCTCATGAGAGACTCTTGCCGAAATTAAAAAGCCATAGAACAGGAGGCAGAGTACTATTGTGGATCAGGAACTAATTAAAAGATAGAAAGCATAGAGTAAATGGTCAATTTTCTCAATGGAGAAAGGTGAATAATGGAGTACCCCAAGGATTTGTGCTGGTCCCACTTATTTTTAACATATTCATAAACGAAATGGGAATAATGAGTGAGGTGATCAAATTTGCAGAGGACACAAAATTATTCAAAGTTGTTAAAACACAGGAAGATTGTGAAAAATTGCAAGATGACCATGAAAAATTGGAAGAATTGGACGTCCAAATGGGTGATGAAATTTAACGTGGACAAGGACGAAGTTATGCACTTAGGGAAGAACACCCAAACTACAGTTACATGATGCAAGGTTCCACATTAGGAACCAACAACCAGGAAAAGGATTTAGGCATCATCGTGGATAATATATTGAAACCCTCCGCCCAAGGTGCAGCAGCAGCCAATCAAGCAAATAGAATGCTAGGAATCATAAGGAAAGGAATGGAGAATAAAGCTAATAATGCCTCTATATCGTTCCATGGTGCGATCACACCTTGAATATTGTGTGCAATTCTAGTCATCATATCTTAAAAAGGATATAGCAGAATTAGAAATGGTACAGAAAAGAGCCACCAAAATGGTAAAGGGGATGGAAGCATACCCCTATGTGGAAAGGCTTAAAAACGTTAGGGCTCTTTAACTTGAAAAAGAGATGGCTGAGGGGTAAATATGATAGAGGTCTATAAATTAATGAATGGAACAGAATGGGTAAATGTAGATCAGTTGTTTGCTCCATCAAAAAGTAGAAAGACTTGGGGGCACGCAATGAAGCTACAATGCAACCCATTTAAGAGTAAAAAGAGAAAATATTTTTTCACTCAATGCCTAATCAAACTCCCGAATTCATTACCAGAAAATGTAGTACAAGCTGTTGGTGTAGCTGGGTTTAAAAAAGGTTTGAACAAGTTCTTAGAAGAAAGATCCATAAAGCATTATTGAAGAGGACGCAGGAAATCCACTGCTTACCCTGAGACAAGCATTATGGAACCCATGTATCTTTTTGGTAACCTGCCAGGTACTTGTAACCTGGACAGGCCACTGCTGGCAACAGGATACTGGGCTTCATGGACCTTGGTCTGACCCAGTATGGCATTTCTTATGTTCTTACGTTATGCTCCATCCCCTCCCTTAGACTAATGTCTCTATCTCTTCTCCTAATGCCACCCCTCCTCTCATGGCTTTCCTCCTCTGCATGCTGCTGCTCTGCTCTTCAGGCCAGTGGGACTCAGGGACTCCCATCGACCTCTGAAGGCTGCAGCCCCAGCTCCATGGCACTACCCAGGGAGAGCCATCCATAGTTCCATGTCAGTGGAACCAAGACTGCCACAGATTACCATGCTGCTTCTTTGGTGGTTTGGTATGGTGTGTGGTGTTGGTGGGGGGAGGGGACTGCACAAGCATGTATGCTTGCACATGCATAAAAGTGAAATTACAGACTTACCTGCTAATTGTTGTTCCTTGAGGAACTCCAGTCTAGTCCCAACATCTAGGGTTTAAGCACCTCCTCCGAAAGCTATGGAGACCGAGAAACACCATTCTTCTGATGACACTAGTACAAATACTCCCGGGACCACCTCCTCTGACCAGTAATCTATTGACAAAGCAGACTCACCCAAGCAACAGTTAAGTATCAGTATATTAACCAATTGAACCTCAACTTAACTTTAACTATACCCTTACAGGAACTAACTACTACCATCATAGTAGATGGAAGAAAAGAAAACAGTACATTCATATATGAACTTGTGTCAAGGAAGGCCACCCTTTCTCATTTCCCGAAGGATCCAGATGCCCCCTGGCACCCCCTTCTCTATGCTAACCTCCCGCCTTTCTATGGCTCTCAGAGCCCCATTAGCTTCCCTCTCTTAAGCCTTGAGCCCTAACTCCGTGCTTCAGGCCAACAGCACAGAATCCACTAGGGAGGGATACGGGACTAGACTGGAGTTCCTCAAGGAACAACAATTAGCAGGTAAGTCTAATTTCACCTTCCTTATCGTCCCTCCAGTCTAGTCCCGACATCTGGGGATGTAACAGAGCAGTGAAACCCTTTCTTACCGGGAGGGACCTGCCAGGCCAGCCTGAAGCATTGCTGTGCCAAAGCTAGTATCCCTTTCCGCCTGCACATCCAGACGGTAATGCTTAACAAAGATATTAAACAATGCCCAAGTCGCCGCCTTACAAATCTCAATAGCCGACACTAGACTGCATTCTGCCCAAGACGCCGCCTGCGCCCTCGTCGAATGGGCCCTGATGCCCTCTGGCACCGACTTCCCTTTCAGAATGTAAGCAGATGTTATTGCTTCTTTAAAAAAGTGCAATGGAAGCTTTACTAGCAGCTTCCCCCTTTCATGCTCCGCCAAAGAGAACAAAAAGCCTATCCGTCTTTCTGAAACTCGCCGTTCTCCTAAGATACCTCTTCAGCGCTCACCGAACGTCCAGAGCGTGTAAGGAACCGGAGGTTTATTTATTTATTTATTTAATGGTATTTATATACCGCCTTATCATTCAATCAAAGCGACTGCCTTCCCTCCCGAGTCGACAAACACTGGCAGAGAAACTACCTGATTCACATGAAATGCTGAGACTACCTTTGGTAAGAAAAATGGCACTGGCCTCAGCACCACCTTGTTATCGTAAAAGGACAAAAAGGGCTTCCAACATGATAAACCCTGTAACTCAGAAATTCTACGTGCTGAAAAGATCGCTACTAGAAATACCGCCTCGAGTGTCAGATCCTTATCCGACGCCTGCGCCAAAGGCTCAAAAGGTCCGTGTGCTAACGCATCCAACACCAATGTCAGATCCCACCGAGGCACCGGTGATCTACACAGAGGCCTAAGAAGAGCTACCGCTCGCAAAAATCGTTTAACATCTGGATGTGTTCCCAGATTCTGTCCTCTTATCTTTCCTCAGTAACATGCCAGCGCTGCTACCTGCACCCGCAGGGAAGCTGCCGCCAATCCTTTGTCAAAACCATCCTGCAAGAAAGCCAGCATGTGTGACAGCGAAGCACCCAAGGCCTGAATCATCCTGTCTGTACACCCTGCCTCAAAGACACGTCAGATACGTATATACGCCAAAGACGTAGATGTTCACCTATCCTTCAACATGATGGAAATGACAACCGAGGAATATCCTCTTGCCCTCAACCTCACCCTTTCAAGAGCCAAGCCGTAAGCGAGAATCGATCTACCTGGGGCATAAGAATGGGACACTGGAACAAAAGATCCTTCCAAACCGGAAGCCGCCAGGGCCGGTCTACCAACAGCCGGACGAAATCCGGGTACCACGGTCTCCTCGGCCAATCTGGCACCATCAGAATCACCGTTCCCCTGTGCACCTCTATTCTTTGCAGCACTCGACCTATCAAGACCCAGGGGGGAAAAATGTACAGGAGCTGGTGCTCCGGCCATCTTTGAATGAGAGCATCGAGCCCTTCCGACATCCTCTCCTATCTTCTGCTGAAGAAAGCATAGTTACTCACCTGTAACAGATGATCTCCGGGAACAGCAGGAATTTAGTCTTCACATATGGGTATCGTCGGTACCGACAGAGTCTGCGGGAACGCTCCCCAGCGTCCAATTAGAAAGCTTTTGGGAGCATCCCACAGCACCTGCGTGCTGCCTTCCCGCCTTTCCCAACTGCCTCTCTCCTGTTGAGTTTAAAGCTGAGACAAAGAGAGAGAGAGGAAAAGAGATAGACAGAGAGATACAACTCCTAGGGGAGGTGGGTGGGTTGTGAAGACTAAATTCCTGCTGTTCCCGGAGATCACCTGTTACAGGTGAGTAACTATGCTATCTCCAGGAACAAGCAGGAATGTAGTCTTCACATATGGGGACTCCCTAGCTTTAGATGCCAGGGAGAGACCCCAGAAGTTGTGTGTCCCTGTGAAAGGGCTCCACTTCCCCCCATGGATCTCTGGCATCCAACCAGGGATGGCGGGTAGGAGTTGATTAGGTATGGAACAGGGGTTGGAGAACAGCCTGACCAAACAAGGCATCCCGGCGGGAGTCCTTGTCCAAGCAGTAATGGGCTATGAAGGTATGAACCGAGGCCCAAGTGGCTGCTCGACAGATGTCGTCGATAGACACAGAGTGCAGATGAGACATTGAAGCTGCCATGACTCTCACATTGTGAGCTGTGACATGGCCCTCCAGAGGAAGATTCTTACTCTGATAGGCAAAGGAAATACACTGTGCAATCCAGCTGGACAGTGTTCTCTTGGAGACTGGAAGTCCCAAATGAGAAGGATCAAAAGCAACAAAGGGTTGAGAGGACTTTCTATGTTGCTGTGTTCTTTGCAAGTAAAAGGCTAAAGCTCTTTTACAGTCCAAAGTATGAAGATTCCTTTCTGCATTTGATGCATGAGGTCTTGGAAAGAACACAGGCAGGTAAACCGCTTGGTTAAGATGAAAAGGCGAGACCAACTTTGGCATAAAGTGTGGATGAGTCCTAAGGACTACCTTGTCATGATGGAACCTTGTATAAGGTGGATCAGCCACTAGTGCCTGCACTTCACTGATGCGACGTGCTGATGTGATTGCAATGAGAAAGATAACTTTCCAAGTAAGGAATTTCAGTGAGGTAGTAGCCAAGGGTTCGAAAGGTGGCTTCATGAGCTGACCAAGAACCAGGTTTAAGTCCCATGCCACCAGTGGTGGCCTAATGGGAGGTTTAGTTAGAAGAAGGCCTCTCATAAACCTTGCTATAAGAGGATGGGAGGAAATAGGTTGTCCATTTAGAGGCTTGAAAGAAGCTGCAATAGCACTCAAATGGACTCTTACTGAGTTAGTCTTAAGTCCTGCATTGGATAAATGAAGGAGATACTCCAGTAATGATTCCAGAGGTATCGCAAGGGGGTTAAGACCCTTCTGCGAACACCATATGGTAAATCTCTTCCACTTAAAAGCATAACAGCGTCTTGTGGAAGGCTTCCTGGAAGCATAAAGGACATCCTTTACTTGCTGAGGGAGGTTAAGATCATGAGATCTAGGCCTTCAGCAACCAAGCTCTGAGATGCAGAGACTGGGGATTGAGATGCAGAGACTGGGGATTGGGATGCCATAACATTCCGTCCTCCTGTGACAGGAGATCTGGAGCAGATCCTAACTCCAGGGAGGGGGCTTGAGAGAGATGTAGAAGCAGAGGGTACCACACTTGCTGTGGCCAATGTGGAGCTGTGAGAATCATACGCCCTCTGTCTCTCTGAAGCTTGAACAGGGTTTTGGGAATTAGGGGAATGGGTGGAAAGGCATAAAGGAAGTCTTGACCCCAGTGAAGGAGGAAGGCATCCCTGGCCTGAGAACCCTGAGCCGGAATTCTGGAACAGAACCAGGGAAGTTTGGCATTCAATGGACTTGCAAAGAGGTCTATGTCCGGGGTTCCCCAAATTTGAAAAATCTTGGCCACCTGGTCTACATGAAGAGACCATTCGTGTGGAAACAGAACTCGACTGAGTCTGTCTGCCCAAGAGTTTTGTATGCCTGGAAGATACACTGCCAGGAGATGAATCTGATGCGCTCTGGCGAGGGCCCATAGTCGCAAAGCTTCGTTGCAAAGCGACAGAGAGCCTGTTCCTCCCTGCTTGTTCACGTTAGAACATGGCTACTTGATTGTCCGTATGAATGAGGACTGTCTTGTAGCTGAGCAGGGTGTGGAACACTCGAAGAGTAGGGAAGATTGCTCTGAGCTCCAAGAGATTGATATGTAGATGAGTCTCCTGTGGAGTCCAAGTGCCCTGGGTGGAGAGGTCTTGCAGATGAGCTCCCCAACCCATTGGTGAAGCATCTGTTGTGAGAGCTGCCTGGGGTAAAGGCTGTTGAAATGGGGACCCCAGCAACAGGTTCTGAGTGGACTGCCACCATTGGAGAGACAAAATAAGATGATTTGTGTTTGCTATTTTGTCTGACAGGCACCCTGATGCCTGGGTCCATTGAGTGGATAAGGTCCACTGGGCTGCTCTCATATGGAGGCGAGCATAAGGGACCACACGCACTGTAGATGCCATGTGGCCTAGTAGTTGTAACATTTCTCAGGCAGTGAGATGAGGTTTTAGCACTGCTTGAGAAGCTAACTGCACCATGCGAAGGCAACGGGCCTGGGGAAGATAGGCCCTCGCTTTTCTGGTATCCAGCAAAGCTCCTATGAACTCTAGAGACTGAGTGGGAGTTAGACTGGATTTTGGGATGTTTATGAGCAGACCCAAATACTGAAGGATACGCATTGTGCAAGACAGGGAAGTCCTGGCCTCTGACTCTGATGGGGCTCGAATAAGTCAGTCGTCTAAGTAGGGGAAGACGAATATCCCTAGAGTACGGAGAAATGCTGCTACCACAGCCATGCATTTCATGAACTCTTGGTGCTGAGGCCAGGCCAAAAGGAAGCACCCTATATTGGTAGTGCTTTCCTTGAAAAAGGAGCCGAAGGAACTTCCTGTGAGATGGATGGATGAGAACATGAGTGTACGCATCCTTGAGATCTAGAGAACAAAGCCAATCCTGACTCTGAAGGTATGGCAGCAGAGTTCCCCAGGAATTTGTTCAATTCTCTGAGGTCTAAAATAGGTCTGTGTCCCCCTGTTTTCTTTGGGATAAGGAAATAGGGGGAGTAAAACCCCGTACCCTGTTGATGAATGGGTACTTCTTCTATTGCCCCTTGGGCAAGAAGCATAGTGACCTCTTGATCTAACAGGTTGATGAGAAAGGTCTGAGAATTGAACTCTTTTACCATTGTGGGAGGGGGCATGCACAGAAATTGAAGCTTGTACCCCTCTTTTATAATGGAGAGTGTCCAATGTTCTGTTGTTATATGCTCCCATCTGGGGGCAAAGTGGCACAACCTTCCTGGAATGGTGGAAGGCTCTGGACCATTGAGGGCCAGGAAGGCTACGTTCTCCAGATGAAAGTCAAAGGCCTTGTGGAGGCTGAGACTGCTGAGACGGTTGAGGCTTGGCAGTCTTTGCTTTCCTTTGTTTAGGTGGTTGCTGACTTTTCCGGGCAGGCTGACCTGCAGAACGTCCCTGCTGAGAATAAGAGGGATAAAACCTCTTCTTTTTTGAGAAGAATGGTTTCTTGAAAGATTTCTTTCTTGCAGGATCAGCCTATCCAAAGTGGAGTTGCAGCATCCAACTCATTGGCTTTTTCTTGCCAATTTTTGCCGAATAGGTTCTCACATATACAAGGGATATTTCCCAGTTTGTCCTGCACCCAGAGCTCCAGATCGGATGCCTGGAGCCAGGCAATTCTACGTGCACCTAGGCAATGGCAGAGGTTCTGCTTATGCACTCAAAACAGTCAAAAGCTGCACGATTGACAATCTTAGAAACATCCTGGGCATGTTTAACTAGTAAATCCTGCCTCTTGTCCTCAGGAAGGAGAGGGCTTAAAATCTCCAAGTCTCCTGTGACTTCTTTAAGGAACATTCCCATATATAAAATATAGGAACTGATCCTGGCAGAGAGCATGGAAGCCTGGAAAGTACGACGTCCAAAGGCATCGAAAGTTCTGCACTCATGTCCTGGAGGATTAGAGGCATGCCTCTTTGCACTCCTGATCCTTCTCATAGCTGATTCCACTACAATAGAGTGGTGAGGAAGCTGAGTTTTCTGGAAACCAGGACAAGGAGGTACTCGCTACATGGTATCCAGTCTGCGAGAGTGAGGAGAGGTGGTAAGAGGTGTCTACCACATTCTCAACATGAGATCATGTAAAATCTCATGCATAGGCAGAGTAGCTGCCTCCTTAGGCGCTTTGGGATATTGTAAAATCTCCAAACTCCTTAGGCCCTGGGCTCTGTTTCAGGAGCCACAGTGATGGACAGACCTCGAGCCACCTCCCTGATGAAATCCTGAAAGGAGATATCTTCTGGAGGAGACATCCTACATTTAGGCGAGGAAGGCTCCTCCGGGAGAAATATACCGGTACCGGCAGAGCTGTCAGAATCCTCCGAGTCCTCCGAGGATTCGAAGTACCGTCTGTCCGTATGCTCTTGAAGAGCCCAATACCCGTACCGACCGAAGTCGGTACCGGGGGGGGGGGGGGGAAATCGGTACCGGTGTATCGGCACCGGAAGACATCGCATGACTGGGTGCCGGCAAAGCTGACACTGATGTTGATGTCGATGCTATCAGTGTCTGTACCGGTACCGGTTGAACTGTCTGACGCGGTTCCGAGGGTGTCGATGCCGCAAGGAGAGCCACCAGACTGCATTCAATAGCCAGGATCCTCTGGTCTATCGACGCTGCCGATGCCTGGGTATCGGTACCGGAAGCAGCCAGTACCCCAGAGCATGGCACCAGTAGTTCTGCTGAGGTCAAGAACATCCTGGAGCCCCGATAATGCTTTGGAAGCCGAAGCCTCCCGCGGGGCAATTTTGCCGGTACAGAACCCTCAAGGGCAACACCAGAGGCATCTCGATGCTTGGAAGGAGAACTACCCTTTGAGGACCGGCTAGACTTATGTTTAGTTACCTGAGATCCATGGGAGGAAGACGAAGCCCTGGAAGACGTCAATGCCACAGAAGCTGCATCGGAGGGAAAAAGGGCGCTGAGCTTAGCAGCTCGGTTTTGTCGACCCCTCTTGGACATCACGGCACAAGCCATACACTCGGCGATGGAGTGGTCAGGACCTAAACATTTAAGACACCATTCATGGGTGTTGGTGACGGAGATGGTACCGCCACACTTGGTGCACCGTCGAGGAAGGCAGACGCGACCACAAAAAAGAAAGAATAAGGAAAAAAATTTTCTGTGGTGACAGGAACAACGACCTGCTGGCTCCGCGGAAAACGAAGAACTGGAGAGAGGCAATTGGTGCAGCACGCAGGCACTGTGGGATACTCCCAAAAGCTTTCTAATTGAATGCTGGGGAGCGTTCCCGTGCAGGCTCCGTCAGTACCGACGATACCCATATGTGAAGACTACATTTCTGCTTGTCCCTGGAGATTCTGCTTGCCTTCGCAGACTCAAATGTATCCATCACCAGCTCCCCCCAGCGGTACACCACCAAGTTGAAGACCTCTGGATGAAGCACTCACTCTGCTGGATCCACTTTGACCCGACTCAGAAAATCTGCCGTCACATTGTCTACTCCTGCCACATGTGCCGCCGACAGCGCCTCTAGATGTGCTTCGGCCCAATCCAACAGTTGTTCGACCTCGGATTCTAAAGACACACTGCCAGTGCCCCCTTGCCGATTGATATAGGCCACGGTGGTTGCATTGTCGGAAAATAGCCGTACCGCTTTGTTCTCCAATGATGCCTGAAACGCTCTGGGCGCTAGAGCCACCGCTCTCAACTCCAACCTGTTGATGGACCATGTCTTTTCCATGTCGGTCCACTGCCATTGGCCATAGGTCGCTTTGACGTGTGCACCCCATCCCACGAGACTAGCGTCAGACGTAAGGGGCACCCAGGCGGGTGCTTCCAGAGGCATTCCCTTCTCCAGCACTCCCGGCCTCAACCACCATTGCAGCGCCTGCCTCGTCTCTGTCCAAAACGGCAGCACCGTGGACAGTGGATCAATCTGGTGAGACCATTTTCTGAGCAACGCCCTCTGTAATGGTCGCATATGTGCCCACGCCCACGGAACCAATTTGAGAGTCGCTGCCATTGTACCTAGCAACTGCAGATACTGCCATGCCGTGGGAATCCTGCGGCCGAGAAAGGTGTGGACTAGGTTTCTCAAGCCCTGTGCCCTCACCTGTGGCAGAAATATCTTTCCTATCTGCGTATCGAAACATGCTCTGAGATGCTCCAGGGTATGCGACGGTTCCAGTCTGCTCTTCGCTCTGTTGATCACCCAGCCTAGACTCTGAAGGTAATCTACCACTCTGACAGTCGCCAACTCGCTTTCTCCCCTGGACTTCGCCCATATCAACCAATCGTCCAAATAGGGGTGCACCAGAATTCCTACTTTCTTCAATGCTGCCGCCACGATTACTATGACCTCGGTAAATGTCCATGGAACTGTTGCTAACCCGAACGGTAATGCTCAGAACTGAAAATGCCCCATCGGTAGAGCAAATCTGAGGAATCTCTGATGCTCCTGTCGAATGGGTATGTGAAGATATGCTTCCGACAAATCCAGTACAGTAAGGAACTCCCCTGCTCTTACGGCCACAATCACCGACCGTACAGTTTCCATACGAAAATGCGAAATGCGCAGACACCAATTTACCTTCTTGAGATCCAAGATCGGACGAAAGGACCCCTTCTTTTTGGCACCACAAAATAAATGGAGTATCGACCGCACCCGCATTACTCTGGTGGAACCGGAACTACCGCGTTGAATCTCAGTAGCCTCTCCGTCTCTTGCACCGACTGGACCTTCAAAGGCGTTTTGCAGGGGATTGAACGAAAGTGTCGGCCACTGCGCGTTGGAACTCGGGCGCATATCCGTCTCTAATGATTTCCAAAACCCACTGGTCAGTGGTAATTTGGGCCCAAGCAGGATAAAACTCCCGTAACCGACCTCCTACGGATACCACCTCCCCTTGGGCCCTCCTGGCATCACTGTGGCTTTCTAAGGTTCGAGGAAGAGGTAGCCGTGAATCCTCTATTTGCCCCTCGAAAGCCGCGAAACCCCTGGCTTCTGTAGGAGAAACGTCCCCTCTGAAATTGCCCAAAACGAGTTGGACGGAAACATTGAAAATCTCTCTGCTGATTTTTGTTAGCCTGCAAAGGCCTACCTTGCTTCTGCTTGTCCTCTGGGAGCCTTCCTCCTTTAGACTCTCCCAAATCCTTTACCAACTTAACCAAATCTTCACCAAAAAGCAGCTTCCCTCTAAAAGGCAGCTTACCCAATCTAGCCTTTGAAGAACCATCCGCTGCCCAATTACGCAGCCAGAGAGAACGTCGAGCTGCTATCACAGACTCCTAATAAGGTCATAATGAATGTCCGCTAGGTAAGCCGTCCCCAATTCTAACTTGGATGCTTCCCCTTCACTCTCTTCCAGTTGGTCTCCCTGAATATGTTGTGACCATCAGAGACAGGCCCGAGCCACCCAGGCTCCACAAATCGATGCCTGCAAAGAAAGGGCACTGATGTCGAATACCTGTTTCAACAAAGTATCTAACTTCCTATCCTGCACATCCTTGAGCGCGGCACAACCTTCCACCGGGATGGTTGTCTTCTTGGTCAATGCCGACACCGCTGCATCTACCTTTGGAGGCTTAAACAACTCCCTATCCTGATCCACCAATGGGTATAGATGAGCCATAATCCTGGAACCCTTAAGGGCTGCTTCTGGCATGTCCCATTCCTCCTGAGTCATTTCCCGCGTCATTCTATAAACCAGGAATGCTCTCTGTGTCTTACGGAACGCCAGCAACAAGGGATCCTCCAAGGATGTATCCTCTGTGAGCCCCACAGACGGCATATTTAGAGCTTTTAGAGTTTCACCTATGAGAGCAGGTAACTCATCTTGTCGGAACACCCTAACCACCCTCGCCTGATCTTCGTGTTCCTCTAACTCTCCTTCCTCTAATTCATCTTCCATGTCCTCCAAGAAGAGACTCTCCGAGGCCACTGACTGCTCCTGCAAATGCTTTCCCTTTCTAGACTTCTCTGCAGGTGTCTCTAGAAGACCCAAATCTAGAGGGGTTCCTGGCTGCTTTACTGCCCGATCCCCTTCCGGTGCAGCTGCTTCTGCATTCTTATTACTGCACCTGAAAGCTTGTTGTAACAAAGCTACAAAATCCTGCGAAAATATTGCTGCCAGCCCAGCAGGTAAAGCTGGCTGGGCCATTGAAACATCTGTAGCAAAAGAGGGCCCAGCTACCAGCTCCAGCAACGGAACTGAAGGAGAACCAGAAGTTGGCAAACTATCCTTCTGGCCCTCCCCCTCAATCTCTACAACCGGATCTACTGAGCTGGCTTCTTGGGAACAGAGTTTGCAGATTCCAGTTTCTGCTACTGTTCCCTTTCTGACACCGCACATCAAACACGGCTTCTTAGAAGGCATCTCTCCTGGACTACGTCGAGCTCCCTTTTGTGCTCCCTTTATCTCTTAATAAAGTGAGACTAACCTTGGTATATAGCTAGCCACTGTACTATATCTAAATAAACCTATAAATTTCTGAATATGAATATGAATATAGATATAGATATAGATATAGATATATACCCACCCACCCAGACAATCTATGTCCTGATATTGAAAAAACAGTTCGGGCCAATTTCTCCTGTCTTTTTCCCAGCGCACTGACCAACCTTGAAAAACTGCACCCGAACGCGAAGAAACCCCTCACTGCGACGTTCCTGCAGGCCCAACTAACTCGCAGCTTTCCAGCGCTTCAGCCACGCGGCCACTATACTCCAGAGTAGAACGCAGCCCTCTCGTCGGCTCCCCTGCCTGTGCCGAAGACAACCACTAACTGTTGACACTGCCTTTGCCGACTGATCCTCCCTGCGCTCAGCCGGACAGCGGCTTCCGCAACATGGGATAATCAGCAACTGAGGAGCCGGTATTTCAGGGCTTAGCCTTGGCACGCATCGAGTAGCAAATCACCTGGGCCGGATGGTATACATCCAAGGGTGTTGAAAGAACTGAAATATGAGATTGCAGACCTGCTATTAGTAATCTGTGAACTATCACTAAATCATCTCTAATACCTGAAGATTGGAGGATCGCCAATTTAACACCAATTTTTAAAAAGGGTTCCAGGGGTGATCCGGGAAACTACAGACCGGTGAGCCTCACGTCAGTACCTGGAAAAATGGTAGAAACCATTATAAAGAATAAAATTACTCAGCATGTAGATAGAAAATGGTCTAATGGGAGACAGCCAACATGGCTTTAGACAAGGAAGATCTTGTTTTACTAGTGTCATCAGAAGAATGACGTTTCTCAGTCTCCATAGCTGCTGGAGGAGATGCTTAAACCCAGATGTCGGGACTAGACTGGAGGGACGATAAGGAACAAACATATGTATGGACAGAAAATATTAGGCAGCCTCAACCACACATGCTAAGCTAAGCAAACGTGCCAAAAAAGAAAAATTAATACATAATAAGTTAATTAATAAAATAAAAATGTGAAGGATAAGGAATAGCACTACAAGTATTAAATAACAAACATTAAAAAAAAGCAGTTACTATCACTGGAATGGACACTGGACTTGATGGACCTTTGGTCTATCCCAATCTGCATTGCAGCACCAGCCCACACAACTTGCCATGTGCTGGAAGCAGATAATACAGGCTTCTTTCAGTGCTGCACCAGTCTATATACAAATGATGGCATCACTGAAGGTTGCTCTGTTCTGCCTCCATCTTCTTGCTGGGGAGCATAACCCACTTGTCTAGATTGATTTAGCAGGATGGTACTGCAACACAAAGCTATGCTACACAGTCAGGGGAGAATGATACCCAGATAACAGAAGGCTCATGTCTTGGTTATGCAGTCAGAACAGCAGCAAAACTTCAAAACCAAAGAATTCCCATAATTTTCTGAAATTTAATTTATCTGATCTTAGCCATACTCACTAATACCCCATCAGGTCTTTAAGACCCATAGAATGAGATGAGGTTCTTCAAGCAATATTTTGAGCCATATTTACTAATGAAGTGCAGTGCTGCACATCAGTGTCGGGTAATATGTACCCTAGTAATTAAATGCCACAGGGGAACAAAATGAGTATCTAACACCATAGCAAGGTCAATTATCTGATAATGCCCTCTGCTGCAGGAACAGTTTATTAATTAACTTTCTGTGAGTCATGAAAAGCGAATGTCTCTCATGGCAAATGCAATTCCCCTGGAACTGTACTGATGATGCCATCTGTATCAATGTTGTCAGTGACATAAGATGCTTTGTAAACAACATCTCCTGTACTGTCAATCTGGTAGCTTTCCTAAGCACCCAAGTCTCTTAAAAGAAAAATAAATCGTACACATTTTCTCTTGGTTATAAAATGCCGTTCACTGATAAGAAAGAAGCAACACCCATAAGAATACAGGGGGGAACTTGTGAGAAGGAACAACAGAAACAGTTAACATCGAATCCAAGAGTATTTTAAACCACAAACCTGTCAGATGAAGACATTTCTTCACAAGCTTTTTGATGACCACCGCTCATTTTAGTTTCTACTTGAACCTGGACAGGATTGAAACTTCCACTTGGAGCAAGCGGGTCTGTCTTAATTTCTTCATCATCACAGTTGTGCAACATTTTCCTGAATTTCAGACATTCCAACTGTGCAGCCACAACCACTTCCATGTACTTGTCAGGTAACAAAGTAGACTGGGAGGTCTGTGGTTGCAGTGCATTTTCTTCTCCTCTAAGACCACTATTCTCAGCTTGGACCTCTGCAGAAAGCAGTACTGACTTGTCACAGCTATTTACAGAGAACAGATTTCCATAAATGTCTCTAGTATTTGTTTTCAAACTCTTAACAGCTGTTGCCTGTTCTGATTGAGATTCACTGTCTTCTCCTGAGCTACAGTAGGAAAGAAGGGGAATAATCTCCTTTCCAGTGCTTGAAAATGCCATGGATACTGCCTTCTGTTCTGATTTCAAGGAACAGGTTTTTTCCGACACTCACGGGATCAACTGCTCCAATCTCCTGATGAAGATGTGCATCTGTCACCTTGACAAATTCCTGGAAAACATTAAAAAAACATTCTTTCAAAAAAAGGACATTTTTCATATCTGCTAATTTCCTTCCCTTAAATCATGCTAGAACAGCCCAGATGAGTGAGTTATGCTCCCCAGCCAGTAGGTGAAGGCAGACCAGATCAACTTTCAGTGATGTCTATATACGCTGAAGCAGCACTGACAGAAGCCAATATGACGCTTCCCAAGCAGAAAGCAAGGCTGGAAAAAGCATTATCAATTACTTTGTACAAAACTTTGGCTCTCTCATCATACTTGACTCTGCATCAGGCACCGATACTGAAAATTAAGTTAAAAGGTAGCAGGGATGCCAAACCTGTAGGAGTGGTCTTCCAGAGCAGGTCCTGGACTGGTCTAGTAGGATTCAAGGAAATCAAGTTGCAGGTATGGAGTATTTCTCCTTCTTTATCCTGCTAGACCAGATGAGTGGGACATACCTAAGCATTCAGGACCCAGGGTGGGAGGAAGACAACGCTCCAGATAAAACTGCTCTGCAAAAGGCACCATCCACACCAGCTCCCACATGCAGCCTGTAGTGCTTCACAAAAGATATTCAGGGAAAACCAGGGAGCCACCTTACAGATGTCCTTTGGAGACATCAAGGTACTTTGTAAGTAAAAAGCAAGAGCTCTCTTACAATCCAAGGTATGAAGATTCCTCTCTGCACTTGATGCATGAGGTCCTGGAAAAAAGACAGGTAAATATACCTCTTGGTTTAGATTAAAAGGCAAGACCACTTTGGGCATAAAGTGTGGATTGGTCCTGAGGACTACCTTATCATGATGGAACCTTGTATAAGGTGGATTAGCCACCAAAGCTTGCAATTCACTGATGCGGCGTGCTGAGGTGACTGCAATGAGAAAGATAACTTTCCAAGAAAGAAATTTCAAGGAGGTGGTGGCTAAAGGTTCAAAGGGTGGCTTCATAAGCTGGCCAAGAACCAGGTTTAAGTCCCATGCCACTGGAGGTGGTCTAATGGGAGGTTTAGTTAGAAGAAGGCCTCTCATGAATCTTGTTATAAGAGGATGAGAGGAAATAGGCTGTCCATTGAGAGGCTTGAGGGACGCTGCAATAGCACTCAAATGGACTCTTACTGAATTTGTTTTAAGACCTGCATGGGATAAATGCAGGAGATACTCTAGTAAAGAATTCAAAGGTATTGCAAGAGGGTTTTTGTTTTAAGACCTGCATGGGATAAATGCAGGAGATACTCTAGTAAAGAATTCAAAGGTATTGCAAGAGGGTTAAGACCCTTCTCTGAACACCAAATTGTAAATCTTTTCCATTTGAAAGCATAGGAACATCTAGTAGAAGGCTTTCTAGAGGCATGAATAATATCTCTGACTTGCTGAGAGAGATGAAAACCTTGAAGGTCTAGGCCTTAAGCAACCAAGCCCTGAGATGAAGAGACTGGGGGTTTGGGTGCCACAACGTTCCCTCCTCCTGAGATAGAAGGTCTGGTGCAGAGCCCAAGTCCAGGGAAGGAGCTTGAGAGAGATGCAGAAGTAGAGGATACCACACTTGGCATGGCCAATGTGGTGCTATGAGGATCATGGTCCCTCGATCTCTCTGAAGCTTGAATAGTGTTTTGGGAATTAGGGGAATGGGTGGAAAGGCATAAAGGAAGTCTTCACCCCAGTGAAGGAGGAAGGCATCCTTGGCCTGAACTCCCTGACACGGAATTCTGGAACAGAACCGGGGAAGTTTGGCATTCCACAGACTTGCAAAGAGGTCTATGTCCGGGGTTCCCCAAATTCGAAAAATCCTGGCTACCTGGTCCATGTGGAGGGACCACTCATGTGGAAGCAGAACTTGACTGAGTCTGTCTGCCCAAGAGTTTTGAACGCCTGGAAGATATACTGCCAGAAGATGAATGTGATGCTCTCTGGCGAAGGCCCACAGTCGCAAAGCTTCGTTGCAAAGCGACAGAGAGCCAGTCCCGCCCTGCTTGTTTACATAGAACATGGCTACTTGGTTGTCCGTATGGATGAGGACTGTCCTATAGCTGAGCAGGGAATGGAACACTCTGAGAGCTAAGAATATTGCTCTGAGTTCCAAGAGATTGATATGTAGAGAAGTCTCCTGTGGAGACCAGATGCCCTGGGTGGAGAGATCCTGCAGATGAGCTCCCCAACCCATTGGAGAAGCATCTGTTGTAAGAGTTGCTTGGGGTAGTGACTGCTGAAAAGGGGACCCCAGCAACAGATTTGGAGAGGACTTCCACCACTGGAGAGACCAAAAAAGGCGACTGGAGTTTGCTATTTTGTCTGACAGGCAACCTGATGCCTGAGTCCATTGGGTGGACAAAGTTCATTGAGCTGCCCTCATGTGAAGGCGAGCATATGGAACCACGTGCACGGTGGATGCCATGTGGCCTAAGAGTTGTAACATCTCTCGAGCAGTTAAATGGGACTTTAACTGTATCTGGGAGGCTAACTGCAGCAAGCGTAGGCAACAGGCCTGAGGAAGATAGGCCCTTGCAGTTGTGGTATCCAGCAAGGCCCCTATAAACTCCAGAGACTGAGTAGGGGTGAGATTTGATTTTGGGATTTTATTACCAGTCCCAAATACTGAAGAACACGCATTGTGCAGATTAGACAATTCTGGGCCTCTGACTGGGATGGAGCTCGAATGAGCCAGTCGTCCAGGTATGGAAAAACGAATATTCCTAGAGTGCATAAAAATGCAGCTACTACTGCCATGCATTTCGTGAACACCCTTGGTGCAGAGGCCAGACCGAAAGGAAGCACCCTGTATTGGTAGTGATTTCCTTGAAAAAGGAACCTTCTGTGTGTTGGATGGATGAGGACATGGGTGTACGCATCCTTGAGATCTAGAGAACAAAGCCAGTCCTGATTCTGAAGGTATGGAAGCAGAGCACCGAGAGAAATCATCTTGAATTTCTCCTTGAATAAAAACTTGTTCAATTCTCTGAGATCTAATATGGGTCTGTAGCCCCGTTTTCTTTGGGATAAGAAAATAAGGGGAGTAGAAGAGCGCTGTTGAAGAAGAGGTATTTCTTCTATTGCCCCTTGGGCAAGAAGGGTGGCAATCTCCTGACCCAGAAGGTTGAGGAGAGATGTTGGAGAATTGAACTGTTGCACCATGGTGCGAGGAGGAAGGCTTAAGAAATGAAGCTTGTACCCTTCCCTTATGATGGAGAGGGTCCATTGCTCTGCTGTGATTTGTTCCCATCTGGGAGCAAAGTAAGCCAACCTTCCTGGAATGGTGAGGGGCTCTGGTTCTTCCAGGGCTAGAAAGGCTAAGTTCTCTAGTTGCAAGTCAAAGACCCTGAGGAGGCTGAGGCTGCTGGGCCGTGGAAGGCCTAGCAGCCTTTGACTTGGCCTGTTTAGGTGGTTGCTGACGTTTTGCAGCAAAACGACCTGCAGAAGATGCCTGCTGACCATAAGCAGGATAATATCTTCCCTTTTTAAAAAAGATGTCTTTTTGAACAATCTTTTCTTAGCAGGAGCAGAGGTGGACTTTGAAAGTCGATCCAAAGCGGAGTTCTCAGCATCCATCTGAGTGGCCTTTGCTTGCCAATCCTTGCCAAAAAGGTTTTCACCTGTACAAGGAAGATTTCCTAATTCATCTTGGACCCAGAGTTCCAAATCAGAAGCTTGTAGCCAAGCAATTCTGCGTGCACCTATGGCAATAGCCGAGGCTCTGCTTACACACTCAAAAAGAGTCAAAGGCTGCACGGTTGGAAAATTTGGAAACATCCTGGGCATGTTTGAGCCAAGTGAGAAACTCCTGCCTTTTATCTTCTGAAATAAAAGGGGTTAAAGTCTGCAGATGATCTGTGACTTATTTTAGAAACATCCCTATATAGAGACTATAGGAGTTGATTCTAGCAGCTAGCATAGAAGCTTGAAAAACCCTACGGCCAAACGCATCTAGGTCCTGCATTCACGTCCTGGAGGATTAGATGAATGTCTTTTTGCACTCTTTATCTTTCTCATGGCAGACTCTACCACAATAGAGTGGTGAGGAAGCTGAGTCTTATGAAAGCCAGGACAAGGAGGGACACGATACATGGTGTCTAACCTGTGAGAATGAGGAGAGGTGGTAAGAGGTGTCTCCCACATGCTCAACATGAGATCATACAAAATCTCATGAATAGGTAAAGCAGCTGCCTCTTTAGGAGCTTTAGGATATTGTAAAATATCCAGCTGCTTGGCTCTAGGCTCTGACTCAGGGGCCACTGTGATGGAGAGGCCCCTAACCACTTCCCTAATGAAGTCTTGAAAAGACAAGTCTTCTGGAGGAGACATTCTTCGTTTAGGAGAAGACTCCTGAGGAAGAAGTATCGATGCCTCAACAGATCCTTCAGACTCCTCAGAGTCATCGAAGTATCGCCTGTCTGGATGCTCCTGTAAAGCCCGATATGCGTACTGAGTGGGATCGACATCGGGAGTAACCGATACCGGTTCGGTACCGATGGGCATCATAGGACAGGGTACCGTTGCAGTCGACACCAAAGCCGATGTCGATGCAATCGGTACCGGCATCGGAAATGATACCGGTGCCGGTAACGGGGATTGTTGCAGTACCGGAGGCGTCGCAGCCTGCATGAATGCCGTCAGGTTGCACTGCATGGTCAGAATCTTCTGATCCATCAACGCCACCAAAGTCTGGATGTCGGTACCAGTGGGAGCCACCGGTACCCCAGAACACGGCAACAGGTGATCGGTCGAGGTCGAGGCCGAGCCATCGATGTCAACCTGTGACCCTATAATGCTTTGGAAGCCGGAACTTCCCGCCGGGGTAATTTTGCCGGTGCGGAGTCCTCGAGGACAAGCCCGGAGGCATCTCGATGCTTAGAGGGAGATTTGCCCTTCGAGGACCGGCCAGATTTATGCTTGGTTACCTGAGATCCATGGGAGGAAGAAGCAGCCCTGGAAGACGTCGATGCCACCGAAGCTGCATCAGAGGGAAAAAGGGTACTGAGCTTGGCTGCTCGGTTCTGCCGACCTCTTTTAGACATCATGGTACAGGACATACAATCCGTGATGGAATGGTCAGGACCCAAACATTTTAGACACCAATCATGGGTGTCGGTGACAGAAATAGTACCGCCACATTTTGTGCACTTTTTAAACCCGGAGTCGGGCTTCTTCATGAGGAGAAAATTTCTAGGCCTAAGGCCCAAAAACTGAAAATGCACAGCGAAGAAAGTATAAGTTTTTTTGGTTTTTTTTTAAAGAAAGAAAAGAAAAGACCGGCGGTACCGGTCCGACATCGAAGAAGGCAGACGCGACACAAAAGAATAAAGAACTTCTTCTGCGGTGACAGGAACACGACCTGCTGGCTCCGCGGAAAAGAAGAACTGGAGAGAGGCGGTTGGGAAAGGCGGGAAGGCAGCACGCAGGCGCTGTGGGATGCTCCCAAAAGCTTTCTTAATGGACGCTGGGGAGCGTTCCCGCGCAGGCTCCGTCAGTACCGACGATACCCATATGTGAAGACTCATTCCTGCTTGTTCCTGGAGATATGCTGTTTTGGTGAAACGCTGATCATCCTCATTTTGTTTCTGAATGTGCCTCTTGAAGCTTCATGTCATGTCCCTCTAGTTGCCCTTTTGGAAAGGTTTATGGATTGACATGTTGCAAGTACTTAAAATGTCTGTATGGTATCCTTTTCTGTTCTTGCCTCCTAGGTATACCTATGTATGCCCTTGAGGCTCTTCTCATATGCTTTTTGATGCAGATCCTGCACCATATGAAGATGAAAAACCAAAGAAGTTGTCACACAGGTTACCAAGGACTTCATATCTACAGGGAATAAAGCTTAACATAAAGAAGAAAACAAAAGGTTCTTCTTTCAATTATTAATATGCTTTCTGGTAAGCAGAGGGAGATGTTGACTAAGCTGCACTACCTTAACATAGAAACATAGAAACATGATGACAGAAAAAGACCACAAGGCCCATCTAGTCTGTCCTTCCATAACAACAACAAAAGATAGAAACATAGAAACATGATGACAGAAAAAGACCACAAGGCCCATCTAGTCAGCAGCAGATAGCACAGAAAATCCCTGTGCTATCTGCAGATCCCATGCTAAATGGGATGGGGCAGAGAATGGGCTTGTCTTCAATATGCAGTTGCCATGGGTGTCAGCATCTCACAGTAATCATCAAAGTTGCAGAGGGCACGAATGCAACTAACACATCATCATGGGTAGTGTTAGAATGCAGCCCAGCAGCACTGTGGATGCAATTTTCTAATTTTGATGCATTATCTGCTGGGAAATGCTGTGCACGCCAACAGATAGCACTGCATTAGCTGCAAAAGCCATGCAATATCTGCACTTTTTGCCATGTTAGCTGCAAAAGCCTAATGTGTTTTAGTAAACACCTAGGGCGCTATTTTGATGACGCATGTAGTGTTTCAAATACTATCTACATATCTCACAGTCTACTATAGTGATTATACAACTTAAATCATAAGGTAATATAATTTTCTTCCAATTATATCTTAACAAAAGGAAAGATCTTTGTCCATAGAACTAAAACCTAATATAGCTATACAAATACTCCTACAGGATCTTAATTGTACCATGTGCTCCCTCCAGACACCATTTTTACCACATCTCTTAGCTTTACAATAGAATAGTTATAAAGCAGAAAGCCTGAAAACGTTAGCCTACAGAGCAAACCCCATGACTGCAAAATTTTAATAAGTCCAAACTACTATAAAATAGTTATAAAAGAGATTCAGTAGTCTAGGCGTGTGATGTATGTAATCACAAAGATATTTTCAGTTGACAACTGCAAACCTCAAAACAGTTAAATCGATATCTCTCTGTATTTTTTCAAGAGTTCAGAAAAAAAACCGAAACTGCATTCTAAGACTGCATCGCTCCAAAGCCACAAATAAAGAATACTGAGAACTGTATATAATGGTTTACAAGCTCAGCAGTTAGTGCAAGGAACAGCTCAAAGCAGGTCTCCACATTCAGGATCATAACAGATATTTCCACAGCGGTCAGACAAGCATGCCTATATGTACATACCGGTCAAACTTTTATTCCCCTTACTCTATATATTGACAGCAAATGCTCCGGGGTAAGCATATCATGGTCTCATTCTATAAAGGCGCTGGTCGCTACGGCCCTAGGTTGCTGTACTGAAGTAGTTGCTCCGATTTTTAGCTATTTGTATCTTTCTTTTGCCGCGATCCGACCAGCTCTGCAAGGCCTGCAGAGAGGCTCACGGTTGCGCCGCAGAAAGAGGCAGGATCTGGACCTCGGGCTGGGGGGAAGCGTGGAGTGAACCGCAGTTACCGCACTACACAAACAGCTGCACGATCCCCAGACAAACCACGAGCAGATCCCGGAAGTAGAAAGAAAGTAAGGCGCACGCTGAAAAGGTCCCGGGCAGAAACGGCGACGGAAACAACTGGCCCCAGAAAGCAACAGGGAAATATTACAGGGTAGACTCCTGCTGATGTGAAGAGTCAAATTCAGATATCTCATAGTATGACAGTTTCACACGTGTTGCCAGAGTAATACATTTTAGCAGTCCAAGTACAAAAGGTTAAAGGAGTTAATTTATAAAAGTAATAGTGGCAATAGTAAAATAAGTTTTCAGCGTATGGAAAGGGCAATAACAAAAACAAGGTTCTTGTTCTAGGTTGTTTTGTCATTGGACAGGTGGTATTTCTTGCTGGCAAGATAGAACATATTTTGCTGCTACAGCTGCTGTTGCTTCTCTTTCCCTCAGGACTATAGAGTCTCTTGCTCAATCCTTTTTGGGAAGGCTTTGATTTTCTCTCTCAGTTTTACCTAATGTGTATCTTTTAGATCTTTGCATCTGTTATTAAGTGGGGAGCAGAAAATGGTGGCAGTGAAGAGAGCAGTGCAAGGCAAAATGAGAAGAGTGAGGAATGGTGTCCTTATTTAACAGCCTAACCCCTGATGGCAGCACTACAAGATCACCACTGGGCATCACAGGTACCATTTTGAACTCGAGACTCTGTCATGAGCAGGTGGCAACTGGTGATCGTCTCTGCTCCCACTAGACTACCAATCACCTTAATAAGCCAGGAGAATGGGGGAGTCTGAATTTAGGAGGGGGCCCCATGATGAAGGGGGGTGTTGATGTCAATGGGATGTTGGAGGGAAATTGAAGTCAAGTGAGAGATCTGATGTCGGGGAGAGTGGGCATCTGCTGCTAGGTGGAGTTTCAGTGGGATCTAATATTATGGGGGCTTTCAGAGGGAATACGATATTGGATCTGCATGTCAAGATGATTGGAGTGGAGTGGACTTATGCTGCTGGCAGGAAGATATCAGAGGCGTGCATGGATATCGGGAACAGCAATTTTGAAAGGTTGTTCCCATGCACATTTGGGGAAGAGCAGGGTGTTCTTTTCCCCATGTGGAGCTTTTTAAAATAGCTGCTACCACTGAATATGGTGAGACATTGGCGTGTACTTCTGCATGTCCTTACACAGTGAATCAGAAGACTTAGGTTGGGAGAGACAAGTGGCTGGCCCTGGAGTGTGAGGCACGGTGGCAAAACAGCTTAATAGTGAGTTTTTCACGCTGTCTCCATGGGCCTGGCTGTGAAGGGTACATTGCATCATGCAGCACCAGCAGCGTGGGGAGGGCTCGCCCCAGGTGCCGAGGGGGCTGGGAACGCCACTGCCCTTACATCTGTTTTACAAGAAGCTCTGTGTTTGGCAGAGCCTTTGTAAAATATAATGGAAATTTTCCATGTTCAAACCTGGACGCTTTAATTTTCCACTCCATGTCCTATCCTCCACAGAACAGCAGTTACAATCCAAAGTAAAAAACATAAAGCAGGGTAACCTGCAACAAGTGAGAGTTACAACCCAAAGTAAAAAAAAGTAGAAAGCAGAGTTAACCTGCACAGGGTGGCAGTTACAAGCCAAAGTAAAAAAAGTAGAAAACGGGAATAACTTGCATTGAGCAGCAGTAACAAACCTAAATACCTTGCTCGGCAGAGTATATGGGCTATGCTGGACTATATCTTGTCATTTTCTTATACTATGTTTTTCCATTTTAAGTTTTAAATGAGCTTACCCACATGCTCTTTTATTTTATTTCCCTCTTCACTCCTCACAGATGATTTAACTGAGAAACCTCAGCTTTCCTTGTTTAACAAGGACCAAAGAGGAAGTCACCAACAAGATTAACCCCTGAATGCTATTCTTGTTATATCCTAGGGAATTATGCATTAACCTATTCAAAATTACACAGAAAAGAAACAATCAAAATTGTGCAAATTATGCAACAGTCATTTCTATACATTTTTACTCAATATAGTAATTAGAAATATTTTTGAATATTCTTGGAAACATGGAGGTTCTTTAACAGTTAAAACAATGGAATAATACCAATAACCTTTGTAAAAGAATACTTCTGGGACAAATTGTCTCAGGTTACTTACTTCCTGTTATCTCTCACCTATACACACAAAACACTTGCACACAATTCTTGCCTGTTGTGAAGATTCTGCACCCATACTGAGGCCCAGATACTCACTTTGTCACTTCAACACCAGAATAAAATTCTTATTTTTTAAAATGTAGTTTGATTTATGAATTATTTATTTATTTTATTTATTTGCATTCTCTTATATACCGCGCTATTCTGCATCAGTGCGGTTTACATTGAACAAACTGAAATTACATTGAACAGGGTATTATAACTTGGAGATAACTATTTTACAGGGAACATGGGCTATGGAGGGTTAAGTGGCTTGCCCAAGACCACAAGGTGATTTACAACATAAAATTAAATCATAAAATAAAATATAATGTAATAAACCACCCCCTACCAACAGGCTCACCCTCACAGATACAATCCACTACACCTTTTGCCAATAACAGTAATGGTATATAAATGTTTATATCTCACCATAAGCCTGCATGTATAGCCAAGCTTTAACCGACTTACAAAATGTTAAATAATCCAGTGCTTCTCAACCTGTGTACCTTGAGAAAGTCCTTGGTGTACCTTGGTGGCAACAGTGAGGAACATGGCTAGGCATGGGCTCATGAAGCGCTTTCCCCATCGTTACTGAGCCGTAATCCTGAGAATAGCCATCTGCTTCCTACGCCAGCCCCGTCAGAGACCAGGAGATAAGGGGTAAGAGCAAAGGGAAGCCATTCTGTCTTTTAATCATCTCTCCCCTCTTGCCATTCTGGGATAGCAGAGAAATGTGATTGGAGCAGACCCTTCAAATCAAAGTACAGCCCCTATCCTCTCTACTCCAACCCCTTTCTCTTCTATCCTAGAGGTAGAAAAACACATTTTATTTTCAGGTTAGTGATTGTAATATGTTTAATCTAGGAGCTGTATGCTACCTAGAATAAGCTGGATGCTCTGGAACCCAGAGCGAAATCTGACTTGAACCTATCTCCTACACAGAATTTATATTTTAGGAATAGTATGATTGTGTAGTGCATTTTTGGTATATTCTGAGAATGGATTATTACTATTTTTCATGGGGAGAATCCACTGAACTCCTCATCCTCCACACCAAACTGAAAGGTCCCATTCTCATCCACCCAAAATCTGATAGTCTTAGCTCTCCCTCTCCACTCCCATGGGAAGGACAGCAGCACTTCTTACTTCTGCGACTCTTCTGCTGGCTTCAATCAGTAGAAGCTGGCACGAGCATGTAGCACGTGTTTGACTCTCACACTTCTGTCAGTTTTGGCATACAATCAATGAGTACCTCCTTTCATCATTAGTTTTAGATTGCAAGTTCCTACAGAAAAACAGGCTAATTTAAGGTGGGGTGGGGGCAGAAATAGGTTCCATGTCGCAGGTCTCAGTTCACCAGTCTTCTGGCTTCAACTGCCTCTCCATCCATAGAAACTGCCCCCTTCTCTAGGATCTGCCCCAAGTCACCTCTCTCCCCAGGATTTGCCACTCAACATGCTCATAGCAGAAGGCTATTATTACACTCTCTAGCCCTCTGCCTTCCCTGATGTGCAGCCAAACCATCTGCACTAAATCCTCTCAGGCAGCATTTTTTGTTCATGATCTCACGAGTAAATAGCATAAGGACCAGTGGGGGTTAAGGAATGATAATGAGATTTGGTAGAGAAGAGGAAAGAATCTAGAAGGAGCGGCAGGAGCATGTAAAGAGGCAAAGGAGAGTGAAAATAATAAAGGAAAGAGGGAGAGAGCACAGGAAAAAGTTGGAAAGAATAGTAGAGAAAGAACAGATATAAAAAGAGGAGGGATAAAGAGGATAAAGCAAAATTGCTTAACAAATATTTCTATTCTGTGTTCACAGATGAAGAACCAGGAACAGGACCTCAGAAAACACTCACAAACAGGAACAGAAGCGAGGGGGGTCTTGGAACAATTTTCAGAGGACTGTGTTCGTGAGAAGCTAGCTAAACTTAAAATAGACAAAGCGATGGGACTGGATGGGATACATCCTAGAATACTGAAGGAACTTGGGGGTATTCTAGCAGCTCCACTGACTGACCTTTTCAATGCCTCATTGGAGTCGGGAGTGGTGCCAAAGGACTGGAGAGAGGCTCATGTGGTGCCTTTACACAAAAGCAGAAGTAAGGATGTAGTTGAAAACTACAGGCTGGTTAGTTTAACCTCGGTGTGAGTAAATTATTGGAAGTGCTGCTGAAAGAGAAAATAGTGGTTTCTGGAGTCCAACGGATTACTGGATCCGAGGCAGGATGGATTCACCAGAGGCAAGCTTTGTCAGACAAATCTGATTGATTTCTTTGACTGGGTGACCAGGGAGTTGGACCGAGGGAGATCCCTAGATGTGGTGTATTTAGATTTTAGTAAAGCTTTTGACACCATTCTGCACAAGTGACTTATAAACAAACTGAGCACCCTAGGGATGGACCCTAAAGTTACTGCTTGGGTTAAAAACTGGTTGAGTGGGAGGCGACAAAGGGTAGAGGTAGACGGAGCTCACTCTGAGGAGAAGGATGTTACCAGTGGTGTGCCCCAGGGATCTGTCCTTGGTCCGATTCTTTTTAACATCTTTATTAGTGATATTGCAGAAGGACTGTCAGGTAAACCGCCCTTGATCGCTGGAAGGGGCAGTATAGAAGAAAATAGATAAATAAATAAAATAAAATAAATAAGACTTGCCTCTTTGCAGATGATACCAAAATCTGCAATAGAGTAGTCACCCAGGAAGGTGTTCATAATATGAGAAGGGATCTAGCTAAGCTTGAAGACTGGTCTAGAATTTGGCAGCTGAGATTTAATGTTAATAAATGCAAGGTCATGCATTTGGGCTGCAGCAATCCAAGGGAGCGATATAGTATAGGGGCGAAATACTTCTGTTCACAAAAGAAAAACAGGACCTAGGAATGATTGTGTCTGATGATCTTATAGTAGCTAAACAGGTAGAAAAGGCAACAGCAAAAGCTAGAAGGCTGCTTGGGTGCACAGGGAGAGGAATTTCCAGTAAAATAAAAGAGGTGTTAGTGCCTCTGTATAAGTCTTTGGTGCAACCTCATTTGGAGTATTGTATTGACTGCACCTTCAAAAGAATATAGGTACAGAGGGTGACTACTAAAATGGTTAGTGGACAGACTTATGGATCTTAATCTGTATATTTTAGAGGAAAGGCGGGATAGAAGTGATATGATTGAGACATTTAAATACCTCCGTGGCATAAATGTACAGGAGGAGAGCCTCTTTCGATCGAAAGCAAGTTCTGCCACGAGGGGACATAGGATAAGGGTGTAACAGGATAGATTCAGGAATAATATGCAGAAATATTTCTTTATAGAAAGAATGGTAGATGAGTGGAATAGTCTCCCAGTGGAGATGGTAGAGATGACGTCAGTATCTGAATTCAAAAAAGCATGGGACAAACACAGAGGATCTCTAAAGGGAAAAAGGGGACTGTTGTAGTGATTGATGTGGAAGGGCAGATATGGAAGGGCAGACCCTCCATTACCCATGTTCCCTGTAAAATAGTTATCTCCATGGGGCATGTTTACTAAACCGTCTTAATGTGCGCTCTGCCACGTTATCGCGCGATAAGGTACCTTATCGCCCGATGAAGGCGCGTTACCGGGCGATAAGGTACCGTAGCGTGCAATAACGCGCGCAGTGGCGCAAACGAGCGCTGAAGGTGGAGAAAGGCTCCCCAGGGGCGGACGAAGGCTCCCCAGGGGCGGAGAGAGAGGGTCAATGGGCAGAGAGTGGGAGGGGAGCGGCTCCCTGCACACTAACGCCGTGAAATCCGAGGCTCAAAACTAACGCTTGTGAAACCCTGGCGTTAGAGCCAATTTAAAGGGAAAAGAAACCATTTCCGTCAGCAATGTACAGCAAAACCAGGGAAACCTACAAAAAGTGATAAGTGTGATACATGTGCACTTAACAAAAGGGCAAATAAACATTGAAAATGAATAGAAGAAAATCTTAAAAAAACATAACCAACCTGGGCAATAGTGATATCAATGGGAAACATAAAAAAACACTCCCAAGAAAGCTCCAAAAAAAGATATGAATTTTGAAAGGGTCTATGCACTGTCCCCATACAAGGTGAATGAGCCCACAGTGAAATTGCGCTGAGCAGGGTTCTGACTCCATTGGCCAAGTTTCCTATGGCATGCACATGTTCCGCAACAGCAGTGCGGGCATGTCGGAATGGGCAACTGGACAGATGCTGGAAAAGGGGACACAGAGGGCTGCAGGCGGCACATGCTGTGGTGCAGCTGGGCCACAGTGTGGATTAGGGTGATGCCTAGCTGGCTCATAGGAATGCTGTAACAGTAGAGCAGCCAGACAGCTACTGCTGAGGGCCCAACATGGGCACGAGTGTGCTTCCCACAGTGTCACAGGGGATAGTACCCAGCAGGTACCTCCAAGGGCATGGAACATTGGCATGCGGTGCTGGGGGGAAGCGTGGACAGCTATGCAGGCGCCCCTACCCCAGAACCCGCGCCATAGGCAGCCATCTACCTGCACACTGGATGGCCTGAGACTGCACACCACCAGCAGAAGGGCATGTCAGCATGGTGGCAGAGGGATACTGGTGGTGGAGGGGGTAGTGGCAGCTGCCCACAGCAGACCGTGGCCTAGCCCTGTGTAGGTGTGTGCCATGCACTGCAACAGACAGGCCCTGTCTGACGAACAGTCATGGTATCCCTAGGGAATGAACTGTCTCTGTGGCAACAGTGTGGTGCAGTATGCACAGCCAGTGTGTTCTGGAGCAGAAGGTCACAGGTTCAAGTCCTAGCTCTGGCTCCCACCAACCCAGTCCCCATATTTTACTCAGTCCTAAACCATGGTAATAAAGAGGGAACCTTTATTGCAGATAACGTAAACATGCCTGAAATGCCTATATTTTACCCTACAGAGCACAGACACCATAGACATGTGCAATACCTAGAGCAGAGTTTCCCAAATGCAGTCCTGGAGGGCCAAAAATCATTCAGGTTTCATGCTGTCTCTAGGAAAGATGCGTGTGCTGCATATCTATGCGCCGTCCCCATGGTATGCAGATGTATCTCATGCATATTCATTAGGGACAGTATGAAAACCCAAACAGTGTTTGGCCCACCAGGACTGGAGTTGGGAACCTCTGCCCTAGACCAGCAGCCAACAGGGGCAGAAACACCCGCACCCACAGGCTCCATTATCCAAAGCCTCCTGGAGAGGCAGGATGTTGGGCCCTAGGTGCATCTCCCAATACTAGCACTTGCATACCTTAGCAATGCCACCCTAAACCCGGGAATACGTTACACATATATCAAAAGGTTGCTATGATTACTGGCAATTCCTAAGTTAAGCACAATTTGCTGATAGAACTGCATCATAGCAACCTTTCTGATATCTGTGGAGCGTGTTTCAGTTCTGGTTTCTGACAGTGTTTACCACCCCTGGGAGTGACCCCAACAGTATTGCGTACCATAGCCATGCCTGCACCGTGCCCAGGACTGGTGTGGTGGCCAGGGCTGCCAAAAGCCTCTATATTTGCACAATGCTGGCATAAATGTGGGAGTGTGTGTCTGTCTATCCAGTGTGTTGTGGCCGCCTACATCTTACTCAGCCCACACTGCCTGCACTGTTTCCAGTGTTAGCCTGCCAATGTGCATAATGAGGAGCAAGGTACCATGGGTATGGCCTGGACAGGGCGGCCTGGGCAGGATGCATCTGCACAGGGCATAGGGCAATGGCTGGGACATTGTAGTGCCCGGACAGGGTGGCCACAGCATGTCCTGCTGGGAGGTCACTCTCACCCTGACTGAGCAGTGACCACGGCATGGCTAGGTGCCCCCATAGTGCTATATAGTATTTCTCTCAAGTGATATATGTGGGTTCTCCATTTGGGGGCCTAATCACTGACTTATCTGCTTGGTGGGTATGCTCACATCCCAGTTTTGGGTACACACATCTCCTCCAGGAACATGCACTATGGACTAGCTAGCAGACTGTCTGCAGTTAGTATGTGTATGGTTTGAACACCTTGCAGGGTGCAGCGGCTGGAGACTCACTGTGCTTGCTGCTGGGGAATGTCAGCTAGTGGTGGGAGGGCAGCTGAGCATTTCCAGGCCTACTGTCTGCCATTGCTTTATTTATGGATGCAGATAGATCTGCATTGACTGCCCTGTAGGGTGTCTATTCCCCAGCAGGACTGGGGTTGATGGTCCCCTCTACTGCCACCATTGCAGGGAGGTAGAATATGGATCTGTGCGTGGGAGATCCTGTTCCCCACCCTGAGCCACAGAGGGCGGGTTGGATGGTGGTACATAATCCAACTATGGGTCCAAACACCCAGGGCCGGCCCGTCCATTGAGCGAGAATGTTTTTTGCACAGGGCCCCGCGTTTCAGGGGGCCCCGCGCAAAAAACATTCTGATCCTAAAGTAAAATTTAAAAAAAAAAAAAAAGCTGTCTTCTCCCGCTGCCGGGGCCGCCGCGGCAGAATCGAGTGTGCCGCGGGGCCCCCCCTGCCAAGCAGAGCCTGCCCTCCCCCGTATCACCTCTCTCTTCGTAGCTGCAGTCAGACGCGCCGGCTTTCAGAGCGCGAGAGGAGAGTTTCTCCCTCGCTGCTCTGTTAAGCTCGCGGGGGCTGATGGGAAGTTCCCATCAGCCCCCACGGGCTTAACAGAGCCGCGAAAGGGAAACTAGTCCCTTCGCGCTCTGAAAGCAAGAGCGTGTGACTGCAGCTACGAAGAGAGAGGTGATACGGGGGAGGGCAGGCTCTGCTGGGCAGGGGGGCCCCCGCGGCACACTCGATTCTGCCGCGGCGGCCCCGGCAGCGGGAGAAGACAGCTTTTTTTTTTTAAATTTTCTCTGGGCTGGGAGGGGGGATTAGGAGTGGTGATGGGCTGGGGGGCTTAGGAGTGGTGATGGGCTGGGGGGTTGGAGTGGTAATGGGCTGGGAGGGGTAGGAGTGGTGATGGGCTATGGGGGGCTATGGGGGGGTTAGGAGTGGTGATGGGCTATGGGGGAGCTAAGTCTTTATATGGGCTGATGGGATTAGGACTGGAAGTGGGTTGATGGGTTAGGACTGGTAATGGGCTATGGGGGGCTTAAACTAAAAATTGGGTGATGGGGGATTAGGACTGGAAATGGGCTGGTGGGATTAGGACTGGGAGTGGGCTGATGGGGAGGTTAGGACTGGTAATGGGGTATGGGGGGGGCTTAAACTGAAAATTGGGTGATGGGGATTAGGACTGGTAGTGGGCTGTGGGGGGCTAGGACTGGTAATGGGTTGGGGGGTTGCTAGGACTGGAAATGGGCTGTGGGGATTAAGACTGGAGGTGGGCTGATGGGTTAGGACTGGTAATGGGCTGTGGGCTGTTGGGGGGGTTAGGACTGGTAATGGGCTATGGGAGGCTAGGATTGGAAATGGGCTGATGGGGGGTTAACACTGGAACTGGGCTAATGGGGTTAAGACTGGTAATGGGCTGTGGGCTGATGGGGGGGGTTAGGACTGGTAATGGGCTATGGGGGGGTTAGGACTGATAATGGGCTATGGGGGGCTAGGACAGGAAATGGGCTGATGGGGAGGGGTTAGGACTTGAGGTTGGCTGATGGGGTTAGGACTGGTAATGGGCTGTGGGCTGATGGGGGGGGTTAGGACTGGCAATGGGCTATGGGGGGCTGACTGGAAATGGGTTGATGGAGTTAGGACTGGAAGTGGGCTGATGGGGGGTTAGGACTGGAAGTGGGTTGATGGGGGGGCTAGGACTGGTATTGGGTTGGGGGGTTGCTAGGACTGGAAATGGGCTGATGGGGGGCTAGGACTGGAAATGGGCTGATGCAGGGACTAGAAGGGAATGGATACTGGGTGAGGCTGGAACTAGAAGGGAGCTGATGTTGGGGGAGGATTAGAATGGGATGGGGCTTGGAGAGTAAAATGGAGAGGGGAAAAATATTTTGTGTGGGAGGGATAAAAAATCTACAATTGGCCGGGTATTGGGAGAGTAAGTGGGGATTGAGGATGGAGGGGTAAAATTTGAGTGGATGAAATAGGAATGAGGAAAGAGCAAAAGGAGAAAGATTAGTATGTTAAAGCAGATGTAGAGAGAGAGAATGGAAAAAAAAACTAGAAGAGAGAAGAAAGGACAAATGGACAGCAGATGATGGAGAGTTAGCAGAAAACATGAAGAAACCAGAAGAAAGTGGCTGGAGCAATTGCAACTGAAAAAAAATGCACAAAAGGTAGAAAGATATCTCTTTATTTTGAATTTATTAACTGGAATATGAAAGCTCTGGGAAATGTGCATCATTAACGTCTGCGCTTTGTTTGGTACAAGAGGAAATTAATTTATAGTTTTATTTCTACAGTGTTGTTGTACATTCCAAGTTTGGCTTTTGGGGTTCCCAGTTTAATTATTGCCTTCCTGTTTCTAAATTGTGATTCCTTGTTTGGTGATGGTCTATGTTCTGCATGTGTAACTGAGCTGAGGTATTCTGTTTATGTAATTCCTATTAGACATTGCCACTTGTTCTCTTTCCCCAGTAGGTCATGTATTGTTGTTCTCTGAAATGTATTGGTTTAATATTTGCAGTGTTGCCTTTTGATAGGTAGGGTATGGTGCTTTGTGAGTCCTGGTAGTGCTGTTAGGATACGGCGGGTTTGCTATGGGTTCTAAATGGGCAGTGTTTGTAGTAGTTCCTAATGTGCCTGGCGGTTGGCACTGGATTATAGTAATGTAGAAATCTTTTAGTCTGTCTTTATCCATACACTCATTAAGAGACATGTTTACTAAAAGTTAGTGTATGTTAGCATTATGCAAATATTTATGCAAATAAGGCCACTTATGCAAATGAGGCCCCGCACCGAGTCTCCGCACATGGCCCCGCACCCCCCTTGGGCCGCCCCTGCAAACACCCACCCCTTCACTTAAATCATGTGACCATGCCACCCACACAGGATATGCACTATTCTGGGTGCATCATAGTCCACAAGGGCTAGACATGAAATACAGATGGACACAGGCGTATCCTAGGGGTGTCTGCGAAGACTACCTATCACACACTGGCACTGATGGGGACCTGCAGCATAGTCTATCTCAGCAAAGCCAGGTACTGCGGACCTGGTGCTGGGCACCCCACCTCACCCTCAGGGTGAGCACAGGACCCGCACAATGTGACAGTCTGTAGCTACTCTGTGCCAGTAACACACACGGTCAGTACCCCCTACCAGGCTGAGGTGCTGTGGGGGTGCATACCCCATCTTGTGGTCATCTGTAGACTGCTGATTTGCATGTGCAGTGCATCATGGGTATGGGTGGTTTAACCCTATCCTGGTAACCACAGCAGACAGTTCGTGTGGTGACCTGCAGTCCTTCTGTAGCCAGCCAGGGGATTGCTAGCAGCTATAGAGATGTAGCCCACTGGTTGCTTCACTGCCTGTGGAGCCAGAGGTCATGGGTTTGATCCAACAGTGGGGTTATTTGATAGGGCTGTCTGAGGCATTTTCTTTCTTAATTTAAATTAGTGCTGCCAGCAAAAACACCCTCAGTGCTGTAGCCTGAAGGTGCCTCATAAGGCGCCCTCGAAAGCGCTCTATAAGGCACCCTATAAAGCGCCTTATAAGGCGCCCTTTAGGGAACATTATAAGGTGCCTTGGCGGACAGTGCACCTTATAATGTGTCCTCTGGAGTGCCCTATAGGGCGCCTGATGCGGCACCTTAGGTTATGGCACTGTGAGGGTGTGTTTGCTGGCAGCACAAATTAAAATAAAAAGAAACTGCCTCACAAACCACTGCTGAAACATAAAGGGTAATGTCTCAGGCAGTCGTATGCAATAGCCACACTGGTGGATTGAACCCATGACCCCTGTACCATCAGGCAGTCTGTCAACCAACGTGCTACACCTCTGCTACTAGGTTTGTATGTCAGCACACCTACCTTTGATTAACGCGCATTAACGTGGCACTCCTCCCTCTATCATGTCATAATGTGTGCCACGCAACCTATTCCGCGATTCCTATGTTTAAACCGGAACGCCCCCCCCCCCCAACCCGTATGGCATCCGGCACATTATTGCTGGGCTCACATTAAGACGGCCTAGTGAACATACCCCCTTGGTGTAACTGTTTAGCCAGTCATTGCTATGTGAAAAGGCATAGCACACCAGTTAAGACAATGCCCTAAGAACCAGTGGTGATGGGTTCGAGACCCAAGTGTGTCAACAACCAGAGAACTGCATAAAAATCAAATTGTATTTTTAAATGTCAGACACATCACTGCAATGTGTGTCTGCAGCATAGATCCATATATATATGGTTGGTGACACCATATCCTGTGTACCAGTTGTGGCATAGGCAAGAACACGTTGCTAGTGCGCCGCAATAATGCACGCAGCGTGCAGTGCCGCGCATAGGCCTGTGTGGCGCAGGGCCTTGCGGCGTGCATCATGCGCGTGCGTGCGTGCGTGCGTGAGCAGGGCATTGGTGAAAATGGCCACCAGGTCTAGGAAGTCAGCATTCACCAGCCATGAGCTGCGCCACCTGGCAGGGCTCATTTCAACAAGGCAGCACAAGTTGTTCCCTGGTTCCCCCAGGCAGCAGGACCTGGTGAGGGTCCGGAGGGCCTGGGACCATGTGACACAGCGCTACAATCGTTTGGCAGACTACCCATGTGAGGTACGTGTATGGGGACAGGTCAGTATATCCATATACATATCCAGTGTCGATTGTAGCTGTGCATGCTGCTGTGTGTAGGTAGTCTATCTCAGTTATGTGTATTAGGTAAACCCACGTGCTATATTGTCTATGTATCACATCTGAGTGGTTTGCCCTGTACCCAGGGGGCTAAGGACCTGTTCACAGAGTTCCAGATTGCATCCTGCTGTCATGGCAGCTGCTGCTGTTGATGTGCTAAAACACACCGTAAAACAGATAGCCCATAGATCTGCCTAAGGAGATTTTGTAAACATCATGCTGGTATGGTGGGTTCCGCATTTGCAGGGTAACACATCTGCCCTACCCGCAGGGATCGTGAGACGTGCCCCAAATGGTCTGTCACTCCCCCTGGTGATATGGGTGTGTGTGCTCCAGCAGTCTAAAACATCTGCCCTACCCCCAGTTGCCCTGAGAGTCCATCAAAGTGGGTTCCCAGTCACCCTGGTGATATGGGTGTGTGTGCCTATGCAATTTAAAACATCCTCCCTATCCCCAGAAGTCCCGAGAGCCCATCAAAGTGGGTTCTCAGTCACCCTGGTGATAAGGTTGTTTGTGCCTTTGCAGTGTAAAACACCCTCCCTATCCCCAGGAGTCCCGAGAGCCCATCAAAGTGGGTTCTCAGTCACCCTGGTGATAAGGTTGTTTGTACCTTTGCAGTGTAAAACACCCTCCCTATCCCCAGGAGTCCCGAGAGCCCATCAAAGTGGGTTCTCAGTCACCCTGGTGATAAGGTTGTTTGTGCCTTTGCAGTTGAAAACATCCTCCCTATCCCCAGGAGTCCCGAGAGCCCATCAAAGTGGGTTCCCAGTCATCCAGGTGATATGGGTGTGTGTGCCTATGCAGTTTAAAACATCTTCCCTATCCCCAGGAGTCCCGAGAGACCATCAAAGTGGGTTCCCAGTCACGCTGGTGATATGGGTGTGTGTGCCTGTGTAGTTTAAAACATCCTCCCTATCCCCAGGAGTCCCGAGAGCCCATCAAAGTGGGTTCTCAGTCACCCTGGTGATAAGGTTGTTTGTGCCTTTGCAGTGTAAAACACCCTCCCTATCCCCAGGAGTCCCGAGAGCCCATCAAAGTGGGTTCTCAGTCACCCTGGTGATAAGGTTGTTTGTGCCTTTGCAGTTGAAAACATCCTCCTTATCCCCAGGAGTCCCAAGAGCCCATCAAAGTGGGTTCCCAGTTACCCAGGTGATATGGTTGTGTGTGCCTATGCAGTTTAAAACATCTTCCCTATCCCCAGGAGTCCCGAGAGCCCATCAAAGTGGGTTCCCAGTCATCCTGGTGATATGGTTGTGTGTGCCTATGCAGTTTAAAACATCTTCCCTATCCCCAGGAGTCCCGAGAGCCCATCAAAGTGGGTTCCCAGTCACCCTGGTGATATGGTTGTGTGTGGCTATGCAGTTTAAAACATCTTCCCTATCCCCAGGAGTCCCGAGAGCCCATCAAAGTGGGTTCCCAGTCACCCTGGTGATATGGGTATGTGTGCCTATGCAGTTTAAAACATCTTCCCTATCCCCAGGAGTCCTGAGAGCCCATCAAAGTGGGTTCTCAGTCACCCTGGTGATATGGATTATGCCGCTGTTGCTGTTTTCTAATTCCCCCTACCCCCAGGTGTCCTGAGACCTGCTGAAAGTGTCCTGTCATTCACCCTGGTGACATGGTGTATGTTGCTGACGATGTGTGCTAAGGCACCCTACCCCCAGGAGGCCTGAGACCTGAGTGCAAAGGTGGGTATGGCAGCTAGATATTGTGTTAGGTGATGCCGGGTTGGGCCACACAGTGGCCCTATTCCCCGGAGGCCCAGACCCCAGTAAACATGTCTGTTATGGCTCATGATTGTATGGTAGGTACAGCTGGGTATGTGATGTAAACCATCACACCCCAGGACCCATGAGACCTGCTTACAAAGGTCTGAGACAAATCCATATATCTATGATGTGTATGCAGTTGCAGGTCACACATCTGACCAATCCCCAGGAGCCCCATAAATGATCACAGAGAAACATCATAGATGCTGGTGTGAGGGTACAACACCTCACACTGCCCACACCACAGATATCAAAACGTAGCAGCCCAAAACCGTCCCATACCCATCACCGTTCAACATCCAAGTATATATATATCATTGTTCTTTATATGGTGTTAATCACACAATACTGCTCATACGATCCATGGGCCTACAACACGCATACAACAGACTAAACTGTCATAATGCACAAGCCCTTATAACATCACTGCCCTTCCGTGCAGACCCTGACATGCCACCAAATCTCAATCACTGAGACAGCACTTAACTGTCAGAAACATGCTTTGTGTCTCAAAGGGTGGGCGTCCTGTTTACCCCTCCCCGATGCCACAACCCAGAGCTGAAAGGCATTCTGCATGCATCCTCGGCCCATCAGGGGAAAAGGACCTGTCCAACAAAACATATAACCTACAGGAAATACACAAGCACTGAGGAACAACAGCACAAGCCAGCACATCCAACTCAGGCCCCGCACTCACCCCTATCCAAAGTTAGTAAGGCAAACAGACAGTGGATTGTGGACGTTATGTTGGTTATATGTTGTGAACACACATGCACAGACCCACAGCCACACATGCAGGTGGCACTGGCAACCGTTAGTAGAAGAAGCACTGAGCAGAGGCATAGGAGCAGCACGATGCTGCGCACAGAGATGTGTGATATGTGTTTGCCACCCACCAGAGATATATGGTTGTTAATGCACCCTCGCATTATCTTCCCCCCCTAGGTGGAGGACCTCCGGAAAAAGGGCCGTGAGATGCGGCTGAGATGCCCTGTCATGTTGGAGAGGCTACGAAGGCGGGCAATGGCAGCACGTGGCGGTGAGTGACGCGACCTCAACAGCTCTGTAGATAATGGGACAGTGGCATACCAGCCTCTGTGTTGCCTAACTATTTACATGTGTTAAGTGACACACATACTAGTGTGCTAATGATTGTCATCCCCCACAGAGGAGGACCATGCTGGTGAGGGGGCAGAAATGGCCACATGCCCTGTGATGAGACCCAGTCGCCGCCGCACAGCGGAGGAGGAGGAGGCAGAGGAGGAGTCGGAGGAGGAGCATGAGGAGGAGGAGGAGGGAGCATTGGAGGTGGCGGCGGCTATGGAGGAGGGGGAGGAGGCAGCAGAGGCCCCTGAGGCCTATGAGGGCAATGGGGGACTGTATAGGGTGGAGGGTGGGGTGGGAGGGGAGGGTGAGTGTGTGGGGGTCATGTCGGGGGGGGGGGGGAGAAGGAGGAGTGGAGTGTGCTGAGGGTGGGTGGGAGCTGCCAGGGGGGGGAGAGGGTGGGGGAGGGGGAGGCGTTTGCTGGTGAGGGTGGGGAGGGAGACATGGAACCCAGGACAGCACAGGACACTGTGGGTCCCTGCCAGCCCCTGCATGTGCCCGTGTGGGTGTTGCTATGCCACCCTTTGCCACAGACAGGGCTCACGCACATTCCACCACATACACACCTGGCACCATGTGTGTATGTGGTGGTAGGTGCGTCCAGGACCTGTCTGTGGCAATGGACGGCGTGGTGCACCGACTCGGGGCCCTGGAACGCACTGTGCGGGTGCTGGCAGGTACTGTTCAGTGGGTGGCTGTCGAGATGCAGCATGTGGTGGGTAGGGACGCTGCATCTCAACAGCCATCCACTGATGGGCATCACAGGAGCATTTGATGGCTCCTGTGGTGCCCACACATGTGCCCTGTGCTGTCCTGTGTTCCGTGAGCCGACACCTGGCACTCAATGGGCTACACTGTCAACTGGGCGTGTGGGACGCTTGTTTGTCCCAATATGGGAAAGACTGTTGTAAATATGTATATATCTGTACATACCCACTTACCATTTGTACATACAGTTGTCAATACAGTTATCAATACAGTTGTCAATACAGTTATATTTGAAAAGATCCCAAGGCTCATGTGTCGCCCTTTCACAGAGACTGTGGACGTATGCATGGGACATGTGTGTAGATAGGTATGTGTATGCAAGGTAGACATGGGTATCATACATGGACCGTCTACACATGTAGTTGTCGGGGCTGGCCATGTGCGTAGGCGTGTGCGTCTAAGGTTGATCCTCAGATGTGGCAATGTGGAGCATTCCCCACAATACCTAGTCACGTGCATGCTGTGTCCAATTTGTGTGAACCATATGTGATGCACCATGCCAGTGTGCCAATAGCGGACACGGCAAACAGCTATCACCTTGCATGGAGGAGAAGATGTACTGCTGGACCCAGGAGCTACTCAGGGGGATAGCTGTTGAGAGTGGCCTGGGACAATGCATGTCACAGGAATGGGCAGTGGGTAACCATAAGCGCTTGCAAGAATGAGCAACGACCTACGCAAGCCACCCTTGTCTGCCTGTGCCGCATGGCAGCCTATGTGGGGGGGGCAGACATGTAGGCGGTGTTGCGGGCAGGGATAATGTTCACACATGTGTGCCCAATATTGGGGGGTATAAGGGATGGGTGACGGTGACATATCCCAACACCAGACATGTAGCATCATGACATCCGCCCTGTGCAACAGGGGAGGATGGGTAAAGCCCCATGCTGGGGCCCTGAGGCTGGGACCTGCCACAGTGCTAGACACACACGGCATGTTATGACCTCTGTGCACTGATAACTGGCAGTACAGACACCCCACCACCGAGGTGCATGGGTGCGGGTCATGTGGGTAGGGAGACAACATGCGGTGCAGACTACGAAGGGGAATACAGTGCCACACATTGGAAGCAAACACACAGGATGTAATAGTTCAGGATGTTTTATTTGTGCATCTCACATCCTCCGTGGCTGTCCACGGCTACCATGGGCCAACCCACCCCTCTGTTGTGGGGCTGCTGGTGCAGCCTCCGGTGCCGGTGCTGGCTGCTGTATCGGGGCCGCTCTGGCCTCCTGGGTGTCCGTGATCCGTAGAAGTGCCCCTGCTATCGTCTCAGCTGTGGTCCTCAGCTATCGGATCTCCTGTGTGTTTGCCACCAACTCCTGGTGAATTAGAAAAAGAGCCTGCCGAGTGCCTGTGGGTGGGACACAAGGTGATATGTGAGATACCTCTCCAGTAGCCAAATGTCACACATACACATGTCACGCATAATCCACCAAATCAGTCTGCCAAACATTCATGCATGCCACAGGTAGCAATGCATGTCTAGGGTTAGACCTGTGTGTCCCATGAGCCAGCCGCATGCCTGAAAGGGGTCATGAGGAGTGGTCATGGGACTCACAGAGCTCACACATGGCAGTGTGGCAGGTTGATCTGTTAAAGGCTGTTCTGCACACTGGTTGTCTGAGAGAGGTCAGATGATGTGAGGGGTCATTGCACACACATACATATATCTGCGGTCCCCTGCTCTCTACAATGCTGATGCACATTGCAGATCATGTTGACAGACTATGCTGCATAACAATACCCATGGAGGGGTGTATGTCGGGCAGGGTGTCTGGGTGGACTGTTATCAGTGTTTCCCGCTGTCTGAGCACCTGGGATATTTGGCCGAGCACAGTATGTGTGTGTCAGAGCCCCTCAAACATACTGACACCTGACAAGACATCCAACAGGAGGGTGGCAGACACCTGGCACATAACACCCCTCCAACAAACAAGGAAGAGGCCTTCCACAGAAAAACGCAGGGAAAAAGAGCGGAGGGTCTCCAATAACGTTGCTTTTATTCTGGGTCACCAATAACGTTGGTTTTATCCACTTTCATCTGGTTGGCCGTGGTCCTTGCCCTCCGGTGTTTTTCCCTACATAACACCCCTTCCCCAACATTATAAACAATCTTTTATGTTGTGAACATCCATTCCCCTTGTGGATGTTGGCAACACACCCATGGGGATTGGTGTGTATGATCTTACCCACCTTCGGCATTGCGCCATGCTGAGGCACTGTGGGCCCTCCGCTCCACAAGTATCGTGGACATGGTTGTGGGTGTTGCGTGTGATGAGCTGGGCGCCTGCCTGGGGTGGTGGCTGTCCTCCATATCAGCAGCCGCTCCAGCCTCTGCGTTGCTGGCATCATCCCCCAATGTGGCACTTTCAGCAGTGGCTGTGTCCTGTGCCCCTGTCACCTCATAGATTTCTTGTGTCTGTTCCCCTTCACTTGTATCATCTCCCAATACTGCCCCACCCTGAGGCGCTGCCACATCCTCCTCCTGCTCCGGTGCCTCCATGAGAGTGTAGTCACCTGGTATGTGGGAAAGCATACACAGCACTGATAGGTTTGCACACTCCAGCTATTTACACATGTGTAGTACATCCACCCCATGATCAATGTGTGCTTGTGGGTGCCCTGTACGTGTGATGCATAGCTACCACTACAGCTCCAGCTATCAGTATTAGGCATTTATAGCGCAGTACCAAGCACACGCATCACTGTGTACGTTATCTCACCGAAGGACAATCCCTGCTCAGCGGTGCTTAGCTTAGACACAGATGTGACACTAACAGGTCTGGGAGGTGGTTTGTAGCAGAGGTGCAGCGACATGTGCAGGGCAGACATAAAAAGGGATGGTGTTAAAGAAACATGTGGTTGGAGGGGAAAAACATGCAAAGTAAAAGGGGTGGAATGGGAGACAGCACACTCATGAGCCAATGGCAGAGGGTGGGAGATGATCTAGGAGACCAGGTATGAGTGGGTGCTAATAAGATGCCTGACGCATATCCAAAGGGCGTTTACTCTATGCGTTGGGAACAGTAAGGTGTGAGTTGGGTACCTACCTGCCTGGGGATGTGCAGTGTCCAGTGCCTCTGGCAGTCCACACAGGTAGATGGGCCCAAGCCGGTCCGCCAACTCCTGCTCCAGGGGTGTTAGGGTGGGTGCAAAGGGGCCTCCCCCACCGGTGCCCATGGCATGTTGCCGCTCTGCCACCATGTGTGCACGCACACCCCGCTTTATGTCACTAAACCTCTTCCTGAGGCTGTCGAGGTCTCTGTTTGGGCCCCCTGCCTGTGCAACAGCCTCCTGCACCTCCTCCCACACCTGGGTGCGTGTTGTAACAGTGGTGCTGTTACTCAGCCAGCCGTAGAGGACCTCATAATGCTCGAGGACACTCGCCAGCAGGATGTGGTTCTCCTGCTGGGTGAATTTTACAGTCCTCCTCCGTTGCACAGCTGGCACCGGTATGCGCCTGCGTTTTGCACTGTGAGGACCCTGTGTGGGCTGGGGCCCACCCGATGTGCCTGCATCCGCCACCACACGCCCAACACTCCCTGCCATATCTGTGTCCTCACGAACAGGTGGCCCCCTCCCCCTCCCTCTCCACTCCTGCCCTGTCCTGTCACTCCATCTCCCTGCCCTCTGTACCCACTCCCTCCCTGTCACACATTCCTGCTCTTGCGCTTCTCAGCTCCACCTCACACCTCCCTCCTCCCCCTGCTGTCTGCTCTTCACCTCACCTCCTTTCTCACTCACCTGCTCCTTGCCTCCCCTGCTCTGCCTCACACCTCGCCTCTACCACTCTCAACCGCATCACACTAGCTCTGCTACTCCTCACTAAACACCTGCTTCTCTCTCTTACCGACACCACACACCTTCTCTCCCTCGCCTAACAAACACCCCTCAAAGTGCAACAGGTGTACAGGTTTATTTAAAACGTTTTTTTTACGTAGCACGCGTTGCGCATGCGCAGTTGCGTGAGCGCGGCGGCTTTGTGTGTTGAGCATACGCAGTTGCATGAGCACGCGCTGTGCATACACAGTTGGCTGTGCGTGTTGCGCATGCACCACACAGACACGGGAAGTGCGTGCGCATGTCATTTTTACGTGTGCTGTGTGTGGGCGTGAGGCATGGCGCATGCGCAATGCCCGCAGCCAACTGCGCATGTGCAGCACGTGCAGCCACCATGCTTGCGCAACTGCGCATGCGCAACGCGCGCTACGTAAACAAACCCTATAAATCTACCTGTACACTTGGTGCATGTTGAGGGTTTTTTTGTAGGCGAGGGAGAGAAGGCATGCGTTGGCAGTGAAGGAAGGAGAGAGTCAGAAGCAGGTATATTGTTGAGTGTGGCTGGGTTTGTGATTGGTGTTGGTTGTAGTGTGTGGCTGTGTTTGTGTGTGGTGTGTAAGGTGTGTGGCTTGGTTAGTGAAGTGAGTGTCTGTGTTTGAGTGGGTTAGAGGAGCAGGACGGGTAGAGTTTATGGCGGTCTTTGTGGTTGCTGCATCTGCAGTGGGAGGTGGGCAGGTGCTGCGGTTGCCTGATGGGGGAGATGGTGTCTATGGGGCTGAGGCACAGGGCATGGGTGTAGTCCTGCTGCAAATCAGACCTGCAGCTGTGGGGGCAGGCCAGGCAGGGGCTGTGCCGGCACGGCGCAGGAGGCGTGCTGAGGTGCAGCCTTGCCAGCCTCGCCTCTACAGGCCCAGGGCCCAGCTCCAGGGCATGCATGAGGACCAGGTCATCTCCCTCTACCGACTGAGCATGGGGGCTATTAGGGAGCTCTATGAGGATCTAAGACCTGACCTTGAGCCCCTAACTGATCGGTCAAATGCCATACCGGGTTTGGTCAAGCTCCTTGGTGCCCTACCTTTCTTTGCCTCTGGCTGTTTCCAATCATCCGTGGCCACAGTGGGTGGCATGAGCTACCCCACCTTCTCACGCTGTCTCCACCAAGTACTGCGTGCCATGGTCAGCCGGGTGGGGAATTATATTGCCATTCCCCACACTAGGCAACAGTGGTGGACCCTGAACCAGGCCTTTGAGGCGTTAGCTGGGATGCCACACGTGATGGGAGCTATTGATTGCACACATGTTGCCCTGGTCCCGCCTAGAGACAGGGAGATAGTGTTCCGCAACCGCAAACACTATCATTCCCTGAATGTTCAACTTGTATGTAATGCAAATATGCATATTCTGAATGTGGTCCCTAGGTTTGCGGGGTCCACCATGACTCCTATATCCTGCATCACTCGGCACTATTCAGACAATTTGAGGCAGGACGGTATGAGGACTGTATATTGCTGGGTGTGTATTTCCCATTTCTGACATGCACATGGTGTTCATGTGACTACGTGTATGTGCAAATGTCTGTCTTGGGGGTAGATCCCTCATTGTGTGTGTGTCTTATCTGGCTGTGTGTGATTGGGGGGGTTGGTGCCCTCCAAATCCACCTTGCTATGGTGCTGTGTGCTGCTGTTAGATTGGATGCTAGCATTTGTGTGGTGGTTACAGATTATGTTGTTGCCAATCCATACACCTACCCCTTGTCTTGTGTGTCTTAGGTTCCCACACTCAATCTGTAATGGAGTAGACACCCAGGAAGCTGTAAATAACATGAGGAGGGATCTAGCTAAGCTTGATGAATGGTCTCAAATTTTGCAGCTGGGATTTAATGTTAGAAAATGTAAGGTCATGCATTTGGGCTGCAGCAATCCAAAAGAGCAATATAGTATAGGGGGTGAAGTACTTTTGGCCACGAAAGAAGAGCGGGACCCCGGCGTGGTTGTGTCTGCTGATCTTAAAGTAGCTAAACAGGTTGAAAAGGCGACGGCAAAAGCTAGAAGGATGCTTGGGTGCATACGGAGAGGAATGGCTAGCAGAACAACAGGAAGGGATAATGCCTCTGTATATGTCTTTAGTGCAACCTCATGTGGAGTATAATGTGCAATTCTGGAGACCGCACCTTCAAAAGGATGTGAACAGGATGGAGTCGGTGCAGAGGGTGGCTACTGAAATGATTATTGATCTTCATTATACAGCATATGAGGACAGACCGAGGGATCTTAATATGTACACCTTAGAGGAAAGGTGGGATAGAGGTGATATGATTGAGATGTTGAAATACCTCCATGGCATATATGTTCAGGGAGAGAGCCTCTTTCAATTGAAAGCAGGTTCTGCTATGAGGGGACATGGGATGAGGGTGAAGGGAGATAGATTCAGGGGTGATATGCAGACATATTTTTTTACTGAAAGAGTAGTGGATCCGTGGAATAGTCTCACAGTGGAGGTAGTAGAGATGAGGACAGTAACTGCATTCCAAAAAGCAGGGGGTCAAACACAGAGGATCTCTAAAGGTAAAAAGGGGACTGTTGTAGTTGTTGATATGGAAGGACAGACTAGATAGGCCATGTGGTCTTTTTCTGTCATCATATTTCTATGTTTCTATGGTGCATTGTGTCATGAGGTGCAGTGGTCAGAGCCCATGGAGATAGGGGATTCTGAACAAAACGGAGCTAACTTTGACAGCTCGGAGATACACATGGCCAAAGGTTGCCATAGGAACTATACACAAGCTATTTCACATGGTGTAGGGGAACGCCCAGACTCAAAGCTAGCTCGTGGCTCATCAGGGGATGAGGGGCAGCTGACAAGGGGCGGAGCCAACATCACAAGCTACGCAGTTAAAAATCACTCACCTGAGAGTAGTGCAGAAGCGGCTAGAGGGAGAACTGCAAAAGAGAGAACTGCTGAAGAGAGACGTGCTGGCAGGGAGAGAAGTCCCGATAGCAGGAGAACTCCAAGCAGGGAGAGAAGCTTGCGAGGCAGGAGAGAAGGATCTCCATGCTGGTTAAAACCAATTGCTGACCAAAGGAGACTACCAGGGAGGTGCAGTGCTGAGAAACCCAGGAAGGGCTGTTTGGAAGGGCAGTGCACAGCTGACCGGTGCTTCCGAGAACCTTGCTACAGAGGAAACAGAGGTAGTAGCTCTGAGGCCAGGCTAAGGCAAGACCAGTCACCCAGCACAAGGTACCAAGCAGGAGAAAACCATTATCCTGAAGATAATTTGGTGCCAAGGAGAAAGCTCAAACAGACAAGGAGTGAAAAGCCTTCCCACGAGCAGAGCTGTGCTCGAGGGAGGAACGTTGAAGGGAGACTGCTGAAAGGTAACCTTATTCTTCCTAATAGGAGAAGCTTAGACTATAGCAGTCAGCCCTGCATTTACCAAGAATTATGTGCCGCCTCTGAGAGAGACTATAGTGATTACGGTATTTACCCATCCACCTCTAGGCTGGTGGGGGAAGGGAACTCCCAAAGCTATAGAGAGGAACTCAGCAGTCAGAACAGAAGTTTCACTCACCGGGATACTTACCCAGATATAGAAGAGATGCAATGTAATCCGTGTGAGGAGTCTAACGGTGATATTTACATGGACTGTACATATACATTATCTGATAGCATATCTTCTCTATGCTGAAGAGCTGTAGGAGCTGATTCATAAAGAAAACAGACAGGAAGAGTTTTGTGAAGGAAACTGTTTTCTTTTACCATTTTTGCCTCCATTGTGAAAGCTGAAGATAAGCATATCCTTTGTTCAAATGTTTCTTTAACTTTGATACCAGACATATGGTTTTTGTGTTGCCTTATTTCATTGTGTGAAAATCCAACCCTGGGAAGGGAATAAATCCTGTTTAAATCCTTATCACTCCGACTACAACTACTTTCTTTTTGCTAAAGTTGTGGAACTACAAATCCCAGAGGGCATTGCCAAGCCTCTCTACTATACTCCACAGCTATTAAAGAACTTACCCTGCTAATCCACCCATGCCTATGGCCTCTGGGGGGGTGAGTGGGCGACAATTGTTGTGATGTCATATGTTTCTGTCAGGATGTGTTATGAATTTGTTTTGCACGTATATACCTGTGTCCATTTGGGTGGACATGAGCTCCTGCTTTAACATACCACATTTCTTTCTGCAGGTGATGCAGGATATGGGTGTCGCCCCTGGTTGCTGACCCCTGTGTGTCAACCACGGACACGTGCAGAGCGGAGGTACAATGAGGCCCATGCCTCCAGCCGCTCTGTCATAGAGAGCACCTTTGGCGTATTAAAGAGTCGCTTCAGGTGTCTGGATAGGACAGGCGGGGCCTTACAATATAATCCACAGACTGTGGCAGAAATCATCATAGCCTGTTGCATCCTGCACAACATTGCTAGAGAAAATTCACTATAAAGGACAGAAATACTTCCTCTTTCTCTCTCTCTTCCTATTTTCATCGGACACACCTTGCCATGAGGCTCTGACACCCACTTCTCTCCCCTCCCCCTTATTCTCTCTTTCTCTCCCTATTCTTCTTACTATGAGGCTCTGACCCACATTTTCTTACCTCTCTCTCTCTCTCTCTCTCTCTCTCACACACACACACACACAGACAGATTCATTGAAGTAAACTGAAGCAGCTTTCTAACAACCTCCTACCTCTGTTCTGTAACTTTGTAATAAGCCTATTTCTATATAAACCCCTTTTTCCAAGCCACACCTGTTTGGTTATCTTATTTGTGCTGCTTACCCTACTGTCTCTGTGAAATGAACCCAGGACCAAACGGAGAGTAGACCAGAAGATTACATATTCAGAAGATTACATTTTATGGGGGCTCGCTCAGACTTCACAGCAGATCTCCAGTTGGGTAAGTAATAATTTTGTTTGATACATTAAAGTGGATTTCAGACAGGATGCGACAGGAAAATCAAAAGCCCTTGTGACCATGTACAATTGACAATTTTGGTTACAGGCTGGATTTAGTGAAAAGTTCCAGTGATACCTTTGTTTTGTGAGTTAGACAAGGTGAGATTTTTATTGTCAAAAGGCTCTGTAATAATCCAGAATTTTAATATTACCTACACCTAGGGACATTACATAGAGTAGCTTGCAATTTTCTTATTTGTAGGTAGAGGCTTGTTACGGTTTGTTACAAGGCACAGATTTTTCTCTAGTATTTGAGCTGTTAAGAAAAGACAGAGAGATAGTCCAGCTTTAGTTTGGAAGTGGTACACAGGTAAACAGTCCCTCATTGAATACAATATATATCTTTCCAGGTAACACTATTACCTCCTGTCTTGCCTTTTATTTCTCAGTCCCCTGTCAGGTATAACTGACAATTCTGTTAATCTCCTAACACCCTTCTTACTATAATTTCATCCTAAACTTCCACCCTGTTAAAAGGTGATAAGCACTTTTTATTCAGGTATACTTTTAAGGCGTGGTCTTTATGCCAGTACTCTTTACTGAACACCCATAAAATTTATGCCATTCCAACTATAATTCTAAGTCTCACTTCTTCATAAAAGTGAGCATTCCTCCTTCCAAGGTTGCACATTTGAGATAGTCCAACTACAGCCTTTCTGCAGTCTCAAATATGGAAGCCTTTGATTTTAAAGAACTGAAACAAATAGTACTGACATACTGTAAGAGGAAAGGTGGTCCCTTTGAAGGTGAATTCCCTGAGTCATCATGGTATAATATTCAAAGACAAATGTTAAACCATTATCAAGAATTCCAAAAGAAAACAAATAAAAGAAAATGCCTTTTTATCCAAGGCATGTGCAGGGGGCTCATTAGCATGAAACATGACAATACTGAACTGACTTCTCATTGTACCCAATTGACCAAAGACCTTGAGGAGGCACAAATTTGCATTTCTATGCAAAGGGCTCAGGTGATACAAGCCTCAAATTCTTTTATAACTGTTAGTGAGCAATTAGAAGCACTTAAACTTGAATTGAGGCACGTTAAGGATCAATTGGCCTCTGAAAGACAAAAGAAATATACGCCCTGGCCAACACCCATTTCTCCCTCAGCCCCCTATGCCTATGACACACCCTATAAGCCATGCATCCAAGCTATTGAGAAACAAAAGAATACAGAAGTATGCATAGCTGGATTTAGGAATGGAAAAAATAAAGATGAATCACAGGAAGAAAATCCTAATAGTTTATCTCAGCCAGAACAGAGCAATAACCAGGACCTGTGTCAGGAGGATAACTCAGATGACTCAGACCCGGCACCCAGTACTGAACTCAGAGCACCAGTTAAAGTGATGCTGCAGGACAATTTAAAAGATAGAGACATGGAAAGAATAGTTGAGAAAATTGGTCCTATGCCTTTTAATGTAAATAATTGGTGCAAATGGGCCAATGATATTCTGATTCACTGGGGTCTAGGGAAATACAGAAGAAAACAATCAGACTTTGATAGACTTATGCATCTGGCTCTGGGGCCACACTATTATAAAGCTGGCTCTCTCACTCACCCATACCAGTTGGTTAAAAGGGGCATTGAGAAACTATTTCACTGTTCCCCAATGCAAGTATTTAAAATTATTTCACCTCTACCAAATGATACACTGGAAGAGTTTGCATATAGAGCCTGTATTTTAAAAGCAGTTCTTAATGAGCAGGAGTCCTGGCCCAATGCAGAAGATTATGGAGAGAGCACGCATAAAACATTTTTATTAGAATTGCTATCCCCTGAGATTACAAAACACCTTCTGTTATTTTCTGAAGACCCTAAAGCCGGGGTCTCAAACACGCGGCCCGCAACCGAACTTTGTGCGGCCCGCGACGGAGGAAAAAAAAAAACCACAAACCCTGTCTTCTGCTGCTGCTGCTGCCGCCGTGGTAGCAGCACAATCAGCTGTTCGCGGTCCCTTCTCCTCAGCCCGGAAGAGCCCCGAGTCTGCTCCTTTAGCGGCGGGCTTTTCAAGATGCAAAGAGAATATTTCCCTCTCGCGCGGCTTGTCAAGCCGCGCGAGAGGAAAATACTCTCTTCGCGGCTTGAAAAGCTCACCGCTAAAGGAGCAGACTCGGGGCTCTTCCGGGCATAGGAGAAGGGACCGCGAACAGCTGATTGTGCTGCTACCACGGCGGCGGCGGCAGCAGCAGCAGCAGCAGCAGACAGGGTTTTGTTTTTAGTTTATTTACTTGGCCTGATTGGGGGGGGGGGGGTTAGGACTGGAAATGGGCAGATGGGGTTAGGACTGGAGGTGGTCTGATTGGGGGGGGGCTAAGACTAAAAATGGGGTTATGGGGGGGGGCTAAGAATGAAAATGGGGTGATGGGAGGGTTAGGACTGGAAGTGGGCTGTTGGGGGGCTTAGGAATGGTAATGGGCTATGGGGGGGCGAGGACTGGAAATGGGCAGATGGGGTTAGGACTGGAGGTGGTCTGATTGGGGGGGGCTAAGACTAAAAATGGGGTGATGGGGGGGCTAAGAATGAAAATGGGGTGATGGGAGGGTTAGGACTGGAAGTGGGCTGTTGGGGGGCTTAGGAATGGTAATGGGCTATGGGGGGGCGAGGACTGGAAATGGGCAGATGGGGTTAGGACTGGAGGTGGTCTGATTGGGGGGGGCTAAGACTGAAAATGGGGTTATGGGGGGGCTAAGAATGAAAATGGGGTGATGGGAGGGTTAGGACTGGAAGTGGGCTGTTGCGGGGCTTAGGACTGGTAATGGGCTATGGGGGGGCTAGAACTGGTAATGGACTGGGGGGGTTGCTAGGACTGGAAATGGGCTGAGTAGAAGGGGGGGCTTGAACTGCAAATAACTGATGGGGACGGTTTTGGAATGGAAATGGGCTGAGTGGAAGGGGGCTTGGAATGGAAATGGGCTGATGGGGAGGGGGGCTTGGAATGGAAATGGGCTGATGGGGAGGGGGCTTAGAAAGGAAATGGGCTGTGAGGGGAGGGAGCTAGGACTGGAAATGGGCGTCGTTGGGGGGAGCAAGGACAGGAAATGGGCTGAGGGTGGGGCTAGAATTGGACTGTAATGGGGTGATGATGCGGGGACTAGAAGGGAGCAGATGCTGGGTGGGGCTGAAACTACAAGGGAGCTGATGTTGGGGGAGGATTAGAATGGGATAGGGCTGGGAGAGTAAAATGGAGAGGGGAAAAAATATTTTGTGTGGGAGGGAAGAAAAATCTACAATTGGCCAGGTACTGGGTGAGTAAGTGTGGATTGAGAATGGAGGGGTAAAATTTGAGTGGATGAAATAGGAATGAGGAAAGAGCAAAAGGAAAAAGATTAGTATGTTAAAGCAGATGCAGAGAGAGAAAGGAAAAAAAACTAGAAGAGAGAAGAAAGTACAAATGGACAGCAGACCATGGAGAGTTAGCAGAAGACACCAAGAAACCAGAAGAAAGTGGCTGGCACAATTGCAACTGAAAAAAAAAATGCACAAAAGGTAGAAAAATATCTCTTTATTTTGAATTAACTGGAATATGTCAGCTCTGGGAAATGTGCATCATTAACGTCTGTGCTTTATTTAATACAAGAGGAAATTAATTTATAGTTTTATTTCTACAGTGTTGTTGTACATTCCAAGTTTGGCTTTTGGGGTTCCCAGTTTAATTATTGTCTTCCTGTTTCTAAATTTTGATTCCTTGTTTGGTGATGGTGTATGTTCTGCATGTGTAACTGAGCTGAGGTATTCTGTTTATGTAATTCCTATTTGACATTGCCACTTGTTCTCTTTCCCCAGTAGGTCATGTATTGTTATTCTCTGAAATGTATTGGTTTAATATTTGCAGTGTTGCCTTTTGATAGTTAGGGTATGGTGCTTTGTGAGTCCTGGTAGTGCTGTTACGATACGGTGGGTTTGCTATGGGTTCTAAATGGGTAGTGTTTGTAGTAGTTCCTAATGTGCCTGGCGGTTGGCACTGGATTATAGTAATGTAGAAATCTTTTAGTCTTTCTTTATCCATACGCTCATTAAGAGGCATGTTTACTAAAAGTTAGTTTATGGTAACATTATGCAAATATTTATGCAAATGAGGTCCCTTATGCAAATTAGGCCTGCGTCTTGTGCGGCACCCGGGTTACTTTACAAGTCCTCATTTGGCCCTCAAAGCAATTTGAGTTTGAGACCCCTGCCCTAAAGCAACCCCTTTTGATACTTTAATGCTCAGAATTGGGTCTGTTTGGAAGACCCAGCCCTCGCAGGTCATAACAGTATCAGAAGCATGGAAGTGGCAAGCTGAGGGATCCTCCCAATACACAAAAAACACAGACAAAGGATACAGGGGACAGACACCTTGGAGAGGACAAAGCAGAGGTACCTTTAGAAATTCCTCAGGTTACATCCCCTTTCAAGAGCTCAAAGCACAGACAGATGGATTAGAAAGGGAGAAAATTAAATGGGAACAGGACAAACACATACTGCAGATAGAAATAGATAAATTAAAACAGGACATACAAGCAGCTCAGGACAAACACAAGGCTAGTGCATAGGGGTGTCCTGACCTCCTGGGTTCAGATATCAAAATGTCTCAAGCCTTCATAGCCCAGCCTGCCTCCGTTCTCTCAGCAGAGGACTCAATTCCAAAGCCTGTGGATGTTGAAACAGATACAGGCCCAGGATACAGTTTAAGGCTTGTAGCATCCTTGATACTGGACTCTTGTGGACGCCCCAATGTTATCAGTAGAATAGGGGGTCAGGATAAACTAGCTTTGATTGACACAGGGGCTGGAATTAGTTTTACAAACAGAGCTTCTCCCACTGCAGATCAGAAAAATATGGAAATTTATGAAATTCAAGGAATTAATGACACAGCTTCCACATGTGTGGCTATCCCAGTTAAATGGGGTATCCTGTGCACAGTGAACAAAACAAGGAAATGTTGGAAACTACTGCCTCCACTATAGTGAACACACCAAAAGAAAGAATTGGAATTGACGTTCTCAACCAGTTAAATTTGGTGGTGGATATGGCTAATCTTAAGTTGTGGCAGTATTCAGGAACTTCAAGTGCTTCTAAAACTTTAGTGCATGAAGTCATTCCCATGCAGTTAGCAACTCAGTGCACCAAGGCAGCTCATAAGTATGATCTGTGTGTAATTCCCTCAGAGGTGGCTGATATTCCAGTCTGGGCTCAAGACAAGTTAGATTGTGGGAAAATGCACACAGAAATACTGTTGGAAGGCGAGGATCCTCCACCACAGAAACAATACCCAGTACCTCATCAGGCTATAGAACCAGTGACTAAAATTGTGAAGATACTGGAGGAGAGTGGTCTGATTAGACCTATTTCTTCCACATACAATTCACCAGCCTGGCCGATAGTTAAACCGGGGGGTTCCTTCAGGCTCACTATGGACTTCCATGCCCTGAATCAAGTTTCAAAATCTGTAGTGCCCGTGGTAGCCTCATACCCTGAAATGATCTCTAAACTGAACCCCAAATATAAATTTTTCTCTGTTTTAGACATATCCAATGGGTTTTGGAGTCTGCCCCTGGCCCTTGAATGCCAGTACAAAACAGCCTTTCAGTGGCTGAATAAACAATATGCATGGACTGTGCTTCCACAGGGATATAAGGATTCCCCCTCAATATTTCATAAATACATGCAGGAAGCCCTGTCACTATTGTCTTGCAGAGATAATATAATTCAGTATGTAGATGATATTCTGATTCAGTCTGAGAATGAAGCTGTACACTGGAATCATGTAAGAGAAGTTCTAAAAGCCCTCTTACAAGCTGGTCTTAAAGTTAATCCTGCCAAGGCTCAACTGTGCAAATCACAGGTTTCCTTTTTAGGGGTTACTATTGGCCAGGATGGTAAATCCGTAGATTCTCAGAGGATAGAGCTGATACAGAAACTTCCACTTCCTACAGATCAGAAATCACTCCAGTCATTTCTAGGGCTCACCGGTTTCTGTCGTGACTTGTCAGACGGCTGCCTAGGGTGAGAACTTACACAATCTTGACGATGCATATATTCATGTGATTCTTGCAAGGTATTGTGGGTATTGTAGTTCATTCACTCCCAAACACAGCTGATGACAATAATTTGAGTTGTGAAACCAAGTGGTAAGATCAATAAAATACTTCTTTTATTGATGGGGTTTAATTCACCCAGCACATGTATGCTTGATAGCACTATAAATGAGGTTACTTGCTTGCAGTGTTTAAAATGGATAACAAAAAGTCACAAAGTAAACCAGAAAACAACCTTCAGCTTGTCAGGCAATTAGCTAATGTTTTCTTAGCAAATAATTACCAAATACAAAGGCACAAAGTAAAGAATAAACTTTGCTGGTTAGGTTAACTTCTGCTTATTTTCCACGCCGATCTCAGCAGTGATTCTCCCTTGCTCACACACACAATCAGGTGCAGCCCTAATTACTATCAATGGACCAGCTGAAAGCCTTTAGCTGGCTGGCTGCTACTGTGTGAGCCCAAATCCTGCTTTAAGAGCTGTTTGCAGTGGAAATAAAGAACAAAGTTAGGTTTCTTTGTGATGGCTGATGTGTTTGCTCAGAGTAAGCTAGCAATAGCATTTAGATAGAGAACAGTCCATGTAAACTGTATTTTCATCTGCTGTATCAATTAGCATATGGTCACTATCATACATTGGCACAGATGAGTCTTTCATTAAGGCATTATCATGAGAATGCTTATTCCCTTGCTGCCATTCTCTATTATAGATAGGGTCTGGATCAGTGTTCATACCTGAGCCTCTCCTGCTATCATTATTTCTCTCTGTATAGCCTGGCCAATATGTAATCCAATTCTGATGTCCAGCCTTCCAATCTTGATCCCTGGACACTGGATCTTCTCTCACATACCTTCTGGCCTTGGTCTGAAAGTCCCTTCCACATGCAGTCTTCTCTCTCCCAGGTAGCCACTGGTGATTCCTATCTCTGCCAATCCATTCCTCTGGCTGAATCCAGTCCAATGGACTCTGCTGGCATTTGGAATACCTCCCAGTATGGGTACTGCCTTGGAATCTCCCAGACCTTCCAATGGGCTTTCTTCTCTTCCTTCCAGAGAGTTTCCTTCTCTCTCTATCTGCTTGGCTTTTGCTGAAGCTGTTCTTCAAACTCTCCTTGAAGCCAGGCTGGAGCTTGTAGTAACCGTTATCTGAAGAATAAGCTCTATTCTTATTCTGTCCTAATGTGTGCTGCTCCCTAACACAGCGCAGCTGTGTTGAATCAGGCCCTGCCCTTTGAGATGAGTGCTTAGGGATTACCTCATAGCTCTCTTGATTGCACACACATTCTCTCACTTCAGCCCCTCTCATGGCTGCTGGAAACCTGGTGCATTCTGGGACTGGTAGTCTTTTATGTGAAAACTCTGTTTTCTTGCTTCTACCAGAACTGACAGGTTGCTTGTTCAGAGTCACATCATCTTTTCTATAGCTCCTACCTGAGCTATGATAAGCTTCCTTATCACAGACTTCATGCACAATTATGCTGAAGTGGCAGCTCTACTTTACTCCCTGCTAAAAAGTAAGTTATGTTTGGGAGGAAGAACATACAGAAGCTGTAACTAAATTAAAGCACATGCTGACTTTTGCTCCTGTTCTTGCACACCCAGATCACACACATTTTTTCCTGTACCCTGTAGTTGGAGAGAACAGTATAGGTGCAGCTCTAACACAACGCCTAGGAGGAGTAGATCGCCCTATTGCCTTCTGTTCCAGAGTTCTCACTTCTCCTGAACTCAAAATGAGAAACTGTGAAAAACATTTACTGGCTTCCTATGCTGCTATGCAGAAATTTACATACATCATTGGTGCTCAAACCACATACATATGCAGCCATCACACCCCCCTCAAATTCATTGTAGAGGGAAAGTTAGCATGTAGCAAGATTAGGACTGAGAGAATAGTCCAGTGGACTCTCATGTTGCAAGCACAGAATGTAAAGTTTGAATTGTTGAAAGAACCTAACGTGAAAGTGGCTGGGATTTTGCTGGAGGGGCAACCTCATGACTGTTAGTCTGCTGTAGTAAAGTGCAATCAATGAATAAATCCAGGAGTCAATTGACAGGGTCCAAGCCAGTTTATTGTGCACAGGCCCAGTCAGTCAAAGCTTCAAAAGGAACTGAGCAAAGGTTTCTACAGAGACATAACCATTTATACCTCTTTTTCAGTTTGATACATGAGAACTTTCTATTGGTTCCAACTCGATACATGCAAACCTCTCATTGGTTTTACATTCCCTGCACCTGTCCAATTAGAAATCCCTCCGGAGCCTAGCAACCAGCCCCCTCCCTTAGGATTGCTCTAACAATGGTGCAGTTGTTGATTTTGTTATTTCTCTACTGCAAGGTTATCCCTAGCTTCAGGAATGCATGTATCGAAACATTTCTTTTCTTTCACACACAAGAAAATAATGGAAAACTTATAAATTCATAAAAACTTCTTATTAAGCAGTTTAAAACAGTTTTCTCATTTCTCACAGATTTTTGGTTCTTTTCTAGCTATAATGGGAGTTAGGATCCAGGCCTAACTTACAGGCCTTTCATAATAGCAGGCCATGCTAGGCCATAGTCTACCACATTCCCCCCTTTGATTATTCTCACCCGCAAGTGAGAAAGGGTGAGAATTAAATCACTCAGTAGTCAATTAACACATTATACTGGTGTAATAGCATCATCGTGGGTTATAGGGTAATATTACCACATAGCTAATACCTTCGCAGCTGCCTTCCGTTCTATAGTGTTATCAATTGTTGAAGTTATCATACGCAAGCAAAGGGGTAGGAGACAAGGGAGCAATAAGCACATGGCTAATATGAATAGTACAATAAACATAAGGGCTTTTAGACCACCAATCCATGAAAATAATGAACCAAACCACCCATCCATCTTCAAACTGTGCCAGGTCTGGACAGGCACAAATGTCTGCTCTCTCATCTGGGTGGCTAGATCTTCAACTACATGCCCATTATTATCAATCTGTAAACAGCAATTACTTAAATTCAACTTTCCACATACCCCACCTTCAGCTGCCAACAAATAATCTAAAGCTAAATTTATTTATTTATTTATTACAAGTTCTTATATACCGCACTATTCGGCATCAGCGCGGTTTACATTATAACATAAAGACCATAACAACAAGCTGTTTGGTTTACATCGAACAGGAGGAGTACAAACTTGGAGAACTTTGATAAATGGCTGTGCGCATTTGCGTACTTTGTTTAGCCAACAAAGTTTGTGCTTTACTAGTTTCATTGGTTATTATTTCAACAACAGCTTGCAAACGTATTATTCGATTAATCATATAAACAGGGGTACGATATCCCCATGTCCCATCCTGCTCCCAAGTAGCAGGTCCATAGTATGAGATAATTCTCTCAGGCGGCCATTCTTCAGATGTCGTGTCCCATTTGTCCCATTGGCCTATCTTCAAGGCCTCCTTCAGTTGTCGACTTCTGTACACAGGATATCCCAGTTGTTCTCCCTGGGATGTAGGCAAAAGGAAAAAGGAAGGTCGTATGGTTCCCAATACACATGCGCCTCCCCAGTGGTGAGGGAGCCTAGCATATGCTCGGGTTCCGCAAATCCAGTACAGTCCAGGTGGTGCTTGCCAGGAATTATATGCTGCTAAGTTAGTCCAGATACTGGCAAGTTTGGGGAACTGAACTAGAGGATTGGAAGGTTCAGTAGCGTTGACTCTGGACCACCAAGACGTTTTCTTAGTGGTACTGTTGTAGAATTTCTGATTGAGACAGACCAGCTGCCCCACTTCCATTTTAAACAATGGTCCATAGCGAGAAAAACATAAGTTACCCACAATGGAGTGGGCCAGTACCCATTCACTTGTGGTATTGTGTATATTAGTCTGATTATATGGAATAGAATAGTTCAGTTCTTGTGCCTCCCAAGGCCATTGGTCTCCCATTGTTGTTCCTCCACAAAATAAACAGTCTGAAACGTGGAGACTAGATGCAACTGCTCCCGCTAACTCAAGAAACAAGTTCTGGGAGGCAGGAGGAATTTCAAACTCTGCCTTCATGGCTTCATAGAAGGAGTGATGTATACGATAAGGTGAGGATACATGGGTCTTGGTGTTTAATTGCAGATATAAGATAGTCCCAGGATCTATACCTCCTCCCGCTATACGCAACCCAAACTTGTATCCTTGCTTCCATTGGCTGGGGTTGACTATGAGGAGTTGCAGGGGATTACAGGGCATTTCTTGGGCTCTAGTAGTCTGATCTTTGTTAAGCTGCCTTTGCGGTGATCACCATCTCGTCCCATAGGTGCATTCTTCCAGGTAGCAAAATATGCACAGTCCCATTTTGGGCAAAAGTAATCATGTTTAGATGTAGTGGTGTAAATGGTGGCTGCAGAACTTTTTCCTGTACACCGTCCCCATCTGTAGGCTCCTTCTGGACACATGTATTTATCATCATGGTAGTATGCTCGCTCCCATGACCCACATCTGTGGTAAGCATTTCTGTTAATTGCATCACAAGCATCAAAGTTCAAGATAATTGGTTTTGTGGGGTTTGCAAGGGGTTTTGTCGCATTTAGGATGGCTCCATCTTCATCATTCCAATGTATCTCAAATGTATAATATGAAGGGTTTTGTCGAGGGTTATAACAAGTCTTACTTTTCCCCTTCATGCAAATATTCAGTTCGGTGCCATTATAAATACACCTGCTGACTGTACCAGTGCAAGTATAGTAGGAGTGATAGAGCAAAGTCTGAGTAATCTTTTGTCCTGTTCGGGTGGTGGTTATGCAGGCTGCAAAAGGGGGTAGGGCAAAAGTCTTTTCCAGGATTCCCAAGATCACCACTCCCACAAGGCAATAGTGGAAGAACATTGTGATTACAGTCTTTGGAGGTTAATCTGGAAAGTTGGGTATGATGCACCTGTTGAGTTTTCTTCTGTCTCTGCTGTGATGGTCACTCTTGCGTGACGAAGATAGATTCTGAAGATTCTCTATAATGCTGGTTGTCTCCTCAAGGTGAGTCGCAATGGAGTCTCGGGATCATTCACGGACGTCCATTGGCCAGGATCCGGAGCAGCTGCTGGCTTCACTCGACTGTGGTGGATCCAGGGTTCAAATTCTGCAACTTTCACTGCGGTAGGAGTTGACAGGATGACGACGTATGGTCCCTTCCAATGCGGCGCCAGCGGGGTCTTTCTCCACTCTTTCACCCACACGGACGTTCCTGGCTTGAAGGGATGCAGAGGCTCAGTCAGGTTGATGGGTAGTCGATCTTGCACCCAGTTTGGAGATTCTGCAAGACAGAACCTAAAGCTAATAGTTCTTGTCTAGTTATTTCAGACCCTATCTGTCTCATGTCTCACTTTATTCCCTGCACTATGGGTGGAGGTCGCCCATACAAAATCTCAAAAGGGGAGACTCCTAAGGATCTGGTGGAAGCTGAACGTATCCTAAGAAGGGCTATAGGGAGAACTTGGAGCCACTTCAGGTGTGTTTCTTGGCAAAGCTTGGATAACTGAGTTTTCAAGGTTCTATTCATACGTTCTACTTTTCCTGAGCTCTGGGGTCTGTAAGCAGTTTGTAACTTCCATTTTATTTGCAAAGCTTGAGCTAACTGTTGGGTCACTTGGGATACAAATTATGGACCAATATCTGACCCTATAGTTGATGGTATTCCGAATCGGGGAATGATCTCATGAAACAATACCCTAGTGACTTCTCGGGCTTTCTCAGTTCGGGTAGGGTAGGCTTCCATCCACCCTGAAAATGTACAGACTAACACTAACATATAGTGATATCCATTTGCACGGGGCATTTCAGCAAAGACTACCTGTATATCACTCATTGGGGTCACCCCTACTGACTGAACTCTTGGGGGTGGAACAGGACCTTGCTTGGCATTATTTTTGGCACATATCAGGCATTGCTGTGCCACCGAGGCGGTCAGGGATCCTAGCAGTGAAATACAAAAATGGGGTCCCAGGGCTTTTTCCATGGCTGTTTTTCCATAGTGTGTGGCTTGGTGAAAAGCTTGAACAAAGGCTGGCCCTAATGCTTCATGAATGATTGTAGGACTTGGAGGTGGACTACCTTCTGGGGGTGGCAACACTATCCAACCTTGTTCTGTCAAGACTCCTCCCTCCTTTTCACAATAATAGTCTAACTCTCTTGTAGTGTATCGGGGTGCCCAGGAACTGAGGGGCACAGGGAATAGAGCTGCTTGCATTACAGTATCTTGGGTCCTAACCTGCCCTGTTGTGGCTGCCTTTCGGGCTGTGGCATCTGCAAACCTATTCCCTCGGGTGACTTCTCCTGTTCCTGCCTGATGACTTCAGCAGTGCATGACTGCCATTTGCTTGGGGGCCCACACAGCATCTAATAACATCAATATCTCGGGCCCATACCTAATGGCCTCACCCCCTGAGGTGATCAACCCTCGCTCTTTATACAAGGCTCCATGTGCATGCAAAGTAGTGAAAGCATATTTGGAATCTGTGTACACATTTATGCAGAGTCCTTCTCCTAACGTCAAGGCTCTGGTGAGGGCTATCAATTCAGCTTTCTGTGCAGAGGTTCCTGGGGTCAGGGCTGAGGACTCAACTACCAGATCAAGGGTCACCACTGCATATCCAGCACAACGATGTCCATTGATGACCAAACTGCTTCCATCCACAAAGAAAGTCCATTCAGGGTCCTCTAGAGGGACATCGGTCAAATCAGGGCGACTTGAAAATACAGTGTCCATGGTTTCTAAGCAATTATGATCAGGTGGCCCAGGACCAATTGGAAACAACGTAGCAGGGTTCAGAGCTTGACTGACTTTCAACTGTATCCGGGGGTTTTCGCACAGCATGCTCTGATATTTCAACATTCATGCATTGGTTAGGCAGAAGTTTCCTTTGTGTTCCATGACAGTCAGAACAGAGTGTGGCATGGTGACTTGAAGAGTTTGTCCCAGTGTGAGTTTATCTGCTTCACCCACTAGGAGGGCTGTTGCTGCAACAGCTCTCAAACAAGGGGGCCATCCTTTTGCGACTACATCCAGTTGTTTTGACAGATAGGCTACTGGTCGTTGCCAAGATCCAAGAGATTGAGTCAATACTCCCAATGCGTTTCCTTGTGACTCATGGACAAAAAGATGGAAAGGCTTCTGAACATCTGGAAGATCTAAAGCTGGGGATGACATCAGAGCATTTTTCAAAGTCTGGAATGCTACATCTTGTTCAGTTCCCCAGTCTAGTGGAGATTTTTCCATTCCTTTGGTGACTTGGTATAATGGTTTTGCAATCAGCGCGAAGTTAGGGATCCATATGCGACAGTATCCCGCAGCCCCCAGGAAGGCTCTTACTTGCCTCCTAGTGGTTGGAGTAGGGATACTACATACAGCTTCTTTGCGTTCTGGTCCTAGACGTTGGATCCCACTGGACAACTGGAATCCTAGATACTTGACTTCAGTTTGGCATAGTTGTGCTTTGGCTCTTGAGACTTTGTATCCAGCCTCTTTAAGAAGGTACAAGAGTTCACTAGTAGCTTGTAGGCATTCACTTTCTGAATTGGTGGCTATGAGCAAGTCATCTACATACTGAAGAAGAACCCTCTTTCCTGGATCCACTGGGTAACTTGAGAGATCTTGATTCAGGGCAGCACGGAAGGGAGTAGGTGAATTCTTGAATCCTTGGGGTAATCTGGTCCAGGTAAGCTGGCCCCGCCTTCCTGTTGTGGGGTCTTGCCATTCAAAAGCGAATAAAAGTTGACTGGTGGGGGCTAGGCGCACACAGAAAAAGGCATCTTTCAGGTCCAGGACGGTGAAGTGAGTAGCCTCAGCGGGGATCAGTCCCAAGAGAGTATAAGGGTTTGGTACTACAGGGTGTATAGTTTCAACTGCATCATTTACTCGCCTTAGGTCTTGTACTGGGCGGTAGTCCCCTGTCCCAGGCTTCTTTACTGGGAGAAGGGGGTGTTCCAAGGTGACTGGCATTCCTTGAGAAGTCCGTACTTCAGCAGTTTCATCAAATGACAGTGGATTCCTTCAATGGCTGGTCGAGGGAGAGGATACTGCTTTACATGCACTGGTTCCACTCCTGGCTTGAGGGTGACAATGATAGGGACTATGTTCTTCGCTAGGCCAGGTGGATTATCTTCTGCCCATACTTCAGGTGGGGCTATGAGGTTGGTAGGTATACAGGGACTAGTTGACTTTATTGGAGGTGTGCTAAAGAACCGCCACTCCTCTTCTTGGGGAACAGTCAGCACCATCAATCCAGCAGGCTTTAGGTTCACAGTCATTTTCATTTCTCCCCCTTCAGCAAAAGATATCTGTGCCTGGAGCTTAGCAAGCATGTCTCGGCCCAGTAGTGGAATAGGGCACTCAGGCATATACAAGAACTGGTGCGTTATCTTCTGTCCCCCTAGTTCACACATGCAGTTCTGTAGGAATGACTTTGTGGCTTTATTTCCAGTGGCTCCCACAATAGTGATAGATTGTGAGGACAAAGGAGCTACTGGCTTGGCTACTACTGAATGTTCTGCTCCTGTATCTACCATAAATTCCATATATTGGTCCCCTATCTTTAAACTGACCATAGGCTCCTGGGGACCCAGGGTGAACTTGGAGCCCGGTCTGGCCTAGTCTCATCTATGTCATCCAGGTCATAGCCCATTGCTACTGCCACTCCCTCAATGGCTTCCTCCCTCTCCTGCTGGAACTGTGTTCGGTTCATTCCTCCCCTCCTTCAAAATCGTCCTCCTGGCCTCCAGGAACTCCCTCCTCCCCTCACAGGGGCGGAGTCCAGATGCGGGCATTCATTTCTCCAATGTCCTTCTTCCTTGCAGTAGGCGCACTGATTTGCACCCAATTGAGGCCTTTCGCTTCCGCGGCCTCTTCCACATCCTCTGGTCCTTTGATTAGGAAAACCTCCTCCACGTCGTTCGGTTATAGCGGCAGCAAGAAGATCTGCCTTCTTCTTCATCTTTCATTCACTTTCTCTATCTCGTTCATTTTCACGATTCACAAATACTTTCTGAGCGACTTCCATTAACTGTGCTGTATTCATGCCCGCAAATCCATCCAATTTCTGCAATTTTCACTTTATGTCTCTCTGGGACTGACTAACAAAGGCCGCATTTACCATGTGTAAATTTTCCTGAGCGGCGGGATCATATGGGGTATACAATCTATAAGCTTCAGACAACCCCTCATAAAAGGCCGCTGGGCTCTCATCTGGACCCTGGAGAACTTCCTATACTTTCCCGATATTCATGGCCCTCTGGCCTCCCTTCTTCAGGCCCTGCAATAAGGCCTGGCGAAATCTGGTTAGGGCTGCCGCCCCCCTTTCATCATTCGGGTCCCACCCGGGATCTTCATTGGGATATTCTGCAAGAGCTGCTTGTGGGGGATTTATTCCTCCCCCTTCTACAGGGTTTTCTTCTAACCAATGGAGGGCTACTTGCCCGATTCGCCCTCGCTCCTCAGTAGTAAAGAGGGTAGACAGGACCTGGCGACAATCGGCCCAGGTAGGCTGATGAGTTTGCATAATGCTAGACATTAATTCTGTTAATTCCTGAGTCTTGGCTGTATAGGATGCATAATGCGTTTTCCAGTTCAATAAATCTGTGGTGGAAAAGGGTACATAAACTAAGCTGGTTGGTCCTGGTGCCATCTGGCCCTGATCATTTAAAACAGGTATTCCAGGCACTTGGCGTAATGGCATTAGGTGCCCTGCTTTCTCCTTCTTCTTGGGAGTTACGCTTCTTAAATCATAAGGCTCCCGGACACAAATCTCCTTGGTGGGTGACCCTGAACTGGCAGGAGAGCCTCCGCTTTCTATCTTGTCAGAGGACTCGAGTTCCCCCGACGTGCTTGGGCCTTACTCGGGACTATCACTCGGGGTAGGGTGCTTCTTAGGCTGCTGCAGCAGTATTTTCTGGGGCTCCTCATCTGGCTCTACTTCAGGTCGTGGTGCTGTGGGAACTAACTTCTGTGGGTGCTGGGTAACTTAGCCAGAATATCTGGGGACTCTGGGGCAGAATACACAGGCAGCTTCTCTTCCTTGACTTTTCTGGTTCCCCTAGTAGTAGCTACAAATATTTTACAGTGCTCCTCATAACAGCGCTTCATCCATGAGGGCTGCTGTTCACACACACTTAACCAGGAATCTATATAGGGGAACTGGTCAGGATACACTCTTAGTATAAGCTGATGAATTCGTAAAACTGTTTCTAAATCAAAGGTGCCCCCACGGGGCCACGAAGCAGCTAACGCGGGCCACTCCCTTTCACATAACATTTTTAATCTGGATGGAGTCCTTTTCATACCATAATCACCCAAAAATCCTTTACAGAAATTCTTGATCATACATGCCAATGGAGTTTGCGTGGACTCCGTCCCTCCCATAATCTGAACGTACCTACATACACTACCTACGTACTCTACTAACTACGTACGCTACGTACTCTAAGTACACGTAATGACGTACAAGACAACGAACAATAAGGATGGGTAGTATGGCTGTAGGAAAGGGGTCCGTACAGCCCACAGAACACTGGGGGGGACAAACACCACTCGCTTCCTCCTTTTCGCGACCTGGGCGCGGTCGCCCGGCCAGGAACTGCGCTACTTAGGAGTCCGCTCTCGCTCGGTCTGTATTTCAAGACCTCTCACTCACACAAGCAAGCATATTTCAACAGGAAATCATATTTCAAGTGCCCAGGTTTTCTGACTAACTGACTATTTCAAACAAGAAGGGTCGATGGCTTCGGCTTCCGCTTTCCCTTACACGGAGCTTACTAGGACCGTCCTTATGGGAGGTGATCAGGCTCCCTTGTCTCGCACACACTCATGCGAGATTTCCCAGTTAGTCTATACCAAATATACCAAATCAGTCCTGCGCATGCAAGACGTTGTCCCAGGCTGTTCTTTCTGACTATCGAATCACAAAAATGTCTACTCACCGGATCCAGTCCCCGATACCACACCAGCTTCTGAGTTGGAACCTGGACTCCCCCAGGTCGGAGGTGTTGGCCAGCTGGACCCGATGGCCCGCCGAGGCAGACGGAACCCTCTCCGGCACAAAGGGGCCGGCGGCGCCTGAGGTTTCCCCTGCGGTCGGACAGACACGGTTCCAACCGGGCCAAACCTCAAGGTGAATTGCGTGGATTATTCACTTGAATACCATTTACCACTCGCACTTCCCGGCCAACGCACCAAGAATATGCTGTAGCAAAGTGCTATCAATGAATAAATCCTGGAGTCAATTGACAGGGTCCAAGCCAGTTTATTGTGCACAGGCCCAGTCAGTCAAAGCTTCAAAAGGAACTGAGCAAACGTTTCTACAGAGATATAACCATTTATACCTCTTTTTCAGTTTGATACATGAGAACTTTCTAGTGGTTCCAACTCGATACATGCAAACTTCTCATTGGTTTTACATTCCGTGCACCTGTCCAATTAGAAATCCCTCCGAAGCCTAACAACCAGCCCCTTCCCTTAGGATTGCTCTAACAATGGTGCAGTTGTTGATTTTGTTACTTCTCTACTGCAAGGTTATCCCTAGCTTCAGGAATGCATGTATTGAAACATTTCTTTTCTTTCACACACAAGAGAATAATGGAAGACTTATGAATTCATAAAAAGTTCTTATTAAGCAGTTTAAAACAGTTTTCTCATTTCTCACAGATTTTTGGTTCTTTTCTAGCTATAATGGGAGTTAGGATCCAGGCCTAACTTACAGGCCTTTCATAATAGCAGGCCATGCTAGGCCATAGCCTACCTCAAGTCCTCACCCAGTGCCCCCAATCACATGATCTTTAGGGAACTGGGACTAGACAAAATTTCACCTTTTCTTCCTACAGTATATATTGATGGTAGTAGCCAATGTGAAGAAGGCAGGCGACTAGCAGGTTTTGCAATTGTACAACTGGACCCAAATAACCAAGTGGTACTGCAGAGACAGTATTCCTGTGGGTTAGCGTCAGCACAGTACTGTGAGTTGGCTGCTTTTGTAGCTTGTATGCAACAATATCAGGATTCACACCCAGAGATACAAATCATTTTAGATTCTGATTATGTCTTTAAAAGTGCCATTGCCCTGTTACCCTGGTGGCTGGCAAATAAATTTAAATCTACGGATGGGTTCACAGTGAAAAGTTTATCACTGTGGACTATGGCACAAGAACTGAGTGAGAAGTTTCAGAGAGTACATTTAGTTAAAGTAAAGGCACATAGGAAGAAAGGCCCTTTAGTGAAAGGAAACACATTAGCAGACTCACTAGCCAAGGAAGCATGCCATGTAGGCCTCATATGGCCCTGGTATGAGCAGACACGCATGGTTGCTATTGCTACACGTTCCACAGATTATGATCAGATAATACCACCAGATTACTTCGTAGCACTGCAGACAAAGGACCCTGAGCTTTCCAATTTGAGGAAGCTTGTGCAGGATGCCCCAGATAACCTATATCAGCACACACCCTTTCTCACACTCGCTATAGAGAAAGACATTCTATGTGCAAAAAGAGAGGAAGGCTTGGTTATAGCTATCCCTAGAGCTCGAGGTAAAGAGTGGATGCATTGGGTTCATGGTGCAGGTCCTATGGGACACCCTAAAGCAGAAGAAATGCAGACTATCCTCAATAGGTTGGTATGGTGGCCAGAAATGAAACATGATATACAGGATCATGTTTCCTCCTGTGTAATCTGTGCTTCATTTGGGAGGCAACCTAAAAAGAGAAGGGGACAGTTAATGAGAGCACCTCCTCGTGGCCCATTTGAGAGATTGCAAATAGATTATGTGGGCCCTCTTCCGTTAACAGCTAGGAAAAATAAATTTTTGCTCACTGTTGTTGATTCCTTTTCTCATTGGGTAGAAGCATTCCCTGTCTCAGATCAAACTGCTCGAACCACTGCAGAAATCCTAACTATGCAATTTTTTACACACTGGGGCATTCCCAAGACTATTGATTCTGATAATGGTCCTACATTTGTTTCTCAGCTCATCAAGGAATTGTTTGATTTTCTAGGCATAGAACAACAACTCCACATTCCGTACCATCCACAGGCAGCTGGGACAGGTACCACAGGTTTGCTTCCACCATTTCCAGGCACAAATAATAAATAAAAATAAAAAAGGTGTGGGAGATGTCAGCATACACCAGCAGGACATCATGCCTAGCATAGGTGTCAGGACTGTTCCCAGACCTTGGATTTCAAGCAGCTTTGTTACTCTGGTGATATCAGTCTCCAAACTTAATGAGGGTAGTTTACAAGATGAGATTAACTCTGACCCCCTGGTGATGTCAGTCTCCGGGCTGATGAGATTGGTCTGCAGCCCCTCCTTGCTAAATCAAGAATAGCAGACCTCAAAGGGAGGTGACTGGAAACAATAGCAGACCTCAAAGGGAGGTGCTAGAGAAAATTCACTATAAAGAACAGAAATACTTCCTCTTTCTCTCTTCCTATTTTCATCGGACACACCTTGCCATGAGGCTCTGACACACACTTCTCTCCCCTCCCCCTTGTTCTCTCTCTCCCTATTCTTCTTACTATGAGGCTCTGACCCACATTTTCTTACCTCTCTCTCTCACACACACACACACACACACGCGACACACACACACACAGAGTCATTGAAATAAACTGAAGCAGCTTTCTAACAACCTCCTACCTCTGTTCTGTAACTTTGTAATAAGCCTATTTCTATATAAAACCCTTTTTCCAAGCCATACCTGTTTGGTTATCTTATTTGTGCTGCTTACCCTACTGTCTCTGTGAAATGAACCCAGGACCAAACGGAGAGTAGACCAGAAGATTACATATTCAGAAGATTACACAGTACACACAGTGAAGGGGCATTGGGAGCAATATGGGGGACCCAGGATACTACTGCAGCCTTGGAATGAAGCAGGAACACGGTAGGGAGCAAAGGTAGGGAGCAAACACTTCTGTTCACCAGTGTGTACGACAACAGAGAGGTGAGGGAGGAGACAGACAGAGTACCGACCCCTGTAGTTTGCCAAGGACATGTCAGTGATGCCTCTCACATGGGAGAGATCTGTACAGTGTGATGGTGAACAGTCAGTCTGTAAAGGATCTTGGGGGGTCTGCAAGCAGAGGACAGGAAGGTGCAGTGTGTGTTGCACAGCTAGAACATGACATATGTATGTTTCCCTTGTGTTTCCCAATGCACAGGACAGTCTTGGTGAAGCTACTGGTGCTGTGGTGCATTGGCAGGTGACTGTACATCAGCCAACATGGTGTGCTCTGGGGTAGGTGGACCTACAGCTACATTGTCTGTGCCAGCAGTCAGGGGGAACACATGTCCTCAGTGATCTGTCATATTGTCCAGATGTTGTGGTTCACCTCTTTTCCCTGCACCTCCCTAATGCATATCTTGCTGTTGGCACACATATCCCCATATGTTCCTGTCCGGTATGTCTTCCTCAACACTGTCTCTGAGACATGTCCAACAGAGCTGCATGTGTGTGGAGGTCCTAGCTATTTGGGTGGTGGCCTACACGTGCACCCTTCCCTGACATTGTACCATCAGCCAACACCAGGGTATCATTGCATTTCACAGGGCCTTTATGTCTACAAATCTCCACTTGTGTACATACAAGCCGTATGCTACTGCTGACACGCTCACCTTAGCATACTGTGTGGGTGTGTGTTTTGGGGTTGGCTGTGTGATGATACAGTGTTCAGGCATTTGACATTATCATGTGGTGTGAGGGGTCTGTACACCTGGGGGGCGGTGGTGACTGTGCTATCTCTACCTTACTGCTGTTTACCGTGTGAACATTGTGGACATGTGTTGTGTGTTGGGAGCAGAACTGTGTCTTGTGTTCTGACAGACCACTGTTGACCAGCATTTTTGTATCACAGGTATCGCCATAATGTGGACATGCATCAACAGTGGCGTCACATGGTGATTCTACACATTTTGCTGACATTGTCTCCCTTCACTGTGACCTGTTATGGCCTTTGAGTGGCTCAGGGGATCCGAGACATACACCTGATGCAAGCACAAGGTAGTTTGCACCTTTGTTTTTTTGGGAATGACATCAGCCTTTACATGTTAATGATTTACTGTTTGTCTCGTATACATTTCTTGTTGGCTCTCTGTTCACGAACGCTGATGCACATAGGATGGAGCTGTGAAACACCTGTGTAACATGGGCATGGACATGACCATATCCATGTGACACCCGTGTCTACGGTTCCAATTCAAATTGTCCCCAACATGTGGTGTGTTTTGTGTTGTGATCATGTCATGTTTGCCTGTGTGTCCCTTTATTATGTGTTTCTTAATGTTTGACTCTCTGCAATTTGTGCTGATGTTGCAAGGCGCATACCAATACAATATTTATCCTCTTCTGACACAGGGCAGAGAACAAACCAGACACATCTATTACAGTGCATCTGGCGTCGCCATCACCCACCTGTTGGGGGACACAACACCATGGAACTTTCCCTGGAAAATGGTGCCATAGGATGTTTTACCTCTGCGAGTAGGACACATGCCTAGGATGGACAGTATTATTGTTGGATTGCTACTTTGGCCATGACAGACCTGTCCAACACACTGTTGCTGCCGTGCTTTGGCTGGGAGTCGTGCTCATCGCAGAAGACACACATGACCTTTCAAGTACTGTGGCATATTGGGATGTGACACTTGACTATTCATGCCCAGGGTTGCAAGGATAGTCTTCACCTGACGTGTTGGATTGCAGATACGCTTTGCACTTTGCACACTGTGTACTGGTCCCCACGTGTGCAGCAGGGACTGACATTGTCGCTGTATGTTGTACATTCCTCCAAAGTTGTGCTGTTGTTGTGTTTTGGCCATGTGTGTGACATGGAATACAGGATACGCTCATCTGTTTGTTTCAACACAAGCATACAGCCATGCGTGTGGCATAGGGGGAGCGATGGAGAGGTCCTGTTGTCTGTGTCCACCTATTCTCCACCTGGACATGATACAGGTTTTGCCACAACACCACTTTAATGCACACCAGCATCCTGGATTGATGTTTTCCATCACCAAGGGTGTTAGTGTGGCATCACTGTATCATGTTGAAATGTCGATGGTGCATGTACATATGACTGACTATGTTGGGGAAACACAGCACGTGGCAATATGGCTTCTGTGTGGTTTACTGTAACATGTTTGCCCTTACTTTCCATCGGTATATACTGGTTCTTGTGTTTGTTTACTGTACAGACGTGACGCTCTGCATTGATTTACAAACCTTGCTTTGCATGTCTGCACAGTCCTATTTATCCCCTGAGGTAACGACACTCACATTGCCCCGTTATATTTTGAGTGTCGCAGTGTGAGTGTCCGTTGTCTGCCTTCAATTGTGCATTCCATGTACCGTGATATATGTGTACAGACACTGTCTACACACCAACCAGTGCAGGGGGACCTCCTGCATGGTGTTATCTCTGCATGTTTCTGCAGGTAGTTTCTTTGGAATTCTCTCTGTATTCATGTGCCTCTGCTACCTGTTAGCATATTTTCATTGTGCATTTGATGATTGTTTAGGGTTACATTGTTGCAGCTTTGATTCCTATATCAGGCATTATGTGAGAGCTGAAACATTACTTTCAATATGTGTTTTTAAAGTTACAATGTTTTAACAACATATGCTATTTTCATTTGTGTGCCTCCTGTGTTGCCAGATAGATATGTTTTATGGAACAGATCATGATTGCTGTGTGTTGGTCCCTCATCATGCACCGCCTACTGTCTACATGCACTCATATGTGAGTAACACATTTGAGGCATGCAGCAGCATGTGGGGGGTGGGGGTCTAATGCATACTGCACACCATGCACCTGATACACATTATGTCTCCTGCCCTTCATTTGTAGACGGGCCAGTGACCTTTCTGTAGGATATGGGTTGCTGCCCTGCTAAATGTGTTTCCGTCTTTCACCTGGGATCCATTCCCCTTGATATTATGATGGCGGTACCTACACTATCTGTGATGATTAACCCAAATAAAAATATGTGTTTGACATACATTTGTCTCTGCTGCTGCTTGATCATGGTGACAAACATGCAATACAATGTGTGCCTTTGAGTCAGTCCTGACTCCTTGTGACTCCTTGTGACCCAGAGACTCCAGGGTTTTCTTGGCAGTGTCACTGGAAGTGGATTGCCAGGCCTTTCTTCCAAGGTAATGGAGGGTTACATGAGTTACCCAAGGCCACATGGAATGCTAGTGGGAATTGAACCCTGGTTGCCTTGGTGACCAAGGCAGTTTTCTAACCACTAGGATACTCCTCCACTCTGTGATTGCACTGACACTTGTATCTACTGATTTCCTGGTCATGTACATGGCCCACCTGTGCTCACATCCTTGTATGGTGGCAGCTGTGTATCTGCCAGCCATTTGCCACATCACTGTGTATTACAGGTTCCCATACACACCCTCCCTTTGGGGTACTATTTTTGCATTGTGCTCAGTGTGCTCATTGTGGTTGTTTGGGGTAGTGGTTATAGGCATGTGTTATAACACCATAGGTTGCAGGTTTGATCCCCACCTGGGTTTTTTTTTCTTTTCTGTTGTGCTAACATGACCATTAGGTATCAGCAGGTTCATCACCTCTGCACACACTCTTCCATCTCTTCACTGTTCACCAAGGTGTGCCCTCTGTGCTGCCTAGCCATCACATCTTAGCTGTTACATATGTCTCTTTCTTTGTGGTGTTTACATGGCAGCCACTTGGGGGTTTGGTATTGCTGTGGTTCAGCTGGTGTGTGGTACACCTGTTTGCATGTTCAATTCTCTCCTGTCCTGTTCCAGATTTTGCACCAGCTCCACAGAGCATCCTCTGCTGCCCTTGGGGTTTAGGTCCTTTCCTCTTTTGCATGCTGTATCCACTGCATAACATTTCATTGTGTGTGTGCATGTAGTTCTATGTGGCTATGGTCCCAATTACAGATGGTGATCTGATCTGTACACAGCAGATCTGCATGTGCATTTCATCATGGTTACTGTTGGGGGTTTGCCTATCCTGACAGCCAGCAGGCGTCTTGTGTGATGCCCTGCACTATTTTTGTATGCAGCCTTTGCTAATGCGCTCACTTTGGTGGTGTGGCCTACCGGTTTGTGCATTGCCGTTTGTGTTACTGGTCATAGGTTTGATTCCTCTCTGTTCTCTTTCATTTGTATGCCTGTCCTGCAGAACTACTTTTCATTCCTGTGACAGTTATATCTGTGCAGATCTGTACTGTGAGCACATTGTACCCTTATCACAGTGGTGAACCATCCTTCTGTCCATCTACGTGTGTCTGCCAGCTGTGTGCCGTCCTACCCTGATGTGCATGCTGCTACCCCATGTCCTGCACTCCTACACATTCCTGCATTGCAGCTCTCCCTGGTTGCCTCTCCTGTGTGTGCTCTGCATAGCACTGCTACTCCACTGTCATCCTGACATTCCACCTATCCTGCCACTTCTACCTCCTCTACTGCACACATCTTCCCATCCTCTGCCACACACTGTCATTATTGCATGGTACATTACCATCGCTCTGTGCATAGCTACAGCTGCCCCCGATATGTTTGTCCATTTTTCCAGCTGCCACATGGGCTGGAGGCTGATTTGTCTGGTCCATCAGCTCTGATCTACATCCTTCCATTACTTATGCATTGTCTTTCCTTGCTGCTCTGTGCAGTGTTTGGGTTACATGGGTGTTTGGCACATACCTCTCTTGTCCTTCAAATTGGGGAACTTTACTGCTCTTGGCCAAGGTTTTTGGGTTCACCTATACATCCTTGGGGCATCTTATGCCACACCTTCGATTCAGGCAGCTTATGGGGTGCCTACTATGGTGCCTTGGGAGTTGGTAACCTTTCAACATGGCCTCTGGGGCACATTATAACCCGCCTTCGCTGATGTGGTTGTTTAGGATGTGCCTTCTGGTGCACCCTAAAAGGTGCATTAATTTATGGCACTAGGGTGCAGTTATTTTTAGATGGCAGCACAGATTGTTGTACAGTTGCAAGCAGAAAAAGAAATTACCTCTGCCAACCTTATTCATTGGGTGCACAGGGGACTTGAACTCATGACCCCTGTATCATCAGTCAGTGTATTGACCATTGTGCTACACCACTGTTGCTGTTTGCATGTCAGCACGCTTACTTAAGATTACCACACATTAACATGCACTGTGCTGCCATCAAAAACAGTGCTGTAACCTTGTGGTGCCTCATAGGGCACCCTATAAAGCGCCCTATATAGGCAACATTGTAGGGTGCCTTGGTGGACAGTGCACTTTATAATGTGCCCTCTGGAGTGCCTTATAGGGCTCCTTATGCGGCACCTTATGTTACGGCACTTTGAGGGTGTGTTTGCTGGCAGCACAGATTTAAATTAAAAAGGAAACTGCCTCAGACAACACTGTGTAAAAGTAATGGGTAATGCCTCAGACAGCCTTATTTATCAGGTCCACTCAGGAATTGAACTCATGACCCTGTACCATCAGTCAGTATATTAATCATTGTACTACATCTCTGTTACTATGTTTGCAGGTCAGCGCACCTACTTAAGATTAACGCGCATTGGCGCGTGCTGCTCCCTTTATCGGGCGATAACACGCGCTTGCTACGTTTAGACCGGAAAGCCCACTCCTTTTATGGCATCCTGCACATTATCGCCGGGCGCACGTTAGCACCGTTTAGTAAACATACCCCCAAGTTATAAATGCCCTGTTCAATGTAATTTCAGTTTGTTCAATGTAAACTGCCTTGATATCATGAAAGGCGGTATATAAGAAATGTTAAATAAATTAAATAGATAGGTCATGTGGTCTTTTTCTGCCATCATGTTTCTATGGATATAAAAGATATATATAAGGGAAGTGGCATAAAGGAATAAAGAGTGTTGAAGGACAGAAACAAGAAAGAAAGAGATTACCAAAACAGGATAAAAAGGAAGAATACAGAGACAGCAGACAGAACAAAACATGGAAGCAGGAGTAGAATAGAAAAGAGAAAAAGAAGGAAGAGGAGCCAGAAAATAGATATCCTAAAGAAATCCTAGCTGAATCTTTCAAATAAAAAAATACAATCCTAAAATCATTTCCAAGAAGATTGCCATTTCACTCAAAACACTCAGAGACAACTTACTACAATATAATGAAAAGGCTACCTCAAAGATAATTCCCCTTGTAGTAACATACAATCTAGAAATGAGAAAATTGAAACAAAAATCATAAAGGAATTACAACCACTACTCCAGGAAGATGAATTACTGAGAGAGATATTCCCTGCTGCACCAAATTGGCCTTTAGACAACCACCAAATCTGAAACAAAAATTAGGGATAAGCAGACTCCCAATGTTGTTAAGTGCCGTTGAGTTGGTGTCAACTCATGGTGACTCTCTGGATAGCTGTCATCAACTGTATTTAGTCTCCAGTCTGATGGCTCATTGTTGATAGAGTGGCATCCATAGCTGCTGTTATTCTATCGATCCATCTCATTGCTGGCCTTTTTCTTTTGCGTTGACCTTCAACCTTGCCAAGCATACTATCTCTAATGATGTCTCTTCACATGATGTGTCCAAAGTATGAAAGTCAAAGTCTTGTCATCTGAGCTTCTAAAGAAAGCTTTGGTTTGATCTTCTCTAGTACTGACTATTTTTTTCTTTGGGCAGTCCATGGTATACGAAGCCCAAAAAAGATGAGAATGGCACAAGCCCCTCCAATATACCAATCTACAAATTATGCCAACACATATCACAGGACCCCACAGTTACCCAAATGGGAAAAACATTCAACATAAGGGGATCCTACACATGCTGTTATTGTAATGTGGTTTGAATCATTCAATGCAGAAAATGTAAAAAGTCCTGCTACACTAGAGAGACAAGACCACTGTTAAAGATGAGAATGAATTCTCACAGGCATATGATAATGCAAAGCAGAACATAACAGACCAAGGTGTGACTTCTGCCGCCTCTGCCTTTGCTGTTGGGCAGCTCTACACAGCGCCATGGCACAGCATTGATGATTTTATGATGAAGGTACTGAAGGGAAAATTTAAATCAATCCAGGACCATAAAACCTTTGAAATGAAGATGACACTTTCAATCAAGACTTAACAAAGTCATGGATTTTCTATCACATTATAGACTATAAATATTTCCAGCCTGGTCACCCTATGATCAGCCATCTATTCCTCCTTACCCCCGCCCCTCTACTGTCAATGAAATGTTTTAGTGATTCAATTATATATCATGGGCCTAATATTCAAAGGGATTAACACAATTAGTGCCTCTGAATATCTGTGGGTACCGCTGCTGAATGCTCTGAGGCTAACTGGTTAGCATCGGGACATTCCGGGGGGCAGCACCCAATGATAACCAGGCAACAGTGATATTTAGCCATGCCTGGTTTTCGCTAAGCAGCGAAAGTCAGGCGCAGTAAAGGCTGGCCTAACGTTTGGCACCGAAGCTAACCGGGCAGAAGCTGAATATTACCGCTGCATGGTTAGCTTCCCAGCAACCTGGGTAACTCAGATATTCAATGCCAGGGCCCAGATATGGTTTTAATCTTCAAAAGCTAGTCTAAAAATGTTTTAAGTTAGTCCATTAAAAAGGTATCACCTTATTTTCCTTTTTTTGTCCTCTTTTTATTTACTGTAACCGCTATTAAAGTGGAGTAATGGCTATCACACTACCTCAGTTATAAGAGAAATCATAAAGTACTCTTAAATGCCAATTTCTCATTGGAGGAAAGTGAATAGTGGAGTATCCCAGGGATTTGTACTGCAATTGGTGCATTTTAATATATTTGTAAATAATCTGGAAGTGGGAACAATGGGTGAGGTGATAAAGTTTGCAGATGACATCAGTTATTCAAGGTTGTTAAATCATAAGAGGATTTAGAAAAATTGGAGGAGGACCTTGTGAGGTTAGGAGAGTAGACATCCAAACAGCAGATTAAAATTAATGTGAACAAGGCAATAAAAGGGGCAATGGATATATATGTAAGGAAAATAAATAAAAACAAGAGGAAAAGGAAACCTTTGTGATTCATCAAAGAAGTGGCTGCACAAATAAAGGCAAAAAACACAGCATGGAGACAAAACATTTTTCAGGGTCCTTGGGAGAAAAGGAAGATCAGAGGTAGAATTGCAAGACTCAAAAGTGCCGAGGACAGATTCATGGAAAGTATTATAGAAAAAGTGAAAATATTAAACAAATACTTCTGTTCTGTATTCACTAAAGAAAATCCTGGAGAAGGACCATGTATTATTGACAAATATGGAAATGGGAATGAAGTAGATAACCACACCATTCACAGAAGAAGATGTTTTTGAACAGCTTGCAAAACTGTAAGTGGACAAGGCCATGGTGCCAGATGGGATACATTCCAGGATTCTGAAAGAGCTCAGAGAGGTTTTGGCAGGGCCTTTAAAGGATGATTTTAATAGATCCTTGGAGATGGGAGAGGTTCCACAGGACTGAAGAATCGCTGATATGGTACTTTTCACAAACGTGGTAATAGGGAAGAGGTGACAAACTATAGGCCGGTAAGCCTTACCTCGGTAGAGGCACTCTTGAAAGAAAGAATAGTGGATCTTCTAGAAACCAATGGGTTGCACGATCTGAGGCAACATGGCTTTACCAAAGGAAGATCATGCCAAACAAATATGATTGAGTTCTTTGACTGGGTGACCACAGAACTAGATCAAGGGTATGTGATGGATGTGATATACTTAGATTTCAGCAAAGCCTTTGATACTGTTCCTCATAGGAGGCTAATCAATAAACTGAGCAGTATAGGGATAGATCCCAAGCTGGATCAGAAATTGGTTGGCTGACAGACGACAGAAGGTGGCGGTAAACGAAAAACACTCAGAAAAAGAGCATACCTCCGGGATTGGTCTTGGGGCTGATAATATTCAATGTATTTGTGAGTGATATTGCAGAAGGATTGAAGGTGAAAGCCTGTCTTTTTTCAGATGACACACAAATTTGCAACAGAGTAGACACTTCTGAGGGAGTGGACAACATGAGGAAAGATCTACAAAATCTGAAAGAATGGTCTAATCCTTGGCAGTTAAGATTCAATCTGAAAAAAGAGCAAAGTCATAAGAACATAAGAAATGCCATACTGGGTCAGACCAAGGTCCATCAAGACCAGTATCCTGTTTCCAACAATGGCCAATCCAGGTCACAAGTACCTGGCAGGTTCCCAAAAAGGTACACAGGTTCGACAATGTACTTGAATCATGTATTTGGGATGCAGAAATCCAAAGGAATTGTATGCGATAGGGGGCAAGAGGTTGATGTGCATGGACCAGGAGAAGAACCTCAGAGTGATAGTGTCTGAGGATCTTAAGGTGGCGAAACAATCCAACAAGATGGTAGCCAAAGCCAGAAAGATGCTGTGCTGCATACAGAGATGAATAACCATCAGAAAGGAGGAAGTATGAATGCCCCTGTATAAGAAGTTGGTGAGGCCTTGGAGTATTGTGTTCAGCTTTGACCATTTCTCACAAAGGATATAAAAAGATTTAAAATGATTCAGAGGAAAGTGACCAAAATGATTTGGAGCCTGTGCCAGAAGACATATGAGAAGAAACCTGAAGACCTAATTATGTATACCCTAGAGGACAGGAGGGACAGGGGATATAGACATTAAAATACTTAAAGGATATTAATGAACAAATAAACCTATTCAAAGAAGGGGAAGCTCTAATACCAGTGGGCATAAAATGAAGATCCTAGGAGGTAAGCTTAAAAGTAACGTCAAAAAAATACTTTTTCACTGAAAGGGTGGTGGATGATTGGCATGCCCTCCCGATGGAGGTGGTGGGGGCAAATACTGTGATGGAATTCAAAATGGCATGGGAGAGACACAGTGGATCCCTTTTATAGCAAGAGGATAAAATCAAAATAGATGTAACTATTTTTTATACTTAATAAATAGAGGGAGGTGACCTGGACGGAACAGCAGTTACAGCCACTCCAGCCACCTTACTGGGCAGACTAGATGGATCGTACTGGTCTTTATGTGCTATGTTACAATGTTAAATGCAAAGAGATTCACTTAAGGAAAAACAAACAAAATTATAGCTACTTGATACTAGGTTCCAAATCACCACTAAGGAAAAGGTTCTACAATAGGTGTCATCATAGATCGTATGTTGATATCTTTTGCTCAGTCTCTGACTGCAGCCCCAAAGCAAGTAGAATATTAGGAATTATTAGGAAAGGAATAGAGAATAAAACAAATACTATTTCAATGCCTCTGTATCAACTGTATAAATACCCATGAATTGTGTGCAGTTTTGGTTGCTACTTCTCAAAAAAGATATAGTGGAATTAGAAAAGATACAGAGAAAGGTGCTCAAAATCATAAAGAGGATGGAAAAACTCTCCTATGAGGAAGGGCTAAAAGAGGTTAGGACTCTCATGTTGGAGAAGAGAAGGCTGAGGGATATATGATCAAGGTCTATAAACATCTGTGTGGAGTGGAACAGGTAAATGCAAATCAAAAAATACAAAGACAGGGGGACACACCATAAAGTTACAAAGCAGTGCATTTAAAATAACTCAGAGAAAACATTTTTTCACTTAGGGGGTCATTCCGTGCAACAAATAGCGGGACGTCCATTCCCGTTATTCGTACCCCCACCCAATCACATCTAACTTCCCCGCTCGTTGTACGGGAAGTTAGATGGGGGTGGAGAAGGGGCGGATCAGGTGCAGCATTAGGGTGAGTGTTGGGCGGTTGTCAGCCCTGGACATACAGGGTCAATTCCAATGTTGAAACATAGAAACAGAGAAAAATGACAACAGAAAAAGACCACATGGCCTATCTAGTCTGTCCTTCCATATCAACAACTACAACAGTCCCCTTTTTTCCTTTAGAGATCCTCTGCGTTTGTCCCATGCCTTTTTGAATTCAGCTACTGTCCTCATCTCTACCACCTCCACTGGGAGACTATTCCGTAAAGAAATATTTCCGCATATCACTCCTGAATCTATCCCCTTTCACCCTCATCCCATGTCCCCTCGTAGCAGAACTTGCTTTCAATCAAAAGAGACTCTCCCCCTGTGCATTTATGCCATGGAGGTATTTAAACGTCTCAATCATATCACCTCTATCCCGCCTTTCCTCTAAGGTATACATATTAAGATCCTTAAGTCTGTCCTCATATGCTTTATAATGAAGACCCCTAATCATTTTAGTAGCCACCCTCTGCACCGACTCCATCCTGTTCACATCCTTTTGAAGGTGCGGTTTCCAGAATTGCACACTATACTCCAAATGAGGTTGCACCAAAGACATACAGAGGCACTATCACCTCCTTTTTTCTGCTAGCCATTCCTCTCCGTATGCACCCAAGCAACCTTCTAGCTTTTGCCGTCGCCTTTTCTACCTGTTTAGCTACTTTAAGATCATCAGACACAACCACGCCTAGGTCCCGCTCTTCTTTAGTGGACAAAAGTACTTCACCCCTATACTATATTGCTCCCTTGGATTGCTGCAGCCAAAATGCATAACCTTATATTTTTTTAATATTAAATCCCAGCTGCCAAATTCTAGACCATTCTATAAGCTTAGCTAGATCCCTCCTCATGTTATATACATATTGACCCTGTATGTCCGGGGCTGACAGCTTAGATGGGGAACTTATTCCACCTCTGAGGTGGAATAAATTCCCCAATCAGGCAGCGGACGGCAGGCCCAGGGCTGCAAAGCAGCAGGGGGGGGCAGAGAGCATTCCCTGCAGCCCGATCCTGGGCTTCAGGGAAAGCAGTTCAGGAGCCAACGGCCAGGGATCGCGGCTTTACAATGGAACCACGGTGCCATGGCAACCAGACGCCATGGCGCCGTGGCTCCATTGTAAAGCCAGGCTACTACTACTATTAAGCATTTAGTTAGTCTGAGTTAGTCGGGCAAGGTCTGTATGTGCAGGCCAGGCTGAATCGCGGACCCGGCCTACACATACAGGTCTGTTCGCGATTCTGATCCTGCCCCACGGGATCAGGATTGCAACTCCCTCTGTGTGTCCGGTTCCGACTGGGCGCACAGAGGGCTTGTACGTTCAGGATGGAATCGGGTTCTTAACGTATACTTAAGCTTTGGAACTCATTGCCAAAGCTTCTGCCTCGGTCCAGACAGAGGCCCTATTGCCAGTTGAAGAACCAGTTCCATGTGCAGGGTGCCTGCATGCTGAAGCTCTGAGGAAACAAGTGGAGGAACTCAGAGAGGAGGTGGCGAGGCTGAGGAGCATTCAAGACAGTGAGAAGTGCATTGATGAGATGCTGCTTGCAGCAACCAGGCTCTCCAGCACAGGAGAAGATGGGTGTCAACAGAATGTCGATGGTTGGACAAAAGTCACCAGAGCCTGCAAAATCACCAATCCAACTTCTCCAGCCCTTGAATTGAAGAACCATTATGCAGCCCTGGAAGTGGAGGAGGTGAAAGCATCCCTGGAAAGGGAAGAACCAGAGTTCAAGTACCCCATAGTTGCAGAATCAGTGACCAGAAGGAAACGAAGGGTAGTGGTGGTTGGAGACTCTCTTCTGAGGGGTACTGAGGCGTCCATCTGCCGACCAGACTTGATGTCCAGAGAGGTATGCTGTCTGCCTGGTGCCAAGATCCAAAATGTTACGGAGAATTTGCCGAGACTCATCAAGCCCACTGACTATTACCCAATGTTGCTAATCCATGTTGGAACAAATGATACTGTCAGGTATACCTCGGAACGTATCAAAAGTGACTTCATGGCTCTGGGACAGAGGGTGAAGCAGGTAGGTGCACAGGTGGTGTTCTCTTCAATCCTCCCTGTTGAGGGTAAAGGCCAAGGCAGAGAGGCTCGCATCCTGGATATTAATGCATGGCTGCGTGGATGGTGTCTTCGAGAGCGTTTTGGTTTCCTAGACCATGGGATGCTGTTCCAAGGGTTGCAGAGCAGAGATGGCATCCATCTGTCCAAGAAAGGTCAACACATCTTTGGTAGTAGACTGGCTAATCTACTGAAGAGGGCTTTAAACTAGATTCGTTGGGGATGGGTGAAGAAAGCCCCCAGGTAAGTGAAAGCCCCCAGGTAAGTGATACATTAAATACCTTTATGGAAATGGGTAACAGGGGTAACATATGGAAAGCAGTGTGTATTAATGCCCGTAGCATGGGAAATAAGATCTCTGAAGTTGAAGCTTTGGTGGGAGTGGCTGACTTAGATTTAGTGGCAGTTACAGAAACATGGTTCACAGAAAACCATGACTGGGATGTAACTATACCTGGCTATACTTTATTCAGAAAGGACAGGGTAGGAAGAAGGGGAGGAGGAGTAGCACTATATGTAAAAACTACTATTAAAGCTTTGGAATTACAGAGCTTAAAAGGGAGAGAGGAGGCATTGTGGGTTAAACTAGAAAGAGGGAAAGAGAAATCTATTTGCATTGGTGTGATATACAGACCTCCCTCACAAGAGGAAGAGGTGGACAGAGAGTTAATTGAAGACATACGCAGCATTGCTAGGAAAGGGGAAGTGCTACTGCTAGGAGATTTCAATATGCCAGATGTTGATTGGCACTTTCCTGCTGCAATATCATCTAGGAGTAAGGAGATTCTGGATTCTCTACAGGGAGAACTATTCAGGCAATTGGTAACAGACCCCACACGTGAAGGGGCCATACTGGACTTGGTGCTTACCAATGGTGAAAGTGTTTCTGATGTTGTAGTGGGAGATCATTTTGCATCCAGTGATCACCAGATGGTGTGGTTCAGTATTAGGACTAGGGCTGTTAGAATCCATTCCAAGGTGAAGATCTTAGACTTTAGGAAGACTAACTTTGCGAAGATGGGCCAATACCTCAGGGAGTCATTAGTGGGATGGGAACAGCTGGGGGATGTAGAACAACAGTGGGCAAAACTGAAAGGGGGTATTTTAAAGGCAACCAACCTTTTTGTTAAAATGGTAAATAAAGGCAAAAGGAACAGGAGACCGCTATGGTTTTCGAAGGAAGTAGCTGAAAAAGTGAAGAAAAAGAGGGAGGCCTTCATGAAATACAAGAGATCACAGAGAAAGGAAGACAGGCATCTGTATTTGGAAAAACTTAGAGAAGCTAGCAAAGTAGTCAAGAAGGCAAAGATTCAAAAGGAGGAGGAAATAGCCAATGCAATAAAATGGGGAGATAAGACATTTTTCAGATATATTAGTGAGAAGAGGAAGGGCAAAAGTGGTATTGTCAGACTCAAGGGTACAGGGGGGGAATATGTAGAAGCTGATAAGGATAAAGCGGAATTGCTTAACAAATATTTTTGTTCTGTGTTCACAGATGAAGAACCAGGAGCAGGACCTCAGAAAACACCCACAAATAAGAACAGAAGCGAGGGACATCTTGAACAATTTTCAGAAGACTGTGTTCGTGAGAAACTAGCTCAACTTAAAGTAGACAAAGCGATGGGACCGGATGGGATACACCCTAGAATACTGAGGGAACTTGGGGACGTTCTAGCAACTCCACTGACTGACCTTTTCAATGCCTCGTTGGAGTCGGGAGTGGTGCCAAAGGACTGGAGAGAGGCTCATGTGGTGCCTTTACACAAAAGCGGAAGTAAGGATGTGGTTGAAAACTACAGGCCAGTTAGTTTAACTTCAGTGGTGAGTAAATTAATGGAAACGCTGTTGAAAGAGAAAATAGTGAGGTTTCTGGAGTCCAGCGGATTACAGGATCCGAGGCAGCATGGATTCACCAGAGGCAGGTCTTGTCAGACAAATCTGATTGATTTCTTTGACTGGGGACCAGGGAGTTGGACCGAGGGAGAGCTCTAGATGTGGTGTATTTAGATTTCAGTAAAGCCTTTGACACTGTTCCTCACAGGCGACTTATAAACAAACTGAGCACCCTAGGGATGGACCCTAAAGTTACTGCTTGGGTTAGAAATTGGTTGGGTGGGAGGCGACAAAGAGTACAAGTAAATGGAGCTCACTCTGAGGAGAAGGATGTTACCAGTGGTGTGCCCCAGGGATCTGTCCTTGGTCCGATTCTTTTTAACATCTTTGTTAGTGATATAGCGGAAGGGCTGTCGGGTAAGGTTTGCCTCTTTGCGGATGATACCAAAATCTGCAATAAAGTAGACACCCAGGAAGGTGTAGATAACATGAGGAGGGATCTAGCTAAGCTTGAAGAATGGTCTAGAATTTGGCAGCTGGGATTTAATGTTAAAAAATGTAAGGTCATGCATTTGGGCTGCAGCAATCCTAGGGAGCAATACAGCATAGGAGATGAAGTACTTTTGTCCACTAAAGAAGAGCGGGACCTAGGCGTAGTTGTGTCCGATGATCTTAAAGTAGCTAAACAGGTAGAAAAGGCGACGGCAAAAGCTAGAAGGATGCTTGGGTGCATACGGAGAGGAATGGCTAGCAGAAAAAAGGAGGTGATAATGCCTCTGTATAAGTCTTTGGTGCGACCTCATTTGGAGTATGGTGTGCAATTCTGGAGACCGCACCTTCAAAAGGATGTGAACAGGATGGAGTCGGTGCAGAGGGTTGCTACTAAGATGATTAGTAGTCTTCATTATAAAGCATATGAGGACAGACTTAAGGATCTTAATATGTACACCTTAGAGGAAAGGCGGGATAGAGGTGATATGATTGAGATGTTTAAATACCTCCGTGGCATAAATGTTCAGGGAGAGAGCCTCTTTCAATTGAAAGCAAGTTCTGCGACGAGGGGACATGGGATGAGGTTGAAGGGAGATAGATTCAGGAGTGATATGCGGAAATATTTCTTTACGGAAAGAGTAGTGGATCCGTGGAATAGTCTCCCAGTGGAGGTGGTAGAGATGAGGACAGTAACTGAATTCAAAAAAGCATGGGACCAACACAGAGGATCTCTAAAGGTAAAAAGTGGACTGTTGTAGTTGTTGTTATGGAAGGACAGACTAGATGGGCCTTGTGGTCTTTTTCTGTCATCATGTTTCTATGTTTCTATAAAAGCAGTTAACGTAGTTGGGTTTAAAAAAGATTTGGACAAGTTCCTGGAGAAAAAGTTAATAAACTGCAATTAAGAAGGGAGACCTGATGAATGCCACTGCTTATCCCTGGGGGTCATTAGCATGGACTGTAGTCAGGTAACTGTGACCTAAATTGGCCACTGTTGGAAACAGAATACTGTTCTTGATGGACCTTTGGTCTTACTGTATAGTAATTCTTGTATTTTTATGTTAAATTTACTCCTGAGTCTATCTTCTTTCACCTTCATCATATGCCCCCTTGTTGCAGAACCTTCTTTCAATTGAAAGAGGCTCTCTTCCTGTGCATTTATGCTACAGAGATATTTAAACGTCCCTATCATCTCTCTCCCTCCTGTCTTTCTTCCAAAGTATACATATTGAGATCTTTAAGTCTGTCCCCTTATAGCAGAGGTTCCCAACACCAGTCCTGGAGGGCCAAACACCGTTCAGGTTTTCAGTCTGTCCCTAATGAATATGCATGAGATACATTTGAATACAATGTGGGCAGTGCATGCAAATGCATCTCATGTATATTTTTTAGGGACAGCCTGAAAACCTGAATGGTGTTTGGCCCTCCAGGACTGGAATTGGGAACCTCTGCCTTATGGCAAAACCCACTGACCATTTTGGTAGTCATCTGCTGCACCAATTCCATTCTCTTTATATCCTTTTGAAGGGTATGATCTCCAGAATTGCACACAGTATCTAAATTAGGTCTCACCAAAGAGCTAAACAGAGTCACTATCACCTCCTTTTCCTGCTGGCCATTCCTCTCCCTATGCACTCAAGCATCCTTCTGGCTTTCGGCATTACCTTTTCTACCTGTTTAGCCACCTTAAGATCATCAGAAACAATCACCCCTAGGTCCTGCTCTTCTTTCATGGACAGAAGCATTTTGCCCCCTATACTGTATCACTCTCAGATTTTTGCAGTCCAAATGCATGACCCTGCATTCTTTGGCATTAAATCTTAGCTACCAAAATATCAACATTCTTCAAGCTTCGCTAGATCCCGCTCCATGTTATCTACACCTTCCTGGAACAAGCTACCCAAGTTAGTACACCAGGCTCCTTTTCTGGCCCTATGGGTGTGGAGGAGTAGCCTAATGGTTAGAGCACTGGCTTGGGAACCCAGAGACCAGGGTTTGTTCCCCACTAGCACTCCTTGTGGCCTTGGGCAAGTCACTTAACCCTCCATTGCCTCAGAAAAATCCAAGTTGTCAATGTCCCTGTTTAATGTACCTTACAAAGTTTAAGTTACAATGTAAACTGCTTTGACTGAAATGATAAAGCAGTATAAAAAAACCCTGTTTAATAAATATTCAAAATCCAGGCTAAAAACTCACTTCTTTGAGGCTGCGTTTGGATCCTGATCTCCTTATTCTCCTGCTTATGACCTATTTGTATCTTGTGATTCCCCTTGAATTACCCAAATCCCCAGTTGTTGTTGTGTGGTTTGTGTTAATTAGATTGTAAACTCTGATGAGCAGGGATTATCTCTTAAATGTACATGTACAGTGCTGCTGGTTCAAAGACTGGCAGATATCAAATTTAGGTTATTGAACCCCTTTTATTGACCCCTATGCATTTCGGCCCACAGGCCTTCTTCAGGGGGGTTATTTGAGGAAACAAACCTCGAAAAAACATGATAAAATAAGAAATGTTAACAATCATAAAACATAAAAGACATGTAAAACATTAAAAAACATAAAATGGTAATCTATGAATATATAATAGTGAAATATATAAAATAGTTACATATGAAAAAATATATAAATGACAGTGTGACTGGAGAGATAAAGAAGCCACTCACATACATGTTTAAATTAATAAATTAAAGTATACTATAACATAAAAGATAAATATTAAATATTAAAAAGCTAAAAAATGTCAAATATCGTTATTTATGAGCTTATATAAAAACTATTTTGTATAAAGCCATTATATCACCTATATATATAGTACTAATTAATATATTGTATTATGGAACTTTGGTAAATTCATGGATGTTCTTGTAATGGATAGTCTTTCACAGAGATATGTGAACCAAGCTAAAGATAAATAAAAGAGACGAGGAGGACACAGAGGATAAAAATGATAAGAAATGTGTGACGATACCTTTTAAAGTCTTGTCAATTTAAAAAAGACAATTGCCACTAAAAATAGATAAACATAAATAATCAATAAGAAATAATAAAATACTTATTATATTGTCTATAATATGCTATTTGTTGCCTCCCACTCAACCAATTTCTGATCCAGTCAGTCACTTTAGGGTCCATCCCTAGGGCACTCAATTTATTTTGTAAGTCATCTGTGTGGAACAGTGTCAAAGGCTTTACTGAAATCTACATGCACTGCATCTAACACTGTCCCTCAATCCAACTCTCTGCTCACCCAGTCAAAGAAATTAATGAGATTTGTCTGACATGCCTTTCGTAAAACCATGATGCCTTGAATCTTGCAATCTATTGGATTTCAGAAACCTCACTATCCTCTGTTTTAGCAGCCTTTCCATTAATTTACTCATCACAGAGGTCAGACTAATCGGCATGTAGTTCCCAACGTCATCCTTAGTTTCACTTTTCTGCAGTCTTCTGGGACCATGCCAGACTCTAAAGAAGCAGTGAAAGGTCATACAGTGGAGTCGCTAGAACTTCCCTAAGCTCCTTCAATACTCTCGGATGTAACCCATCCGACCTCATTACTTTGTCTACTTTTATTTTAGCTAGCTCTTCGTGAACACAGTCTTCTGAAAATCGTTCAAGATCCAGCTCACGTTTGTTCCTATTTGTTGCTGTTTTCTTAAGTCCTGCTCCTGGCCCTTCATCTGTGAACACAGAACAGAAATGTTTGTTAAGCAGTTCCATTTTATTCTCATCAGCTACTACATATTCCTCCCCTTAAAATGAAACAACTAGAAGTACCCCCTCTCCCCTCCGTCCCATACAGTCCATGATCAGCAAAGCTCCAGGGCACATTTCATCATTAGGCACCCCCAAGCTGAATGCAACTTTCATTCTTCCCTCCCCCCCATGGACCAATTTAACACTATCACACACACACATACACCACTCTAACCCCCTCATACTACTATCAGTAGGAATCCCCAAAGATATTTGACACCTTGTTCCAAGCTCTCAACAAGGGATTGGATATAGTCTTCTCAGATTGCCATAAACATCTGTCTTTGCTGGGGAGGCACTTTAGCCTCCTGTTAGTCCATTATCCAGTTGTGAAGTGCATTCCTCCAGTGCCATATGCAGGGAGATTTTGTTTGCTAACCCATCCTGCAAGATCACCTTTTTACCCTCAAGTTCCTGTTTCCTGACAAAAATCTTCAAAAGTTTTCCTTTGAGGCACAACCCCTCTGGGTGGCCTAAAATCAGCCCCAGCAGGAATATGGTCTGGTCCCTCCCTCCTCTGACGTGACCTACATCAGAGAAGAGAAAGAAGGGCCCAGCCTGCCTACAAACGCAGCTCTGCTTCACTGCTGCTGCCACTGCCTCGGAAAAAAACAAAAAAGTAGTGGTGGCAGCAGGGCAACTGGGGGGGGGGGGGGGGGTAGGCAAGCAGCAGGGGAGGGCACCAGATGTGGAAATGTCACAGGGAGCAATTATGGCTTAGTACAGCCCTGTTGGGAAGATGCCTTCTTGTCCTGGGAGGTAGCTAGAAAGGTGCTTCAGGGAGCAATCATAGAGCTTTCTGTTAGATAGCTGAAAGCAATAGACAAGAGGTTGCTACAGTTTGAGAGGAAACAAAAATGTGGCGGTGGCAGCAGGGCAAAAGGGGTGCAGGCTGGGGTCGGCAGCCCAACATGCGCCCCTAATCCTTTTGCGCCCTGTGCAGCTGCACCGCTCTCACAGGGCTAGATATGGTGCTGCTTCCCAATGCTCTTGGTTAAACCTCTGATAATCTGTCCATTCCTTCTGCTAGAAGGCCCAGAATTCAGAATCAGTGTAGAAGAACAGGCTCTCAACCCAGTGGTTTGGACAGAGCTAGCCAGTCAGATTTTCAAAATAATTACAATGAATATGCATGAAATAGATTTGCATTGTATGCAAATCTCTCTCATGCATATTCATTGTGGTTATCCTGAAAACCTGACTAGCTAGGTGTATCCTGAGGACTGGGGTGAGAACCCCAGTGTACAGGTAGAGAATCGCCATGAGCACTGGCCAGGCTCACCTCCACCTAATTCCTCATCTGTCCAGATCACAGCATGATCAAAGACCTCCATGGGTCCTATCTCCACCTGATGCACTTTTGAGAATGAGGAAGTTGAGACCAGAAAATAGTTTGTGTGTCTAAGTATAGTGGGTCCGAAATAGATGTGTATAATCCCACTCCAAAGGGTAGAGCACTCTTCATGCATCCAAGAGGTCCAACTGCTCACACATAAGAGGTACCTCTTTGCTGATGTTCATATACTTCCTAGGAGAATTGTGAGTCTTATTCAGAACTGAATCATGGACCATATTGAAGTCCCCTCCCACAATCAATTCCCCATCAAAGACTGTTCATTCACGAGCTACCCTTTGAAAAAAACTTGCATGATATGTGTTGGGAGATTAGAAATTACAAAACACTTGGCTCTTGCCCATTATTACAGCCCACACAACTATAAGTTTACCTCTAAGGTCTGATATATATTTTGTCGCCCCCGCCTGGCCAGGTAGGTAACTGGTAGCAGGTGAGGTCGCCTTTTGGCTTTAAAATAAGATTCCCTCAAAATGGCTGCCAGGAGGGCTGCTGGGAATTGTAGTCCTATATTAAAGCAAGGAGTTGTGACTCAAGGGTTCAGACGTAAGACAGAGAATTTTATTCAATGTATTCAGGGGTTCCTTCATACACAGGACGCGAGGGGTAAATTATATAAAGGAGGTTTTTAATCCACAGTACAGCTTCAAAAAGAAACAGGAATAACTTTGCTTTCTATTCCAAACTTCAAAGAAACAGGCACAGCTTTTGCTTGTAACTCAAAATTGCCACTTTCCAAAACTTTTAAACTCTTAAAGGTTTTCTCCTTTGCAGGAACAAACTTCTGGCAGCAAAATAAACTTTTAAATGTCCCTTGAACATTTACATCCAGCTCTCAACCTTATCAGTTGAACTCAGCTGTTTCTTTCAGTTGTGACGTCTTCAGCATTAGGCTGCTTCCTAAGCACGGCATACATACAATTGCTCTCTAGGACTCTTCCACATCAGAGACCTGACATATAGCACATTGTAAATCCATGGTACTGTTCTCCACACTTGTTATGTCCATTTCCTCTACACTATCTCTCTCACTTACATCAAAAGGTATCTGAACAGAGAGCTGGCTATTTTCTTTCTCTATTAGTTCATTTAACTTCTTAAGTAGAGCCTGCTTTTGCAGTAGCTCTTCTGTTAAGTGAGCTACTTGGTGCTTGGATAAGCTTTCTCCCTTTATCCTGGTACTTTGTCTATAACTAGAATTAGCTTTCCCTTCTATAGCTAATTCTCGTGGGCATTTCTTGTCTAGGAATTGAGAAGGACACACTTGCCTTGATTCTGAGGTATTTAGAAACTCTCTCTGCTCTGCAAGCCAGTCATGCTGTCTCTCAGCTGCAGCACCTTCGTTTGCTTGCACCAGCCTCTCGTTCCTTGCTTCCTCAGCTGTGCTTGGCCATCTCTCATCAAGCTTCTCTCTTCGGCTTCCAGTGTTTCTTACACTCTGCCTTTCATGCTCTGCAAGCACTCTCTCACTTGCTCTCCATGCTCCTTGTCTTTCTCCTTGTCCTTCTCTTCCCTTGCTGCTTCTCCGTCTCAAGAGTGGCACCTTCTTTCCACTTCTCCTACTTCTATCTGTGTTACTGCATATCAGCTTTTTAAACTTTCCTTCCTCCTGAGCCACACCTTGCTCCCAGCACATGTGACTAGGGTCAAGCTTCTCCCTGACGTGCTGCTGTGGGCGGGGCTTAGGGATGACTATTCTCTGAGTCACAGACTCTTGGTTACTAGGGAAACCCTTGATACATTCTGCCTTAAAGTGACAGGACTCATTTTCCTGTGTATTTCTAGGTTCAGCAGTGGTTTCCTCACCACAATTTATTTATATAAGAAATATTTCTATTCCAACTATCATAATTTCTAGGTAGAGTACAATGAACACAAAAAATAATATTGTAAAGCCCCTTCATTTTGTCTACTTTTAGTTTAACTAGTTCCTCAGGAATATAATCTTCTGAAAATTGAAGTCCTTGAAGTGGTATACATAGATTTCAGTAAAGCCTTTGACGCCGTTCCACACAGGTAACTTATAAATATATTGGCCAAAAAGGTCTTAATAAAGGCAGGACTATAATCAACAAAAATAGAAAAAAAGACTCGAAAACCAAATGCATCAAGTAACTAACACTCACTCACTGAGCGAAATAAGAGAAAATGAAAAAGATCATGTGCAGGTTGCAGCCAATCAGATGAATGACTTATTCTCAGGAAAGCCTATCCGATGTATGAAATCAGAGTGGTCAATCAGAAAAAGGAGCCAATAGTATATCGCATAAATAAACAAAGCACAGGGATAAATTGTATTAAAAAAGTAACCAAATCAAATCAGTGTCATTCAGTCAATCATAAGATTCAATCCCGCAGGTTCAATAGAATGCAGTTTAAACATCCAAAAATGTTTTCACTCATTAAGTCATCGCTCCTGGTCACCACCTTTCCAAGTAGAATAAATATGATCCATTACATCCCACCGAGGTCAGCTATAGTATGCTTCAATTGGGCCCAATGGGCCACAAGAGGCCACAAGATATACTATTGGCTCCTTTTTCTGAATGGCCACTCGTATTTCATACATCAGATAGGCTTTCCTGAGAATAAGTAATTCATCTGATTGGCTGCATCCTGAATGTGATCCTCTTTGTTTTCTCTTATTTCATTCAGTGGCTGAGCGTTACTTTTGCATTTGTCTGCTTACAGTTGTTTGGAGTATGTGCGGACTTGGACTTTCATAAAAGACTGGAGGGCGCATGATGGCAATTTGAAGACCATCTTTATCCCTAGTACAGATAAGTAGAAATGCAATTGCATTGGATATTTTTGGCAATTTCTTGTGTGTTTTCTTTTTTTATGCACATTTCTTTTGAAGATCTTCAGTATCCCAACTTTAAATGTTTTCCATGTAAGGTTTTGAGAATAATTTATAAAATTAAATTAAGAATTATTGTAAAAAAGGAATAAAAAATAATAGGATTAGAATCTGATGCCCTGCTTAAGGGCATTACGGCTTCTTTATTAGGAGTTTGGGTGGACCAATGATGAGATAACGAGCAACTCTGGCTCTGTGGTCCTGATTTGTCTGGGCTGTCTTGCTAGAAGCAACAATCTCCTTGGTTTATTTTGAGGTCTTTATATCATTAAAATTGGGTTTTGGACACTTTTTTTTTCTATTTTTGTTTATAAATAAATTGAGCACTGTAGGCATGGACTCTAAATTGACTGATTGGGTTAGAAATTGGTTGAATGGGAGGCGACAAAGGGCTCAGGCAAATGGAGCACAATCTGAGGAGAAGGATATTACCAGTGGTGTGCCGCAAGGATCTGTCCTTCGTCCAATTTTTTCTAACATATTTTGTTAGTGCAATTGCAGAAAAGCTCTCAGGCAAGGTTTGCCTCTTTGCAGATGATACCAAAATCTGCAATACATTAGACACCCAGGAGGGAGTAGGTAACATGAGGAGGGATCTATTTAAACTTGAAGTATGGTCGAGAATTTGGCAGCTGAGATTTGACGCTAAAAAATGCAGGATCATGCATTTGGCCTGCAAAAAGTCAAGGAAGTGGTACAGTATAGGGAGTGAAGTATTTCTGTTCATGAAAGAAGAATGGGACCTGAGCATGATTGTTTCTGTTGATTTAAAGGTAGCTAAACAGGTAGAAATGGTGATGGTAAAAGCCAGAAAGATGCTTGGGTGCATAGATAGAGGAATGGCCAGCAGGAAGAAGGAGGTGATAGTGCCTCTGTATAAGTCTTTGGTGAGACCTCATTTGAAGTATTGTGTGAAATTTTGGAGACCACACCTTCAAAACGATTCAAACAGGATGGAGTCGATACAGATGGTGGTCACTGGGCTTCATCATAAGGCATATGGGCTTGTTTATATTGTAAAATTGCATAAATAAAATTTTTTTAAAAAAATAAGGCATATGGGGACAGACTTAAAGATCTCGATATGTTTAGTATGGAGGAAAGGCGGGAGAGAGGAGATATGATAGAAAGGTTTAAATAGCTCCATGGTATAAATGCACAGGAGGAGAGCCTCTTTCAATTGAAAGAAAGTTCTGCAACGGGGGTGCATAGAATGAAAGTGAAAGGGGATAGACTCAGGAATAATATGTAGAAATATTTCTTTTCGGAAAGAGTGGTCGATGTATAGAACAGGCTCCAATTGGAGGTAGTAGAGACCAGGGCAGTATCTGAATTTGAGAGCACATGGAACAAACAAAGAGGATCTCTAAAGGGAAAAAAGGGAATATAGTAATTGGTATGGAAGGGCAGACTGGCTAGGCCATATGGTTTTTTCTACTGTCATGTTTCTACGTTTCTATGTCTACCTCACTTCCATTCCTGTTTGAGTTTGTATTCTGAGGTTCAACTCCTGGCCCTTCAACTGTAAACACAGAGCAGAAATAATTGTTAAGCAATTCTATTTTATCTTCAACAGTCTCATTCTTTCCCTTCAACCATGAGTCTAACAATGGAACTTTTGTACTTCCTTTTCTATGGGGGCTATTCGTGTCTTCCTCCGCTGGCGTCTAAACTCCCCGTCGGTTGTGCGGGAAAAATAGACTGGGGCGAGGAAGGGGCTGAGTCTGGATGGGCGGTGGGTGGTCACTGGCCCTGGATGCAAAGGGCCGGTTCTAATGTTCACACTGTACATCCAGGGCTGGCGACATGTGCAGGGAAGTTATTCTTTAATGCCGGGACATGGATTGGGCAGGGGGAGGCAGAGAACATTCTCCGCAGCCCGACCCTGGTCTTAGGAGGCCAGATCGGGGGTCAGGGTGCGGGGAATAAACACTTTTATCTGGTGGCTGGCATCGCAGCTTTTAAATGGAGCCATGGTGCCATGGCAACCGGACGCCATGGCGCCGCAGCTCCATTTAAAAGCCCTGACTTAGTCAGGCTTGTGCAGGCTGGACTGAATCGCAGTCCTGGCCTGTACGTACATGACTGATTGCAATTCTGATCCCGCAGGGCTAGATGTGCCCCGTGGGATCAGAATTGCGAGTCGCTCTGTATGTCCGGCTCAGACCAGATGTACAGAGGGGCTGGATGTCGGGAATGGAATGAGCCTTTATATGTATATATAAAGTCTTGTCCCCCACTTTATTATATTGGCTGTTTTCTTTCCATTTGCATCTTTCCTTTCTTGACTACTTTACTAGCATTTCTTAGCTTCTCAAAATACTGTTGTTTGTCTCTTCCTCTTTTTGCAGTCTCTTGTGATTTGTGAATGCTAACCTCTTTTTCCTTAATTTTTAGCTACTTCTTTCAAAAACCCTCTTACTTTTATTTAGTTGCTGAAGAAAAAGGTGTGTAACCCTTAACATATCTCTCTTCAGTGTTATCTGTTGCTTTTCTACCTCCCCTGGATGGTCAAATCCAGCTAATGACTTCTTGAGGTATTCTTATATCTTAACAAAATTAGTTTTCCTGAAGTCTAGGACCTTCACTTTGAGTGAGCCATGTCCACCTGTATCCCAATACTGAATCACATCATCCAGTGACCACTTGATCCCAGATGATCACTATTACACATCAGAAACACTTTCTTCATTTATAAGCACCAGGTCCTGTATTGCCCCCTCCCACTTTTGGGTTCCCGCAGCTCTGCTGTCTTTTATGTTTCTATCAGAAGATCTCTAAAGGTAAAAAGGGGACTGCTGTAGTTGTTGATATGGAAGAACAGACTAGATAGGCCATGTGGTCTTTTTCTGTCATCATATTTCTATGTTTCTATGTTTCTACACTTCTGGACTGCAGCATTTCCAGCAGTAACAAGCATTTCCTGTTTCTCATAAGAAACAGGAAGTACTTATTATTGCCTTTAGAAACTCCGCGGTCCAGCAGTTTAAAAGATAACAGAGCTGCGGGAACAGAGAAATGTTTCTGTGGCTGCTGTCTTTTCTGAAGGATGAATCAGTGAGGGGAGGGGAGGGAGGGAGGGCAATTGATACAGGAGGAAAGGGAAGAAAAGGGGCCAGAAGGGAGCTGACATGGTGGGGGGGGGGGGGGGGAGCTGGAAGGGAGCTGACACGGGGAGCTGGAAGGGAGCTGACATGTGGATGGGGCAGAAATAGGGTAATAGGAGGTGGGTTGGAAGAGAGCTGACAGGGGGGAAGGTAAATGCTGGAAGGGAGCTGACATGGGGGGTTGGAAGGGAGCGGAAAAGAGGGTAAGGGGGGCTAGAGGGAAGGTGGGGGCTGAAAGGGAGCTGATACCTGGGGATGGGGATGGGACTGAAAGGTGGATGGACAGAGGAGAGGGTGACTGGAAGGGAACTGACACGGGAGAGAGCACTGGGACTGGAAGTTCGCTGATACCTTGGATGGTATTTGGACTAGAAGGGGCTAGGCGGTAAGAAAGGAGGGAGACTGGAAAGGAATAGACTCTAGTGGCGGTGCTGGGAATACAAGGGGTTGACACTGGAAGGTACTGGGAGGGGAGGCTATAAAGGGGGCTGATACTGGAGAGGGTTATTGGGGCTGGAAAAAGGCTGATGGAAGAAAATTAAGAAAGCAAAAGGAGAGACAAGAAATGGTAAATGGACTATAAACAATAGAAAGAGTTAAGAGAAAAGAGAGGAAAACAGAAACCTCAGATCGGGACCAGCATGATCAAAAATCATCAGACAACAAAGATAGAAAAAATAATTTTAGTTTCAATTTAGAGATTGGACTTTGCGCTATCTTTATATTTCACACAGTATGGGGAATTGCATCTCTTATCTGGTGTGGCACTGCATGCGGAGTCTGGCTTCTTGGGGTTTCAGTTTAATTTTTGTCTGCATATTTTTATTTTTACTTTAGGTTATGGTCTGTGTCCTGAGTGTGTGACCAAGGCCAGGTGTTCTGTTAACATGGAGTTTGTACGTAGGGATCTGTACTGTAGTAATTTGGTCTGTACAGCTTTTCAAATAGGCATATGGATGTTTTGGGGCCCATTGCAATATTTATAGTGCTACTTTTTTCTGGGTAGGCCCCTTACTGTATGAGCTTTGAAAGTATATGCTGGTATGATATGGTAGATTTGGACTTGTAGACCTTCAGTGACTTTTGCAGTGTTTCATATTAGTTCACAATATGCTTGGCACTGAAGAATGTTTATGTAGTTGTTAGTGAGATGACCAGAATCAGATGTTTTTTTGGACTATCACAGCCTGTTTGTATGATGCTAGTTGACAGGTTATGCAAGAATAATTTCTCACTACATCTACTTCACAGCATCTCTAATTTCTTTAGGTTTAATTAGTTTATGAAAACTCAGGCAATCAGAAATTGCCTGCAGGTATTTATTTAACCAGGTATTTTTTGTACTGCACTGAGGCCTGCACCAAGTGTTTTTACACAGAATGTGGATATTTGCTGAAGATGTTTCCCCTCAGAGTCATCACCGAGTAAGTTATGTCTTACTTGAATGTATGTGCAGAACTTCCTCTCTGTGCTGATGTGATCTATGCACAGTCTCTTAACAATATGGTTATTTGCACTGTAGACTAAGAGGGTTTTACATGACGGGTGTCTGTTCTAGAGCTGTTGTCTGTGCTGAAGGATCCTGCAGCAATAATTTTAACACCTTGGAGTCTTGCAAAGACAGCACCTTTGAATATCTGTAAGTTCATGCTTTAAATAAATGGATTCGATATAATTTACTCTTGCTGCTGATGGTGTGGTGCACAATATAGCTAGTTGCCTGACCAACTCCTTTTTAGCATAATGATGGATTTCAAGATTTACTTTTAAGGTCAGGCTTATAATGCCTCACAGGACAAGAGAAAATTTCTTAGTGGCTATTATTGCATTGAGATTGAATGCTGCTTTTCAGAAGGGATTGAGAAGAAAGAACTGTTAAGGTTGCTGATGTTTGCCATATCAATTTTAGTGTTTAATGAGCTTTAATATTATGGTGCAAGAATCATGACACAGTATGTGAATTTTCTAAGCCCCCAAGAAAGAAAAAGAAGGCAGATAATTATAAATAATTTTATAAAGCACTCAGAGGCATTCAGTCAATCGGAGAGCTCAATTAACTGAACATTTCAGCACCTCTTTTCTAATAAGATCTGCCTCATACAGGAAAAAAACAATAATAGAAATTAAGTACAACCTTCTAGGCAGACAATGCAATTACACATAACTAAACAGCATTGCTGGATTAAGTTTCTTGTTACTGTTCTGTTCCAAAGACTTTGAAAGTGTGGTACATATTTCTAATGTAACGCTGCAGGAGTATTGATTTAAGTTGTCTACTTTAATAATATTTTTATTGGTCCTCACTTTACGTATTGAAATGTTTCACTTTTTTATAACTCCCAATTGTTTTATTTTAATTATGCTTAGTCTTATTTATTTATTTATTTTTATTGTAACTTAAACTTGGTAATGTACATTAAACAGGGACGTTGATACCTTGGATTTTTCTGAGGCAATGGAGGGTTAAGTGACTTGCCCAAGGCCACAAGGAGTGCTAGTGGGAATTGAACTCTGGTCTCTTGGTTCCCAACCATACGTTTTTTAGTAGCCTCATGTCCCCCCCCCCCTTTTTTGCAATATTTCACATATATAACGTGGAAAATGCTAAGAGCTTTTTAAATTAATTTTAAGAAATGTTATAGAATATTTAGTAATATTTTTGATATACCACAGCACACATTTACTAAAATGTTTTCTTTACAGATAATTTCATACAAGAAAACATGCCACAAATGAATATGCCCTGTTATAATTTGGAGAAGAAAAACACTTTTTTGGTGGTAATTCGGTAAAGGGCATGTGGTAAGGTATATGCTAAAAATGTGCATAAGAGCCCCTTTTAGTAAAGCCCATTAGCCAATTAATGTGTATTTTAATGTGTGGAAGTAGAGAGTCGGGAACACTAACATGCATACGTGTTCATCATCACCTATTAAAATGCACATTAATTGAAGATTGCAGGATGGGGTGGGGAATGGGCAGAGTGTGGGTGTGGAAAGCACGTTACCTCTAGGTCCAGGGCTATTGCTGTACACTCAGCGGAGCATGGCTGTTAATGCAAGTACCCCTAATGGCTCCTTTATGGGAGTCATCAACTGAACCCACTAATCACATCTCTGACAGCTACGGCAGAGGTTTTGCAATTAACATTTCCCTACCTAGACACCATCACCCCCTCAGATCAACCCTCACCTAGAAGACAAACCCTCCAATATGATCCCCCTGAAAAATACTTCCCCTCAACGGAAGCCCCCTAATAACAGACCTCCACAGACCCTAATCTGACCTTCCCCTCACCCCCTCCCAAGACTTACCCAGTGGTTAGCCTCATGTCTAGCAGTCCCAAGCCACTGTTTCCAAAATAGCAATGATGACCCCAAGCAGTAATCTCACATTACTACCGTTAGGGGGTCAATCTTCCATATAAGGGCAAAATACCCCTTATTTGACAGTCTGATCCCTAGTGGTAGTACCATGAGATTACTGCTAGGGGCCAAAGGTGCCATTTTGGACTCTAGGGCCATCATGAGCAGGAGCAACTGATTATTGTTCCTGCTTCTATTAGACTACCAGAGACCCCAGTAACAGTGGGAGATGGGATCAAGGGTGGGGCTGGGGGGCTGGAGGGCTATTGGGGAGGGACCTTGATGCTAGGGGTGTCGACTGATGAGGGTTGATTGGAGCTGATCAGATGTCAGGTGGTCAGGAGTAAGTATATTTGTGTTGCTGATGGGAGGAGATCAGGGTGTGAATGGATATCAGGAGCAGCAGTTTTTAAAAACTGCTCTCATGCACATATGGGATGAAGCTGCACCTTTTTTTCCCCCATCTGCATCTTTCTAAAATCACTGCTCCAGCTGGACATGGGGAGACATCAACGTGGATTCCTGCACATCCTTGCAGATATTTCACAAGAGGCCCTGCGGGAATTTTCCATGCTTGACCTGAACATCTTAATTCCCCTTTTCACAAGCTATCTAAAATTGACCTTTTTTAACTTTTATTGACTTTGATATTGCCTTCTGTATCTGGGGTCTTATTTCTTCACAAGAGGAAGTTTCTGCTAAATGACTCAAAATGTATACAGTCACAAAAAGAGTGGTGGTCCACACAATCAAGGACAACACATTTTATTACAAAAACACTTATACCGTACAACATATAAAAAATATACAGTAAAAAATCTTTTTACAATAGAAGTTCTTCCACAACAAATTTCTTAGACCCTGCCCAATATGTTTCAGCTGAAGCCTTTATCAGGGGCATATGTATGGCAAAAACAATCAAATCAAATCAAATCACAGTAAAGTAAAATCCAATAAATACAGAGATGTTCAATGATGTGAAGTAGCATCTGAAACACAGGTAGAGCATAAATAAAAAGAATGATATCATAGATTTGAAAAACTTAATATCATATATAAAACATTTATATCATACATGCAAAAAAACATGGAGATCAACCAAACTTAGAACAGCCTGAATAAATATCAAAATAAAAGTGGGAAATAAAAAGAAGAAAACAAAAATGTAAAACATATACTAATGTTAAAAACCAAAACTAAACTTACTCTGCCCCCCAACCCCCCCCCCAAAATAAAACAAACCTCATTTGCAGATATCACATCTCATTAGCAAGACTAGAGGTGCATCAGGGCAATGGCCCCTACAAAAGACAACTCAGATTACTAAAAACAATCTATAGTAAGCACAAACCTCTTAGCCATAACCTGCCTTTAGAAAAAAAAAAGGACAAAAGAAACATGTACTTACTGGGGCGTATCCACACCTATAATGATGAATAGCACAGCTTTACAAATCCCTTAGTATCAACACTAGTCAGCCTTCTCATCAGTCACTAAACACTATCACCAGCAAAAAGAGAGAGGAAGAGACATAAGAACATAAGATATGCCAAGGGAGGAGTGGTCTAGTGGTTAGGACAAGGTACTTCAGGCCAGAGGGCCAGGGGTTCAAGTCCCACCTGGGGACAACAATCTCAGGCTGGAGGGACTGGGATTTCTAGTCCTATAGGCACACCTTGTGGTCTTGGGCAAGCCACTTAACCCTCCATTGCCCATGTTCCCTGTAAGTATTAGCATATGTGTCTCCTATCCCCTCATGTTAAATGTATCCCCTAATTGACCACTTTAACCTGGTGAAAAGCAGGATATAAATACTGGGTCAGACCAAGGTCCACCAAGCCCAGTATCCTGTTTCCAACAGTGGCCAATCTAGGTCCCAAGTACCTAGCAATTTCCCCAAAAGTCACAGGTTCCACAATGCTTGTATTGGGGCAAACAGTGGATTTCCCAGGCCCCCTTTAATAATAGATTATGGACCTTTCTTCCAGGAACATGTCCAATCCTTTTTAAACCCAGCTACACTAACAGCTTTCATTACATCCTCCGGTAACGAATTCCAGAGTTTGATTACATGTTGAGTGAAAAAATATTTTGTTTTCCTTATCGTTCCTCCGATCCAGTCCCTCACTGCTGGGTAGTGCACCTCCGCCCTCAGCTTGGAGACTGGGCATGTCAGAATTCTGAAGCCACTTACACATATACTGCTGGCACCTCCCACCAGCTCCCAGTAGCAGCTGGAGGAGATAGTGAGCCTAGGTGCTGGGCTCACCAGAGGAACATATAAGGAGCTTTAGATAGGCTAGCTAGTGATTTTAGGGTTTGTTTCATCCCTATATCTTATTTTTGTTTGGGTTCAGTGATTTAAAGCTTATTAAAAAAAAAAAAAAGGCTGAGAGCAGAAGAGGGCAGTTGAAAGGGACAGTTGGAAGAGGATTGCTGCTCCCTCTTTAACCCGATTTCTATTTTTTGCCCTGCTACACTCCCCTCCTTGTTTGTACGGAGGGGAGCTCTGCCTTCTTTGCCTGCTCTGTCTGCTGGACGGCTCCTGACCTCGTTGCCAGGGGAGGAACCGTTGACGGTTTCCCTGCTCTCTCACTGCCTGCCGGTTTTGCTGACAAGGAGGTTTCTGTCAGCGATGGGGCCCGTTTTCTCTGCAGAGGCTTTTGAATCGTTGAGAGACCCGGTTTAAAGAGGTGAGTTCTCGATCCCGGTTTCCTGTCAGATCATGGTCTGCTCCCTCGTGTGAAGCCCTAGTAAGTTTTCTTCAGTGCGGCTTGTTTAGCGGTTGCTGGTTTTTCCCGTGGTTTTTCTGTTGCACTGTCTTTCGGTTGCAAGGGGTTCCTTTGCAGGGTTCTTTAGCAGGAAAGTTGGAAATTATTGTTTTAAGGGCCCCAGGACCTCTTTAGGCTTTTAATTAAGCAAAGCAAAGAGAGTTGAAAAAAAATGCTACAGGTATTTTGTTTCCCTTTGCCTTTTTTAAGGGGTCTCTGTACCTTTTCTGGGTAACGCAGTCTAATGTCTACGTATCCGCAGTGTCTAGTGTGTGGTACCCTTCGGAGACGGTCTCGGACGCTGGCGTGTGTCGCAGTTGCGCGACAGAAGTGCTCAGTATGGAGCAGGAGCTCCAGGACAAAACCAAAGATGTGGCTTCTTCGATGGCGCAAGGATCCGCGGTGGCTATGGAGGGGGGATCACTTATAGAGCCTCCTGTCTCTCCACAGGCAGAGAGCCTGTCGTGACTGGGTCCCGCGGGCCCTCCAGGGGTGAGTGGAACAGCTCTGGGTGGTTTTTCCCCGGATTTTGTGCTGTTGTTGCATCAGGCTTACTGTTTGCGTCAGCAGGGGGCTGCTCCGGACCTCTCGGTTTTGGGAGCCATCCACAGAGTGGTTAAACAGATGATTCAAGATGAGTGAGATTTGCCGGAGGCAGGGCTTAATGGCATAAGGTCTATGGCTCATCTCTATCCCTTGCTTGACCAGGAACGAGAGATGTTTTGTTCTTCTCGTGTGGATGCAGCAGTTTCGGTGGTCACAAAGAAGACTACCATTCCAGTGGAAGATAGTGCTGCTTTAAAGGACAGTCAAGACCGGAAAGTGGATTCGTTATTGAAGCAGGCCTTTGAGGTCAATGCGCTCTCATTACAGGCCTCTATTTCTGGAGCATGGGTGGCGAGAGCTTGTCTTTGCTGGTCGCAGCGTTTGCAGCAGTCAGGGGAGCAATCGCAGGATCAGTTGGCGGACCTAACTAGATTGGAGTCCGGAGCAGCTTACTTAGCCGATGTACATTATGACCTGATCAGAGGTTTGGCCAATAGCATGACTTCGCTAGTGGCAGCATGCCGTTATCTTTGGCTAAGAAATTGGGCAGCGGATAGCTCCTCCAAGTCAAGGCTAAGCAAGCTTCCTTTTAAGGGAAAGCTGTTGTTCTGTGAAGATCTTGACAAGCTGGTCAAGGATTTGGGGGAGTCAAAAGGAGGTCGATTGCCGGAAGATAAGCCAAAGCCGGGGCAGACTGGAGCAGTTGCGAGGGGCCAGTCTTGGGATTTTAGGCATTTTCGGACCTCATGCTTGGGGAATTTTCAGAGAGTAAGGTACCCCTTTTGAGGTCAAGGTTTTAGAGGTTTCCGAGGAGCAGGCAGAGGGTTCGCCAGTCCCTCTTCCACCGGTTTTAAGAAAACCCAAGGAAGAGAGGGGAACCCAGGGAGGGATTCAGCCCATGGGGGGTCGGCTTCGGGATTTTCTCCCAGCCTGGGTCCAAATAACATCCGAGCAATGAGTGTTGGAGGTCATTCGCAAAGGCTATTCCCTCGGGTTCACCAGACCGGTACACGACTCTTTTTTGTTCTCTCCCTTTGCAGGGGACAGAACAAGGAGTTGGCAGTACAAGTGACTCTGTCGCGCCTTCTGCAGCTGGGAGCTGTCATTCCGTTTCCACAAGAGCAGTACAGTTACGATCGATACTCCATTTATTTTGTGGTGTCAAAGAAAGATGGGGCTTTTCGTCCAATTCTAGACCTCAAGGGCGTGAACCGCTGTCTTCGAGTGCCGCATTTCCGCATGGAAACGTTGCATTCTGTAATAGTGTTGGTGCGACAGGGAGAGTTTTTGACGTCTCTCGATCTCACCGAAGCTTATCTGCACATTCCAATCAGACTGGATCATCAATGGTTCCTAAGGTTTGCGGTGCTGTGGGGTCATTTTCAATTCCAGGCCTTACCGTTTGGCTTGGCAACGGCTCCTTGGACCTTCACCAAGGTAATGGTGGCGGCGGCGGCGGCATCTCTTCGCAGAGAGGGTGTATTGGTTCACCCTTATCTCGACGATTGGTTGATTCAAGCGAAATCCAGAACCGAGAGTGTGCGGGCTACAGCCAGGGTGGTACAGCTCCTACAAAGTCTCAGCTGGGTGGTCAATGTCGCCAAGAGCCGGTTGGTACCCTCTCAGAGTCTGGAATATTTGGGCGTTCGGTTCGACATGCGGATTGGAGAGGTGTTCCTGCTGGAGCTCCGAGCACAAGGGCTGCAGTTCTTGGTGTGCACTTTTTTGAAGCTGCTGGTGCCGTCGGCGTGGCAGTATTTTTGTGTTCTGGGAACGATGGAAGCTATGTTGGAAGTAGTACCTTGGGCCAGGGCGCACATGCACCCCTTGCAGAGGTCTCTGCTCCATCACTGGCCTCACCAGAGAGATTCTCTGAACAAGCGTCTTCCCTGTCCTGTTGCGGGTCTGGGTGTCTCTTCAGTGGTGGCTTCGTCTGGAGAATTTGGCAGTGGGTATGCCTCTCGAGCAGCCGCAGTGGGTTCCTGTGTTGACAGACGCCAGTCTGGCGGGGTGGGGAGCTCATTGCGGGGGTCTCTTCATGCAGGGGAAATGGAGTGTGCAGGAGGTCCAGTGGTCGATCAACCGGCTGAAGTTGTGAGCGGTTGCTCTGGCACTTCACGCCTTCAAGTCCAGTTTGTGGGGTCACACAGTTTGAGTTCTCTGAGACAATGCCTCCACGGTGGCATACCTCAATCAGCAAGGGGGCACAGGCAGCGCAGCTCTGGAGGAGGAAGAGGAAGCCCTGTTCGAATGGGTAGAGCCTCGGCTTCAGGCTCTGTCAGCTGCACACATTGCAGGATCGGACAACATTATGGCGGATTACCTCAGCTGAGTTCGAGTGGATCCCGGAAAGTGGGAGCTTCACCCAGAAGTCTTTGCACAGTTAGTCAGAAAGTGGGGAATGCCCATCACGGATTTCATGGTGACCTTCCAGTCAGCCAAGGTCAGCCGCTACTTCAGCAAGAGATGGGAAAGGATGTCCGAGGGTCTGGATACATTACTGCAACAGTGGCCTTCGCAGGGTCTCCTATATGCCTTTCCCCCATGGGCCCTCATAGGCCGGGTGGTTCAACGCATCGAAGCACATCAGGGGTGCGTAATTTTAATCACTCCAGATTGACCGAATCATCCGTGGTACGCAGACTTGGTGCGCCTTCTCGACGGGCAGCCGTGGCAGTTACCGACTTGGGAAGATCTCCTCTTGCAGGGCCCTTTTCGCATGCCTCAGGTGACTAGGTTCTCGCTTACGGCTTGGCCATTGAAAGAGTGAGGCTAAGGAAGAAGGGATACTCTAGTGCAGTAATTTCTACTTTACTCTTGGCCAGGAAAAGGTCAACTTCATTAGCTTATGTTCATGTCTGGCATATTTTTGAAGACTGGTGTACGGTCAAACAGGTGCGTCCTTCCATGGTATCAATTCCAGTGGTTTTGAATTTCTTACAGGATGGTTTTGATAAGGGGCTAGCGGCCAGCTCTTTGAGAGTGCAGTTGGCAGCTATTTCTTGTTATCGCAGAAAGATTCATGGGGTCTCCTTGGGTTCTCATCCGGATGTTTTGCGTTTCCTGAGGGCGGTGTCTCGGTTACGACCTCCACACAGGGTGTGATTCCTCCATGGGATCTCAATTTGGTCTTGGGGGCGTTAATGAGGCAGCCCTTTGAAACCTTGAATCAGGCCTCCATTAAAGATCTGACTCTAAAGACAGTCTTTCTGGTAGCAATCTGTTCTACATGTCGAGTTTCGGAATTACAGGCTTTGTCCTGTAGGGAACAACTTTTGACCTTTTCTCAGGAGAAAGTGGTTTTGCATCCCGTGAGAAAGTGGTTTTGTGTCCCGTTCCTTCCTTTCTACCGAAGGTGGTTTCGCCGTTTCATGTGAATCAATCAGTGTCCTTACCAGTGTTGAGGTCCTTAGGGGACAGCATTGCTGAACGTAGTTTGCGTTTGTTGGACGTAAAGAGTTCTCTGTCATTATCTGAAGGCTTCGGAGTCTTTTTGCAAATCTGAGCATTTGTTTGCTCTCTTTGGTGGTCCGCATAGAGGCGAAGCGGTGGCCAAGGCTTCCATTTCTAGGTGGATCAGGGAGACAATAGCATCAACTTATATCTTGCAAGGTCGTCAAGTTCCCTTAGGCTTGCGGGCTAATTCCACGAGAGCTCAGGCAGCGTCAAAGGAGGAACATAGTTTGATTCCGCCTATTGAAATTTGCAAGGGAGCCACATGGTTCTCTTTGCATACCTTCAGTAGACATTACCGACTAGATGTTCAGGTGGCAGGGGATGCCTGTTTCAGGTCGGCGGTTTTGCGGCCTGGTTGGGCAGGTCCCTCCCATTAGTGCACTGCTCTGTTACATCTCAGCGGTGAGGGACTGTACTGGAGGGACGATATGGAAAGAGAAATTAGACTTACCTGCTAATTGTTGGTCCTTGAGGAACTCTAGCCCAGTCTTGCTTCCCACCCGGGGTTTTTATCGGTTTTCGCGATCTTAGTTGCGGACCGGCCGGTCGAAGATACACATTACAGTAAGTATTTCCTTTTCTCATGCAATGAAGGTTCCTTTTCTTTTTCTCTACTCTTTTGCACATTCTTTTCACTGTCTCTTGTTTTATCCAACTTCCTTTGTGGCAGAGTGGAGAAGTTATCCTCTGCTTTCAGAGGGTCAGTTAAATTTTTACAAAGATTTAGTGGTTGTATTTACTTATTAGTATAGCTACTTATGTGTTGCTCCTTTGAGTCTGGTTTGTCATTAGGTCACTGGGAACTGGTGGGAGGTGCCTACAGTATATGTGCAAGTGGCTTTAGAATTCTGACATGCCCAGTCTCCAAGCTGCGAGAGGAGGTGCACTACCCAGTGGTGAGGGACTGGACTGGAGTTCCTCAAGGAACAACAATTAGCAGGTAAGTCTAATTTCTCTTTATTGATCTTAAATAGGTTACACTGTAGCTTCATTGCATGTCCCCTAGTCTTTCTGTATTTTCATGGCGTAAACAATTGATCTACATTTACCCGTTCCGCTCCATTAATTAATTTATAGACCTCTGTCATATCTCCCCTCAGCCACCTTTTTCCAGGTTGAACAGCCCTAACCTTTCTAGCCTCTCTTCATAGGCATATCCTTCCATCCCCTTTACCATTTTGGTAGCTCGTCTTTGTATCTTTTCTAATAACTTATATTCTTTTTAAGATAGAACGACCAGAATTGCACACAATATTCAAGGTGCGGTCACATCATGGAATGATACAGAGGAATTATAATATCCTTTGTTTTATTTTGCATTCCTTTCCTTATGATACAAAGCATTTTATTTGCTCTCTTGGCTGCCGCTGCACACTGGGCGGAGGGTTTTAACATGTTATCCACAATGACACCTAAATCTTTTTCCTGGGTGGTGATTCCTAATGTAGAACCTTGCATCGTGTAACCATAGTTTGGGCTGTTCTTTCCTAGGTGCATAACTTTGCATTTATCCACATTTAATTTCATCTGCCATTTGGATGCCCAGTCTTCCAATTTATCAAGATCCTCTTGCAATTTTCCACAATCCTCTTGGGTTTTAACAACTTTAAATAGTTTTGTGTCATCTGCAAATTTGATAACCTCACTCGTTATTCCCATTTCCAGGTCATTTATGTTAAAAAGCAGTGGACCCAGCACAGATCCCTGGGGTACTCTACTATACACCTTTCTCCACTGGGAAAATTGGCCATTTAGCCCTACTCTCTGCTTTCTATCTTTTAACCAGTTCCTGATCCACAATAGTACACTGCCTCCTATCCCATGACTTTTTAATTTTGCCAAAAGTCTCTGATGAGGGACCTTGTCTGATGAGGGACCTTGATCTTGTCTTCACCCCACCCACAGATACAAGCATGATACGCCAATTCGACCTCTCCATCACTCCTGTCCCCTGGTCAGATCACAGCCTGATAACATTTCAGATACCATCACAACAGAACATACGCAACCGACCAAATATTAGGACATCAGCAAACCCTGTACCTTTCAAGCCATTGGACAAGGAAGTGATCACCAAACATGCACTCCCAAAACTGGCTCAGCCAACAGCCAATATCATCGAAATGGTCTCTAATTGGAATGACACCCTTAACCTGTATGCTCTACAACCGTCCACTAACAAACATTCAACACCCAACATCTGTACTTCTAAAAAGCAGACTGCTCCATGGTTCTCTCCTGAGCTACGGACATCCCTACTTCGACTGAGAAAACTAGAGAGAAAATGGAGGCTTACGCATAACACTTTGGACCAAGACGCTTACTTAGCCCTCCTGAAAATCCATCGCTGATCAACTTGGGTCAAGATGGCGGAATTCCACTCTGAGCTCCTCAGCCACTCGCTAAATAAGCCACGAGACCTCTTCAATTTAGTAAAATCCTTGACGAAGGAGCCATCACCACCACAACAAGAATGTATACAGCCACAATTATATGCTAAACATATTCGATCCAAAGCAGTCAAAACAACTACAACCTCAATACAAGAACCCTCCCAATCTACCCAGTTTCAGAACCCACTCATTAAACTCTCACCTCCATTGGCAAAAACCATTGAAGACATTATTGCCACCATCAACACCACCACCACACCAAATGACCCATGCCCAGCACACTGGATCAGAGCAATGCGCTCGGAACTCAGCCCATTCATAGCTGAGATCGCAGACCGGTCCTTCTCAACTGGAGTATTCCCAGCTGCTCTTAAGCAGACATCTATCCGACCATTACTAAAGAACAACCAATTGGATCCAAAGAAGGAGGAATCTTACCGGCCTATCTCTAGTATCCCATTACTAGCCAAAATACTTGAGAAGGTGACTCAGAGACAGATCCAGCAACATATAGACACATCATCCCCCCTAGACCCATGCCAACATGGATTTAGGGAAGCTCACAGAGTTGAAACACTCCTGACATCCCTAACAAACACACTCATCAGTGGGATTGACAGCATCAAGAAGGGCTTTGCATTGATCTTTCTCGACATCGCCGCTGCATTTGATTCAGTCGACCACAAACGACTCCTAGCGCGACTCCATGAGAAGGGAATCCAGGGTCTCGCATGGGATTGGTGTAAATCCTACCTAGAAGATAGATGGCAACAAGTTCGGATTGGTTCCAGTACATCCGATCCTTTCCAGCAAAAGCAAGGAGTACCCCAAGGCTCCTCCCTATCTGCGCTGCTCTTTAACATATATATGCAGCCAATTTGCGAAATCACTCACGCCTTCGGCATATCTTGCCTCATCTATGCAGATGATGTGCTGATGTTTACGCCTATCAATGTCACACATCCTGATTATACTGCATTAATCAACTGCTTCAACGCAATAACAGATTGGCTACTCAATCAGAACCTGCAAATAAATTTAAAAAAAAACGAAGTCCTAAAGTCACAAGAAACAAATGCTTCTCTCCCCCACCGTCCCTGAAAGTAAGAGATGCAGAACTTCCAATCAAGTCCACCATATGCTACTTGGGTATGACACTGGATCAACAGCTAGACTTCAAAGAGCACATAAAACGCACTGTAAAAGCCATCTACTACAAGATCAAAACCCTTCGGCACCTGAGACCCATGTTGGAGACTGATGATTTCCGCACAATATTCCAAGCACTAGTCACATCCCATTTTGACTATGCGAATATTATACTACATGACCTCCCCAAGAATACACTAAACCCGCTTCAATTAGCCATGAATGCTGCGGTCCGTGTCTTGTATGGAGCATCAAGGAGAGACCACATAACCCCCATCCTAAGGGATCTACACTGGCTCCCGATAAGTTGCAGGATCCCATATAAAGCCCTTCTCATTACCTTCAAGTCCATCAATAAAATATCCCCCTCCTCAATTTCAGCCCTAATCACCCACACCCCAAACAATAGATCCAGGAGATCATTAGCTGCAAATACGCTAGTTATTCCAAGTGAATCCACAAAATGTACTCAATCAACTAATAATAGAGCATTTGCGTCCTATGCCCCCAGATGCTGGAACAAACTCCCTCCCAGCATCAGATCAATCAAGTACCTTATGCAATTCAGAAAAGTCCTCAAGCACCATCTCTTCCTTATGCACTTCTCACAACTTAACAACTCCTCCCCTCCTCCCCTCTCACAATTCAACCCCCTATGATTAACCAAATATACCAATTACGGAACATGTAACACAGACCAGGTAGAATTTGAATTCAATTGTAGAACCGCAAGAAGTACTTTACTGTAAATAGACTACCATCATGGTATCTGCCTAAGATGTAAATAGTTTCCCCAATTCAAATCCATGTTATGTTCCCTGTTATATGTAAACTTAGGTCAGTTCTTGACTGTCTGAGTGTTATATTGTTGAATGCAAACCGCACTGATAACAAAGAGCGCAGTATATAAGAGCTGTTAAATAAATAAATAAATAAATTGTCAAAGGCTTTCTGAAAGTCCAGAAACACTATATCAACCGACTCACCTTTGTCTACCTGTTTATTCACACCTTCAAAAAAAATAACAGATTAGTAAAACAAGATCTTCCTTGTCTAAAGCCATGTTGGCTGTCTCCCATTAAGCCACGACTATCTGCAATACATGTTCAGTAATTTTGTTCTTTATTATGGTTTCTACCATTTTTCCCGGTACTGACGTCAGGCTCACTGGTCTGTAGTTTCCTGGATCACCCCTATAACCCCTTTTAAAAATTGGCGTTACATAGGCCATCCTCCATTCTTCAGGGATTACAGATGATTTTAATGATAGTTCACAGATTACTGATAGCAGGTCTGCAATCTCATATTTCAGCTCTTTCAACACCCTTGGATGTATACCATCTGGTCCAGGCTACTCTTCAGTTTATTAAATAGTTGTAATACATCTTCCCGTTATACTGATGTTTCTTTCAATTCTTCCGCAGCATCTCCTTTAAATACCATTTCAGTCATGGGTAACATTCCTACATCTTCCTCAGTAAAGACCGAAGCAAAGAATTCATTCAGTCTCTCCGCTATGGCCTTGTCCCCTCTTAGTGCCCCCTTTACCCTTCTTTCATTTACTGGTCCAACTGACTCTCTCACAGGTTTTTTGCTACAAATGTACTTGAAAAGTTTTTATACATTTTTGCTTCCACAGCAAGCTTTTTTTCAAATTCTCTCTTTGCCTGCCTTATTAATGCCTTGCATCTAACTTGGCAATGCTTATGTTTTTTCCCATTTTCGTTATTTGGCTCTTTTTTTCTGTTCCCTGATAGATAATTTTTTGATTACAACAGCCTTTCTGACCTCACCTTTAAACCATGCTGGCAATTTTTTGGCCTTCCTTCCACTTTTCTTAAAGCGTGGAATACATCTGTTCTGAGCTTCCAAGATAGTATTTTTAAACAATGTTCATGCTTTAAGCAAATCTTTAGCCTTTGCAGCTGCTCCTTTTTAGTCTTTTGTTAACTATTTTTCTCATTTTATCATAGTCTTCCTTTTGAAAGTTAAATGGGAGTACTGTGGATTTCCTTGCCGTCCTTTTTTCATTTATTAAATCAAATGCGATCATGCTATGATCACTATTGCCAAGTGGCCCCAACACCCTTATCTCTTGCACCAGATCTTGCATGCCACTAAGGACTAGGTCTAAAATAGCTTCCCCTCTTGTCGGTTCATGAACCAGCTGCTCCAAGAAGCAGTCATTTATTTCAACTAGAAACTTTATCTCCCTAGCATGTCCTGCTGTGACACTGACCCAGTCGATACCCGGGTAATTTTTTAGCTTCCTGATTTCTTTTAAAATTTCATTATCCATCTGTTCATTCTGGCTAGGTGGTTGATAGTACTTCCCCACTGCCATTGCCTTTCCCTTTTTACATGGAATTTCTATCATTGCGATATAGTTTGTACCCATATACCACAGTGTCCCATCGGTTGTCCTCCTTCCACCAGGTCTATGAGATACCAATCATATCTAACCTCTCATTTAGAGCTATGTATTCTAACTCTTCCATCTTATTTTTTACACTTCTAGCCTTTGCATACAGGAATTTTAGAAGTAGCATTTCAATCATATTAATCTGGTTTGATGGGGTAATTTGGAATGTCAGCTCTGTACTTAAGGGCATCTGGGTAACTTTTATCTTTATTGGAACCTCTCTGTCTGGATGTCCTAACTTTCTTATTTTGTTAGTATCCTTCAAGGACACATTCTTCCGAACCACGCGCTCTCGGGTGACTTTCGACTTTCCCTTATTATCTAGTTTAAAAGCTGCTCTATCTCCTTTTTAAATATTAATGCCAGCAGCTGGGCTCCATTCCGGTTAAGGTGGAGCCCATTCCTTTGGAAGAGCTCCTCCATTCCCCAGAATGTTGCTCAATTCGCTCAATTGCACAGAGCGAACAACACCTAGCGGGACCACCCGGACGGACGTACACTCCAAAACCTGGGGCACATTCTACTCACCCTCAACAGAACAGATATCCCACATCATCTCTACAATCAACACAAGCACTGCTCCTACAGACCCGTGCCCAGTGTCATGGGTCAAAGCCACCAAATCAAGCTTCATCCCCACCATACATAAAATGGTACACAACTCACTCACTCAAGGACTCATGCCAAAGCAACTAAAACTTGCCTCAGTAAGATCAATCGCAAAGAAAACACTCGACAAAAAAGATCCAGCAGCATACCGACCAATCTCCAGCATACCCTTCCTCGCAAAAATCATCGAAAAGACGGTTCAACTTCAACTTCAGGAACACATCGACAAACACGAAACACTTGACGACAACCAACACGGATTTCGTCCCAACCATGGAGTCAAAACGCTACTGATATACCTCTTCGACAGCATCCTGAGAATAATTGACAACACCAGGAATGGAATCATAATGATCTTCATCGACATCTCCTCTGCTTTCGACACAGTGGACCACAACACGCTCCTGGAAAGACTAAAGAGCACCGGTATACACGGTATCACACTGAAATGGTTCCACTCGTACCTAACGGAAAGACAGCTGCAGGTCAAGGTGGGACACAACACCTCCCGACCCATAAATGTCCGACAAGGAGTACCTCAAGGATCCGCACTCTCAGCACTCCTATTTAACATCTACATCCAACCAATATGCAACATCATGAAAGAGAACAACATCCAATACACAATATATGCAGACGACATCATGATATACACCCCGATATCAATCGACAACCCGGACTTCTCTAAGATAACAGACTGCCTTACCCAGATGACGAGTTGGTGTCAAAACAACAACCTCGCAATAAACTACAACAAGACCGAAGCTTTAATCATCACCCGGAACCAAAGCTTCATACACCCACCAAATATAAAGATACAAAGCACCACAATACCAATAAGGTCAGAAGTGAGATACCTCGGAGTTACTCTGGACAATCAACTCAATCTCAAGCCACACATAGACAAAACAATCCAGGAGGCCTACTACAAGATGCGAATCATCAGGAGACTGAAACCACTCCTCGCCCCAGATCACTTCCGAACCGTTTGTCAAGCCCTGATAACCCCACTACTGGACTTCTGCAATCCAATATACCTTGGACTACCGAAACAAGCCCTCAAACCACTCCAACTGGCACAAAACACCGCAGCACGAATCATATCCGGAACCGCAAGACAGGAGCACATCACACCCACCTTAAAGGACTTACACTGGCTCCCAATCGGTGCACGCATCAGATACAAAACTATCATAAACCTATTTAAGATAAAACAGCACACATCAGCCAACAGCCTGCACACCCTCATACAACCAGACACCAGCACTCGTCCTAGAAGAAAACAAACACACAACCGAGTCAGCACCCCAAGTGAATACAAAAACACACGCAAAGACACAACGGACAGAGCACTCTCCATGGCTGCTCCAACAATATGGAACAAACTACCAGACGATTTGAGGGCAACCACAGACCTCAAAGACTTTAGAAAACAGTTGAAAACCATGCTGTTCATAGAACACTATGGACACATCACATAACCTCAGAGAATGTATAACAGCACATGACCCCGCCTAAACAATGTATGTATGGAAAATGTATTTAGGACCACTGTATATAGCCCACTTTGTACATAGCTCATACCAATCTAGCACACAATACAACACTCACCCAACTAAATTTCACCCTCACTGCATGTATAACACACTCACCTTACCCGATTGTTTGCTGTGATACCACCTTGATTATTAAGATAAGGCGGTTTAGAAATACTGTTAAATAAATAAAATAAAATAAATAAATTCCTAACAAATCCAAAACCCTCTTCTTTGCATCATCATCTTACCCATGCATTGAGACTCTGGAGCCCCATCTGCCTTTTGGGTCTTTCGGCTTCCTACCTCAAAGCCTAAATTTGACCTCAAGAACCTCCCTCCCACATTTTCCTATGTCATTGGTACCAACATGCAAACAAGAGCAGAGCACAGGTACCTGCAGCACTGTACTGAGAAACAAAGAAGCTGGTACATGCACTGGCGGTCAAACAAGTCTTTTATTGACCCACGATGCATTTTGGTCACTAGGGCCTTTTTCAGTTGGAGCAAACCTCAAAATAACATAAAAAACATAAATAAATAAATAATTACCCATACATAAAGCTAATAAACATATACATATTAATAACATATAAATATTGATATCAAAAACATAAATAAAGAAACAAATAATTATAAAATAGTATACTTAAAACAAAGTAATGATATATTCAAAATATATAATTAAACTAATGCACACATGACTGATAAACAATGTGGCAATAAAAGAAACTTCCACATATAATGACAGCACATCAAAAAACATTAAAACAGACGAGTGAATACTGTTAAAGGACTATATTGTCAATGAACTGAGATGAGGAGGAACAGGACAGGGAACTGTGGTAACTACATGTGCCATGAAGAGGATATGCATTGATCTTGGCCTACACATTTACATGAAAACCCAATGGATAGTTACAACAAAACAAATTGTGCTGTAGTGCTGGAAGATGAGACCCCCAGGTTGGAAGGCACTCAACTAGCTACTGGGGAAGAGCTGAAGACTTCTCAGAGTAAAGCCAGCATTTATGATGTGGTTGGATCAAAGCCCTCGGGACATCTGACTGCTGATGTAGCTGCGCATGAAATGAGAGTCAGAAGCTGTAAAGATGTCTTACACATTGGAACATGGAACGTACGAAGCATGAACCAAGGGAAGTTGGAGGTGGTCAAGAATGAAATGGAACGTGTACAACTTGATCTGTTGGGTGTCAGCGAACTGAAATGGACTGGCATCGGGCACTTTGCATCAGATGATCACATGGTCTACTATGCTGGAAATGAAAGACAAAGAAGAAATGGTGTTGCATTTATAATAAAGAAGAAACTTGCAAGAACTGTAATGAATTACAATGCAGTCAGTGAACGCTTAATCTCTGTTCGTCTACGAGGAATGCCTATCAGCACAACCATAATTCAAGTATATGCCCCAACAACAGCTGCAGAAGAGAATGAAATTGAAGAGTTCTATGAACAAGTACAAGCTGAAATTGACAGAACATGCAAACAGGATATCCTGATAGTCATGGGTGATTGGAATGCAAAGGTTGGCAACAAAGAAGAAGACAAAGTAGTTGGAAAATATGGACTTGGCAACAGAAATGAAGCTGTTGAAAGACTGATAGAATTCTGCAAGACCAACGATCTATTCATCTCGAACACCTTCTTCCAGCAACACAAGCGGCGACTGTACATATGGACTTCACCCAATGGATTGTATAAAAATCTAATTGACTGCATCTGTGGAAGTCAACGATGGAAAAGCTCTATAACATCAACAAAGACAAAACCTGGAGCTGACTGTGGTACAGATCATCAACTACTAGTATGCAAACTCAAGCTAAAGCTGAAAAAGAGCAAACCACTCATGAATGCAGCAAAATATGACCTTGAGAATATACCACTGGAATTTAAAGACTGCCTGCAAAATCGATTTGCTGCTTTAGATACAAATGATAGAGCTCCAGAAGAGTTATGGAATGACATCAAGAAGGTTGTGGTGGAAGAAAGCGAGAAGTCTCTACAAAAGGTAAAAAAGAAAAAACGGCCAAAATGGATGATGGAAGAAACTCTGAAAATTGCCCAGAAACGCAGAGAAGCTAAAGCTAGAGGAGAAAGAAAGACAATCACAGAACTCAACAGAGATTTCCAATGTGCAGCAAAACAGGACAAGGAAAAGTACTACAATGACGCATGCAAGGAAATAGAAGCAGAAACTATTAAAGGAAGAACAAGATCAGCTTTCCTAAAGCTACGAGAGTTAAAGAAAAAGTTCCAGCCTCGAATTGGAATGTTACAAGATGCTCAAGGTTCTATGTTGAATGATGCTGAGAAGATCAAGAAAAGATGGAAGGAATATACAGAGTTTTTATATGATAAAGATCAAGTGGACCAACAGCCGTTTCAACCTGTACCTTATGATCTGGAACCATTGGTGATGAAAGAAGAAGTTGAAGCAGCATTGAAAGCCTTATCAAAGAACAAAGCACCAGGCATTGATTGCATTCCCATAGAAGTATTACAGCAATCTGATGCAGCTGTTACCATATTTACAAGGCTCTGCCAAGAAATATGGAAGACAGCATCATGGCCAACTGACTGGAAAAGATCTGTGTTTATACCAATCCTAAAGAAAGGTGATCCAACTGACTGTGGAAATTATCGCACAATCGCTCTGATCCCACATGCCAGCAAGATTCTACTGAAGGTTATTCAAAAGAGACTACAATCATACCTGGAACAAGAACTACCTGAAGTGCAAGCAGGGTTCAGAAAAGGGCGAGGAACGAGAGACATCATTGCGGATGTGAGATGGATCCTTGAAAAGACTAAAGAATACCAAAAGGATATCTATTTGTGCTTTATCGACTATAGCAAAGCTTTTGACTGTGTAAACCATGAGAAACTCTGGGCCACATTAAGAAGCATGGGTATACCAGAACACCTGATCGTTCTCTTGCACAATCTGTACATTGATCAAGAAGCAACAGTTCGAACGGAACAAGGAGAAACAGAATGGTTTAAAATAAGCAAAGGTGTAAGACAAGGCTGCATACTTCCCCCCTACCTGTTTAATTTATATGCAGAACAAATCATCAGAGAAGCAGGATTGTATGAAGACAACAGAGGTGTGAAGATTGGTGGAAGACTCATCAACAACCTTCGCTGTGCTGATGATACCACATTACTGGCTGAAAGTGAAGATGATCTGAAACATTTGCTTCTCACAATCAAAGAACATAGTCTCAAAATGGGCCTGCACCTTAATGTAAAGAAGACAAAGATCATGACAACTGGCATAATCAACAGGTTCATCGTCGAAGGAGAAGAAATTGAAATCGTGAATAACTTTAATCTACTTGGATCAACTATCAATAAAGAAGCAACAAGCAGTCAAGAAATCAGACGACGCATTGCTCTTGGCAGAACGGCTATGAAAGACCTAGATAAGATTCTCAAGAGCAGAGATGTCTCTCTCCATACAAAGATTCAACTTGTTCAAGCCATGGTATTTTCAATAACATCATATGGATGTGAAAGCTGGACAGTGAAAAAGATAGACAGGAAGAAAATTGATGCCTTTGAATTATGGTGCTGGCGGCGAATACTGTGTATACCATGGACTGCCCGAAGAACAAACCCGTCTGTACTAGAGGAGATCAAACCTAAGCTTCTTTAGAAGCTCAGATGACAAGACTTCGACTTTCATACTTTGGACACATCATGCGGAGAGAGAGATCATTAGAGAAAGACATCATGCTTGGCAAGATAGAAGGTCAACGCAAAAGAGGAAGGCCAGCAATGAGATGGATCGATACAATAACAGCAGCTACGGGTACCAGTCTGTCAACAATGAGCCGCCTGACTGAAGATCGAACACAATTTAGGATAGCTATCAGAGGGTCGCCATGAGTCGACTCCGACTCGACGGCACTTAACAACAACAACAATTATTTATTTATTTATTTATTTATTTATGTTTTTTAATGTTATTTTGAGGTTTGCTCCCCCTGAAGAAGGCCCTAGTGGCCAAAACATGTTGGGGTCAATAAAAGACTTGTTTGACCGCCAGTGCGTGTACCAGCTTCTTTGTTTCTCAGTGTGTTGCTGCAGGTACCTGTGCTCGGGTCTTGTTTGCCTTGTGGACTGTGAGTCATGTTTTCCCCCTGGAAGGAGGTCTTGAGCTTCAGTGAGAATGATCTATAAAAAAAGCTTCCAGAAGACCCCTTCTTTGCTCAAGATGAGATTGTCTGTGGGACAGAAGAAGAATGGGGGTTGACTGTGCGGTTGACCCAGAGATTAATTAGAGAAGAGATGCATGCCTCGTTTTTATTGGAAAATTGCAGACACAAAATTACCTAGAGGTTTATGCATTAATAAAGCACCAGGAATGTACCTGGATGACACTGAAGTTTTATCCAACTGGACTACAATTTTAAATAAGTGTTTCTTGGATCTTATGATTCTTTTAATTAACACATTGCAGCGCAAAGCTGATGCCTTATGCTCGGACATTGATTCTAAAATGTCTGCATTAAGGGAAGCAGATGAACATGATTATAACAAGAATGTTTCTGAATACAAGAAAATTGTAAAGGAAAGACAATTTAAAAAGTTCTAAAGAGATGAGGATTTTAGGACAGAGAATGTATACTCCTAGACACACAAAATGGTTACATCCAGGAGTGAATCTAAAAAACGTAAATTTGACTTTAGGAATGAGAGATACAATAATAATAAACAATGACATCATTCAACAGAAGTTAGTCCTGAATATATTAGAAAAAGATTTATTTATTTATTGTTTTTCTATACCGCGCTATTTATCATCAGTGCGGTTCACAGGGAACATATTTGTGCAATGTAGAAGATCTACATTGGACTTACAATAAACGGGGTGTTTAAACAGGGCTAACAGGTAAACTATGTACAGGTAGGTAGACAAGATTCTACATGCATCTCAGCAATATATACAGGTCACAAGATCAACACAAGATCAATTGGAATCCTCTGCGCCACTTTTTTCCTCAGCTCCCCCTCCGAATCAGCAACAACATCAGAATTTTTCGATGGACAGTTTTGGAAGGGAGAGGGTCCAAGACAAGGGAAGGATCCTCCTCGCTCCTTTGTCACAACCCGGGATCCCCCTCGATCAGATTATATTCAGAGGGGCAGGGAAATAGGGAAGAATGATGGACATTACTACAATCCCCAATGGGAGAAATAGATTGTATTTTTAACCTATCTAGCCATGTCCTTACACTGGCAGAAATTAAAATTCTAAAAAAAGGTTTATCGTTTGTCCTTACGAAAAGACATAACCTTTTTGATGATGTTGAGGTAATGTGGTTTCTAGTACACCTTCAATTAGCGGGTAACAATGGTTCAGTTATTATGTCCCAAGCAGGTTTTATAAACAAACATGGTGTGCACTACATGGCAATGCTTTTTAATTTTTAAATTCAACCACGGAGTGCATTTTAACAGCTGTTCTTCCTTCCGTTTTTTTTAAAACATAGAGGAATAGCATTCTATAAAATTGGACAATCATGCTCAGACGCATATCCAACAGAGGTTTTATGTGGAATACCTATTTACGTATTTAGAGGTTTTCATCTTGCAAAATGCCTGTTATTTTCATGTTGTAAGTTACAGTGGTGCAATAGATGATGTATCTTTTAAGAAATAATATATGGAGTTCTTCTCAAACATTTAAACAAGCACTGCACTTTCTCTCTTTTTTATTTATGTGGTTTCTCATATTTAACGGCAAAAGCTGGTCTCTCTTTTTTGAGTACGCCTCATTTAATCATGGAGGATTTTATTTTTGAAACAGTTCATTTGCACACAATGCTAAACGTAGAATACTAGTATCTTATAAAATCGGACAATCATGCTTAGACACATATTCAACAGAGGTTTTATATGAAATATCTATTTATGTGTTTAGAGTTTTTTATCCCGTGAAATGCTCTTTTTGAGTGCTTGTTATTTTCAATTTATAGTGGTGCAATAAATGAATCATTTTTTAAGAAACAGCATATGGAGTTCTTTTCAAACAAACATTCAATTAAGCACTGCATTCTTTTTATGTATGCATATTTTTATTCTTATGCCTTTATAGCTGGTTTTAATGTCTAAATGATTTATTTATTATTTTAACACCTAAATTATTTATTTGTTTTATCTTTAGCGATTATTTTTATTGCGCTACGTGACAGAATTAAGGTATTTTTAATCAATTCTTTGCTATGTCCTCCTCATCGCCTCTTTTTTTCTATTCTCATATACTTTGACCATATGATTTTATCATATGTATGTTCTTAGTAATAATTATATTTTACATTTTTATTCTTAAGTTTTTTGATGTTTCAACTTATGTATTTATATTTGTCCATTTGGATCTACATCTTCCATATGTTTTATATTCTATTATTAACAATTTGTCTTTACATATCTTTTATATTGATTATTGTTTTATTATGTTTTTTATGTCTTTTTTGAACATTTACATTAATGTTTTATTATATTTTATTATTGTTTTTGAAGCGTGTTCTCTTTTTAAAGACCCCCTGAAGAAGGCTTTTTAGCCGAAACGTGTCGGGGCCCATTAAAGAATTTACATCTGAATCAATTTGTCGCCAGTCTTTGTGTACCTGCTTGGTTGGTCTTCAGCCTATTGTTTTGGCCATAGGCTCATTATTTGACCCTGTGTCTAAATTCTTAGATGTGTTTTTGAGACCATTTGTCCAGCAGGCTCCTTCCTATGTAAGGGGCCCTTCACATATGTTATAGCTCTTGGAAGCATGCAAAGGTCCCCAGGAAGGTATCATATTGGCTATTTTGAACATCAAGTCCCTCTATACTAACATTCCACAGTATGCCACTTTGTCAGTTTTAGAAGATACTCTTATTACCCGTCCCAGACCAGTATGTACCCCCACGTGATTTTTGATTCAATTAGCCACTTTAGCCATGACTCAAAATTACTTTTGTTTTAAGGAATTATATTAGAAGCAAAGAAAAGAGGTCACCATGGCACCAGACATGGTGAATCTGTGCGTGACAAATTTTGAGTAAAGCTTTTTGACTATACATCCTTTTCAAGATCAAATATGCATGTGGAGACGTTACATTGATGACATTTTTTTGATTTGGAAAGGCACACAGGATGTTCTATTACAATTTTTTAGCTGGCTCAACTCCCTCAATCCCCACTTGCAATTAGAATTTACATATAGTTTTGAACAAATTGCTTACTTAGATATATTGATTAAGAATACAAAGCAGGGTTTTATTACCACCCTGAATAGGAAACCAACGGATAGGAATGCTCTTTTACATTTCTGTAGTTTTCATAATTGGGCCTTAAAGGAGAATTTATCTGTCAGTCAATTTCTGAGAATTAAGAGACTATGCACAATGGACGATGAATATGAACTCCACACACGTGACATGAAGATAAGATTATCATCCCAGCTGTATTGAGAGAGCTTACACCAGAGCCAAGTTGACTGAAAGATCCACTTTAATATATGGCCAATCTCGGAAAAATCAAGATCTGATTGTTTGTATGTTGATCTTCCCTGATATTTCTGAGGACATTGTTTGGATTCTGAAGGAATCATGGCTCCTCTTGGAATCTGTTCCATCACTGAAGGATAAACAGCTCACGATTGCTTATAAGAGGAATCCAAATCTTACAGATACAGGTCTTTTGGAAACACTGGGGGTTTGTCCCCAGAGCACGGGGTCATTTCAAGTGTGCAGTTTGTGAGAATGTTTTGGTCACCAAGGAGGTTTTTATTCATCCAGTCACTTCTCAGAAAGTTTTTCTGCGTGGTTTCTCTAATTGTGATACCAAACAAATGATTTATTTGATTATATGTCCATGCAACCTCTGCTATGTAGGAAAAGCAAAAAGATGCATAAGAACTAGAATTAGTGAATATAAAAGTTGTCTCAAAAGAAGAATTGCAGACAAGCCTTTGGTAGCACATTGCACCCAAGAAAATCATAAGATTTCTGATCCACGATTCATAGTACTGAAGGTTTTCTGCACACATTGGTGAAGAGGTAATGTAGACAAATTGCTTCTCCTGATAGAACAAAGATTTATATACAGTCTACAGACTCTGCACCCCTTTGGTTTAAATCAAGATTATGATTTTTCCATTTTTCTTTGACATGTTCCCTTGATTAGTTCCATGGGCATCCTGTAGTTGCCTTTTCTTAACCTTTGGGGTATGCACTGGTCTTGGCCTACACATTTACACCTGTGTGCTTTTAGTTTTTTCATTCTATTTATTTCATTGTTTTTATTAGTTTCACGCACCACGTTGTTTAATTTTTTATTTGTCCCCTCCTAGCTATTTATTGTTTTATTCCTCTTTCTTTCCCCTTCCCCCTCCCCTCCCCTGCCCCTCCCTTCCCCTTCCCTCTCTCCCCTTCCTCCACCTTTCCCCTCCTCCTTCTCTCCCCCTCCCCTCCCTTCCCTTGCCCCTCCTTCCCCCATCACTTCCCCTTCCCCCACCCCTTCCCCCACCCCCTCCTGCCCCATCCCCCTCCCCTTCTGTATTTTTCTCCTCCTTCCCCCTCCCCTTTCCCTTCCTCCTCCACCTTCCTCCTTCCCCTCCCCTTTCTCCCCTCCCCCTTCCTTCCTCTCCCCTTTTTCCTCCCCACCTCCCCTTTCCTCTCCCTCCCTCGCCCCTCCTTCCCTTTCCTTCCCCCACCTTTCCTTCCCCTTTCCCTTCCTCCCCCCCCTTCCCCTTCCCCTCCCCCTCCTCTCCCCGTTACACTTTTTTAGGGGGGGTTAATTAATTAATTAATTTATTTATTTAATCCACAGTTTTTACTGTTTTGTATTTGGTTTAATATTTTGGGCATTTGTTTTTTAGATTTTAGGTTCATTTTTATGCACAGCTTGGCACCACATGTTTTAGTTACTTTGTAGCTAGTCATATTGATCCTTCCTGGTTTTAGTTTCTTTTTTTTTTTTAATTTATGCAATTTATTACAATAAATTCAAGAAGGTTCCATAACAAAACCCTTCTTAAGAAACAGGGAAATATCTTAAACTGTGGGGCCCTGTATCCCACAACATGTTCTTTCTAGATATCACCAATTACCAATTAGCAACAAATTACTCAGACCACAAATTGCTCCAATACAATGCTTTTTATTCGGGTACCAAAACAAACAAACAGCAACTGCTTTGAGCAAAAGTCTCTGTCTGAGAAAGGTGGTGGACAGTCCACTTCCCTTACCGGAATTGGGGAGCAGACTGCCCACTGAGTTATGGAGCCGTCCCCTTATATAGATATTATCTGTCACCAAAAGTTCTAGAAGTTCTGATGTCATCCTCAGAAAATCAGAGTTACTTCCAAAGAAAGAAAAACTTTGCTAGAACTCCTTCTCTGAGGCCCCCCTCCCATGAATAATGCCAATTATGCCTTAGGGCTACCCTTCCTTGCAGATGGTGCTCTCAAGGTCTTTGCTTAATTGTGCTCCTTATCTGTGCTGTGGAGCAAATCTTTCCTGCATTCCTTGGCCTGTTTTATGGTCTTTCATCTCCTGGTGCTAAATTGCATTTTCTTCTCTTCAAGGCTGAAAGTATGTTTTATGCTAATTATTTCTCTGAGTTGACCTGTATTCTCTCTCTGAGCCTGACTCTGCGTACTTCTACTCAAAGCAAGGCCTCCAGACTACAGCAGGCCGCAAAGCATATACTTTCTTAGCCCACAGGACATTTTCTTTTCTTCATCGTGCAAACTGCAGGCAGGCCATGATTACAGTCACAGATAGCAGCTGAAGGAGCAAAACTACCCCTAAGTCAGAAATATCCCAACATTCCCCAATTTTTTTCTTTTCTGGCAAAGGGAAGTGAAAGTAATCCCGCTAAGGGGCATGGACCATTTGGGACAGAGAGGGATCATCTAAGAGGCAGCAGCTCACACTGGTCCCTAGATACAATATACAGGGGTTTTTTTTTCAGAAGACTAAATCAATGTACATCCAAATGCAATCAGGAGAGGAAGTGCACAACACATAATAAGAATACAAGCAATAAACATCAGCATGAAAATTAAAATTCCCCGTAACCCACCCAAAAAGGAGAAAAAGTCATAATGACTGCGGTACAAGGGGGTTTGACCCACAGTGTGACCAGAGCAGGGAAGCGACAATACATTGTGAGCAGGGAGCGGTCCCAATCATATAAAATGAGCAGAGCCGGGCAAAAGAATAAAGAAAACATCATACTTATCTGACTAGAAAGGACAAAATCCAAACAGCACAAAAGAATAATAGCAATGGAGAACACAAGGGAATCAAAAAGTTCCTGATAAGAGTTCAGTTCAAGGCAGGGGTGTGATTGAGAACTTCTTTGGAGATGTGGGTTGTATTGTGAACACGCAGAAGTAAAGGTAATTGTCCATCAGGATGAAGGAACTCAATAAGTAGCACAAACATGATGGAGACAGCAAGGAGGAAACAAATGGTGCCCCAAGGAGCAGGTTTGGCAGCAAACATCTTGGTCAAAAACAGTTCATACACGAAGGAAGTAGATAAAACAGAGGTGACAGTTGGAGAAACCTTCAAATGACTGATATGAGTGCAAGTGTCGGTATCATTCAAGCAGGCAGCAAAACGGGGATGCAGGAGTCCAGAGAAAATAGAGCAGTCCCAGGATGCACAAACACAGTTTCTTGCTATAAACAGTAGTCCCTATGAAAACAAGTTGACAATGATGAGCTGGGTACAAACTATGTAGTCACCACACGATCAGCAACCTCTTGGAACATGATCCGAAGCCCTGCAAAGTAAATCGAAATATCCCAACAAAACCAAGATATAAATAAAGCAATAATACAAAAAGTAAAATAACAAATTGAAGTGCCTACCCTCTCTAGTCCACTACTTGGGAGGACATCACGCAAATTTACAACTAAACATAATAAGAAATATGGTTTAAGTCACAATCTGGGCCACCATCAAACATGAGCCACTAATTGGAGTCAATAGAAGCTTCAAGGCGCCTGGCATTAATAAAAGCAAGCAGTTGAGAGGGCTCACAAAATACATAAGAAACAGACTGATATTTAATCAGACATTTACAAGGATGTTTTAAAAAGAATAGCCCCCCCCAGCTGCAAAATCCCAGGACGAAGCAGCAGAAACTCTCTGCATCGTTTCTGGGTATCTCTTGCCAAATCTGGATACTGTCGGCGCTCCCCCTTGTGGCCTGGCAGTTGCCTAGGGGTAAGAGGGCGCCCCGATCGTCCTTTGTATTAGAATTAGCCCATTCGCATGTAGTTGTGTCTGGATAGATTAGAGCCAAGATCAAAGGTCGCAGGAAATTTCTTTTTATTTAGGAAATAAGGTTCTACTTGACCAAATCAAATTCTTTGGTAAGGAATTTGAATATTACAAACAAAAATAATCAGGATGCTTCTCCATTCATAAACATAAGCCTTATCACACAGTCCTTGGCTTGGCCTTGCTTCTGCGGCTTAGTTTAAACACATATTCACAAAAGTTAATCCTTTACAAACGGCAATCTGTTCTCCGGTCCCCAGGAGGCAGTACAGTACTTCAATGTTACTTTCACAGCTTTGCATAGCACTAATTCCCTGGTCCACCAACAGGCTTTAAAACTCAGTACATTTCTCTCCAAGATACTTTCAAACTTTTAGCTCACTCATGGCTCCATTAATCTTGCAGCTTTATCAGACCAGCATTCATTAATTTGCCTGGCTAAAAGTTATGGGCTTTAGCAAAGAATATTCTCATTCAGAACTTCTGGGTTTTTCTCCAATTACTTTAAAAACCCTTTCAGCTTCTTATTTCTCTCTGGCACAAAGAGAACATTCAAACTCCATATCAGAAACCTCACTTTCATTATAAGTGTCTTCCAGTTCCATCTCCTCTCCACTGGACTCTCTCAGAGACGTGTTCTCCACAGCATCTGCCTGAGGAGCCTTCACATGCTGCAAACCTTTTATCAGCTGCTCCCAATTAGACTTCTCACTACGGGAGGTTGTGGGGGAAGGGCAGGAAAAGGCTTCCCTATTCAAAAGCTTTTTAATGGCTTGTAAAGGGCTCACCTTGCCAGCAGTGTGGTGTCCCCTTGTAGGCTCAGCTAGAGACGTACCCTTGCTTTCAGGTTCTCTCAGGAATACTCTACTCCTCTGCTTCCCAACAGTAGCTTGGTTAAAACCAACTTTTCCAGGCTTCACGTCAGCTGCAGGTTTCCTGTCAGCTGAGCTGTGCTCCAGGCTGGAACTGTCCCTGTACTGTCTGCAGGAGGTATTTCCTCTAAACCTTCCAGTAAGGTCTCTGCCCCTCAGCTGTGTCCTCAGAGGCTCCTTACACTGAGAATGGCCAGTCCACCAGCATTTAGAAAATATCTCTTCCTCAGAAGAGTCTTCCCCTGGGCTTTGCTCTGACCTTCTCTCCTCTCTGTTCCTGTCTCTGTTCAGCTTCCTCCATCCCACCGACGCTGCAACAACTCCTGAGGTTGAATCTGAATCTCTGTCTGTGTCTGCTCCTTCTCTGTCTCTCCTTGAATGTGGAGCTGCGTTTCTCTCTCCGTCTCTCCTTGAACATGGAGCTGTGCCTGGGTCTCCGTCTCCGTTTCCGTTTTTCTTGTGAGTGAAACTTCCCTGCCTAAATGTTTGGGGCTGTCCTATGGCTCTTGACTCCGCCCCCAAACCTCTCCCATCACCTCCCTCGGTTTCCATGGGAACTGGGTGTGTCTTTGGCTCTACACTCCTGTGCAGGGAATCTTTGGCTTTGTTTAGAGTGTTAACCCTTGCTGTGCCCGCAGTTCTTTTGGGTTCAGGAAAAAAGGACTGTTTTTCCTCTCTTTTTCTCCACTCTAAACCTTCTTCTCCACCATAATACATACGAACAGCTAAACCCCGAAACAGAAGCTTCCTTTTCTGGAAAAACAATTTTAACATCCACTCTTTATCGGATAACAAAGCGAAGGTTATTAATAAAGTAGAAGGCTCCTGTGATTCAAGACCCAAATTTTCCAATAAATCAGTGACATTGAGAGCCTCCCCTTGCATCAACCCCCCCTCCTAAATTTCCCAATGGGATACGTTTAGTTTTAGGTAAATAATAAACTTTGACCAAGGGTGGCATTAGCTCAGGAGAGACTCCCTTAATCTATGTGAGATATTCCTTAAACATATCTCTAGCTGAAATAGATATCACTCTAGGAAAATTAACAATTCTTAAATTATTCAGCCGCGATTGGTTATCTAACTGCTCTAATTTAACCTGTACAGATGAAAAGTTCCTCTTAAAAGCATCAGCTTGATCTTCTAAAGACGAGAGTCTCTTTCGTTCAGATTCAAGTTCACAGGAAATACCAGATACCTTCTTCAAGCTCAGCTACATTTTCCGTCATAATCTTCACCTTGGATGATAAGGAAGTAACTTGGGGGAGAAAAACTTCTCCAAGTGAAACAATAGCGTCCCAAATTGTCTCCAAAGTAAAGTTTGTTGGACGTTGAAGAAAGAAAGCTCTGTCCAGAGAGGACGCCGTTGCACTCTCCATTACCACAGGCTGTTTTAAGGCTTCTCAACACTCAGGAGGGGAACCCTTTCCTGGGTGTATAACTCCAACAGACGCAGATGACAAGGGGGGGGGGGGTGAAAGCCAACACCAACCCCACTCTCACACACCTCCGGCCCGCGTTTTCCTGACTCTCGTGAGGTAGGAGCCCCACCTGACGAACCAGGAGAGGGAACCTCCTGATTTTAGTTTCTTAACAAAATCAAAAATTTGTTCTTTGGTGTTTTCTTCCCCCCTCCCCCTTGTCTCTGAGTTTTATAGCTTTTCTTTATTTTATGCACAATGTACTGTCGCACCGCCGCCCTAGTGGCCAAGGGTGGTTAAGGCAGGTCGGGTGGACATGAATTATTTTTCTATTTTTGAGTTTGGTCCTTGTATGCGGGGTCTGGGTACCTGTTCCCAGGACCTACCGTGTACCAAAACTTCAAGTGAACACAAAGTCCGAGTGTAGGGAAAGAAAGGCTTTTTATTTCCCCTAATGTACAATGGTTCAAATAGTGGAGTCTACATCAACATAAAGAAAACCTTGCTTCAGGCAGAAAAGAAAACATATTCAGATATTGCTTTGTCTACTGTTACTTCACAGGACCTTATGCAAATAAAACACACAGGCTTTGCTACTGAGCCCTGCTTTACACATCAGGCAGAGACTCTAGGCTTCCTGCCTGACAGTAGTTGCAATCCATGGCTATCTCAGGAGGGTCCTCATTGAATTCCACCTGCATAGGCTGTGGGTCTGATAACTGTGACTCTGTATCAGTATATTCTTGTGGAATACGTTGAGGCTTCTCATATACCGCTTGCACTAATCTCCAGTGTTCTGGGCCTAGGTCTGGGCTTTGGTCATGTGAATGCTTGCTATAAAAGTATCTTCCTTTGTCTTGGTGCCTTGTATTAAACAGTCTTTCTTTTGATAAAAGCTTGTGTCTTGTCTTACAGACAGCTTGGTAAGGAGTGCACACCTCTGTTCCTTGTGCTCCCTGTGTCAGCAAGTTATAACGCTTATTAGAATAAAAATGTGGTTTACCTTGTTCTCTGGGCCTATCCCAGTTAGCTGAGTCTTGAGGCCTAGTCCTGCTGCAATTCAGCCTTACTCGAGTAGTAGGCTTCCCATTGTTCAGCTGGCCTTCGGGTGGAGTTACCACTCTTTCACACCCACACCTTTTGCTCCTTGAATGAAGAGTGTTACCTCTTATGGCAATGACTTCATCATCTCTCTGGTAACTTCCACAGTGTCCTGCATCTGCTGGTACCGGTTCCTCATATAAAACTCTGACCTTTGTTTCTCTCCTGGTACCTTTCCTTCCAGTGTCTCTTTGCCAAGAACTCCTGGTATTCTGCTGCACCGGACTCACTGTGTCTTCTTGCCAGGAACTCCTTCCTCTCTGGTCTCTTTGCCAAGACTCCTTTTCTTCTTCGGCTTCTGCTTCTGCCTCTGCCTCCGCCTCCGCCTCTGCCTCTCTTGCTTGTCCTACTTCCTCCTTTTCAACTTCCCAGCCTTTCTTAAGAGGAACTCCCCCTTTCCTGGATTGGCTGTTGGCCGGCATTACATCACCAGCTCTGGGGTGCGGTTCTCTAGGCCCTGGAAGGTCTCTCTTGCTCCCCCTATCTGGCTCCTCGTAATGTCGCATCTGGTGTTGGAATCTTTTTTCTGGATTTAAAACCTTTTTTTCTGTTTGCATAGGCTCTACAGTACCACATATCCCCCTTCTTAAAATATGACGGGCTGGTGAAGCCTCCTTCACACAGCATGGAATACGTGACATGGCGTCGGCGTTGAAGTGATGTTCCGCTCGAAAATCATACGGCTGCAGAGCCATATACCATCTGGTTAACCGGTTATTTTCATTCTTCATAGTATGTAACCATTTTAACGGGGCGTGATCTGTTATGAGGACGAATTTTCTCCCCATCAGATAAAATCGCAACGCCTCAATGGCCCATTTTATGGCGAGACATTCTCGCTCTATTGTAGCATATTTTTGTTCAGCCACTGAAAGTTTCCGGCTAAGGAACATAATGGGGTGTTCTGCCCCTTCTTGTATCTGGGACAGAACAGCACCTAAGCCCATCTCGGAGGCATCTGTTTGTAACAGGAAGGGTTGCTGGAAGTCTACTCCCCGTATTATGGGGGCTTGACATAGCCTTCCCTTTAGGCGTTGGAAAGCTGTCTCCGCTTCAGGCGACCATATTAGCAGGTTCGGGGCGTTTTTCCTTAGCATTTCAGTGAGGATACTGCTTTCCTCCGCAAAATGTGGTATAAAACGTCGGTAATAGCCGATGAGGCCAAGGAAGCTTCTTAATTGTTTTTTGTTCTGTGGAGCAGGAAACTGTCTCACACTTTCCACCTTATCCCGCAGAGGCAGCACTGTTCCATGGCCCACGAGGTGACCCAAATATTTGACCTCTTTCGCCGCAAAAGTACACTTTTTCGGATTCAATGTGAAGCCCGCTCTTCTCATGGCTTCTAATATGGTGCGCACGTGGCCGAGATGGTCTGTCCAGGTGGCGCTGTGGATCACCACATCGTCCATGTAAGCGGTCGCGAACGTTTGGTATGGCCTTAGGATGATATCCATCAAATGCTGACAGGTGGCCGCTGCCCCATGCAAACCGAAGGGCATTCTGCGGAATTGGAATAGCCCCAAGGGCATACTGAAGGCAGTTTTGGGTCTGGCATCCCGTGTCAAAGGGACCTGCCAGTACCCTTTCGTCATATCCAACGTTGTCAAAAATTTTGCTTGCCCAAGCCGGTCTAGTAGCTCCTCTATACGAGGCATGGGCTAGGCATCAAACGTAGACATGGCATTTAATTGGCGAAAGTCGATACAGAAACGCATCGAGCCATCTGGCTTAGGCACCAGAACGACCGGGCTACACCACGGGCTATGCGATTCCTCGATAATATCCATTTTCAGCATTTCCTCTACTTGCTTAATAATTTCCTGCCTTTTTGCCTCCGGCAGACGGTAGGGACATTGTCGGATGATTTTGCCTGGGGGCGTGAGTATTTCGTGAGCCACCAATGACGTTTCTCCCGGTATCGGGGTTAATACATCCTTGTAATCTCCCAACAATTGGGCTAAGTCATCCTGTTGGCTTAAGGAGAGTTCCTCCCCGATCTTCAGCACAGAGTCCTCCTTGTGGCCTTCTACATGGGGACCCAGGTCTTCTTCGGGAAAATCACTTCCTATGGCCATGAGGCCTTCCAGCTCTGCCTTCCCTGTAGAGCCGAAACCGTCTGCTCCCCGGCTAGTGGGAGTTAGCATGGTGACTTCTTCCAAGCTGGGGAACCCGACTCGCTCGCAAATCAATTGCGCTATTCTGTCCCCAACTTGTACCTTGAAATCTTCTTTTGAAAAATTACACAGGAGAACTTTTATTATTCCCCTATAGTCAGGATCAATTACCCCCGCTGCTACATCTAGGCTGTGTTTGGCGGCCAGCCCTGATCGTGATGCTATCCTTTCATAACATCCTGGAGGGAGCTCTACCTGTATTCCGGTACTGATTAACTTCCGCCCCTGCTTCGGGATGATCTGGTCTTCAACACTATGGAGATCATAGCCCGCGGCTTGTGTTGATGCTCTTTGAGGGCTACGGGCCTTTTCCAAAGTCTTACAGAATTTCAACACGAACTTTTTAGGTGACTCTTGCGCCTCTTTTACAGGGCTTCTCTTTGGTTTTCCCCAGAGCGGACTAGGGACCATGGAGTTAGTGGTTGCGGCTAGGCTGCTTCGTTGGGTGCCAAGGCGATCAGTAGGCTCAGGGCTACCCATAGACTCATGCCCACTACAGGTGGAATTTGGGACTTTCTGAGGAGATAAACCCTCTCTCAGACTCCTTCGAAATTGTGGCCAGTCGCGACCCAATACCAACTCTTGTGGCAGCCTTGGGACCACGGCCACCAACATTTCCTTTTTTATTCCTAATCCTTTTACCCAAAGTTTATACACGGGGTAGCTCGTAGCTGATCCGTGAATACACTTTATTTTAACTTGCGCTTCTGGACATTCAGGGACTGACCATCCTTGGCTTCGGATCATAAACCATAGCCGTTTAGAGATCATGGATTGGTCCGCTCCTGAATCCAGAAGTGCCTTTGCGTTAACTCCATGTAATTTCACTTTCAATACAAAGCCCTCTCTCATTGTCTTTGGGACTTCTCCCACTAGTGCAATGCGAGAATAACATTCCTTTTTTACATGTCCTCTTTTACCACAGGAAAAACATCTTTTCACAGTTTCAATATCCTTAGGGTCATTACCACTCCTAGGGCTATACATAGGTCTGGAAGGACTACCTACCCTTCGAGCTTCCATCCCTATATTCGGTTTGGGAACCCCTAGCTTTGGCTGGGTCACTCTCTCTGTTTCCAGATATCTCTCCATCAGGGCTATTGCTTCGGTAGTGGTACAGCAATTTTGGAGGATTAAAAAATTCTGCACCCTACTCGGCACTGCGTCTAGGAATTGCTCTTATATTATGGCGTCCATCAGAGTTTCAATATTTTTTTTCTCCGGCTGTAGCCATTTATACGCCAGGCTCTTTATTCTATGCCCCAAGGCTTTTGGTGTTTCGTCTGGGCTAAGGATAGTGGCCCTAAACCAGGGGTCTCAAACACGCGGCCCGCGAGAGAAGTTTCTGCGGCCCGCGATGGAGAGGAAACAAAAAAACCCCCCAAAGCCCTGGCTTCTGCCGCTGCCGCCGTGGCAGCGCTAGAATCAGCTGTCCCGCGGCCCCTTACCGTGTGCCCGGCAGAGCCCTCAGCTTCAGCAACATCAGCGGCAGCTTTCAGGGCCGCGAAGAGAGTAGTATTTCCCTCTCGCGGCTCTGTTAAGCCTGCCGGGGCTGATGGGAATTCCCATCAGCCCCGGCGGGCTTAACAGAGCCGCGAGAGGGAAATTACTCTTCTCTTCGCAGCTTGAAAAGCCCGCCGCTGATGTTGCTGAAGCTGAGGGCTCTGCCGGGCACACGGTAAGGGGCCGCGGGACAGCTGATTCTGGCGCTGCCACGGCGGTTTGAGGGGGCTGTGTCAGATATGCCATGCTTTCTCTTGCTCTGCAATGGATCGCCCATAGACAAAAGATGTCGTCATTCATGGATGCTGCAGCCCATACGGACAAGAGGTGATGTCCTAAGCTGCTTCTTCTCATTAGCAGGTGCCATGTATGGGTGTCCACTCAGTCGGCATCCATTTGAGTGCTTGATGGGGTCTGGGGTATTTTCAAACCTCCATATTAAATGGGACATCATTAAATATAGGCCAATGCTCATACATTTGTGAGGCTATAAAATGTATTTATAGTCATATTATGGTGAGGAGCATCTCATGCTTGTTTGCCTAAGGCCCAAAGAGATCATACTGCCTTACCCAGGGAATGGACCTAAGTGTCTATAGGAGCTCCTAGAGTCCTCCCCATTACTGCTTCCAGGCATGGAGGAGAGCTAAGGGTTCCTTACCTTTAAAGCTTCCAGGCATGGAGGAGAGCACCGAGTTCTTTACCATTACTGCTTCCAGGCATGAAGGAGAGCTCAGGCCTCCTTACCATTACTGCTTCCAGGCATGGAGGAGAGCACCGAGCGGGCGGGGGCGGGGGGCTAGGACTGGAAATGGGCAGATGGGGGTTAGGACTGGAGGTGGTCTGATTGGGGGGGGGGGGCTAAGACTGAAAATGGGGTTATGGGGGGGCTAATAATGAAAATGGGGTGATGGAAGGATTAGGACTGGAAGTGGGCTGTTGGGGGGCTTAGGACTGGTAATGGGCTATGGGGGGGCTAGAACTGGTAATGGACTGGGGGGGTTGCTAGGACTGGAAATGGGCTGAGTAGAGGGGGGGCTTGAACTGCAAATAACTGATGGGGACGGGGTTTTGGAATGGATATGGGCTGAGTGGAAGTGGGCTTGGAATAGAAATGGGCTGATGGGGAGGGGGGCTTGGAATGGAAATGGGCTGATGGGGAGGGGGCTTGGAAAGGAAATGGGCTGTGAGGGGAGGGAGCTAGGACTGGAAATGGGCCTAGTTGGGGGGAGCAAGGACAGGAAATGGGCTGATGGTGGGGCTAGGATAGGACTGGAATGGGCTGATGATGCGGGGACTAGAAGGGAGCGGATGCTGGGTGGGGCTGAAACTACAAGGGAGCTGATGTTGGGGGAGGATTAGAATGGGATAGGGCTGGGAGAGTAAAATGGAGAGGGGAAAAATATTTTGTGTGGGAGGGAAGAAAAATCTACAATTGGCCAGGTATTGGGTGAGTAAGTGTGGATTGAGGATGGAGGGGTAAAATTTGAGTGGATGAAATAGGAATGAGGAAAGAGCAAAAGGAAAAAGATTAGTATGTTAAAGCAGATGTAGAGAGAGAGAAAGGAAAAAAAACTAGAAGAGAGAAGAAAGGACAAATGGACAGCAGACCATGGAGAGTTAGCAGAAGACACCAAGAAACCAGAAGAAAGTGGCTGGCACAATTGCAACTGAAAAAAAATGCACAAAAGGTAGAAAAATATCTCTTTATTTTGAATTTATTAACTGGAATATGTCAGCTCTGGGAAATGTGCATCATTAACGTCTGTGCTTTATTTAATACAAGAGGAAATTAATTTATAGTTTTATTTCTACAGTGTTGTTGTACATTCCAAGTTTGGCTTTTGGGGTTCCCAGTTTAATTATTGTCTTCCTGTTTCTAAATTGTGATTCCTTGTTTGGTGATGGTGTATGTTCTGCATGTGTAACTGAGCTGAGGTATTCTGTTTATGTAATTCCTATTTGACATTGCCACTTGTTCTCTTTCCCCAGTAGGTCATGTATTGTTATTCTCTGAAATGTATTGGTTTAATATTTGCAGTGTTGCCTTTTGATAGTTAGGGTATGGTGCTTTGTGAGTCCTGGTAGTGCTGTTACGATACGGTGGGTTTGCTATGGGTTCTAAATGGGTAGTGTTTGTAGTAGTTCCTAATGTGTCTGGCGGTTGGCACTGGATTATAGTAATGTAGAAATCTTTTAGTCTTTCTTTATCCATACACTCATTAAGAGGCATGTTTACTAAAAGTTAGTTTATGGTAACATTATGCAAATATTTATGCAAATGAGGTCCCTTATGCAAATTAGGCCCACGTCTTGTGCGGCCCCCGGGTTACTTTACAAGTCCTCATTTGGCCCTCAAAGCAATTTGAGTTTGAGACCCCTGCCTTAAACATTTTTTTATATGCCAATGGGGTGAGGCCTAGGCAATCCCTGATTGCCATCACTACTTCATCGTAATTATCTGCTAATGACGGAGGCATTGACCGGTAGGCGGCCAGAGCCTCCCCTGTCAGGGACGCGGCTAGTCTGACAGCCCATTGTTCGGTCGGCCACCGAGCTGACTTCGCTATCCTACTAAAGGAATCCAAGAAATCATCAAGGTTATCATTGGGGCTTAATTTTCCCACCGTTAGATCACTGCATGACCATTGTCCAAGCTCCGTATTATACAGTCCAGTTGCTTGCAACTGCTCAGCTTTCACCTTCGCCATCTCTTCCCTCTGTTGGGTTAGCCACTTGTCCATTGTCTGCAGAATGGGTGACTGCTGGTCCTGCATGGCTCTCAATGCTTGTGCTTGATTTTGCAGCACCAGTTCTGCCTGCTTATCGAACTGGTGAGCCATCCATGCACACAATTCTTTGGGTTCCATGGCGAATCTGTAGCAAGGAAACACAACAAAAACAAAACACAACCAAGTGTGGCTCTTCTAACAGTTTTTCCTTTCCTTTCTCTCTCTCTTTTTTTTTTTTCTCTATACTCTCCCTGGCATCCTACACTTATTCAGGTATATTTACATTTTACCTGATGGTAGGGTAAAATCAGCTCTGGAACAGTATTCGTTGCTGTCGTACTCCGCGATTCTCCACGCCGACAGTTGGGCACAGGATTTCTCCTTTTCAGGATTTTCTCCACTCCACTCCGGATTTAAGCTGCTCCACTCCGGGTTTTTTTTTCAATTCGGTTTCCTTAAATAATCTGTTCCGGGTTTTGTATTCCAACTGGGGTTTATATATTTTTTTTCTCTTGAAATCTGGAGCTCAAGCTTCTTCTCTTCATGGTGGACGTAGGCTCCAACAAAATATCCAACAACTACGCCATTTTCATGTCGCACCGCCGCCCTAGTGGCCAAGGGTGGTTAAGGCAGGTCGGGTGGACATGAATTATTTTTCTATTTTTGAGTTTGGTCCTTGTATGCGGGGTCTGGGTACCTGTTCCCAGGACCTACCGTGTACCAAAACTTCAAGTGAACACAAAGTCCGAGTGTAGGGAAAGAAAGGCTTTTTATTTCCCCTAATGTACAATGGTTCAAATAGTGGAGTCTACATCAACATAAAGAAAACCTTGCTTCAGGCAGAAAAGAAAACATATTCAGATATTGCTTTGTCTACTGTTACTTCACAGGACCTTATGCAAATAAAACACACAGGCTTTGCTACTGAGCCCTGCTTTACACATCAGGCAGAGACTCTAGGCTTCCTGCCTGACAGTAGCTGCAATCCATGGCTATCTCAGGAGGATCCTCATTGAATTCCACCTGCATAGGCTGTGGGTCTGATAACTGTGACTCTGTATCAGTATATTCTTGTGGAATACGTTGAGGCTTCTCATATACCGCTTGCACTAATCTCCAGTGTTCTGGGCCTAGGTCTGGGCTTTGGTCATGTGAAAGCTTGCTATAAAAGTATCTTCCTTTGTCTTGGTGCCTTGTATTAAACAGTCTTTCTTTTGATAAAAGCTTGTGTCTTGTCTTACAGACAGCTTGGTAAGGAGTGCACACCTCTGTTCCTTGTGCTCCCTGTTGTGGTAGGCGACGGCCTATGATCCATGCTAATTGAACTAAGCAGACAGGCCTGAGCAGCTTGACCTGTAACTGAAGCCTGTAGTTAGGCCCAGAGGAATGAAAACCCCCCTGAATGATGACACCATAGAATTGAAACTTAACTCAGTTTAACTGAACATAGCTAAGCAGAAACGAAACTTATAAAAGACAGAAAACAGCTCTAATTGGTACTGATAAGAGAGCACAGCTTCTATGGAATTAATTAACTCTGCAAAAAGCAAGGTTACAGTGCCCTGCTTCCCATATGTTTTAACAAGCTCAGCGACCTTGGAGGAGAGAAGTAACAAGTTGGAGACACTGACCATTGTAATTGGGACTAGAAGGGGGGCAACCAGGTGCTGGGCCCAGACCAGAGTCCCGATTGGGTAGCCATATCAGTACCGGGACCAATAGATGGGTGAGAGGGGTACTGGGACCAATGAAAAGTTTGCCTATGCTTAGAATGGACAAGAAAGCTATAAAAGTTGTTGTTTTACTAGAAGCCATTGCTCAGCCATTTTGAAATTGCTTATTGCTTGAGCCATGTGCACATTAAACTGGCTTGGATCCTTGAAAAGACTCCTGGATTTATTTATTGCATGCTTATCTGCTGCTACATTCTTGGTGCGTTGGCCGGGAAGTGCGAGTGGTGGATAGTGTTCAAGTGAATAAATCCACGTAATTCGCCTTGAGGTTTGGTCCAGTTGGAACCATGCCAATCCGACGCAGGGGAATCTCCCTGGGCCCACCGATCCTCTTGTATCGGAGGGAGTTCTGCCTGGCCTCGGCAGGCACTGAGTCCAGCTGGCTAACACTTCCGACCCGGGGGAGTCCAGGATCCAACTCAGAAGCTTGGGAACCAGATCTGGTAAGTATAGTTTTGAAAACCTGTCTAGACAGATGAGTTAGAACTGCAGTTTGAAACTTGTAACTTGTAATCTCGAGAACTTGGAACTTGGAATTTGGAATTTGGTAATGAGAGCACTGATCCCCTCTCAAGGACGGTCCTATTAACCTTGCATGAGTATGCGCGAGGTGAAGCCATCGTCCTTCTTGTTTGGTAAGACTTAAGTCTTTGTTTGAAAATCCTTGCATGAGTATTCGCGAGGTACAGCTGTTTAAAAAAAAAAAAAAAAAATCATGATTTAGTCTAGTCAGAACAGACAGGAACTTGGAATTTGTAATCTCGAGATATTGGGAATTGGTAAGAGAGCATGATCACCTCTCAAGGAAGGGCCGAGTAACCCCGCATGGGAATTCGCCGGGTGAAACCCTCATCCTTTTTGTAATTGGGAAAAAGACTAGTCAGAATAGATAGAAAGGAATGCATTCTGAGATACGTTGCTAGCATGATTGTGTGAATGAAGTGTGAATGAGAGGTCTGGCAGCACGGACCAAGCGAGAGTGGACTCTGGACTAGCGCAGTTCCTAGTCGGGTGACTGCGTCTAGGTCGCGAAACGGATGAAGCGTTTGGTGTATTGTCTGTCCTGTGTATTTGATTTTTGCTATCTGTTGAAACTGCGAGTTTCCCTTCTGTATAAATATGAGATTATTCTGTTGAGTAATTTGTGACAGTTCACTGATTAAGAAATTGTATTAATAGAGCAGAATGAAGACCCAAAACACCTACAGTCATTTTTAGAAATCAAAAAGCTGGTCTGACCCAGTTAGTTTTTCTACTGCAGTGTGAAAAACTGACAGGGGGCGTGTCTGAAGGAAAGAATGTCTAGTGTCGTCTTTCTAATCTTGTGCAGGCTTAAACCTCAATGCTGGTAGTTTGTGCTTATTTCAGGCAAATTGTACCTGTTTTATTTAATATGTTTTTGTTCCTTCTGCTGTGGTTATGTAATATATATCATTTAATAAGAATGTTTAGTCAGGATTGTGGGTCCCGATAGTTTTTGGGTTTAGCCTGAAAAGGATTAAGTTTGTATTAATCCCTTATGGGTTGCGGACCAAGTGAGAGGAATTTCTGTCGGCTGTATGTTCAAATTTTCAGTAAGCACTGAAACAGTTTAAATAGGAAATGATAAAGAATGGTTTTTGTTTTTCCTTTGATCTACAAAGTAATTAGATCACGACTTAACATTGATTTAAATTGTTTTTTTCTGGCATCTCTGTCCATGTGAATGAGAAGTCTCTTTTTATGAGCACAGTTCAATTGTTTCACTAGCTCTGTTTAACCAAAAGTTTTAAAAACAAAGTTTATCTTTTTATGAAAGAGTATAAGTCATTTGAATGCATGCTTCCCCTCTGTGCTGGTTACTAATGAACAAATCAGTTAGCTTTTCTGTATTTAAAAAAAAAAAGGGAAAGGTGTACTGTATTTTATGAAAAATATCCGGAATGTCTTTTAAATATTTGCTTCCTGAACTAAAAAAATAATTTCTTTTGCAGAGACATGCTGACAGATAGCTATAGTTCTCTCTATAAGAAGCATAATGGATGTATGTGCTCAATCTAAGTGTTTCCTGCCTGCCCTATGTTTACAGAAATAATAAGTGTCTTTTCAAGTATGATCAAGAATTTCAGTAAGGGATTTACTGAAGATTATGAAATGTCTCTGTCCCAATCAGGATTTTGCCCCAGAATTTCTAGATATCCTGTCTCGTCTCTCTCTCTCTCTCTGTAAGTAGTTCAGTTCAGAGTGCTTAAGGGGGGGATGGAGCCCAGTCCACCGATGATGTCAACCCCCCCCCCCCCCGGTGGGCGTGAACTAATGTGCCCACAGCAGAGAAGTGGATCCTTAAAAAAAAAAAAAAAAAAAAAATCAACCTCCTGGATAGAGCATTGCTAGGAGAAACAGAATCCAGGAGAGGGGGGGGGGGGGACTACAGATTCCCAAGTAGTTTGCTAGCCACCTCTGCAACAGGGGAATGTCCACCCCCTCCGGACTAGAAGTGAAAGTCAGCTGACCAGACTTGTTTAGAACTGAAAAAAACTGCATTATACACTGAGAAGTTTTAGGACTTGATTGAACTAATGAACGGAAATTGCAAAGAACTGGATGAATTTGCGGGCATAATGGTTAAATGAAAGTTAATCAGAGGGTGTGTGAATTGTGAAAATAAATGTAACAGAGAAAGTGAATGATATTTTAGTTGAATGATGTGAGGAGATTATCCTAATCGAAGGAACAGAGGAAGTGAAAAACTGGGTGTGAGTACGCCCATTATAGAAAAAGAAGGACATTAGAGAAGTGAATGCCCGTATCTTGACTCCACCCCAGGAGGGAGTACTTGATTGTAGAATCATAGACAGAATAAAACCAAGCACAGTGTTTCAGCACGAGAGTGGAGCAGCTATAGCGTGAGTGGCAGCCTGAGAGGGCTACAGCATGGATGAAGACTAGGCCAGACCGGACTCTCCAGTTTCCCTGGGTCCCCAGGAGTCAGTCTGAAAAATAGGGGACCAATATATGGACTTTTATGGGGGATACAGGAGCAGAATACTAAAGCCAGTAGCCCCTGTGTTTTTCTCGCAAAGCCTTTTCTGCAGAACCACATGTGTGAACTAGAAAAAAAAAATAATAATAATGTACCAGTTCCTGTATATGCCTGAATGCCCTATTCCATTTTTGGGCCGAGACCTGCTTGCAAAGCTTCAAGCACAGATATCCTTTGTTGAAGGGGAAAAAAATGAAACTCAAAATCTGCTGGCCTGATGGTGTTAACTGTCCCCAAGAAGAAGAATGGCGGTTCTATTCACCTGCATCCAAAGCAACAAGCTGTACACTTACCAACCTCATAGCCCCACCTGGAGGATGGGCAGAAGATAATCTACCTGGCCTAGCGAAGAACATAGCCCCTGCCATTGTCACCCTCAAGCCAGTCAAGAAGCCTGGGACAGGTGATTACCGCCCAGTGCAGGATCTAAGAAAGAATGAATGATGCAGCTGAAACTATACAACCAGTGGTACCAAAATCCTTATATTCTCTTGGAACTGATCTCTGCTGAAGCTATACATTTCATCATTCTGGACTTAAAAAGATGCCTTTTTCTGTATACGCTTAGCCCAAGACCCCACTACAAGGAGGCGGGGCCAACTCATCTGGACAAGATTACCTCAAGAATTCAAGAACTCGCCTCACTCAGCAAAAGATTTGACAAGTTATCCAGAAACTCAAGAAAAAAAAAAAGAAAAAATTCTACTTCAATATGTGGACAACTTGCTCATAACCACCAACTCAGAAAGTGAATGTCCACCAGCCACCAGTGAACTCTTGCACCTTTTTAATGAGGCTGGATACAAAGTCTCAAGAGCCAAAGCATAATTATGTCAAACAAGTTAAATACCTAGGATTCCAGTTGTCCAGCGGAATTCGACGCCTGGAACCTTTACCAGAACGCAAAGCATCTGTATGCAGTATTCCTACTCCAATCACCAGGAGGCAAGTGAGAGCCTTCTTGGGTGCCACAGAGTATGTTGTATATGGATCCCCAATTTTGCGCTGCTAGAGAAAACCCCCCCCAAAAAAAAACCATTGTATCAAGCTATCAAAGGAATGGAAAAGTCTCCAGAGGAATGGGGACTTGAACAGGATGCAGTCTTTTGATCTTTGAAAAAAACACTCTGATGTTGTCACCAATTCTGGGTCTACCAGATGTCCAGAAAACCTTACAGTCTCTATGTTCATGAGTCGCAAGGAAATGTTCTGGGAGTGTTGACTCAATCTCTTGGACCTTATTTGAGAAGCTGTTACAGCTACAGCCTTCCTAGTAAGCAAAAACTAAAAGAAAAATCCCTTCACAAAGGAAATTACTAGCTAACAAATCTATGAATGTTGAAATATTAGAGTATGTTGTGTGAAAACCCCAGATACAACTGAAGGGTCAGTCAAGCTTTCAATCCTGCTATGTTGTTATCAGTTGGTCTTGATCCCCTGATCATGACTGTTTAGAAATTATGGACACTGTATTCTCAAGCCACCTGGATTTGACTGATGTCCCTCTGGAGAACCCTGAACAGACTTTCTTTGTGGCTGAAGGCAGTTTCATCATCAATGGACATTGTTGTGCTAGATATGCAGTGGTGACCCCTGATTTGGTAGTTGAGTCCTCAGCCCTGGCCCCAGAAACTTCACCACAGAAAGCTGAACTGATAGTCCTCACTAGAGCACTAACAATAGGAAAAGAGCCCTGTCTAAATGTGTACCCAGATTTCAAGTATACCCTTACAACCTTGCATGCATATGGGGCCCTGTACAAAGAATGAGGGTGGATAACCTTAGGAAGCAAGTCCATTAAGTATAGCCCCAAGATATTGATATTAATAGATACATACTGCCTATAAATCTCAGAATTTAGGAAAAGTAGAATATATGAATAGAACCCTGAAATCTCAGTTGTCTAAACTTTGCCAAGAGGTTTACCTGAAGTGGCCCCAGGTTCTTCCTATAGCCCTTCTTAGGATATACTTAGCCCCTGCTAAGTCTTTAGGAGTTTTCCCTTTTGAAATTCTGTATGCGCAACCCCTGCCTATTGTATAGGAAATAAAAGGAGATATGAGACAGATAGGATCTGAAATTATTAGACATGAACTATTGGTTTTAAGTTCTGTTTTGCAGGAGTCTTCATACCTGAGTACAAAATCGATTACTCATCAATTTGCCTGCACCCCTGCATCCTTTCAAGCCTGGAGTCTCGGTGTGAATCAAAGAGTGGAGAAAGACACCGTTGACACCGCATTAGAAGGGACCTTATGTTGTTATCTTGTTAACCCTACAGCAGTGAAAATTGCAGAACTCGAACCCTGGATTCATCACAGCAGAGTGAAATCAGCAGCAGCTCCAGAGCCAGACCAGTGAACATCAGAACAGATCCAGAAGTTTCATTGCAGCTAACTTTGCAAAGACAAGCAAATTGAAAAAATTCAGGAAGTTTTAAAAACAAAAAGAGAGACTGTGCTAATATAGAACTCCTGAATCTCAAGAGACTATTTGTTTATTCTGAAGAGATTATCATCAACAGAAAGAGACTGTATTATGAACTATATTATTTGAAAATCTTTGTGCCATTTTGATCAAGGACAGTGCAAACTAAAAGGACTGTGTTTATTGAAATACGCTGGAATCTACAGCTCTACACTCCTACCAATGAAATTGGTAAGGTCATGTACAGCGGAAGCTTGAGGATCTACAATCAACGCTACACCTGTTGCATGCTACTGAGAGCAAAACAGGTCAACGTACAGTAAAGAAGAAGAAGACTTCGTGGTCAAGAATTATCAACAGATTGCACTGGTTTTTCAAAGACTTGCACTAATTCTTCAGAGAACTTTCATCATGATTCTCTACTGTTTCATCGTGATAGCAGCCTTGGAGTGCTTTGAAATGACTTTTGCCTTATCTCCCTGGGCAGCCTGTATAAGTACAACATGAACTGGACCGAAGGTCACTCAGACCTTGTTTTATCATTCTTCCTATACTTGCATTGGTATACTCTCCAATCCAAAAGTTGTTCTAGATCTTGACTTTCTACAAGGCTATGCAAGCCACCGTTGCAATTCCTCATACCACCACCAGAACTTGTTTCTTGAACTTACTGGAGCAATAGCATCTAGTCTCCACACTTCTGACTGTTTCTATTGTGGAGGAACTAAGATGGGAGATCAGTGGCCCTGGGAGACGCAAGAACTGAACTATTCTATCCTATACAATCAGACTGATTTACATAATACTACTAGTGAGTGGGTATTGGCCCACCCCATTGTTGACAGTTTGTGTTTTGTTCGGACTGGACCACAATCTACTACGAAGGATGGACAGCTGGTCTGTCTAAATCAGAAGCTTTACGACAGCACCACAAAGATGCAACCGAACCTTCTAATCCTTTAGTTCTTTTTCCCACTCTTGCCAAACTATGGACTTTGACTATCTGCCTGTTGCTCCCTTGTTTCTTGCCATTTTGCTTGCAAATGATAACTTCAGTTATTAATAACACTGTAGAGCGTAAGACAGCTACAAAGATATTAGCTATGTGAACTTACTACCCTATACCACAGAGTGATACCTTTACCTAGTATTATGTGATTTGATTCTCACACCTTATTAACATGCGGGTGAGAATAATCAAAGGGGGGAATGTGGTAGGCGACGGCCTATGATCCATGCTAATTGAACTAAGCAGACAGGCCTGAGCAGCTTGACCTGTAACTGAAGCCTGTAGTTAGGCCCAGAGGAATGAAAACCCCCCTGAATGATGACACCATAGAATTGAAACTTAACTCAGTTTAACTGAACATAGCTAAGCAGAAACGAAACTTATAAAAGACAGAAAACAGCTCTAATTGGTACTGATAAGAGAGCACAGCTTCTATGGAATTAATTAACTCTGCAAAAAGCAAGGTTACAGTGCCCTGCTTCCCATATGTTTTAACAAGCTCAGCGACCTTGGAGGAGAGAAGTAACAAGTTGGAGACACTGACCATTGTAATTGGGACTAGAAGGGGGGCAACCAGGTGCTGGGCCCAGACCAGAGTCCCGATTGGGTAGCCATATCAGTACCGGGACCAATAGATGGGTGAGAGGGGTACTGGGACCAATGAAAAGTTTGCCTATGCTTAGAATGGACAAGAAAGCTATAAAAGTTGTTGTTTTACTAGAAGCCATTGCTCAGCCATTTTGAAATTGCTTATTGCTTGAGCCATGTGCACATTAAACTGGCTTGGATCCTTGAAAAGACTCCTGGATTTATTTATTGCATGCTTATCTGCTGCTACACTGTGTCAGCAAGTTATAACGCTTATTAGAATAAAAATGTGGTTTACCTTGTTCTCTGGGCCTATCCCAGTTAGCTGAGTCTTGAGGCCTAGTCCTGCTGCAATTCAGCCTTACTCGAGTAGTAGGCTTCCCATTGTTCAGCTGGCCTTCGGGTGGAGTTACCACTCTTTCACACCCACACCTTTTGCTCCTTGAATGAAGAGTGTTACCTCTTATGGCAATGACTTCATCATCTCTCTGGTAACTTCCACAGTGTCCTGCATCTGCTGGTACCGGTTCCTCATATAAAACTCTGACCTTTGTTTCTCTCCTGGTACCTTTCCTTCCAGTGTCTCTTTGCCAAGAACTCCTGGTATTCTGCTGCACTGGACTCACTGTGTCTTCTTGCCAGGAACTCCTTCCTCTCTGGTCTCTTTGCCAAGACTCCTTTTCTTCTTTGGCTTCGGCTTCTGCTTCTGCTTCTGCTTCTGCCTCTGCCTCCGCCTCTGCCTCTCTTGCTTGTCCTACTTCCTCCTTTTCAACTTCCCAGCCTTTCTTAAGAGGATCTCCCCCTTTCCTGGATTGGCTGTTGGCCGGCATTACATCACCAGCTCTGGGGTGCGGTTCTCTAGGCCCTGGAAGGTCTCTCTTGCTCCCCCTATCTGGCTCCTCGTAATGTCGCATCTGGTGTTGGAATCTTTTTTCTGGATTTAAAACCTTTTTTTCTGTTTGCATAGGCTCTGCAGTACCACAGTACTCATTTTTGGCACACGTGTTCTTCACACATACCGTATCTACTTGTTTGTTTGTTTGGTTTTCAATTTTTTATTTATGCAATTTATCAAAATACATATCAAGTAAATACAACTTGGAAAGAAAAAAAGTAATGAACAGAAAAGAAACATTACATTTCACAAGAAGAAAACACAAAGAACAGGCAATATACCCATGCCATTACCTCACTAGCCCTCACACTTAGGACATCGAAGAAGAATTAAGAAGTAACATAACAAGTCACTTGAAAGGAAAAAGTGTTCTACCATAGCGCCAGACCATAATACATCTACAAGAAGGACAACATTAACGTCCTCTCCACTAGGAAGCAGTAGCTATGCGAGAGCTTATAAAGGTGGCTAAATTAGAAGGATCATAAAAAATATAGGAAACAGAATTCAATTTAACCAAACATTTACATGGAAATTTAAGGAAAAACAAACCCCCCAGTTGAGTCACCCCAGGTCTAAGAACCAAAAAATCCAACCGCGCTGTAGGGGGCGGTCCCGAGGCCGGTATTATGACCTGGTCCCCGGGGCCAATCGAGACTGAGGGCGCCAGCGTCGGTCCCAACAGCCATATGGCTGTGACGTAGGGGGCCGACGATTGGCGGGAGAGGTGGATGGGGGCGGGGCGGCAGCCAGCGAAGGAGATAATTTGCATGTGATCTCCCTCTTCCTGCCGGCCAGCCGACAAACCAGGTGTGTGCTTCAGGGCTCCTTTTCAGGCCTTACCTCTTAGCGGTCCACGGGTTGGTGCCGAGTCGGGTGCTGTTTTTCGGGGTTTGGGGGGCACGAGGCCAGCAAGGGAGCGTAGTTAAAATAAATAAATAAATAAAATAAGGAGGCGTGGACCAACATGTGAATTGGGCCTCTGCACGTGGGCAGGCTACTTTCGGCGCCGTTCCCCTTCCTGTCTAAGGGGAGGCGGCGGAGCCATTCTCCATTAACGCTGTGGGCCCGAGGAAGTGCCTGGTGGGTGTTATCTTCTCCCAGCACTGCGTTTGGGTGGCGAGTTGCATCGGGCTTAAAAAAAAAAAAAGCGGAGGGCAGTGGAGGAGCAGCTTTTGGCAGGACCCTGGCTTGGGGGTCACAGAGTACAGGGTTCACCTCCCACTAGTGCTCCTTGTGGCTTTGGGTGAGTTACTCAATCCTTTATTGCCTCAAAAAAAAAAAAGAAAGAATCCCAAGATTAATTTACATTTCCCAAGTTAGGGGTATACCAAGTTAAGAACATAAGAACATAAGATATGCCATACTGGGTCAGACCAAGGTCCATCAAGCCCAGTATTCTGTTTCCAACAGTAGGCCAATCTAGGTCATATGTACCTAGCAGTTTCCCCAAGAGACACAAGTTCCACAATGCTTGTACTGGGTCAAGCATTGATATCTTCGGTCACTTCTTAATAACGGTTTATGGACCTTTCCTCCAGGAACTTGTCCAAACCTTTTTTAAACCCAGCTACACTAACAGCCTTTACTACATCCTCCGGTAACAAATTCCAGAGTTTGATTACACGTTGAGTGAAAAAATATTTTCTTTTATTAGTCTTAAATAGTTTACCCTGTAGCTTCATTGCATGTCCCCTAGTCTTTCTATATTCTGATAACGTAAACAATCGATCTACGTTTACCCGTTCCGCTCCGTTCATTAATTTATAGGCTTCTATCATATCTCCCCTCAGCCGTCTCTCTTCCAGGTTAAAGAGCCCTAACCTTTTTAGCCTTTCTTCATAGGAGTATCCTTCCATCCCCTTTACCATTTTGGTGGCTCTTCTCTGAACCTTTTCTAAAATCGCTATATCCTTTTTAAGATACGGTGACCAGAATTGCACACAATATTCAAGGTGCGGTCTCACCATGGAACGATATAGAGGCATTATAATATATTTTGTTTTATTTTCCATTCCTTTCCTTATCATACCTAGCATTCTATTTGCTCTCTTGGCCGCCGCTGCACACTGGGCCGAGGGTTTTAACATGGTATCCACAATGACGCCTAAATCTTTTTCCTGGGTGGTGGTTCCTAATGTGGAACCTTGCATCGTGTAACCATAGTTTGGGTTGTTCTTCCCTAGGTGCATAACCTTGCACTTCTCCACATTAAATTTCATCTGCCATTTTGATGCCCCGTCTTCCAATTTATCAAGATCCTCTTGCAATTTTTCACAATCCTCTTGGGTTTTAACAACTTTAAATAGTTTTGTGTCATCTGCAAATTTGATCACCTCACTCGTTATTCCACTTTCCAGGTCATTTATGAATATGTCAAAAAGAAGCGGACCCAGCACAGATCCCTGGGGTACACCACTATTCACCTTTCTCCATTGGGAAAATTGGCCATTTAGCCCTACCCTCTGCTTTCTATCTTTTAACCAGTTCCTGATCCAAAATAGTACACTGCCTCCTATCCCATGACTCTTTAGTTTTGCCAAAAGTCTCTGATGAGGGACCTTGTCAAAGGCTTTCTGAAAGTCCAGATACACAATATCAACCGACTCACCTTTGTCCACCTGTTTATTCGCTCCTTCAAAAAAACATAACAGATTAGTAAGACAAGATCTTCCTTGTCTAAAGCCATGTTGGCTGTCTCCCATTAGGTTGTGACTATCTACATGCTGAGTAATTTTATTCTTTATGATGGTTTCTACCATTTTTCCTGGTACTGACGTCAGGCTCACCGGTCTGTAGTTTCCCGGATCACCCCTGGAACCCTTTTTAAAAATTGGTGTTACATTGGCGATCCTCCAATCTTCAGGTATTAGAGATGATTTTAATGATAGTTCACAGATTACTGATAGCAGGTCTGCAATCTCATATTTCAGTTCTTTCAACACCCTTGGATGTATACCATCTGGCCCAGGTGATTTGCTACTCTTCAGTTTATCTAATAGTTGTAAGACATCTTCCCGATGTATCGATATTTCCTTCAATTCTTCCGCACCTTTAAATACCACTTCAGTCATGGGTAACATCCCTACATCTTCCTCAGTAAAGACCGAAGCAAAGAATTCATTCAGTCTCTCCGCTATCGACTTGTCGCCTCTTAGTGCTCCTTTATCCCCTTTATCATCTAATGGACCAACTGACTCTCTCACAGGTTTTTTGCTACGAATGTACTTGAAAAGGTCTTTATTTCGCGTTTTTGCTTCCGCAGCAAGCTTCTTCTCAAATTCTCTCTTTGCCTGCCTTATCAATGCCTTGCATTTGACTTGCCAGTGCTTGTGCTGTTTCCAGGTTTCGTCGTTTGGCTCTTTTTTCCATTTCCTGAAAGATACTTTTTTGGCAACAACAGCCTCTCTGACCTCACCTTTAAACCATGCTGGCAGTTTTTGGACTTCCTTCCACTTTTCTTAAAGTGTGGAATACAGCTGGTCTGGGCTTCCAAGATAGTATTTTTCAACAACACCCAAGCTTGATGTACGTCTTTAACCTTTGCAACTGCTCCTTTTAGTTTTTTCTTAACTGTTTTCCTCATTTTATCATAGTCTCCCTTTTCGAAAGTTAAAAGGTAGGACTGTGGATTTCCTTACTATCCCTCCTCCACTAATTAAATCAAAGGTGATCATGCTATGATCACTATTGCCAAGTGGCCCCAACACCCTTATCTCTTGCACTAGATCTGGTGTTCCACTAAGGACTAGGTCTAATATGGCTTCCCCTCTGGTCGGTTCATGAACCAGCTGCTCCAAGAAGCAGTCATTTATTTCATCTAGGAACTTTATCTCCCTAGCATGTCCTGACGTGACACTGACCCAGTCGATACCGGGGTAATTGAAATCACCCATTATTATTACTGCGCTGTAACGTTTGTTAGCTTCCTTGATTTCTTTGAGCATTTTATCATCCATTTGGTCATTCTGGCCAGGTGCTCGATAATACACCCCCACTGCCATTGCCTTCCCCCTTTTATATGGAATTTTAATCCATATAGATTCTACAGCAGATTTTGTTTCCTGCAAAACTTTAATCATTTCTGAGTCAATACCCTCTCTAACATAGAGCGCAACCCCTCCACCAATTTGATCAGCTCTATCATTACGATATAGTTTGTACCCAGGTATCACAGTGTCCCACTGGTTGTCCTCCTTCCACCATGTCTCTGATATTCCAATTATATCTAACCTTTCATTTAGTGCTATATATTCTAACTCTCCCATCTTATTCTTTAGACTTCTAGCATTTGCATACAAGCATTTTAGTGAATGTATTTTATTCATGTTAATTTGGCTATTGTTAGACATGGGTAAATTGGGATCTTTAAGCTCTGTCTGCTCCATACTTGAGGGCATTTGGGCTACTTTACTCTTTTGTGGAACCTCTCTGCTTTTGGTTGTATCCTTCAAGGATACATTCTTCCGAACCATCCGCTCTTGGGCGACTGTCGACTTTCCCCTAATATCTAGTTTAAAAGCTGCTCTATCTCCTTTTTAAAGGTTAATGCCAGCAGCCTGGTTCCATCCCGGTTAAGGTGAAGCCCATCCCTTCGGAAGAGCCCCTCCTTTCCCCAGAATGTTCCCCAGTTCCTAACAAATCCAAAACCCTCATCTCTGCACCATTGTCTCATCCACGCATTGAGACTCCGAAGCTCTGCCTGCCTTTTGGGTCCTGCGCGTGGAACAGGAAGCATTTCGGAGGACACTACCATGGAAGTTCTGGATTTCAACTTCCTACCTAAAAGCCTAAATTTTGCCTCCAGAACCTCCCTACCACAGTTTACTATGTCATTGGTACCGACATGTACCAAGACAGCAGACTCCTCCCCAGCACTATCTAAGACCTTATCTAGGTGGCGCGTGAGGTCCGCTACCTTCGCACCAGGCAGGCATGTTACCAGGCGATCCTCACGTCCACCAGCCACCCAGCTATCTACATGCATAATGATCGAATCACCAACTATAACGGCTGTCCTAACCCTTCCCTCATGGGCACATGGCCCTGGAGACACTTCCTTGGTGCAAGAGGGTTTTACATCACCTGGAGGACAGGTCCTAGTTACAGGATTACTTCCTGCCACACCAAGGTGATGCTCTCCTGTCACGTGACCTCTCTCCCCCATGGCAACAGGGGTGCTGCCAGACTGGAGGTGGGACTTCAGGACTATATCCATGTAGGTCTCGTCTATGTACCTCTCTGTCTGTCTTATGTTTTCCAAGTCTGCTACTTTAGCCTCTAGAGAACGGACTTGTTCCCTGAGAGCAAAGAGCTCCTTGCACCTAGTGCACACGTAAGACCTCTCACCAACTGGGAGAAAATCATACATGTGACACTCAATGCAAAAGACTGGAAAGCCCCCATCCTGCTGCTGGACTGCTGTCTGCATCTTAGTTTTAAGTTTGTGTCTAGATTTTTAAGTTCTTACTTACTAGGGGTTGCTATGGGTATTTATACCAATAAAACTGTACCTAATACGTTTAATATACCTTGTTCACCTGAAGCTTAATTAATCTCAGGTCCTTAGTGTATGACTGATTTGGGTAATGAGCTTCACCTGAAAGCACCTCCTGTCTTTTAAGATGTGTAAGTACCTATAAAGCTATGATTATCCCAGGGGTGGGTGGGTGTGGGGAGGGAGGGAGGGAAATAACACTTATTAAAAGAGGGCTGCTACACAGTACCCTGTCTTGTGCTGCTGAGGTAAGCTAAATTCTGATTTCATTTAAATTATAGCTTTTAGCTGCTGCTAGGCTCTAACTTCTTATGAAATTTAAACTACAAGCTCTCTGCTGGGTTCTAAATTTAACCAGAAAGCTCTCTTCTGTGTTTTAAAACTAAAAGTACTTTTCTAATGCTAGGCCCTGAGTGACTATTAAATGTACACTACAAGCTTTCTGCTGGGTTCTAAATTTAACCAGAAAGCTCTCTTCTGTGTTTTAAAACTAAAAGTACTTTTCTAATGCTAGGCCCTGAGTGACTATTAAATGTACACTACAAGCTCTCTGCTGGGTTCCAAATGTAACCAGAAAGCTCTCTTCTGTGTGTTAAATTTAAACTAAAAGTACTTTGCTGTTACTTGACCCTGAGTGACTATTAAATTTAAACTACAAGCTCTCTGCTGGGTAAGAAATGTAACCAGAAAGTTCTCCTCTGTGTTTTAAATTCAAACTTTAATTGCTGCTACTAGGCCCTAACTGATCCAACAAAAAACAGTGGGTTCACAGATTAAGTAGCTTTAATACAAAGAATTCTTTTTAGAAAATTACCAGAAGTATATAAGTTAATTTAATTAACCAATAATTGAAGAGGTGGGGTAGTCGGTACAAGGGGGCTTGTGTGGGGATAGCAGTGCACAAGGGTAGGGGAGGGACACCATGGCTCGTTGGCCTCGAGGAAGAGGAGTTGCAAGAAGGCCAGGAGGTGTGGGGGTGTTGGAAAGGGGGCGAGTGGCATCGGGGCGTAGGCGCACGTCTCCAGCCCGGGGAGGGGCAGCCGGCAGAGGAGCATCAGTAGTTGGGGTTCTTCGAGGTGCCCAACACGGGCGTGGTAAAGGGAAGCCCAGGGGGGCTAGTGCCAGGGGCGGAGCTGGTGGGGCACCTCGGGCCGGGGAGGGCGGGGTTGATCAGCAGGGTGAGGGGGTGAGGGCATCAGAGCCCTTGTTGCTCGGGGGGGGGTGTGGCGATGAGGTGGGGGAGGTAGTGGGCGTTGGTGGCGCCGTTGTCACACAGGCCACAGGGCCTGCGGTGGCGTTAGTTGAAGCGCTGCAGGGGGACCCCACCGCTGGAGGGCCGGTTTATGCGGCACCTCCCGCCCCATCGGGGAGCGGGTGGTTTACGCACCCTGGAATGTTTGGGCACCTGGCCCCGTGGGCATGTGGAGCCGGTCCGTGGGGCGGACCCTGGTATTGGGGTAGTGGTTGGGGTGACTGGTGGGGGGCCGGGAGCACCGCGGGCAGGGGTACTGTTGCGTGGGAGGCTGGCGGTCTTGGTTCCTCGGCGTGGGGCTGGGGTGGGGAGCCGGGTGCGGCGGCAAGCACACCGGGGGCCGCTGCTGCTGGCTTCTCTTCTTCTCTTCCCCTGCAGGTCCCGCAGAACGTCATGTCCAGGACGAACACGGCTGATCCAGGATGGGTTCCGGGTGCAGGTCCTGTAAGTCCTTCTGAGGAGATGACTGGTTTGGCGGCGGGGGGCTCGGCCGTGAGCATTCCGTTGGTGTCCCCCCACGGGGCTGGTGAGTATGTGGCGGATCTGGGCGGGGTTGAGGGAGGAGCGCAAACCCCTGGTACGGGTCCCGCCATGGGAAAGAAGGCGAAATCTAAGTGCGAACGTGGGCACCGTTGTCGGCGTACGTCTTCGTCATCCTCATCCTCGATATCATCTACGGTTTCCTCGGGCGACTCCGTGCTGGCGATGGGGGAGAAGGGGGAAGGTGGCGGGGCCACAGTTGTGCGCTGCGCTGAGCTGTGGGAGTGTGTGCCGAGAAAACTGCGCCACCGGATTAAGAGGCGCATGTATATTGACATTTTCTGCCTGCTTGATGGCAGAAAACGCTCCGGGGAAAGCAGAAAAAAGTGCAAGGAGGACGAGAAGGCGGGCAGGGTGCAGAAGGCCTCCTGCAATAGCCTAAATTGGACTCATGCCTTTTTGCATTTAGCTAGTGTTTGGGGCCATTCTTTCCTGGAGCAGTATGGGGCGCTGCTGGCTTACACGGACACGATTCTCGCAGCGTCACAGGCGCACGACGGGTGGGCCTGGTTAAATTATGATGAGGAGTTCAGGGACATGATGGAGGAGAATGTGCAGCTATCGTGGGGGACTAAGGACATTAACCTATGGTTAACGGAAATGTCCTCAAAAAGTCGGGTCGGGGTATCAGAGGAGGGGGTGCAAAGGCAGGGCCGTCAGGTGCGATGGCGGGGGCGCGGTCCTTTCGGACGCCAGCTCCCGTTGCTGCCCAAACAAATGGGGGCTCTGTGGGGGGCGACGTCTGTTGGCGTTTCAACAAGTCGTCTTGCCTGTTCCCCGATTGTAAATTCAAGCACGTTTGCTCCCTGTGTGGGAGTGGACACACGGCTACAAAATGTAGTCGCAAGGGAGCGGCAGGTGCCCCAGCGGGGGGTAAGTGAAGACACTTGCCGGGTGCTGGCTCCTACGCCCGTGAGAGTCGACGTTATGCGCCCATGTTTGGTGAAGTACGGGCAATCTAGATGCGGGGGGGGCTTGGGGTTTGTTATTGAGAGGTTTTTCGGAAGGCTTTAGGATTCCGTTTCAGGGTTCGCCGGAGGAGGGCGGGATGCGAAACACCAGTTCTGTGAAAGCGCAGGCTGATGTAGTGCGGAGGAAGATTGCTGAGGAATGCGCGCTGGGAAGAGTAGTGGGGCCTTTCAGCGAACCCCCCTTTTCTCTGTTTACGGTTTCCCCGTTGGGAGTGGTTCCCAAAAAAGAGCCGGGCAAGTTCAGGTTGATTCATAACCTATTCATGCCCCCCCCGGAGATTCCATGAATGACCACATTCCTCGGGAGCAGTGCATGGTGCGCTACGCTTCTTTTGATGCGGCTGTCGCCTTAGTGCGTCAATGCGGGGTGGGCGCGTTTCTGGCAAAGGTAGACATTGAATCTGCTTTTCGCCTGTTGCCCGTCCACCCTTCGTCCTTTCCGTTGTTGGGTTTCCGTTTCGAATCGATGTTCTATTTCGATAAGTGCATGCCGATGGGCTGTGCAATCTCCTGTGCCTATTTTGAAGCCTTCAGTTCATTTTTGCACTGGGTGTTAGAGAGGCAGATGGGTGCCTTTAACATAGTGCACTACCTCGACGATTTTCTGTTCGTCGGGCCCAGTCAGATGCGAACTTGCGCCATTCTGTTGGAAACGTTTCCGCACCTGGCGGGCGACTTCGGCATTCCCATAGTGGCCCACAAAACCGTGGGTCCGGTTACCCGCTTTACCTTCTTAGGAATTGAGATCGACACTGCAGATATGGTTGTGCGACTGCTGGCCCAGAAGATTGTGCGGCTCAGGGAGTTGGTGACGTCCGTCGGGTCGTCTTCCAAGACCACCCTTAGGGTCATGCAGTCGTTGGTTGGGTACCTCAATTTTGCCTGCCGGGTTTTGCCCATTGGACGTCCCTTTGCGCGGTGGCTATCACTCGCCATGGTGGGGGTGCAGCTCCCGCATCATTGGATTCAGGTGTCGGTGGGTATGCACGAAGATTTGCGGGTGTGGGACGCTTTCCTAAGGGATTTCAATGGCTGTTTGGTGTTGCAGCTGCTGGAGCTTTTGAATTGGGACCTGCAGTTGTTCACTGATGCAGCGGGCAGTTCTGGTTTTGGGGCCTATTGCCAAGGGGCATGGTGCGCAGAGCCTTGGCCTAGCAATTGGGTCCTCTCTGGCTTGACCCGTAACATCACCTTTTTGGAGCTTTTCCCCATAGTGGTTGCTTTTTGGGTTTGGCCGGAGCGCCTGCACGATCAACAGGTAGTGTTTTGGTGTGATAATGCAGCGGTCTTTGGGGTTATCAATCGGCATGTGCCGTGGTGCCCGAGAGTTGCTTCCCTGATGAGAGTGTTCGCGCTGCCGTGCTTACGATTCAATGTCACTGCCAGGGCGTGTCACGTGCCGGGCTCCCAGAACTCCATTGCTGATGCTCTGTCCCGTTTCCAGTGGGCGCAGTTTCGGCGATTGGCTCCAGAGGCGGACGAGACAGCCTCGCGGTTCCCAGAGCATCTCTGGAGAGTTGGGACTCCGACTTGATGGCATTGCTGGCTGCATCGGTGGTGCGTGGCACTTGGGCGATGTATCGGCGAGGATACTCCCAGGTGAGTGCGTTCTTGAGCGCAAGGGGATGGGCTGGGGGGAGTGTGCCTGACGGGCTGGTGGGCCAATTCATCTTGTGGGCAAAGAAGGAGGGCTGGGCGCGGTCAGCGGTCACGTCGGTGTTGGCCGGGTTTTCCTTCTTTTGTAAGGCGGCTGGGTGGGGCAACCCTGGGGTATCCTTTTTGGTCAAGCATCTTCTGGCAGGGTGGGCTAGAGCGCATCCTAGGTCGCGGGACTGGCGGCTTCTGGTTTCCCATGAACTGTTACTGCAGATATGTGAGGTGTTACCTCACATTGCTGCCTCGGGTTTCGAGGCTGTTTTGTTCCACGCGCTGTTCACGACGGCATTTTTCGGTGCATTCTGCGTGTGCGAGCTCGTGCCTAGGTCCGCGAGGCGGGGCACGTTTGGTGGGCTGGATTTTGCGCACGTCATGGTAGAGGAGTCCCAGGTTCGTATTTATATCCCTCGCTCTAAAACGGACCAGACGGGAAAGGGTGGCTGGGTGGTATTGAGCGCTATCTTTCCCTTGCTATCTTGCCCAGTGCATGCTTTATGGAACTACCTGCGTTTGCGGTTGGGAGCGCAAGTCTAAGTTTTCGTTCACGGGGACGGCAGGCCGGTAACTCAGTTTCAGTTTACGGTGGTGTTGCGTTTGGCGTTGCAGTTCCTGGGCTATGATGACAGTAGCTATGTATCGCATTCCTTCAGGATTGGAGTCGCCACGAGTGTGGCTGCAGCAGGACTCAAAGCACGGGTCATTCAGCGGATCGGTAGGTGGCGTTCGGGGGCATACGAGGGGTACGTTCACCTGTAGGTGTCCTGTGCAGGGCCTGTTGGCTGCGGGCGTGGCCGGTAACCAGCTCACCTTGAGGGTGGGTGGGCGGGGGTGGGTTTCTAACGTTTTTTCCTTCCTATTGCAGAGTTGCTGGCTGGTGGCAGTCCAATTTTCTCCTTTCAGATGGCGCGTGCTCCGGAGACTGGTGGATCATTGGCCACTCATTCGTCTACTGGGCGGAGCGTTGGGCTGCGGTGCGGCCACTAGGCATCCACCTCAGTCGGGCGGATTCCGGAGTTTGGCTGTGCTGGATGGGTCAACGCGGCATGCATTGGTGGCAGCTATTGGCCTGCGTTCGGGCGAAGATTGGTCAACGGCAACAGCCAGTTGGGCTGCTATTCATTTGGGTGGCAATGACTTGGCGAGCTGGTCATGCCAGCAGCTTATCAGAACTGTTCAGAGGGACATTGGTCTGATGCGGGAGTTACTTCCGGGTGTGGCCTTCATGTGGTCGGACATCATCCCACGCCCTGCGTGCTGGGGGCAGTGGCACTGGTTGTGGGGCCTGGTCAAGATCAACAGGCAGATCGGGTGCTGGGTTCAGCAGACAGGTGGGGCTCAGGTTTTGCACCCCTGGGAGGACGTCAGGTGTGCTGGCTTGTATTGCCTGGATGGGGTCCACCTGTCCCCGGTGGGTCAAGACTTGTTGCTGAACGATTGGCAGGAAGCTTTGGAGGGTTGGTGCTGGTCGCAGCTTTCTCTGGGGGGGCGGCGCTAGGTTAGTGGTCTACCTTGCGCCGGTGGTGGGGTAGCGAGCTGTTGCTCGCCGACCCAGTGGGGCATTTGAGGCTGATGCCGCTTTGCATGGGAGTGGCAGTGCTCCTTAGGTTGGGAGAGACACCGGCTGGCGTCTCTGCCCGGTGGAAGGCAACTTGAGCCAGCCTTTGCTAATAACATGGCGAGGCAGGCGGTAGGGAGAATGGGGGGAGGATGATGCACCACTTTGCTAGAAACGGCTGGTGGGGGGCATCATCTGGAATAGGGGGGGTGATGGGGGGGCAGTTGTTGAATTTACGAACATTGAGTTGACCCATGTTGGGCCGGTGTTACAATACTGTTAATAAAGCTGCGACCAAGCAATTTTGCCAAAATTCTGTGTCTGCGTGTTCTGTGAGGGGTGTGCCATTGGGGGAGGGGGGGATTTGGGGCAGAGGCGCAGGCATTTAGCATGCATGGGTGCAGATGCCAGTGGTGGGGGGTGGGGTAGGTGGCTTATGCAGAAGTATCGGGATGGGCATCCGGATACCTCGGTTAATCCAACCGCGCCGTAGGGCCGGTCCCGAGGCCAGTATTATAACCGGGTCCCCGGGGCCAATCCCTGGCACGCTCCATAGGTAGGATCAGAGGGGGGGGGGCAGAGTAGAGACTGAGGGCACCAGCATCGGTCTCAACAGCCATATGGCTGTGACATGGGGGCCAACGATTGGTGGGAGAGGTGGATGGGGGCGGGGCAGCAGCCAGCGAGGGAGATCGTTTGCGTGCGATCTCCCTCTTCCTGCCGGCCAGCCGACAAACCAGGTCCCTACCCACTCTCCCTCGTAATTTGGTGGTAATGTCAGGGGGTGTCGCAGCTGGGGGAGGGGGTTGTGGGCCCCGTTTCGTTGAGGGGTGTGGGTAGCGAGCTGGCGCTCGCCGACCCGGTGGGGCATTTGAGGCTGATGCCGCTTTGTATGGGAGCGGCAGTGCTCCTTAGGTTGGGAGAGACACCGGCTGGCGTCTCTGCCCGGTGGAAGGCAACTTGAGCCGGCCTTTGCTAATAACATGGCGAGGCGGGCGGTAGGGGGAATGGGGGGAGGATGATGCACCACTTTGCTAGAAACGGCTGGTGGGGGCATCATCCGGAATAGGGGGGGGGGGCAGTTGTTGAATTTACGAACGTTGAGTTGGCCCATGTTGGGCCGGTGTTACAATACTGTTAATAAAGCTGCGACCAAGCAATTTTGCCAAAATTCGGTGTCTGCGTGTTCTGTGAGGGGTGTGCCATTGGGGGAGGGGGGTTTTGGGGCAGAGGTGCAGGCATTTAGCACACATGGGTGCGAATGCCAGTGGTGGGGGGTGGGGTAGGTGGTTTATGCAGAAGCATCGGGATGGGCATCCGGATACCTCGGTTACTCTTTCCTTCTTCTCTGGGTATCTCGGGACAGATCAGGAAACATATGAACAGACAGACCCTTAAACAAAACAGATATTTTTTTTTAAAGTACATCTTAAATAGCCATTCTCGATCGGCCACCAAAGCCAAAGATATCAACAAAGTAGCTGGCGTAACAGAATCAGACAACAAAACATTCAATAAATCTGATACATTTAAAGTTTCCATAGCGTCAGGTTCCCCAGGGGTTTTCACATCCAATAACCTATCTTTTTTTCCAGTAGGTATACAGTAGACTTTAGAAAGCAGTGAATGTAATTCCAAAGGAACCCCCAGTGTATCCAAAAGATAGGACTTAAACATATCCCGTGCTGCAACCATAGGAGAATGAGGAAAATTTAGCAATCTCAAATTTGTAGATCTAAATTGGTTTTCCAACATTTCCAATTTCATCTTTTTCCCAGTTAAGTCCTTAAACACTACAGAACACTGCTCCTCCAATTGTGAAACCTTATTGTCCAAAGTAGAGGTCTGAGATTTAACAATGGCCACTGAGTCCTGGCACTTCTGAACGGCCCCAGCATAATCACAAATATGCTGTAATGTCGTGTTAGTTTCAGAGACTAAGCACTCACCAAGTTTTGTAAGGGCTGTCCAAATCGACAGGATCCAAATCGACAGGATCCGATGAGGAAAAGATTGCGTCCCCAATGGGAGGGAGTGTTCTTGCTTCATTATCAGTGAAGGTCTGTGCCTCAGGATCAGCATTTGTGGCTGCAGGTTTGGAACAGGGAGCAGGGATGAGCGGTCCCTGAGATGTTTTATTGGCATCGGGGAAGTCTGGAGTTCTGGTGTCTTTGGCTGCGACTCGGGTGGAGCAAGCTGTTATGGTTCCCTTCACTTTGGAATGACCGGATCATATTACTCTGGAGTTCCCTGAGAGCAACTTGCACCTAGTGCACACATAAGACTTCTCACCAACTGGGAGAAAATCATACATGTGACAATATAAAAGACTGGATAACCCCCATCTTGCTGCTGGACTGCTGTCTGCATCTTAGTTTTAAAGTTTTGTTTAGTTATTTAAGTTGTTTTTAGTTGCAAGGGATTCTTGTACTAATACAACTATACCAAATAAGTTTAAGGGACTTTGTTCACCTCAAGATTAATTACTTTCAGGGCCTTAACTCATCTATTCCTGGTGAGGATAATCTGCTGAACCTAGAAGGGAATGTGAATACTATTCCCCCTTTAATAGGTGTAAGACCCTACGAAGCTAGGATTATGCCTGGGGTTGGTTGAAGTCGGGGTGGGAGACACAGGAAGCAGGAATGGCAAACATCTGCAATCCACATTGTAAGTTTTCCTCTTCTATGGGAAGAAGAGTCAGTTATATAAATTATGAGTTCCTGGGAATTACTTTGGCTGTGCTGTGATGTTAAACTGCAGACAGAAGAAAACAAATTCCATCAATAATTCAACTACACAAGTGCGCTTGGCTGACAGTCTATTGATAACTCCCATGGCTACCAAGTTATCACATCAGAAGATCATTTTCCTGTTGTAAAGTTTGTGGCCCCATATAGATAAAGCCACCAACACTGGGAAAAATCCCAGGAAGATAATTGTGTCAGTATTCAAAGGGATTTATATGTATAGCACTATAGCTAGGCACCCCCTCATAAAAGTACCCTCTCAGGGCCGGATTCTCTGCCACAAATAGTGGCTATTTGTGCCTTCCCCCGCTGCACTGGTTGTGCGGGGAAGTTAGATGGGGGTGTGGAAGGGGCAGCTCGGGTACGGAGTTTGACCGTGCGGTGGGCGGTCGCTGGCCCTGAATGTTCAGGGCCAATTCTAATGTTGGCCCTGTACGTCCAGGGTTGGCGACATTTGCGGGGAAGTTATTCCACCTCTGAGGTGGAATAACTTCCCTGGACATGTTATATTTTGAATGCTGGAGCGTGAATGGGGCAGGGGGGCCGGAATGCACTCCCCGCAGAGCAACCCTGGCCTTAGGAAGCCAGATCGAGGGTCGGGCTGTGGGGAATAAGCTTTTGTTTCCGGCAGCAGGCATCGTGGCTCTTCAATGGAGTCACGGTGCCATGGCAATATGACGCCATGGCGCCACAGCTCCATTGAAGAGCCTTGACTGAGTTAGCCAGGAAGGTCCTGTACATGCAGGCCGGACTGAATCGCAGTCCCAGCCTGCCCATGCAGGACTGTTTACGGTTCTGATCCCTTGGGGCTAGATGTGCCCCGCAAGATCAGAATTGCGATCCCCTCTGTACATCTGGCTCAGACAGGACGTCCGGGGGGGTCTACGTCCAGAACGGAATGAGCCCTTCAGTGTATAGGGTCTCTCTTTCTGTCACTATTCAGTCGCTAGATCAGCCCACCACTAACTTGGCCTTTTTGGATTCTGGGGCTGCTCCAATCTCATGATTAGGGATCCGCTCTGAGACCTTGCGTTTACCCATCTGGATGGTAGTAATTGACAAAGTACCCTTAATCGAAGGCTTAATTACAGCAATCATTCATGATGATTTTTTACAGTAGGCTGTCTTTATAAGGAATCCATGGTATTACTGTATACCCATTGCTAAGCCCATCTTCTTCCATCATTCTGGGTTTATCTTGGTTACAACTCATAATCCATCTATTAACTGAAGATTAGGAACTATTGTAATATGGAGCCAAAAATGAAAAGCCACATGCATTACACACCCTTCAAGTGTGGCAGCCACAATGATTAGGCAGAATATGCAGATACATTCAACAAAAACAAAGCAAAGAAATTATCCCCTGATAGGCTCCATGACCTCCCTATCAATTTTTTATCTGGTACAATGCCTCCCAAAGATGAAATCTATCCTCTATATGAACCTGAGTCAAAAGCTATGAGAGCATATATCAAAGACAGTTTAGAAGAAGGATTCATTAGACCACTCACATCACCAGTTGGGGCTGTTTTTTGGTGGGGAAAAAGGATAGGGGATTGTGTCCCTGTACTGACTACAGAGGATGCAGTAAAATCACTGTTTACATAGAAACATAGAAACATGATGACAGAAAAAGACCACATGGCCTATCTACTCTGTCCTTCCATAACAACAACTACAACAGTCCACTTTTTACCTTTAGAGATCCTCTGTGTTGGTCCCATGCTTTTTTGAATTCAGTTACTGTCCTCATCTCTACCACCTCCACTGGGAGACTATTCCATGGATCCACTACTCTTTCTGTAAAGAAATATTTCCGCATATCACTCCTGAATCTATCTCCCTAACCCTCATCCCATGTCCCCTCGTAGCAGAACTTGCTTTCAATTGAAAGAGGCTCTCTCCCTGAACATTTATGCCACGGAGGTATTTAAACATCTCAATCATATCACCTCTATCCCGCCTTTCCTCTAAAGTGTACATATTAAGATCCTTAAGTCTGTCCTCATATGCTTTATAATGAAACCCATTAATCATTTTAGTAGCAACCCTCTGCACCGACTCCATCCTGTTCACATCCTTTTGAAGGTGCGGTCTCCAGAATTGCACACCATACTCCAAATGAGGTCGCACCAAAGACTTATACCGAGGCATTATCAACTCCTTTTTTCTGCTAGCCATTCCTCTCCGTATGCACCCCAGCATCGTTCTAGCTTTTGCCGTCGCCTTTTCTACCTGTTTAGCTACTTTAAGATCATCAGACACAACCACGCCTAGGTCCCGCTCTTCTTTAGTGGACAAAAGTACTTCACCTCCTATACTGTATTGCTCCCTTGGATTGCTGCAGCCCAAATGCATGACCTTACATTTTTTAACATTAAATCCCAGCTGCCAAATTCTAGACCATTCGTCAAGCTTAGAATCATTATCCCCTTCCCCTGATATTTGATCAGATTAAGGGTGCCTATATTTACATTAAATTGGATCTTTGAGGGACATACGATCCGTATTAGGGAAGGAGATGAATGGAAAGCAGTGTTTAAGACCAGAGTTGGGTTTGATAATTCCAGGACCATGTAAAGCCCTGCGTATTTTGAAATACCTTGTATGTTGAGTCAATGTGTTGTAATATACCTTAGATGATATCTTCATCTACCTTCCTTCCCTTGCTGTTCATAGACAACATGTTAAAAATGTTCTTCAAAATGTTCTTGTGGTGTATCTTGTCTGAGAAAGGATTTGATATGGATGCCATTAAAGGGTCTGCAGTGCTGGAATGACCCCAACCTCAGTGTCTATAAGCAATACAATGTTTTCTAGGGTCTGCTTTAGACAATTCTTTAAGAGATCTTCCACAATTGCTGCACCCATTATGGCCCTTACTAGAAAAGGAGCTAATCACTGGTACTGGTCACGTGATGCAGTTAAGGCATTTCATGACCTCAAAGCAGCCTTCTCTTCAGCCCCTATCTTGTGTTATCCTAACCCTCGAATGTCCTTTATTATGGAAGTAGATATTTCTGAAATAGGGGCAGGAGCAATTCTATTCCAGAGACCAAATCATTAACAAACTCTATCCCTGAGCATATTTTTCTAGGAAATGCTTTCCAGCAGATTAATTATTTATTTTATTATATTCTCTTATATACCATGCTATTCTGCATTAGTGTGGTTTACATTGAACAAATTGAAATTACATTGAACATGGTATTTTAACCTGGAGATAACTATTTTACAGGGAACATGGGCTATGGAGGGTTAAGCAGCTTGCCCAAGACCACAAGGAGCACCTGTGGGACTAGAAACCCCAATCCTTCTGGCCCAAGGTTGCTGTCCTCTAGTGGGATTTGAACCCCTGACCTTCCGGCCTGAAGTACCTTGCCCCAACCACTAGGCCACTCCTCCACTCCATATGACAAAGGGAATTGGAAACTGCTTGCCAATAAATGGGCATTTGAGGGAGTGGAGACATCCGGAAGGGGCCCAACACCTTGTGATGATATACCATAAAAATCTAGAATATATACAGTCCATTCAGAGATTAAGTTCCCATCAAGCTTAATGGGCTTGGTTCTTCACTAGATTCAGCTTTGTGTAACATACTCTCCAGGATGAAAAAATGGCAACACTAATACTCTTTTCAAGAGATTTACTACTGAAACATAAGAAAAAGGACCCATTATACCTGACACATAAGATCCCTTCAGTATTTCTTTGTCTCCAGCAGATGGTGGATGGATATTTTCCTCTTTGTAGAAAATATGAGGATTGAGAGGAAAAGACATTGATTAAACACTCATGAACGACCAACTTGAGTACAGAAAGGTGACTCTCTCACCTGAGTGCAATGTGGAAGGCTCCACTAGACTGTAGTCTTTTTGGTAGTCATAGGAGGAGGGAAAATTGGTTCAATTCCCACGCTCTTATCATGATAAGAGCCTGTTGAGCAGCCACAAATTGAAAGGATTTGGAAGGATCTGAAAGAGTGCAGCAGCCTCACACAACCTCAATGTCCCTCCCTTCTCCTCTGTCCCCTTGCTCTCTCCCAAAGATCACAGAAGGTTCTCAGAGCGATCTGCCTGCCAGCCACCTTAAACGCAGTGCTGCAAAGCCAGCCAGTCAAACAGTTTCAGGGGAGAAGAGCTGAGCCTGGCTGGATTTCTTCCCTGGGGATTTCAGCAGGTGAGTGTCCTTATTGGGGGCTCCTGATTCTGTCTTCTTGATACGCAGTTTGTGGAGGACCACTAGTGACTGCTGGCATGGTGTGGGGATTTCCTGCTGTTTTCTGCATGTGTTAATATCGTTTTTACCTATGGTGCACCTTGGTGGTTGCATGGTCCTAACATGCATTCCGCTCAAACAGCTCCAATGTGCACTCCTTCCCTAGTGCCTGCAATGCACGTAGCGTAAACGTGCAGTTAACACGCATTTGCAGGTTGACACAGTTTTAGTGCATGCTGTTGTGATACTTGCCCTAACTCTCTATGTCTTCTTCTAGAAAATGTTGTTTGACCTGTGGCAAGCGAGGTGCCTCATCCCCAGATTATGAACTCTGCTTTTCCTGCATAGCATCTTCTGAGTCATCCCTGGAGGGCCTGTTTTCCCTCTCTCAGCTGGGGGATGTAGTTAGTCCGGCCTTGCCTGCCTCAGGGCAGGAGGTAACGGCGTAATGGGTAAGAATATTCAGCTGGCCACAGTTTCCAGCAATTGTGCTGTGAGCCATTCATTATCCTCTAGGGGTCTTTGGCGGCTGTACCCCCTGGTGTTGGAGAGTCATGTTCGAGAGAAGAGCTTCCAGACTCCAGATTGTCCTCCCTGGAATTCTTTTCCTTTTTGCAACAGGCTTGGTCCTTCTGGCATGGAAATTCAGACCCTGTGGTCTCTGGGTACCCTCAGGCACAGTCTCGTGCAGGGCAGGCTGAATATGGAAGCCCTATTCAATTACCTTTGGATAAGCATCCCCAGCAAGGGGCACTCCCTGAAGATGGGGAACAGCTGGGAGCTATCTGAGATGTTGACTACGACTCAAATTCAGGTGGCTTGCTACCGAGCTTTGATATGGAAGAAGAAGTGCTCTCGCCTTCAGAAGATTATGCAGAGGCTGGCGTGATCTGCCTATTCTGGTGGCATTGATTACCAGGGTCTCATCTGCTTTGAACATGATGGATGCTTCCGGCATGGAGCAGGAGTCAAAGGTTCACCCACTCCTTCAAGGGAAGCGAAAATCCAGTACTGTCTTCCCGTTCCTGGACGTGATCAAGGATATGATCTGGTCAGAGTGTGTAAAAAGATCTGTGCTCTCCCGGAGGAGGAATGCATCAAGTAGTTTGGCATTCTCAAGGTGGATACACAGGTCATGGCAGTTACCAGACGGACCACCATTCCTGTGGAAGGCAGATCAGCCTTAAAGGATTTTCTAGACCATATGGTGGATTCCTTGCTGAGGAACCTCTTCCCCGTGGTGGTGGCTATTCTGTAGTTGGCGGTATGTACCAGCCTGATGTCTCGAGCCCTAGTCCAGTGGATTCAGTCTCTTCCGTCAGATGATACTACCCCTCTTTTTGAGTCGGTTATGTCCTTCCTTGCTGATGCCATGAATGACCTGGTACACTTGGTGGCTAGGGATGGTGCTCTGATGATTGTGTCACATTGTGTTGGATTTGGTCCTAGCACTGGGCAGCAGACACATTGTTCAAAGCCTGGTTTGCCCAACTGGCTTTTAAGGGGAAGCTTTTGTTTGGAGCTTTCTCTCTTCCCATGCTCTTCTCGATCCCTTACAATCCGGTTTTCGTCCTTTGCACTCTACTGAAACTGCTCTTGTCAAAGTCTCCAGTGACTTGTTCCTGGCTAAATCTAAAGGCCTTTACTCTGTCCTTATCCTCCTTGACCTTTCTGCTGCCTTTGACACTGTTGACCATGATCTTCTCCTTGACACTTTGTCCTCACTTGGCTTTAGGGACTCTGTTCTCTCCTGGTTCTCCTCATATCTCTCCCATCACTCCTTTAGTGTATGTTCTGGTGGCTCCTCCGCCTCTGTTACCCTGCTCTCGGTTGGTGTCCCCCAGGGTTCTGTCTTGGGTCCCCTTCTTTTTTCTCTCTATACCCAATCCCTTGGTGCGCTTATTTCCTCTCATGGATTTCAGTACCATCTCTATGCTGATGACTCTCAACTCTATCTCTCTACTCCTGATCTTTCTTCTGCTTTCCAGTCCCGGATCTCTTGCTGTCTCTCTGCCATTGCTGCCTGGATGTTCCATCGTCGCCTTAAATTGAACATGGCCAAGACTGAACTTCTCGTTTTTTCTCCTAAAATTTCCCTTTCTCCTTCTTCTTTTTCAGTCTCTGTTGATGGCTCTGTTCTCCAACCTGTTTCATCTGCTTGCAATTTGGGTGTTATTTTTGACTCTTCGCTCTCTTTCTCCTCTCATATCCAACTCGCACAATACTGTATCTGTTTATACTGAGTGATAAGGAACGTTAGGACTGTATCCCTATTTTGTTAAAGTAATAAGAAACGCTGTACCCCAACCCATCTATCCCTGCTAGACTGTTGGTACCCAACAACTATCTTGCCGGCCTACACTAACTCATCTCTAGGCCAGCTGACTTGACTTCACCCCACACTGCGCCACTCGAATCCAAAATCCAAGTATTTCTGGCAGACATAAAATGGAGCCTGCTCACACCTTCCTGATTTTGTGCATGTGTATACTAACATCTTCATATAGAACCATCCCACACTCACAATACTGCATTCCTCTACTATATACACCAATCTACCTTCTCCACCCCCCCCCCTCCATTACCCATCCTGCATCAATACAACTTAAATCCTAGCACCACCACACAAACACCACGTAAATTACCCCAACGACACACCCATATCAAAGGGAACAAATCTCAAAAACACCCTAAAACCAAAGCAAAGAACACTATTGGATCTCAAATACAACTCACACGAACCACACACCAAGAACATCACACATGTAACATTATCCTTATTAATGCTAGGTCAATAAGGAATAAAACGCATATTATCCACAACATTCTAACTGACGAACAACCAGATATCCTATGCATAACAGAAACATGGCTCACTGACTCAGACTCTGCAACAATGAACCAAATACAGAAGCCCGGATACCAACTATACAACTGCCCACGCATCAACAGAAGAGGAGGCGGAGTCCTTATAGCAGCCAAAACCAGCCTTCAACTCACAACCACATCTACGGTCACAAATCCAGATCTTGACCTACTTAAAGTCGAGAGCATGGCATTATCCATCTGCCTAATCTATCGACCTCCCTCACCACAGCACGAAACACTAGCCACAGCACTAGAAACCATCACATCCACACAAAGCAAAAAATTCCAGATCATCCTCGGAGATTTGAACCTAGCATCAATTCCTCCGTCCCACACGGACTCCTTCTATGAAGCCATCGACCAATTGGGTTTCCAACAAATAATAAGCAACCCCACACACGATAGAGGAAACATCCTAGATATGATTTTCATACCCAGAAATCCACAACAAAGCAATGAACCACCTATAATAAACATAACTCAAGTACCATGGTCAGACCACCACCAAATCAACTGTAAACTTAAACTACAGTGCCAACCCAAAAACTCAAAGGAGATGAGAATGACCAACCCCATTAGGAAATTCAGCAAACTCAACGAGGAACACCTCATAAGCACCATTGCATCCCACATAAACCTAGATTCCACAGACCTAGACGAACTAACTAACAGATGGAACACACACATCCAAAATACATCTAACCCAACTCTGAAACACACATCAAACCCACATAAGACCAACTCAGAACCCTGGTACACAGGAACTCTAATAAAATCAAAAAGGGAGCTCCGTAAAATAGAGAGAAAATGGAGACAAACCAAATCCTCCGATCTCAAAACTAAATACATGGCCCATCTCGCAAAATACAAAGACGACGTGAACAATGCAAAAAAATTACATCACACCAACATCCTAAACAAGGCAATCAATCGCCCACGAGAGTTATTTGAACTAGTCAAATCACTAACCAAAACCGACCAAAATGCCAACCTCAACAAATCCATCAAGGTCCAAACACTGGCAAACCACTACGCGACCAAACTGACGGCCCCTGGTCCTCCACCCCCCCACCAACACCACAAATCAGAAGTGAGAACAACACAACGCAAAACCAGTTATGGGAGCACTTCCACAAAATAGGAACCAAGCAAATCACAGCCATTGTCACAAGCCTGAAAAGCACCACCTCCCCACTAGATCCCTGTCCTGCATCCTGGATCAAGGCAGTGAAACAAGACATAGCACCTCACATAGCACACATAGTTAACCTATCCCTACAACAAGGAATCATGCCCTCAGAACTAAAGAAATCAGTCATTAGACCGATCCTAAAAACACTACACTCAACGGAGAAGACCCAGCCTCCTACCGTCCCATATCAAGTATCTCATTCCTGGCAAAGATCATAGAAAAAACGGTCCTTCTACAACTCCAAGACCATCTGACTGACAGTGCTCCTCTTGATGACCAGCAATATGGCTTCAGGCAACATCATGGAGTTGAAACCCTGTTACTAGTTCTACTTAACAACCTCCTAAAGGGCCTTGAAAACAAAAAGAAAATGTACATTCTTGTATTCATTGACATCTCAGCTGCCTTTGATACAGTTAATCATGGGACCCTCATAAATAGGATAAAATCAATAGGAATAACAGGAACCCCACTAAAATGGTTCTCATCCTACATCTCAAATCGAACACAACAGGTTCAATTCAACGGAGAAAAAGCAGAATCTTTCTCACAAACACAGGGAATCCCCCAAGGCTCTGCTCTCTCAGCACTTCTGTTTAACATATATATGCAGCCACTATGCAAAATTTTCTCACGGCACGAAATTAATTACCACATCTATGCCGATGATATCATGCTATACACACAACTAGACACTAAAAACCCAGACTACAACCCACTGGAGACATGTATCGGAGAGATGCAAGACTGGTTACAACAAAGTAGTATGTCAATTAATCACAAAAAAACCGAAGTAATGTATATCTCCAAAGAACCAAATTTTGACCCTCCCACATCAATAACACTATGTAACAACACTTACCAAACAAAAAAAGAAATAAAGTATCTAGGAGTCACATTTGACTGTGACCTAAAGATGGAAAAACACCTCCGAAAGACCAACAGAGCAGTTTTCCACAAGCTTAGAGTGCTCCAACCCATTCGGAATATTATTGATCCCCAAGACTTCAGAACAGTGGCCCAAGCACTCATCATGCCACATTTTGACTACTGCAATGCCATCCTACAAGGTTTACCTAAAAAAACCCTAAACATATTACAAATGGCACAAAATGTAGCTGCCAGGGTCATAATGAAGAAAAATCTAAGTGACCACATCACACCAGTACTAATTCAATTACACTGGCTACCCATAACAGCTCGCACAAAATACAAAATACTAACAACCACCTTCAAACTCATCCACAACTTAGCACCTTCCTTCCTCAACAACCTAGTAAGATTGCAACCTCCTACCCGAAACAGAAGAACCCACAATTCCAACATCCTTCACACTCCAACAGATATAAGATCTGCCAAAGCTAACACCAGCCACAGGGCTTTCTCATATGCAGCGCCAACACTGTGGAACCAACTCCCACCAGAACTACGAGCTAGCAATGACCTTCTAGACTTCAGAAAGAAACTCAAAACGCACATTTTCCAATCACATTTCAACCTGAACTAAACCCACAGATGGAGCAGCCCCTGACCACTGTGTCCAAGAAGATTATCCTGTATATATGTATTTATGTATATATGTAAATGAACTCCCCCATAGCTAAGAAGTGTTAACTCTGTATGATGTGCTTTTCTGACAATCTGTATGTAAACAAAATTTGTACCTGCCTTGATTCGGCAGTTTCACAATAGTAATCCTACCCGCTTCTGATCGCTGGAAGGAGCGGGCTACAAATGCTTGCTAAATAAAATAAAATAAATAAATAAACTCATCGCTAAGACCTGTCACTTCTTTCTCTTCAACATTGGCAAAATCCGTCCCTTTCTCTCTGAGCTCACTACTAAAACCCTCATCCATTCCCTAATCACCTCCCGCCTTGATTTTTGTAACCTCCTTCTTGCTGATCTCTCTCAGTCTCATCTCTTCCCTCTTCAGTCTATTCAGCACTCCGCTGCCCGTTTGATTTTCCGTCAGCCTCGTTTTGCCCACATCACATCTCTCCTCAGATCTCTTCACTGGCTCCCTATCCATTTCCATATTTACTTTAAGCTTCTCCTTCTGACCTATAAGTGCATTCACTCTGTGGCTCTTATTTTATTTATTTATTTATTTATTTTAGTTGTATTTATATCCTGCTTTTCACCGGGTCAAAGCGGTCAATTGGGAGATACATTTAACACGAGGGGATATGACACACATATGCTAATACTTACAGGGAACATGGGCAATGGAGGGTTAAGTGGCTTGCCCAAGACCACAAGGAGTACCTAATGGACTAGAAATCCCAGTCCCTCTGGCCTGAGATTGCTGTCCCCAGGTGGGACTTGAACCCCCAGCCCTCCGGTCTGAAGTACCTTGTCCTAACCACTAGGCCACTCCTCCCAGCTCTTCAGTACCTTTCTTCTGTCATTTCTCCCTATTTCCCCCCTTGTGTACTCTGTTCTTCTTCCCAGTTGCTTCTTGCTATGCCCTTCTCCTCTATTGCCAACTCCATATTCTGCTCTTTTCACCTTGCTGCTCCCTATGCTTGGAATAAACTTCCTTTGTCTATATGTCAGGCATCTTCTTTGCCCCTCTTCAAACTCAAGTTAAAAGCTCATCTTTTCGCCTCTGCCTTTTGGCTCTTGATTTTGCTGTTCTCCTTCCTTCCCCTCTTTTATTTCACCTTTCTTTCCTCCTCTTACACTTGTTCTTACCTCTTTCCTTTGTCCTGTCTCTCCTGCTCTTGTCTCTTTGCCCTTGTTCTTATCTTTTTTCTACTCCTTTTCTTGCTTTGTCTTTTTAGATTGTACGCTCTTTTGAGCAGGGACTGTCTTTTTGTGTTTTCATTGTACAGCGCTGCTTGCGCCTGGTAGCGCTTTATAAATGCTTAGTAGTAGTAGTAGTAGTAGTAGTAGTAGTAGGCCTCAGGCTCGTTCTCAGTCCTTTCGTGGAGCACATGAGCCCAGAGACTCAGTCCCCTCCAGAGGAGGACCCTCTCAGGCTGTGCAATCAAGGTTTTGGGGCCCATTTCCTGGTTCCTCCAGTTGGAGGCAGGCTTCACCTTTACTTTCAGGAATGGACATGGGTCACCAAGGATCACTGGGGGCTATACACCATTTAGTTCGGATGTGTCCTGGAATGCAAAGAACCATTTCCAATGCCTTCAGTCATTTCCCCTTGTAGTTCTGTGATCTAAAGTGTCAGCTGTGTGGACCACCTTGGACAAGTTTCCGCTCCTAAAGGTGCAGTGCCCATCATTCTGGATGAATGGGGCAAGGGCAAATACTCCATCTATTTTATGGTGCCCAAAAAGGGTGGTTCCTTCAGGCCAATTCTGGACCTCAAGGGGGTCAACAAGCCCTTGCGCATCCTGCACTTCCGCAATGTGACAAAAACTAAAATGATAAAACCAAAGTAATTCATAGACAGCCTATAATATGAATGGATCCATAAAGTAATTATGTAGCCAAAGGAGTATGGTAGAATTCTATTTATTGATAGAAAACCTTTACATTCACAGTAATAATCCATACGAGGATAAATCAAAAGAAATAATGTTGATCAGCTACAATGTGAATGACCAACTGCATATAGTTAATGTGAATGTCCAAAACGAAATACTAAATAACACACTCCATGATGAACAAAAAATGATTATTGGTTAAAAATATGTTAAAAAGTATAATAAAGAAATGTTAGAGGAGATTGCTAAAAAAGGGAGGAGGAGGAGGGAGAAAGAGCAAGGAAGGGGGGAAGGGAAGTGGAGAGGGGAGGGAGGGGGAAGGGGAAAAAAGAGAGAGGAGGGGAGGGGAGAACAGAGGGGAGGGAAGGGGAGGGGGATAGGGGTTATGGGTGAGTGGAGAGAGGGGGGAAAGGAAGGAAAAAGAGAGGAAGGGGGAAAGCAAGAGAAGGAAGAGGGGGAAAAAGGGAGGGAAAGGTGAAGGAGAGGGGAAAGGAGGAGAGGGAGGAGAAGGAGGAGAAGGGGGAAGGGAAGGGTGGAAGGAGGGAGGGAAGGGAAGGAAAAGAATGTATGTGTAATTGAGAGATATCACTTACCCAAAGACAATGAAAAATCTTGATCTGCATTAAGGTCATCAGGAACCATAGTGTTCAACTCAAAAATGCAGCATTGTTCTAAACTTAAGAGGTTCTTATTCAAATCTCCACCTCTCCAGTGGGGCCTGTCTCTCCTGATCACAACAAATTTCAAATCTGCAATGGAGTGACCAGCTTTGTTCCAATGAGAAACTAATGGTTTGCCTTGAACTTTACACTTCGAGCAACTATGATGCTCAGTGATCCGCATGCGGACTATATGACTAGTTTTACCAACACCTGGACCGGATGGTATACATCCAAGGGTGTTGAAAGAACTAAAATATGAGATTGCAGACCTGCTATTAGTAATTTGTGAACTATCATTAAAATCATCTGTAATACCTGAAGACTGGAGGATGGCTAATGTAACGCCGATTTTTAAAAAGGGTTCCAGGGGTGATCCGGGAAACTACAGACCATTGAGCCTGACGTCAGTACCAGGAAAATTGGTAGAAATCATCATAAAGAACAAACAAAATTACTGAACATGCTACATGTAGGTATCATAAGGAAAGGAATAGAAAATAAAACAAAGGATATTATAATGCCTCTGTATCATTCCATGGTGCGACCGCACCTTGAATATTGTGTGCAATTTTGGTCATCATATCTTAAAATGGATATAGCATTATTAGAAAAGGTACAGAGAAGAGCCACCAAAATAATAAAGGGAATGGAAGGATACCCCTAGGAAGAGAGGCTAAAATGGTTAGGGCTCTTCAACCTGGAAAAGAGACGGCTGAGAGGAGATATGATAGAGGTCTATAAATTAATGAATGGAGTGGAACAGGTAAACATAGATCAATTGTTTATGTCATCAGAATATAGAAAGACTAGGGGACATGCAATGAAGTTACAGGGTAAGCTATTTAAAACTAAAAAGAGAAAATATTTTTTCACTCAACGTGTAATCAAGCTCTGGAATTTGTTACCGGAGGATGTCGTAAAAGCTTTTAGTGTAGCTAGGTTTAAAAAAGGTTTGGACAAGTTCCTGGAGGGAAGGTCCATAAACCATGATTAAAAGGGATGCAGGATATCACTGCTTGACCCAGTACAAGCATTGTGAAATCTGTGTCTTTTGGGGAAGCTGCTAGGTACTTATGACCTGGATTGGCCACTGTTGGAAAAAGGATACTTGGTTTGATGGACTGTAGTCTTTATTTTATTTCTTTTTTATACTGTGCTATTTATAATCAGTGTGGTTTTACATGTATACTAACAGGTACTTTTTTTTTTCTTACCTTGTCCCTGAAGGGCTCACAATCTAAGTGTGCCTGAGGCAATGGAGGGTTAAGTGGCTTGCCCAAAGCCACAAGGAGTGGCCATGGGAGTAGAGACCCCAGTCCCTCTGGCCTGAAGTTGCTTGTCCCCATGTGGGAATTGAACCCCTGGCCTTCCAGCCTGAGGTAACCTGTTCTAACCACTGAGCCACTCCTCCCTCCAGTCTGTCCCAGTTTGGCATATCTTATGTTCTTATATCCTAGTCCGCATGGACATATAATAAGATAACCAACGTTTGTAGATTCACAATTTGTGAACTCTGTTAACATGAGCTTCCATTGTGATATTGGAAAAATGAAAGAACCCTTAGAAACAAGTGTATACTCACATGCTGTGCATCTGTCACATTTAAAGTGACCAGCAAATTTGTTACAGGGGCGACAAACAGTGAGCACTGAAGGTACCAATGTATTCGCCAGGTTTTGGTTTCTTTTATATGCAACAACCAGCTTCTTACCGGATAAGGATGGTACAGTATTCAAAATACGCCATTCCTCTTTCAGAATATTGTGGATCTTATGAGACAAATTAGAGAAAGTCAAAGTGCAAATCATGTGTTCTGGCTTATCCTCAACTTTATTATTATTATTAAGTAGCTCTCTTCAATTAGAGTTCTTAGCCCTTTGGTAAGCTTGTGTGATACATTTATCAGGATAACATCTACTGTGGAAACGCTCAACCATAGCAGCGGCATGGATCTCAAAGTTGATCTCCATAGAGCAAATACATCAAATGTGAAGAAATTGGCTAGTGGGTAAATTTTGCTTGAGTGACTTGTTATGAAAATTGGTATAATGCAACAAATTATTGCGATCAGTGGATTTTCTAAACAAACGGTTTAAAAAACTTACCCAAATATTCAGTTCCGGTGGCTGAATATGGCCCCAACATTGAATATCCAGGTTAAAGGTTCTGTGGCAATGGCTAGCCACCACCGCTGAATATCCTTCCCCTGCATATTCAGGAAAAGAGTGGGATCACTTGGCATCTATATGTAATTCCAAGTACTGTATTAAAGCTGTATTCCAGGAAAATATGCATATAAGTGCAACCAGTTAAGCAGCAAGGCTTCAAAAGGCACTTTTTCCATTTATAAATTCATCTAAATTAGCAAAAGGCTAAGCACCATTGCCTTCTCAATCATTCATTTTAAATCTTGGCTAAAATGAGCACTTTGCTGACATTTAGGTGCCCTTTTACTAAAGTGCACTATGCGATTAATGCGTGATTTGTCTTGAACTCGGGCCTATGACAACAGTTACTGCAGAGACATGATAGAACTCACACTGATTTTCATGCTAACTGCCAATCACGCATTAGAGTGTCAAATGGCTGGATTTGGGTCAGAAAGTGAGTGTGGTGAGCACAGGGCAGTTAGCATGAGGTACATATTGCACGCTTGGGTTCACCTTATACCATTTCAATTGGTGGAGGTAGGTGCATCTGCAGAAATAGTGCCATGCATTAGTGTACGTATCCACGTATTACCTGTTGGGAACATGACAGTTATTGCAGAGGATTTGCATTTAACACACTTTAGGTTTTGTGCTACAGGTGCAATAAGTGCAAAAAGCCTAATGCACTTTTGCTTCGGAGGAATTGAAAAAGTTGATGTGGAATTTTTTAAAATTTAAGTTTATTAGGAATACATGTATAATTTTTGGACCACCCAAACCATGTCCACAACATGACCTCCTTGAGTCTGTGCATCCCAGGTCATCTGTATATGTGCACTCAAAAATTGGCATTTACATGTATATGCAATCTATATGTATAAATGCTACTATTTACATGTGCTAATGCCACACAAGTCTTCTAAAATGAGATCCCTGCTAAGCATTGATGGGGATGCTGGGTGCCAAGTCGAGTGGTTAGAGTGGGTTCATACTGATACTGATTAGGGAGAGATGGTGAGTGCCAACCATCATTAATGGAGCTCGGGGGTGGGGATGCTTCATCAGGGGGAATTGTTTTTTTCTTTTCCTTAGTGCAGGGGTGGGCAATTCCGGCCCTCGTGCACCACAATCCAGCCTGGTTTTCATGATGTCCCTAATGAATATTCATGAGATCTATTTGCATCCACTGCCTTCCATTGTATGGAAATACATTCATGAATATTCATTAGGGCCATCATGAAAACAAGGCTGGATTGTGGTGCATGAGGGCCGGAATTGCCCACCTCTGCCTTAGTGGACGCATTACTGTATACAGATAGTGCAGTTGTATTTATGCCTCCTCTTGTGGAGGTGTTAAGCACAACCACACTAATTGTAAGCTGTGACTGTTCTTGTGCAGTAAGGTGCCGAGCACTAACTCACTGTGCAGTCCATGCCTGTTCTCCACCCATAACCTGTCCAATTTCTGCCCCATACCTCAGCATGCAGTTAGCACATGTATTAGCATATGCTGTCATGCCAGCATAGCAACTGTTTCCATGTTTGTGTGCTAACAGCTGACGCTAATTTGCATGTTAGTTGCTTAATGCACCTTAGTAAACATGCCCCTAAGTAACTAATTTATGTTTAACGTTTATGCAATTTCTTGATATACCACCCAGGCTGAAGGGAATCAGAGTGGTTTACAATCACTACAATCACTATTTCTGATCTGAGTTCATCAGGTAGAGAATTCCATATCATAGCTGAATCCTACAATGTACACTTTTGCATACTCCAAGCCTAAAATCCTTTGAGAGTGAAAGCACTAAACAATTTACATTCTGAGATCTTGGCAATCTTGAAGGGTGACATTGATGCATGAAAACAGCTCTATGTCATTCACAGTTTTAAAGACCAATGTAAAAGGTTTAAACTCATTTCTAAATTTAATAGGCAGCCAATGTAGATCTATGAGTAGGGGAGCCCCCATGCCCCATCTTTCTTCTTCTGTGATTAACTTGGCAGATGTATTTTGGATTAGCTAGAAATTATCCATTGTTTTTTGCACATGCTAAGGTAGACAATATAGCAATAGTCTACGTGGGACAGGGTAATTGCTTGCACTGCTGATCGCAAATCAGTTTGTGCCAAAAAGGACTAAGGTTGTCGTAACAATTGTAGATTATAAAATCAATGATGTATAATATAAGTAAGAGTTCTGAAGAAAAATGTTAATGCTCCTATCAACAACAAATAACATTATACACTTGCATTCCCATTACTTCAATAACAGTTATGTTTTTCTTCAGACTAAAAAAGGCAAATAAACAGATATTCTCTGGGAACAAGCAGGAAGTCAGTCCTCACATATGGGTGATGTCGGCGCTGATGGAGCCCTCGTGCGGAGCAAATCCCCAGCTTTCAGAGAAAGCCTTTGGGAGTTGCCATCACGCATGTGCGGTCCCCTTCCCGTTCAGTCTCCTTTTTTCCGCGGAGCCCTATGGACGTAGTCCTTGTGTCCCTGTAAAAAAGCGGATGTTTTGTCTCTTTTCTCGACCAGTCGACACTGGTATCTCTTCCTGCCTTCGGCTCAGTACGCCGGTATTGAGTCCGTCTCCTTTTTCTGTTTTTGTCCTTCGTGACTGGCATTCACGTCTTTTTTTTCTTTTTCAGTGGCAGCCCGGGTCTTCAACCTCGCAGGGGCCCTTTTTCCCCCGATGGCTGCCAGCGGGTTTAAAAAATGTGAACGGTGTGTTAAACTCATGTCTCTCACAGATACGCATGACTGCTGTCTCCGGTGCCTCGGGCCCGACCATGACCCATCGGTCTGTGGCCCATGTAGGAAAATGTCCTCGAAGGCATTGAAGAGCCGCCAGCAGCAGCATGATAGGATTTTTTCCATGTCTCTGTCTCCTAGAGCCCGGACCTCATCCGAGGCCTCCACGTCTCGGAGGGAGCATTTCGAGCCCGAGCAGCATCAAGGTTCCTCGGAAAGGGCTCCCCCTCTGAGGGAGCATAACAGGAAGAAGAAATCCTTGAAGGCGGCGTCTCTGGATGGCTTTGAGTGACCCGGCACCTCCCGGGGCCCGTTTGTGGAGCCCCGAGCACTGACCTGGATCTTTGGAGAAGGAGCTCACGGCAAAGATGCCTTGTTGGGAGTCGGAGCAGCCGAGGCAAGTACCAACTGTCCTCGTCAAGGACTCCCCTCTGGGGGAACTGGTGTCGGGCCCGACCATGTCAGGGCCCAAGCCGGTGGCTGCGGAGCCTTCCGGACTCAAGTTCAGAATGGCAGCTTTGGAGCACAGTTTCACTGCCTTCATGGAGCAGCAGCAGGCGCTGATAGCCGGCCTGTCCGATTCCTTCGCCCTAACCACCGGGCCCTCGACATCAAAGTCGACCCCGGAGGCCGAGCCGATCCTTGAAGCCTTTCGGGCTCAAGTCGATCCTCGGTCAAGGTCTCTCTCGACCTCACGTTCAGGACCATGGTCATTGTCGCCGAGCCTGCCAGTGTTGGGACGGTCTGCGCCGGGGCACTCGATGCATGATGAGCCCCCCCGATTCCTTCTTGGCGGCATCGGCATGGGAAACTGAGGATGAGGAGTCCCCAGATACCCGCCGGCACAGGGATGCACCTTCTGATTCCCCGGTATCCAAGCCTCGGAGAATGTCCCCTCCGGAGGACATGAGATTCTTGGACTTCATGCGGGATATGTCTAAGGCTTTAGCATTCCCCATGGAGTCCGAGGAGGATCCTCGAGCCAACGAGCTTGAGATCCTTCAGTATGAGACCCCCCTCAGGAGGCCCTTTTTGTACCTGTGCCTCCGATCCTGGAATGACTGATTCTCCACATGTGGGAGACACTGGTGTCGGTGCCAGTGATCAGCAAACGGCTCAACTTGATGTATCGAGTCCGCCGGAGCCCTGGATTTTAAAAGTCGCAGCTGCCACACAACTCCATGGTTGTGGAATTGGCCATGCACCGGTTGAAGAGCCAGAAGACGCACTTCTCGGTGCCTCCCGGCAGGGAGGCCCGCAACTTGGATGCCCTCGGCAGAAAGTGCTTCCAGGGTTCAATGCTGACTTGTCGGATCCAGGCATACCAGCTGTACATTATCAATGTCCCTGTTTAATGTACATTTACCAAGTTTAAGTTACAATGTAAACCTCTTTGATTGAAATGATAAAGCAGTATAAAAAAACTTAAATAAATAAAATAAATAAATACATGGGCATGTACCTGAGGGACCTGACGAAGGAACTCTCCGGGTTCTCAGCTGGTCTCTCCGAGGAACCTTTGCAGTGCTTTAAGGGCCTGTCCAAAGCTGTCCATGAGTGCTCGAAGTTTATGTCTCGGGCGGCCTATGACAGGTTTAAGTCAGCGGCATTGGTGCATGCCACTAGGCTTGGCTGCAGTCGTTGGATCTCAAACAATGGGTTCAAGACAAGTTGTTTGATGTCCCATACCAAGGGGAGAATCTCTTTGGCAAACCCATGACCGACAAGGCCGCAGAGTTGGAGACCGAGTACATGACGAGGACATGGCTCTCCAAGAAGACCTCTGCCCCTTCTCGCAAGAAGGGCTTGTGTAAAAAGCCCTTCTACCTGAGGAAGGGTGCTGCTTACCGAAGCTACCCCCCATTTTCAGGCCTCCACGGCTCCCCAACAGGGGCAGCAGGCCAAGGGAGAGGGGCATGGCCCGCTTAAGCAGAAAGCCCCCAAACCCCAGGCACTGGCTCCGGCCCAGCCTGGCAGTGTCTTTTGACTCCTACAGCATGGCCACTCTTCCCACAGGAGACAGGCAGATTACAGGAGGCCGGCTTGCTCTTTATGCCCACAGGTGGACAGCCATTACCACCTATGCCTGGGTCTTGCAGGTAGTCCGGGAGGGCTATCTCCTTCATCTAGCCCAGCTTCCTCCTCACTATTTTCCAGGAGGGCCCATCAGGTCTCCACTTCACCGGGAACTCCTTCTGAAGGAGTTAGCAGGTCTTCTCGAGGATCAAGCGGTAGAACCGGTGCCCCACCACTTGCAGGGAAGGGGCTTCTACTCCAGGTACTTTCTGGTACCAAAAAGGACTTGAGGCCTCAGGCCCATCCTCGACCTGTGCAACCTCAACAAATTCCTGGTGAGGGAGAAGTTCAAGATGCTCTCCCTTGGAATATTGCTATGTTACCTCCCCCAGGGAGACTGGCTATGTTCCTTAGACCTAAAAGATGCGTATACACACATCCTGATACACCCAAACCACAGGCAGTATCTGTGCTTTGTGGTGGGGGAAACCACTACCATTACAGGGTACTCCCCTTCGGCCTTGCCTTGGCCCCCAGGGTGTTCACAAAGTGCCTAGCTGTAATTTCCACCTTCCTCAGGCTCCAAGGTGTCCCATACCTCGATGACTGGCTCATCAGAGGCACCTCAGCCTCCGAGGCCCACCAGGCCACAGCTCGTACCATCCAGGTGCTGCAACACCTGGAGTTCGTGGTCAACTACCCCAAGTCCAGCCTCACTCTGACTCAGCAGCTGGAGCTCATTGAGGCCAGCCTCAATACCCTTCAGGCGAAGACCTATCTGCCAGGTCAGGCAGACTCATGGCTCTAGCAAGGCAAGTGAGTCACAAATTTGTGGTGTCAGCAAGACATTTCCTGCGCCTCCTCGGGCACATGGCTTCCACAGTAGATGTGACCCCCGATGCCCACCTCCACATGTGGACCGCTCAATGGTGTCTCAGGGACCAGTGATCTCAGGCCTCAGGGCACCTTCAGGACAGGGTCATAGTATCCCGATGTCTGGTATGGTCCCTGGCATGGTGGCTTCAACCACATCACTTGGAGGCAGGGATGCCTTTCCAGGTTTTTATTTATTTATTTATTTAACTATTTCTTTTATACCGCCCCTTCCAGAGATCAAGGGCGGTTTACATATAACAGGTTAACAGTCTTGTACACAGTTTGTATACATTTTACATAGAACAATAGAAATCAACTATTTACATTGAACATTGTACATAGAACAATAGAAATCAACTATTTACATTGAACAGTAAATATATTAAAGAAAAACAATAAGCAGAGACATCTTTTAAGTATTAAAGCAAGAACTTTGTAGGTATTAAAGCAAACACATCAAACTTTTTACAAATGTATATTTACAGTGTGTGGTGTGTGTGTTGTGTGGGGCAGATATTGGTGTAGGTGTTGGAATTTAGTTCCTTTTTTTTTGTCGTCTTTGAGGCGTGTGAGTGGGGGGGGGGGGTAGGCTTGTGTTTATATTGTTTGGGTTAAGGGAGTTTGTGCATGTGTGACCAGGTTTGTTGTGGAGCTAGCTTTGGGGTAGTAGGGGACTTCGAAGTGTTCAGTGAACAGGTAGGTCTTTAATTCTTTTCTGAATTGGAAGAGGTCTCTTATGGTGCGAAGTTCAATAGGGAGGTCGTTCCAGAGTGTAGGGGCAGTGAATGAGAATGCTCTGGAGCTAGTGGTGTTCTTAGTTTTGCGGATGGTTTTAGGTATGATGAGCGAGTGGGCCGCGTTTTGTCTGAGGGTCCTTGTCGAAGTTGGAGATTGCAGTAATGTGGATAAGTGTGAGGGGATTATGTCGTTTATGAGTTTATAGGTTGTTAGGATGATTTTATATTTAATTCTACTGTTTATAGGGAGCCAGTGGAGGTCTAGCAGTATAGGGGTTACGTGATCTGTTAGGGGAGCTTTAGCAATCACTTTTGCACAGATGTTTTGTGCTCTTTGCAGAAGGTAGGTGATTTTTTGCGGGAGGCCTATTAGGAGACTATTGCAATAGTCAAAGTGAGGGGTGATCAGTGTACTTACTACGGATCTAAAGTCTGGTGTTTCTAGGAGTGGCCTTAGGTGTTGAATTGTTTTGAGTTTATAGAAAATGGTTTTTACTGTTTGTTTTATGTGTGGTAACATGGTGAGAGTGTGGTCTATTATTACTCCTAAGTATTTTACCTGTTTTCTGACAGGTATGGAGGTTTTGTTGATAGTGATTATTTCCGGGTAGGTGTTCTCAGTCATAGATGATCTTGTCACAAACATTGCCTCAGTTTTTTTGAAGTTTATGCTGAGGTGGTTAGTTTCCATCCAGGAGGTGGTTTCAGCCATGCATTTGGATAGCGAGTCATATGTAGGGTTTTTAATGGTTATGGGGGTAGCTAGCATGATGTCATCGGCATATATAAAGTGGTTAATCTTGTGTTTTTTAAATATGTTTGTTATCGGTTGCAGGTACAGGTTAAATAGGAGGGCTGATAGGGCTGATCCTTTGGGTATTCCCTGTCCTTGGGGGAATGTTTCTGATGCTTTTTGGTCAATTTGGACGCGTATTAATCGGTGTGAAATGTAGGATTTGAACCAGTTAAGGACGGTCCCGCCTATTCCTAGATTTTCTAATCTGTTGATCAGTGTTAGATGATTAATGTTATCGAATGCGGCTGAGATATCTATAAATAGGAGTAGGTAGCCTTGTTGTTTGTCATCTGTGCCCTTGATGAGGAAGTCCATAAGGGTGATTAGGAGGGTTTCTACTCCATGGGATGGGCGGAAACCAAATTGGTGTGAGTCAAGGGGTTTGTATTCATCAATGTGTTCCTGTAACTGAATTTGAATTGTTTTCTCTATAATTTTGGCTATGAACGGAATGCTGGCTATAGGTCTGTATGAGTTTGGATCTTTTGAGTCTAGCTTATTATTCTTTATTATTGGTCGGAGTGTTGTGAGTTTTAGGGCATCAGGCATGATGCCCTGTGATAGAGATTGGTTAACTATGTGTTGTAGATTTACCGCCAGTTCCTCTTTCGTACACTTAATCCATGAAACGGGGCATGGGTCAAGTGGGGAGGTGGTGGTGTTTATCATTGTTATGATTTTGAGGAGTTGTTTTTGTTCTATCAACTGGAAACTTGTCCATTCATGCGTGGTTTTCGTGTTTGATAATAAAGAAGTTGGGGTAGTGGGCTTGTTTTTTAGTTTTTCTGCAAAATGATTTGCTAGTGTTTGTATATTAATTGCTTGTTTAGGTTCGCTGTTATTAGCTTTGGTTAATGTTTTTACTATCGCGAATAACTCCCTAGGGCGGTTGATGGCTGAGTTTATTACTTTAGAGTGGTAGTCTCTTTTTGATTTGTTAATTGCGTTTTTGTATTCTATAAGTAGGACCATGTATTGGGATTTGTTTTCATCAGATTTTAGTTTTCTCCATCTCTTTTCTTGTCTCCTCAGTTGTTTTTTTAGTTTTCTCAGCTCTTTCGTGAACCATTTTTCTGTCTTTTTTGTTTGCTTGTGTAAGACTTTTGTGTGGACAGCTGCTTTTTGAATGGTTAGGTTCCAATTTGATATGGTTGAGTTGATGTCTGGTGTGGTTGTATCTAGTTTGGGTATACGAGGGTCCTGACTACAGATGCATCCCTGCTGGGCTGGGGGGCCCATTGTCAGGGTTTCCATACTCAGAGAGTGTGGTCCCTGAGCGAGAGGGCCCAACAAATCAATTTCTTGGAACTATGGGCCATTCTGCACCCCAATCTCAGATCCCTCAACTTGATGGCGTGGCTTCTGAAAGGGTAATTCTCGCTCTGCTCCTCCTTCCAAAGAACATTGAGGAGGTCTTGCTGGCCTTGCGGAGGCCGTTGACCAAACGGGCGTCCGCCTTGAAGTGGCGCAGGTTTGCGTCATGGTGCAAGGAGTGGGATATAGATCCTTTCTCTTGCCCGGTAGGGGTGGTTCTGCAGTACCTTCTCTACTTCTCTGATTTGGGCCTAAAGTTAGGGTGTTAGGGTGCACCTCAGTGCCCTTGCGGCACACCACTTTTCAGTGGATGAGGAGCCCCTCTCCGCCCACCCTTTGGTCTCTTGGTTCCTGAGAGGCTTACTTCTCTTGAAACCCCCGGTACGCCCTCCAGCGACCGAGTGGGATCTGAATGTGCTGCCCTTTGAACCAATGGCTACCTTCCATCTATGCTATCTTTCCTGGAAGGTGATTTTCCTGGTAGCATGCACATCTGCTTGGTGGGTGAGTGAGCTCCAGGCCCTAGTGTCAGAAAGGCCCTACACCAGGTTCTATAGGAACCAGGTGGTGCTCTGCATGCATCCCAAGTTCCTTCCAAAAGTGTTCTCGTTTCACCTCAACCAGAAGGTGGTTCTGCCTGTCTTCTTTCCCAGGCCGCATGCCAGTCGGGCAGAATCGGTCCTGCATACCCTGGACTGTAAGAGGGCGTTGGCCTTCTATATCCAGCATATGCAACCGCATCGGAAGGCTACTCAGTTTTTCGTATCTTACTACCCCAGTAAGCTGGGGGTGGCGGTATCTAAGCATACGCTGTCCACCTGGGTGGCAGACTGCATTGCCTGGGCATAAAGGGCAGCTGAGCTTCCTATGTTGGGTCGGCTTACGGCCCATAGGGTCAGGGCCATGGCGGCATCAGTGGCTCATTTGCGCTCTGTTCCTTTGGCCAACATCTGCCGGGCCGCCACCTGGTCTTTGAGCCAGACTTTTGCAACCCATTATTGCCTGGATAGGGAGTCCTGATGGGACAGTGCCTTCGGCCAGGCTGTACTCTGTAACCTTTTCGAGGTCTAGGCAACTCCTGCCCTCCTGTGTTCAGGCTACCGGAGTGCTATTCCCTTAGTTTGGATTTCTATTGTGGTTGCTTGCGGCTCTCGTAGAGGGAGCCTTTTTTGGCTGTGGGTTCTCGGTAGCCTATATCTCGGGAGTCCCATGTGTGAGGACTGACTTCCTGCTTGTTCCCGGAGAAAGTGTAGTTACTCACCTGTAACATGTGTTCTCCGGGGACAGCAAGAATCAGTCCTCACGACCCTCCTGCCTCCCCTTGGAGTTGCAGTCCTATTATTATTATTATATTTTGTTCTTTTGCCGTCTTTTTAGCTATGTCATTTGACTGAGCAAGATGGCACCCTTGGGCGGGAAGGGGACCGTGCATGTGTGATGACAACTCCCAAAGGCTTTCTCTGAAAGCTGGGGATTTGCTCCGCACGAGTGCTCCGTTGGCGCCGACGTCACCCATGTGTGAGGACTGATTCCTGCTGTCCCCGGAGAACACCTGTTAAAGGTGAGTAACTACGCTTTTTTATGTATAAAACATTTTCCACACTCTATATGACGTTTACCTGTGCTTGAAGTTCTTACTGGTGCAATTCGATGAATGATTACACAGCAAATCTCCCAGGATATCCTGCAGCTTTATGGCCCACCTTGTTATAATTTGTGTCTCCCTGTGTGCCTATGTACCTGTTTTTATGGGAGAAGGGGAAGTTGATTATGTTTCCTGACCGTTTTCTTTTGCAATGTATTTTCTTTCACAATGTAGCCATTTTATATACTTAGCTTACCTTTGTGTTTATAGTACTAGCTCTTAAAACTACTCTTCTGGGTATATTTTCACAAAAATGAATCTAAGAAAATAATCCATTATGTACTGTATGAGTTAAAAACCTAGGGCCCGATATTCAAAGGCATTTACATGGTTTACAAACCAGTAAACCATATAAATGCCCTTAAGTGGGATATTCAGTAGCACTGACATGGTTAGCGATGCTGAATATCACCAGGTGCCACTGCTATATGCCCCGATGATATGCGATTAGCATCGGGGCATTCTGGGGGCGGTACCTGGGGATAACCGGTCAGCGCTGATATTCAGCCGTTGTCTGGTTATCTCTCAGTAGTGAAAGTTAAGCACAGCAAAACTTGTCCTAATTTTTGCCACTGAAGCTAACCGGGCAGCAGTGATATTCAGCCGCTGCTCAGTTAGCTTCCGGCTTTCACAGCTGAACAAGACATTCAATGGCGGTGGCCGGATATGGCCCCAGCATTGAATATCCAGGTTTAGTGTTCAGGGGCAATGGCTATGCACTGTAATCATGCTTGCTGCTATTGCTGAATATCGGGCCCCTAATTAATTTTTTTCTGTCTTGTGTATACTCTTAATGAAAACTGCAATCAAAGAACCTCATTACAGAGAAATTCCAAGTAGTACAATCGATCATAAGCAGGGCCAGTGCAAAGGTTTGAGGTGCCGTAGGAAAACCTCATGACATGGGCTCCTCTGCTCCCACTGCTCCTACTTAGGCCCCATTGTTGCTGCTGCCATCCTTCTCTGGGTCCTGCAGGGCAACCATGGCTTCAAACAGCCCTGCAGCACTTCACCTCAATAACCTCTGGTGCTGCAAGACTATTTGGCTTCCCCCCCCTCCAACGCCCATACCGACTTCCTTTGGTATGGGAACAGAAGTGGCTAATCAGTTTGTGCCAGAAAGGGCCCTTTTTTCCCCCAAACCAAAGGAAGTTGGCATTGGGCATCGATGAGGAAGGAAGCGCAAACAAACCTACTGTAGAGTGCCAGAGAACATTAAAACATAAGATATGCCACACTGGGTCAAATCAAATTGGTGGAGGGGTTGCGCTCTATGTTAGAGAGGGCATTGAGTCAGAAAGGATTAAAGTTTTGCAGGAAACACAATTTGCTGTAGAATCTCTATGGATTGAAATTCCAGGTAAAAAGGGGAAGGCGATGGCAGTGGGGGTGTACTATCGACCGCCTGGCCAGAATGAACAAAAGGATGATGAAATGCTCAAAGAAATCACGGAAGCTAACAAAAGTTACAGCGCAGTAATAATAATGGGTGATTTCAATTACCCCGGTATCGACTGGGTTAGTGTCACGGCAGGACATGCTAGGGAGATAAAATTCCTAGATGAAATAAATGACTGCTTCTTGGAGCAACTGGTTCATGAACCGACCAGAGGGGAAGCCATGTTGGACCTAGTCCTCAGTGGAACACCAGATCTAGTGCAAGAGATAAGGGTGTTGGGGCCACTTGGCAATAGTGATCATAGCATGATCGCATTTGATTTAATTAGTGGAGGAGGGATAGTAAGGAAATCCACAGTGCTACCTTTTAACTTTCGAAAGGGAGACTATGATAAAATGAGGAAAATAGTTAAGAAAAAACTAAAAGGAGCAGTTGCAAAGGTTAAAGACTTACATCAAGCTTGGGTGTTGTTGAAAACTACTATCTTGGAAGTCCAGACCAGCTGTATTCCACGCTTTAAGAAAAGTGGAAGGAAGTCCAAAAAACTGCCAGCATGGTTTAAAGGTGAGGTCAGAGATGCTGTTGAAGCCAAAAAAGCATCTTTCAGGAAATGGAAAAAAGAGCCAAATGACGAAAGCTGGAAACAGCACAAGCACTGGCAAGTCAAATGCAAGACATTGATAAGGCAGGCAAAGGGAGAATTTGAGAAGAAGCTTGCTACGGAAGCAAAAACGCGAAATAAAGACTTTTCCAAGTACATTCATAGCAAAAAACCTGTGAGAGAGTCAGTTGGTCCATTAGATGATAGAGGGGTTAAAGGGGCACTAAGAGGCGACAAGGCGATTGTGGAGAGACTGAATGAATTCTTCGCTTTGGTCTTTACTGAGGAAGATGTAGGGATGTTACCCATGACTGAAGTGGTATTTAAAGGTGCGGCAGAATTGAAGAAAATATCGATACATCGGGAAAATGTATTACAACTTTTAGATAAACTGAAGAGTAGCAAATCACCTGGGCTGGATGGTATATATATCCAAGGCTGTTGAAAGAACTGAAATATGAGATTGCCGACCTGCTATTATCTGTGAACTATCATTAAAATCATCTCTAATACCTGAAGCTTGGAGGATCGCCAATGTAACACCAGTTTTTAAAAAGGGTTCCAGGGGTGATCCGGGAAACTACAGACCGGTGAGCCTGACGTCAGTAACGGGGAAAATGGTAGAAGCCATCATAGAAACATAGAAACATAGAATATGATGACAGAAAAAGACCACATGGCCTATCTAGTCCATATCAACAACTACAACAGTCCCCTTTTTACCTTTAGAGATCCTCTGTGTTGGTCCGATGCTTTTTTGAATTCAGTTACTGTCCTCATCTCTACCACCTCCACTGGGAGACTATTCCATGGATCCACTACTCTTTCTGTAAAGAAATATTTCCGCATATCACTCCTGAATCTATCTCCCTTCACCCTCATCCCATGTCCCCTCGTAGCAGAACTTGCTTTCAATTGAAAGAGACTCTCTCCCTGAACATTTATGCCACGGAGGTATTTAAACATCTCAATCATATCACCTCTATCCCGCCTTTCCTCTAAGGTGTACATATTAAGATCCTTAAGTCTGTGCTCATATGCTTTATAATGAAGCCCACTAATCATTTTAGTAGCCACCCTCTGCACTGACTCCATCCTGTTCACATCCTTTTGAAGGTGCGGTCTCCAGAATTGCACACTATACTCCAAATGAGGTCGCACCAAAGACTTATAGAGAGGCATTATCACCTCCTTTTTTCTGCTAGCCATTCCTCTCCGTATGCACCCAAGCGTCCTTCTAGCTTTTGCCATCGCCTTTTCTACCTGTTTAGCTACTTTAAGATCATCAGACACAACCACGCCTAGGTCCCGCTCTTCTTTAGTGGACAAAAGTACTTCACCCCCTATACTATATTGCTCCCTTGGATTGCTGCAGCCCAAATGCATGACCTTACATTTTTTAACATTAAATCCCAGCTGCCAAATTCTAGACCATTCTTCAAGCTTAGCTAGATCCCTCCTCATGTTATCTACACCTTTCTGGGTGTTTACTCTATTGCAGATTTTGGTATCATCCGCAAAGAGGCAAACCTTACTCGACAGCCCTTCCACTATATCACTAACAAAGATGTTAAAAAGAATCGGACCAAGGACAGATCCCTGGGGCACACCACTGGCAACATCCTTCTCCTCAGAGTGAGCTCCATTTACTTGTACTCTTTGTCTCCTCCCACCCAACCAATTTCTAACCCAAGCAGTAACTTTAGGGTCCATCCCTAGGGTGCTCAGTTTGTTTATAGGTCGCCTGTGAGGAACAGTGTCAAAGGCTTTACTGAAATCTAAATACACCACATCTAGAGCTCTCCCTCGGTCCACCACATCTAGAGCTCTCCCTCGTCCAACTCCCTGGTCACCCAGTTTGTTTATAAGTCACCTGTGAGGAACAGTGTCAAAGGCTTTACTGAAATCTAAATACACCACATCTAGAGCTCTCCCTTGGTCCAACTCCCTGGTCACCCAGTCAAAGAAATCAATCAGATTAGTCTGACAAGACCTGCCTCTGGTGAATCCATGCTGCCTCGGATCCTGTAATCTGCTGGACTCCAGAAACCTCACTATTTTCTCTTTCAGCAGCGTTTCCAATAATTTACTCACCACCGAAGTTAAATTAACCGGCCTGTAGTTTTCAACCACATCCTTACTTCCGCTTTTGTGTAAAGGCACCACATGAGCCTCTCTCCAGTCCTTTGACACCACTCCCGATTCCAACGAGGCATTGAAAAGGTCAGTCAGTGGAGTTGCTAGAACATCCCCAAGTTCCCTCAGTATTCTAGGGTGTATCCCATCCGGTCCCATCGCTTTGTCTACTTTAAGTTGAGCTAGTTTCTCACGAACACAGTCTTCTGAAAATTATTCAAGATGTCCCTCGCTTCTGTTCCTATTTGTGGGTGTTTTCTGAGGTCCTGCTCCTGGTTCTTCATCTGTGAACACAGAACAAAAATATTTGTTAAGCAATTCTGCTTTATCCTTATCAGCTTCTACATATTCCTCCCCTGCACTCTTGAGTCTGACAATACCACTTTTCCCCTTCCTCTTCTCACTAATATATCTGAAAAATGTCTTATCCCCCCATTTTATTGCATTGGCTATTTCCTCCTCCTTTTGAATCTTTGCCTTCTTGACTACTTTGTTAGCTTCTCTAAGTTTTTTCAAATACAGATGCCTGTCTTCCTTTCTCTGTGATCTCTTGTATTTCATGAAGGCCTCCCTCTTTTTCTTCACTTTTTCAGCTACTTCCTTCGAAAACCATAGCGGTCTCCTTTTCCTTTTGCCTTTATTTACCATATTAACAAAAAGGTTGGTTGCCCTTAAAATATCCCCTTTCAGTTTTGCCCACTGTTTTTCTACATCCCCCAGCTGTTCCCATCCCACTAACGACTCCCTGAGGTATTGGCCCATCTTCGCAAAGTTAGTCTTCCTAAAGTCTAAGATCCTCACCTTTGAATGGATTCTAACAGCCCTAGTCCTAATACTGAACCACACCATCTGGTGATCACTGGATGCAAAATGATCTCCCACTACAACATCAGAAACACTTTCACCATTGGTAAGCACCAAGTCCAGTATGACCCCTTCACGTGTGGGGTCTGTTACCAATTGCCTGAATAATTCTCCCTGTAGAGAATCCAGGATCTCCTTACTTCTAGATGATACTGCAGCAGGAATGTGCCAATCAACATCTGGCATATTGAAATCTCCTATCAGTAGCACTTCCCCTTTCCTAGCAATGCTGCGTATGTCTTCAATTAACTCTCTATCCACCTCTTCCTCTTGTGAGGGAGGTCTGTATATCACACCAATGCAAATAGATTTCTCTTTCCCTCTTTCTAGTTTAACCCACAATGCCTCCTCTCTCCCTTTTAAGCTCTGTAATTCCAAAGCTTTAATAGTAGTTTTTACATATAGTGCCAGTCCTCCTCCCATTCTTCCTACCCTGTCCTTTCTGAATAAAGTATAGCCAGGTATAGTTACATCCCAATCATGGTTTTCTGTGAACCATGTTTCTGTAACTGCCACTAAATCCAAGTCAGCCACTCCCATCAAAGCTTCAACATCAGGGATCTTATTTCCCATGCTACTGGCATTTATACACACTGCTTTCCATATGTTACCCCTGTTACCCATTTCTATAAAGATATTTAATGTATCACCTACCTGTGATACATAAAGATCATAAAGATCAAAAGATTATGTGATCATAAAGATCAAAATTACACAGCATGTATATAGTCATGGCCTAATGGGAGACAGCCAACATGGCTTTAGACAAGGAAGATTTTGTCTTACTAATCTGTTATGTTTTTTTGAAGGTGTGTATAAACAGATGGAAAAAGGTGAGTCGGTTGATATAGTGTATCTGGACTTTCAAAAAGCCATTTGTCAAGGTCCCTCATCAGAGACTTTTGGCAAAACTAAAGAGTCATGGGATAGGAGGCAGTGTATTATTGTGGATCAGGAACTGGTTAAAAGATAGAAAGCAGAGGGTAGGGCTAAATGGCGAATTTTCCCAATGGAGAAAGGTGAATAGTGGTGTACCCCAGGGATCTGTGCTGGTTCCGCTGCTTTTTGACATATTCATAAATGACCTGGAAAGTAGAATAACGAATGAGGTTATCAAATTTGCAGATGACACAAAACTATTTAAAGTTGTTAAAACCCAAGAGGATTGTGTAAAATTGCAAGAGGATCTTGATAAATTGGAAGACTGGGCATCAAAATGGCAGATGAAATTTAATGTGCACAAATGCAAAGTTATGCACCTAGGGAAGAACAACGCAAACTATGGTTACATGATGCAGGGTTCCACATTAGGAATCACCACCCAGGAAAAAGATTTAGGCGTCATTGTGGATAACATGTTAAAACCCTTGGCCCAGTGTGCAGCGGCGGCCAAGAGAGCAAATAGAATGCTAGGTATCATAAGGAAAGGAATGGAAAATAAAACAAAAGATATTATAATGCCTCTATATCGTTCCATGGTGAGACCGCACCTTGAATATTGTGTGCAGTTCTGGTCACCATATATTAAAAAGGATATAACGTTATTAGAAAAGGTTCAGAGAAGAGCCACCAAAATAGTAAAGGGGATGGAAGGATACTCCTATGAAGAAAGGCTAAAAAAGTTAATGCTCTTTAACCTGGAAAAGAGGCGGCTGAGGGGAGATATGATAGAAGTCTATAAATTAATGAACGGAGTGGAACAGGTAAACGTAGATCGATTGTTTAAGTTATCAGAATATAGAAAGACTATGGGACATGCAATGAAGCTACAGGGTAAACTATTTAAGACTAATAAAAGAAAATATGTTTTCACTCAACGTGTAATCAAACTCTGGAATTTGTTACCGGAGGATGTAGTAAAGGCTGTTGTTGTAGCTGGGTTTAAAAAAGGTTTGGACAAATTCCTGGAGGAAAGGTCCATAAACCATTATTAAGAAGGGACCCAGGATATCAAAGCTTGACCCTGTACAAGCATTGTGGAACCTGTGTCTTTTGGGGAAACTGCTAGGTACGTATGACCTAGATTGGCCAATGTTGGAAAAAGGATACTGGGCTTGATGGATCTTGGTCTGACCAGTATGGCATATCTTATGTTTTTATGTTCTTATCAGGAGTCCATCAAGCTCAGTATCCTGTTTCAAGCATTGACCATTCCAGGTCTCAAGTACCTGTCGTTTCCCAAAATGTTTTCCATACTGCTTGTCCCAAGAGTAATCATCAGTGAATTTCTCCTGTCCTCTTTAAGAGTAGTTTATGGACTTTTCCTCCAGGAACTCATCCAAACCTGTTTTGAACCCAGCTATATTAACAGCTTTTTCTACATCCTCTAGTAGTAAATGAAAACATATTTTCTCCGATTAGTCTTAAATGTGCCACGTTGTAGCTTAATTTCGAGTCCCCTAAGTCTTTCTACTTTTTGAAGGAATAAACAACCAATCTACCTTTACCCATTCCACTCCATTCATTATTTTATAGACCTCTAACATAACTCCCCTCAAGAAACTCTTTACCAAGTTAGAGAGCCTTAATTTTTTAAAACTTTCTTGATAGGAGCATCCTTTCATTCCCTTTATCTTTTAGTTGCTCTTCCCTGTACCTTTTCCAAATCTGCTATATTCTTTTTAAGATATGGCAACCAAAATTGCACACAATATTCAAGGTGCGGTCACTCCATGGAGCGATACAGAGGCATTCTACTATCCTTGGTTTTATTTTTTATTGCTTTCCTTATGATTCCTAGCATTCTGTTTGCTTTCTTGGCCATGGTTGCACACTTGGCAGAGGGCTTCAATGTATACCATGATGATGCCCAGAATCTTTTTCCAAGTAGTGTTTCCTAACGTGGAACCTTGCATTTTATAAATGTAGTTTGGGTTGTTCCGCCAGCCATCCTGCCTAAATCCCAAGACACAGTCTACCCGCAATCACAGAGGGTCTGTGCATGGAGATGGAGATGGGGGCTGCACAGGAGCGAGGCGTGGTGGGCTAGTCACCCAGATGTACAGTGTTGATTCAGGTCACAACCTTGTACTTTTGGGGAGCACTAGTCAGATACACTGCTTATTCCACCTCAGAAGTGAAATAAGCACTGGTCCCCCATACACCTCAGCCCAGCAGCCCCCCCAACTCAGCAGACACATGGTAGGCACTGCCTCACCACCCGATCCCAGCCCTGGCAGACTCGCCGAGGGCCGGGTGGGCTATCTGCGCACAAGTGGGATGGGAGGCCTGGCCGTGCTGACCCGAGGACATCCCTGCAGCTGAGGAAGGGACACGCCATGCCGTCCTGTTGCCTGATCCTGCATGCCATGGGAGCATTTAGCTCCTATGGTGCAGAATCGGATGCAATGGAGTCCGTCCTGTCCAAGGATATCTGGCCTGCCAGACGTGCCCCTCCTAGGATCGGGCTCCACGTGTATAACTTTGTACTTGTCCACATTAAATTTCATCTGCCATTTGGCTGCCCAGTCTCCCAAGTTTTCAAGGTCCTCTTGCAATTTTTCACAATTCTCTTGTGTTTTAATGACTTTGAACAATTTTGTGTCATTTACAAATTTGATCACCTTACTCATTATTCCCATTTCCAGGTCATTTATAAATATGTTAAAAAGCAGTGAACCCAGCACAAATCCCTGGGGTACTCCACTATTCATCTTTCTCCATTGAGAAAATTGTCCATTTAGCCCTACTCTTTGTTTTCTATCTTTTAATCAGTTCCTAATCCACAATAGTACACTGCTTCCTATCTCATGATTTTTTTTACTTTCTGAAAGAGTCTCTTATGAGGGACCTTGTCAAAGGCTTTTTGAAAATCCATGTACACTGTGGGGTAGACTCTGATCCCTGAATAGTGGGGTTGTATGCCTGGCTTAGATGTTCAACCCCTGCTATTTGCAGAGACCATATTATCTGTCAGCTCCCTGCATGTACAGAGGCCCCAATTTGTACGCCCAGCTTATTCCACCTCAATTCCATCCTGTCCTCTCCCTGCACATACAAGGCGTTTATCCGGGGAGAGCTGGACGGGGTGGAAGTGGGCGGCACAGGGCAGGCCGAAGCACTGGGACATACAGAGGCCATTCAGGTCAGGCTCCTTTACTTCCAGTGGCTGCAGCTTAAACACCCCGCTTAAGTGCCGGGCGCTGGTGCTGTCGGACCATGCAGCCCACCTAAAGTACAGGGCCACCACAGGAGAGCCTCTGGCACACAATCATGGCCCTGGCTCCCCCTGCCAAGGGTCATGCAGCGTGGAAAAGGGCCTTTATATGCGGGCGGGCATTTGTTGCTCAGTCAGGACGTGCCGGTGCCATGGCAATGGGACGCCACAACACCAGCACATCAGCAGGAGTGTGGAGGGGCTACTGTTCAAGTCCCTTGACATCCCCGTAGCAGAATGGAGGGCATTCTGGGCAGTCCAAGTGCCCTGATTCTGCAGCTGTGGGAATGTATAGCGATTGCAGAATCAGGTTCAAATGTGCCCTGTCCATTTTCTGGATGTCCAGATGACCTGGATGTGCCCCGCACAGAATCGGCCTGCACATCAACTAGCTCACCTTCATTTACCTGTTTATTTACACCTTTGAAAAAATATAACGGATTAATGAGACAAGACTTTCCTTGGAAAAATCCAAGTTGACTTTCTGCCATTAAGCCATGACTATCAACATGTTCAGTAATATTATTTTTTATAATGGTTTCTACCATTTTGCCCGATATAGACATCAAGCTCACTGATCTGTAGTTTCCCGGATCACCCCTGGAACCTTTTTTCAAAACTGGCGTTATATTGGCCACTCTCCATTCCTCAGTTACTATAGAAATTTTTAAGGATAGTTCACAGATTACTAAAAGTAGATCTGCAATTTCAGATTTTAGTTCTTTCAGCACCCTAGGATATATGCCATCTGGTCCAGGTGATTTGCTGCTCCTTAGTTTATCAGATAGATATATTACTTCTTCCTGATTTATCGAGATTTGTTTCAAGTCCTCTGATACATCATCTTTAGATATCATTTCTGTCATGAGTAAGATTCCTACATCTTCTTAATAAAGACTGAAGCAAAGAATTCATTCAGTATCTTCGCTATAGCCTTGTCCTCTCTTAATGTCCCTTTTATCCCTCTATCATCTAATGGCCCAGCTGGCTCTCTCACAGGTGTTTTGCTATAAATGTACTTGAAAAAGTTTTTATTATGCGCTTCTGTTTCCATGGCAAGCTTCTTTTCAAATTCTCTCTTTGCCTGCCTTATCATTGCCTTGCATTTAACTTGCCAGTACTTATGCTGTTTCCTGTTTTCGTCATTTGGCTCTTTTTTCCATTTTCTGAAGGATTTTTTTCTAATTTATAACAGCCTCATTGATATCACCTTTATGCCATACTGGCTGTCATTTGGCCTTCCTTCAACCTTTCTTAAAGCGTGGAATACATCTGGCCTGGGCTTCCAAGACAGTATATTTAAATAATGCCCAGTCCAGATGTAAATTCTTAGGGTGGCATTTTCAAAGGCATTTACATGGGTAACTGCCCTAGTTACTCATGTAAATCCCTTATCCGAGATTTTTGAAAGGCACCTACATAGATGGTGCCTTTCAAAAATCCAGGATAAGTTCCTAATGTGCCCAGATGCTATGTGGTTAGCATTGGGGCATGTTGGGGGCATTCAGGAGCAGAGCGGGGGTAGAGGAAAGGGCTAAATGGGTAGCAGCGATTATTGATTCTACCCACTTCCCTCTTCACCTTAAAAATAGGCGAGGTTCAGGCACAGGGGCTAAGTGGGTAGCATCGAAAATCACTGCTATCCGGCTAGCTCCTTCAGTTTCCAGGTTGTGCAGTGAGAACCGGATTTTCAATGCTGGGACCACATATGATCCTGACATTGAAAATCTGGGTTAGGTGGATGGTGGGTGGGCTATTCTTCGAAGCAGCACATAGCACCGCCCAAATGAAAATCAGGCCCTTAACCTTTACAGTTGCTCCTTTCAGTTTTTTCTTAACCATTTTCCTCATTTTATCATAGTCTCCTCTTTAAAAGTTAAATGCTAGCATAGTAGATTTCCTTGTAATCCTCTCTCCATTCATTAAATCAAATGTGATCATACTATGATTGCTATTGCCAGGCAGCCCCAACACCATTATCTCTTTCAGTAGATCCTGTGTTCCACTAAGGACTAGGTCTAAAATATCTTCCCCTCATCTCTGTTCCTGAACCAGCTGCTCCATGAAGCAGCCATTTATTTCATCTAGAAACTTTATCTCCCTAGCATGTTTGGATGTAACATTTACCACCCTTTTCACTTATCACCTTGCTGTTGGTGCTGGTAATGAGTAGTTTAGAAGATTAGATTACTGTAATGTGGCCCTTGCAAACTTGCCTATCAACTTCATAATTTACAATTACTACAAAATACAGCAGCTCATCTCATTACTCATGCTAGGCGCTCTGATCATATTGCTCCTTTTCTAATACGTCTTCATTGGTTACCCCTCCATTATATAATTCAGTATAAGTTTTTGATTTTGACTCATAAAGCTATTTATACCTCCACTCCTCAGTATCTAGCCAATCTCATAGCACTGCAAACACCTTACCGTCAACTCCGGTCACTTCATGCAAATTGGCTTATCCTTCCATCTCCATCTCAGGCTCATAGAAACATAGAAACATGACGACAGAAAAAGACCACATGGTCTAACTAGTCTGTCGTTCCATATCAACAACAACAACAGCCCCCTTTTTTCCTTTAGAGATCCTCTGTGTTTGTCCCATGCTTTTTTGAATATAGAAACATAGAAACACCTAGAGCAAACTCGCCACTCTGCATTTTTCTTTCTCAGCCCTTCACTCCGGAACGCATTACCATCTTCGCTCTGTCTTGAAGCCTCTTACCAGAAATTGAAGACACTTCTTAAAACTCATCTGTTTCAACAGGCATTTGAGCTCCCAATTACCAGCCCTCCTTAGTTTCTTTCCTTTTTTGTTCTTTACTCTCTCTGTTGACCTCTACTGTATCTCCTACTACTTTCCTACCATGTAAATGACATTCTTTTCCTCTTTCTTGCAGCACTGATGTTTTATTGTAAACCACCCTGATGTCATGGCGTGTGCGGTATATCAAGTGTAAAATAAAGATAAAGATAAAGATTGACCCAATCAATAGTGGGGTAATTGATATCTCCCATTACTGTGTTGTAAACTTTGCAAGCTTCCCTAATTTCTTTTAGCATTTCATCATCTATCTGTTCATTCTGTCCAGGTGGATAGTAGTACATCCCCACTGCCATCCTTTTCCTCTTTTTACATGGAATTTCTATCCATAGAGATTCTACAGTGCATTTTGTTTCCTACAAAACCTTCATCCTGTTTGATTCAATGCCTTCTTTAACATATAGTGCCACCCCTTCACCTGTGTGATCGACCCTAATATTGTGATATAGTTTGTAGCATGGTATCACAGTATCCCAACAGTTTTTTTCCTTCCACCAGGTCTCTGAGAGCCAATTAATATCTAACCTTTGATTAATTTTTATATATTCTAACTCTCCCATCTTATCTTTAGATTTCTAGAATTTGCATACAGGCATTTCAAAGTTTGTTTTTGTTCCTATTAATAGTCTGGCTATTGGATGATAGGGGTAATTTGGATCTTTTCAACTCGGTCTGATTTTTATTTAAACGCACCTGTCTTCCCTGTTTTTACCAGTATCATAAGAACATAAGAATTTAAGAAAACCTATGCTGGGTCAGACCAAGGTCCATCAAGCACAGTATCCTGTTTCTAACAGTGGCCAATCCAGGTAACAAGTGCCTGACAGGTTCCCTGAGAGGCACACAGGTTCCACAATGCTTGTCCTGGAGCACGCAGTGGATTTCCTGGGGCCTCTTTAATAATGATTTCTGGATCTTTCCTTCAGGAACTTGTCCAAGCCTTTTTTAAACCCAGCTACACTAACAGCTTTTATTACATCCTCCGGTAACAAATTCCAGAATTTGATTACACGTTGAGTAAAAAGATATTTTTTCTTATTAGTCTTAAATGGGTTGCATTGAAGCTTCATTGCGTGTTATCTAGTTGTTCTACTTTTTGATGATGTAAATAAACGATCTACATTTACCCTTCCAATTTATTAATTTATTGACCTTTATCATATCCCCCCTTAGCTTTCACTTTTCCAAGTTGAAGAGCTCCAACCTTTTAAGCCTAACATAGTAACATAGTATTTGATGACAGATAAAGACCAGCATGATCCATTTAGTTTGCCCAGCAAGGCGGCAAGAGTAGGTGCACCTGCTGCTCCGTGCAGGTCACCCCTTCCCATGCCTTTGTTTATGAGTGTACCCACTGCTCCATGTAGGTCACCCCATTTACTGAGATATGATAGTTATGTTTATTTTGATTTTATCCTGTTGCTATAAAAGGATCCACTGTGTCAGTCCCATGTTATTTTGAATTCTGTCACTGTATTTGCCCCTACCACTTCCATCAGAAGGGCATTCCAAGCATCCACCACCCTTTCAGTAAAAAAGTATTTCATGACATTGCCTTTCAGTTTACCCCTTTGCAGCTTCATTTTATGCCCTCTAGATTTACAGCTTCCCCATCTTTGGAAGAGGTTTGTTCATTAATACTCTAAGTATTTAAAGGTCTGAATCATATCTCCCCTATCTTTCCTCTCCTCTCCTCCAGAGTGTACATATTTAGGTCTTCAAGTCTCTTCTCATAAGTCTTCTAACGCAGGCTCCAAATCATTTTGGTTGCCTTCCTCTGAACTCTTTCCAGCCTTTTTATGTCCATGGTGAGATATGATCTCCAAAACTGAACACAATATTCCAAGTGAGGCCTCACCAGCAACTTCCTTTCTACTGGTAAATCCTCTCTGTATGCAACCCAGCATTCTTATGGCTTTTGCCACTGCCTTGTCATACTGTTTTGCCACCTTGAGATCAACAGAAACAATCACACCGAAATCCTTCTCCTGGTCCGTGCACACCAACATCTTGCCCCCTATCACATATAATTCCTTTGGATTTCTGATTTCCAAGTACTGAAAATGTAATTCTTCATATTAAATCTTAACTGCCAAGCATTAGCCCATTGTTCCAGATTTTGTAGATCTTTCCTCATCCTCAGAGGAGTCCACTCTGTTGCAAATTTTTATCTCATCTGCAAAAAGACAGACTTTTCCATTCAGTCCTTCAGCAGTATCACTCACAAATTAATTGAACAGTACCGGTCCCAGGACCGAACCCTGAGGCACACCACTAATCACCTTCCTTGCATCCGAGTGAGTTCTGTTTACCATCACCTTCTGTCGTCTGTCAGTTAACCAATTTCTGATTCAGTTCACCACCTTGGGACCCATCCCCAAGCTGTTGAGTTTATTGATAAGCCTCCTATGAGAAATGGTATCAAAGGCTTTGCTCAAATCTATGTAGATCACATCCATTGCATGCCCTTGATCTAGTTCTCTAGTCACCCAGTCAAAGAACTCAATCAGATTTGTTTGGCAAGATTGTCCTTTGGTAAAACTATGTTGCCTCGGATCATGCAACCTGTTGATTTCAAGGAATCCACTATTTGCTCTTTCAGAAGCGCCTCCATTACTTTTCCCACCACCAAGATAAGGCTTACTGGCCTGTAGTTTGCCGCTTCTTCCCTACTGCCACTTTTGTGAAGAGGTACCACATCAGCCCTTCTCCAGTCCTGTGGAACTTCTCCTTCTCCAAGGATCTATTAAAAACATCCTTTAACAGCCCTGCAAGAACCTCTCTGAGCTCTTTCAGTATCCTGGGATATATCCCATCCGGTTCCATGGCCTTGGCCACTTTCAGTTTTGCAAGATGCTCTAATACATCATCTTCTGTGAATGGTGTGGTATCTACTCCATTCCCATTTGTATGTTTGTCAATCACAGGTGGTCCTTCTCCAGGATTTTCTCTAGTAAAAACAGAACAGAAGTATTTGTTTAGCATTTTCGCTTTTTTAATGTCACTTTCCACAAATCCGTTCCCCGCACTTTTGAGTCCTGAAATTCCACCTTTGATTTTCCTCCTCTCCTGAATATACCTGAAAAATGTTTTGTTGCCACACTTTGCATCTTTTGTCATCTTTTCTTCTGCCTTTGATTTTGCTATCCTTATTTCTCTTTTTGTCTCTTTTAGTTTGATCCTGAATTCTTTTCTGTGTTCCTCTGCAAACATTTGAATTTAGTGAAAGCTGTGTTTTTTGCCTTTATTTGTGCAGCCACTTCTTTGGAGAACCAAATAGGTTTCCTTTTCTTCTTGTTTTTATTTACTTTCCTTAAAGACGTAACTGTTACCCCTTTTATTGCCTCCTTTAGTTTAGCCCATTGCAATTCCACTTCCCCTATCCCCTCCCACCCTGCCAATTCCTCCTTCAGGTACTTGGCCATTTTACTGAAGTCAGTGTTTTTAAAGTCTAGGACTTTGAGCCTGCTGGGATTGGATTCTGCCTTGGCTTTTATCTCAAAGCACACTGTGTGATGATTGCTGCTGCTCACATGGGCACCCACCCAGATATTCAACACGCTATCTCCGTTGGTCAGCACTAAATCCTGCATCGAGCTCTCCCTGGTCGGTTCCATCACCATTTGTCTAAGTAATGTATCTTGGAAGGCATCCACAATTTTTTTACTTCTTTCCAGATTTGCAGAAGGAATACTCCAATCCACATCAGGTAGATTAAAGTCACCCAATATGATCACTTCCCCCTTCATGGCTATCTTTGCAATATCAACAATCAATACGCTATCCATTTCTTCGTTTGAGTTGGAGGCCTGTAGACCACACCAGTATGGATGACAGTGTCATCTCTTCTTTCCAGCACAATCCAAAGTGCTTCTTCTTTTCCCCACATCCCCTGCATTTCAGCAGCTTTAATATTGCTTTTACATATAGGGCTACTCTTCCTTCTTTTCTACCCTCTCCATGTCTGCTAAATAGATTATAGCCAGCTTTGGCTGTATCCCATTCATGTGACTCGTTAAACCAGGTTTCTGTAATGGCCACAATGTCAAGTCAATTTTCACCATTAGAGCTTCTAGATCAGGAACTTTGTTGGCTAGGCTTCGAACATTTGTGCTCATTGCTTTCCAGCATTTGTTGACTGGCTTGCCTGTGTTTTCCATGGATTTTCTTCTATACGCCCCTTCCCACCTGCCATTGACATGTGGTTTAAAGGGGTGTCTGTTTCGAATGTCATATTGCTTTAGCTGGGAGTGACATCCTGAACTTTTCCTTCTCCATCCATCAACCCTTTTCCCTAGTTTAAATGCCTTTCCACATACTGCCTGAATTTTTCATTTAGGATCCTTTTCCCTGCGATGAAGAAATGTAGTCTATCAGCACAGTATAGTCTCTTAGTGATCCATCTATTTCCCCAGTTACCTATATATCTAAATCCTTCTTGTTTGCACCAGGTTTGGAGCCATGTATTAAAGTTGTTTATGCGATGCAGCCTTTCTGCCCCCTTACCATGAAGAAGTAGAACTTCTGAGAATGCAACAGTGTTAGCAATGGGCTTGAGTTTCTCTCCCAGAGGCTGGACGTCCCTTCGAACTGCAGAGGCATATCCTTCCATTCCCTTTACCATTTCTGTCACTCTTCTCTGCATCTTTTGTAATTCAGCTATATCTTTTTTAAGATATGGCAACCAGAATTGCACATAATATTCAAGGTGTTGTCGTACCATGGAACTATACAGAGGCATTATAATATCCTTGGTATTATTCTCCATCCCTTTCCTTATGATTCCTAGCATTCTATTTGCTTTCTTGGCCACCGCTGCACACTGAGTGGAGGGTTTCAACGTATTATCCATGATGACACCTAAATCTTTTTCCTGGGTGGTGGTTTCTAATTTGGTACCTTGCATTGTATAACCATAGTTTGTGTTGTTCTTTCCTAGGTGTCTAGGCAACCATCTAGTTCTCCTAATGGTTGCACTGGCCCTAATCATATGAAGGCATGTCTCATAACCACATAAACTGTCAAACCATTCAAAAGGATAAAAATATTAACAATAAAGACTAGCTGAATGACGTACGAACTTATTTTCTTTAAGTTGACATAGAACAATACCTTATAAGTAAGTGTGCCTCTTCAAACCTTGGTTGATTAACCAGCAATTACAAACTGTGATCTTTAGGTGGACTACCATAACTCTTTGTGAGGATACCCTTGGCAAGTGTGAGAAGTATATAATGGGTTAAAAATTAAACTGGCTAGTTTCTGGTTATGGTTTGAAAGGTCATATCACCCTACTCCAGATTAATCTTTAGTAGCTCCCTATTTCTTTTAGAACCAGATTTAAGATTATTTTCCTGGAATTTAAAACTTCTATGTTTCTCTCTGATAAAATTTGTAAGTATGTTCCCAGTAGACGTCTGGGATCAGAATCTAAAAGTGTTCTTACAGTTTATTCTATTAGAGAATGTTACCTTTAGGCAGAAAGTTGAAATTCAGGACCTCCAAAGTAGCTTTCTCAGAAATGCTCCCTGTGCTAAGTGCAAGACCCAAGTGGCACAATGAGACAATGATGAAGTGGCGGCTGCTGCTGCTGCTGATGCAGATAGAATAGTAGAGGTCCATGACTGGCTTTCCCAGGCACTGTATAGATGTCCAACTCCTATACATCCCTGCTTCACATCCATTGTCTTGTCCCACCCTCAATAATTAAACTGCAAATCTACTATCAGAAATTTGTAAACTATCATTAAAATTATCTGCAGTATCTTTCTCTTACCTGTTTGACTGTCTCTGTCCTCTACTCTGTCCTACCTTATAAATGGCGTTCTTTTCTTATTTCCCTAAATGATGTAGTATTGTAAACCGCTCTAATGCCTTTGGGTCTGAGCGGTATATCAAATTCAATAAACATAAACATAAACATATCTGAAGATTAGAGAATGGCCAGCATAATGCTAGTTATGAAAAAGGTTCCATTGGTGATCTGGGAAACCACAGACTAGTGAGCCTAATGTCAGTGTTGGCCAAAATGGTAGAAACCATTATAAAGAACAAATTTACTGAACATGTAGATAGTCATGGTTTAATGGGACAAAGACAAGAAGGATTTAGCCAAAGAAAGTCTTGCCGCATCAATCTGCTATATTTTTTTGAAAGTGTGACTAAACGGGTAGATAAAAGTGAGCCAGTTGATATAGTGTATCTGGATTTTCAGAAAGCTTTTGCCAAGCTTTTGCCCTCATGAGAGACTCTTGAGGAAATGAAATATTCACAAATCACTTAATATTATTAAAACCAATTATCAGACTTTCTTCTAAATCTGCAAATCCTCAACATGATTTCTCTAAATCAGCAGGTTCTTGAACTATCTGCTCTAAGTCTGGTCCAAGCAAAAAGGAGAGTACTGTGCTATTGTTAGCTGCTGACCTGGTGCCTCCCTGTGGCTGATACCCTACAACTGAATTTGCTTTCTCCTTGGCTGTGAAGGTAGATGGCAGCTTTTACTACTTTACAGCCTGCCCTGATGTCTAGCTATAGGATTCTTCCTTTTAAAAGCAATCATGTATGACAGGCATGTCCAACAGGTAGATCACAATCTACCTGTAGATCGCGGAGGGGTCAGAGGTAGATCGCTAGGAGAGAGCTTGTGCTGGCAGATCGTCTGCCAAGGGCTTGCCGCCGCTGCTGATCCTTTGCCTGTCTTTTTTCCCTGCCTGTGTGAATCTTGACTGTGGGTGTATTGGGGACACTTGTTGTTTTCATGCCAATAGTGTGTGGGTACCCCAGGGGGCCGCCGCCCGCACCCCGCGACGAGACGCCACAGGCCTGGCATCATACCTGGTCTCCTGCCTCTCAGAATCACCCATTCCTGCCCCTGCCCCAACACCCCTTAGGTGTTATATATCAGGCGATATCCATTCACCCGGGCTTTACCTGAATACACTTACCGTATTAGTTGTGTCGTGTGCTGGTCGTTGGTCACTTTATAATTCGCTTTCATTAAACGTTTTCGGGCAGACACAACATGTGTAAAGAATTTGGTGATTTTGGCGGGCTTTTCCAATTTTGTTCTAATTTGCCTATGCCTTGCCTTCAAATTGGTTCAAACCACTGTGACTTTTGCTTGCCTCTGCAATTTTATTTTTCCTAGCCTTTGCATTGATTCTACACTGCAATTTTATTTTGCCTTGCCTTTGCGTTGATTCTACACTGTATGCAGAATTTATTAAATCGCGTGTGGTGGTATTTGAACTTGTTTGGTGGTATTTGATTTTATCTGGTTTGATGGACAGGTGTTTGAGTTTTTTTTATGATTGTTTGGTGGCATTTGATTGGTGCCAGTATGATGAATTCTTATTTTTACTTTTAGAACTGCATGTGTGGTTTTGGCATCTTCAGTCCTTGTATTGCACATCATCCAGAGGTCTTCAGTTCCTGTTGATCTTTAATACTTTGGGACAGTGACAGTTTTGGACCAGATTCAGCCAGTGTTTATACTAACTTAGCAGATGTGGCCTTCTTACATCCAGCCACCCCAGTATAATAAAGATGAGTGTTCCAAAGAAGAAGAGCAAAACCTACCACTTTCATGATGAATGGGAAATGGACTATTTCTTTATCATGGTGAAAGACAAGTGTTGTTGTCTAATTTGTAACGCCTCAGTATCCTTGCCCAAAAAGGGTAATCTGGAATGTCATTATAAGGCTCTGCATAGCAATAAGTTTGATGTTGATTTTCCACCCAAAAGTGAAATTCGTAAACTGAAGCTCAAAGAACTTAAATCGAAATTGGCTACTCAGCAACAGTTGATGGCGGGGCAGCAGACATCATTGCAAAGATTTCGTGATTTGCTGAATGAAATAAGTTTTTTAAAGGAGAGGGGAGATGACCAAGCAGAGTTGGAAGATGATGAGTGGTTATGTGATCTGGCATTTCTCGCTGACTTTACAGGCGAACTAAGGGATATGAACCTTGAACTACAAGCTAAAAACAAATGCATTGGTGAGATGATGAGTACAGTTTCATCCTACAAGAGAAAATTTGAGCTAATGATGACTGACCTTGCAAACAACACTTTTGATCATTTTCCTAATACGCAGGACCATCTGGGACAATATCCAAATTTTGTTTTTCAGAATGAGAAGTATGTGACAGAAATCATCTGTTATCCAGGAATTCGAAAATAGACTCTGTGACTTCCAAAAAATTGGAACAGTTGTGGAGTACTTGTCATACCCATGCAAAGTAGATGTGGACATTAAAGAAACTGCAGCTGCTATCAGTAAAAATTACTCATTGAACAAGCCATCTCTTGAAAACGAAATATTAACCCTTAAAAAATTACATTTTTCTCAAGACCCATGCTGAGCAAGAATCATTTTGGAAGCTAGTGCCTAGAGACAAATTTCCCAACTTGAGAAGATGCAGTGAAGCTGTACACTCCTGTTTTGGTTCAACTTATTTGTGTGAATCTGCGTTTTTCCATCTGAAAATGACAAAGAGTACACAACATTCCAACATGACATATGAACATCTTCAGGATTCCCTGAGACTGTCCCTCACGCAATATTCACCCAACTTCAAAAAGCTGGTTGATGAAATGCAGGCTCAGACGTCTCACTAATGAGCAAGAGCGAACTATTAAAGATTGTGCAAGGTTAGCCTGATCGATACTTGATCTAAATTTAACACAAATTACTCAATAACAGTTAAAGAAAGTTATTAAGACAGTTAAAGAAAGTTATTACTCAATAAAACTTTAAGAAAAAATGTACTTTCCACTTCCCCTCGCAGTTCTTACTGGATCTTCGTCTCTCTGTTTTGTTTTTGCTTAATTTGCTTAACAGCTGATCACATCCAAGTAAATGACAGAAGGTTCATTAAAATGGGGGGGGGGGTGGATCCTCCAACTTTATTGGGTTAAAATTAAATTTGAAACTTAATTTTCATGGTGGTAGATCACCGGCACTTTTGGCCAGAAAAAGTAGATCACAACCTGTTCGAAGTTGGACATGCCTGATGTATGATATTCACTAGGGAACTTCTACTGGTAATTTATTGCTATCTTCACTTTTGCCCAGGCACAGATTTAAGATTTTGGCATCCTTAGACAACATCAGACAACAGATCTCAGAAAGTGAGGGGAGGGGGCTATCAGAATTCCCAAAAAGACTGAGGAGCCAGAAGAAGAGCATAAGAACATAAGAAGATACTGGGTCACACCAAAAGTCCATCAAACCCTGTATCCTCTTTCCAACAGTGGCCATTCCAGGTCACAAATACTTTGCAGAATCCAGGCAAACGTTAGACAGGTTCCATGCTACTTATTTGCCTCCAAACCTCTTTTAAATCCAGCTACACTGACAGCTTTTGCGACATCCTCCTGCAACAAATTCAAGAGTATGATTATGCATTGAGTGGAATAAATATGTTTTGTCTGATTAATAAATGGAACTCATTCGGATGAAAGAAAAGTGATTAGCAGTTTGTCCCAGGGTTTGGTCTTGGGAACGGTACTGTTCAATATATTTGTGAGTGATATTGCCCAAGGGCTGAATGGAAAAATCTGTCTTTTTGCAGATGACACTAAAATTTGCAACAGAGTGAACTCCCCTGAGGGAGTGGGGAACACGAGGAAAGATCTTCAAAAGCTGGAAGTATGGTCTAATGCTTGGCAGTTAAGATTTAATGTGAAGAAGTGCAGTGCCATGCACTTGGGAAGCAGCAATCCAAGGGAAATGTATGCGATAGGGGGCAAGAGATTGGTGTGCATGGACCAGGAGAAGGTCCTTAGTGTGATTGTTTCTGTTGATCTCAATATGGTGAAACAGTGTGACAAGGTGGTGGCAAAAGCCAGAAGGATGCTGAGTTGCATACAGAGAGGATTTACCAGCAGAAAGGAAGAGGTACTAATGCCACTGTACAAGTCTCTGGTATGGTCTCACTTGGAATATTGTGCTCAGTTTTGGAGACCAATCTCGCAAAGTACATAAAAAGTCTGGAAGCGGTTCAGAGGAAGGCAACCAAAATGATTTGGAGCCTGCGTCAGAAGACTTATGAGAAGAGATTTGAAGACCTAAATATGTACACTCTGTAGGAGAGGAGAGACAGGGGAGATATGATTCAGATCTTTAAATACTTAAAGAGTATTAATGGACAAACAAACCTCTTCCAAAGATGGGGAAGCTGTAAAACTAGAGGGCATAACATGAAGCTGCTAGGGGGTAAACTGAAATGCAATGTCATGAAATAATTTTTCACTGAAAGGGTGGTGGATGCTTGGAATGCCATTCTGATGGAAGTGGTGGGGGCAAACACAGTGACAGAATTCAAAATGGCATGGGACGGCCACAGTGGATCCTTTTAAAGCAACAGGATAAAATCAAAATAAGCATAACTATCTCTTATATATGAACAAACAGGGGTGACCTACACGGAGCAGTGGGTACACCCCTAAACAAAGGCATGGGGAAAGGTGACCTGCACGGAGCGGCAAGTGTACCTACTCTTGCCTTCTTTCTGGGCAGACTAGATTGACTATACTGATCTTTATCTGCCATCATATACTATGTATAAATGTGCTACATTGTAGCCTCACTGCATGTCCCCTACTCTTTCTATGCAACATTTTCAGTTAGGATGCGTTAAAGATGCCCGTGCTCACCACAATGTGCATGCTACTCTCTTTAACCACCCAATCTCCACCCTAATCCACATTAAGCAGTTAGTGCGGGATTTTTAATAAGGCTGCTTTTTTGACACGTGGTAAGTTACCGCAGTATGCTTGGCATATGGTAAACCCCCTTAGAAAAACGTATCAAACACTCTCCTGCAATAAATTATCAACTTTTTTACAATCAAATAGAGGGAGGAAAATGACCTCAGGTTTTACTTTTCTGTCCCTCTATGCGACGAAATTCCTCACCATAGGGGATTACAAAAGAAGTAACATCACGGATCCAGCCTCTCCCTTCTAACTTACAAACTCAAAATCACTTACCAATATTAAAAAAGTACCTTTCCAATACTGCCTATAATACCTTTAATCATTTTTACTTTTTACACCTTTTTCAACTTATTTTCTTCTTCTTAACATCTACTCCAAATTAATCTTCTACAATATTCATGAATAACAAAGCCAAACAGCTCTACGGATTATATCAACCTTTATCACCATCCAAGCAATATTCTCATTACTTATTTGCAAAATTTATCCGCAGAAGTCTTTGTCTAAGCTCCTGCAAATATCACCAACATCATCTGCCTTCAGTCACATATTGAAATTAGAAAAGGTAGAGAGGAGCCGCTAAAATGGTAAAGGGGATGGAAGGATACTCCTATGAAGAAAGGTTTAAAAGGTTAGGGCTTTTCAACTTGGAAGAGAGACAGCTGAGGGGAGATATGATAGAGTTTTATAAATTAATGAATGGAGTGTAACGGGTAAATGTAGATCGATTCTTTACAAAACAAGAGTCATAGAGGGGTTGGGAAATGCAAATGTCAAGCAATGCCACTAAACAGGCAGAAACCACTTAATCCCCCTTATCGGTGTCATTCATAGGCTTCAAGTATTTGACATTTTTAAAAATGCATTTAAAAGAAAAAGAAACATTTAACTGAATGAAAAGCCCCTCAGACACCAACCACCGCTGTGTGGCTGCTGGATAAATGTCAACTTGAGTTTCGCCCTCAAATTTCAACCAGGCTGCATCAGGACAAGAACCAGCAGCATCTCCAAAGTTCCTCGGTCTGAGGCTTCCTTACAAATTATTAGTTCCCCTCAGTTCTTGTCTCCATACGCTTTTGGATTCACACCATTGAGTATGGTTGTATGCATATTTTTCCTCTCTTCTTTCACTAAGTTTGCTACTCTATGGCTCTTGTTTTGTTTACATTCATTGAGTGAGTGAGAGTCTGTGGGGTTGTTTTGTTTGTTTGATTGATTTTTTTAAGGCATCAAAAAGTTAGAAAGACTAGGCGTCATGCAATGAAACTATAGTGTAACCCGTTTAAGATAAAATATTTTTTCACTCAACACGTAATCAAACTTTGGAATTCTTTACCAGAGAATGTAATAAAAGCTGTTAGTGTAGCTGGGTTAATTTATTTTTTTTTATTTTTTATTTTTTTTTTTTAATTTTTTATTTATCCATTTATACATGAACATGCAACAACACATGGTTAAAGCAGTACAATCAAGTCCACATCAAGAGGAGTATCGCCCTGAAACACTTCCAAGGTAATTAAGCAAATCTAAATAGGAAAACAAATATCAATATAAGATCACACATAAAACAAAGGAACAAAAAAAAAGGAAACCTGATTGGATTCCAAAAAAAATCACATACCCTAAATACTAGGTCAAGAAGTAAATAATTCTCATACATTTTCCTTATTTAACAAGAAAGCCTCAAGTTGCTCAAGCTCAAGAAAAACATATTTAACAGATTGAAATATAATAATACATTTGCACGGATATTTTAATAGAAAAGAAGCCCCCAAAGCAATAACCCGAGGTTTTAACATAAGAAAAGCCTTCCTCCGCTTTTGAGTAGATCTACAAACATCTGGAAAAATCTAAATATAACTCCCACAAAACTTTTGATCTTTTTTAAGAAAATATAACCGCAAAATCATATTTTTATCTGCTAAGGACAAAAAAGAAACAATCAAGGTAGCCCTATGTGGGATAGCATCCGATGAAGACTCCAAAAAGTCAGAAACATTTAAGGATTCTGTTAAAGGAGAAGTCCCCTTAGGTGAAGAAGCAGCCTCCGTGGTGGGCAATTTAGGCACATAATACACAGAGGAAAATTTTATAGCCTCCGGATCATCCAATAGCAAAACTTCCCTGAAATACTTAGACAATAAAATATTAGGAGAAAGATAATGCGTACAGGGAAAGTTTAAGAAACGCAGATTTTTAGATCGAACAGAATTCTCCAGATACTCTAATTGATAATGCATCGTAAGCCTATCCCTAATGGAGGATGATATAGCAGCCTGCACCACGGAGACTTGCCCTTCTAATTTATTTAAAGACACAGAAGATTTATCAATAATAACTTCATGGTCTGCGAGTTTCTGAACTACGTCTTTAGAGAATTGTGTAATCTGTAAAAAAGAGGACTGCAATGAGCTCTCAATACGTGCAACTACCTCCCAGACATCTCGAAGAGAGACATCAACAGGAGGAGTAACAGACGCAGCAGAAACCTTCGCAGAACCGAAGTCCAAAATTACCGGTAACTTTGACTTCTCTTCGATTATTAATGGCACATAAGCAGGAGAAGACTCTAACAAGGTTAAAGATTGCGCCCCTAACACAGGAACTACTTCCGGGAGGGGATCAGTTATCAAAGTCACTTCCTGACCGGAGAGGGAAACTCCCAGCGCATTCGAGGATACATCAGAGGGAGTACTCACGGAAAGGGCTGAAATGTTCCCAGCAGATGGTTCAGTCTGGGCACTCACCACATGGCGATCCATTGGACCGGAGATTTTAACCACTTTGGCACCCACCGACGGGAAGGTCTTCTTCCGTCTTCTGCCCATATGTCCGCAATAACTCCTAGCTCCTCAAGGCTCCGAAGGGGCTCCAAAGGGGCGGGTCTGCCCCTTTGGTCACGCCCCTTCGGGCACTCGACCACGGGGTGCGCGCCCGCGGGTCGCGTTCCGCGATAACCGGCGGATCTTATAGCCGCCACAGGGGGAGAAGAGATGAAAAACAGCTGATCCTCCTCCACAGCTCGGCACGCAGGACGCCAATCAGCTCAGCAGCCACACTCCCACCTCGCTGCGATAACCGGCGGATCTTATAGCCGCCACAGGGGGAGAAGAGATGAAAAACAGCTGATCCTCCTCCACAGCTCGGCACGCAGGACGCCAATCAGCTCAGCAGCCACACTCCCACCTCGCTGCGATAACCGGCGGATCTTATAGCCGCCACAGGGGGAGAAGAGATGAAAACAGCTGATCCTCCTCCACAGCTCGGCACGCAGGATGCCAATCAGCTCAGCAGCCACACTCCCACCTCGCTGCGATAACCGGCGGATCTTATAGCCGCCACAGGGGGAGAAGAGATGAAAAACAGCTGATCCTCCTCCACAGCTCGGCACGCAGGACGCCAATCAGCTCAGCAGCCACACTCCCACCTCGCTGCGATAACCGGCGGATCTTATAGCCGCCACAGGGGGAGAAGAGATGAAAAACAGCTGATCCTCCTCCACAGCTCGGCACGCAGGACGCCAATCAGCTCAGCAGCCACACTCCCACCTCGCTGCGATAACCGGCGGATCTTATAGCCGCCACAGGGGGAGAAGAGATGAAAAACAGCTGATCCTCCTCCACAGCTCGGCACGCAGGACGCCAATCAGCTCAGCAGCCACACTCCCACCTCGCTGCGATAACCGGCGGATCTTATAGCCGCCACAGGGGGAGAAGAGATGAAAAACAGCTGATCCTCCTCCACAGCTCGGCACGCAGGACGCCAATCAGCTCAGCAGCCACACTCCCCGGGTTAAGTTATTTTTATTTTTAGTTATTTAACAGTTTTTCTATACCACTCTATCATAGGATTCACAGTGGTTTACATATAACATGAACCAACAATAACATAAAAATTTACATTGAACAAGGGTGTTAAGCTTGGATGATTATATGGGGTTACAAATAATTCACATGTATTAGTGTCGTGGGTGACACATTACAGCAGATACAGATTATGCTCATTGGAGGGTGGAACTGGTTGGGTGAAAGAGTTACCGGTAGTTGGGTTGGGGAGGGAATGAAGGGGCAGACAGTTGGGAAGATTTGGTCTGTATACTGAGGTGTTTCAGTATGTATCTGCATGGGGTGTTCCCGTAGTATTCAGTAAATAGGAAGGTCTTTATTGCTTTTCTGAAGTCTGATATGTCTCTGATGATTCTTATTGAGTTAGGTAAGTCATTCCATAAAGAGGGGACATATTAGGAGAATGCTCTCTTACATGTCATTTGCTTGGCTTTCCTTTTGTGCGTGGGGTTTAAAAAAGGTTTGGACAAGTTTCTGGAAGAAAAGTCCATAAACCATTATTAAAGTGGACTGTGGAAATCCATTGCTTGCCATGGGACAAGCATTGTGGAACCTGTGTACTTTTTTTGGAACCTGCCACTGTGTACTTTTTTTGAATTGGCCACTGTTGGAAACAGGATACTGGGCTTTTTGGATGTTGGTCTGATCCAGTATGGCATTTCTTATGTTCTTATGTAAATTGTGAGGTTCTCTAATCTTGCAGGACCCACTGGCCCCATATGTTCAGACATCAAATTAAAGGCAGCAGAATGAAGCACACAGAGAAAAAAATGCTGCTGTCCTACCAGTGGGAGGGAGTGGGTTGTGGATAATTTAAAATTTGGTTTGGTGTGCCATGAGACTTCAACCTGGGAGAGAAGAGCCGCCTATGCCTGGAGTGGACACAATGCAGCAAGCTATCTTTGAGGTAAGTTTGCTATGCTGCTTCAGAATTGTAGGCCCGGCGGGGTTGCACCCCGCTCCTGGCTGGCACCCAGGGTGGGCCGCACCCACCACCCTACTCTTGGTACGCCACTGCTGCTTAAACCCACTCATGCTGCCATGGGGTCATTGCCACTTTACCTCTCTGCCTAAGTTCTGGGGTGTTCCTGCAAATATTAGTGCCATTTAACCTCTCTTAAGTGCCTTGATGTTCTCCTGCCAATGTTGGTGCCTATTTACGCTCTTCCATTCCCCTGGCATACTGACTCAGGCAGTTTGTTCCAGGCATAAGGAGCAGCAGGGTAGAAAGATCGAAGTTCAGAGTTGGCAGTGTCAGTAGGGGCATTGAGATCATTAGTAGGGCTTACGAGCATGACACCCCCATATCCATTTCACTAAAATAATAATATACAGAACATGGCAGCATTGCCTTGACTGTGTTATAAGCAGCAAAGCAAAGGTATGGCAGTCAAGTTCCCTTTGATAAGCTGCCTAAAGTGAAAGTGGCAGTTTGCATTGAGAAACATTCACTTCCTCAAAGAATAAACTAACCCTACTCAATGGAAGACAAAGCAACCCTCAATTAACTGGATAAAACTTACGAATATTGATCTCATATTGTTCTTGTATCAGAAAATAGCAGTTTTCCCTGGTGTGGCTAGGGCTAAACAGAAGAGGAGGAAGCTTTCTTTGGATATGTACCCAGATGTGACCATGACTGGAGTCCATTTGTTTTCTTAAATTTCCACAAAAATATCTTATTCTGTATAAGAAGAATAATTTTAGTTTCTTTGAGTTTAAACATCTTTGTTCCTGAATGCTAAAAAGCATGTCTGATTTCCATCTGAAGTAGTTGTACTGGTAACATCTGTTTGGAATGGATTGCTTATTTAATCATGTAGTCGTGATTAAGAATATGCATAGCTGATTTGCAATAATTCTCTGTTTTCCTTAGTGGTATTTTCTCTATTACACTGTTTTATGTATTGAACTCTTGCACCATTTTGTAGACGTGATATACTAAAAAGCAGTTTTTTAAATTAAGGTTTTCTATTATTACTTTTTCTGTACCAAAGAGTAAACTTGAAGGTCACTGGCAAAGATCACAAGAAGAAAAATATTTTATAAGCAGTTTTGCTTCTTTTTCCTTGCTCTGCTGTTGTCGCTGATAGCAGAAACCCTCCTCTTGCACCACATTATTTCAGTGTACTTCTGAGTGGAAGCTGCCATTTATTTATTTCGCTGCATTTATATCCCACTTTTCACCAGGTCAAAGCAGTTTAACAAAAAAAGAGGGGGGGGGGGGGACGACGACAGTAAACAATTTGACGAGAAGGGGGGGCATCACCATGAGGGCCAACATTGATGATCTGAACAGAAAGTAACGAATTAGAATAAGTCTCTTAGTTGGTAGTAGAGGGGATAGGTCAGAAGGTCCGAATGAGCAGTCAGTGGGAGATGTCTGTTTCAGGTCCAAGATATTCATGAAACAGGATGTTTTTAAGTTGTTTCCGGAATGTGGAGAGGTCTCTGTTGCTTTGGATCTGGCTTGGAAGGACGTTACAGAGGGAGGGTGCGTACAGTTCGAATGCTCTGTTGCAGGTCTGCCATAGGTGCAGGTCCCTGGTGCAGCATCTTGGAAGCTTCTGGCTCTGTCGTCTCTTGGTTACAGAGATCTTCTAAATATTCCCCTTTTCTCCTTTGGATCATTGGTTCCCAGATGTTCTGTTGCTTTATTCATTCTCCTCTCCACTGGTGCATCTGGCTTCTTTCCTCCTGAACAGGGGGTGTCTGGCAGTATTTACCAAAACAGAATGGATATTGGGTGCAACGCATAACATAGAAATATGATGGCAGAAAAAGACCATACGGCTTTTTTTTCCTTTAGAGATCTGTGTTTGTCCCATGCTTTCTTGAATTCAGGTACAGTCCTCATCTCTACTTCCTCCATTGGGAGACTATTCCATGCATCTACCACTCTTTCCATAAAGAAATATTTCTGCATATTATTTCTATCCCCTTTCACCTTAATCCTATGACCCCTCATTTTAGAGCTTTCTTTCAATTGAATGAGGCTCTCCTCCTGTACATTTATGCCATGCAGGTATTTAAACATCCCTATCATTTCTCTGAGAACAAGCAGTCCTCACAAATGGATGACTTCGACACCGACGGAGCCCTTGTGGAAGCATACCCCCAGCTTTCAAAGAAAGCCTTTGAGAGATGTCACCATGCATGAGTGGTCCCCTTCCCGCCCAAGGGTGCCATCTTGCTCAGTCTCCTTTTTTCCGAGGAGCCCTTCAGAGGTTGTCTGGCTTGTCCCTGGAAAAAGTTGATTATTTTGTTCCCCGAGTTTCCAACTCGCCTCCAGTATTGCACCGGTACTCTTCCCGGCTACCGACCTCAGTTCCTCGGCATCAGGTTCAGTTTAATTTTGTAGTCCTTTCATTATTTTAAGAACATAAGATATGCTATACTGGGTCAGACCAAGGTCCATCAAGCCCAGTATCCTGTTTCCAACAGTGGCCAATCTAGGTCATACGTACCTAGCAGTTTCCCCAAAAGACACAGGTTCCACAATGCTTGAATTGGGTCAAGCATTGATATCCTGGGTCCCTTCTTAATAATGGTTTATGGACCTTTCCTCCAGGAACTTGTCCAAACCTTTTTAAAACCCAGCTACACTAACAGCCTTTACTACATCCTCCGGTAACAAATTCCAGAGTTTGATTACACGTTGAGTGAAAAAATATTTTCTTTTATTAGTCTTAAATAGTTTACCCTGTAGCTTCATTGCATGTCCTCTAGTCTTTCTATATTCTGATAACGTAAACAATCGATCTATGTTTACCCGTTCCATTCTGTTCATTAATTTATAGACTTCTATTATATCTCCCCTCAGCCGTCTCTTTTCCAGAGCCCTAACCTTTTTAGCCTTTCTTCATAGGGGTATCCTTCCTTCCCCTTTACCATTTTGGTGGTTCTTCTCTGAACCTTTTCTAATAACGCTATATCCTTTTTAAGATACGGCGACCAGAATTGCACACAATATTCAAGGTGCGGTCTTACCATGGAACGATATAGAGGTATTATAATATCCTTTGATAAAAGGCTCCAGTGTCCTGCCCTGTTCAGGCTTTCCTACAGGAGCTCTCCAGATCAACCAACAGTAAAAATTTAAGGGTTTGTTTTATTATATCGAATTGTTAGCTCTCTGACTGGGAGCTCTTAAAAGGGGTTTTTTGTACATTTTTAAAGCAAGGTTACTTTCTTTTGGTGCTTTAGTGGGACTTTCCTTGAGCACAGTAGGTGGTTGAACTCCAGTAACCTCCTCAACTTTGGGAACTGCTAACACCTAATCAGGTGTTAATTCCCTCCCTACCCACCCCGACTCCCACCCACCCCTAACGAGTAGTCTTGCTTTACAGGGCACCTCCCCATTTGACAAAGCACAGAGAATTGGACCAACACATTTTGAATATAATTAAGGAGATTTAACTGCTTTTTCTCTGAAAGGACAGCTGGGAAACTGGCTGGTACTTGGTAGATCTCTCTCTTTTGCTTTAACAGATACCTAAGCTCCACGAACAGAACAATGGCTGGGAAAAATCATATCGCTAAAGCTGTTGCCCCTGTTACAGCTTCTGCCTCGGTGCAGACAGAGGTCCTAATGCCAGTTGAAGGACCGGTTCCATGTGCAGGGTGCCTGCATGCTGAAGCTCTGAGGAAACAAGTGGAGGAATTCAGAGAGGAGGTGGCGAGGCTGAGGAGCATTCAAGATAGTGAGAAGTACATTGATGAGATGCTTCTTGCAGCAACCAAGCTCTCCAGCAGAGGAGAAGATGGGTGCCAACAGAATGTCGATGGCTGGACTCAAGTCACCAGGGCCTGCAAAATCACCAATCCAACTTCTCCAGCCCTTGAATTGAAGAACCATTATGCAGCCCTGGAAGTGTGGGAGGTGAAAGTAGCCCTGGAAAGGGAAGAACCAGAGCTCAAGTACCTCAAAGTTGCAGAATCAGTGACCAGAAGGAAACGAAGGGTAGTGGTGGTTGGAGACTCTCTTCTGAGGGGTACTGAGGCGTCCATCTGCCGACCGGACTTGATGTCCAGAGAGGTATGCTGTCTGCCTGGTGCCAAAATCCAAGATGTTATGGAGAGTTTGCCGAGACTCATAAAGCCCACTGACTATTACCCAATGTTGCTAATCTATGTTGGAACAAATGATACTGCTAGGCATACCTCGGAACGTATCAAAAGTGACTTCATGGCTCTGGGACAGAAGGTGAAGCAGTTAGGTGCACAGGTGGTGTTCTCTTCAATCCTCCCTGTTGAGGGTAAAGGCCAAGGCAGAGAGGCTTGCATCCTGGAGATGAATGCATGGCTGCGTGGATGGTGTCACCAAGAGAATTTTGGTTTCCTAGACCATGGGATGCTGTTCCAAGGGTTGCAGAGCAGAGATGGCATCCATCTGTCCAAGAAAGGTCAACGCGTCTTCAGTAGTAGACTGGCTAATCTACTGAAGAGGGCTTTAAACTAGATTCGTTGGGGATGGGTGAAGAAAGCCCCAGGTAAGTGAAAGCCCCCAGGTAGGTAATACATTAAATAACTTTATGGAAATGGGTAACAGGGGTTACATATGGAATGCAGTGTGTATAAATGCCCGTAGCATGGGAAATAAGATCCCTGATGTTGAAGCTTTGGTGGGAGTGGCTGACTTGGATTTAGTGGCAGTTACAGAAACATGGTTCACAGAAAACCATGATTGGGATGTAACTATACCTGGCAATACTTTATTCAGAAAGGACAGGGTAAGATGTAGGGTAGGAGGTGTGGCACTAAATGTAAAAACTACTATCAAAGCTTTGGAATTACAGAGCTTAAAAGGGAGAGGGGAGGCATTGTGGGTTAAACTAGAAAGAGGGAAAGAGAAATCTATGTACATTGGTGTGATATACAGACCTCCCTCAGAAGAGTAAGAGGTGGTCAGAGAGTTAATTGAAGACATGCGCAGCATTGCTAGGAAAGGGGAAGTGCTACTGATAGGAGATTTCAATATGCCAGATGTTGATTGGCATATTCCTGCTGCAGTATCTTCTAGAAGTAAGGAGATCCTGGATTCTCTACAGGGAGAGCTATTCAGGCAATTGGTAACAGACCCCACACGTGAAGGGGCCATACTGTACTTGGTGCTTACCAATGGTGAAAGTGTTTCTGATGTTGTAGTGGGAGATCATTTTGCATCCAGTGATCACCAGATGGTGTGGTTCAGTATTAGGACTAGGGCTGTTAGAATCCATTCAAAGGCGAGGATCTTAGACTTTAGGAAGACTAACTTTGCGAAGATGGGCCAATACCTCAGGGAGTCGTTAGTTGGATGGGAAAAGCTGAGGGATGTAGAAAAACAGTGGGCAAAACTGAAAGGGGATATTTTAAGGGCAACCAACCTTTTTGTTAAAATGGTAAATAAAGGTAAAAGGAAAAGGAGACCGCTATGGATTTCGAAAGAGGTAGCTGAAAAAGTGAAGAAAAAGAGGGAGGCCTTAATGAAATACAAGAGATCACAGAGAGAGAAAGACAGGTATTTGTATTTGGAAAAAGTTAGAGAAGCTAGCAAAGTAGTCAGGAAGGCAAAGATTCAAAAGGAGGAGGAAATACCCAATGCAATAAAATGGGGGGATAAGACATTTTTCAGATATATTAGTGAGAAGAGGAAAGGCAAGAGTGGTATTGTCAGACTCAAGGTTGCAGGGGAGGAATATGTAGAAGCTGATAAGGACAAAGCGGAATTGCTTAACAAATATTTTTGTTCTGTGTTCACAGATGAAGAACCAGGAGCAGTACCTCAGAAAACACCCACAAATAGGAACAGAAACAAAGGACATCTTGAACAATTTTCAAAAGACTGTGTTCGTGAGAAACTATCTCAACTTAAAGTAGACAAAGCGATGGGACCGGATGGGATACACCCGAGAATGCTGAGGGAACTTGGGGACGTTCTAGCAGCTCCACTGACTGACCTTTTCAATGCCTCGTTGGAGTCGGGAGTGGTGCCAAAGGACTGGAGAGAGGCTCATATGGTGCCTTTAGACAAAAGCGGAAGTAAGGATGTGGTTGAAAACTACAGGCCGGTTAGTTTAACTTCGGTGGTGAGTAAATGATTGGAAATGCTGCTGAAAGAGAAAATAGTGAGGTTTCTGGAGTCCAGCGGATTACAGGATCCGAGGCAGCATGGATTCACCAGAGACAGGTCTTGTCAGACAAATCTGATTGATTTCTTTGACTGGGTGACCAGGGAGCTGGACCGAGGGAGAGCTCCAGATGTGGTGTATTTAGATTTCAGTAAAGCCTTTGACACTGTTCCTCACAGGCGACTTATAAACAAACTGAGCACCCTAGGGATGGACCCTAAAGTTACTGCTTGGGTTAGAAATTGGTTGGGTGGGAGGCGATAAAGAGTACAAGCAAATGGAGCTCACTCTGAGGAGAAGGATGTTATCAGTGGTGTGCCCCAGGGATCTGTCCTTGGTCCGATTCTTTTTAACATCTTTGTTAGTGATATAGCGGAAGGGCTTTCAGGTAATGTTTGCCTCTTTGCGGATGATACCAAAATCTGCAATAGAGTAGACACCCAGGAAGGGGTAGATAACATGAGGAGGGATCTAGCTAAGCTTGAAGAATGGTCTAGAATTTGGCAGCTGGGATTTAATGTTAAAAAATGTAAGATCATGCATTTGGGCTGCAGCAATCCAAGGGAGCAATATAGTATAGGGGGTGAAGTACTTTTGTCCACTAAAGAAGAACGGGACCTAGGCGTGGTTACGTGTGATGATCTTAAAGTAGCTAAACAGGTAGAAAAGGCAGCGGCAAAAGCTAGAAGGATGTTTGGGTGCATACGGAGAGGAATGGCTAGCAGAAAAAAGGAGGTGATAATGCCTCTGTATAAGTCTTTGCTGTGACCTCATTTGGAGTGTAGTGTGCAATTCTGGAGACCGCACCTTCAAAAGGATGTGAACAGGATGGAGTTGGTGCAGAGGGTGGCTACTAAAATGATTAGTGGTCTTCATTATAAAGCATATGAGGACAGACGGAAGAATCTTAATATGTACACCTTAGTGGAAAGGCGGGATAGAGGTGATATGATTGAGATGTTTAAATACCTCTGTGGCATAAATGTTCAGGGAGAGAGAGCCTCTTTCAATTGAAAGCAAGTTCTGCTACGAGGGGACATGGGATGAGGGTGAAGGGAGATAGATTCAGGAGTGATATGCGGAAATATTTCTTTAGGGAAAGAGTAGTGGATCCGTGGAATAGTCTCCCAATGGAGGTGGTAGAGATGAGGGCAGTAACTGAATTCAAAAAAGCATGGGACAAACACAGAGGATCTCTAAAGGTAAAAAGGGGACTGTTGTAGTTGTTATGGAAGGACAGACTAGATAGGCCATGTGGTCTTTTTTCTGTCATCATATTTCTATGTTTCTATTTTCCATTCTTTTCCTTATGATACCTAGCATTCTATTTGCTCTCTTGGCTGCCGCTGCACACTGGGCCGAGGGTTTTAACATGTTATCCACAATGACGCCTAAATCTTTTTCCTGGGTGGTGGTTCCTAATGTGGAACCTTGCATCATGTAACCATAGTTTGGGTTGTTCTTCCCTAGGTGCATAACTTTGCACTTGCCCACATTAAATTTCATCTGCCATTTTGATGCCCAGTCTTCCAATTTATCATGATCCTCTTGCAATTTTCCACAATCCTTTTGGGTTTTAACAACTTTAAATAGTTTTGTGTCATCTGCAAATTTGATAACTTCACTCGTTATTCCTTTTCCAGGTCATTTATGAATATGTCAAAAAGCAGCAGACCCAGCACAGATCCCTGGGATATTTATTTTATTTATTTAACACTTCTTATATACCACACTATTTCTCATCAGTGCGGTTTACATCGAACATTAAACACTTGGACACCACTATTCACCTTTCTCCATTGGGAAATTGGCCATTTAGCCCTACCCTCTTCTTTCTATCTTTTAACCAGTTCCTGATCCACAATAGTACACTGACTCTTACCCAATGACTCTTCAGTTTTGCCAAAAGTCTCTGATGAGGAACCTTGTCTAAGGCTTTCTGAAAGTCCAAATACACTATATCAACTGACTCACCTTTGTCTACCTATTTATTCACACCTTGAAAAAAACATAACATAGAAACACAGAAATGTGACAACAGAAGAAGACCACATGACCTATCTAGTCTGTCCTTCCATATCAACAACTACAACAGCCCCCTTTTTACCTTTAGAGATCCTCTGTGTTTGTCCCATGCTTTTTTGAATTCAGTTACTGTCCTCATCTCTACCACCTCCACTGGGAGACTATTCCATGGATCCACTACTCTTTCCGTATAGAAATATTTCTGCATATTACTCCTGAATCTATCTCCCTTCACCCTCATCCCATGTCCCATCGTAGAAGAACTTGCTTTTAATTGAAAGAGGCTCTCTCCCTGAACATTTATGCCATGGAGGTATTAAAACATCTCAATCATATCACCTCTATCCCGCCTTTCCTCTAAGGTGTACATATTAAGATCCTTAAGTCTGTCCTCATATGCTTTATAATGAAGACCATTAATCATTTTAGTAGCCACCCTCTGCACCGACTCCATCCTGTTCACATCCATTTGAAGGTGCGGTCTCCAGAATTGCACACGATACTCCAAATGAGGTCGCAGCAAAGACTTATACAGCGGCATTATCACCTTCTTTTTTCTGCTAGTCATTCCTCTCCGTATGCACCGAAGCATCCTGTCCGCTCTTCTTTAGTGGACAAAAGTACTTCACCCCCTATACTATATTGCTCCCTTGGATTGCTGCAGCCCAAATGCATGACCTTGCATTTTTTAACATTAAATCTCAGCTGTCAAATTCTAGACCATTCTTCAAGCTTAGCTAGATCCCTCCTCATGTTATCTATACCTTCCTGGGTGTCTACTCTATTGCAGATTATGGTATCATCCGCAAAGAGGCAAACTTTACCCGACAGCCCTTCCGCTATATCACTAACAAAGATGTTAAAAAGAATCCGACCAAGGACAGATCCCTGGGGGACGCCACTGGTAACATCCTTCTCCTCAGAGTGAGCTCCTCAGAGTTAGCTCCATTTACCTGTACTCTTTGTCACCTCCCACCCAACCAATTTTTCTAACCCAAACAGTAACTTTAGGGTCCATCCCTAGGGTGCTCAGTTTGTTTATAAGTCGCCTATGAGGAACAGTGTCAAAGGCTTTACTGAAATCTAAACACACCACATCTAGGGCTCTCCCTCAGTCCATCTTCCTGGTCACCCAGTCAAAGAAATCAATCAGATTTGTCTGACAAGACCTGCCACTGGTGAATCCATGCTGCCTCGGATCCTGTAATCCACTGGACACCAGAAACCTCACTATTTTCTCTTTCAGCAGCATTTCTAATAATTTACTCACTACCAAAGTTGAACTAACCGCCCTGTAGTTTTCAACCACATCCTTACTTCCACTTTTGTGTAAAGGCACCACATGAGCCTCTCTCCAGTCCTTTGGCACCACTCCCGACTCCAATGAGCCATTGAAAAGGTCAGTCAGTGGAGCTGCTAGAATGTCCCCAAGTTCCCTCAGGATTCTAGGGTGTATCCCATCCGGTCCCATGTCTTTGTCTACTTTACGTTGAGCTAGTGTCTCACGAACACAGTCTTCTGAAAATTGTTCAAGATGTCACTCGTTTCTGTTCCTGTTTGTGGGTGTTTTCTGAGGTCCTGCTCCTGGTTATTCCTTTGTGAACACAGAACAGAAATATTTGTTAAGCAATTCTGCTTTATCCATATCAACTTCTACATATTCCTCCCCTGCACCCTTGAGTCTGACAATACCACTTTTGCCCTTCCTTTTCTGACTAATATATCTGAAAAATGTCTTATCTCCCCATTTTATTGCATTAGCTATTTCCTCCTCTTTTTGAGTCTTTGCCTTCCTGACTACTTTGCTAGCTTCTCTAAGTTTTTCCAAATGCAGATGCCTGTCTTCCTCTGTCTGTGATCTCTTGTATTTTATGAAGGCCTCCCTCTTTTTCTACACTTTTTCAGCTACTTCTTTCGAAAACCATAGTGGTCTCCTTTTCCTTTTACCTTTATTTACCATTTTAACAAAAAGGTTGGTTGCCCTTAAAATATCCCCTTTCAGTTTTGCCCACTGTTTTTCTACATCCCCCAGCTTTTCCCATCCCACTAACGACTCCCTGAGATATTGGCCCATCTTGGCTAAGTTTATCTTCCTAAAGTCTAAGATCCTCACATTTGAATGGATCCTAACAGCTCTAGTCCTAGTACTGAACCACACCATCTGGTGATCACTGGATGCAAAATGATCTCCCACTAGAACATCAGAAACACTTTCACAATTGGTAAGCACCAAGTCCAGTATGGCCCCTTCACGTATGGGGTCTGTTACCAACTGCCTGAATAGTTCTCCGTGTAGAGAATCCAGGATCTCCTTACTTCTAGATGATACTGCAGCAGGAATGTGCCAATCAATATCTGGCATATTGAAATCTCCTATCACTAGCAGTTCCCCTTTCCTAGCAATGCTGCGTATGTCTTCAATTAACTCTCTGTCCACCTCTTCCTCTTGTGAGGGAGGTCTGTATATCATACCAATGTAAATAGATTTCTCTTACCCTCTTTCTAGTTTAACCCACAATGTCTCCTCTCTCCCTTTTAAGCTCTTTAATTCCAAAGCTTTAATATTAGTTTTTACATATAGTGCTACTCCTCCTCCCCTTCTTCCTACCCTGTCCTTTCTGAATAAAGTATAGCCAGGTATAGTTTTCCTGAAAGATGCTTTTTTGGCAACAACAGCCTCTCTGACCTCACCTTTAAACCATGCTGGCAGTTTTTTGGACTTTCTTCCACTTTTCTTAAAGCGTGGAATATAGCTGGTCTGGGCTTCGAAGATAGTATTTTTCAACAACACTCAAGCTTGATATAAGTCTTTAACCTTTGCAACTGCTCCTTTTAGTTTTTTCTTATCTATTTTCCTCATTTTGTCATAGTCTCCCTTTCAAAAGCTAAAAGGTAGTACTGTGGATTTCCTTACTATCCCTCCTCCACTAATTAAATCAAACGCGATCAGTATTGCCAAGCAGCCCAGATCCGGTTTTACACTAAGGACTAGGTCCAATATGGCTTTTTCTCTGGTTGGCTCATGAACCAACTGCTCCAAGAAACAGTCATTTATTTCATCTAAGAACTTTATCTCCGTAGCATGTCCTGCCGTGACACTGACCCAGTCAATACCGGAGTAATTGAAATCACCCATTATTATTACTGTGCTGTAACATTTGTAAGCTTCCTTGATTTCTTTGAGCATTTCATCATCCATTTCTTCATTCTGGCCAAGCGGTCGATAGTACACCCCCACTGCCATCACCTTCCCCTTTTTATATGGAATTTCAATCCATAGAGATTCTACAGCAAATTTTGTTTCCTGCAAAACTTTAATCGTTTCTGGCTCAATGTCCTCTCTAACATAGAGCGCAACCCCTCCACCAATTTGATCAGCTCTATCATTATGATATAGTTTGTACCCAGGTATCACAGTGTCCCACTGGTTGTCCTCCTTCCACCATGTCTCTGAGATTCCAATCATATCTAACCTCTCATTTAGTGCTATATATTCTAAGTCTCCCATCTTATTTTTTAGACTTCTAGTATTTGCATACAAGCATTTTAGAGACTGTATTTTATTCATATTAATTCGGCCTTTGGTAGGCATGGGTAATTTGGGATTTTTAAGCTCTGTCTGCTCCATACTCGAGGGCATTTGGGCTACTTTACTCTTTTTGGAACCTCTCTGGTTTTGGTAGTATCCTTCAAGGATACATTCTTCCGAACCATACACTCTTGTGCGACTGTCGGCTTTCCCCTATTATCTAGTTTAAAAGCTGCTCTATCTCCTTTTTAAAGGTTAATGCCAGCAGCCTGGTTCCATCCCGGTTAAGATGAAGCCCATCCCTTCGGAAGAGCCCCTCCTTTCCCCAGAATGTTCCCCAGTTCCTAACAAATCAAAAACCCTCATCTCTGCACCATTGTCTCATCCACGCATTGAGACTCCGGAGCTCTGCCTGCCTTTTTGGTCCTGCACGTGGAATGGGAAGCATTTCAGAGAATGCTACCCTGGAAGTTATGGATTTCAACTTCCTACCTAAAAGCCTAAATTTAGCCTCCTGTACCTCCCTACCACATTTTCCTATGTCATTGGTACCAACATGTACCAAGACAGCAGACTCCTCCCCAGCACTATCTAAGACCTTATCTAGGTGGCACGTGAAGTCCGCTACCTTCGCACCAGGCAGGCATGTTACCAGGCGATCCTCATGTCCACCAGCCACCCAGCTATCTACATGCCTAATGATCGAATCACCAACTATAACGGCTGTCCTAAACTTTCCCTCATGGGCACATTGCCCTGGAGAAACCTCCTTGGTGCGAGAGGGTTTTACGTCACCTGGAAGACAGGTCCTAGTTATAGGATCACTTCCTGCCACACCAGGGTGATGTTCTCCTATCACGTGACCTCTCTCCTCCATGGCAACAGGGATGCTGCCAGACTGGATGTGGGACTTCAGGATGATATCTCTGTGGGTCTCATCTATGTACCTCTCTGTCTTTCTTATGTCTTCCAAGTCAGCTACTCTAGCCTCTAGAGAACGGACTCGTACCCTGAGAGCAAAGAGCTCTCTGCACCTAGTGCACATGTAAGACCTCTCATCACCTGGGAGAAACTCATACATGTGACACTCAATGCAAAAGGCTGGAAAGCCCCCATTTTGCTGCTGGACTGCTGTCTGCATCTTAGTTTTAAGTTTGTGTTTAGATTTTTAAGTTCTTTACTTACTAAGGGTTGCTATGGATACTTATACTAATAAAATTGTACCTAATACGTTTAATATACCTTGTTCACCTGAAGCTTAATTAATCTCACGTCCTTAGTGTATGACTGATTTGGATAATGAACTGTAACTGAGAGCACCTCCTTTCCTTTAAGATGTGTAAGTACCTATAAAGCTACGATTATCCCAGGGGTGGGTGGGTGTTGGGGAGGGACGGAGGGAAATAACACTTATTAAAAGAGGGCTGCTACACAGTACCCTGTCCTGTGCTTCTGAGGTAAGCTGTGACCAACTTCCTGGGTGAGTAACAGTCCTTGCTTGGATAGAAGGAGTCTTTCAAAATGGCCTTTTAACCTGCCACCTGGCGTTAACACCTATTGAAAATGTTTCACAGGCCTCTTGCTCCCTAGGTAGAAGGCCTCTTTGTAAAGGTCTCTAGAAGACTTTATTTGTTGCTCAAAGAATACTGACCCTGTTTTGCCTTTTATGCCAAGTTATATTATGATTTGATTTAAATTAAAGCTCTTTGCTGCAGCTAGGCTCTGACTTATTATGAAATTTAAACTAGAAGCTCTCTGCTGGGTTCTAAATTTAACCAGAAAGCTCTCTTCTGTGTTTTAAATTTAAACTATAAAAAAGGTTTGGACAAGTTCCTGGAGGAAAGGTCCATAAACCATTATTAAAAAGGGACCCAGGACATAAATGCTTGACCCAATACAAGCATTGTAGAACCTGTGTCTCTTGGGGATACTGCTAGGTACTGTGGGGGCCCCTTGTCCAGGCAACAGCCTATGGGCTTAGGGCTGCACTTGTTAGTGCTTTAATTAAGGAGTTTTTCCTCATCCAGAGCCGGGGCTGCTGGGATTTGTAGTTGTGTTGTTCAGAAAAACAAGTAGTGTGGAGACCGAGGGTTTACAAGGCAAAACACAGGAATTTTATTTCTTTTCCAAAAGAGCATTAAGGCTCAACGCAAACAAACAGGATTCTCTCTCCAAACAATAATACATAGGCATTTATACCAAACAAAACAATGTAACTGCTTTTAGTAGCTTTTTAACATAGATCACTGTTTCCTAACGATTCAGAAATCAAACATGGTTTTCTACTTTCTTCAAACCCAAAAGAAATATCCTCTCTTCAGCAAACAGGGTTCTTAGCATTCCTGGCTAAACACAATTCTCCCTGTTTTCACACTGCCTTTTAGGACATTCAGATTATAAACCTTTCTCTCTTATCCAAGAACTTTTATTCTGCCTTCTGGCATAGAGAACAGTCCATTACTGAATCTTCAGAGCTTTCATCAGATTCATAATAGTCTATCTGCATTTCCTCAGGACCTGCATCTGGTAAATCTGGCTCTAAACCAGCATGAGAAACTTCAGGCTTAATATTCTCTAAATGTTCCAGAACCTTTCTCCACTGAGGCTTTTCCCTATGCAAAGGGTTTCCACGAGGAACGTGGAGATTCTTCTCTTGCATCAAACGACACAATGCCTCTAACTGACTCACAGCACTTTTGGCTACACTTTTATTCACGCACCTTTTTGGAAGTTGCAGCTCTTTAGCTGGTTCAGGAACAGTTGTCACTGCAGCCTGACTCTTGTCAGCACTTCTCTCTGACACAGCTCTCCTAGTTTTAAAACCAATTGCAGTTTCCTTGCAATCCTGGCTTTCTTTCTGACTAGGGCTTTCACCTCTGAGAATCCCCCGGAAGTCTCCACCATTCTCCTCCACAGTAAGCTCTCTGGGCCTTTCTCTAGTCCTTCTCTCACCACTGAATTCTACAGCGTGCTGCTTCCCTGTCTCTCCCTTTCCAGGGTGTCGTTTCTTGTGCTGCCTTCTCTCAGGCTGAGACTCTCTTCCCGTGGTGCTGCCCTTCTCAGGCTGAGTCTCTCTTCCCGTGGTGCTGCCCTTCCCAGGCTGAGTCTGACTTCCTTCTGTTTCCCTGGGTTTATAAGAGTGTCTCTGAACTACCGTGCACTGCCCTTCCCCCAGGTGTCTCTCATTAATTTCCAAGCCTGCCCTTAGATTAGCAGAGCTTGGGTGTGTCCTGTCCTCAGTAGCTGCGTGTTTTTTTTCCTTGCCTGCACTTTGAGAGCTACTGATTCCTTGCCTGTCTCTTTCTTTAAAGGTAAATGTCTGATTTTCTCCCAATTCCATGGGTTCAGCCATACTCTCCTCATCACACATTCCCTCCCCCTTAAGATATTACGGGCTGGTCTACAGAACCCGCACAGCTCGTAATTTTCGCTGGGATCTTACGGCCTGTCTGCCACTTTTCGGTCTTATGTTCTCTTGAGGCTAAATGAGCCAATGCTATTCGCTCATGCCAAGGTCTCAATACATTGATATGATAGACCTGCTGTCGTCCCCTTCTATTTTCTATGGAGTAAGACACCGGCCCTACTTGTTTTACTATCCTATAGGGCCCCTTCCATTTACTTTCAAACTTGGGACTGGCCCCCGCCACCATTACTAATACTTTTTCTCCTATCTCCAGTTGGCGAGGCTTTGTATGTCGATCATAATAATTTTTCTGACGTGCCTGGCTGGCCTTTAAATTCTCACCCACCACTTGGGAGGTTCGGTTTTGCTGTCCTCTCAGGTCTCTCAAGAACTGGGGTACCCCTACTTCCTCTACGTCCGGCTCAACCCACTGCTCCCACAGTATATCTAGGACGCCCCGTGGTGCCCGCCCATACCTTAACTCATAAGGTGAAACGCCTAAGGGTGCCTGTTTTTGCTCTCTACAAGCATACAAAACAAAAGGGAGCATCGTATCCCAGTCTGACATGTTGCCCTCTAAACCCCTCCTCAACATCTTCTTCAATGTTTGGTTTTGCCTTTCCACCAGTCCATTTGACTGCGGATGATAGGCAGCGGTTCTAACATAACGGATTCCAAAAGCATCCCACACTTGAGCTAGATGGCGAGACATAAAATTACTGCCCCTATCTGTCAGGACTTCACGTGGGAATCCCACTTCACAGAATAACTTCACCACTTCGGAGGCTATGGTTTTTGCCGATATATTACGTAGTGGAATGGCCCATGGGAACCTCTTGGCTGGGTCCACTATGACCAACATATACTGGAACCCTCGGGGTGTCTTTATCAAGGGTCCTACTATATCCATAGCCAGTCGGTGAATGGGCTTAGATATCACTGGCATGGGTAACAAAGGCACCTCCAGTGGATGAATCGAGGTGACTCGTTGGCATGAAGGGCACGACTCGCAGAATCGCGAGGTCTCTTTAAAGAAACCGGGCCAGTAAAAACAAGCTAATATCTGGTCCAGGGTGCCATGTATTCCTTTGTGCCCTCCTACAGGATGGTCATGCGCTTTTCTTAAAACTAGCGTCTTGAACGTTGTAGGGACTACAAGTTGCTTACGGATATTCCCTGTATGGGGATCTAACCCTTCCCGATATAACACATCCCCGTCTAACAAAAACCTGGGTAAGGTTTCTGACCCCCTTTTTGCGTACTCAAAAGCCCGTGAAAGAGTGGGATCAGCTTGCTGCTCCTTGGGAAAGGATGGGAACTTTTCTACTAGTTCAGCCGGGACCCATGGCAGCTCTTGGCCTGCCTCTACCTCAGCCCTATTCCAGGACCTACACTGCCTCTCCTGGCGTTTCTCCCCTCTCCCCTTCTTTCTCTTACCTACAGAGGGAGTTATCAGGTCCTCATGGGATGGTAAATCCTCTACCATCTCATCTGGGGGTTCCTCTACCTCCTCTAGGGCCTTGGACTGTGCTCGGGTAGATACCATGCCTACCTTTTGCTGTAGCCCCTCTTCCAGGCCCTCCCTGAATTGGGGCCAATCCCTCCCCAATACCAGGGTGTGTGGTAACCTGGGCATAATAGCTACGGGAATCTTCTTCTTCATCCCTAAACCCTTCACTAGCACTCTGTGTATGGGATAAAATGATGATGCCCCATGGATACACCTGATTTTCACTTTCCCGTCAGGTTGGTTTAGGGCTTGCTTATAGCGAGATTCAATCTCCCGCCAGAGCTTTCTGGAGATCATGCTTTGATCTGCTCCTGAATCTAACAAAGCTTCTGTAGCAATACCTTCTACTTCAACAGTCAAAAGAAAACCTTCCCTAACCTCTTTGGTATGGGCAGTTATCAGTGCAGTCCTCGCTCTACAATCCCTTTTCATGTGTCCCTCACTACCACATGAAAAACATTTTTTTCGTATAGAGTAGTTTTTACACATTGGCATAGACATTTTCATCTCATCCCCCTTTGGCCTTACCTTCCTTTCTGATGATACGGAATCTGCCCTTTTAGAAGCATCCCCTTTTACCTGGCCTGCCAATTCTGCTTCCATAAAGCACTCGGCCAATAAGGTGGCTTCATTGGTGTTCTGGCAGTTTTGTAAAATCAGGAAGGTATGTATGTCCTTTGGGACTGCGTCCATAAATTGTTCCAGTACAATGCTATCTATAATGGACTCTACGGTTCTAGCCTCTGGTGTTAACCATTTTAATACCAAGCTCTTAATTCTTTGGCAGAGAGCTCTTGGTGTCTCACCAGGTTTCAATTTACTATTTCTTAAGAGACGATGATATACCATGGGCGTTAGGCCTAGGCGGTCTCTTATAGCTTTTTTCAGTTCCTCATAATCGTTGGCCAAGGCTGCCGGCATGGCCCTGTACACCGCCAGAGCTTCTCCGGTAAGCGAAGTGGCCAGGCGCACGGCCCATTGCTCCTTAGGCCATCCGGTTATGTGTGCACCCTATCAAACGCCTCTAGAAAATCATCTATATCATCATTCTGAGTTAATTGACCAAATGAAAATGTCTCGCTAGGCTGTAACCCTAGCCCCTGTGTGTGCAGAGCTCCTATGGAACCTGGAATTGTCCATGCTGTTTCTGCTGCTTTCTCCTGAGCTCCCAGACACGCTCCCATCTTGTCCAAAAGAGGCTTCTGCTGTGCCTGCATCACTGCAGCAGTTTGCTCCTGAGCTTGTATGGACATCTCACGTTGTTTCTCAAATTGTCCAGCCATCCACTGTAGTAGCTCCTTACATTCCATGCTGCAACAAGAAAAGACAAAACACCACCAAGTGCGATACAAACAAATATATCCGCTCCTTCTCTGGTTTCTACTGAACACTGCTGCACTCCTGCACAGGTATCCTTTAAAACCCCTTTTATCTATGGGTTACCTGATACAGGTGTAGACTCCAGCTTAGAAGAAATGAAGACCACCGCTTGTCCTCCTTGACTCCGGCTTTTTGATTTCAGCTGCACTTCACCTTTTAATCCTCAGCAGGGCTTCGGCAGTTAGCACTGTCTTTTTGTTGAACTCTTGAGTGATTAGAAATCCTGGCGCATATGTAGGGAAAAAAAGATCCGAAAAACGACGCCACCTGTGGGGGCCCCATGCCCAGGCAACAGCCTATGGGCTTAGGGCTGCACTTGTTAGTCCTTTAATTAAGGAGTTTTCCTCACCCAGAGCCGGGGCTGCTGGGATTTGTAGTTGTATTGTTCAGAAAAACAAGTAGTGTGGAGACCGAGGGTTTACAAGGCAAAACACAGGAATTTTATTTCTTTTCCAAAAGAGCATTAAGGCTCAACGCAAACAAACAGGATTCTCTCTCCAAACAATAATCCATAGGCATTTATACCAAACAAAACAATGTAACTGCTTTTAGTAGCTTTTTAACATAGGTCGCTGTTTCCAAATGATTCAGCAATCAAACATGGTTTTCTACTTTCTTCAAACCCAAAAGAAATATCCTCTCTTCAGCAAACAAGGTTCTTAGCATTCCTGGCTAAACACAATTCTCCCTGTTTTCACACTGCCTTTTAGGACATTCAGGTTATAAACCTTTCTCTCTTATCCAAGAACTTTTATTCTGCCTTCTGGCATAGAGAACAGTCCATTACTGAATCTTCAGAGCTTTCATCAGATTCATAATAGTCTATCTGCATTTCCTCAGGACCTGCGTCTGGTAAATCTGGCTCTAAACCAGCATGAGAAACTTCAGGCTTAATATTCTCTAAAAGTTCCAGAACCTTTCTCCACTGAGGCTTTTCCCTATGCTAAGGGTTTCCACGAGGAACGGGGAGATTCTTCTCTTGCATCAAATGACACATTGTCTCTAACTGACTCACAGCACTTTTGGCTACACTTTTATTCACGCACCTTTTTGGAAGTTGCAGCTCTTTAGCTGGTTCAGGAACAGTTGTCAGTGCATCCTGACCCTTGTCAGCACTTCTCTCTGACACAGCTCTCCTAGTTTTAAAACCAATTGCAGTTTACTTGCAATCCTGGCTTTCTTTCTGACTAGGGCTTTCACCTCTGAGAATCCCCCGGAAGTCTCCACCGTTCTCCTCCACAGTGAACTCTCTGGGCCTTTCTCTGGTGCTTCTCTCACCACTGAATTCTCCAGCGTGCTGCTACCCTGTCTCTCCCTTTCCAGGGTGTCGCTTCGTGTGCTGCCTTCTCTCAGGCTGAGACTCTCTTCCCGTGGTGCTGCCCTTCTCAGGCTGAGTTTCTCTTCCCGTGGTGATGCCCTTCTCAGGCTGAGTCTCTCTTCCTATGGTGCTGCCCTTTTCAGGCTGAGTCTCTCTTCCTGTGGTGCTGCCCTTCTCAGGCTGAGTCTCTTTTCCCGTGGTGCTGCCCTTCCCAGGCTGAGTCTGACTTCCTTCTGTTTCCCTGGGTTTATAAGAGTGTCTCTGAACTACCGTGCACTGCCCTTCCCCCAGGTGTCTCTCATTAGTTTCAAAGCCTGCCCTTAGATTAGCAGAGCTTGGGTGTGTCCTGTCCTCAGTAGCTGCGTGTTTTTTTTCCTTGCCTGCACTTTGAGAGCTACTGATTCCTTGCCTGTCTCTTTCTTTAAAGGTAAATGTCTGATTTTCTCCCAATTCCATGGGCTCAGCCATACTCTCCTCATCACAGTACGTATGACCTAGATTGGCCACTGTTGGAAACAGGATACTGGGCTTGATGGACCTTGGTCTGACCCAGTATGGCATATCTTATGTTCTTAACTTAAACTGCTGCTACTAGGCCCGGACTGATTTAACAAATACACTGGATTCAGAGATTAATCAGCTTTAATCCAAAGACATGCCTTCAGAAAAATTCCCAGAAATATATACTCACAATTGCAGATCTCTCTCCAGAAGTAGCAGTCCCCTTTTCTAGTCCTTCTAGACTGAGGATCACAGAACTCTTGTTGAACTATTTATGCCTGTGCTACTGAGGTAAGCTATGACCAACTTCTTGGGTGATTAATAGTCGTTGCTTGGATAGAAGGAGTCTTTCATAATGGCCTTTTGATCTTCCAAATGGCGTTAACACCTATTGAAAAAGTTTCACAGGTCTCTTGCCCCCTAGGTAGAAGGCCTCTTTGTAAAGGTCTCTAGAAGACTTTATTTGTTGCTCAAAAAATACTGACCCTGTTTTGCCTTTTATGCTAAGTTATGTTCTGATTTGATTTAAATTAAAGCTCTTTGCTGCTGCTAGGCTCTGACTTATTATGAAATTTAAACTAGAAGCTCTTTGCTGGGTTCTAAATTTAACCAGAAAGCTCTCTTCTGTGTTTTAAATTTAAACTAAAAGTACTTTTCTGATACTAGGCCCTGAGTGAGTATTTTCTTTTTTTCTGGTGCCTTTTGCACCTTTTTTTCTCCCGCTGGCAGCCCAGAGGGTCTTCGACCTCACAGGCTTACTTTTTCCCCCATGGCTACCAGTGGTTATAAGAGGTGTGATCAGTGCTCTAAAATAATGTCTTTGACCAGCACACACGTCTGCTGTTTTCATTGCCTCAGGTCAGACCATGACTTAGCGGTGAGCGTGCAGGTGGGTACAGACATGTGCGTGTTGCAGGCGGGGGACACGGAAGCTGGCAGGGAGTTGGTGGAGGGCCTGGGTGGAGGTGGCCAGGGGGGCTTTGGGCAGGCACAGGGATCTCAGTAGGGCAGCAGGGCCAGGGGACCAGCAGCAGGCCATAAGGACAGGGAAGAGATTACCCATGGTACTGGCAGCCCTGATGCAGCCCCTGGCAGTCATAGCCCGGCAATTGGTGGGCATGAGGGCTGTTCTTACATGGGAGGTTCAGCGCCTTAGCTAGCAGCACAGGGAATAGAAGGTACAACAGGGCGGTAGGGGTGGAAAACTGGGGTTGCAGTAGCCAGGGAACTGCTGTGCATAGCAGCAGGCTGTGTCAGGGCCTGCAGTGCCACCACCTGTAGTGAGCCAGTGGGTGGGGCCTAGTGAGCTGCTGCACCACGCATCGTGGGGCATTGGGATGCATGGAATGTTTAACTTATTTATGCAGTGTTGGACTGCTCTGTTGCCACCGGCATGCGCCTGTTGCGCTGTGCGGTGCCTTGCTATATTTGTAAGACTATACTTCTGTATTTGTTGGAATAAACAGAATCACATTTGAAAAGCTCCACAATTGTACATTTTAATAACTACTATGTCTATGTGAGTCATGTACATTTTATTCATATATACATATGTCCAAAGGCCAAAGGTATTGCTTCATCCCTCGGATGGAGGTCCCTTGGATGGAGGCCCCGCAGTCTATATATTGCATTTAACAGGCAGACATGCCTGTATACTATGATTACATAGAGGTCACCTCCTATAATCAACCATGGTGGGAATGCGCCCCCTTTGCATATCATCTTGTACAAAGTTATGTACAGAATTAGCTATCCAATAGTACCTATTGATAATTGTACTTTAACAGTGCAGAGATGGCTATTTGGTAAATGTAATGATAAACCAAATATGTCAAGGACCCTGACTTACCTTCCTTTACATATGTATGTTTCCCCCATCCCCTTTCCCTTCCCCCTTCCACCCCCTACCCGCTTCCCCCTTCTCTCTTCTGTCCTATCCTATCCTATCCTATCCTAGGGAATGTGGATATCTAAGGTGTCCATAACATTGAGAACACTTCTTCTGGACCTAGCAGGAAGGTAGTCTAGTAAGGGAGCCCACAGCAACATGAACTGTTCCTGTGCCTTGGAGCCATTGATTTTTGCTGAGGTGCACGCCAAGTCCTAAGGTTCACTTATTGCTGTCTCCCAATGTCTAACATTGGGAGCTTTAATGGAAACCCAGACTTCAAAATAATCTTTTTTCCCATAAGAAAATCCCTCTCACAAAAGCGCCATTGTGTACTCCCAAGACTTTCCCCCAGGGTATATTTGTTAGACAGGCAGGACACAGCCTTAGGGATCACCAGCACTTCCACCCAAGTATTCGGGAAGATAGAGACTAGTTCCAAGAACCGCTGAATCACAGGGCATATGAGGTGTGACAAAAAAGAAACAAGACTGTCCCATAAATGTTTTATTACAAAATCTACAGAGAAATTACGCATTGTTCCCTTCAAAGTAATTCCCCCCAGAGTCAATGCACTTCTGCATTCGCTTCTGCCATGTATAGAAGCACTCGGTAAAGTCTTCCTCCTTGAGGACCCTCAGCTCCCTCGTCAAAGTGGCCTTGCTCTCTTCTACAGAAGTGAAATGAGTTCCTTTGAGCACAGTCTTCAGCCTGGGGAAGAGCCAGATGTCGTACGGTGTGAGATCTGGGGAATAAGGAGGGTGGTCGAGAGCTTTGATCTGTTTGTTGGCCAAGAACTGCCTCACACTAAGCACGGTATGTGCGGGTGCATTGTCGTGGTAGAGCAGCCATGACTTGTCTCTCCACAAAGCCAGCCTGCTGCGCCAAACCCAGTCATGGAGGCGATTGAGGACCTGCTAGTAGAAGTTCTGGTTGACTGTCTGACCCCTAGGCACAAACTCATAATGGACCACTTTTTTCTGGTCGAAGAATGCAATCAGCATGGCCTTGATCCTTGATTTGGACAAGCGCGCCTTCTTGGGTCTGGGTGACAGTTGAGTCTTCCACTGCAGGCTCTCTCTCTTGCTTTCAGGGTCAAACTGGAAGACCCAAGTCTTGTCTTCTGTGATGACTCGGCCAATGAACTCTGGATCTTCTCCGATCTTCTCTAGCAAGTCTCGACAAACATTGACTCGGTGCTCCTTCTGGTAGTCCGATAAAAGCTTGGGCACCATCTTGGCGCACATCTTCTGCATCCCCAGCTCCTGTACCAAGATGGTCCGCACTGACTCCCTGTTCAGGCTGAGCTCCTCTGGTTCACTCTGTCAGTGTTGGGGTCATCCTCCATCTCCTGGCAGCCATTCTTGAAGTATTTGTGCCACTCGAAGACTCGCGGCCTTGACATTGCATCTTCTCCATAAGCCTCTTGGAGAAGTTGGAGACATTCAGTTGGGCTCTTCTCCAACTTAACCAGAAATTTCAAGTTGATTCTTTACTCCATATTTCTGCCACTTCCAGTTGCGTGACAAAGCAATGGAGCAGTGTGCTACAAAAAAACTGAAAAAGAAAAACAGAGTGAGAGAGATGAAAAATATTATAGCAGAATAGTGGTGAGATGTTGCACAATACAGTGACATAAGCGATTAGCCAATTGTCATTGAGTCATGGGCGTGGCTGCCACAGTCTCGTTTCTTTTTTGCCACACCTCGTAGTCAAAAGTGATGCACAAAGGTGCCTCATTCTCTTTGACAGACTGTACACATTACAGAGGCTCTCAAACTGTCCCTGTGTGCCTAGTTGTCAGAAGGGTATGCTCACCATATTTATTTATATTGGAGCTCCCTCAAATAGATGCATTCAGAGAGTGAGACAGACTTCGAAATAGCCCAAAGCAGCAATGCCATAGTCATTTCCATAATACCATCTGTCTGCCAACACAACACTAATCCCTCCAGCTGTCTGATCCAGAGTCCAAATGAGTTCCTTATGTAGGCTGTCCAATGTTACATGACCCTCCAGGGCCTCAGATACTCCCACCATCCCTTTAGTCAATGATATAGTGGGTTTCATTTTCCTAAGGGAAAAGATGTACGTATGTAAAGATAGCAAATGAACTCTTGCCATAGTAACTGTTATATTTGTAATAAACCGTGTTCATGATACCTGGTTTTCCTCTGCTCATATGGGGTCATGGGACACAGTGGCATGGCCCAGCCATCAGGTGGATGGTGGTGGGACAGACAAGGGTGGGTGGTAGGTACTTGCACCTCTCCTGGTGGCCTGTGGTTGGGCTTGGGAGGGAAGGGTGTGCTGCTAACATGGTGGCAGTGCACAGTGGACCCCCTAAGGACATGTTATCCTGTGAGGTTCTGGCCATGCATGCTCCCCTGCCCCAGCTGTACCCCGACAGCATGCACATGCACCTCCCTGGTCACATGGATCACAGCTTCCCCAAGCACCCCCCCAAAACCTGCCCCTGCCCCCCTGCTCCTTCTACTGTTGGGTGGGTGTCTCAGTACCCCTGGCCAGCCATACCCCCTTGCAGCACCCAACTCCGGCGCACAGCAACCCCAACACCTGCAGGTACAATAGGCATGTACACTGCACTCAGCATGCTGTGTGCATCCGCGTTCACCTAGCTCATGCAAAGTGTGTCTGCACAAGGTTTGGTAAAGCTGCTATCCCCCTCCTGTGGGCAGGCCTCAGGGGGGCACAATATCATTATCTTCCTCTCCTGGGGGTTGGCCTACCCCCTCTGGCATTGGCTGCTGCTGCTGCAGTGCGTAATTGTGCAGCATGCAACAGGCAAAGAAGATCTGGCAGACCTTGTCAGGCTCATATCGCAGCTCTCCGCTGGACTGATTCAGGCAGCGAAACTGATTCTTCAATTGTCCGAATGTGCGCTCTGTGATGGAGCGCATCCCCCGGTGTGCATGGCTGTATCTGTCTTCTGCAGGCATGTATGAGTGCACAATTGGTGTCATTAGCCACTCACGCAGCGGGTAACCCCTGTCACCTGTTGGAGGGGAAGGATGTATAGTCAGTGCATTGGTACTGTGTGGTCATGTGTGGTATGTCTGTGCATGTGCCGCTTCCCACAGCCACGGACCCAGTGCATGGTTGTGCCACACTGGTGCCCCAGTCCCTGTCACCATGCTGTGTCATGCCTCAGCCCACATGCTCCCATGCTGGCCAGACTGTATCCTCATGTGAAGTAGCATGCCCCTGTACACACCCGACTCTGTGCTCCACCACAATATTCCCATGCCATGGTACTGCCATGGCGTGGGCACATCTTGCCCTTACAGGTATACCTGGACAGCATTCCACAGCCACATGGCAGTTGGGGCCACGCACCCACCATATGGTGCCCTGACAACACTGTCAGGCAGGTGGGTGTGTGACCGGCCTGTGGATGCTCATCTATAAATTACCTGCCGGTGATTTCGCCTCCTTCAAATGCAGCATGCAGTCCCAGCTGGCTCAGGATGTAGGCATCGTGGCATGAGCCTTGGTATTTTGCCATGATGTCCAGTATCTCCAACTGCATGTGGCATGCAACCTGTATATTCATGGAGTGGTACCCCTTGCAGTTGCAGTACTTAGCCTCATGTGTGTGTGGTGGGTAGAGGGTGATGTGGGTGCAATCAATGGCTCCTAGGACAGATGGGAAGCAGCCACCTCATGAAGTTGCTGCATGACCATATGCTGCTGATATGGGTTCCTTGGCATGCTGATGTAGTGTGCTGCATGTCCAACAAAGGCATCCAAAAACTGCATAATACTTCATGATACTACTGCCTGGCTGAGTCCTGCTCCCATTGCTATCATTGTCTGGAATGACCCTGTTCCAAGAAAAGCATAATGCCGTGGTCACCTTCATGTGCACGTGTGCTTGTGGGATGGCAAGTATGGCTCCAGCTCCTGGCACAGGTCATGGATGACTGCCCTGTCAGACATGTAGCAGGCAACACACTGGTCACCTGGCAGGTCCATGTACTGGGTATGCAGCCGGCAGCTCGGGGATATGATTGTCTGTGTGCTGCCTGTCAGCGCCGGCAGTGAGTGGCATCCATCACGACCATGTGAGCCAGGAATTCATCCCCTCTTGTGAATTTCGGCCTACAGGTCACCGCAGGGGTTAGCAACTGCTGGGAGATATGAGGAGTAAGCATATGTGCTGGGTCAATCAGCAGCTCCACCGATACGGCATGGGCCACAGTACCCATCACACATCAGGATTCACATATGCCACCCATAGACTGCATTCCACTATGTGTAAGTTCTGTCATTGGCTGTACACACCCTCCTGTGTTGTCACCCCACCCTACACATGTTTGTGCATAGCTGGGGTGCTTTCAGGTGCAAAGATGCATGCCTGTGGCAGTTGGCAGCTGTGTGGGGGAGCAGGTCTATGTTTACCTTGGTGACACAGTGCCCCTCTGATGCAGAGACGGTTCACTATCCCTGCTCCCTGTGGTGGGTGGTCTGTGGGAGGAGGGAGCACTTGGGTCCACTATACCTCATCTGGGACCCAGATCATGAGCTATCAGTACATATACAATGTCCAGTGTGTGTAGATTATGCTGGGGTACCATGTAATGTGTAATACCCATGATATATGTATGTGCCTGTGTGCACACGGCCCAATGTGTGGCCTCTGGGGTACTGCTACTCTTCCCAGCCACATATGGCTTGTCATCATTGCCACAGCACACCCTTCCCATTGCCTATTCATGACACAGCTATGTGAGCTGTACCACACCATGCAGTCCTGACCAGACCAACCTTTCACTTTGGATCTCCCACCTGCTCCGCGTGCCATCACACACCAACAGGCTAGACCAGGAATGGGCAAACTACGGCCCGGCGGACCTTTTAATCCGGCCCGCGGACGCGTGCGGAAATAGAAACTACAGGAGAAGTAGCGTGGTGGCAGAGCGTAACAGCCGCCTCGGATATGCTGAAGCGAAAGAGAAACGCTCAAGCTTAGAGCGTGAATAAGGGCCGGAGGCTTTACTTGTTTTTAAAATCATCCATAGGCGTCGGAGAGGGGGGCGGGTGTGGGGGCAGAGCGGCCGTGACCCCACACTAAAACTTTGCTGCTCTGATCGGGGCTTCGTTCCGCGGGGAGCCGATCTCCTGCGGGCAGAAGCCGGGAAAGGCCAGCGATCGTGACCTGGCAAGCAGCAGGCTGCCGGCGGGCAGAAGAGCGCTGCGATCGCGGCACAGATCCCTCCTGTCGGCCCGCAGGAGATCAGAGGGGAAGACAGGTCCGCTGGCCCAGGGGCGGAGCTTCCCCTCCGGACACAGCCTTCGGACGCCTCTGAAATCAGCCGAAGTCGGAACACTTGGCCCCACTGCTCTCTGATTGCTATCTCTTCAATGAAAGGTAAAGCTGTCTATGTCCCACGTCACCCCAAAGATGGAAACGTCCTCTCCCAGTGCCTGCCAAGCGACTGGGGATCAGGAATTGCACACGCTGAATTCAGAGAGTCCCCCAGGAGCCCCTACTCACCACCGTGTGCTCTGGCAGCAACCAGTCCCTGCTGATGAGTAGAAGCGCTTCCTTTTCACCTGCTCCCAGCTTCGGCGTTTTTGTATGTATAGGTAAGTGCGTACGCATCTCGGGCACGAATCACTCTGTTGGAATGTGCACTGACTGACTATAAACTTCTCTCATTTTATGAAAGAAATACATTGCATGAAAGTTTTGTAAAATAACTCTTTTTATGCTTTTCTACCTTAAATTAATCTAAACATTTAATGTTACAAATTTAAATTTAATTTATATTAATTCACAAATACACACCGTCCATCTACTCTTGGTCCGGCCCCCGGGTCCAATATATGAACCCATTGCGGCCCTTGAGTCAAAACGTTTGCCCACCCCTGGGCTAGACTAACTGAGGTGCGGTGTTGTGAAGTGCTCTCCATGGGGATCCCCCACCTGCATTGTACAGCCTCAGACAGTTACAGAACTGACATATTGGACCAGGGTGGTGTGCTGCCCACTTCTATGCTGGGTTAGTCTGTCGTGGTAACTAGATGCAGACATAGCACCTCAGGATCACTATATGTTGCACAACTCACCATCAGATGCTACACGGTACCTCTCAGGTGGCACGGACATTTATTTTATTTATTTATTTACATTCTCTTATATACCGCGCTATTCTGCATCAGTGCGGTTTACATTGAACAAACTGAAATTACATTGAACAGGGCATTATAACTTGGAGATAACTATTTTACAGGGAACATGGGCTATGGAGGGTTAAGTGGCTTGCCCAAGACCACAAGGAGCACCTGTGAGACTAGAAACCCCAGTCCTTCCAGCCCAAGGTTGCTGTCTTCTAGTGGGATTTGAACCCCCGACCTTCCGGCCTGAAGTACCTTGCCCCAACCACTAGGCCCCTCCTCCACTCCTGGTCAACCCTTCCAGGCACCTGTGAGTCCCAGCACATAGACAGGAAACAACCCATGGGAACCCATTGAACACATTCCCACCAGGGTAGATGCATCCACGCCCACACCATTCAAAGGCATTCCATACACCATTCATACAGAAGCATTCATTCAACATGTCCAAGGGGACACCACACTTAGATTGCATCTGCAGCCAGCGCTACTCAGGGATACTGGAAGCCACTTATGGTAGCCAGTGCATGGGGAATCATCAGAGCTGCTATCACTAATGTGTATGCCAACAATAACAGTGCCACTACAGTAGGCCACCAATGTTTGGATGCTGGGTATGGCTGTATTACATAGGATGTTTCCTAGACTATGGGCTGGGTATTATTGGGTATGTGGCTGCAGATGCCAGCACTATTCAGGCAGTAGCAGTTGGTATATGAGGGTGCATTGTGCAATATTGCATGAGCTTTTGTTGCTGTGTGCTACAGACTGCTTTTTCCATGTGTTTGGTTTGTCTGTTGCTACCTAAAATTGGTTGCTGTGGAGCAGCTGCTGGGACAGCCACACTGGCTGCGGCCGTGGGCAGTGCAGCACATTACCACAGTCCAACGATGCCATTCTGTTGGTGTTTGCTGGCTGCTATAGCAGCTGGGTGATGTCTATCTGGGGCATGACACATTACCACACATCTGTTTTTTGATACTTTGGTGTTTGAAGGGAGCCATATTTGTGAGGTTGGTCTGTCTCAGAGAACGGCCTCACATATATCTCTCAGGGATTAGCTCATCATCACATCGTGTGAGGCAATATGCTGCACTGATGACCTGTTGTGGGTGGTTGCGGTGCTTTCCATGGCCTGTTCTTCTACTCTTTTGATCTTTTGTGCCACTTAACATTTATATGACCTCCTTTGTAGGATGCACATTACTACCTCAACATAACCCTGCATTTCCCTTCTTCTGTTTATGTGTTGGTGTTCCATGGGCACATCACAGGTATGCCATGCTAAGATGTGTATGCGGACACATGCATATGTTCCACGTGTGGCTCCTGGGATAGTTCCATTTTCCTGGATTAGTCTCAGCTACTGTCTGCCTGGCATTTTTACTTGCACTCTGGGGATCTGGTGGTCATCAGGGGCCTCTGTGTGGGCATTGGACCACCTGCTGTGCTGTATGCTGCATCCACACATTCTCTCCCTGGGTGAGGATTGGCTGGCTGTGTCCCTTCCCACTGGGCTATAGCCATACTGTGGTCCCTACAGTCAGTTATTTTGGCTGTGTCTCTGCTATGTGCTGGGGATGTGTGCCAGGCATATGCCCTTGGTCCCTGGGTCAGGGCCAGCCATTCTGGTCCTCTAGGGATCAGGCACAGTCCACCTTGCTGCTGACCTCCATGCTGTTTATGACACCTACCTTTGTGTCTCCGTTCACGTATGTACTCCTTAGGGGTGTATTTCAGCAGGTTCCACAGCAGCTGTCCAGTACCTCGTAGGGACATGGCCACAGATGGGTGCATAATTTATACGGGTGTGACACTGCACATTCACAGGTGTTCTGCTCGTGTGTACGTCTATGTGTGTACCATTCGTTTGTACATCCATGGGCATCACGTATTCCATTCATTTACATGTATACGCATTGGATGTCTACATGCTCTTAAACATGCAGCTTTCCTGTGGACACACCCACAGTGGTTCCTGAATTAATCTGTGGAGGCTCTGCATACTCTTTGGTATGGCTCCCAAGGTGTCAAGCCAGAAGGCTAACTTCTCTGATGGGGAGCTGTCACTCCTCATAGAGGAGGTTCTGGGCATAACATGAAGCTGCAAGGGGGTAAATTGAAAGGCAATGTCAGGAAATACTTTTTCATTGAAAGGGTGGTGGATGCTTGGAATGCCCTCCCGATGGAAGTGACATTGACTTTCAGTTTACCCCCTTGCAGCTTCATTTTTATGCCCTCTAATTTTACAGCTTCCTTGCCTTTGAAAGAGGTTTGTTTGTCCATGAATACTCTTTGTTTGTCCATGAATACTCTCTGAATCATATTTCCCCTGTCCCTCCTCTCCTCCAGAGTGTACATATTTAAGTCTTCAATTTTCTTCTCATAAGTCTTCTGACCAGGCTCCAAATCATTTTGGTCGCCTTCCTCTGAACTGCTTCCAGCCTTATTATATCCTTTGCGAGTTACGGTCTCCAAAACTGAACACAGTATTCCAAGTGAGGCCTGGAATATTGTGGTAGTGCTGGCTTTGATCCTTCTTCAGAAATATATCTCTTCTCCACCTCTTGAACTCCTTAGAAATCCTGGGTGCAGCGCCATGTGACTAACTTGATCTTTTTAACCTTTATACTCTTTTTAGATACTTCAGAAAGTACAACTTCACACCAGTGAATAGAACTAAATTTTTGGAGCTCATTTGTATCTGAAGAAATGGACGGTGAAGTGACTTGCACAATGTCAGGGCCAGCCCCAGAGTTGGTTCAAGGTGTTGGCATCCTAGGCAGACTGTAAGCCTTACATCCCCTTTGGCTGCCAAAATCTAATTTTAGCTTTGAATGCCCTGCTCTTTGCCACCCCCAGGACTTGTTTCCGTAGGCGACCACCTAGTTTGCCCAAGGTCATAAACAGTGGCAGTGGGAAAAGAGCATTTGGAATTGTGGCTTTCCTAGTTCCTTATCTGCTCCTATAATCATTAGGTTACTCCTCCACTCCTATTCAGTTTTCTAATGGTAAATACTAGCTTGGATTGGAAATGGTTTTGCGGTATGAAGAAGACACCCATATTTAACCCTTTCACTACCAAATTTTTTTAATTCAGTAAACAAATTCCAGAAAGCAGAACTTTGCTTACAGTAGGGACAGTAGAAAAGAGATATGTTCACTTGCATTACACTGTAGTTAATAATTAGAAGAAGTTTTTATCATGGTTCCATTTGGCACCAATGGGACTTAACGGAACTCAATATAAAGAATAAAACTAAAGCAAGATATATCAAACTGAAAGTTCTTAACATTTTTATTCAAACTGCTGAAATGTGATAATTGAGGAAGCAATTTCTTTCCTTTGTAATGCAAAGGAAAACATTGCATTTCATGCATTTCATCCTGACATGAGCTTTGCAAACCCTGCACCATTGTTTCGGGTCTGAGTGAGCTGGAAAGTGTCCTACACCGTCATTTCTGATGCTGGCATTGGGATCAGACTGAACAGATGATTTCTATTTTGGCGGTGCAGGGGAGTCATCAGGATCAGTCACTTCAGGAGAATCCAGCACATTTGATGGTTGCCCTCTTTTTCATTGAACAGATGATGGCACCTTGTTTTCTTTGATCAGCGAGTCACTAATGCTGATAACAAACTGAAGGAGTGAGAACACTGCTCACAGTGACATCTGTAAAGCAACCATCCATTCACAACAGCAAGATGAAGGCCCCAGTAAAATATTCTATGGTACCATTTCTTACTGCGATGGTCAGTGCGATATAGAGCCATAAGCATATCAAAGAGATCTACACCTCCCATATTCTGACTGTAGTCTCGAACAACAGCTGGGCAGGGCACATCAACATAGGCATGCAGTTTCTTGTCCCAGCGCTTGATCATTGAAATTGGATCAACTGATCTCAGTGTTGATGAAAGCTGAACAGCTGAATTATCATACCAACGAACTACTGGCAAACCAGAGTTTGCATCAACCATAAAATCACTGGATCCTCAAACTTTTTTCTTTGGATCTTTTTCCATTTTCATAATGCATCCTCTGATCCTATTGCACCGTATTGTCCCAGTAAACAGGATGCTCTGCTCCTTTAGCATCAGCTGAAGCTCCAGAAAAGTGAAGTAGTTATCAAAGTACAGTTTGAAATTCTGAGTGCAAGGAAGTGTCTCGCATAATTTCATAACAAAGTCTCCTGGTTGAAATCCACAGCTTTTCTGCACAACAGGAGCTATGTGGTAAAATTCACTAAGGGGCATGTTTACTAAACGGCGCACCTGTGCGGGGCGCACCTGAGCGCCCTAAAATGATGCATTTAAGTGCTCTTAAACGCCCCGTACACGTGCGGGTCACATTAATGGGCCCCGCACACGTGCGCCGACAACGCGCACATTTGCGGGGCGGTAATGTGCGAAAGAGGCGTGCCAAGGCGAAATGAGGGCGGAGGAAGGCCCCCTAGGGGCGGAGAGACGGGGTCAGTGGGCGGAATGTGGGAGGGAGAGACTCGCCGCACAGGAGCGTGCCCGAATCTGCAAAGAAATTTACCGCCAGTGAAACACTCGCGTTAGAGGTGCTGTGCAGGGAAAAGAAACCGTTTCCGTCAGCAATGTGCAGCACAATAGTGGAAGCCCAAAAACCGTGAGCAGTGTGATCTATGTGCACAGATCAAACGCTGTAATGTCACAGGGCACTAACCACACGGGCGCCGCGCACCTTAGCGCATCTGTCAATCACAGCTTCTGTTCTTCACGACGGAACGCCCACTCCTTATACGGCACCCGCTCGGTACCGCGGACCGCACAACACCGGCCTTTAGTAAACAGACCCCTAAGTATTACAAACCACCATTTCTGCAGTAACATGTAACATGTAACAACCACTAAGTACCAATGGTTCCAAATGGAACCAACTACAAAACTGTCTCATTCAACAACTGTTTCAACAAAAAATGGTGATAAAACTAGCAGAAAAGGAAAACAATACCTGTTTGACTTGAGAGAATTTTCCTGATGCAGTGAAGCCTTCAGAACATTAAAATTTAACACTAGAACACTTGCAGTAAAATTTCACAATGGCTACCAAAACAAAAGCACAGCCAGTGGCGCCACCTAGTAAGTTGGTGACTCTTAACTGATTATAGTATTTTATTATGATAATAGTAAGTAAGAAAATGACTTCTGATGTTTACTGGTTTTAATCCCCACTCACTTTTTACAAGAAAACTACATGGGTTCCAAATGGAACCACCGGGTATGAAAGGGTTAAGACACAGTCAGGAGGTGTGCTTAGGAGCCCCATCTACTAGGTAGACAAAAATAAATCTACAGGAAAGGTAATACATAAACGTAATACCACTTTTACAGTGAAAGGAAATATTTCAGCTGGTATTTCTTTCCAGGTATTCGCCTGTTTATGTGGTTCCAGAATTTCAAATAACTTCTTACTGAATAAGGCTTTCTGTTTATTGTACTCTAAAAATAGATGATGTAATTGGGCATAATGGGTAATATCTTTGCTCAGTATGATGACACATAATTTACTCAAGCATGTCTCACGCTGCATTTTGTATCAACCTAAATTCTACAGCATTTGAGTATAAATGGTATTCAGTCAATCTGTGAAGTAAAGATAAAACATCTAATTTTAAGAGAGACAGATGGCACATATAATGCATGTAATATGTGAAGTACAGAAATTAAATTACAGGAATTTATTATGCATGCTTGATTAACTCTGAAACCATGAACAAGCAATCAAAATGCAATAATGAACCTATAGAAGTTCTGTTAAATTTTAAAATCCAAAACAAAAATATTTCAAGAGCAAAGATTTGAATTACTCTTGTTGTACAAGTCAAAGTATTATAGTATATTATTGAAGAAATTATTTTTAAATGTCAGCATATGTTTCTTTCATGGTCCATGATCTTACACATAATCCTTGATTTTCATATAGGGGCCAATTCAATTGTAGACGTCTTGCCCCTGTATGGCCGGTCAAAATCGGGGCGTGCAGCGGTAGCACCTGATTCTGATCCCACGGGGGCTAGACATGCCCATGGGATCAAAATCAGGTCTACACAGATTCTGATTGGCTGCATGTCCGGCACCTACCCAGCTAACTCAGACAGGCTCCTGAATGGAGCCGTGATCACCAGTCGCTGCCAAGATGATTCTTCCCCTGCAGCCCGACCTTTTATCTGGCCTTCCCATGGCCAGGGCGAGCTATGGGGAACCTCCTGCACCCCTTACCTTTCTGCCTCTGCTGGCCTTCACTGTCCACCCGTGTCCAGGGGGGCTTATTCCACCTCTGAGGTGGAATAAGTCCCTCATCTAACTGTGTGACCCCGGAATTGGCCCTGTACATCCGGAGTTGCAGCCCCGCCTGCCGCCCACCCTCTCTCCTCCCCCAGCCCATCTCCTCCCACCCACAAACAGAGCTCCCTGCACAAGTGACCTGTACATGCGGGGAGCTCTGCTGCTGACAGATGGCTCCAGCCATTTAGCATGACATCCGGATTGGATATCCAGATATGCTAAACAGAGACCAGAATGACCCCCCATAGCGTAGGGATACAATCTCTTTATTAATGAACTGGATGTTATAGCATCAATTATAAGCATACGATTTTCAGTTGATTCTAAACTGAGAAGTGTTCAAGTACTCTAGAGGACAGGATTAAAATCCAAAAGGATCTTGATATTTAGCATAGTAACATAGTGACATAATAAATGATGGCAGATAAAGACCAATATGGCCTATCCAGTCTGCCCATTAAAGAGACTAGAGTGGTACCTGCCCCTCCATGCAGGTTACCCTCCCCCCCAATGTCCTTGTTTAGAATGTATCCACTGCTCTGTGCAGGTTACTCCCCACCCTACCTCTGTTTGTTGAGATGTAAAATTAAGTTAAATTTGCTTTGATTCAACCCTCTTGCTATATAGAGGTCCTCTGTGTCTGTCCCATGCCTTTTTGAATTCAATCACTGGTTTTGCCCTTGTCACTTCTATTTGGGAGGGCATTCCAAGCATCCACCACTCTGGGAGGAGGTTTCTAGAACATGCCAACAGGATGGGAGGAGAGTGAATGATGACTCTAGAGCAAGGTTTTCTTTAAAGATGCCACTTCTGTTGTGAGAAGGGGTGATTAACAGTTCCAGAAGGAACAGGAGTGTTCTTTTAAAGATCAGGCTAGGCGAAGATGGTGGATGCATGCTAACTGCACTCTCAGCCACTCCAGAGCTAGCTTGTTTTAAAGCCATTTCCTTCTCTTACCATGCTTCAGAAGCAGAATGCAAAGCTCCCAAAGGTGACAGAGGGCAGACAGTTGGCTAAGGGGGCACTCAATGTTTTCATGCCAGTGCAGCGAAAGGGACTTTTCCGGTGAAAGGCTCTCTGGAGACTGTAGGAGTGGATGGAGGCTCTCCACTCTCCCTGAGCCTGACATCATCCTGAGTCCGGAGGAGCGGTCAGTCCCAGCACAGCCCTCAACCTGTGGCGTTGCTCCAACATTGGTAGATGATCCGGGAAGTCAGGTAGTATTTGCTGGGATGCTGGCAGGAAGGGAACACGCTAAGCCTGTGTCTTTCCAGGCACAGATGGTGGTGACACCTGCTGGAGCTCTGGCAGCCTCAGGGGCTTAGAAGATGTGCCTTCCTTTCTGTGGAAGTCAGCATAGACTGAAGCCTCACAGTTCATGCCCTCATTGGTGAGACCTTCATATTTAATTTTGAGACTCTTTGACATAATCAGCTGGCACTGGAATCCTCCTTTTCTTCCCAATTCTCTTCTTTCCAAGGTGTTCACTGGTGTTGTACAGGCTCTGGATCAACATAAGCAGGAGGTGACTCAGCTAACTTCTTGAGTGACTCACTTGGAAGTTAAATGTGAGGACTTAACTGATCTCACAGGTACTATGGTTAAAGATCTAGGCAGTATCCATATGAAAATAGAATCTTTGGAGAACTCTGTCAGAAAGCGAAACTTGCACTTATTGAATTTTCCTTGTGTGCCTACAATTTCACCAAAGCAATTGTTTAATTCATATGCTACCTCTGTCTTGAAAATCCCACTGGAGTCTGCCCCTCCTTTGGCTAGAATTCTGTACCTCCCAGTGGCTAAGCATAAGGAACCTGGGACTTCTTCACCTGCTCAGCAGCTTTCCTTTAACTCTCTCTGTTGTAGTTGTTGATATGGAAGGACAGACTAGATAGGCCATGTGGTCTTTTTCTGTTGTCATATTTCTATGTTTCTATAAAGAAAAAAAGGGGACTGTTGTAGTTGTTGATATTGAAGGACAGACTAGATAGGCCATGTGGTCTTTTTCTGTTGTCATATTTCTATGTTTCTATGTTTCTTTAGACCTAACTGGGTTTTTGGAGAGTTCTGTTTCTGATTCTTATCCACGAGCCATTCTCTTGCTTACTGTGGCTTTAGAGCCAGACTGGGGCTGGTTGTTGAAATTGTACTTTAAGGCTAAACATGAATCTTCATGGGTGCTTGGGTTCAGATGTTCCCTGACGTCTCCAAGACAACTCAAAAGTGTAGAAATCAGTTTCTTCTTTTATGTCCTAAGGTCTTGCAATTGGGGGGATTGTTCCTTCTGAGATATCCATGCAAATGTCTGATTAAACTTCAGGGGGTTAACTACATCTTCTTTGGCCCTAGTCATTTAACTCAATCTATTGTTAGTAAAAGTGTTGGACTCTCGCCAGAGCCTCAGGAACCACCGAGGTCTGCCACTTGCTAAGGAGCAGCTAGACCAATTTAGAGAGTAAAACTGCACTGGTTGTGTGTCTTATTTCCTTTGTATTTTTCTATTGATAATGGTCTTGGCCTTCTGCATAGTGGTGGGCTAGTGAATATAGCATGTAACCTTTCCTTACTACTATTACTACTATTAATCATGCATATAGTGCTCCAAGGCATACACAGCGCTGTACAAACATAAAGAAGACAGTTCCTGCTTGTAGAGCTTACAATCTAATCAAGACAGACAGAACATTACAAGAGAAACTAGGGGGGTTCAAATAGGGAAGGAGACACAAAGAAAACAAAGGATAGGGGTCCAAATGCAGCTTCAAAGAAGTAAGCCTTTAGCATGGATTTAAAAAGGGGGAGAGAAGAGACTTGACGTAAAGATAGAGGAAGTTTGTTCCATGCACAAGGAGCAGCACGGTGAAAAGATCGAAGTCTGGAGTTTGCAGAAGAAAATGGAACAGAGAGAAGAAAGCCAGAGGAGGAGTGAAGTTCATGAGGAGGGGTGTGGGGAGAGAGAAGGGAGGAAAGGTAATGAGGAGCAGTAGATTGAATGCATTTATACATAGTAACATAGTATATGATGGCAGATAAAGAAAAGCATGGTCCATCTAGTCTGCCCAGCAAGGCAGCAAGTGTAGGTGCACTTGCTGCTTTGTGCAGGTCACCACTTCCCATGCCTTTGTTTATGGGTGTAGCCACTGCTCCGGGTAGGTCACCCCATTTGCTGCGATATGATAGTTATGTTTATTTTGATTTTATTCTGTTGATATAAAGGGATCCACTGTGTCTGTCCCATGCTATTTTGAATTCTGTCACTGTATTTGCCCCCACCACATCCATTGGGAGGGCATTCCAAACATCCACCACCCTTTCTGTGAAAAAGTATTTCCTGACATTGCCTTTCAGTTTACCCCCTTGCAGCTTCATGTTATGCCTTCTAGTTTTACAGCTTCCCCGTCCTTGGAAGAGGTTTGTTTGTCCATTAATTGTTAAAAGGTCTGAATCATATCTCCCCTGTCCTTCCTCTCCTCTTGAGTATACATATTTAGGTCTTCAAGTCTCTTCTCATATGTCTTCTGCTGCAGGCTCCAAATCAGTTTGGTCTCCTTCCTCTGAACCGCTTCCAGCCTTTTTATATCCTTTGTGAGATACGGTCTCCAAAACTGAACACAGTATTCCAAGTGAGGCCTCACCAGTGACTTGTACAGTGTCATTAGTACCTCTTCCTTTCTGCTTGTAATTTCTCTCTGTATGCAACCCAGCATCCATCTGGCTTTTGCCACCACCTTGTCACACTGTTTTGCCACCTTGAGATCATCAGAAACAATCACTCTGAGGTCCTTCTCCTGGTCCGTGCACACAAATCTCTCGCCTCCTATCGCATACCTTGGATTTCTGCTTCCCAAGTGCATAACACTGCACTTCTTCACATTAAATCTTAACTGCCAAGCATTAGACCATTCTTCCAGCTTTTGTAGATCTTTCCTCATGTTCCCTACTCTCTCAGGGGAATCCACTCTGTTGCAAATTTTGGTGTCATCTGCAAAAAGTAGATAAAAGTGGAAGCCAAGGATCACGGCCAGTAGGGGTGTCCAAAAGGCCAAAACTTTTAAGTTGGGTCTGCTAATAAAGTCTTTTGGACACCCTTACTGTGTTTGGCCATGGTCCTTGGCGTCCGCTTTTATCTACTGTATCCCTTGCGGAAGACCTCCTTCTCTTGCTGTTTGGTAATCTGCAAAAAGACAGATTTTTCCATTCAGCCTTTGGGCAATATCACTCACGAATATATCAAACAGTATTGGTCCCAGGACCAAACCCTGGGGCACACCGCCTATCACCTTCCTTACATCCTAGTATGTTCCGTTTACCGTCACCCGCTGTTGTCTGTCAGTCAACCAATTTCTGATCCAGTTCAACATCTTGGGACCCATCCCCAACTTGTGGAGTTTATTGATAAGCATCCTATGAGGAACAGTATCAAAGGCTTTGCTGAAATCTAAGTAGATGACATCCATCGCATGCCCTTGATCTAGTTCTCTGGTCACCCAGTCAAAGAACTCAATCAGATTTGTTTGGCAAGACCGTCCTTTGGTAAAACCATGTTGCTTCAGATCATGCAACCTGTTGGTTTCGAGGAAGTCCACTATTTGCTCTTTCAGGAGCTCCTCCATTATGTTTCCTGCCACCGAGGTAAGGCTTACTGGCCTGTAGTTTGTCACTTCTTCCCTATTACCACTTTTGTGGAGAGGTACCACATTTATTTATTTATTTGTTTATTTATTTAACAATAATTTCCATACTGCAATTTCCATGGATCAATTGTGGTTTACATGGAACAACAGGCATGAGTAGTACAAACAGGTACATGCTCAATTACATAAAACAAAAGTTAACTATGTATATGGTGATGATAGACTATCATCTGAACATTTATTTGTGCATAAAACAAATGAATAACAGTTGAACTATATACAATTTATATATTTGCTTAAGTTCATGTGTTGTGTTGGTGGTGTGTCTTGGATATACTATTTTGTTTGTGTTGAATTTTCTAGTTGGTCATGCGTGCCGAAGTGTGTGTTGAATAAGTGTGTTTTAAGATATTTTCTAAATGTTAGCAAGTCACTTAGTTGTCTGAGGTAATCAGGGAGGGCATTATCCCTTCTCCAGTCCTATGGAACTTCTCCTGTCTCCAAGGCTCTATTGAAAACACCCTTTAAAGGCCCTGCAAGAACCTCTCTGAGCTCTTTCAATATCCTGGGGTGTATCCCAACTGGTCCCATAGACTTGTCCACTTTCAGTTTTGCAAGTTCTTCTAACACATCATCTTTTGTGAATGGTTTGATATCTATTCCATTCCTATTTGAATATTTGTCAATAAGAGGTGGTCCTTCTCCAGGATTTTCACTAGTGAAAACAGAGCAGAAGTATTTAGCATTTTTGCTTTTTCAATGTCACTTTCCAAGAATCCATTCCCAGTACTTTTGAATCCTGTAATTCCACTTCTGATTTTCCTCCTCTCCCGAATATACCTGAAATGTCTTGTCGCCACACTTCATATCTTTTCTTCTGCCTTTGATTTTGCTATCCTTATTTCTCTTTTTGTCTCTTTTAGTTTGATCTTGTATTCTCTTCTGTGTTCCTCTGTTTGCGAGCTTCTGAATTTTGTGAAAGCTGTGTGTTTTGTCTTTATTTGTGCAGCCATTTCTTTGGAGAACCAAATTGGTTTCTTTTTTCCTCTTGTTTTTATTTACTTTCCTTATGTATGTATCTGTTGCACCTTTAATTGCCTCCTTTAGTTTAGCCCATTGCAATTCCACTTCCCTTATCCCCTCCCATCCTACTAACTCCTCCTTCAGGTACTTGGCCATTTTACTGAAGTCAGCGTTTTTGAAATTGTAGGCCGGGTCCACCTACAAACGTTCCCCAGATATTACCAATTACCAATGAATAGCTTAGACAACTATTGCTTAGCTGCAAGAACTCTTTATTTGAGACAGCAAAATAATTGCAAATGCAGTTAGCAAATGTCAGTCTAAAAAATTGGCAAGCAGTGTTCGTCCTCCCAAGTGAGAGCAAAAACTGCCCCGACCCTCTACAGTAGCACTCTTATATATACCTCTCTATAGCAAAGTTCCAGTGAATTCTGCCTAAATTACTGACGTCATTTGCAAAACTTGCAAAAAACCTGCAAGGTCAGAAGAACTTCTGCAAGTGCTCTTCCCTCAGGACCCTCCCATGTTTATCACCAAACAACAGTTGGTATTTCAAGGTCTGCTCAAGGTCTGCTTATCAGCTTGCTTATCAGCTGATTGTAGCCCCCCCGTCTCTGCCTGTGCTGTGTGCATGCATTTCCATTCCCTGGAACTCCATCTCTTGGCACTATCTGTTATCTTCAGGGCTCAGAGTATTCTTCCTGGTTGGCCAGTATTTCTCCTATATTTCTCTGGGCCTATATACTTTGCACATTCCTGTCCAAAGTGTCTAGTTCCCCATGCTCTCCCGTACAAGGCCGCAAAATACTCTGCTTCACTAACCCACATGCGTGTCTTATTGTGCCAATCATATGCTACTGTGTATATTTTCAGGCAGGTAAGGGTGCAACCATACAAAGCAAACCTATAGAGCAGGCCTGAAATCCACACTTAGACTAATTATCCCTTCAAAATCTAAGACTTTGAGTTTGCTGTGATTGGATTCCACGTTGGTTTTTATCTCAAGCCACATCGTGTGATGATTGCTGCTGCTCACATGGGCACCCACCTGGATATTCGACACACTATCTCTGTTGGTGAGCACTAAATCCAGCATGGAGCTCTCCCTGGTCTGTTCCATCACCATTTGTTTAAGTAACGTATCTTGGAAGGCATCCACAATTTTTTTTACTACTTTCCAGATTTGCATTGGGAACACTCCAATCCATATCAGGTAGATTAAAGTCCCCCAATATGATCACTTTCCCCTTCATGGCTTTCTTTGCAATGTCAACAATCAATTTGCTATCTATTTCTTCGGTTTGAGTTGGAGGCCTGTAGACCACACCAGTATGGATGACAGTGCCATCTCCTCTTTCCAGCAGAGCGCTTCTTCTTTTCCCCACATCCCCTGCATTTCAGCTGCTTTAATATTGCTTTTGACATACAGGGCTACTCCTCCTCCTTTTCTATCCTCTCTATCTCTTCTAAATAGATTATAGCCAGCTATGGCTATATCCAATTCATGCAACTTGTTAAACCATGTTTGTCCAAGTCCATTTCCACCATTAGGGCTTCTATATCAGGAACGTTGTTGGCTAGGCTTTGAGCATTTGCACTCATTGCTTTCCAGCATTTGTTGAATGGCTTGTCTCCTTTTGCATGGATTTTGTTCAACATGCCCCTTCCCCCTTGCCATTCATGTGTTGTTCAAAAGTGTGACTGTTTCCAATGTTGTTTTGCTTTTTCTGGGAGTGATGTACTGAACTTGTCCTTCTCCATCCATCATCCCCTTTCCCTAGTTTAAATGCCTGTCCACATACTGCCTGAACTTTTCACTTAGTATCCTTTTCCCTGTGGCGGAGAGATGTAGTCCATCAGCACAGTATAGTCTCTTGTTGATCCATCTGTTTCCCCAGTCGCCTATATATCTAAATACTTCTTGTTTGCACCAGGTTTGGAGCCATGTATTAAAGTTGTTTATGTGATGCAGCCTTTCTGTGCCTTTACCATAAACAGGTAGAACCTCTGAGAATGCTATAATGTTAGCAATGGGCTTGAGTTTCTCTCCCAGAGTCTAGAAGTCCCTTTGAACTGCAGAGGCACTGTTTCTAGCCAGGTCATTTGTACCCAAGTGGATGACAATATCAGTTTTGGAGTGCTTGCATTCTGCACTAACTAAATGAACAATTTGGTTTGTATTCCTGCTGGCTGAAGAGCCTGAGAGGCATTTGACCATCCTCTCTCCTTTGAGCTGTATTCCCAATTTGGTGCCTCTGATGATGGGATCTCCAAAGAGTAGTAGTTTTCTGTTTTGTGATTTTTTTTCTTCCTATTTGGTACATTATCAGTAGATTTGGCATTAAGTCTATCATTTAAGGGCACTTCAGTATCCATGGATTGGGCACCCTCATTATCCAAGGTAGTGAAGGCAATATGCAGGGATATCACTTGATGTATAGGGTGTCTCTGTGTTACAGGTTGCAACCTACCAGAGCCCACTGTGATTCATTTGTTCCTGGGCTGTTTGATTCTGTGTGGAAGCAGTGGTGGATTTTGTTCAGTTTGTAACCTAGAGGAAGTGTGTTTAATTGCAGCTAATTCTTCCCTTAGTAGAATCAATTCTTTATGCATAGCAGCTAACTTGAGGCATATAGGGCAAGCTCTTAGGTTCCAAATGATTTTTCTTAGAATGAAAGCACCATAGTTATTGCATTGAATACACAACATTCTGATTCAGCTGTCCTAGAAGGAGAAAAGGAGAAAAAGTGGGTGTAACACCTAATTAAAGGACAGATGTCACTGTATATGATGACTATATATGCAATGCAACCAATGGGTGGGTGAAGTGAGAGGTAGGGTGGGCAGGAACTTAAGTGTCCCTGACAAGTAGACCTTTTATGAACTGAGGGCACACTCAGATATCTAATTTAAAGGCTATGCAAGGAACGTAGACAGGCTGAAGATCCCTAAAAACCTATATGCAACACGTAAAGTTTATAAAAAAACAGGCAATGTTAGAAGGAGAAGTTTGAATTGGATATGGAAATGGAAGGGGAGCCAGTGAAATGATTTTAAAAGAGGGGTTATGTGAGTGTATCGGGGCTGGCAGAAGATTAGCTGCTTAGCAGAGTTCTGGATAGATCGAAGAGGAGAGAGATGACACTGAGGGAGACCAGCAAGGAGGAGGTTGCAATAGTCAAGACAAGAGTTGACCAAAGAGTGGACAAGAGACTTAGTAGTGTGTTCAGAAAGGAAGGGACACATTTTGTTAATGTTTTAGAGAAAGAAACGCAGGTTTTAGCTATATGTTGAATATTGTCCCCCTCAGCCCCTTCTGGTGGCGGCGTAGTGGTTCCACAGGGGCTGGGGAGCGCATAAGAAATAAAGGGTTTCAGGGTTGACCTGTTGTGAGGGTCAATGAGGTAGCAGGCCTCATTGTCAGCCTCAAGGTCAACTTCCTAAAAAGTAACTCTTGCCAAGTGTAGGGTAAAGAAAAGGCTTTTATTTCACCTTTGCGCATAAAGAAGTTCAAAATATGAGGTAATGAGTAACAGAACACAAACTTTGGTTGCATCAAAATGTGAATCAGCAAAAACACTCAAAATAACATGGTTATCCGTCACCAACTTAAAACATAAGGTTTCCAGTATTCTTTGCATACATGGGATTTGTTTGCCTTTTACTTAAACACATCTCCTTGTGCAATAATCACATTCCATTGGTTCTATGTCTTCAATACCCTCAGATTCCCCTGGCAGCCATTCCATTTCTACGGGGTCCGAATCTGAGGTCTCTGAGATCTCTGAGATGTTAAAACCTGGTTTTCTAAAAGCATGCCATACCGTATCCCAGTGCTGGCTTGGGAGTTTGGGGCGTCGGCTTTTAGGTATATTATAACTCCCTGGGCTTACTGCTGTTTCAGGATTAAAGGTTTGCTTCTTCCAGTCTCTGGTAGCACTAAACTTTTTCCTGTAAAACTTATCTGGTATTTCTGGTTTAAAACAGTCCTTATTATCCAGATAAAAGCTAGCCCTTTGTTTCTCTCTAGGCTTCTTGTGAAAGGCTTGAGGCCTAGTCTGAAAGTCTTTTGCTTCAGGTAATTTCCAATGATCCCAGGATATCTTTCCTGTTTTAGCATGAGGTATAATTCTTTTGAGGTAAGGCTGCTGCTGAGGGGCCTGTCTTCCACCTCCACCCCTGTGGCAGTTGGTTAGGGGCCGCGCCCTCTCAGCTATATCCTCTCTCTTAAGGCTATGAACCTTTCTTTCATCCTTCAAGTTACTTTTGTAAAAACTTTTAAAAGTACCTTTTTCCTCTTGAAGGTTTCTTCTCCAGTTAGAAGGATAAGCCTCTCCTTCCTTGGCTGTCCTCTGTATGACTGCCTCTTGCAGTTGTGTATGGCCTTCCTCTAGGCCTGCTCTTGGGCCTTCAGCTCGGCCTGCTCTCCCAGTAGCTTTCACTCCTTGAGCTCTTCTGGGTTTGTCAGTGACTTCACCTCGGTCTCTGACTCCGGCTTCTGGAGCTTCCCTTGGCACTGCTTCCTGCGCTTCCTGTGAAGGTCTCTGCCAAGCTCCTTGCCTCCTCCGGTGCTTCCCCTCTGGGTTGCTCCTTGACTGCCTTGGCTTCCTCTCTTGCAATGCTCTGTCCCTACTTAAATCCAGAGCAGCTGCTTCTGAGTCCTGCCCATAGAGGTGTGGTTCTTCCACTTCCAGGCTTGCTCTCCTGCCCCCTCTATGTGTCCCTTCTTGTAATTGCAGGTAAATCTTGTTTTTTTCAAGATTTAAAACTTTCTTTCCTTGCGTCAGAGGGCCCGCGGTATCACAATATGTGTGGAGAAGCAAAGGGAGGAATCAAAGATAACCCCAAGGTTGTGGGCCGAGGAAACAGGAAGAAGAAGAGTGTTGTCAACAGTAATAGAAAGGAGGAAGGTTTAGAGGGAAAGATAATAAGTTCAGTTTTAGAACATATCCCCAGGAGGGATCGAGCACGCGGCGAAGAGAAGGACGCCCTCCGGTCTTCCCTTGCCCAATCCGGGCGGCCCAGCTGATTTAAAAAAGGAGCGCCATCGGGCGCAGGCTCCTTTTGCTGCCTACTCCATCTCCTGCCCGGCCGCAGCTCTCCCAGGAGGGATCGAGCATGCGGCGAAGAGAAGGACGCCCTCCGGTCTTCCCTTGCCCAATCCGGGCGGCCCAGCTGATTTAAAAAACGAGCGCCATCGGGCGCACCCGCGCCTGGCGGGCCCGCGCCTGAGGGCCTCGCAAGAGGGCCCTTTGGCGTGGCCCTTAGGCGGGGACCTCCAAGGAAAGCAACAGCCTATTGAATGGTCTTCTTTAATCTGCACCCCGGCTTTATTCACCTCTGCCCTCCCGCACCCCGGCTCAGCAACAGCTCTCCCGGCCGGGATCGAGCTGCCGGGGATACAGGGCCTGCCGCCAGCAGAAGTTACCCAATCGGGGCAATCAACAATCTGCAACTTAAAGAAAGCGCCTGCAGTTGGCCCAGATACCGCAACGGACACGTCATACAGAACCAACGCAAGACTTCCCAGCAATTTGAACTCGCTTAATGTCTGCTCACGCTGCCTTCCGCAAGTATAACCTCGTTAATAGAGCCACTGCATATCAGGTCCATGTTATTTAGCTACCGTACTGTTGTCAGCAAACGTTAATAGTTAGTCACCACTGTGCCATTGTTAGTATCCTAAGCACTGTTGTAAGTAATACTCCTTTGCAAATCAACCGCTTTACTGTTGTCAGTAGCCAGTCTCTATACTGTTGTCAGTAGCCAGTAATACTCCATTGTCAGTAACATTCCATTGCAAATCAGCCACTATACTGTTGTCAGTAGCCAGTCTCTATACTGTTGTCAGTAGCCAGTAATACTCCATTGTCAGTAACATTCCATTGCAAATCAGCCACTATACTGTTGTCAGTAGCCATTCTCCATACTGCTGTCAGTAGCCAGTAATATCCCATTGCAAATCAAACCCTACACTGTTGTCAGTAGCCTTATTAACTCCAGTCACCATCGTAGTGCTAGCAATAACCTACTATTGTCAACAATCTACTTTACTGTTGTCAGTAGTCTCACCAGTTCCAGTCATCAAGTTATTGTACTAGTTAGCTAACTTTAACCATTGCCTGTGATCATAGTGTCTGCTGTCACACAGTATACTACACTAAGTACCAAGAGTTTGTCAATAACTTCCTGTTAGTCTAACCAGATTGACCCACTCCCATTCACATAGTGCTCTGACAAGATGGGTTCCCTCATTACCACCATAATAGGATGCTATTTCGTCCTTTCAGGCTGGTTCTCCAACTCTCTAGCCTCAACCACAGCATCCAACCAGATTCCAATATTACTGAGCCATGGGAGAAGGTGGACTAGTGCTTCCCATAACAACATAACTTGGGACTCCCGCTCACACCACCCCCATCTGTTACACATTGCTCTTCAACACAATATGAAACCGAAACAAATTCAAAACTCCTACCCTCACAGCCTAAAATGTGCCCTCATCAATGCCCGTTCTATTCGGAAGAAGTGGCCAGCCGTCACTGACCTAATTGCCAGCCACGGCCTTGATATACTCATGGTCACTGAGACGTGGTTATCTGCTGAAGACAATGTAATACTCAACCAGCTTCTCCCTCAGAATTTCACCATACATTCAAGTCATAGGCAAGAAAAAAGAGGAGGTGGCGTGCTCATCCTCACCAGCACAGACCTCCATTTTCGAACAGTGCACACCACCAATACAAACTACCTTGAGACCGTCACCATCTCCAACAAACGCTGCATAATCAACCTGCTTTACAGAGCACCTTCAGCTTCCCCAGATGATCTCGCGGCTATCATTGATCTGGCATCCAACACTCATAACCCAGGCCTCCCAAATTGGATCCTAGGTGACTTCAACCTGCCTACATTGCAAGATCATCAAGCAACAGCCTTCTTGGATGCCCTGGAAAATCTTGGCTTCAAGCAACTAGTTAATGATTCTACCCATAATAAGGGAAATATCTTGGACCTTGTATTTGCCCCGCAAACCTCTCTTAACCCAGCCCAGGATCCCATAACCTCCATAACTTCTGTTCCTTGGTCAGATCACAAACTGATCATCATTCAGATTCCCTCTTACAAAGCCTACGCAAAAACCAACAAAATCCAAAGCAACACCGCAAGACCGCCCTCTCGATCTTTCAAGCCTTACAACAGAGATCTTATCCTGGCTGAAACGCAGCAACTCATCTCTGAATCCACCCAGAACCTTGACGACCTAATTTCTCAATGGAACAATTGCCTCAGCTCAATTGCCCTACGTACAACATCCAACAGGCCTTCAGGTAAAAGAGTAAGTGCCCCATGGTACTCAGCTGATCTTAAAGCATCACTTAACCACTTACGGAAACTGGAGAAACGCTGGCGCCGATCTCATTCTTTAAATGACCTGTCAGCATACAACTGTCATCTGGCTGCACATCGCAACACAATCACCAACACGATGAAGCAGTACTACTCTGACACCTTAATGAGATCACTTAATAAACCACATGACCTCTTCGACCTTGTCAAGACTTTATCCAAGGAACCATCCTCTGGACCTCCATTTGAGCTACACCCACAAGATTTTGCAACCTATTTACAATCCAAGATATGTCAGACTAACAAAACCTCTACTATAGCCTCTACCACAGAGCAAAACTGCCAAACAACCCTAACCATGTTTTCCACCCCCTCCAAGAGAGGAATTGAAGAAACTATTGCAGCCCTTAACACCAGTACTGCTCAGACCGATCCATGCCCAGCCTTCTGGATCAAGGAGCTTCGCAGTCACTTCAGCTCAGTACTGGCCAAAATAACGAATCTCTCCTTCTCAACTGGCTCCTTCCCTTCAGCCCTTAAGCACACCTCTATCAGACCTCTGCTAAAAAACTGCAAGCTTGACCCCCAACAAGTGGAATCCTACAGACCCATATCTAGTATTCCACTACTCGCGAAAATCATCGAAAAGGAGGCCCAAAAGCAACTGCAGGACCACATTGACTCCGCTGCACCGTTAGACCCCTGCCAACATGGTTTTAGGGAATTCCATGGAGTGGAAACCCTCCTTACCACCCTCTTCTGCAAAATAATCAGTGGCATCGACGACATCCGTCAAGGATTTGCACTCATCTTTCTGGACATTGCTGCAGCTTTTGACTCAGTAAATCATGAGCTTCTACTAGGACGTCTGACTGACAAAGGCATTAATGGAAAAGCGCTTGAATGGTGCAGATCCTACCTGTCCGAAAGATGGCAGCATGTTCGTTCTGGAGGGATAAAGTCTGAACCTTTCCACCAAAGCCAAGGAGTACCTCAAGGATCCTCCCTTTCTGCGCTCCTTTTCAATATTTACATGCAGCCAATTTGTAATATCATCCGGTCTTTCAAGGTTGACTGCATGTTATATGCAGACGATGTCCTGCTTTACATCCCCTTCTCTACCGAGCATCTGGACCTCTCCCCACTGACGAGTTGCTTCAATGCAATATCTGACTGGCTCCTGTCTCAAAACCTCAGAATACAACATAAGAAAACTGAAGTACTCTTCATAACAAGGAATCCCAATTTTACCCCCCCCAAAATATCTTAAAGTAAAAGAAGCGGAGTTGCAATCTAAATCCTCAATACGATATTTGGGAGTCACACTAGATCAACGCCTAGACATGAAAGCCCACATAGGTAACATAGTCAGATCAGTTTACTACAAGATCCGCTCACTTAGACACCTACGTTCCATGCTTGATCCAACCGATTTCCGGACAATCTTCCAGGCGTTGGTTATACCCCATTTCGACTATGCCAACGTCATATTACAAGGTCTTCCCCAATCTACATTAAACCCGCTTCAGCTAGCCATGAACGCGGCTGCAAGAGTCATCCATGGAGCCTCCAGGTACAACCACGTTACGCCCCTGCTGATACAGTTGCATTGGCTTCCTATTCAAGCTAGAATAGTTTTCAAGACCTTGATAATTACTTTTAAAGCTGTCAATAATCTCACATCGGCATCCTTATCCTCACTCATCCATAGCACATCTCCTAATAGAACAAGGAGATCCATGACTATAAACTCCCTCAAAATCCCGAAGGAACTTACCACTTGCACTAAATCGACAGCCAACAGAGCCTTCAGTCTCAGTGCCCCAATATGCTGGAACGCACTACCCCCTGATATCCGGGCTATTAGGAGCCTGACACAGTTTAGGAAAGCCCTCAAATGCCACCTCTTCAACAAATACCTTATAGAACCCAATGGCGTCACCTAGAGCCCAATAACACCCACTGATACCAGTCCCAGATAAATCTAGGGTATATCAACAACTCACCAAGTGTGATATTCATTCCTAGAGTGGGCTGGTTTTTCTATGTATCTTCTGTGTATATGATTCCATGTAGTATGTTTTGTAAATAGTTACCCCGGTTATCCAAGTTATTTATACCCTGTTACCTGTAAACTCATACGTGTTATATGTACTGAGCATTTTGTTCCATGTGAACCGCGCTGATGATGAATAGTGCGGTATATAAGAGACTGTAAATAAATAAATAAATAAATAAAATATTTAATGTTAGGCAACAATGAGATATCCAGGCAGCTTTGTCAGATAAGCAAGTAGAGATACAAATTTGGAGCGAAGGAGAGATGTCAGGGGTAGATAGATAGATTTGAGAATCATCAGCATAAAAATGATACTGAAATGCATGGGAAGAGATGAGGGCACCAAGGGACTTGGTATAGAGAGAGAAAAGGGGAGGACCCAGAATAGACCCTTGAGGTACACCAACTGAGAGAGGGATGGCAGAAGAGGAGGAACCTCCAGAACAAACACTGAAAGAGCAGTTGTAGAGTTAAGAAGAGAACCAAGACAGTAAAGGGCCTTTAAAACCAAGAGAGGATAAAGTGTCAAGGAGGAGGAGGTGGTCAACAGTATCAAAAGCAGCAGAAAGATCAAGAAGAATGAGAACTGAGTAAAGGTCTTTGGACTTAGCGACAAACAGATCTCTGGAGACTTTGGCAAGAGCCATTTCAGTAGAATGAAAAGGATGAAAACCAGATTTAAGAGGATCAAGGAGGACTTGAGAGGAGAGAAATTTGAGACAATGGCATAGAACTGCATGTTCAAGAATTTTGGAATTGAATGGGAGAAGGGAGATGGGCCGATTTAGAAGGAGAAGTAGGGTCAAATGAGGGTTTTTTTGAGGAGAGGAGTGATTACAGCATGCTTGAAGGCTACAGGGAAGGTTGCAGTGGAAAGCAAGAGGTTGAGAATATATGAGATGAAAGGGATGACAGAGGAGGAGATGGAGTTGAGGAAATGTGTGGAGTTAGGATCAGAAGAACAGGTAGTGAGTTTAGAGGAGGAAAGAAGAAGAGGTTTCCTTAACAGAGATTTTAGAAAAGAATGAAAGGGTGATAGAGATTGAGGGGAAAAGTTGCTAATGGAGAGGGGGAAAAGGGGGTGAAGAATACTTAGTGGGAAATTGAAGAATAGTCTTATGTACTTTGTCATGGAAATAGTCTGCTAGGGTTTAGGCAAAGAGAGAAAGAGTGATTGGAGGTAGAGGTGCCTTAAGAAGAGAATTGAGAGTAGAAAAGAGACGGCAAGGGTTAGAGGCAAGACGTTTAGTCAGATGGAGAAAATAGTTTTGCTTAACGAGTGCAATGGTAGACTGGAAAGAAGAAAACATGAATTTGAAGTCAAGAGAGAGTGGGATTTGAGCAAAGAGCACTCAGCTGAGCAGGCACAGGAACATAGGTAGCAGGTAGTTGAAGACAACCAGGGCTGAGGTGAGGTACACCTCACAGGACGTGGAATGGGCAGAGCAAGGGTATCCAGAGTAGAGGAGAGAGCAATATTATAGGAAGCTCTGCTTTCATCAACTGACTTAGAGGACAAAGTGGAAGAGAGATGAGACAATAGAGTCGGTGGATTGATAGCATGAAGATTCCTAAAAAGATAGGAGAAGATTGGGTGAAATTGAGAGGGGGAGAGGTTTAATGAAGAGTGAAACTTAACTGGTGATGGTCAGATAAGGGATGAGCAGAGGTATGGAAATTAGAAGGTAAACAATTAGAGTAGAAGACGAGGCCAAGGTAGTGACCAAGCTGATGAGCTGGGGCAGAAGAGCAAAGCTGGAGGTTGAAAGAGGAGGTAAGGGAAAGGAGCTTGGATGCATAGAGGTCAGAGAGGTTATCAATATGAAAATTAAAGTCACCAAGAATAAGGGAGGGGAAGAAGAATCCAGGAATAAGAAGAACCAACAGTCAAAATCAGCGAGGAAGGTAGAAGAGAACTTGTCAGGGGGTCTATAGATGACAGAGATCCGGAGAGGTAGCGGATTAAAACAGATGGATGGAATGGACTTCAAAGGAAGGAAAGGAATGAGACTGAGGGAAAAGGCAAGATTGAAATTGGCCAGAAGGAGAAAGTAGAAACCCAACACCACTGCTGCGGCATTGGGACGAGGTGAGTGTGAGAAATGATAGCCGCTGTGGCAAAGGGCAGCAACCGAAGCAGTGTCATCAGGGAAGAGCCAGGTTTCAGTAAGAGGGAGAAGATGGAAGGCATGAGAGATAAAGAGGTCATGGTAAAGGGAAGTTTATTAGAAATGCACATGAGAAGGGGAGAGAGAGGGGAAAAGGTGAGGGATGTGGATGAGATTAGGGTAGTGGAGAGAGGAACTAGTATGGTAGTGAGAGAGATGTGAAGGGGGACCAGGGTTGGGAGTAATGACACCAGAGGACAGAAGGCAAAGGAGAAGAGTGCTAGGGAGAGAGGAGACATCACTTTGGAAACAGGGATGAGATTGTTTAGAGAAGAAGGCGAGGGTTGAATGAGAGGAAGGATCATGTGAAGCTCAAGAGCTGAAGAAAGGGTGGAGGATAAGATGGGGGAGGAAATAGGGAGGGTGGGGAGAGGGTGAGAAAGAGGTGGGTTATTAGGTTGGTGGAGTGAGAGAAGAAGGTTAGGGAGGATCAGACATTGCGCTTTTCAAACAAATTTACTTCCTCAATCTGACTAACTCTCTTTCCTATAATCCTCGTCGTCTCTTTAGCATACTCAATCATCTCCTCAGTGTGCCTCCACCCCTGATTCCTCCCTCCCTTTCTGCCCAAACCTTGGCTAACTACTTCCATGACAAAATCCACACAATCACCCTCCAGTTCCCCTCCTCCCCCTCTTCCCCCCCTATTTCCCATTTCTTCCCTCCCCAAACTTCTGCCACCCTTTCTTCCTTCCCTATGGTCTCTGATGAGGAAACGTCACTCCTTATCTCTTCCTCCAAACCTACTACCTGCTCTTCTGACCCCTTCCCCACCCACCTCCTTAGCTCCATCTTTTCTTCTCTCATCCCTTCTATTTCTCATATTCTTAACCTCTCTCTCAACTGCAACCTTCCCTTCTGTTTTCAAGCATGCTGTGGTTACATCCCTCCTCAAAAAACCTTCACTTGATCCCACTTGTCCTTCTGACTATCATCCCATCTCTCTCCTTCCTTTCATCTCTAAACTACTTGAGCATGCAGTCTATCACCGTTGTCTTGATTTCCTCTCCTCTCATACTGAAGAAAACTCCATGATCTGACCACAATACCACGGCTCTTTAGGTCTCTGGTCCATCAAGCAGTGAGAGACAGGCAGAGAGTAATACAGAACACAATCACACACACACAAGTGTTACTGTCTTTGAGCTCAGAGGGAAGACAATAAGCGGTCTATGGACAGGCATAATTCCACGCTTATTGAATTCAAAGTCCTCCTCCTAAAAAGCTCCTTTTTATTAGAGAAAAAGAGGAAGTAACAGTCATTTATTATAACCATGAAATAACACAAGGTGTTGCCAAAGTTCTTTTTACAGAGTAAGATCTGATTACAGTATATTAGATGAAATTTATAATTGCAAAAGTTGCAAAAATTATGTTTTGTCAGCAGTGACTGTACAATGAACTATGGTTGCACAGTTCATAGCCTATGTTCTTTATGCTTGCGTTAACACTGTTCCATCTATTTTAAAGACGGTTACACAGAACTCATGATCATGATATCCTTTTCTATTAAAGGAAGTAGGTGAAAAGCTAAACTTCTAAACACATTTTGTATCAAGAAATTCATCCATCTTCAATTACATATTGGGGATTCTGGTATCCCTTTTATCTGTCCATTCCTACAGTCCTCACTGTGATTCTATAAAGAATCATTACTAAAGAGCAGTAGTTGAAACATGTCCAATTCCAGAATAATCTTCTACAGTAGGCTTCATTTTGCAGATGTTCTTTCAAAGTCCTAGGCACATCTGGTCCATAGGTGAGCTCCATCTTGTTCATTGGAAGAAATAGTTATACAAAATCATGTGACATTGTTTACCTTTGCTTAGCCTCAATAAAAATGTGTACAGAGAGCAAGACTTTACCAATTATTCTTGTAAGCACTACCTCATCCAGCAGTGGCCAACTACTTCTCGTAGATCTAGCAATAATTCAGAGATTAGTCCCTCATATCATGACACCAGTCATCACTCCAGATTCTTCAGCAGCATCCTTTCACACCATGGGCTGTGCTATGCACATCTTAGATCAATCTTTTTCAGTGACCATCCACCCAGGCTTCACTGCTGCACATACATGAGTAGTTCCTCTGGAATCGCTGATCTTTATCAGGAATCTCCATATCCAGTAGCATTTCATTCAGTCGTTTTCCTCTTCGGCCCATAGGATTCAGTGCATACAATATATAATTTGTAAAAATCCTACTCTCCACTACAGCATCTCTCTTGATTCCATGCAATTGCAAACAAGCACAATTATTCATCCCTAATGACAGTCTTAAATTGTTGAACAGAATTATATTATCTATTGTTAATTACAATACATCCATAGCTAGCACTAAATTATTACATAGCTAGTCTGTAACATACTCATTATTTTCATCTACATTCCTAAACTTATTCTGTCTACTTGCCAAATCAAATGTTAGCATGTGACCTGATAGTCACATTGCTTTTTCCTGTCAGGAACACAATTGTACATATTCATATCACTAATTATATTTGTGATGTATTCTCCAGCTTTAACATATACAAGATATAGTCAATCTGGTTATTCAAGGGGTAACAACATTAAAACATAACTAGCAGTTTATGACAAATAATTTAAAATCATTTCAATTGTTTGTCAACAATTATTAGGAAGGCTGTCTTATCTTAGGTGATGATTCAACTCACATTACTTTAAACATTATCACCGCGTCCTGCACACACAAACACCCCAGTACCTCACTGGTCTTCTCCGCTTCCACATCCCTACACGTAGTCTTCATTCTCTTCACATTAATCGACTTCACCTCCCCCCACCATCTCGTGCACACTTACAGTCTACCTGTCATCCTGCCTTTTTCTTCCTTGGTCCAGCTCTGTGAAACTCTCTTCCCACTCCACTCCGTCTGGAAGATAACTACACCAATTTCAGGCCCCTACTTAAATCCCATCTGTTCACCTCAGCATATAACCTCCCAGCCACACCCAGCTGACCTGGTTTATCCATTTTTGCACTTTTCTTTGTTTTTTTTGTTTTTTTTTTCTAATACTACTTTCCCCACTAATCACAGCAGTTCACATTGCAACTTAAACTTGGTACAGCACATTAAATAGGAACATTGATAACTTGAAATTTTTCTTTGTAAGGCAATGAGGGGGTTTAAGTGACTTATCCAAGGTCACAAGGAGTGCTAGTACTCTAGTCATTAGACTACTTCTCCATTCCATTCTAATTCACATTGACATCTAAGCTCACAAAGGAAGGAACATTTATATAAGGGTGTGTACATTCATAAACTATAAAACCTTTTTTAACACCAAATTTGAACCAACTTAGAAAATCAATTATCACTTCTTAATAACTTAACACTTTTATCTTTGTTACGCTATTTTCAGAACAAAACAGCATAGTAGTATCAGTACATAGAGCTCCTCATGCAAGAAGCCTGAGACAAAATCAGTATTAATACCGGCTTAGCCGCCGGGCCCCGGTCCCGCGGCTGCCTGATAACCGGGTTCCCGGGGCCCGGTCGCGAGGCAGCCTGCTTCACGGGGGAGAGGGGGGGGTGCAGTTGGGCTCGTGCTCTGGGGCCCCCTGCGCGCGCATGGCAGCCCAGTGATTGGCTGCTTAGGCGGTCGCTGGGGGCGGGGCAACGCGAGCAAGGAGGGATCGCCGGTCGGCGATCTCCCTCTTCCTCCTTGCTCGCGGCTGGATAGAGGTTGGTGCTGGGTGCTGCTCTGGCCTGGGGCGGGTTTCGGCCTTTTTGAGGCCTCGCTTCGGGTTGTTGGGTGGCCGCGGGTTCTCGGGTCCTCGTTGGCCCTCAGACAGGGCTCCGCTTCGGCCACGCGGCGTTGGCGGCCCCGTTTAAATGACAAAAAAAAGAAAAAAAAACCTGACACACGCCTAGCCGTGCCGCGTGCGTCCTTGCTCCCGAGCACGTGGGAGCTCGTTTGCCGGCCTTGCCTGTTTGCGGGTGCGGGCCCGCGTTCTCCTGGCAGGGGGGGAGCTTGTGGGTTTCTCCGGCCCGGCCACCTCTCGCACGTCGTGCTCCAGGGGGGGGGGGCCCCAATAGCGCATTAAATAACCCAAACCAGCCAAAACAATAATAAATAAATAAATAAATAAACTTTTAAAGGCACCCAAACCACCTACGTGCAGGGGCCTTGTACTGCAGGTTTAGGCTGCTGCAGGCCCCTTGGACTGGGCCAGCACTTATGGCCCGACGGCTCCCAGCACGGGGGGCGGCCAAGGGACCGCGGGGCGGGGCGCGGGGACGGGGGGCAGTGCGGCGTGGGTCTATGCCCACTGGCCGTGGCATGGCGGCGCCCTCGGCTGCCTCGGCATCCGGTACCCGGGCCGTGTCCCGGCGGGGACGTGGGCGCTGCAGGGGGGGGGGTTCTCGGGGGCGTGGGCCCACCCGTGGGTTCACCGTGCCTGTGACTGCGGCTGTGTGCGCCTCCGCGGGCGCTCTGCCGCCTACGGCGGGCGTCCCGGGCGGGGATTCTGCGTTGGTGCCACTCGGGGGGTCGGCGGAGCAGGGCTGCTCGGTCAGCACGGGGCCGGGGTCCCCTCGGGCCCTGGCGCCCGACCCGCCCTCTGAGACGGGGGGGGGCTGGCGTTCGGTCTCGTCCCCTTCCCGGGTAGGGGTAGGGCCAGCACCCTCTTCCCTGGGTTCCCCTCCTCCTCCGGGGTTCTTTGGTTCGTCGGGCCCTGGGGCGTACGGGGCGGTCCCGTGGGGGGGTTTGGGCCCCTGGGGGGGTGGATGGGGAGGGTGGTTGGGGGAGGGGCGAGGTTTGGCGGGGGGGACCGCGGCATGGGAGGCGGGGGGGTTGGGGCTTTCGGCCTGCGCCTGGGGGGGCGGGCCCTCTACAGTTCTCAGTACTCCTGGGGCCCCGGCTGCTGGTTTTTCTTCTTTTTTCTTCGCAGGTCCCGGGGTGTTCAACGCTGGCCACTGACATGGCTGCTTCCGACGGGTCGGGGAGAGTGGGCCCTTCGGGTTCCCCGGCGGCGCTGGCTGTCCCGGTCCCTGGCACGTCCACCGGAGGCGCTCCGGTCGCTGCTCCCGGGGGTACTGGTGAGTATACTGTCGGGGCAGGGGGTGGGCTTCTTGACTCCATTCCGGGTCCCGAGGGGGGGGCAGGGCGAAAGGGAGGCGTAAGCGGGCTCATCGCTGTAGGCGAGCGTCCTCGTCCTCTTCTTCCTCGTCGTCATCCTCGGGCACTTCGCACACTTCTGTTTCGGTGGCGGCGGATGGCGGTGTCGGGGGCGGGTCCTCCGTTATACGCTGCGCCGAGCTGTGGGAGTCGGTTCCGCGGAAGTTGCGCCGGTGGATCAAGCGGCGTAGATATATTGACATCTTCTGTGTGCTCGACGGCCGCAAGCGCTCCGGTGAGAGCCGTAGGAAGCGCAAGGAGGACGAAAAAGCGGGCCGGGTGCGCAAGGTCTCCCGCAACACCCTCAACTGGACCCGCGCATTTCTGCGGCTGGCGAGTGTCTGGGGGCATTACTTCCCGGACTAGTACGGGGCTTTACTGGCCTATGCCGACAACATATTGGCGGCGTCCCAGGCCCATGACGGGTGGGCCTGGTTGAATTACGACGAGGAGTTCCGGGATCAGATGGAGGAGAACAGTGTCTTGCAGTGGGGGACAAAGGACATCAACCTGTGGTTGACCCAGATGTCTGCGAGGGGTCGGGGTGGTGGAGCCAGTGCGGGGGGGAGCAAGACGGGTTCGGCTCCGCCGCTGGTGGGGGGTCGGTCCTTTCGTGTCTCCGGTGCTGCTTTGCCTCAGCCAAAGGCAGGGGTCCTCGGGGGGGATGTCTGCTGGCGCTTCAATAAGGCGTCCTGCCCCTTCCCGGACTGCAAATTTAAGCATGCTTGCTCCTTGTGTGGGGGAGCGCACGCGGCCGCGAAGTGCAGCCGAAAGGGGGTCGCGGGGTCCCCTGTGGGGGGGAAGTGAGGCTGCGGCGGTCCTGGCGCATACCCCAGTACGGGTCGCGGCGATGCGCCCGTGGTTGCTCGAGTACGGGCGTTCCCGCCGGGGTAGGGCGGCTGGGCTGATTTCAGGGGGGTTCACACGGGGTTTTCGCCGCCTGTTGCCGGTTCACCCCTCGGCTTTCCCGTTGCTCGGCTTCTGCTTCGAGGCGCGGTACTATTTTGATAAGTGCATGCCCATGGGTAGTGCGATCTCTTGCACGTACTTTGAGGCCTTCAGTACCTTTTTGCACTGGGTTGTGGAGCGGCAGTCGGGATTCTCCAGCGTTGTGCACTATCCGGACGATTTTCTCTTCGTTGGTCCCGGGGGGGCCCCGACGTGTCCTGCGCTGTTGAGCACCTTCCTGCGCGTGGCGGCCGCCTTCGGCATTCCGGTAGCGGCCGATCAGACGGTTGGGCCGGTTACTTGCCTCATCTTTCTCGGCATTGAGATCGACACGATGGCTATGGTTGTCGGCCTGCCGGCGCTGAAGGTTCAGCGCCTCCGCGAGCTGGTGGCCTCTGTCTGCTCCGCTTCCAAGATTTCCCTCTGTGTCTTGCAGTCATTGGTTGGGCACCTCAATTTTGCTTGCCGTGTCCTTCCTATGGGGCGCCCCTTTACGAGGCGCCTATCCTTGTCTATGGTGGGGCTGCGGCGCCCGCATCACCGGATCAGGGTTTCTTTGGGGAGGCGAGAGGATCTGCGGGTCTGGGATGCATTCCTGGCTGGCTTTAACGGGTGTGCCGTCCTTCAGTTGCCTGAGCTATCGAATCTCGACCTGCAGTTGTATACCGACGCTGCGGGCGGTTCTGGTTTCGGGGCCTTTTGTCATGGTGCCTGGTGTGCGGAGCCTTGGCCCGCCGACTGGGTGCGCTCTGGTTTGACGCGGAATATCACCTTCTTGGAGCTATTCCCAATCGTGGTTTCACTGTGGGTCTGGCCGGACAGGTTGCATGATCGGCGTGTCGTCTTCTGGTGTGATACCGCTGCGGTTGTGGAGGTCCTGAATCGTCATGCTCCTCGGTGCCCTTGGGTGGCTTCCTTGATGAGAGTGTTTGTGCTGGCCTGCTTGCGACTGAATGTCTCCGCTCGGGCTCGGCACGTGCCGGGCTCCCAGAATTCAATCGCTGATGCTTTATCACGTTTTCAGTGGGCTCAGTTCCGGCGGCTGGCTCCTGGGGCGGACGAGCTCCCCTTCCGGGTCCCGGAGCATCTCTGGACGATTGGGACCCCGACCTAATGGTCTTGCTGGCGGCATCGGTGGCTCGCAGTACCTGGACGTCTTATCGCCGGGGCTACTCACAGGTGAGTGCGTTTCTGAGCGCGCGGGGCTGGTCTGGGGGGCCGGTGTCCGAGGGCGCGGTCGGCCGTTTTGTGCTGTGGTTGAGGAAGGAGGGGTGGGCCCGGTCGGCGGTCTCCGGGGCCCTTGTGGGCTTCTCCATCTTTTCCAAGGTGGCGGGTTGGGGGAATCTGCGCGTCTCCTTCTTAGTCGGCCGGTTGCTTGCGGGGTGGGCCCGCGTGCAGCCGGGGCCGCAGGACTGGCGCCTCCCGGTAACGCACGAGCTCCTATTGCGGATCTGCGAGGTTTTGCCGCGGGTGGTCGCCTCGGGTTTCGAGGTGGTACTGTTTCACGCGCTGTTTACCTCGGCTTTTTCGGTGCCTTCCGTGTCTCCGAGCTGGTCCCTCGGTCGGCGAGGCCGGGGGTTTTCGGGGGCTGGCGGTGGGGGCATGTCCGGGTGGACCACGCGCGTGTACAGATTTTCCTGTCACGGTCCAAGACGGATCAGTCTGGGAAAGGGGGTTGGGTCCTGCTGCGCGCCATCCCTCCCTTGTTGTCCTGTCCTGTTCGGGCTCTGCATACGTATGTGCGGCAGCGGCCGGTGGCGCGCGGTCAGTTTTTCATTCATGCGGATGGCAAGCCGGTGACACAGTTCCAGTTCACGGCTGTGCTACGCCTGGCCCTCCGTGCTTTGGGCCATCCCGAGCGGTGTTACGCTTCGCACTCCTTTCGGATCGGGGCAGCGACTAGCGCGGCGGCTGCGGGGTTGGACCCGCGTGTAATTCAGCGCATCGGCCGTTGGCGATCCAGTGCTTACGCTGGGTACATTCGCCGGTCGGCGGAAGGCGGTGCGGCATAGTGGGGTGCGGTGCCGCGGAGGTCGGCTGCCCTGCGGGTGGGGGGGGGGCGGTGGGTACTAATCTTTTGCTTCCTGTTGCAGAATTGTTTGCTGGTGGCAGTCCGCTCTTTTCTGCTTTCAGATGGCGTGGCTCCTGGTGTCTGGGGGATTGTCGGGCACTCCTTTGTTTACTGGGCGGAGCGTCGCGCGGCGGTTCGGCCGCTGGGCGCTCACCTGGGCCTCGCCGGGGCCGGCGTGCGGCTGTGCTGGATGGGCCGCCGTGGCATGCATTGGGATCAGCTTCTTTATTATGTTCGAGTGGAACTTGGACGGCGGCAGCGGCCAGTCGGGCTGCTGTTACACCTGGGGGGCAATGACATTGTCGGTTGGGCTTGCCGGCAACTCATCGGGACTGTTCAGAGCGACATTGCCCTGTTGCGAGGTGTTCTCCCTGGGGTGGCCATTATCTGGTCGGACATTATACCCCGCCCGGCTGGCTGGGCCCAGCGGCGTTGGTCGAGGGGTTTGTGTAAGATCAACCGCCAAATTGGGCGCTGGGTGCAGCAGACGGGCGGGATCCAGGTTCGGCACCCTTGGGCGGACGTTACTTGTGCCGGTTTATACCGGCTTGATGGGGTTCACCTCGCCCCGGTGGGGCAGGACCTCCTATTAAACGATTGGCAGGAGGCGCTCGAGTCGTGGTGCAGGTCGCAGATTTTGGTGGTGGGGGCGGCGCTAGGATAGCGTGCTACCTAGCGCCGGTGGCGGGGTGGCGAGCTAGTGCTCGCGGACCCGGTGGCTCATTTCAGCTGGAGGCCGCTTTCCATGTGAGCGGCGCGGCTATTCTGGTTGGGGGAGACGGCCCGGCTGGGGTCTCTACCCAGAAATGGCAACCCCTTCAGCTGGCCTTTGCTATCATGGCTAGGCGGGCGCGAAGGGGTAAGGCGGGGGGGTGGATTGGATGGTGCTCCACTTTGCTTTAAACGGCTGGTGGGGGCATCATCCGGATGACGGGTGGGGGGGGGGCATTCTCCTGTTATGCTTTGGTTTGCGGAGTTGGCCCATGTTGGGCCGGTGTTCTTAGTGTTAATAAAAGCTGCGACCAGCACTTGCACCAATACCCGACGTCTGTGTGCTTTGTCAATGGGGGGGGGTGTTTATGTGGCGGGTGGTGGAAAGGGGTGGGGGGTGATGAGGGGGGGGGTTTGGCCCATGCCGAGTAGGGCATCCGGATACCTCGGTTAATACCGGCTTAGCCGCCGGGCCCCAGGTCCCGCGGCTGCCTGATAACCGGGTTCCCGGGGCCCGGTCGTGAGGCAGCCTGCTTCTCGGGGGAGAGGGGGGGGGCGCAGTTGGGCTTGTGCTCTGGGGCTCCCTGCGCGCGCATGGCAGCTGTCACCACTCACCCTCCCAGAGGCATTTAGCATGGGCAAGGCAAGTGGGTAGTTGTGTTTCTTAGACTGTGAACTTTAAATGGAGGTTTGGAAAGGCCTCCTGGGTAATGTAGTCCTACAGTAGTAAGAATGAGTCCAAGTTGTGCACGAGTGGTTCAGGTTAAATTAGGATTTATTGCCCCTCCCGGGGTTGGATGTTGATGACCATGAACAAAGAATATATTTACAAAGAAACCATACTCCTGATGTGAACAAAAATAGGCAACTTAAATAATGCTTATCTTCAGCTGTTACGGAATCAAAAAGAATAAAACAGTTTCCCTCCAAAATACTTCTTTTGGCTGTTTTTCTTCCTTCAGCAAAATCCAGTATTATTAACACAGGGACTGCACATTGTCTGCCACCATATAAGAGCAGTCCATAAACACTTCGGACTCAGGGGGTTGATAAGGGTCCCACTGCATAGGATCACCTTCTTCCTTAAGGTCCCTTAGAGAGGGTTCTTCTGCCTGCCATGCAAACCTCTCCGTTCCAATTATAGGGTTCCCTTCCCCCAACCTGCTCTGTGAGTCTGGGTGTTTGGCTTCCTGTACACACAGCCCTCTGTAATTAAAAGGATACACGTTTCCCTCTTCTGTTTGGCTACAGGGAATTCTGTGCCTGCCTTTAGAACTGCTTTCTCCCAGGAATCTCCCTTGGCTACAAAAAGGTTGGTAAAACTTTTCTCTCCCCTTTGATAAAAGCTTGGTATCAGGGAAATAAGCTTTACCTGCAGGCTGTCTGTTGTGAGCACAGCGTGGTTGTCTTTTCTGGTTCCCAGAATAAACGACTCTGCTTTTTGGATAGTAAAAATCCCCAGTGCTTTTTGTAAGTGAGCACTGCTCCCTGGGAACTGGACTTGAATATCTTCCCCAGCTCTCTTCCTCTGAGAAGTTCCTCCGAGTGGAATTGGGATTTCTTTCCCTTTTCCCTTCTCTCAGCCACAGACCTTGGCTGCCCTCGGAGTATCTATCTTTCTCTGCTTTTCTCCTTCTTTCAGCTTTCTCCACGCTTGCTGTGCTGCCTTTTCCTTCTGTCTCCGTGTCTGAGACTATATCCGTCTCTTTCTCCTTCCCCTTCTCTTTCTTTCTCCTATCTTTAACTAAAGGCTTTTTATCTAAGTTTCTTTCTCCGTTGTGCTGAGCCACACCTCCCACCAGGTGTTCCCACTTCCCTGATGAGGCAGGAGCTAGCTCAGGGGATGGGCGTTCCCTAGCACTCTGTGACGTTCTTTGTTTAGGGTTTCCATGCCAACCCTCCATGCTTGTTTCAGCACTGACAGTTCTGGTTTCACTTTGCAGTGAATCCTCTGCCTCCATCGGTTCTGAACCTTGCACTTCACGACATATCCCCCGCCTTAAAATATTACGTACTGCCGTATCTCCCGGACAGTACGTAATACGCGAGAGTGCGTCCGCATTGCCGTGTAGCTTACCCGCCCTATGTTGGACTACAAAATTGAAAGCCTGTAGGGCTAAATGCCATCTTGTGAGCCGGGCGTTGGAATTCCGCATTTTATGTAGCCATTTCAACGGAGCATGGTCCGTTATAAGGAGGAACTTCCTGCCCGTTAAATAAAAGCGGAATGCCTCGACTGCCCATTTAATGGCCAGGCATTCTTTTTCGACAGTCGAATAGTTTTTCTCGGCCTTGGAGAGCTTTCGACTGATGTAGGTGACCGGGTGTTCTACCCCCTCAAATTCCTGGGAAAGTACTGCGCCTAACCCACTCTCTGATGCATCAGTCTGCACCACAAATGGTAGACTGAAGTCTATCCCTCTCAAAATTGGGGCTGTGCAGAGCTTCCCCTTGAGGGTGGAAAAAGCTGTTTCAGCCTCTGGGGTCCATCGAACTCTATTAGGGGCGTTCTTTTTTAGCATCTCGGTGAATAGAAGGCTCTCATCTGCAAACCGAGGTATAAACCTTCTATAGTAACCGATGAGCCCTAAAAAGCTGCGCACCTGTTTCTTGGTGACGGGACGGGGGAAATCCCGGACGCTCTGGACCTTATTGGCTAATGGCTTCACTGTCCCTCTCCCCACTAGGTGACCTAAGTATTTCGCCTCCTCCGTGGCAAACCTACACTTTGCGGGGTTCAGGGTTAAGCCTGCTTTCCGCAATGCCCGTAGTACTGCCTCTACCCTCGCCAGGTGTTGGGCCCATGTAGTACTATAAATGACTATGTCATCCATATACGCTAAGGCGTAATCATGGTGGGGCCTCAACACCTGGTCAACTAACCGCTGGCACGTGGCTGCCGCACCATGTAATCCAAATGGCATTCGTCGAAAGTGATATAAGCCAATTGGTGTACTGAATGCTGTTTTCGGTTTTGAGTCACGTGTGAGGGGAATTTGCCAGTACCCTTTTGTTAAATCTAAAGTGGTCAGGTATCTGGCTTGGCCCAATCGATCCAGCAAGTCGTCGATGCGTGGCATCGGGTACGCATCGAATTGTGAAATATCGTTGACTTGTCTGAAATCGATACAGAACCTGAGCGTGCCATCGGGCTTCGGGACTAAAACTATGGGGCTGGACCATGGGCTGTATGACTCCTCAATTATCCCCATTGCTATCATTTCTTTAACCTGCCTGATCACTTCAGCCTTCTTGGCCTCAGGCATACGGTAGGGCCGCTGTCTGATAGTGCGCCCTGGTGTTGTGATCACCTCATGGGCGACTAGGTGAGTTTCGCCTGGCTTGGTTGTGAGGACATCTTTAAAGTTCCCCAATAGTTGGGTCAGCTCCTGCCGCTGAAACTGGGATAAAGTTTCACCTAACCTTGGCTCTGGCCGCTCCCTCCAATCCGAGGTTTGTGGCCCAAGGTCCTCCTCTCGCTTTTCCTCAGCTAGGGCTGTCATCCCTTTTATTTCCCTCCGACCCGTAGAACCAAAACCACCCTCCCCCCTGTCTGTGGGTGTTAGTGCTGGGACCTCTTCCACTACCGGGAATCCTACCCGTTCGCACACTAATTGTGCAATTCGGTCTCCCTCCTGAATTTTAAAATCCTTCGCCCCGAAGTTAAAAATGAGAATTTTTACAGGGCCTCGATAATCGGGGTCTATTACTCCCGCTCCAATATCTATGGAATTTTTAACGGCAAGGCCCGACCTAGGAGCTATTCTCCCATAACATCCTTCGGGCAGCTTAATTTGGATCCCAGTATTCACTAGGGTTTTTCCTCCCTTTTCCACCACCGTGTTTTCAGAACTGAAAAGATCATACCCAGCGGACCCGCTAGAAGCTCTTTGGGGGCCTTTGGCCTTTGGTGTCATTCGGCAAAACTGCAGCACGAATTTTGCCTTCCCCGGGGGTACCCCCTTGACTCGGGTCTGGGTTGGACTAGGAGCCTTTTTTGGATTCCCGAACAGAGGCGCAGGAATTTTGGCTGTTAAAGCCTCTGGACCAGTTCCTGTCATCTCTGTTGGGGGTAATGTACCCTTATAGCCTAACCGGCTAAGGCCTTCACCTATCTCTTTATAAAAAGGTGGCCAATCGCGCCCTAAGACCATCTCATGGGGTAGTTTGGGAACTACCGCGAACAACAGAGTGTATGTGGTTCCTAACCCCTTCACGGTTATTTCGTGTAAGGGATAAGGCGATGAAGCGCCGTGTACACATCTCACGCGTACTTGGCCTTCTGCTTGGCTCGGGGGCGACGAACAGCGCCTCACGATGGCCTCCCAGAGTGTGCGAGAAATCATACTCTGGTCTGCCCCCGAGTCAAGCAGTGCCAGCGTGTCGATGCCTTCTACTTGAACGGGTAGCAGAAACCCCTCCTGGACTGGTTTATCCACCCCAGACATCAGGACAGTTCTTTTGGTGCATTCCCTTTTAAAATGCCCCACTTTCCCACACAGATAACATTTACCCTTGGATGTAAACACATTCGCTCTGGGCACAAAAACAAATTGTTCTAAAATAACTGTATCTAATACATCTTCCATCGTCTTAGTTTCTGGACTTAGCCATTTCCAAGCCAGATTTTTCAGACGTTGTTGTAACGCCTTTGGAGTTTCTTGAGGCCTCAGGCGGGCTTCCCTGAATAGCCTCCTATAATGTGAGGTTGTCAGCCCTAACCTGTCTTTTACCGCTCTTTTTATTTCCATATAGTCGCCTGCAAGAGCGGCTGGCATGGCTTTGTAGGCTGACAGGGCTTCGCCTGTCAGCGAGACTGCAAAGCGCGTAGCCCAATATCAGGCCATTTTAACGCCTGCCCAATACGCTCAAACGCATCTATAAAATCGTCAATGTTATCAGTTGGACTTAATTGTCCTAAAGAGAATGCATGACTTGCGTTCATTGGGGGTTCTGGCATAACCATAGGATTCTCCATCCGTGGTTCTCGGCGTTCTTTTAGAAGTGCTGTCACAGCGTCCAGCAGTGGCTTTTGCTGCTCTCTCATGAGTGTAGCGTTTTCCTCCTGGATGTGCTTGGCAAGTTCCATCTGTAGGTCCCATTGCTTCCGCATCCACGCTATCACATCCTGGGCCTCCATCTCGTGTCAGCACCTGAAATGAAAGAGACACAAAAAAACCCAAGTGCGGCTCCCTTTTCAGGTTTTTTTTTTTTCTCAACCCCACAGCGCCCCCTTTTCCTGATATCCTCCCTCACTTATGCCCAGGTGCTATTACCTGAGGCTTCGTGTAGAGGTCTGCATTCAGGAAAAGAAGCTGTGTCTTGTCTTTATCTCTCTTGCAGCCTTCTGGTAGCCCACTTGCTTGTGCAGAAGTCCTGGTGCCGTAGTTTCCTCTGGTGTCCTTCATTCAAGGTCAAGCATCCGAAAAACTACGCCAGATATGTCACCACTCACCCTCCCAGAGGCATTTAGCATGGGCAAGGCAAGTGGGTAGTTGTGTTTCTTAGACTGTGAACTTTAAATGGAGGTTTGGAAAGGCCTCCTGGGTAATGTAGTCCTACAGTAGTAAGAATGAGTCCAAGTTGTGCACGAGTGGTTCAGGTTAAATTAGGATTTATTGCCCCTCCCGGGGTTGGATGTTGATGACCATGAACAAAGAATATTTACAAAGAAACCATACTCCTGATGTGAACAAAAATAGGCAACTTAAATAATGCTTATCTTCAGCTGTTACGGAATCAAAAAGAATAAAACAGTTTCCCTCCAAAATACTTCTTTTGGCTGTTTTTCTTCCTTCAGCAAAATCCAGTATTATTAACACAGGGACTGCACATTGTCTGCCACCATATAAGAGCAGTCCATAAACACTTCGGACTCAGGGGGTTGATAAGGGTCCCACTGCATAGGATCACCTTCTTCCTTAAGGTCCCTTAGAGAGGGTTCTTCTGCCTGCCATGCAAACCTCTCCGTTCCAATTATAGGGTTCCCTTCCCCCAACCTGCTCTGTGAGTCTGGGTGTTTGGCTTCCTGTACACACAGCCCTCTGTAATTAAAAGGATACACGTTTCCCTCTTCTGTTTGGCTACAGGGAATTCTGTGCCTGCCTTTAGAACTGCTTTCTCCCAGGAATCTCCCTTGGCTACAAAAAGGTTGGTAAAACTTTTCTCTCCCCTTTGATAAAAGCTTGGTATCAGGGAAATAAGCTTTACCTGCAGGCTGTCTGTTGTGAGCACAGCGTGGTTGTCTTTTCTGGTTCCCAGAATAAACGACTCTGCTTTTTGGATAGTAAAAATCCCCAGTGCTTTTTGTAAGTGAGCACTGCTCCCTGGGAACTGGACTTGAATATCTTCCCCAGCTCTCTTCCTCTGAGAAGTTCCTCCGAGTGGAATTGGGATTTCTTTCCCTTTTCCCTTCTCTCAGCCACAGACCTTGGCTGCCCTCGGAGTATCTATCTTTCTCTGCTTTTCTCCTTCTTTCAGCTTTCTCCACGCTTGCTGTGCTGCCTTTTCCTTCTGTCTCCGTGTCTGAGACTATATCCGTCTCTTTCTCCTTCCCCTTCTCTTTCTTTCTCCTATCTTTAACTAAAGGCTTTTTATCTAAGTTTCTTTCTCCGTTGTGCTGAGCCACACCTCCCACCAGGTGTTCCCACTTCCCTGATGAGGCAGGAGCTAGCTCAGGGGATGGGCGTTCCCTAGCACTCTGTGACGTTCTTTGTTTAGGGTTTCCATGCCAACCCTCCATGCTTGTTTCAGCACTGACAGTTCTGGTTTCACTTTGCAGTGAATCCTCTGCCTCCATCGGTTCTGAACCTTGCACTTCACGACACAGCCCAGTGATTGGCTGCTTAGGCGGTCGCTGGGGGCGGGGCAACGCGAGCAAGGAGGGATCGCCGGTCGGCGATCTCCCTCTTCCTCCTTGCTCGCGGCTGGATAGAGGTTCCCTCCCTCCCTCCCTTGTTTTTGGCAGGGGAAGGGGGAGGAAGGATTTTGTCGCAGTTGGTGGGGGGGGGGGCGGACTAGATGGGGGGCCTCTTGCGGGCCGTGCGAGCGGGGTGGCGAGCTGGTGCTCGCGGACCCGGTGGCTCATTTCAGCTGGAGGCCGCTTTCCATGTGAGCGGCGCGGCTATTCTGGTTGGGGGAGACGGCCCGGCTGGGGTCTCTACCCGGAAATGGCAACCCCTTCAGCCGGCCTTTGCTATCATGGCGAGGCGGGCGCGAAGGGGTAAGGGGGGGGGGGTGGGTTGGATGGTGCTCCACTTTGCTTTAAACGGCTGGTGGGGGGCATCATCCGGATGACGGGTGGGGGGGGGGCATTCTCCTGTTATGCTTTGGTTTGCGGAGTTGGCCCATGTTGGGCCGGTGTTCTTACTGTTAATAAAAGCTGCGACCAGCATTTGCACCAATACCCGACGTCTGTGTGCTTTGTCAATGGGGGGGGGGGGGTGTCTATGTGGCGGGTGGTGGAAAGGGGTGGGGGGGTGATGAGGGGGGGGGGTTTGGCCCATGCCGAGTAGGGCATCCGGATACCTCGGTTAATCAAGTGAGCAGATAACTCAAGAGCTCTAGAAAGAGCGAACACTCCAGCTAGTTGAGCATTAGCAAATAGCAAAGCAGCCGACTCTGTCACAGAATCAATTATCTTTCAATTGCATCAGTTTTCCTTATTCATTGTGCAAAGCAGAACCATCAGTACAGAGTAAGCTCAAACAGTAGCAATCTAGAGCTGAAAGGAAGCTGGGGGGTTTTTATTCCAAGTGTAGAAGACACGAAAACTTAATGAGAGACATGTTAAAGTACTAGAAAATCAGTAATTTAGATTGCAAAGACTACTGCTACAGCCCAGTGGCTTATGTCCAATGGAAAATCTCTGAGTGAGAACACAAACAGTAGCAATAGAAGAGGTAGGCATATTAAATCTAACTCAGTGATACTAATTTAAAAATATTCCACTAGCAGCAAGGCATTTGCTTCACACTTGCAATTAATAACATCAGTTCTGCAGAGGTCTTTCCATAATAACTAAAACATATACGACATGAGAATTTAAGATCACTCCTCCAATCGACTCCTGCAGATTAGTTTAAAAGAGTCTAAGAGAATATCAGCATTTTTTCTTCAGACATTTACTCATACACTATCATAGTTGAACTTTCAACATTATACATATATTCGCCATACTGTTTTAATTACTTAATTCACTTGTTTGAATATAATTGTATCATTCACTTTTTCCCTTTAAGTAAACAAACTTGCTTGACTTAACTTGACTAGCAATTCAATTTTTTTTCCAGTTAAGTTACTAACTTCTCTTTCCTTTAAAACACTTAGGGCTATGTTTACTAAACGTGAATAACGCGCGTAGTATGACGTTAACGACCGTAAGTGCCGTATAACGCGCGTACCAACGCGCTAACGACCGTTAACGTCATACTACGCGCGGTAACCGTAGTTAACGATCGTAAAGCTCCGCGGCGCGTTAAAACAGCGCAGAAGGTGGAGAGTGGGCGGAGAGAAGGGGTCAATGGGCGGAGAGTGGGCGGAGAGAGGCTCCCCTCATACTAACGCGCGGAGTGTCAGAGCTCACCTCCAACGCAAATGAAAACCTGTCGTTAAAGGCATTTAAAGGGAAGAGAAACCACTTACGTCAGCAATGTACAGAAAACCGGGGAAACCCACAAAACGTGAGCAGTGTGATACATGTGCACAGAACAAAATATCACATAAAACGTTAAAAATGACCACAAGAAACATTTTAAAAAGCAGAATTCAGCTGGGCAACAGTGATAGCAATGGGCAACAAGGAACAACACTCCCTGGAAAGCACCAAAATAAAAGGAAATGATGTGTGGAAGGGTCTACGCTCCGCAGACCCTTGCAAAGAGCATTACATTGTAAAGGAGCTGTCCTGGGTGTGTGGTGTAATGTTTCCCAATGATATCATTGTTGCCCAGCTTGGTTATGGGTGTGTGCCCCTTTTGTGAGGTCATTTCTGCGGTTTATGTGCACCTTTGTCTGCATACAAGGTAAATGAGGCCACAGTAAACCTGTTGCAGAGCAGGGTTTCTGACTCGTCAGGCCGGTTTAACTAACTCCAGGGACTGCACAGTCTCTGTGGCCACAGTGTGGTGCAACAGACACAGCCAGTGCCTGTAAGACCAGAGGGTCACAGGTTCAAATCCCAGTTGGGGCTCCTGCCAACCCAGTCCCCATAGTTCTACCCACCACTAAACAGTGATAGTAAAGACACTCCTGTAGTGCAGAGAACATACGCATGGCCTATATTTTACCACACCAAACACAGACACCAGAAACAGGCACATTACCTATAGCAGAGTCCCGCAAATGCAGTCCTGGAGGGCCCCACAACATTCCGGTGTCATGCTGCCTCTAATAAAGATGCCTGTGCTGCATAGCTATGCACCACCCCCATGGTATGCAGATGTAGCTCATGCATATTTATGAGAGACAGCATGAAAACCCGAACAGTGTGTGGAACACCAGGACTGGAGTTGGGGAACTCTGCCGTAAAGCAGCAGCCAACAGGGCCACACACCCACCCACAGGCCCCATTGGCCAATGCCAGCTGGAGAGGCAAGACATTGGGCCCTGCCTGTATCTCCCAATACTAGCAGTTGCATACCTTAGCAATGCCACCCTACACCTGGGTATATGGTACACAGCTATCAAACGTTTCCTCTGATAACTGGCAGATATCAATTCCTACGTTAAGCACATTTTGCTCATTGAGCTCCACCATAACAATCATTCTGATGTCTGCGGTGTGTGCTGCAGGTCTGGTCTCTGACAGTGTTCACAACCCTGGGGAGTGACCCCCCAACAGTCTTGTGTACCATATCCATGCCTGTACTATGCCCAGGACTGGTGTGGTGGTATGGCTGCTGACCACCTCTATAGTAGCACAATGCTGGCATAGGTGTGGGGGTGGCTGTCTGTCTATCCAGTGTGTGGTGGCTGCAAACACCTTCAACAGCCCACACTGCCAGCACTGTTGCCAGTATTGGGCTGCCAATGTGCATAATGAGGAGCAAGGTACCATGGGTATAGGCCGGACAGGGTGGCCTGGCCAGGGTGCATCTGCACAGGGCATAGGGCAGTGACAGGCACATTGTAGTGCCCGGCCACCAACTACACAGACAGGGTGACCTCAGTATATCCTGCTGAGAGATCACTCTCACCCTGACTGTGCAGTGACCACAGCATGGCTAGGCACTCCCATAGTGCTATCTAGTATTTCTCTCATGTGATACATATGGGTTTCCTTCTGTGGCCCAGTCACTGATGTATCTGCCTGCTGTGTATGCTGACATCCCAGTTCTGGGTGCAGGCATCTCCACTGGGCACTAGCAGACTGTTTGCAGCTGGTAGGTGTTGTGATGGAGTGGCTTGCAGGGTGCAGTGGCTGATGGCTTGCACCAGGGGAATATCAGATAGTGGTGGGGTGCAGCATACCATATCCAGGCCTAATGTCTGTCTGCTATTGTGTTATGGCTGTGTACAGAGCTGCATTGACTGCCCTGTGGGGTGTCTGTTCCCCAGCAGGACTGGGGTTCATGTTCCCCTCTACTGCCACCGTTGCAGCACGGTAGACTGTGGATCTTTTGATAGGAGACCCTGTTTTGCCTCCCTCAGCCCTGGGGGAGGGGTGGTGGTGGTGCATGGGGGCTGTACCTGACTGAAACAGACAGAGATGTCCAAGGTGTTCCTGCAGAAACTACCTATCTCACACAGTAACACTGCTTTGGACCTGCGCCATGGCCGGTGCTGTGGACCTAGTGCTGGGCGCCTCACTGCACCCTCAGGGTGAGCACAGTACCCGCACAATGTGACGGTGTGTAGCTGCTCTGTGCCAGTACAACACACAGTCGGTACCCCCTACCAGGCCGAGGTGCTGTGGGGGTGCATTCCCCATGGTGTGTATCTGTGGACAGCTGCTTTGCATGTGCAGTGCATCATGGGTGTGACTGGCCCAATCCAACCCTGTGAAACACCAGCACCTGCTCACAGGCTCTGATAAGCCATAGGCCATCACACGTACATCTGTTAGCATAATGCATAGGTGCAGGACGCCCTACAAAGTCTGTAATATAAGATGCCCACACTGGTAAAAACACACGTACCCACGCACGTAAGCAAACACGTACCCACGCACGAATGTACGCGCGTCGCTACGCACGTACCAACGTACGTGGCTAGGCACATTCCGAGGGTGTTTTTCTGACACCAATACTCAGCGTAACGAAAAGCATGCCTCCTCTTTCCTTCTGTAATGTACAGGGTGATGCCTGAGATAGCCTTCTGTGTTAGGCACACTGGGGGCTCGAACCCATGCTGCCTGTAACAGCGGTCAGTACCGTAACCATTGTGCTACAGCTCTGTTTCAGTGCTTTGTGTCTGTACGTCTTCTTATGATTAACGCGCAGTAACGTGGCACGGCGCCCGGTAGCGCTCGTTAATTTTGCTAACGCGCGGTAGTGGTAACGATGTACCGCCCATGTCCTTATTTGGGGTTTCTTTCACTACCGCGGCTCCTACCGCGAACTGCACTAACGCGATTTAGTAAACATAGCCCTTAATTTTTTAAACCTTTATTACATATCAAAGCATGGAAGATCTTCCCGTTCATTCACATCAAATATAACTAGAAATACAATTTGGAGAATATATCATCAATCATTTTTTCCCCAAGGCATCCAGAGACATAAGAAACACCAAGGAGTAATGTTCCTAATAATATTTTTCAGCATTTGCAATATTACACATAGAATGGAATCAGTAAATAAATTCTCATAACCCAAAATAAGTTCAGATCCATACCTAGAAAACAAAACTTATTTACTATACATACACAAGTAAGAGAAATAGTTAATCACATTTAGAGTTTTCTTTTAACTTCCCCAATAAGGCTTATGGTTAGTCGAACAAAGAAAATCTTACCACAGTTGCTCAAGACGTTCTTCCTGCTAATATTGCAGTCATGCCAAGCTGTTATCTTGCCGGAAACCTCTACATTATTACTGCAGTAAATATCAAAACTTACACTGCACAGTACACTTAGTCACTAAAGTAGAGAAAACAAACTTCATACTACAATTATGACATGAAAATCAGTCCTTTAAAACTTTGTTTGATTAATTTCTATTTTACAGTCATACAGCAACGATATAGGTTTTTCCCTGTAAGCTTCCGTTTGTTTTATATTTACACTATCCATCCTAAACACTTGATTTTTAAACACAAAGTCAGTGGCTTGCTGCATTTTTTCAGCCTTAAACCATACACGGCACATTCATGACTGGTATGAAATTTGCTTAAATCTAATCACATTTCATACTGTAATCAACCTCAATTTGTCCCACTGAAATGTTCCAAGGGGAATGGCAAACTGTGGTTACTGGCAGTCATCGAATGTTAACATAAGGGCGCCTCACCAAACTTGCGCCTCATTTCACAATTAGGGCTTCCTTTTCTCTTGCCCTATATCACTTCACTTATCTAACTGAGATCTCTAATTAACCTTACCGACTTTACATTACAATCACAATATACACACAGATATCTGTCAATTCTTTAGTATACTCACTCATGGCAACCACCACCTGCGTCCTTGAGACTTGTCTGCTGTTTCCAACTGCTGAAGGAACACAGAGATCCAAGTCCGGCACCAACTGAAGAAAACTCCATGATCTGACCACAATACCATGGCTCTTTAGGTCTCTGGTCCATCAAGCAGTGAGAGACAGGCAGAGAGTAATACAGAACACAATCACACACACACAAGTGTTACTGTCTTTGAGCTCAGAGGGAAGACAATAAGCGGTCTATGGACAGGCATAATTCCACACTTATTGAATTCAAAGTCCTCCTCCTAAAAAGCTCCTTTTTATTAGAGAAAAAGAGGAAGTAACAGTCATTTATTATAACCATGAAATAACACAAGGTGTCGCCAAAGTTCTTTTTACAGAGTAAGATCTGATTACAGTATATTAGATGAAATTTATAATTGCAAAAGTTGCAAAAATTATGTTTTGTCAGCAGTGACTGTACAATGAACTATGGTTGCACAGTTCATAGCCTATGTTCTTTATGTTTGCGTTAACACTGTTCCATCTATTTTAAAGACGGTTACACAGAACTCATGATCATGATATCCTATTCTATTAAAGGAAGTAGGTGAAAAGCTAAACTTCTAAACACATTTTGTATCAAGAAATTCATCCATCTTCAATTATATATTGGGGATTCTGGTATCCCTTTTATCTGTCCATTCCTACACATACCCTCTTGGATCCTTTACAATCTGGCTTCCGTCCCCTACACTCCACTGAAACTGTTCTTACTAAAGTCTCAAATGATTTGCTCTTGGCAAAGTCCAAAGGCTTTTACTCTGTCCTCTGTCCTCATTCTTCTTGATCTCTTTGCTGCCTTCGACACTGTTGACCATAACCGTCTTCTTATCACCCTATCCTCACTTGGATTCAAAGACTCTGTACTATCTTGGTTCTCTTCCTATTTATCTCATCGCTCTTTCAGTGTGTGCTTCAATGGCTCCTCCTCCTCTTCAACCCCACTACCTGTTCCTCAGGGTTCCGTCTTAGGTGCACTCCTCTTCTCTCTCTATACCCAATCCCTTGGCACCCTTATCTCTATGCCGACGACTCTCAAATCTATCTTTCTGCACCTGTTATCTCTCCTGATATCCAGTCTAAGATCTCACTCTGCCTCTCTGAAATTGCTGCCTGGATGTCCCACCGCCGCTTAAAACTGAACATGGCCGAAACTGAGCTTCTTATCTTTCCCTTGAATGCTTCCCCTCCTCTTTCCCCTTTCTCTCTCTCTGTCCATAACTCTGTACTCCTCCCTGTTTCTTCAGCACGTAACCTTGGTGTTATCTTTGATTCCTCTCTCTCTTTCTCTTCACATATCCAGCTCATTGCTAAAACTTGTTGCTTCTTTCTATACAATATTTCCAAAATTTGCCCCTTCCTCTCTGTTGACACCACTAAATTGATTGTCCACTCCTTAATCACCTCCCTTCTTGATTATTGTAATGTTCTCCTTGCCAGCCTCCCTGCAAGCCACCTCTTTCCTCTTCAGTCAATTCAACATTTCACTGCTCAACTCATTTTCTGCCAGTCTCGTTTTTCCCACATCACTCCTCTCCTCATGTCGCTTCATTGGCTTCCCATCCATCTCCGTATCCAATTTAAACATCTCCTCCTGACCTATAAATGTATTCACTCTTCTGCCCCCCCCCCCCAGTACCTTTCATCTCTCATCTCTCCTTACACCCCCTCTCAGTTGCTTCACTCTTCTAATAGTCTTTGTTTATCTGTGTCCTTTACTCATACTGCCAATTCCAGACTTCGCTCCTTCCAACTGGCAGCACCTTTGCTTGGAATAGTCTTCCTATCTCTGTGAGCCAGGCGTCCTCCCTGGCCATTTTCAAGTCCAGACTAAAATCCCATCTCTTCACTATTGCTTTCCTTTCCTGTCTTACCCTATCTTGATCTCTTTATCAACATTTGCTTACTTTGTCCTGTAAATTTTTGTTATTTGTATTATGTAACTTATTTTCTTTTCTGTATTATTAGATTGTGAGCTCTGATGAGCAGGGACTGTATCTCTTCTATGTTTGTACAGCGCTTCGTATGTTGCGGCGCTTTATAAGTCTTTAAGAATAATAATAATAATAATAATAATAATGATAAAAAGGAGCAAAGAATGATTTAGAACCATAAGAAATGGCAGAGAGGGCAAGTAAAGTGAGAAGGAGAGGGATAATAGGTAGTAAGGGAATAAAGGTAAAATAAATGAAATAAAGTAGAATAAATAAAATAGACTAAGATACAGATAAGTAAAAATCTTAAAAGACACTGAGATTATCAGATAGGGAAATTTAGCATTATTTATCTATTTTTATTTTTGGGGCATGAAGCAGTTTGCCTTGTTTCCTTGGTTTTCCTTGTAAATTCTTTTCTATAACAAGTGAATTATCTTGTGTAAATTTCAAAATCACATAAACAGAAAAATGCAAAATAAATAAAAAAGATCAGGCTGCCAGAGTGGGAGGGACTAGAATCGTTCTTCTTAGGATCTACTTAAGGAGTTAGATTGATAGATGTTCTGTAACTGTATGTGGCTGACTTAGCTAGCTTTGACATAGCTAAGTTGAGAAAAATGCTCAGTCACAATCTTACCAGCAAAGTTATGGTTGAAAATTCTTCTAAATACAGTAGTCTATAGTGAGTTATGTCACTGTTTGCTGGCTTAAAGACACATTTTACAAAGGATGTCCAAGTGCAATCTGGGACATCCAAGCCAGAACATCTGAAAAAATAGCAGGCACATGCAAGTTCAGGCATGATTTTACAAATGTGTATGTGCCCACTATGGATGTGGATGTGCCCACTATGGGAAGATCTGCATAGACATCCCCAGAATAGCATTTCAGAACAGGGGCATCTAATATCCTAATCGAGTAGTGGTTTGTGGCCAGGGTTCAAATCCCAGTGCTGCTCCTTGTGATCTTAAACTAGTCACTTAATTCTCCATCTTCTCTACACTCTCTGGATGTTTTAGAATCAAAACAAGTGCTTTCCTGATGCCTATTCGTGCCTGGAGCATGTCTAATTATGGTCGTGGTCACAAACATCTCCGATGTTTCTAAAATTGAGCTGAGACATCTAAGTCCATTGCATCTTCCCAAACACGCCTCCACCAGGCCCCTTTCCTACTTGGACTTCTTCACACTGGAGATGTCTTTAAAAGCCATTTATAAAATGGCTCCAGGGACATGTCTATGATTTGAACATTCCCGTGCACATCTTCAGATGTACAAATCATGACTAAGGGGGTCTTTTACTAAAGGGCGTTAGCTGACAATGCAGGTTCTGGTGCATACTGAATGCGCATTGGGACATGTGTTGCCAACTAGTGCAGGGCCATGACAGCTAGCGTGGGATGATTCTTGTGCTAACACGTTAGGGTCACCAGTGGGTGAGGCAGGGGCAGAGACTGAGTGTGGTGTGCTCTGTGCAGTTACCACAGGGCTCACACCTTGCTATGTTCAATTCAGTTTCCTTTCTAAAATGTGAACGGAAAACCTGTTATTTCAACTATGATTTGAAAAAGAACAAAATGTTAGTCACCTGAAGCTTTACTTTCGCCATCATCTTTTGCGAGTTTATTTATTTATTTACCATTTCTTATATACCGCCTTTCAGTGATATCAAGACGGTTTGCATCAAACGCAACTAAATAAAGGTTACATAGAACATGACTTCAATTAGCAGTAAGTTACAATCTATTTAATCCTTGAACAGATAACTATTTACAGTTTGATTCTTGCTCTGCTGCACCCTGCCTCTCTTCTTGCATGAGCTTCCTATCACCCTGGAAACCCATACAAGGGGCAAAGTAATACAGGGTCTGTCGGCATGCAAAGACTCGCAGGTCCTGAGTTGAATGTGCTCAACATTACTACTGCAGGGGTTGGGCCAACTGCTTTTGAAGATAGGTGGTACATGAACTAGGAATTTGTAGTTGTAGAGTCACCTGGAAAAGTTAGGCAGGGGCAATCGGGGAGGGGAACCCCCTTCTGATGGTCTTTGGGGTCAGCCTCCCCCTCTCTATTGCTTATGGATGCCCAAAAATATAAATCTAGCTCTTATCCCCCAGAGTTGGTTCTAAGTTGCTCCAAATTCATACCTACTAACCATAGGCTGTTTTATACTTCTGCTAAAAAGCAATAATCTGGCCATAAACTCCAGACTCCTTATAATGAGTCCTTAGATGCAACAGATGTTTTGAAAATACAAGAATCCTGAATGGAACCTGGATGTCTGGCAGCTAAGTTAGCGGTACTGTAATGTTATTTGTGTTTTCCATTTCCTACAGAATAATGAATTGAAAGACACTAAAAAGAAACTACTGGGTTAGAGCAGGTCAATAAGAGATTATATTCATGAATAAGCAGCAGGCCTTCTATGCCGACAGAATCAGAAATTTGATTCATTTTTCTGTATTTTGAGGACTCTCTACCTACTAAAGGAAATAAATAAAAAATGTTTTCCATTTTTTCTTCAAAGTACTTAAAGCATTTTATTTAGTTTAGGCCTAAATCCCTATCTCATATTCCCACTTTCCTGCAACACTTTCCTGCAATGTATATAACAGGACTCTGGGTCCTGATGCCCTCATTCTACACCCATCCCCTGAAGTAAGCAGAGCGTCTTAACCTTCTGGTCCCATGAACCAAAAATAAATCGTTGTTGGTGTGGGGATCCTAACCCTTACCCTCTACCCATCTCTACTCACCTCTACCCTCCAAAGGTCCCTTAGAAATACTTTTTTTTTAGTGTCCTTGTGTCAGTGCTGACCTCTGGTGACCCAGCTGCTCATAGGTTTTCTTGGCAGTGTGAATGGAATTTACCAGTAGATGAAATCCAGTACGTACAATGTCCATATAAACACATGTTAAATAAGGCCATTAAGATTAATTTCCTTTAGTATATAAACCCTTTGTCTTGCAGTGTTTCAGACACTCATAGATTGAAAACTCTTTGGAGTAGGTAGTTTAAACTCCTAAATCCCAAAATAATCAAAATAAATGAAAATAATGGGAACTCTAAAAGGATCGAATACTGAATGGTCTGTATAAAGGAAAAGTCTGCTTTGCCAACTGAATGACTAAATCTATATCCTAAGGGGCAGAACAGCTGTCGTTGTTAGGCGGCATGCACTAGAGTCAATATTGAAAAGCATTTATCCAGTTTACTTTGGGCGTTAACCAGATAAATGTTTGCTTTCAATATTCCAGGGCTGATAAATGGACAACTTTTGGCTGGACATCTCAGTGTACCCCCAGAAACCATCAAAAGTGGGTTCCCCTCCTCGATCATCCTGTCTACATTTTCTTTTTTTCCAGGTGACCCCACAATTATCAACTCCTAAGCCATTCTCTCACCTCTAAAAAAACATTTTCTATATGTGTTTTGATATTGGCTTTTCCCCCATTTTCTTTTGAGCCATGAAGCATTTGAAAATATTTTAAAATGAGGCAGAACTGTTATTGAAATGTAAGAAAGGTGGCGTGGTTTTTTTAGCCCTTCTACTATGTTGACAGTGTCAGTTGGTTCTCAATGTGTTTCTTATTTCAGATTATCAAAAAAATATAACTCCCAGGAGCAATGTATTCAAACTAATTTAGTACAATTCTGCTTTTATTATATAATATATATATAATATATATAATATTGAAGTGTACTGTAAAAAAACCCCAAACAATCAAGTGGTTCTGTTATCTTCACTTGTTACTCAACCGTTCAATTCATCATCAGTCTGTGCTTTTCAACAATTAAAATCCCAACTCTATTCCATATTCCTTTAGAATTTTCTTTTCATTAAATAGATACATTGCTCTTTGCCTTAAAAAGAAATTTAGATTCAGTGGGCGAGAAATGAGAAAGCTGCAGAACTACTGTGAAGTTGAAAAAGTACTTTGAAGATGGACCTGGTATGAGGAGATTTCCTTGATGCAGACACACTTGAAACATGATATCATGTTGGAATGATGAAACAGTGGAAATGGAAAACTTTATGAATTCAGATAAGTTGCTTTTCTGATCCTTTACTCTTTAACGGGAAATGATATTTTGATGCATTTTGATAAGGGCTTTTTTGATTAAATGTTTTAAGGCAAAGAGTACTTATTGAAAAGAAAATTTAAATGAAATATGGAAGTAATAATGGGACACTAAAGTGTTGAAAGCATGGACAGATGATGAACTGAATGGTTGAGTAGCAAGTGAAGGTAACAAATAATAGAACTACTTGATCATCTCTCATTTTGATAGTCCACTTCTATTTTATATTTATTATTTCAGAAACATATAATACTGCAGGACTGTACTGTATAATACTGGTCCTTGACAGCTGCAAACCAGTCTGGATTTCAGGATAACAAAAGTATGCAAACTCACTTATTTATTAGATCAAATGCATACAGACATGTCCCATGAGAGTTCATTGTACATGTGCTGATAAACAGACTAGGGTGCAGTGCCCAAGGACTAGAGTTGTTGAACACCTGCTCAACAAGTTTTAATGTTTGAGTTCATGACAGCTCCCCTGGGGATAAGAGAGAAAGGAATAAGGTTATTATTATCATGCAATTACACTTAAGAAAACTGAGGCTAGATGAAACGACTTCTTAAGAACATGTGGAGAGTAATTTTCGAACAGGTTAAATGGTCAGGAAAGCACACATTTTTAACCTATTTTATGAAGACATATAAACGCTATGGGGTCTATTTGGCCCTCTTGCCTTCCCCAACTAAGCCTCCCCGTATGAACAAGGAGTTTGTATGGGGAGGTTAAACAGGGGCACGAAGGGGGTGGTACGGAAGCGGAGTTAGGGCCAAATGTATAGGCCGATTCTTATGTCGGCCCTGTACATCCAGGACCGGCAGATGAGATGAAGAACTTATTCCACCTCTGAGGTGGAATAACTTCCCCTAGACATGGGGGGACAGCAGGCCTGAGCAATGGCAAAGGTTGGAGGGGGTGCAGGACATTCCCCGCAGCCCGACCCTGGACATGGGTGGCCAGATCGGGGATCAGACTGCAGGGAACAAAAAAAGTGGTTAACGGCTGGGGATCGCGGCTCCTGAATGGTGCCTTGGCGCCGTGGTTCCATTCAGGAGCCTGACTGAGTTAGCCAGGCAGAGGCCTGTATGTGCAGGCCATTGGGAATCGGGTCCCGGCCTGCACGTACAGGCCTAGAAGCGATTCTGATCCTGCGAGGGCTAGACATGCCACATGGGATCAGAATTCCGTCTATCTCTGTACGTCTGGTTCTGATTGGATGCACAGCAGGCCAGGACATACAGATTGTAATAGGCCTCTATGTGCCTTTATCAAATATTAGCACAGATCCTGAAGAAATTGCACCCACATTGAAGGTGTGGACATTTATGCCTGCTTGGGAGCAGACATAACTGTTAGTGCATATAATATTCATGCATGTTTGTATTTTTTAGTGAATTAGTTCATTGGAGGGATTCGATCCAACCTGGAACCTGTTCAGATCAATCCTGCAACTGAAGGAGCCGAACGGGTGGCAGCACAGCACACATTTGCATTGTCAGCACTGCACACTCAGGCTGCTGGTAGCCACCACAGGGCAGCAACTCCCTGGTGGTCCAGTGGCCAGATCCCTCCACCCGCTTATGGTTTGATGGCATTGAGGGCTTCCCCTGATGTCACAGTCCCCTGATGCCATCAAACCACTGGCAGGTGGGTGGATTCTCACCAATGCAGTGCAGGCATTGGGATGCTGTTTTGGGCCCAGTTCAGAGAATGCGGCCCGTGGCAAGAACCGGTTTGCGCAAACCAGGCCAAACCAGCTGAATCATAAGAACATAAGATATGCCATACTGGGTCAGACCAAGGTCCATCAAGCCCAGTATCCTGTTTCCAACAGTGGCCAATCTAGGTCATACGTACCTAGCAGTTTCCCCAAAAGACACAGGTTCCACAATGCTTGTACTGGGTCAAGCATTGATATCCTGGGTCCCTTCTTAATAATGGTTTATGGACTTTTCCTCCAGGAACTTGTCCAAACCTTTTTTAAACCCAGCTACACTAACAGCCTTTACTATATCCTCCGGTAACAAATTCCAGAGTTTGATTACACGTTGAGTGAAAAAATATTTTCTTTTATTAGTCTTAAATAGTTTACCCTGTAGCTTTCATTGCATGTCCCCTAGTCTGTCTATATTCTGATAACGTAAACAATCGATCTACGTTTACCCGTTCCACTCCGTTCATTAATTTATAGACTTCTATCATATCTCCCCTCAGCCGTCTCTTCTCCAGGTTAAAGAGCCCTAACCTTTTTAGCCTTTCTTCATAGGAGTATCCTTCCATCCCCTTTACCATTTTGGTGGCTCTTCTCTGAACCTTTTCTAATAACGCTATATCCTTTTTAAGATACGGCGACCAGAATTGCACACAATATTCAAGGTGCGGTCTCACCATGGAACGATATAGAGGCATTATAATATCTTTTGTTTTATTTTCCATTCCTTTCCTTATCATACCTAGCATTCTATTTGCTCTCTTGGCTGCCGCTGCACACTGGGCCGAGGGTTTTAACATGTTATCCACAATGACGCCTAAATCTTTTTCTTGTGTGGTGGTTCCTAAAGTGGAACCTTGCATCGTGTAACCATAGTTTGGGTTGTTCTTCCCTAGGTGCATAACTTTGCACTTGTCCACATTAAATTTCATCTGCCATTTTAATGCCCAGTCTTCCAATTTATCAAGATCCTCTTGCAATTTTCCACAATCCTCTTGGGTTTTAACAACTTTAAATAGTTTTGTGTCATCTGCAAATTTGATAACCTCACTCGTTATTCCACTTTCCAGGTCATTTATGAATATGTCAAAAAGCAGAGGACCCAGCACAGATCCCTGGGGTACACCACTATTCACCTTTCTCCATTGGGAAAATTGGCCATTTAGCCCTACCCTCTGCTTTCTATCTTTTAACCAGTTCCTGATCCACAGTAGTACACTGCCTCCTATCCCATGACTCTTTAGTTTTTCCAAAAGTCTCTGATGAGGGACCTTGTCAAAGGCTTTCTGAAAGTCCAGATACACTATATCAACCGACTCACCTTTGTCCACCTGTTTATTCACACCTTCAAAAAAACATAACAGATTAGTAAGGCAAGATCTTCCTTGTCGAAAGCCATGTTGGCTGTCTCCCCTTAGGCCATGACTATCTAAATGCTGAATAATTTTATTCTTTATGATGGTTTCTACCATTTTTCCTGGTACTGACATCAAGCACACCGGTCTGTAGTTTCCCGGATCACCCCTGGAACCCTTTTTAAAAATTGGTGTTACATTGGCTATCCTCCAATCTTCAGGAATTAGAGATGATTTTAATGATAGTTCAGAGATTACTAATAGCAGGTCTGCAATCTCATATTTCAGTTCTTTCAACACCCTTGGATGTATACCATCCGGCCCAGGTGATTTGCTACTCTTCAGTTTATCTAATAGTTGTAATACATCTTCCCAATGTATCGATATTTCCTTCAACTCTTCTGCACCTTTAAATACCACTTCAGTCATGGGTAACATCCCTATATCTTCCTCAGTAAAGACCGAAGCATTCAGTCTCTCTGCTATCGCCTTGTCACCTCTTAGTGCCCCTTTAACGCCTCTATCATCTAATGGACCAACTGACTCTCTCACCGTTTTTTTGCTGCGAATGTACTTGAAAAAATCTTTATTTCGCGTTTTTGCTTCCGCAGCAAGCTTCTTCTCAAATTCTCCCTTTGCCTGCTTTATTAATGCCTTGCATTTGACTTGCCAGTGCTTGTGCTGTTTCCAGGTTTCGTCGTTTGGCTCTTTTTTCCATTTCCTGAAAGATGCTTTTTTGGCAACAACAGCCTCTCTGACCTCACCTTTAAACCATGCTGGCAGTTTTTTTGACTTCCTTCCACTTTTCTTAAAGCGTGGAATAAAGCTGGCTTGGGCTTCCAAGATAGTATTTTTAAACAACACCCAAGCTTGATGTAAGTCTTTAACCTTTGCAACTGCTCCTTTTAGTTGTTTCTTAACTGTTTTCCTCATTTTATCATAGTCTCCCTTTCGAAAGTTAAAAGGTAGTACTGTGGATTTCCTTACTATCCCTCCTCCACTAATTAAATCAAAGGCGATCATGCTATGATCACAATTGCCAAGTGGCCCCAACACCCTTATCTCTTGCACTACATCTGGTGTTCCACTAAGGACTAGGTCTAATATTGCTTCCCCTCTGGTCGGTTCATGAACCAGCTGCTCCAAGAAGCAGTCATTTATTTCATCTAGGAACTTTATCTCCCTAGCATGTCCTGCTGTGACACTGACCCAGTCGATATCGGGGTAATTGAAATCACCCATTATTATTACTGCACTGTAACTTTTGCTAGCTTCCTTGATTTCTTTGAGCATTTCATCATCCATTTGTTCATTCTGGCCAGGCGGACGATAGTACACCCCCACTGCCATCGCCTTCCCCTTTTTACATGGAATTTCAATCCATAGAGATTCTACAGCAAATTTTGTTTCCTGCAAAACTTTAATCCTTTCTGACTCAATGCCCTCTCTAACATAGAGCGCAACCCCTCCACCAATTTGATCAGCTCTATCATTACGATACAGTTTGTACCCAGGTATCACAGTGTCCCACTGGTTGTCCTCCTTCCACCATGTCTCTGATATTCCAATCATATCTAACCTCTCGTTTAGTGCTATATATTCTAACTCTCCCATCTTGTTTTGTAGACTTCTAGCATTTGCATACAAGCATTTTAGAGACTGTATTTTATTCATATTAATTTGGCTATTGGTAGACATGGGTAATTTGGGATCTTTAAGCTCTGTCTGCTCCATACTTGAGGGCATTTGGGCTACTTTACTCTTTTTTGGAACCTCTCTGCTTTTTGTAGTATCCTTCAAGGATACATTCTTCCGAACCATGCGCTCTTGGGCGACTGTCAGCTTTCCCCTATCATCTAGTTTAAAAGCTGCTCTATCTCCTTTTTAAAGGTTAATGCCAGCAGCCTGGTTCCATCCCGGTTAAGGTGAAGCCCATCCCTTCGGAAGAGCCCCTCCTTTCCCCAGAATGTTCCCCAGTTCCTAACAAATCCAAACCCCTCATCTCTGCACCATTGTCTCATCCACGCATTGAGACTCCGGAGCTCTGCCTGCCTTTTGGGTCCTGCGCGTGGAACGGGAAGCATTTCGGAGAACGCTACCCTGGAAGTTCTGGATTTCAACTTCCTACCTAAAAGCCTAAATTTAGCTTCCAGAACCTCCCTACCACATTTTCCTATGTCATTGGTACCGACATGTACCAAGACAGCAGACTCCTCCCCAGCACTATCTAAGACCTTATCTAGGTGGCGCGTGAAGTCTGCTACCTTCGCACCAGGCAGGCATGTTACCAGGCGATCCTCACGTCCACCAGCCACCCAGCTATCTACATGCCTAATGATCGAATCACCAACTATAACTGCTGTCCTAACCCTTCCCTCATGGGCACATGGCCCTGGAGAAACTTCCTCGGTGCGAGAGGGGTTTACATCACCTGGAGGACAGGTCCTAGTTACAGGATCACTTCCTGCCACACCAGGGTGATGCTCTCCTGTCACGTGACCTCTCTCCTCCATGGCAACAGGGATGCTGCCAGACTGGAGGTGGGATTTCAGGACTATATCCCTGTAGGTCTCGTCTATGTACCTCTCTGTCTGTCTTATGTTTTCCAAGTCTGCTAATCTAGCCTCTAGAGAACGGACTCGTTCCCTGAGAGCAAAGAGCTCCTTGCACCTAGTGCACACGTAAGACCCCTCACCAACTGGGAGAAAATCATACATGTGACACTCAATGCAAAAGACTGGAAATCCCACATCCCGCTGCTGGACTGCTGTCTGCATCTTAGTTTTAAGTTTGTGTTTAGATCTTTAAGTTCTTTACGTACTAAAGGGTGCTATGGATATTTATACCAATAAAACTGTACCTAATAATTTTAATATACCTTGTTCACCTGAAGCTTTAATTAATCTCAGGTCCTTAGTGTATGACTGATTTGGGTAACGAGCTTCACCTGAGAGCACCTCCTGTCTTTTAAGATGTGCAAGTACCTATAAAGCTGTGATTATCCCAGGGGAGGGAGGGAGGGATATTAAAGAGGGCTGCTACACAGTACCCTGTCCTGTGCTGCTGAGGTAAGCTATATTCTGATTTGATTTAAATTATAGCTCTTTGCTGCTGCTAGGCTCTAACCTATTATGAAATTTAAACTACAAGCTCTCTGTTGGATTCTAAATTTAACCAGAAAGCTCTCTTCTGTGTTTTAAATTGAATCTAAAAGTACTTTGCTGATGCTAGGCCCTGAGTGACTATGAAATTTAAACTACAGCTCTCTACTGGGTATGAAAGGTAACCAGAAAGTTCTCTTCTGTGTTTTAAATTGAATCTTAAACTGCTGCTACTAGGCCCTGACTGATTTAACAAAAAATAGTGGGTTCACAGATTAATTAGCTTTAAAAGAAAAAAAATTCCTTTCAGAAAAATTCCCAGAAGTATATACTCACAATTGCAGATTTCTCTCCAGAAGTAACAGCCCCCCTTTCTAGTCCTTCAAGACTCCTATCATTGAATTAGCTCCATTAAAAATGATGGGGAAACCAGCATTTGATGTGTGCAGTAACCTGCAGTAACAGAAATACAAGTTACAGTGCTTCAATGAATCAACCCCTTAAAAAGGTAAGGTAAGTGTACACTAAATAAATAAATAAATAAATTTATAAGACTCACCTACATTTATGAACATGGTCATATGTTTAAATGGAGCATTTTAGTGATTTACACACAGAAGTGACCACTTGCACACATAGGGGGTCATATGGGAAGCCCTATTCATGCTTTGGATGTCTGAAAACAGCAGAGACATTTCCAGAGACATTTTGGAAGCCAGGTCTGTGGACATCCAAGTCTGAAATGGGGCATAGTGTCGACATGGCTGGGGTGTTCCCAGGAACCTAGACGTCCCCACCTGATATCAGAAATGTCCCTTGTCACATATAAATGTAGACCTGCTCAAGGCATGAACAGACATCTCAAAAGTGCTTGTTTTGGCTGAAAAACATCCAGAGGGTGTAGGGGAGAAAGCACACCATCCTCTGCAGTGCTCACCCAATTTCAATGATAGCAGCAATGGGATATGAACCTTGGCTTCTCTGTTCCTAGCCACTACTCTAATCATTGGCCTATTTCTATGCATCCAGGTTCTGAAATTCTGTTCTAAGGATGTCTCTGTAGATGCTCCCACAGACATCCATATTGGCACATCCATGTTTATGAAATGATGTCTGCACCTGGATGTGCCTGCTTTTTTTCAGATGTTCTGGCTTTGATGTCCCCAGATGCACTTAGATATTCTTTCTAAATTCCCCCCTTAATATAGTTGGTCGCTATTTTTTAAATATGTACATCGGACTGTTGGCGGGTACTTTCATAATGGGCATGCACATGGGTGGAGTTTGAGCAGAGCCCATATTTATGCATGTTAGTTATTTTTATTTTTTATTTATTTAGCTGTATTTATATCCCGCTTTTCACCGGGTCAAAGCGGCGTTACATAAAAAGGGGGGGGGGGGTGGAATTTACGTATAAGGGTGGGGCCATCACCAGGGAGGCTACATTGATGATTTGAACATTAGACATAGGACAGACTTTGGACTTGGACAAATTTTGGACATGGTCGGGTTAGTCTAGTTGGAGTTAGGTGGTCATGGTGGGTGAGATCAGAGGTTATTGCGCTTTTTTGGTGGGGGTCATGTTGAGGTATTCCTGAAACAGGATGGTTTTCAGCTGTTTTCTAAAAGATAGTAGGTCTTTGTCTTGACAATTTCGGAGACAGCTCGGTAGAGAGTTCCATAAGGATGGAGCATACAGTTCAAAGGCTCGGTTGCAGGTCCGTTGCAAGCATTTGGTTCTTTAGTGAGGGATGGTGAGGGAGTTGCTGGAGGCTTGTCTGGTGGTTCTGCCATTCTTGAAAAATCTAGGTGTGGACATTTACACTAACCATAGTGAAGGCATAAGTACCAGTACCTAATATAATGCACATTTTTGACTACTTATGACCTATTTTACAAAAAAGAGTAGCCATGTACCTTACTTTATAAAACAGGTACAACATATGCATTTTGAAACACGTTACTCTAGGGGCCCTTATGAAATTACTCTCTTAGTGTCTTGGTCTCTTAAAGATATGATGACATATGGCATTGGTGTGACTGCAGATGGATAAATTATTGTGATGACATAGTTATGACAAGACTTCTATAGAACATGGAAAAACCTTTGTGTACTTAATGTTACTTAACTATATAAGTACCTGAGCTTTCTATCATTTATAAGCTAATATATAGCTTTATCTTACCAAGCACTTCTAATACATTGTATCCTAGAGTTACAACATATTGACAAGTTTTATTGCTTAAACAGTGTGCTGGTAGTGTATTTACCCTAGATAGCACAATTGCACTATACTACCACTGTTAAGGGACCATCTGATAAGTAAGTTAAGTTTTATATAACTAAAAATAACTCAAATTGAATTCAGTTTCAAGAGATAAACCCATTGTATCTGGCAGGGAAAACCTTGTTTGCTTGCTTATACTTGTGAATTCTCAAGGTTTATCCCTGGAGTTTCTGGGTTGTGACCCTTACACATTCACTGTGTAGAGAAGTTCCTTCTCTATATGCCTCAAAAAGCGAGCTCCCACTTGTTTGAGAAATCAGACTACTTCCGTGATTCTGTAAAAATGTGAACCCCCATGTTATTGATGCAAATATCCTGTTACATTGCTGGATTCAGAGATACTAAAATCTACAATCGCAAAGAATCACCAAACTAAATGAACCCTTTCTATTACAATTATTGTCGGAAAAAGCCGAAGGAGAAAGGAATAAAATATCCACCCACACCAGACGGCTTATTCCCTTTTAATCATTTTTTAAAATATTTTAAATAAATCCTTATCTGTGTCAGCATATTCTGTTGGTAACGTTATTTAATTAAACTTCCACGGTATTATCTTCAAGCATACACGACGTGCACGTTTTGGGATCACTGCCCTGTTTCAAGTGCCACCTTCCTTCAGCCAGCAAACCCGTGATGTGTATCTGGCTGAACACCTCTGCCGGTTCTAAAGGGCCTCATGTAAAAATTGGCTAATACCATCTGTCACTCATTAGGGAACACCAATAGGACGGCAGGGAAACCCCACTCAGCCGGGGAGTCCCATAGCTTCATTGATGACATCACAGTAAGCTCGACCATTCAATTTCTTTATTAAGTCCTGATGGATGAACTGTGTTAAATTTAAAGATTAGTCGTTGTTCCCATTGTTGTAATAAAGCGATACGATCGCCTCCCCTAGGTCTTGGGGGAATATGATCCAGGACAGCCCAGGAAATATCCTCAAATGTGTGATTGTGAGTTAAACAGTGTTCAACCAATGGAGCAGAAAGCACTTGTTTCACTCAATCTAGTCTTAATCATCCGCGACGTCCTTCCTATATACACCAACCGACACGCACATTGTAAAGCATAAACCACAAATGTGGATTCACATGTTGTTGCCCAACGTCGTGTGAAAGATTGTCCCGTCTTCGGGTGAGTCCAGATTACGCCTGTCAATGAAGTAGTACAATAAATGCAGGACCTACAGACAGAATGACCACTGTGAGATGGAGACGAAAGAATCGGTCAATCAGCCAAAACAGTTGATTGTATTAATTTGTCCTGCAAATTAGGACCCCTTGAAAAAGCTATTTGAAGGGTTTTTTTTAAAACACGAATGCAGCTCCAATATAGTCCAGTATTTTCTAAGGATCCCCACCACCTGTGCACTATGGGTAGTATATGGAAAGACCCCCACAAAAAACTCGGGCAGCATAATCGGTTGTGTTGGTTCTGAAGATTCATTAATTAACCATTCATGATGAACATAGGTGGTGCGGTGGTAAGCTTGTTTAATCACTCCTTGTGGGTACCCCCTCTCATGTAGCCGTTTAACTAGATCTAACACATGGACTTTAAAATCAGCCACAGACAAACACAATCATCTTAAACGAAGAAACTACCCAAACGGAAGCCCCCATTGCAATGAACTTAGATGATAGCTTCGGTAATTAAGCAAGCTGTTACGTTGAACATTCTTTCGAAATAACATAGTGCGAAAAGAATCAGATTCCTTAATTAATAGCATATCCAAAATTCTTTTCGCACCATGTTATTTCGCATAGTGGCATGCATCAGAAAGCCCTGAAAAGCTGCTGGCATATGTAGTACAGAGGGCCCAAGATGTGGTCAGCAGCACATATCTGCAAACATATAGAGTGGTAACAGGGGGCAGAATCAAGGATATGAGATCCATAGAAAGGACTACATGAACAGAGAGGGCGCTGTAAGGGACCCTGGCAAGTCAGGGTTCTCATAGGTGGTGGATGTTGATGACATGAGAAGGTAATACACTAGAACATTGTGCTGGTGCCACTGATCGTTCTCTTACACAACCTTTACATTGATCAAGAAGCAACAGTTCGAACGGAACAAGAAGAAAGAGAATAGTTTAAAATCAGTAAAGGTGTACGAAAAGTCTGCATACTTCCCTCTACAAATTATCAGAGAGGCAGGACTGTATGAAGACAGTGGAGGTGTGAAGATTGGTGGGAGACTCACCAACAATCTTCACTATGCTAATGATACCACATTACTGGCTGAAAGTGAAGACGATCTGTAACATTTCCTTCTCACGATCACAGAACATAGCTTTAAAATGGGCCTGCACCTTAATGTAAAGAAGACAAAGATCCTGACAACTGGCAAAATCAAAAAGTTCATTGTTGATGGAGAAGAAATTGAAATAGTGGACAACTTTAAACTACTTGGATCAACTATAAATAAAGAAGCAACAAGCAGTCAAGAAATCAGATGACACATTGTTCTTGACAGAATGGCTGAAGATAAGATTCTCAAGAGCAGAGATGTTTCTCTACATACAAAGGTTCAACTTGTTCAAGCCATGGTATTTTCAATAATGTCATATGGATGCGAAAGTTGGACAGTGAAAAAGATAGACTGGAAGAAAAATGATGCCTTTGAATTATGGTGCTGGCAATGAATACTATGTATAACATGGACTGCCTGAAGAACAAACCAACCAGTACTAGAGGAGATCAAACCTAAGCTTTCTTTAGAAACTCAGATGACAAGACTTCAACTTTCATACTTTGGACACATCATGCGAAGAGAGAGATCATTAGAGAACGACATCATGCTTGGCAAGGTAGAAGGTCAACCCAAAAGAGGAAGGCCAGCAATGAGATGGATCGATACAATAACAGTAGCTATGGATGCTAGTCTATCAACAATAAGCCGCCTGACTAAAGACCGAACACAGTTTAGGACAGCTATCCAAAGGTTTGCTTTGAGTCGACACCGACTTGATGGCACTTAACAACAACATTGTACCAGAAATTCTTTGAAATCATGTCCAACTATACTATCGGAGACATTTACGAGGCTTACTCCAGATCACTAATTAGACAATCAGGATCTGGATTAGGCTCAATAAATGCCTCTGACAGCAGGGCCATACCGATGGCGAAATGTGCCCTGGGCGACTTGCACATCAGGTGTGCCCCCCCCGCACCCCCATCTAGCCACTTTATGGGAGCGGGAGAGAAGAGGCATGCACCCAATGTGCAAGCCACCTGGTGCCAGCACGCTAAGCAGGTCTGGTCCCTGCTGGTGGCAAGCAACGGCAGAGAGTGAAATGCGCCCCTGAAGTCTTTGCGCCCTGTGCGGCCGCACCGCTCGCACAGGGCTCGGTATGGTCCTGTCTGTCAGCATACTAAGACAAAGTTTCATGGAATGTCTGGCAAAAAAAAAGTCTTTAGAGTAAGCTTGTAAAGAAGGAGTGAATAGATTCACAAGGTGAAAGATCCAGGAAGCAGTTTCCACAGAACAATCAAGCTTTGGTTCACTACAAAAACAGGAGTGAAGACCACCAGAAATACAAGACATTGTCAAGAGCAGGCTGTCTACAGCCAGCAAACCAAGAAACCTAATAACTCACTTTGAAAGAAAATGGCCTTCTAACCCACTGAATTGAGGCTAAGTAATACCACCGATCAACAAAAGCAGACTGCAAAACAGAATTTGGGCTTTTTTGGGTTTGGCTTTCAATAGCAGCCACAGTCACTTCTGAATTTAAAAAATTGCCCAAAAGGAAAATGTATTACACCAAAATGAAAGAAAAATCAAAACAAATGACATAGGAAACATAACAAAAAGAAGTGTCTTTGCCTGCACATCCCTACCAGCAAACATCTAGCCATTAAGCGTCATTGCACTAAGCATAATTTCTCTGTCAACACATCTGCAATGCCAGACACGATGTGGCCCCAGCACAGTCATCACCATCACCACCAGCAGGACAACCTTTGCCACTGCTATCTCTGTGAGGACCCCAGCTGCTAGCACCACATACCACCAGCACCCTTACAGCAGCCGCCAACATTGATACAAAAAACCCTGCCCCAGCACCAACACCACAATCACCATCACCATTTCTGCCAGCTGTCACACCTAGGGCTGATGTAGACATTCCACCACAGAAGCAGAGGGTGGCAGTATCAACAGCGGCTCACCAATATAGTGGCCATATTATCATTTGAGGGAGAAGAGGAGGAGGCTGGTGATGATGTGGCTATCACCCTTGTCCAAGAGGGACAGTAAGGGTGACAGCATGCCCCAGAGACAGGGGCATATGGGTGGATTGTGGTAGAAGGGCCAATATGAACATGCAGAACAGGTAGGGGGAGGGGAGGGAGATGTGTGGGATGATTATGGGGTTGAGGTTGGAGAGATGCTGGATGAGGGGGAGGTATCAGATGGGGGTGGAGACGGAAGGCAGGAATATGTGGGAGGAAAGGGAAGGGAGGGATGGAGGAAGGAGGACATGGTGGTAAGGGAGGGTGAGGTAGGGATGGAGGGGTAGGTGGATAGACTTAATACTGAACCAGGTGCGCCTCTATGAAGTCCCCTGGGTCTTGGTCAAGCTCAAAGCCTGCAGCACCTCTCATTCCTGGAATGGGTGATGTATCAGAGAAGCAGGACTGTATGAAGATAACCGAGGTGTGAAGATTGGTGAAAGAATCATCAACAACCTTCACTGTGCCGATGACACCACAATACTGGCTGAAAGTGAAGATGATCTGCAAATTTACTTCTCAAGATCAAGGAATATAGTCTTAAAATGGGCCTGCACCTTAATGTAAAAAAGACAAAGATCCTGATAACTGGCAACATCAATAAGTTCATCATTGATAGAGAAGAAATTGAAATTGTGGACAACTATAACCTGCTTGGATCAATAATCAATAAAGAAATGACAAGCAATCAAGAAATCCGATGACACATTGCTCTTAGCAGAATGGCTATGAAGGACCTAGACAAGATTCTCAAGAGCAGAGATGTCTTTCTCCATACTAAGATTTGACTTCTCCAAGTCATAGTATTTTCAATAACATCTTATCCATGTGAAAGTTGTACAGTGAAAAGGATAGTCAGGAAGAAAATCAATGCCTTTGAATTATGGTGCTGGCAAAAAACATTGTGTATACCATGGACTGCCCAAAGAACAAACCAGTCAGTACTAGAGCAGATCAAACCAAAGATTTCTTTAGAAGCTCAGATGACAAAACTTTAACTTTCATAATTTGGACACATCATGTGAAGAGAGAGATCATTAGAGAGAGACAGCATGCTTGGCAAGATTGAAGGTTAACGCAAGAGAGGAAGGCCAGCAATGAGATCGATCAATACAATAACAGGAGCTATGGATGCCACTCTATTAGCAATGAGCTGCCTGACTGAAGACGAAACATAGTTTAGGACCGTTATCCAGACACTCTGCACTGAGAAAAGTTATGGAATAAGTTTCTAACTACTCTTGCCCATCCGGAGGAGGAGAGAGATAAGTCGGTACCTTAGCTTCGTCTGTCACTCAGGGCTGATGTCTGGACACTCTGGAGCAGCACGTCCAAGGAGGCAGCTAAGCTAGATAACGCAGGCTACAGCCCTTTTCGGAGGCGAGCCGTGGTAGAACACAGCACCGAAGGTATCTGTGAAAGACTTATCTCAGACCTTAGGAGAACGGCCTTGTCCATATGTAGTGTGGCTGTCTTGCAGACAGATCAGGTAGCAGAAACCAGGTAAGCAGTGCACAAACAGCGAAAGACCTGTGTAAGTTCTTCTGCGCAGATTGTATTATTCTTTGTGATGATTCTCTGTCATAGGTCCGGTGATTGGTTGGTACAAGCCAGTCCAAGGTATTCTCAGCAAATCAGGAGGTAGATGACGGCCATCTTCTTGCAGACAAAGGATCCATAGTAAGATGTCATGCTGAGAAAACAGTACGTAGTTTTCTGGGCATAGGTACAAGTGTCCAAGGCCAGTAGAACCAGCTATGGATAAGCACCAGAGAAGCAGATGTTCTTGCATGTGGGCAGTGATTTAGCCAGGGACAATGGCTTTTGTTTGCACACATAGAAATGCTGCGCAAACAGTTGCTTGGAGGTCAAGTCTGTAGCTGAACACAGCAAAAGTGTAGTGAGGAATCCATCTTGTTTGTTCAGCTTGGTTCAGGCCTGAGCTGCTGAGCAGGCTGGAGGACTGCAGGTGTAGAATTGCAGGGGTACCAGCCCTACAGTTGCCATGAGTTGACACCGACTTGACGGCACTTAACAACAACACTAACATATGTTCAGTAGTTTTGTTCTTTATAATGGTTTCTACCATTTTGCCAGGTACTGACGTCAGGCTCAGTGGTCTGTAGTTTCCTGATCATCCCTGCAACCCTCTTTAAAAATTGCTATTAGGCTGGCCACTCTTCAGTCTTCAGGTACTATTTTTTATGGAAGGTACAGTGGATGCATGGAACAGTCTCCCAGTGGACGTTGTGGAGATGGGAACTGTATTTCGAATTCAGGAAAGCGTGGGGTGAGCACAGAGAATCTCAAAAGGCAAGGTAGGAATTGTAGCGCTTTGTAATTTGTATGGATGGGCTGACTAGATAGACTGTATGATCTTTATTGGCTGTTATTAAACATAGAAACATGATGACAGAAAAAGACCACATGGCCTGTCTAGTCTGTCCTTCCATATCAACCACTACAACAGTCCCTTTTTTACCTTTAGAGATCCACTGTGTTTGTCCTATGCTTCTTTAAATTCAGATACTGTCCTCATCTCTGCCACCTCCACTGGGAGACTATTCCACTGATCCACCACTCTTTCTGTAAAGAAATATTAACGCATATCACCCCTGAATCTATCCCCTTTCACCCTCATCCCAGTTTGCTCATAGCAGAGCTTGCTTTCAATTGAAAGAGGATCTCCTCCTGTGCATTTATGCCACAGAAGTATTTAAACATCTCAATCATATCACCTCTATCCCGCCTTTCCTCTAAGGTGTACATATTAAGATCCTTAAGTCTGTCCTCATATGCTTTATAATGAAGACCACTAATCATTTTAGGAGCCAACCTCTGCACCGACTCCATCCTGTTCACATCCTTTTGAAGGTGTGGTCTCCAGAATTGCACACCATACTCCAAAAGAGGTCGCACCAAAGACTTATACAGAGGCACTATCACCTCGTTTCTTCTGCTGGCCATTCCTCTCCCTATGCACCCCAGCATCCTTCTGTCTTTTGCTGTCGCCTTTTCTACCTGTTTAGCTACTTTAAGATCATCAGACACAATCACGCCTTGGTCCCACTCTTCTTTAGTGGACAAAAGTACTTCACCCCCTATACTATATCGCTCCCTTGGATTGCTGCAGCCCAAATGCATGAACTTGCATTTTTTAACATTAAATCTCAGCTGCCAAATTCTAGACCATTCTTCATGCTTAGCTAGATCCCTCCTCATGTTATCTACACCTTGCTGGGTGTCTATTCTAATGCAGATTTTGGTATGATCCGTAAAGAGGCAAACCTTACCCGACAGCCCTTCTGCTATATCACTAACAAAGATGTTAAAAAGAATCGGACCAAGGACAGATCCCTGGGGCACACCACTGGTAACCTCCTTCTCCTCAGAGTGAGCTCCATTTACCTGTACCCTTTGTCGCCTCCCACTCAACCAATTTCCAACGCAAGTAGTAACTTTAGGGTCCATCCCTAGGGTGCTCAGTTTGTTTATAAATCGCCTTATTTTCATTGTTTCTATATTTTTATATAATCATTCACTAGTAAACATGCTTTAAACTTGTGCAGCAGTTCATAACATTTGCATCTAGATAGACAGAAAGATTTAATGTATGGCCTCTTACTATTTGGACTTTGAAATTCACTGCTGGCAATCCTTATTGTTAATGATTTTAGTGAAAGAAGTTCAATTTCTTGGGTAAAAAAGCTTTATTTCTTTCTGCATTGCTGTGACAATTAAACAAATTCCATTGTGGTTTGACATATGGCTGCCAGGGTGAAATAAGTTTCATAGTTTGAGAAAAAGAAGCTTTCCTTCTTTCTGTATTACAGTGGCAACAAGCTCCATTGCAGTCTAAAACATCATTGTGAAATAAAGAAATTGGATTGTTGTTTTCCAATTTCTAAAGTTTTGTTAACCACAAACTGCTGTGACTCTTATGAATGAGAGACAATTGATGCCATGAGAACAAAATATAAGATTATTTTTGTCCTGCAACTGTGAATGTAATTTGCATAACTGACAGGTTGCAAATGGTGGCGTGATGCAGATAAGTAACACAAATATATTTCTTTCATACTGAAAAGATTGTAGTGATTTGACTGGCTGCAAATTATGTGTTTTCATACAGATATATTACTATTTAAGCGGATAACATTAAGATTTGCCAGCAATGAATTGTTGAGATATATATATACAGATGTAATGTGGACTGCATATTACTTGGCTTTTGAAATTCACTGCTGTAGAAGTTTGGAAAAAGTTTACTGATGAATGATATGAGTGCTTGCCTTCCAGTCTGCACCGATCAAGGATGCTTGTCCTAATGCAAGACAACACAGTAATCTGATACCAATATATACCTTCAAATCTATAACAAAAATCTTTAGAATAAATGTAATTTCTTCCCTCCTTTCTGTTTTTGTAAATAGTACATAAAGTTGGTGTTTTCCCCCCTTTTTTGTTTTGTGAATTAGGAAGCCAGGCTCATCTCCCAGTATCTCCTCAGACAAGGCTAGCCATCAAAAATACTTGTGGCCTCCAAAAGTCATACTTCAAGTGCCTGGGCAGATCTGGGGGAAAGCTCCTTTACCAACTTTCTAAGACCTATGACACATTCCTAGCCTGCTGCATGCTCCATAATCAGGTCCTGAACTGCAGGCTATTTCCTCTTGAGGGGTTCTAGCCTGAGTCCTAGACAGTGATGAGGAGGAGGAGGCACCCCTACAGATAGAACCAGAACAGTTCTAAGGACATGAGCAAGAGAATGCGCTGATAGAGACAAGTACAGTATGTATATCCCCTAACCGCAGAGAAAGAGGTATCTAGCTGGCTGACTCCAGTAATGGTGGCATCATCCAGGGTGGACAGGACCTGACTCTTTATGGCAGAGTGACCTGATCAAAGACCCTTCTCTGACCCTTGCCACCTGCTTAACCTTAAACTTCTTCATGTGGTACTACTCTTTCTTCCAGAAATCCTCACCATCACAGCCATTGTGAAAGATGACATTCAGTTTGTTACTACTATACTTTTGCTTGTGGTGGGATGTGATTTTGATGAAAGCTTAATTACCTTCTTTATCAAGTCAGCAACTATCCCTGATAAAAAGTTGGCCTTCCTGAGAAATGTCCTCTTTTGGCAGCAATTCAGAGTATAATAGGTAGTGAGTAGGCATATGCTTATGAAATAGGTGCATATATACCCAATTAATAGAGATGTGCTTTCGTTTTGCAACTAATAGTACAGTAAAACTAAATGAATTATGGCATTTTCAATTAGTTCCCCTCATACACTCTCTCTCTCTCTCTCTGTCTTCTGTCCTCCTATCCCCATCCTCTTACCTTGATCCCTCCCCTCTAACCACAACCCCTTTCACTCTGGCCCACTGTCCATCCTCTCATTCATTCCGTTCCCCTAGATTATAATTCTTAAAAAAACAAACAAACTACTTCCAATGGATCCTCAGCCTTCCACTCTGCAGCCGTGGCCCTGTTCCATTCTTTTGTCAGTGGGGGATGGGGGTCCCTGCCAGCATCAAGGGAGGAGTGGCCTAGTGGTTAGGACATGGTACCTCAGACCAGGGGTTTAAGTCCCACCTGGGGACAGCAATCTCGGGCCGGAGGGATTGGGGGTTTCTAGTCCTGTGGGCACTCCTTGTGGCCTTGGGCAAGCCACTTAACCCTCCGTTGCTTCAGGTATACATAGGGGTATGTTTACTAAATGGCAGTAAAGGAGCAATCTTTTCTGTGCAGTAATGGCAGTGATAAGGGGTTACCGTGTGCTAAGTGTGCTGGGTGTGTTAGAGGCGGTCCGACATTAAGGGGTGCTAGTGGACACTTAGTGGGCGGTAACAAGACATGCTGTGTTAAGGGGTGCTAATGGACACTTAGCGGGTGGTAACATGATATTAAGGGGTGGTAGAGGACACTTAGCGGGCGGTAAAAAGACATGCTGTGTAAAGGTGTCCTGCATGCACCCTAATGCAGGAAAGCCTCTAAAACATTGAAAGGGGGGCAGGGAAGCCACTGGAGAAGGTATGGATGCAAGCACAATTGGTAGCTGAAGGAGTTGATTCACCAGATGCCTGGCTATGTGGAAGTATGTGTGATGAGCATGTTTGACCATAGAGTAGGCCTGTGCTGTTGACTAGGCAAGATAGGTGGCTTCCTAATGCTGCTGGTAGTGAGTGTGGGCAGTGTCATGGGTGGGTGGTTGTGGCAGCAGAGTCAGCAGAGGTGATGCAGCAGTGGTGGGGTGCTGCGACAGGCGTGCAGTCCTAGTTGCTCCTGAAAGCATACGCCATGCCGTAAGTTATAGTATAGTGTCTGTGAGATGTGGACATGTATCCAGATGTATTGTCAGTGTGTGGCATTCCATAGGCCAGGACAGTGTCTGGGTGGAGGCAGCATGTCCCTAATGTGGGCAGCAAACGGAGGATTGTCCATGAGTGCTCATATGGAGCTGTCACAGGAGATATGTGCATGATATGGCTAACTGCTACAAATGACCCCTCATGGTCATGTTGGGGCAGCTTACTGCCAGTAAGCTGCCCCACCATGAATCTCCCTGACTATCAGATGGTGGGTGCAGGGCTGTGCCATGGATCTTCCATGCAGAGAATTTACAATTTGTGTGGTGAGTGGATGCATGAGATCATACAGGCCAAAAGCATTTTGTGTGTGTGAACCAAAAGTAGCAGTGCCATGGGGTACATGAAACACCATTTGTGTGGGTGGGACTGGTGCCTCAGCCTGCGCAACTGCAAGACAATACACTTGGCAGAGTGGTATGATAGAAATGGACAAGTTGAATCATTTCCCCATGTGGGGCAAGTAATGATGGCAGAACAGTGCAGAGGATGGCTATGCAATGAGTGTTAGGTGCCTGAATGTATGAGATATATCCTCTTTACGTAAAGCTGGGAGGTCACAATGATGGCAAACCAGAAACGCATCCATACCAGTTGACCCAGACATCTGCTGCGTATACATCACTGACCCGCTGCTAGGTACATATGACCTAGATTGGCCACTGTTGGAAACAGAATACTGGGCTTGATGGACCTTGGTCTGACCCAGTATGGCATTTCTTATGTTCTTATGTTCTAATGTGCCGTGGCAGAGCCACTAAAGCCATGCTCACAGATGTCCATGATGGGGAATGCTATGGTGGGCTACCCAGCATGTCGCCATAATGCATAGAAATGTAGAAGAAGTAAAAAATGGTCAGTAACAGAATGCTAAGATCAAAACAATTCAAGTACACACTCAATTAAAGCAAAAAATATATATAGCTCGTAGTTTTCTAATTACCACAATGGAAAATCATGAACTAAGAAAGGAAAAGGTCTCAGTACTCAATGGGCTCTGTGCATACCGTGACAACAAAAATCATCACAAGCACCTCCATCAATTTTGCCCAGTTCACATCAACGACCTTGTCCTATAATTTCCCAATTCAACAATATTCAGCAGTTCAGCAGAAGAAGAGAACCAAGCAAAAAATACACTTAGCTCACAAGCATTATGCTTATCCTGCAGTTTCCCCAAGCCTCAACGCCACACATCAAGTGCTCACAAGCTTTTCGCAAATAATCATGCTTCCTCAGGAGGACATTCAATGCTAAAAACAAAAAATACAAACCATGATCATACCATTACCCATAAATTAACTTAACTACTAAAACCTACCTATAATAAAGAATCCCTTCTATCACTCTTACCTTAACCCTGATACGCCACACACAAACCAGCTGCACAACCCATCTGTCAGCTTCAAAACAGTGCGCATGTCTTCTGGCCCAACACAGAAACCTTTTAAACCTTCTCTACGCCAATCAGAAGCCCACAATCCACTATCCTAACAACCTTTTGGCTACTCCACCTTCAGCCATCATATACAGCTGCTCCAATCAGTCTGGGCATTAGGCCCATCGGAAATAACAGTACTGACTGAAAAAATACACCTTTGCTCGCACATCACCAAAAACTGTTCACGAGTCCGACCCTCACGACCTACCAGTATCTGATCAAGACAAAAACATCGCAAATCAGCAAACTGGTGGCCTTTGTCTTGACAATGGGCTACAATCGGAGCCTCCAAAACCTTACAAGCAATCCTGCTTTTGTGTTCCAGGATCCGTTTCTTAAGAGATCAGCCCTCTCCGCCCTCCTATTTAACCTGTATCTACAACCAATAACAAACATATTTAAAAAACACAGGATTAATCACTTTATATACGCCGACGACATCATGCTCGCTATCCCTATAACCGCTAAAAACCCCTCATATGACACACTATCAGAATGTATGACTGAGACCTCCTCCTGGTTAGAATCTAACTACCTCAGCATCAACCTCAAAAAAACGGAAGCAATGTTCGTAACAAGGTCATCAACCACAGAGAACACCTTCCCAGAAACAATCACAATTAACAGAACATCCATACCTGTTAGAAAAGAAGTAAAATATTTAGGTGTGATAATAGATCACACACTCACCATGCTACCACACATAAAACAAACCGTAAAAACCATCTGCTACAAACTAAAAACTATTCAGCACCTAAGGCCACTCCTAGAAACTCAAGATTTTAGATCTGTAGTAAATACACTAATCACCCCCCACTTTGACTACTGCAACAGTCTATTAATAGGCCTCCCTCAAAAAAAACACATACCTTCTTCAAAGAGCTCAGAACATCTGTGCAAAAGTAATAGCTAAAGCACGTCTAACAGACCACGTAACCCCAATACTGCTAGAACTACACTGGCTCCCAATCAATAGCCGAATCAGATACAAAACTATCCTAACAACCTTTAAACTCATAAAAGACATAGCCCCCTCACACCTATCCACACTACTGCAATCACCAAACAAAACTAGATCACACAGACAAAACGAAGCCCACTCCCTTATCACACCAAAAGCCTTCAGGAAGACAAAGAAAACCACTAGCTCCAGAGCATTCACATTCACTGCCCCTACGCTCTGGAATGACCTCCCAATAGACCTTCGCATCATAAATGACCTCTATCAGTTCAGGAAAGAGCTAAAAACTTACCTCTTTACTGAACACTTTGAAATCCCATATTCCCCCAAAACACCTCCATAACCATGGTATTACACACACGAACCCCCTTACTCAAAACTAAATAACTCCCCCCCCCCCCGTCTGACACCCCATACACACCCCCGATTTACGTCATAAAAGGAAATAAATTCCAAAATATACACAACACACTACCACTGTAAATATCCAATGTAAATAATTTAATGGTTGTTTGTATTATTAATATATCATGAAGTTGAAGTTTTGTACAATGTAAATAGTTAAACCTAACCGTTCATTGTAAATAGTTGAATCCAATTGTTCAATGTAAATGTATACATCTGTGTACAATAGTTAAAATGTTTCTTGTAAACCGCCCTTGATCGCTGGAAGGGGCGGTATAGAAAAATATAGATAAATAAAATAAATAAATAAAATCTATTAGTTTTCCCGATATACAACAGTCCACAGGGGCAAAAGATCCCATAAACCACAAAGCAGGAATCGCATGACGTGCGTTTCCTCAGGTGAAACAGTTTTCCTTTATATTCAAAATGCGAGGTTGCCAACGTGATGTCACAAATTATACATTTACCACAAGGACTATGACCCACTTCTAAATTCTGAACACTAAGAGGGCGCAATACCGAAGGGCATAGAAAATCCTGCAGATTATGCTGCCGCTTCCAGACACATCTAATTGTTCTCTTTTCAAGACCAGGAACAGTATTAATCACCTTTATATGTTTCTTAATAATACGCTGGACTTGGGAACTAAACGGAGAATATTTCGAAATTAAATTAATCTGATCATCCACATCCAGAGCAGTTTTATTACCAACCTGCAATAGTAAAGATCTATTATTATACAAAGCTCATTTATAGGCTCTGTGGATGATCTTCTCTGGGTACCCCCTAGATTGAAAACCTTTTACTAGTTCTTTCGACAATACCTTAAAATCAAAGTCCTCAGAACAATTACGACGATATCTAACAAATTGTGAAAAAGGCAAGCTATCCCGAAGCTGTAAAGGATGTGCACTCCCATAATGTAGAAATGTATTTTTATCCGTCTGTTTACGATGAGTCGTAGTCCTCCAACTATTAGAAGTTTTACATACCAACATATCTAAAAATACAATTTCATGATCATTCACCATACTGGTAAAGTTAATATTCACATCACACTGGTTCAACCATACAACAAACCGTTGAAAATCTGACTTAGAACCCTTCCATATAACAAACACATCGTCTATAAATCGGCACCATAACTTGATATAAACAGCAAACAGGGAGTTTGACAACCATTGTGATTCAAACAAGCCCATGTATAAATTCACTATGGACGGGGCCATCTGCTAATCAGCACACCTGGCATGCGCTTAGTGTGATCACAAGCACACAGCATTGACAGCCAGCTATTTACTCAGTGAGTAGCATTCATAAACAAAGAATGCATCCACATCACTGGAGCCAAACATGATAATAGAGCTATGTGGATACATAGCCGTGTCATGGCCACTTTTTGGTCATAGTTTTGTAAATAGTTTACCTTGTTATCCAAGTTTTTGCCCTGTTATCTGTAAACTCATACGTGTTAACTGTACTGAGCATTTTTGTTCCATGTAAACCGCGCTGATGCTGAATAGTGTGGTATATAAGAGAATGTAAATAAATAAAATAAATAAATAATAGTGAGAGTGCCATCTCAGCATAACATACATGGCCACTCAGGCAATGCACGTGGCAGATGGGCACAATGGCATTTCAGCCAGTGACCCTACCATTGTGGCAGACACATGTAGGCCAATCTGTGCTTTCAGGTGATACCCACAATCCTCTGCTTCACCTTATTCACATTTTCCAAACAGGCTGGGAAAAACTCAGACAATGTGAGCCAAAATGCAGTGCAGAAAGCCAAGGACAAAGGGGAGCCATACACACATGCATACACTCTCGTTGGTGGTAGAGAGCAAAAGTGGAGATGGTTGGCATTCCTGTTTGACACTCCTCTTTCAATGTCAGCTCAAGGATTGATAACATGTGCTCTGTTTGCACTTGCTATATTACTGTGCCTTGCCCTCACCACAGATTGATAACGTGTGCATTGTTTGCACGTGCTATATTACCATGTGCTATTAGCCTCCAACCTGCTGTGGATCGTGGAGCTTGTCAGTGCTGCTGGTGGGTGTTTCCACCTTTGCTGGCCGTCTCCTTGAGAGTTGCACATGCTGGAGCTGTACTTATATTATTAGCTAAACTTTGTCCACAGGAATATACGATACAGAAACCCCAGTAGGGACCTGAGCCTGTGACTCTCCACACAAATACACACCAACTGTGTGTGTTGCACCACAGTGCTGCCTTATATAGATAACATACTTCTCTTCAGCTGATCTTTGGCACATGCTGCAATGCACATAGTGCACATGACCAGGACAAGGCTTCTGTCTGCTGTATAGGTTAGGTGGTCTTCTCAAGCCACCACCAACACCCCACCATGCAGATATGTTCATGCACTGTCAGTGGTAGTGGTCGCAGTCCCAGCATGTTAAACATGTGGTTTTGGCAGGCACCTTGGGCAAAAGATCCGGATTGGGGGAGGGGGCAGGGGCACACATGGACAGCCATGCACCCCCCCACCAGCTGCTCATGCAGGGGCCCCATCACCACCTTCCACCGATATGTCTCAGGGGGAGGATGGCAGCCACTGCTGTAGTATTTCCCCAGGCACCTGCATTTTCCAGCTACCTGGAGGGCTACAGCATCTGGGACTATCGGCCTCTTCCCCCATAGCTGGGTTCTGTGGCAACAGGGGGGAGGGGAGGGGAGCAGCCTGTATCTTTGCCTGGGGTGCAGGACCCTTGGACTGCCCCATGTGGCACATTATCTTTCTGCAGCAGTAGTAGGACTGTGTGCTGCCACTGTCACTGTGGGATAATGACGAATACCACAGATGGTTCTGCAGATGGCAGAATACCGCTTTTTGGAGTGGCTAAAAAGGTTGGGGCTCATCAACCTGGGGAAGAGATGGCTGAGGGAAGATATGATAGAGGTCTATATTGACTAAAGTGGAAAAGGTAAACGTAAGTCAGTTTTTTATGTCATCAGACTGTGGACATACTAGGGGACCGGTAATGCGGCTACAGTGTAACCCATCTGGGTCTTCTAGGTGAAAATACTTTTTCAGTCAATGTGTAATCAAACCCTGCAATCCATTACCGGAGGTTGTGGTAAAAGCTATCAGTGTAGCTGGGTTTTAAAAGGTTTGGACGGGTTCCTGGGTAACAGTCCACAAACCATTGCTTAACAGGATCTGAGCTATGCTCTGCTTGCCCCATTATAGCTATTGGGGATCCTGTGTGTCTTTTGGGGAAACTGCTAGGTACTTCTGATCTAGATTGTGCACTGTTGGACACAGAATACTGGGCATGATGGACCTTGATCTGACAGATTTTGGCATATTTTGTAGTCTTATGTTCCTATGTGCCATCTAGGCAGCTACCTGGTTTCCTCTGTGCACCAGCAGCCCCCATTGCATGACCCATATGCAACCTCCTTTGCCCCCATTTGCACCATCAACTTAGTGCCCTTTCATACTTGGGCACTATGCTGTTGCTGCTAGCGAAGCACTACTATCACTCTTTTGGGCTCCCCTCTCTTTGCATCACATTGCAGATGTAAAATAAGCTCTCTCTCCTCAAAAAACACCCTTTCCGACAGGTTTTGAATCGCATTAGGGTTCCTGCCATTAAGGTGCCTGCGTTAAGGGAGCAAGCTTTGTTCCTGCCCACTCCCCACCCATTGACCCCACTCTCTGCCCCATGCATGCCTTCTCTCCACCCACAGGGCACTTTACGCTGTTGGTATTGTTAGCGCCCGCTGAAGTGCCTTTTTGCAGGCATTAAGTGTGCACCTGCTAACGCCACACTTGCTCCTTTACCACCTTTTAGTTAACATACCCCATAGATTGTGAGCCCTTTACGGACATGGGAATGTATCCAGTACCTGCTTGTAGTGATTAAATAATGTAAACCGCTTTGATTGAAGGATAAGGAGGTATAGAAAACTGCTTAAATAAATAAAAATAAATAAATCCGCCTTCATTCACAAATGCAGCTGCAGCTCTGCCCCATTCTGGAAGTGGGGGATGGGATCTTCATCAGAATCCATCTCTGTGGCTACAGCAGTGACCCTGCTCTATTCTTCTGTCAGCAGGGGATGGGGTCCCTGCCAGCATCCACCCCCATTGCGGCTGCATCAGTTGCTCTGGATAAGAACATAAGAACATAAGATATGCCATACTGGGTCAGACCAAGGTCCATCAAGCCCAGTATTCTGTTTCCAACAGTGGCCAATCTAGGTCATATGTACCTAGCAGTTTCCCCAAGAGACACAAGTTCCATAATGCTTGTACTGGGTCAAGCATTGATATCTTCGATCACTTCTTAATAATGGTTTATGGACCTTTCCTCCAGGAACTTGTCCAAACCTTTTTTAAACCCAGCTACACTAACAGCCTTTACTACATCCTCCGGTAACAAATTCCAGAGTTTGATTACACGTTGAGTGAAAAAATATTTTCTTTTATTAGTCTTAAATAGTTTACCCTGTAGCTTCATTGCATGTCCCCTAGTCTTTCTATATTCTGATAACGTAAACAATCGATCTACGTTTACCCGTTCCACTCCGTTCATTAATTTATAGACTTCTATCATATCTCCCCTCAGCCGTCTCTTTTCCAAGTTAAGAGCCCTAACCTTTTTAGCCTTTCTTCATAGGAGTATCCTTCCATCCCCTTTACCATTTTGGTGGCTCTTCTCTGTACCTTTTCTAAAATAGCTATATCCTTTTTAAGATACGGTGACCAGAATTGCACACAATATTCAAGGTGCGGTCTCACCATGGAACGATATAGAGGCATTATAAAAAAAACATGGCATCAGCATTTTTTTATTTATATGCAAATCATCTTGAAAGAGCCTATCACCTGACCTGAAATCCACCAGACATAAGTGAGCTTTCAAAACCCCTACTGATGCCAATCATTTCAACAGCTGCTGAATAATAAATTTCCTCACTAGATCACCCTGTCACGTCAGACTATCCTGTTTAAATTTTGACATGTAGTCTACAATATAACTGATATCCATTCCATTTCATCATTAAGTCCATAAGGGGTGATTATGCAGAGCTGAAAAATCCCAAATTGTTCCTTATAATCTAATTTACTGCCGTGATCACCCCCTTGCCGATTAGGAGGAATCCAATAAATAAAACTCCACTGTATATCAGAAAATTTGTGACTGTGTTGAAAAGAATGCTGTATTGAAAAGAACGTGCCACAGTGGGTGCTACCAATGTCTGAGTTGCCCATTACCTATAATGTTCATTGAGCCTCAAGTGAGTGGGATGTTTTGTAAGTCCTGTGTACACCATTGTACATACTAATACGTAAATCACATGTGTATTGTGACAAGAGGTTACGCTTAGCTCGAGCCCATTGAGCAGTTAGGGGATGTTGTCAATTTTCTCCCTGTAAGGTCTCAGTACCTACAGCACAAAGGCCACATGCAAAATGTCCATATTTAAGCTCTGTCACACCAAATTTGTTTCATTCCATGCTGAACATGTGACAAATCACCAATATTCCTCCCTTCAATATATGCAATAAGAGGTTGTTGTTCAAATGCTGTATACAACAATAAAACATGCCAATTGTCATTGTATAAGTGCAGCGATTTTTCCTGGATCTTTATATTTGATTTGAAAGGACAGAACAGTCATGCAGCATCAGAGCCATGAACCATTAAACTTAGCATCCTGCCTCACAATGACCAGTTCAGGTCTCGTGGAAGTACTGAAAAGATCCAAATGGGGAGATTGATTTCCTCTTATAATCTTTGAGAAAGCAGTGTACTGTGGAGGGCTGTAAGAGGCAAATGCCAATATCTGATAAAAAGGGTTGTTAGTCTGTGTTACAAGGTGTTTGTATGCTATTTGTGACTGTCATATTTAGCTTTCGCATAAAAGAGCACCTTTTTCATGTGCACATTAGTTTTTGTGAGTTTGAATAACAGACAACATCTAATGAGTTAATGTGATGCAAAAGTATGCAGATTAGCTCATTAGCTACGAATACAGAGCAAAACGTATGCATGCTAACCACTTCATAAATGAATTATGACAAATAATTTGGAGTATAGTGAAGGTTCTGTGATAGATTCTGAAGAAAAGATTTGTGTGCATACTTTATATACTGGGCTCATTTACACTTCTCTAACATTGCCCCATTTATGAAAATGCAGGTTTGCATATATTCTTTGGGTCTAACATACACTTTAGAGCATGTGCCTCTCTATGTGCCTGGCTAATAACTTTCTCTTTTATTCAAACTGTAGCTAATACCTCCTAAATAGACCCTTTTATGGGAGTTGGTGTTCAGTAAAACTCAAACATCTGTTGATATTTGTATAAGGCAGGCTGAAAACTGTGGGTGTAATTTGTCTATAGAGAATAAAAACATTTATAATATTTTTATTATACCTGATGTTTGGAATTTAAGATATAAGATCACCAGCATTGTTAGAATTTATTTTTTGTTCCATGGAAATAAAGGTCAAGCAGACTAACATGGCAATTGTTATTTTATTCAATCTTTGCTATGTAACAGGGAATTACCACATGAATGATAAGAAACAATTTCAACTGCAGTATTTGAGTGATGTTATACTGTATATTGCAGCAGAACAATAAAGTGATTTATATATTTATGTTTAAAGATTTTTATTATTTTCATTCTAATAGCAAGACAAGTTTCATAAAGACAAATACAAACAAAAACAGAATTAATATCGACAGACAGCATGTTACAGCTTTCTAATCAATAAAAATACAATAAAATATATCACAATAAGAGAGAGGAAGACTTGAAGGTATGTTTACTAAACAGCGGTAGTGGCTTCCGTGCGATATCAGAGTTGCGGCTCCGATATCGCATGGACGTTACTACCGCTGTTTAGTAAATATACCCCTTGTTGTACAGAACACCCTTCTTTCTTCCCTCCAACTCATTCCCCCACCTTTCCTTCCACAGGAGATGAAATGCACTAGTAATGCAGTGTGTTCCATCTTAAAGTTTATTAGATCCTTTGAAAGAAATATTTCAGTACTTTAATATAATGAAAAATCAAATACACTGTAGAACCAAGAACTAACTGCTAACTAGTTTGATATACCATACTTAGATGAGACAAGGAAGCTGAACTCCGGGCTTCTTTAAAATGAAGAGATATAAACCTTTCACACCAACCCAAAAATTTGCTCAATTTTAACAGTTTCTCCTTCTTTAGCAGATAATAGCCCCATAACCATTAAAATATGCATTTTTTAGCAAATAAATATCACTACTGGAAAAATCATTGCTAGACTTTCACTCTGATAAATGACACTATCAAAATTATCTAGAAAACATATGGAAACAAAGTTATTAAAACCGGTAGTATCCAGTGCTTTTTTTGAGGGGGTACATGAGTGGTATGGAATATCAGCACCTTTTTCATTGCCTGCTAAAATTGACCCATGATCCTCGTGTATTAATGAAAGAGTCCAGCATTTGAATACATGCACTTTTTTTTCTAGAAAAAAGCAGTGGTAGTACCAATCCCAGAAAGTTGAAATCTTAGATGAAGACTAAAAAAAATGAATAAAAGAGACTTACAGAGGCAGATTTCACAACGAGACATCCAAGTGCAATCTGGAACGTCACAGCCAGAACATCTGAAATAAAAGCAGGCATGTCCAAGCTGAGGCACGATTTTGGAAATGTAGATGTGCTTGATGTGCATGTATATCAAATGTCTATATAGCTGTCCTACTAAAATGGTTAGTGGTCTTCATTATAAAGCATATGAGGACAGACTTAAGGACCTTAATATGTACACCTTAGAGGAAAGGCGGGATAGAGGTGATATGATTGAGACATTTAAATACCTCCGTGGCATAAATGCATAGGAGGAGAGCCTCTTTCGAGTGAAAGCAGGTTCTGCTACAAGGGGACATGGGATGAGGGTGAAAGGAGATAGATTCAGGAGTGATATGCAAAAATATTTATTTACAGAAAGAGTGGTAGATGTGTGGCATAGTCTCCCCATGGAGGTAGTAGAGATGAGGACAGTATTTGAATTCAAAAAAGCATGCGATAAACATAGATATCTTCGGTCACTCAACGTGTAATCAAACTCTGGAATTTGTTACCGGAGGATGTAGTAAAGGCTGTTAGTGTAGCTGGGTTTAAAAAAGGTTTGGACAAGTTCCTGGAGGAAAGGTCCATAAACCATTATTAAGAAGTGACCGAAGATATCAATGCTTGACCCAGTACAAGCATTGTGGAACTTGTGTCTCTTGGGGAAACTGCTAGGTACATATGACCTAGTTTGGCCACTGTTGGAAACAGAATACTGGGCTTGATGGACCTTGGTCTGACCCAGTATGGCATATCTTATGTCTTATGTTATGTTAGAGGATCTCTAAAGGAAAAATGGAGACTGTTGTAGTGGTTGATATGGAAGGGCAGACTAGATAGGCCATGTGGTCTTTTTCTGTCGTCATGTTTCTATGGGGTATGTTTACTAAACAGCAGTAAAGGAGCAAATGTGCATCATTAGCGTGTCAGCATGTCAGGTGCTCCTTGTGGTCTTGGGCAAGCCACTTAACCCTCCATAGCCCATGTTCCATGTAAAAATAGTTATCTTCAAGTTATAATGCCCTGTTCAATGTAATTTCAGTTTGTTCAATGTAAACCGCACTGATGCAGAATAGCGCGGTATATAAAAGAATGTAAATAAAATAAATAATATGTTATGTTTTTTTGAAGGTGTGAATAAATAAGTAGACAAAGGTGAGTCAGTTGATATAGTCTATCTAGATTTTCAGAAAACCTTTGACAAGGTCCCTCATGAGAGACTCTTGGCGAAATCAAAAAGTCATGGGATAGGAGGCTGTGTACTATTGTGGATCAGGAACTGGTTAAAAGATAGAAAGCAGATGGTAAGGCTAAATGACCAATTTTTCCAATGGAGAAAGGTGAATAGTGGAGTACGCCAGTGATCTGTGCTGGTTCTACTGCTTTTTAACATATTCGTAAATGACCTGGAAATGGGAATAACGAGTGACATAATCATATTTGCAGATGAAAGAAAATTATTCAAAGTGGTTAAAACCCATGAGGATTATGACAAATTGCAAGAGGACCTTGATAAATTGGAAGACTGGGCATCCAAATGACAGATGAAATTTAGGGGTATGTTTACTAAACTCTGGTAATGTTACCTGCGTTAAGTTCCCCGGTAGTGTTACGGATGCCCATATAAAGGCATGGGCGTTGCATCATTACGGCAAGCCGTGTCAGCTAACGCGCGTTACAAGGCACCTTAGACTAACACGGGTTACAAGGAGCCTTATAAGGCATCTTACTTATAAGGCACCTTACAAGGCACATTACAAGGTGCCTTGTAAAGTGCCCTATAAGGTGCCTTGTTAGCTGCCTTATAAGGTGCCTTGTTAGGTGCCTTGTAATGTGCCTTGTAATGTGCCTTATAAGGTGCCTTATAAGGTGCCTTGTTAGGTGCCTTATAAGGTGCTTTGTAATGTACTTTATAAGGTGCCTTGTTAGGTGCCTTATAAGGTGCCTTGTAATGTGCCTTATAAGGTGCCTTGTTAGGTGCCTTATAAGGCGCCTTGTAAGGTGCCCTATAAGGTACCTTGTTAGGTGCCTTATAAGGTGCCTTGTAATCTGCCTTGAAGGTGCCTCATTTATTTATTTATTTACATTCTCTTATATACCGCGCTATTCTGCATCAGTGCGGTTTACATTGAACAAACTAAAATTACATTGAACAGGGCATTATAACTTGGAGATAACTATTTTACAGGGAAGATGGGCTATGGAGAGTTAAGTGGCTTGCCCAAGACCACAAGGAGCACCTGTGTGACTAGAAACCCCAGTCCTTCCGGCCCAAGGTTGCTGTCCTCTAGTGGGATTTGAACCACCGACCTTCCGGCTTGAAGTACCTTGCCCCAACCATTAGGCCACTCCTCCACTCCTAAGCTGCCCTATAGGGTGCCAAATAGGCTAAGCGCCATATTTGGCACCCCTTGACAAGGCACCTTAGAAGGCACCCTGGGTTATGGAGCCATAGGTTAAGGTGGCCTAACATGGTGACGGTGTCCTAGGTCAGTGTGCCCTAAGGGCTGCAAGGTGCTTCAGAATGACATGCATGACCTGTGAGGCATAGAGACAGATGTAGCCCTAACACTAGATAGAGCACCGAGGAAAGGCAATGAACAGGTGAGTGAAGGAGGGAGAGCTGGGAGCTGCTGGATCTGCCATATCTGCGGGCATCCCATTTGGCTGCCAGTACTGTTGACAAACATGTTGGGGGCAACTGTACCACAGCACAGGGTGTTGGCAATGTAAAGTACTGGAAGGACAGTGGGTGGCAGATGATGGGCATACGTCTCCCCCAGTGGAGGCTGAGGTGGCAGGATAGTTACAATGATGGGTGGACAGAGGAGTGATGGTGCCATGCAGATCAGGCACAGGTGAGGCAAGCATGAAGAGGCGAAATGCAGGAAAGGGTATCAGTGCAAGACATGGGGTGGCAGCCTGCACAGGTAGACAGGACTCTACACAGCTGACAGATGCAGATAGATGGACCGAAGGAATGTTGGCAACTGTGGCAAGGGTATTATGGGCTGGCAGCACAGACCTGCAAAAAATATGACTGATACAGGCATGCAAACTATTTGAGTAGGACAGGCATGAAAGGAGGGAACAATGAGGAATTGAACCCATGAACACTGCTGAGAACAGCATTGTACTAACCAGTAGGCTTTACCTCCATGGCGTATCTCACAGCAATGGCTGGGTACAGAAGGACTGCAGGTCACCCCACAAACTGTCTGCTCTGAGTGCTAGGATAGGTTAACCCCACCAGTACCCACGATGCAATGCAAATGCTGAATAGCTGTCTACAGCTGATCACCAAATGGGGTCTGCACCTCTCCGGTACCTCAGCTTGGAAAGACGAACTGACAGTGTGTGATACTGGCACAGAGTAGCTACAGACCATGCCATTGTGCAGGCTCTGTGTTCACCCTGAGGATAGGATTGGCGCCCAGCACTAGGTCCGCAGTACATGTGGTGCTAGAGATAGGTCCTGCTGTACATCCCTATCACTACCAGTTTATGACATGTGTTTCTTGTGTGCATCTGAAGGTAATTTGGTGTTCATCTGAATTCTGCAGTCACATGTGGCCCTCTGGGACCAGACCCCACCTCACCCCACCCCACCCAGATTAGTGTGAACCCAGTGTTAGGGTCTGGCTGACATGGGCACCCGTTATCAGGGCAGAAGGGTTTCTAGACTTGCATGAGGTTTGTTTAGCAGTGTCTCTACAGGTCAATGTAATACACACTATATACCCCAAAGGGCTCACAATCACCCTTTTTGCAGGTAAGGGACAAGTGCCTGAGCCCCGATAAAGCAACCTCCATCCTGCTGGTATAAGAGAGTCCTCCAGGGTTGGTGGGTCAGAGCCATACCTGTGACTGGGGCAGTGACAGACCAATAATAATGCTGAGGTTAGGTCTGGAAAACCTCAACTGCTTCACCCCACAGTCTGCCATTCATCAGCACACAGCACAGTCAAACTGCACCTGCAGCACCCTACAAGGTGCTCCAACCCTGCACAGACTAACTGCACACAGTCCATAGTGCATGCTCACAGAGGCACTATGGGCACCAAGCAGACATCTCAGTGATTGGGCCCAAGCATTGGGAACACAGACATATCACTGGATGCAGGTAGTGTAGAGCGCTATGTGGGAACCTAGACATGCCATGGTCAGAGTGAGAGTGTCCTCCCAGCATGACATGCTGTGGCCACCCTGTCCATGCAGGCGGTGGTTGGGCACTACAGTGTCCCAGCCATTGCCCCACACCCTGTGAAGATGCATCCTGACCAATCCGTCCTGTCTGGGCCATACCCACAATACCTTGCTCCTCATTATGCACATATTCAGGCTAACACTGGTAACAGTGGGACTTTGTGGGCCCAGTGAGGTGTGGGAAGCCACAAAACAATGGATAGACATACAAACACACGCACTCCTATTGCAGCATTGTGCAAAGATAGGGGTGGTTGGCAACCCTGCCCTCCACACTGGTCCTGATCACCGTGCCGACATTGATAAACTGTGCAGGAATTAGTAGTAGTGCTCTGGTGATAACTGCAGCTTCGTGCTGGTGCCAAGAGCCTGACTCTCCATGTAGCTTTGGATTGTGGAGCCTGTGTGAGTGGATATTTGCACCCCTGATCGCTGCTGCTTTGGGCTTTGCACATGTTGCTGTTGTATCTGCATTGTAGGGTAAAATATAGGGACATACTCTACAGGATCCACAGCTGGGACTTCAACATGTGACCCTCTGCTTTTGGACATACTGGCTGTGTGTACTACACCACACTGTTGCCACAGATGTGGAGTAATCCCTGGAGCTACCTGTACTTTTCCTCAGCCAGACCTTTTATGTTGCACTTCATACCACGTACTGGTACAGGGCATGGCCTAGATCCACTGCAGACAGGTGCCACTGCCCCCTCCAGCACGGGCACACCCCCCCGCCATGCTGACATGACCATATGCTGTCGGTGCGGGTAGTGCGCAGTCCCAGGCCATCCACTGTGTGGGTAGGTGGTCGCCTGGGGAGCGGGCTCTGGGGTGGGGAGGCATACGTGGGCATCCTCACATCTGCCCCATCACCGCCTACCAATATTATATCCCTTCCGCTTGGGGGAGGGTTGGCTGGGGGGATATCAGGTCAGTGCCCTGGCAACTGTTAGCTAGGGTGGACCAGGTAGATGTAGGTGGATTGTGTTTGGCCCTTGTCAGCTGCTGTCTTGCTGATGTTCGGATTCTATGTTTTATGTGCCACCTAGGTGACTGCCTAGTCCACCCTGTGCTCCAGCTGCCCCCACTACATGTCCTGCCTGCAGCCCTCTATGTCCCATTTGCACCATCGCTATTTCATACTTGGGCACTATGCTGTTGCTGCAAATGGAGCACTACTATCACTTTTCTTGGGCTCCCTGCCTATGTTGTACATTGCTGACGCTGAAATGGTTTCACCCTCCTGCAAATGTACATCTAATGACAGGTTTTCAGTCCCGGTAATGTTCGGCCCTTCATTTCCCCATGTTAGTGTAAAAGGAGCCTCTCCTCGCCCACTCCCTGCCCATTGACCCCTTCTCTCAACCTCTCTCCACCCTCTGTGGGACTTACCACGGCCGGTGACGTTAAGGCACGTTAAGTAACGTTAACGCGCATTAACGTTACTTAACGCGCGTTAACGTAGCTGCTGCTACGTTACCACAGTTTAGTATACATAACCCTTAATGTGGACAAGTGCAAAGTTATGTACCTAGGAAAGAACAACCCAAACTATGGTTACACAATGCAAGGTTCTACATTAGGAACCACCATCCAGGAAAAAGATTTCAGTGTCATCGTGGATAACATGCTAAAACCCTCCGCCCAGTGTGCAGCAGTGACCAAGAAAGCAAATAGAATGCTAGGAATCATAAGGAAAGGAAAGTAGAATAAAGCAACGGATATTAGAATTCCTCTGTATCGTTCTATGGTGCGACCGCACCTTGAATATTGTGTGCATTTCTGTTCGTCATATCTTAAAAAGGATATAGCATTATTAGAGAAGGTACAGAGAAGAACCACCAAAATGGTAAAGGGGATGAAAGGATACCCCTATAAAGAAGGGCTAAAAAGGTTAGGGCTCTTCAACCTGGAAAAGAGATGGCTAAGGGGAGATATGATAGAGGTCTATAAATTAATGAATGGGATGGAACAGGTAAACATAGATCAATTGTTTATGCCATCAAAATATAGAAAGACTAGGGGACATGCAATGAAGCTACAGGGTAACCTATTTAAGACTAATAAGAGAAAATATTTTTTCACTCTACATTTAATCAAACTCTGGAATTTGTTACCGGACGGTGTAGTAAAAGCTGTTAGTGTAGTCAGGTTTAAAAAAGGTTTGGACAAGTTCCTGGAGGTAAGTTCCATAAACCATTATTAAAGGAACCCGGGAAATCTACTGCTTGCCTGTAGCAGCAGAGCGCAGACAAACCAATGATACCAGGAGTCTGTTCAGAAGGTCCAAATCATTTATTTGTGCACAAGTCTCAAGCAAAGTCAATTTCAAAATGGCTGAGCAAAGTTCTCTGGCAATACAACAACTTTTATAGACTTTAGCTTCATTCTAGGTATAGAAAAACATTTCATTGGTCCCGGTAACCTCCCGTACCTCCCGTACCCCTTCTATTGGTCCCGGTACTGATATGATTATCCAATTATGTTCTTTCAGTGGGCTCAGCACCTGCTTACCCCCCCTTCTAGTCCCAATTACAATGGCCAGTTCACCAATTTGTTACTTTCCTTCTCTCAAGGCCATTGAGCCAGTTTGTACGTGTAGGGAAGCAGGGCTCTATAACTTCTCTGTCAGCAGTTTTAAACATGAATTTCTGTATTTTTCCATCTGTTCTGCTTGTCTAAGCTAATTCAATACTTTTACTGAATTCTAATTCTACAGTAGCATATTGGGGGATGTGCAATTCCTATGGGCCTCTTCACAAGCTTCATTTACAGGTCAAGCTAGTTAGGCTTGCTTGCTTATGTCAGACACTGTGGATCACAGGCCTTCACCTGCCACATGCCCTAAAACAAGCATTGTGGAACCTGTGTCTCTTGGGGAAACTGCTAGGTACTTGTGACTTAGATTAGCCAATGTTGGAAACAGGATACTGGGCTTGATGAACCCTGGTCTGACCCATTATGGCATATCTTATGTTGTTATGTTCCTGATGCCTATTTGTGCCTGGAGCAGGTATAAATATTGACATGCCTAGACATGCCTCTGCCATATCCCTGTGCCTACTTGGACATTCCTGCACTGAAGCCATCTGCAATCGTCATTTGTGGAATGACCACAGAGAGGTGTACGTGATTTTGCCATCCACGTGCACGTTTTTAGATGTCCAAATCACGACTAAATCTTTTAAAATGACTCTCTTAGACAATTACATTTCAAACACATGTGAAAAGTGTTATACTGTGGCAGGCTAGGGCCTACAATATCCTGTAAACGTATGGGAGGCCTGTAAACTAGGCCTAGATCCTAACCCCCACCTGAGAGTAGTATTGAAAAGAACCCTTTCTTTCCCCCATGAAGTTTGTATAAGTTCTTTATGCTTGGTTTGTTCTGTCCTTGCATTTTCTGAGCTAGCAATGTCCTTGCAGTAGAATTGTATCCATGTTTAAGACTATGTCTTTGTTAAAACAGTTTGAGCAGAAAGGAGGGGGGACCGGGCACAGACCGGGTCACCGATTGGACAGGTGTAAGGGGTGTCAAACCAATAGAAAGTTATGCTTCTATCAAACTGCAAAAACTGTATATAAGGAATTGGCTATCATTGTCATTGCTCATTCTTTTCAGACACTAAAGTTGTCCGTTTGAGCCTGTGCACAAAATAAATTGGCTTGGATCCTTGAACTGACTCCTGGTATTATTTATTGCATACAAATCAGCTGATACATTTCTTGGTGCATTGGCTGGGAAGTGTGAGTAGTGTGATGGTATTCAAGTAAATATACCACGACTTCTCGCCTCAAAGGTTTGGTCTGGCTGGAGCCGCACCTGACTGATCGCAGGGGAGCCTCTGGCGCCACCGGTCCTCTTGTATTGGAGAGGATTCCTCCTTGCCTCCACATGTTGCTGGTTATGGCTGGCCAACACCTCTGAACCCGAGGGGAGTCCGGGATTCAACTCATGACCTGAACTTGCCACTTGGTACCGGATCCGGTGAGTAGAAGTTTTCTTTACTACTCAGATAGTCAGTTTTGGGAATATGGTATGGTAAAAAAGAGAGCCTGATCACCTCTCCAGGGCGGTCCTAGTAAGCCTCGCATAAGTGGTAGCGGAGCAGAAGCCACCGACTCTATGGCATGGTTAGTCAGTAAGGCCTTGGGAATTTGGGAGAAACGTTGCTAGCATGTTTGTCTGTGTGTGTGAATGAGAGGTCTTGAAATACAGACCAAGCAAGTGCGGACTCCTGAGTAGCGCAGTTCCTGGCCGGGTGACCGTGCCCAGGTCGCAAAAAGGAGGAAGCATCTGGTGTTTGTGTCCCTCACTGTTTCTAGGGCTGTACGAACCCCTTACCGACAGTCCGATTACCCGTACCCTCTGTCTGTTGTTTGTATCTGGTTTTGTTATTTGTTGAAACCGCTGGTTTCCCTTCTGGTGTAATATAAACAGTTTACCGATTAAGGGACAGTACTGAGAAAGAAAAAAGAGAGAACCCCCCCCCCCTCCCTCAGGAGTCACTTTAAGGAATCGAATCTAAGCACCGCACAGCGAGACAAGCTGTTTCAGTGATTTTATTTTTTTTTCAGCACAGCGTGAGAGAGACGGTATCTCTAGTAAGCAGAGGGAGAAGGGGTGTGTCTTTCACACAGCCTAGTTCTCATTAACCCCTTCAGAGCTCCTCAACTGTTCTTGTTGTATTTCTATGTCAACTGTTAGAGGTCCGAGTACGGACCAAGTGAGGAGGATTCTGTAGAGCTAGTATTATTTGTTATGGCATGTTACCTTTCAGAACTATCCAGGGGGGAGGGTCTAGTTCAGTTTTAGTGTGCAGGGTGAGATTCCTTAAAAGAAATACTTTATTCTGATCAGATAGGCTGTTAGGTATAATGCATTTGTGGGCTTAGCTTTGTCTTGTGTTCTGAACTGATTAAAGTTCTTTACTTTAGCTAAATGAAACAAACAGAAATGATAGGAAAATTAAAGAAACTGCTTCTGTTTTTCCTTTGACCTTCGAAGTAGAGGTTAAGAGCCCTGACAGGACAATGAAGCATCCCGAGCCAGTAGTTACCAGATTGCGACTTGAAAATAATTTAAATCCTGAGTGAATGAGGAGTTAATGGTGCTTGAATTTTATCTCTGATATATGTATATATATATATCTTTGGTTTTAACTGCGTATGCTATCGAGCAAAATTAAAAGTAAAATGGGATTTTATATACTGTGGCAAGCACCTCATAGAGGACATACTTATTGTTCATAAATTACAGAAAAAAAAAAGAAAGCTGTAACTCAGCTGCATGGTAATTAGTTGAAAGTCAGAAAAGAAACCTATTGTTTATTTTGTTAAGATACCGTCAAGGTTGGCTGAAGCTCTCAGTAATTTGCTTTCAACTAACTTAAAAAGGGGAGTGTTTGCATTCCAGATATCCACCAACTTTATGAAAAAGTATCCGTTTCATGTCCTTTGAATATCTGCTTTCTGAACTGTAAGATTTAAAGTAATTTCTTTGCATTGTTCAGCTTAGTGCTGATGACTGCTGGCAGTTAGTTTCATGCCAAGTATTTTTAAGTTTTCTACAGCATTCTCACTGAGAACAGTGTATACGATCGACTCTAGTCATACGTAACAGATATGTGGCCATCATGTTAGGCGCCATATTTCTTTCTATTGGGATTGATGTTATAACATGTTGCAAAATAATAGTTTTATATTTTAAGGACTTTATCTAAATTGTTCCTATTTAGAATGAGCACATACATCCATTATGCTTATTGCAACTAATCTAAGCTTATGTTTTCTGCCTACCCTTTGTTTACAGCAATAATAAGTTTTTAATAATAAGTTTTTTAATAAGTGCACCCAGAGGAACATTGTTGCATAGTTCTGACTCATAGTCCACAGGAAAATGCAGCCTGACTGCCCGCCCCCTCTGTCTGTTGTCAAGTACATCATCATGGGGGGGGGGGGGGTTGGAGTCCACGCAAATTCTGTTGAAATGTATGACTAGGAATTTTAGCAAGGGATTTGCTGGAGACTATGGAATAGAAATGTCTCCGTCCCAATTAGAAATGCTTTGTGATAGGGAGTGGCCAATACTGGTCTCATCATGGCCCCCTGGTGGTACCTTTGATGTTAGTATCATATCCTTAGTTCACCAGGTTGCACGAAAAGAACATCCTGACCAGTTCCCTTATATAGACTTCTGGTTAAATGTTTGTGAAAAAGAGCCATCCTGGATGAAACGTTGTTATGAGGAACAGTGTAGGATATTTGTAGCAACTACCCAAGGGGTCCAGAAGCCTGGGGAAAAGAAACTGCCTGTCTATTCAGCCCCAGAGTCCCTAGACATTCCGTCCCTTCCGCCCCAGTTCCTCTATAGGCCAGTCCCCTCGGCTCCGCCACTATCCCAGGCAGAGCCTGTCCAGGAGGAACCCATTCCTGCAGTTTTACCCCGGGTGTCCTCCCAACGGCTCCTGCGGCTGGAGTAGGCGCTCCCCTCCCCGGCTGGAAGCCCCGGCTCAGTTCAAAGTACTCCGAGTGGGCCACAGTCCACCGATGACACTACAAGCCCATTCGCCAGTTCAGGGTCACTCACAGCCAGCGCCCAAGAACATGAAGTGGAACCCCAACAGTCCCGATTGCCAAATGCCTTCAGAAGTACAATTACCAGTAAAAGGGATGGTCACGTTATACCATTGTGCCAGGTCCAGGGCCTACCCACCCTTAATACCGAAGGCCAGGTTGTGGTAGGGCCGACCAGCCTTGTTTATGTGCCTTTTTCCACCACTGATTTACTGAACTGAAAGATGCATTATGCCTCCTACACTGAGAAGCCTCAGGATTTGATTGAATTAATGAACAGTATTATGCAGACCCATCAGCCTACCTGGTCTGATTGCCACCAGCTCCTGTCCACCCTTTTCAGCACTGAAGAGCGAGCGCGAATTGTGCAGGCCTCCTTTAGATGGTTAGAAGAAAATCCTGTAGGAGATGCAGGCCTGGACTCTTGGCAAGCAGCCACCGTGGATTTACCAAATGATGGCCCCAAGTGGGATCCAAATAGTGCAGACAGCCCTCAATCGGTTCCGCCAAGCCCTCATGCAAAGCCTGAAGAAGGGAGGCCAGAAAGCCATGAATATTGGAAAAATATCTGAAGTTCTCCAATGACCAGATGAGAGCCCAGCAGCCTTCTATGAATGATTATCTGAAGCCTACAGACTATATACCCCATATGATCCAGCGGCCCAGGAAAATTTGCACATGGTAAATGCTGCATTCGTGAGTCAGTCCCAGGGGAGACATAAAGAGAATACTGCAAAAGTTGGAAGGATTTGCGGGCATGAATACAGCCCAGTTAATGGAAGTTGCTCAGAAAGTGTTTATGAATCGTGATCAAGAATGCAAGGCTCCACATTAGAAACCACCACCCAGGAAAAAGATTTAGGAGTCATCGTGGATAACATGTTAAAACCCTCCGCCCAGTGTGCAGCGGCGGCCAAGAAAGCAAATAGAATGCTAGGTATCATAAGGAAAGGGATGGAGAATAAAACAAAGGATATTATAATGCCTCTGTATCGCTCCATGGTACGACCGCACCTTGAATATTGTGTGCAATTCTGGTCACCGTATCTTAAAAAGGACATAGAGTTATTAGAAAAAGTACAGAGAAGAGCCACCAAATTGGTGAAGGGGATGGAAGGCTACTCCTATGAAGAGAGGCTAAAAAGGTTAGGGCTCTTTAACCTGGAAAAGAGACGGCTGAGGGGAGATATGATAGAGGTCTATAAATTAATGAATGGAGTGGAACGGATAAACGTGGATCAATTGTTTACGCTATCAGAATATAGAAGGACTAGGGGACATGTAATGAAGCTACGGGGTAAACTAATTAAGACAAATAAGAGAAAATATTTCTTCACTCAACGTGTAATCAAACTCTGGAATCTGTTACCGGAGGATGTAGTAAGGGCTGTTAGTATAGCTGGGTTTAAAAAAGGTTTGGACAAGTTCCTGGAGGAAAGGTCCATAAACCGCTATTAAAAAGGGACCCAGGATATCAATGCTTGACCTAGTACAAGCACTGCAGAACCTGTGTCTTTTGGGGAAACTGCTAGGTACGTATGACCTAGATTGGCCACTGTTGGAAACAGGATACTGGGCTTGATGGACCTCGGTCTGACCCAGTATGGCATTTCTTATGTTCTTATGAGGGAAAGTGAACGTAGAATGAAGAAGAAAGCTGATTTTCTTGCTGCAGCTCTAGTTGAAAGACGCGGAGGAAGTTTCTCTAACAGAAGGACTCGAGGACGTGGAAGGGGCCGAGGAGATGGTTGGCCCCCATTGGGTGCAAATCAGTGTGCCCACTGTAAGGAAGAAGGACATTGGAAGAATGAATGCCCAAATTTTGACTCCGCCTCCCGGAGGGGAGGCGGGAGCACTTGGAGAGCAGGGGGCGATTCTGGCATCGGGGAGGAATGCATCGCACACAGTTCCAGCAGGGAGAAGCCTCTGTAGAGGGAGTGGCAACCGTTGAGGGCTACTACACGGATGAAGACTAGGCCAGACCGGGCTCCAAGTTCTCTCTGGGTCCCCAGGAGCCTATGGTCAGTTTGAAGATTGGGGACCAATATATGGACTTTATGGTGGATACGGGGGCCGGACACTCAGTGGTGGTCAGACCTGTGGCTCCGTTATCGTCCTGATCTATCACTATTGTTGGGGCCACTGGGGCTAGGGCCACCAAGCCTTTTCTGCAAGCTAGGGGGACAGAAAATAACGCACCAGTTCCTGTATATGCCTGAATGCCCTATTCCACTTTTGGGCCGAGATATGCTTGCCAAGCTCCAGGTGCAGATATCCTTTGATGAAGGGGGAAAAAATGGAAATGACTGTGAACTCAAAATCTGCTGGCCTGATGGTGCTGTCTGTCCCCCGAGAAGAAGAATGGCGGTTCTATAGTCCATTTTTATCCAAAGCAGCTAGCCCCCGTATACCTACCAGCATTTCAGCTCCGCCCGGAGTGTGGGCAGAGAATAATTCTCCTGGCCTAGCAAAGAATATAGCCCCTGTGCTTGTCACCCTTAAATCAGGAGCGGAACCAGTGCATGTGAAACAATATCCTGTCCCACGACCAGTAATTGAAGGCATTCATCGTTATCTAAAGAAATTACTGCAGTACGGACTCCTTAGAGAATGCCAATTGCCATGGAATACCCCCCTCCTCCCAGTCAAGAAGCCTGGGACAGGTGACTACCGCCCAGTGCAGGATTTGAGATGAGTGAACAATGCAGTTGAAACCATACATCCAGTAGTACCAAATCCCTACACCCTCTTAGGACTGATTCCTGCTGAAGCTACTCACTTCACTGTTTTGGATTTAAAGGATGCCTTCTTTTGCATATGCCTGGCATCCACCAGTTAACTCCTGTTTGCATTTGAATGGGAGAACCCGACCACCGGAAGGCGAGGCCAACTCACCTGGACTCGATTACCTCAAGGATTCAAGAACTCACCCACCATCTTCAGTGCTGCTCTTAATCAAGATCTATCAAGTTACTCTGTGACTCCAGGAAAAAGAGTCCTGCTCCAGTATGTGGATGACCTGCTTGTAGCCACCAACTCCAAAACTGAATGTGTGCAAGCCACCAGTGATCTCTTGCACCTCCTGAATGAAGCTGGATACAAGGTCTCCAGAGCCAAGGCGCAGTTGTGCCAAACAGAAGTAAAATACCTGGGATTCCATCTGTCTAGAGGGGTCCGGAGATTGGGACCCGAGCGAAAGGAAGCAGTATGCCGCATCCCTACCCCCGCCACCAGAAAGCAGGTGAGGGCCTTCTTGGGAGCTGCCGGCTACTGTCAAATATGGATACCCAACTTTGCGCTCTTGGCAAAGCCATTGTACCAAGCCACCAAAAGAATGGAGCGATCTCCCATGGAATGGGGCCCAGAACAGGATAAAGCGTTCAAATCGTTGAAAGCAGTTTTGATGTTATCACCAGCCTTGGGCCTACCAGATGTATGTCCATGAGTCAAGTGGAAATGCTCTGGGTATATTAACCCAAACCCTTGGATCTTGGCAGCGACCTGTAGCCTATCCATCAAAGCAGCTGGATACTGTTGCAAAAGGATGGCCACCTTGCCTGAGAGCCGTTGCAGCTACAGTTCTCTTGGTGAGTGAAGCCGACAAGCTCACCTTAGGTCAGAGTCTCCAGGTTACAGTGCCACACTCTGTCCTAACCCTCATGGAACATAAAGGAAATTACTGGTTCACGAATTCCCGCATGCTAAAGTACCAAAGCATGCTGTGCAAAACCCTTCGATTACAGTTGATCGTCAGTCAAGCTCTGAACCCTGCTACACTATTACCAGTTGGTCCAGGTCCACCCGACCATGATTGCTTGGAAGTAATGGATACTGTGTTCTCCAATGAACAACCCTGAACAGACTTTCTTTGTGGATGGAAGCAGTCTTGTCATCAACGGACAACGTCGTGCTGGCTATGCAGTAGTGACCCTGGACATGGTAGTTGAATCTTCAGCTTTGCTCCCAGGAACCTCAGCACAGGAGGCTGAACTGATAGCCCTCACTAGGGCACTGATAATAGGGACAGGGCTCCGCTTGAATGTGTACACAGACTCCAGCCCCCAGGTCCAACTGTAATCCCTGAATCATTGGGCCCAGCCTTTGTCCATGCTTTTCACCAAGCCACACATTATAGGAAAAACAGCTATGGAAAAAGCTTTTAGGCCCATTTCTATATCCCGCTGCTAGGGGATATGCGTCAGATTGGATGCGAAATCACTAGACAAGAGCTGTTGGCTTTAGGTTCTGTCTTACAGAGTCTCTACGTTCGGGTACTAATGTAGAATCTACAGCCCTACTCCTGCCACCACCGGAAGCTGGCAGGTCCACGTACAGCAGAAGCTTGAGGAATCTACAGCCCTACTCCTGTCACCCACCGAAAGCTGACAGGTCTATGTACGGCGGAAGCTGTGGAAGAAAAGAACTTAAGTGATAGCTATGTGTTTGCTTCTTCCATGTCTCCTACCCCTTTGCTTACGCATGATAACCTCAATTATTGATAGCACTGTAGTACGGAAAACAGCTACAAAAGTATTAGCTATGTGGCAATATTACCCTATACCCCAAAATAATGCTTTTACACAAGTATAATATGTGATTTAATTCTCACCCTTTCTCACTTGCGGGTGAGAATAATCAAAGGGGGAATGTGGCAGGCTAGGGCCTACAATAGCCTGTAAACGTATGGGAGGCCTGTAAACTAGGCCTAGATCCTAACCCCCACCTGAGAGTAGTATTGAAAAGAACCAAAGTTTAGAAATCTGCTTTAAACTGCTTTTTGAAAGTCCCTTTCCTTCCCCCATGAGGTTTGTATAAGTTCTTTATGCTTGGTTTGTTCTGTCCTTGCATATAAGGAATTGGCTATCATACGTCATTGCTCATTCTTTTCAGACACTAAAGTTGTCCGTTTGAGCCTGTGCACAAAATAAATTGGCTTGGATCCTTGAACTGACTCCTGGTATTATTTATTGCATACAAATCAGCTGCTACAATACTAGTCTTAATAAAGTTAGAACTAGAGGGAAAATGGCTGCAAACAATCTTTTGACTGCCTTTTGGTTCTGGATTCAAAATAACATCATCTGGCCCAGCATGGCAGTTCTTATGTGGCTCCTAATTTGTGATGTCTTAGCGATCAATTGTTTTCCCAGAGTATTTTTCGAATGTATATTACATTAAATTTAATTTCAAGGATTTATGAATGTAATCCATGGAAAAAAAATAACTTTTTTAAAATATCTGGCACTCAGTGGCTTCAGGGCATTACAGCTACTGACCATTGTCCCCAGGCGCCCCTACTGGCGTAGGAAATAAGGGCGTCCGGTGACATTTAATTTATTTTAAGGAGTAGTTGAGCTGAAGGACCAGGAGGATTCTGGTCCTTGTAGTGCAGAACTCCTTATAAAGAACAATCTACGCCAAAGTGTAGGGTAATAAGGCTTTATTCCCCCTTATAATGAAAGGCTTTTCATACCTTGGCTTCTGTAGGCTGCCACACCCAGGACTCAGCTTGTGACGTAGCTTCTCAGGCTGACAAGCTGTTCTGTGCACTTGCCACTTCCCCAGCACTTGCTCTTGCCTCCGCCTCTTCTGGTACCTGTTCCTCCTTCACTGATCATCTGGTTTCCTTTATAAAGGGATTTCTGGTTTGCATGTTCTGAGTTTGAGGACAGGTGAAACTGCTTGTTACTAATGTGATCAATGCTAGAGCACGTTGCTTCAGGTAAGTGATGTTACTTACCTGTAACAATGGTTCTCCGGGGACAGCAGGATAAGTCAGCCACACTTGGTGTCGTCATCCGACGGCGCCGAGACGGAAGTACTCTCCATAGCTCAGAAGGGCTTTCGCCCTTCTGAGCATGAGCCAACTGGCCCCACCCCCGGCCCGCCCCTAGCTAGCCAGTTTGTCCCCAGCTGAGCCTTAGCCGCTAGGAGGCGGGCATTGGTCGGAGGCCGACCCCTTCCCAGGGGAGGAGGGTGGGTATGTGTGGCTGACTTATCCTGCTGTCCCCGGAGAACCATTGTTACAGGTAAGTAACATCACTTTCTCCTAGGACAAGCAGGATGAGTCAGCCACACTTGGTGCCTCCCAAGCTACCAAATGCTGTGGTGGAAGGGGTAGCCGAGGTACTGGATTCGTACAGGTGTACCCTGGGTTAACCTGAGGCCGCACCGTTAGGTGGGATTAACCGCAGTGTGCCGGGAGGCGTTGGTAAACGCGTAAGTGCAGCGCGAGCGCACAGTGAAAGTGGGCATGCACCCATGGGATGCTGGACATGTAATCTGCAGTCCCAATGCGTGCATATGCCGTAGCAGTGATTATGAGATCATACGGTCTCCATGTGCCGCGACCGAGATGCGGTAGCGGTGAAAGACTGAAAGTAAGGAGTAGGAGGCGCTACCAGAGTGATGAGATTCGAGTATCAGTACCGCCACGTACGGGGTGGAGACTGTGAGGGTAAGAGCGGCATCAAATTGATCATGCTACAAGAGTGGAGTGAATGGAGCCTTAATACCCCAATGGCCATGAGACAGTCTCTGGTTTGGTCGTGTGATAGGCGATGTGTTACTCCATGTTGCCATGGTCCTGGACCATGTGTATGGTCTTGGACAGCGCTGTCCAGGTGTCTGCTGTAATGGTATAGGGCAGTGTGTAGTGTTAGGCCCAGGCACAATTGAGGCTGCGAGGCCTCAGGTTGGGGATGGACTCTTTGGTGCAGTTAGAGTTTCGTGCCTGCTCTTGACTGGGTCTGAGCCCTTGGCCGAGCGGGAAAGCCTGTGGGGTCTCTGGAGACGTGTCCCCCACCATTGGTGCGCCGTTTCGTGTGTGCCCTGTGCCCATAGTTGGGGCTGTGGTGCGACTCAGAGTGGGATCCCGCAGTCCGATGTCTTGCCTAACTGTCCGGGTTCCCACCGGTGGTTTGTGTGTGTCACACCCCGCTACCTAAATAGTCCATCCTAGCGAGTGGTTCCTTCAGTCATGGGTCGGCGAGGATGTTGAAAGCAGTCACCGGAGTCAGCGATCGCAAAGGGATTGGGAAACTCGTCAGGTTGCTGGTACTTGTGCCAGGCTCCATCTGGCTGCTGGTACCTGCGCCAGGCACTTTCCGGGCGCTGTAGGATTTGCATGATGACGTTGCCAAGGCACGAGCTCAGTCGTAGAAGACGACTGTTGAATAGGTCTGTAGGGTTCACCTGACGGGCCTGAATTACGACCTGTCCGCTGGGCAGGTTTCTAGTTCCCATGACTTGCATGATGATGTGCCAAGGCACGAGATCATTCGCGGAAGACTACGGGCAATCGACAGGTGGTAACTTGACCTGATCGGGTCTCGAGATTCCCATTGACTACTAGCGTTTGAGGAAGCATCCAGGGGCCTTCTGTGCAGGGCAGATGCTCGGGGAAAATATTTGTGTTCGCCAGATATGATTAAGATGTCCTAGGACCTGCCCAACCTAGGTCGTTGCCTTCCATGTTCTCCACATGGTGGGGCAGGTTGATTAGCTGTCTGGCCGTAAGGAGATTGATGGTCCTCGCCTGTGAGCAGAGTCTGCCCGGTGTTGATCCTTAAGTCCCGGTGTGAGGGCGCCTTTCTTTGGCGCTTTCTTGGGCGGAGGATGCTTGGCTGTGGTAGAGCTGAACTCAAGAGTGGTCTTCCTGCTGAGCAGGTTCGGGTCTGAGACCGCACAGAACAGTGCGACAACTGGCGGTGCTCTTGCTTCGATCCATAGCCAGACCTGCTGCCCAGTCCTGGCCTGTGGCATTTTGTTAATATGCACATGGCCTTTAATCCCTCACCAGAGGAGGATCCCAATGTCTGTGATCCCTTTACTGGTGTCGAGATTGCCACCCCCCAGACATGGCAACAGTAGCCTAGGCTGTAGGTCATAGGACTCTTAGACCTTGGTGGTACCTATTGCTCCCGTTTCAGAGGACATTACGCAGCCAGGAGTCGTGCCTCTGTCACTGGTATCGGGGTCACGTATTCTCACCAGGGAAGACGTTCTCACGGAGGCCATGGAATTCAGGAACTGTGAAGATGTGCCCTGGGCTGGGCCTGAACCTGTGGCGATCGGCAAGGCACAGTGGCTGTGGATAGTGTCCACACTGTAGCCAAGGCACAGTGGTTGTGGTGGCCCACTGTGGCCATCACCTAGATGTGGAGTTGCATGACGATGAATCCGAACGCGGTTCACCACGGTAGAGTTGCATGCCGATGAGTCGGAACACGGCTCACCACATGGATACCAACACCACTAAGACCCTGGGGGTTGCGTGTTGATGCTCGCTTTAGCAGCATCTAGGTGATGTGAGGGTCAGTCTTTCCACGGTGGCACAGTGCAAGGAGTGCTAGTGGGAATCCAATCCTGGTCTGGGAGGGGGGGGTACACCAATATTTCCAGGGAGGATGTTGCCTGCCACATGTTGGCGGCACCTGAAAGAACCCTGCCCTTGGTCAAGGGTGGTTAGTCCTGCCAGTTGTACCGATGGCAAGTTGTCCCTAGATGGCAGAGCGGCACTGCGGAGTCTGAGAGATTGTTGGGTCAGATACTGAAGGGTGCCCCAATTTTGATAATGAAGGCTAAGCTTGCTTTTTTTTTTTTTTTTTTTGGGCAACCTTTGGGCTGTGTTGGTTTTGGGTTCCGACTGACCCGGACCAGCGCAGGGAGGATGGTCACCTTAAGTAATTCTTTTTTCTGCTACTCTCAGTTGCAATGCCAAGTCTCACTGGTGTAGCAGCGATGGGAGTAAGGGCAGATTGCGTTGGGAGGCGCAAGGACCTGTTTCCAGTGCATAGGCGCACGCTGGTTGAGGATCAAGTCATAGGGTAATAGGCTCACTATCATAGTGTGCCTGTTTCACGAGCGGAGGCCTGGAGGAGCTCTGTTGGGATTGAGTTCTGGTATTGGCTGGCCATACGAGAGAATTGTCAGGCTCCTAGAGCTGCAGATTGGGCCAGGATTACCAGGGCTCCGCCTTGGTTTTCCGTGCGTCCGAGATTCCCAGGTGGCGGGAGCCTGGTGTCGCTTGTGGTATGAATGCCACTAAGGGCACACTGCCACCTTTTCAGCAGTGTATGCTTGGCAGGAGCCTGGTGCCATTTGGCACATTGCCCTCCTTTTAGCACTGCATGCTGGTAAATGTGGGGGCTGAGTTGGCAGGACCGACAACTGGGATTTGAACCTGCGACTTTCTGCTCCTGAAGGCACTGGCTGTGTGCGCTGCACCACCGTCTTGGCACTTTGGTGTTGTCGGGCTAGTGACATGCTGGGTCAGCAGTTAAGGGTGAACCGACTGCCCTGTAAGCACTGCCATTCTGGCGGTATTTAACCCTCCGCCTCTCTTATCCCTACCCGAGAAATCCAGAGAGGGAATCCAGGGAGGAATTGCAATGCAGGTTGATCTTGTCCCATGCGTAAATAGGCAGGCCGGTTGAGCTTGTGCGCCGGAGGCCCTTTTCCCACGCTACTTCTATAGTTACCTTCAGGTACCGCAGCATTCGCTGTCCTGAGGCCATGGCGGGTTGAGAGACTTGGCCAAGCCCTACTACTTTTCACCCGCGGAGCAGAGGGTGGAGTATGTCCACCGCTGGCCTCCCCACCAGACCACTTTTTATACCCCAGAGTAGAAAGTAAGCATAGTGCGGCCGACCTCCCTACCCGGTGGAGTCTACTCGAGGGAGTAGCCACCGTGCGAGGGGTAAGCTGATGAGTTGCGGGCCTTACACAGCATTCATGGGTTCCCATTCCAGGGAGGAGCGGCGGCTGCATTCGGGCCATTGCACGCTTCCGCCGCCCAGGATGATGCCGAGGATGATTGTGGGGAGCTCTTGGATGCACCTCTGTGCCGGCAAGTGCTGCTCCTGTCGCCACTGACCCAGACAATTGCATCACCTGGCACCTGCTGGTTGTGTCATGAAGGGAAGAGGAGGATTCTTGCTGATATTGGCTGGAGCAGAGCCTCCTATCCTTTGGGGCATCAGTTATGCGAGGGCAGCCAGCATAAAAATGCAGCTAGAGTTGGTTCAAGTGAATTCCTTAGGAACTGCAGCGGGCACAGCCACAGAATGCTTGCTGCAGCTGAGATTGGGCTTTTAAAGCAATCTTCCCCATAATACGTAATGCCTCAGCCAGCCTTGTTCATTGGGCACTGAGGGGGATTGAGCCCCTGATCCCTGCACCATTGGTCAGTGTTTTAACCATTGCGCTGTGCCCACCTGCTGCTTCTGCTTATGTTACTGCTGATGTGCTGGGTTCCAGCATCAGCGCGGTCCTAGGAGCCGCCTCCACATCGAACCAAACCCTCGGTGCCGATGGGGGGGGGGGGGTGTTGTCTATGCGATCGGCTCTTCCTTCTGTCATCGGTCCATCTAGAAGACGCCTCCGCGTTGAACAGAACCCTCGTTGCTGATGGAGGAGTGTTGTCTGCGCTATCGGCTCCTCCTTCGCTGCCTGGATCGGAGCCGAGGCGCTGCCGGGGGGGGGGGGGGGGAGCCGTGAGCCGTGAGGTAATCAGGCCATTAACGCGGCATCTGGTCCTGGAACCAGTTCCAGGTGTCTGCGCCGACGCATCTGCACCGAACGAGATTGTCAGTGATTTGGGTGTTCTCTGCGCTGGTGCCTCCCACTTCATTACGTTTGGACTGGCGCCGACCAATGGGGCCGTCGGGGGAGGAGCTTGGTCCTAACGTCAGAGGCAAGATGGCCGCCGCCATGTGGGCCTCATGGACGGCTGGATCGGGTGCCGGAGAAAAGGCACCGTTCTGACCTGGGCGGCTGGGAGCATGGAGGAGCAAGGTGGCAGCCCCCTGTATCCTCCCCATGTGTGCAGGAGTAATCTGGGCAACTGGGGAGCGGGGCCCAGAGACGGAGGGCTCCTGGGCTGCCGTGGGGCCTAGAAACCCTGGGCTCCTGTGTCGCATCTTGCCGCGACCATCCTTAAGCCTGCGGCTGGGGGTGGAGGCCCATAGGCGCACCCTGAGCCGCGGCGGAGTCCCCCGGAGGCGCATGAGGCCAAGAGCCCCGACAGGGATCTTCTGCCATTGGAAACCCTGGGCTCCTGTGTCGCATCTTGCTGCGACCATCCTTAAGCCTGCGGCTGGGGGTGGAGGCCCTTAGGCGCACCCTGAGCCGCGGCGGAGTCCCCCGGAGGCGCATGAGGCCAAGAGCCCCGACAGGGATCTTCTGCCGCTGGAAGGACCGGGAGCCCAAGCTCTTCTTCATAGGAGAAAAAACTTGTCCAGGACCAAGGATGACTGCCGGAGGTAGGGTTTGAGCCCTAGTTTTGTTGTGTCCCAGTCATAGGCCATGTCCTCTCTTGAGGATTGAACCCTTGGTCCTCTGGCACTAGGCAGTTGCTGCAAGTGGATCTGAAAAGAGAAAACTTCGACAAAGGATTAATGGCAAGCTTTGCAATTGATAGATATAAATATGCAGTAGAAGATAATTATTCTTAAGGTATTTTTAAAGGAGAGTAGAAAATGTCCGTCTTGCTGGCAAGGCGGAAGAAGTGAAACTGGCTAGCTAGGGGCGGGCCGGGGGTGGGGCCAGTTGGCTCATGCTCAGAAGGGCGAAAGCCCTTCTGAGCTATGGAGAGTACTTCCATCTCGGCGCCGTCGGATGACGACACCAAGTGTGGCTGACTCATCCTGCTTGTCCTAGGAGAACTGTGTAATTGTTCATGCGCCCTCTGGCTGAGCTGTGCTGGAACTGCGCTCTCTGCCTTTTCTGAGTTCCATGAAAATCAGGAGTTTTTTTCAACACTGTTTCTTCTCTAGCTCCAGCCTCATGACACCATGTACAGAAGCTATTCTGTGAGGGGAGGGGTTGAGCAGTTCCAGGCACAAGGCTGCCTGCAAGTGTGCTGTGGTGGGAAACTGTTTTCAAGTGTCTGAAGCCTATGAGAGCACACAGTTGATGATGCACTTTCAGTGTGTGAAAATTAGAAAGGTTTGTTTTTAGATATTGTTTGAGAAAATTTCTTAAGGCCCTGCTTACTGGCTGTGCTGGGTAAAAGAAGTTTCAAAATGGCTATTAAGGCTTAGTTTGGGAGGCCTTTGGGTACTAATTGATGTAGAAGAGCACTATTTTTCTGGTATTGTACAGAGCTAAGCTAGTGTTCGAGTTTCAGTTTGGGGATTTCATTCTGGTGAGTAAGATGTGTGTGCTGAATGAGGTAGTATGTGAGGGTGAAGAAGCAAGAGATTTTGAGAAGACAGTGGATTTTTCTAGCTAAAGAAAGGCTGATTGCAAGGAAAGTTAAAAGCTGCTTTTATATGATTTTTCTGGGAAAAATCAGACTGAGGAAAGACTTCTGTTGTATGTGAAAAGGGTGCCTGAAGTAGAAAGGATTGCAAGAAAAGGGGTTCCCTCTTCTGGAACTGTGCATCTTTGAGAAGCCAAAATATTTTAAGCCGAGTTCAAATTTTAATTGTAGCTAAAAACAGCACAAGTTGTGAGAATAATTTCATGTGCTGACAGAAATGAAGCTGCTTTTTGCCACTTGTACTGAAGAGAAATTGCTGGTATGGGGCAGATTACATATTTCTGGTTGTGGAAAAATTAGAAAATCTGAACTAGAAGAATTTAGTTGGAAATAAAGCCTTGCATGTTTGTGCTCATTTGAATTAGACTGAGAATAAAAGTCAGCAAAGGATTTTTCCTAGCTTAGCTAAGCTTTCCTAGAGACACAGTTCTAGGCTGAATCCGAATTTATTTAAGAATACTGACTGGGGAAAAAATTTCATCGGTGTTATCACCAAGACATTACTGTGTGAGAGCACCTTAATGTTTGCTGCAAGGTTTTAATGGTTACTCAAGGCTTGTGGAAGTGGAGGAGTAGCCAGTGGTTAGAGCACTGGCTTGATAACCAGGTTTCAATTCCTCCTAGCACTCCTTGTGGCCTTGGGCAAGTCACTGGGAGGAAAGGCCCAGCAATCTACTTCCAGCCACACTGCCAAGAAAACCCAGGAGTTGCTGGGTAGCCAGGAGTCTGCACTGGCTCAAAGGTACACATTGCAATGTTAAGGTTTGTGAAGAGAGCCGTTCCCTACAGAAGCCTAACCAACTAAAACTGGCTGGCTCTCTAGGCGCAATACTGTGATTTAGGGACATTTCAGAAGTTTTAGCAAGTTCTTTGGCAATATATTTTTGGGCCAGTGAAAGGTCTTGTGACGAAATAAGTTGTGACTGGGCAGAGGTGACCTTTACCAAGAACCTCTGGTATTATATTTTCCATAAACCTGAAGGAACTTTTACATTTATAGTTCCTTAATTCATGAATATTTTGTTTGTCTGGTGAAACCTCTAAGGGGTATGTTTACTAAACCGTCTTAACGTTACCGGTGCTAGTTGCAGCGTTAATGTGAAGAATGCTATATAAGGTAGTGGGTGGTCCGGAGGTAAGGTTGCAAGGAAATGGTATCGTGCGATAGTGGGCGCCGTGGCACATTAACGTGCGTTAACCGTAAGTTCATGCCAGCGCAGCATTAGCAGCTATAAAGATGTAGCCCACTGGTTACTGCAATGACTTTGGAAACAGAGGTCATGGGTTTGATCCCACAGTGGTGTTATGTAAGAAGGCTGTCTGAGGCATTTCCTTTTTTAATTTAAATCAGTGCTACCAGCAAAAACACCCTCACAGTGTCGTAATCTAAGGTGCAGTATAAGGTGCCCTATAAGGTACTCCATAGGGCACTTTATACAGTGCACTGTCTGCCAAGGCACCTTATAATGTGCCCTATAGGGCGCCTTATGAGGCACCTTAGGCTATGGCACTGTGAGGGTGTTTTTGCTGGCAGCACTGATTTAAATTAAAAGGAAAAGCCTCAGACAGCCTTATGAAATAACACTACTGTGGGATCAGACCCATGACCTCTGCCTTTGCAGTCATTGAAGTAACCAATGGGCTACATCTCTATAGTGTCTAGCACAATGCTGGCTGGCTACAGAAAGACTGCAGGTCACCACACAAACTGTCTGCTGTGGTTACCAGGATAGGGTAAACCCACCCATACCCATGATGCACTGCACATGCAGATCAGCAGCCTACCCGGCCTGGTAGGGGAACTGACCGTGTGTGTTACTGGCACAGAGTAGCTACAGACCGTGACATTGTGCGGCTCCTCTGCTCACCCTGAGGGTAGGTGGGGCACCCGGCACCAGATCCGCAGCACCTGGCTTGGCTGAGATAGGCTGTGCTGTAGGTCCCCATCAGTGCTAGTGTGTGATAGGTAGTCCTTGCAGACACTTCTAGGATACACCTGTATCCATCTGTATTTCCCAGTCACGTCTAGCCCTTGTGGACTATGATGCACCCAGAATAGTGCATATTCTGTGTGGTTGCCATGGTCACATGTTATAAGAGAACGGTGGTCGTTGGACCCAAAAGCGGATTATGTAGCTCCACCAAACCTGCCCTCTCTGGGTCAGGGTGGGGGACAGGATCTCCCACCAACAGATCCACATTCTACATCTCTGCAATGGTGGCAATAGAGAGGATCATCAACCCCAATCCTGCTGGGGAATAGGCACCCTACAGGACAGTCAATGCAGATCTGTACGCATCACATAGGGTACTAGCAGAAGGCCTGGAAAAGCTCAGCTGCCCCCCACCACTACCTGACATTCACCAGGCAGAGGGGGCAGTCAGTCTCCACCCGCTGCACCCTGCAAGGTGTTCCAGCCATACACATGCTAACTGCAGACAGTCTGCTAGCTAGTCCATAGTGCATGTTCCTGGAGGAACTGTGTGCACCCACAAATGGGATGTGAGTACACACACCAAGCAAGTATATCAGTGATTGGGCCTCAGAAAAGAGAACTCATAGATATCACGTGAGAGAAATACTGTATAGCACTATGAGGGAACCTAACCATGCCATGGTCACTGCTCAGTCAGGGAGAGAGTGACCTCCCAGCATGACATGCTGTGGCCAATCTGTCTGTGCAGGTGGTGGTCGGGCACTACAATGTCCCAGCCATTGTCCTATGCCCTGTGCAGATGCATCCTGCCCAGGCCGCCCTGTCCGGGCCATACCCACAGTACCTTGCTCCTCCTTATGCACATTGGCAGGCTAACACTGGAAACAGTGCAAGCAGTGTGGGTTCAGTAAGGTGTAGGCAGCCACAAAGCACTGGATAGACATACACACACTCCCACTGTCAGCATTGTGCAAATATGGAGGTTTTTGGCAGCCCTGGCCACCACACCAGTCCTGGGCACAGTGCGGGCATTGCTATGGTACGCAATACTGTTGGGGTCACTCCCCAGGGTGGTAAACACTGTCAGAAACCAAAACTGAAACACACTCCACAGATATCAGAAAGATTGCTATGATGCATCTCTGTCAACAAATTGTGTTTAACTTAGGATTTGTTATCTGCCATTAATCATAGCAACCTTTTGATATATGTGTAACGTGTTCCCAAGTTTAGGACGGAATTGCTAAGGTGTGCAGGTGCTAGTATTGGAAGATGCTGCTCCGCACAGGGCCCAACAGCCTGACTCTCCATGAGGCTTTGGATTGTGGGTGTTTGTGCCCCTGGGTGTGGGTGTTTGTGCCCCTGTTGGCCGCTGCTCTAGGGCAGAGGTTCCCAACTCCGGTCCTGGTGGGCCAAACACGTTTCAGGTTTTCATGCTGTCCCTAATGAATATGCATGAATACATTTGCATACAATGGGGGCGGTGCATACAAATGCAGCACAGGCATATTTATTAGGAACAACATGAAACCTAAATGGTGTTTGGCCCTCCAGGACTGCAGTTGGGAAACTCTGCTCTAGGGATTGCACATGTTTATCATGTCTGTGCCTTGTAGGGTAAAATATAGGTGTTTATGGCATGTTTATTTAATCTGCAATAAAGGTTCCGTCTTTATTGCCACATTTTAGTACTGGGTAAAATATAGGGAAATGGTTTGCAGGAGCCACAGCTGGGACTTGAACCTATGACCTTCTGCCCCTGAACACACTGGCTGTGTGTACTGCACCAAACATTTGCCACAGAAGTGGATCATTCCCTGGGGATACCATGACTGTTCGTCAGACAGACCTTGTTGTCTGTTGCAGTGCACGGCACCCACCTAAACGGGGCTTGGCCGTGGTCTGCTGTGGGCAGATACCACTGTCCCCTCCGCCACCAGCACCCTTCCGTTACCATGCTGACATGCCCTTGTGCTGGTGATGCTGGTGGTGCGTAGTCCCAGGCCATCCAGTGTGCCGGTAGGCGGCTGCCTATGGTACGTGATATGGGGTAGGGGTGCCTGCCAAGACATCCACGCTTCCCCTAGCACCGCCTGCCAATGTTATGTGCCCTTTGGGGTACTTGCTGGATACTGTCCCCTGGGACACTGTGGGACACACACTCGTGGCCATGTTTGCCCTTGGTCAGTTGCTGTCTTGCTGGTTTTCCGCTTCTACATTCCTATGTGTCACCTAGGCATCTGCCTAGCCCACCCTGTGCCCCAGCTGCCCCACTGCATGTCCCGCCTGCAGCTCCCTGTTCCCCATTTGCAGCCTCACAGTAGTGCCTTCTCGTACTTGGGCACTATGATGTTGCTGCACATGTATCACTACTATCACTTTTCTTGTTTCCCCTGCCTTTGCTGCACATTTGCTGACTTAAATGGTCTCTCTCCCCTGCAAATGTGCCTCTAGTGCGAGGTTTTCACTGGCGCTACTTTTCAGACCTTCATTTCATGGCGTTAGTGTGCATGGAGCCTCTCTCCCACTCTCCGCCCATTGACCCCTTATCTCTGCCCCTGGGGAGCCTTACTCCGCCCTCTGCGCACCTTACCGCCGCCGGAGACGTTATCGCGCGATACCTGACATTCTCGCACGGTAATGCACCATTATCGCGCGATAACATCACGTATCGCATGATAACACCGCAGCTGCGCCGTTAGCACCATTTAGTAAACATACCCCTAAGTGTGTGAACCGGAGAGATATTGAGTGAGAGTATGCCAGGTCCCAGAGAAAGAGAGAATGGAAAAGTAGTGTTGCTGTATGAATGTGTAGTTAGGGACTTATAATTATCCTTTTATGGTAATTCTCCTTTTATTTTTATGTTAGATAGGGAAAATATTTGGGAAACTAAAAAGGAGAAAACCACAGAACTAATGGTTCCCAACTTAGAGTTTTCCTTTACTAATTTAAGTACAGTTATGGAGTAGGTCTGCTCTAGTTCCTGTGGAGGGCTGATCCAGTCTAAAGGGAGAAGAAGATCCAGTTTTTGATTCAAATGAAAGCAAGGGCCCCATAGTAAGAGAGCAGAACTAGAAGATAGATAAGTAAGTACTTCAACACATTCAAACACTATTTGAGTTCAAATAGATTAAGCAAGAACTCGTAAAGAAGCACAAGCATTCAAATTCAAGGTTTTTTTTCCAAGGGATACTATTCTCTTTCTGAGAAAACAATAACATCATTAACAAGAGAATTGACCAGTGTTAACCTTGCATTTTTGTGAGGATTGGACTAAAACTTTAAATTAATTGTGAAACTCTTTGTATTCTCACAGTTGAATATTGCTGCAGGCACAATCAAGCCTTTACTAATGTTTATATTTGTTGCTGGCTGATAGCCTTCCGAAAATTTATTTGTTTGAATAAATCTTAAAATATATAACTTAAAGAACTGGTGGGCACCTTTATTATAGAGTTTAATACTTGATGTTCATGATGCATAGGGGGCTTGTTTACAAAGCTGCGGTAGCGGTTTCCGATCGTTATCAGAACCGCGGCCCCATTGATTTCAATGGGGCCGTGACTCCGATAACGATCGGAAACCGCTACCGTGGCTTTGTAAACAAGCCCCATAATTTGTTTTGACTGTAATACCACACTGAGCTTCACCTATAGTGTTATTGAATTACCTAGTTTCCCTGTTGTCTTTTGGGATATTTTTTCTGATTTATAACAGGTGAATTATATCTCAAATTTTGAAGTGATATCCAAAGACTTCAAATTTTGAAATGAGAGCCAATGAACTTCTGCCTGAGGTAACCACTTTGGTGCATGATTACACAGTTTGGGGTAAAGTTCATTGTAGGACCTGACATTTTTGTGGTACTCCAGGTTACATGAATCACTTTTCCAGTCACTTTGTACAAGGCAATGCACATAAAGTTATGGCAAAACACATTCCTTTCCTTATGATTCCTAGCATTCTATTTGCTTTCTTGGTTGCCACTGCACACTGCGCGGAGGGTTTCACCATATTATTCAAGATGACACAGAAATCTTTTTCCTGGGTGGTGGTTCCTAATGTGGCACCTTGAATTGTGTAACCGTTGAATGGGTTGTTCTTTCCTAGGTGCATAACATTTGCACTTGTCCACACTGAATTTCATCTGCCATTTGAACATCCAGTCTTCCAATGTATCAGTGGATTTCCTGGATCCTCTTTAATAATGGTTTATGGGCCTTTCCTCTAGGAATTTGCCCAAACATTTTTTAAACCCAGCTACACTAACAGCTTTTATTACATCTTCCAGTAACGAATTCCAGAGTTTAATTACACATATAGTTAAAAAATATTTTCTTTTATTAGTCTTAAATGGGTTACATTGTAGCTTCATTGCATGTCCTCTAGTCTTTCTACTTTCAATGGCATAAACAATCGATCTATGCTTACCCATTTCACTTCATTTATTAATTTATAGACCTTTATCATATCCCCCCCTCAGCCGTCTCTTTTCCACGTTGAAGAGCCCCAACCTTTTAAGCCTCTCCTCATAGGGGTATACTTCCATCCCTTTACCATTTTTGTCGCTCTTTCTTTTCTAATTCTGCCATGGAATAGGAGCTAATGTACTGTTGTAGATTAGGAACTGGTTGAAAGATAGAAAACAGAGAGTAGAGATAAATGGCCAATTTTCTCAATGGAGAAAGTTGAATAGTGGAGTACCTCAGGGATCTGTGCTGGGCTCACTGCTTTTTAACATATGGGGGTATGTTTACTAAACCGCGTTAATGTAGCAGATGCTATGTTAACACGCGTAAACGTCATGTTAACATGCTTTAACGTTACTTAACGCGTGTTAATGTTACTTAACGCGCGTTAACATTAAATAACGCGCGCTAACATTAAATAACATGCCTTAGCGTTCCCGGCCACGGTAAGTCCCGCAGAGGGTGGAGAGAGGGCGGAGAGAAGGGGTCAATGGGCGGAGAGTGGGCGGGGAGAGGCCCCTTCCACACTAATGCAGGGAACTGAAGGGCTGAATCTTACCGCGACTGAAAACCTGGTGTTAGCACACATTTGCAAAAGAGAGAAACCATTTCAGTGTCAGCAATGTACAGGATAGGCAGGGAGCCCAAGAATAGTGATAGTGGTGCTCCATTTACAGCAACAGCATAGTGCCCAAGTATGAAAGGCCACTATGGTGATGGTGCAAATGGGGCATAGGGGGCTGCAGGCAGGACATGTAGTGGGGGCAGCTGAGGCACAGTGTTGACTAGGCAGTTGCCTAGGTGGCACATAGGAACATAGAAACCGGACATCAGCAAGAAAGCAGCTGACAAAGGCCAAACACAATCCACCTACATCTACCTGGTTCACCCGAGCTAACAGTTGCCAGGGCACTGACCTGACATCCCCCAGCCAACTGTCCTCCAAGCGGAAGGGAGGAAGGGACATAATATTGGCAGGCGGTGATGGGATGGATGTGAGGATGCCCATGTATGCCTTCCCACCCCAGACCCTGCTCCATAGGTAACCGCCTACCCACACAGTGGATGGCCTGGGACTGCGCACTACCAGCATCGACAGCATATGGTCACGTCAGCAGGGCAGGGGGGGTGCCCGTGCTGGAGGGGGCAGTGGTACCTACCTGCAGTGGACCTAAGCCATGCCCTGTACCAGTACGTGGTGTGAAGTGCAACATAAAAGGTCTGGCTGTGGAAAAGCACAGGTAGCTCCAGGGACTACAGTGCATCTGTGGCAACAGTGTGATGCAGTACACACAGCCAGTGTGGCCAGAAGCAAAGAGTCACAGGTTCAAGTCCCAGCTGTGAATCCTGCAGAGCATGTTCCTATGTTTTACCCTACAATGCAGATACAACAGCAATATGTGCAAAGCCCAAAGCAGCGGTGAACAGGGGTACAAATACCCACTCACACAGACTCCACAATCCAAAGCTGCATTGAGAGTCAGGCTGTTGGCCCCAGCACGGAGCTGCAGTTATCACCAGAGCAACTACAACTACCTCCTGCACAGTTTGTCAATGTCGGCACTGTGATCAGGATAGTGTGGCGGGCAGGGCTGCCAACCACCCCTATCTTTGCACAATGCTGCAATAGGCGTGTGTGTATATCTATATATTGTTTTGTGGCTTCCCACACCTTACTGGGCCCACAATGTCCCATTGTTACCAGCGTTAGCCTGAATATGTGCATAATGAGGAGCAAGGTATTGTGGGTATGGCCCGAACAGGGCGGATTGGCCAGGATGCATCGTCACAGGGTGTGGAGCAATGGCTGGGATACTGTAGTGCCCGACCACCTCCTGCATGGACAGAATGGCCACAGCATGTCATGCTGGGAGGACACTCTCACTCTGACCGAGCAGTGATCATGGCATGTCTAGGTTCCCACATCACACTCTATACTATTTGTCTCCAGTGATACCTGTGTGTGCCCAGTGCTATGGCCCTATTACTGAAGTATCTGCTTGGTGCACATAGTTCTTCTGTGAGCATGAACAATGGACTAGCTAGTGGACTGTCTGTGCGTGGTTGGAATACCATGTAGGGTGCTGCAGGTGCAGTCTGACTGTGCTGTCTGTTGGTGACTGGCAGACTGTGATGTGAGGAAGTTGAGGTTTTTCCAGACCTAACCCCAGCATTACTGCTGGTCTTCCCCAGTCACAGGTATGGCTCTGGCCCACCAACCCTGGAGGACTATATTATGCCAGCAGGCACCTCTGCTGTACCTATAGAAATGGTGAATATGGGCCCTTTGGTGTATGTAGTGTATACCAGTGTGACCTGTAAAGGCACAGCTACACAAACCTCATGCAAGTCTAGAAATCCCACTGCCCTGATAACAGGTGCCTATGTCAGCCAGACCCTAACACTGGGGATGCACAAATCTGGCTGGTGTCTGATCCCAGAGGGCCACATATGGACACCAAATTACCTTTGGATGCACTGCAAGGAACACCTGTCACATGCTGGTAGTGACACAGATGTACAGCAAGACCTATCTTTAGCACCACATGTACTGCAGAACTAGTGCTGGGCACCCATCCTATCCCTCAGGGTGAACACAGAACCTGCACAATGGCATGGTCTGTAGCTACTCTGTGCCAGTATCACGCACTGTCAGTTCGTCTTTCCAGAGGTGCAGATCCCATTTGGTGATCAGCTGTAGACAGCTATTCAGCATGTGCATTGCATCATGGGTACTGGTGGGGTTATCCTATCCTGGCACTCAGAGCAGACAGTTTGTGCTGTGACCTGCAGTCCTTCTGTACCCAGCCATTGCTGTGAGATACACCATGGAGGTATAGCCTACTGGTTAGTACAATGCTGTTCTCTGCTGTGTTTATTGGTTCAATTCCTCATTGTTCCCTCCTTTCATGCCTGTCCTACTCAAATAGTTTGCATGCCTGTAACAGTCATATTTTTGCAGAGCTGTGCTGCCAGCCCATAATACCCTCGCCACGGTTGCCAACATTCCTTTGGTCCGTCTATCTGCGTCTGTCAGCTGTGTAGAGTCCTGTCTGCCTGTGCAGGCTGCCTCCCCATGTCCTTCACTGCTACCCTTTCCTGCATTGCACCTCTTTGTGCTTGCCTCGCCTGTGCCTGATCTGCATGGCACAACCACTCCTCTGTCCACCCATCATTGTAACTATCCTGCCACCTCTGCCTCCACTGGAGGACACGTATTACCATCGTCTGCCACCACTGTCTTTCCAGTACTTTACATTGCCAACACCCTGTGCTGTGGTACAGTTGCACCCACCATGTTTGTCAACAGTACTGGCAGCCAAATGGGATGCCCGCAGATATTTATTTTATTTATTTAGACAGATTTGTATGCCACCTTATCCTTCAATCAAGGTGGTCACGTCACATCACAATTGGAGGGTTACATTTAACATTAGGATACGTGTAAACATTTAGACAGTACAGATATGGCAGGTCCAGCAGCTCCCAGCTCCCCCTCCTTCACTCACCTGTTCATTGCCTTTCCTCGGTGCTCTATCTAGTGTTAGGGCTACATCTGTCTCTATGCCTCACAGGTCATGCATGTCATTCTGAAGCACCTTGTAGCCCTTAGGGCACACTGACCTAGGACACCGTAACCTTGTTAGGCCACCTTAACCTATGGTTCCGTAACCCAGGTTGCCTTCTAAGGTGCCTTGTCCAGGGGTGCCTAATACTGTGCTTAGCCTAAGGCGCCCTAGAGGGCGTCTTACTAGGCGCCTTATGAGGCACCTTACAAGGCACCTAACAGGGCGCCTTATAAGGCATTTTAGAAGGCACCTAACAAGATACCTAACAAGGTATCTTACTTATAAGGCACCTTGCAAGGCGCCTAACAAGACACCTTACTTATAAGGCACCTTACAAGGCGCCTTGTAAGGTGCCTTATAAGCAGGGGCGGCTCAAGGGGGGTGCTGGGCCATGTGCGGAGACTCGGTGCGGGGCCTCATTTGCATAAGGGGCCTCATTTGCATACATATTTGCATAATGTTACCATATACTAACTTTTAGTAAACATACCTCTTAATGAGTGTATGGATAAAGAAAGACTAAAAGATTTCAACATTACTATAATCCAGTGCCAACCACCAGACACATTAGGAACTACTACAAAGACTGCCCATTTAGAACCCATAGCAAACCCGCCGTATCCTAACAGCACTACCAGGACTCACAAAGCACCATACCCTACCTATCAAAAGGAAACATGCAAATATTAAACCAATACATTTCAGAGAACAATAATACATGACCTACTGGGGAAAGAGAACAAGTGGCAATGTCAAATAGGAATTACATAAACAGAATACCTCAGCTTAGTTACACATGCAGAACATAGACCATCACCAAACAAGGAATCACAATTTAGAAACAGGAAGACAATAATTAAACTGGGAATCCCAAAAGCCAAACTTGGAATGTACAACACTGTAGAAATAAAACTATACATTAATTTGCTCTTGTACTAAACAAAGCGCAGACGTTAATGATGCACATTTACCAGAGCTGACATATTCCAATTAATAAATTCAAAATAAAGAGATATTTTTCTACCTTTTGTGCATTTTTTTCAGCTGCAATTGCTCCAGCCACTTTCTTCTGGTTTCTTCGTGTCTTCTGCTAACTCTCCATCGTCTACTGTCCATTTGTCCTTTCTTCTCTCTTCTAGTTTTTTTCCATTCTCTCTCTATATCTGCTTTAACATACTAATCTTTCTCCTTTTGCTCTTTCCTCATTCCTATGTCATCCACTCAAATTTTAATCCTCCATCCTCAATCCCCACTTACTCTCCCAATACCCGGCCAATTGTAGATTTTTTATCCCTCCCACACAAAATATTTTTCCCCTCTCCATTTTACTCTCCCAGCCCCATCCCATTCTAATCCTCCCCCAATATCAGCTCCCTTCTAGTTCCAGCCTCACCCAGCATCCATTCCCTTCTAGTCCCTGAATCAGCCCATTTCCAGTCCTAGCCCCCATCAGCCCATTTCCAGTCCTAGCAACCCCCCAACCCAATACCAGTCCTAGCCCCCCCCCCATCAACCCACTTCCAGTCCTAACCCCCCATCACCCCATTTTCAGTTTAAGGCCCCCCTATAACCCATTACCAGTGCTAACGCCCCCATCAGCCCACTTCCAGTCCTAACCCCCATCAACCCATTTCCAGTCAGCCCCCCATAGCCCATTGCCAGTCCTAACCCCCCATCAGTCCACCTCAAGTCCTAACCCCTCCCCATCAGCCCATTTCCTGTCCTAGCCCCCCCATAGCCCATTATCAGTCCTAACCCCCCCATAGCCCATTACCAGACAGCCCCCATCAACCAACAGCCCATTACCAGTCTTAACCCCTCCCCATAGCCCATTACCAGTTCTAACCCCCCCCAACAGCCCACAGCCCATTACCAGTCCTAACCCCATCAGCCTACCTCCAGTCTTAACCCCCCCATCAGCCCATTTCCAGTCCTAGCCCCCATAGCCCATTATCAGTCCTAACCCCCCATAGCCCATTACCACTCCTACCCCCCCATATCCCATTACCAGTCCTATCCCCCCCAACAGCCCACAGCCCATTACCAGTCCTAACCCCATCAGCCCACCTCCAGTGTTAACCCCCCATCAGCCCATTTCCAGTCCTAACCCCCCCCAACAGCCCACAGCCCATTACCAGTCCTAACCCCATCAGCCTACCTCCAGTCTTAACCCCCCATCAGCCCATTTCCAGTCCTAGCCCCCCATAGCCTATTACCAGTCCTAACCCCACCCAACAGCCCACCTCAAGTCCTAACCCCTCCCCATCAGCCCATTTCCTGTCCTAGCCCCCCATAGCCCATTACCAGTCCTAACCACCTCCAACAGCCCACAGCCCATTACCAGTCCTAACTCCATCAGCCCACCTCCAGTCTTAATCCCCCCAGCCCATTTCCAGTCCTAGCCCCCCATAGCCCACTCCCAGTCCTAATCCCACCAGCCCATTTCCAGTCCTAATCCCCCATCACCCAATTTTTAGTTTAAGCCTCCCATAGCCCATTACCAGTCCTAACCCCCCATCAACCCACTTCCAGTCCTAATCCCATCAGCCCATATACAGACTTAGCTCCCCCATAGCCCATCACCACTCCTAACCCCCCCACAGCCACCCCATAGCCCATCACCACTCCTAACCCCCCCCAGCCCATCACCACTCCTAACCCCCCCAGCCCATCACCACTCCTACCCCCCCCAGCCCAGCCCAGCCTAGCCTAGGGAAAATATTTTTAAAAAAAGCTGTCTGCTGCCGCTGCCGGGGCCGCCGCGGCAAAATCTAGTGTGCCGCGGGGCCCCCCCTGCCCAGCAGAGCCTGCCCTCCCCTGCCCAGCAGAGCCTGCCCTCCCCTGTATCACCTCTCTCTTTACAGCTGCAGTCACACGCGCCGGCTTTCAGAGCGCGAAGGAACTAGTTTCTCTTTCGCGGCTCTGTTAAGCCTGCGGGGGCTGATGGGAACTTTCCATCAGCCCCTGCGGGCTTAACAAAGCAGCGAGGGAGAACAACCCAATTACAGTTACATGATTCAAGGTTCCATGTTAGGAACCAACACCCAGGAAAAGGATTTAGGCATCATCATGTATAATATGTTGAAACCCTCTGCCCAGTGTGCAGCTGCGGCCAAGAAAGCAAAAAGAATGCTAGGAATCATAAAGAAAGAAATGGAGAATAAAACAAAGGATATTATAATGCCTCTGTATCACTCCAGTAATTCTGGTTGCCTTATCTTAAAAAGAATTAGAAAAGGTACAGAGAAGAGTGACCAACATGGTAAAGGGGATGGAAGGATATCCCTATGAGAAAAAGCTTAAAAGGTTAAGGTTCTTCAACTTGGAAAAGAGACGGCTGAGGGAAGATATGATAGAGGTCTATAAAATAATTAATGGTGTAGAAAAGTTAATAAAGATCAGTTTTTTCTCCTTCAAAAAGTAGAAAGACTAGGGGGTATGTTTACTAAACTGCGGTAACGTTCCCTGCGTTAGGTGTCCTGGATGCCCATATAAAGGAATGGGCAGTGCATCATCACGGCAAGCCATGTCAGGTAATGCGCGGCACAGGGCACCCTAGGCTAATGCGTGTTACAAAGCGCCGTACAAGGCACCTAGCATAAGGCGCCCTACAAGGCGCCCCACAAAGTGCTGTAACCTAAGGTGCCCCAGGTCCAGGTGCCACAGTGATGTTAAGGTGACCCAAGATATGGTGCCATAAGGGCAGTAAGGTGGCCCAAGTTGACAAGCATGAAATGTAAGGCTTAAACCTAGATGTAATCCTAACACTGCACCAAGCACCAAGCAAAAGCAATGGACAAGTGATGGAAGGAAGGAGAGGTGGGAGCTGATGGACTCGCCAAGTCTGCTTGCAGCCTATGTGGCAGCCGGTAAAGTGGACAAACATATTGGAGGCAGCTGTACAGATGCACAGGGTGTAGGCAGTGTAAACTGCTACAATGACAGTGGGTGGCAGAGGATGGGGATACGTGTCCACCAGTGGTGGCAAGACCAGTGCAATGATAGGAGGACAGAGGAGTAGTAGTGCCATGCAGAGCAGACACAGGAGAGGCAAGCATGAAGAGCCGCAATGCAGGACAGGGTACCAGCGCAGGACATGGGATGGCAGCCTGCACAGGCAGACAGGACTATGCACAGCTGACACATGTAGATGGATGGACTGAGGGACTGTTTTCAACTGTGGTGAGGGTATTAGGGGCTGGCAGTACTGATATGCGAGGGTACGACTGTTAGCGGCATGCAAATTATCTTGGTTGGGCAGGCATGGGAGGAGGTAACAACAGGGAATCTGACCCATGACCACTATTTGTAACTTCATTGTACTAGCCGGTGTACTTTACCTCTCTGCCCTGGGACACTGTGGGACACACACTCGTGGGCATGTTTGACCTTGGTCAGTTGCTGGCTTGCTTATTTGCAGTTTCTGCATTCCTTTGTGCCACCTAGAGATCGGCCTAGTCCACCCTGTGCCCCAGCTGCCCCACTGCATGTCCCGCCTGCAGCCCCCTGTACCCCATTTGCAGCCTCACCGTAATACAACTTTCGTACTTGGGCACTATGCTGTTGCTGCACATGTATCACTACTATCACATTTCTTGGTTTCCCTGCCTTTGCTGCATATTGCTGACTGAAATGGTTTCTCTCTCCTGCAAATGTGCCTCAAACAAGAGGTTTTCACTGGCGTTAGTTTTCAGACCTTCATTTCACGGCATTAGTGTGCCTGGAGCCTCTCCCCGCCCACTCTCCGCCCATTGACCCCGTTCTCTCCTCCCTCTGGGGAGGCTTACTCCACCCTCTGTGTGCCTTAACGCCGCCGGAGACGTTGTTGCGCAAAACCTCACGCTATCGCTCGCTAATGTTACTTTATTGCGCGATAACATTATGTATCGTGCGCTAACTGTGCCACTGCAACGTTATTGCTGTTTAGTAAACATACCCCTTAGTAAATGGCAGGGACATTATGGGGTATCTTTTCTAAACCGCGGTAATGTTACCCGCGTTAGGTTCCGTGGTAATGGTACAGATGCCCATATAAAGGCGTGGGCGGTGCATCGTTACAGCAAGCCGTATCAGCTAACGCGTGTTACAAGGCACCTTAGACTAATGCGCGTTACAAGGCGCCTTAGAAGGCACATTACAAGGTACCTTATAAGGCCTGGTAAGGTGCTTTATAAGTAAGGTGCCTTATAAGGCGCCTTGTAAGGTGGCTTATAAGGTGCCTTGTTAGGTGCCTTATAAGGTGCCTTGTTAGGTGCCTTGTAAGGTGCCTTATAAGTAAGGTGCCTTATAAGGTGCCTTGTTAGTCTTGAAGGACTAGAAAAAGGGATTGCTACTTCTGGAGAGAGATCTGCAATTGTGAGTATGTACTTCTGGGAACTTTCTGAAAGGACTTCTTTGTATTAAAGCTAATTAATCTGTGAACCCAGTGTGTTTTGTTAAATCAGTCAAGGCCTAGTAGCAGCAGTTTAAGTTTAAATTTAAAACACAGAAGAGAGCTTTCTGGTTAAATTTGGAACCCAGCAGAGAGCTTGTAGTTTAAATTTAATAGTCACTCAGGGTCTAGTATCAGCAAAGTACTTTTAGTTTAAATTTAAAACACAGAAGAGAGCTTTCTGGTTAAATTTGGAACCCAGCAGAGAGCTTGTAGTTTAAATTTCATAATAAGTCAGAGCCTAGCAGCAGCAAAGAGCTGTAATTTAAATCAAATCAGAATATAACTTAGAATAAAAGGCAAAACAAGGTCAGTACTCTTTGAGCAACAAATAAAGGGGTATGTTTACTAAACCATCTTAATGTGCGCTCTGACACGTTAGCGCGCGATAAGGCGCCTTATCGCGCGATAAGGCACCTTATCGTGTGCTAACGTGCTCAGCGGTGCTCAGCGGCGCAAACGAGCGCTGAAGGCAGAGTAAAGGCTCCCTGAGGGCGGAGGAAGGCTCCCCAGGGGCGGAGAGAAGGGGTCAATGGGTGGAGAGTGGGAGGGAAGAGGCTCCCTGCACACTAACGCTGTGGATTTCAGGGCTGAAAACTAATGCCAGTGAAACCCTGGCGTTAGAGTAGATTTAAAGGGAAGAGAAACCATTTACGTCAGCAATGTACAGCAAAGCCAGGGAAACATACAAAAGGTGATAAGTGTGATACATGTGCACAGAACAAAAGGGCAGATAAACATTGAAAATGACCTGAACAAACTGGAAAAAAACCATAACCTAGCTGGGCAATAGTGATATCAATGGGAAACATCAAAAAACACTACCGAGAAAGCTCCAAAAAAAAGATATCAATTATGGAAGGGGCTATGCTCTGTCCCCATACAAGGTGAATGATCCCACAGTGAAATAACGCTGATCAGGGCTTTCCCTTGTTACTGGACAGGTTTCCTATGGCATGCATATGTCCCGCAACAGCAGGGTGGGCATGTCGGAACGGGCAACTGGACAGATGCTGGAAAAGGGGACACAGAGGGCTGCAGGCGGCACATGCTGTGGTGCAGCTGGGCCACAGTGCGGATTACGGTGATGCCTAGGTGGCCCATACGAATGCTGAAACAGTAGAGCAGCCAGACAGAAACTGATGAGGGCCCAACATGGGCACGAGTGTGTTTCCCACAGTGTCACAGGGGATAGTACCCAGCAGGTACCCCCAAGGGTACAGAACATTTGCAGGCCGTGCTGGGGGGAAGCGTGGACATATACCCCAGAACCCGCACCATAGGCAGCCGCCTACCCACACACTGGATGGCCCGAGACTGCGCACCACCAGCAGAAGGGCATGTCAGCATGGTGACAGAGGGGTACTGGTGGTGGAGGGAGCAGTGGCTGCTGCCCACAGCAGACCATGGCCCAGCCCTGTTTAGGTGGGTGCCGTGCACTGCAACAGACAGGCTCTGTCTGACAGTCATGGTATCTCCAGGGAATGCACTGTCTCTGTGGCAACACAGTGGTGCAGGGCACACAGCCAGTGTGTTCAGGAGCAGAAGATCACAGGTTCAAGTCCCAGCTGTGGTTCCTGTCAACCCAGTCCTCATATTTTACCCACTACTAAAATGCAGTAATACAGACAGAACCTTTAGTGCAGATAATGTAAACATGCCCAAAACGCCTACATTTTACCCTACAGAGCACAGACACCATAAACATGCGCATTACCTAGAGCAGAGTCTCCCAAAAGCAGTCCTGGAGGGCCAAACACCATTCAGGTCCCATGCTGTCTCCAATAACTATGGCTGTGCTGCATTTCTATGCACCGCCCCCATGGTATGCAGATGTATCTCATGCATATTCATTAGGGACAGGATGAAAACCCGAACAGGGTTTGGCCCACCAGGACTGGAGTTGGGAACCTCTGCCCTAGAGCAGCGGCCAATAGGGGCAGACACACCCTCACCCACAGGCTCCATTATCCAAAGCCTCCTGGAGAGGCAAGATGTTGGGCCCTGCGTGCATCTCCCAATACTAGCACTTGCATACCTTAGCAATGCCACCCTAAACCTGGGAATATTGTACACACCTATCAAACGGTTGCTATGATTACTGGCAGATAGCAATTCCTACGTTAAGCACAATTTGCTGATTGAGCTGCATCATAGCAACCTTTCTGCTGTCTGTGGAGTGTGCTTCAGGTCTGACAGTGTTTACCACCCTGGGGAGTGACCCCAACAGTATTGCGTGCCATAGCCATGCCTGCACTGTGCCCAGGACTGCTGCGGTGGCCAGGGCTGCCAAGAGCCTCTATATTTGCACAATGCTGGCATAGTGTGTGTTTGTCTATCCAATGTGTGGTGTCTGTCAACACCTTCCTCAGCCCACACTGTTGCCAGTATAAGCCTACCAATGTGCATAATGAGGAGCAACGTACCATGGGTATAGTCCGGACAGGGTGGCCTGGCCAGGATGCATCTGCACAGGGCATAGGGCAATGGCTCGGACATTGTAGTGCCTGACAACCACCTGCACGGACAGGGTGGACACAGCATGTCCTTCTGGGGGGTCACTCTCACCCTGACTGAGCAGTGACCATGGCATGGCTAGGTTCTCCCATAGTGCTATATAGTGTTTTTCTCATGTGATATTTATGGTTCTCTTTTGGGGCCCAATCACTGATTTATCTGCTTGGTGTGTATGCTGATATTCTAGTTCTGGGTACATGCATCTCCTCCAGAAACATGCACTATGGACTAGCTAGCAGATTGTCTGTAGCTAGTATGTGTCTGGATGGAACATCTTGCAGGGTGCAGCAGCTGGAGGCTTGCTGCTGGAGAATGTCAGATAGTGGTGGGGGGCAGCTGAGCATTTCCAGGCCTTCTGTATGCCTTGTCTTATGAATGTGTACAGATCTGCATTGCCTCCCCTGTATGGTGTCTGTTCCCCAACAGGACTGGGGTTGATGGTCCTCTCTACTGCCACCATTGCGGGAAGGTAGAGTGTGGCTCTGTTGGTGAGAGATCCTGTTTCCCACCCTGAGCCACAGTGAGTGGGTTGGGTGGTGGAACATAATCCACCTATGGGTCAAAATACCCCCCTGCTCTTCACCTACATTATGTGACCATGGTACCAACACAGGATATGCACTATTTTGGGTGCATCATAGCCCATAAGGGCTAGACATGACTGAGAATACAGATGTGTTCTCAGGAACTACCTATCACACACACTAGCACTGATGGGGACCTGCAGCATAGCCTATTTCAGCCATGAAAGGTGCTGTGGATCTGGTGCTGGGTGCCCCACCTCACCCTCAGGGTGAGCACAGTACCCGCACAATGTGACGGTCTGTAGCTAGTCTGTGCCAGTAACATACACGGTCAGTACCCCCTACCAGGCTGAGGTGCTGTGGGGGTGCACACGGTCAGTTCCCCCTACCAGGCCGAGGTGCTGTGGGGGTGCATACCCCATCTTGTGATCATCTGTAGACTGCTGATTTGCATGTGCAGTGCATCATGGGTACGGGTGGGTTAACCCTATCCTGGTAGCCACAGCAGACTGTTTGTGTGGTGACATGCAGTCGTTCTGTAGCCAGCCAGGGGCTTGTTAATAGCTGTAGCCCACTGGTTACTTCACTGCTCTGTGAAGCCAGAGGTCATGGGTTCAAACCCATGGTGGGGTTATTTGATAGGGCTGTCTGAGGCATTGTTTATTTTTAATGTACATTAGTGCTGCCAGCAAAAACACCCTCAGAATACTGTAACCATAAGGTGCCTCAGAAGGCGCTTTACTATAAAGCGCCTTCTGAGGCACCTTATGGTTACAGTCCATATAAGGTGCCTTATAGGTTGTCCTATGGAGCGCCTTATAGGGTGCCCTATAGGGGACATTATAGGGTGCCGTGGCAGACAGTGCACTTTATAATGTGCCCTATGGAGTGCCTTATAGGGTGCCTTATGTGGCACCTTAGGTTATGGCACGTGAGGGTGTGTTTGCTGGCAGCAATAATTAAAATACAAATAAAATGCCTCAAGAAACAATACTTACATGTCAAAGCTGATGCCTCAGCCAGCCTTATGCATTAGGCACACTGGGGGGATCAAACTCATGACCTCTGTATCATCAGTCAGTGTATTAACCATTGTACTACACCTCTGTTTCTGTGTTTGCATGTCTGGGTGCCTACTTAAGATTACCGCACGTTAACGCGCTTAGCGGCGCTTTGCCCGTTAATGTGCGCAGCAGCGCGCGTTATCACGTGATAATCCCATTTTGCTACTTTAAGACTGAAACGCTCACTCCTTTTATGGCAGCCTGCACACTATCGCCGGGCGCACATTAAGACGGTTTAGTAAACATACCCCAAAGTCTTCTAGAGACCTTTACAAAGAGGCCTTCTACCTAGGGGGCAAGAGACCTGTGAAACTTTTTCAATAGGTGTTAACACCAGGTGGCAGGTCAAAAGGCCATTTTGAAAGACTCCTTCTATCCAAGCAAGGACTGTTAATCACCCAGGAAGTTGGTCACAGCTTACCTCAGCAGCACAGGACAGGGTACTGTGTAGCAGCCCTCTTTTAATAAGTGTTATTAGGACAACTATCCAGAGGGTAGCCATGAGTCAAACAGATTCAACGGCACTTAACAACAACAACATCTGCTGTCTTTATATTTTGCAGAGTTTGGGGAGCTGCACCTAAATTTTTCTGATGTTATATTGCATGCTGATTGTGGCTTTTTGGGGTTTTGGTTTAATTTTTTAATGATTACTTATTCTCTAAGCAGTAAGAGGCTATCTATGTTCTGGGTATATGAGTGAAGCCAGGTATTATGTTAATTCAGCAGATATAAAAAAGACAATAATATGTGAGATAATATTTTTTATATTATGCATTCTCCTGAATTCATTCCATTTCAGAGTGATGACTGTTGGATCATTTCAATATGTAACTGAAAAAGGGAGAACTTAGTATGTGGTGGCTGCTTATCTCTATGGATAACCTGCAGATGTTGCTCCCTTAGCATAGTTCTATTCTTTTTTTTATTGAATATTTTTAAATTTTACAAGCAATGTACATCTATACCTTGTTACATAGTTAGTCTTTAACAAACCCAAAAGCAAAATATAAAACTAAAATTACAAAACTACAAAGTCTAACATCCTTTCCAACCAATTCTCTCTATTCCTCGCCCTTCCACACCTTACACCAGAATTTGCGAATCCATAGAGAGAATAAAAAATAAAAGAAAGAAGAAGGAGGAAGAGAGAAAAGGGGAAGCTACCTATCAACTTGAGAAAGTATTTGTATATGTATCTAGGGCAGACCATTTATCCTGCTCTACGACAATTCCTCTAAGCCGAGAAATTTTATCCTGGGCCTTTTCATATTTACTGTAAAGACTTACACAGTTCCACCATTGTTACCAGTTTAATTTTGTAGGGTCTTTCCAATTAGATAAGATTTCTTTTAAGACTATCGTTATCATAAAATTTAATATAAAAGAATGTTTTTTTGCCATCAAAGGAATTTCCGCTAGTGCTCTCAGTACCATGATATGCCAAGTCAAAGGAGCAGAAACGTGTAAAACTTGCTGAATCCTAGCCCAGACTGGAGCCCAAAAAGCTTGAATGCAAGGGCAATCGAAAAACATATGCCTCATGATACCTATCTTGTCCTGACACGACCAGCAGCGGGTGGATACCATCTTATTCCATTTCGCCAACTTAACTGGAGTAATAAATACTCGATGGGCAAAAAAAAACATTGCTTGTGTCAATGCTGCTGATCTTGACGTACGAACTAGGGGTCCCCAAAGCAGATTCCATGAGTGCTGCGATAAGTTGAAATCAATCTCCTCTTCCCATATCTTCCATAAACTTCCTATCCTCGAAGAAAAATGTACTCTGAAGTAAGCATATATCCTTGAAATTCGTCCTCTCTGTACTCCTATTTCAGCCATAATCTTTTCCAATCCCCATGATTATGCGTAATCTTTTGGTTTTCTTTTCAAGCTTTCGAAACAATGCTTGAGTTGAAGCCATTGAAAATAAGATTCAGATGCTATACCAAACTCCCGTTGTAGATTTCCAAAGGATTTCCAGGCGCCTTTATCAGCAGTCCCATTGTCCAAATTCCGCATTTTTGCCAAGTTTTCCAAGCAAAGGAGGTTTTGTTAATTTTCAGTAGAGGATTATTCCATACAGGCATTTGAAGTGATGGTGGGTTTTAATTTTCAATAATAGAGCAGAAACATTGAAACGCCTTTGGTGTGGAAATGATTATCCCGCCCACCCTGGATGTATCCGGAAATTTCATCCCCATAAGTAACTTAGCTGGGCAAGGGCGGACCAGATGCTCCTCTACCTGAAACCAAATAGGTTGCTGTGCAAGGATCTCTCCTGCTGACCACAGACTTCCTTGAGATAAAATAGCGGCAAGATGGTACCAATAAAAATCCGGAAAATGAACTCCTCCTTCATTCTTGCTGGCCTTTAGCTTTTTCAGTGCAATTCTAGGCGTTTTCCCATTCCAGAGGAAAGTACTTAAAATATGCTCCATCTCTGTATATGTAGTTGTTGGGAGTAGAAAGGGTAACATCCCAAGAATATAGTTCAATTTTGGCATCAAAACCATCTTTATGGATTCCAGATGGCCCCACCAGGTAAGGTGTAATGGGGACCACTTTAAAGTAAAGGATCTTGCCACTTCTTTCAGCTTCTCAATATTTATGCGTATCGTTTCATCCAGAGGGGCACCATAATGTACACCCAAATATTTTATCAGTGCTGATTCCCATTGAAAAGGAAATTGTTCCACCATGGAGGAATTAGCTCGCCTATTCATAGGAAAAGCCACAGACTTTGTCCAGTTGACTTTGTATCCGGAGTGCTGAGAGTATTTATCAATTTGCAGTAGAGGCGCGATTGAGGATGGACAGAGAAAAAGCAGCAAATCGTCTGCATATGCTGACAATTTAACTTGAATATCGGCTACATTAATGCCTTTACATTCTTCTGACTGTCGAATAAACAGCGCCAAAGGCTCTACTGTCAGATTGAACAGCAGGGGTGACCGGACAACCCTGGCGCGCACCTCTACCCAAAGAGAAAGGCTGAGATAATTCTCCATTAGCCATGATCCTTGCCATAGGGTTGGCATAGAGGACCTGCACCATATCCACATTTTTATTTGGGAAGCCAAACCAATTTAACACTTGAAATAGAAAAGGCCACTCCAATCTGTCAAATGCTTTTTCAGCATCTAGGGATAGGCCAACGTATGGTATATCTAACTGTTCAGTGACTTCAAACATTACATAAAAGTCGAACATTGTCAGTCGTAGACCTGTCTGAGACAAACCCACATTGGTCCGGATGTATTACTGAGTGGAAAACCTTATGAAGGCGGTTAGCCAAGATAGACGAGTAGAGCTTGTAGTCCGCATTTAATAGCGAAATTGGTCTGTAGTTGCTCACCAATTTCGGATCTTTACCTGGCTTTTCCAACACAACAATTGTTGCATTAGCGAAAGACCCAGTATTGCTGTTTGATTCTGTAACAGCTGATAATATATCTTCATATACGGAATAAGATCTTTCGCAAAAGTCTGATAGAATTCCGACGGAATTCCATCCGGTCCCGTGGCTTTCCCATCCTTCATGTTTGAGAGAACTTCTTTTATCTCCTCATATGTGATATCTTTTCACAGAGAATTTACCTGCCCCCGTTCTAATTTAGGATGGTCAATCTGACTCAAAAAATCTTTTATGGCCATTTCATCCTGTCCTGCCTCTGACGTATATAGCGTGGTGTAAAACTTACAAAATGCCTCTACTATTTCAGCAGTCTTCTTCAAAGGACCTAACCTCTTGTTTTTTATGGTCACAATATGTGATTTAGCACCTCGTGCTTTTAACTTTGTAGCCAGCAGCTTATCAGCTTTGTTCATCTCCGTGTGATATCTTGCCTGCTGTACGAACATACTTTGCTCCACTTCCTTACTGAGTATAGCATTATATTGATATCTCAGCTTTTGCAGATGTGTTAGAGCCGTCGTGTAAAAATGTCTCTGCAGGATTCTTTCTCCTGCTCTTATCTGATGATCTAGGGTTTTGAGCTCCTTTTTCCTCATCCTCTCAGCCGCGATGGAATAACTGGTTATGGTCGCTCTTATTGAAGCCTTGAAAGCCTCCTACCATGCCCAGGCAGGCGTTTCCTCTGGAGAGTTACTGGTAAAAAACTTGCTAATGGCTTGCTGAACACATCGCTTGAAAGGCTCTTCTGCAAGCATTGATCTTGAAAAAGACCACCCACAGTGCCTATCATGCTTATCGGAACAATCAATCTCCATCACTATTGCTGCATGATCTGAGATGTGAGTATTCAAGATATCTGTACTTCTAACATCTTGGACTAGCGCCTTAGACACTAGAAAAAATTCTATCCGAGAATAAGACCCGTGCGGGGATGAAAAAAAGGTATAATCCTTCTCTGAAGGGTGCAGTAGCCTCCATATATCAATCATACCCACATCAACCATAATGGATTCCAGGACCTCCAAAGCTCTACTTTTTTTTCCCCCCTGCTAGAGTTGCGATCAACTAATGAGTCCAGGACCAAATTAAAATCACCTCCCACAATCATTGGAAAAAAGGAGACTTCTTGTACTGTTTTGGCTAACGCTTGGAAAAATTTTGGGTAGTCACAATTTGGAGCGTACACATTTATTAGCATTACTTTTCCATTTTTCAAATGCTATACGCACACTTGCCCATCTACCTTCATCATCTGCTCTTGAGGATAGAAACCGAGCCTTAAGCATCTTTGATGCCAATATAGCCACCCCATTTTTCTTCCCAATGGCAGGGGCGAGGATCACTACATTATACTTTCCATTGTTTAACTTCAGTGACTCTTTCGTGGACAAGTGAGTTTCTTGTAACATTATTATATATGCTTTCTGTTCCTGGCAATATGTAAGTATCTTCCTTCTCTTAATAGGGTGATTAATGCCCTATATATTCAATGAGATCAATTTAAGGGGTTCATAATACCTCTGAACTTTAAAGTTTCCTATGGTCTGCTCTGGATATCTCCGCTGAAAGGTATCAACTGCACTCTTCCTACATACATGCGTTCTTCCACATCTCGCTTTCATCCCTCCTAAAAAGCGCCAGATAATTGGGTAAGACAACACACATGCAGCATGGCCGTAGTGAATCCCATTCTAAAATAAAAACCACCTATAGAAAAGCCCTGTTTACTTCACATTGACTCTCTAAATTAACAGTATCTTACAACCCCCTACACAAAAAAGAAATTCCAAAAACAGATAATAAAACAAGCCTTCACATTACTTTCATTGTTATTACAAACCATATAAATTCCCTATATGTATATCATATTCTCACCATATATTTACTATTACCCTACTTCAACTAACTCCATATCATCTATGATACATCCTTACTATCTATTCTCATGTATCCATCATTACAATTTCCTACTTATGCCTAATTCCTTTTTTCCTACTTAAATGACCTACATACATCCACATTCTGTGAAGATACATCCATGGGTCATTGACTCTGATATGTCCTTCAACTTCCATTTCTTTCTTCAAGCCACCGCACATAGGGAGAAACACCAACACATTTTTTATCCACCTTCTTCCCCCGGGGGATTTCATACAGAGAAGTGTTAGTTCTGGCAGCAAAGTCTTTCTCCTTGCTTCTGTCAGCACTTGCCTCCATCTACTATTCAGTACCGGAGAGACGCTCTTTCACTGCATTTTTAGAGCTTCCTGCTCTTCAATAAATTGCAAAGCAGCTACTGGATCATCAAAGGCTTTGGTGCGATTGTCCAAAGTAATTTTAAGTCTGGCTGGATAAAAAAGACCATATCGTGCCTGCAAACACTGTAAGCGAGGTCTCAGCTCCAAAAATGGCTTCCTTTTTTCCACCATTGCTTTACAAAAATCCGGGAAGAAGTAGATCTTGTGCCTTTCAAATGTTAGCGAAGTTTGTGCTCTGGCCGCTGCCATTATTTGTAGAGCGTGCTGGTGTCGTAGCAAACAAATAATTATCAGCCTCGGCCTCCAATTCTGCGGGCCCGCTTGCGCTGGAACTCTATGGGCCCTTTCGATTCCAAGCGGCTCAGAGAAGTTTAGATGCAGTAGTTTGGGTAATGCCTTTCCTAGAAACGCTGATACATCATAGCCTTCAGCACCCTCTGGAATGCCCACTAACTTGATATTATTTCTTCTGTTTCGGTTGCTAAGGTCTTCGATGTTCAATTCCAAGCACTCAATCTTCCTGAAGGCTTTGTTAAGTTGACTTAACTGCTCCTCGTGCTTTACTATCACGCTATCTATTTTATCTATGCGCCCTGTTAATGCTTTCATCTGCGACTTCATTTCTTGTACATCTACTTGCAGTCAACTCAGAGCCTCCCCGTTCGCTACTACAATATCTCTGACCGAACAAATTTCTCTCAGCAATTCTCTTATTGACTCTTCTGGCTCCCTGGCGGCGGCCATTTTATGAGGGGAGAGAGGATCTGACTTTGCTCTTTTGGACCCCGAGCCAGTACTCGCAGTGAAGTTTAACTTTGTAGGTTTTCCGCTCGTCATGCTCCTCTTCTTGTCAGAGACTTAGAACAATATTCGGTAAGTTTAGTAGATCGTTATTTCCAGGATATTTCTCAGAAAATCTTGATGGATTCACCGGAGCTGAGCTCCTAAGCAGCCATCCCGCTTCATTGTTGGCTCTGCCCCCAGCATAGTTCTATTCTATAATATGGAAATTTTACTAATAAAGCACAATCTCATTTTGTTGTTTACAAGTACAACTTGAGTTTGAGTGCATTCTGGGGAATTTCTATTCGCCATATTTCCCCCATGATTTCATCTTCTTCCTTTCTTCCCCTCCCTTCTCCATTTTGCCTGGGTCAGAGATTTGTTATATATTTCTGACTTCTGACCAGACCAGGTAAGATATGCTAATTGGCTTTCCTGTTCCACAGGCATAAAAAACACTAGGAATGGAATTATTTTCCTTCATCCTGCCTAAGCCTATTTTGGGTGGGGTTTTGGGTTGAAGGGCCCAGTAGTACACTGGCCTTGTTGGTAAGAGACATTTACTTATTTTGTTTGTGCTATTGTTCCAATAATAGCTTCTACCATTTTGCCTGGCATGGACAGGCTTACCATTCTGTAGTTTCCTGGCTCACCCTTGGAAACCTCTTTAAAAATAGTGTTACCTTGGATACCCTCCAATCTTCAGGTACTATTTAATTTTATGCATTAACTAAAAAGGTATTTTCTCTTATTAGTCTTAAATGGATTACACTGTAGCTTCATTGCATTACCCAAAGCCCACATGGCCCATGTGGTCCCTGTCTGCCATCCTGTATTTCCACCGAGGATGTGTCAGGGACTGCTGGGTGGCTGGTGATCCCACAGACCAGGGGTCAGCACCATTGGTACAGGCCTTTGGTACCAGGCACCTTATGGCAAACCGTGGCCTCAATATGCATAATATAGTGTCATTCAATTGTGTGTGTGATGTTGATCCTGGGAAGAGTGTGATGCTGCATATTACATGTCTGCTATGCCATCACCATCTCTGCAATGTGTATTTGTTGCATGACCACAGCAGCCATGCACATGTTGCATCACCACATAGCTATATGTTTGGACTGGGGGATGACCAACAGGTCCATATGGTGCATCTTGTCCAGCATGTCAACCCCTGCATGTTTATGTGTATCTCTATGTGGTGTGAACAGTGCCCCATTCCCCCATGCCAGGCATGCTTGCACATCCATAGGGGGCTATCAGGGGCTATCATGTTTGGTGCACGGTGCATGGACATATGCCTGCCGGTGCAGTCCAATAAGATCATTTTGCAATGGTCATTGCATCACACATGCTGTTGTACCACACACATGCTAGATCACTCACCATGTGCAGATGCCCTTTGCTCTTCCTGCAAAGGCCGTCTCTGGCGCAGCTCCTGGCCCTTTTCCACAGATCCTCCACCTGTGGAAACAGGGATAGATGCCATCTGTGTCTCTCCCAACATAACACTGGCGAAACAACAGCAGACTGGTCATGGGTATGTGGTATGTCACAGTATTCTGTTTGCAGGTGGTAGCTAGCCAGTCCCTGTGAGGTTGCACATGACCTCCCCCCTCACAGCAACCCAACATTCAATGCTGGACACAACCCCCATGGCATCACACAAGCATGTTGTGGAGCCACACATGTTGACACATTTGTTCACCTGCCTTGCGTCCAAACTATGTACTGCTTGCTATGTTGTTATAGCTCACTGTGAAAGTGTCACATGGTACAAGATGTGTCCCATATGGCCAGTGTGAGAGGTTACATGGCATAGTGCCCCACAGCGTTGTTCTCACACCCTGGCCCTGACTCAAAGCATGTTTCCAACATATTGTGTGCACATGTGTGTGCTGATAAGGCTGACTGCCCTGCATATTCTGTGACAGATGTCCATGGCCACTACCTGTTTCAACCCCCTGTTTGTGGTCTGGCAGGTGAGTTATGCGCAGTGCTTAGCCTATCGCTACATGTTCCGATTCTGGGCTAACCTCATTCACATCATGAGTCCAGTAAGCCGCCGTTAGGCGTGTCACATATCTATTGATGACAATCAGTCTGCCCTTAGGTACTTCACATACAAAGAGGCGTGACAAAAGATGTCTTACATAGTTCATACATTACACACACAACTCATGGTTGACTCCATTACATATATTTCACAGGGCTGATATGCTGGGAACCCTTGGATCCATCATGACATGAACATTATGTAGATATGTGACATATACAGGTGCCATGATGTGTTATCTTTTACACACACCCCTAATGCCTCTGCACTTCAGAGATGTCTATATATCCCTTATGCTTTGGAGGGCTTCCTCACAGGTGTCATTGCAGACCACTGATCTCTGCAGTTGTGATATCATCAACTGATCCCAACACTGCCACAGTCACTCACATGGCGTTTCCATCCCATTTCCTCAGGGGAGGCTCCTAGCTGACATTTCACCTGCGGGTCTCCTATTCCACAAATGGGGGTCCTGGCTGTCATTTTGATAGTGGGTCACCAGACACAGTCAAACACACCAATGTGTGTAATCTGAGGACACCTCAGATGGTTCCTCCTGGTCAGACAACAGATTGTGAGAGAATGTGTCTTTTCTGGAGGCTGCCCGTGGGAGGCAACAGATGTTCTCTCTAGAGCACAGTTGGGATGTCAAACTGCTGGTGGTGCAATGATGTTCTTGAACGTGATATCAGAGGCAGATCACTGTTTAGTGGTGGATATCTCTGGATTTGCACTCACACCACGACAGGGTCATGCTTTGGATAAAGGTTGGTCATGGGTACCCTCGATATGATCTGATTCCTTTCAGTTACATTGGCATCAGGAACATTTCCTACGGAACGTTCATCTGTGAGCAACATTTCTGGTCCACTGGGTCAGGTATTGTATGAGAGATTGTGATGGAGGTGTCTGCTGCTGATGTGTATCAAGCTCTGAATGGTTTTGAGAGACAAATATTACCTATGAGATCCTCTTGGATCCCTCCGGGACCACCTCCTTCAGCTGTGGCTGTTTTACAAACTGTAGTGTCTAGGGATATGTCCACTGTCATGACCTCTCCATGTATGACATTGCTGTGGACATTGTTGATTATTGAGCAGCATGCTCTGAAAGGATTAGATGGAGTCATTCAACAGGCAAATGAAGGGGGAAATATTGTACTTTTGGATGGAGCTGCATATTGGGAAGCGGCTGCTAGACAACTGTGTGATAGTTCTGTATCTGAACTATCTCTATATCGAACTGCAAGGTTACAACAGATGCTCAAGGAGAAGGCCTGCGATACTAGTTTTGACACAGGTAAGAAGTTACCGTTTCCAAATGTATGTGCCCCAGGGGTTGCCGTTTTCTATCAGCTCCCAAAGATATATATGGATGTCCATAACCCTCTGGTACGCCCCACAGTATCTACAAGGGGACTGTACTTTTGCTCCTGTCGCTTGATATTGGGACCTTTTTACATCCCTTGATGCATAATATGTAATTCAATGTAAACCGCACTGATGCAGAATAGTGCGGTATATAAGAGAATGTAAATAAATAAATAAAATAAATAAATAAATAAATATTACATCAGTTCTTTGGATACAACACTTTTTCTGCATCTTTTGACTGAGAGGGTCCAGTCTGGCTAACATAATGAGATTTTATTGGTGATCCTGGGTGTGGCTTTGGTGTATACCAGTATACCAGTGGATTTGGCTATACAGGTGATACTGTCATCACTGAATCAGAAGGACGAATCTGGGGATACCCATATACAGGTTTTGATGATTGGTCCACCTTGATAAGCATAATGTTCATTTTGGGGATTTGATGTACTGTCAACATAATGGTGTTGCAATGGGGGTGATGGTTGCCCCATCTGTTGAAGAACATTATATGTCATCATATGCATCACAATGGTTGGGGCCTGAATCTCCTTATGCATGACATTTTATGATGTTGCGTAGGCATTGCAACAAGAAATTTATGCTGTGGGATGATCTCTCCATTCCCATGATGCAGTTTGCTTGTTGGCTGACTGACTACAATGCTAATATTCTGTTTTCTATGGTGTGGGATTGTTCCAGAAATTCATCTTTTTGATGTTCTGATTAGGGGGGAGAGCATGAATGGATAACTAATGTGTTTGGAGGGCAAACACATAGGCATACAACCAGCATTTCTCTAGTGTCCACCCTTTACTCACAGTTTCTTAGATATCATTGGCACTGTTCTGTGTGTAATAATTTTCAGCAGCAGGCACGGTCCCTTGGGGCAACAGTTCATGGCAAACGGATACCATCCCTCAATGTTTAAACAAGCATATCAGAAGGCCAAGTCTGATGACCAGGACAGATTTCTCTGTGTTCAGACTGGGGTAGAGAGGCACTGTGATAAGACGAGAGATGTTCATTTCATGACCCCATACTCCCCACTAAGTGTGGCGATTGTGAAAAGTCTGATGTGTCAGTCCTCAAATCCTCTCATGATCACAGGGTTGGAGTGTCAGCATGTCTGATTGGTCTGGTCAAGTGGGCGTCTTCTGATGGAGATAATGTGCCCATCCCGTGTGAGATGTGGGAAGGGACACAGGAGAGAGGAGGGAGGCTTTTTCCCCTGTGTGGGGTATTCATTGTGTGTTGGTTTAACTCTGACATAAAGGTTTTCATGTGAGGGTACAGAGTATGTTTTACAGCAGTCTATGACGTGTGCCTCAACATATGTAGTTGATATATTTTGCTGTCTATGGCCATTGGTGTATGTGGATAAAAGGACATATTCATTCAGAACACTTATGGGTGAACATAGGAGTTGGCAAGGGGGTGAATTCCACAAGCTGCAGATAGTTTCAGGTTGTATGGAATAAGGCCATGCATTGGCAGAACTGCATTATATGTGTGTTGCTACAGTAGATGACTGATTGTCTGATTGTGATTGGCTACTAGATAGGTTAGAACAATACTAGCATTTCTGGATACAGACTGTGAGGCTGGGTGGACAGCCTGCTCATGTTGAATAATATCCATGTTTGTTGGGGGGGAAGGGTGGGAAACATCTGATGCTTCAATGATAATCTGCTAATGTGAGAGGTACTGTTTGTTTGTCATCCAGGAATTTGGCATTGGTTTTGGGAAGAGCGGTGGATCTATGATATACAGTACATGGGTGTGGAAGGACTGACATCAGCTGGGGGTGGCTGTGACAGCAATACTGACTGTGATTGGTGGCCCAGTAGGTTTTAAGGAGATGTGGTCTGATTGGATGCTTTGGTGCATATCAGCTGTTACTGATGAGCATACTGGCAGGCATGCCAGTGAGTGTGAGCTCTTATGTGGAGTGAAATGCTGCTGACGTTGAAGGTATGTTGAAATGTTTGATTGGCTATGGTGGTCATTTATTTTAGGTCTCTTGAAGGTGAATATGCATTAATGGAGTGTTGTAAGGTTTTGTAGTGTGTTTCCCTGGGTCTGGGAACATGCCAGTCTGTTAAGATGCCAGCCAGGATCCTCCTTTCAGGATGGGGAGAACCCCTGGTGAAATGCCAGGCGATTCTTCCTCTGAGGGAGCAGAGGGGATACACTATGTTGGTCTTCTGTTGCAGCATTGTGATCAGTTGATAATATTACCAGTGTTGAGATATGTGTATGCAGAAACACCCTTGAGAAAGCCATTTCCAACCTAAGAGTTAGGTAGAGATATTATGAGTGCTGAGACTTTTGGGGGGGGGGGGGGGAGGTGTAATATATGCAATTCTACGAAGCCTGTATTTTTCTGATGGGTTCAAGGGATTAAGGCCAGAGGGCTGTGTGCAATATATGTAATGGTTTGAGGCATAAGGGTTGTGTATCATATAGGTCATATGTGTGCTATTTTTTCTCATGCCTTTTGGATTGTGCTGGGTTTATGGCCATAGTGATTCCACCAAATAGATATGTGTCACATCTGAGGTACGTATTTTAAATCCCATAATGTGACAGAGCTAATCCATGGACATATCTTCCTAGGCCTGGACATTGGGCTCATGGGTGCTGGGTTCCTTTGTCTCCATTGTTGATGTGAGGCAGCACCGATCCCCATTTGTTGTGATTATGTAGATGGATGTTATTTGATATTTCGGAATTCTGAGTGTCATTCTGGTGTAACTGTCTGATAAATGTGGCTACATATTGGCAATGTCAGCATATGCATGGGGCTACAGGTTGACATTCCTGACATGATGTGGCAGATAACTACATCTGATGCATGGTGGTGCATTTGGGGACAAGTATAATGGTAATAGGTGGTGAGTCATAGTCTGTGGCTACACCTGGATAGAGGTGTCACACTGTGTTGGGGTCACTATCTGCACATGTAGTATATTAGCTGGTTATGGTCCTGTTTTGTCTGGGTTTCACGGAGTTGCCAGTACATTGCCTTGTCAGGCTCATCATCCTCTCAGGATTTGACCTTTTTTGTTATGTACATACAGCCTGCAGTGTGATTGCAGGATCATTTTGATGTTCCTGATTGGCCCTAGTAATATTGACCCCCATTGGTGAAGTGGAAGAGCAAAGAGACACCTTGTATGTCACATTGGCAAATTGCAATATGGAAAGGTTGTATGGCCACAAGTAGTTACTCCTTTTTCTTTGACAGCCCTATATACAATGTCCATACAGTTGTCCACCAAAGGCACATATTTCTGGGATTAGACTCCCCCTAGGTGTAGTCTGTGTCACCTACTCAGTCACTTGTTACTTATCTGTGGATACCTTTTATGACAGGCCCCTGACTCTGCACCAACATATGCAACATGCTGATCACTGTGCACTCCACACAGGTCACAGACAAGGTTGTGCAGACATATGAATTCAGGGTTGAGTTGGGAAACCATATACCAACTTTCTAGGATCCCATGCTCTGACCTCAGTTCCATGCTAATGCACTGGAAATTATATGACACCACACATAAGTGGACCCGCCGGGGCCACACAGCAGGGCCCACAGACTAGGCAGGGAGGTCAATGATGCACGATGCTACAAAGACACCAACATTAACAAATAACTGTCTGTCCACAGTAGAGATGGGGACATCTGTTTGTGTGAGCACTTTGGCCCATTGACTCCACAGGCTGGGGCTTTCTGGAGGCTCTCAGATATATATCTCAGCCATTGCACAGGGGGAACTGTAAAACTGAAAGGGACACACTTTTGGGGTTTACACAACAAGAAGTGGTGAACCCCCAAACACATGGGAGAGGGGTCTCTGTTCAGATGTGAAACTGAGGGGGAGAAGGTGAGCTGCAGCTCCATCATGCATATCACCCATGTGCAATAATAATCCCACACATCCAATCGCCCCACAAACAACATTCTTATAGTGCAACATGGTGGTGTCAACAGCATGTTGTGTGGATGTTTCTCATCAGCGTGCACTGGCAAACCGATCAGGTTTGTTGGAACAGAGGCTTCCACTACATAAGGGGCCCAATTTGTGACTAACCTGTTTTACTGTGCCTGAGCGTTGTGACTGGGACAGAGGTTCACCTTCTAATACAACTGTGAACCTACACATACATTTCATTCTGCTTCGATGGGAAATATGTAAATATCTTCTGATGGGCTAGCCCAGGTCCCAACCTTACTCCACTTGCAACACACTGCCATGGGCTGCAGACTGCTGTACACCAATGAAAAGCATTTAACTTTCAGGAGTTGCAACAGTTTTGCCCCAAGGACTGTCTGTGATTCCCAGAGGATGGATGCGGTGGGATGATGCGGACATACTGCAATAGACTTGCAGCTGGCAGTGCATCAAGAGCTGCTTCAACATCTTCATAACCCTGGATGGTATATACACATGCAAATACAGTTTTTTACTTATTTGTCACTTAGTTTCATCAATGGTATTGAGGGATAATTTGCACCTTCTAGGTCATGATAATGTTATATACTACACATGCTACTATCCCCCAACATGCAAATGTCAATGATTGTCATGTGCCAAAACAGGACAAACACCGATGGGATGAATACTTTTACAGGGCACTGTGCATGTCACCATTAACCTTCCCCTATAGTCAAGTTACAATGTCCTGTACAGCTGATCAGCTCACATATCAGAGACTAGACTCTCTTGTGTGTATGGGGTGCCCAGTAGAAGATGTGTGTTGCCTACAACCTACTATGTATAGTTAAAGTGCATGTGGTACCTGTCCCTATGTACTTACATCTCATGGGTATTCAGCTCGTTCACTGAAGTGTCTTCTCAGATGTTCCTAGGAGAGCTTCATCCTGAACAGGTTCTGCCAGATACTTGATGGGGGAAAAAGCCTTCCCTGCCTACAACAGATGAGCCTGCCCAGAAGGTCCAGGTCAGCTTCGCTGAAGCAGGGCTTTTATGAATGGGCAGCCATTTTGCCTTGTGGTGTTATTTTACTGCATTGTTACATCAGAGGTTTGCAGCATCTCCACAGCATGCCCTATGGCAAGTTTATGTTTATGCAGTTTCTTGATATACCACCCAGGCTGAAGGGCATCAGAGTGGTTTACAATCACTACTAGCAGGTACTGGATACAATCCCTTGTCCCCAAAGGGCTCACAATCTAAGTTGCATCAAGGCACCCTATGGTACAGTGTGGGCATCTAATCTCTCTTCATTGCGCCTTATATGACTCTTGGACGCTCAACATGAGCATACGATGCCTTACTTGACTGCAAGGCACCTTACAATAGTACACTGATGCCTTATGCTTACAAGATCATGATGGCTAATTCTGACTCTGTGAAGTGTTTGCATACCTGTCTTAAATGTACATTTAATCTGGTTATCAGTTGATATGAATAACTTGGAATCTTTCAGCTTTGTACTTAAGGGCATCTGGGTTACTTTTATCTTTATTGGAATCTCAGGATGTGCTGGCTTCTCTCTTTTGCTAGTATCCTTCAAGGATACATCCTTCCGAACGATGTGCTCTTGGGCGACTATCAGCTTTCCCCTATTATATAGTTTAAAAGCAGCTCTGTCTTCTTTTTGAAGGTTAATGCCAGTAGCCTGGTACCATCCTGGTTAAGGTGGAGTCCATTCCTTCAGAAAAGCCCTTCCCCAGAATGTTGCACCATCGTCTCATTCACGCATTGAGACCCCAGAGTTCTGCCTGCATTTTGGGTCCTGCGTGTAGAACAGGGAGTAGTTTGGAGAATGCTACCCTTGAAGTTCTGGATTTCAACTTCTTACCTAAAAGCCTAAATTGGCCTTCAGAACCTCTCTCCCACACTTTCCTATGTCATTGGTACCAACATGTACCAAGACAGCAGACTCCTCCCAAACACTATCTAAAACCTTGTCTTGGTGGTGCGTGAGGTCTGTTACCTTCGCACCAGGCAAGCATGTTACCAGGCAATCCTCACATACACCAGCCATCAGTGTAAAGATATTACTGAAAATCGTGGGAGGAGATGAGAGTACCAAGAGACTGGGTATAGAGAGAGAAAAGGAGTGGGCTCAATAAAGACCCTTGGGGTACACCAACTGAGAGTGGGATAGGAATGGAGGAGGATCCACCAGCATCCAAAGTGCAATGAGGGAGATAAGAGAACCATGATAGCACAGATCCCTTAAATCCAAGCAAGGACAAGGTATCGAGGAGAAGGTGGTGGTCAACATTGTCAAAAGCTGCAGAAAGGTCAAGAAGGATGAGGATCAAGTAAAGGCCCTTAGATTTTTCCAAGAACAGGTCACTGGAGACTTTGGCAATAGCTGTTTCAGTAGAATGTAAAGGATGAAAGCCAGATTGCAGTGGATCCAAAAGGGCTTGAGAGGAGAAAAATCAAGGCAACAGAACTTCACCGTTTACTGTCATTGTTCCATTGGAGAGGTGGGACATCATTGGGAAGGTGGAGGAGGGATGCCTGTGGAACTGTTTGCTGTAGTGTGGTGGGAGGGGGAGCTTGTGAGTTAGTGTGGTAAGTGATAGTGATGGGTGTGATAGGGAGCTTGTGAGTGAGAGGGGATATAAGTGATGGGCTTAGATGTGCAGTGTGTATGTACAATGGGGCTGATGATGGAGATGGATGGGTATAGATACTTGTGCTCCTGTGTAGCGGTACATCTTATTGTAATAAAGCATTTACTTTCACATGAAATGTCTCTTGATCAGTTCAGTTCTGAATGTGTGGGCCTGGGGCTGGTTCCTCCTCAGGATCTCTCTCTTTAGGTACTGGTGGCATGGGTTGTTGGTTCCTCAGTGTTAGGTTGTGCAATATGCATTAGGCCATGAAGATCTGGTATGCTTTTATCAGGTTGTAAAGTAACTCACCTCCAGATCTGTCCAGGTACTGAAAAAGGGTCTTAAACTAGCAAAACATTCTTTCTATGATAGCTCTGGTAGTTTTGTAAGATTGATTATATCACTCCTCTGCCTCATTCCTGGGTGACTGTCACTGAAAAAGGTCTTAAACTAGTAAAACATTCTTTCTATGACAGCTCTGGTAGTTTTGTAAGATTGGTTATATCGCTCCTCTGCCTCAGTCCGGGGGTTTATGAGCCAACTCCTACTAAGGTATCCTCTGTCACCCACAAGAGAAGTGGGTAGAGCAGACACTGGGGAGGAGTGCACATGGTTCTGGACATTGTATTTTCCAGGCCCATAACCCATGTGCACCAATGTTTACTAACCCTTGCTATGCATTGCTTCAGGAACATGGATGTTTGTGGTTCTGACTGCTCTGGCCCTACAACACATTTTCTTCCTCCTCCCCATTTGTGACATTGCTGCTAGTCTTCTCACACCTCTGTCATCATTACAGGAGTGGCCATAGCTTGGCTTGGAATATTGGAGTGCACTGTGCCACAGCAAGTGGTCTGTTCTGCAGTGGGAGTGGTTGCAGATGGCAGGGGCAAGCAGCGGTATGGTACAGAGGAAGCACCTGAAAATGGCTTCTTTCCACTTGCAACATGCTGTTCCTCTTGCCAGTATATACCTAGGTTAAGAGAAGTTATGGAGGATCCTAATGAAGAACTGTCACAGAACTGTAGTGGAGGAGAGCTGTGAAGGGATAGGCCTCAGATCCAGTGGCTGTAGGTAGTCTATAACTCAAATGGCACTTTGTTGTGAAGAGTAATAACCTGCCAGAAGACAAGAGCAACCCCAGGAAAGCCAGAGAGGGAGCAACTGTGTGGGAGCCACTGAAGCTATGGTGATCTGCAAAAGCCCTGAGAGCCCTGCCCCAGAAGGACAGCAGCTGCTATCATTGTAAATCTCATGCCTATTAGGGACAAAAGTAGCAGCAGCTCATGTAGGATTGCTACTACTACTACTATTACTTCTTAACATGTGTATAGTGCTATAAGGAGTATATGAACATGTAAGAGACAGTCCCTGCTCAAGCTCACACTCTATCCAAGACAGATGCATACAACTAACAGGGATTAGGGTAGAATAAAGGGGACATGGTTATAACACACTGCAGTTCTGTTTTATTTTTAAGTTGAGCTAGAATACAGTTCACAGTAATTCACACTCTGAGGTCAGGCCCACCATTTGGTTAAGGCTTAGAAAGGGTATCTGTTAATTTTGTAGATAGGCAGATGCACCAAGGACAAGAGGGCATCACTGTCCATAATGAGAGAGCAATACAGAGCATCATTACACCCTGGGGCGCTCATAAGACCAGGACATTTACCAGGCAGCAGAAATTATATATCAAAAGCTCCCACCGGTGAGTCCTAGGCCCATCCCATTACATTACTACTGAACATTTGTATAGCGCTACAAGACATATGCAGCGCTGCACAGACACATGTAAAAGACGGTCCCTGCTCATCAGAGTTTAAACCTAATCAAGACAGACAACACAGTAGCTGTAGTACTGGCCAGTACATTAATTTAATTGAGCTCAATTAACACATTAGGGGTGCATACTGAACTGGGGAATCCAAGGACATAGACACTTTCATTATAGCTACAATACACACACAATTTGGAGTTGTGACAGCTGAGATACATTCAAGTTTACATCTCCTTCAAAGAGCTGAGAAGAGGTTGCTTAAAGGGAACATTGAGGGAGAGAAAATTCAATGGTTGAGATCATCCTTGTGAAACTAAGGAGTATGTTTAAGAAAAGACAATAATGGCTACCATGCAGAATGTGTGCCGTGGCCCCATTGAATAAAACGGAGCCGCAGCACATGTTCTGCATGGTAGCCACTATCGCCACTTTGTAAACATACCTCTAAGTGCAAATTGTTTGTAAACTGAGAGTAATTCTAACTTGAACAAGTTGGTTACTGCTATTTGCATTTTCTTAAATTGCTTGTATGCTTTCAAACAATTTGGTTCTCTTATTCTTATTTAACATTCACCTACCTCACCCCAGCAAATAAGTCTGGTCAAATACCTCACTTCTATCTGATATTTTCCACTACCACTCTCTTCCCTCTGCAGTAACCTTAACCGTTCCTTTCAGCTCCAGCCCCTTACTCCTACCTCCATGGAAACCTTGCGTAAGCATAAATTGTAACTTTATGGAGGGGTGATGTCTTTTTTGTGCCTTGCCCAGCAGGAGAGGTGAGAGTCCTCAAAGGAAAGTCAGCCGCCAATGATAACCTGTCCTACCTTGCTCAGCATAAGAGCCACATATGTATTAAGATGTGATTGTGGGAAGAGCATAGGATGCATATGTGTGTGTGTGTGGGAGGGGGGGGGGTATGGGGTTATGTTTGAAGGGATGTGGGGTGGGATAGGGTGGGAGATATGCAGAAAAGATGGAGGTACATACACTTTCCTCTTTGCTTGTTCTCTTCCCTCCCCTGCTCCTTTCCTTTCTTAATTCCCATCTTTAGTCCTTTCCTCACCAGCACTAGCATCAGCAGCCACTGCTGAAACTCATTGGAAGCCCTCATCAGCAACTTCTGTTCATCTGTTTCCAGCACTGCTGGCTCCTGTTGTTTCTCAGTTGGAGGGACTCAGTCTTTCCTCTATCCTGCATATTTTTACCTCTTGCCATTGCTCCTATTGATCTTCAGGTGGTGCAGCCTGACCTTCTTGCAGCTATTTCTACTGATGATTCCTGTTCCTTGGATGGTGGAGTCTGGCTTCCCTGCCACCCTGTGACTATTTCTGCCCTTGGAAATGGATCCTACTGATCTTCAGAAGATGGGGCTTCTATTCTTCAATACTCTGCTGCTGTTTCTACTGCCACCAATAGTTGTTGTTATTCGGATGGCATAGCCCAATCTCCCTGCCTCTCTGCTGCCATTTCTACTTCTGGCCATGGTTCCCACTGATTTTCAGGTCTCTTCACTATCTTGCTGTTTGCTGTTCCTGCTCCTCTTCTAAATCAATACACACACATATATATAGCAAGTTTGTGTTGCTTGAGGTTCTTGTACTCACTAACCTCTAGGGTTTGGAAGAGAGGCAACGGTGCATGACAGCTGGTACTGGCAGTGAAGAGCTACAGTATAGGGGAGGTGAACCATGGCATGTGTATCTGAAGAATAGCTGGAAAGAAAGTAGTAGCCAACGGTGAGGGAGCCATGACATTCCAGAACCATGGTGGAGAGAAGCACTGCGCTAGGAAGAGGAACAGTAAACCATGACCATCATATAGTTGCCAGGGTAGTGTCAGCAGCAGCAGCCCAATCCGTCTCTGGAGTCCCAGAAAGCTGTGAACCATGGCTGCAACCACAGCCACAGGAGGAAGAAAGCCAGCACAACAGTGGAAATAGTAGCAATGGGGCCCCTGTAGCTCCAGGAGAGAAATACTGCAAAGCAGCAGCTTCAGAAGAAGAGCCTGATCCCCATGTGAAAAGAGTAGCAGCACCAGGACCAAGCCAGTCCAGGAAGGAGAAGAGACAGGCAGCTTAAAGAAGCCTCCTTCAGAAACTGTCTGCAAGGACAGCAAGTGCAGCAAAGTACTGAAGAAGAGTGGTTTAGGAAGTGAAAGAGCTGGACCTGATAATATAAAAGCAAGTCACCACAGCTGCAAGTGCCAGTCACCAGGAATCTATGAAGCAGAGGCAGCAGGGAGTTGGGTGAGCTCACTGGTTCACCACACCAGCTGTGATAATCCTCTTAGGCTCCTTTCTCCTAGCCTGAAGGGAAGACCCAGATTGGAGGAAAGGAGACCGCAAGAATGACCAGAGCTGCAGAGGTGAGAGGCTGTACTGAATCTGTGAGCTGCTAGAGCCAAGCAAGGAAAGGAAGCCACTGCAGAGGTGAGAGATGTAGGAGGGGCTGATCAGGGAGTCCAGTGAGAGTGATCCCAATGAGTGACTGTGAGTTCCTCCTTACATTTAGTTAGGAACACTAAGAGGGTAATTTTTTAACAGGCTCCTACGATATTAGGGCAGGAAGGCGCCTATTTTAACTTATTTTATAAAGTTGCACAGGCACCTACAGGATATGTCTTTATGAAATACTAGCAGAAATTCTGTAGAAATTGTGCCTAGACTGAAGGTGTGAATATTATGCCTAATTAGGAGCAGAGTAATTGTTAGTGCATACTTCACATTCATATGTGCATATTTTATAAAATACATGCATAAATTGTGGCTCTGCCCATTCTCTGCCCCAACTCCTCACGAGTCATCCTGCACCACACTTTTAGGTGTGACCTAATTTTATAAGAGAAACAAGTGTGTGCGGGGGGGGGGGGGACCTCCCCTGTAGAACCACAGAAGCAAAAAAGAGCAGGAGGAAACCACCACTGGAAGACAAGAGCTTTATTAGTGTGTCACCAGGTCTGCCCTAAACGTGTTTCGGCCTTGTGGCCTTCTTCAGAGGACTTTGACTTTATAAATATGTACATATAAAAACAGTAAATTATAAATAGACAACAATAAAACAACAATGTTTGTTTAAAATGTAATTACTTTGTAAGATGTATGCCAAAAAACAGCCCAATTATAAAAACATATAAATGATATCCAGTAAAAACATATAAAGTAATACATAAAAGATATAATATATATATATATGTGTGTGTGTGTTAATAAATACATAATAAAAACATGATCTAAAATAATAAATACCATACATATTACATATAGAGATGTATGATTAGTAAAAATTACTTATCAGAGAGCATAGTAAATTACTAATCAAACTTAGAAAAATTATACATTCCATATCAAGTAGTGAATAGACAATAAACTCACCACTTACAGGAGACACTTTGTTATATATTTAATTTCAATCTACATCCATAAACAAAAGGAAGAAGAAGAAGAAATCATCCACCACTGAAGTGCAATCAGAAATAATTCATAATCCAGTATTTGAGAGCAAAGGACACTTTTAGCTCTGAAGAAAGAAAAAAAACATTGATTGTAAGGCTGATTATATCAGATACATCAGAACTGTAGATATCTATAACTACCCACGGTATTAAGATAGCTGTTTTTTATATTGACTTATTGATAGTTCAATAAGAATTGATCTAGTCTTAAACTTTATAGTGGTACGTTAACAATAAGACATTCAAGAATGGCGAAACAACGGCCAAATGGTATTCCTCTCTCCTTTAATTATTATTTGAGAGATTTCCTGTCATGGTGGTACTTGTGATACAATGTAGATTATCACAATTATTTCAAAAATGATTAAGTACCTTAATCTCCCATGGTTTAATTTTAAAATATATATTGCTGATGAGGCTTATTAGAAGATACTCATTGAAATCAAGTTTTTTAATTCTGTCGCATCCATTGATCTTTTGTAAAAGGTTTTTCATTTTGAACAGCACGATTATCTGTATATCGAATTGATGAATAAAGATTTTTAATAGATTACAAGAATGCGTGGTCTGTTAGACATATTGTCCAAACCGCCATCAATTTTGAATAGAACAGTGTCGTCATTGCTACCTGGAGTTTAAAAGCAAGCCATCCAATTCAGATTTGTTTTCTTTGCTTTCACTTTTGAACGTGAGATAAGATCAGTGTTGATTGTAATTTTATTAGACGTAGTCTGTTGATTATACTAGATACATGAGATTTGATTTTTGGGGTTTTATTAAAGTTGAATTCCGAGATTAAGATGCTGCTTTGTTCTCCTCAGTACCCCAATGACGATCATTTGCAGGTTCCCGCGCCTAGGTTTGGCGTCCCTGAGACATAAAATTGTATTTTGTATGTGCATATTGATAAGGTCGAAGTCCCCTGAAGAAGGCCATAAGGCCGAAACACGTGTAGGACAGACCTGGTGACACACTAATAAAGCTCTTGTTGTCCAGAAGTGGTTTCCTCCTGCTCTTTTTTGCTTCTAATTTTATGAGGCCTTTTCTGTCTATAATTACTGTTTCATACAGAAAAAGCCTTGTAAAATTAACCCCTAAGTGTGTGTTTGTTTTCTTGCAGTGAGTGTCATATAGCACACTTAGGGACCCATTTACTAAAGCCCACTAAGGATTTGTAATTAACATGTCAAATAAAGGCATGCTATTTGCAAAGTCTCTGAATTAGCTGTCAGAGGTATGACTAGCATATTCCTCGCAGCTAATGTGTGATGGGTCCACCTAACATGCTCTCCACCAAGGCAGGTTCACTTTACAATTCCTGTAGAGGAATCTTTAAGTGAATTCATATTAAGAGCTGCATTACCACTGAGCATGTGCCAATTGCCCTGGCACTAGCAGTAATGCGCGCTCTGCTCCTACTCACCACCCATTCCCTGCCCCTTCCCATGATCGCTGATTAATATGCATTTTATGTCCATGTGTTAGTGTTCGCACTGACACTTGCTGTGCTTTAAAACGAGCGTTAGCCAATTAACTGGCTTTAGTAAAAGAGGCCCTAAGATTCCTTAAGAATCTCTTTTGAAGTTGAGAGCAGTGCCTTTTGACGTAAGCTTGAGAAACTGGTGTTTGTAGAGTCAAGAAGTTTGAGATGAGCTGCAGTGAGAAAGCCACCTTGGAGGGAGCAAAAATCCACCTTTGTGGCAGCATCACAGTATAAGGACTCCGATCAAGCGTGAGCTCACTATTGGCATGCAACACTTGAATAAACTGTGGTATATTCCCATACACCATCAGGATGTTCTTATGCTGGGTAGAGATACTGTATAGGGATCCTGGAGAGGGAATCAAGTTTGAAAAGAATTCTGAAGTTAATAGTTCAAACAGAAAGGTTTACATTTGAATTTAAAATGAGAACAGTTTATATGGTTTGATTTAGAATTAACTAGATATGTTCATATTCTGTACAAGAATGTTTTCTGTGCTGGGCAAGTACAATAGCACGTGAAAAGTATGGTTACACTTGGGGGCAATTTTCTCCAAATGGATCAGTTTTGCGCATGCTGCGACAGTAAAGAACCTCGCTCCTAAGCCAGGCGATGTGGAGTATGAGCTCAGTCTCTTAACATTTACTGCTAATTCTCACCATTGCATTGCATTGTGCCAAAAATGTAGAATGATGTGCTAAATTATTGATTTTGCTGGATTCAGGAATATTATGTACACTAAAATATAAAAGCTGCCTGGAGAAATTTACCAGCTGAACTGAATACTGAGAAGCAAATGCTGTGCCCCTTCTTGATCAAGACAAGCCTGAACAAAAATGTTGAATGGAGCCAACCACCGGGTAGCAGAAACCAGCTGTAAAAAAAGGAGTATCAATTACTAAATCCGATCAAGACCAGTTTCAGCCTTCTGCTGATTAAATGGAATATACAACTTACTTCTGAGTCATATAAATACACACCAAATTTTTCAATAAAATATACAGCTGAAGTTGAACCCATCTGCTGATGAAAGGAAATATACAACTTCTGACTGATTCAACAGAGTACGTAAGTGAAAGCCAATCAAACTGAGTGATCCCACTCCCCACCCCCCATTACTGATAACCATCTTAACCCTACAGACTATGGGGCATGTTTACTAAACATTCCTAATGTGCGGGGCCGCGGTAGTGTGCCTGTGCCATATAAGGAGGGGGCGGTTCAGGCCGAAAAAGGAAAAAAAACGACCGTACGTGTGCGCATCGCGTTAATGTGCGGGGCCCACATTAGCGCGTGGGAAGGCTAAGTGGGGCGCAGCTGGGCACATATAGGAACAGAGCCATAGCACAATGGTGAAGACAATAACCAATGGTGCAGGGGCCACGGGTTCAATCCCCCAGTGTGCACAACCCAAAAAGGCTGGCTGAGGCACCACCTTGAATGTGGAAAAGTGTGTCAGGAGGCAAAGTAATTTTGTACGGCATAAGGCGGCGCACTGTTCATTTTGGGCGGCATAAGGCAGCACACTGTTCATTTTAGGCGGCATAAGGCGGCGCACTATTCATTTCGGGCGGCATAAGGCGGCACACTGTTCATTTTGGGCAGCATAAGGCGGCGCACTGTTAATTGTGGGTAGCAGGATGCGGCGTGCTGATGGGCACAAGGCGGCGTGCTGATGCTAAAGCAAAGGAACACAGCCACAGCACAATGGTTAAGACACTGACCAATGGTGCAGGGACCAGGGGTTCAATCCCTCACAATGCCCAGTGAAAAAGGCTAGCTGAGGCAGTATGTTTTATGTTGTGGAGTGCTGTAGGAGGCTTTTTAATTTTATTTTGTGATAACTACTAGCAAATGCACTCTCACAGCATGTTAACATAAGGCGGCCCATAAGGCACATGTTACAGTACACCGTCCGCCAAGGCACCCTAGAATGTCCCCTATAGGGCAGCATGTATGTTGCGACACAGGATAATGTATAGTGCACCCTATATGGATGCCAACCATAAAGTGCCCTATAGGGCGCCTCATAAGGCACCCTCAGAGGCACCTTATGGGTACAGTATGCTGAGGGTGTTATTGCAGGCATCAACATATGTACAGTAAATTAAAATAATGCTTTGGACAACCCTATCACAGAACCCCACTGTGGGTTTGAACCCATGACCTCTGGCTGCACAGGCAGTGACATAACCATTGGGCTACAGCTCTATAGCTGTAAGCAAGCCCCTGCCTGGCTGCAGAGATCCTGCACGTCACATCACAGACAGTCTGCTGGTGTAAACAGGATAGGGTTAGGCCACCCGTACCCATGATGCACTGCACATGCAAATCAGCTGTCCACAGATGCACACAAGATGGGAACTGCACCCCTAAAGCTCCCCAGCCTGGTAGGGGGAGGTGTCCATGTGCACCCACACAGCACCTCGGCCTGGTAGGGTGTCCTGAGTGGGTGGACAAACGGCAAAGAGTAGCTAAACACCATCACATTGTGCGGTTACTGTGCTCACCCTGAGTTTGTGATGGTGCGCCCAGGACCAGGTCCACAACACCTTCCATATCTGAATGTGGCCATGCCAGAGCTCCAAAGCAGCAATAACCTGTGAAATAGGTAGGTGCTGCATAAACATCTTGGAGATCTCTATCTGCCTCAGTTAGTGGAACACACACACACACACACACACACACACACCCCCCCCCCCCCCCCCCCTGGTGGATAAAACATAGTTTCCCACCAACAGATTCCCATCCCACATTCCTCCCCTCTCCCTGATGGCAGCAGAGTGGACCATCAACCCCAGCCCTGCTGGGGAACAGACACCCTACAGGGCAGTCCAAGCAGCTCCACACACATCCAAACACAATAACAGACAGACATTAGGCCTGGATATTCACAGATGCACCCCACCACTATCTGATATTCTCCTGCAGCAAGCCATCAGCCACTGCACCCTGCAAGGCACTCCATCAAGACACATATCATCTGTGCACAGTCTGCTGGTTGGTCCTGATGGAAATGCATGCACCCACAACTGGGGTGGCAGCACACACAAGCAGATAAGTCAGTGAAGAGGCCCCAACAGGAAACCCATATATATATCACATGAGAGAAGCACTATGGGTGTGCCTAGCCATGCTGCCGTCACTGCACACTCAGGGTGAGAGTGATCCCCCCAGCAGCACATACAGAGGTCACCCTGTCTGTGTAGGTGGTGGCCGGGCACTACCATGTCCCTGTCAGTGCCCTATGCCCTGTGCAGCTGCATCCTGGTCAGCCCACCCTGTCTGAGATGTACCCATGGTCCCTTGCTACTCATTATGCACATTGGCAGGCCAATACTGGCAACAGTGCTGGCAGTGTGGGCTGTGGAAGGGGCTTGCGGCCAACACCCCCTGTATAGACAGACACACACTTCCACACCTATGCCATCATGGTGCTACTATTGAGGCGGTAATTAGCCTTGCCCACCAAACCGGTCCTGGGCACGGCAAGGCATGGATATGGTACGCAGTACTGCTGGGGGTCACTCCCCAGGGTGGTAAACACCGTCAGAGGCCAGGCCTGGAGCACGCACCGCAAACACCTAACTGATTGTTCTGATGGGGTCAACTAGCAGTATGTGCGTAACGTATGGATATCTATCTGCCAGTACTCCTAGCAAACGTCTCAGAGCTATGTACCGTATACCTCAGGTGTAGGGTGACATTGCTAAGGTATGCAGGTGCTAGTATTGGGAGATGCATGCAGGGTCCAATGTTCTGCCTCTCCAGGAGACATTGGCCAATGGGGCCTGTGGGTTTGGGTGTGGGTGTGTCTGGCCCTGTTGGCTGCTGCTTTACGGCAGAGATTCCCAACTCCAGTCCAGGTTTGCATCACACTGTTCGGGTTTTCTGGTGACAAACGTGCACATAAACCCCGGAAATGACCACGGAAAATGGGGGACACAATATCACCACGCTGGGCAACAGTGATATTAATGGGCAACCATAGCAAACACTCCCAGGAAAGCTCCAACAAAAAGGAAATGTTTTTTGGAAGAGTCTCCGCTCTGTACACCTTTCCAAAAATCATTTCTTTTTGCTGGAGCTTTCCTGGGTGTTTTTTTTTAGTTTTGCCCATTACTATAACTGTTCCCCAGCTGACTTACTATTTTTACAATTTTTGTTGTGGTCCTTTTCTATTTTTAATTCCACTTTTGGGCTGTGCAGATGTATCACACTGCTCACGTTTTGCAGGTTTCCCCGGTTTTGCTGTACATTGCTGACGGAAATGGTTTCTCTTACCTTTAAATGCCCTCTACCGCGAGTGTTTCACTCGCGCTATTTTTCCCTTGTAAATTCGGCAACGCAACTGTGCGAGGGGCCTCTCCCCTCCCCTTCCCCGCCCATTAACCCCTTCTCTCCGCCCCTCCGGGGCCTTCCTCCGCCCTCCGTTAGCCTTTCCACGCCTCTATCGGACATTTGCGGGTGCGTACTTCTGCGGCACCCGTTACTGTGACGCGCAAGGGTGCGGGGCTTCATCGCACGTTTGCGGGGCACTTAAGCGCTCTTAAATACACTTTTAGTGCGCTATTGTGCGGCTGCGCACATTGGCGGTTTTTAGTAAACATGCCCCTATGACAATAAAGGGTGTGCCAAGAGATTGAGGTCATCATATTGTCTCCTTGTATTCCTATAACATATAAAACAGGACAAATAACTCTTCACTAGGAAAGTGAGCCATCAACATCTCCAGAAGAACAACAAAACAGGCCGTCTCCAGAAACCCCAAAGATATAAGTTACGCTAACCAGCAACAAACAATAGTAAGCTCTCAGTGATCCAGTGCAATTAATAATTCAGAATTTGAATATTTCTCTTGTAGCATATTTTACTTTGCATAACATCCCAACAACAACAACAAGATCCCAAAGGAAAATATACATGTGTGTATAGCTGAGTGCTGTAATCACTGCTAAGGCTATAATTCTCTTAAAAGAAAAACAACAACAAAAAATAGTTCAGCAACTTAGGTTAGTGCATATGCCTCAATTCATATATATTAAATCATATTTCATTGTAATTAAGAGCTTTCACCTGGAACTCATTAAATGTGACATATAGGCAACTTAGCAAGATATGATCAGAAATAGTTTTTTAGCAGGCTTATGGTGTTCAATATGATGGAAAATATTCCTGTATTTTTGTCACATTTTCTTAGGGGCATGCTTAGTAAATGTTTGTACGTGTTAAGTAAAATTAACGTGCACTTTGAGTTCTGCAATTGCCCAGTCTTTCTAAGGGCCATTGTAGCACTTAACATGTGTTAACCTTTAGTAAACATGCCCCTTAGTCTCTGATTGCATTTCATGGTACTTGAGAATCTTTTCCCTCTCTACATGATTCACAGACTAATCACACGGAAATGATGTCTTACTGTAAGTTTATATTTGTGATTGCTAAATTCTAATCCATGAATGCAATCCAATTTTCTATTTGTTAAAAATACACTACAAATAAAAATGCATTTGTTTTGTTTCCCTTCCAGCTTCTTGTCTAGTGGGACCAGAGATTGCCTTAGTAATCTGGGAGTGGCATTGTCAGAAAGGGAGTAGGCTTTTCCTCCTGGTATGAAGGACCATGACAACATAGAAATATGATGGCAGAAAAAGACCGCATGGCCTATTTAGCTTGCCCTTCCATATCAACTGCAATAGTCCCCTTTTTACCTTTAGAGATCCTCTGTGTTTGTCCCAGGCTTTTTTGAATTCAGATACTGTCCTCCTGTCCACCACCTCCACTGAGAGAGTATTCCACACATCTACCACTCTTTCCGTAAAGAAATATTTCTGCATATTACTCCTGAGTATATCCCCTTTCCTTCTCATCCTATGTCCCCTCGTAACAGAGCTTGCCTTCAATTGAAAGAGCCTTTCCTGTGCATTTCTGCCATGGAGATATTTAAATGTCACTATCATATCCCGCCTTTCCTCAAAAGTATACATATTAAGATCTTTAAGTCTGTCCTCATGCATAACGAAGCCACTAACCATTTTAGTAGCCAATCTCTGTGCAGACTCCAACCTGCTTATATCCTTTTGAAGGTGCAGTCTACAGAATTGTACACAATACTCCAAATGAGGTTGCACCAAAGACTTATACCGAGGCATTATCACCTCCTTTTTTCTGTTGGCCATTCCTCTGCCTATGTATCCAAGCATCCTTCTGACTTTTGTCATCACCATTTCTACTTGTTTAGCTAAAGTTCATCAGACACATTTACGCCTGGGCCCTGCTCTTCTTTTGTGGCCCGAACTATCTTATCCCCTACACTGTATCGCTCTTTTGGAGTTTTGCAGCCCAAATTCATGAACCTGCATTTTTTGGCGTTAAGTTTCAGTTACCAAATTCTAGACCATTCTTCAAGCTTAGCTAGATCCCTCCTCATGTTATTTACTTCTTCCTGGGTGTCTACTCTATTGAAGATTTTGATATCATCCACAAAGAGGCAAAAGTTACACAACAGCCTTCCACGATATCACTAACAAAGATGTTAAAAAGAATCAGACCAAGGACATATCCTTGCAGAACACCACTGGTAATCATCTTCTCCTCAGAGTGAGCTCCATTTACCTGTACCCTTTGTTGCCTCTCACTCAACCAATTTCTAACCCAAACAATAACTTTAGGATCCATCCCTAGGGTGCTCAGTGTGTTTATAAGTCACCTCTGTGGAACAGTGTTAAAAGCTTTACTGAAATCTAAATACACCACATTTAGGGCTCTCCCTCAGTCCAACTCCCTGGTCACCCAGTCAAAGAAATCAATCTGATTTGATTGACAAGACCTGCCTCTGTTGAATCAGTGCCACCTCGGATACTGCAATCCATTGGACTCCAGAAAACGTACTATTCTCTTTTTTAGTAGCCTTTCCAATAATTTACTAAAAACTGAGGTTAGACTAACCAGCCTGTAGTTCTCAATGTCATCCTTACATCTGCTTTTGTGTAGAGGGACCACATGTACCTTTCTCCAGTCCTCTGGCATCATTCCTGACTCCAAAATGGTATTGAAAAGATCAGACAGTGAAGCCGCTAGAATGTCCCCAAGTTCCCTCAGTATTCTTTGATGTATCCCTTCTGGACCCACGGCTTTGTCTACTTTTAGTTTAGCTAGTTCTTCACGAACACAGTCTTCTGAAAATCGTTTGAGATCCCCGTTGCTTTTGTTCCTATCTATGGGTGTTTTCTGAGGTTCTGCTCCTGGCCCTTCATCTATGAACATAGGACAGAAACATTTGTTAAGCAATTCTGCTTTATCCTCATCAGTTTCTGCATATTCCTCCCCTGCACCCTTGAATCTGACATTAGCATTTTTGCCTTTCCTCCTCTCACTAACATATCTGAAAAATATCTTATCCCTGCATTTTATTGCATTGGCTATTTCTTCTTCTTTATGTACCTTTGCTTTCCTGACCACTTTGCTAGCTTCTCTAAGTTTTTCCAAATATAGATGCCTGTCTTCCTCTCTCTGTGATCTCTTGTATTTCATGAAGGCCTACCTCTTTTTCTTCACCTTTTCAGCTACTTCTTTTGAGAACCATAGCGGCCCCTTTTCCTTTTACATTTATCTACCTTTCTAACAAAAAGATTTGTTGCCTTTAAAATATCCCCTTTCGGTTTTGCCCACTGTTTTTCTACATCCCCCTGCCGTTCCCATCCCTCTAATGACTCTTTGAGGTATTGTCCCATCTTGACAAAGTTTTCCTAAAGTATAAGACCCTCGCTTTTGAATGGATTTTATCAGCCTTAGTCCTAATACTGAACCATATCATCTGGTGATCACCGGATGTGAGATGATCTTCCACTGTAACATCAGAAACACTTTCTCCATTGGAATCTATTTATTTATTAGAATGATCTTGCACAGTGTCAGTGTCAGTGTCATAACATGAGGAAAGATCTACAAAAGCTGGAAGAATGGTCTAATGCTTGGCAGTTAAGATTTAAGGTAAAGAAGTGCAGTGTCATGCACTTGGGATGTTAAAATCCAAGAAAATTGTATGCAATAGGGGCCGAGAGGTTGATGTGCATGGACCAGGAGAAGGACCTTGGAGCGATTGTTTCTGAGGATTTCAAGATGGCGAAACAATGTGACAAGGCAGTGGCCAAAGCCAGAAGGATGCTGGGTTGCATACAGAGAGGAATTACCAGCAGAATGAAGGAGGTACTAATGTTGATGAAGCCTCACTTGGAATATTGGGCCTGAATTACAAAGGCATTTAAACGGGTAACTGCCCTAGTTACCTGTGTAAATGTGATATCTGGGATTTTCAAAGGGCATCTACATGGCTAGTACTCTTTGAGAATTCCGGATATGTCCCTAATACCCCCAGGTGGAGCAGGGGCGGAGGAAAGGGCTAACCGGATAGCACCAATTTTCAATGCTACCTGCTTAGCCCCTGCACCTTAAAGATAGGCAAGGTTTTTCCTCTCCTATCTTTCAGGCGCAGGGGCTAAGCGGGTAGCATTGAAAATCGGCGTTATCTGGCTATCGGGGTGTGCCTTAAGATCTGGATTTTCAATGTCAGGGCCGCTTATGACCCCGGCATTGAAAATCTGGGTTAGGTGGAAGGGGGGGGGGTCTATGTGCCGACGTGGCACATAGCACCACCCAGTTCAAAATTAGACCCATTGTGCTCAGTTTTGGAGACCGTATCTCTCAAAGGATATAAAAAGACTGGAAATAGTTCAGAGGAAGGCGACCAAAATGGTTTGGTGCCTGCGTCAGAAGACATATGAGAAGAGACTTGAAGACCTAAACATGTATACTCGAGAGGAGGGAGAGGGGAGATATGATACAGACCTTTAAATAATTACAGGGTATTAATGAACAAACAAACCTTTTTCAAAGAGGGGGAAGCTGCAAAATTAGAGGATATAACATGAAGCTTCAAGGGGGTAAACTGAAAGGCAATGTCAGGAAATACTTTTTCACTGAAAGGGTGGTGGATGCTTGGAATGCCTTCCCAATGGAAGTGGTGGGGACAAATACAGTAGAAGAATTCAAAATGGCATGGGACAGACACACTGGATCCCTTTATAGCAACAGGATAAAATCAAAATAACCTTAACTGTCTCAGCTATCTCAACAAATAGGGGTGACCTACACGGAGCGGTGGATGCACTCCAAAAGAAAGGCATGGGAAATGGCGACCTACACGGAGCAGTGGGTACACATCTAAACAAAGGCATGGGAAGGGGTGACATGCACAGACTGACAGGTGCACCTACTCTTGCTACCTTGCTGGGCAGACTAGATGGACCATGATGGTCTTTATCTGCCTTCATATACTATGTTACTGTTAGGCAATGCATTCAAAGAGTATCAATTATCCTGCCTTCAAAGACATTAGACATCCCTCTCCCCAATCCAGGAGTGATGCATGAAAAAGGAATGGGGGAGGAGGAGAACATAGGGATTAAAGATGGGGAGGGACCACCGAAAGTGAACCAGATAGCCAGAGTCTTTGTGAGACTAATGTGGAGGAAATTGGAAGACATCCAGGAATCGATACATGAGAGACAGGTATTGAGGGGGGCAATATCAGGAGAAGAGGAACTAGTGTAGTGTAGAAGAATGATGTCATCTGCATAGTAATATGCAGACTCACCGTGCTGCTGGATCAGAAGGGTTAGGTGGGTTAGACATTGAAAAGGGGAGCAAAGACAGCCTCCTATTGCCGTGGCAGCTACCATGGGATATGTCTCCACCCATCCCATCAAATGGTCCACTATTACCAAAAGATACTTCACCCGCCCAATCAGGGGCAACTCAATTAAATCAACCTGTATACTTTAGAATGGATGAAGACCAGGTTCTCTGCCTCCCTGCAGTTGTTTCCTAAGGACCTTTTTGTTTATTTTCTTATAGGTTATACACCTCTCACACACTTGCTTGGCTACTGTGTATATTCCCATACACCCATCCATAATTTCTCTCATTGCTTATTTGTTTACCATCTGCCTGCCATCGGGTAAAACACATTTTCCCCCTTTCAGTTTCTACTGTCCCTATATCTTCGAGTTTTAATTTTTCCCTTTCAGTAAATAAGAACATAAGATATACCATACTGGATCAGACCAAGGTCCATCAAGCCCAGTATCCTGTTTCCAACAGTGAACAATCGAGGTCATAAGTACCTAGCAGTCTCCCCAAAAGACACAGGTTCCTCAAATCTTGTAATGGGTCAAGCAGTGATATCCTGGGTCCCTTTTAATAATAGTTTATGGACCTTTCCTCCAGGAACTTGTCTAAATCTTTTCTAAACCAAGCTACACTAACAGCTTTTACTACATCCTCTGTGCAATAAATTCCAGAGTTTGATTACACGTTGAGTGAAAAAAAATATTTTCTCTTATTAGTCTTAAATAGGTTACCCTGTAGCTTCATTGCATGTCCCCTAGTCTTTTTATATTCTGATGACGTAAACAATTGATCTACGTTTACCCGTTCCACTCCATTCATTAATTTATACACTTCTATTGTATCTCCCCTCAGCCATCTCTCTTTCAGGTTGAAGAGCCCTAATCTTTTTAGCCTCTCTTCATAGGAGTATCCTTCCATCCCCTTTACCATTTTGGTGACTCTTCTCTACATTTTCTAATAATGCTATATCCGTTTTAAGATACGAGGATTTGATGCCTGACTCCCTGTTTCTGGGGTTAAATTGTATATAGGGGTTAAGTCTTCCTCTAAGGCAGCTCCCTTAACAGTCTCATCTGCTAATCTATTTTTCTCTGGCTTCAAAAGAATTCCCTGCTTAATGACCATTTTCATGTACTACTGCTATTTCCTTTTGGCAGCAGCAAACACTTGCTGAATTAATCTTTTCACTGTTTACATATAAGTTAAGGATTTGACATAACCACCCTTTGTCTGTGCCAAATTTCAGCCAGAAGACTGCAGCTAGCTTTATGCTTTCTTTTGTCTATATAAAACAGCAATTCTTAAAACAGTTCTTTGCTTTATCCTTATTCTGAGTGTGTTCATTACTTTTGGCATTTACTTCCACATCCTCCGTAATTGACTGTCTGGAGGAATGTCCCCGGGATCTTTATTCCTGGCCCCATCCTTTCTCGAGTTTCCTTTAGAATTCCTAACCCCATCGAGACTTGTTTCACCAATGTGCTTTTCACTTTCTCTCTCTCCAGCTGCACTCCTCACGGATGTGTTGGAAACACGGATTAAGACTCCACACTCACTTCGTGTCTAGGACATGTCTCATACACACAACAATCTGTCTCGATACCTAACCACCAAGGCAATACTTTACAGTCTTGTTTCTTACCTTGGTCTGTGCACAGAGTTAACCTGGTTGACTTGTTTGTGCTTAATACCTGGTCTGCTTCACTGAGTCTGTATTGATTTTTTTTCATCATGGACTTGGGATTTCACTGTCAGTACACTGTTGGAGCCCCCCATCATTGATAAATTAGGCCATTGAACTCAACGGGACATGTCTTCCCATCCTCAGCGGCGGTGGTCTCCTCCAGCGATGACACAATCCCGGACGAGCCCCCAATCTGTAATAACATAACTTTTTACACAATAACAGACTCTTCAGTGACGCAAACAGTTACTTTAATCACATTACATTCTTGCAAGATGGGTGAATGCTTAACTGAGCATTCACACCTATCCTCTGTGTCACAGTTATTTTATAGTACACTATGTCCTCGCCTTCTTCCAGCATGTCCATAACTCATTGGTTAATACTTCTGCACCTGTGTCAGGCTACGTTTTATTAACCACGTAGTCTCTCTTCCCAGAATGCATATATACAGTAAAGGAAGTCAGAAAATCATTACATACTGCACTATGTCTTCACCCTCCTCCAGCATGTCTATAACTTATTGGTTCATTCTGTATCACTCCACTTCTTTGTACTTCTGCACCTGTGACAGGCAACATATTACTAGCCAAGTAGTCTCTCCTTCCAGGATGCAGGCATACAACAAAGGGAGTCAGAAAGTCATTACATACAAAATTATATTACAGAATGGTGAATGAAAGGAATACAAGAATTATATTACATTGTAAAAATAACATATCACATGGTTTATATTACCCTCGCCTACCAATAGCCAAATAAATATGAATAAAATATAGTCTCTAAAATGCTTGTATGCAAATGCTAGAAGTCTAAAAAATAAGATGGGAGAATTAGAATATATAGCACTAAATGAGAAGTTAGATATGATTGGAATCTCAGAGACATGGTGGAAGGAGGACAACCAGTAGGACACTGTGATACCTGGGTACAAACTATATCATAATGATAGAGCTGATCAAATTGGTGGAGGGGTTGCGCTCTATGTTAGAGAGGGCATTGAGTCAGAAAGGATTAACGTTTTGCAGGAAACAAAATTTGCTGTAGAATCTCTATGGATTGAAATTTCATGTAAAATGGGGAAGGCGATGGCAGTGGGGGTGTACTATCAACCGCCTGGCCAGAATGAACAAATGGATGATGAAATGCTCAAAGAAATCAAGGAAGCTAACAAAAGTTACAGCACAGTAATAGTAATGGGTGATTTCAATTACCCCGGTATCGAGTGGGTCAGTGTCACCGCAGAACATACTAGGGAGATAAAGTTCCTAGATGAAATAAATGACTGCTTCTTGGAGCAGCTGGTTCATGAACCAACCAGAGGGGAAGCCATATTGGACCTAGTCCTTAGTGGAACACCAGATCTGGTGCAAGAGATAAGGGTGTTGAGATCACTTGGCAATAGTGATCATAGCATGATTGCGTTTGATTTAATTAGTGGAGGAGGGATAGTACGGAAATCCACAGTACTACCTTTTATCTTTTGAAAGGGAGACTATGATAAAATGAAGAAAATAGTTAAGAAAAAACTAAAAGGAGCAGTTGCAAAGGTTAAAGACTTACATCAAGCTTGGGTGTTGTTGAAAAATACTATCTTGGAAGCTCAGAACAGCTGTATTCCACGCTTTAAGAAAAGTGGAAGGAAGTCCGAAAAACTGCCAGCATGGTTTAAAGGTGAGGTCAGAGAGGCTGTTGTTGCCAAAAAAGCATCTTTCAGGAAATGGAAAAAAGAGCCAAAAGACGAAACCTGGAAACAGCACAAGCACTGGGAAGTTAAATGCAAGGCATTGATAAGGCAGGCAAAGGGAGAATTTGAGAAGAAGCTTGCTGTGGAAGCAAAAATGCGTAATAAAGGCTTTTTCAAGTACATTCGTAGCAAAAAACCTGTGAGAGAGTCATTTGGTTCATTAGGTGATAGAGGGGTTAAAGGGGCACTAAGAGGCGACAAAGCGATAGTGGAGAGACTGAATGAATTCTTTGCTTCGGTATTTACTGAGGAAGATGTAGAGATGTTACCCATGACTGAAGTGGTATTTAAAGGTGTGGAAGAATTGAAGGAAATATTGATACATCAGGAAGATGTATTACAAATATTTGATAAACTGAAGAGTAGCAAATCACCTGGACCGGATGATATACATCCAAGGGTGTTGAAAGAACTGAAATATAGATTGCAGACCTGTTATTAGTAATCTGGGAACTATCATTAAAATCATCTGCAATACCTGAAGATTGGAGGATGGCGAACGTAACACAAATTTTTAAAAAGGGTTCCAGGGGTGATCCGGGAAACTACAGACTGGTGAGCCTGACGTCAGTATCGGGGAAAAATGGTAGAAACCATCATAAAGAACAAAATTGCTGAACATGTAGATAGGCATGGCTTAATGGGAGACAGCCAACATGGCTTTAGACAAGGAAGATCTTGTCTTATTAATCTGTTATGTTTTTTTGAAGATGTGAATAAACAGGTAGACAAAGGTGAGTCAGTTGATATAGTGTATTTGGACTTTCAGAAAGCCTTTGACAAGGTCCCTCATCAGAGACTTTTGGCAAAACTAAAGAGTCATGGGATAGGAGGCAGTGTACTATTGTGGATTAGGAACTGGTTAAAAGATAGAAAGCAGAGGGTAGGGCTAAATAGCCAATTTTCCCAATGGAGAAAGGTGAATAGTGGTGTACCCCAGGGATCTGTGCTAGGTCCGCTGCTTTTTGATATATTCATAAATGACCTGGAAAAGGGAATATCGAGTGAGGTTATCATATTTGCAGATGACACAAAACTATTTAAAGTTGTTAAAAACCAAGAGGATTGTGGAAAATTGCAAGAGGATCTTGATAAATTGGAAGACTGGGCATCAAAATGGCAGATGAAATTTAATGTGGACAAGTGCAAAAATGCACCTAGGGAAGAACAATCTAAATTATAGTTATATGATGCAAGGTTCCACGTTAGGAACCACCACCCAGGAAAAAGATTTATGCGTCATCTTGGATAACATGTTAAAGCACTCTGCCCAGTGTGCAGCGGCGGCCAAGAGAGCAAATAGAATACTAGGTATCATAAGGAAAGGAATGGAAAATAAAACAAACCATATTATAATGCATCCATATCGTTCCATGGTGAGACCGGACCTTAAATACTGTGTGCAATTCTGGTCGCCTTATCTTAAAAAGGATATAGCATTATTAGAAAAGGTTCAGAGAAGAGCCACCAAAATGGTAAAGGGGATGGAAGGATACCCCTATGAAGAAAGGCTAAAAAGGTTAGGGCTCTTTAACCTGGAAAAGAGACGGCTGAGGGGAGATATGATAGAAGTCTATAAATTAATGAACGGAGTGGAACGGGTAAACATAGATCGATTGTTTATGTTATCAGAATATAGAAAGACTAAGGGACATGCAATGAAGCTACAGGGTAAACTATTTAAGACTAATAAAATAAAATGTTTTTTCACTCAACGTGTAATCAAACTCTGGAATTTGTTACCGGAGGATGTAGTAAAGGCTGTTAGTGTAGCTGGGTTTAAAAAAGGTTTGGAGAAGTTCCTGGAGGAAAGGTTCATTAACCATTATTAAAAAGGGACCCAGGATATCAATTCTTGACCCAATACAAGCATTGTGGAACCTGTGTCTTTTGGGGAAACTGTTAGGTACGTGTGACCTCGATTGGCCACAGAATACTGGGCTTGATGGACCTTGATCTGACCCAGTATGGCATATCTTATGTTCTTATGTTCTTAAGGGGGACTGAGGATGAGGAGGAATGGGGTGGCCAACAGCGTGCAAAGGATGGAATAAAGTTGACTGGAGGTGTTGGAAGATGAGATGAGTTCAGCAAAATAAGATTGATTAGCAGAGTGGAGAAGAGAGCGGTAGTAATGGTGACAGTGTCAGAAGTGGACTAGGGAGTCTGTTGAAGGGTGCTTGTACAAGAGGCGCTCAGCATGGCAAAAGTAGGAGTGGTGAAGAAGGAGACGGGGTGATACCATAGATGATGACGTGACTGGCGGGAATAGGAAACAGGTCGAGGAAGGGAGAGTTTGTCGAGAGCAGTAAGGAAATTGGAATTCCAAGTCGGAACCTGAAGATCGGAGGGGAGGGAGAGAAAATCTGATGTGAAGAGTCTGTCAGAGGGGGGAAACTGCTGGAGGGTATCAGGTTTGATACAAGGTGAGAGCAAAGGGGAACATGGAGGGTTTCCAGAGGAGGAGAGAAGGGGAGAAGAAAGACGTATAGAAAAAAGAAGGCAGAAATGACCAAGGGACTGGAAACATCGATAAGGTGGTGGGTGCAAAGGGGGACTCAGAAGGGGTGATAACCAGATCGAGGATGTGAACAGAAGAATGGATGGGGAGAAGGACATGTTGCTGCAAGGATAGGTCGGCAAGGACCCTGAGGAAGGTGGTATCATGAGGTTTTGAAGGGGAGTCTAGATGCATGTTAAAGTCTCCTAAAATCATAATGCGGGGATGCAGGAGGAAGGCCTCAGAAAGGGTGAGGAGAGAATTCCATAAATATGGTTGTAGGGAGGGGGGAGAATAAATTAGGAGAAAATGAAGAGGCGGGAGGTGTCGATACATACCAAAAGAGATTCAGGGAATGCAGCGCAGGAGAGGATAATTCATAGATAGGAAGAGCAGAATGGAAAAGAACTGCTACCCTGCTGCCGCTCCAGCCCTGGTGGGGGGGGGGGGTGGGTAGAGAAGGCAGAAAATCCTGTGAGGAGGCATCAGTTAAGAGGCTCCTTGCCATCCTGGAGCCATGTCTCAGTGAGGAACAGGAAGTCAAGGGAACATTGCAGCACAAGATCATAGATGGGGATGAACTTCGAGCGTAGTAGTGTCATGTGCAGGAGAGGGGCTAGAGGGGCGAGGGCATGACCAAGTGGGAGAGCAGCTATAGAGGGCTGACATGGCAGAAGATTGGTGATATTCCTTGAAGAAGGTCCTAACAATGTGGGGGTGAAGGGAGCTGGGCGCTATCTCCAGTGAACTGGATGGTAGTCATTGTGAGGCTGAGCAGAAGACACAGAGTGGCTAATGAATAGCAGAATGCTGTGGGGGTAGACTTACCCAGAGCAGCGGCCCAGGTGGTGAGGGATCCAGATACCTGGGGAGGGATGGCAGCAAAGAAATAATTTGTGAAGACGCCCCCGGATTTGCCCCAAGGAGCTCACCCAAGGAGCGCTTTGTGCTCCTTGTGCCCTCTGCTTTGGCGCATACCCATAATGCACACTACCACAGTGCAGAATACCACTGAGGGCTTGAATTTAACTGCTGGAGTCACCTTGAAGGAAGGAAACCACGTGAAATGCAGCCGCGTTGCTTCTGGACTGGGCGGGATCTGCAGAATGGCTGGTAATAGCAAGGAGAGGTGCCTGGAAGGAGAGCAGAACAACATTGGCATCAATTAGGCACAGACAGCACAGCAGGCACAGTAGCAGGTATAGCAGAACGAGCAACTCTCAGACGGTACAATAGAGAATGGTAAGGAGATAGAAGGAGACCAAAAGGATTAAGATCCAAAAGTGGCCTGAAAGAGGTGAGCATGGATATGAAAAGGGGGAGAGGTGAAACCTGACGTAAAGATGCAGGTAGTTTGTTCCACTACTAACACAAAAGCCCCAGTTAACTCTCACATCAAATACTATTATACATACAAAGAGTTAGAGTTACCACAAAAATAGACCTGAGGATAAATACTGGACCACAAATCCTTAACTTGCCCACTATGATAAAGAGTGTTTCCTGGCTATTTCATATCTGCAGCACAATCACCCTGAAAGGGAAGAGAAAGGTCTTTAAACAATTTTAAAAAAGGTTCCATTGGCCTATGAATGAGAATGAGGGCATGCAAATAAAGGAGCATTGCAGTGGGACATATTTACTGCAAGTGCAGCTTCTTTGCCCAGTTACTGAGGTCTTTCCCTTCCCTTTTAGAGTGAGTGTGTTGCAGGAAGCAGAAGAGGGTTTAGAGGGAAAAATAAGAAGTTCAATTTTGGCCACTTCAATTTCAAACGGTGGTGAGACATCTAAGCAGCGATGTCAGATAGGCAGGCAGATATATTGGCTTAGAGTGTAGGAGAAATATCAGGTGTAGATAGATAGATTGAGAGTCGTCAGTATAAAAATGATATTGAAAACCATGGTAGGAGATGAAAGTACCCAGGGGCTGAACAGATCCTTGCGATACAGCAACTGAGAGAGGGATAGCAGTAGTGGAGAAACCACCAGAACAGACACTGAAAGAGTGCTGGGAGAGATAAGAAGAGAACCATGACAATACAGGGCCCTAAAACCAAGAGAGGACAATGTATCAAGGAGAAGGTGGTGGTCAACAGTGTCAAAAGCAGCAGAAAGGTCAAGAAGAATGAGACTGAGTAAAGGCTTTTGCATTTAGCCAGGAACAAGTTACTGGAGACTTTGGCAAGGGCCATTTCAGTGGAATGTAAAGGATGAAAGCCAGACTTAAGTGGATCAAGGAGGGCTTCAGAGGAGGGTCAAGTGAAGGTTTCTTGAGGAGAGGTATGACCAGAGCATGCTTGAAGGCTGCGGGGAAAGTAGCAGTGGAGAACGATAGGTTGAGAATGTGTGTGATGGAAGGGATGACAGAGGAGGAGACAGAATTAAGAAGACGGGAGAGGATAGGATCAGAGGAAGAGGTAGTAAGTTTAGAGGAGGAAAGAAGATGAGAGGCTTCCTCTTCGGAGATACTAGAAAAGGAAGAAAGGGTAATAGAGATTGAGGGGAAAGGTTGGTATTGAAGAGGGGGAAGAGGGGATGAAGTTGATCTTGAGGGGAACTGGAGTGTAATCTTGTGGAAATGGGTAGGATTTGGGCAAAAAGAGAAGAAGGGGTCAGAGGTGGAGATGCAATGAGGAGAGAGTTGAGAGTAGAGAAGAGACGACGGGGATCAGAGGCAAGGGAGTTAGACATAGTAGTTTGCTTGGTGAGAGCCAGGGGCGGCTCAAGGCAATCTGCTGCCTGAGGCGAAGGATGAGATGGCGCCCCCATTCCCCCCCCCCATGGAGTGGGAGGGGGCCCTTCTCAAAACTCAGTCAGAGACTGAACCAAACCAAAAAGCTAAATATGGAGGAAATACAAGATGTTTGCACACCAAGGAACTAGCCACTTAACCCTCCATTGCCCATGTTCTCTGTAAAATAGTTATCTCCAAGTTATAATGCCCTGTTCAATGTAATTTCAGCTTGTTCAATGTAAACCGCCTTGATATCATGAAAGGCGGTATATAAGAAATGTTAAATAAATAAATAAAAGAACGAGCGAGAACCACAGCACACTTTATAAAACTAAATTATAACTCATTTTTATTTTGTTATAAACTGAGTTATGGTTCTTGCTTTTTCTTTTTGAACATATATTTTGCATCCACAGAACCCCTTCCCTCAACAATGGGTGCAAAGCAGAACTAGAACATTCACCCACAGAACTCAATATCTTAAAAAAAAAGTTGATTCTGGTCATCTCACTAACAAATATTCTCCAGTACCAGGAATATTGGAAACTAATATAAAACCCTACAAAAGTCACCAAAGATCTGCAAGGCCAAATCTACCATACCATTACCAGCATAAACTTCCAAAACTCATACAAAGAAAGCATCACTATAAATACTGCAGCAGGCCCTAGAACATCTTAACACTTATTTGAAAAGTTGAACAAGGCAAATTGCTATAGTACAGATCCCTGCGTACAGATTACATGATAACAGAATACATAGCCTTGATCACACACTAGGAACACAGACTCAAACCAAGTACAGAATAAGTGATCACAGCCTAAAGTAAAAATAAAATATTTAGAGAAATATTAAGCAGAAACCCCAAGAAGACAGACTCTGCATGCAGTGCAACACCAGATAAGAGATACAGTATCCCATACTGTGTAAACTATAAAAATAGCACAAAGTGCAATCACTAAATTGAAAATAAAATTATTTTTTTCTACCTTTGTTGTCTGACCATTTTATTCTCTGGTCATGCTGGTCCTGATCTGAGGCTTCTGCTTTCCTGTCTTCTCTAAGCACTCTATCTGCCATTTCTTGTCTTTTGTTTTCTTCACTTCCTTCCATTTCTAGTCCCAATGGCCCTCCACACGTGTTAGCTCCCTTCCAGTCCCAGTGCACCTTCCCTGCCAGCCTCCTCCCTATTACCCAGCCACCAGTCCCATCCCCAAATGTCAATTCCCTCCAGTCTCACCCCCAAGTGTCAGCTCCCTTTCATCCCCCTCTTTCCCCCCATGTCAGTTCCCTTCCAGCCAGCTCCTTCCCCTCTCTCAGTTCCCTTCCAGCCATCTCTTTCCTCCCCTGTCATCTCCCTTCCAACCCTCTTTTCCCCCTGTGTTAGCTTTCTCCCAGACCACTCTTTGCCCCTCTCGGCTTCCTTCTAGTCCTCTCTTCCCCCTGTCAGCTTTCTTCCAGCCCACTCTTTGCTCCTTTCGGTTCCCTTCCAGTCCTCTCTTCCCCCTATCAGCTTTCTTCCAGCCCATTCTTTGCCCCTCTCTTCCCCCTGTCAACTTTCTTCCAGCCCACTCTTTGCCCCTCTCTTCCCCCTGTCAGCTTTCTTCCAGCCCCCCTTCCCGTGTAGCTCGTTCCTCTTCTCTCCCCCCCCTGTGTAGCTCGTTCTGCTCCTTCCCCTTCGGCTGCCTGTGATAGCTTTAGAAATGAGAGGAAACCGGTGCGGAGCCTTCCGGTAGTATGAAACCTCTGCGGTTGCCGCGTTCCGCTCTAGCGTCACTTCCTTTTGGAGGCGGGACATGGCAACAGCAGAGGTTCCATACTGCCGGGAGGCTCTGCACCGGTTTCCTCTCATTTCTAAAGCTATTGCGGCTACAGCAGTTTGTCCACGTTTTTTTTTTAAACTGAAGGCGGAATGAGGCAGGTCTTTTGGGGGCATTTCTACCGCCCCCAAAAATTTGCCGCCTGAGGCCACTGCCACACTCCGCCTAATTATAGAGCCGCCTCTGGTGAAAGCTATAGCATATTGGAAGGAAGCAAGCATGAATTTGAAGTGAAGAAAGTCAGAAAGAGTGTGGGATTTGAGCCATATGTTGTCAGCTGAGTGGGCACAGGAGTGAAGATAGCAGGTAGTTGAAGACAGCCAGGGCTGAGATGTAGTGGACCTCACAGGACAAAGGATAGATGGAGCAAGAATATCCAGAGCAGAGGAGAGAGCAGTATTATAGGAAACTATAGCTTTATCAACTGAGTTAGAAGACAAAGAGGAGGAGAGAGGTGACGAGACTATAGTGGAGAGAGCCAATGGATCGATAGCAGGAAGATTCCTTAAAAGATAGGAGGAGGCTGGGCGAGAATGAGGTGGGGAATGAAGAAGAGTAAAGCTAAGCATGTGGTGGTCAGATAAGGGAAGTACTGAGGTATGGAATTTAGAGGGTAAACAATTAGAGAAGACAACCAGGTTAAGACAATGGCCATACTGATGAATGGGGGCAGAAGATCAAAGCTAGAGGTTAAAAGAGGAAGTAAGGGAAAGGAGTTTGGAAGCATAGGGGTCAGAAGGGTTATCAGCATGAATATTAAAGTCACCAAGAATAAGGGAGGGGGAAGAGGAATCAAGGAAAAAGAAAAGCCATGAGACAAAAACAGTGAGAAAAATATTACACAGTTTACAGACCTGTAAACCATGTAAATGCCGTTTAGAGGGATAGTCAGGGGAATATCCATGGGTTCTGCCATTACCCACCCCAGTGCTAACTATGTAGCTCAGGGCGTTCCGGGGTGAGCGGAGATGGCACCCATTGCTAATAGGGCAGTAGCGATATTGAACTGCTGCCCAGTTAGCAACCCATGGGTAAAGATAAGTGTGGGAAAAGCTGGCCTTCTTTACCAGTGGAAGCTAACCAGGCAGTGGCTCAATATTGCTGCTACCTGGATAGCTTCCATGTCGTGTGGCGCCATGCAACAGCCCAGATATTCAATGCTGGTGGCCGGATATGGCTCTGACATTGTATATCCGGGGTAAAGGCTATGTGCTTTGGAAGTGCTAGCCATCACCGCTGATGCTCAGCCCACTGACATTAAATTGGAATTCAAACTTTTTATTAGAAATTAGAGAAGGAAAAACAATTCAAGCATGCTTTAACAGACATTCCTGAGACCATATATTAGGCATCAGTGAAAAACTCCCAATATCTTAAGAGGACTGGAGATAAAGCCCTGTTTAGTAAATGTTTTCTCCCATTTTGTGTCTATGGGAAAAATACTAAGGAGGTCATTCTAACCTGTGAATAGCGAGGCTGTACGTCCGGGTTGGACATGCAACCCCCGCTATTCACAGGGACTGTATTCTGACCACCAGACTCCCCGTATGCAGAGGGTGCTTGTGCGGGAAGTGCTGGACAGAAGCGGCAGGGGGTGGGCCTGAGGTGGATAGTGGGTGGAGTGGGGGTGGACAGACTCACCCAGACATACAGAGCCTATTCTGATCAGGGCCCTGTTTGTCTGTTGTCGGGTAAATGGACGTGGGACTTATTCCACCTCAGAGGTGGAATAAGTCCCACCAGCAGCAGCGATCAGGACAGGAAGCCCCACCAAAGGCACAGCATAGGGAGATGTAAGCCCCCGCCTACTGATTCTGGGCCTGGCTGCCCCCGCCGAGGGTCGGGTGGCGGGGAAAGTAGGTACTGAGCGGTGTCGGGTTGTCAGTGCTCCTGCTGGGCATCGACACACCAGCAGGAGCATGGGCTGGCTAGGCAGACAGGAGGGTGGATGTTCTGTGCTGTGGAATCGGGGCATGTTCGGGCCATCTATGTGCCCGATTCTGCAACCATGGGAATGTGTAGCTCCTATGGTTGCAGAATCGGGTAAAGTTGGGGCCGTCCAATTTTTGTCCATCCAAATGGCCCAGACATGCCCCGATTATTTATTTATTTATTTATTGCTTCTTATATACCGCACTCTTAGAAATCAGCGCGGTTCACATAAAACAAAGGTTTGCCAGGGCACTTACATTGAACTGGAAGCTTAACTTGGATATCAACTGGGATTAACTATGTACAACAAACATTCAATTAAAAGTAATATCCACAAGATTACATACATTAATGGTGTTCATGTGTTCGAAGGGGGTGTCAGGTTGGAGGGTTGTGAGTAGTGTAAGAGAAAGAGGTGGTGCTTAAGTGCTTTTCTGAATTGTGCTAGGTCCTTTATGGCTCTAACAGCTTCTGGAAGAGCATTCCAGCAGCTGGGGGCATAGAATTGAAAGGCTCTATTCCTTTTTAGCTCTGTACATTTAGTTATTTCCTTGGGGATCAGTAGTGTGTTAGTGGTATCTGATCTCCTTTCTCTATTGGCTGTAACAGGGTGAATCAGGTCCATTAAGGCTGGGGGGGGGGGGCTAACTTATTGATGATCTTGAAAGTGATAATGGTTACCTTGTAGGTTAAGCGGCAGTATATTGGTAACCAATGTAGGTTCTTAAGGACCGGAGTGATGTGATCACCTCTGGCAGCTCCACTCAGTACACGTGCAGCAGCGTTCATAGCTAGCTGTAAGGGGTTTAAGGTGTTTTTGGGGAGACCTTGCAAGATTACATTTGCATAATCAAAGTGGGGGGTCATCAATTTATTTATTTTATTTATTTATTTAGCTGCATTTATATTCCGCTTTTCACCGGGTCAAAGCGGTTGGGGGATACATTCAACACGAGGGGATATGAGACACATACACTAATACTTACAGGGAACATGGGCAATGGAGGGTTAAGTGGCTTGCCCAAGACCACAAGCAGCACCTGTTGGACTAGAAACCCCAGTCCTTCCGGACCAAGGTTGCTGTCCTCTAGTGGGATTTGAACCACCGACTTTCTGGCCTGTAGTACCTTGCCCCAACCACTAGGCCACTCCTCCCGCCTAGTGTTTGGGGCAAGGCCAAAGCCTGAAATACTGTTCTGAAGTCTTCGGGTTGCAGCAGTGGGCGAAGATGACGTAGAGTTCTTATCTTGTGGTAGATTTGCTTGATGGAATTGCTGATGTGTGCTTTGAGATTGAGATGTTGGTCCAACGTCACCCCTAAGTAGCGGATGCTGGGTCTGCTTGCGAGTTCTGCTTTTCTTGTTTTGATTGTTGCTGGAGGAGAAAACTTCTGGTTTCTTGTCACAAATAGTACTTCGGTCTTGCTGAAGTTGATCTTGAGACATTAGGAGAAGAGCCAGTCGGTTATGGCATCGATTAGAATTGTCCTCCACGTAAACAGGGCCCTAAATGTGTGAACTGGTTCCCATATACATTTATATAGTGTGACCATCCCTCATTTCTGCAGCCACCACTTCATACTGAACAGTTTGATATACCAAGCTCCGTCAATATCGAAAACTAGCAAACTGAGCTATTTTTCAGTCAACCAAAATAACTTCAATCCCTAAGCTCACTAATATGTGAAAAGAGCTTTTACTGCATTTATTGAATACACTAAAGGGGTCATTCCGACCCGTGTTTAGCAGGGATATACATCCCAATTGGACATATAATCCTCGCTAAATGCCCAGCTGCAATTCCTAACACTGAGCTCCTGGCACGTACAGCCGAGATGTGCAGGGAGCTCTGTACCAGGGTGGGAGGAGGTGTTGCAGAGGAGGAGCAGGGGCTGGCCGGAGATGTGACCCTGATCCCAGATGTAGAGGGCCGATTCCAGTGATGGCCCTGTATGTCCAGCCTGGGTTACTTAAATGGGAGACTTATTCCACCTTGGAAATGGAATAAGTTCCCCCTCCTCGATGCCAGCAGCCATCCAGCCCGGGATTACCAGAGGAGGTGAGAGGGGCAGGGGGTTACCCGAAGCCTGATCCCAGCCCCAGAAGACCCGATCAGGGGTTGGGCAGCAGGGAAAAGGGCACTATGGTGCTACGCAGGACACCACTGCACCGCGGTTCCATGTAGGAACCTAGGCTGAGTTGCTGGGGAATCTGTGTGACGTCTAGCAGGGCAGAATCAGCACATCCAGGACGTCCAGGCCCTATGCCCTGATTCTGTCTAGCCCCTGTTGGAGCAGAATTGGGTGAATATCCGGGCCGTCCAGATTTTGGATGTCCTGACAGCCTGGACGTGCCCCGATCGGAATTGGCCTCCACAGAAACAAAACAACCAGAAAATGACAATTTTACAAGGAGGAGCAACCTTTGGGGCTTGTTTACAAAGCCGCGGTAGCGGTTCGCGATCGTTATCGGAGCCGCGGCCCCATTGATTTCAATGACTGTGGATTTCAATGGGGCCGCGGCTCCGATAACGATCGCGAATCGCTACCGCGGCTTTGTAAACAAGCCCCTTTATATTCAAAATGGTGTGTATTCTCTATAACACATGCTGCTAGTATGGATGGAACCGTGAACAAATAAGTAACCTATGCATTCAAAGATCCTACTGCACCATTACACAGCCAACATAGGTTAGAATTAACAGCATTAATCTTGTGTAATTTGACAAGAGATCACAGAGCCTTGTGTAGAACAAAATAAAGACATTGCAATACTGATGCTGATGCCAAAATTCTATTAACTTTAGGCCAGAACAATTCTCATTTAGTCTCTGACACTTGTTCCTCAGTTTCCTGCTGCTAGATTAACTGCAAAATGTCATAATAACACTTACCCCATGTGCTCACTTTAGAATCTAAGGGGCTCAATGCTGCTATAAAATGGCTAGCATTTTTCTGACATATCCATAATGTGTAGGCAGGTATTTAAATCTGCCTTTGCACATGGATTGGCATCTTGGCAAGCTTGGTGTGTTATGTATGAGTCCCAGTATTTACAAGTAAGAATGGAAGATTTTTTGGTATGATTATGTGATTTTTTTACAAGATTTTCATGGTGTGTTCCTGCTATGTGACTGTGGATTTTTATTCATTCTTTCCCTTGAGGAAGTGTCAAACTCGGGATTATGGAAGTGTTGTCTCTTCTCCTTGGACTCTGTTGTTTTTGAAAAGATAAGGATCACTTTTATGGATCTTTGTTTGCATTGAACTGACTAAAAAATAATGGTTGTGGGATGCGATGATGAAAGTATTTACCGGGTTGCTGCTTAAATCCTTTTGAAAGTGCGGTCTCCAGAATTGCACACAATACTCCAAATGAGGTGGCACCAGAGACTTATACAAAGGCATTTTCACCTCCTTTTTTCTGCTGGCCATTTCTCTCTCTATACCCGCAAGCATCCTTCTGGCTTTCACAGTTGCCTTTTCTACCTGTTTAGCTATTTTAAAATTGTTAGACACAATTACGCCCAGGTTCTGCTCTTCTTTTGTGGACAGACGTACTGTCGCGGGGCACCCCCTATGGAGATGTAGTAGATCCTGGAGGGGCCCGGACACAAGAAAGGTGAGGTTTGAGGTTGGCCTATACTGCAAGGGTCAAGGGTGGTTATTCCTTGTGGTTTCCTTGTAACCAACACTCAAAGAACAAATGCACAGAGTGGAGGGAAAGTTAAAGGCTTTATTTCCCTTTCTTGCACAAAACGGTTCATAAGGATTGGCTATGGTAACAACTGAGATGTCCTTACTTCAGGATAGAAAAAAAAAAATAAAAGCAAGCAATAAAGTAAAGGCTGTTATCTTCACAGAACATTGTGCAAAACAATAAACTTCCTTCACTTAGGTATCTGATAAACTGGGGATAGATTCAACACTCCCTGAGGCACAATATGTACAATCCATTGCATTATCGGATTCTTCCCCCACTGATTCCACTTGCATGGATTCAACCTCAGAAGCCTCTGAATCTGTAGCCTCCAGGTAATTATAGTCTGGTTTCTTATATACTTGTTGCACTATGTCCCAATGCCTAGCATTTAGTTTTGGGCGTCGGTCTCTAGGAGTTTTGCAGTACAACGGTCCCTCTCTGATTAGAGGTTCAAAAGCAGGTTCATAAAAAGATTTCCCACTCAAACTTCTCTTCTTAGACAAGCTTCTTTCATGCTTTTGCTCACCAGAATGTTTAGGGTAACAGTAATCCTCTTCCCACTGTCTTCCCCCTACTTTAGGCTTCTGAAGGCAATTATCAGTAATAAGAGTTTTACCTTTGAGGCTTCTCTTCCTTCTCTCTAATAAGGCTTGAGGCCTACCTTGGTTTGTCTTCAGCGCAGCAGTGCTCAGGCTCTCCTGTGGTCTTTCCTTAGCCTTCAGACCATAGTGGTAAGGATGTTTTCTTTTCTCCAAACAAACATTTCCCACCTCTGAAAATGGACGAACCTCTTTATTCCACGGCTGCTGTGGTGACCCTCTGCCAGGTACTCCCTTGCGGTCCCAGTACCTCTCTTGGATTTTTCTCTGTTCCTTATTCCACTCCAACTCTTGTTGAAATTCCTGCTTTGCTTCCTGCTCAGGACTCTGCTTCTTTCTGCTCTTGCCAGTGCTTTGGCCTTCCTCTTTGCCTTCTATACTCTGGCTCTGGCTGCTGCTTCTGCTTTGGCTTCTGCTTTGGTCCTTGATTTTGCTTCGGCCTTGGTCCTTGTTTTTTAAGTCAGACCTGCCTCTGTTCAAAAAGAAGCTGGCTGGGGTTGCGTCCCGCCCAGAGGGGCGTGGTTTCTCGGTCTCTCTCTCGACTCTCCTGCTCCCCCTAGATGGATCCTCCCAATATTGCAGGTTATGCCTGCCTTTTTCTGGTATTAAAACTTTTTCTCTCCCTTCAAGAGGGTCCGCTGCATCACAGTACCTCACCCCCTACACTGTTCAGCTCCTTTGGATTTTTGCAACCTAAATGCATGACCCTGCATTTTTTAGCATTACATTTCAGCTGCTAAATTCTAGACCATTCTTCAAGCATAGCTAGATCCCTCCTCATGTTATCTACTCCTTCCTGGGTGTCTGCTCTATTGCAGATTTTTGTATCATCCGCAAACAAGCAAATCTTACCCGAAGGTCCTTCCACAACATCACTAACAAAGATGTTAAACAGAATTGGACCAAGGAGAGGAACAAGAGACATCACTGTAGATATGATATAGATCCTTGAAAAGACAAAAGAATACCAAAAGGATTTCTGCATGTGCTTCATTGAGTACAGAAAGGCCCTTGATTGTGTAAATCATGAAAAATTCTGGACCATATTAAGAAGCATGGATATATCAAAACACCTGATAGTGCGCAATCTTTACATTGACCAGGAAACAACATTTCAAACAGAACAAGGAGAAACAGAATAGTGTGAGATCAGCACAGGAATATGACAGGACTACATACATTTTCCATAATTGTTCCATTTATATGCAGATCAAATCATTAGAGAAGGACTGTATGAAGAAAACCGAGGTGTGCAGATTGGTGAGAGACTCATCAACAACCTTCGCTTTGGTGATATTACCACGTTACTGGCTGAAACAGAAGATGAGCTAAAACATCTGCTTATCAAAATCAATGGGTTGTACATGTTAAAGTGAAGAAGACAAAATCCTGACAACTGGCAAAATCAATAAGTTATTCCTTGAAGGAGAAATGAAAATCATAGACAACTTTAACCTGCTTGGGTCAACAATCAATAATGAAATGACAAGCAGTCAAGAAATCCAACAACACATTGTTCTTAGCAGAACATCTGTGAAGGACCTAGACAATATTTTCATGTGCAGAGATGTTTCTCTGTGTACAAAGATTTGACTTGTTCAATCCATGGTATTTTCAATAACATCATATGGATGCAAAAGTTGGACAGTGAAGAAGCAATTCAGGAAGAAAATTGATGCCTTCAAATTATGGTGCTGGTGAAAAATACTGTGTATACCATGGTCTGCCCAAAGAAAAAATCATTGGTACTGAGAATATCAAACCTAAGCGTTCCTTGGAAGCTCAAATGAAAAAACTTTCATTCTTTGGACACATCATGCAAAGAGAAAGATCATTAGAGAAAGGCATCGTGCTTGGCAAGGATGAAGACTGACACAAAGGAGGAAGAGTGGCGATGTGATGGATCAAGACAATAAAAGAAGCTATGATGCCCTGTTGTCAGCTATCAATTTGAAATTGACTTGACAGTACTTAACAAAAACCAAGCAACAGAAATCACAGCTAGGTTGAAGCCACGGAAATTTACACCTACTTGGGAGTAGGTTTATGCATGTAAACCCCAACTCTGCCCATGCTCTGCTTAAACTCCATCCCAAAATATACTTACAGTTAGGATACATGAAAGTACAGTACATGGATTCCTGTCTCTGTGCACACTTTTATGTGTATAATCCCTGGGGTAATTTTATAAAAGCCTTTTTATGTGCATAAACCAGGGTTTTATGCATGAAAAAAGCTTATGAAATTTATTTCTTTGGAGGTCTTTTTACTAACGTTTTGTAACTATTATGTGTTAATTGCCCAAATTACTATGGGTAACTGCAAAACCTCTATGTTAACGGTTGGGCGTGTTCCCAGCATCTACCCATACAACTAACGCAGAGGAAAAACCTTTATAAATGCATTAATTGAAATGAACTAGAATGCAATTTACCGCATGTTAAGTGCATGACAGATAACATAGTGCCATTAAGTGATCTGTGTTACCTGCTGCAGTAACAATGAATGCACAGTAAGTTACCATGCATGAACTGCAAGGTGTAATCCAGGAGTCTCAAACACGCGGCCCGCGAGAGAACTTTGTGCGGCCCGCGATGCAGAGGAAAGAAAAAAAAAACCAAAAAACCCCTGGCTTCTGCTGCTGCCGCCGCCGTGGCAGCGGCAGAATCAACTGTCCCGCGGCCCCTTCCCGTCTGCCCGGCAAAGCATCTTTAACATCTTGTCAGCTCCATCAGCGGCAGCTTTCAGGGCCGCGAAGGGAGTAGTATTTCCCTCTCGCGGCTCTGTTAAGCCTGCCGGGGCTGATGGGCTTAACAGAGCCGCGAGAGGGAAATCACTCTTCTCTTCGCAGCTTGAAAAGCCCGCCGCTGATGGAGCTGACAAGATGCTTTGCCGGGCAGACGGGAAGGGGCCGCGGGACAGTTGATTCTGCCGCTGCCACGGCGGCGGCAGCAGCAGAAGCCAGGGGTTTGTTTTGTTTTTAATTTTTAAATTTACTTGGGCTGATGGGGGGAGGGGGGTTAGGACTGAAAATGGGGTGATGGGGGGGTTAGGACTGGTAATGGGCAGATGGGGGTTAGGACTGGAGATGGTCTGATTGGGGGGCTAAGACTGAAAATGGGGTTATGGGGGGGCTAAGAATGAAGATGGGGTGATGGAAGGGTTAGGACTGGAAGTGGGCTGTTGGGGAGCTTAGGACTGGTAATGGGCTATGGGGGGGCTACAACTGGTAATGGACTGGGGGGGGGGGTGCTAGGACTGGAAATGGGCCGAGTAGAAGGGGGAGCTTGAACTGCAAATAGCTGATGGGGACAGGGTTTTGGAATGGAAATGGACTGAGTGGAAGGGGGCTTGGAATGGAAATGGGCTGATGGGGAGGGGGCTTGGAAAGGAAATGGGCTGTGAGGGGAGGGAGCTAGGACTGGAAATGGGCTGATGATGCGGGGACTAGAAGGGAGCGGATGCTGGGTGGGGCAGGAGCTAGAAGGGAGTTGATGTTGGGGGACGATTAGAATGGGATGGGATGGGGCTGGGAGAGTGAAATGGAGAGGGGAAAAATATTTTGTGTCGGAGGGAAGAAAAATCTACAATTGGCCGGGTATTGGGAGAGTAAGTGGGGATTGAGGATGGAGGGGTAAAATTTGAGTGGATGAAATAGGAATGAGGAAAGAGCAAAAGGAGAAAGATTAGTATGTTAAAGCAGATGTAGAGAGAGAATGGAAAAAAAAAACTAGGAGAGAAGAAAGGACAAATGGACAGCAGACAATGGAGCGTTAGCAGAAGACACGAAGAAACCAGAAGAAAGTGGCTGGAACAATTGCAACTGAAAAAAAATGCATAAAAGGTAGAAAAATATCTCTTTATTTTGAATTTATTAACTGAAATATGTCAGCTCTTGGAAATGTGCATCTTTAACGTCTGCACTTTATTTAATACAAGAGGAAATTAATTTATAGTTTTATTTCTACAGTGTTGTACATTCTAAGTTTGGCTTTTGGGGTTCCCAGTTTAATTATTGTCTTCCTGTTTCTAAATTGTGATTCCTTCTTTGATGATGGTGTATGTTCTGCATGTGTAACTGAGCTGAGGTATTCTGTTTATGTAATTCCTATTTGACATTGCCACTTGTTCTCTTTCCCCAGTACGTCATGTATTGTTATTCTCTGAAATGTATTGATTTAATATTTGCAGTGTTGCCTTTTGATAGTTAGGGTATGGTGCTTTGTGAGTCCTGGTAGTGCTGTTAGGATATGGCAGGTTTGCTATGGGTTCTAAATGGGCAGTGTTTGTAGTAGTTCCTAATGTGCTTGGCGGTTGGCACTGGTTTATAGTAATGTAGAAATCGTTTAGTCTTTCTTTATCCATACACTCATTAAGAGGCATGTTTACTAAAAGTTAGTGTAACATTATGCAAATATTTATGCAAATGACACCCCTTATGCAAATGAGGCCCGCGTCTTGTGCGGCCCCCGGGTTACTCTACAAGTCCTCATTTGGCCCTCAAAGCAATTTGAGTTTGAGACCCCTGGTGTAATCCATGCCCATTCCTTGCCCATTTCCAAACCCATTTCATACTAAGAAATTGAAGGCACAGTCTGGAAAGGCGGTTTATGTGTTAGAAGGGATGTGGAAGTGGAAACGTCTGCAAATCTATGCCAGTTTAAGAGGTGAGTGTGTGCACGTGTAAGGTTCATGTAAATTCTACATATTTCCACCCCTCAAAACTAATGTGCTTGAGAACATTGGGCTGTGAACAAAAGGAAATGCAAGAACCGAGGAAAGAGACTGCCGCATACAGCAGGAGGAGCTGTTTCACATGGAAATGTTGGCACTTACTGTACATCTGTATCTCAGCCACTTTTCAAATCTAGACATGCTGCCATTTTTAGGCATCTATAGAGGCCTCTTCTTCCTCCTGCAAAGGGCGGGCCAAAATATACATTTTTTAAATGTCTATTTGTGTCAGGGAATAGGTGTGAATCCAGATGTTGATCATTTCAGGCTTGCACATGCATCCTCTATACAAAATGGGGAATATATATGTAGATTGTGTTGCCATCCAGGCCATGCCTCTGACATGCACCAGTGCACTTTGGATGTGGTATGGTCATCCAGAAATAAATCAGACCTTTTCTGAAATGGCCATCAACATGTGGATATTTATATGACTGATTATACACATCTACATCACCAATGGGGCTTCTAAAATAACCTCCATAATGCACAAATTTGCATGCACTGTCAAGCCACTGTATTAACTCATGGTGCAGTTGTGTGCTAAAAGTGCAAGCTAAGAGGAACCCAAGATGGTGGCAGCATGTAGGTGCTCCTGGGACGTTTTGTTTTTGATGGGCAAGAGGAAAGGAAAATTGGGGAAGCAACCCTCTGCTCCCCAACAACCTACCTTGAATCCTACAATGGAAAAGTTCTGGGGGACAGCAGACATCAGGGATAAGCCTGGCTGTGTCAATACCATTGTCGGTGGACTCGGCATCCTCTTCAGGCCTTGACGTTTCATTCTTCCCTGATCTGTGGAGGTCTTCACAGCAACCACCGCCTGTGGAAACCCACCCGTGCTTCATCCCCCTCTGATGGGATACAGGAAGGGTGAGAGTAGGAAGATGCAATGATGGCGCTGCGATGCTGGACACACAGCGGGATCCTCTTGCGGGCGCAGCAGCTAGCATGGAGCTTGATTGAGGCCTGGTTTCTCAATCTAAGGACTCTGAGAAGAGTTTACCAAGCAAATTGGGACAGCCGGAGATGGAAGGAACGGTTCCTAAAGACTTTCCTCCTCCTTTCTCGTTTCAGCGGCCGGTTCAGTCTTCACTCAAATTGATCTGGGAAGCTATTTCACAACTGGGGAATGCTTTACAGTATGTGTCAACTAAAACCCAGGAGAATGTTGCCAGGTTGGACCCATGCCAACAAGATATTGTTATTTTACAAAAATCCATTAAAGACCAGGATATAAAGAACACTTCTATTCAAGGTACAGTTTCAGCATTGATTAAGGATAATATGGCTTTTAAAAAGAAAGTGGAAATTTTGGTAAATGCTGCAAGGGTTGCTAATATACATAAATGTTTTGAATTTCCCTAAATGCCATGTTGCCTCGCTGTCTAGAGCGGTATATCAAATGATAATAAAAATAAAGAGATAAGGTGGTATCACCTAGGAAATGCTTAAAACTTATATGGTTGATATTTTGAAGATCTCTAGGAAGGCTTTGCCCCCTATTTCCAAAGCATATTATTTACCTACGTCTGAGAAGCCATCAGTTGACATTCAGCCCCTTCCAGTGTCTGAGAAGTTAAATGTTAATGATTTACTGGAAAAGTGTGATTCAGAGGTTCTTACAACAGCTACATTATTGGCAACATTTGCGCTGTCTGTGGATCAGGACTGGCCATTTTAAGAATTGGCAGCAATCTTTTGTGGGCAATCTTGTTTGAATCTTCCCTGACCTTCCAGGGAAACACAGAGGAAGAGAAAGGAATTTTTGCTTTTGAAATCTGGAGTGCAGCAGCTTGGTGTTCTGTTCTTAAAATTCCCCTGCAAATGTATGGTTAAATTGGAGTCTATTTCCTATGTCTTCTTTGAGCCATCTCAATTGATTGCCTTTGTTAAGTCTCATACTGTTATCTCTCCGAAGCCTATAAATCCATAACAATTTTTTGATATTGCCTGCAGTGTTCTGCTTAATCGCATTTAGTTATTATTTTTCTGTTTCCAATATTTTTTGAGTCCTCGTTCTATATTATGGGCTAGAGCAGCGTTTTTCAACCACTGTGCCGCGGCACACTAGTGTGCCGTGAGATATTGTCTGGTGTGCCGTGGGAAAAATTCCAATTTCATCCGTAACATGTGGCCTCGGCTCACAAATTAGGGTTGCCAACCGGCCGGTTTTCAGCCGGCCTGGCCGGTTTTTCCATGGCCAGGCCGGCTGCCGGCACAGTTGTAAAACCGGCCATTGAAAAGCCGGTTTTTTGCTCTGGCCGCAAGATCGGGAGCGGCCAGAGCAAAAAACCGGCTTTTGTGCCGAAGTCCGCGGCGCGAACGCGATCGCGATTCCCTATAGCAGTGCAGCCGCTGGTTCTGCTTTGTACAGAGCAGCGGCTGCACTACACTTACATTGAAAAGTAAAGAGAAACTGTGTCAGGAGCCCTCCGATCATGCAGAGCCCGAGGAAGTGATGTCATGGGGGCGGGCTCCTCACAGGCTGTCTTTCCTTTTCAAATTAACTTTAGCTGCAATAAAGTTAATTTGAAAAGGAAAGACAGCCTGTGAGGAGCCCGCCCCCATGACATCACTTCCTCGGGCTCTGCGATGACCGGAGGGCTCCTGACACAGTTTCTCTTTACTTTTCAATGTAAGTGTAGTGCAGCCGCTGCTCTGTACAAAGCAGAAGCAGCGGCTTGGGCAGACGGTGTGTGTGTGTGTGTGTGTGTGAGTGAACCAGCAAGGGGGGGGGAGTGTGAGTGAACCAGCAGTGGAGGGGGGGGTGGTGTTTGTTTAGAAGCAAAGGGGGGGGGGCGAGGGTGTGAGTTAAACAGCAGGGGAGGGGGGGGTAAGTGAGTGAGTGACCCAGCAGGAGGGGTAAGTGACAGGGGGGTGGGTGAGTGAACCAGCAGTGGAGGGGGGGGGGTGGTGTGAGTGAACCAGCAGGGGAGGGGGGTTGGTGTGAGTGTTTGATTCCTATTCAAGAGAATTACTTTATATATAGTCAATATAGGCACAGAGGTAAATTTTTTTAACATTTTCTAATGGTGGTGTGCCTCGTGATTTTTTTCATGAAAAAAGTGTGCCTTTGCACAAAAAAGGTTGAAAAACACTGGACTAGAGTGATGGGGGTTCTTAACTTTTTGTGTTTTTTTTAAGTTTTCTTATTGCTATGTGGATCAACTCTTGTACCTCTTCCAAGTCATGCATAAGAGAAAGCATCAAAATCATAAACTTCATTCTACAAAAATCCTCAGGGCTTAGACGATTTAACTAGATTATTTTTCTAGATGTAAAACTAAACGTTTATGATTTTGTTGCTGTCATCTTTCTTCTTTCTGTAATTGGCATTTTTTGTAAGTGATTATGCATAAAGGAAAGACATCATGCTTGGTAAGGATGAAGACTTACAAAACAGTGAACTCCATAAACATGCGCATGTCACTACACATAGGAGCATCGAGCATGCACAGGGGCGGTGTTTCAGTGGAGCTTAGGTGTGGCCTCCCCTGATATGTGTAAGTTAAAAAATACTATGATTTATGCATGTCAGGTCACCAATCTAGGAGCGACAACTTACTGTGCACCTGCTCTCGGGTAGGCATAACTGCCACGACTAAGTACCAGCATGTCCGAACACCCCTATTTAATGAAGCAAAGTGCAAGCGTACTTTACTTTATAAAATGCCTAAACTGTGCTCACGGTACCATGCATTGCATGCGCAGGAGTATACAGAATTACACTCCACATGTGCAGTTAACTACTGCGGTAAGATGGTAGGCAATAATTACTTGCCTTGCTTCAGCCTCTATTCCCCCCAGTTTCCAGCCTCTCCCTCTCACCTCCCCCCAGGTTTTCTCCACTGCTTAGATTTGGATTTTAAATTTACTCATTCTGACTAAAACCGAGCTCAAGGTGAGTTGCAAACAGGTGCACAAGTTAATTTTCTTGTTCAAGTGGACTTATAATGTAACGTTGTACCTGAGGCAGTGAAAGGTGAATAACTTGCCCAAGGTCACAAGCAGCATCTGTAGGAGAAGCATGATTTGAACCCAGGCTTCTCTTGTTCTTTGCCTGCTGCTCTAGCTACTCCTTCTCTCCCTCTCCCAGCTTCTTCCCCTTCCTTCTCACCCCTCCTACACCAGTCTCATTCACATCTCTCCTCAACCAACTTCTCTCTTATCTCGAAATCCCTGCCTGGGGAGGGCTGGCTCAACCATCATGTAAGACTAGGCACCACTTCTGTGGGGCAGCAGAAAGCAGCAGCGGCAGTCAAAGTAAAACAATGAATCTTGATGACCTCACAAAGTCAAGAGCCATCAGCACAAAGCGAGAAAGTGGGCACCCACGTACATACAAAGTAACTATTAGTATTTGAATGTATGATGTCAAATTATGCATTTTTACAGGACTATTGTAAGAGGGATGGTGCTGGGATGATCATAATTGTTGAATTTAATTATCAAAATCTTGGGGAGGGGGAGCATAAGGATTAAAGTGCACCTATGGTGCCGAATATCTTTGCCCCAGCCCCGCCTGCCTCTCTCCGCCACTTGTCAATACTTGCCACAATAGGCTGAACTTCATGGGCAAATCATCTTGCTGCTGCCATCATTGCCACTGTGCCAGCCCCTGTGGGCCAATTTTGTTGCTACCACTATGCTGAGTTGCGCGAGGCAATCCTGTTGCTGCCAGTCTAACTGCTGCTGAGGCCTCCATGCCAGCTCCTGTGCATTGTGATGTCACCTTCCCTGTGCCATCAGTGACTTGAGATGTGGGGTGCCATGCCCCCTTTAGGGGAACATGACAGACAGAGTGATTCAGGCTTTTAATATACAATATTGGCTGAAATTTATGTCAGTCGGATTTTTAGATTACTGTTCCTTGTTTGCTCTTAACAGGAAAAACTCAGTAAATCATATTACAGTAGATGTAATCAAACAAAAACCAGATGGCTCATAACTTAAAAGCAAAATGGGACAATTCAAGCAGAGATAATGAATGAATACTTGTTTCAGTTTTGGGAAAAAAAAACCCTGTGATTTATGAGGAAGATTCTGTGTCTAGAACTGTTAAAGTACTATTTCAATAAAATACTAAGCTTTGTGCTCAAGTTACAACACTTTTCATTAATATAAAAATCAGAAGACAATCCTGCAATGTTTGGTATAACCTGACCTATAATGACACACCTGCCAGTACCTTGGGGACCCTTAGAATAACAAAATCTCTCATCAAATCAACTGAGCCTATGCCCTTGACAAGAGCGCATCTGCTTCAAGAATGACGAAAGTCAGAAGAAATGGAGCTTCATTCTCTCAGAGAGTTTGGTACTGGTGGTTCTATTTTATTTGAATTTAAATCAATTTATAAGTATTACCTGTTTGCAGCTTATCATGGTGTGAGGGCTTGTGTGCATCAGTGATGCTGAGAGCAAAGCTATCAGCAGTTTAACTACTGGCAGGGACTCCCAAGATGGACAGGACTCAGCTGAGGTGCCAGACCAAGACAAACCAGCCATCTGGGCAGCAGCAGAATAGGACGGTGTTGGCGGCAGAGGATCACATTTCTGTGACAGCGGCAATAACACTAAAATTAAACTGCACAGAAGAAAGGCCTGGCAATCTACTTCTGTATCTTGCCATGAAAACCCAGTGGATAGACACAACAAAACAAATTTCACTATAGTGCTGGAAGATGAGACCCCCAGGTTGGAAGGCACTCAACTGACTACTAGGGAGGAGCTGAAGACTTTTCAAAGAAAAGCCAGCATTTATGATGTGGTTGAATCAAAGCCCTCGGGACGACTGACTGCCGATGTAGCTGCACATGAAATGGAAGTCAGAAGCTGCAAAGATATTTTACATAATAGGACATGGAACGTGTGAAGCATGAAACATAGAAACATGACGACAGAAAAAGACCACATGGACTATCTAGTCTGCCCTTGCATATCAACCACTGCAACAGTATCATTTTTTCCTTTAGAGATCCTCTGTGTTATGTCCTATGCTTCTTTGAATTCAGATACTGTCCTCATCTCTACCACCTCCAATGGGAGACTATTCCAGAGATCCACCACTCTTTATGTAAAGAAATATTTCCGCAAATCACTCCTGAATCTATCCCCCTTCACCCTCATCCCATGTCCCCTCATAGGAGAACTTGCTTTCAATTGAAAGAGGCTCTCCTCCTGTACATTTAGGCAACGGAGGTAATTAAACGTCTCAATCATATCACCTCTATCCCGCATTTCCTCTAAGGTGTATATATTAAGATCCTTAAGTCTGTCCTCATATGCTTTATAATGGAGACCACTAACCATTTAGTAGCCACTCCAGCCTGTTTATATCCTTTTGAAGGTGCGGTCTCCAGAATAGCACACAATACTCCAAATGAGGTCGCACCAAAGACTTATACAGAGGCACTATCACCTCCTTTCTTCTGCTGGCCATTCCTCTCCCTATACACCAAAGCATCCTTCTAGCTTTTCCTGTTGCCTTTTCTACCTGTTTAGCTACTTTAAGATCATCATACACAATCACGCCTAGGTCCTGCTCTTCTTTAGTGGACAAAAGTACTTCACCCCCTATACTATATTGCTCCCTTGGACTGCTGCAGCCCAAATGCATGACCTTGCATTTTTTAAACATTAAATTTCAGTTGACAAATTCTAGACCATTCTTCAAGCTTAGCTAGATCCCTCCTCATGTTATCTACACCTTCCTGGGTGTCTACTCTATTGCAGATTTTGGTATCATCCTCAAAGAGGCAAACCTTAACCGACAGCCCTTCCGCTATATCATTAACAAAGATGTTAAAAATAATTGGACCAAGGACAAATCCCAAGGGCACAACACTGGTAACCTCCTTCTCCTCAGAGTGTGCTCCATTTACCTGTACTCTGTGTCGCCTCCCACTCAACTAATTTCTAACCCAAACAGTAACTTTAGGGTCCATCCCTAGAGTGTTTAGTTTGTTTATAAATCACCTGTGCGGAACAGTGTGAAAGACCTTACTGAAATCTGAATACACCACATCTAGGGCTCTCCCTTGGTCCAATTCCCTGTTCACCCAGTCAAAGAAATCTATCAGATTTGTCTGACAAGACCTGCCTCTGGTGAATCCATGCTGCCTCGGATCCTGTAATCCGCTGGACTCCAGAAACCTCACTATTTTCTCTTTCAGCAGCATTTTCAATTATTTACTCACCACAGAAGTTAAACTAACCGACCTGTAGTTTTCAACCAATCCTTACTTTTGCTTTTGAAAAAGGGACCACATGTGCCTCTCTCCAGTCCTTTGGCACCACTCCCGACTCCAACAAAGCATTGAAAAGGTCTGTCAGTGGAGCTGCTAGAACGTCCCCTGGTTCCCTTAATATTCTAGGGTATATCCCATCCGGTCCCATCGCTTTGTCTACTTTAAGTTTAGCTAGTTTCTCACGAACACATTCTTCTGAAATTGTTCAAGATGCCCCTCGCTTCTGTTCCTGTTTGTGAGTGTTTTCTGAGATCCTGCTCTTAGTTCTTCATCTGTGAACACAGAACAGAAATATTTGTTAAGCAATTTTGCTTTATCCTCATCAGCTTCTACATATTCCTCCCCTTCACCCTTAAGTCTGACAATGCCACTTTTGCCCTTCCTCTTCTCACTAACATATCTGAAAAACATCTTATCCCCCGATTTTAATGCATTGGCTATTTCCTCCTCTTTTTGAATCTTTGCTTTCCTGACTACTTTGCTAACTTCTCTAAGTTTTTCTAAATATAAATGCCTGTCTTCCTCTCTCTGTGATCTCTTGTATTTCATGAAGGCCTCCCTCTTTTTCTTCACTTTTTCAGCTACTTCTTTTGAAAACCATAGCGGTCTCCTTTTCCTTTTACCTTTATTTACCATTTAACAAAAAGGTTGGTTGCCCTTAAGATATCCCCTTTCAGTCTTGCCCACTGTTTTTCTACATCCTCCAGCTGTTTCCATCCCGCTAACAACTCCCTGAGGTATTGGCCCATCTTGGCAAAGTTAGTTTTCCTAAAGTCTAAGACCCTTACTTCTGAAAGGATTTTAAGACCTCTAGTCCTAATACTGAACCACACCATCTGGTGATCACTGGATGCAAAATGATCTCCCTCTATAACATCAGAAACACTTTCACCATTGGTAAGCACCAAGTCCAGTGTGGCCCCTTCACGTGTGGGTTCTGTTACCAGTTGCCTGAGTAGTTCTCCCTATAGAGAATCCAGGATCTCCTTACTTCTAGATAACAATGCAGCAGGGATGTGCCATTCAATATCTGGCACATTGAAATCCCCTATCAGTAGCACTTCCCCTTTCCTGGCAATGCTGTGTATGTCTTCAATTAATTCTCCATCCACCTCTTCCTCCTGTGAGGGAGGTCTGTATATCATGTCAATGCAAATAGATTTCTCTATCCCTCTTTGCAGTTTAACCCACAGTGCCTTCTCTCTCTCTTTTAACACTAGAAGCCCCAAAAGGAATTTTACCTAGAAACCTCAAAGTGTGTCAATTAACGCATTATCACGACAACTGCGTTTAGCATGAAATGCAGATGGGAATTAATGTGAAGTTACTTATTTGTTAAATACGTGCAGTATGTGACATCATTACATGACGTCATCGTGTGTTTATTGTTTGTAATGTCGCAGTAAAACTGTAAACAGTGATTGATATGTGTCACCTAGTGGGAACATGAATTTATACCTAGAAGCCCCAAAGTACGTCAATTGACGCAGCCAAGACAATTGAGTGTGTCAATTGACGTACTTTTGGTCTTCTCGATGTAAATTAATTTTCCCGCTAGGTGGTGCATCTGTCATTAATTTTTGATGCACATATTTGAACATCTTGACCATGCTAACAAAGTCATGGTTCTAGCAGTGGCACTGGTATACAACTTCGAAGATGCATTTGCGTCAATTGACACACTTTGGGGCTTCTAGTGTTAAGCTCTCTAGTTCCAAAGCTTTAATATTATTTTTTACATATAGTGCCACTCTTCCTCTCCTTCTTCCTACGCTGTCCTTTCTGAATAAAGTATAACCTGGTATAGTTATATCCCAGACATGGTTTTCTGTGAACCATGTTTCTGTAACTGTCACTAAATCAAAGTCAGCCTCTCCCATTAAAGCTTCAACATCTGGGATCTTATTTCCCATGCTACGGGCATTTATACACACCGCTTTCCATATGTTGCCCCTTTTACCCATTTCCATAAAGGTATTTAATGTTTCACTTACCTTGGGGCTTTCACTTACCCAGGGGCTTTCTTCATCCATCCCCAAAGAATCTAATTTAAAATCCTCTTCAGTAGATTAGCCGGTCTGCTACTGAAGACATGCCGACCTTTCTTGGACAGATAGATGCCATCTCTGCTCTGCAACCCTTAGAACAGTATCCCATGGTCCAGGAAACCAAAATTCTCTCAATGACACCATCCACGCAGCCATGCATTCATCTCCAGGATATGAGCTTCTCTGCCTTGGCCTTTACCCTCAACAGGGAGGATTGAAGAGAACACAACCTGCGCCCCTATCTGCTTCACTCTCTGTCCCAGAGCCATGATGTCAAGCTACCTTATGCATATGTAGTTGTCTTTATGCACCCCCTTGATCTTTAAAGCGCGCCGATCTTGGCACTTTCAAGAGCGGCAACACTGAAGTTAATCGTTTCTATCACGTTTTTGAGTTTATGGTTTTTGAGCTTAAGTAATTGTTTAAATTATCTTATTTCTTTATGAGAGTAAATGATTTATTATATTGCCTGTGTGCCCTCGCGCACAGTTCCTATGACTCTCAAACTCTCATGCCTGCTTAAGAATCCAGCCTTAGGGCTAGGACTCGAATCTGGCTTCTCCTTTTCACAGCTCAAAAATTTTTTCTTTTACAATTTGGTCTATATGCACACTTCTTGAGAAGCTTATTGTTAACCTTGCAGGTTACATATTGGTGGTCTTACAACAATAATCATTACCGTCACATTGCATAAGCTCCGTTGTGCCAGCAACACCTACAATCGTGGTTTCCGTGCTGTTTTTTTTTTTGGCAATAATTGGGTGTAAATTATTTCAATGAGATGCATTATTAAGGTCTTTTACATTCCCCCTTTTTTACATTACTTCATACATATGCATTTTTCACGTTGTACCCTTTAACCTTAAAAGTGCGCCAACTTCAGCGTTCTCAAGAATTGTTATCATAGCCTGCTGATAGTGCTGAAGGTAATCGCTTTTACTAAGAACTTAAAACATTTTTTTTGCTATGATGTTAATAGTTTGATGTTCATTAAACATTAGAGCCTCTATTACCCTGCACTAGTTGGTTCGCAATACTGTTGGTGCTTGCATTTTAGCACATAGCCGCTTTTATTCATAATGTTAGAACTATGCGGTGTGGCTTTCTCCCGACTACACAATACACGTATTTATTTTAAGAATGTTTTTATCTTTGTATTTTATTGTTCATCAATTTGGTATGCATTTTTTTTTGGGAGATATGATCATAAAAGGCTTTTCTAAAAAGAAAAGTTCTTCTTGGAGTTTTGGATGACTCCGTCCTGGGTCTGGGTTTCCCGTTGTTGATATCTATGTTGAGTATTTTACTACCATTTTTTACTATTCAATTATTTATTTATGTTATTAATGGCATCCTCATTTTTTAGTATTGTCACCACACGATTGGTCTTGTGCCATATCTTTACTACTATATGCGCTCCATCTAGTGTATTGATAAAGACTAATTGTAAGTACATTATGATTTTACTATATTATACTTTATGTCCTTTCTCATATTAAGTATGGTCATTTACATGTGTTTATGTTTGTATAAATTTTTATAACATTTTTTAATGTTTTTATAATTCATATCTTACAAGGCATTATTTTATTTTATTATATTGTTTGTTGTCCTCCAGCACCCCCTGATGAAGGCAATCGCCGAAACGCGTTGGGGTTTTTTCACTTCAATAAAGCGCATGTGACTTCAGTATCGTCTGTGCTGACATGGATTTGCAACATTGGGTAATAGTCAGTGGGCTTGATGAGTCTTGGCAAACTCTCCATAACATCTCAGATTTTAGCACCTGACAGACAGCATACCTCTCTGGACATCAAGTCTGGTCCAGCAGATGGATGCCTCAATATCCCTCATAAGAGAGTCACCAACCACCACTACCCTTTGCTTCCTTGTGGTTACTGATTCTGAAACTTTGAGGTGCTTGAGCTCTGGTTCTTCACTTTCCAGGGATGCTTTCACTTCCTCCATTTACAAGGTTGCATAATGATTTTTCAATTCAAGAGCTGGAGAAGTTGGATTGGTGATTCTGCAGGCCCTGGTGACTTGTATCCAAACTTCATCATTCTGTAGGCTCCCATCTTCTCCTCTGCTGGAGAGCTTGGATGTTGCAAGAAGGATCTCATCAATGTACTTCTCACTGTCTTGAATGCTCCTCAGCCTCGTTACCTCCTCTCTGAGTTCCTCTCCTTGCTTCCTCGGAGCTTCATCATGCAGGCATCCTTCACATGGAACATGTTCTTCAAGTGGCATTGGGACCTCTGTCTGGACAGAGGCAGAAGCTGTAACGGGGGCAACAGCTTCAGCAATATGATTTTTCCCAGCCATTGTTCAGTTTGTGGAGCTTAGGTATCTGTCGCAGCAAAAGAGAGAGAGAGAGACCTACCAAAGTACCAGCTGTCCTTTCAGAAAAAATGTAGTTCAATCTCTTTTAAGTGTGTTCAAAATGTGCTGTTCCAAGTCCCTGTGTGTAGTAAATTGCAGAAGTGCCCTATAAAGCAAGACTGCTCACTAAGGGTGGGTAGGAGTTGCGGGGGCAGGGTAGGGAGGGAACTAACACCTGATGAGGTGTCTGTAGCTTCAAAGAGCTGAAAAAGATACTAAAGCCAAGTTTTAAACCTACCCCACTAAGGAAATATTTCCCCTTTTAAACTAAAGCACCAAAAAGAATGTAACTTTGTTTTAAAATGTACCAAAACCCTTTTAAGAGCTCCCAGGCAGAGAGCTAGTAATTTAAAAAGTCACAAACTGTTACCTTTCCTTGAAATGTATAGCCTCTGATAGGAATGCCTCAACAGTGCAAGGCTCTGAAGCCTTTTATGCAGGCCTCAGCAGCTCTCAGTTCTTTCAAAGGCTGATCAGGCCCACTAACTCCTGATGAGATGTCAGTAGCTTGAAAGAGCTGAGAAAGATACTAAAGCAGATTTTTAAACTTACCCCTCTAAAGAAAATATTTCCCTTTTTAAACTAAAGAACCAAAAATAATGTAACTTTGTTTTAAAAATGTACCAAAACCCTTTTAAGAGCTCCTAGGCAGAAAGGTAGTAATTTAAAAAGCCACAAACTCTTACCTTTGCTTGAAATATATAGCCCTTGTTAGGAATGAACCAAGGGAAGTTGGAGATGGTCAAGAATGAAATGGAACGTGTACAACTTGATCTGTTTGTTGTCAGTGAACTGAAATGGACTGGCATCGGGCACTTTGTATCAGATGATCACACGGTCTACTATGCTGGAAATGAAAGACAAAGAACAAATGGTGTTGTATTTATAATTAAGAAGAAACTTGCAAGAACTGTAATGAAATACAACACAGTCAATGAAACCTTAATTTCTATTTGTCTATGTGGAATGCCTATAAACACTGTCATGTAGAGGATCCTTCCGAGGCTATGAAACTGGGTAAAGCTGAAGAGATTCTGTCAGAAACTGACAGCCAGGCAGACCACATGGCCCAGGGTTGCCATGGACAACATAAACAGAGCGTGTCATGAGGGGAGAGAACATGCCGAAACTGCAAAGTAGCCCCGAGCTCAGGGTTTAAGGAGAAGCACCTGGTTGGGGGAGGGGCGCAGTTAAGCCCTAAGACACAGGCATATAAAAAGTACTCACCAGAAGAAAGCTGGAGAACCAGAGAGAGAACCAGAGAGAGAACCGGAGGGAGAACCAGAGAGGGAACCCTTGGGAGGACCAGCTGCAGTTGGAGAAGGAGACCAGAAGAGAGTTTCCAAACGGAGAGCTTCAGGTCCAGAGAGGGAGAGACGTCCTGGCCAGAGGACATTTGTATGACTGAGAGAAAAGAAAGGTTAAAAGGCAGGAAAACACAGCCGGTGTGTGAAAGCCTTGCTGACCCAGCTGTGCTTAGAAATCCCTCTGTGAAGAAGCCAAAAGGTAGGCGGTATAAATTGTGTAGAAGGGAAACTGGGTTTGAAAGTTTTCCCTGTGACTGCCAGGGTTTGCTGGACTCTCCCTTAGCTAAATCCTATATATATGGTAATGCTCCACCCTGCTCTGTAGCACCCGGTGAAGAGAAGTCTCGGAGAAGTAAAGAGAGTCTGTACTTTGAAGTACCATATAATTATCCACAGACTTACTTGTCTGAAAGTGACTGTGAGGAAATGCAGACAGAGTTTGTTAATGAACAGACATCAGATGAGCAAATGGATTGTACGCTGTCTTTAGCAGATCACGTCATATCTCTGTGCTAAACTAGCTGTTAACAAGTCTGTTGGAACAGCAGTGGGAAAAAGCAAGAGTGTTTGCCTTTGTTTGAAAAGGGACTGCTGCATTTAAGTTGGTTCTGAATACTGTTTGTGAAAGCTGAAAACACAGAAGCTGTTTTTGTTCCTGAAGTATTTTTCTTTGTACCAGAAGTATGGTCATTTTTGTTCTTAATTTTCTTTGCAATGAATCCACCCGGAAGGGGAAATAAAACCTTGTCATTTTTGCCTAACCCACTCGACTACAATTATTCCTTGGCTTAGAGAGCAAGAGGGACTACAACACCCAGAAGGCAGTGCAGGGCAAACTGCACTACCCTGCTCCTTAAGTTTTGGATAGCCCAGGCTGACCTACCCTACATGCCCCTGGCTCTAGGGGGGTTACTGGTGAAAACACATCTATAATTCAGGTATATGCCTGAACAACAGCTGCTGAAGAAGATGAAATTGATGAGTTCTATGAACAAGTATAAGCTGAAATTGACAGAACATGCAAACAGGATATGCTGATAGTCATGGGTGATTGGAATGCAAAAGTTGGCAACAAAGAAGAAGGCAAAATGGTTGGAAAATATGGACTTGACAACAGAAATGAAACTAGAGAAAGACTGATAGAATTTTGCAAGACCAACAATCTATTCATCTCAAACATCTTCTTCCAGCAACACAAGCAGCGATTGTGAACTTCACCAAATGGATTGTACAAAAATCAAATTGTCTACATCTGTGAAAGTCAACAGTGTAAAAGCTCTATACATTCAACAAAAACAAAACCTGGAGCTGACTAGTACAGATCACCAACTACTAGTATGCAAACATAAGCTGAAGTTGAAAAAGAGAAAGCCACTGATGAATGTAGCAAAATATGACCTTGAGAATATACCACTAGAATTTAATGACTGCCTGCAAAATTGATTTTCTGCCTTAGATACAAATGACAGAGCTCCAGAAGAGTTATGAGATGACATCAAGAAGATTGTGTTGAAAGAAAGCGAGAAGTCTCTACAAAAGCTGAAAAAGCAAAAACGGCCAAAATGGATGCCCCCGAAGAAACTCTTGAAATTGCCTAGAAACATAGAGAAGCTAAAGCCAGAGGAGAAAGAGAGGCAATCACAGAATTTAACAGAGGTTTCCAATGTGCAGCAAGATAATACAAGGAGAACTACTACAATGACACATGCAAGGAAATAGAAGCAGAAACTATTAGAGGAAGAACAAGATCGGCTTACGAGAGTTAAAAAACAAAATTACAGCCTTGCATTGGAATGTAACAAGATGCCTAAGGATCTATGTTGACTGATGCTGAGAAGATCAAGAAAAGGTGGGAAGAATATATAGAGTTTTTATATAATAAAGATCAAGTGGACCAAAAGCCATTTCAACCTGTACCAGGCATCGATGGCATTCCCATAGGAGCATTACAGCAATCTGATGCAGCTGTTACCATACTTTCAAGGCTCTGCCAGGAATTTTGGAAGACAACATTATGGCCAACTGACTGGAACAGATCTGTTTTTATACCAATACTAAAGAAAGGTGATCCTATTGACTGTGGAAATTCTCACACAATCACTCTGATCCCACACACCAGCAAGATTCTATTGAAGATTATTCAACAGAGACTACAACCATACCTGAAACAAGAACTACCTGAAGTGCAAGCAGGGTTCAGGAAAGGGTGAGGAATGAGAGGCATCATTGCAGATGTGAGATGGATCCTTGAAAAGAATAAAGAATACCAAAAGGATATCTATTTGTGCTTTATTGACTACAGCAAGGCTTTTGACTGTGTAAACCATGAGAAACTCTGAGCCACATTAAGAAGCATGGGTATACCAGAACACCTGATCATTCTCCTGCACAACCTTTACATTAATCAATAAGCAACAGTTCGAATGGAACAAGGAGAAACAGAAATGGTTTAAAATCAGCAAAGGTGTATGACAAGGCTGCATACTTTCCCCCTACCTGTTTAATTTATGTGCAGAACAAATCATCAGAGAAGCAGGATTGTATGAAGACAACAGAGTTTTGAAGATTGATGGAGGACTCATCAACAACCTTCGCTATGCTGATGATACCACATTACTGGCTTCTCAAGATCAACGAACATAGTCTTAAAATGGGCCTGCACCTTAATGTAAAGAATGCAAAGATCATGACAACTGGCAAAATCAATAAGTTCATTGTTGGTGGAAAAGAAATTGAAATAGTGGATAACTTTGCCTACTTGGATCAACTATGAATAAAAAAGCAACAAGCAGTCAAGAAATCTGACGATGCATTGCTCTTGGCAGAATGGCTATGAAGGACCTAGACAAGATTTTCAAGAGCAGAGATGTCTTTCTACATAGAAAAATTTGACTTGTTCAAGTCATGGCTTTTTCAGTAACATCATATGGATACGAGAGTTGGACAGTGAAAAAGATAGGAAGAAAATTGATGCCTTTGAATTATGGTGCTGGCGATGAATACTTAATATACCATGGACTGCCTGAAGAACAATCCAGTCAGTACTAGAGGAGATCAAATCTAAACTTTGTTTAGAAGCTCAGAGGACAAGACTTTGACTTTCATACTTTGGACACATCATGCGAAGAGAGAGATCATTAGAGAAAGACATCATTCTTTGCAAGGTAGAACGTCAATACAAAAGAGGAAGGCCAGCAATGATCGATATAATAATAGCAGCTACGGGTTCCAGTCTGTCAACAATGAGCCACCTGACTCAAGACCGAACACAATTTAGGACAACTATCCAGATGGTGACCATGAGTCGACACCGACTCGATGGCACTTAACAACAACACATGCAGAAACCATATATTAATCCCATTAACAGGGAAGAAACAAGAAACAATACAGAAATAAAGAAGCCTTATGCTGCATATATATATATAAATATATAAAAATAACAGTATTTACCAGTGTACGTTATATACATGTATAAATGCCAACTTTATAATGATACTAGTTTTATGCATACATGTCCCAGAATATATATATATATATTCAAATATACGTATATTCAAAAGAGACATGCTTCGGCCATGGTTTGGGGGATTACAAAACTTGTACACAAATTTCTCATTTTACAATGAGCATACATATACATAGGGGTATGTTTACTAAACCGTCCTAACGTGCGCCCGGCGTTAGTGTGCAGGATGCCATAAAAGGAGTGGGCGTTCCGGTCTAAACGTAGCAAGCGCGCGTTATCGCACGAGAAAGGGAGCAGGGCGCGTCAACGCGCATTAATCATAAGTAGGCACGCTGACCTGCAAACTTTGCAACAGAGGTGAAGTCCAATGGTTAAGACACTGACTGAAGGTACAGAGGTCATGAGTTTGATTCCTGAGTGAGCCTGATGAATAATAAAACTTTTACCCAGTGCTGTCTGAGACATTTTCCAGTTTAATTTAAATCTGTGCTGCCAGCAAACACACCCTCAAAGTGCTGGAACATAAGGTGCCGCATAAGGCGCCTTATAGAGCGCTTTAGAGGGTGCCTTATGAGGCACCTACAGGCTACAGCACTGAGGGTGTTTTTGCTGGCAGCACTAATTTAAATTAAAAAAGAAAATGCCTCAGACAGCCCTATCAAATAACCCCACTGTGAGATCAAACCCACAACCTCTGACTCCACAAGTAGCAATGTAACCAGTGGGCTACAGCTGCATGGCTTCAACCAGGTCCCTGGCTGGCTACAGAAGGACTGCAGGTCACCACACAAACTGCTGTGGTTACCAGGATAGGGTTTACCCACCCGTACCCATGATGCACTGCACATGAATATCAGCAGTCTACAGATGATCACAGGATCAGGTATGCACCCCCACAGCACCTCGGCCAGGTAGGGGGAACTGACTGTGTGCACCCCCACAGCACCTCAGCCTGGTAGGGGGTACTGACCGTGTGTGTTACTGGCACAGAGTGGCTGAAGACTGTCACATTGTGCGGGTACTGTGCTCACCCTGAGGGTGAGATGGGGCGCCCAGCACCATGTCCACAGCACCAGAGTTAGCTGAGATAGACTATGCTGCAGGTTGCCATCAGTGCTAGTGTGTGATAGGTAGTCCTTGCGGACATACCTAGGATTACATCTGTGTCCATTTTTATTTCCCAGTCACATCTAGCCCTTGTGGACTATGATGCACCCGGAATAGTGCATATTCTGTGTGGGTGCCATGGCCACTTGATTTATATGACCCGGGGGGGGGCATGCATAAATGAGGTCATTTGAACAGTCTTATTTGCAGTTTTAAATGGGGGTGTTGGCAAAAAAAAAATGGAAATTGTGTTCACATCTCAAACACGATTTCAGAAAGGCCTTGAGTTTCACATTTTCGTGTTGGGCACTTTGATTTCTATGTCTCCCCAGGAGGCATTCCGTGGCATTTCGAGTTTTGTTCTGGGTAACTCCAATGCCTGCATGTCCATGTCGTATTTCACATAGGTCACTGATGTGTAGGGCAGATTTTTTGGATGTGATAATTTATATCTGCTGTAAGTCATGAATAAGGGCTGGATTTTGTTGGCTTTTGGTGACAGGTGAGGCACCACTTGCAATTTCCTTGATTTGATTGTCATCTGTGTCCACACACAGTAAGCATCTTTTGAGCTTTTTTTTCACCCGTGTAACTTATCTTGTTCCTTTCCCAAACTTATCCCTCTCCATCCTTCAAGACCCCAGTATATTCCCATGACTTGATCCCTTCCCCCACCTCAGCTTGTCAATCCCCTACTCTCAATATCACATTCCCTGGTCCTTGTTACATCAGTCATCCTATTGCCCAGAATTTTGGTGCCTATTGTCTCTGTGTGCCCTACTGTTTCTATGTGATTCCCTGCTGCCCGTCTGTATGTGTATGTGTACACATGTACATGTTTGTATGTGTGGGTACAGACACATGTGCAGTGCTGTGGATGTTGGTGGAGAGACTGAAAAGGGGTTGTTGGTGGGAAGCAATAGGTGTTGGTGGAGGAATCACAGGGTGTTAGTGAAGGGAGGCAGGAGCCATGGATGTTATGAATACATGATCAGGACTGGCCATGCTCTGCAATGTTCACAGGAAGCACAAGAAGGCCACCAGGAGGCATTCATATCAGAGGGTCTACAGAACTCAGGGCCCAATTCCTGGACCTCATGTATGAGCAATGCCTCAGCAGGTTCTGCTTTGACAAGGCCACAATCCACCATTTCTACTAGGGGCTACTCCCCTGCTCCACCACATAAGAGTGAGGTAGTAAAGACAAGAACAGTATCTAAATTCAAGAAAGCATGGGACAACACAGAAGATCTCTAAAGAAAAAATATGGGCTATAGTTGGTGTGGAAGGACATACTGTATAGGCCATATGGTCATTTTTTGTGATCATGTTTCTATGTTGTTATCCCCTGTGTATTGCAAATCACCTGCATGTTCATTGAGTGGAATGCATTCCTGCTACAGTAGGTGACTTTCCTCCCACATGGCGGCCTGATGGCCACATGTGTGCAATAAGTCATCCCCAGTACAGATGGAAATCTGGCTGTCTCATGGAACTGAACCACGATTAGCTACCTCTGCTGGATGGTCTGAGGGAAGGCTACATATTCAGCAGTGTGGATTAGAAATACTATAAGGAACTCTGAGATGTACAGTGAAATGGTTGACTAGTTGAGACCCACTGTGTTCACCAACACAGACTGGAAACTGCCTATGGGGAGGAAGGAGAGAGCCTTGGTGACATTGAGATGGACAAGCCTGGGCTGGTCCCTCCTCAGTAAATATAATGCACAAAAGAAGATACAGTATGTGGAATATATGCTAAATCCTCATCCCAAAGCACTCCATGATTCTGCATGATGGGATTACAAGTCAACTGACACCCTCATACTGAAGGCTGAACCTTTAAAACATTCTTTTTATGACTGTTTTAGATGCATTAAGGACCAAATCTCAGGTTTCTATTCAAACTGCAATGGTCTCTAGAAACTCATTCAGCCGCTGCCTTTAAAGATGATCTTATAGATCAAATAGTATGTATTCCAAGAAATGATTAGCTAGATGTGGCGGCCGTCTTTGTACGAGGCCTTAAAGATTATACACAGGACTGTAGATTTAGGGGTATGTTTACTAAACCGTTTTAACGTGCGCCCGGCAATAGTGTGCAGGCTGCCATAAAAGGAGTGGGCGTTTCGGTCTTAATGTAGCAAAAAGGGATTATTGCGCGATAACGTGCGCTGCGCACATTATCGGGCGAGATGCCGCTAAGCATGTTACCGCACGATAATCTTAAGTAGGCGCGCAGACAAGCAAACATGGAAACAGAGGTGTAGTACAATGGCTAATACATTGATTGATGGTACAGGGGTCATGAGTTCAATCACCCAGTGTGCCTAATGCATATGGCTAGCTGAGGCATTGCCTGTTATGTGTAAGTATTGCTTTTTGAGGCATGTTATGTATATTTTAATTAGTGCTGCCAGCAAACACACCCTCATGCGCCGTAACAGAAGGTGCCGCATAAGGCACTCTATAAGGCACTCCATAGGGCACATTATAAAGTGCACTGTCCACCAAGGCACCCTATAATGTCCCCTATGGGGCACCCTATAAGGCGCTTTATAGGACACCTTATAAGGCACTTTATAGGACGCCTTATAAGGCACCGTAGAAGGTGCTATATAGGGCGCCTTATAAGGCACCCTATGGGGTGCCTTATGAAGTACTGTATGGCTACAGTACTCTGAGGGTGTTTTTGCTGGCAGCACTAATGTACATTTATTTTTTTATTATTTACATTCTCTTATATACCGCGCTATTCTGCATCAGTGCGGTTTACATTGAACAAACTGAAATTACATTGAACAGGGCATTATAACTTGGAGATAACTATTTTACAGTGAACATGGGCTATGGAGGGTTAAGTGGCTTGCCCAAGACCACAAGGAGCACCTGTGGGACTAGAAACCCCAGTCCTTCTGGCCCAAGGTTGCTGTCCTCTAGTGGGATTTGAACCCCTGACCTTCCGGCCTGAAGTACCTTGCCCCAACCACTAGGCCACTCCTCCACTCCATTAAAAATAGACAATGCCTCAGACAGCCCTATCAAATAACCCCACTATGGGTTTGAACCCATGACCTCTGACTCCACAGGCAGTGAAGTAACCAGTGAGTTACAGCTGCTAACAAACCCCTGGCTGGCTACAGAAGGACTGCAGGTCACCACACAAACTTTCTGCTGTGGTTACCAGGATAGGGTTAACCCACCCGTACTCATGATGCACTGCACATGCAAATCAGCAATCTACAGATGATCACAAGATGGGGTATGCACCCCCACAGCACCTCGGCCTGGTAGGGGGTACTGACCGTGTGTGTTACTGCCACAGAGTAGCTACAGACCGTCACATTGTGCGGGTACTGTGCTCACCCTGAGGGTGAGGTGGGGCGCCCAGCACCAGGTCCACAGCACCTTTCATGGCTTATATGTGCCATGCTGCAGGTCCCCATCAGTACTACTGTGTGTGATAGGTAGTTCCTGCAGACACACCTAGGATACATCTGTGTCCATCTGTATTTCTCAGTCATGTCTAGCCCTTATGGGCTGTTATGCACCCAGAATAGTGCATATCCTGTGTTGGTGCCATGGTTACATGGTGTAGGGGAAGGGAGGGGGAGGTGTTTGGACCCATAAGGCAGATTATGTACCACCACCCCCCCCCCCCCACCCAACCCAACCCAACCTCACCTCACCTCACCTCACCTCTGGGTCTCCCACCAACAGATCCACATTCTACCTCCCTGCAATGGTGGCAGTAGAGGAGACCATCACCCCCAGTCCCACTGGGGAACAGATACCCTACAGGACAGTCATTGCAGATCTGTACACATCCATAAAGCACTAGCAGACAAACAGCAAGCCTGAAAATGCTCAGCTGCCGCCCCCATCTGATATTCTCCAGCAGCAAGCCTCCAGCCACTGCACCCTGCAAGGTGTTCCAGCAAAACATATACTAGCTGCAGACAGTCTGCTAGCTAGTCCATAGTGCATGTTCCTGGAGAAGATGCATGTACCCAAAACTGGGATGTCAACATACACACCAAGCAAATAAGTCAGTGATTGGGCCTCAAAAGAGAACCCATAAATATCACATGAAAGAAATACTATATAGCACTATGGGGGGAACCTAGCCATGCCGTGGTCACTGCTCAGTCAGGGTGAGAGTGATCTCCCAGCTGTGGCCACTCTGTCCGTGCAGGTGGTGGCCGGGCACTACAATGTCCGAGCCATTGTCCTATGCCCTGTGCAGATGCAGCAAGGCCAGGCCACCCTATCCAGGCTATTCCCACAGTACCTTGCTCCTCATTATGCACATTGGCAGACCAAAACTAGCAACAGTGCTAGCAGTGTGGGCTGTGGAGGGTGTTGGCAGCCACCACACACTGGACAGACAGACACACACTCCACACACCTATGCCAGCATTGTGCAATTATAGAGGTGTTTGGCAGCCCTGGCCACCACACCAGTCCTGGGCACAGTGCAGACATGGCTATGGTATGCAATACTGTTGGGGTCACTCTGTCAGACACCAGACCTGAGGCACACTCCACAGACTTCAGAAAGGTTGCTATGATGCAGCTCAATCAGCCAATTGTGCTTAACGTAGGAATTGCTATCTGCCAGTTATCACAGCAACCTTTTGATAGCTGTGTACAGTTTCCCCAGGTTTAGGGTGGCATTGCTAAGGTATGCAAGTGCTAGTATTGGGAGATGCACGCAGGGCCCAACATCCTGCCTCTCCAGGAGGCTTGGGATAATGGAGCCTGTGGGTGCGGGTGTGTCTGCCCCTGTTGGCCACTGCTCTAGGGCAGAGGTTCCCAACTCCACTCCTGGTGGGCCAAACACTGTTCGGGTTTTCATGCTGTCCCTAATGAATATGCATGAGATACATCTGCATACCATGGGGGCGGTGCATAGAAATGCAGCACAGCCATATTTATTAGAGGCAGCATGGAACCTGAATGGTGTTTGGCCCTCCAGGACTGCATTTTGGAGACTCTGCTCTAGGTAATGCGCATGTTTATGGTGTCTGTGCTCTGTAGGGTAAAATGTAGGTGTTTTGGGCATATCTACGTCATCTGCAATAAAGGTTCTGTCTGTATTAGCACGTTTTAGTAGTGGGTAAAATATGGGGGCTGGGATGGCAGGAACCACAGCTGGGACTTGAACCTGTGACCTTCTGCTCCTGAACACACTGGCTGTATGCACTGTACAACCGTGTTGCCACTGAGACAGTGCATTCCCTGGGGATGCCATGACTGTTCGTCAGACAGGGCCTGTCTGTTGCAGTGCATGGCACCCACCTACACAGGGCTAGGCCACGGTCTGCTCTGGGCAGCTGCCACTGCCCCCTCCACCACCAGTACCCCTCTGCCACCCTGCTGACATGCTCTTCTGCTGAATGGTGTTGGTGGAGCGTAGTCTCAGGCCGTCCAGTGTGTGGGTAGGCGGCTGCCTATGGTGCGGGTTCTGGGGTAGGGGTGCCTGCATAGCTGTCCACGCTTCTCCCCAGCATCGCCTGCCAATGTTCTGTGCCCTTGAGGGTACCTGCTGGATACTATCCCCTGTGACACTGTGGGAAGCACACTCATGCCCATGTTGGGCCCTCCTCAGTTGCTGTCTGACTGCACTACTGTTTAAGCATTCCCATGGGCCACCTAGGCATCACCCTAGTCCGCACTGTGCACCACAGCATGTGCCGCCTGCAGCCCTGTGTCCCCTTTTCAAGCATCTGTCCAGTTGCCCATTCCGACATGCCCACCCTGCCATTTCGGAACATGTGCATGCCATAGGAAACCTGCCCAATGGAGAGGGAAAACCCTGCTTAGTGCATTTCCACTGTGGGCTCATTCACCTTGTATGGGGACGGAGCATAGACCCTTCCAAAATTCATATCTTTTTTTTGGAGCTTTCTCAGGAGTGTTTTTTGATATTTCCCATTAAAATCACTACTGGCCAGTGTGGTTATGTTTTTATTACATTTTCTGCTGGTCATTTTCACTGTTTATTTGTCCTTTTGTTCCGTGCACATGTATCACACTTATCACTTTTTGTAGGTTTCCCTGGTTTTGCTGTACATTGCTGACGGAAATGGTTTCTTTTCCCTTTAAATCAGCTCTAACGCCAGGGTTTCACTGGCGTTAGTTTTCAGCCTCGAATTTCACAGCGTTGGTGTGCAGGGAGCCTCTCCCCTCCCACTCTCCGCCCATTGACCTTCTCTCTCCACCCCTGGGGAGCCTTACTCCACCCTCCGGCAGCCTTTCTCCACCCTCAGCGCTCATTTGCGCCGCATGCTAAGGTACCTCTGCGCCCGATAAAGCGCCATTATTGCGTGATAAGGTACCTTATCGCGCAATAACGTGGCAGAGCGCACATTAAGATGGTTTAGTAAACATACCCCTTAGACTTAGCCTCAACAGGAAGCTATACAAATTACAAAGAGTAGGGTGATATGTTCCTTCTTTTTAACCCCTATTAGTAACCTAGTAGCAGTATATTGAATGGATTTTAATTGCTTAAGGGCTTGATATAAGCAACTCCTGATATAAGGAATTATAGTAGTTCAATCAGGGCCGGCCCAACCACCAGGTAAACTAAGCAACTGCCTAGGGCAGCAGCTTCTGGAGAGCAGCAAAGGCATTCACAACTACTCAACAGATTTTGACAACCAGAGGGGCTGTAAGGGTTAAGGTTTGTCTAGGGTGCCAACACTTAGAACCAACTCTCAGGCTAGCTTTGAGTTCCATCTGCTAGCAACTTCAAAATGGACTACTAATGTTAAATTAGATGGCATGACAGAGGCCTCCTAAACACGAGCACATCCTGACCATTTAACCCTCCAGAAGTATTATAATTTTTCAGCATCTAAAAGAAATCTCAACTGATTGCACTTGAAGAAAACAGTTTATATCAGATAATAAAATCATAAATTTGCATGGAAAATGTGACAGGAAATGAGCCCCCGGGAGAAAGAGCTTCTTGGTGCATATTCAGACTTTTTTGTCCTGTATTGTGTCAATTTACCCAGGTCAGAAAAAATCCACACTTTGAGCCTCAGTAGATAAAGATTGCCTAATGTGGACATGCAGGCATAGTACACAATCCCAATCTTGTGAGAATACTAGCGTTACAAGCTGAGCAAGCTCTACAAAACCTCTCCCACCAATGACTGTTCCAGAAAACCAGAAAGGCCCCAGCTATCCACAGAAATACTGCTCCCACTCTCTCACATACTGTATCTGCCAATCCTGATCATCTTCTTTAAAAGATGAAACAGACCTTATTAATAGGCAGTAGGCCTTCCTCGGGTATTTTCAAAATCTCTCTGCGATACTGTTTAATAAGTCTGTAAGGGAGAGTAGAAATATGCAAAAATTCAGAATATATAGGTTCAGCTGTCTCACAAATATCTCTAAACTCTCAAACTAATGATGTACTACATTCTTGTCCTGAATTAACCCAGTCTGTACCAATGTCAATTGGAAGGTGTACTGCTCTAACTTAGTGACCCTCTCAACATGGGTTAGAATGCTAAGCTCTGAATATCTGTTATAAGTAGTCAGAGATATAATAGTCTGTTCAAGAAACATTCAAGCATTCCCGAAACTTTTAAGAGAGCTCATAGCAGGTTTCTTTAAGAGACCGTATTGTTAATTTGCAGACTGCTGCTGAAACATCAGGGGAAACAGGACTCAATCCAAGACCAAAGCCTACTGCTCCCATACCCATCATCAGCAATGCACCTGACTCATGACCTCCATTCTCACTCTGTCCTCTGGAGTTGGTAAAGCCCGATCTGCCATCTGACCTCCTTGATTCTTCATAAGGACCAAAGAGCTCCCATCTTCTTTTGCTGCCACACTTCCCATCAGGAGCTAAGGAATCGATGTCTCTGACCCCAGAAAATCATTGCCTGTAATAAAGAGTGGTCCTTTTGCATGGACTCAATGATGTCTCCATGTCCAGCAACCCTAGGGTTTTCAACACCAGAGTCGCAATGAACTCTACAGATACAAGGCAGGTACACAGGCTGGCAACTCCAAGATCAAACTCTGCCCAAGCTGTGAAGATTTGGAGGATTCTGGAGAAACCCACAAACATTTTCTCCTCCTATTTACCCATGCTTCAGTCACAGGGAATGTAGTCAAATATGAACTCAGCCAAATGTAACATCCTACCAAAGCCACAGTTTGTTCCTTCACTGTTATTTTTTCTCTGAACACTCATTACTGTTAAAGCAGAAGTCTGGTTTCTTTGTCCAAGAACAGAGATTGATGGATTTCAAATATTTGGTTGTTATTCTTACATACTTGAGATTTGTTAAGACCCCTTGTGACTTTTCTAAACATCTGGAAACTATTTTATTTTAGTGAACTTTGTGTCTTGTCCATATATGGCAGTGTGCATGTGACAGTTCACTGAGCTTTATGGTTCCTTTGCTCCAGTGTCGGAGGAAAGGGTCACTAACTGAAAGACATGGGGCCTCTCGCCTCTCGCCTGAGAAAACAGATTGTCTGGCATAAGGAAAAGGTTGCTATGTTCATTTATTTCCCTTTTTGCTCATAAATTATATGTAGTCTGGAATATGGGCATTGGTAAAAGCAGATTTTTCCTATTCTATTCTAACTAGTATAAATTTGTACTTTTTATGATCCTAAGCAAAAGCAAACATAGAATTGAATTGTGACTTATAAGTTAGACTTTCAAATGAAAACAGAACTGTCTATATTTCATATGTCATCTATGGTCAAGGAAAGAATTAAAGTCCCTACCCCAAAGAGAATATGGAGAGGCATTTGGTGGATAGGGATTTTCTTTTTAGCTTTCTATTTGGCATTTGGCAGAACTGTTCTTACTTTAAAAAGATAAAATTTCCAGAGCGGTAGCTGCGTTAGTCTGCAGTACCAAAAATAACAAAGGCACGTGGCATCTTATAGGCATACCAATTTATAGAGGCATGAGCTTTTGAGGACAGGAGTCTACCTTGTTACAGGCATACAAGCTTCTGCCCCAATAAATTGGTTAGTCTGTAAGGTGCCACTTGCCTGTCAGTTTTGTTATTTTACAATATCATGGCCAACTGAAAAAAGATCCATGTTAATACGAAAGGTGATCCGACTGACTGAGGAAATTATTGCACAATTGTTCTGGTCAAACATGCCAGCAAGACTGTATTCGAGATCATTCAGTGAGGCTTAACCATACCTGTAACGAGAACTTTCTGAAGTGCAAGCAGGGTTCAGGAAAGACGAAGAAATTAGATAGATCCTTGAAAAGACAAAAGAATGTCAAAAAGATATCTATATGTATTTTATTGACTACAGCATGGCCTTTGACTGTGTAAATCAGGGGTCTCAAACACGCGGCCCGCGGGCCGCATGCGGCCCGCGAGACAACTTTGTGCGGCCCGCGACAGAGAAAAACAAAAAAAACCCAAAACCCTGGCTTCTGCCGTTGCCGCCGTGGCAGCGGCAGAATCAATTGTCAAATTTAAAAAAAAAAGACTTCTGCTGCTCAAGCAGCAATATCACCTGTCCTGTGGCCCCTTCCCCTGTGCCCGGAGATCCGAATCTGCTCTATCAGCGGCGTGCTTTTCAAGCCGCGAAGAGTATTCCCCTCTCGCGCGGCTTGAAACCGCGCGAGAGGGGAATACTCTTCGCGGCTTGAAAAGCACGCCGCTGATAGAGCAGATTCGGATCTCCGGGCACAGGGGAAGGGGCCGCAGGACAGGTGATATTGCTGCTTGAGCAGCAGAAGTCTTTTTTTTTTTTAATTTGACAATTGATTCTGCCGCTGCCACGGCGGCAACGGCAGAAGCCAGGGTTTTGGGGTTTTTTTGTTTTCCTCTGTCGTGGGGGGGGGGGGGTGGGGGGGTTATGACTGGTAATGGGCTATGGTGGGGGCTAGGACTGGAAATGGGCAGATGGGGGTTAGGACTGGAAGTGGGCTATTGGCAGTGGGGGTTATGACTGGTAATGGGCTGGGGGGGTTATAACTGGTAATGGGCTATGGTGGGGGCTAGGACTGGAAATGGGCAGATGGGGGATAGGACACGAAGACGGCTATTGACAGGGGGGGGGTTATGACTGGTAATGGGCTATGGTGGGGGCTAGGACTGGAAATGGGCAGATGGGGGTTAGGACTGGAAGTGGGCTATTGGCAGGGGGGGGTTATGACTGGTAATGGGCTGGGGGGGTTATAACTGGTAATGGGCTATGGTGGGGGCTAGGACTGAAAATGGGGTGATGGGGGTTAGGACTGGAGGTGGGCTGATTGGGGGGTTAGGACTGGTAATGGCCTATGAGGGGAGGTAAGACTGAAAATGGGGTGATGGGGGATACGACTGCAAGTGGGCTATGGGGGGGACTAGGACTGGTAATGGGCTATGGGGGGGGTAAGACTGAAAATGGGGTGATGGGGGGGTAAGACTGGAAGTGCCCTATGGGGAGGTTAGGACTGGTAATGGGCTATGGGGGGTCTAGGACTGGTAATGGGCTGGGGGGGGTTGCTAGGACTGGAAATGGGCTGAGTGGAAGGGGGGCTTGAACTGCAAATGGCTGATGGGGAGGGGGGCTTGGAATGGAAATGGGCTGTGAGGGGAGGGAGCTAGGATTGGAAATGGGCTGATGGGGGGCTAGGATTGGAAATGGGCTGATGGTGAGGCTAGGATAGGACTGGAAATGGACTGATGCAGGGACTAGAAAGGAGCAGATGCTGGGTGGGGCTGGAACTAGAAGGGAGCTGATGTTGGGGGAGGATTAGAATGGGATGGAGCTGGGAAAGTGAAATGGAGAGGGGAAAAATATTTTGTCTGGAAGAGAAGACAAATCTACAATTGGCCAGGTATTGGGAGAGTAAGTGGGGATTGAGGATGGAGGGGTAAAATTTGAGTGGATGAAATAGGAATGAGGAAAGAGCAAAAGGAGAAAGATTAGTATGTTAAAGCAGATGTAGGGAGAGAGAATGGAAAAAAACTAGAAGAGAGAAGAAAGGACAAATGGACAGCAGACGATGGAGATAGCAGAAGACACGAAGAAACCAGAAGTGGCTGGAGCAATTGCAACTGAAAAAAAATGCACAAAAGGTAGAAAAATATCTCTTTATTTTGAATTTATTAACTGGAATATGTCAGCTCTGGGAAATGTGCATCATTAATGTTTGCGCTTTGTTTAGTACAAGAGGAAATTAATTTATAGTTTTATTTCTACAGTGTTGTTGTACATTCCAAGTTTGGCTTTTGGGGTTCCCAGTTTAATTATTGTCTTCCTATTTCTGAATCTTTTAGTCTTTCTTTATCCATACTCATTAAGAGGCATGTTTACTAAAAGTTAGTGTATGGTAACATTATGCAAATATTTATGCAAATGAGGCCCCTTATGCAAATGAGGCCCCATGTCTTATGCGGCCCCCGGGTTACTTTACAAGTCCTCATTTGGCCCTCAAAGCAATTTGAGTTTGAGACCCCTGGTGTAAATCATGAGAAACTCTGGGCCACATTAAGAAGCATGGGTATACCAGAACACCTGATCGTTCTCTTCAACAACCTTTACATTGATCAAGACACAACAGTTTAAATGAAACTAGGAGAAACAGAAATGTTTTAAAATCAGCAAAGATGTATGACAAGGCTGAATACATTCCCCTTGTTAAATTTATATGCATAACAAATCATTAGAGAAGAAGGACTGTATGAAGAAGACAAAGCTCCTGACAACTGTCAAAATTAATAAGTTGATGGAGGATAAATTGAAAATAGTTGACAACTTTAACCTGCTTGGATCAATAATCAATAAAGAAATGACAAGCAATCAAGAAATCCTGCGACTCAGTTCTCTTGGCAGAATGGCTATGAAGGACCTAGACAAGATTGTCAAGAGCAGAGATGTCTCTTTCTATACAAAGATTTGATTTGTCCAAGCCATGCTATTTTTAATAGCTTCATATGGATGCAAAGGTTGGACAGTAAAAATGATAGGAAGAAAATCAATGGTTTTGAATTATTGTACTAGCAAAGAATACTATGATGCCCATTCTGATCGGGGCATGCCCTGCCTGTCCAGACATCCAAACTCTGGGCAGACCGGATTTGGCCCCAATTCTTCACCCGTGGGAGTTAGATGTCCCTGCGAGAACAGAATTGGGGCACTTGGACAGGTCGGATGAGCCCTGATTCAGCGGGCCAGAATGTGCAGCATTATCCCTGGCTACGCCTCCAGGGTGGAATAAGTTCCCCATCAATCCTGCCCTCGCCGGATGTACAGGGCCATGATCTGTATAGGCCTGTACATTCAGGTTGTTTGGCCCATCCCCGCTCTGCCCAGACTCCTCCTCCAGCCCTCCCACCCCCATCCAGAGCTCCCCGCACAAAGCTGCTGTACATGCGGGGAGCTCTGTCTTTGGAATAGGTCCCCAGTGAACAACGGTGATTGTACGTCCAAACTGGACATACATCCCTGTTATTTGTACATTGGAATGACCCCCTATGTATACCATGGACTGCCCGAAGAACAAACCAGTCAGTACTAGAGGAGATCAAACCTAGGCTTTCTTTAGAAGCTCAGATGACAAGACTTCGACTTTCCTACTTTGGACACATCATACAAAGAGAGAGATCATTAAAGAAAGATATCATGCTTGGCAAGGTAGAAGGTCAACGCAAAATATGAAAGCCAGAAATGAGATGGATCAATACAGTAACAACAGCAATGAATGCCACTCTATCAACAATTAGCTGCCCGGCTGAAGTTCGAGTACAGTTTAGGACAGCTATCCAGAGGGTCACCATGAGTCAGCATGACTTGATGGCACTTGACAACAATATGTTGATAAATACAGATAGAGGGTTAAGAACATAAGAACATAAGATACGCCATACTGGGTCAGACCAAGGTCCATCAAGCCCAGTATCCTGTTTGCAACAGTGGCCAATCTAGGTCATACGTACCTAGCAGTTTCCCCAAACAACACAGATTCCACAATGCTTGTACTGGGTCAAGCATTGATATCCGGGGTCCCTTCTTAATAATGGTTTATGGACCTTTCCTCCAGGAACTTGTCCAAACCTTTTTTAAACCCAGCTACACTAACGCTGCAAAATATTGATCCAAGGAAGGGGAGGGTGAGTCTCTCTCCCTATCTTTCTTCTTCTTCCTCTCCTTCTCCTCTCCCATGTTTGTTTCCATTTCCCCTCTATATTTCACTGCAAAATTAGATTTCAGCTGACTCAAAAGCCTTTTCTTAAATACGGTGCATTTGAAGAAAGCTAATTATGTGAAGGCACATTTTACAATTGTTATTTATTTATTTTTATTTTAAAAGATTTTTAGATCACTATATGTGCAGGCATTCAAGGCAGTTTACAACTTAAAAATACAAAAGAATTACAAAGAAATGATCCCTCCCCCCAGCTTCCATACACATAAAAACAACAACAAACAGCTGCTGGGTACAAAGCTTAGTACATAGCTACTGCTACTAACTACAAATGCACTGCTGGCCTCTATTAACTATTGCACTAAGGCGGGAACAAAAACTTTTTTAAAGCCTTCCAAAAGGGAAGCAGGTCTGTTTCCTTCCACAGAGCCTTCCAGCAGCGTGTTCCACCAAATTGGACTGCAACTGAGAACACATGCATCCGCCACTGCAAAGGACGTATCTGGGAAAAGCCTGGCACAATCAGCAGTTGCATCTGCGATGTCCACATCACAGATGCCACATCACAAAGCCCTGAAAATAACTGGGCCCTAATCCCCGCAGCATCTTAAAGGCCAAAATTAGCAACTTGAAAACACCCTGCTGCCAAATAGGCAGCCAGAGCAACTGCTGAAGCACACCGAACACCATTTCCCACCTACCCAATGCCTAAATCCATGCAGCCGAGATTTGAACAACTTGTAACTTCCATATCAAATAAGCCAGCAAACCCAATAAAGGGCATTACAATAGTCCTAGGTTGAGAGCACAAGCACCTGAACCAAAATTTGCTGAGCCTCTCTTTCCAAGAATGGACAGAGCTGCTGCACCAATTGTAACTTACCATAAGCAGTACGCACAACCTGAGACACCTATACCTGCAGGGACAAGTTGGCATTATTCATGATCCCCAGATCCCGGATTTCTGAATTCCAACCCAAACATGTCCCTGCAATTGAAAGCCCGCTCTGCACCCTATCCTTCACCAGCATCCCACACACCAGTACTTCAGACTTTCCTTCATTTAAGACCAGCCAATTGGCCCTCAATAAGGTCACTACCTCTTCCAAGCATGCATAAGCCTACTGTAACACCCCATATTTGTCCTCATCACATTCGATAATAAACCGTATATCATCAGCATACAAGAAGCCAGAAAAACCATGCTTCTGGCAAATAGCACCCACCAGACTCCGAAAGATATTAAACAATGTAGGGGAGAGTGCAGAGCCCTGGGGAACCCTGCACAACAGGGGCCTCTCCGTAGACAGATGTTCCCCCCAATGGGATGTCCATATACAATCTGGGCTGTCAAAGCCAGAGTATCTGGAAAAAAAGCACGATACTCTCTGGAATACCAGTTAAATATGCCAGATGAATTATCGACTGCTATTAATGTCTACATGCTTAGCTTTTTTAATTTATAGACGGTTACAAAAATGCAAGAAGAGAGGGGAATGAACTCAGCATAAAGACAAAGGGCTATTCTGAAATTGGTCCATATCATTCAAGCCATTGTTATGCCCTCAATAAGCCATCATAGGTCTATCCAAACTCTCAGTGATGCCAATATATACTCTCTTATCATTTAATTAGACACACTTATCTTATTGTCCATAGAGTCTTTGAAACTTTCAATATACATTTTGATATCCATAGGCACTTTCACTCTAGAATATGTACTTTGAGGACATTATTAAAGACTTTGTTGAAAAGAGAAACTGAAGAAAGTAATTTTTTTAGGAAATGCCAAGAAAGTCTGGAATTTTGTTTTTGAAATGTAATTTTGAAGTTTCAGTTGCATTAAATTTGTCTCACAATCTTTTTTCTCCTTGTTTGTCTTACTTTTCCAGTTTGACCTTTTGCGCACTGTATAATTTGAATATTGCAATCCAGCGCAAAGAGTCAGCCTTAAAGGCACACTATGAAACCCTGTGCTAGAGCTTCAAGCACTGGGGTATAGCACAGGGTTTCTGCATTGGCCTGTATGTGTATAGCACCACTGAATATTTTCTTTGATTGTCTAGGCACTATTGCTGATACAGTCCATGGGCATAGCCAGGGCACTCCAAGAGATTATCTGGTTAACAGTGATTTTCAGTCAGCTGACCAGATAAGAAACCACAAATTAGGCCAAATAAAAAAGCAGGCCTAACTTTATGCAATTTTACTATCCAGATAGCAAACTGAAAATGAAATGCAAATGGAGGTCAACCAAACTAAAACAAGGCAGGAACCTATACACGTACACCCTCCGTACATATCGAGATTGCATCAAAAACAATAAAAAGGAATATTACACAAAAACAATTATGAAATCTATAAATCAACCTAGAGAACTATTCAACATTGTAAAATCCCTAATCAAAACACCCAACTCAATGTCAAATCAAATACTAATACACCCTCAGGAGCTAGTTAACCACTATTCAAATAAACTAAGACTGACACTCTTGCCAACACTTACTTCATATCAGCAATACCACACACATACCAGAATTGCACTCATTTCCGCAACTCAATATAAATCAGCTTGAACGGGGGGGGGCGGAGCCTGATGTCCAGCGGGTTAGACGCTTCGCGCTGAAGCTCCCGAGAGGCCTACTCAGAATCCTGACTTAATACCTACCAAAACTTAATATTTTGCTCCGAACTTACCGGGGTACCTCGGGGGGGATGGCGGCCCACAAACCAGCGCGCTTAGACTTCGGGTCTCCCTCTTCTTCACACGGAAAACGCTCCAAAACAGAGTTGTCTTCCCCACAAAAGACAGTTCCACTTCGGGAAAACCCCGAAATGCAACAGGAGATCTTGGAGGAAATACGCGGTGTGAAGGAACTGGTACAGTCCAACGGAGAGGCGCTCCGAGCCATGCGGGAAGACTTCGGTGTGCTTCCAGACCGGCTTGAAGGTCTCTCACTACGGCAGGACAACATGGCGGGGGTCCTCGACTCGCACGCGGTACGCTTGGTGAAACTGGACAAGGCTGAGCGTCAGATACAGAATCTTCAAAAAGAGTTAGAGGATAGCAATAATCGAGCCCGTCGCAACAATGTAAGGCTCATTGGAGTACCGGAGGGGGCCGAAGCAGGAGATATAAGAGAATTTCTGGTCAAAACTCTTCCCTCCTTGCTGAAGATCACTTTTCACAGAGATCTGGAAATTGACCGAGCACATCGTGTTCCTACCAACATGGCCCTCAATCGGATGACCCCCCGGCCTATCATCTTTCGATTACTGAGATATCAACAAGTTGAGCAGATTCTAAATGCTGCCCGGGCGAATCATCATCTGGAGTTTGAAAGTCATAAAGTCTCCTTTTTCCCTGACTTGGCAAAGCCCACAGTTGACCGTCGGAAGAGACTCCTTGCTTTTCGCCCTAGACTTCAACAGCTACAGGCTCGCTTTGGCCTATTGTATCCAGCGAAGCTCAGAGTGACTCTCCATAACCAAACCAGAACATTCGAGGATCCTGATCTACTAGCAACATTTTTAGATTCCAAAGAAGCAGACCAGATGCGCTAATTCAACAACTTGGATCTGTAACCCGCCGGATCTGCCCGCCATTTTGAATGGCCCGACGCGGTGATCACCGCCTAGAACAGAGACTGCCTGGACTTTTCTTTCTGTCTATCTATAACTTTCTTGGTCTCCTATCCTTCCATGATGTGCACCTCGGTTGGATTCGGAACACGCACAGCTATACAGGTTATATGTTTCAATAAGGCCTTCTCTGGGGTTTCTCCCCGCAGACACATGGTCGCCAGTAATTTCTGGGGTTCTGCTTCTTCTCTAATGCACTTCGGTGATTCTTTTTTTATATGGGGCGCTTCATTGTTTTTCATTAACTTATTTTCTATCATGTCATGTGTACAGCCATATACAGTTAATATGAGGGACATTGTGAAATTATGTGCGTTATCATGTTCTCTTTCAGAATTTTTAACTTTTCTGAATGGCCTTCTGTAAGCTCTTATCACTGAATGTAAAAGGCATCAATAGTCCAATCAAAAGAAAGAAAATCCTTAGCTATCTTAATCATGAGCATGCTGATTTAGTGTTTCTTCAGGAAACGCATTTAAACTCCGCTGAAACACTGAAACTCAATGCTAAGCCTTACATGGTGGCTGCCTACTCTCCCGCCGTTTCCAAACGGTGTGGGGTAGCCATCTTGGTTAAGAAGTCTTTGCAAGCTACTGTACTGGATACTAGCTCTGATAAGGAGGGTAGATGGGCCCGAGCACACCTTAAGGTTGGAGATAGTGAAATCACGTGTATTTGTATTTATGCTCCGAATGTGGATAACCCTGCTTACTATGCAAGTATTGCGCAGTTGGCACAGGCCTCTGCCAATACTCCATTAATACTTGGCGGCGATTTCAACCAAGTACTTGATCCTTTGATAGATAGACAGCCGCCTAGAACGAGTGGTCCACCCAAGAGTCTTGATACCCTTACAGCTCTGATGAAAGATCTTGCGTTAGTAGATATATGGAGGCTGCTTCACCCCTCCGACTTAGAGTTCACCTTTTTCTCAGCCCCCCATCACTCACAATCTAGAATAGATTTTTTTCTTATCTCCAAAGCACTGATACCCCAAGTGGACACGGCTAGGATTCATCCTATCCATATTTCAGATCATGCTGCCATATCTTTCTCATTACATGTCACTACGCAAGGTGAACATCCCCGTGCTTGGTTTTTTGATAGATCCCTACTAGACCAAAAAGATTTTCAGGTTGACATAAAGGCCGCTATCCAAGACTACTTTCATTTTAATTCACCCCATGACACTGCGAGCTGGGCTTGGTGGGAGGGTTTCAAGGCGTCTATCCGTGCAACTATAACTAGCTATCAAATCCGACGGGAAACAACGAAAGCAACATTTACTGATTCTAGAACAACAGATACAAGCTGGAGAGCGTCTCCTCACGTCCCGTACTGACCCATGTATTTTACTTCGCTTACAACGTCTTCGTTTCCAATACAATCAGCTTTTATATACCGCAGCTGCTAAAAATATTGAATCACAACAAGGGATGTACTATCGGGAAAATAACCGTGCTGGCAAATTGCTAGCCAATGCCCTGAAAGGTCAAAAAGAAGCCAAGCGCGTTACCGCTCTCCGCAATCCGTCGGGGGGGAACTTGGTCACTAAAGATACAGAAATATTAGAACTCTTTCGTGATTTTTATACTCGGCTTTATCAATCTGAATGTGATTTCGAGCCAGAAGTATTTGAACGATTACTATCAGGGGTACAGCGACCGACCCTATCTGACGAAGATAGAGAGGCCATGGATAAACCATTCACTTTATCAGAAATTCAATCGGCACTCAAGAGATGTGCCACAGGTCGAGCCGCAGGCCCGGACGGTCTCCCAGCTGAATTCTACAAAACTTTTAACGCTGACTTAGCTCCGTTTTTGAAACTTTATTTTTCTGCTCTGGCCGAGGAGGGATCTCCCTCTGGATCCTTCTCAATGGCTAATGTAGTAGTTTTTGAGAAAGAGGGGAGAGATCCGCAACTAACAGCTAATTATCGTCCAATTTCCCTACTAAACGCAGATTATAAAATATTTGCCACCATTCTCTCCACCCGGCTCTCTGACAAGATGTCTACTTTAATACACCCAGATCAATGCGGTTTCATTCCCGGTAGATCAACTGCTGATAATGCTAGGACCCTATGTCATGTACTGACTGCCGCAGTTAATCTTGATCGACCCTTGGTTGGCCTCTCACTTGATGCTGAGAAGGCCTTCGACCGCTTAGAATGGCCCTTCTTGTTTGCAACTCTTCGCTGGTACGGATTCGGAGAAGGCTTTCTCCGTTGTCTCCAAACCATGTATGCACAGCCTACAGCTAGTATCTGTGCTAATGCTTTAAAGTCTCAGCCATTTCCCCTGCAACGCGGTACTCGCCAGGGATGCCCACTATCTCCACTTCTTTTCGATCTCGCACTCGAACCCTTAGCTTTACTAATCCGGCAATCCAAGGATATTCATGGAGTCCCTTTCATAAGAACATAAGAACATAAGAACATAAGAAATGCCATACTGGGTCAGACCGAGGTCCATCAAGCCCAGTATCCTGTTTCCAACAGTGGCCAATCTAGGTCATACGTACCTAGCAGTTTCCCCAAAAGACACAGGTTCTGCAGTGCTTGTACTAGGCCAAGCATTGATATCCTGGGTCCCTTTTTAATAGTGGTTTATGGACCTTTCCTCCAGGAACTTGTCCAAACCTTTTTTAAACCCAGCTATACTAACAGCCCTTACTACATCCTCCGGTAACAGATTCCAGAGTTTGATTACACGTTGAGAGAAGAAATATTTTTTCCTATTTGTCTTAAATAGTTTACCCTGTAGCTTCATTACATGCCCCCTAGTCCTTCTATATTCTGATAGCGTAAACAATTTATCCACGTTTATCCGTTCCACTCCATTCATTAATTTATACACCTCTATCATATCTCCCCTCAGCCGCCTCTTTTCTAGGTTAAAGAGCCCTAACCTTTTTAGCCTCTCTTCATAGGAGTAGCCTTCCATCCCCTTCACCAATTTGGTGGCTCTTCTCTGTACTTTTTCTAATAACTCTATGTCCTTTTTAAGATACGGTGACCAGAATTGCACACAATATTCAAGGTGCGGTCGTACCATGGAGCGATACAGAGGCATTATAATATCCTTTGTTTTATTCTCCATCCCTTTCCTTAGGATACCTAGCATTCTATTTGCTTTCTTGGCCGCCGCTGCACACTGGGCGGAGGGTTTTAACATGTTATCCACGATGACTCCTAAATCTTTTTCCTGGGTGGTGGTTTCTAATGTGGAGCCTTGCATCTTGTAACTATAGTGTGGGTTGTTCTTTCCTAGGTGCATAACTTTGCACTTGTCCACATTAAATTTCATCTGCCATTTGGATGCCCAGTCTTCCAATTTATCCAGATCCTCCTGCAGTTTTCCACAATCCTCTTGGGTTTTAACAACTTTAAACAGTTTTGTGTCATCTGCAAATTTGATTACCTCACTAGTTATTCCCTTTTCCAGGTCATTTACGAATATGTCAAAAAGTAGCGGACCCAGTACAGATCCCTGGGGTACTCCACTATTCACCTTTTTCCATTGGGAATATTGGCCATTTAGCCCTACCCTCTGCTTTCTATCTTTTAACCAGTTCCCGATCCACAATAGTACACTGCCTCCTATCCCATGACTTTTTAGCTTCGCCAAAAGTCTCTGATGGGGGACCTTGTCAAAAGCTTTCTGAAAGTCCAGATACACTATATCAACCGACTCACCTTTGTCTACCTGTTTATGCACACCTTCAAAAAAACAGATCAGATTAGTAAGACAAGATCTGCCTTGTCTAAAGCCATGTTGGCTGTCTCCCATTAGGCCATGACTATCTACATGCTGTGTAATTTTGTTCTTTATGATGGCTTCTACCATTTTCCCTGGTACTGACGTCAGGCTCACCGGTCTGTAATTTCCCGGGTCACCCCTGGAACCCTTTTTAAAAATTGGTGTTACGTTGGCGACCCTCCAATCTTCAGGTATTACAGATGATTTTAATGAAAGTTCACAGATTACCAATAACAGGTCTGCAATCTCATATTTCAGTTCTTTCAACACTCTGGGATGTATACCATCCGGTCCAGGTGATTTGCTACTATTCAGTTTTCTCTCATAGGGAAATCAAACTTTCAGCGTATGCTGATGACCTGATGCTCTTTGTCTCCCTAGACTCAGTGCCGGCTGTCCTAGAGCAAATTGGTAAATATTCACAACTCTCGGGCTATAAGATAAATTGGACCAAATCGGTTGCCTTTCCACTAAATCCTTTGATCCATCAGGCAGATATGCAATCCTTTCCCTTTTTATGGCAACCTCGCATGGTCAAATACCTTGGGGTGCACTACTGCTCTCCTTTAGAAAACACTATCACCTTTAATGCTAAAGACTTAACCTCTAAGGTCCGGGCGCTTACTCAACGCTGGACTCCTTTAACACTTACTTGGTGGGGCCGCCTAGAAACCATTAAAATGATGATTGTTCCCAAAGTGAACTACATTTTAGAAATGTTGCCATGTCTCCTACCTCGACGTACATATAAAGACTTAGAGGGTCTTCTGACTAGATACTTATGGCAAAACAAGACACCTAGGATAGCGAAACATAAGTTACAAGCAGATAAAGCACATGGTGGTGTCCGTTTCCCTGATTTCCTGAAATACCACCACTCTTTTCTTCTCAAACAAGGCGCTCGTTGGCTGGAAGACCTAACACCGAATAGACCAGTGTGGCTAGATATAGAGGAGGACTTTTGCAAAGCAATCCCTCTTACTTATCTCCCTGGTATGACTCTCCCATCAGACTCCCACTATCCACCAATGCTCTTAGACACTTTAGGTGCCTTTAATACCCTTGAGCAGTCTCTAGACTCCCGACTTTGTCCGCTAGATAGACTCCCGCTTTGGCACAATGCTCGATTTCAAATACAAAATAAACCGATGGCGTGGAGCCCCTGGTACAATAGGGGCATTTGGATCCCTAACCAGCTGTTCTCTGATGGTCGCTGGAAGACTTTTAGTGAATTACAAATTGAATTTGGTCTCCCAGCGAAACACTACTTTCAGTTGATGCAACTTCAGCATTGTCTTCGGAGTGCTAAGGTGCTCCCGCCATCGGAACCCCATACCCAAGGCTTATCGGAGATTATCCGATCTATCGGGAGCTTATCGGGTGTAGCCTCTAACTTTTACAAAACTTTATGTAATACTGTAAATAGGGGCACTCCTATAGCACAGAAATCCTGGGAGCGGGAAATGCATGTAACTTTGACCCCGGAGCAATGGAGCCTAGTCTGGAGCAAGGTGACACGGGTCTCTCGATCCGCCTCACTTACTCAGACACTTTTCTTTCTAGCCCACCGATGTTTCTATACTCCTGACAGGTTAGCCAAATGGAACGCCACCCAGAGCAATAGATGCTGGACATGCCATGCGGCCATTGGTTCACTCACTCATGTTATGTATGAATGCCCTGCATTACAGTATTACTGGAGTCGGGTCTGGGGTCGTATTCAATCTATTTTGCACTTTCAAGAGCCCCTCTCTTGGAAGATAGTGGGACTCCGCTCAGCTGCGGGGATCCCCTCTCTTCCCAAATCGGCTTACTTCCTTTTAGACTTTATGCTGGGCATAGCTATTTCTCTAATTACGAAATATTGGAAAAATAGCTCCCATCTGAGCCCCAATGAATGGTGGAATCATGTCTGTCTCTACAGTAAATATGAGCAAATACCTCGTATGTTAGCTTTTTCCGCTCAGACCCCCCACCACTTGTCTAAATGGAAGATGCTCAACGACTATGTTCAAACTGCTCAATGCTTTCATCTGACTGTTTAAATCTGTTTAAATCTCTGTCACATGATCATTCTGTATCGCAGATACTATTTCTGTTTGTTTTGATGTACAATTACTGTTGTTTGTAAGCGCTCATATAATGATACTTATCAGCTTAGAGAAGAAGCACAGGGGTGGGGGGTAATTGGGGTTGCTTTTCCTTATTGTATGTTTGTATTTGTATCCTTTGGTGTGTTGTTTCTTTTTGTTTGTTGTAAAATGAAAATAAAAGTTTAAAAAAAAATAAATCAGCTTGAACAAATAATCACCTCCATTAATATAACGACATCCCCTTTAGACCCATGCACATAAGCTAGGTGAAACTTACCTGTATGGAAATTGCTCTCACCATACTCAAAATGGTCAATCTATTCCTATCTCATGGTCATATACCAAAGTGTTTAAAAAAGTCAAACATTCATCCCATTCTCAAGAACATCTCCTTAGATAAAACATGCCCAGAATCATACTGACCAATATCAAGCCTTCCATTCATAGGAAAAATACCTGACAAGATTGTTCTGACTCAGCTTCAAGAAACATAGACAAAAATGCCCCATTTGATGCACCTCAACATGGATTCAGACCATTCCATGGACTAGAAACCCTACTCATATCACTCCTGGACAAGATAATAAAGGGTATAAAAAAAACAAACCAGCTTTCATCCTTATTTTCCTAGACCTAGCCTCTGCATTTGACTCCATATATCATGACATCCTAAAATCTCGCCTCCATGAAATAGGAATTGAAGGAATAGTGCTGGGTTGGATCACATCTTATCTCACTGACAGATCTCAACAAGTAAAAATAGGCCATGACACCTCAAAATCATATGATTAACAACAAGGCATTCTGCAAGGTTCAGCTCTGCCATCTCTTTTATTTAACACCTATCTACAACCAATCTGTAACATATTTCAGAAGCATAATGTAAATTACCACATCTATGCAGATGATACTATGGTGTACTACCCATACAACACATTAAAATCTGACATAAAACACGTGCAGCCCAATCCAGGAAGGGGCATGTCTGAGCCATCCAGACATCCCCAAAGAGGACAGGCTCCATTGTACCCGATTCTGCACCATGGGAGTTAGTTGCTCCCGTGGAATGCAGTATCAGACAACAGGATGGCCTGGTGTGCCCCTGCAGTAGCCATGGAGATGTCCTGGAACAGCACAACCAGACTCCCCTGCTCCCACTGTTGCGCGGGTGGCCTGATGCCCCCCCACAGACTGGTTTTCCCACTGCCTGACCCTTGGTGGCTCTGCCAGGGCTAGGATTAGGCAGTGGGGCAGTACCTTCAGTGGCTCCATTATGTTGGGGGGGGGGAGGGTGCTGGGCCAGAGCATACAGGCACAAAGCACTTATTCCACTTCTGAGCTGGAATAAGCATGCGCCCCCCTGGTGCTCCCTGGATATACAGGGTCATGACCTGAATCAGACCTGAATCAGTGCAACATTAACGCCGGGACAGTACTGCCAGTGAAAACCTGGCGGTAGATGCACATTTGCAGGAGAGAGAAATGATCTGAGTGTCAGCAATGTACAGCACAGGCAGGGAGCCCAAGAAAAGTGATAGTAGTGCTCCATTTGCAGCAACAGCATAGTGCCCAGTTATGAAAGGCCACTATGGTGATGGTACAAATGGTGCATAGGAGGCTGCAGGTGGGACATGCCATGGGGAGAGCAACAGGGATCACTGAGTAACATAGAAGTGATACACAGCTTTGTGAATGGCATTTGATAGTTGTAGAGGGGTACACCTGATATACATAGATTGCAATTGGAAGAAACACAGTTTTGAAGGGACCCCAGGGAATTTGATAGTTTTTGCCATACCCGATAGCTGTTTACTATGCCATTGTGGAGGTCGTTGATGTGATATAGCACACCTATTCCTTTTTCGACGTGCAGTCTAGGGAAAAGGTGCTAATCTGAGACCTCCGGGCAAAATGTTTAGGGAAGTATTGAACAAGAAGAAGAAAGAGTCTTATTTTTAAGGAACATTCCCTTAATTTGTTGTATTGAACGTGATCTTGTAGTTTCACCGATGGGGAGAGCTAGGGCACAGGGTGGACTAGGCTGTCGCCTAGGTGGCACATAGGAATACAGAAACTGGAAATCAGCAAGATAGCATCTGACCAAGGTCAAACATGTCCAGTAGTCTGTGTTCCACAGTATCCCATCCAGGGGACATTACCCAGCAGGTACCCCAAAGGTCACACAGGTACCATGATGCCTGTAATAAGGCAATCAGTGCACATCTGGGGACCAATCTAACAAGGGTCCACAGACCTTCCTCAGGATGCGTCCCAAACAATTTGTAAACCCAGCTAAATGAACACCCTTTACTGCAGCCCCTAGTAAGGCATTGCAAGGTGTGACCACACGTTGTCTGAAACATAGGTACACCGTACCTGAGGTGCATGCCCTAGCCTGTCCAACACAATCTACCTACATCTACCTGGTCCACCCTAGCCAATAGTTGATAGAGCACCAACCTGACATCCCCCCAGCCATCTCTCCCCCATGTGGAAGGGACATAACATTGGTAGGCAGTGATGGGGGGGATGTGTGGATGTTCATGTATGCCTCCCCACCCCAGACCCCGCACCCTAGGCACCCGCCTACCTGCACATTGGATGGCCTGGGACTGCGCTAGGGTTGCCAACTGGCCGGTTTTCAGCTGGCCTGGCCGGTTTTTCCATGGCCAGGCCGGCTGCCGGCACAGAGGCAAAACCGGCCCTTGAAAAGCCGGTTTTTTTGCTCTGACCGCAAGATCGGGAGCGGCCAGAGCAAAAAAAAACGGCTTTTCTCCCAACCCGGACAGCTTCAGAGGGAGCCGGGGAAGCCCGCGCGAGGCCGCGGCTCCCTCTGAACAGCCGCCAGCGTGAAGAGCCTTTTCCTTCACGCTGGCGGCTGTTCCTGTGAAGCTGCGATTGGTGGGAAAGGTTAAAGGGCATTGCCCTTTAACCTTTCCCGGCATTCACGGCTTCACAGGAACAACCGCCAGCGTGAAGGAAAAGGCTCTTCACGCTGGCGGCTGTTCAGAGGGAGCCGGGGCCTCGCGCGGGCTTCCCCGGCTCCCTCTAAAGCCTCAGACAGCCGCGGTTTTGGGAGGGGGGAGGCCAAGGACTGCCTGGGCTGTGATGGGGGGAGGGGGCCTGGACTGGAAAAGGGCTAGGAGGGGGAATTTGACTGGAAATGGGTTGTGTTGGGGGGGGGGGGCTGGACCGGAAAAGGGCTATGGGGGGGGGGGGGACTTGGACTGGAAAGAAATGGGCTGTGATGGGAGGGGACCTGGACTGAAAAAGGGCTATGTGTGGGGGGGGGACATGGACTGGAAATGGGATTTGATGGGGAGGGGGACCTGGACTGGAAAAGGGCTAGGGGGGGGGGACATGGACTGGAAATGGTTTGTGATGGGGAGGGGGACCTGGACTGGAAAAGGGCTATGGGGGGGGGGGACTTGGACTGGAAAAGGGCTATGGGGGGGGGGAACTTGGACTGGAAATGTGCTATGGTGGAGGGAGGGGGAACTTGGACTGGAAATAGGCTGTGATTAGGGGGACTTGGACTGGAAATGGGTTGTGAAGGGGGGGGGGGACCTGGACTGGAAAAGGGCTATGGGGGGCAGTGGACTTAGGCCATGCCCTGTTCCAGTACGTGGTATGCAGTGCAACAGAAAAGGTCTGTCTGATGAAAAGTAAAAGTAACCCCAGGGACTGCTGTGCTTGTGTGGCAACAGTGTGGTGCAGGACACACAGTGAGTGTATCCTGGAGCAAAAGGTCACAAGTTCAGGTCCCAGCTGTGGATCTTACAAAGCATGTTCATTTGTTTGTCCTTTTCTTCCCTGACCACTCTATTTCTTTCTCTTGTGGTGTCCCGTCTTGATTATTGTAATGTCGCACTAGCCAGCCTCCCTCAGTCTCAACTTTCTCATCTCCAACGCATCCAGAACATTGCCACCCGCATTCTCACCCATGCCTCCCGCTTTGATCATGTCACTCCCCTTCTTCTACGTCTGCACTGGCTTCCCATCCCTTTCTGAATTCAATTCAAGTTTCTCCTCTTTGTCCACAAATCGATTCACACAGGTACTCCCCTTTATCTTGCTGATCAGGTTCGTCTTTACACCCCTCTCTGCACTCTTCATTCTATCCATGCCAACCGCATGTCACTCCCCTCCCCTTCCCAGGCCCACTTGGAGTCCACCCATTCCTCAGCTTTCTACTTCCTTGGTCCGAGGCTCTGAAACTCGCTCCCCCTTGACCTCCATCTAGAACACTCTCTTACTGCATTCAAAGCCAAATTAAAAACCCACCTCTTCTGTCTTACTTATGACTTAGCCCCTTCCCTCTCCCCCCTTTCCCCCCTCCCCATTGATGTATTGTCCATTGCCCCTTCCTACCAGAGCACCTTCCACCCTCACTGTTTGATTCTTATTTCTCTTTGACCTTTTTCTTATTCTGCTCTCGTCGTTTTCTGTCCTGCTTCTTTGATTTTATGGCGTTCCTTTTCCTTTCTTTTCTTGCAGCATTTTTAATTTTAATTTTATAAGCTTGTATTGTAAACTGCCCAGATAATTTTTGTTGTTGGGCGGTATATTAAATTTTAAAATAAACATAAACATTTCCCTATGTTTTACCGTACAATGCAGATACAACATCAAAATGTGTAATCCCCAAAGCCGCTGCCAACATGGGTACAAACACCCACTCACACAGGCTCCACTATCCAACAGTTCATAAGAACATAAGATATACCATACTGGGTCAGACCAAGGTCCATCAAGCCCAGTATCCAACAGTGGCCAATCTAGGTCATAGGTACCACAGGTTCCACAATGCTTGTATTGGGTCAAGCATTGATATCCTGGGTCCCTTTTTAATAATGGTTTATGGACCTTTCCTCCAGGAACTTGTCCAGGCTGTTGGCTCCAGCATGGAGCTGCAGTTGTCACCAGAGCACTACTACTAGCTCATGCCCACTTTAGCAATGCCGGCACTGTGATCAGGACCAGTGTGGTGGGCAGGGTTGCCAACCACCCCAATCTTCGCACAATGCTGCAATAGGAGTGTGTGTGTGTGTATGTCTATCCTTTGTTTTGTGGCTGCCTACTCCTCACTGGGTCCACAATGCTTACACTGTTTCCAGTATTAGCCTGCAAATGTGAGGGAGGAGTGGTCTAGTGAGGGAGGAGTGGTCTAGTGGTTAGGACAAGGTACTTCAGGCCGGAGGGCCGGGGGTTCAAGTCCCACCTGGGGACAGCAATCTCAGGCCGGAGGGACTGGGGTTTCTAGTCCTATAGGCACTCCTTGTGGTCTTGGGCAAGCCACTTAACCCTCCATTGCCCATGTTCCCTGTAAGTATTAGTGTATGTGTCTCATATCCCCTTGTGTTAAATGTATCCCCCAATTGACCGCTTTGACCCAGTGAAAAGCGGGATATAAATACAGCTAAATAAATAAATAAATGTGCATAATGAGGAGCAAGGTATTGTGGGTATGGCCTAGACAGGGCAGGATGCATCTGCACAGGGTGTAGGGCAATGGCTGGGACATTGTAGTGCCCAACCACCACCTACATGGACAGGGAGGTGACAGCATATCATGCTGGGAGGTCACTCTCACTCTGACTGAGCAGTGACCATGGCATGTATATTTTCCCACATAGTGCTATACACTATTTGTTTCTAGTGATATCTGTGTGTTCCCTGTTCTGGGGCCCAATCACTGAGATACTGTGCCTGCTTGGTGTCTGTGTTGTACATCCCAACTGTGAGTGCACATAGTTTTCTGTGAACATGCACTATGGACTGGCTAGTGGACTGTCTGCAGTTAGTCTGTGCATGGTTGGAACAACTTCTAGGGTGCTGCTGGTGAATGGCAGACCTTGGTCTGGGGCAGCTGAGGTTTTCCAGGCCTACTCTCAGCATTATTTCTGGTCTGCTACTGCCCTAGTCACAGGTATGACTCTGGCCCAACAACTCTGGAGGGCTGTCTTTTGCCAGAAAGAAGGAGGGAAGGAGGGAGGGAGGGAGGGGGTAGTCATACAGCTATCCTTCATGGCTGAACCACCTGTCCTTCCACTGCATCACTTACTAAAAGGTTGATTGTGGCCCTTTGGGGTATATAGTGTATACCACTTTAACCCAGAGAGAGCAGTATACATAAACCTCATGCAAGTCTAGACACCCCTCTTCCCTGATAACAGGTGACCATGGCAGCCACACTGTAATACTGGGTATGCACTACTCTGGGTGGTTTCTGGTCCCATAGGGCCAGATGTGACTGGGGAATATAGATTGACACAGAACTACTTTAGATTGCACTGCAAAACACCTGTCACACACTGGTAGCAATGGGGATATACAGCAGGACCTATCTCTAGTATCATATGTACTACGGACCTGGTGCTGGGCGCCCATCCTATCCCTCAGGGTGAACACAGAGCCTGCACAATGGCATGGTCTGTAGCTACTCTGTGCCAGTATCACGCACTGTCAGTTCTTCTTACCAAGCTGAGGTACTGGAGAGGTGCATACTCCATTTGGTGATCAGTTGTAGACTGCTGTTCTGCATGTGCATTGCATCATGGGTACTGGTGGGGTTACCCTATCCTGGCACACATAGCAGACATTTTGTGCGGTGACCTGCAGTCTTTCTGTATCCAGCCATTACTATGAAGCAAGCCATAGAGGTATAGCCTACTGGTTAGTGCATTGATTTCTTTAGACAGTAGTCATAGGTTCAGTTCCTCTTTGTTCTCTCTTTTTATGCCTGTCCTACTCAAATAATGTTCATGCCTGTAACAGTCATATCTTTGCAGATCTGTGCTGCCAGCCCATAATACCCTCACCACAGTTGCCAACAATCCTTTGGTCCATCTATCTGCATCTGTCAGCTGTGTAGAGTCCTGTTTTCTTGTGCAGGCCGCTACCCCATGTCTTGCACTGGTACCTTTTTCTGCATTGCGACTCTTCGTGCTTGCCTCGCCTGTGCCTGATCTGCATGGCACCACTACTCATCTGTCCTCCTATCATTGTAACTATCCTGCCACCTCTGCCTCCACTGGGGACATGTATTCCCATCCTCTGCCACCCACTGTCATTGTAGTACTTTACATTGCCAACACCCTGTACATCAGTACAGCTGCCTCCAACATGTTTGTCCACTTTACTGGCAGCCACATAGAATGCCCGCAGATATGGCAGGTCCATCAGCTCCCAGCTCTCCTTCCTTCCATCACTTGTTCATTGCTTTTCCTCTGTGCTCTATCCAATGTTAGGGTTACATCTGCTTTTATGCCTTACAGTTCATGCATGTCAACTTGATGCGCCTTGCAGCCCTTAGGGCACCTTATGTTAGGGCACCTTACTGTCCTTAGGGCACCGTAACATTGTTAGGACATCTTAACCTATGGTACCGTAACCTAGGGTGCCTTATAAGGTGCCTTAAGGTAAGGCACCTTATAGCCCTTAGGGCGCCTTAGGTTAAGGCACCTTTTAAGGTACCTTAGGCTAAAGTGCCTTAAAAGGCGTCTTAACCTAAGGTGCCCTATAAGGTGCATTATAAGGCCCCTTAGGTTAAGGTGCCCTATAAGGTGCCCTATAAGATGCCCTATGAGGCGTCTTAGCCTAAGGTGCCCTATAAGGTGCCTTATAAGGTGCCTATAAGGTTCCTTATAAGGTGCCTTAACCTAAGGTGCCCTATAAGGTCTCTTATAAGGCGCCTTAGCCTAAGGTGCCTTATAAGGTGCCCTAACCTAAGGTGCCTTATAAGGTGCCCTATATGGTGCCTTATAAGGTGCCTTAACCTAAGGTGCCCTATAGGGTGCCTTATAAGGTGCCTTAGCCTAAGGTGCCCTATAAGGTGCCTTAACCTAAGGTGCACTATAAGGTACCTTTTAAGGTGCCTTAGCCTAAGGTGCCTTATAAGGTGCCTTAACCTAAGGCACTTTATAGCCCTTGTGGTGCCTTGCATTAAGGTGTCTTGCCCCACGGCGCCTTAACTTAAGGAGCGTTAATTCAGGGCGCCTTTTAGCTCTTACGCGCCTTGACTTAACGTGCCTTAAGTTAGGGTACCTTGTCAGCCTTAATGTGCCCTGCTTGTCAGTTTAATATGCACTGTCCCGTTAATGTGCGTTAAATGGCCAAGGAGCCCTTTAACACATGTTAACGGGACATTGCTATCTTTACGCTGGAACGCCCCCTGACTGCCCACTGCCTTATATGGCGTTGGTAACATTAACGCTGCACTTTTCGCCGGTGTCTTTACCGCTGTTTAGTAAACATACCCTAAGTCTTGACATGTGGATTGTCACCCCTCCAAGTACTCTAAAGAAAGGTGGGAAGGGTATGGGTCTGGAGTTTTACTGTTAAAGGAGGAGTACTGCACAGCAAACACAATTGACTAAGCTCAGGCTGTGTTTGAACAATTTCTGGAAGTATTTTGTTTGGACTTGGAGGATTATGTTATGTTATAGCTATGCGAGTTTGACATTCCCCTGGATTCCTCACTCACAAGAGCAGATATAGTCCTGACAATATATATGGTGAACCATATGTGCCTGTTCTGAAATAGGGTCGCAGGCACATCCGTGTTCCTGAAATGGCAGATGTCTATATCTGACACGTGCAGCTTACTGAAATCGGGGTAATCCTGCATGTGTCAAATCCATTACTCTGCATGTTCCCATTTTCTCTTTTCCTTTGCAAACACATGTATCTTTTAGGGTGGAGAAGGGCCAACATTAGACAGCATTTACATGTGTCCACCTTCTCTGCTGTTCATCCCACTGAATTAGACATTTGACATCATCAGAGTGGGACCTGCTTTGCCTGCTTTAAGGATGCCAAGCAGTTGAAGAGGGAAGAGATATCATCTTTGACCACACTTACCCAGGGAAGAGGGGAAGGCAACAGTGATGGCCCCAGAGGCAAATGCAACTGCAACTGCTGTAGTTTTGACGGGATGGTTTATTTCCTATTTCCCCATCCCTGCTGCTTTTTCTAGTTGGCTGAGGGGACCTTTACATACCGTAGAAATGGAAGCACCAACTCACCTCTTCAGTACAATGCCAAAGGAGAGTGCCTAAGGAGTTTGCTTGGGGCAATTTCTCCAAATGGGTTAGTTTTGTGCATCAAAGCAACTTTCAATATTTGTATGTTATTACAAAGATAACTTCCACCATAGAATTACTTGTAAACGCATGACTTATAATTAAATAGGAAGGGAAAAAACCTCAGTTAGTCCCTATGGTTCAAACTGGATCCAAAAACAAAGGCGCAGATCCTCACTGGTCAGAAAAACCTCTCCAAATATTACTTTACATGTTTATATTATTTTTAAATTATTTTAAAATCTCATTTTATTTACTTAGTAGTACTTAAAAACAACAGGCCCAGTATTCGAAAGGCATTTACATAGTTTACAGCCCAGTTAGTGCCATTGTTAGTGCCTTCTAAACCTGCTACACGCCTCGATGCTATGCGGTTAGCATCAGGGCATGTTGCAGTGTTCCAGGCAGAGCAGAGGCGGAGACTGTCGCTAACCAGGCACGGGTAGTGGCGATATTGCATGGTGCCCAGTTAGTGACCTGTGCCTAAAAGATAGGGGTGAAAAACCTCACTTATCTTTTAAGCACAGGAGCTAACGGGGCAGCATGCAATATTGCTGCTGCCTGATTAGCTACTGTGGCTTCCAGCATGTGCGGTGATCCCTGGATATTCAATGCCGAGGCCACATATGGCCCCAGCATTGAATATCTGGGGTTAAGGGTCAGCGGGCACGGCTATCCACCATAGCAGTGCATAGTCTGCCCAAGTGAATATCGGGCCCAATATCTCAAACTTCAAAAAACTTATCTTGGTCTAACTGAAATGAAGATTGTTCAATTGAAAATACTGAAGAAACACTCAGCAGAGATCTGCTAGTGTGCAGTATTGTGCCTTTCTGTATAGAAATACTTTGCCTTCAGAACTTCACCATCAGCTATAAGGTGAGTCACTGCTTCCAGCTCTTTCTTATAGAATCCACTTATGTCTGTTTTACTAGTTTTTCAGTGCTTGCTGTAATGTAGCAGCAGCCTGACCCTTATCATCTATCTTCAAACAACAATTTGTGAGATTCAGCTTACCACAGACTCCTCCTTCAGCAGCTAATAAGTAATCTAGTGCCAAGCGATTTTGATAGATTGCAGTGCGCATTTGTGTGCTTTGTCTAGCTAAAAGTGTGAGGGCTTGGCTAGTTTCATTAGTGATGAGTTCAACTACTGCTTGCAAGCGTATAATCCTATTCAACATATAAATTGGGGTACGATATCCCCACATGCCATCTTGCTCCCAAGTGGCAGGTCCATAATAGGCAATGATTCGTTCTGGTGGCCAATCCTCACCATCCCATTTCTCCCACTTGCCTATCTGTAAAGCTGCTCTCTTCTGTCTCTTTGAATAGACTGGGTAGCCTAGTTATTCACCATGTTCTGTGGGCAATAGAAAGAAAGAGGGTCGGATAGTGCCTAAGACACATGCCCCTCCCCAGTGGATAGGGAGTTGAGCATATGCTCGGGTTCTGCAAATCCAATATAGGCCAGGTGGGGCTTGCCAGACATGATGTTGGTTGAGGTCAGTCCATAAAGGGGCAAGCTCCGGAAATCTTGCTAATGGATTGGTGGGCTCAGATTCATTAATTCCTGACCACCAGGATGTTTGTTTTGTGGTGTCATTATAAAACTTCTGGCTAAGACAGACAAGCTGTCCTACCTTCGAGATAAACTGGGGTCCAGTTCGAGCGTAACACAGACGTCCAACTATTGGGTGTGCTAATACCCATTCACTGGTAGTCTTGTGTAGCTCTGTCTGATTGTAGGTTACTGAGTAATTCAGTTCTTGGGCCTCCCAAGGCCACTGATCACCCATCTTGGTTCCACCACAAAAATAACAATCTGAAATATGGAGACTGGAGACCACAGCTCCAGCCAACTCTAAGAACAAATTCTGAGAAGGGTGAGGAATATCAAACTTGTTTATATGCATGGTTTCATAGAAAGTGTTATGTATATGGTACTTCGATGATCGATGGGCCTGGGTATTCAGTCTAATATATACAATGGTCCCTGGATCTGATCCAGAACCTGCAATGCGTAATCCAAATTTATACCCTTGTTTCCATGCACTGGGATTGGCTATGAACAACTCTAGTGGATTACAAGCACCTTTCTTACAATTTTTAGAATTCTTCACATATTTATTTATTTAACAAGTTTTTTATACCGCCTTTTCCTTCAATCAAAGCGGTCACAAGAAATACAAGGTATAAACAAGGGAAACATAAACAGTATAGACATGACAACATATGGTAATGTAGGAAAAATAACAAGGTTTAACAATATAGTGGATTATTTATAAAATATATACAATAGATGATATCTTAGTCATTTGTTGATCCATAGTGCTCAATGAAAAGTAAAGTTTTTAATTGCTTACGAAAGTCACTTAAAACATCAATTGCACGTAAATCAGGAGGGAGAGAGTTCCAAATCAAAGGGGCAGCCAAAGAAATTGCTCGTTGTGATGTACATTTGCGTGATTTAGCGAAGTTTCTTGGGGTATTGAGGGTGTTTGAGGTGGATAATCTTCTAGGTCTGTTGCTGGTATCACGGGATAAGAGGGCATGGAGGCTGGTTGCAGAACTGTTGTGCTTCATTTTGAAGATGTTTATGATTAACTTATACTTTATGCGAAGGGTTATCGGGAGCCAGTGGAGATCTTTAAGGATGGGGGTAATGTGGTCATGATTTGTGGAACCGTTAATTATTCTGGCTGCTGTATTCTGTGCCATTTGAAGAGGTTTGAGAGCATGTTTTGACAGCCCATTGTAGATAGGGTTGCAAAAATCCAGAATGGGGGTAATAAGTGCCTGGCAGACTGTACGAAAGTGTTCATAAGAGATAAGAGGCTTGAGGCGTCTAATTATTTTCATTCGGTAATAAGCGCTTTTAACAGTTTTCTTTATGTGAGATCGTAGGTCTAGATTCTTATCGAGGGTTACCCCGAGGTATCTTACCTCATCCTTAATTGGAATCTCAGTACTGTTGCATGTGATGTATGGTGGGGGATTAAAGTTGGTGTTTCTAGTGACAATAAGTGCTTCAGTCTTCTTCAAGTTTATTGCAAGGTTGTTATTTGACAGCCAAATGGAAATGCTGGTAATGCAGTTTGAAATCTTGTTGTAGTTTGGGCAGTTGATATCAATCGGAGTGTAGATCATAATATCATCTGCATAAATTGTGTAGTCTATATGATGAGTTGATATTATGTGACATATTGGTTGGATAAAGAGGTTAAAAAGAAGTGATGAGAGTGCAGATCCCTGCGGTACGCCTTGTTTGATAACTGTATGATGTGAAGTGTTTAGACCGACTTTAACTTGGAACTGTCTACCAATTAGGTAGGACTCAAACCAGTTTAGGACGGTGCCAGTTAGACCGATGTTCTTTAGTCTGGCTAATAGTATTGAATGGTCCACTGAATCAAAGGCCGCTGAAATATCTAAGAAAATCATTAAGGTTCCTCTATTATAGTTGTCTATGGTTTGAGTGATATCATTAAATAAATAAAGTAGCAGTGTCTCAACTCCATGGTTCGGGCGGAAGCCATGCTGATGTATGTCAAGTGGCGCATGCTCATCAATATGGTCTTGGAGCTGTAGTTGTACTACCTTCTCGATAATTTTTGCCAGGAGTGGTAAGCTGGAAATTGGTCTATATGCAGCTGGATTGTTTTTTTCAAGGTTGGTTTTCTTAAGGATAGGCCTTATTGTGGCTAATTTCAGCTGTTCTGGCATGATTCCTTGATTTAGGGAGTTGGTTACGAGGTGGTGTATAAAATTAATGAAGTTTTGACTTAGTAGCTTTGACCCAAGGTACTGGGCAAGGATCTGTGGGTGCGGTACTTGTGTTAAGTGCAGCAATGATGTCTGAAAGCTGCTTAGTTGAGGGAATATGAAACTTGTTCCAAATTGTACTTGGTAAAATAAGATTGTTTTTTTCAGATTGTTTTAAAGGTGGAGTCTGGCCTATTTTTTCTCGAAGATAATCCGCAAACACTTCAGGATTGATCAGGATGTCTTTATCAGAACAAGGTTCATTAACTAGGTATTTTACTATCTCAAAAGGTTCTCTAGGTTTGTTATAAGCTTTCTGGATAGTGTTTGTGTGGTATTCTTTTTTTGATTTGTTGATGAGATCATTATAATTCTTTTGCTGAATTAAATATAAATCCTGAGAGGTGGTAGATTTGGATCGTCTCCATTGGCGTTCTAACTTCCTTAATTCTCTCTTAGCATCGCGTATGTTATTTGAATACATATGGCTTGGTTAAGGCAGCCATTCGATTGTCTCTGGTATTTTCTATCATACCAGTTTTCCATGTGGCATAGAACACGCATTCCCACTTTGGGCAATAATAGTCTTGAACTGGTGCTGGTACTATATACGTTTGCTAAAACTCGTTTACCTGTGCAGGCCCCCCATCCTGTGGTTCCTTCAGGACACATATACTTATCATCATTAGCATAAGCTTTCTCCCAATTGGCACATTTAGAACGACTATCTCTATTAATGGCATCACAAGCATCAAAATACAAAATAGCATGCTGTGTAGGATCAGTAAGTGGGGGTGTAGCATTAAGTAAAGCTCCATCTGCATCATTCCATCTTATTTCTAGGGTATAATAAGATGGGTTCTGATGTGGGTTAAAACAAACTTTAGTATTACCCTTAGTACAAACATTCAGTTCAGTGGTGTTATAAATACACCGACTTACTGTACCAGTGCAGGTATAGTAAGAATGATAAAGCAAAGTCTGAGTTACTTTCATTCCAGTCCGAGTAGTAGTGATGCAGGCAGTACATGGGGGTAAAGCATAAGCAAGTTCAAAACTCCCCAGGCAAGCAGCCAAAGCAAGATAGAAACAAAGACGCATGTTGATTGTAGTTCTTCTGGATCTCCGCTGGAAAATCTTGACCACGACGTCTTCTTCTTCTGGCGCAATGCTGACCCATTTGCTAATAAAGCAATTCAACGGGTGTCAATGTTGATTGAAGATCCTCAAAGGTCTCGCTGTGATGCCAACTTACCAATTGTAGTTGGTCTGACGAAAGTTTATGAAGGCACAGTTAGTCAATGAAGAAAACAAGTGTCTTTGCTGTGTTAGAAAAAGCAATCCTCTTCGAAAGACTTGGCTGCTGTAGGACACTATAGTTCATGAGTGTCCCCGATGAGTTCTAGGCTGCTGGCTGCCTCTGTAGGGTAAGACACAAAGGGACGTCAGGATGTGGCTCCGCTGTCCACTGGTCCTGATCTGGAACTGCTGCTGGCTTGACTCTGCTGTGGTGAATCCAGGAATCGATTTCTGCTACTTTTACTGCAGTTGGGGTAGACAGGATGACGGTGTATGGTCCCTTCCAATAAGGTTCCAACGGTGTCTTCTTCCAATCTTTGATCCACACCGAGGTACCAGGCTTGTAGGGATGCAGTGGTTCCGTCAAGTTGATAGGCAACTGGTCCTGTATCCACGAGTGGAGAGTCTGCAGAACAGAACTAAGAGCTAGAAGTTCTTGTCTGGTTATTTCTGAACCAATCTGTGGCAAACTACCTTTAACACCCTGCACTATTGGTGGGAGTTTGCCATACAAAACTTCAAAAGGGGAAAATCCTGATGATTTCACAGGAGCTGAGCGTATTCTAAGTAATGCTATTGGGAGAACCTGAGGCCACTTTAGGTGGGTCTCCTGACATAGCTTGGACATCTGAGATTTCAAAGTTCTATTCATTCGCTCAACTTTCCCTGAACTTTGGGGTCTGTATGCAGTGTGTAACTTCCATTGTATCTGTAGGGCGCTTGCTAACTGTTGGGTAATTTGAGATACAAAGGAGGGCCCATTGTCTGACCCTATTACTGCTGGAATTCCAAATCTGGGGATAATCTCTCTCAGCAAAACTTTAGTTACTTCTCGGGCTTTTTCAGTCCTGGTGGGGAAAGCTTCCACCCACCCAGAGAAGGTACAAACTAATACTAACAAGTAACGGTATCCATTGGCTTTTGGCATTTCAGTAAAGTCTACTTGTAGGTGGTGCATGGGGGTTACACCTCCTGACTGAACTTGTGGTGGAGGAGTGGGACCCTGTTTGGCATTATTCTTGGCACAAATTAGACACTGGAGAGCTACTGAGGCTGACAGGGCTCCCAATAGAGCGATACAAAAATGTGGTTTAAGTGCTTTCTCCATAGCACTCTTCCCATAATGTGTGGCTTGATGAAAAGCCTTGACAAAGGCTGGTCCCAATGATTCAGGGATCACTATTCGTCCTGGGGGTTGACTGCCCTCGGGTGGTGGCAGCTCAATCCATCCATCTTTCAGTACTCCCTCTTCTTTATTACAGTAGTAATCCAATTCTTTGGTGGTATATCATGGTGTCCATAAATTCAGGGGTACTGGAAACAATGCTGCTTGTATTGGCATGGCTTGTGATGAAATTTGGCCTGTTATCGCTGCTTTATGTGCAGAAGCATCAGCAAATCTGTTTCCTTGGGCAACTTCTCCTTTTCCCGCTTGGTGTCCTCGACAGTGTATGACAGCTACACGTGTCGGGGCCCATACTGCGTCTAGTAACATCAATATTTCTGGGCCATATTTGATTGATTTGCCTCCCGACGTAATGAGCCCTCGTTCTTTGTAGAGAGCTCCATGTGCAAGCAGAGTGGTGAAGGCATATTTTGAGTCCGTGTATACGTTCAGCAGAAGTCCCGCACCCAATACTAGTGCTCTGGTGAGTGCTATCAATTCTGCTTTCTGGGCTGATGTGCCTGATGCAAGAGCTGATGATTCAATGACTTTCTCCCGGGTGACTATTGCATACCCGGCACAACGTCGTCCATCGATAATGAGACTACTTCCATCCACAAAATAGGTCTGGTCAGGATTCTCTAAGGGCACATCAGTTAAATCAGGTCGACTTGAAAATACAGTATCCATGACTTCTATACAGTCATGCTCTGGGGGGTCTTCGTTGATTGGTATCAGGGTAGCTGGGTTCAAGGCATGGCTCACTTCCAGTTGTATTTGTGGATTTTCACATAGCATGCTTTGGTATTTCAGCATTCGAGAATTGGTGAGCCAATGATTTGCTTTTTGTTCCATAAGGGCAAGTACCGCATGTGGTACTGTGACGCGTAGATTCTGTCCTAAGGTGAGTTTGTCTGCTTCACTCACTAATAGTGCTGTAGCTGCAACAGCTCTCAAACATGGTGGCCATCCTTTGGCCACAGTGTCCAATTGTTTTGATAGGTACGCTACGGGTCGTTCCCAATGTCCCAATTTCTGAGTCAACATGCCTAGAGCATTTCCGTGCATCTCGTGCACGAATAGATGGAAAGGCTTGTGGACATCTGGCAACCCGAGTGCTGGTGACGACATCAATTCTTCCTTCAGGGTCTTGAAAGCTGTGTCTTGCTCAAATCCCCATTCTAGTGGTGACTTTTCTTCTCCCTTGGTGGCTTCATATAGTGGTTTAGCAATCTGAGCAAAGTTAGGTATCCATATCCGGCAGTATTCTGCTGCTCCCAGAAAGGCTCTGACTTGCTTCCTGGTAGTTGGGGTTGGGATACTGCACACGGCTTCTTTTCTCTCGCGTCCCAATTGTCGGCTTCCTTTGGTTAGACGAAAGCCCAAGTATTTTACTTCTTTCTGGCATAGCTGTGCTTTTGCTCTGGAAACTTTGTATCCGGCTTCATCCATGGAGTGGAGGAGTGGCCTAGTGGTTGGGGCAAGGTACTTCAGGCCGGAAGGTCGGGGGTTCAAATCCCACTAGAGGACAGCAACCTTGGGCTGGAAGGACTGGGGTTTCTAGTCCCACAGGGGCTCCTTGTGGTCTTGGGCAAGCCACTTAACCCTCCATAGCCCATGTTCCCTGTAAAATAGTTATTTCCAAGTTATAATGCCCTGTTCAATGTAATTTCAGTTTGTTCAATGTAAACCGCACTGATGCAGAATAGCGCGGTATATAAGAGAATGTAAATAAATAAATAAATAAATAAAATCCAATAGTTGCAAGAGGTCAGTAGTGGCTTGTATACATTCACTTTCAGATGTGGCGGCTACCAGTAGGTCATCTACATATTGGAGGAGTACTCTTCTCTCAGGAGCCACTGGATAGCTTGAAAGATCTTGGTTTAGTGCAGCACTGAAAATGGTAGGTGAGTTCTTGAATCCTTGAGGTAATCGTGTCCAAGTGAGTTGGCCCCGCCTCCCCGAGACAGGGTCCTGCCATTCAAAAGCAAACAGCAATTGGCTAATTGGGGCTAATCTTATGCAAAAGAATGCATCTTTCAAGTCCAAAACAGTGAAGTGGGTGGCTTCAGCAGGAATCAATCCTAGGAGTGTGTAGGGATTTGGCACAACTGGATGTATGGTCTCAACTGCTTCATTCACTCTCCTTAGATCTTGCACTGGGCGGTAGTCACCTGTCCCAGGCTTCTTTACTGGCAGGAGAGGTGTGTTCCATGGTGACTGACAAACTTTGAGTAGGCCATACTCCAGTAGCCTTAACAAGTGGCGATGGATGCCTTCAATTGCTACTCTTGGAAGTGGGTATTGCTTGACATGTACTGGCTGTGCACTAGGCTTGAGATTCACAATTATTGGAGCTATGTGTTTGGCCAGGCCTGGTGGATTGCCCTCTGCCCATACTCCAGGAGGGGCATCAATACTTTTCAAAGTAGGTTGAAAATAGGTATCAATGATTGGCTCAGTACTTGGCTCAGTACTATAATATCTCCATTCTTCTTCTCGAGGAACAGTAAGCACCATTAGGCCAGCAGGTTTTGACTGGGAATTTACTGTCATTTGCATCTCTCCTTTCTCAGTAAAGGATATTTGGGCCTGCAGCTTGGCTAGCATATCTCGTCCCAGTAATGGCACTGGGCACTCAGGCATATAAAGGAATTGGTGCGTTATCTGCTGTCCTCCTAAATTACATATGCGGTTCTGAAGAAAAGGCTTTGTGGCTTTTGCGCCAGTCGCTCCCACAATGGTGACTGCTCTTGCAGAAAAAGGAGCTATTTGTTTATCTACAACAGAATGTTCTACTCCAGTATCAACCATAAAGTCCATAAATTGGTCTCCTATTTGTATACTGACCATAGGCTCCTGGAGACCTAAAGCGAATTCGGAGCCCGGTCTGTCCTAATCTGCTTCATCTAAATCGGAGGCCGTTGCGGCTGCAACTCCCTGTATGGCCTCCGCCCGTTCTCGTTAAAAATATTCTCTATTGGTTCCTCTGCGGTTCTGGGGTCGGCCTCTCTCTCTTTCCCTCCAAGGGGCGTGTTCCCCTTCACACTGAGAGGCCTCTTCGAGTCGCGGGCATGCACTTCTCCAATGTCCTTCTTCTTTGCAATAAGCGCACTGGTTCGCGCCTAATGGGGGCCGGTCATTTCCACAGCCGCACCCTCTTCCTCTGCTCCTTCGATTAGGGACACCTCCCCTTTTCTGTTCCACTATGGCCGCAGCCAAAAAATCCGCTTTCTTCTTCATCCGTCGATCACTTTCTTTCTGTCTTTCATTATCACGATTCACATACACTTTATGAGCGACTTCCAGTAACTGTGTTGCATTCATGCCCGCAAACCCTTCTAATTTCTGCAACTTGCGTCTAATATCTGGTTGGGACTGGTTTACAAAAGCAGAATTCACCATGCATAGGCTTCCTGGGGCATCTGGGTCATAGGGAGTATACATCCTGTACGCTTCAATCAATCTCTCATAGAATACTGCTGGGCTCTCATCTATGCCCTTATTAACTTCGGTCACTTTAGAGAGATTCATGGCTTTCTGACCCCCCTTTTTCAGACCTTGCATGAGACCTTGGCGGAACCGTGATAGGGCCCTGGATCCTCTATCAGTATTCGGATCCCACTGGGTGTCTTCATTAGGGAATTCTTTCTGAGCTGCTTCGCGATTGTCTATTCCTACTCCTTCCACTCCCTCTGCCAGAGGATTATCTGCTAGCCAATCAATGGCTGCTCGCTTAATTCGTGTCCGCTCCTCAGTAGTAAATAAAGTAGACAGGAGCTGACGGCAATTTGCCCAAGTGGGTTGGTGAGTCTCCATTATAGTATGCATTAATTCTGTTAATTCCTGGGGCTTATCAGTGTAAGAAGCATAGTGCAATTTCCAGTTCAACAAATCAGCAGTGGAGAAAGGCACGTATACTAGACTCAGGGGTCTCGCTACTATCTGGTCGTGCTCATTTCGCACGGGCAGCCCCGGGACTTGTCGCAAGGGGGCTATTACTTTCGGGAGGGCTTTCTGCTTCTTAGTAGTGACTTTTGTTATCTTGGTGAAGGCTTTCAACTTTGAGACTCGCTTAGTCTGGGGATCCTCGCTCGCAACAGATGAACTGGCACTGGCAACTGATTTTACGCTATCTTCCTCGCCCTGAGAGGTCTCTCCCTCTTCTTCTTCCTCTGACTCAGCTCTTTCTTCAGTCTCGGGCGTGTCAACATCCTCATCGAGAGGGGAATCATCTATTTGCCCTTCTAGGTCTGGGTCTGGCTCTGGGGATGGGTCCTGCCGTCGCCGCGGTACTGCCGCAGGACGCGGAGGTACTCTCACTGGGTGCTGGGCTCGGGGCTGTCTAGTTACAGCTCCTGGGGACTCAGGATCTACAAGAACAGGTTTCTGACTAGGTTTCTTGACTGTCCCTGTTTTCTGGGTCTGGTCTGTTAATGCTAGCATTATTCTGCACTGTTCTTCATAACAGCGCTTTGCCCAAGGGGCGGATCCTCACAAATACTTAACCAAGAGTCTATATAGGGATACTGATCGGGGTGCGCTACTCACACCTTCCGATGAACTGACTGAATAATTCCTAGGTTAAACGTTCCATCTCGAGGCCACATGGGGTCTATGATGGGCCACTCCCTAGTACACAAAAGCTGTAATCGTGAGGCAGCCTGATCATACTTTCTAACGGAGTGTTCCTAGTAGACCCCGCACCTCCCATATCGATGTGTGCGCGCAACAGCAGACAGAAGGGAAAAGGAAGGCGGACCGTGGGTAAGGGGTCCTCACGGCCCTAGAAACATTCAAGGGAAACAAATAAGAAGACAAGACGACGGTCGCTTCCTCCTTTTTACGATATGGACGCGGTCGCCCGGCCAGAAAATGCGTTACTCAGGAGTCTGCCTTCGCTTGGTCTGTGTTGCAAGACCTCTCATTCACACTTCATTCACACAATCATGCTAGCAACGTATCCCAAAAACAGCCCAATCCTGTCTCTGCTGACTAGGCTATATCAAATTCCAAAATCAAAAAGGCGATAGTTTCACCTCGCGCATACTCATGTGGGGCTAGTCGGACCGTCTTGAGAGGTGATCAAACTCTCTTACCAAATATCAAATTCCAAAGTTCCAAAGTTCAAACAACAGTTCTGCTCTGACTCTTCTGTCTAGTCAAATCAAAACTATACTCACCGGATCCGGTTTCCAGTTCCCAAGCAAGCGCATGAGTTGGACCTCGGACTCCCCTCACGGGTTCGAGGTGTTGGTTCCGTCCAGGTCCGGCACCCGCCGAGGTCCGGCCAGCTCCCTCCGATACAAGGGACCGGTGGCACCAGAGAGCGAGCCCACGTTGGGAGGGCACGATCCCAGCAGGACCAAACCTGTAGAGGCGGAAAGTCATGGTATATTGCCCCGTATACCCTCTATTACCACACCTTCCCGGCCAACGCACCAAGAATATGTAGCAGCAGAGCGTAGACAAACCAATAATACCAGGAGTCTGTTCAGAAGGTCCAAATCATTTATTTGTGCACAAGTCTCAAGCAGAATCAAATTCAAAATGGCTGAGCAATGGCTGTTAGTAAAACAACAACTTTTATACTTTTCTTGTCCATTCTAGGTATAGGCAAACTTCTCATTGGTCCCGGTAACCCCTTCTACCCCATCTATTGGTCCCGGTACCGTTACGTAGTCATCCAATGAGGACCTTTGACTGGGCTTATCCCCCTTACAGTCCCAATTACAATGGTCAGTTCTTCCAACTTTGATACTTTCCTCCTCCAAGGTCACTTAGCTAACTAGGACATGTGGGAAAGCAGGGCACTGTAACTTTTCTTTCAGCAGTGTTAATTAATTCCATAGAAGCTTCACTCTCTTATCAATACCAATTAAACTTGTTTTTCTATATTTTCTAAGTTTCGATTCTGCTTAGCTATACTTAATTGTGTTCAGTTAAGTTTCGATTCTGTGGTAGCAGCATTCAGGGGAATGTGTAATTCCTTTGGGCCTCTCCACAGGCTTCATTTACAGGTCAAGCTGCTTAGGCCTCTCTGCTCATTTCAGACACCATGGATCATAGGCCTTCGCCTACCACAGTAAACCACCTTGTCTGTAATCTGCTGTCCTGGGCTACAATCTCTCATCCTTCGGTTTCAGTTTGCTTCTCTTTAACCATTCATGCATCCGGTCTTGATCGACAAAGAGTTCCAGGAATAACACTTTGCATTTTCCACTGTATTTGTGTATTTGTCACTTGTTTATTTGCTGATCTAATTCTTGAATTTTTTCCCATTATTTTGCAAATTCTGTTGCTTCATTTCCTGTATGTGCTTAGGGACTCTCACTCTTTCCTTCTAATTGTCAGTTTGATGGCAGAGACAGATTCTGAGCATTTTCTTTCATGTTTCAGCACTTTTTGCTTTTAGGTAGGCCTAAAGGCCTAGTACAGTTGTTCTGTGTGTATAATTGATTTCTATGAGGCTCAATCTTCCTTTGCCTCTAGGGTTGCAAAGTGTTGACACACTGATTCTTATAAATTGCTTCATGGGAATGGAGGAATTTTGCTTTATGCAGCTTCTTGGGGCGGCTTTGCATTATCTTATATTTAATTTGGGGAATTGGATAAACATGATCTGCAGGGATGAAGGTTTTGAGGTGCTTGAACAGGTGTAGGGGAGAAAAAGATCTCTTAGAGAATACAGCATTTGAGACTGGGATAGGGGAAGGGGATAAGATACTGTGTCACTCACTCAGGCATGTCTTCAGTTTGAATCATTATATCTTGCTCTCTGGTAGCGACACATCACATATCGGAGACTCGATAAAAAAAGAAAGCAATTAGAAACAATAGCAAAGTTAACTACTGAAAAAGGCACTAAAATAAACATCTTAGACCAGTGGTTCTGAACCAGTCCTCCTTGAACCCCTAGGCCAGTCGGGTGTTCAGGATAGCCCTAATGATTATGCATGAGATATTTATTTATTTATTTATTTGCAGTCTCTTTTATACCGCGCTATTCGACATCAGTGCGGTTTACAATGAACATAAGAGTTGCACATCTCAATTTCGTGATTTGTGCTTACAGTGAAACAGGTATAATAACTTTGGTATACATTAAACAGGAAAATTAAACTTGGGTATGCATTAAGCAGGTATAACAGGTAAAATAGGGTATAAATAACCACTTCTCACCACCACCAAAATATTGTCTATTAGACAACTTTTTGGTGGTGGTGAGAATCGAGGAGGAATGTGACACATTCTATATACCCTTTCGATGTCTAGGACATCTGCACCTTGCCCACTCACAATCTTAAATGACAGAGGTGTAAGGCAGGGGTCTCCAAATCCAGCCCTGGAGGGCCACAAACCAGTCAGGTTGGCAGGATATCTCTAATGCATATATATCTCATGCATATTCATTAGGGATATTCCGAAAACCTGACTGGTCTGCGGCTCTCCAGGACCAGGGTTCCCTACCCCTGCCTTAAGTCCATGCCAGCGCTGTGCTTGAAGCTATAGAGATGTAGCTCACTGTTTATTACAATGACTGTGTAGGCAAAGGTCATGAGTTCAATCCCACAGTGGTGCTGTTTAATAAGGCTGTCTGAGGGACTTCCTTTTAATTTAAATCAGTGCTGCCAGCAAAAACACCCTCACAGTGCCTTAACCTAAGGTGCCTCATAAGGTGCCCCATAAGGCACATTATAAAGTGCCCTGTCTGCTTTGACCCGGTGAAAAGCGGGATATAAATACAGTTAAATAAATAAATATGTGGGAACCTAGCCATGCCATGGTCACTTCCCAGTCAGGGTGAACATGATCTCCCAGCATGACATGCTGTGGCCACCCTGTCCATGCAGGTGGTGGTTGGGCACTACAATGTCCCAGCCATTGCCCTATGCCCTGTGCAGATGCATCCTGCCAAGACTGCTGTGTCCGGGCCATACCCACAATACCATGCTCCTCATTATGCACATTGGCAGGCTAACACTGGAAACAGTGCAAGCACTGGGGGCTCAGTATGGTGTAGGCAGCCACAAAACATTGGATAGACATACACACACTCCCACACCTAGTTCAGCATTGTGCAAAGATAGAGGTGGTTGGCAGCCCTGGCCTCTGCACCAGTCCTGAGCACAGTGCAGGCATTGCTAAGGTATGCAGGTGCTAGTATTGGTAGCTGCTGCTCCGTGCAGGGCCCAACAGCCTGACTCTCTATGAGGCTTTGGATAGTGGAGCCTGTGGGTGTGGGTGGTTGTGCCCCTGTTGGCCAATGCTCTAGGGACTGCACATGTTTATGGTGTATGTGTGCTGTAGGGTAAAATATAGGGCCATTGTCTGCAGGTGCCACGGCTAGGTCTTGCACCTGTGACCTTCTGCCCCTGAACACACTGGCTGTGTGTACTGCACCAAACTGTTGCCACAGAAGCAGGTCATTCCCTGGGGATATCATTACTGTTCTTCAGACAGTCTTTGTCTATTGCACTGCATGCCACCCACTTAAACAGGGCTTGACCTTGGTCTGCTGTGGGCAGCTGCCACTGCCCCCTCCACCACCAGCACCTCTCCCCCACCATGCTGACATGCCTTTATGCCGGTGGTGCTGGTGGCGCGCAGTCCCAGGCCATCCAGTGTGCCTGTAGGCGGCTGCCTATGGTGTGGGATCTGGGGTAGGGGGGCCTACATAGACATCCGCGCTTCCCCCCGGCACCGCCTGTCAATGTTATGTGCCCTTTGGGGTACCTGCTTGGTACTGTCCCCTGGGAAACTATGGGGCACACACTTGTGGGCATGTTTGACCGTAGTCAGTTGCTGTCTTGGTGATTTGCAATTTCTGAGTTCCTAAGTGCCAACTAGGCATCTGCCTAGTCCACCCTGTGCCCCAGCTGCCCCACTGCATGTCCCGCCTGCAGCCCCTTGTACCCCATTTGCAGCCTCACCGTAGTGCCCTCTCGTACTTGGGCACTATGCTGTTGCTGCACATGTATCACTACTATCACTTTTCATGGTTTCCGTGCCTTTGCTGTACATTGCTGACTGAACTGTTTTCTCTCTCCTGCAAATGTGCCTCTAGCACGAGGTTTTCACTGGCGCTAATTTTCAGACCTTCATTTCACAGTGTTAGTGTGCATGGAGCCTCTCCCCGCCCACTCTCCACCCATTGACCCCTTCGCCCTCTGGGGAGCCTTACTCCACCCTATGTGTGCCTTAACGCCGCAGGAGACGTGTTCACGTGAAACCTCACGCTATCGCGTGATAAGGTTACTTTATCACGCACTAACATTACATATCACGTGCAAACTGCGCCGCTGCAATGTTATCGCTGTTTAGTAAACATACCCCTTGATTTCAATTGCTGGAAACACCTTCTTCATACCTAAGTAGCACACAAAACATCTGGAAAAGTCATTATCATTTGACTACATAATTCCTCTTGTTTCTGGAAAGAAGACTTCAAGTTAGAAATTTTATCATTTTCAATGACAAAAATGACTAATATGGCTCTTGTAAGGATATCATCTTGTGATGATTCCACGAAATTTGAAATATCTAAAGCAGTAGCAGGATCCACTACCTGGGCCTTATCAGTCTCCAAATTAACCTTCTATCAGGTAGATAATAAGAATTAGAAATTAATAAGGTATCAGCATTAGGTAAAGAGAAAATTTCCTTAAATTATTTCCAAAGCAAAACTAAGGAAGAATATCAGAGCCGCGGCCCCATTGACTTCAATGTGTATTAGGTATGACTTCAATGGGGCTGCAGCTCCAAAATCACACTGAAAACGCTACCGCTGATTAGTAAACATACCCCATAGTTTCAGGAAAATTCAAAAATTGTACATTTTTAGATCTCAATGCATTTTTAAAAGATTCCAATTGCCTATGTAAGAAGAAACAATCTTTTTGCTGTACTAGTAGCCTAGATAGTAGCTAAAAATGAATCAATTTTATCAACCCTTTGGTCCAGGTGGCACAGTCTATTATCTTGATCCTTGAACTTAGTCAGACTCCTGTGAAAACACAGAGATCTTTTCCATAGCTCTTTTCAGGAACAAAATAGTTTGATTAACCATTTTCCAAATATCTACAGCTGATATGGACGCTTCATCGCTTCCTGATAACAGCAAAGACAGGGGCAAATAGTCTGTAGGCGATGCAGAAGCTGAGAGGGATAAAATACCTCTGCTGTCCTGGGACAAGGCTGAATTCCCTCCAGAATACTCCAATCTCAATGTAGGAGGGGGAGGTGAAGTCCCAGAAGTGGGGCTCAGGGTCACCCCAGACACTGAAGTGGAAGAAGAAGCCATCTTTCCCTGTCACATGCTGATGACTTCACACAGAAAGCAGATCTCTTCATCTGTGCGATTTGCAAGTCTTCTCAGCATCAGAAAACTCCCAATAGCAGACTATCTTTTCCCTGCACTGCTCCTCTAATCCTTCTCTCCCAAACTTTATGGCAGGATGCTCTGTTTTAAAAGTAAAGCTGTTGTACACTGATGACCTTACACAGGGGCTGGATCTCTCCTCCACAAGCCTTCTCAACACCAGAAAATGCTCAATAGCAAACTAGCTTTCCCCTGCACAGCTCCTTAGTCCCCCACTCCCATTTCAAAAATTTCTTGCATATTATTAAAAATACCCCAACCACATAAGGAAGCTGCACCTTGTCTAGGCAGTACATAGTGAGGCAGTCCTTGGTGATGAGATCTTTAGAGATGAATGGCCCATTGGGAGTATAGATGGATAGAGATAGAGACAGAAATATAGATATTACTTATGATGACAATTTTCTAAAAGCCGCTGAATAGGAACATTAAGGGGCATGTTTACTAAAGGTTTCAATGTGCATAAATGACATTAATGCGTGTTAAGTATCCACAGTCTTTTTATTTCTATGGGTGCAGTTGCACTTAATGCGCGTTAATGTCATTCATGCACATTAACGTTTAGTAAACATACTCTTAAGAGAGTAATTTTGTAAAAGTATTTTCATGTGTTAAACCTATTTTACTGGCAGAAAAGGCCTTTTATAAAATTGTATGTTCTTGTTTTTCCTTATGTTATTTGAATAACATGTGAAATGACAAAAAAAATTGCATGTTCTTATGCATACAGAAAAACATTTGTAATATGAGAAGAGCAGAGGATGAGTAGATGATGTATGCACATATTTTATAAAATACACAGGCACACACATAGCGTACAAGGAGAAATTTTAGAGAATCTGGAGCAGGTGTAAATTTTGAGTTTGAATTTTTGCGCTGGTTCTGTATGCCTACTTTAAAAAGGCACATATGTAGCTGTGCTGCCTTTATACAATATAGTGTAGTTACTTACCTGTAACAGGTGTTTTCCAGGGACAGCAGGAATCAGTCCTCACATATGGGTGATCTCGGTGCCGATGGCATCCATGTGGAGCATTTCCCCAGCTTTCAAAGAAAGCTTTTGGGACATGCTACCATGCATGTGTGGTCCCCTTCCCACCCAAGGGTGCCATCTTGCTGAGTTGGATGACATAGCTAGGATGGCAGTAAAAACTAAAACAAGGTAGGGAGGCAATTCCCAGGGGAGGAGGGAGGGTTGTGACGACTGATTCCTGCTGTCCCTGGAGAACACCTTTACAGGTGAGTAACTACACTTTCTCTAGGAACAAGCAGGAAGTCAGTCCTCACATATAGGACTCCCTAGCTCCAGGCTGCCAAAGACCGAACCATGACAGCACCAATGGCGACCAATTGGCTAGCCGTGAGTTGCAGAAGATGATTCAGGATTGAGAGACTCTGCACGATGCTAGCATCTAGCGACACTATTACTCTGGTAGCCTGAACACAGAAGGGTAGGAGGGCAGGAGTTGCCTACACCCCCGAGAATATTACGGAATACAGCCTTGCCAAAGGCAGTGGTCCTGTGAGACTCACTCTCCAGGCAGTAGTGAGCTGTGAACATATGACTAGAAGACCATGTGGAGGCCTTGCAGATCTCCATCACCGGCACTGAGCTGAGGTTGGTCATCGATGCCACCATTGCCCTCACGTCATATGCTGTGATCCGGTGCTCAAGGGAGAGGCCACCTTGCTCATAGGCGAGGGCAATACAGTTTGCCACCTAAGTGAACAGAGTTCACTTGGTCACGGGTAGCCCTAGTCTTCTGGGGTCATAAGACACAAAAAGCCGAGGAGCTTTTCAAAGGGCTTGAGTCTGCTATAAATAGAAGGACAGCCTGTTTGCAATCTAGTGTATGAAGCATTAGTTCCTCCTTGCCGGCATGAGATTGCGGGAAGAAGGTGGGGAGGAGCACCTCTTGGTTGAGGTGGAAAGGAGACACCAGCTTCAGGAGGAATTTGGAGTGTGTGCAGAGCACTACCCTGTTCTTGTAGAACTTTGTATGTGGTGGATCTGCCACCAGAGCCTGGAGTTCTCTCACACTTCAAGCGGATGTACGGGCACAAGAAAAAACACTTTCCATGACAGGTACCACAAGTGGCAAGTGGCCAGGGGCTCGAATGGTGGTTTGGTGACCTGAGAAAGCACCATATTGAGGTCCCACTCCACTGCTGGAGGTCAGAGAGTGGGTTTGGATAACTGGAGGCCCCAGAGGAACCTGCAGACCAGAGGCTGGCTTGAGAGGGCTTTTCCCTTGACAGGGTAGTGGTGGTGAGTGGCTATGGCTCTCAGATGTACCCTCACTGAGTTAGATTTCAGCCCGTTGTGTGACAGGTGCAGTAGGTACTACAGCACTAGTTGCACCTGGCAGGAGAAGGGATTCTCCTCCTTTTCTGCACACCAGGTAGAGAACCTTCTCCACTTAAAGGCATAAGCCCATCTGATGGAGGGTTTTTGGGAGGCCAGTAGGATCTCCTCGTCTTCTCCTGGAAGATTGAAAGGGGCCAATGCTACCCTTTCAGCAGCCACACTGTTAGCATTAGCAACCCCAGATTGGGGTACAGGAGAGAGCCCTCCTCCTGGGATAGGAGGTCCGGAGCTCAGCCCAGAGGGACTGGGAGTGCCACCAACATGGAAAGCAGTAGAGGGAACCAAGGTTGCCTGGGCCACCTGGGGGCAATCAGTATATCTGAGGTCCTCTTGCTCTGAACCTTGAAGAGGGTCCTGGCGACCAGGGGAGTCAGTGGGAACATATAGAGTAGGCTCTCGGATCACGAGATAAGGAAGACATCTGCCGCCACTCTTTCCGTGTGTGGCTGATAGGAGCAGAAGCAGGGTAGCTGCGTCTTGTCTGGAGAGGTGAATAGGTTCATCACAGGCCTGCCCCAGAGGTGGGTGAAGGACTCTGCTCAGCCTGTCCATTAGGCAGTTGTCCTGGCCTGGGAGGTACACCACTCTCAGAAGCATGTTGTTGCATGCTGCGAAGGAGAGGAGGGCCACCTCCTCCTGGCAGAGGGAGTACAAACCTGTGTCCCCTGATTGTTGGTATAAAACATAGTGACCTGGTTGTCTGTCTGGATCAGTACAGGCCGTTGTAGCAAGCAGTGGCAGAATGCTCGTAGGGCCAAGAAGATTGCCCTGAACTCCCACCATGAACTGTAGCTACTGTCTGTGGGAGGGATAGATCAGGATGTGTGTGTATGCATCCTTTAGGTCCAAGGAGCACAACCATTCTCCCTGGTGGAGGTAAGGCAGCAGTGTTCTAAGGGAGAGCATTTTGAACTTCTCCCTCACTAGAAACTTGTTTAAGTTTCTCATATCTAGGGTTGGCCTGAGTCCCCCAGTCCTCTTTGGGACAAGAAAGTATCTGGAATAGAAGCCTTTTCCCCACCAATGTTTGGGTACAGGCTCTACTGCATTGTTCCTGAGCAGACCTGTGAGCTCTGAAAGCAGAAGAGTCTGGTGAAGGAGAGGTAACACAGGTTGTCTTGGAAAGAACCTGGGTAGAACCTGCTGTAGGTAGAAGAGGTATCCCTCACTTACCACCTGCAGTACCCACTGGTCCGAGGTGACACTGGACCACCTGTAGGCAAAGAGTGTCAGGTGGCCCCCTGTGGGCTGGTGAAGGTCTCTTGGGGAAGGGGAGGCACTGCCCTAGGAGTCAAAAGCTCCTCCCAGGCTGAATAGGAGTCAGGGCCTGGGGGTTCTGTGCCTTTGGCTTCTGGTCCCCATGATTTTGTCTTTTAGGGTGAGAACCCTCTGCTGGTTTGAGAAGGGCTGGTAGTAGTGACTCTGATGAAAGGGCCCCTTTTTCCTCGGGAATAGAGGTCTTTTCCCCAATGGTATCTTATGGGAGAAGGATGAGGTATTTTGAAGAGCCTCTATCGAGTCACCACGTCAGCCTCTATCTCAACCACCTTCTTGGCCATAGGCTTGCCAAACAGGTTCTCCCCAGTACAGGGGATGTTGAACAGCTTGTCTTGGACCCACTGCTCGAGATCCAAATACTGCAGCCAGCCTTGGTGCCAGGCGCCGATGCCGGGTGCTGCTACCCGAGCTGCTGGCTCAAAGACATCATAGGCCGCCTGGGAAATGAACTTCAAGCAGCCCTTAATGACGGAGGTCAGGGATTGGAACCACTGGATGGGTTCCCCAGCAAGCTCTGCTGAAAACCTAGACAATTACTGGGTTAGGGCCTTGAGATACATGCCTATGTATAGCTCATAGGCCTGGATCTACCCCCCTCCTCAACTTTGAGCCCTCGTAGCACTTGCGCTTGAGGGCATCGAGGGCTCTAGCATCCCTACCAGGGAGAACCAAAGAATGGGTCTTCTGGCTCTTACGTTTTTGCGTGGTTGACTCGACAACCATGGAGTTATGTGGGCGTTGGGGTTTGTGGAACCCCGGCCCTTTCCTGATGCAGAACATGGCATCGAGGTGCTGGCTGATCACCGTTACCGACGCTGGGGTCTCCTACATCCTCAACAGGAGCTGCTCAAGGATCAGCTGCACCGGCACCATGAGAGTTTCCTTGGGGGGAGACTCGTACTGGAGAATCTCCAGTTCTTCAATGCGCGGGTCCTCCTCCACCTTGGTTTGCACTGAGAGGGCTCTGGCATATCCCTGACAAAGTTGTGGAAGGCCACGTCCTCTGGGAGAGAATGATGTCAGGGTACTGGGAACAATGGGTCTGAGAGGATGTCTTGAGGCCATCTGGTTTCCGGGGATGCCTCGTCATCAGTCTCCCACTCGGAGTCGAGGGGTGACGATGAATCCGAGGCCTTGCGACTCCTTGCCTCAAGGCCAGTGCCAAGGGGTCTGGAGCTTCTGGAGGACGAAACTGGCCAGGGAGGATCGGATTCCTGAGGAATGGGACCAGGACCTTGGCCGGTGCTGAGAGCTTACCTGAGACTGGTGGGACTCAGAGATGAGCTCAACAACTGGGGACCCCCTGCAGGCGGGGGGCCAGTCATCAGGGCAGATGATGCAGATGAACTACTCATCATTGCCTGCTGTAGGGCCAGGATAGAAGTGATATTCTGCTCCAGGGCCTCCATTCTGGTTTCCAAGCCAGAAGGCTCCGCAGCTTTCGGCGTGGGCACAGAGGATCTTGGGCCTGCCACTGACACTCTTGCGAGTGCATCCTCGCCGAGGACTACAGTCTCGAGGAACCTCGCATGTTCTCCACCAGCCGAGGAATCCTTTTTGAGGACCTTGGTAGGGCGCTTCTCGGAGCCGCCCAAATCCCTCTGAGGGATTTTACCGAGTTTCTCAGGTGAAATCTTGACAGACCTTGAGAATGTCTTCTTCTTTCTATCAGGGTCAGAGGTCTTCTCAGAGGAGCTGCTGCCGCGGGACTCCGAGGATGCTCGGGCCTCATGGTAAGTGCTGGGCTTGGAGTTCGGCATCAGGGAAGTCTGTGCCGAGTCGAACCTTTGGAACAGTTTCTCCTCTTTTATTGGTCTTAGGCATCATAGCCTGGCATAGATCACGGGAGGTGCTATCATAGTCCAGTCCCAGGCAGCATAGGCAGCAGTCATGGGTGTCGGTTACTGACATGGTTTGACTGTAGTGGTCACATTTTTTGAACCCACCAGGAGACATAGTGGAAAACACCCAGTCAGGGTTGATGACCCCTGGGAAAAAAAAGGCACGAACGCTGGTCGAGGCAAGCCTCGAGGGTAAAAAGCCGAGAACAGCGCCGGGACAGGTACCGACTTGAGGCGGGAAGAGGAACCAGAATGCAAATGGGGAAAAGCTAACTTTTAAGGATATTAGCAAGGATTTTTTTTCCAGGGAAATAGGACAGACGTCTGTTGGGCTCCGCAGAAAAAAGGAGACTGAGCAAGATGGCACCCATGGGCGGGAAGGGGACCATGCATGCATGATAGCATGTCCAAAAGGCTTTCTTTGAAAGCTGGAAAATGCTTTGCACAGACTCCATCAGCACCGTCATCCATATGTAAGGACTGACTTCCTGTTTCTTCCTGGAGAAGGATAAGATACCCTCCAATTGTGTAACATTTTCTAGTCAAATTTATCCAGATATTTAGTCACCAAAAAATGAGTTGTTAAATAGAAAATTAGAGTTAATAGTTGGCTGTAAATATTACTAGTAGCTTTTGGACAGTTGGTGTTGAGGAATCTTTGGCTTTAAACCCGACTGATTTGTAATAATTAAACAGCTCTTATGAAGGTTAGATAACTGTTTTCTTTTTAATTATTATTTCACTCCTGAGAGATGTAAAATCATCCTGTAGTCTGCAGTAGCGGCCTATTAACATACATAGAATAAGAATCTAATGAATGTTATTTCCCTTGAAGTTTGGGAAATCTAATGAAAAAACAAACCTCAGAGCTTTCAAAGCTGTCAACAAGATGGCAACAGAAAAATAATGGGAAGGGAACTGATAGATAAAATCATTTTCAGTAAGCCTTCACAATATTTCTGTAATGCCATAAATATTTTCTGAAATGACTTGAAGGTCACATTGAAGGAACTGTCTGCAGAATGACTTTTGTAGTCATTCCTTATTCATGTTTTGTGTGGATGTTCAATAATTACTTGTAAAGTGGCAATAGGGAGATTCCTCCATTTTGATACAAATAGTGTAATATAACGAGTCCTTTTTTGGTTAGGTTCATTCAAATGGAAAGGATGGTAGATGCCTGGAATGCTCTCCTGAAGAAGGTGGTAGGACAAAAACATTGATGGAATTCAAAATGGAATGAGACAGACACAGAGGATAATTACATAGCAAGAGGATGGAATCAAAACAAATGTAAATAACTTCTAAATTACTGGGCAGACTAGATGGAACATGCTGGTCTTTATCTGCCGTCATTCCCTATGGGGGTTATTCTCTGCTACGAATAGCGGGGGTGGACAGCCCAATGGGACGTCCATCCCCGCTATTCGTACCGGCTCCTACCCCTGGCTAACTTCCCTATCGGTTGTGTGGGGAAGTTAGATGGGGCGGGGAATGTGCGGCCTGGGGGCAGAATCTGGGTGGGCAGTGGGTGTTCGCCGGCCCTGGACATACAGGGCTGATTCTAATGTTGGCCATGTATGTCCAGGGCCGGTAAAATGTCCGGGGAAGTTATTCCACCTCTGAGGTGGAAAAACTTCCATGGACATGATTTGCAGAACAGCCTGGGGTGCGGATGGGGCAGAGGGGGCCAGGGTTTATTACCTGCAGCCCGACCCTGGACTTAGGAGGCTAGATCAGGGGTCAGGGGGGGGCAGGGGGGATGGGGGGCGGGGTGGGGCAGGCGGAGGCGGGGGCAGCAGGCTGTTTGGACCCATAGGCGAATTATGTAGTACCACCCAAACTGCCCTCTAGAGCTCAGGATCTCCCACCAACAGATCCACATTCCACATCACTGCAATGGTGCTGGTGGAGGGGACTATCAACATAGGCCGAGCTGGGGGACAGACAACATGCAGGGCAGTCCATGCATTTCTGTACACATCCATATGGTGATAGCAGACAGACAGGAGGTCTAGAAATGCTCAGCTGCCCACCACCACTATCTGACATGCTCCAGCAGCGAGCACACTGAATCTGCAGCCGCTGCACCCTGCAAGGTGTTCCAGCCTTACACATACTAACTGCAACCAGTCTGCTAGCTAGTCCATAGTGCATATTACTGGAGGAAATGTGTGCACCCAAAACTGGGATGTCAGCACACCCACCAAGCGGATAGGTTAGTGATTAGGCCCCAAAAGGCAACCCATAGATATCACTTGAGAGAGATGCTGTTAGCACTATGGGAGACCTAGCCATGCCATGGTGACTGCTCAGTCAGGGTGAGAGTGACCTCCCAGGAGGACATGCAGGGGCCACCCTGTCCATGCAGCTGATGGCCGGCCACTACAATGTCCCAGCCATTGCACTATGCCCTGTGCTCATGCATCCTGCCCAGGCCACCCTATCCGAGCTATACCCACAGTACCTTGCTCCTCATTATGCACATTGGCAAGCTAACACTGGACACATTGCAAACAGTGTGGGCTGAGTAAGGTGTTGCAACCAGCACACACTGGATGGACAGACACACACTCCCACACCTATGCCAGCATAGTGCTGCTATAGATAGTTTTTGCAGTCCAGGCCAACTCAACAGTCCTGGACACAGCGCAGGCATGGCTATGGTATGCGATACTGTTGGGGTCACTCCCCAGGGTGGTGAACACTGTCAGACACCAGACCTGAAACACACTCCACAGACATCAGAGATATTGGTATGATATAGCTCAATGAGCAGATTGTGCTTAACTTAGGAATTGCTATCTGCCAGTAATCATAGCAACATTGTGATATATGTGTACTGTATTCCCAGGTTTAGGGTGCCATTGCTAAGGTCTGCACGTACTAGTATTGTGAGATGTACGCAAGGCCCGATATCCTGCCTGTCCATGAGGCTTTGGATAATGGAGACTGTGGGTGTGGTTCTTTCTGCTCCTGTTGGCCGCTGCTCTAGGGCAGAAGTCCCCAACTCCAGTCCTGGTGGGCCATACACTGTTCATGTTTTCCTGCTGTCCCTAATGAATATGCATGAGATACATCTGAATACCATGGGGGCGGTGCATGGAAATGAACCACACGCATCTTTATTAGAAACAGCATATAACGTGAATGATTTGTGGCCCTCCAGGACTGCATTTGGGGGACTGTGCTCTAGGTAATGCACATGTTTATGTGGAGTGTGCTGTTTAAGGTAAAATATGAGCATTTCACCCACACTTTGGTTCTGGGCAGCAAAGGTTCAGTCTTTACTACACGTGTTTTTAGTGGGAAAAATATGGGGAATATATTGGCAGGGGCCACAGCTAGGATTTGAACCTGTGACCTTCTGCTCTTGGACACACTGTCTGTGTGCACTGCACCACCATGTTGCCACAGATATGCTGCATTCCCTGGGGAGTCCATGACTGTACATCCGACAGGGCCTGTTTGTTGCAGTGCACGGCACCCACCTGGACAGGGCTAGGCCATGGTCTGCTGTGGGCACCAGCCGCTGCCACCTCCGCCGCCAGTACCACTCCATCCTTAGATTGGAGACAGCATAGACCCTGACGGATTTGTGGCCCTCCTGGACTTCATTTGGGGGATTCTGCCGTAGGTCATGCGCATTTTTATGGTGTTTGTGCTGTGTGGGGTAAAATATAGGTGTTTGACCCATGCTTATGTTCTCAGCAATAAAGGTTCAGTCTTTCCTACCATGTTTTCTTCATGGATAAAATATGGGGACTGGGTTGGCAGGAGCCACAGCTGGGACTTGAACCTGTGACCTTCTGCTCTTGGACACACTGTCTGTGTGCACTGCACCACTGTGTTGCCACAGGTATGCTGCATTCCCTGGGGAGTCCATGACTGTACATCCGACAGAGCCTGTCTGTTGCAGTGGACGGCACCCACCTACACAGGACTGGGCCTGGACTGCTGTGGGCAGCTGCCACTGCCCCCTCCAACACCAGTGCCCCTCTGCCACTTTGCTGACATGCCCTTCTGCTGGTGGTGCTGGTGGTACGCAGTCTCAGGCCATCCTGTGTGCGGGTAGGCGGCTGCCTATGGTGCGTGTTCTGGGGTAGGGGTGCCTGCATAGACGTCCACGCTTCCCCCCAAGCACCGCCTGCCGCTGTTCTGTGCCCTTGGGGGTACCTGCTGGGTACTATCCCCTGTGACACTGTGGGACGCACAATCGTGCCCATGTTGGGCCCTCATCAGTTGCTGGCTGGCTGCTGTACAGTTTCAGCATTCCTATGTGCCACCTAGGCATCTGCCTGGTCCGCACTGTGCCCCGGCTGCACCACAGCATGTGCCGCCTGCAGCCCTCTGTGGCCCCTTTTCAGGCATCTGACCAGTTGCCCGTTCCGACATGCCCGCCCTGCTGTTGCGGGACATGTGCATGCCATAGGACACATGTGCATGCAGAGGGAAACCCTGATCAGTGCTCTTTCTGTGGGATCATTCACCTTGTATGGGGACGGAGAGTAGACCTTTCCATAATTCATATCTTTTTTTGGGTGCTTTCTCGGGAGTGTTTTTTGATGTTTCCCATTAAAACCACTGTTGCCCAGCTTGGTTATGTTTTTTCTATATTTTGTTGGGGTCATTTTCAGTGTTTATTTGCCCTTTTGTTCTGTGCACATGTATCACACATCACTTTTTGTAGGTTTCCCTGGGTTTGCTGTACATTGCTGACAGAAATGGTTTCTCTTCCCTTTAAATCGGCTCTAAAGCGAGGTTTTCACTCGCGGTATTTTTTGCCTCGGATTTCAGCCTAGCTAATGTGCGGGGAGCCTCTCCCCTCCCACTCTCCACCCATTGACCCCCTTCTCTCCGCCCCTGAGGAGCCTTCCTCCGCCCTACGGGAGCCTTTATCCGCCTTCATCGCACATTAGCACGCCGTGCACATGAGCGCCGCGCACATGAGCGCCGTGCACATGAGCGTGCATATTTGTGCCCCGTACGCGACATTAGCGTGCGCTAAGGTACCTTAGCGCACGCTAACGTCGCGCAGCGCACATTAGCGCACAGTAGTGCACATTAGCGCGGTTTAGTAAACATATCCCCTAGTGTTGCAGCTGAGTCTCATGAGAAAAGTCAGGAAAAATTGTAACTTTTGATCCCAAAAACAGCACATTCTTATTTTTGAAATAAAGATGTAGAACCATGTTCCTGTTCAGCTCAAGGGCAAAGGTCACAAGCGAGGTAGTTCTTTCTGTTACATCTTCCAGAGAACTTTCAAGAAATCCAGTCAGATTCAAAGACTCTTGCATAACAGCAGACTCACTGGACCCCTTAGACATAGTCTTCAAGGAAAAATATTGGGCCCGAGCCACCGGAGAAATATACTCCAAAGGAATTTTTAAAACCTCCAACATATATTTATGTAGCATCTCAAGGGGCGCCAGAACTAGAGATTGGAAAATTTAAGAAGCGCAAATTATTAAGCCTACTTTGATTCTCTAGCCTTTCCAACTTCCCAGCTACCAACAATTTATCCTTGGCTATAACAACATTAAAGTCGATCTGGTCAGCACAATGGACTTTTAAGAGTCCAAACCTTGCCCCTTGTTGGTTCTACTCCCAAACTAGACCTTCCAGAGTCCCAGAAATAGTTGACAAATCCTCTTTTGCTTTGCTAATGTTAGATAAGAGAGAGGAAGTCAAACCAGCAATGGCATCCCGCAGAACTTCCATAGTTACTACTGCTCCAACAAGCCAGGAACTAGTGCACCAATGGCCATGTCACCAGTGGACACCTCCTTCAGCCCCTGGACTTCAGAACATTGTCCCAAAGCATCTTGGCTCAAACCCTCCATCGGTGACAAAGCAGCAACAGGGGCCTCCTTGACACAAGACGCTGGGACCTCTCCAACAGGATTCACCAAGAACTACTCATCACGCCACTGATAGTGCTTCCGGGTCTCGGTGGCACAGTACACTGCTCAGGACTCAGCGAATCCCCTCGATGCTCTGGTCTGGTGTGAAAGACCTAGATGGACTGGCTGAAAGAATGCGGTCATCCTCCCATGCCACATAATCCTCCAGAGTCCTCTGAGCCAACAGAGGTAATCGAACCGAGGCTTGCTTCCTCAATGGCATCCCAGAGAAAGATCACTCAGAGGCAGGAGCAGCAGTGAGAGTGTCCTAACATGATGCCATCTTGCCCCCCCCCCCAATGTCCTTAAGCACCTCTGTACCTTTTCTAACTCCACTATATCTTTGTTTAGATGTGGTGACCTGAAGTGCATGCAATATTCAAGATGCAGCCACACCTATGGAGCGATACCGAGGAATTATGATATCCTTTATATTATACTCCATTTCTTTCATTATAATTCCTAGCATTATATTAGTTTCTTGGCTGCTGCTGCATACTGAGCAGAGAATTTCAATGTACTATCCACGAGGACACCTAGATCCTATTCCTGGGTGGTGGCTTCTAATGTAGAACCTTGTATCGCATAGCTATAGTCTGGGCTGTTCTTCCCTAAGTGCACAACTTTGCATTTGTCCACATTAAATTACAACTGCCATTTGTGCACCTAGAGCCTTATATTCCTAAAAAACTGAGCTCTTGAATTTAGTCTCCAAAAGTAGGCTCCCAACTTTGTGCCCTATTTTCAGCCACAGGAGCCTATCTTAATTTAGGAGCTTAAAATGTATGCGCCCAAATTTAGTCCTGCCATTCATTTGCTTAGATTTATGAGCCTAATTAAGGTGCTTAGTGATGAAAATCAATGCTAAGCTCCTAACCTTTTTACTTCACCCCCATTACTACCCACTTTTATGCTCCTAAATTTAGGAGTTTAGTGAAATTTTAAGAACAAATTTAGTCAGCCCTAGTAAATTCTCAAAGAGGCCAATTTAGAAGCATAACTCTCAAAGTTAGGAGTATAAATCCTTTAAATATCGGGCCCCCAGTCTTGTACTCCCTTCTAAACCTTCTCTTTCATATTTTTTTTTCTCATTCTACAGAAGCCCTCAACTGTTTTAAGATTTAATCATTTACATAAGTTTCTTTGACGTTCAAAATCCATGATCTTAAATGTGTTTCAGTTAGCTTTTACTGCTTTTCTTCCAGTCTTTGGCAGGCTATCTTTTTACACTCTCTCAATTTAAATGTAGGGTTGTAGCATAAAATTAGCAGAGTAGCATCTCCCCTATATCTGCAGGAGTCCACTTAATTGTAGTTAATCTTTTAATTTTTTTAGATTAAATCATGTGGTCTGTCTTCTGCTAAAATGGGTGCATGAACAAGTTTACCTTGGTCTACATTTGTAACTGGAATGTTATCTTCTTCTGCAGTGGCTTCACTATCATGGTTCCACAATATGAAATGCATGGCTTCTCATTGATCTATATTGTCACTGCATAATTCATTACAGTGGCCTAGTGGTTGGAGCAAGTTGCCAGAGGGCTGGGAGTTCAAATCCCACTGGAGAATAGCAACCTCAGGCCAGAGGGACAGGGCTTTCTAGTCCCACAGGTGCTCTTTGTGGCCTTGGACAAGCCACTTAAACCTCCCTTGCCTCAGGTACACAATGTAGATTGTGAGCCCTCCAGGGAAAAGGGAAATATATACTGTACCTAAATGTACACTGTTTTGACCTGGTGAAAGGCGGTATATAAGCATTGCTAAATAAATACATTAAAAAAAAAGAGTGTAAGTCATGAGAGGATTTTGTCTTCTACCATATCATCAGCTCTTGAGCTTCACCGCTTTCTCCCTCTCATTCAACTATCTCCTCTCTCTCTAAGGCAACCTCACCCTCCTTTGCCCCATACTGTCTCCTCTCTGCCCCGTACTTTGCTACTCCTTCTCCTTCTCTCATTTGGAGATATCTACCCCAATCCTGGCCCACCTAGACTTCTATCACACTCCGAGAAGAGATTTTCACATAACACCTCCAATCTTATTCATATCCCTCTCCTTTCCCCTTCCACTCCTTTCCCTCTTTTGAAGTCCACTCCATCTGCCTTTTCACTCCACTACCTCTCCGGGTAGCTGTTATTTAGCGACCTCCTGACAAGTCTACTTCTACCTTTCTCATTGACTTTGACTCGTGGCTTTCCTTCTTTCTGGAATCCTCCTCCCCCACTCTTATTCTCAGGGATTTTAACATTCATGTTGATAACCCATCTGATCCTTATGCTTTAAAGCTTCTCTCCCTTACCTCCTTGTTTGACCTCCAGCTTTGCTCTACTGCCCCCATTCACCAGCATGGCCACTGCCTTGACCTGGTATTTTCTCTAGTTGCTTACCCTTGAATTTCTGTAGCTCAGTTCTTCACTTATCTGACCATCACTTTTTAAGTTTCAATATTCATCACCTGCTGCCTCAACCTCATCCTGTCTCCTCCGGCCTATTTAGAAATCTTCATGCTATCGATCCTTTGGTTCTCTCTTCCACTGTTTCTTCATCTCTTTCCTCCACTATCTCATCTAAGTCTGTTGTCGAGGCAGTAGCTTCCTATAAAGCTGCACTCTCCTCTGCTCTGGATACTCTTACTCTGCCCATGCCACATTCTGTGAGGCGTTCTGCACCCAAGTCCTGGCTTTCATCCACTACCCACTATCTATGTTCCTGTGCTTGTTCTGCTGAGCATGCTTGGCTCAAATCCCGCTCCCTTGCAGGCTTTCTACACTTCAAATTCATGCTTGTCTCTTTCCAGTCAGCCATAGCTCTTGCCAAACAAGACTATTATGTCCATCTGAATAACTCCCTTGCCTCTGATCCTCGCCGTCTCTTTACTACTCTCAGATCTCTCCTCAAAGTGCCTCTGCCTCTGACCCCTCCCTACCTTTCTTCCCAAACCCTGGCTATTTCCATAACAAAATCCACAAGATCACCCTCCAATTCACCACAAATTCAGTTACTTCCCCTCTCCCCCTCTTCACGCCCAACTTTCCCCCCTCTTCACTCCCAACTTCCCAACTTCCCCCCTACCTCTGCTACCTTCTCTTCCTTTCCTGTGATCTCTGAAGATGAAACTGCACACCTTCTTTCTTCCACCAAACTCACCACCTGCTCCTCTGATTCTATCCCCACCCATCTTCTAAGTCCCATCTCCTCTACTGTTGTCCCTTCCATCTTTCATATTCTTAACATATCGCGCTCCACTGCAACTGTCCCTGCAGCCTTCAAGCATGCTGTGGTCACACCTCTCCTCAAGAAACCCTCACTTGATCCCACCTGTCCTAATTATCAGCCCACCTCCCTCCTTCCCTTCGTTTCTAAACTACTTGAACGTGCGGTTCACCACCGCTGCCTCGACTTCCTCTCCTCTCATGCCCTCCTGGATCCTTTACAGTCTGGCTTTCGTCCTTTACACTCTACTGAAACGGCTCTTGCCAAAGTCTCCAGTGACTTGTTCCTGGCAAAATCCAAGGGCCTTTACTCTGTCCTCATCCTTCTTGATCTCTCTGATGCTTTTGACACTGTTGACCACAACCTTCTCCTCGATACCCTGTCCTTGCTTGGTTTTAAGGGCTCTGTACTATCCTAGTTCTCCTCCTATCTCTCCCATCGCTCTTTCAGTGTTAGTGCTGGTGGCTCCTCCTCTTCTGCTATCCCGCTCCCAGTTGGTGTACCCCAAGGATCTGTCTTGGGTCCGCTCCTTTTCTCTCTCTATACCCAGTCCCTTGGTGCGCTCATCTCTTCCCATGGCTTTCAGTACCAACTTTATGCCGATGACTCCCAGATCTACCTCTCTATGCCTGAAATCTCTCCGGCAATCCAGATCCAGATTTTTGCCTGCCTTTCTGACATTGCTGCTTGGATGTCTCACCGCCACTTGAAATTGAACATGGTCAAGACTGAACTTCTTATCTTTCCCCTAAAACCTCCTCTCCACTTCCTCCTTTCTCAGTCTCTGTGGATAACTCTCTACTCCTTCCTGTTTCCTCGGCTCGCAACCTTGGGGTTGTCTTTGACTCCTCTCTCTCCTTCTCCACATACATTCATCTGATAGCTAAGACCTGCCATTTCTCTATAACATCAACAAAATCTGCCCATTCCTTTCTGAACACACTACAAAGATGCTTATCCACTCCTTAATCACTTCCCGTCTTGACTACTGTAACCTACTCCTTGCTGGTCTCCCTTTGAATCATCTCTCTCCTCTTCAATCTGTTCAACACTCTGCTGTGCGGCTAATCTTCTACCAGCCTCGTCATGCTCATATTACCCCTCTTCTCAAGTCACTTCATTGGCTCCCTATCCATTTCTGCATCCAGTTCAAACTTCTCCTGTTGACCTATAAAGGCATTCACTCTGCAGCTCCTCACTACCTCTCTTCTCTTATCTCTCCTTACACCCTCCTCAGGAACTCCACTCTTTTGGCAAACTGCTTCTATCTGTGCCCTTCTCTTCTATTGCTAACTCCAGACTTTGCTCCTTTCATCTTGCTGCACCTTACGCTTGGAACAAACTACCTGTGTCTGTATGCCAGACACCTTCTCTGACCCTTTTCAAATCCAGGCTGAAAACTCACCTCTTTGCTACTGCTTTTGGATCTTGACTCATCTGATCTCCTTGTTTCTTTACCTTTCCCCCTTGTTTTAACCCTCTCTATACCTTCTGTGTTGTCTGTCTTGACTAGATTGCAAGCTCTGATGAGCAGAGACTGTCTCTTACATGTCTGTGCAGTGCTGCGTACGACTTGTAGTGCTAGACAAATGCTCAGTAGAAGTAGTAGTAGTAGGAAGGTAACAGAAACAGCTTGGTGCTGGGCTGCTGCTTTCTTGCTGGTAGGGATGCTTGGAGAAGAGATGTCATTGCTGAGATTGGAGAAGAGTAGGTATGCTGAGAGGTGCAAGGGTGAGAGGAGTCATGAGCACTGGAATGAGAGAGGCTGCAGAGGCCCTGGCCCCATGAAAGATTTGCTGCCAGCTACCCATTTCTCCCACCTGCCCAGCACTGCAATCACTTGCAAAGCGGTGGAAGCTTGTTCTTTTGCACATACCACTCTGGCCATTCTCCACTGATTCTGGTCTCTCACACCATATACAAAAGCTGAAATTAGACAGCAAGTACTTCCATTTCTCATGAGAAACAAGAAGTACTTGCTCTCTGGTTTCAACATCTGGACAATACCAGCGGCTAGAGCCGGCAGAGGAAAAAGAGAAAGAGAGACGGGAGTGAAAATACAAGCTTCTCACACTGCAAAAGATTTAGAGGTTCTGGTAGGAGAAGGGTGCTGATGCTAGGAATAGGGCTGGAAGATGGGTCTGATCATGGACTGGGGGCTGACATGGGGACTAGGGACTGGAGAAGGGAGCTTTCGGCCGATGAAAAGGCTGGGGACTGACAAAGGGGCAGGTGGGAGAAGGAGGCTGGTGCTGATGCAGGGGCTAGAGGAGGGGACTAGGGGTTGATGCTAGTGGTGAGACTGGGTGTTGATCACAGGGACTGGGAATGATATAGAGGCTAGGGATGGGAAAAGGTGGCTGATGCTGGCATATGGAAAGAATGACAGAAGGGACAAGTGCTGAGGATGGAAGAAGAAATCTTGGAGTTAACATTGTGGGATAGGAACAAGGGCAGATGCTAAGCAATGGGGTAGGAGAAGGAGGCTAGAAGAATGATGTAGGAACAAGGCTGGTGCTGGGAGAAGGGTGCTCAGAGCTAACATGAGGGCTGGAAATAGGAAAAGAGGCAGATTCTAAGGAATGGGGTGGCAGAAATGATATAATTCTGGGCCTGGGAAATGGGGCTGGGGGCTGAGAAGTAGACAGGTGGGAGAAGGGAGATGGGATTGGCCGCGACAGTGGTGTGGGGTTTCTGCTTTCTCCTTCCTGCCAATTTCAACCCCTCCCTCTATCTTAGTCTTACTCCTTTTCCTCCTTCAAAGTGCACTCCATCTGCCCTTTTAAATCCCTTACCTATCTGGATAGCTGCTATCTATGGACCACCTGACAAGTCTACCTCTGCCTTTCTCTCTGACTTTGACTTATGGCTTTCCTTATTTCTTGATTCTTATTCCCCTTCCCTTATTCTTGGTGAGTTTAACATTCAGGTTGATATCCCTTCTGACCCCTATGCTTCCAAACTCCTTTCCTTTACCTCCTTATTTAACCTTCAGCTTTGCTGTTCTGCCGCGGCTCATCAGCATGGCCATTGCCTTGACCTTGTTTTCTTCTCTAATTGTTTACCCTCTAATTTCTGTATTTCAGCTTTTCCCTTATCTGACCATCACCTGGTTAGCTTCACTCTTCATCACTCCCCACCTCAAACTCATCCAGTCTCCTACCTTTTTAGGAATCTTCATGCTATCAATCCATTAGCTCTCTCCACCATTGTCTATTCACCTTTCTCCTTCACTTTGTCTTCTAACTCAGTTGATGAGGCTATAGTTTCCTACAAAACTGCTCTGGAATCACTTGCTCCCCCGTCCTATGTTCTGTCAGGCCACTATACCTCAGCCCTGGCTGTCTTCAACTACCCGCTACCTTCGTTCCTGTGCCCATTCAGCTGAGTGCATTTTGCTCAAATCCTGCTCTCTTTTTGACTTTCTTCACTTCAAATTCATATCTATTTACTTATTTCTTATCTGTCATAGCACTCATCAAGCAAAACTACTATGTCCTTCTAACTAACTCTCTTGCCTCTGACCCCCCATGTCTCTTCTCTACTCTTCTCTCTTCAAGGCACCTCCACCTCTGACCCTCCCTGCTCTTTCTGCCCAAACCCTTGCTGACTATTTCCATGACAAAGTCTACAAGATTATATTTCAATTCCCCTCAAAATCAGCTTCATCCCCTCTTCTCCCTCTTCAATACAAACGTTTTCCTTCAATTTCTGTTACCCTTTCTTCCTTTTCTAAGATTTCTGTAAGAGGAAACCTCTAATTTTTTTTCTCCTTTAAACTTACTACCTGTTCCTCTGATCCTATCCCCACCCATCTCCCTAACTCCGTCTCCTACTCTGTCATCTCTTCCATCACACACATTCTAAACCTATCATTCTCTACTGCAATTTTCCCTGCAGCCTTCAAGCATGCTCTAGTCACACCTCTCCTCATGAAACCTTCACTTGACCTTACTTGTCTTTCTAATTATTGACCCACCTCCCTTCTTCCCTTCATTTCCAAAATTCTTAAACATGCAGTTCTCTGCCATTGCCTTGATTTTCTCTCCTCTCAAGCCCTCCTAGATCAATTTCAATCTGACTTTTGTCCCTTACTGAAATGGCCCTTGGTAAAGTCTCCAGCAACTTGTTCCTGGCTAAAACTAAAGGCCTTTACTCTGTCCTCATTCTTCTTGACCTTTCTGCTGCTTTTGACACTGTTGACCACCAACTTCTCCTTGATAGACTGCCTTCACTTGGTTTTAAAGGTTCTGTACTGTCCAGGTTCTCTTCTTATCTCTCCCATCGCTCCTTCAGTGTCTGTTCTAGAGGTTCCTCCTCTACTGCTATCCTTCTCTCAGTTGGTGTACCCCAAGGGTCTGTTCTAGGCCCTCTCCTTTTCTCTGTCTATATCCAGTCCCTCAGTGCTCTCATCTCCTCCCATGGCTTTCAATATCATTTTTATGCTGATGGCTCTCAGATCTATCTATCTGTCTACACCTGATATTTCTCTTACATTCCAAGCCCATATCTCTGCCTGCTTTCTGACATCGCTGCCTGGATGTCTTACTGCCATTTGAAATTGAACATGGCCAGAACCGAACTTCTTATTTCCCCCCTAAACCCTCTTTCTCCCTTCCTCCCTTCTCTATCTCTGTTGATAACACTCTTCTGCTTCCTGTTTCCTCAGACTGCAACCTTGGAGTCATCTTCGTCTCCTCCCTCTCCTCCACACATATCCAACAGATAGCAAAAACCTGTCAATTATTTCTCTATAACATTAACAAAATTCACCTCTTCCTTTCAGAACACATTACTAATACACTTATCCACTCTTTAGTCACTACTCACCTCGATTATTTCAACCTCCTCCTTGCTGGTCTCCCTCTGAATCATCTTTCTCCCCTTTAATCTGTTCAAAACTCTGCTGTGCGGCTAATCTTCCACCAGCCCCAAAATACTAATATAACCCCTCTTCTCAAATCACTTCATTGGCTTCCCTTCCATTTCCATATCCAATACATAGCTCTCCTTCTGACCTATAAGTGCATTCATTCTATTGCTCCTCAGTACCTTTCCTCTCTTCTCTCTCCCTACACCCCTCATCATGAACTCCACTCTTCTCTGACTTGCTTCTCTCTATGCCCTTCGCTTCAGCAGCCAATTCCAGACTTCAGTCCTTTCACCTTGCTTCTCCTTATACCTGGAACAAATTATCTGTATCTTTATGCCAGGTTTCATCTCTCTTCCTTTTCAAATCCATGCTAAAGGCTTACCTCTTTCAGATCGCTTTTGGATCTTAATCCTTTGTTCTTCTTCTGTCTCATTACCCTTCCCTACTTACCCTTGTTCTCATCTATTGTACTGTCCGTCTTGATTAGATTGTAAGCTCTGATGAGTTTGTAGTGCTATATAAATGATTAACAGTAGTAGTGGTAGTAGTAGTAGGACTTGGAGATGGATCTGATGCTAGAGCTGGGAGAAGGGGCAGTGAGCTCATGAAGGGTGAAGGACACATACTGTGGGGGGACAAAGGCAGTTGCAGAGGAAGGAAAAGATGGAGGGGCATGATAAATGGATATTGGAGAAAGAGGTAGGTGGGTGGGTACTGGGGAAGAGGAGAAGGAAATATGGAAGAATAGGTAGGAGAATGCTGCTGGAAGATGCATGAGAGGCAGGGCAATGGATGCTAAGGCAAAGGGGAAAAAGAGACAAAAGGCTATGAAGAAGGTGAGAGACTATGGAAGGGGAATCTTTTAAGGAGGTGAAAAAAGGTGAACATATGGGAGGTAAACGGGAGCAGGAGATTTGCTTTCACCTTTGGCCGATAGTATATTTTGGAACAAGATAGTGTTGTTAAAAATTCTTTTTCTAAAAATAACGGGCTCGATATTCAGTGGTGGCAACTAGCCAATCTAACATGGTTAGCCACTGCCGCTGAATTTTAATCCCAGATATTCCATACCATGGTATCATCTGGCCCTGGAATGAATATCTAGCTTGCAGGATTTGCAGTAAGGTAAGTGAGCAGTTGCTGCCCAGTTAGCTTCTGTGGCAAAAGTTAAGCCAGCCTTTGCTGTGCCTGCCTTTCACAAGATAGGCATAACTGGGCAGTGGTTCAATATCACCGCTGCCCAGTTAAGGCTGGGGACCATTCCTGGAACACCCCGAAACTAGCAGCTTGGCATCGGAATGTACCACTGAATATCCCTCTCAGCGGAATTTATACAGTTTGCAGGTCTGCAAACCGTGTAAATTCCTTTGAATATCTGGCCCGATACTTCTAATAAGCGTAGGCTTCTTTTTTATGTTAGAAAAGCACCTGGATATTCCAGGTGATAGCTTCTATGTTATTGTGAACTAGGTGTTAAATTGTTGAGAATATAATTTCTATAGCAATGGTGTATGTTTCTAGTATATCATGTGGCCTAATTTCAAATCTGTATAATTTTTAATTTACTGCTTGAACTGTCAGCTCATTTGGGACAGAGATCAGAAAAGTAAAATTAATTATGGAAACACAGAGGAATTGTGTTACTTGATGAGATTCTTGAGTTATTTTATTAATTATTTGAAGTTTTAGATGTGCTAAACATAGAAAAAAAGAGCACACTACTGTATATGTCAAAGTGTCAAAACGTTTCCCATTAACTTTGTACATGTCAAAGTATCAAACATTTTCCATTAATTTTCTAGATATTACAGTATTCATCTTAAAGGTGTCTAATTGTTTGGGATTTAGTGGGCTATTTATTAAACTGTGTTAATTGGTCAATATGGAAATTAAAGCATGTTCATATTTAGTGTGGGCCTGTGCTAACAGTTAAAGCAGTGTTTTAACAGCATGCGGTAATTCCCATGTTAAATAGCTTACACTGAAGAGAGTGGGGGATGGGCATTGGATGGCCAGGTACTGCGCCTTGCAATTTATTTAACTGGTTTTGATATGCCATTTTGCTACCAGGAAAAATGGTGCACAGTTGACAAAGATAAATAGTGATGGATTACGATGAGTTATAGTGAGTTGTGCTAATGGGTGAAAGGTTGACAATTGGCATAGTGTCAGTGGGTTATAATAAGCTCAGCAATAGGTACTATAGATATTCAGCTGATCGTTCTTCAGGAGTGTTGGTGTGTGTCACGGTGTTCTTGGAAGAGGTGTCTTTAGGTGTTTGCTAAAGGCTTTGTTTGACTGGATGTGGGTGGCAGTGCATTACAGAGAGTAAGGGCGTAGAGTGAGAAGGCTCGTAGCAGGCATGTTGGGTGCACTTGCGTACCTGTGGTGGCAAGCTGAGAAGATTCAGTGTGTTCTGTCTATGCAGCCTGGTAGTGCTGGGGGTGCTGATAGTTTGGAGGTGTTGGACTGTGAGGCCGTTTTGGCTCTGTGTGTGATAGTGAGGACTTTGAACTTGATCCTAGAGGCAATGGGTAGCCAATGGAGGGATTTCAGTATGGGAGAGATGTGGGAGTGTCTGGATGCTCTGAAGATTGTGCGTGCTGTGGTATACTGTGCTAGTTGTAGTGGTAGGATAGTGGGCTTAGGCAGCCCTTGGTATATGGCGTTGCAATAATCATACGGGGGTGACAGTAACTTGACAGACTGCATGGAAGTTCTTGGAGGAGGAGAATAGGGGGTGTAGGCTGAGCTTAAAGAGACTGCCTTGGTAGTGTTTTGGATGTGTGCTTGAAAGTCGAGTTGCTGATCTAGGGTGACTCTAAGGTACTTGACCTGAGTTTTGACTTGGAGGTCTTCCTCAATCACAGCTTCATCGTTTGCAACTCATTCAAAATACCGTTGCTCGGATCATCTCACATGCAACTCGTTTCAATTATATCACACCACTTCTTATCAGTCTCCATTGGCTCGCTGAGCAATACTGAATCCGCTACAAGATTCTTATCTCAGTTCACAAGGCCATCTACTCACAAACTCCTCAGTATCTATCCGATCTCCTCCGTTTCCATAACCCAATCCGCAGTCTTCATTCAGCTCATATCAATTGTCTTCACTTCCCATCACCAAACAATGTTTACTTTGAATTCACTCGCCATTCCACTTTCTTTTTCTTGGGCCCCTCCCTCTGGATTTCTCTCCCAACTGTTCTTTGCCTAGAATCTTCTCTCCCCAAGTTTAAGCCTCTTCTCAAAACTCACCTTTTTCTTTCTGCCTTTAATCTGTCACTACTACCTCCTAACCTTTCTGCTGCTATTTTATCCTTTCTGGCTGCATAAATGACTTTTCTTTTCTGTCAAATATTGTAATTCCTTTCCTTTTCCTGGCCTGCGGCCTGTTTTCTTGAATTTCAATTTTGTAAACTACTCTGATGTCATAAAGGGTGATATAAAAAGTGTGCAAATAAAGATAAAGATAAAGAGGTCCATGTCATCATTTATGATGGTTGAGGGAGGCATGAAGACGGGGTCTCTGGTAATGTGTAGGATGTCGGTCTTGCTGAAGTTGACTGTCAAGTTGCGTTGCTGGAGCCATTTGACTATTTCCTTGAAGCAGGCTGAGAAATTGGAGCAATCGGGTGCAACTGTGGAGAAAAGGGTGTAAATCATAACATCGTCAGTGTAGATCCGGTAGCTGACGTTGAACTCCAGGATGGTTGTGCATAAAGGTCGGATGTAAATGTTGAACGGAATTAACATGGAGGTAGTTACTACACATTAACTGATAACACATAGGGGCATGTTTACTAAATGATAATGCGTGTTAAGTGCTGCCACTGCCCATTCATTTCTATGGGCCATTGCAGCACTTGATACGCATTAATTTTACTTACAGTGCGTTAGCCTTTAGTAAACATGACCTATAATGTGGAGTAGTTAATGCTGCCTCAAGTAGTGCAGCTAAGTGCATTGCATTGTCTACCATATGTTTATTTAACACAAGGCAACTTAATTTACTCTGTGTTTACTGCATAGCAAAATGTTTGTTATGCTTCCAACAGTGAATGCAGAGGTTTTGTAGGTACTGTGCTTTAAGTTTGGCAGCTACTCCATGGAAACTGCAATTTAGATAAATGAAGTCCTTAATTGTTAGGGAACTGTTCCATAAAGTCATGTCTTCTGATTTTGTGTGAAGATCTACCCTTTCAATGGATATAGCGAAAGGACTTTCTAACACAAGGCATCTTAACCCCCCAATCAGGACAAACCCAGTCAGTCTGGTTTTCAAGATACCTGCACTGAATTTAATTTCAAGAACTTTTCAACCAAAGGACCTACAAAGTGGATATGTGCAATGAACATGCATCAGACAGATTTGCATGCACTGTCTCTATTGAATGCAAAGTTATCTCATGTGTATTGACTGTGCATATCTCAAAAACCAGACTGGCTGAGTGTGTCCTGAGTACTGAGTTGAGAATCACTGCTCTCACTGAAAGGTACATGACCGAGGGGGTACAAGAAAATTAGAAAAGAGACCCCAAAAAAAGTAAACCGAAGGAGTTCTTGTGGATGGTGAAGGCAAAGGGGGTTATTTTAAAAGGCTTTGAGGGTCATTTTAAAAGGGTTAGTTGTGATTTGGACGTTTGAAGACATACATGTGGACGCTGAAATCGCAGATGTCTCTGGTGCAAGGATGTCCAAATAGGCACAGGGGTGCGGCCAGGGAGGAGCAATGGACATAAAAATTCCCATTTAATCTCAGAAAAGTCAGAGACATCTGCAGGCACATCCATGTTTATACCTGCTCCAGGCAGGAATAGGCATCAGGAAAGTGCTTGTTTTCACTTCAAAACATCTAGAGAAAATGGAGAGTTAAGTGTCTAGTCTAAGATCATAAAGACCCACACTGAGATTTAAACCCTGATCCCTCTGCTCGCAAACTACTACTCTAACCATTATACTAGTAGACACCTTGCTTCTGAGCTGCTATCCTGGAGACATCTATATAGACATTTGATATTCGGGCACGTCCACATTTCTGAAATCATGCCTGAACTTGCATGTGCCTGCTTTTTTTTCAGAGATTCTGACTTTGACGTCCCAGATTGCACTTGGACGTCCCACTGTAAAATATGTCTTCGTATGCCCTAAGAACTTCACGGAATGACACGCAAGAATAAAAGCCCTGAAAAAAGTATAGGTTCACACCTGTAATATATTTATTTGATGATTCCTCAAAACAAAGTATGGAAAGGCAAAAGTAAGATAAAAGCAAAACAGAACAAAAAACACACAAAAGGGTTCTTTTAAAAGGCTTATTCACATTTTAAACGTAGATGCAGTGGCAGAAAAATGTGGAAGCAGCATCCACATGGAAAATGTGATTTTCAAAAGCTGAGATTTTCATGTTTTGATGCCAGGTTGTTCTTTGCATGTATTTCTGGGAGGTGTTCCAGGGTCATTTTGGGGTGTAGTTTTGGCAGTGCTGGGGTTTGCATGTCTATGACATATTTCACACAGGCCACCAACGTGCAGGGCAGAATTTCTGAATGTGTCAATTTGCACCTGCTATAAATCATGAAAAACCACTGGCCTCACTATTATTTTGCTTTGCGATTCCTTGGCTTAAGTATCATCAGTGTCCACATAGGTATGTCCTAGACTAACTTTTATTTCCATATGCCCTCTCCTTTGTTTCTCTCAAACATATCTTCCACCCCTTTCCATAGATGTCTGAACATTCCATATCCCTGCATCCCTCTCCGCCAGGAGTCTCCAAATCCAGTCCTGAAGGGCTGTAAATCAGTCAGATTTTCAGGATATCCCTAATGAATGTGCATGAGATAACTTAAAATACAATGGGGGCAGTGCATGCAAATATATCTCATGCATATTCATTATACAAAAAACAGCCATACTGAGAACCATACAATAATATTACACAAAAAACTCCCAGGTTAAAAAACTCTATAAAACACATCACTATTAAAGAGTACTAATCAAACTTAGACAGTTCACATAGACTGGAAAACTTTTAAACTCTTCATTTAGGGAGAAAAATATGTCAGGACAATGTCTTATCAGCTATGTGGCAACAATAGGCTGTAGGAGAATAGAGATCTCAGCTGGTTCTCTTCTTCTCTTCTATGGTTCTTTCAGTGTTTGTTCTGGTGGATCCTCTACTGCTATCCTGCTCTCAGTTGGTGTACCCCAAGGATCTGTCTTGGGTCCACTTCTTTTCTCTCTATACCCAATCTCTTGATGCACTCATCTATTCCCAAGGCTTTCATGACCATCTTTATGCTGATGACTCCCAGATCTACCTCTCTACACCTGAAATCTCTCCAGCAATCCAAGTCTGGATCTCTGCCTGCCTTTCTGACATTGCTGCTTGGATGTCTCACTGCTACTTGAAACTGAACATGGCCGAAACTGAGCTTCTTATTTTTTCCCCTAAAACCTCCCCTCCCCTTCCTCCTTTCTCAGTCTCTGTGGATAACTCTCTACTCCTCCCTGTCTCCTCAGCTTGCAACCTTGGGGGCGTCATTGACTCCTCTCTCGCCTTCTCCATGCACATCCAGCTGATAGCTCAAACCTGCCGTTTCTTTCTCTACAACAACAAAATTCGCCCATTCTTTTCCGAACATACTACTAAGATACTTATCCATTCCTTAGCCACCTTCCGTCTAGACTACTGCAACCTACTCCTTGCTGGTCTCCCTCTGAATTATCTCTCTCCACTTCAGTCTGTTCAATACTATGCTGCATGTTCATCATGTTCATATTACCCCTCTTCTCAAGTTACTTCATTGTCTCCCTATCCATTTCTGCATCCAGTTCAAACTTCTCCTGCTGACTTATAAGTGCATTCACTCTGCAGCTCCTCATTACCTTTCCTCTTTTATCTCTACCTACACTCCTCCTTGGGAACTCCGCTCTTTTGGCAAATCACTTCTGTCTGTGCCCTTCTCTTCTATTGCTAACTCCAGACTTCACTCCTTTCACCTTGCTGCTCCTTATGCCTGGAACAAATTACCTGAGTCTGTACGTCAGGTGTCTTCTCTGGCCCTTTTCAAATCTAGGCTAATAACTCACCTCTTCACTGCCACTTTTGGATCTTGACTTGCCTGATCTCCTTTGTATTTCCTTACCATTCCCCCTAGCTGTATCCCATGTCTACAGCTACTGTGCTGTCTGTCTTGACTAGATTGCAAGCTCTGATGAGCAGGGACTGTCTTCTACATGTGTCTGTGCAGTGCTGAATATGTCTTATAGCGCTATACAAATGTTCAGTAGTAGTAGAAGTGGAGTCTTGCTTTTATGGAGTGCAATAGAGAAATCAGAACTATATATCCCTGCATGCAGTGAGATAAAACCAGTACAGTAAGGGAGCTTTGCTTGTTTTTATTTTTGTTGAATGTTTTCCTTTTGATTGAGGACTGCTGGAGAGGCATGGAGCTGGGCTAAGCTAGCCATAAGGGATAAATAGGCTTCTGGTCATATGCAGCAGTGTGAACTCCCCTTTCAAGCCTAGCAACCTGAGATTCAAGGCACGTCCCCTACCCCATGGACGCCTTACACTCCACATAGCACCCTAGCATGTGACAGTCTATATACATATTTTAATTATCTAATGAACTATGCATGAATTTCACAAGAATATTGGCATGTTTGGGTACCATGGGTGACCACTCTGTGTGTAGTTTCCCTTTGAAAATTGCCCACTGCTACATTTGACTAATGGACTTTACTCTGTTTCTGCTTGGGGTGGAAATAGCATGTGTACTTTTGAAAATCCTGCCCAAAACATACCCTGGGAATGCTTTCTCTTAACTCAACAAAAGTATGTATGCTATGGGAACCATGCATCTACATTTATTTATTTGATTTATATTCTCTTATATACCATGCTATTCTGCATCAGTGCGGTTTACATTGAACAAACTGAAATTACATTGAACAGGGCATTATAACTTGGAGATAACTATTTTACAGGGAACATTTAGCCGTTTTAAAGTGCAGGCTATTTTCAAAGTGCACTTTTACCCAGGAAAGTGACTTTTGAAATTTACTCTCAGTGTTTTAAAGTTATATTTGTTACATGTCTCCACAAACCTATCAAGCTTTAGAGGATAATTTTGTAACACAACGACACTGTGCAGTCAAGATGTGAATAAGTTGCACTAATCTGAAAAGGAAAAATATGTGTATATTTTTCCTTTGCAAATTATTTCACCAAAATTACACACATACATTTAAAGCTCCTATTTGGCACACAGATAATTGTCTCATAAATTTAAGTGCATACCTTTGAAAGCTGAAAAGTATGCACCTAAGTCCAAACCCTTGTCTCAGTGCTGCCTCCTGGAACTCTTCTGCTTGCTGTAGGTTAAACTATGCAGGAAATTAAATTAGGGAGATAATATTATCAATTTTTTTCATTCATAAAACACTGATTCACCTCCATAAAAGACTTCTTAGAAAATTGAGGGCTTCTTTTACTAAAGCTTGCTAACGGGCATTTTAATACTCGGCAACAAGGTATCGGGAACACTAATGCATGGGCAGGTCCACAGCTGCATGCTAAAATGCTTGTTAACTGGCAATCACAGGGTAGGGCAGGGAATGGACAGAGTGCAGGTATGGAAAGCGCATTACCACTGGAGCCCAGGCAATTGCCATGTGCTCAGTGGCAACACAGTTCTTAACGTGGGTGCACTTAATGACTCCTCTTTGGGAGCTGCTAAGTGTACCCACTTTAGCGGAGCGCATGCTTTACTTAGCCGTCATATATTAGTTGCCGGGAACATACTGGTCACACCCTAACAGCTGACATGGACGCTTTGCAAATAATGTACGACTGTTTGATGCGTTATTTGCAAATCCTTTGTGGCCTTTAGTAAAATTGGTCCTAAGTCACACAAAGGGGCCCTTTTAAAAATGGATGCTAGGGTGTTGCATCTAATGTGTGAAAAGTGCTGAAACTATGGCGTATTAGGTGCAACACCACTGTGTTATCTTTTGGGGGTATGGAAAGCATTTTCCTGGCAGTTAACACGGAGCTATGTTCCTTAGCACATGCCACATTAGCGTGGGTGCACTTAACTCCTCCTATTTAGGTGGCATTAGGTGATCCCATGCCATATGGCTCACTGGTTTTAACTCTGCTCCTTCTTTCTCCCCTCTGCTTGTTGGCTACCAGATCTCTCTTGTTTCCTCCTTGTAGTATCTGGGAGTTATACTAGACACATCCCTCTCTTGTCATACTCACATCAACATGGTGATAAAACGTTCCTTCTACACCCTCTGCCAGATTCGCTCAATTCACTCTTTTCTTCCAGATTCAGCTATCCTCACTCTGCTTCTAACCCTGATGATATCAAGCATTGACTACTGTAACATAATATATGCTGGTTTACCACAATATCAAATCAAGCGACTTCAGTCCATGCAGAATACTGCCAGCCACCTTCTCCATTGGGCTTCAAAGTCTGATCAGGTTTTCCCTCTATTTGGCAAATCTCACTGGCTACCCGGTTCACACTATATTCAATTCAAACTTCTTACACTAACTCACAAAACCTTTCACTCCGGTATCCCCAACTACTTGTCTTCCCTTCTTTTCCCTCATGCCCCTCCAAGCATCTTACATTCAATTCATGGCCACAGACTACATTTGCCCTCTCCGTCACACGCCCGACTAGAATCCATGCACCATTCACCTTACTATTTCTTAGGCCCTCACCTTTGGAACTCATTACCTATAGAACTCCGTCAAATCCACTTTAAAGACCCATCTTTTCCGACTTCCTTTTGATCAATCCCTTTGGGTGTTTGGAGTCTGTCCCTTCCCTCCTCCTTTCCAATTCTCTCCCCTTCCTCCTTTCCTACCCCACCCTCCCTGACTGGTTGAATCTTCTCAAACTGCCTGATATATTGTTTCTTCCTACTTTTTCTTTTTCTATTCATTCTTTCTTATCTCAATTGGTGTTTCTTTCACTGATTTTTGTTTTTACATTGTAATTGTGTGCACTGCTCCAATGTTTGGAGGGGTGGTATATCAAATTTTAAATAAAACATCATAAACCATAAACCATAATGCAGTAAGCTCATAGCATGCACCCGGCGCTAACTGCATGAAGCACACCATACCCACTCTCCATCCCTACCTTGCTCACTCATGGCCCTAACATGGGTTAACAGCACAGGAATCATCCTGTGTTGTTATGGTCCTACACTAGCTGGAAATGCATGTCCCAATGCTCATTCAACATGCACTAGAACATGTGTTGTTAGCTAACACCCTTTAGTAAAATACCCCCTAAAAGTATATGCAGAGCAAATAGCCACATATCTGTACTGTAGACATGTTCACAGGATGAATTTAGATGGAGCATGGGCAGGGTCATGATTTAAACTATTTGATAAATTATTTAATAAACTGAAGGGTAGCAAATCACCTGGACCGGATGGTATACATCCAAGGGTGTTGAAAGAACTGAAATATGAGATTGCAGACCTGCTATTAGTAATCTGTGAACTATCATTAAAATCATCTCTAATACCTGAAGATTGGAGGATCGCCAATGTAAAGCCAATTTTTAAAAAGGGTTCCAGGGGTGATCTGGGAAACTACAGACCGGTGAGCCTGACGTCAGTACCGGGAAAAATGGTAGAAACCATCATACAGAACAAAATTACTCAGCATTTAGATAATCATGGCCTAATGGGAGACAGCCAACATGGCTTTAGACAAGGAAGATCTTGTCTTACTAATCTGTTATGTTTTTTGAAGGTGTGAATAAACAGATAGACAAAGGTGAGTTGGTTGATATAGTGTATTTGGACTTTCAGAAAGCCTTTGACAAAGTGCCTCATCAGAGACTTTTGACAAAACTAAAGAGTCATGGGATAGGAGGCAGTGTACTATTGTGGATCAGGAACTGGTTAAAAGATAGAAAGCAGAGGGTAGGGCTAAATGGCCCATTTTCCCAATGGAGAAAGGTGAATAGTGGTGTACCCCAGGGATCTGTGCTAGGTCCGCTGCTTTTTGACATATTCATAAATGACCTGGAAAAGAGAATAACGAGTGAGGTTATCAAATTTGCAGATGACACAAAACTATTTAAAGTGGTTAAAACCCATGAGGATTGTGGAAATTTGCAAGAGGATCTTGATAAATTGGAAGACTGGGTATCGAAATGGCAGATGAAATTTAATGTGGACAAGTGCAAAGTTATGCACCTAGGGAAGAACAACCCAAACTATGGTTACACGATGCAAGGTTCCACATTAGGAACAATCACCCAGGAAAAAGATTTAGGCGTCATTATGGATAATATGTTAATACCCTCTGCTCATTGTGCAGCGGCGGCCAAGAGAGTGAATAGAATGCTAGGTATCATAAAGAAAGGAATGGAAAATAAAACAAAAGATATTATAATGCCTCTGTATCGTTACGTTTTGCGACCACACCTTGAATATTGTGTGCAATTCTGGTCGCCGTATCTTAAAAAGGATATAGCGTTATCAGAGAAGAGCCAACAAAATGGTAAAGGGGATGGAAGGATACCCCTATGAAGAAAGGCTAAAAGGTTAGGGCTCTTTAACCTGGAAAAGAGATGGCTGAGGGGAGATATGATAGAAGTCTATAAATTAATGAACGGAGTGGAATGGGTAAACATAGATCGATTGTTTATGTTACCAGAATATAGGAAGACCTGGGGACATGCAATGAAGCTACAGGGTAAACTATTTAAGACTAATAAGAGAAAATGTTTTTCAGTAAAAGCGTAATCAAACTCTGGAATTTGTTACCGGAGGGTGTAGTAAAAGCTGTTAGTGTAGCTGGGTTTAAAAAAGGTTTGGACAAGTTCCTGGAGGAAAGGTCCATAAACCATTATTAAGAAGGGACCCAGGATATCAATGCTTGACCCAGTACAAGCATTGTGGAACCTGTGTCTTTTGGGGAAACTGCTAGGTACGTATGACCTAGATTGGCCACTGTTGGAAGCAGGATACTGGGCTTGATGGACCTTGGTCTGACCCAGTATGGCATATCTTATGTTCTTATGCATATGTGTACATACTTTATGTGCTATTATTTATACCTACTCCTGAGTAGAAATGAACGTCCATGCTTTCTGTATAGGCACAATTTCTGCAGGATTAGTACTAACAATTTATATGCACAGATGCTAGTATTTTATAAAGACACACCTTCCTGCCCAATTAACCTAGGTGACAAATTATAAAATTACCTCTATGTGGGTCATTCCAAACAATGAATAGTGTGGACGTACAACCCTCGCTATTCACTGGGGGCCTATTCTGGCCCAATAGCTCCCCGCACATATAGAGCCTTTGTGCAGGAGCTCTGGACAGGGGAGGGAAGAGGCAGCCAGAGGGCAGAGTAGGCAGAGCAGGGGTGGGCCACACAACCTAGATGTACAGGACCAATCCAAGTCATGGCCGTGTAGGTCCAGCAGGGGAACACTGGATGTTGGACGTATTCCACCTCGGAGTCCGATGGGTGGCAGTGCCTGGCACAGGAATCCCAACCCAACACACAGCGCAGAGGATGATAGGCACCCGCTGCCTGATCCCAGCCCTGGCAGGCCCCTCCAGGGGTCGGGTGGTGGGGAAAAGTATTTACACAGTGGTGCAGGGAATCGGGGCTCCTGCTGGGCATCCCAGTGCCATGTGATGGGACACCATGGCAGCAGAGCTCCAGCAGAAGCATAGGGAGGGCTGGCCTTGCAGGGAGAAGGATATCTGGCGCATCAGAATATGGGCATGTCTGGCCCGTCCGTACCCCAATTCTGCACCCGTGGAAATGTCTAGCTCCCAGGGGTGCAGAATTGGGTTCAAATCCCTGCTGTCTATATTTTGGATGTCTGGATGGCCTGGATGTGCCCCAGAACTGGCTTTTACATGTATACTTTTACCTGCAAATGAGCTGGGAAGTTTTAAAAATTCCAACATGGCACAGGTTTGTGTCACAACTAAGACAGAATAGAAGTTTGACTCAGAATGTTGAAGACAAATCCTTTTTTGTTATTTTATTTTTATAAATGTTATATATCCAGTTCAAAAAGAACAAAGAAAGAAACATACAAATATAAAAAAAAGAATAAAGGAAAATATGGGAAAATTTAATCCTCATTGCAGCAAGCATAGAGCAAAATAACTAAGCATAAAGCAAAAAAAAAAAAAAAAATGGCTGTAGAAAGTTCAATTACCCCATTGTAACATCAAAAACATAGACAAAATGATGCTAAATCTCCTCCCTTCCCACCTGAGCTAAAGCATTCCAAGCCTCCTTCTCTATCAATAGTTTCTCCAAATGAGAAAGATCCAAAAATACCTATTTAACACTAGCATAATTAAACACTTGCAGGGATATCACAGGTAAAAGACATCTACAGTAAGGTTGAAAACAAATCCTAATGCAGCTTTCGTAGCAAGCCATGGACCACATTGGCTGGATGGAGTGTCAAACTACACGAAAAAGCAGTTTCCTGTTTTAAACATTGTTTGACAGAACTTTTTTGCTATTTATTTTAAAATGTATCATTTTAATAAAATTATATGAATTTGAGGAGGTTTTTTAGATAATGTAATAGAGGCTTGGAAGTCTTTCGGATTGATTTAAAGCCTCTGAGGTCTTTTTTTCCTCCTTGCATATGACAATTAGTAGAAAATGTTCCTTGCAATTGAGCAATGTGAGCTGACAAGTAGCCTAGTTACCAAGCCAGTGTGAGGTGTAGCACACTAGCATGATAACCAAGAGAGCCAGGGTTCAAATCCCACTAGTACTCCATTTGGCCTTGAGCAAGTCACTTAACTCTCCATTGCCTCAGAAGAAAGGTCTGCCACTCTACCTCCCACCACACTGCCAAGAAAACCCAAATAGCTGCTGAGTTGCCAGGAATCAGCCCTGACTCAAAGGCACACACTGCATTTGCAAATTAGAATGGTAAGTTATTTGCGGAAGAATTGATGAAAACAAAAATATAAAAGAACATAATTAGTGGAGTTTTGACAATGAGTTTTAAAACAAGCCATTTCCAAGCATAAACCACAGTTTTATGCTTATAAAATGCCTTTACAATTACCCCCTGTGTGATTTATAGGCAAATTAAAGAATGAATAAATAAATATTGGGCTCTGAATAATGAATAGAGAGCTGTTAAGTAGGCAGACTGAATAGACTGTATGGTCTTTATCTGCAGTCATTTTTCTGTGTTTCTATATTTTTATCTCACTCAATAAAAGGTTGCATTGAGTAAGGCAATCATATTGTAGTCCTCTAGCACTATCAAAACAATACACGTATGCAGACATGCTTTTTTTTTAGCCTGTCTTATGTTTGCAAAATTTGTTATGAGGATGAGTATAGCAATATTCACTTTTAGATGCAAACAACTCCTACAGTCCTACTGTACACCATTTGTTCTCTTAAATGTTTTTCTATGAAGGACAAAGTGTAATTAAGAAAAGCAGTGAATCAGTACACCAGCTCCTAAAGGTATGTATTACTATGGAAACCTGATGGTCTGAAAGGAATTCTGCATCACAAATTTTTCACATTTAATTAGGCATTTTTTTTCCGAAATAAAAAAGAATGCCTTAGGACCCTGTCTGTCCATCTGCCTTTGACCCTTTGTCTCTTCACATGTGAGGATATTCAATATATGCAGTATACACGGCATTCAAGTGGCTCGCCGTTGCATTAAAAAAAGCAACAGTGCACTACCAGTGGGCCAGCAAAAAGAGACCACTGACCTACAAGAAAAGAAAACGAATCCTATTACCCAGTTGCTAAGGGGAACTGGATTAAGAAGACAGGAAGGGAAAGGGAACTCCAGAGAATGTGCTACTACAACCGGCATGTAAGCACTCTAGTTATGTCTAGTTATGTATAAGGGTTCTGAGGGATATTGATTGTGATGGTTTTATGATCAGACATGGGTCCTCCTTAGACAGTGGAGATCTTGACACAATTACAGTCCATGAGCAAGCAATTTTGCAGTCACATATAAGTAAGACAGATGGTCTTCACTCGCTTGTAAAATGACCATTATCCATGTTTATCCCTCAAACATATGTCCAGCTGTGGGTCATTTTGGAAAGAATCAGATGTAAAACACTGATATGGAAGTGCTACCCCTATACACGTATATAAATCCTGAACTTAAATGTATAGTAGCCCATTTTAGAAAAGCTGTGATTTGTGCTGCAAGTGCGGTGGTCATGGTGCCAAAGTGGATGGAGATCACCTGCAAAGGCAATTTCTGCTAAAATGAGGCATAACTTATGCTGAGAGAGGTGCTGAAGCATCTGTGTGTTCTCTTGGGCCATGCCTGTGTTTGTATCGTTGCATACCAATAACAAAAACTGGCTTGGGATATGCCACTAGGTGAAAGTAATCTACTATAGAAATAGAGACACCAAGAATCTGAAAAGGAAGTGGTGGGAGGTGAAGAGGAAGACCAAGATGAAGGCAATGGAGATCAGTCCAGATGGCCAGCTGTGGGCCCTTGCTGATCTTGATCACCAGGTGCTTATCACTGTAGATGAGGAGTCTATGAGAGGAGTGGGTGAGCTAGACTCCTTCAGAACCCCAAAGAAACACAGTAGGTATGTCTAGCATACCTTGTACTCCATTCCTACTTTTTCTTTCATACCCACCCATCTATTGAGACCTCCTCTGCACTGAGGCCTGATATAGGGGCATGCAGTCATCAATTACCCCATCCTCACTGCCTTTCCAGTGGTGCATGCAGCAGGAGAGAAATGGGCGCTGTTCACCAAAGGTGTAGTCTCACTTCCTAGCAGCTGTAATGCTATGATGGTGTGGCTGCTGCTCTGACAATGTCCCCTCCATCTATGCAGATGTAGCAAGCCACACTGATGCTCCCCAGTGGCCAGGCTATTCCCTAGGCAGAACCCTACAATCAGTAAAAGTGGAGTAACTGAGTTGGAAGGCTCGTTCAGACACATAGGGCATTCTCCAGGCCTACTTCTATGGGGGGTTGGAGAGCATTATTCATATCTGCTAGAATTATCTGCCCTTTGTTCCTGCATTCTACGCCAAATGCTTTACCACCATGCAGTCCAAAAGCACTTTCTTTACTTGATTGCCTGCAGTTTATTTATTTATAAAACGTTTATACCACTTTACTGAGAAATCTCATTCAAAATGATGTACAAAATGCTCATTACAATTACATAACAGCTAAAATATGTCCCCCAACCATCTCACCCAATCAGAATATGATAAACCACAACCCCAAACCCATACACTAAGCTATTCTTCACTGCATGTGCCTAGGTGCTTGAGCAGTAATTAAATATGTACATAGGCCACTTCCTCACCTTCTCCCCGGCAGCACCCACTCCAAATGCATACTAGGGAACACTTTACTTGCTATGGACATGCAGAGTATGTGGCGTGGTAGGGCACAACTTTCTGCTCCTTCCTATGGTAAGTTTTAATATATCCTTGGTATCCTTGGGCTTATTACTTGTAGAGTATGAGTAAGCATGGGCAGCACTAGTGGCATAGGAGCCATAGGCAGCATTGAGAATACCATCCTTATTCACACACAGTGCAATTCTGGACAAAAAGGGATATCTATGTTGGACTAAGCATATGAGGTTGGTTTCAGAATAAGTAAATGTATCATTTGCACATAGTGAATGAGTGCATCTGATTTCCCACGTACTAGAGAGGCCATGGGCAATGATCCACAGCTGAGTGGCAGCAGTATCTTCCTCAGCTCTTTAAAGCTACTGACACCTCATCAGAAGTTAGTGGGCCTGATTAGCCTGTGAAATAACTGAGAGCAGCCTGAGGGCTGCATAAAAGTCTTCAGGGTCTTGTGAGGCATTCCTAACAGGGGCTTTGCATTTCAAGCAAAGGTAAGAGTGTTTGGCTTTTAATTACTAGCTCTCTGTCTGAGAGCTCTTAAAAGGGATTTTGTACATTTTTGAAACAAAGTTACATCCTTTGTGGTGCTTTAAATCAATAGGGGAAATATTGCTTTAAGTATCTTTCTTAGCACTTTGAAGCTACTGACACTTTATCAGGTGCTATTTCCATCCCTACCCCCCCCCCCCCCAACTCTCACCCATCCCATGTGAGCAGTCTTGCTTTATAGGGCACCTCCCCAATTAGCTACACACAGGGACTTGGAAAAGCGCATTTAGAACACACTTAAAAGAGGTTAAATTCTTTTTCTCTGAAAGGACAGCTGAGAATTAGGCTTGTACTTTGGTAGGTCTTTCTCTCTTTTGCTTCAACGGTTGCCTAAGCTCCACCAACTGAGCGATGGCTGGGAAAAATCATATCATCAAAGCTGTTGCTCCTGTTACAGCTTCTGCCTCTGGATCCAGACATAGATCCCAATGCCATTTGAAGGACCAGTTCCATGTACAGGATGCCTGCATGCTGAAGCTCTCAGGAAACAAGTGGAGGAGCTCAGAGGTGGCAAGACTGAGGATCATTCAGGACAGTGAGAAGCCCATTGATGGGATGCATCTTGAAACATCCAAGCTCTCCAGCAGAGGAGATGATGGGAGCCTACAGAATGATGAAGGTTGGACATGAGTCACCAGGTCCTGCAGAATCACCAAGCCAACTCTTCTAGCCCTTGAAATGAAAAACCATTATGCAGCCCTGGAAGTAGAGGAGGTGAAAGCATCCCAGGAAAGGGAAGAACCAGAGCTCGAGCATCCCAAAGTTGCAGAATCAGTGACAACAGGGAAATGAAGGGTAGTGGTGGTTGGTGACTCTCTTCTGATAGTTACTGAGACGTCCATCTGCCGACCAGACTTGATGTCCAGAGAAGTATGCTGACTGCCAGGTGCCAAAATCTGAGATGTTACAGAGAGTTTGCCAAGACTCATCAAGCCCACTGACTATTACCCAATGTTGCTCATCCATGTCGGCACTAATGATACTGTCAGGTATCCCTCTGAGCATATCAAAAGTGACTTCATGGCTCTGGGACAGAAGGTGAAGCAGATAGATGTGCTGGTGGTGTCCCCCTCAATCCTCCCTGTTGAGGGTAAAGGCCAATGCAGAGAAGCTCACATTCTGGAGATAAATGCATGGCTGTGTGGATGGTGTCATCGAGAGCATTTTGGTTTCCTGGACCATGGGATGCTGTTCCAAGGGTTGCAGAGCAGAGATGGCATCCATCTGTCCAAGAAGGGTCGACGTGTCTTCAGTAGTAGACTGGCTAATCTACTGAAGAGGGCTTTAAACAAGATTTGTTGGGGATGGGTGAAGAAAGCCCACAGGTAAGTGAAAGCCCCCAGGTAAGTAAAATATTAAATACCTTTATTAAAATGGGTAAAAGGGGCAACATATGAAAAGCAGTGTGTATAAATGCACATAACATGGGAAATAAGATCCCAGATGTTGAGACTTTAATGGGAGAGGCTGACTTGGATTTAGTGGTGGTAACAGAGACATGGTTCACAGACAACCATGACTGATATATAACAATAAGAGGCTATACTTTATTCAGAAAAGACAGGGTAAGAAGGAGTAGAGGAGTGGCACTGTATGTAAAAAATAATATTAAAGCTATGGAAATACTGGGCTTAAAGTGGAAAGAGGAGGCACTGTGGGTTAAACTAGAAAAAGGGAAAGAGAAATCTATTTGCATTGGCGTGATATACAGACCTCCCTCATAGGGAGAAGAGGTGGACAGAGTGAATAACAGATATACGCAGCATTGCCAGGAAAGGGAACGTGCTACTGATAGGGGATTTCAATATGCCAGATGCTGATTGGCACATCACTGCAGCAGTATCGTCTAGAAGTAGAAGATTATGGATTCTCTACAAGAAGAACAATTCAGGCAACTAATAACAGAACCCACATGTGAAGGGGCCATACTGGACTTGGTGCTTACCAATGGTGAAAGTGTTTCTGTTATAGTGGGAGATCATCTCAAATCCAGTGATCAGTAGATGGTGTGGTTCAGTATTAGGACTAGGGCTGATACAATCCATTCAAAAGCGATGGTCTTAGACTTTAGGAAAACTAACTTTGCCAAGATGGGCCAATACCTCAAGGAGTCATTAGCGGGATGGGAACAGCTGGTGGATGTAGAAAAACAGTGAGCAAAATTGAAAGGGGATATTTTAAGGGCAACCAACTTTTTGTTAAAATGGTAAATAAAGGTAAAAGGAAAAGGAGACCGCTATGGTTTTCAAAAGAAGTGGCTGAAAAGGTGAAGAAAAAGAGGGAGGCCTTCATGAAATACAAGAGATCACAGAGAGAGGAAGACAGGCATCTATATTTGGAAAAACTTAGAGAAGCTAGCAAAGTAGTCAGGAAAGCAAAGATTCAAAAAGAGGAGGAAATAACCAATGCAATAAAATGGGGGGATAAGACATTTTTCAGATATACTAGTGAGAAGAGTAAGGGCAAAAGTGGTGTTGTCAGACTCAAGGGTGAAGAGGAGGAATATGTAGAAGCTGATGAGGTTAAAGCGGAATCAGGAACAGGACCTCAGACCTCAGAAAACACCCACAAACTAGAACAGAAGCAAGAGGCATCTTGATCATTTTTCAGAAGTTCGTGAGGAACTAGCTATACTTAAAGTAGACAAAATGATAGGACCAAATGGGATACACCCAAAAATACTGAGGGAACTTGGGGACGTTCTAGCAGCTCCACTGACTGACCTTTTCAAAGCCTCTTTGGAGTCGGGAGTGGTGCCAGAGGACTGGAGAGAGGCACATGTGATCCCTTTACACAAAAGTGGAAATAAGAATGTGGTTGAAAACTACAGGCCAGTTAGTTTAACCTCGGTGAGTAAATTATTGGAAGCGCAGCTGAAAGAGAAAATAGTGCGGTCTCTGGAGTTCAACGAATTACTGGATCCAAGGCAGCATGGATTCACCAGAGGCAGGTCTTTTCAGACAAATCTGATTGATTTCTTTGACTGAGTGACCAGGGAGTTCGACTTAAGGAGAGCCCTAGATGTGGTGTATTTAGATTTCAGTAAAGCCTTTGACACCATTCCTCACAGGTGTCTTATAAACAAACTGAGCACCCTAGAGATCGATCCTAACGTACCTGCTTGGGTTAGAAATTGGTTGAGTGGGAGGCGATAAAGGATATAGGAAAACGGAGTTCACTCTGAGGAGAAGGAGGTTACCAGTGGTGTGCCACATGGATCTGTCCTTGGTCCGATTCTTTTTAACATCTTTGTTAGTGATATTGCTTTATGGCTGTTGGGTAAGGTTTGCCGCTTTGCAGATAATACCAACATCTGCAATAGAGTAGACACCCAGGAAGGTGTAGATAACATGAGGAGGGATCTAGCTAAGCTTGAAGAATGGTTTAGCATTTGGCAACTGAGATTTAATGTTAAAAAATTCAAGGTCATGGATTTGGGCTGCAGCAATCCAAGGGAGCAATATAGTGTAGGGGGTGAAGTACTTCTGTCCACAAAACAAGAGCGGGACCTAGGCGTGATTCTGTCTGATATTCTTAAAGTAGCTAAACAGATAGAAAAGGCAACGATGAAAGCTAGAAGGATGCTTTGGTGAATAGGGAGAGGAACTGTCAAGAATGACAGGGCACAAAGCTGATGTTGCTAATGTGGCCAAGGTGGTGACACATGGGTGCTGCTGTGTATGAAAGAAGGTGTCAGGTGCGCAGTCCCATGGGGGTAGCAGGTTTGCAGGAGGGTGACAGGGCAGCCGCCTAGGGTGCACATCGAAGATGTGTGATATGACACTACTGAAACTGCGAGCACATAGATATGCAGTTGCAGGTGGATGTGAATGCCCTCTGTGTCATTGACACCATGCTGCAAATGTTAGTGCCATGCAACTGTGTGGGTGTGCTGCAGTGTTTATACCCTGCTGCCGGAAACAGTTAGACTATGGTGAGGTGTGACAGGTGCCAACCTGCAGCTTTCACTGAGAATGGGATGGCATGTCCCCATTCACATCTATCCCATCTCCCTGCAAGGTGGCCATGATGGGCTGGCCCTGACTGTCAGCATTCCTCACAAGACCCATAAGAGGATATGTCTGTCCCTATGAGATCTGTCACCTCCCCACCTCACCCTCCGCATGTCCAACCAACTTCCCTCCACTGTTACCCTCTCACCCTCTGCCAAGACTGTTGAGGAGAGAGGCACACACTATCATCCTCCTGTCAACCAATTCACCACCTGTTCCCCACATCCTATTTCCACAAGTCACCTAGATCCCAGCACCTGCAATGCTGTCTACGCCAATACACACATATCCAAACTATAGCCCTACCAAGAAGATGTCCATGCAGCCTGCCATCATGTCACAGAGCCTGCAGTCAGCGAAGTGCACATAGGAATATATTGACTCATGCCCATATGCACCTTGTACTGACCACTGAAGTAGACCTGGCATGGGCCAAATTAGCTGCTAGCTCTGTGGTACAATCCCTATGGTCACTGTGTGCATGAGTGCAGCATGACAGGTTCAAGGCCAGTCTGTGGATCACCATAGCTAAGCACAATTTCTTTTACATCAACACACCATCCAAGGTCATGAGCAGTGGGCCTTGATCCCCCAACCCCTCCACAGTCATAAGGGCCACCTCAGTCACCATGAGCTCTGCCAGGTCCCCACCTTTCCCCCTTTGATTCAAGTCACCCCTCACCTAGTTAGCCTTCACCCTCTGCTACAATCAGTGAGGAAGGAAGCACATTCTGTCTGTACTCCAACTCGCCACTTGTACCTCTCATCCTAGTAACAGGCCTCGCCTGGGATCCATCACCCACACTGTTGTCCATGCCAACTCTCATGTTTCTAAACATTAACTTTACAATGAAACTGTAGATGCAGCTGTGCAGCATATCACAGAGCATGCAGACAGGCACATAGGCACACACCAAGCCAGGTGCTCAGAAACCCTGACAATGGACATTCAAATATGACTCCAAAGAATAGTACAGCTGCTCTCTGTTTCCAAGTACAAGGCCATTGTATGAATGAGTCAGGGGATGCAGGATCAAGGCTAATATGTGGATTATTAATGATAAACACAAATATCATGACTGTACTAGAGCAGCTGTGACCAAGAGCAGTAGGTGTAACCTCCCACATGACAGCAAACTGGGATCCCGACATGCAGAGTGAGGAGGAAATGCACAGTGCAAGGTATGATGGCAAATCACACGGTTAGAGCATTTACAGTATGATGGCTGTGTCAAGGGCAGGTACACCAATCTAGGGGTATGTAACAATAGTACGTTGACCAACTTTCCCAAGACCGTATAAGGGGGGGGGGGGGTCGCTTTGTGGAATATTGAAGTGCTGGTATGCAGTGTGCATGCATGTGATGGTCTAGCATTATGTTTATATGTACAATGTGCTGCTGGTCCCCCCCTTCACAAAATGTACACTGTGCACAGCCCCTGTGCATATGGCTCCCTGTGAGTGTGCCCACTGCACCTACAGTGGGAGTGAGTGCATATGCCTCTCATGCCAAGTCAGCATGTTCTAGTGGCAATGAGAAAACAGGATTAGAACATAAGATATGCCATAATGGGTCAGACCATGGTCCATCAAGCCCAGTATCCTGTTTCCAACAGTGGCCAATCTAGGTCATACGTACCTAGCAGTTTCCCCAAAAGACACAGGTTCCACAATGCTTGTATTGGGTCAAGCAGTGATATCCCGTGCTCCTTTTAATAATGGTTTATGGACCTTTCCTCCAGGAACTTGTCCAAACCTTTTTTAAACCCAGCTGCACTAACAGCTTTTACTACGTCCTCCAGTAACGAATTCCAGAGTTTGATTACACATTGGGTGAAAAAATATTTTCTCTTATTAGTCTTAAATAGGTTACCCTGTAGCTTCATTGCATGTCCCCTAGTTTTTTTATATTCTGATGACGTAAACAATCGATCTATGTTTACCCGTTCCACTCTGTTCATTAATTTATAGACTTCTATCATATCTCCCCTCAGCCGTCTCTTTTCCAGGTTGAAGAGCCCTATCCTTTTTAGCCTCTTTTCATAGGAGTATCCTTCCATTCCCTTTACCATTTTGGTGTTTTTTCTCTGAATCTTTTCTATTAACGCTATATCCTTTTTAAGATACGGCGACCAGAATTGCACACAATATTCAAGGTGCGGTCGCACCATGGAGCGATACAGAGGCATTATAATATCCTTTGTTTTATTTTCCATTCCTTTCCTTATAATACCTAGCAGTCTATTTGCTCTTTTGTATGAACAAAGGCATGGTAGTATGTGTCCTGCTCACTGCCACAGGCAGAGTAGGGGCACACAGCATCTGGGAATGTGGCAGATGTAGGTTGCTGTGATGCAGCATGTACTTGCAGTATGAATGAAGCTCATCAGCCATTTCACTCTGCAAATCAGTCCCACAGCACAGATCCATGCTAAAATGTGATGCAAATGAAGGGGAGAGGATTCTGGGAAATCCATGAAACAGCACAATTACCACAGGCTGTACATGTGTGAGAGGGAATGTACATGGAAGAGATGGGCCAACATGTGACAGCCATTAGTCTGACTAGGGTGCACACAGCATAATTTGCTGACAGGCCGCCATCACTCTGACTGTGCTGTGATCATGCCTTGGCCATGTAGCCACATTGTGTTATGTAGTGGCTAAAGCTGTAGTTTTGTGGCTGCAGTTCTTTCCTTGGTAGTCCTACTGTCACTATTGAGCATTTGTATAGTGTTACAAGTCATATGCAGCGCTGCACAGATATGTAAGAGACAGTTCCTACTCATCAGAGCTTGCAATCTAGTCAAGACAGACAACATAGTAGGTGTAGACAGGGAAGAGTGTGGCTACTCACAGGCTCTGAGAATCTTTGACCTGGTGAATAGTTCATTCCATCCTAGACAAAGGAATTTTCCTCCAAATTTCATGCCCCCCCTCAAAAAAATAAAAAAATGTGTGATAGATGTGTCCAAACTGGGATGGGGAACCATGCAGTTGTTTCACACACAGGGACTGTGGTCCTGACAGGAAAGTCATCTTCAGATCAGGAACTGAAAGCAATTGTGAATGCTCTAATGTTATTCAGATTGGTTGGTTCCATCTCCACTAGGAGACTATTCCATGCATCAACCACTCTTTCCCTAAAGAAATATTTCCGCGTATTACTCCTGAGTCCGTCCCCTTTCACCCTCATCCTAGGTTCCCTCATAGCAGAGCTTGCTTTCAATCGAAAGACTCGCCTCCTGTGCATTTATGCCATGGAGGTATTTAAACATCTCTATCTTATCTCCTCTATCCCACCTTTCCTCTAAAGTATACATATTAAGATCTTTAAGTCTGTCCTCATATGCTTTATAACGAAAATCACAAACCATTTTAGTAGCCACCCTCTGCACCAACTCCAATCTATTTATATTCTTTTGAAGGTGCGGTCTCCAGAATTGCACACAGGACTCCAAATGCTGCCCTAACCATTATCCACTCCCACTGTTCTTATGGGTTTATAAATTTGTAAACTTAGGTGTTTATTTTCCAGTTAATTAAGGGTGAAAATATGTTTGTGTTGGTGTATTTGTGCCATGGTACTATTACTTGGTACCATTTCTTCGTGGGAGTGAACATGTATAAATAACATGAGAAAAGAATACGGAAAACTAAAATGAATATGAAAATACACAAAAACTGACAGAAAACCATAAAGTGATTTAGTTACTTGTAAGAGCCATCTATTGGTTATCCAATAAAAGGGGGCATTCAACCAGCACATTCCAGAAACCCTGTAGGAGAGGAAAATATTAACCCTTGCGGCCCTCCCTCCCCCCATAATATTTGAGCATACATCTCCGGCCTTTCAAGTTAATAGTCCTTCTAGGTTTTATCCTTTGGTTAATCCATTAGGTTCCCCTTTTTGTTACTGACTTTTTGTTTGTGTTTTGGGTGTTTTGTATTTTGCTTTTTGTTTTAATATGGCATGGATTTTCTGACATTCTCTGTGGACAAGCAGAATAATGGACAGGGTTTACACAGGTAACTGCCCTAGTCACAGCTTACCTCAGCAGTACAGGCATAAATAGCTCAACCAGAGCTCTGTGATCCTCTGTCTTGAAGGACTAGAAAAAGGGACGGTTACTTCTGGAGAGAGATCTGCAACTGTGAGTATATACTTCTGGTAATTTTCTAAAAGGAATTCTTTATATTAAAGCTAATTAATCTGTGAACCCACTATTTTTTGTTAAATCAGTCAGGGCCTAGTAGCAGCAGTTTAAGTTTAAATTTAAAACACAGAGGAGAACTTTCTGGTTACATTTCATACCCAGCAGAGAGCTTGTAGTTTAAATTTAATAGTCACTCAGGGCCTAGCATCAGAAAAGTACTTTTAGTTTTAAAACACAGAGGAGAACTTTCTGGTTACATTTCATACCCAGCAGAGAGCTTGTAGTTTAAATTTAATAGTCACTCAGGGCCTAGTAACAGCAAAGTACTTTTAGTTTAAATTTAAAACACAGAAGAGAGCTTTCAGGTTAAATTTAGAACCCAGCAGAGAGATTGTAGTTTAAATTTCATAAGAAGTTAGAACCTAGCAGCAGCTAAGAGCTATAACACAGGTACACTAAAAATTTTTTTTTTAAACTGCCTCTAATGTTTCGATTGAATTTTACGTTTTTTGGTGCGCTGAATCCAAATCTGGTAACCAATTTGCTCCATCACGTACAGATTTTTTGCTACATTGGGTTAGCAGTTTGAGGTGAACGTTTCAGATTGAGTGCGATCGAGATAAACGTTTCTTGGATGAATTCTTTATACTAATTGTTTAGTAGTTATTCAAATAAGAATAAAGAAAATTGTAACAAGGCAGCACATAAGAATAGAGTAATGTCAACAAAACACACTGTGATGGTAGCAAAATTGTCTGCACTTAAAACAGCCACATACATGTGCACAAACATTGAGCATATAAGAGCGAGGTTAGACACAAAGCAAAGCAAAGAAATGTGCAAAAAATGTTGTACAGGTATGTATGTAAGAATAGAAAACGCAAACCGCACCATTGTAATACATGAAGACAAACACCCGATGGTGTGAAAATAAAATTCTAATAAATGAGATCCGACACTGTGGTAATAACTAGCAAATTTTTATTTCAAAGTTTAGTAAAAACACGATATTTGTCAACACAGTTTAGATTTTAAAGTCATTCTTGGGTCAATCAATCTCCTGGTGGGCCCGTTTCTTCTTCCCCCGAATGCTTCTCTTGGTTCGCTGCTTGGCGTATTTTTCATCTGGGGTTTCCCGCAGCAGCAACCAGCAGAAATCAGCCATCATAGTGGTGTTCCATCTTCCTTGGTACCTTCTCTCTGCGTCCTTGATGTCCTGGTGAAACCTTTCACCTTGTTCTTCACTGTACGCCCCCAAGTTTTCGGGAAAGTAGTTCACATGGGAGTGCAAGAAATGGACTTTCAGGCTCATGTTACAGCCTTGTTCTTTGAAGGCATTGAGCATCCTGGCAACAATATCCTTATAGTTCTCATCCCGCCTGTTCCCCAAGAATTTGAGAACAACATCCTTGAAGGAATCCCAGGCTTCTTTTTCCTTCTCAGACATCGTTTCAGCGAATGCTCCATCTGAAATGAGTTTCCTTATATCAGGGCCAACAAACACTCCATCCTTTAGCTTTGCTTCAGAAAGTCGTGGGAACTTTGAGCAAAGTTACCGAAAGCACTCACCATCTTTTGGAAGGGACTTGATGAATTGCTTAATGAGACCCAACTTAATGTGGAGAGGTGGTAATAGAATTTTATCACGAGGTACCAAGCTCTCATGAAGAACATTTTTCTCACCGGGTCTCAAATACTCCCGAATTGGCCAGTCTTTTTTCCCCCAGTGTAGGGCGCGGGCCCGGCTATCCCACAAGCAAAGGAAGCAGGGATATTTGGTGAAACCGGATTGCTGCCCTAATAGCATGGATAGAATTTTAAAGTCTCCACAAATCATCCACTTATGCTCATCATAACGAATCTTCTGAAGAATCAGGGCCAAATTCTCGTATTTTTCTTGGAGAATAACAGAGTGAGCAATAGGAACTGAAGCGAATGTGTTGCCATTATGAAGAAGAACACCTTTTATGCTGTCTTTTGACAAATCAATGAACAGCCGCCATTCAGCAGGATCATACTTCAGTTTAAACTTTTCCATCACTCCGTATATATCGTTGCAAAATACCAAATCTTCCTCTTTGCTGAAATACTTCAAAAATTCTGTCTCGCGGTTGCGGTACCAATAAAAAGTTGTTCCTGGTGACAATAGATTTTTCTGTTTAAGCCGAGAACCTAGCAGTTGGGCAGCATCTTTTGGGAGTCCTAAATCCCGGACTAAATCATTCAATTCAGCTTGAGAGAAAAGTTCAGGTTTCGGATCTGGTTCAGTTTCAAACTCGGAAGTACTGGACTCATCGGGAAAAGCCATCTGATGAGTCTCATCATGATCAGAACCGTCCACACAATATGATCCAAAGATTTTGGTGGTTCAGGCACAGGTACTTCGTTCCTATGAGGCATAGGCCTAATTGCTGAGGGAAGGTTGGGATAACTTATTACGTTCTTATTTTTTAAGTTGTATCCCTTCACAATGCAAGAGCAAAAATAGCAGTCACTGCTGTGTTCTCTTTGTTCACGCCACATCATAGGTATTCCGAAACGAAATGCTTGTTTTTTACCTTTCATCCGTAAGCGTAGATCTTCCTCACATGTCTTGCACACTTTGTGAGGAGCCCACGGTTTGTCTTGATCGCCTAACTTCAAACCGAAATAGGCGAAATATACTTTTTTAATAAATGCAGACATGTTCCTCTGCCGCTTTTTCACGGTATATTCCCCACAAATAAAACAAAAACTGTCCGGAGAGTTGACGCAACCTCTGGCTCTGTGAGCCATCACAAATACACAGCACTGCAAACTACAACTGTAGTGAACCACTTCGGAATAAAGCTGGATTACGATTGAGCAAACAAAAGGTAATAATGAACTTGCAAGAAACTGAAATTTGACAGGAACGTTCATGTCGCAACCACCGTGTTTGAGCGAGCGAGCGAACGAGGCGAGGCGAACAGGAAAGAACATGCGCCAGCGCGAGTACTGGATTTAGCCCCCCGCCTCCCAATTGTCCTGTTAATGTATAAAATGAATACAAAACACTCTAAAATATCATGAGGGAGTGTTTCTAGTTAGTTAACCATTACAACCTCTATTTTGGGCCAATAAAATAAACTGCAGTCGGCTAAAAAGAAATGTGAACATTCCTTATATGGGTAAGAAATCTAATTTTGCAAGAAAACGTGACGTGATGGAACATTTTGGCTATTTTTCCTGGATTCAGCACCCCAAAATCTATAGGAATCAGTTGCAAAACTGGAGGCAGTTTTTTGGTAGTGTACCTGTGTAATTTAAATCAAATCAGAATATAGCTTACTTCAGCAGCACAAGACAGGGTACTGTGTAGCAGCCCTCTTTTAATAAGTGTTATTTCCCTCCCTGCCTCCCCACACCCACCCACCCCTGGGATAATCGTAGCTTTATAGGTACTTACACATCTTAAAAGACAGGAGGTGCTCTCAGGTGAAGCTCATTACCCAAATCAGTCATACACTAAGGACCTGAGATTAGTTAAGCTTCAGGTGAACAAGGTATATTACACGTATTAGGTACAGTTTTATAAGTATAAATATCCATAGCAACCCTTAGTAAGTAAAGAACTTAGATCTAAACACAAACTTAAAACTAAGATGCAGACAGCAGTCCAGCAGCGGGATGCGGGGTTTCCAGTCTTTTGCATTGAGTGTCACATGTATGATTTTCTCCCAGTTGGTGAGAGGTCTTACGTGTGCACTAGGTGCAAGGAGCTATTTGCTCTCAGGGAACGAGTCCGTTCTCTAGAGGCTAAAGTAGCAGACTTGGAAAGCATAAGACAGACAGAGAGGTACATAGACGAGACCTACAGGGATATAGTCCTGAAGTCCCACCTCCAGTCTGGCAGCATCCCTGTTGCCATGGAGGAGAGAGGTCACGTGACAGGAGAGCATCACCCTGGTGTGGCAGGAAGTGATCCTGTAACTAGGACCTGTCCTCAAGGTGATGTAAAACCCTCTCGCACCGAGGACGTTTCTCCAGGGCCATGTGCCCATGAGGGAAGGGTTAGGACAGCCATTATAGTTGGTAATTCAATCATTAGGCATGTAGATAGCTGGGTGGTTGGTGGACGTGAGGATTGCCTGGTAACATGCCTGCCTGGTGCGAAGGTAGCGGACCTCACGCGCCACCTAGATAAGGTCTTAGATAGTGCTGGGGAGGAGTCTGCTGTCTTGGTACATGTCGGTACCAATGACATAGGAAAATGTGGTAGGGAGGTTCTGGAGGCTAAATTTAGGCTTTTAGGTAGGAAGTTGAAATCCAGAACTTCCAGGGTAGCATTCTCCGAAATGCTTCCTGTTCCACGCGCAGGACCCAAAAGGCAGGCAGAGCTCCGGAGTCTCAATGCGTGGATGAGACAATGGTGCAGAGATGAGGGGTTTGGATTTGTTAGGAACTGGGGAACATTCTGGGGAAAGGGGGGGCTCTTCCGAAGGGATGGGCTTCACCTTAACCGGGATGGAGCCAGGCTGCTGGCATTAACCTTTAAAAAGGAGATAGAGCAGCTTTTAAACTAGATATTAGGGGAAAGCCGACAGTCGCCCAAGAGCGGATGGTTCGGAAGAATGTATCTTTGAAGGAAACTACCAAAAGCAGAGAGGTTCCACAAAAGAGTAAAGTAGCCCAAATGCCCTCAAGTATGGAGCAGAGAGAGCTTAAAGATCCCAAATTACCCATGTCTAACAATAGCCAAATTAATATGAATAAAATACATTCTCTAAAATGCTTGTATGCAAATGCTAGAAGTCTAAAAAATAAGATGGGAGAGTTAGAATATATAGCACTAAATGAAAGGTTAGATATGATTGGAATATCAGAGACATGGTGGAAGGAGGACAACCAGTGGGACACTGTGATACCTGGGTACAAACTATATCAAAATGATAGAGCTGATCAAATTGGTGGAGGGGTTGCTCTCTATGTTAGAGAGGGCATTGAGTCAGAAAGGATTAAAGTTTTGCAGGAAGCAAAATCTGCTGTAGAATCTATATGGATTGAAATTCCATGTAAAAGGGGGAAGGCAATGGCAGTGTGGGTGTACTATCGAGCGCCTGGCCAGAATGACCAAATGGATGATGAAATGCTCAAAGAAATCAAGGAAGCTAACAAAAGTTACAGCACAGTAATAATAACGGGTGATTTCAACTACCCCGGTATCGACTGGGTCAGTGTCACGTCAGGACATGCTAGGGAGATAAAGTTCCTAGATGAAATAAATGACTGCTTCTTGGAGCAGCTGGTTCATGAACCGACCAGAGGGAAAGCCATATTAGACCTAGTCCTTACTGGAACACCAGATCTAGTGCAAGAGATAAGGTTGTTGGGGCCACTTGGCAATAGTGATCATAGCATGATCGCCTTTGATTTAATTAGTGGAGGAGGGATAGTAAGGAAATCCACAGTACTACCTTTTAACTTTCGAAAGGGAGACTATGATAAAATGAGGAAAACAGTTAAGAAAAAACTAAAAGGAGCAGTTTCAGAGGTTAAAGACGTACATCAGGCTTGGCTGTTGTTGAAAAATACTATCTTGGAAGCCCAGACCAGCTGTATTGCACGCTTTAAGAAAAGTGGAAGGAAGTCCAAAAAACTGCCAGCATGGTTTAAAGGTGAGGTCAGAGAGGCTGTTGTTGCCAAAAAAGCATCTTTCAGGAAATGGAAAAAAGAGCCAAACGACGAAACATGGAAACAGCACAAGCACTGGCAAGTCAAATGCAAGGCATTGATAAGGCAGGCAAAGGGAGAATTTGAGAAGAAGCTTGCTGCGGAAGCAAAAACGCAAAGTAAAGACCTTTTCAAGTACATTCGTAGCAAAAAACCTGTGAGAGAGTCAGTTGGTCCATTAGATGATAAAGGGGTTAAAGGAGCACTAAGAGGCGACAAGGCGATAGCGGAGAGACTGAATGAATTCTTCACTTCGGTCTTTACTGAGGAAGATGTAGAGATGTTACCCATGACTGAAGTGGTATTTAAAGGTGTGGAAGAATTGAAGGAAATATCGATACATCGGGAAGATGTATTACAACTATTAGATAAACTGAAGAGTAGCAAATCACCTGGGCCGGATGGTATACATCCAAGGGTTTTGAAAGAACTGAAATATGAGATTGCAGACCTGCTATTAGTAATCTCTGAACTATCATCAAAATCATCTCTAATACCTGAAGATTGGAGGATCGCCAATGTAACACCAATTTTTAAAAAGGGTTCCAGGGGTGATCCGGGAAACTACAGACCGGTGAGCCTGACATCAGTACCGGGAAAAATGGTAGAAACCATCATAAAGAATAAAATTACTCAGCATGTAGATAGTCATGACCTAATGAGAGACAGCCAACATGGCTTTAGACAAGGAAGATCTTGTCTTACTAATCTGTTATGTTTTTTTGAAGGAGTGAATAATCAGGTGGACAAAGGTGAGTCGGTTGATATTGTGTATCTGGGCTTTCAGAAAGCCTTTGACAAGGTCCCTCATCAGAGACTTTTGGCAAAACTAAAGAGTCATGGGATAGGTGGCTGTGTACTATTGTGGATCAGGAACTGGTTAAAAGATAGAAAGAAAAGGGTAGGGCTAAATGACCAATTTTCCCACTGGAGAAAGGTGAATAGTGGTGTACCCCAGGGATCTGTGCTGGGTCCGCTGCTTTTTGACATATTCATAAATGACCTGAAAAGTGGAATAACGAGTGAGGTTATCAAATTTGCAGATGACACAAAACTATTTAAAGTTGTTAAAACCCAAGAGGATTGTGGAAAATTGCAAGAGGATCTTGATAAATTGGAAGACTGGGCATCAAAATGGCAGATGAAATTTAATGTGGACAAGTGCAAGGTTATGCACTTAGGGAAGAACAACCCAAACTATGGTTACACGATGCAAGGTTCCACATTAGGAACCACCACCCAGGAAAAAGATTTAGGCGTCATTGTGGATACCATGTTAAAACCCTTGGCCCAGTGTGCAGCGGCAGCCAAGAGAGCAAATAGAATGCTAGGTATGATAAGGAAAGGAATGGAAAATAAAACAAAAGATATTATAATGCCTCTCTATCGTTCCATGGTGAGACCGCACCTTGAATATTGTGTGCAATTCTGGTCGCCGTATCTTAAAAAGGATATAGCGATTTTAGAAAAGGTTCAGAGAAGCGCCACCAAAATGGTAAAGGGGATGGAAGGATACTCCTATGAAGAAAGGCTAAAAAGGTTAGGGCTCTTTAACCTGGAAAAGAGATGGCTGAGGGGAGATATGATAGAAGTCTATAAATTAATGAACGGAGTGGAACGGGTAAACGTAGATCGATTGTTTACCTTATCAGAATATAGAAAGACTAGGGGACATGCAATGAAGCTACAGGGTAAACTATTTAAGACTAATAAAAGAAAATATTTTTTCACTCAATGTGTAATCAAACTCTGGAATTTGTTACCGGAGGATGTAGTAAAGGCTGTTAGTGTAGCTGGGTTTAAAAAAGGTTTGTACAAGTTCCTGGAGGAAAGGTCCATAAACTATTATTAAGAAGGGACCCAGGATATCAATGCTTGAACCAATACAAGCATTGTGGAACCTGTGTCCCTTGGGGAAACTGCTAAGTACGTATGACCTAGATTGGCCACTGTTGGAAACAAAATACTGGGCTTGATGGACCTTGGTCTGACCCAGTATGGCATATCTTATGTTCTTATGTACATAGCTTCTTGGTGATTTTGTCAAGACACCTACTCAGGTGCTGTCCCTCTGAGATCTCAGGTACCTATGTGGTTGGCATCAGGGTGTGTTAGGGGCCATCTGTGGCAGGACAGGGGCAGATAAATATGATTGTCAGGTAGCAACATTTTTCTATGCAACACACAGCCATCTGTGCATTAAAGCTTGGCACTGATTTTTCTTATCTATCTTTCAGGCACAGGATCTGCGTGGTTAGCCTGTTAATTTTGCCCTAGCTAGCTAGCTCCTGCACCTTCTCGTTTGTGTGTGAGGACCCTGGTTTTCAATGGGCGAGCCACATATGACCACAGCATTCACATCAAGGTTAGAAAGGTGGCGGTCATGCTATGCACCAACACAAGGCTTTGCAGCATCTGGCTCTGGCACCTGCCCATGGAACTTTGCTTCCCTGAGCCATAGCAGCATTTGCTTTCAGACTGCCCCCCCCCCCCCGCTACCACAGAACCCAGTTGTGGGGGGAGAGGCCAATAGTGGCAGAAGCTGTAGCCCCTCAGGCAGCTGCAACATGCAGGCGCCCAGGGGAGTACCACAGCACTGGCTGTCATACTCCCGCCTGAGACATATAGAAACATAGAAATATGACGACAGAAAAAGACCACATGGCCTTTCTAGTCTGTCCTTCCATATCAACAACTACAACAGTCCCCTTTTTTCCTTTAGAGATCCTCTGTGTTTGTCCCATGCCTTTTTGAATTCAGATACTGTCCTCATCTCTACCACCTCCACTGGGAGACTATCCGTAAAGAAATATTTCCACATATCACTCCTGAATCTATCCCCTTTCACCCTCATCCCATGTCCCCTCGTAGCAGAACTTGCTTTCAATCGAAAGAGGCTCTCCCCCTGTGCATTTATGCCATGGAGGTATTTAAACATCTCAATCATATCACCTCTATCCCGCCTTTCCTCTAAGGTGTACATATTAATATCCTTAAGTCTGTCCTCATATGCTTTATAATGAAGACCACTAATCATTTTAGTAGCCACCCTCTGCACCGACTCCATCCTGTTCACATCCTTTTGAAGGTGCGGTCTCCAGAATTGCACACAATACTCCAAATGAGGTCGCACCAAAGACTTATACAGAGGCACTATCACCTCCTTTTTTCTGCTAGCCATTCCTCTCCGTATGCACCCAAGCATCCTTCTAGCTTTTGCTGTCACCTTTTCTACCTGTTTAGCTACTTTAAGATCATCAGACACAACCACGCCTAGGTCCCGCTCTTCTTTAGTGGACAAAAGTACTTCACCCCCTATACTATATTGCTCCCTTGGATTGCTGTAGCCCAAATGCATGCAGTAGGAACAGTCAGATGATTACTATTTAATTCCATATGCGCATGCATCGGTAGAGAGGGATGAAACCATACATCTAATGCAATGTTTCTTGAATGTAGCTGATGTTTGGACACCAACTACTGTTTCTACAGCACAGATGTGCACCTATCAAAACCTCACTGTCCGTACTGTCAGGCTTTCTGCATATGGACTCCTTTATCAAGCTCTGCCACCTTTGCAGCCCCTTATAGTGAATTTGAGACACACAATGCCCATACTTTAATGCTATTATGTTTTCTTGTGAGAATATCATAGGACTGCAGGCTTTGTGTGAATCAAACCACAATATATAGCCATGAAATGGCAGTGGTTGGGTGGGGGGGGGGGGAGGGGGGAGGAGGCAGGCAGAGGGTTTGTGAGTCACCAATAGCCAGAAGAGAAAATATGAGAGTAGATGCAGCTTGGATCCCTATGTACCTCCCCCCGATCACCCCACAGGAGTGAACCAGGTATTATTTTGATCTTTTTCACTTGCAGGCAGTGGAACAGGAGAGTGCATGGGGGAATTCAAGGGTGAGTGCTTTGGAGGAAGGAAGGTTCATGAGGATTACATAGGGTAAGGTGCACAGGGTGGGTGACAGCATCACAGTAGAGAATCTGAAGGGTGAATTTATACACAAGAGGATTTGGGAGTGGGCGTGCATCACAATGAATTTTAGGAGTAAGAGTGGAGGGTGAATGAATGTGTTGGAAGGTTGTTGGATTAGGTGAGTATGTTGGGGAAAAATATTCCATGCAGCATTTTACAGTTGGCACCTTGGTGATAAAAGACATAGGGGTATGTTTACTGAACTGTGGTAACGTTACATACCGCGCGTTAGGTAACGTTAACACACGTTAGGTAACGTTAATGCGCGTTAACGTTACCTAACGATCGTTGGCGTTCCCGGCCGTGGTAAACACTGCAGAGGGTGGAGAGAGGGCGGAGAGAAGGGGTCAATGGGCAGAGAGTGGGCGGGGAGAGGCTCCTTTCACACTAATGCGCTGAACTGAAGGGCTGAATCCTACCGCGAATGAAAACCTGCCGTTAGATGCACATTTGCAGGAGAGAGAAACCATTTAGATCAGCAATTTATTTATTTATTTATTTATTAACAATTCTTATATACCGCACTATTAGACATCAGCGCGGTTTACATTGAACAGAAAACATCCGACAGTTTACACGTGTCTGGTCGTTACATTTAACAGGAAGTATAACTTGGCGAAATAGGGGAAACTAAATACAATGCAGGGTTATCAATGTGTAGCAAAGGCAGAGAGACCATTTAAAGGTGAAAGTAGTGCCACATGTGCAGCAATAGCATAGTGCTCAGGTATGAAAGACCACTATGGCATGGGTGCACCTGGGTCATAGGGGGCCACAGGCAGGACGTGCGGTGGGATCAGCTGGGGCACAAGGCAGACTAGGCTGTCGCCTAGGTGGCACATATGAATGCAGAAAATGGAAATCAGGAAGACAGCAACTTGACCAAGGTCAAACATGCCCATGTGTCTGTGTCCCACAGTGCCCCATCCAGGGGACATTACCCAGCAGGTACCCCACTGGGCACATAACATTGATAGGCAGTGCCCGGGGGGAGGCACAGATGTCGATGTAGGCATCCCTACCCCGGAACCCACACCATAGGCAGCCTCCTACCGGCACCCTGGATGGCCTGGTACAGTGCACCACCAGCACCAACAGCATATGGGCATGGCAGCAGGCCAAGGTGGGGGTGTCTGTGCTGGAGGAAGCAGTGCCACCCACCTGCAGTGGACCCAGGCCCTGCCCTGTACTAGTACGTGGTGCGCAATGCAACAGAAAAGGCCTAGCTGAGGAGACGTGAAAGTAGGCCCAGAGACTGCTGTGTCTCTGTGGCAACAATGTGGTGCAGTACATACAGCCAATATAACCAGAAGCAGAAGGTCACAGGTTTATTTCCCAGCTATGGACCTGACAGAGCACAGCCAACTATTTTGCCCGACTATGTACACACAACAGAAAAACAGCGAGGGTTTGTGTGAGGAAATGTAAAGGTAGCCTATGGACCTCTGTGCCCCTGTGGCAACACTGTGGTGCAGTACACACAGCCAATGTAACCCAGAGCAGAAGGTCACAGGGTCTGGTCCCAGCTGCGGACCCCACAGAGCACATCACCACGTTTTATCCAAACATGGACATACAACAGAAAAAAAGCAGAGGTCTGGCTGAGGAGAAGTAAAGGTAGCTCCATGGACTGCTGTGCCTCAGTGGCAGCACTGAGGTGTAGTACACACAGTGAGTGTGTCCCAGAGCAGAGGGGCACAGTCAGGTAACAGCTGCAGAGCACATCACCACATTTTACCCTACGAGGTAGATACAACATCCAACAGTGAAATCCCCACAACAGCAGACAACACTGGTACAAAACCCACTCACACAGGCACCACCATCCAAACCCGCAGGTAGAGTAAGGCTGTTGGGTCCAGGCTGGAGCTGCAGGTACCATCACCGCACTACCACCACACCCTGCACAGTTCAAAAATGTCAGCGGTGTGGTGGGCAGGCCTGCCAAACACCGTGAAAACTGCACAGTGCTGCAGTAGGAGTGTGAGTATGTCGAACCATTGGCCTCTGTGGCTGGCCATATCGCTCTGGGCCCCGTTACCCTGCAAATGTGCATAATGAAGAGCAAGGTATTGTGGGTATGTCCCCGAGAGGGCGAGGTGGGCAGGCTGCATCTGCACATGCAGATGGAGTAGGCCAATGGCTGGGACACACCAGTGTGTGAACACCACCTACATGTACATGGTGGCCACAGCATGTCATGCTGTAAGGTCTGTCTCGCCCTGACCCAGCAGTGACCATGGCATGTCCAGGATACCCCATAGTGCTCTAGGCTTACTCTTATCAGTGACATCTGTGTGATCCCTGTTCTGGGGCCCAATCACTGACATACCTCTGTGGTGTATGTGCTGCACACCCTACATTTGGGAATCCAAAAAAGCTTGGTGGTCACAATTCAGAGTGTGAGATCCAATACAGCAAAAAGACTCACTCTAGTAAAACACAAACTGCTCCATAACTCTTGGCAAATACAAAATGAATATTTCCACTTTGTTGAATGTTAAATGTATATTGTGGCTAGCAAGGTCTCAGCTTCCAGGGGAAATGGCAAAAACGATCCGGAATCAAGCTGAGATCATGCCACAAACACAAGCCCAATAACATCAAGGACCTGCTGCCACTTATTGTTACAAAGCAAACTGCATCAACATCCAAGATAACACTTAACTTGAAAAATTTGTGAGGTCTCTAGTGAGATCTCGCAGTTTGAATATCATAGGGTACAATGTAAATTGAGGTATTTGACTTCTTGTGATTCCTCATGTAGTTTATGGGATTATGTGTCCTTGTGGTCTATTGTATGTTGGGAGTACATGTAGACCGTTTCGTAAGCATATCATCAAGCATAAAAGTAGACTGAAATGTTTGGTACGTGAGGCTCCTTTAGTCCCACATTGTGTTGAGTTTAAGCATCGCTTTAGCGATTTGCGGTGCTTTTGTTTGGATCGGGTATTGACTGGGCGAGATGGGAAGAGTCGGGAGCAATCTTTATTGATATGTGAACAGAAGTGGATTTTCAAGTTGCATACTGTGGTTCCTGAGGGTTTAAACCTCCGCATTGATTGGACGGTATGTTTGTAACTGGGGGGTGGAGTCTGCTTTGGGGATGCCCTCTACGTCAGCAGTAGGGTATTTCAGGGAGTATGTTGTTTCGCGGTTGACTGAGCATGCGTGGCATTTTTGTGAAGCAATGTTGAGGAGCTAGTTTGGCTGCCGTTCATAGTAGGTAGCATTTCTTTGTTTTATGTGCTGGTTTGGGTTTGTGGGTTGCTTTGTTCCTGCTTTTAGAAGGTTTGTTTTTGAATGTTTGTTTTCTGTTTTGTAGTGATTTCCCCTGATGCAGCGAGATTACTCGTGAAATGTATTAGAGTTCTGCAGTAACGTCGGGGAAGCGGCTTGCGATCAACCCTTCTAATTTTTCAAGTTAAGTGTTATCTTGGGTGTTGATGCAGTTTGTTTTGTAACAATAAGTGGCAGCAGGTCCTTGATGTTATTGGGCTTGTGTTTGTGGCATGATCTCGGCTTGATTCCGGATCGTTTTTGCCATTGCCCCTGGAAGCTGAGACCTTGCTAGCCACGATATACATTTAACATTCAACAAAGTGGAAATATTCATTTTGTAGTTGCCAAGAGTTATGGAGCAGTTTGTGTTTTACTAGAGTGAGTCTTTTTGCTGTATTGCACCCTACATTTGGGTACACATGTGTCCTCTGTGAGCAGGGCCTAGGGAGTGGCCAGTGGACTGTATGCAGGCAGTCAGTGCATGGTTGCAACACCCTGTATGCTGTTGCAGGTGCATGGCAGGCTGTGGTATGTGGCAAGTGAGAACTTACAGGCGAAGAGACACAGTATTGCCTGTTTGCCAATGGCCCAGTCACAGGTTTGGGTCATATGCAACAGTGCGGGAGAGCTACCCTTCCCCCATCCATCTGCCAATGGCCCAGTCACAGGTATGGGGTCATGTGCAACAGTCCGTGGGCTACCCTCCCCCATCATGTCTGGGGTTGTGTTCAGGCACCAGCTGCTTCCCCCCTCCCCCCCTGAGTGGGGAGCGGCATATAGTATATACCACCCTGAGCACTAGGGGGTCAGTGTGACATAAACCCCCATGCATGTCCAGCCACCTCCCTGCCCTGCTAACAGGTGCCCATGGCAGCTTGACCTTAACACTGGGTATGCACAGATCTGGGCAGTGTCTGGTTCCAGAGATCCACATGTGACTGCAGAATCCACATGGCCACAGAGGTACTATCGGTTACACTGCAATGAACACCTGCCACACACTGCCATTGACAGTGATGTGCAGCAGGACCTATCCCTTGCATCACATGTACTGTGGACCTAGTTCTGTGCGCACATCATTACCCTCAGGGTGAACACAGAACCTGCACAATGGCAGGGTCTGTAGCCAGTCTGTGTCAGTATCATGCATGGCAGGCCGTCCAAACAAGCTGTGGTAATGGAGGGACACAGACCCCAATTGGTGAACAGTCGTAGACCGCTGTTCCACATGTGCAATGCATCACGGGTGCTGGTGCTGTAACCCTATCCTGGTGCACAGAGCAGATGGTTTATGCAGTGACCTGCACTCACTCAGTAACCAGCCACTGATGTACCACATTCAATAGAGGTATAGATCACTCTTTAGTACACCGACGTTGCAAACAGTGACTATGTGGTGACTCCACGTTGTTTCCCCCCTCATGGCCCAACTCAGATATTTTGCATGCTGCAACAGGTATATCCATGCAGAGCCGTGCTGCCAGGACATAATAACCACACGATAGATGCCAACTTCCCCCCGTCCATCTATCTGCATCTGGCAGCTGTGTAGAGTCCTGTCTGGCTGTGCAGGGTGTCATCCTATGTCCTGCGCTGGTACCCTGTCCCGCATTGCTCATCTGTGTGTGTGCCTTGCCTGTGACCGATGTGCATGGTACCACCACTGCGCTGTCGACCCAGCATTGTAAATATCCTGCCACCACCGCCCCCACTGGGGGACATGTATCCGCTCCATCTGCAGGCCAATGTTTCATCAATATGTGACATTGGAGAGGTGGCCTAGTGGTTGGGGCAAGTTACCTGAAGCTGGAAGGTTACAGGGTCAAATCCCACCAAAGGACAGCAACCATGTGCCAGAAGGCCCGGGGTCCCTAGACCCACAGATACTCCCCATGGTCATGTTCAAGCCACCTAACCCAACATTGTCTATGTTCCCTGTAAAAATAGTTTTCCCCAAGTGACAATGCCCTGTGCAATGTAATAACAGTTTGTGAAATGTAAACCACCCTGGTATCATGAGAGCCAGCATATAAGATATGTGATATATATATATATATATCTATATATAAATAAAACACCCTGGCAAGTCCAACATCGCCAAGCCCCCTCCCCCCAATCATCTGTTGCTAGAGCGCCATAATCAGGCCGCGGTTCTGCAATATGTCTGGAAAGGGTATACTGTCAACCTCAAAATACGGAAGAGGATACAACAATGCCAAAAGGATGGGAATATGGCATGTTCCACCCACAAATAACAACCATGGTGAGATACATTACAGAATGCCTGAAACATCAACAAATATAAAAAATGTCTCAAACGGCACGCACGGCAGAACGCGTGGGTGGGGGCATACACAGCAGTACACACGGCAGAACACGCATGCATACGGTGGGGGTACTCACGCAATGCACAACTCCGCCGTCACTGCGTCATCGGAGCGTTGACCACACACACAGCAGACAAGATGGCTGCCAGGTCAAGGAAGCCTGCGTTCTTAGATGCAGACCTGCACCTGCTGGCGGAGCTCATCTGTCTGCGCCAGGAGCGCCTGTCCCCTGGCTCATCATGCAGGCAGAACATCAACAGGGCGAGGAGGTCATGGGTGCACCTCACCAGGCGCTACAATTGTGCTGCAGACTGCCCACATGAGGTAAGTGCATGAGGACAGGCACGCAAACCTGGCAGAGCAAACCAATAGCCAGCAACCAACAGACATATCAGACATGCACAGCAATGGAAGAGGATGTGTATGTGGAGCAAACAGGGATCAATGTAGGCGTCATGGCAGATGTGTGCAGGTCTGCCCATCTGCAGGATGCACCAGCCAGCATCACAGAGGTCTGTCAACCCTTTGAAGGCTTACTCGAAGTAATTAATCCACATCCTGCATCTGGACTACGATATCTGCAATATCAGCTAACAGTGATCAGCCGCCTGCTTTGGTCATGTATGATATACCATATGATAGGAATATCGCGTCAGAATATTGGCTCCCGAGAGATGTGCTACCGGCCAGGATAGGTGGCTGAATCACCCAGGTGCCGAAGTAGTTGCCCCTTCTGCAGGCTCACTGATATGCCCCATCACCAGGATGCCTCAGGCCACAATACAGAGCCCTGTCATCCATCCTGGTGCTGAGGTACCTGCCCCTGGTTTAGTTTCACAGGGCTGCCTCATCCCCAGGATGCCCCAGGCCTCATCACAGAGCCCTGTTATCCATCCTGGTTGTATGGTGGTTGCACCTGTCTCAGTTTCACAGGGCTGCCTTAGCCCCAGGATGCCCCAGGCCTCATTGCAGAGGCCAGTCATCCATCCTGGTGCTAAGGTACCTGCTCCTGGTTTAGGTTTACAGGGCTGCCTCGGACCCAGGATGCCCCACGCCTCATCACAGAGCCCTGTTATCATAAGAACATAAGATATGCCATACTGGGTCAAACCAAGGTCCATCAAGCCCAGTATCCTGTTTCCAACAGTGGCCAATCTAGGTCATACATACCTGGCAGTTTCCCCAAAAGACACAGGTTCCGCAATGCTTGTACTGGGTCAAGCATTGATATCCTGGGTCCCTTCTTAATAATGGTTTATGGACCTTTCCTCCAGGAACTTGTCCAAACCTTTTTTAAACCCAGCTACACTAACAGCGTTTGCTACATCCTCCGGTAACAAATTCCAGAGTATGATTACACGTTGAGTGAAGAAATATTTTCTTTTATTAGTTTTAAATAGTTTACCCTGTAGCTTCATTGCATGTCCCCTAGTCTTTCTATATTCTGTTAACATAAACAATCGATCTACGTTTACCCGTTCCACTCCGTTCATTAATTTATAGACTTCTATCATATCTCCCCTCAGCCATCTCTTTTTCAGGTTAAAGAGCCCTAACCTTTTTAGCCTTTCTTCATAGGAGTATCCTTCCATCCCCTTTACCATTTTGGTGGCTCTTCTCTGAACCTTTTCTAATAATGCTATATCCTTTTTAAGATACGGCGAACAGAATTGCACACAATATTCAAGTTGCGGTCTCACTATGGAACGATATAGAGGCATTATAATATCTTTTGTTTTATTTTCCATTCCTTTCCTTATGATACCTAGCATTCTATTTGCTCTCTTGGCTGCCGCTGCACATTCGGCCGAGGGTTTTAACATGCTATCCACAATGACACCTAAATATTTTTCCTGGGTGGTGGTTCCTAATGTGGAACCTTGCATCGTGTAACCATAGTTTGGGTTGTTCTTCCCTAGGTGCATAACTTTGCACTTGTCCACATTAAATTTCATCTGCCATTTTGATGCCCAGTCTTCCAATTTATCATGATCCTCTTGCAATTTTCCACAATACTCTAGGTTTTAACCACTTTAAATAGTTTTGTGTCATCTGCAAATTTGATAACCTCACTCGTTATTCCACTTTCCAGGTCATTTATGACTATGTCAAAAAGCAGCGGACGCAGCACAGATCCCTGGGGTACACCACTATTCACTTTTCTCCATTGGGAAAATTGGCCATTTAGCCCAACCCTCTGCTTTCTATCTTTTAACCAGTTCTTGATCCACAGTAGTACACTGCCTTCTATCCCATGACTCTTTAGTTTTGCCAAAAGTCTCTGATGAGGGACCTTGTCAAAGGCTTTCTGAAAGTCCAGATACACTATATCAACTGACTCACCTTTGTCCGCCTGTTTATTCACACTTTCAAAAAAACATAATAGATTAGTAAGACAAGATCTTCCTTGTCTAAAACCATGTTGGCTGTCTCCCATTAGGCCATGACTATCTACATGCTGAGTAATTTTATTCTTTATGATGGTTTCTACCATTTTTCCGGTACTGACATGAGGCTCACCGGTCTGTAGTTTCCCGGATCAGCCCTGGAACCCTTTTTAAAAATTGGCATAACATTGGCGATCCTCCAATCTTCAGGTATTACAGATGATTTTAATGAAAATTGACAGATTACTAATAGCAGGTCTGCAATCTCATATTTCAGTTCTTTCAACACCCATCCTGGTTGTATGGTGGTTGCACCTGTCACAATTTCACAGGGATGCCTTAGCCCAGGATGCCCCAGGCCTCATCACAGAGCCCTGTTAGTGATCCTGGTTGTATGGTTGTCACACCTGTAACAGTTCCACAGGGCAGCCTCACCCCCAGGATGCCCCAGGCCGCATCACAGAGGCCTGTTATCCATACTGGTTGTATGGTGGTTGCTCCTGTTACAGTTTCACAGGGCTGCCTTAGACCCAGGATGCCCCAGGCCTCATAACAGAGCCCTGTTAGTGATCCTGGTTGTATGGTAGTTGCACCTGTAACAGTTCCACAGGGCAGCCTCAGCCCCAGACCTCATCACAGAGCCCTGTTATCCATCCGGGTTGTAAGGTGGATGCTCCTGTTACAGTTTCACAGGCTGCCTCAGCCACAGGATGCCCCAGGCCTCATTGCAGAGGCCTGTCATCCATCTTGGTGCTAAGGTACCTGCTCCTGGTATAGTTTCACAGGGCTGTCCTAGCCTCAGGATGCCCCAGGCCTCATCACGGAGCCCTGTTATCCGTCCTGGTTGTATGGTGATTGCTCCTGTTACAGTTTCACAGGGCTGCCTCAGCCCCAGGATGCCCCAGGCCTCATCACAGAGCCCTGTTATCCATCCTGGTGCTAAGGTACCTGTCCTGGTTTAGGTTTACAGGGCTGCCTCGGACCCAGGATGTCCCAGGCCTCATCACAGAGCCCTGTTAGTGATCCTGGTTGTATGGTAGTTGCACCTGTAACAGTTTCTCAGGGCTGCCTCAGCCCCAGGATGCCCCAGGCCTCATCACAGAGCCCTGTTATCCATCCTGGTTGTATGGTGGTTGCACCTGTCACAGTTTCACAGGGCTGCCTCAGCCCCAGGATGCCCCAGGCCTCATCACAGAAGCCTGCTATCCATCCTCGTTGTATAGTGGTTGCTCCTGTTACAGTTTTACAGGGCTACCCTAGCCCCAGGCTGCCCCAGGCCTCATCACAGAGCCCTTTTAGTGATCCTGGTTGTATGGTAGTCACACCTGTAACAGTTCCACAGGGCAGCCTCAGCCCCAGGATGCCTCAGGCCTCATCATAGAGGCCTGTTATCCATCCTGGTTGTATGGTGGTTGCTCCTGTTACAGTTTCACAGGGCTGCCTTATCCCCAGGATGCCACAGACCCCATCACAAAGCCCTGTTATCCATCCTGGTTGTATGGTGGTTGCTCCTGTTACAGTTTACAGGGCTGCCTTAGCCCCAGGATGCCGCAGACCTCATTGCAGAGGCCTGTCATCCATCCTGGTGCTAAGGTACCTGCTCCTCGTTTAGGATTACAGGGCTGCCTCAAACCTAGGATGCCCCATGCCTCATCACAGAGCCCTGTTATCCATCCTGGTTGTATGGTGGTTGCATCTGTCACAGTTTCACAGGGATGCCTTAGCCCCAGGATGCCCCAGGCCTCATCATAGAGCCCTGTTAGTGATCCTGGTTGTATGGTAGTTGCACCTGTAACAGTTCCACAGGGCAGCCTCAACCCCAGGATACCCCAGGCCTCATCACAGAGGCCTGTTATCCATCCTGGTTGTATGGTGGTTGCTCCTGTTACAGTTTCACAGAGCTGCCTTAGCCCCAGGATGCCTCAGGCCTCATTGCAGAGCCCTGTCATCCAGCCTGGTGCTGAGGTACCTGCTCCTGGTTTAGGTTTACAGGGCTGCCTCAGACCCAGGATGCCCCAGGCCCCATCACAGAGCCCTGTTATCCATCCTGGTTGTATGGTATTTGCATCTGTTACAGTTTCACAGGACTGCCTTAGCCCCAGGATACCCCAGGCCTCATCACAGAGCCCTGTTATCCATCCTGGTTGTATGGTATTTGCTCCTGTCACTGTTTCACAGGACTGCCATAGCCCCAGGATGCCCCAGGCCTCATTGCAGAGCCCTGTTATTCACCCTGGTGCCAAGGTAACTGCCCCTGGTCTAGTTTCACAGGGCTGCCGCAGGCCACATCATGGTGGTATTTTGGTCACCCTTGCACAATGATAGGTGCACTGGCCGGTGGTTGTGGGACTGGCCCACCCCCATGTTGCCCCAGGACCCCGGAGAGCATGTGGTGGCCCACTCCCTGGCCCAACCTGGGCATGGCTGTATGGTGGTTGCTCCTGTTACAGTTTCACAGGGCTGCCTTATTCCCAGGATGCCACAGGCCCCATCACAAAGCCCTGTTATCCATCCTGGTTGTATGGTGGTTGCTCCTGTTACAGTTTCACAGGGCTGCCTTAGCCCCAGGATGCCCCAGGCCTCATTGCAGAGGCCTGTCATCCATCCTGTTGCTAAGGTACCTGCTCCTGGTTTATGGTTACAGGGCTGCCTCAGAGCCAGGATGCCCCATGCCTCATCACAGAGCCCTGTTATCCATCCTGGTTGTATGGTGGTTGCATCTGTCACAGTTTCACAGGGCTGCCTTAGCCCCAGGATGCCCCAGGCCTCATCATAGAGCCCTGTTAGTGATCCTGGTTGTATGGTAGTTGCACCTGTAACAGTTCCACAGGGCAGCCTCAGCCCCAGGATACCCCAGGCCTCATCACAGAGGCCTGTTATCCATCCTGGTTGTATGGTGGTTGCTCCTGTTACAGTTTCACAGGGCTGCCTTAGCCCCAGGATGCCCCTGGCCTCATTGCAGAGCCCTGTCATCCATCCTGGTGCTGAGGTACCTGCTCCTGGTTTAGGTTTACAGGGCTGCCTCGGACCCAGGATGCCCCAGGTCCCATCACAGAGCCCTGTTATCCATCCTGGTTGTATGGTATTTGCACCTGTTACAGTTTCACAGGGCTGCCATAGCCCCAGGATGCCCCAGGCCTCATTGCAGAGCCCAGTTATTCACCCTGGTTCCAAGGTAACTGCCCCTGGTCTAGTTTCACAGGGCTGCCACAGGCCACATCATGGTGGTATTTCAGTCACCCTTGCGCAATGATAGATGCACTGGCCGGTGGTTGTGGGACTGGCCCACCCCCATGTTGCCCCAGGACCCTGGAGAGCATTTGGTGGCCCACTCCCTGGCCCCACCTGGGGCATGGCTGGTGCTGTGCCCAAGGCCCAATGGTGGCAAACATGATCAGCCCCCCCCATGCGCACAGCAGCACATGCCACAAAGCCGGTGCATATGTTGGACATGCGTTGTAGTCAGGCAGATGGGTGTAGCTGACATGCTGACATAGTGCAAATATGTGGGAAGTGGTGCAAGCCCTGCCCCCTCCCGGATACACCGGGTATGGATGACGGTGCCATGCAGGTCCACCATCATGGCACATGTGACACGCAGCATGGCAGCAGCACATATGACACGGTGGTGTAGGGCCATGCGCGTCTAGGCTGATGGCCTGGAAAGGTGTGGCAGGCGGCCCAAATGAAGCATATGTAGGTGGCAACTCAGACATGCACAGCCACACTGCACACATGCGTGTGCCAGGGCCAACAGTGTGCATTTGATACACAGCACGCATCGGAGGTAGCCACCTGCTACCCCCAGCTATGTGTGCTGTGTAGCCCAGGATAGGCCTTGATGACTGGCCCCTAATAGTCCCCTACCTTGCTGTGTCCACAAGTGGAGGACCTACGTAAGAAGGGTCGGGAGCTGAGGGCCAGGTACCCAAGGTTCCTGGCCGGGGTACATGTGGAGCTGCAGGACCAGTGCCACGATGAGTGATGTCACCCGTGCCATACCCCATGTGTGGCTGCATGTCATGTATCTGTGATGTGTAAACGATGTGACCGTGGCGGTAATGTATGACTTTCCTCCACAGCGGCCGCAGAAGCAGACGAGGGCCCAGCAAGGCTGGATGCTGGACCAGGCCAGCCAGCACAGGCCGAACAGCCAGAGGGGGCCCAGAGGTGGCATCTGGCATGGAGGCCAAAGAGGAGGGGGGCTGGAAGTATGGATGGGGAGGAGGAGGTGTTGGAGGAGGGGGAGGAGGAGGAGGGAGATGTGGAGGGGAGCGAGGGGGTGAGCGAGGGTTTGTGGGAGCCCCAGGAGGGGGAGGAGGGGGGATGGGTGGTGGGAGGGGGAGGGGCGGAGGGGGATGGGGTGGGAGGGGATGGGCAGTCCTGAGCGGCACAGGCTGCCACAGGTCACTGGGAGCCCCAGCCACCTGCCCCCTGCCTCACAGTGCCAGTGCTGGCCCCCGACTGGTTGAGGGCCTGCCACCCAGCGCTGCAGGCAGACGTGCCATACATGCAGGCACACAGACAAGGGGGAAGGGCATGTGTCTGTGTGGGTGTATGTGTGGCCTATGCCTGGTTGCGGCGGTGCATGCCCAGGCCTATGCCCAGTGGGAGCACACTCACATCCTTGGGCAGGTGCTGGTGGCCCTGTCCATGTTGGATGACTGGCTGCGCATGCTGTGGGAGAGTGCCGAGGCAAGCACAGCCGGCCATCCACCCGGCCCAGGAGGCCCCCAGGGGGTGTGAGGTTCAGCCACACACACGTGACCCCTGCCCTGTGCCAGCCTGTGCCCCAGGACTGACATCACCGCAGGGAGCGGGAGGTGCAATGCACACCAACGGCAGGACCCACATTGTAAATAAAGTATGTATATATGTTAAACAAACGCACGCTGATCCAGTGTCCCATTTAGCCACATGGCATAGGGGTGGGAATGTCAGTCATATGCATGCCCATGTGTGCCTCTGTGCATGTCACCATACCCGAAAATGGTCGCCACGCCATGGCAAGGGCGGTGTATGGCTATGGGCGCCAATAGATGCAGCGCCATAGGTGCAGGGGGTAGCATTGGACCCATGGTGGCAGGCATATGCTAATTGTGCACACATGGTGCTGCACAGTGCATGGGTGACACACAGCACAGCTATGCACTTGATGTCACAAGGACACAGCATACGCCCCCCTGCCAGTTGTGGCATGGATGGGTCTTGGCATGCCAATGGGTCAGTGTGCTATGTCCATATGCTTGGCTGTTTACACCCATTCCCTCATGCACTGAGCAAAGCACGTAGCATCTGGCTGGGTGGAAACATATGGCAGTACGTGGGTCTGCAGATGCTGGGGGTGGGGGCCGCCATGGACACCATGATGGACAGGAGAGAGATGACTAAGGTCAGGTGTGGTATAGGGGGCAGGGGTACAGATGGGTGTGGGGTGGGACACCATAGAGGGGGCACGACAATGCACGTAGGCATGGGGGTGGTAGAGCAAGGAACGAGCAGGGTGGAGGGCACGACCATTAGGAGAGGCGGACCTACACGGGGTGCAGGGGCGGATATGGATAAGGGAGCCCAATTGGGGAGCAGATGCGATGGTCCCCCATCCCGGCTGTGGGGGGTGAAAGGTGGTCTCCACGTGGCGGGACTGGGATAGGTCTCAGAGGCCAGAGTGGGCTCGTGGGTTGCTGAGGCATGGGTGAGAGCCAGGTGGGCAGGGGGGGAGGTAACCATGCCCTCTGTGTGTGGGCTGGGGTGTACAGTGGCGGAGCAGGGATGTACCCCCACTGTGAGGTGGGGAGGGGTACCAGGCAGCTGCACCCTGAGAATGGCCATGTGATATCAGCCTGTGCCCTGCATACACTGGGGACGGCAATGGCTTGTGCCAACACACCCTGGCCACGCATCACAACAAGGATCCCCTCCATCACCGTCTGCAGGCACTCGGCCCTGTGCCGCATCCTTTGCTGATTCCGCACCACCTCACCGAGTGCCAGCTGAATGCCTGTGGGGGAAACACAGTGTGGGACATGAGACATGGGTGGCACATGCGGACATCTGCTGCATGTGTGCAGGTGACAATGGGTGGGCACTCACCCTGTGCATCTGCATAGGCCTCAGCAGCATGGGATCTCTTCTCGGTGAGGACCTCGCCAATGATGGCATGTGTGGTCTGTGGTGTGTGGGCCTGTGCTGGTGGCCATGGGACACCACCAGCTGTGGTAGCTGCAGGCGGGCTGCCACTGCCACGCTCGATACACGGCTCACCATCATCCTCCAGGTGTGCTGATGTCTCCCCCTCCTCCCCTACAGCTGCAGCTGTCCTGGCCCCTGCAGGTACCTCCACTGCTGGCCCCACTGTGGCTATGGGCTGTGGGCCCACTGCTGTGAGCTTCTCCTCCTCCTCGGCCTCCATGGCATGTATGTCACCTGTGGGGAGAAAGGGTACACAACTCAGGAGGTGGGTGGCTGGCCATCCACGTATGTTTAACTGTCATGTCCCATGACAACGGACTGTGTGGGCCACGGGGACCATGGGGCACCATGTGCTCACCCTAGATGGGCACCTGTGGCCAGGGCCCATAATGGTGCAGGGGTAGGCATGGTACCCAACATGTCCGTGTCCTGGGTAGGAGCAGCACCCCAATAGTGCCTGCCTGTGTGTGCATCTGTGGCCATCTCACATCAATGGGTGTGACTGTGTGGATGGGGCTGGGGGCAGAGGGCCACTGCTGTGTGGGACCAGGCTGCCGCTGGGGCAGGACGCAGCAGCAGGGGCACCGAGTGATGGGGGACTCCGTGCTGGTGTCCTGCCTGCCATGGTGCAGAGCAGCCTATAGCGGGGACAGGGGTGGAGGGGGAGAAAGATGGGCTGCATGGGGGGTGGGGGGGAATACGGGCTGCATGGCGGGGGATGGGGGGTGGCGGGTAACGAGCTGAAATGGGGGTGGCTGGGAGCAGGGGGGTGGCTGATGTGGCCTGTGGGCATGGGGTAGTGGCTGATGGGGGCTATGGGGGGCTGTCTGGGGCCAGTCAGTGGTGATGGGGTGGCTGACAAGGAACTGTGGGTGGGGGGAGGATTGGCTGGGTGTGACCTGAGATGGTTGGCCGGGCATTGGCATGGGGGGGTTGGGGGGGCTGGCACATTGGGGTGGGCCTTTTAGGGGGCTATCATCTGGGCCTGGGACAGGTAGATGGCTGGGCGATGGGGGGCATCTGGGGAGGGCACTGGACCTGTAGGGAGATGGTGCGGGGGGGGGTCAATGGGGCTGGACCTGGGCTGTGGGTTGGGAATGGGGTGGACAGGCCCCTATGTGGGATGTGGCAGCTAGGAGCCGAGGTGACACCAGGCAGATGGAGGGTGCAGATCAGGGCCAGCATGGCAGGGGGAACTAATGGCCAGGCGACATACATGGTACACAGGGTTGCACCCTGACCTGATGATCGGACATTGCACTTTTCCTGCTGCTGACACTGGGGGGTATACTGCATCACCCATCTAGTGTTGCACTGCGTGCAGGGTCTGGCCCCATGTGGGTTCAGTGTGATTCAGCTATCTCTGCTCATTTGTACCTCCGGTTGCGGGCCTTCCCTCTGTCCCTGGGGGGCATCTGTGTGCCTGGTGTGTGTCCACGGCTGTGTGAGCTGTTCACATGGGATCTGTACTGTGGCGCTTTGCCATGTGCAGCCTGTCAGCTGGGTGTCAGCTGTTCCGTGGCATGCTGCAATGTTGGTGGTGCTGCATCCCCTGGAGTTGTTTGGGGGATGTCCGCTAGCTGTGGTATGAGCGATCTGGCATGGTAGGTCCCTGGTGTCATATGAAGGGTGTTGTATCAGCTCCCAACACTCCATGTATTGGGGGATATCTGTTTGTGAGGTGACCAGCCACAGGTGCCCTCAGATTGCGGGATCATGGGTTCTGTGAGTGTGTGCTTCAGTACTGCACAGCACATGCTGTTGTTGGAGGGGTGTCTGTGGGTGCAGGATAGATGTTCCCATGGGGGGGGGGTAGCCTTAGCGCAGCATACAGCGGTCCAACCTGCATTCAGTGTAGCTTTGTACAGTGTGCTGTGTTTCCCATGCCTTCCTTGGGTTTCCTGTTGTGCATCCATCCTGCATATCTCCCAGTACATGTCATTTGCCTTTGGGTTCTGTTCCATCTCTGACTGTGGTTTGGGCTGCACCACCCCATACATCGCCTCAGGCAGTGGTCCGCCCTAGGCTGCCCCTGTGCACCATGACCAGTGCTGTGTCACGCACACATGGTGTGGGGCAGGGGGCATGGCAGGTGGGTGCTGCTGTGTGGGTGTGATGGTGTCCCTGCATTGGATCTGGTGTTGTCCATATGTTTGCGAGTCTGTGTATGTCGGGTTACACTGTGCATGGCTGACAGGGGGCTGTGGGCTGGGGGCGGTGCGTGGGTGCAGCAGCAGGCCTGTCAGACACAGCATATGTCTCTATGGGATGGTTGGGGACATGCGTATACATGGGTCCTCTGTGATGGCCCCTACACTCCCCTATGTTGGGCCCTGCATGTGCTTGGCTGTGGACCGTCCCCGGCGTACACCCATCAACCTATGTACATGTTGTACTGTTTGTGGCCATTGTACCACTGTTCAGTTGGACAGTTCCAGGTTCATCTATTCCCTGTCCCTCCTAGGGTTGTACTGGGACTGTTTACGCTGTTCAAGCTGGTGACTGTATTGACATGTACATTGTACCTGATGATGTTGTGCTGCATCTGTTCTTATCCTCTTTGTGCTAGGTGTCATCTGCCCCTGATCCCTGGGGGAGGGGGTGCTAACCACATATCTCCATAGCTGTCAGTCATTGACACATATCCTCGACCTACCTGCACATGGGTCCCCTGTATCGAGTGTGTGGGGCAGGCCATGGATGTAGATGGGCCCCAGCCAGTCTGTGAGGCGCTGCTCCAGCATGCTCAGGGTGGCTCTCTGCGGTTCACCACCACCTGTGCCACATGCATGGCACCTCTCCTGGGTCAGCTGAGCCCGGATACCGCACTTGATATCACAGTAGCGCTTCCTCAGGCTCTCCACGTCACGCCATGGATCCCCTGCCACTGCGACCATGCACGATCTTCAGCGTGGGTGTGCATGCACGGTCTTCAGCGTGGGTGCGCATGCGAGTTCCGCACACCAGATGTTAGTGCCTGATACACGTGTGGGGCCACAGCATGGCTGCTACGCCCCATCATGCGCAGATACGTGCCTTACACAGGACGTATTCCGTCCTGCGGGGATTGCATCACACACCCACATCCGCACCTCCACAACTCACACCAGCGCTGCTAGTGGTGTATTCTGCGGTATCAGGGGTCTATCTTGGTACGTATCCCGTGCTACCATGCGCTGTTTGTGGTATGCAGTATTGCTGTATGAGATCTCCATTGTGTATGGCGTGTTACAGCACGTGTAGTTGTGGTATGCGTGCTGATGCATAACTCTAATGTCTGGCAGGGCACGGGGACACGCCGCTAGCTCCTACCTGTGTATGCGCCACGGCATCAGGGAACGCACGTACATACGCTCTCTATGCTGTTACGCTTACATATGTGCTTCCCGATCCGCTCATCTGCTGCTGGCATACGTTGCTGGATCTGCAGGTGTGTTATGTTTGATCTGATTACCTGCCACTCCCCACGCCGTATATAGCATTTGCTATTGCTCCATCTGATGTCTATCAATGGCTCATGTGCACGGTGCCAGTGTTGCAGTTGTGGCATTTCTTGGGCTTCCTGAGCTACAGTTGCCTGATGAGGGTGATGGTGTCCATGGGGCTGTGGCACTAGGTATGGGTGCAATCCCACTGCAACTCAGACCTGCAGCTGTGGTTGCTCCACAGGTGGAGGAGGTACCAGTGCAGCGCCGTTGGCGTGCCAAGGCGCACACTCACCTGCCATGCCTCTTCAGGCCCAGGCCTGTGCTCCAGGACATATATGAGGACCAGGTCATCACCCTCTACCGTCTGAGCACAGGAACTATTAGGGAGCTCTATGAGGTTCTGAGACCTGACCTCGAGCCCCGGACTGCCCAGTTCCATGCCATACCGGGATTGGCCAAGCTCCTGGGTGGCCCTATACTTCTTCGCCTCTGGATGTTTCCAATCCTCGGTGGCCGCAGTGGGTGGTATGAGCAGGCCCACCTTCTCACGCTGTCTCCACCAGGTACTGCGGGCCATGGTCAGACAGGTTAGGGATTACATTGCGATTCCTAACAATAGGCAACATTGGGGGACCCTGGGCAGGCATTCCAGCGGATTGCAGGGATACCACATGTGATGGGAGCTATTGATTGCACACATGTTGCCCTGGTCCTGCCCAGAGACAGGGAGGTGGTGTATCGCAACCACAAACACTATCGTTCCCTGAATGTGCAGGTTGCTTGTGATGCAAATATGCATATTCTGAATGTGGTTCCCAGGTTTGCAGGGTCTGCCCATGACTCCTATATCCTGCAGCACTAAGCACTGTTTGGCCAATTTGAGGCTGGACAATATGAGGACTGTGTCCTGCTGGGTGAGTATTTGCCATCTCTGATATGCACATACGTCTCTTGTGTCCCTGGGGTCGGGGCACCTCTTGCACGTGGAGCTGTGGCACCTGTGGTATGTCGGTCGGCCCCTATGACTTCGACTCCCCTGCGACACATGTGACATGCAGTGATGCAGGTCTGGCCTTTCTCAGGCAGTATTCCGACAGCTGCCCCTCAGGCAGTGGCATGTCACTGAGCAGCCTGTGTGTAGAATACATGTTCCCTTGGTTAGCTCTGGCCACTGCATGCCACTCCTTGCATTGTCACAATTAGATATCAAAATCACTCTATAAAAACCACGGTCCTATATATATCAGGAGTATTGAATTCACTTCACTTAAACTTATAAAGTGCTTGAACTTGCACTGGGGTCTCAGACTAATCGGCAGACATTAAACTGACTTTAACTTTGTCAGAGAAGTCAATGCCTGCTTGCATCAATGACCCATTCAGTGTGATTTATTGTGCAGTCCATGCTTATTTATATATTATTATGTGTATAAAAACGTGCTTATCTTAATGGATTGTCTTCCCTTTATGTTTTCTTAACACATCATCTTTCCCATAGTGTGTCTTCTTCCCAACTCCTTCAATCGGCACCTCTCCGCATTTCACTCATATGAGTTTCTTCAGGGGTTAAGTCCCGCAATGGTTTGTTAGAGAAACAATCTAAAAAGTGAAGTGTTGTATCAGTACTTCTCCAAGTTCATAAAAACTTGAATTTCACCAACCAGTAATAAAAGATCATATGCAATAAATCTTATCGTGGAAGCATCATTCAAAAAAACCAAACAAACGAAAAACAAAAAACAAAAACGACGTCTCATACCTTGTTGCTGCAATCGTCTTACTCATAACAAATTGTAGAATACCCAAGTTTAAAAGAACGCCACGCATGCGGATCAGTTTCCATCCTATGTCTTTTATACGTCTCTGAGCTCCTCCCCGTTGATGTCATCATAGTATGGTTATTAAATAATGTTCTTTCACCTTACCTTTAATGTTTATAGACATGCCCCCCATTCTATTTGATTTGATCGTTCAATCCTGTAGGGATTGTTGATTGTAAATTAAATATCCATCTTTGTTCCTGCATTAATAAAGTTTGTTCACGCGATTTTCCAACCTCTCCCGCTGTCACTTGTTCAACAGCGAAACATCTCAAATCCAAAAACGTGTGTCCTTTGTCCAAACAATGTTGCACGATGGGTGCCTCTCTCATTCTGCACTTCAGATGACTTTTATGTTCACGAAGTCTTATTCTCAGGGGTTGGATTGTCTTTCCTATATATAACAACTGGCATGGGCATTGGATCGCATATACCACATAAGATGTATCACACGATGTGCTGCCATGTAATTTATACGTTGTACCATGGTAATCAAAACTATCTATATTGCTGGTTACCCCACAAATGTCGCACTGTCCACATTTATGATGATCTTTGTCTTCTGATGGCCGTTCTGCCAAAAGAGGGCGTAACATAGCTGGACTCAATTTTTCTTTTAAATTTTGATTTCTTTTCCAGACACAACGTATTGTCTTATCCGTAAGTCCAGGAATACTACTCAACACATTTGAATGTTTTTTAAGGGTTCGCTGAATTTTAAAACTCATGGGAGAGAAATTAGTGATGAAATTTATTTGTGTTGTATCTTCCATCTGCCCTTTATCTCGGATATCTAACAGTAAAGCTCTATTATTAAAAAATGCTCTATTATAAGCTTGTTGAACTATAGCTTGAGGATATCCTCGTTCACAAAAATTATTTACTAATATTTTGATTGTGCTTTAAAATCTTTCTCATCCGAGCAATTCCTCCTATAATGAATGAACTGGGCAAATGGTAACCTATTCCTCAATTTTTGTGGATGTGCACTGTCATAATGTAAGAATGTATAGCGGTTTTCGATGGATCGATGTAGTCCATCCTGTCTCACTTTTAATGATGTTCACATCTAAAAATGTAATCATCTGAGCATGGGAGGAATATGTAAAATAATTCCTCTACGGATGTTACCGAGCCTTTCCACAACATGAACACGTCATCTATGTAGCGACACCACAATTTTATATGTGATCATAATGGAGCTGTATCCAACCATTTTTCTTCAAACTTTCCCATAAAGAGATTTGCAATAGAGGGTGCACAAGTAGCCCCCATTCCTACTCCAGAGACTTGATGGTAAATTGTTTTTTCAAACAGAAAAAAATTCTGAAAAATGGTTAATCTCGCTAGCTGTAATAGAAAAGATATTAAATCTTCTGAGAGATCCCCACGATTTCGCAAACTCCATTCTACAACTTCATACGCCACCGCTTGTGGAATGCTGGTGTATAAGGCCGTAATGTCCATTGTAACCAACAGAATGTCATCAACTTAAGAACATAAGAACATAAGATATGCCATACTGGGTCAGACCAAGGTCCATCAAGCCCAGTATTCTGTTTCCAACAGTGGCCAATCTAGGTCATATGTACCTAGCAGTTTCCCCAAGAGACACAAGTTCTGCAATGCTTGTACTGGGTCAAGCATTGATATCTTCGGTCACTTCTTAATAATGGTTTATGGACCTTTCCTCCAGGAACTTGTCCAAACCTTTTTTAAACCCAGCTACACTAACAGCCTTTACTACATCCTCCGGTAACAAATTCCAGAGTTTGATTACACGTTGAGTGAAAAAATATTTTCTTTTATTAGTCTTAAATAGTTTACCCTGTAGCTTCATTGCATGTCCTCTAGTCTTTCTATATTCTGATAAGGTAAACAATTGATCTACGTTTACCCGTTCCACTCCGTTCATTAATTTATAGACTTCTATCATATCTCCCCTCAGCCGTCTCTTTTCCAGGTTAAAGAGCCCTAAGAGTGGGAGGAGTGGCCTAGTGGTTAGGACAAGGTACTTCAGGCCGGAGGGCCGGGGGTTCAAGTCCCACCTGGGGACAGCAATCTCAGGCCGGAGGGACTGGGATTTCTACTCCTATAGGCACTCCTTGTGGTCTTGGGTAAGCCACTTAACCCTCCATTGCCCATGTTCCCTGTAAGTATTAGCGTATGTGTGTCATATCCCCTCGTGTTAAATGTATCTCCCAATTGACCGCTTTGACCCAGTGAAAAGCGGGATATAAATACAGGTAAATAAATAAAAATAACCTTTTTAGCCTTTCTTCATAGGAGTATCCTTCCATCCCCTTTACCATTTTGGTGGCTCTTCTCTGAACCTTTTCTAAAATCGCTATATCCTTTTTAAGATACAGCGACCAGAATTGCACACAATATTCAAGGTGCGGTCTCACCATGGAACGATATAGAGGCATTATAATATCTTTTGTTTTATTTTCCATTCCTTTCCTTATCATACCTAGCATTCTATTTGCTCTCTTGGCCGCTGCTGCACACTGGGCCGAGGGTTTTAACATGGTATCCACAATGACGCCTAAATCTTTTTCCTGGGTGGTGGTTCCTAATGTGGAACCTTGCATCGTGTAACCATAGTTTGGGTTGTTCTTCCCTAGGTGCATAACCTTGCACTTGTCCACATTAAATTTCATCTGCCATTTTGATGCCCCAGTCTTCCAATTTATCAAGATCTGCTTGCAATTTTTCACAATCCTCTTGGGTTTTAACAACTTTAAATAGTTTTGTGTCATCTGCAAATTTGATAACCTTTGCGCTCAAAGATTGTGAATTTTTAAAATGTTCAAAAAATATGTAGTGTCCCTCACATATGAAGGTATATCAATTAATAAAGGGTGTAGAAATGAATCAACATATATTGATAATGGCTCCAAAATCGTTCCCTTAGTGGACACTATCGGTCTCCCTGGCGGTGTATCCAAATTTTTATGAATCTTAGGTATAGATATAATCTTGCTACAGTTGAAGTGATAGGATTTAAAAATTGCCATTCTTTTTTCGTAATCAATTTCTTTTGCAACGCATCTAAAGTTAGCTCTTTAATCTGTATTCGAATGATAGCAGTCGGATCAGCCTTCAGTACCTTATAAGTTGTTAAACCCGCCAGTTGCCGTGTGGCTTCCATTAGATAATATTGTTGACTGAGCACCACTATAGCTGCTCCCTTATCTGCTCTTCTAATTACAATATCTGTTCTAGATTGTAAAGATCTTAATGCCAACTGTTCATTCCTTGTTAATGTGCTATGTTGCCACCATGATGTTTCTTCCAAAAGTTGCACGTCTTTTAAAATTAAATCTTTAAATAATGTGAGGGCCAGATGAATTGGTCCGAGTGGATTCCAATTAGATTTAAGAGGTAAGCGTATTCTACGTGACCTATAATCATCTACAGGATCGTGTCTAGTATCGGTTGCGTCCTCTTGGGTCTGTGAAGCAAAGTAAATTTTCAGATTCAATTTTCTAATTAGGTATTTAAGATCTACACGAAATTGAAAAGGGCCATACCTCTTATTAGGAACAAAAGACAATCCTTTATTCAGTATATTCAATTGCTCTTGAGACAACTCTATACCAGAAATGTTAATCACTAGATCTGATGTAGCTTGTGTTACTTTTGACGCTGAGTGCCATGACCCTGGTATTTTCCCCTGCCTCCATCCTTCTTCTTTTTCTTTTCCTCCTCTTTTAAAAAATCTTCCCTGGAAGATTTACTAGAAGCTGTATTACTGGTTTCATCAGACATCAATTCAAAACTTACTTGCTTCTTAAATTTTTTACTCTTCCGATTTGCGTCCATCCAAGGGTATACATATCCCACTGTATAGTCATCAAAATCTCTCTTTAACTTTTTGGATTTAATTATTCGCACTTCATGTTTCAATGCAGTAATCTGTTTGTTCATTTCCTCAGTTTTATGTTTGAAGTGGTCTTCAGTTTCTACTTCTTTAAGTGCAGTGATCATAGATTCTGCTTCCTTGTTTAATTCCTCTAACGTATTTTAATGGTATCAATGATTAAAACCATCAAATCAAGAGAACATTTATTTAAGATGTTATTCCACTTTTCTAAAAACGCATGATCTGTATTATACATCCTTGGTTCCTTATACATCCTTAAACCTCTAGGTATTTGCTGACAATTAATATATTCTATTAGAGATAGCCTATGCAGTTCTGACCTTACTATTCGTTTTTGAAGCTTTAATAGAGCTTCCCAATTCATTAACTCCTGATGCTGATCGTTGGATCCTCCCAATGCAAAAGGAGTCTTCTCTTTGCATAATTCAGATATATGATCTTGCGAAAAACTCAATGTGTCTTTCCATATCATTTGCCCCTCCATTCTTGTGATGAAACAAAATTTAATGGGCGTTTCTCAGAGCAATATATAATGTCACAATTAGATATCAAAATCACTCTATAAAAACCACGGTCCTGTATATATCAGGAGTATTGAATTCACTTCACTTAAACTTATAAAGTGCCGATTGAAGGTGTTGGGAAGAAGACACACTATGGGAAAGATGATTTGTTAAGAAAACATAAAGGGAAGACAATCCATTAAGATAAGCACGTTTTTATGCACATAATAATATATAAATAAGCATTTTTAGGAGAAAAGGACTGCACAATAAATCACACTGAATGGGTCATTGATGCAAACAGGCATTGACTTCTCTGACAAAGTTAAAGTCAGTTTAACGTCTGCCGATTAGTCTGAGACTCCAGTGCAAGTTCAAGCACTTTATAAGTTTAAGTGAAGTGAATTCAATACTCCTGATATATACAGGACCGTGGTTTTTATAGAGTGATTTTGATATCTAATTGTGACATTATATATTGCTCTGAGAAATGCCCATTAAATTTTGTTTCAACTCCTTGCATTGTGGCTTTGGAGCACTACCCTTGTATGGGGCTGTGTCTCCCATCACACTGGTGGTGGTGGTGGAGCATGTGACTGTCATCGGGGCCATTGTCACATACACCCGTGGCCGTCTATACTTAGCTATATCTGCCACATTTCCATCCCTCTCGTCTGTTTCCCTCAGCACCCATGTGTAATTGTGTTCTGGGTTTTTATACCAATCTCTTAATCTTTCTCTGTTACCTTGTGCTTTGCTTAAAATAACTCCCTATTCTGCTTTAATTCCTCTTAATGTATCCCACCACAAACTCAGCACCATGCAGGTGACACTGGTTTCCAGTAGCCCTGGTTGCTTACACCAGCCTTTGGGACTGTGATGTTCTGGGCACATGTGGTCCAGCCCTTCTCTGGTGAGCCACGACACCTGTTGGTGGTGGACACCTGCGCCACCCGGAGCTGGATCACACACACACATGCACATATGTGTATGTGCTGTACTTTGTGCGTACTCCCTAGGTGACTGCATGCAACGTGTATGGTTGTGTTGGTGGGGGGGGGGGGAATGCTTGCCTCAACGAGTAATCTTGTTGCTGTCCTGTGTGTTGGTTGGCCATTCCCCGTTGCCTTTGTCTGGCACATCACTTATGTGGGCTGTGGTGCCACAGTACACCACCCATGTCTGCTGTATGTATGTCAGCGTTCCTGTGTCATGTCTGCCATCTTGCCTGTGGCCCTCATGTACATATTACTGTGTCAGCATCTGTGTGTGCACTGTATCAGGGCTATCACATGTCTCACCCATGTGCATCTATGCCCTTTACCATGGTGCGGTGGCATGTGTCGGCTGGCTGCATTCCTGACTGCCACCCCTGCTCCTTGTGTTACAGCAGCTGGTCATGTGCTGGCCAGGATACACCTTCTGTGTGTTTGTCTAGCTGCCCTTGCCCTCTGTTCCGTATCTCACACCTCCGGTCACTGCCACATAGGTGTCGGGTGCCAATATGTGTCGCAAAGTGTTTGTGTCCTGGTGTATGTGTTGTCTGTACCCACATAGCTTCATGTGTGCTCCTCCACGTCCATCATCTCCTGATTGATCTTTCAACATTTCCTTCTGCAGGTGATGTGGGATATGGCTGTTGGGCCTGGTTGCTGACCCCTGTGTGTCTTCCACGGACACATGCAGAGATGAGGTACAATGAGGTCCATGCCTCCAGCCGCTCAGTCATCGAGCGCACCTTTGGCATGTTGAAGAGTCGCTTCAGGTGTCTGGATTGAACCGGCGGGGCCTTACAATACCGACCCATGACTGTGGCACAGATCATACTGGCCTGTTGCATCCTCCACAACATTGCTCTCAGGCACAGTCTGCCAGTCGAAATTAATGAGGATCTTGAGGAGGATCCAACGTGCCCTCCTGTACATGGCCGTGGTGACACCTGTGAGGGGGCAGCAGCCAGGCAACATCTTATTGAGGAGCTGTTCTCCTGTAAGTCATGCACATGTGGGGAGGTGCTTATGGGTATACATGTACATGCTGTCGTGTGTGTTTCGTGGCTCTCTCATGCCAGATGTGTGTTTCATGTGTGTCTTTACATCCCCAGGATTGCCATTTGTTCCTGCCCGGTGCTTTGGCGGCGTGGAGCCTGTGTGTACGTCATCCACCCTGCAGCTGACTGGGGTGGGTGGACATGATGGTAACTGTACTGTGGGGGCGGTGTGGCATGGCGCATGTCTGTGTCTTTCCATCCACTGTACATATGTGTTTGTACACCTCTCGGGCCTGCAACTTAATACCCCATGTGTCCCAGTTGGCACCCCTATGGCCATTTGTTTGTGTTCTGTTCTACGGTGTATTCACTGTACGTGGGGCATATGTGTCTATCTATGGGTACAGGTTGTGGTTGTGGTGTATGGCACATACACCATTACCCGGTGTGGCATTCACCACCATCTGTGTTTCATTGCACCAACTGGGATGTGACTGTCTCCACTGGTGTGGGTTGGTGCTCAGACATGCCATACACTACATGCAGCATGCTCTCTGTGTCCCACTGTGCTTGTCTCTGTGTCTTTGGGACATGTATATGTGACAGTGCACTCTACTGTCCTGTAGCATGATCTGGTTCTGAAATGTGTCCTGTGACGTGTGCGGCGGTGGTCACTGTTCTATCTGTACCCTCTGCTGTTGGCCTTGCATACATTGTGCGCATGTGTTTACGTATTTGTTCCATGGCTCCACCTGACCTGTCTCTTGTTTGCTCACAGACCACTGCACATCAACATTTCCAGGCCCCTTATCTCTCCGTGCCTTGGACATATGGCACCGACAGCTGGACATGCAGACATGGAGATTCTACGCATTCCAATGACATCCTCTGCCTTTACTGTGACCTCCTGTTGCCTTTGCCTAACGCTGGCATTCCTTATCAGACAACTGCTGCTCACAGCCGGTAGATTGCACCTTTGATCATTTGTCTCAGGCATCCAGCTTTACCTGTTTCTGTTGGCCTGTTTTTTATCTGTTGCTCTTTTGTGGGATCAATGTGCAACACCACTGCATGACATGCTGTCAACCTCTGGGTTGCCTGTGTGACATGGGCTTGGGGGTGGCCAGGTAGGGGTGGCTGTCAGGTCTACAGTGGCATCTCCTGATGATTTCAACATGCACTGTGTTCAGTGTTGTGCTCGTGTCATATGTTCATGTCTGGTTTCAGTATGTACATCCTGTGGTCTTGCTCTCTGCATTGTGGCATGATGTCATGTGCAGCATACCATGACCTTTTATCTTTCTACCTTTCCACGCAGGGTACAGGCAACGTGCCCACCACATCTACTACATTGCATCTGCAGTCCCCATCACCCAACTGTTGGTGGACAAGCAACTGCATGCAATGCTCCCTGGGAGATGGTGTCATTGTAGGATTGGACCTATGCGAGTCGGACACATGCCTTTGATGGACATCTGTGTTGGCCTGGTACCTTGCGCATCACAGGGATGACCGACACACCATTGGTGCCGTGCTCTGGCTGTGTGTTGGGTTTGTCACAGCAGGCACACAGCACATTTGCATTACTGTGGGACATTGAGACATCACACGTGACTTTGCATGGCCATGTTCCCAGGAATATTAATGGCAGGACTTGTGGGGTCACAGACATCATCTGCACTGTGGAGACTGCTCCGTACCTGTACAGCAGGGACGCACATGCGCGCTGTATGTTTTACATCCATCGGACATTGTGTTGAGGGGTAGGGCCCATGTGTGGGACTTGGATTACTGTATCTACAAACATGTTTGGATGAACAGGCACATGCAGCCACATATGTGGCACAGTATTTGCATTCTGTAGGTCCTGCTTCTCTGTTTGTGGACCTTACACTTGTACATGATATGCTTTTTGCCACCATTCCACTGTGATGCCTGCCACCAGCTGTGGTAGCTTTGTGGCCATCACAGGCTGTGTTACAGTGGATCTGTAGCATCACTTTGTCATGTGTCAACTTCCACAGTGCATGTGCAAGTGCATGAATCATTTATTCCACTGGTGCATGTGCCAGTGTTGGAATTGTGTGTGTTCCTGCAGCATTGTGGTCCTCTCTTTGTACCTCTACATACATGTTGTTGTGTGTGTTTGCCGGACAGCTGTGGCAATGTACATTGATTTGCAGGGTCATTTTTGCATGTGTGCACAGTCCTCATTATCATGTGACAGTGCACCACTCACGTTGCACCATCACCTTGGCAGTGTGGCAGCGTGTGTGTCCATTGCCTGCCTTCATTTGGCCATTCCCTGTACATTGGCATATAGGTGACTTTCCTGTGAACATGGCACCCATTGCAGTGGGCCTTCCGCATGGTGCTACCTCTGTATGTTGGTGGGACTCTGATTTTTCAGTTGCTTGGGAACATGTGACTCTCAGGCCTGTTACAATGTCCTCATATTTCAGTGTGGCACAGTCTTTGCTGCTATTTGTGCATTAAACATGCATATTTCCATGACTGCCTGATGTCTGCTCATTCTCAGCACATCAGATGCTATTGTCTGGCCATCTACACTGCTGTATGACCCACAGTTAGCCACACATTAGGTCTACACATCTGGGGGTGGTGCTGGGCCATTGGAATATGTCATCATTGGCATGTTTGGTCATTTGCCTGTGCACTGTGGGTCCACTTCACTGTGTGGCTGCCTGACATTACATCTCTGAATCTTCCCTGCAGACCTTATTGGCTTGTGTGTGTGTTGTCAGCTTGGTGTGCCTGCCTGTACCGTGCCCCCTGTCAGCTGTGTCTTCATGTGCTATGGCCATGATGGTGCAGACAACTACTACTACTACTACAGGGCATTTGTACAGTGATACAAGGCGTATGCGGCACTGTACAGACATGTGGGGGCATGCTCATTTAACCTTACAATCTAGTCAGGGCAGGCACAGATGGTGTGAGCAGGGATACATCAGGGGACAGGGGGTTTGGGAGCCGGAGAAACATGAGGCATGCGCCGGAACATGGATGTGTGATTTGGTCATGCATTGGTGTAGGGTCTGGAGGAGGTGCCTGCTGTACAGACAGCAGTAGTTGATTCCATGCGTACATAGCATCACGGTGATAGGACGTGGTCTGGGGTAAGCAGTGGGGGGTGCAATACAGGTGGAGGTGTGTGCAGTGGGGGCCATGTTACCAAGGGGGGTTGTACAGGGGGATGTGTGTCAGGGGGTGATGGGGAGCCACAGTGCCACTGCATTTCGGGCTCAGAAGGCGATGTTTTAGAGGTATGTGGTGAGGGTTAGGGGGCCAATGACGGGAGCTGTCAGGAGGGGTGGTGTGGCCATGGCTGGGCTGGCGCAGGATTAGACACACAGATGAGTGTTGCACACATGGATGGGGAGGGAGATGATTCCAAGGGTGACCTGCAAGGGGCATCCTACAGTGGCCTTGACTGTATGTTGTGAAGGGGTGGGGAGGCCTTTTAATGGTGTGGTTGTGGGGACTGGTGTGTGTGTCACTGATGTTCGACAGACAGGGGAGGCAGGTGTTAGCTATCAGATATCTGTGTTTGGGGAGAGGAGGGGAGTGTCAGTGATAGCCTCCGAGTGCACCCTGTGGACACTGGATGGGGTACAGAGTTATCAACAGATTCCAGTGACGCTAGGGGGGCAGGGAGGTGTTGGGGTGAGGGGAGGGGGTTAGGGTCGTGGCCATGTTCACATTCAGGACACAGAGGGACATCCAGGCTGCAATGTCGCAGTGCCAGGGGTGGATTATGGCTTGGTTAACCTGTGGGTGTTCTGGTGTGTGTAGGTGGGCCTGTCACCCATCAGAGTCTTGATGGTACGGGACACCATGGGATGTGATACACACACAGGGAGACTGTGTATGGTGGGGGTGATTGGGGAGCATGGGCAGATCCTTGGGGTACACCAGATGGGAACAGAATGGTGGGGGATGGGGCACCATCAGACCACACACACAGGGGACGGCGTGAGTAATGGAAGGGGGACCAGGATTGTACATGGACCCTCGCACCATGCAGGGGTAGGGTATCGTGGAGACAGCTCTGGTCACCAGTGTCAAGGGCAAGAGGGATGTCCACATATTATGGGCCCTTGGATATCGTCAGGACCTATTTGCTGGGGACGATGGCAGCAGCCGTTTCAGTGGTGTGTATGGATGACAGCCAGACTGCGAGGGATCTGAGGGGGCAGGTGGGGGGGGGGAGATTGGGACAGCATACATCGCAGCCATCAGGCTCACTCACAGCACTGTGACCACAGTCCAGCTTTCATAGCATTGACCTCTGTGTGTTTTGTGACATACACAGGTGGTGTGTGTTATATCCGACCTTGTGCTGCTGCATTCCTGCCAACAGATCATTTCACTGATGTCCACATAGGTGTTCCATTTAGGCACAGCTACGTTCATGGCTCCCATGTGCCTGACAGCTGCATGTCAGCTCAGTTGGACCAATGATGCTACGTTTCGGTGTGCGTCTCTACTAATTGGCCACATGCACGCTCAGGCTGGTGGGCCTACATCCCCACCTGGGAGGTGTTTGTCGAATCTAGCTGCCATTTTGTGCTTGTTGGCATAGGTGCTGACATGGTGGCAGCGGAAACAATTAGATATTCTGCCGCCTCCTGGTCTACAAATCATTGGCTGCAGATATATTCATGTTATGCTGTGGTGGGGTGGCATGATGTTTCGCCCACTGGTCCTGGGGGCAGTGGTTTGATTCCCACTGTGGGCATTGTGTGATCAGATAACATGCATTACTCTGACAGGCTCCAGTTGATATTTGTCCCTCTCTGCTGTACATTACCAGGATGACTTTGCCATGTACACCGCTTTGATTGACAACATGGAGCCATATCTGACAGCTGTTCCTTATATATGTGTGTACACTTGATGACTTATTTCTGGGTATGCTTCTGTCTGTTGATCTGTCCTGTACTGGTGTGACGGTGCTTTTGTAGGTGACTGTTCAGGGCTGATGTGTGTTGGGATACCATCCGCCACCACCTACATTCAACATGCATGCATCTGTGACACTGGCATTTGCTGCATGCAGCTGCATGGAGTGCTCCAGGATTCCATGGACACATTCCCTTGGTTGGAACATATGTTCACTGTGCTTGCTATGGCTGTTTGGGATGATGGTTATGGGCTTGCATTGTGCCACCATAGGTTGTGTGTTTGATTCCCACACATTCCTTTTCATTTCCTGGCTTTTCTTTCCTTGTGTTCTGCTAACCTTACCATACACAGGCTCCAGCCTCATCACCTCTATGCACACACATCTTCTTGTCTCTGTGCGTTGTCCCCTCTGTGCAGCCTATCATACACATGCTTTGTGTTGGATATGGTGGCTTTCCTTCTGCTTTCTGGGTTGGTGTTTGGTTCATTTGTTTGGCATTGGTGTCCGTAAGCTATGTGCCAGCTCTTCCAGGTCCCAGTTCAATTCCCTCTTCCTCCTTTTCTTCTCTTGCCCATCCTGTCAACACACGTCACAACCTGTGACACAGCTGCGTAAAGCACGTAGAAGCGCTTCACATTCTGCCATCACGTAGCCACTGCATCATGTGATACTGGACTGCAATACAGCAGATGTTTTTGCAGTTTCAGCCAGTGGACGCCACAGGATGCTGCTGGGGCTCCACACCAGCTGCAGACAGGGACGTCTCCTCCCATGATCCTCGGTCCTTCAGCTCCTTGGGGGGGGGCCTGGATGCCCCTCACCAGGCGCTACAATCAAGCCACTATGCACCCACATGGGCTAGGTGCATGGGGGCAGGCCACACACACCTGGACCTGTGAAACTGTGGGCACATGGGACAGATCAGTGGGTCACCCGGGCACCTACCACACCTTTCCAGCCCAACGGCCTAACTGCGCATGGCCCTGCACCACTGTGTCATATGTGCTGCTGCCATGCTGCGTGTCACGTGCGCCATGATGATGGGCCTACATGGCGCCATCATCCATACACAGTGTATCAGAGGGGGGGCTTGCACCGCACCCAACACATATCCATGGGTTCAGCATGTTGGCTATACAACCATCAGCCTGGCTACAACGCGTGTCCCATATAAGCACAGGATGCATGGCATGTGTCGCTGTGTGCATGGGGGAGGGGGGATGATCATGTATGCCACCATTGGGCCTTGGGCACAACAGCAGCTGTGCCCAGGTGGGGCCAGGGTGTGGGCCACCACATGCTCTCCAGGGTCCTGGGCCAACATGGGGGTGGGCCAGTCCCGCACCTACCAGCTAGTACACCTATCATTGCGCCAGGGTGACCGACATACCACTATGATGTGGCCTGGGGCATCCTGAGGCTAGGCCAGCCCTGTGAGACTAAACCAGGGGCAGGTACCTTGGCACCATGATGAATAACAGGCCTCTTATATGAGGCCTGGGGCATCCTTGGGCTGGTCCAGCCCTGTGGAACTGTAACAGGAACAATGCAGGGGCGTCAGGTGATGTGTACAGGTCTGCTCTGGCTCCAGGTGGCCTCAGGCCTCATGACAGAGGCCTGTATTTACCCCTGGTGCTATGATAGGTGTGCCAGTTGATGTGTGCAGGGCAGCCCTTACCCCAGGTGGCCCCTGGTCTATACGGCAGGGTCTGTGCTACTTCCCTTGGAGCTTCATAGGTGAGTCTGCTGCTGTATACATGACACGCTGGCTAGCCACTTATGCAGCACTTCTGCCATGGACACCTGTGGCACAGGTATGCCCAGTCACAGCATACACTCACCACATGTCTCAGGCACATCATCAGGTGTAGCAGACAGGGTGATACATCACACGGCAACTGGCGACATTACACACTGCTGGTACGATGCACCTGTTATGCAGCCTGACACAGCCAGGATTGACATAGGCCAACCATGTCATACGGGAGCTGCCCATCAGGTGGCCACATGCTGGCTTGATGGTTGCACACAGTACCCAGGGGGGAAGCACACACATGTTCAGCTGCACATGCACACATGCGGGTAGCATAGACACCACCTGGCATTGGACCAGCAGTTTACAGCAGCTACATCCCCCTGCTGCCCATAGCCATGTGTGATGTGCATCAGCCATTGGCCAGAGATGTCTGTCCCATAACAGTCCGTATCCATTGCTGTGCCCTCAGGTGGCAGGAATGTGCAGAATGGGGCAGTGGCTGCAGATGCACTAGCCACAGCTGCTGCGGCAGCTACAGCATGGTGCAATCATCAACAGACATGGTGAGTGAGGCAGCCTGTGTGTCACATAACAGCATGGTTGGGTTGGCCTGCATCCTGTGTTGCCATGTACTATGTCTCCACAATGTGGCAAACACATGGCCACGGTGCTCATGTTTTATTCTCACTCCACAGTGGCTGAAGATGCTGGCGTGGAGGCTTCCACTGATGTTACATTCAGAGTGGCCCACGGCAGCCAGTTCCAGGTGCGCAGGACATGGCAGTAGAGGTGATGGCCATCAATACTGGTACCATGATGGAGGAATGGGGTCAGCCACAAGCCCAGACAAGGGGGGTGGGTGATCATGATGTGGAAGGGGAGGTAGTGGGGGGTGATGTGGATGTGGTGGTTGGGGTGGGGGGAGGGTGGTGGTGGGTGGTTGGGACACAGGGTGGGGGGGTTGGGGTGGCCAGTCCTGAGCAACACAGGCCCTCACAGACCACTGGGGCCCCTGCCACCTGCCCCACAGTGCTAGTGGTGTCTCACAGCCAGAAAGGGGCCTGGCACACATCGACACAGACAGACGCTCTGACGATGCCACACAGAGGCAGCAGGTATGGTGTGTCTGTGTGGTGGCATGTGTGTGTGCCGCCTAGATGTGGCAAGGTGTGCTGTGTCCCATGAGCCGCGGCCACGGACCCACGCCCTGGAGCAGGTGGTATGTTCCATTATCAGGATAGCTGATGGGCTCGGCATGCTGTGTGAGGGTGTCCTTGGCAATAGAGCTCCACAGCCATCCAGACAGGTAGGGCACCAGGAGGTGTAGGTGACATGGTAACCCCCTGGTAATGATCTCAATTTCTGCGATGCCAAGCTCACTGATATTCTGCTTGGCATATATGGGTACTGTTACAGCACCAAATACTTATCTCACTGACTTTATTACTGCCACACCTACCTCGCCTGTGCAGTGGGAGGTATGGCCTATTGGTTATAACAATGTACCTTGGTCCGGGATAGTGGTCACACACATATGTTGAGAGTCCTTAGGTTGCTGGTTTGATTCCCACATGTTCCATTCCTTTTCCTTTTCAGTGTTCTGCTAACCTGCCCATGCAATTGCTGCAGTCTCGTCACCTCTCCAGACACCCTTCCATCTCTGCGCTGTGCACCACACTGTGCCCTCTCCGCAGCCTATCTGTCACATGTTGGGTGTTACATATGGCTATATCTTTGTGGTGTCCATCCAAGCAGTCGTCTTGGGGGATTGGTACTGCTGTTGTTGGCTGGTCTGGTCCACATCAGTGTGCTGGTTCAATTCCCACATGCTCCTTTTTCATTCCATTCCCCATGTTGCCATGATCCACAGGCCATCCACACAGCTTTCCCCTCAGCCAGCCCCTGACGCCCTTTCTGTTTTGCACCCATGCTCTTTTGCATGCTGTTTACACTACATGATGTCTCATGGTGTGTGTGCATGTGTTTCTATGTGCCTCTCGTCTCACTTACAGACTGTGATATGGGCTTGTGCTGCCTGTTGTGCATGTGCGTTGCAGAAGTCATGGGTTCACGTCCTCTTTGTTCTCCTTCTTTTATGCCTTTCCTACACAGGTACTTGTCATTCCTGTGACAGTCATATTTCTGAGGATCTGTGCTGGCAGCACATTTCACCTTCATCACAGTTGCCAGCCATCCGTCAGTCCATCTATCTGCGTCTGGCAGCTGTGTGGTGTGCTGTCTTCCTGTGCAGGCTACCACTCCATCTCCTGCACTGTGTACCCTTTCCTGCATTGCGCCTCTTTGTGCTTACCCCACCTGTGCCTGCTCTGCAGAGCACCGCCACTCCTCTGTCCACCCATCATCATATCTATCCTGGCACCTCTGTCTACACTGGGGGACACATATTCCCATCATCTGCCACCCATTGTCTTTCCAGTACTACATTGACAGCATCCTATGCCATGGTATAACTGCCACCAACATGTTTAACAATGGTACTGGCAACCACATGGGATGCCCGCAGATATGGCGGGTCCAGCGGCTCACAGCTCTCCCTCCTTCACTCACCTGTTCATTGCCTTTCCTGAGTGCTCTATCTAGTGTTAGGGCTACATCTGTCTCTGTTCCTCACAGGTCATGCATGTCATCCTGAGGCACCTTGCAGCCCTTAGGGTACACTAACCTAGGGCACCATAACCTTGTTAGACCACCTTAACCTACGGTTCCGTGACCCAGGGTGCCTTCTAAGGTGCCTTGTCCAGGGGTGCTTGATACGGCACTTAGCCTATGGAGCCCTACTGTATAGGGCACCTTACAAAGCGCCTTATGAGGCACATTACAAGGCACCTTACAAGGCACCTTATAAGGCACCTTACTTATAAGGCACCATACAAGGCGCCTTACAAGGCACCTTACAGGGCGCCTTATAATGCACCTTACAAGGCACCTTCATGGGCACCTTACAGGGTGCCTTATAATGCACCTTACAAGGCACCTTACAGGGCACCTTATAATGCATCTTACAAGGCACCTTACACACCGCTTTGTGCCTTGTAAGGTACCTTAAAGGGTGCTTTGTAACGCGCCTTGTAACGCGCGTTAGTAGAACGCGCCTTGTAACATGCGTTAGCTGATACGGCTTGCTGTAACGATGCACCACCCACACCTTTATATGGGCATCTGTACCTTTACCGCGGAACCTAATACGAGTGACATTACCGCAGTTTAGTAAACATACCCCATAGTCACCAAAGCAGATTACCTTATGTATCTTTATCTTCCAAAACAGCCACATTCATGCTCTTAAAAGGTGTTTAATAGGTTTCTGAGCAATTGAGAGGAAAAAATACATGCTAAACAGAAAAAAGAAAGTAACCCATCTACTAATTTGGGCCATTTGTGCGGTCAAGGTAACTTGGCCAAATAAATTGATGGATCTGCTAAAAGGAGCTCCATCTGCTCAAGTGGAGCAAAGCAGAGATTCTGAAGTGTATGGGATGCTTCTTGCCATTGCTCTACTAAGGGCTTTGCTTTCCTAATAATCTTGCTGTCTTGCGTCCTTGCAGACTCTTATTTTGGCAAGACTATTAGTAAAGCTAAGATTCACATATCTAAATACCTCAAATGTACTTGCGGGGTGGGGGGGGGGAGGAGTGCTCCTTTAGCATCCCACATACACTTCAAGATCTCTGCTTTGCAATACTTAAGCAGGTGAGGCTCAGTCATGGAGGGAATATATTGCTCCTTTTAAAGCGTCATGAGGAAGTCTGGATCTATATTTATAAATTATATATATCCACATATATCTATGTAGATATAGATATAAATTATATCCTTTGGGTGAAAACCAGGAAAATAAATAGCCATTCTTCCTATGACAATTCATCATTTTTGAATGCGTTATTGTGCCCAGTGACTATCTACATTTTTGGAAATCGAACTGTGACTGGCTACTATGTGTGCTCCTATGATTTGTCCCATATTTTGGAAGTTTTTACTTTGTTGTATGACAAGATTTACATCTTGAAAGAAAAGGAGATGAAAGCCAAACATAAAATATGCATTGTATATAATTTCCTTCATCACATTCATTCTATCATCCATTATCAAAGGAAGAATGAAGCTGTTTGTGGATCAAAAAAAGCAGGATAACAAAAAAAGTAAAAGCTGGTAGACAAAACAAAACCCCTATTGCTTAGTAAAACGATAGAGATAAACCATTGTGCCATCCATGTTGACACTTGCCCAGTTATCCAGCAGTCTCCTATCAAGGGAAAACTTTATCACACAAGAAGGGTTGGATTGGGGCAAAAAAACCCCAATTCACATTCATATACAGTATTTTATAACATGAACATTTATAGGAAAAATAGAGGGCCAGCCTGCAACGCTCTGGTACGAAGGAGAAAAAATAGCCCTTTTCTTTTCTACATTACCTTGACCACTTTAGAGAAAATATGACTCGTCAGTCCAAGAAACATCTTTTCTCTGTGCTGAAAAAAAGAGGCACACAATCAGAGTGGCTACCAAAGTATGGTTAAACATCATGAAATGCTTGTCTAAACAGGGCAGTCTACTTACTTCCAAAAAGAAGACAGATCCCTTACAGATTTCAAGGTATCTGGAAGAATATTCCAGAAAACTGGCGTATAAGCAGAAAAAGCTCTGCCCTAGCAGACAGTAGCAGTCCAGCCAGTTGCCTTCCTTACTGACTTTCTACCACTTTAGATATGTAAGCATACAATTCACATACTAATACTAACATAAGAACATAAGATCATAAGATATGTTATACTGGGTCAGACCAAGGTCCATCAAGCCCAGTATCCTGTTTCCAACAGTGGCCAATCTAGGTCGTACGTACCTACCAATTTCCCCAAAAGACACAGGTTCCGCAATGCTTGTACTGGGTCAAGCACTGATATCCTGGGTCCCTTCTTAATAATGGTTTATGTACCTTTCCTCCAGGAACTTGTCCAAACCTTTTTTAAACCCAGCTACACTAACAGCCTTTACTACATCCTCCGGTAACAAATTCCAGAGTTTGATTACACGTTGAGTGAAAAAATGTTTTCTTTTATTAGTCTTAAATAGTTTACCCTGTAGCTTCATTGCATGTCCCCTAGTCTTTCTATATTCTGATAACGTAAACATTTGATCTACGTTTACCCGTTCCACTCCGTTCATTAATTTATAGACTTCTATCATATCTCCCCTCAGCCGTCTCTTTTCCAGGTTAAAGAGCCCTAACTTTTTTAGCCTTTCTTCATAGGAGTATCCTTCCATCCCCTTTACCATTTTGGTGGCTCTTCTCTGAACCTTTTCTAATAACGCTATATCCTTTTTAAGATACGGTGACCAGAATTGCACACAATATTCAAGGTGCGGTCTCACCATGGAATGGTATAGAGGCATTATAATATCTTTTGTTTTATTTTCCATTCCTTTCCTTATGATACCTAGCATTCTATTTGCTCTCTTGGCTGCCGCTGCACACTGGGCCGAGGGTTTTAACATGTTATCCACAATGACGCCTAAATCTTTTTCCTGGGTAGTGGTTCCTAATGTGGAACCTTGCATTGTGTGACCATAGTTTGGGTTGTTCTTCCCTAGGTGCACAACTTTGCACTTGTCCACATTAAATTTCATCTGCCATTTTGATGCCCAGTCTTCCAATTTATCAAGATCCTCTTGCAATTTTCCACAATCCTCTTGGGTTTTAACAACTTTAAATAGTTTTGTGTCATCTGCAAATTTGATAACCTCACTCATTATTCCACTTTCCAGGTCATTTATGAATATGTCAAAAAGCAGCGGACCCAGCACAGATCCCTGGGGTACACCACTATTCACCTTTCTCCATTGGGAAAATTGGCCATTTAGCCCAACCCTCTGCTTTCTATCTTTTAACCAGTTCCTGATCCACAGTAGTACACTGCCTCCTATCCCATGACTCTTTAGTTTTGCCAAAAGTCTCTGATGAGGGACTTTGTCAAAGGCTTTCTGAAAGTCCAAATACACTATATCAACCGACTCACCTTTGTCCACCTGTTTATTAACACTTCCAATAAAACATAACAGATTAGTAAGACAAGATCTTCCTTGTCTAAAGCCATGTTGGCTGTCTCCCATTAGGCCATGACTATCATATTTCAGTTCTTTCAACACCCTTGGATGTATACCATCTGGCCCAGGTGATTTGCTACTCTTCAGTTTATCTAATAGTTGTAATACATCTTCCCGATGTATCGATATTTCCTTCAATTCTTCCACACCTTTAAATACCACTTCAGTCATGGGTAACATCACTACATCTTCCTCAGTAAAGACCGAAGCGAAGAATTCATTCAGTCTCTCCGCTATCGCCTTGTCGCCTCTTAGTGCCCCTTTAGCTCCTGTATTATCTAATGGTCCAACCGACTCTCTCACAGGTGTTTTTTGCTACGAATGTACTTGAAAAAATCTTTATTTCGCGTTTTTGCTTCCGCAGCAAGCTTCTTCTCAAATTCTCCCTTTGCCTTCTTTATCAATGCCTTGCATTTGACCTGGCAGTGCTTGTGCTGTTTCCAGGTTTCGTTGTATGGCTCTTTTTTTCCATTTCCTGAAAGATGCTTTTTTGGCAACAGCAGCCTCTATTACCTCACCTTTAAACCATGCTGGCAGTTTTTTGGACTTCCTTCCACTTTTCTTAAAGCGTAGAATACAGCTGGTCTGGGCTTCCAAGATAGTATTTTTCAACAACACCCAAGCTTGATGTAAGTCTTTAACCTTTGCAACTGCTCCTTTTAGTTTTTTCTTAACTATTTTCCTCATTTTATCATAGTCTCCCTTTCGAAAGTTAAAAGGTAGTACTGTGGATTTCCTTACTATCCCTCCTCCACTAATTAAATCAAAGGCGATCATGCAATGATCACTATTGCCAAGTGGCCCCAACACCCTTATCTCTTGCACTAGATCTGGTGTTCCACTAAGGACTAGGTCTAATATGGCTTCCCCTCTGGTCGGTTCATGTCCTCTAGGAACTTTATCTCCCTAGCATGTCCTGCTGTGACACTGACCCAGTCGATACCGGGGTAATTGAAATCACCCATTATTATTACCGAGCTGTTTGTTTGTTAGCTTCCTTGATTTCTTTGAGCATTTCATCATCCATTTGTTCATTCTGGCCAGGCGGTCGATAGTACACCCCCACTGCCATCGCCTTCCCCTTTTTACATGGAATTTCAATCCATAAAAATTCTACATCAAATTTTGTTTCCTGCAAAACTTTGATCCTTTCTGACTCAAAGCCCTCTCTAACATAGAGTGCAACCCCTCCACCAATTTGATCAGCTCTATCATTACGATATAGTTTGTACCCAGGTATCACAGTGTCCCACTGGTTGTCCTCCTTCCACCATGTCTCTGATATTCCAATCATATCTAACCTCTCATTTAGTGCTATATATTCTAACTCTCCCATCTTATTTTTTAGACTTATAGCATTTGCATACAAGCATTTTAGAGACTGTATTTTATTCATATTAATTTGGCTATTGGTAGACATGGGTAATTTGGGATCTTTAAGCTCTGTCTGCTCCATACTCGAGGGCATTTGGGCTACTTTACTCATTTTTGGAACCTCTCTGCTTTTGGTAGTATCCTTCAAGGATACATTCTTCTGAACCATGCGCTCTTGGGCGACTGTCGGCTTTCCCCTATTGTTGTTGTTGTTGTTGTTAAGTGCCGTCGAGTCGGAGTCGACTCATGGCGACCCTCTGGATAGCTATCCTAAATTGTGTTCGGTCTTCAGTCAGGCGGCTCATTGTTGACAGACTGGTACCTGTAGCTGCTGTTATTGTATCGATCCATCTCATTGCTGGCCTTCCTCTTTTGCGATGACCTTCTATCTTGCCAAGCATAATGTCTTTCTCTAATGATTTCTCTCTTCGCATGATCTGTCCAAAGTATGAAAGTCGAAGTCTTGTCATCTGAGCTTCTAAAGAAAGCTTAGGTTTGATCTCCCCTAGTACCGACTGGTTTTTTCTTCGGGCAGTCCATGGTATACACAGTATTCGCCGCCAACACCATAATTCAAAGGCATCAGTTTTCTTCCTATCTGTCTTTTTCACTGTCCAGGTTTCACATCCATATGATGTTATTGAAAATACCATGGCTTGAACAAGTCGAATCTTTGTATGGAGGGAGACATCTCTGCTCTTGAGAATCTTATCTAGGTCTTTCATAGCCATTCTGCCAGGAGCAATGCGTCGTCTGATTTCTTGACTGCTTGTTGCTTCTTTATTGATAGTTGATCCAAGTAGGTTAAAGTTGTTCACAATTTCAATTTCTTCTCCTTCAACGATGAACCTGTTGATTATGCCAGTTGTCATGATCTTTGTCTTCTTTACATTAAGGTGCAGGCCTATTTTGAGACTATGTTCTTTGATTGTGAGAAGCAAATGTTTCAGATCATCTTCACTTTCAGCCAGTAATGTGGTATCATCAACATAGCGAAGGTGTTGATGAGTCTTCCACCAATCTTCACACCTCTGTTGTCTTCATACAATCCTGCTTCTCTGATGATTTGTTCTGCATATAAATTAAACAGGTAGGGGGAAAGTATGCAGCCTTGTCTTACACCTTTGCTGCAGCCTGGTTCCATCCCGGTTAAGGTGAAGCCCATCCCTTTGGAAGAGCCCCTCCTTCCCCAGAATGTACCCCAGTTCCTAACAAATCCAAACCCCTCATCTCTGCACCATTGTCTCATCCATGCATTGAGACTCCGGAGCTCTGCCTGCCTTTTGGGTCCTGCACGTGGAACGGGAAGCATTTCGGAGAACGCTACCCTGGAAGTTCTGGATTTCAACTTCCTACCTAAAAGCCTAAATTTAGCCTCCAGAACCTCCCTACCACATTTTCCTATGCCATTGGTACTGACATGTACCAAGACAGAAGACTCCTCCCCAGCACTATCTAAGACCTTATCTAGGTGGCGAGTGAGGTCCGCTACCTTCGCACCAGGCAGGCATGTTACCAGGCAATCCTCACGTCCACCAGCCACCCAGCTATCTACATGCCTAATGATCGAATCACCAACTATAATGGCTGTCCTAACCCTGCCCTCATGGGCACATGGCCCTGGAGAAACTTCCTCGGTGCGAGAGGGTTTTACATCACCTGGAGGACAGGTTCTAGTTACAGGATCACTTCCTGCCACACCAGTGTGATGCTCTCCTGTCACGTGACCTCTCTCCTCCATGGCAACAGGGATGCTGCCAGACTGGTGGGGGGACTTCAGGACTATATCCCTGTAGGTCTCGTCTATGTACCTCTCTGTCTTTCTTATGTTTTCCAAGTCTGCTACTCTAGCCTCTAGAGAACGGACTTGTTCCCTGAGAACAAAGAACTCCTTGCACCTAGTGCACACGTAAGACCTCTCACCAACTGGGAGAAAATCATACATGTGACACTCAATGCAAAAGACTGGAAAGCCCCCATCTCACTGCTGGACTGCTGTCTGCATCTTAGTTTTAGGTTTTTTGTTTAGATCTTTAAGTTCTTTACTTACTAAGGTTTGCTATAGATATTTATACCAATAAAACTGTACCTAATACGTTTAATATACCTTGTTCACCTGAAGCTTAATTAATCTCATGTCCTTAGTGTATGACTGATTTGGATAACAAGCTTCACCTGAGAGCACCGCCTGTCTTTTAAGATGTGTAAATACCTATAAAGCTACGATTATCCCAGGGGTGGGTGGGTGTGGGGAAGTAGGGAGGGAAATAACACTTATTAAAAGTGGGTTGCTACACAGTACCCTGTCCTGTGCTGCTGAGGTAAGCTATATTCTTATTTGATTTAAATTATAGCTCTTTGCTGCTGCTAGGCTCTAACTTATTATGAAATTTAAACTACAAGCTCTCTGCTGGGATCTAAATTTAACCAGAAAGCTCTCTTCTGTGTTTTAAATTTAAACTAAAAGTACTTTGCTGATGCTAGGCCCTGAGTGACTATTAAATTTAAACTACAGCTGTCTGCTGGGTTCCAAATTTAACCAGAAAGCTCTCTTCTGGGTTTTAAATTTAAACTAAAAGTACTTTGCTGATACTAGGCCCTGAGTGACTATTAAATTAAAACTACAAGCTCTCTGCTGGGTATGAAATGTAACCAGAAAGTTCTCTTCTGTGTTTTAAATTTAAACTTAAACTGATGCTACTAGGCCCTGACTGATTTAACAAAAAATAGTGGGTTCACAGATTAAGTAGCTTTAATAGAAAGAATTCCCTTCAGAAAATTCCCAGAAGTATATACTCACAATTGCAGATCTCTCTCTAGAAGTAACAGTCCCCTGTTCTAGTCCTTCAAGACTGAGGATCACAGAGCTCTGGTTGAGCTATTTATGCTTGTGCTGATGAGGTAAGCTGTGACCAACTTCCTGGATGATTAACAGTCCTTGCTTGGATAGAAGGAGTCTTTCAAAATGGCCTTTTAAACTGTTACCTGGTGTTAACACCTATTGAAAAAGTTTCACAGGTCTCTTGCCCCCTAGGTAGAGGGCCTCTTTGTAAAGGTCTCTAGAAAACTTTATTTGCTGCTCCTCCCATTCTTTTACCCAGCATCTCAGCGCAGTTCATACCACAGCTCTCTATCTATGCCCTAATCAAATGTAACTTCTTTTTCAATGACAAGCAGGATTCAGTCAGGCACAAAAGTAGGTGATGTCATTGCATGTTGCTGGGATGGAACAGCTCACAGCTTTGTGTAAAGTTCTGTACACACAGGTTCCTTCTCATATGCAGCAATCTCCTTAGCACCTCAGAAGCCTATTCCCAATAGGACGTCCAGCCCCCTGTTTGGCCAGGCAGAATTGGGCCGTGCAAAGGTAGACCCAATTCTGATCCCATGGCCCCGCATGATCAGAGTTAGGTCTAGCGCCTGGACGTGCAGACTGGGACCCGATTCTGCCCATCTGTATGTCCCAGTGACTACCCAGTTAACTCAGCCAGGCTTGTGAATGGAGCCATGGTGCCATGGCATCCTGTCACCATGGCACTGCGGCTCCATTCACAAGCCGCAATTGCCGGACACCCTGGAGTGACACCTGTACCCTGCAGCCCAACCCCTGATCTGGTCTTCCAAGGCCTGGGTCGGGCTGCGAGAACCCCTGAGCCCCATCACCTTCCTGCCCGTGTCCCGCACCATGGTCCCCCGCCATCCAGGGGGACTTATTCCACCTTTGAGGTGGAATAAGTTCTCTGTCTAGCCTGAAGGCCCTGAATGTACAAGGCCAACCTCGGAATCGGCCCTGAATGTCCAGGGTTAAGGGCCGTCCACGTCATGACCTCGCTCCACCTCCGGAGTGCCCCCTCCTGCCCCCATCTGGGCCTCTCCCTACAATCCTGCTGTTTGTATGGGGAGGTTAGGGATGGGGACGAATAGCGGGAATGGACGTCCCAACGGGACAGAATGACCCTCTCAGTTTTTGTTTTTTTTGTGCTCTGCCAAATGGATATGAAACAAAAAAAACTCTCTCTATATTTTGAGAGGTTTTACCTTTCCTTTTATCCATCTTTTTATTCATGTGTTTTTTTATTTTTATAAAGGAGATTACATTTCTTTTCTATATTTATTTAGAATTCAAAATGGCATGGGACAAACACAGTGGATCCTTTTATAGCAAGAGGATAAAATCAAAGCATAGCAACATAGTATATGACGGCAGATAAAAACCAGTATGGTCCATCTAGTCTGCTCAGCAAGGTGGCAAGAGTAGATGCACTTGCCGCTCTATGCAGGTCACCCCTCCCCATGCCTTTGTTTAGGGGTGTACCCACCACTCCGTCTAGGTCACCCCTATTTGTTCAGCTATAAGAGATAATTATGCTTATTTTGATTTTATCCTGTTGCTATAAAGGGATCCACTGTGTATGTCCCATGCCATTTTGAATTCTGTCACTGTTTGCCCCCACCACTTCCATCGGGAGGGCATTCCAAGCATCCATCATCCTTTCAGTGAAAAAGTATTTCCTGACATTGCCTTTCAGTTTACCCCTTTGCAGCTTCATGTTATGCCCTCTAGTCTTACAGCTTCCCCATCTTTGGAAGAGGTTTGTTTGTCCATTAATACTCTGTAAGTATTTAAAGGTCTGAATCATATCTCCCCTGTCCCTCCTTTCCTCCAGAGTGTACACATTTAGGTCTTCCAAGTCTCTTCTCATACGTTTTCTGACGCAGGCTCCAAATCATTTTGGTCGTCTTCCTCTGAACTTAAGTATCTATTATATTTAAGCAAACTTAAGTATCTTTTATACTCAATAAATAGAGGGAGGCTGACTTGCAACAGATACAACCGTAAACACAGGCATAGAGAGAGGTGATCTGCCCGGAGCTGCAGTTACAACCACTCTCGGCACCTTACTGGGCAGACTAGATGGACCATACTGGTCTTTATCTGCCATCATATACTATGTTACTTTTTTTTTTTGAACAAGTCATGTCAGTGAGGTTAGGGTTTTGATCATGCCCTCTACAATATACAGCTGAAAGATACAGAACCTTAATACAAATTCCAAATGTCTTATCTGCTTGAACTTTGACCATAATCAAGCAGAATATAAATATTGTTCTTGAATGCTTGCGTGAGCCTGAAAGGAACACTTCAACTACCTGTAAAACTACTTCTTGTTGTTGTTAAGTGCCATCGAGTCGGCGTCGATTCAAGGCAACCCTCTGGATAGTTGTCCTAGATTGTGTTCGGTCTTCAGTCAGGCGGCTCATTGTTGACAGACTGGTACCCGTAGCTGCTGTTATTGTATCGATCCATCTCATTGTTGGCCTTCCTCTTTTGAATTGACCTTCTATCTTGACAAGCGTGATGTCTTTCTCTAATGATCTCTGTCTTCGCATGATATGTCCAAAGTATGAACTACTATTAAGCTGAAAAGAGGATTCTTCAAGTGCAGAGGGACAGATTGGCTGACTGCACATTCCAGCAGAGATTCTTCAGTAGAGCTACTCTTTACCTACAGTGCAGGCTTAGAAGTCAGGTTCTTGACTGTCATGGTATCTGCAAAACTAACCCATTTGGAGAAACTGCCCCCAGTGATTAAAAGTTCAGCCACCAATGATGGCTACCAATTTCTAATAAAACTGGCAAATAGGTACTAGGAGGGATATTCAGAGCCATTTCGTATTGGGGTGTTCCAGGAGCGGAGCAGAGATGGCACTTGGGGATAACCAGCTAACGGCAATATTCAGCCTAACTTTCACTGCTTTAGCTAACCAGCCAGTGGTTGAATATCACTACTAGCCAGTTAGCTACTGCTCTGTTCAGCCAACCCAGATATTCAATGCTGGTGGCCGGATATGGCCTCAGCATGGAATATCCAGGTTCAAAGTTCAAAGGCGACAGCTAGCTGTTTAATCAGCACTAACCACCACTGCTGAATATCCCCCCTATGAGCTTTTGAGACATAAACACATTCTTAGCACTTGCACAAGCTTGAGGAGGAAAGCATAATCTTCAATGTCTTCCAAGGCACATGAGAAATAGAGATCTGTCAGCAGTAAAGTTCCTCATTGAGTTGCTCCTAAGCACAAAGCTGTACAATTGTCTCCAGCAACATCCACTGTCTCAAAGCATCAGCTTCTATGCCAGGATGCAGCATGGTCTATATAGTATAAATTCAGTGCAGATTAGATACAGTAAATAGACACAGGGGTATATTTACTAAAGGGCATTAAGGGAGCAAGTGTGCCATTAACACCTGTTATCAGCACCCTTGCATCCTTAATGCTGCAGAAATGGCCTATAATGCTGCAATAATGAGCGTTAGAGGGTCTCGCAGCGTTAAGGGAAAAAGAGGTGGAGAGTGGGCGCTGACAATGGGCACTCCATTAACACCGGTTGTGCAATTGTGCATTAGAGTCCTCAGTGCTGGGAACCCTAATGCCAAGTTAAACCTCACAGAAAAAGGCAATTTTGAGGAGAGAGGGTCTATTCCAATGTCTGCAATGTCATACACACACAAGGGAACCCAAGACAGTGATAGTAGTGCTCCATTAGCAGCAACAGTATATTGGCAAGTTTGTTGATGTTGATGTTGCAAATGGGGCAAAAGAGGTACCATATGGGTAATGCAGTAGGGATTGCTGGTGCACAAGGCTGACCAGGCAGCTGCCCAGGGGGCACATCTATGATGTCCGTCATGACCCCACAGTGACAGTTGTAGCACAGAGACATGCTGTTGCTATGAAAAAGGACGCGCAACCTTGGGGCGGCCCAAGAGTCCCTGGTGCCCAAGGCAGAGACCCTGGCCGGTCTCTCCCTTGCTACTGTCAAAGACACCTTTGGAGGGATAGGCTGGCAGCAGCTGTATCACTAAAGGGGCTGCAAAAAGCAGTCATCCTCAAAAATACTGCTGGTGTGGCTGTTCGCCCCCCTCCCAAGATGGAATCGGTGGTGGCAGTTGGATGGGAGGGCAGCACGGCCGGGTATTTGTGTCACTGCTATACCCTATCCAGACCTACTGGCCTAGGTGCCCACCTAACGCGCATAGTAGATGGGCTGGTACTGCACACCACCCCACTGCCACCATACTGCCATGTCAGTAGGAGGAGGATGCAGTGGCTCCTTCCTGCAGCACCCAACAGCACTGTCCCATTCCTGTGTGTCCAGTGCAACATGACATTTGCCAAAGTCTGTCTGATGGTGAACATTTCAGTGGCAGGGACATCAGAGCACATGCTGATCCCTCTTCACTGAGGTCGGATGTAGCAGGACGTATGCCCACATCTCCCAGTGGAGGGGGCAGAATCAGCAAGTTGTACACAACTGCATGGGTGCAACATCAGGGAGGCCACCTGCAGCACTGAACTGGTGGGTGTGCCATAAAGGTAGGGAGGGATGGAGTGGCCAGCAGGCTGCCCACTATGACCACTGGCCCATGGCACCAGTCTAGGTAACCATGTGGATCACTTGGGCCTTGGATCAGGATGTCTCCCACCCACACGTGTGAGTGGATATGTGCATGTTGGGGCAAAAATGATGCTGCAGAAGGAATACTATGCAATAGGAGAACATGGCATGTCAGAGTCAAAATGCCCACCCAGAACTGTCACCTGCCAGATGATAACACTGCTACTGCTACTATACATCACTCATAGAGTGCTAAAAGGCATACACAGCACTGTACAAACACATAGGAAGACAGTCCCTGCCCAAAGAACTGCCAATCAAGTGATGACAGACAGTACAATATAAGAGAATTAAGGGTACAATAGGGAGAGGAGACACCAGGGAAACAAGAGAGAAGGACACAATAGCAGCTCCAAAGAGGTATGCCATTTGGATGAATTTCAAGAGGAAGAGAGATGAGGCATGATGTACAGATAGAGGATGCTTGCACCAGGCATAAGGAGCAGCAAGGTGAAATGATCAGGGTCTAGAGATCGCAGTAGACGAACAGGGCATAGAGAGGAGGTAGCCAGAGGAGGAACAAGGTCCATGTGAAGCGAAGTAGGGAGAGAAAAGTGAGGAAAGGTAATGAGGGAATGCATTGATAGGTTAGCACACATTACATGTGATAATGAGGGAATGCATTGATAGGTTAGCACACATTACATGTGTGAGATGGAAATGGAAATGGATGGGGAGCCAGTGAAGTGATATCAGGAGAGGGATTATATGAGTGTATCATGGCTACTGGAGGATCAACCGTGCAGCAGAGTTCTGAAAAGATGGAAGGGGAGAGAGATGACTCTGAGCGAGACCAGCAAGAAGGAGGGTGCAGTGGCAAGATGGGAGGTAACTATAGAGAGGACAACAGTTTTTGTTGTGTGTTCAGAGAGCATGGGGCTCTGTGTGATCTGGGTCCCCCTCCAAATGTAAGGTCCAAGTCATCAGCAGCCATCTGAGGCACATGTGAATCCACATCAGCCAGGTTGGGCTGCAAGAAGTGAGGTCATACCATGACTGCACAACATCCTCAGATATATCCAAAAAATAAACCGGTAACCAACCAATGAAATCCTTTCAAAAAAAGTCCCAGTCATAAAGTGCCACTAGACAGACCATGCTAACATATTTATATGTCGGAGCTTCAAACATTTTGGCGTTGCTTCCTGGATGACATTTTTTTTCCTATGGACTGGGACTTTGCAAGCTTTGGAGTTGTCCTTGTCCACATTGAATTCTTTTAAACATAACATCCAATTCATGGCACAAGTTCACAAGAGTCATAAAGTTTTGGATATTGTTATTGCATTGACACTGGAAGATGTTTTGACCTCATTATATTGGAAACTGATGCAAAGGAACACCCTGCTAAGTTGTTGGAGTTACCATACTACCTCATTGAAACGGGGACTTCCATATGGGCAATTTTTAAGGTTACACCGCAATTGCTCTAACTTAGAAGAATTTTATAAACATGCAATGAATTTAAAAGCATGTTTGTTAGCAAAGGGGATATCCGTCCAAAATTGTTACCAGAGCTTCTAAATGTGCCAGATTTGCACACAGAGAATGTTCTTGAATGGTAGTGTGAAGAATACAAGCGATTTACCCTCTGATGATAAAGTGATGGGAGTGTTTCCTCATATGGTTGGTATTCACAAAGTTACTCAGTTATTGCATAAATTTTGGCCTATTTTACCCCTTCATTCCTGCTTCAGAGGTAAAAGGCTTATTTATTTATATTTATTTATTTACTGCACATTTATATACCGCTACTTCCAGCGATCAGCAGCGGTTTGATTCATGTTCGGGGATTGTCAATCAAGACTGGGGGGGGGTGGTAAGTACAAATAACTGGGGTCACAGCACACATGGTTAGCGTCTTAGGGGGTGACTTATACATTCTTACATCTATATATTGTGATGGGGCCTGTGGTTAGAGGCCTGTTTAGCCCTACATAGGCGGTTGCCTAGGGCGTATGCACAAGTAATTGCTCTGGCCTTGTAAATAAAAAGTCTTTCAGAGCAACTTGAAATGAAAAGTGGGTTTTATTCCCTGTCCCGCTCGGACATTGTCAAAGGAAACAGAAACTTTAAATCAGATAAGCTTAGCAACAAAAGTGGTGACGCACGTATATTCTCTTGTTATATTCACAGAGTTCTCTTCATCCAGTATTTACATCATACGGTTGCATTTAACACAGACACTGCAATCCATAGGAATATCCTCTTGCAGACTAGCAGCGTCTTCCCATATCATTTCCCCAGCACTACTCACACTGCTGGTATCAGACCCTTCTTGAGAACGGTATTCAGCTATAGCGTCTTGTGACACTTCACTATAACAGTCACTGGAGGCTTTTCCCCCTTTGGGTCTATATCTCTCTCGGTAGCTGGTTCTGCCTGGGCTTGCCTCCCAGAACATTAGCTCTGAAACATCTTGCTTCTTATGTCTGTAATCAGAACCCTGCCCTTTGCAGTTATAAGCTTTAAACTTCTCTTTGTTACTATAGGGAAGTTTCCTTCTCTCTGCAGGGCTTGTCTTTATGTTTGGCTCTCTATAGCCTTTGCTTCTAGCCTCCCGGGCTGGTTGAACAGGAATATATTTGTTCCTAACTTTACACCTATTTCTTAAGCTGTAGCCATGCATGGAGTGCCCATCCCCCAACACTTCCCTCTCACCGTGACCTCTGCCTTGAGCTGGCAAATACTGGCCTCTGGGGTAGTGGGGTAATCCTGGCTTCTCTCCAAAGCTATTCCTGGTAGCAGGTCTTCCCTTAGTGCAGCTTGCCTTGAACCTTCCTTCTCGAGAGCTGGAGACAGACTCACTTCCTGACTCTTCGTGAGAAGAATTTCCTCCCAGCAATCCCCTGGGGCTTCTGCTCAGCTGACCTGGGACACACCTCCTGCTCCTCTCTCTCCTACTGCTTCCCGTGGTGATCCTGCTTCTGACTCTCCTCTCTAACTGACTGGAACCCTGCCCTAAATAATCCCTAGCTCTACACGTGACCTGGGGACTCTCACTCAGGTGTTCCTGATGGGACTTTTGTTTGCTACGTAGCAAGAATTTCCCTTGCTGCAGTGAATCATGGTGCTTAGTGCTGCTTTCTAAAGCTGACTCTGAGGTAAGTCTCTCTTTTATCTTATTTTCCCTGGGCTGTGTGCCCCTTGCTGCATCACAATATACATATTTACATAATTATACATATAGCAGTTTTGAATACTCTCTCAGTTGATGGTCATAGCTGATTGTAATGACATCGAAATAGGTGAGTTTTTAGCTCCTTCCTGAATTTGGTGATGTCCTTGATTAAACGCAGCTCACACGGGAGGTGATTCCAGATAGTTGGTGCAGAGAATGAGAACGCTCTACGACTCGTACTTGTTTTCACTGTTCTGAAGTTGGTGGGGACTTGTAGGTTGCCTGAGGTGCCAATCTCAAGAGATAGAATTGTGCATTCTTTTTCTATAAGGGATCACCTTATGTTTTCCTACGACAATCCTGGCCATTTTGCCTGTGGCAATTGCAGGTTTTGTGCTCTTGCCATTCAGGGCATGGTCTTGCAAGACCTTCGGGGAAAAATATGACATCTCAGTTGTGTACAACTTGTCAGTCATCTTTTGTAGTATACCTTATTGTTTGTCCCTGTAATTTATACTATATTGGACATACCACTCAACCAGTGTGGATCCGGCTAGCAGAACATACTTCTCGACTACAAACTAGGACTTTGTCAGCTCCTATAGTTGAGCATTGCCTCCAGTTGGATCACACCTTTGATCAACTGTGCTGGTGCGTTTTGGACTTTATTCCTTTAGATCCCCGGGGAGGGGATCGAATTTACAGATTACAAAAAAGAGAGCAGCGATGGATCTTTTGTTTGGAAACAGTAGCTCCTCTTGGGTTAAATGCGGAGTTAGAATGGTCCAGCCTATTATAAGGTTTCCATTATTAATCTTGTGTTGACATTTGTTTGAATGGAGTGGGTGGGTCCCTCCTATTGGTGGGGGGTTTCCCCTACTGATTGGCCACTGTCTGGAAGATTTCTCTTCTTCATTGGCTACAATATCTATGATAGCAGACATGACATCAGACGCCATTCTTTTGAAAGTTCATTAGACCGCACAACACTGGGGGTGTTTGGCAGTTGGATTTCTGCAGCGTGCTTGAAAGCTTGTCAAGAAACATTTCTTCCCAACCCGAAGCAGGACCAGAATGATTCAGTCTGAAATGTGGCATGTTGTTGTTGTTTGACAGCGTTTCAGCACAAGATAAGTGACAAACTATTTGTGGATTAATGTTCCTACAGATAATTTTCTATATTAAACGTATCATTATAAAAATGAAAAGGGAGCTACCACAAAAAGGGGATAAGTTGGTTTTCTACCCCTTTTTGTTTGAAGCTCCAACATATAAATATGTTAGCATGGTCTGTCTAGTGGCACTTTATGACTGGGACCTTTTTGAAAGGATAAAGGGGAGGAGTAGCCTAGTGGTTGGGGCAAGGTACTTCAGGCCGGAAGGTCGGGGGTTCAAATCCCACTAGAGGACAGCAACCTTGGGCCGGAAGGACTGGGGTTTCTAGTCCCACAGATGCTCCTTGTGGTCTTGGGCAAGCCACTTAACCCTCCATTGCCCATGTTCCCTGTAAGTATTAGTGTATGTGTCTCATATCCCCGCATGTTAAATGTATCCCCCAATTGTGTTGTGACCGCTTTGATTGAAGGATAAGACGGCATACAAAACTGTCTAAATAAATAAAAATAAATAAATAACTGCACAACAGGCAAACACCAGGTATAGGGGACCATGGCCATTTTGCTAGTCCACCATAGCAGGCATTATGTGTGTTCCTCTCTCATGTTCTGCCCCTCTGAGTGGGCATATCCCATGTGTGAGACAGGAATATCAGTTCCACCAGCAGCATAGAAACCCATTGCATCATACAGACCAGACAACATATCCCCCTTCCACACCCGCCAAACACACCTTGTCAGACAGGTATGGCACAGAGCCTGCAGAGATCTCAGTAGACATAGGCAGATCCCTAATCATGCCTGCATTCACCCTGACAATGACCACATCTGCACACATAAGGCAGCTCTGTGGCTCAACACACAAGACCAACATGTGTACAAGAGGAAGGTCACAGGTTCAAGACCTGGATGTGGATCATGTATAGTATGTCCCTGTGGGCAAATGTCATCCCATGTTGCAGGTACAGCATCAGCATATGCAATCTCCAACAAGGGACCACTCACCCTAAATACACATGCAGGCTGGCTATTTTGCAAAGACGTACAGTGATATGGTAGTACACAAAGAGCCCTCAATATCTATCTGCTATACTTTGAGGGGTAGAAAAGTATTTTGGAACTGAGAGATTATTCCCCTTTCATCTGTACTGTTGAGAGCTGGCCAAAACAAGTACTATTGTAATGCCTATTTATAATGAGGAGCAGGTCTAAATATGGACACCTCTGCTGGCTGGTTTACAGATGCATTGACTATTGTAAAACTGGGGATGCACATGGATCATTTATGAATTGTACTGGACATACCTCTGCCAAGCTCCCATGGGACTTGAATGTGACATGCAAATCTGGGCCTTTCTAAAATGGTTTTTGGAAGTGGATCTGATTTGCACTTGTGAATACTCATTTTCACACATGCAAATCATGAACAGGGTTTCTAAAATAACCCCCTAAGCAAATGTCTTTTGAATTATTGTCTACACTAGAGACATTAGAAATGTTCTTTACCCTGTAGTAGTGGCCTCCAGTCAGTCTGGGCCTATCTTGATCTGGGCATCATCACATCAACAATTTCTTATTTCAGAGTTCAAAATCAAGGTAATGTAAGCCCCACCCACCCTCACCCTAGGGCAAGATAGAATAGGCTACCCCTTGTGTAGGAGTGCTCACAGTAGCCAGGGAGATGGTATCCCTATCTAAGCGAGCTAAATATAACCATAAAGAATGGTTATTATATCCAAGGTCCGAAAATTTATGTCAGCCTGGGCAGCCTCCAATTCTCACGTGTGTTTTACCTTTCTCCAGCATTTCTAGCCGAATGGCGGCTTCTATTCACAGATATTGGAAGATCTTTGCATCACATCCAGTTTTGTCTCAGTACCATGTTCGTATGGCTTACCAAAGAGGTCAAAATTTGCGAGATCAGTTATGCTCTGCAGTCCCCCGTCAAATGGTTACCTGCTCGTTTCTACATCAGCAGTGTGGACGTTGTATATATTGTAATTTAATGGAAAATAAATTGCATTCCCATTTCCAGTGTAAATATCAGTTAAGACAATCTACTGATTGCAATTCTTCATATGTCATCTATGCGTTGTGGTGCCCCTGTTTAATGTTATATATTGGAAAGACTACTCGTCCACTACGTACCAGGTTGGCAGAACATAAATATAGCATTGTGAAAGCCCGTTTGGATACCCCACTTATTCAACACTGTAATGCTATGAATCATGTTTTTCAAGAACTTCGTTGTACTGTTATTGAGCAACTGCTTCCCGACATACGAAGGGGAGATAGGGGACGTACACTTCTTCAGAAAGAACAACAATGGATTCATAAGATGCATACTTTAGTTCCATGGGGACTGAATGATAAAATTGAATGGACTCTGTTCTTCTAATATTCAGCCAGTAGCTCTATGGGTTCCGATCTGTTTCTTTCTTGTTTGTTTGTTTGTGTTAAATTTTTGGATTGTAAGATACTGTCAATGTTTAGGCCCTTTTTATGTATAGAATTCTTTTTTGTGTGTTTCTGTGATTTATTGTTGGCTAGTTACTATCTGTCTTTCTGCAATGTGAGATTAGAGTAATAAAGTCCGTAGGAATGTTGACGTCACGAATTAACATAGAAACATAGAAACATGACGACAGAAAAAGACCACAAGGCCCATCTAGTCTGTCCTTCCATAACAACAACTACAACAGTCCACTTTTTACCTTTAGAGATCCTCTGTGTTGGTCCCATGCTTTTTTGAATTCAGTTACTGTCCTCATCTCCACCACCTCCACTGGGAGACTATTCCACGGATCCACTACTCTTTCCGTAAAGAAATATTTCCGCATATCACTCCTGAATCTATCTCCCTTCACCCTCATCCCATGTCCCCTCGTAGCAGAACTCTACACCAATTAGCGTTTTCGGATGTCTGTTTAAAAGGACTGACGTCAGACGCTATTTGACAACTTGTGAAGCGAAATGGTGGCTCAAATTTAAACGATTATTACTCTGTTCTGGATTAAATGCTGGATCCCTGACGAAGCCCGGCGGGGTGAAACAAAAGCTTTTGTCGGATCTATTATGCAGCAAAAATCCGGCATTCTGCTCGAAGCCCTTGGAACCAGATAAAATGGTGTAGGGTTTCTGAAGCAGTGCCCATTGAAGTGATAGCTATAGCGCCAAAAGATAAGTAACAGATTATTACTCTTTCAGTTGTGTGACTGATTGTGCACTATTAAGAGTATTTTTATTCTTTCTAGATGTTCAACTAACTGGTTTCGGTGCAAGCGGTCGTACTCTGGGAAATTCTATTCTTTATGGAAATTAAAATCTTTTAATCTAATGAAAATTATGAAAATTATAAACTAAAAAAAATTAAAAAATTGTTCTGTATAATTTAAATTTCATTGGAATCTCATTGTAGAATAAGGAAATTTTAAATTGATATATTGAATCCTAAAAAAGTACTTTTTTAGTAATAGCGTTCTAAATAATTGTATTTGATTAAATTATAGAGGGAAGGCCGGTGATGTGCGAAAGTTTTGAAGCTCTACCCTATGGTGACACTGTTCGCCAAATGAATGGTGTGAGCTTTGACTGAGGCCTGTATATATTTACCCCAAGGAATACTTTTGAATTGTACTGTTTATACTTTGATTGGATTGAGTTAAGTAAGGGTGGTGAAAGGAAGTGATGTTGGTATTGTATCCCTATCTAACCCACTTTGAGTGTGGTGAGGGGTACAATAACACTAAATACAGACTGGACTACCCACAAGGAACACACTGTCTGGAAAATAAATCAGAACGAAAAGGGATAAGACAAAGGAAAATTTTAGATGATATGAAATACCGGATTTACTAGGTAAATATTTTTGGTAAGTATGATAATGAAATACAGATATTTCCTGACTCTGGTACTGAGTAGTAAGAAAATTACAATGTTTAATTAAATTAAAACTGATAAGATAAACCTTGTTTTCTTTATTTTTCTTTACAAGTCTCAGTGGGTTTTTTTACAGAAAACTGTTTCTATAACTCTGTCCTTAAATGCTGTTTGAGCTCAAATAAACGTGTGTGCACAAGTTTACCAGTACTTATCCTCTCTCTCTCTCTCTCTCGTTGGGGCCCAATTGTAGAATTCCTTCTCTCTCTCTTCCTCCCTCTGAAAACTACTGGAGTGCTTGTTGGTGAAGCAGTCTCTGGGATGTCTCAGCTTTTCTCTCTCTCTGGATGTCTTTGACTCCTCAGGAAAATAAATGGTGCTGAAATCCCTAACTGACCCTGACTTACTTCCAATATAATTTCTTTCCCTAACAAAAATCTAAAAAACTAACAAGTGCAATGTTACTTCAGCAAGCCTGCTTTTCTTCAAAAACCTCTGTGCCTCATCCCTCATTCACACACCCCAACTCTCACAACACTTTTAGTTCTCAATCTCATCACAATCCACACTTCCACACCACTGAGAAATCACTTGCTCTTAGCACTCACCTGTTTCTCATAGTTTTTAGTGGGCCTTACACGTACTCTCCACTGCTATTTCACTTTAGAATCTCTCAGCTAAACTCACTTCTATTCTTCTCTTCAAATGAGATCCTCGCCTGTTTCTCTCTTATTCTCATACCAACCCTTACAGTAGTTCACTAAACGGAAAAAAAATCCACTTGTAAACTTTTTTTCTTACACCCATCTTCCTTCTTTACCTTCTCTTCTTCTCTGCCTAACCTTTGTTTCCCTCGAGCTTCTCCAATGCCTTTTCTAACTCAGTCTCACCAATAGTCAAAATTCCTCACAAACAGCTCATTCTTCATTCAAACTCTCATTCTTCTTTATACATACACTCAAAACATTCAACTTTACTCTCAATTTCAGGCAAAATCATTCAAAACAGGGCCTCTGTCATCATCCACCCGGCCACACATCCGCTCTCTTCAGCAATCATTCTCCAACTGACTCTCCAGCATCACAGCACCAACTTTCCAAATCCTCTGCAGAAACACTCCTTCTCTTGCTGACGTCATCAACAAGTTCCCCATCTGTAAAAACAAAACCTTATTTCTCTTTTTCCCCCCAAATCACCTATTTTCCTATTCCATTTGAGCCCACCAGGCTTTTCCATGCTGTTCCCTTAAGAGCACAAGCACAAGAGATCCACTCGTTTTCATTTTTAACCACCTGGCTACAGTAATATATAACACATGTTCATGGCTGCATGAGCAGCAATTTGGATATCTACGGGGTACTAATTTCACATCCAAAGCATGGGCATTCAGCATGCCAGTATGCGAAATACATAGTTCCACACTAAAATATTCATCTCAACATGCCTACGTACCATGCTTTAAAGAAGAGAGATTGAAGACAAAGCACCTCATTGAATACATCCTTTGTAAGTGGGATGAATGTTGTTCACGCTTTATAAAAGATCTCTACATTTGGAATCTAGGAAATTCACTTTAGCATCCAACTGTGTATAGCTCTTCACACTAAAAGCTTTTGTGTGCTGATGCGTAAGTTTCAGCAAATGAAAAAAACCCCCAAAATAACTGAAGTAAGGAACCCAGTTAGAACAACCACTACCTCTGTCTACTAATTATTTATTTTATTTCTTTATTAGGATTAATGGCATTTTGAAGAGACTTATACAAGGTGGTGTACAGCAAGATAAATTGGAAATCAGCAAATTAAAATGACAAAATGGCAATATTATAATATTCTGAATGTTAGAATAGTAGAATAATAATAACAATTTGGACTAAATTACTTGCCTTTTCCAAATCCAAGCTCAAAATAAGTTTGGATTTGTTTTTAAATTTAATTACTGGTCTTTTCCGAATTTCTAAGCTCAAGGTGAATAACATCCCAGTACACAAGTTATTTCCTTGCCCATGTGGCTCATAGTCCTAGCTGTATCTCAGGTAATAGAGGGAGAAGTGGAGTGTCAATGGGAGAAACGAGATTTGAATGCCAGCTTCCCTGGTGTTCAGTCTGCTTCTCTAAACACTAGGCTACTCCATCACACCACAAACTCCCAGTACAATGGAACAATACTATACAAATAGAGGAACAATTATATACAAATAATGGAACAATGTTAGCAATGCTTTCCCCAGGACAAGCATTGTGGAACCTATGTACCTTTTGGGATTGGTCACTGTTGGAAACAGAATACTGGGCTTGATGGACCTTGGTCTAACCCAGTATGGCATTTCTTATGTTCTTAGTACAATACATTAAAACACAATGTAATTCATACAATGTCAGCACAATGGAACAACAGTCGAACAAAAATATAATACTTATTTGGCATCCAGTGATCACCGAATGATGTGAACAGGTTTTAAAAGATTAGGACAAGCAGGCTGGGGAAATCCACTTCTTGTCCCTGAGATAAGCAGCATGGAATCTGCCTACCATTTGGATTCCAGCTGAGAGGGAGGTTTTCAGATAAACTTATCTTAAAGTCTCATGATTCATGAGACTTCAGCCGGGAGAGGAGAGCAGCAGGCCCACAGAGGGACACAGTGTGGCAAGCCAACTTTAAGGTAAATTAGTTTGCCGTACTATCTCTGTGGCTGTGGGAATGCAAGAATTGCAGCACGTAGTTCCATGGCTCATGGGGGTGGGGGGGGGGGGAGAGAGGGGGCCTCAGCTGTGTAGGTGGGGGGCATCTGCCCCAGGTGGTAGGGGGGCCGGGAATGCCACTGGCTATGGATTTCAAAAGAAGTGGCTGAAAAGGTAAGGAAAAGTATAAGTCCTCACAAACAGAGATTGCAATACAAAGGAAGACAAACAACAATATCTGGAAAAGTTAAGATGTGCTGCAAAAGAAGTCAGGAAAGTGAAGAAGCAAACATAAAAAAACAGCCAATACAGTAAAATGGATTGGGGGGGGGGGAGAGCTAGGACTGGTACACTGTGGCCTGCTCATAACCAAAGCCTGAATCAAATAAAAGGGATGCTTGCTACAGAAGCTTCTGCTGTGTTCCAAGCCTCAGACCTGCTGACCTCCAAGCAACTTCCTGCCAAGTGTTTGTGTGTCTGCATACAGACGTTATTGTTTCCTGCCATGCTTATGTGCAAGAGAACCTGTTTCTTAGGCCTCTCTCAGTCAGACTGTTCTACTGGCCTTGGACACTTGCAACAATGTATGAGACTACATACCATCTTCTTGTGCACATGACAACCGCATGATGATTGCCTCCTGATTTGCCAAGATGCCTCTCAGTATCTCATGCCAACCAATCACCAAAATTTTGATAAATACTAATCACAAGGAATGATACAGTATACACAGAAGAACTTGCATGCCATTGTGTGCCTTTTGCCTATCTTGTTGCTTCTATAAGCACAAATTTGCAATGAAAACCCTTATAAGGAGGGGGGGGGGGCAAGATGGTGGCAGAAAGTGGATTGCCAGTGGCTGCTCTGCAGTAAGGTTCAGTGTTCGGCGCTTGTGGAGAACTCTTCCTCGTTAGTTATGGGGTGGAGGAAAAGAAAGCAAGCAAGTCTACCTGAGCTCCCTTGCTGCCTTCTTCTGCCAGCCAGAGAACCCTGGATTTGTGCGGGTTTGTGTTTGCTGGTTCCCAAGCGGCGTCTTCGCCAGTGCAGCGTGAAGAACTGTTGGCTGCACTGGGCGCATTGGGTGTGAGTCTCTCACCTGAACAGCGGGTGGCCCCGCTACAGCCAGAAAGTTTGTCATCGACCGATGGCATTTTTCTTCCCCCCTTATCAGGATTGCGGGTGAGTACCTCGGAGCCGTGGGCTGAAGGGTTTGTGCTGGAGGGGTCTTACTCATACTCCAGAGGACGGAAACAGCTGACGAGAGGCGGAGGTATTAAGCCGCCTCTTGTAGCGGTGGATCCGTGGCTGTTGGAGCCTGGAGGCGAGCTGTTCCTGGTGTAACGGAGCTTGGTGAAACCTGCGGTAATAACTTTGGACGCACTGTGGGATGCCATATCTGCTATGACTACTACCCTATCTACTGTTGTGGGAACTATTAATGTGGAATTGTCTACTATTAAATCAGTGGTTTCGGAGGCTTCAAGGGGCCAGGAGTCACAGGCTGAAGGATTGTTAAAAGTTAAAGACGACATGAGAGGCCTTCGGGAGGAACATGCTGCTTTGATGAATGAGAGGCTCGAAAGACTGAGTATTCAGAAAATCTAGCACAACGGAACAGTCTACGCCTGTTGAACTTTCCCAGATCACCACTCATGTCCCCCTTGGAAAGGGTGCGGAAGTACTTAGGTAAAGTGCTTAAAATTCCATCTGAACATCTACCGCCTGTGACTAGGGTGCAATATCTTTCTACTAGTGCCAGGGGAGGTCGGAGAAACGACTTGGAAGTAATGTGTGGAGTGGGTGATTTAACTGGGTTTCTTGAAAGTTCTATGGAAGTGATAACAGAGAGATCTACTCTGCTTGTGACTCCGGCGCTGGAGTCCGATAAGGTTTTGATTCTTAGATATTTTTTAAAGAATATTAATGAGAGGTTTTTAGGCTCGCAAGTGCGTATATTTCCTGATTTATCTCGGGCAACCCAGTTAAGGAGAAAGGAGTTCCTAACCTATCAGGCTAGGACCGTCTCCCCGAGAGCTACTTTTTTGTTAAAATATCCATCCCGTTGTTATATTTCCTATCAAGGGAAGAATTTCCTGTTCTTCGAGCCTAAATAGCTTCTTGAATTCTTAAATGCCAGGTATGAGATCAAGGTAGATTTGGGTTCACACATGGCTGACGCATAAGTCTTATCCTGTTTGGAAATTTATTTTTCCTTAATAATTTCCTTTTGGAGACTTTCTTTGCATTGATAATGGAAGTCTTCTTTGTTTTTTTATTTTCCTGGTGGCCCCCCCTCTCTTGTTGTGGTCTAAAATTTGGCTGATGATGTTAAATTTTCCTTGGTATTTAGGTGTGAATTTGATATATGATGTTGCCAGTTTTCTTGGTTCATTCATGTAATTACCTGAATGTTCTTATATATATATGTCAATAAAAATTTAAAATAAAAAAAAAACCTTTATAAGAAGGAAAAAAAATCACAGTACAACAATAAGCCCTTCCCACTATCGAACAAAAGAAAAAAACCTCCCATGATCATCGCACACAAAGAAAAAAAAATGTTCTTTTGTTTGTAAAAAAAAAATATAATAGAGTGTGTGGAACAATCAGAAGAGTGCAGTGGATTAATATGCAAAGATTTGCCAGACCTCATTAATTGCTCCCTATTTAATCATCAATTCCCATTACACTCTTAAGAGTCCATAAGTTCATATATTAGAAAATCTGCAAAATGCAATGCAATGTGTGCCTTTGTGTCAGTGCTGACTCCTGGCGACCCAGCAGTTTCTGGGTTTTCTTGGCAGTGTGACCGAAAGTAGATGGTCAAGCCTTTCTTCTGAGGCAATGGAAGGTTAAGTGAATGAGTACAAAATATAAGCCCCTATGTTGAAGGAACAGTTGCTCCAGAGAGGTTATCCACCCTCAGTGGACAGACAGGCTTTCCTGCGAGGTCTATATGCAAATCGTAACCTTTTTTTCACACAATCATATTTGCTCATCAAAGGATCAACAAGAATGTGTCATGCAATATTCTAATTTGGCCCCTCATGTTGCAGCTATGATACAGAAACATTGGCATATAGTAACTATGCATGACATATTTAAAGAACTACCTTTTGTAGCCTTTAAAAGGGGCCGTAATCTTCATAACAAATTGGTACATACGTCCGTCCCCCCCAGACAAATGCCTGAATATTGCATAACGGGTCATCGTCCATGTAATCATTGCAGTTTTTGCACCCAAATGACTGAAGATATGTCTTGGACACATGTAAAATTGGGAAAAATATACTAAATGAAACATAATACTGATCTCACCTCAATGTTTGTTATATGTGTCATCTGGTGCCCATGTGATCTTCTCTATGTTGGCAAAACTACTCATATCTTTAGGACCCGCTTAACAGAACATAAAAGCTGTCTCACGAATAAGGTGGAAACTGCTCCATTAGCCCCACATTGTTTGGCATATTCACACACATTTATGGAACTTAAATGGCTGATTATCAACCATGTTCCTGAACTTAAATGGGGGAGTGGTTGGCGGGCTCTGTTGTCACATAGGGAACAATACTGGATCTTTCATCTGCACACTGAGAGACCATATGTATTGAATGACAATGTTGAATGGAATGCACTGTTATAATGGACAGTGATGATGATCAATAAAGTTATACAAGCTTGATGTGGCTTCTCCTGCTTTTTAAATGGTGATGTACTGTAATTGCAGACGCTGGCTATGTCGGCAGCTGGGAAGATTTAATGGCTTTGAGCCTTGTTTGCCCTGTAATCACTGCATCTTCTAACCGCCAGTGTGCCAAATGCTAATATCAAAATCCCTGACGCAGTGAGATGAAACCTGCTGGCAGATTGGATTAAATGAAGCATCTTTCTTGGAATGGATGGCTCTGTGGATGAACAGGATGATCAGTTCTCCAACCAGACAAGTATTCAAAGGCCCTATGTGCTTTAATATGACTGAACAATGGTCAAAAGTGGCTGTGGATAGTATATGCAGCATTTTCAAGCATTTTAAGAGATAAAAAAGGAATATGGTGCTTGTTTAACTTTGCTTGAAAAAAAAAAGCATACAAAAAAATAAAAAATAAAAATCTCCTCACTGAAGTGTTTTCAGATAAAAAATATTTAAGTTTTTAAGATAAGAAACGTTTTTGTACTATATGGACTTATGCTAAGAGTGTAAAGGGAACTGATGATTCCAATGAGGAGCAATTAGTGAAGTTTGGCAGATCTTTGCATATTAATCCATTGAGCTCTATTCCGATGGTTCATCACATGCTATTATACATTTTTTTGTGTGTTATGATCACGGGAGGCTTGGATAGTGGGAAGGACTTATTGTTGCATCTATAAGCCAAAGACACTGTCATTCCAAGGCTGTTCCACTAATCCTGTTAAACAAACTATAACTCTCACAGGCATCTGTAGTGTTCTGTGTTCTCATGCTGCTTGCCTCCTATGGCTAAAGCCAGCATAGCTTACTTACCTGCCTTTTTGGACCTCATGCTGCTCTGGAGACTACTGGGAACCCAGCTGCATTTGTCCAACTGGCAGAGCTAAGATATGGTCTTATGTCTTCACTTGGGGGTGGGAATTAGTCAGGTGGAGGCCTATTCCAATCAGGCCATCCAGTCCCTGTACGTCCAGGCAGAATCGGGCCATGCAGAGTTAGACCCGATTCTGATTCTTTGGCCCCTGGAGTTAACATTAGAAGAGAAGGGCCTAGAGAGGAGACCAGAGGAGGAGTGGAGTTCACAAGGGTCGGAGCACAGAGAGAGGAGAGAGGAAAGTTATTGAGGGGCCATAGAGTGAATGCAATTAAAGGTTAGGAAAAGTGGTTTGAAATGAATACGGAACTGAAAGGGAAGCCAGCGATTTCAATAGAGAAGTCACATAAGAGTAAAGCGGCTGGCAGAAAATCAGTAGTGCCTCAGAGTTCTGAACAGATTGAAGAGGAAACAGGTGGGACTGAGGAAGACCAGCAAGGAGGAGCTTGCAATAGTCAAGATGGGAGGTAATTAAGGAGTGAATAAGGGTCCTAGTAGTGATTTATTGCTCCTATGTAGCCAGTTATAGTGCTGCTACAACTTATTACCTCATTCTAACGTAACCCTTGTTGTTGTTGTTGTTAAGTGCCGTCGAGTTAGAGTCGACTCATGGCAACCCTCTGGATAGCTATCCTAAATTGTGTTTGGTCTTCAGTCAGGCAGCTCATTGTTGGCAGACTGGTACCCATAGCTGCTGTTATTGTATTGATCCATCTCATTGCTGGCCTTCCTCTTTTGTGTTGACCTTCTATCTTGCGAAGCATGATGTCTTTCTCTAATGATCTCTCTCTTCACATGATGTGTCCAAAGTATGAAAGTCGAAGTCTTGTCATCTGAGCTTCTAAAGAAAGCTTAGGTTTGATCTCCTCTAGTACCGACTGGTTTGTTCTTCGGGCAGTCCATGGTATACACAGTATTCGCTGCCAGCACCATAATTCAAAGGCATCCATTTTCTTCCTGTCTATCTTTTTCACTGTCCAGCTTTCACATCCATATGATGTTATTAAAAATACCATGGCTTGAACAAGTCGAATATTTGTATGGAGAGAGACATCTCTGCTCTTGAGAATCTTATCTAGGTCTTTCATTGCTATTCTGCCAAGAGCAATGCGTCATCTGATTTCTTGACTGCTTGTTGCTTCTTTAGTGATAGTTGATCCAAGTAGGTTAAAGTTGTTCACAATTTCAATTTCTTCTCCTTCAACAATGAACCTGTTGATTATGCCAGTTGTCATGATCTTTGTCTTCTTTACATTAAGGTGCAGGCCCATTTTGAGACTATGTTCTTTGATTGTGAGAAGCAAATGTTTCATATCATCTTCACTTTCATCCAGTAATGTGGTATCATCAGCATAGCGAAGGTTGTTGATGAGTCTTCCACCAGTCTTCACATCACTGTTGTCTTCATACAATCCTGCTTCTCTTATGATTTGTTCTGCATATAAATTAAACAGGTAGGGGGAAAGTATGTAGCCTTGTCTTACACCTTTGCTTATTTTAAACCATTCTGCTTCTCCTTGTTCCGTTTGAACTGTTGCTTCTTGATCAATGTACAGCTTGTGCAAGAGTAAAATCAGGTGTTCTGGTATACCCATGCTTCTTAATGTGGTCCAGAGTTTCTCATGGTTTACACAGTCAAAAGCTTTGCTATAGTCGATAAAGCACAAATAGATATCCCTTTGGTATTCTTTAGTCTTTTCAAGGATCCATCTCACATCCGCAATGATGCCTCTCGTTCCTCGCCCTTTCCTGAACTCTGCTTGCACTTCAGGTAGTTCTTGTTCCAGGTATGGTTGTAGTCTCTTTTGAATAATCTTCAGTAGAATCTTGCTGGCATGTGGGATCAGAGCGATTGTGCGATAATTTCCACAGTCAGTTGGATCACCTTTCTTTAGTATTGGTATAAGCACTGATCTTTTCCAGTCAGTTGACCATGATGTTGTCTTCCATATTTCTTGGTAGAGCCTTGTAAGTACGGTAACAGCTGCATCAGATTGCTGTAACACTTCTATGGGAATGCTATCGATGCCTGGTGCTTTGTTCTTTGATAAGGTTTTCAATGCTGCTTCAACTTCTTCTTTCATCACCAATGGTTCCCGATCATATGGAACAGGTTGAAACGTCTGTTGGTCCACTTGATCTTTATCATATAAAAACTCTGTATATTCCTTCCATCTTTTCTTGATCTTCTCAGCATCATTCAACATAGAACCTTGAGCATCTTGTAAAATTCCAATTTGAGGCTGGAACTTTTTCTTTAACTCTCGCAGCTTTAGGAAAGCCGATCTTGTTCTTCCTCTAATAGTTTCTGCTTCTATTTCCTTGCATGCATCATTGTAGTACTTTTCCTTGTCCTGTCTTGCTGCACATTGGAAATCTCTGTTGAGTTCTGTGATTGTCTTTCTTTCTCCTCTGGCTTTAGCTTCTCTGCATTTTTGGGCAATTTTCAGAGTTTCTTCCGTCATCCATTTTGGCCGTTTTTTCCTTTTCACCTTTTGTAGAGACTTCTCGCTTTCTTCCAACACAACCTTCTTGATGTCATTCCATAACTCTTCTGGAGCTCTGTCATTTGTATCTATAACAGCAAATCAATTTTGCAGGCAGTCTTTAAATTCCAGTGGTATATTCTCAAGGTCATATTTTGCTGCATTCATGAGTGGTTTGCTCTTTTTCAACTTTAGCTTGAGTTTGCATATTAGTAGTTGATGATCTGTACCACAGTCATCTCCAGGTTTTGTCTTTGTTGATGTTATAGAGCTTTTCCATCATTGACTTCCACAGATGTAGTCAATTTGATTTTTATACAATCCATTGGGTGAAGTCCATGTGTACAGTCACCGCTTCTGTTTCTGGAACAAGGTGTTTGAGATGAATAGATCGTTGGTCTTGCAGAATGCTATCAGTCTTTCTCCAGCTTCATTTCTGTTGCCAAGTCCATATTTTCCAACTACTTTGTCTTCTTCTTTGTTGCCAACCTTTGCGTTCCAGTCACCCATGACTATCAGGATATCCTGTTTGCATGTTCTGTCAATTTCAGCTTGTACTTGTTCATAGAACTCTTCAATTTCATTATCTTCTGCAGCTGTTGTTGGGGCATACACTTGAATTATAGTTGTATTGATAGGCATTCCTCGTAGACGAATAGAGATTAAGCATTCGTTGACTGCATTGTATTTCATTACAGTTCTTGCAAGTTTCTTCTTTATTATAAATGCAACACCATTTCTTCTTTGTCTTTCATTTCCAGCATAGTAGACCATGTGATCATCTAATGCAAAATGCCCAATGCCAGTCCATTTCAGTTCGCTGACACCCAACAGATCAAGTTGTACACGTTCGATTTCATTCTTGACCACCTCCAACTTCCCTTGGTTCATGCTTCGTACGTTCCATGTTCCAATGTGTAAGACATCTTTACAGCTTCTGACTCTCATTTCATGCACAGCTATATCAGCAGTCAGACGTCCCGAGGGCTTTGATCCAACCACATCATAAATGCTGGTTGTACTCTGAAAAGTCTTCAGCTCTTCCCCAGTAGCTAGTTGAGTGCCTTCCGATCTGGGGGTCTCATCTTCCAGCACTACAGCACAATTTGTTTTGTTGTAACTATCCATTGGGTTTTCATGGCGAGATACAGAAATAGATTGCTGGGCCTTTCTTCTGCGCAGTTTAAGTTTGGTGTTGTTACCGTTGTCACAGAAATGTGATCCTCCACCATCAGCATTATCCCATTCTGCTGCCCATATGGGTGGTTTGTCTTGGTCTGGCACCTCAGCTGAGACCTGTCCATCTTGGGAGACCCTGCCAGTAGTTAAACTACTGATAGTTTAGCTCTCAGCATCACTGATGCACACAAGCCCTCACAGCATGACAAGCTGCAAACCAAGTGAGGGAACGTTAGCCTTATGATCTTTATTTTGCTATCCATAATAAACCTAATATATATCACCATAGAAGATTGCTGCTCTCCTGGCTCATTACTAGAAGGGTTGCTGCTCTCCTGGCTCATTACTAGAAGATTGCTGCTCTCCTGGCTCATTACTAGAATGCTTGCTGCTCTCCTGGCTCATTACTAGAAGGTTCCATTGAACCTTAGGTAAAGAACTAATGGAAGACTTTTCTCTAGGCATAACTGAGCATAAATTATAACATATCTTATCTTGTTGTCTACAAATACCGCAGGGAGCGAGATTAAAAAAAAAACATCCTAGTGATAGGATGAAGTGTAAAAGTGGCATTTTGAGACTTAAGGGTGAATGGGAAGAAAATGTAATGACTGATGAGGATAAAGCAGAATTACTGACATATTTGATTATCAAGGGGATTAAAGGAACTTAAGGAAGTATTGACAATACTGCTGTTTGAACTTTTCAGTATTCTTTAGAAAATAAAATCCTATGGATTGGTCTCCTTTACAGGCCCAGAGGACTAGAGATGGCCAGATTTGGTTCCTTTACACAAAAGCAGAAGAAGGCTAGGAACTACAGGCCAGTTAGCCTGACCTTGGCAGTGAGGAAATGAATCAAAACACTGATAAAAGAGAGAACAGTGCTATTTCTAGATGGCAATGGAAAACAGGATGTGAGGCAGCATGATTTTACTAGAGGTAAGCTGCTCAATTTCTTTGGCTAACTGATCAGAGAGTGACCAGGGAAGAGTGCTCGATTTGGTGTACTTAGGATTTCAGCAAGGGCTTTGACAGGATTTCACATAGGCAACTTAAAAATAAAATGAACACGCTATTGGCCCTAGAATGGGTCAGAAACAGGTTCAGTAGAAGGCGACAAAGGATACTGGTAATTGGAGTTCACGGTGAGGATAGGGGCATTACCAGTGATGAGTCACAGGATTTGGTCCTTGGTCCACTTTTTTGATATTTTTGTAAGAAATATTGCAGAAAGGCTGCTGTTAAAGTTGGTCTTTTTGCAGATGGTATCAAAATCTGCAACAAGGTTGGTAACCTGGAAGGTATGGACAACATGAAGAGGAATCAATCCATGGCCAGTCCTACCACTAGGCAGATTAAGCACTCACCTAGGGCAGCAGGCTTCAGGGGACGGCAGCATAACATCTCAAAGTTACTTATATACAACTGCTATTACTCAATACAGCAATATATCCATCATTCACAGCTGCACTCGGCATAGTAATATTACACCTTATCATAAGACAATAAATGGAACGAAACAACAGCCACACTGACTAATCTATATTACCCCTCAAAGTCTTCTCCCCCAATATAAGCCCTCAGACAACTCCACGCCACTTAAATGCTACCTTTCCAATTCAAGATCCACAAGAAATAAAACCCAGTTATTACAGATCTTATTAAGGATAATAAGCCAGATATCATCTGCAATAGTGAAACTTGATTATCAGAATCAGATACTGTATTAACCAATCAATTACATGCCCCTGGATATGACATATTCCATTGTCCCAGGATTATAAGGCAAGGTGTCCTCATAATAAAAATAGACTTCAAAGCCTTTCTTCTCCTAACTAAAAATGTGGATGGGATGGACATCCTCATCATAGAAAATAAAAACCTATCGATTGGTCTACTTTACAGGCCATCAAATCCTAACCCAGATAACCTCACCACAATCATAGAAACTGCCTGTTCTTCTTCATTTAAAAAAGCCCCTAATATTACTGGGTGATTTTAACCTTCCATCACTTCACAATGCCCACCCTATGGCATTTGTCAATTTTATGTCTGATATGGAATATCAACAGGTCGTACAGGTGTCTACTCACAACAAAAGAAATATGCCTTCAGCATTGCCTTGAATCATGGGAAGGACTGTTCAACACGGAGAGCAGATGGTAAAGAATTCCAAAGGGCTGGATCGAGAAAGAAAAATGCAGAATAACATGTGAGTTACAGATGTGCACGAGCTGGGAAGGGAAGAAACAGGTGGTTGTTGTGAATGAACAGAGGGCACAGGAGGGGCGGTGCATGTGCAACAGGTGTGCCAAATATTGACGAGTGCAGGTGTGAAGTACCCGATGTACAGTGATGAGGACCTTGTACGGAAACTGGTATTGAAGATGGAGCCAGTGCAAATTGAAAAGAAGAGGGGATACATGATCAGTACGGGAGGCATGAGTAATGAGCCGGGCAGCTGTGTTCTGCAACAGTTGTAAACGGTGGAGCTGGTATTGGGGGAGGCCAGCCAGAACAGAAATACAATAATCAAGCCTGGACAGGGAAAGACACTTTAAGGGTAATCAGAGAAGAGCCGGGAGAACAGAATGTACTGCTCTCAACTGGTGCAGCGTGAGAAAGGAGTGATGTACAACAGAGGAGATATGCTGGTGAAAAGAGAAGGAGGAGTGCAGGGTAATGCCCAGATATCGAAGAGTTGGGGTGAGGAGTATGGCAATGCCAGACAGAGTAAGGGCCAATGAGGGAGCACCAAAGGTAAACCAGATGGCAGCTGATTTAGCAGGATTCAGATGAGGTAATTGGTCTACAACCGAACCCAGCAGGTCATATGTGGTGAAAACAAATCAATGAAGTTCAATGTACTGTACAGCATCCCTCAAGGTTCTGCATTATCCTCCATTCTATTCAACATATACATACAACCCATTTGTAACATAATCAAGCACCACAAGATGCAATATCATCTATATGCACATGATATCATGGTTTATACTCCCATCCTTACTCGATCCTGACCTGACTCCCATAACCAAGTGTCTAGAAAACATGATTACTTGGCTTATTAACAATTCACTATAGGTGAACTGCGATAAGACGGAAGCAATGTTCATCACTGCTTTCTCACCCCCACAAACAATCACTATCCACAACAAATATATTTCAATAAAAAAAGTACTTGGGCGACACTCTGGACAAAAACCTGACTCTATAGATACACATAAATGCCTCCAAAGCACACCACAGATTGAAACTCATCCAAAGGATGTGGAAGGTCAACATCTGCATGCCACCCCCTGCAAAAGCAGAACAACATCAGGAGCAGCCACACTTTTAAACCACACATCAAAAACAAGTGGGAAGAAGTGGGCAGAACAAAATCAATGCAAAATACACACAAGACAGGTAAATGCTGGAAAGCCATGAGCACAAATGCTCGAAGCTTAGCCAACAGAATTCTGGACCTGGAAGCCCTAATGGTGGAAATGGATTTGGACATTGTGGCCATTACAGAAACATGGTTTAGGAGGCGGAGCCTGGAACTAGGTGGAATGGAAGCCTAAGACGGAGCTCTGAAGGATCCCCTGCAGAATCCGGAGTTTGCGCTGGCCATTCTTAAGTGGAAATAACAAAAACAAAGTGTTTGGCATTTGGATTGTGGCTGGAGGATGGCGGGATCAAAACCGACCCGTTTGGACTTTGCTGGGGGTCAGGCTTCTAGTGTGAAAAGATCAAAGACGGAGCCACCGTCCCCACAGAAAATGGCGGCGGGGCAAGAATGGCTGGAGGCGATGCAAGAGATTCTTGTGGAAGTCAGAGCAATAAAAGAAATCGTCACGTTAAACAGCGACTCACTAGTATTAATGCAAGGAGATGTTAACATCTTAAAACAACAGATGGAGGCCCTTGCAGTGCGTGAAGATAAATCGGAGATGAAAATGGCGGCACATGAAGAGAAGCTACAGGAGGTTGGCAAACATACAAAGCAAATTAAGGCTTTGCAAAGAGAACTTGAGGACAACAACAGGGCCAGGAGGAATAATGTGAGGATCGTTGGACTGCCGGAGGGTGTGAAAGGGAAAGATATGTGTGCCTTCTTGCAGCGGGTTATCCCGGCGGTGCTGAAGATTTCGTTTGAGCTACCGTTTGAAATTGAGAGGGCTCACCACGTTCCTTCACAGGCTACGTTAAACAGCAAGAAAACAAGGCCAATTATCTTCAAGGTACTGAGATTTCCGCAAGCGGCTAAAATTTTGGAAGCAGCACGTGTACGTTCTCCTTTGGAATACGAAGGTCATAAGTTGATGTTTTTTCCGGTTTTTGCTAAGTGCACGGTGGACAGGAGGAGAGAGTTTCTGGCGATGAGACCAAGACTCCAACATCTTCAAGCTCGGTATAGCCTCTTATATCCGGCTAGAATGAGGGTTACTCTCCACAATCAAACCAGGAACTTTGATGAGCCTGAGGCCTTAAGGGCCTTTCTGGACAGTAAAGAAGCGGAGTTGATGTTTTGAGCATTTTGTTGGTGCCCAGTTGGGGATGAATGGTAAATGTTGAAGGGTAACAGTTGTGTGTGTAATTGTTAACATAGTGTGAAAGTTTCTGGATAACAAAATAGACTGGGGGATTGGGGTGGTATCTTGGTTAGCAGGGGCAGAGACGATGCCTAAAGTGCTGACCAGCGCAAATGTGTTTGATGTGAGCACCGGTCCTGGGCCTCTTCTGCCTCAAAAGGCTCACCTATTAGGGTTTATAGTGCTGCGACCACCATATGGGCCACTGGAATTAGGTTCTTGGGTAAGCTTAGAAGGTTTTTTTGTTGGGTTTTGCGACAATGTGCACGAGAGATAGCCAAACTGTAGGGCTGTATCAAGATCAAGCATGTTTAGGTGGGGCAGGAAAACTTATAGAGAAAGGAGGAGGCTCCCGACTAGTTCATGGTGATTTTGATGTAGTAGTAAGATGACACCTATTAAAGTTTTGTCTTTAAATGTTAAAGGAATTAACAGCCCTATAAAAAAGAAAAAAATAATCCAATACGGCCAGCAGGAAAAAGCAGATATACTGTTACTGCAGGAGACACACCTAAATTTTGAAGGAGTCTTTAAAATTAAACATCAAGCCTTTTATGGTAGTGGCTTTCTCTGCAGCAGTGGAGAAACATAATGGAGTGGCGGTATTGGTGAGGAGGTCTCTAGCTCCATTGGTGGTACAATCACAGGGGGATTAGGGCGGCAGCTGGGTTAGAGTCCAGCTTCAAGTTGGGCACATTGAGCTAAATTTGTTGAACTTATATGCCCCGAATTGTGATAGCCCTGAGTTTTTTAGGGCCCTTGCTGAGGAAATACATAGGGACTCTTCATACCCGCTTATCGTAGGGGGTGATTTTAATCTTGTTATAGATACTTTAGTGGATAGGAAACCTCCTAGATCCTGTAAACCTCCAAGAGCACACTCAGTATTGGTCTCTATCATTCAAGATGCTGGTTTGGTGGATATATGGTGACTATTGCATCCCTTGGACCAGGAGTTCACTTTTTATTCTCCCCCACATCAATCTTTGTCGAGAATAGATTTTCTGTTAATTTCCAAATCCTTGACCGCTAGTGTATTAGCGGCAGAGATACATGCGTCCCACATTTCAGATCATGCAGCCGTTTCCATCCTATTGGATAATAAAAGATCAGGGTTGAACCCGGTTAAGTGGTTCTTTGATAGAACCCTTTTGGAGCATGAAGACTTCAGGGTTGAAATATGGGCAGCTATTACCGACTACTTTCAATTTAACTTCTCTCGAGAGACGTCAGGCTAGGCGAGATGGGAAGGTTTTAAGGCCTCCGTTAGGGCTGCCATTACAAGTTTTCGTATCTATAAATCCAGGCATTGTAAGGAACAGCTTATGGAATTGGACTCCCAGATTAAAGTGGGAGAGCATATATTGGTTAAGAGGGAAGATCCGTGGTATATTGCTTCGCCTTCAGCGCTTAAGGTACAGTTATAATCAACTGTTAACTAATGAGGTTGTCCGAAATATTAAGGCGCAAGAAGGCTTATACTACTGGGAAAATAATAAGGCGGGGCGATTACTGGCCAGCTCGCTAAAGGCAAAAAAAGAGGCTAGCATTATGGCTATTAAAATGGAAGGGAATCCCGGTTTGTTGGTGAAAGATAAGGAAATAGCGGAGGCCTTTTGGACATTTTTTACAAACTTATATAGTTCTGAAAAAATGTGTTCACGGGAGTCTTTTGCCCAGCTATTGGGCAAGGTTGACAGACCAATATTGAATAAATCTAAGTTGGAGTCTCTAAATAGCCCAATTTCTCTTGAGGAGATTGAACAAGCAATCAACTCATTAAAGCCCAGCAAGGCGGTTGGCCCAGATGGTTTGCCTTCTGAGTTCTTTAAGATATTTGCCAAGGATTTGGGTGTATACATGCAAGAGTATTACCAAGCCTTGGTCGAGGAGATTCCCCAAGTGGGTACTTTTGCAGCAGCTAAGATTATAGTGTTAGAGAAACCAGGGAGGGACCTGCAAGTAGTAAGCAACTACCGCCCGATTTCCCTTTTAAATGTGGATTATAAAATTTATGCTATGGTACTGGCACGGCGCCTGGCTAAAGTAGTCTCCAACTTAATTCATCCGGACCAATGTGGTTTCATGGAAGGGTGTTCAACAGCGGACAGTGCTAGGCTTCTGTGTCATGTATTGGCCGGAGCAGAGAGGGACGGAGAACGTGTGGATGTTTGCTAAACCTTTAATGGTAAGAGTCCCAAGAACCCCAATGCGTTTTGGCGTTTCCGCCTTCCTCAGGGGGTATGAAGCTTAAAAACAAGGAAATAATACACATTATTGAATTTCATATAAAAATATTAAAAATATATATATATCAAAAAACAGATAAAAAGCATATAAATAGATGATTGGATTAATACCAAATACAAGTTAAAAAATTAATAAATACAACAGTATCAATGACAGTGTGACTACCCCTCTTAACTATCTTCAATTGTGTAAGCTAATATAAAATTGTATACATTGATACAAAGGAACTGTATATTAGTTATGGGAATCACATAAATGTATAGGAAACTCCTTATAAAAAATACTAAGAAACGCAGGACATGAGGCAGTAAACCATAAATATAGGTGGACAGCCAAACTATATAAAGAAATGTTAATGATGAACGTATAAAAGAGATGATATTATGTATATAACTCAAGTGGTATTCATAAATTATCATGTGGTGACTTACTATAAATACTGTGAGTTTTTGATACAAAATTTAGCAATGGTGAACCTTATCTTAATGTGATATGTCAGCAAAGGTAAGACTAACATAAAATTTAGATCTTAAAATGCTGCTACTTGAAGATCAGGATGGAAACTACACTATTAGACAATCATGAAATTATTAATCTTCCTGACGTGACTAATGTACTGGAGATCACCGATGGATCGACTGACCTGAATTGTTCAACTCAGCTTTTCACATCGTGCACATGCATTGATCAAAAAACTGTACATCTGCAAAACCAGAGGAAAAAATAGATTGATTTTATTACTTACAAGACATTAAAAATTGTCGTATATATGAGTGTTGAATGGTACTATATTCATGAGAGGACTATTATACGTGTGTGTACTGAATAAAAACCGATGTTAAAAAACCCCTCAATACAGCTTGTCTCTCCTTATGATATGTACAACTGTTTTAGTGCCCCTTCTATGGTAAATAAAATTGCAAAGGGACGCCATTAGAACATAAAGATGATCAAGAAAACTAGAATATGTATTGAATCTTCTGGTCTAATCCTATTTATATGAATATCAAATTAACTGCATGAAGCTAGGAATCGCTAACTTGCGTCATCGATATTTATACTTGATTAGAGAAAGCCAATGTGATTATGAGGAATAATTGCTTACTGTTAAATATGTACCCTCTAAAAATATTGAAACCTATATGGCAAATTTAAGTGTACTGCTTGGCGGTTTTGCATTTAAGTTTACTAACCAAAACTTGAAGCTCATCTGCACTGTACCGTCATTGCGGTTCAGAAAAAATCGCTGTTCTAAATGGGAGAGGGGATAGAGTGCATTATAGATGTAGATGACTGTATGCTAAAACATTAATAAACCTGACCTCTTAATATAATCTTTAGTTAGACTTAACATCAATGCGTGACTGTTATTGAATTCAAGTATTTTCTCCAGAGATTTATGCTAAAATTTACTGGCCAAAACGTAAGACCCATGAACACCATGTCGTCACTATATCTAAATGAAAATCACTATTTTTTATGTATATAAGATATTTGAAGAGATCAATGTATTGTTAGGTAGTTTCATATAAAAATTCCATATATAAATTTACTGACCCAGACTTGAAAGCCGTATGCATTATATCGTCCTTGTGCGGAGCGGAAAAAACCGCTATTCTAAAATTGAGGAAAGATTCAACGTGCATTATAATTATAAGAGACTGTATGCTAAAACATAAATACACATAACTTTGTGATATAATATAGGCTGTCCTTTGCAAGGACTGCAAACTGTTGTTGCCTGCAAATATTTTCTTCAAAGATTTATACTCAAGTTTGCTATTTAAAACTTCAGAGCCCCATGAACTCCGTGCAGTCATAGTGTTCATATAAACGTCGCGATTTTAACTTAAGGGAGCGATGTAGACAACCAATTCTGGACAAGAGGCTGTCTGATGTAACGTGGGTAAACATGACTTATTAGCAAAGTAGTGGTTAAAATATATATATCTCAACTACCTAAAAACATACCTGTAAGGCTAAAGATCCTTGCCAGCAGTACTGTGTAAAAAAATTTGAAAAACGCCTGGTGGAAGCCAGACTATAACTCCGTCAGCGTTCCCGCCAAAAGGGGAGAACAACCAACGATGAAGTTTTGTTCTGCTAGATAAGCTCCTCCCAACTTAGATTCTCCTCCCCTTTTGGCGGGAACGCTGATGGCGTCCCTTTGCAATTTTATTTACCATAGAAGGGGCACTAAAACAGTTGTACATATCATAAGGAGAGACAAGCTGTATTGAGGGTTTTTTTAACATCGGTTTTTATTCAGTACACACACATATAATAGTCCTCTCATGAATATAGTACCATTCAACACTCATATATACGACAATTTTTAATGTCTTGTAAGTAATAAAATCAATCTATTTTTTCCTCTGGTTTTGCAGATGTACAGTTTTTTGATCAATGTATGTGCACGATGTGAAAAGCTGAGTTGAACAATTCAGGTCAGTCGATCCATCGGTGATCTCCAGGACATTAGTCACGTCAGGAAGATTAATAATTTCATGATTGTCTAATAGTGTAGTTTCCATCCTGATCTTCAAGTAGCAGCATTTTAAGGTCTAAATTTTATGTTAGTCTTACCTTTGCTGACATATCACATTAAGATAAGATTCACCATTGCTAAATTTTGTATCAAAAACTCACAGTATTTATAGTAAGTCACCACATGATAATTTATGAATACCACTTGAGTTAAATACATAATATCATCCCTTTTATACGTTCATCATTAACATTTCTTTATATAGTTTGGCTGTCCACCTATATTTATGGTTTACTGCCTCATGTCCTGCGTTTCTTAGTATCTTTTATAAGGAGTTTCCTATACATTTATGTGATTCCCATAACTAATATACAGTTCCTTTGTATCAATGTATACAATTTTATATTAGCTTACACAATTGAAGATAGTTAAGAGGGGTAGTCACACTGTCATTTATACTGTTGTATTTATTAATTTTTTAACTTGTATTTGGTATTAATCCAATCATCTATTTATATGCTTTTTATCTGTTTTTTGATATATATGTATTTTTAATATTTTTATATGAAATTCAATAATGTGTATTATTTCCTTGTTTTTAAGCTTCATACCCCCTGAGGAAGGCGGAAACGCCGAAACGCGTTGGGGTTCTTGGGACTCTTACCATTAAAGGTTTAGCAAATATCCACACTTTCTCCGTCTCTTGCTCCATTGTGTATCCCGGTTGGTTGTGCAAGAAATGCTGCTCCTTTCTGTGACCTTCTTGGCCGGAGCAGAGAACATGAATGAGCCATTGGTGGGTTTATCCCTAGATGCCAAAAAGGCTTTTGATCGTCTAGAGTGGTCATTTCTATATTCAGCCTTGGAATGGTTCAGGTTTGGAGAAGGTTTCCTTAAACTACTTAAAGTCATGTACGAACATCCTTCGGCGAGCATTTGTGTGAATAATACTCAGTCGCGGGATCTTATTTTAGGTCGTGGCATGCGTCAAGGATGCCCACTATCGCCAATCCTGTTTAATTTGGCTCTTGAGCTGCTGGCCCTTCTCTTGAGGCAGAATGATAACATTCAGGGCATTAGACTAGCGGGTAGAGAAATTAAACTTTCTGCATATGCAGACGATTTACTTCTTTTTACCAACCCGGGATCAATGTTACATATCCTAGAGCAGATAGATTTGTATTCTGTAATATCTGGGTATAAAATTAACTGGGTAAAATCAGTCGCCTTCCCTCTTAATTCGCGAATGCATAAAGCGGAGCTGTCTGGATTTCCCTTTGTATGGGAACCTGATAAGATTAAGTATTTAGGAGTACACTACTGTCATTCCTTAGATGATACGCTGAAATGTAATGCAGAGTTAATCATGGCCAATATTCAGACCCTGACTACAAAATGGTCTCCATTGATTCTATCTTGGTGGGGCAGATTGGAAACAATTAAAATGACTATAGTACCCAAAATAAATTATATACTGGAGATGGTGCCCTTATATTTTCCTTTGCAATTTTATCAGCGGTTAGAGAAGTCATTAGCTCTCTTCCTTTGGAAGAGTAAGCCACCCAGGATTGCCCTCAAAAAGTTGAAATCCCAAAAGGAAGATGGGGGAGTAGGATTCCCAGATTTTCTAGCATATCATCAAGCCTTCATGCTGAAGCAAGGGGCTAGATGGACGGAGCAGATATCTGATATAAGTTCGGTATAGTTGGTATTAGAGGAGAAATTTGTAGCCCCGTTCCCTATGCATCTCCTTCCAGGAATGGTTTTCAGGGAGAATCTCAGGAGACCAAGAATGATATTAGACACACAAAGAGCTTTTAGGACTTTAGCAAACACGCTGGAGGCAAAAGAAAACAACTCTATGCACCTTCCCTTGTGGTATAACCCATCTTTTAAGATCCAGCAGAAATCCTTTGCATGGAAGCAATGGTATGAGAGGGGCATCTGGACTGTAGGGCAGTTAATTGATAAGAATCAGTGGAAAAGATTTGATAGGTTGCAACAAGAGTTTCAACTTCCAGGTATGTTATTTTTTCAATGGGCCCAATTAAAGCATTGTTTGGGTAAGGCTATGGGGGGGGGGGTAACTCACTGTTGGAAGATTGGGGGGTTGAAGTCAAAATCAGGTCAGCACAGCAGGCCGTCGGGGTAGCCTCCTTCTTCTATAAAGAATTAAAATATGGGTCATCTTCACAGCTACTCGGGTTGCAGAGAGCGTGGGAGCAGGACACAGGAGTCTGCTTGGCTCAGAGCGGTTGGAGGCGATTTTGGGCCCGGCAGGTCAGAATTGCTAAGGCGGCCTCTATTACACAGACCTTATTCTTTTTTGCACATAGGGCTTACATAACACCAGTGAAACTTAGTAAATGGGACAGTTTGGCATCGTCGTTGTGCTGGACGTGCTGTAAACAGACGGGTACGTTGAAGCACATGATGTTTGACTGTCCTGTGGTGCATGATTACTGGTTGCAAGTATGGGACCGAATTCAAGTATTGCTCGATCTTGATACTCCCCTTACTTGGGGGTTGTTAGTGTTTCGTTCAGCTATGCTCATCCCTGGGTTGCTCAAAGAGTGCAGGTTCCTACTTGATCTTATGCTGGGGGTGGCCATATGTTTACTGGCTTGCAATTGGAAAAATATGGCAAACCTCCATTGCCAAGCATGGTGGAATCTGATTTGTGCCTATAGTAAGTATGAGCAAATGCCTCGTAAAGGGGTAACTTATAGGCCCCAACAGTGCTCTGAAATGGAAGGCCCTGAGGGAATTTGGGGATGGTGCGCATTGTCGTACTCTTTAAGAGATGTTTCTGTTTTATGTCCTGACCCACAAGAATTTAAGTGTGATATCCAGGAACTGAATTTTTCGCTGTATAAGTCGTGGGGGACCCAGTGGTAGTGGGGGGTTGGGTAGGGGGGTGGCAGGGTTCTTTTTTTTTTTTTTTAATTATTTATTTATCATTTTTAACCAAAAACAGCAAGAAAATATATTCCTTTCGGTGAATACAGCAATCTGATAGATAGAACTAACAAAGAATACGAAAAGGAAATATTATAAAAATAATATAATCAGACGCTGTTGTAGTCCACAATGAGAAGGAGGAAGAGAAGAAACTACCATACCAAGGCAGAGACAAGGTAGGTACACCATTATTGGAAATCAATAATAACAATAAATGAAACCAAGATGAATGGCGGTCCCCCGAAATACATACATGGAGGATAACAAATAGACTTACCTTGCCTCTCTCAATTAACTGGGCCTTGTGTGGTAGCCATTTTGAATTAATCTCTCTCCCCAGAGCCTGCTGTTTGTTAAGCTTTTCCTGTCCTTGCCTGCCTGAGTGACTCCTCCCCCTGTGTCGGTGCGACGCATTTTGAATTAATCACTCTCCCCAGAGCCTGCTGTTTGTTAAGCTTTTTCCTGTCCTTGCCTGCCTGAGTGACTCCTCCCCCTGACCCCCTCCCCCTGAGGTATCCTGTAACCTTGTTCCTGTTTTCTCCACGTGTGCATAGGCTGTTTTAGTTTGCTTTTCTCTGATCAGAGAAAGGCTGAACTTTTACAGAGCTCTGCTAGTGAGTGGATTTTTGCCTCCTGGGACATCTTACTGTGAGTTCTAGCTGTTTATTTAATTATTTACTGTTTGTCTAACTGTTGTTTGTTTAATTATTTAGTGTTTGTCTTAGTGGTGTGCAAGTTCAGCCTTCTCAGCTGTACTTACCTTGCCTCTCTCAATTAACTGGGCCTTGTGTGGTAGCCATTTTGAATTAATCTCTCTCCCCAGAGCCTGCTGTTTGTTAAGCTTTTCCTGTCCTTGCCTGCCTGAGTGACTCCTCCCCCTGTTTGTGTGGTAGCCATTTTGAATTAATCTCTCTCCCCAGAGCCTGCTGTTTGTTAAGCTTTTTCCTGTCCTTGCCTGCCTGAGTGACTCCTCCCCCTGACCCCCTCCCCCTGAGGTATCCTGTAACCTTGTTCCTGTTTTCTCCACGTGTGCATAGGCTGTTTTAGTTTGCTTTTCTCTGATCAGAGAAAGGCTGAACTTTTACAGAGCTCTGCTAGTGAGTGGATTTTTGCCTCCTGGGACATCTTACTGTGAGTTCTAGCTGTTTATTTAATTATTTACTGTTTGTCTAACTGTTGTTTGTTTAATTATTTAGTGTTTGTCTTAGTGGTGTGCAAGTTCAGCCTTCTCAGCTGTACTTACCTTGCCTCTCTCAACTAACTGGGCTTTGTGTGGTACCCCCATCCCCCTGCTGAGGGTTCAGGACAGGGTACCTTGTAACTGCCCTCTTTAATAGGACTTATCTCCCCCCCCTCCCTCCCCAGCACCCACCCACCCTGGGGAAATTGTAGTTTTATAGGTACTTGGACATCTTAGAGGAAAGGGGCTGCTCTCAGGTGCTGCTCTTAATCCAAATCAGTCATACACAGAGGACCTGTGATTAATTAGCTTCAGGTACACAGGGTGTATTAGGGGTATTAGATACACTTTTATTAGTATAAGCATCTACACCAATCCTTATTATATACCGATTTAAAAGACCTAAACACAAGCTTTAAACTAAGATGCAGTCAGAGGTCCAGCAACGAGATGGGGGTTCTCCAGTCTTTTGCATCGAGTGTCACATGTATGATTATCTCCCAGTTGGTGAGAGGTCCTACATATGCACTAAGTGCAGGGAGCTCTTTGCTCTCAGGGAACGAGTCCGTTCTCTAGAGGCTAGAGTAGCAGACCTGGAAGACATAAGAAAGACAGAGAAGTACATGGAGGAGACCTACAGGGATATAGTCCTGAAGTCCCACCTCCAGTCTGGCAGCATCCCTGTTGCCATGGAGGAGAGAGGTCACATGACAGGAGAGCATCACCCTGGTGTGGCAGGAAGTGATCCTGTAACTAGGACCTGTCCTCCAGGTGATGTAAAACCCTCTCGCACCGAGGACGTTTCTCCAGGGCCATGTCCCCATGAGGGGAGGGTCAGGACAGCTGTTATAGTTGGTGATTCAATCATTAGGAATGTAGATAGCTGGGTGGCTGGTGGACGTGAGGATCGCCTGGTAACATGCCTGCCTGGTGCGAAGGTAGCAGATCTCACGCACCGCCTAGATAGGATCATAGATAGTGCTGGGGGGGAGTCTGCTGTCTTGGTACATGTTGGTACCAATGACATAGGAAAATGTGGTAGGGAAGTTCTGGAGGCTAAATTTAAGCTTTTAGGTAGGAAGTTGAAATCCAGAACTTCCAGGATAGCGTTCTCCGAAATGCTTCCTGTTCCACGTGCAGGACCCAAAAGACAGGCAGAGCTCCGGAGTCTCAATGCGTGGATGAGACAATGGTGCAAGGATGAGGGTTTTGGATTTGTTAGGAACTGGGGAACATTCTGGGGAAAGGGGGGGCTCTTCCGAAGGGATGGGCTTCACCTTAATCAGGATGGGACCAGACTGCTGGCATTAACCTTTAAAAAAGAGATAGAGAAGCTTTTAAACTAGAAAATAGGGGAAAGCCGACAGTCACCCAGGAGCGCACAGTTCGGACAAAGGTATCCTTGAAGGATACTACCAAAAGCAGTGAGGTTCCAAAAGGGAGTATAGTAGCCCAAATGCCCTTGAGTAAGGAGCAGACAGAGCATAAAGATTCCCAATTACCCATGCCTACCAATAGCCAGATTAATATTAATAAAATACAGTCTCTAAAATGCTTGTATGCCAATGCTAGAAGTCTAAACAATAAGATGGGAGAATTAGAATATATAGCATTAAATGAGAGGTTAGATATGATTGCACTCTCAGAGACATGGTGGAAGGAGGATAACCAGTGGGACACTGTGATACCTGGATACAAACTATATCGTAATGATAGAGCTGAACAAATTGGTGGAGGGGTTGCGCTCTATGTTAGAGAGGGCATTGAGTCAGAAAGGATTAAAGTTTTGCAGGGAACAAAATATGCTGTAGAATCTCTATGGATTGAAATTCCATTTATGAAGGGGAAGGTGATGGCAGTGGGAGTATACTATCGACCACCTGGCCAGAATGAACAAATGGATGATGAAATGCTCAAAGAAATCAAGGAAGCTAACAAAAGCCACAACAGAGTAGTAATAATGGGTGATTTCAATTACCCCGGTATCGACTGGGACAGTGTCACAGCAGGACAAGCTAAAGAGATAAAGTTTCTAGATGAAATAAATGACTGCTTCTTGGAGCAGCTGGTTCATGAACCGACCAGAGGGGAAGCCATACTGGACCTAGTCCTTAGTGGAACGCCAGATCTGGTGCAAGAAATAAGGGTGTTGGGACCACTTGGCAATAGTGATCATAGTATGATCATGTTTGATTTAATCAGTGGAGGACAGATAGTAAAGGAATCCACAGTACTACCTTTTAACTTTCAAAAGGGTGACTATGATAGAATGAGGAATATAGTTCGGAAAAAACTAAAAGGAGCGGTTCCAAAGGTTAAAGACTTACAGCAAGCTTGGGTGTTATTTAAAAATACTATCCTCGAAGCCCAGACCAGCTGTATTCCACGCATTAAGAAAAGTGGAAGAAAGTCCAAAAAACTGCCAGCATGGTTTAAAGGTGAGGTCAGAGAGGCTGTTGCTGCCAAAAGAGCAACCTTCAGAAAATGGAAAAAAGAGCCAAATGATGAAAACTGGAAACAGCACAAGCACTGGCAAGTTAAATGCAAAGCATTGATAAGGCAGGCAAAGCGGGAATTTGAGAAGAAACTTGCTACGGAAGCAAAAACACGAAATAAAGACTTTTTCAAGTACATTCGTAGCAAAAGGCCTGTGAGAGAGTCAATTGGACCATTAGATGATAGAGGGGTAAAAGGGGCAGTAAGAGGAGACAAGGCTATAGCAGAGAGACTGAATGAATTCTTTGCTTCGGTCTTTACTGAGGAAGATGTAGGGGTGTTACCCAAGACTGAAGTGGTATTTAAAGGTGATACTGCAGAGGAATTGAGAGAAATATCGCTACACCGGGAAGATATATTACAACTATTTGATAAACTGAATAGTAGCAAATCACCTGGACCGGATGGTATACATCCCAGAGTGTTGAAAGAACTGAAATATGAGATTGCAGACCTGTTATTGGTAATCTGTGAACTTTCATTAAAATCATCTGTAATACCTGAAGATTGGAGGGTCGCCAACGTAACACCAATTTTTAAAAAGGGTTCCAGGGGTGACCCGGGAAATTACAGACCGGTGAGCCTGACGTCAGTACCAGGGAAAATGGTAGAAGCCATCATAAAGAACAAAATTACACAGCATGTAGATAGTCATGGCCTAATGGGAGACAGCCAACATGGCTTTAGACAAGGAAGATCTTGTCTTACTAATCTGATCTGTTTTTTTGAAGGTGTGCATAAACAGGTAGACAAAGGTGAGTCGGTTGATATAGTGTATCTGGACTTTCAGAAAGCTTTTGACAAGGTCCCCCATCAGAGACTTTTGGCGAAGCTAAAAAGTCATGGGATAGGAGGCAGTGTACTATTGTGGATCGGGAACTGGTTAAAAGATAGAAAGCAGAGGGTAGGGCTAAATGGCCAATATTCCCAATGGAAAAAGGTGAATAGTGGAGTACCCCAGGGATCTGTACTGGGTCCGCTACTTTTTGACATATTCATAAATGACCTGGAAAAGGGAATAACTAGTGAGGTAATCAAATTTGCAGATGACACAAAACTGTTTAAAGTTGTTAAAACCCAAGAGGATTGTGGAAAACTGCAGGAGGATCTGGATAAATTGGAAGACTGGGCATCCAAATGGCAGATGAAATTTAATGTGGACAAGTGCAAAGTTATGCACCTAGGAAAGAACAACCCACACTATAGTTACAAGATGCAAGGCTCCACATTAGAAACCACCACCCAGGAAAAAGATTTAGGAGTCATCGTGGATAACATGTTAAAACCCTCCGCCCAGTGTGCAGCGGCGGCCAAGAAAGCAAATAGAATGCTAGGTATCATAAGGAAAGGGATGGAGAATAAAACAAAGGATATTATAATGCCTCTGTATCGCTCCATGGTACGACCGCACCTTGAATATTGTGTGCAATTCTGGTCACCGTATCTTAAAAGGGACATAGAGTTATTAGAAAAAGTACAGAGAAGAGCCACCAAATTGGTGAAGGGGATGGAAGGCTACTCCTATGAAGAGAGGCTAAAAAGGTTAGGGCTCTTTAACCTAGAAAAGAGGCGGCTGAGGGGAGATATGATAGAGGTGTATAAATTAATGAATGGAGTGGACCGGATAAACGTGGATAAATTGTTTACGCTATCAGAATATAGAAGGACTAGGGGGCATGTAATGAAGCTACAGGGTAAACTATTTAAGACAAATAGGAGAAAATATTTCTTCTCTCAACGTGTAATCAAACTCTGGAATCTGTTACCGGAGGATGTAGTAAGGGCTGTTAGTATAGCTGGGTTTAAAAAAGGTTTGGACAAGTTCCTGGAGGAAAGGTCCATAAACCACTATTAAAAAGGGACCCAGGATATCAATGCTTGGCCTAGTACAAGCACTGCAGAACCTGTGTCTTTTGGGGAAACTGCTAGGTACGTATGACCTAGATTGGCCACTGTTGGAAACAGGATACTGGGCTTGATGGACCTCGGTCTGACCCAGTATGGCATTTCTTATGTTCTTATGTTCTTATGACTTAACATCACAATCTACTCAGTTGGTAATACTACGGGAAGTCTAGCATTAACAAAATTATTCAACTCACTAGGGTCTGAAAAAGCATATTTAACTCCCTCAAGAATCACCAGACATCTGCAGGGAAAACGAAGGAAAAAGGTACCCCCAATACTTAACACCCCAGGTTTATACAATAGAAATTGTTTTCTCCTCTTTTGGGTATCTCTAACAAGATCTGGGTACATCAAAATTCTAAAGCCTAAAAAGGTATCCAATCTTTTCTTTAAAAACATTTTCAACAACCAGTCTTTATCAGTGACTAAAGCACACTGAACCATAAGAGTTGAAGCAATAAGAGATGAAACTTCAGACCCAGTACCCTCAAGATGACCAGTAACATCGAGAACATCAAATTTCACATTAGATACTGACACAGAAGCTTCAGCTTTTCTCTGTGAAGGGAGATAATAAACCTTGTTAAGAGGTAGAATTAACTCAGAAGGAACTTTCAAAATCTCGATGATATATTTTTTAAACATATCCAAAGCTGACACCTCTGGTAGACGCGGGAAATTCAAAACCCGAAGGTTAACTGCTCTAGAAGCGTTTTCCAACACCTCCACTTTATATTTCAAGAAAGCATTCTCCTTTACCAGGGCGGAGGACATGTCAGAAACAGTATCCAGCTGAGAGCTAAGAGTTACATTCTTCACCTTAATCTGTTCACAAGTAGACACAAGAACTTGGACTAATTCAGCATTCTTCTGTATGTTAACAGTATTCTCCCGGATCCGGGAAGACAATAAAGCCGTTTGGGAGTGTATTGAGGATGAAAGATTTGCAATTGCGTCCCAAATAGTTTCTAAGGTAAATACCTTAGGTCGAGTCAAAGTGGGTAACTCCTCATGAAGGGATAGATCTTGTTGCATAGGTAGACTCCCCGCCGGAGTATCAAGCTCCAAACTGCTGCCCGACGTCTCACCAAGACTATCAGGAGTCAAGGAGATCAAATGCACAGCGTGTGCCCTCTCTTCAGCCGAAGCCCCTACCTCAGGAGACTCCGGCATCACACAAACTGAGGCAGACTCCAAAGCAGTGGGGCGTGGTGGTGCTTTCCTCGCCGCAGGAGAGAGAGACGTCTCCACATCCGACGGTAGCGACGAGTCCTCTGCAACCGGCGCGGCCAAGCCGGCTCGAATCTCCTGCACTTTCTCTGGAGGCACTTTCACAAATCGATCCATTGGACCAGAACTAGGCGGCGGAGGTACAGAGGGAGCAACCCTCAGCTTCCCCTTTCTCTTAGGCATACGGCTGTTCTTTTTGTTTTTAGTTGTTTATTGATATTGTTTTCCCCTTTTTGTAGTGTTATGATTTGTTGCTTTGAACATTGTAGTGGTGTTTGAAATGCTAAATAAAGATATTAAAAAAAAGAAAGAAACATGGTTTAATGAATCACATGATTGGGATATAGCCATAGCTGGCTATAATCTATCTAGAAGAGACAGAGAAAAGGGAAGAGGAGGAGGAGTAGCCTTGTATGTCAAAAGCAATATTAAAGCTACTGAAATGCAGGGGACATGGGGAAAAGAAGAAGCGCTCTGGATTGCGTTGGAAAGAGGAGATGGCACTGTCATCCATACTGCTGTAGTCTACAGACCTCTGACTCAAATTAAAGAGAGAGATAACAAAGTGATTATAGATATTGCCAAGATAGCAACAAAGGGGGAAGCAATCATATTGGGTGACTTTAATCTACCTCATGTGGATTGGATTACTCCTTCTGCACATCTGGAAAGAAGCAAAAAAACTGTGGATGCTCTCCAAGATGCATTACTTAGACAAATGGTGATGGAACCAACCAGGGAAAGCTCAACGCTGGATGTAGTGCTCACCAACGGTGATAGCGTGTTGAATGTCTGCGTGGGTGCCCCTGTGAGCAACAGTGACCATCACACGGTGTGGTTTGAGATAAAAGCCATGGTACAGGCCAATCATAGCAAGCTCAAAGTCCTAAACTTCAAAAACACTGACTTCAATAAAATGGCCGAGTACTTAAAGGAGGAGATGACGGGGTGGAAGGAGATAAGGGAAGTGGAATTGCAATGGGCTAAACTAAAGGTGGCAATAAAAGGGGCAAAAGATAAATATGTAAGAAAAGTAAATAAAAACAAGAGGAGAAGGAAACCTATTTGGTTTTCCAAAGAGGTGGCTGCTCAAATAAAGGCAAAAAACACAGCTTTCTCAAAATTCAAAAGCTTGCAAACAGAAGAACACAGAAATGAATACAGGATCAAGCTCAAAGAGTCTAAAAGAGAAATAAGGATAGCAAAATCAAAGGCAGAGGAAAAGATGGCTAAAGATGTTATGGGTGGCGGCAAACTTTCTTCAGGTATATTCGGGAAAGGAAGAAGATCAGAGTTGGACTTGCAGGACTCAGAAGTGCTGGGAAAGGACTCGTGGAAAGTAACACTGAAAAAGCGAAATTGCTAAACAAATACTTCTGCTCTGTTTTTACTAAAGAAGATCCTGGAGATGGACCAGCTGTGACTCCCAAATAGAAAAATGGGAATGAAGTAGATACCACACCATTCACAGAAGATGAGGTGTTAGAACAACTTGCTAAACTGAAAGTGGACAAAGCCATGGGACCGGATGGGATACATCCCAGGATACTGAAAGAGCTCAGAGAGGTTCTTGCAGGACCGTTAAAGGATGTCTTCAACAGATCCTTGGAAACAGGAGAGGTTCCTAAGGACTGGAGAATGGCTGATGTTGTACCTCTACACAAAAGTGGTGACAGGGAAGAAGTATCAAACTACAGGCCCGTGAGCCTTACCTCGGTGGCGGGAAAAGTAATGGAGGCGCTCCTGAAAGAGTGAATAGTGAACTTTCTCAAAACCAACAGGTTGCAAGATCCGAGGCAACATGGTTTTACGAAAGGACGGTCTTGCCAAACAAATCTGATTGAGTTCTTTGACTGGGTGACCAAGGAACTAGATCAGGGGCATGCTGTGGATGTCATCTACCTGGATTTCAGCAAAGCCTTTGATACTGTTCCTCATAGGAGGCTTGTCAATAAACTCAGTAGCATGGGGATGGGTCCCAAGATGGTAAACTGGATTAGAAATTGGTTGACTGACAGACAACAGAAGGTGATGGTACATGGAGCTCACTCGGATGAGAGGAAGGTGTTTAGCGGGGTGCCCCAAGGTTCGGTCCTAGGTCTGGCACTGTTTAATGTATTTTTGAGTGATATTGATGAAGGACTGAATGGAAAAGTCTGTCTTTTTGCAGATGACACAAAAATTTCCAACAGCGTGGACTCCCCAAAGGGAGTGGTTAACATGAGGAAATATCTACAAAAGCTGGAAGACTGGGTCTAATGCTTGGCAACTACAATTTAATGTGAAAAAGTGCAGTGTCATGCACTTCGGTAACAGAAATCCAAGGGAAATGTACACGATAGGGGGCGAGAGGTTGGTATGCACAGTTCAGGAGAAAGACCTTGGTGTGATTATCTCTGATGATCTCAAGGTGGCAAAACAGTGCAACAAGGCCAGGAGGGTGTTGGGCTGCATATAAAGAGGGATTACCAGCCGAAAGGAAGAGGTACTTATGCCACTGTTCAAGTCACTGGTGAGGCCTCACTTGGAATACTGTGTTCAGTTTTGGAGGCCATATCTTGCAAAAGATGTAAAAAGACTGGAAACTGTTCAGAGAAAGATGACCAAAATGATTTGGAGCCTGCGTCAGAAGCCTTATGAGAAGAGACTTGAAGACCTAAATATGTACACTTTGGAGGAGAGGAGGGACAAGGGAGATATGATTCAGGCCTTTAAATACTTAAAGAGAAATGATGAACAAACAAACCTCTTCCAAAGACGGGAAAGCTTTAAAACTAGAGGGCATAACATGAAGCTGCAAGGTGGTAAATTGAAAGGCAATGTCAGGAAATATTTCTTCACTGAAAAGGTGGTGGATGCTTGGAATGCCCTCCCGATGGAAGTGGTGGGGGCAAACACGGTGACGAAATTCAAAACGGCATGGGACAAACACAGTGGATCCACCTCAAACACCCTCAATACCCCAAGAAACTTCGCTAAATCACGCAAATGTACATCACAACGAGCAATTTCTTTGGCTGCCCCTTTGATTTGGAACTCTCTCCCTCCTGATTTACGTGCAATTGATGTTTTAAGTGACTTTCGTAAGCAATTAAAAACTTTACTTTTCATTGAGCACTATGGATCAACAAATGACTAAGATATCATCTATTGTATATACTTTATAAATAATCCACTATATTGTTAACCCTTGTTATTTTTCCTACATTACCATATGTTGTCATGTCTATACTGTTTATGTTTCCCTTGTTTATACCTTGTATTTCTTGTGATCGCTTTGATTGAAGGAAAAGGCGGTATAAAAAACTTGTTAAATAAATAAATAAATACAGCAACAGGATAAAAACAAAATAAATGGCACCATCTGACTTCTGAACCATCTAACGTCTCAACAAATAGGAGTGTCCTACATGGAGTGGTGGGTTCACCCCTAAACAAAGACATAGGGAGGGGTGGCCTGCAAAGAGCGACAGGTGCAACTACTCCTGCCATCTTGCTGGGCAGACTGGATGGACCATGCAGGTCTTTATCTGCCGTCATTTACTATGTTACTATGTTACTATGACTCAAGCCTATCCTATGCAATGATCACTTTTGCTTGGTGTGCCAAGCCATAATTACCCCTATTCTGGATCATGCGTATTTGCTTTATCAAGTACCCCTTTACCCTCTCCAATTGGTTCAAAATACGGCGGTTAGGATTATCACAAATACTTCCAGAAAAGAACATATCACCTCAATCCTACTACAGCTTCACTGACTCCCCATCCTTTCACACGCACAATACAAAGAAACTCTAAAGATCTTCCAAATCTTTTACAATATCTCAGCCACTGCCTTTCAAAGCCTGGTAATCAAGGACTCCAGCAAAAGGCCCAAGCACAGTAATAAGCTCACTACTCCTGCTGAATACCAATGCTCCAATCAGTATACAGACAGAAGAGCTCCATCACTCACTGCCCCCAAGCTTTGGAACTCTTTACCTGAACATATGAGATCCACATAGAACATTAAGGACTTCCGCAAGATGTTAAAAATGCTTCTATTTTCTGAACACTATGGTCCCTCCCAATGCTCATAACCAGCCTTTGTATTCCCTTTATCCTTACTAAAATTGTATTTAATATCCCATTGTGAACCACTTTGATTGAAGGAAAAAGTGGTATATAAAACTGGATAAATAAATAAATAATATTAAACGGATAAATTCCCTTAAAATTTGAAATTTCCTTGTATCTGAACTGGAAAAATATTTTAATTTCAGTCTGGCAGCATAAGAACGCAAAACCTCAATCTCAAAGACAATCCATATCCCAGCACCCACCCCCCTCGACCAATACCCTACTGTTGACTACACCAAAAACGCAGATTATAGGACCTATAGAGAAAATCTACTAATTCATAACATCACTAACTTCCAAAACTCACACAACATGGAGCATACGCAGAAAAGGGCAGCACCATAAGTAATGCAGTGGAATCTAGAACATCCATATTCCTATTCAGAAATCTGGATAAGCTGAATTACTACTAATGATCCCTACATAGAAACTCCATGCTAACAGAACACGTAGCCTCAGTCACACATGCAGAACAGAGATAGATCTTCACCAAGTAGGGAATAAATTAATACAAACTGAAAACAGATATATGTAGACAAAAAATGCTTTTACCCATTACCCTTAGGTTTATAGGATTTCCTTCCCAAACCTTTTACTCCAGAATGAAGCAAGAGAAAGAATTCTCACATGCAGACATCTGTATTCTCGTCAGAAACTAACATAAGGGCTCAGTGCAAGTAGCATGAGTGCAACTAATGCCACTTCAGTGGGTGGCCTTAGTTGCACCGGCAGCTGTTTTGCCACACTGAAATGCAGTAACTGCAGGGTGATATAACTGCCTCCCTGCAGTTAGCCTACGGTCCCACATAATCAAACTCTGAAATTAGTTACTGGAGGATGTAGTAGAAGCTGTTAGTGTAGCTGGGTTTAAAAAATATTTGGACAGGATCTGGGAAATCCACTGCTTACCCTGGGACAAGCATTGTGGAACCTATGTGCCTTTTTGGAAACTTGCCAGGTACTTGAGACCTGGATTGGCCATTGTTGGAAACAGGACACTGAACTTGATGGACCTTGGTCTGATCTAGTATGGCATTTCTTATGTCCTTACTGTATATTCATATGTTACCAGCACAGAGCTTAGGAAACATGCTGCTAAATATGCCAAACAAGAAGGGCTCAACAGCACCCAAGTTGCACCTTCCAGTTCCACAAAAACAAGAGTGACTTGGTGCCCCAACACAGTACTTCCCACCCTCTGAAAAAAAAGAGGGACTTTGTGACCCCAACATAAACACCAAGAAGGGTTTGGCAACCCCAACATAACTCCTGAAACTACACGCTGGACCAGCATGGTGTTAATGTAAATATATATTCCACAAAAAACAAAGGAAATGCAAGATGCTTGCATACCAAGGAACTAAAAGAAAAACTGAGAACCACAGCATAGTTTATAATACCAATTTATAAAATTATAACTTATTTTATTTTGTTGTAAACTGCATTATGGTTCTCACTTTTTCTTTTTGAATATATATTATGCATCCACAGAAACCTCTTCCAGAACAATAGGTGCAGAGCAGAGGTAGGACATTCTCTCACAGAACTCAATATGTTAAAAAGAAATCTGATTCAGAGGTAAGAGCTGAACCATTTTATGGTGTTGCTGCGTAGACCAATTTCCTGTAGTTGTTGTATCAATATGGAGTGGGATATTGTGTCAAAAGCTGCAGAGATGTCCACGATTAGCAGGAAACCTTTCTTGATGTTGTCAATGCCCCTTATGAGGTTGTCGAATAGGGAGATTAGTAGAGTCTCAACGCCATGTTGAGGCCTAAACCCGTGCTGGTGCAGGTCCAACAGTGCATTTAGATCAATGTGGTCTTGCAATTGTGTCTGTATGGATTTTTCAGTGACTTTTGCTGGAGATCAGACGGTAGGATTTTGGGTCTGCTGGATCTAGAGAATTTTTCTTGAGAACTGGTTGAATATCAGCTTGCTTGAGGGTAGATGGCATGTAGCCCTGTTGTAAGGATAGCTCAGCTATTTCTTGAAGGTGCTTGTCAAGCTGATCCTTTGAAGCCTTGATCTATGTCACAGGACAGGGATCAGTGAGGATGTTGTTGTATTAAGCGTGTCCATGATATGTTCAATCTGTGTCAGGGAGGGAACAGTAAAATTATCCCAGGTTGACGTATGTGCATTGAATATTGGGTTAATTGCTGTAGGTCGCTGTTGTGGGGAAGAATTGTTGTGCCTACTGATAAGGAAGTTTGCATAAAGCTGGGGGTCAATAAGGTGTATGCCATGTTGTGTTGTGTCTTTGGTAAGCCGCTGCACGATACTGAAGAGCTCTCTAGGTCTATTTGCTGACTTCATGATGGAGTTAGTGTAGAATTGTTGTTGGAAGGACAGACTAGATAGGCCATGTGGTCTTTTTCTGTCATCATGTTTCTATGTAACATTCATTAATTAAGTTATTGTATTCATGTTGCTTGTGTCTGTATTGCAGAAGTGCTTCCTATGTTTTGTTGTGCCTCCATTTTCTTTAAAGTTTCCTTAATACCCTTTTAGCTTCTCTGATGTTATCCCAGTACCAAGGAGCTTTGGGCCTTTTACGAGTGTGTGTATGTTTTGAGCTCGGGATTGCTGCGGCTTTTGAGATAGTGGTATTCCAATTTTTGATGATATTGTCCAGGTCTTGAGAGTCCTGCTGAAACTTCGGAGTTATTTCCTCTATGAATGTTTCCTTGTGGAAGGTTCTGAATTTTCTGTTTGGGTGCCATACTTCCTGGTGGTTGTCAAAGCCCTTAATGATCATTAAGAATACTATTATGTGATGATCAGACCAGGGAACAGGTGTAATTGTTAGTGCTGAAACCTGATCTTGCTCAATGAGTTTATCCGGTATGAAGATTAGATCTAGTCTTGTACCGTGCTGAAGAGTGGGTGCATTTACTATTTCGGTGTATTTTAGAGTCTCCATTGCCTTGAAGAATGCATTGGATTCTTTGCCAGGTGAAGAACATAGGTTGAAGTCCCCAAGGGTGAAAAGTGGTTTGTGCTGAGAGCCATGTGTGCAGATTGTTTCCAGGATGGAGGACAATTCCTTGTTTTTGGTATTCAGTGGTCTGTAATAAGGCAGATACTCAGGTATTTGTTGGAGATGGAAATTGTATTGGTCTCTATGGAGTTGGAGAATGTAATTGTCCTAAATCTCTAGACGTTTCTTGCCAGTATTAACACGCCACCTCCTCTTTTTTGAGACTGGGGGCAGTTGAATGCTGTGAAGTCAGGTGGGGTGATTTGGTTGAGGATATCTTGATTCGTGTCTGTTAGCCAGGTCTCCATGATGCAGATGATGTCTATTTTGTAGGTTTGAATGTACTCATAGATGGTGTATGACTTGTTTCTAATAGATCTTGCATTGATTAAGGAACATTTGATAGGAGAGACCACGATGGGGTTTGTGTGTGTGGTCTGAGTAAGGCGTATGCATTGTAGCTGGATTAAATTGCGAGGTCTGCATGTGGAGACTCTCAGGGGTTTGTATATTAGTGTGCATGGAGAATGTGCAAGCAAAAGTGTTAGCAGGTGGGTTGGAATGGAATAAGACTTAGAACCCGTTGAGATTGACAGTTGTACTATGATTAGAACCAGCAGGACTAGGTAGGTGATTATAATTTGCATATTGGTGCTGCCAGATCGAACTTGGCTTGAGGAGAGAAGAACCAGGTCAAGTGGAATTTTTGGGTTTGCTTAGTACAGCTGCTTCCGACGTGCACGGTTTTCTGGTGAAGCTCACTCGAGATTATGTGCATCTGGAGCTCAGTCACAGCACTGCAGCTGATCTAGGAAGTTTAGTAGCCTGATAGCTTCACCGCTGTTGAGTTCCAGACTTTTCTAGCTCTAGCACAATCCAATCCAGCCTTTGAATTCATGGCTACCAGGATTAGCTTTTCTCATTTTATATCTTCCCTCTTCATCTGGTCATAGCAAAATAAATCTTATGCGCAGATACTTATAATGGTTTGATGGGGATGGGCTGTGTAAGTGGCATTTCATTAATCAGATTTAATGTTTATTATTATGTTTGTTTTATTGTAGCATCTGTTTTACTGCATTGCATGTGTATGTTTGGAAGTCACCTAGGATTTTAGATGGATGACATATACATTTTAAAATAAAGTAAGCTAAATTTATGCAAATGATGCCATAATGAATCCTCACACATGACCCTGCATCACCCTCATGCCAGCCCTGAGGGGAAGTAGGTAGAAGGGGGCACTGGGAGATAGAGAAAAACAGAAACCTCAAATTGGGACCAGCAAGATCAGAGAATAAAATGGTCAGACAGCAAAGGTAGAAGATAACTTCCTTTTCAACTTAATGATCAGACTTTGTGCTATCTTTATATTTTATACAGTACTTGGAAATGCATCTCTTTCTATTTCTCTGGTATTGCATTGTATGCAGAATCTGGCTTCTTGTGGTTGCAATTTAATTTTTATGTACATGTTTATTTTTAGGTTATGGTCACTTATTCTGTACTCAGGTGAGGGTCTGTGTTCTGAATTTGGGTGTATTTTAGAGCCTCCATTGCCTTGAAGAATGCATTGGATTCTTTGCTAGGTGAAGAACATAGGTTGAAGTCCCCAAGGGTGATGAGTAGTTTGTGCTGAGAGCCATGTGTGCAGATTGTTAGGTGTTCTGTTAACATGGAGTTTGTACTTAGGGATCTGTACTGTAGTAATCTGAACTGTTCAGCTTTTCAAATAAGTTTTGAATGTTCCAGAGCCCACTTGCAAAATTTACAGTGATACTTTTTTTGGGTAGGCTCCTTTTGTGAGTTTTTGAAGTTGGTGTTGGTATGGTATGGTAGATTTGCTCTATAGATCCGCAGTGACATTGTTGTAGGGTTATGTATTAGTTCTGTGGTTCTCGCTCTTTCTTTTAGTTCCTTGAAATGCAAACATCTTGCACTTCCTCTACATTATCTAATCGGCTTTTTGGTTTGGTTCAGTCCCTGACTGGAGTTTTGAGAAAGATTCCCCCCACCCCCCGGCTCCAGGGGAAGGGGGTCGCCATCTCATCCCTCACCTCAGGCAGCAGATTGCCTTGAGCCGCCCCTGTCTGGGGGCGATTGCATCTGATGATCTTAAGATGGCCAAACAGATAGAAAAGTTGATGGCAAAAGACAGAATCTTGGATATATAGAGAGAGGAATGGCCAGCAGGAAAGAGAGGTGATACGCCTCTGTGTAAGTCTCTGATGAGACCCTATCTGCAGTACTGTACCTTCTTAAAGATGTAAACAGGATGGAGACAGTTCAGAGGGTGGCTACTTAGAATGGTCAGTGGTACTTATCATAAAACATATGGGGGACAAACTTAAATGTTTAAATATATTATGTAAACCCTGCATACCTGGATCTGAAAAATGAATCCTACTTTCCCCTTTTTGTTATTATCTCACAGTTTGTAGAGTTACCTCATATGACTTTTACATCAAAGGCCAGAGATACGTTTAAAAAAAGACTCTCAAATTCTCTCAGTATAGTGACAACAAATACCACTTATTGTTTTCATGGAGGAAGAGAAGAGAGGGAAGAATAAATAAGGTAGATGCTTCAGTAAAATTGTATATATTAAAGCAGTTGGCTAGATGTTATTCTTTAAATAAAACACCCTTAGAGCTATTTATTAAAGCTCTTATTTTTTTAATTTAAAGTTGCATTCTAGAAAGGCCAACGAGGTGCCATGTGGGACATCCAAGTCAAAACGCCCAAAACGTCTAAAATTCCATAGGTTGGGCAACAGAGAAAGTACATAGATATAAATGGTTCTAAAACCAACCTTTCCACCTCAACAGACAAGGCAATAGGGATGTGCAGTATGAACCCCAAGACATATGAATGTATGTTATATACACGTCTATGAAACCAGCAACACAGACATGTCCACAATGGTATTTTTGAATGCATATATGTCTCGGCCTGCCATTTTGCAAGCAGAGAGGTTCAGTGGCATGGTAACTCATAAGCAGGCCTTTGTGTTTACCTATATGCTTTTTTGAGATGCAAAAATTATTGGGGGAGTCAGAGGACGTTCCTTCCTTCTCCCTGCTGTTGTTTGCTGGCTGTAACAAGCATTTTTCAAACACCTATTCACGACTGGGAGCAGGTATAGACTTAGGGTCATATTTACTAAGCAGGGCTAATGGTTAGCATGCACTGTTTGTAACTAAGTCCCATTGAATAACATGGGACCTAGTTACAAATAGCATGTGCTAACTGTTAGCCCGGCTTAGTAAACATGCCTGACAGACAAGTCTGCCGGCAGTCAACCGTGTGACGCCATTCTAATAATCAAACATACACATCAATCTTTTAAAGACCACCCTGGACACACCTCTGTCATGCCCCCTTGTGACATAGACAAGATCACACTGGACATGTGTAAATTCAGGACTTCCTAAAATGGCTCTTGGGGTGTGGATTTGATTAGCATGTCTGAATGGGCATTTTAAAACATGCAAATCATGAATAGAGCTTCTAAAATGACCCCCTAAATTTTTCTCAGATACTACAAAGTTAAATTACTAACTTCAAATTTTTAAATACGACCCATTTAGCAAGCAAGTACATTTAAATATGTAAAGCATATGTAACAATTGATACTATGGCACATGCAACTCATTTACAGGTAGGATATCAGCAGAAGTAAGCCATATCTCTGACTCCTAAAATGTCTAAACTCTGAGAATTACAAGTCGGTTACCAAGGGAACCTTTTTTCTAATTGATCTAGCATTTAAGCAAGCAGCCTGTATTTTCAGGCTAGATGGTGCAGAGGAAGCAGAGCATGATTGAGGGACTGGAACGACTGTAAGAAGATTAGCATTAAGTAATAACACCATCAAATCTAACAGTCTGAATCAGGGCTAAATTCCCATACCTTCCTTGTCCCAAAATAGCTAAAATTTGAAGAGCTGATGTCATGATGGAAAATATACTATATAAAGAGAAAATGCAGCTTATAGACCCAACTAACCATAAAAATAGTTTTCTAAATGCATCCAACATCACAGACCAAGCAACCAAAGAAAGTCCCATCATTACTCAAGGGCACATCAAGGGGCATACTAAGGAACATGTCCTGTTTCTTAAGCATACTCCTTTGGCACAATGCCACAGGAACATAGCTGGTTTTTGAAGGGGCCACCTAGAATCAAGACACACCACCAGTTGTCTGATGGGCATTGTGCTACTTGACAAATTCATTGGTGGTGTAGTGTCCATGGGCAGAAGCAATCCTCAGTCGCTTTTGCCCCCTCTGGTGCCAGGTTCAAATGGCGCTGGTTAAATCCTAGTAGTAGTCTCACAATACTACCAGTATGGGTCACAATATCATGGCCCTGAATTCTACACTACCAATGACTGTCAGATATGCCTGGGAAGCTCACAGGGGGTGGGGATGCTCCTCGGGGGGTGCGGGGAGGGGGGGGGCAGGAGAAGATCCACGGAAGATCCAGGGGAGGGTCCATGGAATTTTACTAGTATCAGCCCTTTTAACATGATTGGCTAGGAACTTCAGGCCACATGTCAGAGGCCCGATGCTCCTGAACAGGAAAAGTAATGCTAGCTTTTAGCTGGTGTTATTTTATCCTCAAGATGAATGCAAATACGTTATTTCTTTACCATGGGAGTTACTAACCTGCAGTACTGAGTTACTGCAGTTTAGTCACTCCCATGATAAATTAAGAAGCAGTAAAATTCAAGATTTTACCACAGCTTTGTATCTAGCCCTCAAAGCCAGTTAATTTAAATTATTTAAATAAAAATTTATTAAACTTCCTTTATAATCATCATGCACTGCTGTGTTTAACTTTTATTCATTTAGGTACTGGTATATATAGCACTACATGTTTATTAAGAAAACAACTACATTTTAAACAGATAAGTGCTGCAAAATTTCCCATCATTGTTTTCCTTCTTTACTAAACAAAGCTATCCATCTCAGATTGTTTTCTTTGTTTCAGGTTCAGGAATTTGACAGCTAACTCTCCATGTGAATCTGAAGGAATTTTGAGTCTGTTCTAAACAAATCTGATTGATTTCTTTGATTAGGTGACCAGAGAATTGGATCAGGGGAGAGCCCTAGATGTGGTATATTTTAGGGCCCCTTTTACCAAACCCCGCTATGAATTTGTCATTAATGCCCTGATTTCATGCATATTAATGGCAGAGGCTGCAAGTTAGCTGTCAGGGGCATGTTCAGAATGTCCCGGGCAGCTAATACGCAAAGTACGTTCCACTAGGTCATGTTCGCTTAATGACTGCTATCAAGGAATCATTAGGTAAACCCATGTTAGGAAGCTCGTTGCTGCTGAGTGCGTTGCAATTGCTCTGGTGCTAGCAGCAATGCTCTCTCCATGTCTACTCTCTACCCATTCCCCACCCCTTCCTGCAGTTGCCGATTAACATGCATTTTAGCTAATGGGCTTTATTAAAAGAAGCCCTTAGATTTCAGTAAGGCCTTTGACGCCATTTGCATCAATGACTTACAAATAATTTGAATGATCTTGGGATGGACCTTAAAGTGACTAACTAGGAAGAAACTGGCCAACTGTGAGGTGCTAAAGGGTAGTAGCAAATGGAGTTCACTCTGAAGATAGGGGCATTAACAGTGGCATGTCTCAGGGATTGGTCCTTGGGTCTTTTTTTTTTAACTTTGTAACCAATATTGCAGAAGGTTTGTCAGGAAAGGTATGCCTCTTTGTGAATGATAACAAAATCTGCAAAAGGGTACACATCTTTGAAGGTGTGGGTAACGTGAGGAGGGATCTAGTGAAGCTTGAAGAATGGTAGAGAATTTGTCAGCTAAGATTTAATGCTAAAAAGAATGCAAGGTCAATCATTTGGGCTGCACAAACCCAAGAAGGAATACAATATAGGAAGCAAAGTATGCCAGTGCATGAAAAGAGCTGGACCTGGGAATTGCATTGGATGATCTTAAAGTGGTCAAAAAGGTAGAAAAGGCAACTGCAAAACCCAAAAGAATGATTGGATGTATAAGGAATGGCCAGCAGGGAAAAGGAGGTGATAGTGCACATCAAAAGGATATAAACAGGATGAGATGGTCCAGAGGGCAGCTACTAAAATGGTCAGTGGCCTTCATCATAAGGCATATGGGGATAGACAAAGATCTCAAAATGTGTACTTTGGAAGAAAGGTGGGAGAGGGATGATATGATAGAGACATTTAAATACAAGGTGTGATCAAAAAGTATTGAGACTTGTATAGCTATATAACAATATGTCGTACCACGATGCTATTAAGCATGCAGTCACCTACTTATGTGCTCTACATGTGCAGAGTGTAGTATGGCTGCAGCACACCTGTACTTTTTTTAATCACGTGATCTTTGGTATAGTGTAAAAACAGTTTGTCAGATTTACGATGAATGAAAAAATTGAACAGCAAATTTGCATTAAATTTTCTCAGAACCTTCGAGATTCATGCAAAGAGACTTATGACAAGTTACAGCAAATGTATGGCGATGAATGCATAAGTCGTGCTCAAATTTGACAGGTACAAACATTTACAAGTGGGCTGCCAAAGTGTTGATAGTGACAAACATTCTGGAAGGCCATCCACGAGCTGTAATGAACACAAAGTTGAAGCAGTGCATGCCACAATACGCTCAAATCGTCGATTGACTACCAAAGATCTTGCGAGGACATGGACATCACTTTCAGGTCAGTACAGTCCATTCTTCCTGTCAAACTGGGGATGAGATGTGTGGCTAAACTTCGTGCCAAAACTCCTGTCCCCCGACCAAAAAGAAGACCTACCGTCTGCAGCCAGGGAGTTGTTGGAATGCATTGAAAATGACTCAGATTTCATCAAAAAGATTATTACTGGTGATGAATCATGGGTTTATGGTTATGACCCAGAAACTAAGGGGTATGTTTACTAAGCAGCAGTAGCAGCTGCCGTGCGGTATGGGAGCTGTGGCCCCATTGAATTAGATGGGGCCGAGGCTCCGATACCGCACGGCAGCCACTACCGCTGCTTAGTAAACATAACCCTAAGGCTCAGGCCTCACAATGGAAGACTTCAAACTCTCCCAGACCCAAGAAAGCCTGTCAAGTGAGGAGCATTGTCAAGGTCATGCTCACAATTTTCTTTGGTTACTAGGGTATTGTTCATCATGAGTATGCTCCAAAAGGCCAAACCATCAATAAAGAGTACTATGTCCAAGTTCTGACTCGTTTGAGAGATGCAGTTCATCATAAGAGGCCAGAGCTGCACAGGAATGCTGAATAGTTGTTTCATCATGATAATGCCCCAGCTCATGCATCACCTCTTGTCCAGCAATTCTTGGCCAAACACCAAATTGAGCAAGTCCGTCAGCCTCTGTACTCACCTGACCTCACACCCTGTGACTTTTCTTGTTTCCAAAACTGAAATTACCATTGAAAGGAAGGAGATTCAATGACCTGGAGACCATTAAACAAAATTTGACACAGCAACTTCACAGCATAACAAAAGATGCATTTCAATGTTTCCAGCAGTGGCAGGAATGATGGAGGAAGTGTGTTTTATCGGAAAGGGTCTACTTTGAAGGAGACTGAGTGCAATAACTGTCAGTGTTATACTTCTTGTGTTATCATTCAAGTCTCGATACTTTTTGATCGCACCTCGTACCTCTATTGTATAAATGCACAGGAGCTAGCCTCTTCCAGTTGAAAGGAAATTCTGAAAGAAGAGTCATAGGATGGAGGTGAAAGGGATAGAATCAGGAGTAATCTGAGGAAATATTTCTTTACAGAAAGGATGATGGATGTGTGGAACAGCCTCCCAGTGGAAATACACTTACTTAGAAATATAGAAAAACAGAAAATGGCAGATAAAGACTATAGAGCATATCCAGCCTGCCCATCCATAAGAACTAATTTCAAGGAAGGGATTGTGGAAATTAGTTCTTATGCATGGGCAGCCTGGTTAGGCTGCATAGTCTCTATCTGCCATTTTCTGTATTTCTATATTTTTAAGTAAGTGTCAGCAACATTACCATTAACGAATTACTAAGTTATTTAGCAATAAGAAATGATTCTCTAAAATAAATTTAGTTTTTTTGCTCTTTCTTCGAGGAACCACCTAGATGCCAGATTTGTGAAGAATGTCCTAATCTTCAGTAAATGTGAATTTATCTGTTCTCTTTAAATATAAATTTCACTCTTTCTACTGTTGTGGAAACAGTGAATCAAGAGGTTTCTTTTCGCAAATCCAGTCATCAGACAGTGGTTTCAGATCTCTCAGCAGGCTGCCCAGGTGGACTCGACTGGAGTCCCAGACAGGGGACTTACAAGTGCTCGGAGGTGCTCATATTAAGGAGCGGAACATCCAGGCATGGAAGACAGAGTTTCTTGAGAACAAGCTTCACAGAAACAACTTATGTTTCCTCAACTTTCGTTGATCTCCTTTGCTGGCTTTTTTGGACTTTATCCTTAAATACTTTGTGGAAGTATTGAAGATGCCTTCTGAGGCTTTGCCTCCTATTGCAAGAATTCAGTATGTTGCTGTTACCTCCATTGCTGGGGGTGCTCTGTCCAGCTCTGATGACCCTGCCGAGCCAGTCAGCTTAGATCTTACTGGCTTCCTGGAAAGTTCCCTAGATGTAGTGACCAGCAGATCTACCTTGTTAGTTGGCTTTGCTTTTGAGTGCATCATAACTCTGTTCTGAGACAGTATTTTAGGAATATACCCTCTCAGTTTATGGAGTCAAAGGTTTCTATTTTTCCTCACCTAGCTAGGCATAAGCGGCATAGAGACTTTCTGGCTTTTCACCAGAGAGCTATCATTGTGGGTGCTAAGTTTCATTTGAAGTGTCAATGTAAATGTGTTATTTTGTATCAAAGCAATTTATTTTCTTTGAGCCTCAGCAACTGAACCAGTTTTGCTTTTAGGGAGAATGTGGTAGAAGAATGAGTATTCCATACCGGCTGCTATGATGTGTCATCTAGTACTCCTAAGATGTTCCTTGTTTTTCCTTAATTTAAACATTCCTTTTTTCTTGGATCGGTTATTGTGATATAGACATGTGAATTGGTTTTTCTTCTGTATTATGCTTTGTACTGTATTTCTATTTTTCTGCTGCAATATTCAGTTTTTTCTGGATATATTTTTTTATAATGTTATAAATAAATTTTTTTAAAAAATATATAAATTTCACCTTTAAGGCAACATGAAGCTCATATGTGTTGGGTGCGTCTTTCCCGAATTTTAGTATTGGTCACTTTGGTGTAGTTTTCAGGTCCACATCCAGATTGTTTGTGGAATACCAACTGCCTACCTAAAAAAATTCTGCGAAACTAGTAGACCAAACACACATTAACTTGCTCTGAGATTTCAGGAATATAAACATTGGTTCAGCTTAGGGAAATTGCTTTTCCTCTGTCTCTTTCTCAGATCAGGTCTCAAGAGTTTTATGTCAATTGATTCTAGAATGGTTTGATAATCTTTCCTCCTGGAAAACTGGAATATTTTATATAAGCTTCATCCAAAAGGAAAACTGATTTCTGGAATTCTATTTGCTTCCTAGCAAGTTCCTTTTTTCTCTTAGCATTTCTCTTTAAGGAAAGGAGATTTATTTTAAGTTTTTCTCTCTTCCATCAGGTAATACAGGTGCTATATAGCTGTTCATTTTTACCTTAGAAATATATAAACATTCACTTAAGTTCAAGCATACATAAGACAATACTACGGGGCCCTTTTACTAAAGGATTTTATTTCTTTGGACACCAGGGCATTTAACACGAGTTAATTTCATTAACATACATTAACGTTTTCTAAAAGGACCCGTAAGTTTGCATGCTGTCAAGGTTTTAAAGTTTATACTCACAGTCCTACCTTTGTTCAGACACAAAAATTATCTACCCGTTTTTTAGAACCAAACATTTTTTCTTTCAGACTTTACAGCACAAGTCCGAAACACAAGCTTTTTTTGAAAATATATGAAAATTAAAGTCTTTGGGGCCCGATTTTCATCTGGGTGGTACTATGCGCCACATCGGTGCATAGCCCACCCGCCATCTGTCTAACCCGGATTTTCAATGCCTGGCATTGAAAATCTGGGTCTCGCTGCACAACCCAGAAGCCGCAGGAACTAGCCGGGTAGCATCGATTTTCAGTTCTACCTGCTTAGCCCCTTTGTCTGAAAGATAGGTGAGGAAAAACCTCGCCTATCTTTAAGGCACAGAGGGCTAAGCAGATAGCATTGAAAATCGGTGCTACCCATTTAACCCTTTTCTTCGCCCCTGCTCCACCCTGGAACACCCCTAACATGCCCTGATGCTAACTGCATAGCATCTGGGCGCATTAGGGACTTATCCGGGATTTTCAATGGGTACTACCCATGTAGGTGCCTTTCAAAAATCATGGATAAGGCATTTACATTGGTAACTAGGACTGTTACCCATGTAAATGCCTTTGAAAATGCCACCCTTTATCTTTTCAGAGTCAAGGCCAACCCAATTTAACTGTTCAGGTACAAATTAATTTTTTTAAATTGAAATTTCCAGAACTCAGATGGAGCTAACAGAACTCAAACATACATGGTCCATGGCTGTCACATGATCATAGGATGCTTAGCTCAGGCATACCAAAGTTACTATAGGATTTTGTCCTAATTAAAAATGTTGTATCCTCCTCTGTAAATATTTCCAAAGCACACTCTTAAAAGACTTTCCCTAAGTTTCCCATCTCAAAATTGTTTTCCTAAACTGTGTGTTTAGTCTTTAGTCAGGCAACTAATTGTTGATAGAGTGACATCCATAGCTTCTGTTATTGTATTGCTCCATTGCATTGCTGGCCTTCCTCTTTTGTGCTGACCTTCAACTTTGCCAAGCATGATGTCTTTCTCTAATGATCTCTCTTTGCATAATATGTCCAAAGTATGAAAGCTGATGTCATTTGAGCTTCTAAAGAAAGTTTAGGTTTGATCTCCCTTACTACCAACTGATTTGTTCAAGTAGTCCATGGTATACACAATATTCATCATTAACATCATAATTCAAAGGCATTTATTGGATAGTGAAGGAAAGCAATGTTTGCATCCATATGATGTTATTGAAAATACCATGACTTGGATAAGCTGAAGATTCATATGTAGAGATACTATTCTGCATTTGAGAGTCTTGTCTAGGTCCTTCATAGCCATTCTACCAAGTGCAATGTTTATTTATTTATTTATATTTATTACAATTTCTTATATACCGCGCTATTTAGCATCAGTGCGGTTTACATTATAACTTAACGACCATAACAACAAGCTGTCAGGTTTACATCGAACAGGAGTATAAACTTGGAAAACAGGGTTAACTATATACATAATCTATTTACATTGGAAGGATAGATAAAAGTCAGATAATGCATGTAGGTCTTTTAACTAAATTGGGTCAATTCCTGAAAGGTATATCTAGGATCAATTGCTGTCAGGTAAGTGTTGGAGGAACAGGTGGGTTTTGAGGGCCTTCCTGAACTGATATTGGTTGGCTATGGCCCTAATGTCAGGGGGTAGAGCATTCCAGCATTTGGGTACGTAAAAGCTGAAAGCCCTGTTTGTGGTTGTCATGTTGTACTTTGTCGAAGCCTTTGGTATTGCAAGCAAGTTTACAGCTGTTGATCTTCTGGATCTGTTGGGAGGGACAAAGTGGATAAGATGAGTGAGTGAGGAGGCTGAAATACCTTTGATTGCCTTGAAAGTTAATAGAAGGGTTTTGAAGGTGATTCTCCCATTGATTGGTAGCCAGTGCAGCTGTTTGAGAATGGGGGTCACGTGGTCGTATCTGGATGCTCCGTAAAGGATCCTAGCTGCGGCGTTCATGGCCAACTGTAAGGGGGTTAATGTGGATTGGGGGAGACCTTGTAAGATGGCATTTGCAAAATCAAAGTGCGGCAGGATCAGCGCTTGATATATGGTTCGGAAGTCATCTGGGTCCAAAAGGGAGCGTAGGTGCTTGAGAGAGCGTATTTTGGAGTAGACGGCTTTGACTATGTTGCTTATGTGGCTTTTCATGTTAAGATGTTGATCCAAAGTAACTCCCAAATATTTTATTGCATCTTTGGTTTGCAAATCAGCTTCATTGACACTGACATGGGATGGGGGGGTAAAGTAGGTATCTCTGGTGATGAATAGCACCTCCGTTTTTTTATGTTGGATGCGAAGGTTCTGTGTTTGGAGCCAAGTTGAAACTGCGTTGAAGCAGTCTGTGAGAGGGGTCAGGTCCATGTGAGTTGTGGAGAAGGGCATGTATAATAGGATATCATCTGCATATATCAAACAATTCACGTTGAATGATCTTATGATATTGCAGATGGGCTGCATGTAGATATTGAAAAGTAATGAGGATAACGATGAGCCCTGGGGTACTCCTTGCTTTTGATGGAAATGTGTTGACTCTTCTGATCCTGATTTCACATATTGCCATCTGTCGTCAAGGTAAGATTTGCACCATTCTAGTGCACTGTTGCAGACTCCCTTCTCCTTCAGTCTTCCAAGGAGAATTTCGTGACTCACGGAGTCGAATGCCGCGGCAATGTCTAGAAATATGAGCACAAAACCTTGACGGATGTTGTCAATTCCAGTGATGATTTCATTGAAAAGGCCAGTGAGTAGTGTCTCTACCCCATGATATTCTCTGAATCCGTGTTGGCAGCTATCTAAGGGGGAGGCAGCATCGATGTGATCTTGAATTTGCCGTTGTGCTTCTTTCTCAATTATTTTGGCCAAGAGGGGGATGCTGGCTATTGGTCGGTAAGAGTCAGCTCTTTGTGGATCAAGCTTGGGGTTCTTCAATAGTGGTCTAATGGAAGTCTGCTTAAGTGAAGTGGGGAAATATGATGTAGTGAAGGATAGCTTCATTATTTTTGCAATGACAGGGCTGAACACATCACGTAGCTCCTTGATCCAAAAAGCTGGACATGGATCAGTTTGTGCGGTGGAGGTGTTGAGTGAGGCTATGGTGTCCTCGATACATTTAGTGGATGGTGTAGAAAATATGTTAAGTGGTGATAGGCCCGTTGGTTCTTGATATGGGGCCGCTACCACCTTATTGGTTTGCACGATCTTGGATTGCAGATAATCCGCGAATTCCTGCGGGTGAATTTCGCTGTGCTGTACCGGGGAAGGTTCTTTTGAGAGGGATTTGACTAGATTGAAAAGGTCACGTGGCTTGTTCAGAGACCTCTTTAAGGTGTCAGTGTGATATTGTCTCATTTTGGTAGTGATTGATTCTCGGTGTATTGCAAGGTGTGTTCGGTAAGCGGTCTGATCTTCAGTTGAATGCGATCTGCGCCATCGGCATTCAAGTTTACGTAGTTGCGTAAGGGATGCTCGCAGCTCAGGAGAGAACCAGGGAGCGGAGCATCCTTTTGACCTTGCTGTATTCTTCGGGTTTGGGCGTTGTGAGATGGCAAGCAGGCTAGAGTTCCAGTAAGCGATTAGTTCATCAAGGTCTGGTGTGGTTTTGTTGATGAGTGATGGGGTCTCCGACAGGATGTGTTCCCTATCGAAGGGGCGAAAGCATCTGGTGGTAGTTCGAGAGGGTATGTTCGAAGGTCGGCTTCTGTCTAGTTGGACATTGTTGATGGGTATCTGTATGATGATCAATTTGTGGTCGGACCAGGGTACTTCTATGACTGATATCGGAGGATAGTGGCTTTGGTCCATGACAGGGTGCGGAGCAAATACCATGTCAAGAATGTTCCCCTTTGTGTGTGTGGGTTCACCGATGATTTGTTTGAGACCTAGGTCTTCCATTGCATCAAGGAACGCATTTGCATGGCTTTGTGGTAAGGACGGGAGATTGAAATCGCCCATTAACCAATTTGGCTTATTGGGAGAGAGGGTGTTAGCTGCGAGGTCAATAATGGATGGAAGATCTTCTGGGGAAGTGGATGGTGATCTATATATCAGGTTGAGGGAACATTGTTGATTAGCAATGGAGAGGATGTCTAGGTTGTTTGTGCTGGAAGAGTCTAGAATGTGGAAGTTGAGCTCAGATTTGGAGATTATGAGTACACCTCCTCCTTTTTTATTTTCCCTATGCCGCGTATGTATTGAGAAATTGGGGGGTAGTAGCTGGTGTAGTATGACGTTGTCTTCTGAAGATAGCCATGTTTCTGTGATCATAAGTATTTCCAGGTCATAAAAGGAGATTGTGTCAAGGACCACTGGCCATTTATTGCGAATGGATCGTGCATTGATGATGGCACATTTTAGGGGTCGGCATCTCAAAGGTTTTTCCTGTCTGGTTGACTTGGATAGCTGGAGTGCCACATGAATCAGGTGGGAGTGGCGCGTGTAGGTGTTACTTCCTGGGTTGGAGTAAGGGGGGCAATTCCATCTTTTTCCATGGCTATTCAGGATTGGGATCCTGTTTTGTGGTGTGTAAAGAGCCTGGGAGGTTCCAAGCCAGTGGAAGAGGTAGAAGCTAAGCAAGACAGCGACCTGGAGGGCCATTCTGAGGATTTCGATTGGGTGTGAGACCCTATATGTAGGTACGAAGTGTGGAAGAGCTATACTGTAGTATTGGTATGAAGCTTTTATGAGCCCCAAAATAGTGCTGAGAATTCTTCAGTACAGAGGAGCAGTTATACGAGATTGCAATAATGAGGAGGTACGGTTTACATGCTAATATATAACCTATCTTAAAAGAGAGAGGGTGTGATACAGAGATGATACATTTGTCAAGAAAGAAATTAACAGTATATTGACCTTCAATTGGCAAAATAGCAGTATTAAGGTGGTACAATAGCAGTATTATGGTGGTACAGCATACACTGTGTTTGCTGGCATATATATAGCATCTGTAAATACAGGTTATTCATATATATATATATTTTATATGTATAGGTTATATATATAGGTTACTTTACAAGTTACAAGTGACTTAATGATAGTCCATAGAATTGGATCGTAGTGTTCCAATGTGGGCTTGGTGTCTGGTACATGGATACTGACCGGTGCTGCTGACTGTAGTTGAAGGGATTGCTGATAGCGAGAGCCGTTAAGAGTTGTGTTGGGTGCGTTGGACATCTGGTGGTCCTCCTCTCTGTCCTCGGGCGGGTGTGCAGATAGTTGGTTTCTTGGTTGTGCCGCAGGGTGCTGCGAGAAGCAGGATTCGGGACGCTGGAGCGCTGCTTAGGATATTTCGTGTCGCCTATTGTGCCTCGCCGCCCTCAGGCGCGGGCCCGTCAGGCGCGGGCGCGCCCGATGGCGCGAATTTCAAAAGTGCTCTGCCGAGCCTGCCGGGTCCCGATTGGACCTTGTTGCGCTGGTAGCCCCTCCCGCTGGTAATGGCTCGATCCCCGGGAAGGGGAGAGCTGCCGGTGGTGGCGAGGGGAGTCTGTTTAGTAAAGAGGTGGTCTTGTTAATAACTGCTGATTTTCATTAGGTTACAGGTTTCTCCAAGGACTGTGTTCAGCCCCAGCCAGGGGAGCTAGTAATGATGGCTGTAATAGTGGAAAAGGGCTGTCTCCTAGCGGCTGCGTTTCATTTCTGTGAGCCTCTGTATTCTCCCACGAAATCGCTTCTTGCCCTGTGCTCAGCCCCGCCTAAGGGCCACGCCAAAGGGCCCTCTGGCGAGGCCCTCAGGCGCGGGCCTGACCAGGCGCGGGCCCGCCTGACGGCGGCTCTCTCTTATGCCGGCCTGCTGCTCCTCCCCTCCCACAGCCCCGAATTGGGCCGGAGTTGCTGATCGGGAGGGCCGGCTGGCCGGATGTTGTTTCAGGCCCCGATCAGGGAAGAAGATGTTGCACTTTTGAATTTCCCGCCGGCAGCGGCTCTCTCTTATGCCGGCCTGCTGCTCCTCCCCTCCCACAGCCCCGAATTGGGCCGGAGTTGCTGATCGGGAGGGCCGGCTGGCCGGATGTTGTTTCAGGCCCCGATCAGGGAAGAAGATGTTGCACTTTTTGTGTCATCAGATTTCTAGACTTCCTGTCCTATCTTTAATTATTGATCCATCCAGGTTAAAATTATCTACTATTTCTATTTCTTTTTCATCAAGGATTAAATGATTGATTTCACCAGTTGTCAGGATCATTGTTTTCTTCATGCTAAGAGGCAGGCCCATTTTGAAACTATGTTGCTTGATCTCCGATAAGCAGATGTTTTGGATCGTTTTCACTGCATCGTCTTATCTGCATACCAAAGGTTGCTGAGTCTTTCGCCAATCTTCACTCCTTGGTTGTCTTCATATAGTCCTGCTTCTCCGATGACTTTTTCTGTTAAACAGGTATGGGTAAAATATGCAGCCTTGTCGTAACCTTTGCTGATTTTATACCATCCTGTTTCTGCTTGTTTTGCTCTTTAAGTGAATGGCTTGGACTCATTATGCTTGGGGTGGGAAAATAGACAAGTTGCTTGCCTCCCAGCTGAAGAAGCAACAAGACCAAACAACAATCCTTCAGGTCTGAGATTCACTACGACCGGGAGGGTATGGAACAAGTTTTTGTTGAGTTTTACAGCACTCTATACTCCTCAGAGAGCACGAAGGATACCCACCAGATAACAGAGTACCTAAAGGGAAGGTAGAGACAAGACTCTCCAGGGAACAGTGGGAGTGGCTGGACAGCCCTATCACAGCCTTGGAGATGCAACAGGCAATTGTTGGATTTCCTAAGGGTAAGACAGTGGGATCAAATAGGTTTCCTCCTGAATTCTATAAATCCTTCAGTGGGGTGCTCTCCTTGATATTGAGTAGGGTCTTCAACCTAGTTAGGGAGGAGGGGGTACTCCCAGCATCATTTTTAGAGGCACATATCACCTTAATCCATAAAAATGGAAAGAGTCGGGCAATCTCCCTCCTAAATACAGATGCGAAGCTTCTTGCAAAATCTTTTTTTGCCCAATGCTAAAAATTGCCTTATTGTGGGATTAATCCATAAAGACCAAACATATACCTATAGTAAATATATGATAGCAGATAAAGAACAGTATGGTCCATCTAGTCTGCCCAGCAAGGCAGTAAGAGTAGGTGCACCTGCCGCTCCTTTGTTTAGGTGAGTAACCACTGCACCCGTGTTTGTTGAGATATAAGAGATAGCTATGTTTATTTTTATTTTATCCTGTTGCTATAAAGGGATCCACTGTGTCTGTCCCATGCCATTTTGAATTCTGTCACTATATTTGCCCCCACTACTTCCATCGAGGGGGCATTCAAAGCATCCACCACCCTTTCAGTGAAAAAGTATTTCCTGACATTGCCTTTCAGTTTACCCCCTTGCAACTTCATGTTATGCCCTCTAGTTTTACAGCTTTCCCATCTTTGGAAGAGGGCTTCATTGTGGGCCAGAATACATTGGACAATGTCCGGAGAGTTTTGGGGGTAGTACATTAGTGTAAGGTGGATACACGTAAGCTGGTGGTCTTTTTGGCCTTAAATGCCCAAAAGGCCTTTGACCAAGTTGAGTGGCCCTGGAAGCTTTTAACATGGGACCACTTTTTTTTTTTATGGGTGATTCAGGCCCTTTACAGTAAGCCCACAGCTTGGCATCACATAAATGGCATTCTCTCACCAAGTTTTGTTTTAAGAGGGAGGAGTGGCTCAGTGGTTGGGACAGGTTACCTCAGGCCAGAAGGCCAGGGGTTCAATTCCTGCATGTGGACAAGCAACCTCAGGCCAGAGGGACTGGGGTCTCTAGTCCCATGGCCACTCCTTGTGGCCTTGGGCAAGCCACTTAACCCTCCATTGCCTCAGGTACACTTAGATTGTGAGCCCTTTGGGGACAAGGGAATAAAAAGTACTTGTTAGTATACATGTAAACCACACTGATTCTAAAGAGCATGGTATAAAAAATAAATTAATAATAAATAACACAGGTACACTACCAAAAAACTGCCTCCAGTTTTGCAACTGATTCCTATAGATTTTGGGGTGCTGAATCCAGGAAAAATAGCCAAAATGTTCCATCACGTCACGTTTTCTTGCAAAATTAGATTTCTTACCCATATAAGGAATGTTCACATAATTTCTTTTTAGCCGACTGCAGTTTATTTTCTTGGCCCAAAATAGAGGTTGTAATGGTTAACTAACTAGAAACACTCCCTCATGATATTTTAGAGTGTTTTGTATTCATTTTATACATTAACAGGACAATTGGGAGGCGGGGGGCTAAATCCAGTACTCGCGCTGGCGCATGTTCTTTCCTGTTCGCCTCGCCTCGTTCGCTCGCTCAAACACGGTGGTTGCGACATGAACGTTCCTGTCAAATTTCAGTTTCTTGCAAGTTCATTTTTACCTTTTGTTTGCTCAGTCGTAATCCAGCTTTATTCCGAAGTGGTTCACTACAGTTGTAGTTTGCAGTGCTGTGTATTTGTGATGGCTCACAGATCCAGAGGTTGCGTCAACTGTCCGGACAGTTTTTGTTTTATTTGTGGGGAATATACCATGAAAAAGCGGCAGAGGAACATTTCTGCATTTATTAAAAAAGTATATTTCGCCTATTTCGGTTTGAAGTTAGGCGATCAAGACAAACCGTGGGCTCCTCACAAAGTGTGCAAGACATGTGAGGAAGATCTACGCTTATGGATGAAAGGTAAAAAACAAGCATTTCGTTTCAGAATACCTATGATGTGGCGTGAACAAAGAGACCACAGCAGTGACTGCTATTTTTGCTCTTGCATTGTGAAGGGATACAACTTAAAAAATAAGAACGTAATAAGTTACCCCAACCTTCCCTCAGCAATTAGGCCTATGCCTCATAGCAACAAAGTACCTGTGCCTGAACCACCAAAATCTTTGGATCATATTTGTGTGGACGGTTCTGATCATGATGAGACTCATCAGATGGCTTTTCCCGATGAGTCCAGTACTTCAGAGTTTGAAACTGAACCAGATCCGAAACCTGAACTTTTCTCTCAAGCTGAATTGAATGATTTAGTCCAGGATTTAGGACTCCCAAAAGATGCTGCCCAACTGCTAGGTTCTCGGCTTAAACAGAAAAATCGATTGTCACCAGGAACAACTTTTTATTGGTACCGCAACCGCGAGACACAATTTTTGAAGTATTTCAGCAAAGAGGAAGATTTGGTATTTTGCAACGATATATATGGAGTGATGGAAAAGTTTAAACTAAAGTATGATCCTGCTGAATGGCGGCTGTTCATTGATTCGTCAAAAGACAGCATAAAAGGTGTTCTTCTTCATAATGGCAATACATTCGCTTCAGTTCCTATTGCTCACTCTGTTATTCTCCAAGAAAAATACGAGAATTTGGCCCTGATTCTTCAGAAGATTCGTTATGATGAGCATAAGTGGATGATTTGTGGAGACTTTAAAATTCTATCCATGCTATTAGGGCAGCAATCCGGTTTCACCAAAATATCCCTGCTTCCTTTGCTTGTGGGATAGCCGGGCCCGCGACCTACACTGGGGGAAAAAAGACTGGCCAATTCGGGAGTATTTGAGACCCGGTGAGAAAAATGTTCTTCATGAGAGCTTGGTACCTCGTGATAAAATTCTATTACCACCTCTCCACATTAAGTTGGGTCTCATTAAGCAATTCATCAAGTCCCTTCCAAAAGATGGTGAGTGCTTTCGGTACCTTTGCTCAAAGTTCCCCCGACTTTCTGAAGCAAAGCTAAAGGAAGGAGTGTTTGTTGGCCCTGATATAAGGAAACTCATTTCAGATGGAGCATTCGCTGAAACGATGTCTGAGAAGGAAAAAGAAGCTTGGGATTCCTTCAAGGATGTTGTTCTCAAATTCTTGGGGAACAGGCGGGATGAAAACTATAAGGATATTGTTGCCAGGATGCTCAATGCCTTCAAAGAACAAGGCTGTAACATGAGCCTGAAAGTCCATTTCTTGCACTCCCATGTGAACTACTTTCCCGAAAACTTGGGGGCGTACAGTGAAGAACAAGGTGAAAGGTTTCACCAGGACATCAAGGACGCAGAGAGAAGGTACCAAGGAAGATGGAACACCATTATGATGGCTGATTTCTGCTGGTTGCTGCTGCGGGAAACCCCAGATGAAAAATACGTCAAGCAGCGCACCAAGAGAAGCATTCGGGGGAAGAAGAAACGGGCCCACCAGGAGATTGATTGACCCAAGAATGACTTTAAAATCTAAACTGTGTTGACAAATATTGTGTTTTTAATAAACTTTGAAATAAAAATTTGCTAGTTATTACCACAGTGTCGGATCTCATTTATTAGAATTTTATTTTCACACCATCGGGTGTTTGTCTTCATGTATTGCAATGGTGCGGTTTGCGTTTTCTATTCTTACATACATACCTGTACAACATTTTTTGCACATTTCTTTGCTTTGCTTTGTGTCTAACCTCGCTCTTATATGCTCAATGTTTGTGCACATGTATGTGGCTGTTTTAAGTGCAGACAATTTTGCTACCATCACAGTGTGTTTTGTTGACATTACTCTATTCTTATGTGCTGCCTTGTTACAATTTTCTTTATTCTTATTTGAATAACTACTAAACAATTAGTATAAAGAATTCATCCAAGAAACTTTTATCTCGATCGCACTCAATCTGAAACGTTCACCTCAAACTGCTAACCCAATGTAGCAAAAAATCTGTACGTGATGGAGCAAATTGGTTACCAGATTTGGATTCAGCGCACCAAAAAACGTAAAAATCAATCGAAACATTAGAGGCAGTTTAAAAAAATTTTTTTTTAGTGTACCTGTGAAGAGTTATGCAGTAGGGCTGCCAGCTGTCCTCCCTGCCATTCACACTCTTGCTGGAACCCTTTTATCAGGCCCTTAGGAGAAGTGATGGGATAGTGGGGGTGACGGTTGAAGGCATAGCACACAAAGTTGCTCTGTATGCTGATGACACTCTCCTGTTTTTGTTGAGTCCCGATCGCTCATTAGCCGCCTTTGAGGCAGAGTATAGAGAGTTTGGGGCCGTTTTGGGCTATAAGCTCAACTTAAGGAAAACAGTGCTGTTGCCTTTCAATGTGGATAGGGAGCTCGAGGGATTGCTGAAGTCCAGATTTCCCTATCAGTGGGAGGCAAACTTCCTGCCCTACTTGAGGGTGAAGATCCCCACCAAACTAAACAGATTGTGTCAATTGCATTTCCCCCCATTGCTGAAAAGGATGCATGGAGATATGCATGGATGGGCCTTCTTGTCTCCCTCATTGTTGACTAGAAACAATGTGGTGAAAATGAACGTACTACCCCACCTCATTTATCTGTTCTTGATGTTACTCTGTTGGATACTCAATGCTTTCTTCTCTGACCCACATAGGTCAATTGCTCATTTTTCCTGGAACGGTAGGAGAGCTTGGATCAAGCTGAACTTATTAATGTATCTAAAGCTACAGGGGAGGGGGGGGGGTTGTTCCTACCTAACTTCAAATTACATCATTGGGCGAAACAATTGAGGATGGTCTATTTTTGGTGGATGGCAGATTCCGATAAATACTGGATCTTGATAAAAGCCGACGAGGTAGGACGACCACTTATTGGGGGGCCCCATTTTGCTTTGGTTTTTTAAATTTTATTTTTATAAATTTAGCATATACTGTACACTTCATAACTTAAGTAAACAGAAAAAAAGAAACTATACAATACGTAATATCGCCAAATATATGCTCAATAATATTAGACCACATCGACGGTAATAGATCCCAGAAAAAAAAATAATTCTTGAGACCACGTGATGCGGTGAGGGCAGCAGACGGACACTGCTTGCGCTCCGGTCTTCCCCTGCCCAAACCGGGTGATTAATGACGTTTATATTGCCAATTTTTAGCTAAAGATATTATCTACTTAGCCATCCCGGCGAACTTGGCCAGATTTATCCTCGGGGGATAGGTGGAGAGATGGCATCGGCCGTGAAAACCACACAGCGGGAGAAGGAGCGTGGAACCCCGGCTCCTAAGATGGCCGACAGCGGGGCCATGCCTAAATCGCCGACCTCCCCAGAATTTCTGGAGGAGGTCTCTGCAGCTGTGGCAGAAGCGCTCTCCACTCAATTCACTGTACTTCATGGAAAAATGGACACCTTGCAAACTTCGGTCAGTGCTTTGGGGACTCGCCTCCATGAAGCGGAAGACCGTATCGGGCGGGCAGAGGATAGCCTGGAGGCCCTAAACCAGGATCTGGCGGTTCTGAAATCTCAGCTACAGGCACATGAAATGAAAATAGACAATTTAGAGAACCGTTCCAGACGCAACAATCTCCGGGTGATGGGTATCTCGAGCTCGATTGCGGATAAGGAGCTGAAGACTTATTTAGAGCCTCAACTCCCCCAGCTCTTTGAGGGTATTGAAAATGACAGTAAATTGCTCATAGAGCGGGCTCATCGTGTGGGAGTTCAGCCTCGGGACCAGAGGCCGAGAGTGGTGTTAGTGAAATTTTTATATTTCCCTCAGAAGGAAGCCATACTCCGAGCAGCTAGGCAGAAAGGGGAACTTTTACATGACAACATGAAGCTCCGATTTGCGCAAGACTACTCTGCGACTGTGAGTCAGAAACGTAGAGCGTACGCTCCCCTTTGCCAAAAGCTGCTGGACTTGCATATAAAATTTTCAATGCAATACCCCGCTAAGCTGCATGTGTTTCACGCAGGAGGTCGCCGCTCCTTCGAGTCTGCAGAGGAGGCAGGCCCCTATATTGCGGCATTGGGGCACGGAGAGCAGCTGTCTCCGGCTGCTTCCTGAGCGACTGTGCTATCGCTGAAGCCAGATCTCTACACGACAGATACCTCAGCTGAAAAGAGATAAAGCAGGACTTTTGCCTCGCTCCGAGATCCTGGGAGTCCTCTGTTGCTTCCATGCTCCCCCATTTGCGGACCCCGGGGTAGGTGCCTGGATGGGCGCGAAAGGACCTGGGACGGCATCTGCTGCAGAGAGCTGATCATGTACAGCCCATAGTTGCGGGCCTAGATTCCCCCCAGCTGATGATGGCGGTGAGGTGGGGAACCGCTGAATCAGACTGCTTCTGGGGGGGGGCTCTCCGGCCCTACTTCATCATATAGACCTTGAACTGTTTTGGGTTTTGGACTGATTTATCTGCTTGTTGCGATAATTTGCTGCTTTACTGTTTTTGTTTCTCTGTCTAATGGCAAAATACGGGGAGGGCTCTCCCTCCCCCCTGCATATGGGATGGAGTTGGGGCTGGAGCCCCGTCTGGGGGTTCCTTCGCGCCTCCATGGGAGTGGGCCAGATTCTGGCCCCGTTAATCGTACTGGAAATTGTACCGGATTCCGGTGGGATGATGTTGATGGCCGGTTCCCCTGGGAGATACTGGGAGCCCTGGTTCTGGCCTCCCCAGACCCCCCCCCCCCTTTATGGCCCGTTCGAGTAAAGTTGAACTTGATTACTCTTGGCTTCTCTGGGCCAGGGGGCTTGGGAGGAGGGGGACTTCCATTAACACCCTGGCTCCCGGTTAAGTGTTGGGGGGGTGGGCTGGATGGCTGGCCGGCCGGATTTAGCCCCCGGGGACTCGTTCTGGTCAGGGGGAGACCTTGGGGGGTATTTTCCGACTCTATGTATGCTACCTTGGCTATTGTTAGAGTTTTTGTCTGTTATACTATATGGGGTTTGGGCCCCTGGAACCTTTTGTGAGGCCTTATCTGTAAGTTGGGGTACTGGGGAATAGTAATATTGTTCTTTAGTATTTGGGCAGGGTGGGCGGGGGGGACCGTACGCATCTGAGTGATCTCTGGGAGGTGATCTTCTTCTGCTCCCCTTCGGATCAGGGGAAGATGGAGAGGCAGAGTGTAAAGGGGGGTGGGGGGGTGGGGAGGGGAAGTGGGGATGGGGGGGGGTTTAGTCACATCCTAAATACATATAGTAGGTATTGCGGCAGCCACCTGTATATTGGATGGAGGGTGCTCCAGGCTGGGGGACTCCCTCTAAGTCATTACTATGTATCTTCTTAGTAGGCCCCTATAATACCCATTTAACCTGAAGATAGTGTCCTGGAATGTCTGCGGTCTGGGGAGCCCAATTAAGAGATCTAAAATCTTACAGGCTCTAGCCAGGCAACGAACTGATATAGCTCTACTTCAGGAAACCCACCAGACAGCCGAAGAACACAGTAAACTTTGTCGGGGGTGGGTGGGTCAGGTGTGGGGGGCCCCAGCCATTGGAAAGAAAGGGGGTGTGGTGGTTTTAATACATAAAAATGTCCGATTGGATGTTAAGAAGGATATTGTTTATCCCACTGGGCGATTTATTTTGCTACATGGTATATTGGATGGGAAGCCTGTTATCTTAGGGAACCTCTACTGCCCGAATGTGCTAGACTCTGCACTGTATTGTCGACTAGCAGCTAAAATAGAACAATTGCCAGAAATCCCACTGATTCTGGGTGGTGACTTTAATGGCGTGATGGATGTGGAGTTCGATACATCAACGGGGAGGGGGCCTAGGGAGCGGCAGCAGGCGGCTCAGGCAATGTGCCGATTTTGTACTCGGCTGGGGCTTATAGACCCCTGGCGGTTATTACACCCTGAAGAGAAAGATTACACTCATCAATCTTGAGCTCATGGCACTAGTGCACGTATCGATTATCTGTTGATTTCTCGAGGTTTGTTTGGAACTGTAGGGGATGTGCAGATAGGACCGGTCGAGATCTCGGACCATGCTTTCATTTGGCTTGAGTTTCGTTGGGACGGGGACAGCCCTCGGACGCGGATTTGGCATTTTCCGCTAGAGCTTTATAAGGACGCCCAGTTCCGTCAATTTCTTACGCGACGCTGGCAGGAATTTAAGTCTGATCATAGCAGACATCAAGATGATCCCGAATTGGTGTGGGAAACCGCAAAAGTTGTTTTGCGAGGGGATATTATAGCATATATGGCGCAGAGGCGGAGACTGCAGGCCAAACATATTATCCGCCTTGAGAAGTTAGCTACGAAGTTGAGGAGGGCAAATGCCAGTAACCCGAGCGCCGCCCTTAAGAAAAAACTTTGGGAGACTCAAATAGCATTAAATGAGCTTTTACACCAGCAGGCAAAGAAATCTGTTATGTATTATCGATACCAATTGTACTGTCATGGCGACAAACCGGGAAAGTTGCTGGCTCGTTGTCTACGGGGCCCTCGGACATCGAATTTGGTTGCCGCACTTCGTGACAGTCAGGGGATCCTTCATAGAGACAGTTCGCAGATTGCCCGAGTCTTTCATTCATTTTTTCAGAGACTCTATACCGCAGAGCCGGGCTCTCCCACGCGAATGACGGAGTATCTGAGGGGTGTTGATATTCCCCGGATGGGCGCGGCCGAGAGGGAAGTGTTAGATCAACCGCTGACGGTCCAAGAGGTGCAAACTGTTATTTTTAAGGCCAGCTGTTATAAAACGCCGGGACCCGACGGGCTGGGTGTTGAATTCTATAAGATTCTCAGTGACTTCATTTCTCCAAATTTAGTGGCACTCCACACTCAAAGATCTGAGCAGGGCTATTTTCGGTGGGGAGGTAATCATGCTCTTATTACACTTATCCCTAAACCGGGAAAAGATCCCCTTCAAGTGTCTTCCTATCGTCCCATCTCCCTTCTCAATTTTGATCTTAAGTTGCTGGCGAAAGTTCTTGCTGATCGACTGGCGGGAGTATTATGTCATCTGGTCCACGACTCTCAAGTTGGATTCGTGAAAAACCGGTATGTGGTGCGCAACCTGCGTAAAATTTTAGCATCACTAGAGTGGGCGCACAGTAGAAAGTTACATTCGTTGTTAGTGAGCTTTGATGCAGAAAAAGCCTTTGATCGCCTGGACTGGCAATATTTGCAATACCTACTCCCATGTTATGGTCTTGGGTCTTCCTTTTGTAATATGGTCAACAGCCTTTATGCTACACCGTCAGCGGCGATTTGCTGCAATGGGGTCTTATCAGATGCGTTCTATCTACAACGTGTGATGCGGCAGGGGTGCCCTCTCTCCCCCCTTCTTTTTGCCTTGTCGCTTGACCCTTTTATACGTCAGGTGGAGTTGTCGCGTGAGATATGTGGGGTCCGCATAGGTTCACATGAATTTAAATTGTCCGCTTTTGCAGACGATCTTCTTGTGCATTTGTCAGCACCCTGCCACTCCTTGCCTCTCTTGCTGCGGGAATTTCATACCTTTGGACAGTTTGCTGGTTTATCTATTAACAAGGAAAAATCAGAGGCCCTGGATGTTTCGGGGCATTTGTGAGACGTTTGGCCAGGGGATTTCCCTCTGCAATGGGCAGAGAACCAATTTCTCTATTTGGGGATTTTGTTGACTAGTCAACCCTCCCGCCTGTATAGGTGTAACTTCAATCGGCTCATTGGTCGGCTTCAGGGTCAGTTTCAGGCGTGGAGGTCCCTTCCCCTCTCTTTGTCGGGGAGGGTAGCGGCGATTAAGATGATTGTATTGCTGCGGATACTTTATTGGCTGCAGACTCTTCCTGTCTGGCTGTTGAGGCGCGATCTTTGGCACCTAGAGGGCGTACTTCGGGGGTTTTTGTGGCAGGGGGGGAGGGCGCGCATCCCATTCTGCTGTCTGGTGGGCAGCTGGCGCCAGGGAGGGTTGGGGCTTCCTGATCTTGGAGCCTATGCCCTGGCTTGCCAGGCTCGGCACTTGGGGGATTGGTTGGGTGGGACTGAAGTGTATACGCCTAGGGCCCTTGAGGAGGTGTTGGTAGCACCAAATACCCTACTGGCTCTCCTACATCAGGAGAACCGTCTACTTTGGAGTACCTTCGGGGATAGTGCGTTGCTTGGTTCGGTCCGGCGAACCTGGAAGCAGTTAAATGTCTATTGGGGGAAGAACTGGAAGGTTTCGAGTTGGTTACCCATTCAAGGCAATGCACAGTTTACCCCAGGCACTGATACGGCGATGTTTCGGGAATGGGGCCAGAAGGGAATTTGTAATCTTGGCCATGTGGTGGATCCTTCGGGGAAATGTAAGCGGTTTGTATCTTTATCTGGGGAATATGATTTGAAGCCTGATCATTTTTTTGCTTACCTGCAGATTGCTCATTATGTGGCCTCGTTGCCGGAGGGGGAACTCTGAGCGGAGCATTCAGCACAGATATTGGAGTTTTTTGATTTGGGGGGTGAGATCCCGCCGTCTATAAGAGTGTTGAAAACTCGGATTGCCCAATATAGGGCTTCCCCTGATTACCATGGTGTGGAATTGGCGTGGGCACTGGAGATGGGGTCCGAGATCCCCCCTGGTACGGTTCTGGGAGCCCTGCGAAGAATCGGGGATTTGGCGGTTGGAGCCCGATGGAGGGAGATACAATTTAAATGCATAACTAGGGTCTATATTTCCCCCCGACGGGCCTTTCATTGTCATATTACTTTATTGAAGTTTTAATCAGTTTAACACCAACTAAATATAAAGACAATCAGGAACAAAAGGAAAAGTAAAATTATACTTATCCATAGAAACATCTATACAAAGTAACAAAATCCAATTTAGCCCACATATCTGAGATTCAACTGGGGCATTACAATAATTAGGATACAAATAAGAAAATAAGGCATATAACCCACCTATCCGGAGGCTAAACAACGACTACACTCCCCATTACTTTTCCCTCACTCTCCTATCCGCTATAAATTTTTCCAAATGTGAAACATCAGTGAAAATAAATGAATCACCCTCATAATTTATAACACATTTGCAAGGGAATCTGAGAAAGAAAGTAGCACCCAGCTGCAAGACCTGAGGCTTTAAAGTCAAAAAAAGCCTCCTCCGCAGCTGGGTACTACGTGCTACATCAGGGAAAATATTGATAATGTGACCGCAAAACTTTGTGGCTTTATATTTAAAGAAATTCTTAAGAATACATTGTTTTGCATCGAAAGTTTTGCATGTCACTACAAAGTAGCCCGGGTACTTATTGCGTCTGTGGAGTCTTCTAGAAAAGCGGTTAAATTCAATATAGAAGGTTCAATAACATCTAATTCCCCGTTCACTGAAGAAACCTTTTTCACCGCTGAGGAAATATAATACATTTGTGAGAATTCAAAAGACTCACTCAAATGCAAAACCTCTCTCAAATACTTATCCAGAAGAATTCTGGGAGCTAAGAGAGAGGTATAAGGAAAATTTAATAATCGCAAATTATACAAACGTATAGAATTTTCTAGAGCCTCTACTTTACTATGCAGGATCAACGAATCCTTTATGCCAGCCACATTCGCAGAATGCAAAGGGCCAATCTGGGATTCAAGCCTAGTACAGGTAGCATCCACAAAGGAAACTTTTTCATCTAGTTGCTTCAAAGAGGCAACGGTCTCTGTTGAAAAAAGACAAAGGGAACTCAAAGTAGAGGTTAACTTACCATCAATCGATTGAAGGGCACTCCATAAATCCTTTAAGGTTACTTCAGTGTCAGAGGAAGGGTTAGGTAGCACAGAAGAGTCACTAACCCCGACTAACTGAACCGGTCTAGGCAACAGTACTATAGGAGCACTGACACTCACCTTATCTAGAGGCTCCACAGAGGCAAACAAAATCCCGGGAGAAGACAAGGGAGGGGGAGGAGGGGACCTCCCTCCAGAGCTGAGGGAGGCTCCATCGGGGGAAGACTGCGCTACTGGCAGAGGAACAAGATGTTTGTCCATAGGACCAATAGATAGTTTTTCTGTCGGGGCAGCTGCTTCTTTGCCACCGGCTTAGGCCTTCCGCTTCCCCATAATGGAAAACAAAACACCCAAACAACTCAAACAAAGGTATAAGTTTCTAACGCCGAGATGACACCGAAGGGGCACCAAAGGGGCGTGTCTCGCCCCTTTGGACACGCCCCTTTGGAACACGCCCCACGGACACACTCCGCGGTCTAACAATAAAGTTAAACTTATAGAGAGGAAGAGGGGAGGACCTCCCTGGAAAAGGTTGTCCCGCCGCTGCCGCCCGATGGTAAAGGGCACGGGAGCGATTCCAGCAGCCGGTACACAATGCAGCAGTCTCCGGGGGATAAGAGCAAACCCCCAATGCCTCCCACACAGCCTCAGTGAATCCACGGAAGGAGCTGTGGAACACGCAGTTGTAGTGTCAGGGTCCTCCCTGGAAAAGGTTGTCCCGCCGCTGCCTGCCCGATGGTAAAGGGCACGGGAGCGATTCCAGCAGCCGGTACACAATGCAGCAGTCTCCTGGGGATAAGAGCAAACCCCCAATGCCTCCCACACAGCCTCAGTGAATCCACGGAAGGAGCTGTGGAGCACGCAGTTGTAATGTCAGGGTCCTCCCTGTAAAAGGTTGTCCCGCCGCTGCCTGCCCGATGGTAAAGGGCACGTGAGCGATTCCAGCAGCCGGTACACAATGCAGCAGTCTCCAGGGGATAAGAGCAAACCCCCAATGCCACCCACACAGCCTCAGTGAATCCACGGAAGGAGCTGTGGAGCACGCAGTTGTAGTGTCAGGGTCCTCCCTGGAAAAGGTTGTCCCGCCGCTGCCTGCCCGATGGTAAAGGGCACGGGAGCGATTCCAGCAGCCGGTACACAATGCAGCAGTCTCCGGGGGATAAGAGCAAACCCCCAATGCCTCCCACACAGCCTCAGTGAATCCACGGAAGGAGCTGTGGAGCACGCAGTTGTAGTGTCAGGGTCCTCCTTGGAAAAGGTTGTCCCGCCGCTGCCTGCCCGATGGTAAAGGGCACGGGAGCGATTCCAGCAGCCGGTACACAATGCAGCAGTCTCCGGGGGATAAGAGCAAACCCCCAATGCCTCCCACACAGCCTCAGTGAATCCCGTCATATTACTTTAGATGGGAGTTGCCCGCGATGCTCTGAACCACTGGCGACCTTATTGCATATGTGGTGGGGGTGTCGTTTCATATGTCCTTACTGGGCAAAAATTGGTTCCTTTCTGGCAGGGATTCTGGGGCAGCGGGTGTGGTGGGATGCCTCCCTAATTGTGTTAGATAATTTACGTCCCACGCAGCCCAAAGGGACCTGGGCTCGTTTACTACTGCGTAAGGCTTGTCTGGTGGGTAAAGAGCCCGTGTTACGTAATTGGAGGGAACGGCGCCCGCTCTCTTTTTGGGAGTGGCGCAATAGTTTCCATCAATTAATGCTCTTGGAGTGTAGGTGTGCCTGGGGTAGTGCTCGGAGGTGGCCGACCTTTCAGAAGCTCTGAGACCCTTACATCCAAAACCTGAGCCCTGGCAGTCGCAATGCAGTGTTGCAAATGGGTCTTTAACGAAGCCTATAATTACAGGCCTCTTGTGGTGGCTCACGCAGTACGGCCCCTGGAGGCCTACCTTTGATGGGTTGGATGGTGACTATGGGAAGGGGGGGGTTGGGGGGGTTTGGGAGGGGAGGCTATAATTTGAAAATATACCTGTACCGTTCATTGGTCTCCGGGTTGGGGATCAGAAACAACTCCGCTTGGAGTCCACTTTCTGTTTTCAATGTATTTATTGTGCATGGGTTTAAATAAAGTTTTCCAAAAAAAAAAAAAAATTCTATGCAAAGGCAATTAAGAGAACTGAGTGCACTACCCCGTTATCACAAACCCAATGAGCCTACAATGGAGCCTGCTCCTGTGCCACAGTAAATTCAGAAAGCTGTCTAGGCTTGAAAAAAATATGATTTTTATCATATTCAACCAAACAAATGCCAGGAAAACTCAACACAAACTTCATCCCCAGGTCAACAGCAATGGGCGCAGAGCCAGAAAGTCCTGGCACTGCTTGTGTGAACCAAGAAAAATCAGAAAACATATGAATTTGAGCCAACAAATAGCTCATTCATTGGATGAAAATAAAGCTTAAAGCTGCATTGCAGTGGCCCCGTTTAGCCCTCCCGAGGAGGACTGGGGCTAGCATTAGAGCATCCGCTGGTGGACCCTATGCTTGCGGTCTGGAAAAGTGTGGCTAGGCAGTTAGGCTTTGAACCTTCCCTGTCCCTGAAGCAGGAAGATTTGTTCCCTCTCGGAGCATTGGATCCAGGCCAGTTTGGTTGGATGAGCATTAACAAAATGGAATGGGTGATGGATTATATTAAGCAGGATCAAAACAAAAAATAACTTGCTCCCAAAAACTATACAATTACTCCAATAAACCTACGACCTATAATCCAACATATAACTCAATCTCAGGCTATTAATGACCTCAGATGGCACAACTCCACATTTGATGATAAATCACCTTAGGTGTTGTTAGATGCTCACATCACCGGTCATAGCCTACCCTACCTTCCAAAATCAAAAATACCAATATCTTCCATCAATTAAAGACACCCTAAACTTCAATCACGGGAAAAGTCTCAAATTATTTCTAAATCCAAAGAGCTAAAATGAAATCACTAGTACACATTCACTCATTCACACTTACAAACCTCACTCACACACTAATCCATAACATTAGAAACAGCGTCAATCCAATCAGCGTACAATTTAAATGAAAAAGGCTGAACGCAGCCTAAATCAAATACTGGAGCGATACCTGCAATTATAATAGAAACAGTGAGAAATTCAAAAGTATAACAATGCCAATATTAAGCACTGAAAAACTTATCTTGCAATAATGAAACATCCAGCCAGGTCTCTAACTCCTCAATGAACGCTGCTCATGGTGAATTTCAACCTCCAACAAAGGAGCCATGGAACACGGGAGAGACATCCAAAATCCTAGTGTTGTCATATAACTTTTAAATATGACTAAAGCTCGCTCGACAAAAGCCTTTGTTTCGCCGTTCACCGGCTTCTTCAGGAGCAACGTCATGCACAATGATAGCTACAAAAAATGGCTCCACACCATCTCCCACCATCACAACTTGGCGTGTGACGCGCCTAATAACATAGCCATACACCAATCAAAAGCTCATTCAAAACCATGACGTCAGTTTAAAGAAACAGACATCAGACATCATTCTTAAACACATGAACTGCACAGTGACACCCTAACCAAACAGAGGCGAAAAATATCACATACAAAAAAATTCTCATAAACAGATCAATAGAATCTCTCAAAAAAATAATGTCCATTCAAGGCGATCATTAAGTCCATGAGGCTGCAAAGTTTGTAATTTGAAAATCCATCGCTGTTCCTTTTGCAAAAGCACTTTCTTACGGTCACCCCTGCGAATGTCAAGGGGTACCGATTCCAATACCGTACATCGAAGAGTCTCAAAAAGATGCCGGAATCGAGGCAATGCTGTACCAATGGAGTATCAAAACGAGCTTTCTTAAGACTATATTTATGCTCCGCTAATCGAGTCCGCAAGGGTCTGGTGGTTTTTCCTATATAAAGCATTTGACATTCACACCAGATGCCATAAATCACATAGGAAGTATTACAAGTCGTAGCTACCATCAAATTTCTGACTTGAGAACTATACTTCTCACACATGGATGAACTCATAATAGTACAAAATGAGCAATGTTGGCAAGCTGAATGACCTTGCGTGGATGACAGAGGAACTCCAGTACGTCTTAAAACTGCAGGACATAGACGATCTTGAAGGTTACGTCCTCTACTATATGCCATCCTCAATTCACAAGTAGTAAGATTAGGGTGACGATGAATAAGGCCCCAATGTTTACGAATCATAGAAGATATACGATGAGATAAACTGGAAAAAGGTAAAACACATGTAACTGTAGGCACTGAAGACATAGGCGTTGATGCAGGATGAGGATGCAAAAGCCAATCCCGATGATTGTACTTTGCCCTTTTATAGGCTGTATTGATTACTGATAATGGATACCCCCTGTTGAGAAATTTTTTCCATCATACCTTTAGCTTGTAATCGAAACTCTGTATTAGTAGAACATATTCGACGACACCGCAAAAACTGCGAATAAGGCAAACTGTGTTTTAGATGAGAAGGATGAAAACTAGAAAAATGCAACAGAGTGTTACGATCGGTAGGTTTAGAGTACAATGTAGTAACAAAACTGTTATGATGTTTCAATATTTTTACGTCTAAAAAATGTATTTCATATGCTTGGACATTCATCTCGAACTTGATGGTATCATGGCAAGCATTCAGATATACAAAAAAATCTTCCAATTGGGCACGAGAACCACACCATAAGAGAAAAATGTCGTCTATGTAACGATACCACCGTATTATATATTGCTGATAAAGTGAAGTATAAACATAACGTTCTTCATAGTCACTCATAAATAAATTTGCTAGTGACGGTGCAAATGTAGCACCCATCGCTGTACCCGATATTTGCTGTATAAAGGTATCTTGATAAACAAAATAATTCTCTTTAAGTGCTAAAGTCGCCAAATCTAACAACACTGAAGTAGATACTCTGTGTGGCAACATTCGAGCCTCCCAGATTTTTTGCATAATTATTAAAGCTTCTCCTTGAGGAATCGAGGTATAAAGGGCTGCTACATCCAAACATACCATATATGATACTTGCTCAATTAAATGTTCATTCTCCAATAGCTGTAAAAAATGAGTGGTATCTTTCACATATGAACGGATCTTAGAAACCTCATTTTTCAAGAAAACATCCAAAAAAATGCCCACTCTCTCCAATAGAGAATCATTACTAGATAAGATAGGTCGCCCAGGAGGAGAAGTCATATTCTTGTGGATCTTCGGTAGAATATAAAAAACCGGTACTTTTGGATATGGTGGATTCAAAAAAAGATTCTCTTTAGAGGTTAACTGACCCAGATCATACGCTTCAGAAGTAATAGTTTTAATCTTCAATTGAAGAGTTTCAGTAGGATCTACCATTAGAATTCTATAATGATGAGGGTTATTTAGTTGCCGCCAGACTTCTTTCTCATAATCAGTAACATTCATAAGCACAACCGCACCTCCTTTATCAGCACGCTTAATGACCACATGAGTCATATTAGATAACTCCTGTAAAGCTGCATAATCAATAGATGATAAATTTTTAGGATGATTATGATATTTCATTTCTAACTGTGCTAAATCGGCCAGCACCACTTGTCGAAAGGTATAAAGTAATGGATCTAAAGGACCAGGTGGGGTCCATGTAGACTTTAATTTAACTACCGAGGAATCTGGCATTGAAGGAACATCACTAAAAAATAATTTCAACTGTAAAGCACGTACCAGGCGTTCAACTGCTACTCTACTAGTGAATTTATCATAGCTAGGGCCATATACAAATGACAAGCCTCTAGCCAGAACTGATGTTTGAGCAGGAGTCAAAATAACACTCGAAAGGTTCACCACCGTCATCAATCCTGAGAAGTTAGACCGTCTTTCTTGCGCCGGGAACGTGTTGAAAGCCCTTGAAAATTTTGCTGTTTATCATGGCAGGGCCATTTCCTCTCCAGAGGAGAGATTCTGGAATGCTGCATGGTTTCTCCTCCCCCCACTTTTTTTCACCTTTCCAGTTGAAGCAATTTCTACACCGACTAGGCTCGATAACTGGCCTCTGTGCATCCCCTTGAGGAGTGTTTTTTATTAAACCGCTTAGAGGTTGGATGTTTTTGGCTCAGTTGCATAAGATAATAATGCAAGCATATCAGGAACAGCATACTTATCAAGCCAATTGGGCTAGGGACCTGGGGAGGGACTGGTCGGAACAGCACTGGGCAATGCTGTGGGAAAACACTTCCAAAATGTCGGTGTGTCAGTCACATCTTGATTCTCAGTATAAATTATTATTCAGAATGTGTCTTACTCCTTCCAAATTGCATGCTTTAAATAAGGCCTATCCGACTTCCGGTGACATGGTGGGCTAAGCAGGACGTCTCCTACTTAGCTCCGGAACCTGTATCCTCTACCCCGGCTATTTACCTTCCTAACGAACGCTACTTGTCGCAGGCCGGGGGAACGCATACTTACCTTTGCAGGGGGTGTCTATTTACTGAAGCCTCTGGCAGATAGAACCCGCATGGCAACAAAACCCCCCCGTCGTGAGCGGGCCCGAGGCGGTGAAGCAAAGATGGCGGAGGGAGCTCCTGATGAGTTGCAACCGGCGGCCGCGCCGTCAATGGTAGCGGAGGTTTCGCGGGCTGTGGTGGAAGCCCTGGAAGGCCGTTTGGGGGGTCTGGCTTCCCAGATCACTGAGGTGGCTCAGGCGGTTGGCGATTTTACCCGCCGAGTGGAGCAGGTGGAGCAGCGTCTGGGAGCCCTTGAAGACACATGTGGGCAAGACGGGGCTAGGGTTAAAAAGCTGGAAGAGGCCTTGGCCTGACACACAGAAAAGCTTGAGGACCTTGAGAACAGGAGCAGACGGAACAACCTGCGCTTCATCGGCATTGAGGAGGCGGTGCAAGAGAAAGATCTGCGAGGTTACCTGGAACGGTGGCTGCCTGCTAATCTGCCCCTGGAGGCGGAGATGGGGGCCATAGTGCTGGAGAGGGTGCACCGGTTGGGGCCCTTCCGGGCAGGTGACAACAGACCCCGAGCGGTGATCGCGCGCTTCTTGAACGCTGCTCAGAAGAAGGGGGTCCTGCGTGCCTCAAGACTGCAGCGGTGTTCTGGAGGTGAGCCCGGCAGGGTCCTGATTTTCCAAGATTACTCGGCCGGAGTGTCTCAGCGGCGCCGGGCTTTCAAAGATGTCTGCAGCCGGTTGATCGCACGTGGTCTACGCTTCACGATGGCCTACCCAGCGACTCTCCGTGTTGACTGCGATGGAGGTCGGCGGACCTTTTCCACACCGGAGGCAGCCTTAGACTTCTGCAATGGCCTGAGCTGAGGGACGGGACTATCTCCAGTGGAGTTTGCTGCAGAGGACTCTCCTGTTCTTTTCATTTTGTTCAGGAGGCTGATGGACGCTAGTTCTGGGACTTGGTGAGACTGGTGGAGGGTTATCCGGGCATGCATGGACTTGGGGAGGCCTTTTTCTACTTTTTCCTTTCCTTTCCCCTAGGCCTCTTCTCCCATTCTTCCATCTCCTGTGGGGTGGACGGAAGGTGGTCCCGTTGACTCATCAATGCCACCTTTGTTAGTTTTGGCCTGAGTGTCTGTACAGGCGGCGGGGCTCCTTACCGATGCCTGGTTGAGTGGCTTACGGTTGGCCCCGGGGCCGTTTTGGCCTTACTAACTATATAAACGTTTAAATGGTCATTTGTTATCTGTATGCCTAGGGAGGTGAGGGTTTTTTTTCTTTTACTGTCAGTATTTTCTGTATATATTTTTATTTTTTCATTTGACTTTTGCATTTCTTAATTTAATTTTCTTTTTTCTTTTCCACTCTCCCACTCAGTACTGATTTAGCTGTTCTTTCCCCTACTGCATTTGCAAGGTCTGGCTGACTAGGCCGGGGTATGGGTAGCACTGGGGGGGCGTGGGGGGGGGGGCGCTCGCTGTTGACTGTGGGGAGCGGTTTGTGGGGCCGCTGTGGGTGCCTCCTCTGGCAGCGTCTCTCTGGGGGTCTGTGGGTGATCGTATGCTGTAATGTGACCCTGGCCCTGTACTGGCTGGAGATGTATTCTGATACTGGGGGGGGGCCCAACTATGGGGGGCTGTGGAGGAATCAGGGGCTTGAAGGGTAGGTTGCTCATTCTTGGTTGGGAGGTACCCTGGGGGGTGTGGGGAGGGAGGGATAAGGCCCTGGAGTTGGGGACTGTGTTCTCCTACGCAGCCTGTTACGTTTATCTGCTGCAAATGATGATATTGGCGACATCCTGTGGGGCTGGTTTCTCTTCCTTGAAGTTGCCTGAGTACGGGAGGAAGGGATGGTCACTGGGGCTGGGAGAAACTGGGGATAAGTTGGGGGTCTGGCCAACCGGGATAGCGGGGAGGATCTTGACTTGTTCGGGGGGGGGGAGGGTTCTGCAAGCACCGGAGGTCACGGAGGGGCCAGCGGTTGAGGTGGGCTGGGAGGTAGAGGTGGTTGGGTTAGGGAGGGGAGGCGGGGAGGGGGGGTACAGGGTGGGCTGGGTGGGGGGGGTGGGGAGGCGGAGGGATGGGGGGGGTGGGTGGAGTGCATGGCTAGTAGCGGGTATGGTAGATGCGCGTGGGACGGATGGTGACTGTATGTATGTTAGTGGGAGGATGCGGCTGTTGTGTGAGCCTTGGTTGTGGATGGTGGGTGAGACCCTAGGCTGGGGGGGTCTTCACCCTATGGAAGTTTGGTTGCTGGTTTTATGGCGGCCCTTTGGGCATATGTGTAATGACTGCTGGTGTTAGGATAGCATCTTGGAATGTTTGTGGCCTTGGTTCCCCGATCAAGCGCTATAAAGTGCTTCAGCTTTTGAAACGTAAACAGATTGGGGTGGTCATGCTACAAGAGACCCACCAGTCTATGGAGGAACACGGGAAGTTATGTAAAGGTCATGTTACTAAAGTGTATGGATCCCCGGCAGTAGGGAAAAAGAGGGGGGTGGCCATTTTGTTCACCCGCTCCGTGGATTGGGTGGAGGAGCGAGTGGAGACTGATCCTGAGGGCTGGTATGTGTGTGTGGGGGGGACACTGGCAGGGTTGAAAGTGGCGCTTTGCTCGGTTTATGCCCCAAATGTATACGATGCCCGTTTTTTTCAGGCTCTCACCCGGATTTTGGCGGGCACTGCCGGATATCAGGTCATACTCGGGGGGGATTTCAATGAAGTGCTGGATGGTGAGATGGATCTTTCCGGGCAAGCCGGTGGTTGGAGCCAGCGGACCCGGAGGCATCTGTGGGGGCTGTGCGAAGGCCATCAGCTCTTAGACATCTGGCGGACTCTTCACCCGGGAGAACGGGAATACACTCACCAATCTCGGGCGCACGGTTCGTGGTCGCGCATAAATTATTTCTTGGTTTCGGCCTCCCTATTTAGTCGGGTTCAAGATGCAGAGGTTGGTCCCTCCGTTCTTTCCGATCACGCGATGGTGATGCTCGAACTTAAAGATGGTGATCCGGGTCGGGGCCGGTTATGGCGCTATCCCCTGGAACTCTGTGGGGACCGGCATTTTGAACAGTTTCTTAGGGACCGTTGGAAGGATTACGCTACCCTTAATGACCAGCTCGGGACTTCTCCCGCTCTTTTTTGGGAGGCGGGTAAGGCCGTCCTCCGCGGCGACATTATCAGTTATACCTGTCAGCGGCGTAAGCGGCTGAATCAGCAGATCTTGCGGCTGGAGCGGGACTTGGGGAAGGCACGGCGACTGGTGGCGGGCTGTCGGACCGCGGAAAACCAACGCAAGATGCGGGAGCTCCAGATAGAGCTGGAGATGCTCCTTCATAGGAGAGCGCAAAAGTCTCTGTTGTACTATCGATTCCGGCTGTATCAACACGGAAACAAAGCTGGCTGACTGCTGTCTTCCCTGGTGAGACCTGCCGGGGGTTCCCGCACCATTGGGGCTGTGCGGCATGCAGATGGGACTTTCCGGCGGGATGGTGCCGGTATCGAGGCGGTCTTTACTGATTTTTTTAGGCATCTTTATGCGGGGAGGGGGCTCCGGCGGCGGCAGGTCTGGACTTTCTTAGAGACTGCCGTTTGCCCCGGCTTAGTGAGGAGGGCAGGCAGGCTTTGAGTCAGCCCTTATCGGGCCGGGAGGTTCAGGAGGGGATTAAGCATTTAAAGTTGGGCCGGGCACCTGGGGTTGATGGTTACCGTAGCGAGTTCTACAAGGTGTTGGGCGGAGATGTGGTGGTACCCCTCGTGGGCTACTTTGAGGACTTGGTGCGCAGGGGGCAGTTTCCTTATGAAGCCAATAAGGCATTGATCACTATCCTCCCCAAGCCTGGACGCGACCCACTCTTGCCTAGTTCGTACCGCCCTATCTCGCTTCTTAACGTCGATATTAAGTTATTGGCCAAAATAATGGCGGATCGATTAGCACAGTTTCTGCCGGATTTGATTCATAGGGACCAGGTGGGCTTTGTGCGTGGCCGTCATGCTGCCTTTAGTGTACAGCGCATCCTGCTTTCTATGTGCGCGGAGCCAGTGGCGAACCAGGGATCCATGCTTATTAGCTTCGACGCTGAGAAAGCGTTCGATAGGGTTAGGGATTTCATGTATCAGACCCTGGATGTGATGGGCTTTTCGGGGTTCTTTGTTGATGTTGTCCACCTCCTGTATGCTGAGCCCAAGGGGGCGCTTCTGGTGAATGGCTCCATGACCGCGGTGTTCGACATCCAGAAGGGCACTCGTCAGGGATGCCCGCTCTCTCCGCTTTTATTTGTCTTGACACTGGAGCCTCTGCTACAGCGGATCCGGACTGCCACGGGGTTTCAGGGTGTCTCTGTGGGGAAAGCTGAAGTCCGCGTTGCGGCTTTTGCCGATGATTTATTAGTGCATCTGGGCAGACCTCGAGAGGGGCTACCCCATTTATTGCGGCTTATTCAGGAGTACGGGGTGCCGTCGGGGTTTCGTTTGAATCTTGACAAATCTGAGGCGATGTTGTTAGGCCCTGCGGCTCAGAAGGGGTGGTCTGGTGAATTTCCGCTGAGATGGGCTACCGGTCATTTCAAGTACCTTGGCATATATTTGCCGGCATGGCTACAAGACCTATATTCTCTCAATGTTTCTAAGTTGGTCGCTGCTGTTTCGGTGGCGGTGGACAAGTGGCGGGATCTGCCCTTATCCCTGGGAGGCCGGGTTGCGTTGTATAAAATGACCCTGTTTCCCAAGATTTTTTATATGCTTCAGATACTCCCGGTGTTTCTTAAGCGTACGGATCTACGGAAGATACACGTGCTGCTTAATCGCTTGCTGTGGCGGGGGCGGCGGCCGCGGCTCCGTCTAGCCGTACTCCAGCAACCGCGTCTTTTGGGGGGTCTGGGCCTCCCTGACCTTCGCAAATATAATGTAGCGTGTCTATTGCGTATTGCACGGGACTGGCTCTGGGATCTCGAGGACTACTCGCCTCTGGAGCTGTTTCGGGATGCGGTGAGGCCGTTTCACCCATGGTTTCTTATCCATGCCCGGAGGATGCGGGGTCTCCCTCGGACCCTGCGGGAGGTGGTGGTGGACCCTGTTCGGAAGGCCTGGAGCTTTACCTGCATGGCACGAGGTTGGTCGACGCATTATTCCCCCTACATCCCGCTATGCGGGAATGCAGACTTTTTGCCCGGTTGGGGGGATCTTTGTTTGATAGGTGGGCTCTGCTGGGGCTTGAGAACTTGGAGCAGATGGTTTCTCTGGATGGGGTGGTGGAGGACTTTTCTCAGCTTTGCCGGCAATATCCGTTGGAGCCGCGGGATGTCTTCCCATACTTGCAGGTCCGTAGCTATCTTCGGGGGGTCCCTCGGGAGGCTTTGCGGGGGGAGGTTAGTTCCTCTCTTGAGGCGGCGCTCAGGGGAGCGGATATGGGTGTGAGGGTCTCCTACCTCCATCAAATGCTTTGGGAGACTGCTGAGCCTATGCCGGTGGATGAGCTAGCCAGGGCTTGGTCCGCGGAATTGGGGGAAGTGGTTCCTGCAGAGGGGCTGCTGAGTGCCTTGGCAGGCCTTCCTAAGTTAAGTGTGCAGGTACTTCATCGCGATGCCCAGTTTAAAATACTGCGTCGTCTATACTTTGCTCCGCACAGGGCGTGGCGGGCAGGGCTCGCCAGCACTCCTGGCTGCCCCCGGTGTGAAGAAGCTCGAGCCACGCTGGGGCACATGTTCTGGACCTGCCCGCGGGTACAGATGTTCTGGGAACGGGTGGTACGTCATTTGACTCAGTGCCTGCAGTGGCCCCTATCCTTGAGTGCTGGCAATGCGGTCCTGGATGTGTGGGATGACGCATGGGGGGTTGCCTTTCATCCCGGGACGTTGCACTGGTTGCGCTTGGTGTTGCTGCTTGCTCGTTTGACAATACTGCAGAAGTGGCTGGATGCCTCGGGGCCTGTGTATGGTATTTGGAGAGTGAAGCTACACGAACTTCTGCTCTTGGATCGGCTGTTTGCTGCCGGGCACCCGGGGCGCTGGCAGAGGTTCTTGGATGGCTGGGGGCTCCATCTTTCTCTCCTACCGGTCCGAGTGCGTAGTAGGATCCTAGGTGGTTTATGATGGAAAGGCCGCGTTTGATGGTTGGAGTCACTGTCTACCCGCTTGGATGATGTGTGATGTGTGTATGCCTTGAGGGGGGGGATGGGGGGGTAGGGTTGTGTGGTTGCAGACTGGGTGAGGGGCCGTATGCTGCCATGCCGAGGGAGGTGGTACGTCTCAGCTGTTTGGTTATGGTCAGGCCTGGGAGAAGAGTACACCCTGGGCCTGTCCAGATCCTTGGGCTAGGACTGACGTACTGGGTTGATGAGGGGCGATAGCGGGCGGCACGGGATGGGGGGGTTGATGGTCCTCCTTTCCCTGTGGCTGCCCTGGGGGACTTGCCTTCAAAGCTAGTTCGTTTGTGCTGGGTGGCTGTTCATAATGATCCCTTCCTCTGTCTGTCTGGCCACAGTGTATTACATTTGTACGCATATTTCTGCCTTTCATACCAGCGTGGTTGTGTTATTTCTGTATACATAGTTGCCTGTTGTATGTTGCTGGTGAAAATTAATAAAACAAATTTGAACTAAATAAGGCCTATCCAGCAGATTGCTGGAGAGGAAGTGGCAGGAGAGGCATGCTCTATCATATAACATGGGGGTGTGATGGGGTGACGCCCTTTTGGGTAAGGGTGACCGAACTCTGTTTTCTCATCACAGGACAAATCCTAGTGCTTGAACCTACCTTACTGTTACTGGGCTGTATGGAGGGGCCACCTGCTGTATGCTTAAATAGGGAGGAGCTTGCCAACTTTTTCTTCCTAGCGGTGCGTCTCTCCATTGCGGCGAAGGACTACTAATATTATTATTACTGCTGAGCATTTGTATAGCACTACAAGCACTGCACAGACACATGTAAAAGATGGTTCCTGCTCATCATTGCTTATAATCTAGTCAAGGCAGACAACACAGTAGCTGTAGACACAGGATACATCTAGGGGAAATGGTAAGGAAACAGAAAGGAGACCAGGTGAGTCAAGATCCAAAAACGGCAGTGAAGAGGTACTTTTTCAGCCTAGATTTGAAAAGGGCCAGAGAAGGCATCTGACGTACAGACTCAGGTAGTTTGTTCAAGGCATAAGGAGCAGCAAGGTGAAAGGAGTGAAGTCTGGGGTTAGGAATAGAAGAGAGAGGCACAGATAGAAGTGATTTGCCAGAAGAGTGGAGTTCCTGAGGAGGGGTGTAGGGAGAGACAAGAGAGGAAAGATTGTGAGGAGCTGTAGAGTCAATGCACTTGTAGATCAGCAGGAGAAGTTCAAACTGCTGGATACAGAAATGGATAGGGAGCCAATGAAGTGACTTGAGAAGAGGGGTAATATGAGCATGATGAGACTGGTGGAAGATTAGCTCCACAGCAGAATGTTGAACATATTGAAGGGGAGACATGATTCAGAGGGAGACTAGCAAGGAGTAGGTTACAATAGTCTAGAAGAGAGGTGATTAAAGAGTGGATAAGTGTCTTAGTTGTGTGTTCAGAAAGGAATGGGTGGATTTTGTTGATGTTATAAAGAAACAAATGGCGGGTCCGTTTTTTGAAGGCATTTACATGGGTAACTGCCCTAGTTACCTGTGTAAATACCTTAACAGGGAATTTTTGAAAGCACCTATTTATTTATTTTATTTAGACAGTTTTTGTATACTGCCTTATCCTTCAATCAAAGTGGTCACAACACAATTGGGGGATACATTTAACACGTGGGGATATGAGACACATACACTAATACTTACTGGGAACATGGGCAATGGAGGGTTAAGTGGCTTGCCCAAGACCACAATTTAGATGTGTACAAGACCAAAAAAGCCTTGCAAGACCACAAGGAGCATCTGTGGGACTAGAAACCCCAGTCCTTCTGGCCCAAGGTTGCTGTTCTCTAGTGGGATTTGAACTGCCAACCTTCTGGCCTGAAGTACTTTGCCCCAACCACTAGGCTACTCCTCCCACCTATATGGGTAGTACTTTTGAAAATTCCCTGATTTGTCCCTTAGGTGCCCCAATGCTATGCAGTTAGCATTGGGACATGTTGGGGGCGTTCCAGGGAGGAGTGGGGGTGGAGGAAAGGGCCAAGTGAGTAGCTGCAATTTTCGATGCTAACAGTTAGCCCTTGGCACCCTAAAGATGGACGGCCTGGTGGAAGTGAAAATCTGGGTTAAGCAGCGCATAGCCTGCTTAAATGAAAATTTGGCCCGGCATGTTTTAGCTATCAGTTGGATGTGTGTGAAGAAGACAGAGGAGACAAAGACGACCACAAGGTTGCAAGCTGAGGAGACAGGGAGGAGTAGAGCGTTATCCACAGAGAGTGAGAAATGAGAAATAAGTCTCTACTCCTCCCTGTCTCCTCAGCTCACAACCTTGGAGTCAGCTGGCCCCAATGATACTGGATTGCTCGCAGAAGCTTGTCCTCATCATGGAGATGGAACAGGGAGTGGCTCACATGAGGGAAACAATGGACAGATTTGAAAACCTGTGGGCTCCTGTGAAATAGTTTTCTGACTAACTGAGAGAGGGAGGGTGTGGGATAATGTGGGAGTTGCCGATTCATTGATTAGCTCAAAAGGGCTTATGTGTTCGCTCTTATGGCCAAGGTACTATGTTGGGTTGGTTTTGAGCTGGAGTGTCGTAACACAGAGGACTCATCTGATGATGCTCCCCCGCATCTGTCTCCCTCTTGTTTTTCTCCTTCTCAACTTATTTAATACTGTACTCTACTTGAACCTGCCTTACTGTTACTGGGCTGTATGGAGGGGCTATCAATATCCGTGTTTAATGTACATTGCCAAGTTTAAGTTACAATTTAAACCGCTTTGATTGCAATGATAAAACAGTATAAAAAAGCTGTTAAATAAAAATAAAATAAATACTTTCCCTTTTCTGCTCCCTTCTTTTTCCATAGGTATCTCTTTTTCTCTCTTTCCCCTGCCCCGCTCTTGTTCTTTCCAAGTGCAATCTGGGATTCTAAGCCATAATGTCTGGAAAAAAAAAAGCAGGCACCTCTAGATGCAGACATGATTTCACAAATGTGGGCATGCCCGATATGGATGTCTGTGGGGGCATCTACAGTACATAGACATCCCCAGAATAGTATTCCAGAATCTGGACCTCTAGGAATAGCTTAATGGTTAGAGTAGTGGACTAGGATCACGGATGCCAAGGTTCAAATCCTGCTGCTAGTATCATTGCTGCTAGTAGCATCACCAGTGCATCCTGCTGCTCGTGCCCATTGCCAACACTAGTGAATCTCTCCAAGGCTGATAGCAGTGGCAATTACCCCTGAAACTGCAACACAGCACTTACCCTCTGTCCCCAGGGCTGTATCATGGTTTAATTCTATTCAATCTGCAGCTTCAGCGCCCCCTCTGTCGCAGGCTTCCAGTTTATTCAAGACCGGAAGTCTGGGGCCAAAGCGGCAGATTGAATAGAATGAAACCATGATGTAACCCCAGAGACAGAGGGTAAGTCCTGTGTCACGGTAATTGCCACTGCTGTCGGCCCTGGAGAGGAGTGCCAGTGGCAGCAATGGGCACGGGGGGCACCCTCACAGGGCCGGCATTCTAGGGGACCGCCTAGTTCACCTGTGTACTGGGGATAATGGAATGCTATCTTCTCTACACCTTTTGGATGTTCTTCAGCCCAAAGAAGCACTTTCCTAATGCTTATTCATGCCTAGAGCAGGTCTAAATTTAGATGTGATTCCAGATGTCCAAGACATTTCTCAATGCCCCAGCCACACCTTCACCATACCCCTGTTCAGATTTGGAAGTCCATAGATCTGGCTTGGCTCTGGAGATGTCTCTGTGTCTGTTTTCAGACATCCAAAGCACAATTAGGGCTTCCAAAATAATCCTAATTTTGTATACATGGCCCTGCTAAAATATGCAGACATATTTAACTGTACCTTATCTGGTGATAGAGAGACATAGGGCCCGATTCTGGGACATGGGTTGTGGGGCCGCACGTCCCGGCAGGACGTGCAGACCCGCAAGCCATGTGGGCCCAATTCCCCTTCCGGCTCTCCCCATGCATCCTGAGCATCAGGATGGGGAGAGCTGGCGGGGGGCGGGAGGAGCGGGATCAGGGTGGGATGGGGCAAAGCGGGGGCGGGTCAGCCTGAAAGGATGTATAGGGCCGATTCAGGTCACGGCCCTGTATGTCCTGCCAGGCCAAAGGGGACATGCTGTTTATTCCACCTCAAAGGAGAAATAAGCAGAACAAATCCAGCGATCAAGCCCGTGTAGCCCCCCCCCCCTGGGCTGGGGCCAGATGTGGAGGAGTCCCTGCCTCCCGGTCCAGGCCCTGGCAGGCCAGGTATGTGGGTCAGACGGCGGGGAAGGGGGGGGGGGGGCGAAGCCACGGGAGTTGGAGGCACCTGCAGGGAAGACATCCCTGCAGGCAGCAGGGGCACACCGGGCCATCCATGGCCCCAATTCTGTGCATTGCGGGAACATTTCATTCCTGTGGTCCAAAATCAGGTCTAAATGGGCCCATCTTCCTCGGGGACATCTGCACAGCCCAGACATCCCCTTACCTGAATCTGGCTCTTATTGCCCCTAACTTACCTATCTTTTTATTTGGCTCCTTCTCTTCTGGTGCCTGCATGAACCAACAGAGAATGTCCCCTATGTAGTCTTTCCTTTCCTTATTTGCCTGCCAACCATCCCCCCTACCAATATATTTAACACACAAAATAGTCCTCTTTCCAAATTTCTGAACCTTACCTCTGAGCCTCCACGACAATGCTATTATGCAGCCAGCATCCTGACTGAGTGGCCTTAGAAGAACATTTTCAAAACTTCTGCAATACCTTGCAAGCAGAACTACTAGGTATGCAAATGCATCATAACACCTGAAGTGAAAGAACATTGCTTATGAAAATGTAGGATACCAGCTCTTACCTTTGCAAGGTATCACTCACATCCTCAGTTTACTGTGAACATTTTCAGGGAAAGCACTGGTGAACAGTTGCATATGCAAAAAAGGTTAGCAGCTAGCCGCCTGGGAGTTCTCATGTAATTAGAATTATGCATAAAATGAATTATTTATTCATCCCTCTCAAGCAGACAACATTTTTAGATGCTTGCAAATATCAACAATATATCTCTGAGAAGTATTATACCCCAGGGGTGGGATTACATAAACTTTACTGGTAGTACATTGATATTTGACTTTTAACATTCTTTTAGGGACGCATTTTAAATCACATTTCAAAGTTAATAAGCAGAGAAAGTTTGATGCACTCAGGGGCTGTTAGAAGGCAAAGATATTGTGTTTGTCAGCATCCTACATTACAGAGGCTAAAATCAAAATTTAGAATGTCTTAGAAGTGGAGATCAACATCATAGGTCGTACCTTTTTATTGGGCTAACTTAATACTGTACATTTGTGACTGGCCCCTTCATTATTAATGTCTGCTCTCAATAGCCCACTATAAATGTATGTTGTTCCAATAAAAAAGTTATCAACTGCAACTTATTTATTGACCTTTGCTTATTCAGACCCTAGTCGGCATCCTTACTACTTTATTTTAGAATTCTGTTAAGCAACCAGAAGTAAATTTGTAAACCACCTGATAGGGTACAACATAGCATTTATGAATGCTGTGTTCTGCTTTAGGAAAGTGCAAAGTACTATACCATGTCTGGAAGAGAAATGTAATGTGATAATGGGATCAAACTCATCCAAATGAGCCATCCCTACAGCCATCCATTTCAGTTTCCATGTCTTGGTTTTTGTAATCCATAATGATTTAAAGAGAGATTCTATGGGTATATATGGCAGTGTCTCTTATTGGACTGCTTTCCAACTATATTTCATACCAATTCAATACACTACCATGTTTTATTGCCTCTCCCTTTACGAAAAGGCAGCTGTTTTAAAGCAGAAAGCTTATTTGAAAAGAAATGGCATAGAAAGAGTGTAGGAAGATTTGCTGATCTGCAGTTTCTACTAGAGATTCATTTGAAATCTTTATATCTGTCTATTTATATTCCTTCCTATAAATTACTTTTACTAACACAGCAGAAAATTTGTAGATAATGTATGGGAAATAGACTTTCTATCATATCTCTGCATATGTTTACAGGCCCAGTTGCAGAACTTAGTCACCATGTAACAGAGCAAAGAAGGGATTGGACCTTGTGGTTCAGGAGTTCATAGTGGAATGCTTTAATCACATAAACAAACCCGCTGGTGCTATATACGAGGGGGTACCCAAAAAAACCAGGAATTATTTTTTTCAAATTCTTTACAAAACAACCTTATCCCCTTCAAAATACTCTCCATTACAACTGATACATTTGTCCCACCGGTGCTTCCACTGTTCGAAACATTTTTTGTAGTCATCTTTAGAAACGGCTGACAGCTCCTCCCTCTTTTTTTTCTTGACTTCTTCAATGTTGTCTAATCGGTGTCCTTTCATGCCCCTTTTCATGCGTGGAAAAAAGAAAAAGTCGCACGGAGCCAGGTCAGGTGAGTAAGGTGCGTGGGGCAGCGGAACCATGCCATTTTTAGCCAAAAACTGTCTAACAGAGATGGCTGTGTGTGCAGGTGCGTTGCCGTGGTGGAAGAACCAGTCTCCTGTCTGCCACAAATCGGGTCTTTTTTGACGAACACTGTTGCGCAATCTTCTTAAAAATTCCAAATAAAAGGTTTGATTGACGGTCTGACCTGGGGGAACAAACTGAATGAACTACCCCCTTGGCATCAAAAAAGCAAATCAGCATTGTTTTGATGTTTGATTTGACTTGATGACATTTTTTTGGACGGGGTGACGATGACGTCTTCCATTGGCTTGACTGTTGCTTTGTTTCTGGGTCGTAACCATAGCACCATGACTCATCACCTGTAATGACCTTTGACAGAAAATCTGGATCAGTTTCAAGCTGTTTCAAAACACGACATGTTTCAACTCGATGTTCCTTTTGATTGTCAGTCAGAACCCGAGGAACAAACTTGGCAGCAACCCTTTTCATTCCCAAATCTTCCGTTAAAATTCGCTGAACCGAGCTCCAAGATAACCCACTAATCTCTGACAGTTGATCAATTGTCTGTCGATGGTCTGTGAGCACAAGCTCTCTAATTTTTTCAACATTTTCGTCGATTCGGGCAGTTGATGGACGCCCAGAACAAGGTTTATTTATTTATTTATTTATTCGCATTTCTTATATACCGCACTATTTGCGATCAGCGAGATTTACATAGAACAAACAGTATCCGACAATATACAAAAGTCAGGTCATTACATTGAACAGAAACAAGTAACTTGGACAACAGGGTAAACTATATACATATGCGATACATTGAGTAAGGAAAATTATATATATGTACAAATGAAATTATTAGGTATTGGTTTGTCATCAATCGACATGTCGCCATTTTTAAACCGAGCAAACCACTGGTACACTTGACTTTTTCCCATAACGTCATCTTGATAAGCTGTTTTCAACATCAAAACAGTTTCAGCAGCATTTTTACCGAATAGAAAACAAAATTTCACAGCTGCACGTTGTTCACTTAAACTTGTCATCATAAAAAAAGAAACAAGAACAAAGCAGCGCTAGCAAAAACAATCACTGCAGATGAACAGAACAAGCCAGGTCGACAACACAGGCGGCACTGAACTGACAATGAGTTGCACTATACACGCCTACCGGCAGAAGTGCGTACTACACAAGCTCCGCCCACGGCAATGTTATTCCTGTCGTATAATGGGACCATTCCCAACTCTAAAGAAGTGTTTGAAAGGCCAGACAGAGCCACCCGAACTTACCTAAGTTTTTCAGTAGCCTCAGAGGTATCCCATCAAGCTCCATCGTTTTTTCTTTCAGTTTAGCAAGCTGCCACGAACACAGCTTAATGGGAGACAGCCAACATGGCTTTAGACAAGGAAGATCTTGTCTTACTAATCTGTTATGTTTTTTTGAAGGTGTGAATAAACAGATAAAGGTGAGTCGGTTGATATTGTGTATCTGGACTTTCAGAAAGCCTTTGACAAGGTCCCTCATCAGAGACTTGGCTAAACTAAAAAGTCATGGGATAGGAGGCAGTGTACTATTGTGGATCAGGAACTGGTTAAAAGATAGAAAGCAGAGGATAGGGCTAAATGGCCAATTTTCCCAATGGAGAAAGCTGAATAGTGGAGTACCCCAGGGATCTGTGCTGGGTCCACTGCTTTTTAACATATTCATAAATGACCTTGAAAAGGGAATAGCAAGTGAGGTTATCAAATTTGCAGATGACACAAAACTATTTAAAGGTGTTAAAACCCATGAGGATTGTGGAAAATTGCAAGAGGAGTTTGATAAATTGGAAGACTGGGCATCCAAATGGCAGATGAAATTTAATGTGGACAAATGCAAAGTTATGCACCTAGGAAATAACAACCCAAACAATGGTTACACGATGCAAGGTTCCACTTTAGGAACCACCACCCAGGAAAAAGATTTATGCGTCATCTTGGATAACATGTTAAAACCCTCTGCCCAGTGTGCAGCAGCGGCCAAGAGAGCAAATAGAATGGATATCATAAGGAAAGGAATGGAAAATAAAACAAAGGATATTATAAAGCTTCTGTATCGTTCCATGGTGCGACCGCACCTTGAATATTGTGTGCAATTCTGGTCGCCGTATCTTAAAAAGGATATAGCATTATTAGAAAAGGTACAGAGAAGAGCCACCAAAATGGTAAAGGGGATGGAAGGATACTCCTATGAAGAGAGGCTAAAAAGGTTAGGGCTCTTCAACCTGGAAAAGAGACAGCTGAGGGGAGATATGATAGAGATTTATAAATTAATGAACAGAGTGGAACGGGCTAACATAGATCGATTGTTTACATTGTCAGAATATAGAAAGGCTAGGGTACATGCAATGAAGCTACAGGGTAAACTATTTAAGACTAATAAGAGAAAATATTTTTTCACTCAACGTGTAATCAAACTCTGGAATTTGTTACCAGAGGATGTAGTAAAAGCTGTTAGTGTAGCTGGGTTTAAAAATGGTTTGGACAAGTTCCTGGAGGAAAGGTCCATAAACCATTATAAGGGACCCAGAATATCACTGCTTGACCCAATACAAGCATTGTGGAACCTGTGTCTTTTGGGGAAACTGCTAGGTACTTATGACCTAGATTGGCCACTGTTGGAAACAGGATACTGGGCTTGATGGACCTTGGTCTGACCCAGTATGGCATATCTTAAAATTGTTTGAGATCTCTTACTTCCCTTCCTCTTGTGTTTGTTATCTATGGTCCTACTCCTGGCCCTTCATCTGTGAATACAGAACAAAATATTTTAAACAAGTCTGCTTTACCCTAATCAGCACCTACATATGTATTCCTCTCCGTCACCCTCCAGTCTCACAATGCTGCTTTAGCACTTTTTTCTATTACTAACTTATCTAAAAAGGTCTTATCCTTCACTGATTATTTTTACTTCCATTTGCAACTTTTCTTTCATGGCTTCTCTTAGATTTTCCAGATATTACATAGTAACATACTAACATTGTAAATAACAGTAGGTACTGTAAATAACAGTAGGTACTGTAAAGACAAGGCTGCATACTTTCCCCCTACCTGTTTAATTTATATGCAGAACAAATCATCAGAGAAGCAGGATTGTATGAAGACACCAGAGGTGTGAAGATTGGTGGAAGACTCATTAACAACCGTCGCTATGCTGATGATACCACATTACTGACTGAAAGTGAAGAAGATCTGAAACATTTGCTTCTCACAGTCAAAGAACATAGTCTCAAAATGGGCCTGCACCTTAATGTAAAGAAGACAAAGATCATGACAACTGGCATAATCAACAGGTTCATCATTGAAGGAGAAGAAATTGAAATTGTGAACAACTTTAACCTACTTGGATCAACTATCAATAAAGAAGCAACAAGCAGTCAAGAAATCAGACGACTCATTGCTCTTGGCAGAATGGCTATGAAAGACCTAGATAAGATTCTCAAGAGCAGAGATGTCTCTCTCCATACAAAGATTCGACTTGTTCAGGCCATGGTATTTTCAATAACATCATATGGATGTGAAAGCTGGACAGTGAAAAAGACAGATAGGAAGAAAATTGATGCCTTTGAATTATGGTGCTGGCGGCGAATACTGTGTATACCATGGACTGCCCGAAGAACAAACCAGTCGGTACTAGAGGAGATCAAACCTAAGCTTTCTTTAGAAGCTCAGATGACAAGACTTCGACTTTCATACTTTGGACACATCATGCGAAGAGAGAGATCATTAGAGAAAGACATTATGCTTGGCAAGATAGAAGGTCAACACAAAAGAGGAAGGCCAGCAATGAGATGGATCGATACAATAACAGCAGCTACAGGTACCAGTCTGTCAATAATGAGCCGCCTGACTGAAGACCGAACACAATTTAGGATAGCTATCCAGAGGGTTGCCATGAGTCGACTCCAACTCGACGGCACTTAACAATAACAACAGCATGGTCTATCTAGTCTGCCCAGTAAGGTGGCTAGGGTTGTATCTGTTTTTAGTGCAGGTTGCCCCCTCTATGCCTTTCTTTAGGGCTGTATCTGCTGTTCCATGCAGGTCATGTGTCTTTCTGCAGTCTCTAATAGATTATTTATTTAACAGGTTTTATATACAGCTTTATCATTTCAATCAAAGTGGTTTACATTGTAACTTAAACTTGGTAATGTATATTAAACAGGGATGTCAATAACTTGGATTGTTTTGAGTTAATGGAGGGCTAAGTGACTTGCCCAAGGCCACAAGGAGTGCTAGTGGGACTTGAATGCTGGTCTCTGGGCTCTCAAGCCAGTGCTCCAACCATTAGGCTACTCCTTCCTTTATGAGGGCCAACAACGTTTTCCTTACCCTTTCAGCTACTTCTCTCAAAAATCATGGCAGCATTCTTTTATTTACTTTCCTAACAAAAAGATATGTTGCCCTTAAACTATCTTCTTTCAGTTTTATCCACTGCTTTTCTATTTCCTACAGGTGTTCCCATCCAGCCCTTGATTTATTCCCATATCTTGTCAAAGCTAGTTTTCCTGAAGTCTAAGACCCTTGAATGCCTGCCCTCAATTCAACCTGGGAGCCTTTTAACCAAGAAATTTCTCATTTGGGTGTGGAAAAAGCTTGCACTCTCCCTGTCAGATGAGATTGTCTATCTGGTAAATGCTAACCTTTGGAAGGAGAATAATCTACTCAGTTAAGAAATGTGATCTTGACACAGCCAGTCTAATTTCCAGCCCATTTCCAATTTGACATTCCTTGCAAAGGTTTTTTGTTTATTTAGTATTTAGTTCATGCCTTTCCAATAGTTGTTCAGGGCGAGTTACAAACAGGCACAATAGATATTTCCCTATCCCCAAAGGGCTTACAATTTAAGTTTGTACCTGAGGCAATGGAGGTTATGTGACTTGCCCACTAGGCAGTATTCATCTTTTTTTGGACTCTCTCTCTATTGCCTGCATCTGAAACAATCAGGATTTAGGTGCCGACACAGTATGAAATCTGCCTTCATAGCTAAGTTGGATGAGGTTTGTGTCAGTTAGTCATGACGTTTTACTTATTCATCTTTACATGAGTTCAGTCATTGATTTGTTTCTAATAACCTCCTATTAAAAAGACAGAGGTTGAAGTTGAGGGCATTGCTTTTAAATGTTTCTCACTCTTAATTCCCACACATTTTAAGTCATTATTAACAATGTGTCCGAGTTCAATTTATAATGGAGTCCTTCAGAGATCTATATTGGCTCCCTTACGTTTTAATATAATATTAGCTCCATTAGCCATGTATATTCAAGGGTTCGGGTTTAACCAATTCCTTTTTGCAGATGATTTACAGATTTTGATTTCGTACCACACTGGGATACAACTTTTAGTTTTCAGCCAGTCTATTTGAGTGACTTGAGCTCTATTACTGGCTGGATTCAGTCAAACAGGCTTTTGCTGAACATCACAAAATCAGAAGCTGTCTGGTTCAGTAAGAAAATGATTCTTCCTTCACTTTGTCCTATTCTTGCAGGAAGTCTTTTACCACTTAAGGAGTATGTTACATCACTAGGGGGGTCATTTTGGAAGCTCTATTGTGCTTTTGGTTTCCAGAAATAGGCATAGAGATATCCAAAGCACAGAGACATCTCTACAACCATTTTAGAAACTGGCTCTAGGGATGCCCAAGTCTGATCGGGGATGTGGTAGAGGCATGGCTGGGGCATATCCAGGAACCTGGACATCCCCACATAATCTCAGGAACATCATGGATGTCTGGCATTGCATCTAAGTTTAGACCTGCCACAGACACCTGAAGAGTGCTCATTTTGGTTGAAAAACATCCAGAGGGTATAGAGAAGGTGGCACTCCATTATCCCCAGTCATAAGCACAATGTTAATAGCAGCAATGGAATTTGAACCCTGGCTGCCCTGTTCCTAGCACACTACTCTAACCATTAGGCTCCCCTAGATGTCCAGGTTGTGAAATACGGTTCTGTGGATATCTATGTAGGTGCCCCCACAGACGTCCATATCGGGCACGTCCACATTTGTGACATCATGTCTGCACCTGGACATGCCTGCTTTTATTTCAGACATTCTGGCTTAGACATCCCTTCTAAAATTCCCCTCCATGTGTCCTTTGGGACACTTGACTTTCCAGGCCAATATGTCGAGGATTGTGAGAAACCTTTTCATGTCTCTAAGGCTAGATCTCTGCAATCCAACCTAGATCAGAGAGCTATGACCACCTTGGTTCATGCTTTCATTTTTAGTAGAATTGTTTGCTGCAATTCTCTACTGGGCAGGGTTCATTTTTATTGCATTAAATGGTTACAACTCATCCAAAATATCACAGGTAACATAGGTTTATATACAGAGCCAAACCATATGACTACGTCTCACCATTCCTCAAAAAGCTTCCTTGGTTGGCAGTTTCCAGTAGGCTTGACTATAAAATTCTGTCACCTGTAGAATCTACTTTACTGATATTCCCATTACCTTTGCAAATGGATTGTTCTATGTTGCCCCAGCCAGACATTAAGATCCTCTCAATCTAATCTTTCTGTTTCTCCCCCCTTGTGATTCAGACTTGGAATAACTCACCTAATGGCATTTAACTTCCTGGTTCCTTTGTGATGGAATGCCCTCCCCCTCAATTTAAAGCTAAATAGTTCTGCAAAATAATTCAATTCAAATTAGGACTCAAATTGGTTGCTATTTAAAGCCTTTGGTGGTGATTAATCATTGGTTTTCTAGGTTGTTTGTTTGCATCTGGTCTGCTTCCCCTAGTTCCTTGTGTTTCTCTGCTTTTACTTCAATGTATTTCAGATTGATTGTTGTGCTATTCATTCCCTTCCTCTTTTATTTCCCTGTCTAGTTGTTTGATTCTTTGTTTGCAGTTTTCTTCTCTGATTTTTGTGAACTACTTTGGTAACTGTTTCAGCGAACAAATCCATTCCAGTTCTGTGTCCTAATACTGAACCATGCCATATAGTGATCACCAAATGCACCTTTATACCAGAGGAAGGAACAAATGAGAGGAAAATTTACAAAAAAAAGGAATATAAAATGTAACGCACACTTTCTTATGTAACAATAAAAAAGGATAATAATACAGAATAATAATTTGAGGGAATATATATAATTTAATTAATTAATCTAAGGTACAATAAAATAGAGAACTGTAGGGCTGATACCTGTTCAGGAATTAATGTCTGAACCAATAGCATGGCATCCTGTTACCAGATGGGGCCTACTCTGAATCAAAGACTGAATTAAACAAGATTAATTCCTGTTTTGTTATAATTCAGCATTAAAACTTACAAATCAAGCAATTTTGCCATTTTATGATACTTCGCAATAAAAGCACTTTTACAGATGACTATGTACAGAAGAACATGGCTGAGACGTTCACAGTGCTAGCATTTACAACAATGTATGAACCTGCACACCAGCAACTTTCGAGCATGATGGACCTCTGTTTGCAGAAGGACCACCTATTAGCTACCAGATTTGCTGAAGATGACATACAGGGTTCGGGACCAGTCAATCACCAGGACTTCAGGACAAAGAATTATATGGCTGTACACTGGAACACAGGACATTGGGAAAAGAACAAGATGGAAGAGAAGAGAACACAGACAGACACAACCCAAAAGAATACACATCTGCAGCACTCTAAAAGATGGACAGAATCTGGCAGAATACCTGGGAACTCTAACTTCTGATACAGACTGTTCACCTGCCTGTCTCTCTGAAAGTTAGATAGTGTAGGATAGGATAGGCGTGGTTGTGTCGGATGATCTTAAAGTAGCTAAACAGGTAGAAAAGGCGACGGCAAAAGCTAAAAGGATGCTTGGGTGCATACGGAGAGGAATGGCTAGCAGAAAAAAGGAGGTGATAATGCCTCTGTATAAGTCTTTGGTGCGACCTTATTTGGAGTATAGTGTGCAATTCTGGAGACTGCACCTTCAAAAGGATGTGAACAGGATGGAGTCGGTGCAGAGGGTGGCTACTAAAATGATTAGTGGTCTTCATTATAAAGCATATGAGGACAGACTGAAGGATCTTAATATGTACACCTTAGAGGAAAGGCGGGATAGAGGTGATATGATTGAGATGTTTAAATACCTCCGTGGCATAAATGATCAGGGAGAGAGCCTCTTTCAATTGAAAGCAAGTTCTGCTACGAGGGGACATGGGATGAGGGTGAAGGGAGATAGATTCAGGAGTGATATGCGGAAATATTTCTTTACGGAAAGAGTAATGGATCCGTGGAATAGTCTCTCAGTGGAGGTGGTAGAGATGAGGACAGTAACTGAATTTAAAAAAGCATGGGACAAACACAGAGGATCTCTAAAGGTAAAAAGGGGACTGTTGTAATTGTTGATATGGAAGGACAGACTAGATAGGCCATGTGGTCTTTTTCTGTCATCATATTTCTGTGTTTCTATGTTTCAAGGGCAAAACCTCAGGATGGAGTGAATTTCTCCCACAGATCTGCAGCTTGGTGTGACCATGCAGTTCATCTCAGCTGACGTTGGACCTCTGCCAGTGCAGAACAAGTCAATGACATTGGTTCCTAAAACAGAGATTAGGTTTCTTGGTAATTGCAACATAGGACTGAATAACATCCTAGGAATCCTATGGATTCCTGTGAAAAGGAGGATAGCAGTTTTTCCCTAGACACACCAAGTATTTATATATGTGTATTTATCTGCTACTGATAATATTTTCTAAAGAACAGAATCTTGAGTTGGCTGTAGAAGAGGAGATAAAAGTGATTTGCTTGCTGAACCGAGTTGCTGAGAAGTAGTATAGCAGAAAATAAGAGTGACAAGCTGCAAAATTAATGCATTTGTAGGTCAGTAGAATAAATTTAAATGGTATGCAGAAATAGAGAAGGAACCAATGAAGTGACTTGAGAAGAGGAGGGTCCTGGCAGGGTTTGCACAGTAACTTCCTTTTTCCTTGCTCTTTACTTCTACCATATTGAATGATGCTGAAAAGATCAAGAGAAGATCTAAATCATTTTACAAGAAAGATGAAGTGGATCAGCAGCCATTTCAATCTATACCTTATGTTGGTAATAGAAGATATTGAAGCAGCATTGAAAGCACCAGGCACTGATGGCTTTCCCAGTGAAGTATTATGTTTATGTTTATTAGTACATTTGGTGTACCGCACCAATAACTAGGTAGCAGGACTGTGTACATTGTAATTCCAAAAACACATAAGAGAAATATAGAAATTAATGCCATTTAGCAATAGGAAAGTAATTCAGTCACACCACAACAAACACAAAGGGGGGGAGGGGGACAGGAAGACAAGGCTAGGACGCAGACAGTGGAAGGTTAAAGGCTGTCTGGAAAAGATGGGTGTTCAGGAGGGATTTGAATTTCTGATAGGAGGGTTCCAGTCATAAGACCACAGGTAGGGAATTCCAAAGGGCAGGGCCAAGGAAATAAAGAGTTGAGGTGTGGGTGGATTCTAGACACGCAGCAGAGGGGGAAAGAAGATGAAGGCGGTTTGTGTGTATGCTTGGAAGAATATGGGGGGGGGGGGGCGCATGGAAGTATAGCTGATCAGAGAGGTAAATGGTAGCGATGATATGCAGGGCCCTGAAGACTAGAGTTAGAAGTTTGTATTGCAGGCGGTACCATAGGGGGAGTCAATGGAATCAAATAAGGAGTGGCATTATGTGGTCGAAACGTGTGGCGTGAGCAATAATATGGGCAGCTGTGTTTTGAACCAGTTGTAACTATTGAATCTGATATTGAGGGAGGCCAAGAAGTACAGTGTTGCAGTAATCAAATCGGGACAGGATCAGAGCAAGTAGAAAATAAGTAAGAGATGAAGGAGGCAAGAAAGGCCGGACAGTACGAATACATCAGAGAAAAAAAAAGGAACATTGAATCAAGGAGGAAATATGTGTGTGGAAAGTGAGCAAGGAATCTAGGGTGACCCCAAGATAGCAGAATGAGGTTGCTATGGGAATAGAACCAGAGGGAAAGGAGGGGATCAAAGAAGATGGGGAGCATGAGGCAGGGAACCATATAACTGTAGACTTGGAGGTATTCAAGTGAAGGAAGTTGTCGGGCAGCCATGAAGAAATATGAGCAAAACAATAAGGGGAGAAATGTCAGGGACAGTAGGACTAGTGTGGTGAAGTAAAATGATGTCATCTACGTAGCAATATGCTGAAATTCCTGATTACTGGATAATGAGCATCAGATGAATGAGAAAATTATTGAAAAGTAGTGGAACAAGGACAGAACCTTGAGGAACACCACACATGAGGGGAAGCGGTGGGGAAAAGGAGGAATCATCTAATATAGTAAAACAGTGTTGGTGAAGAAAGGAGTGAAACCAGCAATGAATAGAGCCATGAATACCCAAAGAGGGCAGCTGATCAAGAAGAGTAGCGTGATCCACCAGATCAAAGGCAGAAGAAAGATCCAAAGATATGGCTAAAGAAATATTGCTCCTGTCATGCGTTTGTTAGATTTCATTTAAGAAAGAGAAAAGAACAGTTTCAGTACTGTGCCCCGTGCAAAAACCCGACTGATGAGGATGAAGTCTATGGGTGGATTCTAGATGAGATGAGAGGCAAGAAAAAAACAGCTTTGAAGATTTTAAACAGAAAAGGAAGGGTCGATACTGGGTGATAGTGGGCGGGGATAGTGGGATCTAGAGATGGATTTTTCAAGAGTGGTCTAGTCAAAGCGTGTTTCCAGAGGGAAGGGAAAATACCTGAGGAGAGGCTATTGCTAAAGATGGCCAGAATCAGAGGGAGCAATGTATCGGGTCAGAGTTTCAGTGGAGGATGACTCCTCCAATAGCAATCAGCATGGCGCAGATGACGACGGCAGAGATGTAGCCCAAAATGATACCAAGGTTGAGAGACATGAGGGCCCTGTGCCACAGTCATAAGGGAGCCACTTTATCCACAGCTGATGAGAGGGTAGCATGCCAGAGGTTGACCTGGAATCAACAGGAAATATACAGAAATCAGCTGAGAAAAGAGCATCAGCCGAGGGGAAAATCTCAAGGGAGCAGGAGCAGAAAGCACGAGCTGTTCCAGGGCAGCACGAGAGATAGAGGAGGACAGCGATGGGGCATGAGGGATAGATAAGGAAAAGAGGATGGACAAATCAGACCAGGGAATGGCCAAAGGGGAGAGCACAGTTGGGGAGTGTGGCAAATTAGAGGAGGACAAGATGAGATCTAGTTTGTAGCCAGCCACATGGGTGGGGAAGAGCACATGTTGTGTGAGAGAAAGATCCTGAAGTAAGGTGCAAAGGTCACGATCACGGGAAGTAGAGGGGGCCTCATAATGAATATTGAAATCCCCTGGGACAATAAGTTGAGGATAATGAAGAGATGCTTCCGGCAGGGTAAGTAAAAGAGATTCCCACAGATCAGGGCAAAGTGATGGGGTGCGTAAAGTAAAAGAAGATAAAGAGGTAGGGGAAAGTCAATGCAGAGTAGAAGTGATTCAGGATAAGACAGGGGGTTGGGAATGACATCGGAGACCGGAAGAGAGGAGTGGAGGAGTGGAGGAGCGGAAGAGGGCAGCCACCGCACCACCACTACAACCTTGCTAGGATGTGGAGAAAGCCATGAAGTTGGGTAGAAGGCAGTGATTAAGAAGTGGTTCCTCTCCCTCACTCAGCCAAGTCTCTGTGAGGAGGAGAGCATCAAGATGCTCGGAGGAAAGCAAATCTTGTACTAGGAGAGTCTTTGAATAGATGGCTCTGTAGTTCAGAAAAGCTGCCAAGATAGAGCGGCCAGGCTGTGGGCCAGGTAGCGATACAGAACACCATACAGTTGGACAGGGGATGAGATTAGCCATATGACGACCACGAGGAGCAGAGGCATCTACGAAGTGTAAGGAAGGATGCCTCCCCCAAAGGATCGCGATAGAACTAATCACTGAAGTAGTCAACAAGGCAAAGACCAGACAAAGAGAGATGAACCAAACCTGACAGAAGGGTTGTGGACCATACCTTTGAGGTATACCAACTAACCCCAGGAGTGGAAGAAGAGCTATATGTTGTGGATGGTGGATTGCCTCATCACCGGAGTCGCCATGGTGTGGAACGCCGCAGGTGCTTTCTCTTTATGGGCATCCAGGATACTTTGTGCAGTGCAGCCACATGAGCACAGACATGGCAGTTCCAGGTGGGAGAGACTAGAACAGCGATTGGATAGTAATTTGATAGAATACCAGCAAACAACAGCAATCAGCAACAATGCAGAAATGGAGAAGGCATGCACTAGGTGCGTGAGCTAGAACACCGCAGGTGCCTTCTCTTTATGGGCATCCAGGATACCTTGTGCAGCATAGCCATGGCAGTTCCAGGTGGGAGGGACTAGAGCAGTGTTAGGATAGTAATCTGATAGAATACCAGCAAACAGGAATCAGCAGCAATACAAAAAATGGAGAAGGCATGCAATAGGTGAATGAGCTAGTACGCCACAGGTGCCTTCTCTTTATGGGCATTCAGGATACCTTGCACAGCATGGCCACCCTCACACGGCTGTGGCAGTTCTGGGTGGGAGGGACTAGAACAGCAATTGGATAGTAATATTACAGCCATCATATGCATATGCATCATCCACAACATATAGCTCTGCTTCCACTCCTGGGGTTAGTTACAATAATTAAAGCTCTGCCAGGAAATTTGGGAGACAACATCATGGCCAATTGAATGGAAAAGATCTGTGTTCATACCAGTACTGAAGAAAGGTAATCCAATTGACTGTGGAAATTATTGTACAATTGCTCTGATCCCACATACTAGCAAGATTCTATTCAAGATCATTCAGTGGAGACTACAACCATACCTGGAACAAGAACTGCCCAAAGTGCAAGCAGAATTCAGGAAACGACAAGGAACAAGTGGTATTGCACATTTTGAAGATCCGCATGATGTCTTCTGAATCATGGCATAAAAAAGCAGTTTGTTCCTTTCACAAACAAATCATCAGGCTCTTCTTAGGTCTCATTAACATCCAAAAGGAAACATAGCATTGAATTCAATGCAATGATTATGAAGATACTGTAAGGGAGCCATTCTGAAATGCGAATAGGCTGCCCTGACGTGCAGGATAGATGTTTATCTGGGGAAAATGTCTAGAACTGTATTCTGAACCCTCGCGTCCCTGCAAGTACATGGCACTAAAACAGGGATCTCAGAACGTGGGCAGAAGGGAGTGGAACAAGGGGCATGACCAGCCAAGGAGACGTATAAAGCATAATGTAATTTCAGTTTGTTCAATGTAAACTGCACTGATGCAGAATAGCGTGGTATATACAATACGTGCCTTTGAGTCAGTCCTGACTCCTGGTGACCCAGAAGCTCCTGGGCTTTCTTGGCAGTGTCACCAGAAGTAGATTGCCAGGCCTTTCTTCTGAGGCAATGGAGGGTTAAGTGACTTGCCCAAGGCCACAAGGAGTGCTATTGGGAATTGAACCCTGGTTGCTTGGTTACCAAGCCAGTGTTCTAACCACTAGGCTACTCCTCCACTCTAGTGTGGTATGTAAGAGAATGTAAATAAAAATAAATATAAAAAATAAATATCCAGGAAAGGCCAATATACGCCCTCAGTATTCCCCGTGTATGTCTACGTTATACCTGCCAAAACGTGGAATAAGGGTAGGACTTAGAAATTTTTCTGCTCTGCTCTGCAATGCAGCCCATCGTGGTGAATGGATATGACAATTATGCTGTGCACTGGTGTGTCTGCAGTCTGGAGAACCATATAATGCCGATATATAGAACAGAAAGCAGAGGAGGTGGAGGTTGTAAGATACAGAAACATGAATAAACACCCCCACATATGTCTGTGGAAGAGCAATGGTGTACATTCTGGCTATGCTGCCAGTTGCTGTGTGTGCTAAGGGGGCAAAGCTTGGGTACCCAACTACTGTCCACGTCCTGAACATGAGACCGATGACATGAGTCCTAGGACTCCGCGATAATGTCATCCCATCTGTCGTTGCTAGGTGCAGCACTCAGCCGGCTGGAGTTCTGCACTCTACCCAGTGGATCAGTACAATATGCTGTGTTCAATATGTACATTCCCCCGATGCAGACAAGATTATTCATGTTTCTTATTGAAACACAATATAGGGTCATGTCTTTAGCCTGTGGCTATATGTCATATATGTTGTTCACAGTTCACTGTTTAGGTCGGATATAAATGTGGACCTTTGATGACCAGTGTGCATACTAGTTGTGGCCCTTGAGGCTGATATACTGGAGGGTTTGTTTGGGCCTATGTCAGCTCTAAATCGGTTTAAGGTGCACTACTGTATTTATCATCTTCTTATTTAGACATTTAGCGAGGATTTCCCCCTCCGGGCAGGGAGCCCATGCGTTATGGATGATTTTAAAGATGGTGGTTATGACCTTGTATTTTGTCCTTTGGGCTATTGGTAGCCAGTGAAGGCTCTTTAGAGTTGGTGTGATGTGTTGCCTTCTTGAAGTTCCCGTTCAGGATTCTGGTAGCTGTATTCTGTACTAGTTGAAGTGGGTATAGTACAGCCCTTGGTATAGTGTGTTGCCATAGTCAAGATGGGATGTTATGATGGTCTCAAAAACTGTTCTGAAGTCATTGTATTGGAGTAAAGGTTGTAAATGCTGAAGAGATTTGAGTTTCAAGTAGGCTGTATTTGCTGATTTCTTGATGTGAAAATGCATGTTGAGGTTATGGTCCAGTGTTATGCTGAGGTATTTGACTTCCACTTTATTGTGATCTCTGTGTTTTGGAGCATGAGTTTCTCTGGCGGTTTGAAGAAGGGGTCTCTTGTGACCAGAAGTGCTTCTGTCTTGCTGTTATTTACTGCTAGGTTAAGTTCTGCAAGCCGGTCTCTGATGACTGTAAGGCAATCAGAGATGATCGAGAAGTCTAGGGTAAGAGATTGGAAGGGCATGTAGAACATGATGCCAATGGGCATATAGAAGAAAATGCATTTTGAATTTCCTTAGTATATTGCAAATAGGCATGTTGAATAAGAGAACTGATAATGCTGAACCCTGTGATATGCCCTATTTTAGCCTGATGGGGTTGAATTTGTCATGACTGACTTTTACCTGTAGCATTCTATTAGAGAGGTTAGAGGTGAAACAATTTATTGTGTTCTTATGGAGACCTATGTCACTGAGCCTTATAAGTAGTGTGTTGTGTGATAGTGAATCAAATGCAGCATTGATGTCCAGAAAGATCATAATAAATCCTTGATGTGGCTTGTCTAGACCCCTGATTAATGTGTCGAAGAGATCTGTGAATAGGGTGTCTACACCATGTTGAGGGTAGAAACCATGTTGTTGTGGATCGAAGGGAGCATGGGTATCAATGTGTTCTTGAAACTGAAGTTGTACAGTCTTTTCAATTATCTTGGCGAGGAATGGAATACTGGCAATTGGTCAATATGAGCTAGGGTCAGTCTGATCCATTGATGATTTCTTTAGGATGGGTCATATTAATTACTGTTTCAGGGCAGAAGGTAAGTGGCCTTGTGATAGGGAGGAGTGGACTATCTTCAGAATAATTGATCCCAGCTTCAATCCCCCACAGAGCATCAAACTGGGTAACACTGAAATACAAGTCAAACCTCAGATCAAGTACCTTGGTGTAATCCTGGACCACTTCTTGAACTTCCTGCCTCATATCCAAATCATCACTAAAAACATCTACTACAAAATCAGAACCCTGCGTAACCTGCATCCTCTTCTACCCTACGATAGCTTCCATACAGTCTGTCAAGCCTCCATCATCCCTCTCATCAACTACTGCAACTCCATCCTACAAGGACTACCTAACACCATCATCGCCTCCCTACAGCTAGCCCAGAACACAGCTGCACGTCTCATTGCTGGAGCAACCAGGCATTCCCACATCACGCCTATACTGAAATCTCTACACTGGCTACCAATTGCATTCTGATCAGGTTTAAGACCATCGTCTTCACCCACAGAGCCCTTTCCAACCCTACGGCGGAACAGCTACAACTACTAATCGAGCGCGCCATCAACAACAGACTCAGGCACCAAAACACAGCAAACTTCCTCTCCCTTCCCGCACAGAACTCCAAAAAACCTCAACGCACCTGCACAAGAGCCTTACAATTCTACGCTCCTAACAACTGGAACAAACTACCCTCACCATACGGGCCATCCAATCCCACACCCTCCTCAAGAAACACCTCAAGACTTTTCTTTTCGAAGAACATTTTAATGCATCCACTGCCACAAATCCCTCACAAGATTTTACCCTGAGCCCTCTCAACATGTCTACCACTCACCCCCCTAACCCTTCTGCACTCCTCACCATCACCACATCCCCCTACTCCCCTCACAAAGCCCTTTTCCCCAGTTAGACAAACTCAACGCCTCACCACACAGGCTCCAGGCCACCTGTAAATAGTTACTTTTTGTACTCTTGTTCCATATAACACTGTATCATCTATACCAAAGTTACCTGTACATAGTTTTAACCGTTCCATGTAAAGGTTCCTTTTTACTTCAATATGAACCATTTTGCCTTGCAGAAAAATTGTATATAAATTGTGTTACATAAATAATTGGTGCAAATTCAGATTGGAGGGATTTTATCCAGGAGACTGGACAGGGGTCCAGAGGAGAGATAGTGGTATTGATGCTTCGGATAATATCAGTGAGCTCTCTTTGATTAATTAATCAAAAAGGAGTCCCAGAGGGGAGTGGTTTTCTTTCCAAGATGGCGGCGGTGGTGGTTTAGCTGCGATGCCTAAGAGGAAGGGTAAGCTCAAGGCTGTTCCCGCGACGGCAGAGCCTACCGGTGAGGGACCGATGGATCGGTACGTGCAGCTTTCGAAGGACCAGATGACGGTGATTCGAGCGGGCTCTGTGACGCCGGCAAAGGAGGTTGGATCGGCGTCCATGCCCTTTGATATCTCGCTCTCCCTGGATGAGTGTGCTCCTCCTGTTTCTCCAGCTACCGCGGCTCTCCTGATTGCGAGAGACGCAGCTACGACGTCCGAAGTGGCGGTTGCTGCTGCGCTGGAGTGGGTCTTGCCCTCGGGGAGTGCCGGCGACTTAGCAGAGGAATTGAATGCTGCTTCGGCAGCGCCATTACCAGCTGTTGGTGGAGACCCTATTCAAGGGGATGCTGCTTTTCTGGCTGACCGGTCTTCTACACTCAGGCCTGCATTTTCTCCATTGGTTCGACCTTCAGCTGTGACTCTGGATAGTATCTGGGACGCACTTTCTCATCTATATAATATTATGGGGCAGCAATTATCTGTTCACTCTTTGAAGATTACTGTATTGGAAGAATCTATGGCTGTGGTTAAAACAGATATTCGAGAACTTAATGCAAAACAGTTATTGCTTGATCAGAAGCTTGACAAAGTAACTGATATTATTACCTCTTTGGTAAAGGATAATATTGCTCTTCGAGTCAAGTCTGAGGCATTGGAGAATGCGGTTCGTTCTTCGAATCTTCGTCTGCTTAACTTTCCCATTATTTCTGGGATGGCTCCTTTGGACTTATTTAAAAAATATTTGCATGAGGTCCTTTCTGTACCGGTTGATTTGATGCCTCCAATATCTAAGATATATTACCTCCCTTCGGGGAAGAAGGAGGGGAAAGTAAATGTGGGTTCTTTGGAGTTAGATTCTTTAAATGTCTCTGATTTACTTAATACTCCGAAAGAGGAGGTCGTATCTGTTTCTACCTTGCTTGTTAATTTAGCTTTGCCATCAGATCGAGAATGGATACTGAAACTGTTTTTTAAAAAGAGATCTTCCTTGTTCTATGGGAAAAGAATTAATATTTTTCCGGATGTGTCTAGAGAGACGCAGAAGCGCCGTAGGGCTTTTTTGTTACTTCGGCCTGGTGTACTTCGTGTGGGTGCTACTTTTACTTTAAGATTTCCATGTAAATGTTTGATAACCTATGATTCCCACAAATATGTATTTTTATCTCCTGAAGATCTATCAGCCTTTGTTAGTACTTGTTGCCTTTATCTTCTTCCTCTTGAATGGGTGTGGCTCATCTATATGTATGTATTGGCTCTTCGACACTGCCCTCTTCTTGATTTTTCCTTGGTGTATTTCTAGGGGTTAGTCCCCCAAGTATTGTTACTATGTACTCTCCCCCACTTATAGTGGACTAACAAAATAATTCTTGTTTGTATTGCTGTGATAATTGTATTTCCTTCTATAGTTGCAAGTCTTATTTGTTTTCTATGCTCAAGTGTTCTTGATCTATTGTAATAATCTATTTAAAAAAAAAAAAAAAAGGAGTCCCAGATGTGAATATGCAGTGGTTTATCCTGCTTATGTAGAACTTTTTGAATTGAGGAGGTGTTGAGGTTTTCTTGTTGTGAAGATAGTTGGCCATAGTCTGGGGGTGTAGTTTGTCTTTTGGGCTTGAGGGAAGTGTTGTTGTGGGGTCTTTGGTGAGGGCAGATACAATGGAGAACAATTCTCTTAGAAAGTATAGAGATTTCATGATTATGTTAGCATAGTATTTTTTTCTGCTGCTGTTAACCATATTGGTGTATTCTCGTTGTTTGATGATGTATTGCTGTTTTATGGATGTTTCTTGAGTGCGTTTCCATCTTTTCTCAATCTGTCTGAATTCTCGTCTGGTGGTTTTGAGTTTAGGAGAGAACCAGGACAGGTGAGCTGTGTTGGATGGGGTCATGTGATATCTTGTGGTTAAGGAGGAAGCTTTGTTAATCACTGAGTTCCAGGAGTGGATGAGGCTGTCCAAGTTGACAATGTCAGATACTAGGATTGGAGAGATGCACTTTAGGATGATTTTCATGTTGAATGCTTTGAAAATGGCATGTTTGTGGCTGTAGATCGGAGATAATATTTATAGGGTACTGGTCGGGAGAATAAGTGATATTATTGAGTGGTCTGACCATTGTACTGGGTCTATTTGAGTGTGGAAGTCAGTTGTGGGGAGATGACTAGGTGCAAAAATGAGGCCTAGAGTTGATCCTCTAGAGTGAGTAGGCACACTGATTATCTGTTGTACTTGGAGAGCTCCCATTGCATTGATGAATGCACTTGCTTGTTTCGTAGAGGTGGATGGGAAGCTTAACATAGTAACATAGTAAATGATGGCAGATAAAGGCCAGCATGGTCCATCCAGTCTGCCCAGCAATAGGGCAAGAGTAGGTGCACCTGTCGCTCTGTGCAGGCCACCCCTCCCCATGTCTTTGTTTAGGGGTGGACCCACCACTCCATGTAGGACACACCTATTTGTTGAACATAAGAACATAAGATATGCCATACTGGGTCAGACCAAGGTCCATCAAGCCCAGTATCCTGTTTTCAACAGTGGCCAATCTAGGTCATACGTACTGTGATAAGGAAGCTTATCATAGCTCAGGAAGGAGCTATAGTAAAGGTGAAGTGACTCTGAACAAGCAACCTGTCAGTTCTGGTAGAAATAAGAAAACAGAATTTTTCTATAAAAGACTACCAGTCCCAGAATGCACCAGGTTTCCAACAGCCATTAGAGGAGCTGAAGTGGGGAAATGTGTGTTCAATCAGGAGGGCTATGAGGTAATCCCCAAGCACTCATCTCAAAGGGCAGGGCCTGATTCAGCACAGCTACGCTGTGCTAAGGTGGAGCACTCATCAAAGCAGAATAAAGGTAGAGTTTATTCTACAGAGAATTATCCTCATCCTCAGTTTCATCTGGGAGATCCTCATCCTTAGGATCAGCTTGGAGATCCTCATCTTGGACAGCTTCATCATCTGGAGGATCATCAGAAGCAGAAGCCAAACTGGACGGACAGAGAGGGCAAGAAACCCTTTGGAAGAAAGAAGAGAAAAGCCTTTGGGAGGTCTAAAGGAGTCCAGAGCAGTACGTATACTGGAAGGCATTCCAAGGGCCAGCATACACCATTGGACTGGGGAAAGCCAGAGGAATGGTGCTGCAGGGCTAGGAATCTCCAGACGGTACCTGTGAGGGAGACGGCTGCATGTGGAAGGGACCCTAGGACCCGTGCCAGAAGGTATGTGAAGAGAAATCCAGTGTCCAGGGATCTGGATTGGAAGGCTGGACATAAAAACTGGACTACATACTGGCCAGGCTATTTAGAGAGGAACTCTAACAGCAATGGAAGCTGTGATGATGCAGAGGCTTTAAACAGAGAGAAAATGGGTTTAAAACTGCAGCTTTCCTCTAATGCACACATTAAGGCAGGCAAGGAATGGGTTAAAGCACAAGCCCAGAGAAACTCTCTGCACAGAAAGGCAGTGAGAGAGTCACACCCCAGCTCCAGGACAAACAGGGGAGCTGACGTAAGAGGCAAGGGGGCGGAGTCAAACCGGATAGGACAGCCCAATGCTCTTAACCAGGAAGTAACAGAGAGAGTTAGATCGTGTAGGAGACTAAGTTCGAGTGGGAGGAGGAGATTGAGTTCTGATCTGAGGAGAGTTCGTGGAGGAGCAGGAGGAGTGCCTGGGAGAACAGGAAGTGTTCAGGCAGGAGACTCAGGACCTGACTCTGACCAAGAGGCAGAGAGAAGCAAAGGGTGGAGCAGCCATTGCCAGGATAGCACATGGTGCTGGGAAAGTTGCCATCCAGACTGCTGTGAGACACGGAGGTCTCTGAGACAGCAGGGGAGCAAGCTTTCTCTGAGAGAGAGAGGTCAACGCGAACCAGACAGCCAGGAGAAGCAGGTGGGAACATACTTTTATTCTCATGGGGAGAGGCTGGAACCATTAACCAGAAGAGAGAGTATATCTTCCCTAGACTCTTCACTAGAAGCTGTGAACAGAGGTGAGAGTTTAACCAAGTATAAAACTCTGTATGATAAGCTGCCTAAGCGTTCCAAGTGCAGGAAGCCAGATAGTAGCAGAAGCTTAGGAAGTACCTCAGCTGTTCTTAATTCATCAACTGATGGTAGGCTTCGACGAGAGAAGCTAAAGCTAGCTCACGCTGTGCCAGTGAAACAGGAGCAGTGCAAGAACAGAGACTTGTCTTTTTACCCACCTTTGCAACCCAGACGTACTAGAAGAGGAGCAAGCCAGTTGAGTTCCTTTAACACCACTTTAAAGGAGGCTGCTGATTCTAGTTATAATTATATTCCACGGAGGGAAAGGAATAGAGAGTGGAAACAGCTTAGACACCATTTGGAACCATGGAAGCCTGTTGATCTGCAGTACCCTGATTTGAATCATGAGACATCTGACTCAGATGTTGAATCCATGCAGTTAGGTTCAACCAAATCAGATAGGTCTTATTCTGACATGGAAGCAGACTGTGCTATGTGTTGCCAAGAGTGAAGCTGTTAATAGTATTGTATAAGAGAAGTGCTGATAAGTAATTCATGCTACTGAGTTTGCACGGAGAGAAGCAGGGTTCTGCTGGAGTGAAACTCAATGTCTGTAAGCAGCTGAATATGGTGAAAGCTATGGAAGTGATTAGCTGCTACTGAAGCTGTTCGTTGATGAGAAGAAGTTGAATTAACTTTGTACATAATCTGACAACCCTGAGAAGGATCAGGTTGGACTGTATTTCAGTTGGACTTTATATTGGCATATAAAAGTATCCACCGTTTTGTTTCTGGTTAGGGGAGGATAGATGACAGAATCCTGTGCAACAAATAAAGTTTTTGTTATCACACAAAACCTTGGCTGTCTTTCGTTTGGGCCACAACTACAGGGATACCAAGCATCAGCACTTACAAGGATAATCTGGCACATTTCCCACTCTCCCAGGCAACCGCCTATACGCTGAGAAAGGGGGTGTGACAAAGCTCAGGTATGAACACTGATCTATGCCCTAGCTATAACCTTGAAAGACAGCAGGGAAACAAGTATTCTCCTGAAAGTGCTCCATTGAGAAATTCCTCTGTGCCAATCCCTGATATTGAACCCATGATTGTTGAAGAAGGGGAAGGAGCGGTCTTAGATATAGGCTGTGAATATATGGATTGCTCTCTTTCTAAACTCCTTTGGTAATTTTCTGTTACAAAGTACAACAACCATCACAAAGAAATACAAACTTGTTCTTTAATCTACTCAGAAAAGCTCCTGGAGTAGGATTTTAGGCCACGCAGTAGAAAGCAAGCCAGCTAAGGGGTTTCAGCTGGATAACTGCTAGCAATTGAGCCTTACCTAATTGCTTGTGAGCTCTGAGGGAATCACTTCTGAGTCTATGTGTGAAGATATAAGAAGTTAACCTGAAAAGAACAGTTTTTCCCTTCTTTGTAGGTTTTGCTTGTTGTTTGAAACACTGCTAAGAAAATATTAGCTAAAGCCTACAGAAAAGACCAGTTTGTTACCAACCAGGTCTTTATTCTTTTGATTTGATTGCCTGACAAGTTCAACTGTTGTTTTCCTGATTTTGTTTTTCTAAGTTTAACACTGAAAGCAAGTATCCTGTTTTATGTGCTACCAAGCATATCTGTGTTGGGAGAAATAACCCCATAAATAAATATCTTATTGGCTTTACACTCAAGCACAACTAATTATTGTGAGCAGCTGTGTCTGGTGTGAATGGACTGCATTTCCCACAATCCCTTGCAAATCATATTGATATATGCACTTGCCAAGACTGTGAACATTCTCACCCAGGCAGCCGTCTGACAGTACCTAGCAGTTTCCCCAAAAGACACAGTTTCCACAATGCTTGTACTGGGTCAAGCATTGATATCCTGGGTCCATTCTTAATAATGGTTTATGGACCGTTCCTCCAGGAACTTGTCCAACCCTTTTTTAAACCCAGCTACACTAACAGCCTTTAGTACATCCTCCGGTAACAAATTCCAGAGTTTGATTACACGTTGAGTGAAAAAATATTTTCTTTTATTAGTCTTAAATAGTTTACCCTGTAGCTTCATTGCAATTCCCCTAGTCTTTCTATATTCTGATAAGTTGAGAAGTTAGATGGTTCAGTTTATTTTGTTTTTATCCTGTTGCTGTAAAGGGATCCGCTGTGCTTGTCCCATGCTGTTTTGAATTCCTTCACCGTGTTTGCCCCCACCATTTCCATCGGGAGAGCATTCCAAGCATCCACCACCCTTTCAGTGAAAAAATATTTCCTGACATTGCCTTTCAATTTATCACTTTGCAGCTTCATGTTATGCCCTCTAGTTTTGCAGCTTTCCCATCTTTGGAAGAGGTTTGTTTGTTCATCGTTCCTCTTTAAGTATTTAAAGGTCTGAATCATATCTTCCCTATCAGTCCTCTCCTCCAAAGTGCACATATTTAGGTCTTCAAGTCTCTTCTCATAAGGTTTCTTACGCAGGCGCCAAATCATATTGGTCACCTTCCTCTGAACAGTTTCCAGTCTTTTTGCATCTTTTGCAAGATATGGTCTCCAAAACTGAACAGAGTATTCCAAGTGAGGCCTCACCAGCGACCTGTACAGTGGCATAAGTACCTCTTCCTTTCTGCTGGTAATCCCTCTTTGTATGCAGCCCAACATCCTCCTGGCTTTTGCCACCGCCTTGTCGCACTGTTTTGCCACCTTGAGATCATCAGAGATAATCACACCAAGGTCTTTCTCCTGAACCATGCACACCAACCTCTCGCCCCCTATTGCATACATTTCCCTTGGATTTCTGCTACCCAAGTGCATGACACGGCACATTTTCACATTAAATCGTAATTGCCAAATATTAGACCATTCTTCCAGCTTTTGTAGATCTTTCCTCATGTTATCCACTCCCTCAGGGGAGTCCACTCTGTTGCAAATTTTTGTGTCATCTGCAAAAAGACAGACCCTTCCATTCAGTCCTTCAACAATATCACTCAAAAATACATTGAACAGTGCCGGGCCTAGGACCGAACCCTGGGGCACCCCGCTAATCACCTTCCTTTCATCCAAGTGAGCTCCATGTACCATCACCTTCTGTCGTCTGTCAGTCAACCAATTTCTAATCCAGTTTACCATCTTGGGACCCATCCCCAAGCTACTGAGTTTATTGACAAGCCTCCTATGAGGAACAGTATCAAAGGCTTTGCTGAAATCCAGGTAAGAAGAAATAAAAGTTTGTTAGCTGATGTGTGAGTGCACGCTTTTTCAAGCAAGTCAGATAGGTCTGTGTTCGTGGAGGGTGCATGTTATACTAAACAAATGACATGTTCACTGTTGGAGATAGTGAGGAAGTCTATCATTTGCAGAGATTGTGAATTAATCGTGGTGAAATTTAGGTGATCTTTGGCTAATATTAGTCCTCCAACTCTTTTCATGGTTCTGGGGCAGTTAAAAAGCTTGTAGTATGGGGGTACTTGCTGATTGAGTAGGTCATTGTCTGAGTTTGAGATCCAGCTTTCTGTGATCTACATAAGGTCAGTGTTGTTGAGATGTATAGTATGAAGTCGGTAACCATATGGATCTTGTTGTGTGTTGAGCATTCATTGATGAGGGAACATTTTATTGGATCTGCTCGGTGCTTCTACTTCATGTCCAGTTTCTATTGTTTAGAGGCATTGATTTCGAGTAATCTGCATGGTGATTTTGCATGCTGTGCTTTGAAGCGGGGATTTGGAATGTGAAGCCGAGGTCAGTGATGGATTGGAATGTTATTACTTTCGGAGGAAAGCACATGTGTTGTTGTTAGAAGGAACAGCATCAGTAGTAACATGACAAAGTAAGGTAGAAGATTGTGCGGCAGCATGTTGAGCTGTGAAGTTGGCAGTTTACCTGGAAGGGCATGCTGCTTTAGCTCGATTGGTATCTGCAGTCCTCAGGTATCACAGAGGGAGGCTTTGGCAGTCGCACTGTATGAGATAGCAATTAGGAAAGATTCATGCTGGGGAGTGTGGTTCGGGGTGAGGTCACCTTGTTGGTCATTGGCTCCAACCTGTTGTTTAACAAACAGGTGCAGACTATTCTTTCCATATATTCAATCCTGTCTTCCAAAATGACAACCGGGCAGGAAACATTACTCGTACACTCCACATCCTTTGGAACAAGAACCCCAAACCCACCAGAGGAATATTCTTCACATTTTTTTCTTTGCCTCCTTTTCACTCAGCTGGTTCTGCTGTTCAATGATGGCGCATCTATACCTGGTCATGCCATAGTAACATAATAAATGATGACAGATAAAGACTAGTATGGTCCATCTAGTCTGCCCAGTAAGCTGGCAAGAGTAGGTGCACCTGCCGCTCCATGCAGGCCACCCCTCCCATGTCATTGTTTAGGGGAGAACCCACCGCTCCGTGTAGGACACCCCTGTTTGTCGAGAAATTAGATAGTTAAGTTTATTTTGATTTTATCCTGTTGCTGTAAAGAGATCCACTGTGTCTGTCCCATGCCATTTTGAATTCTGTCACTGTATTTGCCCCACCACTTCCATCGGGAGGGCATTCGCTCTCTTTAATGTGGTATTGAGCTGAATATTTATTTATTTAAAAGGATTTCTATTCCGTCTTCTCCTTCAATCAAGGCAGTCTACACAGCAAACAATCAACAACTAATGTTTTTTGTGTGTGCATGCAGTGAAACAGTTAGTGCGTGTATAGTAGGGTGACGTAGATTCTTGTCAAGCTGTTTACAGCATGCGCTATTATACAATACTATGTACATCGGGGAATGGGAGGGGGGTTGGTCTGTGGTCCTGACTGGTGAGCAGTTTATGTGATGCCCCCGTAGTGTTCAATGAAGAGGGTCATTTTGAGCTGCTTCCAAAAGTCCTTGATGTCAGTTGTTAATCGTAGGTCATCTGGGAGGGCATTCCAAATTGCTGGTGCAGCCAGTGAAAGGGCGTGGTCTGCAGTGTCCTTGCGCACCCTAGTGAAGACTTTTGGTGTGTTAACACAGTTGGAAGTGCCCCTCCTCCTTGGTCGTGTGCTTCTGTCAGATTATATGAGTGGTTGTAAGCTGAGAGCTGATGTCTGTTGTTTGATTTTGAATATGTTTATGACTGTCTTATATTTGATGCGTGAGCTGATTGGTAGCCAGTGGAGATCTTTTAGAATGGGTGTGATGTGTTCTTGTCTTGCTTTGCCAGATATTATGCGCACTGCTGTGTTTTGCGCCAATTGCAGTGGCCTGAGTGTCTGTTTTGTGAGGCCAAGATAGATTGAGTTGCAGAAGTCTAGTATTGGAGTTATTAGTGTCTGACAAACTGTGCAGAAGTGCTCTGGGGAGAGGAGGGGTTTGAGGCGTCAGATTAGTCTCATCCTGTGGTATGCATTTTTGGTGGTTCTGCTTATGTGTGATTGTAGATTCAGTTCCTTGTCTAGAGTCACTCCGAGGTATTTTACTTCCGGTTTTATGGGTATGGTTGTGTTGTTTATCTTGAAGTTGAGTGGAAGGATGAAGTTGGTGTTTCAGGTGATGATTAGTGCCTCAGTCTTGCTGTAGTTTATGGTTAGGTTGTTGTCTTGAAGCCAGTTGGTCATGTGCATGAGACAGTCTGTTATTTTGGTGTAGTCTGGGTTGTCAAGTGTGACTGGTGTATATCATGATGTCATCGGCATAAATTGTGTATTGTATTTTGTGTTCTTTCATGACGTCGCATATTGGCTGAATGTAGAGGTTAAATAAAAGCGCCGATAGGGCGGATCATTGAGGTACGCCTTGCATGACCTTTATGGGTCGGGATGTGTTGGGGCCGACCTTGACCTGTATCTGTCTGTCCGTTAGGTATGAGTGGAACCACTTCAGGGTGGACCCGTGTAGCCTGATGTTCTGTAGTCTTTCCAGTAGAGTTCTGTGATCCACTGTGTCGAACGCTGATGAAATGTCGATGAAGATCATCAGTATTCCGTTCTTGCAGTTGTCTATGAGGTGGAGTATGTTGTTAAAGAGGTATAACAGGAGTGTTTCGACTCCGTGGTTGGGGCGGAAACCATGTTGGTTGATGTCTAGTGGTGAGTGGTTGTCAATGTGGTCTTGTAGCTGATGCTGTACTGCCTTTTCAATAATTTTTGCCAGTAGTGGTATGCTTGAGATCGGTCTGTAAGCGGCTGGGTTGTTCTTGTCGAGTGGTGATTTCTTCGGGATTGGTCTTATTGTAGCAAGCTTTAGCTGGTTCGGCATGTTTCCTTGGGTCAGTGAACTGTGCACCATGTTGTGTATGGTGTGGATGAAGTTTGGCTTAGTAGCTTTAATCCATGTCACTGGGCATTGGTCTTTTGGAGCCATGCTTGTATTGTGTGCGGGGATGATGTGTGAGAGCTGCTCTGTGGATGGGGTGCTGAATTTTCCCCAGGTTTTTGGGGGTGTGGTTGGTTTGGTGGTTGTGTTTGTTTTTGGTTGTGAAGAGGAATGGAATTTTTCTTGGATGTGGTCTGCAAAGCCTTGTGGGTCTATTTGGACTTTGCTTTCGGTCTTCTGTTCCTTGGTGAGGGTTTTCACGATTTCGAAGAGCTCTTTTGGTTTGTTGTTGGATTTGAGTCTAATGTTTGTGTGGTATTCTTTTTTTTTTGGTTGATGAGTTCGTTGTACTCATTTTCCTTTGTTAGGTATAGAGCCTGGGTGTTGGGCGACTTAGTGTGTCTCCATCGCCATTCTAGTTTTCTAAGTTCCCTCTTTTCGCTCCGTATGACTTTTGAGTACCATGGTTTGTGATGTGATTTGGTGCAGCAAATTTTCTTGGGTCTATATTCTGTGGCCTTGGCTGTGGCATTGATGACATTGTTCCAGTTTCCGATTTGAACGTCTAGATTATCTGCTTCTGAGTTCAGGTGAGGTAGAGTGTCCTATAGAAATTGGTCCCTGTCGAAGCTCTTGAATCTTCTTTGCATGGATGGGTTGTCCCAGTTCTCATCGTGCTTTCCTCCTTGTGGCACAATATTTATTTTAATTATGTGATGGTCTGACCACGGTACAGGTGTGACAGTGGGGGTTGATATGATGCCTCTGTCAAGTAGATAGTTAGGTGCGAATATGAGGTCTGGTCATGATCCGTGTCTGTGTGTCGGGGTATTAATCATTTGGGTGTATTGAAAGGAACCCATTGCTAGAAGGAAAGCTTCTGCATCCTTGGTGGTGGTAGATTTGAGGTTGAAGTCTCCAGCAGTAGCAGGGGTTTGTGGTTTGTGTTGACTGCGCAGACCGCTTCTAGTGTGGAGGCTAGTTCATCTGGTGGCGCATGGGGAGCTCTGTAGATGAGGCATAGGACCATCCATTTGTTCTCCACAGTGATGGTGTTGCATTGTTGTGTGTCTGTGGCACTTCGTGACTTGAACTTTAGGCTGTTCTTTGTGATGATCAAAACCCCTCCTCCTCTCCGGTGTGCACGTGGGCAGTTGAATGCTGAGTAAGTGGAGGGCACTAATTGATTGAGTAGTACATTGTCTGTGGGGGTCAGCCATGTTTCTGTGATGCAAAGTATGTCAGGTTGCTGATCTTCTATGCGGTCTGCTATTGTGTTAATTTTGTTTCGTATGGATCTGGCGTTTATGAGCTCTATTGAGATAGTTGATGGAGTGTTTGGTGTTCTGTGGGCTTCCTTTGGGTTTGCGTGGGTGTCGGTCTTGTGCTTGGTTTGCTTTTTGTGCGTGGGTGTCCTGTGTGTGTTCCCGTGAGTATACTGTGCGTTTCTGTATATCTGGATGTAGTAGAATTCACTGAATGCTTACAATCTAAAAGGTCTATCTGCCAAATTGCATTATGCAATAATGTACTATTTATCAATCAATAATGTACTATTTATCAATCAATTAATGCATTAATAGGGAATAATGTACGCTGTTTGCCAAGGATGCAGGTAACGCAGGATATTTTACTACAATGCACATTAAGTAATAATGAGCTGTGAAGCCTGAAAATGCATACATGGCAATTTATTATTATTCAAAATGAATGTGGCTTGCATCACAATTTCATGTTCATAAAATGGAAATGCTGTCTGTGCTCACAAAGTCCATAGTCTCCATATCTAACTTGAACTCTTGGCATAGATACATACATGCATAGAAGTTAAGGATGCTAGCAGGAACTCACTGAACAAGATGCTCTGACTTAGTTCCAATCACTAAGAACATAAGAAAATAAGATATGCCATACTGGGTCAGACCAAGGTCCATCAAGCCCAGTATTCTGTTTCCAACAGTAGCCAATCTAGGTCATATGTACCTAGCAGTTTCCCCAAGAGACACAAGTTCCACAATGCTTGTACTGGGTCAAGCATTGATATCTTCGGTCACTTCTTAATAATGGTTTATGGACCTTTCCTCAAGGAACTTGTCCAAACCTTTTTTAAACCCAGCTACACTAACAGCCTTTACTACATCCTCCGGTACCAAATTCCAGAGTTTGATTACACGTTGAGTGAAAAAATATTTTCTTTTATTAGTCTTAAATAGTTTGCCCTGTAGCTTCATTGCATGTCCCCTAGTCTTTCTATATTCTGATAAGGTAAACAATCGATCTACGTTTACCCGTTCCACTCCGTTCATTAATTTATAGACTTCTATCATATCTCCCCTCAGCCGTCTCTTTTCCAGGTTAAAGAGCCCTAACCTTTTTAGCCTTTCTTCATAGGAGTATCCTTCCATCCCCTTTACCATTTTGGTGGCTCTTCTCTGTACCTTTTCTAAAATCGCTATATCCTTTTTAAGATACGGCGACCAGAATTGCACACAATATTCAAGGTGCGGTCTCACCATGGAACGATATAGAGGCATTATAATATCTTTTGTTTTATTTTCCATTCCTTTCCTTATGATACCTAGCATTCTATTTGCTCTCTTGGCCGCCGCTGCACACTGGGCCGAGGGTTTTAACATGGTATCCACAATGACGCCTAAATCTCTTTCCTGGGTGGTGGTTCCTAATGTGGAACCTTGCATCGTGTAACCATAGTTTGGGTTGTTCTTCCCAAGGTGCATAACCTTGCACTTGTCCACATTAAATTTCATCTGCCATTTTGATGCCCAGTCTTCCAATTTATCAAGATCCTCTTGCAATTTTTCACAATCCTCTTGGGTTTTAACAACTTTAAATAGTTTTGTGTCATCTGAAAATTTGATAACCTCACTCGTTATTTCACTTTCCAGGTCATTTATGAATATGTCAAAAAGCAGCGGACCCAGCACAGATCCCTGGGGTACACCACTATTCACCTTTCTCCATTGGGAAAATTGGCCATTTAGCCCTACCCTCTGCTTTCTATCTTTTAACCAGTTCCTGATCCACAATAGTATACTGCTTCCTATCCATGACTCTTTAGTTTTGCCAAAAGTCTCTGATGAGGGACCTTGTCAAAGGCTTTCTGAAAGTCCAGATACACAATATCAACCGATTCACCTTTGTCCACCTGTTTATTCACTCCTTCAAAAAAACATAACAGATTAGTAAGACAAGATCTTCCTTGTCTAAAGCCATGTTGGCTGTCTCCCATTAGGTTGTGACTATCTACATGCTGAGTAATTTTATTCTTTATGATGGTTTCTACCATTTTTCCTGGTACTGACGTCAGGCTCACCGGTCACCCCTGGAACCCTTTTTAAAAATTGGTGTTACATTGGCGATCCTCCAATCTTCAGGTATTAGAGATGATTTTAATGATAGTTCACAGATTACTGATAGCAGTTCTGTAATCTCATATTTCAGTTCTTTCAATACCCTTGGATGTATACCATCTGGCCCAGGTGATTTGCTACTCTTCAGTTTATCTAATAGTTGTAAGACATCTTCCCAATGTATCGATATTTCCTTCAATTCTTCCGCACCTTTAAATACCACTTCAGTCATGGGTAACATCCCTACATCTTCCTCAGTAAAGACCGAAGCAAAGAATTCATTCAGTCTCTCCGCTATCGCCTTGTCGCCTCTTAGTGCTCCTTTAACCCCTTTATCATCTAATGGACCAACTGACTCACAGGTTTTTTGCTACGAATGTACTTGAAAAGGTCTTTATTTCACGTTTTTGCTTCCGCAGCAAGCTTCTTCTCAAATTCTCTCTTTGCCTGCCTTATCAGTGCCTTGCATTTGACTTGCCAGTGCTTGTGCTGTTTCCAGGTTTCATCGTTTGGCTCTTTTTTCCATTTCCTGAAAGATGCTTTTTTGGCAACAACAGCCCCTCTGACCTCACCTTTAAACCATGCTGGCAGTTTTTTGGACTTCCTTCCACTTTTCTTAAAGTGTGGAATACAGCTGGTCTGGGCTTCCAAGATAGTATTTTTCAACAACACCCAAGCTTGATGTACATCTTTAACCTTCGCAACTGCTCCTTTTAGTTTTTTCTTAACTGTTTTCCTCATTTTATCATAGTCTCCCTTTCGAAAGTTAAAAGGTAGTACTGTGGATTTCCTTACTATCCCTCCTCCACTAATTAAATCAAAGGCGATCATGCTATGATCACTATTGCCAAGTGGCCCCAACACCCTTATCTCTTGCACTAGATCTGGTGTTCCACTAAGGACTAGGTCTAATATGGCTTCCCCTCTGGTCGGTTCATGAACCAGCTGCTCCAAGAAGCAGTCATTTATTCCATCTAGGAACTTTATCTCCCTAGCATGTCCTGACGTGACACTGACCCAGTCGATACCGGGGTAATTGAAATCACCCATTATTATTACTGCGCTGTAACTTTTGTTAGCTTCCTTGATTTCTTTGAGCATTTCATCATCCATTCGGTCATTCTGGCCAGGTGCTCGATATTACACCCCCACTGCCATCGCCTTCCCCCTTTTATATGGAATTTCAATCCATATAGATTCTACAGCAGATTTTGTTTCCTGCAAAACTTTAATCCTTTCTGAGTCAATGCCCTCTCTAACGTAGAGCGCAACCCCTCCACCAGTTTGATCAGCTCTATCATTACGATATAGTTTGTACCCAGGTATCACAGTGTCCCACTGGTTGTCCTCCTTCCACCATGTCTCTGATATTCCAATCATATCTAACCTTTCATTTAGTGCTATATATTCTAACTCTCCCATCTTATTCTTTAGACTTCTAGCATTTGCATACAAGCATTTTAGAGAATGTATTTTATTCATGTTAATTTGGCGATTGTTAGACATGGGTAAATTGGGATCTTTAAGCTCTGTGTGCTCCATACTTGAGGGCATTTGGGCTACTTTACTCTTTTGTGGAACCTCTCTGCTTTTGGTAGTATCCTTCAAGGATACATTCTTCCGAACCATCCGCTCTTGGGCGACTGTCAGCTTTCCCCTAATATCTAGTTTAAAAGCTGCTCTATCTCCTTTTTAAAGGTTAATGCCAGCAGCCTGGTTCCATCCAGTTTAAGGTGAAGCCCATCCCTTCGGAAGAGCCCCTCCTTTCCCCAGAATGTTCCCCAGGTCCTAACAAATCCAAAACCCTCATCTCTGCACCATTGTCTCATCCACGCATTGAGACTCCGGAGCTCTGCCTGCCTTTTGGGTCCTGCGCGTGGAACAGGAAGCATTTCAGAGAACGCTACCCTGGAAGTTCTGGATTTCAACTTCCTACCTAAAAGCCTAAATTTTGCCTCCAGAACCTCCCTACCTCATTTTCCTATGTCATTGGTACCGACATGTACCAAGACAGCAGACTCCTCCCCAGCACTATCTAAGACCTTATCTAGGTGGCGCGTGAGGTCTGCTACCTTCGCACCAGGCAGGCATGTTACCAGGCGATCCTCACGTCCACCAGCCACCCAGCTATCTACATGCCTAATGATCGAATCACCAACTATAACGGCTGTCCTAACCCTTCCCTCATGGGCACTGAGCAAGCTCTGCAGTGCAGCTACTTTGTTTACTAGTTGAGTTTTCACCTACACCCCAGATTTCCCAATGGAAAGGTGGGCCCACTGTTCAGATTCCAAGATTGTTTCTATAAAGGAATTTTCACATGCTAAAGTAGAAGGGCTACAACCTCTGTAGGCACCAACAGCTCAGATCTATGACCTCTAGCAAAGGTCTAAGAGGCCACAATACAGACAAAGCAAATGGCTAGAGGCCACAGGGAATGGGCTAATCATTCTGGGTTAGGCCATAGAATGCAAGGAGGTTTAGATCAGAATGCCTTAACATGTAATGGAGGTTATGTTAGAAGCATCCCCATGTTTAAATAACAGCCTTTACCCATGTAAATTTGCATACGGTAAATGGCATTTCTAAAACAGGGGCTTTTTATATCACTATTATTACTGCATTTAAATTTCCTGGAGGTATGGTGAGGGTGGGAAAAGGGAGTGGCTTCAGCAAGCTGACATAGACATGGATTCTCCATTTCATGTAGGTAATCTACGTCTCTAGGGAAAATTATCGTCCCATTTCCCTCCTTCCCTTTATTTCTAAACTGTTAGAGTGTGCGGTTCACCACCACTGCCTTGACTTCCTTTCCTCTCATTCCCTCCTGGATCCCTTACAGTCTGGCTTTCGTCCTTTGCACTCTACTGAAACGGCCCTTGTCAAAGTCTCGAGTGACTTGTTCCTGGCAAAATCCAAAGGCCTTTACTCGGTCCTTATTCTTCTTGACCCTCTGCTGCTTTCCACACTGTTGATCATGATCTTCTTCTTGACACTTTATTCCCGCTTGGCTTTAGGGACTCTGTTCTTTCCTGGTTCGCCTCCTATCTCGCCCATCGCTCATTCAGTGTGCGTTCTGGTGGCTCCTCCTCCTCTGTTACTCCGCTCCCTGTTGGTGTACCATTGCCGCTTGAAATTGAACATGGCCAAGAGCGAACTTCTCATTTTTTCCCCTAACATTTCCCTTCCTCTTCCTCCTTTTTTAGTCTCTGTGAATGGCTCTGTTCTCTATCCTGTTCCCTCAGCTCGCAATTTGGGGGTTATTTTTGACTCTTCACTCTCATTCTCCACACATATTCACCTTGTCGCCAAGATCTGCTGCTTCTTTCTCTTTAATATTGGCAAAATCCGCCCTTTTCTTTCAGAACATACTACTAAAATGCTCATCCATTCACTTATCACCTCTCACCTTGATTACTGTAACCTGCTCCTTACTGGTCTTCCACTGAGTCATCTTTCACCCTTTCAGTCTATCCAGCATTCTGCTGCTCATTTGATCTTCAGCCAGCCTCGTTTTGCCCATGTCACTCCTCTCCTCAGGTCTCTTCACTGGCTCCCTATCCGTTTCCGCATCCAGTTCAGGCTTCTCCTACTGACCTATAAATGCATTAATTCTGCAGCTCCTCTTTACCTCTCTTCTCTCATTTCTCCCTATATCCCCCCTCGTGAACTCTGCTCTTCTAGCCAACTGCTTCTTGCTTTGCCTTTCTCCTCTGTTGCCAACTCCAGGCTTCGCTCTTTTCACCTTGCAGCACCCTCCTCCTGGAATAGACTTCCTCTGTCTATAGTCAGGCATCTTCTCTGACCCTCTTCAAATCCAGGTTGAAAGCTCACCTCTTTGCTTCTGCCTTTGGTTCATGACTTACCTGTTCTCCTCCTCTTACCTTTTTCCCTTGTCTTGTTTCTCCTGTTATCCTTCCTTTGTCTTTTGTTTTTTCCTCGTCCTTCACCTTCTTTGTTTTGTCTTTTTAGATTGTAAGCTCTATTGGGCAGGGACTGTCTATTTTTGTTTTTTTCTGTACAGCGCTGCGTGTGTCTGGTAGCGCTTTATAAATGCTCAGTAGTAGTAGTAGTAGTAGCAGCAAAATTATAGATGTCAGCATTTACAGTTGCCCAGAGGAGTGTATAAGTGCCTTTTGGAAGGGGTAGCTTTTAATGTGGATGTCTGCTGCTGCCATTTCCCCCTGTCCACCCCCAATCTTGATTTCTCTTCCAATTAAGTATGAAGATTTCTGTTCCCCTCTCAATCCCCCCCAACAGACAATCCCCCAACACATCTGATCTGCCCTAGTCTCAAAGCGTCTGATCCCCCCAAAACATCCAATCTCCCCAGAATGAACACCTCTCCACCCAATCCCCCCAGCAACAAGGACCTCCCCAGGTCCTCCTGAGCAGATCCCGTTGTCCCCATACCCATCCCTTATCAGGGATCCCTACTATCTAGTGGAGCAGGAGCAATCCCCATTTGCTCCTGTTTGACTGGTCACAGGTTGCAAAATGGAATCTGAGACTCCATGATTCTTAGAGGTAAATTTGCAGTACTATCACTAGGGGTCAGGTTTCCAAATACGGGCAAGATGCAAGTTGGGACCTAAAGAGACACTTTCACCTTTTAGGTCTTAAACCACGAGAAACTATATTCTCCATGGACTAACAGGATGATGCCCTCATGTATGACTATGTTTATTAATTATATACCCTGTTATCCGAGTTATATTCTCCTGTTTTCTGTAAACACAAAGTACTGTTGAATTGTGTATCTCACTGTTTTTTGTGAACCGCGCTGATGCCTAATAGTGCGGTATATAAGAGTCTATAAATAAATAAATAAAATAAAAATAAATGTATGGGTGATGTCACTGATAGAGCCCTACATGGGAACCAGTTCCCAGTTTCTTCTAGAAGCTTTACGAGTAGGCACTGCCCATATCCATGCCACTTCTGCCTGCTACTGCTGCCATACGGGAATCCCTTGATCTTCATTTTTCTATCGAGCCCGGCAAATGCGTGTCCCCCACGATGAAGGCCATTCTACTCATTTTTGTTTTTCTGCTGCCTCTGGTATGTTTCTCACTTTTTCTCTTCCTGCTGCTGCTGCATGAGTATTACCATCCTTGTAGTTCTTTTAGTTAAGGTGTATTCGGTCATTTTGCTCATTTTTACAGCATTGCCACTATAAATTGCATTTAGGTCTCAAGTGTCTCAGCCACATTTAAGTTTTCAACAGAGTCATTTGATTTACTGTGGCTATTTTTTCAGATGACATGTCCCAGAAATTTGTCAGTGGATTTAATAAGTGCTCCAGGTGTAAAAGGATCATGTTCGGTATAGACATCTATAATTGATGCCGGCAGTGCCAGGAGCCCGACCATGGTCTCTCTCATTTTTTGTGCTAACAGGTGACAAAGAGAGGACTCTGGTGTCAAGATGAGACTTGCAAAAGGATTTTTTGTGCAGATAAATCCAGTCCATTGACTTCAGCATTAGTGGCATTGGTCTTCATGGCCCAGGGAGCTCCATAGAACGCTGGAAGTGCATTGAGCTCATTTGAAGTTGAGCAGATTGGGTGTCCCGGGAGCAGTCATCCACTGATTCCTGCCCAAAGAGAAGAAAAGATTTGCCCTCGACCAATATCAAGGGCTTGTGACTCCATACACTGGAGGGAGAATGAGGAGCATCAGTGTCACAGTGTCACAGCATTGGGGCACGATGTCCTGAGCATCAAGACATTGAATGAACAAATAACCTTGAAACAACCCCAGTGTAAAGGACACTCATCTTTCCTTGGTGATGAAGAGGCTGCAACAGTTTACAAGAAGCAAAGACAAGTAGATCTTCTAAGAGAGAGAAAGGTAGTACAATCAAAATCAGTCCCCTATTAAAGTCTCTGGATTAAAATCAAATCTGGACAAATCAGAGCAGACTCGCTCTGACTGGACAGATGGATTTCCTCTTAAATGAGTGGAGTGGAGGAGTGGCCTAGTGGTTGGAGCAAGGTACTTCAGGCTGGAAGGTCAGGGGTTCAAATCTCACTAGAGGACAGCAACCTTGGGCTGGAAGGACTGGGGTTTCTAGTCCCACAGGTGCTCCTTGTGGTCTTGGGCAAGCCACTTAACCCTCCATAGCCCATGTTCCCTGTAAAATAGTTATCTCCAAGTTATAATGCCCTATTCAATGTTGCAGAATAGCATGGTATATAAGAGAATGTAAATAAATAAATGGGCCTTGATGAATTTTAAATACTTGGGAATTCTGATGCCTGCGGAATCTGGGAAACTATATGGCCTGAATGTGAGGGCACTCATATCCCACATGCAAGATGGACTTGCTCAGTGGAATGATCTCTCTCTCTTGTATGGGGAGAATACGTGCATACATCAGAAAATCAATCATCCTACCAGCTCCCATAGAAAAATATAGCTGTTACAGTCTTAGAAAATAGAAACATAGAAGCAGAGAAAATGACAGCAGAAAAAGACCACATAGTCTATCTAGTCTGCCCTTCCATATCCACTGCAATAGTTCCCTTTTATACTTTAAAGATCTTCTGTGCTTGTTCCAAGCTTTCTTGAATTCAGATACTGTCCTAGTCTCCACTACCTCCACTGGGAAACTATTCCATGCATCTACCACTCTTTCCATAAAGAAATATTTCTGCATATTACTCCTGAGTTTATCCCCTTTCACTCTTATCCTATGTCCCCTCATAGCAGAGCTTGCTTTCAATCGAAAGGGGCTCTCCTCTTTGGGCATTTATGCCATGGAAGTGTTTAAACATCTCTATCATATCTCCTCTATCCAGCCATTCCTCTAAAGCATACATATTAAGATCTTTAAGCCTGCTCCAAATGCTTTATAACCAAGACCTCTAACCATCTTAGTAGCCACCCTCTGCACTGACTCCATCCTGTTTATATTGTTTTGAAGGTATAGTCTCCAGAACTTCACACAATACTCCAAATGTGGTTGTACCAGAGATTTGTACAGAGGCATAAGAACATAAGAAATGCCTTACTGGGTCAGACCAAAGTCCATCAAGCCCAGTATCCTGTTTCCAACAGTGGCCAATCCAGAACACCAGTATCTGGCAGTTTCTTAAGAAAACACACAGGTTCTACAATGCCTGTATTGGGGTTAGCATTGGATTTCCTGGGTCCTCTTTAATAATGGTTTATGGAACTTTCCTCCAGGAACTTGTCAAAACCTTTTTTAAACCCAGCTACACTAACAGCTTTTACTACATCCTCCAGTAACAAATTCCAGAGTTTGATTACACGTTGAGTGAAAAAATATTTTCTCTTATTAGTCTTAAACGGTTTACACTGTAGCTTCATTGCATGTCCCCTCATTTTTCTACTTTTTGATGGCATAAACAATCAATCTACTTTTACCCATTCCACTCCATTCATTATTTTATAGACCCCCTATCATATCTCCCCTGAGCCGTCTCTTTTCCATGTTGAAAAGCCCTAACCTTTTAAACCTCTCCTCATAGGCATATCCTTCCATCCCCTTTACCATTTTGGTGGCTTGTCTCTGTACCTTTTCTAATTCCGCTAAATCTTTTTTTAAGATACAGCGATAGGAGGTCATGTGATGCTATGAGCTGGTGAAGACGCACTTCTCCTAGCTCCAGGTTACCAGCTCTAATTTCAATATAATTTTTTAGTATATAGACTCGACTCCTACTACTCAACTATACCAAATTAAGGCAATAGACTTACATACCTGCAACAAGACTAAATCATTCCTTATGGCAGATGGCCTTTAAAAATTATCGCCAAGACAGAGGAAAGGCCACAGATGCTAAGATGGCCAACACTGCTCCATCCAGCCCAGCTGAACCGTCATCCAATATGGTATTGGAAGTCTCTGCAGTCATTGTACAAGCTTTGGAAGACCGATTTTGTGCACTCTCTGACCAGATTACCCAGTCGGGCAAATGGTGACAGATTTCACTGGCCGATTAGACTTGCTGAAACAAAGGATCTCTGACATGCAAGACTCACAAGCAACACAGAGCACAAGGGTGGAGTAATTGGAGAAATTAGTTTGGCAGCAAGGTGACAAAATAGAGGATTTAGAAAACCATGCCCGCCAGAAGAACCTTCGTTTTATCAGCCTGGAGGAAACTGTGACAGATGCGGAACTGAGAGGCTATTTGGAAACCTGGCTATCGCTCAACCTTTCTTTAAGTGCCCAAATAAGCCTATGAAGCTAGAACAGGTACATCATCTAGGCCAGTGGAGGACAGAAAGCTAGCATCCCAGAGCAGTCATAGCCCGATTTCATGACTACTTAAAAAAAAAAAAGCTGTTTTGCGGGCAGCTCGCAGTTGTAAACCACAGGGCTCAGAGAGCGCTGTCAAACCCCTGCTGATATTTCAGGATTACTCGGTGGGGGTGAGCCAGAGACGCTGGGCCTTTTCTTCTGTCTGTGGTCAGTTGGCAAACAGGGGATGCGGTTCTCCCTAATCTACCCGGCATGGCTGAGGGTGGGAAATCAGGGTCGGACCCGGACTTTTGAGACCCCAGAGGAGGTTGCTGCATTTGTGGAATCTCTCACTGTTTAAACAAGACCTTTGGCGCACAAAGATTGAAATTGTTGAACAGTATATGGATCCTTTAAACAGATTACCACACTGAAATTGAAGGCCTATACATGGGAGAGATCATTTAACCAGTTTTATATACCACTTTGTCCTTCAATCAAAGTGGTCGACAACACAAAGGGTCTACATTGAATGAGAGGGGTGGGGCAACATGATGTACATGCAGACTTTTAGACATTTGGTACATCTTCTCTTCTGAGCGTGCCAGTGGTGTCCTATGTTAGATGTGAAAGTGTTCTGTGAACAGGAGTGTTTTGAGCACCTTGCGGAAGTCCTTAGTGTCACTTAGCACTCTCAGTTCATCTGGGAGGGGGTTCTAGAGGGCTAGGGCTGAGAAGGATAATGCTCTGTTGGAGGTGGTTTGCTTTGTCTTTTGGTATCCGGTGGGTGTTCGGAGTTTGTTGATGCCGTTGGGTCTTCTGGGCCTGGTGTTGGTTTCTCTGATCAGCATGTTTTGTAGGATATTTGCTGATTGTTGATGTATGATTCTGAAAATATTTAGTGTTGTCTTGAATCTTGCTCTTGCTGTTATGGGTAACCAGTGAAGTTGCTGCAGTACAGGTGTGATGTGTTTGTGTCTTGCTGTGCCCGTGATGATGCGTGCTGCAGTGTTTTGCATCATTTGAAGTGGATGGGTGGTTTGCTTGGGAAGTCTTTGATACAACGAGTTTCCGTAGTCCAGTATGCCTGACACACGGTGCGGAAGTTGTCCTGGTTGAGGATTGGTTGAAGCCTCAACTGGAGTGTGGCTTCCCTGTCTGCCTGAGAACAATAAATATGGTGCTGGAATACCAATAACTATCTGTTCTGATGTCCACCCAGCCTGTAAAAGTTAAGATTAAAGCAATCTGTCCTATATCTGCAACCTATTTTTTTTAAATGGATTGAATGCGGGGTTTGGACACTTTGACTACCGGATTGAAACCTTCTGTCTTACAATACCTTCGCGGGAGGATGTCTTGGAGTAACAGATGGTCCTCTCTGACACCACCCCTTCTTATTGATCTTGTTAGTCTGGGTGTTTACAGCTCGCACCCCTGATGCCCCTTCCCTACGTATTTGTATCTGCTTTGTTATTTCTCAGTTAAGAGGTATCAGGACTATCTTTTATACTTGCATTTTTATAACTAAGTGAATACCTATTATATATCCTGCCTCTGCTCGATTACACATATGGGAATAATAATTTAGGTGCCCCTTAGTCTACCATAGACCTATGGGTGCTTAAGGGTGCCCTACCTTAGTTATACCATTGACTAGGATGTGGTACTATCCACATCCTAGTCAATCCATTCATCTATCATGAATAACCTAACCACCCCCAATCCATAACAAAGAGCACCCAACAAGCCTATGCCAGAGCTTTCGAATTCTATGCCCCAACTACATGGAACTCCCTCCCAGCCAACATTAGAAACACCATGGATCGCCTAACCTCAAGACTCACCTCTTCACCCTCCACTTCACTTCCTCCTCCCAACACTCAGAGAAATGCAATATAAAATAATACGGAGGAGTCACTTTGCACCTCGTAGAGCGTTTAGAACAGGATGCAGTGTGACGGCGGGTTGTCCTAGATATGACCACAACAGAGCTACTCTGGGACATATGTGGTGGTGTTGTCTAATGATGACCCGTTTCTGGGATGAATTGTGCAGATACTTGGGGCTTTTGTTAGAATGCACCATACCTGTTTGACCACAGAATATGGTTTTGGGTCTAGGCCGATCCCTACTGCTTGCGTGATGTCTCACCTTACGGAACTGACTGACCCACACATTGGGGACATGGAAAAAAGAATTGCACTCATACATGCTAATAGAACATGTAAGGGCTCGAAGGAATGATCGGCTTAAAGAAAAAAGTTTAGAGGAGTGGGGCCGATATGTCCAGACATTGACTCCAAAAGAAAGAAGTCAAATTCTTAATGTTCTATAACTATCAGACCACAGGCTCGGGGGAGGACATTGGTTTTCCATGCTGTGAGCTCCAGAGGCAGAGGGTGGGTGGAATAGGAGGGTGTGGAATGAAGATGGGAGGTAGAGAATTAGAAAAGAGTAGGAGTGGAGGAGTGGCCTAGTGGTTGGGGCAAGGTGCTTCAGGCCAGAAGGTCAGGGGGTTCAAATCCCACTAGAGGATAGCAACCTCGGGCTGGAAGGACTGGGGTTTCTAGTCCCACAGGTGCTCCTTGTGGTCTTGGGCAAGCCACTTAACCCTCCATAGCCCATGTTCCCTGTAAAATAGTTATCTCCAAGTTATAATGCCCTGTTCAATGTAATTTCAGTTTGTTCAATGTAAACTGCACTGATGAAGAATAGCACAGTATATAAGAGAATATAAATAAAATAGCAGCTAAATTGTTGATAATATCATGAAATAAATGCTATTATCTGTATCACTCTTGTTGAATGTTAATAAGAGACAGAAAGAGCATAGGCCAATGAAAGTAACTTACTTACTATAAGGGAGCCAGAGCTGCTTTGAAACTCAGATGTAAATATAAAGACCTGATTGTAATTTCTCAATGTTAGATTGGATTAATGATACAGATGATATGTAACTGTATGGTATGAAGGGAGGGGAGAAGGAATATAGAATATGGAAGAGGGGAGGAAAATGATGAAACAAAGTGTTTATGTTCTCATTGTATACTCCTGGCAATGTGTAAGTGTACCCACATGTTAGGAAAACTGTTCTTTTATTAATAAAAAGCTGTTGTGTTTATTAAAAAAGATATGAACATAAGAAACGGTGACCAGCATTGCACACAATATTCAAGGTGCAGTTGCACCATGGAATGATACAGAGGCATTATAATATCCTTGGTTTTATTCTCCATTCCTTTATCATTCCTACATTCTATTTGCCTTCTTAGTTGCTGCTACACATTTTGCGGAGGGTTTCAACATGTTATCTACGATGACACCTAAATCTTTTTCCGGGGTGGTGGTTCCTAATGTGGAACATAGTAACATAGTAAATGACAGCACTTTCCTATGTCATTGGTCCCAATATGTACCAAGACAGCAGACTCCTCCCTAGCGCTATCTAAAACCTTGTCTAGGTGGCACATGAGGTCACTACCTTCGTACCAGGCATGCGTGTTATCAGGTGATCCTCACGTCCACCAGCCATCAAGCTATCTACATGCCTAATGACTTGGAGGACAGGACCTAGCTACAGGATAATTTCCTGCCACACCAGGGTGATGCTCTCCTGTCACATGACCTCTCTCCTTCATGAATGCTGCTGCTCAGGTCCTGTACGGTGCCGCAAAAAGTGACCACATTACACCCATCCTAATGGAACTACACTGGCTCCCCATAAACTGCAGAATTGCGTATAAAGCCCTTCTCATGACCTTTAAAGCGATTAACACGATAGCCCCTTCATCAATCTCAAGTCTCCTCAATCACACTCCCAACATCAGATCCAGGAGGTCAGTAGCTGCAAATACCCTAGCTGCACCACCAGAAGCCACAAAATGCACACGCACAACCACAGACAGGGCTTTTGCGCACTACGCGCCCAGATGTTGGAACAACCTACCTCCCACCATTAGAGCAATCACGGACCTCAAGCAATTCAGAAAATCCATAAAGCACCACCTCTTCCTTCTACACTTCTCCCAGTTCCAGTGCCCATCATCAACCCTCTAACGCATTCCAAGCCCTCATAGTCAAATTGTAAATATCATATTTACTCAAGATGTTAACAAGAAATGCTATTCATTGTATATAGGTTCAAAACATATATGTACAAAGTTGTATATTGTATATAGGTTCATAACATGTATGTACAAAGTTCCCCAAAGTTGAATCCCAGTTGAATGCGCCTGTTACATGTAAACTCACAATAGCCTGTTGCTTGCTATGAGTACTCCTGTTCAATGTAAACCACGCTGATGAAAAAGAGTGCGGTATAAAAGAACTATAAATAAATAAATAAATGACAACAGGGAGGCTGCCAGACTGGAGGTCGGACTTCAATACTTCATCCCTGTAGGTCTCATCTATATACCTCTCTGTCTTTCTTATGTCCTCCAAGTCTGCTACTCTAGCCTTCAGAGATTGGACTCGTTCCCTGAGAGCAAAGAGCTCCTTGCACATGAAAGACCCCTCGCTAACAGGGAGAAAATCATACATGTTACACTCAATGTAAAAGAATGGAAAGCCCCCATCTCGCTGCTGGACTGCTGTCTGCATCTTAGTATTAAGGTTTTGTTTAGATATTTAAATTGTTTACTTACTTAGGTTTTCTGTGGATACTTATACTAATACAGCTATACCTAATCAGGCTCATTCCATCCCGGACGTACAGCCCCTCTGTACGTCTGGTTTGAACCGGACATACAGAGGGGGTCGCGATCTGCTCCTGCGGGGCACATCTAGCCCCGAAGGACCAGAATCACAAACAGCCCTGTACGTGCAGGCTGGGACTGCAATTCAGCCCGGCCTGCACATTCAGGGAAAGTCCAACTAACTCAGTCAGAGCTTTACAGTGGAGCCGTGGTGCCATGGTGACCAGTTGCCCTGGCACCGTGGCTCCATTGTATAGCTACGATCGCAGCCGCCAACAGAACAAAGGCTTTCCCCACAACCCAACCCCCGATCCGGCCTGTTAAGGCCAGGGTCAGGCTGCGGGGAATGTCCTCGGGTCCTCCCTGCTCCATCCATGGCCCAGGCCCACAGAAGAAAGATGCTGCACAAGCTGCCAGCCCTGGACGTACAGGGCTGACATTAGAATCAGCCCTGTACATCCCGGGTCGGCAACTGCCCGCCCTAGCTCTCCTTCCAATCCACCTCTTCCCCGCCCCATCTAAGCTCTCCATACAACCGGCGGGGAGGTTAAACACTGGCGAGGAGGGCACAAATAGCAGGGATAGATGTTCTGTTGGGACATCCATCCCCATATTTGTGGGACAGAATTTGGCCCAATATGTTTAATGGACTTTGTTCACCTTAAGATTAATTAATGTATTCCTGATGAGGATAACCATCTGCACCTGAAAGTGAATATGGGTACCTTCTTTAATAGGTTTAAGAGTCTATAAAGCTAAGATTATCCCATTGGTGGGTGGGAGTCGGGATGGGTGAGAGGGAAAGAAGACTTAATAAAATCTGGCTTGCTACACAGTATCCTGACTGGTACTTCTAAGGTAAAATCTTACCAAATTCCTGTGTAATTCACACAGCTCTTGGTTTGATACAGAGGGCCTTTCAAATTGCCCCTTTGATCTGTCACTTGCCTTTAATACCTATTTAAGACAACTTCACAGATTTTTGGAGTGGAGGAGTAGCCTAGTGGTTAGAACACTGGCTTGGTAACCAAGCAACCAGGGTTCATTTCCCACTAGCACTCCTTGTGGCCTTGGGCAAGTCACTTAACCCTCCATTGCCTCAGAAAAAAGGCCTAGCAATCTACTTCCAGTGACACTGCCAAGAAAACCCAGGAGCTTCTGGGTCACCAGGAGTCAGGACTGGCTCAAAGACACACATTCTTTCTTCCTCAGAGACTATTTATTCTACTTGTATGCTAAGCTATACTCTGATTTGATTTAAATGCAAAGCTCTCTGGTGGTAGTAAGACCCGACTGACTCAACAAAAATACTGAATTCTAAAATACACAGAATTTTCAGCTTTAACCCAAAGAATTTCCTTTTCCCCCGAGATTTAGAGTATATTCCAGAAGATAAATACAAGTACAGATCTACTTCCAGCTATAGTTGTCCCTTTTGGTAGTTCTTCAAGGCACTGTTTCCTCCTTTTTTTCTCCTAGTCATTCCTCTCCCTATGCACTCAAGCATCCTTCTGGCTTTTGCCATCACCATTTCTACCTGTTTAGCCACTTTCAGATCATCAGAAACATTTTTTTCTAGAAAAGGTCCAGCAGTTTCCATATAGTCAATGCTCAATATGGATGCTATAATTTTCTTTATCAAAGTCCCAACAACTTTCACACAGCCTCTTCAGCACTCAGTATAAAATTGTTTTAGTAGTCCTGTATGCTTAAACCTTTGCACCATCCACTGTAGCACCACAGATCAAACGCTTGCTACCAGCCACCCACCAATAAAAGTATTTGTCACATTTAAATATCCGAATGCTTTTGGAACATTTCAGAAACAGAACAAAAAACAGACATTTAGCCCGCAGACTCCATCTCTACTTGGTGCTACATTTTTTGCTTTTACAGTTGTGGTCAACATTATTGGTACCTTTGCAGTTCAACCTCTTACTGTCCAATATCTCCTAAAAAAAAAAGTGGCCTGTGAAATGGTTTTGGACGATATATAAAACAAAAACAATTAAAAAAGGAAATAGTAGGAAATAGTATAAAAACTGGGTCATTGCCAGCACATGACTTGGGAACAAAGAGACCAGGGTTCAATTCCTACTAGCACTGCTTGTGGCCTTGGGTAAGTCACTTAACACTTTATCGTCTCAGAAAAATCCAAGTTATCAATATTCCTGTTTAATGTACATTATCTAGTTTATGGGGTATGTTTACTAAACTGCGGTAATCGTGAATAACGCGCGTTATGTAACGTTAATGATCATTAGCGCATCATAACGTGCGTTATGATGCGCTAACGATCGTTAACGTTACATAACGCGCGTTATGATGCGCTAATGATCGTAATGCCCCGCGGCACGGTAAAACACCGCAGATGGTGGAGAGAGGGCAGAGAGAAGGGGTCAATGGGCGGAGAGTGGGCGGGGAGAGGCTCCCTTCACACTAAAGCGCTGATTTTCAGAGCTGAATTCCAATGCGAATGAAAACCTGCCGTTAAATGCACATTACAGGGGAGAGAAACCATTTCAGTGTCAGCAATGTACAGCCCAGGCAGGGAAACCAAAACAAAGTGATAAGTGTGATACATGTGCACAGAACAAAAGGTCACAGAAACACTGAAAATGACCCCAACAAACTGGAAAAAAACAATAACAAAGCTGGCCAATAGTAGTATCAATGAGAAACATCAACCCCTCCCCCCCCCCGAGTAAGCTCCATAGAACAGATATAAATCGTGGAAGGGTCTATACTTTGTCCCCATACAAGGTGAATGGGCCCACAGTGAAATAGCGCTGCTCAGGGTTTTCCCCACCATCGGACAGGGTTCCTATGGCGTGCACATGTCCCGCAACATCATGGCGGGCATGTCGGAACGGCAACTGGACAGATGCCGGAGAAGGGGATACAGAGGGCCGCAGGCGGCACATGCTGTGGTGGAGCTGGGCCACAGTGCGGACTAGGGTGATGCGTAAGTGGCCCATATGAATGCTGAAACAGTGGAGCAGCCAGACAGCAACTGCTGAAGGCCCAAGATGGGCCCGAGTGTGTTTCCCAAAGTGTCACAGGGGATAGTACCCAACAGCAACCCCCAAGGGCACGGAACATTGGCAGGTGGGGCTGGGGGGGAGCGTGGACGTCTATGCAGGCACCCTTACCCCAGAACCCGCACCATAGGCAGCCGCCTACCTGCACACTGGATGGCCTGAGACTGCGCACCACCAGCTCCACCAGCAGAAGGGCATGTCAGCATGGTGGCTGAGGGATACTGGTGGTGGAGGGGGCAGTGGCAGCTGCCCAGAGCAGACCGTGGCCTAGCCCTGTGTAGGTGGGTGCCGTGTACTGCAACAGATGGACCCTGTCTGACGAACAGTCATGGTATCACCAAGGAATGTACAGACTCTGTGGCAACAAGGTGGTGCAGTGCACAAAACCAGTGTATTCAGACACAGAGGGTCACAAGTTCAAGTCCCAGCTGTGGTTCCTGCCAACCCAGTCCCCATATTTACATTATGACCCCTGTACCATCAGTCAGTGTTGTAACCATTGTGCTACAGCTCTGTTGCTGTGATTATATGTCTGCGCGCCTTCTTAAGATTAACATGCGGTAATGTGCCCTGTAGCGTTTGTTCATTTATGGCGCCCTGTAGCGCGCGTTCTCAGCAACGATGTACCGCCCATGTCCTTATTTGGGGTTTCTGTCTCTAATGCGGCTCCTAACGTGAATCGCACTAACGCAGTTTAGTAAACATACCCCTAAGTTACAATGTAAACCGATTTGACTGAAATGATAAAGCAGTATAAAAACCTGTTAAATAAATAAATAAATGATTATTGGAATCCTTATAAACCATTCAAATCAGTTTGAGCAGAAGAACCACATTCCCACTGCAGTAAAATTAGACGCAAATATGATCAATTGTCAGTACTCACATGACTTGAATCAACCAATGAATGATGGCTCTAATGTTTAAAATGGCCACATTTACTCCCTGTTCCATTTTCACAATGGTGAACTGAAGAGAGCTGCCTGAGACTATCAGAAAAGCTATAATCACCAAATATCAAATTTTCAAAGGGGTACAAGGCCATCTCCAAAGACCTTGGGTTTCCTGTGTCTACAATTCACAATGTTATTAAGATGTTTTCTGCTCATGGAGCTGTCAAGAACCTCCCAGGACGTGGTGGGAAGAGGAAAATTAATTCAAGAAGTCTTTGAAGGTTAGTGTAAATTGCTGGAAAAACACCATGTGTAACATCCAAAGAGCTTAAGGCTGACCTGGAGCAATTTGGAGTGGTGGTTTCAACCCGCACGATATGGCACACACTAAACAAGGGAAGAACTTCATGGGTGAAGGTCAAGGAGGACCCCACTGCTCAAAGACAAACATAAAAATGCATGCCTGATCTTTGCCCAAACCCACCTTGAGAAACCACAATCCTTCTGGGAAAATGTTCTCTGGACAGATGAAAACAAGCTTGAGCTCTTTGGCAATGCAGACCAGCAATACATTTTCAGGCAAAGAAATTAAGCTTATAAGGAAAAAGAAACGATCCTTCCTACAGTTAAATATGATGGAGGTTCCATAATGTTGTGGGGCTGTTTTGCTGCCTTAGGAACTGGAGGCTTGAAACATTAAAAGAATCAGAGGACTACCAAGGTATTTTGGAGTGAAATGTGCTACCTAGTGTCAGAAAGCTAGGTCTGGGTTGAAGGTCATGGGTCCTCCAGCAGGACAATGACCAAAACATACATACAAAAGTAGAAAAGAATGGTTAAAAAGGAAAAAATGGACTGTCTTAAACTAGCCAGCAATGAGTCCTGATCTCAATCCATTTGAGAACTTTTGGAAAGAGCTACAATCTGTCATTGGTAAAAGGAATCCTGGAAACATTCATAAGCTAGGTCAAATCGCAGTTGAAGAGCAGGAGAAACTACCAGCAGACAGATGTATGTAACTTATAGATGGCTAGAAGAAACATTTGGAGCCTGTCATCACTTCCAAGGGTTGTGCAACCAAATATTAGTGAAGGGTGCCATTAACCTGTCCAGATCATATTTTGCTTTTTTTCTCAGAAATTAATGTGTCTAAGTTGCAGAGACATCTTTTTATTTGTTTGTTTTATATCTTTGAACATATTATTAAAATATTATGATGACATACAGTTGGAATATTTCCAATTATTTCTCAAGATATTGTACATAACATACCTAAAATGCAAGGGTGCCAATAATGTTAACCACAACTGTGCTGTCATCTCTTCTTCGTCATCCTTAGTACCTCTGCTAGCAGCTGCTTACCTCTCTGCTTTGTAACTCCAGCTGTCTTGTACCTGCCTGAGCCTCTCATTTAATGCACCAAGTGTGCGTCCTCATGTTAAGTTTTAGCTATTTTAAACTAAAGTATGGCAAGAAATGCCTCATGCACAGATCTTAGAGACTTGATCGTCTCAAACCAGTTCACAATTCCTTCATAGAGGAGGGGCTAAAGCCATAGAATGCTTTAAGCTGCAAATTGAAACTTAAATTGCATTTGGACAACCGATGAGAGCCAATGCAGCTCTTATGACATACAGTAGGTATGGCAGTACTGTTTTGAATAGCCTGGAGTCTGCATAAAGATCTCTTAGGAAGATCTAGTTAGAGACATTTGCAATAATCAATTTGAAGGGTCACCAGAACAGACGTGATGGCTGGCAAGAATGGGCACAACTAGCACACTATTTGAAGCTTGAAGTAAGCAAACCACATTCAACATAGAGGGCGGCAGAACACCTGAACTTCTGATTGGCTCTTTAGAGGAAGAATGACATCACCTAAAACTAGCAGCACATTAGAGTTTGTTTTATTTTAATCACTTATAGCCTACTAATCCAAGGTTCTAAGCAGAGAACAAATGCAGCATCTAAAATAATCCGACATATCAGGCAATTTAATGTTTATATGGGAGGAGTGGTCTAGTGGTTAGGACAAGGTACTTCAGGCCAGAGGGCCAGGGGTTCAAGTCCCACCTGAGGACAGCAATCTCAGGCTGGAGGGACTGGGATTTCTAGTCCTATAGGCACTCCTTGTGGTCTTGGGCAAGCCACTTAACCCTCCATTGCCCATGTTCCCTGTAAGTATTAGTGTGTCTCATATCCTCTTGTGTTATGTGTATCCCCCAATTGACTGCTTTGACCCTGTGAAAAGCAGGAAATAAATGTCTCAGTTTGTAGTTTGTTAATCCATAGTATTTAGTCAGATTTAGACAGAGACCATTGCTTCTCATGCATTTCGCGATGGACTGAAGACAGTGGGGTATGTTTACTAAGGTTTCCTAACGTGCGCGCCGCGTTAGTCTGCAGGATGCCATATAAGGAGTGGGCGGTCCGGCCAAAAATAGAGCAAAACGGGATTAGCGCGCGCCGCGCACAGTAGCACACGAGGAACACGCGCAGGAAGCATAAGCAGGCGCGCTGATGTGCAACCAGAGGAACAGGGCTGCAGTACAATAGTAAAAACACTGACAGATGGTGCAAGGGACATGGGTTCAATCCCCCACTGTGCCCAATGAAGAAGGGTGGCTGAGGCACTATCATTTATGTGTAATATTGCATTATGAGGCTTTTAAATTTTATTTTAAGTACTACTGCTAGCAAACGCACTTCCAAAGCGCTGTAACATAAGGTGCTGCATAAGGCACCCATAAGGTACCCCAGATGGCACATTTTCAAGTGCACTGTCCGCCACAGCACCCTACAATGTTGCTGAAAGGGTGGCCTATAGGGCGCCATATAGGGTTCCCTATGAGGCACAGCAAGGTCATAGCACTGTTTTTGATGGCAGCACTGTGCATTTAAATGCATGGAAATCTTAAGTAGGTGCGCTGACATGCAAGGAGGAACAGCAGTGTAGCACAATGGTTAAGGCACTGACTGATGATACAGGGGTCGTGAGTTCGATCCCCAGTGTGCCTAATATGTAAGGCTGGCTGAGGCATCAGCTTTGACATGTAAGTATTGTTTCCTGCGGCATTTTATTAATTGCTGCCAGCAAACACACCCTCATGTGCCGTAACCTAAGGTGCCACATAAGGCACCCTATAAGGCACTCCATAGGGCACATTATAAAGTGCACTATCCGTCACGGCACCCTATAATGTCCCCTATAGGGCACCCTATCAGTCTCTCCATAGCATACTGTATAGTGCACCTTATATGGACGGTAACCATAAGGTGCCCTATAGAGCGCCCTCTGAGGTACCTTATGGGTACAGTACGCTGAGGGTGTTTTTGCTTACAGCACTAATGTACATTAAAAATAGACAATGCTTTGGACAGCCCTATCAAATAAGCCCACTGTGGGTTTGAACCCATGACCTCTGACTCCACTGGCAGTGAAGTAACCAGTGGGCTACAGCTCTATAGCTACTAACAAACCCCTGGCTGGCTGCAGAAGGACTGCAAGTCACCACACAAACAGTCTGCTGTGGTCACCAGGATAGGGTTAACCCACCCATACCCATGATGCACTGCACATGCAAATCAGAAGTCTACAGATGATCACAAGATGGGGTATGCACCCCCACAGCACCTCGGCCAGATAGGGGGAACTGACCGTGTGTGGTACTGGCACAGAGTAGCTACACACTGTCACATTGTGCAGGTACTGCACTCACCCTGAGGGTGAGGTGGGGCACCCAGCACCAGGTCCACAGCAGAGATAGGCCATGCTGCAGGTCTCCAGCAGTGCTAATGTGTGAGATAGGTAGTTTCTGTAGACACACCTTGGATATATCTGTATGTCGCAGTCAGGTGTAGCCCCTATGGACCCCGAGAGGGTTATGTACCACCACTCTCCTCCTCCAGGGCTGAGGGTGGTAAACAGGGTCTCCCACCAACAGATCCACATTCTACCACCCTGCAATGGTGGCAGTAGAGGGGACCATCAACCCCAGTCCTGCTGGGGAACAGACACCCTACAGGGCAGTCAATGCAGCTCTGTACACATCCATAACGCAATAGCAGACAGACATTAGGCCTGGATATGCTAAGCTGCACCCCACCACTATCTGATATTCTCCTGCAGCAAGCCTTCAGCTGCTGCACCCTGCAAGGCACTCCATCAAGACACATACGAGCTGCAAACAGTCTGCTAGCTAGTCCATAGTGCATGTTCCTGGTGGAAATGCATGCACCCAGAACTGGGATGTCAGCATACACACCAAGCAGATAAGTCAGTGACTGGGCGCCAAAAGGAAACCCATAAATATCACATGAGAAAAATACTATATAGCACTATGGGGGTGCCTAGCCATGCTGAGGTCACTGCACAGTTAGGGTGAGAGTGATCTCCCAGCAGGACATGCTGTGGCCACCCTGTCTGTGCAGGTGGTGGCCGGGCACTACAATGTCCCAGCTAGTGCCCTATGCCCTGTGCAGATGCATCCTGGCCAGGCCACCCTATCCGGGATATACCCATGGTACCTTGCTCCTCATTATGCACATTGGCAGGCCAATACTGGCAACAGTGCTGGCAGTGTGGGCTGTGGAGGGTGTTTGCAGCCACCACACACTGGATAGACAGACACACTCCCCACACCTATGCCAGCATTGTGCTACTATAGAGGAGTTTAGCAGCCCTGGCCACCACACCAGTCCTGGGCACAGTGCAGGCATGGATATGGTACGCAATACTGTTGGGGGTCACTCCCCAGGGTGGTAAACACTGTCAGAGACCAGACCTGAAGCACACTCCACAGACATCAGAAAGGTTGCTATGATGGAGCTCAATCAGCAAACTGTGCTTAACATAGGAATTGCTATCTGCCAGTAATCATAGCAAACGTTTGATAGCTGTGTACCGTATTCCCAGGTGTAGGGTGGCATTGCTAAGTTATGCAAGTGCTAGTATTGGGAGATGCACGCAGGGCCCAATGTCCTGCCTCTCCAGGAGGCATTGGCTAATGGAGCCTGTGGGTGTGGGTGTGTCTGCCCCTGTTGGCTGCTGCTTTACGGCAGAGGTTCCCAACTCCAGTCCTGGTGTGCCAAACACTGTTCAGGTTTTCATGCTGTCCCTCATGAATATGCATGAGATACATCTGCATCCCATGGGGGTGGTGCATAGATATGCAGCACAGGCATCTTTATTAGAGGCAGCATGGAACCTGAATGGTGTTTGGCCCTCCAGGACTGCATTTGGGAGACTCTGCTCTAGGTAATGCGCCTGTTTATGGTGTCTTTGCTCTGTAGGGTAAAATGTAGGTGTTTTGGGCATGTTTACGTCATCTGCACTAAACGTTCTGTCTGTATTAGCACGTTGTAGTAGTGGGTAAAATATGGGGACTGGGCTGGCAGGCACCATAGCTGGGACTTAAACCTGTGACCTTCTGCCTCCAAACACACTGGTTATGTGCACTGTACCACCTTGTTGCCACAGAGACAGTGCATTCCCTGGTGATACCATGACTGTTTGTCCGGCAGGGCCTGTCTGTTGCAGTGCATGGCACCCACCTACACAGGGCTAGGCCATGGTCTGCTCTGGGCAGCTGCCACTGCCCCCTCCACCACCAGTACCCCTCTGCCACCATGCTGACATGGCCTTATATTGGAGACAGCATAAAACCTGAATGATTTGTGGCTCTCCAGGACTGCATTTGGGGGACTCTGCTCTAGATAATGCACATGTTTCTGGTGTCTGTGCTCGGTGGGGTAAAATATAGGCGTTTGAACCATGCGTATGTTCTCTGCAATAAAGGTTTGTGCTTACTATCACGGTTTAGTAGCGGGTAAAATATGGGGACTGGATTGGCAGTAGCCCCAGCTGGGACTTGAACTTGTGATCTTCTGCTCCTGAACACACTGGCTGTGTTCACCGCACCACACTGTGCTCACAGAGACAGTGTAGTCCCTGGAGATACCATGGTTGTTTGTCAGACTGAGCCTGTCTGTTGCAGTGCATGGCACCCACCTACACAGGGCTAGGCCATGGTCGGCTCTGGGCAGCTGCCACTGCCCCCCTCCACCACCAGTACCCCTCTGCCATCATGCTGACATGCCCTTCTGCTGGTGGTGCTGGTGGTGTGCAGTCTCAAGCCATCCAGTGTGCAGGTAGGCGGCTGCCTATGGTGCGTGTTCTGGGGTAGGGGTGCCTGCATAGGTGTCCACGCTTCCCCCCAACACCGCCTGCCAATGTTCTGTGCCCTTGGGGGTACCTGCTGGGTACTATCCCCTGTGACACTGTGATAGACACTCTCGTGCCCATGTTGGGCCCTCATCAGTTGCTGTCTGGCTGCTGTTCAGTTTCAGCATTCCTAAGTGCCACCTAGGCATCTGCCTAGTCCGCACTGTGCCCCAGCTGCACCACAGCATGTGCCGCCTGTAGCCTTCTGTATCCCCTTTCCCGGCATCTGTCCAGTTGCCCATTCCGACATGCCTGCCTGCTGTTGTGGAACATGTGCATGCCATAGGTAACCTGTCCAATGGACAGGGAAACCCTGATCAGTGCTATTTCACTGTGGGATCATTCACCTTGTATGGGGACGGAGCGTAGACCCTTCCAAAATTCATATTTATTTTTTGGGGCTTTCTTGGGAGTGTGTTTTGATGTTTCCCATTACTATCACTATTGCCCAGCTTAATTATGATTTTTTTTAATTTTGTTGGGGTCCTTTTCAATGTTTATTTGTACTTTTGTTCTGTGCACATGTATCACACTTATCACTTTTTGGTAGGTTTCCCTGGTTTTGCTGTACATTGCTGACAGAAATGGTTTCTCTTCCCTTTAAATCGGCTCTAACACGAGGTTTTCACTTGCGTTATTTTTGGCCTCGAATTTCACCTCGCTAGTGTTTGGGGATCCTCTCCCCTCCCACTCTCCACCCATTGACCCCTTCTCTCCGCCCCTGGGGAGCCTTCCTCCGCCGTCCGGGAGCCTTTCCCCGCCTTCAGCGCTCGTGTGCGCCATTTTGCCCCATAAAGCATCATTAGCGTGCACTAAGGTACCTTAGTGTGCGCTCATGCGCGCCGCGCACGTTAAGAAACTTTAGTAAACATACCCCAGTGTTACAGTCTAGGAGAGGAAGCTGTGTGTTCTTGGAAGTGTGATCTTACTTGAGGTATCTTCTCCAAATGGATTTGTTTTGCAGGTTCTATGACAGGAATGAACCTCGCTCATAAACCAGGGTATTACGGAAGTGATCTTAGTCTCTCAGATTTACTGCCAATGCTCTTCTTGATAGCTGCATCGTGCCACAGAAAGCTCTTAGGATGTAATATGTACAAGAAACATATCAAAATGCACTTAGAAATGTTTTAATCAAATCTATGGCACCCAATACAATTGGACTTGATTTCACTATATGCGAACTCTCCATTTTAGACAGCAACTCTCTGCAAAGCCTGCAGCTTTGGTATTGATCTGAGACCCCATAGAAAACATTGCTTTTTCACGTAATTCAGCTGAATATTCAAAGAAGGTCTCAAGTCATCATTGATATAGTACAAAGACTTTGTTCTAATTTATTTTTGCTTCCTGTTCATACTTCTTCAGGGTGTTTTCAGGTTGTATTCCTCAATCAATGTTTTATGGAGTTTCTGAAATGGCCTGTCTTTATATACAAAATTGAATGAGATTCTAGCTACGTATCTGTGAAGTTCTGCAGTATGACGGCAGTGAGGACAGACTGGAATATGCAGTTCGACTGCCTAGTAAAAAAACAATTTCAGTATATGTAATTCCTTTGTCTTCACATAGAAAAGCTTCATTGGATAGTCCCAACCATGTAGAAAGTAATTTTATAAGAGGACACTTGGCAGGAAAAGCACAGAAGCACATATGCCGTACCTGTGCACCTTTATAAAATTACTCCCAAGTAGGCGCACGCATTTATACCTGTTCCAAGGTATGTGTGTATGTGCCAGTAAGAATAGGTGAATATGTACATATTTTACAAAAAAATACATAAGTACCAATCCGGCTCCTCGACCACCTAGTCACCATCCCTGGGAACATCTACACATATGTAGTGTAACATAAAAGTATGCACTATAGGGTCAATATTCAGAAGCGTTTATCCAAATAGAAGCTCCAGGGGCTGGGGCTATCTGGCAGTTTTCAGTGGCACCATCTACAGTAGATAGTGCTGCTGAAAATCATCCGGACTGCCTTGGCACTGTCCGGATAGTCCTAGAGCAGTCCATGAGTGCAGCAAGGCAGAGATTTAGTGATGATATTCACTGTGCTGTCTGGATGTTGCTGCTAACCAGATAACTATCCAGACGGTGGACTGCATATCACCAATATCAGCATAGTAGCAGTGCTCGCCGCTCTATCCAGATATTCAGTGCTGGCTGCAATCTTGCTGTTGGTACTGAAAATCCAGATTTTTTTGGAAGCTGCGGCCAATGTTTAAAAAAAAAAGCCAACTACAATGTCTGAATATTGGCTTGTATATTTCTCTGCACCTACTTTTTATGTATCTGCATCCCCAGGCAATTTAATGAATTATTTTAGATACTCATGTCCTTTAATCCCTTAATAAAATTATTCCTCTAAATTTTCAAAGGGATTCTCATGGACAAACTTTTTCTTCAAACAAAAAAAAAACTACCAAAAATGAGCAACAAAGAGAACCTTAAAGGGAAGAGAAGACATTATTTCATGACAGGATGTGTTATGCTTTATTTAAAGACATTTAACAATCTATTTGTGATGACATGCTTCCCTGCAAGAGGAAACCTGCATGATGATCACATCACTCCCAGGTAGAAAAGCCTCCATCACCTCAGTGACAGAGGATATAATCCATGGTAGAGGACATTCCTTCTCTCAGCTCCCAATGAGGCCGCACCCTCCTTCCTCTCTGGCGACCTCTGATGCTCCTCAGGGAGGTGAACTTTATTTTTCAGAAGATCCTAGGTCTTTACGTATACTTTAGAGGAAAGGCAGGATAGAGTTATGATAAGAGACATTTAAATATCTCCATGGTATAAATGCACAGGAGGAGAGCCTCTTTTAATTGAAAGTAAGCTCTGCAATGAGGGGACAAAGGATGAGGGTGAAAGGGGATAGACTCAGGAGTAATATGTGGAAATATTTCTTTATGGAGAAAATGGTACACGTGTGGAATAGTCTCTCAGTGAAGGTAGTAGAAACAAGGACAATATCAGAATTCAAGAAAGCATGGGACAAACATAGAAGATCTCTAAAGGAAAAAAGGGACTATAGTAGTTAATATAGAAGAAGGGCAGACTAGCTGGCCATATGGTTTTTTTCTGCCATCATGTTTCTATGTCTGACAACAGTACACATTTTGATAGATATTTCAACACAGTTGATATGACTCAGCAAAATGCTTTAACAAAAGTCTTTCCATTTTTCCTTGTATACTTGTCTGCCCCTCCTAGAGAACTGTATTTCAATAAAAGGCAGTGTCCGATTCAAAGCAAGGATTACAGCCAATAAAGCATTCTTTCCAAAGTGAAAACAAGTTCAAGTCAAATAATTCAAAGCCTGGCAGCAAAGGTCCCTCCTATTTGGTTGGACTTTGTTCTTGAGAAAACTGCAAAATGAAAGGAACATGAGGGAGGGTGTGGAAAATTAGGTAAACTGTTAATGTATTACTTTATTTATTCAAATATTTGTTATATCACTATTTGGTCAAGAAAACATGGTTCTTTAAAAAAAACATATCACACAAAAACCTCAAAGATCTCACATATAATATCCACACCCAAAAGGGAAACACATAACAAAACTATTTTTGTTGGAACTCACACCATGAGGGAACTCCCTCTCGTGTGCTGTTCCGTTTTTATCTTAAATTTAAATAAGGACTTAGCCTTAACAAGGATTGGAGGGATGGAACCCCTCCAATACCAGCCAAAGGGAAATATAATTCATATGATGATTAAAGCTTAAGAAAGAATCACTTAGCTGGAACTTGAATTCCTTCTGCAGCAGTGTATCAGGTATTCGAACCGTCAACATCTCCAACAAACGAAGCCCTTGCTAAAATCCACTCCAGGACAGTGCTCTCAAAACAATCTTCCGACAGTCTGGGTCAGTTGGAAATGCCACCCAAAGTCCTCAGAGAGAGGAAAGCAAACACAAAATAAGGGCTATAAGGGACCACGCAGCATACAGTCCCGCAGCACACAGTCCAAATAACGCCCAGCTTTCAGCTGTATCAAAGCTTCACCCCAACAGCTCCATCTGATAGTCCAGGCAACCAAATAGGGGGAAAAATTACTCCCCAAACCAGTAATCCAACGTTGTATTCGTTTCGAGCCACTGAATCTCCCGGCTCTTCTTCAAACATATGGCAACTGTAACTTAGGGGTATGTTTACTAAAGGGTGCTAACGTCGCAGCAGCGGAATTAGCGCGTGATAAGGTATGTTATCGGGTGATGAAGGCGCATTATCGCGCGATAACGCGCCTGCGGCGTTAAGGCACCCTAAAGCCGTGAAATCCGACGCTGAAGGGCAGAGGAAGGCTTCCCAGAGGGCGGAGAGTAGGGGGTCAATGGGTGGAGAGTGGGAGGGGAGAGGCTCCAGGCACACTAAAGCTGTGGAATCCTGGTCTGATCACTAATGCCAGTGAAACCCTCGCGTTAAGGCACATTTGCAGGAAAGAGAAACCATTTACGTCAGCAATGTACAGCAAAGCCAGGGAAACCTAAAAAAAGTGATAGTTCTGATACATGTGCACGGAACAAAAGGGCAAATAAACATGGAAAATGACCTGAACAAAATTTAAAATCACCATAACCAAGCTGGCCAATAGTGATATTAATGGGAAAAATAAAAAAAACACTACTGAGAAAGCTCCAAAAAAAAAAAGATATCATTTTTGGAACGGTCTATGCTCTGTCCCCCTACAAGGTGAATGATCCCACATTGAAAAAGCGCTGATCAGGGTTCTCCCTTTTTATTGGACAGGTTTCTTATGGCATGCACATGTGCGGCAACAGCAGGGTGGGCATGTCGGAAGGGGCAACTGTACAGATGCTGGAAAATGGGATACAGAGGGCTGCAGGCGGCACATGCTGTGGTGCAGTTGGGGCACAGTATGGACTAGGGAGATGCCTAGGTGGCACATGGGAATACTGAAACTGTACAGCAGCCAGACGGCAACTGATGAGGGCCCAACATGGGCACAAGTGTGTTTCTCACAGTGTCACAGGGGATAGTACCCAGCAGGTACCCCCAAGGGCACAGAACATTGGCAGGCGGTGGTGGGGGGGAAGCGTGTACGTCTATGCAGGCACCCCTACCCCAGATCCCGCACCATAGGCAGCCGCCTACTGGCACACTGGATGGCCGGAGACTGCGCACCACCAGCACCACCAGCATAAGAGCATGTCAGCATGGTGGCAGAGGGGTACTGGTGGTGGAGGGGGTAGTGGCATCTTCCCACAGCAGACCATGGCCTAGCCCTGTTTATGTGGGTGCCGTGCACTGAAACAGACAGGCGCTGTCTGATGAACAGTTATGGTATCCCCAGGGAAGGAACTGTCCCTGTGGCAACAGTGTGGTGCAGTACACACAGTCAGTGTGTTCAGCAGCAGAAGGTCACAGGTTCAAGTCCCAGCTGTGGCTCCTGCCAACCCAGTCCCCATATTTTACCCAGTACTAAACCATGGTAATAAAGATGGAACCTTTATTGCAGATAACATAAACATGCCTGAAACACCTATATTTTACCCTACAGAGCACAGACACCATAAACATGTGCAATACCTAGAGCAGAGTTTCCCAAATGCAGTCCTGGAGGGCCAAAAACCATTCAGGTTTCATGCTGTCTGTAATAAAGATGCCTGTGCTGCATTTCTATGCGCCACCCCCATGGTATGCAAATGTATCTCATGAATATTTATTAGGGACAGCATGAAAACCCAAACAGTGTATGGCCCACCAGGACCGGAGTTGGGAACCTCTTCCCTAGAGCAGCGGCCAACAGGGGCAGAAACATCCGCACCCACAGGCTCCATTATCCCAAGCCTCATGGAGAGGCAGGATGTTGGGCCCTGCGTGCAGCAGCATCTCCCAATACTAGCACTTGCATACCTTAGCAATGCCGCCCTAAACCTGGGAATACGTTACACATATATGAAAAGGTTGCTATGATTAATGGCAGATAGCAATTCTTAAGTTCAGCACAATTTGCTGATTGAGCTGCATCATAGCAACCTTTCTGATGTCTGTGGAGTGTGTTTCAGTTCTGGTTTCTGACAGTGTTTACCACCCAGGGGAGTGACCCCAACAGTATTGCGTACCATAGCCATGCCTGCACTGTGCCCAGGACTGGTGCGGTAGCCAGGGCTGCCAAAAGCCTCTATATTTGCACAATGTGGCATAGGTGTGGGAGTGTGTGTCTGTCTATCCAGTGTGTGGTGACTGCCAACACCTTACTCAGCCCTTACTACTTGCACTGTTTCCAGTGTTAGCCTGCCAATGTGCATAATGAGGAGCAAGGTACTGTGGGTATAGCCCGGACAGGGTGGCCTGGGCAGGATGCATCTGCACAGGGCATAGGGCAATGTCTGGGACATTGTAGTGCCCGGCCACCACCTGCACGGACAGGGTGGCCACAGCATGTCCTGCTGGGAGGTCACTCTCACCCTGACTGAGCAGTGACCATGGCATGGCTAGGTTCCCCCATAGTGCTATATAGTATCTCTCTCAAATGAAATTTATGGGTTCTCTTTTCTGGGGCTCAATCACTGACTTATCTGCTTGGTGGGTATGCTCACATCCCAGTTCTGGATGCACATATCTCCTCCAGGAACATGTATTATGGACTAGCTAGCAGACTGTCTGCAGTTATATGTGTATGGCTGGAACACCTTGCAAGGTGCAACTGCTGGAGAATGTCAGATGGTGATGGTGGTGGTGGTGGTGGTGGTGGTGGTGGTGGTGGTGGTGGTGGTGGGGGCAGCTGAGCATTTCCAGGCCTACTGTCTGTCTGCCATTGTCTTATGGATGTGTACAGATCTGCATTGACTGCTCTGTAGGATGTCTGTTCCCCAGCAGGACTGGGGTTGATGGTCCCCTCTACTGCCACCATTGCAGGGAGGTAGAAAGTGGATCTGTTGGTGGGAGATCCTGTTTCCCACCCTGAGCCACAGAGGGTGGGTTGGGTGGTGGTACATATTCTACCTATGGGTCAAAACACCCCCCTTCACCTACATCATGCGACTGTGGCACCAACACAGGATATGCACTATTCTGGGTGCATAAGGGCTATGCATGACTGAGAAATACAGATGTATCCTAGGTGTGTCTGCAGGCACTGCCTAATCACACACACACTGGCACTGATGGGGACATGCAGTATGGCCTATCTCAGCCATGAAAGGTGCTGTGGACCTGGTGCTGGGCGCCCCACCTCACCCTCAGGGTGAACACAGTACCCGCACAATGTGACGGTCTGTAGCTACTCTGTGCCAGTAACACACACAGTCAGTACCCCCTACCAGGCTGAGGTGCTGTGGGGGTGCACATGGTCAGTTCCCCCTACCAGGCCGAGGTGCTGTAGGGGTGCATACCCCCATCTTGTGCTCATCTGTAGACTGCTGATTTGCATGTGCAGTGCATCATGGGTACGGGTGGGTTAACCCTATCCTGGTAACCACAGCAGAGAGTTTGTGTGGTGACATGCAGTCCTTCTGTAGCCAGCCAGGGGCTTGTTAGTAGCTGTAGCCCACTGGCTACTTCACTGCCTGTACAGCCAGAGGTCATGGATTTGATCCCACAGTGGGGCTATTTGATAGGGCTGTCTGAGGCATTTTCTTTTTTTAATTTAAATTAGTGCTGCCAGCAAAAACACACTCACAGTGCTGCAACCTTAAGGTGCTTCATAAGGCGCCCCATAAAGCGCCCTATAAGATGCCCTATAAAGCGCCTTATAAGGCCTTACAGGGAACATTATAGGGTGCCTTGGTGCACAGTGCACTTTATAATGTGCCTTATTTGGCGCCTTATGCGGCACCTTAGGTTACGGCACTGTGAGGGTGTGTTTGCTGGCAGCACTAATTTAAAGTAAAAAAGAAATTGCCTCAGACAGCACTGGTTTAAAGTGAAGAGTAACACCTCAGACAGCCTTATTCATTAAGCTCACTGAGGGATTGAACTCATGAACCCTGTATCATCAGGCAGTGTATTAACCATTGTGCTACTCCTTTATTGCTGTATTTGTTGGTCAGTGCGCCTACTTAAGATTAAAGCGCGTTAAAGTGCACGGCTCCCTCTATCACGTGATAACGCGCAATTGCTACGCTTAGACTGGAACGCCCACTCCTTTTTTGGCATCCTGCACATTATCGCCGGGCGCACGTTAAGCCACTTTAGTAAACATGCCCCTTAAAGCGAAATGAGACAAACAAAGCAGCCAAAGGCATGAAGTGCCACAGGGGAAAAACAGGATGAACATGATGTACTTAGGAAAGCACAAGCCATACTACAGCTACATGATGCAAGGTTCCACATTAGGAACCACCAGCCAGGGGAAGGATCTAGGTGTCATCATGGTTACTACATTGACATCCTCTGCTCGGTGGCAACGTCAGCCAAGGAAGCTAATAGAATACTAGAAATGAACAACATAATTCGACCAATAAACTAAATTTGATTGATAAGAGAGATTTAAGAAATAAGAATTCATGTAGAAATAAGAACTTGAGGAAAAATTAATGTTACAACAACTGCAATAAAGATGGACATTGGAAACAGTGAAAAGTAAACTGAAGGGCACCTTTTTCCCGTGGGTGGCCTGGGCAAGTGCTTCTGTTTGTCAATGTAAAGCAACGTGTGGCTTTGCGTGCCGACTCCCAAAAATGCCCTGAGCTCCTGGGTCTACTTGGTAGTGTCACTGGAGTAGATTGCCAAATGTTTCTTCCTGGGCAATGGAGGGTTAAGTAACTTGCCCAAGGTTGCCAGGAGTGCTAGTGGGATTTGAACCCTGATTGGTTGGCTATTAAGCCAGTGCTCTAACCACTAGGCCACTCCTCCACTCTGTGGATGTGCAAGCACTACGGGTATGCCAATGAGCAGGAAACTGTAGCTGGCGAAGAATAATTTGGATGGTGCCTCAGCAAGGATGCTCCGCACTGTGCAAGGGTTCGTGTTAGATACCCGCTGCCGATGATCTGTGCTGTGCAAGGGTTCGTGTTGGACACCCACTGTCTATGCTCCGCGCTGTGCAGGGGTTCGTGATAGGCACCCACTAGTGGAATGTGCAATGCCGGTGGCATAATCGCCAATTTATGATCTCAAAGAAAAGTTAGCACTACCACTCCTGTGCACTCCGGACTGTGCAAGGGTTCGCGCTATAATCAGCAGGAAAGCCAGATCACACCTGCACTTTGGCGCTACGGTGTGAATTGAATTTGTCTCCGCAGCTGGTCAGGCAAAAAAAGGGGGGGGCCGTGGTGGAAGCTGACCTCGCGTTTCTCCGAGGTAGAGCAGGGGTGTAAGCCCATCCGTCGTTGCTCCCAGATGCCCTGGCAGTTAAAACAATATGGGGGCTGGGTTGGCAGGAATCACGACTGGTACTTGATTTGTGCCCTTCTGCTCTTAAACAGACTGGCGGAAGGACTGGACATGCTTCCAGCCTCAACCGCACTTAAGGACTCTTGTGGGGAGGCAGACTGCATCACGGCGCAGAGCCATGCTGTATGATGCAACAGGGCGTCTCAGTGCTGAAGTTGGGTGGGCTGAGCTTCCGGCACTGATCCAGAAGGGCCCAAGGCTCCGAGCCATAAGAGCGTCCGGTTGTCACCCTCCCCTGGATACCGGTACATGTCAGCTGTACCAGAGCTGACAGAGCAGCAGGTTCACGGAGAGAACAGTGAATCACCAACCACTTCACCTGCTACGCTGATAGCAGCACAGCTTCCGAGGTCTCAACGTCGGCGCTGGAGAGGTGAAGGGCTCAATTGTCAGAGCCGGAAGATAGAGCAATTGTCAGAGCCGGAAGATAGAGCCGCGCCGAGAGGAGATCCTACGTCGGCGGGCAGGTCCCGAGGCAGTGAATCACCAACCACTGCACCTGCTACGCTGTATAGCAGAACAGCTTCCGAGGTGTCAACGTCGGCGCTGGAGAGGTCAAGGGCTCAATTGTCAGAGCCGGAAGAGTGTTCAAGCGCTTGAAGGGCTCAAGGCAGTGCTGGAAAATATCTTCAAGCCCAATGCCGGCGCCGTACAGAAGACGTCGGCGCAGTGGAGGTTTTAAGGGGCGGCACCGGACAGATGACGTCGGCGCCGGAGTGGTTTCAAGGGGGCGGAACCAGCATGGGCATTCTGGGCTGGGCGGACGTACCCCCAGCCAGCCGATGGAGCAGAGGAGGCGGGTTGATATGGCGCCGACCAATAGCGCTGAAGGTGCTTCCCACAAGATGGCCGCCCCCATGTGCCACGTGTTTGAGGTCCATGGAGCAACGGAGGGGCAAGGCCGAGGACGTGTGCGATCCTGCGGATGCGGTCACATTTGGGTATGCGGCTGAGCAGAGGCCGGGGACGGAGGCCAGTTCTGGCGCGTCCTGGGCTTGCAGAGGGTTCTACATCCAGAGATAACCCTAGAGAAGCAGCAGGCAGAAGCCGGGGACGGAGGCCTTCAAGGCATGTCCTGGGCTGCCGAGAGGAGGTCCACTGCCAGCGGCGGAGTCCTTTGATCGGCAGCATCTCCTCTCACGATGGGGCCCGAACCCAGAATCTCCGGATTGGAGTAAGCACCTTTTAGCTGCTGCTGCCGCACCCTGAAGGATGATCCTGAGGGCGCGACTGTGGCAGAGACCAGGGATGGGGCCTTCCCACATGGCTGGCCTGGGGATCGGGCTCGGTCATCTTTGTAGTTAGCCCCTGGAACAGGTCTGAAAGAAAAAACCTGGACAAGCAAGAAGGTAAGTCTTAGTGATATAAATACCTGGTGGTAGAAGAGAATTATTGAGTGGTTTTTTTTTTTTTTTTTATTGCATATATTTTAATTTTACACGACACTATAATACAAACAAAAGACACAACATAACCTAACCTTTACAAAATACCTTACATGTGGGATGTGCCCTAACCCTTGGGCACCCCCCAGAACCTTGCATTAACATCCCCTCCCTCCCCGAACACCTTGCAAGTCCGAAAGAAGAAACACCCCTCCTTCTCAGTGCACAGCCAGATTCGCAAACTGATCTAGCGCAGACCACTTTTTACTGTTTATTTCAAGGCCCCTTGAAGCAAAAATGCTGTCATAGGCTTTCTCGTATCGACTGTATAAGCAGACTAAATGCCACCAATGCAGCCAGCTTAGCTTTTCAGCATCTCTCCATCGCAAAAGAATTACTTTGATGGCAAGCGCCAGTGTGTAGTTCAGCGCAAAATAATTTTCTTTAGCAACACTAGGGATTCCTGCCGCTGATCTTAGCACAACTATTTTCCATGATAGGGGACACGTAAAACCTAAGGCCTGCTGGACCTTCCTCCAAACATCTTTCCAATACTTCTGAAGACTGGGACAATCGAAAATCATATGTCGAAACGTTCCAGCACTTCCACCACAGGTCCAACAGTTCGGAGATACACTCTTGTCCCATTTAGCTAATTTAACTGGCGTGCAGAACGCCCTATGTGCGAAAAAATACATTGATTGAGTGAGGGAGGCCGATCTGGAGGACCGCACCAATGGCCCCCACCGAGCAAAACAGGATTCTTGAGGAAGGCACATATCCAGATCCTTTTCCCATACTAATCGCAGGCCTAATAGCTGCGAGGGCATCTTGTTTCTGAGGAAGCCATAGACACTGGAGATCCGACCTTTCTTCGAGAGCATTTCCCCAACAAAGTCTTCCAGGTCCCACTTGTCCAATAACCAGCCGCGACTCTGAATTGCAGACCGCAGACAATGTCTTAATTGTAACCATTGATATGAGCAAGAGTTTGGCAAAGAAAATTCCTCTTGCAATTCTGGAAAGGACTTCCAACCCGCAGCCCCCACCAACTGATTCACTCTCCAGATACCACAATGTTGCCATAGCCTCCAGGCAATTGTTTCCTTATTGATTTTAAAAAAAGGGTTGTTCCAAATAGGCATCCCTCCAGCAATAGACTGATGATTCTCAAAGCGGAGAGCTAGATTTTGAAACGCTCGTTGTGTATTCAAAATGACATTCCCTGCAGCATAAGGCTCTGGAAAAGTCATCCCCATGACTACATTGATTGGGCATGGAAAGACCATTCGTTCCTCTAGATCCACCCACACAGGTCTCGGCCCGTCTCCAGGCTCAGCTGCCCACAACGCACCCTGGCTTATTAGAGCTGCCAAGTGATAGCAGTAAAAGTCCGGAAATTGGACCCCTCCATTTTCTTTAGAGGCCTTCAGCTTCTTCATCGATATCCTGGGGGTTTTTCCATTCCAGAGAAAACGACTCAAAAGCCTCTCAAGCTCTACATAGAAGGACTCCCGGAATAACACAGGAATCATCCCCAGTACATAATTTATCTTCGGTACCAGCACCATTTTAATGGAATCCAGTCTTCCCCACCACGTGATATGTAGAGGGGACCATTTTACTGTAAAAACACGGATAGTTTCACGCAGACGTTCACTATTTATACGAAGAATGTCTGCCATTGAGGGGCCAAATTGAACTCCCAGGTATTTAATTGTCTCCGATTCCCATTGGAAATCAAATTGCTGCACCATTGTCCTGCTCCCAAATTTATTGAGAGGAAAGGCTACAGATTTAGTCCAGTTAACCTTATAACCAGACAGTGCAGAATAACGCCCAATAGGATGCATTGCCGTAGAGATAGATTCTGGTCTGAGAAAAAGCAGGAGATCGTCCGCATATGCAGAAGCTTTCACATGCAGGTCCTTGACTTCCACACCTCTTATCTCTACTGTCTGCCGAATTAATAGCATCAGTGGTTCTAATGCCAAATTGAATAGCAGAGGAGACATTGGACAGCCCTGCCGTGTGCCCCTATGTAGAGCAAGAGATTGAGATAACACTCCATTCGCAAGGATCCGAGCTGTGGGGTTAGTATATAACAGCTTGACCATAGCAATGAATTGAGACGGAATCCCAAACCAACTTAGCACGTGGAATAAGAAAGGCCACTCCACTCTATCAAAGGCCTTCTCAGCATCTAGCGAGAGGCCAATATAAGGATCCTCCAGGGAATCGGTGATACCCACAATATTACAAAGCAGCCGAGCGTTGTCGCTAGTAGATCTCCCAGCTACAAAGCCACACTGATCTGGATGGATCAACGTTTCCAGCACTCCCTTTAAGCGGGCCGCCAAAATAGAGGAGTATAGCTTGTAATCGGCATTCAGTAGCGAGATGGGCCGATAATTGCCCACCTGCCCCGGGTCTCTTCCAGGCTTAGGAAGTACTACTATAGTGGCCTCCGCAAAGGCCCCAGGCTTAGCCGCCTGATCATGTAAACCCTGATAGAAGGACAACAGTTGCGGACCTAAGTCTGCCACAAATAACTGGTAGAACTCTATTGGAATACCATCCGGACCTGCAGCTTTCCCACGCTCCATCTCCTTTAATGTCCGCTTAAGTTCATCCAGATGAAATGGTTTACCAAGAGCTGCGCTTTGCTCGTGCTCCAAACGGGGATGGGCAATCCGGTCCAAAAAATCCCTCATTTCTTCCCCCTCCTTGACGCTTCCAGCCGTATACAATTGCTGATAGAACTCAGAAAAGGCGTTCGAGATATCTTGGTCATTGTAAAGAGGGCCTGCGCGCTCATCTAGTATCTTGACTATCCTAGTTTTATCAGAGCGCGGCCGCAGTTTCGAGGCCAAAAGTTTCCCCGACTTGTTTGCCTCCACATGGAATCTAGCCTGCAACGGGAAAGCTGCCCGTTCCACTTCAGAACTAAGAGCCGAGTTATAAGCATAGCGTAATTTTTGCAATCGAAGCAGGATTTGATCATTGAATTGCCGCTGTAGGAGTCTCTCCCCAGCTCGTATCTGCTGTTCTAGATTCTCCAGCTCTAGTCGGGCTGCCCTATTCTTGGCGATCACATAGCTAGTTATCCGCGCTCTCAGGACTGCCTTAAATGCTTCCCACCAGGCCCATACTGGAGTGTCAGCCAGCGCATTAGACGCAAAATAATCTCGCAGGACACCCTGAAGGTGCTGCCTGAAGGCCTCTTCAGCCAATAGGTGTCTCGGAAAGGACCAGGTCATATTCTTGCGGGTCGCTCCCCTAAAGTCCAGTACAATCACTACCACAGCATGATCCGAAACATTAGTACTGAGGATTTCAGAAGAAGCAGCATATTGAACTAATGATCGAGACAGTAGAAAAAAGTCAATTCTTGAGTAAGAGCCATGCGGTGAGGAAAAAAAGGTGAAATCCAGCTCGGTAGGATGGTGTAGCCGCCAGACATCCACCACTCCAAAATCATCCAACATCGAGTTTAACACCTCCAAGGCTCTCTCCTTTCTATATTTCTTAACAGGTTTGCGATCCAGTAGAGGATCTAATGCCAGATTAAAATCTCCTCCAATGATTAAGGGGTACTGCGTAAATTCCTGGATTACCTTAGCAAGTGAATGAAAGAAGGCAGGATTATCATTGTTAGGGGCGTACACGTTGAAAACAGAGACATGCTGATCTTCCAGTAAAAGATGCGCCCCAGTCCATCTACCCTCCACATCAGACCGAGATGAGAGAACCTGAAATTTCAGGGATTTCCTAAGCAGCACCGCCACTCCATTTCTTTTTTGACAGGCGGGCGCATGAGTCACTAAACAAAACTTCCCTAATGCTAACTTTTCTGTCTCCCTGGAATTCAAATGGGTTTCTTGGAGTAGGATTACGTCTGCATTTTGCTTCTGACAGTATAGTAATATTTTTTTGCGCTTAATTGGGTGATTGATTCCCTTGACATTCAGGGATAAACACTTAATCAGACCCATAAGCCTCACAGCGTTGCAATTCGTCAATTGTGAGCTGCGCTCTCCTGCTGTCATTATGTAGACCCCCTGAGCAGGACAATCCCCACACAGACTTGCAAGGTGTTACAAAAGCCTCCCTTAAGGAGAAAAACAACATGGGTGAGCACATACACTTACAAAATGGCCCAAAAGAACCCCAGCCCGCCCCCAACCACAGTGTTAATACACAGAAAGAGAAAACATCATTTAGCTAAACACCGAGGACCGTCTAACATACTGTGCACCATAACTCCCCCTTTATAACACATTTCAGACTGCTAACACCCCCCCATAGATGACCATGCAGCATCCTCCAAACCTCCCGGTCACAGGCCTCCCAACCATATAGCATACAAATAAAGACCCCCGTCTCGCAGGTCACTATACATTCCCCACCGGGTCCTCTCTCTACACACCCACACATTACACAGGGCTACAGTACTACCATACAGCATAGTTCAAAACATTCTCAACAGCATAAATCAAACCAAGGAGCACACAGAAAAAACAAAGAAGAGAGTCCCACAGAACCCTGCAGACTTGGGGTGCCAGGCCCTGGTAAACCTTGGACCGGCATTCCATCCGCCTTCCATTCCGATCAGCAACCACCGTCCAGCTTCAACTGCTGTAGCCTACTGCATCTGCAGCGCCTCTTGATCTTGTATGTAGCGTTCTGCCACCGCTGGAACATCAAAGAATTTTGTCTGATTATTTAAGGTGATCTTGAGACGCGCGGGGTAAAATAAGCCATACCGGGCCTGCAGGTGCTGAAGACGGGGTCGCAAGGCAAGGAATTGTTTCCGCCGCTCCACTGTATCCTTACAAAAATCAGGAAAAAAAGGATACCTTATGCCCCTCATAAGTTACCGACCTCATGACTTTTGCAGCCTCCAGAATCTGCACTGCCTGCTGGTACCTCAACAGACAGAATATAATCGGTCTAGGCCCCCGGGCACGTAGAGTAGGCTGGGCAGGAATACGGTGCGCTCTTTCTATTTCAAGCGGCCCAGGCACTTTCATACGCAGCAACGTTGGTAGGGTGCCCGCCAGAAAAGTGATCATATCCGTCCCTTCAGCGCCTTCCGGGACTCCTAAAACTCTTACGTTATTCCTGCGAGTCCTGTTGGCAAGATCTTCCAGGCTCAATTCCAGCCTTTCAAACTTTTTAATAGCCTTATCCATCTTTGCCAATTTCCCTTCATGATCAGCCACTTTCTCACTTAAATTATCCATCCTATTAGTAAATGACACCATTTGTTCTCGTATGTCCTGCATTTCAGCATGCACCTTCCCAAGCGCTTCACCATTCGCCAAGACAAGAGCCTTCACCGAGCGAATCTCACCCAGCAGTTCCTGTAGCGTCTCTTCCGACTCTCTTGTGGCAGCCATTTTGTGCGGGGACAAAGGGTCCGACTTCGCCCTCTTCGAGCCCGAATTGCTGCCAGCGGCAAACTCCAACTTAGTTGGTTTACAGTTAGCCATGCCCACGGACGCGATATGCACTTATAGAAGTTCTTCCGTACACACAGCCCTCTCCGATTCTCTGTTTCTCTCAGGATTTTCGTCAGGGAACCGAGGAGCTAGATTCTCATGCTGCCATCCTGCAACCGCTCAGGCTCCGCCCCCCTTGAGTGTTTTAGTAGGTTAGATGATGAGGAGAGTAAAAGTCCGTCTTGCTGGCAAGGCGGAAGAACAAGAACTGGCTAGCTAGGGGCGGGCAGGGGGATGTGGCCAAGTGGCCCATGCTCAGAAGGGCAAAGCCCTTCTGAGCTATGGAGAGTACTTCCGTCTCGGCGCCGTCGGATGACGTCACCAATTGTGGCTGACTCATCCTGCTTGTCCTAGGAGAATGAAACAAACTGTTTCATAGTGTAGTTAACACTATACAGTAGATTACACAGGTACACTAAAAAAATTTTTTTTTAAACTGCCTCTAATGTTTCCATTGATTTTTACATTTTTTGGTGCGCTGAATCCAAATCTGGTAACCAATTTGCTCCATCACGTACAGATTTTTTGCTACATTGGGTTAGCAGTTTGAGGTGAACGTTTCAGATTGAGTGCGATCGAGATAAAAGTTTCTTGGATGAATTCTTTATACTAATTGTTTAGTAGTTATTCAAATAAGAATAAAGAAAATTGTAACAAGGCAGCACATAAGAATAGAGTAATGTCAATAAAACACACTGTGATGGTAGCAAAATTGTCTGCACTTAAAACAGCCACATACATGTGCACAAACATTGAGCATATAAGAGCGAGGTTAGACACAAAGCAAAGCAAAGAAATGTGCAAAAAATGTTGTACAGGTATGTATGTAAGAATAGAAAACGCAAACCGCACCATTGCAATACATGAAGACAAACACCCGATGGTGTGAAAATAAAATTCTAATAAATGAGATCCGACACTGTGGTAATAACTAGCAAATTTTTATTTCAAAGTTTAGTAAAAACACGATATTTGTCAACACAGGTTAGATTTTAAAGTCATTCTTGGGTCAATCAATCTCCTGGTGGGCCCGTTTCTTCTTCCCCCGAATGCTTCTCTTGGTGCGCTGCTTGGCGTATTTTACATCTGGGGTTTCATGCAGCAGCAACCAGCAGAAATCAGCCATCATAGTGGTGTTCCATCTTCCTTGGTACCTTCTCTCTGCGTCCTTGATGTCCTGGTGAAACCTTTCACCTTGTTCTTCACTGTACGCCCCCAGGTTTTCGGGAAAGTAGTTCACATGGGAGTGCAAGAAATGGACTTTCAGGCTCATGTTACAGCCTTGTTCTTTGAAGGCATTGAGCATCCTGGCAACAATATCCTTATAGTTCTCATCCCGCCTGTTCCCCAAGAATCTGAGAACAACATCCTTGAAGGAATCCCAGGCTTCTTTTTCCTTCTCAGACATCGTTTCAGCGAATGCTCCATCTGAAATGAGTTTCCTAATATCAGGGCCAACAAACACTCCTTCCTTTAGCTTTGCTTCAGAAAGTCGGGGGAACTTTGAGCAAAGGTACCGAAAGAACTCACCATCTTTTGGAAGGGACTTGATGAATTGCTTAATGAGACCCAACTTAATGTGGAGATGTGGTAATAGAATTTTATCACGAGGTACCAAGCTCTCATGAAGAACATTTTTCTCACCGGGTCTCAAATACTCCCGAATTGGCCAGTCTTTTTTCACCCAGTGTAGGTCTCGGGCCCGGCTATCCCACAAGCAAAGGAAGCAGGGATATTTGGTGAAACCGGATTGCTGCCCTAATAGCATGGATAGAATTTTAAAGTCTCCACAAATCATCCACTTATGCTCATCATAACGAATCTTCTGAAGAATCAGGGCCAAATTCTCGTATTTTTCTTGGAGAATAACAGAGTGAGCAATAGGAACTGAAGAGAATGTGTTGCCATTATGAAGAAGAACACCTTTTATGCTGTTTTTTGACGAATCAATGAACAGCCGCCATTCAGCAGGATCATACTTGAGTTTAAACTTTTCCATCACTCCGTATATATCGTTGCAAAATACCAAATCTTCCTCTTTGCTGAAATACTTCAAAAATTGTGTCTCGCGGTTGCGGTACCAATAAAAAGTTGTTCCTGGTGACAATAGATTTTTCTGTTTAAGCCGAGAACCTAGCAGTTGGGCAGCATCTTTTGGGAGTCCTAAATCCCGGACTAAATCATTCAATTCAGCTTGAGAGAAAAGTTCAGGTTTTGGATCTGGTTCAGTTTCAAACTCAGAAGTACTGGACTCATCGGGAAAAGCCATCTGATGAGTCTCATCATGATCAGAACCGTCCACACAAATATGATCCAAAGATTTTGGTGGTTCAGGCACAGGTACTTCATTGCTATGAGGCATAGGCCTAATTGCTGAGGAAAGGTTGGGGTAACTTATTACGTTCTTATTTTTTAAGTTGTATCCCTTCACAATGCAAGAGCAAAAATAGCAGTCACTGCTGTGGTCTCTTTGTTCACACCACATCATAGGTATTCCGAAACAAAATGCTTGTTTTTTACCTTTCATCCATAAGCGTAGATCTTCCTCACATGTCTTGCACACTTTGTGAGGAGCCCACGGTTTGTCTTGATCGCCTAACTTCAAACCGAAATAGGCGAAATATACTTTTTTAATAAATGCAGAAATGTTCCTCTGCCGCTTTTTCACGGTATATTCCCCACAAATAAAACAAAAACTGTCCGGAGAGTTGACGCAACCTCTGGCTCTGTGAGCCATCACAAATACACAGCACTGCAAACTACAACTGTAGTGAACCACTTCGGAATAAAGCTGGATTACGACTGAGCAAACAAAAGGTAATAATGAACTTGCAATAAACTGAAATTTGACAGGAACGTTCATGTCGCAACCACCGTGTTTGAGCGAGCGAACGAGGCGAGGCGAACAGGAAAGAACATGCGCCAGCGCGAGTACTGGATTTAGCCCCCGCCTCCCAATTGTCCTGTTAATGTATAAAATGAATACAAAACACTCTAAAATATCATGAGGGAGTGTTTCTAGTTAGTTAACCATTACAACCTCTATTTTGGGCCAAGAAAATAAACTGCAGTCGGCTAAAAAGAAATTATGTGAACATTCCTTATATGGGTAAGAAATCTAATTTTGCAAGAATACGTGACGTGATGGAACATTTTGGCTATTTTTCCTGGATTCAGCACCCCAAATCTATAGGAATCAGTTGCAAAACTGGAGGCAGTTTTTTGGTAGTGTACCTGTGTTATTATTCTACATGTTTCCAAGGTCATTTTAGAAGGCTTGCGGAGTATTTACACATGTAGAAAGTGTCATTTGCATGTGTAAACACCTATGGGGTTATTTAAGCTTTATTTGCAATTTCCATGTTGAAAATCAGGCATTTACATGTGGGAATGTATTCCATGTTTAAATGGTGGTTTTATGAAGGGCTAAATCTACATATAAAATGCCCATGATATGTAGAAATTGCAAGGGGGTGTGTCAGGAACATGGTTAGGGCAGGGTCTAGGTAAATCAAAAGTCTACATGTGTATTCCCTATTTCATATGAGGAATGCACATGCAAGACCAAACTTGTCCATGCTGCGATCTATATCTCATCCCTAGCATGTATAGGTTTTTAAAAAGTGCTTGCTTCAGCCAGCCCTTTCTAGGAGGGATAAAGGGTATATTGTATATTTCTCCTTCCAAATTGAAATAATTAAAGACAGTGGCCTCTGTATTAATTGGCAGAATTTAAATATGTGAAGGCATATTTTAGAAATGATGTCCAGGTGAAAACATACTAAAAATGAATGTCATCAGTGATGGCTATATAGATGTCCCAGTGATGGTATGCCAGACAAGGTGCACGTTCCAGCCTGACATTCTGCTAGTGGGGATATTTGGTAGTGCGAGAACCACAAAACAGCTTTCCCCAATTGTCTTTAAATTTGTGACGGTACTGGGGTTATTAGAGTAGCATCTCTTCTAGACTCTCCAGATAGTTTGCTGGCAAAAACAAGCACTTTTCAGATGCTTATTTTTGCCAGTAAAATATCTGTGCCCTGAAGAAGGTAGAGATTTGGAAAAGGGCAGAAACATGTCAGCCATTTCTGGGGCTTCTTACCTAATACATTTTAACACCTGAGACCTTTCTCTGGCAATTGCCGCATTACCTACATGTAGATTTGTTTAATGGCTCCTCCGTCTCTGCAAGTCTTCAAATACACATGCACTTCCTTCCAAATATTTTAGAAAAGGCTATAGGGGTCATTCTGAGGCAAAAATAGCGGGGATGTATGCCCTGCCTGGACGTACATCTCCGCTATTCGTCCCCCATGTCGTCCCTGTGCAAGGCTCCCTGTATGAACAGTGGAGTTGTATGGGGAGCCTTAGATGGAGGTGGGAGGCAGAGCAAGGGCAGTGCATGGGCAGACCATCACCCTACGATTACAGGCTGATTCTGAGGTTGGTCCTGTATTTCCTGGGTCAGCCTTCTAGACAGGAGACTTATTCCACCTTGGAGGTGGAATAAGTCCCCCTGGACACTGGGGGACAGTGGAGGCCGGTAACGACAGGAAGGTGTGGGGGTACAGTGGGTTCTCTGGAGCCCAATCCTGGCTATTGTAGGCTAGATCGGAGGTCAGGCTGTGGGGAAAGGGGGGCTCTGTCCCACGACTGGCAATTGTGACTCCTGAATGGACCTCCAGTGCATGGTGACGGGACGCCATGGCATCGTGGTTCCATTCAAGAGACTAACTGAGTTAGTCAGGGATCTGTAGGACACGTGGCCCTCTAGAATCAGGGCTTGGCCTGCACATATAGGCTGGTAGACCCAATCCTAATCCTGTGCGGGCTAGACACCCCTGCAGGACCAGAATCGGGTCTTCCGCTTATACCCCGAGTCTGAGCAGCTGTACAGGGGATGGACGTCTAGAAAGGAATTGGCCTGCACATGTTTGGCAGAGCCTTTTCTAAAATACTGCTAAAAGTTTGTACATTTAGACGTCAATGTCTCAATTCCCATTTCTATGTATTATCTAAAATTTGCCTTTATGGGGTGGATATTCCACGGCAGTAGCTAGCGCTTCTAAAGTCCATAGCCATTGCTGCTGATTACTTACCGTAGATATTCAATACCAGGGTCATATCCGGCCACTGGCATTGAATATCTGGGGCACCATATAGTGCAGAAGCTAACCGGGCAGTGATAATATTGAGCTGCAAGCCCGGTTAGCTCCCACAGGTAGAGATAGGTCAACTTTTGCCATGCCTATCTTTACCCTCAGGGTGCTAAGCCGGCAGTGCCTCAATATCTCTGCTGCATGGTTAGCAATGGCTGCTACCTCCGCTCCACCCTGAAACACCCTTGGAATGCCCTGATGCTAACCACATAAACATGTCAGTGCCGCTGAATATATTCCACTAACCAGAATTTACGTGGTTTGCACGTCTGAAAGGCAAAGAGGGAAAACACATCTAGCAAAAAGCTTCTAGACAGGAGGTGAAAGCACAGGAGAAAACAATGGCTCATAAATATATTCTTAGAACACAGACAGACAGGAAGCCAACTGAGAGAAGAAGTAGGAGTGAATTCCCTCACAAACAATGACTTTAGGAGGACCATAAGAACATACAAGTTCCCATATTGGATCATACCAATGGTCCATCAAGCCCACTATCCTGTTTTCAATAGGGGCCAATCCAGCTCACTAGTACTTAGCAGGATCCTAAAAGATAGACAGATTCCATGCTGCTCATCCCAGGGATAATCAATGAATTTCCCCCAGTCCACTTTAATAATGCTTAATGGACTTTTCCTCCAGGAAATTGTCCAAACCGATTTTAAACCCAGCTACACTAACAGCTTTCACTGCATCGTCTTGCAATGAATTCCAGAACTTAATTACTCGTTAAGGGAAAAATATATTGTTTCCAATTATTCTTAAATGTACTACTTTCTAGTTTCATTGCATGTCCGCTGGTCTTCATACCTCTTGAAGGAGTAAACAGCTGATTCATGTTTCCTCATTCTACTCTGCTCATTATTTTATAGACCTCTAACATGTCTCCCCTTAGCCATCTCTTTTCTAAGCTGATGATCCCTAACCTTTTAAGCCTTTACTCATAGGGGTATCCTTCCATGCCCTTTGTAATTTTAGTAGCCCTTTTCTATACCTTTCCAGTTCTACTATAACTTATTTTAGATGCAGCAACCAGAACTGCACACAAAACCCGAAGTATGGTCACATCATGGAGGGATACAGAGGCATTATGCTATTCTTGGTTTTATTTTCCATTCCTTTCCTTTATAATTCCTAGCTTTTTTGGCTACAGCTGCATGCAGAGCAGAGGATTGCACAATAATAACGATGATGACAGCTAGATCTTTTTCCTGGGTGGCATCTCCTAATGTGGAACCTTGTATCATGTAACCATAGTTTGGATTGTTCTTCTTTACATGCATAACTTTCCACTTGCCCACATTAAATTTCATCTGCCATTCGGATGCCTGGTCTACCAATTTTCCATGGTCCTTTTACAGGTTTTCACAATCCTCTTGTGACTTATCAACTTTGAATAATTTTTGTGTCGTCTGCAAATTTGATCACCTTATTCATTTCCATTTCCAAATCATTTATCAAAATATTAAAAGGTTGTGGGCCTAGTAAAAATGTCTGGGCACTCCACTATTTACCTTTCTTCATTGAGAAAATTGACCATTGAGCTCTACTCTTTTTCTTTCTTCTTAACCATTTCCCAATCCACAATAAGACACTGCCTCCTATCCCAAGACCTTTTCATTTACTCCAGAGTCTCTCACTGGGGACCTTATCAAAGTCTTTCTGAAACTCCAGATACACTATAGGGATCTTTTAATAAGACGTGCTTGCTTTCTGCACCTGATCTAGCATGTGCTGACATGCACTCACAGTGTGGGGCTGATTTTCACGTTAACTGTAAATAACACGTTGGTGTAGTAAAGAAACTTAGAAACACGATGGCAGAAAAAGACCACATGGCCTATCCAGTCTGTCCTTCCATATCAACCATTAGAACAGTCCACTTTTTTCTTTTAGAGATCTTCTGTGTTTGTCCAATGCTTTTTCCAATTCAGATACTGTCCTCATCTCTACCACCTCCACTGAGAGACTATTCCACGCTCCTACCACTCTTTCCGTATACGAGGTATGACAAAAAAGAAATGAGACTGTGGCAGCCACACCTATGACTCAATGCCAATTAGCTAACCGCTTATGTCACTGTGTTGTGCAACATCTCGCCACTATTCTGCTATAATATTTTTCATCTCTCTCACTCTGGTTTTCTTTTTCAGGTTTTTTTTGTAGCACACTGCTCCATCGCTTTGTCACGCAACTGGAGGTGGCAGAAGTATGGAGCAAAGAATCAACTTGAAATTTCTGGTTAAGTCGGAGAAGGGCCCAACTGAGTGTCTCCAACCTCTCCAAAAGGATTATGGAGAAGATGCAATGTCAAGGCCGCTAGTCTTCGAGTGGCACAAATGCTTCAAGACTGGCCACGAGGAGGTGGAGGATGACCCCAAGTCAGGACGGCCTTCCACGACAAAGACGGCTGAGAACATTGACAGAGTAAACCAGCAGGTGCGGAGTGATCACAGATTGATGGTGCAGATGATAGCTGAGGAGCTCATCCTGAACAGGGAGTCAGTGTGGACCATCTTGGTGCAGGAGCTGAGGATGAGGAAGGTGTGCGCCAAGATGGTGCCCAAGCTTTTATCAGACGACCAGAAGGAGCACCGGGGTCAATGTTTGTCAAGACTTGCTAGAGAAGAATGGAGAATATCCAGAGTTCGTTGGCCAAGTCATCATAGGAGACAAGACTTGGGTCTTCCAGTATGACCCTGAAAGCAAGAGACAGAGCCTGCAGTGGAAGACTCGACTGTCACCCAGACCCAAGAAGGTGTGCATGTCCAAATCAAGGATCAAGGTCATGCTGATTGCATTCTTCGACCAGAAGGGAGTGGTCCTTTATGAGTTTGTGCCTGAGGGTCAGACTGTCAACTGGCACTTCTACCAGCAGGTCCTCAATCACCTCCATGACCTGGTTCGGCGCAGCAGGCGGGCTCTGTGGAGAGACAAGTTGTGGCTGCTCCACCACAACAACATGCCTGCACACACCATGTTCAATGTGAGGCAGTTCTTGGCCAACAAACAGATCACAGCTCTCGACCATCCTCCTTATTCCCCAGATCTCGCACCATGCGACTTTTGGCTCTTCCCCAGGCTGAAGACTGTGCTCAAAGGAACTCATTTTGCCTCTGTAGAAGAGATCGAAGCCACTGTGATGAGGGAGCTGAGGGACCTCAAGGAGGAGAACTTTACCGATTGCTTCTGTACATGGCAGAAGCAAATGCTGAAGTGCATTAACTCTGGGGGGGGGGGGGGGGGGGTACTTTGAAGGGGACAATGCATAATTTCTTTCCAGATTTTGTAATAAAACATTTATGGGACAGTCTCATTTCTTTTTTATTACAACTCATAGAAGTATTTCCGCATATTACTCCTGAATTTATACCCTTTCACCCTCATCCTATATCCCCTCATAGCAGAGCTTGCTTTCAAATGAAAGAGGCTCTCCTCCTGTGCATTTATGCCATGGAGATATTTAAAAGTTTCAATCATATCACCTCTGTCCTGCCTTTCCTCTAAAATATATATATCAAGCTCCTTAAGTCTGTCCTCATATGCTTTATAATGAAGACCACTAAACATTTTAGTAGCAACCCTCTGCACCAACTCTAACCTGTTTATAACCTTTTGAAGGTGTGGTCTACAGGTCAGTTAGTGGAGCTGCTAGAATGTCCCCAAGTTCCCTTAGTTTTCTTCGGTGTATCCCATCTGGTCCCATTGCTTTGTCTACTTTAAGTTTAGCTAGTTCCTCACGAACTTTACTGAAATCTAAATATACCACATCTAGGGCTTTCCCTTGGTCTAACTCCCTGATTACCTAGTCAAAGAAATCAATCAGATTTGTCTGACAAAACCTGCCTCTGGTGCCACTCCTCCTCCCCTTCCTCCTATCCTGTCCTTTCCAAATGAGGTCGCACCAAAGACTTAAATAGAGGCACTATCACCTTCTTTCTTCTGCTGGTCATTCCTTTCCCTATGCATCTAAACATCCTTCTAGCTTTCGCAATCACCTTTTCTACCTGTTTAGCTACTTTATGATCATCAGACACAATCACACCTACAGTAGGTCCCGCTTTACTTTTGTGTACAGAAGTACTTCACCCGTTATACGATATCACACCCTTGGATTGACCTTGCATGTTTTAAAATTAAATCTCAGCTGCCAAATTCTAGACTATTCTTCAAGCTTAGCTAGATCCCTCATCATGTTATCTACAACTTCCTGAGTGTGTACACTATTGCAGATTTTGGTATCATCCGCAAAGAGGCAAACGTTTTCCGACAGCCATTCCCCAATATCACTAACAAAGATGTTAGAAAGAATCGGAACAAGGACAGATCCCTGAAGCACACTACTGGTAAGCTCCTTCTCCTCAGAGTGAGCTCCATTTACCTGTACCCTTTGCCGCCTCCCACTCAAACAATTTATAACCCAAGCAGTAACTTTAGGGTCCATCCCTAGAGTGCTCAGTTTGTTTATAAGTCACCTCTGCGGAACGGTGTCAAAGGCATTACTGAAATCTAAATATACCACATCTAAGGCTTTCCCTTGGTCTAGCTCCCTGATTACCTAGTCAAAGAAATCAATCAGATTTGTCTGACAATACCTGCCTCTGGTGAATCAATGCTACCTCGGATCTGGTAATCCATTGGACTCTAGAAACCTCACTATTTTCTCTTTCAGCAGCATTTCCAATAATTTACTCACCACAGAGGTTAGACTAACCAGCCTGTAGTTTTAACCACATCCTTACTCCCACATTTGTGTAAAGGGATCACATGTGCCACTCTCCAGTCCTCTGGCACCACTCCTGACTCCAAAGAGGCTTTGAAAAGGTTGATTAGTGGAGTTGCTAGAATGTCCTAAAGTTCCCTTAGTATTCTTGGGTGTATCCCATCTGGTCCCATTGCTTTGTCTCCTTTAAGTTTAGCTAGTTCCTCACGAACACAGTCTACTGAAAATCATTCAAGATCCCCTTCACTTCTGTTTCTGTTTGTGGGTGTTTTCTGAGATCCTGCTACTGGTTCTTAATCTGTGAACACAGAACAGAAATATTTGTTAAGCAATTCCGCTTCATCCTCATCAGCTTCTAGATATTCCTCCCCTTTACCCTTGAGTCTGACAATACCACTTTTGCCCTTCCTCCTCTCACCAACATATCTGAAAAATAGATTTCTCTTTCCAACTTTCTAATTTAATCCACAGTGCCCCCTCTCTCCCTTGTAAGCCCTTTATTTCCATACCTTTAATATTATTTTTTACAAATAGTGCCACTCCTCCTCCCCTTCCTCCTATCCTGTCCTTTCTGAATAAAGCATAGCCTAGTATAGTTACATCCCAGTCATGGTTGCCCGTGAACCATGTCTCTGTTACCGCCACTAAATCCAAGTCAGCCTCTCCCATTAAAGTCTCAACATCTGGGATCTTATTTCCCATGCTACAGGCATTTATACACACTGCTTTCCATATGTTGCCCCATCATGCTTGGCAAGATAGAAGGTCAATGCAAAAGAGGAAGGCCAGCAATGAGATGATCGATACAATAACAGCAGCTACAGGTACCAGTCTGTCAACAATGAGACGCCTTACTGAAGACCGAGCACAATTTAGGGTCGCCACCAACTTGATGGCACTTAACAACAGCAACAACAACAACATTTAATGTTTCACTTACCAGGGGGCTTTCTTCACACATCCCCAATGAATCTAGTTTAAAGACATCTTCAGTAGGTTAGCCAGTCTGCTATTGAAGACATGTCGATCCTTCTTTGACAGATGGACACCATCTCTGCTCTGCAACCCTTGGAACAGCATCCCATGGTCCAGGAAACCAAAACGCTCTTGGTGACACCATCCACGTAGCCATGCATTTATCTCCAGGGGTGGATTAGGGACAGAGAGTGAGCATAATTAGCATGGCACAGTTAGACAGGGGTAAACATCACGCACTAACTATGACCCTTACAATTAGCATGGCTTCACCTAATGTCACCTCAATAAGTTGAGATAAATGCACCTACACCAATGTTGCATGTGCTAGGGGACAGGACTCCACATTAACTACCAGGAAATTGCTGTTCTCCCCCGACAGTTAACACAGTAGTGTTGTACATAATACGCCATGATTTGGGAACACACTGAGTCTCCAAGGCCTCCCATTCACTGTTTTGTTTATTGTCACCAGAGCTATGGAGTTAAGGAGATAGAAGGAAGATGTTGGATACAGGAGGAGAGGAGCATAAGGAGATATAGGAGATATGCCAGGTTTAAGGGGAATATAGCGATAGAAAAGGGAGATGCTGGGATGGGGTTGAGATAGAAGGGAGATGATAGACATGGGGACTATAGGGATAAAAATGAGATGCTGGAAATGGTGGGGCATAGGGAGACAGAGGGAAGATGCTGCACATGGGGGCACATAGGGAGACAGATGCAGTAAGAAAAGAGAGTTAAGAGAAGATGGAGGAAAGGAGAAACAAGAGACTGAAACAAACACAATTAAAAAAATAAAATTGCTAAACAAACTAAGGTAGAAAGAAAGTTTCTAGTCCCATAGGTGCTCCTTGTGGCCTTGGGCAAGCCACTTAATCCTTCAGGTACAAAAACATAGATTGTGAGCCCTTCAGGGACAAGGGAAATATATATACAGTACTTTGACTTGAAGAAAAGCAGTATATAAGCCTAGTTAAATAAAATAAATAAGAATTTATTTTCGATTTAGTGAATGTAATATGTCAGTTTTTAGAATTTACATCTTCTGTCTTTATATTTGCAGAGTTTGAGGAGCTGCATCTATATTTTTCTGGTGTTGTACTGCATACTGATTATGGCTTTTTGGGGTTTCGGTTTACTTTTTTAATTTAAGTTTATGATTACATTCTCTACACAGTGAGGGGCTATCTGTTTTTTGGGTATATGAGTGAAGCCAGGTGTTGAGTGAATTCAGCAGATATGAAAAAGACAAAAATATGTGAGGTAAATTATATATATATACAGGGTGGCCCAAAAAAAGCGAGAACATCTCGTAAATTAAAAGCTTAAACAGTTTACTTATTTACCTTTTTTAGCTATAAAACGTCTTTATTTCGACAATCTGCAATTGCCGTCTGGTTTTTTTTTTAATTTTTCAATCGTTTACATCTGTCTTTTTGAATTTTTAAATAACTTATATGCTACAAGATGTTCTCACTTTTTTGGGCCACCCTACACACACACACACACATATATATATATATATATGTATATTTATTTATTTTTTAATTTTGTGGTTTAAGTCCTCTCTAGGGCAGTTTCAACTGACCTTCATTACAGTTCAGAGTGATGATTGTTGGATCATTCCAATGTGTAAATGAAGAAGGGGGAGCTTAGTATGTGGTGGCTGCTTATCGCTATGGATAACCTGTAGATGTTGCTCCCTTAGCATAGTTCTATCGTAGCATATTTGAGGGAGGAGTGGCCTAGTGGTTGGGGCAAGTTACCTCAGGCCAGAAAAACAGGGGTTCAAATCCCACTAGAGGGCAGCATCCTTGGGCCAGAAGTGCTGGGGTTTCTAGTCCCAAAGGTGGTCCTTGTGGTCTTGGTGCAAGCCACTTAACTCTCCATTGCCCATGTTCTCTGTAAAATAGCCATCTCTAAGTTATAATACCCTGCTCAATGTAATTTCAGTTTGTTCAATGTAAACCACCTTGACATCATGAAAAGCAATAAATAAATATTCTATAATATGGAAATTTCACTAATAAAACACAATCTCATTTTGTTGTTTGTAAATACAACTTGAGTTTGAGTACATTCTGGGGAATTTCTATTCGCTCTATCTCCCCCATGATTTCATCTTCTTCCTTTCTTCCCCGCCCTTCTCCATTCTGCCTGTGTCAGAGGTTTGTTAAAGTTTTCTGACTTCTGACCAGGTAAGATATGCTAATTGGCTTTCCTGTTCCACAGGCATAAAGAACACTAGGAATGGAATTATTTTCCTTCATATGCCTAAGCCTGGGTGGGTTTTTGGGTTGAAGGGCCCAATAGTACCTGGCCTTGTTTGTAAGAGAAATGTATTATAGTATGGCTTACTTCATTTGTGCTGTTGGTCTAGGTGATAAAAACCCCCACTATGGGCCCCATATTCCAAAGCAGTTACACAGTTTACAAACCCGTAAACTGTGTAACTGCCTCTAAGCAGGATATTCAGCGGCACTAAATAGGCAGTGGCTGAAGATCGCCACTGCCCAGTTAGCTTTTGTGCCATACGGAACTGTGTGGCAGACCTGGATATTCAATGCCAGTGGCCAGATATGGTCCCGGCCTTAAATATGCTGGTTAACTCTTCAGCAGTGACGGCTAGGCACTGTACTTGCGCTAGCCACCGCTGCTGAATATCGGGCCCTATACGATCATGTGATGTGTTTTCTGTAAAGAGAATTTAATGTTATGGACGAAGATGTTTTTTCTGACTTCTGACCAGAACCAGCTAATAAAAATCCTGCTGACATAACTAAACCTGGTTTAGTGTCTATGTATGCATGGAGAATAACTGGAAGAGCCTGCTACATTGGCATGGAATTTCTATGTAGGGAGCTGCAGTAATCCAGGGGGAAGCTGATGCTGGGACTAGAGCTTCGGTGGGGGACATTGCTGGGCTGGGAGAAAGGGCTGACATTGGAAAATTGTGTTTATGTTATTAAGTGGAATTCACCAGGAACCCACCTAACAAGCTACTAATTTGTTTTTACACCACAAATCCACTGATTGACCCCTATTTTTCCAACCGTGGGAAAGTTCCTTAATTGCCTCAAAAATAAATCTCTAAAATCCCAAATGATAAACACCTAGAAGCAGAAACCTAACTATATCCCACAGCTCACCTTTACCTACCTGTTTATTTATACTTTAAAAAAATGTAGCATATTGGTGAGGCAAAATTTCCCTTTGCTAAATTCATTTTGACTTTGTTCTATTAAACCATGACTATCTATATGTTCAGTAATTTTGTTCTTTATAATAGCTTCTACCATTTTGCTTGGCACAGACAGGCTTACCAGTCTGTAATTTCCTGGCTCACTCCTGGAAGCCTTTTTAAAAATAATGCTGTATTGGACACCCTCCAATCTTCAGGTACCATTTAATTTTAATGATAGTTTACAAATTACTAATAGTAAATCTGCAATTTTATTTTCAGTTCTTTCAGCAACATGGGATATATACCTTCTGGTCCAGGTAATTTTCTATTCTGTAGTTTGTCAAGTTTCTCTATTACTCGTACATCTTCCAGGATCACCAAGATCTTTTTCAATTTCTCTGATACATTTCCTTTAAATATTTCTGGCATGGATATCTCCCCTTTTTCTTCTTCAGTAAGACCTAAAGCAAAGAATTAATTTAGGGCCCCTTTCACTAAAGCCTGCTGAGGATTTGCAATGAATGCACCAAACAAATGCATGTTAATTGCAAAGCCTCCACATTAGCTGTTGGGGGCTTGATCAGTTTGTTCCAGACAGCTAATACGTGTTGGGCCTCTTGAACATGTTGCTGCTGAGAGCGAGGTGATTTCCCTAGCACTAGCAGTAATAGGTTTTCTACGCCCACACTCTGCCCATTCCACACCCCATCCTGCGATCACTGATTAACATGCATTTTAGCATGCAGTGGCAGACATACTTGCATGTTGGTGATCCACCTGCCAGTTGCTGCACATTTAAGCATACGTTAACCAGCTAACAGGCTGTAGTAAAAGGTATTCTAAATCTCTATGCTTCATTCTCCCTTAGTACCCCTTTTTTCCTCTATCATCTAATGCTCCAATTGAAGCCTTTTGCTTCAAATGTATCTGAAAAGTTATTATGAGTTTTTCTATCCACGGCAAGCTTCAATTTCTCTCTTTGCCTGCCTTATCAGTGCTTAGCATCTAACTTGCCAGTGCGTATGCTGTTTCTAGTTTTCCTCAAACGACTCCTTTTTCCTTTCTTTGAAAGATTGTTTTTGGTTATAACTCACCTCACCTTTAAATTATGCTCGCAGTCATTTGGCCTTGTTTTCACCTTTTTTAAAGTATGGAATACATCTAGTCTGGACTTCTAAGCTGGTATTTTTAAACAATGTCCAGGCTTAATGTAAACTCTTAGGGGATATTTTCGAAGCTCCATTCATGATCTGTACATCTGAAAAAGGGCACTCAAACATGCAAGTCACAATGATATTCCTAGGCCCATTTTATATAGATGTCCCAGATGGGGAGGAGATCTGCCCTGAGCGAAGCAAGGGAGATGACATCGTGGTGCAATTTTATAATTGCCCAATCACATCTGTCCTTGGTTGGTGAGGCATCCATGTCTATACCTGCTCCTGATCACAAATAAGCTGCAATGCTTCCAGGGCATAATGCATTTTTATTTCCACAATTAACATTTCATGGCTGAAGAAATCTGCACATAAATACAAACTCCAACTTTTCACAAGCCTTCCATTGCACATCTGAGTATCTGAAATGTGAAAGCCTGATAACATAGTTGCCCCTCTACTGAAATACCCTGGCCAGCACGTCCAAGTACACAGTTCTCAGGCTGTGCAATTTGGGGTATCCACATTTGTGAAATGGCCTATGTCTGGGCAACTACTCAGCCTTACAGTATGTATGGGGCCCAAATCCAAAACCAGTTACTGGGATATTCATTTTTTGAGATGAAGACAGAGCAATCACAGAAGGCATTTATATGTGCCCGCCTTTCTGTGTTACCACTCCCCTGGATTTTTGGACATTCTGCTATGGACATCCTAGTTATTCCTGGATGTCCTTTCTAAAATCCCACTTTTATTATTTGCAGCTGCTATTTTTAGTTTTTTCTTAACCATTTTCTTTATTATTTCAAAGTTAAATGGTAGCACAGATGATTCCCTTGCTTTACTCCCTTCAATTAATTAAATCAAAATGTATTATATTATCATCACTAATGCCAAGCAGTCCCAATGCCATCACCTCTCATACCAAATCATCTGTTCTACTAAGAATTTGATCCAAAACAGCTCCTCCTCGTGTTAATTTCATAAAGCAGTCATTTATTTCATCTAGAAACTTTATCTTCCTAGCATGTCCTAATGCAACAGTCACCCAGTCGATACCTTGATACTGTGTTGCCAATTTTGTTACCTTCTCTAATTTCTGTTAGCATGTCATCATCTGTCTGTAAAGGCAGATGGTAGAACACCCCCACTGCTATTCCATTCCCCTTCTCATATGGAAAACTTTTATCCTTTTTGACTTATTAATATATAGACCCACCCCTCCACCAACTTAATCTACCCTTTCATTGTGATACAGTTTTTTACCCTGGTAACGCAGTGTCTAATTGGAATCCCTCCTTATTATTTTTTATTTATTTTATTTTATTTACAGTCTTTTTTATACCGCGCTATTCGACATCAGTGCGGTTTACATGAAACAGAAACTTATACGGTGCAGGGGACTGTTCCGTATTTACAATAAACAGGTGCTTAAAACTTGGATAAACTGGGGTAACTATTTACATATAGGCTTCATATCAGGTCCTATCGTAGATTAATGATGGTGTGTTGGTGTATGTGAGATGGTTGGTGTATGTGAGATGGTCCTTCCATCAGGTCTCTGAGATTCCTCTTATATTCAATGCTATATATTCTAACTCTCCCATCTTCTTTTTTTGATTCCTAGCATTTGTATGCAGACATTTCAAAGTATGTTGTTTGTTCATACTGATAACTTGCTTATCAGTTGACAGGGTAATTTGTCTGCTGTTTACTTAAGAGCACCTGGACTGTTTTTGGGCCAGGTTTCCTTCCGTCTTTATTGTAACTTCTCTATCGGGTAGCAAGGTGGGAGGAATGCTGTTTCCCCTTTATGAATTATTATGCCTAAATTAAATTTTCTCTTTTAGATTAAAGGTTAAACATGCCTTTTCAAAGAAGCATTTGATTGAGCTGTAGCATTCATCTGTCTTGCCCCAAAAAAACATGTTAGTTTTTGTGAGTTTGAGAGGGCTCTTGAGTTTGTTCCTTTTTGGTCTTATTTAAGAGGATTGTTGGGTATGGACCTGGCTGTATTTCATGCAGCATTTCAGGCTGAAGAGCTAATCTAATTGGATTTTATATTAGTGTTTTGGCTGTAGGGTCAAAAATGAGCTTTCGGAATCTGTCTGGTCTGATCTGATCTAATCTGGGGTTGGAATGCACAGGGAAACGGGGATGGGGGTTGGTCTGTTTTTTCTTCAGTTTATTTTTGGATTGAGTTGGGGTACTATCCTTCTATGAAACGTGGTATGCTGTATTGTTCTGCTTGTTATCTACCATGGGTGTATTTCCAGAATGGTAGAAGTACAAGTAAATATATAAATGAAAGCAAAATTACATATCTGCAATAAAAAGGAAGCCAACAAAGGCAATACTCAATATGGCCGAAAGGTGGCAACAAACATAAGAAGTTCTGCGTATAAAGGACAGAAAGAAAGGATCTATGCTTATTTCTTTTGGACAAAACAAATATAACTGATTGTGAATTCAGATGTAACAATATCTTTGCTTATGACCCTAATGGTACTTCAGTAAGACATTTTTCATTTTATAAAACAGATCTCTTTTTATGATTTATAGCAATTACGACAACCATGAAGTAAGGATGTGCTGTCATTTTAAAATGACAAAAAGTTCAGTAATATTTATTATATCATTGCATCATTTCCAATCCAAAACACAAAAATTAATACTGTTTATCATTTCAGTATGTGCTGAAGCATTTTAGCATGAAATAGTTAAAAAACAAAGTGTATTTCTTGTACAAATTAGCACAAATTGTAAAAAAATAGTATACGCTGATAACAAAACCAACAGAATGAATGTAATAAAAGATATTAATGGAACTATACACTGGACAAATCCAAAATGAAATAACATAAAAGCATGAAACAACTTTTTTCCATATAATGATTTTAAATAGTTAGCATACTAATTATCCTAGTTTATTTAGGATATGTTTTTCAAAAGCTTTTTTCTGCATGTGAAGTCTGTTTTATATACAATAAAGGGCTTTTATGAAATTGCACAACTGTATACACCATAAAAAGTACACACATTGAGAGTGTGTGCCTACTGTTGTGAGCTATGTGTGAAGGCATTTCTGGGTGGAGCTCAGGTACACACCTTTTATAAAGCACATGCACAAATTTGCATCATCTTTGGAGCAAGTGTAACTTGGTGTATTGGCACTTGTGTGCTATTGGGACTGGGCCTGGGAGTCTGTTTTACAAAGGCACATAGGCGTCTATATTGTCTTTATAAAATAGGTGCCTTTTAGGCCTTCTCAAATAGGCATCCTGTTGTAAAATTACCCTTGTGGAGGGGGGAGGGTAATTTTATAAGGAGACTCCTACTTTGCACAGATTCTATTTAAAAAAAAGTAGTGTGATGAAGTGCTTCCTATAGGTGGTCTTGAGTAGTGTCACCACTCATTCTTGAGGTCTCTTTGACCATCAGCAGTACCATCATATACTTTAGGCCTGTCAGAACTTTCCATTTTCTCTGACTGGACATTCTCCTAGGACAAGCAGGATGAGTCAGCCACACTTGGTGACATCATCCGACGGCGCCGAGATGGAAGTACTCTCCATAGCTCAGAAGGGCTTTTCGCCCTTCTGAGCATGAGCCAACTGGCCCCACCCCCTGCCCGCCCCTAGCTAGCCAGTTTTAGTTCTTCCGCCTTGCCAGCAAGACGGACTTTGCTACTCTCCACCAGAAATCAATCTTTAATCAAACTTAAAATCATCAGAATTTCTCATCTACAACGTATGTATTGTCAGTTTTAAATTACTTTCTTCTCTCTTCAGATTCCTGCTCTAATCTAGACCAGCCTTGAGCTCTCTTCAGGCAGCGGAGAATTCTCCTCGCTGCGACCAAGGGCATGGGGGCTCATGCTCATGCCTTTGGGGAGCAGTCAGCAGGGAAAGGTCTCCAGGACTAAGGAAGCCCAGCCAGCGCGGCAGCCCAGGACGTGCCTAATAGGCCTCCGTCCCCGGCTAGCCCTCTAACAGGCCTCCGTTTCCAGATCTGCAGCTGAGTTAAGAAGAGCGGGGGACACTAGCTCAAGCAGCACTCCTAGTGTCGAGAGTTGCTGCCACCGCTGCTCCTAAGCTACAAGGAATTCCAGGAAAACGGGCTGGAAGAGGAAGCTTCCAGTCGGCAATCGCTTGTGCGGCAGTCCAGGATGTGCCTATTAGGCCTCCATCCCCGGCTAGCCAGCCTTACCTCTCTCTCTCTGCTCCTTGCCAGAAGCGTAGGATCCCAATCGTCTCATAAGAACATAAGATATGCCATACTGGGTCAGACCAAGGTCCATCAAGCCCAGTATTCTGTTTCCAACAGTGGCCAATCTAGATCACATGTACCTAGCAGTTTCCCCAAGAGACACAAGTTCCACAATGCTTGTACTGGGTCAAGCATTGATATCTTCGGTCACTTCTTAATAATGGTTTATGGATCTTTCCTCCAGGAACTTGTCCAAACCTTTTTTAAACCCAGCTACAATAACAGCCTTTACTACATCCTCCGGTAACAAATTCCAGAGTTTGATTACACGTTGAGTGAAAAAATATTTTCTTTTATTAGTCTTAAATAGTTTACCCTGTAGCTTCATTGCATGTCCCCTAGTCTTTCTATATTCTGATTAGGTAAACAATCGATCTACGTTTACCCGTTCCACTCCGTTCATTAATTTATAGACTTCTATCATATCTCCCCTCAGCCGTCTCTTTTCCAGGTTAAAGAGCCCTAACATTTTAGCCTTTCTTCATAGGAGTATCCTTCCATCCCCTTTACCATTTTGGTGGCTCTTCTCTGTACCTTTTCTAAAATCGCTATATCCTTTTTACGAAGGAAAGGAATCCAGAGGATGGGCTCTAGTGGGCTCAAGCGGATGCCCCCACTTCTTCTTGATCCGCTGCCGCTCTGCATCCCCTCACACGTGGGGGCTATGGGGGCGGCCATCTTGCCCAGCCACCACCCTGTTCGGAGATGAGGTCAGCAATCCCAGCCTGCCCCACGGCTCCATTGCTCGGCGCCATTGGCTGAGCCGAGCCAAGCGGAACCCGTCCATCAACGCCATTTGGCTGAGCCGAGCCAAACTCCCCTCGGCGCCATTGGCTAATATCAATCCTAGTGTCCGCGCCATTGGCTGGACACACTTGGGTACACAAGCCACTGCTTCTGAGCTGGACGGCGTGAGATCGATCAATGCTCAGGAGACCCTGAGCGATGCCGCTTAGCTGAGCAAAAGTTTTGATTTGTCTCCTGGCACCGCGCTGACGCTGGACGCCAGCGCGTCAACAGTAACATAAGCGGCAGCAACAGGTGGCTGCCCTTCTGGCTCAGAGCCTCAGGGCCCTTCTGGATTGGCACCGGGAAGCCTCTCCGCTGAGCGCACAGCCCACCAAGCTTCGGCACTGAGACGCCCCTCTGCATCATCAGCATGGGCTCCGCGCCGAGATGCTGTCTGCCACCACATGGGCTTTAAAGTAAGGTTGAGACTGGAAGCGAGTCCAGCTCTACTCCGCCACGAAAGCATTACCACCAGGGCAATTGGAAGCAATGATCGATGGACATAGACCTCTGCACAACCTCGGAGTTACGTGAGTTCATCCCACCCCGGCCACCTTAGCCTGCTCAGCCGCAGAACCGATATAATCGTACCGGAGTGCTAGATGGCGATTCCCAATCCTGCTAAGGGTTTGGTATGCGTGTGGTGTCTGTCCGGCATCTCCAAACCTACTGAAGGAGCCCCAGCGATGGCTCACCATGCCTTCTGGTTCTGGGACAAAGCCTCCATAGGCAAGTCAGCCAAAACTTGTAAGCCTTGCTGGCTCCATCTGCAAAATAAATAAATAAATAAATAAATAAAATAAAGACGATAAAAATCTCCTATGAGGCTGACAGCTTCACTCTCCGGGACCAACAGCATACAATTTTCCCCATGCATGGCGCCATCGGCTCATGGGACACCTAGGGCACTCTCTCATGCCACCTTCACCTGGTGGGAGACCAGCAGCATCATGCCCTGGACCAACTGTGTAGTTGCCAGCACAGCTTTACATGCTTTGCACCAGCACTTAGAGCCTTCCAGAAGGATAGGAGGTCAATCCTCCACAGTCCATCACTGGTCTGCATGAGATAGCCTGCACCCAACCCTTCCGTCTGGATGAAGCCGTGATAAAGGGACCCCCTTGCTGAGGAAGAGCCGAGCTGCTTAGCTCAGCGGTAGGTGCTTGACTGTCCTGAAGCTCACTGCTCTATGTGCATTCCCAGACCAACTAGAGGCTCTTCCAGTCCATGCCTGCGCCTTACCATGCATCAGCATACACCAGACTCTGAACCTAAGTGGCTCATCTCGCACTTTTCCTGCCTTCATAGAGGTGCAGCTGAGACATCTGTCTTTATAAAGGAGGTTTAATTCCAAAGGTCAAATCCCTACATGCCCTGTAGGGACTACTGTGCTTCTGTGACAGTGGGGTGTAGTGCTCACAACAGTATGTCCAAAAGCAGAGGGTCACAGGTTCAATCCCCAGCTGTAGATCCCGCAGAGCATTCCCCTCCACGACTCCTGCCTTCTTTCAAAAAAAAAAAAGTTCTCTTCCTCAGTATGCAAGTCCCTCAGGCAATGTCCAGGTCTGGAGTCATTCTTCGCTCCACTGCAAGGATTGCTTCGATCAAGGTACAGACCAGATCTTGAGTTCGGCCAGCGCCGCCCTCCAGCAGGGTGAGAACTGCAGGTTGTGACATCTCCAGCAAGAACTGTAGACTCTCGACCTTCCTTGGTCTACCTCCACACCCTATAACCTGTCTACAAATCACGGTTCCCAGCAGTAGGTCCTTCTGTGGCCTTCACTAAGACTATGGTTCATGGTACATACCACACCAGGGCTGACATCACCTAACAGGGCACCACTCAGTACAAGTGTGGCGACACATGATGCAGTACACACATCCAATGTGTTCAGGGACAGGGGGGCGCAGGCTCAAGTCCCAAAACAGTTCCGTATATATATATATATTTTTTTTCCACAGTCCATCATCATCCTGATCCCAGATCTTCATACACCAGGTTGACTTACTAGTGCATAAGCTTCGGGACCTACCTACCAATCTTGCAGGCACATACAGAAGAAGATGCTCATAGTCCACTGGTCGGGACATGGGCTTCGGGAACTACCTACCACAAATGGCTCAAGAAACCATCCTCTGCTCCTAAGGATAGGACAACTGTGGTTGTCCAAGGAGGAGGTCAGCAATCTGCTACACGGGCAGTTATGCTAGGCACCTACCCCAAACTCCTCACATCCAACTGCACTGGCTCAGCAGCAGTGGCCCCACGGCCAGGCCACTTGCCTGCGCCTCGTGCCTCCTATCCTGCCTGGACCTCCTCGCATCTGCCTGGACTCCTCACATCCTCTACAACTCAGTCCATGCTGCATACCCACAATGTGGTGGCGGCAGAATCGGGTGCCCTCTCTACCTCGTTGCATGGGTCCCTGGGCAACCCCACCGGACAAATGTCATAGGTATGCACTACTCACCGTTGGGATCCTCCCCTTCCACTTCTCGAAATGAACAGTGCTGCCTCTTCTGCCAACAACAGCCTTCTCATGCCGACTCTGGATTGGGAGCGACGGCTCTGCAACCACCACCTGCAGCCCTCGCTGTGATCCACCAACCTGGCCGCTCATTACCTCTGAGCCTTCTGGCGAGCCACCTCGAGACCCATGCTCTCCTCCCGTACATGATGTGGGGCATCTTCTCTACCCCGCGGAGAACAACTGCCCATTGAACTCTGCGGCACTGAACCTAGCGCCCTAGGGGCAGAAGGCTGAGTGTCAGGCTCATGCCAGCCAATGTCTCATGGCCAGGCTGGGACCCCAGTCTGGATCTTCCTTATGAGCTACCCAGGGGCCAACCTGCCTCAGCATGCTCAAAGGCAGGTGTACCTGACCATCGGGTCGCAGGATCGATTCACAGGTCCAATAACTGTCGTGGACCATGCTGTGGTGTCACCGCGGTGCAACGATGCCTATGGCTTGGCACTCCAGGGCCTGGACGGTGAGGAAACGGATGCTCCCAGCAGTCCCTCCTCTTGGGATCACGCAGGAGCTAAAACTGTAGGCGTCCTCCTTCACTGGGTCTCATCACGAACAAAACGGCATGCTGACAGTACAGCACCGGATCTGCATGCTGATGGTCCAGCGCCAGAGCCAGACCCCGTTTACTCCTGTCCCCGTTGACAGGCTGCAATCCAGACCTGTCCCTGTGGTCTTCTATTTACCAACACTAGCCTGAACGGCTGACGTGACTCACAGGCACAAACAACAGCCTTCACAAAGCCGTTGCTCTTGACAGCCCTCGGCTGTACATTCATTTTTACCTGAAGTAGATCTCTGGTATGCCCGGGATCTGCCCAGTTCGAAAAGACTACATCCCTAGAGACTCCACCGGATGAAAGCGTAGCCTAGTGGCTAGCGCAGCAGTCTACTACCCAGGCCATCTGGTCACTTCCATAAAACACAAGCCATCTGGATATAGGCAAGGGCTCGGCCACACGGGCATGAGCCCAAGCCACGCCAGATACAGGCAAGGGCTAGGCTACAGGCAAGAGCCCAAGCCACACCAAGGACATGCACAGAGGCATGCGCATTCATTCCAGCGGTCCTCCCTGTGTCCGGCCCACCACCAAGAAGTGGCAACTTGAACTATCACTTCACCCGTGCACCAAACACCATCGGTGATGATGCACCTCACGAGCAGTATAAGGTCGTAAGGCCGTGAGTCCTTGCCGACCAGGCAGCCCTAACATCTGGACTGCCACCTCGCTGCCACCTCCACAGACCGCCCGGTAGAACTGACTTTTGGACACTGCAACATCAGTGATCAACCTCATACCACCCTTATAATATAGCCGCTGACGCCTTGACCCCGGCGCGCGCTTCGCCTCACGGATGGCATAGACCGGATGGTACACCACATTTGGTCAAACGAAGCCTGTCACGTCCATTCTCTGGCTTTCCAATACTGGCCAACCTAAATCTCGCCTGCCCAACGGCACAGGTTCCCAATGCCGGCTATCTCTTATCCTTCTACACGAACGGGTTTACGGGTTTACAACTCCCTCCAGTAACATCTTCCGGAGTTGACACAAAAAAAAAAAAAAAATTATATATATATATAATGAATAAACAACCAAGGCGAGGAGAGACGCTTTCCTTATTATTTGAAGTCCCTCTTCGTGCCAACATCTGACACAACGGCCTCTTCGTTGCAGTTACTCCGCACCACTACTGCTCAATGGGCTGGCAGGCAGCTCTCCTACCTCGCAGAGGCGCCCTTTAATTACGATCGCGTCTGCAGACTATCGTATGGTGCATGGGCACTGCATGCTGCTTCGGCATATGCGTGCTTCACTTATATCTCCACAGGCCTAGGTCCCTGCAGGCTATATGTTCTCACAACACTATGAGTGCATCGACTCTACAAGCCTATGTTAGGCCTATATGTTCTTGTTACAACAGGCAACATGCTGTCATGCCAGACCTGAAAAAGAGTCTCGGCCATCCCCCATCCCCCACAGCACATGGCAGCTTGGGAGGCACCAAGTGTGGCTGACTCATCCTGCTTGTCTTAGGAGAAAACGGAGTTACTTACCTGTAACTGGAGTTCTCTGTGGACAGCAGGATAAGTCAGCCACACATACCCGCCCACCTCCCCTGGGATGGGGTCGGCCTCCGTCCGGTGCCCGCCTACTAGCTTCTAAAGGCGCAGCTAGTGAAGTACTGGCTATCTAGGGGCGGGCAGGGGGTGGGGCCAGTTGGCTCATGCTCAGAAGGGCGAAAAGCCCTTCTGAGCTATGGAGAGTACTTCCGTCTCGGCGCCGTCGGATGACGTCACCAAGTGTGGCTGACTTATCCTGCTGTCCACGGAGAACTCCAGTTACAGGTAAGTAACTCCGTTTTCTCAGGCTTCTGCTTAAACAACTGTGGTGGAAGGCACATCTGTGCCACCAAGTCAGTCCAGGGTTATTTTATCCTCAAGCAAACCTCTTGTGCAGTTCAATACTTTCCAAACCAGTTAGGTTCCAGCTCGGTTCCTAGCCAACGGGTGCAGTTCAGAAACAGAGAGGCCAGCATTTCACCTTTAAATACTACAATCCATAATTTCCTCTGTGGTGCACTTATTTTATTTATTAATTTATTTATTTGGTTTTATATACCGCACTATTTCAAAATCAGTGCGATTTACATAGAACAGGTATAAACGCTTTACATAGAACAGGCTTTAACAGAATAATATCATTAGATAATACACTAAACAGTTAACCTTATTCATTAAACTGGTTTGTCAACTTGGGTAACAGGGTGAACTATCTACAGGCTGGTTAGTGGACTATGCGGTAGGTGGGTCTGAGGTCTGGCTTGCAGGCAGGATCAAAGCAAAGCTGTTATATGGTCATAATGTAGTTGGAAGAGGTGGGTCTTCATTGCTTTTCTGAATGTTGATAGGTCGGAGATGGCGTGAATTGGGGCAGGGAGGGAGTTCCAGAGAGATGGCGCGTATAGTGAGAATGCTCTTTTCCTAGTAGCTTGGGAGCTTTTTCTTGTTGCTGATGGGATGGTGAGCGTATTAGCCATGATTACTCTTCTCATTCTATTGTTTGGAGTCCATAGTAGGATTTCATCTAGGGAGATTGCGGAGAGGCTGTGCAGGACTTCAAATGTTATTAGGAGGGCTTTGTACTTTAAGCGGCTAGCTATAGGGAGCCAATGCAGTTGTTCCAGGATGGGTGTAACATGTTCATGTCTGGAGGCAGTATACAGGGTTCGGGCTGCAGTGTTCATGGCCATTTGCAGGGGTTGTAATACGTAGGCTGGAAGACCGTGAAGGATGATATCTGAGTAGTCAAAGTGTGGAATGATAAGTGCCTGAAATACGGTGTGGAAGTCAGCGGCCTCTAACAAAGGCCTTAGGTGACAGAGAGTCTTTATTTTATGGTATAATGCCTTGGTAATAATCTTTATGTGTGCTTCCATACTCAGGTGCTGGTCCAGTGTGATACCTAGATACTGCACTTCTTGTTTCGTTATCAGATCTGCATCTTTTAACCATAAGTAAGGTGATGGTATGAAGGTTGGATTTTTGGTGATAAACAGCACTTCAGTCTTCTTACCATTCACCAGAAGGTTGTGTGTACCCAGCCAGTTCAAGACAGCATTAAAACATTTGGTGATTCTGGTATAATTGGGACTGTCCAAGATGAAAGGGGTGTACAGCAATAAATCATTGGCATATATGTGGTAAAGTATGCTGTAAAACTGGATTATAGCACAAATTGGCTAGATGCATATGTTGAAAAGCAGGGCAGATAAGGATGAACACTGCGGTACCCCCTGTGTTGGCTGGTAGGCTGATGAAGTTTGAGCACCCAAACATATTATCTGTTGACGGTCAGTCAAGTAGGATCTACTCCAGTCTAAGACCCAAGTGCTGTATGCCCTTTTGTTGTAATTATTTTTATTTATTTATTTAGAAGGATTTAGAATACCGCCTTATCGTTAAATCAAGGCGGTGTGGCACATCAATCAAAATCAATAATAAAGTGTGGTTTGTAGCATGCAGTGTGAGAACTGAGAAGTGTAGTGTGTGGGGCAGTGCGTTAGATTATATCAGTGAACTATTTACATAATGAGCTATTATGCAAGCAGGAGATTATGACAGACTGTGTCAAAGGCCAATGCGATATCCAGGAATATTAGGATGAATCCCTGTTTCACTTTGTTCATGCCCATAATGAGATTGTTAATGAGAGTGACCAGTCGGGTTTCAACACTGTGTTGTTGGCGGAATCAATGCTGCTCATGGTCTAGAGGAGCATAGGCATTGATGTGGTCCTGGATTTGCTGCTGGACTAATTTCTCTGTTATTTTAGCCAAGAACAGGAGGCTAGAAATGGGTCTATAGGAGTTTAAGTCACGAGGGTCTAGCTTGGAGTTTTTCAGAAGAGGTCTGATGGTGGCGGTTTTTAGACGTGCAGAAACTAGACCTTTGGAGAAGGAGAGGTGAACGATGTGCCAAGTACTTCAGTCACTTAAAATTTTTCCTCTTTTGGATACAGGGTAAAAGGCTAATTATGCCAACCACTCTCAGCAGCCCAGTAGATGTAAAATGCTGCTTCTTTCTTCTGACCCAGTGGGACTTAAAGTTACTCTTTGTTCTAGGCCAGTGGGACTTGGACCCACACTCTCTTCTGAGACAATGATCCATCCCAGGAACAAGAAAAATAAATTATTATTATTAATATTTTAGCTCATGTCTTTTCAGTAGTAGTTCAAGGCAAGTTACATTCAGGTACAGTAGGTATTTCCCTGTCCCCAGAGAGCTTACAACCTAAACTTGTACCTGAGGCAGTGGGGTTAAGTGACTTGCACAAGACCACAAGACGTTCTAGACCTGAATTTGCTGTTCTTTTCAAATAGTGCTTTCTTGGGCCTTTCAGTCTTCATGTTTGCTCCTTCAGAGTGCGGTAAAGTCCTCCTCCTTCTTAGGTGGGTAAAGCTTTCCCTCTGGATACAAACCCAGAGCTATTCGCAATGCTAGTAAAAGTTGTTCCTGTGTTGCCAAACATATACATGCAGCCATCTCTCTGGGAAAAAATCTCACTCTTTGTTCAGAGCCCTTTCTTTTTAATGAGCAGCTGCCCTTCTCTCTGGGTTCCACCCACTTACCCAGCTTAGCCCTAGTGACTCATGAGAGATGTAGTGTCTGCTAGAGGCCATATTAGATTATCACTTCCTCCTATGTTTAATCTTTACAGCCTGATTCCTTGCAGATACAATGATTTTTCCTACAAATCCCAATATTTATTCAGGTTGGTGAGCAGAGTAGTGAGCAGACCCCTGTCTACTCACCACAGTAGGCACCTACTTTATAATATACTGGCATAAATAGTCAAAATCATGTGTTAATTTAAGATGTGATCACTTACAGCAGCCTTCAGGCTGGTGTAAAGGCCTGTGCTTACATTTGTAAAGAAAGCACATATAGTATTTTGTATTTTACGTACATACTTTGCGCTCCACCTATACTCCACCCAAATTCTATCAATGCGCATATCCACAGTGAAAATACGCATCATCAGGTTTACACATGTACTCAAAGAATTGGAAGCAGCTAACTTATGCATATAAATCACTAAGGACCCGATTTTCGGAGGCATTTACACGGGTAACTGCCCTAGTTACCCGTGTAAATGCCTTATCCAGGATTTTCGAAAGGCACCTACATGGGTAGTGCCCTTTGAAAATCCCAGATAAGTCTCTAACGTGCCCAGATGCTATCGGGGTGTGTTAGGGGCATTCCAGGGTGGAGCAGGGGTGGAAGAAAGGGCTAACCAGGTAGCACCGATTTTCAATGATACTCTCTTAGCCCTCTGTGCCTTAAAGATAGGCAAGATTTTTCCTGAGGCTTCTGGGTTGTGTGGCAAGACCCGGATTTTCAATGTCGGGGCCACTTATGACCCCAGCATTGAAAATCTAGGCTAGACAGAGGACGGGTGGGCTATGCGCTGACATGGAACATAGCACCGCCCAGATGAAAATCAGGCCCTAAAATACCATGATTTATGCATGTAGATGGCATGAAACTTTGCACAGCTCCTTGTAAAATTTCCCCCTTTCTGCACAGAGAAGCTAAATCTCTTCACATCCTAATATGAGCAACAGTCGTGGTTAATATTACTGGCACCCTTGCAGTTCAACTCCTTAATGTCCAATATCTCCTAAACAAAAGTGGCCAGTGAAATGGTTTTGGACTATAAATGCACACATATTTGACACATAAAAGAATCAAATAAAACAAGATGAATTAAAAAAGTAAGTACTATAAAAACTGGGATATTGCCAGGGCGTGATTATTAGCACCCTTGTAAACAATTCAAATCAATTTGAACAGAAAAACCGCAATCCCATTGCAGTGAAATTAGATACATTGTGATCAATTGTCAGTACTCACATGACTTGAATCAATCAATTAATGATGGCTCTAATGTTTAAAATGGCCACATTTACTCCCTGTTCCATTTTCACAATGGTGAAGACAAGAGAGCCATCTGAGACCATCAGAAAAGCCATTATCACCAAACATCAAACTTCTAAGGGGTGCAAGGCCATCTCCAAAGACTTTGGGATTACTGTGTCTACAGTTCACAATGTTATTAATAATTTTTCTGCTCATGGAACTGTCAGGAACCTCACAGGATGTGATGGGACGAGGAAAATTAATCCAAAAAGTCTTCGAAGCGAGGAGTTCACAGTTTCCTGTATCAGCTGTTTCCTACCTGATTGACCTGGTCTCCCGCCTCCACTTCTCTGATTGGGGCAGTTGGCTTTTACGGGGCTATATCATCTGGCCTCCAACGCGGGACACTGAGGAGTTCACAGTTTCCTGTATCAGCTGTTTCCTACCTGATTGACCTGGTCTCCCGCCTCCACTTCTCTGATTGGGGCAGTTGGCTTTTACGGGGCTATATCATCTGGCCTCCGACGCGGGACGCTGAGGAGTTCACAGTTTCCTGTATCAGCTGTTTCCTACCTGATTGACCTGGTCTCCCGCCTCCACTTCTCTGATTGGGGCAGTTGGCTTTTACGGGGCTATATCATCTGGCCTCCGACGCGAGACGCTGAGGAGTTCACAGTTTCCTGTATCAGCTGTTTCCTACCTGATTGACCTGGTCTCCCGCCTCCACTTCTCTGATTGGGGCAGTTGACTTTTACGGGGCTATATCATCTGGCCTCTGATGCGGGATGCGAAGCGGGCGCGTACCCGTGGTGTGTGTACAAAGGGGCGTGACCAAAGGGGCAGGTTCTGCCCCTTTGGCGCCCCTTCGGCGCAAATTCGGCGTTGGAAGTTCCCGTGACTGGGGAAGCGGAAGAAACGCCTGCTGCCTGCGGCTCAACCGAAGGCGGTTAAAATTGTAGGACCCATGGATGCGCATGTCTCCGTTGGTAAGTTGTTGCCTAAGACTACTTTGTCGGATACCTCCCCCGGTGAACAGTCGACAGTAAGTACTGTGTGTTCTGACTCTCCCCCGGCCGCAGAGAACCTCTCCCCGGTGAAATGTGACAAGGATTTTTCTTTATATGATCTTCCTGAGTGTGGTCTTAAGAAGACTGAGGATCCTATTCTGTCTTCTTCGTTTTTACGCTTGGACTCTGTCACTGACTCATTGCCTCCTCCGTTGCTATCGGTGGTTTTCTTTGCCGGCTCTGGGGAGTCTCGTGTTATTCCCGATGAAGTTTCTTTGAAGGATGTATGAACTATGTTGTCTAGAATGGAGTTGGCATTGGACTCTTCCCTTCAAAGGATTTCTGCATTTACAAAAGAAACTGTTGTTAAGTTTTCAAATCAAGAATCTCGTTTGGCTGCTGTAGAGAAAAGCATTGACTCTCTTGAGACTCGCTTTTTAACCCACCAGCCAATTACTACTTCTTTGGTTCAGGATGTTACTTTGTTACGTTCACAACACGAGGTTCTTGAGAACACATTGCGTTCTAGGAACCTTTGTCTTTTGAACTTTCCTAAAACTCATTACTTAGCACCTCTTATGCTTTTCCATAAATATTTAAAGGAAATATTATTGATCTCTGAGGCAGATACTATTTCTTTGCTCAATATTTATTATCTCCCTTCCAGAGACACGGCTTTTCAAGCCGGGCCTCAGGGGGGACGGGATGTTGGTGAGCCCAAAAGTTCAGCTTCCTTAAATATTTCCGAATTTTTGGAATCGTCTCATGACGAGATTTCCACAAGGGCTACATTATTAATTACGTTAGCCTCTGAGTTGGATAGACAGAGAATTTTCCACGCTTACTTCAAGAAAAAACTTGAGAAGTTTTGTGGCTCCACTATTCAAATTTTTCCTGACGTCTCGAGGGCCACGCAGCGAAGGTGGAGGGCCTTTTTGGAAATTCGCCCGCGTGTTTTGGCCTTGGGCGCTTTGTTTTATTTGAAATTACCTTGTTGGTGCCACATCATTTATCAAGGTACTCGTTACATTTTTCTTGAGGTAGCGCAACTTGTGGATTTTTTGGAGGGTAAAGGTTAAGATATGCTTGGTTGGTAGATTATCGATTTTCCTGTCTCTTTTGCTGGGATTTACTGGGTCTGGTCAGGGATTGTTTTTTTTTTTCTTTTCTTTTGATATTTACTTCTCCTGGATGTGGGCTATTAATATGTGATTTCTTTTGGATGTTGCTGTAATATGGAGGTTGGGATGTTTTCCCATCCTCTTGATAATGTATGGTTCATATTTTGTATGTTTCTTTAGTAATAAATAAAAGGCATAAATAAAAAAAAAAGTCTTCGAAGGTGAGCGTGAACTCTTAGAAAAACACCAACTACAACATCCAAAAAGCTTAAGGCTGACCTGGAGCAATCTAAAGTGGTGGTTTCATTCCACACGATATGGCACACACTACACAAAGAAGGACTTCATGGGCGAAGGCCAAGGAGGAGCCCATTGCTCAAAGACAGACATAAAATGGCACACCTGATCTTAGCCCAAAACCACTTTGAGAAATCACAGTCCTTCTGGGAAAAGGTTCTAGACAATGAAACCAAACTTGAGCTCTTTGGCAATGCAGACCAGTGATACATATGCAGGTGAAGAAATTCATCTTTTAAGAATAAAAACAACCTTCCTACAGTTAAATCTGATGGAGATTCCATAATGTTGTGGTGCTGTTTTGCTGCCTTAGGAACTGGAGGCCTGGAACGTATTAAATGAATCATGAAGTCAGAGGATTAGCAAGGTATTTTGGAATGAAATGTGCTACCTAGTGTCAGAAAGCTAGGCTTGGGTCAAAGGTCGTAGGTCCTCTAGCAGGCAATGACCCAAAACATACATCCAAAAGTAGAAAAGAATGGCTAAAAAGGAAAAACAAGATCATTTTAAATGAGCCAGCAGTGAGCCCTGAACTCAGTCCAATTGAGAACCTTTGGAAAAAGCTGAAATCTGCCCTTTGTTAAAAGGATTCCTGGAAACATGCATGAGCTGGAACAAATAACAGTTGAAGTGTGGGAGAAACTACAAACAGACAGATGTATGAAACTTATAGATGGCTACAAGAAATGTTTGGAGGGTGTCATCACTGCCAAGGGTTGTGCAATCAAATATTAGCGAAGGGTGCCATTAATCCTGTCCAGGTCATATTTAGTTTTTTTTCTCAGAAATGACTACAACTAGGTTGAACAGACATCTTTTTTTTTGTATAACAATTATTTCCCAAGATATTGTACACAACATACCTAAAATGCAAGGGTGCTGATAATATTGACCACAACTGTAAGAATATTATATCATAAGGTATCAATGAAATAGGTTTTCTGAAACATAGATCAAGAAATTAGGACCACAATCAGGATTTTTCTGATGATAGGTTTCTTGTTCAGTTTTAGCACAGTCATAAAGAGCTCTAATGCAGTTTCTTCAGTGCTTAAGAACATAAGATATGCCATACTGGGTCAGACCAAGGTCCATCAAGCCCAGTGTCCTGTTTCCAACAGTGGCCAATCTAGGTCATACGTACCTAGCAGTATCCCCAAGAGAGACAGGTTCCACAGTGCTTGTATTGGGTCAAGCATTGATATCCTGGGTCCCTTTTTAATAATGGTTTATGGACCTTTCCTCCAGGAACTTGTCCAAACCTTTTCTAAACCCAGCTACACTAACAGCTCTTACTACATCCTCCAGTAACAAATTCCAGAGTTTGATTACACTTTGAGTGAAAAAATATTTTCTCTTATTTGTCTTAAATAGTTTACCCTGTAGCTTCATTACATGCCCCCTAGTCTTTCTATATTCTGATAGCGTAAACAATCGATCTACGTTTACCCGTTCCACTCCATTCATTAATTTATAGACCTCTATCATATCTCCCCTCAGCCGTCTCTTTTCCAGGTGGAAGAGCCCTAACCTTTGTAGCCTCTCTTGATAGGAGTAGCCTTCCATTCCCTTTACCATTTTGGTGGCTCTTCTCTGTACCTTTTCAAGATACGGCGACCAGAATTGCACACAATATTCAAGGTGCGGTCTGTGATGCAGCGGACCCTCTTGCAGAAGGAAGAAAAGTTTTAAATTCAGAAAAAAACAGGTTTAAGCTGCAATATCCTGAAGGTCCACATAGAGGGAGCAGGAGAGCCAGCATAGAGTCAGAAGAACCACGCCTCTATGGGCAGGACTTGGGCCCAGTCAGTTCCGATTTAAGCAGAGCCAAGTCTGAGTCAAGCAGACAACTCCAGGGACAACTCCAGAGACAAGTCAAGAGACAAGTCCAGAGGGAAGTGCTAAGCCAGGTTGAGAGAGATGTTCCAACACCCAGCCTGGGAGAGAGACATGTCCAGGGAGAAGTGCTAGGACACATCCTGGGAGAAAGACATCCGAGGAATGTCGTGGAGGAAAGATATCCAGTGAAAAGATATCCAGGAGAAAGATATCCAGAAGGAAAAGATATCCAAGGAGAGAAAGGTATCCAGAGAGATAGCCATAGAAGTAACCTGAGAGAAAAGTGGAGAACACAGAGGCCTGGTGAGCAGAGAGAAGCTGAAAGGGCGAGGCCACCAAACAACAGCCTCAGGAGTGAAAGCAAGGGCAGATGGCAACAGCTGCAGCCTTGGCTCAGAGGGGTTCCTCCACACACTAAGGCAAGAGAGATATCATGGGAGTACTTGGGCCATCCTGAGTTGGAGGACAACCAGACTAGGCCTCAAGCCTTCCCTGAGAAAGACAGAAGAAAGCTCAAAGGTAAAGCTTCCATTTCTTGTAATTGTTTGCTTAAGCCTAGCATAGAAGAAAGGCAGGGGAAAGAAGTTTATCTGCATGACAATGACATTTATAAGCAAAAACTAACAGATAATTTCCCTAAGAAGAGAATTGCCAATATTAAACGTTATGATGAGAGAGCTTTTAAAACTATAGCTGATGAAGAGCCATTGTTTTACCCAGTAGCCAGAAACCGACGCCCTAACCTAACCACCAGACACTGGGAAACTGTACGGCACGCTTTTAAAAAGCCAGAGCTCAGCCATGCAGAAGCCTCAGACTCAGAGCCATCTGATATAGAATGGATGCAAGTGGAATCTGTGGGTGAGGAGGCTGAGGAACCAATGGAATGTACATATTGTACAGCAGTGAAGCTGTAGTCTATTTGGAGTTCAATGAATGCATAAAGTGAATGCAGTATTTGTCCTACTTTAAGTTACTGTGAAGTTAACAGTTATTACTTTGACCGTTTTGTGCTTTAAACCTGATGTAAGGACTGGTACAATTCTGTTACTTTCCAAAGCCATTTGTTTTTGAACCATTTTTGTGCAAAGGGGAAATAAAGCCTTTTTCTTTTTCCCTCCACTTTGGTGTGAAGTTATTCTTTTGGGAAGTTGGTAACGAGGTCGGCACAAAGGACCGCTACCTTTGACCCTCGCACTTGGCCAACCCCAATCACCCTAGTCTTGTGCGCTCCCCAGCCCTTCCGTGGAAAACTACGCCGCCACCAGGGGGGGCTGCGGGGGACAGGTCGTACCATGGAACGATACAGAGGCATTATAATACCTTTTGTTTTATTTTCCATTCCTTTCCTTATGATACCTAGCATTCTATTTGCTTTCTTGGCCGCCGCTGCACACTGGGCGGAGGGTTTTAACATGTTATCCATGATGACTGCTAAATCTTTTTCCTGGACAACCAGAGCTCTGTGATCCTCTGTCTTGAAGGACTAGAAAGGGGGACTGTTACTTCTGGAGAGAAATCTGCAACTGTGAGTATATACTTCTGGTAATTTTCTAAAAATAACACAGGTACACTAAAAAATTTTTTTTTTAAACTGCCTCAAATGTTTCGATTGATTTTTACGTTTTTTGGTGCACTGAATCCAAATCTGGTAACCAATTTGCTCCATCACGTACAGATTTTTTGCTACATTGGGTTAGCAGTTTGAGGTGAACGTTTCAGATTGAGTGCGATCGAGATAAAAGTTTCTTGGATGAATTCTTTATACTAATTGTTTAGTAGTTATTCAAATAAGAATAAAGAAAATTATAACAAGGCAGCACATAAGAATAGAGTAATGTCAACAAAACACACTGTGATGGTAGCAAAATTGTCGGCACTTAAAACAGCCACATACATGTGCACAAACATTGAGCATATAAGAGCGAGGTTAGACACAAAGCAAAGCAAAGAAATGTGCAAAAAATGTTGTACAGGTATGTATGTAAGAATAGAAAACGCAAACCGCACCATTGCAATACATGAAGACAAACACCCGATGGTGTGAAAATAAAATTCTAATAAATGAGATCCGACACTGTGGTAATAACTAGCAAATTTTCATTTCAAAGTTTAGTAAAAACACAATATTTGTCAACACAGTTTAGATTTTAAAGTCATTCTTGGGTCAATCAATCTCCTGGTGGGCCCATTTCTTCTTCCCCCGAATGCTTCTCTTGGTGCGCTGCATGGCGTATTTTTCATCTGGGGTTTCCCGCAGCAGCAACCAGCAGAAATCAGCCAACATAGTGGTGTTCCATCTTCCTTGGTACCTTCTCTCTGCGTCCTTGATGTCCTGGTGAAACCTTTCACCTTGTTCTTCACTGTACGCCCCAAGTTTTCGGGAAAGTAGTTCACATGGGAGTGCAAGAAATGGACTTTCAGGCTCATGTTACAGCCTTGTTCTTTGAAGGCATTGAGCATCCTGGCAACAATATCCTTATAGTTCTCATCCCGCCTGTTCCCCAAGAATTTGAGAACAACATCCTTGAAGGAATTCCAGGGTTCTTTTTCCTTCTCAGACATCGTTTCAGCGAATGCTCCATCTGAAATGAGTTTCCTTATATCAGGGCCAACAAACAATCCTTCCTTTAGCTTTGCTTCAGAAAGTCGGGGGAACTTTGAGCAAAGGTACCGAAAGCACTCACCATCTTTTGGAAGGGACTTGATGAATTGCTTAATGAGACCCAACTTAATGTGGAGAGGTGGTAATAGAATTTTATCACGAGGTACCAAGCTCTCATGAAGAACATTTTTCTCACCGGGTCTCAAATACTCCCGAATTGGCCAGTCTTTTTTCCCCCAGTGTAGGTTGCGGGCCCGGCTATCCCACAAGCAAAGGAAGCAGGGATATTTGGTGAAACTGGATTGCTGCCCTAATAGCATGGATAGAATTTTAAAGTCTCCACAAATCATCCACTTATGCTCATCATAACGAATCTTCTGAAGAATCAGGGCCAAATTCTCGTATTTTTCTTGGAGAATAACAGAGTGAGCAATAGGAACTGAAGCGAATGTGTTGCCATTATGAAGAAGAACACCTTTTATGCTGTCTTTTGACGAATCAATGAACAGCCGCCATTCAGCAGGATCATACTTGAGTTTAAACTTTTCCATCACTCCGTATATATCGTTGCAAAATACCAAATCTTCCTCTTTGCTGAAATACTTCAAAAATTGTGTCTCGCGGTTGCGGTACCAATAAAAAGTTGTTCCTGGTGACAATAGATTTTTCTGTTTAAGCCGAGAACCTAGCAGTTGGGCAGCATCTTTTGGGAGTCCTAAATCCCGGACTAAATCATTCAATTCAGCTTGAGAGAAAAGTTCAGGTTTCGGATCTGGTTCAGTTTCAAATTCGGAAGAACTGGACTCATCGGGAAAAGCCATCTGATGAGTCTCATCATGATCAGAACCGTCCACACAAATATGATCCAAAGATTTTGGTGGTTCAGGCACAGGTACTTCGTTGCTATGAGGCATAGGCCTAATTGCTGAGGGAAGGTTGGGGTAACTTATTACGTTCTTATTTTTTAAGTTGTATCCCTTCACAATGCAAGAGCAAAAATAGCAGTCACTGCTGTGGTCTCTTTGTTCACGCCACATCATAGGTATTCCGAAACGAAATGCTTGTTTTTTACCTTTCATCCATAAGCGTAGATCTTCCTCACATGTCTTGCACACTTTGTGAGGAGCCCACGGTTTGTCTTGATCACCTAACTTCAAACCGAAATAGGCGAAATATACTTTTTTAATAAATGCAGAAATGTTCCTCTGCCGCTTTTTCACGGTATATTCCCCACAAATAAAACAAAAACTGTCCGGAGAGTTGACGCAACCTCTGGCTCTGTGAGCCATCACAAATACACAGCACTGCAAACTACAACTGTAGTGAACCACTTCGGAATAAAGCTGGATTACGACTGAGCAAACAAAAGGTAATAATGAACTTGCAAGAAACTGAAATTTGACAGGAACGTTCATGTCGCAACCACCCCAAAATCTATAGGAATCAGTTGCAAAACTGGAGGCAGTATTTTGGTAGTGTACCTGTGTAATTCTTTGTATTAAAGCTACTTAATCTGTGAACCAACTTTTTTTGCTGGGTCAGTTAGAGCCTAGTAGCAGCAATTAAAGTTTGAATTTAAAACACAGAGGAGAACTTTCTGGTTACATTTCATACCCAGCAGAGAGCTTGTAGTTTAAATTTAATAGTCACTCAGGGCCAAGTAACAGCAAAGTACTTTTAGTTTAAATTTAACACACAGAAGAGAACCTTCTGGTTACATTTAGAACCCAGCAGAGAGCTTGTAGTGTACATTTAATAGTCACTCAGGGCCTAGCATCAGAAAAGTACTTTTAGTTTTAAAACACAGAAGAGAGCTTTCTGGTTAAATTTAGAACCCAGCAGAGAGCTTGTAGTTTAAATTTCATAAGAGGTTAGAGCCTAGCAGCAGCTAAGAGCTATAATTTAAATCAAATCAGAATTTAGCTTACCTCAGCAGCACAAGACAGGGTACTGTGTAGCAGCCCTCTTTTAATAAGTGTTATTTCCCTGCCTCCCTCCCCACACCCACCCACCCCTGGGATAATCATAGCTTTATAGGTACTTACACATCTTAAAAGACAGGAGGTGCTTTCAGGTGAAGCTCATTACCCAAATCAGTCATACACTAAGGACCTGAGATTAATTAAGCTTCAGGTGAACAAGGTATATTAAACATATTAGGTACAGTTTTATTGGTATAAATACCCATAGCAACCACTAGTAAGTGAGAACTTAAAGATCTAGACACAAACTTAAAACTAAGATGCAGACAGCAGTACAGCAGCGGGATGGGGACTTTCCAGTCTTTTGCATTGAGTGTCACATGTATGATTTTCTCCCAGTTGGTGAGAGGTCTTACGTGTGCACTAGGTGCAAGGAGCTCTTTGCTCTCAGGGAACAAGTCCGTTCTCTAGAGGCTAAAGTAGCAGACTTGGAAAACATAAGACAGACAGAGAGGTACATAGACGAGACGTACATGGATATAGTCCTGAAGTCCCACCTCCAGTCTGGCAGCACCCCTGTTGCCATGGAGGAGAGAGGTCACGTGACAGGAGAGCATCACCCTGGTGTGGCAGGAAGGGATCCTGTAACCAGGACCTGTCCTCCAGGTGATGTAAAACCCTCTCGCACCGAGGAAGTTTCTCCAGGGCCATGTGCCCATGAGGGAAGGGTTAGGACAGCCGTTATAGTTGGTGATTCGATCATTAGGCATGTAGATAGCTGGGTGGCTGGTGGATGTGAGGATTGCCTGGTAACATGACTGCCTGGTGCGAAGGTAGCGGACCTCACATGCCACCTAGATATGATCTTAGATAGTGCTGGGGAGGAGTCTGCTGTCTTGGTAAATGTCGGTACCAATGACATAGGAAAATGTGGTAGGGAGGTTCTGGAGGCAAAATTTAGGCTTTTAGGTAGGAAGTTGAAATCCAGAACTTCCATGGTAGCATACTCCGAAATGCTTCCTGTTCCACGCGCAGGACCCAAAAGGCAGGCAGAGCTCCGGAGTCTCAATGCGTGGATGAGACAATGGTGCAGAGATGAGGGTTTTGGATTTGTTAGGAACTGGGGAACATACTGGGGAAAGGAGGGGCTCCTCCGAAGGGATGGGCTTCACCTTAACTGGGATGGAACCAGGCTGCTGGCATTAGCCTTTAAAAAGGAGATAGAGCAGCTTTTAAACTAGATATTAGGGGAAAGCTGACAGTCGCCCAAGAGCGGATGGTTCAGAAGAATGTATCCTTGAAGGATACTACCAAAAGCAGAGAGGTTCCACAAAAGTGTAAAGTACCCGTAATGCCCTCAAGTATGGAGCAGACAGAGCTTAAAGATCCCAATTTACCCATGTCTAACAATAGCCAAATTAACATGAATAAAATACATTCTCTAAAAGGCTTGTATGCAAATGCTAGAAGTCTAAAGAATAAGATGGGAGAGATAGAATATATAGCACTAAATGAAAGGTTAGATATGATTGGAATATCAGAGACATGGTGGAAGGAAGACAACCAGTGGGACACTGTGACACCTGGGTACAAACTATATCGTAATGATAGAGCTGATCAAATTGGTGGAGGGGTTGCGCTCTATGTTAGAGAGGGCATTGACTCAGAAAGGATTAAAGTTTTGCAGGAAACAAAATCTGCTGTAGAATCTATATGGATTGAAATTCCATATAAAAGAGGGAGGCAATGGCAGTGGGGGTGTACTATCGAGCACCTGTCCAGAATGACCAAATGGATGATGAAATGTTCAAAGACATGAAGGAAGCTAACAAAAGTTACAGGGCAGTAATAATAATGGGTGATTTCAATGACCCCGGTATCGACTGGGTCAGTGTCACATCAGGACATGCTAGGGAGATAAAGTTCCTAGATGAAATAAATGACTGCTTCTTGGAGCAGCTGGTTCATGAACCAACCAGAGGGGAAGCCATATTAGACCTAGTCCTTAGTGGAACACCAGATCTAGTGCAAGAGATAAGGGTGTTGGGGCCACTTGGCAATAGTGATCATAGCATGATCGCCTTTGATTTAATTAGTGGAGGAGGGATAGTAAGGAAATCCACAGTACTACCTTTTAACTTTCGAAAGGGAGACTATGATAAAATGAGGAAAACAGTTAAGAAAAAACTAAAAGGTTAAAGACGTACATAAAGCTTGGGTGTTGTTGAAAAATACTATATTGGAAGCCCAGACCAGCTGTATTCCACGCTTTAAGAAAAGTGGAAGGAAGTCCAAAAAACTGCCAGCATGGATTAAAGGTGAGGTCAGAGAGGCTGTTGTTGCCAAAAAAGCATCTTTCAGGAAATGGAAAAAAGAGCCAAACGACGAAACATGGAAACAGCACAAGCACTGGCAAGTCAAATGCAAGGCATTGATAAGGCAGGCAAAGAGAGAATTTGAGAAGAAGCTTGCTGCGGAAGCAAAAACGCGAAATAAAGACCTTTTCAAGTACATTCGTAGCAAAAAACCTGTGAGAGAGTCAGTTGGTCCATTAGATGATAAAGGGGTTAAAGGAGCACTAAGAGGCGACAAGGCGATAGCGGAGAGACTGAATGAATTCTTTGCTTCGGTCTTTACTGAGGAAGATGTAGGGATGTTACCCATGACTGAAGTGGTATTTAAAGGTGTGGAAGAATTGAAGGAAATATCGATACATCGGGAAGATGTCTTACAGCTATTAGATAAACTTAAGAGTAGCAAATCACCTGGGCCGGATGGTATACATCCAAGGGTGTTGAAATAACTGAAATATGAGATTGCAGACCTGCTATCAGTAATCTGTGAACTATCATTAAAATCATCTCTAATACCTGAAGATTGGAGGATCGCCAATGTAACACCAATTTTTAAAAAGGGTTCCAGGGGTGATCCGGGAAACTACAGACCAGTGAGCCTGACGTAAGTACCGGGAAAAATGGTAGAAACCATCATAAAGAAAAAAATTACTCAGCATGTAGACAGTCACAACCTAATGGGAGACAGCCAACATGGCTTTAGACAAGGAAGATCTTGTCTTACTAATCTGTTATGTTTTTTTGAAGGAGTGAATAAACAGGTGGACAAAGGTGAGTCGGTTGATATTGTGTATCTGGACTTTCAGAAAGCCTTTGACAAGGTCCCTCATCAGAGACTTTTGGCAAAACTAAAGAGTCATGGGATAGGAGGCAGTGCACTATTGTGGATCAGGAACTGGTTAAAAGATAGAAAGCAGAGGGTAGGGCTAAATGGCCAATTTTCCCAATGGAGAAATGTGAATAGTGGTGTACCCCAGGGATCTGTGCTGGGTCCGCTGCTTTTTGGCATATTCATAAATGACCTGGAAAGTGGAATAACGAGTGAGGTTATCAAATTTGCAGATGACACAAAACTATTTAAAGTTGTTAAAACCCAACAGGATTGTGAAAAATTGCAAGAGGATCTTGATAAATTGGAAGACTGGGCATCAAAATGGCAGATGAAATTTAATGTGGACAAGTGCAAGGTTATGCACCTAGGGAAGAACAACCCAAACTATGGTTACACGATGCAAGGTTCCACATTAGGAACCACCACCCAGGAAAAAGATTTAGGCGTCATTGTGGATACCATGTTAAAACCCTCGGCCCAGTGTGCAGCGGCGGCCAAGAGAGCAAATAGAATGCTAGGTATGATAAGGAAAGGAATGGAAAATAAAACAAGATATTATAATGCCTCTATATCGTTCCATGGTGAGACCGCACCTTGAATATTGTGTGCCATTCTGGTCGCCGTATCTTAAAAAGGATATAGCGATTTTAGAAAAAGTTCAGAGAAGAGCCAACAAAATGGTAAAGGGGATGGAAGGATACTCCTATGAAGAAAGGCTAAAAAGGTTAGGGCTCTTTAACCTGGAAAAGAGACGGCTGAGGGGAGATATGATAGAAGTCTATAAATTAATGAACGGAGTGGAACGGGTAAACATAGATCGATTGGTTCCGTTATCAGAATATAGAAAGACTAGGGGACATGCAATGAAGCTACAGGGTAAACTATTTAAGACTAATAAAAGAAAATATTTTTTCACTCAACGTGTAATCAAACTCTGGAATTTGTTACCGGAGGATGTAGTAAAGGCTGTTAGTGTAGCTGGGTTTAAAAAAGGTTTGGACAAGTTCCTGCAGGAAAGGTCCATAAACCATTATTAAGAAGTGACCGAAGATATCAATGCTTGACCCAGTGCAAGCATTGTGGAACTTGTGTCTCTTGGGGAAACTGCTAGGTACATATGACCTAGATTGGCCACTGTTGGAAACAGAATATTGGGCTTGATGGACCTTGGTCTGACCTAGTATGGCATATCTTATGTTCTTATGTTCTTATGTGGTGGTTCCCAATGTGGAACCTTGCATTGTGTAACCATAGTGTGGGTTGTTCTTTCCTAGGTACATAGCTTTGCACTTGTCCACATTAAATTTCATCTGCCATTTGGATGCCCAGTCTTCCAATTTATCCAGATCCTCCTGCAGTTTTCTACAGTCCTCTTGGGTTTTAACAACTTTAAACAGTTTTGTGTTGTCTGCAAATTTGATAACCTCACTAGTTGTTCCCTTTTCCAGGTCATTTATGAATATGTCAAAAAGTAGCGGACCCAGTACAGATCCTTGGGGTACTCCACTATTCACCTTTCACCATTGGGAAAATTGGCCATTTAGCCCTACCCTCTGCTTTCTATCTTTTAACCAGTTCCTGATCCACAATAGTGCACTGCCTCTTATCCCATGACTTTTTAGTTTTGCCAAACGTCTCTGATGAGGGACCTTGCCAAAGGCTTTCTGAAAGTCCAGATACACTATATCAACCGACTCACCTTTGTCTACCTGTTTATTCACATCTTCAAAAAAACATATCAGATTAGTAAGACAAGATCTTCCTTGTCTAAAGCCATGTTGGCTGTCTCCCATTAGGCCATGACTATCTACATGCTGTGCAATTTTGTTCTTTATGTTGTTTCTACCATTTTGCCCGGTTCTGACGTCAGGCTCACCGGTCTGTAATTTCCCGGATCACCCCTGGAATCCTTTTTAAAAATTGGCGTTACATTGGCGATCCTCCAATCTTCAGGTATTACAGATGATTTTAATGAAAGTTCACTCATTACTAATTGCAGGTCTGCAATCTCATATTTCAGTTCTTTCAATACTCTTGGATGTATACCATCCGGTCCAAGTGATTTGCTACTATTCAGTTTATCAAATAGTTGTAATACATCTTCCCGGTGTAGCGATATTTCTCTCAATTCCTCTGCAGTATCACCTTTAAATACCACTTCAGTCTTAGGTAACTGTCAGACGGCTGCCTGGGTGAGAACCTTCACAGTCTCGGCAAGTGCATATTTCTATATGATTTGCAAGGTATTGTGGGCAATGTAGTTCATTCACACCAGACACAGCTGCTGACAATAATTTAGTTGTGCTCTTGGGTAAAGCCAGTAAGATATTTATTTATGGGGTTATTTCTCCCAACACAGATATGCTTGGTAGCACATAAATTAGGTAACTTGCTTTCAGTGTTAACTTGGAAAAACAAAGTCAAAATCAGGAAACAACAAATGAAAAGCCATAAAGCAAGAAACAAACTGTTCTTAACCTCTGATTACTTCCCACATAGATACAGAAGTGATTCTCTCCTAGCTCACAAGCAATTAGGTAAAGCTTAATTGCTAGCAGTTACCAGCTGAAACCCCTTAGCTGGCTTGCCTTCCACTGTGTGGGTCAAATCCTGCTTCAGGAGCTTTTCTGAGTAGATTAAAGAACATATTTGTATTTTTCTTGTGATGGTTGCTGTACTTTATAACAGAAAGTTACCAACGGAGTTTAGATAGAGAGCAGTCCATATAAACAGGATCCTCATCTGCTATTATTCCCCCTTGTTCAACAAGAATGGGTTCAATATCATGGATTGGCACAGATGAATCTCTCAATGGAGCATTTTCAGGAGAATACTGGTTTCCCTGCTGTCTTTCAAGGTTATAGCTAGGGCACAGATCAGTGTTCATACCTGAACTTCCATTGCTGCTAGAGTTCCTCTCTATATAGCCTGGCCAGTATGTAGTCCAATTCTTATGTTCAGCCTTCCAATCCAGATCCCTGGACACTGGATCTCTCTTCACATACCTTCTGGCACAGGTCTTAGAGTCCCTTCCACGTGCAGCCGTCTCCCTCACAGGTAGCCTCTGGTGATTCCTAGCTCTGCAGCAGCACCATTCCTCTGGCTTTCCCCAGTCCAATGGTGTATGCTGGCCCTTGGAATACCTCCCAGTATACGTACTGCTTTGGACTCTTCTAGACCTCTCAAAGGCTTTTCTCTTCCTTCTTCCAAAGGGTCTCTTTCCCTCTCTGTCCGTCCGGTTTGGCTTCTGCTTCTGATGATCCTTCAGATGAAACTGATGATCCTTCTCTGAATATCCAAGGTGATCATGAAGATGGTCATCTGTAGAATAAACTCTACTCTTATTCTGTCTGGATGAGTGCTCCTCCCTAACACAGCGCAGCTGTGCTGAATCAGGCCCTGCCCTTTGAGATGAGTGCTTAGGGATTACCTCATAGCCCTCCTGATGGAACACACGTTTCCCCACTTCAGCTCCTCTAATGGCTCTTGGAAACCTGGTGCATTCTGGGACTGGTAGTCTTTTATGGGAAAATTCTGTTTTCTTATTTCTACCAGAACTGACAGGTTGCTTGTTCAGAGTCACTTCACCTTTCCTATAGCTCCTTCCTGAGCTATGATAAGCTTCCTTATCACATACCCCCCTGCTTAAGTTATTACGGACTGGTGTCACTGGTGAAACTTCTTCTCTACAGTCCGTAATACGGGAAAGGGCATCCGCATTCTTGTGTAACTTCCCAGCACGATGTTCAACTTGAAAATCAAATGCCTGTAAGGCCATGTACCAGCATGTTAACCTGGCATTGTGGTTCTTCATTTGCTGCAACCACTTAAGTGGGGCATGGTCCGTGACCAACTGGAACTTTCTCCCTGTAAGGTAAAACCTTAACGCCTCCACTGACCACTTGATAGCTAAACATTCTTTTTCTATTGTGGAATACTTTTGTTCAGCCGGTGACAACTTCCTGCTCAGGTACATCACAGGATGCTCCTCCCCTTTGTGACACTGGGATAGAACCGCTCCTAGCCCTACGTCCGATGCATCCGTTTGAACCAGAAAGGGTTTCTTGAAGTCCACCCCTTTCAGTACCGGTCCTGTACACAATTTTCCTTTTAAGACTGAAAACGCTTTTTCAGCTTCAGGTGTCCACTTTAGCTGGTTTGGACAATTCCTCCGCAGCATATCCATGAAAATTGCACTTTTCTCTGCGAATTGCGGTATGAACCTGCGGTAGTATCCAATAAGTCCTAAGAAACTTCTTAGTTGTTTCCTTGTTGTTGGAGGAGGAAAATTCCTGATGCTATCTACTTTACTCATTAGAGGTTTAATTTTTCCTCTTCCCACTAGGTGGCCCAGGTATTTTACCTCCCTATTTGCAAAGACACACTTCTTCGGGTTTAAAGTGATTCCCGCTTGCTTCATGGAGTACAAGACTGCCCTGATCCTCTTTAGATGCTCCGCCCAGGTGTTACTATGGATTATGACATCATCCATATATGCAAAAGCATAATTTTGGTGGGGTCGAAGTACCTGATCCACTAACCTTTGGCAGGTAGCGGCTGCTCCATGCAGTCCGAAAGGCATCCTCTTGAACTGGAAAAGGCCAACGGGGGTGCTGAATGCAGTCTTCGGCTTCGACTCCCTGGTGAGAGGGATTTGCCAATATCCTTTTGTCATATCAAGGGTGGTTAAGTATTGAGCCTGTCCCAGCTGGTCCAACAGCTCTTCAATTCTTGGCATTGGATATGCATCAAAAACTGATATGGCGTTTACCTGCCGGAAGTCAATACAAAATCTTAAAGATCCATCAGGCTTCGGCACCAGGACTATGGGGCTATTCCAGGGACTCTTTGACTCCTCTATTACTCCCATGTCCAACATCTCCTGGACTTGTGCCACTACTTCCTGTCTCTTGGCTTCAGGCAAGCGATATGGCCTTTGACGAACTAATTTCCCAGGTGGAGTTATTATTTCATGGGCAACCAAATGTGTCTCCCCAGGTATGGGTGTCAACACATCTGGGAATTCTTTAAGCAACTTCCTAATTTCTTCCTGTTGTACCACTGTCAGGTCCTCACCTATTTGGGGCTCTGATTTTTTTTTACAATCAGATACCTGGGGTCCCAAATCTTCCTCTTCATTCACCTCCCTCTCTCGGGCACAGGTGGCAGCTAGGCTTTTAACCCCTTTGACATCAGTAGAACCAAAGCCTTTGGTTCCACGTTCAGAATTCTCCAGGGATGTGACCTCCTCCACAGGTGGAAAACCCAGCCTCTCACAGATCAATTGGGCAATTCTGTCTCCTGTCTTCACGTGATAATCATTCTGTCCAAAATTAAACAACAGAACTTTAATATTGCCCCTGTAATCGGGATCAATTACTCCCGCACCCACATCGATGAAATATTTAAGGGCTAATCCGGACCTTGGGGCTACTCTCCCATAGCATCCAATAGGTATTTCCACTTGGAGACCAGTGTCCACCAGGGCTCTCCCTTGGCTAGGTACAGTCACATTTTCTATGCTGCACAGGTCAAACCCAGCAGCTTGAGGGGTTGCCCGCTTAGGAGCTTGGGCCTTCTCTGTGACCCTATGGTACTTTAGGATGAATGTCTGCTTTGGGGTAGCTTGGTCTTCTGGACGCTTAACCATCTTTTTAGCTGGGGTCTGAGGACTTCCAAATAAAGGCCCGGGAGCTATTACCATTAAACCTTCTCCCTCCTTCTTTCCTAGTCCTTCCACTAGACCCTGCTTAAATCTTGGCCAGTCTCTTCCTAGAACCAAATCAAAGGGTAGCCTAGGCACCACTGCTAACAGGACTTCCTCTTCTTCCCCCAGGCACTTAACCTTTAGCCTATAGGTGGGATATGGTGTTGCAGCACCATGAATGCATCTGATGTGAACTTGGCTTTCAGGGGTTCTAGGCACAAATCCTTCTTGGGCCTCTATTCTCTTCCAAAGCCTTTTTGACATCATACTCTGGTCTGCCCCAGAGTCTAACAGAGCATTTGTGGTAATTCCTTGCACATCAACCATCAAAAGAAATCCTTCTTTGGGCTGTTTTAAATCCAGACCCATTAAGCTAGTGTGTGACTGGCATCCTTTTTCTAAGTGTCCCCATTTTCCACACTTGAAACATTTCTTTCTATTCCACTGTGTCATCTGGTTTGATACAGTACATTCATTTTCAGAAACATTTTTAATTATTCTCTTTTCTGATACAGCATATCTTGCCTCAGCACCAATCTTCAGAGGGCCACCCATTCTATGGCAAGCCTGCGTGGCTTCCAAGAATCTCTCTGCTAGCATGGTTGCCTCTCCAAGATTTTGGCAATTTTGCTGTATAAGGAAAGTGTGCAAATCTTTAGACACCCCAGACATAAATTGTTCAAGCATTATAATATCTAATAACATTTCTACCGTCTTTTGCTCAGGCTCCAACCATTTTACAGCTAAACCTCTGATTCTCTGACTCAGAGCCCTGGGTTTTTCACCCACTCTCAATGTAGTAGCTCTAAACATTCGCCTATACTCTGAAATAGACAACCCTAGGCGATCTCTAATAGCAGCCTTTACATCCTTATAATTCAAAGCCTGGGCTGCTGGCATTGCTCTATAAGCTGCAAGCGCTTCTCCAGTTAATGAGGCTGCCAGCCTTACTGCCCACTGGGTCTCTGGCCATGCTAATGCTTGTGCCACTCTTTCAAAAGACTCTAGAAAATCATCAACATTATCATCTGGAGTTAGCTTCCCAAAACTAAATGCCCCAATCCCTTGATTGAGTCCCACACTGTCCACATGTGGTGTACCAGTATTTACTGCTGGTCTTGCATCTGTTCCACTTTGGTTCTTCAGCTCAACTAGGGCTTGCACCAGATCAAGCACTGGCTTCTGCTGGTCCCTTAAGGCTCTCATAGCAGTGTCCTGAGCCTGCTGTGCTAGATCCTGCTGCCTGCTGAACTGGGCTGCCATCCACTGAGCTAGTTCCTTTGAATCCATCTTGAACCCTGTAAGAAAATACAAAGAAAAAAAAACACAGTGCACCACCTTCCAAACAGGTGTTTTTTTCTACACTCTTTTTTTTTTTCAATTACCCCTGTGCTTACTCCCATCCACCACTAGACATGCCCAGGTACTTATTACCTTGTGCTAGTGATGAATCCAGCTCTGCACAGGGTCTTTTCCTCCTGGGACAGCTTCCTGGAACAACCCCTTTTCCTCCAAAGTGTAGTTGAGGGAAAATCTTTTTTTCCAGCTTTAAACTTGAACTTTTAGTTGTAATCCTCAGCAAGTAAATCCCCTTTTGTGCAAAAGCAATCCTGCCAACTACGCCATTTGTCAGACGGCTGCCTGGGTGAGAACCTTCACAGTCTCGGCAAGTGCATATTTCTATATGATTTGCAAGGTATTGTGGGCAATGTAGTTCATTCACACCAGACACAGCTGCTGACAATAATTTAGTTGTGCTCTTGGGTAAAGCCAATAAGATATTTATTTATGGGGTTATTTCTCCCAACACAGATATGCTTGGTAGCACATAAATTAGGTAACTTGCTTTCAGTGTTAACTTGGAAAAACAAAGTCAAAATCAGGAAACAACAAATGAAAAGCCATAAAGCAAGAAACAAACCGTTCTTAACCTCTGATTACTTCCCACATAGATACAGAAGTGATTCTCTCCTAGCTCACAAGCAATTAGGTAAAGCTTAATTGCTAGCAGTTACCAGCTGAAACCCCTTAGCTGGCTTGCCTTCCACTGTGTGGGTCAAATCCTGCTTCAGGAGCTTTTCTGAGTAGATTAAAGAACATATTTGTATTTTTCTTGTGATGGTTGCTGTACTTTATAACAGAAAGTTACCAACGGAGTTTAGATAGAGAGCAGTCCATATAAACAGGATCCTCATCTGCTATTATTCCCCCTTGTTCAACAAGCATGGGTTCAATATCATGGATTGGCACAGATGAATCTCTCAATGGAGCATTTTCAGGAGAATACTGGTTTCCCTGCTGTCTTTCAAGGTTATAGCTAGGGCACAGATCAGTGTTCATACCTGAGCTTCCATTGCTGCTAGAGTTCCTCTCTATATAGCCTGGCCAGTATGTAGTCCAGTTCTTATGCCCAGCCTTCCAATCCAGATCCCTGGACACTGGATCTCTCTTCACATACCTTCTGGCACAGGTCTTAGAGTCCCTTCCACGTGCAGCCGTCTCCCTCACAGGTAGCCTCTGGTGATTCCTAGCTCTGCAGCACCATTCCTCTGGCTTTCCCCAGTCCAATGGTGTATGCTGGCCCTTGGAATACCTCCCAGTATACGTACTGCTTTGGACTCTTCTAGACCTCTCAAAGGCTTTTCTCTTCCTTCTTCCAAAGGGTCTCTTTCCCTCTCTGTCCGTCCGGTTTGGCTTCTGCTTCTGATGATCCTTCAGATGAAACTGATGATCCTTCTCTGAATATACAAGGTGATCATGAAGATGGTCATCTGTAGAATAAACTCTACTCTTATTCTGCCTGGATGAGTGCTCCTCCCTAACACAGTGCAGCTGTGCTGAATCAGGCCCTGCCCTTTGAGATGAGTGCTTAGGGATTACCTCATAGCCCTCCTGATGGAACACACGTTTCCCCACTTCAGCTCCTCTAATGGCTCTTGGAAACCTGGTGCATTCTGGGACTGGTAGTCTTTTATGGGAAAATTCTGTTTTCTTATTTCTACCAGAACTGACAGGTTGCTTGTTCAGAGTCACATCACCTTTCCTATAGCTCCTTCCTGAGCTATGATAAGCTTCCTTATCACAGTAACATCCCTACATCTTCCTCAGTAAAGACCGAAGCAAAGAATTCATTCAGTCTTTCTGCTATAGCCTTGTCTCCTCTTACTGCCCCTTTTATCCCGCTATCATCTAATGGTCCAATTGACTCTCTCACAGGCCTTTTGCTACGAATGTACTTGAAAAAGTATTTATTTCGTGTTTTTGCTTCCGTAGCAAGTTCCTTCTCAAATTCTCGCTTTGCCTGCCTTATCAATGCTTTGCATTTAACTTGCCAGTTCTTGTGCTGTTTCCAGTTTTCGTCGTTTGGCTCTTTTTTCCATTTCCTGAAAGATGCTTTTTTGGCAGCAACTGCCTCTCTCACCTCACCTTTAAACCATGCTGGCAGTTTTTTGGACTTTCTTCCACTTTTCTTAATGCGTGGAATACAGCTGGTCTGGGCTTTCAGGATAGTATTTTTAAACAACACCCAGGCTTGATGTAAGTCTTTAACCTTTGCAACTGCTCCTTTTAGTTTTTTCTTAACTATATTCCTCATTTCATCATAGTCTCCCTTTCGAAAGTTAAAAGGTAGTACTGTGGATTTCTTTACTATCCCTCCTCCACTAATTAAATCAAACACAATCATGCTATGATCAGTACGAACCATGGACAATCTTTTCCTGTTCAAAATTTTCCCTCTACAACAAAACTACTTTCCACACTTTACAAGTTCCACTCATTTATTCTCCTTTCATATTTGTTCCCGTCTATGTCTAGCATTACTTTAAGTTTTCGTTATATTATCTTCTTCATTTTTGCCTAGTATCTGGTTGTTGCGCTGCTTTTATTTTCTTTGTCCTTTTGCATTGCTTTTATTTTCTTTGTCCTTTCAGTCATTTTTGGTAACTAAGTTGGCAGGTAATGATAGAAACATAGAAACATGATGGCAGAAAAAGACCATAGGGTTATCTGCCCTTCCATATCAACTGCAATAGTGCCCTTTTTACCTTTAGGAATCCTCTGTGTTTGTCCCATGCTTTTTTGAATTCAAATACTGTCCTCCTGTCCACCACCTCCACTTGGAGACTATTCCATGCATCTACCACTCTTTCCATAAAGAAATAGTTCCGCATATTACTCCTGAATGTATCCCCTTTCACTCTCATCCTATGTCCCCTCAGAGCTGAGCTTGTGTTCAATTGAAAGAGACCCTCCTGTGCATTTATGCCACAGAGGTATTTAAATGTCTATCAAATCACCCCTATCCAGCCTTTCCTCTAAAGTATACATATTAAGATCTTTAAGTCTATCCTCACAGAAGACCACTGACCTCTGCACCTATTCCAACTTGCTTATATCCTTTTGAAGGTGCAGTCTCCAGAATTGCACACAATACACCAAATGAGGTCACACCAGAGATTTATACAGAGGCATTATCACCTCTTTTTTCTGCTGGTTACTCCATTCCCTATACACCCAAGCATCCTTCTGGCTTTTGCAGTCACCTTTTCTACCTGTTTGTCTACTTTAAGATCATCAGACACAATTATGCCCAGGTCCTGCTCTTCTGTTGTGGACAGAAGTACCTCACCCCCTACACTGTGCACTCCTTTGGATTTTTGCAGCCCAAATGCATGACCCTGCATTTTTTAGCATTAAATTTCAGCAGTCAAATTCTAGACCATTCTTCAAGCTTCGCTAGATCTCTCCTCATGTTAGCTACTCCTTCCTGGGTGTCTATTCTATTGCAGATTTTGGTATCATCCGCAACCAAGCAAACCTTACCCGACAGCCCTTCTGCAATATCACTAACAAAGATTTTAAAAAGAATCGGACCAAGGACAGATCTCTGCGGCACACTACTAGTGACCTCCTTCTCCTCAGAGTAAGCTCCATTTACCTGTACCCTTTGTCACGTTCCACTCATCCAGTTTCTAACCCAATCAGTAGCTTTAAGGTCCATCCCTAGAGTGCTCAGTTTGTTTATAAATTGCCTATGCAGAATGGTGTCAAAGGCTTTACCAAATCTAAATACACCACATCTAGGGCTCTCCCTCGGTCCAACTCCCTGGTCATCCAGTCAAAGAAATCAATCAGATTTGTCTGATAATACCTGCCTCTAGTGAATCCATGCTGCCTCAGATCCTGCAATCCACTGGACTCCAGAAACCTCACTATTCTCTCTTTTAGCAGCCTTTCCAATAATTTACTAACAACAGAGGTTTAGACTCACCGGCCTGTAGTTCTCAATGTCATCCTTACGTCTGCTTTTGTGTAAAGGCACCACATGTGCATTTCTCCGGTCCTCTGGCACCACTGTCAACTCCAAAGAGGCATTGCAAAGGTCAGACAGTGGAGCCGCTACAATGTCCCCAAGTTCCCTCAGTATTCTTGGTTGTATCCCATCTGGACCCATGGCTTTGTCTACTTTTACTAGCTAGTTCCTCACGAACACAGTCTTCTGAAAATCGTTCGAGATCCCTGTCGTTTCTGTTCTTATTTGTGGGTGTTTTCTGAGGTCCTGCTCCTGGCCCTTCATCTGTGAACTCAGACAGAAATATTTGTTAAGAATTCTGCTTTATCTTCATCAGTTTCTGCATATTCCTCCCCTGCCCCCTTGAATCTGATAATACCACTTTTGCCCTTTCTCCTCTCACTAATATATCTGAAAAATGTCTTATCCCCGCATTTTATTGCATTGGCTATTTTGTCTTCTTTTTGTACCTTTGCTTTCCTGACTACTTTGCTAGCTTCTCAAAGATTTTCCAAATATAGATGCCTGTCTTCCTCTCTCTGTGATCTCCTGTATTTCATGAAGGCCTCCCTCTTTTTCTCCACCTTTTCAGCTACTTCTTTTGAGAAACATAGCAGCCTCCTTTTCCTTTTATAGTTACCTTTCTAACAAAAAGGTTTGCTGCCCTTAAAATATCCTCTTTCAGTTTTGCCCACTGTTTTTCTGCATCCCCCAGCTGTTCCCATCCTGCTAATGACTCTGAGGTATTGTCCCATCTTGGCAAAGTTAATTTTCCTAAAGTCTAAGACCCTCGCTTTTGAATGGATTTTATCAGCCCTAGTCCTAATACTGAACCATATCATATGGTGATCACTGGATGCGAGATGATCTTCCACTGTAACATCAGAAACCCTTCCCCCATTGGTAAGCACTAAGTCCAGTATGGCCCAAGCAAATGTGAGTTCTATTACCAGTTGTCTGAATAGTTCTCCTTGTAGACAATCCAGGATCTCCTTACTTCTAGAAGCCATGCGGCTCTCATAATTTAAGACAGCCTACTCTTCCCGTTTGCTAAGAATAATATCTGTGATGATCAGGGTGACTCCTCATTTCTCACTCATTAAATCACAGACTACCAGACTGTACTGGCCCCCAAACCCAGTCATGACTTCTGAAGTGCCTCCCAGGCCAAACATTTTGCTCTCATCTGCATTAGAATATTTGTGATTAAGTATACATAGTAACATAGTATATGACAGCAGATAAAGACCAGTATGGTCCATCTAGTCTGCCCAGCAAGGTGGCACGAGTAGGTGCACCTACCGCTAAGTGCAGGTCACGCCTCCACATGCCTTTGTTTAGGGGTGTACCCACCACTCCGTGTAGGTCCTGTTGCTATAAAGGGATCCACTGTTTCTGTCCCATGCCAATTTGAATTCTGTCACTGTATTTGCCCCCACTACCTCCAATGGGAGAGCATTCCAAGCATCCACCACTCTTTCAGTGAAAACGTATTTTGTGACATTACCTTTTAGTTTACCCCCTTGCAGTTTCATGTTATGCCCTCTAGTTTTACAGCTTCCCCATCTTTGGATGAGGATTTTTTGCTCATTATTTCTCTTTATGTATTTAAAGGTCTGAATCATATTTCCCCTGTCCCTCCTCTCCTCCAGAGTGTACATATTTAGGTCTTCAAGTCTCTTCTCATATGTCTTCTGACGCAGGCTCCAAATCATTTTGGTCACCTTCCTCTGAACCGCTTCCAGCCTTTTTATATCCTTTGCGAGATATGGTCTCCAAAACTGGACACAATATACCAAGTGAGGCCTCACCAGCGACTTGTGCAGTGGCATTAGTACTTCTTCCTTTCTGATGGTGATTCCTCTTTGTATGCAACCCAGAATACTTCTGGCTTTTGCCACTGCATTGTCATACTGTTTCGCCACCTTTGACATCCTCAGAAACAATAACTCCAAGGTCTTCTCCTGGTCCAAGCACACCAACCTCTCGCCCCCTGTCACATAAAATTCCCTTGGATTTCTGCTTCCCAAGTGCATGACACTGCACTTCTTCACATTAAATCTTAACCGCCAAGCATTAGACCATTCTTCCAACTTTTATAGATCTTTCCTCATGTTATCCACTCCCTCAGGAGAGTCTACTCTTGCAAATTTTTGTGTCATCTGCAAAAAGACAGACTTTTCTGTTCAGTACTTCAGCAATATTACTCACAAATACATTGAACAGTTCTGGTCCCAGGACCGAACCCTGGGGCACACCACTAATCACCTTCCTTTCATCCAAATGAGTTCAGTTTACCATCACATTCTGTGGTCTGTCAGTCAACCAATTTCTGATCTAGTTTACCACCTTGGGACCCATCCTCAAGCTGTTGAGTTTATTGATAAGTCTCCTATGAGGAACAGTATCAAGGGCTTTGCTGAAACCTAGGTAGATCACATCCATCGCATACCCTTGATTTAGTTCTCTTGAACTCAATCAGATTTGTTTGGCAAGATCGTCCTTTGGTAAAACTATGTTGTCTTGGATCTTGCAACCTATTGGTTTTGAGGAAGTCCACTATTCACTCTTTCAGGAGCACCTCCATTACTTTTCATGCCACCGAGGTAAGGCTTAACGGCCTGTAGTTTGTCACTTCTTCCCTATTACCACTTTTGTGAAGAAGTACAGCATCAGCCCTTTTCTAGGCCTGTGGAACTTCTCCTGTCTCCAAGGATCTATTGAAAACATCCTTTAACGGCCCTGCAAGAACTTGTCTAAGCTCTTTCAGTATCCTGGGATGTATCCCATTTGGTCCCATGGCCTTGTCCTCTTTCAGTTTTGCAACACATCACCTTTTGTGAATGGTGTGGTATCTACTCCATTCCCATTTGTATATTTGTCAATCAAAGGTGGTCCTTCTGCAAGATTTTCTCTAGTAAAAACAGAGCAGAAGTATTTGTTTGGCATATTTGCTTTTTCAATGTCACTTTCCATGAGTCCGTTCTCAGTACTTTTGAGTCCTCCACTTCTGATTTCCTAATATAGCTGAAAAAAGTTTTATTGCCATTCTTCACAGCTTTAGCCATCTTTTCTTCTGCCTTTGATTTTGCTACCCTTATTTCTCTTTTATCTCTTTTAGTTTGATCTTGTTTTCTTTTCTGTGTTCCTCCGTTTGTGAACTTCTGAATTTTGTGAAAGCTGTGGTTTTTGCCTTTATTTGTGCAGCCACTTCTTTGGAGAACCAAATAGATTTCCTTTTCCTCTTGTTTTTATTTACTTTCCTTACATATGTATCTGTTGCCCCTTTTATTACCTTCTTTAGTTTATCCCATTGCAATTCCACTTTCTTTATCCCCTCCCTCCCTGACAACTTTTCCTTCAGGTACTTGGCCTTTAGTGCTTTTGAAGTCTAGGACTTTGAGCTTGTTATAATTGGATTCTACATAGGCTTTTATCTCAAACCATACCGTGTGATGATCGCTGCTGCTCACATGGGCACCCACCCAGATATTTGACACGCTATCACCATTGGTGAGCACTAAATCCAGCACAGAGCTCTCCCTGGTCGGTTCCATCACCATTTGTTTAAGTAAAGCATCTTGGAAGGCATTCACAAGTTTTTTACTTCTTTCCAAATTTGCAGAAGGAATACTCCCATCCACATCGGGTAGATTAAAGTCACCCATTATGATCACTTCCCCCTTCAAGGCTATCTTTTCAATATCAGCAATCAATTCACTATCCATTTCTTTGGTTTGAGTTGGAGGCTTGTAGACCACACCAATATGGATGACAGTGCCATCTCCTCTTTCCAACACAATCCACAGGGCTCCTTCTTTTCCCCACGTCCCTTGCATTTCAGCAGCTTTAATATTGCCTTTGACATATAGGGCTACTCCTCCTCCTTTTCTACCCAGTCTGTCTCTTCTAAATAGATTATAGCCAGCTATGGCTATATCTCATTCATGCGACTCATTAAACCATGTTTTTGTAATGGCCACAATATCCAAGTCAATTCCCACCATTAAGGCTTCCAGATTAGGAACTTTGATGGCTAAGCTTTGAACATTTGTGCTCATTGCTTTCCAGTATTTGTTGACTGGCTTACCTCTGTTTTGCATGGATTTTGTTTTACATGTCCCTTCCCGCTTGCCATTGATGTGTGGTTTAAAAGTATGACTTTCTCCAATGTTATTTTGCTTTTGCTGGGGGTGACATCCTGAACTTGTCCTTCTCCATCCGTCACCCCCTTTTGCTAGTTTAAATGCCTGTCTACATACTGCCTGAAATTTTCACTTAGAATCCTCTTCCCTGTAACGGAGAAATGTAGTCTATCAGCACAGAATAGTCTCTTGTTGATCCATTTGCTTCCACAGTTGCCTATGTATCTAAACCCTTTTTGTTTGCACCAGATTTGGAGCCATGCATCTAAGTTGTTTATGCAATGCAGCCTTTCTGCCCCCATACCATGAACAGGTAGAACGTTTGAGAATGCTATAGTATTAGAAATAGGCTTAAGTTTCTCTCCCAGAGTCTGGAAGTCCCTTTGAACTGCAGAGGCACTGTTTCTAGCCAGGTAGTTTGTACCCAAGTGGATGACAATATCAGTTTTGGAGTTCTCACTTTCTGCACCAACTATACTAACAATTTGATTTGTATTCCTGCTGGCTGAAGAGCCTGGGAGGCATTTGACCATCTTCTCTCCTTTGAACTGTATTCCCAAGTTGGTGCCTCTGATGATGGACTCTCCAAGTAGTAGTAGTTTTCTGTTTTGTGATTTTTTTTCTTCCTAGTGGTGCATTATCAGTAGATTTGGCATTAAGTCTTTCATTTAAGGGCACTTCAGTTTGGATTGTGCACCCTCATTATCCAAGGCAGAGAAGGAATTATGCAGGGATATCTCTTGATGTACAGGGTCTCTGTGTTACAGGTTGCAACCTACCAGAGCCCACTGTGATCCATTTGTTCCTGTTTGTTTGTTTTTGTACACTATTGTATTTATCTGTATTACTGTAACTTCCTAAATTCCTTCTGCATGCAGCAGGATCCATGGAGGCATATTCCGATCTGGCCATCTAGTCCCTTGGTGCGGCTGATCAGAAGTGGGACACCCAAAGGTAGACCTGACTCTGATCCCAAGGGGGCTAGACATGCCCGTGGGATCAGAATTGGGTCTACAACCTGAATGTGAAGGCTGGGCTCTGATTCTGGTCAGTCTGCAGAAGATCCCTGTCTACCTCAGTCAGGCTCGTGAATGGAGCCGCAGTGCCATGGCGTCCCATCGCCATGGCACCACGGCTCCATTCAGGATCCGCAAATGCCGGCCGCTGCAGATATTCTTCATTCCTGGCAGCCGGACCCTCAATCTGACCTCCCATGGCCAGGGTCTGGCTGCAGGAATCCTCCTGAACCCCTCTACCACTTTGTCCCAGCCTGGCGGCATGATTCCCCGACATCCAGAGGGACTTATTCCACCTCTGCGGTGGAATAAATCCTCTATCCATGTTCATGGCCCTGGCTGTATGGGCTGAACTCAGAATTGGCCCTGTATATTCGGGGTCATGGCCCGCCATTGCCCCACCCTCTCTCTGCCTCAATAATGCCACCTTTTGCCCCATCTAAGCCTCCCCATACAAACAACCTGTTCAGACAGGGGGGCAGTAGCCAGGGTGGCAGGGAAGCCTGCTATTCGCTGTACTGAATGAACCCCATAATGAACAGTCCTTATCTTAACCTGGGACAGATATATAAACACAGATTTTACTGTGTGTCAGGGGATCTTGATTCTCATGGTGATTTCCAATATAGGTATTTGGAAGCGCTATTTATTCTCTCCCTTAATTTTAAGCTGATTAACTTCTTATATTTTTTTCATTGTTTTCTTCCTAATAACCAACATCCTTTCACTTAATTAGTTTATGTCTAATTTTCTTCCGTAAATCTCATTCGTTTGTTTTTCCCTTCCAATTATATTCATATGTGTCATTTGACCCTGGGGATTATTTTATTTTATTAAGGATTATTTCAGCATTAGCCTGTTTATAGGTGGCCTTCCCTGCCAGTAGAGCTCTGGTTATGTTGAGGGAATAAAAGAAATAATATTTCCAACCTGAAGGATTCTGCTGTGGAACACTGTTATAAATAAATAGCAAAGTGTATACGCCGAAAGGCAGGCGCATACTTTTTTACAGCACACTATTTTAGGGGATATGCAATGAAGTTACAATGTAGCACATTTAAGACTAATCAGTGAAAAAATGTTTTCACCCAACGCATAATCAAACTTTGGAAGTCATTGCTGGAAGATGTAGTTAAAGCCATTAGGGAGGAGTGGCCTAGTGGTTGGGGCAAGGTACCACAGGCTGGAAGGTCAGTGGTTCAAATCCCACTAGAGGACAGCAACCTTGGGCCAGAAGGACTGGGGTTTCTAGTCCCACAGGTGCTCCTTGTGGTCTTGGGCAAGCCACTTAACCCTCCATAGCCCATGTTCCCTGTAAGTATTAGTGTATGTGTCTCATATCCCCTTGTGTTAAATGTATCCCCCAACTGCTTTGACCTGGTGAAAAGCAGGATATAAATGCAGCTAAATAAATAAATAGTGTAACTGGGTTTAAAAGAGGTTTGGACAAGTTCCAGGAGGAGAAGTCCATAAACCATTATTAAAGTGGACTTGGGAAGGCCACAGCTTACCCCTGGGATAAGTAGCATGCAATTTGTCTACTTTTTGGGAACCTAACAGGTACTTGTGATCTGGATTGGCCACTGCTGGGCTTGAATGATCTCTGTTCTGACCCAGTATGGCATAACTTATATTCTTAGGGGGGATATTCCCTCTGTAAACCATGGAAATGCCACCGAGATGGATATTCAGTGGCATTAACATGATTAGTGCTGCTGGATATCTGTGGATGCCACCATTGCATGACCCGATGCTAACTGCTTGGCACTGGGATGTGTTGGGACATTCTGCGGCAGAGCGGAGGCAGCGCCCATCACTAATCAGGCAGCAGTGATATTCGGCCAGTGCCCAGGTAGCGGCACACGGGTAAAGTAAGATATGGCAAAGGCTTGTCCTAACTTCACCCACAGTAGCTAACCAGGCACAGCTTAATATCACTACTGCCCATTTTCTTCTGGGTTCTGTGGCGACCCAGATATTTAATGACGACCAGATACATATGGCCCCGGCATTGAATATCCAGGGTAAAATTCAGCGGCAATGACTAGCCACTTTACAAGTGCTAGCCACCACCACTGCTGAATAGCTCCTCCTTAATTTCTAAAATTGTCACTTTTACTTGCTGGTTGACAAGAGCCTGTAACAATCTGCCACCCCACCATACTCATCGGTAACTAGGTAACATCTTGGGAGTTATTCTGTATAACTCAGACGCTTGTATAATGTCTGACACTATGTGCAGTCAACTGAATTGGCAGCCTATTATTCCAGGACTGTTAGAACCCAACAATGCACTTTCACCTAAAAATCCCTCTGCTCTGATCATGATGTACAAGCAGCAGTAAACACATAGTCGCCATCACATTGCAGTTTCTGCTGACAATGTGGGACTGCAGCTAAAAATAGGCAAGGTGAGGGGCAGTCCAAGAAAGTGAGGAATATCCTTAAAAGACAATGCCATAGGAATGTTAAGTTTCCTGTATTTACAGTATATTCCTCTCCTCATTTTTGGGGATTACAAATGGTGTAGATAGTAGCCATAGAAAGTCTCTCCTTGGCCTAGAGAATCTCAGAGGTGATGTAGCTTTTGCAATGTAGTAACAATTAAGCTATGAAAGAATCTTTCACCAACCCATTCCAGGTTAAAATGATTTATTTTGGGAGCCTGTGATCCTTTGAAGGGTGCTGAGATAAGTGTATGCCAAAAGAATCTAACTGGACCTATTTGCATGTTAGAATCACCATGCTGTCTTTCCTTGAAATTCTGAATATACTGTAGCAAAACAGAAGATGATGGCAGATAAAGACCAATATATCCAGTTGTCTTCCTCTCATGTTTTCTATCATGGGGATATGAGCATATAAATTTCTGTATTTAAACCAATGCCAGCTGTTCTCTGTCTTTTATACAACCTCTACCCTTTTTGTTCCTCTTTCCCAAGCAAGCTTATTAATTTTAATGTTATAACCACAATTGTTCCATGCAGGTTACCACAGCATTGCTAGAAGTCTAGTACAGCCATGACACTGCTCTTAACATGGTAACCATAACTGATTCATGCTTGTGCAAGGACTCACTGGATCCTCCCTGGGTACATATGATCCTCATATTGAGGACATGTTGTGGTCGGACAGAGTAGACTTGTGCAGTGTTTCTCAATCCTCTCCTGGAGACACACCTAGCCTGTCAGGTTTTCAGGATTATCACGATGTATATGCATGAGACCCATTTGCATATACCGAAGACCTGCTGTTTGCAAATCTCTCTCATGCATATTCATTGTAGTCATCCTGGCTAGGTATGTCTCCAAGAAAGGGTTGATAAGCACTGGACTAGTGAACTGAACCATGCCACTGAGTATTTTCCAAAGAGCTGTGTCACAGTGGTTCATTCCTGGGTTTTAATATATTGACCGTATATACTGAGGTCTGCACTTCTAAATTTAGGTGCCTCATTTAGCCCCTTTTTTTCAGTCAGACATAAGAACACAAGGGGGAAATATTGAGAGTGATTAACATGGTTAGCATGTGACTCATGGCCAATGGGATATTCAGTGGCACTAACATGGTTTGTACCTCTGAATATCCACAGTGTCACTGCTGCATGCCCCGATACTAACTGGCTGGCATTGGGGCATTCTGGAGACAGCACCCGGGGATAACCAGGAAGCGGTGATATTCAGCCACTGCCCAGTTATCCCTCAACAGCAAACGTTAGGCACACAAAAGGCTGGCCCAACTATTGCCACCTAAAATAACCAAGCAGCAGCTAAATATCACTTCTGTCCGCTTAGCTTCAATACTGTCTGGCTGACATGGATATTTAATGCCAGTGGCCGGATATGGCCCCGGTATTGAATATCCAAGTTAAAGTTCAGCGGCAACAGCTAGCTGCTTTACAATGGCTAGCTGCAACCGCTGAATATCAGGCCCTACGTTTTCTGCTGAAAGTTTATCTAAATCTGGCCAGCAGGAAACAGGAGGTGATAGTGCCTCTGTATAAGTCTCTGGTGCGACCTCATTTGGAGTACTGTGTGCAATTCTTGAGACCACACCTTCAAAAGGATATAAACAGGCTGGAGTCGGTGCAGAGGGTGGCTACTAAAATGGTTAGTGATCTTTGTTATAAAGTATATGGCGACAGATTTAAGGGTCTTAATATGTATACTTTAGAGGAAAGGCAGGATAGAGGAGATATGATAGAGATGTTTAAATATCTCCATGGCATAAATGCACAGGAGGAGAGCCTCTTTCAATTGAAAGCAAGCTCTGCTACAAGGAGACATAGGATGAGGGTGAAAGGGGATAGACTCAGGATTAATATGCGGAAATATTTCTTTACTGAAAGAGTGGTAGATGTGTGGAATAGTCTCTCAATGGAGATGGTGGACATGAGGACAGTATCTGAATTCATAAAATCATGGGACAAAGACAGAGGATCTCTAAAAGAAAAAAGAGCACTAATAGTTGATATGGAAGGGAAACTGTGTACTCAACTATTACCTCCGTACCACCAATGACCCAAACAATCCATAAATAACAAAACTTTTTATTGTCGGGATCAACACACCCGAGTAGGGAGAAGTAATATTTCTCCTCTTTGTTTGAAGAACCCTTTTGTTTAAATTGCTTTCGTGTATACACATCTGTCCCCTGAAGTGAGATAGTGTAAAAACACTTATATTGCATTAATTTATGATGAAGAACTCAACACTTATCTTAAATCATAGTGAAGAACTCATTTCATAATGACGCCGGGATAAAGCTGCACGACATGTATGTTTCAGGACCTCGATGGGACCCTGTTTCAAGTGTTGTCCTGCTGAACAATGAATAATGGGATATGGATGGGCAGACTAGATAGGACATGTGGTCTTTTTCCGCTGTCATGTTTCTATGTTTCTCAATTTAAGAGCTTAAAAGTTAATCAGTCAATTACAAGCCATGGTAGTCTGCATTTGTTTTTTTTAAATACCAGCTGCTGTGGGTAAAATTCTCGATTTTCAGTGCCAGTATGCCAATAGTGGCTGACGCTGAATATCCATATAGAGTGGCAGCTTTTTCTCTGCCCTGAATTATCCAGACAATTATCTGCATAGTGGCCCTGAGGGTCACTGCTGTAGGCAGAACTGCTAGCTCTACTCACGGATGGTCCTGAGACTCTCGGGATAGTGCTGCCATGGTATGTCATGATATGCGGCAGCACTATCAGTATAGGGACACTGAATAGACACTTATCCAATTAGCAGGTGCTGTCGACTGGATAAGTGCCACTGAACATAGACCCCTATGATCCTTGAATTAAATCTGTCATCCATCTAAATGTATGTACCTAATGCTGAAAATCAGTGCTAAGCTCCTAACTCTTTTCCCTGCCCTAAATTCACCCCTGCTGCCACCCACTTTTTATCATCCTAAATTTAGGACTTCAGGGTGCTGTTGAGCTATGAAACCAGTAGGAGGCTTGTGCCAACTTCATGGGGCCTTGGCATCCATCTTGCTGCTGTTGGTGCACTGCTAACACATGGCATCAAAGAACCCTATATGCGGGCGCAGCTAACCCCACCGATTGAGGTGGCATTAAGTGCACATGCACGAATGGCAATAATAGTGGTTAGCAGGTGCCCATCAGGCCTGCTCTAACCGCAATGTGCCATCAATGCTCACCTTCCTCCCCAACCTGCCCTTTCTCTGCCCATTCATGCACTAACCTATAAGCATGGGATTTTTAGTTCAGGGCACCAAACTCACATTTGGTGCTGACACTAGATCCCACGCTAGCAGTTACCTCGGTTTAGTGAACATGCCCCTCAAGCACTCAGTCCTAACAATTTTCAAATAGGCCAATTTAGGAGCATAAATCCCTTGACTATCAGCCCCTTAATTTTCCAGACAGTCTTTCAAGGAGAAAGTTATTAGGAGTAGCAGAACGGGGAAGGAGCACTTAAAGTGCTTCTCTTTTTGCAGCTGTTTGCCACTTACCATTCTGATTGGCAGGTTTAAGTTCACATCCTGCAAAAGAAGACACGTTTCAGCCTAAATGCACAGCTTCAATTCTTTGGACAAGAAGTGTCTTTCAGTAAACAAAGTGAAGGACTTAAGATACATCTTAAAGACAAAAATACCAGCTTTCAAGTGACCTTTAAGAACAAAGGTGCAGAAGAATAAACACCAAAAATTCCCAAATACTTATGCAGGGGTCAGCCTCATGCTGTCTCCAGTGTCTCCCTCTTTTCTAGGCTTCACTGCTCAACCCTACAGATCAGGGAAGTAGTGACACCTTCCATGTCTCACATACTGCCTTGCTGTCAGCATGGAGATTTTCCCTCACACTCCTGCATCAGCAAAAGGGAAAGCTGGGTCAGTGGTGCTCAATCCAATCCTCTGGGACCCCTAGGCCAGTCACGCTTTCAGGATATCCACAATGAATATGCATGAGCGAGATCAGCATGCACTGCTACCATTATATGCAGATATAGCTCATGCATAGTCATTGTGGAAACCCTGAAAACCTGACTAGCCTGGGGATCCCAGATGACTGGTTTGAGAACCATTGGATTAGACTAAAGCAGTTTGCTATGATCCAGTGCAACAGGGCTGCATTCTGTTCAATGTATCACACTGGCCTGCGCCCTGACCATCCTGTTCGCTCGCCAGTCTTCTAAGTAGAACAGTGTCAAAAGCCTTACTGAAATCCAGATAAGCCACATTTTCTGCATGTCACCTCATTAAAGAGCTCAATCTAGTTTCCCTGACAGGATCTCTCTGTGAAATCCTGTTCTCTATTATTTGTTTCAAAACCTGTAATTGTATCATTTTTAATTCTGCAGATATAAATTTGCAAGAATACATTTTGAACTAAAACAAGATCATGCAAAACCTAAATAATATGGAAAAGTGTGTTATGGCATCTTGTACCACACACCAAGTTAAAATGTTATCTTTGCAGATTCAGTTTAGAGAAGAATAACATTCGGCTTGTTTTATTCCCTATGTGCTGTTAAATTTGTCAGTGCCTCCAAACGGTAAGTTTTTTCAGCGAAAAGGAACTGACAGCATAAATCGTATTTATGTATAAAATTCTATTTAAAACTTAATGAAAGTGTGAAGCTTAGATGTTTGACATGTAGATAGAGCAAAACACTAATTATCTCATTTACCTCCATTAATTAAAGTAAAATGTACACATACCTACTGCCATAAAAAAGAATTAACTAAATCAAAATATCAAAAGTGTTCTTACACAGTAAAGCCTGTTTCTTTTTTATAGGTCTCCTTGGGTTTAATAGTTGATTAATGTTCAAGATTATTTGGTAAGTTTCCACTGTACTGATAATTCAGGCCAAGTTTTCCCTAGGCACTGATAATAGTTCAGCATTGAGATTTCCCAGGTGCTGTTTTCCCAGCTCATTGCATGCTAAACAGATTTTAAAAAATAGCTTTAAAGGTCAGCTTTAGCAAGCACTTGGAACTGTGAGAAATTTGAACTATGATACATTTAAACTCCCTGTGTGTGTGTGTGCGCACGCATTTATATAACTATCTATGCCCAGCATAACTATGGCAAACGGTATCTCCTATCTACCTATTATAATGATGCTATCTAGTATTGTCACGAACATCCGATGTTATCTGGATTTTATTTAGTTATTTATTTAACAAGTTTTGTATCCTGCTTTTTCCTTCAATCAAAGCGGTCACAATACAATAAAAGGTTATACAAAGGTAAGGGAAAGCATAATTACTCAACTGTAACAAGTGATCTCCGGGAACAGCAGGAATATAGTCCTCACATATGGGTATCGTCGGTACCGACGGAGCCTGTGCGGGAACGCTCCCCAGCGTCTAATAGGAAAGCTTTTGAGAGCATCCCACAGCACCTGCGTGCTGCCTTCCCACCTTTCCCAACTGCCTCTCTCCAGTTGAGTTTTAAAGCTGAGACAAAGAGAGAGAGAGAGAGGGAAAGAGAAAGAGATAGATAGAGAGATATAACTCCTAGGGGAGGTGGGTGAGTTGTGAGGACTATATTCCTGCTGTTCCCGGAGATCACCTGTTACAGGTGAGTAACTATGCTATCTCCAGGAACAAGCAGGAATGTAGTCCTCATATACGGGGACTCCCTAGCTTTAGATGCCAGGGAGAGACCCCAGAAGTTGTGTGCCCCTGTGAAAGGGCTCCACTTCCCCCCATGGATCTCTGGCATCCAACCAGAGATGGTGGGTAGGAGTTGATTAGGTATGGAACAGGTGTTGGAGAACAGCCTGACCAAACAAGGCATCCCGGCGGGAGTCCTTGTCCAAGCAGTAATGGGCTGTGAAGGTATAAACCGAGGCCCAGGTGGCTGCTCGACAGATGTCGTCGATAGACACAGAGTGCAGATGAGCCATTGAGGCTGCCATGGTTCTCACATTGTGAGCTGTGACATGGCCCTCCAGAGGAAGATTCTTAGGCAAAGGAAATACAGTGAGCAATCCAGTTAGACAGCGTTCTCTTGGAGACTGGAAGTCCCAAATGAGAAGGATCAAAAGCAACAAAGAGCTGAGAGGACTTTCTATGTTGCTGTGTTCTTTGCAAGTAAAAGGCTAAAGCTCTTTTACAGTCCAAAGTATGAAGATTCCTTTCTGCATTTGATGCATGAGGCCTTGGAAAGAACACAGGCAGGTAGACTGCTTGGTTCAGATGAAAAGGCGAGACCTCCTTTGGCACAAAGTGTGGATGAGTCCTAAGGACTACCTTGTCGTGATAGAACCTTGTATAAGGCGGATCAGCCACTAGTGCTTGCAACTCACTGATGTGATGTGCTGATGTGATTGCAATGAGAAAGATACCTTTCCAAGAAAGGAATTTCAATGATGTAGTAGCTAGGGGTTCGAAAGGTGGCTTCATGAGCTGACCAAGAACCAGGTTTAAGTCCCATGCCACCGGTGGTGGCCTAATGGGAGGCTTAGTAAGAAGAAGGCCTCTCATAAATCTTACTATAAGAGGATGGGAGGAAATAGGTTGTCCATTTAGAGCAGGGGTCACCAACCTGCGGCCCGCGAGGTCCCTTCGTGCGGCCCGCGAGGCTCTACCCCGGTTAACATTACGTGCGGCCCGCCAAGGATTTCCGCCATTGTATCCACGCGCTCGCAGCTCACCGACAACCACCTGCAAGCATCCCTTCTCCTGTCAGTGTCATCTGTGAAGCCGGACTTTAAGCGTTTGTCTGCTAGCATGAATCATCAGCCATCTCATTAAATTCAATAAAGGTGATTAGCCATTGTTTTCATAATTTTGCGTTTGTTGTTTTTTTTCGCGGGGGCGGGGAGAAGGGGGGTGCGGCCCGCGAGGCTCCCGGTAGTCGGCTGTGCGGCCCGCGGCCCTCTGGAGGTTGGTGACCCCAGATTTAGAGGCTTGAAAGAAGCTGCAATAGCACTCAAATGGACTCTTACTGAATTAGTCTTAAGTCCTGCATTGGATAAATGAAGGAGATACTCCAGTAAGAATTCCAGAGGTATCGCAAGGGGGTTAAGACCCTTCTGCGAGCACCATATGGTAAACCTCTTCCATTTAAAGGCATAAGAGCGTCTTATGGAATGTTTCCTGGAAGCATAAAGGACATCCTTTACTTGCTGAGAGAGGTTAAGATCATGAAGATCTAGGCCTTCAGCAACCAAGCTCTGAGATGCAGAGACTGGGGATTGGGATGCCGTAACATTCCGTCCTCCTCCAGATCCTAACTCCAGGGAGGGAGCTTGAGAGAGATGTAGAAGCAGAGGGTACCACACTTGGCGTGGCCAATGTGGAGCTATGAGAATCATACACCCTCTGTCTCTCTGAAGCTTGAACAGGGTTTTGGGAATTAGGGGAATGGGTGGAAAGGCATAAAGGAAGTCTTGCCCCCAGTGAAGGAGGAAAGCGTCCCTGGCCTGAGAGCCTTGAGCCGGAATTCTGGAACAGAACCGGGGAAGTTTGGCATTCAACGGACTTGCAAAGAGGTCTATGTCTGGAGTTCCCCAAATCTGAAAGATCTTGGCCACCTGGTCTGCATGTAGAGACCATTCATGTGGAAGCAGAACTCGACTGAATCTGTCTGCCCAAGAGTTCTGTATGCCTGGAAGATACACTGCCAGGAGATGAATCTGATGCTCTCTTGCGAGGGCCCATAGTCGCAAAGCTTCGTTGCAAAGCAACAGAGAGCCTGTTCCCCCCCTGCTTGTTCACGTAGAACATGGCTACTTGATTGTCCGTATGAATGAGGACTGTCTTGTAGCTGAGCAGGGTGTGGAACACTCGCAGAGCAAGGAAGATTGTTCTGAGCTCCAAGAGATTGATATGCAGATGAGTCTCCTGTGGAGTCCAGGTGCCTTGAGTGGAGAGGTCTTGCAGATGAGCTCCCCAACCCATCGGAGAAGCATCTGTTGTGAGAGTTGCCTGGGGTAAGGGTTGTTGAAATGGGGACCCCAGCAACAGGTTTTGAGTGGACTGCCACCATTGGAGTGACAAAACAAGGAGATTTGTGTTTGCTATTTTGTCTGACAGGCACCCTGATGCCTGGGTCCACTGAGTGGATAAAGTCCACTGGGCCGTTCTCATATGGAGGCGAGCATAAGGAACCACATGCACGGTAGATGCCATGTGGCCTAGTAGTTGTAGCAATTCTCGAGCAGTGAGATGAGGCTTCAGCACTGCTTGAGAAGCTAACTGCACCATGCGAAGACAACGGGCCTGGGGAAGATAGGCCCTTATTTTTCTGGTATCCAGCAAAGCTCCTATGAACTCTAGAGACTGAGTGGGAGTTAGACAGGATTTTGGGATGTTTATGACCAGACCCAAATACTGAAGGATGCGCATTGTGCAAGATAGAGAAGTCCTGGCCTCTGACTCTGATGCGGCTCGAATGAGCCAGTCGTCTAAGTAGGGGAAGATGAATATCCCTAGAGTGCGGAGAAATGCTGCTACTACAGCCATGTATTTCGTGAACACCCTTGGTGCTGAGGCCAGGCCAAAAGGAAGCACCCTGCATTGGTAGTGCTTTCCTTGAAAAAGGAACCGAAGGAACTTTCTGTGAGTTGGATGGATGAGAACATGGGTGTATGAATCCTTGAGATCTAGAGAACAAAGTCAATCCTGACCCTGAAGGTATGGCAGCAGAGTTCCTAGAGAAATCATCTTGAATTTCTCTTTGAACAGGAATTTGTTCAATTCTCTGAGATCTAAGATAGGTCTGTATCCCCCTGTTTTCTTTGGGATAAGGAAATAGGAGGAGTAAAACCCTGTACCATGTTGGTGGATGGGTACTTCTTCTATTGCCCCTTGGGCAAGAAGGATAGTGACCTCTTGATCTAACAGGTTGATGAGAGAGGTCCGAGAATTGAACTGTCTTACCATTGTGGGAGGGGGCATGCACAGAAAGTGCAGCTTGTACCCCTCTCTTATAATGGAGAGTGTCCAATGCTCTGCTGTTATCTGCTCCCAACCCTGGGCCATGTGCTTTGCTTGTCTGTCAGAAACTGCAACAGAATCTTCTGTTTCACCCAGCTCCACAGCCTCGGAAGGACCTTCTACATTACACTACCCACGCAAACTCAATACCCAATCAACCCAACTAGACTCACGAAAGCACCCTCATGCTAAATGTAACCCTCCATTTGTGATGTCATAATGTTGTTAAATGTTAAATGTTGTAAAGCACCCACATGTTAAATGTAATCCCAATTATGATGTGATGTAACCACTTTGATTGTAGGATAAGGTGGTATACAAATCTGTCTAAATAAATTAAATAAATAAAAATACATAGCCCCCTTTTTATACATATGTTTTAAGTAATCCTCATATGCCGATGCATTCGTTTTATTTAAATCTCATCCTTTTAAATATACTTCGGTGGGGTTCTTAATAAATTCACTTGATCCCTTATTAGATATGCTTACACTATCCATTTCTAAAATGCATTTTTTGATACAATATAACCTCTTCTGTTTTCAGTGTAATTTAAAAGACTGGTTTACTCACCTGCATGAGTATTTATCTGCACGTCCCCTCAAGTTTTTACCTTAGGATTCTGTTCTTTTTCTCATTCATTCTGAAACATCACCTTAGAAGTTTATTTAATGTTTTTACACTATACATGTTTGTCTATGGTTCTGGGATATATCTACTAAACCAGGTTAACAGTTAACCTGGGCTATCTGCTCCTAAGTCTCATTGAATAACATGGGAACTAGCCTGGGTTAACTGTTAGCCTAGCTTAGTAGACATACCCCTTTGTCTTAATATTATTTTACCTAACACTTTTACTGATTAGTTTGATCTGCATGACTACCTATGGTTTTTAAAGTTTTATTTATTTTAACATATAATGGTTTTTAATTGATAATGCTTTTTTATTCATGTATTTATATGTTTATTTTATAATTATTTGTTATAGTGCCAATACACTTTACTGACTCATTCTTTACTGACTCATTCTTCCTGACCCGGGAGCCATAGTGATTTAGAGAGGATCCCTGATTGCCTTTTAGACACTGATTGCTGGATATTGGATGCGGATTGCAGGACACTAGACCTGGATGTTGGTTGTGGGATGCAGAACAACCTGAGTGCCTGACTGAGCAAGGGACATACTGGAGGATTCTGGGACCGGGATGCTCGACACCAATGTAATGCCAATTTTTAAAAAGAGTTTCAGGGGAGATCCAGGAAACTACAGACTGGTAAGCCCGATGTCATTACTGAGCAAAATGGTAGAAACCATAATAAAGAATAAAATCACTGAACACATGGTTTAATGGGAAAAAGCCATTATGAATTTAGCTAAGGAAAGTCTTGACTCACTAATCTGTTATATATTTTTTAATGTGTGAATTAACAGGTAGATAAAGGTGAGTCAGTTGATACAGTGTGTATGAATTTTCAGAAAGTCTTTCACAAGGTCCCTCATGACAGACTCGGGAATAAAAGAAATTCATGAGATAGGAGGCAGTGTACTACTGTGGATTGAGAAAATTGGTCATTACTTAAGACTCCAGCAGGGCAAGTCACGTTCAAGGCCATGGTGCTGCCCTGGCTCCCATATCCAGTGGTGATTGGCCGAGACTACCTAAACTTCGAAACAATATAGGCCCGACTAACTGACAGCTTCACTAAGTCGGACCAAGAAGATTTCCCAGAGATTTTTCCCCTGGAAGACCCAGATCTATATGTGGAGAATACCAAGTCTCTAAGCCCCGGAGTTGGCATTGCTGGGAAAAGCTACGCTACCAACAGAATCTGGGGGCAGCTATGGGGAAGAGATCTGGAGAGGGAAAACCTAGGGAAGAAACCCCTGAGGATACCTCAGAACGTAATGGTAGAGACCCTAATACAATTGTCCCCTTCCTAGAGTGAAGACTGGACGAAGACCCAGGGAGCTTCAGGAAGGCCCAGCAATGAGTCCCTTAAACATGCCCAAAAGTGGATTTTGGAGATGGATGGGGTTCCAGTAGGTAATGGAGAATCCTCTGCAAGAACCTTTCCCTATTTTGTGCTAAAGGGATATTTGGTATACAGGGTGGCTGAGGGTGCCCTAGAAGGAGAAGAGGAAGAACAACTGATAATTCCCCAGCTCTATCATCTAGATACTGTCCTCTTCTCTACTACCTCCACTGGGTGATTGTTCCACACATCTACCACTTTTTCCATAAAGAAATATTTCTGCATATTACTCATGTCTATCATCCTCATCTTATGTCCCCCTCGTTACAGAGCTTTCTTTCATTTGAAAGAGGCTCTCCTCCTGTGCATTTATACCATGGAGGTATTTAAACATTTCTATCATATCCCCTCTCTCCTGTCTCTTCTCCAAAGTATACATATTGAGATATTTAAATCTGTCCTCATATGCCTTATGATGCCATATGCCATTTTGACAGCCACCCTCTGCACAGACTCCATCCTGTTTATATCCTTTTGAAGGTGTGGTCTCCAGAATTGCACACAATAATCCAAATGAGGTCTCACCAAAGACTTATACAGAGGCACTATCGCCTCCTTTTTCCTGCTGGCCATTCCTCTCCCTATGCACCCAAATATCCTTCTGGCTTTTGCCATTATCTTTTCTGTTTAGCTACCTTAAGATCATCAAATATAATCACCCCTAGGTCCCTCTCTTCTTTTGTGGACAGAAATACTTCACCCCCTATACTGTACCGCTCACTTGGATAATTGCAGCCCAAATGCATGACCCTCCCTTTTTTAGCATTACGTCTTGTGCTGCCAAATTCTTGACCATTCTTCAAGGAGATCCTTCCTCATGTTATCTACTCCTCCCTTGGTGTCTACACTGAAAGAAAGCTTGTCTATACAGGGTTGTGTACACTGTGAGGGTACTTAATAACATTATATTACTGAAAGCCCTCAGAAAGAGTTAACACCACAGATTCAGTAACTCAGACATTCCAGGGCTTATTACTCAGCCAACAACTTTAAAAGACTCTACTGAAATAACTAGGCTGAACTTTCACATAACAAAGAAGCTAAGTTTGTTATGAAATAGATAGTGCAGGAAGAAGCTGTCTCTTCAGTCTCGAATTAGAGATATCAAAACTGCTAGTGTTAGAATTATTGTTTAAGAAGTTATGTCTGGGAATACATGATGATCTATGCTAATAAGATCTGACCTATGACATAGAGACATAGAGATGCACATTATGAATATACATGATGCTTGACGTAGAAGAATAAGGTGACAACTATGCTGTGTAATGGAATTTTGACCTATAAATAAAATAGCTAACCTCTGTGATGGTGGGGAGACATGGTGTAGGCTGTGATCTCCCTCCCAAAGCTTTGGTGGTTTTTATAATACAAGTGTCTATTGTGTTTTGTATTATTACCCGTATTTGCTTCCTTCTCATTGCTCCGGATATGGACATCTGGTACCCAAGAACCCAGGTGCTGTTACTGGTGAGGGGAGGTGCAGAGTACACAAACAGTTTTTGCCATGACTCGGATACAGATCTCTGCATTCGGGGCAAGGGCAGAAGGTGCCAGGCGATTTGTGAGTATTACCAGTGATGGGTAATCTGTTAAGTAGACAGGCTCTTTCTCAGATGCATGAATGGCATGACAGAGCTAGGGCTTTAGTGTTTAAGAAAGGTAGCCCTTCTTATTGTATGCTTCTATTGTATGTATGAGAAACATGGTGATGTAGCCATCAATTCCATAGCACATTGGGATTCAGTGACTAGAAGTAATGAGAATTTGCAGTTTCCTTTGGAGGGAACTTTCTCTGTTGATAAGGTCCATTACCTGAGATATGAGTTGGCGGTTAAAGGCAAACCATGCAATAGTCATGAATGGATTGTGCTTACATGGTGAGAACGGATGGCACATGAAGAAAAACATAGGAATGAAGTTCAAGATTTGAAACAAAAGTTGTTTGTGTTAGGAAATGTAACTAATGACCAGCTGAGCAAGTGCGGGTCACTCATGCAACAGAACTAAGAGCAGAAATATTTAAAGAGAAATAGAAGTTAGGGGGAGTAGAATTGTATATTTTGGATATTTGTAATGTCTCCCAGCTCAAAGAATTGAGAGCACATGTGAACAGAGAAATAGAGAGTGTTGTACATGTAATAGGGATCTTAAGAGTGGCAATAGGTCATAGTGTTACTGTTGCAAAGGAATTAAGAGTTACTGATGAACCTATTGACAGAATTGAGAGAGATTTGGACAAACATTATGAAACTTATAAAGAGGAGCATAACCAATTATATCATGCTCTAGGTTCTATTCAGGAAGCTATGTACCAGCAAACTAACTCACGTTCTAGCACAGTTAAATCTGAAACAGCTGAGGGAAATGAAATTGTGCTTACTTATCCTTTCCGTTTGTACCCAGTGGGCTTGACAGGTTCTGTGACTGTGCCTGCAAATTGGAGCCCTAAGGAAGTGTTTGATTTGGCTAAAACATTTCCTAATTACAGGGATAACCCTGGTAGATTTGTGTCCTTACAGTCTCAAATAATTAACTTGGGCAGATCTAGATAATTTGTTTAGGGCTGTGTTTTTTAATCCAGTTTATTTTCATCCAATCCATGTGGATAACTGTCAGTGGCCACTCACAGACCATGTGATAGATTTTCAAGAGAAGACTCAGAGAGATAATTTTGTTTTGAGTAGAGAAAAATTGTTAGAATCTATTAAAGTAATATGTAAGCCTGTAAAGGATTGGTCGAGACTAACATCTTTAAGGCTGGATAGGGGTGAAAAGGTTACAGATTTTCACACTAGGTAATAATAGATTGGCCAGCTAGAACAGCAGATGCAATTCTAGAAGGTGCTCAATACAGTGAATTGAAATTTATCAAGGAACAGCAAGAAGAGCAAACCAAGATAGATGCAAAAAAGACTAAACTGCTCAATTTACAGATTGCTTCTATGCAGCCACCCATGGGCAGGGGTAGGAGTAAAGCCAGAGGGAGAGGAGGTTATGTGAATTCCTAGCAAGGACATGGACAGTCAAAAGGAATGTGATTGGACATTTACAGCATGACTACCCCCAGAGTCAGAATCTTGATGTCCAGAAAGCTGATTTCCCTCTAGCAAAAGCTGAATTCACTCCTGTATATCAATGTTACTCTAGCCCAGAAGATTTTGGAGGAGATACATGGGATGCATGACTATTGTTGAATTTGAATATAACCCCTCAGGGTGAGTTAGAAGCTAAGCTGGAAGGATCTAATTTGAAGTTTATTATTGATACTGGAGCTACTACTTCAGCACTGTGTTTACAGGATTTGCCATTTATCACGCTCAGCTAGCTCAAGTACTGATAGTACACTGTGAAGACATTGAAGGTAAGATAATTCTTCATTGCAAGCTTGAATTTTAACCTTTGCAGATTGGAGAGACTGTGTATCCTACTAACTTTCTTGTGGGAGACACTTTACCAGTAAATCTTTTAGGTCGGGACTTTTTAGCTTCACACCATGCTACTCTATCCTGGATGAGTGGAAAGTTGTTTTTCCAGCTGTATTCTCTCTCTCTGAAGTGCCGTCCCCTGCAGATGCCAGTACCATTCATCCTGCTTTTGCAGAACTTCCTTCTACCCTGTGGACAGTGCCAGGATCCAATGTCAGATCCCTTTTCATTTCGCCTGTGAAGATCACTGTGAAACCTGGAGCCCAGCTTCCCAGACTCAAGCAGTACCCACTACCAGCAGCTGCCATCGGTGGAATTCATCCTGTGATTGAAGATCTTCAGAAACAAGGTGTCATCTATTCTACAACTTCACCATGTAATACTCCAATTCTTCCTGTGCTAAAGGCTGACGGTAAGACTTATAGATCTGTGCAAGACCTGCGAGCAGTAAATAATGTGATTTTGCCAATTTTTCCCTTGGTACCTAATCCACATGATATCTGGACACAGATACCTCCAGGGACTACCTGGTTCTCTGTTGTGGATTTGAGTTATGCTTACTTTTCAGTGAGCATTAGCAAAGAAAATCAATTTTTATTTACTTTCCAGTTTGACAATAAACAATATACTTGGACCACTTTGTGTCAAGGATACACTGATAGTCCTATGTATTTTGTGCAAGCCCTAAGAACTGCACTGCTTGATGTAAGGCTCGACCATTCCTCTTTAGTTTAGTATGTTGATGATTTGCTTTTATGTTCACCAAGTTATGAGTCTTGTTTATCAGATTCCTTATCTCTATTAGATCATATTGCTAATTTAGGATTGAAAGTCAATTTGTCAAAACCGCAATTTGTATCTCAAAATGTTACTTTCCTGGGTGTTGTCATAACACCATCTGGTCGTGCAAATACCTCTGCTAGATTGAAACCTATTCTTTCATTGCCTTTCCCAGCAACACCAGTATTACTGTGCAGATTCCTGGGTCTGTTAATCTCTTGTAAACAATGATTAGCAAATTTCTCAGACCTTACTGCTCGTCTTTATGCTCTCCTTGGGAAGAAGGACCTTAAGGTCTCATTGTACCTACATTACCACAGTGGGAAGCCTTTTTGAATATAAAGTCTGCCATGGAAAATGTGCCATGTTTATCTTTGCCAGATTGCCATTCAAACTGTATGTGGCTACTTCTGATTCCTCTGCTACCTGTGTGCTCTTACAAGCTTTCCCGACTGGTCGCAAGCCAGTAGGCTATTTCTCAAAGCGTTTTGATTCAGTGACTTTAGGACTCCCACCATGTCTACGTAGTTTGGTAGCAGTGGCTTTTGCAATTGAAATGACTGATTTCCTAGTTTTACAGCACCCTCTTGAAGTGTATGTATCACATTCAGTTTCCAGGTTGCTTCATTTAACCAAGACTCAGCCTTTGTCCTCCACACGTTTGTTGACTCTGGAATTAACAATTTCTCAGCCTCATGTTACAGTATATACTACATCAACGTGCAACCCTTCAGTACTTCTAGATCCATTGACAGATCTTGTGGAGGATGACGGGTCTCATGATTGTTTTCAAACCATTTTGACATCTTCTCAAGCTAGACCTGATCTTTCCCCTATACCTTTACCAGCCCTGGATGTAACTTTGTTTGTGGATGGTTCTGCTTTCAGAGATGAAAAGGGCAAACCGTGTAGGCTATGCGGTTACAACAGTTAATGAAGTATTGGAATCAGCTTCTTTGCCGTTTACTAGTGCACAGTTAGCAGAAGTGTTTGCACTTACGCGTGCACTTGAACTTTCCAGGTATCTTCTAGCAAACATCTACACAGATAGCTCCTATGCAATGGGCATTTTATGGGATTTTGGGAACATTTGGGCACAATGGGGTTTTTTGACTTCTGCTAATAAACCAATTAAGCATGCTGAACACATTCGCCGTTTACTCCAGGCTGTACTATTGCCGGCACAAGTTGCAGTTTAAAAATGTAAAAGACATTCCTCTGCTGGAGATTTCATATCAAAGGGCAACCATTTTGCAGACCAAGAAGCATGGCAAGCTGCTCTCTGAGCATCAGTGTCACCAACATTGTTATACTTAATACCATCTAACATGACTTTGTTTTCCCTTTCATCTTCTTACAGCACTATCAAGATACTCCCTTTGAAACTCAGACTCTGTGGACTTCGTGGGGTGCGACCTGTGATGCACAGAGCTACTGGAAAAAGGATCATCTGCTTATTTGCCCTGACAGTCTATTGTTTCCACTTTCCCTGTTCCTGAATCATAAGCTTCACCTGTCAGCTGTGGTTATGAATCATGCCTTTTCAGTTCTCTGGTATCACCTGAAGTTGTTTTTCTGTGGCACAGCTTGTCTGCACTGTTTCAAGGCTGGCAGAGTAGGGTCAGCTTAGTGTCAGTTCTAAGGGTTTCTGCCACCCTTCCCAAATCTTCTGGACTCTTTTTGATTTTGCAGCTTGATTTTACAGACCTGTCCTGTGCCAGAGGGGGGAAACAGTATTTGTTATTGATCTCTTGTGTTTTCTCTGGATCAGTAGAAGCTTATCCCCTACCAGTGTCTCCATCAAATTACTGCTCACTCAGTTTATTCCTGTTTTGTTCTTTCTTCTGATCAGGGTCCAGCCTTTGTTGTGAGTGTCTGGGAGGGTATTGAAAATTGGTTTGGTATTAAAAGACAGCTGCACACTCCTTATCATCTGCAAAGCTCTGGCCAAGTGGAATGGATGAATAGGACACTCAAAGGTCACTTACACACTCTGACACAGGATTGGGCTACAGATTGGACAGAAGCCCTTCCTTTTGCCCTTATGGCAGTGTGTAATTCTCCCCAGTGTGCTCAAGGAGGCCTGATACCATATGAAATAGTTACTGAACATCCAGCTACTTCTCCACATAAATTAACAATAATCCCAGATCCTCAACTGTTGTGACACTCCAAGAGCTGAGCACATCACCTCCGTCTTACAGCAACTACACTGGCTCCCAATGGTAGCCAGAGCAAAATTTAAAACAATCCTGATCATCTTCAAAATCATTCACCATCTCTCGGTATATGCACTCCAAGATATCATAACAAGGGATATTTGTAATAGATCGAGAAGGATAACATGATCGGCACGCCTGCAGGTTACCACAAGACTAAACAAAATACCTCAAGAAGAGCTCCATCACTAATGGCATCCACACTATGGAACTCCCTCCCAACGAGCCTGAGGGCATTAGAAGACATCACAGACTTCCGCAAGGCCCTTAAAACATATGAGCAAACATATAATACAAATGGCACAGCAACTGCCCCCTCCAACCTAATCTTCCCAACAAGACTTAGGAATTCAGTGTATAGTGTTGTGAAGCACCCTCATGCTAAATGTAACCCTCCATAGTGTTGTTAAGTACCCTCATGCAAATTAAATACTCTCATGTTAAATGTTGTAAAGTACCCACATGTTAAATGTTGTTAAATACCCTCATGCAAATTGTAACCCACCAATTGTGCTGTCTAAATGTTGCTAAATACCCTCATGTTAAATGTTGTAATGTACCCATATGTTAAATGTAACCCTCCAATGTGATGAAACCACTTTAATTGTAGGATAAGGTGGTATACAAATCTGTCTAAATAAATAAATAAATAAATAAATGTCCTGATGTGACATTGACCCAGTTGATATCAAGGTAATTGAAATCACTCATTATTACTGTGTTGCAACTTTTGGTAGCTTCCCTGATATCTTTTAGCATCTCATCATCCATCTGTTCATTCTAGTCCTGGTGGACAGCAGTACAACTCCACTGCCATTGCCTTCCCCTTTTTACATCAAATTTCTATTCAGAGATTCTACAGTGCATTTTGTTTCCTGCAGAACATTTATCCTCTTTGATTCAATGCCCTCTTAAATATATAGCTCAACCCCTCAACCAATTTTATCTACCCTATAATTGCAAAATAATGTCTACCTAGGTATGACAGTATCTCATTGGTTGTCCTTTTTCCACCATGTCTCTGAGATGCCAAATATATCTAACCATTCATTCAGTGATATCTATTATAGCTCTCCCATCTTATCTTTTAGACTTTTAGCATTTGCTTAAAGACATTTCAAAGTTTGTTATTTGTTCAAATTAGCAATCAGGTTATCAGTTTTTTCATCATCCTGGGACTGTGATCACTACTGAAACCCAGAGGGAAAAGAAGAAAGACACGCTCCCCTCCTGCTGCTGCTGCTGCCTCCTGTTCCATCTGAGTGCATTCCAGCGATCTCCAACATCGAGGGAGGTGAGACTTTGTTCTTTAATCTGTGCCTTTCCTGCTCCTACTTCTTTGCTCTGCCCAGGGACTCCCTCCAGCTGCACGTTGTCTGTAAAGCTTCACCCACAAAACTACAAGACTGGCTGCAAAACAGATCTGCTATAAAAACCAGTGCACCGAGGGCGCACCCGCGCCTGAGGGCCTTGACAGAGGACCCTTTGGCGTGGCCCTTAGGCATGGAAATTAGGCACCTGGAAGAATTCTCAGCTGCTCCATACAAGGTACTTTACTCGCAACCACTAAAACAAACAAAATTACTGCTCTATTGCACTGTAGTCTTCCATAATGTTATCCTTGATTTAACAAGTCTATATAACTTGTGTAATGTTTTTCTTTATGCAAATCTCTATTGGTAACCTCGCTGCTTACTACTCACATGTTTTGCTTAACACACTGTAAACAATCACCCTATATATATATACCTTGCATTAGCACTACACTTACTCTGCCACAGCTCATTTCCTTATCAATTTATAATCCGTGCAAATGTACTATAACTAACCCTGGCATCAAATTAATCCATACATATAACCTATTCTACCAAAAACCCTCTAAAAGCTAAACTACCAAGGCCCGGCTTCCATTTAAATCACTATATTTGTGCCTCTCACTCGATCTCAAATCTGAAGCTCAATACAACCAAGTCATTCCTCCTTACCTCTCTACACAGCAAAAGATGAACATTACACTAATAGTTTCACTTACCATCTCAACTCTAATCTTATCATCTCTCACCCTGAAATCAGAAACACAACTCTTCATAAACATATACAACCAAACCATTCCAATCATACAAAGGAACTTCAGTCATACTAAAGGACTAATACCACACAACCTACAACATAGGTCACAAAAGCACACCCATAACAGAAGATTAATGCATATTAATGCACTTGACAACCTCTCTGGATCTAAGGAAAAACTAAAAAAATATAGTGCTTAGTTGCATCTACATAAACGCAAGATCTTTGAAAAAGAAACTCCCAATCATAACTGACTATATAAATGACTCGTCCCTGGACATAATATTTATAACTGAGATCTGGCTTACAGAATTTTATAATGTCCTTTTGAATCAACTTAAGGCCCCTAATTATACAATCTTCCACATACCTAGATCAAATAAACGTGGAGGTGGTGTACTCATGATCATTAGAGTCATTAAATACAGTACTACTCAGATCTGATACATTATCAGATATAGATCTCCTCATCATTGAAAACTGCTACATTGCATTTTGCTTGGTCTACAGACCACCTACAACTGACCCCATCGGGCTAACAAACATACTCCAGGAAGTTTCCAACATATCGGGTAAGAAATCAGTACTACTAGGTGACTTCATCCTCCCTTCCCAACAAAGCTCACATGCCTCTGCATTTCTCAATGCTATGGAGCACTTAAGATTTAATTAAATTATAAATAGCCCCACACACAACAAGGGGAATACTCTTGATTTAATATTCATCTAGCAAGAGAATTCCATCCAGCATATTGTAACCCCTAGAATTACTCCTGTCCCATGGTCAGACCACCATCTTATTGAATTCTCTATTGAGTCCCCACAAATCACCACACAAATGGAAAACAAATCACCAAAACATTACTCAAAATTCAAATATTTTGAAAAATACGCCTTCACTAAAGACCTCCTAGAAACTATTAACACAAACACAGATAACCTTGAGGAGCTAATAGAAAACTGGAACAATAATATTACTAGCATCGCAACAAAATCAATTCCTCGTCCAAATAAAAATAACCCCACTAAACAATGGTATTCCCATGATATTTGGCTCCTAAAAAGAAAACTTAGAAAAACTGAATGCACCTGGTGTTCAAACAGAACAGTGGAATACAGGGAAATATACACTATAATGCTATCAAAATACCACCAGAAAATCAATCACGATAAGAAGGAATATTACACAAATATTCTGATGAAATCAATAAATAAACCTAAAGATCTATTCTCAATAGTAAAATCACTTACAACCAACCCTAGAGACTCTACTGAAACTCTCCCCATCACTCCCCAATCATTACCTGACTTCTACATGTCTAAAATTACCTCACCTCCAAACCACACTTCTAGGCATACTAATAACAATAGCCCAGCACCACAGACTGAACCTTAGAATGAGTTTCATAGCATATTCTTAGAACCCCTCAAAAAGCTTATAGCAAACCTAAACACAGCCACATCTAAATCAGACCCTTGCCCAGTGAGCTGGATCAAGGCCGCATGTGACGAGATAGCCCTCATCATACTATTAATTGTGAACCAGTCCCTTAAAAAGGGCCTAATGCCAAAAGATCTCAAGAATGCAATAATCCGTCCTATCCTAAAAATAAATTATCGGACAAAATGTACCCATAATCATACAGACCTATCTCAAGCCTACCCTTTTTGGCTAAAATAATTGAAAAAAACGTTCAATTACAACTTCAAGACCACATTAGAACATAAGACATGCCATACTGGGTCAGACCGAGGTCCATCAAGCCCAGTATCCTGTTTCCAACAGTGGCCAATCTAGGTCATATGTACCTAGCAATATCCCCAAAAGACACAGGTTCCACAATGCTTGTACTGGGTCAAGCATTGATATCCTGGGTCCCTTTTTAATAGTGGTTTATGGACCTTTCCTCCAGGAACTTGTCCAAACCTTTTTTAAACCCAGCTATACTAACAGCCCTTACTACATCCTCCAGTAACAGATTCCAGAGTTTGATTACACGTTGAGTGAAAAAATATTTTCTCTTATTTGTCTTAAATAGTTTACCCTGTAGCTTCATTACATGTCCCCTAGTCTTTCTATACTCTGATAGCGTAAACAATTGATCCACGTTTATCCGTTCCACTCCATTCATTAATTTATAGACCTCTATCATATCTCCCCTCAGCCGTCTCTTCTCCAGGCTAAAGAGCCCTAACCTTCTTAGCCTCTCTTCATAGGAGTAGCCTTCCATCCTCTTCACCAATTTGGTGGCTCTTCTCTGTACTTTTTCTAATAACGTTATGTCCTTTTTAAGATACGGTGACCAGAATTGCACACAATATTCAAGGTGCGGTCGTACCATGGAGCGATACAGAGGCATTATAATATCCTTTCTTTTATTCTCCATCCCTTTCCTTATGATACCTAGCATTCTATTTGCTTTCTTGGCCACCGCTGCACACTGGGTGGAGGGTGGAGGGTTTTAACATGTTATCCACGATGGCTCCTAAATCTTTTTCCTGGGTGGTGGTTTCTAATGTGGAGCCTTGCATCGTGTAACTATAGTGTGTGTTGTTCTTTCCTAGGTGCATAACTTTGCACTTGTCCACATTAAATTTCATCTGCCATTTGGATGCCCAGTCTTCCAATTCATCCAGATCCTCCTGCAGTTTTCCACAATCCTCTTGGGTTTTAACAACTTTAAACAGTTTTGTGTCATCTGCAAATTTGATAACCTCACTAGTTATTCCCTTTTCCAGGTCATTTATGAATATGTCAAAAAGCAGCGGACCCAGTACAGATCCCTGGGGTACTCCACTATTCACCTTTTTCCATTGGGAATATTGGCCATTTAGCCCTACCCTCTGCTTTCTATCTTTTAACCAGTTCCCGATCCACAATAGTACACTGCCTCCTATCCCATGACTTTTTAGCTTCGCCAAAAGTCTCTGATGGGGGACTTTGTCAAAAGCTTTCTGAAAGTCCAGATACACTATATCAACCGACTCACCTTTGTCTACCTGTTTATGCACAATTTCAAAAAAACATATCAGATTAGTAAGACAAGATCTTCCTTGTCTAAAGCCATGTTGGCTGTCTCCCATTAGGCCATGACTATCTACATGCTGTGTAATTTTGTTCTTTATGATGGTTTCTACCATTTTCCCTGGTACTGACGTCAGGCTCACCAGTCTGTAATTTCCTGGGTCACCCCTGGAACCCTTTTTAAAAATTGGTGTTACGTTGGCGACCCTCCAATCTTCAGGTATTGCAGATGATTTTAATGAAAGTTCACAGATTACCAATAGCAGGTCTGCAATCTCATATTTCAGTTCTTTCAGCACTCTGGGATGTATACCATCCGGTCCAGGTGATTTGCTACTATTCAGTTTATCAAATAGTTGTAATATATCTTCCCGGTGTAGCGATATTTCTCTCAATTCCTCTGTAGTATCACCTTTAAATACCACTTCAGTCTTGGGTAACATCCCTACATCTTCCTCAGTAAAGACCGAAGCAAAGAATTCATTCAGTCTCTCTGCTATAGCCTTGTTTCCTCTTACTGCCCCTTTTACCCCTCTATCATCTAATGGTCCAATTGACTCTCTCACAGGCCTTTTGCTACGAATGTACTTGAAAAAGTCTTTATTTCGTGTTTTTGCTTCCGTAGCAAGTTTCTTCTCAAATACCCGCTTTACCTGCCTTATCAATGCTTTGCATTTAACTTGCCAGTGCTTGTGCTGTTTCCAGTTTTCATCATTTGGCTCTTTTTTCCATTTCCTGAAGGTTGCTTTTTTGGCAGCAACAGCCTCTCTGACCTCACCTTTAAACCATGCTGGCAGTTTTTTGGACTTTCTTCCACTTTTCTTAATGCGTGGAATACAGCTGGTCTGGGCTTCGAGGATAGTATTTTTAAATAACACCCAAGCTTGCTGTAAGTCTTTAACCTTTGGAACCACTCCTTTTAGTTTTTTCCTAACTATATTCCTCATTCTATCATAGATTCCCTTTTGAAAGTTAAAAGGTAGTACTGTGGATGCCTTTACTATCTGTCCTCCACTAATTAAATCAAACATGATCATACTATGATCACTATTGCCAAGTGGTCCCAACACCCTTATTTCTTGCACCAGATCTGGATTCCACTAAGGACTAGGTCCAGTATGGCTTCCCCTCTGGTCGGTTCATGAACCAGCTGCTCCAAGAAGCAGTCATTTATTCCATCTAGAAACTTTATCTCTTTAGCTTGTCCTGCTGTGACACTGACCCAGTCGATACCGGGGTAATTGAAATCACCCATTATTACTACTCTGTTGTGACTTTTGTTAGCTTCCTTGATTTCTTTGAGCATTTCATCATCCATTTGTTCATTCTGGCCAGGTGGTCGATAGTATACTCCAACTGCCATCACCTTCCCCTTCATAAATGGAATTTCAATCCATAGAGATTCTACAGCAAATTTTGTTCCCTGCAAAACTTGAATCCTTTCTGACTCAATGCCCTCTCTAACATAGAGCGCAACCCCTCCACCAATTTGATCAGCTCTATCATTACGATATAGTGTGTATCCAGGTATCACAGTGTCCCACTGGTTATCCTCCTTCCACCATGTCTCTGAGAGTGCAATCATATCTAACCTCTCATTTAGTGCTATATATTCTAACTCTCCCATCTTATTGTTTAGACGTCTAGCATTGGCATACAAGCATTTTGTTCCATGTGAACCGCGCTGATGCTGAATAGTGCGGTATATAAGAGACTGTAAATAAATAAATAATAAATATTAATCTGGCTATTGGTAGGCAGGGGTAATTTGGAATCTTTATGCTCTGTCTGCTCCTTACTCAAGGGCATTTGGGCTACTATACTCCCTTTTGGAACCTCACTGTTTTTGGTAGTATCCTTCAAGGATACCTTTGTCCGAACCATGCACTCCTGGGTGACTGTCGGCTTTCCCCTATTTTCTAGTTTAAAAGCTTCTCTATCTCTTTTTTAAAGGTTAATGCCAGCAGTCTGGTCCCATACTGATTAAGGTGAAGCCCATCCCTTCGGAAGAGCCCCCCCTTTCCCCAGAATGTTCCCCAGTTCCTAACAAATCCAAAACCCTCATCCTTGCACCATTGTCTCATCCACACATTGAGACTCCGGAGCTCTGCCTGTCTTTTGGGTCCTGCACGTGGAACAGGAAGCATTTTGGAGATCAATATGCACCGCTAGATGACAAACAGTTTGGATTCAGTCCCCAATATAGTGTTGAAACTCTAATGCTGGTTCTATACAAAAATATTATAAAAGGACTTAACAATTCAAATCAGGTCTACATCCTAATATTTCTAGATATTGTGGCAGCATTTGACTCAGTTATCCACTCATTATTTATACATAGACTCATTCAAATTGGACTTGGTGGTACCACTCTTAAATGGTTTTCATCATACTTAACAGACAGAACACAACAGGTAAATATTGGCCAACAATTCTCTAGCACCTTCAAGCAAACTACGTACAGGACTCCCTCAAGACTCAGCACCCTCGGCTCTCCTTTTTAATATATACATTCAGTCAATTTGTCAGCTAATAAAGAAATTCAATGTTGATTATGCCATCTATGCCGATAACATAATGCTATACATGCCTTTTGATGTAGGGACACAAATACTTGATCCCATAATTACATGCTTTACAGAAATTGATGCCTGGCTCCAATCCCATGGATGGAACATCAACTATAAAAAGACGGAAGTACTAATAATTTCCAAAAATCAAAATTACACACCACCAAGCAACATCATTTTCAACGAAACCATTCTAGATGTTAAAGATGAAGTAAAATACCTAGGTGTTATCTTAGACAAACAGCTCACATTCAAAACACACATTAAATACACAACTAGAGCAATATATAATAAAATTTGCCTGCTAAGACATCTGAAGCCCTTACTCGATAGTAATGACTTTAGATCATTGATGCAAGTAAAGATCACCCCACATATTGACTATTGTAATAGTCTCCTCCATAGTCTACCGAAACAAACTCTTTAGCCCTTGCAAATGGCACAACATATGGCAGCTCGCATCATATCTAACTCACACTGTACAGATCATATCACACCCATACTTCACACCCTTCATTGGCTCCCTGTACAAAGCAGAATTTTATTTATTTATTTGTTTATTTAATTGTATTTATATCCCGCTTTTCACTGGGTCAAAGTGGTTTAACAAAAAGGGGGGGGGGACAGTAATCAATACTTGGGGGGGGGGCTGTCACCGGGAGGCCAACATTAATGACCTGAACAGGTATTAAGGACTTAAACAATGGACATCAGTCTCTTAGGGGGGAGATCTGTGGATATGTTAAAGGGTCAGGGAGGGAGTCAGTGGTGGATGTTTGTTTCTGGTCCGAGGTATTCTTGGAACAGGGTGGTTTTTAGTTGTTTTCTGAATGTTGAAGGATCTCCGTTGTTTCTGATTTGACTTGGTAGGGAGTTCCAGAGGGATGGCGCGTATAGTTCGAAGGCTCTGTTGCAGGTCCGTTGGTTGTATTTAGTTCGTTCATGGGGGATGATGAGGGTGAGGGAGAATTAAATATAAACTTATCATGACAGCATTCAAAATCATCAGAGAATTAGCCCCCCATACCCTATCTCAGCTTATCAAAAAAAATAAACCAATGATCGATACCGAAGAGGCGCAATGAATAGCACCCTCCTGGATACTTGTGTATTGTTTTGTTTCTGGATTACAGAATGACAAAACAATACACAAGTAACAGGGCATTCAAGTATCTCTCTCCAATGCTCTGGAACTCATTACCACAGGGACTTAGAAATATAACTGACCTTTCCACCTTCCACACACATCTCAAAACTTTCTTATTTATGGAACATTTTGGACAGAGATCACTTCAACTACGTATTTGACCTGACATAACTTTGAGAAGAATTAAGCACCTTATACTCCACAATTTCTCTACTTACTCTCAACCCCACAATACATTACATTACTCTGATTACCTCTTCAAAAATGCATAATATTGAAAGCACATGAGTCATCAAGAACAAACTAATTGTAAATAGTTTTCTGGTATTCAAATCATGTATATATCTCTGATTGTTTGTTAGTTATATGTCATTACTACCTTGTTCAATGTAATTCAGTTGTTTTATGTAAACTTTTCACTATGATTCTTGATATGGCAGTATAAAAATCACATAAATAAATAAAATAAATAAATCAGTTGGAATCTTTCAACTCTGTCTGCTGTTTACTTAAAGGCATCTGGGTTACTATTACCTTTATTGGAACTCCCATGTTTTGCTAGTATCCTTGAAGACACATCATTCAGATCCGGCTGTGAATTAACAAGGCCGGACACAGCAGACCGAGGGTTAAACCTTGGCAATGGGCGGGAGAGGGGGGGAGGAGGAAGGGGCGGGTGGCGGGGCAACTGGGCTATAGTAGCGCCGGTCCCGCTGCGGCTCGCCCTCTTTTCACTCCTCCTGACAGCCGGCGCAAGCGGGCAATCATCATTACCTGCTTGTTTTTCGCTCCGGGGTACATAGCGCAGGCGGCAGAGGCCAGAGGTAATCTAGGAGAGAAGGTCTTGCCTCGCGTGTGTATCCTCGGGAGGGGAAGTTCGGCGAGCAGGCAGAAGGTCGGGAGACGCACGCGGGATCGGCGCGGCAACAACGAGTGTGTTGGACATGACGGTACTAGGAGGGGCCAGCGAGGCACGTGGGCCAGAGTCCAGGGGAATCGGCATGCTGCAAGGGTCTACGGGAGCAGCCGGCGGTGAGCTCAACAGTTAATCGGCTGAGTGCAGCAAAAAGGAGCGGCGTGCGGGAGATATGTGCACCGGGGATCTAAGTCTGAGCCCAGAGCGGGAAACATACTTTAATTTAACGCTGGGACTGCTCACGGCAGTTAGTCGGGCCTGAGTCGGAGCCCAGAGCAGGGAATATATGATAATTTAGCGCTAGGCTTGCTCGCAACAGTTGGTCCATCACATCCCCCCCCCCCCAAGAGATTTGGACGGGTTATGAGAGTGGGGAGGTTTTTAAGTGGCGGCGCATGTGCCGTTTGCTGGTCAGCTGGATGCGGACCGGGGGTATGGTTGTTAAGGGGACAGTGTAAGCACGTGGTTGAGCCCAGGGGAGCATAGTGGGGAATTTGTTTTGTTTTATTCTCGTTTGTGTTCTTCTCTCTCACCAATAAACATTGGAATTGTAATGGCATCCCTGCAAGCATATTGCGGTGATATAGGTGCATGGAGGGTGCGGGGACGAGGTAACAAGCGTCCAGCGGGCTAGAGTTGCAGGATGTAGCAATCCCATTCTGGGCGAAACACCCGGGCATAGGTGTTTCACGGTAGGTGGGGGGGGGGGGCGGGCTGGCTGATATTGGGGGGTGGGGGTCGTAAGGCAAGTGTTCAAGTGTCTGGGCGCAGGCACACCCACCCCGCTGAATATGCTAGCTGGCAGTCGGGGCTTGATGGCGGAATAGGGCAATTGTGTGTCTAATAAAGATTAAGGTTTGCATAGGTAGGATTTTATAAGGGATACGGTACCTGCTGCCGTGTGGAGTATGGCAAGCGCAGGACGCGTGTCCTGCGGAGCCCCTGAGGTGAGTTTTCACGATCATACTTTGTTGGTAACCAGCTGCAACGTAGCACGAGTCGTGTTTTTGTTTATGTTCAGGCAGAAAGCTGCCATGTGCTCGTGCAAGATGGTGTCGGCATGTGCTGCAGTGGCCATCTGGTGGCCACGTGGGGGGTATATAGCTTAGGCTGGCTTGCCACATATATAATGCTTTTGGGAGTAGAGGGTGACTCCTAAGGGGGGTGAGCGGGATGGCAGCAAGCAATCAAAAAAAAAAAAAAATTAAACAGAGGTGAATGAAGGAATAAAGCTAACAGGGGAGGGGCAATGCTCGCTAAGCGGTTCCAGGAAAAGCTAGCAGATTCCGATAATGGCTAATGTATGCATTATGTCTCCATATTGCTCCTTGTTTTAGCTTTTGTTCACGCAGCTCAGTATGCCACGGAAGGTCATACAGACTGGAGAAGCAGAGCGCAGGGGGCAGTCAAAGAAACCGAGGGAAGCAGAGCCCATGCGGAGTACAGAGCGCAGAGAGACGTGCTGTGCTGCCAAACGGGCACCGACAGCGGCGACTAAGGGCAAGGCTACGAGTGGAGCGGCACCATGCAACAACGAGGCAAGGAAGACCGCACGGCGGAGTGCGCAGCACGCAGCACAACAGCCGGCGCAGCAACCCCAGCCCGTGACGTCCATTCAGGAGCTGGACGACCTGTTCCTGGTTATTCGTGAGCAGGTGAACCAACACGGCGTCAGCGCCTTCAGACAGCGACTAGAGGCGTCCAACGTGAGTCCGGGAGGAGCGCAGGCAGCAAGCATATGCACGGCAAACGCCAGCGTGGGAGAGACGCAGATAGAAAGCAGCAGCGCGGCCAGCACCAGTTTGGCGAATGGTAAGCCAGTAGGAAAGAGGGGGGCAATGGTATTGTCATCTTCATCATCGGAGGATTCTTCCTCCGATACGGAGGGTGACGTTTCATTAGCTTCTGCCATGCAAAGCCTATTGAAGACTTTTAAAAAACACAAGAGTAGGGAACTATCGCTGTGAGTGAGAGGAGGTGTACGGAGCCTGGAGACAGGCTCCTGGGATTGCTGCTGCGGTTCTCGCGCCGCTGACGACGCCCTCTCCTGCCCTGTATGATCGGGCAGGCATCGCCGTGGTTACCTGCTGCTGAGGTCCTGCGACGTCCCTTTAAAAGCTGTGCTGTGGCCCTGCTGTATTGGAACTATCGCTGTGAGTGAGAGGAGGTGTACGGAGCCTGGAGACAGGCTCCTGGGATTGCTGCTGCGGTTCTCGCGCCGCTGACGACGCCCTCTCCTGCCCTGTATGATCGGGCAGGCATCGCCGTGGTTACCTGCTGCTGAGGTCCTGCGACATCCCTTTAAAAGCTGTGCTGTGGCCCTGCTGCATTGGAACTATCGCTGTGAGTGAGAGGAGGTGTACGGAGCCTGGAGACAGGCTCCTGGGATTGCTGCTGCGGTTCTCGCACCGCTGACGACGCCCTCTCCTGCCCTGTATGATCGGGCAGGCATCGCCGTGGTTACCTGCTGCTGAGGTCCTGCGACGTCCCTTTAAAAGCTGTGCTGTGGCCCTGCTGTATTGGAACTATCGCTGTGAGTGAGAGGAGGTGTACGGAGCCTGGAGACAGGCTCCTGGGATTGCTGCTGCGGTTCTCGCGCCGCTGACGACGCCCTCTCCTGCTTTGGACGTTCTGTTCGTTGCCATTGATTGGTTGTGTCTTGAGACTTTTTCCATAAATTAGTTGGCGTTCTGTGCGACCGCGGAGCGTGACCGCGGGCGTGATCTGAAGGGGCGTGTTTAAAGGGGGAAGGTACTGTCCCTTTCACGCCCCTTTGGCGCCACGCGGCGCTTCGTGGCCTCTTTATTATTTTCTTCTAGTTTTATCATTTAGTTTCTTCGGTATTTTGAACAGTTGGCACTTAGCTGCGGTTAGTCACTGCTTTGTAAATGGGGAAGAGGAAGGCTAAAACGGAGAACAAGGTGCCAGCAGAGGGCGCTGCCGGGGTAAAAGGAGGTAAGGTAGTGGGCCCTTTAGACAAGCACCTTGTTCCCCGTCCGTTGGCGCAATCCTCTCCGGAGGGAGTGTCCCTAAGTTCTGGGGGTCGGACTCCCCCTCCCTGTCCAATGCCCCTTCCTCCTGATGTTTCCTTGTTGGAGTCTTCAGATATGGTGAGTCATGTTTCTTTTTTGACTTTACCTACTCCTGTATTAGAGTCTAGCTCTGTTTCAGAGCTTCCTATTCTTTCTCCCGACGGTGAGGTCACTTTAAAAGATATATGGGGAGCGCTTTAATATATAGATAGTAAGTTAACTGCTAATGTTAAGTCTTTGTGTACGTTTTCTCATGAAACTGTTGCTTCATTGCGGCAGTTGGATGAGAAAATTCTGTCAGTAGATAGAGTAGTCTCCACATTAAAGGACCAAGTTGTTCCTCTTACTGTTGCTAATCTCGCTGGTATAAAAGATTCCATGATGGTACACTCTAAGATAGAGGCCCTTGAGAACTCCGTGCGTGCTTATAATTTACGTTTTTTGAATTTTCCATGTACTTCCTTGTTAGCACCTCGGATTTTACTGGATAAATACCTGAAGGAGGTCCTCTCTATCACTGAATTAGTGGATGTTTCTTCTCTTTATTACCTTCCCCTACGTCCTAAAAAAGTGTCCTCTCCTGAAGGGGGTAATGTTTTGCCTGAACCTTCTATAACTAATTTGACCGCTTTTCTTGAAGACTCACAGGATATTATACATTCTCGTTCTACGCTATTGGTGACTTTTCATTCCCTGGATTTGAAAATACGAATTCTTAAAGCCTTCTTTAAATGTAAGGCTGTTAAATTCTGTGGTTACACAGTGAATATTTTTCCTGATGTGGCACATAGCACCCAACTCAGACGGAGGCTTTTTTTAGCCTTAAAGCCTCAAGTTCTGAGTTTGGGAGCTACGTTCTACTTACGTTTTCCTTGTCGATGTGTTATTAATTTTGAGGGGGCATCGTATGTGTTCACTGATAGTTCTCATTTAGAACGCTTTATATTGGATCGTCAGGTTGTGCTTGGGGCTATTCAGGGTGAGTGATTTTGTTGTGCACCTTGTAGATGGGCAAGATGTTTGCTCTGATTTCTGTAATGTATGTTTCATGCATTTATTTTACAAATTTTTTTGGTTATGAGATCACAGTGAGTTCCCGTAATGTGGTCTTTATCATGTTCTTTTTCTTGTGACAGATGTTTATATCTTATTTCTTTGATTTTCCTTGTGTTTTTCTGATTTTTGTAAATTTTGGAAACTTCATAAATAAAGATTATAAAAAAAAAAAACAAAAAAAACACAAGAGTAAATCACACAAGGACAAACAGCTAGCACAGGTCTGGTCAGGGTGCAGAGAGGTAATCGCACCGGTTGCCGGAGCTGGCGAGCCCAGTGCAAGCACGGCGACAACAGTTCCTGCCGTGTTAGCCAGCCCAGCAGCGGTCAGCAGGGATCCGCGTTGCGGCGTGAGCTCCCTATCCAGCGCTGTGACCAGAAAGCTAAAAAAGAGGATTTGGCGGAGAGAATACATTGATATATTCTCTTTGCGTATAAGGGACCATGATGGGGAGGCGAAGGAGAATAATGATAAGGACAGGAAAGGAGAAAGAAAGCCCCGAGTCACCAAATCCATAAACAACTGGGTCTCGGCCTTCCACATTTTTATGAGTGTGGTGCTGGAGCGAGAGCCAGAGTTGAGCCAATATTTAATCAAGTATCTAGACACCATTACCCAAGCGCATAAGCGATTAGGGGGATGGGCATGGCTCAATTATGATATCAAGTTCAGACATAGCTTGGCGGAGGACCCAACCATGACCTGGCAACACAGGATAGTGGACATGTGGCTCGAGGAAATGTCCCCCAACAGACCATTGTGCCTGTAGGGGACCTCGCAGCCCTTTCCGGCGCCCTCTTGGTGGCCAACCTCCCAGATGGCCGGTCGGCGAGCGTGCCGTCAGTACAATACGGGGAGTTGCACATGGCGGACGTGTAAATTCCGCCACTCATGTTCCAGCTGCGGCGGCAGTCACCCGGCCACCGCATGCCGAGCCGCTAGGGACTACAAGCCATTCAGGGAGGGACAACAGAGGGGCAACGATGGCCCTGGCCCCAACACCCATCAGGCTTGACCACATGTGGGCATGGCTACGAGCCTACCCGCGACGGGACAAAGCTCTCAATATTGAGAACGGCTTTGTGCATGGCTTTCGAATCCCAGCCTCTGTCCCATCGTTGGGGCACCCAACCTGCAACTCCCCATCAGTGAAGCAATTTAGCGCTGTAGTGCAAAAAAAATTAGCCAAAGAAATTGAACTGGGGAGGATGGCAGGCCCATTCTGCGACCTGCCCATCCCGAACCTAGTGCTGTCTCCGTTGGGAATAGTCCGAAAAAAGGAGACAGGGAAGTTTCGATTGATCCATAACTTATCATACCCGGAAGGGCGGTCAGTCAACGACAGCATTGACCCATCACTATGTTCCGTGCGATATGCGATGATCGATCAGGCCATCGACAGCATACGGATGCTGGGGCGGCAGGCACGACTAGCGAAGGCGGATATCGAGTCAGCTTTTCGGCTACTCCCTGTACACCCGGAATCCTTTTTGTTGCTGGGTTTCACCTGGAACGGAGAATACTACTATGACAAATGCCTGCCCATGGGCTGCTCAATTTCGTGCGCGTATTTTGAGCAGTTCAGCACATTCCTACACTGGGTTGTTGAGGACATAGCAGGTCCAGGCACCGTGGTCCATTATCTGGACGATTTCCTGTTTGTGGGAAAGGACGGTGCAGACTGCCAAAGGATCCTCACTGTTTTTGAGCAAGTGGCCAGCCGCTTTGGGATCCCCTTAGCTGAGGAGAAGACTTGCGGACCCGTAGGAACAATTACATTCTTGGGCATCGAACTGGACGTGGAAGCACAATGGTCCCGCTTACCAGCAGACAAAATAAGGAAGCTGAGGGAAGCGATTCGGGACTTCCAAGGGAGAACAAAAGCAACGCTGGAGCTGTTTCAATCGCTGCTGGGTCTGCTGTGTTTTGCATGCAGGATCATGCCGATGGGGCGGGTTTTCTGCCGGCGGATGGCGCTGGCGATGAAAGGGGTAAAAAAAAAACATCATAAGATCAGGATCACAAAGAGAATAAGGGAAGACCTACGAATGTGGGAACTTTTCTTACAAACTTTTAACGGCCTGACTTTCTGGCAAGAACCGCCAGTGTCCAATGAGGACCTGAACCTGTTCACGGATGCGGCTGGGGGGGGGCGGCTATGGGCTATATTTCCAAGGTGCCTGGTGTGCCGAGGAATGGCCACGCGAATCGCATGCGGCGGGAATCACAAAGGATATCACTTTCCTGGAGCTATTCCCCATCACCGTAGCCTTATACATCTGGGCCCAGAGGTTAAGCAATAAGGCAGTAATGTTCCACACCGACAATATAGCGGTGGTATATGCTATAAACGGAATGAGGGCACACACACTGGGAGTGGTCGCGTTGCTCAGACATGTGGTGATGTTGTGCCTAAAGCACAATATCACAGTCAGGGCAGAACACATCCCTGGCCAGTTAAATAACATCGCGGACACTCTCGTTCCAAGATACTGCTCTTCAGATCTCTTGCACCAGAGGCCGACGCAGTCAAGACGGCTGTCCCAGGAGAAGTCTGGGACCTTGGTCCTCCGAGGTTTGGGAGCTTGTGCTGAGCTCACTATCGGAGCGGACAAGGCGGAAATACCTGGCGGCTTGGGAAAGGTTTCAAGTTTTCTGTGGGGGGCTCGGGATCAAAGAGACCGGTCCCACGACAGACTCCATTCTCCAATGGATCCTGCACTCCAAGTGGCTAGGGGCGAGGAAATCAGCGGTGCAGATGCAGATGGCGGCAATTACCTTCTTTGTGAAAGCAATGGGTAAGAGCAGCCCAAGAGAAGACTTTGTAATAACCAGGGTCATGAAAGGTTGGACAACAGAGTGACGCAGTAACAAAGATTGGTGGCGCCCAATAACCCACCTGATATTGCAAAAACTGATAGCAGTTGCAGGCCAGGTATGCTTCGACCATTTCGAAACCAGACTGTTCAGGTGCGCATTTTCGTGGGCGTTCTTTGGAGCGTTCTGTATAGGTGAGTTGGTCACCATGGCGAGTCATAGGCACGCCGAGGGTGGTATCAGAGGGCAGGACATAAGCCTACGGAATGGGACGCTCGTATTGTATGTACAGAGGTCCAAAACTGACACCGAGGCAAAAGGGGCCCAGGTGGTATTGGCACCGCGACCCATCCTGCCTGGTACAAACTTTCAGCGATTACAAGGAAATGTGATCAGCAGGTGCCGAGCAATGGCTAATACACGCCAACGGGGCCCCCCTTTCGCATTTCCAGTTCGCCAGAGTCTTCAAGATAGCTCTCGAGGCGGCAGGTTTGGAGGCGTGCTTTTATGGCACTCATTCCTTACGCATCGGGTCTGCTTCTACGGCGGCCCATATAGGAATGACCAGGGAACAGATTATGCATATTGGACGGTGGAAATCTGATAGATATAAATCATATGTACGCCCGGTATGACGCCTTGCGTAAGCTTGACTGATAGACAGGGACATGCATATGAACCTTATAAAAAAAAAAGAAAAAGAGAAAAGTGAAAGAAGCACCAATTTATTCTGGCATTGTTGCTCTCCATCCATGTGCTATTTAACAAGCTGTCATGTTAACAACACCTCTCCATAGGTGGCAGTCCCCGGCGCGAGGCATGAATATGCGGCCATTCGTTCGTTCACTGGGCAGAAAGGAGGACGAGGAACAGACCGCAAGGAATTAACTTGGGCCTGCCCAAAAGAAAGGTGGCAGTGAAATGGATGGGACGCCGGGGTATGGTGTGGGACCAGCTGATGCCACTTTTCATGCAATTGCAAAGGGCGGGCGGGAACCCATGGGCTATACTGATACATTTGGGGGGCAATGACCTGACGGGTACCCGCAGTGTCGAGCTCACCAAAAAAATGCAGAAAGATCTGCTGGCAATGAAGAGTTCCTTCCCGGGAATGGTGTTGGTCTGGTCGCACATCATACCTCGTCAGGTCTGGAAGGGCGAATGGTCTCACCAAGCAGTGGAGAGAACAAGATGGAAGGTGAATAAATGGATGGGCCGCTTCATGGAATCCATCGGAGGATATATCATCGTACACGAGTTAATAGAAGAGAGCTGCCCCGGTCTGTATCGTATAGACGGGATACATCTATCCGACATTGGGATGGACATATTCCTCTGTGCGATACAAGATATGATGGAGCGACTATGGCAGAAGCATTGGTTGGCCACAGCAGCTGGAAAGGGTGGGGACCCTCCCAGCGAGCGAGGAGTCACTGCCGGGAGGGATTGGCAGAAGTGATAGGGACCACCTCTTCCAGAGAGCGCACAGCCCAGACATGTAAAGGGGGAGCGGGGCATAGAGGAACTGACGTGTCCCCCAATAGGACCCAGAGTGGAGGCAGCAGCAGTGTATAGAGGGTCTCCCGACGTCTTCGCGGCGGGAGAGACGTACACGGCGATTAGCAATGTAGCCCTGCTCACGCCTTTGACGGGACTTGGGCAGAGGTAGATGTGTACACTGCCGCAAAAGAGGAGCAAAGCTGTAAAGGGCATGTTTTCAACGGCAAGCGCTCATTAACGGCGCTATGCTAATAGGGACTGATGGCAGTGGGGAAAAGGCTGGGACGGCCAATTTTTCCAAATATCCCTGCCGGACGTCGAAGACCTGGGATAGAGTGGGCTGTGCCTCTTGAGAAGTGAAGATAATAGGTTGTTGTTTATTTTCGAGATGTATGTCTAAATGGTATTTCAATGTTATATATTGATATGCTTGATTATGCTGTGGCCAACAGTTTTTGATACTGTAATTCCAAATGTTGTGGTTCGAAATAAAGTTGTTGCATTTTGGCGCAATCCTTGTACAGTATGGTTATTCGGGCAGTGAGAGGGGGGGGAGGGGAGCCGAGGGGGGGGGTTGGGGAGGGGAGGAAGGAAGGGTAGCACCCGAGGCCGACTTGCTGGTCGCCTGGCTGTGAACTATGCGCTCTTGGGCAACTGTCAGCTTTCCCCATTATCTAGTTTAAAAGTTGTTCTATCTCCTTTTTAAAGGTTAATGCCAGTAACTTGGTTCCACCCCGGTTAAGGTAGAACCCATCCTTTTGGAAATGCCTTCCCCCTTCACCAGAATGTTTCCCAGTTCCTGACAAATCTCAGACCCTCTTCCTTAAACCATTGTCACATCCATGCATTGAGACTCTGGAGCTTTGCCTGACTCTTGGTTCCTGTGCGTGGAATGAGAAGCATTTTCATTGCAAGAGGGTATTATATCATCTGGAGGATAGGTCATAGCTACCGGATCACTTCCTGCCACACCAAGATGATACTCTCCTTTCACATGTCCTCTCTCCTTCATGGCAGCAGAGAGGCTGCCTGACTGGAGGTGGGACATCACAATTATGTCACTGTAGGTTTGATCTACTCTAGCCTCCAGAAACTGAACTTGTTCCCTTAGAGCAAAGAGCTCTTTGAACCTAGTGCACACAGATTATCTCTCATTAAATGGGAGAAAATCACACATGTGATAGACGGTGCAAAAGACTGGATAACCGCCATCTCACTGTTGGACTACTGTCTGCATTTTAGTATTAAAGTTTTGTTTAGCTATTTAAATTGTTTTTTGGAGAGGAGGAATAAACTAGTGGTTAGAGTGCTGTCTTAGTAACCAAGAGACCACATTTCAATTCAACTAGTATTCTTTGTGGCCTTGGGCAAGTCACTTAACCCTCCATTGCCTCAAAAGAAAGGCCTGGCAATCTACTTCTGGTCACACTGCCAAGAAAACCCAGGAGCTGCTGGGTTGCCAGGAGTCAGCACTGACTCAAAGATAGAGACATGACAGCAGAAAAGACCCCATGGCCTATCTAGTCTGCCTTTCCATATCAACTACTACAATAGTCTCCTTTTTTTCCTTTTGAGATACTCTGTATTTGTCCTATGTTTTTTTTTGTATTTAGATACTGTCCTCATCTCTACCACCTCCTCTGGGAGACTATTCCATGCATCTACCACTCTTTCCATAAATAAATATTTCCGCATATTACTCCTGAGTCTATCCCCTTTCACCCTCATCATATGTTCTCTTGTAGCAGAACTTGTTTTCAATCAAAAGAGGCTCTCCTCCTGTTCATTTATGCCAAGGAGGTATTTAAACGTCTCTATCTCCTCTATCCCTCCTTTCCTCTAATGTATACATATTAAGATCCTTAAGTCTATCCTCATATGCTTTATAACTAAGACCACTACCCATTTTAGTAGCCACTCTCTACACCGACTCCAACCTATTTATATCCTTATATAGGCTTTTTGTCAATACCATATGTGATGCTCGTACCAGTAGGCTAACCAAAACCAAAATATATTAAGAAGTGGGAGGAAGAGCTCCCAGGGGAGTGGGGGCAAGAAAGATGGGATGCTATTTATATAGAAGCACAAACATAGGCTCCTGGCATAGCACTGTTGGAAAATAGCTTAAAGGTGTCATACAGAATGTACTGGACTCCGGCAAGAATGCATGCATTTAATAGGGGATAAAAGGTAGCGTGCTAGAAAGGGTGTGGGGAGATGGGGGATTTGAAACATATGCTATGGGAGTGCACTAAAGTGCAAGGGATGTGGAGGGTGATTGAAGCACTGTTTGGGGAAATAACAGGCATTCAGATGAGGTTGGCATCAGAACCAGTATTGTTGAATGAGATGCGGGAGGAGTGGGAAAGCATGTGGCATCTGTTTTTGGGGTAATTTGTAGTAGTGGGCCATATGGAAGAAAACTAACCTCCCAACTATGGGGATGACAGTACAGCGATTGGACTATGTGTACCATATGTGTGAAATAGGAACCTATAAAAATCGTACTATAAGTAAACTTGAAAAGGTGTGGAGGCTTTACAGTGAACGGAGAAGAACTTATTTTTCTCTGTAATTATCTTTTCTTTGTATTAGCTTTGGCAATTTACCTTTGTAAACATTTTACTTTGCCAGTTTCTCCTTATTAAAAGATCAGTAGGATACACTGCATTGATAGTGGAGGTTATGGAAAGGGATGTTCATTAGTTGGGATGGTGGATGTGGGTAGAACTGGGGGATGGAATTGGCAGGGTCAGGGGGAACGGGGGAGGTTGATGGTGGGAAGAGGAGGGTGAACAGTTGTAGGTGGGAATGTTGCTGAATGTTTGTAATTAGCCTTTGTAACATGGTTCAAGGCAATTTTTCAGGGAAGCTGTATATTGTTTGTTGGGAAGAGGGGGGTTTGTAAATCTGATAATGATTTAATAAAGAGTAAATTTAATAAAAAAAGATTATGCCTGAGGTGTATGGGTGGTAAATAAACATGGAGTGGAGGAGTAGCCTAGTGGGTAGAGCACTGGCTTGGGAACTAAGAGACCAGGCTTCAAGTCCCATTAGCACTCCTTGTAGCCTTGTGCAATTTGCTTAACCCTCCATTGCCTCAGAAGATTCTAAGTTATCAATGTCCCTGTTTAATGTACATTACTAAATTTAAGTAACAATGTAAACTGCTTTGACTAAATGATAAAGTGGTATAAAAAAAACCTGTTAAATAAATAACTGAAAATTGGATTGTCATACTATGCCCTGGGGAGTGGAGGACAAGCCAATCCCATAGTCCAACCATAGCCTTGTAAGCTTCACATTACCATATCTGAACAAAGGCAATCCAATACAAAATTCCAACCCTACAACTCACAGATTCTTTCCGTTCAATAATCAAGCCTTTATTCACAAAACCCTGCCAAACCTAACAACCAACTCAGCTGAAGACCAAATTGAAACCCTCATTCTCAGATGGAATTCAACAATATCTGCAGCGACACAGGCACGTACACAAGTCAACAATAGAACCTGCCTACATTTCACCACTTCATTGTCAACAACACTGCAAAACCAAAAATGCTAACTACACCTCATCGAACATAAATGGAGGTGAACCAGAGACCAACATTTACAAAGCAAATACATAAATGAGCAGAACTACTGTGCTGTCACCCTCAGAGTTAAACAGGAGTACCACACCAACCTGATCAAGGGCTCCATCAACAAACCCATAGAGCTCTTCAACATAGCCAAATCACTTTAAAAAAAACCTACCCCTGCAAATGCAAGCAATGCCCTCAATGCCCAGAACTTGGCACTCCACTTTCAAGCCACATACAGTGCCCAAAAGCACAGCAATGCCATATTGCCCTCCCATGAACAATGTAATCATACATCACACTGGTCCACCTTTGACAACATTAGTCATGAACAGCTCGACAACATCATCTCTACCATAAACACAACCACATCCCTACTGGATCCATGCCCGGTCTGGGATAAAAATTGCAAGCCCCCAACTGATACCTTCTATTGCCAGCATGATCAACAATCTCTTACATGAGGATTCATCCCACTACTGCTCAAACACTCTTCCATTAGGCCAATTCTAAAGAAGTTCAACTTGGACCCATGCTCCCCAGCCCCTTACAGACAAGTTGCCAGCATCCCCATCATTGTGAAAATCATTGAAAAAGCAGTTCAAACCCAATTACAAAACTACGTAAATGATCACGCACCACTAGACTAGCAACAACATGACTTCTGCCCTCAGCACAATGTTGAAACTCTCCTTACCTCACTACTCAACACCCTCATCATGGGCACAGAAAATATATCACACGGATTCATCATGCTCTTCTTGGATATATCAACTGCCTTTGATTCTGTGTCGCATCAATTACTATTCAACAGGTTTCATGACATTGGGCTCCATGGCACCAAAATTAAATGGTTCCACTCATTTCTCTCTGACTGCAAACAGAAAATAAAAGCAGAAACCCACAATTCCCTCCCTATCAACATGCATCAAGGGGTACTAGAGAGTTCAGCACTCTCTTCCATTCTGGGATCAAAATTGCAAGACCCCCAACTGATACCTTTTATTGCCAGCATGATCAACAACTCTCTCACATGAGGATTCATCCCACCACTGCTCAAACACTCTTCCATTAGGCCAATTCTAAAGAAGTTCAACCTGGACCCATGCTCCCCAGCCCCTTACAGACAAGTTGCCAGCATCCCCATCATTGCAAAAATCATTGAAAGAGCAGTTCAAACCCAATTACAAAACTACGCAAATGATCACGCACCACTAGACCAGCAACAACATGACTTCTGCCCTCGGCACAATGTTGAAACTCTCCTTACCTCACTACTCAAAACCCTCATCATGGGCAGAGAAAATATATCACACAGATTCATCATGCTCTTCTTGGATATATGAACTGTCTTTGATTCTGTGTCTCATCAATTACTATTCAACAGGTTCCATGACATTGGGCTCCATGGCACCACCATTAAATGGTTCCACTCATTTCTCTCTGACTGCAAACAGCAAATCAAAGCAGAAACCCACAATTCCCTCCCTATCAACATGCATCAAGGGGTACTACAGAGTTCAGCACTCTCTCCATTCTGTTCAACATATACATTTAGTCACTTTGTAATATAATCTAAATCTTCAATATCAACTTCCAAATATACGCAGATGACATTATGCTATACACATCATTATCCACTCTCGCACCCGACTACACCATGCTATCCAATTGCTTTACAGCAATCACTCGATGGCTGAAAAATCACAACCTCTCCATCAATTATAAGAAAACCAAAGTTCTCCTTATGGCAAGAGATCTTCACTTCAAACCACCAACAACCATCAAACTAGATAATAAAGACCTCACAGTCAAAATGGAAGTAAGATACCTAGGAGTCACACTCGATCAGTTCTTATATTTACAAGCACAAATAAAACAATCCACCAAATCCATCTACTACAAACTTCAAATAATAAAGCACCTCTGCATCCTCCTAGACCCCGCTGATTTCTTCAAAGTTTGCCAGGCTATCATTACCCTTCTGCTAGACTACACCAACTCCATATACCAGGCCCAAGCACACTCTACATCCACCACAACTTACCCAAAACGTTACAACAAGAATTATACATGCGGCCTCACACCAGACCAATATCACCCCAATCCTCAAACAGCTTCATTGGCTTCTCATCATATCTAGATTAAGTTCAAAATCATCCTCAACACATACAAAGTGCTGAACAATCAGCAGAATGTCTCCAGAACCTACTAAGAACACCCACCAGCAATATACCTGGAAGACGAAATACACTCAACCTCCTAGACCTACCCTCCGCAAAATCCTCCAGAAGCCAAAGAACTAACAGGGCTTTCACATTCTATGCCCCAGTATTATGGAATGCCCTTCCACCACAGCTGAGAACCATCAAAACCACAGAAGACTTCCAAAAGAAACTTCAAACAACTGATCCTTGAATTCTATGGGGCAGATCCCCACTAGGACTAACCCTCCCATGCCACTCTCTTCCATATCTAGCCTAATGTACATAAGTTATATTAACTCTCAGTTTAGCAACCCCTACCATGTTACTCTGTACATCCTGTTACCCCTCACCTCCTCTCTACCCCCACTATTACTACGTTAAATGTAATTGCACCTTCTAATTAACTATGTTATGTTTGTAAGCACTGAGTTACCTGTAAATCGTCTTGACTTGTAGTAAGATGATATAAAAAAAGACATTAAATAAATAAAATAGTGGTTGGAGCAGCAACCTAGAGACCAGAAAAACAGGATTTGATTCTCACTGGCACTCCTTGTGGTCTTGAGCAGTCACTTTTCTCTCCTCAGAAGAAAGGTCTTGTAATCTACTTCTGGTCATACCTTGCCAAGAAAACTCTGAGGATGTTGGGTTGTCAGGAGTCATCATTGAATCAACAGCTTGGATTGCATTTGCATTTACACTATGCCCTAACTGATTTTAATTTAACTGAAAGTTGGCTTGTTATTCTATCCATAGTTACTGTAACAATCCATCGCATTGCTGACTTTCCTCTTTTGCACGTACCTTCAACCTTGCCAAGCACGATGTTTTTCTCTAATAATCTTTCTTTTCGCATGATCTGTCCAAAGTATGAAAGTTGAAGTCTTGTCATTTGAGCTTCTAAAGAGAGAGCTTAGGATTGATCTCCTCTAGTACTGGCTGGTTTGTTCTTCGGGCAGTATTCTTTACCAGAACTATAGTTCAAAGGCATCAATTTTCTTCACGTCTTCTTCATTGACCAACTTTCACATCTATATGAAAGCACTGAAAGTAGCATTGCTTCAACAACTCAAATTATTGTGCACAGAAATACATATCTGCACTTGAAAATCTTATCCAGATCCTTCATACCCATTTTGCCAAGGGCAATGCATTCATCAGATTTCTTGATTGTTTGTTGTTTCTCTATTGATTACTAATCCAAGCAAGTTGTCTACTATTTCTGTTTCTTCTCCATCAAGGATGAAATGATTGATCTTTCCAGTTGTCTGGATCTTTGCCTTCTGCGTGTTAAGGTGCAGGCCCATTTTAAGACTATGGGCTGATATTCCATAGTGACGGCTATGTGCCACTATGGTGCATAGCCATCACTGCTGAATTTTAACCCCGGATATTCAGTGACGAGGTCATATGCAGCCCTGGCATTGAATATCTGGGGTCACTGAACAGTCTCCGCAGCCGCAGAAGCTAACTGGATAGTGGCGATATTGAAGTGCTACCCGGTTAGCTCCTACAGATAAAAGATAGGCCAGCTTTGCTGCGCCTATCTTTTACCTGCAGGTTGCCGCAGACAACTGTGTAAATGCCTTTGTTCCTTCATCTTGATAAGCAGATGTTTCAAATCATCTTCACTTTCAGCCAGTAATGTGGCATCATCAGCATAGCTAAGGCTGTTGATGCTTCTACCACCAGTCTTCATAACTCGGTTGTCTTCATAAGTCCTGCTTCTGATCATTAGTTCTGTATATAAATTAAACAGGTATGGGAAAAGTATGCAGCCTTGTTATACACCTTTGTTGATTTTAAACTATTCTATTTCTCATTCTTCTATTTGAACTGTTGCTTCTTGATCAATATAAAAGTGATAAATGAGAACTGTTAGGTGTTCTGGTATACCCATGTTTCTTAATAAGGCCCAGAGTTCTTCATAATTTAGACAAAGGTCTTGATGTAGTCAATAAAATACATAGATTTCCTTTTGTCTTTTCAAGGATCCATCTCACATCCATGATGGTGTCTTATTCCTTGTACTTTCCTGAACCCTGCTTGTACTTCAGGCATTCTAGGTTATGGTTGTAGTATCCACTGAATGATCTTGGGTATAATCTTGCAGTGGGATGAGAGTAATTGTACAATAATTTTCAGAGTCAGTTGGATCACATTTCTTCAGTATCAGTATGAACATAGATCTTTTCCAGTCAGTTGGCCATGATATTTGTCTTCCAAATTTCCTGGACAAGCCTTATTAGTACTGTAACAGCTGCATATTTTTTTATTTTATTTAACAGTCTTTCTATACCGCCTTTATCCAAAGCGGTTTACATCAAACAACATAATAATTACAGAGGAATCATTTTACATTGAACAAGGATTATAACTTGGAGATAAATATGAGATACATTATGCGGGGGAAGCGAACTATTTACATGTAGAGAGGTCTATGTTTTATGGGGAGGAATGGTTGGTTCGGCTTAGCTGTCCTTTTATGTGGTATTTTAGCTCCTAATTATGTTTTTTCATCAGGTCTATAGTATTCTCTGAATAGGTGTGTTTTTAGTTGTTTACTATATGATTACTATAATACCTCAGTGGAAATGCCATCAATACCGGGTGCTTTGTTCTTTGATAATGCTTTCAATGCTTTCAGTGCTGCTTAGACTACTTCTTTCATCATCAATAGTTCTTGATTGTAAGGTACAGGTAGAAATGGCGTTTAATCTACTTGATCTTTATGCTATAAGGTCCCTGTATATTCCTTCCACCTTTTTTGATCTTCTCAGTATCATTCAATATGAATATTGGAGCATCTTTTTGCATTCCAATCCAAGGCTGGAATTTTCTCTTTAACTCTCGTAGTTTTAGAAAAGTCAGTCTTGTTCTTTCTCTGATAATTTCTGATTTTATTTCCTTGCATGTACATTGTAGTACTTCTTTGGAAATCTTTCTTAAGTTCCATGATTGCCTATCTTTATCCTCTAGCTTTAGCTTCTTTATCGTTTGGGCAAATTTCAGAGTTTCTTCAGTCATCCATTTTGGCCCTTTTTGTTTTTTAACCATTTGCAGAGACTTCTCACTTTCAAGCAAAACTTTATTGATGTTATCCCATAAGTCTAGAACTCTCTCATTTGTATCCATAGTGGCAGATCAATTTTGAAGGCAGTCTTTAAATTCTGGTGGTATATTATCAAGTTCATATTTTGCTACTTTCATGAATGACTTGTGTTTTTTATTTTTTAACTTGAGTTTGCATACTAGTAGTTAGTAATCTGTACCATAATCATCTCCAGGTTTTATTTTTGTTGATGTTATTGAGTTTTTCCATTGCTGACTTCCACAGATGCAGTCAATTTGAATCTCCAGGAACAAGCAGGAATGTAGTCTTCACATATGGGTATCATCGGTACCGACGGAGCCTGCGTGGGAACGCTCCCCAGCATCCAATTAGAAAGCTTTTGGGAGCATCCCACAGCGCCTGTGTGCTGCCTTCCCGCCTTTTCCAACTGCCTCTCTCCTGTTCTTCATTTTTTGAGGAGCCAGCAGGTCGTTTTCCTGTTACTGCAAAAATTATCCCATATTTTTCATTCTTTTTTGTGGTAGTGTCTGCCTTCCTCGATGCTATACCGGTACCGCCGGTTCTTTCTTTCCTTTTAAAAAAAAAAAAAATTTGTAATCTTTTATCTGGATTTTCCAGTCTTTTTTCTCTCGGGTGCCACACGCCATTTTGGGCACTAGGCCCAATTTTTCCTCACCATGGGAAAACCCGCTTTGGGTTTTAAAAAGTGTTCCAAGTGTGGCGGTACCATCTCCGTCACCGACACTCACGAGTGGTGCCTCAAATGTTTAGGTCCTGACCACTCCATATCCATCTCCATGGTTAGTCAAGTAAGTTCCCTAAGCTTCATTACCTGCCCCAGATCAAAACCTCATAGATTCCCATTCTTTAGAGTTCAAAACATTTGATAATTTATTGTAAATAGTTGTGAATATCTGTTATTTATTTTAACCCCAGTTATCCATGTTTCATTCCCTGTTATCTGTAAACTTGACATATGTTTTATGCTTAAGTACAAAGTTGTTAAAATGTAAACCGCGTTGATGATGAATAGTGCGGTATATAAAAGCTGTTAAATAAATAAATAAATCTCGGAGTGTGTTGCCTGTGGGATGATGTCTCAGAGGGGTCGGCAGAACCGAGCTGCTAAGCTTAGCACCCTTTTTCCCTCCGATGCAGACTCAGCCTCCACAGGGGCTTTGACTCCCATCTAGAGAACTTGGCCTTCCTGGCCCTGAATGGGCCAGAGCCTTCCACCATCCCAGGAAGGTTGTATCATTTTGCCCCCAGATGGGGGCAGATAACAGCAGAAGAATGGACTCTTTCCATTGTAAGAGAGGGGTACAAGCTTCATTTCTTCAACATGCCCCCTCCTACAGTGGTAAGACAGTTCAATTCTCAGGCTTCTATCAACACCCAGTTGAGTCAAGAGGTCAGTTTACTTCTTGCCCATGGGGCAATAGAAGACGTACCCATTTCCCAACAGGGTACAGGGTTTTACTCCTCTTATTTCCTTATTCCAAAGAATACAGGGGGACACAGACCCATTTTAGACCGCAGAGAACTGAACAAATTCCTGTTCAAAGAGAAATTCAAAATGATTTCTCTGGGAACTCTGCTGCCATACCTTCAGAGTCAGGTTAAAGACTTACAGCAAGCTTGGGAGTTATTTAAAAATACTATCCTCGAAGCCCAGACCAGCTGTATTCCACGCATTAAGAAAAGTGGAAGAAAGTCCAAAAAACTGCCAGCATGGTTTAAAGGTGAGGTCAGAGAGGCTGTTGCTGCCAAAAAAGCATCTTTCAGGAAATGGAAAAAAGAGCCAAACGACGAAAACTGGAAACAGCACAAGCACTGGCAAGTTAAATGCAAAGCATTGATAAGGCAGGCAAAGCGAGAATTTGAGAAGGAACTTGCTACGGAAGCAAAAACACGAAATAAAGACTTTTTCAAGTACATTCATAGCAAAAGGCCTGTGAGAGAGTCAATTGGACCGTTAGATGATAGAAGGGGTAAAAGGGACAGTAAGAGGAGACAAGGCTCTCGACACCCTCCAGATATTTGCCTGACAAAATTATCACTTTTCAGATGCCCGTCATGCCTGGAGCAGGTATAATCTTAGACACAACTCCAGACATCCAGGATGTTTGAGATCAGATGGGGATGTCCAAGTTCTTGGGAATGCCCAGCCACACCTCCACCACATTGCTATTCAGGCTTGGACATCCTCGCGCTAGGGACAGCCACAGACCTGCCTTCTAAAATGACTCTGGAGATATTTCTATGCTTTGGACCTCTCTAGGCCCATTTTCAGATGTCCAAAACACAAATAGGGCTTCTAAAATAACCCCCATTGGGTTCATTCTGAACCGCGTTTAGTGGGTCTGGACTCCCCATCTGAATGTCCAGACCCGCTAAACACCGGGATGCTGATTCAGGCCACAGAGCTTCCCATACGTGCAGGGAGTTCTGTTCATGGGCAGGAGGGGGTGGGCTAAGGGAAAAGTGAGGGCAGGCCGTATACATGACCTATCACCCAGATGTACAGGGCCTATACCGATGGAGGCCCTGTACGTCCAGGTGATGGAGGATAGCCAGGAAACTTATTCCGCTACGGAGGTGGAATGAGTTTCCCTAAGGATTGCTGGTCATGCCCCCGACAGCTACCATTGAGGCTTTATACTTAACACACATTTATTTTGCGCTAAATGCAAACTCCTGATGCACTTTTGGAAAAGAGTTCCCATATTTTTCTTTGAATCTCTTTTGTATTAATATTGTTTTATTGCCATATTGCTTTTCATTAAAATTATGTTTGAATGTATATTTTTAAATATAATAAATAAAAAAGAATAAAAGAATGGATTTTAAACTTGTTCTTGTGGACATGGTTGTAAATGGGAACTTTACTGAAGCAAAACTCATTCTATCTTGAAAGGACAAACAAATTCATCAAGCTGTGGTTTAGACTTTGGAACATCTCATTTTTAGAAAGATTCTACAAACTTGTACTTATATTTCAAGATAATGCATTTCCTGTAAAACTAGTTCTCTAGATACACGCAGACTGCAGAATATGTCTGCAAAATGTTCACGTTTTCCTTCTTTTCCTTGACATGTACATTGCTGGAGAATCATTAACAACTATGTACAAACAATACTAGATAACAAAAAGTCATTATTCACCCAAGCTGGCATATTGCATTGCATAGTGCTAATCAAACATTATTGCCTAGAAGGGGAATACTGGATTCCATTTAAGTGATATTATACTACATCATGGTAACCTCATTATAAAAATAAGTTAATATTTGGCAATTGTGTTTGGATAGGACACTAGAGAACAATGATGCAAGTATATCCTTTTACATTTTATCAAGAAAATAAGAAAGTTTAAAATATTTCTTTTCATGCTCAGAAGTGAAATTACAGTAGGAGAAGTAATCATATATTAAAGTCCTATTCAATCACCTACAGAGCTCCCCGTGCTCCACCCGAGGAACTAGCATCAACCCTCGAGGCAGTCTGCGCAATCAGCTCAAGCCACAAACCCATACTACTGCTAGGAGACTTCAACCTCAAGTCCACCAACACCAAAGATGCAGAAGCATTCCTCCAAGCAATGAACTCGCTTCAATTCTCGCAAATAATTAACACCCCAACACACAGACACGGTTCATCACCAGACCTCATCTTCGCACCCAACTATCTAACTACGAGAGGACTAGTATCAACACCTACCATAACACCAGTACCATGGTCTGACCACCACTTAATAGAAGTAAACATTGTACCACAAGTAAATAAACTAGACAAATATCCGGACAACCCACCCACACAAAGAAGATTCAAGAGCTTCGACAGGGACCAGTTCCTACAAGACACGATACAACACCTAAACACCGAAACAGATAACCTAGACGACCAAATCACTAACTGGAACAACACTATCTACAACGCCGCCAAAGCCACAGACCACAGACACCGAAAACCTCGCTGCAACAATTTACAACACCAGCCATGGTACTCAAAAACCATACGAAACGAAAAGAGGGAACTCAGAAAGTTAGAAGGAAGATGGAGACAGAACAAGTCACCCGAGACCCAGGACTTATACCTAACAAAGCAAAAGCAATACAACGAACGCATCAACCAAACAAAGCAGGAATACCATACAAACATTATACGCAACTCCAACAACAAACCCAGAGAACTATTCGAAATCGTAAAAACCCTCACTAAGGAACAGAAAACAGAAGACGAAGTGCAAATAGACCCACAGAAATTTGCAGATTACATCCAAGAGAAATTCCACTCGGTAGAACAAACAAGACCCAGCGCAGCCCCAAAGACTAACCCTTCCCCAAAAACCTGGGGAACCTTCAGCACCCCATCCACAGAGCAACTATCCCACATCATCAAAGCAATCAAGACAAGCACAGCCCCTACAGATCCTTGCCCAGTGACTTGGATCAAGGCCACCAAATCAAACTTCATCCACACCATACACAAAATGGTGCACAGCTCCCTAAAACAAGGATTCATGCCAAACCAACTAAAGCTCACCACAATAAGACCTATCCCGAAGAAATCCACACTCGACAAGAACAATCCAGCAGTATACAGACCCATCTCCAGCATACCCCTACTCGCAAAAATAATCGAAAAAACAGTACAGCACCAACTACAAGATCACATTGACACCCACGCTCCACTGGACGACAACCAACATGGCTTCCGCCCCAACCATGGGGAAGAAACACTTCTGCTATACCTCTTCGACAGCATCCTCTGCCTCATAGACAACACCAAGAAAGGAATCATAATGATCTTCATAGACATCTCGTCAGCATTTGACACAGTTGACCACAAGACTCTACTGGAAAGTCTACAGAACATTGGACTACACGGGCCCACCCTGAAATGGTTTCACTCATACCTGACCGACAGACAGATACAGGTCAAGGTAGGACACAACACCTCCCGACCCGTAAAAGTCACCCAAGGAGTACCACAAGGATCAGCCCTATCAGCACTATTATTCAACCTCTACATCCAGCCAATATGCGATGTCATGAAAGAACACAAAATACAATACACAATCTACGCGGATGACATCATGATATACACACCTATCTCAGTCAACAACCCGGACTACTCCAAAATAACAAACTGCCTCATACAAATGATAAGCTGGTTTCAAAATAACAACCTCTCAATAAACTACAACAAGACAGAGGCCATGATCATCACACGGAATTCAGACTTTGAACCACCACCCAACATCAAGATAAAAGACACATCCATACCCATAAAATCAGAGGTAAAGTACCTCGGAGTGACCTTGGACAAGGAGCTGAACCTCCACTCACACATAAGCAAAACAACCAAAAGCGCATACAACAGAATGAGACTCATCAGAAGACTTAAGCCCCTCCTCGCCACAGAGCACTTTCGCATAGTCTGCCAGGCTCTAATAACACCAATACTAGACTTCTGCAACCCAATCTACCTTGGGCTCCCAAAGCAGACACTCAGACCACTACAGCTAGCACAGAATACAGCCGCCCGCATAATATCTGGTACTCCAAGACAAGAGCACATCACACCAATTCTGAAAGACCTACACTGGCTCCCAATCAGCGCACGCATCAAATACAAAACAACCATAAACATTTTCAAGATCAAACAACTCTCCTCAGCCATAAGCCTTCACACTCTCATTCAACCAGACACAAGCACACGACCAAGGAGAAGAGGCACAACCAACCGAGTAAACACCCCATTAGACTTCGTCAAGTCCCGCAAGGACACCGCAGAAAGATCACTCTCACTGGCTGCTCCATTAATCTGGAACACCCTCCCATTTGAACTGAGACAAACCACAGACCTCAAGGACTTCCGTAAACAACTGAAAACAACTCTATTCATGGAACACTATGGATATACCACTTGGTCTACTAACCAAGCCAGAACTACGGACCCCCCCCAACCTTGTATATAAATCTGTATAATAGCTCACAATGTATAATAGTTCACAATGTAGAAAGCACAATTTAAATCAAATGCTCACCACCACAAACACTTAACATGCATCACTGCATGAAAACACTTGTTCACTTTTTGATTGCTTGCTGTGAGACCGCCTTGATTGAAGGAGAAGGCGGTATAGAAATACTATTAAATAAATAAATATATAAATAAATAAATCTATAAGACAGAGGCTTTGGGTGTGGTCTGGACGGAGCATGGGTGGAATGACATAGAACACAGGTTGGTTATAAAATACATTAATCTGAATGCGTCCTCACATACCGTTCCTGAGCAGGCATAAATGTCTGTGGTCTCAGTGTAGCTATGATTGCTTCTGGATTTGCACTAGTATTTTATACAGACACATGCCTATGTGCCTTTCTAAATTGGGCCAAAATAGCTTCCTTCTTGCACTCTAAACCTAGGCAACCTATTATAAAATTATCCTCATAGGGCCCAATTCGTGCCTTCTCCGGCCGCGTCTAACTTTCCCACAAGTTGTGCAGGGAAGTTAGACAGGGGCGGCTCGGTGGCAGAGTCTGTGCGGTCGCCGGCCCTGGACGTACAGGGCTGATTCTAATGTCAGCCCTGGACATCCAGGGCTGGTGACATGTGCAGGGATGTTATTCCACCTCCGAGGTGGAATAACTTCCCTGGATGTTTTTTATTTGTACTGCCGGGGCGTGGATGGGGCAGGGAAAGCCGGAGGACATTCCCACAGCCCGACCCTGGCCTTAGAAGGCCAGATCAGGGGTCGGGCTGCAGGGAATAAACACTTTTATCCGGTGGCTGGCATCGCGGCTTTTAAATGGAGGTGCGGTGCCATGGCAACCGGATGCCATGGCGCCGCAGCTCCATTTAAAAGCCCTGACCGAGTTAGTTGGGCAGATCATGTACATGTAGGCCGGACTGAATCACAGTCCTGGCCTGCACGTACATGACTGATCGTGATTCTGATCCGGTGGGGCTAGACATGCCCCGCAGGATCAGAATCGCGATCCCCTCTGTACGTCCATTTCAGACTGGATGTACAGAGGGGATCCACATCGGGAACAGAATGAGCCCTATATTGTCCTGAAATGATCTATATTACAAAACAAGTACAGAAAACATGCCAAGGCATAGCTTATGAAATGCTTATCAACACTGATCCGTAGAAGGGGTGTGGGGGAGTTCAAGGTAGGATGTAGGCAGGGTGTGTGGGGAGTTGTGTACACAGTGAATGTGTAGTTGTATGAATGTGTGTGTGCTTTGTGCCTTGTTGGTTTGTGTGTGGAGGGTGGAGTTTGTTTTATGGATTTGTGTGGGTGACATGAGCAGAATATAAGGGGCAAGGGTATGAATGAATGAGGCTTATGAATACATCAGGAGTAGGGAGACATGTGGTTTGAGGTATATAACAGTGTAAGTAGGTGTGTGGTATGTATGGAATGTGTCTCTCTAATGTGAGTGGGAGTGTATGGGAAGCTGGTATGGGTGTGTGGTGTGTAAATGAGGGCGTGTATAATGTGTCTGTGTGGGGGACATGTGATAGTATAAAAATATGTCTGATGTGTATGGGATGGATATGCAGCTGTAGGGGTATGCGTTGTGTGCTTGTTTGGGGGGGTAGGAGTGTTTAGTGGGTGTGAGGTATAGGAATGTGTAGGTATAGGAATGTGTAGGGTTAAGGTGTAGATATGTCTGTGTATATATCTGTATATTGCATTGTGAATGTCTATATGGGCAGCAGATGAATAGGAATATATACTATAGGCAATTAGTGTGGATGCCTATGCATAGCAATATGTGACTGAGTTTATGGAGGGTGTGGCTAAAGAAGTGTGTGGATCATGGGTTTTTGTGCGAGTATGTGAGTAGTGTGTGTCAGAATGTGGTTGTAAGAGTGGTGGGATGAATGTATATGTGCTTGTGGCTTTAAAGAGTAAGGGGATATGGCTTTAAAAGTCCTACTTTATGCCATTTGTCTGCTGCTTCAGATATTTTATCCTTTCTCTGGTTTCTTGTGTTACTCTGAGCCAAACTACTGGAAGAGTAAAGGAGAACTTTTGGAATGGAGTCTGAAGGACAATATTCCAACAGTTCTAACAGCTTCTAATAATTTCCCATAAAGCAATGACAATTTTTATTTTTTGGATGCGATAGGAGGCCAGAGATTGATGTGCACAGACCAGGAGAAGGACCTCGAAGTGATTGTTTCTGACGATCTCAAGGTGACGAAACAGTGTGACAAGGCAGTGTGGCAAAAGCCAGAAGGATCCTGGGTTGTATACAGAGATGAATTACCAGCAGAAAGGAGGAGTTACTAATGCCACTGTACATGTCACTGGTGAGGCCTCAATTGGAATATTGTGTTCAGTTTTGGAGATCGTATCTCACAAAGGATATAAAAAGACTGGAAGCGGTTCAGAGGAAGGCGACCAAAATGATTTGAAGCTACATCAGAAGACTTATGAGAAGAGACTTGAAGACCTAAATATGTACACTCTGGAGGAGAGGAAGGACAGGGGAGATATGATTCATACCTTTAAATACTTAAAGAGTATTAATGGACAAACAAACCTCGTCCAAAGACAAGGAAGCTGTAAAACCAGAGGGCATAACATGAAGCTGCAAGAGGGTAAACTGAGAGACAATGTCAGGAAATACATTTTCATTGAAAGGGTGGTGGATGCTTGGAATGCCCTCCCGATGGAAGTGGTGGGGGCAAATACAGTGACAGAATTCAAAATGGCATGGGCAGACACAGTGGATCCCTTTCTAGCAACAGGATAAACTCAAAATAAGCATAACTCTGTCTTATATCTGAACAAATAGGAGTGACCTACACGGAGCGGTGGGTACACCCCTAAACAAAGGCACGGGGAGGGATGACCTACACGGAGTGGCAAGTGCACCTACTCTTGCCACCTTGCTGGGCAGATTAGATGGACCATACTGGTCTTTATCTGCCGTCATATACTATGTTACTATATTCATTTTAATAACGTCAGATTTGATGAATTTCCATCTGTTTGGCATGGCCCTTAGGTGTGAAATCATCCTCCCTAAAGAAATATGCAAAATATCCCCAGCCAAGCTTGAATCGAGAGGGACTGATTAAAATCTAGAACTTCTTCCTGTTTGTGCCTAAGTTGCAGAATTCAATAAGACATTCTGCCAAGAATGCTCACTTATTAATGGTTTTCAGAGGACTTTTGTCTACAAGTGTGGTATGGTACAGTTTATGCTAGGGCTTAACTGATCTTTGATATCTTCTTGTAAGAAGTAGATCTAGCAATAATCTACCCTTTATGTTAATGTAGAATGTAAGCACAGTACCCAGCTTTATAACTGCCACTCATCAACCCGCATATGCAAGCTTTCGAATTATTTGCTAGACAATAACGAAGCAGTCATATTTCTCCTCTTATACTACACTCTGTTGCAAAGATATACTTTATCTACTGAATAACAAGCCTCATTGTAATTGTATTTCTCAGAGTTCACAATGGAGAATAGCAGCTTGTCATTGTGCATCCTCACCTTACTAATTCTCTTTCCCCTATTACCACACTCTCAAAACTGCTACACTACAATATTACCATATGCCTATCATACAGAGCCACTACATACATAACCTATCCTATGCCCACATGTATCCTCACACTACAAACATAAACATCATCACCACAGACTAATACATATCACCCCTCAAGTTCAATATCCACATCACACATCCCCAACCACTGCAGTTCCTTTAAAATGCATCCTCTTAAATACAAGATCCATTAGGAATAAATTACCAGTGTTAATAGACCTTGTAAATGACAAATCAGATTTACTTTGCATCACTGAAACATGGCTATCTGTTGCAGATATCATACTGAGCAACCAATTGAATCTCACGGGTATAACTTATTCCAATGCCCCAGGGTTTCCAAACGAGGAGGAGGTGTCCTCATATTAGTAAATCATGAATTAAAGATAATCCTCAACACAAGTAAAAATATCAATGGTATGGATGTTCTGATTATTGAGAATAATAATTTATCGATTTGCCTAATCTACAGGCCACCGTCTCCCTTACCAGACAATCTTACTTCTATCTTAGAGACTGCTTGTACCACTTCTTTAAAAAAAACACATTATTCTAGGCAACTTTAACTTACCATCTCTTCACTACTCTCATACCACTCATTTTATCAACGCTATGATTGAAATGGGTTATCAACATGTAGTACAAATGCCAACTCATATAAGAGGAAATACTTTAGATTTAATATTTATACCTAAGTATGTCTTGCAGCATTGCCTCTACTCACCCCCTCAATCACTTCAGGTCCCCTGTACAGACCATTTTTTATTGGAATTCACATTATCAGCTTATTTTCCCCCACTTTTACCTAACGATACAGTCCTATATAAAAGGAGATTTAGACCTTTTGTTAAGGAAGCATTCTTGAACGTTATCATTCCACATATTGACACCACCCTGATAGATTTGGATGACATATTAGTGAATTGGAATACCACCCTTACTAATGCTGCCTCAGTTCCAATGCCACACTATAGATCGAGACACAGGACATCCAAGATTTGGTACACTAGTTACCTAAGAAAACTAAAACGAAACTGAGAAAATTAGAACACCGATGGAGGATTTCAAAATCTGCTCATGATAAGTTGCAATGAATACCCTACACACTTACAAAGAATCAACTAACAACAGAAAGAAAGAGTATCACATCAAAATTCTCACCCAGTCTCTTAATCGGCCAAGGAAGCTATTTGAAATTGTTAAATCCCTAACTGTAACACTTAATCCAGAAGATGATAATATCACCATCAAACCACAAATTCTTGCTAACCAATTTATGAGCAAACTAAACTCCATGAAACAGAGGACCCTCCCCCCCCCCCATTGACACTGATTTACCAATCATAAATAAATGGAACACATTCCACATTATTGACCTAAAACAGTTGTAGTTGTGTTTATACTGGTGATTATGTTTTTCATCTCCTATTGACTCTTGTCCGGTCAGATGGCTAAAAGAATCTAAAATTGAACTCGCCCCTTTCATTCTAACTATAGGGTCAATCAATCCCTTACTCAAGTCTATATGCTTATTAAACTAAAACTTGCAATCATCTGTCCAATTTTAAAACAAACTCAGCGGACAAGGATCACCCAAATTCATATAGACCTATATCCAGTCTTCTTTTCATGGCCAAGGTTATTGAAAAAATTGTTCAGACCCAATTACAGGACTTCATTGAGCTAAATTCCCCACTTGATGAACAACAATGCAGTTTTAGACTATTCCATAGCATAGAGACTCTTATGTTAGCTCTCTTTGACAAACTTATCCGTGGCTTGAATAACCCTAGAAAGGCCTTTGTCTTAATATTTCTGGATATTGCCTCTGCATTTGATAGTATAAGTCATAAAATACTCCTCACAAGACTACAGTTGATAGGACTAAATGACACAGTAATCCAATAGTTTCAATCCTACATATCAGATCATATACAACAAGTCCAGATTGGTCAAAGAAAATCATCAATTTTTAAACAGGAACAAGGCATTACCCAAGGGTCTTCCCTCTCGGCACTGCTATTTAACTTATATTTAACCAATATGTAACATCTTTAAAAAACACAAGATGAAATATCATATCTATGTGGATGATATCATTGCTAAATTAATTGAAAAAGCAGTACAAATTCAAACGCAAGATTACATTGACAGCTCAGCCCCCCTTGATGATCAGCAGTATGGGTTTCGCCCCAGACACAGAGTAGAGTCACTTCTAACAGTTCTAATCGATACACTTGTAAGAGGGATAGACAACTCAAAACAAGCATTCTTACTCATATTCATTGATGTCTCTGCAGCCTTTGACAGTGTCCACCATTCAACAATGATCAATAAACTTAGGCAAATAGGTATAAAATCTGCTGTTCTAGATTGGTTTACCTCTTATCTAACTGACCGAACTCAAACGGTACAAATCGGTAACCTTACTTCAAATACATACAATCAAGAACTAAGCCTCCCCCAAGGTTCGGCACTGTCAGCGTTACTATTTAACATATACTTAAAACACATCTGTAAAATCTTTAAAAAATTCAATGTCCACTATCACCTATATGCGGACGACATTATGATGTATGTCCCTTTCAAAATACCAAATATCCCTTTACAACTTATTAACGATTGCCTCAATGAAATAAACACCTGGCTAAATGAAAACAACCTATACATCAATCACTCAAAAACAGAAGCACTAATAGTAACTAAAAACACAACTTTCATTCCCCCCTCACATATTACACTGCAGAACAACGACATCAAACTAAAAACTGAAGTACGTTACTTAGGCGTTATTCTAGACAAACACCTCAGCATGGACACACACGTAAGAAATATAACAAAAAAAGTTTACTTTAAACTTAAAATATTAAAGCAACTTCGTCCCCTAATGCACCTACTAGATTTTCAACGAGTTATACAAGCAATAATAACCCCCCAATTCGACTTTGCAAATCAAATCCTACTAGGTGCAACAAAACAGACCTTGAAAAAACTTCAATTAGCACAAAACGCGGCAGCTAGGACCATAACGAAGACCCCACCTTTTCAACATATAACACCTATATTAGAATATTTACACTGGCTCCCGATTCAAATCCGAATAGATTACAAAACTCTTTTAACTACCTACAAAGCCATAAATAAAACAGCACCCCCGACCATAAATAACCTCATCAAAATAGAGCCTACTCATAATCTGCAAAGGAGAGACCAGTTAAACAAATTAACACCACCAAAAGAATTTATAAGGGCCAAAAAAAACACAAATAAGAAAGCCTTCTCCCATGCAGCCCCCATATTGTGGAACACAATCCCATCAGAATTAAGATCCTTATCTGAAATCATGGAGTTTAGGAAAAGACTTAAAACACACCTATTTACAATGCACTATGGTTCCTTGACGAATTCACCTCTCACCTCTCAGCTAGATAAAGGATAGCCCTACTCCAGCTAACATATTCTTCCAGGAAAAGAATGAAGTACTGAAGTCCTAAACCAATGTATTGAAAACAATTGAATAACAAATAACTCTGTATATAGTTTAATTCTGTTCCTTTGTACATAGTTTACTATTGCTAATTGTTGATTGTAAGCTCCAATTTGTTATATGTAAAAACAGCTCTCCCTGTTTACTGTTGTTCCATGTAAACTGCATCTGATCAATGGAAGGAGGGGTATATAAAAAATCTGTTAATTAAATTAAATTAAATGCTATATCTCCCCATAGATATAATCAACCCCAACCATCACCAAATAACATCTTGCCTTAACAAATCAGTAAATTGGCTAACCACACACAAAGTAAAGATAAACTATAAGAAAACTGAAGTGTTATACGTTTCCAGAAATCAAAACTTTGTCCCCCCCCCAAAAAAAATTCCTCATTCAAGAGACCAAACTGGATGTCAAAAAAGAAGTAAAATACCATGGGGTCACACTTGATCAGTCTCTTAATATGCTAACACATATAAAATTGGTTACCAAAGCTATCTTTTTCAAATTACGTATGATTCAACATCTTGGACCATTACTTGATAGCTATGACTTTAGATCTGTTCTCCAAGCCTTAATCACAACACATTTTGATTTCTGTAACAGTATTCTGCATGGATTGCCTAAGAAAATGATAAATCAGCTCCAGATGACTCAGAATCTCACAGTCCGAATCATTTATAAGGCTCACCATTCACAGCATATCATCCCCCTACTCCATAATCTACACTGATTGCCCATTGTAAGCTGAATTAAACGTAAGAACCTGATGATTATCTTCAAACTGCTCAATAACATCGCCCCATCTTATCTATCTTCCCTTCTCATCAGACCCTCTAATACAAGGATCAGAAGCTGCTTGCAAAACACCATTGAGATAACTTATGATTTCCGGAAAACAAAATGTTCCGTAAGGAAATGAAAACATACCTGCTCATCGAACATTACGGCAACTCGCCTGATAATAAAGAAATATACCCAACATAGTAATAACAGTAACTCAAGACTCTTTAGCCTCATCCCCCCCCACCCCAATATTTCCTCTATCCCAGATCTCCCACCCTTAACTGCTTCAGTCATAGTTAAATCATATATTTATCGAATACACATTAACTTAGGACCCCAATTCTCACTCCTAACATGATAATTGTTGCCCAAGATTATTCACAGATAATTGACATATGTTATATGTACATATGTCGAATATATTATGTTATGTGTAAATAGTTAACCAGCTGTTAATAATGCTACTTATTGTTCTAAGTTATAATGTAACTATCCTGTTCTTTGTTCAATGTAAACCGCCCTTGATCTTTAGAAGGAGCAGTATAGACAACCTTTTAAATAAAATTAATAAAATAAAATTGGGCCTATGGACAAAGGGACAAGTAAACTAGTGGATTGTAGGTTTGCATGAGGGGCTATGAGCGTATGTTTAGCAAGTGTAAGGTATAGGAAGGTGTAGGTGTGTAGATGTGTATGTATGCATGAATGTGTCTTTGGAGAAAGCATAAAAAGGAATGAGTTCTTTATTTAAAGAAAACCAAACAAATACAATCTTTGTTATTGAAGCTTGTTACAGATGACGTATTTTCTCACAAGAACCTTTAGGTATACATTTTGTAAATTTGCTTGCTTTTAAATGCCTGTTAAATTGGGATACCTAGAGCATTTCCCCTGCATAAAAAGCTTCTTCTAAAACTGAGTAATTCCTAAAACTGAGGCGTGTACCATGCTCTGGAGAGGATTTGGGAGGAGCATGGGCGAAGTCGCAGCTTACACACATAGTTTATGCACTAACATTTATTGAGCAGGCATAAATTTTAGAGCCAACAATCTAAGTGCCTTGGGGTAATTTTATAGTCATTTTTGTACATACGAGTTGTGCCCATATGCATGATTGAAAGGCCTGTTATAACCCTGACTGCCACACACATTAACATGATGGCATGTACTTTGCTGGTGAACATAGCTGGGGGGGGGGGGGGGAGGGGGAAGAACAGTGTGGGGTGGAGCATAGTAACATAGCATGGGCAGATTTCGCAAGTATGCATGTAGATTATATCAAATATCTTAATTTATGCATGTGCTTCTATAATCTACATGTGGACATTTACACCTGTTCTACAGTAGCTGTAAATGTCTACGTGCCTTGATATAATATAGGCACCTGCATACCTTCTTATTTTAGGTAGCCCGATGTACAGTTACCCTCTATTTCTGCAGCATTTGTGCAAGTATTTAATAAAGACATATAAGCTAAAAATGGTTGCCTTCTCTACTTCCAGACCTTGGCACTTTGTTATAAATTAGATTCCACTCGTGCATTTTAAAGTACCTGAATACTCTTGGTGAAATGCTAAAGAATATGGTAGTGATATCAAGTGCCATTTAGTCTAAAACCATTCAATGGGCCCATCAGAACCTTTCCTTTAAAATCCTGGGATCTGTGTCAGGCTGATGGCTGAGTGACAGTGCTGAGCACTGACATGGGGAATGTGAGTAGGGCAGGAAAAGCTCTGGAAGCTAAACATGTGCAAGCCAAAGAGTTTTGGGCTCATTTTTGTTCATCAGAATATACCCATTCGGTTAGTCTGAACCATTCATGCATTCATCCCATTTGTCCCCATTAAAATCTATGGGAGGAGCTATTTTCCAGTGCAACAGTCAGGTTTGCCATCTATTTTCAATCAAACCTGCTTGAAACTTTATGGCAGGCGTCTCTAGCAGCTCTATATGCCATCAAGACTGGCACAAACACCCAGGTGCATCAGAAGAGGGGCAAAGAGTATGGACAGTGGCAAAATGTATATCAGATACCACCATCAGAAGGGCAAAGCAGTACAAAGAGCACAATGAACGCTTCAAGATGGTAGAAACAAAGAAAGAGCAGATAAAGACCATATGGCCTATCCAGTCTTCCCTTCTATAGCCCAACTACTGAGCTGTGTTTGTCCCATGATTTAGAATTCAGATACAGTTTTCATCTCTACCATTGCCACTGAGAGACTATTCCATGCATCTACCATTCTTTCCATAAAGAAATATTTCCTCAAAGCAGTACCACAATTGGTGCAAACACACCAAGACACTATGAAAGGAGTAAAGTAACAAAGAGATGAGCACTGCACACAGATTGTCTGGAAGGCCCTAAATTATGCCAGGAGGACCATCAAGCTGTATGGAAGGCCTTAAAGCAGCAGAAGAGAGCCAACAGAGCAGCAGAAGAGGTGGCATGAGCCCAGGCTACGAGAGTGGGGTGAGTTCAGCTGAGCTGTGTGTCTAGAAGTTAGAGTACCAGCATAGGAAACTTAAGTACAAAGGAAGATCACCCCTATGGTGAAAGAAGCATTCATGAAGTACATAGATGACGTGCCGAGGGATGTAATCAAGAATCAAAGGATGAATCATGGTGAAGGCTGCTAAAAACAATGGGAGTGGGGCTACAGTGAAGAATTGAGATGGGCCAACACAGCAGCAAGACAATCTAAATAGTTGAGACAGAAGACTGATAGTTGACAAGTACAGTAATTGAAGATGGTGGATGTGAGGGCAATCTGTCACCTCATGATACAGTAGATAGGATCAATCCGGTGATCAGGCAGGCTAGGCAGGTGTCCCCTTCCTCTATCAGTGCTCCATGCTCATCCCTCCTGACAGAAATGCCATTTTTCTGATAAGTAGTAGTAGTAGTAATACTGCTATACTCTTGAGAGAAGAATGACATTTCTATCAGGAGGGATAAACATAGGGCACTGACAGAGGAAGGAGACACCTGTCTAGCCAGCCTGATCGCTGCATTGACTTTCGAATAGACCATATGAAGGCTCTGATCTTGGTCCATAAAGCATTTTACTCTGGTATTTCTGAGTATCTTTCCAAATATTTAATTGCCTACATGCCCCACTGGACTTTACGATCTCTTAATGCACACTTATGAGTGGAGGAGTAGCCTAGTGGTTAGAGCAACAGCTTAATATCCAAGTGAGCTGTATTCAATTCCCACTGGCACTCCTTGTGATCTTTGGCAAGTCACTTTACCCTCCCTTGCCTCAGAAAAAAAGGCCTGGCACTCTACTTCTGGTCATACCTTGCCAAGAAACCCCAGGGGCTGCTGGAATGCCAGGAGTCAGCATTGATGTAATGGCACCTTTTAAAAAAATGCATGCTTACTGGTGGTGAACAATATCCACCACTGCTCCCACAAAGCATCAAACACCCCAGGAACAAATAGATCACAGTGGGTTCTGGTAGATTGAGACCTGTAATGCACAGACATCCTATGCATCAAAAGATATCCCTGCATAATACCTTCTCTGCCTTGGCTAATGAGGATGAAGAACTGAGGGAGGAACTGGCTGCAATGAAGTGCACATCTTCTAAGATACAAACTGAACAAAGTCCACCACCGCTCCCACAAAGAATGAAACACCCCAGGAACAAATGGATCACAGTGGGTTCTGATAGATTGCAACCTGTGACACAGAGGCATCCTATGCATCAAGAGATATCCTGCATAATGCCTTCTCTGCCTTGGCGAATGAGGATGCCCAATCCAAAGAAACTGAAGGGCCCTTAAATGAGACAGACAATGCCCAATCTCCTGCTAAAGGACCAAATATGAAGAAAACCTCACCAAACAGCAAACTACTACTACTTGGAGATTCCATCATCAGTGGCATCAACTTGGGAACACAGTTCAAAGGAGAGAAGATAGTCAGGTGCCTCCCAGGCTCTTCAACCAGCAAGAACACAAACCACATTGTTGAAGTACTTAGCACAGAATGTGAACACTCCAAACTTGATGTTGTTATCCACTTGGGCACAAATGACCTGGCTAGAAACAGTGCCTCTATAGTCCAAAAGGACTTCCAATCTCTGGGAGAGAAACTCAAGCCCATTGTTAACACTGTTGCATTCTCAGAGGTTCTACCTGTGCTTGGTAAGGGGGCAAAAAGGCTGCACTGCATTAACAGCTTTAATACATGGCTTCAGACCTGGTGCAAACAAGAAGGATTTAGATTTATTGGCAACTGGGGTAACAGATGGAACAGCAAGAGACTATACTGTGCTGATGGACTACATCTCTCTGTTGCAGGGAAAAGAATCCTAAGTGAAAATTTCAAGCAGTATGTGGATATGCATTTAAACTAGAAAAAGGGGGTGATGGATGTAGAAGGTCAAGCTCTGGACATCACCCCCTGCAAAAGCAGATTAAAATCAGAAACAGCCACAATTTTAAACCACACATCAAAAACAAGTGGGAAGATGTAGGCAGAACAAAATCAATGCTAAATACACACAAGCCAGGTAAATGCTGGAAAGCAATGAGCACAAATGCTCGAAGCTTAGCCAACAAAGTTCCAGACCTAGAAGTCCTAATCGTGGAAACGGATTTGGACATTGTGGCTATTACAGAAACATGGCTAAACGAATCGCATGATTGGGATATAGTCATACCTGGCTATAATCTATTCAGAGGAGACAGAGAAAATGGAAGAGGAGGAGGAGTAGCCTTGTATGTCTAAAGCAATATTAAAGTTACTGAAATGCAGGGGGCATGGGGAAAAGAAGAAGCACTCTGGAGTGTGTTGGAAAGAGAAGATGGCACTGTCGTCCATACTGCTGTAGTCTACAGACCTCCAACCCAAATTGAAGAGATAGATAATGAATTGATTATAGATATTGCCAAGATAGCCACAAAAGGGGAAGCAATCATATTGGGAGACTTTAATCTACCTGATAAGGATTGGAGTACTACTTCTGCAAATCTGGAAAGAAGCAAAAAAATCGTGGATGCTCTCCAAGATGCGTTACTTAGACAAATGGTGATGGAACCAACCAGGAAAAGCTCAACGCTGGATTTAGTGCTCACCAACGGTGATAGCATGTCGAATGTCTGTGTGAATGCCCCTGTGAGCAGCAGAGATCATCACACAGTGTGGTTTGAGATAAAAGCCAAGGTACAAGCCAATCATAGCAAGCTCAAAGTCCTAAACTTCAAAAACACTGACTTCAATAAAATGGCCGAGTACCTAAAGGAGGAGTTGACAGGGTGGAAGGAGATTAGGGAAGTGGAATTGCTATGGGCTAAACTAAAGGTGGCAATAAAAGGGTCAACAAATAAATATGTAACAAAAGTAAACAAAAACAAGAGGAGAAGAAAACCCATTTGGTTTTCCATAGAAATGGCTGCTCAAATAAAGGCAAAAAAACACAGCTTTCGCAAGATTCAAAAGCTCGTAAACAGAGGAACACAGAAATGAATACAGGATCAAACTCAAAGAGACAAAGAGAGAAATAAGGATAGCAAAATCAAAGACAGAGGAAAAGATGGCTAATGATGTTAAGTGTGGTGACAAAACCTTCTTCAGGTATATTCAGGAAAGGAAGAAGATCAGAGGTGGAATTGCAGGACTCAGAAGTGCTGCGAACGGACTGGTGGAAAGTGACATTGGAAAAGTGAAATTGCTAAACAAATACTTCTGCTCTGTTTTTACTAAAGAAAGTCCTGGAGAAGGACCACCTGTGACTCCCAAATATTATAAAAATGGGAATGAAGTAGATACCATACCATTCACAGAAGATGATATGTTAGAACAACTTGCAAAACTGAAAGTGGCAAGGCCATGGGACCAGATAGGATACATCCCAGGATTCTGAAAGAGCTCAGAGTGGTTCTTGCAGGGCCATTAAAGGATGTTTTCAACAGATCCTTGGAAACAGGAGAGGTTCCTCAGGACTGGAGAATGGCTGATGTCATACCTCTACACAAAAGTGGTGACAGGGAAGAAGTGTCAAACTACAGGCCCGTGAGGCTTACCTCGGTGGTGGGAAAAGTAATGGAGGTGCTCCTGAAAGAGCGAATAGTGAACTTTCTCAAAACCAGCAGGTTGCAAGACCCGAGGCAACATCGTTTTACATAAAGCCGATCTTGCCAAACAAATCTGATTGAGTTCTTTGGCTGGGTGCCCAGGGAGCTAGATCAGGGACATGCGATGGATGTCATCTACCTGGATTTCAGCAAAGCCTTTGATACTTTTCCTCATAGGAGGCTTATCAATAAACTCAGTAGCTTGGGGATGGATCCTAAGATGGTAAATTGGATCAGAAATTGGTTGACTGACAGACGACAGAGGGTGATGGTAAACGGAGCTCACTCGGATGAAGGGAAGGTGATTAGCGGGGTGCCCCAGTGTTCGGTCCTGGGCCTGGCACTGTTCAATGTATTTGTGAGTGATATTGCTGAAGGACTGAATGGAAAAGTATGTCTTTTTGCAGATGACATGAAAATTTGCAAAAGAGTTGACTCCCCAAGGGAGTGGTTAACATGAGGAAAGATCTACATAAGCTGGAAGAATGGTCTAATGCTTGGCTATTAAGATTTAATGCAAAGAAGTGCAGAGTCATGCACTTGGGTAGCAGAAATCCAAAGGAAATGTACGTGATAGGGGGCGAGAGGTTAGTATGCACAGATCAGGAGAAAGACCTTGGTGTGATTATTTCTGAAGATCTCAAGGTGGCAAAACAGTGCGACAAGGCGGTGACAAAAGCCAGGAGGATGTTGGGCTGCATACAAAGAGGAATCACCAGCAGAAAGGAAGAGGTACTTATGGCACTGGTGAGGCCTCACTTGGAATACTGTGTTCAGTTTTGGAGACCGTATCTTGCGAAGGATTTAAAAAGACTGGAAACTGTTCAGAGGAAGGCGACCAAAATGATTTGGAGCCTGCGTCAGAAGCCCTATGAGAAGAGACTTGAAGATCTAAACATGTACACTTTGGAGGAGAGGAGGGACAGGGGAGATATGATTCAGACTTTTAAATACTTGAAGGGAAATAATGAACAAACAAACCTCTTCCAAAGACGGGGAAGCTGTACAACTAGAGGGCACAACATGAAACTGCGAGGTGGTAAATTGAAAGGCAATGTCAGGAAATACTTTTTCACAGAAAGGGTGGTGGATGCTTGGAATGCCCTCCCGATGGAAGTGGTGGGGGCAAACACGGTGACGGAATTCAAATGGCATGGGACAGACACAGTGGATCCCTTTACAGCAACAGGATAAAATCAAAATAAACTGAACCATCTAATTTCTCAACAAATGGGGGTGTCTTACATGGAGTGGTGGGTTCACCCCTAAACAGGGACGTGGGGAGGGGTGGCGGAGCAGTGGGTGCACCTACTCTTGCCGTCGTGCTGGGCAGACTGGATGGACCGTGCTGGTCTTTATCTGCCGTCATTTACTATGTTACTATGTTACTATGTAACACAAACCAGATGCATGGTTTGACTTGACTCAACCAAAATGTCTACCTTCTATGCTGTCACCCCACAGTTATGAAATTCCCTTCTACACTACCTAAGAGAAGAACCTTCCCTTAGAAATTTGAAGGCTTACCTTTTTAAGGTAGCTTTTACCTAGCTCACAACCCACAACACACTTAGCTCTAACGAAATAACGATCCTATCTCTTATGCCCTAATACCTAAGCATGTATATAGTTATATCTGTTATGTATTGTCTTATGTATATAGACACTACACTTTGTTAGTTAATTGTTTTAACACGGTTCCAGTTTAAACTCACTTTGTTTAATTTACGATATTTTAAGATGTTCTATGTAAAATTAAGATGTTCTATGTAAAACAAACTTCGCTTTGTTGACTGTTGTTATTTGTACACCGCAACTGATCTCTGGAAGATGCGGTATAAAAATGAGTGTTAAATAAATAAATAAATAAATAAAAAAGAGCCGGCAACTCCAGTTTTTACTAACCATAGGAGAGACTGCAGACAATGATGATAACATGGATTTTTCCACCCATTCCCTTCCCTTTCTTTCCCCTACCACAGTTTCCCCATTCTCTCACTTTCTTTTATTTGGCTTTTTTAAAATTTAACTTGGTTGTAAACTGCTCTGATACCCAGTGATGGGAGGTATATCAACTAATAATAAACCATAAACCATAATCCTTGCCCTAATACAGAACCACACCATCCAGTGATCACTGTAACATCAGAAACACTTTCCCCATTCATAATCACCAGGTCCAGTATGCCCCCCCCCCATGTGTGTTCTGTTACCAGTTGTCAGAATAGTTCTCTCTAAAGAGTATCCAGGATCTCCTTACTTCTAGATGACACTGCAGCAGGGATGTCCCAGTCAACATCCGGCATATTGAAATCAACAGCATTTCTCCTTTCATAACAATGCTGTGAATGTCTTCAATTAAATCTCTGTCCATCTCGTCTGCCTGTAAAGGAGGTCTGTTGTTGTTGTTGTTAAGTGCTGTCGAGTTGGAGTCGACTCATGGCGACCCTCTGGATAGCTATCCTAAATTGTGTTCGGTCTTCAGTCAGGCGACTCATTGTTGACAGACTGGTACCCGTAGCTGCTGTTATTGTATCGTTCCATCTCCTTGCTGGACTTCCTCTTTTGCGTTGACCTTCTATCTTGCCAAGCATGATGTCTTTATCTAATGATCTCTCTCTCCGCATGATGTGTCCAAAGTATGAAAGTCGAAGTCTTGTCATCTGAGCTTCTAAAGAAAGCTTAGGTTTGATCTCCTCTAGTACAGACTGGTTTGTTCTTCGGGCAGTCCATGGTATACACAGTATTCGCCGCCAGCATCATAATTCAAAGGCATCAATTTTCTTCCTGTCTATCTTTTTCACTGTCCAGCTTTCACATCCATATGATGTTATTGAAAATACCATGGCTTGAACAAGTCAAATCTTTGTATGGAGAGAGACATCTCTGCTCTTGAGAATCTTATCTAGGTCTTTCATAGCCATTCTGCCAAGAGCAATGCGTCGTCTGATTTCTTGACTGCTTGTTGCTTCTTTATTGATAGTTGATCCAAGTAGGTTAAAGTTATTCACGATTTCAATTTCCTCTCCTTCGACGATGAACCTGTTGATTATGCCAGTTGTCATTATCTTTGTCTTCTTTACATTAAGGTGCAGGCCCATTGTGAGACTATGTTCTTTGATTGTGAGAAGCAAATGTTTCAGATCACCTTCACTTTCCGCCAGTAATATGGTATCATCAGCATAGCGAAGGTTGTTGATGAGTCTTCCACCAATCTTCACACCTCTGTTGTCTTCATACAATCCTGCTTCTCTGATGATTTGTTCTGCATATAAATTAAACAGGTAGGGGGAAAGTATGCAGCCTTGTCTTACACCTTTGCTTATTTTAAACCATTCTGTTTCTCCTTGTTCCGTTCGAACTGTTGCTTCTTGATCAATGTACAGATTGTGCAAGAGAACGATCAGGTGTTCTGTTACACCCATGCTTCTTAATGTGGCCCAGAGTTTCTCATGGTTTACACAGTCAAAAGCTTTGCTATAGTCGATAAAGCACAAATAGATATCCTTTTGGTATTCTTTAGTCTTTTCAAGGATCCATCTCACATCCGCAATGATGTCTCTCGTTCCTCGCCCTTTTCTGAACCCTGCTTGCACTTCAGGTAGTTCTTGTTCCAGGTATGATTGTAGTCTCTTTTGAATAATCTTCAGTAGAATCTTGCTGGCATGTGGGATCAGAGCGATTGTGCGATAATTTCCACAGTCAGTTGGATCACCTTTCTTTAGTATTGGTATAAACACAGATCTTTTCCAGTCAGTTGGCCATGATGCTGTCTTCAAATATTTCTTGGCAGAGCCTTGTAAGTACGGTAACAGCTGCATCAGATTGCTGTAATACTTCTATGGGAATGCAATCAATGCCTGGTGCTTTGTTCTTTGATAAGGCTTTCAATGCTGCTTCAACTTCTTCTTTCATCACCAATGGTTCCAGATTATAAGGTACAGGTTGAAACGGCCGTTGGTCCACTTGATCTTTATCATATAAAAACTCTGTATATTCCTTCCATCTTTTCTTGATCTTCTCAGCATCATTCAACATAGAACCTTGAGCATCTTGTAACATTCCAATTCGAGGCTGGAACTTTTTCTTTAACTCTCGTAGCTTTAGGAAAGCTGATCTTGTTCTTCCTCTAATAGTTTCTGCTTCTATTTCCTTGCATGCGTCATTGTAGTACTTTTCCTTGTCCTGTCTTGCTGCACGTTGGTAATCTCTGTTGAGTTCTGTGATTGTCTTTCTTTCTCCTCTGGCTTTAGCTTCTCTGCATTTCTGGGCAATTTTCAGAGTTTCTTCCGTCATCCATTTTCGCCGTTTTTTCTTTTTTACCTTTTGTAGAGACTTCTCGCTTTCTTCCAACACAACCTTCTTGATGTCATTCCATAACTCTTCTGGAACTCTATCATTTGTATCTAAAGCAGCAAATCGATTTTGCAGGCAGTCTTTAAATTCTAGTGGTATATTCTCAAGGTCATATTTTGCTGCATTCATGAGTGGTTTGCTCTTTTTCAGCTTTAGCTTGAGTTTGCATACTAGAAGTTGATGATCTGTACCACAGTCAGCTCCAGGTTTTGTCTTTGTTGATGTTATAGAGCTTTTCCATCGTTGACTTCCACAGATGTAGTCAATTTGATTTTTATACAATCCATTGGGTGAAGTCCATGTGTACAGTCGCCGCTTGTGTTGCTGGAAGAAGGTGTTCGAGATGAATAGATCGTTGGTCTTGCAGAATTCTATCAGTCTTTCTCCAGCTTCATTTCTGTTGCCAAGTCCATATTTTCCAACTACTTTGTCTTCTTCTTTGTTGCCAACCTTTGTGTTCCGATCACCCATGAGTATCAGGATATCCTGTTTGCATGTTCTGTCAATTTCAGCTTGTACTTGTTCATAAAACTCTTCAATTTCATTCTCTTCTGCAGCTGTTGTTGGGGCATATACTTGAATTATAGTTGTGTTGATAGGCATTCCTCATAGACGAATAGAGATTAAGCGTTCGCTGACTGCATTGTATTTCATTACAGTTCTTGCAAGTTTCTTCTTTATTATAAATGCAACACCATTTCTTCTTTGTCTTTCATTTCCAGCATAGTAGACCATGTGATCATCTGATGCAAAGTGCCCGATGCCAGTCCATTTCAGTTCGCTGACACCCAACAGATCAAGTTGTACACGTTCCATTTCATTCTTGACCACCTCCAACTTCCCTTGGTTCATGCTTCGTACGTTCCATGTTCCAATGTGTAAGACATCTTTACAGCTTCTGACTCTCATTTCATGCGCAGCTACATCAGCAGTCAGACGTCCCGAGGGCTTTGATCCAACCACATCATAAATGCTGGCTTTACTATGAAAAGTCTTCAGCTCTTCCCCAGTAGCTAGTTGAGTGCCTTCCAACCTGGGGGTCTCATCTTCCAGCACTACAGTACAATTTGTTTTGTTGTAACTATCCATTGGGTTTTCATGGCAAGACACAGAAGTAGATTGCCGGGCCTTTCTTCCGCGCAGTTTAAGTTTGGTGTTGTTGCCGTCGTCACAGAAATGTGATCCTCCGCCGTCAACACTATCCCATTCTGCTGCAGCCCAGATGGGTGGTTTGTCTTGGTCTGGCATCTCAGCTGAGACCTGTCCATCTTGGGAGACCCTGCCAGTAATTAAACTACTGATAGTTTAACTCTCAGCATCACTGATGCACACAAGCCCTCACAGCATGACAAGCTGCAAACCAAGTGAGGGAGGAGGTCTGAGGTCTGTATATAACACCAATTCAAATTGATGCTGCATTTCCTCTTTCCAGTTTAATCCATGATGCTTCCTCCTTTCCTCATAAGCCCTGCAATTCCTAGCTTTAATATTATTCTTTATATATAGGAACCACTTCTCCTCCTTTTCTTCCTACCCTCTTCTTCCTGAATAAATTATAGCTTGGTATAATTACATCCCAGTCATGATTCTCTGTAAATCATGTTTCACAAATCGTCACTAAATCCAAGTCAGCCTCTTCCATGAAGGCTTCAACATCCAGAATCTTATTTTCCGCACTACAGGTCTTAATATATTCCATTTTCCAGATGCTGCCCCATTTACCCATTTTTAAAAAGGCATTTAATGGTTTACTTATCTGAGGGCTTTTACTTACCCGGGGGACTTTCTTTACCCTTCCAGCAAATCTATTTTAAAGGCTTCTTCAGTAGGTTAGCCAGTATGCTGTGCAGGGCGGTGCTACCATTAGGCAACTAGGTAGTTGACTAGAGTGCTGAGACTCCGGGGGCACCGCCTGCACCCATAATTGCCACTGGTGCCCCTCTCTGGGCTGACAATGGCAGAAATTATCCCTGAAACCTTGACTTAGCACTAACCCTCTGGCTCCGGGGCTGCATCACAATTTCATTCTATTCAATCTGCTGCTTTGGCCCTGGACTTCCGGTTTTGTATAAACCAGAAGTCTACTGCAGAAGGGGTGCTGAAGCAGCAGATTGAATAGAATTAAAACATGTCGCAGCCCTGGAGACAGAGGCTAAGTGCTGCATCGCAGTTTTAGGGGTAATTGCCTCCGCAGCTGGCACTGGAGAGGGGCGCCAGCGGTAGCATCCCAGACCACTTATAACAAAAGCATCCTTTGAAGGGTTAAATGACTTGCTCAAGGCCACAAGGAGTGTCATTGGGCTTTAAAGGCTTGTCTCTAGGACTCCCAGGCTGCTGCTTTAATCACTAGGCTACTGCTCCATTTTTTACATACAGAATTGCAGTGTTGTGAAAGTACTCCATTTGGATGATTCCTTAGGTCTTAGTTCCCTGAAGAAGGCTTTGGCCGAAACACATGTCAGGCAGACCCTGTTATTAATAAAGCACTTTCCTCCAGTGGCTTGGCTCTCCTGCTCCTTTGTGCTTCCTTGTGCCTGCAGGAGGTGCCTTCCTTCTGCGCATCTCTAAATTTACTGCCATACGTTCTAACTTTCCCTTCTTAATCTTTAGACTTCTCATATGTGCATAGCAGTCAACAGGGTACTTTGGAATCATTTATCTCTGTTTTGGATTTAAATACTCCAGGACTACTTCAGCTTTTATCATAATCACTCTATCGGGATATTCTAACGTCTGTATTTTGCCAATATCTTTTAAAGATACCTTTCTCCAAACCATGCACCCCTAAGCAACTGTCAGAGCAGCTTTTAAACTAGAACCGTAGGAAGGCTATCTCCATTATAAAGACTGGCACCAGCAGCCTTATTCCACTCTGATTAAGGAGAAGCCCACCCTTTTGGAATAGGGTCTCCCTTTCCAAGAATGTTGCCCAGTTCCTAACAAATTTAAATTCCTCCTCCTTGCACCATTGTCTCATCCACCCATTGAAACTCTGGATCTCTGTCTACTTCTTTGGTACTACATGTGGAATGGGGAGCATGTCTAAGAATGCTATCCCTAGAGGTTCTGAACTTTTACTTCTACTTAAAAGAGGCAATGCAGCTCATCCTAGAGTGATGTCACCTGGTTCCGAAACCCTTAGTCTTGGATTGACTGGGTTGTACCCAGTGGCGGGATTTGATCCGAACAGGAACTGGTTCAGATCGATCTTGCTGGTGGCCACTGCAGAGCAGCAAATCACTGGTGGCCCAGCAGCCCAATCCCCCCACCCACCAGTATTTTGATGACTTTGGTGCTTCCCACTAGCGGGTGGGGGGATTCCCGCCAGTGCAGCACCGACATCGGGACGCTGTTTTCGGCCGGTTCAGCAAATGCAGCCCATGGCAGGAACCGGTTCACGTGAACCAGCTGAATCCCACCACTAGTTGTACCTCTGGTGACTACTACTCAGTCAGAGTCTCCTTGTCTCTTGTGGCAAGCATGTATGTCTGTGCAAGTCCATGTCCCAAACACCAGGGGGAGTTCCAGTAGTTGCCTGACAGCCCTAGTAATTAATGGGGATAAGGGAATGGATGAGAGAAACCGTTTCCCTGTGACTAAGATGTTAAGCTCCACCTCAGGGCAGGTTAAATAGCAGCTGGGGAAACCAGGAATTGAAACTGGAAGTACAGTAAGCTGCAGGAGAAACCCAGGAAGCTTAAGAGATCCTGAAAGCCGGGTGTATCCAGGGGTGTCAGAACTAGATTGATGACTTGGCTCTGAGCTCCAGGAGAGTAGTGAGTTTGTGTTCCCCTTGGATTAATAAGAGTGGGGTTAGGGTTGCCAACTGGCTCCAAATGCGCCCAAAAGGTTCGATCCAGTCCTGGGTTTACCTCATTGCATGCAGGGATATTTACTTCTGATTTCTCCACTGCACTCCAAAAGAAAAGGAAAACAACAAGCCACTGCATACAATGGGGTAAACCCAGGACTGAATCAAGCCTGTCGGGCGCATCTGGAGCCAGTTGACAAACCTAGGTGGGGTAGAGTCCTAAAATGAAACAAATCAAACTGAAGCAAACTAATGCACATTTGAAATGCTGAATATTATATGTTAAACAGAATCCCAGGAGTTTGGGTGTGGTCTGCTACTGCAGGATAAGCTGAAAGTTATACATTATTTTACTGGAAAGTATGGGGGAGAAATGTGTGAGATTACCTTATGATTGACTTCAGTTTGGGGGTAAAAGAAATGAAATGTAAACTGAAGCAAATATTAAATGTTGAAGTTCTGTCTTCAGGATAGACTAGCTGAATGCTAATGACTTGCAGGGTATGGTAAATCAGCAAGGAGTGAGGAGAGTTGAATACTGCTTGATCTCTCTTTCAGTGCAGCTATGAGCTAAATGGAAAACCTGGCATGGATCCAGGTGCAGCAATGCTATGTGAAGGTTGTTGGCTGGAACTGCTTAATGGCTGAACTAAAGTCAAAGGCTTCCCGTGAAAGGAAGACTGGACGTGGATGAACTGTCTCTAATGTATTGTGCTCGGTTGGTTAAAGCCTGGGGAATAAAGCCACATATGAAGTACATTGAGAAAGTGGGTCATTTAAAGAGACAGTGTTTGGTTCTAAGAAATGGTCTGCTGAACTCAAGATATCTCTGAAGCCAAAGAAATTGTCATGAGATATCTTGATCTAAGTTGAAACTATTGGAGTGGTGTTACAATTGTGCAATCAAGCTTATGAGGGTAAATGGAGTATATTTGGAAACTTGTCTCCACATTGATGAAATAATGTGGAGAAACAATACGTGATTAGCATTACGGGAACATAGGAGTCTCACCCTATAGAGAAGGCAAGACCTATACCACAGCCATTCCCATTGGAGGACAATGACTGATCCAGTAAAGTGGAAGTATTCTTGTCAGCTTCTAAACCAGCAAATTGACAATCCTCCCCAGAGCGGTCCATGGGGGAGGACTCCACAGGATAACCCTCGGACCCTTCCCCACAGATTCCTATGCCACCTTTATGACTTATGAGGCCTGAACCAAACTAACTTGGGTTTCTGAAACAAAGAATTCTGGACTTGCTACACTGCAGAGAAGTGACAAGTTGTTTCTCTAAGCAAACTGAAAGCGAGATTGTTTGTTTTAGCTGCTGACTTTGAGAATGCAGGTGTTTGAAGCTTCTCAGTTCTAAGATCTTGAAGCAGGAATATTGTGGCAACCAACATGGAGCTTATACTGGTAAACAAGTTGACATCACCTATATCCATCTCTCATCACTGTCAATGCCATGCACCTGCTTGGAGCATAAAGGATGACTTCTGATTTGCTCTACTATTACCAGCAAGTTCTGGCATAGTCATAGAAACATAGAAACATGATGACAGAAAAAGACCACATGGCCTATCTAGTCTGTCCTTCCATATCAACAACTACAACAGTCCCCTTTTTACCTTTAGAGATCCTCTGTGTTTGTCCCATGCTTTTTTGAAATCAATTACTGTCCTCATCTCTACCACCTCCATTGGGAGACTATTCCACGGATCCACTACTCTTTCCGTAAAGAAATATTTCCGCATATCACTCCTGAATCTATCTCCCTTCACCCTCATCCCATGTCCCCTCGTAGCAGAACTTGCTTTCAATTGAAAGAGGCTCTCTCCCTGAACATTTATGCCACGGAGGTACTTAAACATCTCAATCATATCACCTCTATCCCACCTTTCCTCTAAGGTGTACATATTAAGATCCTTAAGTCTGTCCTCATATGCTTTATAATGAAGACCTCTAATCATTTTAGTAGCCACCCTCTGCACTGACTCCATTCTGTTCACATCCTTTTGAAGGTACGGTCTCCAGAATTGCACACTATACTCCAAATGAGGTCGCACCAAAGACTTATAGAGAGGCATTATCACCTCCTTTTTTCTGCTAGCCATTCCTCTCTGTATGCACCCAAGCATCCTTCTAGCTTTTGCCATCACCTTTTCTACCTGTTTAGCTACTTTAAGATCATCAGACACAACCACGCCTAGGTCCCGCTCTTCTTTAGTGGACAAAAGTACTTCACCCCCTATACTATATTGCTCCCTTGGATTGCTGCAGCCCAAATGCATGACCTTACATTTTTTAACATTAAATCCCAGCTGTCAAATTCTAGACCATTCTTCAAGCTTAGCTAGATCCCTCCTCATGTTATCTACCCCTTCCTGGGTGTCTACTCTATTGCAGATTTTGGTATCATCCGCAAAGAGGCAATCATTACCGAACAGCCCTTCCGCTATATCACTAACAAAGATGTTAAAAAGAATCGGACCAAGGACAGATCCCTGGGGCACACCACTGGTAACATCCTTCTCCTCAGAGTGAGCTCCATTTACTTGTACTCTTTGTCGCCTCCCACCCAACCAATTTCTAACCCAAGCAGTAACTTTAGGGTCCATCCCTAGGGTGCTCAGTTTGTTTATAAGTCGCCTGTGAGGAACAGTGTCAAAGGCTTTACTGAAATCTAAATACACCACATCAAGAGCTCTCCCTCGGTCCAACTCCCTGGTCACCCAGTCAAAGAAATCAATCAGATTTTTCTGACAAGACCTGCCTCTGGTGAATCCATGCTGCCTCGGATCCTGTAATCCGCTGGACTCCAGAAACCTCACTATTTTCTCTTTCAGCAGCGTTTCCAATAATTTACTCACCACCAAAGTTAAACTAACCGGCCTGTAGTTTTCAACCACATCCTTACTTCTGCTTTTGTGTAAAGGCACCACATGAGCCTCTCTCCAGTCCCTTGGCACCACTCCTGACTCCAACGAGCCATTGAAAAGGTCAGTCAGTGGAGTTGCTAGAACGTCCCCAAGTTCCCTCAGTATTCTAGGGTGTATCCCATCCGGTCCCATTGCTTTGTCTACTTTAAGTTGAGCTAGTTTCTCACAAACACAGTCTTCTGAAAATTGTTCAAGATGTCCCTCGCTTCTGTTCCTATTTGTGGGTGTTTTCTGAGGTCCTGCTCCTGGTTCTTCATCTGTGAACACAGAACAAAAATATTTGTTAAGCAATTCCGCTTTATCCTTATCAGCTTCTACATATTCCTCCCCTACACCCTTGAGTCTGACAATACCACTTTTGCCCTTCCTCTTCTCACTAATATAGCTGAAAAATGTCTTATCCCCCCATTTTATTGCATTGGCTATTTCCTCCTCCTTTTGAATCTTTGTCTTCTTGACTACTTTGCTAGCTTCTCTAGGTTTTTCCAAATACAGATGCCTGTCTTTCTCTCTCTGTGATCTCTTGTATTTCATGAAGGCCTCCCTCTTTTTCTTCACTTTTTCAGCTACTTCTTTCGAAAATCATAGCGGTCTCCTTTTCCTTTTACCTTTATTTACCATTTTAACAAAAAGGTTGGTTGCCCTTAAAATATCCCCTTTCAATTTTGCCCACTGTTTTTCTACATCCCCCAGCTGTTCCCATCCCACTAATGACTCCCTGAGGTATTGGCCCATCTTCGCAAAGTTAGTCTTCCTAAAGTCTAAGATCCTCACCTTTGAATGGATTCTAACAGCCATAGTCCTAATACTGAACCACACCATCTGGTGATCATTGGATGCAAAATGATCTCCCACTACAACATCAGAAACACTTTCACCATTGGTAAGCACCAAGTCCAGTATTTATTTTATTTACATTCTCTTATATACTGTGCTATTCTGCATCAGTGCGGTTTACATTGAACAAACTGAAATTACATTGAACAGGGCATTATAACTTGGAGATAACTATTTTACAGGGAACATGGGCTATAGAGGGTTAAGTGGCTTGCCCAAGACCACAAGGAGCACCTGTGGGACTAGAAACCCCATTCCTTCCGGCCCAAGGTTGCTGTCCTCTAGTGGGATTTGAACCCCTGGCCTTCTGGCCTGAAGTACCTTGCCCCAACCACTAGACCACTCCTCCACTCCACAGTATGGCCCCTTCATGTGTGGGGTCTGTTACCAATTGCCTGAATAGTTCTCCCTGTAGAGAATCCAGGATCTCCTTACTTCTAGATGATACTGCAGCAGGAATGTGCCAATCAACATCTGGCATATTGAAATCTCCTATCAGTAGCACTTCCCCTTTCCTAGCAATGCTGCATATGTCTTCAATTAACTCTCTGTCCACCTCTTCCTCTTGTGAGGGAGGTCTGTATATCACACCAATGCAAATAGATTTCTCTTTCCCTCTTTCTAGTTTAACCCACAATGCCTCCTCTCTCCCTTTTAAGCTCTGTAATTCCAAAGCTTTAAAAGTAGTTTTTATATATAGTGCCACTCCTCCTCCCCTTCTTCCTACCCTGTCCTTTCTGAATAAAGTATTGCCAGGTATAGTTACATCCCAATCATGGTTTTCTGTGAACCATGTTTCTGTAACTGCCACTAAATCCAAGTCAGCCACTCCCACCGAGAAACTGCTTCCAGAATCCTGATATTTGTGTATAAAGCTGACAAAAATAAAAAAGTAAAAGTCATTTTAAGACTGCCTAAAAGATAGGCATAACTTGACACCATTATTCTTATGCTCAATGCCCTAAGATGTTATGAGCACATCATTTGGGTTTTGTACTCTCAACTTCCCTGGAGTTCTGTAGACTTTTGTTTTGTCCGCTATACAAAGCTGAGCTTACACAACTGGAGCTGGGCACAATCAATAATCCCCACGTAAATGGAGCTGATGCTGTCTTCCAGAGCCCAGATTGGAATTTGACATCTTTTTCTGCCTCTAACAGGTTGTAAGGATTTTACTTATGTTCTTATGTTCAAAATGCCAAAAAACAAAATATGCCATACTGGGTCAGACCAAGGTCCATCAAGCCCAGTATCTTATTTCCAATAGTGGTCAATCCAAGTTTCAAGTACTTAACAGTTTCCCAAAAGACACACAGGTTCCACAATGCTTGTATTGGGGCAAGCAGTGGTTTTTTTCCAGATCCTCTTTAATAATGGTTTATGGACCTTGCCTCCAAGAACTTGTCCAAACCTTTTTTAAGCCCAGCTGCACTAATAGCTTTTACTACATCCTCCAGTAATGAATTCCAGAGTTTGATTACGCGTTGAGTAAAAATATATTTTCTCTTTTTAGTCTTAAATGGGTTACATTGTAGCATCATTGCATGTCCCCTAGTCTTTCTGCTTTTTGATGGCGCAAACAATTGATCTACGTTTACCTGTTCCACTCCATTCATTAATTTATAAACCTCTGGGGCTAGCTAGAGAGATTTCTTTAGTATTGTGAAGCCCAACCTGCTGATATAACAGCATTTAGATTTGGTTAGGGAAATTTATAATAGCTTTATTACTACAGTAAGTGCTAGGCTCAAAAATGAAACTTCTGCTATTACTACAACACAACTACCCCAGTCTTATATTCACTGGCATCTTTATTTTTCTAATAAATCTTTGAAAAAAAATGAGACTCTTCTTTAACTATCTTATTAGTGATAATTATTAATTACCTAGATGTAAATGATGCAGAAACTCTCCTAGGCATGAAAGATCCACAATATTTCTTACATATTTAGGAGTTCATGCCCTGGGTAATTGTCTGATAGTCACTAATTTGCATTGATTTGTGGTATATACTAGACTCACATTTATTGCCATAGTGTTGGAAGAGCTGCCAGAATTTGATAACAATAACCTTACCTTAGGAAAGGTAGTAAATCTCTTTCATGCAAAGTCTGAGGTGGACAAGTCATAAATATTTTTAATATTTATTTATAGAACTTAGTCCTCCCATCAGACTACCATCTAAGCGGTTACAACACAACAAATTATGAGCCAAAACAGAACACAGCATGCTTTTCTAACAAATCGAAGGCTTTTAGAAACAGATAGAGCCCGATTCAGGTAGGGGAACCTCCGAGCTGTCTAGACAGCCCAAGCAAGACTGGCCCATTTTGGACCCAATTTTGGACCGCAGGAACAAAACATTCCCGCAATAACCAGAATTGGGACTCAGGATGGACCAGCATGCCCCTGCCACCTGCGGGGATTTCCTCCCTCCAGGCGGCCACGACTCCCACAGCTTTGGCCCCCACTTTCCCTGCCACCCAACCCATGACCGGCCTGCTGTGACCTGGATCAGCCAGCGAGGACCCCCCCACACCTGGCCCCAGCCCCGGCCCCGTGGGATCCCCAAATATGATTGTTGGTTTTGTGCTGCTTATTCCAGGGCCATGACCTAAATCGATCTTGTACGTCCTGCCAGGCTGGCCTGCCCCCACTCTTCCCAATTTCCTACCGCCCCCCGCTGGCTCTCCCTGTCCTAATGCTCAGAATGTATGGGTAGAGCCGGAGGCAAAATACGGCCGAACGGCTTGTGGAGCTGCACGTCCCACCGGGACATGCAGCCCTGCAACCCGCATCCCAGAATTGAGCCCATAATATATTAGATTCTTACAAAAATTAAACAAGGCAAATCATATATCGCCCATGGTAAAGGGTTCCAAAACACAAGTCTTGCTACTGAAAATGCATGTTTATGTGCCACATTTTTATGAACAGTAGTCATTGGAGGAAGACACAATAAGTTCTGAGAGAGAGCACAATGCACATCTTGGAACATAGTTAACCAAAAGAGATGTCATTTCAGTATGGATAAGAGCAATACCTTGTAAAGCAGAAATAAATACTTTAACTGTATTCTGAAAGTCACTGGCAACCAATGCAAGTCGATAAGTGCTAGAGAAATATGCTCATGTTTCCGTAATCTGAGTATCACTCAAGCCGCAGAGTTTGGAGCAAATTGAAGTCATTTTAAAACATTGCAGTAAACTGAAAAATAGCACGTTACAATAATTCAACTAATACAGGACTAAAGATTACACTAAAATGAAAAGCATCTAGGAAGATTTCACTGGTCAACAAATTTTTACAAAAGTCACGTTACTGAAATAAAAAGTCATTTCTTATCAATTTTTATATGCTGAACATGAATATGACAGTGAAATTGCAAAGTTGGCTCTAGTTTTTTTGTAATCTACAAGAATTAATGTTTACATCATGAAATGCATGTCAATAGTAAATATAATAGGCCTTTGGTTAATACCTGTAAAAAAACAAGTCATAGTGGCATGTTTACTAAAAACCGCTAATTAGCGCGGCGCAAAATAGCGCACTAAAAGCGGTACTTAAGAGCGCTTAAACACCCCGCAAATGTGCGATGAAGCCCCGCACACTTGCGCGTCACAGTAACGGGTGCCGCACAAGTACGTGCCCGCAAATGTCCGATAGAGGCGTGGAAAGGCTAACGGAGGGCGGAGGAAGGCCCCGGAGGGGCGGAGAGAAGGGGTTAATGGGCGGGGAAGGGGAGGGGAGAGGCGCCCCGCACATTATCGGGGCTGAATTTAAAAAAAAAAAATAGCGCGAGTGAATCACTCGCGTTAGAATGCATTTAAAGGGAAGAGAAACCATTTCCGTCAGCAATGTACAGCAAAACCGGGGAAACCTGCAAAACGTGAGCAGTGTGATACATGTGCACAGCACAAAAGTACAATTATAAATAGAAAATGACCACCACAAAAATATGAAAAATAGTAATTCAGTTGGGGAACAGTTATAATGATGGTCAAAACTAGATAACACACCCAGGAAAGCTCCAAAAAAAAGAAATGATTTATGGAAAGGTGTACGGAGCGGAGACTCGTCCAAAAAACATTTCCCTTTTTCTGGAGCTGTCCTGGGAGTGTTATCTAGGGTTGCCCATTAATATCACTGTTGCCCAGTTGGGTTGCCCATTAATATCACTGTTGCCCAGCTTGGGTATATGTTTTCCCCCTTTGTTCCATGGTCATTCCCGGGTTTTATTTGCACGTTTGTCACCACACAGGGTGAAGGAGCCCACAGTAAAAATGCATACAGCAGGGTTTGTGACTCCATCCTGCCAGGTTTACTACCTCCAGGGGCTGCACTGTCTCTGTGGTGCAGAGGACATAGCCATGACCTCTAGGACTAGAAGACCAGAGGTTCAAATCCCAGCTGGGGCACTTGCCAGCCCAGTCCATATATTTTACCCACCACTAAACAAAGATAGAGCAGACACCCCTGTATTGCAGGGAACATAAGCATGGGGGAAACACCCATATGTTACCCAACACCACACACACCACAACAATGGGCATACCTACAGCCAAGTCCCCCAAATGCAGTCCCGTACTGCCACATTGCAATCAGGTCATCTGCTTTTTCTGAGAGAAGCTCATGCCAGCATGTTGGCGCACGAGTACATGTGGTGCAGGGGGCAGTGGCAGCTAGCCACAGAGGACAGAGGCCAAGCCATGTGCAGACTGGCACAGTCCACTGCAACACACAGGCCCTGCCGGATCCACAGGCATGGACGTTCCAGGGAATCCAGCCAATCTGTGGCTACAAGGTGGTGCAGTGCACACAGACAGTACATACAAGAACAGAAGGTCACAGGTTCAAAGCCCAGCTGGGGCTACCACCAATCCTTCCCACATATTTTCCCCACAGCTACACAGTGATAGTAAGGACAAACCTTTCGTGGCGAGGACATATGCAATGGTACTACGTCTATCTTTTACCCCACTGAGCACAGACACCATGTACAGGGGCAGTACCTAGAGCGGAATCTCCCAAATGCAGTCCTGGTGGGCCACACACCAGTCAGGGTCCATGCTGCCACTCATACAAATGCCTGTGCTGTATATCTATGCACCACCCCCATGGCATGTAGATGTAGCTCATGCATATTCATGAGGAACAGCAGGTAAACCCGATCAGTGTGATGCAAACCTGGACTGGAGTTGGGAATCTCTGCCGTAAAGCAGCAGCCAACAGGGGCAGACACACCCACACCCACACCCACAGGCCCCATTGGCCAATGTCTCCTGGAGAGGCAGAACATTGGACCCTGCGTGCATCTCCCAATACTAGCACCTGCATACCCTAGCAATGTAACCCTACACCTGAGGTATACGGTACACAGCTCTGAGACGCTTGCTAGGAGTACTGGCAGATAGATATCCATACATTACGCACATACTGCTAGTTGACCCCATCCGAACAATCTGTTTGGTGTTTGCGGTGCGTGCTCCAGCCCTTGCCTCTGACGGTGTTTACCACCCTAGGGAGTGACCCCCAGCAGTACTGCGTAGCATATCCATGCCTTGCCGTGCCCAGCACCGGTTTGGTGGGCAAGGCTAATTACCTCCTCAATAGTAGCACCATGATGGCATAGGTGTGGAATTGTGTGTCTGTCTATACAGTGGGTGTTGGCTGCATGCCCCTTCCACAGCCCACACTGCCAACACTGTTGCCAGTATTGGCCTGCCAATGTGCATAATGAGTAGCAAGGGACCATGGGTATATCTCAGACACAGTGGACTGACCAGGATGCAGCTGCACAGGGCATAGGGCACTGGCAGGGGCATGGTAGTGCCTGGCCACCACCTACACAGACAGGGTGACCTCTGTATGTGCTGCTGGGGGATCACTCTCACCCTGAGTGTGCAGTGATGGCAGCATGGCTAGGCACCCCCATAGTGCTATATTGTGATTCTCTCATGTTCACAGCTGATATGTGTTGTGATGGAGTGCCTTGCAGGGTGCAGTGGCTGATGGCTTGCTGCAGGTGAATATCAGATAGTGGTGGGGTGCATCTTTGAATATCCAGGCCTAATGTCTGTCTGATATTGTGTTATGGATGTGTGTGGAGCTGCTTGGACTGCCCTGTAGGGTGTCTGTTCCCTAGCAGTACTGGGGTTGATGGTCCACTCTACTGCCATTGGGGTGGGGATCTGTTGAGGGGAAGCCCTGTTTTATCCACCTGGGGGTCCCCACTAACTGAGCCAGACAGAGATCTCCAAAATGTTTATGCAGCACCTACCTATTCCACAGGTTATTGCTGCTTTGGAGCTCTGACATGGCCGCATTCAGCCATGGCTGGTGTTGTGGACCTGGTCCTGGGCACAACATCTCACACTCAGGGTGAGCACAGTAACCACACAATGTGATGGTGTTTAGCTACTCTTTGCCATTTGTCCACCCACTCAGGACACCCTACCAGGCCGAGGTGCTGTGTGGGTGCACACGGACACTTTCCCCTACCAGGCCGGGGAGCTTTAGGGGTGCATTTCCCATCCTGTGTTCAATCGTGGACAGCTGATTTGCATGTGCAGTGCATCATGGGTACGGGTGGTTCACAACAGCAGACTGTCAGTGAGGTGACGTACAGGCTATCTGCAGCCAGCCAGGGGCTGCTTACTGCTATAGAGCTGTAGCCCAATGGTTACGTCACTGCCTGTACAGCCAGATGTCATGGGTTCAAACCCACAGTGGGGTTATGTGATAGGGGTGTCCACAGATTTATTTTAATTTACTGTACATATGTTGCTGCCAGCAATACCACCCTCAGCGTACTGTACCCATAAGGTGCCTCTGAGGGTGCTTTATGGGGCGCCCTATAGGGCACGTTACGGTTGCCAGCCATATAGGGTGCACTATACATTATCCTGTGTCGCAACATACATGCTGCCCTATAGGGGACATTCTAGGGTGCCTTGGCGGACGGTGCACTGTAACATGTGCCTTATGGGCCGCCTTATATTAATATGCTGTGAGAATGCGTTTGCTAGTAGTTATCACAAAATAAAATTAAAAAGCCTCCTACAGCACTCCACAACATATAACATACTGCCTCAGCTAGTCTTTTTCACTGGGCATTGTGAGGGATCGAACCCCTGGTCCCTGCACCATTGGTCAGTGTCTTAACCATTGTGCTGTGGCTGTGTTCCTTTGCTTTGGCATCAGAGCGCCGCCTTATGCCCATCAGCGTGCCACCTCCTGCTGCCCACAATTAGTGTGCCGCCTTGTGCCGCCCAAATAGTACAGTGTGCCGCCTTATGCCGTCCAAAAGTACTTTGCCTCCTGAACCACTTTTACACATTCAAGGTGTTGCCTCAGCTGGCCTTTTTGTTGCACACAATGGGGGATTGAACCTGTGGCCCCTGCACCATTGGTTAGTGTGTTCACCGTTGTGCTACAGCTCTGTTCTGATATGTGTTCAGCAGCGCCCTGCTTAGCCTTCCCATGCGCTAATGTGGGCCCCGCAAATTAGCGCGACGCGCACACGTACGGTCGGGTTTTTTTCTTCTTTCTGCCTGAACCGCCCACTCCTTATATGGCACACGCACACTACCGCGGCCCCGCACGTTAGGAATGTTTAGTAAACATGCCCCATAGACTACTTCTTAGATTTTTTTTGCCTGTCTCTTGTACAGCTGTTCGGGAGCTTCTCTGGGGAGTGTCCAGCAGTAGTCAGCCAGCATTGTAGTGGACCATTTTCCCTGGTATCTTTGCTCCATCGTTGCAATATCCTGGTGAAAACGTTCGCCCTGTTCATCACTGACCATATCACAATTGCCAGGAAAGAAATCGAGATGGGAATCAAGGAAATGGATCTTTAGAGACATATTGCAGCCAAGTTTCTGATACTGCATCAGCATGTCTTCTACTAGTTGCTTGTAGTTTTCTGCCCTAACATTCCCGAGAAAGTTTGTTGACACTAGGCGAAAAGCATTCTATGCTTGTTTTGCATCACCCTGCAGCTAGTTGTTGAACCGGTCATCTTTGAAGAACTCTCAAATCTCTTTAATCTTTGCTTTGCTGAGTCGAGGGAATTTTTCATGCAGGTATCATAAAGCTGGCGAAGTGCGGTCCATGGCTTTCACAAAATTTTTCATCAAACCTAGTTTGGGGTGAAGGGGTGGTAGCAGGATTTTGTGAGCCTCAACCAGAGCTGGGTGCTGGATATTCTTCTCTCCAACTGTTACATTTTGTCTGCGATTCCATTCCTTCCGCAAGTAGTGCCAATCCCTTGCTCGGCTATCCTACTTGCATAAGAAACACATGTATTTTATATATCCCTGCTGCAGTCCCATTAAAAGGGCAGCTACCTTCAAGTCAACACAGAGGTGCCAGCTGTACTTGTTATAGTTAATGGAAGTCAGTAGATGCTTTAAGTTATCGTATGTCTCTTTCATGTGGACGGCATGTGCTACTGGAATAGATGTAAGACAATTTCCATTGTTCAAAAGCACAGCCTTCAGTCTCAGTTTCAAAGAGTCTATAAATAGTCTCCAGTCTTCTGGGTCATGAGTGATTTTTAAGGCATTCATGAGGCTTTCAATATCGGAACAGAATACCAGATTACTTTCCTTTCTGAAGAAAGGCTCCAACTGCTGGTGGCGCTTTCGATATGAAGTAATGTTGACATCTTCTTCTAGAAGATTCCATTGTTGGAGTCTTGATCCTAGCAATTCTGCCTTGTTCTTGGATAAGTCCAAATCACGAACCAGGTCATTTAGTTCTTCCTGTGTTATTCTGTGTGGAGTTGATATGCATCTCAGTGAAAATCTGGGTCACTGCATGCTGACGGACCAGGAGAAGAAGAGGTCGGCTCACCCTTGTCCTCATCAGATGAATCAAGAGAATATTCTGATGGAGGTTCTGGAATAGGAAGCCCCTCACCATGTGGAACTGGTCTCAATGCAGATGGAATGTTTGGGTAGACTATGCTCGACTTCTTTTGCTTCGTTATTCCGCTGGAAAGAGGAGGAACCAAGCAGAAGTAACAGTCATTTATGTGGTTGCTTGGCTCTCTCCACACTATGGGGACTGCAAATGGCATTGATGGTCTTTTGCAATTCAACCATTGTGAAAGCTGTGTTGTACATGTAGCGCAGCATATATGCGGGGCCCAAGGCTTATCTTGGTCACCAATCTTGCATCCGAAGTAAAGATGATATGCCTTCTTCAGTTGAGAAGTGATACTTTTCTTCTGGTTGGCAAATGTCACTTCCCCACAAATGTATCAGAAATTGTCAATGGTATTAACGCACTTTCACAGCATTACTGTTCTGTATTGTACCTAAATGGATAAAATTATATGATTAATAAAAGTTACATGTAACAGTAGCTTAAACTGTCTCGCACACAGTCTGAAATATTTTAAATGCTCAACCTTTCTGACTGCGTATAGTACACTGCTGACATCAGATGGCTTCAGCAGCCGTCTGGCAGTAGTATTGCATTGCATCAGAAAATGATGCAATCAACTCTGGATGATGTGTGCATGCTGGTATTATGCAATGTGATGCAATATTACATCATTCAAGGCTAATTTGGGATGTTGTTGATGTCCTACTGGATAAATTTACACGGTGAAATGTCAAAAATGAACTACATGCAATATCTTCAAAACGAGAGCCAATAAAAAATTTTTAATGTTATATTCGTGTTCAGCTCACCAAGATACTACAGATTAGGGCCTTTTAAAGTCAGTAACGATTTCAATGTTGACCAGTGTTTTCAGGCGCCAAACAGTATGTAACTAGAAGTAAATCCCCCACGTAACTTTCAAGATCTGGGATTCAGCGAAAGAGTCTTGTCCAAAATAATACCTAGGTAAAAACCTAGGGGCATGTTTACAAAAGGGTGTTAAGGGAGCAAGTGTGCCATTAATGCCTGTTATCGGCACCTTTGAGCCCTTAATGCTGCATTAACAAGCGTTAAAGACTCCTGCAGCATTAAGAGAATAGGAGACAGAGAGTGCGCGTTAACAGGGCAGAGAGTGGATGTTGACAGTGGGTGCTCCCTTAACGCCTGTTGTGCAATGGATTTTAAAGCCCTTTAATGCTGGAAACCCTAACAGTAAGTAAAAATTTGCGGAAAGGGTGTACTTTGAGGGGAGAGAGCTATTTAAAAGTCTGCAATGTGATGCACAGACAGGGGAGCCTAAGATAGTGATAGTAGCAGCAACAGCATAGTGCCCAAGTATGAAAGGGCACCATGTTGATGGGGCAAATGGGGCAAAGGAGGTGGCACTTCAGTCATGCTGTGGGGGTTGCTGGTGTGCAAGGCAGACCAATCAGCTGCCTAGGTGGCACATCTGTGATGTCTGTCATGTCCCCACATTGACAGTGGTGGCACCCAGACATGCTGCTGTTATGGAAAAGTGATCAGTTGTCCAAGGGTTCCTGGCACCTTAAGCAGAGACTCTAGCCCCCCCACCCCACAGCTGAATATGGCTCTGGAGGAAGAGGCCGGTATCACCAGCAGCTGTAGTTCTACTGGTAGCTGCAAAATGCAGCTGCCCAGGAAAATACTGTGTGACTGTCCTCCTTCCCCAGAGATGTATTGGCAGCAGGCAGGGATGGTGTCCCAGCAGTGGCAGATGGTTGGGAGGGTGGCATGGTCGCCCATGTGTGCCTCTGCCCCCTCCATCTGGACCTGGTGCCCTAAGCACATGCCAAACCCATATGTTTGATGGGCTGGGTCCGCACACCACCATCACTGAGAGCATGCTGGCATGTCAGCATGATGTGGGGGTGTTGGCGGCACGTGCAGCAGACAAAGGCCATGTACTCGTCCTATGTGCCATTCTCATTGCAACATATGCCAAGGTCTTTCTGATGGGCAACATGTCAGCCCCAGGGCATGATGAAGTGGAGTGGGGTGGAGGAGTGGCCTAGTGGTTGGGGCAAGGTACTTCAAGCCAGAAGGTCAGGGGTTCAAATCCCACTAGAGGACAGCAACCTTGGGCCAGAAGGACTGGGGTTTCTAGTCCCACAGGTGCTCCTTGGGGTCTTGGGCAAGCCACTTAACCCTCCAAAGCCCATGTTCCCTGTAAAATAGTTAATTATTGTTCCATTTATATTTTATAGGTTTTTAACATTAATGTCTTATATTTTATATTTTGTTTTTTGAAGTGTGTTCCTATTTTTAAATACCCCCTGAAGAAGGCTTTGCAGCCAAAACGCTTCGGGGTTTATTAAAGATTTCACTCTGAACTTACTTGTCGCCAGTCTTTGTACCTGCTTGGTTGGTTTGAATAAATAAATAAATATGGCAGCACTGTGGCTCAACACACAAAACCAGTGTGTACATGAGCAGAGGATCACAGATTCAAGACTTGGCTGTGGGTCATGTCTTGCAAGTCCCTGTGGATCAACTTTACCCTACAACACCAGCATTTGCAACCTCCAGTGAATCAGCCAGCAAGGGTACAAACACCCATTAGCCACACAGACAGGTTCCACTATCCACAATTGGATGGAAAGGCAGGCTGATAGCACCAGCACACTGAATGGGCTTTAATGCCAGAGCGCACTACTAGTGCCTGCCCAATGAGCACACCTTAACAATACTTGAGCTGATATGGAGACCAAAGTGCCTGGCAGAAATGCCCACTTTTGCACAGCGTGGTAATGTGATTGTGTGTATGTTTATGTCTCTCCAGAATTGTGTGGCCTTCTGCACTGCACAGTGCCTCACATTGCCTAGGCTGTTTGAACATAAGAACATAAGATATGCTATACTGGGTCAGACCAAGGTCCATTAAGCCCAGTATCCTGTTTCCAACAGTGGGCAATCTAGGTAATAAGTACCTAGTAGTTTCCCCAAAAGACACACGTTCCTCAATGCTTGTATTGGGTCAAGCAGTGATATCCCGGATCCCTTTTAATAATGGTTTATGGACCTTTCCTCTAGGAACTTGTCCAAACCTTTTTTAAACCTGGCTACACTAACAGTTTTACAACATCCTCTGGTAACAAATTCCAGAGTTTGATTACACGTTGAGAGAAAAAATATTTTCTCTTATTAGTCTTAAATGGGTTATCCTGTAGCTTCATTGCATGTCCCCTAGTCTTTCTATATTTTGATGGCATAAACAATCAATCTTTGTTTACCCGTTCCACTCCATTCATTAATTTATAGACCTCTGTCATATCTCCTCTAGTGATTGTCTGCAAATGTGCATGATGAGGAGCAGAGGATGGTGGGTATGGCCTGAAACAGCGCGGTTTGACCAGGAAATGTTTGCATCAGAGATAGGGTCATTGGCTGAGACTTTGTAGTGCCCGTCTGCCACGTGCATGGCCTGGGTGGCTACAGCAGTACGCTGCAAGGGCACTCTCACTCTGACCATGCTGTGTCCTTGGCACTGCTATGTATCCACATAGTCCTATAGAATGTCCAGCTCCATTAATGTGGGAGTCTCTCCCTGTCCTAGGAGCTCAATCACTGTGCCAAATGCTGGGTGACCATGCTGTTTGTCCCAAGTCAAGGTATACATGTTCACTCTGTGCACATGCATTCTGCGCTGACCAGCCACAGGTGTTATGTGCATGACTGAAACAGCCCTGTGGGGGGCAGCAGGCACAGTCTGACTGTGGTGGATTGGTAGTCCCAGATGTTCTTGGTCTACCCACTATGCTCAAGGCAGGACTAGCAGCAGCCCCATGCAAGCCTTGAAGTCCCCACTGCTTTTGGTGACCATGGCATCAGCTGCTGCAACACTGGGCACTGACATGCACTGTTCTAGGAGAGTTCCTTTCCAACAGGGGATGGTTTATCCTGTAGCTTCATTGCATGTCCCCTAGTCTTTCTATATTTTGATGGCATAAACAATTGATCTACATTTATCCGTTCCACTCCATTGATTAATTTATAAACATCTATCATATCTCCCCTCAGCTGTCTCTTTTCCAGATTGAAGAGCCCTAACCTTTTTAGCTTCTCTTCAGAGGGGTATCCTTCGTCCCCTTTAGCATTTTGGTGGCTCTTCTCTGTACTTTTTCTAATAACGCTATATCCTTTTTAAGATACGATGACCAGAATTGCACGCAATATTCAAGGTGCGGTCGGACCATGAAACGGTACAGAGGCATTATAATATTCCATGTTTTATTCTCCATTCCTTTCCTTATGACTCCTAGCATTCTATTTGCTCTCTTGACTGCCACTGCACACTGGACAGAGGGTTTTAACATGTTATCCACGATGACTCCTAAATCTTTTACCTGGGTGGTGGTTCCTAATGTGGTTCCTAATTACCTTGCATCATGCATAGCTTGGGTTGTTCTTTCCTAAGGGCATAACTTTGCACTTGCCACATTAGACTTCTCCTGCCATTGGATGCCCAGTCTTCCAATTTATCAAGGTCCTCTTGCAATTTTTCACAATCCTCTTGGGTTTTAACAACTTTGAATAATTTTGTGTCATCTGCAAATTTGATTACCTCACTCGTTGTTCCCATTTCCAGGTCATTTATAAATACGTTAAAAAGCAGCAGACCCAGCAACAGATCCCTGGGGTACACCACTATTCACTTTTCTCCATTGGGAAAATTGACCATTCAGCCCTACGATTTGCTTTCTATCTTTTAACTAGGCCCTGATCCAGAATAGTACACTACCTCCTATCCCTGTTTTCTCTGCACAGTTTACCACTAGAAACTGCCTATTATAGAGGGACCGAAGGGGAGGGAGAGATGACTTTGTAATTTCGCCAAAAGTCTCTCATGAGGGACCTTGTCAAAGGCTTTCTGAAAATCCAGATACACTATATCAACCGACTCACCTTTGTCTACCTGTTTATTCGCACCTTCAAAAAAACATAGCAGATTAGTAAGACAAGGTCTTCCTTGGCTAAAGCCATGTTGGCTGTCTCACATTTAGCCATGACTATCTACATGTTCAGAAATTTTGTTTTTTATTATGGTTTCTATCATTTTTCCCAGTACTAATGTCAGGCTCACCGGTCTATAGTTTCTCAGATCACCCTGGAACCTTTTTTAAAAATGGGCGTCACATTGGCCATCCTCCAATCTTCAGATATTACAGAAGATTTTAATGATAATTCACAGATTACTAATAGTAGGTCTGCAAACTCATATTTCAGTTCTTTCAACACCCTTGCTTGTATACCATCAGGTCCAGGTGATTTGCTACTTTTCAATTTACAAATAGTTGCAATACATCTTTCCAATGTATTGCTATTTCTTTCAATTCTTCCATGACATCACCTTTAAATTCCATTTCAGAAATGGGAAACATCCCTACATCTTCCTCAGTAAAAACCAAAGCAAATAATTAATTCAGTCTCTCCGCTATGGCCTTGTCCCCTCTTAGTGCCCCTCTATCATCTAATGGTCCAACTGACTCTGTCACAGTTTTTTTGCTGTGAATGTACTTGAAAACATTTTTATTATGCATTTTTGCTTCTACAGCAGGCTTCTTCTCAAATTCTCTCTTTGTCTGCCTTATCGATGCCTTGCATCTAACTTGCCAGTGATTATATTGTTTCCAGTTTTCGTCATTTGGCTCCTTTCTCCATTTCCTGAAAAATGTTTTCTTGGCAACAGCAGCCTCTCTGATCTCACCTTTAAACCATGCTGGCAATTTTTTGGATTTCCTTCCACTTTTCTTAAAGCGTGCAATACAGCTGGTCTGGGCTTTCACGATAGCATCTTTAAACAACACCCATGCCTGATGTAAGTCTTTAACCTTGGCAACTGTTCCTTTTAGTTTTTTCTTAACTATTTTCCTCATTTTATCATAGTCTCCCTTTTGAAAGTTAAAGGTAGTACTGTGGATTTCCTTACCATCCTTCTTCCATTTATTAAATCAAACACAATCATGCTATGATCACTATTGCCAAGTGGCCCCAGCACCCTTATCTCTTGCACCAGATCTTGTGTTCCAATAAGGACTAGGTCCAAATGGCTTCCCCTCTGGTTGGTTCATGAGCCATCTGCTCCAAGAATCAGTCATTTATTTCATCCAGAAACTTTATCTTCGTAGCATTTCCTGCCGTGACATTGACCCAGTCGATACCAGGATAATTGAAATTACCCATTATTATTACTGTGCTGTAAATTTTGTTAGCTTCCCTGATTTCTTTGAGCATTTCATCATCCATTTGTTCATTCTGGCCAGGCGGTCAGTAGTACACCCCTACTGCCATCGCCTTCCCCTTTCCCTTTTTACATGGAATTTCAATCCATAGAGATTCTACAGTGAATTTTGTTTCCTGCAAAATGTTAATCCTTTGTGACTCAATGCCCTCTCTAACATAGAGTGCAACCCCCCAACAATCTGATCTGCTCTATCATTATGATATAGTTTGTACCCAGGTATCACAGTGTCCCACTAGTTGTCCTCCTTCCACCATGTCTCTGAGATACCAATCATATCTAACCTCTCAGTGCTATATATTCTAATGCTCCAATTTTATTTTTTTAGACTTTTAGCATTTGCATACAATCATTTTAGGGCTGTATTTTATTCATATTAATCTGGCTATTGGTAAGCAGGGGTACTTTGGAATCTTTAAGCTCCATCTTCACTGTACTCAAGGGCATTTGGGCTACTTTTGCCTTTATTGAAACCTCTCTGCTGATATGCCCTAACTTCAATCTTTTGCTAGTATCCTTCAAGGATACATTGTTCTGAACCATGCACTCTTTGGCGACTGTCGGTTTTCCCCTGTTATCTAGTTTAAAAGCTGCTCTATCTCCTTTTTAATGCCAGCAGCCTGGTTCCATCCCAGTTAAGATGGAGCCCATCCCTTCGGAAAAGCCCCTCCTTTCCCCAGAATGTTCCCCAGTTCCTAACAAATCCAAAACCCTCTTCCTTGCACCATCTTCTCATCCATGCATTCAGACTCCGGAGCTCTGCTTGTCTTTTGGGTCCTGCTTGTGGAATAGGAAACATTTCTGAGAATGCTACCCTGGAAGTTCTGGATTTCAACTTCCTACCTAAAAGCCTAAATTTAACCTCCAGAACCTCCCTACCAAACTTTCCTAAATCATTGGTAACGACATGTACCAGGACAACAGACTCCTCCCTCGCACTATATAAGACCTTATTTAGGTGGTGCATGAGGTCCGCTACCTTCTTACCAGGTAGGCATGTTACCAGGCGATCCTCACGTCCATCAGCCACTCAGCTATCTACATGTCTAATGATCAAATCACCAACTGTAACGGCTGTCCTAACCCTTCCCTCAGAGAAACGTGGCCCTGGAGAAACCTCCTCTGTGTGAGAGAGTTTTACATCACCTGGAGGACAGGTCCTAGCTATAGGATCACTTCCTGCCACACCAGGATAATATTTTCCTGTCACATGACCTCTCTCCTCCATGGCAACAGGGATGCTGCTAGACTGGAGGTAGGACTTCAGTACTATATCCCTGTAGGTCTCATCTATTTACCTCTCTGTCTTCCTTATGTCCTAAACGTCTGCTACTCTAGCCTCCAGAGATCGGACTCATTCCCTGAGAGCAAAGAGCTCCTTGCACCTAGTGCACACCTAAGACACCTCACCAACTGGGAGACAATCATACATGTGACACAATGCAAAAGATTGAAAACCCCCCATCTCGCTGCTGGACTGCTGTCTGCATCTTAGTTTTAAGGTTGTGTTATTTACTAAGGTCTGCTGAGGATACTTAAACTAATAAAACTATACCTAATATGTTTAATGGACTTTGTTCACCTTAAACGTAATTAATCTCAGGTCCTTAATATATGCCTGATGAGGATAAACAGCTGCACCTGAGTGTGAATATGGCACCTCCTTTCCTTTAAAATGTTTAAGCACCTAAAAATCTATGATTATCCCAGGGTGGGTGGGAGTCGGGGAGGGAGGGAGGGAGGGAAAGAAGATTTATTAAAAGCTGGCTGCTACACCGTATCCTGTCGTTTGCTTCTAAGGCAATCTGTGACCAATTTCCTGGGTGATTCACACAGCCCTTGCTTGGATAGAGGGAGTCTTTCAAAATGTCCCTTTGATCTGTTACTTGGATTTAACACCTATTTAAAACAATTTCACAGGTCTCTTGCCCCCTCTCTTGAAGGCCTCCTTGTAAAGGTCTCTAGAAACAATTTATTGCTCAAAGAATACTGACCCTGTTTTTCCTTTTATGCTAAGTTATTCTCTGATTTGATTTAAATTAAAGCTCTTTGCTGATACTAGGCCCTGAGTATTAAATTTAAAATACTGCTGGGTTCTGAATTTAAACTGGAAGCCCTATGGGTTAAACTGAAAGCTACCTGTTGAGTTTTTATTTAACTAAAAGCTCTTTGCTGATACTAGGCCCTGACTGAATTAACAAATACACTAGATTCTAATTTACACAGGTTACTCAGCTTTAATCTAAATATTTCCTTTTCCCCCAAGATTTAGAAAAATTCCCAGAAGTAAATGCTTACAATTTCAGATCTCTCTCCAGAAGTAGCAGTCCCTTTGTGTAGTCATGTATGACGTCATGACTGTGACTGTACAGTTTTGGTTCCATGACATCTCTGCAGTACGTGTGGACAAATCCTACCCTTCAGATAGCCACCTGCAGGTATCACCTCATGTCCGTATGTGTCCCATTTGCCCAGTTGAGATAACTACTGTCCATTTGTTATCTGCACATTTGTCTGGGGTGTTGTATGGTGGTTGTGTGGCTGGGACAGGTGTGAGATCCACATGTTTGGTATCAGGCCTTCCACATGGCACTGACACACATTTTCCCACACAGTACAAATACGTTGTGGATGGCACCTACAGCACATCGGTGCTGCCAGCCCATACTACCCTCTCCTCTGCTGCCATCCTTCCTTCAGTCCATCCATCTGCCTCTGTCGGCTGTGTGCAGGCATGTCTTCTTATGCAAGCTGCTACACCATGGCCTACTCTTTCCCACATTTCAACTCTTCATACATGCCTTTCCTGTGCCTGATCTGCATGTCACCACTCCTGCTCCATCCTCCTTTAACAGCACACATCCTGCCACGTCTGCCTCCGCTGAGGGACACATCTTCCCCATCCTATGCCATATACTGACATTGCACCATTTTACATTGGCACCCCCCAGTGCATCTATACAGCTCCCTCCCACAAGCTTGTCCAAATTACTGGCTGCCATGCAGAGTGCCCATGGATCTGGCAGGTCCATCAGCTCCCACCTTTCCTTCCATCCATCACCTTTACATTGACTTTTTTGGTGCTCTCTTGTCCAGCGTTAGGGTGTCAGTCATTTTCGGACGTTAAGGTGCACACTTTAACACCCGAAGTCCTGTTAACGCATTTTAAATGGCCTATTGCGCCCTTGCCGCTGGAACATCTCCTACCCACTCAGAGCCTTTTTTTGCATGTAAAACCCCTTATCGCTGCCATTAACGCCTGCTACCTTAACACCCTTTAGTAAACATACCCCTAGTCTCTAACAGGAATCAAATAAGTCAGCTTATTACAGCAGATGTTAATTAGCTGATGAAATCGGACTGTTTGTTTTCTGCAATGCTGAGTGTTGTACTTGCAGCCAAAAGAAAATACCTTACGATCTGTTAGTTGAATGGACTGCCATCCTCTAGATGCTTAATAAAAATACAGAATGGCCTTGCTCATATACATACTTTGTATGAAAAGCTGCATGATATTAAGCCGTCTCAAGCCTAACTAGGAGCTTTGAAGGAAAGAGACTTTTTCTTTTACACAAGAGAAAGCACAACTTATAAAGATATTGATTCAATTACAAAAGCAATTCCAAAGTCTGCAGAAACAGGCTCACAAAGCAACTAGTATTAAGAGGAAATTGGAACTTCTGGAGAAGAATCACCTCACACAAGAACAAATTTGCTAGCTCTTCAACAGAGCAGACAAGCCATTTAGACAAGGAATGTTTGTTAAGAATTGAAATTGCTATGGAGAGAAGTGTCAGAAGCTTAGATGTGGAATCAAATAATTTACAGAAAATGTAGCCTTATTAGGAAGACAGAGAACATGGAGTCTCTTGAAATAGAGAAACAGCAGTTGTGCTGATCTGTACAAACATGTAGCCAAAGTGCCCCAGATCTCTCAGACTCTGACAATCACTAGGAAAGAGGATATGTTGGACCTCCTTCCCTGGACCCTATCAACAATATAAAAGTGCAATGATGGGAGATACTAAGGGAAGTCTGGAAACTTTAAAAAAGTATTATGCTTTATATGCTAACCCCCTTTGTGCCAGGCAAACTGCTTATGGCCTGAAGTGTGCCTATGATGAATTGTCCAGGGAATATTCATGCAAGTTAAGGCAAGTCTTTTTGCTCACATTGTATCATATTGGATGAACTAAACCAGAGAATTCGGGGATCTGTTTTACTCTTCATTCCCCACTCTCTTTATGCCTACAGACAAAAGCTTCTCTAGCTGAGAAATAGAGAAAGCATGCAGAGCATGTCTCATGGAATTCTTTCCAATCCCTCTGTTTGTGTGTACAGGCACACACCCATCTGTTTGTATCTGCATTACTCGTATCTCTGTATATGTTTATATTCATTGTGTATAATGTATGTTTATATCTGTTTTGTGTGTGAACCTCTATTTTGTATGTGTATTTTTATGGGCTGGTATGTGCGTGCGTGTTTGTATGTGCAGATATTTGTGAGCCAACGCGGATATGCTTGTATGTGTGTCTGTGCATGCTTGCATGTGGGCATTCATGTTTGCATGGATGTATCTGTGCATTTGTGGTCACGTTTAAGTATGTGGATGTGTGTGTTTGTGTATTTATGAGAAGAGAAGAGATGTGAGGGCTGTTTGAGTCACAAAATTATGCTAGTCAACATTTGTGTGCTGCAGCTATTGGAACAGCTTTTCCTATGGAAATGCAGCAAGGCTTTTTTTTTGGGGGGGAGGCTTCATTTCTCTTCTATCTCTTACCATACCGACAAATGTAACTTGTACAGCACAGGAACTCTCCCCGCCCCCCCCCCCCCACTCACCTCCTCCCTTCCCAAGGCCAGCTCCAGAATTGGTTCAAGGTGTTAGCACCCAGGCAAACCTTAAGCCTTATGCACCTCTCCCCCCCCCCCCCCCCCCCCGCCGGCACCCTCCAGCAGTTAGGATCTATTTTTTAGTTTTGAATGCCCTGCTATTTGCTCTCCCTCCCCCAGAAGCTGATGCCCTAGGCAACTGCCTAGTTTGCCTGATGGTTGACCCAGCCTTAGCCCTTACAGTGCTCCACCAGCACAGCCTTCTCATTGGCTGGATCGTACTCACAGTTTCTGTCGCTAGTTACATTGAAAGTAGTCAGGGCAGGTTCACTCACACAGGGGGGAGGATTAGAGCAATGCATATGGAGGGTTTAAACTCTGAAAAATGGCCAGACATATTAGCCATCCTTTTAGCTTCCAGAAATTAATATTAACTCATTAGAATCGTGAAAAATGCTAGACAGTTGTTAGTCATAATCTCTCAAGTCCAGAATACATCTGACATCACCCCAAGCATGTTCCTAGCTTGCCAGTGTCTTAATCTAGCTCTGCCCATGGCATAGCGGGAGGGGGGGGGGGAAAGCTGGAAGGGAGATGCTAGACACATATTGAGGGTCAGAGGGTAGATGGACACTAAAGTGAGGCGGGACTGGAGGGCAGATGCTGGACTTGGAGGAGTAGAGAGCAGAGGCTGGGCAGAGGGTAGCGGCATAAGGGGACAAAGGGCAGATGGTGAATAAGGGGGTAGATTATGAACATGGGGTAGGGATAATGGGGAGAGTGAGGGCAGATGGACATCTGGTAGAGAGCAAAGGCTGGACATGATGTGGGGCCATAAGGCAATGGAAGTTAGATAGTGGATATGGATGGAGAGCAGATGCTAGCCATGGGGTGGGGTCATAGAGGGATGGAGGACAGATGCTGAAAATGTGCTAGGGGTCATGGGGATGGAGGGAGGAAGCACAAGAAGATGGAGGGCAGACATAGGGTAGGGGTACAGGGGGATGGAGGACAGAGGCTGGAAACAGCATAGAGGGTAAAGGGCAGAAGCTGGACATATGGTGAGAGCAAGAGGAGATGATGGACTCAAGGTAGGGAGAGATGAAGAGATGCTGGACACAGAGTGAAGGAGAGGGAGAGAAGGTGATATTGGACATGGGGGTGATAAGAAAAGAAAAAGGAGGAGGCATTGGATGGTGAGCGAGCATTGGTGGCCCATGCAAGAAGCTTGAGGAGGCTAAGCTTCCCCTGCCCCCACTGCAATCCCCTGCCACTTGACAAATTGTGGCCACTTTTGCTGTAATTTGTGGTAAAAGTGGCCTTGTCCCCTCTTTTCCACCACTGATGCTTCCCGGGACCTGTCACTTGCAGGCTCTGGCAATGAGAGAGAGGGGGGGAGACATAGTACAGGACAGAAGGGAAGAGGAAAGATAGTAGACACAGGGAGGATGGAAGAGAAAGGAAAAGATGAGAGTTAAAGACTGTGGAATAAGTGGCTGGGGATGGAGAGGGCTGTGTTAAAAGGTTGAAAAATGGAAGGTAGATGCATTAAAAAGAGAGAGATTGAGGACTGGATGGTAAGAGGAAGTGAAATCTGATTTCACAGAGAGAGAAAAATAAATGGAAGAAAGCTGAAAGGACTTTTTTTTTAAGTGCCTTCAAATCAATGCTAACTCCTGGCAACCCAGCAGCCCCTGGGTTTTCTTGGCAAGATATGACTGGAAGTAGATTGCTAGGCCTTTTCTTCCAAAGCAATGGAGGGTAAAGTGACTTGTCCAAGTCCTTAAAGAGCACCAGTGGGAATCAAACCCAGATTTTTTAAGATGTAGACTGTTGCTCTAAGCTTTAGGCTACTCCTCCACTCTCCTTTGGATTTTACAAACCCAATATTCAACCTGCGGTGATCAGCATTTTTAAAGCACCTGACTGCCACAGGCATAAGCAAAATTGGAATTCAGTGCCAGAGTCCAGATATCCTTCAGTGCTGAATATCCGATTTCAGAGCTGACTGCTACAATTATCTGGACAGGGCAATATTCAGCTGCTGTCTAGATAGCTGAATTGCATAAAGTTAGGACACGTATTGAGATGACCTGACTGTACAGACATTTAGCTGGTTAGCAGACTGAAAATCACTGCTAACTGGCTAAGAGCTGGGTCTACCTGCACCCTTCCCAAATACTGTCTTGGCCCTGTCCAGAATAGTGCTGCTGAATATCCCTCTCAACATGGTTAGCTGGTTAGCAAGTCCTGATAATCAGATAAGTCCCTCTGAATATTAGGCTGTACATGTTTTATCTTTATACTTTGCAAAGTACAGAGGCATCTGCAGCTACTTCTGTTTCTCTGGTGTTGTGTTACATCCAGAGTCTGCAAACGTTTCCTACCCTTGGTTCTCACTTCATTTCTATCCCAAACTTAAATCATAAGATTAAATAATACAACTTCCACTCCCTCAAAGAGCAGACAAGTTGTGAATGTAGTAGCATAGAATCCATCTCCCAAGCTTCCGCTACCTGCTCCGAAGGAGGGTGAGTGGTGATCTGGCTTCACACACATTACATGCTGGGGAGTAGTCCGTCACAGCAGACTGAGGTGGCATATGCCTAAGAGCTCTACCAGACACTTGCTGCCTTTTCCGAAGGCCTTTGTCACCAAACAGCAGTCTTCATAGGGCCTTCTGCTCAACGGATAACACAGCTCAGCCAGCAGCGTCTTTGGCCCTGGGACAACGTACTAATGTGCATTAACAATAACACAAACTGTTATATACATTTAAAGCCTGATCTAGAGCTCCTCTGGCTCCATGGGACTTCCATCCATCATCATTTGGACTGTGTTCAGTTGTTGGTGCTTTTATTGCTTTTCAGCCCTTATTTGATGATTCTTATGTTCTTTCATATCCTTGATTTATAGCTTACTGTTGTTAATAGATTATTTTCTTCTGCCATTCCTATGGCCCAACATCATTCCATTTTCCTTTTTCTGTTCCTCCCTAACCTTTTTCGCTCATTTTGCTAACCCATTACCCTTCCTCTCAATTGCCCTCTCTCCCCCTTCCCTATTTCCTCTCCCATCTTTTCCTCCACCCTCTCCTTAGTTTTCGAGCATCATCGTTACCTTCCTCTCATTCATACCTCACCTTTCTCACTAAAACAACCTCATCTTCATTTCTGCTGTGCTGCCGCCCCTCTCCCTCGCACTCTTCTTCTCCTTCTTCTTCTGTCTTCTGGTAACATTAATCCCAACCATGGCCTCCCTTCATCTTTCTCATCACCACCGCAATCGTATCCATGTCTCTCTTCTTTCACCCTCTTCTCTACCCTTCTCATGTGCCTTATGGAATGTTCATTCCATTTCTAATAAACTTCCCTTTATCAATGATCTTTTTACCTCTCATGTTTTTCAGCTTCTTGCTCTTACTGAAACCTGGCTCCTCGCTGATGACACTGCTTTGGTTGCTGCCCTCTCTCATGGCGGCTTCCGAGGGGACTGTTATAGTGGTTGATATGGAAGGGCAGACTAGATAAGCCATGTGGTCTTTTTCTGCCATCGTGTTTCTATGTTTCTAAGTCTCCCACACCCCTATTGCCATTGGCCGCGGTGGTGGTGTTGGGTTTCTAGTTTCTCCTTCTTGCCAGTTTCAACCCCTCCTTCTATCTCAGTCCCATTCCTTTCCCTCCTTTGATGTCCACTCCATCTGCCTTTTCTATCCCCTTCCTCTTTGGATCGCTGTCATTTATAGACTCCCTGACAAGTCCATTTCTACCTTTCTCAATGATTTTAACTCTTGGCTCTCCTTATTCCTGGATTCTTCTTCCCCTTCCCTTATTCTTGGTGATTTTAATTTTCATATTGATAACCCCACTGACCCCTATGTGTCTAAACTCCTTTCTCTTACCTTCTCTTTCAACCTCTATCTTTTGCTCTTTTGCTCCTACTCATCAACTTGGTCACTGCCTAAACCTCGTTTTCTACTCTGTTTACCTTCTAATTTCTGCACCTCAGTTCTTCCCTTATCCGACCACTGCCTCTTAAGCTGCACTTTTCATCACTCCCCACCTCATTCTTACCCTATCTCCTCCTATCTTTTTAGGAATTTTTATGCTATTGATCCACTGATTCTATCCACTTCTATTTCTTCTCTTCTTTTCTCCACTTTGTCCTCTACGTCTGTTGATGAGGTCATTATTTCCTATAACACCGCTCTTTCCTCCACTTTGGATACCCTTGCTCTACCCATTCCATGTCCTGTGAAGCACACTTCACCTCAGTCCGGCTATCTTCTACTACCTGCTACCTTCGCTCCTGTGTCCACTCAGCTGAACACATTTGGCTGAAATCCCTTTCCTTTCCTGACTTCCTCCACTTTAAATTCATACTTATCTCTTTCAACTCTGCCATTGCACTTGCTAAGCAAAACTATTTTATCCATCTGACCAACTGTCTTGCCTCCTTCATTCTAAACTCCCTCATCACTTCTCTACTCTCAGTTCCCTTCTTAAGACACCATCACCTCCTATTCCTCCTTCTCCCTCTCTGCCCAAACCCCAGCAGACTATTTCCATGACAAAGTCCTTAAGATCACTCTTCAATTTCCTATTATTCCTTCTTTACCCCATCTTCCATCTCTGCAATATCAACTTTTCCCTTCAACTTCCCCTACCCTTTCTTCCTTTTCTAAAATCTCTGAAGATGAAATCTCTCTTCTTCTTTCCTCCTTTAAACTCACTACCTGTTCTTCTGATCCTATCCCCTCCCAACTCCTCAATTCCATTTTCTCCTCCGTCATCCCTTCTATCTCACATATTCTTAACCTTTCATTCTCAACTGCAACCTTCCCTGTAGCCTCCAAGCATGCTCTCCTCAAGATACGTTCTCTAGACCCTACTGATCCTTCTACTAATTGACCCATTTCCCTTCTCCCCTTCCTCTCCAATCTTCTTGAATGTGCAGTTCTCTGCCACTGCTTTGATTTTCTCTCTTCTCATGCCCTCCTTGATCCCCTCCAATCTGGTTTTTGACCTCTTCATTCTACAGAAACACTCTTGCCAAAGTCTCCAATGGCTTGTTCCTGGCTAGGTCCAAAGGCCTTTACTCAGTTCTTATTCTTCTTCATCTTTCTGCTGCTTTTGATACTGTTGATCACTCTTTTCTCCTTGACACATTATTCTCTCTTGGTTTCAGAGACTCTGTGCTGTCTTGGTTCTCTTCTTATCTCTCCAACTGCTCCTTCAGTGTTTGTTCTGGTGGTTACTCCTCTACTGCCATCCCTCTTTCAGTTGGTGTACCCCAAGGATCTATTCTAGGCCCTCTCCTTTCTCTCTCTGCACCCAGTCCCCTGGTGCACTCATCTCTTCCTTTGGCTTTCAGTATCATTTTAATGCTGATGACTCTCAAATCTATCTATCCTCTTCTGCACTTCAAGCTCATATCTTTGCTTGTTTATCTGACATCCCTGCCTAGATGTCTCACTGCCATCTGAAAATGAACTTGGCTAAAACTGAATTTCTCATCTTTCCCCCTTAACCCTCATCCCTCCTTCTTCCATTCTCAATCACTGTTGACAATATTCTTCTTCCTGTCTCCTCAGCCCATAACCTGGGGGTCATCTTCAACTCCTCTCTCTCCTTCTCCTCTCATATTCAACAGATTGCTAAAACCTGTTTCTTTTTCTATAACATTAGCAAAATTCATCCTTTTCTGAATACACAACTAAAACTTGTCCACTCTTTAGTTACCTCCCATCTTGACTACTGCAATCTCCTCTTTGCTGGACTCCCTCAGAGTCATCTTTCTCCTCTTCAATCTAGTCAGAACTCAGCTGCATGGCTAATCTTCCACCAGCCCCAATATAGTCAAATAACCCCTCTTCTAAAATCACTTCACTGGCTCCCCTTCCATTTCTGTATCCATTTCAAACAACTTTTTTCTAACCTATAAATGCATTCACTCTATTGCCCCTCATTTATTTATTTAGCTGTATTTGTATCCCACTTTTCACCGGGTCAAAGCGGCGTTACATAAAAGGGTGGGGAAATTAAGTAAGGGTGGGGCCATCACCGGGGAGGCAACATTGATGATTTTGACATAGGACAGACTTTGGACATGGGACAGATTTTGGACATGGGCAGGTTAATGTAGCTTTGAGTCAGAGGTTCATGGCGGACGAGATCAGAGGTTAGTGCGCTTTTTTGGTGGGGGTCATGTTGAGGTATTCTTGGAACAGAATGGTTTTCAGCTGTTTTCTGAAAGATGGTAGATCGGCATTGTTTCTGAGAGAACTCGGTAGAGAGTTCCATAGTGATGGAGCATAAAGTTCAAAGGCTCGATTGCAGGTCCGTTGCGAGAATTTGGTTCTTTTGTGAGGGATGGTGAGGGAATTGCTGGAGGTTTGTCTGGTAGTTCTGCCGTGGGCTGGACGGAGACAGTAGGGTGCGAAGCTAGGTGTTCTGTGTTTGATGGATGGCTTTATGGGTGAGTAGGATGGCTTTGTATTTTGACCTTGCTTCGAGGGGAAGTATGTGTAGGTCTTTCAGAATTGGGGTGATGCGGTCGGTTTTCTTTGCACTCTGAATGATTCTTGCTGTTGTGTTCAGAGCTGTTCGGAGGGGGTTGGTCTGTGTGGCTGGAAGGCCATGGTAGATTATGTTGCAGTAGTCCAGATGTGGGAGCATCATGGCTTGCATTACAGTTTGGAAGTCTTGGTGTTCAAGAAGGGGTCTAAGACGTTGCACAGTTCTTGCCTTGTGGAATATAGTTCCGGAGGTTTTGGTGATTTGCTGCTTTAAGGTGAGGGCTTGGTCAATAATAATACCCAGGTATCTTATTTGTGGTTGTATTTTAATTACCTTCTCTCTTTTCTCTCTCCCTATTCCCTTCCTCGTGAACTTCACTTCTCCTCTGGTTTCCTTCTCTCTTTGCACTTTTCCTCCAGTGCCAACTCCAGATTTCATTCCTTTCACCTTGCTGCTCCTTATGCCTGGAACAAGCTTCCTTTATCCTTACATCAAGTCTCTTCTCTCTCCCTCTTCAAATCTATTCTAAAGGCATACCTCTTCAAAGCCACTTTTGGATCCTAATTTCTTGTTTCTCTTGTGTCTTCTCTCCCTATTGAACCCTTACTTCCCTTGTATTGTATTGTATTGTCTGTCTTAACTAGATTGTAAGCTCTTCAAGCAGGAACTGTCTTTTTTATATGTTTGCAGTGCTGTACATATATCTTGTAGCACTTTATAAATGATAAATAGTAGTAGTAGTAGTAGTAGTAGAGTCTGTTTTTTTGGGGGGTTTCAATTAATTTTTGTGTACATAATTTTATTTTTAGTTTGTTGTAATGTACTCTGTGCTTAGTGAGGATCTATCTAGATTCTGAGTGTGTGACCAAGGCCAGGCATTCACTTAGAAAACTCCATGCTATGTTATTGTTAAGTGCCATTGAATCAGTGTCGACTCATGGTGACCCTCTGGATAGTTGACCTAAACTGTGTTCATAAGAACATAAGAACATAAGATATGCCATACTGGGTCAGACCAAGGTCCATCAAGCCCAGTATTCTGTTTCCAACAGTGGCCAATCTAGGTCATACGTACCTAGCAGTTTCCCCAAGGGACACAGGTTCCACAATGCTTGTATTGGTTCAAGCATTGATATCCTGGGTCCCTTCTTAATAATGGTTTATGGACCTTTCCTCCAGGAACTTGTCCAAACCTTTTTTAAACCCAGCTACACTAACAGCCTTTACTACATCCTCCGGTAACAAATTCCAGAGTTTGATTACACGTTGAGTGAAAAAATATTTTCTTTTATTAGTCTTAAATAGTTTACCCTGTAGCTTCATTGCATGTCCCCTAGTCTTTCTATATTCTGATAAGGTAAACAATCGATCTACGTTTACCCGTTCCACTCCGTTCATTAATTTATAGACTTCTATCATATCTCCCCTCAGCCGTCTCTTTTCCAGGTTAAAGAGCCACAACCTTTTTAGCCTTTCTTCATAGGAGTAGCCTTCCATCCCCTTTACCATTTTGGTGGCTCTTCTCTGAACCTTTTCTAAAATTGCTATATCCTTTTTAAGATATGGTGACCAGAATTGCACACAATATTCAAGGTGCGGTCTCACCATGGAACGATATAGAGGCATTATAATATCTTTTGTTTTATTTTCCATTCCTTTCCTTATCATACCTAACATTCTATTTGCTCTCTTGGCCGCCGCTGCACACTTTGCCGAGGGTTTTAACATGGTATCCACAAGGACACCTAAATCTTTTTCTTGGGTGGTGGTTCCTAATGTGGAACCTTGCATCGTGTAACCATAGTTTGGGTTGTTCTTCCCTAGGTGCATAACCTTGCACTTCTCCACATTAAATTTCATCTGCCATTTTGATGCCCAGTCTTCCAATTTATCAAGATCCTCTTGCAATTTTCCACAATCCTCCTGGGTTTTAACAACTTTAAATAGTTTTGTGTCATCAGCAAATTTGATAACCTCACTCGTTATTCCACTTTCCAGGTCATTTATGAATATGTCAAAAAGCAGCGGACCCATCACAGATCCCTGGGGTACACCACTATTCACCTTTCTCCATTGGGAAAATTGGCCATTTAGCCCTACCCTCTGCTTTCTATCTTTTAACCAGTTCCTGATCCACAGTAGTACACTGCCTCCTATCCCATGACTCTTTAGTTTTGCCAAAAGTCTCTCATGAGGGACCTTGTCAAAGGCTTTCTGAAAGTCCAGATACACAATATCAACCGACTCACCTTTGTCCACCTGTTTATTCACTCCTTCAAAAAAACATAACAGATTAGTAAGACAAGATCTTCCTTGTCTAAAGCCATGTTGGCTGTCTCCCATTAGGTCATGACTATCTATATGCTGAGTAATTTTATTCTTTATGATGGTTTCTACCATTTTTCCCGGTACTGATGTCAGGCTCACCGGTCTGTAGTTTCCCGGATCACCCCTCGAACCCTTTTTAAAAATTGGTGTTACATTGGCGATCCTCCAATCCTCAGGTATTAGAGATGATTTTAATGATAGTTCACAGATTACTGATAGCAGGTCTGCAATCTCAAATTTCAGTTCTTTCAACACCCTTGGATGTATACCATCCGGCCCAGGTGATTTGCTACTCTTCAGTTTATCTAATAGTTGTAAGACATCTTCCCGATGTATCGATATTTCCTTCAATTCTTCCACACCTTTAAATACCACTTCAGTCGTGGGTAACATCCCTACATCTTCCTCAGTAAAGACCGAAGCAAAGAATTCATTCAGTCTCTCCGCTATCGCCTTGTCGCCTCTTAGTGCTCCTTTAACCCCTTTATCATCTAATGGACCAACTGACTCTCTCACGGGTTTTTTGCTACGAATGTACTTGAAAAGGTCTTTATTTCGCGTTTTTGCTTCCGCAGCAAGCTTCTTCTCAAATTCTCTCTTTGCCTGCCTTATCAATGCCTTGCATTTGACTTGCCAGTGCTTGTGCTGTTTCCAGGTTTCATCATTTGGCTCTTTTTTCCATTTCTTGAAAGATGCTTTTTTGGCAACAACAGCCTCTCTGACCTCAGCTTTAAACCATGCTGGCAATTTTTTGGACTTCCTTCCACTTTTCTTAAAGCGTGGAATACAGCTGGTCTGGGCTTCCAAGATAGTATTTTTCAACAACACCCAAGCTTGATGTACGTCTTTAACCTTTGCAACTGCTCCTTTTAGTTTTTTCTTAACTGTTTTCCTCATTCTATCATAGTCTCCCTTTCGAAAGTTAAAGGGTAGTACTGTGGATTTCCTTACTATCCCTCCTCCACTAATTAAATCAAAGGCGATCATGCTATGATCACTATTGCCAAGTGGCCCCAACACCCTTATCTCTTGCACTACATCTGGTGTTCCACTAAGGACTAGGTCCAATATTGCCTCCCCTCTGGTCAGTTCATGAACCAGCTGCTCCAAGAAGCAGTCATTTATTTCATCTAGGAACTTTATCTCCCTAGCATGTCCTGTTGTGACACTGACCCAGTCGATGCCGGGGTAATTGAAATCACCCATTATTATTACTGCACTGTAACTTTTGCTAGCTTCCTTGATTTCTTTGAGCATTTCATCATCCATTTGTTCATTCCGGCCAGGCGGACGATAGTACACCCCCACTGCCATCGCCTTCCCCTTTTTACATGGAATTTCAATCCATAGAGATTCTACAGCAAATTTTTTTTCTTGCAAAACTTTAATCCTTTCTGACTCAATGCCCTCTCTAACATAGAGCGCAACCCCTCCACCAATTTGATCAGCTCTATCATTTCGATATAGTTTGTACCCAGGTATCACAGTGTCCCACTGGTTGTCCTCCTTCCACCATGTCTCTGATATTCCAATCATATCTAACCTCTCGTTTAGTGCTATATATTCTAACTCTCCCATCTTGTTTTGTAGACTTCTAGCATTTGCATACAAGCATTTTAGAGACTGTATTTTATTCATATTAATTTGGCTATTGGTAGACATGGGTAATTTGGGATATTTAAGTTCTGTCTGCTCCATACTCGAGGGCATTTGGGCTACTTTACTCTTTTTTGGAACCTCTCTGCTTTTTGTAGTATCCTTCAAGGATACATTCTTCCGAACCATGCGCTCTTGGGCGACTGTCGACTTTCCCCTATTATCTAGTTTAAAAGCTCGATAGAGTGGCACCCATAGCTGCTGTTATTGTATCGATCCATCTCATTGTTGGCCTTCCTCTTTTGCATTGACCTTCACCCTTGCCAAGCATGTTGTCTTTTTCTCTAACAATCTCTCTCTTCATATGATGTGTCCAAAGTATGAAAGTCAAAGTCTTGTCATCTGATCTTCTAAAGAAAGCTTAGATATGATCTCCTCTAGTACTGTCTGGTTTGTTCTTCAGGCAGTCCATGGTATACACAGTAATTGTTTCCAGCACCATAATTCAAAGGCATCAATTTTCTTCCTATCTTTTTTACTATCCAACTTTCACATCCATATGATGTTATTGAAAATACCATGTCTTGGACAAGTCAAATCTTTGTATGGAGAGAGACATCTCTGCTCTTGAGAATCTTGTCTAGTCCTTCATAGCCATTCTGCCAAGAGCAATGTGTCGTCAGATTTCTTGACTGCTTGTTCTTTCTTTCTTGATTGTTGATCCAAGTAGGTTAAAGTTGTTAACTATTTCAGTTTCTTTTCCATCAATGATGAACTTACTGATTTTAGCCAGTTGTCAAGATCTTTGTCTTCTTTACATTAAGATGCAGTCCCATTTTAAGACTATGTTCCTTGATTTTAAGAAGCAAATGTTTCCGATTGTCTTCACCACACTCTGCACAGAACTTTCATTTACAAAATTCAAGAATATGTTGAATTTCTTCCATTTCAACATATTCTTGTTCCATTTTGCCTTCGATCTCCCCTTGCCTCAATCTGATGCTCCCTCTCCCTCAGCCCTAACCTGATGCCCTTATTCCCCTATTCTGTTCTCCAACTCCACCTTACAGAGTAACATAGTAACATAGTAAATGACGGCAGATAAAGACCAGCATGGTCCATCCAGTCTGCCCAGCAATATGGCAAGAATAGGTGCACCTGACGCACTGTGCAGGTCACCCCTCCCCATATCTTTGTTTAGGGGTGGACCCACCACTCCATGTAGGACACCCCAATTTGTTGAGAAGTTAGATGGTTCAGTTTATTTTGTTTCTATCCTGTTGCTGTAAAGGGATCTGCTGTGCTTGTCCCATGATGTTTTGAATTCCGTCACCGTGTTTGCCCCCACCACTTCCATTGGGAGAGCATTCCAAGCATCCACCACCCTTTCAGTGAAAAAATATTTCCTGACATTGTCTTTCAATTTTCCACCTTGCAGCTTCATGCTATGCCCTCTAATTTTGCAGCTTCCCTGTCTTTGGAAGAGGTTTGTTTGTTCATCATTCCTCTTTAAGTATTTAAAGGTCTGAATCATATCTCCCCTATCCCTCCTCTCCTCCAGTGTACATATTTAGGTCTTCAAGTCTCTTTTCATAAGGTTTCTTACACAGGCTCTAAATCAGGGGTCTCAAACTCAAATTGCTTTGAGGGCCGAATGAGGACTTGTAAAGTAACCCGGGGGCCGCATAAGACACGGGCCTCATTTGCATAAATATTTGCATAATGTTGCATAATGAGTGCATGGATAAAGAAAGACTAGAAAATTTCTATATTACTATAATCCAGTGCCAACCGCCAGGCACATTAGGAACTACTACTAACACTGCCCATTTGGAACCCATAGCAAACCCCCCGTATCATAACAGCACTACCAGGACTCACAAAGCACCAGACCCTACCTATCAAAAGGCAACACTGCAAATATTAAATCAATACATTTCAGAGAACAATACATGACCTACTGGGAAAAGAGAACAAGTAGCAATGTCAAATAGGAATTACACAGAATACCTCAGCACTGTAGAAATAAAACTATAAATAATTTCTTGTACCAAAGCACAGACATTAATGATGCACATTTCCCAGAGCTGACATATTCCAGTTAATAAATTCAAAATAAAGAGATATTTTTCTACCTTTTGTGCATTTTTTTTCAGTTGCAATTGCTCCAGCCACTTCTGGTTTCTTCGTGTCTTCTGCTATCTCCATCGTCTGCTGTCCATTTGTCCTTTCTTCTCTCTTCTAGTTTTTTTCCATTCTCTCTCTCTACATCTGCTTTAACATACTAATCTTTCTCCTTTTGCTCTTTCCTCATTCCTATTTCATCCACTCAAATTTTACCCCTCCATCCTCAATCCCCACTTACTCTCCCAATACCTGGCCAATTGTAGATTTGTCTTCTCTTCCAGACAAAATATTTTTCCCCTCTCCATTTCACTTTCCCAGCTCCATCCCATTCTAATCCTCCCCCAACATCAGCTCCCTTCTAGTTCCAGCCCCACCCAGCATCTGCTCCTTTCTAGTCCCTGCATCAGTCCATTTCCAGTCCTATCCTAGCCTCACCATCAGCCCATTTCCAATCCTAGCCCCCCATCAGCCCATTTCCAATCCTAGCTCCTCCCCTCACAGGCCATTTCCATTCCAAGCCCCCCTCCCCATCAGCCATTTGCAGTTCAAGCCCCCCTTCCACTCAGCCCATTTCCAGTCCTAGCAACCCCCCCAGCCCATTACCAGTCCTAGACCCCCCATAGCCCATTTCCAGTCCTAGCCCCCACCATAGCCCATTACTAGTTATAACCCCCCCCCAGCCCATTACCAGTCATAACCCCCCCTGCCAATAGCCCACTTCCAGTCCTAACCCCCATCTGCACATTTCCAGTCCTAGCCCCCACCATAGCCCATTACTAGTTATAACCCCCCCAGCCCATTACCAGTCATAACCCCCCCTGCCAATAGCCCACTTCCAGTCCTAACCCCCATCTGCCCATTTCCAGTCCTAGCCCCACCATAGCCCATTACCAGTTATAACCCCCCCCCCAGCCCATTACCAGTCATAACCCCCCCCCCACTGCCAATAGCCCACTTCCAGTTCAGTCAGCCCCTCCTTAGCTCATTACCGGCCAACACAAAAACCCCCAAAACCCTGGCTTCTGCTGCTGCCGTTGCCGCCGTGGCAGCAGCAGAATCAATTGTCAAATTAAAAAAAAACACTGACTTCTGCTGCTCAAGCAGCTGTCCTGCGGCCCCTTTCCCTCTGCCCGGAGATCCGACTCTGCTCTCAGCGGCGTGCTTTTCAAGCCGCGACGAGAGTATTCCCCTCTCGCGCGGTTTTTCAAGCCGCGCGAGAGAGGGAATACTCTCTTCGCGGCTTGAAAAGCACGCCGCTGAGAGCAGAGTCGGATCTCCGGGCAGAGGGAAAGGGGCCGCAGGACAGCTGCTTGAGCAGCAGAAGTCAGTTTTTTTTTTAAATTTAACAATTGATTCTGCTGCTGCCACGGCGGCAACGGCAGCAGCAGAAGCCAGGGTTTTGGGGGATTTTTGGTTTTCCGCCGTCGCGGGCCGCACAAAGTTGTCTCGCGGGCCGCATGCGGCCCGCGGGCCGCGTGTTTGAGACCCCTGCTCTAAATCATTTTGGTCGCCTTCCTCTGAACACTTTCCAGTCTTTTTATATCTTTTGCAAGATATGGTCTCCAAAACTGAACACAGTATTCCAAGTGAGGCCTCACCAGCGACCTGTACAGTGGCATAAGTACCTCTTCCTTTCTGCTGGTAATCCCTCTTTGTATGCAGCCCAACATCCTCCTGGCTTTTGCCACCGCCTTGTCACACTGTTTTGCCACCTTGAGATCATCAGAGATAATCACACCAAGGTCTTTTTCCTGAACCATGCACACCAACCTCTCGCCCCCTATCGCAAACATTTCCCATGGATTTCTACTACCTACACTGCACTTTTTCACATTAAATTGTAATTGCCAAGCATTAGACCATTCTTCCAGCTTTTGTAGATCTTTCCTCATGTTATCCACTCCCTCGTAGGAGTCCACTCTGTTGCAAATTTTTGTGTCATCTGCAAAAAGACAGACTTTTCCATTCAGTCCTTCAGCAATATCACTCACAAATACATTGAACAGTGCGAGGCCCAGGACCGAATCCTGGGGCACCCCGCTAATCACCTTCCCCTCATCCAAGTGAGCTCCATGTACCATCACCCTCTGTTGTCTGTCAGTCAACCAATTTCTAATCCAGTTTACTATCTTGGTACCCATCCCCAAGCTACTGAGTTTATTGACAAGCCTCCTATGAGGAACAGTATCAAAGACTTTGCTGAAATCCAAGTAGATGACATCCATCGCATGCTCCTGATCTAGTTCCTTGGTCACCCAGTCAAAGAACTCAATCAACTGGGGAACATTCTGGGGAAAGGAGGGGCTCTTCCGAAGGGATGGGCTTCACCTTAACCGGGATGGAACCAGGCTGCTGGCATTAACCTTTAAAAAGGAGATAGAGCAGCTTTTAAACTAGATATTAGGGGAAAGCCGACAGTCGCCAAAGAGCGGATGGTTCGGAAGAATGTATCCTTGAAGGATACTACCAAAAGCAGAGAGGTTCCACAAAAAAGTAAAGTAGCCCAAATGCCCTCAAGTATGGAGCAGACAGAGCTTAAAGATCCCAATTTACCCATGTCTAACAATAGCCAAATTAACATGAATAAAATACATTCTCTAAAATGCTTGTATGCAAATGCTAGAAGTCTAAAGAATAAGATGGGAGAGTTAGAATATATAGCACTAAATTAAAGGTTAGATATGATTGGAATATCAGAGACATGGTGGAAGGAGGACAACCAGTGGGACACTGTGATACCTGGGTACAAACTATATCGTAATGATAGAGCTGATCAAATTGGTGGAGGGGTTGCGCTCTATGTTAGAGAGGGCATTGACTCAGAAAGCATTAAAGTTTTGCAAGAAACAAAATCTGCTGTAGAATCTATATGGATTGAAATTCCATATAAAAGGGGGAAGGCGATGGCAGTGGGGGTGTACTATCGAGCACCTGGCCAGAATGACCAAATGGATGATGAAATGCTCAAAGAAATCAAGGAAGCTAACAAAAGTTACAGCGCAGTAATAATAATGGGTGATTTCAATTACCCCGGTATCAACTGGGTCAGTGTCACGTCAGGACATGCTAGGGAGATAAAGTTCCTAGATGAAATAAATGACTGCTTCTTGGAGCAGCTGGTTCATGAACAGACCAGAGGGGAAGCCATATTAGACCTAGTCCTTAGTGGAACACCAGATCTAGTGCAAGAGATAAGGGTGTTGGGGCCACTTGGCAATAGTGATCATAGCATGATCGCCTTTGATTTAATTAGTGGAGGAGGGATAGTAAGGAAATCCACAGTACTACCTTTTAACTTTCGAAAGGGAGACTATGATAAAATGAGGAAAACAGTTAAGAAAAAACTAAAAGGAGCAGTTGCGAAGGTTAAAGACGTACATCAAGCTTGGGTGTTGTTGAAAAATACTATCTTGGAAGCCCAGACCAGCTGCATTCCATACTTTAAGAAAAGTGGAAGGAAGTCCAAAAAACTGCCAGCGTGGTTTAAAGGTGAGGTCAGAGAGGCTGTTGTTGCCAAAAAAGCATCTTTCAGGAAATGGAAAAAAGAGCCAAACGATGAAACCTGGAAACAGCACAAGCACTTGCAAGTCAAATGCAAGGCATTGATAAGGCAGGCAAAGAGAGAATTTGAGAAGAAGCTTGCTGCAGAAGCAAAAACGCAAAATAAAGACCTTTTCAAGTACATTCGTAGCAAAAAACCTGTGAGAGAGTCAGTTGGTCCATTAGATGATAAAGGGGTTAAAGGAGCACTAAGAGGCGACAAGGCAATAGCGGAGAGACTGAATGAATTCTTTGCTTCGGTCTTTACTGAGGAAGATGTAGGGATGTTACCCATGACTGAAGTGTTGAAGGAAATATCGATACATCGGGAAGATGTCTTACAACTATTAGATAAACTGAAGAGTAGCAAATCACCTGGGCCAGATGGTATACATCCAAGGGTGTTGAAAGAACTGAAATATGAGATTGCAGAACTGCTATCAGTAATCTGTGAACTATCATTAAAATCATCTCTAATACCTGAAGATTGGAGGATCGCCAATGTAACACCAATTTTTAAAAAGGGTTCCAGGGGTGATCCGGGAAAATACAGACCAGTGAGCCTGACGTCAGTACCGGGAAAAATGGTGGAAACCATCATAAAGAATAAAATTACTCAGCATGTAGATAGTCACAACCTAATGGGAGACAGCCAACATGGCTTTAGACAAGGAAGATCTTGTCTTACTAATCTGTTATGTTTTTTTGAAGGAGTGAATAAACAGGTGGACAAAGGTGAGTCAGTTGATATTGTGTATCTGGACTTTCAGAAAGCCTTTGACAAGGTCCCTCATCAGAGACTTTTGGCGAAACTAAAGAGTCATGGGATAGGAGGCAGTGTACTATTGTGGATCAGGAACTGGTTAAAAGATAGAAAGCAGATAGTAGGGCTAAATGGCCAATTTTCCCAATGGTGAAAGGTGAATAGTGGTGTACCCCAGGGATCTGTGCTGGTTCCGCTGCTTTTTGACATATTCTTAAATGACCTGGAAAGTGGAATAACGAGTGAGGTTATCAAATTTGCAGATGACACAAAACTATTTAAAGTTATTAAAACCCAAGAGGATTGTGAAAAATTGCAAGAGGATCTTGATAAATTGGAAGACTGGGCATCAAAATGGCAGATGAAATTTAATGTGGACAAGTGCAAGGTTATGCACCTAGGGAAGAACAACCCAAACTATGGTTACACGATGCAAGGTTCCACATTAGGAACCACCACCCAGGAAAAAGATTTAGGCGTCATTGTGGATACCATGTTAAAACCCTCGGCCCAGTGTGCAGCGGTGGCCAAGAGAGCAAATAGAATGCTAGGTATGATAAGGAAAGGAATGGAAAATAAAACAAAAGATATTATAATGCCTCTATATCGTTCCATGGTGAGACCGCACCTTGAATATTGTGTGCAATTCTGGTCGCCGTATCTTAAAAAGGATATAGCGATTTTAGAAAAGGTACAGAGAAGAGCCACCAAAATGGTGAAGGGGATGGAAGGATACTCCTATGAAGAAAGGCTAAAAAGGTTGGGGCTCTTTAACCTGGAAAAGAGACGACTGAGGGGAGATATGATAGAAGTCTATAAATTAATGAACGGAGTGGAACGGGTTAACGTAGATCGATTGTTTACCTTATCAGAATATAGAAAGACTAGGGGACATGCAATGAAGCTACAGTGTAAACTATTTAAGACTAATAAAAGAAAATATTTTTTCACTCAACGTGTAATCAAACTCTGGAATTTGTTACTGGAGGATGTAGTAAAGGCTGTTGGTGTAGCTGAGTTTAAAAAAGGTTTGGACAAGTTCCTGGAGGAAAGGTCCATAAACCATTATTAAGAAGTGACCGAAGATATCAATGCTTGACCCAGTACAAGCATTGTGGAACTTGTGTCTCTTGGGGAAACTGCTAGGTACATATGACCTAGATTGGCCACTGTTGGAAACAGAATACTGGGCTTGATGGACCTTGGTCTGACCCAGTGTGGTATATCTTATGTTCTTATGTTCTTATATTAGTTTGGCAAGACCATCCTCGGATCTTGCAACCTGTTGGTTTTGAGAAAGTTCACTATTCGCTCTTTCAGGAGCGCCTCCATTACTTTTCCCGCCACCGAGGTAAGGCCCACGGGTCTGTAGTTTGACACTTCTTCCCTGTCACCACTTTTGTGTAGAGGTACGACATCAGCCATTTTCCAGTCCTGAGGAAACTCTCCTTTTTCCAAGGATCTGTTGAATACATCCTTTAACATCCCTGCTAGAACTTCTCTGAGCTCTTTCAGTATCCTGGGATGTATCCCATCCGGTCCCTTGGCTTTGCCCACTTTCAGTTTAGCAAGTTGTTACAACACCTCATCTTCTGTGAATGGTGGGGTATCTACTTCGTTCCCATTTTTATATTTGGGAGTCTCAGCTGGTCCATCTCCAGTATTTTCTTTAGTAAAAACAGAGCAGAAGTATTTGTCTAGCAATTTCGCTTTTTCTATGTCACTTTCCACGAGTCTTTTCCCAGCACTTCTGAGTCCTGTAATTCCAACTCTGATCTTCTTCCTTTCCCGAATATACCTGAAGAAAGTTTTGTCGCCACCCTTAACATCTTTAGCCATCTTTTCCTCTGCCTTTGATTTTGCTATCCTTATTTCTCTTTTTGACTCTTTGAGTTTGATCCTGTATTCATTTCTGTGTTCTTCTGTTTGCAAGCTTTTGAATTTTGCGAAAGCTATGTTTTTTGCCTTTATTTGAGCAGCCACTTCTTTGGAAAACCAAATAAGTTTCCTTCTCCTCTTGTTTTTGTTTACTTTTTTAACATATTTGTCTGTTGCCCCTTTTATTGCCACCTTTAGTTTATCCCATTGCAATTCCACTTCTTTTATCTCCTTCCACCCTGTCATCTCCTCCTTTAGGTACTTGGCCATTTTATTGAAGTCAGGGTTTTGAAGTTTAGGACTTTGAGCTTGCTATGTTTGGCCTGTACCCTGGCTTTTATCTCAAACCACACTGTGTAATGATCGCTGTTGCTCACAGGGGTACTCACACAGACATTTGACATGCTATCACCATTGGTGAGCACTAAATCCAGCGTTGAGCTTTCCCTGGTTGGTTCCATGACCATTTGTCTAAGTTATGCATCCTGGAGAGCATCTACAATTTTTTTGCTTCTTTCCAGATGCGCAGAAGGAGTAATCCAATCCACATCAGGTAGATTAAAGTCACCCAAAATGATTACTTCCCCCTTTGTGGCTATCTTGACAATATCTTTAATCAAATCGTTATCTATCTCTTCAATTTGAGTCGGAGGTCTGTAGACTACAGCAGTATGGATGGCAGTGCCATCTCCTCTTTCCAACGCAATCCAGAGTGCTTCTTCTTTTCCCCATGCCCCCTGCATTTCAGTAGCTTTAATATTGCTTTTGACATACAAGGCCACTCCTCCTCCTTTTCCATTTTCTCTGTCTCTTCTGAATAGATTATAGCCAGTTATGGCTACATCCCAATCATGTGATTCATTGAACCATGTTTCTGTAATGGCCACAATGTCCAAATCCATTTCCACCATTAGGGTTTCCAGGTCCAGAACTTTGTTGGCTAAGCCTTGAGCATTTTTGCTCATTGCTTTCCAGCATTTACCTGGCTTGTGTGTATATTGCATTGATTTTGTTCTGCCCACATCTTCCCACTTGTTTGTGATGTGTGGTTTAAAAGTGTGTCTGTTTCTGATATTATTCTGCTTTTGTAGGGGGTGGCATGACGGTCTTGACCTTCCACATCCGTCACCCCCTTTTCCTAGTTTAAATGCATATCCACATAGTGCCTGAATTTTTCACTTAAGATTCTTTTCCCTGCGACAGAGAGATGTAGTCCATCAGCACAGTATAGTCTCTTGTTGGTCCATCTGTTTCCCCAGTCGCCAATAAATCTGAATCCTTCTTGTTTGCACCAGGTCTGGAGCCATGTATTAAAGCTGTTAATGCGATGCAACCTTTTTGTCCCCTTACCAAGAACAGGCAGAACCTCTGAGAATGCAACAGTGTTCACAATGGGCTTGAGTTTCTCTCCCAGAGATTGGAAGTCCTTTTGGACTGTAGAGGCACTGTTTCTAGCCAGGTCATTTGTGCCTAAGTGGATGACAACATCAAGTTTGGAGTGTTCACTTTTTGTGTTTAGTACTTCAACAGTTTGGTTTGTATTCCTGCTGGCTGTCGAGCCTGGTAGGCATATGACTATCTTCTCTCCTTTGAACTGTGTTCCCAAGTTGGTGCCTCTTGTGATGGAATCTCCAAGTAGTAGTAGTTTTCTGTTTGGTGAGGGTTTCTTCATATTTGGTCATTGGATTGAGCATCCTCATTAGCCAAGGCAGAGAAGGCATTATGCAGGGATATCTCTTGATGTATAGGATGTCTCAGCATTACAGGTCGCAATCTTCCAGACCCCACTGTGATCCATTTGTTCCTGGGGTGTTTGATTCTTTGTGGGAGCGGTGGTGGACTTTGTTCAGTTTATATCCTAGAAGAGGTGTGTTTCATTGCAGCTATTTCCTCCCTCAGTAGAGTCACTTCTTTATGCATGGCAGCTAGGTTTTTCCTTTGTAGAGTCAGTTCATCATGCATGACAGCTGACCTGAGGCACATAGGACAAGCTCTTAGGCTCCAAATGATTTGTCTTGAAATGAAAGTACCGCAGTTATTGAACTGAAAACACGACATGTTGGTTAAGCAGTCCCAGAAGAGGAAGAAGAAGAAGAAAGGATGAAGAAGATGTGGAATTTTAACCCAAGTAAGAAAGGGTAGATTGCACTTATGTGACTACTATAAAGGCAATGTAGCCCCTGGGGTGGGAGGGGCGAGGGGTAGGGTGGGCGGGAACCTAAGTGTCTCTGGCCAGTAGGCTGTTCCTGAACCGTGGGCACACACTGCTATCTGATGTAAGTCTATACAAGGAAAGCAGTCCAGATGCCCCCAAGCTTAGTCTAAAACTACAGTTAACAGCTATAAGAGTGATCCCCCCAAAAATCAACAGTTACAATTGATAGGTTTAAGCCAGCAGAGAAAATAGAAAAATGTGCTCTTAGCGTAATGGAGGCTCCTCATCTTCTGCAAAACTGGCTCAGGCCAGGTGTGCAATGCTCCAAATCAGCACCTTCCTGGGAATAGGGTTTCTCCAAACAGTTGAGCAGGGGAAGAAGCCCAGTTAACTCTCTATCTGCCACACACACTTATATCTGATGTAAGTCTATACAAGGAAAGCAGTCCAGATACCCCCAAGCTTAGTCTAAAACTACAGTTAACAGCTATAAGAGTAATCCCCCCAAAAATCAACAGTTACAATTGATAGATTTAAGCCAGCAGAGAAAATAGAAAAATGTGCTCTTAGTGTAATGGAGGCTCCTCAGCTTCTGCAAACTTCCATTCCATGTTTCTGACTGTCCTCTGTCCTGTCTAATATTGACATTCTTTTCCGCTCTTCCATTTTGAAGCTCATTTGACTATTTTTGCAAACTGCTCTGATGCTCCTGCCAAGAACGGATATGAAAATAAAGATAGTGAAGGTTGTGGATGAGTCTTCCACCAGTCTTCACACCTTGGTTGTCTTCATACAGTCCTGCTTCTCTGATGATTTGTTCTGCATATAAATTAAACAGATAGGGGGAAAGTATGCAGCCTTATCATATACCTTTGCTGATTTTAAACCATTCTGTTTCTCCTTGATAAGTTCGAACCTTTGCTTCTTGATTAATGCAAGAGAACTATCAGGTATTCTGGTATACCCATGCTTCTTAATGTGGTCCAGTGTTTCTCATGGTTTACACAGTCAAAAGCCTTGCTGTAGTCAATAAAATATATATAGATATCCTTTTGGTATTCTTTAGTCTTTTCAAGGATCCTTCTCACTTCCACAATGATGTCTCTCGTTCCTCACCCTTTCCTGAACCCTGCTTACACTTCAGGTAGTTCTCGTAAAATCTTGTTGGCATGGGGGTTCAGAGCGATTGTGCAATTATTTCCACAGTCAGTCAGATCACTTTTCTTATGTATTGGTATAAACACAGATCTTTTCCAGTCAGTTGGCCATGAATCTGTCTTCTAAATTTCCTGACAGAGCCTTGTAAGTATGGTAATGGCTACATCCGATACAGGTTGAAACAGCTGTTGGTCCACTTTATCTTTATGGTATAATGACTCTTTATATTCTTTCCACTTTTCTTGATCTTCTCAGAATCATTCAACATGGATACTTGAGCATGGAATTTTTTCTTTAACTCTTGTATCTTTTGGAAAGCCAATCTTGTTCTTCCTCTAATAGTTTCTGATTCCATTTCCTTGACTGCATCATTGTAATACTTCTCCTTGTCTTGTCTTGCTGCATGTTGGAAATCTCTGTTGAGTTCTGTGATTGCCTCTCTCTCTCTCCTCTGGCTTTAGCTTCTCTGCATTTCTAGGCAATTTTCAGTTTCTTCAGTCATCCATTTTACCATTTTTGCTTTATTATCTTTTATAGAGACTTTATTTATTTATTTATTTATTTAAACAGTTTTCTATACCGCCTTATCCTTCAATCAAAGCGGTCTACATTACTTTCTTCCATTACAACCTTCTTGATATCATCCCATAACTCTTCTGCAACTCTGTCAATTTTATAAGCAGCAAAATTGATTTTATAAGCAGTCTTTAAATTCTGGTGGTATATTCTCAAGGTCATATTTTTGCTACTTTCATGAGTGGCTTGCTCGTTTTTAACTTTAGCTTGAGTTTGCATACTAGTAGTTGGTGATCTGTACCATAGTCAGCTCCAGGTTTTGTCTTTGTTGATGTTATAGAGCTTTTCCAATACTTTTTTTGTAAATCCATTGGATGAAGTCCTTGTGTACAGTCGGCACTTGTATTACTGGAAGAAGGTGTTTGAGATGAATAGATCATTGGCCTTTATCTTTATTGAGTCATTTGATATACCGCCCAATACTGGGGCATCTGAGCGGTTTACAAAAATACAATATGTGAGCTGCAAGAAAAGAAAGGAAACAGAACACTATAACAAAAAGGAAAGAAAAGAAGAAAGGGTGGGTGAGAAAGGGGAGGAGAGATAGGGGTGGCATGGAGATGAGAGCCAAGAGCTTTAGGCAAGGGCAATGGAAAGGGCAAAGGCAAGATAAAAAAGGTGGGTTTTCAGCATTGTTTTGAAATGGGGAAAGAAGAATTCCAGGAGGAGGTCAGAGAGGAGAGAGTTCCACAGATGGGGACCAAGGAAAAAGAATGCAGAGGCGTGAGTGGATTCTAAGTGAGCATAGGGGTGGCTAATGGGAGGAACAAATGATTAGAATGGACCTGGCAGAGGGAACGGTGAGTGGAATGGAGATGAATTAGGTCAGAAAGGTACTGCAGCATGTTGGCATGTATGGTGCAGTAAACCAGGGTGAGGATCTTGTACTGTATATGAAATTTTCTGGGTAACCAGTGTAGGTGATTAAGTAGAGGGATAACATAGTCTGAGTGGGAGGCAAGGGTGAGAATGCAGAATTCTATCAGTCTTTCTCCAGCTTCATTTCTTTTGCCAAGTCCATATTTTCCAAGCACTTTGCCTCCTTCTTTTTTGCCAACATTTGAGTTCCAGTCACCCATGACTATTAGCATATCCAGTTTGCATGCTCAGTCAATTTCATCTTGTACTTGTTCATAGAACTCATCCATTTCTTTCTCTTCTACAACTGTTGTTGAGGCATATACCTGAATTAAAGTTGTGTTGATGGACATTCCTCATAGATGAATAGAAATTAAACGTTCACTGATTGCATTGTATTTCATTACAGTTCTTGCAAGTTTCCTCTTGATTATAAAGGCAACACCATTTCTTCTTTGTCTTTTATTTCCAGCATAGTAGACCATGTGATCATCTGATGTAAAGTGCCCGATGCCAGCCCATGTCAGTTCACTGACATCCAACAGATCAAGTTGTACACGTTCCATTTCATTCTTGACCACCTCCATCTTCCCTGGTTCATGCTTCGTACATTCCATGTTCCAATATGTAAGACATTTTTGCAGTTTCTGACTCATTTCATTAACAGCTACATCAGCAGTCAGATGTCCTAAGGGCTTTGATCCATCCACATCATAAATGCTGGCTTTATTCTGAAAAAGTCTTCAGCTCAACCCAGTAATCAGTTGAATGCCTTCCAACCTGGGGGTCTCATCTTCCAGCACTATAGTGCAGTGTGTTTTATGACTATCCATTGGGTTTTCATGGCATGATATGAAAGTAGATTGCCAGGCCTTTCTTCCGTGCGGGTAATTCTAGTGTTTTTGCCCAGAATGTGATCCTCTGCTGCCAACACCGTTCCATTCTGTGAACCTGTAATAATCTGACTTGTTCAGTTTTCCAAATAGGTTTATGAATATTGTAGGTCCTACTGCAATATTTACAGTGCTGCTCTTTTCCTTGTATGAATTTTGGAAGTTGATGCTGTTATGATATGGTAGATTTTCTCTGTAGGCAATGAGTAATTTTCATAAGGTTTTGTATTACCTCACAATATGTCCATGACTGATGAGAGTTTATATTGCTGTTACTGAGATGACACCAGAATCAGAAATTATTTTTTGTATGTTTAGTTATGGGGTATGTTTTCTGCACCCATTGTTGGGAGAAGGATTTTCTTGGATGTAGAATATATAGTATATTCAAAAATAAAAAGTGGCTTCTGATCTGGCAGGCGAGATGAGCAGACCCTTTTAAGCATTGCTCTCCCACCTCCCTGCACTACCCGCCAATAATAGTGCCACCCGCATAAATTGAATGAAGTTTAAACATTAAGAATGCCCAAAAGTGTAAAAATGAAGATGACAAAAATGCTCTGGGAAGAGTATGAAGTGAAACCGAAGATGGACCCTGTGGCAACAGATAGTATGTCCTGGAAACTTCCCCAGCCTCCTTGGTAGTGAGCGAACATGAAGAAAGTGATTTGGAATGTGAGGCAGATCTCTCACTGGTATTTAAAGAAATTTGTGCATCTGAAAAGGATATCACGGAGTTGGTAGTCCAGAAGATTGATGAAAAATTTGGTGCGTTAGGAACCCGAATGGAGGAGGCGGAGGCCCGAATTGGAATGGTGGAGGATAATCAAGTGCACAGGCAGGGAGAAGTGGCCTACTTAAAAAAAAATGGCCTGGATGGGCAAAAAACCGGAGGATCATGAGAACAGAGACAGGAGGTCTAATCTGCGTATCTTTGTTATTTCAGAAGGAGCGGAGGTTCAAGAACCCATGGAGTTTATGAGGTGGCTCTTAAAGACATGCTTCCCAGGCTGTCCAGTCCCTGGAGACTATGAGATTGATAGGACCCAAGCCAGAGGAAGGAGCTCATTCACAAGCATTTATTATCAAAATGCTGAGATTTCAAGATGAGGAATTTATTATCAGAGCAGCCTGTAAAACTGGTCATATAAACTATCAGAACTGGAAAGTGATGGTCTTCTCCAACTTAGCAGCAGAAACAGTTAAGTACCATCAGGACTTACTGCACTCCAGAGAGCAATTGGCTCAACGAGGTATTAAGACAGCATTGTGGTATGCAGCAAAACTGACTTTCACAATTAATGGAGGCCAGGAAATGTTTTACAACTCCAGAGGTAGTGACGACATAGCTAAAATCAATGGCAGGGAGCCCAGTTAGTCAATCTCAGGGCAGCCTGCAGGCATAGATTGGACTGTGGTCATTGGATGGTGTCAGACCATCGGAGAGTCAGAGACAGCCAGAGACTGTATCGACACCGACAACGAAGGCACAAGAGGTGGAGGCGGAACTTCCGGAAGAAAGCCATGATGCCACATGAAAACAAATTGGACTCCACAGCTGAATCCTGACTAAAAGGACATTAGGAAGAGTCAGTCTCACAATATGTGGTATCATTTTGAACTTTTATCGTAAGAGACTGAATGTTTGATGGGTGAGCAGGAAAATGCTCTCCCGTAGTGGGGGGATAGGGGTAAATGTGTACAAAAGACCTGTAAGTGTGATGGAGGGGTTACCACAATACCAAATACCTAAGCTCCATGAACTGAACAATGGCTGGGAAAAATCATATTGCTAAAGCTGTTGTCCCCGTTACAGCTTCTGCCTCTGTCCAGACAGAGGTCCCAATGCCAGTTGAAGGACCGGTTCCATGTGCAGGGTGCCTGCATGCTGAACCTCTCAGGAAACAAGTGGAGAAATTCAGAGAGGAGGTGGCGAGGCTGAGGAGCATTTAAGACATTGAGAAGTACATTGATGAGATGCTTCTTGCAACATCCAAGCTCTCCAGCAGATGAGAAGATGGGTGCTTACAGAATGATGAAGGTTGGACACAAGTCATCAGGGTCTGCAGAATCACCAATCCAACTTCTCCAGCCCTTGAACTGAAGAATCATTATGCAGCCCTAGAAGTGGAGGAGGTGAAAGTATCCCTGGAAAGGGAAGAACCAGAGCTCAAGTATCCCAAAATTGCAGAATCAGTGACCACAAGGAAGCGAAGGTTAGTGGTGGTTGGTGACTCTCTTCTGAGGGGTACTGAGGCGTCCATCTGCTGACCAGACTTGATGTCCAGAGAGGTATGATGTCTGCCAGATGCCAAAATTCAAGATGTTATGGAGAGTTTGCCAAGACGCATCAAGCCCACTGACTATTACCCAATGTTGTTAATCCATGTCGGCACAAATGATACTGCCAGGTATCCTTCTGAGCATATCAAAAGTGACTTCATGGCTCTGGGATAGAGGGTGAAACAGATAGATGCACAGGTGGTATTCTCTTCAGTCCTCCCTGTTGAGGGTAAAAGCCAAGGCAGATAATCTCGCATCCTGGAGATGAATGCATGGCTGCGGTGGATAGTGTCATCGAGAGCATTTTGGTTTCCTGGACCATGGGATGCTGTTCCAAGGGTTGCAGAGCAGAGATGGCATCCATCTGTCCAAGAAAGGTAGACATGTCTTCAGTAGCAGACTGGCTAATCTATTGAAGAGAGCTTTAAACTAGATTCGTTGGTGATGGGTGAAGAAATCCCCCAGGTAAGTGAAACACTAAATAGCTTTATGGAAATGGGTAAAAGGGGAAACATATGGAAAGCAGTATGTATAAATACCTGTAGCATGGGAAATAACATCCCAGATGTTGTAGCTTTAATGGGAGTGGCTGACTTGGAATTAGTGGCAGTTACAAAAACATGGTTCACAGAAAACCATTACTGGGATATAACTATACCAGGCTATATTTTATTCAGAAAGGACATGGTAGGAAGACAGGGAGGAGGAGTGGCACTATATGTAAAAAATAATATTAAAGCTTTGGAATTACGGAGCTTAAAAAGGAGAGAGGAGGCACCGTGGGTTAAACTAGAAAAGAGAAATCTATTTGCTTTGGCGTGATATACAGACCTCCCTCACAAGAGGAAGAGGTGGATGGAGAGTTAATTGAAGACTTATGCAGCATTGTTAGGAATGCAGAAATGCTACTGATAGGAGATTTCAATATGCCAGATGTTGATTGGCACATTCCTGCTGCAGTATCATCTAGAAGTAAGGAGATTCTGGATTCTCTACAGGGAGAACTATTCAGACAATTGGTAACAGACCCCACACGTGAAGGGGCCATACTGGACTTGGTGCTTACCAATGGTGAAAGTGTTTCTGATGTTATAGTGGGAGATCATTTATTGTGAAAGATAATTTTGCATCCAGTGATCACCAGATGGTGTGGTTCAGTATTAGGACTAGGGCTGTTAGAATCCATTCAAAAGCGAGGGTCTTAGACTTTAGGAAAACTAACTTTGCCAAGATGGGCCAATACCTCAGGGAGTCGTTAGCGGGATGGGAACAGTTGGGAGATGTAGAAAAACAGTGGGCAAAACTGAAAGGGGATATTTTAAGGGCAGCCAACCTTTGTGTTAAAATGGTAAATACAGGTAAAAGGAAAAGGTAAAGGATCCATTGTGTGTGTCCCATGCCATTTTGAACTCTGTCATTGTGTTTGCCCCCACCACTTCCGTCGGGAGGGCATTCCAAGCATCCACCATTCTTTCAGTGAAAAAGTATTTCCTGACATTGCCTTTCAGTTTACCCCCTTGCAGATTCATTTTATGCCCTCTAGTTTTACGGCTTCCACGTTTTTGGAAAAGGTTTTTTTAGTTCATTTATACTCTAAATATTTAAAGTCTAAATCATATCTCCCCTGTTCTTCCTCTCCTCCAGAGTGTACTTATTTAGGTCTTCAAGTCTCTTCCCATAAGTCTTCTGGTGCAGGTTCCAAATCATTTCCAAAGACAATAACATTCGAAACCAACGAGAGTATAACAAAAATAAACTATCCCATCCGATTTTAGGAAAGTCAAAAAAATGACTAACAACAGGACATTCTCCCACTTCTCCCCCATCTTATGGAATAAGCTCCCAGATAACATAAGATCCATAAACGATCTCTCCACCTTCTGAAAGAAACTTAAGACCCATCTGTTTACCCTACACGTTAGAGACACAAACAACTCAAGTGAACATACAAACACTGACGATACTCACCTGGAACTCACCCTTTCCCCTGAGCACAACCCTTCCCTATCCTAATAAAAGATACATAAGACATATTACCTCATGCGAAACAAGAAACGATGCAGTCCTACCTATGTATATAGTTAATTAGTTACTCATTGTTTAGACTAATGTAAATAGTTCACTGTTCGATGTAATTGAATACGTACCGTTCTGTACAATTCAAAGCTTTGTTTACTGTAAATCGCATTTGATCGCCTGGAAAATGCGGTATAGAAATCTGTTATAAATAAATAAATAAAATAGCAGTCGCCTTCCTCTGAACCACTTCCAGCCTTTTTATATCCTTTGTGAGATATGGTCTCCAAAACTGAACACAATATTCCAAGTAAGGTCTCACCAATGACTTGTACACTGGCATTAGTGCCTCTTCCTTTCTGCTGGTAATTCCTCTCTGTATGCATCCCAGCATCCTTCTGGCTTTTGTAACCACCTTGCCACACTGTTTTGCCACATTCAGATCATCAGAAATAATCACTCCGAGGTCCTTCTCCTGGTCTGTGCACACCAATCTCTCACCCCCTATCGCATACAATTCCCTTGGATTTCTGCTTCCCATGTGCATGATACTGCACTTCTTCACATTAAATCTTAACTGCCAAGCATTAGACCATTCTTCCAGCTTTTGTAGATCTTTCCTCATGTTCTCCATTCCCTCAGTTGCAAATTTTGGTTTCATTTGCAAAAAGACAGACTTTTCCATTCAGCCCTTCAGCCAGGGGCGGCCCAAGGGGGGTGCGGGGCCATGTGCGGAGACTCGGTGCTGGGCCTCATTTGCATAAGTGGCCTTATTTGCATAAATATTTGCGTAAATATTTGCGTAAATATTTGCATAATGCTAACATACACTAACTTTTAGTAAACATGACTCTTAATGAGTGTATGGATAAAGACAGACTAAAGGATTTCTACATTACTATAATCCAGTGCCAACCGCCAGGCACATTAGGAACTACTACAAACACTGCCCATTTAGAACCCATAGCAAACCCGCCGTATCCTAACAGCACTACCAGGACTCACAAAGCACCATACCCTACCTATCAAAAGGCAACACTGCAAATATTAAACCAATACATTTCAGAGAACAACAATACATGACCTACTGGGGAAAGAGAACAAGTGGCAATGTCAAATAGGAATTACATAAATAGAATACCTCAGCTCAGTTACACATGCAGAACATAGACCATCACCAAACAAGGAATCACAATTTAGAAACAGGAAGGCAATAATTAAACTGGGAACCTCAAAAGCCAAACTTGGAATGTACAACAACACTGTAGAAATAAAACTATAAATTAATTTCCTCTTGTACCAAACAAAGCACAAACGTTAATGATGCACATTTCCCAGAGCTTTCATATTCCAGTTAATAAATTCAAAATAAAGAGATATCTTTCTACCTTTTGTGCATTTTTTTCAGTTGCAATTGCTCCAGCCACTTTCTTCTGGTTTCTTCATGTTTTCTGCTAACTCTCCATCATCTGCTGTCCATTTGTCCTTTCTTCTCTCTTCTAGTTTTTTTTCCATTCTCTCTCTCTACATCTGCTTTAACATACTAATCTTTCTCCTTTTGCTCTTTCCTCATTCCTATTTCATCCACTCAAATTTTGCCCCTCCATCCTCAATCCCCACTTACTCTCCCAGTACCCGGCCAATTGTAGATTTGTCTTCCCTCCCACACAAAATATTTTTCCCCTCTCCATTTTACTCTCCCAGCCCCATCCCATTCTAATCCTCCCCCAACATCAGCTCCCTTCTAGTTCCAGCCTCACCCAGCATCCATTCCCTTCTAGTCCCTGCATCAGCCCATTTCCAGTCCTAGCCCCCCATCAGCCCATTTCCAGTCCTAGCAACCCCCCAACCCAATACCAGTCCTAGCCCCCCCATCAACCCACTTCCTGTCCTAACCCCCCATCAGCCCACTTCCAGTCCTAACCCCATCAACCCATTTTCAGTCAGTCCCCCATAGCCCATTGCCAGTCCTAAACCCCCCATCATCCCACAGCCCATTACCAGTCCTATCCCCACCAGCCCACCTCAAGTCCTAACCCCTCCCCACCAGCCCATTTCCTGTCCTAGCCCCCCCACAGCCCATTTCCATTCCTAACCCCATCAGCCCAACTCAAGTCCTAAACCCTCCCCATCAGCCCATTTCCTGTCCTAGCCCCCCATAGCCCATTATCAGTCCTAACCCCCCATAGCCCATTACCAGACAGCCCCCATCAGCCAACAGCCCATTACCAGTCTTAACCCCCCCATAGCCCATTACCAGTTCTAACCCCCCCAACAGCCCACAGCCCATTACCAGTCCTAACCCCATCAGCCCACCTCAAGTCCTAACCCCTCCCCATCAGCCCATTTCCTGTCCTAGCCCCCCCATAGCCCATTATCAGTCCTAACCCCCCCATAGCCCATTACCAGTCCTAACCCCCCATCAGCCCACAGCCCATTACCAGTCCTAACCCCATCAGCCCACCTCCAGTGTTAACCCCCCCATCAGCCAATTTCCAGTCCTAATCCCCATCACCCAATTTTCAGTTTAAGCCCCCCATACCCCATTACCAGTCCTAACCTCCCCATCAGCCCACTCCCAGTCCTAATCCCACCAGCCCATTTCCAGTCCTAATCCCCCATCACCCAATTTTTAGTTTAAGCCCCCCCATAGCCCATTACCAGTCACCACTCCTACCCCCCCAGCCCCCCCCATAGCCCATCACCACTCCTAACCCTCCCCAGCCCATCACCACTCCTACCCCCCCAGCCCCCCCATAGCCCATCACCACTCCTAACCCCCCCAGCCCATCACCATTCCTAACCCCCCCCAGCCCATCACCACTCCTCCCCCCCCCCAGCCCCCCAGAGCCCATCACCACTCCTAACCCCCCCCAGCCCATCACCACTCCTAACCACCCCCCCCCAGCCCAGCCCAGCCTAGGGAATTTTTTTTTTTAAAAAGCTGTCTTCTCCTGCTGCCGGGGCCGCTGCGGCAGAATCGAGTGTGCCACGGGGCCCCCCCTGCCCAGCAGAGCCTGCCCTCCCCGCCCAGCAGAGCCTGCCCTCCCCTGTATCCGCTCTCTCGTTGTAGCTTCAGTCACACGCGCCGGCTTTCAGAGCGCGAAGGGACTAGTTTCCCTTTCATGGCTCTGTTAAGCCTGCGGGGGCTGATGGGAACTTCCCATCAGCCCCCGCGGGCTTAACAGAGCAGCAAGGGAGAAACTCTCCCCTCGCGCTCTGAAAGCCGGCGCGTGTGACTGAAGCTACAACGAGAGAGCGGATACAGAGGAGGGCAGGCTCTGCTGGGCAGGGGGGGCCCCGCGGCACACTCGATTCTGCCGCGGCGGCCCCGGCAGCGGGAGAAGACAGCTTTTTTTTTTTTTTTTTTACATTTTACTTTAGGATCAGAATGTTTTTTGCACGGGGCACCCTGAAACGCGGGGCCCTGTGCAAAAAACATTCTTGCTCAATGGACGGGCAAGCCCTGCCTTCAGCAATATGGAAAGAGTGCATTCCGTAGTCTTTCTCCTCCTGCCCCATGCTAAAAATGCATGTCTAATACTCTCTCAAACTGGTAACGTGAGAGCGGGGTGCCATCTGTAAACGGGGGTGCTGGTCGTGAATGGCCACAGTCTTAGCAGAGGCAAAAATATTATTATGACTTGCAAAGGATTGTGGGAAATGTAGTTCACTTATACCAGAATCAGCCGTTCACAAAATAATGAGTTGTGATGCACGAATGTAAGCAAAGAAAAATGAATTTATTCACGGGGTTAATTCTCCCACACAGATTTACTTGGTAACACAAAAAGGACAATTGCTTTCAGTATTGCATTCAGGAAAACAAAACATGAAATAAGGTAACTGAACTTCTTAAGCAAAAATCAAATAAGACCTTGATGGGAAACAGAAAAGGTCTTTTTGATGGCTCATGCTAATAACTTTCTTAGCATTGCTCCAAAAGCAAAATCAAAACCCAAAAGTAACAAAAACTGTTCTTTATCAAGGATAACTTTCTTCTATTTACACACACAAAAAGAAAAGCTTCCTTTCAGAGCTCACGTGCACTTGTGCCTGGCTCAATTATCACCAATTAGCCAGCTGCAAACCCCTTTGCTGGTTCACTTTCTCTACGTGGCTCAATCCTACCCAAAAGCTTTCTTGCAGACTTTTCTGGGTAGATAAAAGAACAAATTATAGTTCCTTTTGGTGGTTTTTGTATTAGTGAGAAAGTATTTTACCACAGCAGCCTAGACAGAGAGCAATCCATGTATTCATTCTGATCATTTAATATCTCTCCTTCTTCCTCAAATATCATGGAATCAATATCAGGGTCTGGCTCAGAGGAATTCCTTACTTGATCATTCTCAGGATAATATTTATTTCCCTGCTGTCTTCCTGGAGAAGAGCTAGGGCATAGATCAAAGTTCATACCTGAGCTTCCTTTGCTGTTAGGTTTCCTCTCCAGGTATCCTGGCCAGTAAGTAGTCCAGCTTTTATGTCCAGCCTTCCAATCAAGATCCCTGGACACTGGGTCTCTCTTCACATACCTTCTTGCACCGGTCTTAGGGCCCCTTCCACATGCAGCCGTCTCCTTCAAATGTGCCGTCTGGGAATTCCTGGCTCTATAACCCCATTCCTCTGGTTTCCTCCAGTCCAATGGAGTATGCTTGCCTCTGAAATGACTCCCAACACACGTACTGCTGTGGGCTCCTTCTTTAGACCTCCAAGGTTTCTTTCTCTTCTTCTTTCCACGTTGCTGCTGCTTCTGTCTCTCCTTGCTCTCTCTGTCCTTGATCTGCTCACGATTCTCCCTCTTCTGTCTGTTCTTTCTGTTCTGTCCCTGTGGAGAATATCTTTTACTTTTAACCTGCTTAGAGGGACACTCCACCCTAGCACAGCCCAGCTGTGCTGAATCAAGCCCTGCCCTTGGAGATGAGTGATTGGGGATTACCTCATAGCTCTCCTGATTGAACACACGTTTCCCCACTTCAGCCCTTCTAGAGGCTGTTTGAAACCTGGTGCATTCTGGGACTGGTAGTCTTTTATGAAAACATTCTGTTTTAGTATTTCTACCAGCAAAGACAGGTTGCTTGTTCAAAGCCAATTCACCTCTTTTATAGCTCCCTCCTGAACTATGATAAGCTTCCTTATCACACATCCTCATGGACTAGGAGTTCCCCCCTTCAGTGCAGTCAGATCCAGTTGTACACCTCGATATTCCACACCATGCCACAGACAACTTAATGCCTCTACCTGTTGGGTCATTCTTGAATCTGCAAATGTACATCTCCAGCACACCACTCCTAAAGGGTCAATCTTGGATCTGCGAATCTGACGTCTCCATCCTGGAATCCCCCACCTCCCAGCATGCATTTTGAGGGTACTACCAACTCTCCTAACTTCCATGCCCTGAAGAATGCCTTTGTGAAAGCCCATCTGGAGCCATGCCTCAAACGCATTATGACAGACTGTGTCCATAGCCATGACCATCCTTTTCAGCACCTCATATGTGATTGGGTGACTACGGTCCAGTGGGTGGTAACACCCGGCCGCAAATTCCCTCATTCCCTAGAAATAACAAAGTCAGCCGACGGGCTCTGCTCCCCCATTGCTCTAGCAAAGGTGGCGATACCTGCCGGGCGTGTCCACACCACCAATTTGCTCATTTCCCCATTCTTGCAGGAGAGTTTCCATTGCACTATAGTGCTGGTGCTAAACCAGTCTCCATCCTTGATCTTCTGCCAGCAGAACTCCTGAGAATGGTCTCAAGCCTTTGTATATTTGTGTCTTGTAGGTGCAGCGAGGGAGCCCATCCAGAGTCTCTACACTTCAGCAGGCCAAAGGCCCAAACTGCTGCTTGGATGCCATCATAGGCATGCAAATCTTGAGGCCATGGTTCAGAACACCAAGCACCTTTAAAATATATGCCGAATCCAACTCCACCAGACACACCAGTGTATAATTCGAGATCTGAGCTGAAAACGGGAGGGCCCTGCCAAAACACCATACCATTGAAAGACTGTAGAAAAAATGTTCCAAATGCCGAAGTCTTCCCTTATGTCCTTAACACAGATGCGATGATGCCACTTACTCATTCCCCACATTGCCAGGGCTAGCCCCTGACAGAAGACCCGCCCCATGAGAATAACCATAGTTGTGAAGCAGAGGAGGCTGAGCAACGATTTGAACTGCTTGAGCGTTGCTTTCCACGCATCCTCCATTTGCCTGTTGACTGTTCTCAAGTTAGTAATTTTATCCTGGGGCCGTTGTGAAACCTGGGTCTAAATATCCAATTCAACACCCAGGAATGTAATTATGGTCAGGGGACCGATGATCCTGTCAACCACCAAAGGTATCTCGAAACGCTGGGCAATATGCTGGAAGGAAGTCATAACCTGTTTGCACTGCTCATATCCTGAGCTCCTATGAGGCCTGGACCAAGAGGAATGAGTGAGAATCCACAAGCATGCACAAGGAAGGAAGGAAGTAACAAAATTTGCAAAACAAGATAAAAACTTCTTCAAATAATTAGATCAACAAACAAGGAAAAAACAGGTGGCAGAAGCACAAATTCAGTGGGAAATACATTAGAGGTTGATAGTTGCAGCCGAGGACAGTGGATGATTGCAGAAAAGTTCTATACAGAAAGGCCCAATAAAGTAGCAGGCCTCAAGCCTGACAAGCACTGGGATCATGACCCTAACAGCACTACAGCGAATGAAGAGGTTATGATCACATGAGATACTCCTATTCCGACTGATAAAAGGCAGGATGCAAGGAAACTGGATACAGTAGCAAAGGAGAAAAACATCAGAACAGTATTGAGTTCCAGTCCACTATTATGTGAATCACATTTAGAGGGAGAAAATCTTGAAGTACCAAGAAATACAGTCAGAGACCAAGTGAAAGTGGCAGAAAAATACAGCATTATTTCCCATCATGTTGGGTGTTATAGGATTAATGAAGATGAATTTAAAACCGTCCAGGTTCTCATCATTCCGGGGGGGGGGGGGGGGGGGGCAAGAGATCGACCAAATGCCCCAGGGTTTACTAAATAGCCCAACTCAGGGCCTGCCTGCATGCCTCTCTGCCCTTCCTCACCTCTTAACCCTATCCTGGCACTGGCACCTTCTGTGTCTAACAGCACATTCGAATACCCAAGAAAGAAGGCCCGGAAGAAAACTAGAAGTGGTCAGGGCACAATACCAGGCTCTGGAGACTGACTCCAATACTCACATGCTCCAATTGATGAACATCAATATCAGGAACAGGGAATCCTAGTGGACAAACTGCTTGCTTGGCAATTACAGAACATAAGAACATAAGAACATAAGAAATGCCATACTGGGTCAGACCGAGGTCCATCAAGCCCAGTATCCTGTTTCCAACAGTGGCCAATCTAGGTCATACGTACCTAGCAGTTTCCCCAAAAGACACAGGTTCTGCAGTGCTTGTACTAGGTCAAGCATTGATATCTTGGGTCCCTTTTTAATAGTGGTTTATGGACCTTTCCTCCAGGAACTTGTCCAAACCTTTTTTAAACCCAGCTATACTAACAGCCCTTACTACATCCTCCGGTAACAGATTCCAGAGTTCGATTACACGTTGAGTGAAGAAATATTTTCTCTTATTTGTCTTAAATAGTTTACCCTGTAGCTTCATTACATGTCCCCTAGTCCTTCTATATTCTGATAGCGTAAACAATTGATCCACGTTTATCCGTTCCACTCCATTCATTAATTTATAGACCTCTATCATATCTCCCCTCAGCCGTCTCTTTTCCAGGTTAAAGAGCCCTAACCTTTTTAGCCTCTCTTCATAGGAGTAGCCTTCCATCCCCTTCACCAATTTGGTGGCTCTTCTCTGTACTTTTTCTAATAACTCTGTGTCCTTTTTAAGATACGGTGACCAGAATTGCACACAATATTCAAGGTGCGGTCGTACCATGGAGCGATACAGAGGCATTATAATATCCTTTGTTTTATTCTCCATCCCTTTCCTTATGATACCTAGCATTCTATTTGCTTTCTTGGCCGCCGCTGCACACTGGGCGGAGGGTTTTAACATGTTATCCACGATGACTCCTAAATCTTTTTCCTGGGTGGTGGTTTCTAATGTGCAGCCTTGCATCGTGTAACTATAGTGTGGGTTGTTCTTTCCTAGGTGCATAACTTTGCACTTGTCCACATTAAATTTCATCTGCCATTTGGATGCCCAGTCTTCCAATTTATCCAGATCCTCCTGCAGTTTTCCACAATCCTCTTGGGTTTTAACAACTTTAAACAGTTTTGTGTCATCTGCAAATTTGATAACCTCACTAGTTATTCCCTTTTTCCAGGTCATTTATGAATATGTCAAAAAGTAGGGGACCCAGTACAGATCCCTGGGGTACTCCACTATTCACCTTTTTCCATTGGGAATATTGGCCATTTAGCCCTACCCTCTGCTTTCTATCTTTTAACCAGTTCCCGATCCACAATAGTACACTGCCTCCTATCCCATGACTTTTTAGCTTTGCCAAAATTCTGATGGGGGACCTTGTCAAAAGCTTTCTGAAAGTCCAGATACACTATATCAACCGACTCACCTTTGTCTACCTGTTTATGCACACCTTCAAAAAAACAGATCAGATTAGTAAGACAAGATCTTCCTTGTCTAAAGCCATGTTGGCTGTCTCCCATTAGGCCATGGCTATCTACATGCTGTGTAATTTTGTTCTTTATGATGGTTTCTACCATTTTCCCTGGTACTGATGATGTCAGGCTCACCGGTCTGTAATTTCCCGGGTCACCCCTGGAACCCTTTTTAAAAATTGGTGTTACGTTGGCGACCCTCCAATCTTCAGGTATTACAGATGATTTTAATGAAAGTTCACAGATTACCAATAGCAGGTCTGCAATCTCATATGTCAGTTCTTTCAACACTCTGGGATGTATACCATCCGGTCCAGGTGATTTGTTACTATTCAGTTTATCAAATAGTTGTAATATATCTTCCCGGTGTAGCGATATTTCTCTCAATTCCTCTGCAATATCACCTTTAAATACCACTTCAGTCTTGGGTAACATCCCTACATCTTCCTCAGTAAAGACCGAAGCAAAGAATTCATTCAGTCTCTCTGCTATAGCCTTGTCCCCTCTTACTGCCCCTTTTACCCCTCTATCATCTAATGGTCCAATTGACTCTCTCACAGGCCTTTTGCTACGAATGTACTTGAAAAAGTCTTTATGTCGTGTTTTTGCTTCCGTAGCAAGTTTCTTCTCAAATTCCCGCTTTGCCTGCCTTATCAATGCTTTGCATTTAACTTGCCAGTGCTTGTGTTGTTTCCAGTTTTCATCATTTGGCTCTTTTTTCCATGTCCTGAAGGTTGCTCTTTTGGCAGCAACAGCCTCTCTGACCTCACCTTTAAACCATGCTGGCAGTTTTTTTGGACTTTCTTCCACTTTTCTTAATGCGTGGAATACAGCTGGTCTGGGCTTCGAGGATAGTATTTTTAAATAACACCCAAGCTTGCTGTAAGTCTTTAACCTTTGGAACCGCTCCTTTTAGTTTTTTCCGAACTATATTCCTCATTCTATCATAGTCTCCCTTTTGAAAGTTAAAAGGTAGTACTGTGGATTCCTTTACTATCTGTCCTCCACTGATTAAATCAAACATGATCATACTATGATCACTATTGCCAAGTGGTCCCAACACCCTTATTTCTTGCACCAGATCTGGCGTTCCACTAAGGACTAGGTCCAGTATGGCTTCCCCTCTGGTCGGTTCATGAATCAGCTGCTCCAAGAAGCAGTCATTTATTTCATCTAGAAACTTTATCTCTTTAGCTTGTCCTGCTGTGAGACTGTCCCAGTCGATACCGGGGTAATTGAAATCACCCATTATTACTACTCTGTTGTGGCTTTTGTTAGCTTCCTTGATTTCTTTGAGCATTTCATCATCCATTTGTTCATTCTGGCCAGGCGGTCGATAGTATACTCCCACTGCCATCACCTTCCCTTTCATAAATGGAATTTCAATCCATAGAGATTCTACAGCAAATTGTGTTCCCTGCAAAACTTTAATCCTTTCTGACTCAATGCCCTCTTTAACATAGAGCGCAACCCCTCCACCAATTTGTTCAGCTCTATCATTACGATATAGTTTGTATCCAGGTATCACAGTGTCCCACTGGTTATCCTCCTTCCACCATGTCTCTGAGAGTGCAATCATATCTAACCTCTCATTTAGTGCTATATATTCTAATTCTCCCATCTTATTGTTTAGACTTCTAGCATTGGCATACAAGCATTTTAGTGACTGTATTTTATTAATTTTATTAATATTAATCTGGCTATTGGTAGGCATGGGTAATTGGGAATCTTTATGCTCTGTCTGCTCCTTACTCAAGGGCATTTGGACTACTATACTCCCTTTTGGAACCTCACTGTTTTTGGTAGTATCCTTCAAGGATACCTTTGTCCGAACCATGCGCTCCTGGGTGACTGTCGGCTTTCCCCTATTTTCTAGTTTAAAAGCTTCTCTATCTCTTTTTTAAAGGTTAATGCCAGCAGTCTGGTCCCATCCTGATTAAGGTGAAGCCCATCCCTTCGGAAGAGCCCCCCCTTTCCCCAGAATGTTCCCCAGTTCCTAACAAATCCAAAACCCTCATCCTTGCACCATTGTCTCATCCACGCATTGAGACTCCGGAGCTCTGCCTGTCTTTTGGGTCCTGCACGTGGAACAGGAAGCATTTCGGAGAACGCTATCCTGGAAGTTCTGGATTTCAACTTCCTACCTAAAAGCTTAAATTTAGCCTCCAGAACTTCCCTACCACATTTTCCTATGTCATTGGTACCAACATGTACCAAGACAGCAGACTCCCCCCCAGCACTATCTATGATCCTATCTAGGCGGTGTGTGAGATCTGCTACCTTCGCACCAGGCAGGCATGTTACCAGGCGATCCTCACATCCACCAGCCACCCAGCTATCTACATTCCTAATGATTGAATCACCAACTATAACAGCTGTCCTGACCCTCCCCTCATGGGGACATGGCCCTGGAGAAACGTCCTCGGTGCGAGAGGGTTTTACATCACCTGGAGGACAGGTCCTAGTTACAGGATCACTTCCTGCCACACCAGGGTGATGCTCTCCTGTCACGCGACCTCTCTCCTCCATGGCAACAGGGATGCTGCCAGACTGGAGGTGGGACTTCAGGACTATATCCCTGTAGGTCTCGTCCATGTACTTCTCTGTCTTTCTTATGTCTTCCAGGTCTGCTACTCTAGCCTCTAGAGAACGGACTCGTTCCCTGAGAGCAAAGAGCTCCCTGCACTTAGTGCATATGTAGGACCTCTCACCAACTGGGAGAAAATCATACATGTGACACTCAATGCAAAAGACTGGAGAACCCCCATCTCGTTGCTGGACCTCTGTCTGCATCTTAGTTTAAAGCTTGTGTTTAGGTCTTTTAAATTCGGTATATAATAAGGATTGGTGTAGATGCTTATACTAATAAAAGTGTATCTAATACCCCTAATACACCCTGTGTACCTGAAGCTTAATTAATCTCAGGTCCTCTGTGTATGACTGATTTGGATTAAGAGCTGCACCTGAGAGCAGCCCCTTTCCTCTAAGATGTGCAAGTACCTATAAAACTACAATTACCCCAGGGGTGGGTGGGTGCTGGGGAGGGAGGGAGGGAGATAAGTCCTATTAAAGAGGGCAGTTACAAGGTACCCTGTCAACCCTCAGCAGGGGGATGGGGGTACCACACAAAGCCCAGTTAGTTGAGAGAGGCAAGGTAAGTACAGCTGAGAGGGCTGAACTAGCACACCACTAAAACAAACAATAAATAATTAAACAAACAGTTAGACAAACAGTAAATAATTAAATAAACAGCTAGAACTCACAGTAAGATGTCCCAGGAGGCAAATATCCCCTCACTAGCAGAGCTCTGTAAAAGTACAGCCCTTCTCTGGTCAGAGAAAAGCAAACTAAAAGAGTGCATCACGTATGGTGGGAGAAATTAAAGGACAGGAGGGGCAAGAGATTAAAACCTGTATGCCTCAGAGGGAGTGCAAGGTAGCATGCCTCTGGAAGATTTTTTGAAGACACTATGATTGCCTAGGTTGGGAGAGGAGGAGGCGGGCAGTTTGGGCATCCTATTAATCTTTCAGAGGTTACAAGGGTCATCAGATTGCTCCCTAAAGGGAAAGCTGTAGAGGAAAGATGGTTTTCCTACCAAGTTTTACCACTTACTCCAAGATAAAGTGGCCTCACTTCTCGCTAGGGTATTCAGTGGCACTCACGGGGAACAAATGCCAACATCCATGGCATGGAGTATACCGATATTATAGTGGTTCTGAAAGAGGGAAAACCGGCAGACCAGTGTGGTAGTTACTGCCCAATAGCACTGATCAACTGCGATGCAAAGCTTTTCGCAAAAGTTCTAGCTAACAGGCTTGAGACTATCATGCCCCGCCTGATACATCCAGACCAAACTGGATTTATCAAAGGCTGTGCAATTGCTGACAATGTTAGAAGGGCAATGGATCTGGTGCACATACTAAACCGAAGGCAGGAACCCGTGCTGTGTATAGCACTTGATGCCGAAAAGGCCTTTGACCAGGTGGAGTGGAGGTTCTTATTTGCAATGCTAGAAGAGTTTAATTTCCTTTTCAATGAACCGAGGGGAAGATAAGATACCTATGGGTATCTCTCTCCACAGAACCCAGAGAGTTATACTGGTTGAATTATGCCCCCGATGCAAAAGATAGATAAGGAGTTAAAAGGATGCGGGGGGGGGAGCTGGGGGGGGGGAGCGTTACATTTGAGCTGGATAGGACACATTGCAGCCCTGAAAATGAACATTATACCAAAATGTATTTTTAATGGAGGAAATCCGGGGGGGGGGGGGGAGGCTGGGGTTCCTCATGCTTCATTACAAGTGTTGCTGGGGGCAGGCGAGTGAGCCACCACAAAAATAGACGAGAACCTTCGAGGGTTCTGGAATAAACTGTGGTTGGCAGCCAAGGTAGCATTGGGTTGGCAATGGAAATCCCTGGCTGGATCTACACAGGACTAATGATTCAAAGTGGGGGAAGCACTAAGGTTCGAAAAGATCACTTATAGTTTACCAGGAAGGGAATGGCAATGGCAAAATAGCTGCACTCTATATATTCAGTGGGGCAAGGAGCCTGGAAGAGCAGGCAGTGGAGGAAGTGGGCAGGCTATAGGGAAGATTGTGGAGAGTAATAAAGAAGTGAATAATGCCACATAACCTACATAAGATAGGAGATATAGCGCAGCAAACTAGCATGGGGGGGAGGTGGGAGGGAAGGAGAGGGTGGAGGGCAGTGTCCTCAAGTTGAAATGTTTTTGACAGTTCTGGTTGAGAAATGTTTGTTATGAACATTTACGTTACCTGTATAACATGAGAGAGCATGACTTCGACGCAGGAAGTGAAGAAGAACTCAAACATAACGCTGTTCAACAGCCAAAATTCTTCGGACACGAAAGCAGCTGTTCTAAACTAATTTTAGATTGCTGAACACAGAAATCATAATGAAAATGGCTGATTAGGTTTAGATGCTAAGATATATGCTATTAATTAGTCATTAGGGGCCATTAACTATGTATTATGCAACATTTGTGTGAGATTGCATAATCTCTACTTGCAACCAATAGAAATATCTGTCCAAAACCAGATGATGCAATCAGTATTTAAATTTGCATCACTTGACAGTATAAATCTTAAGGTGTATTAGTCACAGAAAAATTAAAAATTTTGCATTATTTTATGCCGATAGTTCAATCACAGCGTATTCGGCGATGCATTGTACTTGTGTTAATAATGCAGATAATTTCTGCTCTATTTGTGGTGAAGTGGCTTTTACATCACAAAAATGGAATATGACTGTGGCAGTTAAGAAAGCCTACAACTTATATTTTGGCTGCAGAATAGGAGATCAGGATAAGAGCTGGGCGCCACACATATGCTGCAATACATGTGCAACAAATTTCAGGCAATGGATGAATGGGAAAAGGCAATCAATGCCTTTTGCAGTTCCAATGATCTGGAGAGAGCCCACGGATCACATCAGCAATTGCTACTTCTGCATGGTTCCTCCAATTCAGAAAGGCATATCCAGAAAGAGTAAGTGGACCGTGCAATATCCAAACATTCCATCTGCAATACGCCCAGTGCCTCATGGAGAAGGGTTGCCGATTCCCAAAATGTCAGAATCATTATCATTAGAATCAAGTGAGGAAGAGGAAGAAATCTGTAGTCATGAACTGTCAACCTCACGTGACCCAGAGTTTCTTCTGGCCTATGTTAATGAGCCACACCTCATAACGCAAGGTGAACTGAGCGACCTTGTCAGGGATTTGGATCTCCCGAAGAATAAAGCTGAGCTTTTGGGTTCCAAACTACAGCAGTGGAATCTTCTGGCTGGTGATGTTCAAATTTCTTTTTTCCGGGACCATCAGAAAGACTTGGTGTCATTCTTTTTCAAAGAAGGTGGTCTTGCTGCATGCAACAAAGTAAAAGGTTTAATGGCAGCTCTCAATATCAATTACAATGCAGATGATTGGAGGCTCTTCATTGATTCATCCAAAGCAAGTCTTAAAGCTGTATTGCTGCATAATGGCAACTTGCTACCATCAATTCCTATTGGCCATGCAGCTTTTATGAAAGTGACTTTTGACAATATGAAACAACTTTTGAAATGTATAAACTATGATCAACATCTATGGTCAATCTGTGGTGACTTCAAAGTGGTCGCCCTCTTGCTTGGTCTTCAGGGTGGATACACCAAGTACTGCTGCTTCCTGTGTGAATGGAATAGTCGTGCTAGAGATTGTCATTTTGTCAAAAGGGACTGGCCACTCCGTCAGTCACTGGATCCTGGAAGCAAAAATGTTCTGTTTCCAGCACTTGTAGACAGCAACAAGATTTTGATGCCTTCCTTGCACATCAAGTTGGGACTAATGAAAAACTTTGTCAAGGCGATGGATAAAACTAAACCTGCTTTCAGGTATCTTAGTGGTAAATTTCCTAGACTGAGTGATGCCAAAGTTAAGGAAGGAGTTTTTGTTGGCCCTCAGATTCGTGCACTTCTTCAAGTTGACGAATTTCTTCGTGTATTGCGTGGAAAGGAAAAGGCTGCATGGATAGCATTTGAATCAGTGACACAACATTTTCTTGGAAACAACAAAGCAAATAATTACCAAGAGATTGTTCAAGATCTTCTCAAGGCATACAAAAACCTTGGTTGCAACATGTCCTTAAAGATTCATTTTCTACACTCTCATCTAGATTTTTCCCCACAAAATTGTGGAGCAGTAGGTGATGAACATGGAGAACGATTTCACTAAGACATTGCAGCCATGGAAAAGAGATATCAGGGTAAATGGAGTCCATCAATACTTGCAGACTACTGCTGGAAAGTGACAAGGGATATTCCATTGCTTCAGTACAAGAAACAGATCAGGAAGAGTCGTGATGCCACTGAATGAAAAATTGCTAGAATGTACTTACAAATGTTCTTAATGAAAGTTAAATTGCAGACATAATTACTCCTCTGTTTCTTCTAAGTATGTTTATGAACTTTATTTTATAAAAACATGCTTGTTATTGTGCAAAGTTTCATTTATAATAAGATTTTGATTAATTTACTGCTCCACTTCTTTAACTGCGAGAATAAAAACCTCTAACAAATAATGTCTTTATGGCAACTAGGTCTCAGACTTATATCAAGCATATATATAGACTCATCAAAATGAGAGTTTAATGCTTCTTATCGCATCAATGACCTATCAATATTGCCATGTTTTTTCTTATTTTTCTTTTTTTATATAAATTTTATCTAGAAACGTGTAGTGAACTCTTGGTAATTCTTCAAAGATTAAAACAGCACTTATCTGTTGACCAAAAATGATCCTTTGAAACCATTCAAATCAGAGAATAGCCCCAGAGTAATGCTGTGCAGTGGATGGTCCCGACACTAAACTATGGCGCCTTTGTGTTTCACTGGCGGTTTCTTCAGGGGTTTTTCTTATAACAATATGCACGATGTTTGTTTTAACCTGTAAATAAAAAATTCTAATTATATTCTGACATTCAATTGAGAAATCCTCTCATACACATGGACGGATAACTGGACCATAAAAACTTTAGATGTCTATCAGTATAATTCACCCACCTTTCCATACAAGTGCAGATTATCTGTATCGCAAAACGCCGCACATGCGGATTGCGTCACCCCTAGGGTTCTTTAAATGTCTAAAAGAACCTGATTGGATGGTGAAATAAGGGGAGATACTTAGCAAAGATGCCAATCAACTTCAGAATTTAAACCGGTTGGAACTACCATGTTTAAATTGAAAATTCATTTTTGCTCAATATATATCAGCTGTTGTTCACGTGTTCGCGATCCTGTACCTGCTTGGATTTGCGCTATACAAAAACATCTCAAATCGGTGAAAGTATGACGGAATTCCAAGCAATGTTCCACTATGGATGCTTCCCTTCGTTGACATTTTAGCTTACTACGATGTTCCTGCATACGGAGGTAAAATGGAAGGTTTGTTTTAACCAATATATGGTTAAAACAAATACATGCGTGGATTGGCAATTTGTGCTACTTTTCAAAAAATACTTTTTATCTCGGTATGTGAAAAAATAAATTTCTAATGTGATTGGACATATTGTACATGTACCGCATTGAGAATGTCCCTTTATCAATGACAATGGTGTCTCCGATCTTAATACAGTTGGACTTAGAATTTCCTTGAAATTACGTTGTCTTTTCCAAACACAACGTATGTAGGTGTCTTCAAGACCAGGGGTGCTACTCAACACTGTGGCATGTTTCCGAAATATTTTTTGAATTTGATTACTGTACTTGGAATAGGGAGTGATCAAATTTACACAGTTAATGTCTGGCGATGTCGATGAAGATCCAGACAATAAAAATTCTCTATGATTATACAGCGCTCGCTTATAAGCATTATTGACAATCGTTGGAGGATACCCTCTTGCCATAAACTTAGGGGCTTGTTTACAAAGCCGCGGTAGTGGTTCGCGATCGCGATCGCAGCCGCGGCCCCATTGAAATCAATGGGGCCGCGGCTCCGATTACGATCGCAAACCGCTACCGCGGCTTTGTAAACAAGCCCCTTAGTTTTTAAATGTTTAGCTTGTTTCTTATATTCAGACGTATCTGAACAATTTCTCCGATAACGGAGAAATTGGGAATATGGAAGAGCATTCTTCAGCTTTTTTGGGTGAGCACTAGAATAGTGTAGGAAAGAGTTTCTATCTGTGGGTTTAACGTAAACTGATGTCGCCCAACTATCCACTCCTTTTGAGACAGTTATCCGTCCATGTGTATGAGAGGATTTCTCAATTGAATGTCAGAATATAATTAGAATTTATTATTTACAGGTTAAAACAAACATCGTGCATATTGTTATAAGACAAAACCCCTGAAGAAACCGCCAGTGAAACGCAAAGGCGCCATAGTTTAGCGTCGGGACCATCCACTGCACAGCATTACTCTGGGGCTATTCTCTGATTTGAATGGTTTCAAAGGATCATTTTTGGTCAACAGATAAGTGCTGTTTTAATCTTTGAAGAATTATCAAGAGTTCACTACACATTTCTAGATAAAATTTATATAAAAAAAGAAAAAAAGAAAAAACATGGCAACATTGATAGGTCATTGATTCGATAAGAAGCATTAAACTCTCATTTTGATGAGTCTATATATATGCTTGATATAAGTCTGAGACCTAGTTGCCATAAAGACATTATTTGTTAGAGGTTTTTATTCTCGCAGTTAAAGAAGTGGAGCAGTAAATTTGTTATATTGTTACTATCTCATATTCTATGCTCTGAAAGGTGACACAGTTTATTATTATAAGATTTTGATTTACATCTAAGGATTTAGGCTCGATTTTCACCATACATAGTGGTAAACTGTACATTCTTCAACATATAGAAACAGGAGTTAATTGACCAATTTCACTATCATATTTGAATTCAGCGTATCAAATTCATTAAGAAATAGCACATTTAATTTCTGAAGCAAACAATTTTTGAAAATTTGTAGAACAGTGATCGGAGCATGGAAACAAGCTGGAAGCATCAGAGGTTACTCTAGACTGTAAAAGGGCATGAATGGGAAGGAGTCTGGTGAGGGAATGGGAGGATGCAACTGTCTCGAATCTGTAACAGATAATCCAATTCCAGTGATGTACCATTCTCATGTTATCAATAAAACGATCATAAAAAATAATAAAATAAAAAGCGAGAAGCACAGCACAATTTATAACACCAACATAAAATTAGCTGTGGTTCTTGCTTTTTCATTTTGCTCCTTGGTGTGTGAACACCTGGCATCTCTTTTGTTTTTTGCAGAATATATATATTTACATTTAATAGAATGCTGGTCCAGTTTACAATGTCGGGAATTGGCATATTTTACATTAGATTCCCAAGTTGGATAATTAAGCTGCTATCATTTTTGCTGTGTAAACACAGCATTGCAATGTTTTTGAAAAAAAAATATATAGCCTTGGAATATATTGCTTTCTCTTTTTTGTTAAGAGGGGGGGGGGGGGAGGATGCAGCTACCTGATCGGTGTTATGAGTGAGGAGACCTCCTGGGTCCTGACTACAGTTCTCGGGAGGTGCCTCCATTTTGGCGGTAGCAGAAGCCCCCACTGCATTTGTCATCAGCTTTTTAACACTGGGGACTAACATGCACTGCTCTAGAAGGATCCCTGTCCAATAGGGGCAGGACACAGGGCCCAGATGTGACAGCCACCTGCAGCATGCTGCAATTGTGCAGGAAACAAGGTGACTAGCATAACACACTGACAGTGATGTGGATCTGCAGCACAGTCGGCAGAAACCATCTCTAGTAGTGAAGGTTCTGGGGAACAGGTGCTGGGCACCCATCCTCACCCTCAGGGTGACTGCTAAAACTGCTCAGTAGCACAGTTTGTAACTGTTATGTGCATGTAGCACACACTGTCAGTGCATCTTACTCAGGGCCGGCCCGTCCATTGAGCAAGAATGTTGTTTGCACAGGGCCCCATGTTTCAGGGGGCCCCGCGCAAACAACATTCTTCATTAAAAGCCCAGGGAAAATTTAGAAAAAACAAAACTGGCTGCTGCCTGTTTCCCATCAGCCCCAGTGGGCTTAACAGAGCCGTGAGAGAGAAACTCTCCCTTTGTGGCTCTGAAAGCTGGCGCCGAGGGGAATGATTTAGGGGGCTCTGCCGAGCAGGCGGGGGGGGGGGGGGAGGGAGGCACGGGACACTTTATTCTGCTGCTGCCATGGCGGTAGCGGCAGCAGCTGCAGCCAGTTTTTTTTTTAAATTTTCCCTGGGCTAATGGGGGGGGGGAGGGGGGTTAGGACTGATAATAGGCTATGGGCTGATGTGTGGGGAGGGGATTAGGCTATGGGGGGGCTAAGACTAAAAATGGTGTGATGGGGGTGTTAGGAATGGAAGTGGGCTGATGGGGGGGTTAGGACAGGTAATGGGCTGCGGGGCGAGCTAAGACTGAAAATGGGTGATGGGGATAGGAATGGAAGTGGGCTGATGGGGGGTTAGGACTGGTAATGGGCTATGGGGGGACTGCGACTGGAAATGGGCTGATGGGGAGGGTTAGAACTGGAGGTGGGCTGATGGGTGGGTTAGGACTGGTAATGGGCTATGGGGGGCTAAGACTGGAAATGGGCTGATGGGGGGGGGTAAGGAATGGAAGTGGGCTGATGGGGGTTAGGACTGGTAATGGACTAAGGGTGGGCTTGGATTGGTAATGGGTTGGGGGGTTGCTAGGACTGGAAATGGGCTGAGTGGAAGGGGGGGCTTGAACTGCAAATAGCTGATGGGGACGTCGGCTTGGAATGGAAATGGGCTGCGTGAAAGGGGGTGCTTGAACTGCAAATAGCTGAAGGAGAGAACATAAGATATGCCATACTGGGTCAGACCAAGGTCCAAAAAGCACAGTATTCTGTTTCCAACAGTGGCTAATCTAGGTCATAAGTACCTAGCAGTTTCTCCAAGGGACACAGGTTCCACAATGCTTGTATTGGTTCAAGCATTGATATCCTGGGTCCCTTCTTAATAATGGTTTATGGACCTTTCCTCCAGGAACTTGTCCAAACCTTTTTTAAACCCAGCTACACTAACAGCCTTTACTACATCCTCCGGTAACAAATTCCAGAGTTTGATTACACGTTGAGTGAAAAAATATTTTCTTTTATTAGGCTTAAATAGTTTACCCTGTACCTTCATTGCATGTCCCCTAGTCTTTCTATATTCTGATAAGGTAAACAATTGATCTACGTTTACCCGTTCCACTCCGTTCATTAATTTATAGACTTCTATCATATCTCCCCTCAGCCGTCTCTTTTCCAGGTTAAAGAGCCCTAAACTTTTTAGCCTTTCTTCATAGGAGTATCCTTCCATCCCCTTTACCATTTTGGTGGCTCTTCTCTGAACCTTTTCTAAAATCGCTATATCCTTTTTAAGATACGGCGACCAGAATTGCACACAATATTCAAGGTGCGGTCTCACCATGGAACGATATAGAGGCATTATAATATCTTTTGTTTTATTTTCCATTCCTTTCCTTATCATACCTAGCATTCTATTTGCTCTCTTGGCCGCTGCTGCACACTGGGCCGAGGGTTTTAACATGGAATCCACAATGACGCCTAAATCTTTTTCCTGGGTGGTCGTTCCTAATGTGGAACCTTGGATCGTGTAACCATAGTTTGGGTTGTTCTTCCCTAGGTGTATAACCTTGCACTTGTCCACATTAAATTTCATCTGCCATTTTGATGCCCAGTCTTCCAATTTATCAAGATCCTCTTGCAATTTTCCACAATCTTCTTGGGTTTTAACAACTTTAAATAGTTTTGTGTCATCTGCAAATTTGAAAACCTCACTCGTTATTCCACTTTCCAGGTCATTTATGAATATATCAAAAAGCAGCGGACCCAGCACAGATCCCTGGGGTACACCACTATTCGCCTTTCTCCATTGGGAAAATTGGCCATTTAGCCCTACTCTCTGCTTTCTATCTTTTAACCAGTTCCTGATCCACAATAGTACACTGCCTCCTATCCCATGACTCTTTAGTTTCGCCAAAAGTCTCTGATGAGGGACCTTGTCAAAGGCTTTCTGAAAGTCCAGATACACAATATCAACTGACTCACCTTTGTCCACCGGATTATTCACTTCTTCAAAAAAACATAACAGATTAGTAAGATTAGTAATCTTCCTTGTCTAAAGCCATGTTGGCTGTCTCCCATTAGGTCATGACTATCTACATGCTGAGTAATTTTATTCTTTATGATCGTTTCTACCATTTTTCCCGGTACTGACCTCAGGCTCACCGGTCTGTATTTTCCCGGATCACCCCTGGAACCCTTTTTAAAAATTGGTGTTACATTGGCGATCCTCCAATCTTCAGGTATTAGAGATGATTTTAATGATAGTTCAAAGATTACTAATAGCAGGTCTGCAATCTCGTATTTCAGTTCTTTCAACACCCTTGGATGTATACCATCCGGCCCAGGTGATTTGCTACTCTTCAGTTTATCTAATAGTTGTAATACATCTTCCCGACGTATCGATACTTCCTTCAATTCTTCCGCACCTTTAAATACCACTTCAGTCATGGGTAACATCCCTATATCTTCCTCAGTAAAGACTGAAGCAAAGAATTCATTCAGTCTCTCCGCTATCGCCTTGTCGCCTCTTAGTGCTCCTTTAACCCCTTTATCATCTAGTGGACCAACTGACTCTCTCACAGGTTTTTTGCTACAAATGTACTTGAAAAGGTCTTTACTTCGCGTTTTTGCTTCCGCAGCAAGCTTCTTCTCAAATTCTCTCTTTGCCTGCCTTATCAATGCCTTGCATTTGACTTGCCAGTGCTTGTGCTGTTTCCAAGTTTCGTCGTTTGGCTCTTTTTTCCATTTCCTGAAAGATGCTTTTTTGGTAACAACAGCCTCTCTGACCTCACCTTTAAACCATGCTGGCAGTTTTTTGGACTTCCTTCCACTTTTCTTAAAGCGTGAAATACAGCTGGTCTGGGCTTCCAAGATAGTATTTTTCAACAACAGCCAAGCATGATGTACGTCTTTAACCTTTGCAACTGCTCCTTTTAGTTTTTTCTTAACTGTTTTCCTCATTTTATCATAGTCTCCCTTTCGAAAGTTAAAAGGTAGTACTGTGGATTTCCTCACTATCCCTCCTCCACTAATTAAATCAAAGGTGATCATGCTATGATCACTATTGCCAAGTGGCCCCAACAACCTTATCTCTTGCACTAGATCTGGTGTTCCACTAAGGATTAGGTCTAATATGGCTTCCCCTCTGGTCAGTTCATGAACCAGCTGCTCCAAGATGCAGTCATTTATTTCATCTAGGAACTTTATCTCCCTAGCATGTCCTGACGTGACACTGACCCAGTCGATACCGGGGTAGTTGAAATCACCCATTATTATTACTGTGCTGTAACTTTTGTTAGCTTCCTTGATTTCTTTGAGCATTTCATCATCCATTTGGTCATTCTGGCTAGGTGCTCGATAGTACACCCCCACTGCCATTGCCTTCCCTCTTTTACATGGAATTTCAATCCATATAGATTCTACAGCAGATTTTGTTTCCTGCAGAACTTTAATCCTTTCTGACTCAATGCCCTCTCTAACATAGAGAGCAAACCCTCCACCAATTTGATCAGCTCTATCATTACGATAAAGTTTGTACCCAGGTATCACAGTGTCCCACTGGTTGTCCTCCTTCCACCATGTCTCTGATATTCCAATCATATCTAACCTTTCATTTAGTGCTATATATTCTAACTCTCCCATCTTATTTTTTAGACTTCTAGCATTTGCATACAAGCATTTAGAGAATGTATTTTATTCATATTAATTTGGCTATTGTTAGACATGGGTAATTTAGGATCTTTAAGCTCTGTCTGCTCCATACTTGAGGGCATTTGGGCTACTTTACTCTTTTGTGGAACCTCTCTGCTTTTGGTAGTATCCTTCAAAGATACATTCTTCCGAACCAACCGCTCTTGGGCGACTGTCGGCTTTCCCCTAATATCTAGTTTAAAAGCTGCTCTATCTCCTTTTTAAAGGTTAATGCCAGCAGCCTGGTTCCATCCCGGTTAAGGTGAAGCCCATCCCTTCGGAAGAGCCCCTCCTTTCCCCAGAATGTTCCCCAGTTCCTAACAAATCCAAAACCCTCATCTCTGCACCATTGTCTCATCCACACATTGAGACTCCGGAGCTCTGCCTGCCTTTTGGGTCCTGCGCGTGGAACAGGAAGCTTTTCGGAGAATGCTGCCCTGGAAGTTCTGGATTTCAACTTCCTACCTAAAGCCTAAATTTATCCTCCAGAACCTCCCTACCACATTTTCCTATGTCATTGGTACCGACATGTACCAAGACAGCAGACTCCTCCCCAGCACTATCTAAGACCTTATCTAGGTGGCGTGTGAGGTCCACTACCTTCGCAGCAGGCAGGCATGTTACCAGGCGATCCTCACGTCCACCAGCCACCCAGCTATCTACATGCCTAATGATCGAATCACCAGAATTATTGCTGGCTCAGCATCTCAAGATCACATTACCCCTACTCTCAAAGAGCTCCACTGGCTTCCAATAAGCCAGCGCGTCAAATACAAGATAGTAATTAATATATTCAAGATCAGACATAAATGCTCTGCTTTTAGCCTTCATAACCTCTTACTCCAGAATAACAACAGGCCAAGACGAATAACTACATCAAACACCCTCAGCACCCCAAGTAGTTTCAGAAAAGCGTGTAAATGTACTACACAAAGGGCAATTTCCTTATCGGCCCCACTTATATGGAACTCTCTCCCTCCCGATGTGCGATCCATGGATGATTTAAAGGAGTTCAGAAAACAACTGAAATTTGTACTCTTCACTGAGTACTATGGCACAGACATCTAACAGTCTCTATTATTATAGCCTGCATATAACTTGTTTTACTGTAACGGTTCCTTGATGTTGCGTATCCCAATTTTACCTTCACTCTTTAGTTTAGTCAGTGTATGCCCCCCTGTCTCTGTTCTCCCTTCTTGTGTCTGGTAACCGCTTTGATTTAAGGAAAAGGCGGTATAGAAAACCTGTTAAATAAATAAATAAATAAATAAACTATAACGGCTGTCCTAACCCTTCCCTCATGGGCACATGGCCCTGGAGAAACCTCCTCGGTGTGAGAGGGTTTTACATCACCTGGAGGACAGGTCCTAGTTACAGAATCACTTCCTGCCACACCAGGGTGATGCTCTCCTGTCACGTGACCTCTCTCCTCCATGGCAACAGGAATGCTGCCAGACTGGAGGTGGGACTTCAGGACTATATCCCTGTAGGTCTCATCTATGTACCTCTCTGTCTGTCTTATGCTTTCCAAGTCTGCTACTTTAGCCTCTAGAGAACGGACTCGTTCCCTGAGAGCAAAGAGCTCCTTGCACCTAGTGCACACGTAAGACCTCTCACCAACTTGGAGAAAATCATACATGTGACACTCAATGCAAAAGACTGGAAACCCCCCATCCCACTGCTGGACTGCTGTCTGCATCTTAGTTTTAAGTTTGTGTTTAGATCTAAGTTCTTTACTTACTAAGGGTTGCTATGGATATTTATACTAATAAAACTGTACCTAATATGTGTAATATACCTTGTTCACCTGAAGCTTAACTAATCTCATGTCCTTAGTTTATGACTGATTTGGGTAATGAGCTTCACCTGAGAGCACCTCCTGTCTTGTAAGATGTGTAAGTACCTATAAAGCTATGATTATCCCAGGGGTGGGTGTGGGGAGGGAGGGAGGGAAATAACACTTATTAAAAGAGGGCTGCTACACAGTACCCTGTCCTGTGCTGCTGAGGTAAGCTATATTCTGATTTGATTTAAATTATAGCTCTTAGCTGCTGCTAGGCTCTAACTTCTTATGAAATTAAAACTACAAGCTCTCTGCTGGGTATGAAATGTAACCAGAAAGTTCTCCTCTGTGTGTTAAATTTAAACTTAAACTGCTGCTACTAGGCCCTGACTGATTTAACAAAAATAGTGGGTTCACAGATTAATTAGCTTTAATACAAAGAATTCCTTTTAGAAAATTACCAGAAGTATATACTCACAGTTGCAGATCTCTCTCCAGAAGTAACAATCCCTTTTTCTAGTCCTTCAAGACGGGGGAAGGGGGCTTGGAATGGAAATGTGCTGTGAGGGGAGGGAGCTAGGACTGGAAATGGAGGGGGAGCTAGGACAGGAAATGGGCTGATGGAGGGGCTAGGATAGGACTGGAAATGGGCTGTTGGGGGTGCTAAGATTGAAAATGGGCTGTGGTGGGGGCTTGGATTGAAATGGACTCATGGAGGGGCTAGAACTGGAAGTAGGCTCATGGGGGGCTTGGATTGGAAATGGGCTGAGTGGAGTGGAGGGGAGCTAGGATTTGACATGGGCTGATGGTGGGGCTAGAAATGGGCTGATGGGAGGCTGGGATTGGAAATGAGCTGATGGAGGGACTCAGATAGGACTGGAAATGGACTGATGCAGGGACTAGAAGGTAGCGGATGCTGGGTGGGGCTGGAACTAGAAGGGAACTAATGTTGGGGAAGGATTAAAATGGGATGGGGTCGGGAGAGTGAAATGGAGAGGGGAAAAATATTTTGTGTGGAATCTAAAAATCTACAATTGGCTGGGTAATGGGAGAGTAAGTGAGGATTGAGGATGGAGGGGTAAAATATGAGTGGATGAAATAGGAATGAGGAAAGAGCAAAAGGAGAAAGATTAGTATGTTAAAGCAGATGTAGAGAGAGAATGGAAAAAAACTAGAAGAGAGAAGAAAGGACAAATGGACATCAGATGATGGAGAGTTAGCAGAAGACACGAAGAAACCAGAAGAAAGTGGCTGGAGCAATTGCAACTGAAAAAAAATGCACAAAAAGTAGAACAATATCTCTTTATTCTGAATTTATTAACTGGAATAGTCAGCTCTGGGAAATGTGCATCATTAACATCTGTGCTTTGTTTAGTACAAGAGGAAATTAATTTATAGTTTTATTTCTACAGTGTTGTTGTACATTCCAAGTTTGGCTTTTGGGGTTCCCAGTTTAATTACTGTCTTCCTGTTTCTAAATTGTGATTCCTTGTTTGGTGATGGTTGTCACAGCCCCTCCTAGTGGCAGTGTGCCAAAGGGTCAGGGTGGACATTTTAATTTTGTTGAAGAAAGAAAAACTTTTAGGCCAAGTGCATTCTGGTCCTTGTAGTCCCTCTTCACAAGAAAATAGATGTGTGAGCCTTGAGCAGGGTGAAACAAAAAGGTTTTTATTCCCTTGTTACACAAAAGGTTCTTCAGGAAACAAAATAGAATTACCTTACTTCAGGTTTAGTGCCAAGAATATTTACAAAAGGTCAGCAACTGTTACAAATACTTCACAGTTCTCTGTATCCAAGCAAGTTTCTCAAACAGCAAGAAAAACAAGACAAAACTTCTTCCTTCAGCGTTAACAGAAGCAAAAGGTGCTTTAAAACATGTGCTGCTGTTATATCTCGGTAAGAGATTCCAGGCTCTCGGTAATACACAGAGAACAGTCCATTGGTTCAAGCATCAACGGTTCTGGTTCTGCAAACTCAATTTGCATGGGTTCTAGCTCACTCGTGGTGTCTTCTAATCCTGAGCTTTCCCTGGTTAACACAGGTTGCAGTTCAGTATTTCTTTCCCCCACTTTCCAGCCTTGCTGGCTTGAGTTTAGCAAATAACTATTAGGGCTTTTCCCTATACCTCTCTGTACAGGGTTACAAAACTTCTTCCAGCTTTGTTTCTTCTCAGAATGGCTTTTTAGGTTATCAGCCTTCCTAGGACCTGGCATCCATTTAATAAATGAAGTATCACTGTACCTTGGATCTCCGTAGCGTTTGCTGCTGGTGTTCTCTCCACCAGAGACTCTCCCTTTGTCACTGTCTTCCTTGAAGACTGGCTTCTGGAGCTTCCTAAGCTGGGCTTGTTCTCCCTGGAACTTAGCTCTGCTTTTCCATGTATCCAAGCTTCTCTGTCTTGCAGTGTATGAGGTTCCTTCCTCAGGTCCTTCCTTCAAAGATCCTTTCTCTTTCTCTCTCAAAGGTCCTCCCTCGAGTTCCTTCTCAGATCCTCTCTCGGGTTCCCCCTTAGATCCTCTCTGTCTGCTTCCTTGTGAGCACTGCTTAAAAAGGCGTTCTCCAACTGAGTTTCCTGGATTTCTACCCAGGTGCCTTTGATTAGGTACTGTATTGCTGCAACCTGGGTGTGTCAGCTTAACTTCTGCAGCCTCGTGCCTGCTCCCTCTAGCTGTACTTCTAGGTAATTGCACCCTCTGTAACTCAGCTGCTTCATAAGAAAGAGAGTTTTTTTCTACATCCATCGCTTCAATGGCTTCAGCTCCATCACATATCCCCCCTCTTAAGATATTACGGGCTGGCTTTTCTTCATCCGCACAGCATGTAATCCGTGACATAGCGTCCGCATTATGGTGCAGTTTTCCTGCTCTGTGCTCCACCTTGTACTCGAAGGGTTGCAACGCCATGTACCATCGGGTTAAGCGGCTATTGTTATTCTTCATCTGATTTAACCACTTTAATGGTGCATGGTCAGTGATCAGTAAAAATTTTCTCCCAGTCAGATAAAATTTCAGGGCTTTGACTGCCCACTTAATCGCCAGACATTCCCTCTCAATTGTGGAGTACCTCTGCTCTGCCGGGGATAACTTTCGGCTCAAGAACATGACTGGATGTTCTACTCCTTCATGTGTCTGTGAAAGGACGGCTCCTAACCCAGTTTCAGAAGCATCCGTTTGGACTATAAATTGTTGGTGGAAATCTACACCACGTAAAACCGGTGCTTTACATAGCTTCCCTTTCAACATTTTGAAAGCGTCCTCGGCCTCTATGTTCCATTGTATCCGGTTTGGGGCATTTTTTTTCAACATGTCCGTGAACACAGCACTTTCCGCAGCAAAATGAGGGATGAAACGTCTATAATAGCCTATAAGGCCTAAGAAACTCCTTAATTGTTTTTTGTTCTGGGGCATAGGAAAATCCCTAACACTTTCCACCTTGTTTAACAGGGGTCGGACCATACCTCGTCCTACCAGGTGGCCTAAGTATTTGACTTCTTGCCCCGCAAACATGAATTTTGGATTTAATGTTAGCCCGGCTTGCCTCATCGCTTGCAGGACTACTTTTATCCGGGGTAAATGCTGCTCCCAGGTGGAACTGTGAATGACAATATCGTCCATGTATGCGACGGCATACTCCTGGTGGGGACATAAGACCAAATCCATTAGCCGTTGACAGGTTGCCGCTGCCCCGTGCAACCCAAAAGGCATCCTTCTGAATTGAAATAGGCCCACTGGAGTGCTGAAAGCCATCTTGGGATGGGACTCTTTGTCAGGGGTATTTGCCAATACCCTTTGGTCATGTCAAGGATGGTGAGGAATTTCGCCTGCCCCAGTCTATCCAAGAGTTCTTCAATGCGTGGCATTGGATATGCATCAAAGGTAGACACCGCATTAACCTGGCGAAAATCAATGCAGAATCTCATCGTGCCGTCTGGTTTGGGCACCAGGACAATGGAGCTGCACCAAGGGCTTCGAGATTCTTCAATAATCCCCATACTTAGCATTTCGTGGACTTGAGCCACGACTTCCTGTTTCTTGGCCTCCGGTAGGTGATAGGGCCTCTGTCTGATCACTTTTCCGGGCGGTGTTATTATTTCTTGGGCCACTAAGTCTGTTTGGCCTGGAATAGGTGTCAGGACATCCTCAAACCTTGCCAATACCCTGGCCAACTCTTGCTTCTGTATTATGGAAAGTTCCTCACTGACCCATGGCTCGGGTTTAGTTCTGCAGTCTTCTAGAAGTGGGCCTAAATCCTCATCTACTTGTTCCTCGGAAGTAGCGGTTAAACCTTTCACGTCGTTTCGACCGGTGGACCCGAACCCTCCGGTTCCACGGCCTGTAGGGGTTACCATGGGCACTTCCTCCAAAATCAGAAAACCAACTCTTTCGCAGATGAGTTGTGCAATGCGGTCTCCTATTTTGACCTCAAAGTCTTCATCCGCAAAGTTGAAGAGCAAGACTTTAATGGCCTCTCTGTAATCCGGATCTATAACACCGGCCCCCACATCTAAAAAATGTTTCACGGCCAGGCCAGATCGGGGCGCAATGCAGTCGTAACATCCTAGGGGTAATTCTATCTGGATGCCTGTGTCTATTAAAGCTCTTCCATGCTTGGGAATGACTTGTTTAACTGCACTATATAGATCATATCCAGCAGCCTGAGCAGAGGCTCGCCACGGACTCTGGGCCCTCTTAGATATTTTGCAGAATTTTAATATAAATTTTGGTTTACTCACAGGGTCTTTCTTTATCTCCTGATCAGTTTTGGGCGCTTTTCCAAAGAGTGGACTGGGAACCACTGCTATTTTGGATTGGGTGCATGTGCATTGATAAGGCAGGAAAAGAAAGAATTTGAAAAGAAGTTTGCCATGGAAGCAAAAACACATAATAAAAGTGTTTTCAAGTACATTCATAGCAAAAATCCTGTGAGAGAGTCAGTTGGACCATTGGATGATAGAGGGATAAAAGGGGCACTAAGGGAGAACAAGGTCATAGTGGAGAAATTGAGTGGAGAGGTTGCATCCTTTCCTCAATCTGAGAAAACTGAAATGGTTCATCGAGAAAGAAAAATTCAGGATGAATACCCTTATCCGAATTCTTTCCCTCTTGGACTAGAACAACTGGTTAGCTGCCTTAGATCTCAAGGATACCTATACACACATTCCTAAATATCCCAATCATTGCTAATATTTGCACTTTACCTTTCTTGGTTAGACAGTATCAGTATCAAGTGCTTTCCTTCAACCTATCATCCTCTCCCAGGGTCTTCACAACATGCCTAATGGTGGCAGCAGCCTATCTTCAAAAGATAGGGTAGATGAAAAGTCCCATCTTGATGACTGGCTAGCCTTAGGACCAACACCACAAGTCTGGAAATCATGCTAACAGAAACCGTTCACATTTGGCAAAGTGTGGGCTTCTTCATCAACCAGCAAAAATTTAAATTCAACCTAACTCAGTGCCTCCTCTATATCGGTTCTTCGCTGATACAGTAGCATCCAAGGAGTTTCTTCCAGAGGAAAGGCTACAGAATTGTATATACCTTGGTTCCAAGTTTTCTTAGCAGCCAGAAGCAACAGCTCACATCATCCTCAAGTTTCTTGTCCATATAGCCTTTATGGTATACATAGTCCCCTTTGATAAATTGCACATGAGAACTCTCCAATGTCATCTCACACATCAGTAGCATTAGCATGAATAGTCCTTGTCCAGGAAGATACTGTTCTTTTCAGTGATGAAAAACAGCCTGATGTGGTGGAAAGATCATCACAATCTGTCAGTAGGATGCCCATTCCAGAGTTAACAGCTGCAGGTCATACTCATGATGGATGCTTCCCCGTACAGATGGGGGGTGGGGGGAACACCTGCTGGTGATCCATATGCAAGGGGTCTGAAAGGATCCAATAAAGATAGACAGCTTCATATAAATGTGCTGGAACTTTGTACTGTTCATAGTGCCCTACAGGCTTTTGAAACTGCCCAAGAGGAAGACATCCTCATCCATATAGACAACTGGACAGTGATGTTCTGTATAAACAAACAGGAAGGTCAGGCTCCTTCACACTCTGTCAGAAAGCTCTACAGTTTTAGAGTCTCACTCACGGTATGCAGGTCACTCTGCAAGTCATCTAAATGCCCAGAAACAGCAAGTAAATTGTGGAGTTTCTGAACAGAAACTTGGACCATGAGTGGTTCTTGGATACATCAGTAGCTCAGCAGCTCTTCAACAGGTGAAGAACCCCAGAAGTTGAAGATTTTGCAATATGAGAAAAAAAAAACAAATGCCCCATCTTCTGTTCCATAAGACTGATAAAGTACAGATAAGCATATGCTGCCTTCAGCATCTCATGGAGCCAAGGCCTACTCTATGTGTTCCCTCTGATCCTGCTGATTCCATGAGTCTTATACAAAATATCCCAGGACAAAGGCAGTCATCCTCATAGCCCCTCAATGACCATGTGATTTGTGGTTTCCCCTCCTGCTTCTCCTAGGATTGGATCAACCAGTTCATGTAAGGATACAGCCTCACCATCTAACCCAACAAGAGGGAGGGCTTCTGCATTCCAATCTCAAATCTCTATCCCTGATGGCTTGCATGTTTAAAGATGTTTAATCACCCAGCTTCCAGTTTTGAAAGCAGTAAAAAAAACACCATCCTGGCTGCCAGGAAAGATTCCACCAAAAAATGTTATCATCTTAAATGGAATTATTTTCTGCCAGTGGTGCAAGGACCACCATCTTAAGCTAACCATCTGCTCCATTATAAAGTACTGGACTACCTACTTTACTTATCTGAATCGGGACTCAATACCTCTTCAACAAGATTTCACTTGTTGGCCCTGGAAGTGTACTATAAAAAGGAGGAGCACAAGCCAATTTAATAGCATCCAGAAGTGGCCAGGTTCTTGAGGGATCTCATAAACACTAAACCTCTGCTGAGGGACCCGATTCTGTCATGGGACATCAATGTGGTTTTTTCACAACATTTGGGTGCACTTTTGAGCCCCTGTGGCAGGCATCACTTAAGTATTTGTCATGGAAGACATTGTTTCTTGTGGCAGTAATTTCAGCCAGAAGAATCAGTGAACTTCAGACCCTAGAACACTACTCCCTGTATACTCTGGTCTTTAATGACAAGATGGTCCTTTGCTCTCACCTGAAGTTCCTCCCAAAGGTAGTCTACGAATTTCACCTTAACCAATTTATAATTCTATTTTTGGGAACCTAATAGATACTTGTGACTTGGATTGGCCACTATTGGAAACAGGATACTGGGCTTGATGGACCTTTGTTCTCAACCAGTATGACATATCCTATCTTCTTACCTACTTACTTCCCCAAACCTCATGCCAAACAAGCAAAGGCAATGTTGCATGCACTGGATTGTCATTGGGTCCTCTGCTATTTAGAAAGCACCAAAAATATCAAAAAGGAATCATAACTTTGTTACTTTTGTCACAAGCAGGTCCATTCTCTTGGCCTCCAAGAATACTTTCACTTTAGATTTTGGACTACATCAGCTTCTGTTACTCCAAAGCTGAATTGTCATTTCTAGGTAAGATTCTTAGCTGTGTTCCTATAGAGGATATCTGCAAGACAGTGACCTGGTCTTTGGTGCACAACCTTTATCAGTACTATCTGGATTCCTCATTTCCACAGTACAGTACTTTTGATCATTGCTGTACTGCAAAACTTTCTTTCCATATGATTAGCACTATCTCCCAAATCGTCCCCAGGGTCACCGTCCAGCAAGGTGACCCTGAGCTCTGGCCTCACCAGCATTTTGAAGGCAAGTCCAGAGCGAGCAGTGCTAATGGAGCTTTATTGTAGACACGGAGGTCCAAACTGGGAAACAAAGTCTGACGTGGCCATGTTTCGGCATGGCCTTCATCAGGGGCAACAATGCACAGTGTCATCTAGGGAGAAACTGTACCATCTGTTAATTCTGAATTGAGGGAAACTGGTGTGTATCATTTATATCATTGGAGAGCACTTCAAGATCAGTCAAGAAAGCTGAGTTTCTTACCTGCAATGGAGGTTCTTTGTGGACAGCAGAGGAATTTAGCTCTGTTTATTTAGAGCTAAATGAAACAAAGTATCTCTAACCAGTAAGTTGTTACATTTCAATGCAGTAACCCAATAACCTTCTTACAATAACCTTAAGACTGTATCGCACAATACTGTATCTGTTTATACTGAATGATAGGTAACGATGGGACTGTATCGCACAATACTGTATCTGTTTATACTGAGTGATAAGGAATGTTAGGACTGTATCCCTATTTTGTTAAAGTAATAAGAAACGCTGTACCCCAACCCATCTATCCCTGCTAGACTGTTGGTACCCAACAACTATCTTGCCGGCCTACACTAACTCATCTCTAGGCCAGCTGCCTTGACTTCACCCCACACTGCGCCACTCGAATCCAAAATCCAAGTATTTCTGGCAGACATAAAATGGAGCCTGCTCACACCTTCCTGATTTTGTGCATGTGTATACTAACATCTTCATATAGAACCATCCCACACTCACAATACTGCATTCCTCTACTATATACACCAATCTACCTTCTCCACACCCCCCTCCATTACCCATCCTGCATCAATACAACTTAAATCCTATCACCACCACACAAACACCAAGTAAATTACCCCAACGACACACCCATATCAAAGGGAACAAATCTCAAAAACACCCTAAAACCAAAGCAAAGAACACTATTGGATCTCAAATACAACTCACACGAAACACACACCAAGAACATCACACATGTAACATTATCCTTATTAATGCTAGGTCAATAAGGAATAAAACGCATATTATCCACAACATTCTAACTGACGAACAACCAGATATCCTATGCATAACAGAAACATGGCTCACTGACTCAGACTCTGCAACAATGAACCAAATACAGAAGCCCGGATACCAACTATACATCTGCCCACGCATCAACAGAAGAGGAGGCGGAGTCCTTATAGCAGCCAAAACCAGCCTTCAACTCACAACCACATCTACGGTCACAAATCCAGATCTTGACCTACTTAAAGTCGAGAGCATGGCATTATCCATCTGCCTAATCTATCGACCTCCCTCACCACAGCACGAAACACTAGCCACAGCACTAGAAACCATCACATCCACACACAAAGCAAAAAATTCCAGATCATCCTCGGAGATTTGAACCTAGCATCAATTCCTCCGTCCCACACGGACTCCTTCTATGAAGCCATCGACCAATTGGGTTTCCAACAAATAATAAGCAACCCCACACACGATAGAGGAAACATCCTAGATATGATTTTCATACCCAGAAATCCACAACAAAGCAATGAACCACCTATAATAAACATAACTCAAGTACCATGGTCAGACCACCACCAAATCCACTGTAAACTTAAATTACAGTGCCAACCCAAAAACTCAAAGGAGATGAGAATGACCAACCCCATTAGGAAATTCAGCAAACTCAACGAGAAACACCTCATAAGCACCATTGCATCCCACATAAACCTAGATTCCACAGACCTAGACGAACTAACTAACAGATGGAACACACACATCCAAAATACATCTAACCCAACTCTGAAACACACATCAAACCCACATAAGATCAACTCGGAACCCTGGTACACAGGAACTCTAATAAAATCAAAAAGGGAGCTCCGTAAAATAGAGAGAAAATGGAGACAAACCAAATCCTCCGATCTCAAAACTAAATACATGGCCCATCTCGCAAAATACAAAGACGACGTGAACAATGCAAAAAAATTACATCACACCAACATCCTAAACAAGGCAATCAATCGCCCACGAGAGTTATTTGAACTAGTCAAATCACTAACCAAAACCGACCAAAATGCCAACCTCAACAAATCCATCAAGGTCCAAACACTGGCAAACCACTACGCGACCAAACTGACGGCCCCTGGTCCTCCACCCCCCCCCCACCAACACCACAAATCAGAAGTGAGAACAACACAACGCAAAACCAGTTATGGGAGCACTTCCACAAAATAGGAACCAAGCAAATCACAGCCATTGTCACAAGCCTGAAAAGCACCACCTCCCCACTAGATCCCTGTCCTGCATCCTGGATCAAGGCAGTGAAACAAGACATAGCACCTCACATAGCACACATAGTTAACCTATCCCTACAACAAGGAATCATGCCCTCAGAACTAAAGAAATCAGTCATTAGACCGATCCTAAAAAACACTACACTCAACGGAGAAGACCCAGCCTCCTACCGTCCCATATCAAGTATCTCATTCCTGGCAAAGATCATAGAAAAAACGGTCCTTCTACAACTCCAAGACCATCTGACTGACAGTGCTCCTCTTGATGACCAGCAATATGGCTTCAGGCAACATCATGGAGTTGAAACCCTGTTACTAGTTCTACTTAACAACCTCCTAAAGGGCCTTGAAAACAAAAAGAAAATGTACATTCTTGTATTCATTGACATCTCAGCTGCCTTTGATACAGTTATTTATTTATTTAGTATACATTTGTATACCGCTACTTCCAGCGATCAGCAGCGGTTTGATTACAGATTGGAAATTGTCAAATCATGACAGGAAATTTTTGAGGTATAAACACATTGATTAGACAGGAAAGCACAGCACACAGAGAACTATTTTACAGGGAACATGGGCTATGGAGGGTTAAGTGGCTTGCCCAAGACCACAAGGAGCACCTGTGGGACTAGAAACCCTAGTCCTTCCGGCCCAAGGTTGCTGTCCTCCAGTGGGATTTGAACCCCCGACCTTCCGGCCTGAAGTACCTTGCCCCAACCACTAGGCCACTCCTCCATCTCCACTCCTCAATCATGGGACCCTCATAAATAGGATAAAATCAATAGGAATAACAGGAACCCCACTAAAATGGTTCTCATCCTACATCTCAAATCGAACACAACAGGTTCAATTCAACGGAGAAAAAGCAGAATCTTTCTCACAAACACAGGGAATCCCCCAAGGCTCTGCTCTCTCAGCACTTCTGTTTAACATATATATGCAGCCACTATGCAAAATTTTCTCACGGCACGAAATTAATTACCACATCTATGCCGATGATATCATGCTATACACACAACTAGACACTAAAAACCCAGACTACAACCCACTGGAGACATGTATCGGAGAGATGCAAGACTGGTTACAACAAAGTAGTATGTCAATTAATCACAAAAAAACCGAAGTAATGTATATCTCCAAAGAACCGAATTTTGACCCTCCCACATCAATAACACTATGTAACAACACTTACCAAACAAAAAAAGAAATAAAGTATCTAGGAGTCACATTTGACTGTGACCTAAAGATGGAAAAACACCTCCGAAAGACCAACAGAGCAGTTTTCCACAAGCTTAGAGTGCTCCAACCCATTCGGAATATTATTGATCCCCAAGACTTCAGAACAGTGGCCCAAGCACTCATCATGCCACATTTTGACTACTGCAACGCCATCCTACAAGGTTTACCTAAAAAAAACCTAAACATATTACAAATGGCACAAAATGTAGCTGCCAGGATCATAATGAAGAAAAATCTAAGTGACCACATCACACCAGTACTAATTCAATTACACTGGCTACCCATATAACAACCACCTTCAAACTCATCCACAACTTAGCACCTTCCTTCCTCAACAACCTAGTAAGATTGCAACCTCCTACCCAAAACAGAAGAACCCACAATTCCAACATCCTTCACACTCCAACAGATATAAGATCTGCCAAAGCTAACACCAGCCACAGGGCTTTCTCATATGCGGCGCCAACACTGTGGAACCAACTCCCACCAGAACTACGAGCTAGCAATGACCTTCTAGACTTCAGAAAGAAACTCAAAACGCACATTTTCCAATCACATTTCAACCTGAACTAAACCCACAGATGGAGCAGCCCCTGACCACTGTGTCCAAGAAGATTATCCTGTATTTATGTATATATGTAAATGAACTCCCCCATAGCTAAGAAGTGTTAACTCTGTATGATGTGCTTTTCTGACAATCTGTATGTAAACAAAATTTGTACCTGCCTTGATTTGGCAGTTTCACAATAGTAATCCTACCCGCTTCTGATCGCTGGAAGGAGCGGGCTACAAATGCTTGCTAAATAAAATAAATAAATAAATTCAGCCATACTTTTCCTCCAGGACTATCCCCACTCCTTGTAGGATGGCAACTCCAGTTAAGGGATGGATTGAGGAAAGAGGGGGAGAGGCCTCAGTTAAAGTAAGTTTGTATGCAGTAAGAGAGAGCACATATCACACAGGCTCCACCCAGAGGATGTCACCAGCAGTGTGGCTGCATTCCCTTGCTGTCCACAGTGAACCCTCATAACAGGTAAGCAATTCAGCTAGCTCAACCACAAAAGACATAATTGCAAACAATAATATTTGGATTAGCTTAAATGATATGACATGCACTTTGTATATAAGATCCAATGAAAATCCAAGTTCATAGCAAAAAAAGGGGATAATGTGATGATCACAAGCTGAGTAGATGCTCCTGAGTGTCTCTCCTCAACAAGCTTCCCAAATCATGCAAAATAGTAACCTCCTGACATCCAAACTGAGAAAATCTGCTGTGGGAAAAGGTATTGCAGCTGTGGAGAGTGAGTTGAAATGTCCCAAAAGAAACCAACAGAAGCAGTGTTGGGCAGGAATCTACCCAGTGTTCATACTCTCAGCAGAGACCATGCAAGAACTTATGAGGACAATTATGGAGGTCCTCGATGACAATTGTAATAAAATTCAAACATCTATTGAAAACATTAAAGAGGGAATGGAGGGACAGGCAAGAAGGATCCAACAAGCTGAAGAATGAATCTTGAGGAATGAAGATAGAGTTGACAGTAGAAATGCACCTGCAGCTCTTGGAGCAACAAAATAAAATACTCCTAGACATCAGTAGAATTGTGGTAGGCAAAACAATGTACGCATAGTTGGGCTTCCTTAATTGATCTCAGAGAAAGATTTGATGGTGGTGTTGAAAACTTGGGTATTTGCAGCACTGGGCATGATGACAAAGTAGACATGGAAAGAGCACACTGGTTGGGTGCACACAGATAGGAGCAGGAGTGACTGAGATTTGTCATAGCTCTGTCGCTGAACTTTGCAATCAAAGAGAAGCTGTTTGTTAAATATAGAAGGCAAAAAAGAGCTGAAGCATGGTGAGGCCAAAATTCTTTTCTTTAAAGACTTTTTGGCACAAGTTATGGCAAGGCATAAGGCATTAGCTTCATATTGCACTGAGCTATACTGCAAAGGCCTGTGCTTCATGTTGTAGTATCCAGCAAAAGTACGATTAACCTATCAGAATAAACAGCATCTCCTTGAATAACCATAGTAATTAAAAGCTTTTGTAGGCAGTTTGCAGTCAGAATTGCCTAAAGAGTAAGTGAGCGGACTTGGTTGGACTTGGGGCCTGGTTTGGGGCCTATGCATCCTGAGGCAGACTTATCCTGTGTATGGTATCAACCCGCCTTTGATGTGACTAGTGGCTTTACAGAATTTGTTACTTAAGGTTGCAAGTGTTTTAAGGGAAGAATGGTTAGTCCAATGAACCTGCCGATAAGGCGAGTCTTGTTATTTATTTATTTTAAAAATGTATATTCCGTTCACTAATGCGGCGCATTACAAGAGATACATACAAAGTCATAGACAAATAAAATTAACTTAAAATTTAAATTACAAGGTAATATAAAACAAGAATCTCAAAGTTTAACATAAAATGCGTAACAATTAGCATAACATAACATCAGTTTTTGATCTCTGTAAGCAGGCTCAGTCACACTAACTGTGTTTAAAAAAAAAAGAGATTGGTCGGGTGGTTGTGGTAGTTTTCCTCTTAAATCAGGCATGTGCTAACACCTTAGAGACAGACCAACCCTGCAAAACTGCAATTGGGGGCAAGGGGGTTCTTAATTGTAATACTGCATAACATTGGGAAAGCTGGCTGCTAAATACTGCATACCAGCTGCAAATGACATGTGGAAGCTGAAACAGAGATGGTGTTTCTGGGCCCAGTCATGGCCAACAAGTCCTGGTAGGGCCTTCTAATGTGCATGGGGGTGGAAGATCTTTCTTCCCAAGAGATATTCAGTCACTGGATAGAATGGCATCATAGATCTTCAAGCTGCTACATCAGAAAACGCAGTGACCAAGAAGTCCCACAATCTGCCAGTACAGCTGTGGTCAGCCCCATTGGCAATTACTGTTAAGATATATCTATCATCTCCAAGCTGTGAGTCAAGTATGAATGAGTTAATTAGTCATTGCAGGGATGCATTGCATGCTTGGACTGTAATGCTCAAAGGACCTTGGCACTGAGAAATGCTGTGTTTGTACGATCCTGCCTACTGAGTTCCATACCTGCATTAAGCATTTGTTTGATATATTAGTACTTTGGTATCTGTATCTAGTATTATTGTTTCAGACCTTTTCCACTGAAAGAGTTGTTTGTGATTCTAACATTGATTGACATATGTGTTGACCCCTGATGCAGGCTTGTTTGTTGTTCGATTTCCAATAAAGTTCTCTGTAAGAGGAGTCAATTGGTTTGGCTTGATCCCTCTCCACTTTTCTTCTGTGGTGCTTGATGTTTACAGAGATTTCCCTCTTCTCTGTTTCCACTGTATTAGGTTTGTATTATGCATCTGGTATATTATTGTGGGGATCAGATGTGTAGTTGAAAATATGTAATAGTGGTGGGGGAGGACACTAGTTCTCTGCTGATCCATCCCGTCTCCTCTTCTCCTAATGTTTCAATGTTGTTGTTTAGATGAAGACAGTGTGAAGTCTATTACTGTTGTTGTTAAGTGCTGTCAAGTCGGCGTCAATTCATGGCGCCCCTCTGGGTAGTTGTCCAAAAATGTGTTTACTCTTCAGTCAGGCGGCTCATTTTTGACAGAGTGACACCCATAGCTGCTGTTATTGTATCGATTCATCTCAATGCCGGTCTTCCTCTTTTGCGTTGACCTTCTACCTTGCCAAGCATGTTGTTTTTTTTATGATCTCTCTCTTTGCACGATGTGTCCAAAGTATGAAAATCGAAGACTTGTCATCTTGGCTTCTAAAGAAAGCTTAGGTTTGATCTCCTGTAGTACTGACTGGTTTGTTGTTCGGGAAGTCCATGGTCTACACAGTATTTGTCCCCAGCACTATAATTCAAAGGCATCAATTTTCTTCCTGTCTACCTTTTTCACTGTCCAACTTTCGCATCCATATGACGTAATTGAAAATACCATGGCTTGAACAAGTCAAATTTTTGTCTGCAGAAAGGCTCACTGCTCTTGAGAATCTTGTCTAGATCCTTCATAGCCATTCTGCCAAGAGCAATGCGTCGTCGGATTTCTTTATTTTTTATCTTTATTGTGGCATTTGATATACCGCCCAATACAAAGGCATCTGAGTAGTTTACAATATAAAATTTCTACAAGAAACAAGGAAAAGGAAATGGAATGCCATTGTAGGACAGGAAAGAGAATATCAGATAGAAGAAGAAATGGAATGCTAGGCTAGAAGGGGCGAGGGCGGCAAGGAAGGAAATTAGGAAAGAGAGGAAGGAAGGTCAAAGGCAAGAGTGAAGAGTTGGGTTTTCTTGACTGCTTGATGTTTCTTTATTGATTGTTGATCCAAGAAGGTTACAGTTGCCAACTATTTCAATTTCTTCTCCATCAACGATAGACCTATTAATCTTGCCAGTTGCCAGGATCTTTGTCTTCTTTACATTAAGGTGCAAGTCCCTTTTAAGACTATGTTCCTTGATCTTGGAAACAAATGTTTCAGATCATTTTCACTTTCAGCCAGTAATATGGTATCATCAGAACAATGAAGGTTGTTGATGAGTCTTCCACCAATCTTCATACTTCAGTTCTCTTCATACAGTCCTGCTTCTCTGATGATTTGTTATGCATATAAATTAAACAAGTAGGAGGAAAGTATGCAGCCTTGTCATACACCTTTGCTGATTTTAAACCATTTTGTTTCTCCTTGTTCTGTATGAACTGTTGTTTATTGATCAATGTAAAGGCTGTGCAAGAGAATGATCAGGTGTTCTGATATATCCATGCTTCTTAATGTGGGCCAGAGTTTCTCATGGTTTACACAGTCAAAAACCTTGCTGTAGTCGATAAAGCACATATAGATATCCTTTTGGTATTCTTTTCTCTTTTCAAGGATGCATCTCACATCTGCAATGATGTCTCTCATTCCTCGTCCTTTCCTGAACCCTGCTTGCACTTCAGGTAGTTCTCGCTCCAGTTATGGTTGTAGTCTCTGCTGAATAACCTTAAGTAGAATCTTGCTAGCATGTGGGATCAGAGCGATAGTGCGATACTTTCCATAGTCAGTTGGATCACCTTTCTTTAGTATTGGTATACGCACAGATATTTTCCATTCAGTTGGCCATGATGTTGTCTTCCAAATTTCCTGGCAGAGCCTTGTAAGTATGGAAACAGCTGCATCAGATTGCTGTAATACTTCAATGAGAATGCCATCAATGCTCGGTGCTTTCTCATTGATTAGGTTTTCGATGCTGCTTCAACTTTTTCTTTTATCACCAATGGTTCCTGATCTTAAGGTATAGGTTGAAATGGCTTTTGGTCCACTTGATGTTTATTGTATAATGACTCTGTATATTCTTTCCACATTTTCTTGATCTTCTCAGCATCATTCAACATGGATCCTTTAGCATCTTGTAACATTCCAATTCAAGGCTGGAATTTTTTTATAACTCTCATAGCTTTAGGAAAGCTGATCTTGTTCTTCCTCGAATACTTTCTGCTTCTATTTCCTTGCATGCGTCATTGAAAGTAGTCCTCCTTTTCTTGTCTTGTTGCACATTGGAAATCTCTGTTGAGTTCTGAGATTGCCTCTCTTTCTCCTTTGGCTTTAGCTTCTCTGTATTTCTGGGCAATTTTCAGAGTTTCTTTGGTCATCCATTTTGGCCATTTTTGCTTTTTCATCTTTCATAGAGACTTCTCACTTTCTTTCAACACAATCTTCTTGATGTCATCCCATAACTCTTCTGGAGCTCTGTCATTTGTATCTAAAGCAGCAAATCGATTTTGCAGGCAGTCTTTAAATTCTGGTGGTATATTCTCAAGGTCATATTTTGCTACATTCATGAGTGTCTTGCTTTTTTTTAAACTTTAACTTGAGTTGGTACACTAGTAGTTGATGATCTGTACTACAGTCAGCTCCAGGTTTTGTCTTTGTTGATGTTATATAATTTTTTCATCATTGACATTTAAATACCTCCGTGGCATAAATGCACAGGAGAGTCTTTTTCAGTTGAAGGCAAGTTCTGCTACAAGGGGACATAGGATGAGAGTGAAAGGGGATAGACTCAGAAGTAATATGCAGAAATATTTCTTTACGGAACAAATGGTAGATGCACAGAATACTCTCCCAGTGGAGGTGGTATACACAAGGGCAGTATCTGAATTCAAAAAAGCATGGGAAAATCAGAGAGGATCTGTAAAGGTAAAAAGGGGAATATTGTAGTTATATGGAAGGGCAGACTAGATAGGCCATGTGGTATTTTTCTGCTGTCATGTGTCTATGTTTCTATGACTCCCAGAGATGTAGTCAATTCGGTTTTTGTACAATCCATTGGGTGAAGTCCATTTGTACAGTCACTGCTTGTGTAGCTGGAAGAAGGTGTTTGAGATCAATAGATTGTTGGTCTTGCAGAATTCTAAGTCTTTCTCCAGCTTCATTTCTGTTACCAAGTCCATATTTTTCAACCCTTTTGCCACCTTCATTGTTGCCAATTTTGCATTCGTCATCCATGACTATCAAGATATCCTGTTTGCATGTTCTGTCAATTTCAGTTTGTACTTGTTCATAGAACTCATCAGCTTCATCCTTTTCTGCAGCTGTTGTTGGGTCATATACTTGAATTATAGTTGTGTTGATGTGCATTCCTCGTAGACAAATAGAAATTAAGCGTTCACTGATTGCATTGTATTTCTTTACAGTTCTTGCAAGTTTCTTCTTAGTTATGTGTAAATCTGTTGTATTGTATTATAACACACACTGTAACAAAGTTATCCCAACAACTATTGTGACAAATACAATCTTGTGTAGTACATCTGAGTTATTGTGCATGAATTTCTCCCTCATTTTCTGTTCACCTCCCCTGCCCATCCTCCCTCCCCCTCCTCCCTGTTGAGGTAAATTTTCACTGCTTAAAGGGGAGAGCCAAGGAGAGTGACTTCCCGAACACCGCAGCAGGCTTATCGCCATGCCAGTGGCCTGCCATTGTACCTCGACTCCCTTCCCTCCTGTTCCCCACCTGTTCCCCCACATGGCTTCCCCCTCTCCTCCTCCTTTCCCATCTCCCCCCCTTTGATGTATTCGACTGCAGACCCCCACTGCACATTGCGTCTAGTATTCCTTACTGGCTGCCCATGGGTCAGGGTTAAAAGCATTACATTATCAACAATGCACTCCTGGCTACCAGTGTCAGCATGTCTATGTAGATGTCCCATCTTGCCATGAATTGCGCCCAACTATTAACAGTCCTCCTGGCTGTGCCCCTTTCCATTAACATCAACTGATGGAATTCCCAGTATGAGAGAATTCCACCATTCCCAGTATGAGGGAATTGTGGCCTCCCTCCAGTGCCACACAGTACCTGTTTCCCCACTAGCCACACCTTCCGCACCAATAACCAAGTCCCTGCCCTCCAAGGATGCAGAGGGGGCAGTTCGTCAAGAACGATCAATGCCCAAGTCCAGTGAACCATTTGCCCTAGTAAAGTTTCGAGATAGCACTGTAGTTTCCTCCAGTAAATTTGTATCGTTCACACCTCCACCACATATGCATATGCAAGGGCATCCACTATCCTGCACTACTCCATTACTGAGGACTCGTATGAGGGAAAATTGTGCTTGATTAAGTGAGTGGTATCGTAATTCCTGTAAGCATGTGTTCTTCACTAGTCTCTGGATATGTGCTGTGGCTCGTAACACTGTGCCCAATTGTACTGTAATCCCCCATTTGGTCACCCACTTTTGTTCCATTAGTGTAAAGTCTGGCTGCGGTACATCTTGTAATTTCTGAAAATGCTGTGAAATCAATAGTCTCCCCTCCTCATTCAACTCAAAAAACTGTAATGCGCGAGCTGAGGTCTCTGCTCTCAGGCTCTCTCAAGGGAGGATTGAAGATAATGTCTAAGCTGTCAGTATGCAAACAAGTGAGTGGACTTCAATTCAAATTCTGTATGGAGAACCAAAAAGGTTTTTGCCCGTCCATCGAGATCGACTGCCTGGCCCAGCTAATGTAATCCTTGCCCTGCCCATTCATGAAACGCTTGATTCTCTAGGCCTGGAAAAAAATGGGGATTATCGTATGTAGAAAGAAAACTGGTGCTAGTCGAAACAATGAGCCACTGTGAGCAAAGCTGTCTTCAGACTCCTCGCAAAGGGGAGATTAACAGACTGCGAGTAATTCTTGGTGGTAAGTCCTGCCTATCTACATATAGGACCACTAACAATTCTTCCTAATTATAAATGCAATATCATTTCTTCTTTGTCTTTCATTTCCAGCATAGTAGACCATGTGATCATCAGAGGCAAAGTGCCCAATGCCAATCCATTTCACTTCGCTGACACCCAACAGATCGAGTTGTACATGTTCCATTTCATTTTTGACCACCTCGAACTTCCTTTGGTTCATGCTTTGCATGTTCTATGTCCCAATAAGTAAGACATCTTTGCAGCTTCTACTACTACTACTACTGAGCATTTGCATAACCTACAAGATGTATGCAGCACTGCACAGACACATATAAAGATGGTTCCTGCTCATCAGAGCTTACAATCTAGTCAAGACAGACAAAACAGTAGCTGTAGACACAGGATAGATCTAGGGGGAATGGAAAGGAAATACAAAGGAGATCAGGTAAGTCAAGATCCAAAAGTGGCAGCGAAGAGGTGAATTTTCAGCCTGGATTTGAAAAGGGCCAAAGAAGGCGCCTGACGTACAGACTCAGATAATTTGTTCCAGACATAAGGAGCAGCAAGGTGAAAGGAGCAAAGTCTGGCGTTAGCAATAGAAGAGAAGGGCACAGATAGAAGCAATTTGCCAGAAGAGTGGAGTTCCCGAGGAGGGGTATAGGGAGATATAAGAGAGGAAAGATAGGGAGGCACTACAGAGTGAATGCACTTATAGGTCAGCAGGAGAGGTTTCAGCTGGATGCGGAAATGGATAGAGAGCCAAAGAAGTGACTTGAGAAGAGGAGTAATATGAGCATGACGAGGCTGGTGGAAGATTAGCAGCGCAGCAGAGTGTTGAACAGATTGAAGGCGAGAGAGATGATTCAATAGCCTAGATGGTAAGTGACTAAAGAGTGGATAAGTATCTTAGTAGTGTGTTCAGGAAGGAATCAGCAGATTTTGTTGTTATAGAGAAACAAACGGCAGATTTTAGTTATTAGTTGGATGTGAGTGGAGAAGGAGAGAAGAGTCAAAGACTACCCCAAGGTTGTGAGAAGCGGAAACAAGGAGGAGTAGAGAGTTATCCATAGAAACTGAGAAAGGAGGAAGGGGAGAGGAGGATTTAGGGGTTAAAATAAGAAACTCAGTTTTGGCCATGTTCAGTTTCAAGCAGCAGCGAGACATCCAAGCAGCAATGTCAGAAAGGCAGGAAGAGATCTGGGCCTGAATTTCCAGAGAGATTTCAGGTGTAGAGAGGTAGATCTGGGAATCATCAGTGTAAAGATGGTACTGAAAGCCATAGGTAGAAATGAGTGCACCAAGGGACTGGGTATAGAGAGAGAAAAGGAGTGGACTCAAGACAGATTCTTAGGGTACACCAACTGAGACTGGGATAGCAGCAGAGGAGGATCCACCAGAACAAACACTAAAGGAGCAATGGGAGAGATAAGAAGAGAACCAGGATAGCACAGAGCCCTTAAAACAAAGCAAGGGCAAGGTATTGAGGAGAAGGTTGTGGTCAACAGAGTCAAAAGCAGCAGAAAGGTCAAGAAGGATGAGGATCGAGTAAAGACCCTTGGGTTTTGCCAGGAACAAGTCATTGGAGACTTTGGCAAGAGACATTTCAGTTGAATGTAAAAGATGAAAGACAGAGTGTAAAGGATCCAGGAGGGCTTGAGAGGACAGAAAGTTGAAGCAGCGGCAGTGAACCACACATTCAAGTAGTTTAGAAATGAAAGGGAGGAGGGAGATGGGTCTATAGCTAGAAGGACAGGTAGGGTCTAGTGAGGATTTCTTGAGGAAAGGTATAATCACAGTATGCTTGAAGGCTGTAGGGACAATTGCATTGGAGAGCAATAGGTTGAGAATTTGAGAGATGGAAGGGACGACAGTGGAGGAGATGGGGCTTAGGAGAAGGGTGGGAATAGGAGCAGAGGAACAGGTAGTGAGTTTGGAGGAGGAAAGAAGGTATGTGGTTTCCTCCTCATAGATCATAGAAAAGGAAGAAAGGGTAGCAGAGGTAGGGGAGGAAAGTTGCGAGTGAGGAAGGGACATAGCTGACCTCTTGGGGAATTGGAGTGTGATCGTGTGGATTTTGTCATGGAAATAGTCAGCCAGGGTTTGGACAGAAAGGGAAGGAGGGGTCGGAGACGGAAGCAGCTTGAGGAGAGAGTTGAGAGTTGTAAAAAGACAGCAAGGGTCAGAGGCAAGAGACTTAGTCAGATGGACATAATAGTCTTGTTTGGTAAGTTCTATGGCTGAGTGGAAAGAGACAGGCATGAATCTGAAGTGTAGAAAGTCCACAATGGTGTGGGATTTGAGCCAAGCATTCTCAGCTGAATGGGCACAAGAATGTAGACAGTGGGTAGTGAAAGACATCCAGGGCTGGGGTATAGCACGTCTCACAGGACGTGGGCCAGAGCAAGAACATTCAGAGCAAAGTGCAGCATTATAGGAAGCCACTGCCTCATCAAAAGACACAGATGACATAGTGGAGGAAAGAGGTAATGAGACAGTGGAGGAGAGAGCAAAAGGGTCAATAGCATGAAGATTTCTAAAGAGGTTGGAGGAAACAGGGTGAGGTTGAGGTGTCAGGTGATTAAGAGTGAAGCTTAGCAGGTGATGGTCCAATAAGGGAAGAACTGAGGTGCAGACGTTTGAGTGTAAGTAATTAGAGAAGAATACAAGGTCAAGGCAGTGGCCGTGCCAGTGAGTGGGGGCAGTAGAACAAAGCTGGAGGTCAAATGAGGAGGTAAGGGAAAGGAACTGTAAAGCATAAGGGTCAGAGGGGTTATCAATATGAATGTTAAAAACCCCAAGAATAAGGGAAGGGGAAGAGGAATCCAGAAAGAAGGAAAGCAATGAGTCAAAGTTAGTGAGAAAGGTAGAAGTAGCCTTCTCAGGAGGTCAAAAAAGAACAGCAAACTGGAGAAGTAGTACAGTAGAAAGGCAGATGGAGTGGACTTCAAAGGAGGTAAAGGAGTGAGACTGAGGCAGCAGGACGGGTTGAAATTGGCAGGAAGGAGAGAGTAGCTGCCATGACAGAGAGCAGTGACTGACACTGAGTCTTCTGGTAGGAGCCAAGTCTCAGTTAGAGCAAGAAGATGGAGAGCATTAGAGATAAAGAGGTCATGAGTAACGGCAAGTTTATTTGAGATGGAGTGTGCATTCCACAAAGCACACGAGAAAGGGAGAGAAGAAGGGGAAAAGAGAGAGATTTGAATAAGAGTTGAGGTGTTGCATGAAGATCTGTTCTGGGAGTGTGACAAAAGTCTAGGGGGCCAGGGTTGGGGTTGATATCTCCGGATGAGAGGAGAAGGAGTAGAAGAGTGTAAGGCAGAGAGAAGACAGCATGGCAGTAATGAGGGTGAGCTTGTTTTAGAGAGAGAGGAGATGGCTGAATGAGAGGGAGAAAGTGGTGAAGCTCAAGAACTGATGACAGGGTAGAGGACAGGATGGTGGGAAAAGTGAGGATGATAAGGGGGAGATAAGGGGGGAGGATTGAAGGTGTTGGTAGGAGGGGAGACAATTAGGGAGTATGAAGAATAGGAAGAAAAAGTGATGAGGAGCCATAGAAGAGAGAGATGAGAAGAGAAGAGAGGTCAGAAGAAATAAGGCTAGGTGGGAGAGAGATCACAGAGGATTAGGTGCACCTGTGAATAATCGTGGTAATGAGTAGAAGATAGCTGTAAGAGACTGAATGCCAGGGGTTAGGTGGGAAGAGGGGTTGGAGGGAGAGATAAAACTTATGAGGATATATAGGAGACAGGTACGAATGGAGAAAACTGAACAAGCTTACGGATAAATAAATAGCACACTAACAATGATAAGCTATACTCCTTCCACCAAACTATAGTCAGAACTGTTCTGGCTGTTGTAAATAGTTAATATGTTTATTATTGATGTGCATATTTGTCCTACTCTCTGTAAATAATGAATATGTGCTCAATCTATGTAAAATAGTTTATATTTTCTCTGTAAAATAGTTATTATGTGCTCAAAAATGTTCTATGTAATTGATGTTTACCATGTTCTCTGTAAACCGCCCCTGATCTCTGGAAGGGACGGTATAGAAAAGTGCACAAATAAATAAATAAATAAATAAATAAAATTACTGGACACACAGGATTCACAAGCTGGCAGGTAAATGTGTCCAAATTGGCAGCAAAGCAGGTAGGCAGATTCTCAACTCTCATTTCATGCACAGCTACATCAGCAATCAGATGTCCTAAGGGCTTTGATCCAACCACATCATAAATGCTGGCTTTACTCTGAAAAGTCTTCAGCTCCTCCCCAGTAACCAGTTGATTGCCTTCCGACTTGGAAGTCTCATCTTCCAGCACTATAGTACAATTTGTTGTGACTGTCCATTGTGTTTTCATGACAAGATACAGAAACAGATTCCCAGGCCTTTCTTCTACGCAGGCAATTCTATTGTTGTTGCCATTTTCACAGAAATGTGGACCTCTGCCACCAACACCATCCCATTCTGCTGCTGCCCAGATGAGTGGTTTGTCCTGGTCTGGTATCTCAGCTGAGACATATCTATATTAGGAGACCCTGCCAGTAGTTCAGCAACACTGATGTATACAAGCACTCATAGCACAACAAGCTGCAAACCAAGTGAAACACAACCAGTGGAAAAAGCAAGTATTTATGGAAGGATGGATGTGGAAATATGATTGGTGTGTGTGTGTGTGTGTGTGTGTGTGTGTGTGTGTGTGATTAGCAGGGGGGAGGTGGGAGGAGGAGGAGGAGAAGACCCAATTAGGAGCAGAGCAAATGTGTCTGGGAGGGCACTACTGGGAGGTCCTAACTAGATAGAAAACAGCGATTTCTGTACCTTTCATACTAATATCAACTTCATGGGGAACTTAAAGTGGTGACACTAAATGTTGATGGAAAGGGCTAGAGTTCTCCAGTATTTAAAAAGAATAGGTGCCATGACTTGGAGTGATCTCTGGAGGCGTGAGGGGCTTGTCTAGTGCTCTAGGACTGCGGGAGCTGAGCACCTTGTTTGGGACACTTGCCATTTTCCCCGATTTTCGGGCAGGCATAGTGGGGACATCTTCCACCTGCAAGGACCCTGCAGCAGATAAGAACGCTGCTCCAACTCCTCTCTGTGGACTCGGAGTGATCTCTGGAGGCGTGAGGGGCTTGTCGAGTGCTCTAGGACTGCGGGAGCTGAGCACCTTGTTTGGGACACTTGCCGTTTTCCCCGATTTTCGGGCAGGCATAGTGGGGACATCTTCCACCTGCAAGGACCCTGCAGCAGATAAGAACGCTGCTCCAACTCCTCTCTTTGGACTCGGAGTGATCTCTAGAGGCGTGAGGGGCTTGTCGAGTGCTCTAGGACTGCGGGAGCTGAGCACCTTGTTTGGGACACTTGCCGTTTTCCCCGATTTTCGGGCAGGCATAGTGGGGACATCTTCCACCTGCAAGGACCCTGTTTGTATAATTGTAGGCTGCTCTCTGACCGCGGAGCGTGTCTGCGGAGCGTGATCCGAAGAGGCATGTCCAAAGGGGCGGGACACGCCCCTTTGGCGCCCCTTCGGCGTCACAGCGGCGAACAGTGAGTTTGTGTTCTTTTATAGTTCTGCTTGATTTACATATGGGGAAAAGGAAGGCTAAGTCTGGGCGCGGGGAGGAGGGATCGACTGCTGGTGTGCCGGTTGTCGGTCCGTTAGATAAACATCTGGTCCCGCGCCCAGTAGCGCAGTCCTCTCCTGAGGGGGCCTCTCTCAGTCCTGGAGGAGGGACCCCCCCTCCTTGTCCTGCTACTTGTTTGTCTTTGTTAGGGTCGGAAAAGTCTCCTGAATCGATGTGGGCCGCCGCTCACGCGACGGTTCAGTTACCTAAACCGGTCACCTTAGCTGTTTCCGGGGGTACTTTGTGCCCGTCGATTTCTTCTGCTGATTCGGAGATAACTTTGAAGGATCTATGGCAAGTTTTGCAGTCTATTGACGTTAAAGTGTCTTCTACTCTTAGTTCCTTGTGTGATTTCTCTTCCCAAACTGTGGCATCTATTCAACAATTGGATAATAAGATTTCTGCGGTGGATGCAGCTTATGTTAAACTTGAGCAGCAACTGCCTTCTTTGCATACAGCTACTGTAGCTGGGATGAAAGATGCTTTGATTTTGCACAGCAAGGTGGAGGCACTTGAAAACACCTTGCGTGCTTCTAATTTACGTTTCCTAAATTTTCCGTATACCTCTCTTATTTCGCCAAAAATTCTCCTTGATAAATATTTTAAAGAAGTATTGCTTTTCTCAGACCCTGTTGAAGTATCTCAGTTATTTTATATTTCAACTGGCTCTAAGCGTGTCAACCCAGTTGAGGGTGGGTTGGACGTAATAGAGCCTTCTATTACTAACCTGACCGATTTTTTGGAAGACTCTTCCGACATAATAAATTCACGTGCCACTTTGGTAGTGACCTTGACATCACTAGAATGTAAGCATCGTATTCTTAAGGCTTTTTTAAAGTATAAGTTCACTGCTTTTTGTGGCCATAAGATAAACATATTTCCGGATGTTTCACGTAGCACCCAGCTTAGAAGGAGGCTTTTTCTAGCGTTAAGGCCTCGGGTCCTTAAGTTGGGTGCTACTTTTTTTCTTCGCTTTCCTTGTAAGTGTATTGTAAATTATGAGGGTGCTGTTTATATTTTTTCTGATGTTGCTCATTTAGAGAAATTTGTTTTGGAGCGGCAGGGTCCTTTTGAGGCTAGTCGGGATGAGTAAAGAGTACGCCTCTATAATGTAGGTTTGTTTAAACCTTGATTTCATATAGTAGTATTACTTTTCTTTTCTTTTTTTTTTTTCACATCCAGGTCCCAGTGATGTGGACTTCATCATATTGTGTTACTGTAACGTTGGTGTTGCCTTTTGTGTTGTTTCTGATTGTCCTGAATTGTATTGGCTTAACTTGTTATGCTGTTAAAACTCCAATAAAAAAAAAAAAAAAGAATAGGTGCCAATGTACCTTTCCTTCAGGAAACTCAGCTAAGTCCTTCAGAACATCTGAAATTGAAGAGGGAATGGGTAGGGAAAGTGGGTATTTCCTTTTTTAGTACTAAGGAAAGAGGAGTTGCCATCTTGATTCACAAGTGAGTCTCCTTTGTAGAACACAAATTGATTAGAGATGGAGAAGGATGGATGATAATGTTTGTTTGAGAGTTTCAGGGGATTAAAATGGTGCTTTACAATCTTTGTAAGTCTAATGTATATGATCACAAGTTTTTTTCCAATTTAGTGGCCAAGCTGGCAGATTATGATGATTATGTTAAACTTGTGGCAGGAGACTTTAAAATCACAGTGGAGCCCAAGATAGATTGCAAAATCTCTAGTCTCCTGCCGAAGGGTCGAAGAAGAAAGGAGATTCAATTTACAGGAACAGGCATGATAGATGTGTGGAAATCCTTGCACCCATCAGAAGAAGACATTTTACTTACCAGTTAATGTTGTCTTGCATCTTGTTAGACCAGTCCAGACCAGTGAGTTTTTCCCCTACCAACAGTACCAAATGGAGACATTCCAGAGGCTTCTTATGACATCATCATGCCATTGCAAGCCTGTGCCCCTGGGGGCATAATTCAGTATTCGTACCCAAGCATAAGATCAGGAATCTCTGACCTCACACAACTTCAGTGAAGATAACAATGTTCAACATAACAGGAACCATAACTATGTACAAGATCAGCCTCAACAGAAGGTTTGTCAGATGGGTATGAGCCGCAGGGTCAATGACCAAGAGTACAGCAGATCAAACAGTTTCCAGGGGTTGGTTCTGGATTGGCATAGCAGGACTCAAGGAAAGGACATTATCTGGTATGTAAAATGTCACCTTCCATATTGTCCTGCTAGACCAGTCCAGATAACAGAGACGTACCAAAGCTAAAACTCTACTGGGCAGGAAGAAGACCTCTGAGCCAAAGGTTGTGTCCCCCTCAAGAATGGATATCCAAGCAGTAGTGCTTGACAAAAGTAGAATGTGCAATCAATGTGCACAGGCAGTTGGACAAGACAGGAAAACACAGACACTGAAGCAACAGACACCTCAAGCAGCCCAATCTGACTCATGCACCACCAGCAAATAAGGTTGGGAGCTCCTCAACACAAATCAGAGACTTAGGGGCATGTTTACTAAACTGCGGTAACGGTACATAACGCGCATAATGTAACGTTAGCGAGCGTTAACTAATGTTAACGCGCGTTATGATGCATCAACGATCGTTAACGTCGCATAACGCGCGTTAACGTAAGTTAACGATCGTAAGGTTCCGCGGCGCGGTAAAACACCGCAGAGGGTGGAGAGAGGGTGGAGAGAAGGGGTCAATGGGTGGAGTGTGGGCGGGGAGAAGCTCCAGGCACCCCAACGTGGTGAACTCAAGGGCTGAATCCTACCGCGATTGAAAACCTGCCAGTAGATGCATATTTGCAGGGGAGGGAAACCATTTCAGCGTCAGCAATGTACAGCATAGGCAGGGAAACCCACAAAACGTGATAGTGTGATACATGTGCACGGAACAAAAGGGCAAATAAGCAGTGAAAATGATCAGAAGAAACAAGGAAAATAACATAACCAAGCTAGCCAATAGTGACATCAATGGGAAACAGCCAAAAATACCACTGAGAAAGCCTCAGAAAAAGATATCAACTGTGGAAGGGTGTGTGCCTTGTCACCATAGAAGGTGAATGATGTCACAGTGAAATAGCGCAGATCAGGGCATCCCCTTGTTACTGAACAGGTTCCCCATGGCGTGCACATGTCCTGCAATAGCAGGGTGGGCATGTCAGAACGGGCAACTGGGCAGATGCAGGAAAGGGGATACAGAGGGCTGTAGACGGCACATGCTGTGGTGCAGCTGGGCCACAGTGGGGACTAGGGTGATGCTCAGTTTGGCCCATAGGAATGCATAAACAGTAGAGCCAGACTGCAACTGTTGAGGGCCCAACATGGGCATGAGTGTGTCCCCCGCAGTGTCACAGGGGACAGTACCCAGCAGCCACCCCTAAGGGTACAGAACAGTGGCAGGCGGTGCTGGGGGGAAGTGTGGGCATCCATCTATGCACCCCTACCCCACCACCCATACCATAGGCAACTGCCTACACGCACACTGGATGGCCCGAGACTGCCCACCACCGGCACCACCAGCAGAAGGGCTTGGCAGCATGGCGGCGGAGGGGTACCGGTGGCGGAGGGGGCAGTGACATCAGACCACAGCAGACCATGGCCTACCCCGGTCCAGGTGGGTGCTGTGCACTGCAACAGACAGGCTCAGTAGGACAAACAGTCACGGTACCCCCAGGGAATGATCTGCCCCTGTGGCGCAGTAAGCACAGCCAGTGTGCTCAGGAGCTGAAGGTCACAGGTTCAAACCTAAGCTGTGGTCCCTGCAAACTCTGTCCCCATACCTTTTACCAGTAGGAAACTGCTAAGATGGAACCTTGTATCGCTGATAGAATAAACATGCTTCCAACACCTACATTTTAGTGCACAGAGCACACACACCACAAATAGGCACATTAACGAGAGCAGAGTCTCTCAAAGGCAGTCATGGAGGTCCAAACAACATTCAGGTTCCATGCTGTCTGCAATAAAGATGCCTGTGCTGTATGTCAATGCGCCACCCCCATGGTATGCAGATGTATTTCATGCATATTCATCAGGAACAGCATGAAAACCCGAACAAGGTGTGGCCCACCAGGACTGGGGTTGGGAACCCCTGTCCAAGAGCATTGATCCACAGGGGCGGAAACACCCGCACCCACAGGCCCCAGTAGCCACTGCGTCCTGGAGAGGCAGGATGTTGGGCCCTGTGTGCATCCCCCAATACTCGCACATGCATACCCTAGCAATGACACCCAAAACCAGGGAATACGGTACACAGATAGCAAAGGTTTGCCATGATAAGTGGCACATAGCAATCCCTAATGTTAGAACAAGTGGCCCAGTGTGCTGTAACATACCAACCTCTGAGATGTCTGTGGAGTGTGTGTCACGTCTGGAACCTGACAGTGTCCACCACCTTGGGAAGAGACCCTAACAGTACAGCATACCATAGCCATGCCTGCACTGTGCCCAGGACTGGTGCGGTGTCCTGGGCTGCCAAAAGCCTATATTGGTGCACTATACTGGCATAGGTGTGGGGGTGTGCGTCAGTCAATCCAGTGTGTTGCATTTGCCAACACCCCCTGCAGCACACACCACTAGCACTGCTGCTAGTATTGGCCTGGCAATGTGCATAATGAGGAGCAAGGTACTGTGGGTATAGCTGGAGAGGGCGGCCTGGGCAGGATGCACCTGCACAGGGCCCAGGGCAATGGCTGGGACATTCTAGGGCTTGCCCACCACCGACACGGACAGGGTGGCCACAGCATGTTCTGCTGTGTAGTCATGCACACCCTCACTGTGCAGTGACCACGGCATAGCTGGGTTCCCCCATAGTGCCAAATAGTGTCCTTCTGAAGTGAGATATATGGGCTCCGTCCTCTGGAGCCCTATCACTGACCCATCTGCTTGGTGGGTGTGCGCACATTCCAGGTGTGGGTGCACACATCACCTCCAGGAACATGCACTATGGACTAGCAGGTAGGCTGTCTGCAGTTTGTATGTGTGTGGCTGGAACACCTTGCAGGGTGCAGCGGCTGGTGACTCACTTTGCTTGCTGCTGGAGGATGTCATATAGTGGTGTGGGGCAGATGTGCAGTACTAGGTCTACTGTCTGTCTGTCACTGCCCAATGTAGCGAGGCGTACAGATCTGCATAGACTGCCCTGGTAGGGTTCCATTCCTCGGCAGGACTGGGGTGAATGGTACCCTCTACTGTCACCAGTGTAGGGGAGTAAAATGTCAACTCGTTAGTTGGAAACCATGTTTCCCACCCTGAGCCACAAAAGGTGGGTTGGGTGTTGGTACAAAAGCCGCCTATGGGCCCAAACCCCCCTGCCCCCCTTGGACCTGAAATCATGTGACCATGGTACCCACACAGTGTATGAACTATTCAGGGTACATCATAGTCCACACGGGCAAGACGTGATATACAGATGGACACAGGCAAATGCTAAGGGTATCTGCAGGGGCCACCTATCACACAGAGGCACCAATGGGGACCTGTAGCATAGCCCATCGCAGAAATGCCAGGTGCAGCGGAAATGGTGCTGGGCACCCCACCTCACCCTCAGGGTGAACACAGGACCCATCCACTGTGATGGACGGTAGCCACTCTGTGGCAGTAACACACACGTTCAGAACCCCCACCAGACTGAGGTGCTGTGGGGTTGCACATGGTCAGGACACACAACCAGGCCGAGGTGCTGGGGGGTGCATACCCCATCTTGTGTTCATCTATGGACTGCAGATCTGCATGTGCAGTGCACCATGGGTATGAGTGGGTTAACCCAAATCCTGGCCACCACAGCAGACAGTTTGTGTGGTGACCTGACGTCCTTCAGCTGCCAGCCAGGGATTTGTTAGTAGCACTAGCAATGTGGCCCACTTGTTACTTCACTGCCTGTGGAGCCAGGGGTCATGGGTTTAATCCCACAGTGGGGTTATTTGTTAGCGCTGTCTGAGGCATTTTATTTTTTTAATTTAAATTGGTGCTGCCAGCAATACACCCTCACCGTGCTGTCTCCTTACGGTGCCTCATCGGGCGCCCTGTACAGTGCCCAATGCGGGACCCTATACTGCACCCTGTGGGGTGGCCCATAGGGGACATTCTAGGGTGCCTTGGCGGGCAGTGTACTTTATAATGTGCCCTCTGGGGTGCCTTATTGGGTGCCTTATTCGGCACCTTAAGTTACAGCCCTGTGAGGGTATGTTTGCTGGCAGCACTAATTAAAATTAACAAACAAACTGCTTCATACAGCACTGATTTTGAGTAAAAGGTGATGTCTCAGCCAGCTTTACTCATTAGACCCACAGGGGGATTGAACTCACTTCCCTTGCACCATTGGTCAGTGTATTCACCATTGTGCTACAGTTCTAGAGGCCTTGCTAGACACGTTATCAGACGCCTTATGGGCGCGCGTTGCATGGCGCGCTACACAATGTTTTTTAACGCTCGTTAGGCTATGGCGCCTGGAAACGCGCGTTATCGATAACGATGTACCGCCCATGTCCTTATTTGGGATTTCTGCCTGTACTGCGGATCCTAGCGCGAATCACACTAACGCAGTTTAGTAAACATGCCCCTTAGTTTGGTACTCAACCCTCGGGCACCCCAAAGCAGGTAAAACTGTGACAGGCTGAGCACTGCTTCCCTGTTACCAGACCTACAGTCACATACCTTTCAAAAGCCTTCTTCAATCTTCACGGGAGAGCAGGGGAAGGAGAAGGGAGGGGCACTGATGTTGTGTGAGGCTGAAGAATCTTTTCTGAACTCCATTTTCAAAACTTCTGGCAGCTCAATGGGTCCTTACCAAGATAAGGACAAGGGACTGAACCAGTTTCCCTCTTGCTTATGTCATATGAAAAGAGCACTGGTTTTAAGGTTGGTTTTCAGCTTGTCGTGCTGTGAGGGCTTGTGTGCATCAGTGATGCTGAGAGCTAAACTATCAGTAGTTTAACTACTGGCAGGGTCTCCCAAGATGGGCAGGTCTCAGCTGAGGTGCCAGACCAAGACAAACCACCCATCTGGGCAGCAGCAGAATGGGATAGTGTTGACGGCGGAGGATCACATTTCTGTGACAACAGCAACAACACCAAACTTAAACTGCGCAGAAGAAAGGCCCAGCAATCTACTTCTGTATCTTGCCATGAAAACCCAATGGATAGTTACAACAAAACAAATTGTGCTATAGTGCTGGAAGATGAGACCCCCCCAGGTCAGAAGGCACTCAACTAACTACTGGGGAAGAGCTGAAGACTTTTCAGAGTAAAGCTAGCATTTATTATGTGGTTGGATCAAAGCCCTAGGGACATCTGACTGCTGATGTAGCTGCGCATGAAATGAGAGTCAGAAGCTGTAAAGATGTCTTACGCATTGGAACATGGAACATACGAAGCATGAACCAAGAGAAGTTGGAGGTGGTCAAGAATGAAATGGAACGTGTACAGCTTGATCTGTTGGGTGTCAGCGAACTGAAATGGACTGGCATCGGGCATTTTGCATCAGATGATCACATGGTCTACAATGCTGGAAATGAAAGACAAAGAATAAATGGTGTTGCATTTATAATAAAGAAGAAACTTGCAAGAACTGTAATGAAATACAATGCAGTCAGCGAACGCTTAATCTTTATTTGTCTACGAGGAATGCCTATCAACACAACTATAATTCAAGTATATGCCACAACAACAGCTGCAGAAGAAAATGAAATTGAAGAGTTCTATGAACAAGCACAAGCTGAAATTGACAGAACATGCAAACAGGATATCCTGATAGTCATGGGTAACTGGAACTCAAAAGTTGGCAACAAAGAAGAAGGCAAAGTAGTTGGAAAATATGGACTTGGCAACAGAAATGAAGCTGGAGAAAGATTGATAGAATTCTGCAAGACCAACGACCTATTCATCTCAAACACCTTCTTCCATCAACACAAGCGACGACTGTACACATGGACTTCACCCAATGGATTGTATAAAAATCAAATTGACTACATCTGTGGAAGTCAACAATGGAAAAGTTCTATAACATCAACAAAGACAAAACCTGGAGTTGACTGTGGTACAGATCATCAACTACTAGTATGCAAACTCAAGCTAAAGTTGAAAAAGAGCAAACCACTCCTGAATGCAGAAAAATATGACCTTGAGAATATACCACTGGAATTTAAAGACTGCCTGCAAAATCGATTTGCTGCTTTAGATACAAATGACAGAGCTCCAGAAGAGTCATGGAATGCCATCAAGAAGGTTGTGTTGGAAGAAAGCGAGAAGTCTATACAAAAGGTGAAAAAGCAAAAACGGCCAAAATGGATGACGGAAGAAACTCTGAAAATTGCCCAGAAACACAGAGAAGCTAAAGCCAGAGGAGAAAGAAAGACAATCACAGAACTCAACAGAGATTTCCAACCTGCAGCAAGACAGGACAAGGAAAAGTAGTACAACGATACATGCAAGGAAATGGAAGCAGAAACTATTAGAGGAAGAACAAGATCGGCTTTCCTAAAGCTACGAGAGTTAAAGAAAAAGTTCCAGCCTCGAATTGGAATGTTACAAGATGCTCAAGGTTCTATGTTGAATGATGCTGAGAAGATCAAGAAAAGGTGGAAGGAATATACAGAGTTTTTATATGATAAAGATCAAGTGGACCAACAGCCGTTTCAACCTGTACCTTATGATCAGGAACCATTGGTGATGAAAGAAGAAGTTGAAGCAGCATTGAAAGCCTTATCAAAGAACAAAGCACCAGGCATTGATAGCATTCCCATAGAAGTATTACAGCAATATGTTACCGTACTTACAAGGCTCTGCCAAGAAATATGGAAGCCAACATCATGGCCAACTGACTGGAAAAGATCTGTGTTTATACCAATACGAAAGAAAGGTGATCCAACTGACTGTGGAAATTATCGCACAATCGCTCTGATCCCACATGCCAGCAAGATTCTACTGAAGATTATTCAAAAGAGACTATAACCATACCTGGAACAAGAACTACCTGAAGTGCAAGCAGGGTTCAGGAAAGGACGAGGAATGAGAGGCATCATTGCGGATGTGAGATGGATCCTTGAAAAGACTAAAGAATATCAAAAGGATATCTATTTGTGCTTTATTGACTATAGCAAGGTTTTTGACTGTGTAAACCATGAGAAACTCTGGGCCACATTAAGAAGCATGGGTATACCAGAACACCTGATCGTACTCTTGCACAATCTGTACATTGATCAAGAAGCAACAGTTCGAATGAAACAAGGAGAAATAGAATGGTTTAAAATAAGCAAAGGTGTAAAACAAGGCTGTATACTTTCCCCCTACCTAAGAACATAAGAACATAAGATATGCCATACTGGGTCAGACCAAGGTCCATCAAGCCCACTATTCTGTTTCCAACAGTGGCCAATCTCGATCATATGCACCTAGCAGTTTCCCCAAGGGACACAGGTTCCACAATGCTTGTATTGGTTCAAGCATTGATATCCTGGGTCCCTTCTTAATAATGGTTTATGGACCTTTCCTCCAGGAACTTGTCCAAACCTTTTTTAAACCCAGCTACATTAACAACCTTTACTACATCCTCTGGTAACAAATTCCAGAGTTTGATTACACGTTGAGTGAAAAAATATGTTTAATTTATATGCAGAACAAATCATCAGAGAAGCAGGATTGTATGAAGACAACAGAGGTGTGAAGATTGGTGGAAGACTCATCAACAACCTTCGCTATGCTGATGATACCACATTACTGGCTGAAAGTGAAGATGATCTGAAACATTTGCTTCTCACAATCAAAGAACATAGTCTCAAAATGGGCCTGCACCTTAATGTAAAGAAAACAAAGATCATGACAACTGGCATAATCAACAGGAGAAGAAATTGAAATCATGAACAACTTTAGCCTACTTGGATCAACTATCAATAAAGAAGCAACAAGCAGTCAAGAAATCAGACGACGTATTGATCTTGGCAGAATGGCTATGAAGGACCTAGATAAGATTCTCAAGAGCAGAGATGTCTCTCTCCATACAAAGATTCGATTTGTTCAAGCCATGGTATTTTCAATAACATCATATGGATGTGAAAGCTGGACAGTGAAAAAGATAGACAGGAAGAAAATTGATGCCTTTGAATCATGGTGCTGGCGGCGAATACTGTGTATACCATGGACTGCCCGAAGAACAAACCAGTCAGTACTAGAGGAGATCAAACCTAAGCTTTCTTTAGAAGCTCAGATGACAAGACTTCGCCTTTCATACTTTGGACACATCATGCAAAGAGAGAGATCATTAGAGAAAGACATCATGCTTGGCAAGATAGAAGGTCAACGCAAAAGAGGAAGGCCAGCAATGAGATGGATCGAGACAATAACAGCAGCTATGAGTAGCAGTCTGTCAACAATGAGCCGCCTGACTCAAGACTGAACACAATTTAGGATAGCTATCCAGAGGGTCGCCATGAGTCGACTCCGACTCGACGGCACTTAACAACAACAACAACTAGTGGAGCATCCCATGACACATACAGTGAGAGAGTCACCAACGAGGGTGGTCACTCACAAGCAAAATCAATCTTTCCTTCTTCAATCTTTGGTTTTTCAAATTCCATTAGAGCTGAAAAACATTCATCCAACCATCTACTGGAGCCAGAGAAATACCAAATGATGCCCCTAGGGGCATAAGCTGCTAATGGCACAATGATGTCATAAGAAGCCTCTGGAATGTTTTTTCTTTCTCCATATCTGCTGGTAGGGGAACACAACCTACTTGTCTGGACTGATCTAGCAGGATGATATGAAAGAGAAATTTACTTTTTATTCAATACACATAAAACATATGCTAGATTGGATTATATTTTGATCTCTGAGACACTCTTCTTTAAATTGCAAGATGTACAAATTGATCTGCATTAATCTCAGATCACTTGGTGGTATTGGTAAAACTTACATGGGAAGCAGGACAGAAAGATGCAATTTGGAAAATGAACCCAACTTTATTCCGAGATAAGGAGTTTCATACCTTCCTCAGGAGTTCCATACCTTCCTCAGGAAGATAACTCAAACAGGGAAGTGGATGTCATCGTCCTGTGCAGTGCTGCAAAGGCTATTTTAAGGGGCAAAATTATAGCCTGTGCTAGTGGGATGAGAAAAAAGAGGGATCAGGAGCTATTGGCCAAAGTGTAGGAGCTCCAAAAGTGGAGGAGGCCACATATTACATCTATAAAAGAAACCAACAAAGACTTCAAAAACTGTGCTGAAAGAAAGGGCACAAATGGATATTAGGCTCAACAAATATAATCGGTATCAGTGGGAGAATAAAGATAAGATCTAGCCATTAGGATAGGTCAAAGCATTTTTTAAAAGGTGAATATCAAGATGTTAAGCAGGAAAAGCAACACTAGCATTCTAAGTAACTTTGCACTGAAATGTTTTGGAAATGTTTAAGAATAGTGTAAGACTTTTAACAAACGTTTAAGATGTTATAAGACTGCAGATCTGTCTAGGTCTCCACCCCAGAATGGGGAGTTTGGGGAGTGACCAGAACGAGTAAACCCCATGGCCCCTTCCAATGCATTGGGTCTCATGTCTTTTGAAGCTCTGTTTCCAAGATGCACAGGAGAGGAGCAGTGGAGGTAGGCATTTGGGGTGCTGATCTGCTCTTTGAAAAGATTTTTCCAACTTCTCCCATTTTCCCAATGGAAAAGCCACCTGGATATCTATCTAAACCTAGTGGATCTGTTTCCCTGTTTGACAATAGTTTTTATGATTGGGAGTTTCCCCATTTTCTTTCACAAAGGAAGGAAAGCCCAACACTCTGCAGTCTTTATCTATATCTTTATTTAAAATTTATTATACCGCCTAAACCAATTAGGCATGCAGCGGTTTACAATAAAATCAAAACGGAACTACTGAGAAAAAAAAAGAAAGGGAAAAGGAACGCCAATTCTTTTAAAATAAAGGGACAGCAAAGAAATAGTACAACAATGATATTAGAAATAAAAAGGACAGAGGGCAGGTAAACAGTCAGGTAATTGCAGGGGGAGGGGGAAAAGGAAGATCAAAGGCTGTGCAGAAGAGGTGAATCTTAAGATTAGCTTTGAAAGTGTGAAAAGAAGGTTCCAACCATAACGAGAGTGGCAATGGGTTCCAAAGACGGGGGCCAAGGAAAAAGAAAGCAGAAGAACGTGTAGATTCAAGACGAGCCTGGGAGGGAGGTGGGAGAAAGAGACGATTAGCATGAAGGGATCTAAGAACTCTGGAAGGACAGTAAAAATGAACCAAATTAGAGAGATAGAGTGGAACACCAGTGTGCAAAGACCTGTGTACGAAAATCAGAATCTTATACTGTATACGAAAAGGGATAGGTAACCAGTGTAGACGAATAAGCAGAGGGGTGACGTGAGCAGACCGAGGTGTGTGGGTCAGAAGACGGGCTGCGGTGTGGTGAACTAGCTGAAGGCGACGAAGCTGAGTAAGTGGAAGACCGGCCAGAGATGCGTTACAATAATCCAACCGGGAGACAACCAAAGTGAGAAGAAGTGTGGTCAGAGAAGAGGAGGAAAGAAAAGGCCGAACTGCTCGGAGTTGTTGTAGAGTGTGAAAGGAGCGTTGTACAACAGAGGAGATATGTTCTTTGAAGGTTAAAGCAGAATCCAGGGTGACACCGAGATAGCGCAAAGACGTGACCAGGGGAATGGGACCAGCAGGAAGAGACAGAGCTAGAGAGGGAATGGAGGCACCAGCAGTGAACCAGATTGCCGAAGTTTTGGACAGGTTGACGTGTAAAACGTTAGCTGAAAACCAAGAAGAAACCGCAGAAAGGCAGACATCAAGAGGACCGATATCCGGCGTGAGTGAACAGGTGTGAAAAAGGAGAAGAATATCATCTGCATAGAAGTATGCAGAGATACCATGCTGCTGTATAAGTAAAGCAAGGGGAGCCAAGAAAATATTGAATAGGGGGGCCAAGACAGAACCCTGGGGAACACCACAATGAAGAGGTGTCGGGGAGGAGGAGTCAGAACCGGAGAGAACGGAGAAGGAATGATTAAAGAGAAAAGAATGAAACCAGTGAAGAACTGAACCAGAAAGACCGATAGAACTGAGCCTAAGAAGAAGGGTGCGGTGATCGACAACATTGAAAGCAGCGGAAAGATCAAGTGTGACAGCTACAGAAATAGAACCCTTGTCGTGAGCGACATGCAACTCATTAAGAAAAGAAATAAGAATAGATTCAGTACTGTGCCCAGGATGGAAACCGGATTGACGGGGGTGAAGAACCAAAGAATCCTCTAAGTGTGCAGAAAGTTGAGAGAAAACCAATCTTTCAAGAAGCTTGGAGAGAAAGGAAAGATTAGAGACAGGTCGCCAATTAGATAAAGTGGAAGGGTCGAGTGAGGGTTTTTTCAAAAGGGGACGTATCAGGGCATGCTTCCAAGACGAGGGGAAGGAACCAGAGGACAGACTGGCGTTGAAGATAGAAAGAACCAAAGGAAGCAGGGCCAGTGAGGGTTCAGAAAGCCATTGCGAAGGGATAGGATCAGAAGGACAAGTGGTTTTCCAGGTCATAGAAAGAACATGGGACAATTCGTAAAGGGTAATTGGTCGAAAAGCAGACCAGCAGTACGAGAGAGGGGGGATGGGAGGAGAGGACTGGGATGCGGACGGGGCTGGGGAGAGAGGGGGAGGGGGAGAGGGGGAGGACAAAAAGGGAAAAGCCGGCGAATGGTGAGAACCTTGTCGGCAAAATAGGAGGCCAGAGTAGCTGGGATGGGATTATTAGAGGAAGACGAGATAGGGGGTACAATACTGGGGGATGATGACGTTGCAGAAAGAGAGTGAAGGACGTGGTAGAGTTGACGTGTGGAGTTAGTTGAGGAGGAGATAAGCTTAGAAAAATAGTCCCGTTTTGCTGCATTCAGCAAAGAACGATAGTGAGTGTGGCAGTAGCGAAAGTGTGACAGAGAAGCTGGGGAAGGGTGCTTATGCCAACGGTGAATAGAACGCCGAAGGTAAGAGCGATGAAGATGGAGTCCTGGGTGAAACCAAGGAGAATTGGGGCGACAATGCCTGATAGGTTGAGGACGAAAGGGTGCAACCTTGTCTAGAGCAGATGCAAGAGTGGTGTCCCAGCACTGGGCCTGAAGATCAACTGGGAGCAGATGGAAGTTATCAGGGGAAAGCTTATCCGAGGGGGGGAACTGGTGAAGCGAGTCGGGCGTATAATGACGACTCAGACGGGTAGGGGTAAGACGGAAGGAACGGAGGGGGGGGAGATGGGGCATGAAAGGGTAAAGGATATGCAAAAGTGATCGGACCATAGGAGGGGCTGGGAAGAGAAGGAAGAAAGGGTGGTGGACGAGTGTGGACGGGAAATCACAAGATCCAAAATGTGACCGGCCGAATGAGTAGGAATTTGGACATGTTGATGCAAGGAAAGATCAGAAAGCAGGGAAAGAAAGGAAAAATCACGCTGGGAAGAGGGGGAATCAACATGCACATTAAAATCACCGAGAAGCAAAAGATGTTGATACCTAAGGGAAGCTTCAGACAGGGTCAAGAGAACAGAATCCCACAAAGGAGAGGACAGGGCAGGGGGGCATAGAGAAGTAGGATGTGCAAAGGGAATGAGGACTCTAGCAGAAGCAGGAGAGCTTCAGGGTAGGGGAGGGGGGGGGGGAAGAATCTCGCATAGGGGAAGGGAGGAGCGATAGATCGCCGCAACCCCCCCAACAAGCCTGCCTCGACGAGATGTTGCAAAAAAGGAGAAGCCTGAGGGGAGGCAGCAATTCAAAAGAGGCTCCTCTCCATCCCTAAGCCAGGTTTCAGTCAAAAACAAAATATCCAGGGAATGTTGCAATATGAGATCATAAATGAGCGTGGTCTTAGAGCGAAGGGAACGACAATTTAACAGAGACAATTGGAGGAGAAGAAGTTGGGAGGGGAGGAAAAACCAGGAGAGGGCATAGAAAACAGCCGGGAAAAGGGACAAGAGATAAGATTCAAAGAGCGGCATGCAGCAATGTCAGCTATAGCGGGAGAGGGAAAGGAGGAGGGAGGCCTCCAGCCCCACATAACAGGAATGGCAGACATGAAACAAAATGCAATAAGAAAATACAGTGTAGAAAGCAATGAGGACCGGCTGTTGATAGCAGGAGCACCCTTGCGCAAAAACAAGCTGCGAACAACAGGAACAGCAGGAACTGGTAGTAGATCTTGCGAAGAGCAAGGCAGGCCAAGGGACAGCAAGCTGCAGATCTCGCCCCCGGACTCGCCCCAAGGAGCTCGACCAAGGAGCAAGTGTGGGTCTTTTGTGACCCACACTTTTGAGATATGCTATAAATTTCCAACAGTGAGCTGTTTCTGATTATTTTTTGTGAAGAATAAGTCAATGAAAATTCTCTGGTTGCAACATCTGGAAAACGTCCATCTCAAGAAGAGAATGAAACAATTGATAAAGGGCTGTAGAGCTTAGGTGCACAAGAGAGAATCTGTAATAAGACAGTAGAATCTTTACATTGATTCCGTAAATGTCCTAGATGCAAAGGAGGCTGAAAAGAGACTCTTGCATCTGAGGACTTCCAGAGATGAATAAAAGGTGGTCATGTACTTGGATGACTTGGTGATTTGGGCATATCAATGGAGAAGGTAGAGGATAGAAACACAGCAGTTATAATGACTCGTTATTCTGCACTCTTAGGACAGCTTCTGTTTGACAAAAACGGATTACTTCCCATTATTTGGCTCTAAGAATGGATGATTTGGGATGAATTAACCATTTATATTTCACTGAACCATTTGCAATGTTTATTCTTATCTATCAAAATTATTCAACTTAATAGAAACCAAAAGCATATGCATAAATTAAAGTTTTGCATTAGAAAAGTGAAAGAATTTAACCTTACAAATAACTGGATATGAGTTTTATTAAATAATTTTGCCATTTAATGCCTGTAGTTTGGCTATAAATTATAAAGCACACATATGATTACATAATAGAAAAACTATTGCACTTGTATCATAGATTTATCTCAAATAGTGCTATGCACGCTTTAAAAAGTCAGAAGCCTTGTACGATGGCAATAATTGGTGTGGTTGTAGTAATGCTCCATCTACACCATAAAATTGCTGACTGTCACATAGCATATTGCACTACCTCTCGTAACAGAAATCGGATCAGTCACGGCACATTAAGATGACCCCCATGCTGAATCACCACTCCATTACGCAGGATTCGTATTACTACTGCAATATTTGGGGAGCTTTTATTTGCCTAATCATTGTTTATTTGAAGAAAGTGACTGCTGTTCTACAAAATAGAAGTCTGAATTTGGAAATAGCTCCTGAGATCCTACCAGGCAGCCATCCAAAGTGTTTAATGACTTTCCTAGATTTCCTTCAGTCTTAGGAACTGACTAGCTTTGGTTTTTAATCATTTACTGTAAATGTTTGAATCCCAAACTCTCATAACAAACATTTTATTTATATTTGAACACGCTTCCTTTTCTCGTTTGGTTCTTTTCTGTCAGCCTATTTATGTATTTCATGTGTACTAGAGATGTGCATTTGGTTCATTTGGGCACCTACAAAAATTTAAATGCAATCAAACTACTCACGTGGACAAATATCTATGAATTAATATAAGCAAAATAGGTTTTCATGCATTAAATGTTCTAGCTCACATACAATGTGTGCATAAAAAAACAAATATATCAAGTGAACTAAAAACACACTCACAAATTGTGAAAATTCAGAAAATTGAACATGAACCAAATTTTTTGGGGCCATGCACATCACTAGCGCGTTAGTATATGATCCCTAATACCATCAGTGCTCGTTATCTACTGCAGATCCATTGCACAACTGAGCCCTGCATACTGACAGCATTAGCATGCACAGTTAGTAAATGACCCACTCAATGATATCACCTGGGCCCTAATTGTCCTTAAATACCAGTTACATTGCAAATTTTTAACCCAAAAATGCTTAATTATTCAAATTTGGAAGTATTTTAACATTTATGGAAGTTAAAATATTCAGAACTCGGTTTGAAATAATAGATCAGTTCTAGACTCTTAGCTTCTGAAGACTTTACAGGTTTGAGGTAACAGACAGCTTCCAATTGAAGTTAGCTGAAGCTTTGCTACGGTCTATGAAATCAGCAGAATACCAAAACTGGTGGAAAACAGGAACACACATTTTCTGGACCGGATCCTTTATGTGATACTGGGGGCCTTTTTTACTGAAGTGAGGTAAGGCTTTGCACTTATCACACTAAGTGATTACATGGTAAGTGCAAAGCCTGTGCCATAATTGTTGGGGGTCTTTCCATATAATTACTGCATAGAAAAACCATTTACTGTGCAATGACAGATAGCTTGACTGTACTTACCAAGCTATATACAACAGTGATAGCATGCGGTCAGTTGCCATGTGCTAACTGCAAGGCACAGTCAACATAGTCTATTGCTTAGTGCGCCTAATGCTGAAGGTATCAAGCACCCAGTACCAAAAGAAGCCTTCTCCCACTTCAGGGCCCTTTCAAAAAGGCACCAGCATAACACTCTAACCAAACCCCCCCCCCCCCCTCCCTTCTTTGCAGTCTCCCAGGGCCCCCTCTTAACCATCCAAGCTCTGAGAAAGGATTTCAGCCCTCACTCTTTGGTCCTGGTTATGGGTCCCAAAATCTCAAAACCAGCCTTATCCATGTCCATCCCCCATCACATAACAGGATATGCAGTTAACTCATGAATTAGCATGCACTATCATGCAAGCACCGTTACAGTTACCAGAGCCATACACTAACAATTACCACATACCAAGTCACGCGGTAACTGCTTACCATATGTTAGTCAAAAGGCCCCACTGACTAGTCAGTATTCTGCAGTGTTTAAAAAAGATGCGGTCATTGGTGCAGAACATGTACCGTATTTATAACATTTAAGGGGTATTTTTCTTGGTAATAGAAATGTGAACGTGCGTCCCTAATGTACAAAGTCAATGAGCAATAGAATTATTATCACCTACAGATATTTTTACCTCAAGGAGTAACAATTTTGACTCTGAACTACAATGACTGTTATAATGAGCCCTGAGAGGGATAAACAATTGATATGGATTTTGTATTCATCCAGTTATGCTCTTTGTGCCAAAGGTTGTGTTAGGACAAACAGGTGCAAAACAGAGTTCAAAGTGCAAATTTATTACTAAGCAATTCCAAAATGTGCAGCACCCAGGGCAGACTAAATAACAGTGGGAAAGCAGGTTGCACATCAGAGGGACCACTGAAAAATATTATTGAATTTTGAAGTTTTCAGCCCAGAAAACTTTCAGACCAGCTAATGGAGGCTGAAAAGAGGGAAATAATTGGTCCATTAGATACTTCAGTTCCCTGTTTTATTGAACTCTGCATGGAGCAGAGCCTCTTCTGTTTGGTGACCACCTCTCTGCCTTTGCTTATCCTCAGCAAAAATAAAACCAAAATCTACACAGCTTCCTCCTTTTCTAATCTTTGCTTCTCCCAGCCTCATGAATTATGAATTTCCTCATTTGAAAAAAAAACTTTCTGTGCTACTTACTTCACCTTCCAGTATATTTATAAAGAGTGTCACTTGGTACTCTAAGACAAACGGACAGAAATACTTTTCATGCTCTGTTCTATTCCATTAGTCTTTTTAAAAGAAATACTTATCTATATTTCACAAGTGGAGTGGCAGAGGATAAATGTACATGTGGGTGGCTTTATTCAGATTGTGTTTGAAATTTTAATTTAGAGAAGTGTGATTAATGATTATGTGCCAAGCTGCAGCTACGTGACAAGAACTGAGCCCACAATGGCTCAACTGAAAAATGTTTAGTGTGCGCCTATCAGGCTTTCAGAAGTAATAAAACATGATACACTTTTAACATGGCTGTTTCTAGCTAGACCTTCCATTAGCAGGAAAAAAGGTCACTCTTTCTAAAAGATAATGGGATACAGCATAGGGCAGACAGACAGAAAAGATGATATTGAGATTTTTTAGAACAAATATGAGTAGTTACTAAGCTGCGGTAAGATTTGCAGTTTTACTGCACCCAAGGTAAATGATTCATGCAGTAAACTGTATTCTGTGTTGCTGTAGCTGGGAACGGTGTGCATTCCTGGCCACAAGAATGCAAAGATAGAGGGCCCAAAGTTGGGCTTCCTATCATTTAAATGGGTTGGTGGTATCAGTAACAACTTCCCTTCATCCTATCAAAGCTCCAACTCGCATCAAAGTTCCAAACTGATCCTTCTCCAATATGAATCCTCCCACCCCCTGCACCTACAGGGAGTTTCCATAGTGACTAGTGGGGGGAGAGGAGGAGTGATCCTTGATTACTCTTGTCCAGTCAGTGCCTGGGTACACAAAATGACACAGAAATCACCTTAATAGTAATCTTGTGGTACTACCACTAGGATTCAAGCTACCAAATAAGGGAGGACCATTGTCTTTCCTGCCACCCCCTAATAACAATTAATCATCAACCCCCAGTAGGTGCCAAAGGGTACATGGTTGGTTGGTTGGTTCATGTTAGGGGATATCATGGGTGGTAGGTGTGATATAGGGGAGTGATGGTTTGGCAATAGATCAGGGGCTAGAGGGGGTTGTTGCTGACATCACTGACATCAAGTAGTCTGACTCCGCATTGCTGTAGTCAGAAGCATATAATGTTCTTGGCTGCAGCAATTCGTAATACAATTTACTGTGTGAGTCATTACACTGTGGTACTGAGATACCGTGGGGTACTGACTTGAATGGTAAACTGTTTAGTATGCTTGCTGATTGTTCGAGATGGGTAAAAAAAATTGGTAGCATATACCCCATTTATAATCCAGGAATTTCCTCAGAAAGGTTTATTGGATTGTGCTATCTGATCAAAAGAAGACAATTTATTATTGTGATCTGTAAAAACAATCTGATAAGCCTTGCCTACAGGAAAAAGTCTCTCTAATTATAAAGGATGATAATCCTATTTTTTAATTTTTATACTTCTCTATACATGTAATTATGGGTAAAACATTGCACAGAAGATGACGTAATAATGCAGGACTAAAGGTTCAGCAGATTGATCCATTCTCTGTGCCAGTCATTCCAGATAAAGAATGATATAAGACTAAGATACAAAGGGCCTGATATTGAGGTGGGCAGGCTATGCGCCGCGGTGGCACATAGCCTCCCCGCCGACCCTCCTAATCCGGATATTCACTTCCGCGCTGGTGGAAGTGAATATCTGGGTTAGCCCAGACACCCTGGCAGCTGTAGAGGCAAGGTTTTTTTCTCACTTATCTTTAAGGCGCAGAGGGCTACACGGGTAGCAACAAAAATCGCTGCTACCCGTGTAGCCCCTTCCTCCATCCCTGGAATAGCATCTGGGCATGTTAGGGACTTAGCCAGGATATTCGAAGGGCACTACCTTAGAGGGGCCGATATTAGGAAGTTACCCGTGTAAGTGCTTCCTAATATTGGCCCCTCTAGTCCCATGGCCACTCCTTGTGACCTTGGGCAAGCCACTTAACCCTCCATTGCCTCAGGTATACTTAGATTGTGACCCCTTCAGGGACAAGGGAATAGAAAGTACCTGTTAGTATACATGCAAACCACACTGATTCTAAACAGCGCAGTATAAAAAAATAAAATAAATAAATAGGTTTGCCTTGTACATATATGTAGCTCAGCATCTTATCAACTAAATTCCATAAAAATAAAAATTATAGCCCATTTATGGTTTTGCAAGGTCCATCCCACTGAATTCCAGAGCATTAAACGTAGACTAGAGAAATCATAATAAATTGCTGAAATGACATGCAATCCAGCAAAAAAAACTGAGTTTTGGTTAGCACATAAGAGCTTACAGATATTCCCTATCTTTCTTGGGAGTAAGTAAAACCAGATTTATCTTGGTAAACTTATATTCACCCCTATGGTTTAAATACACATTAACGACACCTGTAGAGAGCCATTTGCAAGCCACTGACTCAGAAGATCCACTGATTCTTAACTTGGCCCCAGAAATGAACTATGCACTAGTCAATATTTCCTTGAAATACTACTAATTAGATAATCTGCTACAGTTTATCAGCGTCCCTTCCCATCCTCTGCCTTTTGCACTATCCTATAGGTTTATAATCCCAAAATGAAATTCACTATACTTTCGCTCTCCTGATTCCTAATGTTTTTGTTCAATAAATTTAAAATCTACTACCTGTAATCTCCTTTGTTTCTCTCTCACAGCTTAAAATTTTCTAATTTATCTTTTTTCACTTTCTCTAGATATTGTATTTCCTTCTTGTAAGCTAGTAATATTGAAAAATCACATGTACTGTATAACAGGTTACAAAGTCTTAAAATAAAAGGACTAGGAAAAAGGAGGTTGATATTGAGCAATGCCATATCTGGGCAAAGTTAAAGGGAAAGATATCTGGTTAATTTTAACTGGATTTTGAGAGATATAACCAATTAAGTCAACAGCACTGAATATACAGTAGAGGTTTTGGGTAATGCAGATCTGTAGTTTGTGCTTGTAGTAGTTGCCCCTCATCAAGTGTCAACAGTGTGGCCTTTCAAGGCCGATGCTAGTAGCACTATGGTTGGAATGCCTACTCCCCACACAGGCATGCACCATAGTACACGTTAGTAAACATGCCCCTTAGAAAACCTCTTCTTCTCGATTAATCCCTTCATTATGGATCTAAAAAAACCCGAGCAGCATGGCTGTGTTGACCCATATCAGAAAATTATTCTTTCAGAGTTCACATTGATCCCTGAAAAACATAATTGTAGCACGATCAAATGAATTGTACAGTCCTGGAAAGATTCTGTTTTAAATAGGGATCCTGGCCAGGAAACAATCCTTTCATTCCAAGAACAAAAAAAAAAGAGTATTGCCATTATATGATGTTCTCAGGCTTTCCAAGATTTAGAATGTTTTTGCAGGCAGCCTTCACTGCCCGTGGGAAAAAATCTCACTCCTTGTTCAACCATGAAACCAACTGGCTATATTCAGGGTGCGCGCATACTGTGCACCTGATGAAGGTGCATTTTGTGGCTTCCGAATGAGCACTGCTACGTTATGAGCTAGTTCCTATTCCAGCTGAAAGGAAAAAGGAACAAGGTGTCAAAGTGCAACCAATCAGGTTATCGGGATGTTCCTAATGAATAAGCATGTGATATATTTGTACTGCCTCCATTGCATGCAAATACATCTCATGAATATTAATTAGAGATAGCTTGAAAACCAAGCTGGATTGCAGCCTTCCAGGATTGCGGCTTGACACTCTGGCAGCAGACCATGACAAATAGACTAGATAGAAAATAAGCACAACTACGGGATTCAGATGGTCAAACGAATACCTTGGACCAGGACTGGAACTAGAAGGGCCAACTGGGACTTTGTCTTAAGCACTGTATCACAGAGGAAACAGAAAGATGGGAAGAAGAGCGGGAATACTGACTTTGTTGCTGCTACCACTGCTTTGACCCAGCCTGGTCCCCAAGGTTGAGGGACAGTTTGTGTTGCTTGCACTGGACACCAAAATATCTAGTTCCAGACCTGCCTCAAACATGCCTACCAACTTATTTAGCTGTTCTTCTATCTACTCTATAAATATGGATAAACTGAGAATGAAATTGATAAAAACATCAGGGAAGAAATATAGGCCAGGGTTATAATGGGGATTCTAAGCGATAGTAGCTCAAGCCAAGTTACATTTCAGTTTTAGTAGGTGTTTTCCTTTCCCCAGAAGGCTTACAGTCTAAGGCAATGCAGGGTTAGTGACTTGCCCAAGAACACAAGGACCAGCAGTGGAATTTGAACTCTGGCTTTCCTGGTTTTCAACCCACTGCTCTAACCATTAGGCCACTCCCATACTCTGAAAGTGACAAAAAGTGGGAATTTATTTTCCAGAGCTAAGCACATTATGAGAAACTGGAGCCCAAGCAGTCATACTGTACCACAATAATCCTGAAATGGCCAGTTCATGTAGCATCTATAATACCACAAAATATCATTTTTTTCCTACCAATTTCCTCTTCTACACTTTCAGCTGCTACCATTTATCTTTTTAGATATTGTGTCTATTATTCACTAGACATTTTTCAGTTTATTTCCCTAATTTAACATTTCACACTGCATTACTAACATACTAACTACAGTAGCTGGTCTTTCAGACTAATTGAATGAGTTACCCTTACTTCTCACAGCCCTCTCTATCTGTTCTAAATGCCCCTGAATTCTGTCATTGGTTTTGTTATGGTCATGACTAGATGCAAAGTAAGACAACCAATGGAGAATGACCACGGCTGGGACTCTCAAAGGTTCTTAGATTTTATTAAGGACCTGACTTGGCCAAGTTTTGGCAAATCACACCTGCGTCAGGAACAGGTCTGGCATTAGGGGGTGGCAAACAAGGCAATTGCCCTGTCCACCATGCCTTAGGGTGCCCCGAGCCGGCTTCAAGCTGTAGGAGGTATAGCCATAAGGACTCATGTACCAGTTTCTGCCCTGGGCCCCTGAACGTCTAACACCAGCCTTGGTCAGGGGTCTTGTAGGGCTTCCTGTCCAAACCTCACAGGATTTAAGCTGTTTTTTTATACCACCTTATCCTGAAATCAAAGCGGTTTACATTGAACTCAGAACATGAACAGGGTACATTATAATTGGTTTGGGATATCAACAGGATCTTGAAGACTGCCGTTCCTTCCTTTCCAAGGCCCTGTGTGGACCTTAATAAAATCTAAGAACCTTTAAGAGTCCCAGCCATGGCTATTCTCCATCTTCCTTTGCATCTATTCATTGTCCTTCCCTTTATTTCCCTTCGTTATGATTATTGCAGACATCTATCCCTCTCTCCAGTAAAGAATTTCCTCATATTAATTCTGAGTCTCCTACCTTAAACTTCAAACCAAGAGTCCTTATTCTTCAGCTTCTTTTCCTTTAAAGACAGTTACCTTAGTTTTCTCTGTTGGAACCTATAAGATATTTGAAGACTTCTTTTGCATCCTACAATATCTGTAACTCCAATTTGGACAAAGGGAGAGTTCTTCAAAACAGATAACTGAGATGGGGTCTAAATAAATTAGAAAAAAATTGTAATCAAACTGCATCTGGAGAGGGCCAATTTTAAAGCCCTTTAACACGGTGAAAAGATATTACCCAGGTGAAATGATTCAGTTGAACACTGGCTTCCTCGGTTCAGCTAAAAGAATGTGTGGGCTTCCACGGTGAGCATGCCTTTTACGAAGACTGCACCGAGACTCCTAAGGTGCAATAACACTAATGGTTAGAGTAGCAAATAGAAAACCAGCAAGGCTGGAATTCAAATCCCACACCTCCCACTTTATCCTCCTGTCTCTCACATACAAACTTAGAGACTGACGTATTAAAATGCTAAAATTTCTTCACAAAAGGGGGCTTTGTGTGAAATAAGCCAACATTATGAATTCTCACCTTTCCCCTTTAGCAGGCTTCTCTGTATAAACTGTTACACACAGCATATGTAAATGTGTAAATACTGTACTGTGGGAATGTACAGGCATACAAAGTAGACCGCTAATTATGAATTTCATAAAAAGCAACAACACATGAAACTGTCTTCACAGACTGAGTTTTGCAAAGATGTTACTAGGACTCAATTTATATTTCTTAGCCTGGGCTGAAAAAAACATTTCTGGTGGAGGTTTGCGCTGGCACTCATTTTCATACATACCAAGTAAAGGACAGGTAATTTACGAGGCTGGAATATCAACCTTTTAGATTATAATCTCTCTGGGACTGACAAATACTTACAGTACCTAAAACGCAACTTCAGTTTTGGAAAGGCAGCTAACTAAATCCTAAATCCAGATCCAGATATGTGTTTAAGTGAAGGGAGAACTATAAATTTACCCATCTCCGCCGCTCATATACAATATAGTATCTGCAGAAGGGGTCCTTTCACTAAAGTGCATTAGATTGAATGCACCTAATGCACATTTAGTTCAGAAACTAACATGCATTAAGTTCTATCTCCTTGTGCTAACTGCAATATTCTCACTACACCTACTCTCCACCCCACCCCATCCATTCAGCACGCTAATGCATGAGTGGCAGTTTGTGTGAAAATCAGTGTACAATAACCATCATGCCTCTGTGGTAACCGTTACTCCATGCAAAAATATGCATTAGCTGCTTAGCGCACTGTAACAAAAGGGCTCCTAAGGGAGCACATTTAACTTGTGAACTTTATACGCATGGTAATTTGTAAAGTTAATGTACTCATATCCTCACGCTTTGATCGCTATCATTAAATAAACACACTTAAAGCTTCCCACATACTTTACAATTACATGGCTATGTGAAATTTGCCACCATTAGATACAGGCTAGTGATCAGAGCAGCAGCCCAAGAAGCAGGGAAGCCAGGAGTCAAATCCCACCGATGCTCCTTGTGCCCATAGATGAGTTACTTAACCCTCCATTGTCTCACACATAATATTATATTATAAGCCCCCAAGGGATAATACAATACCTATTGTACCAGAATGTAAGTCATCTTGAGTTACCCATGATATAGTATGAGTTGAATCCAAATAGCTATATAAGCAGATAACCTATAGTCTTAGTTTAGTCTTTCTCTTCTTTCTTTTCTTAATGATGTGCACAGGCTTATGGCAATGGTGATAGCACAGTGGCAGTTTCATTAGATCTTTCCTCTGCTTTAGATCTGGTAGATCACGCTTCTTTTTTTCATGGCTCCATGACTTGGGTCTTAGAGGTACCGTTCTTAGCTGGTTTTGTTCTTTTCTATTGCGGCAGTCCTTCTCTATTTCTACTGGTACTTCTTTCTCTTTTCGTCCTTTGCTTCGGGGTGTTCCTCAAGGCTCTATCTTATTTCCTCTTCTTGATCCCACTCACACTCTTGATTCAACAACATGGTGTTCTGGCTCACTGCTATGCAGATGATATCCTATTATTTCACACACCAACCCAGTATCTCCTGATCTCTCCCCACTCAATGCCTGTCTCTCTTCTATCTCCATTTGACTTGGTGACAACTTTTTACATCTTAACCCCACTAAATCTGCAGCAATTTGGTTCACTTTTCAGAGTCCCCTCCCCAACCTTGGCCCCTTCTTTCTCTGGCTCTGCAATCCCCCTCATTGATTCCATCAGGTTCTTAGGCATTACTTTGGACTCATCTTTGTTCTTCCATGCACACCTTTCTTCCCTTGTTCGATGGTCTTTTCTTTCTCTTCGACAGATTTGAACAGTTTGCCCTTTTCTCTCTTCTCCTGCCCTGACTACTCTTCTGCTTACACTTGTCATGTCTAGATTAGATTATTGCAGCATCATTTTTCTTGGTCTCCCTCAGTATCAACTTCACCAGTTACAACTCATCCAGAACCCTGCTGTCCGTATTCTTGCTTATACTTCACACTTTGATCATATCTCCCTCCTTCTGGTCCATTATCACAGCCTTCCCATCAGATATCGACTGCAATACAAGCTCCTTACACTGGTTGATCATGTACTTCACATTGGCTCACCCTGTTACCTGACAGATGCTCTGTTACTTCACTCCCACCACTGTTCTCTCTGTAATATTCATGTAAATCGGCTTCACCTCCCCTCTGCATCCCAAGCCCGATTGGAAACTATCCATACTTCTGCTTTCTACTTTCTTGCCCCCACTTTATGGAACTCTCTTCCTTCTGCCCTCCATCTTGCATCATCCTTTCCCAGATTCAAATCACTCCTTAAAACACATCTATTCAATACAGCTTATGATTAAAGCCACCTTGACTTCCTTTTATCTCTATCTACCCTTCCCTTTTCCTGATTTCCCTGCTCTCCCTCTCGTCTTCCTCTATCCCCTTTTCCCCTCCCCTCATGTTATGGATGTGGCTATCTTTCCTGTTTTAATTGGCATTCCTTTCCTTTTTCTGACTATTATTGATATAGAGGCACATTCCAAAGTGAGTGTCCGGGCCCCTGTACGGCCAATCGGAATTGGGTTGCCCAGAAGTAGACCCTATTCTGATCCCACGGGGGCTAAACATGCCCATGGAATCAGAATCGGGTATAGGGACTGAACGTGCAGGCTGGGCCCCAATTCTGATTGGCCTGCATGCACAGCCACTTGCCTAGCTACCTCAGTCAGGCTCCTGAATAGAGCCGCAGTGCCATGGCGTCCCGTCGCCAAGGCACCACAGCTCCATTCAGGAGCTGCAGATGCCAGCTGCCACCGATTTACTTCATTCCCTGCAGCCAGACCCTCGATCCAGCCTCCCATGGCCAATGTCCAGCTGAGGGGAACTTTCTGCATCCCCTACCTTACTATCTGGGCCCAGCAGCAGGATCCCCCGATGTCCAGGTGACTTATTTCACCTCTGCATTGGAATAAGTCTCCTGTCTAAGTTCATGGCCCCGGACATACAGGGCCAACCTCAGAATTTGGCCTGTACGTCTAGGGTCGTGGACCACCCATGTCCCGCCCTCGTTCCTCCTCCGGAACGCCCCCTCCTGCCCCTGTTTAAGCCTCCCTGTACAAACGCGTTGTTTGTATGGGGAGGCTTTTGACAGGGCCAGCAGGGGGACGAATGACCCCCTTTATGATTTTGTACACCACCCTGCTGCTATTGTGAAAGGCAGCCAAACAAATTTTAATAAATATAAACATATAGTCCTATTGATTGCCATAATCCTAATGATTGGGATCTCCCTCTCACAGCATATTGCTATAAACTAAGTTGCATACTAAGGTGTGTTATGCAAAAAGAAAAAAAGGAGGAAATTCAAGAACAGAATAAGGAAAAAATGATAAAATTTCATGTTAGAATATGCAGGTTTTTTTGAAAGTAGAAAGCTAAGACAGTGAGTGGGGAAAACGGATAGTGATATCTGTACCAGATGAATTTATTACTAGTTAACAGTCTAACAGGGATAAGCAGCTCTAGTCCTCAAGTGCCACAAGTTAGTCAGATTTTCATATTCACAATATCGTACATGCATGAGATGTATTTGTACACAGCAGAGGCAGTGTATGGAAATGTATGCGTATTGTGGAAAGTCTGAAAAGGGGTCCTAACAGAAAAACAGTGACAGTCATGAAGTAATTTATCGTATTCAGCAGGCTTGCTAGATGTTATTGGCGGGTGTAAGGATAATGCTAATTTTCCATGTAAACTGAGACCCCTGATAAGGGGAGGCCAAGAAATGGCCACAGGGAGTAAAACTGTTCTGATGGGAAGTGTAAAGGTTAAATGAGGTTAATATGCCCTCTTACTTCCATCAGTACTTTAAAAAGGCGGGGCCTGATTTATTAGGTTTTGTTTCCATTCTATAGCTTAGTGAATCAGGCCCATAATCTGTGCTTCATCTATTTAGCTGTGTTAGAACAACATTTAACCTGCTCTAAGCATATGCCCCATACACATAAGGCAAAATAATTTCATCATGTTGGTGTGTAGAACAAGCTTGTGCAAGTTGAATCCTCAAGAGCTGCATTCAGGCCAGGTTTTCAGGAAATTCAAAATGGATATGCTTGAGAGAGATTTGCATTCAGTGGAGGTAGTGGGCATGCAACTCTTTCCCATGCACATTCATTACGGAGATCCTGAAAACACGGCTTGTTTGTGGCCCTAAAGGATTGAACTTGGTTACCAGTCTGGTGTAGGACAATATAATCCTTCAGAAGGCGCATCAAGGCATGCTGCTGTTTACAAGCAGTCCTACGTTAAACAAACTGAATTCAAGCACTGAAAATCTTTGCACTGAAGATGGCACTTAATGATGATGATGATAATGATGATGAAGGCAAAGCAATGGACAACAGTAAAAAAAAAATGTTAAAAAGAAAAAAGGTGATCCCTGCTTCCAGCCTTCCACCCTCCCCAACTAAACAAAGTGCTTTATTGTTTGAATTTTATGCTGCGTTTTCTATACATCTTGTCATCTTAAATTCTACTCTCCTTGGTTGAAGGATAAATTCAAACCTTAAAAATATAAATATATATAATCATTTTAGCACAAGTAGCATATAATCATTATTATGATACAATATATAATATACTATTTATAAGACTGCGCAAAGGCACAATTAGTTTTGACTCTATATAACACTGGCAAAATAGTTTCAGTTCTCAGGCATTTACACGTGTTATAGCTTGTTTTCTGTATATAGTCCAGAGATGAATTACTTGGCTATGTGCTGCAACAGAAAACTACCCTTTGCATTGATTAGTGCTGCATGAGACTGAACAGCGTTTAGAAATAATATAAGTAAATAGGTTTTGAACAGCTTTTCAAATAGTGAGGCGTCTGTAAGAAGGGAAGCATATATGCAGAACGGAATGCTAACCTGCTATTAAGATTAGTACTCAGTAAAGCTTAGTACTAATTGCTTGACAGAAATCTTAAACAATGGGCACCAGTTTTGATCAGGAGGTCTCGATTTGTCCCTTTATGTTATAAAGACCCTACTTTTTGTTAAGTTCATCTTGACCTTTTATGATAGGGATAATTATTATGTTGTGGTGCATCAACTTTCTCAGCTCATGAAAATCTCAGAAGAATGGCCTAGTGGCTACAGTAGGGCTAAGAACCAGAGAAGACCAAATTCAGCCCCTGCTTCTCTCACAGATGCACCTTGTGCATGTTACTTCACCCCCCGCTGTCTCAGCACCAACTTAGAACGTATCCCTTCTGGTGCAAGGACCTACCTACTGGACCTCAATTGCAATTCATTTTGATCAGGATTTAGAAAGGTGAGTAATTAAGTTCAAAAATTCTATAAACATTGACACTGAATTCAGTGTCTTCTTTATTCTACATGTTTATATCTGACTAATGTTTCATTTAGTTTGCATGTTTGATGAGTGAATGCAACTGAAACCTGCATTGTTTCCCTGGCCCTGAAGACATAAGAAAAAGCTACTGTACCCGAATGCAATCAATGTTCCCACGAAGCTGCACGGGTGTCCTCTAGCCATGCTGCTGCCACTAGGGAGGGGTGCTGCGATCTTTTGTTTTTAGTCTACCGGCAGCAGCACCGGCTTAGGAGTATCTTGCAGCTTCCCAGGAACGCTGAATGCAATATGCCTTCAACTACTACTGAAAAGGCAGAACTAAATCCTAAACTGCAAAATGTCCCTACGTATGTAGTATGTGGCATAGAAAATGTCTCTAGTCTAGTTTACTTTGTATATTATACAGTATATACTTTTACAAAGCTTAGAAATATACATCAAGAAGAACATGAAAGCCTTTCATAGCTCCAAACCATGAGCAAATGAAACCATGTTTGCATTTTGGTTATAAAAGAACTTGCTGCAAAATTGCAATCAATTTACATTTGAAGATGATCAGCATAATCCTGGAAAAAAAATATTGTGTCAAGAAATTGTGCTTGTCCTTGAAGGAACATATCCTACATGCTATTGCCAGTAGTTTTAAATGTTTCCATTATACTTTTTTATGCAATTGGGCTTGCTTGCTTCAAAGATGTTTTAGAAACATCTGTGTGCATGGTAGACATCGCTATAGTCTCATAATCATCCTCTCTAGATCGAAAATCACAAAAATTAAAGAAAAACTGCAAATCCCTTTGAAAGTTCTTGTTGAGGAATCCATAAAAGATAGGGTTCACACAAGTGGAGATCATTGCCGTGAGGTGGCAAATCAGAAAGAGTGAATTGTGGTTACAAATAGCAATGATTTCGTAATTCCAGTCAAACACAATGTTAAAAATGTTAAGTGGCAGCCAACAAACAGCAAATGCCACCACAATAGAAATAAGCATGATGTTGATTCTTTTAGTTTCGCTGGATCTGTACTTATTGTCTCTCATTTTGTCCATCATGTTGTTTCTTCTTTTTAATCGTATATATATCTGCAAGAAATTTAAATCACGAAAATGAATGTAGAAGTTTTTAGGTGCGAATAATTCAGTTGTTGAAGGGTAAATGACAAAGAGAAATGGAAGAAAATGAGTGGCTGGATTACCGTATGAATATAAACCAATATATTTCTAGTTTGCTGGTTGAAATATGGTCTAGAGGCGGCATTTTCGAAGGCATTTACATGGGTAACTGCCTTAGTTACCTATGTAAATGCCTTATCCAGGATTTTCGAAAGGCACTTACACAGGTATTGCCCTTCGAAAATCTCAGATAAGTCCCTAATGCGCCCAGATGGTATTTGGTTAGCACTGGGGCGTGTTAGGGGCATTCCAGGGTGGAGCGGGGGGCAGAGAAAAGGGATAACCGGGTAGCACCGATTTTTGATGCTACCCGCTTAGCCCCTGCGCCTTAAAGATAGGCGAGCTCCTGTGGCTTCCGGGTTGTGCAGCGAGACCTGGATTTTCAATGCCAGTGCCGCATATGACCCCAGAATTGAAAATCCGGGTTAGGCGGAAGGGAGGCGGGCTAAGCGCCGACAAGGCACATAGCACCACCCAGTTGAAAATTGGGCCCTAGGTTACTAATAAGATACCCCTTCCTCATATCTGAAATAAGTTAATGGTCTGTATCTAGATACTGGTATAGAAGGGTCCACATCATTACTTAAATTTCTGTTAAAAATGGTGATCAAGTTGAGCTGTCAAGCTTGAAAGGGCTTGTAAGCTGGATTACCTCTCAAGCCAAAAAGAGAGGTGTTCAAAACAAGGTTAGGACATACTGAGAAAGGTCACACTGTTATTGATAATTTTGTATACATTTGGAAGATCAACAGAGGTATTTAGGTCTAAATGCCACCAATAGTGCATCTTTTAGCAAATCCAATTCACAATACTTAGTTACTAAGCTGAAGTAAAGTCTGACATTTTACAGCAGCTTTGTTTACTGCAGAAATCACAAACCGGATTAACTCAGTACTGTAGGTTAGTGATCAAGGATACACAAGGAGCAAGAGTGAATGGAGAACACAGTTGCTTTATTGAGAAACCCCAACGCGTTTCGGCGAATGCCTTCTTCAGGGGGAGATGGCAGAATGATGCACCCTAGGTGCGTAACCGTTTTTGCTATAATCAGTAATACTGTTTATAGAACTTGCTGGAGTCGTGTATGAATCTTGTGATCACATTAGGCACAAGCTCCTGCAGTTTTTCTGAGTGGCATCGTGGCAGATGCTGGACAGTTGATATTTTAAGGATTACAAGATTCATACACGACTCCAGCAAGTTCTATAAACAGTATTACTGATTATAGCAAAAACGGTTACGCACCTAGGGTGCATCATTCTGCCATCTCCCCCTGAAGAAGGCATTCGCCGAAACACGTTGGGGTTTCTCAATAAAGCAACTGTGTTCTCCATTCACTCTTGCTCCTTGTGTATCCTTAGTTTGTATTTTGCAAGAGCCTCCTGCTCTCCTTTGTGCTTGACCTGTAGGTTAGTGATTCCTGAGGTAAAGGAATAACACAGCGTGCGGTGATTATCACAAGTTGCATTATTCCTAGGGTAAAAATAACTAAAAATAACACCAGCTCAAATCTGGCATTATTTTTCCCTGCCAGGAGCACGGATTTCTAACATGCAGTTCAATGCTCCCAAAACTATGTTAAAGAGGTCAGAGCCTAAAAAGAATGGCATGCTACAAAGTCAGTAACAGGACTTTGCAATAGCATGTGGGAATACCTTCCAATAAGCTGAGTAACCCCTCAAGAAGGACCCCCACCCAGGAAGGTCTCTCCCAGAAGGACTCCTCTGCGGAGCCCCCCTCCCCTTAGTGTCTTGCAAATGCATTGGTGGTCCAGAGTTCAGGGAGCAGGAGTGATCCCTATTGCCCCTGTCTCTTCCAACGCTGGGTTCAAAACCGCATCGCTTGAACCCTAGTGATCGTAGCATGAGACTACTCCTAGCGTTCTAGCTGTGCCTTTTTGAATCCAGTGCTGAAGGGGGCAGGAGTGACCCCTGCCCCAAACCCTGTACCAGCAATGGATTTACAAGGTACCACTGGGGGGTGCATATTCCTGTGTGGGGGTGCCTTCTTGAGGGGACTGTCAGATTATTGGTGGGGGGCGGAGAGGGGGGAGAGTGGAAGTTCTGCTGCTGACTTGCCATTCTTCTCAGGACCCAGCCCCTTTAAGATGGCTGCATGGAGTATTGGGTCATGTCTTAGAGGCCTAAGCTCCTGGTGCCAGGTTTGAGCTGGCATTATTTTCCAATGAGTAACATTGTTTGATGTAATCACTGAAAGACGTGCCATTCGATCTGAACAGTACTGAGCTGACTTGCATGCCTTGCATCTTATTAACGTCTAATGCATGTTGCAGTGCAAAAGTTTGCATTTTAGTAAAATAACACAAGTTTTACTCTCTAATGCAGATTAAGGGGCAAAAAAACATTCATTACTGCCATAATGCACCCCTCTAATTAATGCAAAAAGTATGAGTGTATATGTGTAAGTATATAGAAACATGATGGCAGAAAAAGATCACATGGCCTATCTAGTCTGCCCTTCCATATCAATTACAATGGACCCGTTTAGAGATCTTCTGTTTCTCCCATACTTTCTTCAATTTAGATACTGTCCTTGTCTCTACTACCTCCACTGGGAGACTATTCCACATATCTACCACTTTTTCCATAAAGAAATATTTCTGCATATTACTACTAAGTCTATCCCCTTTCACCGTTATCCTATGTCCCATCATAGAAGAGCTTGTTTCAATCAAAAGAGACTCTCTTCTTATGTTTTTATGTCATGGAGGTATTTAAATGTCTCAATCATATCACCTCTATCCCGTCTTTCCTCTAACGTATACATATTAAGATCATTAAGTCTGTCTTCATATGCTTTATAACAAAGACCACTAACCATTTTAGTAGTTACCCTTTGCACTAACTCCATCCTGTATATATCCTTTTAAAGGTGCGGTCTCCAGAAATGCACACAATACTCCAAAAGAGGTCACACTAGAGACTTATACAGAGGCATTATCACCTCCTTTTTTCTGCTGGTCATTCCTCTCCCTATGCACCCAAGCATCCTTCTGGCTTTTGTCGTCATCTTTTCATGATCATCAGAAACAAAAATGCTCCGGTCCCACTCTTCTTTCATAGACAGACGTACTTCGCCCCCTACACTGTACCGCTCCCTTGGATTTTTGCAGCCCAAATGCATGACCCTGCATTTTTTAGCATTAAATCTCAGCTGCCAAATTCTCGACTATTCTTCAAGTTTTTCTAGATCTCTCCTCATGTTATCTACTCCTTCTTGGGTGTCTACTCTATTGCAGATTCTGGTATCATCCGCAAAGAGGCAAACCTTACCCGACAGCCCTTCTGTAACATCACTAACAAAGATGTTAAAAAGAATCGGACCAAGGACAGATCCCTTTAGCAAACCACTGGTAACATCCTTCTCCTCAGAGTGAGCTCCATTTACCTGTATCCTTTGTTACCTCCCACTCAACCAGTTTCTAACCCAGTCACTTACTTTAAGTTCCCTCCCTAGGGTGCTCAGTTTGTTTATAAGTCGCCTGTGCAGAACGGTGTCAAAGGCTTTACTGAAATGTAAGTACAGCACATTTAGGGCTCTCCCTTGGTCCAACTCCCTGTTCACCCAGTCAAAGAAATCAATCAGATTTGTCTGACATGACCTGCCATTGGTAAACTCATGCAGCCTCGGATCTTTCAATCCATTGGACTCCAGAAACCTCACTATTCTCTCTTTTAGCAGTGTTTCCAATGATTTACTCACTACCATATGTAGTATATGGATTTAGCAAATAGAAATCAGTTAAAATAAATTCAAATGAATATTCTTACCTTCACATAACAAACAAAAATAAAACAAAGAGGGCCAAAGTACTGGATCACAAGAAGCGTAGTGGTATAAGAAAGTCTGAGAGCCTCCAAAGGAAACCTCTCGACACAAACAAATTTCCCTTTCAAAGTCTCAATTGTAACATTTCTGAAGGGTTCATCAGTTAATACTTGATAGATCATGTAAGGAAATGAAGATGCCATGGCTAGTATCCAGATGGTAGAAATCCCTATGCAGGCATGTCTATTACTTGGTCTCCAACCTCGTGGATTTATTATTAGTTGATGGCGTTCAATTGCAATGAGAACCAAAGTAAAAATGGAAACAGTTATTGAGACACATTGCACATATGGGTTTAGCTTGCACATTACCTCTCCAAAGACCCAATGGTCCATTAAAGTGTAAACTAAAGTTAAGGGGAGACACATGATTGTTACTAGAAGATCAGAAAAGGAGAGGTTCACAATTAGGATATTGGTGACATTCCGCATCTCCTTCTGTTTTAAAATGATGATAATCAAGGCCAGATTTCCAGACAGTCCAAGAATAATGACAGCACCATAAGCAAGGGCTAAGGTGAAGACAATGGCCAATGGCATATGGCACTCCTCTTCTTCCCCAAATGGTAGGGTTCTAGAATGTGTCTCTGAAAAGTTAAGATTGACAGAATGGTTTTCAATGGAAGAAAACAATGAAGAATTCATCTTTTATGTATTTTTGTCCATGTAATCTTTGAAAAAGATTTCTTCAAAATAGCATATGAAAGCTTAGCATTTTTCATTCTTCATGACTGGAATAGTCAAAGTCCTAATTCTTCATTTATTTGCCAGTTTCATGCAGCCTGTGAAAAAAAAGAATATATACATTTATTTTTGCTGTCTTAACAGTTGCTAAGATTATTAGGGTATCTATAGGTATTGATTAATCTGAAATCCTGACTATAAATATTGGGTCTGATATTCAGCCGTGGCGGCTAGTAGTGCTAAAGCAGCTAGCTGTCGCCTCTGAACCAAAAACCCAGATACTGAATGCTGGAGCCATATTCAGGCCCCGGCACTGAATATCCGGGTTGCCTGGATTGCGATAATATTCAGCTGCTGTGCGGTTAGCTTCTACAGCAAAGGTTAGGCCAGCCTTTAAAGTGCCGAACATTCACCTCATTACAGTGACTGGACGGTGGCTTAATATCACCACCACCCGGTTATCACCAGGTACCACCTCTGCTACACCCTTAGAATATCCCGATGCTAGTCAGCTAGCATCAGAAAATGAGGTGGTGGCACCCACAGATATCACAGCCTTTATCTATTGGGCCCATTAGTTCTTAAATGATAATATTCCTAGAGTTTTAGCACTGAGGGATTTTGTTAAAAAAATAAAAACAAAAAACAAATCAAAGAAATCGAAAAAACTGTCTGATGTACTGCCTCAGGCAATTTTGAACCTTATTCATCAAGGTCTTTTCCCATAGAAACAGAATTATTATTATCATCATTATTTATATAGCATGAATGCGTGAACATTTTAATAAACTGGAGTCTTTCTGCTTAAAGTTCTTTCATAAGTGAACACAAGGCCATACAAAAGTCCAGGGAGCCTAGCAGCTACTGTATTTGGTTTAGTAGGAAGTACTCAGCCGATTCCAAGTAGATTTGCTTCTTGTTGCTCATTCCATTAACTTGCCTAATCACTTATGGTTCAATAGTGGACTCTTATTCACCTGAATTCTACACAGTGGCCATATTACAAAAGAATTAAATTTTTCCTCAGACTTTTTTTCCAAGAGAATGAATCACAGTTGGCTATGTTCATTTTTATGTTATTTGCTGATGTCAAAGGTAAAGCTCAGCCCCCATTCTGACATACCAGGGTAGCGTGGGATGTTTAGCACGGACATCCCCTGCTACGTTTTAGCACTGCGCCCAAACTGGATGCTAAACCCCATACTACCGGGTAGTGCACTTTAGTAAACATGCCCCAAAGAGAGAATCATGTATAAAACTTGGTAAAAGGAAAATTAGTATAATAGGTACATACATAATACCTTTAATATGCTATGAAACATTCTAAAAGCTAATCCCTTTGAGGACTAAAAGTATGAGGGGGACAGCACAGTAGTCCTGAAGGCTTACACCTTATAACTGTGGATAGTAATGAGGATATAGACACCTGCTTCCTGCATGGTAGCACGTTCCAAAAATAATTACTGTCAAAAGATGAGACAAAAGCAAAAAAAAAGCTTAGCCAAAAGTGTTGGCATAAGGATCAGAAACACAAATGTTATATGAATCCTAAAGGATAGAGAAAACCAGATAAAAAAAAATAAGAACATAAGAACATAAGATATGCCATACTGGGTCAGACCAAGGTCCATCAAGCCCAGTATTCTGTTTCCAACAGTGGCCAATCTAGGTCACATGCAACTAATTTTATGGAAAGAGTATAGAATGTGACATCTTCTGATTAACAAATCAGATTAATTACCCCAGAAGTAATTGTGCCCCGTGCACCATGAACCTTTGGTAATTTAAAGGTAAATATGGATGACAAAGCTCTTTCCTGATGTCTAGGTACCATGAATGAATTCTGACATCATTCTTAACATCCACTAATACAAATAGTTACACAGACATTTACAACGTATTGGTGCCACTGTTTACACTGAAGTTGTATTTAGAAAGCAGCAATAGCCGTCAATGCTGTAAACAGCACTGTATTTTTAAGTCAGAGTTAATAGTGCTGCTTTAGCACCCACTTATGAAAAGGAATGCCCATAAAATTCAAGATGTGTGACAATGAATTGCAAGGGTAGAGCAAATCATTTTTCTAGGCAATTCTATCTCTACAGGAAATGCAGCATTTTAAGGCGTGGCAACGGGCGACCAGGTACACTAATCTGGAGACATGCCAGTGACCTTGTGTTAAAGCTCAAGGTAATTGGCCATTGTACAGAGGGATGGGGAATGGGTGGAGTGTGGGTGTGGAGAGTATACTACCACTAGCGGAAGGGCAACAGCTGCGCTCAGTGGCAATGTCACACTTAGTGTGAGGGCACTTAACGACACTTCTATGGGTGTCATTAAGTGCACCCATGATAAGTGCGCTGTACGTTAGCATTTGTGATCATATGCTAAGTGCTTGGAACATGCCTCCGACAGCACAAGAGGGGTGTACTTACTATGCAACGGCATTGCTGCTAATGACGTGGTAAGTGCAGACCTTCAGTAAAAGGGCTCTTAAATCTATGGGCTTGGTATTCTGCACTGGCCACTAGCATTGCTAACATGGCTAGCCACCGGTACTGACCATTAAACTCATACACTCAATACCGTGGTCATATCTAGCCCTGGAACAGAATATCCGGGTTAGCCACTTTTGCCGATTGGTAACCAAACAGCGGTAATATTGAGCCACAGCTCGGTTAGTGATATGCGGTAAACGTTAGGCCAGGGTTATATGCGCCTGGCTTTCACCGCATATCTCTAACTGGGCAATGGCTTAATATCACTGCTTCCCAGTTAGCGAGTGGCGCTGTCTCCACTCTGTCCCAGAACACCCCCAACAAGTCCTGATGCTAAGCGGCTAGCCTCAAGGCAGGTAGAACCGGCAGCCACAGATATTCAGGGGCACTAATCGTGTTATTGCCGCTCAATATCCCGTCCACTGTGATTAACGGTTAGCAGCTTTGAATATCAGGCTCTATCTGTTTAAGCTTTTTTTCTGCTTCAAAAGTGCAGTTGTGTACTATCGAGCACCTGGCCAGAATGACCAAATGGATGATGAAATGCTCAAAGAAATCAAGGAAGCTAACAAATGTTACAGCGCAGTAATAATAATGGGTGATTTCAATTACCCCGGTATTGACTGGGTCAGTGTCACGTCAGGACATGCTAGGGAGATAAAGTTCCTAGATGAAATAAATGACTGCTTCTTGGAGCAGCTGGTTCATGAACCGACCAGAGGGGAAGCCATATTAGACCTAGTCCTTAGTGGAACACCAGATCTAGTGCAAGAGATAAGGGTGTTGGGGCCACTTGGCAATAGTGATCATAGCATGATCGCCTTTGATTTAATTAGTGGAGGAGGGATAGTAAGGAAATCCACAGTACTACCTTTTAACTTTCGAAAGGGAGACTATGATAAAATGAGGAAAACAGTTAAGAAAAAACTAAAAGGAGCAGTTGCAAAGGTTAAAGACGTACATCAAGCTTGGGTGTTGTTGAAAAATACTATCTTGGAAGCCCAGACCAGCTGTATTCCATGCTTTAAGAAAAGTGGAAGGAAGTCCAAAAAACTGCCAGCATGGTTTAAAGGTGAGGTCAGAGAGGCTGTTGTTGCCAAAAAAGCATCTTTCAGGAAATGGAAAAAAGAGCCAAATGACGAAACCTGGAAACAGCACAAGCACTGGCAAGTCAAATGCAAGGCATTGATAAGGCAGGCAAAGAGAGAATTTGAGAAGAAGCTTGCTGCGGAAGCAAAAACGCAAAATAAAGACCTTTTCAAGTACATTCGTAGCAAAAAACCTGTGAGAGAGTCAGTTGGTCCATTAGATGATAAAGAGGTTAAAGGAGCACTAAGAGGCGACAAGGCGATAGCGGAGAGACTGAATGAATTCTTTGCTTCGGTCTTTACTGAGGAAGATGTAGGGATGTTACCCATGACTGAAGTGGTATTTAAAGGTGCGGAAGAATTGAAGGAAATATCGGGAAGATGTCTTACAACTATTAGATAAACTGAAGAGTAGCAAATCACCTGGGCCGGATGGTATACATCCAAAGGTGTTGAAAGAACTGAAATATGAGATTGCAGAACTGCTGTCTAATCTGTGAACTATCATTAAAATCATCTCTAATACCTGAAGATTGGAGGATCGCCAATGTAACACCAATTTTTAAAAAGGGTTCCAGGGGTGATCCGGGAAACTACAGACCAGTGAGCCTGACGTCAATACCGGGAAAAATGGTAGAAACCATCATAAAGAATAAAATTACTCAGCATGTAGATAGTCACAACCTAATGGGAGACAGCCAACATGGCTTTAGACAAGGAAGATCTTGTCTTACTAATCTGTTATGTTTTTTTGAAGGAGTGAATAAACAGGTGGACAAAGGTGAGTCGGTTGATATTGTGTATCTGGACTTTCAGAAAGCCTTTGACAAGGTCCCTCATCAGAGACTTTTGGCAAAACTAAAGAGTCATGGGATAGGAGGCAGTGTACTATTGTGGATCAGGAACTGGTTAAAAGATAGAAAGCAGAGGGTAGGGCTAAATGGCCAATTTTCACAATGGAGAAAGATGAATAGTGGTGTACCCCAGGGATCTGTGCTGGGTCCGCTGCTTTTTGACATATTCATAAATGACCTGGAAAGTGGAATAACGAGTGAGGTTATCAAATTTGCAGATGACACAAAACTATTTAAAGTTGTTAAAACCCAAGAGGATTGTGAAAAATTGCAAGAGGATCTTGATAAATTGGAAGACTGGGCATCACAATGGCAGATGAAATTTAATGTGGACAAGTGCAAGGTTATGCACCTAGGGAAGAACAACCCAAACTATGGTTACACGATGCAAGGTTCCACATTAGGAACCACCACCCAGGAAAAAGATGTAGGCGTCATTGTGGATACCATGTTAAAACCCTCGGCCCAGTGTGCAGCGGCGGCCAAGAGAGCAAATAGAATGCTAGGTATGATAAGGAATGGAATGGAAAATAAAACAAAAGATATTATAATGCCTCTATATCGTTCCATGGTGAGACCGCACCTTGAATATTCTGTGCAATTCTGGTCGCCGTATTTTAAAAAGGATATAGCGATTTTAGAAAAGGTACAGAGAAGAGCCACCAAAATGGTAAAGGGGATGGAAGGATACTCCTATGAAGAAAGGCTAAAAAGGTTAGGGCTCTTTAACCTGGAAAAGAGACGGCTGAGGGGAGATATGATAGAAGTCTATAAATTAATGAATGGGTAAACGTAGATCGATTGTTTACCTTATCAGAATATAGAAAGACTAGGGGACATGCAATAAAGCTACAGGGTAAACTATTTAAGACTAATAAAATAAAATATTTTTTCACTCAACGTGTAATCAAACTCTGGAATTTGTTACCGGAGGATGTAGTAAAGGCTGTTAGTGTAGCTGGGTTTAAAAAAGGTTTGGACAAGTTCCTGGAGGAAAGGTCCATAAACCATTATTAAGAAGTGACCGAAGATATCAATGCTTGACCCAGTACAAGCATTGTGGAACTTGTGTCTCTTGGGGAAACTGCTAGGTACATATGACCTAGATTGGCCACTGTTGGAAACAGAATACTGGGCTTGATGGACCTTGGTCTGACCCAGTATGGCATATCTTATGTTCTTCTGTTCTTATGTTGTTGAAGAACAGGGAGAACATTTAAAATATATTTTTAATTTCTTTAATTAATGTTTTATGTATTATTTTTAAAAGTTTATAGGCTTTCTATCCAGACAGAGATCAGCAGGGGAAAAAATTATTCTCCTGCCAATTTGGCATCAGTTATGCAAAGTGGACGTCATACCTCTCTCTTTATAAACTAGCACTTCAATAGCACGGCATATAACTAACTTCCATATTCCTTTTGAATCTCTAGATGGTAAATTAAGCACCTTGGCACAGACCAGTACTATGCCTCACTATACTCAGCAGTCACTGCATTCCTCTCTGTAAATGAGTGCTATCATCATTTAGCTTTCCAAATATTGGTTCTGAAAAATATGAAATTTCCTCTCTTCTAGTCCTGCGTTAATGGATGCTCCGTAAATGATGATTTTGATTACACCTAGCAAATGATGCCTTCTCTTTTTCTTCAAACATACATCCCCGAAGAGAAAGAATGCAGAGTTCAGATTTCTGGGAGCTGACAAACAGGGACAACAAATTAATGACACACATGCAAGTTCCAGAGAAAAGCTGAGGCACAATGGATATACAGGAGGTCACAGATGGGATTGTGCTTTAGAAAAGCGTAACATAAAAAAGCTGGCACGGTCCACACAAAAGGACAGGAAACAGACTTGGGAGGAAACTCCAGTGCATTTCTTCATGGGGTATTATAATACAAGAGGAAAATGAGGCGAGGACTGTACAAAACAAGAAAAACAAAAAATGGTCCGTGTATTAGCTGGTTTTGACTTGTTTCCTGTGGAATGCCTAACATGTTCTCTACATGACACTTTGAGGGATCTGGGTGCAGTATTCCTCAAATATTATATCTGCCAAACTGGATAAAGTTCCTGGTGCAGTGCTGATGCAAGGATGTTGGGCGCTCGAGGCAAACCTTTAACCTTATTGCCTCTCCCCCGGGGAGATATGGATAATTAAACTCAATAATGATCATCGGAATGCCACCTTTTTGACAACAATCCTGTAAAAATTCATAACAGGACATCATAAGAGCATAAGATATGCCATAATGAGTCAGACCAAAGGTCCATCAAGCCCAGTATCCTGTTTCCAATAGTGGCCAATCCAGTCACAAGTACCTGAAAGGTTCCCAAAATGTTGCTTTGTGTGTGCTTGCTCTCCCTATTGGTAAAAGAATGCACACATATAATATGCATTTCAGCCAGCCCTTAACAGGCAGAATTAAGGAGGTTATCCCCCCTCCAAATCGAAATGTGTCAAAGATAATTAACTGATACCATCTACATGTCTCAAATTTGTGAAATAGCTCACATGCATGTGATAAGTGCCAACATTTACACACACGAGTTCTGAAACACTGGCACTTTCAGGGTTTCCTCTACTGATTTTTCCCACTTGTAAATTTGGACAATGTCTTCTCCCGCTGCACATGGATATCAGCCCATGTGTTTTCCTGCATTTACTTCTATGTTTAGCAGAGCCATTTCTAAAATACCATTGGAACAGAGTATGCCTTGACCGCGACATCTCAATTCAAGTCCTCATGTACGAGTATGCCTTCACATGTCCCCTCTCGCTCATTTGAATTATGTCTTTTTGTAACGTCTGAAGCATGCACTTTTCAACTCCTTTTATGTTTTGATGAGTTGACATGAAACTCGCTTTCCATATTAATTTTCTTCATGAACCAGCATGACCATTTCGAGGTCAATTTACTAAGCGGTGTTAAGCAGTTAATGTGGGAATTAGCGCCTGCTAACAGTGCAGTGGCTTGAAAGCATGCATTAATTCCCGCATTAACTTCCTAACACAGAATGCAGTGCAGAACAGGTAGGAATTTTGCACAGTGCACTGTAAGTTACCATGCATTAACTATGGCAGTTAACGCTGTGCAGTTAAGGCCACCTAAACAGGAGTAGCTATCTGCATGACGCTATCTGCAATGCATTTTACTCATTATTTATTACAATTTTTGATACATGCCAGTTTGACAAAGAAAACAAGCACCAAACAATATAAAAGATAAGAAAATCCATCACATAATATATAACAGATAACAACAGAACTATCTGAAGCCCACATCATGGGATTAACATCAGCACATAACAGGCAATAAGGAAAAACAAGAAAACAGGCAAACAAATGCCATCTAGGAGGAAATATTACCTATCAAGCCTCCAACCTATCACCATCATTTATGTCTATCTTTAAGGAACCGCTCAAAGTGTGAAACATCAAGGAATACAAAAGTCTGCCCATGTAAGATGATTAAACACTTGCAGGGGAAGCTCAGATAAAATGTAGCTCCCAAGCTAGGACCTCAGCTTTCAAACACAAGAAATGTTTTCTTCTCACCTGAGTAGCCCAAGTGATGTCCAGGAAAAGACTGAATTTTTGCTCACAAAAAATAGTGTCTTATGTTTAAAAAATAATTCAAGAATCCTTATCTTAGCAGATTCTGAAATAAATGTAACTAAAAAGGTATTGCACTTTGTTATCATATCTGACGAGTCCTCCAGGTTCTGACTAACAGCAGGATGTAAAATATCAAAGGATCCTTTGTTTGGATCCACCACCCTAGATTTACGAGGAATATAAAATGCCTGCACTATTACAATTTCCTCAGTCAGCTGGAAAACCTCCGAGAAATACTTCAGAAATATTTCCGGAGAAAGCAAATGTGTAACCGGAAAATTAAAAGAACCTAAGATTTTTGGCATGCAAGGCATACTCTAGTGCTTCCAACCATACTTGAACCAACAAAGAGTCTTTGATATACGAAACATTTGCAGCACTAGTGGATTTCACCTGCGTGTCCAAGTCTGCCACAGAATTACCTAGATTCCTGTGTAAAAGTGCATAAAAATTTTACAGTTAATGATAACTTAGCATCAATGCCCTTAATAGTCCTCCAGCTGTCTCTCAAGGTAATAGCCTCTTCAGGTGTACCATCAAAAGGCAGACTATCCTGAGGAGACTCAGACAAATTCACCGGCTTAGGAACCAGGACTTGATAAAGAGCCTCCCCATGAGGGACAGCTGAAATGCCAACCACCGTAGTAGACAATTGAGAGGGCAATGCATGAGGAGGTGGAAAGAGCCCATCAGAACTCAATGGCACTCCATTAGGAGAAGTCAGGCTCACCGGGAGAGGAACTAAGTGTCTATGTAATGGACCAGTTTTTTTTACCTTGCACAGGTGTAGACACAGTTCTTCCACCAACTCCCTTTTTCTTCCGTTTCCCCATAACGGGTAATGGAGATCCAGGAGGTTAAGCTGTGCCCACAGGGGCACCAAAGGGGCATGACCTGCCCTTGTCCATGCCCCTACGTTCCACAATCCATGGCCATTTACAAGCAAGAGAGCTCTCATGCCGATGTAGAGGTCCTTCTCCAGCAGCAAGGCTGTCCTCTGGTGCGCCTGCTAGTTTTCCCTGGCAAGCAGAGTCCTGCAGCAGAGCCAATCCAAGGGGGATGGTATGTCCTGACCAGGGACAGCCCATCCACTGAGCGAGAATGTTATTTGCACAGGGTCCCATGCTTCAGGGGGCCCCACGCAAACTTCATTCCGTGGGGTTTGCAGGGCTGGCTTCAGAGACAGCTGGGGATGCCAGAGGCCCCGACTCACCTCTGCACAGTGCTGGAGTGAACAGCAGCCCACTCCTTCACTCATGCTGTGTTCACATGAAGCCCACAGAGTGCCAGGAAACAGGAAATGACCTTTAACATTGTCCAGCACTCAGTGGGCTTCACATGAACACAGCACGAGTGAAGGAGCATGCTGCTCTTCACTCCAGCACTGTGCAGAGGTGAGCTGGAGCCTCTGGCATCCTCTGCTCCCTCATAAGCCGCTCAGATGAATGCAGGACTCTTCAGGGTGGGGGTGGGGGCTAGGATAGGACTGGAAATGGCTGATGGGGGCTAGGAATGGAAATGGGCTGATGGGGGACTGGAGTAGGACTAGAAATGGGTTGATGAGAGGCTTGGACTATATATGGGCTGATGGGGGGCTGGGATAGGACTGCAAATGGCTTATGGTGGAGGCTAGGATTGGAAATGGGCTGATGGGGGGAACTTGGACTAGAAATGGGCTGATGGTGGCTAGGACTGGAAATGGCTGATGGGGGCACTAAGAATGGAAATGGGCCAATGGGAGGGGTCCAAGATAGAACTGGAAATGGGCTGATGCAGGGCTTGGACTAGAAATGGCTGATGGGGGAGCTAGGAATGGAAATGGGCCAATGGGAGGTGTCCAGGATAGAACTGGAAATTGGCTGATGCGGGGCTTGGACTGGAAATGGGCTGAGGAGGAGCTCGGATAGGACTGGAAAGGGCTGATGGGGGGCTAGGAATGGAAATAGGCTGATGGGGGGGGGCTAGGAGAGGACTGGAAATGGCTGATTGGGGGCTAAGAATGGAAATGGGCTGATGGGGACTAGGATTCGAAATGGACTGATAGGGAGAACTTGGACTGGAAATAACCTAATGGGGGGCTAGGATAGGACTGGAAATGGCTGATGGTGGGGCTAGGAATGGAAATGGGCTGATGGGGGCTGAGATAGGACTGGAAATGGCTGATGGGGGTGCTAGGATTGGAAATGGGCTGATGGACGGAGCTTGGACTGGAAATGGGCTGATGGGGGCTGGGATAGGACTGGAAATGGCTGATGGGGGCTAGGATTGGAAATAGGTTGATGGGAGTTGCTAGGACTGGAAATGGGCTGATGCGGGGGGAAGGGAGAAATGGACTAGAAGGGAGCGAATGCTGGGTGGGGCTGGAACTAGAAGGGAGCTGATGTTGGGAGAGGACTAGAAGGGGATGGGGCTGGGGGAGTGAGGATCGATAGGGGAAAAGATATTTTGTGTGGGAGGAAAGAAAAATCTATGATTGGCCGGGTATTAGGAGAGTAAGGGGGGATTGAGGATGGAGGGGTGAAATTTGAGTGGATGAAAAAGAAATAAAGAAAAAAATGGAGGAAAGAGCAAAAGGGGAAGATCAGTATGTTAAAACAGATGTAGAGAGAGAATGGAAAAAAAAAGAAGAGAGAAGAAAGGACAAATGGACAGCAGAGTTAGCCGAAGACACAAAGAAACTAGAAGAAAGTGACTGGAACAATTACAACTGAAAAATAAAATGCCCGAACAAGAAAAGGTAGAAAAATACTTTTTTATTTTGAATTTATTAACTGGAATATATTAGCTGTGGGAAATGTGCATTGCTAATGTGTTGCATTTTTGTTTAATAAAAGAGGAAATTAATTTGTAGTTTTATTTCTCCAGTGTTGTTGTACATTCCAAGTTTGGCTTTTGGGGTTCCTAGTTTAATTATTGTCTTTCTATTTCTAAATTATGATCCCTTGTTCTTTGTTTGGTGACGGTCTATGTTCTGCATGTGTAACTGAGCTGAGGTATTCTGTTCATGTAGTTTCTATTTGACAGTGCCACTTGTTCTCTTTCCCCAGTATTTATTTATTTTCAAAGTTTTTATATACTGCCCCTTTATTCTTTATTTGCACAGCTTGATATACCGCCCATACCGGAGTGTCAGGGCGGTGTACAATAAAAATATAGGCTGCCAGAAACAAAGAAAGGAAAAGAACGCCATTAACTTATAGGAGAGCAATAGAAAAGGCAGAGAGAAGGATAGCAAAGGGACAGAGATAGACATGAGACACCACTGACAATGGGCAGGACAGGAAGGCAGAGGGCAGGAGGGGGGAAGGGGGCTGTGGTAAGTGCAAGCTATTGCGTCCTGAGATCAGAAGCGGTTTACAATGAACCAGCCCTACAGTATACATTAAACATTGTAGGGTTACAACAAACCAAGGATAAGCAGTAATATGTGGGGAGCATTATATACATTTAAAACTATGTACAAGTTGAACTATATACAGCGTATATTGCTTTAGCATAGTTGATAAGGTGTTGTTTTTGGAGTGGAGGGAGTCATTGCTGGGGGGAGGGTTTGTTTAGGTAGGAGGGGGTGTTAAGTTGGGTATATGGTGCTGTTGCTTTTGTCACTGCCAAAATGTTCGATGAATAGGAATGTCTTGTGTGCTTTCTAAATATTTGGAGATCTTTGATGGATCTCTGTGTATCAGGGAGGGCATTCCAAAGTGTGGGGGCTACATATGAGAATGCTCTGTTGCTAGTGGATTGCTTAGTTTTAAGGTAGTCCGGTGGGATTTTAGTGGTATTCATGCAGCAACCTCTTTTGGTCCTTGTTTCTGTTGATGGGAGAATTAGTGAGGATAGAAATGAGGGAGATATGTTGTTTAGCAGTTTGAAGGTGGTCATCAGTAGTTTGAATTTTATTCCGTTTGCGACGGGGAGCCAATGGAGCATGTACATGATGAGGGTGATATGGTCAGTTAGGGGGACTTTACAGATGATCCTGGCTGCGACATTTTGTGCTATTTGTAGTTGGTTAATGTTTTTTTTTTTTGGGCAGTCCTTGGAGAAGGCTATTACAGAAGTCAAGGTGAGGTCTAAGGTGTTGCAGTGTTCAGAGCTTATAAAATATGTTTCTTACGGTTAGTTTTACATGGGATGCCATGTTGAGTGAATTGTCTAAGGTGACTCCGAAGTATTTGACTTCTTTTCTAATAGGTAGGTCTGTTTCACCTATTGGGAGAGTCAGTGGTGGGGTAAAGTTTGGGTTCCTTGTCGTGTAGAGGACTTCTATTTTATTAAAGTTGATCCGGAGGTTCATTGCGCTGAGCCAGGTTTGTACTTCTTTAATGCAGGAGGGGAGTGTATGATGGCTGGGTTTAAAAATGATGTCTATGGGGACATAAAGCATCATCGGCATAAATATAATATCCTACTTTGAATTTTTTGAATATGTTGCATACAGGTTGGAGTTACAGGTTGAATAAGGGTGAGGGCAGGGCGGAACCCTCGTACTTTGCTCTTATATGAAGCTTGGTGATATTTCTGTGCCTATTTGTACTTGTTGGGTGCGGTTTTGTAGATAAGACTTGAACCATACAAGTGTGATTTCTGCGATGCCAATGTGTTCCAGCCTTTTGAATAGTATGTTATGACTGACGTTGTAAAACGCAGATGCAATGTCAAGGAAGACAAGTATAAATGCTTGTTTTGCATTGTCCATTCGTGTATCAGTTTGTCTATGAGGGTTAGTAATAGCATCTCTACTCCATGACAAGGGTGGAATCCATACTGATGTTCGTCTAGGGCAGCGTAGAGGTCTATGTAGTCTTGTAGCTGCATTTGTACAACTTTTTCAATTAGCTTAGAGACAAATGGAATGTTCGCTATAGGTCTGTATGAGTTAGGGTTCGTCTTGTCTATGGATTTGTTTTTTAGGATTGGGCGGATAATTGATTGTTTGAGCTCGGGTGGCAAGTATCCCTGTGCATGGGATAGGTTTATTATGGGTAATAGATGTGGGGCTAATTCAGTTTTGGTTGCCTTGATCCAGCTGACTAGGCAAGGGTCAAGTGAGGATGTGGTGGTGTTATTGGTGATCATGTTTAGGAGTTGCCCTTGATCAATGAAGTGGAAGGAGCTCCAGGTGTTAGGGTTTGTGGGTTGGTCAGTTATGGTTGTGGTGTCATCTGGCGACATTTTTTTTAGTTTGTCTGCAAAGTGGTTGGCAAAAATATGGGGTTTAATGGTGATACTGTGTGCATCGTTGTTGTAATAGGAGATGTATTGGTATTCTCTGAGATGTATTGGTTTAATATTTGCAGTGTTGCCTTCTGGTAGGTAGGGTTTGGTGCTTTGTGAGTCCTGGTGGAGCTGTTATGATACGGTGGGTTTGCTATGGGTTCTAAATGGGCAGTGTTTATAGTACTTCCTAATGTGCCTGGCGGTTGGCACTGGAGTATAGTAATGTAGAAATCTGGTAGTCTTTCTTTATCCAGACTTTCATTAAGAGGCATGTTTGCTAAATGTTAGCACACATTAACATTATGCAAATATTTATGCAAATGTGGCTCCACAATGAGTCTCCGCACCTGGCCCCGCAACACCCTTGGGCCGCCCCTGGCCCCGACTCCTCCAAACACCTCGACAGCTAATCCCTGCAATGCATTTAACATGCAAAAAACAGTATGAGAGGATGTTGAGAATGCCCCCAACAGGTAACACATAGGTGTAAATCCCATCAGGGCCGGCCCGTCCATTGAGCAAGAATGTTTTTTGCACAAGGCCCCGCGTTTCGGGGGGCCCCGCGCAAAGAACATTCTGCTTTTTCTTAATTGAATTTAAAAAAAAAAAAAAAAAAAAAAGCTGGCCGCTGGCGCCGCGGCGGCATGGAGTGTCCCGCGGGACTCCCTCTGCCCGGCGGAACTCTCCCGGCGCGGCTGAGCCCCTCTCTGCCGGCTTGCAGATACACGAAGGGTCTCTGTTAAGCCCGCAGGGCATGATGCGAAGCAGGGGCTGATGGGAAATTTCCCATCTGCCCCTGCGGGCTTAACAGAGACGCGAGGGAGACTCTCTTCCTTCGCGTATCTGCAAGCCGGCAGAGAGGGGCTCAGCCTCGCCGGGAGAGTTCCGCCGGGCAGAGGGAGCCCCGCGGGACACTCCATGCTGCCGCGGCGGCAGCGGCCAGCTTTTTTTTTTTTTTTTAATTGCCAGGAGCCGAGGGGGGGCAGGTAGGACTGTCAATGGGCTAGGGAGGGAGGGAGGGGGGGTTAAGACTTGCAATGGGCTAGGGAGGGAGGGAGAGGAGGGGAGGAGGGGAGGGGGGGTTAAGACTGGCAATAGGCTAGGGAGGGGGGGGGGGTAAAGACTGGCAAACCGCGAGGGAGCGAGGGTCCTAACGGAGGGGGGGTGTTAAGACTGGCAATGTGCTAGGGAGGGAGGGTGGGGGGTGGTGGAGGGGGGTGTTAAGACTGGCAATGGGCTAGGGAGGGAGGGGGGTTAAGACTGGCAATCGGCTAGGGGGGTTAAGACTGGCAATGGGCTAGGGAGGGAGGGGGTTAAGACTGGCAATGGGCTAGGGAGGGGGGGTGATAAGACTGGCAATGGGCTAGGGAGGGAGGAAGGGAGGGGGGTTAAGACTGGCAATGGGCTAGGGAGGGGGGGGGTTAAGACTGGCAATGGGCTAGGGAGGGAGGGGGGTTAAGACTGGCAATGGGCTAGGGAGGGGGGTGTTTAGAAAGGCAATGGGGCTAGGGAGGGGGGTGTTTAGAATGGCAATGGGAGAGGGAGGGGGGGAGGGGGGGATAAGAGTTGCAATGGGCTAGGGAGGGAGGGGGGGTTAAGACTGGCAATGGGCTAGGTAGGGGGGGTGTTAAGACTGGCAATGGGCTAGGGAGGGAGGGGGGTTTAAGACTGGCAATGGGCTAGGGAGGGGGGTGTTAAGACTGGCAATGGGGCTAGGGAGGGGGGTGTTAAGACTGGCAATGGGCTAGGGAAGGAGGGAGGGGGGGTTAAGAGTGGCAATGGGCTAGGGAGGGAGGGGGGTTAAGACTGGCAATGGGCTAGGTGGGGGGGGTGTTAAGACTGGCAATGGGCTAGGGAGGGGGGGTGTTAAGACTGGCAATGGGCGGGGGGCGGAGCCTGATGTCCAGCGGGTAAGACGCTTCGCGCTGAAGCTCCCGAGAGGCCTACTTAGAATCCTGACATAATACCTATACAAACTTACTATTTCGCTCCGGGCTGACCGGGGTACCTCGGGGGGGATGGCGGCCCATAAACCAGCGCGCTTGGACTTCGGGTCTCCTTCTTCTTCTCACGGAAAACGCTCCAAAACAGAGGTGTCCTCCCCACAGAAGATGGTTCCATTTCGGGAGAACTCCGAAATGCACCTGGAGATTCTAGAGGAAATACGCGGCGTGAAGGAATTGGTGCAGTCCAATGGAGAAGCGCTTAGAGCCATGCGAGAAGACTTTGGAGTGCTCCAGGACCGACTTGAAGGTCTCTCATTACGGCAGGACAATATGGCGGGGGTCCTCGACTCGCACGCGGTGCGCTTGGGCACACTGGACAAGGCTGAGCGCCAGATACAGAATCTTCAAAAGGAGTTAGAAGATAGCAATAATCGAGCCCGTCGCAACAATGTGAGGCTCATTGGAATACCGGAGGGGGTGGAAGCGGGAGATATGAGAGAATTCCTGCTCAAAACTCTTCCCTCCTTGCTGAAGATCACCTTTCATAAAGAACTGGAAATCGATCGAGCACACCGTGTTCCTACCCACATGGCGCTCAACCGAACGACCCCCCGGCCTATTATCTTTCGCTTGCTACGATTTCAACAAGTGGAACAAATTTTAAATGCTGCCCGGGCGAACCATCATTTGGAATTTGAAGGTCACAAAGTCTCCTTCTTCCCTGATCTGGCAAAGCCTACCGTCGACCGACGGAAGAAACTCCTTGCTCTTCGCCCTCGACTTCAACAGCTACAGGCTCGCTTTGGCCTGTTATATCCCGCGAAGCTCCGAGTGACTCTCCACAATCAAACCAGGACATTCGAAGATCCTGATCTACTATCAACATTTTTAGACTCCAAAGAAGCAGAGCAGATGCGCTAATCCAACGACTTGGACTTTTATTTGCCGGCTCTGTCCGCCATTTTGAAGGGCCCGATGCGGCGGTCATAGTTCAGTGCAGAGACTGCCTGGACTTTCTTTCTTTCTTTCTATGACTTTTGTTATGTGGTCTCCTATCCCTCCATGATGTGTGCCCCGGTCGGATTCGGAGCACGCACAGACCTACAGGTTATGTGTTTTTTTTTCAATTTCGGCCTTCTCCGGGGCTTCTCCCCGCAGACACATGGTCGCCAGTAATTTTTGGGGTTCTGCTTCTTCTCTACCGCGCTGCGGTTTTTCTTTTTTCATATGGGGCGCTTCATTGTATTATCTAAGCTTATTTTCTTTTATGCCATATGTACAGTCAGATACAGTCAATATGAGGGACATTGTGAAATTATGTGCGCTATCATGCTCAGAATTTTTAACTTGTCTGAATGGCTTTATGTAAAATCTTATCACTCAACGTAAAGGGCATTAATAGTCCAATCAAGAGGAAGAAAATCCTTAGCTATCTTAGCCATGAGCATGCTGATTTAGCGTTTCTTCAGGAAACGCACTTAAACTCTGCTGAAACACTGAAACTCAATGTTAAGCCTTACATGGTGGCTGCCTATTCTCCCGCCGTTTCCAAACGGTGCGGGGTAGCCATTCTGGTTAAGAAATCTTTGCAAGCTACTGTAATTGATACTAGTGCTGACAAGGAGGGTAGATGGGCCCGCGTACATCTTAAGGTTGGAGATAGTGATTTTACATGTATTTGTATTTATGCCCCGAATGTGGACAACCCTGCTTACTATGCAAGTATTGCGCAGTTGGCACAGGCCTCTGCCAATACTCCATTAATACTTGGTGGTGATTTTAATCAAGTGTTAGACCCTTTGATAGATAGACAGCCGCCTAGAACGAGTAGTCCACCCAAGAGTCTTGCTACCCTTACAGCTCTGATGCAAGATCTTGCGCTGGTAGACATATGGAGGCTACTTCACCCCTCCGACTTAGAGTTCACTTTCTTTTCTGCCCCCCATCACTCCCAATCTAGAATAGATTTCTTTCTCATTTCCAAAGCACTGATTTCTCAAGTAGACACGACTAGGACTCATCCTCTCCATATTTCAGATCATGCTGCCATATCTTTATCATTACGTGTCACTGCGCGGGACGATTCTCCCCGAGCTTGTTTTTTTGATAGATCCCTACTGGGTCAAAAAGATTTTCAGGTTGATATAAAGGCCGCTATCCAAGATTATTTTCATTTTAACTCACCCCATGACACAGCGAGCTGGGCTTGGTGGGAGGGTTTTAAAGCATCTATCCGCGCCACTATAACTAGCTATCAAATTCGGCAGGGGAAACAAAGAAAGCAGCATTTACTGACTCTAGAGCAGCAGATACAAGCTGGGGAGCGTCTCCTCACGTCCCGTACTGACCCATGTATTTTACTCCGTTTACAACGCTTGCGTTTTCAATACAATCAGCTTTTGTACACTGCTGCTGTTAAAAATATCGAATCACAACAAGGGCTATATTATCGGGAAAATAATCGTGCTGGCAAATTATTAGCAAATGCCCTAAAAGGTCAAAAAGAAGCTAAGCGTGTCACCGCCCTCCGTAATCCGTCGGGGGGGGGCTTGGTCACTAAAGATACCGAAATCTTAGAACTCTTTCGTGATTTTTATACTCGGCTTTATCAATCTGAATGTGATTTTGAGCCAGATGTATTTGAACGCTTACTTTCAGGGGTACAAAGACCGACCCTATCTGACGACGATAGAGTGGCCTTGGACACACCATTTACTGTCTCAGAAATTCATTCTGCTATCAAGAAATGTGCCTCAGGTCGGGCCGCAGGCCCAGACGGTCTCCCTGCTGAATTCTACAAAACTTTTCACGCTGACTTAGCTCCAGTTTTGAAAATTTATTTTTCTGCTCTGGCCGAGGAGGGTTCTCCTTCTGGGTCCTTTTCCATGGCAAATGTAGTAGTTTTTGAGAAAGAGGGGAGAGACCCGCAACTAACAGCTAATTATCGTCCAATTTCCCTTCTAAACGCGGACTATAAAATATTTGCTACCATTCTCTCTACCCGGCTCTCGGATAGAATGCCTACCTTAATACACCCAGATCAATGCGGTTTCATTCCTGGTAGATCAACTGCCGACAATGCTCGGACCCTATGCCATGTACTGACTACCGCAGTTAATCTTGATCGCCCATTTGTTGGCCTCTCACTTGATGCTGAGAAGGCCTTTGATCGCTTAGAGTGGCCCTTCCTGTTTGCAGTCCTCCGCTGGTACGGATTCGGGGAAGGTTTTCTCCGTTGTCTTCGCACCATGTACGCACAGCCTACAGCCAGTATATGTGCCAATGCTTTAAAGTCTCAGCCTTTTTCCCCTTCAACGCGGCACTCGCCAGGGATGCCCACTGTCTCCACTTCTCTTCGATCTTGCACTTGAACCCTTGGCTTTACTAATCCGGCAATCGGAGGAGATTCATGGCGTCCCCTTCACCCATAGGGAAGTCAAAATTTCAGCGTATGCTGATGACCTTATGCTTTTTGTCTCTATAGACTCAGTACCGGCTGTCCTAGAGCAAATTGGTAAATACTCACAACTGTCCGGTTATAAGATAAATTGGACCAAGTCGGTAGCCTTTCCATTAAATCCTTTGCTTCATCAGGCAGATATGCAACCCTTCCCCTTTTTATGGCAACCTCGCATGGTCAAATACCTTGGGGTTCACTATTGTTCTCCTTTGGAAGACACTATCTCCTTCAATGCCAAAGACTTAACCTCTAAAGTCCGGGCGCTTACCCACCGCTGGACTCCTTTAACACTTACCTGGTGGGGTCGATTAGAAACCATAAAAATGATGATTGTTCCGAAAGTGAATTATATCTTAGAAATGTTGCCCTGTCTCTTCCCTCGACGTATCTATAAAGATATAGAGGGCCTTCTGACTAGATATTTGTGGCAAAACAAGACACCCAGGATAGCGAAACATAAGCTGCAAGCAGATAAGGAAAATGGGGGTGTCAGATTCCCTGATTTCCTGAAGTATCATCAATCTTTTCTTCTCAAACAAGGCGCTCGTTGGCTGGAAGATCCAGTACCGAGTAGACCTGTGTGGCTAGACATAGAAGAGGACCTTTGCAAACCGATTCCTCTTACTTTTCTCCCTGGTATGACTCTCCCATCAGACTCCCACTTTCCACCAATGCTTTTAGACACCTTAGGTGCCTTTAATAATCTTATGCACTCTTTAGACTCCCGACTCTGTCCGTTAGACAAGCTCCCACTTTGGTACAACACTCGATTTCGAATACAAAATAAGCCGATGGCGTGGAGCCCCTGGTACACTAGGGGCATTTGGATTCCTAGTCAGTTGTTCCATGAAGGTCGCTGGAAAACTTTTAGTGAATTGCAAATTGAATTTGGTCTCCCAGCGAAACACTACTTTCAGTTGGTGCAACTTCAGCATTGCCTTCGGAGTGCTAAGGTGCTCCCGCCATCGGCCTCCCCTACACAAGGTTGGTTGGAGACTATCCGATCTATCGGTAGTTCACCGGGTGTAGCATCCAATTTTTACAAAACCTTATGTAATGCTATAATTAGAGATACCCCTATAGCGCAGAAAGCATGGGAGAGGGAATTGCATGTGACTTTGACCCCGGAGCAATGGAGCCTGGTCTGGAGTAGAGTGACACGGGTCTCCCGATCCGCCTCACTCACTCAGACACTCTTCTTTCTAGCCCACCGGTGTTTTTACACTCCTGACAGATTAGCCAAATGGAACACTACTCAGGGCAATAGTTGTTGGACATGCCATGCGGCCATTGGTTCACTACCTCATGTTATGTATGAATGCCCCGCACTACAGTATTACTGGCGTTGGGTCTGGGGTCGTATCCAGTCTATTTTGCACTTTCAAGAGCCCCTTTCTTGGAGGATAATGGGACTTCGCTCAGCTGCGGGGATCCCCTCTCTTCCAAAAACGGCTTACTTCCTTTTGGACTTTATGCTTGGCATTGCTATTTCCCTAATCACGAAATACTGGAAAAATAGCTCTCAGCTGAGCCCCAATGAATGGTGGAATCATGTCTGTCTCTACAGTAAATATGAACAAATACCTCGTATGTTTGCTTCCCCCATTCAGACTCCTCATCATCGGTCTAAATGGAAGATGCTCAATGACTATGTACATTCTGCTCAATGCTCTCATCTGACTGTCTAAATTTGTATATATCTTTGTCCCATGATTATTCTGTATCGCAGATCCTCTTTTGATTGTTTTGATGTATACTCACTGTTGTTTGGAAGCGCTCACATGCTGACATAATCAGCTAGAGAAGAAGCGTGGGGGTGGGGGGTAATTGGGTTTACTTTTCTTTATTGTATACTTGTTTTGTCTCCTTTGGTGTGTTGTTCTTTTGTTCGTTGCAAAATGAAAATAAAAGTTTAAAAAAAAAAAGACTGGCAATGGGCTAGGGAGGGAGGGAGGGAGGGGGTTAAGACTGGCAATGGACTAGGGAGGAGGGGGTGTTAAGACTGGCAATGGGCTAGGGAGGGGGGGTGTTAAGACTGGCAATGGACTAGGGAGGAGGGGGTGTTAAGACTGGCAATGGGCTAGGGAGGGGGGTGTTAAGACTGGCAATGGGCTAGGGAGGGAGGGAGGGGGTTAAGACTGGCAATGGGCTAGGGAGGGGGGGGTTAAGGAGGGGGGTGTTAAGACTGGCAATGGGCTAGGGAGGGGGGTTAAGACTGGCAATGGACTCGGGAGGAGGGGTGTTAAGACTGGCAATGGCTAGGGAGGGGGGGTGTTAAGACTGGCAATGGACTAGGGAGGGGGGGTGTTAAGACTGGCAATGGGCTAGGGAGGGAGGGAGGGAGGGTGGGAGGGGGTTAAGACTGGCAATGGACTTGGGAGGAGGGGGTGTTAAGACTGGCAATGGGCTAGGGAGGGGGGGTGTTAAGACTGGCAATGGACTGGGGAGGAGGGGGTGTTAAGACTGGCAATGGGGCTAGGGAGGGGGGTGTTAAGACTGGCAATGGGCTAGGGAAGGAGGGAGGGGGGTTAAGAGTGGCAATGGGCTAGGGAGGGAGGGGGGGTTAAGACTGGCAATGGGCTAGGGAGGGGGGGTTAAGACTGGCAATGGGCTAGGGAGGGAGGGGGGTTAAGACTGGCAAAGGGCTAGGGAGGGGGTATAAAAAAGGCAATCGGCAGGGGGGGTTAAGACTGGCAAAGGGCTAGTGAGGGGGGGTAAAGACTGGCAATGGGCTAGGGAGGGAGGGAGGGAGGGGGTTAAGACTGGCAATGGACTAGGGAGGAGGGGGTGTTAAGACTGGCAATGGGCTAGGGAGGGGGGTTGTTAAGACTGGCAATGGACTAGGGAGGAGGGGGGTGTTAAGACTGGCAATGGGCTAGGGAGGGGGGGTGTTAAGACTGGCAATGGGCTAGGGAGGGAGGGAGGGGGGTTAAGACTGGCAATGGGCTAGGGAGGGAGGGGGGTTATGGAGGGGGGTGTTAAGACTGGCAATGGGCTAGGGAGGGAGGGAGGGGGGTTAAGACTGGCAATGGGCTAGGGAGGGAGGGGGGGGTTAAGGAGGGGGGGTGTTAAGACTGGCAATGGGCTAGGGAGGGGGGTTAAGACTGGCAATGGACTGGGGAGGAGGGGGTGTTAAGACTGGCAATGGACTAGGGAGGAGGGGGTGTTAATACTGGCAATGGGCTAGGGAGGGAGGGGGTTAAGACTGGCAATGGGCTAGGGAGGGGGGGTTAAGACTGGCAATGGCCTGGGGCGGAGGGGGGTGTTAAGACTGGCAATGGGCTAGGGAGGGAGGGGGTTAAGACTGGCAATGGGCTAGGGAGGGAGGGGGGTTAAGGAGGGGGGTGTTAAGACTGGCAATGGGCTAGGGAGGGGGGTTAAGACTGGCAATGGACTGGGGAGGAGGGGGGTGTAAAGACTGGCAATGGGCTAGGGAGGGGGGGTGTTAAGACTGGCAATGGACTAGGGAGGAGGTGGTGTTAAGACTGGCAATGGGCTAGGGAGGGGGGGTGTTAAGACTGGCAATGGGCTAGGGAGGGACGGAGGGGGGTTAAGAGTGGCAAGGGGCTAGGGAGGGTGGGGGGTTCAGACTGGCAATGGGCTAGGGAGGGGGGGTGTTAAGACTGGCAATGGGCTAGGGAGGGGGGGTTTAAGACTGGCAATGGGCTAGGGAGGGAGGGGGGATTAAGACTGGCAATGGGCTAGGGAGGGAGGGAGGGGGGTTAAGACTGGCAATGGGCTAGGGAGGGGGGGTGTTAAGACTGGCAATGGGCTAGGAAGGGGGGTGTTAAGACTGGCAATGGGCTAGGGAGGAGGGAGGGGGGGTTAAGACTGGCAATGGGCTAGGGAGGGAGGGAGGGAGGGGGTTAAGACTGGCAATGGGCTTGGGAGGGTGGGAGAGGGGTTGAGACTGGCAATGGGCTAGGGAGGGGGGGTTAAGACTGGCAATGGGCTAGGGAGGGAGGGGGGTGTTAAGACTGGCAATGGGCTAGGGAGGGAGGGGGGTTAAGGAGGGGGGGGTGTTAAGACTGGCAAGGGGCTAGGGTGGGGGGTTAAGACTGGCAATGGACTGGGGAGGAGGGGGGGTTAAGACTGGCAATGGGCTAGGGAGGGGGGTGTTAAGACGGGCAATGGACTGGGGAGGTGGGGGTGTTAAGACTGGCAATGGGCTAGGGAGGGGGGGTGTTAAGACTGGCAATGGGCTAGGGAGGGAGGGAGGGGGGGTTAAGACTGGCAATGGGCTAGGGAGGGAGGGGGGGTTAAGACTGGCAATGGGCTAGGGAGGGGGGGGTTAAGACTGGCTATGGGCTAGGGAGGGGGTGTTAAGACTGGCAATGGGCTAGGGAGGGGGGGTTAAGACTGACAATGGGCTAGGGAGGAAGGGGTGTAAAGACTGGCAGTGGGCTAGGGAGGGGGGAGGGGGTTAAGACTGGCAATGGGCTAGGGAGGGAGGGAGGGGGGTTAAGACTGGCAATGGGCTAGGGAGGGGGGGGTGTTAAGACTGGCAATGGGCTAGGAAAGGGGGGTGTTAAGACTGGCAATGGGCTAGGGAGGGAGGGAGGGGGGTTAAGACTGGCAATGGGCTAGGGAGGGAGGGAGGGGGGTTTAAGACTGTCAATGGGCTAGGGAGGGAGGGAGGGGGGCTAAGACTGGCAATGGGCTAGGGAGGGATGGGGGTTAAGACTGGCAATGGGCTAGGGAGGGGGGGGTTAAGACTGGCAATGGGCTAGGGAGGGGGGTTAAGACTGGCAGTGGGCTATGGCGGGGTTAAGACTGGCAATGGGCTGTGGGCTGATGAGGGCTGGCAATGGGCTATGGGGGGGGTTAAGACTGGTAGTGGGCTGATGGGGGGGTTAGGACGGGTAATGGGCGATGGGGGGGTTAGGACTGGTAATGGGCTATGGGGGGGGTTAAAAATGGTAGTGGTCGGATGGTGGGGTAAGCACTGATAATGGCAGATGGGTGGGCTAGGACAGGAAATGGGCTGAGGGGGAGGGGTTAGGACTTAAGGTGGGCTGATGTGGTTAGGACTGGAAATGGGCTGTGGGCTGATGGGGGGTTTAGGACTGGCAATGGGCTATGGGGGCTGACTGGAAATGGGCTGATGGGGGGTTAGGACTGGTAATGGGTTATAGGGGGGGCTTAAACTGAAAATGGGGTGGTGATGGGGGTTAGGACTGGAAGTTGATTGACGGGACTAGGACTGGTAACGAGTTGGGGGGTTGCTAGGACTGGAAATGGGCTGAGTGGAAGGGGAGGCTTGAACTGCAAATAGCTGATGGGGAGGGGGCTTGGACTGGAAATGGGCTGTGAGGGCAGCGCGCTAGGACTGAAACTGGGCTGCTGGAACCGCTAGGATAGGCCTGGAACTGGGCTGTGGGGGGGCGCTAAGATTGGAAATGGGCTGTGGTGGGGGCTTGAATTGAAATGGACTCATGGAGGGGCTAGAACTGGAAGTAGGCTCATGGGGGGGCTTGGACTGGAATTGGGCTGAGTGGAGGGGAGCTATGATTTGACATGGGCTGATGGTGGGGCTAGGAAATGACTAGAAATGGGCTGATGGGGGGGCTAGGATTGGAAATGAGCTGATGAAGGGACTTGGACTGGAAATGGATGGGGGAGCTAGGACTGGAAATGGGCTGATGGGGGGCTAGGACTGGAAATGGGCTGATGCAGGGACTAGAAGGGAATGGATGCTGGGTGAGACTGGAACTAGAAGGGAGCTGATGTTGGGGGAGGATTAGAATGGGATGGGGCTGGGAGATGAAAATGGAGAGGGGAAAAATATTTTGTGTAGGAGGGATGAAAAATCTACAATTGGCCAGGTATTGGGAGAGTAATTGGGGATTGAGGATGGAGGGGTAAAATTTGTGTGGATGAAATAGGAATGAGGAAAGAGCAAAAGGAGAAAGATTAGTATGTTAAAGCAGATGGAGAGAGAGAGAGAATGGAAAAAAAACTAGAAGAGAGAAGAAAGGACAAATGGACAGCAGACGATAGAGAGTTAGCAGAAAACATGAAGAAACCAGAAGAAAGTGGCTGGACCAATTGCAACTGAAAAAAAAATGCACAAAAGGTAGAAAGATATCTCTTTATTTTGAATTTATTAACTGGAATATGTCAGCTCTGGGAAATGTGCATCATTAACATCTGCGCTTTGTTTGGTACAAGAGGAAATTAATTTATAGTTTTATTTCTACAGTGTTGTTGTACATTCCAAGTTTGGCTTTTGGGGTTCCCAGTTTAATTATTGCCTTCCTGTTTCTAAATTGTGATTCCTTGTTTGGTGATGGTCTATGTTCTGCATGTGTAACTGAGCTGAGGTATTCTGTTTATGTAATTCCTATTTGACGTTGCCACTTGTTCTCTTTCCCCAGTATTCTCTGAAATGTATTCGTTTAATATTTGCAGTGTTGCCTTTTGATAGGTAGGGTATGGTGCTTTGTGAGTCCTGGTAATGCTGTCAGGATACGGCGGGTTTGCTATGGGTTCTAAATGGGCAGCGTTTGTAGTAGTTCCTAATGTGCCTGGCGGTTGGCACTGGATTATAGTAATGTAGAAATCTTTTAGTCTTTCTTTATCCATACACTCATTAAGAGACATGTTTACTAAAAGTTAGTGAATGGTAACATTATGCAAATATTTATGCAAATAAGACCACTTATGCAAATGAGGCCCCGCACCAAGTCTCCGCACATGGCCCCGCACCCCCCTTGGGCCGCCCCTGAATCCCATTGTGAAGAATTTTGGCCTTACATAAGCATTCCCTAAATGAAATAAGGAATACACATGTAGATTTCTGTCCCGCCCAAGATCAGACCCCTGGTATGTCCCCTTGAAACTTCCATGTACTAATCACTTTCTAAAAGGGCTGTTTACATGTGGATGCGATTTACACATGTATATCCTTTATTGTTATAGATGTGTAAATCATGAATAAGGCTTTAAAAATAGCCCACGAAGCGTGTATGTCAGGGAGTGTCTGATTGCATAGGTAATGAGTAACTAGAAAAGTTGTGTGCAAGTGAATAGATAGGGGGTGCTTGGGGTAGCCTCCCCTTTCCTTCCCTCCCTCATCTCTCTCATACTACCTTTCTGTTTCTTCTCACCCCACTTCTTTATTTTACTTCCCCCACTGACTTCCTGCATTTCTAGTCAGGCCAGGGTCACTTGATTCTGCCTGTGCAGTGGGAGCTGAGTTCCTGATGACACTACCATTTCTCTGACGGTGTGGGGGAGGGGGAGGGGGAGGATGGGTCATTTGCTGTAACTAGGGTTGCCAACTTTTTCACCGAGAAAAACCCGACACCTGTGGCTCGCCATGCTCCACCCATTCTCCGCCCCTAGTCCCACCCCTGCCCCACCCCCAGCCCCACCCACAAAAATTACCGAGGATACGTGTAGGCTAACTTCCTTGGTCAGATAATAATTAAACTGGGAACCCCAAAATCCAAACATGAAATGTACAACACTGGAGAAATAAAACTATAAAGTAATTTCCTCTTGCACTAAACAAAAACGCAAAGATGTTAGCAATACACACTTCCCAGACCAGACATATTCCAGTTAATAAATTCAAAATAAAAAGTATTTTTCTACCTTCTGTTTGGGCATTTTATTTTTCAGTTGCAATTGCTCCAGTCACTTTCTTCTGGTTTTTTCGTGTCTTCTGCGAGCTATCCATTTGTCCTTTCTTCTCTTTCAGATGTTTTCCATTCTCTCTCTATTTCTGCTTTAACATACTGATTGATTCCCTTTTGCTCTTTCCCCCAATTCTTTCCTTATTCCTTTATCATCCGTTTAAATTTCACCCTTCCATTCTCAAGCCCCTCTTACTCTCCCAATACCGGCCCATCATAGACTTTTCTTCCACACAAAATATTTTTCCCCTCTCTATTCTCATTCCCCATCCATTCTAGTCCTCCCCCCAAATCAGTTCCCTTATAGTTCTAGACCCACCCAGCATCCACTCCCTTCTAGTCCCATTCTCCCATGCCCCACATCAGCCCATTTCCAGTCCTATTCCAGCTCTTCATCAGCCCATTTCCAGTGCTAGCCCTCACATCACAGGCCATTTCCAGTCCTAGCTCCCCCCCCCCAATCACAGCCCATTTCCAGTCCAAGTCCCCCATCACAGCCTATTTCCAGTCCTAGGCCCCCCCCACCATCACATCCCATTTGCAGTCCGAGTTCCCCCGCACCATCACAGCCCATTTGCAGTCCGAGTCCCCCGCACCATCACAGCCCATTTGGATTCCTTGCCCCCCTAATCAAAGCCTATTTCCAGTCCAAGATCCCCCGTCCCCCCCCATACCCCATTTCCCTTCCCAGTTCCCCCCCCCCCCCCCCCCCCCCCATAGCCCTTTTCCAGTCCAGGTCCCCTCCACCCCCATCACAACCCATTTCCAGTCCATGTCCCCCCCCCCATAACCCTTTTACAGTCCAGGTCCCCCCCCCCATCACAGCGTATTTCCAGTCCTAGTGTCCCCCCCGGCCTAGCGCTTTTCTGGTCCAGGTCCCCTCCACCCCCATCACAACCCATTTCCAGTCCATGTCCCCCCCCTAACCCTTTTACAGTCCAGGTCCCCCCCCATCACAGCCTATTTCCAGTCCAAGTCCCCCCCCTTAGCCCTTTTCCAGTCCAAGTCCCCCCTTAGCCCTTTTCCAGTCCAAGTCCCCCCCCTTAGCCTTTTTCCAGTCCAAGTCCCCCCCCCCTTAGCCCTTTTCCAGTCCAATTCCCCCCCATTAGACCTTTTCCAGTCCAAGTCCCCCCCTTTAGCCCTTTTCCAGTCCAAGTCCCCCCCCCTTAGCCCTTTTCCATTCCAAGTCCAAGTCCCCCCCCCTTAGCCTTTTTCCTGTCCAAGTCCCCCCCCCCTTAGCCCTTTTCCAGTCCAAGTCCCCCCCCCCCTTAGCCCTTTTCCAGTCCAGGTCCCCCCATCACAGCCCATGCAGTCCTTGCCCCCCCCCCCCGGACCAGCATCGCGGCTGTCTGAGGCTTCAGAGGGAGCCGGGGAAGCCCGCGCGAGGCCCCGGCTCCCTCTGAACAGCCACCAGCGTGAAGAGCCTTTACCTTCACGCTGGCGTCTGTTCCTGTGAAGCCGTGAATGCTGGGAAAGGTTAAAGGGCAACCTTTAACCTTTCCCAGCATTCGCGGCTTCACAGGAACAGCCGCCAGCGTGAAGGTAAAGGCTCTTCACGCTGGTGGCTGTTCAGAGGGAGCCGGGGCCGCGCGCGGGCGTCCCCGGCTCCCTCGGAAGCGGAGAAAAAGCCGGTTTTTTTGCTCAGGCCGCTCCCGATTTTGCGGCCAGAGCAAAAAAAACGGCTTTTAAAGGGCCGGTTTTGCCTCTGCGCCGGCAGCCGGCCTGGCCGTGGAAAAACCGGCCAGGCCGGCTGAAAACCGGCCAGTTGGCAACCCTAGCTGTAACAGACCTGAAAAAATGATATATCCCCAGGGCAAAACCTCTAATGATAAAAATATTTTAAACTATTCTCCTGTAACTCCCAACTGAACTTTACCTGCCTAAAAATGTTCCCATAGAATCTTCTCTTTCTCTTTCAGTCTCTAACCTTAAAAAAAAAATACAAGAAGTGAAACCCCTAAGGGGATATCTCATTTCTGTCCCTATTGCCCATGAAAGAACTCTGCCAGTTGGGGAAAGCCCCTCCCTCCCTGCTGTCTTAAAAAGGCATTCCCCTAAGAGCGCTCTCTTGTTTGTTTTTGTTTCTTATTAAACAGCTGGGATTGAAAGAAAAGACAGAGGGCCACAGCATCATTTTGAGCAGATAACAATTAAACAATTACACAAACTCCCTTAATCCCAACACCATAACCGCATGCCTGCCCACCCTCACACACGCCCCAAAGAAGACATAAAAGGAACTAAATTCCAGCACCTACACAAATACCCGCACTACACACCACACACTGTAAATATACATTTGTAAAAAAGTTTGATGTTTTGTTCTGCTTTAATACCCACTAAGTTAAATTTTATTGTTCAATGTAAATAGTTAGTTTCTATTGTTCTATGTAAAGAATGTATACAAATGTGTACAAGACTGTTAACCTGTTATATGTAAACCGCCCTTGATCTCTGGAAGGGGCGGTATAAAAGAAATAGTTAAATAAATAAATAAATAAAAATAAATAAGATAACTTACAGACAGAGAGTTCTGGAGAGCGGAAGGATGGCCCCATTACAACTCTCAACTTATACTAATGCCACCTAGTGGCTCATTGTTATATTTCATTGTTTTCCTACTTCCTTGTTCATGTTATACATCATGGTTTCTGTGCTCCAACTATGTTAGTGTGTCTTTAATTTTAACTCTGAAATATGGTGTCAGAAGATTCTTAATATGCAGTTTTCCTGCCTATGATGCTGAGAATTTATTGAGTGTAGTAGGCTGCAGAACTAGGAGTGTACAGCAACGTTTGCTCTCCAGAGGTCATAAACTTTAGTGGTGACTTACGTGGCTAATGGGAAATTTCAAAGCAGTTTGAAGACTATTGTCTAGCAACAGGCTTAAAAGAGAAACCAACAGAAGTGCAAGCAGCTGTTCTGAGAAGGGTGATGGGTGCTGAACACTGCAATGTTTATAAGTTCAATTTGATCCTCACAGACATATATTGATTCTGTAAGAAAGAGCTGGAAACAGTGACTTATCTCATTGCTGGCTGTGAAGTTCTCATGACAGAACATTTCTATACAGAAAGGCACAGTAAAGTAGCATGCTCATCCATTGGAAACTCTGTAAACACTTCAGTATCGCTGTGCCTGAAAAACACTGGGATCATGACCCTAAAAGAATTACCAAAAATGAAGGGGTTATGATCATATGGGATATTCCCATTCCGACCGATAGAAACTGGATGTGAGGAAGCCAGATATAGCAAGCATAAGAAATGCCATACTAGGTCAGACCAAGGTCCATCAAGCCCAGTATCCTGTTTCCAGCAGTGGCCAATCCAGGTCACAAGTACCTGGCAGGTTTCCAAAAAGGTACATAGGTTCCCCAATGCTTGTCGTGGGTAAGCAGTGTATTTCCCGGGTCCTCTTTAATAATGATTATGGACCTTTCCTCCAGGAATTTGTCTGAACCATTATCAAACACAGCTACACTAACGACTTTTACTACATCTTCCCTCTTAAGCAGGTTACACTGTAGCTTCATTGTGTGTCCCCTAGTTTTTTGATGAAGTAAAACAACCTATCTACGTTTACCCGTTCTATTCCATTCATCAATTTATAGACCTCTATCATATCTCCCCTCAGCCATCTCTTTTCCAAGTTGAAGGACCCTAACCTTTTAAGCCTTTTCTCATTGGGGTATCCTTCCATCCCCTTTACCATTTTGACTGCTCTTCTCTGTACCTTTTCTAATTCTGCTATACCCTTTTTAAAATATGGCAACCAGAATTGCCTACAATATTCAAGGTGTGGTCGCACTATGGAACGATACAGAGACATTATAATATCCTTGGTTTTATTCTCCATTTATTCCTTATGATTCCTAGCATTCTATTTGCTTTCTTGGCCACCGCTGCACATTGAGCGGAGGGTTTCAACGTATTATCCACAATGATGCCTAAATCTTTTTCCTGGGTAGTGGTTCCTAATGTGGAACCTTGCATCATATAACCGTAGTTTGGATTGTTCTTTCCTTGCTGCATACTTTACACTTGTCCATATTAAATTAAAACTGGAGGATTTTAGCTTGTCGTGCTGTGAGGGCTTGCGTGCATCAGTGATGCTGAGAGCTAAACTATCGGTAGTTTAACTACTGGCAGGGTCTCCCAAGATGGACAGGTCTCAGCTGAGGTGCCAGACGAAGACAAACCACCCATCTGGGCAGCAGCAGAATGGGATAGTGTTGACGGCGGAGGATCACATTTCTGTGACAACGGCAACAACACCAAACTTAAACTGCGCGGAAGGAAGGCCCGGCAATCTACTTCTGTATCTTGCCATGAAAACCCAATGGATAGTTACAACAAAACAAATTGTGCTATGGTGCTGGAAGATGAGACTCCCAGGTCGGAAGGCACTCAACTAGCTACTGGGGAAGAGCTGAAGACTTTTCAGAGTAAAGCCAGCATTTATGATGTGGTTGGATCAAAGCCCTCGGGAAGTCTGACTGCTGATGTAGCTGCGCATGAAATGAGAGTCAGAAGCTGTAAAGATGTCTTACACATTGGAACATGGAACGTACGAAGCATGAACCAAGGGAAGTTGGAGGTGGTCAAGAATGAAATGGAACGTGTACAACTTGATCTGTTGGGTGTCAGCGAACTGAAATGGACTGGCATCGGGCACTTTGCATCAGATGATCACATGGTCTACTATGCTGGAAATGAAAGACAAAGAAGAAATGGTGTTGCATTTATAATAAAGAAGAAACTTGCAAGAACTGTAATGAAATACAATGCAGTCAGCGAACGCTTAATCTCTATTCGTCTACGAGGATTGCCTATCAACACAACTATAATTCAAGTATATGCCCCAACAACAGCTGCAGAAGAGAATGAAATTGAAGAGTTCTATGAACAAGTACAAGCTGAAATTGACAGAACATGCAAACAGGATATCCTGATAGTCATGGGTGACTGGAACGCAAAAGTTGGCAACAAAGAAGAAGGCAAAGTAGTTGGAAAATATGGACTTGGCAACAGAAATGAAGCTGGAGAAAGATTGATAGAATTCTGCAAGACCAATGATCTATTCATCTCAAACACCTTCTTCCAGCAACACAAGCGACGACTGTACACATGGACTTCACCCAATGGATTGTATAAAAATCAAATTGACTACATCTGTGGAAGTCAACGATGGAAAAGCTCTGTAACATCAACAAAGACAAAACCTGGAGCTGACTGTGGTACAGATCATCAACTACTAGTATGCAAACTCAAGCTAAAGTTGAAAAAGAGCAAACCACTCATGAATGCACCAAAATATGACCTTGAGAATATACCACTGGAATTTAAAGACTGCCTGCAAAATCGATTTGCTGCTTTAGATACAAATGACAGAGCTCCGGAAGAGTTATGGAATGACATCAAGAAGGTTGTGCTGGAAGAAAGCGAGAAGTCTCTACAAAAGGTTAAAAAGCAAAAACGGCCAAAATGGATGACGGAAGAAGAAACTCTGAAAATTGCCCAGAAACACAGAGAAGCTAAAGCCAAAGGAGAAAGAAAGACAATCGCAGAACTCAACAGAGATTTCCAACGTGCAGCAAGACAGGACAAGGAAAAGTACTACAATGACACTTGCAAGGAAATAGAAGCAGAAACTATTAGAGGAAGAACAAGATCGGCTTTCCTAAAGCTGCGAGAGTTAAAGAAAAAGTTCCAGCCTCGAATTGGAATGTTACAAGATGCTCAAGGTTCTATGTTGAATGATGCTGAGAAGATCAAGAAAAGGTGGAAGGAATATACAGAGCTTTTATATGATAAAGATCAAGTGGACCAACAGCCGTTTCAACCTATACCTTATGATCAGGAACCATTGGTGATGAAAGAAGAAGTTGAAGCAGCATTGAAAGCCTTATCAAAGAACAAAGCACCAGGCATTGATAGCATTCCCATAGAAGTATTGCAGCAATCTGATGCAGCTGTTACCGTACTTACAAGGCTCTGCCAAGAAATATGGAAGACAACATCATGGCCAACTGACTGGAAAAGATCTGTGTTTATACCAATACTAAAGAAAGGTGATCCAACTGACTGTGGAAATTATCGCACAATCGCTCTGATCCCACATGCCAGCAAGATTCTACTGAAGATTATTCAAAAGAGACTACAGCCATACCTAGAACAAGAACTACCTGAAGTGCAAGCAGGGTTCAGGAAAGGGCGAGGAACGAGAGACATCATTGCGGATGTGAGATGGATCCTTGAAAAGACTAAAGAATACCAAAAGGATATCTATTTGTGCTTTATCGACTATAGCAAGGCTTTTGACTGTGTAAACCATGAGAAACTCTGGGCCACATTAAGAAGCATGGGTATACCAGAACACCTGATCGTTCTCTTGCGTAATCTGTACATTGATCAAGAAGCAACAGTTCGAACGGAACAAGGAGAAACAGAATGGTTTAAAATAAGCAAAGGTGTAAGACAAGGCTGCATACTTTCCCCCTACCTGTTTAATTTATATGCAGAACAAATCATCAGAGAAGCAGGACTGTATGAAGACAACAGAGGTGTGAAGATTGGTGGAAGACTCATCAACAACCTTCGCTATGCTGATGATACCACATTACTGGCTGAAAGCGAAGATGATCTGAAACATTTGCTTCTCACAATCAAAGAACATAGTCTCAAAATGGGCCTGCACCTTAATGTAAAGAAGACAAAGATCATGACAACTGGCATAATCAACAGGTTCATCGTTGAAGGAGAAGAAATTGAAATTGTGAACAACTTTAACCTACTTGGATCAACTATCAATAAAGAAGCAACAAGCAGTCAAGAAATCAGACGACGCATTGCTCTTGGCAGAATGGCTATGAAAGACCTAGATAAGATTCTCAAGAGCAGAGATGTGTCTCTCCATACAAAGATTCGACTTGTTCAAGCCATGGTATTTTCAATAACATCATATGGATGTGAAAGCTGGACAGTGAAAAAGACAGACAGGAAGAAAATTGATGCCTTTGAATTATGGTGCTGGCGGCGAATACTGTGTATACCATGGACTGCCCGAAGAACAAACCAGTCGGTACTAGAGGAGATCAAACCTAAGCTTTCTTTAGAAGCTCAGATGACAAGACTTCGACTTTCATACTTCGGACACATCATGCGAAGAGAGAGATCATTAGAAAAAGACATCATGCTTGGCAAGATAGAAGGTCAACGCAAAAGAGGAAGGCCAGCAATGAGATGGATCGCTACAATAACAGCAGCTACGGGTACCAGTCTGTCATCAATGAGCCGCCTGACTGAAGACCGAACACAATTTAGGATAGCTATCCAGAGGGTCGCCATGAGTCGACTCCGACTCGACAGCACTTAACAACAACAACATATTAAATTTCATCTGCCATTTGGACATCCAGTCTTCCAATTTATCAAGGTCCTCTTGCAATTTTTCACAATCTTCTTGTGTTTTATTAGCTTTGAATAATTTTGTGTCATCTGCAAATTTGATCACCTCACTCGTTATTCCTATTTCAAGGTTATTTATGAATATGTTAAAAAGCAATGGGCCAAACACTGTTCACCTTTGTCCAATGAGAAAATAGGGCATTTAGCCCTACTCTCTGCTTTCTATCTTTTAACCAGTTGCTGATCCACAATAGTACACTGCCTTCCATTCCATAACTTTTTAATTTGCCCAAGAGTCTCTCATGAGGGACCTTGTCAAAGACTTTCTGAAAATCCAGATACACTATATCGATTGGCAAACCTTTGTCTACCTTTTTATTCACACCTTCAAAAAAATGTAACAGATTATTAAGACAAGATGTTCCCTCCATGTTGCTTTCTCCCATTAAACCATGATTATCTACATGTTCAGTAATTTTATTCTTTATAATGGTTTCTACCATTTTGCCTGTAACTGACGTCAGGCTCACTGGTCTATAGTTTCTCGGATCATCCCTTGAGCCCTTTTTAAAAATTGACATTACATTGGCCATTCTCCAATCTTCAGGTACTACAGATGATTTTAATAATAGTTCACGGGGGCGGAGCCTGATGTCCAGCGGGTAGGACGCTTTGCGTTGAAGCTCCCGAGAGGCCTACTTAGAATCCTGACTTAATACCTACACAAATTTACTATTTCGCTCCGAGCTGACCGGGGCACCTCGGGGGGAATGGCGGCCGATAAACCAGCGCGCTTGGACTTCGGGTCTCCTTCTCCTTCTCACGGAAAACGCTCCAAAACAGAGGTGTCCTCCCCACAGAAGATGGTTCCATTTCGTGAAAACCCCGAGATGCACCTGGAGATTTTGGAAGAAATACGCGGCGTGAAGGAATTGGTGCAGTCCAATGGAGAAGCGCTTCGAGCCATGCGAGAAGACTTTGGAGTGCTCCAAGACCGACTTGAAAGTCTTTCATTACGGCAGGACAACATGGCGGGGGTCCTCGACTCGCACGAGGTGCGCTTGGGCAAACTGGACGAGGCTGAGCGTCAGATACAGAATCTTCAAAAGGAGTTAGAAGATAGCAATAATCGAGCCCGTCGCAACAATGTGAGGCTCCTCGGAGTGCCGGAGGGGGTGGAAGCAGGAGATATAAGAGAATTCTTGCTCAAAACTCTTCCCTCCTTGCTGAAGATCACCTTTCATAAAGAACTGGAAATCGATCGTGCACACCGTGTTCCTGCTCACATGGCGCTCAACCGCACGACCCCCCGGCCTATTGTCTTTAGCTTGCTACGATATCAACAAGTGGAACAAATTTTACATGCTGCCCGAGCGAATCATCATTTGGAATTTGAAGGTCGTAAGGTCTCCTTCTTTCCTGATTTGGCAAAGCCTACCGTTGACCGTCGGAAGAAACTCCTTGCTTTTCGCCCTCGACTTCAACAGCTACAGGCTCGCTTTGGCCTGTTGTATCCAGCGAAGCTCCGAGTGACTCTCCATAACCAAACCAGGACGTTCGAAGATCCTGATCTACTATCAACATTTTTAGACTCCAAAGAAGCAGAGCAGATGCGCTAATCCCAAAGTTTGGACTCTTATTTGCCGGCTCTATCCGCCATTTTGAAGGGCCCGATGCGGCGGTCATAGCCAAGCACAGAAATAGCCTGGACTTTCTTTCTTTCTCTATATGACTTTTGTTTTTTGGTCTCCTATCCCTTCATGATGTGTGCCTCGGTCGGATTCGGAGCACGCACAGTCCTACAGGTTATGTGTTTTTTCAATTTTGGCCTTCTCTGGGGTTTCTCCCCGCAGACACATGGTCGCCAGTAATTTTGGGGTTTTGCTTCTCCTCTACCGTACTGCGGTTTTCTTTGTTAATGTGGGGCGCTTCATTGTATTATATTAGTTTATTTTTCCTATGTCATGTGTACAGCCAGATACAGTCAGTTTGAGGGACACAGTGAAATTATGTGTGCTATCATGCTCAGAATTTTTAACTTTTCTGTATGGCCTAATGTAAAATCTTATCATTCACCGTCAAAGGCATTAATGGTCCACTCAAAGGAAAGAAAATCCTTAGCTATCTTAGCCATGAGCATGTTGATTTAGTGTTTCTTCAGGAAACGCATTTAAACTCTGCTGAAACACTGAAACTCAATGCTAAGCCTCACATGGTAGCTGCCTATTCTCCCACCGTTTTCAAATGGTACGGGATAGCCACTTTGGTTAAGAAGTCTTAGCATGCTACTGTACCTGATATTAGCGCTGACAAGAAGGGTAGATGGGCCCGTGTACACCTTGAGGTTGGAGATAGTGAATTCACGTGTATTTGCATTATGCCCCGAATGTGGACAACCCTGCTTACTATGCAAGTATTGCGCAGTTGGCCTCGGCCTCTGCCAATGCTCCATTAATACTTGGTGGCGATTTTACTCAAGTGTTCCCTCAATCTTTTCTTTTCAAACAAGGTGCTCGTTGGTTGGAAGAGCCAGTACCGAGTAGACCTGTGTGGCTAGATACAGAAGCGGGCCTTTGCGAGCCGATTCCTCTTACCTTTCTCCCTGGTATGACTCTCCCATCAGACTCCCACTATCCACCAATGCTTTTAGACACTTTAGGTGCCTTTAATACTCTTATGCAATCTTTAGACTCCCGACTCTGGTCAGTGCAACATCAGCATCGCCTTTGATCCACTAGAGTACTCCCGCCATCGGCATTCTCTATATAAGGTTGATTGGAGACTTTCCGATCTCTCGGTAATTCACCGGGTGTAGCATCCAATTTTACTAAACCTTCTGTAATGCTATACCTAGAGATACCCCTATAGCGCAGAAAGTATGGGAGAGAGAATTGCATGTGACTTTGATCTCGGAGCAATAGAGCCTTATCAGGAGTAGAGGGACACGGGTTCCCGATCCGCCTCACTCATTCAGACCCTCTCCTTTCTAGCCCACCGGTGTTTTTACACTTCTCACAGATTAGACAAATGGAACACTACTCAGGGCAATGGTTGCTGGACACGTCCTGCGGCCATTGGTTCATTGCCTCATGTTATGCATGAATATCCCGCACTACAGTATTACTGGCGTCGGGTCTGGGGTCGTATTTAGTCTATCTTGCACTCTCAGGAGCCCCTTTCTTGGAGGATAGTGGGACTTCGCCCAGTTGCGGGGATCCCCTCTCTCCCAAAAATGGCTTATCTCCTTTCGAACTTTATGCTTAGCATTGCTATTTCCCTAATTAAGTAATACTGGAAACTTAGCTCCCATTTGAGCCCCAATGAATGGTGGAATCATGCCTGTCTTCACAGTAAATATGAACAAATACTTCGTCTGTTCGCTTTCTCCATTCAGACTCCTTCTCATTGGTCTCAATGGAAGCTGCTCAATGACTATGTACATTTTGCTAAATGCTCTCATTTGACTGTCTGACTTTGTATATATCTTTGTCCCATGATCATGCTGTATTGTAGATACTCTTTTGATCGTTTGATGTATAATCACTGTTAATTGGAAGCGCTCACATGCTGATATAATCGGGTAGAGAAGAAGCATCGGGGTGGGGGGTAATGGGTTTACTTTTCCTTATTGTATACTTGTTTTGTCTCTTTTGGTGTGTTGTTTCTTTTGTTTGTTGCAAAATGAAAATAAAAGTTTAAAAAAAAAAATAATAGTTCACAGATTACTAAGAGTAGTTCTGCAATTTCATATTTCAGTTCTTTCAACACTCTTGGATGTATACCATCTGATCCAGGTGATTTGCTTCTCTTCAGTTTATGAAATAGTTGTAATACATCTTCGCAGTTTATAGATATTTCTATCAATTCTTCTGATACATCACCTTTAAATACCATTTCAGCATGGGTAACTTCCCTGCATCTTCTTCAATAAAGACTGAAGCAAAAAATTCATTTAGTCTCCCCGCTATGGCTTTGTTCTCCCTTAGCACTGAGAATGGCATTGATTGTAGAGGTGCTAGTTCCAAGTGACCACTCTATGAATCTAGTTGAGAGGGAGAAAATCATCAAGTACCAAGTCAGTTAGAGACCAAGAAAATATGACAGAAAGATACCGAGTTTTTCCCATTGTTTTTGGTGCCACAGGCTTAATTAAGTGGAATTTCCAAGCACACCTTGAAAAATTACCCATCCACATTGCACCTTACAAACTCCAGAGGGAAGCTCTCTTTGGCATGATGCAAGTACGGCGAGCATTAGCAGTAAATTTAAGAGACTGAGATCATACTCCACATATCCTGATTTAGAAGTGAGATTCATGACTGTCATAGTATGCTCAGACTAACCCACTTGGAGAAACTTCCCTGAAAGGGAAAGAGGAAGGATACCAAAATCATCCTGGACACATTAGAAGCCTATTTCAAACCCACCAAAATGATAATGTTTTAAAAGCGATTTAATAAGTAAAATAATCCATAAGCCAAAATCCATAACCATGAAAGTTTCATGTTTGGCTGCTGCATACAAGGGGAAGGTGAAAATAACTTTGTCATGCATTTCAGAGAAAAAGCAGTGATATAGCCCACTAAAAGATGAATCTATTCCATATAAAACAGTTCTTGGCATTGTCAATGAGTGCACATGTTGCAGTCTCTTAAGAGAATGTGACTTAACTCTGTATATAGCCATTGAAACATGTCATACTGCAGTATTCACAGACTTGCAATAGAGAACTATAGAACAAGACCATGTTAATGCAACAGACAAGCTACTGCAGCAAATAACAACATAGCATCTCACCTGCAACCTAATCTGCTGTATAAGATCTGTGGGAATACACGTGGAGCCTGATTCCAGCAGGGGCACCTCTGGGCTGTTGAGCCATCCAAAAAATGGATGGACTCAAATTGTGCCCAATTCTGCAACTGCGGGAGCCAGACAGTCCAGCAGTTGCAGAATCGGGCACTTAGACGGCCCGGCATTGCCCCTATTCTACAGCACAGGACATCCACCAATCTTCCTGTCCAGCTGGCCCTTTGCTCCTTTTAGTATGCCGGTGCTGTGGCATCCTGTCGCCATGGCACTGGAACTACCGCAAAGGAGGAGACCCTCAGTTCCTCACTGCCTGACCCATCACAGGCAATACAGCATATGTGAATGTACTTACAAGCTTGAATTTCTGATAGTGAAAGCAAATCAGAAACCATTGCTGTCTGGCTCAACATGTGAATGCCTTGGGCTGATCCAGTTCACCATTCCTGCAAAGTTGAACCAGACCATTGTCAAGACAACAGCTGATTAGTACCTATGACAATGTTTTTCATGGCCCAGAGGTTCATTTTGAACTTAATCTCAGTGTTTCATGAGTATAATGTGCTTCACCAGTTGCCATAAAACCAGAGGTGAATGCCAGCTAGAAAAACATGAAACTGATGATTATATTTCACCTGTGACTGAACCAACTGATTGAATCAGCAATATGGTCATAAGCCTGAGAAGCTGAGAATTTGTACTGGGTTCAGTGGCATTGAATCTATAGCAGAGGACATCCTCATCATTGGCTGTTGTGACCCTGATTAGGAGGCAGATCATAGTTATGACCACAAGTTCTTAGCCTTAATGGATCACTGCAGTCAGATGAAGATATGGCTTATTGTTCAAGGTAAAGGAGGTCAGCTTCCATGAACATATTCAGTCTTCACGGGGCCTGAAAACAGATCTGGATAAGATTAAACCATTCAGGATATACCACTGCCTACAGATGTAACATCTGCGCACCGCTTCATTAGGTTTATAACTTATCTAGAAAATTCATGCAATGTCAGCACTGACTTCCAAAGCATGACCAGGAAGTAGATAAAATAAAGCACTTGGTCACAGATTCACAGATGCTCCTGTGTTATGGGATTGTGAGGTCACCAAGCCTACTGTGATACAGAGTGATAGCAAAAATAGACTTGACTACTGCTTAATGCAAAAGGGTCAGACAGTGACTTTGGCATCCAGAGTGCATATCCCAGTTGAGCAAAGTTATACACAAATCAAAAAGGAATGTCTCAGCATTATGACTGTCTGCCAGTGCTTTCATTATTACCTCTAAGGCTGAGACATAATTACAGCTGAAACTGACCACAAACCACTGATAGCAATCTTTAAAAAGCTCCTATTGTGTGCACCCAAGTGACTTCAGAACATGTTGCTAACTTTGCAACATTACAATCTCAATGTTGTTTATAAACCAAACCCTGAGATAATTTTTAGTGACATACTAAGCAGAGCCATTACAGAGACCAACAGCAGTCCAGCACCAGTACTGAACACCTCAGGGTTTGTTGGAAGCAACAAGAACAAACTGAAATTGCACATATCAACCAGAAAGATTATCTGAATGCCACAGACCGAAGGCTGCAACAGATCATACAGCACACCACAAGAGTTGATACCTTGCAAGTACTGAAGTCTGTAATCCTGACTGGATGGCCAGTCTCAAAGGAGGAAACACCAGCTGAAATTAGAGAACACTGATCACTCAGAGTTGAAATCAGCATACAAAATGGCATTCAGTACAAAGGGTCCAGAGTAATTATATCCAAATCACTGCGATCAGAGATGCTAACATGTATACATTCAAGCGACATTGGTGGTGAAGCGTATTACTGGCTGGCCTGTGATGCCTTTATTGGCCTAACATGCAAGACAAGATCAAGAACTTTGTGAACAATTGCTCCACCTGTAATATGCATGAGTAGCAGAAGGAAATGATGATGTCACATGACTTATCAGTGCAGCCTTGGCAGATTGTCAACCTGAACTTATTTAACTTTGCTGGGAAAGAGTTCCTTTTGATAGTAGAAACATAGAAACATAGAAACATGACGACAGAAAAAGACCACATAGCCTATCTAGTCTGTCCTTCCATATCAACAACTACAACAGTCCCCTTTTTAACTTTAGAGATCCTCTGTGTTTGTCCCATGCTTTTTTGAATTCAGTTACTGTCCTCATCTCTACCACCGCCACTGGGAGACTATTCCACGGATCCACCACTCTTTCCATAAAGAAATATTTCCGCATATCACTCCTGAATCTATCCCCCTTCACCCTTATCTCATTTCCCCTCTTAACAGAGCTTGCTTTCAATGGAAAGAGGCTCTCTCCCTGAACATTTATGCCACAGAGGTATTTAAACATCTCAATCATATCACCTCTATCCCGCCTTTCCTCTAAGGTGTACATATTAAGATCCCTAAGTCTGTCCTCATATGCTTTATAATGACGACCACTAATCATCTTAGTAGTCACCCTCTGCACCGACTCCATCCTGTTCACATCCTTTTGAAGGTGCAGTCTCCAGAATTGCACACCATACTCCAAATGAGGTCACACCAAAGACTTATACAGAGGCACTATCACCTTCTCTTTTCTGCTAGCCATTCCTCTCTGTATGCACCCAAGCATCCTTCTAGCTTTTGCCATCGCCTTTTCTATCTGTTTAGCTACTTTAAGATCATCAGACACAACCACGCCTAGGTCCCGTAGATCACTATTCAGAGTTCTGGGATACTGAACTACTCCTAGACATGTCTGCAGTAGCCAATACAAAGTGTTGCAAAGTACAGTTTCGTGCTATGACTAGCCTGATTAAGCAATCTTAGATAATGGACTTTATTTTACTTGAATGCAATTTAGACAGTTTTCTCTTGAGTGGGGGTTTGTACATATTACATCACCAAGACACCCACAAACTAATGGCAAAACTAAATCTGCTGTAAAGATAGTGAAGAGCCCGAGCAAGAAAGCAAAAACATATGACGGAGACCCAAGAAAAGCTATACTACATTGGAGGAACATATAAACAAATGGCATGGATAGCAGCCCAGTGCATTGCCTGATGAAAATATCTCTGTAAATGGCTAGCAAGTTACGTGAAAATTTTTGACATGAGAAGCAATGTGTTGAATCAAGATAAAATATATCTGCAAGAGATTTGCCTAAGCTCAAATCACATGAAACTGCATAGCACTGCTCATGAGGGAGAACCCTGGTCATATATCTTGAGGCTAAGGGATAGTCAAGTCTAGCGCAGCTAAGAAGGCATGTCAGTAAAAAGCCAGAAAGTCATTTGCCTTCAGAACTAAATCTGACCAAAACCAATAGAGCACATACACCTCCTAAAGCAAATTCTAGGAAAGAGTCACTGCTGGGGATGGTGGGAAGGAGATGAAGTGGACAAAGTGAGAGTCCCTCTTCTGCAGAGTGAGAGGGGGAAGGGAAAGGCAGAGTCATTGCTCGGGGATGGGAAAAAAGTGCTGGGTGAGGGGGGAGCAAACGTTGCAGGGCAAGAACGGATTGGGATAAGGCTGCAGAAAGATGACTTACTAGAGGCAAGAGAAGCAAACAGTCTGCTTTGGTAAACAGTGTAAAATGTCCTATTTGAAGAAGACTGTTATCCTGTAGCATCCAGAAAAGATAACAAAAAACACACTGCTAATATGTTGTTTGTATTTTTTTCTCTACTTCTAATTCAGCCTTCCATGCACATAAGGCCTTGCATCATCAGGCAATCTGTTACTGCTCTGGCAATTCTCAACTAACCTGCCACTCTCATGATTCTCTTAGATAAAGAGAACCGAGCGCTGACAAGAAGAATTATCTTTATGTTTCAAGAACGGAAAAGAAATCTCACTACTTGCATTAAATCACTACTGAGAGATTGTAGGAATTATTGGAGGTGGGTACCTGCGTGCAAAAGGTTTCACCATACTCATATCTAGTGGACATCAAAGGAGCTCTTGCCACAATCATGTGAATCTGTGAGTGGCTTCACAACAACAGCACACACACAGCTTGACTGAAAAGCCATGGAATTCTTCTGACTCCTCTACATCCCGAAGCATGGAGAGTGCAGCTGCTGCAGGGAAAGGCACTGACAAGAACCCCGAGCCAGTGGGCATATCTGTCAAAAGTTCAGCCCTAAGTAGGTCTGCTGTATTGGATATCTGCCGACTGATGTCAGAGATCTAGCAAAAAAGTCCTGTCTATACTTGCAGTGACCAGCACTCAAAGCCACCTCAGCATCTAAGATCTGTAGGAAATTTACAATAGAAAGTTTTGCATAGGCTCATAGAAAAAAAAGGGAGATGTTACAGATATTAAGAAGAAATTAGACCTTACCTGCTAATTGTCTTTCCTTGAGTTCTCTCTGGGCCAGTCCAGGACATTTAGGACATTTGGGTAGTCAATCCCCTCCAGCAGCTGAGGACTAAATACTGAAACTTTGCTGACAGCTTATCCAGCTCCCCCTGGTGTCAGAGAGTCAGTCTTATAGTATCAAAGCAGCGGAACTCAAACTACAACTGGAACAAACAAAAACAATAAACGAACTCTAACTTCCGGACAACGTAGTCCGTTCTACAGGTAGCATTCTCTGAAAGATTATTCCTTGTTCTTAGCTCCTTTTTTTTTTTTTTCTTCTTGGAAAAGTCCCTGCTATGTTTTCGAGGAACCCCCAAAATCCCCTTGCAATATGTTCTCCACTGTCCCCAGCTCCGGCTACTAGCCCAGTAAGTTATCATATCTCTGAAGCACCAGCCAAGGACACTGCCATCTTTATCCCTCGCAGACATCATGGGTGGGTCCTGGACTGGCCCGGAGAGAACTCAAGGAAAGACAATTAGTAGGTAAGGTCTAATTTCTTCTTCCTATTCGTCTCTCCGGGCCAGTCCAGGACATTTGGGCAGTACCAAAGCAGTACCTAAATCTGGGAGGGACCTGCAAGCACCGCAATAATGGCTGAGGCACCCACTCTAGCATCCTCCCTTGCCTGAATATCCAACTGATAGTGCTTCGCAAACGTATGCAGCGTAGACCACGTCGCCGCCCAACAGATATTCAGCGGTGGTACTAACGCATACTCCGCCCACGAGGCTGCCTGACCTCTAGTCGAATGAGCTCTGAGCCCCACCGGAGCCGACTTGCCCTTTGACTCATACGCCGCCCATATCGCATGCTTCACCCAACGAGCGATAGAGGCTTTGGTGGCCGCCTTTCCTTTAGCCGGCCCACTAAAGAGGACAAACAACCTGTCGGACTGCCGAAAAGACTCCATCTCCTTAAGGAATCTACACAGCATGTGTCCCAAATCCAGCCACCTAAGTGAGCGATTCAACTTTCCACCCCCTTGTGCACTAAAGGTGGGAAGTGAGACGGCTTGATTCACGTGAAAACTGGACACCACCCTCGGTAGAAAGGACGGCACTGGCCGCAAAACTACCTTTTCGGCCGAAAATTGGATGTACGGCGCCCTGCACGAGAGAGCTTGCAGATCTGAAATGCGTCGTGTGGAACACAATGCTACCAAAAAAGCCATTTTCCAGGACAACTCTCGGAGATTTCCTGACAACTGAGATTCAAATGGAGGTTCCATCAACGCTTGCAGAACCAAATTCAAATCCCAAGGAGGAACGACTGGTCTAACCGGAGGCCTAATGTTTTTTGCGGCACGCAGGAAGAAAAAAAGAAAAGAAAAGAAAGCTCTGAATCTCGCTATCTCCACCAACAGACTCCAGCAAAAGGCGTGGCCCCGAGAAACCTGACCGCGTGTTGCTCCTGCCGAAAAATGTGATCCCCGCTAAAAGCAGAAGAAACAATCCGTCGGCGGCGATTCCCAAGCCGGCGTAAGTAATAGAGCACCCCGTGCAATCAGCCTTACCTGGAACCCCGAAAGAGGCTAACAGATCAGCAATCCGCTTGGCCGCTGCTAGCGGTCAGCTGGACATTGCTGAAATCGGAGGCAGGGACGAGGACTCTAGGGTTCCCAGGTCTGTTTCTGGTGCCACAAATTCTCCCAAAGAGGCAGGCTCTGCTCTTATATGCCGATCGGTCTAGTCGGCAGGAGAACCGGAGCTCCATTGCTCAGCAATTAGTTGTTGTTTTTTTGATTGAAGAACAAAGAATTTCCTCGTTGCTCTGCCCTGCTAGGGCAAAAACAGCCACCATTAGATCATCACCTTTCTCCTTCCTTATCTTTATTCATACCCTTTAATTAATTTTTTTTTAAACTATTAAATATTTCCTATCCACCTCTCTGGGGAGCTGGTCAACTCGACGTCCTATTCAGCTGCTGAGGACTGAAAGACTGACTCTCTGACACCAGGGGGTGCTGGATAAGCTGTCAGCAAAGTTTCAGCATTCAGTCCTCAGCTGCTGGAGGGGATTGACTACCCAAATGTCCTAAATGTCCTGGACTGGCCCAGAGAGATGAATAGGAATTGAAACTGTTGCCACTTAGTGGCTCATTGTTTTGTCTCACTGTTTACCTACTGCTTTATTGTTGTTACCTTTGATCTTTTGATGTAATGAATGATGGCTCCTGTGCTTCAGATGTTTTAGTGTGTCTTTATTTTTGACTCTGAAACAGGTCCTGTGCTCCCTTCGTGCAGTCTTGTTCATGGCTCCTATGTCTCTCCTTCAGTAAGCTGGCTGCTGTTCATGCCTCTTTTGCCTCTCGTTTGGCAGGTGAGACTGTCTGCCGCACTATCCTTTTTGCATTTTCCAGCCCCCTCCTCTTGCTGAACAGACTTAGGGTTCCCTGCCTATGCAGTTCACAGTTCCTTCTGACGGCTGCTCTTTCCCCATGTCCCTGTGTATAGTTCTGTCTGTGTATGCAAAGGCACAAACAAACCTAGGTGAACAGACTGGTAGACAAACAGATAAATATAGATAGACTGACCCTTGACAATAGACGTTATCACCTGTTGTAGAACACATCTAATTTATTAATAGAAAACTAAACATAGCTTTTGAGTAAGGAGGCACCTTTGTAAGATTTATGAATGTTTAAAACACAAGCTTTCAGAACTATTTAGGTCCCTTCATGATTGTCAGGAGGGACCTCAATAGATTTGAAAGCTGTCGTATTTAAATATTTGATAGTGTCAAAATGGAAACTATAAGGATGTACCTGCTCCAAGGAGGAGTTGAAAATCTCAGAAGAATCCCATGGTTCCTCGGCATTTTGTGATTATGCACCATGAAAAATATTGAATGTTTACAAGTATTGATAATGATTTTCCTTTTTTGCAACTTAAAGATAAAGAGAGTTGAGCGCTGACAAGGAGAATTATTTAACAGAATCATGAGGGTGGCAGGTTATTTGGGATGTGCCAGAGCAGGAACAGACTGCCTGCCGATGCAAAGCCTTATGTGCACGGAAGGCTGAGTTAGGAGCAGAGAAGAAAAGATGCAAATAGCATATTATCAGTGTGTTTTCTGTTATTTTTTTCAGGAGACTACAGGATGACAGAGGATCTTCTTCAAAGAGAACATTTTCCCTGTTGCTACGGAAAATGTTACCGGCTGATACATGGTGAAATTCACTAAAGCAGACTTGCTCTCCTTGCTTTTCTGCATCCTTATCCGAACTCCCACTTGTCCTGCATATTTTGCACTTCCACCTCAGCCCCAGGCCACCACCAAGCAGTCACTCTGTCTCTCTCCCTGCCCCAGGAGAGCCTCTTGCTCAGTCTACTTCATTTCCTCCTCACCAGCACCAGCAGTGAATCTCTTCTGTGATTCACCTTAGGAGAGGTAGGTGCTCTATTGCTCAAACCTGAGCAAACAACGTCTTGCCTTTTTGCTGATATCACTTCTTGGCTGTGCCAGACTTGAGGGTATCCTCAGTATCATGCTCCACAACCAAGGTTTCTGTCTCATGAGCACTGCTATTGATGGGTTGACAATTCCCCACAACATCAGGAGAAAAGAAGAAGCAATCAACATTTGGGTTTTGGCAAAGCAGTGTTTCCATATCCTTTTTCTCCCATAAAGGTGCTCATGGATTCTGACACAATGGGATCAGCTTCCACAAGGGGAGTTCCCGCTGGCAGTCTCAGTGGCAAATGGGATTGAAGCCGCACAGGCGGAGACATAGTTGTTTTGGGGCTGCACATTCAACCTTGGCTTATACAAAAGGCTACAACGCTTTTTGCTTTGTGGAGATGAAGGTCATTGTGGCTGAGAGATATCACACTATGCCTGAGGAAGTGTCTGATTCCAGTGTAGTCTGAGGAGCTTGGCCTTGGGGATCCTTGGAGGCAGATGTCTCTTTACAAGAAGCACTTTCATTTCCCTAAAAAAAAAGAAAAACTTGTATACAGTGCCTAGTGAAATTCTTCACACCCCTGTAGATTCTTCACAACCTGCTGTCTGCTGTTTAAAAAATACAGTTCAAAATGCATTAAAGTAGTTTGATCTACTCTACATACTGTACACTTTCACCATGAAACAACATGTATGTTGTTGTTATGTGCCATCGAGTTGGTATCGACTCATGGCGACCCTCAGGATAGCTGTCCTAAACTGTATTCAGGCTTCAAGTCATTGTTGATAGAGTCTCATATAAAGACACATTGACTCCACTATTTAACCTTGTTATGATATCATTACTTAGCAGATAGAATCTCCCGGATAACTTATCCGAGACTGAATGGATAAGTTATCCAGGAGATTCTATCTGGCTCTGGAGTAAAATAAGTTGGTTGGCTTTAGATTCCCTGAAGCCGCTGTGGTGAAATGCTGGAGGGATGTCCCAGCGGGTGTCGGGATTGATTGATTGAATATCTCAAGCTACTGAGCTAACAAGAAGGATATATGTTTGATGTGAAGACTGCATACTAGAGAATAAGTGAAGAATTAGTTGTAGAGAAGTAGTCTTGAAGTTACACAAATATGTTTATCTTCATATGATTTGCTGAGTGCTTGTTGATATCTTTATTTGATATGAGAGAGGGTGAGCAAACCGTTGATGTATGGCACTCAAATTAAACCACCTGATTCACTGGTTGTGGACTGTAGGTGGTGTTTGAGAGATCTGAGGTTTGCCCTTCTATTTTTCATCTCTGCTAAGTAATGATATTATAACAAGGTTAAATAGTGGAGTCAATGTATCTTTATATGAAGTATCATAATTTGGCTCTGGTAATGACCCTATCGTCGATTGTTAATAGAGTGGCATCCATAGCTGCTGTTACTGTATTGATCTGTGTCATTGCTGGCCTTCCTCTTTGGTGTTGATCTTCAACCTTGCCAAGCATGATGTCTTTTTCTAATGGCCTCTCTCTTCGCATGATGTGTCCAAAGTATGACAGTCAAAGTCTTATCGTCTGAGCTTCTAAAGAAAGCATTGGTTTGATCTCTTCTAGTACTGACTGGTTTGTTCTTCAGGCAGTCCATGGTATACACAATATTCTTTGCCAGCACCATAATTCAAAGGTATTGATTTTCTTCTTGTCTATCTTTTTCACTGTCCAACTTTCACATCCATAAGATGTTATTAAAAATACCATGGCTTGGTCAAGTTGAAAACATTTATAGAAAGATTCAAAAACCAGAATTGTGTAAATCCTCAGACCCTTTTCTACTAGGAAACCCAAATTAGTTATGGCTAGAAAAACTGCCTTAACAAGGCTCATAATAAGTTAAATTCAGGCTATCAGTGCCTATACACAGTAAGGAATTTATTTCTTTATTTAACCTGTTTTATATACCACCTTATCCTTCAATCAAAGTGGTTTACAATGTAACTTGATTGGGTACATTTGAGAAGGTCAGGTAGGGAAGGGGATGGTGGTGAGGTTATATACATAAATACAATATTTACAGGTAGATCATGTGTAAGTTAGATGTGGTTATGTCCATAATTGTAGCTATGGGCTCTGGGAGTGCCCAAAGTACTCTGTGAATAGCAAGGTCTTCATAATATTCTGGAAATCCATGGTATCACTCATGACTCTCATTGCTTCAGGAAGTAAGTTCCATAGTGCAGGTGCAAAGAGTGACGGTGCTCTTCTGTGGGCGTGATGAGCTTATTTTCCATGTTGCTTGACCTGGGCTGGAGTCCTTGATTTATTTATTTATTTTTTACCACACTCTTTAGAATCAGTGCGGTTTACATGCATATTAACAGGTACTTTTTTTATTCCCTTGTCCCCGAAGGGCTCCCAATCTAAGTGTACCTGAGGCAATGGAGGGTTAACTGGCTTGCCCAAGGCCACAAGGAGTGGCCATGGGACTAGAAACCCCGGTCCCTCCGGCCTGAGGTTGCTTGTCCACATGCAGGAATTGAACCCCTGGCCCTTTGGCCTGAGGTAATCTGTCCCAACCACTGAGCCAGTGCTCCCTCTGATTATTATGTTCTGAAGGGCAATAGCTGAAGCATTGTGAATGATTTTGAATATATTTAGAATTGCTTTATATCTTGCACATGCATGGATGGGCAGCCAGTGCAGCTGTTGGAGTATTGGTGTGATGTGCTCATTTTTTGCTGTGTTTGTAATAATCTGGGCTGCTGTATTTCATACCAGTTGGAGAGAGTGGATGGATTGCTGGTTAAGCAAAGTGCCATAGTCTAGTATGGGTGTGATTATTACTAGAGATACCAAGTGGAAGTGCTCCTGGTTTATGACTGGTTTGAGCCTCCTAATAAGCTTCAATCTATGGTATGCTTTTGCAGCTGTTTTGATGATGTGGGTCTGAAGGTTGAGGTTCTTGTCTAGAGTGATGCCCAGGTATTTTAATTCTTCTTTCACTGTTGTTTTGTCCTGGATGTTGATTGTTTGTGGTGGATTGAAGTTAGTACTTCTGGAGATAAACAGTGCTTCTGTCTTGTCATAGTTCCTTGACAGGTTGTTGTTGGTGAGCAATATGGTCATCTCTTCAAGGCATTTAGTTATGGGCACAAGGTCAGGTGCATCTATGTTGATAGGAGTATAGACCATGATGTCATCTGCATATATGTGGTAATGCATCTTGTGTTGCTTAATGATATTGGGGGCTATTCATGCCAGCTGCATGCCCCAACTAACCTCTGTGCGCAATCAGAAGGGAAGTTAGTCAGGGTTGGGGAAGAGGCAATCTGTGGCGGAGAATGGGCGGGAAGTGGGCGGTCACCAGCCCTGGACATACAGGGCCGATTCTCATGTCGGCCCCGTACGTCCAGGGCCAGCAAAATGGCTGGGAAAGCCATTCTACCACCAGGGTGGAATAACTTCCCTGGATGTTTCTTTTTGGTGCACTTAGGGCATGAAAGGGGATGGGGGGGGGGGGCAAAGTTAATAGCCCGCAGCTCGACCCTGGCCTTAGGAGGCCAGATCAGGGTTGGGCTGTGGGGAATTAACTTTTTTAGCAGCGGCCGGCATCGCAGCTTTTAAATGGAGCCACGGTGCCATGGCAATAGGACACCATGGCGCCGCGGCTCCATTTAAAAGCCCTGGCTGAGTTAGCCGGGCTATGGCTGTATGTGCAGACCAGGACTGAATTGCAGTCCCGGCCTGCATGTACATGCCTGTTCGCGATTCTGACCCCGCGGAGCTAGACGTGCCTCACAGAATCAGAATCGTGATCTTCTTTGTACGTCCAGGTCAGCCCGGATGTAACAAAGAGATGTACGTTGGGATAAGAATCGGGCCCATTGCTTATGGGCTGTATGTATAGGTTAAAGAGAATGGATGACAGAGCGGATCCTTGTGGGATGCCTTGTGGTATGGCGAACACGTTGATTTGCTTTCACCACATTTGACCTGCTGTTTGGTTATTGAGGTATGACTCAAACCACTTTATTGTGTTGTTGCACAGCCCAGTTTCTCGTAGCCGTTGTAGCATTATGTTGTGGGAAACCATATCAAAGGTGGCTGATATGTACATAAAGATTAAGAGGAATCCTTTTTTGACATTGTCAATGCCCCTTATGAGACTTTCAAATAGGGAGGTTAGCAGAGTTTTGACATTGTGCTGTTTCTTGAACTCATGTTGATGGAGGTCCAGAGGTGCATTCAGGTCATTGTGCCTTGTAGCTGCTTTTGGAAAGACTGTTCAATGATTTTCACATTAAATGGCAGGCTAGAGATTGGCCGATAGGATTTTGGGTCTGCTGGGTTTAGGGTGGCGTTTTTAAGGATTGGTCATACCATTGCTTGCTTGAGGGAAGGTGGCATATAGCCCTGTTGAAGAGACAGCTCTACTATCTTTTGGAGGTGCTGGCTAAGTTGTTCCTTTGAAGCTTGTCAGCCAATGAGATTGTTGTGTTCAAGGCATCCACAATGTGTTTGATCTGGAGCACTGAGGGAATGGTAAAGTCATCCCAGGTTTTTTGATGTTCAGAGGCTGTTGGGTTGTTTGTTGTGGGAGCAGGGTTTAGTGTGAGATTTCTGTTTGTTGGTTATGAAGTTTGCAAAATTTTGAGGGTTTATATGCTGGACATCTTGCTGTATTGTATCTCTGGTGAGCTTCTGTATGATGTTAAAGAGCTCTCTTGGTCTATTCACTGACTTCATAATGGTATTGGTGGGGTATTGTTGTTTTCATTCGTTGATTAGGTTGTTGTATTCCAGCTGCCTAGTTCTGTATTGGAGTAGGGTGTCCTGTGTCTTATCCCGCCTCCCTTTTCTATCGAGCTTCCTCGGTGCATGCATTGCTTCTCTGATTGCATCCGAGTACCAGGTTGCATTGGATCTCTTGCAGGTGCATGTGTGATTTTGGCTGGTAGTTTATGCTGCTGTAGAAATAGTGTTGTTCCAGTTTTCAATGATTTTGTCTAGGCTGTGGCTGTCTTGTTGGAGTTTCAGGATTATCTCCTGTAAGAATGCATCTTTGTGAAAGTTCTAAATTTTCTGTTGATGTGTCCTTCTTCTTCTTGGTGGTTAGTAGGGCTTTCAATTAGCAATGAGAATGTTATTGCAAAGTGATCCAACCAGGGTATAGGGGTGATTGTTGTGGCTGTGGTTTGGTCTTGTTCTATTAGTTGCTTTGAGATGAAGATGAGTTGTTCCATGTTGATGCATGGGAGCATTCACTAATTGGGTGTATTGTAGGGATTCCATTGCTTTGAGGAACACTCTAGCTTCTTTGTTGGCTGTGGAGCAAAGGTTATAGTCTCCCAGGGCCATGAGCGGTTTATGTTGGGTGCTGTGTGCACAGATTGTCTCCGGTATAGTGGATATTTCTTTGGATTTGGCATTTGGTGGTCTGTATGTGAGGCATATACTCAGATATTTGTTGAAGATGGTGATTGTGTTGATCTCTGCTGTGTCGATAGAGGAGGTGGTTTTGAATCTGTAGTGGTTTCTAGCCAGTATTAGTACCCCCTCCTCTTTTGTGTGTTCTAGAGTAGTTGAATGCTGCGTATTCAGGTGGGGTAATTTGGTTTAGTATGACCTGGTTCGTGTCTATCTGCCAGGTTTCTGTGATGCATATGTAACCCGAAGGGTTAAAAATGAGGTTTGTTAAAAGAAATATATTAATCACTCCCTTAGGATGAGCTGGGGATCTTTTGATTGGTGGAAGTGAAAAGAGCTTTCTGATTGGCTGAAGGGGTTGTAGCAGGCCCAGAGGGAAGCCGGGGCCTAAATTACAGCTCTGCTGAGAATAGTTCCAGGAGTTTAGGTGGAAAGTTACCCAAAACGATGTAAACCCCAGGGAGATCTGGAGGTCCTGTAGATTTTTTAAAAGGGGTCTAGTTTGTGTAAAGGGGATATAGGAAGATCAAATGTGGAATCAGAATTTGGAAATTTTAATGTTTAAGGGTTTAATTTTACAGGGTTTAATGTTTAGGGGGTTAAATTCATTAGAAGGGTATAAATTTGGGCTCCAATAAAATTGAGGGTTGTAAATAAAATAAGCAAATAGGTTCTAGATTTTAAAAAGCATATTTTATACTGAATTTAGGGATAAATGAACTTTGTGTCTTGGGGGGCTACCAAAATTGATTACTGGATTACATTCGACGTGGGGGATACCTGAAGGGATAATTTAATTTTTGAAATAGATTAGGGTAAGTTTGGAAATTTGTTTTGTTTAATATTGGAAAGAAACTGTAGTACACTTGTCCTTTGCACAATTCAAATTTTAAAACCACTGTGAGAAGGCTGCTGAGATCCTGATTAAGAGGGTGCCAATGTTATTATGTTAATAAGATATATTGATATAGTTTGGGGTAGGAAAAGGAAATTCACATAGAAAGTAATATGAAAAAGTGGTTTAAAATGGAGATTACATGAATATTCTAATAGTAAACAACCTTTAGAATTTTAGCAATGCAGCGCGTGATAGGTTAGTGGCAGTCACACGGGCTGAGTGGAATTCCTGTCTCCTAGGAAACTAAAGTTTTACTGTTTAACAGACACAGACAGCTCTACCTGGAGAGAAGGTGCGTTTTGGAAGGATGTCCAGAGAGCACAGCCAGAGAGCAGAGTTAAGGGCAGAGATAAGTGAAATAGCATAGTAGTGTCTCTATCATTCTCTCATGGGAGGATTGATGCAAGCTAGTTTTTATTTATGTGCAGAGAGATATTGAGTTGAGCTTGTTGTTTTAAAGAGAAGTTTTGCTCTGCAGTTTCTCTGAAGACACATTTGTAGATGGATAAGAGAAACTTACTATGGTCAGAGAAGTATTATTCTGCAAATTGAAATAGTTCTTTAACTGCAATCTGTCTTAGTTAAATAGCAGTGCAGGATTGTTCTGTTCTAAATGTTGTTTCCTGTGAAAAGATGTATTGCTAATGGCAATTTATAAAGTGTTGATAAACTCATTGTATGCTAAGCTGCAGAGTTTGCAAAAGAGGAGAGTTGCATCTCAATACTGTAACACTGTTCTTTAGGAAAAGAGTTTATACTATGTTGGTCTGAAATACAGTGCCTATAAGAGAAGTGTTATTGAAGGTGTGAAACAACACTGTTAGACAGGAAATATTGAATTGCCAAAATATGTGCAGAAGTAACAGAGAGAGAATCTAGCTTTGTAAGGTACAAGTTGTTACAACCTAAAGAAGAAGCTCAAAGCTCCTATAGAGTGTAATGAACAATAGGAGAACGACTGATAAAACAGGTAGCATGGAATTTCAATTATCTTTTTATTTTTCACCCATAGATAGAGCCCCATAAGTATACTAAAGTTGTCCCAGTCAAGTTTTCTAAAGATATTCAGGGAGAGTCAGGGTTTTCCTTCATTTGATTTTTTTAAAGATAGGTGAGGGTGAAGAACCTTGGATCTACTCTGCAAGGGCCCCAATGCTCCTACCGGTGAAGAAGAAGTACAGCGCTGATTGTACCAACGCCTACCAACTTGGGAGAAGGAAGCTAAGTATAGACTGCTGCAGTGGACTTTATGCTTGAAATTATAATAAAATTTGGGGAAGGGGGAAACTATTGTGTGAATATTCTTGATGTTATGTTGAATAAAATGTGAATTCTTTACATTTGAAAACTGCTTGAGTGCTTTAAGTTAACAACAAGGTGTATGCTAAAGTAGCACTCTTAAGGAAACGTAAAACCCCTATTTATGTGCGCCCTGCTGTGAAGACTGGGGGGATGTGTGGTCCGGCTCTTGGGGAATAACAACTGGCCTGCTACCGTGATCAGTAGTCGACACCCCTGTCGGCCGCTGCAATCAGAGCCTGGGCCAGCGCCGAACCCCGAGGGGGTCACACATACAATGTCCACTTTATGGGCTGATCTAAAAGTACCTCTAGATGAAAAACATATGGCTTTTCTTCAGCAGTGACTTCCTTCTTGCCATCCTCCTATAGAAGCCATGTTTGTGGAGTAATCTTGAAATTGTTGAATAGGCGATGTTTTTACCTGTCTCAGCCAGAGTCCACTGCACTTCTTTTATTGTATTCTTAGACTTCATAATGACCTTCCTCAGTCATTTCCTTAATCCACCTCTACTAACTTTGGAGGGATGGCATGACTGAGGCAATATTTTGGGTCTGCCTAACTATTTTTATTTTACAATAATGGACCTGAAATTTTCTTATAGCCTTCCAATCTCTCTACTTTTGAATAACTTACAAAGTTCTTTAGGTTGCTCCAGTTTGGCATTTTTAGACATTTGTTTTAAATTTACAGAACAGAAATTGCTTGATCTCTCACATAGCATATGTAAAGAAATACTTACTGCACACGTGAGAGAAGGTTCTGTGATCCAATGAGAACAAAGTGAGACTTTTTTTGGTCTCAATGCTAAGTGATATATATGACAAGTAACACAGCATATCACTCTGCTAACACCATCCCTACAATAAAGTATGGAGGTGGCTGGATTTTTCTCAGTGTTCTCCCCAGAAAATGTTGTCAGTTGGGTGTTATAAGGGAGTAGCTTGATGGACTGCATTATAAGCTGGCTGATGGCAATGTAACTAGCTGTCTTTCAGGATGTTGCATATGCAATGCAATGTGTGCCTTTGAGTCAGTCCTGACTCCTGGCAACCCAGAAGCTCCTGGGTTTTCTTGGCAGTGTCACTGGAAGTAGATTGCCAGACCTTTCTTCTGAGGCAGTGGAGGGTTAAGTGACTTGCCCAAGGCCACAAGGAGTGCTAGTGGGAATTGAACCCTGGTTGCTTGGTTAATAAGCCAGTGTTCTAACCACTAGGCTACTCCATGGTGTGTTTATGTGTCACTGTTTCAAATTCAAGTGTCTAATACATTCATATTATATCTACATATGTCTCTGGGACAGAGGGTGAAGCAGATAGACGTGCAGATGGTGTTCTCTTCAATTCTCCCTTTTGAGGGTAAAGGCCAAGGCAGAGAAGCTCACGTCCTGGAGATGAATGCATGGATGCATGGATGGTGTCTTCGAGAGCATTTTAGTTTTCTGGACCATGGGATGATGTTCCAAGGGCTGCAGAGCAGAGATGGTATCCATCTGTCCAAGAATGGTCGAAGTGTCTTCAGCAGCAGACTGGCTAACCTACTAAAGAAGGCTTTAAACTAGATTCATTTGGGATGGATGAAGAAAGCCCCCAGATAAATGAAACATTAAATACCTTGGTAGAAAAGGGTAATAGGAGCAACATCTGGAAAGCGGTGTGTATAAATGCCCGTAGCATGGGAAATAAGATCTCAGATGTTGAGGGTTTAATGGAAGAGGCTGACTTGGATTTAGTGGTGGTTACGGAGACATGGTTCATCAAAAACCATGATTGGAATATAATTATACTAGGCTATATTATATTCAGGAAGGACAGGGTAGGAAGAAGGGGAGGTGGAGTGGCACTATATGTCAAAAATAATTTTAAGGTTATAGAATTGCAGGGCTTAAAAGGAAGAGAGGAGGCACTGTGGATTAAACTAGAAAGAGGTAAAGGGAAATCCATTAGTATTGGCGTTATATACAGATTTCCCTCACAAGACATAGAAGTCAATGAAGATTTAATAGAAGACATACACAGTATTGCCATGAAAGGGGAAGTGCTACTAATAGAGGTGATTTCAATATGCCGGATGTGGATTGGTACATCCCTATTGCGGTGTCATCTAGAAGTAAGGAGATCCTGGATTCTCTACAGAGAGAACTATTCAAGCAACTGGTAACAGAACCCACACATGATGGGGCCATACCAGACTTAGTGCTTACCAATGGGGAAAGTGTTTCTGATGTTACAGTGGGAGTTCATCTCGTATCCAGTGATTACCAGTGATTACCAGCCCCCTCTGTGGGCCTGAAAAGAGCGAACCTCTAAGCGTGCCCGCGCTTGCGTGCCCGCGCTTGCGTGCCCGCGCCTGAGGGCCGCGCAAGAGGGCCCTTTGGCACGGCCCTTAGGCTAAGGCGCTTAGTCTACCCTTTTGCACTGAAACAACGAAGAAATATGCAACATTGAATCTGCATCTACACCTAAGTACAGCTGAGCTCCCCCAGGGTTGAGCTCGCGTACCTCACCCCATCTACAGATCTTCCACCGCAGCAAGTATACCCTCAACAATCTCTAGTTATCTGACTTTCACAACCTAGATCTTGATCTTACTTTACCACTCTGTTTATACTGATAAGCCAGATCAGGTCTCATTGTTTACTGTCATATACTGTCCTTAATTCACCATTTACTGTTGTCAGTAGCTTTCCTACAGTTTTGTTGTCAGCAGCCTATCTTCTTATAATACTTATACCGTTAAACTAGATCAGGTTTCATTGTCAGCTGTTATACAATTTCCTGAATATACTAATAATTGTGAGTCTGTCTCCCCATATTTGTATTTTTTTCTAATTGTCCTCAGTGGTGGGTTCCTTACCTTACTCCATTGCTGTTAAAGTTTTAAGGTTTTAAACTTTCTCTTAACCTATCTGCAGGGGCTACCCCTCCCCCACCCCCTGCAGAGTTACTGTTGTAAACCTCCATTTTTTCTGAGCTGCACGTGGGTTTGCTTACATTGCCTTCTGTTCTGTGAGAGGAGAAGTGCTGTTTTGGAGCTCTCCCAAAAGGAGATATTTGCTGTGTTTGCTGCATAACTGAGTCTGTCTCCAAATAATTGTGAGTCTGTCTCCCCATATTTGTCTTTTTTTCTAATTGTCCTCAGTGGTGGGTTCCTTACCTTACTCCATTGCTGTTAAAGTTTTAAGGTTTTAAACTTTCTCTTAACCTATCTGCAGGGGCTACCCCTCCCCCACCCCCTGCAGAGTTACTGTTGTAAACCTCCATTTTTTCTGAGCTGCACGTGGGTTTGCTTACATTGCCTTCTGTTCTGTGAGAAGAGAAGTGCTGTTTTGGAGCTCTCCCAAAAGGAGATATTTGCTGTGTTTGCTGCATAACTGAGTCTGTCTCCAAATAATTGTGAGTCTGTCTCCCCATATTTGTCTTTTTTTCTAATTGTCCTCAGTGGTGGGTTCCTTACCTTACTCCATTGTGTGTGCCAATAGTTCAGGAACAGCCTACTAGCTGGTGACACTTAGGTTCCCACCCACCCTACCCCTCACCCCTCCCACCCCAGGGGCTACATTGCCTATATAGTGGTCACAGACGTGCCATCTATCATTCCAAACTTGGGTTAGAAGCCACATCGTATTCTTCTTTTCTTCTTCTTCCTCTTCTGGGACGGCATAAACATGTCGTGTATTCAGTGCAATAACTGCGGTACGTTCATTCAAAGACAAATCATTTGGAAACTAAGAGCTTGTCCTATATGTCTAAAGTCAGCTGCCATGCATGACGAACTAACTTTACTAAGGAAAGACCTAGCTGCCATGCATATAGAAGTATCTCTACTGAGGGAGGAAGTGGCTGCAATGAAGCGCACCTCTCCTAGGATACAAACTGAACAAACTCCACCACCGCTCCCACAAAGAACCAAACGCCCCAGAAACAAATGGATCACAGTGGGTTCTGGTAGATTGCGACCTGTAACACATAGACATCCTATACATCAAGAGATATCCCTGCACAATGCCTTCTCTGCCTTGGCTAATGAGGATGCCCAATTCAAAGAACCTGAAGGGCCTTTAAATGAGTCAGACAATGCCCAATCCTCTGCTAAAGCACTAAATATGAAGAAAACCTCATCAAACAGAAAACTACTACTAATTGGAGATTCCATCATCAGAGGCACCAACTTGGGAACACAGTTCAAAGGAGAGAAGATAGTCATGTGCCTACCAGGCTCTTCAGCCAGCAGGAATACAAACCAAGTTGTTGAATTACTTAGTGCAAAAAGTGAACATTCCAAACTTGATGTTATTATCCACCTAGGCACAAACGACTTGGCTAGGAACAGTGCCTCTACAGCCCAAAAGGACTTCCAATCTCTGGGGGAGAAACTCAAGCACGTTGTTAACACTGTTGCATTCTCAGAAGTTCTACCTGTTCTTGGTAAGGGGACAAAAAGACTGCATCGCATTAACAGCTTTAATACATGGCTCCAGACCTGGTGCAGAAAAGAAGGATTCAGATTTATTGGCAACTGGGACAACACATGGATCAACAAGAGACTATACTGTGCTGATGGACTACATCTCTCTTCCACGGGGAAAAGAATCCTAAGTGAAAAATTCAGGCAGTATGTGGACATGCATTTAAACTAGGAAAAGGGGGTGACGGATGTGGAAGGTCAACATCTGCATGCCACCCCCAACAAAAGCAGAACAACATCAGAAACAGCCACACTTTTAAACCACACATCAAAAACATGTGGGAGGAAGTGGGCAGAACAAAATCAATGCAAAATACACACAAGCCAGGAAAGTGCTGGAAAGCAATGAGCACAAATGCTCGAAGCTTAGCCAACAAAATTCCAGACCTGGAAGCCCTAACGGTGGAAACAGACTTGGACATTGTGGCCATTACAGAAACATGGTTTAATGAATCACATGATTGGGATATAGCCATAGCTGGCTATAATCTATTCAGGAGGGACCGAGAAAATGGAAAAGGAGGAGGAGTAGCCTTGTATGTCAAAAGCAATATTAAAGCTACTGAAATGCAGGGGACATGGGGAAAAGAAGAAGCGCTCTGGATTGCGTTGGAGAGAGGAGATGGCACTGTCATCCATATTGCTGTAGTCTATAGACCTCCGACTCAAATTGAAGAGAGAGACAATGAATTGATTAGAGATATTGCCAAGATAGCATCAAAGGGGGAAGCAATCATATTGGGTGACTTTAATCTACCTGATGTGGATTGGATTACTCCTTCTGCACATCTGGAAAGAAGCAAAAGAATTGTGGATGCTCTCCAAGATGCATTATTTAGACAAATGGTGATGGAACCAACCAGGGAAAGCTCAACGCTGGATGTAGTGCTCACCAACGGTGATAGTGTGTCAAAGGTCTGCGTGAGTGCCCCTGTGAGCAACAGCGACCATCACACGGTGTGGTTTGAAATAAAAGCCATGGCACAGGCCAATCATAGCAAGCTCAGAGTCCTAAACTTCAAATACACTAACTTCAATCAAATGGCAGAGTATGTAAAGGAGGAGATGACGGGGTGGGAAGAGATAAAGGAAGTGGAATTGCAATGGGCTAAACTAAAGGAGGCATTGAAAGAAGCAACAGATAAATATGTAAGAAAAGTAAATAAAAGCAAGAGGAGAAGGAAACCTATTTGGTTTTCCAAAGAGGTGGCTGCTCATATAAAGGCAAAAAACACAACTTTTGCAAAATTCAAAAGCTTGCAGACCGAAGAACACAGAAATGAATACAGGATCAAACTCAAAGAGACAAAACGAGAAATAAGGATAGCAAAATCAAAGGCAGAGGAAAAGATGGCTAAAGATGTTAAGGGTGGCAACAAACATTTCTTCAGGTATATTCGGGAAAGGAAAAAGATCAGAGTTGGAATTGCAGGACTCAGAAGTGCTGGGAAAGGACTCGTGGAAAGTGACACTGAAAAAGCAGAATTGCTAAACAATTACTTCTGCTCTGTGTTTACTAAAGAAGATCCTGGGGATGGACCAGCTGTGACTCCCAAATATAAAAATGGGAATGAAGTAGATACCACACCATTCACAGCAGAAGAGGTGTTAGAACAACTTGCTAAACTGAAAGTGGACAAAGCCATGGGACCGGATGGGATACATCCCAGGATACTGAAAGAGCTCAGAGAGGTTCTTGCAGGACCGTTAAAGGATGTCTTCAACAGATCCTTGGAAACAGGAGAGGTTCCTCAGGACTGGAGAATGGCTGATGTCGTACCTCTACACAAAAGTGGTGACAGGGAAGAAGTGTCAAACTACAGACCCGTGAGCCTTACCTCGGTGGCAGGAAAAGTAATGGAGGCGCTCCTGAAAGAGCGAATAGTGAACTTTCTGAAAACCAACAGCTTGCAAGACCCGAGGCAACATGGTTTTACCGAAGGACGATCTTGCCAGACAAATCTGATCGAGTTCTTTGACTGCGTGACGAGGGAACTAGATCAGGGGCATGCAATGGATGTCATCTACCTGGATTTCAGCAAAGCCTTTGATACTGTTCCTCATAGGAGGCTTACCAACAAACTCAGTAGCTTGGGGATGGGTCCAAAGATGGTAAACTGGATTAGAAATTGGCTGACTGACAGACGACAGAAGGTGATTGTACATGGAGCTCACTCGGATGAGAGGAAGGTGATTAGCGGGGTGCCCCAGGGTTCGGTCCTGGGCCCGGCACTGTTCAATGTATTTGTGAGTGATATTGCTGAAGGACTGGATGGAAAAGTCTGTCTTTTTGCAGACGACACAAAAATTTGCAACAGAGTGGACTCCCCTGAGGGAGTGGTTAACATGAAGAAAGATCTACAAAAGCTGGAAGACTGGTCTAAAGCTTGGCAACTACAATTTAATGCCAAAAAGTGCAGTGTCATGCACTTGGGTAGCAGAAATCCAAGAGAAATGTACAAGATAGGGGGAGAAAGGTTGGTATGCACAGTTCAGGAAAAAGACCTTGGTGTGATTATCTCTGCTGATCTCAAGGTGGCAAAACAGTGCGACAAGGCAGTGGCAAAAGCCAGGAGGATGTTGGGCTGCATACAAAGAGGGATTACCAGCAGAAAAGAAGAGGTACTTATGCCACTGTATAGGTCACTGGTGAGGCCTCACTTGGAATACTGCGTTCAGTTTTGGAGACCATATCTTGCAAAGGATGTAAAAAGACTGGAGACTGTTCAGAGGAAGGCGACCAAAATGATTTGGAGCCTGCGTCAGAAGCCCTATGAGAAGAGACTTGAAGACCTAAATATGTATACCTTGGAGGAAAGGAGGCACAGGGGAGATATGATTCAGACCTTTAAATACTTAAAGAGAAATGATGAACAAACAAACCTCTTCCAAAGACGGGGAACCTGTAAAACTAGAGGGCATAACATGAAACTGCAAGGGGGTAAATTGAAAGGCAATGTCAGGAAATATTTTTTCACTGAAAGGGTGGTGGATGCTTGGAATGCCCTCCCGATGGAAGTGGTAGGGGCGAACACGGTGACGGAATTCAAAAAGGCATGGGACAAACACAGAGGATCCCTTTACAGAAATAGGAAAAAAACCAAAATAAACGGTACCATCTAACTTCCGAACCATATAACGTCTCAACAAATAGGGGTGTCCTATATGGAGTGGTGGGTTTACCCCTGAACAAGGATATGGAGAGGGGTGGCCTGCGCGGAGCGACAGGTGCACCTACTCTTGCCGTCTCGCAGGGCAGACTGGATGGACCATGCTGGTCTTTATCTGCCGTCAACTACTATGTTACTATGTTACTATGTTACTATGTTACTATTTACTGTTGTCAGTAGCGCCCCTATATTACATTAATAATCCTATCAGTAACATATTTTCATTCTATACTGTTGTCAGTAACTATCATATATGTCATTACTGTTGTCAGTAGCATACTGTTGTCAGTAGCATCATTACTGTTGTCAGTAGCATCCCTACTCACTACTGTAGCCAGTAGCTATCACTAAATCCAATACTGTTGTCAGTAGCACTCATTCAATTTTTAATATTGCCTCTAGCAGCTTTCCCTTAACCCTGCATAGCCTCATTTGTCAGTGACTTACTGCCTTCTCAAATTATCCAACCTTGTATATAACTGCATAACTCTACTAACAGTAGCTCACATCAAATTCTCCTACAAACTACCAACATACACCATAATGATACAAACAAACACCATGCTACTAAAAGTTTCTTACCTCTTCATATCTCTAACAATCCTAATCGACCTAACTCTAAGTCTCAACAGTAAAAACCACATGACAATCCCTATAATCCATACATCCAATCGAAACAATCTACTTATTGGACACTATCACCCTCACAACCAATCAAAAATAAACTACCACAGACTCATTCAAATAAAACAGACTATCTCACAACACACAGTCCACTCAAACCCCCCTCAACATGCAATGTCATTATCGTGCATCCTTATAAACGCACGATCTTTGAAAAATAAGCTCCCAATTATTAATGACTTGTTATCTGACTTAAAACCTGATATTCTATGTATTACAGAGACATGGCTCTCTGATACTGATACAGTCCTTCTAAACCAACTTGACAACTTAAATTACGATATTACCCACACACATAGATCTAACAAAAAAGGTGGCGGTGTACTGATTATGACAAAAATAAACCTAAAAGCCAAGAAAGTTCTATCTAACACCTCCAATAACATTGACACTCTAATAATAGAAATCGGACAACTGAGAATCTGCTTAATATACAGACCTCCTAACCAAAACGCAGACAGTCTTCACTCACTAATTGAACTCCTTAATTCATCAACAGAACAAAACCCCCTAATTATCCTAGGAGATTTCAACCTCCCATCACTTGCAAATACTGATTCCAACCTCTTCCTGATAACCATAACTGACTTAGACTTCCATCAAATTATAAACATACCAACTCACACTAAAGGTGGTACACTTGACCTTGTCCTCCTTCCTCATTCACTATTTAAACTTTTCAACCCAGACTCCTTACAATGTACTGAAATACCCTGGTCTGATCATCATCTAATTAAAATAAACTTCACTTACAACATTATCGGTGTCATAAAACACACAAGAAATGACCAAACTATAAAATTCAAGAAATTCATTGAAACTGAATTTCTAGACTCTACAATACCCCACCTTTCATCATCTCCAACAGATTTAGATGAAGCGGTCAAAAACTGGCATACCACCATCAATAATGCAGCCACAATTAAACAAAATAATAAAAAGCCAACCAATACTAAAATCAAAATCACCCCATGATTCAACAGTACTTTAAAACATATGAAAAGAGATCTAAGAAAACTAGAAGCTAAATGGCGCAAAACCAAATCCACCATACACAAAGAATTATATTATAACCACCTCACATTATACAAGGAAACCTTAGACAACACAAAGAAAAACTACTATGCCAGCATCCTATCAAATTCTTATAATAGACCAAGAGAACTATTCTCCATTGTTAGTAACCAGGGCCGGATTTACCTATACGCCATGTACGCCATGGCGTAGGGCCCACAGCCGGCAGGGGCCCAGAAAAAAAGAACCAGGTAATTTTTTTTAAACACAATTAAAAAAAAAAACCTGGTGGCTGCCGCCGCGGGGCCCCCTCTGCTGCCGCGGGGGCCCCGTCTACAAGCTGAAGCCGTCGCGTCGCGTCGCGTCGGGTCGGGTCGGGTCGGGTCTCTCCCTCCCTCCCTCCCTCCCTCCTTCGCTGCAGGCTGCGAGAGACGCGAAGATAGAGCGTCTCCTCGCGTCTCTGTTAAGCCCGCAGGGGCTGATGGGATTTCCCATCAGCCCCTGCGGGCTTAACACAGACGTGAGGAGACGCTCTCCCTTCGCGTCTCTCGCAGCCTGCAGCCTGCAGCGAGGGAGGGAGGGAGGGAGAGAGACCCGACCCGACCCGATGGCTTCAGCTTGTAGACGGGGCCCCCGCGGCGGCAGCCACCAGGTTTTTTTTTTAAATTAAATTTTACTTTAGGCCGGGGGGGGGGGTAGGACTGGTAATGGGCTATGGGGGGGGGGGTAGGACTGGTAATAGGCTATTGGGGGGGGGCTGGGGCTGGAAATGGACTGGGGGGGTAGGGCTGGTAATGGGCTATGGGGGGGGTAGGACTGGTAATGGGCTATTGGGGGGCTGGGGCTGGAAATGGGCTGGGCTGGGCTGGGCTGGGCTGGGGGGGGTTAAGGCTAGAGGTGGGCTGATGGGGTTAGGACTGGTAATGGACTGTGGGCTGTTGGGGGGGCTTAGAACTGGCAATGGGCTTTGGGGGGGGTTAAGACTGGTAATGGGCTGTGGGCTGATGGGGGCTGTCTGGTAATGGGCTATGGGGGGCAATGTTCCCTCTAAATTTCTGTAGGCTGTGTGCGCATAAAATATCAGCTGTGTGCAGCTTTTGAAGGAAGGTTAAATTTTTGTGCGCCACATAACGACACTCGGAGTTATATACTTTAAAATTTGACTACACGTCAGAATACAGTATGTACACCACATTGATTTTAATCTAATTAAATGAAAATAGACGATTACTAAATGAAGTGGGAAATTTCCAGTAATTACAATCATAACTTTTAAATTTTAAGACGTCTATGTTGTTTTCTATCAGAATCAGAGCCGTAATTTTTGTGCGCTCTGTTGTAAAGTATGTGCGCTCACTCGGCGAGGTGTGTGCGCGCGCACATGCGCACAGCTTAGAGGGAACAGTGATGGGGGGGGGCTAGGACTGGAAATGGGCTGGGGGGTTAAGACTGGAGGTGGGCTGATGGGGTTAGGACTGGTAATGGGCTGTTGGGGGGGGTTAGAACTGGTAATGGGCTTTGGGGGGGTTGACTGGTAATAGGCTGTGGGCTGATGGGGGTTGTCTGGTAATGGGCTATGGGGGGCTAGGACTGGAAATGGGCTGGTGGGTTAAAACTGCAGGTGGTATGATGGGGTTAGGACTGGTAATGGGCTGTGGTCAGATGGGGGGGGTAGGACTGGCAATGGGCTATGGGGGGCTGACTGGAAATGGGTTGATGGGGTTAGGACTGGAAGTGGGCTGATGGGGGGTTAGGACTGGTAATGGGTTATAGGGGGGCTTAAACTGAAAATGGGGTGATGGGGGGTTAAGGACTGAAAATGGGGTGATGGGGGGGGCTAGGACTGGTATTGGGTTGGGGGGTTGCTAGGACTGGAAATGGGCTGATGGATGGCTAGGACTGGAAATGGGCTGATGCAGGGACTAGAAGGGAATGGATGCTGGGTGAGGCTGGAACTAGAAGGGAGCTGATGTTGGGGGAGGATTAGAATGGGATGGGGCTGGAAGAGTAAAATGGAGAAGGGAAAAATATTTTGTGTGGGAGGGATAAAAAATCTACAATTGGCCGGGTATTGGGAGAGTAAGTGGGGATTGAGGATGGAGGGGTAAAATTTGAATGGATGAAATAGGAATGAGGAAAGAGCAAAAGGAGAAAGATTAGTATGTTAAAGCAGATGTAGAGAGAGAATGGAAAAAAATCTAGAAGAGAGAAGAAAGGACAAATGGACAGCAGACGATGGAGAGTTAGCAGAAGACACGAAGAAACCAGAAGAAAGTGGCTGGAGCAATTGCAGCTGAAAAAAATGCACAAAAGGTAGAAAAATATCTCTTTATTTTGAATTTATTAATTGGAATATGTCAGCTCTGGTAAATGTGCATCATTAACATCTGCGCTTTGTTTAGTACAAGAGCAAATTAATGTATAGTTTTATTTCTACAGTGCTGTACATTCCAAGTTTGGCTTTTGGGATTCCCAGTTTAATTATTGTCTTCCTATTTCTAAATTGTGATTACTTGTTTGGTGATGGTCTATGTTCTGCATGTGTAACTGAGCTGAGGTGTTCTGTTTATATAATTCCTATTTGACATTGCCACTTGTTCTCTTTCCCAGTAGGTCATGTATTGTTGTTCTCTGAAATGTATTGGTTTAATATTTGCAGTGTTGCCTTTTGATTGGTAGAGTATGGTGCTTTGTGAGTCCTGGTAGTGCTGTTAGGATACGGCGGGTTTACTATGGGCAGTGTTTGTAGTAGTTCCTAATGTGTCTGGCAGTTGGCACTGGATTATAGTAATGTAGAAATCTTTTAGTCTTTCTTTATCCATACACTCATTAAGAGGCACGTTTACTAAAAGTTAGTATATGGTAACATTATGCAAATATTTATGCAAATGAGGCCCCTTATGCAAATGAGGTCCGCACCCCCCTTGGGCCGCCCCTGCTGGGGGCCCACAATTTTTGTTGGCGTAGGGCCTCACTCAAGGTAAATCCGGCCCTGTTAGTAACCTAACTAATAACTCACAAACTTCCAGCAAGGAAATCACTGACATCTCAGCACAAACATTAGCTAACTATTACCATAACAAAACAAAACTACAATTCATGACTCCAGACTCTTTCCACAAACCTCATCACCCGATAGACGTATGGTCAGAATTTCACCCTATAACCAAAACATCATTAAAAAATATCATACTCAACCTAAACACCACTATCTCTTACCTAGATCCTTGCCCAGTAATCTGGATAAAAAACACTCTCCCAATCCTTCTTTCATTCATACTCCCCATTGTCAATCTCTCACTACTCCAAGTTTACCTCCCACCCACACTTAAACACGTACAAATAAGACCAATTCTCAAGAACAGCACCCTTGATAAAACCTCACCAAAATCATATAGACCCATCTCAAGTATACCATTCTTAGCAAAAGTAATAGAAAAAACAGTACAAATACAGACGCAGGAGCACCTAGACTCATCTTACCCACTCGACGAACAGCAATATGGTTTTCGCCCAAAGCATGGAGTGGAAACACTACTCACAGCTCTAACAGATACGCTATTAAGAGGAATCGACAATCACAAGCAAGCATTCATTCTATTATTTATTGATATTTCAGCTGCTTTTGATAGCGTCCACCATACCATAATGCTCAATAGTCTGAGTCAAATAGGAATAAATGCCACAGTTCATAAATGGTTCTCCTCTTATCTAGATAATAGGACACAAAATGTACGAATAGGTAATCAAACCTCTGATTCATACAAACTGGAAACCGGTTTACCTCAAGGATCAGCGTTATCAGCACTCCTATTTAACATATACATAAAACCTGTTTGCAATATCTTTAAAAAATTTGGTGTACTGTATCATCTATACGCAGATGATATCATGATGTACATTCCGTTCACGATTCCCAACTTACCGATGCAAACTCTGTCAGATTGCTTCAATGAAGTCACATCCTGGCTAAATACCCACAATCTCCAAATAAATCACTCCAAAACTGAAGTGCTAATCGTCACCAAAAACCAATCCTATACTCCACCTACACACATAACACTTCAAAACCAAGAAATTAAAATAAAAAATGAAGTAAGATATCTAGGTGTTATTCTAGATAAACACCTTACATTAGACACCCACATTAGAAACACCACAAAGAAAATCTATTTCAAACTCAAAATCCTTAAACAACTAAGACCCCTTGTATACATACATGATTTCATCAGCATAATTCAAGCTATCATAATCCCCCACTTTGACTTCGCTAACCTAATTTTATTGGGTATAACAAAACAAAACATTAAAAGAATTCAACTTGCCCAGAATGCAGCAGCTCGGATAATAACGAAAGTACACGCACATCAACATATAACACCAATACTAGAATCCCTTCACTGGCTGCCTATACAAAGTAGGATAGTATACAAAACATTGATAACCACATTTAAAACTCTAAACGACATGGCCCCAGTCACCCTAAGTAACATAATCAGCAAAGAGCACTCAAAATCTACTCAAAGAAAAGCACAAACAAATAAACTAAAAACTCCCAAAGACTTCATAAAAGCAAATAAACTCACAAACAATAGAGCTTTTTCTCATGCAGCTCCAACAATCTGGAATTCCCTCCCAGATGATCTAAGATTACTAACCGAGATCATCGAATTCCGCAAAAAAATGAAAACCTATCTCTTTTCTAAACATTACAACAACTCAGATCATCCCTCAATAGACTTAGATAATGGCTAACCAGTTTTTATCTAACAAATCCCAAATGACCTACACATACAATTCTTCATAGCTGATACTGTACTTTGAATAACGCTTAAGCCCCACATAATGTGTATTTGTACATAATGTATATAGTTTACACTGTTCTATACTGTTCTGTATTAACACTAGTTGTTTATCTTATTGTTATTTGGTCATATGATGTTTTATGTAAAACAAACTCCGATTTGTTAACTGTTGTTTATTGTGAACCGCAACTGAACTATGGAAGATGCGGTATATAAATCATTGTTAAATAAATAAATAAAATGGTTCAGTATTAGGACTAGTGCTGATGAAATCCATTCAAAATTGAGGGTCTTAGGGGTATGTTTACTAAACACCGCACAATTGCGCACCGCACAATAGCGCACGGCAATGATGCACTTAAGTGCTCTTAAGTGCCCCGCACACTTGCGCATCACACTAACGGGCCCACGCACACTTGCGCGCTGCACTAACGGGCATGCACAAGTACGCGGCCCGCAAATGTCCGATAGAGGCGTTGAAAGGGCGGAGGAAGGCTCCCGAGGGGCGGAGAGACGGGGTTAATGGGCGGGGAAGGGGAGGGGAGAGGCTCCCCGCACATCAGCGGGGCCGAATTTACAAGCAAAAACTACCGCGAGTGAAACACGGTAGAGTGCATTTAAAGGGAAGAGAAATCATTTCCGTCAGCAATGTACAGGAAAACCGGAGAAACCTGAAAAACGTGAGGAGTGTGATACATGTGCACAGAACAAAAGTGCAAATAAAAATAGAAAATGACCACAACAAAATTACTAAAAAGCGTAAGTCAGCTGGGCAACAGTGATATTAGTGGGCAACAACACAAAACACTCCCAGGAAAGCCCCCCAAAAAAGAAATGATGTTTGGAAGGGTCTACGGAGCGGAGACCCTTCCAAAAATCATTTCCTTTTTTGGGAGCTTTCCTGGGAGTGTTTTTTATGGTTGCCCATTAATATCACTGTTGCCCAGCTTGGTTATCTTTTTTTCCCCCTTTTTTCGCGGTCATTTGCGGGGTGTATTTGCATGTTTGCCTCCAGACAAAGTGAATGAGCCCACAGTAAAAATGTGCAGAGCAGGGTTTAGGATTCTGCCGGCCAGGTTTCCCATCCCCAGGGACTGCACTGTCTCTGTGGCCACAGTGTGGTGCAGCAGCCAGAGCCAATACAACTAGGACCAGAGGGTCACAGGTTCAAATCCCAGCTGGGGCTCCTGCCAACCCAGTCCCCATATTTTACCCACCACCAAACAGAGATAGTAAAGACACTCCGTTATTGCAGAGAACATAAGCATGGTTCCAACACCTGTATTTTACCTAACACCGCACACACACCATAACAATGGGCATTACCGACAGCTGAGTCCCCCAAATGCAGTCCTGGAGTGCCACAACTCAATCAGGTCACATGCTTTTCCAAGATAAGGACATGCCAGCATGTTGGCGGAAGGGTACAGGTGGTGGCGGGGGCAGTGACTGCTAGCCACAGCAGACAGTGGCCTAGCCATGTGCAGGCTGGCACCGTCCACTGCAACAGACAGGCCCTGTCGGATGTACAGCCATGGACTTCCCAGGGAATTCAGCCAATCTGTGGCTACACAGTGGTGCAGTGCACACAGACAGTGTGTGCAAGAACAGAAGGTCACAGGTTCAAAGCAGTGATAGTAAGGACACACCCTTCATGCCGAGGACATATGCATTGGTAATACGCCTATCTTTTACCCCACCGAGCACAGACACCATGAACAGGGGCAGTACCTAGAGCAGAGTCTCCCAAATGCAGTCCTGGAGGGCCACACACCATTCAGGTTCCCTGCTGCCTCTAATACAAATGCCTGTGCTGCATAGCTATGCACCACCCCCATGGCATGTAGATGTAGCTCATGCATATTCATGAGGGACAGCATGAAAACCCGAACAGTGTTTGGCACACCAGGACTGGAGTTGGGAACCTCTGCCGTAAAGCAGCAGCCAACAGGGGCAAACACACCCACACCCACACCCACAGGCCCCATTGGCCAATGCCTCCTGGAGAGGCAGGACATTGGGCCCTGCGTGCATCTCCCAATACTAGCACCTGCATACCTTAGCAATGCCACCCTACACCTGGGTATACGGTACACAGCTCTCAAACGTTTGCTATGAGTACTGGCAGATAGACATTCCTCTGTTAAGCACAGTTTGCTCTTTGAGCTCCAGCATAACAATCTGTCTGATGTCTGCGGTGCGTGCTTCAGGTCTGGTCTCTGACAGTGTTTACAACCCTGGGGAGTGACCCCCAACAGTACTGCGTAGCATATCCATGCCTGTACTGTGCCCAGGACTGGTGTGGTGGGCAAGGCTGATAAGCCCCTCTATAGTAGCACAATGCTGGCATACGTGTGGGAGTGTGTGTCTGTCTATACAGTGTGTGTTGGCAGCAAACACCTTCCACAGCCCACACTGCCAGCACTGTTGCCAGTATTGGCCTGCCAATGTGCATAATGAGCAGCAAGGTACCATGGGTATAGCTCAGACAGGGTGGGCTGACCAGGATGCATCTGCACAGGGCATAGGGCACTGGCAGGGACATTGTAGTGGCCGGCCACCACCTACACCAGGGGTCTCCAACTCCAGTCCTGGAGGGCTGCAAACCAGTCAGGTTTTCAGGGTATCCCTAATGAATATGCATGAGATATATATGCATTAGAAATAGCCTGCCATACTGACTGGTTTGTGGCCCTCCAGTGCTGGATTTGGGGACCCCTGCCATACACCTCTGTCATGTATGATTGTGAGTGGGCAAGGTACAGATGTCCTCGACATCAAAAGGGTAGATAGAATGTGTCACATCCCTCCTCGTTTCTCACCACCACCAAAAAGTTGTCTAATAGACAATATTTTGGTGGTGGTGAGAAGCAAGGAGGTATGTGACACATTCTATCTACTCTTTTGATGTCGAGGACATCTGTACCTTGCCCACTCACAATCTTAAATGACAGAGATGTAAGGTGGGGGTGCCCAAATCCAGCACTGGAGGGCCACAAACCAGTCAGTTTGGCAGGCTATTTCTAATGCATATATATCTCATGTATATTCATTAGGGATACCCTGAAAACCTGACTGGTTTGCGGCCCTCCAGGACTGGAGTTGGAGACCCCTGACCTACACAGACAGGGTGACCTCTGTATGTGCTGCTGGGGTTTCACTCCACTCTGACTGTGCAGTGACGACAGCATGGCTAGGCACCCCCATAGTGCTAGATAATATTTCTCTCATGTGGTATTTATGGGTTTCCTTTTGGGGCCCAGTCACTGACTTATCTGCTTGTGTGTGCTGCCATCCCATTTCTGGGTGCATGTATTTCCACCAGGCCTAACTAGCAGACTGTTTGAAGTTGGTATGTGTCCTGATGGAGCACCTTGCAGGGTGCAGCAGCTGAAGGCTTGCTGCAGGAGAATATCTGATGGTGGTGGGGTGCAGCTTAGCATATCCAGGCCTAATGTCTGTCTGATATTGTGTTATGGATGTGTATAGAGCTACTTTGGATGCCCTGAAGGGTGTCTGTTCCCCAGCAGGACTGGGGTTGATGGTCCACTCTACTGCCACCATTGCAGGGAGGTAGAATATGGATCTGTTGATAGGAGACCCTGTTTTTCACCCACAACCGAGGGGGGGGGGAATGGTGGTACATGGCCCACCTAGGAGTCCATAGGGGGTTCCCCTGACTGAGACAGACAGAGATACCCAAACAGAAACTACCTATCTCACAGATTAATACTGCTGTGGAGCTCCGGCATGGCCTCTTTCAGCTATGGAAGGTGTTGTGGACCTGGTCCTGGGTGCCTCATCGCACCCTCAGGGTGAGCACAGTACCCGCACAATGTGACGGTGTGTAGCTACTCTGTGCCAGTAAAACACCCAGTCAGTACCCCCTACCAGGCCGAGGTGCTGTGTGGGTGCACACGGACACTTCCCCCTACCAGGCCGGGGAGCTGTTGGGGTGCATTCCCCATCTTGTGTTCATCTGTGGACAGCTGATTTGCATGTGCAGTGCATCATGGGTACGGGTGGCCTAACCCTATCCTGGTTACCACAGCAGACTGTCTGTGTGGTGACGTGAAGGCTCTCTGCAGCCAGCCAGCCAGGGGCTTGCTGGCAGCTATAGCCCAATGGTTACTTTACTGCCTGTGAAGCCAGAGGTCATGGGTTCAAACCCACAGTGGGGTTATTTGATAGGGTTGTCCAAGGCATTTTTTAAATTTAATGTACATATGTTGATGCCAGCAATAACACCCTCAGCGTACTGTACCCATAAGGTGCCTCTGAGGGTGCTTTATAGGGCGCCCTATAGGGCACCTTATGGTTGCCATCCTTATAAGGTGCACTATACATTATCCTGTGACGCAACATATATGGTGCCCTACAGGGGACATTCTAGGGTGCCTTGGCGGACAGTGAACTTTAACATGTGCCTTATGGGCCGCCTTATGTTAACACGCTTTGTGAGTGCGTTTGCTAGTAGTGATAACTGAAATAAAAATATATTGCCCCCTACAGCACTCATCCCTATAATATGTACTGCCTCAGTGAGCCTTCTTCATTGGGCACTGTGGGGGATTGAACCCCTGATCCCTGCACCAGTGGTCAGTGTCTTAACCATTGTGCTGTGGCTCTGTTCTTGTGTTTGGACATCGGCGCACCGCCTTATGCCGCCCAAACTTAACAGTGCACCGCCTTATGCCGCCCAAGATTAACAGTGCACCGCCTTATGCCGCCCAACAGTGCACCGCCTTATGCCGCCCAAGATTAACAGTGCACCGCCTTATGCTGCCCAACAGTGCACCGCCTTATGCCGCCCAAGATTAACAGTGCACCGCCTTATGCCACCCAAAATTAATATGCCTCCTAAAGCACTTTTACCCATTAAAGTTAATGCCTCAGCCAGCCTTTTTTGTTGCACACAATGGGGGATTGAACCCATGGCCCCTGCACCAAGCAGTCAGTGTCTTAACCATTGTACTATGGCTCTGTTCCTTTGTGTGTGTGCACATCAAGGCGCCACTTAGCCTTCCCACGCACTATTGTGCACGGCGACAGTGCTTTGGAGGTACATCTGCTAGCACCAGTACGTAAAATAAAATGCCTCAGAATGCATTCTTGCCCATAAAAGGTACTGCCTCAGCCAGCCTTCTTCATTGGGCACAGTGGGGGATTGAACCCATGGCCCCTGCATCAGCAGTCAGTGTCTTAACCATTGTACTATGGCTCTGCTCCTTTGTGTGTGCAGATCCGGGCGCCACTTAGCCTTCCCACGCACTATTGTGCACGGCGCACAATAGCGCGCCGCGCACATGTGCGATCGCTTACTCCCAGTTTTTTTCTTTTTTCTGCCTGAACCGCCCACTCCTTATATGGCACAGGCACACTACCGCGGCCCCGTACAATTTCGGAGTTTAGTAAACATACCCCTTAGACTTTGGGAAAACTAACTTTGTCTAGATGAGACAATACCTCAAAAAGTTATTAGTGGGATGGGAACATCTGGGGGATGTATAAAAGCAGTGGGCAAAACTGAAAGATAATTTAAGGGCAACAAACCTTTTTGTTAGAAAGGTAAATAAATGTAAAAGGAAAAGGAGGCTACTATGGTTTTCAAAAGACATAGCTGAAAAGGTGAGGAAAAAGAGGGAGGCCTTATCACAGAGAGAGGAAGACAGGCATCTATATTTGGAAAAACTTAGAGAAGCTAGCAAAGTAGTCAGAAAAAGCAAAGGTACAAAAAGAAGAAGAAATTACCAATGCAATAAAATGTGGGGATAAGACATTTTTCAGATATGCTGGTGAAAGGAGGAAGGGCAAAAGTGGTATTATCAGACTCAAGGGTGCAGGAGGGGATATGCAGAAACTGATGAGGATAAAGAAGAATTGCTTAACAAATATTTCTGTTCTATGTTCACAGATGAAGGGCCCGGAGCAGAACTTCAGAAAACACCCACAAATAGGAACAGAAGCGACGAATTCTCTAACAATTTTCAGAAGCTAAACTAAAAATAGACAAAGCCATGGGTTCAGATGGGATACATCCAAGAATACTGAGGGAATCTGGGGATGTTTTAAAGGCTCCACTATCTGACCTTTTCAGTGCCTCTTTGGAGTCGGGAGTGGTGCCAGAGGACTGGAGAAAATATTATTGGTCACTATTAGAGTGCAGATATCCAAAAAGCAACTAGCACACACTCTATAACAAAAAATGTTCTTATATAATTTGTGCATTAACTACAATATCCAACTGCTGCTGTTATTAACACAGGTTATTACCATATAGGAAGGTCTCAGCTATAGTGGGCCAGTGTTTACCGTGACACAAGATCACAAACATCTATTCTGAACGCCCTTTCACATCAGTGACCTCCTACATAGAATCCCCAAACAATGAATGAAAGGACCGCAGATGAAACAACTTAGCTTGCAACCAATGTTCCCTCTAATTTTCTGTAGGCTGTGTGCGCATAAAATATCAGCTGTGCAGCTTTTGAAGGAAGGTTAAGTTTTTGTGCGCCACATAACGACACTCAGAGTTATATACTTTAAAATTTGACTACACATCAGAATACAGTATGTACACCACATTGATTGCACTAGAAAACATTGTAGAACTTGTGAAAACCGTAAATACATAACAACTTTTAAATTTTAAGACGTCTGTGGTGTTTTCTATCAGAATCAGAACCGTAATTTTTGTGCGCTCTGTTGTAAAGTATGTGCGCTCGCTCGGTGAGGTGTGTGCGCGCGCACACGCGCACAGCTTAGAGGGAACAGTGCTTGCAACCATTTCAGCTTGACGCGGTCATTGTTTGGGGATTCTATGTAGGAAGTCATTGCAACCATTTCAGCTTGATGCGGTCATTGTTTGGGGATTATATGTAGGAGGTCATTGATGGGAAAGGGCGTTCAGAATAGGTGTTTGTGATCTTGTGTCACGGTAAACACCGGCCCGCTATAGCTGAGACCTTCCTATATGGTAATAACCTGTGTTAATAACAGCAGTAGTTGGATATTGTAGTTAATCCACAAATTGTACAAGAACATTTTTTGTTATATTTGAGTGTGTGCTAGTTGCTTTTTAGAGGACATGAGAAAGGCACATGTGATCCCTTTACACAAAAGCGGACATAAGGATGACATTGAGAACTACAGGCCAGTTAGTCTAACCTCTGTGGTTAGTAAATTATTAAAAAGGCCACTAAAAGAGAGAATAGTGAGGTTTTTGGAGTCAAATGGATTGCAGGATCCGAGGCTGCATGGATTCACCAAAGGCAGGTCTTGTCAGACAAATCTGATTGATTTCTTTAATTGGGTGACCAGGGAGTTAGACTGAGGGAGTGCCCTAGATATGATGCATTTAAATTTCAGTAAATTTTTTGACACCGTTCCATACAGGTGACTTATAAACAAACTGAACACCCTAAAATTACTGATTGGGTTAGAAATTGGTTGAGTGGGAAGCAGCAAAGGGTACAGGTAAATGGAGCTCACTATGACGAGAAAGAGGTTACCAGTGGTGTGCCACAGGGATCTGTCCTTGGTCTGATTCTTTTTAACATTTTATTAACATTATATGCAGATCTATCTCATGCATTTTCATTTGGACATCCTGAAAACCTGACTGTCCCAGAGGTCCTAGAGGACTGGATTGAAAACCACTGACCTAGGTGGACACTACTTTTCAGTCCTCCTTCTCCTCCCCCCCCCCCCTCCTATAAGGATGATTCTGCTTAAAAAATTATTAGCCAGGTAGACTGGGGAGAACCATTGCTCCTCCCTGGAAATGAACTACAAGAAAGCATTCTACTTTTTAAGATACATGACACAGACTGGCCACTATGGAAGACAGGATGTTGGGCACATCAGACCTTAGTCAGACTCATCATGGTGTTTCTTATATTCTTATCTGAGTACAAACACTTTTTCTATTTGAGAAAAACACTGAATATTGACACTTTAACAAGAAGTTATTTTGTTTTTGTGTGTGTTTTTTAAAAATCTGATAAAATATTTGCATTTTGATCTGACGCAGAAATATGCGTTCATTTCCTGAAAAAGTTCCATCTTTTGTCAAACATCCTGATTTTCCTCGGTTGACCCCTTTCCACCTCACTATCCCCACCCTCTTTTTTCACCAGTCATTATTTTTTTTTAGTTTAAGGCGTTGAGTAGCTGCAGTTGTGAAACCTCATGTGAAACTGCATATTTTAATGTAGGCCATGTTCATGTAGGGTTTTATTCCCTAAAATGTACTGACATATTACCATATGCTAACATGCATTATTTTAGGTCCTGTAACATAGTCATTGAGAGCAGGTAAAGACTGGTATGATCCATCTAGTCTGCCCATTAAGGTGGCTAGAGTAGTTGAACCCACTGTTCCCTCTATTTCTTGAACAATAAAAGATATTTAAGTTTATTTTGATTTCATCCTCTTGCCATAAAGGGATCCACTGTGTTTGTCCCATGCCATTTTGAATTCTGCCACAGTATTTGCCCCCACCATCTCTATCAGGAGGGCACTCCAAGCATCCACCACCCTTTCAGGGAAAAAATATTTCCTGTCGTTGCTTTTAAGTTTACTTCCTTGCAGCTTCATTTTATGCCCTCTAGATTTACAGCTTCCCCTTCTTTGAAAAAGATGTGTTCATTACTACCCTTTGAGTGTTTGAAGGTCTATATCATATCTCCCCTATCCCTCCTCTCCTCTAAGGTATACATATTTGGGTTTTCAAATATGTATCTCATATGCCTTCTGGCACAGGCTGCAAATCATTTTGGTTGCCTTCCTCTGAGCCATTTCAATTCTTTTTATATCCTTTGTGAAACAGGGTCTCAAAAACTGAACACAATGCTCCAAGTGAGGCCTCAGCAACGACTTATACGGGGTCATTCATACCTCCTCCTTTCCGCTGGTTATTCCTCTCTGTATGCAGCCCAGCGTTATGCAATGGGATCTATTTACTAATGTTGTGTGCACACTTCAGTAAATCTAATCCTTAATGTTCAGGATGTAGAAACACTTAGGGACATATTTACTATTTACTAGGGGCTTTGGACTAACGGCAGGGAGGGTGGGTGCATCTGTCCCTCTGCAGTTACCACAGTTCAACGCAAAAAAAACTGGCTGTGGGTGCAACTAATGCCACTCATTGAGGTGCCATTAGTTTCACCTGTGCTACTTGTGCAGTGGGCAGATAGTGTGGGCCACCAATGCTCATGCCAGCTGTGCCATGCTGGGAAAGCCTCTAATCCTACCCAGTCAGCACCCCAATGCACGGGTTTTGGTGCGGGGGCCCTGTGCTACTTTGCAGCACTATGCCAAAGCCACATGCTAACTCCGCACTACCCTCCTCTGCCCATTTCACATAAGCCAGATTATAAGAGTAAGGAGTAGGATCCTGGCACCACCACATCATTTAAAAAAACTCCAATCTGGTTTAGATGGCACTGGTACTGTCATGTGCTGTGCTAGATACTGGAAGGCTAAATTTGCAATAGGATACCTGACTGTTAATAAATGAGGCATCAAACACTTTAGAGGAGTCACACTTTCAAGCAGTGAAATCTTTGAAGGGATTTGCATATTCTCTCATTCTCCCAGATCTACATAAATCTTAATAGCCCAATGATTCACCACATAAAAAAGAGGTTTCTCCATCGGGAAATAAAGGACAGAAAGAAAGAACTTACATTCCCTATATTTTGATACAGTTACAGTATGTGTAAAATTATTTATATGACACCATAAAAATCAATTAATTGTGTTATGAACTGCACTACCCAATGGCCAAATCCAGGCAGCCATAAAGCATGGTGTGCCTTTTTTAAATTGTTACATTTTCCTATAAGCTGTTTATCATTATTTATGAATGTCAAGACAAGGAGGTACACAAGTACACTTCCGCTTGATGAAATATAGCTTTCAAATGTTACTGTACTATGAATCCCTACCTAATATTTTGCTGGTTTACTGCTCCCTATAAAAGTGAATCACAAATTGGAAGTTCGCTGTTACCTTGACTGTAATTATTGGTTTGGAGGACAGAGGCAGAGGAAAGGAGAAAACTGAAAACTACATTTATGAAAAAAAAATAGATCAATATTTGCCTGAGGAAATATAAACACATAAAGAAACACCCATTTTCTGAGTTCACGCACCTGCATATCATGAAATCGCAGAAACTCAGGCACGAGCCTGCGTGTGCTTTCAAGGTGGTAAATAAATAGTATTGAGCTGAGACACCACATCGCCTGCCACCAGCGTGGCTAGCAACCAATCTGGCTAAGAGGGAATTCTCGCTGCCGGTTCCATGCCAGCTGTATAAAACTGAGGCTCAACCTGACGCCACGTTCGTTGAAGTAACCCGGTGTCAATGCAACCGAGCCAGGGCTCTCCACTGTCATCGGCACCTACCCTCCTCCGCCAAGTTAGCCCAAAAAGTGACTTTCAATGGTAACACCACAAATGACAATTCTGGAAGCAGCATCGCAGAAAAGGATTGTGCAGAACAATCTCCACAGCTCTGCGACTACCACAAGCCTTCCTTAACACAATCACCTGAGCTTGGAAAATCATGTATCCGTCTAAGGCAAGCGGTGAAAGAAGCGATCAAGTAGCAGATGAGCATGGTCCCTCGAATCATACACTTGCGGAGCAACTCTCTGTCCCCTAAACCTTAGAAAAGAGCCGCTATGCTCTGCCTGTATATTTGACAGCCACCAGGCTGTAATCACCCAGAGTCCTACTGTGGCACTGCCGCCATCCTGCCTGTATTTAACCCAGTACCAGACAAGAAAACCAGCACAAGAATCTTTCCCTAAACAGAGGTCCTAAAACTTAAAAAGAAATCACAAACTCTAAACATCAAAGGACTTTACGCGATACTTTCCAGGTCAACGAACAAGATTTCTGGCCAACACCTTACACTCTCCAATAGAGATAAGATAACCCAGGTTTATTATTATGGCAATTATATTTTACTTTATACTCACGGCCTTTCTTTGAAGAAGATTTTTGATCCAGAGGTTTACAGCGATACAATATAAACACCCCCAAAATGCAAATCTTATCCCAACCTCCCTCTTACTACAGGAAAAGCAGTTTTGATTAAGCAGAAAAACCAAAACATTGTTCCTTTCGGAGGCCGGGTTTAATGCTGGGTTTCATCTGGGAGGCTAGTTGGAAACAGTCTATTTCAGATACACCTGTCTTCTCGGCCACTACAAGTCAAACTGCAAGCAACCTAGTGGTGAAAGCACCATCGCTTTCCTACACCTGGGGAATATAGACAGTGGGCGCATTGCAAGTTCCCTAGGAATTGTTTTCTGATAGTGATCTTTGTGAATTTCTTCCATCAAAGGGGGTAAAACGCAAGTGTTGCAAAATGGTAATACATGAAGTTAATGGCCAGGCATCTTTTTTAATGACATATCATCCACGAGCTGCTCTCGTGTTCTTTTCAGCTACAAGCAGTGGGTTTTTTATATATACGATGCTTCTACAGCAAAAGTTTAAACGCCAGGAGAGCAAACGCCCAGGTGCATAGGTAAGGAACTGAAGAGAAGACATGTTGCCCCCAGCCTGCATATGATTTGCTAACTGGTAATCGATTATAGGCATCGATCCTGTCACCAAATGAAAAAGAAAGACCGTCAGCCTCACACCCCAGGCATCCACGCTCTCAGATCATCGCGACACACCACCACAATAGTGCCGAAAAGTCAGGTGCATATAAGGAAAAAATGAAACGTACCTTGCTCGGCTTTCACCCCAACTTAGTGGATCCTGTCTGGATTTTTAGCAGAAAGATAAAAAAAAGAATAAACAATGGATTGATGGAATGGAAGGATGTATACACGAGAAAGCAAGAGAGACAAAAAGGAACAGGGTCAGAAGCCCTGGTATTTCTCCGGTTTTGATTGTGAAGATTGGGGAAGAGAGCTAGAGACGCCCCCTTAAAGCCGAACTCCACCTTATCCCAGCATCACATGGTGCACTGTGCTGCAGATCCCTTAGACTAGAGTCATCTACTAACACATCACCTTTAAATTACCCATCTGGGGGTGTGTTGCCTAGTAATTTCTGAAAGAAATGCAATTAAGTATAGAAACATAGTTTGAACTGAGAACAACTTCGGAGGTAGAGAAGTTTAACCTATTATCCTGGAATGTTCCTATAGTTTCTTTGCAAGTCAGCGCCATCTGGTGGATAAAGGCTGCCCTAGATTTCTCAAATTGGATTATTATTTTCAGCTTCTATGTCTGGTAAACCGTTGTATGAGATGTTCTGATCTACAATGTATCAACAAGGATCTTCACCAGGAGCAAAAACAAATCTGTCATTTTATGGTATTAAAGACGACAGTTTAAATCAGTATTTCCCCCAAAAAAGGCAAAATGCAGTAATCAGCTACAGAACTGTTGGAAGGAGGGGACAACACAGTGTCATCTCAGTGTTGTCCCATTTCTAGTTGCTAGCGCTCATTCAGCAAAGAACTGCCCTCCGCTTTTCGCACCAAATTCTACAGTCAACAGGTAAGGCTGGGGAAGGAGAGTGTGCACTGAACAGAGCAATGCAAAGAAGAGGGGTTTTTTTTTTCCCTGCTCTGCTCTATAATCCAACCCTTTCCCTCCTGTCATTTCCAGTACTATCCTCCCCTCCTCTTCTCCCATGCAGAGAACAGAAAGGATTGAATTTGAATTGGCGAATGAGGCTGGAGCAAAGAGAGCAGAAAGGAAGAGCTGTTCTGATCTCTAACCCATTCCCCCTCTCCTCTCAATTTTCAGGGGCTTGTACACCTGAAAAAAGGTGCACCTGAAAGATATTGGAAGGGAGGGGGAAGAAAGGCCCCAGAGAAATTACATCACAGTTAACATTTTTCTATTTGGTAATGCTGTACAGTCATAAAATGTAAAATTGTTATTACTCATTAGCACATCTCCTCCTTAGCGGGTGAAAAACATCGGCCCTTTAGACTTGACCACGGCTGCTGGTTTCGCCAAACAACTCATCAGAAGAAACGGCCACTATAGCAATTTCACAAACGCATGACTTCCAAAATGCGTTTTAGAAGTTGCTACAGTGGCCGTTTCTTCTAATGAAGCTGAGTCGCTCGGCAAAACCAGCCGCCGTGGTCAAGTCAAAAGGTTAAGAGCATTAAGGACCGGTGTCTTTAAACCGGGGAGAAGATATGCCATTATTAAGTGTTTATACGCCTTTACCTCCCGGGCTATTGCCTTTCAGATATTTACATGTTTATTATATGTTTTATATGCTCATGCAAGCTTGTTGTGGAGCAATGCAAAATATACTATAACACCATAGTGAGCGATGATGATGTAAGGGGCACAGCAAGTAGATGTTTAAATCACCGGTAAGCCTGCCTATTGAGCTCTCTGGTGTTATTTATCTGTTTGTTTCAATGGCATTTGAAATGTTGTTTTAATGGTTATTTGTTGGGTCCAATCTTAAAAAGACTTGCTTCAGGAAGCACAGGAGGATGAGATTCAGTTCTGTTTTCAAGAGTCAGTGTATTACCTGATCAGTGTATGACTTCTATGATACCACTGTCCAGGGGCAGATCAGCTATCACAACTGGTAGGACATCTTCACAACAAGACAGGAAACCCCTCAAACAAACACTGCTGTCAACAAGGCTGGCTTAAATAATATTTACAATTTATTTACAAAATATATACATCAAGTATTGTGATAAAATATTGCAGCATGCACAATTCATATTATAAGTGGTTCAAGCAGGTAAGGTGAAATAGCAATACAAGCAGTTCAAACAACCAACTATATATAGCATATGTAGTTTACTTAAGTCATTACATATATATTACTTTATATGTAATGACTTAAGTAAACCTTTAAAGATTATGGATTTAACCTTATTAACTTGTCTTCTAACTCCCTTCCCTTTCACTCTGACCACCAACCCCAAGTCTCACAAACTGCTGAAGCTCTGAATCACTGGCTGCTTGTGAAAAGAGAGGCTTTGTAGTTCTTTCCAATTGCTGAGGCTGCAGCCTTGGCTCCACCTCCTCCAAACTCTCCTCCAATCAGGAGAGGGTTTTGCACTCCTGCACAGTCAGGAACACCTGTTGCAGCTCTGCAGTGAGCTGCCCTGCTACTGGACCCCCCTGGGTCTTGTGGCTTCCAGTCTGGAATGGACTCTCTGCTACTGCAATGCTCTCTGGAGCTGATTCTGCTGCTGCAGCTCCCCCCCCCCCCCCCTCCCGATCTGATTCTGCCACCACAGCTCCCCCTGAAGCTGATTCTCCACTGCCAGAATGTCTGGAAAAAAACACAAGCATGGAAAATTTCATGCACAATTTCACAAACATGGATGTGCCCAATAGGGACATCTATGAGGCCATGTGCATAGATATCCCCAGAATGCTATTTGGACCAGGGACATCTAATAGTCTAATGGTTAAAGTAGTGGGTTAGAACCAGGGAACTCATTGTTCAAACCCTGCTCTTTCCCTTGTGAACTTGGGCTAGTCACATAATTCTTCATCTTCTCTAGATGTTTTACAGAGAAAACAAGCACTTTCCTGATGCCTATTCATGCCTGGAGCAAGTCTAAACTTGAATGGGTTTCAGACATCCCTAATGTTTCTGATATCAAACCAGAATGTCTAAGTCTATTGCACTGAACTGGACATATCTCCACCACATTTCCTACGTACTTGGATGTCCATGCATTGCAATATCTTTAAAAGCTATTTGTTAAATGACTTTGGGAGATGAATCCATGATTTGGACGTCTGCATGCATGTTTTCAGACGTCCAAATCACTACTAAGGCTTTTAAAATGCCCCTCCCCCCATAGGTTTGTAAAGTACCAACAGAAGAGGGGACGAGACCTGGATCCACCTGTTTCTGCACCCCAAAAGAACTATGGCCCACCACTAAAGAAAAATCCAGCCAGCACAGGCTCTGATCATCTACCTACTGGAGACTGAGAAATACTGCCTCTGCAGGGGAGCACAGACTGTTTGAGAGAGGGTTTCAGTTTGGCATTCTCAGTCTGCTGGTGGAGAGCCCAAAGTCTCCTGGCGATACCTTTTCCATACAAAGTATGGTATCTCAACAACACACCAAGTATGATACTCAAACCCTTAGTGGTGGTTATATTTCTGCGAAACTACTGTTATTATGACTCCATATAATAAATTTTGTAAATAGTTTTCCCCTGTTATCCAAGTTTTTGTGCCCTGTTACCTGTAAAACTCATACGCTTTCAACTGTACTGAGCATTTTTGTTACATGTAAACCGCGCTGATGCTGAATAGTGCGGTATATAAGAGACTATAAATAAATAAATAAATAAAAATAAATAAAAGAACATAAGAAATGCCATACAAGATCCATCAAGCCCACTATCCTGTTTCCAACAGTGGCCTATCCAGGTCACAAGTACCTGGCGGGTACCCAAAGTCCACAATTTCCACAATGCTCGTTCTGGGGCAAGCAGTGGATTTCCTGGGTTCTCTTTATTAATGGTATATGGACCTTTCCTCCAGGAACTTGTCCAAACTTTTTTTAAACCCAGCTACACTAACAACTTTTACTACATCCTCCAGTAACAAATTCCAGAGTTTGATTATGTGTTGAGTAAAGAAATATTTTCTCTTATTAGTCCTAAATGGGCTACACTATAGCTTCATTGCGTGTCCTCTAGTCTTTCTACTTTTTGATGGCGTAAACAACTGATCTACATTAACCCATTCCACTCCATTCATTAATTTATAGACTTCTATCATACCTTCCCTCAGCCTTCTCTTTTCCAAGTTGAAAAGCCCTAACCTTTTAAGCCTTTCCTCAGAGGGGTATCCTTCCATCCTTTTTATCATTTTAGTGGCTCTTCTCTGTACCTTTTCTAATTCTGCTATATCCTTTTTAAGATACGGCGACCAGAATTGCACATAATATTCAAGGTGTGGTCGAACCATGGAATGATACCGAAGCATTATAATATCATACCAATTTACAGATAGTACTGTCACTTAAACATTTAAGTTGCTGAGTGCTTCCACTGATTTTTCCCAGATGTAGATTTGTAACATGGCTGTACCAGCTCTATGTGTCAGCAAATACATTTGCAATCCTGCCTGCCTTATCAGTGCCTTGCATCTAACTTGCCAGTGCTTATGCTGTTTCCCATTTTCATCATTTGGCTCCTTTTTCCATTTCCTGAAAGATGCCTTTTTGGCTCCAACAGCTTCTCTGATCTCACCTTTAAACCATGCAATAGGGATGTTTATGTGCCAAAAACATCCCCGTCTGTATTCTGAAACACTGCTATCATACACACACACACGGCGCTAGCATGGGGATCTCAGAACATGCCCAGAAGGGCTGAACGGAGGCATGGTCAGCCGCGGAGACATATAAAGTGTATACAGGAAAGGCCCATGTATGTTTTAAGTGTTTCCTGGAAATGTCCACATTATTCCTGCTGAAACGTGGAATAAGGCAAGGACTTAGAAAATATTCTGCTGTGCTCTGCAATTCAAACCATATAGAAGAATGGTTGTGACAAATATGTGCTGAACTGGTGTGACTGCAATCTGGAAAAACACAAGATGCAGTTACAAAGAACAGAAAGCAGAAGTAAGGGAATGTTGTAAGGTAAAGAAACATTTATAAACACCCTCACAGAAATGTTAAGAAAAGCAATAGTGTTTATGCAGGCTATGCTGAAATGTGCTGTTTGTACTAAAACAGCTGATCCAGGGGACCCTAACAAATCCTGTATTCTGAAAACTGGGACTGCTGATGTAAGAATAGTATGAGAGTGAGTCTGGAAACAAATCATGTTGCAGTGAGAAAGGGAGATCATATATCTAGTCCTGGGACATCATACCATTATAGTAAAGCAGCTGTTACTCATAGGTTTGGTTTGGCAGAATGACATCTTCTGTGACTGCAAATAAGAGTGTGTGGTGTTGGGGTAGCACAGAAGAATCTGGTGTGCTGATTTGCAATTCAGGGAGGCCATGAATGGCTGGCCAGTACCTGGACTATATGGATGATTGCAGTATTACTAGGTGCCAGTATGATATGGCAGCTATGCATCAGCTGTGCCAGGCACTGGGAGACATGTCGGATGTTGTGCCAACATCCCCCAGATTGTGCCATGAGAACCACATCCTTCGCCAGTCCAGGTTCTATGCAAGCTGCAAGAGTGGTGATACATCTGGAGGCTGGCTACCTGAGTTTGATGGCACAGGGATCCCCCCTCCCATGACCATACCTGCCTGACCAGGGGAGGAGTGCCTCAAAACAGACTGTGGGAAGGCAGACAGGGTTGCCCCACAGATAGTGGATGTATACAGACCGACAAACACCATGATGGGACAGGTGTAACTGCTGTGAGAAATGCCAGTACCTGGATATGTCGGAATCAGATGCCACAGCCAGAAACCCATACTTCTTCCTCTACTACTATGACTGATTTGTATGGTGCTATAAGGCATACGCAGCGCAGCACAGACAAACGTACAAGATGGTCCCCACTGAGCAGAGCTTACAATCTAGTCAAGACAGACAACACAGCAGCTGTGGACAGGATACATTTAGAGGGCATGATATGGAAACACAAGGGAGCTTAGGCAGATCTGATCCAAAAGCGGCAATAAAGAGGTGAGCATTCAGCCTGGATTTGGGAAGAGCCAGGGAAGAAGCCTGATATACAGACACAGGTAGTTTGTTGTAGTCATAGGAAGCAGCAAAGTGAAAGGAGTAAAGTCTGGATATGGCAGTAGAAGAGAAGGGCACAGATAGAAGCAATCTGACAGAGGAGGGGTGTAGGGAGAGATAAGAAGGGAAGGTCTGGCGAAGCAGCAGAATGAGTGCACTTATAGGCCATAGGCATAAAAAGGGCATAAATTTGTTGCCCAGCAATATTATGCATCCTTTGGGGAACTGCAATGCTAGTTTTGGGTTTGGTGCACTTGGCAAGAGTCTATCCTTAGCAGTTTGTAGAGATGATCAAGGCAGGAATCACTGGGGCCAGTTCCTAATGCCAAATACAATTTAATGCAAGGTATGTCCTGACATACATGTTCATATTTACATTCTCTTATACCATAATAGGGTGCACTGAGATTACCTAGCACTTTTCGGGACCTGTAGAGGACTGGTATGCGGTCTGGGTTGCAGCAGCAGTCATTTCTCATTGATATTTATGTCTAGTTTGCATCAGCACACTACTGTCAGTGTGAAGAACTGCTTAGGAGATGCACATTTTTCCTGAGGGGCGTGGTGCCCGTGGGTGCATTGTGGAGATAGGCAGGATTCGAAAGATGTAACTTTTCAGAATACGGCAGCCATGGGGACATACAAAACATTTACCCTTATCCAATAATATTGACAGTGATGGGTTACTCCATTATATCTCATGGCCTGTGCTGGCACCCACGTGTGGGCACATGTTGGATGCATGCACAAGCTGGCTGAATAGTGCTTTGCCCATGCTGCACCGAACACGTCTACCTCCCCAATCCTGGACCCAAAGCACACATCTTGACCCGTGAATGCAGAATTCAGTTCAAACAGGGCCCATTTTTAGTTTAGACATCTCTACTGGCTGGACGTGCTTGTTATGGAATTGGCCTCTATGCGTTTTTTTAAAAGGGCTTCATTTGGCAAAATCTTTCTAAAATATCTCCAGAATTGTGTACATCCTGACTTCAATGTCTCAATTCCGATCTCTAAGGGGTATGTTTACTAAAGAGCATTAAGAGCGACCGATTAGCAAGCGTAAATGGTAGCGGTAAGGGTGTTATCGTGCGGTAAAGGCCAGGGCGGGATGTAGGCGTTCCAGCGTTAAGGGCACTTGGCTCCACTTATTGGGTGGTAACAGGACACCGGGTGTTAAGGTGCTCAGGGTGCACCTTAACACCAAAAATGGTGGTCTCCTTAATGCAGGATAAGGGAACCCTGTGAAAGTCACATTTTAGGTGATGGATGGAAGGAAAGGTTAGGGCTGCTGGACATGTCAGACCCATATGTAACCTATGTGTTAGTCAGTAATTGGAATGAGCATGTGGGAGGCATCTGTACTGTATCAGTGAGGGGTGCCCACGTAATCTGCTGTAATGTCAGTGTGTGGCATAGCATTGGGAAGAACTATGCCCTGGTGGAGCCAGCATTGCCATGATGTGGGCATTGAAAGGATGACTGAGCAGGGGTGGAGACATGCAGATCATTTATAGGAGAGGTGTGAGTGATATATCCGAATGTTGAAAATATTCCTGTGTGGGCCATAGTATAGTAGTGGGCAGGAGAATACATGACTGTACATAATGTGCATATGCTGATGGATGGGTTAGAAGATGGATGGCGTTAGATGAGAGTGCAGTATGGCTATGTTGCCTGATGTACCTGATGTGCCTGCACAAATGCAGTTGTAGTGAGTGTTGAAAAAGTAGTAGGTATGCCATAGGGAAGTTCCAATACCAGCTACTTATTTATTTTATTTAACAAGCCTTTTATACTGCTTTATCATTTCAATCAAAGCAGTTTACATTGTCTCGTATCTTAAACAGGGACATTGATAATTTGGAATTTTATGAGGCAATGGAGGGTTAAATGACTTGCCCAAGGCCACAAAAAGTGCTAGTGGGAAATGAACCCTGGTCTTTTGGTCCCCAAACCAGTACTCTAACCATTAAGCTACTCCTCCACTCCTTTATGGATATGACAGCTGTCTCATCCTTTCTAACCACCATATAATCTCCCTGCCACATGTGCATATAAGAACTGGACAAGTGTCTCTCATGTTGACCATATAAAGCAAGGAAGAATGTGTGATGATCCCTGCAGGTGGCCATCCCAGGAGTGGGATGTGCCTGCATGTACTGCATATATGTGATGGAGCCAAAGATGTTCAGTCACAATGATGAAATATTCCAATCATGTACAACTCATGTGTCATACATTTTCGAGGTGAACATGTCAGACCCTTTGCAATATGCTCCAGCAGTGCCAATAAAGTCATGCAGTCAGATACGCATGATTGCAATGTGCATGCCTGCATACCCAAGGCGCTATCGTAACACATAAAAAAGTATAAGAATGTGTGTCCCCCAGACAATGCAGGCCCCAGACTGTTTCTGGCAGTATACTGAAGTGAGTTTCTCACAGCCACAAAGAGAACAAGTGGTATTCAAACACTGGTCTGTTCCTTATTGAGCCACTGTTCTAACCATTAGGCTATACCTCCACACCTTTCTGCACAGCAATGTCTAGAATCAGACACTGCAGGTCCCTGACTGCAATGGCTGAAACCCGGAACATGAAACAATGTGGCTGGCACATTCTGAGACAGTGGTACACCACACCTAGGGCCTGCCTACAGCGACGCACATGCAGTACTCACTGGACCTGACACAAAGTACTATAGCTGCAGAACAGACACACAGCTGCAGAATACATCTCTTGTCCACAGGCCAAGCCACATGTACCTCCAACGCCAAACAACAATCACACACAGAGGTCCACTGCACTGCAGTGTGGCACTAACCTCTGAGGCAACACAAGTGCAGGGCATCCATTCCCTTGTTACCTGCTGTACACTGTAAGACAGGTACACCTGCACATATACCTAACTCAAATCACATTCATCACCCCTGCGGTCCATCGCAGACCATCCTGCCCTCCTTGGGAGGCCATGCACATATCTCCCACTACCATAGAAGACAAGCAGGAACTGGGCAATGCTCCAGTGATCACAGTTGCCACTATGGCTGCAATTGAGCCTCTGGGTGCCAGTATCGGTAAGCCCCTCCATTACCCATGATGTACTGCACAATCTGAGCACATATATGCGATTGATGCCCATATGGAGAATGCAGCGATCCATCACATCAGCACTGTATATGCAGGGACATTATGTGTTCCCTGTACATGACAGCTACAATATGTGCAAATGACCTGTTTCTGCAGTCAGCCTGATTGTGAGGGAGGGCACACATCACACACATCACCTGGTCCCCAGAGCAAGCCCTGCAATAGATGGACTCTCCAGGTCCTGGAACAAATCTCTGCCTGTGGGAAGGATGGATTAGGATATATGTGTAAGCATCCTTTAGGTCCAAGGAGCAAAGCCAGTGTCCCTGGTGGCAGTAAGGCAGCAGCGTTCCAAGGGAGAGCATCAGTTTAAGATTCAATTTAAAACACAGAAGAGAACTTTCTGGTTACCTTTCATACCCAGTAGACAGCTGTAGTTTAAATTTCATAGTCACTCAGGGCCTAGCATCAGCAAAGTACTTTTAGTTTCAAATTAAAACACAGAAGAAAGCTTTCTGGTTAAATTTAGAATCCAGCAGAGAGCTTGTAGTTTAAATTTCTTAATAGGTTAGAGCCTAGTAGCAGCAAAGAGCTATAATTTAAATCAAATCAGAATATAGCTTACCTCAGCAGCACAGGACAAGGTACTGTGTAGCAGCCCTTTTTTAATAAGTGTTACATCCCTCCCTCCCTCCCCACACCCACCCTCCCCTGGGATAATCACAGCTTTATAGGTACTTGCACAACTTAAAAAACAGGAGGTGCTCTCAGGTGAAGCTCATTACCCAAATCAGTCATACACTAAGGACCTGAGATTAATTAAGCTTCAGGTAAACCAGGTATATTAAACTTCTTAGGTACAGTTTTAGTGGTATAAATATCCATAGCACCCTTTAGTACATAAAGAACTTAAAGATCTAAACACAAACTTAAAACTAAGATGCAGACAGCAGTCCAGCAGCGGGATGTGGGCTTTCCAGTCTTTTGCATTGAGTGTCACATGTATGAATTTCTCCCAGCTGGTGAGAGGTCTTACGTGTGCATTAGGTGCAAGGAGCTCTCTGCTCTCAGGGAACGAGTCCGTTCTCTAGAGGCTAGAGTAGCAGACTTGGAAAACATAAGACAGACAGAGAGGTACATAGACGAGACCTACAGGGATATAGTCCTGAAGTCCCACCTCCAGTCTGGCAGCATCCCTGTTGCCATGGAGGAGAGAGGTCACGTGACAGGAGAGCATCACCCTGGTGTGGCAGGAAGTGATCCTGTAACTAGGACCTGTCCTCCAGGTGATGTAAACCCCTATCGCACCGAGGAGGTTTCTCCAGGGCCAAGTGCCCATGAGGGAAGGGTTAGGACAGCAGTTATAGTTGGTGATTCGATCATTAGGCATGTAGATAGCTGGGTGGCTGCTGGACGTGAGGATCGCCTGGTAACATGCCTGCCTGGTGCGAAGGTAGCGGACCTCACACGCCACCTAGATAAGGTCTTAGATAGTGCTGGGGAGGAGTCTGCTGTCTTGGTACATGTCGGTACCAATGACATAGGAAAATGTGGTAGGGAGGTTCTGGAAGCTAAATTTAGGCTTTTAGGTAGGAAGTTGAAATCCAGAACTTCCAGGGTAGCGTTCTCCGAAATGCTTCCCGTTCCACGCGCAGGACCCAAAAGGCAGGCAGAGCTCCGGAGTCTCAATGCGTGGATGAGACAATGGTGCAGAGATGAGGGGTTCGGATTTGTTAGGAACTGGGGAACATTCTGGGGAAAGGAGGGGCTCTTCCGAAGGGATGGGCTTCACCTTAACCGGGATGGAACCAGGCTGCTGGCATTAACCTTTAAAAAGGAGATAGAGCAGCTTTTAAACTAGATAATAGGGGAAAGCCGACAGTCGCCCAAGAGCGCATGGTTCGGAAGAATGTATCCTTGAAGGATACTACAAAAAGCAGAGAGGTTCCAAAAAAGAGTAAAGTAGCCCAAATGCCCTCGAGTATGGAGCAGACAGAACTTAAAGATCCCAAATTACCCATGTCTACCAATAGCCAAATTAATATGAATAAAATACAGTCTCTAAAATGCTTGTATGCAAATGCTAGAAGTCTACAAAACAAGATGGGAGAGTTAGAATATATAGCACTAAATGAGAGGTTAGATATGATTGGAATATCAGAGACATGGTGGAAGGAGGACAACCAGTGGGACAATGTGATACCTGGGTACAAACTATATCGTAATGATAGAGCTGACCAAATTGGTGGAGGGGTTGCGCTCTATGTTAGAGAGGGCATTGAGTCAGAAAGGATTAAATTTTTGCAAGAAACAAAATTTGCAGTAGAATCTCTATGGATTGAAATTCCATGTAAAAAGGGGAAGGCGATGGCAGTGGGGGTGTACTATCGTCCGCCTGGCCAGAATGAACAAATGGATGATGAAATGCTCAAAGAAATCAAGGAAGCTAGCAAATGTTACAGTGCAGTAATAATAATGGGTGATTTCAATTACCCCGGCATCGACTGGGTCAGTGTCACAACAGGACATGCTAGGGAGATAAAGTTCCTAGATGAAATAAATGACTGCTTCTTGGAGCAGCTGGTTCATGAACCGACCAGAGGGGAAGCAATATTAGACCTAGTCCTTAGTGGAACACCAGATGTAGTGCAAGAGATAAGGGTGTTGGGGCCAATTGGCAATAGTGATCATAGCATGATCACCTTTGATTTAATTAGTGGAGGAGGGATAGTAAGGAAATCCACAATACTACCCTTTAACTTTCGAAAGGGAGACTATGATAAAATGAGGAAAACAGTTAAGAAAAAACTAAAAGGAGCAGTTGCAAAGGTTAAAGACTTACATCAAGCTTGGGTGTTGTTGAAAAATACTATCTTGGAAGCCCAGACCAGCTGTATTTCACGCTTTAAGAAAAGTGGAAGGAAGTCCAAAAAACTGCCAGCATGGTTTAAAGGTGAGGTCAGAGAGGCTGTTGTTGCCAAAAAAGCATCTTTCAGGAAATGGAAAAAAGAGCCTAACGATGAAACCTGGAAACAGCACAAGCACTGGCAAGTCAAATGCAAGGCATTGATAAGGCAGGCAAAGAGAGAATTTGAGAAGAAGCTTGCTGCGGAAGCAAAAACGCGAAATAAAGACCTTTTCAAGTACATTCGTAGCAAAAAACCTGTGAGAGAGTCAGTTCGTCCATTAGATGATAAAGGGGTTAAAGGAGCACTAAGAAGCGACAAGGCGATAGCGGAGAGACTGAATGAATTCTTTGCTTCGGTCTTTACTGAGGAAGATGTAGGGATGCTACCCATGACTGAAGTGGTATTTAAAGGTGTGGAAGAATTGAAGGAAATATCGATACATCGGGAAGATGTCTTACAACTATTAGATAAACTGAAGAGTAGCAAATCACCTGGGCCGGATGGTATACATCCAAGGGTGTTGAAAGAACTGAAATTTGAGATTGCAGACCTGCTATCAGTAATCTGTGAACTATCATTAAAATCATCTCTAATACCTGAGGATTGGAGGATCGCCAATGTAACACCAATTTTTAAAAAGGGTTCGAGGGGTGATCCAGGAAACTACAGACCAGTGAGCCTGACATCAGTACCGGGAAAAATGGTAGAAACCATCATAAAGAATAAAATTACTCAGCATGTAGATAGTCACGACCTAATGGGAGACAGCCAACATGGCTTTAGACAAGGAAGATCTTGTCTTACTAATCTGTTATGTTTTTTTGAAGGAGTGAATAAACAGGTGGACAAAGGTGAGTCAGTTGATATTGTGTATCTGGACTTTCAGAAAGCCTTTGACAAGGTCCCTCATGAGAGACTTTTGGCAAAACTAATGAGTCATGGGATAGAGGCAGTGTACTACTGTGGATCAGGAACTGGTTAAAAGATAGAAAGCAGAGGGTAGGGCTAAATGGCCAATTTTCCCAATGGAGAAAGGTGAATAGTGGTGTACCCCAGGGATCTGTGCTGGGTCCACTGCTTTTTGACATATTCATAAATGACCTGGAAAGTGGAATAACAAGTGAGGTTATCAAATTTGCAGATGACACAAAACTATTTAAAGTTGTTAAAACCCAGGAGGATTGTGGAAAATTGCAAGAGGATCTTGATAAATTGGAAGACTGGGCATCAAAATGGCAGATGAAATTTAATGTGGAGAAGTGCAAGGTTATGCACCTTGGGAAGAACAACCCAAACTATGGTTACACGATGCAAGGTTCCACATTAGGAACCACCACCCAGGAAAAAGATTTAGGCGTCATTGTGGATACCTTGTTAAAACCCTCGGCCCAGTGTGCAGCGGCGGCCAAGAGAGCAAATAGAATGCTAGGTATGATAAGGAAAGGAATGGAAAATAAAACAAAAGATATTATAATGCCTCTATATCGTTCCATGGTGAGACCGCACCTTGAATATTGTGTGCAATTCTGGTCACCGTATCTTAAAAAGGATATAGCGATTTTAGAAAAGGTTCAGAGAAGAGCCACCAAAATGGTAAAGGGGATGGAAGGCTACTCCTATGAAGAAAGGCTAAAAAGGTTGGGGCTCTTTAACCTGGAAAAGAGACGGCTGAGGGGAGATATGATAGAAGTCTATTAATTAATGAACGTAGTGGAACGGGTAAACGTAGATCGATTGTTTACCTTATCAGAATATAGAAAGACTAGGGGACATGCAATGAAGCTACAGGGTAAACTATTTAAGACTAATAAAAGAAAATATTTTTTCACTCAACGTGTAATCAAACTCTGGAATTTGCTACCGGAGGATGTAGTAAAGGCTGTTAGTGTAGCTGGGTTTAAAAAAGGTTTGGACAAGTTCCTGGAGGAAAGGTCCATAAACCATTATTAAGAAGGGACCCAGGATATCAATGCTTGAACCAGTACAAGCATTGTGGAACCTGTGTCCCTTGGGGAAACTGCTAGGTACGTATGACCTAGATTGGCCACTGTTGGAAACAGAATACTGGGCTTGATGGACCTTGGTCTGACCCAGTATGGCATATCTTATGTTCTTATGTTCTTATGTTCTTGAACGTCTCCCTCACCAGAAATTTGTTCAAGTTTCACAGGTCTAGGATGGGACTGAGGCCTTCAGTCCCTTTTGGGACAAGAAAGTACCTGGAATAGAAGCTCTTGCCCCAAAGGTGCTTGGGTACTGGCTCTACTGCCTTGTCCTTGAGGAGACTTGTGAGCTCTGTGAGGGGCAAGGTCTGGTGAAGGAGAGGCCTCCATGGCTCTCCTGGAAAAAAGTCTGGAGGTGCCTGCTGTAAGTGGAGGAGATAACCCTCCCTGACCAGCTACAGTACCCAGAGGTCTGTGGTGACTGAGGCCCACTTGTGTAGAAAGAGTGCCAGGTGTCCCTCTGTGGGCTGAGGAGTCATGCCCTGGGAGTCAAAAGCTCTGCCTGACTGGTCCGGAGCCGGAGTCTGGGGCTTAGTGGTTTTGGCATTCTGGACCTGTGCCTTTGTCTTTTGGGCTGGGAATCCTGAGCAGGCCCTGAGTAGCCTTGCTATTGGTGGGTATGAGAGAAGTCTCCCTTCTCTCTGTGGAAAAAAGGCTTTTTCCATGGTGGTTTTCTTTAGGAAAGCCCTGAGGTCTTCTTGGAGAGCCTTTGTCGAGTCACAAACTCTTTCTTGATCTTGGCCCCTTGTCAGACATAGGTTGACTGAAAAGATTCTCCCCGGTACAGGGGACATCGAATAGTTTGTCCTGAACCCATTGTTCGAGGTTGGAGGATTGTAAACAGGCTTGGCGTTGGGCCGCGATGCCGGCAGCCATGACTCGAGCAGACAACTCGATAACTACCACGGCCTCGAGTACCCTTGGCTGGTCTCTGCCTGCCGAAGAGTCTTTTGGAAAGCTTGACCGGGTGTCTCGCTGACTCCTCTGAGTCTCTCCGCTGTGATTTACCAGGTTTCTGCAGACTGACCTCTGGGATCTTCGAAGACTTCTTTTTCTTCCACTCCTGCTCTGGGGTCCTCTCGGAGGATCCACGGCCGTGGGACTCCAAGGATGCCTGGGTGTGGTGGAATGTGCTTGCCTTTGAGCTGGGCGCTGGGGACGTGGGTGTGGAGTTGGACCTCAGGTATATCTTATCCTGCAATTCCAACCTCTTTTTGTTGGTTTTTGCTGACATGGCCTGGCAAAGGTCACAACTGGAACTGTCGTGGTCCGGTCCCAGGCAACGCAAGCAGCAGTTGTGGGTGTCGGTGATGGGTATAGTTTGACTGCAGCAGTCACACTTTTTGAACCCACCAGGGGACATGGTGGGATGCACCCAGGTGGGGTCAACGAACCCCAGCTGAAAAAGGGCGCAAAGCGCTGGTTGAGGGAACCTCAAGGAGAAAAAGGTGAAAAAGAACGGCATCAATGATGCCGGCTCAGGGCGGGAAGAGGAACCGGTACGCTTACTGGAAAGCTAAATTGAATTACTATGTTTTAAGATATTTTTCCAGGGACACTGTATGTGCATCCGTTGGGCTCCGCAGAAAAAAAGATACTGACCAAGATGGCACCCTTGAGCAGGAAGGGGACCATCCATGCCTGGTGGCATCTCCCAAATGCTATCTTTGAAAGCTGGGGAGATGCTTCCACTCAGGCTCAGTCGGCGCTGATGTCATCCATATATGAGGACCAACTATCTGCTTGTTCCTGGAGAACCTTAGATAGACTTTCAGACTTGCCACACCCTCAGTTAACATTCAGGCCTCTCACCTCCCTGCCTGAGATTTTGATAATTAAACTCAAAAATCATGATCATGCCTACACCAACCCTCCATGAACAATGCTGTAAAAATGCATAATTGGATATCATATGTTATATGTACTTGGAAATTGGCTTCATTGTATATATTTGTTTTACACAATGAAGCCAATTTCTAGACGTTATTCACCCAGATAAAATTGCTCACATCCCTGTGGGTGAAAGTATGTGTGGATGGCTCTTTGAGTTTGTGTTGCTGTCAGGATCTATTGCTTTGCTTTTACAGCAGCTGCTCTTTGCTGCCCCCCGAAGCTGCTAGCCTAGGTAACTTCCTTGTTTGTCTGCATAAGAACATGATATGCCATACTGGGTCAGACCAAGGTCCATCAAGCCCAGTATCCTGTTTCCAACAGTGGCCAATCTAGGTCATACGTACCTAACAGTTTCCCCAAAAGACACAGGTTCCACAATGCTTGTACTCGGTCAAGCATTGATATCCTGGGTCCCTTCTTAATAATGGTTTATGGACCTTTCCTCCAGGAACTTGTCCAAACCTTTTTTAAACCCAGCTACACTAACAGCCTTTACTACATCCTCCGGTAACAAATTCCAGAGTTTGACTACACGTTGAGTGAAAAAATATTTTCTTTTATTAGTCTTAAATAGTTTACCCTGTAGTTTCATTGCATGTCCCCTAGTTTTTCTATATTCTGATAACGTAAAAAATCGATCTACTTTTACCCGTTCCACTCCGTTCATTAATTTATAGACTTCTATCATATCTCCCCTCAGCTGTCTCTTTTCCAGGTTAAAGAGCCCTAACCTTTTTAGCCTTTCTTCATAGGAGTATCCTTCCATTCCATTTACCATTTTGGTGGCTCTTCTCTGAACCTTTTCTAATATCGCTATATCCTTTTTAAGATACGGCGACCAGAATTGCACACAATATTCAAGGTCCGGTCTCACCATGGAAAGATATAGAGGCATTATAATATCTTTTGTTTTATTTTCCATTCCTCTCCTTATGATACCTAGCATTCTATTTGCTCTCTTGGCCGCTGCTGCACACTGGGCCGAGGGTTTTAACATGGTATCCACAATGACGCCTAAATCTTTTTCCTGGGTGGTGGTTCCTAATGTGGAACCTTGCATCGTGTAACCATAGTTTGGGTTGTTCTTCCCTAAGTGCATAACTTTGCACTTGTCCACATTAAATTTCATCTGCCATTTTGATGTCCAGTCTTCCAATTTATCAAGATCCTCTTGAAATTTTCCACAATCCTCTTGGGTTTTAACAACTTTAAATAGTTTTGTGTCATCTACAAATTTGATAACCTCACTCGTTATTCCACTTTCAAGGTCACTTATGAATATCTCAAAAAGCAGCAGACCCAGCACAGATCCCTGGGGAACACCACTATTCACCTTTCTCTATTGGGAAAATTGGCCATTTAGCCCTACCCTCTGCTTTCTATCTTTTAACCAGTTCCTGATCCACAGTAGTACACTGCCTCCTATCCCATGACTCTTTAGTTTTGCCAAAAGTCTCTGATGAGGGACATTGTGAAAGGCTTTCTGAAAGTCCAGATACACTATATCAACCGACTCACCTTTGTCCACCTGTTTATTCACACCGTCAAAAAAACATAATAGATTAGTAAGACAAGATCTTCCTTGTCTAAAGCCATGTTGGCTGTCTCCCATTAGGCCATGACTATCTACATGCTGAGTAATTTTATTCTTTATGATAGTTTCTACCATTTTTCCCGGTACTGACATCAGGCTCACCGGTCTGTAGTTTCCCGGATCACCCCTGGAATCCTTTTTAAAAATTGGTGTTACATTGGCGATCCTCCAATCTTCAGCTATTAGAGATGATTTTAATGATAGTTCACAGATTACTAATAGCAGGTCTGTAATCTCATATTTCAATTCTTTCAACACCCTTGGATGTATACCATCCGGCCCAGGTGATTTGCTACTCTTCAGTTTATCTAATAGTTGTAAAGCACAGTTACTTACCTGTAACAGGTGATCTCTGGGAACAGCAGGAATAAGTCTTTACATATGGGCATGTTGGTACTGACGGAACATGCGTGGGAACGCTCCCCAATGTCCAGGAAGAAAGCCTTTTGGAGCATCCCACACGCATGCACGCTGCCTTCCCATCTATTCACTTCCCTCTCATCAGTTGGGTTTGTAGCTGAGACCGAAGGAGGGAAGTAGACAAATTAGAAAGAGAGAGAGAGAGAGAACAACTCCAAGGGGAGGTGGGTGGGTTGTGAAGACTTATTCCTGCTGTTCCCAGAGATCACCTGTTACAGGTAAGTAACTGTGCTATCTCCAGGAACAAGCAGGAATGAGTCTTCACATATGGGGACTCCCAAGCTAGAGATGCCTGGAGGAGGTCTCAGCATGTTGCAAATCTAATGGATGGGCCATGCTACTTCCCAGAACCTCAGGCATCCAAGGGATGGTAGGAGTTGAATTAAAAGAAATTAAAAAAAGGGGGTGCTGTGGAACAGCTTGACTAAACAAGGTATCCAGAGGGGAGTCCTTGTGTAGACCATAATTGTTAATAAGTGAAAAATGAGTCCCAATTTTTTAACGTGGACCTTACTCAGAAGTATTGCGAAGTATTTTTTGAGGCTAATATGGGTCTGTTGTTAAGAGCCGTTACAGTATCCTCAAAGAAATTCCTTTACTGTGCAATACAGGTAGAGATAAGAAGCCTTAATGGCTAAAACAAATCCCAGGAGAAAAAACTGGGGGAGTTTAAATGAGGTTGGACTTTGGAGAAAAAGCCAAAGCTTCTCTAAAGTCCAAAGTTTAAGACTCTTTTTCCTTGGAGCAGAATAAGGCCCTAGGAAAGAAAAGAGAGAAATCTGACTGATTTGGATGAAAAGGTAGAGATACCTTTTGCAGAAAAAAGGATGGGTCTTTAAGACCCTTTTATCCAAAATGAAAATTTTGTACTAGGCGGTGTAGCCCCAAATTTCTGAAGATCAGTAATGTCTTTCATAAGTGACGTCACTTAGGATAATGACTTTACATGTAGAGCTTCAGATGTGACGTAACCAGAAAGGTTACGGTAAAAGAAGGTATTTCCTAATTTACCATAGAGATTCATCTAATAACAAGAAGGGTTAAGACCTACTTGAGAATATAGATGGAGAATCTCTTTCTGGTTAAAGTGAAAGAACCATAGAGAAGGTTTCGTGGAAACCGGTAGGATGTTCTTTATTTATAACGGGAAGTCTAGGTTTCTTTAAAAAAACCTAGCCCTTGAATAACCAGGTCTTGAGACGTACGTGAAGGAGTATAGAGGAGATCCTTAGTCTTAAGACAGCAAGTCTGGATCCTTCTATAGCTTCAGTGTAGTAGCTGGAGAAAAAGACGCAATATAAGGGGATACCATGCTTGCCTCTTTATGAGGGCAATATGAGTATCATGCATTCTTTGTTCATTATAAGCTTCAATGAAGTATTTGGAATTAGAAGGAATACACAAAATAAGGACCGACTGCAGTGAAAAAGGAATGCATTCCTTTTGTAAAAGTTCCACTGGAGATGTGGAGCAACCTAGGGAATTGTGCAATTCCTTAAACTTTCACGTGGTCTAAGCACTGGTTCCCTTTCCTTAAAAGGAAAAATTTAAGGAAGATGGTAAGAATAGGAGAACCAGTCAGGTAGGAGAATGACTGGGCAGAGTCTACCAGCTGAAGCCTTTTTAACCATCTGGGAACTACCTACTAGGGGTGGCTCTGACGCTCTCTGTCAAAGACCCTTAGTTGCAGAGCTTTATTGTATAGTTGCAGAGAGCATGTTATAGGTTGCTTAGGTGAGATCTGGCTGTTTGATTGCCAGAGTGCAACCTAATCTATTCTGCTGGAGCCAAAAAGAATTGAAGATGGCTAAGAATAGTAGACAGGCCTGTTGCCCGGCAATGATAAATTGTCCAAGTGGGTTCTGGAAGCTTTCTTGGAGTTATCTGTTATTAAGGCAGCAGAAAAGTTAGATCCTATAGATTGGAAAAGGATCGACAGACATAATTAGGAGTGGTAATACTCAATTTTTGTCTGATAAGCTGTCTTAAAAGAAGTATTTGAGAAGGTCAGCTGGAAGATACGCAAGCAGCGTAGATTAGGCAGAAACCTTTGTGAGCTATATGCTTAAGAGAGCTCATACAACCCATATGGTGGGGTTTTTTTTGTTAATAGGTTTTGTAAGCGTTTGAGCTGACTATACTCAAATGAACAGAATAAATCTGGTATGGATTTCCAGAATGCTGTTCTGCATTTTGTAATAATGCAGAAAAAGAAGTTCGCAAAGGGAAGAACCCCCTTGCAGTCAAATTATGAGATATCCTCGTACAGGAGATTGTCAAGGTGAAGGGCATAGCTTACCTTGTTGTTAGTTGTTACTCCTCTTTTTCCTTCAAAAAGGAGAGGAGAAACTTGTTACCTTTAGGGCATGATTGTCCTCACTAGCTCTTGGAGCTAGAAGAGTGGATTTCTCTTGTGGCAAGAGATTCATGCCTAGAGTTGAGGATTGATTCAGTGTATCACTGATATCTCAGCATGGATGAGATGAACTGTAGATGCTTCTGTTGATAAGAAGTAGATTTACAGGTTCTAAAACTCAAACAGGAAAAAAGATTTAGTAAATAAAATATCAGAAACCCTGCGACTGCTGGGTTTGCTGAGCCTGTTGAGGGTTTGATTTTCTTAGCCTGGTTTGATGTTACCCTTTTTGGGAAACATCTGTATGATGGGTAGAAGATGGATAAAACGTCTTTCCCCTAGGGGGATAAAGCTTCTTAGGAGATTTTTTATTAGCTGGGATAGAGGAAAGTTTTGACAATCCTCTGAAAGTAACATTATCAGTGCTTAACTGATTAGCTTGAAATAAAGCATCCTTGTTAAAGAGATTCTCACCAGTACAAGGAGTATTTCCCAGCCTTTCTTGTACCTATTTGTCAAAGTCTGAAGCTTGGAGCCAGGCCATGCGTCGTGCTCCTATGGCTATAGCAGAAGTTCTGCTAATAGACTCAAAACATTCCAGGGAAGCACGATTAAGGAACCTAGAGGTATCTTGAGCATGATTGACTAATAAGAAATAGTCTGCTCTTTTATGCTCTTGAAGAAAAGGGTTCAAAAGCTTTAAGTTTTTTGTGACCTCTTCACGAGAGAATCCCATATAGAATATATATGAGATAATTCTTGCTGAAAGCATGGATGCCTGGAAGCATCGACGTCCAAAGGCATCTAAAGTCTTAGACTCACGACCTGGCGGATAAGAGGAGTGCTTCTTTGCACTCTTAATACGCCTCATTGCTGATTCTACAACAATAGAATGATGAGGAAGTTGAGTCTTTTGAAAACCTGGAGAAGGTGGCATAGTGTCAAGTGTCAAGTGTTTTAGAATGTGGGGATACTGTTAAGGGAGTTTCCCACATTCTTAATAATAGATCCTGTAAGATCTGATGCAAAGGAAGCATGATCACCTCCTTTGGAATCCAGGGGAATTGCAGGGTTTCTGAATCCCCTGGTATAGATTCTTTACCACGTATAGAAATGGCAAGTAACTCTGCCATATCAAGCAGAAAAGCTTGAAAAGAAATCTCTCCTGAGGAGGACCCTCTGAAATGAGGGGTAAAAGCTGGAACTGTTGAAAGTTCAGCCTTGGTACCGATGGATTCATCCCAGTCATCGGGATCGGAAGACTTGAAAGGATGAAGCATCGGATTTTCTTTAAAGAGATGTCTTTGGTACCGCTCGAGGCCAGTCCCGAGACGAGTCGGTACCAAATCCTCCATGCTAGAGAGCGATTCCAGGCTCGGCATCGAAGGAAGTGAGTCTGTCAAAGAAAACATTGACGGTACCGACACCGGTGACGATGTCGATACCGGTACCGGTACCGAAGACGATACCGATACTCGGAGAACGGTCTGCAGCGACTCTAGCGGTACCGAAGTAGGTGAGAGCGCTAGACTACGTTCATCAGTTAGGAGTGTTTCATCCATCACCACAGCCGATGCCGGGGTGTCGCTACTGCCCGAAGTGGCTAGAACCACCGAGCATGGCCCAGGTATGTCCATGGAGGTAAGAACCTCGGGAACAACCTGGAGCCCCGTTAATGTTTTGGAGCCCGAAGACTCCCGCCGGGGCTTTATTGCCAAAATGTCCTCGAGGGCAATGCCAGAGGCATCTAGATACTTAGAAGGAGATCTACCATTCGAGGACTGGCTAGTCTTAACAGACCTTTGTTTGGTTACCTGATCCTGGAAGGAAGAAGATACTCTGGCAGGTGACATCGAGTCGGATGACCGGGTATCGAGTTGTGCTCGATTCTGAAGATTTCTTCTATCTAAGTTCCTGCAGGAGAGACACTCCAAAGGGCAATGGTCAGGACCTAAACATTTTAGACACCAAGTATGAGTGCCTAAAAATATATTTGTACCGCCACACTTTGGGCATTTCTTAAGGATAGTGGCTGGCTTTTCCATAATGGAAAGGATAGAGGCCTAGTGACCAAAAAACCGTCAGGCACTAAACAGGAAAATATTTCCTAGAAAAAAGAAAAGATTTTTCAAGAAAAGAAAGAAAAGCACCGGCAGTACCGGTGGGCGTCAAATGAAGGCAGGCGCGACCACAAAAAAGAAGAATAAAAAAGAAGAATTTTCTGCGGTGACAGGGATACGTCCTGTCGGCTCCGTGGAAAACGAAAAACTGATGAGAGGGAAGTGAATAGGCGGGAAGGCAGTGCGCATGCATGTGGGATGTTCCCAAAGGCTTTCTTCTTGGACGCTGGGGAGTGTTCCCGCGCAGGCTCCGTCGGTACTGACGTACCCATATGTGAAGACTCATTCCTGCTTGTTCCTGGAGATTACATCTTCCCGATGTATCGATATTTCCTTCCATTCTTCCGCACCTTTAAATACCACTTCAGTCATGGGTAACATCCCTACATCTTCCTCAGTAAAGACCGAAGCAAAGAATTCATTTAGTCTCTCCGATATCGCCTTGTCGCCTCTTAGTGCCCTTTTAACCCCTCTATCATCTAATAGACCAACTGACTCTCTCACAGGTTTTTTGCTATGAATGTACTTGAAAAAGTCTTTATTTCGCATTTTTGCTTCCGCAGCAAGCTTCTTCTCAAATTTTCCCTTTGCCTGCCTTATCAATGCCTTGCATTTGACTTGCCAGTGCTTGTGCTGTTTCCACGTTTCGTCGTTTGGCTCTTTTTTCCATTTCCTGAAAGATGCTTTTTTGGCAACAACAGCCTGTCTGACCTCACCTTTAAACCATGCTGGCAGTTTTTTGGACTTCCTTCTACTTTCTTAAAGCGTGGAATAGAGCTGGTCTTGGCTTCCAAGATAGTATTTTTCAACAACACCCAAGCTTGATGTAAGTCTTTAACTTTTGCAACTGCTCCTTTTAGTTTTTTCTTAACTATTTTCCTCATTTTATCATAGTCTCCCTTTCGAAAGTTAAAAGGTAGTACTGTGGATTTCCTTACTATCCCTCCTCCACTAATTAAATCAAAGGCGATCATGCTATGATCACTATTGCCAAGTGGCCCCAACACCATTATCTCTTGCACCAGATCTGGTGTTCCACTAAGGACTAGGTCCAATATGGATTCCCCTCTGGTCAGTTCATGAACCAACTGCTCCAAGAAGCAGTCATTTATTTCATCTAGGAACTTTATCTCCCTAGCATGTCCTGCCATGACACTGACCCAGTCGATACTGGGGTAATTGAAATCACCCATTATTATTACTGTGCTGTAACTTTTGTTAGCTTCCTTGAGTTCTTTGAGCATTTAAATCATCATCCATTTGTTCATTCTGGCCAGGCAATCGATAGTACACCCCCACTGCCATTGCCTTCCCCTTTTCACATGGAATTTCAATCGATAGAGATTCTACAGCAAATTTTGTGTCCTGCAAAACTTTAATCCTTTCTGACTCAATACCCTCTCTAACACAGAGCACAACCCCTCCACCAATTTGATCAGCTCTATCATTACAATATAGTTTGTACCCAGGTATCACAGTGTCCCACTGGTTGTCCTCCTTCCACCATGTCTCTGATATTCCAATCATATCTAACCTCTCATTTAGTGCTATATATTCTAACTCTCCCATCTTATTTTTTAGACTTCTAGCATTTGCATACAAGCATTTTAGAGACTGTATTTTATTCATATTAATTTGGCTATTGGTAGACATGGGTAATTTGGGATCTTTAAGCTCTGTCTGCTTAATACTTGAGGGCATTTGGGCTACTTTACTCTTTTTTGGAACCTCTCTAGTTTTGGTAGCATCCTTCAAGGATACATTCTTCCGAACCATCCGCTCTTGGACGACTGTCGGCTTTCCCCTATTATCTAGTTTAAAAGCTGCTCTATCTCCTTTTTAAAGGTTAATGGCAGCAGCCTGGTTCCATCCCGGTTAAGGTGAAGCCCATCCCTTCAGAAGAGCCCCTCCTTTCCCCAGAATGTTCCCCAGTTCCTAACAAATCCAAACCCCTCATCTCTGCACCATTGTCTCATCCACGCATTGAGACTCCAGAGCTCTGCCTGCCTTTTGGGTCCTGCGCGTGGAATGGGAAGCATTTTGGAGAATGCTAAACTGGAAGTTTGGATTTCAACTTCCTACCTAAAAGCCTAAATTTAGCCTCCAGAACCTCCCTACCACATTTTCCTATGTCATTCGTACCGACATGTACCAAGACAGCAGACTCCTCCCAAGCACTATCTAATACCTTATCTAGGTGGCGCGTGAGGTCCGCTACCTTCGCACCAGGCAGGCATGTTACCAGCCGATCCTCACATCCACCAGCCACCCAGCTATCTACATGCCTAATGATCGAATCACCAACTATAATGGCTGTCCTAACCCTTCCCTCATGGGCAGATGGCCCTGGAGAAACTTCCTCAGTGCGAGAGGGTTTTACAACACCTGGAGGACAGGTCCTAGTTACAGGATCACTTCCTGACACACCAGGGTGATGCTCTCCTGTCACGTGACCTCTCTTCTCCATGGCAACAGGGATGTTGCAAGACTGGAGGTGGGACTTCAGGACTATATCCCTGCAGGTCTCATCTATGTACCTCTCTGTCTTTCTTATGTTTTCCAAGTCTGCTCCTCTAGCCTCTAGAGAACGGACTCTTTCTCTGAGAGCAAAGAGCTCCTTGCACCTAGTGCACACGTAAGACCTCTCACCAACTGGGAGAAAATCATACATGTGACACTCAATGCAAAAGACTGGAAAGCCCCCATCTCACTGCTGAATTGCTGTCTGCATCTTAGTTTTAAGTTTGTGTTTAGATCTTTAAGTTCTTTACTTACTAAGTGTTGCTATGGATATTTATACTAATAAAAATATACCTTGTTCACCTGAAGCTTAATTAATCTCAGGTCCTTAGTGTATGACTGATTTGGGTAACGAGCTTCACCTGAGAGCACCTCTTGTCTTTTAAGATGTGTAAGTACCTATAAAGCTACGATTATCCCAGGGGTGGGTGGGTGTTGGGGAGGGAGGGAGGGAGGGAGAGAGGGAGGGAAATAACACTTATTAAAAGAGGGCTGCTACACAGTACCCTGTCTTGTGCTGCCGAGGTAAGCTATATTCTGATTTGATTTAAATTATAGCTCTTTTCTGCTTCTAGTCTCTAACTTATTATGAAATTTAAACTACAAGCTCTCTGCTGGGTATGAAATGTAACCAGAAAGTTCTCTTCTGTGTTTTAAATTTAAACTTAAACTGCTGCTACTACGCCCTGACTGATTTAACAAAAAATAGTGGGTTCCCAGACTAATTAGCTTTAATACAAAGAATTCCTTTCAGAAAATTCCCAGAAGTATATACTCGCAATTGCAGATCTCTCTCCAGAAGTAACAGTCCCCTTTTCTAGTCCTTCTAATGATTACTCTGGCTCTATCCCGTTGGGACGTTCATTCCCGCTATTTGACCCCCTGATGGCCATGTCAAAAGCCTCCCCATATGAACAAGGAGTTTGTATGGGGAGGCTTAGATGAGAGCGGGAGGGGGTACTGTAGAGGCGGAGTTAGGGCAGGCAGTGGGCGGTTTGTGACCCCGGATGTACAGGGCTGATTCTGAAGTCGGCCCTGTATGTCCAGTGTCGGCAGACTGAATGGGGGACTTAGTCCACCTCGGAGATGGAATAGGTCCCCCTGGACGTCAAGGGATGGCAGACCCAGGCAGTGTAAGGAAAGTGAGGGGGTGAAGGGGGTTCCCCGCAGTCCGACCTTGGCCATGGAAGGCCAGATTGGGGGTCAGGCTGTGGGGAAAGGAAAGAGTGGCTGACGGCCAGGGATCATCGCTCCATGCCCTGGCAATGGGGCACCATGGCACTGTGGCTCCATTCAGGGGCCTGACTGCTTTGGCCGGGCATTGCTGTGTACATGGAGGCTGATAGGAATCGGGTCTGCCTCTATGCGCCCCATTCCAATCACACGCAAAGGGGCCTGGACATGCTCTATGGAATGTGCCGTTCGACTGTATATAATCACCACACAGAAAACAAGCCAGCTATGTCACCAATAAACTCTGGCATTTTTGTTGGACTTTATATTAAAGGACAAAAAATTTTGATAAAGCCAGGAGTTTGTTGGTGACACGCCCGGGCTCAATTTTTATGTGGCGATTTCACTAGATATCAGAAGCACCACCACAGGAACTCCTCAGCATCCACCACAGGATTCTGAAGGGGCAGGCTTCTTCCTTCTTTGGCTTCAAAATTACACAGGAACAGGAGATCAGTACAGGGACAGGAGACTACATTTCTCTTTCTCCAACAAAGAACTCTTCAGAGAGACAGGAGACACAAAGGATTCATTCTCTCTCTCCAACTGAGCTCCCTAGAAAAACTCCTAGATCTCCTTGTGGACACATTGGCCAATCCCTGAGCTGTACCACTGTGGTCACTCCTGTAGGGCAGTACCACAGCAAATGATTCAGTCCCACCTACCGTCACCTCTGTTCACATGCTCTCTGCTGAGATAAGCATAGACCTAGTAAAGGCAGTGAAGGCCACTTTATATTTGTTGGGCGCATTTTACTTAAGCAATAGTGCATGTGAGGTAGAGTTGTGCATCTATTTGCCCATTTGCATGCCTGTTTGTTTATGCATGCACAAACAGATACGTACAGCATATCTACTGCTACTAATTGAAAGAATATCTTTGCCTGTGCTACTCGTGATCAGTAGCAAAATTTAACCTTGGCTCTTTGACTTCAATTCTCTTAATTTAAATGCAAATAAGGAAGCACATATATACAGAGAGTTATATAAAACAGTACGACTTAAGATGTGCAAACTTGTGCAGGTTTTCATGATTCCTACTCGAGCTAGGCCATCACACCTCCTTTTATTAAGAAAGCGTAGTTACTCACCTGTAACAGGTGATCTCTGGGAACAGCAGGAATTTAGTCTTCACATATGGGTATCGTCGGTACTGACGGAGCCTGCGCGGGAATGCTCCCCAGCATCAAATAGGAACGCTTTTGGGAGCATCCCTCAGCACATGCGCGCTGCCTTCCTGCCTTTCCAACTGTCCCTCTTCAGTTAAGTTTGTAGCTTAGTGAAAGGATAGAGGGAGAGAGGAAAGAGACAAAGAGATAGAGAGACAACTCCTAGGGGAGGTGGGTGGGTTGTGAAGACTAAATTCCTGCTGTTCCCAGAGATCACCTGTTACAGGTGAGTAACTACGCTATCTCCAGGAACAAGCAGAAATGTAGTCTTTACATATGGGGACTCCCTATCTGAAGATGCCAGGGAGATAGCCCCAGGAAGGTGCCACCCTAGAAAGTTGGGAATCCTTCCTCCCATGGATCTCTGGAATTCCACCAGGGTTGGTGGGTAGGAGTTGAATTAGGTCTGAAAGAGATTTTGAAGAACAGCTTGGCCAAAGAAGGCATCCCGACGGGAGGCTTTATCCAGGCAGTAATGGGCTGTGAAGGTGTGTACCGAAGCCCAGGTGGCTGCTCGACAAATTTAATCGATAGACACAGAGTGGAGATTAGCCGTGGAAGTTGCCATGGCTCTCATGTTATGAGCTGTGACATGGTCCTGAAGAGGAAGGCCCTTGCTCTCATAAGCAAAGGATATGCATTGGGCAATCCATTTAGATAAAGTTCTTTTGGAGACTGGAAGTCCCAAATGACTAGGGTCAAAAGCTATAAAAAGTTGCGAGGACTTTCTATGTTGCTGTGTTCTCTGAAGGTAAAAGGCTAAGGCTCTTTTACAATCCAAAGTATGAAGGTTTCTTTCTGCATTAGAGGCGTGAGGCCTCAGAAAAAATACAGGAAGATAAATTGATTGATTTAAATGAAAAGGCGAAACCACCTTTGGCATAAAGTGTGGATGAGTTCTAAGAACAACCTTCTCATGATGAAACCTAGTATAAGGAGGAAAAGCCACTAAAGCTTGCAATTCACTAATGCAATGTGCAGAGGTGATTGCAATTAGGAAGATGACCTTCCAGGTCAAAAACTTAAGGGTTGTAGTGGCTAAAGGCTCAAAAGGTGGCTTCATGAGCTGCCCAAGAACTAGATTTAGATCTCATGCCACCGGTGGTGGCTTAATGGAAGGTTTGGTTAATAGAAGACCTCTCAAAAATCTGGATATGAGTGGATGAGAGGAAATTGGTTCTCCATTCAGAGGCTTATAAGAAGCTGCAATTGCACTGACTCTTACCGAATTGGTCTTTAGACCAGAATTCGATAAGTGAAGGAGATACTCTAGTATCGATTCTAAGGGTATGCCAAGTGGATTTAATCCCTTCTTGGAGCACCATATAGTAAAACGTTTCCACTTGAAGGCATAAGATCTTCTTGTGGAAAGTTTCCTAGAAGCCTGAAGGATATCCTTTACCTGTTGGGACAGGTTGAAATCCTGGAGGTCTAAGCTTTGAGCAACCAGGCAGTGAGATGCAGAGACTGGGGATTCGGGTGCCATAGCGTCCCGTTCTCTTGGGAAAGGAGATCTGGAGCATGCCCTAACTCCAGAGGTGCAGCTTGAGAGAGATGTAGAAGAAGGGGATACCACGCTTGGCGTGGCCATCTTGGCGCTATGAGAATCATGCGACCCCTGTCTCTCTGAAGCTTTAAGAGTGCTTTGGGGATGAGGGGAATGGATGGAAAGACATAAAGGAAGTCCTGACCCCAGTGAAGGAGGAAGGCATCCCTTGTCTGACAATTGTGAGCCGGAATCCTGGAACAGAACCGGGGAAGTTTGGCATTCAGTGGACTTGTAAAGAGGTCTATGTCTGGAGTGCCCCAGAGATGAAATATCTTTGCCACCTGGTCTACGTGGAGGGACCACTCGTGAAGCAGCAGTACTTGACTGAGTTTGTCTGCCCAAAGGTTTTGAATGCCTGGAAGATATACCACTAGAAGGTGAATTTGATACTCTCTGGCGAGGGCCCACAGTCGTAAAGCTTCGTTGCATAACGACAGAGAGCCTGTCCTGCCCTGCTTGTTCACATAGAACATGGCTACTTGATTGTCCGTCTGGACTAGGACTGTCTTGTAGCTGAGCTAGGCGTGGAATACTCGAAGAGCTAAATAGATTGCTCTTAATTCCAGGAGGTTTATGTGTAGACCAGCCTCCTGTGGAGTCCAGGTGCCCTGGGTAGAGAGATGATTCAGGTGTGCCCCCCAACCCACCTGTGATGCATCTGTTGTTAGGGTGGCCTGAAAGAGGGGTTGATGAAAAGGAGACCCACTGTCAGATTTTCTAGTGATTGCCACCACTGGAGGGGCAAAATTAGTCATTCAGAGTTTACTATTTTGTCTGATAAATGTCCTGTGGCCTGTGTCCACTGTGTGAATAGGGTCCACTGAGCTGCTCGCATGTGGAGGCGAGCATATGGAACTACATGAACTGTGGCTGCCATATGTCCCAGCAACTGCAGTAGCTCTCGAGCAGTTAGGGAGGATTTCCCTGCTGCTTGAGAAGCTAGTTGCATTATGCGAAGACACTGGGCCTGTGGAAGGAAAGCCTTTGCCTGTCTGGTATCTAGACAGGCCCCTATGAATTCCAGGCATTGGGAAGGAACAAGTTGGGATTTTGGGAAGTTTATTACCAACTCCAAGTATTGGAGGATTCGCATTGTGCAAGACAGTGCAGTGCTGGCCTCTTCAACTTTAGGGGCTCGAATGAGCCAGTTGTCTAAGTAAGGGAAGACAAATATCCCCAGGGTTCGTAGAAATGCAGCTACTACTGCCATGCATTTCGTGAAAACCCTTGGTGCTGAAGCCAGACCAAAGGGATGAACCCTGTACTGGAAATGTTTTCCCCTGAAAAGGAATCGTAAGAATTTCCTGTGATCTGGATGGATCAGAATGTGAGTGTATGCATCCTTTAAGTCTAGAGAGCAAAGCCAATCCTGGCTTTGAAGGTATGGCAGAAGATTTCCTAGAGAAATCATTTTGAACTTCTCTCGAAACAGGTATTTGTTCAATTATCTGAGGTCTAAAATGGGTCTGTGTCCTCCTGTTTTCTTTGGAATAAGAAAATAGGGGGAGTAGAACCCTGCACCCCATTGAAGAATGGGTACCTCCTCTATTGCCCCTTGGGCAAGAAGTGTTGAGACCTCGTGATTTAGCAGACTGTCTGTGGAGGTGTGAGAATTGAATTGCTTTAGAATTGTAGGAGGGGGCATACTGTGAAAATGAAGCTTGTACCCTTCTCCTACAATGGACAAAGTCCAATCTTCTGCTGTTATCTGATTTATTTATTTTATTTATTAACATTTTTTATATACCGTACTATTCGTTATCAGCGCGGTTTACATGGAACAAAGAACCTCAGCCAAGATACAAATATCTGGTTATTACAGTTAACAGGAAAATCAACTTGGATAACAGGATAACAGTTAACAGGAAAATCAACTTGGATAACAGGATAACAGGAGTAACTATATACAAGACAACTATTTACATCATTGCCATCTGTTGGCAAAGTGGCATAACCTGCCTGGGATATTGGGGGGTTGGGGACCCCTCAGAGGCAGGAAGGCTAAGCTCTCTAGGAAGGAGTCAAAGCCCTTGAGGGGGCTGAACCTGCAGAGCTGGTTGGGCTCTCGGGCCTTTTGGCTTCTTTTGCTGTCTAGTTTGTCCCTTTTGGGCAACCTGACCCTGAGTTTGACTCTGCTGGGTATAGGAAGGATAAAATTTCCTCTTTTTGCTGAAAGAGGGTTTTTTATAAGGCTTCTTTCTGGCTGGAGTGGCTGTAGATTTCGACAATCTATCTAGAGTAGTATTGTCAGCATCTAACTCGTTAGCCTTTTCCTGCCAGTTCTTGCTGAAGAGATTCTCTCCCGTGCAAGGAATGTTGCCTAACTTGTCCTGTACCCAAGTCTCCAAGTCTGATATCTGAAGCCAGGCAATCTGTCGTGCACCAATGGCAATAGCAGAGATTCTGCTGATGCATTCAAAGCAGTCAAAGGCTGCACGATTTACAAACTTGGAGACATCTTGAGCATGCTTAACTAGAGCAAGAAAGTCTTGTCTCTTGTAATCTGGGAGAAATGGGCTCATAAGCTCCAAGTCTCCTGTAACTTCCTTGAGGAACATTCCCATATACAGTATATATGAACTGATCCTAGCTGAAAGCATGGAAGCTTGAAAGGTTCGGTGCCCAAAAGCGTCCAGAGTCCTGCATTCACGACCTGGAGGATTGGATGCATGCCTCTTTGCACTTTTCATCCTACGCATGGCTGACTCCACCACCATTGAATGATGTGGCAGCTGAGTCTTTTGAAATCCAGGACATGGCGGAACTCGATACATAGTATCAAGCCTCCTAGAGTGAGGAGATGTAGTCAGAGGTGTCTCCCACATTCTGAGCATCAGGTTATGCAGAATTTCATGGATGGGCAGATTGGCTGCCTCCTTTGGAGCCTTTGGATATTGGAGAATTTCCAATTCCTTTGCTCTGGGTTCCTCTTCAGGAGCTACCATGATTGAAAGGCCCTTGGCCATATCATGAATAAAATCCTGAAAAGACGTCCTCTGGAGGTGACATTCTGCGTTGGGGAGAAGAGGGATCCTCTGGGAGAAACCCCCTTGTACCAGCAGAATTGTCAGTGTCTTCGGAATTGGAGGATTCAAAGTATTCCTGACCACGATGCTCATGCAAAGCACGGTCCCGGTATTGATCGAAGTCAGTACCGAGTTGATCCGGTACCGATCTGTCGATTCCAGCCAAAGATGGCATGGGAAGAATTCCCACCAGGGCCAGTACCGTTGGTGCCGGCATCATCGGTACCGGTACTGGTGTCTGTACCGGTGTAGGTACTGGTGCCCGTTGGACTAACGGTACCGCAGCTGAGAGAAGAGCTGCGATGCTGCGTTCCATAGCGAGGAACCTCTGGTCTATCGACGCTGCCGATGCCTGGGTATCGGTACCAGTGAAAACAGCCAGAACCCCTGAGCATGGCATAGGTAGTTCTTGCGAGGTTGGGGCCTCGAGAACATCCTGGAGCCCCATTGATGCTTTGGAATCCGAAGCTTCCCGCCGAGGCTGCTTTGCCGGTGTGGTTCCCTCAAGGGCAATGCCAATGGCCTCTCAATGCTTAGCAGGAGAGCTACCCTTTGAGGACCGGCTTTTATGTTTAGTTACCTGAGATCCATGGGAGGAAGAGGAGGCCCTTGAAGATGTCGATGCAATGGATCTGGCATCCGAAGAAAAGAGGGTACCGAGCTTTGCAGCCCCATTCTGTCTTCCTCTTTTAGTCATTCCCATACAGGAGAGACATTCAGATGGAGAATGTTCAGGCCCCAGGGCCGGATTTACCTATACGCCATGTACGCCATGGCGTAGGGCCCACAGCTGGCAGGGGCCCACAAAAAAAGAACAAGTTAATTTTTTTTAAAATAAAATTTTAAAAAAAACCTGCTGGCTGCCGCCGCAGGGCCCCCTCTGCTGCCGCGGCAGCACCGACTGACCCGTGGGGGCCCCCTCTACAAGCTGAATCCGTCGGTTCATTCCTTCCTCCCTCCCTCCCTCCCTCCGTGCAGGCTGTGAGAGACGCGAAAGGAGAGTGTCTCCTCGCGTCTCTGTTAAGCCCGCAGGGGCTGATGGGAAATTTCCCATCAGCCCCTGCGGGCTTAACAGAGACGCGAGGGAGACACTCTGCCTTCGCGCCTCTCACAGCGTGCACGGAGGGAGGGAGGAAGGAACGAACCGATGGATTCAGCTTGTAGAGGGGGCCCCCGCGGGTCAGTCGGTGCTGCCGCGGCAGCAGAGGGGCCCCGCGGCGGCAGCCAGCAGGTTTTTTTTTTTTAAATTAAATTTTACTTTAGGCCGACGGGGGTGGGGGGGTAGGACTGGTAATGGGCTATTGGGGGGGGCTGGGGCTTGGGGGGTTAAGGCTAGAGGTGGGTTGATGGGGTTAGGACTGGTAATGGACTGTGGGCTGTTGGGGGGCTTAGAACTGGCAATGGGCTTTGGGGGGGTTAAGACTGGTAATGGGCTGTGGGCTGTGGTGGGCTGATGGGGGCTGTCTGGTAATGGGCTATGGGGGGCCTAGGACTGGAAAGGGGCTGGGGGGTTAAGACTGGAGGTGGGCTGATGGGGTTAGGACTGGTAATGGGCTGTTGGAGGGGTTTAGAACTGGTAATGGGCTTTGGGGGGGGGTTAAGACTGGTAATGGGCTGTGGGCTGATGGGGGCTGTCTGGTAATGGGCTATGGGGGGGCTAGGACTGGAAATGGGCTGGGGGGGTTAAAACTGGAGGTGGGCTGATGGGGTTAGGACTGGTAATGGGCTGTGGGCTGATGGGGGGTTAGGACTGGCAATGGGCTATGGGGGGCTGACTGGAAATGGGTTGATGGGGTTAGGACTGGAAGTGGGCTGATGGGGGGTTAGGACTGGTAATGGGTTATAGGGGGGGGCTTAAACTGAAAATGGGTTGATGGGGGGTTAGGACGGTAAGTGGGTTGATGGGGAGCTAGGACTGGTATTGGGTTGGGGGGTTGCTAGGACTGGAAATGGGCTGATGGGTGGCTAGGACTGGAAATGGGCTGATGCAGGGACTAGAAGGGAATGGATGCTGGGTGAGGCTGGAACTAGAAGGGAGCTGATGTTGGGGGAGGATTAGAATGGGATGGGGCTGGAAGAGTAAAATGGAGAAGGGAAAAATATTTTGTGTGGGAGGGATAAAAAATCTACAATTGGCCGGGTATTGGGAGAGTAAGTGGGGATTGAGGATGGAGGGGTAAAATTTGAGTGGATGAAATAGGAATGAGGAAAGAGCAAAAGGAGAAAGATTAGTATGTTAAAGCAGATGTAGAGAGAGAATGGAAAAAAATCTAGAAGAGAGAAGAAAGGACAAATGGACAGTAGACGATGGAGAGTTAGCAGAAGACACGAAGAAACCAGAAGAAAGTGGCTGGAGCAATTGCAGCTGAAAAAAATGCACAAAAGGTAGAAAAATATCTCTTTATTTTGAATTTATTAATTGGAATATGTCAGCTCTGGTAAATGTGCATCATTAACGTCTGCGCTTTGTTTAGTACAAGAGCAAATTAATGTATAGTTTTATTTCTACAGTGTTGTACTTTCCAAGTTTGGCTTTTGGGATTCCCAGTTTAATTATTGTCTTCCTGTTTCTAAATTGTGATTACTTGTTTGATGGTCTATGTTCTGCATGTGTAACTGAGCTGAGGTGTTCTGTTTATATAATTTCTATTTGACATTGCCACTTGTTCTCTTTCCCCAGTAGGTCATGTATTGTTGTTCTCTGAAATGTATTGGTTTAATATTTGCAGTGTTGCCTTTTGATTGGTAGGGTATGGTGCTTTGTGAGTCCTGGTAGTGCTGTTAGGATACGGCGGGTTTACTATGGGTTCTAAATGGGCAGTGTTTGTAGTAGTTCCTAATGTGTCTGGCAGTTGGCACTGGATTATAGTAATGTAGAAATCTTTTAGTCTTTCTTTATCCATACACTCATTAAGAGGCACGTTTACTAAAAGTTAGTATATGGTAACATTATGCAAATATTTATGCAAATGAGGCCCCTTATGCAAATGAGGCCCCGCACCCCCCTTGGGCCGCCCCTGCTGGGGGCCCACAATTTTTGTTGGCGTAGGGCCTCACTCAAGGTAAATCCGGCCCTGTCAGGCCCTAAACATTTAAGACACCAATCATGCGTGTCAGTGATGGAAATGGTACCGCCACACTTAGTACATTTTTTAAAACCACTAGTTGGTTTTTCCATGTTTTAGGAATATGGGGGCTAGTGCCCAAAATGGCGCCTAGCACCAAAAAAGAAAAGTTTCTGAAGAGAAAACAGCTCAAAGTTTTTATTTTTTGTTTTTTTGGAAAAGAAAAGAAAAGAACCGTCGGTACCGGTAAGCATCGTGCGGCAGGCAAACACGACCACAAGAAAACAATTTTAAAGACGGAATTTTCTGCGGTGACAGGGTATGGATCCTGTCAGCTCCGCGGAAAACAAAGAACTGAAGAGGGACAGTTTATTTATTTATTTAGACAGTTTTGTATACCACCTTATCCTTCAATCAAAGTTGGAGAGGTGGGAAGGCAGCGCGAATGTGCTGAGGGATGCTCCCAAAAGCGTTCCTATTGGACGCTGGGGAGCGTTCCCACGCAGGCTCCATCGGTACCGATGATACCCATATGTGAAGACTACATTACTGCTTGTTCCTGGAGATAAATATTGATACATTCTTCAGTTCTGTGTTATTGTTCTATGTCATACTTCAGAGTCACCTTTGTTTATCTATGTGTTATAAGTCAAATTAAACACTACATGTTATAGGTCAAAGTAAGCACTACATGTTTTAGGCCAAAGCACAGACATTTCTCAGCACAAGCATTCTGAAAATAAAAGCATTCTGTCTCGTTCTGCTAAATATAGCCTTGGCTTCTATACACATACAGTATCTCTCCAGGCTGCTAGTGGATTCCAAATTGTCAGGCTCCAGGCTGTTAGCAAATTCTAAGCCATTCTCCACATTAACCCTTTCAGAGGGCCCTGATACCCCACTTCAAGTCCCTTTTCACAATCCCACCTCTGATTGTGTAAAGAATCATGTCCAAGTCTAAAACATGTCCAAAACATGTCCAAGTCCAAAATAAATAAATGAATGAATAAATACATATGAATGAATAAATAAAAATAAATAAATAAATCTTCTGCCACAGTGGGGAATGCCTTTTGCTTCATTCTGCTTCAGAGTCCTAGACACCACATTTGGTCCATAAGTGAACTCCATCTTTCCGGTCTTTATTTATATGGTCCATTTGACAATGCAGAAAAAGGATTACAATCAATCTGCAAATTAACCAAAGCTATATGATGCTGTCTGCCCTTGCTAGGTCTCAGTAAGAATGTGTACAGAGAATAAAGCTTTTCCAATTATTCTTGCAAGCACTATATGCTGGCAGTGGCCAACTGCCTCTATAAATCTTTCAGTAGTTCAGACGTTTGCACCCACATTCACATCACAACACTTGTCACAACTGCAAGTTCTGCAGCAGCATTGTCTTTTTCACTCTGGGCTGTGCTATGCACATCTTCGACAGAGTTTCAATGACTATCCACCTAGGCTTCATTGCTGCATATATATTTTTCTGTAGTCTTGCTGGAATCACTGATCCTTGCTTCTATTCAGCTTTCAGTGGCATTGCAGACTTCCTTTCATTCAGAGTAGTAGTCGTCTTCAGCCTGAAGGATTCAGTGCATGCAATATATAACACAGGTACACTACCAAAAAACTGCCTCCAGTTTTGCAACTGATTCCTATAGATTTTGGGGTGCTGAATCCAGGAAAAATAGCCAAAATGTTCCATCACGTCACGTTTTCTTGCAAAATTAGATTTCTTACCCATATAAGGAATGTTCACATAATTTCTTTTTAGCCGACTGCAGTTTATTTTCTTGGCCCAAAATAGAGGTTGTAATGGTTAACTAACTAGAAACACTCCCTCATGATATTTTAGAGTGTTTTGTATTCATTTTATACATTAACAGGACAATTGGGAGGCGGGGGGCTAAATCCAGTACTCGCGCTGGCGCATGTTCTTTCCTGTTCGCCTCGCCTCGTTCGCTCGCTCAAACACGGTGGTTGCGACATGAATGTTCCTGTCAAATTTCAGTTTCTTGCAAGTTCACTATTACCTTTTCTTTGCTCAGTCGTAATCCAGCTTTATTCCGAAGTGGTTCACTACAGTTGTAGTTTGCAGTGCTGTGTATTTGTGATGGCTCACAGAGCCAGAGGTTGCGTCAACTCTCCGGACAGTTTTTGTTTTATTTGTGGGGAATATACCGTGAAAAAGCGGCAGAGGAACATTCCTGCATTTATTAAAAAAGTATATTTTGCCTATTTCAGTTTGAAGTTAGGCGATCAAGACAAACCGTGGGCTCCTCACAAAGTGTGCAAGACATGTGAGGAAGATCTACGCTTATGGATGAAAGGTAAAAAACAAGCATTTCGTTTCGGAATACCTATGATGTGGCGTGAACAAAGAGACCACAGCAGTGACTGCTATTTTTGCTCTTGCATTGTGAAGGGATACAACTTAAAAAATAAGAACGTAATAAGTTACCCCAACCTTCCCTCAGCAATTAGGCCTATGCCTCATAGCAACGAAGTACCTGTGCCTGAACCACCAAAATCTTTGGATCATATTTGTGTGGACGGTTCTGATCATGATGAGACTCATCAGATGGCTTTTCCCGATGAGTCCAGTACTTCCGAGTTTGAAACTGAACCAGATCCGAAACCTGAACTTTTCTCTCAAGCTGAATTGAATGATTTAGTCCGGGATTTAGGACTCCCAAAAGATGCTGCCCAACTGCTAGGTTCTCGGCTTAAACAGAAAAATCTATTGTCACCAGGAACAACTTTTTATTGGTACCGCAACCACGAGACACAATTTTTGAAGTATTTCAGCAAAGAGGAAGATTTGGTATTTTGCAACGATATATACGGAGTGATGGAAAAGTTTAAACTCAAGTATGATCCTGCTGAATGGCGGCTGTTCATTGATTTGTCAAAAGACAGCATAAAAGGTGTTCTTCTTCATAATGGCAACACATTCGCTTCAGTTCCTATTGCTCACTCTGTTATTCTCCAAGAAAAATACGAGAATTTGGCCCTGATTCTTCAGAAGATTCGTTATGATGAGCATAAGTGGATGATTTGTGGAGACTTTAAAATTCTATCCATGCTATTAGGGCAGCAATCCGGTTTCACCAAATATCCCTGCTTCCTTTGCTTGTGGGATAGCCGGGCCCGCGACCTACACTGGGGGAAAAAAGACTGGCCAATTCGGGAGTATTTGAGACCCGGTGAGAAAAATGTTCTTCATGAGAGCTTGGTACCTCGTGATAAAATTCTATTACCACCTCTCCACATTAAGTTGGGTCTCATTAAGCAATTCATCAAGTCCCTTCCAAAAGATGGTGAGTGCTTTCGGTACCTTTGCTCAAAGTTCCCCTGACTTTCTGAAGCAAAGCTAAAGGAAGGAGTGTTTGTTGGCCCTGATATAAGGAAACTCATTTCAGATGGAGCATTCGCTGAAACGATGTCTGAGAAGAAAAAAGAAGCCTGGGATTCCTTCAAGGATGTTGTTCTCAAATTCTTGGGGAACAGGCGGGATGAGAACTATAAGGATATTGTTGCCAGGATGCTCAATGCCTTCAAAGAACAAGGCTGTAACATGAGCCTGAAAGTCCATTTCTTGCACTCCCATGTGAACTACTTTCCCGAAAACTTGGGGGCGTACAGTGAAGAACAAGGTGAAAGGTTTCACCAGGACATCAAGGACACAGAGAGAAGGTACCAAGGAAGATGGAACACCACTATGATGGCTGATTTCTGCTGGTTGCTGCTGCGGGAAACCCCAGATGAAAAATACGCCAAGCAGCGCACCAAGAGAAGCATTCGGGGGAAGAAGAAACGGGCCCACCAGGAGATTGATTGACCCAAGAATGACTTTAAAATCTAAACTGTGTTGACAAATATCGTGTTTTTACTAAACTTTGAAATAAAAATTTGCTAGTTATTACCACAGTGTCGGATCTCATTTATTAGAATTTTATTTTCACACCATCGGGTGTTTGTCTTCATGTATTGCAATGGTGCGGTTTGCGTTTTCTATTCTTACATACATACCTGTACAACATTTTTTGCACATTTCTTTGCTTTGCTTTGTGTCTAACCTCGCTCTTATATGCTCAATGTTTGTGCACATGTATGTGGCTGTTTTAAGTGCAGACAATTTTGCTACCATCACAGTGTGTTTTGTTGACATTATTCTATTCTTATGTGCTGCCTTGTTACAATTTTCTTTATTCTTATTTGAATAACTACTAAACAATTAGTATAAAGAATTCATCCAAGAAACTTTTATCTCGATCGCACTCAATCTGAAACGTTCACCTCAAACTGCTAACCCAATGTAGCAAAAATTCTGTACGTGATGGAGCAAATTGGTTACCAGATTTGGATTCAGCGCACCAAAAAACATAAAAATCAATCGAAACATTAGAGGCTGTTTAAAAAAAAATTTTTTTAGTGTACCTGTGTAATTTGCAGAACCATAACTCAACACTACAACAACCCTCTGATTCCTCACAATTGCAAACTACTTACTAATGGCAATATATTATTACTGTACAGAATTACCTTACTAATGTTAAATTACTTACAATACATCTACTGTTAGCACTAAATTATTACAAATTTTTTAACCATATGGAGACCAAACTAGCTTGTAGCATACTTCTATTATTTTGCATCTCCATTCCTTAATTTATTCTCTTATCTATCAAATTAAAGTTAAGCCACATACTAATAGACACAACTCTTGTCAGGTGCACAATTTACATATTCATATTTTATTTATTTAGCTGTATTTATATTCTGCTTTTCACTGGGACACATATGCTAATACTTACAGGGAACATGGGCAATGGAGGGTTAAGTGGCTTGCCCAAGACCACAAGGAGTGCCTATAGGACTAGAAATCCCAGTCCCTCTGGCCTGAGATTGCTGTCCCCAAGCGGGCCTTGAACCCCCAGCCCTCTGGCCTGAAGTACCTTGTCCTAACCACTAGGCCACTCCTCCCACACAATGTTTGTAATTTATTCTCCAAGTACAACAATATACAAGGTATAGTGAATCTTATTACTTAAGGGGTAACAAACATCAAAACATAACTAGTAGTACAGTGGATAAATTAAACTCATTTCAATGAGTTTTACCAAAAATTCTTAGGAAGGCTCTTTTATCTTAGGTAATGGTTTGACTCACATTACTTTGAATATTGTCAGTAATAGAACTATCTAATTAAAAGAGATATCCCAGCTCACGGAAGGAGATTAGGACACAAACAAAAGGAACAAATAATATAGATCATTACATAAACAGAATTGTGCTCAAGAAATTTTCAAAAACACAGAATTTAAACCAATTAGAAATTCAATTGTTATTGTTTACAACTTTTCTTTGTTGACACTTTATTCAGCATAAAACAGCATAATAATAAAGGATCAATTAATCTCCTACCCAAAGTAAATTTATTTACACCTTGAATTTATCTTACTCAGTGATACTAATTTAGTCAATCAGTCTTGGTGTTTGTGATATTAGGAGGCAATACCTTTGCTTTATCTGTTTCACTAGTGACAAGATACCTGCTTCACACTTCCAATCAATAACAACAGTTCTGCAGGGATCATTCCATAATAACAAACTGAAACACACAACATGAGCATTTAAAATCCAATAGACTCTTGCAGGTGGCTTAAAATAGACTGGACTAATTTTGAGCATCTATTAAACAAAATAAAAATTAAAAAAATGTAAAAGGGATGAATATGATTACCATGATGAGGTATATTCTTGGCTAAAACCTGAACATTTGGGTATGACCACACACCATGTTACCTATTCAGGCATTTCCGATGAGTCAGGATGGAGTAATATACAGTGAGCATTCAGAGGATTTTTTAGGACAGGGCAAGGGCAAACGATGAGGCCGACACCGTGGCCGCAGCCAGAGTGGATTTGGGGACCTCGTCAAGGACTGACTACTAGGTCACAAACCAAGGCCAATCAGCAATAATTAACATATCTAAATTTGAGTTATCTCCTGTACAACTTAATGTGCTAAATCGTGGCTTGGGTTTTGTCCCCACAGTCTTTCACAACCCCTTTCAATTCCGTTTAGCCTTTCATCAGTTTATAAGAATCTTACAGCTAAAGGTATTTTTTGCAGATCATCCTTCTACCCCAGACACATCCATCCTAAATCCTCTTGGATTCCCCCTGGTATTATGGATCAAGCTACCAGTACCTTTAAGGATTTGGTATTGAAAGATATAGCAGCTCCTGAGCAATCCTATACATTCTACTCTCATTGTAACTTGTCTATTTTGAAATGAAAAGCACTTGACCAGCTTCAATCAGCAGACTCTATTGTGGTCACCCAAGCTGACAAGGAGGATAGTACTGTTATACTAGATCGTACAGCTTATCATCAAGAAGCTGTTTGTCAACTGTCAGATCAAAAGTTTTATTCTGTTCTACCTGCCGATCCTACTTAATTGCTGTCTACTCAAATTAAGATCTTTTGACTCTGGTGGAACCCCAAGGATTTTTGACCTCAAGGAAGATAAGATTTTTGTTGGATCCTGCTCCTTTGGTGCCAATTATTTTTTTTTTTTGCCTTGCACCCCCCCCTGGTTGCCCTACTGTCTCTATCAGAGGCTCAATTTTAAAAACTCTCGTCTCACTTTTTGGATGCTTTCTTATCTCTTCGTGAAATTCCATACTATAGTCAAGATACTGCACATTTTTTGCATATACTACAGGATTTTCAGTTATGTTCAGCTGTATCCTATTTGGTATCTATGGATATCGCCAGCCTCTATACCAATATTTCTCAAGCAAGAGCTTTGGAAGTGATTATGTATACCCCGTCTCTGAGATCGATGGTGGTGCGAATACCATGCGATTTCCTTCAATAATTAGCACTTCTGGTGCTATGTAAGAATTATTTTGGTATGAAAGTATCTTTTACCAGCAAAATCATTGGGTAGCCATAGGTGCTACTATGGCCCCTTCAGTGGCGTCTTTCTATGTAGCAGATTTGGAGGATTGGCATCTGCCTGCTTCCCTGTATGCCTCTAATGTATATATTTATGGATAAGATATCTAAATGATATTTTTGTCCTTTGGTCTGGCTCAGAAAGTGAATTATTACTCTTCCATTCCTGGTTAAATACCCTGAATATTAACCTGCAATTTTCGCTATGCTATCATGAAATGCAGATTGATTTTCTGGATGTGCAAGTAACGAAGATTGCAGCTGCTTTTTCTGCGTATATTTTTCACAAACCTGTTGATTGTAATGCTTATTTGCAGCTTGATAGCTGTCATCCTTACTGTTTGAAATAAAGTTTGCCTATTAGACAATTTTTGCAGGCTCGCTGTATTTGCTCCACTGACCAATCTTCAAGGATGAATCCAGGCTGTTAAAATTCCAGTTTCTCTCTAGGGGATATCCAGCTGAGGTTGCTGCTACTGAAGATTTACTACTTCAGTAGCAGCAACCCCAGTCTGATGATTTGATTGTATATGTTCTTCCTTAAAATACTGGATTTTGTCAAGTGATTAAACTGATGCATAAACATTGGAAAGTTTTCAGCCTTCACTCAGTATTTATAGACTTTCTCCGCATTGCATTTAAGCGGGGTAAAAATCTTGGTGAATTGGTCACTAAGTTTGTTACATCATCATCAGATAAGGAGACTCCTTTGATTGGGCACTACTCTTGTGGTCATTGCAATTGATGTCAGTATTCCCTCACTGGTCAGAATTGGACCCATCCTGGTGGAAAAGTGTATTCTTCTTGACATTTCACTACCTGTGACTCTGATTGAGTGATATATATGGTGACTTGCCCTTATTCTTTGGCATACATTGGCCATACTAAACAGAAGATATGGGTATGTTTAAATGAGCATGAAAGCCATATAAATACTTGTTCCATAACAGCTCCATTGACTTGTTCCATAACAGCTCCATTGGCTTTATACTGGCTTCAAGCTTCTCATTTGTCTTCTTATCTATGCTTATGAATCCTGGGCCATATACCATTGACAGTGACATGGTGATCAGTTGAAACAGTTGAGTCTTTGTGAGCATATTTGGATTTTCCGCATGAATTCTGCTGAACCAGATAGACTTAATCAGAATACTGATTGGAGCTCTTTGCTCTGATTGGTGGATCCAGTCTCGTGCTGCCTGTTTTGCCTTGGTTAAATACTGGAGCGATCTTTTTGCTCTAGGGCTCTTTGAGGATGCAGATAAGTACTATTTTTTCTTATCAAAACGCAATATTGTGTCGGATGCTTGTGAGATTTGCTATTTGATATCTATTGTAGGTTTTTTTTGACTCGCTTTTTTATAGTTTTTTTCACGGGCATTTAGAATATTAATATAAATCTATATGACGAAATGGACCTGTGATGATCTCGGAGCACATCTAGTTGTGCCCAAAGGGCTGTTATACTAGGGGGCCAGTGGGCTCTTTCTAAGCTCTTGCTATTTGAGGTCCATTTTAGTCTTATAAACTTATGATCTGGCATATTTTGTGGTATTAAAATAGACTGGGACATTGCTACGCTAATCTCTTACACATTCATGGATGTGATGAGAAATATATACCAGGATTTTCTAGTTAATCTACTAAAATAAAAAGAGAACATTATAACACACGTTTACCACCATGGTTTAATTACTTAATTTACTTGTTAGAATACAGTTGTATCACTCTTTATTTGTGACTTGTAAAAGCTAATTCCCTATTCCTACATCTTTTCTCTAAATATTACACACATATTACAATGCTGCTTGCACAATAAGAAACAAAACTACTAAGAGATATCAATATTATTAATCGGAAATCACAAAATGAAAATAAAACATCAAATCTTCACGACAAGCATTATGACATAAATGCACATATCTGCAACCCCAGACTGAATCCACTGTATACCTTTCTTTTTTAAAATTTCTTTTCTTTTACTCTTTCTTTTTTGTTCTTTCAGTTCCATTTAATCAAACAAACTTGCTTTGACTTTGACAAGCAATTCAGTTTTAACTTGTATCTGCAACTCCTTTAAACACTTTCATAATTTTTCTTAGGGGTATGTTTACTAAGCAGTGGTAGCAGCTTCCGTGGGATATCAAAGCCACGGCCCCATTTAATGAATTCAATGAGGCCGCGACTCTGATATTGCATGGAAGCTGCTACCGCTGCTTAGTAAACACATCCCCTAGTCTTTGTTACATCATGTGAATTCACACAACTTATCAGACATCTAAACGCCATGGAAAATCTTCCCATTCATTCACATCAATTACCAAATCTAATCAAAATATGTGCTCCAGAGGTTCTTATTCTGCAGATATAAGAAGCTCTAGGCGGTACCATTTCTCAGCATTTGCATTTTTACACATAGAATGAAATCAGCAGACAAAACTCTCTTAACCAGGATAGACTCAGACCTCTAACCTAGAAAACAAAACTTGCATATCGTGGATTAAACTTACTTACTCTACAAACACAAATAAAGAAATGGTTAATTGTTCGACATGGTTAATTGTTTTGGGTTCTCCTCCCCACCTCTATCACAAGTCATGTCCAGGATCCCAGAAAAATAACACAGGTACACTAAAAAAAATTTTTTTTAAACTGCCTCTAATGTTTTGATTGATTTTTACGTTTTTTGGTGCGCTGAATCCAAATCTGGTAACCAATTTGCTCCATCACGTACAGAGTTTTTGCTACATTGGGTTAGCAGTTTGAGGTGAACGTTTCAGATTGAGTGCGATCGAGATAAAAGTTTCTTGGATGAATTCTTTATACTAATTGTTTAGTAGTTATTCAAATAAGAATAAAGAAAATTGTAACAAGGCAGCACATAAGAACAGAGTAATGTCAACAAAACACACTGTGATGGTAGCAAAATTGTCTGCACTTAAAACAGCCACATACATGTGCACAAACATTGAGCATATAAGAGCGAGGTTAGACACAAAGCAAAGCAAAGAAATGTGCAAAAAATGTTGTACAGGTATGTATGTAAGAATAGAAAACGCAAACCGCACCATTGCAATACATGAAGACAAACACCTGACGGTGTGAAAATAAAATTCTAATAAATGAGATCCGACACTGTGGTAATAACTAGCAAATTTTTATTTCAAAGTTTAGTAAAAACATGATATTTGTCAACACAGTTTAGATTTTAAAGTCATTCTTGGGTCAATCAATCTCCTGGTGGGCCCGTTTCTTCTTCCCCCGAATGCTTCTCTTGGTGCGCTGCTTGGCGTATTTTTCATCTGGGGTTTCCCGCAGCAGCAACCAGCAGAAATCAGCCATCATAGTGGTGTTCCATCTTCCTTGGTACCTTCTCTCTGCGTCCTTGATGTCCTGGTGAAACCTTTCACCTTGTTCTTCACTGTACGCCCCCAAGTTTTCGGGAAAGTAGTTCACATGGGAGTGCAAGAAATGGACTTTCAGGCTCATGTTACAGCCTTGTTCTTTGAAGGCATTGAGCATCCTGGCAACAATATCCTTATAGTTCTCATCCCGCCTGTTCCCCAAGAATTTGAGAACAACATCCTTGAAGGAATCCCAGGCTTCTTTTTCCTTCTCAGACATCGTTTCAGCGAATGCTCCATCTGAAATGAGTTTCCTTATATCAGGGCCAACAAACACTCCTTCCTTTAGCTTTGCTTCAGAAAGTCGGGGGAACTTTGAGCAAAGGTACCGAAAGCACTCACCATCTTTTGGAAGGGACTTGATGAATTGCTTAATGAGACCCAACTTAATGTGGAGAGGTGGTAATAGAATTTTATCACGAGGTACCAAGCTCTCATGAAGAACATTTTTCTCACCGGGTCTCAAATACTCCTGAATTGGCCAGTCTTTTTTCCCCCAGTGTAGGTCGCGGGCCCGGCTACCCCACAATCAAAGGAAGCAGGGATATTTGGTGAAACCGGATTGCTGCCCTAATAGCATGGATAGAATTTTAAAGTTTCCACAAATCATCCACTTATGCTCATCATAACGAATCTTCTGAAGAATCAGGGCCAAATTCTCGTATTTTTCTTGGAGAATAACAGAGTGAGCAATAGGAACTGAAGTGAATGTGTTGCCATTATGAAGAAGAACACCTTTTATGCTGTCTTTTGACGAATCAATGAACAGCCGCCATTCAGCAGGATCATACTTGAGTTTAAACTTTTCCATCACTCCGTATATATCGTTGCAAAATACCAAATCTTCCTCTTTGCTGAAATACTTCAAAAATTGTGTCTCGTGGTTGCGGTACCAATAAAAAGTTGTTCCTGGTGACAATAGATTTTTCTGTTTAAGCCGAGAACCTAGCAGTTGGGCAGCATCTTTTGGGAGTCCTAAATCCCGGACTAAATCATTCAATTCAGCTTGAGAGAAAAGTTCAGGTTTCGGATCTGGTTCAGTTTCAAACTCGGAAGTACTGGACTCATCGGGAAAAGCCATCTGATTAGTCTCATCATGATCAGAACCGTCCACACAAATATGATCCAAAGATTTTGGTGGTTCAGGCACAGGTACTTCGTTGCTATGAGGCATAGGCTTAATTGCTGAGGGAAGGTTGGGGTAACTTATTACGTTCTTATTTTTTAAGTTGTATCCCTTCACAATGCAAGAGCAAAAATAGCAGTCACTGCTGTGGTCTCTTTGTTCACGCCACATCATAGTTATTCCGAAACAAAATGCTTGTTTTTTACCTTTCATCCATAAGCGTAGATCTTCCTCACATGTCTTGCACACTTTGTGAGGAGCCCACGGTTTGTCTTTATCGCCTAACTTCAAACCGAAATAGGCGAAATATACTTTTTTAATAAATGCAGAAATGTTCCTCTGCCGCTTTTTCACGGTATATTCCCCACAAATAAAACAAAAACTGTCCGGAGAGTTGACGCAACCTCTGGCTCTGTGAGCCATCACAAATACACAGCACTGCAAACTACAACTGTAGTGAACCACTTCGGAATAAAGCTGGATTACGACTGAGCAAACAAAAGGTAATAATGAACTTGCAAGAAACTGAAATTTGACAGGAACGTTCATGTCGCAACCACCGTGTTTGAGCGAGCGAACGAGGCGAGGCGAACAGGAAAGAACATGCGCAAGCGCGAGTACTGGATTTAGCCCCCCGCCTCCCAATTGTCCTGTTAATGTATAAAATGAATACAAAACACTCTAAAATATCATGAGGGAGTGTTTCTAGTTAGTAACTCTGGTAACCCGGAGGCCCTCCTCGCCTCCTTCCCATGTCTTAGCATCCCACAATAATATTCCTCCACAAATTCACCAACAACTGTAGTTTGGTACAAACATTTGGTCGCAGCTTTATTTACACCAGTAACAACCGACCCAACACGGGCCTGAATATAAAACAATCCCACATAACCCAGCCCCACACCCCATTGCCGGAGGATGCCCCCCCACCCGCCATCTTAGTAGCAAGGCGGAGCATCCTCCTCCCCCCAAACCCCTCCGCCTGCCTCGCCATACTAGTAGCAAAGGCCGGCTCCCACCCCCCCGCTACCGGGCCGAGACCCCCAACCGGGCTGTCTCGCCCCACCCCCAGGAGCACTTCGCCCCCACTGCTCGTAAACCAGTTCAAGCCCGCGCCGCTCCTGCGAGCGCTGGCTCTGTACCCCGCCCCCACCAGCTGCAACATCTCAAAACCACCTCCATAATGGGCGGGCGGGCGGGAACGCATCCAATTCCCGAGGAGCCGCGGCAAGAAGGAGACGGCCACGCGGCTCCTTGCAGACACTGCTCCGCCCCCTTCAGCCCGCGGCCAATGAAATAGCTCCGACAACGCAACGGAGCGATTTCGAATGCAGCACGCACGGCCTCCTCTCTCTCACCCCCCACCCCCGCCCCCTCACATACTGGAGGCCGAGGCCGGGCCCGGGCCCAGGTTACTGACGGCCGCGGGACCGGGCCCGCGGCCTCGAGCATTAACTCTGGTAACCCGGAGGCCCTCCTCGCCTCCTTCCCATGTCTTAGCATCCCACAATAATATTCCTCCACAAATTCACCAACAACTGTAGTTTGGTACAAACATTTGGTCGCAGCTTTATTTACACCAGTAACAACCGACCCAACACGGGCCTGAATATAAAACAATCCCACATAACCCAGCCCCACACCCCATTGCCGGAGGATGCCCCCCCACCCGCCATCTTAGTAGCAAGGCGGAGCATCCTCCTCCCCCCCAAACCCCTCCGCCTGCCTCGCCATACTAGTAGCAAAGGCCGGCTCCCACCCCCCCGCTACCAGGCCGAGACCCCCAACCGGGCTGTCTCGCCCCACCCCCAGGAGCACTTCGCCCCCACTGCTCGTAAACCAGTTCAAGCCCGCGCCGCTCCTGCGAGCGCTGGCTCTGTACCCCGCCACCGGTACGAGGTATTCACTATCCTCGCACCGCCCCCCCCATAAAGCTGCGACCAATCCATACTAGCACTTCCTGCCAATCATTAAGCAATAAGTCCTGTCCGACCGGGGACAAGTGTACCCCGTCAGTACGGCACAGTCCAGCACACTGGTGGTCCGCCCAAGGGCGCCGGACCTGCCCTCCCCCGGCCTGCTGCCACCAACGGCCGATCTGCCTGTTGCCTTCGCTAGCCCACTCAGCCACCGTCGCTGAGGCAGGCAGGCCGGCCGCGGGATGATGTCCAACCAGATGATTGCCACGTCTGGCCACTGCTCCTGCAGCGCCCGAAGGACCCGCTGCACCGCTCGAATGAGCCGCCGGCACGTCCCCCTGGAGAGATCGTGCCCACCAAGATGTATCAGTAGTCCCACTGGCGCTGTCGTCGCTCCGCATGCTCCCGAATCCATGGAAGGAGCGCTCGCCCAGCCAAACCAACTGGAAATTGTCCAAGAATCCGGCATAAGCCTAGCGGGCCCCGTGCCTTCCCCCATGTAAGCCCGTCCTGCAGTACACCTGAAAAAGAAACACAGCGTTAGCACCCCCCCCCCCCCACACCCCCCACCCCTCCCCAGCACCCCAACTCACAACTGGGCCAGGCGCACATAGCCTGCGTAGGCCCCGGATGGCACATCGCCCGATCCGTTGAACCACCTCCACCCCCAGACCAGCATCAGCAGCGCTCATCGCCGTCCTTATCCGGAAGGCTTGAGACGCATACTCTCGCTCATCCAAGCCCAGACGCCGCAAGGCCCGTCGGAGCACCGCCATAAATTGAAACTGGGTAACCACACTCCAGTCCCTGTGACAGAAGAAACCACCCGCCAGAACCGGTTGCTGACGCCAATCAGACGCCAAGTTCTGCACCGGACAGGATCCCAGACCCAGAATTGCCTAAAACCTACAGGTCGGTCTGCGAATGGGCCACAAAATATCCGCACTCGCGCCTCCTGTAGGCCTCAGGAGTCACGGGACGGCGCCAATCCGGTACCGTTGGCTGCGCTCGCGCCCACCCAGCCAATAGCCGCCTCACCCCATAAAGGGCACCCGGACTGCCCCAGCCGCCGCCCTGCTGAAACAAGGAGAAACCGGCCAACGCTGCCCGCGCCGCCGACTGGGACCACCCGGACTCGCGTGCCCACGCTATAAAGGAACCCGCCAAGAAATCCTCCACTCTACCACCTCTCCCGCCCCGCTCCATCGGACCGCAACAAGCAGATCAATCCCACGTCCCCCTCCGCCAAAGGTGCTCCGGCCCCAACGCCGAGGTCTCGTCCGCCCCCGGGGCCAATGCCCGCAACGGCTTCCACTGAAAACGAGACAGAGCGTCCGCAATAGCATTCTGAGCACCCTGCACATGGCGCGCCCGAGCCGGGAGATTGAGACGAAGGCAGGCCAGCCCAACACACACCTCAAGCAGCTACCCGCGGGCACGTGGGCGGATGCCGATCGATGACTTGCACCACCGCGGTGTTGTCGCACCCGAAAACCACCCGCTGAACCCGCAAACCGTTCCGGCCATACCCAGAAGGCCACCCTAAGGGGGAACAATTCCAGGAACGTCACTTTACGCGTCACCCCTTCGCCGTCCAGGATGCCAGCACGGCGCCGCACACCATGAACCAGGGCCGTACCCGCCCATATCCGAACTACCGGCAGCATCCGAAAACAATTCCAAGTCCCGATGGGATAGTACCGCAGACCGCCGCCAAGCAGCCGTTATACCCCCCAGAAATGCATCCCACACCCGCAATTCGGCTCGCATCCCCGACGTCGCCCGGATACGATGATACCCACAGCGCTCGCCGGCCATCACGAAGGATAGCCTCCACGCCAACGGCCTCCCCATTGCAATGACTCGGCAAGCAAAATTCAAGTGGCCGACCCACCTCTAAAGATCCGTTAGCGCCACCTTCGAGGCGGAGCCCACCTCCGCCACCAACAACCGCCGTCGCGCTATGTTATCTGTGGTAAACATACCTCAAGCTTCACTGAGTCGATCTCGCTCCCCAATAACGAAAGACACGTCACCGGCCCCACTGTCTTACCCTCCGCCAAAGGGATGCCGACTCCTCCACCAGGCCCAGAAAAAGCCCCAGCCAGGATCCACAGGTTGCGGACCGAGCAGGCCCCACGAACAAAGCGTCGACATAATGCACGATACTCTGACGCCCCGACCTCCGCACCAACACCCAGTGCAAAACGAGCTGAAGGCCTCGAAGCAAGCACGCGAGATCTCACAACCCAACGGCCTGCACTTATCGCAATAATACTGAGCATCCAAACGAACACCCAGCAAGGGGAAGGCGGAAGGGAGAACCGGTAAAATCCGAACGGCAGATTCAATGTCCGACTTCGCCAGCAAATCCACTTACCGCATTGGCGCCCCAGCTCCAAGGCCTCATCGAAGGAGGCATAGCGCACCGCGCACAGTTCCCGCGGAATGTGGTCGTTCCCCGAGGCCCCAAGGGGGGGCAAGACAGATTGTGTATCTGCCGATAACGCCCCGGCTCCTTCTTCGGGAGAACCCCCCAGTGGAGAAACCATAAACAGCGCAAAGGGCGGCCGGTCAAATGACCCTGCAACTCAGCCCAGCGCGCACTCCGCCGCGATCATCATGCGGGCCACCTCCGCCAGCAGCCTCACCGCGCTCGCCTTTCCCCCCCCCCCCCGCCACATCCCAGACCTTCCTTTGAAATGGGAACGAAAGCCCTCGGAAAACCCCCCCCGCCCACCACATATTCTCCACCTCACCATGCCTGGTACCCGCATAAAGCCCCCAAACACAGCTGCAACGCCTAACTCCGAAGGGGGGTCGGCACCAGCCCCCCCGCTACCCTCGTCACCTACCCGCCGCCTGCAAACCCAGCACCGTCCGTCGGCTACATTTGATGGCCGCGTGACAGGCACCCCAACGCCGGCGGGTGCGCCGAAACTTGCTGTCCGGTTCATTGAAGCGCCAACCAAGGTCTCCGCCGAGACAGCTCGCTGCGCTTTTCCTCGAATCGGGCCCCGGGCCCGCTGGCCAAAAGGACCGAAAGCCCGGCATAGCTGCATTGCCCGATGCCCTAACCGGACCTGCCCCCCCCCCCCCCGAGGATTAAAATCCTTCATTTCCCTCGACAGCTGCCGAATCTCCTCCAGCATATCCCAAAACTCCTCTTCGTAAGCAAGCCAGGCCCAACCTTCGTGCGCCCAGGACGCCGCCACGATAGCGTCGGCATAAGCCAGCTCACCGTACCGACTCGGGTCCTCATGCCCCTTACGCCCAGGTCCAATTTTTAAGGTGTTCCAGGACACCTTTCGCACCCTCCCCGCCTTTTCCTCCTCCTCACGTTTCTCGCGACTCTCCCCTGAGCGTCTCTGCCCATCGAGCAGCCGGAATATCGACGTAATGCTACGATCCGTCGCCTCAACTTGCACGGAACACTCTCCCACAACGCCGCCCACCGCATCAGCGAGGACCCCGCCCCCTCACCTGCTCGCGGCCCGACCGTGGCGGCCGCCGAGGAAGTATCCGATGACCACGAGGACGAAGACGACGCCCTCCGCCGATGATGCCGCCGTTGCATCCGTGACGCTTAGGCTTTTCTTGCCCGCGGCGCACCCACACCCGACGGCTCCACCCCCCAACCGTATTCCCGGTACACTCACCTAGCGCAGCCAGCTCCGCCGTCCCTTGCATCACCGAGGTGGACCCCGTCCGCTCCACAGAGATTGGATCGGTCTGGCCCAAGCTCCGCGACTTCCCTGTCGAGCCGACTCCCACACCGCCTGCTGCCGCCACTGCACTCCCGGGAACCTGCAGAGGGAGAGAAGAACCAACACACGGGGAGGGAGGAGAACCAACACATGGGGACGGAGGAGCCCCAACCCCCGGAGGAGCCATCCCCTAAAGCCCCACCTCCCACCCAGCTCCCCCTCCTTACACCCCCACCCCTGAGGACCCCCAACCCCCCGGCCGCCCAGCCCGCCGCTCCCCAGGGAAGCAGCCCTCTGCCATTCTGGAAACCGGCCCCCCCCACCACTCCCCTCCCCAACCCCCCCCCTCCAGGTGCCCACACCCCTAGACTGCTCAGACACCGAGGACCAGGCCGCCCAATCCTCTCCATGCAAACCCGGCTGCCCCCTCCCCTGCGAAAAGGGGCCCCTAGGCTCCCGTGCCACCCAGCGCACAGGCCACCCCCGCAGGGCAAACGCCCGGGACCTGAACCCCCTACCCCCCCCAAGCCCATCCGCTCCCCCCTCCCATCCCCATCCGCACACCCCCCCAGCCCCTCCACAACCCCCCCCCAGCCCATCCGATTCCCCCCCCTAGCCCAACCGCTCCCCCACCTTCAGCCCATCCGCTACCCCCCTCCAGCCCATGCCCCTCCCCCTCCAACCCCATCTGCCCCCGCCGGAAAACACACCAAACACTGAATTCACATTAGGATCGCACAAGACTCATTCACAGCTAGCCCATTTGCATACCGCGTACCCACAGGAAGAGCTTGCATCCACCGGGAGAGCCCACCATCATGGCGAGCTCCAAAGGGGGTGCACGCCCTCAGACCCTGGCAAAGCAATCCATGTGTGCACCTGCCAAATGGAGGTGGGGTCAGCCACACCAGCTCTAGGGCTCATCCCAGCGAGCACACCCCAATCCAGCAACCCTCCCCGCTACACACGCTAGCATCTCATGAAGGCAAGCAGGCACCCAATTTCCACCACAAAATAGGCCGAACTTAGGAGCTCCAAAATGCTCCCCAACCAAGTGCCCCCCCATAGAACCACCCTGCACACGCGAACAGGAGCAAAAGTCCTCAGTTTCACTACATGCACAATCTATACAGGTTTATACCAGCACTCTATAAAGCCACCCAGACCTCCATGCATCTCCACCAGACAGGCCAAAAACAAGTGCTCACTCACCGGACCCGACAACGCATCCGATTCCCGAGGAGCCGCGGCAAGAAGGAGACGGCCACGCGGCTCCTCGCAGACACTGCTCCGCCCCCTTCAGCCCGCGGCCAATGAAATCGCTCCGACAACGCGACGGAGCGATTTCGAATGCAGCACGCACGGCCTCCTCTCTCTCACCCCCCCCCGCCCCCTCACATACTGGAGGCCGAGGCCGGGCCCGGGCCCAGGTTACTGACGGCCGCGGGACCGGGCCCGCGGCCTCGAGCATTTAACCATTACAACCTCTATTTTGGGCCAAGAAAATAAACTGCAGTCGGCTAAAAAGAAATTATGTGAACATTCCTTATATGGGTAAGAAATCTAATTTTGCAAGAAAACGTGACGTGATGGAAAATTTTGGCTATTTTTCCTGGATTCAGCACCCCAAAATCTATAGGAATCAGTTGCAAAACTGGAGGCAGTTTTTTGGTAGTGTACCTGTGTAATCTTAAACATAAAATTGTGATCATGTGGATTTATTTCTCAATAATACTGTTGCCAATTGGAATCAGAAGTTATTTTATTTATCAGTTTATTTATACTGCTTTATCATTTCAATCAAAGTGGTTTACATTGTAACTTAAACTTGGCAATGTACATTAAACAGGGACATTGATAACTTGGATTTTTCTGAGCAATGGAGGGTTAAGTGACTTGACCAAGGCCACAAGGAGTGCTAGTGGGAATTGAACGCTGGTTTCTTCGTTCCCAAACCAGTGCTCTAACCATTAGGCTACAGGAATTATACATGGGAATTAGCAATTATATACAGGAATTAGCAACATTCATGCTTTACTTTAATTTCTTAATTATAAAAGAAAATTCTCACAAAGCTTGCTGTTCACCTGGCAAGAAAGAACTCATGTCCTTGAGCTGTACAGAGTTACTGTGAACACACAAAGCCCTGCCATGCTACTGCTGTTATCTGTGCTGTCTTCGTCTATCAAGCAATTACTGCAGTATAAAATGCATTTCCCAATCCACTGACTCAGAGAATCCATATCACATTACAGTATAATCATACAGATAACAAAGAAGAAAAAACATTAGCGCTGCAAATTACCGCTGCAAATCAAAATAGAGTCTCATCTCCCTTCATATATCCATTGAACTGACACATTACTTCACATCATTAGACCACCTTCATAGAAAAGGAGCAAACAGATATAAAAGAAAAGGAAAAAGCCCAGATTTAAAAAGAAAAGTAATCTAATCTAGTTTGAAAATATATTCCATTAGTCATCTGTCTCTAAGGATTTTTACTTACTCAGGCTTTACAGAATTCACTGGACAAGAATTTTAATTATTTCCTGGTGTTCCACTTTTTAAAAAAAATAAATTCCTATTATAAAACAACAATTTCAGTCATCAGTTCCACAGTATTATCAAAATTTATATTTCTTCAATTGCGTGGATCAGAAAAAATTCTTCAAGACTGCCAATGCTTTTCTATTATAAATAAAAACATCAGCTTATAGCTGTTTTAAGGATGTTTCCACAACACACAGACCAAAGTTATTTCTTAATGTCACATACTTCTACAGGAGTAGCCTTTTTAAAGAATCCATGCTATTGTCAGTCATGTGATCTCTGTGACTCAACATCTGACTATAGAAAGCTACCATAAATATATATAAAACTTGATGCAACTTTTAAATGAACCGTACGTAGAAGATACACATTTAATTTAGCTCATTCCAAATGACAACTCTCTACGTATGTCCTAATTAGATATAACTAAAATCCTTATAGTATGAAAATTATTCCTTCAAAACATTTTATCAAACAACAATCTCAATAGGAAGGGCAGTAAGTACCATAAATTGAATACTAATAATATCAGGTAACGGAGCACTTCCCATAACTAAATAAGAAACACCCAAGCTGGAAAGTCTCTATCATTAGTGAAATAATTATTTTAAACTAAGGATTACTAAAACCAAAACAAAAATCAACTTGTACAAAAATCACAGTACTACAATATTTATCTCTATTTTTTAAAATTAAACTGAGATCAGGAAAGTTTTCAAAACAAAATGCACCTATCTGGAAACCAAAATGCATCCTCAAAAACAGAAAATACAGAAATTACCTGAGATCAAAGAGTGAAACAAAACAAGAGAAATCTGGACAATCCATTAAAGACTAGTGGGCAGCTCCCCTAAATGAACGGCTGCCATTTTATATTTCAAACACCAACAATTCTCTGAAAAACTCCCTCCTAAAGGAAATAGTAATGCTTCACTATCACTAGTCACTGAATGCCATCGTGCTTCAGAGTTTTGCAATATCACCATGTTTAAACACATACAATAAAACGGACTGCCTCTCTCAAAGGCTAAAGCCTGTGACTTAAATTGAGTCTGTACTTCAGACTCACAATCCACCGTTCTCTCTGTTTTGCCTTAAATGGAGAGAAAGGAAGATCACAGCATGTCACCAACTGAAAGAATATCTTTACCTGTGCTATTTCTTACCAGGTAAACCACAAAAACCCTCTATAGTTTAGCAATAAAAAATAATCGAACAAACAAAATCACCAAACAAATCCTCAAAAAAACCAATGTAAATTAATTTTTGTCGGATTATGCCGAGGGAGGTAAGAATTTATTATCTATCCCCACCAGATGGCACCCTCCATTTTGATCCTGTTGGGGATCAGTGTTAGAGCCTTTGTCACAATTTTGTGACTTTTTTTACAGAAAGAAGCAGCTTTGGTCAAATCATATGTGCGGGATTCTACCCATTTTATCCAACAGTTATCAGCTATTCGAGTTCCATCAGGGGATTTTCTATTGGTTACATTAGATGTTGCCGCATTGTATATGAATATTAATCAAACTGAGGCATTATCACTATTATCTACTTTATTTGCTTTTGCTCCTCCCCGTCTCCCTCGGAAGTTTTTGCTGGAGCTAACTGAGCTTGTTTTGACATGTAACTACTTCTTATCGGAAGGAAAATATTATCAGCAAAGTTTTGGGATCGCAATGGGGGCATCAGTAGCGCCCTCAATTGCTACTCTCTATATGGCTGATTTTGAAGAGAAACGTCTGTATGGGTCATCTTATTTTGAACACGTGATTTTTTTGGAGAAGGTTTCTAGATGATATATTTTTTCTGTGGGACGGTACTCTTCCTGATTTGCAGGATTTTCTAGTTTGGCTGAATAACTTGAAATCTAATTTAACTTTCACAGCACATATTGAACAAAGCCAAATAGAATTTTTGGATATTATGATATTTAAAGAGGATGTTTTTTTTTGAACTTCCCTATACTGGAAGAGTGTGAAAAGAAACAGTATGCTCAAATATCAGAGTTTTCACCCTGGACCATTACGTATAGGACTCCCGTTTGGGCAGTTCTTAAGATTTCGATGACTTTGTTCGTCTTTTTCAGATTTTAAACATCATGCAATGGATTTGCGTGAACGACTGCTTGTTAGGGGTTACCCTGCAAAAGTGGTAGGGCTGGCATATCGCTGGGCCATACATGTGCAACGTGATTGGCTGTTGGCTGATACATCGAGTTGATGAGATTCCTGAAGCTTTTGTTGGAGTCCTTCCATATATCAGCCTTAGTACAGAAGTTGTTAAAATATTAAAGAAATATTGGCATATTTTGGGGTTGCACCCTTGTTTTCAGAAACCACTTATGATAGCTTATTCCCGTAGTTCAAATCTGAAGGACCTACTGGTCCGATCTACTGTTCCCATTGATAGACCATCTTCACCGCCTCTAAATAATCGGGGTCATGTTTCCTGTGAGTCATGTACTTATTGTGCTACAGCATTGATGGGAAGAATATGGACACATCCTAAAACAGGTTGGACTATTAATCATAGATGGGAGACCGATTGCGGTTCATCCTTTGTTGTCTACGTTTCACAATGTCCGTGTCTACTTCTATATATTGGGAGGACCACCCGAGTGATAAAAACTCGTCTGAGTGAGCATGCATCAAGAATTCACCACAAGGTTGTATCAGCTCCGATTGTTGAACATTGCTTGGCACATAATCATGATTTTAATGATTTGCGATGGTCGGTGCTTGATCATGTTCCCCCGGATCCTAGGGGGGAGATCAGACTGCTTTATTACAAAGGCGTGAAGAAAGTTAGATATTTAGACTAAATACGGTGGATCCCTTGGGTCTGAATAAAGAAATTGATTGGGCCAGTCTCTTTTGAAGTCACCATTGACATGGTGGAGTTCCCCTGATGAAGTGGGGTTTTCCCACCGTCTGCATGGTGTTCCTATTTGAGTGATGGATTGTGTAGCCAATTGGAAGTAGTATACCTCTTAAAAAACTGCTGAATTTATTCATTTCGGCGACTTATGGCGGTTAACACGAATTGAGGGAAACAGCACTTGAAATAGGGAGAGGATCCCGAAACGTGCACGTCATGCCTGATTTTGGAAGCCGCATTAAGGACTTTAAATTTAGTCTCCTTCTAAAATAAGTTGTTTGAATTATTTAAAATGATTAAAATGGAGGGTGCCATCTGGTGGGGTTAGATAATAAATTCTTATGTGTGATATGAGAAGAAACCAACATGAGAAGAAACAACTTAGTGTGAGCTGCGTGCGGGCACTTGATACAGGGACGACGGATCCCGAAACATGCACGTCGTGCTTCTTTTTCTCAACACTTCAAGACACGTTTTCCACTTTAAGCTAAGTTTTTATGATACTCACTAAAGAATGGTGTGATTAAAATGGACCTCTTCTGACGGGTGTGGTTTTGCAGTCCATCTTAACCTCCCTCATTGTGGTCCGACAAAAAGAAAAAATTTGATTCTACGGGGGGGTTGTACAGGGGATTTCTTCATTGTGTTCATAGCAGAGAAACCAGGTTCAGACAGATAAGACTGAGAAAAGAAGAAATGCTTTAATTACCATCTTTGTGATGATGAGGTATTCCTCTTGGAGAGACAACCAGAAGGAGGTCATATCTGTTGATGAGTGTTTCAGTTTCTGTTCTCTATTATTTCTCATTTCTGGCAGCTCATCTTCTGCAACAGTTCATTTTTCTCACTCGCATGTCCTTAACACAAATGGATCTCTCACCTATTCCAAGGAAAATACACAGAATCAAGTGACGGGAAATACATGGAATAACACAGCTGGCTTAAGAATGACACTGCTTCTTCCCTCCCTCAAACTCCCCCAATGGCTCTACTAATAAATGACCCTCTCCCAAACTCCCACAGCACACCTATGGACTATTTGCGGCACACCAAAGTGTCATTACACAGCGGTTAAAAATCGCTGCCCTAGAAGAACCTCATTCTCAGTGCTCTCCCTACTCCATTCCCCATGCCCATTGCCACTGTCTCCCCTCTCCGGGAGGTACAGTGGCAGCAATATATCTACAAAGGCACTGTAACATTTAAGTTACCTTCTCTTCTGGCACTGCAATGCTATTCATGCTTCCACACCCCCCCCCCCCCCCCCCCCCGATTCCACTTCCTTTAACAAGATGGGGGTCAAAAGTGTAAACAACACCGTGGCACCCAAAGAGACAGTAACTCTGATGCTATAGTGCCTTTTTAATGTAGTGTCGCTGCTGCATGTCCTAGAGCAGCGATGGCGAACCTATGGCACGCGTGCCAGCTGTGGCACGCGAAGGCCTTGCAGCTGGCACGCGTGAAGGTCCGCAAAAAAAGAAAAAGCGGGCTCTGGCTGCTGCCGCGGACGCGGCAGCATGCAGTGTCCCGCGGGGCCCCCTCCGCCCGCTAAGCCCCTCTGCAAGGGCTTTCAGATTCGCGAGGGAGACAGCGTCTCCCTCGCGTCTCTGTTAAGACGGCAGGGGTTAATGGGAAATTTCCCATCAGCCCCTTTAGACGCGAGGGACTGATGGGAAATTTCCCATTAGCCCCTGCGGGCTTAACAGAGACGCGAGGGAGACGCTGTCTCCCTCGCGAATCTGAAAGCCCTTGCAGAGGGGCTTAACGGGCGGAGGGGGCCCCGCGGGACACTGCATGCTGCCGCGTTCGCGGCAGCAGCCAGAGCCCGCTTTTTCTGTTTTTAAATTTGCCGGGGGGGGGGGTTAGGACTGCTAATGGGCTAGGGGGGGGGGTTAGGACTGCTAATGGGCTAGGGGGGGGTTAGGACTGCTAATGGGCTAGGAGGGGGGGGGTTAGGACTGCTAATGGGCTAGGGGGGGTTAGGACTGCTAATGGGCTGTGGGCTGATGGGGGCTGTCTGGAAATGGGGTGATGGGGGGTTAGGACTGCTAATGGGCAGGGGGGGGGTTAGGACTGCTAATGGGCTGGGGGGGGTTTGGACTGCTAATGGGCTGGGGGGGGTTAGGACTGCTAATGGGCTAGGAGGGGGGGGTTAGGACTGCTAATGGGCTAGGGGGGGTTAGGACTGCTAATGGGCTGTGGGCTGATGGGGGCTGTCTGGAAATGGGGTGATGGGGGGTTAGGACTGGTAATGGGCTATGGGGGGGGTTAGGACTGCTAATGGGCTAGAGAGGGGGGTTAGGACTGCTAATGGGCTAGGGGGGGGTTAGGACTGCTAATGGGCTGGGGGGGTTAGGACTGCTAATGGGCTAGGGGGGGGTTAGGACTGCTAATGGGCTAGGAGGGGGGGTTAGGACTGCTAATGGGCTAGGAGGGGGGGTTAGGACTGCTAATGGGCTGGGGGTGGTTAGGACTGCTAATGGGCTCGGAGGGGGGGGGTTAGGACTGCTAATGGGCTAGGGGGGGTTAGGACAGCTAATGGGCTAGGAGGGGGGGGTTAGGACTGCTAATGGGCTAGGGGGGGTTAGGACTGCTAATGGGCTGGGGGGGTTAGGACTGCTAATGGGCTAGGAGGGGGGGGTTAGGACTGCTAATGGGCTAGGGGGGTTAGGACTGCTAATGGGCTGTGGGCTGATGGGGGCTGTCTGGAAATGGGGTGATGGGGGGTTAGGACTGCTAATGGGCAGGGGGGGTTAGGACTGCTAATGGGCTGGGGGGGTTTGGACTGCTAATGGGCTGGGGGGGGTTAGGACTGCTAATGGGCTAGGAGGGGGGGGGTTAGGACTGCTAATGGGCTAGGGGGGTTAGGACTGCTAATGGGCTGTGGGCTGATGGGGGCTGTCTGGAAATGGGGTGATGGGGGGTTAGGACTGGTAATGGGCTATGGGGGGGTTAGGACTGCTAATGGGCTAGAGAGGGGGGGGTTAGGACTGCTAATGGGCTAGGGGGGGTTAGGACTGCTAATGGGCTGGGGGGGTTAGGACTGCTAATGGGCTAGGGGGGGGTTAGGACTGCTAATGGGCTAGGAGGGGGGGGGTTAGGACTGCTAATGGGCTAGGAGGGGGGGTTAGGACTGCTAATGGGCTAGGGGGGGGTAAGTAATGAAAATGGGCGGGGGGGGGTTAGGACTGCTAATGGGCAAGGAGGGGGGTTAGGACTGCTAATGGGCTAGGGGGGGTTAGGACTGCTAATGGGCTAGGAGGGGGGGTTAGGACTGCTAATGGGCTAGGGGGGGTTAGGACTGCTAATGGGCTGTGGGCTGATGGGGGCTGGCTGGAAATGGGGTGATGGGGGTTAGGACTGGTAATGGGCGATGGGGGGGGTTAGGACTGCTAATGGGCTAGAGAGGGGGGTTAGGACTGCTAATGGGCTGATGATGGGGAGGGGTTAGGACTTGAGGTGGGCTGTTGGGTGGGGTTAGGACTGGAAATGGGCTGATGGGGGGTTAACACTGGAGGTGGTCTGATGGGGTTAGGACTGGTAATGGGCTATGGGGGGGTTTAGGACTGATAATGGGCTATGGGGGGGCTGGGACAAGAAATGGGCTGATGGGGAGGGTTAGGACTTGAGGTGGGCTGATGGGGTTAGGACTGGTAATGGACTGTGGGCTGATGGGGGGGTTAGGACTGGCAATGGGCTATGGGGGGCTGACTGGAAGTGGGGGGTTAGGACTGGTAATGGGTTATAGGGGGGGGCTTAAACTGAAAATGGGGTGATGGGGGGTTAGGACTGGAAGTGGGTTGATGAGGGGGGGATAGGACGGGTATTGGGTTGGGGGGCTGCTAGGACTGGAAATGGGCTGATGCAGGGACTAGAAGGGAATGGATGCTGGGTGAGGCTGGAACTAGAAGGGAGCTGGTGTTGGGGGAGGATTAGAATGGGATGGGGCTGGGAGAGTAAAATGGAGAGGGGAAAAATATTTTGTGTGGGAGGGATAAAAAATCTACAATTGGCCGGGTATTGGGAGAGTAAGTGGGGATTGAGGATGGAGGGGTAAATTTTGAGTAGATGAAATAGGAATGAGGAAAGAGCCAAAGGAGAAAGATTAGTATGTTAAAGCAGATGTAGAGAGAGAATGGAAAAAAAAAAACAAGAAGACAGAAGAAAGGACAAATGGACAGCAGATGGAGAGTTAGCAGAAGACACGAAGAAACCAGAAGAAAGTGGCTGGAACAATTGCAACTGAAAAAAAATGCACAAAAGGTAGAAAAATATCTCTTTATTTTGAATTTATTAACTGGAATATGTCAGCTCTGGGAAATGTGCATCATTAATTTTTGCGCTTTGTTTAGTACAAGAGGAAATTAATATATAGTTTTATTTCTACAGTGTTGTTGTATATTCCAAGTTTGGCTTTTGGGGTTCCCAGTTTAATTATTGTCTTCCTGTTTCTAAATTGTGATTCCTTGTTTGGTGATGGTCTGTTCTGCATGTGTAACTGAGCTGAGGTATTCTGTTTATATAATTCCTATTTGACATTGCCACTTGTTCTTTCCCCAGTAGGTCATGTATTGTTGTTCTCTGAGATGTATTGGTTTAATATTTGCAGTGTTGCCTTTTGATAGGTAGAGTATGGTGCTTTGTGAGTCCTGGTAGTGCTGTTAGGATACGGCGGGTTTGCTATGGGTTCTAAATGGGCAGCGTTTGTAGTAGTTCCTAATGTGCCTGGCGGTTGGTACTGGATTATAGTAATGTAGAAACCTTTTAGTCTTTCTTTATCCATATACTCATTAAGAGGCATGTTTACTAAAAGTTAGTGTATGGTAACATTATGCAAATATTTATGCAAATGAAGCACCTTATGCAAATGGGGCTTTAATTGACGTGCTGGCACTTTGAGGAAATTCTTTGGTTTTGTGCGGCAGTTTGGGCACTCGGGCTCAAAAAGGTTAGCCATCACTGTCCTAGAGAGGGGCGGCATCAGCATCCACTGACCATTGGCAACTGCCTAGTTTGCCTGATGGTTGTGCTGGCCCTGCTTACATGCCCATAGCCACACACACCCCACTATACACATACACACCCTCCTGAAATGCAAATTTTCACATATACAATGCACTCCCATATACACCCACATCCTTTAATAAACACACACACATCCCTTACCCTCGGCATCCTATCCACCCATACACACAGGTAAACAGCTAAAAAAATATTTCCCACAGAGATAAATATATATGCCATACCATTGAGACAGACATCCGCACACACCCAAACACACTTCACATACATCCTCAGTCAGTCAGTCAGTCAGTCAGTCCAAATCTTGATCCTGAAAAAGGCTGACATTATTTATTTATTTAACATTTTTTATATACCGCTTTTCAAGTTCTCAAAGCGGTTTACAGGGAACATAGATAACTGTGTACGTAGAACTTTTGGAACTATTTACAATAACAATTAACAGTGACTATAGGCTACTATACAATTTACCTTTTGCTAGTAAGCTGGTAGAAGTAAGCTTCTTCAGCTCGCTAATTTCCTTGATGAAACTAATGCTATTTATCCATGTCACTCTGGCTTCAGGCCAGGGCACAGCACAGAATTGGCTCTGGTTGCAATGACAAATGAGATAGTAACAAACCTTGACAGAGGCAATGACACTCTCATTGTCTCATTAGACATGACAGCAGCCTTTGATTTAACTGATCACACCCTTCTCCTGAATAAGTTCACTGAAATGGGCATCACTGATATGGCCTACAACTGGTTTGCATCTTTTTTTTTCAACTCGGTCATTTGCTGTTTACTGCGATAAATCATCTCTACATTCCTTGAACTGTGATGTTCTTCGGGGCTTTATTCTTGTCCCTGTTCTTTTCAATCTCTACTTAATAGTGTTAGCCACACTGATTCAAGACTTTGGAGTCAGCACTGTTGTTGTCATGCAGACAATATCCAGCTTCTTAGACAACTTTCCTACAAACATCAACAATTTCAATGTATTCCTTGATGCTGTTTTTACAGGGGTGATGGAATGGCCATATGACTGGGGGATCCTAGCACCTGTGGACTTCCCCTCTTGTTTTGCCTGTAAGGATCCGATCTCTGGCGGGCAGACAGGAGTTTTTGCTGCGATCATGGCTGCTCTCTTCTCTTCTGCCTGCAGGAGATGGCATCCCTGAAGGCAGAACAGGAGGGGAAGGTCACGATCGTGGCCTCCATGCAGTTTGCTGGCACCTAACTGGCAAATGTTTGCTGGAGCCAGGGGCTATATGCCCACCCTATTCTGATTCTTATGTTCTATATGGCTTGAGGATCACAAGTAGAAATTAAATCCCAATGAATTTGAACACTTTCACTTGCACCTGTTATTCATGGTTCTTTGATTATCTTAAAGGATATTATAAAAATCTTGGGCATTACCTTTGACTCTCAACTTCTTTTTAGCTCCCACATCTCTACAATGATTAAAAGATAATTTTTCTTTCTTCATTTTTAACTTAATCTTTATTGGAATATAAAAATATAACCACACAATTGCATCTTGCCTGGAAAATTGCAAACAAAGGAAATTCAGTTTTATCAATGAAGAGCAGGAAAGAAATGGAAATGAAGAATATGCTGTACAGTCCACAATTAAGGAAAATCCAAATCCACAATTCTAAGAAATAAATGTTAAGGAAATGTATGTGTGAGGCAACTTCTGCCTAAAAATAATAATGATGCAGACTCTCACTCAATCCACTCCCATAGATATTGGATATTGGCACCTAAAGAGACAACAGAGTGGTGGGGGGGGGGGGGGGATTAGAGGGTGGGTAGGGGGCGTGAGAAGGCACCTTGTCCACCAGAAACTAAGTTAACCGCTCAGGCATGTAAAAGACATATTTAACACTCCTATGCCTTATAGCACATTTAAAAGGAAAATTTAGGCCAGAACTGTCCATCCAGTTGCAGAACCTTAGGTCTCATAAGTAGAAACTGTTTTCTTCTCTTCTGATTTGCTTTTGCCACATCAGGAACACTGAGATTTTGCTATTCAAAAACATGTGGATCTTGCTTCCAAAGAAAAAGTTTAAGAACCCAATCCCTATCAGGATCTAACACAAAATCCACAATTAATGTTGCAGTTGTCTCACCAGTATTCCCCGAAGTATTCAAAACCTTTAGTCAGGGCTGGCCGTAAGCATGTTCGGGAATGCTGCCTACAGATGGCTCTGTGCCACTAGAAATCCCGTGCCGCGCCCACTGCCCTAAAAAAAATCCCTCCAGATTCCAGACACCCCTGCTGTTTCCCAGTGCTGTGGTGGCCAGTGCCACTTCAACCCCTTATGGAGCCCGGCTTTTTGAGTAGGCATATGGGGCTGATTTTATAAGCAACCGCGTAAAGAGATGCGCCATTTACACACATATGTCACTGTTTTTGAGAACTTACACACCTGAATGTGCACTTATGTGTGCACTTTAGGCGGGTTGCCATTCTCCAAGCGTGCTTGTAAATCCTATCACGTGCACTTTCAATGTGGGAGTGCACAGGGGCAGAGTTTGGGCACAGTGTAGCAGAGTGCAAATTTACAGACCTTTCTGAACAATAAAGACACAGACATTTACACCTGCCATAGAGCAGGCATGACTGCCATGACTAGTTTGATGCATATTTCCATGCTACTTACACCTCTGTTTTATAAAGTAGAATATATTGTACTTCACTTCATAAAACAGACCACAAATACACGTATGGTAATGTGAATTCATTTGTGCGAGTACAAGAAATTACCCTCATAATCTCTTTTAAGATCCAGGAGAACTTGAGCATTTTGGCCAGGCTAGTAGCATCCAGACTTAGTAGGAGACTCCATTAAACCCTTTATTTGATTCTTTCTGTTTATTAAATGTTCTTTCTATGGCTATGTGAATTGTAAACCACTTTGGTGCTTTCAGTGATAGGCAGTAAATCAAATAAATAAACTAAAATGAAACTACTCATATCTTGGACCCATTCTCCCTAGCAACCCACCCACATATACTGAGATTGTCATAGTATTCAACTGGTAGAGAGTGAACCATGCACTGAGACATGGGCCAAGTTTGACTACTTCATTGGGGGGGCAAAGAGTGGCGTGACATATTTGCATATCATTTAAATATTCATTTGCATATGGTTCTTTTTAAAAAAAACACTAGATGGATAGGAAGTCAGTATATCAAATAGGCGAGGGATGAATTGGTGCCCCAAGATACTCAAAGAGGGAACAGAAGCTCTCATTCAGTGGCTGTGCCAAAAAAAAGGAAAGCAACATATTCCCAGGCTATATAATTAAAATGCAGCATAAATTATAGCTCTTTAATTATTTAGCCTCAATATTCAAAAATCACTGATAAGTGCTCTAAATAATGCAGTTACAACATACAGCCTGAAAACAAGCTACATATCCACCGCACTCTCCAGCCCGCAGCACTCCGAAGCTCCCCCGATCGGGGTAGAGCGCCTGAGCGGGAAGCCCTCCCGCTCAGAAGCTCCTGCCCAATCGGGGCAGTGGGAGCACCGCAAGCAGCACAGCAGGGGCCATAAAAGTGGCGTCCCAATACAAAGGGAGCCGCTTTCCACCGCACTCTCCAGCCCGCAGCGATCCGAAGCTCCCCCGATCGGGGCAGAGCGCCTGAGCGGGAAGCCCTCCCGCTCAGAAGCTCCTGCCCAATCGGGGCAGTGGGAGCACCGCAAGCAGCACAGCAGGGGCCATAAAAGCGGCGTCCCAACACAAAGGGAGCCGCTTTCCACCGCACTCTCCAGCCCGCAGCGCTCCGAAGCTCCCCCGATCGGGGTAGAGCGCCTGAGCGGGAAGCCCTCCCGCTCAGAAGCTCCTGCCCAATCGGGGCAGTGGGAACACCGCAAGCAGCACAGCAGGGGCCATAAAAGCGGCGTCCTAACAGGGCGCGCCCGCACCTGGCGGGCCCGCACCTGAGGGCCTCGCCAGAGGGCCCTTTGGCGTGGCCCTTAGGCGAGGCACAAAGGCGAGCACAAATAAAAGAAAGGCTACTCCAAAAAGCAGACTCAGAAAAGACGCAGATAACCCACGTCAACAAGAACACTCCAGCCTGAAACTCAGAAACCCCAACAGCAAAGCGAATCAACTTCAATGGCAACAAAAGGTAACTCAAAATGGTTGGATCCCTTTACCTACCATTGCTACTCCTGGCAACACAGCTCATCCCACAACCCACAAACACACCATGCAACCCCACCAACACATTCTGGATCCTACCCCAACCCACCATTACATATATACCCCACCAGGAGCTCAAACAGGACCGCAACACCCACAAAAATACAAAACACAACAAAAAGACCAAGAGCAAGATCAACACCTCCACCCACGTGCTCACCCACTCAAACCAAACCACATGCATCACCATAGACCTCATCAATGCAAGGTCAATACGAAATAAGATAAACACCATCGCAGACCACCTGAAAGACCAGCAACCGGACATAATATGCATTATGGAGACCTGGCTGTCACCAACCGACAACGTGCTACTCAACCAACTAGTCCCAGACACACACACAGCCTTCAACTGCCCTCGCACACATAGAAGAGGAGGTGGAGCCCTAATCATCGCAAAGAACAGCCTAAAGATGAAAACCAAACTCACAAAGAACACAACCCACTGCAACACGATCATCATTGAAAATGCAGACCTAGCCATATGCCTCTCCTACAGAGCACCAAACTCCCCCTCAGAAGAAACATCTGCAATCCTAGAGGCAATATGCTCAGTCAACAACCTTCACAAACAACTCATAGTACTCGGAGACTTCAACCTAAGATCTACCAGCAGAGGTGAAGCAGAAGCCTTCCTGAATGCCATGGACTCCCTCCAGTTCACCCAAATGATCAACGCACCAACACACAGACTCGGGCACGCCCCCGACCTCATCTTCACCCCAAACAACCTAAAGGACAAAAACATCATCACAAGACCCCACATCACTCCAGTACCCTGGTCAGACCACTACCTAATACAGATCCAACTACAAGTAAAAACCACAAGGGAACCAAACGAGAACCCACCACCAACCAGAAGATTTAAATCTTTCAACAAGGACCAATTCACGAAAGACACGCTACCCCTCCTCATCTCCAAGATGACAGACATCGAAGAGCAAATCTCCGAATGGAATGACATCATATCTTCAGCTGCCAAACCTCCCCAACACAAAACACGCAAGGCAGGAGCCACAAAACCCAACCACACACCATGGTACTCCAACGAAATACGCACAGCAAAAAGAGAACTGAGACAACTGGAACGACGATGGAGACGCAACAAATCAACCCACCTACAAAAGCAATTCCAGGCAAAACAAAACAGCTACAACAACCTCATCAACAACCAGAAAAAACAATACCACACAAACCTCATCCTACAATCCACCAACAAACCCCGTGAACTCTACGAGGTAGTAAAGAAACTCACCAAGGAACCCTTTAACAGAAATGACCAACAAATAGATCCACAGACCTACGCAGACCACCTTACCAATAAATTCACCGCACCACCCAAAAGCAGCAACAAGACCACTATAAACGAGACCTCCTCAATAGAACAGAGCTGGGGCTCTTTCAACATCCCATCAAAGGAACAGCTAGTGAAGATCATCACCGACCTCAACACCAGCACCGCCCCCACCGACCCCTGCCCAGTATCATGGATCAAAGCATCAAAGGTAGAACTGACCCAAACAATACGGAAGATCTTACAAAACTCCCTCACAGAAGGAATAATGCCAAATGCTTTAAAACTAGCAACGGTACGCCCCATCCCAAAGAAAACCACCCTACCGAAAACAGACCCTGCAGCCTACAGACCCATCTCAATCATCCCTTTCCTGGCTAAAATCATAGAGAAAGTAGTCCAGCAACAACTACAACAACATCTCGACATACACCACCCCCTCGACCTAAACCAACACGGATTCAGACCCAATCACGGGGTGGAAACTCTACTGACACAACTGTTCGACAGCCTGTTAAGAACAATTGACAACACCAGAATGGGCGTACTCATGATATTCCTGGACATTTCCGCAGCATTCGACACCGTATGCCACTCAACGCTACTAACAAGACTTGAAGAGGTGGGCCTACATGACACCACCCTGAGATGGTTTACATCCTACCTGGAGAACAGACAGCTCCAGGTCAGATGTGGATCAAAGACCTCTCAACCCATCAACGTCACACAGGGAGTCCCACAAGGCTCATCCCTCGCTGCCCTGCTTTTCAACCTTTACATACAGCCCATCAGCACAATCATCAGGAGCTTCAATATTCAATACACCATATATGCTGATGATATAATGATATTCACACCAATCAACCTAACTAAACCGGACTACAACAACATAGCCAACTGCTTCAAAGAAATGTCAACCTGGCTGCAAAAAAACAACCTAGCAATAAACTATAACAAAACCGAAGCACTGATCATAACAAGAGACCAAGCTTTCACACCCACGCCCTCCATCAACCTGAACAATGCCATCATACCAATAAGACAAGAGATAAAATACCTGGGAATAACACTTGACAGGGAGCTCAACCTACAATCCCACATTGCGAAGACCACCAGGAGCGCCTACGTCAAGATGAGGACAATCAGATGACTCAAACCCATCCTTGCTCCCGAGCATTTTCGAACAGTATGCCAAGCCATCATCACACCCACACTAGACTATTGCAACCACATCTACCTAGGACTACCAAAGAAATCAACCCAACCACTTCAACTAGCACAAAACACAGCCGCACGACTCATAACAGACAGCACAACCCACGAACACATCACCCCCATACTATACCACCTTCACTGGCTCCCAATCAGCTCATGAGTCCGCTACAAAGTTCTCCTAACCACTTTCAAAATAATAAACAACCTATCTGCAGACAGCCTACAACAATTCATAACAACTGACAACAGCAAAAGACCAAGAAGAAAGGGAACAGCGAACAACATTAGAACCCCAAAGGACTTCACCAGAACAAACCAATCCACATCAAAACGAGCTTTCACCCTAGCAGCCCCCGCCATGTGGAACTCTCTCCCCGACCACCTCAGAGCAACAAACAACACCAAAGAATTCAGAAAGCTGCTTAAAACTGAACTATTCACAGGCTACTTCAAGGACCTCACAGAATGACTCCTAAGATAGCAAAGCCATCCATGTAAATATGTATCTGTAAATATGTATCTTAAGCGCACGCTGTATATAGCTCACATCAAAATCATCCACACGCACTCACGCAGCACACTGTAACAATTCTCACACTGCATGCTAATGACAACTCACCCTTCATTGATTGTTTGCTGTGCCAACCGCTTTGATTTCGTGATAAAGCGGTATACCAAGTCCGTTTAAATAAATAAATAAATAAAATATCATTACAATATTTTTGAGAAACCCTCAGAATGGGTGTTAAAGTGTATACCAACACTAGTAAATAGCCCTTCGCACCATCATCGGTCTCAAAAATGTGCTATTTATTTATTTCAAAATTTAAATTTAAAAGTATTAGAAATTTTTTTATATATATACAGTACATGTGGAGTTCAATTCCAGTAGGGGCACATCTGGGTCGTCCGTTGGCACCAAGCAAGATGGACCCATTTTGTGCCCGTGGTCCAGAATAAGGCCCAAACTTTCCTGCTGTAGCCAAAATCGAGCCCGAGGATGGCCCGGCGTGCCCCTGCCACCTGTAGGGACGTCCTTCCCGCAGGCGCCCCCAACACCGGCCCCCTTTTCTCCACCGCTCGACCTAAAGGTAGGCCTGCCATGGCCTGGATCGGGCAGCGAAGACTCCCCCGCACCTGGCCCAGGGGGGGGGGGATCCCCATGCCCAATTGCTGTATTTTTGCTGCTTATTCACTCAGATGATATACTGTCATCATTTTCATACACCTACACTGAAGCTTGGTCAAGTCTGAAATATGAGATTTGTTTGCATGTTCTTATTATATAATTTGAGGCCTAGATCATGTTCTCTTTTCCTTCCACAAATTCCTTCTTGACTAGAAATAAGAATAAAAGGTTATGTCACATGTTTTAGCTTCTCTAAGCACTCTCGCATTTGGATCTTTACTCACATTATTTTTCAAATACTAGAGCATATGTCCTCCTCTTCTCGCTCCTTCTTTGTTTTAACCATAGGAATATTATCCTCCCACACTTTCCATTTTCATTTTGATTGTTTATAGGTGTTCATGCCAAGTATACATCTAAGAGACATTTGTCTCAACTATATAATTTTGATGTTTTACTCTATGAGACACTTATACCATATTGGGCCAACGTCCGTCTTGTTCTCCTTTTTTTTCTCCTTTCTCTTCTTTGAGTTGGATTTATTTTTTAGATATGTATAACTGTGTGTTCTCATATACACAGTTTGTGCTGTAGATGTTGATCTGATATTTGACCATTCATACTCTTTATTGCTCTGTGTTATTGCTTTAAGTATTATATGTATTGCGTTTTAGAGGTTTTATTTCAGCTTTTATGATACTTATCTATTTTTATTATTTGTTTAAGTATCGATCATGGTCTTATTTGTATATTACCCACACTGTTATATTTTGCTTAAATGGTTTTTATGATTTCCATTTATATAAGTTAGATTATTCAATGTTATTTTAATGTGTTGTTAAGTCTGATTTTTTGTTTTTATATGAGGCTACACCCCCTGAGGAAGGTTAATCTATAATAAATGTTTGATCTACTGCCACTGACTCTCTGCTTCATTTTGTACGTACTGTATTTCTGTGAGAGAGAGACTGCTCTTCTTTGGACTTTACTCACCTAGGTGACTTTGGGGGTCAGAACATAGCAGCCAACATCTGTTCCAACTTCCCCTTCTGTCCTCCTGGGCTGATGGGTGACTTCTTTCACTGACCGCTTCAGTCACCAGCTAAGCTTCATGATACCCCTCACCTATTTCCAGTGCACTCTCCAATGTACATCAGCTTGGGGTGCTGATGTACCCACTGTTTCATCGAGGTGATCAAGTCCTCTAAAAACTGCTCCAATAGCACAATCTTGACTATCTCGGGCCCGGTCTTTCCCTCCGGTTGCAGCCACTTCCATGTGAGATCCTTTAACCGATAAATGAACCGCCAAGGGCTCTCTTTTATCTAGAGCCTCCCCCTTACTGATCACTGGTGGTAAGCATCTGAGTACAGCTGGTCTGTTCCAGTATGGTAGCCTTGACAGCTGCATATAAAGTTCACCCATCAGGACTGGCATCCTGAAAAGCAGCCTGACTGTTGCCTGTCAGTAGATTCCCCAAAAGCATAGTTACTCACCTGTAACTGGTGTTCTCCGGGGACCACAGGAATCAGTCCTCACATATGGCTGACAACAGAGCCCCATGCGGAAGCATCTCCCCAGCTTTCAAAAAAAGCCTTTGGGAGATGCAGCACACATGCGTGGTCTACTTCCCACCAAAGGGTGTGTCATCTGGCCTCAGTCAAATGACATAGCTAAGATGGCCAAGGAAAAAATAAAATATGGTAAAGAAGCAACTCCAAGGGGAGGAGGGAGGGTTGTGAGGACTGATTCCTGCTGTCCCTGGAGAACACCTGTTACAGGTGAGTAACTATGCTTTCTCCAGGAACAAGCAGGAAGTCAGTCCTCATATTTGGAACTCCCCAGCTACCAGCTACCCAAAACCTGTAAAAATGCCACAGCGACCTGCAAAGGGTGAGCCATGATCAGCAGCAGTTGAATCCCTACTGAGAGACTTTTGCAAGTCCCAAGTGTCTGACGGAGAACCAGCACTCTGGTAGCCTGAACACAGAAGAGTCGGAGGGCAGGAGTTGTCTACACCCCAAAGAGATTACAGAATACAGCTTGGCTGAAGGCACTGTCCCATCAGGACTCCCTCTCCAGGCAGTAGTGAGCTGCAAAGGTATGGGCAGAAGACCAGGTGGCATGGAAGTAGCCATGGCCCTGACGCAGTGCGCCATGACCCTCTGGTCCAATGAGATCCCTGCTTGCTAGTAGGCAAACGTAATGCAGTCCGCCACCCAAGTGGATAGAGTTTGCTTAGTCACTGTGAGCCCCAGACAACTGGGGTCATAGGATACAAAAAGCTGTGGTGCTTTGCGGTGGCCCTGAGTCCACTGCAGGTAAAAGGACAGGGCTCTCTTACAATCCAGATTGTGGAGAATGGTCTCCACCCTACTGGCATGAGGCCTCAGAAGGAAGGTGGGGAGTACCACCTCCTGGTTGAGGTGGAAGGGGGACACCACCTTCAGCAAAAGCTTGGGGTGTGTTCGGAGCACCACTCTGTTCTTCTAGAACTTCATGTAGAGCGGTTCTGCCATCAGAGCCTGGAGCTTGCTGACTCTGCATACTGATGTGAATGCTACCAGGAAGGCGACTTTCCAGGTCAGGTACTGGAGGTGGCAGGTAGCCAGAGGCTCAAATGGAGGCTTAGTGAGCTGCGAGAGCACCACATTGAGATCCCACTCTGCTGCTGGAGGACAGATGGGGGGGTTTGGATAACATGAAGTCCTGCAGGAATCTGGACACAAGGGACTGAGCCAAGAGGGGTTTTCAGTAAACAGAATTGTGATGCGCTGCGATGGTGCTCAGGGGTACTCTGACCGAACTGGACTTCAGTCCCACTTGTGATAGGTGAAGCAGGTATTGGAGTACCACTTGTACTGAGCAGGAAAATGGGTTTGCACGCATTTCTGCACACCACACCGAGAATCTGTGTCACTTGAAGGCATACATCCTTCTTGTGGGGGCCTTAAGAGAGGCCAGAAGAATCTCTTCCATGCCTCATGGGAGGCTGAAGGGGGCTAGTGCTACACTTTCAGCAGCCAAGCCATGAGTGAAGGGACCCCATGTTGGAGTGTAGTAGAGAGCCCTGCTCCTGTGAGAGTAGTCATGGAGCTCGGCCCAGGGGAATTTGCAATGCCACTGATAGGGAGAGGAGCAGTGAGAATCAGGGCTGCCTGGGCCACTGAGGGGCTATCAGCATTAGCGATGCTCTATTGCACTGGACCTTGAATAGTGTCTTGGATACCAATGGTGTTGGTGGGAAGGCATACATGAGGCCTTTCGTCCACAGGATGAGGAACACATCCAATGCCACACAGTATGAGTGCGGCTGGAGCGAGCAGAATTGGGGCAACTGCGTGTTGTCTATTCAGGGGACACTCCAGAGATGAAACAGCCACGAGACTACCACTGGATACAGGCACCTCTCGTGTGGCTGGAGGACCCTGCTCAGTTGGTCTGCCAGGGCATTGCACTAGCCCTTAGGAGCATCCCTCTGCTTGCAGCATTGGAGCAGAGGGATACCGCCTCCTGGCAGAGGGGGTGCGACCCTGTTTGTTCATGTAGAACATTGCAACCTGATTGTCAATCTGGATCAGCGCCGAGTGGTGTTGGAACTGTTGGTGGAAGGCTCAGAGGGGGCTAGGTATCTTGCCTGGAGCTCTAGCAGATTAATTTGCATCCAGGATTCCCTCTGGAACCAGCAGCCTTGTGTCTGGAGGTTCTTGCAATACACTCCCCAGACCATTAGAGAGGTGTCAGTGATGAGGACCTTCTAGGGGTTGGTTGCCTGGAAGGGCATCCAGGCCTGAAGGTGACATGGAATCTGCCACCATCTGAGGGAGTCTGCCAACTGATGGGTTACCTTCACTCTGTCCCTGAGCCTGCCTAAGGCTTGTGTCCAATGAGAGCGGAGGCACCACTGGGCTGCTCTCATGTGCAGGTGGGCATATGGGGTCACATAGAAACATAGAAATATGATGACAGAAAAAGACCACATGGCCTATCTAGTCTGTCCTTCCATATCAACAACTACAACAGTCCCCTTTTTACCTTTAGAGATCCTCTGTGTTTGTCCCATGCTTTTTTGAATTCAGTTACTGTCCTCATCTCTACCACCTCTACTGGGAGACTATTCCACGGATCCACTACTCTTTCTGTAAAGAAATATTTCCGCATATCACTCCTGAATCTATCTCCCTTCACTTTCATCCCATGTCCCCTTGTAGCAGAACTTGCTTTCAATTGAAAGATTCTCTCTCCCTGAACATTTATGCCACGGAGGTATTTATACATCTCAATCATATCACCTCTATCCCGCCTTTCCTCTAAGGTGTACATATTAAGGTCCTTCAGTCTCTCCTCATATGCTTTATAATGAAGACCACCAATCATTTTAGTAGCCACCCTCTGCACCGACTCCATCCTGTTCACATCCTTTTGAAGGTGCGGTCTCAAGAACTGCACACTACACTCCAAATGAGGTCGCACCAAATACTTATACAGAGGCATTATCACCTCCTTTTTTCTGCTAGCCATTCTCCTCCGTATGCAGCCAAGCTTCCCCCTAGCTTTTGCCGTCGCCTTTTCTACCTGTTTAGCTACTTTAAGATCATCAGACACAACCACGCCTAGGTCACGCTCTTCTTTAGTGGACAAAAGTACTTCACCTCTTATACTATATTGCTCCCTTGGATTGCTGCAGCCCAAATGCATGACTTTACATTTTTTTAACATTAAATCCCAGCTGCCAAATTCTAGACCATTCTTCAAGCTTAGCTAGATCCCTCCTCATGTTATCCACACCTTCCTGGGTGTCTACTCTATTGCAGATTTTGGTATCATCCGCAAAGAGGCAAACCTTACCCGACAGCCCTTCCGCTATATCACTAACAAAGATGTTAAAAAGAACCGGACCAAGGACAGATCCCTGGGGCACACCACTGGTAACATCCCTCTCCTCAGAGTGAGCTCCATTTACCTGTACCCTTTGTCGCCTCCCACCCAACCAATTTCTAACCCAAGCAGTAACTTTAGGGTCCATCCCTAGGGTGCTCAGTTTGTTTATAAGTCGCCTGTGAGGAACAGTGTCAAAGGCTTTACTGAAATCTAAATACACCACATCTAGGGCTCTCCCTCAGTCCAACTCCCTGGTCTCCAAGTCAAAGAAATCAATCAGATTTGTCTGACAAGACCTGCCTCTGGTGAATCCATGCTGCCTCAGATCCTGTAATCCGCTGGACTCCAGAAACCTCACTATTTTCTCTTTCAGCAGCATTTCCAATAATTTACTCACCACCGAAGTTAAACTAACCAGCCTGTAGTTTTCAACCACATCCTTACTTCCGCTTTTGTGTAAAGACACCACATGAGCCTCTCTCCAGTCCTTTGGCACCACTCTCGATTCCAACGAGGCATTGAAAAGGTCAGTCAGTGGAGCTGCTAGAACGTCCCCAATTTCCCTCAGTATTTTAGGGTGTATCCCATCCGGTCCCATCGCTTTGTCTACTTTAAGTTGAGCTAGTTTCTCACGAACACAGTCTTCTGATAATTGTTCAAGATGTCCCTCACTTCTGTTCCTATTTGTGGGTGTTTTCTGAGGTCCTGCTCCTGGTTCTTTATCTGTGAACACAGAACAAAAATATTTGTTAAGCAATTCCGCTTTATCCTTATCAGCTTCTACATATTCCTCCCCTGCACCCTTGAGTCTGACAATACCACTTTTGCCCTTCCTCTTCTCAATAATATATCTGAAAGATGTCTTATCCCCCCATTTTATTGCATTGGCTATTTCCTCCTCCTTTTGAATCTTTGCCTTCTTGACTACTTTGCTAGCTTCTCTAAGTTTTTCCAAATACAGATGCCTGTCTTTCTCTCTCTGTGATCTCTTGTATTTCATGAAGGCCTCCCTCTTTTTCTTCACTTTTTCAGCTACTTCTTTTGAAAACCATAGTGGTCTCCTTTTCCTTTTACCTTTACCTTTTACATGTACCATGAAGGTCATGTGTACCATGAAGGTCATGTGTCTAAGAGCCAGGCAGGTATCATCCAGCATCGGTGTACCTCTGTGGCTAACTCCCCAAGGCATTCTGATCTTTCCCGAGGGAGGAAGGCTTTTGCCTGGAGGGTATCTAGTTGCACCCCTATGAACTCTAGGCACTGGGCCGGAGTGAGGTGGGACTTGGGGTAGTTTATGACGAACCCCAGGTGCTGCAGGGCATTGTTGGTGCGCCTGGTGGCGCATTGTGCCTCTGCAGCCATGTCCCCCTTTATGAGCCATCATCCAGATAAGGGAAGATGAAGGCCCCTTGGAGCGAGAGGTGGGCTATGACCACTGCGAGACACTTTGTGAAGACCTTTGGTGATGAGGCCAGACCGAAGGGCAGCGTCCTATATTGATAGTGCTGTCCCCCTACCATGAACTGGAGGTATTTTCTGTGGCTGGGATGAATTAGGATGTGAGTGTAGGCATCCTTTAGGTCTAAGGAGCATAGCTAATCTCCCTGTTGGAGGAATGGCAGTAGTATCCCAAGAGAGAACATCTTGAACCTCTCCCTGACTACAAACCTGTTGATATCTCAAAGATCCAGGATGGTCTTAAGGCCACTTATCCTCTTGGGGATGAGGAAATACCTGGAGTAGCAGCCTGTGCCCCAGAAATGTTTCGGCACTGGCTCCACTGCTTTGCTGTTGGTTAGGCCTGCTAGCTCAGTGAGGAGCAGGGTCTGGTGGGTTCTCCTGGGAAGTATAAGGGTGGCGCCAGTTGTAGGTGGAAGAGGTAGCCCTCCTTGACCACTTGAAGAACCCAGGTATCGGTGGTGATGGCTGACCACCTGTAGGCAAACAAGACTAGGCGCCACCCCCCCCTGTGGGTAGCAGAGGACCCCCTCGGGATAGAGCGGTCGCACCCAGACGGTCAAAAGCTTCCCCCAGGCTGGGTTGAAGCTGGTGCCTGGGACTTCGGGGCCTTTTGTTTTCTGGGACCATGTCCCCGGCCTTTTTGTTGATGGCCCTGTTTAGGACCAAGAAGGAAGTGTGCTGTACAGCTAAAGCCCCCTTTCTTTCTTGAGAAGAAGGGCTTTTTCCCAGGGGCTTTCTTACAAGATTGCACCAAGGTCTTCTTTGAGAGCCTGGTTCTAGGCACATACTCAGTCTCTATCTCCGCTGCCTTATCCGCTATGGGTTTCCTGAATAGCTTTTCTCCTAAGCAGGGGATATCAATCAGTTTGTCCTGCACCTATTGTTCCAGATCGGATGACTTCAGCCATGCCTGGCGTCATGCCCCGATGCCTGCGGCAGCCACCAAGGCCAATGACTTGAAGCCATCGTATGCTGCCCAGGACAAAACCTTTGAGCATTCTTTTACCGCCAAGGTTAGGGTCTTGAATCTCTGTAGAGGTTCCCCATCAAGGCCTGGCGAGAATCCACCAAGCTCCTTCGACAGTTCTTTCAGGTACATGCCAATGTAGAGCTGGTAGGACTGGATCCAGCACATTAACATCGAGCCCTGAAAGACCTTCCGGCCGAGGGCATCAAGGGTTTGGGCCTCCCTGCAAGGTGGAATCGATGAATGAGTTAAGCCAGAGCATGGAGTTGTGGATAAGCTGGGTCTTTTGAAACCCAGGGCTTCAGCATACCCAGCACAGGGCGTCAAGGTGCCTATTAATGATTGCTACCAATGCCGGTGTTTTCCACATCCGGAGGAGGAGGCGGTCAAGGATCGGGGGCACCGGGACCATAAGGGTTTCCTTTGGGGGTGCCTCATATTGGAGTATCTCCAATTTCTTGGTGTGTGAGTCCTCTTCAGCCTTGGTCTCGATAATGACAGCCTTGGCTACATCACGCACAAAATCGAGGAATGAAACGTCATCGGGGGGGGGGGGTTGTTGGGGGAGATGGGTCCAAGAGCATGGCTTGGTGTTGCCTCGTGTCCAGGGACTCTTCGTCCTGGGTCTCCCATTTGGACTCGGAGTATGAGTCCAACACTGGGTGATCACCTCAGTCGATAACCGCTCCCGACGGTCTATAACGCCAAAGGATTGTCGATTTGAGCCGCAGGCGCTGGCCAGGGAGGTCTGGTGTATCGAGGAATGGGACCGGGACCTTGTCCAGGGCTGGGGGCTCTCTCAAGGCTGGTGGCACTCCAGGACCGACTCAACGTCCAGGGAAGCCCTTGATGTCAAGGGTCCCATTGTTGGGGCAGATGAACCAGACAAGTCATACATGAATGCCCGCTGCATGGCCACTAGGGCAGATATACTGCTCTCTAGGGCTGACATTCTGGTGTCCATACCAGTTGGCTCTGCAGCCTTTGACGCAGGCACCAAGGATTTCAGGCTCAGCGTCGATAGTGTCGAGGGGGAGTCCTTGATGAGGATGGCCTCGGAGGTCTGAGGCTGGTCGGCAGGGGCCGACAACTCCTTACGGGGCAGCTTGGAAGGCGCTTCTGCCTCGACTCCTCAGACTCATGCATGGGACTGTGGGTCCTGGAGTGGAATTTCCTCTTCTTCCTGGATCTGTCCTCCGAGGCGGTCTTTGAGGGTTTCTTCTTCTTGTGTTCCACCTTCGGGGATTTCTGCTCTGAGGAGCCATGGCCTCGGGACTCCTAGTAGGCTCTGGCTTTGCAGAGCACCGAGATATTGGAGGGGGGCCCTGGAGCATGGTGTCACCAGAGACTCCGGAGTCAGACTTCTGAAAACATTTTTCCTGCTACTGATGGTGGATCTTTAAGGCCTTTGAGTTCATGGTTCTTCAGAGCTCGCAGTCAGTCATTGTGCTCCGGGCTGAGGCATCAGAGGCAGTAGTCGTGTGGGTCGGTGAGTGACATCATTTTGCCACACCAGTCACACTTTTTGAAGCCACTGGAGGCCATCGGAAAAAGGGGATCCCCGCCATCCAGCAGGGTCTTCAGTTGAAAAAAGGTGCGAACACCGGTCGAGGAACACCTCAATGAAAAAATGAGAAAGCGAATAGACAAACCCGAGGAGCGATGCCAAGGCAAGCTAGCTCGGGGGCAGGAAAGAATTGGTATGCAAACTGGATAAAACAACAATAAAAATCTGACTTTTTCTGGGGAGATGCTTCCACGAGGGGCTCTGTCAATGCCGACGCCACCCATATGCAAGGACTGACTTTCTGCTTGTTCCCAGAAAATAGGTAGAAACATAGAAACATAGAAATATGATGACAGAAAAAGACCACATGGCTTATCTAGTCTGTCCTTCCATATCAACAACTACAACAGTCCCCTTTTTACCTTTAGAGATCCTCTGTGTTTGTCTCATGCTTTTTTTAATTCAGTTACTGTCCTCATCTATACCACCTCCACTGGGAGACTATTCCATGGATCCACTACTCTTTCCATAAAGAAATATTTCCGTATATCATTCCTGAATCTATCTCCCTTCACCCTCATCCCATGTCCCCTCGTAGCAGAACTTGCTTTCAATTGAAAGAGGCTCTCTCCCTGAACATTTATGCCATGGAGGTATTTAAACATCTCAATCATATCACCTCTATCCCGCCTTTCCACTAAGGTGTACATATTAAGATCCTTCAGTCTGTCCTCATATGGTTTATAATGAAGACCACTAATCATTTTAGTAGCCACCCTCTGCACCAACTGCATCCTGTTCACATCCTTTTAAAGGTGCAGTCTCCAGAATTGCACACTATACTCCAGGGTCGCACCAAAGACTTATACAGAGGCATTATCACCTCCTTTTTTCTGCTAGCCATTCCTCTCCGTATGCACCCAAGCATCCTTCTAGCTTTTGCCGTCGCCTTTTCTACCTGTTTAGCTACTTTAAGATCATCAGACACAAACATGCCTAGGTCCCGCTCTTCTTTAGTGGACAAAAGTACTTCACCCCCTATACTATATTGCTCCCTTGGATTGCTGCAGCCCAAATGCATGACCTTACATTTTTTAACATTAAATCTCAGCTGCCAAATTCTAGACCATTCTTCAAGCTTAGCTAGATCCCTCCTCATGTTATCTACACCTTCCTGGGTGTCTACTCTATTGCAGATTTTGGTGTCATCCGCAAAGAGGCAAACCTTACCCGACAGCCCTTCCGCTATATCACTAACAAAGATGTTAAAAAGAATCGGACCAAGGACAGATCCCTGGGGCACACCACTGGTAACATCCTTCTCCTCAGAGTGAGCTCCATTTACTTGTACTCTTTGTCGCCTCCCACCCAACCAATTTCTTACCCAAGCAGTAACTTTAGGGTCCATCCCTAGGGTGCTCAGTTTGTTTATAAGTCGCCTGTGAGGAACAGTGTCAAAGGCTTTACTGAAATCTAAATACACCACATCTAGAGCTCTCCCTCGGTCCAACTCCCTGGCCACCCAGTCAAAGAAATCAAGCAGATTTGTCTGACAAGACCTGCCTCTGGTGAATCCATGCTGCCTTGGATCCTGTAATCCGCTGGACTCCAGAAGCCTCACTATTTTCTCTTTCAGCAGCGTTTCCAATAATTTACTCACCACCGAAGTTAAACTAACCGGCCTGTAGTTTTCAACCACATCCTTACTTCCGCTTTTGTGTAAAGGCACCACATGAGCCTCTCTCCAGTCCTTTGGCACCACTCCCGACTCCAACGAGGCATTGAAAAGGTCAGTCACTGGAGTTGCTAGAACGTCCCCAAGTTCCCTCAGTATTCTAGGGTGTATCCCATCCGGTCCCATCACTTTGTCTACTTTAAGTTGAGCTAGTTTCTCACGATCACAGTCTTCTGAAAATTGTTCAAGATGTCCCTCGCTTCTGTTCCTATTTGTGGGTGTTTTCTGAGGTCCTGCTCCTGGTTCTTCATATGTGAACATAGAACAAAAATATTTGTTAAGCAATTCCGCTTTATCCTTATCAGCTTCAACATATTCCTCCCCTGCACTCTTGAGTCTGACAATACCACTTTTGCCCTTCCTCTTCTCACTAATATATCTGAAAAATGTCTTATCCCCCCATTTTATTGCACTGGCTATTTCCTCCTCCTTCTTCAATCTTTGCCTTCTTGACTACTTTGCTAGCTTCTCTAAGTTTTTCCAAATACAGATGCCTGTCTTCATCTCTCTTGGATCTCTTGTTTCATGGAGGCCTCCCTCTTTTTCTTCACTTTTTCAGCTACTTCTTTCGAAAACCATAGCGGTCTCCTTTTCCTTTTACCTTTATTTACCATTTTAACAAAAAGGTTGGTTGCCCTTAAAATATCCCCTTTCAGTTTTGCCCACTGTTTTTCTACATCCCCCAGCTGTTCCCATCCCATTAACGACTCCCTGAGGTATTGGCCCATCTTCGCAAAGTTAGTCTTCCTAAAGTCTAAGATCCTCACCTTTGAATGGATTCTAACAGCCCTTGTCCTAATACTGAACCACACCATCTGGTGATCACTGGATGCAAAATGATCTCCCACTACAACATCAGAAACACTTTCACCATTGGTAAGCACCAAGTCCAGTATGGCCCTTTCACGTGTGGGGTCTGTTACCAATTGCCTGAATAGTTCTCCCTGTAGAGAATCCAGGATCTCCATACTTCTAGATGATAATGCAGCAGGAATGTGCCAATCAACATCTGTCATATTGAAATCTCCTATCAGTAGCACTTCCCCTTTCCTATCAAAGCTGCATATGTCTTCAATTAACTCTCTGTCCACCTCTTCATCTTGTGAGGGAGGTCTGTATATCACACCAATGCAAACAGATTTCTCTTTCCCTCTTTCTAGTTTAACCCACAATGTCTCCTCTCTCCCTTTTAAGCTCTGTAATTCCAAAGCTTTAATAGTAGTTTTTACATATAGTGCCACTCCTCCTCCCCTTCTTCCTACCCTCCCCTTCTTCCTAGTCCATGTCGTTTCTGGCCACCCGGCCATGTAGGCAGTTCATTCGAAGTTCACCAACACATGATCCAGTTCATCCTCTGCTGTCATTTTAAGAAGTGCTTACCCTGGAGGGTGCCATTAAGGTCTCTGCAGGGCCTGGGCCAACTGAGCTAGGGAAGTCTTCTGTAGCTCCCCTGTGCTCGAATAAGATCCCGTATCTGTTGCTGCTGCCCTTCTAGCAGGGCATGTTGAAACTGCTGCTGACATTGTTGCTGTTGATACTGTTGCTGTTGTTGCTGAACTTCTACCAGAATCTGGAGGAGCCACTCCATCCTGGTTTGTCACTATTCTCTTGCAATACCACCACAGCTTTCTCTTCTGCAGTATTCCATCTCCAACAAACGTTTAGCGGTGTCTAGTGGCCAAAACAAAGTCTATCTGTCTGGCACTGACTGTATCTTCTTCAAACTCCCTAACTAGGGTGAGGTTAACCCTCTTAGCCCATACAAACAAAATAAACATCTTGACCTGCTGTAGAGGCCCAACCCTGATGGGACATGGATTTGCCCTCAGTCATGTGGTTAGAGGAGATCCCTAAACTGCCATCATAAGTGGTAGTGTGGTATGCGGTGGGAAGGGGTTTCTTTAAAACACAGGCCAGACAGTAGTTCAGGGAAAACATAATCAGTTTTTAATGCTGTCCCAGCTTGTTAAATCTCCAAAAAGCAAAACCTAGAACAGATAGCAGTTCAGCAAAAAATCAACTTTACTTCTCTCTCAGCTTGTTAAAACTCCACAAGCCAGTTCTCCCAGCCCTTCCTCCACCCCCAGTTAAAGTTTCTACCTCAGAACTCCTTTGCACGGCTTTCTTTAGAAGGACTTCTGGCTCCATGGACCTCTCTCCCTCCAGCAGTCTGCTGGGTTCGTAAACTCTCCCTGTGTGCCACGCCCTCCCAGCTCTGAACTATGGGCTGTAGACTCTTAAAGGGAACTACTGATACTCCCTTTCGAGACAGACAGGTAATATTCTATAGATTCCATCACTTCCCCTTACCCCATGTCTAAAATCTGTTACCACTCCATATGCACCATCAGCTCTATATCCCCTTATATTCCCCACTTTATGTCTGTCCCTACCCCTCCAGTCTATGTCCAGTATATGCCCACCACCCCCTTACCCATGTCCTGCATCTGCCTTCCATCCCTACACTGTGTCCAGTATCTGCCCTTCGACCCCTCCTTTGTGTCCAGCATCTGCCCTGTGTCATCCACTCCCCACTTTGTATTTAGCATCTGCCCTTTGGTCTCCCTTTTGTCCAACATTTGCCCATAAGAACATAAGATATGCCATACTGGGTCAGACCAAGGTCCATCAAGCCTAGTATCCTGTTTCTAACAGTGGCCAATCTAGGTCATACGTACCTAGCAGTTTCCCCAAAAGACACAGGTTCCACACTGCTTGTACTGGGTCAAGCATTGATATCCTGGGTCCCTTCTTAATAATGGTATATGGACCTTTCCTCCAGGAACTTGTCCAAACCTTTTTTAAACCCGGTTACACTAACAGCCTTTACTACATCCTCCGGTAACAAATTCCAGAGTTTGATTACACGTTGAGTGAAAAAATATTTTCTTTTATTAGTCTTAAATAGTTTACCCTGTAGCTTCATTGCATGTCCCCTAGTCTTTCTATAGTCTGATAACGTAAACAATCAATCTACATTTACCCTTTCCACTCCGTTCATTAATTTATAGACTTCTATCATATCTCCCCTCAGCCGTCTCTTTTCCAGGTTAAAGAGCCCTAACCTTTATAGCCTTTCTTCATAGGAGTATCCTTCCATCCCCTTTACCATTTTGGTGGCTTTCTCTGAATCTTTTCTAATAACGTTATATCCTTTTTAAGAAACGGCGACCAGAATTGCACACAATATTCAAGGTGCGGTCTCACCATGGAACAATATAAAGGCATTATAATATCTTTTGTTGTATTTTCCATTCCTTTCCTCATGATACCTAGCATTCTATTTGCTCTTTTGGCCGCTGCTGCACACTGGGCCGAGGGTTTTAACATGTTATCCACAATGACGCCTAAATCTTTTTCCTGGCTGGTGGTTCCTAATGTGGAACTTTGCATCGTGTAACCATAGTTTGGGTTGTTCTTCCCTAGGTGCATAACTTTGCACTTGTCCACATTAAATTTAATCTGCCATTTCGATGCCGTTTTCCAATTTATCAAGATCCTCTTGCAATTTTCCACAATCCTCTTTGGTTTTAACAACTTTAAATAGTTTTGTGTCATCTGCAAATTTGATAACCTCACTCGTTATTCCCTTTTCCAGGTCATTAATGAATATGTCAAAAAGCAGCGGACCCAGCACAGATCCCTGGGGTACACCACTAGTCACCTTTCTCCAATGGGAAAACTGGCCATTTAGCCCTACCCTCTGCTTTCTATCTTTTAACCAGTTCCTGATCCACAATTTTACACTGCCTCCCATCCCATGACTCTTTAGTTTTGCCAAAAGTCTCTGCTGAGGGACCTTGTCAAAGGCTTTCTGAAAGTCCAGATACACTATATCAACCGACTCACCTTTGTCCACCTGTTTATTCACATCTTCAAAAAAACATAACAGATTAGTAAGACAAGATCTTCCTTGTCTAAAGCCATGTTGGCTGTCTCCCATTAGGCCATGACTATCTACATGCTGAGTAATTTTGTTCTTTATGATGGTTTCTATCATTTTTCCCGGTACTGATGTCAGGCTCACCAGTCTGTAGTTTCCTGGATCACCCCTGGAACCCTTTTTAAAAATTGGCGTTACATTGGCGATCCTCCAATCTTCAGGTATTACAGATGATTTTAATGAAAGTTCACAGATTACTAATAGCAGGTCTGCAATCTCATGTTTCAGTTCTTTCAACACCCTTGGATGTATACCATCCGGCCCAGGTGATTTGCTACTCTTCAGTTTATCAAAAAGTTGTAATACATCTTCCCGATGTATCGATATTTCCTTCAATTCTTCCGTAACTTTAAATACCACTTCAGTCATGGGTAACATCCCTACATCTTCCTCAGTAAAGACCGAAGCAAAGAATTCATTCAGTCTCTCCACTATCGCCTTGTCGCCTCTTAGTGCCCCTTTAACCCTTCTATCATCTAATGGACCAACTGACTCTCTCACAGGTTTTTTGCTACGAATGTACTTGAAAAAGTCTTTATTTCGCGTTTTTGCTTCCACAGCAAGCTTCTTCTCAAATTCTCCCTTTGCCTGTCTTATCAATGCCTTGCATTTGACTTGCCAGTGCTTGTGCTGTTTCCAGGTTTCATCGTTTGGCTCTTTTTTCCATTTCCTGAAAGATGCTTTTTTGGCAACAGCAGCCTCTCTGACCTCACCTTTAAACCATGCTGGCAGTTTTTTGGACTTCCTTCCACTTTTCTTAAAGCGTGGAATAGAGCTGGTCTGTGCTTCCAAGATAGTATTTTTCAACAACACCCAAGCTTGATGTAAGTCTTTAACCTTTGCAGCTGCTCCTTTTAGTTTTTCTTAACTATTTTCCTCATTTTTTCATAGTCTCCCTTTCAAAAGTTAAAAGGTAGTACTGTGGATTTCCTTACTATCCCTCCTCCACTAATTAAATCAAAGGCGATCATGCTATGATCACTATTGCCAAGTGCCCCCAACACCCTTATCTCTTGCACTAGATCTGGTGTTCCACTAAGGACTTGGCCCAATATGGCTTCCCCTCTGGTTGGTTCATGAATCAGCTGCTCCAAGAATCAGTCATTTATTTCATCTAGGAACTTTATCTCCCTAGCATGTCCTGCCATGACACTGACCCAGTCGATACCGGGGTAATTGAAATCACCGTTATTATTACTGTGCTGTAACTTTTGTTAGCTTCCTTGAATTCTTTGAGCATTTCATCATCCATTTGTTCATTCTGGCCAGGCGGTCAATAGTACACCCCCACTGCAATCGCCGTCCCATTTTTACATGGAATTTCAATCCATAGAGATTCTACAGCAAATTTTGTTTCCTGCAAAACTTTAATCCTTTCTGATTCAATGCCCTCTCTAACATAGAGTGCAACTCCTCCAACAATTTGATCAGCTCTATCATTACGATATAGTTTGTACCCAGGTATCACATTGTCCCACTGGTTGTCCTCCTTCCACCATGTCTCTGAGATTCCAATCGTATCTAACCTCTCATTTAGTGCTATATATTCTAACTCTCCCATCTTAGTTTTTAGACTTCTAGCATTTGCATACAAGCATTTTAGAGACTGTATTTTATTCATATTAATCTGGCTATTGGTAGGCATGTGTAATTTTGGATCTTTAAGCTCTGCTCCATACTTGAGGGCTTTTGGGCTACTTTACTCTTTTTTGGAACCTCTCTGCTTTTGGTAGTATCCTTCAAGGATACATTCTTCCGAACAATGCGCTCTTGGGCGACTGTCGGCTTTCCCCTATTATCTAGTTTAAAAGCTGCTCTATCTCCTTTTTAAAGGTTAATGCCAGCAGCCTGGTTCCATCCCGTTTAAGGTGAAGCCCAAATGGCCAGCATTTTCATTCCAGTCACCTCCCCCCCCCCCCTTCATGTACATTTGTCCAGCATTTATATTCCGACTATTCCATTCCCCCCATGTATCTATCTGCCCAGCATTTCGCTTCCAGCCATTCCACCCCGTCCCCCCCCCACACTGCTTTTGTCTTTCTGCCCAGCATTTCTCTTCTGGCCATTCCATTCCACCCCCTTGTATCCATCTGCCCAACATTTACCTTCCAGCCAGTCTATCCCCACCTTGTGCCCATCTGCCCAACATGTCTCTTGCAGCCATTCCACCCCAACCCCCTTGTGTATATCTGTCCATCATTTCTGTTCTGGCCATTCCACCTCCCCTTATGTCTAGCTGCCCAGCATTTCTCTTCTGGCCATTCCTTCACCCTCATCTGTCCAGAATTTCCCTTAAGGCCTTGCATGCACCCCACCCGCTGCCACCATCGCCTCCGTTGCCACTTTATCTATGCCTGCAACAGCAGTGGCGGTCCAGTCTACATTAAATAAAACAAAAGCACAGCTCAAAACACTTCCTGGTGAGGCAGGCTGGTCTAGTCCCTACCCCTCTGACATGAGGCATGCATTAGAGAGTGGCAGGACTAGACAGCCTTCTCAGCAAGTGCTTGCGGGTTGTTGTTTTTTTTTTAAATAAAAGATTGGGCTGCCGCTGCCGCGGAAGGCACAGAAAAAGCAGCAGCTTTGCCGTGGCTGCTGCTGAATTGGCGGAGAACAAGCTCGTTTTTGGGGGGGGTGGCAATGCCCCCCTCACGCACCCCAACTTATGTCCATGCATCAAGAGCAGGTTCAGAATGGAGAAAATGTGGGTCTTCCACCTGCAGAGGTTGCCTTCATCTCAGGTTGGGTCTTCAGGTGCTGGTAGCTTGCAAGATTTCCTCAAATAACTAAACTGGGCAGGTGAGCATATAAGGAGCAGAGTAAAGGCAGAAAACTAGAATCTACTGAAAAGATCAGCAAGCTTAAGTCCAACACTGAAGACGCACAGAGCAACCAAGTTCTGGCAATGAAAAAGCTGGAGATCTGGGAATACATATCTCCTGGACAGGAAGCAAGACTGCTGAAAGCTTAAGAGTATCACCAGTTCGTTGCAGAGATCCATGTTGAACCCTGCTCATGGGAGACATAAACCACCTATCAGGAACTTACAGAAATACACTTTGCAATGGCTGTTCCACAAACATGTCTGAATCTGCAGATGGAGGAAAGGAGAAATGTGTCAATGATTCATACTGTAAGTGCTCGATCTGATTTTGTTTTGACCTGTTGTAGGGCATGTTACCTTCTGAAAGTTAGTCAAGAATTGTATTACTTTTGTCTGATAAAAAGATATCACCTTACTTTTTATGTGGCTGTTGAACCTTTGTTCCATGATGTTTAAGACAGACAATCTCAGCTATGAGCTAAGGACAATACCTTCTTAGTCTTGTGGCTGAGATTTTGAAGCTGTACACCCTGTAACCTGACCTCACTGGGGACCCAGCGTAAGGACCATTTCCAAAGCAGAAGGATTAGATTGCCTGCTGGAAAATAAAAATAGTTTTTGAAATTCTTCAGCAAGGTTTTTATTTAAAGGACATACAGTGTATGCACTGAGCCAATGCTGATACTGGAAGTAGATTGCCAGGCCTTTCTTCTGTGCACTGAGTTTACAGCCCCTGTTATTTCAAGGTGGTCACCCATCCAAATACAGTACTAGCTAGATATGGCCCTGCTTAGCTTCAGAGATCAACCGAGCAAGCTCATTCAGGACAGCTGAAGACTCTTATACTGTAGAGTAAAACAAAATTCCAAAGAAAGCCAAAACGCAAATGAATAAATGGATTGAAAACTATGAATGATAAGAAAACAAATGGAGAGTGGAGAACAGGTATTCATGTAGAGTGCTACTAAGGCACACATTTTTTTCCTCAATTTTAAGTGGGCCCAGCACATGTGAAACTATTCCTCCGATGACACATATCCCATTGTTTAGTTAGTACATATTTGAAATAAAATAATCAAGTCCTAACTACAAGTGCAAATGCAAAATGTAAGGTAAACTCATTAATGAGTGGAAGCATGCTTCTGTATAAGATAGAATCTGTTTGGTGATAGCATTTGTATGTGTTTGTAAGGGCCATGTTTCTAGATGACAGAATTATGTATTTGTGTATGTACGTATTTCTAAGTTATTTGTGTATATACATATTTCTAAGTTAGGTAGAAATTGCTGATATATATCATATAGGGAAATACTTTTCAGCCTGGATGCTCTGAAAGCGTTCTCGGAGGCAACCCCAAACGTTCAGCAGTGCTGCCAGCCCCTTCCAGTTCAACACTTTGCCATTCTAAGGGAGCTTGAGTTTGAGTCCAGCAGTGTCCAAACTTTTGCATCACTCTCAGACTATGAGAATGGTGCAGGAATTTTGGCATAGCCTGGTTGAAACCACTGAAAAAGAGTAGTTACTCACCTGTAACAGGTGTTCTCCAGGAGCAGCAGGAATCAGTCCTCACATATGGGTGACATCGATGTCGATGGAGCCCCCATGCGGAGCATTTCCCCAGCTTTCTAAGAAAGCCTTTGGGAATACACCCATGCATGCGCGGTCCCCTTCCTGCCCAAAGGTGCCATCTTGCTCAGTCAGATGACATAGCTAAAAGACAGCACAAAAAACAAAATGAACTACGTACAACTGCAACTCCCAGGGGAGGAGGGAGGGTTGTGAGGACTGATTCCTGCTGCTCCTGGAGAACACTTGTTACAGGTGAGTAACTACTCTTTCTCCAGGACCAAGCAGGAAGTCAGTCCTCACATATGGGTGACTCCCTAGCTCTGGGCTACCAGGAACCCAGGCTGAAAAATAGAGCTCCCTCTGTGAAGCCTCAGCATCAGGGAAAGAATTTCACTGAGAAGAGATCCCACCGGTAGCCCAACAAGAGGGCTGGAGGGTAGGAGTTGCCTAAACCTCAAAGAGATTCCGGAGTACTGCCTGACCAAAAGCACTGTCCCTACAGGACTCCCTCTCCAGGCAGTAATGGGCTGCAAAAGTCTGGCTTGAGGACCAAGTTGCAGCCCTACAGATGTCTGCCAATGGTACAGAACGGAGATGAGCTACTGATGCAGCCATTGCCTGGACACGGTGGGCTGTGACTCGACCCTGCAAGGGAAGGTCTGCTGCCCTGTAAGCCTAGGTGATACAGTCTGCCACCCATGTGGACAAGGTATGCTTGGAGACAGGCAACCCCAAGTTGTTTGGGTCAAAAGAGACGAAGAGCTGAGAAGCCCTTCTATGACCCTTAGTACACTCAATGTAGAAAGACAAGGCCCTTCTACAGTCCAGGGTATGCAGGACTTCCTCAGCCCAGCTGGCATGGGGCCTAGGGAAGAATGTTGGAAGAACCACCTCCTGATTGAGGTGGAAAGAGGAGACTACCTTCGGGAGGAACTTAGGATGAGTCCTAAGGACTACCCTGTTCCTATAGAAACGAGTGTATGGCCTGTCACAGACCAGGGCTTGAAGTTCACTCACTCGTCTGGCCGAGGTCAGTGCCACTAGGAAAGGAGCCTTCCAAGAAAGGAAGCGGAGAGGACACGTAGCCATCAGCTCAAAAGGAGGGCGAGTAAGCCGCTGCAAGACCACATTCAACTCCCACTCAGGGGCTGGCGGACGGAGAGGAGGCTTTAGCAAGAGCAAGCCTCTGAGGAACCGGGACACCAAGGGGTGAACCGATAAAGAGTGCCCTTCCACTTGTGAGTGGTGGGCTGCCAGAGCAGAAAGGTGTACCCAAACAGAATTGGACTTGAGACCCTAATTAGACAAGTGCAGCAGGTACTGAAGCACCACTGGCACAGGGCAGGAGAAAGGGTTCTCCTGGCGTTTATCACACCACAAGGAGAACCGCTTCCACTTCAGGGCATAGGTCTTTCTGGTGGATTGCTATCTAGAGGCCAAGACCACCTCTTCAACTTCCTGAGGCAGGCCCCAGGGAGCCAGCACTACCCTTGCAGCCTCCAAGCCATCAAATTGAGAGTTTTGAGATTGGGGTGCAGAAGGGAACCCTGATCCTGAGAAAGAAGATCGGGTTGCAACCCCTGAGGGAGTGGGGTGTCCACCGCCAGCTGTAACAGAAGCGGGAACCAGGGCTGCCTCGGCCATCTGGGGGCTACCAATATGACCGAGGCCCTGTCCCTTAGAATCTTGAACAAGGTTCGGGCCACCAGGGGCGTGGGAGGAAACGCATACAGGAGGCCCTTGGACCATGAGATCAGGAAGGCATCCGCTGCGAATCTCGTGGGATGCGGTTGCCTGGAGCAGAACTGAGGCAGCTGCTGGTTCAGGGGCCTGGCAAAGAGGTCTATGGATGGAAGTCCCCACTTCAGGAAAATGTTCTGAACCACCAAAGGGTGCAGTCGCCATTTGTGAGGTTGTAGAACCCTGCTCAATCTGTCTGCCAGGAAGTTTTCGTGGCCAGGAAGATAGATTGCCCTGAGCAGCATATTGTGTCGAAGTGCAAAAGAGCATAGGGCCTGTGCCTCCTGACACAGGAGCCTGGACCCCATGCCCCCTTGTTTGTTCACATAGAACATCGCCACCTGGTTGTCTGTCTGCACCAAGACCGATTGGTGGGCCAGGGTGTGAGAGAAGGCCTTGAGGGCTAAGCGTATCTCCCTGAGTTCCAGGAGATTGATTTGTTGCGTGGCCTCCCATGGAGACCACAGGCCTTGTGTGCACTTGTCAAGACAATGTGCACCCCAGCCCTGCAAGGAGGCATCGGTTGTGAGTACCACAGTGGAAACAGGTACCTGAAAAGTAAGTCCCTGTAGAAGGTTGGGGGGGTGTAGCCACCACTGCAGGGAGTTCAGGAAGGGTTTGGACACCCTTACTTTGTCTCTTAGGCTCCCTGTAGCCTGCCTCCACTGAGTCCTAAGACACCACTGTGCAGGTCTCAAATTCAGGCGGGCATTGGGGGTCACATGCACTGTTGAAGCCATGTGGCCTAGCATCTTGAACTTTTCCTTTTCCAAGAACTTGTTGAGATTTCTCAAGTCCAGAATGGGCCGGAGACCTCCAGTTCTCTTTGGCACAAGAAAGTACCTGGAGTAGAAGCCCTGCCCCAGCAGGTGGGGAGGTACAGGCTCCACCGCCCTGTCTTGGAGAAGACCTTGCAGTTCCTGGAGAAGGAGTTCCTGATGCAGAGTAGGCCTTGGAGGCTCCCCTGGAAAGTAGGAGGGGGTACCTGATTGAAATGGAGCAGATAGCCCTTCTGGACTATGCTCAGTACCCAAGCATCTCTTGTGATGGGCGGCCACTGGTGGGCAAACAGGGCCAACCGACCTCCCGTGCTGAGATGGGCCAGCAGAGGTGGAGAGGCTATGCAGTGGGAGTCAAAACTCCCCTCCCTGCTGAGTAGGAGCAGGAGCTGGAGGCTTGGGGGCTTTCTGCCTACAGGACCCATGTCCCTGCCCCTTAGCCTGCTGACCCTGCTGGGGAGGCCTGATAATGAGGGAAAGGTTTGTAGGTAGATGACTTCCTCGGGTAAAAGGCCTTTTTCCCCGAGCCCTTCTTCTTATGAGAAGGGGCAGAAGTTTTTCTGGACAACCTTGTCCTTGTCAGAGTCTCAGTCTCGAGCTCAGCGGCCTTTTCGGCCATGGGCTTGCTGAAGAGGTTTTCGCCTCGGCATGGGACATCGACCAACTTGTCCTGCACCCATGGCTCGAGGTCCGATGACTGTAGCCATGCCTGGCGTCGAGCACCGATGCCGGCCGCCACTACTCGGGCCGAAGCCTTGAAGCCATCGTAGGCCGCCCGGGAGATGAATTTGGAGCACTCCTGGATCCCCGAGGACAAGGTCTTGAACCTCTGCAAAGGTTCCCCGGAGAGGCCAGCAGAGAACCCGGCTATTTCCTTAGCCAGGTCCCACAAGTACATGCCCATGTACAGCTGGTAGGACTGGAAACGGCAAGCAAGAAAGCATCGAGCCCTGGAAGCACTTTCTGCCAATGGCATCTAGGCTTCGGGCCTCTCTACCGGGGGGCACCACAGAGTGCATCTTCTGGCTCTTCAGATGATGCATGGCCAATTCCACAATCATAGAATGGTGCGGCAGCTACGCCTTCTGGAACCCAGGGCTCTTTCGGACTCGATGCATGGAATCGATCCGCTTGCTCAAAACCGGTGCCAAGGCCGGTGCCTCCCACATTCGGAAGAGGAGCCATTCCAGCATCAGAGGAACCGGCACAGTAAAGGCCTCCCTCGGGGGAGAGTCATACTGTAGTGCATCGAGCTTTTCAGCTCGAGGCTCCTCCTCGGGATCCGCAGGAACATTCAAAGCCTTGGCCATGTCCCTGACAAACTCCGAGAACCGGGGGTCCTCCGGTGGGGACCTACTCCAGGGCTCAGACTGCGGTGAGTCCGAATGGACACACCGAGTCCGAAAGGAATCGGGGGACTCCTCGTCCTCCGTCTCCCACACAGACTCATCCGAGGAAGAGTCGAGGGGCTCCGACCGTGCGGGCTCTGGTAATACCCGCCCCGACGCCGGGGCCATCGGCGTCAACGCCCTCGGTCATGAACGGGAGGTCGAGGGAGACTGTGACCAAGTCCGGACTCGGGCCTTCATAGCTTCGAGAACCGGCTCGGTCTCCGGGGTCGACTTAGACGTCGACGCCCCGGTGGTCGGGGCAGATGCACCAGTCAGGCTGGCCATCAGCACCCGCTGTTGATCCATGAAGGCAGACAGTTTGCTCTCCAAGGCTGTCAGCCTGAGTCCAAGCTCAGGAGACTCAGCAGCCACTGACTTGGGCCGCGGTGGCGCCGGGCCCGACATCGGCTCCCTGGGAGGAGAGTCCTCGAGGACAACAGGACTTATGTGCTCGACGGACTCCGGCTCTATACGAGACACCTTAGTCGGCTTCTCCAGCTCCAAAGGCCCGGGGCGGCGGTCAGGGGTCCGAGACCTGACCCTCGAGGAACCAGGGGTATCCTCCGACACCACCCTCACGAGCTTTCTCTTCCTCTTATGTCCCGACTGGGGGACCCCCTTTAAGAGGAACCCTGACGAAGCTCGGGGTCAGACTCCCGAGACGTCGAGGCCTCTGACGAGGTCCGGGCTCGACCGGAGGCAGAGTCAGAAAAAATTCTCTCCTTCTGATGCTGACGGCTTCTGAGTGCCTTAGTGGACATCTTTCCACATGGGACACAGACCTTGGGATAATGGTCCGGCCCGAGGCAACGCAGGCAGCAGTCATGTGTGTCGGTAAGAGACATGAGCTTCTTACAACGATCACACTTTTTAAAACCACTGGAGGCCATCGGGGAAAAAAGGGCCCCCGTGAGGTCAAAAGACCGGCCCTCCAGGGAAAAAGAAAAAGAGCGCGAACACGTGCCACAAAGGGCAAAAAACTGAAAAATAGAGATCGGGTCGATACCGGCGTACCGAACCCAGGCAGGAAGGGGAACCGGCGTCGAACCGGACAAAAAGAGAGCGAAAATCGCAGGAAAAAAATCAGACTTTTCCGGGTGACACGGACTCACGTCCGTTGGGCTCCACAGAAAAAGAAAGACTGAGCAAGATGGCACCTTTGGGCGGGAAGGGGACCGCGCATACGTGGGTGTATTCCCAAAGGCTTTCTTAGAAAGCTGGGGAAATGCTCCGCATGGGGGCTCCATCGACGTCGATGTCACCCATATGTGAGGACTGACTTCCTGCTTGGTCCTGGAGAACTATAGAGTGCCAGAAGGGAAGTTATTTTGGGGGTAGGGCCAACAGTGTGCATCAGGAAGTGGAAGGTGATGGAATGAAAACTTGAAGAGGAGAAAACAGCCTGGTAGGAATGGAGACAGACTGGTGGAGGCTTATTGAGGAATGAACCAGGCTAGGGAGAAGGCAGTAAAAGAACATGATTTAGAATGAGGGGGACTGGGGGGGGGGGGGTCCTGAGGGTACATGATTAATGCTGGTGGGACACTGAAAGAACTGCTAAGGCTGAAGTGGATACTTTATACAGAAGCTTAATTCTGGGTGATCTTGTCCCTTCTTTAGAAATTCCAAGGGAAGTTCTCAAGGCCTCCCACCCTCCCAAAGATTCCATAACACTCACTCACACAGGGGGGTAGGTTTCTAGGTGAAGATAACACTTTATGTATATACAGAGGAACAGATGTGGCTAAGCATAAAATAGTGTGCATTGAACAAGGAGAAATTAGTCCTTACCTTCTAATTGTCTTTCCTTGAGTTCTCTCCGGGCCAGTCCAGGAACTGTAGGGTTGTCAACCTTCTCCAGCAGCTGAGGACTGAAAACTCAAAGTCTTGCTGACAGCCTATCAAGCTCCCTCTGGTGTCAGAGACTCAGTCTCCTATTGTCAAAGAAGTCTATACCTAAACTTTAGCGTAACACCCTTATAACAACTAGTCACAAAACAATAAAACTTAACCCTTTCGGTAACCTTCACTTTTATTTTGCAAACAGTGTTGCAACTCAGCGGCAATCCATATAATTCAAATTATGTTCGTCCCCTTAATTTCTTTTCATCTCCTTTTTTTTTTTAATACTAAAAACAGTTCGGAGTGCCCACCACACCTATCCCCCTGCCCGTAGAGGGAATCCAAACTGCAGCCACCCCGAATCTAAAACGTTTCCAAAAATCTATCTGTATTCTTGGCTAGACTACTCCAAGTGTCTCCGACATGCCTACCAACAATAATAAGTTGCTGTCCGATAACAAAGAGACTCACAAAACCCCCGGGTGGGCCCTGGACTGGCCCGGAGAGAACTCAAGGAAAGACAATTAGAAGGTAAGGTCTAATTTCTCCTTCCTCTTCGTCTCTCCGGGCCAGTCCAGGAACTGTAGGGCAGTACCAAAGCAGTCCCTAGAAATGGGAGGGTCCCACGAGTCCCGCTATCAAAGCTGAAGCCCCAACTTTGGCGTCTTTTCTTGTGTGAACATCCAACCAATAGTGCCTAGCAAAAGAATGAAGCGACGACCAGGTTGCCGCCCTACAAATATCTACTGGAGGCACCAACGTGAACTCCGCCTGTGAAGTCGCTTGTGCCCTATTGGAATGAGCTCTGAGCCCTGGAGGAGGCAACCTGCCCTTTGCCCCATAGGCTGCCGTGATCGCCTGCTTCACCCATCGGGCAATGGACGCTTTAGAAGCAGCCTCCCCTTTGTGAGGGCCTCCAAAAAGCATGAACAGCCTGTCCGACCTCCAAAACGGCTCTGTCTGCCAGAGATATCTCCGAAGCACTCTCCCCATAACAAACTTCCGAAGAGCCTGACCCCCGTCACTGCCGCTCAGATGCTGAAAGGTCGGGAGAGAAACCGCCTGATTCATGTGAAAAATGGATACTACCTTGGGCAGAAACGACGGCACCGGCCGCAACACCACCTTCTCTTTCGAAAACTGAATATATGGAGCCCTACATGACAGCGCTTGGAGATCAGAGATTCTTCTAGCTGAACACAAGGGGACCAGGAATGCCGTCTTCCAAGAAAGCTCCCTAAGAGCCCCTGCGGACTCCGGCTCAAAGGGAAACTGAGTTAAGACATCCAAAACTGAATTCAGATCCCAGGCTGGTACCACCAATCTCACAGGAGGATGAATTATCCTTGCCGCTCTGAGAAAGCGTTGCACGTCCGGATGTGCTGACAAACTGTTACCCAACACTTTCCCTTGATAACAAGCCAAGGCAGCCAGGTGAACCTTAAGGGTACTCAGAGCTAACCCTTTTTCTAGCCCTCCTTGAAGAAAAGACAAAATCGTCAGCAAGGAAGCGGAGAATGGTCTCACTTGACGCTCCACACACCAGCCCTCAAAGATGTGCCAAACACGGACATACGCCAGAGAAGTTGACTATTTCTTGGATTTCAGTAAGGTAGCAATCACCGATGATGAGTACCCTTGACGCTGGAGCCTTTCCCTCTCAATAGCCAAGCCGTAAGCAAGAACCGATCCACCTGATGCATCAGCACTGGCCCTTGACTCAAGAGATTGACTCGAATGGGGAGCCTTCAAGGAGAGTCCACGAGCAGTCACATCAGATCCGCATACCACGGCCGTCTGGGCCAATCTGGAGCAATGAGGATCACTGCCCCCCGTGGCTCGCTATTTTCCTTATCACTCAGCTGATCAGTGGCCACAGGGGAAACACATACAACAGCTGCCCCAATGGCCATGGCTGAACCAGCCCGTCGAGTCCCTCCGACATGTGCACCTTGTATCTGCTGTAAAACCGTAATGCTTTGGCATTCTTGAAGGTAGCCATGAGGTCCATAACTGGACGACCCCAGCGAACCGTTATGTCGTGAAACACAGCTGCATTTAACTCCCATTCCCCGGGATCTAAGATATTCCGACTGAGATAATAGGCCTGAACATTGTCTCTTCCGGCAACATGAGCCGCTGAGATGGCCATCAGATGTTCTTCTGCCCACTGCAACATCTGACTTTCTTCCAACAGAGTCGCACAGCCCATGCCCCCTTGCTTGTTGATATAAGAGACCGTCACCGCATTGTTGGAGAAAACACGAACCGCTCTCCCCTCGACCAGACCGACGAAATGCCGAAGAGCCAAGCTTACTGCCCGCATCTCCAAACGATTGATCGACCAACCGGCCTCCTCCACGGACCATACTCCTTACATTACCTGCGACAAACAATGCGCTCCCCAGCCCGACAGGCTGGCGTCCGTAGTAAGCAACACCCACTCCGGTTGCACCAGTGGAACTCCGGCCCGAATCTGCCGCAATAGCAGGGTCTGCTGAAGCGGACACATATGAGCTCTGGCCCACGGAACCAAGTCCAAAGCCGCTGCCATGGGCCCCTGCAGTTGTAGATACTTCCACGCCGTAGGCGCCTGTAGCCTCAAGAAGGCCGCCAACTGCTTCCACAGCTTTTGTATCCGGTCCTCGGGCAGAAAAAGCACTCCTGCCTCGGTATCGAACAAGGCTCCGAGATACTTTAGACACCTCACGTGAGTCAACCGGCTCTTGGACTGGTTTATTACCCATCCAAGCCGTTCGAGGAACTGAACCACCTGCACAGTCGCCGCGTCCTGAGATCCAGCCCGAATCAACTAATCGTCTAGATAAGGATGGACTCGAATTCCTTCTTTTTGCAACACTGCTGCCACCACCACCACCATCACTTTCGTGAACGTGTGTGGCGCTGTAGCCAGCCCAAAAGGCAGAGCCCGAAATTGGAAATGACCCATGGGTACTGTGAACCGCAGGAACCTCTGATGATCCGGCCTGATTGGAATGTGCAAATAGGCCTCTATCAACCAACCAACCAATAGGCCTCTGTTAGATCTATGGAGGTCAGAAACTCTCCTGGCTTTACCGCTTGGACTACTGACCGCAGCGTCTCCATGCGGAAATGCGGCACCCTCAAACAACGGTTTACGTGCTTGAGATCCAGAATGGGGCGAAAAGAACCTTCCTTTTTGGGAACCATGAAATAAATCGAGTATCGACCGGAGCCGTACTGTTCTGGAGGGACAGGCACCGCCGCTTGCAGCTGTAACAGATGGTGAAGAGTGCTGCTCACTGCCGCCCCCTTCGCCTGTGACCCGCAAGGAGAGATCAGAAACGCTTCTGCGAGCGGCTGCGCAAACTTCAGCGCATAACCCTCGCAGATGATCTCCAGGACCCATTGATCCGTGGTAATGTTGGCCCAGATGGAGTAAAACTGCTGTAACCGTCCTCCCACTGGAGGCTCCGCCTTAGCCGGCCGCCCTTCATTGTGGCTTCTTCGAGGTACTCTGCTGGGAACTGAAATATCCCCTGCCGAATCCCCACGCCCCTCGAAAGGACTGGCCCCGCGCCACAAAACGGCCTCACCGATAAAGAGCAAACTGGGGACCTCGGAACCTGCGCAGGTCCCTACTTTGCCCTCTCACTAATGACATCGGTCTAGGACCTTTAGGACGATCCTCTGGAAGCCTACCTCCCTTGGAATCCCCCAAGTCTTTTACAATCTTCTTGAGGGCCTTCCCAAAGGGTAGCTTACCCTTATAGGGAAGTTTACTGAGTCAGGCCTTAGAGGATGCGTCCGCCGCCCAATTTCGCAGCCAGAGAAACCTTCGAACAGCAATCACCGAAGCCATGGATTTTGCCGCAATCCTGACCAGATCATAAAAAGCGTCTGCTAGATATGCCGCTGCTGATTCCAACCGCGTTCCATCTGAGGAAGAACTCCCGTCATTATTGACCATAGAGTCCCCCTGGAGCCAGCGAATAGACGCTCGAGAGACATATGCTCCACAAATGGATGCCCGTAGGGACAGCGCACTCAAATCAAACGCCTGCCTAAGTAGCACCTCTAGTTTGTGATCTTGAATATCTTTCAGAGCCATACCTCCTTCCACCGGAATCGTTGTCTTTTTAGTCACCACTGCCACCAGCGCATCCACTTTAGGCATACGCAGCAACTCCTTGTCCTCCTGAGGAACAGGGTAGAGCCGCCCAATCGCCCAACTACTTCTCAGAGAAGCCTCGGGACACTCCCATTTGGAATCAATCATTTGCCTAATCACCCTATGCACGGGAAAACAGCACAGCTCCGGTTTAAACCCCTGGAGCAACGGATCTTCCAGCGGCTCCTCTTGTACCGTCGGTAGCGAAATGTTTAAGGCCCCTAGGGACTGGGAAATCAGAGCACCCAGCTCTTCCTTGCGAAATACCCTGAAAACATTAGGATCTTCCCCTGGCGCAATTTCCCCTTCTTCCAACTCCCCAAGGGCCCAGGGATCCAGACCCCCTTCAGAGAAAATGTCTCCCTCTTCTGTCCCTTGGGGCGCAGCGGGCTGCATCCCAAAGGCCTCGACGCCCGCTACGGCACTCGGCGCCTTACCAGAGGTACCCTCTCCGGGATCTGCTATGGAAATTTCCTCCTTAGGCCTGCTATCCACATTAGATGACTGAGACTTGCACAAGCTTTGTTCTACCCTTAAACAATAAGCTCTATGCAAAGAAAGAATAAAATCCGCCGAGAACACAGATTCCAAGGGTCCCTGCACCTCAGGCAATAGCTCCTGCCCTTGACTTGCCTCCGGAGAAGGCTTCTTCACTTTTGATTTCTTTTTACCCACTTTGCTCGGAAGCGCGGGAAGAACAGCTGCCACAGACAAAATGGCCGCCGTTCCCGCCTTCTCCGAGCTTCGATCCTGTTCCGGACCCTCAGCCGACACTGCCCTGTGCTCCATTACACCCCCGAAGAGCTTTTCTACAGTACTGGCCGTGCGGAAACAAATACGGCAAATTCCTGGCCCCGAGAGACCCCGCTCCGGGCAGCATGCGCTTGAATTAAGCAAAATCACTTCTCCCCGCTCTTTGGTTAACTCACTTACCGTGGCGTCGACTTACAGCTTCTCTCTCTGAGCACAGCCGCTTGCGATCGCCGGACTCCGCTCACAACCGCTGCCCGCGGGTGAGACAGAACCGGCACTAAGAACAGGAGGCTGCAACCTGGGGCTCCCAGATCCTCCCAATTCCTCCGGGGATGCCTGAAGAAGCTAAGTGAGGCAGGCTCTACCTCTAGCCTCAGGCCCTTAATGTCCTCTTTTATTTATTTATTTATTTTTTTAATGGCAATACCCCGCTCCTCTGGAATTAACAGCCCTGCTAGGACCACTCCAGTGAAAAACAACACTTTCTGCTCTCTCACTACACTAACTCTGTATTCCTTTTTGTCTCTCAGGGAGCCTGTCAGCCATGTCCTATCCAGCTGCTGAGGACTGAAAGACTGAGTCTCTGACACTAGAGGGAGCTTGATAGGCTGTCAGCAAGACTGAGGTTTCAGTCCTCAGCTGCTGGAGAAGGTTGACAATCCTACAGTTCCTGGACTGGCCCGGAGAGACAAAGAGGAAGTAGGTATATTTTGTAAGAGAATTAACTTACAGAGTCCTAACTATGGAAGGCCAGTTATCTTTTTCTGCCTGTTGTATAGGGTATAGAGAGAGTATGCATCTAAGTTGTTGATACAGTATTTTACAGGTATGTTTTTGTGTAAAGGAGTGCTATACTGAATTGTAATATCTATGGATGTATTTATTTTATTTATTTATCTATTCTTATATACCACTATATTTGCAAGTCACGGCAGTTTACAGATCAAACAACAGTGACCTCAAAGTGGTTTTACATTGAACACAACTGTAACTAGATAAAACATAGTTCTAACTTTTCACGCAACGTAGGGTGAGGATAGGGAGGCAAAGTTGTGCAAGATTGAATGGCATGCAGTAGAGTCATGTGGTTACACAAAGGGAGAGAGGTTAGGTCTTGTTGTTGAAATGCTCCATAAAGAGGCGTGCTTTCAGTTTTCTTCTAAAGTCAGTTAAATCAGATATAGCACGTAAGTTCTATGGAAGTGCATTCCGTAAGGCTGGGGCATAGAGCATAAAAGCTCTATTGGATGTGGTTCAGTTGCTCTTCATATTTATGGCAGGTACTATGAATGTGCTTAGGGAGTTCATCCTTCTAGTTCTGTTGCATTTGTATGAAGCTGCAATTGTAGAAGTTGTGTTGGGCTAAGCACCATACTGAATAAAATGTGTGTATGTGGGGAGAGCATGCATTGGTGTGGTGTCACATTGCTACTGCTTTGTTTTCCTGTATTTGTGGAAGGATGAAGGGTGCAGGTATGTTTTTGCATGAGACTGGAAGTAGTATGGGCTTGATTTTACAACAGAAGGCCTAAGTGGAATGTCCCAAAAGGTGCCTATTTTACAAAGGTAAGATAGACACCTAACTGCCGTTATGATACAGGCTCCTAGATCGAGTGCCAATAGTGCACAAATGCCAATGCACAAATTTATACCTGCTCTGAAAAAAGGTGCAACATTTTTGTGTGTACTCTATGCATGCACATGTACATCCTGATGGAAGTGGCGGGGGCAAACAGTGACGGAATTCAAAATGGCATGGGACAGACACAGTGGATCTCTTTACAGCAACAGGATAAAATCAAAATAAACTGAACCATCTAATTTCTCAACAAATAGGGGTGTCCTACATGGAGTGGTGGGTTCACCCCTAAACAAAGACATGGGGAGGGGTGGCCTGCACAGAGTGGCAGGTGCACCTACTCCTGCCATCTTACTGGGCAGAATAGATTGATCATACTGGTCTTTATCTGCCGTCATTTACTATGTTACTATATTATAAAATATACAAATACACTGCAACTCTGCCTCCACTCCACTTAAATAAGCTTCTGTGCACACCTACTGATACCCAGAATATTGTTGAAATCATTTGTGGATCTTGATGCTCCTCACTCTCTTGTCCATTACTTATGTGTATCTTACCATACTCTAGTCCCCAGTTTTGCTGTGTTTTTTCTTAATTAAACTGTAAGTTCTGATGAGCAGGGACTGTTTTACATCTATATATACAGCGCTGCATATGTCTTGTAGCACTACACAAATGATTATTATTAGTAGTAATATGTGAAAATAGGTGCACAGTTTCCATGCAGATAATTTTTATGAAAATAAGTGGTCATGTAATTTTTTTCTGTGTGTAAACAGACTTTATGCTTGGAAAAACAGGGAGTGGAGGGGAAGTCTGTTGACAGTTCCAGCCATGTGCTGCTGATATTCAGTTCTGCACAGTCACATACTTCAGAGGTAGCTACTAAAACCTGTCTCCTCTGGATAAGCCAGGATTTGAGAATGAGACTCACAGGGCAGTAAAGGTTGCAAGAATTGGAAACTTACAAGGTAAAGTCAGCCCCTTTCACTCATGTATGCAAAAAATAAAACTAATAATTTACAAAAATACAATTAAAGAAATCCAGCATGGATAGTTCAATAATTCATGCATTAAAAGCCTGCTGCTTGAGCTTGTACCAGAGTTGGTGCAAGGGTACTGGGTGCCCTAGGTGAACCTTCACCCTTGCTGCCCCGCCCATCCCCACAAGATTTTGAGACTTCAACTCAACAGTCATAATCCCAACATTGCCACTCCTCCCACAACAATACTATAGAAAGGTACAATTGAACATCATACTTTTAAATATTAAATTTTGCTATGTAAGTATGTATGGCTCACTCTCCCTGGAGGTAAAATAATGTGTTGATCGTTCTTTGAGTTGTGTGATTGTCAGTATCTATTGTTTTGCTTTGACTGCTGCTGTGCTTTGCTGCCCCCCTCAGAAGCTGCCATCTTAGCCAACTGCCTAGTCTTGCCTGATTGGTTAGCCATCCCTGGCTTGGCTGAACCATAGATAGAGTAGAGGAGTATACTAATTGTTAGAGCAGTGGCCTGAGAACCAGTGAAGCCACGTTCAAATTCCACTGCTGTTCCTTGTAATCCTGGGCAAGCGACTTAACCCTCCATTGCCTCAACTACAACATTTAGATTGTAAGCTCTCTAGGAACAAGAAACTCATGAGCTAAATCCAATGGAGGTATCCTTGTGCTGAGTCACCAGGGAGACAGAAGATGCTTCATACTCATATCTCCTGAAAGGCTGCTGTGTCCTGGAAAGTGAAAGGGAAGAAGTACAAGGCAAAAAAATATACACTCCAAAGAGCAAACTGCCACCGCAGTAGCAGCAGCCCTGAGTTGAGAAGCATGCAGTTAGCCAGGCACCAAAGAAAGAGAGGATGACATTGGTGAGGAGGAAGTGAGGCTGGTACCATGTGTGTCTGTGGGTGCATACAGCAGCATCACCACCATTGTTAATTGTGACAGGAAGAGATGTTGCAGTTAAAGGGAGCTGCAAAAGCAATGGCTGAAGCACACAAACCCAGGCTGCTGACTGCATGTGCCACTCTATTTGCTTCCATTGTGTACTTTTGTACTGTGTCAACCAGGTACCCATGAGGAAGGCCTGGTGGGTGTTGCAAAATGTGTTCTTTGCAGTGCTTTCTAGCCTAGTACCTGCAGTAGCCACTGAAAATTTATACCAGATGACACATTCCTTTTTCAGCCATAAAGTAATTCCTAAAGTCCTGCTTATTTTAGCATCATCCTTTCAGGCAAGAGATGTTTATCTCCCTTATCTGTTTCCAAGTAGAATTTCTGTGGTATCAGTGTTTGCTGTAAACTGAGGAAACCAAAGTGAGTCATTGTGTAATGCAAATGACTGCACCACTGTTTCACAGTGATCCATACAATACAGTATCTTTGTACACATTTGCAGGAACAGTACTGAAATTCTAACTTATTTGAAAATGGGCAATTAAGACCACCTATTTCTCTTGGCTCAATTAAAATACTGTAAATCACCCACTATGATAAGGATGGATATTATAAGCTTTTATAGCATAGTACATAAATTAATGGCAAATAAATGGTTTCAACAAACTAGACACCAGCTGTCTCTGCTATAACTATTAAGAACAAAAATATTTTCTCCAGGGGTAGGAGACAGAGAAAGAGATTGGTGAATAAAAAGATAGAAATAGGGATACAGTATTAACCTGCATTCATGATTGGGAAGAAGGTTTCCAAGAGATTCCCAAGCTTCAGAGAGAGACACACTGCTGAGAATGAAGGAGAGGGCTCTGCCCCCTTTTGTTGACATCATCTGCCTGTGCTTAAAATCTGCTTTAAAAATCATGGATAGTAGTGTTCTCCAGGCACGGTACTGAACCTGCATTTGTGGTGGGAAGAAAGTTGCCACTAGGGTTGCTAACTGGCTCCACATGTGCCCAACAAGCTTGATCCAGTCCTGGGTTTACCCCATTGTATGCAGGGATATATATATATTGTTCTGATTTCTCTATTGCATGCCATAAAAAAGTAAAACTACAAGTCCCTGCATGCAATCGGGTAAACCCAGGACTGGATCAAGCCTGTTGGGTGCACCTGAGACAGTTGGGAACCCTAGTTACAACAGTCAGATGAGCCAAGGGGTCCTCAAGGTTTGGAGAGATGTGCTGCTGAGAATAAAGGGGAAGAGCTCTGCTTCCCCTTGCTGATATCATCTGCCTACTCCTGAACATTGCTTGAAAAAGCAAGGGGTAGTAGTGCGCAGCCACTTGCATGTTGCAGAGGAGCATTATGCCATTTTGGTAGCTCCTTCAGAGCACAAAAGGAATAAGGGACTGGGTCCACAGAGCACTGATGTCCGGGCTTACATTTCACATGGGGTCCTAGGACTCCATCATCAGTATCATTTCCAAGACGCGGGCATTGGTGGGGTGGCCTAACTCACACAGCAAATGCCAGCATGGCCAGATGGAGCACCAGTCCTCTACTGCATACAGTTGTGGGGGTGTTTATTTCTGCTGCTTTGACTCTCGTACATCCTCCCTCTCCTCTGCTTTCTGTTCCATAACACTGCATGCTGTGGTTTTCCAGACTGCAATCACACAGGTGCACAGCTTAGCTTAGTTATCCATTATTGGCTGCATTGGGGTGAGGAGCAGAAATATTTCTAAAGTCCTACCCTTATTCCATGTTTTTGCAAGTATAACCTGGATATCTTTGGGGCCGACTGTAGACGTACATACTTCATATGTCTCCGTGACTGGCCAGGCCTTTCTGCTCCTTCTCACCCACGTTCTACAATCCCCATTTAAGTGCCATGTACGTGCAGGGCCGCAAAGGTTCAGAATACAGTTTTGGATGTTTTCGCAAGATACACATCGATCCTGCACGTACAGGCGGCTTGTGGTTCAGAATGACCCCCATAGTGAAATTGGGGACTAGAGTATGATAAGATACACATAAGTTGTGAATGAGAGAGAATGAGGGGACATCAAGATCCAGAAGCAACCTCAGAGGTGGGTTTTAGTCTGGATTTGAATAGAGCCAGAGAAGGAGCCCAATATACCGACTCAGGTAGTTTGTTCCAGGCATATGGAGCAGCAAGGTGGAATGGACGAAGTCTGGAATTAGCAGCGGCAGAGAAGGGCACAGATAAAAGGGATCTGCCAGAGGAGTGAAGTTCTCGAGGAGGAGTATAGAGTGAAATGAGAGAGGACAGGCAGTGAGGTGCCACAGAATGAATGCACTTGTAGATATGTAGGGGAAGTTTGAACTGAATACAGAAACCGATAGGGAGCCAGTGAAGTAACTTGAGAAGAGGGGTACATGAACATAGAGGCACTGGTGGAAGATAAGCTGTGCAATTGAGTTTTGAACAGATTGAAAGGGAAAAAGATGAGGAGCAGGTATCAATAGTCAAGACAAGAGGTGACTAGTGAGTGGATTTCGGGATGATATGGAAAACATGTGATTTCTTACTTTTGCAAATAAGCCTATTTTTAATGCTTCCTATGTATATGATCTCCTGCAGGCTGTTTTGTTACCAGCCCAAGAAGCTGTTTTGAAATGTAAAGGACATGATTCTTCTGATACTATGGAAGCAAGGGGCAATGTCATAGCAGATGCTGCAGCTAAGGTCACTGCTTTGGCACATGTCCCTTGTCCAACAAATGCTTCTAATGGTGCTTTCCTCTTTCACGCTCCATCATTAGAAGAACTTGCTACTTTTCAAAATATGATTTCTCTGCAGGAACTGCAGACATGGGAGGACTCCAGGTACAAAACAGGGGAGGATGACATTTGGAGAGGAAGTCCACAGGATAATCTAGTACCCCCAGAAGTCCTCCTGCCTCATTTAGCACAATTGTACCATGATGTTACTCATAAAGGAAAGGGAGGAATGGTACAAAGGTTAACACCAGCTGGTACAATCCCTTGTTCCCAAAATATGTTGATACTTTGCTAGCTACATGCGCTATGTGCCACAGTCACAATCCAGGGAAAAGATGTAAGGTAACTCCGCAACATTTGTCTGGCCCAGTGGGCCCATTTTTGAACTACAAATGGATTTCATTACCCTGCCAAGAGTCCAGGGATTTGGGTACTCTTTGGTGTTGATGTGCATGTGGGTGGAGGCTTATCCATGTAAAAGGACAGAAGCGACTACAGTGGTCAAAAAATTACTTACACTGTACATTTCAGTGTGGGGTATGTCTCGGATCTTGTCTATGACCGAGGCACCCATTTTACAGGGAAAATTATCCAATCTGTTTATAACGGCCTTGGGATTTCCCAAATCTTAAGAACATAACATATACCATACTGGGTTAGACCAAGGTCCATCAAGCCCAGTATCCTGTTTCTAACAGTGGCCAGTATAGGTCACAAGTACCTAGAAATTTCACCAAAAGATACAGGTTCCACAATGTTTGTATTGGGGCAAGCAGTGGATTTCCTGGGTCCCCTTTAATAATGGTTTATGGACCTTTCCTCCAGGAACTTGTCCAAACCGTTTTTAAACCCACCTACACTAACAGCTTTTAATACATCTTCCAGTAACAATTATGCGTCAATTATGCATTGAGTGAAAAAATATTTTCTTTTATTAAATAGATTACACTGTAGCTTCATTGCATGTCCCCTAGTCTTTTTATATTTTGATGGCGCAAACAATTGATCTGTTCCACTCCATTCATTAATTTATAGACCTCTATCATATCTCCCCTCAGCCGTCTCTTTTCCAGATTGAAGAGCCCTAACCATTTTAGCCTGTCCTTATAGGGGTATCCTTCCATCCCCTTTACCATTTTGGTGGCTCTTCTCTGTACCTTTTCTAAGAACACCATATCCTTTTTAAGATATGGCAACCAGAATTGCACATAATGTTCAAGGTGCGGTCACACCATGGAATGATACTGACGCATTATAATATAAGAGATGTTAGAGATGTTTAAATACCTCCGTGGCATAACTGCAGAGGAGGGTCTCTTTCAAGTAAAGGCTAGCTCTGCTACGAGGGGACAAAGGATGAGAGTGAAAGGGGATAGACTCAGGAGTAATATACGGAAATATTTCTGTATGGAAAGAGTGGGAAATGCGTGGAATAGTCTCCCAGTTGAAGTTGTAGAGATGAGAACAATATCTGAATGCAATAAAGCATGGGACAAACACAGAGGATCTCTAAAGGTAAAAAGGGGACTATTGTTGATACGAAAGGGCATACTAGATAGGCCATGTGGTCTTTTTCTGCCATCATGTTTCTATGATATTTCGAGATGACTTTAGGGAGGAATTTCAGATATGTCCGAAGGACTACTTGATTACAGTAGAATTGTGTGTAAGGTGGATAGTGCACAAGAGCTTGGAGCTCAATAATTCTTTTTGTGGAAATGATAGCTACCAGAAAAAGCATTTTCTCATAACATGTTTCAGCAAGGCCATAATCATTGGCTCAGAGGGACTTTCTATGAGTTTTGCAAGAACAATATTAAGATCCCAAACAGGTAGAGAAGGTTTAAGCAGCAGTCTAGTGTTCATGTGATCTCTCATAAACTTTGAGACTAATGGATCTGTAGAAAGAACTTTCCTGTTGATATGAGCATGGTATGCTGCTATGGCCAGGGCAGGTCCAACCATCATTAGGTGACACTAGATGTCACCTAAGGCAGTAGCCTCTGAGGGGCAGAAAAGAACAGCAGCAGTAGAGAAAAACAATAGATCCTGACAGTCACACAAACTCAGAGCCATCAGCACATTCTTTTACCTAAAGGGAGAGTGGGCACACAGAAACACAGAGAGCCCCTTTTAAATATTTAAAAGTATGATATCTAATTATGCATTTTCACAGGATTGTTTGGGAGAGGTGGTATTTCAATGAGGATGATCAAGTTTAATTATCAAAATCTTGTGGGGAGGGAGGGGGGAGCATAAAGCTAAAGATTTGCCTAGGGCACCAAGTACCCTTGCAACAGTGCTGGCTATAGCTGTGAGATGAAATCTGAAGATGTTTTGAGACCCAATTCCAACAGGTGGAAAAGATATGAAGTGACCTGTGCAGCCAAACAGGTAAAAGGATTCTGCTAGTGTTCTTACACCCATTAGAAAAAATGAATCAATTTGTTCTGATAAGATTTGTGAGTTGATGGCCACCTGGCAGCTAGGATGATATTCTTCACTTCTTCAGAGAGTGGGCTTTCTATGAATTGCCTCTCCATCTGTATACTGTGAGGGAGATAATATTTTAAGAACATAAGAACATAAGATATGCCATACTGGGTCAGACCATGATCCATCAAGCCCAGTATCCTATTTCCAAGAGTGGCCAATCTAGGTCATATGTACCTAGCAGTTTCCCCAAAAGACACAGCTTCCACAGTGCTTGAATTGGGTCAAGCAGTGATATCCTGGGTCCCTTTTTAATAATGGTTAATGGACCTTCCCTCCAGGAACTTGTCCAAACCTTTTTTAAACCCTGCTACACTAACAGCCTTTACTACATCCTCCGGTAACAAATTCCAGAGTTAGATTACACGTTGAGTGAAAAAATATTTTCTTTTATTAGCCTTATATAGTTTACCCTGTAGCTTCATTGCATGTCCCCTAGTCTTTCTATATTCTGATAATGTAAACAATTGATCTACATTTACCCGTTCCACTCCATTCATTAATTTATAGACTTATATCTCCCCTCAGCTGTCTCTTTTCCAGGTTAAAGAGCCCAAACCTCTTTAGCCTTTCTTCATAGGGGTATCCTTCCATCCCCTTTACCATTTTGGTGGCTCTTCTCTGAACCTTTTCTAATAATGCTAAATCCCTTTTAAGATACGGCGACCAGAATTGCACACAATATTCAAGGTGGGGTCTCAACATGGAACGATATAGAGGCATTATAATATCCTTTGTTTTATTTTTCATTCCTTTCCTTATGATATCTAGCATTCTATTTGTTCTCTTGGCTGCCGCTGCACACTGGGCCGAGGGTTTTAACATGTTATCCACAATGACGCCTAAATCTTTTTCCTGGATGGTGGTTCCTAATGTGGAACCTTGCATCGTGTAACCATAGTTTGGGTTGTTGTTCCTTAGGTGCATAACATTGCACTTGTCCACATTCAATTTCATCTGACTTTTTTTTTTTTTTTTTTTTTTATGTTTAACTTTTTATTGTCAACAACTCCAGCACACATCGACACACAAAGAACAGAGAAAAACTTCCAATTTATCAAGATCCTCTTGCAATTTTCTACAATCCTCTTGGGTTTTAACAGCTTTAAATAGTTTTGTGTCATCTGCAAATTTGATAACCTCACTCGTTATTCCCTTTTCCAGGTCATTTATGAATATGTCAAAAAGCAGCGGACCCAGCACAGATCTCTGGGGTACACCACTATTCACCTTTCTCCACTGGGAAAATTGGCCATTTAGCCCTACCCTCTGCTTTCTATCTTTTAACCAGTTGCTGATCCACAATAGTACACTGCCTCCTATCCCATGACTCTTTAGTTTTGCCAAAAGTCTCTGATGAGGGACCTTGTCAATTGGCTTTCTGAAAGTCCAAATACACTATATCAACCGACTCACCTTTGTCTACCTGTTTATTCACACCTTCAAAAAAACATAACAGATTAGTAAGACAAGATCTTCCTTGTCTAAAGCCATGTTGGTTGTCTCCCTTTAAGCCATGACTATCTACATGTTCAGCAATTTTCTTCTTTATGATGGTTTCTACCATTTTTCCTGGTACTGACGTCAGGCTCACTGGTCTGTAGTTTCCCGGATCACCACTGGAACCCTTTTTAAAAATTGGTGTTACATTCGCCAAACTCCAATCTTCAGGTATTAGAGATGATTTTAATGATAGTTCACAGATTACTAATAGCAGGTCTGCAATCTCATATTTCAGTTCTTTCAACACCCTTGGATGTATATCATCCGGCCCAGGTGATTTGCTACTCTTCAGTTTATCTAATAGTTGTAATACATCTTCCCGATGTATCGATATTTCCTTCAATTCTTCCGCACCTTTAGATACCATTTCAGTCATGGGTAACATCCCTACATCTTCCTCAGTAAAGACCGAAGCAAAGAATTCATTCAGTCTCTCTGCTATCGCCTTGTCGCCTCTTAGTGCCCCTTTAACCCTTCTATCATCTAATGGACCAACTGACTCTCTCACAGGTTTTTTGCTACAAATGTACTTGAAAAAGTCTTTATTACGCGTTTTTGCTTCTGCAGCAAGCTTCTTCTCAAATTCTCCCTTTGTCTGCTTTATCAATGCATTGCATTTAACTTGCCAGTGCTTGTGCTGTTTCCAGGTTTCGTCGTTTGGCTCTTTTTTCCATTTCCTGAAAGATGCTTTTTTGGCAACAACAGCCTCTCTGACCTCACCTTTAAACCATGCTGGCAGTTTTTTGGACTTCCTTCCACTTTAATTAAAGCATGGAATACAGCTGGTCTGGGCTTCCAAGATAGTATTTTTCAACAACACCCAAGCTTGATTTAAGTCTTTAACCTTTGCAACTGCTCCTTTTAGTTTTTTCTTAACTATTTTCCTCATTTTATCATAGTCTCCCTTTCGAAAGTTTAAAGGTAGTACTGTGGATTTCCTTACTATCCCTTCTCCACTAATTAAATCAAACGTGATCATGCTATGATCACTATTGCCAAGTGGCCCCAACACCCTTATCTCTTGCACCAGATCTGGTGTTCCACTAAGGACTAGGTCCAATATGACTTCCCCTCTGGTCGGTTCATGAACCAGCTGCTCCAAGAAGCAGTCATTTATTTCATCTAGGATCTTTATCTCCCTAGCATGTCCTGCCGTGACACTGACCCATTCAATACCGGGGTAATTGAAATTACCCATTATTATTACTGTGCTGTAACTTTTGTTAGCTTCCTTGATTTCTTTGAGCATTTCATCATCCATTTGTTCATTCTGGCCAGACGGTCGATAGTACACCCCCACTGCCATCGCCTTCCCCTTTCTACATGGAATTTCAATCCATAGAGATTCTACAGCAAATTTTGTTTCCTGCAAAACTTTAATCCTTTCTGACTCAATGCCCTCTCTAACATAGAGCGCAACCCCTCCACCAATTTGATCAGCTCTATCATTACGATATAGTTTGTACCCAGGTATCACAGTGTCCCACTGGTTGTCCTCCTTCCACCATGTCTTTGATGTCTTAAGTCAAGATACTGACGGGCGGAGATCGCTACAGTTCATACCTGAGATGCTGTGTTGTATGCATCGCACATGGAGTGGATTAGATGGCACATGGATTCCTGAAGGTTCAGGTATAATTGGTCTTGCTGATTGCCGAGTAGATTCAACATTGCATGATTATAATGTAAAATGTGTAGCTGATGGATTACTGTTTTGGACTACTATTTTTAGAGAAAGCATAGCACTTTAATAAACCTTTTTGCCCATGGTTTCTAGGATCTCATGATCCTTTCCCAGAGTAGTATGGTAGTGTGAGCTGGATGGTTTGCTATGTTTGAAATCTGCTTCTAAATCCATGGATTGATGGGTAGTTGCAAAAGGTTATGAACTGGTGCTGGGAGACTTTATATTTAAGTTCTAGATGCCTGGAGGCTAAGGGTCTGGTTGGTGAAGTTTTTCATATGGACAATTGGAGATACTGAAAGATTTGATGAATTGGGAGTGCATTAGTTTCCTTAGAGATGCCACAGAACTATAGTATGGACTGAAAGTCCTTCTTATTAGCTAGTGATTGAGTTATGCCTAGGGATAAAGCTTTGGATATTTTTTAAAGGAACAAAGAGTATGAAAATCCTTTATGTGTTTCATGAGACGATGCTGAGAAAGATGATCCTGCAGAGGATATTCATGATATTTTGAGGAATCTTCCCAGTGATAGGAACCATGAAGATTTTGAGGAAGAGAATAATCCTCTAATAGTCAGGTCTGCATACCACCATCTCCTGAACTAGTTTAGAGTCACAGGCAGGACCAAGAAGGGATGATTCTCCCCTCTCCATAGGATTTGTCCAATCAGGGACCAAGGCAGAAACACAAAAAAAGAGTCCTCAGAGAGGCCAGACTATCCCGCTGGACCCCTGCTCTCTGCAACAAAGGAAGGCACAGGTGACTTTGGTATTCTGCTGCACCAACCCACAATGAGCTGAAAGGCCTCTGGATTAAACTCCCATCACCTTGACCAAGAATTGTCTTGCTGAAGAAGTCAGCCTGAATATTCTCCATGATAGCTACTGTATGTTGTCCACCAAAATCACCTGCAGAAGAATCTCCACCCAATGGAGCAACAGATCCATCTCCTGAGCTATTGCTGAGCTCCTTGTACCCTCATTTGTTTAAGTAGGCTACCACAGTTGCATTGTTCAAAGGCACGCAAACCACTACAGCCTGCATCAGAGGGAGAAAGTAGACTAGAACCAGCCAAATGGATCTGGCCTACAGCTGACTGATGGACCATCTTGCCTTTTCAGGGGACTACAAGCCTTGAGTCACCTGCCCTTGAGAGTGTGCTCCTCAGCCCCTCAGGCTCACATATGATATGATGATAACCCTCTCTGGCAGCTCCGGGTATCCTCTTTTGTTTATTCCATGTGCCTGGAACAGAGTACTTTTGAAGGTTTTAAAGAAAATTCTACCATACCACACCCGCTCCTACCACGCCCACTCCTACCACTCCAAATTTAGGAGGAGAAGACGAATGTCAAAGTCCTGGGACTGAAGCAACTAATGCAATAAGAGGGACCTTTGGAGAGGTCATGTGTGCCCCTGCAAAGAGCACTATCTCAGGGGTCTCTGCCATTGACCCCACAAGCTGTAGGTAGTCCCATGCTCATGAGTTTCTCTGCAATTGGAAACTGTGAACCTGCCAGAGTAGCTTGGAAATCGTGTCCTGAATCAGGAACACCCTCCCTGGCCAAGTGTCAAAACATGCTCCCAAATATTCCATTGACTGTGAAGGCAAAGGGTGCTCTTAGCATTCTTCACAATCAATCCTAAACTGAGCACTCCAAGGATCCAGTATGCATCTCTCTGATGTCCTCCTCCTACATGAACTGAATAAGTCAGTCCAGGTATGGATGAATCATGAAACTCTCCTTCTGCAAGAAATCCACCATGATCACCATTACCTTAGGGAAAGTTTGAGATGCCATGATGAGGCCAAATGGCAAAGTTCAGAACTGAAAATCTTCCATCAGTGTTGCTAAGCCAACATAATGCCTCTTTTCAAATCACTTCATTGGCTCCCTATCCGTTTCTGCATACAGTTTAAACTTCTCTTACTGACCTACAAGTGCATTAATTCTGCAGTTCCTCATTACCTCTCCTCTCTTCTCTCTCCCTACACCCCTTCTCGGGAACTCCATTCATTGGGCAAATCGCTTTTATAGGCACCGTTCTCTTCCACTGCCAATTACAGACTTTGTTTATTCCATGTGCCTGGAACAGAGTACTTGAGTTGGTATGTCAGGCTCCATCTCTGGTCCTTTTCAAATCCATGCTGAAAATCTACCTCTTTGAGGCTGCTTTTGGATCCTAATCTACCTTTTTTCCCCATTTATCACCCATGGGTGTTATAAACATACCCCATTAGATTTGCCCTAGTCCTCTGTTTGTTGTGTTTGGCTGTCTTTAGTAGATTGTAAGCTCTATAGAGCAGGGTCTGTTTCTAACGTGTATATGTACAGTACTGCATATGCCTTGTAGTACTGTAGTAGTAGTAGTACAACATTTTCTGAGGACTCTGAGAAATATGGGTCCTGATCCCAAATTTGGATAAGAATGCATGTCTGAAAGATCCAGGGAGGCCATATATAGAAGAAGAGAAACTCCGTTTTTCTGACCATCCTAATTATGGACCTTACATGGAAGTGGGAGACGCATCCAAGCATTTATTCCTTTGAGGTCAAGGATGGACCAAAATGAGAGCCCTTTTTTGGGACAATGAAATAAATAGCTTAACAACCCTGACCCTGGCCCTCCAGTGGAACAGGGAACATTACCTCTAACTGAAGTCGTCTTTGTAGAATCACTTCCACCACCTGCAGCTTGTGCTCCAAGCCACAAAAAAACTTAAAGTCATCTGGAAGGAAGAAGCACATTCGAGTGAAAAACCGCAGTTCACTATTTAAAGAACCCACTGGTCAGATGTTACCCAGAACCACCATGAAGCAAACAAGATGCCCTCCCCAACAGTTATCAACCTGGAGTGGATCCATTGCACCTCACTAGGAGGCACAAGTCCTTCATGATAAAGGGGCTTCATTGTGTCACATCTTCTATGGCTCCCAAAAGGGCAGAGTCTTTCCATAATACTGATTAGACTGTGAGGAAGACTGATATGAGGAATGCTTCCCTGGACAAAAACAGTGTGTGTCCCTTGGCTTGGATCAACTATGGATTATCTATGGACCTATCCTTATCCTTTGGGAGAGACTGCGGCTTTGCCTCCCCCAGTTCCTTGATGAACTTTTCTAGATCCTCTCCACTCAACAGCTTCCCCTTAAAAGGAATCTTGCTAAGGCAAAGCTTGAATTTGGTTGTGTAGTTAGGCAGCTGACACCAGTTCCAATGCCTGGCCACCACTACTGAGGATACTAAGTAGGAAGAAACTGATACCAGATTGTAAAGTGCACTTGCCAGAAAAGCCACTGCCATTCCAAATGAGACACCACTGGGCTGTCCAGCACCTGCTGAACCTAATGCAATAAGGCCCAGATGAAATATCCTCTGCATGCAACCACCTGAATATTATGTATTGTGGAGACCCCTGGCCCAGGCAACAGCCTAAAAGCCTATGGCTGAACTTGTTAGTCCTTTAATTAAAGAGCTTTTCCCCTCATCCAGCGCTGGGGCTGCTGGGATTGGTAGTTGTGTTGTTTAGAAAAAAACAAGTAGTGTGGAGACCGAGGGTTTACAAGACAAAACACAGGAATTTATTTCTTTTTCTAAAGAGCATTAAGGCTCAACGCAAAACAAACAGGATTCTTTCTCCAAACAATAATCCATAGGCATTTATACCAAACCAAACAATGAAACTGCTTTATCTAGCTTTTTAACATGTGTAGCTGTTTTTCAAATCATTCAGCAATCAAGCAAGGTTTCTCTTCTCTTCAAACCCAAAAGAAATATCCTCTCTTCAGCAACAGGGTTCTTTAGCATTCCTGGCTAAACACATTCCTCCCTGTTTTCACACTGCCTTCTAGGACATTCAGGTTATAGGCTTTTCCCTTCTTTTATCCAAGAACTTTTTATTCTGCCTTCTGGCACAGAGAACAATCCATTACTTGAATCTTCAGACCCCTCATCAGATTCATAATAGTCTATCTGCATTTCCTCAGGACCTGTGTCCAGTAAATCTGGCTTTAAGCCAGCATGAAAAACTTCAGACTTAATATTCTCTAAAAGTTCCAGAACCTTTCTCCACTGAGGCTTTTCCCTATGCACAGAGTTTCCACCAGGAACGTGAAGATTCTTTTCTTGCATCAAATGACACAATGCCTCTAACTGGCTTACGGCACTTTTGGCTACCCTTTTATTCACGCACCTTTTTGAAAGTTGCAGTTCTTTAGCTGGTTCAGGAATGGTTGGCACTGCAGCCTGACCCTTGTCAGCACTTCTCTCTGGCACAGCTCTCCTAGTTTTAAAACCAATTGCAGTTTCCCTGCAATCCTGGCTTTCCTTCTGACTAGGGCTTTCACCTCTGAGATTCCCCCGGAAGTCTCCACCATTCTCCTCCATGGTGAACTCTCTGGGCCTTTCTCTGGTGCTTCTCTCCCCACTGACTTCTCCAGTGTTCTCCCTGGTCAGCTCTCTCGAGTGCTGGGTTCCTGTATCCTTCCTTCCAGTGTGCTGCTTCCCTACGTCTTCCTTTCAAGGGTGCTGCTGCGTGTGCTGCCTCGTCCTGGTACTCCTGTTCCTGTTGCACTCTCCCTGGCTGTTCTCTCTGTCCTCCTCCAATATTTCCCTGGGTTTATAAGGGTGTCTCTGAACTACCATGCACTCCCCTTCACCCAGGTGTCCCTCATTAATTTCCAAGCCTGCCCTTGGATTAGCAGAGCTTGGGTGTGACCTGTCCTCAGTAGCTGCGTGTTTTTTTTCTCTGCCTGCAATTCGAGAGCTACTGATTCCTTGCCTGTCTCTTTCTTTAAAGTAAATGTCTGATTTTCTTCCAATTCCCTGGACTCAGCCATACTCTCCTCATCACAGTATTTATTTATTTAACAGGTTTTATATACCGCTTTATCATTTCAATCAAAGTGGTTTACATTGAAACTTGTGATAAGGAAGCTTATCATAGTTCAGGAAGGAGCTATAATAGAGGTGAATTGGCTCTGAACAAGCAACCTGTCTTTGCTGGTAGAAATAATAAAACAGAATGTTTCCATAAAAGACTACCAATCCCAGAATGCACCAGGTTTCAAACAGCCACTAGAAGAGCTGAAGTGGGGAAACGTGTGTTCAATCAGGAGAGCTATGAGGTAATCCCCAAGCACTCATCTCCAAGGGCAGGGCTTGATTCAGCACAGCTGTGCTGTGCTAGGGTGGAGCAGCCCTCTAAACAGGTTAAAAGTAAAGCCTATTCTACACAGCAGAAGCATCAGAATCTTCATGATCATCATCACCATCAGGAGCAGAGGCAGCAGAAGCCAGAGCCCACGGACAGAGAGAGCAAGAAGCACTTTGGAAGAAAGAAGAGAAAAGCATCTTGGAGGTCTAAAGGAGTCCATAGCAGTACGTGTGCTGGGAGACATTCCAGAGGCAAGCATAATCCATTGGACTGGAGGAAACCAGAGGAATGGGGTTACAGAGCCAGGAATCCCCGGACGGCACCTGTGAGGGAGACGGCTGCATTTGGAAGGGGCCCTAAGACCACTGCAAGAAGGTATGTGAAGAGAGACCCAGTGTCCAGGGATCTTGATTGGAAGGCTGGACATAAAAACTGGACTACATACTGGCCAGGATATTTGGAGAGGAACCCTAACAGCAATGGAAGCTCAGGTATGAACACTGATCTATGCCCTAGCTTTTGACTTGGAAGACAGCAGGGAAACAAGTATTGTCCTGAGAGTGCTCCATTAAGATATTCCTCTGTGCCAATCCATGATATTGATTCTATGATAGTTGAAGAAGAGGGGGATATTGTAAATGAACAGTGTGAATACATGGATTGCTCTCTGTCTAAACTTCTGTGGTAATATACTTTTACAAAATACAACAACCATCACAAAGAAATATAAACTTGTTCTTTGATCTACTCAGAAAAGCTTTTGAGCAGGATTTGAGCCACGTTTAGAAAGTAAACCAGCCAAGAGGTTTGCAGCTGGTTAATTGTTAGCAACTGAGCCTTGCCTAATTGCCTGTGAGCTCTGAAGAGACACTTCTGGGTGTGTGTGAAAATACCAGAAGTTAGCCTTGAAAAAGAACAGTTTTTCATTACTTTGTGGGTTTTGTTTGTTTTTGAAGCACTGCTAAAAAGATATTAGCAGGAGCCTACAGAAAAGACCTTTCTGTTCCCATCAAGGTCTTTATGATTTGATTTGATTGCTTAAGAAGTTCAGTTGTTGTTTTTCCTGATTTTGTTTTTCTAAGTATAATACTGAAAGCAAGTATCCTTTTTGTGCTACCAAGCAAATCTGTGTTGGGAGAAATAACCCCATAAATAAAGTATATTTTCTTTGCTTTACACTTGAGCAAGCACAACTAATTTATTGTGAACGGCTGATTCTGGTATGGATGGACTACATTTCCCACAATCCTTTGCAAGTCATATTAATATTTGCCTTTGCCAAGACGGTGGACATTCTCACCCAGTGCCCCCATTTACAAACTTAGTAATGTACATTAAACAGGGACATTGATAACTTGGGACATGAATAACCACAGCAAAAGCACCTCAACTTTAGATATCCTTGAGGACAGTTCCCCCCTCCACTGGGATCATTGTCTTCCATGTCACAGCCATGACCAAGGCATCCATCCTGGAGAACCTAAATTAACCCCTCTACTGTAGGTCTTCTCTGGACAGAGGGTCAATCTTACTCATGACTTCGGTGCCTTTGAGCACCATCTCTCTCAATGAACAATCAGTATGGAACTAATCCCAATTTTTGAAAAAAGGAATCGATTTTTTGTTGCCTTTGATCAGGAAAGTGCTGACGCTAATCGAATTATCTCTGCAGCAACTTGGACTTATATATGCACCCCTGATGCATCTGGTTAGCAAAACATGGCCACATCGATTGTAAAGTAGCTGGAAGATATGTAAAATAAGTTTTTTGGAATAAAGAGATTAAAAGTGTTGAAATATTAAAAATTGTAAAAGAATTAAAAACTAAGGGGCTTTTATGACCTGTGAAGAAGAGTCCTTTAAGCAGCGTAAACACTCAATTGAGTGTGTTCAATGGCTTACAGATGAAAGTAATGGACAATCTCTGAGGCCTTTTCTTGTAGTGGTGTCAGAAGTGTGCTTTCAAATGTACCTTGAAATACTAGGCCTGTGGCCTAGCTGGAATGTCTTTGTCTCTTTTGTTTCACTGTAGCCTGCTTAGTAGTAGAACCACGCAATAAGAAATGCATAGTTTAGCAGCTTCTCACCTTACGTAACACGCCCCAGCTGTCCTCCATTGGTGAGCGATCAAGGGGAACTTAATATGTGCCTATCATGAGGTAGCTAGAATGTGATAACAAATTATTAGTTTGCATATAGCTAAAAGTCTATAAATGAAACTGAAACCTTGGTCCGAGAGGCTCAGTCTTTTTGGAAGCTATTTCACTGAGTTCTCGCATGCTATTAAAACTGTTTGATTTCACGAAGGCCTCAGGTGTCTTTTCTTGGTCTGGTAATCTACTACATTTCTTGGTTCCCTGACCGGGAAAGGAAGACTATTTTGTCTCGGGGTGATGAGCCATTCATCTAGCGGGCTCCAGGAGTCCTGAGAGGTCTCAGGGCGCCACCGGACTGTTTCCGGACAGGACTTTACGACAGTCCTGGAGCCCGTGGGACTGATCGGACTCACTCACGAACCTAGAAGGGGCCCGGAAAACAAACCTGTCCTTTTCACTGGATCCGGTAAGTCTATTTTGGTAATTCTCTGTATCTGGTATTGTTATCTGGTAATTCTCTGTATCTGGTATGCTATCTGTAATTGAAAGGAACGTGATCAACTCCTGGGACTGGTCCTAGTATGTCAGATGCTGACTGAACCCACTGGTTTCCCTTCTGGTATACTGTAAGATTATTCTGTTGGGGTTTTTTGTTTGTGAAAATTTCCAAACTCTGTCAGGAGACCCCGTCTCTGCTGGCCGTAAGTTCTTCCCATGGCCCTGTTGTACATATGGTCTTCTCCACCGTCAGAGTTTGAATCTGTCCCCCTTCAAAAAATCCTGTATGGACGACCCCCTCCCTTGATTAAGGGGGTGCTAGTAGACATGGGTCAGATTGGATCTCTGCTGACCCACCAAGAACTGGTAGCATTGGGTTCCATATTGCAGAATGTTCACTCCTGGATTCAAGAACGACTACCAGTAACCCTTGTTGAACCCATTCATCCCCACAAACCAGGTTCTGCTGTCTGGATTAAGGAGTGGAACCCTGACCCTTTGACACCCTGCTGGTGGGGGCCATTTACGGTCATACTGTCCACCCCCACAGCTGTGGAGGTTGCCAAACTTGTGCCGTGGATTCACCATACTCGAGTCGAGCCAGCAACCCACCTGACAAACAGCACCTGGACTGCCAGAACGGATCCTGACAACCAACTGAAGCTCATCCTGTCCAGAATGACTCAGCCTGCACGTCAATCAGCACAACGTCCTACCCCCGTCACCACCGGAAGCTGACAGGTCTATGTACGGCTGAAGACTGAGGATCAACAACTGGGAACAAGGAATCCAAGGACCTGTTTATAGACTGTATTTATACCAACTGCAGTATTATGTATACTTAGTTTGCAGTAGTTGTATTTCTGATGGTAACCATGAGTTCCATTGTAACTGATCCACTCCCCTGCACCCCCTGTTTGAAAGTAACTAAGACTGACCACAAAATCACTCAGACCCTGGTATATCATGCTTATTATTCCTGTTCCAGTACCAAACAGACCCCCTGCCGTCACAATACTACCGACCTTACTATCTGTTATCATGCAGGAAAGGAGCTTGTGTGTTTTAATCCTCAAGTGTTTCCTGTTTATTGGATCCTGGAAGTACGTGCCGACAATTCCCAGGGACCGCTCCTTAACTCTACCACATTTGAGGATAGCCAGCCTAAATCCTTGTTTTTTGATCCGTGCCTCACAATTGGAAAAACCTCTTATTCTGGTGGTTGTGGGTCCCTCAAATGGGAACACACCTATTCTACAAATGATAAGTACATGTGCCCTCAACGTGCCTATAATTGGGGCCAGTGCACGGGCGTCAATGCGCCCAACTGCTGGGTAGTGGCTGCGGCAGGGTCATATTTCTGCCCCCGGTGGAGTGTATATATTTCGCCTCTTGGCCAGGAGTGCCTACTGGCCACCAAGGGGATGATCGCAAAGCAGTTTAACGAGGATGTCGGCCTCCCCCCATTGTCAAACTTCCACCTGTAATCCCCTTAATCTCACTATTTTGAACCCTTGTCAGGCCGACTGGCAACATTTTGGCATACTCATTTATAGCCAGGGTACAGACTCCGGCACTTATCTTTATATCCGGGTAATAGCAGAAAAACCCGACAATCCCACCTGACTAGTGTATTCCACTCCTTCTACGAGGAGATGGCAACCCAGATGGACCCCATACCCACAGCTGTCAGAAATTTATTCCTTGAATTAGCTGAGACCGTGACTACACAACTGAATGTCACCAAATGTTACTTCTGTGGTGGCACCAATATGGGCGATCAGTGGCCCCGGGAAGCTCAGGAGTGTAATTATTCTTCATCCAGTTTCTCACCTTACATAACACGCCCCAGCTGACCTCTATTGGTGAGCGATCAAGGGGAACTTAATATGTGCCTATCATGAAGTAGCTAGAATGTGATAACAAATTATTAGTTTGCATATAGCTAAAAGTCTATAAATGAAACTGAGAGGCTCAGTCTTTTTGGAAGTTATTCCACTGAGTTCTCGCATGCTATTAAAACTGATTTCACAAAGGCCTCAGCCCTCAGGTGTCTTTTCTTGGTCTGGTAATCTACTACATTCTCCTATTATTTAAATTGGAATTGGAAATAAGTGAATATACAATAATTTTATAAATGTTTTTGCAGTGATATTTTTGGGATTTTATATGGTTGGTTAGGTATCACCAATTTTGATCTTTTTGGTTAAATTGTTGATGCACAAAACTTGGAGAAACTGCCCCGAAAGAACCCTTACAATCTATTCAAGACAGAGAACTAGAGTAATTCTTACGGGAATGATTAAATATAAAAGCACTACTTTCTGTTTACAATACACAATGTTTGTCAAACTGTTTTAAAACACTTCCCTCAAATGTTAATTTTGAAAGTGAGCCCCTGATACTCACCTTACCCACGTCTCCGTTCCCACTCACCTTGCCACCGACCGAAAGCAGTCCTTGGCCGGAGAAGAGAGATCCCGCCTCCCCCGCCCATCGTATTCGGTTACCTAGCAACATCACCACGAGGAGGACTGTGGCACGAGCTCCCTCCGCTGCTAGATCCGCGCCAAATTAGCGAGCACCCCCCTTCGCAATGTTGTGGATGGAACCCAAATGGCTTCGTTCCCGCTTCCTCCCAGGACCTTCAAATTCCACACTGGCCCGCCTCCGTCCTCGCCGTTCTTTTTATTGCACGAGGGTCCCCTAGTTGACGCGCCCTGCCGCTGCTTCTGTCTGCCCATCTCATCTCAATTCACTCCGTCTACTACGGCAGAATCGGCGAATGCCGCTACCGCCGCTCTTATACCTGGCTCCTGCTGCGGACTCCACGGCTGCCCTGCGCCTATGATCGTGCTCCCGGCGGCTTCAGCTGTTTCCTTCCCTCTTGCGGCAACTGTATGGACAGCGAGAGCTGGAACAAAACGTTGCCCCTGCTTTTCTCCTGCCTCTGAACTCCAGGTAAGGGTTTATCCGTTTACACTGCTTTTCTGGAAAGGGAAGAGCACCCAAAGATGCTCCTGAGGTTCGTGTCATGTATTTTTTTTTCCTACAGGAGCATATGGTTTGAATTAAACTGTCAGGCTTTGTCTTTTGCTCATCATATGAAAAAGTTAGCAGGAAACTGGGGGGTCTGCTTTTAGGACTGTCAGGCTGCGTCTCATTCTTCAGAGCCATTTCATGCAGTCGTCTGAAGTCTTGTACAGTGAACGAAATTAACACTGTATGTTCGTTAGTGAGCATAAGAGTGTTAAATGGCATCTAATTAAACACCGGCAAAGAACATTGAAAGAACGCTCAAACCACTTTTGCCCTTTGTATTTTGAGTTTGTTTAAGGCTTAAAGACTGGCAACTTACTGTATCACATTGTCATCTCAATGACGCTTGCAGTCTAGATATCTCTTTTTAGCTACCACTCCTTCTCAGCATCGCATGCTATTTTTTTAGTCCGTTTATTATTTTCCTACTGTGCGCAATAATATTTCTTTCAGAGGAGTTTTAGCGGCGCATAGGTGTTTTTTCCCCTTGAATTGACACGAGGGTGACAGCTATTTTTCATCATCTCTAGTTGAGCAACATGACTCGGTAAAGGCTTTGCAATCATAGTAATTTGTTCCTGTTGAAGGACAGCATTTCTTAATTTGATATCTGCTGCTTTATTTAAAATTTATTTGTTGAAAATACGTATTTCAATAATTTACATTTCTACATGGTGGATTTAATAAGGTGTAAGGTCAATTTTATGTTTGCATGGTAAAAATCTTTAAATTTTGTATAGACTCCTGCAGGTACAGAGTACCTGTTTCATGTGGCTCTTTGAGGAGTTTATATGTTATGGAAAGGACAACTTCATTCCCTGTAATAGCAGTAACAAATCATGTGCTTAATGTTATTATGTCAAAGATTATGGCTTCTCTTTCACTGTTTGCCTTATGTATGATTTCCTCAGCCGTTACATAGTATAATGTGCTGTTTATAGTTCTGTTATGAAAACTGTTTTACAACCAACAATAATTTATTTTATGTCATTACAATTACTAATTTATTTTAGTTGCCTTACAAGGATGAAAGGTGCAATTAACTTTTGCAGATATGTAATCCTGAGAACACCAATTTAATGGGCAGAGGCGCTATTTCTCAGGTTTCTGCATGCCCAGAATGAACACTGGGGTAGATGATAATGAATTTGAAGATGACCCAGTCAAAGGGGAGAAGAGATTAACAGGTCCCAGGAAACGCCATTTCTTCCTTAAATATATTCTCCTTTAACCTTGTAATACTTATCAAGCAACTCAAAATATTACTGCTCGGACCTGTTGCTTTGATATTTGTATCTACTGGGAGTTAATACATTAGAGATGGAGTGAGGCATGGCATTGATGTGCAGAGTATTACAGAACATTATGGCTTTATCATAATGTGGCTGTGCCTTTATATATAAAGAGACATTAAGTACTAAAGGATTCTTTTATCAAAACAAGAAAGAGTTGGGATTTTTTTTTTTTGGCAGTAAGAATTAATTTTTAATGCACTTTGTTTTTCCTTCATGACTTGAGTGATATACAGAAATAGCACATACATGAATCTGTGACTTCATAGAACATAACCAAACAAATTTAAAACTGCTGTTACTGTTCTTTTTTGTTCATATCTATGAATATGTAAGTCATGTGGGAAATAGGATGAGGCTGACATACAACTTGATATAAAGTAGCAGCGTTTTATGGAAATATCCAATGTAACAACAGATGAGAACTGAAAACCTTTCTAGTCTGCATCTTTCTAATGTACTGCAGATCATATCGAAATCTGGACTTCATCCTCACAACTAAGATCCCTCTGTGTTTATCTCATCCTTTCTTGAATTACGTTATTGCTTTGGTTTCCACCACCTCCATTTGATGACTTTTCAGTGTATCCATGGTTTCTGTGAAGAAATAATTCTTTATTCTTCTGAGTTTACCTTTTCAGTCCCTTTATCCTCAAACTTCTCTTTCCATGTGCATTATGGGATTATGTAGATCATGCTTTGCATGTGGAAACAGGCTCTTGTAAAAATAAACATGAATATACACAAGTAAAAAGTAGGTTCAACTCAAGATTATGCCTGCATTTACAAGATACAGTTGTGGTCAACATTATCGGCACCCTTGCATTTTAGGTATGTTGTGTACAATATCTTGAGAAATAATTGGAAATATTCCAACTGCATGTGATCATAATATTTTAATAGTATGTTCAAAGGAAAACCACAAAAAGAGATGTCTGTGCAACTTAGATGTAGTAATTTCTGAGAAAAAAACAAAATATGACCTAGACAGGATTAATTGTAAGGAAAATAGAACCCAATTGGATTAAACAAGGAACATCAAAAAATAAAAAAAATCCAATTGACTCAAAAACTCCCCAAAAAGATGCAACCAAATATTTTTTTGTCGGAGCTTGTCAGCCCAGTGTCCAGAAATTATTCAGAGACACCACCGTGACCACTCCTTTTATTAAATAAATTTAAGAACAGAGTCCATGACTTATCTGAATGCTGGAGCGCCGCCAAGACGCCGAAACATCAAATAGACGACGTGGCTCACGTTTCGGGTTTTCACCAACTTGTACAGAAACCCTGCTTCAGGTCCCATGAATCAGCAAATGGCAGATCTTCAGATTCGTGGGACCTGAAGCAGGGTTTCTGTACAAGTTGGTGAAAACCCGAAACGTGAGCCACGTCGTCTATTTGATGTTTCGGCGTCTTGGCGGCGCTCCAGCATTCAGATAAGTCATGGACTCTGTTCTTAAATTTATTTAATAAAAGGAGTGGTCACGGTGGTGTCTCTGAATAATTTCTGGACACTGGGCTGACAAGCTCCGACAAAAAAATATTTGGTTGCGTCTTTTTGGGGAGTTTTTGAGTCAATTGGATTTTTTTTCTTTTTTGATGTTCCTAGACAGGATTAATGGCACACTTCACTAATACTTGTTTGCACAACCCTTGGCAGTGATGACGTCTTGCAAACATTTCTTGTAGCCATCTATAGGTTTCATACATCTGTCTTCTGGTAGTTTCTCCCACTCTTCAACTGCGATTATCTCCAGGAACAAGCAGGAATAAGTCATCACATATGGGTACGTCGGTACCGACGGAGCCCGCGCGGGAAAGCTCCCCAGCTTTTCAGATTAAAAGCTTTTGGGGCCTCCCACTGCACATGCGCGCTGCCTTCCCGCCTTCCTGACCAGCTCTCGTCAGTTCGTCTTACAGACACCCATGAATGGTGTCTTAAATGTTTAGGACCTGACCATTCCATACCGGACTGCCCATCCTGCTCCCAGATGTCGAAACGTGGATTGCAGAACCGGGCCAACAAGTTCCATGTGCTGTTTCCTTCAGAAGCATCACAGTCACCCAGGTCTTCCTCTCCGGATGGATCTCAGGTAACCAAAACTCCAGTGGGCAAATCCTCTAAAAGCAAATCTCTTTCTGAAGATCGAGAGGCTCTCAATTCTGAGTTCGAGGATTCTGCCCAGGCCAAAAAACCCCGGCGGGAGGCTCCGGCCTCCAAAGCAATCATGGGGTCACAGGTTGACATCGATGGCGCGGCCTCGACAGATCACCTGTTGTACTGCTCTGGGGTACTGGCCCATACCGGTACCGACATCCAGGCAGCAGTGGCGTCTATGTGCAATACTGTCCAAGTCATGCAGTAGGCCATTCTGGCTTTTATTAATGCTGCTACGCCCTCGTACCGGGTCCGGTTCCGGTAATGGCTTCCATACCGGAACCGAGGCCATCGTCTTCCAAACGCAGATCGGTTCCGCATGCCGGATCCGGGCTTTTGCCCGGTACCGATCCCATACCCGGTACGCCCGATGTCGATACCGAACGGTATGCGTATCGTGCGTTGGAAGCACATAGAGGATACTCTGCTTCTTCAGAGGATTTTAACTCCTCTGATGATTCTGATGAGTTCTCCCTTGATCTTCCTGAGGAGCCTTCTTCTCCTAAAAGGAGAATGTCTCCACCAGAGGATTTGTCCTTTCAGGACTTCATCATAGAAATGACTAAAGGTCTTTCTATTGCTTCATCCTCTGAAAAGGAACCCAGATCAAAGAAACTGGATATTTTAGGATACTCTAAGTCTCCTAAAGAGGCAGTTACCCTGCCTATCCATGAAATCCTTCAAGAACACTTGATGGACTTATGGGAGGCTCCTCTAACATTGTCTCCTTCTTCTCGCAGGTTGGACACCATGTACCGTGTCCCCCCTTCTCCTGGTTTCCAAAAAACTCAGTTGCCTCACCATTCTATTGTGGTGAAGTCTGCAATGAAGAAGATAAAGAGTACCAAAAGGCACTCTTCTACTCCTCCAGGGCGAGAATGTAAGACTCTAGACTCTTTTGGCAGGAAAATTTTCCAGGCTACTATGCTTATAGCCAGGATTAATTCCTATAGTCTTTACATGGGTTAGATAGACTTTCTAAGTCTACCTCCACTCCTGCCAAGAAGAAGTCTTTTAAGAGGCCTTATTACAAGAAGTCCAGATTTTCCACAAATACTGGCCAACAATCCTCTCAGCCTCGTTTTGCTGCTAAACGTCAGCAACCTAAACAGGCAAGGTCAAAGCCTGCGGCGTCTGCTACGCCTCAGCAGGCTCCACCCCCTCAGGGGTTTTGACTTGCCCCTAGAGAACTTAACTTTTCTGGCTCTAGAACAACCAGAGCCCCTCACCATACCCGGAAGGTTAGCTCACTTTGCTCCCAGATGGGAGCAAATTACATCAGAGCAATGGACCCTCTCTATCATCAGAGAGGGTTACAAACTCCATTTTTCCGACCTTCCTCCTTATACTATGGTGAGGCAGTTCAATTCTCCCCCATCTCTCCTGGCCCTCTTGGGTCAGGAAGTCTCCTCCCTCCTTGCCCAGGGGGCAATAGAGGAGGTCCCTCTTCTTCAACAGGGGACGGGATTCTACTCCCCTTATTTTCTAATACCAAAGAAGACAGAGGGCTTCAGACCAATTCTGGATCTGAGAGAATTGAACAAATTTCTTTTCAAGGAGAAATTCAAAATGCTTTCTCTGGGCATTCTCCTTCCATACCTTCAGAGTCAGGATTGGCTTTGTTCTCTAGACCTAAAGGATGCGTATACACACATACTCATCCACCCATCCCACAGAAAATACCTTCGATTTCTGTTTCAGGGAAAACATTTCCAGTACAGAGTACTCCCCTTCGGTCTAGCCTCTGCTCCAAGAGTGTTCACCAAATGCATGGCAGTCGTAGCTGCCTTTCTAAGAGGCCTGGGAATTTTCATATTCCCATACCTGGACGACTGGCTCATCCGAGCTCCCTCTCAGTCCCAGGCCCAAATTTCCCTGGACCGCACAAGGCGTCTTCTGCAGTATCTAGGACTGGTAGTAAACCTTCCCAAGTCTCAACTAATCCCTACTCAGTCTCTCGAGTTCATAGGGGCCCAGTTAGACACCATCACTGCAAGGGCCTACCTGCCTCAGGTCAGGGCCCAACGCCTGCTGAGTTTGGCCTCCCAAGCTCAGTCCAGCAGTCATTTGACAGCCCGGGAAATGCTGCGACTTCTGGGCCACATGGCCTCCACGGTACATGTGGTGCCCTATGCTCGTCTGCATATGAGAGCAGCTCAATGGACCTTGGCCACCCAGTGGACTCAAGCATCTGGAGCGCTCTCCCACCAAATACTCACCTCAAGCCGTCTATTTTGGTCCCTCCAATGGTGGACATCCACCAAGAATCTGTTGTTGGGGGCCCCCTTCCAACCTTTGTTGCCCCAAGCAACCCTCACAACAGATGCCTCCCAGACAGGGTGGGGAGCTCATCTTCAGAACCTCTCCACTCAGGGCACTTGGTCTCCACAGGAGGCCACCCTTCATATCAACCTCCTGGAACTGCGAGCAATTTACCTTGCCCTCAAGGTCTTCTATACCCTCCTTGTCAACCTGACTGTCCTAGTTCAGACAGACAATCAGGTAGCCATGTTCTATATAAACAAACAAAGAGGGACAGGCTCTCTGTCGCTTTGCAACGAAGCTCTCAGATTATGGGCCTTCGCCAGAGAGCATCAAATTCACCTTCTTGCAGTGTATCTTCCAGGAGTTCAAAACTCTCGTGCAGACAGACTCAGTCGAGTTCTGCTTCCACACGAATGGTCCCTACATATGGACCAGATACGCAGAATCTTTCAGGAATGGGGGACCCCGGACATAGACCTCTTTGCAAGTCTGTGGAATGCCAAACTTCCCCGGTTCTGTTCCAGAACTCAGTGTCAGGGAGCTCAGGCCCACGATGCCTTCCTCCTGCATTGGGGTCAGGAATTCCTCTATGCCTTTCCACCCATTCCTCTAATATCCAAGACTCTGTTCAAGCTCCAGAGGGATCACGGGACTATGATCCTCATAGCTCCCCGCTGGCCACGCCAGGTGTGGTTCCCTCTACTTCTGCATCTCTCCCAGGGATCCTCCCTGGACCTGGGAGCTGCGCCAGACCTTCTGTCTCAGGAGGAGGGGACTTTGTGGCACCCAAACCCCAAATCCCTACATCTCAGAGCTTGGTTACTGAAGGCCTAAGTCTTCAAGACTTTAATCTTTCTCAACCTGTGACAGATATCCTTCATGCCTCTAGGAAACCTTCCACGAGGCGTTCTTATGCTTTCAAATGGAAACGTTTTTCCATTTGGTGTGCTCAGCAGGGTCTTGACCCTCTAGCACTTCTTTTGAATTCCCTCTTGGACTATCTCCTGCATCTTTCAAATGCAGGCCTTAAGACGAATTCAGTAAGGGTCCATTTGAGTGCTATTGCAGCATCCTTAAAACCTATAAATGGACAACCTGTCTCCTCTCATCCTCTTGTTGCACGTTTCATGAGAGGCCTGACTCTAACTAAACCTCCCATCCGACCTCCTCCGGTAGCATGGGATTTGAACCTAGTTCTAGGTCAGCTTATGAAGCCACCTTTTGAGCCTTTGGACTCTACCTCCTTCAAATTTCTTTCCTGGAAGGTTGTTATCCTTATTGCAGTCACTTCGGCTCGCTGCATCAGTGAACTGCAGGCTTTAGTGGCTCATCCACCTTATACTAGGTTTCATCATGATAAGGTGGTCCTTAGGACGAATCCCCACTTTATGCCCAAAGTGGTCTCGCCTTTTCATCTTAATCAAGAGGTATATCTACCTGTCTTTTTCCCGGCTCCTCATGCATCCAGTGCAGAGAGGAACCTTCATACTCTGGATTGTAAAAGAGCTCTTGCCTTTTACCTCAACAGGACTCAACCACATCGAAAGTCTTCCCAACTTTTCGTGGCTTTTGATCCTTCTCATTTGGGACTTCCAGTCACCAAGCGTACACTTTCCAATTGGATCGCTCAGTGTATTTCTTTTGCTTACCAGAGTAAGAACATTTCTCTGGAGGGCCATGTCACAGCTCACAATGTGAGAGCCATGGCCACTTCTATGGCTCATCTTCACTCTGTGTCCATAGATCAGATCTGTCGAGCAGCCACTTGGGCCTCGGTTCATACCTTCACAGCCCATTACTGCTTGGACAAGGACTCCCGCCGGGATGCCTTGTTTGGTCAGGCTGTCCTCAAACACCTGTTCCATACTTAAACAACTCCTGCCCACCTTCCCTGGATGGATGCCTGAGATCCATGCGAAGATGGTTTACCCTTGGAGGGGGATCTCCCAGGCATCTTAGCTAGGGAGTCCCCATATGTGATGACTTATTCCTGCTTGTTCCTGGAGATAGCACAGTTACTTACCTGTAACAGGTGATCTCTGGGAACAGCAGGAATTAGTCATCACAACCCACCCACCTCCCCTAGGAGTTGTATCTCTATCTATCTATCTTCCTGTCCTCTCTCTCTATTGTCTCAGCTTTAAACTCGAACTGACGAGAGCTGGTCAGGAAGGCGGGAAGACAGCGTGCATGTGCAGTGGGAGGCCCCAAAAGCTTTTAATCTGAAAAGCTGGGGAGCTTTCCCGCGCGGGCTCCGTCGGTACCGACGTACCCATATGTGATGACTAATTCCTGCTGTTCCCAGAGATCACCTGTTACAGGTAAGTAACTGTGCTTATTCCAGCTCATGAATGTTTCTGGGATTCCTTTTACCAATGGCAGATTTCAGCTCTTTCCAAAGGTTCTCGACTGGATTGAGATCAGGACCCATTGCTGGCCAGTTTAAAACAGTCAATTTCTTCCTTTTTAACCATTCTTTTGTATTTTTGGATGATTGTTTTGGGTCATTATCCTGCTGGAGGACCCGTAATCTTCGACCCAGACCTAGCTTTCTGACACTAGGTAGCACTTTTCGCTCCAAAATACCTTGGTAGTCTTCTGATTTCATGATTCCTTTAGTACGTTTCAGGCCTCCAGTTCCTGAGGCAGCCAAACAGCCCCACAACATTATGGAACCTCCACCATATCTATCTCTTATATGGCAGTCTAACCCTGCTAGGTGCATCCTGACTAGTTTGTAAGCTCTGATGAGCAGGGACTGTCTGTTTGCCTCTCATTGAAAAAGAAATGCGCTGTAGTACTAATAGTAGTAATGGGAGAAAACCAACCTAGTTTTGCCCTAACTAGATTTCTGCTCTGTGTATTTCTCGTCTTGATTAGATTGTAAGCTCCGACGAGCAGGGACCGTCACTCTTATATGTCTGTACAGCGCTGCGTATGAGTAGCTCTATATAAATGTTAAATAGTAGTAGTAGTAGTAATGTTCTGACCCCCAAACCTCCTAGGTGAGGATATGGCCCCAGACACATCCTCTTCACCTGTTTTAGATGTGGAGCCCGAGGGCACTTTGCTCGGGAATGTCCCCCGGGTACGGAAGAATCGATGGATGTCAGCCGAACCACCCCTCATACCTGCACTTTTGTGGACATTTCCCACCCAAGGGCCGAGAACTTTGTGATTCCAGTGGAGTTCCAGGGGACCTGCCACCAAGCTTTGATAGACTCCAGGAGTGTGCAGACCCTCATTTGCCCTGAAGCCATAACCCTATTTGAAATTGACTATGCAAAGATGATAACACTGGCCTATGTGCATGGAGACCAGAGGCAGTATCCAATAGCACAGGTTTCACTAAGACTCCAGCAGGGCAATTCACATTTGAAGTGATGGTGCTGCACTGGCTATCGTATCTATTGGTGATCAGCTGAGACTACCCAGCATCAGAGCGATAAGGGCCCTGCTAACTGATGGCTCTGCTAAGTCAGACCAGGAAGATTTCCTAGCGATCTTTCCCCTAGAAAACCCAGATCTATATATTAAGAATCACAAGCCTGCTAAGTCCCGGAATCAGTATCACCAGAATAAGCTACACTACCATTAGAATCTGGGGGCATCTATGAGGGAGGGATCCGGGGAGGGGGAGCCTAGGAATAGCTCAAGGCTCAGTGGCAGTGATCCAAATACAATGGTCCCCTTCCCAGAGTGGGAGCTGGGGGGAAGACCCAGGGAGCTTCAGGAGAGCCCAGCAAGAGGATGAGTCCCTTAAACATGCCTAAGAACAGGTTTTGGAGGTGGGGACTCTCCAGTAGATAATGGAGAGTCCCCTGCAAGAAACATTCCCTATTTTGTACTAAATGAAGATTTATTATACAGAGTGGCTGAGGGGGCCCTAGAGGGGGAAGAGGTAGAACAACTGAAAGTATCCTGGTCCTATCATCAGCGGGTGTTATTATTGGATCATAGCCATTTATTAGGAGGACACTTGGGGGTGGAGAAAACACTAAAGAGTGTTTTAGCCTGCTTTTTCTGGCCCAGGGTCCATAAACAGGTGCAATTACATTGCCAATCATACCCTACCTGTCAACTTTATAACCCCACCAGAGTCCGAACTGCCCCTCTAGTGTCTATGCCTATTATTGAAACCCCATTTGAAAGAGCGGCCATGGATCTGGTAGGTCCCTTGGTGTGAACCACCCAAGACAACAAGTGTATTTTAGTCATACTAAACTATGCTACCCGCTATCTGAAGGCCATTGCTATAAAGAGCATGAAGACTACTATGATTGCGAATGCTCTCTGGGAAGTAATCTCACAGGTGGGAATACTCAATGAGGTCCTGACAGATCAAGCAGCATCCTGTTGTATCGAAGGTAATGAGACGAGTGTGTGCCTTGGTGAGGATCAAGATGCTACGAACATCAATATATCACCCACAGACAGATGGCGTTGTTGAACGATTCAATAAAACTCTGAAACGGATGTTAAAGAAGTTCATGCAGGAAAATGGAAAGAATTGGGACATTCTCCTACACTATTTGCTATCCACAAGGTTTTCACCTTGTGAGTTGCTCTTCAAAAAATGGCCAAGAGGCATATTAGACATGGTAATGGAAACTGGGAAGAAGATCCCCATTCCGGGTGTAATTTGGTGGAGTATGTTATTAAAATGCAAGACCGGCTGAGGAAAGCCAGAGAGGTAGCGAAATGCAGTCTGGAAAAAGCTTAAGCCGAGCAGAGCAGGGGCTACAATTGGGCAGCCATGCACCACACCTTTCAATTGGGAGACAGAGTTTGTCTTGCTGCCCTCATCCAAGAGCAAGTTACTCTGTAAACTGCAGGGGCCCTATGAGGTCAAAGAGAAAGTAGGGCCTGTTAACTACAAGATTGCCCAGCCAGATAAACGGAAGAAATTCTGTATTCTGCGAGATTGTACATAGGTTGATTATAATACGTTTTCTGTATGTTAACCAGATGTTAATATGTTTTGGAGACCGTATCTCGCAAAGGATATAAAAAGGCTGGAAGTGGTTTAGAGGAAGGCGACCAAAATGATTTGGAGCCTGCATCAGAAGATTTCTAAATATGTACACTCTAGAGGAGAGGAGGGACAGGGGAGATATGATTCAGACCTTTAAATACTTAGAGTATTAATGGACAAACAAACCTCTTCCAAAGACAAGAAACTTTAAAACTAGAGGGCATAACATGAAGCTGCAAGGAGGTAAACTGAAAGGCAATGTCAGGAAATACTTTTTCTCTGAAAGGGTGGTGGATGCTTGGAATGCCCTTCCGATGGAAGTGGTGGGGGCAAACACACTGACAGAATTCAAAATGGCATGAGACAGACATAGTGGATCCCTTTATAGCAACAGGATAAAATCAAAATAATCATAACTATCTCTTATATCTGAACAAATAGGGGTGACCTACACAGAGCGGTGGGTACACCCCTAAACAAAGGCATGAGGAGAGGTGACCTGCCCGGAGTGGCAAGTGCACCTACTCTTGCAGCCTTGCTGGGCAGACTAGATGGACCATACTGGTCTTTATCTGCTGTCATATACTATGTTACTATGTTATTAAGCGTTTTCAATGTAATAATGTAACTTTACTATGTTATGTTCTATGTAAACACCCTTCATCTTTGGAAGGGGCGATATAGAAAAGCTAATAAATAAAATAAAAGCCAGAGTTTAACCTATTGAAAAAGTGGACTATAGTGATGGCTATGATGATACACGGAGATGATTTGGGGCTTGATCCAGCTCAAGTCCTGATTGGAGACCAGCTCTCTGTGCTCAGAGAACAGATTTAGAAGGTTTGATCCACTGGAACCGAAAGGTGTTCTCCACCCGCCCGGGATGAACCCACCTCATTTGTCATGATATCATTACTGACCCTGGGGTGGTTATCCAGCAATGACTATATTGGATTCTGGAGGCCTGGCAAAAGGCCATTGCCAAAGAGCTGGAAGAGATGCTTAACCTGGGAGTTATAGTAGAATCATTGAATGACTGGTAGTCTTGGTTCCTAAACCCAACGGTAGCATCAGTTTCTGCATTGACTTCCAGAGGGTTTATGCAGCTTCTAAACTGGAAGTGTATCTCATGCTCAGAGTAGATGAGCTAATCAAGCGATTCAGTGGAGCATGCTTTATATCAGCCTTGGATTTGACCAAGGGAGTCTGGCAGATGCCCTTAACTTTGACTGCCAGGGAGAAGATTGCTTTTTCAACACTACTTTTTCAACACTACAAGATCTGTTCTGGTGTACAGTGCTACCCTTTCAATTACACGGGGATCCTGCCACTTTTCATTGCTTAGTTGACCGCCTACTGAGACCACACAAGGAGTGTGTGGCTGCCTATCTTGATGAAATTGTCATCTACAGCAGAGACTGGTCCACTCATCTAATCCAAGTACAAGCTGTATTGACCAACCTCTGGAAGACTGGGTTGATGGCCAATCCCAATAAATGTTTTCTGTGAGGTCAAGATGTTTAATACCTGGGGTATTTAATCGGGAATGGGCTGATAGGACCTCAGCTATGGAAGGTGGATGCTATTGCCCAGGTTCCCACTCCAAAAACAAAGAAAGAGTTTTGTGTCTTCCTTGGATTGATTGGCTATTACTGCTGATTCATACCTAATTTTGCAGAAGTGACGGAGCCGTTAACCATTCTTCTCTGGAAGAGAGCTCACAAACAGATCTAGTGGTCACCAGACCTGGACCTGGCCTTCCAGCCTCTAAACCTGTCCTGATTAGCTCTGATTTCTCTCTACCATTTATTGTACACACTGATGCCTCAGAGATGGGCGTAGGAGTCGTTCTGACATAGGAAGTCAGGGGTGAAGAACATTCATCAGCAGAAAATTGCTTCCTCGGAAAAAGCAATATGCAGTGATTGAGACAGAGGTTCTGGCTGTCAAGGTGGCACTTGAGACCTTCAAATACTGCCTGCAAAGCCATCCATTCATGCTAATAACAGATCACCAATCCCTCAAGTAGCTGGCTCGACATAAGAAGTCCAACAGCTGTGTTATGTGGTGTTTTTTGAGTCTCCAACCCTACCAACCTTAATTGCTTAGATGAAGTAACTGAAGTCCTCTACGTCTCAAAACCCAAACTTTACCATCAACCAAAATTCAAATACAAGGATCAGAGGTGGAGGTTAAAAAGGAAGTCAAATACCTGGGTATCATATTAGATCAGTCACTAAATATGGTCTCCCGCATAAAATCAATCACTAAAATCATACACTACATATGATCCAATGCCTCAGACCCCTCCTAGAAAGTCATGACTTTAGAAAAGTTCTTCAATCGCTAATGCCTCGCTTTGTTGCAACAGTATCCTGCAAGGCCTCCCCAAGAAAACCATCTACCAACTCCAACTAGCACAAAATCTGTCCGCACGCATAATTCATAGGGTTCATCACTCTGATCATATCATTCCCCTACTACAAAACTTCCACTGGTTGCCTATAGCAACAAGAATAAAATATAAATACCTCATGATAGTATTGAAGCATCACAATAAAATAACCCTAAGATATCTATCCTCTCTACTCTGCCCTCCCACTACCACAAGAACAAGAAGGATCTGCTCTCAAAACACTTATGCCATACCTCAACACTTCTGTAGCTCTAAACAAGCTACCAGTTCTAGGGCTTTCACTTACATTGCCTCAGTTTTATGGAATGCTCTTCCTGATTATTTAAGAACAATAAAAGATTTACAACAGTTTCACAAGGAACTAAAAATATATCTGTTTATTGACTACTATGGAAATTTGCCTGAAACACTTCAGATGTAACCTATGTAGTGATTTCCTTTACAATAAGGCTCACATCTATGTCACCGTATAACAATGTATCATCGAATATTCTTTACTCTGCAAAATTGTATATGTAGTTTTTGTAATATAGTTATCAAAAAGTTAAATGTACATGAATGTTTCTAAAGTTCAATGTAATGTTTTGATTTTGTTAACTGTCAACCGCCCCTGATCTCTGGAAGGGGCGGTATATAAAAACCTTTAAATAAATAAATACCAGTTCCAGGGTGTGTAATGGGGTATATATAATTTTATCCATCCCTCTACAAAGGGATTATCAACAGTCCCCTTTAAGAGAGTCTTCAGCCTAGAGTTCAGGACTGGGAGGGCAGAGGCTAAGAATCCTGCAGGTTGCAGGAGGGAGAGAGGCCCATGGAGCCATGTCCTTCCAAGACAAACTGTGAAAAGGATTTCTGAGATAGGAATTTTAACTGGGGCTGGAGGAAGGTCCAGGAGGACAGGCTTGTGGAGGTTTAACAAGCTGGGACAGAATTAAGATGATTTTGGTTTTCCCTGAGCTGCTGTTTGGCCTGTGTGAAAGAAAACCCCTTCCCACCACACGCCATGCTTACCACAGGGTCCCGCTTTGGACACATGGGTAAGTCATCCTTAAAAGTTGTTCTCTTATCATGACTTCCTGGGGGCCCTAGTGTCTGCCATGTGAGTGTCAGAGCTGCAGGCCTTGGCTTGCAGGGAACCTATTCTGATCTATTTGACAGCTTCTGTTGCCTTGTGATATATGCCTTCCTTTTCTCAAGGGTGCTACCCCCCCCCCCCTTATGTTTTCATCTGGATTAGACTATTATGCCTTCATTCTCAGAGAAGAATCTTCAGATGGGTCCCTTGGTGCATTGTGCGACATGCAGAGGATGTTGCTCAGATACATGGCAATTCTAAGTTCTTCCACTGGTTGCATCTTCTTCTGTCCTCAGTGGTCCGGGAAACTAACTGACAGAAGTTATATCCTCTATTGTCCATGGTCTTAGGTAAGTGTTTGGCTCAGTGTACATACTGACTAGTAAATAATTGCATGCCAGAGTGGGTCAGAGCTTACTCTGTTGGGTGCAGGCTTTTTGGAAAGAGTCTGCTCTGATGTCTACAGAAGACATCTGAAAGGCATCTTCCTATCCTCACTGAATGGCTTCATGAAACCTACATGTTGCTCGTAGTGCTTTTGGTATGGAGTTTGTCTTGAACATCATCTTCCCCCCTCTCCCCCCCCCCCCCCACAGATTCTGATCTATTGGGTGTAGGTCTCCTGGAGAGTTCGCTGTGATATCTGCAGATGACACTGAAAGGCATCTTCCTGTCCTCGCTGAATGACTTTGTGAAACCTATAGATTGCTCATAGGGGTTGGTACAGATGGCACCTTTGGTAGGGTAGTTTGTTTTGAGCATTATATTTGCTCATGCTATTTGTGGCAAAGTGCTTTACAGTTAATAACATTTTCTGAATTTGTCTTGCTTACTGCTTGGGAAGTTTCATACTGGCTTCTGTCAGTGTTGCACCAGATGCTCTGTCAGCAGATCACACAGAGGGTGTTAACAACGTTCAGGCCGACTTCTGGAGTCAGAACACAGTAGATCCCAGGGAATGGGAATTGAGCCCCCACGCATTTACCCTCATAGTGCAAAGGTGGGGCCTTCCGGTATGCAGTCTGATGGCCATGCAAGTGAATGCCAAGATAGAAGCTTTCTCAGCCGCAGGAAAGAACTGCAAGTAGCAGGCTACTACTACTATTTCTAGCACTAATCATTTGTATAGCTTTACAAGGTACAGTATATACAGCACTGTACATAAAGATGTAAGACACAGTCCCTGCTCATCATTGCTTACAATCTAATCAAGATGAAAAAACAATGCAAAAATCAGGAGTAGAGTATGGTAAGATACACATCAGTAATGAACGAGAGAGTGAGGGGCATAAGGATCCAAAAGCAGCCTCAAAGTGGTGGGTTTTTTGCATGGATTTGAAGAGGGATGGAGAAGTAGCCTGACACCCTGATTCAGGTAGTCTGTTCCAGGCATCTGGAGCAACAAGGTGGAATGAACAGAGTCTGGAGTTGGCAGTGGCAGAGGAGGGCACAGATAAAAGAGATCTGCCAGAGGAGCAGAGTCCCCGAGGAGGAATGTAGAGTGAGTTGAGAGAGGAAAGGTAGTGAGGAGCCACAGATTGAGTGTACTTGTAGATAAGTAGAAGAAGTTTGAACTGGATGTGGAAATTGATAGGGAGCCAGTGAAGTGATTTGAAAAGAGGGGTTACATGAGCATAACAGCACTGGCTGAAGATAAGCTGTGCAGCTGAATTTTGAACAGATTGAAGGGGAGAGAGATGATTCAGAGGGAGGCCAGTCAGGAGAAACTTGGATGTCCTCCTTCAGATGTGGCCCCAAGAGGGGCTTCTGCATATCTTTCCCCCCGTGACCCTTGGTGAGTCGCCTCATATGTAGGATTTGGTTTCATCTGAGTCTGATGATTCTTGTGGCCCCGGATGGCCGCACAGGCCATAGTATACTGATCTATGGGGGTCTGTTAGCTGGGTCCCTGTTATAGTTGCCTCAGTACTTAGTTTATTTAAAAATATTTGAATTCCATCTAGGTCATATTACGTGAATCAAAACATAACATACAGAAAGATAATAGTAAAACAATATAATCTATAATAAATCCCACAGTAAAATTTCTCAAACAAAATAAAGATACTTGAAAGCAAAAACCAAAAACGTAATAAAAGTCAAAGGAAGATAAAAATATAAAATATAGAGAACTTCTCATTCAGGTTAATTTAAGCTGCAAAAAGGCCTGCCTAAGTAAGTGCGCCTTGAGCCTTTTCCTAAAGGAAAGCATGTCCATTTGCAGTTGCAGTTCTGAGGGAAGAGTTCCAAAGTTTTGGGACAGTCATGGAGAGCATTCAACCCTGAAAGGCGCTAAAGCAAATCCATTGATATGAAGGTACTTGTATCAGATGTGCATTTTATGATCAGAAAGCATGGTGAGGTCTGTAAAGTTTCAAGACAGATGAAATACTGAGAGATTTTTTTCATAACTATGTACCAAGATGAGTATTTTGTATATAATATGCCATTTTTCTGGGAAGCTGATGTTCTTTTTAGAAATATGTAAATTAATTTTATTTCTTTGAATTTGCTTTTAGTGATAACACTTAAAGACAAAAAACAAGAAATTCAAACATGCCTACTGTACAATACGTCCACAAACTTTAGAGGCAAGAAAGTAAACTAAACATCAAGGAAATAGACTCAAACAATGAAAAGACTGCGGAGAGTGTTCTGCCAGTGGAACACACACTATGGCCTCCTACCTCTATCCCTAAGTTTCCCCTCCAAAGAAACAATGAGCTCAAGGAGCGGTTTAGGCCCAGAGAAATAATAACTTTTGCCCTCAAAACTAGCATAACACATTGAAGGAAATTTCAGTAACCAGGGACCCCCAAGTGAAAGGACCAAGGCTCTAAGGCCAAGAAATCATTTTGTCGGGCCTGGGTCTGTTTAGACACATCAGGAAATATTCATATAATAGAGCCTAAAAACTGCTCCTGCATTTGGCGAAAGTATAAGCATAAAACAGATGTTTTGTCTTCCTCAAATGTGAAAGTCACCAGCAATGTAGAGCGAGCTGTCACCATTTCCAAGGATCCTTCCAGAAACCCAGTCAGGTCCAATTGATCTGGGAGATGAGCAGAGTTCCCAGATGTCCCGCTAGCAGAGGGAAGCTAATAAGCACTAGCTATAGGAGGCAGATTATCTGCTACCCAGTCCAAAGCTTCCACCAGATACTTTTTCACCAAATCCACAGGACCAAGCAGAGGGGACAGAGGAAAACCCAAGAATTGAAGATTGTTCCTCTGGGACAGGTTCTCAAGATATTCAAGTTTTCTCCAGAGCCCCGAACTCTCCTTAACTCTGGCATCCTTAACCACCCTTAGTTCCACTATCTGCTCTTCAAGCTGCCCTAATTTAGCAGCATGCTGGTCTAGTTCACCCTTTTGAGAAGAGACCAGTTCTTTAAGAGAATCCACTTTTGAACCAATCTGCATTAAGTTTATATTGAGAGAAACATCCAGGGCTTTGATCAGGTCCTACAGCACCCCTAGGGTGATCATAGCGTCCTTCCCTCCAGAAGAAGCTTCCAGGCTCTCTCTACAATGCCCTGCATACTTACCTCCTTCCTCTTGCCTCATGCCTGCTACTGCATGCGTGCAAGGGGGGAGCCCACCAAATCTCCCATCTCCAGCAGAGCAGTATCACTCATGGGCAGGAGAACTCCCCCACCCCTCCCCTGCCACATAGGAGCAGTTCCGGATTGTAAGGAGAGGATCTGTTCTTCGAAGTTTAACAAAGCCCCCTCTATGCTCAGCTCTGAAGAAACGCCACCAGAACGGTCCAAGGCAGCCTCAGTCTCCTTCAATGGGCGAACGCCGAGACTATCCAGGGTAAGGTGCCCTCATTCTCCCGCACTGGACTCCGTAGGGTGGATCGGGGGTTTGCCCTTCCACTTTGGCATAGAGCAGGAAAGGTGAGACAAGCCATCCACGGAACGCTCGGAGCATGACTCCAAACAGCCTTCTCAATCCACCATCTTGCTGCTTTATGTAAGTTATTTTTTATGTAATGGTTATTTTTAATTTTATTTGTGTAAACTGCTCTGAATGTTTCAGAGAGGTATATATCAAGAACAATAAACCATAACCATCAGCATTTACTTTTCCCCATGATTACTCGAGCAGCCGAGTGCTGGACGATCTGGAACATTTGAGCGACATAAGCAGAAAATCAAACATATAGACTACTATAGTAGTTCAAGTGAGAATTTGAACTCAGGAAAGCATGGGACAAACACAGAAGATCTCTAAAGGAAAAAGAGAGACTATAGAGCTTGGTTATTGGTATGGAAGGGCAGACTGGATAGGCTGTATGGTCTTTATGTTCTTATAGGTGGTGGGATATATTTACTGGTTGGTCTAGAAAGGCCACAAGGGTCCGTCATGTTTCTATGAAAAATAATAAAGGATGGACCGTGGTATGAAGATTGACTTCAGAAATTTAAGATTTTAACCTGCTAATCATGCTGAACTTGTAAAGAGTTGTCTTAGCCACAATTTGAATCTGGTATTGCATATCTAGTCTGGTATCAAACATTACACCTAAGTTCCTAAGAATTTATTGGTATAGTCCAGTAAGTAGAGGGTCTTCGGTGATGGAGGATCTCACTCCTTCTTGCTGTATGACCTGGCTCTTGAAAGGTGTAAGTTGTCTAGGAGGAGCTACTATGGAGTGGAAGTGAATACCCTGCTCAAGGTCCACAGGACCTTGACCTCCTTAAGTTATGTGAGTTTGGAGGGTCTTTGAGAGGTGGTGGAGGCCTGGAGGCCGGAAAGACTGACATAGGATCCATTTTGGATTTTTTTGCAGGTGGGCTTGGACCAGGGGCTGGCCCTGAACCTGCTTAAGATTCAGGTGGTGGCCCTGGCATGTTACTGGGGAGTATCCAACGCTTGTTGTCTGAGGAATAAAAGTTCACAAGACCAATTTGGAGCTAAGCCACACTTTATTATCCCTAACACAAGTATATAAAAGCTAAATACGAGTAAAAGCAAGAATACAAGCAATAACATAAAATACTACACCATGATCATCAGCATCATTGCTTGCAGTCTCATCAGCTGGGGATGTTCAGTCCAATGAGGAGTGAGGAGAATGGCCATAAGTAACAACTAAGCACCATGTCTGGCCCACGTAGAGGAACTTCAGCCTGCTGGAGAATCCCATTCCCTTCTTATAGCATTGAACAAATAACTTAGTCATTGGCACTGGCATGCCTCTAAGTGCTGCTCCCATGGTTTCTCACATAACCAGTCCATCTGTCCCATTCCCATGGGGTAAGCAACAATACTGAGGAAAATAGCCTTTCCTGTATCAGAAGGTTGAAAAGGTTGCAAAACAATATAAGCAAAATAGCCTCTCCTGATAGTGAGTAAAATAGCCTTTCCTATGTCAGAAGGTCGTTGGCTGCTTCTAAAGTCAGATAAACATCCTTATCACTGATTGTGTCTCTTCATATTCCACCCTTTTGACTTTGGAGAACGTCAACAAACAGATTTCTTTAGCCATATGCTTTATTTTACAATACAGAAAAAAAGATTATAATCAAGGAAATAAGGAACAAAAGGAAAAGAATAATAATTGGATGACAGACATTATTAAGCAAATTAGTGGCCTTTCTAGACCAACCAGTAAATATATCCCACCACCTATAAGAAGTAAGTATGTTAATGCGATGAGCTATATTTTGTAATTTATTTTTATGAAATATAGTTTTGATTGCTTGTATCTGCATATACAAGTCTACAGCGCTGAAAAAGGTAGTTCCTTATTGTTCCTCCAGTTCAGTCCTCCACCTCTGGGTTGAGTACCTCCTCCTGCAGCTTGGAGACTGGGCATGTCAAAATCAAGACATCAGTGGATGTAGTCTGCTGGTCTCTCCCATCAGCCCCAGTGTGTCCAGTCTCCATGCAGCAGGAGGACGTAGTGAGCCTAGGTGCTGAGCTCACTTGAGGAACAGATAAGGAGCTGTTAGTGTAGCTTTAGAGTTATATTGGTAGTGTGATTCCCCTATTCTTTAAATTTATTAATTTGATCGGTCTCTTTAAAAAAAAAAGAAAAAGAAAGCTCTGTGTGAATGCTTGTGCCGGTTCCTGCATGCCTTATCAGAGTGCTCTATAGCTGTCGGGCTAATTTCTCTCTCAGATATCTCCTCCTGGACTGTATGGAGGAGAGCTCTGCAGCAGGCAACAGCAGTTCCCCGGCAAGTCTGACTGCCGCGATCCTGAAGAGAACAACGGCAGAGCGACGGGAAGCTCGTCCGGCAGCTTTCCGCTCGCTGCTAAGTCGGAGCGAAAGGCAGAAAGAGCAGGGTCTTCTTGCTGCAGGTAATTGGGCCGGCAAGCGGGGAACGAGTCGAAGCAGTGTAGAGCTCACTCGCTGTGTTTTGGCGCCATGTCTTGTGCTGCATGCGGTGGCCATTTTGGTAGGGTGGTCGCCGCGTGGCGAGCACCCGAGGTGTGCGTACAACACTTAAAGGCTTTAGCACCGTGTTTGATTCAAGTCATAGTGTTTTTTGGTTTGATTTGGTGAATTTTGAGGTGTTTCATTTAATTTTTTGGATCATTGGATTCCCGTTTTGTTCAACGGGGGAGTTTTTGACTTTGGCAAAGGTTTAGTTTTAGTTATGGTTGGTTTCTTTTCCTCTCCTGGTTTTCAAAAGAAAAAAAAAAAACAACAAAACCCCAAGTTTTTGGAGTTTTTCATTGGTTGCCCAAGAGTGGTGGGGGTGCCTGGCTTATGGCATCGCGTCCTCAGTGTGTGGTCTGTGGCACCCACAGAGGTACGGTCGCTGATTCTGGTATCTGCAGGGGCTGCGCTACAATGTCTACCAGCATGGAGCAGCAGATGGAGGTTAAGGTAGGTCAGGAGCTCCAGGGTTCGTCGGCTGGATATGAAGGAGAGGTCCTGTTGACCTCTATGCCAGGGGCCGGACAGGAGGTCCCTGCCGGGCCATCAACGGCGCTACTGGGCCTGGGAGCAGGGCCGCAGCTCGGAGATATTTGTCCAGATTTTGTATTAATTTGCATTCCTAGATTTTTCTATTTCATTAAGACATGTCTCACAATTAGTTCAGATTTCTTGATGTATCTCAAATTTTATCCATAAATGAGGCCAGTATCTAGATTAAATTACTATATACAAATATGTTTGTTTCTTCCTTTTTTTTTTTACAACTTCCTTTATTCAGATAGACTTATTTCAGCTTTGGCAGGCAATTCAATTTTCAGCAAAGCTGCTAACTTGCAACTGCATCTCCTTTTAAACACCTTCACAATTTTCTGTAGCCATTCCATTCCGTAGCATTTTCATCTCATTCTTTGGTATATCACACAAATTCATGCAACTTCAGAAATATCAAAACCACAGAAAACAATCATGCATGGAAAATCTTCCCATTCACTCACCCACAACTACAAATTAAACATAGATATAACAGGAGAATATCATTTTCAAATGAAAACGAAACAGAAAACTGAAATTCTTCATCATTTTCCATCTTTCATTATTAGTGCACCCTATTGAGCTATAGTCCATGCTATTCGTAAATATGTGACTAGCATGCACTATGACTCAATAGGGCACACTGTTGCCTGTTTGTCTATAGTGAGGATTATTTTATTTGTTTATTTGTATTTAGCGCACACCTTTCTAGTGGTAGTTCAAGGCAAGTTAGGTATAGTTGTCCCCAGAGGGCTTACAATCTAAGTTTTTGTATCTGAGGCAAAGGGAGGGTTAAGTGACTTGTCGAAGGTCACAAGGTGTGTCAGAGGGATTTGAACCCTTATCTCTCTGGGTCCCAGGCTAATGCTCTAACCACTCGGTGACTACTCCAATATGGCTCAATAGTGCTCCCTATTAACGAAAGACAGGAAATGACAGACAAAAAAAACAAAACAATATAAAACTAAACAAAACCTTTATGCAATTAAAACCAAAGCAAAATGTTGGGGGGGGGGGGGGGGGTTGCCTGCACACCCCTGCTTCCAACTGCTGGCAAGGGAGCATTACCCACTCGTCTGGAGTGGTCTAGCAGTATGATAAGGAAATTGAATTTACTAAAAAGAGAGATTTTTTAAAATTAATCCGTTTTTTTTCATTATTACATCATGGTTTTCAACATGGTGCCGATGCATAATCTCTTTCATCTGAGATGAGGAATCTTGGTGTTATTTTGGATTAACACTTATAAATAAATGCTCAAGGAAAGGGCAAGTTGTTAGCAAACAATTTTAAACCATCCTTAGAGGTGAAGGGCTTTTTGGTGTTTTTGTTTGTCTGTTTTACTTCCATCGAAGTAAATGGAAATTAGGAAAAAAAAAACCCCTGACTCCTCCCTGTACTCCTCCCAAACCTGGGTACTCCTGGATGGGGGTCCGCAATTAAGGACCTTAGTTCTCAGGAGACCCAAGCTTGGGAACCCCAGAACTAGAGAGCCTCTGTGTCAGTACCTCCTGAGCAAGAAAACCTTTGACCGAGGAACACCACTCCCCCCCCCCAACCTTCCAGGTGGACCTTGAATCTTGGTGGTACAGTAAGCCCCTGTTCAGAGGTCCCTGCTAGGGGAGCCTTAGTTAGAAATAACGCAACCCCCAGCAAGATTCACTTCCCCTTTTCCTCTTTTAGTCATTGTAATTTTTTTTGTTTTCTCCTTGTTTACCTGGTAGTGTCTTCTTATGTCTTCCCCTGAATTTTGCTTTTTTTAAATTGCATAAATACTTTAATTTTGACTTGCAGTATATCAAATAAATATACTATAAAATATACTGCCTCCAAGTGAAACTGACTGGTCAAAATGGTGAGCAATCAAAGTCCATCTACCCCCTTAAGAAATATCCTGTTGACCCCCAGAATCCCTCCTACCTCCTCTCCCTCGCCCCCCATCCCCAACAAATCTCCACTCACCCTCAATTCAGGAACTAGTGTGATCCCCACTTGCTCCTGCCCTGGCACCACCATGTTGGGAAATGCGCCTGTGTATCAGAATGTGCCACCAGGAGAGAGACATCATCTGGGCAGCATCAGAATGGGATAGTGTTGACGGCGGAGGATCACATTTTTGTGACAACGGCAACAACACCAAACTTAAACTGCGCGGAAGAAAGGCCCGGCAATCTACTTCTGTATCTTGCCATGAAAACCCAATGGATAGTTACAACAAAACAAATTGAACAAATGAGAATCCATGCTAAAACTTAGCACATATTATATATTGTGATGCAGCAAGGGGTACACAGCCTATGCAAATTCAGGTAAAAGAAAGACTTACCTCAGAGTCAGCTTTAGAAAGCAGCACTAGGCACTCTGATTCACCGGAGCAAGGGAAATTCTTGCTACGTAGCAAACAAAAATCCCATCAGGAACACCTGAGTGAAAATCCCCAGGTCACGTGCAGAGCTAGGGATTACTTAAGGCAAGGTTCCAGTCAGTGGAGTAGATTGGGAGTGGCAAGAGGAGGAGCAAGAACACGAACACCAAAGGGAACGGCAGAGAGTAGGACTGCAGGTCGGGTTGCAGAGAATAGCAGGAGGTGTGGCTCTCATCAGCTGAGCAGAAACCCCAGGGGATTGCTGGGAGGAAACTCTTCTCACGGAGAACCAGGAAGTGAGTCTGACTCCAGCTCTCGAGAAGAGAGGTTCAAGGCAAGCTGTTCCAAGAGTAAACCTGCTACCAGAAATAACCTGAAAGAGAAGCTAGGAGGATCCCACTACACTAGAGACCGGTATGTGCCAGCTCAAGGCAGAGGTCACTGTGAGAGGAAAGTGTTGGGGGATGGGAACTCCAAGCACGTCTGCAGCCTAAGAAGTAGGTGTAAAACTAAGTCTAATTATAATCCTCCACAACCAGCCTGGAAGGCAAAAGCCATAAGGTATAGGGAGCCAAGTATTAAGGCAGTCCCTGCAGAGAGAAGGAATCCTCCATATGATTATAGGGAGAAGTTTAAAACCCCTAAGTACCAAGGGCGTGGTCCTGAATATAACTACAAGCAGCAAGGTGGTTCAGAACTGTTATTCTGGGAGGAGAGCCCAGGCAGAAGATACCACAGGCCAGAGAGGTATAGCCCTGAAGGGAGAAGAGCCTCTTTTAATTATTACAGTGATTTATCACAGGACACTGTGTCTGAGCGCGATTTGCATGAGGAGTCTGACACAGGGAGTTTGGGCACTGCTGAAGAGAATATGATATGGGAAGACGCTAGCAATCTTCCGGAGCCCATTCCCATGGAATGCAGCATGTGTTACAAACGCAGCCTTGCTATGTGAATGATTGCAAAGAGAACTTTGTACAGGAAATAAGGATTATTTGTTTGCCATTAATTTGTTGCTCTGTTCATCTTTAAGTTTCTGTTTTCTTGACAAGTCCGAGCGGGACGGGGAATAAAACCCACTTTAAGTTTCATTCAAAAGTTGCTCTGAAAGACTCTTTTATTTAACAAGCCAGAGCAATTACTTGTTCATAGGCCCTAGGCAACCGCCTATACAGGGCAATAAGGGCTCTAACCACGGGCCCCATCACAATATACATACTGTCATACCCCGCCCTCTGCCTTAGGCTTGGAGGGCTGGGGTTGCCATTATTTTTCTCTATTGAAGGTTAAATTAACTAACTTTCCTCTGGTGATGCATGCTGGGAAAAGTAGTTTTCCTTCTGATAGAAAATAGTCATGAAGCCAGGGTTATAGGCAAAACTATAACAAAGTTTATTTCTCCCAAAAGCAAAGGTTCAAAGTAAGTTGCATCAGGATACTTCTCCAGTCTTTGTTCAAAAAGGTTCTTTATACAAGTGTGCTGGCTGAGCTTTTACATTCATTCAATCCAAATGCAGCTGCTTCTCACGTACACAGCAAAAGAACAAAAATTGGCAGCTTTCTTTACCAAAGAAAATATCTTCTTTTCTTTAGGTTACACTCAGCTTATACTATACAGTTTAGCAAAGGCTTTCAATACCATCTGCAAAGCATAAAGTATAATCCATAGGTTGTTCTGACTGTAAGGAATCACTCTCCTTAGAGTCCACCTGCATTGCTTCAGGTTCTTGTGCTGCAGTGGCTTGCCTTAAACTACTGGCCAATGCCTCAGGGTGTTTTCTCCCTAGAACTCCCTGTGGGTCTTTTAAACACAGGTCTAGTGAAAAGGGGAAAGCAGTACCTGAGCCTGAGGAAACTCCTGTCTGCAGCTGTGCAGCTATCTCCTGCCAGCTCTGGGGAAACAGTCCCTTGTCTCTTAGCTTAGGTTCCGCCCTGGAGCTCTGCCACGGTTTTCTGTTCCAGGCTGGGCTTTGCAGACTTCTGCACTGAGACTTAGGCACCCACCTCTGAACTCTCTGAAGCTTTTCTTTCAGTGCTGGGGTTTGAAGGTTTTCCTGCTCTTTCTCTCTGAGCACTCCAGACCACCTTCCTGTCCTTTCCCCTTCTGCACTGCTTGCTTCAGTTTCTTTCCTCCATGTGGCTTCCTTCCTCCAGCTACTGTGTTTCCTCCAGCTGTGCTCCCGTCTAGGCTGCTGTCTGTGCTGCTCTCCGTGTGGCTTCCTTTGCTGCCTCCTGTGTTGCTCTCTTTGCTGCTCCCCGTGTTGCTCTCCGTGTTGCCTCCTTAACTCACTCTCCAGCCTTGGTTTATATTCCTGTTCTCTGATCAGCCTCCCTGACTCTCTAGACAGGTGTTTGTAATCAGTTTCCAAGCCTGTTGCTACGTCATCAGGGCTTGGGTGTGTCAGCTTAGCTTTTGAATCCCTGTGTTTGTTTTCTCCAGAGAAATGCTGGAACGTGTGCTTTTCAGGGCTGTGACCTTTCCTAAAGGTAGAATCATTCTTCTACTTCCATGGGCTCACTAGAGTCTTCCTTTTCACATATCCCCCCCCCCCTTAAGATATTACGGGCTGGCGACATTTCACCCACACAGCTCGTAATCCGCGATAGGGCATCGGCATTCTGGTGCAACCTTCCCGCCCTATGCTCTACCTTAAAGTTAAAGACTTGTAATGCCATATGCCAATGGGTCCAGACGGGCATTATGGTTCTTCATTTGATTCAACCATTTTAAGGGTGCATGGTCCGTGATCAATAAGAACCTCCGTCCGGTGAGATAAAATCTAAGGGCCTCCACCACCCATTTGATGGCCAAACATTCCCTTTCGATTGTCGAGTATTTCTGCTCCGTCTGGGACAGTTTTTTACTCAGGAATATCACCGGATGTTCCGTTCCCTCATACATCTGCGATAGAACCGCTCCCAGGCCTGTCTCCGATGCGTCTGTTTGGATGATAAATGGCTGCCCAAAATCCACCCCATGCAATACTGGTGCTTTGCACAGCTTCCCTTTTAATACTGTGAAAACCTTCTCAGCCTCTGGGGTCCACTTGAGGGTGTTCGGTGCATTTTTCTTAAGCATGTCCATAAATAAGGAACTCTCCTTGGCCAAACAAGGGATGAAACACCGGTAGTATCCGATTAGGCCTAAAAAGCTCCTCAACTGTTTTTTGTTCATTGGCCTAGGAAAGTTTTTAACACTATCTATTTTATTCAACAGAGGTCTGACCATACCTCACCCGACCATATGTCTGAGTTATTTCACCTCTTTTCCGGTGAACATACAGGGTAAGACCGGCCCGTCTCATAGCACATAGCACTGCTTCTACCCTAGCTAAATGTTGAACCCAACTGGAACTGTGTATGATGATATCGTCCATATAAGCCATGGCATACTCCTGGTGGGGACGTAAAACATGGTCTACCAATCTCTGGCAGGTTGCCGCTGCACCATGTAGGCCGAAGGGCATCCTTCTATACTGGAAGAGTCCGATGGGTATGCTGAAAGCAGTCTTCGGTCTTGACTCTCGGGTCAGGGGAATTTGCCAATAGCCCTTGGTCATATCTAAGGTAGTTAGAAAATGAGTTTGTCCCAAGCGATCTAATAATTCCTCAATGCGGGGCATAGGGTATGCATTGTGGTGAGGAATGCCCTCCAGAAGAGATGGAGATAGGGGAAAATCCTGGTAGAAGTAATGAAACAGCACTAGCACACAGGATTTCCAATGCAGAGTTGAAAAAAACACAACTCTCTGCTGAGCACAGGACACCCCCCAGCTCAGGGGAGGAGAAAGGCTTCTGCACTGATTGGGCACGCTCAGGGGAAGGTCAGGGTGTGCCGGGAAATGAAGCCCTTTTAAATCCCCAAGCAGAGAGGGAAGAGGAGAGGAGGAAAAGAGAAAAGGAGGAAAGAGAAAAAGAGGGAAAAGGAAGGAGGAAAACGCTAGAACCCTGGAGCAAGGCAGAACCTTGGAACAGTAAACCTTGGAGCCAAGCACACTCTAAGAAAGAACCTTACTACAAGGTAGAGCCTGGGCGTGGGAAGGCTAGCAAATTCAGCACATGGAAAGAAGGTATCTGGTCTGGTAGCAAACAAGGCTACAGAAGCAAGGAAGTGAAGCAGGAAGAAAGCTTTTCAAAGAGAAATTCACAGAGCAGAGGAAATAGCAGTAAGGCTGCTGAGTTTTTGAACCAGAGAGACTTCTGGAGGAAAGGTGCCAGTTCTTATTCAAACCCTGCTAAAGGTAAAGCTGACTTTTCTACTTTTAATGCTTTATTTGTGCTAACCCTCACAAGGTAAACCCAGCTGCAGAAGCTGATAGCAAGTGGGGGAAGGGTGTTACCCTTACCAAAGACTTTCACATGGATAAAGAGCAGTTACAGGCTGAATTGCTTTTAAAACAGTTTCAAGAGTTTCTGGAACTAAGGTCAGGGAAGCTTAGCAGGCCTGACAGAGACAGCGATAGCCTTAACTCTGATGAATGCATGCAAGTGGATAATTACCTGCCCGCATTAGAAGGGGACCCTTCTCCAGTAGATTGCTCAATCTGCCTCAAAGAGGACAGCAATGTAAGAAACCCTTGAACACTGTATGAAAAGAATACAGGGAGTTTGCTGTACTTGCTGCCAAGCTAAAAGGTTTACAAATTGTTTTCATTTGTTGTTTTGAGAAGCCACGCTGTGGAAGGAACAGCTGTTTGTTTGGTGCTGCAATAATTCTGAAAGACCACATGAGGCACTGCTGAGTTAAAGCTGCTGTGATTGTGAAGAGCCAAGTAGAAGCTAACTTAATTTCAGTTGTACTTCCTATGTTCCTGGTTTCAGCTGTTTGGGTTGAAGTTGCACCTTTTGCGTTCTGTACCATTGAATTTTGGTGCGCTGGAAAATATCCCCACAACAATACATTTCTTGCAGCCTTAACATTCGTGTCACGACTACAATTTAATCCTGAAGGAAATACAAGCACACTACAAGTCCCAGAATTCCCAGGGACCAGTACAAGCTTTATTCCTCAGGGACATTACAAGGCCACTCCTGCCTGTAAGCTCTCGGGCCCAGGCAGGAGCATCGCAGCATCAAACAGTGAAATGGCATTCACCTGCCTAAAGTCGATGCAAAACCTCAAGGTGCCATCAGGTTTTGGTACTAGCACAATGGGGCTACACCAGGGACTTTTGGACTCTTCTATAATCCCCATTTCCAGCATCTCCCATACTTGGGCTACTACCTCTTGCTTTCTGGCCTCCGGCAGCCGATACGGTCTTTGCCTCACCACCCTCCCAGGTGGGGTTATAATCTCATGGGCCAGTAACTTGGTCTCTCCAGGGATCGGTGTCAAGACATCCATAAATTTCTCCAGCAATCCAGCTAGTTCTTGCCTTTGCTGCAAGGAAAGTTCATCGCCTACTCGAGGCTCCGGTTTCGTCTTGCATTCCGCCAGTTGCGGACCTAAATCCTCCTCCACTTTCTCCTCAGTGGTGGCAGTTAGTCCTTTCACCTCAGCTCGTCCAGTGGATCCGAACCCTACGGTTCCTCGACTAGTAGGGATTACCATGGGTACTTCTTCTAACAAGGGAAACCCTACCCTCTCACAAATTAGCTAAGCAATTCTATCACCCACCTTTACTAGAAAATCCTCTTCCCCAAAATTGAAGAGCAGTACCTTAATTACACCCCTGTAATCTGGGTCAATAACACCCGCACTCACGTCTAGAAAATGCTTTAAGGCCAAACCAGAGCGTGGTGCAATCCGGCCGTAACATCCAATGGGAATTTCCATTTGTAGACCAGTATCTACTAAGGCCTTTCCGTGTTTGGGGATAATTTCTTCCACAACGCTGCACAAATCATAGCCTGCTGCGTTGGGTGAGGCTCTCTGGGGACTCTGTGCTTGCGGAGATACTTTGCAAAACTTTAGTACAAATTTTGGCTTGTCTAGTGAATCATTTTTCAGAGGCCGCTCCCTCTGACCTGGCTTCCTGAGTTTATCAAACAGTGGACTGGGCACCACTGTTACCATGGCCTCCGCCCTCTGATCAAAATCTTGTTCTAGCCTTTCTTCTGGATCAAACTCGGTTCCCCCTTGAGACCTAAACTGTCTTTCCTGACGTATTCCTGTCTTTCCCTTTTTACACTTATCTGCATTGGAAGTTACTAGGTCATCGTGTGCTGGTAGTTCACCTAGTGACTCATCTGAGGGTTCATCCCTTTCATCTGGGGTTGCTGACTGGGATCGAGTAGATACCAGACCCACTTTTGGATGTAGGCCCTTCTCCAATCCTTTTTTGAACTGGGGCCAATCCCTACCTAGCACTAGGTCATGGGGTAATCTTGGGACTACAGCTACCAGGACTTCCATTTGTATTCCTAACCCCTTTATTAGCAGCTTGTGCATGGGATAGAAGGATGATGAGCCGTGGATACACCTGATCCTGACCCTTCCCTCTGGTCTGCTCGGTACGGACTTACTCTGTGCTTCTATTGTCTGCCAGAGCCTCTTAGAGATCATACTCTGGTTAGCACCTGAGTCTAGTAGAGCGTTTACAGAAATGCCCTAAACAACAACATTCAGCAGGAAACCTTCTCTTATGTGATTCACATTATCACCTATCAATGCATTGCGTGTACTGCATTCCTTTTCCAGGTGACCTAGCTTTCCACATTGAAAACATTTTCTCATTGTCAAATACTTTCTTGCTTAGGCAAATAAGCTTTCATACATTCCCCCTTTTGCCTTGGTCCTCTTTCTAATCTTACAAAACTAGCCTCTGCTGCCATTCTCAGAGCGCCCCCTTTTTCCTGACCAGCCAATTCTGCTTCCAGATATATTTCGGTCAGCAGGGTTGCTTCTGTCGAGGTCTGGCAGTTTTGAAATATCAAGAAGGACTGAATTTCCTTAGGTATCGCATTCATGAACTGTTCTAATACAATTGCATCTATTACAGTTTCCATGGTTTTTACCTTCTGGGGCTAACCATTTCACAGTTAAGGCTTTGACCCTTTGGCACAGAGCCTTAGGTGTCTCACCAGCTCCTAACTTGGTAGCTCTCAACATGCGATGGTAGACCATCGGAGTTAAGCCTAAACGATCTCTTATGGCCTTTTTTAGCTCCCCATAATCCGTAGCAATTGCTGCCGGCATGGCCCTGTAGGCTGCTAATGCCTCTCCTGTAAGGGATGCGGCTAGCCGTACAGCCCACTGTTCTGTTGGCCACCCCAACGTATGTGCAACTTGCTCAAAAGCTTCAATGAAATCATCCACATTATCTCCTACTGTAAGTTGTCCAAATGAGAAAGTCCCACAAGTTTGTGGTCCTACCACACAGGTATGTGTTGCTTCTTCCGGCGGTGATGTGCTTGATATAGCTCCCACTGTCGCTTTCTGACTCGCAAGCAATGCCTCCATTAAGTCTAGCATAGGCTTCTACTGGGCCTGCAGAGCAGCCGCATCCTGCTCCTGCGCATGATGAGCCATCTCCCTCTGTTTCTCAAATTGGGATGCCATCCACTGCAAAACATCTTTGGGATCCATCTTGGCAGTTTTTGTTTTCTTTTCTTACTCTGCAGAAAAAAAAAGACAAAACACAGCCCACCAAGTGTGATATCACTAGACTTTCAGCTAGTCTCCCTTAGGCTAAACGTTTGGAGTCTCTCCTCTTTCTCACTTGAATCCCATACTACCCATGCCCAAATACTCGTTACCTGAGCATAGGCATCGATTCATGCCTTGAAAAGTAGAGTATCGCTGGTCTCCAGTTGCTCTGGCTGACCTGCCAATGATTCTTCACTCTGCCCTCCGGAGTACAGCTTAGCAGTAGGTACTTGCAGAAAACCTTCGGTGAAAATCCTGAAGTGTTTTTGTAAATCCTGATGTAACGATGATCCAACAACTACGCCACTTGTCATACCCCGCCCTCTGCCTTAGGCTTGGAGGGCTGGGGTTGCCATTATTTTTCTCTATTGAAGGTTAAATTAACTAACTTTCCTCTCTTGATGCATGCTGGGAAAAGTAGTTTTCCTTCTGATAGAAAATAGTCATGAAGCCAGGGTTATAGGCAAAACTATAACAAAGTTTATTTCTCCCAAAAGCAAAGGTTCAAAGTAAGTTGCATCAGGATACTTCTCCAGTATTTGTTCAAAAAGGTTCTTTATACAAGTGTGCTGGCTGAGCTTTTACATTTATTCAATCCAAATTCAGCTGCTTCTCACATACACAGCAAAATAACAAAAATAGGCAGCTTCCTTTACCAAAGAAAATATCTTCTTTTCTTTAGGTTACACTCAGCTTATACTATACAGTTTAGCAAAGGCTTTCAATACTGTCTGCAAAGCATAAAGTACAATCCATAGGTTGTTCTGACTGTAAGGAATCACTCTCCTTAGAATCCACCTGCATTGCTTCAGGTTCTTGTGCTGCAGTGCCTTGCCTTAAACTACTGGCCAATGCCTCAGGGTGTTTTCTCCCTAGAACTCCCTGTGGGTCTTTTAAACACAGTTCTAGTGAATAGGGGTAAGCAGTACCTGAGCCTGAGGAAACTCCTGTCTGCAGCTGTGCAGCTATCTCCTGCCAGCTCTGGGGAAACAGTCTCTTGACTCTTAGCTTAGGTTCCTCCCTGGAGCTCTGCCACGGTTCTCCGTTTCAGGCTGGGCTCTGCAGACCTCTGCACTGAGTCTTAGGCACCCACCTCTGAACTCTCTGAAGCTTTTCTTTCAGTGCTGGGGTTTGAAGGTTTTCCTGCTCTTTCTCTCTGAGCACTCCAGACCACAGTGTCCTCTCCCCTTCTGCACTGCTTACTTCAGTTTCTTTCCTCCATGTGGCTTCCTTCCTCCAGCTACTGTGTTTCCTCCAGCTGTGCTCCCGTCTAGGCTGCTCTCTGTGCTGCTCTCCGTGTGGATTTTTTTTAAGTGCCGTCAAGTCAGTGTTGACTCCTGGAAACCCAGTAGCCCCTGGATTTTCTTGGCAAGGTGTGACAGGAAGTAGATTGCCAGGCCTTTTCTTCTGAGGCAATTGTGGTGCGTCTCCATTTTACACATACTGTATATACCCCATGCATTTTTATAAAAAACATTTTCTGCATGTAAAATACACTTTTGCACACAGAAAAAGATTTATGAAATTACTACTTAAACTGATAAACATCCCATTTTCTCTACTGACTGTAAAAACTGATAGTAGAAGCTTGGTACTATGTTTGGGTTTTTTTTTTCTGTTAAGACTAACAGATAAGTTCCTAAAAATAAATTACAAAAAGACTGAAACACTATTCATCTCCAGGAACACCAACTTCCAGCCTCCTGCATTCATAGAACTAAATAACATCAACATCTCTGTCCAACCAAAGGTCAAGTACTTAGGTATCACCCTTGACCAACATCTTTCCTTCAAGCCCCGTATAAGTGCCATAACAAAAGCAATATACGATAAAATAAGAACTCTCCGCCACCTCCGTCCACTGCTGGACTCATCCAATTTCCTCTCAGCCTTCCAAGCAATTATAACACCACATTTTGATTACTAGAACTCAATCCTCCATGGACTGCCAGACATCCCTACTCCCTTTGAATACAGTTCTGTACACCACAGCATGGATAATACAAGGTGCATCTGAAAATGACCATATCACACCGATCTTCAAACAGCTCCACTGGCTCCCGTTACCAAGCCGTATATTCTACAAGATCCTACTCCTGACTTTCAAATTTATCAACATGCAATCTGCTTCTGACCTACAGCACTGTTAAACCCCATCAACCATAACAGAACAAAAAGGCATTTCACAATAAATATGCTAAACCTACCTCAAGTAAAACTACCAGCTCCCAGCATGCTTGCAACGGAGCCTTTGAACTATACGCACCATCCCTCTGGAACTCCCTGGGAAACTAAGGTCCACAAGTGACCTTCCCACTTTCAGGAAACTACTCAAAACCCACCTCCACTGAACACCTTGCTTCAATCACATAACCCCCCTGTCCCCCTCTCCCCAGCCACACACCCCCTCCCACTCTTCTCCCCCCCCCCAACTACCTATAGCCGCCTGCCCTTAATAACCTTTCCCTTCTATTGTATATAAGTTGTTCAGTTATAAGACCATTTGTTTGTAAATAGAAATTATCTATGTATATAAGTTATATTGTCATATGTAAAACAAGTTGTTGTAATGTACACCACTGTGCCCAGGTGAAAATGATATTAAAAAAACAGTCAAATAAATAAATAAAGACTTAGGAAGACTAATCATGTGGAAATAGTGTAATGCTGCAATGTAAAAGTTGGAGACTGAAATATTAAACAACTTTAAAATTACTATCTTTCTAGGTGAGTATAGCAGTTTTCAAATTAACAGATATTTTTTTATTTTAAAGTGAAGTGAAATCTGTGACAAGCAAGCATGTCTAAGATTTAGAATGAAGAAAAACAGAATTAGAATGTCTTATACAAAGTATGATGCATTTTTATTCTATGGTTGCTAATTATTATCTTTCTAATTCTAGTTCAAATATGGATTTCAACATCAAGGACTATAATAATGGGACTGGTATCAAGGAGGAAAACAATACTTCTACCTCAAGTTCTAATTTCCCTACTTGGGAAGACTATAACAGCAGTGTTGATGACATACGATATTTTCTGATTGGTTTGTATACATTCGTAAGCCTTCTTGGTTTTGTGGGAAATCTACTTATCCTGTTGGCTCTCTTCAGAAAGCGCAAGCAAAAAACGATAATAACTTTTCTCATTGGAAACTTGGCTTTTGCTGACATTTTGGTTGTGCTCTTTTGCTCACCTTTTACACTGACGTGTGTCTTGCTGGATCAGTGGATTTTTGGAGAAATCTTGTGCCATGTGGTACCTTTTCTTCAGTGCGTATCAGTTCTGATCTCAACTTTAATGCTAATCTCCATTGCTATGGTCAGATACCATATGATAAAAAATCCTCTTTCCACCAATTTAACAGCAAACCATGGATATTTTCTAATAGCAACTGTCTGGACTCTTGGGTTCACCATTTGTTCTCCTTTGCCAGTTTTTCATAAGGTTATTGATCTCGGTGAAAGTTCTGGAAGTTTCCTGATAGAGTCATTGAACAATGGGTATTTGTGCATTGAATCATGGCCATCTGATTCATATAGAATTGCATTCACTATTTGCTTATTACTTGTGCAGTATATTTTGCCCATGATTTGCCTAATCATCAGCCACACAAGTATCTGCAAGAGTATAAGTTCCCGGTTTTCAAACAGAGAGAGCAGGTTTGAAGAAAATGAAATGATAAACCTAACGCTGCAGCAGCCTAAGAACAGCCAGTCTCAGGTGGAAAGCTCCAGCACTCACAAATGGCGTTATTCATTTGTGAGGAAACACAGGAAAAGATACAGTAAAAAGTCTGCCAGTGTGGTACCAGCCATCTTAAGGTGTCACCAGCATAGCACCTTGGGAGAAGAGATTCCAGAAACGTCTACTACTGATAGAAGCCAGACATTACCTTCCAGTATATTTTTACCAGGGGTACCTATTTGCTTTGAGATGAGAACAGAAGAAAGTTCAGATCTACAGAATGTGATGTGCGCATCAAAATCCATTACTCGAATAAAGAAGAGATCTCGTCGCGTTTTTTGCAGGCTGACAGTATTGATCTTAGTCTTTGCTGTCAGTTGGATGCCGCTGCACCTTTTTCACCTTGTAACAGATTTTAATGCCAACCTCATTTCCAATCGACATTTTAAATTGGTATTCTGCATTTGTCACTTGCTGGGCATGATATCCTGCTGTCTAAATCCCATATTATATGGTTTCTTAAACAATGGAATCAAGGATGATTTGATGTCACTTATTCAATGTTTTCAGATATCAGAATCATAGAGCTGGTGAGAAACAATATTGTAAACTTTCCAACATGTGTAGAAGAAATAATGAAGTGAAAACTATTAAAATATGTTTGTGTGGAAATATATGAAGCTTTGCATTTATGTGGTTTGCTGTTGCTAATATACAGGAGACATTTATAAACAAATTGCCATATGCTGTATATTCTGTTTTGAAGCTAATCATAGTCGGTGTGAAAATTTTATATAAATAAATGAAGGGTTGCTTTCCATTTTACTTTTAGAGGTGTGTTTTTTTTTCATATGAAACAACATGGAGCATGCTTAGTGGTTTTAAGACTTAATCTTACTTAGTAAATGTGTTTCAATTGGTATCCCGTTTTATCAGCTAGTGATACACCAACAAATATGTGCTCTAGTTACAGTATGTCCACATAAGCATACGTAGGGCTTGACAAATCCCAGGTGCCAGGTGACCATGGCGACCAGAAATTTGCACCTAGGCTTGGAATTTTCCTCCCCCACCCCTTTAAAAAATTTTGGGCAGAAAACCTCTTCTGTCTGCCCACAGGGATCCAATCTCCCGCAAGCAGAACAGGAGGGGTAATTGATCATGGCTTTGAGGCAGCTGGCTGCCCATGGTGATCCCATCCCCCACACCCAAAAGATGAGAAGCGCTGTGATTACATCTAAGGCCCCTTCTTTTTATCCATAGGAGATTGGATCCCCGTGGGCAGAATAGGAGGGAAAGGCTAGGCCAGGAAACTAACAGGCTGCCCACTGGGATCCCATCCCTGCATGCACAGGACAGCTGTGATGGGGCCTACAGATGCAAGGGGGAAAATGAGGCAACAAAAATTTAAAGGGGCATTAGCTAAAAAAAAGAAAAAGGGAAGAAGGATGGGGCAATGGAGGGAAGGGAAAAGGGGAGAGGGTGGGGAGGGGTTGAAAGGGAGAGGGAAGAGTGCAAGGGTTGGAGGTTAAAGAGATGAATGCATCAAGCCAAAAGAACAGAATCTGTATATGCCAAAAGATGCATTCCCCCCCCACACACACACACCCAAAACACACACAAGTACCCCACCTTTTATTGTAAACCTCCTTGCTGGCTCGTTATGGCGGTTTATCAAATTTTAAATAAACTAAACTAAACTAAACCTTCAAATGTGCATACATATACAGGCATTCCACCACTGCATAACAGATGCACACACAAGCACCCCACCTCCGCATCACACACACGCACACACACACAAGCACCCCACCTCCGCATCACTCACACACACACACACAAGCACTCCACCTCCGCATCACACACACAGAGAGTCAGTGGGGGTGGTGGGAGAGGAAAAAAGAGTAGGATTGGGGCCACTGTCTTCTGTTGGCACTGTGCAGAGGCAAATTAAGAGCCTAATTTATTATGTTTCTTTTCCCATAGAAAATAAGAAAACAGTCTTAGTAATTCAGGCCCTGAAAACCTAAAAAGAAGCTGTGTTATACTTTTAAATTTTTTTTTGGTGGGGGGGGGGGGGGGACAGGGGCGTGCACTGTGACCTAGGTTTCAGTAGCCAGCTCCTAGATTACAAGAAGATTTGTCAAAACCTGAGCATATGTATCCAGACAACACACCTATAATACCCGGTCTAAATATACCTTTAAAAAATCCTCATCTTATCAAAAATATTCTGTAAATAGGAGACCTCAGTGTGGGGCAATTTTGTCAGCTCTATAACAGAGTTAAACAATCCCTCCATTAGTTTAACATAGGCAGCCTTGTTTTTATTTTTAAAAAATTCAGATTTTTTTCTCCCATTACAATATTCCCTCAGTAAGATTACCCTTTCATATTCCATCCAGGTTGCCTACTATAGAGAAGACAAAAGGGGAAACCTTGGAGGTCCTCCCCCATCCACTTCCCCCTCCTAATCCAACCTCTATCCCCTCCAAACAAACAATATACACTGAGGTTATTTAGTTCTCTACTTTAGATTAAAAAAAAATCTACAAAGGGCTTCCACACCATTTCAAAACGTTCAACTTTACATTTCTGATGTGCTCTCACTCTTTCCACACTGGGGGGTTCCCTACATTCGTACCATTCAAGCTTTCAAAGGTAGTGGAGCTAGTTGCTTTCAGGCCATAGCCAAATTTAATTTAGCAGCATTCATACAATGCTTTACCAGTTCCAGTTCTGCAGACTTTGCACCTGGAATGGTCATATTAAGTCAGTTCTAGGGTCCTAGGGAACCTCCAACCACAACATCCTACACACTGTATATTATATACCCTTCCAGTAGCCCTGTACTCGAGGGCATCGCCACCACACATAGGCAAGTGTTTCCTTCAGATGACATCTTCTCCAGCAGGCATCCAAACCACCTGGAGAGGCCCTCAAATATGCTCCAGAGTCATGTACCATTTATACACCAATTTGTAGTTGGCGTCTTGTACATTGACTGTGAGTGATCTTTTCTTGAGACACTTTTTGGCCTGTTCCCATTGGTTAGGTATGTAGGAAGTATGCATTTCCCTCAACCAGATACTATATGCTTACCCACATGGAAAGCTAACTTCTGCTGGAGACCATAAAGGGCAGAAATCAATCCCATTGTTGAGAACCTATCTTTACAGAGTTCCTCCAGGGCACTTCTGTCTTTGACTTCATCAGTTTTAACCTCCTCGCACCTCTCCCAGTGCACCAGCTTCAAGTGGTAATAATCTACAGAACTAGCATTTAACTTTCAAAAGGAAGACTATGATAAAATGAGGAAAATAGTCAATAAAAAACTAAAAGGAGCAGCTACAAAGGTCAAAGATTTACATCAAGCATGGACATTGTTTAAAAATACTATCTTGGAAGCCCAGACCAGATGTATTCCATGCATTAAGAAAAGTGGAAGGAAGGCCAAAAAATTGCCAGCATGGTTTAAAAGCGAGGTCAGAGAGGCTGTTGTAGCCAAAAAAGCATCTTTCAGAAAATGGTAAAAGGAATCAAATGATAAAAACGGGAAACAATATAAGCACTGGGAAGTTAGATGCATGGCATTGATAAGGCAGGCAAAGAGAGAATTTGAAAAAAACTTGCAGTGGAAGCAAAAATGCATGATAAAAACTTTTTTCAAGTACATTTGTAGCAAAAAACCTCTGAGAGAATCAGTTGGACCATTAGATGATAGAGGGGTAAAAGGGCATTAAGGGAGGACAAGGCCATAGTGGAGAGATTGAATGAATCCTTTGCTTTACTGAAGAAGATGTAGGGAAGTTACCCATGCCTGAAATGGTTTTTAAAGGTGATATATTGGAAGAATTGAAAGAAATATTGATAAACCAGAAAGATGTATTATAAGTATTTAATAAACTGAAGAGCAGTAAATTACCTGGAATGGTTGATATACATCCAAGGTTGTTAAAAGAACTGAAAAATGAGATTCCAGACCTACTATTAGTAATCTGTGAACTATCATTAAAATCATTTGTTCTACCTGAAGATTGGAGAAGCACCAATGAAACACCAATTTTTAAAAAAGGTTTCAGGGGGGTATGGGAAACTACAGACCGGTGGGCCTGACATTGATACCAGGCAAAATGTTAGAAACCATTATGAAGGATAAAATTACTGAACATGTAGATAGTAATGGTTTAATGGGAGAAAGTCAACATGGATTTAGTCAAGGAAAGTCTTGTCTTATTAATCCATTATATTTTTTTGAAGGTAGGAATAAACAGACCAAGGTAAGCCAGATAATATAGTCTATCTGGATTTTCAGAAAGCCTTTGACAAGGTCCCTCATGAGAGACTCTTGGCTAAATTAAAAAGCCATGGGATTGGAGGTAGTATAGTATTGTGGATCAGGAACTGGTTAGAAGATAGAAAGCAAAGAGTAGGGCTAAATGGTCAGTTTTCTCAATGGAGAAAGTGAATAGTGGAGTACCCCAGGGATCTGTGCTGGGCCTGCTGTTTTTTAACATCTTCATAAATGACCTGGAATTGGGAATAATGAGAGACGTGATCAAATTTGCAGATGACACAAAATTATTCAAAGTTGTTAAAATTCAAGAGGATTTTATAAAATTGCAAGAGGACACTGATAAATTGGAAGACTGGATGTTCACATGGCAGATGAAATTTAACGTAGACAAGTGCAAAGTTATGCACCTAGGAAAGAACAATTCAAGCTATGGTTATACGATGCAAGGTTCTACATTATGAACCACCACCCAGGAAAAAGATTTAGGTGTCATCATAAATAATATGTTGAAACCCTCTGCCCAGTGTGCAGCAGTGGCCAAGGAAGCAAATAGAATGCTAGGAATCATAAGGAAAGGAATGGAGAATAAAACCAAGGATATTATAATGCCTCTCGAGCCACCAGAATGATAAAGGGGATGGAAGGATACCCTTATGAGGAAAGGCTTAAAAGGCTAGGACTTTTCAACTTAGAAAACAGACAGCTGAAGGGAGCTATGATGTTCTATAAATTAATTAATAGAATGGAACGGGTAAATGTAAATTGGTTATTTATTCCATCAAAAAACAGAAGTATCTCAAAGTGGTGAAAGAGTGTGATAAGGCGGTGGCCAAAGCCAGAAGGATGCTGGGTTGCATACATAGAGGAATTACCAGCATAAAAGAGAAGGCGTTAATGCCACTGTACAAGTCTCTGGTGAGGCCTCACTTGGAATATTGTGTTCAGTTTTGGAGACCATATCTCACAAAGGATATAAAAAGACTGGAAACAGTTCAGAGGAAGGCGACCAAAATGATTTGGAGCCTGCACCAGAAGACATATAAGAGACTTGAAGACCTACATATGTATACGCTAGTGGAGAGGAGGGACAGGGGAGATATGATATAGACCTTTAAATACTTAAAAAGTATTAATGAACAAACAAACTTTTTTCAAAGACAGGGAAGCTGCAAAACTAGAGGGCATACCATGAAGCTTTTAAGGGGGTAAACTGAAAGGTAACGCCAGGAAATACTTTTTCACTGAAAGAGTGGTGGATGTTTGGAATGCCCTCCCGATGAAAGTGGTGGGAGCAAATACAGTGACAGAATTCAAAATGTCATGGGACAGACACAGTGGATTCCTCTATAGCAGCAAGATAAAAACAAAATAAACTTAACTATCTCTTATATCTCACAAATAGGGGTGACCTGCACGGAGCGGTGGGACACCCCTAAATAAAGGAATGGGGAGGGGTGGCTTGCATGGAGCGGCAGGTGTACCTACTCTTGCCACCTTGTTAGGCAGACTAGATGGGCCATGCTGGTCTTTATCTGCTGTCATATACTATGTGGAGGAAACCAGGAGAAAAGGAGTGTTCTCTGCAAATGGGTACAGTCCAAGAATCAGTCAGAGAAGAAGGACCAGGTCACACTGAGAAAAACTTTAAAATGCCTTTATTGAGGTTATAATGTATGTACAGTCTGATCAAGGGTGTCAGGGGAGTGGGGAGGTTATACAATCAACATAATCACAAGTTATTTACAGGAGGTCATATAATCAATATAATCATAAGTTATTTACAGTCCAGTTGGCTGCCATAGGGCATAGCTTACTTATTTATACTGTGTACTTCTTATGAGGCGTCATATTAGTTGGCGCCGAAGCGATCTCTGAATAATTGTGTCTTTACTTGTTTTTGGAAGGAAGAAAGGTCTTTGTTGTTCTGGATTTTAGTTGGGAGAAAGTTCCATAATGACGGGGCATAGAGGTCGAATGCGTGGGCACATGCTTGGTTGTTGTATTTTGTCCTTGCATGTGGTATGGTCAGCATATTTGACAAACATTCTGCTCCCTAAGCTTTTTGGTCCACGCTGTTTTCACCAGGAAAAAACCTCTGGCCATTGCCTTAAATGTATCCCACACTATCAGCAGGGCTACGTCTCCCATTATGTTGTGTTCAAAGTATTCTCTAATAAGGGCCTCATGGGCCTTTTGCACTTCCAGCTTGCTCAATAAAGAATTATTCAGTGTTGGTAATTTAAGTCCCATCTCTAGACCAATTCCCTCTAAGGTCACCCAACATGGCACATGGTCAGACCAGTTTATAATACCCATACCCGTTTCACACAGCTGTGACCTAAATTGCTGTTTCAAAAATAAATAATCTATTCATGTGTAAACCTGATGAACAAGGGAATAGAAAGTATACTCCCCTCTCACCATGATGACAGTCTCTCCATGCATCACAAAGCACCAGATCCAAGAGCATACCCCTCAAAGTCTTGCTGGGATTTCCTTGTCTATGTGCTCTCTTCCCAGTGGAGTTCAACCATGACTGCAAGCGTGTGTTACAATCTCCCTACAAAATAATCGGCACATTTGCGAAGGCTGCAAGGGAAACCTTGACTCCCCAAATAAGGAAGCTTGATGATCATTGGGTGGATAATTGTTATCTAAGATATAGGGAGCCCCCTGAAGATGTACATTAGGAATAGACATGTCCCCCTTTTGTCAAGGGTGACCTCCACCACCTCAATCTGTAACATTTGACAAAACAAAATGGATACATCAGAGGCTGCCCAAACCTCTCTGCATGACCTCTTTCGCAGCCAATTTATATTGTCACTAGGCAGATGAGTCTCCTAAAGAAATAGCATGCCTCCCTTTAATAATTTGGCTTCCTTAAATAGTCTGTCTCTCTTTTGTGGCACATTTAACCCTTTTACATTAAGGGTCACCATCTTAAGCTTATTAGCCATCCCACCCGGTTTGACAGCCCCATCTGCCTATTGCTCAGCCACCCAAAATCCAAAATAGGGAACCATATACCAGAGCCTCAACACACGTACCAATCACATACCAACCCCTATTAACACTCAGTCCATATTTACATTCTCTCACCCTTTCAAACACCCAGTACCTACCCCACCCTACTCCCTCATTTGTATTCCCTAACCACTCACCCACTCAACGTTTGCTTGTATGGAACACATGAAGTACCCTACCCAACCCAGCCCCAGACAAATCCCTCCCCGACCCACCCTCACTTATGCAAAATCCACTACCATTGGGTAAAAAAGTGCTATTATTTATTTGACAGGTTTTATATACTGCTTTATCATTTCAATCAAAGCAGTTTACATTGAAACTTAAACTTGGTAATGTACATTAAACAGGAACATTGACAACTTGGATTTTTCTGAGGCAATGGAGGGTTAAGTGACTTGCAAAAGGCCACAAGGAGTGCTGGTGGGAATCAAACCCTGGTTTCTGGGTTCCAAAGCCAGTGTTCTTAACCATTAGGCTACTCCTCCACTTGGCTGTGACTTTTTTCCCTCTTCCTCCCCACCATCCCCCCCTGCCCCCGCCCATACCTCCCCAAAGAACAGGAGGAAAAGGAAAGGGGAGAGAGAAGAGAAAGGAAGGTAAAGGGAGTGTCTAGGAGAATCAAGAAAAAGTAAATGTAAATGAACAGCTCCCCGAACCACGATGCTGCATATAGTCCAGAATCACAGGCATAGCTGTTTCCTTCACTGTACTGCCATAGGATCTCAGTTGCTACAACTCAGTCAGTCAGTATATATCCAGTTCCATATCATCTTGCTAGACTAGTCCAGACAAGTTTGCTATGTTTCCCTACAGTAGATTGGTAGAGACAGAAAACCAGTGAAAAGCCCAGGTTTCAATGACATCACTCCCATGCCTCAATTCGATTCAGTCTCCTCAGTATTTCTTTGTTTCCAGCAGATGATGCATGGATTTTCTACTCTCTGAAGAAAATCGGAAGAATCGAGAGGATAAGATTGATTTAAACACTTGTGAACAACCACCTTGAGGGTAACTCTGTCATTTAAGTGCGACGTGGGAGGTTCCACTAGATTGTGGTCTTTTCAGTAGCCATAGGAGGAGGAAAAATTGGTTCAGCTCCATGTACTTATTATACTAAGAACCTGTTGAACAGCCAGAAATTTGAAAGATCTGGAAGAATGCAGAAGCCTCAGACAACCTCAACGCCCCCCCCCCCCCTTCTCCTCTATTCCCCTCTGTTCTCTCCTGAAGATTGCAGAATGATCTCAGAGAGATCTGATTGCCAGCCACCTTAAATGCAGTGCTGAAAAAGCCAGTGAAACAGTCCTTGTTGGGGGGCTCCCAATTCCATCTGTGTAGGACACAATTTAGGGTAGACCGCTGATGACCACTGGCATGGTGGAGAGGTTTCCTGCCGTTTTCTGCATGCATCAGTAGCATTTTCTCCTATTGTGTGCCTGGCGGTTGCACAGTCTGTGCGTTCTGCCCAAGCGGCTCTCATGCGCATTCCTACCCAAGAGCCTGTAGTGCATGTTGCAGTTAATGTGGAGGAGTGGCCTAGTGGTTGGGGCAAGGTACTTCGGGCCGGAAGGTCGGGGGTTCAAATCCCACTAGAGGACAGCAACCTTGGGCCAGAAGGACTGGGATTTCTAGTCCCACAGGTGCTCCTTGTGGTCTTGGGCAAGCCACTTAACCCTCCATAGCCCATGTTCCCTGTAAAATAGTTCTCTGTGTGCTGTGCTTTCCTGTCTAATCAATGTGTTTATACCTCAAAAAATTTCCTGTCATGATTTGACAATTTCCAATCTGTAATCAAACCGCTGCTGATCGCTGGAAGTAGCGGTATACAAATGTATACTAAATAAATAAATGTGCACCATGGTAAAAATACAGTTAACGCGTGCTTTGGGCCACCTTGGCCTTTGCACATCCTATTGTGATTCTTGCTTTATCTCTCTATGTCTTCTTCCAAGAAACATTGTTTGACCTGTGGCGAGGTGCCTCTTCTCTGGATTCTGAACTCTGCTCTACTTGCTTGGCAGCTTCTGAATTGTCCCTGCAGGGCCTGCTCCATATCTCTCTACTGAGGGATGCAGTTAATCCGTCCTTGCCTACCTCAGGGCAAGAGGTAACGAATGGCTCTATGGGTAAGGATATCCAGCTGGCCAGAGGGTCCAGCGACCATGTTATGAGCCACTCCCCATCCTCTAAGGGGTCTGTAGCAGCTGTACCCTCTGGTGTTAGGGGGTGATCTCCCCAGTATTCTTTTCTTTTTTGCAGCTGGCCTGGTTCTTCTGGTATGGAAATTTGGACCCTGCAGCCTCTGGGTGCCCCCAGGTGCAGTCTCATGTGGGGCTGGCAGAGTGGAAGCCTTTGGCTAAGTGTCTCCAGCGAGGGGTGTCCTTTGGAGATGGGGAACAGCTTGGAGCTGTCTGAGATTTCGACTATAGCTTGGACTAAGATGACTTGGTACTGGGCTCTGAAGTGGATGAAGAAGTATTCTCGCCTTCAGAAGATTGTGAAGAAGCTGGTGTGATCCGCCTATTCCGGAAGAAAGAGCTGGCGGCGTTGATTGCCTGGGTCTCATCTGCCTTGAACTTGATGGATGTTTCCAGCATGGAGAAGGAGCTGAAGGTGTACCCACTCCTTCAAGGGGTATGGAAATCCACTACTGTTTTCCTGTTTCCAGATGTGATCAAGGATATGATCCAGTCAGAGTGGGACTTTTCCAACTCCCTGCCTAAGGAATTAAGGGTGTGTAAGAAGATCTAGGCTCTCCCAGAGAAGGATTGCTTGAGTGGTTTGTTGTTTCCAAGGTGGATGCATAGGTCATGGTGGTTACCAGATGGACCACTATTCCTGTGGAAGGTGGATCAGCCTTAAATGATTTTCTGGACAGTAAGGTGGATTCGTTGTTGAAGAGCCAATTCGTCATGGCAGCTGCTGTTTTGCAGCTGGCGATATGTGATATCTCGAGCCCTGCTCCAATGGATTCAGTCTCTTCCACCAGATGATACTACCCATCTTTTGGAGTCTGCTACGGATTTCCTTTCTGATGCCATGTATGGCCTGATCCATTTGGTGTCCTAGGATGGTGCCTTGATGATAGTGTCACAACATTGGATTTGGCTCCAGCACTGGGCAGCAGAATCATCTTCTAAAGCTCAGTTGACCCAGCTTTTAAGGGGAAGCTTCTTTTTGGAGCTGATTTGGAGAAATTGGTGAAAGACCTGGGTGAAACAAAATCTTACCACCTTAGGGAAGACGGGTCCAGGGGCCTGTGAATTGGGTTGGTGCCCCTTTCTCATCAGCCTCCACCTGTTCACCGAGAGCACACTGGCCAGATCCCTGGAGATCTTGGGACTTTTGTTGTTACTAACCTGGAAAAAACTTTCTTCCCCTTTGCTTCCAGGCTTCAAGCTCGTGCTCAGTCCTTTCGTAGAGCACATGGGTCCAGGGACTCAGTCCCCTCCAGAGGGGGACCCTCTTGGGCTGCGCAATGAAGGTTTGGGGCCCATTTCCTGGTTCCTCCATTTGGAAGCAGGCTTTACCTTTTCTTTCAGGAAAAGGCACAGGTTACCAAGGACTGCTGGGTGCCAGCCACCATTCTGTTCAGCTATGTTCTGCAATGCACCTTGGACAAGTTGCTGCACCTAAAGGCAGTGATGCCCACCCTCCTAGACAAGTGGGCCAAGGACAAATGCTCCATCTATTTCATGGTGGCCAAAAAGGACAATTACGTCCGGCACATTATGAATCTCAAGGGGGTCAATGAGCACTTGCGTGTCCTGCGCTTCTGGATGGAAACCTTGCACTCCATGACTCAAGCAGTGCACTGAGGGGAGTTCTTGGATTATCTGGATCTTGCTGAGGCATATTTTCATATCCCAATATGGGCAGATTAGCAAAACTATCTGTGCTTTTCCATGCTTGATTCTCACTATCAGTTTGCTGCATTCCCTTTTGCTCTATCCACCACCCCGAGGATGGTCTCCAAGGTCAAGGTGGTGGCAGCTGCAGCACTGTGGCACCAAGGAATCTGTGTCCATCCATATCTGGATGACTGGCTCATCCGGGCTCGTTCCCTTTCAGAAGCTTCTTGCATGGTGTCCCAAGTGGTGCCCTTTTTGGAAAGTCTTAGCTTGGTGATCAATCAGGGAAAGAGCCAGCTGTTACCCTCCTAGTCCCTGGAGATTTTGGAAGCATGTTTAGACACTCAAGGCAGAGTTTTCCTGCTGGAGGAGAAGGTCAAAAAACTGTTGGATTACCTAGTGCTCTTTTGTATGCAGCAGAATCCCAGCATCTAGGATTATCTTCAGCTCCTTGGATTGATGGTTTCCTAGACAATGGGATGCTGTTCCAAGGGTGCAGAGCAGAGATGGCATCCATCTGTCCAAGAAAGGTCAACGCTTCTTCGGTAGTAGACTGGCTAATCTACTGAAGAGGGCTTTAAACTAGATTCGTTGGGGATGGGTGAAGAAAGCCCCCAGGTAGGTGATACATTAAATACCCTTATGGAAATGGGTAATAGGGGTAACATATGGAAAGCAGTGTTTATAAATGCCCGTAGCATGGGAAATAAGATCCCTGATGTTGAAGCTTTGGTGGGAGTGGCTGACTTGGATTTAGTGGCAGTTACAGAAACATGGTTCACAGAAAACCATGATTGGGATGTAACTATACCTGGCTATACTTTATTCAGAAAGGGCAGGGTAGGAAGAAGGGGAGGAGGAGTGGCACTATATGTAAAAACTACTATTAAAGCTTTGGAATTACAAAGCTTAAAAGGGAGAGAGGAGGTATTGTGGGTTAAACTAGAAAGAGGGAAAGAGAAAGCTATTTGCATTGGTGTGATATGCAGACCTCCCTCACAAGAGGAAGAGGTGGACAGAGAGATAATTGAACACATACGCAGCATTGCTAGGAAAGGGGAAGTGCTACTGATAGGAGGTTTCAATATGCCAGATGTTGATTGGCACATTCCTGCTGCAGTATCATCTAGAAGTAAGGAGATCCTGGGTTCTCTACAGTGAGAACTATTCAGGCAATTGGTAACAGACCCCACACGTGAAGGGGCCATACTGGAGTTGGTGCTTACCAATGGTGAAAGTGTTTCTGATGTAGTGGGAGATCATTTTGCATCCAGTGATCACCAGATGGTGTGGTTCAGTATTAGGACTAGGGCTGTTAGAATCCATTCCAAGGTGTAACAACCCAAACTATGGTTACACGATGCAAGGTTCCACATTAGGAACCACCACCCAGGAAAAAGATTTAGGCATCATTGTGGATACCATGTTAAAACCCTCGGCCCAGTGTGCAGCGGAGGTCAAGAGAGCAGATAGAATGCTAGGTATGATAAGGAAAGGAATGGAAAATAAAACAAAAGATATTATAATGCCTCTATATCGTTCCATGGTGAGACCGCACCTTGAATATTGTGTGCAATTCTGGTCGCCGTATCTTAAAAAGGATATAGCAATTTTAGAAAAGGTTCAAAGAAGAGCCACCAAAATGGTAAAGGGGATGGAAGGATACTCCTATGCAGAAAGGCTAAAAAGGTTAGGGTTCTTTAACCTGGAAAAGAGACGGCAGAGGGGAGATATGATAGAAGTCTATAAATTAATGAACGGAGTGGAACGGGTAAACGTAGATCGATTGTTTACCTTATCAGAATATAGAAAGACTAGGGGACATGCAATGAAGCTACAGGGTAAACTATTTAAGACTAATAAAAGAAAATATTCTTTCACTAAACGTGTAATCAAACTCTGGAATTTGTTACCGGAAGATGTAGTAAAGGCTGTTAGTGTAGCTGGGTTTAAAAAAGGTTTGGACAAGTTCCTGGAGGAAAGGTCCATAAACCATTATTAAGAAGGGACCCAGGATATCAATGCTTGACCCAGTACAAGCATTGCGGAACTTGTGTCTTTTGGGGAAACTGCTAGGTACGTATGACCTAGATTGGCCACTGTTGGAAACAGGATAATGGGCTTGATGGACCTCGGTCTGACCCAGTATGGCATATCTTATGTTCTAAATACCTCAGGGAGTCGTTAGCGGGATGGGAACAGCTGGGGGATGTAGAAAAACAGTGGGCAAAACTGAAAGTGGATATTTTAAGGGCACCAACCTTTTTGTTAAAATGGTAAATAAAGGTAAAAGGAAAAGGAGACCGCTATGGCTTTTGAAAGAAGTAGCTGAAAAAGTGAAGAAAAAGAGGGAGGCCTTCATGAAATACAAGAGATAAAAGAGAGAGGAAGACAAGCATCTATATCTGGAAAAACTTAGAGAAGCTAGCAAAGTAGTCAGGAAGGCAAAGATTCAAAAGGAGGAGGAAATAGCCAATGCAATAAAATGGGGGGATAAGACATTTTTCAGATATGTTAGTGAGAAGAGGAAGGGCAAAAGTGATATTGTCAGACACAAGGGTGCAGGGGAGAAATATGAAGAAGCTGATAAGGATGAAGCAGAATTGCTTAACAAATATTTCTGTTCTGTGTTCACAGATGAAGAACCAGGAGCAAGACCTCAGAAAACACCCACAAACAGGAACAGAAGCGAGAGACATCTTGAACAATTTTCAGAATACTGGGTTCGTGAGAAACTAGCTCAACTTGAAGTAGACAAAGCGATACTGAGGGAACTTGGGGATGTTCTAGCAGCTCCACTGACTGACCTTTTCAATGCCTCGTTGGAGTCGGGAGTGGTGCCAAAGGACTGGAGAGAGGCTCATGTGGTGCCTTTACACAAAAGTGGAAGTAAGGATGTGGTTGAAAACTACAGGCAGGTTAATTTAACTTCGGTGGTCAGTAAATTATTGGAAACACTGCTGAAAGAGAAAATAGTGAGGTTTCTGGAATCCAGCAGATTACAGGATCCGAGGCAGCATTGATTCACCAGAGGCAGGTCTTGTCAGACAAATCTGGTTGATTTCTTTGATTGGGTGACCAGGGAGATGGACCGAGGGAGAGTCCTAGATGTGGCGTATTTAGATTTCAGTAAAGCCTTTGACACTGTTCCTCACATGCGACTTATAAACAAACTGAGCACCCTAGGGATGGACCCTACAGTTACTGCTTGGGTTAGAAATTGGTTTGGTGGGAGGCAACAAAACGTACGGGTAAATGGAGCTCACTCTGAGGAGAAGGATCTTACCAGTGGTGTGCCCCAGGTATCTGTCCTTGGTCCGATTCTTTTTAACATCTTTGTTAGTAATACAGTGAAAGTGCTGTCGGGTAAGGTTTGCCTCTTTGCGGATGATACCAAAATCTGCAATACAGTAGACACCCAGGAAGGCGTAGATAACATGAGCAGAGATCTAGCTAAGCTTGAAGAATGGTCTAGAATTTGGCAGCTGGCATTTAATGTTAAAAAATGTAAGGTCATGCATTTGAGCTGCAGCAATCCAAGGGAGCAATATGGTACAGGGGGTGAAGTACTTTTGTCCACTAAAGAAGAGCGGGACCTAGGCGTGGTTATGCCTGATGATCTTAAAGTAGTTAAACAGGTAGAAAAGGCGACGACAAAAGCTAGAAGGATGCTTGGGTGCATACGGAGAGGAATGGCTAGCAGAAAAAAGGAGATGATAATACCTCTGTATAAGTCTTTGGTGCGACCTCATTTGGAGTATAGTGTTTAATTCTGGAGACCGCACCTTCAAAAGGATGTGAACAGGATGGAGTCGGTGCAGAGGGTGGCTACTAAAATGATTAGTGGTCTTCATTATAAAGCATTTGAAGACAGACTTAAGGATCTTAATATGTACACCTTAGAGGAAAGGCGGGATAAAGGTGATATGATTGAGATGTTTAAATACCTCCGTGGCATAAATGTTCAGGGAGAGAACCTCTTTCAATTGAAAGCAAGTTCTGCTACGAGGGGACATGGGATGAGGGTAAAGGGAGATAGATTCAGGAGTGATATGCGGAAATATTTCTTTACGGAAAGAGTAGTGGATCCATGGAATAGTCTCCCAGTGGAGGTAGTAGAGATGAGGACAGTAACTGAATTCAAAAAAGCATGGGACAAACACAGAGGATCTCTAAAGGTAAAAAGGGGACTTTTGTAGTTGTTATGGAAGGACAGACTAGATAGGCCATGTGGTCTTTTTCTGTCGTCATATTTCTATGTTTCTATGTTTCTATCATCAGTAAGATCCAGGGAAAATCATCCAGCAATAAGCCTTTCCCCAGATGACGGGGCTGCTGCCATCACCACAGGCTGGATATCACCATCAATGGGAGTGGGAGCTTGATCATGAACTCCTGAGAACTCAGGGTCAACTGAGTAAGCAAGGAATGCTGGAGTGATCGCATGTGAGCATGTGCCCACAGCATTATCTCTATGGTTACATAGAAATATGACGACAGAAAAAAAATCACATGGCCTATCTAGTCTGTCCTTCCATATCAACAACTACAACAGTCCCATTTTTACCTTTAGAGATCCTCTGTGTTTGTCCCATGCTTTTCTGAATTCAGTTACTGACCTCATCTCTACCATCTCCACTGGGAGACTATTCCACGGATCCACTACTCTTTCCGTAAAGAAATATTTCCGCATGTCACTCCTGAATCTATCTCCCTTCACCCTCATCCCATGTTCTCTCGTAGCAGAACTTGCTTTCAATTGAAAGAGGTTCTCTCCCTGAACATTTATGCCAAGGAGGTATTTAAACATCTCAATCATATCACCTTTTGTGAGACCATGCCGGTCCTAGGCGGTTGCCTAGACCCGGGATAGCCTAGAGTTGTGGTAAATAAAGGACACTGTAGTCGTGATCCAAATGAAATTAAAGTTGGGTTTTATTCCCCTTCCCTTGAGGATGTCGTAGAATAAGGGACAACATAAAGAAAGGTTGTTTTCACCAGGGTAAAGGATGTTTAACCAAAAATAATCATGCTTCTTTCCAGCAATAAAGTCCAACACTTTTCAATGTGCAAAATACAGTTTCTTTCTTGCTCTTTTCGTTTAACAAAGACTCTCTATATCATCAGTCACGCATACAGCACGTTCCATGGGTTCAAGGATATTTTCTGAGCTATTGCTCTCCCATTGCATAGGGCTAAGACCTGTCCCTGTATAAGGACACGGAGCCCCTATGAAGCTGCTCTCTGTGTCTTGCTCTGGGGAAACCTCAGTTGCCACCAGTGGGAGCGGCTTTTGTATGTCCCAGATATCAGGAGCTGTGCTGGGGATTTCTTCCCACGTCTCGGGCCAATAAGAGTTCCCTTGCTGGTTATAAGCCTTTCTTCTATCCCAGAGACTCCCTTTTCTCCCCTTAGTAAAAACAGGGTACTTATCTTTTCTTTTGGAGAAGATGAGCTCAAACCCCTCAGCTTCCAGCCAAGGTTTTCTTTCTGCCCTGCAGCCTGCTCTTCTGTGGGAACCCTGGTTATGATGTCTGGCTGAGGGAAACTCACTTCCTGCTTCCCATGTGCTTCTTTGGTCGTGACCTCTACCTTTTGTTAACTGGACAGTTTGCCTTGGTGTGAGGACCCCTCTGGCTGGGAAGACCTTGCTGCAGTTTTGCTTATCCCACCTAGGTTTGCCAGCCTGCCTTTCTCCAGCCCTGGTTCTCCAAGGTAACGTGTCTTCCTGCAATTGCTTGGAATTTCTACTCTCACCTTCTCTCCAAGCCTGCCTGAAACAGCAGTCAGAGTTCCTTTGGTCTCTGCCTTCCTCCTGGCATTCAAGCTCCGGCTCCAGCCCTAATCCAGGCTCCAGCTTCCACTGCCAATGCTCATTCTGCTGCTTCCAACTCTCTTCCTTGTCCTTGTTCCCCTTGTTCTCCCCTTGTGAGATTTCCCACCTGCTTTTATCTCTCAGCTCCTCTAACGTGGAACGTGAGTCTGAGTCCAGGTGAGCCTGATTGGCACTCTCAATTCTTACTGCGTCACTACAACCCTGTGGAAAGTTTGTTTTCCTTTTCCCTGCCTCTCTGCACTGTGAATGCTGCAACTGCCGCTGAGGCTGCAAGGTAAGCTCTTCTTCCTTTTCATTTCTTAATGTTTCAGGGTTTGTGTTTTCTAACTCCTGACAGGTAAGCCCTTCCTCCACATTGTCCTTTAATGTTTCAGGCTTAGTGCTGTCTAGCTCCTGACAAGTAAGTTCTTCCTTTGCATTGTTCTTTAATGTTTCAGGCCTAGTGCTGTCTAGCTCCTGACAAGTAAGCTCTTCCTCTGCACTACCCTTTAATATTCCAGGTTTTGTGCTGTCTACCTCATGACATATCCCCCCTCTTAAGCTATTTCGGGCTGGGGAACATATGTCCTTACAGCACGAAATACAGGTTACGACAGTCGCCTTGACCGGCCGCTGTACCTGCAACTTCCCAACTGCTGCTGTCCGCTCTTGCCAGGGTTTCAGGACGTTGATGTGATACACCTGACGGCGTCCCTTGTCTGTTTCGACCACATAGGAGACTGGTCCCTTGCGATCTATTACCATGTAGGGCCCCCTCCACTGAGCTTCAAATTTCGGCCCAGGGTCCGCTACCATAACAACTACCTTATCCCCAATTGTGAGCTGACGGGGCTTTTTCCCCCGGTCGTAATATTTCTTCTGCAGCCGTTGAATGCTGTTCTGCCGCCTGTGAGGCCCTCTGCAACCGCGACCTAAGTTCCTGTAGGAACTGCGGTATTCCTACTTCCTCTCGTTTTGGCTCCACCCACTGATCCCTTAAAATGTCAAGTATGCCCCTTGGAGCTCGGCCGAACATTAGCTCGTATGGGGAAACTCCTAACGAGGCCTGTGTGCTCTCCCTGCTTGCATACAAAGCAAATGGGAGCATAATATCCCAATCGGCCATTTTCCCGTTTAATCCCCGACTTAATAATTGTTTGAGGGTCTGATTAAACCGTTCTACCATCCCGTTGGCCTGGGGATGGTATGCTGATGTTTTCAAGTGACGGATCCCGAAGGCATCCCAGACTTGGGTCAAGTATCGGGACAGGAAATTGCTCCCCCTATCTGTTAGCATTTCCTTCGGGAACCCTACTTCACAAAATATCTTGATAAGTTCCCCCGCTATTGTTCTGGCTGAAATGTTCCTTAGCAGTATAGCCCAGGGGAACCGGGTGGCCTGATCCATGATGACTAGGATATATTGGAACCCTCTAGGGGTCCTTACTAAGGGACCGACGATGTCCATCGCCATCCGTCATATAGGTTCGGCTATAGTGGGCATTGGTATCAAAGGCACCCCCTTAGGTTTTGCGGCAGAGACCCTCTGACACGCAGGGCATGCCTCACAGAAACGCTTGGTTTCCTGGAACACACCTGGCCAGTAGAAACGGGCCAGCACCTGGTCTAGGGTACCTACAACCCCTTTATGTGCCCCTACCGGGTGGTCATGGGCCAACCTCATTACCGTTGCTTTAAAAGGAGTGGGTACTACTAGCTGTTTCCTCACAGCCCCAGTCTGTGGATCATTACTTTCCCTATACAGCAACTCCTCTTCTAGGAAAAATCTGGGAAGAGTATCTCCATCGGACTGTGCATATTCAAAAGCGCGCCTTAAGGCGGGATCCGCTTTTTGTTCCTTTGCAAATGAGGGAAACTTTTGTACTAGCTCTTCGGGTACCCAGGGACAACCTATCCCCTCTCCTGCCCTTGCTCTTAGCTGGGCCCTATTGTGGCGCTCTCGCCTCCTATCACCCTTACTTTTCTTGACTGCTTTCTTTGGAGGGTTGATCAAACCTTCATGGCTGGGTAGTTCTCCTAACCCATCCTCTAGGGGTGTATCTTCTTCTTCTTCCTGCGGTGCAACTTTTTCCTCCGAAGGAGGGTCACTATCCTCCTCGGGTTCAAAGTTCTCCCGTGAACTGTGGGCCTGGGACCTTGTGGACACTAGTCCCCTTTTCTCTTGCCTGCCCTCCCCTATGCCCCTATAAAAATGTGGCCAATCTTGACCTAAAACTATGTCATAGGGTAAATGGGGAATTACTGCTACTAGGAGCTTCCTATGTGTGCCTAGTGCTTTTACTAACACCCTATATTGAGGATAAGAGGTGGATGACCCGTGTATACAACGGATCTTGCTATTGCCTTCTGGCTGATTCAGGGGAACTGCTTCACTGTCCTGTAGAAAACCCCAAATGTTTTCTGACACCATTGTTTGTTCAGCTCCTGAATCCAATAAAGCCTTGGCCAACACCCCCTGCACTTCCACCTCAAGGTGAAAGCCTTCTTGCTTGTATTGTGCTTTTTCACCCATTAGTGCCGTGCACTCTCTGCATTCATACCTCTTGTGACCCCTCCTCCCACATTTAAAACATATTATGCAAGAGTCATGGGCTATACCTTTACTTCTACATTTTTCTGTAGTTGGTATGCTCAATCCTGGGTCTTTCATAACTCTACCAGAGTTTGCCATGCCACACGAGCCGCTAGCCCCTCCTTGGGATCCATGGGCTACCTCAGCCTCCATGAATTTCTCTGTTAGGAGAGTAGCCTCGTCCGTCGTCTGGCGGTTCTGTAGAGTGAGGAATGACCTTACCTCTACAGGCACAGCTTCACAGAATTGCTCTAACACAAGCATATCTAAAACACTTTCCATTGTCTTCCCTTCCGGCATGAGCCACTTCCATACAAGGCTACGAATCCGCTGGCCTAGTGCCTTCGGAGTTTCACCCTGTTGGATCTTTGTAGCCCTCAACATTCTACGATATACCATAGGCGATAGGCCTAGCCTATCCCGTATAGCTGCTTTCACATTGGCATACTCATTAGCCTGGGCGGCCGGCATAGCCTTGTATGCCGCCAGAGCTTCTCCCGTCAGGGAGGTAGCTAGGCGAACCACCCACTGTTGCTCGGGCCAGCCTGCACCACGAGCTACACGCTCAAAGGCTTCCAGAAAATCGTCTATATTGTCTTTTCCTGACCACTGTCCAAAAGACAAAATGCCACATGTCTGTGGGCCTACCCCACCAAAGTGTCCTTCAGTTTTCCTCTCGGCTTGCCGCTCCTGCAGTACCGCCTGCAACAAGTCCGTCAGCGGCTTTTGCTGTATCTGCATGGCAGCTAGGACTTGTACTTGGCACTGCTGGGCAAGTTCGCGTTGCTTCTCGAATTGGAGCCCCATCCACTTCAGGATATCCGCTGGTGACTCCATGTTGGCAACCTGAGTCAGGTGGTGATTCTGGCCTTGAGAAGGTCTTTGACTGCTCCCGGTTCCTGGAGTTGTCTGGGCGTGGTTCCACCTCCTTCCTGTTGCGTCCTCTGGCGCTGGTGACTCCGTCCCTCTTGCACGGTGTCCTCTTTTCTGGCATCCAAGAACTACGCCATTTGTGAGACCATGCCAGTCCTAGGCGGTTGCCTAGACCCGGGATAGCCTGGAGTTGTGGTAAATAAAGGACACTGTAGTCGTGATCCAAATGAAATTAAAGTTGGGTTTTATTCCCCTTCCCTTGAGGATGTCATAGAATAAGGGACAACATAAAGAACGGTTGTTTTCACCAGGGTAAAGGATGTTTAACCAAAAATAATCATGCTTCTTTCCAGCAATAAAGTCCAACACTTTTCAATGTGCAAAATACAGTTTCTTTCTTGCTCTTTTCGTTTAACAAAGACTCTCTATATCATCAGTCATGCATACAGCACGTTCAATGGGTTCAAGGATATTTTCTGAGCTATTGCTCTCCCATTGCATAGGGCTAAGACCTGTCCCTGTATAAGGACACGGAGCCCCTATGAAGCTGCTCTCTGTGTCTTGCTCTGGGGAAATCTCAGTTGCCACCAGTGGGAGCGGCTTTTGTATGTCCCAGATATCAGGAGCTGTGCTGGGGATTTCTTCCCACGGCTCGGGCCAATAACAGTTCCCTTGCTGGTTATAAGCCTGGCTTCTATCCTGGAGACTCCCTTTTCTCCCCTTAGTAAAAACAGGGTACTTATCTTTTCTTTTGGAGAAGATGAGCTCAAAACCCTCAGCTTCCAGCCAAGGTTTTCTTTCTGCCCTGCAGCATGCTCTTCTGTGGGAACCCTGGTTATGATGTCTGACTGTGGGAAACTCACTTCCTGCTTCCCATGTGCTTCTTTGGTCATGACCTCTGCCTTCTGTTAACTGGACAGTTTGCCTTGGTGTGAGGACCCCTCTGGCTGGGAAGACCTTGCTGCAGTTTTGCTTATCCCACCTGGGTTTGCCAGCCTGCCTTTCTCCAGCCCTGGTTCTCCAAGGTAACGTGTCTTCCTGCAATTGCTTGGGATTTCTACTCTCACCTTCTCTCCAAGCCTGCCTGAAACAGCAGTCAGAGTTCCTTTGGTCTCTGCCTTCCTCCTGGCATTCAAGCTCCGGCTCCAGTCCTAATCCAGGCTCCAGCTTCCACTGCCAATGCTCATTCTGCTGCTTCCAACTCTCTTCCTTGTCCTTGTTCCCCTTGTTCTCCCCTTGTGAGATTTCCCACCTGCTTTTATCTCTCAGCTCCTCTAACGTGGAACGTGAGTCTGAGTCCAGGTGAGCCTGATTGGCACTCTCAATTCTTACTGCGTCACTACAACCCTGTGGAAAGTTTGTTTTCCTTTTCCCTGCCTCCCTGCACTGTGAATGCTGCAACTGCCCCTGAGGCTGCAAGGTAAGCTCTTCTTCCTTTTCATTTCTTAATATTTCAGGGTCTGTGTTTTCTAACTCCTGACAGGTAAGCCCTTCCTCCACATTGTCCTTTAATGTTTCAGGCTTAGTGCTGTCTAGCTCCTGACAAGTAAGTTCTTCCTTTGCATTGTTCTTTAATGTTTCAGGCCTAGTGCTGTCTAGCTCCTGACAAGTAAGCTCTTCCTCTGCACTACCCTTTAATATTCCAGGTTTTGTGCTGTCTACCTCATGACACTTTATCCCGCCTTTCCTCTAAGGTGTAGATATTAAGATCCTTAAGTCTGTCTTCATATGCTTTATAATGAAGACCACTAATCATTTTAGTAGCCACCCTCTGCACCGACTCCATCCTGTTCACATCCTTTTGAAAGTATTATCATCTCCTTTTTTCTGCTAGCCATTCCTCTCCGTATGCACCCAAGCATCCTTCTAGCTTTTGTCGTCGCCTTTTCTACCGGTTTAACTACTTTAAGATCATCAGACACAACCATGCCTAGGTCGCGCTCCTCTTTAGTGGACAAACGTACTTCACCCCCTATACTATATTGCTCCCTTGGATTGCTGCAGCCCAAATGCATGACCTTACATTTTTTAACATTAAATCCCAGCTGCCAAATTCTAGACCATTCTTCAAGCTTAGTTAGATACCTCCTCATGTTATCTACCCCTTCCTGGGTGTCTACTCTATTGCAGATTTTGGTATCCTCCACAAAGAGGCAAACCTTACCTGAAAGCCCTTCTGCTATATCACTAACAAAGATGTTAAAAAGAATCGGACCAAGGACAGATCCCTGGGGCACACCACTGATAACATCATTCTCCTCAGAGTGAGCTCCATTTACTTGTACTCTTTGTCGCCTACCACCCAACCAATTTCTAACCCAAGGAGTAACTTTAGGGTCCATGCCTAGGGTGCTCAGTTTGTTTATAAGTCGCCTGTGAGGAACAGTGTCAAAGGCTTTACTGATATCTAAATACACCACATCTAGGGCTCTCGCTCGGTCCAATTCCCTGGTCACCCAGTAAAAGAAATCAATCAGATTTGTCTGACAAGACCTGCCTCTGGTGAATCCATGCTGCCTCGGTTCCTGTAATCCGCTGGACTCCAGAAACCTCACTATTTTCTCTTTCAGCAGTGTTTCCAATTATTTACTCACCACCGAATTTAAACTAACTGGCCTGTAGTTTTCAACCACATCCTTACTTCCGCTTTTGTGTAAAGGCACCCCATGAGCCTCTCTCCAGTCCTTTGGCACCACTCCTGACTCCAACAAGGCATTGAAAAGATCAGTCAGTGGAGCTGCTATAACGTCCCCAAGTTCCCTCAGTATTCTAGGGTGTATCCCATCCGGTCCCATCGCTTTGTCTACTTTAAATTGAGATAGTTTCTCACGGACACAGTCTTTTGAAAATTGTTCAAGATGTCCTTTGCCTCTGTTCCTATTTGTGGGTGTTTTCTGAGGTTCCTCTCCTGGTTCTTCATCTGTGAACACAGAACAAAAATATTTGTTAAGCAATTCTGCTTTATCCTTATCGGCTTCTACATATTCCTCCCCTGCACCCTTGAGTCTGACAATACCACTCTTGCCCTTCCTCTTCTCACTAATATATCTGCAATGCAATGTGTGCCTTCGAGTCAGTCCTGACTCCTGGCGACCCAGAAGCTCCTGGATTTTCTTGGCAGTGTCACTGGAAGTAGATTGCCAGGCCTTTCTTCCGAGGCAGTGGAGGCTTAAATGACTTGCCCAAGGCCACAAGGAGTGGTAGTGGGAATCGAACCATGGTTGTTTGGTTACCAAGCCAGTGTTCTAACCACTAGGCTACTCCTCTGAAAAATGTCTTATCCCTCCATTTTATTGCTTTGCTATTTCCTCCTCCTTTTGAATCTTTGCCTTCTTGACTACTTTGCTAGCTTCTCTAAGTTTTCCCAAATACAGATGCCTGTCTTCCTCTCTCTGTGATCTCTTGTATTGCATGAAGGCCTCCCTCTTTTTCTTCACTTTTTCAGCTACTTCTTTCAAAAACCATAGCGGTCTCCTTTTCCTTTTACCTTTATTTACCATTTTAACAAAAAGGTTGGTTGCCCTTAAAATATCCCCTTTCAGTTTTTCGCACTGTTTTTCTACATCCCTCAGCTGTTCCCATCCAACTAACGACTCCCTGAGGTATTGGCTCATCTTCGCAAAGTTAGTCTTCCTAAAGTCTAAGATCCTCGCCTTTGAATGGATTCTAACAGCCCTAGTCCTAATACTGAACCACACCATCTGGTGATCACTGGATGCAAAATGATCTCCCACTACAACATCAGAAACACTTTCACCTTTGGTAAGCACCAAGTCCAGTATGGCCCCTTCACGTGTGGGGGCTGTTTCCAATTGCCTGAATAGTTCTCCCTGTAGAGAATCCAGGATCTCCTTACTTCTAGATGATACTGCAGCAGGAATGTGCCAATCAACATCTGGCATATTGAAATCTCCTATCAGTAGCACTTCCCCTTTCCTAGCAATGCTGCGCATGTCTTCAATTAACTCTCTGTCCACCTCTTCCTCTTGTGAGGGAGGTCTGTATATCACACCAATGTAAATAGAATTCTCTTTCCCTCTTTCTAGTTTAACCCACTATGCCTCCCCTCTCCCTTTTAAGCTCTGTAATTCCAAAGCTTTAATAGTAGTTTTTACATATAGTGCCACTCCTCCCCTACTTCCTACCCTGTCCTTTCTGAATAAAGTATAGCCATGTATAGTTACATCCCAATCATGGTTTTCTGTGAACCATGTTTCTATAACTGCCACTAAATCCAAGTCAGCCACTCCCACCAAAGCTTCAATATCAGGGATCTTATTTCCCATGCTACGGGTATACACACTGCTTTCCATATGTTACCCCTGTTACCCATTTCCATAAAGTTATTTAATGTATCACCTACCTGGGGGCTTTCACTTACCTGGGGGCTTTCTTCATCCTTCCCCAACAAATCTAGTTTAAAGCCCTCTTCAGTAGATTAGCCAGTCTACTACTGAAGACGTGTTGACCTTTCTTGGACAGATAGATGCCATCTCTGCTCTGCAACCCTAGGAACAGCATCCCATGGTCTAGGAAACCAAAACGCTCTCGATGACACCATCCACGCAGCCATGCATTCATCTCCAGGATGTGAGCTTCTCTGCCTTGGCCTTTACCCTCAACAGGGAGGATTGAAGAGAACACCACCTGTGCACCTAACTGCTTCACCCTCTGTCCCAGAGCCATGAAGTCACTTTTGATACGTTCCGAGGTATACCAGGCAGTATCATTTGTTCCAACATGGATTAGCAACATTGGGTAATAGTCAGTGGGCTTGATGAGTCTCGGCAAACTCTCCATAACATCTTGGATTTTGGCACCAGGGAGACAGCATACCTCTCTGGACATCAAGTCTGGTCGGCAGATAGACGCCTCAGTACCCCTCAGAAGAGAGTCTCCAACCACCACTACCCTTCGTTTCCTTTTGGTCACTGATTCTGCAACTTTGGGGTACTTGAGCTCTGGTTCTTCCCTTTCCAGGGATGCTTTCACCTCCTCCACTTCCAGGGCTGCATAATGGTTCTTCAGTTCAAGGGCTGGAGAAGTTGGATTGGTGTTTTTGCAGGCTCTGGTGACTTGTGTCCAACCATCGACATTCTGTTGGCTCCCATCTTCTCCTCTGCTGGAGAGCTTGGTTGCTGCAAGAAGCATCTCATCAATGTACTTCCCACTGTCTTGAATGCTCCTCAGCCTCGCCACCTCCTCTCTGAGTTCCTCCACTTGTTTCCTCAGAGCATGCAGGCACCCTGCACATGGAACCGGTCCTTCAACTGGCATTAGGACCTCTGTCTGGACTGAAGCAGAAGCTGTAACGGGGGCAATAGCTTTAGCGATACGATTTTTCCCAGGCATTGTTCTGTTCGTGGAGCTTAGGTATCTGTTAAAGCAAAAGAGAGAGATCTACTAAGTACCAGCCGGTTTCCCAGCTGTCCTTTCAGAGAAAAAGCAGTTAAATCTCCTTAATTATATTCATAATCTGCTGGTCCAATTCTCTGTGCTTTGTCAAATGGGGAGGTGCCCTATAAAGCAAGACTACTCGCTAGGGGTGGGTGGGAGTCGGGGTTTGTAGGGAGGGAACTAACACCTGATTAGGTGTTAGCAGTTCCCAAAGCTGAAGAGGTTACTGGAGTTCAACCACCTACTGTGCTCAAGGAAAGTCCCACTAAAGCACCAAAAAGAATGTAACCTTGCTTTAAAAATGTACAAAAAACCCTTTTAAGAGCTCCCAGTTAGAGAGGTAACAATTTAATATAATAAAACAAACCCTTAAATCCTTACTGTTGGTTGATCTGGAGAGCTCCTGTAGGAAAGCCTGAACAGGGCAGGGCACTGGAGCCTTTTATGCAGGCCCTCAGCTGCTCTCAGGTAATCAGGCCCACTAACTCCTGATTAGGTGTTAGCAGTTCCCAAAGCCGAAGAGGTTACTGGATTTCAACCACCTACTGTGCTCAAGGAAAGTCCCACTAAACCACCAAAATGAAAGTAACCTTGCTTTAAAAATGTACAAAAAACCCTTTTAAGAGCTCCCAGTCAGAGAGCTAACAATTTAATATAATAAAACATGATGGATGCTAGTATCTCAGGCTGGGGAGCTCATTGCCAAGACCATACAGTCCAGGGCTGTTAGAACTGCAGGGAAGTGATATGGTCCAAAAACTGCCTCAAGGTGAAGACCATCAGATTGGCTTTCCTGTGTTTCTGGTCCTTGATCAAGGGCCAGGTGGTTTGAGTGTTTTGGACAACACCATGATGATATTTATTTAACTGGTTTCTATAGTGCCTTATCTTTCAATCAAAGCAGTTTACATTACATAATTACTACAAATAAGTACTGGATATAGTCCCTTGTCCCCAAAGGGCTCACAATCTATGTGTACCTGAGGCAATGGAGGGTTAAGTGGCTTGCCCAAGGTGTGCCTATAGGACAAGAAACCCCAGTCCCTCCAGCTTAAGATTGCTGTCCCCACGCAGGACTTGAACCCCTGGCCCTCCAGACTGAAGTACCATCTCCTAACCACCAGGCCATTCCTCCCTGGTGGTAGCTTATATCAATTGGGAAGACGGCATGAGGAGTGCTGGGGTAGCTCTTGAGCTGGTTCTGCTGTTTGCCTGGGCAGAGAAGAACCACCTAGACTTATCAGTTCAGCAGATTGCTGGGATTGACAGTGTGGAAGCGGACTTCCTCAGCTGGCACTCTCTGGATTCGGGTGAGTGAGACTTGTCAGGAGGAATTTGAGATGATTCTGGCCTGCTGGGGTTGCCCCAGAATGGATCTGATAGCAACCCACTCCAGTGACCAAAGTTTGCCGCTTCTTCAGTCAATGCACAGATATAAGGTTTGAGGGCATTGAAGCCCCGACCCAGCCTTGGCTAAGTTAGCACTTACTATACATGTTTCCTTCATAGCCCCTGGTTGGGCATGTGATTCGGCATATAGAATATGATCCTGGAAGGGTTGTCCTGTTGGTGCCAGACTGGATGAGGAGGGCGTGGTTCAGAGACCTGATGTGGCTCCTTCAGGCACCTCCTCTTCAATTGCCTCTGACTCGGGGCAGGGGACGATCATCCGTGAAGACCCGGTTCCCTTCTCGTTTATGGCTTTGCTTTTGAAAGGAGATAGCTAGTGCATAAGGGCTATCCTTTGGTGATGGTTGCCATTCTGCTCAGAGCCTGGGGGAGGTCTATCAAGCTAGCATATGTGCGAGTCTGGAGCCTCTTTGAGCAATGGTGTGGCGCTCGTCAGTTGGCTCCTGAGTAGGCTTTATTGGCTTTTCTACAAGATGTCCTAAAGATGGGCCTTTCCCTTTTCTCCCAGAAAGTTCAGGTGGCAGCTTTGGTCTGTTTGCAAGGTCCAGTGGCTGGTAAGTATCTGATCTTGCACCCAGATGTCTCGCGCTTTCTCCAGGGGGTTTTGTGTCTGCATCCTCTCTTCCAATCTGTGGTACCTTCTTGAGATCTTTGTCTGGTGCTCAGGGCTCTGATGTTGGCGCCCTTTGAGCTGTTGAAGTGCACTACTTTGAAGGATTTGATGCTCAAGATGGTCTTCTTGGTAGCAATTTGTTCCACAAGGTGTATTTCGGAGCTACAGGGTCTGTCTTGCTGAGATCCTTATCTGTTTTTTTCAAGGGAGGCCATTTCCATTTGGCCTGTGCCTTCCTTCTTGCCTAAGGAAGTTTCTCCCTTTCATGTGAACCAGGTGGTTTGCCTGTTCTTCTTCTCTAAGGAGCAGTGTCTGTGGAAGGATAAGGATCTTCACTTTCTGGATTGCCAGAGGATGCTTCTTTGGTATTTGGAGGTTACAATTCTTTTTGTAAGCCCAAACATCTTTTTGTGCTGTTTGCTGGACCACGCAAGGGTGATGTGGCAACTAAGTCAACTTCGGGGTACTTGATATGCCTTGGCATATCTGTTGTGGAACCGGACAGTTCTGGAGGGTTTATATGCCCATTCTATCTGAGTACAAACATCCTCATGGGCGGAGCTCAACAGCCCCTGCAGACATTTGTCGGGCAGCAACCTGGCCATCATTTTCCACTTTTGTCAAGCATTACTGCTTGGATGTCCACATGTGAGCAGACGTGGCCTGTGACCAATGTTCCCTCTAATTTTCTGTAGGCTGTGTGCGCATAAAATATCAGCTGTGTGCAGCTTTTGAAGGAAGGTTAAATTTTTGTGCGCCACATAACGACACTCTGAGATATATACTTTAAAATTTGACTACACGTCAGAATACAGTATGTACACCACATTGATTTTAATCAAATTAAATGAAAATAGACGATTACTAAATGAAGCGGGAAATTTCTAGTAATTACAAACATAACTTTTAAATTTTAAGACATCTGTGTTGTTTTCTATCAGAATCAGAGCCGTAATTTTTGTGCGCTCTGTTGTAAAGTATGTGCGCTCGCTCGGCGAGGTGTGTGCGCGCGCACACGCGCACAGCTTAGAGGGAACAGTGCCTGTGACTCAAGGGTTTTGTGAACTACTATGTCTTCTTCCCACCTAGCAGAGTGGAGAAGTAGCATAATGGTTAAGAACACTGGCTTGGGATCCCAGAGACCAGGGTTCAATTCCCACTAGTACACCTTGGGCAAGTCACTTAACCCTCCATTGCCTCAGCAAAATCTAAGTATCTATGTCCCTGTTTAATGTACATTACTAAGTTTAAGTTTCAATGTAAATTGCTTTGATTGAAATGATAAAGCAGTATATAAAACCTGTTAAATAAATAAAGAACTTTGGTACAGTTGTGGTCAGCATTGTTGGCACCTTTGCAACTCAACCACTTAATGTCCAATATGTCCTAAAAAAAAGTGTCCAGTGAAATGGTTTAGGACAATATGTGCACACATAACCACTTAACCCTCCATTGCCCCATGTTCCCTGTAAAATAGTTGTTTCCAAGTTATAATGCCCTCTTCAATGTAATTCCAGTTTGTTCAATGTAAACCACCTCGATATCATGAAAGGCAGTAGATAAGAAATGTTAAATAAATAAATACATATTTGACACATAAAAGAATCAAATAAAAGAAGACCAATTGAAAAAGGAAAAGTATAAAAACTAGGACATTGTCAGGACATGATTACTACTGAAAATTAATTTTTTGTCAGAACTAATGCCATGAAGATAATAATCCTCTCATAGCATAACGCTCCTTTTTTTCTTTTTTATGTTTCTGGGGACGCAACCCCAAAATCATTACCCAAGGGATACTAAAATCCATAGGGTAAAATCGATTTAGTGCAGGAAATTAATCCAGACTATCTGGATCCTAATTATTTAAGATAGATCACTCCAAAAGATAGATCCTAGACCAAATATGGTTCACTAAAAAACGCTATGTCTCATCATACAATTAGGACTATCGCAGAATGGCAAACCAACAATGTATATTACGCAGCCTAATTTTCGATCTTCATACGGCTATTGAAAATGTACTTAGCTTTCCAAGAAGAATGTCTTTTGGACCCATACGGAAGTCCGTTTGAATGCTTATTTTGACTGGATAAATTCTTTATCTGAGGATTTGAAGTTTACGCCTAAATATCATTATGAGTCCATTGAATTTTTGGACTTACGATTGTTTAAAGATCACTCTATAATAAAATCTACACTGTTTCGAAAGACGGTTCAACGTAATACCCTATTGCATTTTCAAAGCTACCGTACAGGATCATTACAACGGGGCTTACCTGTTGACCAATTTATTAGGTTACATAGATTATGTTCTACAATTGAAGATTTTCAAAGACAAGCCTATAATTTAAAGCTCCAGCTATGTGAAAAGGGATATCCACAGTCTATCATCAATAGGGCATACCGTAGAGCACGATACAACCATGCCGAATGGTGGCAGACGGATATGAGAGCCCCATGGAGGAATCGGGTGAGCCTAGCCCTTTTGTGGGTACTTTGCCTTATATGCCCCAGTCTATGGAAATTGTATCTATTCTTAAGAAACATTCGCCGGTATTATCATTACATCAGTGTTTTGATAGGTCTTTAATGTTGGCTTTTAGAAGAGGCCACAATATCGTGGATTGGATAGTTCATACTATAGAAGATACTCCTTTACCGCAAATTAAGGGTCATTTTAAATGTCAGAACTGTGATTTCTGTGCTTTAACACTGGAAGGCTCTATATGGGAACATCCTATGAGTCATTGTATGTTATATAGTAAATTTTATACTACTTGTTTGACCACTTTCGTAGTCTATATGTTGGTTTTACCATGTAATAAAATGTATATTGGAAAAACCACACGGAACATGAAGAAGAGATTACAGCAACATTGGTCTCGGATTACTACCAAAGTGCTATCTGCTCCTGTGGCCCAACATTGTTTTGATTACCAACATTCTTTTCAGGATCTACGTTGGCGAATTCTGGACCACATCCCAGAAAAGACACGGGACGGTGATCGTGAATCTCACCTCCTTTACCGGGAACAGTATTGGATTTATACTTTGAATTCATTGGCACGTTATGGCCTAAATCCTTCTTTGGATTGGTGGAGTATACTTTGAGTGATCACTATAAATCAAGGGGTGGAATTAATGCAATTGTTCATGATCTTATTAGCTCTCGATTAGTCATGTGACTTATGACGAGGGGACAAAAATAGTGAATGAGCCCCTGGTCTTTTCAAATCTGCAACGGAGTTTTGAAGAAGGGCTAGGAGGATCTAAAGCCCGAAATGCAACGTTGGGTTATATTGAGTTGCAAACAGTAAAAAGACTATCTGGATCAGTTTCAAGAAGACCCTATGACGCCTGACGCAGTATACCTCCTTTCTGTTCCATCAATGGAGGATTTCAGTTTTTCTTAAACATCAGTCTTGGATGTGGACATTCTTCTTGGAAAGCTAAGTACATTTTCAATAGCCGTATGAAGATCGAAAGTTAGGCTGCGTAATATACGTTGTTGGTTTGCCATTCTGCGATATAGCGTTTTTTAGTGAACCAGATTTGGTCTAGGATCTCTTTTGGAGTGATCTATCTTAAATAATTAGGATCCAGATAGTCTGTTTGGATTAATTTCCTGCACTAGATCGATTTTACCCTACGGATTTTAGTATCCCTTGGGCATTGATGTTGGGGTTGCGTCCCCAGAAACATAAAAAAGAAAAAAAGGAATGTTATACTATGAGAGGATTATTATCTTCATGGCATTAGTTCTGACAAAAAATTAATTTAAAGTAGGTATATCTTTTTAGAATTGCAATAATATTACTTGTGGGATATAGTTTTCAGGTTTAGGTAGTTAAATAGTTAAGGACATGATTACTGGCACCCTTATAAACAATTCAAATCAGTTTGAACAGAAGAACCACATTCCCATTGCTGTAAAATTAGACACACCTGTGATCAATTGTCATTACTCACATGACTTGAATCAACCATTTTCAAAATGGTGAAGACAAGAGAGCTGCCCGAGACCATTAGAAAAGGCATTGCCATCAAACTTCAAAGGGTTACAAGGCCATCTCCAAAGACCTTGGGATTCATGTGTCTACAGTTCACATTGTTATTAAAATGATTTCTGCTCATGGAACTGTCAAGAAGCTCATAGAACATGGTAGGAAGAGGAAAATTAATCCAAGAGGTTTTTGAAGGTTAGTGTGAACTATTGGAAAAATACCACATACAATATTCAAAGAGCTTAAGGCTGACCTGGAGCAATCTGGAGTGGTGGTTTCAACCATCACCATATGCCACGTACTAAACAAAGAAGGACTTCATGGGCAAAGGCCAAAGAGGACGCCACTGCTCAAAGACAGACATAAAAAGGTAAGCCTGGTCTTTCCCAAACCCACCTTGAGAAACCACAATCCTTCTGGGAAAATGTTCTGTGGACAGATAAAACCACACTTGAGCTCTTTGGCAATGTAGACCAGCGATACATTAAAAGGCAAAGAAATGAAGCTTATAAGGACAAATAACATCTTTCTTACAGTTAAGTGTGATGGAGGTTCCCTAATGTTGTGGGGCTGTTCTGCTACCTCAGGAACTGGAGGCCTGGGACATATTAAAGTAATCATGAAATCAGAGAACTACTAAGGTATTTTGGAGCTTCAGAATGGTGACACTATAGTCTTCCTCAACTCCTCACTCTCCAATCTTTTGAATATCTGACAGCCTCCCCCCCCCCCCCTCCCAGGATTGGATGTCTGGTCTTACATATGGGCATCAAAATTTTAAATCCAGCCTTGACATTCTCCTTAAGCATTTTTGTTTTGTTATTGATCTTTAATTTCTATTTCATTGGTATAGAAATGTTGCCAACTAAATTGAACTGGCCTTTTTCCCTATAAGAAAACTAAGGTCAAGAAACAAAGAGAGGGATTTTAGAAAGGTCATCCAAGTGCAATCTGGGCCATCTAAGCCAGAATGCCTGGGGAAAAAAGCAGGCATGTCCAGGTGCAGCCATGATTTCACAAATTTGGACGTGTCTGACATGCAGGCTGACCCGTCCACTAGGTGAGATAAGCAGGCACCTAGGGCACCCGACTCAGGTGGGTGGCAGGTACGGCACACATGATGGGCCGCACTGTCCCCACTCCCCCTCAGCTGCCACCAATTCCATTTGAGGGAAAGCAGGCAGCAGCAGTATTTACAAAAGCGGCTGCTTTTTCCGCCACTTTCTTGTGTGCGGCAGGCCATGTGTGCTGAAGGACACAGCCTGCCGTGGGCAAGAAAGTGATGGCAAAAGGCAGCCCTTTTGGAAATACTGCTACTGCCACCTCCCCCTCCTGAGACAGAATCGGTGGCAGCTGGGGGAGGGGTGGCAAGGCTGGGGTTTCTGCCTCGGGTGGCAGAAACCCTTGGGCCAGCCCTGCCGATATGAATGTCTGTGGGGGCGTCTACACAGACATCCCCAGAGTAGTATTTCAAAATCTAGATTTTTAGGAATAGTCTAATGGTTAGAGTAGTGGACTAGGAACAAGGAAGCCAGGGTTCATTGAAATTGTGCCTGGTACCAGGGAAGATGGAATACCTTTTCCTCTGGATGTTTTTTTAGCCAGAATGAACACTTTTCAGATGCCTGGAGCAGAGATTTGAAGATCGCCCCCATCCCATTTTTGAGACAAAACATTTTGTAGTTTTTTTTCCTAAAATAGATCACATTTTGATAAGGAATTTAAAATTGTATAGCAAAATGAAATGCCAGAGGTTTAAGTACATGTTCCTTCAAACTTTCTGTATTTGAAGTTTTTTCCAATTCCTTTTTCTTTGTCTATTTTTCCGTATTCTGTTTAATCTTTTGTCCCTTCAGACTGTTTTTTTTTTACTTAACTATTAGTTGTAATTTCTCCCTAACTATTTTTTCTTTCCTTCTCCAAACAACTTACATTCTGACCAACTTTGAATGAATTGCTGTTTGCAAGCTGTGGCGAAGCCGCATATTCTGAGGAAACCGAGGGAACTGGCAAAACTATTGGCCATGGTTAATGGTTGCGTTGCAGCAGTTGTCGTATTGCTGCAGCCTGTGGCCTTTCAGGTTCTGTGAATATGGCATTGGATACCTAGGGGCATGTTTACTAAAGAACGCTATTTGCATTGTGTCTCGTTATCATGCAGTAAGGTACCTTACCGCTCGATAATGGCGCTTTAACAGGCGATAAGGACTAAGTGCTCTTTTTTACAAAGTTACATGCATACTGCTACTTTATTTCCTCTTTAATTGTTCTGTGTATGGGAAGCTTTCTATGCCCAGCCTTTGAAATCACATACGGGCGATGATGAAATAATGGGTATGGCAGGTGGATACATGGATGCCAGTAAGACCTCCCTTTGAGCTCAGTGATGTATAGATTAAGTTCAAGGTCAAATTTGAATCACTGAGTTTTCTGAAAATTTTTTTTTACTTTAAACTGAACTATAATTCTTTATAGTCCAATCTTTATTATATTTGATACTAAACACTATACTGGTTTATAGAAGGAAAACAATAGCATCATGAATGAAGGAAAACAATAGCATCATGAATCATGAAAGTAGCATTATTAAAATGTTAAGCATCCCATGCCCTGGCAAAACTACTAATGAATATGAATTTAAACATAATTCTGAGTTAAAGAACAGTTGAATATCAAGATACAAAATATTATTAATTGCTATTTTATAAAATTATAGCAGTAATCAGAAACAAACCACTCCACTGGAAAAAATCCACTTTTAGTAGATAAAACGTATCTGTTTTATGAGGCCCTAAGAGAGTCAGGAAAAAAGAGGAGTGTAAATCTGGTTGTTGAAATTGTAGAGCAGGGTATCCACAAACAATCATAATGAGGATCACAACATATGAAGTTTCACAAGAACAGACATCAGTGCTGTCATTGACATTCATGCCCAATTACGGATGATGAGGTAAATTTGTAAAAGCAGTATTGAAATTAATACTGAACAAACTGGTGTGAAGACAGGAACAGAATCAGAGGTGAAGTCACTGCATCTTTTATTTATCAATGAGTTCTTGAAGCTGATCCGGTTCAATATAGGTGTTGATTTTATTGGCATATGTAACAATCATTCTAGCAGGATAAAGTAAGCCAAATTTTGCGCCTATATCCTTAATATCTTGTCGCATTTTGAGAAAATATTTACATTTAAGCGCAGTGGTTTTGGCAAGATCTGGTACTAAATTTAAACCATTATTCACAAAATTCTTTACACCGGAGCCCCACAGTATCTATCTAACTTGCTCCAATTCCAGACCCCTCATCGCCTTCTCAGAACCATACATGTCAACTATTTAGTTCTCCCCACAGCTACCCAGGCACACCTGGAACAAACCCAGAAATCAGCTATCTTCTATCTGAGCCCTGTCCTATGGAATTTCCTGCCCCCTGCTCTCCATTCCAAAACTTCGATTCAAAGCATTGCTGAAAACAAATATCTCTTCCATACTGCCTTTGATCTCCCTCATAGCAGTTCTCAGCAAGACACCCCTAACCCTTCCCTAGAAGCTTGTTGAGAAAGAATGGTATGAATTGAAGTATATCAGAACCTTCAGCCCCTTCAGGTAATCCTAAGTTATGAATATTATTTCGACTAGGGGAACTTATTCCACCTTAGAGGAGGAATAAGTTCCCCATTCAGTCTGCTGGCCCTGGACATACAGGGCCGAGATTGGAATTGGCCCTGTACATCTGGGGCTGCAGACTGCCCACTGCCCACCCTAACTCCGTCCTTGCACTGTCCCTTTCCCACCCTATCTAACCTCCCCATACAACGGGGTCAGCAGAGGGGCCGAATAGCATGGATGGATGTCCCAACGGCTCGGAATGACCCCATTAGTGAATATAGAAGTATTTGTTTAGCATTTTTGCATTTTCAATGTCACTTTCTGTGAATCTATCCTCAGCTCTTTTGAGTCTTGAACTTCCACCTCTTGTAAGAAACAGGAAATGCTTATTCTTACCTTTAGAAACTCTGCGACCCAGCAATTTAAAAGTTAGCAGAGCCACAGGAACAGAGAAATGTTCCCGCGGCTGCTTTCTTTTTTGAAGCAGTGAGTGGCGGGTGGCTAGCGATGGCACCCTGCCCACGCTGCTGGCGCCCCCCTGCCATGCTTACCCGGTTTACTGGGCAGCACCGGCCCTGCACACAGATGGACCTTAATCAACTAATTATCTGACTTCAGAAGTTAATTGGTTGGACCAGATTTTATTTAGGGGTTTCATAGTTTTGCTGTACCTTGCTGTTTGTTTTGACTGTGCTATTACGTTGTTCCACCAGTCACCTCTTACTGGTTCCACCCCTCCAGTAAGTGATGTGGCCGCATTCACATGGCGATGTTCCACCAGGTAACCAACACCAAGACCCGTTCTATAAAGATCAAGCGCCTTGTGGTGGCGGAGGTTCTAGTGTTCAGCACCCAACTGTAGCTGCACCCCTGTCTGCACTTTCTTCTGGCTTCTCCCTGCCTGCTGATAAATACCCTTCAGTTTGAAAAGTAGTCCTTTTCCCTTTACTTTCAAAGCTTTGCTTAGCTCAGCTCTACCAACTTGCTTTCTCATGTCGGCCATTCCAGTTCTGTGGGGCAATCGCCCTTGCCCTGTTTTTCAGAACTCTGTGCCCAGAGGCCTCATGACACGGAATCTTGCTAATATTCTTCCATGCCCCTCAGCCCCCCACCTACCCCAATTTGATTCACCACCATTACCGCATAGTCCCCTGCTAAAGTTAGGCCTTGTTAACTGCCAGTCATTGAAAGCTAAAACCCTACTAATACAAGACCTCATTCTCCAAGAATCTCTGGATTTTCTTTTTTGATCTGAAACTTGGCTTAGGGATGGAGAGGAACCTCTTCTTACCCGATGTCTCCCTGTGGGCTACTCCGCCATCATTGTCCCTCACATTGGTCGCATTGGTGGAGGACTTGCTGCACTATACCGCTTCTCTCTCCCTCTCATTCAGATTGCCTATCCCTCACTACATTATTTGGAATCTCTCCTCTTGTGTCTACAGACCTCTCCTGTGGTTTATTTCCTGATGGTCTACTCTCCTCCGTCCCCCCCCAGTCTCAACTTTGGGATGCTCTCTCTCTGACCATTTCCGACCTTTCATTGAAATTCCCTCATCTGGTGATTCTAGGCGATTTCAACGTTCATTCTGAAGCACCTTCCTCCTCCAGAAAGCACTCCTTTACTATTCTTCTCTATGATCTGTCCCTCAAACAGCATGTGTCCTTGCCAACCCATGTGGCTGGCCACATGCTGGATCTGGTAATCACTCCTAATTCTTCTCTTCTGCTTTCAAATCTCTCTAACAGGCCACTACCTTGGACCGATCATTTTTGTTTGACCTTCCTATTAGGACTTGCAGGACCCAGTACTGTTGTTCTCTCAGCTTCTCAGCTGACTCCCATTCATTTAACCCGTTGCATCACTCCTCTTACCCTCCAACTTTTTCCTGCCGCCGACCAACTTCTCTCAGATGACTTTCTTTCTCTCTCCCCTAACTCACAGGTCTCTTGATGGACTGCAAATCTTTCCTCTGCCCTTGACTGATTAGCCCCACTGCAGCCCTGACCATCACATCCCCATACCCGCCAGCCTTGGTATCACCCTGGACTGCACCTTCTGCATTCTCATCTTCGAAGGTCAGTGTCTTTGGAGGGAATCTCACACTCCTGCAACTCTTCAGTCTTTTAAGGAACTCCATCTCCAATAATGTCCAATACTGAGGGGAGCAGTGGCCTAGTGGTTGGGGCAAGTTACCTCAGGCCAGAAAGTCAGGAGCTCAAATCCCACTAGAGGACAGCAACCATGGGCCAGAAGGACTGGGGTTTCTAGACCCACAGGTGCTCCTTGTGGTCTTGGGCAAGCCACTTAACTAATTTACAGGGAACATGGGCAATGGAGGGTTATCGCCAAGTTATAATGCCCTGTTCAATGTAATTTCAGTTTGTTCAATATAAACCACCTTGATATCATGAAAAGCAGTATATAAGGAATGTTAAATTAAATAGATAAAATATCCATCAGGCCAAACGGGCATATTTTTCTAACATTATTTCTATGGCCTCCAACCCATCTCGCCAGCTTTATTCAGTCTCAGATCTCCCACTGCACTCCAGCACAATATCCCTCTGGTTCCTCCTCAGTCAACCCCTACCCCTCTCAACTGGTGTCTTTTTTCACTAGCAAGATCCTCGACATTCTGTCACCCTCCACTATCTTCCCCTTAACCTTCCCTCTCATAAGAACATAAGATATGCCAATCTGGGTCAGACCAAGGTCCATCAAGCCCAGTATCCTGTTTCCAACAGTGGCCAATCTAGGTCACAAGTACCTAGCAGTTTCCCCAAAAGACACAGGATCCACAATGCTTGTATTGGGACAAGAAGTGGATATTCTGGGTCCACTTTAATAATGGTTTATGGACCTTTCCTCCAGGAACATGTCCAAACCTTTTTTTAAACCCGGCTACACTAACAGCTTTTACTACATTCTCCGGTAGCAAATTCCACAGTTTGATTACATGTTGAGTGGAAAAATATTTTCTCTTACTAGTCTTAAATAGGTTAACCTGTAGCTTCATTACATGCCTCCTAGTCTTTCTATATTTTGATGGCATAAACAATCGATCTACATTTACACGTTCCACTCCATTCATTAATTTACAGACCTCTATCATATCTCCCCTCAGCCGTTTCTTTTCAAGGTTGAAGAGCCCTAACCTTTTTAGCCTCTCTTCATAGGGGTATCCTTCCATCCCCTTTACCTTTTTGGTGACTCTTCTCTGTACCTTTTTTAATAACACTATATCCTTTTTAAAATACAGCGACCAGAATTGCACACAATATTCAAGGTGCGGTCGCACCATGGAATGATACAGCGGCATTATAATATCCTTTGTTTTATTCTCCATTCCCCTTATGATATCTAGCATTCTACTTGCTCTCTTGGCTGGCGCTGCACACTGGGCGGAGGGTTTTAACATGTTATCCATGATGATGCCTAAATCTTTTTCCTGGAACCTTGCATCATGTAACCATAGTCTGGGGTTTTTTTTCCAAGATGCATAACTTTGCACTTGTCCACATTAAATTTCATCTCCCATTTGGCTGCCCAGACATCCAATTTATCAAGATGCTCTTGCAATTTTCCACAATCCTCTTGGGTTTTGACAACTTTGAATAGTTTTGTGTCATCTGCAAATTTGATAACCTCACTCATCATTCCCTTTTCCAGGTCATTTACAAATATGTTAAAAAGCAGCAGACCCAGCACAGATCCCTGGGGTACTCCACTATTCAACTTTCGTCATTGGGAAAATTGGCCATTTAGCCCTACCCTCTGCTTTCTATCTTTTAACCAGTTCCCGATCCACAATAGTACACTGCCTCCTATCCCATGACTTTTTCATTTTGCCAAAAGTCTCTCATGAGGGAGCTTGTCAAAGGCTTTCTGAAAGTCCAGATATTCTATATCAATTGACTCCTATTTATTCACACCTTCAAAAAAACATAACAGATTAGTAAGACAAGATCTTCCTTGACTAAAGCCATGTTGGCTGTCTCCCATTAAACCATGACTATCTATATGTTCAGTAATTTGTTCTTTATGATGGTTTCTACCATTCCACCTTTTTTTCCGGTACTGACATCAGGCTCACCGGTCTGTAGTTTCCTGGATCACCCCTGGAACCCTTTTTAAAAATTGGCATTACATTGGCCATCCTTCAATCTTCAGGTATTTTATTTTATTTATTTATTTAACATCTCTTATATACCATGCTCTTTGTCATCAGTGCGGTTTACATTGAACAATATAACACTTGATCAGTTAAATTAGACCGTCGTCTACATAGAACAGGGAGTTAACATGGAGGTAACTTGGGGGAACTATTTACATTCTTAGTTCAAATACATTTAGCTCTAGGTTCGGTGTAGGTTATTGGACTCATATAGCCATGGTTTGGGGTTGGGAGGGAGGGGAATGGTGAGGGGAGGGAATATCGAGTGAAATACTTGAGGAAAAGGTGGTGTTTGAGGGCTTTTCTGAACGGCCTAAGGTCCTTGATTGCTCTAATGCTGGGAGGGAGCGTGTTCCAACATCTATGAGCATAGTTCGAGAATGCCCTATTGATGGTGGTCTGGTTGAGCTTTGTAGATTCGCTTGGTATGAGTAGCGTGTCTGCAGTCAGTGTTCTCCTAGGTCTGTCGTTTGCAGTGTGTGTGATGAGGTCGGAAATAGATGCAGGTGACATTTTGTTAAAGGCCTTGAAGGTAGTGAGGAGGGCCTTGTATAGGATTCTGGAGCATACTGGGAGCCAGTGAAGCTCTTTTAGAATGGGGGAGATGTGGTCATTCCTTGAGGCTCCACAAAGTACGCGGTCTGCTGCGTTCATGGCTAGCTGTAGAGGGTTGAGGGTGGTTTTTGGGAGACCATGAAGTATTATATTGGCATAATCAAAGTGCGGTGTGACTATCGCTTGGAAGATGGTGCGGAAGTCACCGGGTTCAATCATAGGTCTCAGGTGCCGAAGGGTTTTGACCTTGAACTAGATAGCTTTTACGGTGCATTTTATGTGTTCCTTGAAGTCCAACTATCAATCCAATGTGACACCAAGATACCGTATATTGGATTTGACTGGGAGTTCTGCGTCTCTGACTTTCAGCACTGGTGGAGGAGAGAAACCTTTATTTCTTGTTATTATTAGGACTTCTGTTTTTTTGAAATTTATGCGGAGGTTCTGAGTGAGTAGCCAGTCCGTTATTGCATTGAAGCAGTTGATTAGTATAGTGTAGTCTGGGCAAGTGACAGTTATAGGTGTAAACAGCAGTACGTCATCTGCATACATGAGGCAGGATATTTTATTTATTTTATTTATTTAACAGTTCTTCTATACCGCTCTATTTTAGATCAGAGCGGTTTACATTTAACATCAACTATACAACACAAGGAACTTTGAGTTGTATTTACAATAAACAGGGAGATCAACTTGGAAGTAACTGGGGGAAACTATGTACATTCTTAACTCTATACATTGTATCACACAGGATATGCCGAAAGAGCGGGCAATGTCACAGACTGGCTGCATATAGATATTAAAGAGCAGAGCCAACAGGGAGGAACCTTGGGGTACACCCTGTTTCTGCTGGAAAGGTTCGGATGTGTCATTACCAATGCGTACTTGCTGCCATCTGTGTTCGAGGTAGGATTTGCACCAGTTCCATGCTTGGTCCTGGATTCCCTTCTCTTGAAGCCACTTCAGGAGCTGCATATGATCTGCGGAGTCGAACACAGCTGCTATATCGAGGAAAATTAGTGCAAAGCCATTCTTGATGTTGTTTATTCCATTGATGAGTGTATTGGTTAGTACCATTAGTAGAGTTTCTACACCGTGGTCTTCTCTGAACCCATGTTGACATGGGTCTAATGGGGAGGCCATATCAACATATTGGTGAATCTGCCTCTGGGTCAACTTCTCTAGAATTTTAGCTAGTAGTGGGATACTAGAGATTGGTCGGTAAGAATCCTCTTTCTTCGGATCCAGCTGGTTGTTTTTAAGTAGTGGACGAATGGATGTGTGCTTGAGGGCATCTGGGAAGACTCCGGCTTTGAAGGACAGCTTGGCAATGTTGGCTATGAATGGGCTGAGTTGAGAGCGCATAGATCTGATCCAGTGGGCTGGACAAGGATCAGTTGGTGCAGTTGTAGTGTTGATTGAGGCAATGATCTCCTCGATGGTCTTTGCTGAGGGAGGTGAGATTTTGGTGAGTGGAAACTGCATGAGTGGAGTTTTGGAGGGTTCATGTGTTGTTGTTGTGGTGGTGATCTTTATTGCCTTGGATTGAATGTAGTTCGCGTATGCCTGGGGTTGAATGCTTTCTTGCTGAGGTGGGGAAGGTTGGTTGGTAAAGGATTTTACTAGGTTGAATAGGTCTCTTGGCTTATTTAGTGAGTGGTTGAGGATCTCAGTGTGGAATTCCTTCCTCTTGGCCCATGTTGATTCTCGATGTTGTTTCAGATATTCTAAGTAGATGATTTGGTCAGAGGTTCTACGGGTAGTTCTCCATTTTCTCTCAAGTTTTCTGAGGTGGAGCAGGGAAGCTCGGAGATCAGGGGAGAACCAAGGAGCGGACTGCTTTTTAGTGATGTCACTGTTGGGTGTGGTCTTTTTGTAGAAGGCTGGTTGATGAGCATATGATGAGAGGGTATCATTCCAGTTGGAGACCATTTCATTGAGGCTGACTGAGGGTCGGGCGAGCTTTAGAATTTTGCAGTTCATGAACATCTCACTGTCGAGTTGCTTGAAGTGGGCGGCTCTTGATGTCTCCTTTTTGTTTGAGCGGAGGCATGTGGTTTGTTGCATTGGTATATGAAATGTTATCAGGTTATGGTCTGACCATGGAACAGGGGTGATGGCAATGTTGAATTGTTTTGTCATTCTCATAACTGCATGGGGTATGAAGATTAGGTCCAAGAGGTTCCCACCTTGATGGGTGGGATCAATCACTACTTGCTTGTAGTTAAGGTCGGACATTGCTTCTAGGAAGGTATTGGCTAGGGTGGGTTGAGTGGAAGCAAGATTAAAGTCTCCCAACAGCCAGTTAGGTTTGGAGGGGTTTTCTGGGTTACAGGCTAAGTCAATAATGTCTGAGAGTTCATCTGACTCAGACCCTGGTGCCCTATAAATGAGGTTAATAGTATTGAGTTTATTGGTAATGGTTAGTGTGTTCAGGTGCTGTGTGCTCCTGGTCAGGTTAGCCCGATATTGTAGCGCTGTTTTTGCAAGTACCAGTACACCTCCACCTCTTCTGTTTTCCCTGTTACAGGTGTAGATTGAGAAGTTAGGTGGTGTGAGGTGGTTTAGAATTACGTTGTCCGTGTCAGAAAGCCATGTTTCCGTGACCATTAGTATGTCTAAATTGTGGGTGGCTATTAGGTCCGTGACTACCGGCCATTTATTACGGACCGAGCGTGCGTTGATGAGTGCACATCTAAGATCCTGCTGAGGCTTAGCTCTTTTGTCTTTTGTGGGGGTTGTGATTTCCAAGGATACATAAAGCAAGTGTGACTGTCTTTTATGATGAGGGCTTGGGGGTGGTTGGTATTGATTGTTGTGGTGTTTCCTGCTGGCATTTTGGATTAGTTGGATAGGGTTGTAGCCATTTGCAGCAGCAGCATCAGAATCATGGAGTGTGCTGGCTAGTGTGTAGATTAGGGCAAGAGTAAATAAGGAGGGGGCCATTATGTTGTTCTAGAGGTTTGTTTTGTGTCAATGAGTACTGTGTAGAGGGGTTTGTGTGTTTCTGGTGGGGAGAGGGATGGGAGTAGGTAGGGCGGACTGCAGAGTATGGATGAGTACGGGGATAAACAGCTCAAGGGATGCTTTTATTTATTTATTTAGCTGTATTTATATACCGCTTTTCACCGGGTCAAAGCGGTGCTTTTGGGTGTTATATTCTAGTTTAGCTATACTTAGTTCAGCAGTTCAGTTACTTAGTAGCAGATGTTTATAAACGGTACATGAACTAGATACTTTGTAACGGAGGTCTATGATGAACTATGTAACAGATACTTTGTAACAGATACTTTCAACAGATACTTTGTACGGCAGTCAAAGTTACATCAGGCTAGTAGCAGGGGTATGCCGACTTTGTAAAGCAGGCTAAATTACAACAGGCAGGTATGTAAACTTATGGTGGTGGTAAGTGGTGTCTGCTTTACGAAAATTTGATGCAGTGCATGTGTATTACAGGTTAGAGTTCAGGTACCTTAGGCTTTCTGAGCTAGTCGTTTTGCATCCAGTTCTTAAGCTCTGTTGCTGTGGTGGTGAGGAAGGCTGAGTTGACTGTGTAACATTTGTGAAGAGGCAGAGACGTTGGAGAGGAGCGAGCTCGACCATGGGGGAGCTCGAGCTGCTGACTCGTTGAAGTGATGCAGATATATCCCTGAGATTTCTTGGTGCTCACGTGTGTGCCACTGCCTAAGGGCCACGCCAAAGGGCCCTCTGGCGAGGCCCTCAGGCGCGGGCCTGCAAGGCGCAGGTGCGCCCTCTGGCGCTCCTGTTTTAAACTGGAAGGGCTGCCCCGATTGGGCAGGAGGAGCTGGCTGGAACGTCGGCGATGGCCCGGGCTGGAAAAAGCACACTCCCTCCGGGGAGCTGTGCAGGGCTGAAGAGAGGGTTGCTGTTTCTGGCGCTCCTCTTTTAAACTGGAAGGGCTGCCCTGATTGGGCAGGAGTTGCTGGCTGGAACGTCAGCGATGGTCCGGGATGGAAAAAGCACACTCCCTCCACGGAGCTGTACAGGGCTGAAGAGAGGGTCGCTGTTTCTGGCGCTCCTCTTTTAAACTGGAAGGGCTGCACCGATTGGGAAGGAGGAGCTGGCTGGAACGTCGGCGATGGCCCGGGATGGAAAAAGCACACTCCCTCCGGGGAGCTGTGCAGGGCTGAAGAGAGGGTCGCTGTTTCTGGCGCTCCTCTTTTAAACTGGAAGGGCTGCCCCGATTGGGCAGGAGGAGCTGGCTGGAACGTCGGCGATGGCCCGGGATGGAAAAAGCACACTCCCTCCAGGGAGCTGTGCAGGGCTGAAGAGAGGGTCGCTGTTTCTGGCGCTCCTCTTTTAAACTGGAAGGGCTGCCCCGATTGGGCAGGAGGAGCTGGCTGGAACGTCGGCGATGGCCCGGGATGGAAAAAGCACACTCCCTCCGGGGATCTGTGCAGGGCTGAAGAGAGGGTCGCTGTTTCTGGCGCTCCTCTTTTAAACTGGAAGGGCTGCCCCGATTGGGCAGGAGGAGCTGGCTGGAACGTCGGCGATGGCCCGGGATGGAAAAAGCACACTCCCTCCATGGCTGTAGATTTTTCCGCGCAGGGCCAGACCTGAAGCAGGGTGCTTTTGTTTTATGTACCCGAAATGTGCCACGTCGGAATTGGCGTTAAGCGGAGTGTTTTGAGAGCAGCCTATTGATGAGCCATTTACCAGCTAAGTAAAGCTGTCATATTTTATAATAATTATTAAAAGGAATAGCCACAGTGGTGTTAGGTGCGATTCCTATTCACTGTGCTGGCGCTTCCAACAAAAAATTGGTGTTATTCTTATCTGGGAGTTAGTTTCAATAATGTGCAGGGTCTTTTTTTTGAATGTGACACTGATCCAGTCAATACCAGGATAATTGAAATCACCCAGTATTATTACTGTGCTATAAATTTAATTAGCTTCCAAGATTTCATTGAGCATTTCATCATCCATTTGTTCATTCTGGTCAGGCAGTCGAAAGTACACCCCCAGTACCTTCGCTTTCCTCTTTTTACATGGAATTTCAATCCATAGAGATTTTACAGCAAATTCTGTTTCCTGCAAATCTTTAATCCTTTCTGACTCAATGTCCTCTCTAACATAGAGTATAACCCCTCCACCAATTTGATCTGCTCTATCATTACGATATAGTTTGTACCCAGGTATCACAGTGTTCCATTGGTTATCCTCCTTCCACCATGTTTCTGATATACCAATCATATCTAACCTCTCATTTAGTGCTACATATTCTAAAGCTCCCATCTTATTTTTTAGACTTCTAGCATTTGCATAGAAGCATTTTAGAGGCTGTATTTTATTCATATTAATCTGGCTATCAGTTGACAGGGGTTATTTGGAACCTTTAAGCTCTGCCTGTTCTATACTCAAGGGCATTTGGGCTACTTTTTTCTTTATTGGAACCTCTCTACTGATATGCCCTAACTTCAGCCTTTTGTTAGTATCCTTCAAGGACACATTGTTCCGAACCATGCGCTCTTGGGCAACTGTCGGCTTTCACCTGTTATCTAGTTTTAAAGCTGCTCTATCTCCTTTTTAAAGGTTAATGCCAGCAGCCTGGCTCCATTCCAGTTAAGGTGGAGCCCATCCCTAAGGAAGAGCCCCTCCTTTTCCCAAAATGTTCCCCACTTCCTAACAAATCCAAAACCCTCTTCCTTGCACCATCGTCTCATCAATGCAATGAGAATCCGGAGCTCTGCCTGCCTTTTGAGTCCTGCATGTGGAAGAGTAAGCACTCCAGAGAATGCTACACTGGAAGATCTGGATTTCAACTTCCTAACTAAAAGCCTAAATTTAGCCTCTAGAACCTCCCTACCACACTTTCCTATGTCATTGGTACCGACATGTATCAAGACAGCAGACTCCTCCCCAGCACTATCTAAGTCCTTGTCTAGGTGGCACGTGAGGTCCGCTACCTTCACACCAGGCAGGCATGTTACCAGGTGATCCTCACATTCACCAGCCATCCAGCTATCTACATGCCTAATGATCAAATCACCAACTATAAAGGTTGTCCTGAACCTTTCCCTCGTGGACACATTGCCCTGGAGAAACCTCAGTGTGAGAGGGTTTTACATCACCTGGAGGGCAGGTCGTAGCTACAGGATCACTTCCTGCCACACCAGGGTGATGGTGTTCTGTCAGCTGACCTCTCTCCTCTATGGCAACAGGAATACTGCCAGACTGGAGGTGGGACTTCAGTACTATATCCCTGTAGGTCTCATCTATATACCTCTGTCTTCCTTATGTCCTCCAAGTCTGCTACTCTAGCCTCCAGAGATCAGACTCATTCCCTGAGAGCAAAGATCTCCTTGCACCTAGTGCACACATAAGACCCCTCACCAATTGGGAGAAAATCATACATGTGACACTCGATGCAAAAGTCTGGAAAACCTCCATCTTGCTGCATCTTAGTTGTAAGGTTATGTTTAGGTATTTAAGTTCTTTACTTACTAAGGGTTGCTAGTGATACTTATACTAATAAAACTATATCTAATGTGTTTAATGTACTTTGTACACCTGAAGCTTAATTAATCTCAGATCTTTAATGTATGCTTGATGAGGATAAACAGCTGCACCTGAGAGTGAATATGGCACCTCCTTTCCTTTAAGAGATTTAAGCACCTATAAAGCTATGATTATCCCGGGGTGGTTGGGTGTTGGGGAGGGAGGGATAGAAAGAAGACTTATTAAAAACTGGCTGCTACACAATACACTGTCCTGTGCTTCTAAGGTAATCTGTGACCAATTTCCTGGGTGAATCACACAGCCCTTGCTTAGATTGAGGGAGTTTTGGGTTCTATAGTTAACCAGAAAGCTCTCTGCTACGTTTTAAATTTAAACTGAAAGCTCTTTGCTGCTACTAGATCCTGACTGAGTATTAAATTTAAACTAAAAGCTCTCAGCTGCATTTTAAACTTAAACTGAAAGCTACCTGTTGAGTTTTTAATTTTAAAATGTATTTGCTGATATGGGGCCCTGACTGTTTTAGGAGTGGAGGCATGGCCTAGTGGTTGCAGCAAGGTACTTCAGGCCAGAAGATCAGGGGTTCAAATCCCACTAGAGAACAGCAACCTTGGGCCAGAAGGACTGGGGTTTCAAGTCCCACAGGTGCTCCTTGTGTTCTTGGGCAAGCCACTTAACCCTCCATTGCCCATGTTCCCTGTAAAATAGCTATCTCCAAGTTATAATGCCCTGTTCAATGTAATTTCAGTTTGTTCATTGTAAACTGCCTTGATATCATGAAAAGCTGTATATAAGAAATGTTAAATAAATAAATAAAAATACACTGGATTCACAGATTAATCAGCTTAAATCTAAAGTATTCCTTTTTCACCAATATTGAGAAGTGTGAGTGTAAATAGTTTGGTGAACCAGAGAAAGAGTTTATAATGGAAGCAAGGGTTGTGTGAATCACCCAGGAAATTGGTCACAAATTACTTTAGAAGCACAGAACTGGGTACTGTTTAGCAGCCAGCTTTTAATAAGTTTTCTTTCCCTCCCTCCCTTCCCGACTCCCATCCACCCCTGGGATAATCATAGCTCTTAAAGGAAAGAAGGTGCCATATTCACTCTCAGGTGCAGCTGTTTATCCTTATCAGGCATATATTAAGGACATGAGATTAATTAAGCTTGAGGTAAACAAAGTTCATTAAACGTATTTGATATAGTTTTATTAGAATAAGTATCCCCAGCAAACCTTGGTAAATAAACAACTTAAATATCTAAATGCAGCCTTAAAACTAAGATGCAGACAGCAGTCCAGCAGCGAGATGGAGTGTCAAATGTATGATTTTTTCCCAGTTGGTGAGGGGTCTTACGTGTGCACTAGATGCAAGGAGCATTTGCTCTCAAGGAATGAGTCCAATCTCTGGAGGCTAGAGTAGCAGACTTGGAGGACATAAGGAAGACAGAGAGGTACATAGACGAGACCTACAGGGATATAGTACTGAAGTCCCACCTCCAGTCTGGGAGCATCCCTGTTGCCATGGAGGAGAGAGGTCACGTGACGGGAGAGCATCACCCTGGTGAGGCAGGAAGTGATCCTGTAGGGTGACGTAAAACCCTCTCGCACCGAGGAGGTTTCTCCAGAGCCATGTGCCCATGAGGGAAGAGATAGGAGAGCCGTTATAGTTGTTGATTCCATCATTAGGCATGTAGATAGCTGGGTAGCAGGTGGACGTGAGAATCGCCTGGTAACATGCCTGCTTGGTGCAAAGGTAGCAGACCTCACACACCACCTAGACAAGGCCTTAGATAGTGCTGGGAGGAGTCTGCTGTCATGGTACATGTCGGTACCAATGACATAGGAAAGAGTAGTAGGTAGGTTCTGGAGGCTAAATTCAGGCTTTCAGGTAGGAAGTTGAAATCCAGAACATCCAGGGTAGCATTCTCGAAATGCTTCCCATTTCACGTGCAGGACCCAAAAGGCAGGTAGAGCTCCCGAGTCTCAACGCATGGATGAGACGATGGTGCAAGGAAGAGGGTTTTGGATTTGATAGGAAACGGGGGAACATTCTGGGAAAAGGAGGGGTTTTCTGAAGGGATAGGCTCCATCTTATCCGGGATGGAACCAGGTTGCTGGTATTAACCTTTAAAAAGGAGATAGAGCAGCTTTTAAACTAGATAATAGGGGAAAGTCGACAGTCCTCAAAGAGCGCATGGTTCAGAACAATGTGTCCTTGAAGGATACTAACAAAAGATTGAAATTACAGCATATCAACAGAGAGGTTCCAATAAAGACAAAAGTAACCCAAATGCCCTTGAGTACAGAGTAGACAGAGCTTAAAGATTGCAAATTACCCCTGCCTACCGATAGCCAGATTAATATGAATAAAATACAGCCTCTAAAATGCTTGTATGCATATGCTAGAAGTCTAAAAAATAAGATGAGAGAGTTTGAATATATAGCACTAAATGAGAGGTTAAATATGATTGGTATCTCAGAGACATGATGAAAGGAGAACAGCCAGCGGGACACTATGATACCTGCATACAAACTGTATCGTAATGACAGAGCAGATCAAATTGGGGGGGGGGGGGGGGGTTGAACGCTATGTTAGAGAGGTCATTGAGTCACAAAGGATTAAAGTTTTGCAGGAAACAAAATTCACTGTAAAAAGGGGAAGTGGAAGGCGATGGCAGTGGGGGTGTACTATACACCGCCTGGCTAGAATGAACAAATGGATTATGAGACACTTAAAGGAATCAGGAAACCTAATAAACGTTACAGCACAGTAATAATAATGGGTGATTTCAATTACCCCTATATTGACTGGTCAGTGCCACGGCAGGACAAGCTAGGGAGATAAAGCTTTTAGATGAAATAAATGACTGCTTCTTGGAGCAACTGGTTCATGAACTGACCAGAGGGGAAGCCATTTTGGACCTAGTCCTTAGTGGAACAAGATCTGGTGCAGGAAATAAGGTTGTTAAGGACACTTGGAAATAGTGATCATAACATGATTACATTTGATTTAATAAATGAAGAAAGGATGGTAAGGAAATCCACAGTACTACCTTTTTCAAAAGGCTGACTATGATAAAATGAGGAAATTGGTTAAGAAAAAACTAAAAGGAGCAGTTCCAAAGGTTAAAGATTTACATCAAGCATGGGTGTTGTTTAAAAATACTATCTTGGAAGCCCAAACCAGCTGTATTCCACACTTTAAGAAAAGTGGAAGGGAGTCCATAAAACAGCCAGCATGGTTTAAAGGTGAGATCAGAGAGGCTGTTGTTGCCAAAAAAGCATCTTTCAGGAAATGGAAAAAAGAGCCAAATGACGAAAACTGGAAACAATATAAGCACTAGCAAGTTAGATGCAAGGCATTGATAAGGCAGGCAGCGAGAGAATTTGAGAAGCTTCTTGCTGTGGAAGCAAAAATGAGTAATAAATACTTTTTCAAATACATTCGTAGCAAAAAACCTATAAGAAAATCAGTTGGACCATTAGATGATAGAGGAGTAAAAGGGGCACTAAGAGGGAACAAGGCCATAATGGAGAGACTGAATGAATTATTTCCTTTGGTCTTTACTGAGGAAGATGTAGGATGCTACCAATGACTGAAATGGTATTTAAAGGTGATGCTGCAGAAGAATTGAAATAAATATCTATACACCGGGAAGATGTTTTATAACTATTTGATGAAGAGTAGAAAATCACCTGGACCAGATGGTATACATCAGAGGATGTTGATAGAACTGAAATATGATATTTCAGATCTACTATTAGTAATCTGTGAACTATCATTAAAATCATCTCTAATACCTGAAGATTGTAATGCCAATTTTTAAAAAGGGTTCCAGGGTTGTTCCATGAAACTACAGACCGGTGAATCTGAAGTCAGTACCAGGAAGAATGGTAGAAACCATTATAAAGAACACAATTACTGAACATGTAGATAGTCATGGCTTAATGGGAGACAGCCAACATGGCTTTAGGCAAGGAAGATCTTGTCTTACTAATCTGTTATGTTTTGTTGAAGGTGTGAATAAACAGGTAGACAAAGGTGAGTCAGTTGATATAGTGTATATGGATTTTAAGAAAGCCTTTGACAAGGTCCCTCATAAGACACTCTTGGCGAAATTAAAGTCATGGGATAGGAGGCAGTGTACTATTGTGGATCTGGAACTGTTTAAAAGATAGAAAGCAAAGGGTAGGTTTATATGGCCAATTTTCTCAATGGAGAAAGGTGAATGGTGGATTACCCCAGGTATCTGTGCTGGGTCCGCTGCTTTTTAACATATCCATAAATAACCTGGAAATGGGAATAATGAGTGAGGTAATCAAATCTGAAGATGATAGAAATGTATTCAAAGTTGCTAAAATCCATGGGGATTGTGAAAAATTGCAAGTGGACCTTGATAAACTGGAAGACTGGGCATGCAAATAGCAGATGAAATTTAATGTGTAGAAGTGCAAAGTTATGCACCTAGGAAAGAACAACCCAAACTATGGTTCCACAATACAAGGTTCCACATTACGAACCACCACCCAGGAAAAAGATTTAGGCGTCATCGTGGATAAGATGTTGAGACCATCCAGTGTGCAGTGGCACCAAGAGAGCAAATAGAATGATAGGTATCATAAGGAAAGGAATGGAGAATAAAACAAAGGATATTATAATGCCTCTGTATCGTTCCATGGTGCGACCTCACCTTGAATATTGTGTTCCGTTCTGTTCGCTGTATCTTAAAAAGGATATAGCTTTATTAAAAAAGGTACAGAGAAGAATTGGTTGCTTTGCAGCTTGTCGTGCTGTGAGGGCTTGCGTGCATCAGTGATGCTGAGAGCTAAACAATCGGTAGTTTAACTACTGGCAGGGTCTCCCAAGATGGACAGGTCTCAGCTGAGGTGCCAGACCAAGACAAACCACCTATCTTGGCAGCAGCAGAATGGGATAGTGTTGACGGCGGAGGATCACATTTTTGTGACAATGGCAACAACACCAAACTTAAACTACGCGGAAGAAAGGCACGGCAATCTACTTCTGTATCTTGCCATGAAAACCCAAAGGATGGATAGTTACAACAAAACAAATTGTGCTATGGTGCTGGAAGATGAGACCCCCAGGTTGGAAGGAACTCAACTAGCTACTGGGGAAGAGCTGAAGACTTTTCAGAGTAAAGCCAGCATTTATGATGTGGTTGGATCAAAGCCCTCGGGAAGTCTGACTGCTGATGTAGCTGCACATGAAATGAGAGTCAGAAGTTGTAAAGATGTCTTACACATTGGAACATGGAACCTACGAAGCATGAACCAAGGGAAGTTGGAGGTGACCAAGAATGAAATGGAACGTGTACAACTTGATCTGTTGGGTATCAGAGAATTGAAATGGACTTGGATCGGGCACTTTGCATCAGATGATCACAAGGTCTACTATGCTGGAAATGAAAGACAAAGAAGAAATGGTGTTGCATTTATAATAAAGAATAAACTTGCAAGAACTGTAATGAAATACAATGCAGTCAGTGAACGCTTAATCTCTATTCGTCTACGAGGATTGCCTATCAACACAACTATAATTCAAGTATATGCCCCAACAACAGCTGCAGAAGAGAATGAAATTGAAGAGTTCTATGAACAAGTACAAGCTGAAATTGACAGAACATGCAAACAGGATATCCTGATAGTCATGGGTGACTGGAACGCAAAAGTTGGCAACAAAGAAGAAGGAAGTAGTTGGAAAATATGGACATGGCAACTGAAATGAAGCTGGAGAAAGACTGATAGAATTCTGCAAGACCAATGATCTATTCATCTCAAACACCTTCTTCCAGCAACACAAGCGGTGACTGTACACATGGACTTCACCCAATGGATTGTATAAAAATCAAATTGACTACATCTGTGGCAGTCAACGATGGAAAAGTTCTATAACATCAACAAAGACAAAACCTGGAGCTGACTGTGGTACAGATCATCAACTACTAGTATGCAAACTCAAGCTAAAGTTGAAAAAGAGCAAACCACTCATGAATGCAGCAAAATATCACCTTGAGAATATACCACTGGAATTTAAAGACTGCCTGCAAAATCAATTTGCTGCTTTAGATACAAATGACAGAGCTCCGGAAGAGTTATGGAATGACATCAAGAAGGTTGTGTTGGAAGAAAGTGAGAAGTCTCTACAAAAGGTGAAAAAGCAAAAGCGGCCAAAATGGATGACGGAAGAAACTCTGAAAATTGCCCAGAAATGCAGAGAAGCTAAAGCCAGAGGAGAAAGAAAGACAATCACAGAACTCAAAAGAGATTTCCAACGTGCAGCAAGACAGGACAAGGAAAAGCACTACAATGACACTTGCAAGGAAATAGAAGCAGAAACTATTAGAGGAAGAACAAGATCGGCTTTCCTAAAGCTACGAGAGTTAAAAAAAAAGTTCCAGCTTCGAATTGGAATGTTACAAGATGCTCAAGGTTCTATGTTGAATGATGCTGAGAAGATCAAGAAAAGGTGGAAGGAATATACAGAGTTTTTATATGATAAAGATCAAGTGGACCAACAGCCGTTTCAACCTGTACCTTATGATTGGGAACCATTGGTGATGAAAGAAGAAGTTGAAGCAGCATTGAAAGCCTTATCAAAGAACAATATGAATTAGGAAATATCGTTCACCGTTCTCTTGTGTATAGAAACAAAAACTAGCAAACGAGGTCTCAGTTTAAAATAACACCGCTACACCTGGGTTTGCACCCGATGGCAGTGTTTGTGTTGCATCACATCAATGACCTCTTGCAAGTTTTATGAAAATAATTCATTATACAAAAATCATCTTGAAGACAACATACAGTCCTGATAATCACAATGTTGTACTCAGCTTTAAAAAAGGACCGGATGAAATCTTCCCACACTCTTTTAATCCCGACGTGCAGTCCCGGTACCAGCAGACGTGTCAGATATATTTCGTCAGGGGACCAGTATACAACTAAAGAAAACCAACAAAAACAACCCTATAAATTCCTCTTACTCACACCCACTACACAGTATATGCTAAATTCTTTGTTTTAAAATATTACTAAAACCCCAAACCACATAACTTATTTACCTCTGATGCTGCCCGCGTTCACTCTCATTCATTCACCAGCTATCACAAATCTCCCGCCAGTGGAAAAACGCCGCGCATGCGTGATGTACAGACCCCCTTCGTTATGAAACCTCTAACAGCCAATCACATACTAAAAAAGTAATTCTCTTCCCCCTTTCACATAGAACTAAACACACGCTAACCAATCTATCTGGCCATTCAACCCTGCCGGAGCTAAAGTATTCAAACAAAAAATCAATCGTTGTTCACGTTTAAGAAGTGTTTGATCCAATGTTTTCCCCTGGCTACCAACCCTTATTTGCTCTAGACATAAACATCGTAATTGCTCAAATGTATGTGCCTGCTCCAGACAGTGTTTAGCCATCGGAGCTTCCCATACATTTACAATGAAGACGACTTCGATGCTCTCGCATACGTACACGAAATGTGCGAATCGTCTTCCCTATATAGCACAAACCACATGGACATACCACCGCATAAACCACATTAATGGACTCACAAGTAGTTTGGCTTCGAAGAGATACCGAAACTCCTTTATAAACAAAAGTGTCCAAACACAGCGTAATGGCACAGATGTCACACACACCACACGCCGAGTGACCACCCGGGCTCCTGGCGCATGCCCCTTGCTCTCCTGATGGAACCATTGCGGGACTAAGTAAGTCCTTTAAATTATATGCTCTCTGCCAGACACAGCGAATCTTTTTATTCTCCAATCCTGGTACTGTAGCTAGAACATTACCATGTTTTCGCAAAATTTTCTGCAGCTCACCACTCAGGGGAGAATACCTCGTAATCAGATTTACTGACGTGTCACTCTTATCACCCCGTCTATCTACCGTGTCAACCCCTAACAATGTTGATCGGTGATTATACAACGCTCGAGTGTAAGCCTGACGGACCACCTTCATTGGATAGCCCCGCTGTATAAAATTCGTTTGTAATGTTTTCGCTTTCCGTTTGAAATCGTCCCGATCAGAGCAGTTCTGCCTAAATCTTAAGAACTGAGAAAAGGGGAGGCCAGTTTTTAATCGCGGCGGGTGCATACTGCTATACTGCAAATAAGTAACTCTCTCCGTCGGTTTCTTAAAACCGTAGTAACCCACCCCTCTGGAGAGCGTCTTATGTTCACATCTAGATAATTGAGTGTCTCAGCATGGTATTGTGAAGTGAACTTGATATTACTATCACAGGTATTCAGCCACCCCAAAAATTCCTGTAATATCTGTACTGTGCCACGCCACAATAAAAACACATCATCTATAAACCGTTTCCAGAGCACAATGTGTGGAGAGTATTGTGAAGCTACTATCCAGTATTCCTCGAAAAACCCCATGTAGAAATTAGCTATGGATGGGGCACACGTTGCGCCCATAGCCACTCCTACATTATGTTGATACAATGTACCTTGAAACTCAAAATAATTCCGGCTAATGGCTAGCTCTGCTAATTGAAGAAGAAAATCCTTCTTCAGCTCGGTTATGTCGGTGCGTTGTCTAAGAACCTTATCTACCACTGTTAAAGCTGCCCCCTGTGATATATTTGTATACAATGAGACAACGTCTAATGACACTAACAGAATATTAGACTGAGCAGCAAATGAATGTTTATCTCCATTTTAAGGGCGAAGGCTTGACTTACAGCTTAGTTCCTTCCACGAGATAACATGGGAAACGTTTTTGAAACTTCAAAAAAAGAAAAAACGTCTTGAGTTACATCGATACTCGCTGATAGAGTATATCAATCGTCAGCAAATACCCCGTGGTTTACGAGTATATAAGGAGCCCAGGAAGCCTGCTATGGAGGTTGAGTTTGTGGAGCAGTGGAATCAAATTTTAAACAAGTGCTCCTTGGACATCATGGTCCTGATCGTTGATACAGCTAAGAATGATTTGGATAAGTTAACAGAAGAGTTGAGTGTAATGGAGGTTAGCTTGAAATCCCTGGAGCAAGATGGGGTCTTCGCCCTTAAAATGGAGGATGTGAAACAACAGCTAGAGTCTTTTCATCAAGAAGTCATGGCAGCAAAGTTGCGGAAATTTAAACGGGATCATATGGACTATACTGTGGGGTATATTTACCCCTGGATGAACACTAAAAGGAAAGTGAAGAAGAACATAAAAAGAGTAAATTTTGATGATACTTCGGATGAAGGAGCTTCTACAGACTCTACCCGATCCTCCAAGGGAAGTGGGGATTTTTTAGAGGAAACTACCAACGGCAAGAAAAAGAAGAAAGAATCGGATCGTTTAAAACAGAGATCGGCAGTGAAGAAGAAGTAAATTTTCCACAGTCTTCATCATTTAATAATAACCTTGTGGTTAACATATCAGGAAAAGATCTATCCTCTTCTGAGATGGGTATTCTAAATAAAGGTTTATCATTTGTGCCTCGGTGTGAGTTTGATTCTTTTCAATTTAGAATCGATTTAGAGGCTTTGATTAGAAAGCTATGGCTGAAAGCCTATTTTTCAGCGGTACCTTCTGTTGTTGCCGATCAGCTGGAAGATTCTTCACATGAACTAGGCTCTAAGCGGGTTCGACTACCGTTAAAATCTACCTGGTCCCCTCCAGGGAGTCCTCCCCCAGCACTTGATATTTTTAAACAATTGGTATTACGTGACGTAAAGATGTTGGAGACCTCTAGAAAATTGCACCGTACAGCACTGATCCTGGATGAACATCAGGCATTGCGAGCATTAAGGGCTCACTCGGACATTGTAATAAAAAGAGCCGACAAAGGCAGCGCGATTGTGGTGATGGCAACAGAGGATTATGTCTCTGAGGCCTTATCACAATTACAGGACTCAGTAGTATATACCCGTTTACAACTCGATCCTCTTCCAGAACTTCAACAGATAATCAAAAGTTTAACCCTGGAAGCGTTAGCTCAACATTTGATCACTAAACAGGAATATCAATTTTTGAATTTGAGAGCGCCTGGCACGGCTAAACTGTACCTGGTTCCAAAGATACATAAAGATCTATTGAGACCTCCAGGCAGACCTATCGTGTCCACCCGTGGTAGTATTCTGGAGCCTTTGTCAGTTTTTGTTGATTCATATTTGTGTCCTCTTTTACCCTCAATACCCTCATTCCTGAGAGATACCACTCATTTTTTGAATGTCCTTGAAGATCAACATTCAGTTGCTGCTCAGTCTAATATTCTGTTAGTGTCATTAGACGTTGTCTCATTGTATACAAATATACCACAGGGGGCGGCTTTAACAGTGGTAGATAAGGTACTTAGACAACGCACCGACATAACCGAGCTGAAGAAGGATTTTCTTCTTCAATTAGCAGAGCTAGCCATTAGCCGGAATTATTTTGAGTTTCAAGGTACATTGTATCAACAAAATGTAGGAGTGTCTATGGGCGCAACGTGTGCCCCATCCATAGCTAATTTCTACATGGGGTTTTTCGAGGAATACTGGATAGTAGCTTCACAATACTCTCCACACATTGTGCTCTGGAAACGGTTTATAGATGATGTGTTTTTATTGTGGCGTGGCACAGTATAGATATTAGAGGAATTTTTGGGGTGGCTGAATACCTGTGATAGTAATATCAAGTTCACTTCACAATACCATGCTGAGACACTCAATTATCTAGATGTGAACATAAGACGCTCTCCAGAGGGGTGGGTTACTACAGTTTTTAAGAAACCGACGGATAGAGTTACTTATTTGCAGTATAGCAGTATGCACCCGCCGCGATTAAAAACTGGGCTCCCCTTTTCTCAGTTCTTAAGATTTAGGCGGAACTGCTCTTATCGGGACGATTTCAAACGGAAAGCGAAAACATTACAAACGAATTTTATACAGCGGGGCTATCCAATGAAGGTGGTCCGTCAGGCTTACACGCGAGCATTGTATAATCACCGATCAACATTGTTAGGGGTTGACACGGTAGATAGATGGGGTGATAAGAGTGGCACGTCAGTAAATCTGATTACGAGGTATTCTCCCCTGAGTGGTGAGCTGCAGAAAATTTTGCGAAAACATGGTAATGTTCTAGCTACAGTACCAGGATTGGAGAATAAAAAGATTCACTGTGTCTGGCAGAGAGCATATAATTTAAAGGACTTACTTAGTCCCGCAATGGTTCCATCAGGAGAGCAAGGGGCATGCGCCAGGAGCCCGGGTGGTCACTCGGCGTGTGGTGTGTGTGACATCTGTGCCATTACGCTGTGTTTGGACACTTTTGTTTATAAAGGAGTTTCGGTATCTCTTCGAAGCCGAACTACTTGTGAGTCCATTAATGTGGTTTACGCGGTGGTATGTCCATGTGGTTTGTGCTATATAGGGAAGACGATTCGCACATTTCGTGTACGTATGCGAGAGCATCGAAGTCGTCTTCATTGTAAATGTATGGAAGCTCCGATGGTTAAACACTGTCTGGAGCAGGCACATACATTTGAGGAATTACGATGTTTATGTCTAGAGCAAATAATGGTTGGTAGCCAGGGGAAAACATAGGATCAAACACTTCTTAAACGTGAACAACGATTGATTTTTTGTTTGAATACTTTAGCTCCGGCAGGGTTGAATGGCCAGATAGATTGGTTAGCGTGTGTTTAGTTCTATGTGAAAGGGGGAAGAGAATTACTTTTTCAGTATGTGATTGGCTGTTAGAGGTTTCATAACGAAGGGGGTCTGTACATCACACATGCGTGGCATTTTTCCACTGGCGGGAGATTTGTCATAGCCAGTGAATGAATGAGAGTGAACGCGGGCAGCATCAGAAGTAAATAAGTTATGTGGTTTGGGTTTTTAGTAATATTTTAAAACAAAGAATTTAGCATATACTGTGTATTGGGTGTGAGTACGAGGAATTTATAGGGTTGTTTTTGTTGGTTTTCTTTAGTTGTATACTGGTCCCCTGACAAAATATATCTGAAACATCTGCTGGTACCGGGACTGCACGTCGGGATTAAAAGAGTGTGGGAAAATTTCATCCGGTCCTTTTTTAAAGCTGAGTACAACATTGTGATTATCAGGACTGTATGATGTCTTCAAGATGATTTTTGTATAATGAATTATTTTCATAAAACTTGCAAGAGGTCATTGATGTGATGCAACACAAACACTGCCATCGGGTGCAAACCCAGGTGTAGCGGTGTTATTTTAAACTGAGACCTCGTTTGCTAGTTTTTGTTTCTATACACAGAGAACGGTGAACGATATTTCCTAATTCATATAGTACAATCTATCATTCAGTGACCAATTAAGTTTTGTGTTATCAATGAACAAAGCACCAGGCATTGATAGCATTCCTATAGAAGTATTGCAGCAATCTGATGCAGCTGTTACGTACTTACAAGGCTCTGCCAAGAAATATGGAAGACAACAACATGGCCAACTGACTGGAAAAGATCTGTGTTTATACCAATACTAAAGAAAAGTGATCCAACTGACTGTGGAAATTATCGAACAATCGCTCTGATCACACATGCCTGCAAGATTCTACTGAAGATTATTCAAAAGAGACTACAACCATACCTGGAACAAGAACTACCTGAAGTGCAAGCAGGGTTCAGGAAAGGGCGAGGAATGAGAAACATCATTGCGGTTGTGAGATGGATCCTTGAAAAGACTAAAGAATACCAAAAGGATATCTATTTCTGCTTTATCGACTATAGCAAGGCTTTTGACTGTGTAAACCATAAGAAACTCTGGGCCACATTAAGAAGCATGGGTATACCAGAACACCTGATCGTTCTCTTGCGCAATCTGTACATTGATCAAGAAGCAACAGTTCGAACGGAACAAGGAGAAACAGAATGGTTTAAAATAAGCAAAGGTGTAAGACAAGGCTGCATACTTTCCCCCTACCTGTTTAATTTATATGCAGAACAAATCATAAGAGAAGCAGTATTGTATGAAGACAACAGAGGTGTGAAGATTGGTGGAAGACTCATCACCAACCTTCGCTATGCTGATGATACCACATTACTGGCTAAAAGTGAAGATGATCTGAAACATTTGCTTCTCACAATCAAAGAACATAGTCTCAAAATGGGCCTGCACCTTAATGTAAAGAAGACAATGATCATGACAACTGGCATAATCAAGAGGTTCATTGTTGAAGGAGAAGAAATTGAAATTGTGAACAACTTTAACCTACTTGGATCAACTATCAATAAAGAAGCAACAAGCAATCAAGAAATCAAACGATGCATTGCTCTTGGCAGAATGGCTATGAAAGACCTAGATAAGATTCTCAAGAGCAGAGATGTCTCTCTCCATGCAAAGATTCGACTTGTACAAGCCATGGTATTTTCAATAACATCATATGGATGTGAAAGCTGGACAGTGAAAAAGACAGACAGGAAGAAAATTGATGCCTTTGAATTATGGTGCTGGCGGCGAATACTGTGTATACCATTGACTGCCCGAAGAACAAACCAGTCGATACTAGAGGAGATCAAACATAAGCTTTCTTTAGAAGCTCAAATGACAAGACTTCGACTTTCATACTTTGGACACATCATGCGAAGAGAGAGATCATTAGAGAAAGACATCATGCTTGGCAAGATAGAAGGTCAACACAAAAGAGGAAGGCCAGCAATGAGATGGATCGATTCAATAACAGCAGCTACGGGTACCAGTCTGTCAACAATGACTGAAGACCGAACACAATTTAGGATAGCTATCCAGAGGGTCGCCATGAGTCAACTCCGACTCGACGGCACTTAACAACAACAACAACAACAGAGAAGAGTCACCAAAAAGGTAAAAGGTGATGGAAGGATACCCCTATGAAGAGAGGCTAACAAGGTTAGGGCTCTTCTACCTGGAAAAGAGACAGCTGAGTGGAGTATGATAGAGGTCTATAAATTAATGAATGGAGTAGAACGTGTAAATGTAGATCTATTGTTTACTCCATCAAAATATAGAAAGACTAGGGGACATTCAATGAGGCTACAGGGCAACCTATTTAAGACTAATAAGAAAATATTTTTTCACTCAATGTGTAATCAAACTCTTGAATTCATTACCGGAGGATGTAGTAAAAGTTGTTAGTGTAGCTGAGTTTAAAAAAGGTTGGAACAAGTACCTGAAGGAATTTTCCATAAACCATTTTTAAAGGGGACCTAGGATATCCACTGCTTGCCCCAATAAAAGCATTATGGAACCTGTGTCTTTTGGGGAAACTGCTAGGTTCTTGTGACCTAGATTAGCCAATGTTGGAAATAGGATACTGGGTTTGATGGACCTTGGTCTGACCCAGTATGGCATATCTTATGTTCTTATTTGTGAAAATGTTAAAAAGCAGTTTGCTCCACACAAATCCCTGGGATACTCCACTATTCTCTAATTGAGTAAATTGACCGTTCATGCGGCTGTTTTCTATCTTTAAACCAGTTCCCAATTCACAATAGGACACTGCTTCCTATCCTTTGACGTTTTAAAATTTTCTTTGAGTTTTTTATACTGTAAGGGACGTTTTCAAAGGTTTTCTTAAAATTCTGATACACTATTGGCCCGATTCCATTTTGGGATGTGCTGGCCCTCTGTGCGCCTGGTCGGAACTGGATGCACAGAGTGAAACCGGATTCTGATCACACAGGACACGTCTAGCCCCTTAGGATCAGAATCACATTTAGGCCTGTATGTGCAGGCCAGAACCCCAATTCTGGTCGGCCTGTATGTACAGGTCTTCCCCGGCTAACTCAGGCTCTTGAATGGAGCTGCGGTACCATGGTATCTGGTTGTCATGGAGCCACAATCCCTGGCCGCCGGAACAAATTCTTCATTCCCCACAGCCTGACCACTGATCTGGCCTCCCAAGGTCAGGGTTGGGCTGCAGGGAATCCCCTCTGCTTCCTCCCGCCTTTCTGCGCCCCTGGCCGGCCATCACCCGCCATCTAGTGGAACTTATTCCACCTCAGAGGTGAAATAAAGCTCCCTGTTCAGGCCACCGGAACCCATCTTGCACACACCTTTGAATATCCCAAAGAGTCAATAATTGCCATTGAACTACCTCTACTGACGGAAAGCCACCGACTGCCCACTGCCTGCCCTAACTCCACCACCGCACTGCCCCTTTCCCACCCCATCTAACCTCCACATACAACATGTGGGGAAGTTTGTCAGGGTCGGCACAGGGGCCGAATAACGGGGATGGATGTCCCAATGGGACATCCATCCCTGCTATTCACACCTCAGAATGACCCTGTATGGGTCCGATTCTGTCTGGTGAATAGCGGGGCTGTACGTTCTGGCTTGATGTCAAACTCCGCTAAATGACGGGACCATATGCTGCCTCAAGTGCTTCCCACACACACAGAGCTGCTGGGATGCAGGCAGGATGGAGGCAGAGAGTGGGCAGAGCGGAGGTGGGCCGAGGCACCCGGACATACAAGGCCGATTCAGGTCATGGCGCTGTATGTCCACTGGCAGCAGGATAGACGTGGGGTTTATACCACCTTGTAGGTGGTTTAAACCCCAGATGAGGCAGCAGATGAGCCAGGCAGCACTACCAAACAGCCAGGGGGGCTATAGGTGAGTCCCCGCTACCCAATCCCAGCTCTGGCCACCTCTGTTGAGGGTTGGGCGGCTGAGAAAGGACATTTCCCTCCTTGGCAGGCTTTCAGTGCTCCTGCTGGGTGTCCTGGTGCCAAGGCAATGAGACACCATGGCACCGGCACACCAGCTGGAGCATAGAGTGGGTTGGATGGGGTGCCGGTTGGACATCTTGTGCCAGGGAATAGGGTCAATGCTGGTCCATCTCCGTGGCTGATTCTGCAGCTGCGGGAATGTCAGGCTCCCATGGTGACAGAATCGGGTCCACCTTGGGGGCTGTCCATTTTTTAGCCATCCAGACAGCCCAGACATGTCCCTCACTGAATCAGGATCCGCATCAACTGGCTCACTTTTAACTACCTATTTATTCACACCTTCAAAAAAAATGTAGCAGGTTGGTGAGGCAAATCTTCCCTTGTTGGTTTGATCCATTAAACCATGAATGTTAATATTCAATGCTTTTTTCTTTATAATGGTTTCTATCATTTGTCTAGCAGTGACTTTAGGTTCACTTGTCTGTAGTTTCTCAGATCAGCTATGGAAACATTTTCAAAAATCGATGTTAAATTGGCCACTCTCCAATCAGCTGCTTCTAGTGGCTGTCACCTTTTATATTGTGCAACGAATGAGAAGAGACATTATGAAAGGAATGATGGACTCAAGAAACAGTAATGTATGAGGGTTGCTCAGAAAGTAATGCCCCACATGTTTTTTTTCTCAGTCCAGAATGAAGATAGAGGTGTGAAATTGAAAGGGTAGTAACTTGGAACTTCAAAGGACACATGTGTGTAATTTTACAGTCATCCGACAAATAGCGAGGCAGTAGTGATCCTTCAAATGGCGTCTGAGTGACACACAGTACAAACAATGAGCTGTAATTGAATTCTTGGTGGAGGAGAAAGAAAGTGTGAGAAACATTCACAAATGGTTGTGTGCTGTGTATGGAAGTTCTGCGGTAGATAGGAGCACAGTTGGACAATGGGTGACGAGAATAAATGCTTCAGGAAGTGATAAAACGAAACTGGAAGATTGGCCGTGGTCTGGGCGTTCTTGCTTAGCCACCAGTCCAGACAAGTTGCAGCATGCTGATGACATTATTTGTGCAGATTGGCGCATCACGAGTCAGGAATTGCACGTACAGCTTTCCGTCAGTAGAGGTAGTTCAATGGCAATTATTGACTCTTTGGGATATTCAAAGGTGTGTGCAAGATGGGTTCCACGAAGTCTCACAACCAAACACAAACGCCAAAGGAAAGACATCTGCTCTGATTTGTTGGAGCATTTTGAAGCTGAGGGGGAGGCCTTTTTGTCCCAGATTGTCACAGGTGACGAAACCTGGGCTCACCACTATGAACCAGAGACTAAAAGGCAGTCCATGGAATGGCATCATGCTCACTCACCAAGAAAAAAGAAGTTCAAGACCACTTCTTCTGCTGGAAAAGCGATAATCACCGTCTTTTGGGACATTGATGGCGTAATTCTTGTGGATGTGCTTGAGAGAGGTGAAACAATCAATTCAGACAGGTACATCAAAACCCTTCAAAAACTGAAATGGCATTACTTGCGAGTGCGGCCTAAGAGTAATCCAGGAGACATGTTGCTTCAACACCATAATGCTTGCCCTCACACACGCTTCCAAACCCAAGAGGCAATTGCCAAATTTGGTTGGACAGTGCTTCCCTACCCACCCTACAGTCCTGATCTGGCACCATCAGATTTTCATCTGTTTGGACCACTAAAGGATGGCCTGCGTGGAACAAGGTTTGAAGATGACGTGAGCGTGATTCGTGCTGTAAAAAAAATGGCTGCATGAACAGGACACGAGTTGGTACAGTGGAGGAATTAATGCCCTCGTTTCTCGCTGGCGTAAGGCTGTAGATGTTGATGGAGATTATTAGAAAAATAATATGCATTAAGGACACATTAATTTATACTGTGAGCGATTTTTATACATTTTGAATGAAAACTCCGAGAAAAATAATGTGCGGCATTACTTTCTGGACAACCCTCGTAGGTAAGATTATTGCTAAAATGGAAAAGAAAGCTGGTAACACCTCAGAAAAAACAACAGTGAGCACAACACCTAATAACAGCCTTTCCCCTTCTTCATAGTTACATAGAGGTAAAATGAAATAGCCTACATACAACATATGTATGCATCACAGGGAGCATACTCTTGGTCAGTTGTACGATGCAATAAGTTGAATTGTCTAGTATGCACAAACTGAACAGAATAATTTTGCTGTTACATTTGTGTGTTGCATAAACAGCACCCATGTTTATATTTGCTGAAAGATACGCACAGGGAACATAACTTTGTAGGTCATGTAGGTGGCTAAACAGATGTCTAAGTCAACCAGCTTAAAACTACACAAAAAGTTCACAAAGGTCTTGGCAAGCACTTCGCCTTTTATAAAATATGTATAGCTCCTCTGAATATAAATATATATATACAAGCAGCGTTACATACATGCATATGTCATGATTTTATAAACAATGACATATGCATGTCTGTAGCACCATTTATACATAAAAGTGCTGAATTTTGTAAGCTTGTAGGCAGAAGAAATGGTAATTAAGGATTTTCTTGGAGTGCAGTGATCACAGTCAAGTAGTCCTCCATGTCCCAGGTCTGAAAAACAAACTACAGGGGGGTTATGCATGACTTTAAGTAGGTGTAAATGCTGGTGATTAGAAGGCATGTCTGGAACATACCACCTTTTCCTATGTTTAAATCCATGATTTCAACTTAACTCCACTTTTTTTACATGGAAACAGTGCCTAAGACTTCTAAAATGAACTCCATAAGCAAAATATTAGAAAAGTGTATGTATTTATTCAGATATTTGATAGACCACCATTTGAAAAAATATTAGCATCATAGTTATCCTGATGTTTTTTATCAAGTAGGAAATCATTTGTTTTCATAGTACTGTATATGTGTACATTACTTTGTAAAAGTGAACAAATTGAAAAGTACACACTAGCAGTGTGATAGAAGAGTGCATTTCCCCCATTTCTAGAATCAGGCATGTGGGGGAGGGTTCATTTGTGAGTCTCATGGGAAGTTTCGGGGGTTCGTGTGTGGATGTCTCTGTTTTGGACAGTGTGCGTGTGTGTGCGTGTGTATGTGTCATGGGCAGTGTCAGGCTGCATCCATGTATGTGTCTGTCATGGGGAAGATAAAGGGCTGTGTGCATGTGTGTGTGTCATGGGCAGTGTCTGGAGCTGTCTACATGCGTGTGTATGTGTCAGTGAATGTCTCGCTGTCTGTCCATCTCTCTCTCACTCTCTCTCTTAAATGATCACCCTCCAATGGAGGGAGGAATGGCCTAGTGGTTGGGGCAAGGTACTACAGGCCGGAAGGTTGGTGGTTCAAATCCCACTAGAGGACAGCAACCTTGGGCTGGAAGGACTGGGGTTTCTAGTCCCACAGGTGCTCCTTGTGGTCTTGGGCAAGCCACTTAACCCTCCATTGCCCATGTTCCCTGTAAGTATTAGGGTATGTGTCTCATATCCCCTCGTGTTAAATGTATCCCCCAACCGCTTTGACCCGGTGAAAAGCGGGATATAAATGCAGCTAAATAAATAAGGACTTCCTCCAGTTTGTCTGTCTCTCTCTCTCTCTCTCTCATATAATCTCCCCAGCCTTCCCTCAGTTTGTCTCTCTCATATTCTCCCACCCCCACCCAGGGCCGGCACTACCTAGTAAGATTGGTAAGTGCAGCAGGGGGGTGTTGACATCAGGAGGACACCATTTCTAACTGCCCACTCCCCATGCTGCTTCCATGGGCAGGCTCTCTTTCTCTGGGCCACAGTCATGGTTTGCACAGCCCCTGCCCATAGGACATGCTGTTCCTGCAAGCAGAAAACTGTAAGAGGCAGCGATCATGGCCCAGAGAAGCAAAGCCTGCCAGTGTGAGCAGCTTGCCCCATGGGCAGGGGCTGTGCAAGGTAGATTGTGCCCTTCTTCTCTGGGCTGGGATCATGGCTTGCAGTCCCTGCCTGTGGGCTTTGCTGCTCTGTGGGTAGGGTCTGTTCTTTGTACATATAAGGGGTGGAGAAAAGGAGGAGGAGTGGACATGGGGGGGGGACATTGGGAAGGGGGTGAGTGGACATGATGGGGCATTGGGAGGTGGGCATGAATGGGCACAAGATGTCAGAAGGAAGATGCTGAATGCAGGGTAGGGGCATAGGGAAGCAGCAGGGATAAGATTGAGGTGGAAGGCTAGGGAAACAGAGAGATACTGGACATGGAAGAGTCATGGGGAGCGGGCATAGGGAGAAGCAAGGAGGGTAGATGGAATGGTGATGTTGGCTGGGGGTTATAGGGAGACTATGGGAAAATGCTGGGGAGGAGGGGACAGAGGGAGACAGAGGGGAGATGCTGGACACAGGGTAATATGGGGAGAGGTAAGTGCAGAAAATGGAGGTAATAGAGAGAGGGGGAGAAGATGGACATGGGGTAAATAGATCAAGAAACAGACGGAGAGATGCTGGACATGAGAGTAATAGGGAGAGGATGGTATGATATGGAGATGGGGAAGATGCTGGTTGCAGGGGGATAGGAAGGGAGAGGGCAGAAATGGAAGGATAGAGGGAAAGAGAGTGGAGGTACTGGATGGAGGGAAAAAGAAAGCCAGAGAGAGAGAGAGAGACATTGGATTGGGGCTGAGAGATGTTGTTGTTAGTGAGATGACATAAGATATGCCATACTGGGTCAGACCGAGGTCCATCAAGCCCAGTATCCTCTTTCCAACAGTGGCCAATCTAGGTCATACATACCTAGCAGTTTCCCCAAAAGACACAGGTTCCACAATGCTTGTACTGGGTCAAGCATTGATTATCCTGGGTCCCTTTTTAATAGTGGTTTATGGACCTTTCCTCCAGGAACTTGACCTTTTTTAAGCCCAGCTACACTAACAGCCCTTACTACATCCTCCGGTAACAAATTCCAGAGTTTGATTACACGTTGAGTGAAAAAATATTTTCTCTTATTTGTCTTAAATAGTTTACCCTGTAGCTTCATTGCATGTCCCCTAGTCTTTCTATATTCTGATAGCGTAAACAATTGATCCACGTTTACCCGCTCCACTCCATTCATTAATTTATAGACCTCTATCATATCTCCCCTCAGTCGTCTCTTTTCCAGGTTGAAGAGCCCCAACCTTTGTAGCCTCTCTTCATAGGAGTAGCCTTCCATCCCCTTCACCATTTTGGAGGCTCTTCTCTGTACTTTTTCTAATAATGCTATGTCCTTTTTAAGATACGGTGACCAGAACTGCACACAATATTCAAGGTGCGGTCGTACCATGGAACGATACAGAGGCATTATAATATCCTTTGTTTTATTTTCCATCCCTTTCTTTATGATACCTAGCATTCTATTTGCTTTCTTGGCTGCCGCTGCACACTGGACAGAGGGTTTTAACATGTTATCCACGATGACTCCTAAATCTTTTTCCTGGGTGGTGGTTCCCAATGTGGAACCTTGCATTGTGTAACTATAGTGTGGGTTGTTCTTTCCTAGGTGCATAACTTTGCACTTGTCCACATTGAATTTCATCTGCCATTTGGATGCCCAGTCTTCCAATTTATCCAGATCCTCCTGCAGTTTTCCACAATCCTCTTGGGTTTTAACAACTTTAAACAGTTTTGTATCATCTGCAAATTTGATAACCTCACTCGTTATTTCCTTTTCCAGGTCATTTATGAATATATCAAAAAGTAGCGGACCCAGTACAGATCCCTGGGGTACTCCACTATTCACCTTTTTCCATTGGGAATATTGGCCATTTAGCCCTACCCTCTGCTTTCTATCTTTTAACCAGTTCCCGATCCACAATAGTACACTGCCTCCTATCCCATGACTTTTTAGTTTCGCCAAAAGTCTCTGATGAGGGACCTTATCAAATGCTTTCTGAAAGTCCAGATACACTATATCAACCGACTCACCTTTGTCTACCTGTTTATGCACACCTTCAAAAAAACAGATCAGATTAGTAAGACAAGATCTTCCTTGTCTAAAGCCATGTTGGCTGTCTTCCATTAGGTCATGACTATCTACATGCTGTGTAATTTTGTTCTTTATGATGGTTTCTACCATTTTCCCCGGTACTGACGTCAGACTCACCGGTCTGTAATTTCCTGGGTCACCCCTGGAACCCTTTTTAAGGATTGGTGTTACGTTGGCGACCCTCCATTCTTCAGGTATTACAGATGATTTTAATGAAAGTTCACAGATTACCAATAGCAGGTCCGCAATCTCATATTTCAGTTATTTCAACACTCTTGGATGCATACCATCCGGTCCAGGTGATTTGCTACTATTCAGTTTATCAAATAGTTGTAATATATCTTCCCAGTGTAGCGATATTTCTCTCAATTACTCTGCAGTATCACCTTTAAATACCACTTCAGTCTTGGGTAACATCCCTACATCTTCCTCAGTAAAGACCGAAGCAAAGAATTCATTCAGTCTCTCTGCTATAGCCTTGTCTCCTCTTACTGCCCCTTTTACCCCTCTATCATCTAATGGCCCAACGGACTCTCTCACAGGCCTTTTGCTATGAATGTACTTGAAAAAAATCTTTATTTCGTGGTTTTGCTTCCGTAGCAAGTTCCTTCTCAAATTTTCGCTTTGCGCGCCTTATCAATGCTTTGCATTTAACTTGCCAGTGCTTGTGCTGTTTCCAGTTTTCTTCGTTTAACTCTTTTTTCCATTTCCTGAAGGATGCTTTTTTGGCAGCAACAGCCTCTCTGACCTCACCTTTAAACCATGCTGGCAGTTTTTTGGACTTTCTTCCACTTTTCTTAATGCGTGGAATACAGCTGGTCTGGGCTTCGAGGATAGTATTTTTAAATAACACCCAAGCTTGATGTAAGTCTTTAACCTTTGCAACCGCTCCTTTTAATTTTTTCTTAACTATATTCCTCATTTTATCATAGTCTCCCTTTTGAAAGTTAAAAGGTAGTACTGTGGATTTCTTAACTATCCCTCCTCCACTAATTGAATCAAACACGATCATGCTATGATCACTATTGCCAAGTGGTCCCAACACCCTTATTTCTTGCACCAGATCTGGCGTTCCACTAAGGACTAGGTCCAGTATGGCTTCCCCTCAGGTCGGTTCATGAACCAGCTGCTCCAAGAAGCAGTCATTTATTTCATCTAGAAACTTTATCTCCCTAGCTTGTCCTGCCGTAACACTGACCCAGTCGATACCAGGGTAATTGAAATCACCCATTATTACTACTCTGCTGTGACTTTTGTTAGCTTCCTTGATTTCTTTGAGCATTTCATCATCCATTTGTTCATTCTGGCCAGGCGGTCGATAGTACACTCCCACTGCCATCGCCTTCCCTTTTTTACATGGAATTTCAATCCATAGAGATTCTACAGCAAATTTTGTTTCCTGCAAAACGTTAATCCTTTCTGACTCAATGCCCTCTCTAACCTAGAGTGCAACTCCTCCACCAATTTGATCAGTTCTAACATTACGATATAGTTTGTATCCAGGTATCACAGTGTCCCACTGGTTATCCTCCTTCCACCATGTCTCTGAGATTGCAATCATATCTAACCTCTCATTTAGTGCTATATATTCTAACTCTCCCATCTTATTGTTTAGACTTCTAGCATTTGCATACAAGCATTTTAGAGACTGTATTTTATTAATATTAATCTGGCTATTGGTAGGCATGGGTAATTTGGAATCTTTACGCTCTGTCTGCACCTTACTCAAGGGCATTTGGGCTACTATACTCTTTTTTGGAACCTCACAAGGCCAATAACCAAATTTATTTTTTAATATATTGAATGCCTCTGTATTGTTCTATGGTGTGACCGTAGCTTGAATATTGTGTGCATTAAAAGCTGTTTGTGTAGTTAGTTTTAAAAAAGATTTGGATAAGCTCCTGGAGGAAAAGTCCATAAACCATTATTAAAGGAGACCCGGGATATCCACTGCTTGCCCCAATTCAAACATTGTGGAATCTGTGTCTTTTGGGGAAACTGCTAGGTACTTGTGACCTACATAGATTGGCCACTGTTGGAAACAAGATACTGGGCTTGATGGAATTTGGTTTGACCCAGTATGGCATATCTTATGGTCTTATGATTATTATTTATTTATTTATTTATTTATTTTACATTTCTTATATACCGCACTATTTACGATCAGCGCGGTTTACATAAAACAAAACATAATCCGACAATGAACAAGAGTCAGGTCATTACAATGAACAGGAGCAATCAACTTGGATAACAGGGGAAACTATGTACATAAATGGAATACTGAAATTGGTAAACTATGTACACAAATGGGATACTGAAATTGGTAAATTGATTAATTTGTTTCTCAGAAGAGTGGTCTAAACCCTTGTAAATAAATAAATAAATATTTAGCAGCATGTTTCCTAAGTTCTGTGCTAGTGGGTCACATTACCAGTGCGGGGACATAGACTAACTACAGGGATGCAGTTACATCCCCCTGCAGTTAAGGCATTTCAATGTGGCAAAATGGCTGCTGGTGCAACTAAGGTCACCCACTGAGATGGCATTAGTTACATGTTAGTTTCTACTGACAATGCAGATGCCTGCATGTGAGAATTTTTTCTCTTGCCTCATTTTGGAGTAAAGTATAATTTTGAGAAAGAAATCCTGAAAACGTAAGAGTAATGGGTAAAAGTATGGAACTCACTCTTTGTTCTGGCTGGAAAGTGGCCATGTTATTCTTGCTTTTCTCTCACCATTTTTGTTTATAGTTTCTAGATGTACATTGACTACCTGGTTATGTTTTTGATTCCTTTCTTCTGCACAGAATCTTTCTCCTGCATATTTTTTCAATGAGTAAAATATTTCTGAGCTGTCCGTACAACTGAGTATTTTTCTTTTGATCCATATCTAAAATTTAGCATGCTCTTAGACTATCACAATCAATTCATAATGATGCTAAGTATTTACTGCTCAGTAGTTATTTTTATTCTGGCTATGCATTTGCCCTGTCACTGCAACATTGGATTTGAAAGAGAAATACTAGCATCACATGAAAAAAGTTTACAAAGGAGTTTTGGGAAAAAGGAGAGTGAGGTGTAGCCAACATGAATAATAATGAAGGAGGGACGCTGATTTTTAGGTTGCAGGGGGCACCAGAAACCCTAGCACCAACCCTGCCATCACTTGTCTCCAGTCTATCTCTCTCTCTCTCTGTCTCATACTCTCTTATGGCCCCCCACCATGCTTTACCCAGTCTCTCTCTCTCTGTCTTAGGGACCCCCAAGCTTCCTCCATTCTATTTCTATTTCTGCTTTTCTCTCTCCCTCTCATAACCTCTCCAGCCATCCTCCAGTATATCTCTCTCATATCCCCTCCCTCACCTTCCATCTCATATGACCCTACTAAGCTTTATCCAGTCTGCATATGACGGCAGAAAAAGACCATATGGCTCCAGTCTGCACGTCCATACTAACTACAATAGTCCCTTTTTTTCCATTAGAGATCTTCTGGGTTAGTTCTATGCTTTCTTGAATTCAGATACTGTCCTGGCCTTTACTGCTGCCACTTGGAGACTGTTCTACATATCTACCACTCTTTCCATAAAAACATATTTCCACATATTACTCCTGAATCTATTCCCTTTCGCCTTCATCCTATGCCCCCTCATTGCAGAGCTTTCTTTCAATTGAAAGAGTCTCTCCTCCTGTGCATTTATGCCATGGAGGTATTTTAATATCTCTATCATATCTCCTCTCTCCCGCCTTTTCTCCAAAGAATACAAAATGAGATCTTTAAGTTTGGCCCCATATGACTAATAACAAAGTCCACGGACCATTTTGATAGCCACACTCTGCACAGACTCCATCCTGTTTATATCCTTTTGAAAGTGTGGACTCCAGAATAGCACACAATACACCAAATGAGGTCTCACCAAAGAGGCACTATCACCTCTTTTGTCCTGCTGGCCATTCCTCTCCCTGTGCACACAAGCATCCTTCTGGATTTTGCCGTTGCATTTTCTACCTGTCTAGCCACCTTAAAGTCATCAGAAACAATCACACCCAGGTCCCATTCTTCTTTTGTGAACAGAAGCATTTCACACCTCTATACCGTTCCATGGTGAGACCGCACCTTGAATATTGTGTGCAATTCTGGTCGCCGTATCTTAAAAAGGATATAGCGTTATTAGAAAAGGTTCAGAGACGAGCCACCAAAATGGTAAAGGGGATGGAAGGATACTCCTATGAAGAAAGGCTAAAAAGGTTAGGGCTCTTTAACCTGGAAAAGAGACGGCTGAGGGGAGATATGATAGAAGTCTATAAATTAATGAATGGAGTGAACGGGTAAACGTAGATCAACTGTTTACGTTATCAGAATATAGAAAGACTAGGGGACATGCAATGAAGCTACAGGGTAAACTATTTAAGACTAATAAAAGAAAATATTTTTTCACTCAACGTGTAATCAAACTCTGGAATTTGTTACCTGAGGATGTAGTAAAGGCTGTTAGTGTAGCTGGGTTTAAAAAAGGTTTGGACAAGTTCCTGGAGGAAAGGTCCATAAACCATTATTAAGAAGGGACCCAGGATATCAATGCTTGACCCAGTACAAGCATTGCAGAACCTGTGTCTTTTGGGGAAACTGCTAGGTACATATGACCTAGATTGGCCACTGTTGGAAACAGGATACTGGGCTTGATGGACTTTGGTCTGACCCCTTATGTTCTTATGTACTTTTTATTCTTTTATTTATTTTAAAACATTTCTTAACCGCCTTAAGCACTGGATATTGAAAGTAGTGTACAGCAAATAAACCACCAACACAATATTCGCCCGTTGATCCCTCCCAGCAGGACCCTTGGATTTTTGCAGCTCAAATCCTTCCTGTCTCTTTGGCACATAACCTTGGTGTTATGTTTGACTCCTCTCTCTCTTTCTCTTCACATATCCAGCTTATTGCTAAAACATGCCGTTTCTTTCTTTACAATATCTGCAAAATTCACCCCTTCCTTTCTGTTAACACTACTAAAATGATTGTCCACTCCTGGTTACATCCTTCTCTCTATTTTAAGGCCCTTCCAGGCTTCATCCAGTGTGTTTCTCTCTCTCTCTCATAATCCCAACCCCAAGATTTCACCTACTCTGTCTCTCATACGTCCCTTCCCCCCTTTATCAAGTCCCTTTTTTACTCAACTATTCTGTCTGATGCTTCTTACACATTGCCATGGTTCAGACTTCCTGTACCACGATTGGCTCTCTGAATAGTGGTGCCACATGGGGCAGGAAGTTCAAGTTGATCTCTCAAACTCCCAAATCAGCATGAATTTCCTATACCTCATGGCTGCATCATTCAGAGAGTCAATTTCAGTGCAGGAAGCCTAAGCTGTGGTGTTTTAAGAGACTTGCTTATGTGCATTTGTGCATGCTTATGCATGTGCAAACAAACATGTATATAGGCAGAAAATTTCTCTGCCACTGAATTCTTGGACTAAACCCTCGATAATAGATGCTATGCCATAGCGAAATGCACCAAAAAAGGGACACAGGTGGCTACTTTACACTCTCTGTGCATGTGTGTCTTTCCCTTGTGATGGCATGACTATATTCTAGTAAATCCCTTATGCTGTACTATATATAAGAGAGAAAAGATGCTTTCTTGAAATAGGTCACGTGCTGAATGAATTGTTGCCCAGAAGATGTCTTTGGTATTCTATCTAAACGACAAGCATTTTTTTCTCTCTCCTAACCTAGCTCATCTTCTTTGAATTAGTTTTGTAATGCACAATGTATAGATGTGATTGCATGTTATGACACAAGTGTTGGAATGGAAATGAAAATAGTTGTGGAATGCTCTGTTTATGCAGCTAATGTGCAAAATATATGATAATGTGTACACTATATGACACTTTTTTCTTTTTTTCAAACTTCATTATACATGTAAGATTGCTAATTATTTCTCATCACAAATAAAACTTTTATTATTTCTTTTCTTTATCCTTGTTTCTCATTACTTCATAAGAAAGACGACAAGTTGCCTAGTGATTAGAGCACTGGGCTGAACGCCACAGAAGAAAGGGGTTCAGATCCTGTTTCTTCCATTGACATTTCTTGTGACAATGGTAGGTTGCTTTATCAGCTCAATAGAAAAGGAATTCATCAGCCAGGAGTACTTATCACCATTGTACAGCACTGTACTCATCCAGTACCACTATGCAAATAAGTATTGTGAATGATTTCGAGCACATTCAGTTGTAATCATTGCAATGTGGGCAGGCTATAGAAAATCTGCACTCCCTTTCAAAATATTCACCATTTTGTTGTCTCGCCCCCTGGAATTTTGTTGTTGTGGGGATTGCTTTTGAGTTTTAAAATGCATTAAAACGAGGGAGAGGTGGTTGTATCCACACATCCTACCACACAATGGCCAAAATGGAAAGGTGCTCCAGAAATCCTTAGAAAATGAATTAGGAAAAAATGGACTTTGCAATCCTTATTTAATCCTAATCCTTATTTAATCTTAGGGACAAATATTCAAAGGTGGCGGCCAGCAGATTTAAAGCAGCTGGCCATTGCCACTTTAATTTGTATCTGGATATTCAATACTGGGGCCATATCCTGCCAGCAACATTGAATGTCCAGTATGCCTAGATAGTGTTTTAGCTATCCCCTCAGCAGCTCCAAGATCTTTAAGAGGCCAGTCCACAATCCCAATGCTGTATGAAAGTACAGTAATTTCCAGCTGATTGATGGCTTGTATCTTATTCCGTGATGTTAAAGCAATTTTCAATAATAATTTTAATCTCCTGAAGTATTCTTTTCTGATCTTTCCTCTCAGTAATTTCTGCTTAAGTGTCATTCCTTCCTCTACTCCTAGATGTATACACTTTCCTATCAAGGACCTTGATGTCAAACCCTTCAGCCAGGGAGATGTTTTCTGTTTTGCTTAATTTTTCTCTGAAGAATGTTGACATTTATCAAGGCCAAATTGTCATCCTGATGTCATCAGAGAAGCTTTTCTTCTCACGGAGTTGCTCTGCTAATTGTTGGTTGCTGAACTATGGAGTTTCAGATCATATACAAATAATTAATGAGATGTTGTTTCTGGGTTGTTACCTTCTTTAGGATTCAGGCTAAATCTGTATCCCAAAGAGTTGATGAGAGTATCAACAGATTAAGCGCCACAAAAAACAGAAGGGGTGACTGGGAATCCCACTGAAATATTTCTCGCTGGATCCTGATGTTAGGAATGATATACTGACTATCTTCATATTTCAAAAAGAGTGTGATTTGCCACATTGTCATGTTGAACTTAATGTACTCTATCAAACCAGGATTTATTTTATACATTTCAAGGCAATTTATTATCCAAGAATGTAAGATGCTGTCAAACATTTTCTTATAATCAATTCATGCTATACTGTGATTTCTGCTTTTCTTAGTACTGGCCATGATGCCTTATTCAACATATGCTCCTCTCTTGTTGCCCTTTTGCTCTATTGCCATAATGTTATTGGACTCTATATGATCATATATTCTGTCTGCATTTATTGTAGTAAACTTCTTATAGATTGTAGGTAGACAAGTTATGGGTCTATAATTTTTGGGAGTGTTACTTGACTCCCCTTTTGGAAGGAGAAATGTTCTTTCTACTACTACTACTACTACTACTGAGCATTTGTATAGCACTACAAGATGTATGCAGCACTGCACAGGCATGTAAGAGACAGTCCCTGCTCATCAGAGCTTACAATCTAGTCAAGACAGACACACAAGGGAAGCACAAGGATATCAGATGAGTCAAGATCAGAAAGCAGCAGTGAAGAAGTGAGTTTCAGCCTGGATTGGAAAAGGGTCAGAGAAGGTGCCTGATGTACAGACTCAGGTAGTTTTTTCCAGGTGTAAGGTGCAGGAAGGTGAAAGGAGCGAACTCTGGAATTGGCAGTAGAAGAGAGGGGCATAGATAGAAGCAATCTGCAAGAACAGCGGAGTTCCCAAAGAGAGGGGGGGGGGGAGTGTAGGGAGAGATAAGAGAGGAAAGGAGTGAGGAGCTGCAGAGTAAATGCACTTATAGATCAGCAGGAGAAGTTTGAACTGGATGTGAAAACAGATAGGGAGCCAAAAAAGTGATTTGAGAAGAGGGGTAATATGAACATGACGAGGCTGGCAGAAGATTAGCCGCGCAGTAGAGTGTTGAACAGATTGAAGGGGAGAGAGATGATTCAAAGGGAAATCAGCAAGGAGTAGGTTACAATAGTCAAGACAGGAGGTGATTAAGGAGTAGGTAAGTGTTTTAGTAGTGTAATCAGAAAGGAACGGGTGTATTTTGTTGATGTTATAAAGAAAGAAATGGCAGGTCTTAGTTATCAGATGAATGTGTGTGGAGAAAGAGAGAGAGGAGCTAAAGACAATCCCAAGGTTGCAAGCTGAGGAAACAGGGAGGAGTAGAGAGTTATCCACAGAGACTGTGAAAGGAAGAAGAAGAGAGGAGGTTTTAGGGGGAAAAATAAGAAGCTCAGTTTTGGCCATGATCAATTTCAAGTGGCGGTGAGACATCCAAGCAGCAATGTCAGAAAGGCAGAGATCCGGGTCTGGATTGCCAGGGAGATTTCAAGTGTAAGGTAGATCTGGGGGTCATCAGCATAAAGAAGGTACTGAAAGCCATGGGAAGAGAAGAGCACACCAAATGACTGGGTAGGGAGGAGTGGTCTAGTGGTTAGGATAAGGTACTTCAGGCCGGAGGGCCGGGGGTTCAAGTCCCACCTGGGGACAGCAATCTCAGGCCGGAGGGTCTGGGATTTCTAGTCCTATAGGCACTCCTTGTGGTCTTGGGCAAGCCACTTAACCCTCCATTGCCCATGCTCCCTGTAAGTATTAGCGTATGTGTCTCATATCCCCTCGTGTTAAATGTATCCCCCAATTGACCGCTTTGACCCAGTGAAAAGTGGGATATAAATACAGCTAAATAAATAAATGAATAAGTATACAGAGAGAAAAGGAGTGGACCCAAGACAGATAATTGGGGTACACCAACTGAGAACAGGATAGCAGCAGATTAGGATCCACTAGAACAAACACTGAAATGGAGAGCAGTAGGTTGAGAATATGACAGATGGGAAAACAATGGAGGAGATGGAGCTTAGGAGATGGTTGGGGATAGGATCAGAGAAGCAGGTAGTGAGTTTGGAGGAAGAAAGAAGGTATGCAGTTTCCTCTTCAGAGATCACAGAAAAGGAAGAGAGGGTAGCAGAGGTAGAGGGGGAAAGTTGGGAGTGAAGAGGGGGAGGAGGGGAAGCAGGGGAAGTAGCTTACTTTGTAGGGAATTGGAGGGTGATCTTGTGGATTTTGTCATGTAAATAGTCAGCCAGGGTTTGGGCAGAAAGGAAGGGAGAAGTCGAAGGTGGAGTCACCTTGAAGAGAGAGCTGAGAGTAGTAAAGAGATGGCGAGGGTCAGTTAGTCATATGGACATAATAGTCTTGTTTGGCAAGTGCTATGGCTGACTGGAAAGAGATAAGCATGAATCTGAAATGTAGAAAGTCTGCAAGGGAGCAGGATTTGAGCCAAGCATGCTCAGCTGAATGGGCACAGGAATGTAGATAGCAGGTAGTGGATGAAAGCCAGGGATGGGGTGCAGTACGCCTCACAGGATGTGGCATGGGCAGAGTGAGAGCATCCGGAGCAGAGGAGAGGGCAGCCTTATAGGACGCTACTGCCTCATCAACAGACTCCGATGACATAGTAGAGGAAAGAGATAATGAAACAGTGGAGGAGAGAACCAAAGGATCAATAGCATGAAGATTTCTAAATAGGTTGGAGGAGACAGGATGAGGTTGAGGCGGCAGGTGATGAAGAGTGAAACTTAGCAGGTGATGGTCAGATAAGGGAAAAATTGAGGTACAGAAGTTTGAGGGTAAGCAATTAGAAAAAAAAATACAAGGTCAAGACAGTGGCCATGCTGATGAGTGGGGGCAGTAGAGCAAAGCTGGAGGTCGAATGAGGAGGTAAGAGAAAGGAGCTTTAAAGCATAAGGATCAGAGGGGTTATCAACATGAATGTTAAAATCCCCAAAAGTAAGAGTGGGGGAAGAGGAATCCAGAATGAAAGCCATGAGTCAAAGTCAGTGAGAAAGGTAGAAGTAGACTTGTCAGGAGGTCAATAAATAACAGCCACCTGGAGAGGTAGTGGAGTGAAAAGGTAGATGGAGTGGACTTCAAAGAAGGGAAAGGAGTGAGAGTGAGGCAGCAGGAGGGGTTGGAATTGGCAGGAAGGAGAAAGTAGAAGCCCAACACCACCACCATGGCCAGTGAGATGAGGTGTGTAGGAGAACTGATAACCACCATGAGAGAGAGCAGCGACAGATGTCTTCTGGGAGGAGTCAGGTCCCAGTTAGAGCAAGAAAGTGGAGAGCATTAGAGATAAAGAGATCATGAGTAAAAGCAAGTTTATTTGAGATGGAGTGTGCGTTCCACAAGGCCATGAGAAAGGGAGAGAAGAAGTGGAAAGGCGATGGATATGAATAAGATTAGAGGTGTTGTGTGAAGATCTCTTCTCAGAGTGTGGAAAAAGTCTAGGGGGGCCAGCGTTTGGATTGATATCTCCGTATGAGAGAAGGAGAAGGAGTAGTAGAGTGTGGGGCAGAGAGGAGACAGTATGGCGGAAATGAGGGTGAGGTTATAAGAACATAAGAACATAAGATATGCCATACTGGGTCAGACCGAGGTCCATCAAGCCCAGTATCCTGTTTCCAACAGTGGCCAATCTAGGTCATACGTACCTAGCAATATCCCCAAAAGACACAGGTTCCACAATGCTTGTACTGGGTCAAGCATTGATATCCTGGGTCCCTTTTTAATAGTGGTTTATGTACCTTTCCTCCAGGAACTTGTCCAAACCTTTTTTAAACCCAGCTATACTAACAGCCCTTACTACATCCTCCGGTAACAGAGAGGTTATCTTAGAGCGAGAGGAGATGGCTGAATGAGAAGGAGAAAGTGGTGAAAGCTCAAGAGGTGGTGACAGGGTAGAGGACAGGATGGTGGGGGAAGTGAGAATGGTAAAGGGGAGTATGAAGAATAGGAAGATAAAGTGATGAGGAGCCACAGAAGAGAGATGGAGAAGAGAACAGAGGCCAGAAGAAATAGATAGGTAGTGAAAAGGTGGATGGAGTGGACTTCAAAGAAGGGAAAGGAGTGAGACTGAGGCAGCAGGAGGGGTTGGAATTGGCAGGAAGGAGAAAGTAGAAGCCCAACACCACCACCATGGCCAGTGGGATGAGGCATGTGGGAGAACTGATAACCACCATGACAGAGAGCAGCGACTAATGCCATGTCTTCTGGGAGGAGCCAGGTCTCAGTTGGAACAAGAAGATGGAGAGCATTAGAGATAAAGAGATCATGAGTAAAATGCAGCAGAGAGTAAGGTGCAGCAAAGTGAAAGGAGCGAAGTCTGGAGTTGGCAATAGAAGAGAAAGGCACAGATAGAAGCAATCTGCCAAAAGAGCAGAGTTCCCGAGGGGGGGGGGGGGTGTAGGGAGAGATAAAAGAGGAAAGGTAGTGAGGAGTACTCTTCCTATAGTAAGCCATTGTGGTCTTAAGTCTGGCTGCTTAAACAATTGATTTTTGCAATTCAGCAGCTCTGGGGCAGTGATGTTAACTGTTTGAGCCAAAAGTTGGTTACTCCATCTGGGCTCGGGCTCTTCCAGTTTGGGACTCATTTTAACCTGCTTTCCAGCTATTTTGTTATTGCTACAATCCATTCCATAGGTTTGATGTTTACTTTTTCTAAATGCTCCTGTATGCAGGGTAACCATTCTACTTCTTGATTGTGCTTTATAGGGTCCTCCTATCGTTTTCTCTAGAAGCTTTCGTTCGTCTTTGGTTATGGTGCTTTTACCATCTTAATGCTCTTTCCCAATTCCCTGTAGAATTGTTTTGGGTTCTCCCTAAGTAGTTTATTTTGATATCTTTCTTTTCTGTCTTCTTCATATCTGCACAGCTTTTGTGCTTCTGCTGCTACTTTCAATTTATTGTCGGAACATATAAATTTCAGGTCTTCTTCTGTTAATGCAGTATGCTTCAGCTCGATATCTTGGATCTTCTTTAATATCTTTGATAATCTTAATCCTTTTAGATATCCATCATCTATCAGGGATACCTCCACACACAATGATTGTATTTTCCCTTGATGCCCTTTTTCCAAGGAGGAACTGTTATTGTTTTCTTTTTCTTCTGGCCCTGCGCTTTAGCTGGTAGTATTCTTGGAGTAATAATTTTAGCTGCACAATATTATATTCAATTTATTTTGCTGATGTCAATAAATAGTCCCTTTATACAGGATATGGCCTTGTTCATCTTTATAATCAGAATTTTAACCTTAGGTGTTAAATTTAACTTGGGTAATCTTTCCCTTGCCTGAAACCCAACATATACATCTTTTTCCATGTGGACTAGGAGTTTGATCTTGAATTCCTCCACCTTCTTCCACGAGATCTCTGAGATATCTATTACATCTGACTATTCATTCACAGCCGTACATTCTAACTCGCTCATTTTTAGATTTAGGCATTTACATACAGGCATTTAAAGAGTGCTTTTTTAAAATTCTTTATTTATACATTTTTCCACAATAAATCAAGCAATAGCTTGTACAGAAAGATACAACTTGCACCAAAGTTACAAAGAAGAAAAAACAACAATCAAGAAACAATAATAGCAAGAAATATCATTAGTCCACTGGAATGAGGAGTGGTACATCAAACTAAGGCCATAGGAGAGGAACTACTCCTTGGCTTTCTTAAGAAATAACAATTAGGAAATTTCAGGCGGAGCGGGAGGCTGGAAATCCATACACAATAAATGGGAACATATACCATCTCAGGGAGGGAGAGAGATAGAAACATGGGTACTGATGAAAGAAGAAAGGTCCTCAGGTTGAAAAAAATATATATTTATGCGTCTTATAGACCACCACACATTTACATGGGAAACGTAGCGCAAAGGAAGCACCTAACTGCATTACACCAGGCTTCAATAATAAAAAGGATTTATGATGCTTCTCTGTATCCCTAGCCACATCTGGGAACATTAAGATTTTTTTTTCCATAAAACAGATTGGCTCTTTTCTTGTAGACCAACTTAAGAAGCCATTCTCTATCAGAGGATAATGCTAATGACACTAACAACGTGGATACAGATAAGTCCTCATCCTTAGGTGTTTGCAACAAATCTGTGACACTTAAAACTCCATTTCCAGAGTCCCAATAGTAGTTTTGCCCTCTTTTTTCCCCACTGGAAGATAATAAACTCTTGCAACAGGAGGTATTAGATCAAGGGGAACCAACAGCACTTCATGGAGATATTTCTTAAACAACTCTAAAGGAGTTAGACCAGGGACCAGTGGGAAATTTAATAAATGAATGTTGGAAGATCGGGCCATGTTCTCCAATGTCTCAATCTTCTCCCGTAAGGCAGTATTATCCTTAACTAAGGAATGAGATATCTCAGAAACCTGAAGAAGCTTCTGATCCACAACAGTTAATTTTGTATTCAATTCCAACGTATCAGTCTGCAACTTTGATATTGATTCCTCTAGAGCTGAAACTTTATCTGACGAAAGAGCCAACCGTTGACCAACTACAGAAGATAGCTGGGTAATTGCTTCCCAAATACAGTCAAGGGTCACAGAAGCTGGACGTATTATCTCAAATGAGAAAGCAGTTGTAGAATTGCAGCTTTACCTGGAGCCTTCATTACCTCACCAGCATGGCACATGCCCTGAGCGGTAGTCCCTGATGCTGACACTTACGATTCACCAGCAACATCAGCCTGGGACCTCCCAAACTGAACTCCAGCGAATTCTGCCATCAAGTCCCGCTCCAGAGCCGGGAGAACATCCACTTCAGGAGAACTCGCAGTTCCACTCGGTGAAGCGAACACCGCGGAGGCAGGTAAGACCGGAGGGATACACCCATTCGGGGAGAGAGAGATGTTTAAGGCGGAGGCCGCCGAAAGTTCCTTGGCCGGAACCTCCAAGCCCTCTCGAATCCCCTAAATTTGATTCTCGGAAAGCTGAACAAATCAATCCATTGGTCCCACAGTTGTAACTTTGATTGTTTGATAAGGCTTTGATTGTTTGATAAGGCGGTATATAAATACTATTAAATAAATAAATAAATAAATAACTGAGGGCTCTGCCGGAAAAGCCCTAGGTTTACCTTTACACTTAGGCATGTCAGCTCAGTGCAACATTGCCGCCGCCATCTTGGAATAACTACACCCGAGGCGTAACTTTAAAGAGTGCTTTTTAAAATTTGCAACCAGCATAACAATTAACAGTTAATTTGGGATATTTTCTCTCTCTTCAGGGCTTCTTCAGCTTTTATTGTAATCTCCTTACAAGGATTTTCTAACTTCTGTATTTTTCCAATATCTTTTTAGATACCATACTCTGAACCATATGTTCCTGAGCAACTGTTGGCTTTCTCATAGGTTCCAGTTTGAGCTGCTCTTTCTCCTTTTTAAAGGTAAATGAGAGCAGTTTTCTTCCACTCTTGTTAAAATGGAGCCCATCCTTTCTGAATAGGCTTTCTCTTCCCCATAATGTTGCCCATTTCTAATAAATCTAAATCTTTCCTCTTTGTACTACAGTCTCATCCATGCATTGAGACTCTGGAGCACTGCTTCCTTCTTGGGTCCTGTGCTTGGAATAAGAATGCTATCCAGGAGGTTCTGCATTTCAAGTTTCTACCCAAAAAACCTGAATTTGGCTTCCAGAACTTCCCTACGGCACTTTCTATCATTGATACTCATATGTACTCCACACTCTGCCTATTTTGTTTCAGAATAGTTTTACTGATTCATATTGAGTGAGGAACACAAAAGAAAATTGGTTTAAATTATAAGGAAAGCAAAGTCTATAATACTTCTCGTTTCAAAGCTTCAGAATCTATTCATTTCCAGTGTAGACTAACATACTAAATCCATTGCTAATCAAATCCTCAAGATTCTTTAGCACATAAGCAGGAACTCAAACTTTCCAGTGTTCCCAGAGGGTTTATTTCTATGGCAGATTGATCCCCAGTGGGATCCTGTCTGGTCAACCTAAACCACCAAGATTAATTCCAAGTAGACCTGGGGAGGCCTTAGTGAGGTGGGGGAGGGGTCGAATTCAAGGTCCTGGAAGATGGGTGGTCTTTGATGGTACCTTGGGGTCCAGGGCATGTGTGGAGAGGAGAGAGATTTTCTAGGAGGAGTCCTGATTGTTTTCCAGTGCTGGGGAGAGGGAGATCCTCAGACAGCTTGTTTCTTTTTCACACCAATGACCCTTTTCAAAAAGGCAGCCTGGAGCATCAGGCCATATGTTTGTGGCCCAGTGCTTCCAGCCAGAAAAAACATTGCCAACTTTGAGCTGACATTTATATTTCTATGAATAATGCAGCTTGTGGCGATCACTGCAAGCTGCGTTATTCTCTTCAAATATTAATGAGATGTTTTACATGTATTTGCATGCCTCTGAATCTCATTAGTATTTAACTCCTGGTGTGGATTCTGCATTATGGCAAAATGATGCATATTTTTGTGCTTTACCACCTGTTTTTATTATTGATAATTACTATTGAGTCAATGTCAATTCATGGTGACCCTCTGGATAGTTGTCCTAAACTGTGTTCAATCTTCGGTCAGGTAGCTAATTGTTGATAGAGTGGCGTCCATACCTGCTGTTATTATAATGATTCATCCCATTGGTAGCCTTCATTTTTTGCACTGACTTCCAAACTTCTCAAGAATGATGTCTTTCTCAAAGGATATGTCTCTTTGTATGAAATAGATCCCAAATACTTTGCATGTCTCAAAGTATGAAAGTCAAAGTCTTATCATTTCAACTTCTAGGGTAAGTTTAGGTTTCACCTTCCAATTAGACTTATGCAACTTGCTTTTCACAGGAGTCCTATCAAAACAATCTCTCACAATATCAGTATATTCAAAAGTCAGCGGTGTATCTTACAGTTGTGGACAACATTATTGGCATCCTTGCATTTTGGTTATGTTGTGTACAATATCTTCGTCCATCCCTGCTATTCGTGTCTCGGAATGATCCCCATTATGAACTGTAGACACAAACAGGAATCCCAAGGTCTTTTGAGATGGGCTTGCACCCTTTTGAAGTTTGATGTTTGGTGATAATGGCTTTTCTGTTGATCTCAGGCAGCTCTCTTGTCTTTACCATTGTGAAAATGGAACAGGGAATGAATGTGGCGATTTAAAACATAAGAAATGCCATACTGGATCAGACCAAGGTCCATCAAGCCCAGTATCCTGTTTCCAACAGTGGCCAACCCAGGTTAACATTAGAGCCATCATTCATTGGTTGATTCAAGTCATATCAGTACAGAAAGTTGATCACCAGTGTGTCTAATTTTACTGCAATGGGAATGTGGTTCTTCTAGTCAGACTGATTTAAATTGTTTATAAGAATGCCAATAATCATATCCCTCAAAATGTGGTCGTGTCATAGAGGGTATTATCATATATGAAAACCAAAAAAGCAAAAGCCCTCAAAAACAAAACTTCCGGCTATGATCTATCTCATATTAGTAACGTGACATAAGTTTCACACTATGGTTTTTTAAGAATCGCACTAAGGTATTCTAAGAAAGAGAAAACAGGTCTCAGACTGTTGTTGAACGCATTCCTGCAAACTATGTCAGGGAATGTGTGTTACATTTGCATCAACGACCCGTTGTTTTCTCCCATGTGTGTGAGTATTGCCAGACAAGAAGCTATATCAATTAGAAGCTGTTTCAAAAAAAGTGCTTATCGTTTGTGTTGCCCCGACGCCATCTTCCGGCTGTCGTTCCGCGTTTCACAGAAGCTGATGTGTTTCTTCAGGGGGTGAACTTGCAATTGTCCTCTGAGTGTCAACGAGTGCTTCTCAAAGCCAAAGTGTCTTTTTCAAAGACTGGCACTTTACAATGATTTTAAGATGAAGTTAGAGATCACGATGCTTAGCGTGTTAACCTCGAGCCGCCCTGTCATAGTTTGCAGGAATGCGTTCAACAACAGTCTGAGACCTGTTTTCTCTTTCTTAGAATACCTTAGTGTGATTCTTAAAAAACCATAGTGTGAAACTTATGTCACGTTACTAATATGAGATAGATCATAGCCGGAAGTTTTGTTTTTGAGGGCTTTTGCTTTTTTGGTTTTCATAATAATCATATCCCGACAATATCACAATTTTTATACTATTTCCTACTATTTCCTTTTTTAATTGGTCTTGTTTTATTTGGTTCTTTTATGTGTCAAATATGTGTGCATATATAAACCAAAGCCATTTCTCTGGTCAGTTTTTTCAGAGATATTGGACATTAAGGGGTTGAACTGCAATAGTGCCAATAATGTTAGCCACAACTGTATCTTCCACCTTCATCACTATAAGCATATAACCATCTCCAGGAACAAGCAGAAATGTAGTCTTCACATATGGGCATTGTCAGTACCGACGGCGCCTACGTGGGAATGCTCCCCAGCATCCAATAGGAAAGCTTTTGGGAGCATTCCACAGCGCCTGCTTGCTGCCTTCCTGCCTTTCCCAACTGTCCCTCTCCAGTTCTTCATTTTCCGCGGAGCCGACAGGTCGCATATCCTGTCACCGCAGAAAAAAATCCCTTTTATTCTTCTTTTTTGTGGTCACGTCTGCCTTCCCTTGACGCTACACCGGTACCGCCGGTTCTTCTTCTTCTTTCTTTTCTTAAAAAAACCCAAAACTTTCTTCTAGAGTCTTTCCAGTAATTTTCTCTTCAGGTGCCACGCGCCATTTTGGGCACTAGGCCCAACTTTTCCTTCAGAATGGAAAAACCCACTTTGGGTTTTAAAAAGTGTTCTAAGTGTGGCGGTACCATCTCCGTCACCGACACCCATGAGTGCTGCCTCAAATGTTTAGGTCCTGACCACTCTATTTCTGAGTGTGTTGCCTGTGGGATGATGTTGAAAAGGGGCCGGCAGAACTGAGCTGCTAAACTTAGCACCCTTTTTCCCTCCAATGCAGTCTCCGTGGCATCGACGTCATCCAGGGCTTCGTCTTCCTCCCATGTATCTCAGGTAACTAAACATAAATCTAGCCGGTCCTCAAAGGGTAGATCTCCTTCTAGACAGCAAGATGCCTCTGGCGTTGCCCTTGAGGGACTTTCACCGACAAAATTGCCCCGGCGTGAGGCTTTGGCTTCCAAAGCATTAACGGGGCTCCAGGATGATCTCGAGGCTTCAACCTTGGCAGAACCACTGGTGCCATGCTCTGGGGTACCGGCTGCTTCATCCGGTACTGATACCCAAGCATCGGCAGTGTCGATAGACCAGAGATTCTTGGCTATTGAATGCAGTCTGGTGGCTCTTCTCACGGCCTCGATGCCCCTGAAACCGCTTCAGACAATTCAACCGGTACCGGTACCGGCACCGACTCCGGTGCCGGCACCAACTGCATCGACATCGGCAGGTATTCTACCAGGACCAAGTCATGCGTATCCATCCGGTATCGACAGGTCGGTACCGGACCACTCCGATGCTGACTTTGATCAGTACCGGTACCGTGCCTTGCACGATCACCCGGATCGGAGATACTTCGAATCCTCAGATGAGTCTGAAGACTCTGAAAGCTCTGCCGATACCAGAGTACTTCTTCCTGAGGATTCTTCTTCTCCTCAGCGTAGAATGTCTCCACCAGAGGATATGTCTTCAGGATTTTATCCGAGATGTGGCTCGAGGTCTTTCCATCACAGTGGCTCCTGAAAAAGAGCCTAGGGCAAAGGAATTAGAAATCCTGCAATACCCTAAAGCTCCCAAGGAGGCAGCTACCTTACCTATTCATGAGATCTTGCATGACCTCATGTTAAGGATGTGGGAAACACCTCTAACCACATCTCCTCGCTCTCGAAGACTCAACACCATGTATCGAGTTCCTCCTTGTCCGGGTTTCAGAAGACTCAGTTACCACACCATTCCATGGTGGTGGAATCAGCTATGAGAAGGATAAAGAGTGCAAAAAGGCATGCATCTAATCCTCCAGGACGTGAGTGTAGGACTCTTGATGCCTTTGGACATCGAACCTTCCAGGCTTCCATGCTTTCTGCTAGGATCAGTTCCTATTTCTTATATATGGGAATGTTCCTTAAGGAGGTCACAGGAGATTTAGAGCTGATGAGCCCTCTCCTTCCTGATGATAAGAGGCAAGATTACCTCGCCCTTGTCAAATATGCTCAGAATGTTTCCAAGTTTGTGAATCATGCAGCCTTTGACTGCTTTGAGTGCATAAGCAGAACCTCTGCTATTGCCATAGGTGCACATAGGATTGCCTGGTCAAGAGGTCACTGTGCTTCTTGCCCAAGGGACAATAGAAGAGGTACCCATTCCCCAACGGGGTACAGGGTTTTACTCCCCCTATTTCCTTATTCCAAAGAAAACAGGACACAGACCCATCTTAGACCTCAGAGAATTTAACAAATTCCTGTTCAAAGAGAAATTCAAAATGATTTCTCTAGGAACTCTGCTGCCATACCTTCAGAGTCAGGATTGGCTTTGTTCTCTAGATCTTTAGGATGTGTACATTCATGTTCTCATCCATCCAACTCACCAAAAGTTCCTTCGCTTTCTGTGTCAAGGGACGCACTACCAATACAGGGTTCTTCCTTTTGGCCTGGCCTCTGCACCAAAGGTGTTCACAAAATGCATGGCTGTGGTGGCAGCATTTCTCCACACCCTAGGAATATTCGTCTTCCCTTACTTAGACAACTGGCTCATTCGAGCCCCTTCAGAGCCAGAGGCCAGGGTTGCTCTCTCTCGCACAATGCGCATTCTTCAGTATTTGGGACTTGTCATAAACTTCCCAAAATCCAACCTTGCTCCCACTCAGTTCCTAGAGCTTATAGGAGCTCTGCTGGATACCAGAGAGACAAGGGCCTACCTTCCACAGCCCCGCTGCCTTCGCATTGTGCAGTTAGCTTCCCAAGCAGTGTTAAGACCTCACCTCACTGCTTGGGAAATGTTACAATTACTAGGCCACATGGCATCCACAGTGCATGTGGCTCCTTATGCATGCCTCCATATGAGGGCAGCCCAGTGGACTTTATCCACTCAGTGGACTCAGGCATCAGGTTGCCTGTCAGACAAAATAGCAATCTCAGATCGCCTTATTTTGTCCCTCCAATGGTGGCAGTCACCCCAAAATCTTTTAATGGGGTCTCCTTTTCAGCAACCCCCACCCCAAGCCACTCTAACAACAGACGCTTCACAGGTGGGTTGGGGAGCCCACCTGCAAGGCCTCTCTACCCAGGGTACCTGGACTCCACAGGAGACCTATCTACACATCAATCTCCTGGAACTCAGAGCAATCTTCCTTGCTCTTCGAGTATTCCACACCCAGCTCAGCTACAAGACAGTCCTAGTTCAAACGAACAATCATGTTCTATGTGAACAAGCAGGGTGGAACAGGCTCTCTGTCGCTCTGCAACGAAGCTTTGCGACTATGGGCCCTCACCAGAGAGCATCAGATTCATCTCCTTGCGGTGTATCTTCCAGGCATTCAAAACTCTTGGGCAGACAGATTCAGTTGAGTTCTGCTTCCACACAAATGGTCTCTCCATGCAGACCAGGTGGCCAAATTTTTCAAATTTGGGGAACCCTGGACATAGACCTCTTTGCAAGTCCGCTGAATACCAATCTTCCCCGGTTCTGTTCTGGAATTCCAGCTCAGGGTTGTCAGTCCAGGGATGCTTTCCTCCTCCATTGGGGTCAGGACTTCCTGTATGCCTTTCCACCCATTCCCCTAATTCCCAAAACCCTGTTCAAGCTTCAGAGAGACAGAGGTCATAAGATTCTCATAGCTCCACGTTGGCCATGGCAAATGTGGTACCCTCTGGTCCTACATCTCTCTCAAGCTCCGCCTCTGGAGTTAGGATCTGCTCCAAATCTCCTTTCTCAAGAGGACAGGATGCTGTGGCATCCCAATCCCCAGTCTCTGCATCTCAGGGCCTGGTTGCTGAAAGCCTAGAACTTCACGGTCTTGACCTTTCCCAGCAGGTAAAGGATTTCCTTTATGCTTCCAGGAAGCCTTCCACAAGATGCTCTTATGCATTTAAGTGGAAAAGATTTACCTTATGGTGCTCGCAGAAGGGTCTTAAAATTGTGATATTGTCAGGATACCTCTGGAATCATTATTGGAGTATCTCCTTCATTTATCAAATGCAGGGCTTAAGACCAATTCAGTGAGAGTTCATTTGAGTGCAATTGCAGTTTCTTTCAAGCCTCTAAATGGACAACCTATTTCCTCTCATCCTCTTATAGAAAGATTTAAGAGAGGCCTTCTTTTAACTAAGCCTCCCATTAAGCCACCACCGGTGGCATGGGACTTAAATCTGGTTCTTGGGCACCTCATGAAACTGCCCTTTGAACCATTAGCCACTACCTCTTTGAAAGTCCTTTCCTGTAAGGTCATTTTTCTTATTGCAATCACATCAGCATCACTACAAACTAAAAATACTAAAACAAATACGCCCACTTATACATATACAGGACTTCACTAGCATAATACATGCGATCATCACACCCCATTTCGATTTTGCCAATCTAACACTCCTAGGTACAACAAAACAAAATATAAAAAGGCTTCAAATTACCCAAAATACAGCAGCCAGAATCATAATGAAAGTACACCCATTTGAACATATAACCCCAATATTAGCTCACTTGCACTGGCTACCAATACAATGTAGAATAAACTATAAAGCAATAATAACTACCTTTAAAGCAATAAATAACTTAGCCCCACCTACACTAACCAAGCTCATTGATATAGACTCAACAAACAGTATCAACAGGAGAGGCCACGCTAATAAAATAAAATGTCCAAAAGACTTCACCAAAGCTAAAAAGATAACCAATAAAAAAGCATTCTCTCATGCAGCCCCTACACTCTGGAACTCCCTCCCGGAAGAAATAAGAAAACTAAGCAAACTAAAAGAAATAAGGAAAAAGCTAAAAACCCACATGTTCAGAATGCACTATGACTCAATGGAAAACACTTTTCCACTTGTTGAAAATGGATAAATGAATCTCTAAATGAATAATAATAGACTAAACCAGAGCCAAATTTTGTAATCAACAAAATTACCCCTGAATAATACTCTATCTTGACCTATGATTTTCGCTTATAAATTTAAACTCAATACAAATTTCAATTTTAACATTTAACTGAGCCTACCAGTTTCAATAATACATTCAAACGCACCACATACACTTCAAATCATACCCTATATATAATAGGTAAATAAACCTGTAATACTATTTAAATAAGCCAATGAAATACAAACTTTTGTATATAGTTATGAGGTTTATACATAGTTGAAATATAGCAAGTATAATTGTTAATGTATAACCACAGTTTCTTAAGATCTTTGTAAAAAAAAAAAAAACAGGATGTTTACCCTGTTAAAAAAATTGTTTCATTGTAATGTATAACCAAAGTTTCTTATGTTCTATGTAAAAAACAGAATGTTACCCTGTTTAAAATTGTTCCATTGTAAACCGCACCTGATCTTCCTGGAAGGTAGCGGTATATAAGCATTTGTTAAAATAAATAAATAAATCATCACGTCGCATTAGTGAATTGCAAGCGTTGGTGGCTGATCCTCCTTATACAAGGTTCCATCATGATAAGGTAGTCCTTAGGACTCATCAACACTTTGTGCCAAAGGTGGTGTCACCTTTTCATTTAAACCAAGCGGTTTACCTTCCTGTATTCTTCCCAAGGCCTCACACCTCAAATGCAGAAAGGAATCTTCATACTTTGGATTGAAAAGGGCTTTGGCATTTTACTTACAAAGGACACAGCAACATAGAAAGTCCTCCCAACTCTTTGTTGCTTTTGATCCTAGTCATTTGGGACTTCCAGTCTCCAAAGGAACACTGTCCAGCTGGATTGCACAGTGTATATCTTTTGCCTATGAGAGTACATAAGAACATAAGAACATAAGATATGCCATACTGGGTCAGACCAAGGTCCATCAAGCCCAGTATTCTGTTTCCAACAGTGGCCAATCTAGGTCATATGTACCTAGCAGTTTCCCCAAGAGACACAAGTTCCACAATGCTTATACTGGGTCAAGTATTGATATCTTCGGTCACATTTAATAATGGTTTATGGACCTTTCCTGCAGGAACTTGTCCAAACCTTTTTTAAACCCAGCTACACTAACAGCCTTTACTACATCCTCCGGTAACAAATTCCAGAGTTTGATTACACGTTGAGTGAAAAAATATTTTCTTTTATTAGTCTTAAATAGTTTACCCTGTAGCTTCATTGCATGTCCCCTAGTCTTTCTATATTCTGATAACGTAAACAATCGATCTACGTTTACCCGTTCCACTCCGTTCATTAATTTATAGACTTCTATCATATCTCCCCTCAGCCGTCTCTTTTCCAGGTTAAAGAGCCCTAACCTTTTTAGCCTTTCTTCATAGGAGTATCCTTCCATCCCCTTTACCATTTTGGTGGCTCTTCTCTGAACCTTTCCTAAAATCGCTATATCTTTTTTAAGATACGGCGACCAGAATTGCACACAATATTCAAGGTGCGGTCTCACCATGGAACGATATAGAGGCATTATAATATCTTTTGTTTTATTTTCCATTCCTTTCCTTATCATACCTAGCATTCTATTTGCCCTCTTGGCCGCTGCTGCACACTGGGCCAAGGGTTTTAACATGCTATACACAATGACGCCTAAATCTTTTTCCTGGGTGGTGGTTCCTAAAGTGGAACCTTGCATCGTGTAACCATAGTTTGGGTTGTTCTTCCCTAGGTGCATAACCTTGCACTTGTCCACATTAAATTTCATCTGCCATTTTGATGCCCAGTCTTCCAATTTATCAAGATCCTCTTGCATGTTTTCACAATCCTCTTGGGTTTTAACAACTTTAAATAGTTTTGTGTCATCTGCAAATTTGATAACCTCACTCGTTATTCCACTTTCCAGGTCATTTATGAATATGTCAAAAAGCAGCGGACCCAGCACAGATCCCTGGGCTACACCACTATTCACCTTTCTCCATTGGGAAAATTGGCCATTTAGCCCTACCCTCTGCTTTCTATCTTTTAACCAGTTCCTGATCCACAATAGTACACTGACTCCTATCCCATGACTCTTTAGTTTTGCCAAAAGTCTCTGATGAGGGTTCCTTGTCAAAGGCTTTCTAAAAGTCCAGATACACAATATCAACTGGCTCACCTTTGTCCACCTGTTCATTCACTCCTTCAAAAAAACATAACAGATTAGTAAGACAAGATCTTCCTTGTCTTTATGATGGTTTCTACCATTTTTCCTGGTACTGACGTCAGGCTCACCGGTCTGTAGTCTCCCGGATCACCCCTGGAACCCTTTTTAAAAATTGGTGTTACATTGGCGATCCTCCAATCTTCAGGTATTAGAGATGATTTTAATGATAGTTCACAGATTACTGATAGCAGATCTGCAATCTCATATTTCAGTTCTTTCAACACCCTTGGATGTATACCATCCGGCCCAGGTGATTTGCTTCTCTTCAGTTTATCTAATAGTTGTAAGACATCTTCCCGATGTATCAATATTTCCTTCAATTCTTCCGCACCTTTAAATACCACTTCAGTCATGGGTAACATCCCTATATCTTCCTCAGTAAAGACTGAAGCAAAGAATTCATTCAGTCTCTCCACTATCGCCTTGTCACCTCGTAGTGCTCCTTTAACCCCTTTATCATCTAATGGACCAACTGACTCTCTCACAGGTTTTTTGCTACGAATGTACTTGAAAAGGTCTTTATTTTGCGTTTTTGCTTCCGCAGCAAGCTTCTTCTCAAATTCTCTCTTTGCCTGCCTTATTAATGCCTTGCATTTGACTTGCCAGTGCTTGTGCTGTTTCCAGGTTTCGTCGTTTGGCTCTTTTTTCCATTTCCTGAAAGATGCTTTTTTGGCAACAACAGCCTCTCTGACCTCACCTTTAAACCATGATGGCAGTTTTTTGGACTTCCTTCCACTTTTCTTAAAGCGTGGAATACAGCTGGTCTGGGCTTCCAAGATAGTATTTTTCAACAACACCCAAGCTTGATGTACGTCTTTAACCTTTGCAACTGCTCCTTTTAGTTTTTTCTTAACTGTTTTCCTCATTTTATCATAGTCTCCCTTTCGAAAGTTAAAAGTTAGTACTGTGGATTTCCTTACTATCCCTCCTCCACTAATTAAATCAAAGGCGATCATGCTATGATCACTATTGCCAAGTGGCCCCAACACCCTTATCTCTTGCACTAGATCTGGTGTTCCACTAAGGACTAGGTCTAATATGGCTTCCCCTCTGGTTGGTTCATGAACCAGCTGCTCCAAGAAGCAGTCATTTATTTCTTCTAGGAACTTTATCTCCCTAGCATGTCCTGACGTGACACTGACCCAATCGATACCGGGGTAATTGAAATCACCCATTATTATTACTGCGCTGTAACTTTTGTTAGCTTCCTTGATTTCTTTGAGCATTTCATCATCCATTTGGTCATTCTGGCCAGGCGCTCGATAGTACACCCCCATTGCCATTGCCTTCCCCCTTTTATATGGAATTTCAATCTATATAGATTCTACAGCAGATTTTGTTTCCTGCAAAACTTTAATCCTTTCTGAGTCAATGCCCTCTCTAACATAGAGCGCAACCCCTCCACCAATTTGATCAGCTCTATTACTACGATATAGTTTGTACCCAGGTATCACAGTGTCCCACTGGTTGTCCTCCTTCCACCATGTCTCTGATATTCCAATCATATCTAACCTTTCATTTAGTGCTATATATTCTAACTCTCCCATCTTATTCTTTAGACTTCTAACATTTGCATACAAGCATTTTAGAGAATGTATTTTATTCATGTTAATTTGGCTATTGTTAGACATGGGTAAATTGGGATCTTTAAGCTCTGTCTGCTCCATACTTGAGGGCATTTGGGCTACTTTGCTCTTTTGTGGAACCTCTCTGCTTTTGGTAGTATCCTTCAAGGATACATTCTTCCGAACCATCCGCTCTTGGCGACTGTCGGCTTTCCCCTAATATCTAGTTTAAAAGCTGCTCTATCTCCTTTTTAAAGGTTAATGCCAGTAAGAACCTTCCTCTTTAAGGCCATGTCACAGCTCACAATGTGAGAGCCATGGCAGCCTCTATGGCTCATCTTCACTCTGTGTCTATTGACGACATCTGTCGAGCAGCTACTTGGGCTTCGGTTCATACCTTCACAGCCCATTACTGCTTAGACAAGGACTCCCACCAGGATGCCTTGTTTGGTCAGGCTGTTCTTCAACACCTGTTCCATACTTAATCAACTCCTACCCACCCTCCCTGGTAGGATGCCAGAAATCCATGGGGGGAAGTGGAGCCCTTTCACAGGGGCACACAACTTCTGGGGCCTTCTCCCTGGCATCTGCATCTAGGGAGTCCCCATATGTGAAGACTACATTCCTGCTTGTTCCTGGAGATAGCATAGTTACTCACCTGTAACAGGTGATCTCCGGGAACAGCAGGAATTTAGTCTTCACAACCCACCCACCTCCCCTAGGAGTTGTATCTATCGCTCTCTCTTTCTCTCTTTCCCTCTCTCTTTGTCTCAGCTTTAAAACTCAACTGGAGAGGGACAGTTGGGTAAGGCTGGAAGGCAGCACGCAGGTGCTGTGGGATGTTCCCAAAAGCTTTTCTATTGGACGCTGGAGAGCATTCCCGCACAGGCTCCGTCGGTACCGACGATACCCATATGTGAAGACTAAATTCCTGCTGTTCCCGGAGATCACCTGTTACAGGTGAGTAACTATGCTTTCCACCAACTCACTATATAGACTTCCCATCTTTTTTTTCCCATCCAGTTGAAGCTTCTGTTTGCAGTCATGCATGCATTAAATAAAACATGTAGGCACTTGCTTATTGATTGTCAGTACTGACATGACTTCAGTCAACCAATGGATGATGGCTTGAATGTTTAAAATGGACATATTCACTCCCTATTCCACTTTCAAAATGAGACAAGAGAGTTGCCTAAAACCATCAGAAAAGCCATTATCAACAAATATCAAACTTCAAAGAGGTATAAGGCCATCTACAAAAATATTGGGATTCCTGCGTCTACAATTCACAATGTTATTAAGGGGTTTCTGCTCATTGGACTGTCAAGAACCTCCTAAGGTGTGGTGGGAAGAAGGTAATTAACCCAAGAGGTCTTTGAAGGTTAGGACAAACTGTTGGTAAAACAACACCTACAACACCCAAAGAGCTTAAGGTTGACCTGGAGCAATATTTATTTATTTAAAAGTATTTATATCCCGCTTTATCCTTGAATCAAAGCGGATTTCACTGCAAACCAATCAAGTACGGTAGTGCAGGGGTGTCGGTATGCAGTGGAGTGGTTGTTTCAACCTGCATCATATGCCATGCACTAAACAAAGAAGAACTTCATGGGCGAAGGCAGACATAAAAGACAGACCTAAAAAGGCATGCATGATCTTTCCCAAACCCACCTTGAGAAACCACAATCCTTCTGGGAAAATGTTCTGTGGACAGATAAAACCAAACTTGAGCTCTTTGGCTATGTATACCAGCGATACATTTACAGGCGAAGAAATAAAGGTTATTAGGAAAAATCACACTTCCTACAGTAAAATATGGTGGAGGTTCCATAATGTTGCGGGACTGTTTTGTTGCCTCAGGAATTGGAGACCTGGAACATATTAAAGGAATCATGAAATCAGAGGACTACCAAGGTATTTTGGAGCAAAATTTGCTACCTAGTGTCAGAAAGCTAGGCTTGGGACAAAGGTCATGGGGCCTCCAGCAGAACAATGACCCAAAACATACATCCAAAAGTACAAAAGAATGGTTAAAAAGGAACAAATGGACTGTTTTATACTGGCCTGCAATGAGTCCTGATCAGGGCCGTACCGAGCCAGGATTACGCCCTGTTCAACTTGCACATCAGGCGTGTGCCCCCCCCCCCCCTGCACCTCCGTCCAGCCACCTTCTGCTCTTACTTTGCTGCTGCCGCCCTCTGTTTTCTCCACAGTGGCGCCGGCAACAGGGCAAGAGCAGAAAGTGAATGGACAGAGGTGGAGGAGAGGGCACGTGCTCGATGTGCTATTTGCAGGCACTTTAAGCAGATCTGTCCCTCCCTGCTCTGATGTCTTTGCAGAGGAGGGAGGGAGGGACCAGACCTGCTTAAAGTGCCGTGAAAAGGCTTAAGAGGCACATTCAGGTTGCCTACTATTGCCCTACCACCACTGAGAGAAGAAAAAGTGGCGGCGGCAGGGCAACAGCAGGCAGTCGAAATGCGCCCATTAAACCTTTGCTTCCTGTCTTGATCCCAATCCAATTGAGAACCTTTGGAAAGAGCTGAGGGGAGACCAGAGAGGACAGCCTTCCAGTCCGGAAGTGACCGGTTCCTGCTCCGGCGGCCCCGACGTCAGCGGGGGCCTCTTCATAAGCTCCGCAAGGTTAGGCGCAGCCGGAGGCGCTAGTCGGGGGCTGCGATCTAAGGGGCTAGATACAAGGGGTGTGTCTGGCCCCTTGGGACCCCCTTGGAGCACCGCAGGAGATCGCAGTACGTGGCATCCGCTAAATGGGGAAGAGAAAAAAGAAAATAATACCAGCGGAGTCTACAGAACCAACGGTAGGCCCTATGGATAAGCATGTTAAGCCCTTGGTGGGAGCTGATGCCTCGTTAGACCCTGACTTTTTAGTTCTGCGCTCGTCCGTTGCGTCTTTGAGCTCTCCGGACCGTTCTCCTCCCTCCCCACCGATGTACATCTCACCGCCTCTAACCGGTTCTGTGGGGCAGTTTCAACAGAGTACTCCAGCCGATACTGGTGGGAAATTGGAAAGTGTTATGTGGACATCTCCTCCTGGTGTGGCTATTGAGCCACCTGAACAGGTGACTCTGGGCGACATCTGGAAAGTAGTGACTCGAATTGAACATTCCTTAGTTCCCACAGTTAAGCAGCTTTGTAGTTTTTCCTTACAGGTCACTACAAAGTTGTGTGAGTTAGAAGGGCGGTTGGGGGATATTTTTTTTATTTTTTATTTACATTCTCTTATATACCGCGCTATTCTGCATCAGTGCGGTTTACATTGAACAAACTGAAATTACATTGAACAGGGCATTATAACTTGGAAATAACTATTTTACAGGGAACATGGGCTATGGAGGGTTAAGTGGCTTGCCCAAGACCACAAGGAGCACCTTGATATGACCACTCAATTATCCAGCTGTGAAAATTAATGTTCTACCTTTAAGGCTGTTAGTTCATCTAGTATTAATGATAGCTTAATTATCCATCATAGGCTGGAAATGTATGATAATATGTTTCGGGCTAAGAATATTCGACTGTTAAATTTTCCTTGTTGTCGTCTTTTATCTGCTGAGATATTGCTTCGTAAGTATTTTAGGGAAGTTTTGGGCTTGGCTTCGGCCGATTCCATGGCTATCTCTAAAATATATTACTTGACTGGTCAAGGGCTGTCTGTGAGTCCTCCAGGGGATTTTGATGTAGTTCAGGCCCGCGATGGACTTGACCTTACTCAATTCTTAGAGGACTCACAGGACAACATTGCTTCTCGTGCTACTTTGATCGTAGGTTTTGTCTCTGATCAGGATAAGATGTTAGTTTTTCGTAGTTACTTTAAAAATAAGTCTGCTCTCTTTTGTGGTGCTGGGGTGCAAATTTTCCCTGATGTTTGTCGGGCCACACAAACTAGGCGGAAGGCTTTTTTAGCCCTAAAACCTAGGGTGTTGGCCCTGCCTGCTACTTTTTTTCTTAGATATCCGTGCAAGTGCTTGGTTACCTATCAGGGTTCTAAATTTGTTTTTTTAGACCCAGTTCAGCTGGGTAGTTTTTTGAATGGTAAAGAGGGCCAAGGTAATTGATTGGTCTAGGGTAGGGAACTTGTTAATTGCTGTCTCGTATTTAGAGCTATGCTCTTGCTATTTCTTTTAGATTCATTACTTTAGTACTGTCTCCTCCTTGTTGTGGGCTAGGTATAGAGTGTTTGCTGGATAATTTAGTTATGGTATTTTGTCTTTTGCAATAACCTTGGTGTTGGGTGATTTTGTAAATGCTCTTGCTTTTCTTTGTACTTGCTTTTTGTAAGTTGTTGAAAATATTATAAATAAAGAAAAAAAAAAGAGCTGAAATCTGCCATTGGTTAAAGGAATCCTTTAAACATTCATGAGCTGGAACAAATTGCAGTTGAAGAGTGAGAGAAATTACTAGCAGACAAATATATGAAACTTATAGATGGCTACAAGAAACATTTAGATGCTGTCATCATTGTCAAGGCTTGTGCAGTCAAGTATTAGTAAAGGGTGTCATTAATCCTGTCCAGGTCATATTTTGTTTTTTTGTCCGAAATTATTACGTCTTAGTTGCACAGACATCTTTTTTGGTAGTATATCTTTGAACATATTATTGAAGTATTATGATGACATACAGTTTGAATATTTCCAATTATTTCTCAAGATATTGTATACAACATACCTAAAATGCAAGGGTGCCAATAATGTTGACCACAACTGTATGTGGGAAGGCAGCCCATGAAGGCGAAGCACCTCCTGGACCAACCTATCTGCTGTTTCACGTGCTCTTGGGAGGTGAACAGTGGTGATGAAGTGGGCCATCTTGTAGAAATAAAATATCATTCAACACCGGGATTGTGGATTTCTCTTGTGACACACGCACTGGCATCTTGGCTTTTTGAAATATGAGCTCATAGTGCATAGGCTCACTCTGATTTCTGACATTTTATGATTTTTAAAAAATTCTTTTTATATATATTAGAGGGCATATTCAAAAGCATTTATGTGATTTGCAAACCTGCAAACCACAAAAATGCTGCTGAGAGGGCTATTCAGTGGCATTAACCTGATTAGTACCACTGAATATCACCTTTTATCTAGTTGAAATGCCCCAGCTCTATCTAGAACGTGTCGGGGCATTCCAGGAAAGGAGCAGAGGCTGAACCACTGACTTTCCAGTTAACAGCGACTATCAGCTGCTAACCTGATAGTCAAATCGCATAAATTTAGGACAGGTGAAAGGCTGTCCTAACTCTATGCAGTTCTGCAATCTGATTAGTGGCTGAATATTGCCACTGACCAGAAACGACAATCCGGGCACACCGGATCTTTAGCACCGGTTGCCAGATATACATTGGCGTTGAATATTCACCTTTAAAGTGGCAGCGGCCAGCCGCTTTAGTAGCACTGGTTGGCGCTGCTGAATATACTCCCCATTGTTTTTATCATATCTTTTCTCTGCTAGAACCTCCATGACATAGCAGTATGAAGCGAAACCATGGTTGGAGGTTGCGGTATTGGTTCATCCTTCACGTCAATTAAATATAGATCAGTGTGAAAAGTTTGAGGTGACCAGTCTTCATTGTTTAAAATAAGAGGAGCATTGTTTCTATTACTCCAGAGGCTTGGAGAAATTTGATTAGCATATTGAATTGTTTCTGGGACAGAAATGTGAGCCTATAGAATTTTTTTGATGAGGGTGAATTTATCCATGTTTGGGACATTGAAAGCAAAGCACAGCACAGCATGCACAAGATAAATAACCTTTTTGTGACTGTTTTTGTATAAACTGAATTAGTATTTTATTGATTCATATGTTATCAGATTATGGTGCATGTTTACTAAACTGCACTAATGGTTAATGACCTGAAGTAGATAGTATGGAATTTGGAATGTGCTATCTACATAGCATGTGACAGGGAGGGAAATGGGTAGGCTAGGGGCAAAACGTGAGCATTGACTACACATTACAATTAGCGTGAGGTTATTTGTGCATGTACCTGCATTACGTGTGAAGGCTGCTGCCGTATATTACAGTATATTTCAGTACAGTAACTGCTGGGAACTTGCTAGTCACACCCCCAACAATTATCACATGACTGTTAGACTTACGAATTAGTTTTTTCTCCAAACACGATTTAAGTGCAAATCCTTAATGCACTTTAGTAAACTTGCCCCTATATTTTTCTTGAGGACCCATTGGTCTGAGGAGTGATGACATCATATTGGAAGTTAGGACTTAAATGACTGTACCACCATGTAATGTTATGAGCTTATCTCCCTCTTTTACAATCAATGTTCAGTATTGAATTTCTAGATAGAAACTTTTAGATTGATTAATAGTTAAGGTGTGTTTGACTGATTAAAGGTTTATATGGATTGGTTTATTGTTTTGTGGATTTGAATCTATTGAGCTCTATTTATATGAGTGGTAAAATGTAAGTATTAATTGGGGAATTGGTTTGAATTAATTGCTATATTGGACAACACATCCTGTCATCTGGCTAGGCTTACAACAGCTCTTAGTTTGGCCATGCTGATTTTGATCATAATACCTTTTCTCTTAATTGTAATTCATTATAATTGCTGAAGCAGCACACACATAAAAATGGCATTTAATTCATGTCAAATAGTGAGCCCTCTGCAAACTTCCTAAATAATTATTCTCTTCTCTAATATTAATTAATTTCTTCAATAGCTCATCACCTTCATTTCTTTTAAAGGCATTTTCTAGTTGCTTAAGATTTTGTCTCTTAAATCTACATGGTTAATATGTTTATTTTAGTTTTAGAAGGAGATAGATTTCATCTAACCTTGTAAGACAGCATTAGCAGCATTCCACATGCCAAGTATCAATAACTTTCATGATAAAGTTCTAAGAATTGCCTTCTTTTAGTTTATCTAAATGCAAACAGCCCTGAGCGGGTTCTGAGAGTGACATAGAAGGAATATCACAGGCCCTTAAAAATACCCATCAGGTCACTGGAAAGAAACCAAAAATCAATATGTGAGTAGGAGTTATGCAAAGAGAAAAAAATATCACTTTCACCTTTATGTATCTTAACTCGAGCATCACACAACCATAAATCTTTTTAATGCAATCTTTAATGCTCTAGTGCCAAAATTATTTTCAAGATTGTTTTCAGCTGACAGGAAAAGAACAGAAATCTCCTCCCAGATACCTGTTCGCATGAATTTTTAAAAGCTGAAAAAAAAATCCCTGAAAAATTGCCAAGAGTCTGACTATGGAGCATATACATTTTTGTTAAAACTACCACAGATCCATTCAGTTCGCCATTGAAAAATATATCTACCATTTTTACCTTTCAAATGTTCATAAACAGTAAAAAAGTGATGTTTTAGAATTCCATGGTGTAATCAGAGAGGTGGAGGAAAGGGCTAAATGGGTAGCAGCGATTTTCGATGCTACCCACTTAGCCCTCTTTGCCTTAAAGATAGGCGAGATTTTTCCGAAGTGGCGCATAGCCTGCCTAGATGAAAATCAGGGCCCATACTTACTAAGGTGCGCAAGTCACCAACTGACCCATCAGGAACTGACCCATCAGGACCCATCAGGAAGACCTATTGTATCATGAAGAGGATCTGTATTTATGCCACTGTCCCAGCTTGTAGATGCATTTTTAAGACCTTTTGTTGCTTTAGCTAAATCTTATCATAAAGACACTGCACATATGCTTACGTTGTTAGAAGAACAGATAGGTTTCCTTTCTCAAGTGTTATTGGTCACTTTGGATGTAAATGTCCTGTATACAAGCATTCCTCAAGAAGCCACATTATATGATCTAGATTTTTTAGAAGCCCATGCAAACGCTATTCAAGTACCTTTGAGTTTCATCATCAAGTTGGCATGGTGGCCTTGTGCAAGAATTATTTTTATGCAAATTCATGGCACAGCCATGGCCCCAAACTTTTAAAAAAATGTTTTAATTCAATTTTAAATTTTCCAAAAATTACAAAATGGAAAAGAAAAATAGAGCTATGATATTAAAGCAACATAATAATGTAAATAATACAGAAGTAATAAAATAAAAGATCATGATTCGCATGAGACCTGAAATACTAAAGAAAAAACGGAGAGAGACCCAATGAGAAAATAAGTCAGAAAATCCTATAGCAAAGTAGAAGCAATATATATAAATACAGCAGGATACTAAGGAAAATAAAACAATTATGTGAACATTTCAAATATATGCCTCAAACCTTATGTAGCAGATGTAGGAAAAGAAAATATGTGAAATAATTATTTTTACTGTGTATTCTGCTGAAATCTGTATTTTCTTGTTTTGGATTTAGTTGGGTTCTCTCTGGAGACAGTTTCAGCTGTTTTCGTTCCAGCCCAGAGTGAGGATTCTGGGATCATTCCAATGGCAATAAAAAAGGAGGAGCTTAGTATGTGGTAGCTGCTTATTTTTCTGAATAACCTGTAGCTGTTCCCCCATTAGCAGTGTTCTGTTCTATAATACGGACATTTTGCTAATAAAGCACAATATTATTTTGTTGTTTGTAAGTACAACCAGAGTTTGAGCACTTTCTGGGGAATTTCTACACCCCTATCTTCCCTCCATGTTTTCCTCTTCTTCATCTGTTCCTCCCTTCTCCATTCTGTCTGGATTGGGAGGGAGAGGGGTGTTTGACTTCTTACCAGGTAAGATGTGCCAATTGGCCTTCCTGTTCCTTGAGCATAAAGAGCACTAGGAATGCAGTTATGTTCCTTCACCTTGCCTAAGCCTGTTTGTGTTGCGTTTTGGTTTGAAGGGCCAATAGTGTTGCAGCAATGCTGTGTAAAAGCTCTCATTCTCTCTCTCACCCACAAAAGGAAAACTCACAGACAGGCTGGAATGCAAACAGGATCTTTTAATGTGCGCACAGGCTCAGACAGAGTGCTGGCAGTCTCCACAAAAAAATCTGAGCCCCGAGGGATGTCCTACAATGCCTTATATACAGTACAATTTTAAAACTCATTCTACAATCTCATTCGCCTCAGGTATTTTCTGTCCACCAATCAGTAGCCCCTGGGGAAGGTGCCTGGGTGACCTGTCCAAACCGGTATGCTCTGGTCTGTTGATTTCTGGGCAAGAGGGTATTGTGCTCAGACCTGGAGTGGGGGAAGGGTGCCTGCTGAAATCTTTATGTCTCCTCTTAGCAAGCTGATCACTTATGTAAGAACCTCATGGCTGGGGGGGGAGGGGTTTCCCACAGCTAAACCTTATGGCTGCCTCACTCCCCCCTTTTTAAGTGAGACCTCAACCGCTAGAGGCGGTAGAGGGCAGTATTACTGGAGGCAAGCCGCAGAGGGGTGTATTGGGACAGGGCCATGACAGTGGTAGCAGCCTTGCGTTCTACTTTCCCCGAGCTCTGCGGACGGTAAGCTGTGTGTAGCTTCCAGTCGATCTGCAAGGCCTTGGCTACCTGCTATACCACTTGGGCCACAAATGCAAGTCTATTATCCGATCACACCACTACTGGAAGTCCAAAACGGGGAATGATTTGATGCCGCAGCACCTTTGTCACTTCTCTGGCTTTTTTCTGTGTGGACTGGGAAGGCCTCCACCCACCCCGTGAAAGTATAGACTAATACTAGCAGATACTGGTACCCATTTGCTCGGGGCATTTCTGAAAAGTCAACCTGGATGTTTCCCATAGGGGTGACCCCATAAGACTGGATCCCTGGGGGTTGGCTTGGACCTTGACGGGCATTGTTTTTAGCACATGTGGTGCAAAGGATGATAGGAATGCTGGGGCAAGACTGTCTGGGATGACTATCACTGGAGCTGTCCCTGTTCTAGGTAACCTTATCCAACCATCTGTGTGTAACACCCCACCCTCCTCCTGACAGAAGAAATCTAGTTCTCGTGTAGTGTACCTCTTGGCCCATTGGCTTAGTGGGACTGGAAACAGGAGGTCTTGTAGATCCTGGGAGCCCTCTGGGAAGGACTGGAACAAGGATGTGGTTGCAACCCGCTGGGCTTCTACATCAGCCCGTCTATTTCCCTTGGCTATCTCACTGTTCCCTTTCTGGTGGCCTCTGCAGTGCATAACGGCTACTGCTTTTGGACGCCAGACTGCTTCTAACAGAGCCAATATCTGGGGGCCGTTTTATATCTCAGAGCCAGCTGCAGTGACTAATCCTCTTTCCTTATACAGGGCCCCGTGGGCATGGAGAGTGGCAAAGGCATACCGGGAGTCTGTGTATATATTCACATGACGTTTAGTCCCAAGGGATAAGGTACGGGTAAGGGCAATGAGTTCCGCCTTCTGTGCAGAAGTTCCAGGGGGCAAAGGCTGAGCTTCGACTATCTCTTCCATCGTCACCACCGCGTGCCCCGCACACCTGCGGCCCTCCAACACCAGACTGCTTCCATCTACGAAGTAGGTCTCATCCGGATTGCTTAACAGCACATCTGTCAGATCAGGGTGACAGGAGAAGACTGAATCCATCACTTCCAGGCAGTCATGATCAGGTGGTCCCGGGTCAACAGGCAGGAATGTAGCAGGGTTTAAGGCTTGGCTGGTAGTTATCTGCACTCTGGGATTTCCCCATAACATGCTCTGGTATTTCAACATCCGGGAGCTGGTGAACCAGTGACTTCCTTTATGCTCTAGCAATGTTTGGACTGAGTGTGGGACGGTGACTAGAAGGCCTTGGCCCATGGACAGTTTATCAGACTCTTCCACCAACAAGGCTGTTGCTGCTATTGCTCTCAGGCAAGGTGGCCATCCCTTGGCCACCGGATCCAGCAGTTTAGACAGGTAGGCGACTGGTCACGGCCAAGACCCCAGTTGTTGGGTCAAGACCCCCAAAGCTGTTCCTGCTGCTTCGTGTACATAGAGGGTGAAAGGCTTGGTGACATCCGGAAGGCCTAGGGCTGGTGATGACAGTAATGCCCTTTTCAAATGTTCGAAGGCCTCCTGTTGGTCACGACCCCATTCAAGGGGGCTCTTCTCTGGACCCTTTGTAGACTCATAGAGGGGCTTTGCAATCTTTGCAAAGTTGGGAATCCAGATACGACAGTACCCAGCGGCCCCGAGAAAGGCGCGTACTTGCTTGCGGGTTGTTGGCACTGGGATCCGGCACACTGCTTCCTTCCTCTCGCTCCCCAACCGTCGGCTTCCTTTCGACAGATGGAATCCCAGATACTTCACTTCCAACTGGCATAACTGAGCCTTTTTCCTGGAAACTCAGTAACCCGCATCGTACAAAAGTTGGAGAAGCTCTGTGGTTGCCAGTATACATTCAGCCTCAGAGTCAGCAGCGATTAGCAGGTCATCAACGTACTGCAGAAGTACTCGTCTGCCGGGCTCCCCCGGGGGGAAACTAGCGAGATCTTGGGCCAATGCTGTGCTGAAAATGGTAGGGGAGTTCTTGAATCCCTGTGGTAAGCGAGTCCAGGTAACTTGGGACTTTCTGCCAGTCGCAGGGTCCTCTTTCTCGAAAGCAAACAGGTGCTGGCTTGCAGTAGCCAGGCGTATACAAAAGAAGGCATCTTTTAGGTCCAGTACTGAGAAATGAGAAGCAGTCACCGGGATGAGGCCCAACAGTGTATAAGGGTTTGGTACTACTGGATGCAGAGTCACAGTGGCCTCATTGACACGATGGAGATCCTGAACAGGTCGGTAGTCGGTGGTTCCAGGTTTTTGGACTGGCAGCAAAGGAGTGTTTCATGCCGATTGGCAGGGCCGCAGGATACCATGCTGTAGTAGCTGCACTAGATGATGATGAATTCCTTCCACAGCTGCCCACGGCAGCGGGTATTGTCGCACATGTACCGGGGAAGCTCCCGTCTTCATTTCAATGCGCACGGGAGGGATGTTGATGGCCATTCCGGGGGGGTTTCCTTCAGCCCATACTCCAAGGGGCACTGATTCCCACGTATCCAGGGTAGTCACATCAGATTTGGGCCTGTTCTCATATAACCGCCATTCTTCTTCTCGGGGGACGGAGAGTACCAAAACTGTTGGGCCCAGGCTGGGTATTTCAAGCTCAGCCTGGCCGTCAGGCCCGAATGAGATTTGGGCCTGGAGTTTTGCCAGAACATCCTGACCCAGCAGGGGTATGGGACATTCAGGCATATACAGGAACTGGTGAGTGATGGTCCGTCCCCCCAACTGGCACGTGCGGTTTTGCAGGAAAGGTCTCTGGGCCCTCTCCCCCGTGGTTCTCATAATAGTTACTGATTGGGAGGAGATCGGGGCCACTTGTTGGGTTACCACTGAGTGTGTTGCTCCGGTATCGACCATGAATTGCATTTTCCGGTCCCCTAAATTCATGTTGACCATAGGCTCCTGGGGACCCAACAGAAACTTGGAGCCCGGTCTGGCCTAGTAGCCATCCGAGTCATAATGTTCCATAGCTGCAAGGCCTTCGAAAGCTGGTCTCAGTGGAGGCGGGAAAGCATCATGCTGGTCTTGCTCCCATGTAGTTCGTACGGGTGCTCTTACACCCCTTGTGGATGGATATCTCTCTCGCCTTGTGTTACGATTTGGACACTCATTCTTCCAATGTCCCTCCTCTTTGCAGTAGGCACATTGATTGAGGCCTAGGGGAAACCTCGGCCCCCCATATCCGCGGCCTCGTCCTTGTCCCCTATTTTCTCCTTTGGCCCAGGCTGGAACTGGTGGTCGCTTGGCTAGGGCGGCTGCTAGGAAGTCTGCCTTTTCTTCATCCGACGCTCCGACTCTCGCTTCTGCTCTTGGTCACAATTTACATATATTTTTTGTGCTACTTCCATCAATTGTGTTGTATTCATGCCTGCAAACCCTTCCAGTTTCTGCAGCTTCCGCCATATATCACCTTGAGCCTGTGCCACAAAGGCAGTATTCACCATACAAAGATTCTCAGGGGCCGCTGGATCGTAGGGGGTGTATAATCGGTATGCTTCAGTCAGGCGCTCATAAAATGCCGCCGGACTCTCATCAGGAAACTGGAGAACTTCTGCGATTTTACTGATGTTCATAGCTCATTGCCCCCCCTTCTTAAGACCCTCAAGGAGCGCAGTCCGGAAACGAGTGAGAGCCACTGCTCCAACAGGGTCGTTCGGGTCCCAGCGGGGGTCTTCATTCGGGAAATCTGCCTCTGCCCGCTGCCGTGGATTTATAACTCCCTCACGGGCAGGATGTGTCTCCAGCCACTCGAGGGTGGTCCGTACAATGCGCGCCCGTTCTTCTGTACTGAATAAAGTGGAAAGCAATTGTTTACTGTCCGACCAGGTAGGCTGGTGTGTTTGCATAATACTGGTCATAAGATCTGTCAGTTCTTGGGGCTTTTCAGTATAGGAGGCATAGTGGGTTTTCCAGTTCAACAGGTCCGTAGTGGAGAAAGGGACATAAATCAAGCTGGATGGTCCCACTGCCACACGCCTAGTAGCATCAAGATACGGGAGCCCCTGTACTTGTCGTAAGTGGCATTTGGAGATCATGCGACCGCAGGCGGCAGGCTACCGGGGTGGATGATCCAAGCTCAGTCTCTGTGCTCTCAGGGGAGGAGATGGTGGCACTGGAGGTGGTACCAGAAGTGGGACGGGTGGAGGATGTGGGAGGGGAATCTGAAGATGAGGGGCCGGAATCCGTAGAATCTTCCCTAAATCTGGCATCACCCACCCCAAGAGGAGGTCTTCCTGACCCTTCAGCTATGGGCGGATCCTGCAGTGGTGCGGATGGGACATGGGGTTGAAGCAGAGGGAGGGGGCGTGGAGGAATATATGGAGAGTCCCGCCCCTGGTAGATAGGGGCGGGCGTCCATCCCTTTTGGCGACCGATGGCTGCCACCATTATTCTACACTGATCCTCGTGGCAGCGCTGGAGCCATCTTTGTTTGAGCTGGCATATGGCCAGCCATGAATCAATATATGGAAACTGGTCTGGGTGTTCTTTCGCTACAATTTGATGGACTAAAAACACAGTGGGCAGATCTGTGGACCCCTGGGGAGGCCACAGCTTGACTAAGGCTGGCCATTCCCTCTGACATAGAAAAGATAATCGAGAGGGGGAGAGGGGAACCCCGTAATCCTCCCCAAACCCAGATTTGAAATTGCGAAGCATGCACTGTAGGGGCATTTGCACTTTTGACTTTCCCGACCCCATCCTCTAATTCTAGTTCAATGACTAAATGCAGTATACAATGTGGATCTTCTAATCTATTCTCAATTCTGGAATTGCAATGTACAATATGGATCTGCTGATCTAATCTCAATTCAGGAAAATGCAATTTTACAATACAGATCTTCTTATCTAATCTCAATTCAGAAAAATGCAAAATTTTACAATATAAATCTTCTAATCTAATCTCATTTCAGGAAAATGCAAAATTTAACAATATAGATCTTCTAATCTAATCTCATTTCAGGAAAAAGCAATTTTTACAATATAGATCTTCTAATCTAATCTCAATTCAGGAAAATGCAATATTACAAAATACACACTCTAGCTGCAGCACGAGATTTGATTTGGATAATAGTGATATAAGAAAGTATAGCTAGCTATATTTAAAATGTCCACTAGATGGAGCTCCAGGATCACTTTAAGTGCTGTTTCTTTTAGTATCTCAGTGTAGCTTACACGTAGTCTTCACAAAATGGCTGCCTCCTCGTGCGTTCCACACCGGCTCCGGCTCACTCATCATTAATGGCACTGCACACTTCCAGACACCGACTCAGCTGCTCCTGAACTTAAAGACAAGAGATAGGCATCGGGTCAACTCTCTCCCACATGTGGGGAGGCTCAGCAAGGAGGGCACAACGGCGACATCTGGGCAACACAAAAAGATCCCCTCGATACTCCCGCCACATGCGCTGAGGTGCCCGGTCCACAACCCCAACCCAGAGCAAGTGGCTCCGCCAGTAGGAGAACTTCAGAAACAGAAGAAGACGGAATCTCATCAGAGAGAAAGCTGTGTCGGCAGCAAACACTTACAAGGAGATCCGCCATTAGGAGCACATGGGGCACAAATGACAGCCGATCAGCACAAAAGGAACCCCCAATGCTCCCGTCCCGATATGCTGCCCGGCTCCGACATTAAAAACATTCAGAAAGGGGGGGGCGGAGCCTGATGTCCAGCGGGATGGTCGCATAACGCTGAGGCTCCCGAGAGGCCTACTTAGAATCCTGAATTAACACCTCATATACCTGGAACTTCTACTCTGATCTTGCCGGGGCACATTGGTGAGATGGCAGGGACCAAACCAACGCGCCTGGAATATGGGTCTCCAGCGGCTTCTCACGGCAAACGTTCCAAAACTGAACCTCCGTCCCCGCAGAAGGGGCCGGCCATGTGCGAGGGCCCCGAAATGCAGCAGGAAATCCTCGTAGAGATTAGAGGGGTCAAAAGTCTTGTGCAGGCAAACGGGGAAGCACTCCGAGCGCTGCGGGAAGATTTTGGTGTGCTGCAAAGCAAGTTAGAAGGGCTTTCTTCGCGTCAAGATAAAATGGAGAGCATATTGGACTCCCATGCGGCCCGGTTGTCCCAACTCGACAAAGTTGAACGACAGGTGCGGGCCTTGCAGAAGGAGGTGGAAGATGGCAATAACAGAGCGCGCCGCAACAACATACGACTCGTGGGCATCCCGGAGGGAGCGGAATCGGGAGACATGACAGAGTTTTTATGCAAAATCCTCCCTTCCCTGCTCCAAATCACCTTTACCAAAGATTTGGAGATTGATCGCGCTCATCGTGTACCCACAAGCATAACGCTCAACAGGAAGACCCCGCGGCCTATCATTTTTCGACTATTGAGATATCAACACGTGGAGCAAATTCTAAGTGCCTCTCGGGCAAAGGGCCATATGGAGTTTGAGAGCCACAAGATCTCCTTCTATCCCGACTTGTCTAAACCCACAGTCAACCGCCGAAAGCGCTTTCTGGAATTCCGGCCGAGGCTTCAACAACTACAAGCACGCTATGGCCTGATGTACCCGGCTAAGCTCCGAGTCACGCTTCATAATCAGACAAGAACATTCGAGGACCCTGATCTACTAGCGGAGTTTTTGGATACCAAAGAAGCCGACTTGATGCGCTGACTTCCAGAATGTTCCTGCAGGCCTCCTCATGCCCGTTGTGTCTGCCATGTTGGATCTGCCGCAGCCTAGCAAGGAGTCTGGCGTGGGCAGTCTGTTGCCTTACTCTTGATGGTATTTGTGACCCGACTCCATCTACCCACTGTAGCCTCGATGAGTATCAGAGACAGTGTTATTATGGACTCTGGTGTTTCTTTTCCTTTTTTACATGTCTTCTATTTCCTCTCTAGGGCCTCCTCCCGCAGACACATGGTCGCCATATTCTTTGGGGGTTTGCTTCTTCTCTAAGATACGTTGGTACATACTTTTCAATATGGGGTGTATTAGCCAGAATACTCGGTGATTATGACATTGTTGTACAGATTCTGCTTATGTTCTATGTTACCAAGCGCCCTTCCCTAAAATGTCTATTACCGATTGATGGCACCATGTAAGATTTTTTCATTGAACGTAAAAGGCATCAATAATCCGATAAAACGGAAGAAAATCCTAAGCTACCTCAGTCAGGAAGCAGCGGATCTGATTTTTCTCCAAGAAACGCATTTAAATTCGAAGGAACCTCTTGAACTCAATATTAAACCTTACAAGGTGGCCGCTTATTCCCCAGCCGTTTCTAAGAAATGTGGGGTTGCCATACTGGTTAGGAAATCTTTGCATGCTACTGTTATTGCGACTAGCTCAGATACCGAGGGTAGATGGTCTAGAGTTCACCTCAAGATAGGTAGCCTAGAAGTTACATGTATATGCCTCTACGCTCCTAATGTTGATGACCCTGCCTTTTTTTGCTACCATTGCTCAGGTTGTGCAGGCTTCTGCTAATACTTCATTGATCATTGGGGGGGATTTCAATTTAGTCCTTGATCCCCTGATTGATAAACAGCCGCCTAGGACGAGTGGTCCGCCCAAGAGTCACGCCACGCTTACCTTCCTGATCAAGGATCTTGCTTTAGTTGATCTATGGAGGCTACTACACCCCAATGAGCTTGACTTCACTTTTTCTCCTCCCCTCATAAATCTCAGTCTCGCATAGACTTCTTTCTAGTCTCAAAATTGTTAGTTCCTCAGGTGGACACTGCAAAGATTCACTCCCAATATATTTCAGATCATGCTGCCATTTCCTTTCAATTACACACTACTGCACCCCAGGGAACCTCGGGAGCCTGGTTCTTTGATAGAGCCCTGTTAACTCAGCCAGAGTTCCAGTCAGAAATTCGAGTAGCCATCCAGGATTACTTCCATTTTAATCTACCATGAATGTCCTCAACTGCAGGTCTATTGGGGGCGGGTCTGGGGTCGTATTCAATCTATCTTACACTTTCATGAACCTCTCTCTTGGAAGGTCGTGGGACTCCGCTCTGCGGCGGAGGTCCCCTCTCTTCCTCAGAAGGGTCGCTTTTTCCTTGATTTCATGCTGGGTATAGCTATATGCTTAATCACGAGGAATTGGAAGGATAGCTCTCGACTTACTGTCCATGAATGGTGGAACCTCGTCTGCTTATATAGTGAATATGAGCAGATACCTCGGAGAGCTATTCCCCATGTCCAAATTCACTCTTGCTTATCTAAATGGCAGATGCTTAATGATTATGTACAATCCGCTCATTGTTCCAACATGCCTGTATAATGTGCACTCATCATGTTTTAGATCACCGTTAGGTTTTGTAATCCAATAATGTAAGTACACGCCCGCTTCGGGAATGCTTAGTTTTCTAGAGAAGAAGCAGGGGGGAGGGGGGTGGTAGGGGTTTACTTTGGTGTATGTATTACACGTTATGTATTTGTCTTTTAGCTGTATGTCTTCCTTTCCTTTGTTGTTATAAAACGAAAATAAAGAATTTAAAAAAAAAAAAACATTCAGAAAGGTCGCAGCAACGCGCGTTAGGCAGAAAAGAAAGAGGAGAAGTATCGGTCGTCCGTCCTCCTTTACCCCCAGGTATGCTTCATTAGAAACAGCGTGTTTTATGTTCTAAATCGCCCCGATCATCGGAGAATCGCAGTCAGTACAATTTTTAATAAGCAGCTTGGAGAGCACACTCCAGGGGGTTAAGTGCTAATATTTTAGGCATTCTTAATAGTTTTGGCAGCGCTTCAAATACTTTTAAGGGGCCCGAGGTGGCAAAGTTAAATTTATACTGCAGTCATTTACTGGCACTCGCAAGCCCCCCCCCCCCCCCCCCCATTCCTACAAGATTTACCAGATACCCAACACAGACTGGACAAGCAATGGTTTCAGGGCCTCTAGGACCCTTACTCGGACTGCTCGTTGCGGGTGATCAGGCCGCTACAGGTTCACAGAATTTACCAGAATTACCAGATTTACCAGATACAGGAATACAGAACTACCCAAACAGTAAAACAGTAAGGCAGTAGTACTCACCAGACCTCTGATCAGAGAGAGTTTGGATGCCAGTCTATCCAGCCGGTTTTCAATCGGGGGGGGTCAGCCGCAGGGACCGACTGACCAGACAAATCAAGGTGTCCTTCCGGAGCACAAAGTGGCCCGGGGCGCCAAGGACCGTTAATCACCTGGAGAGGCCGGTCCCTGACTGGTGGAGGCCCGATGCTGCAAAAAGCAGTAGTCTTCCCACCGTGGGTGTGATGAGAGAGGCTTTTTTTATTTAATTTAAAAGAGTCCCATCTGGGGTGCCAGAATGTTGCAGCAATGCTTTGAAAAAGCTCTCATTCTCTCTCTCACCCACAAAAGGAAAACTCACAGACAGGCTGGAATGCAAACAGGATCTTTTAATGTGCGCACAGGCTCAGACAGAGTGCCGGCAGTCTCCACAAAAAAATCTGAGCCCCTAGGGATGTCCTACAATGCCTTATATACAGTACAATTTTAAAACTCATTCTACAATCTCATTTGCCTCTGGTATTTTCTGTCCATCAATCAGTAGCCCCTGGGGAAGGTGCCTGGGTGACCTGTCCAAACCGGTATGATCTGGTCTGTTGATTTCTGGGCAAGGGGGTATTGTGCTCAGACCTGGAGTGGGGGAAGGGTGCCTGCTGAAATCTTTATGTCTCCTCTTAGCAAGCTGATCACTTATGTAAAAACCTCATGGCTGGGGGGGGAGGGGTTTCCCACAGCTAAACCTTATGGCTGCCTCAGTAGTACACTATGGTGCATGTCTACTAAACCATGGTAGCCTTTTGCAACTATCATGGCTCATTAGCTACAATACCGCAGAGGTCTTGGACTTACCACGGAGACCCGCGATCCCTGCATCGGCAGGCATCATGGCTCTCTGTAGTAAGTGCCAGGGAAGGACAGGTAGCGAACGGATGGACAGAGCTCTCATTATCTCTGTCCCCTTCAACTGTACCATTCCCTCCCAAGCACTGATCAGACCGCCCCATCTGAGAATGTTGTTGGTGCTATGGATGTACAGATCTGTAACACTGGCAATATTTAAAAAAGTGGTCCCCCCTTCAGCACTGATCCCCCTTGAAAAACTCCTGATCCCCAATGGGAACTCTCTGGGGGGCATCAGTGCAACCCCAGACAAATAACACCATCTGGACTAGCCAATCAGGCACCTGCACCCCTTTCTGATCCTTAAAAAAAAAAAAAAGCTAGCCAGTTGAGCGCCAAATCCCCTTTCAAGCCACTAAATTCTGGCTAATCACTCAGCCTAAGGAGGCCCCCCAGCCCCCTAGTGGCTCCTCCCAACTATTACCTTACAAATCCTAGTGGTCTAGAGGTCAACAGGGACAGGAGAGGTCCTCCAACTCCTCAAAATAGCTGCGATCACGCAGTACTGTTCCTTAGTTTCTCTCTCCTCTGGGAAGGAAGAGCCCCTATTGCAAGCTCTGCTGGAACTCTGATTCTGCTTGCATTCTGCTGTTTGTGAGTTCATCTACTTGCTTTTTTATGAGTGCTGTCTGCCTCTCTCTGTATATTTATTTATTTATCTTTATTAGTGTGCTCTTTTACCTCGTTTGTTCCCTCTTGCACTATTGTTCAGCTTTCTCTTGCTCCTCTTCATAACTAACAGCAGCTTCACTTCTCCCATCTGGTCTGTCTGTGGAGGCCAGGTCATCATTTCATTCAATATCTATCCTAGCTCTGTTTCCATTGCTGCTGAGTTTAAAACTTTTCCCGGTCTCTGCTCTAATCTACCTGAGTGACTAACCCCTCCCCCTCTGCTCAGGTATTGTATAGCCCCCTTTCCTGTCTTCCACTGACTTTAGCTCTGTTGTTTCTCTCTCCTCTGGGAAGAAAAGAGCCCCTATTGCAACCTGTGTCTTTAGGGGAAACTGCTAGGTATTTATGATCTAGATTGGCCACTGCTGGAAATAGGATACTGGGCTTGATGGTCCTTGGTCTGACCCAGTATGGCATATCTTATGTTCTTATGTTATGTTTTTAACCTTCTAGAAAACCCCATTGTTTTCTATAAAAACTCTTAAAAGCTGTACACTGGTGGAATGTTGACCACCTCTCCTTTCCAAAAATGTTCCCATCCACAAAGGCAGATAGAAACAGACAGAAATATCTAAAGCAACAGGTAAAAGATTGAGATGAAAAGCACCTTCAAAGTCTTCTTTCCATATTTCAGAATTCTACACAACACCCTCATATGCACACCCCCACATACTTCTGTATCTACATCTACCCACTTACTTACATCCCACTTTTACCTTAAACCCCCATGTATTCATCCTTCATAACCCACCCACATCCCCATACTCACTGTATACATCACACACACCCATACCCCCAACAAAATCTCTCAAACACTTACACCCCACATACATAGCACTACTCCTAATGCGCACAGGCCTGCAAATGCCCAAACACACTAACCCCCACACACTAGTATCCATGCATGCACTAGCACATCCCGCCTACAACACCCCATCCTTCATACACACGCCATCCACAAACAGAGGCATACACAAACCCAAATACCCTCACACATTTTCTTATACCCAAATCCAATCCCCCCATACACCAACTGCATACACCCTACACTGCCTACCAATACACTCCTTTCCATGCAAACACCTTACACACCCCAAATGAACTCCCAACCAACCCACACATTTTTAAATGCTTGCACACGTTACACACAAACTTCCATCACACAGCCTCACACACTCTTCCCACAAACACACATACATGCATACACAGAAACCACTCTCCACACACACAACACACACTTATATCCGACCACCTCCCAATGCATACATAATCATCCTACTGCCACCTAACCTACCCACAACCCTATCGTACAATCTAATCCCCCTCACATATTTATTGCATGTAACCACCACCTTCTCCCCATGCATTCACTCCCATCACCCACATACACTCCTATGCCCCTCACTGTAGAGGCAAGAATTAATCCTAAGCAATCTGAAGCAAAAAGCCCACAAGAGAGTCATTTGGACTACTGGATGACTAAAGGATAGAAGGAGTATTCAAGGAGCATATGGTAATAGCAGAAAAACTAAATGATTCTTTTCTGAGGAGGATGTTGGGGTCATAGCCAGAACAGAAACCTTCTTTGATGGTGATGATTTGGAGCAACTTCTTTGATGGTGATGATTTGGAGCATCACTGTAAGTCTAGAAGATGTGATAGCTCAAACCAACAAACTAAAGTGGAACAAATTTCCAGGGAAAAACAGTATTCACCTTGAATCCTGAAAGAGTTCAAGCATGAAATTGCTAACCTGCTTTTAGTAATCTGTAACTTATCATTTAAAATGCCCCTAATATCTGCAGACTGGAAGTTGGCCATAGTAAATCCAAATTTTAAAAGACTCTGGGGGTGACTGGGGAAACTGTAGACCAGTGAGCCTGAGATTGCTGCCAGGCAAAATAGTTAAAAAACAAAATTACTGGTCATACAGATAGCCACAGCTTTATAAGAATGAGTCAACATGGGTTCAGCAAAGGCAAGTCTCATCTCACCCATCTATTAGACTTTTTTGAAAATATAAACAAACTTGTGGCTAATGTTCAGATAGTTTATGTGGAGCATGATTCCATAGCATGCATGTCCTGCCCATGGACACGTCTAAATTTAAAACGAGCCTCGTTTCACCTTAATTCCGCATCTGTGGGTCTAAAGGTGCGCACAGGTCCGGAATTGGGGAGGTAGATGTGTGAGTAATGGTAGAGGCACAATGTTATTCAATCAGCACATGCACGCATCCAGCACATAGCCTGCGCATGGGTGCAGACATAGGTCATGTGATATAATGGAGAAACATGTCCCTGTCAATATCATCGGACATGGGTAAACATTTCAGATCCTGCCCATCCCGGTGATGTACCACGGACGCCATGCTTCTCGGCTTCTCCTGAGCTGCCTTTCACATTGACAGTAGTGCGCTGAATCAAACTAGACATAAATACTAATGGGAAATGACTGCTGCTGCAACCTAGACCACATACCAGTCCTCTACAGGTCCTGAAAAGTGCTAAGTAATCCCAGTGCACCCTAATATGGTTTAAGAGAATGTAAATATGAACCAAACTATGGTTACACGATGCAAGGTTCCACATTAGGAACCACCACCCAGGAAAAAGATTTAGGCGTCATTGTGGATAACATGTTAAAACCCTCGGCCCAGTGTGCAGCGGCGTCCAAGGGAGCAAATAGAATGCTAGGTATCATAAGGAAAGGAATGGAAAATGAAACAAAAGATATTATAATGCCTCTATATTGTTCCATGGTGAGACCGCACCTTGAATATTGTGTGCAATTCTGGTCGCCGTATCTTAAAAAGGATATAGCGTTATTAGAAAAGGTTCAGAGAAGAGCCACCAAAATGTTAAAGGGGATGGAAGGATACCCCTATGAAGAAAGGCTAAAAAGGTTAGGGCTCTTTAACCTGGAAAAGAGATGGCAGTGTGTCTTTTGGGGAAATTAACCTGTGTCTTTTGGGGGAACTGCTGGGTACGTATGACCTAGATTGACACTGTTGGAAACAGGATACTGGGCTTGATGAACCTTGGTCTATCCCAGTATGGCATATCTTATGTTCTTATGGTAGTATTATGGCCTTATGGCTATGGTATCTGATTCCACATCTGGGTGCTGGCAATCTTCACATCAGCTACACCTGTCCAATTGTGGTGTATGTCGATCTGTATAAATCCACTATCTGTGGGGCAACCCTGTCTGCATTCCCACAGTCTGCTTTGAGGCACTCCTCCTCTGGTCGGGCCTGTGTGGGCATGGGAGGGGGGATACCTGTGCCATCATACTCAGGCAGGCAGCCTCCAGATATATCACCACTCTCACAGCTTGCATAGAACCTGGACTGGCAAAGAATGTAGGCCTCATGGAACAATCTTGGGGATACTGACACAATATCAGTCATGTCTCCCAGTGTTTGGCACAGCTGATGCATGGCTGCCCTATCACACTGGTACCTGGTGACACTGTGGTCATCCTATGATCAAGGTACCGGCCAGCCATTTATGGCCTCCCTGAATTTCAAATCAGCACACCAGATCCTCCCATGCTACCCCCACACAATATACTCTCACTTGCAGTCACAAAAGTCATCATTCTGCCAAACCAAACCTATGGCTAGCAGCTGCTCTGCCATAATGGCATGATGTCCCAGGACTACACATATGATCTCCCTTTCTCGCTGCAACATGATTTGTTTCCAGACTCACTCACATACTATTCTTACACCAGTGGTCCCAGTTTTCAGAACACAGGATTTGTTAGGGTCCCCTGGATTAGCTGATTTAGCACAAACTGCATGTTTCAGCATAAATAAACACTATTGTTCTTCTTAATATTTCTGTAAGGGTGTTTAAAAATGTTTCTTTACCTTACAACATTCCCTCAACTTTGCTTCCTGTTCTTTGTAACAGAATCTTATATTTTTCCAGACTGCAGTCACACCAGTTTAGCACATACTTGTCACACCCATTCTTCTACATGGGATGAATTGCAGAGCACAGCAGAATATTTTCTAAGTCCTAGCCTTATACCACGTTTCAGCAGGAATAACATGGAGGTTTCCAGGAAACACTTGAAACATACATGGGCCTTTCCTGAATATGCTTTATATGTCTCAGTGACTGACCACGCCCCCATTCCACTCCTTCTGGGCACGTTCTGAGATCCTGTGCTAGCACCATGTACGTGTATGATAACAGTGTTTCAGAATATGGTCAGGGACTTGTTCGGAACATAAATGTCCCTGCCGCACGTATAGACCCCTTATTCATGTTCTGGGATGACTTCCATAGTGTATTTGCTTCTGTCTTTATTGTGGAAGATGTAAGGAATCTACCCAAGCCATTTCATTTTATTTAGTTGATTTATATTCACCTATTAGCAATTTTCAGTGCCAAACATTTGTAGTGCCAGAAATGGTATTTAATGGTGATGATTCAGGGGAGATCATTTTCAGTGAATCTGGAAGATAAGAACATAAGATATGCTTTACTGGGTCAGACAATCCTATGTGAAGAGGATTCTATACCCACAGAGCAGTTGAAGATAAAGGTAGGAAACATAAATGTGGCTAGAGAATTTTACAAAGATAAAATGGGTAATATTTCAATATGACTCGATTACTGCAGAGTGCTTGGGCCTTTGTAGACCTGATAGTGTGGATTTATTGGACATTGATATAGACTTGTTTAAAGCTAGCTTCTATGCGATAATGAACTGTTAGCCCAAGGCACAAAGACTATGGCCACAATGTCCAGTGGGAAGCCTCCAACAAGTATAACACTACTTGAGCCTAATAGATCTTTAGAATATGGAAGGGTGAAAAGTGTCTGGGTAATAAGAAACTGGAAAAGTGTCCTTACTCATGAGTTTTTATGGCCAGGGCAACAAGACCACTCAGATTTAAAGTGCTACAAGGGGATGTGGGCTTCCCTTGGAAAGAGGTTGTACCACCTTTGAGTTTCAGTGGTTGAAGGGGACCACTAGAATGATAAGGGATGAGTCTTTAGCTTGGAGATTTATTAGCAGGTTTTGGGCTCTCAAAAATGAAATGGAATGGAGGATATGTGCTTGTCATTTAAGTTTCAAATGATATGCATGATGGTGCTTCTGACTGTCTTTAATGCAATTAAGGGGCCCTTTAACTAAAGTGCATTAAGCACTTATGGAGGAATTAACACATGCTATTAGTGCTCATTCGCACTAACAGTTAATGCAATGGCTAAAGGAGGTGATTTTATAAATTACCAATTGGCTTAAAATGTATATGCCTTGTCACAAATATTTTGCCAATAGGCATTCAAGAGGGTATAGGCGAAATACAGGTGGATGTCCACAAGTATGCACATAGGGCCAGATTTTTGAAGCCCTAGGAATATCCTACATGTATAAAAGCAAGCCTTACCCATGTAAAATTGCCATAACCGTGTAAACCACATATTCAACAAGGCAGCTTGAATCATTGAGGCCCACACAGCACCAGGTGCCATTGCCCGGGGGTAGAACGGGGCATGTTGCCATGAAACCCACATAAAGCGGATTTCTAAAACCCGTGTGCATCTACATTGGACGTCACTAACCGAGTAGCCTTAAGCAACTACTCCCAGCGCATATGACCTCTGATAGTGAGCGGCGAACCCGTGTAGTGGCGGAACAGTGCACAGTAGAACGAGGGGAGTGTGAGCAGGCCTGTAACCAAACCGTGTGGATGTAAAGCAATGCTGGACAAGCAGAGACGCCATGTAGACCATGCGCATGGTGATCCAGTGGTGGAGATGCACTCGCCGTGCCCATGCACAGTAGAGGATTCAACAGGCAGTGCATACCCAGCAGCAGGCAGTGGCCCAGCACCCGAGATGCAGGTACTGTGCCCCATTTGTACACAGGCCCAGGGTGAGCTACCAGCAACTGACAGAGGAGGTCTACCAGAGATATAGACTGAATGGGGCAATGATAACCGAGCTGTTTAGATCTGGAGCCCTTCACATCCAGAAGCCAGGCCCTGCTGGTGGCCATGATGGTGACCACTGCCCTAGGATTCCTTGCAACTGGCTGCTTCCAGGGGTGACTATTGGAATCACGCAGTCCACTGCCAGCCACCTCATAGCCTTCCTCCAGACACAGCAGATGTTGCAGGAGACTATGCAGGCTTTCTACAGTGTTGCTGGTTTTCCATCAGTGCTTGGATGTATAGACTACACCCACATTGCACTGTGGCCCATGGCTGGAGTAGAGGGCATACCATAACAGGCATGGGTACGCATCGATGAACATGCAGGTCATTGTGGATGCCAACATGGATGCCACGATGCATTTGTCTTTGCCTAGTCCAGCCTGGGACAGGCAGCAGCCGGGGTTCAGCTTGGAGATGCGTGGCTGCTAGGTGAGTGAGCACATATGTGAGCCCTAGGACAGGCCCAGAATGGACGCCTGCTGCAGTCTGATGCTATGGATATGGCAAACAGGTGGTGATAGATGTGTACTGTATGTATCGCAGCACATTAGCACCACTGCACGCTGTCCATAGCAGCCCATAGACTATACCCAATGCTCATGTTCACAGCTTACATTGCCCCTACAGATGACTGTGGATACCCCCTGAGGACCTGGCTGTTGACATCAGTACACCACCCCACAAGCCAGCAGGAGAAGCGGTACAATAGCACCCATCAGCAGACCCGAGCGGGTGTGGAGCATGTAATTGAGCTGGAAGAGCCGTTTCCGGTGCCTTGACAGGAGTGGCGGGCAACTCCTCTACAGCCTGGAGTGTGTATGCCCGATAATCACAGCATGCTGCATACTCCACAACCTGGCACAGTGCCAGATCCAGAGCCGGAAGTTGTGAAGGAGTGGGAGACCGCAGAGGCAGCTGATGGTGATAGTGCAGAGTACGGGAGCCAGCAGCAGGCCAGGGCACTGGCCTCACCATGTGTGAGTGATATGTGACAGTTTCTGAGGCAACTGCCCCACACCAGCACCAGGGTTGGACACACATAATCACCAATAATGTGCTCAATACCACGCAATGTGTGCAGAGTGATACAATAAAGTGCCCATTACCACCCAATGTGTTCAGAGTGTTCTTTATTTCCCCCCATGTGATTCCCCTGGCCCAGGGCTCCCTGCCCGCCATGGGTACTTGCTAACATGTGCACTGCAATGCATTTGACTGTTGTCGGAGGACGTGCTGACAGTGTCATCACCCTCCCCAGCAGGGTGGGCTGAAGGAGAAAGCTCAGGGTTAGCAGGTGGCTGTGCTATTGTGCTGGCAGCCCCAGCACCCACCAAATTGCGCAGGGATCCAGTGATAGATACCTGGTAAGCTGCCATATCCTTCATCAGCCACAAGTACCCCTCCATTTGGCATTCCACACAATCTGTGGTCCTGCCACTCCCCGCACTCTGCCTCCTTAGCCTATTCTGCAGCCTGCAGATCCTGCCAGATACTCTGCAGCTCAGACAGTATGCCCTCTGTGCCTACCACCAGGTGCACACTCTCCTGCAGTAGCTCCTGGTCCAGGTCATCACTTCCTGCACCCACTGGCTCCTCTAGGATGAGGAACTGTAGCTCCAGAAGTGGGGCGTCATCTGTATTCTGCTCCCTGGCACTGGTGGTCATACTGGTCTGCCACACTGCCCTGGGTGGTGAACCCGACAACTCCTCCACACTGGCCACCGCATTGGACCACTCTGCTGCACTGGCAGGCACACTGGCAATGATGGCTGTGCTGCACCCTGGCTGGGCACTGGCATCCTTTGTGGTGGGTGTTGAGGCTCCTCCCAATGCATTGGTCCCAGGCTGGGAGGGCGGTGTTCCTGGCAGGTCTGTGGGAGAACAAAGGTGGCAGAGGTTAGTGACATGGCATGGCAACTTGGCCTATAGGATGGCACCTGGTCCACTACAGAACTGGCAGGTGGTGCACGGCTCACACTGAACCCACCCCATGAAGCACCCAATGTCCGAAAGACAGATAGACATGGACTGGGTGGATGGAGGCACGGTGGGGACACATATAAGGCTGTCACAGTCACACACCCTGTGTGCCTATGTTAGAGCTGTTGAAGCCCACAGCCCCTGAGACAGCGACCTCCTCCACATACTGCAGCACCTGCTCCTCAAGTGGGATGAGGCTCTGCTGCTGCGCAGACAGCATCCTGCTGTTTCTGGCCCTCTTCTCCTTCACTGCCTGCCGGATCATTTGCCACTTCTTCTTTATGTCCTCCATGTCCTAGTTGTAGTAGTATACTGCATTGACCCTGTTGACAATGTCATGTCATGCTGTCTGCTGGGTGCTGGCATCCTCAGTCACCAAGAAGGTAGTGTGTTGCTGCAGGATGAGCCCCAGGGCCATAGCTGTCTCAGACGGAGTGAAGTTGGCCTTCCTCATGCATTTTGCCACTGCCGGGGCCTTGTCAGCCATTGTGAAGCAGCTACTCGCTAAGGCAACATTTTCCTACCCATGTAGGTCCTCTTATGCATTCGCAGGTTGAGCACACAGCTGGGCCACACCCCATCCAGAAGCATATCAGGTACCCGCGTAGGCCCCTGGGTACCAATGTTTCAAAAATCTGTGTGGCAGTTGACCGCCGTAGGATGCTATAGCTGCACAGTGCTGAGCAATGGCAACATATGCATGCAGGGACGCAAAGACTGTGATACCTGGGTAGATTGCAATGTGTTTACTTGTTAAATATCCCAATCTTACAATGTAAACAGTTTTACTACTGATATATGTAACATGTTTCGTTATTTGTAAACTGTCCCTGATCTCTGAAAGAGGCAGTATAGAAGAATTAAATAAATAAATAACACAGTAAGCGGACATGTCAGCCATGGCGTGCACTGCCCTGATGGCATGCCTTCATGGGGCAGGGGGTGTTCTGCATGTGCAACACCACTGGGCTGCACCCATGCTGCCACAGCTGTGTTGCATATATAAGGGAGAGGGCGCTATCTATGCAGATGGTCACCCCAAAGGCGCTACCCGTGCAGGGCTCTTCCCATGACCGTCTGCTAGGGTAGTGGCCCTCTGCCATACCCACGCATAACAGGTGTGCCCACACCCCATGCCCATAGACCCCTGGGCCCCCTCCACTGGTCACCCACACCACCCATGCAGACACAATGCCATGCCCTGTGGCGCTGCGCCCCAACTAGGCGGTCGCCTATAGGTTGCAGCGTGCCACCTCATAACATTTATTTTGCTCCATCTTAAGAGCTAGGACTTCTGACGTTGTAGTTGTGGGTCAAGAAGACAGTCCGAGTGGGTTTTGGCAAACACAGGAAATTTATTTACTTTTTTTTTTTTTGACAAGACTTTGCAAACAACTTTCGTGTATAGCATTTGAACAGGACAACTCAAAGAGGATATTTTCTCCAATTAGAATTATCGTACAAAACAATGTCCTGGTAGTGCTCAAGAATAAACTTGTTTCATGTATAACAAACAGTATTTGCTTCTTCAAATGCCAGGGTTAAAACTTAGCGCTCACTAGTTCCTAGTGCCTTCAGTAAAGATATCAGCTTCTTTTAAACTGTGCAAAGTTAAAACAAGGTTCTTTCTTCCTGTTTCTATTATCCACAGAATAACAGCTTCTTAAGACATTCAGTTTACACTTAGGCACTTCAGTTAGCTCTAACAATGGCAATCCCTTTTCTTTCCAAGGGTTTCTGGCGCTCAGAACGATAAGGCTTTTTCTAGGCTAAACTGGTTCCATTTTCTCTTTATTTATTTAACAGTTCTTTTATACCGCGCTCTTTGATATCAGTGCGGTTTACAATGAACAACATGACTCTTTGACAATTAAAAGCTGTCTTGAGTTTACATGCAACAGGTGAAGTAACAAGGATTTATAAACTTAGGAAAACTTTGTACATATTATGTAACAGACTAATTACAGTGGTGAGAATCTATTTGATGTGCATCATGAGTCAGAGCAATTGCAAAGTCATTTTACAGGCTTGGGCTGTGATACTGGTGGCGGTGAGGCGTTGTTGGGATGTGAGAAGTGTATCAGGAACAGGTGATGTTTCAGGGCTTTTCTAAATTGCATGAGATCACTAATTGCTCTTATTGAGGGTGGGAGGTTATTCCAGCATCTGGGGACATAGTACATGAAAGCTCTGTTATTAGCTGAGACTGAGTATTTTGTAGTTTCTCTTGGGATGGTTAGTATATTGGACGCTGCTGATCTTCTCGGTCTGTTGTTCGGGGTGAGGTTGAGGAGAGATGAGATTGAGGGGGGAGATATTTTGTTAATGGCCTTGAAGGTAGTGAGTAGGGCTTTATATGAAATCCTGCAGGTTATCGGGAGCCAGTGTAGGTCCCTTAGAATGGGCGTTGTGTGGTCTCTCGTTGCTGCTCCAGCGACAACGCGGGCAGCGGCATTCATGGCTAGTTGTAGCGGTTTTAGGGTGCTCTTTGGGAGGCCGTGGAGTATGATAGTTGCGTAGTCAAAGTGGGGTGTGACTATTGCCTGGAATATAGTTCGGAAGTCATCGTGGTCAAGCATAGATCTAAGGTGTCGGAGGGTCTTGATCTTGTAGTAGATGGCTTTTATAGAGTGGCTTATGTGTTCTTTGAATTCCAGCCGTTGATCTAGTATCACACCTAGGTATTTTATGGTGGATTTTATAGGAAGATCCGCATCTCTCACTTTCAGGGTAGCAGGGGGTGCAAATCCCTTGTTCTTTGTGACTATTAGAACCTCCGTTTTTTTTAAGTTAATTTGTAGGTTCTGTTCGAGGAGCCAGTCTGTTATTGCATTGAAGCAATCAATTAGGGTTGTATAGTCTGGACGCATGACATTGATCGGTGTAAACATCAGCACGTCATCTGCGTAGATTAAACAGGATATCCCGAAGGAACGGGTGATTTCGCAGATCGGCTGCATATATATGTTAAACAGCAGCGCAGAGAGGGAGGAGCCTTGGGGGACTACTTGTTTTTGTTGAAATGGTTCGGATAAGTTTGCTCCAATCCGAACTTGTTGCCAACGGTCTTCTAGGTAAGATTTACACCAGTCCCATGCTAGACCTTGGATTCCCTTTTCGTGATGTCGGGTTAGAAGTTTGTCGTGGTCGACTGAGTCGAATGCTGCGGCGATGTCAAGGAAGATTAGTGCGAAGCCCATCTTGATGTCATCGATTCCACTGATGAGTACATTGATCAGTGAGGTCAGGAGTGTTTCGACCCCATGAGCTTCTCTAAATCCATGTTGGCTAGGGTTTAGTGGGGATTCGGTGTCAATATGTTGTTGGATCTGTCTCTGTGTCACCTTTTCCAGTATTTTAGCTAGTAATGGCATGCTGGAGATTGGTCGGTAGGATTCTTCCTTCTTTGGATCCAGCTGGTTGTTCTTTAGGAGTGGCCTTATGGAGGTTTGTTTAAGCTCTCTGAGCTTAAAACTCTTGGCCTTCTTTTACTCTGATACTAGACAAAGAGAGCAATCCATTAAACTATCACCAGAGTCCTGTTCCCTCTCACAGGGCTCCATGTCCATACTTTCACAAACAGAGTCACATTCCTCTGGGCTTGGAACTTGCTCTGTGCATGCAGGCTTGACTTCTTTTAAAAGCTTAAACAGTTTGTTCCACTGAGACTTCTGTCTCCCCTCTGAGTTCCTAGGGTGACTGCAAGGCTTCCTGTCTCTGAATAAAATATCCAAAGGCTCTGACTGCCTGACCTTGCTTGTGGTAACACTCTGCCTTACAGGCTTTAAAAGGGGTAAAACTTTTCTCTTGGAATCTTCTAGTGCTGCTCCTATAACAGGGCTATAACCTTCAGTTTCCCCAGGAGTATCCCTCCTACCTTCAAACTGGGCTGTAAACCTCTCACGGCAGGGGCTCCTCTCTGGAGTGCAGTCTTCTGAACAAAAGCTGCTCTGAGAGCTTCTCCGGTGTCTGTTCCTAGACACTCTCTGCCTTTGATGCCTGAAGTTTGAGTTCTCCTTACTCTGCTGTGTATATTCCCTTTTCACATTGCCTGTAATTTGCTTCCTCAGCCCCCCTCTCCTGGGCAGCTCGAGACTAGCTCTGTCTCCAGTCCTGTGCCTGCTATGGTGGCTGGCTTTGTTCCCATCTCCGAGACTCTGGCTGATTCTGTTCCCTTCTACTCCACTCTGGCTTTGGCCGTGGCTTTCTCTGAGACTGTGTCTCCTGCTCTCCGTGAGCCTGTCTCTGTATCTGGAACTAGAACTAGAACTGGAACTGGAACTCCTCCGCCTGCTTCTTCATCCCTCCTTCCTGAGAGCTTAAACGTGTTTGAGTGACTTCCTTTTCTTGGCTCCTCCCCTAGGTGCCTCCCATCTCCACCCTGCGTTGCCATGGAGCCTGGGTGTGGCCTGAACTCAATAGTTCTGAATGTGTGTTTTTTTTCTCTACCTGCATTCTGATACATGTGCTTAGCTGAGGGATTCCTCTGCCTAGAAGAAAAAGTTATTTTTCCAGGTATTTTCCTAGGCTCTAGTGCAGCCTCGTCACCACAGCCCCCAAATGGATGACAGAGCATTTGCAAACATGAACCGTTTTATTAAACAAATGTGCAAACGTATTTACAACACTGCCAATAATGACAGACATTGTGCAGCTGTACAATTGCAGACTACCCCAGTGCAGGGCATACCTGCCTGGGGAACTGCCTATAGTGCAGGGGGGCCCTGCTTGTGCCCTGTCACTGTTGCTGTGAGAGTATCCAGGTACATGGCAATGGTCCATGTTGTGGACCTCACCTCCTCCCTGAAGAGATGCACCTCTACCACCAGGTGGCCAGAACCCATTCACTTGATGGATGAGGGGGTGGTGGCACAGAGGGGCAGGATGTGCCATGGCTGGAGTGTGCCCATCAGTGCTGGGGTGGCTGTGGGGGCCCCAGATGCGGGAAGTGGACCACAGCCCCACTGAGTGTTGCATCTGGCCCGTGCTGAGCCATGCAGCAGGCACATGGGCCCTTGGTAGGATTGTGGGTGGGCATGGTTGTGAGCTGTGGGGTACAGTTGGGGGTGCAGCTTCACCTCTGGGTTCCCTGCTGGTGATGCCCTGTGCCACTCCACCATACCTGGGGTGCTTTGTGGGTGGTTCCTGCATCCCTCCTCTTCTGTCTTCTCTTCCACCCCATCCTACTCATGGCCCTCCCATCCCTCCTCCTCATCCTCCCCCACCCTGTCCCTGGGCCTCCCACACCTCCTCCTCTGACTCCTCATCTTCCCCATCCTGCCCCTGGCCCTCTGCACCCTCTTCCTCTGACTCTTCATCCTCCCCACCTTACCCATGACCCTCCCATCCCTCCCCCTCTGACTCCTCATCCTCCCCACCCTGCCCCTGGCCCTCTTCTCCCTCCTCTTCTAACTTCTCATCCTCCCCACCCTGCCCCTGGCCCTCAGATCCCTCCTCCTCTGATTCCCCATCCAACCACTATGCCATGGCCCTTTTGCTGCCCTCCTCCTTTGATGAGGTGTCCTTGGCTACAATGTCTCTGGATGATGACTTCTCTTCCTTGTCCCCATCACTACTGGTGGTACTGCTGTTGCTCTGGTCTAGTGGCACTGTACCACTGCTCCTGGGTGGATGGTGAGGTGCCCCCTCTCCCGGAGCCAGCTGTGGGGAAAGAGGAGGGTATTACTGGTCCACATAGGCATGGCCCCAGGGTGAGACTGGCAACCCCCTGGGGTGCCCATGCATGCATCGCTCAACCCACCTTCAGCCCACAGGGACCTGCCTCCCCTACAGTGCACACTGCATGCCCTCTACTTTGCTCACCTCCAACCAGCTCTGTTCTTCCCCTCACATGCTGAGCTGTGCCCGGCTTCCCTCCCCCCAGGTGATGGACATGCCCAGGAGGCAGCATGGGCAGGTGCACAATGTGCCCCTGGGACCACCATTGGGGTTGTGTGCCCCTGTACTGCCCTTCTGTGCCAAGCCCCAGCCTGTTGTGTGCACATCTACACATCTAGGGTGCCGGCTGGTGCACACATGGGATGGTGGCACCAGGGGATGTTGGCACTAGGGGATGGCACAGCTGCCCACAGCATATTCCCATCATTGCATACAGAGAGAGTCCACCACCAGGTGGTCTTCCTACACCAGTCTGGCAACCATGGCTGCCACCCCCTGAATCTGCTGGGCACCACTATGTACCCCACTGATTTTCTTTGGCCACCAGCCACTCCCTGATCCACTGCAGCTGGTTAGGTCTCCTCCAGTACAGCGTATGGAAGTGGCACTTGAGGGCCTCAAGGGTGTGCCACACACCATATTCCCTGTGGGAAAGAGGGGGAGACATACATGAGCTGAGTTGTCCACTATCATATTGCCCGTTGTGAATATCTGTATCCTGCCATGGTCTGGCAACATGCCCATCCTGGGGGCAGGGGCATACCCATGGGTGGCAGGCTGTGGTGGCAGAACTGCTTGCAGGGACAGAGAGGCAACACATTGTGGTTTCTGCCACTGGTCCCCTTAGACCCCTGCACAGGGATTGGGGATGGGACAGGTGTTTGGGGCATCTGCACTGGCTGCTAGAGTCCCCTGTGGTGCCCAGACCAAACACAGCCAACCCTGTACTAGGCATTACCATTGCTTTGCATGCCCTGTGGCATTCCTACCAACTGCCACCAAGGGCTGCAGCACCCTCACTACCTGCTGTGTGTGGGTATGCCCCCTGATGCAGGCATTCGGGGCTGGCACCTATACTAATGCATGGCCTGTCTCCCCACCATCACCTGATAGGCTCATGTTGGGACAGTCACCAGAATGTGGCTTGGCACACAGCCCTATCTCGCTGTGCAGACACACAGCTGTGCCTTTCAGGGTGTGTCTGCCTAGCATGGCGCTCAGCCTCCCCCCCCCCCCCGCCTGTTGTGGCCCTCCTTACCTGTGCAGCCGGAGTTAGATGCCCCTCCATATGGCTGTTGCTGGCCACAGGTTTGGATGACAGCCCCCCCCCCCCAAGGTAGAGGACCCTCTCGTGCGGCAGCACAGAGCAGACTAGGAACTTGCTTTCATCAGGGCTGAAGTTTGCACTTCTCCTTGCCACCATGCCACTGGTGTCTATCTGCCCAGCCACAGGGGGCTCCTGTATAGGAGGCCTGTGGGGCCTGCGTGATGGTGTCATCTATGCATGGGTATGCTGGATGGGCAATACATGGATTCCTGAATAAATGCCATCTTGCTTCTCTGGCTGATTTTGTGGTCACATACATGGGTATCGCCTGTACTTTAGTGGCAGTGCCTGGGTTACACACCCTCCGCTTACCCGTTTAGGCCATGGTGGGCACCTGCTGCTGTGCTCGATTTGTGCTGCATTTTCATTGTTTGCTGGCACATGATTCATGATTCAAGCACTTTCCCTGAACGGGTACCTTTCTGCGGGTATGGCCGGTCTCAGCGCCTTGTTGAATATCGGGCCCATAGATTATAAAATACCTTAATTTATGCATGTACTAGTGAATTTTATGTGTGACTATTTTACACCAACTCTTGATCAGGTATAAATGTCTGAGCCACTTATGCTAGTATTTTAAAAAGACACGTGAAATGGCATTTTAGAAAGGACATCCAGCTGCAATCAGGGGCGTCCTGGGCAAAACATCCAAAAAACCTCCAGGGACATTTACAACCCAATTTTAGCAACTTGGATGTCTCCAAAATGGACAGCCACATCAGCAGCCATATAGATATCCCTGCTGCAAACACTTGGGGCAGGGACATCTATTCTTGCCTAATGCTATTTTCCCGGACGTGTTCTTTATCATGGAATGTATAGGGGATATCACAGTATCTTCATCTCTATGGCTTCCAGGTATCTGGATGGCAAAATCAGAGCTTTTCTGATACCTATTCTTGCCCTGGAAAAGGAATAAATGTGGATGGTGACACTAGTGAGTGGGGATGTGCTTGCCATTTTTGAATTCTGACGCATATGTCCAACTTGCCCTGAACACCCCGGTTAGGTCCCTTCACTACTTGGATGTCCTTACGCTAGGAATGTCTATAGAAATAGCTTCTAAAATGGCTCCAGGCATGTCTCTGTCATTTGGACATCTGTGCACCTGTTTTTAGATCTCTAAAGCATGAATAGGGCTTCTAAAATAACCTCCATAAGCACCTATGTGTCTTTATAAAATAGTGCCTAAGCAGGCACCTATTTGGCCTCTTAACTTTGGTCCCTGCCATAAAACTACCTTAGCATGTGCTAATTCCTGCATTAATTGCATAGCATGAAATGGAGTGGGAAATGAGTGTGATCTGCACCTTGCAATTAATGCACAGTAAGTTCACTTATCTCCAGGAACAAGCAAGAATGAGTCTTCATATATGGGTACGTCGGTACCGACGGAGCCTGCGCGGGAACGCTCCCCAGCTTCCCAAAAAGGAAAGATTTTGGGAGCATCCCACTGCGCCTGCGCGCTGCCTTCCCGCCTTTCCTGACCAGCTCTCCTCAGTTCTTCTTTGCCGCGGAGCCAGCAGGTCGAGCCCTGTCACCACTGAAGAAGTTCTTTATTTTATTTTATTTCTTTGGTCGCGTGTCTGCCTTCCCCGACTCTGGACCGGTACCGCCGGTCTTTTCTTTCTTTAAAAAAAAAAATAAAAATCTATACTTTTCCCCACTTAGTGTAATTTTTCTTCTAGGCCTCAGGGCCCAAGAGAAAATTTCCCTCATGGAAAAACCAGCCTCCGGGTTCAAAAAATGCACTAAGTGTAGCGGTACTATTTCTGTTACAGATACCCATGAATGGTGCCTTAAATGTTTGGGTCCTGAACACTCCATTCCGGATTGTCCGTCCTGCTCTCTAATGTCTAAACGGGGTTTACAGAACCGAGCAGCTAAGCTCCATGTGCTGTTTCCCGCTGATGCAGCGTCGGTAGCATCGACCTCTTCCCGGTCTTCTTCTCCTGATGGATCTCAGGTAACCAAACATAAGTCTAGCAGGTCCTCGAAGGGTAGATCTCCCTCTAAGCATCGAGATGCCTCCGGGCTTGCCCTCGAGGACCCTGCACCAGCCAAACAACCCCAGTGGGAAGATCCGGCTTCCAAAGCTCCTCCTATGGGGTTACAGGTTGACATCGATGACACGGCCTCGACCGATCACCTGTTAGAATGCTCTGGGGTACCGGCACAATCTCCCGGTACCGATCTCCAGGCATTCATGGCGTCGATGGATCAGAATGTTCTGTCCATGCAGCAGGCTATTTCAGCCTTCATTCAAGCTGCGACGCCGACGGTACCGCAACGAGCTCCGTTGTCAGTATCGGCTACGGTACCGGCACCAGCGCCGATACCGGTACTGACCGCATCAACATCGACTAGGATAGCGGTTCCTTGTCCAGGGCTGTTTCTCGGTACCGATCCGGTTCCGAAAACGCCCGATGTCGATACCGCTCGATACGCGTATCGAGCGCTGGAAGAGCACCCTGACAGGTGGTACTTCGATTCCTCTGGTGATTCTGATTCATCAGATGAATCACCTGAAGTATCCATAGCCCTTCCTGAAGAGCCTTCTTCTCCAAAAAGAAGAATGTCTCCTTCAGAGGACTTGTCCTTTCAAGACTTCATAAGAGAAGTAGCTAAAGGACTATCTATCTCAGTAGCCTCTGAATCAGAGCCTAGAGCAAAAAAATTGGATATTTTAGGATACCCTAAGGCTCCTAGAGAGGCAGTCACCTTACCAATTCATGAGATTCTTTATGAACACATGATTGATTTATGGGAGACTCCTCTCACTCTCTCTCCTCATTCTCGCAGGTTGGACACTATGTACCGTGTCCCTCCCTGTCCTGGATTTCAAAAAACTCAGCTTCCTCACCATTCTATTGTGGTGCAGTCAGCTATGAAGAGGATAAAGAGTACAAAGAGACACTCTTCTGCTCCTCCAGGAAAAGAATGCAGAACCTTGGATGCTTTTGGTAGGAAAATCTTCCAGGCCAGTATGCTTATTGCCAGAATCAACTCATATAGCCTCTACATGGGTATGTTTCTAAAAGAAGTGGCAGAAAAGCTGCACACTTTCTTCCCTTTTATTCCAGAAGATAAAAGGGAAGAATTACGCATGTGGCTTAAGCATACTCAAGACATCTCCAAGTTTTCAAACAGGGCAGCCTTTGACTCCTTTGAAGGTGCCAGTAGAGCCTCAGGCATTGCCATAGCTGCTCGCAGACTTGCTTGGCTCTAGGCTTCTGATTTAGAACCCTGGGTTCAAGATGGCTTAGGAAATCTGCCCTGTACAGGTGAAAATCTATTTGGCAAGGAGTGGCAAATTAAAGCCACTCAAATGGATGCAGAGAATTCTGCTCTGGATAGACTTTCAAAGTCTACCTCCATTCCTGCCAAGAAAAAGACTTTTAAAAAGTCTTTTTTCAAAAAGGGCAGGTTTCCTTCCACTTCTGGCCAACAATCTTCTACAGGTCGCTTTACCGCTAAGCGTCAGCAACCTAAGCAGGCCAGGCCTAAGTCTACAGGGGTTGCTGTAACTCAGCAGTCCCAACCCCCTCAGGGTTTTTGACTTGATGCTAGAGAACTTAGCCTTTCTGGCTTAACACAGCCAGAACCTCTCACCATTCCAGGAAGGTTAGCTCATTTTGCTCCCAGATGGGAGCAAATCACATCAGAGCAGTGGACCCTCTCCATCATAAGAGAGGGCTACAAACTTCATTTCTCAGACCTTCCTCCCCACACCATGGTGAGACACTTCAATTCTCCCACATCTCTTCTCGACCTTCTAGGTCAGGAGATAACTACCCTTCTTGCCCAAGGGGCAATAGAAGAAGTTCCTCTTCTTCAACAAGGGTCAGGGTTCTACTCCCCCTATTTTCTCATTTCAAAGAAGAAAGGGGGATACAGACCCATTCTAGATCTCAGAGAATTGAACAAATTTCTATGCAAGGAGAAGTTCAAGATGCTTTCTCTGGGCACTCTCCTTCCATACCTTCAAAGTTAGGATTGGCTTTGTTCTCTAGATCTCAAGGATGCGTATACACATGTTCTCATCCATCCATCTCACAGAAGATTCCTGCGTTTTCTTTTCCAAGGAAAACATTACCAATACAGAGTGCTTCCTTTCGGTCTGGCCTCTGCCCAAGAGTGTTCACCAAATGCATGGCAGTAGTTGCTGCATTTCTACGCACTCTGGGAATATTTGTCTTCCCATACCTGGACGACTGGCTCATCCGAGCCCCATCTCAATCAGAGGCCCAGATTTCCTTAGACCGCACAAGGCGCATTCTGCAGTATTTGGGACTTGTGGTAAACCTCCCAAAGTCTCAGCTCACCCCTACTCAGTCCCTAGAATTCATAGGGGCCTGGTTGGATACCACCACTGCAAGGGCCTACCTTCCTCAGGCCCGTTGCCAGCGTCTAGTGCAGTTAGCCTCCCAGATTCAGTCAAAGAGCCACTTAACTGCCCGGGAGATGCTGCAACTGCTAGGCCACATGGCTTCCACAGTACATGTGGTACCCTATGCTTGCCTACACATGAGAGCAGCTCAGTGGACCTTGTCCACCCAGTGGACTCAAGCATCAGGAGCTCTCTCAGACCAAATAGCAACCTCCAAACGCCTCTTTTGGTCTCTCCAATGGTGGATGTCCACTCAAAATCTGTTGCTGGGGTCCCCCTTCCAACAGTTGTTGCCCCAAGCAACCCTCACAACAGATGCCTCCCAAACAGGTTGGGGAGCTCATCTACAGGACCTCTCCACTCAAGGCACTTGGTCCCATCAGGAGACCTCTATTCATATCAACCACTTGGAGCTTCGCGCAGTCTTTCTAGCTCTCAAGGTCTTCCATACCCTCCTCAGCTACAAGACAGTCCTCATCCATACAGACAATCAAGTAGCTATGTTTTATATAAACAAGCAAGGAGGAACTGGCTCTCTGTCGCTTTGCAACGAAGCTCTAAGATTGTGGGCCTTCGTCAGAGAGCATCAAATCCATCTCCTGGCAGTATATCTCCCAGGAATCCAAAACTCTTGGGCAGACAGACTCAGTCGAGTTCTGCTTCCACACGAATGGTCCCTGCACATGGATCAGGTACTCAAAATCTTTCAAGAATGGGGAACCCCGGACATAGACCTCTTTGCAAGTCCGTGGAATGCCAAACTTCCCCGGTTCTGTTCCAGAATTCCGTGTCAGGGAGTTCAGGCCAAGGATGCCTTCCTCCTTCATTGGGGTCAGGGCTTCCTGTATGCCTTTCCACCCATTCCCTTGATTCCCAAGACTCTGTTCAAACTCCAGAGGGATCAAGGATCTATGATCCTCATAGCTCCACGCTGGCCACGCCAAGTGTGGTACCCTCTACTTCTGCATCTCTCCCAAGCCCCCTCCCTGGACTTGGGAGCTGCTCCAGACCTTCTGTCTCAGGAGGAAGGGACTTTGTGGCACCCAAACCCCAAGTCCCTTCACCTCAGAGCTTGGTTACTGAAGGCCTAGACCTTCAAGGCTTGAATCTTTCTCAGCAAGTGAAGGATATCCTCCATGCTTCCAGAAAACCTTCCACCAGGCGTTCCTATGCTTTTAAGTGGAAAAGATTTTCCATTTGGTGTGCTGAAAAGGGTCTTGACCCTTTAGCACTACCTTTAAATTCTCTGTTAGACTATCTCCTGCATCTTTCTGATGCAGGACTTAAGACAAATTCAGTGAGAGTCCATTTGAGTGCTATTGCAGCATCCCTTAAGCCCATCAATGGACAACCTATTTCCTCTCATCCTCTCATTGCAAGATTCATGAGAGGCCTAACTTTAACTAAACCTCCCATTAGGCCTCCTCCGGTGGCATAGGACTTAAATTTGGTTCTTGGTCAGCTTATGAAGCCACCTTTTGAACCCTTAGCCACTACCTCCCTGAAGTTTCTTTCCTGGAAAGTTATTTTCCTCATTGCAGTCACTTCAGCTCGCCGCATCAGTGAACTGCAGGCCTTAGTGGCTAATCCACCTTATACAAGGTTCCATCATGACAAGGTGGTCCTTAGGACAAATCCACACTTTATGCCTAAAGTGGTCTCACCTTTTCATCTTAATCAGGAGGTATATTTACCTGTCTTTTTTCCAGCTCCTCATGCATCCAGTGCAGAGAGGAGTCTTCATACTCTGGATTGTAAAAGAGCTCTTGCTTTTTACTTACAAAGGACACAGCAACATAGAAAGTCTTCCCAGCTTTTTGTTGCTTTTGATCCTTCTCATTTGGGACTTCCAGTCTCTAAGAGAACACTGTCCAATTGGATTGCTCAGTGTATTTCTTTCGCCTACCAGAGTAAGAACCTTTCTCTGGAGAGCCATGTCACAGCTCATAATGTGAGGGCCATGGCCACCTCTATGGCTCATCTAAATTCTGTGTCCATCGACCAGATCTGTCGAGCAGCCACCTGGGCCTCGGTTCATACCTTCACAGCCCATTACTGCTTGGACAAGGACTCCCGCCGGGATGCCTTGTTTGGTCAGGCTGTTCTCAAACACCTGTTCCACTCTTAAGCAACTCCTACCCTCCTTCCCTGGATGGATGCCTGAGATCCATAGGAGGAGGTAGACCCCTTCCCAGGGTCTCATATCCTTGGGGATCTCCCAGGCATCTTAGCTAGGGAGTCCCCATATGTGAAGACTCATTCCTGCTTGTTCCTGGAGATAGCACAGTTACTTACCTATAACAGGTGATCTCTGGGAACAGCAGGAATAAGTCTTCACAACCCTCCCACCTCCCCTAGGAGTTGTACCTCTTTTTCTTTGCTGTCTTTCCTTTCCTCTCTCTCTCTATTGTCTCAGCTTTAAACTCGAACTGAGGAGAGCTGGTCAGGAAAGGCGGGAAGCTGGGGAGCATTCCCGTGCAGGCTTCGTGGGTACCGACGTACCCATTTGTGAAGACTTATTCCTGCTGTTCCCAGAGATCACCTGTTACAGGTAAGTAACTGTGCTTTACTGCAACAGATAATGTAGATTACTTAATGCCAACTTACTCATAAGTGGTGGTAAGTGCATCAGCATAATCTTTCAGTGTTAGGATCACCTCTCCTTAAAACTTCCTGCACTTTAGTAAAAGACTTCCTATGTGTACACATATTGTAAACTATATCATAGAACTGTTACCATGTTTCTCCACTCAGTGGCATGCCAAGCTTGTTAGTCACCTGGAGCGGACACTCTTCCTCCACGTTGCACCTGCTTCAGGAAGGAGGTGCCAAAATTCTGGACCCAGCCCACAGCAAACTTATTAAATTCCTTAGCTGGCTTGTCCCATTGCCTTTGTGCCAGGCCCAGCAGCTGTTCTCTCCTGGGCCAAAGTTTCATGATATTGTGAGACTTCAGTCTGCGAGGAAACAGCCATTGGGCCCGGCGCAGAGACAGCAAGGCAAACCAGTGAAGAAGTTTAGTAAATTAGCCATGTGTGTGGGCTGGAATTTCGGCACCCCCTTTCTTGCTGGCACTCGGTGCAGACTGCATCCATCATCCTGTACTTGATAAGCTACTGTTTCCACTGATTGATCATTCATGTGTTTGTTGTAGGCATGAGATTTATTGGGATGGGAGAATGGGTGGCATGGGAAGCAGTTTTGAAAGCAGATGGTTTGGGCCCAAGTGTGCATGGCCAGTTATATGCAGAAACATGGTAAAAATATTGTGTAGTATATTTGCATATCATTAGCTTCATATAGAGTAAAATTTAAACAATATATAACATAAAGTTACCCATGGTAACTTACCAAATTTATTTTACATTGTTACTTCTAATCCCTAAATGCTGCCAACTCATTTTTTATGTATTTCTCTTCCCCCAACATACATGTCTCTCAGAATTTGAATGGATGATGTTGTTTTTTTAAAATAAGTATTGGATCATTCAATGTCACCATCGTGCTTCAACTCACTTGATTCTATTTCATCTGTGTGCACAGGGAGCTAACAACTCAATCACTGTTTACTTCTAGCACAAATGATTCTATGTCCAGCATTTTGTGAGGGCAGACAAGAAAATGAGGGGTTGAAAATGATTGTTCATCCTTGTTTAAAATCAAATTACTGCTGCTTTTAGATGAATGCTGTGACTCCATTACCCACTTAAAACAAGTATACTGCCAGCTCCACCTACAGCAGCGTATGTGCTACTTTCATGCATCTGAACTGCTGTAATATGAAAAGTAAATTAGCACACAAATCTGCCACTTTTACTGCAGTCCTACAGGCTTAGTGTTCTGTAACCTGTGGTGGATATAGAAGTAATTATTGTAAGCAAGGGTCTGTGAAACGAATATACACAAACAGTATTCCTCAGCCTTGCAGTCTTTAGTGCCATTGTAATTTCTGCAGACACATCAATAGCTTATTATTAGTAATGTTTTTTCTTTTCATTGTAGAAGAATTCTGCACCAATTAGTCATGTCAAACAAATGAAATTATGCAAGGTACAGAGTATCAACTGATTTCACAGCTCAGTTTTAGCGATATATACAGTATATATATTTTTTCTTCAGCTTTAAATGAAAATCTTTGCATTTATTTATTGAGACATCTCTATTTTAATGCACAATGGATTATGGGGCAGTGGCAATAAGATGATGGACCAATAATAGACAGTCAGGTGTATGAACAAATAATGTTTGCCCCATAGCCTGCTGCCAGTCTGTTTCATTGTTTCTGCTTGGATCAGGTTGTATGCCATGCTTTTACACTCAGCAGCAGACTCCCACACGTTTGTTAGAAAAAGATCATCTTCGCTCTAATGTGTAAGCAATGTGCTGGTGAAGTCAATAGAAAAGGGGTTCTGCCTGCAATTTGCTTTTGTTTCCGGGGTTCAGATTTAAATCCCAATTAATCTTTTCCAGTGACTCTTTTTTGACAGAGAACTGCCATCAATTCCTAACAGGGGCTATACATTTCAAGCAAAGGTAAGAGTTTGTGGCTTTTTAATTTACTAGCTCTCTGCCTGGGAGCTCTTAAAAGGGTTTTGGTACATTTTTAAAACAAAGTTACATTATTTTTGGTGTTTTAGTTTAAAAGGGGAAATATTTTCTTTAGTGAGGTAGGTTTAAAATTCTGCTTTAGTATCTTTCTCAGCTCTTTGAAGCTACTGACACCTCATCATGTGTTAGTTCCCTCCCTACCCCCCCCCCCCAATTTCCCCCCCCACCCTAGTGAGCGATCTTGCTTTATAGGGCACCTCCCCAATTAAAAACACACAGGGACTTGGAACAACACATTTTGAACACACTTAAAAGAGATTTAACTGCTTTTTCTCTGAAAGGACCACTGGGAAACCGGCTAGTACTTTGGTAGGTCTCTCTCTCTTTTATTTATTTAGCTGTATTTATATCCCGCTTTTCCCTGGGTCAAAGTGGTCAATTGGGAGATACATTTAACATGAGGGGATATGACACACATATGCTAATACTTACAGGGAACATGGGCAATGGAGGGTTAAGTGGCTTGCCCAAGACCACAAGGAGTACCTATAGGACTAGAAATCCTAGTCCCTCCGGCCTGAGATTAATGTCCCCAGGTGGGACTTGAACCCCTGGCCCTCTGGCCTGAAGTACCTTGTCCTAACCACTAGGCCACTCCTCCCTCCTTTTGCTTCAATAGATACCTAAGCTCCATCAACTGATCAATGGCTGGGAAAAATCATATTGCCAAAGCTGTTGCCCCCATTACAGCTTCTGCCTCTGTCCAGACAGAGGTCCCAATGCCAGTTGAAGAACCGTTTCCATGAACAGGATGCCTGCATGCTGAAGCTCTCAGGAAACAAGTGGAGAAACTCAGAGAGGATGTGGCAAGGCTGAGGAGCATTCAAGACAATGAGAAGTACATTAATGAGATGCTTCTTGCAACAACCAAGTTCTCCAGCAGAGGAGAAGATGGGAGCCTACAAAATGATGAAGGTTGGACACAAGTTACCAGGGCCTGCAGAATCACCAATACAATTTTTCCAGCCCTTGAATTGAAGAACCATTATGCAGCCCTGGAAGTGGAGAAGGTAAAATCATTCCTGGAAAGGGAAGAACCAGAGCTCGATCACCCCAAAGTTGCAGAATCAGTGACCACAAGGAAGCGAAGGGTAGTCGTAGTTGGTGACTGACTTCTGAGGGATGCTGAGGCATCCATCTGCTGACCAGACTTGATGTCCAGAGAAGTATGCTGTCTCCCAGATGCCAAAATCTGAGATGTTACAGAGAGTTTGCTGAGACTCATCAAGCCCACTGACTATTACCCAATGTTGCTAATGCATGTCAGCACAAATGATACTTGATGTGTCCAAGGATAGAACAAACTAATCATATAATGTTGAAAAGAGGCTTTTATTTACAATACCACTTTTTGAGCCATGAGATGAGATGCAGGATATATCGTGTGGTCTTCACGTTTACAGTGCCGCGGATTGTGCAGCCAGGTTAGGCTTATTACAAAATTTGTAGGCAAGAGGAGACTTTTACAGCTTTGGCCACTGAGAGATTGTTGCCCTGTACCCCTGATGAAGTTTTGTTAAACGAAACACGGCCTGTGTCGGGTGGGCATCATCCATTGGTATTGTAAATAAAAGCCTCTTTTCAACATTATATGATTAGTTTGTTCTATCCTTGGACACATCACGTTCCTCTACTGTGTACTGTTTCTGACGTGACGATTTGCTCTTAGTTGGACCAGCACAAATGATACTGCCAGGTATCCCACTGAGCATATCAAAAGTGACTTCATGGTTCTGGGACAGGGGGTGAAGCAGATAGGGGTGCAGTTGGTGTCCTCTTCAATCTTCCCTGTTGAGGGTAAAGGTCAAGGCAGAGAAGCTCGCATCCTGGAGATGAATGCATGGCTGCGTTTTGGTTTCCTGGACCATGGGATGCTTTTCCAATGATTGCAGAGCAGAGATTGCGTCCATCTGTCCAAGAAAAGTCAACGTATCTTCAGTAGCAGACTGACTAATCTACTGAAGAGGTCTTTAAACTAGATTCATTGGGGATGGGTGAAGAAAGCCCCTAGATAAATGAAAGCCCCCAGGTAAGTGAAAGAATTAATACCTTTATGGAAATGGGTAAAAGGGGCAACATATGGAAAGCAGTATGTATAAATGCCCGTAGCATGGGAAATAAGATCCCAGATGTTGAAGCTTTAATAGGAGAGGCTGACTTGGATTTATTGATGGTTACATAAACATGATTCACAGAAAACCATGACTGAGATGTAACTATACCAGGCTATACTTTATACAGAAAGGACAGGGTAGGAAGAAGGGGAGGAGGAGTAGCACTATATGTAAAAAATAATATTAAAGCTACAGAGCTTAAAAGGGAGAGAGGGGGCACTGTGGGTTAAACTAAAAAAAGGGAAAGAGAAATCTATTTTTATTGGCATGATAGACAGACCTCCCTCACAGGTGGATGGAGAGTTAATTAAAGACATACACAGCATTGCCAGGAAAGGAGAAGTGCTACTGATAGGGGATCTCAATATGCCAGATGTTGATTGGCACATTCCTGCTGCAGTATCATCTAGAACAGAGGTACTCAAATCCAGTCCTGGAGGGCTGCAAACCAGTCAGGTTTTCAGGATATCTCTAATGAATATGCATGAGTTATATTTGCATGCACTGCCTCCATTGTATCTGAATGTGTCTCATGCATATTCATTAGGGATATCCCGAAAACCTGACTGGTTTGTGGCCCTCCAGGACTGGATTTGAGTACCCCTGATCTAGAAGTAAGGAGATCCTGGATTCTCTATAGGGAGAACTATTCAGGAAACTGGTAACAGCACCCATACATGAAGGGGCTATACTGGTGCTTACTGATGGTGAAAGTGTTTCTGTAGTTATAGTGGGAGACCATTTTGCATCCAGTCATCACCAGATGGTGTTGTTCATCACCAAATGGCTGTTAAAATCCATTCAAAAGTGAGGGTCTTAGACTTTAGGAAAACTAACTTTGCCAAGATGGACCAATACCTCAAGGAGTCATTATCGGGATGGGAACAGCTGGGGGATGTAGAAAAATAGTGGGCAAAACTGAAAGGGGATATTTTAAGGCAACCAACCTTTTTGTTAAAATGGTAAATAAAGTTAAAAGGAAAAAGAGACCACTATGTTTTTTGAAAGAAGTAGCTGAAAAGGTGAAGAAAAAGAGAGCAGCCTTCCAGAAATACAAGAGATCACAGAGAGAAGAAGACAGGCATCTATATTTGGAAAAACTTATAGAAGTTAGCAAAGTAGTCAGGAAGGCAAAGATTCAAAAAGAGGAGGAAATAGCCAATGCAATAAAATAAGAGGATAAGACATTTTTCAGAAATGTTAGTGAGAAGAGGAAGGGCAAAAGTAGTATTGTCAGGTTCAAGGGTGAAGGGGAGGAATACGTAGAAGCTGATGAGGATAAAGCAGAATTGCTTAACAAATATTTCTGTTCTGTGTTCACAGATGAAGGATCATGAGCAGGACCTCAGAAAACACTCACAAACAGGAACAGAAGCGAGGGGCATCTTGAACAATTTTCAGAAGACTGTGTTCGTGAGAAACTAATTAAACTTAAAGTAGAAAAGCGATGGGCCTGGATGGGCTACACCCTAGAATATTGAGGGAACTTGGGGACATTCTAGCAGCTCCACTGACTGACCTTTTCAATGCCTCGCTGAAGTCAGGAGTGGTGCCAAAGGACTGGAGAGAGGCACATGTGGCCCCTTTACACAAAAGTGGAAGTAAGGATGTGGTTGAAAACTACAGGCTTGTTAGTTTAACTTCAGTGGTGAGTAAATTATTGGAAGCACTGCTGAAAGAGAAAATAGTGAGATTTCTGGAGTCCAGCAGATTACAGGATCCAAGGTAGCATGGATTCACCAGAGGCAGGTCTTGTCAGACAAATCTGATTGATTTCTTTGACCAGTTGACAAGGGAGTTGGACCAAGGGAGAGTCCTAGATGTGGTGTATGTAGATTTCAGTAAAGCCTTTGACACTGTTCCTCACAGGCGATTTATAAACAAACTGAGCACCTTAGAGATGGACCCTAAAGTTACTGCTTAGGTTAGAAATTGGTTGAGTGGGAGGCGACAAAGGGTAAAGGTAAATGGAGTTCACTCTGAGGAGATGGATTTTACCAGTAGTGTGCCCCAGGGTTCTGTCCTTGGTCCGATTCTTTTAACATATTTGTTAGTGGTATAGTGGAAGGGCTGTTGGGTAAGGTTTGCCTCTTTGCGGATGATACCAAAATCTGCAATAGAGTAGACACACAGGAAGGTGTAGATAACATGAGAAGGGATCTAGCTAAACGTGAAGACTGGTCTAGAATTTTGCAGCTGAGATTTAATGTTAAAAAAATGCAAGGTCATGCATTTGGGCTGCAGCAACCCAAGGAAGCTATATAGTATAGGGAGTGAAGTACTTTTGTCCACTAAAGAAGAGTGAGACCTAGGTGTGATTGTTTCTGATGATCTTAAGGTAGCTAAACAGGTAGAAAAGGGGATGGCAAAAGCTAGAAGGATGCTTGGATGCATAGGGAGAGGAATGGCCAGTAGAAGTAAGGAGGTAATAATGCCTCTGTATAAGTCTTTGGTGTGACCTCATTTGGAGTATTGAGTGCAATTCTGGAGACCACACCTTCAAAAGGATATAAACAAGCTGGAGTCAGTGGTCTTTATTATAAAGCATATGAGGACAGACTTAAGGATCTTAATATGTACCACCTTAGAGGAAAGGTGGGATAGAGGTGATATGATTGAGACGTTTAAATACCTCCATGGCATAAATGAACAGGAGGAGAGCCTCTTTCGATTGAAAGCAAGCTCTGCTATGAGGGGACATGGGATGAGGGTGAAAGGGGATAGATTCAGGAGTGATATGCAGAAATATTTCTTTATAGAAAGAGTGGTGGATCCATGGAATAGTCTCCCAGTGGAGGTGGTAGAGATGAGGACAGTATCTGAATTCAAAGAAGCATAGGACAAACATAGAGGATCTCTAAAGGTAAAAAGGGGACTATTATAGTGGTTGATATGGAAGGGCAGACTAGATAGGCCATGTGGTCTTTTTCTGTCGTCATGTTTCTATGTTTCTATGTTAATATGGTCTGCAGGAGGCAATATCAACATTATCAGAATAAGTTATTTTGCATAGTAAAAACTATATTAAATGTATTAATATACAAAGCAGAAAATATAGATAGTAATTTTAAGCCACATACTGGAAAGACATTTACACGGTTTACAGACCTATATACCATGTAAATGCCACTGAATGGAATATTCAGTGCCTCAACTAATGCTGCTTTATGCCCAGAAGCTAACTGCTTAGAATCGGGGTGTGTCGTGTGTGTTCCGGGGTGTGCCCTGAGCAGCAACAGTCGCTAACTGGGTGGCGACGATATTGCATGGCTACCCGGTTAGCAACCTATGGGTAAAATTAGGCGTAGCAAAAGCTGGTCTAGTTTTGCCCATGGGAGCTAACCAGGTAGCGGTGCAATACTGCTGCTACCTGGTTAGCTTCTATGGCATTAGTGGTTGTGCGGTGACCCCGGATATTCAATGCTGGGGCCACATATGACCCCGGCATTGAATATCCGGGGTTTGAGGTCGGCGGCAACGGTTATGCGCTGTCCCAGTTGAATATTAGGCCCTTTGTTCATATGTGATATCATTGATAACATATAGTATCTCTTTAGTAGATAGCTATTAAATGAACAGCATTCTTTTCAGTTTTGCTGTTTGTATATCCACAGTTTCCAAGAAGAAACAGGAGTTAAAGGCAAGGTAGTATTTTCCAGTCAGCTTATACAGAAATGAAAAATACTGATACCGTAGTAACATCTCTAATTAACAAAATAACTCTCCAAGAAAGCTGTATCTTTCCTATCTATAATAATAACTGTGCCTTTCTAGCCATCACTTTTGTGCATGCATGGTGGTAACACTAGATCAGTAGAACACAGCAAAAGAATGCATACAATCAAATGACTAGAGCATCAGGATACCTAGGAGCTGTGGGAAGCACACTAAGGTAGAACTTATCTGACTCATTGCAACCTGGGCAGATAATAAGAGGGGAGCTATGATGGAATGTATGAAATCGGTGGAATGAGTATGCAACAATGACTGAAAAGTTATCCAGGTGAGCTGTAGGATGGGCTAGACAGAGCTTGAGCAGCAGAATACTGGAGAGAGAGATGATGCCAAGATCTCTAAAGTCAGCTGGGGTAGGAAGGAATGAGGGCATGGGTTGCAATATTATTGCATTATTGAAGAGAGAGAGAGAGCTGAGATTGGAATAAAGGAGTGGCAAGGGCTGACTTTGGACAGCAAAGGGGGAAACAGAGCTGGACTTAGGGAGAGAAGTGGAAAAAAAAAGGTTAGGCATACAAAAGATGTAACCCCCCTTACCCCTCTCTCCCCGCCCCCCCAACCCCACCCCTTGGGAGAGAGACTACTCCTGCCAGAGCCCCAGGTCTCAGAAAAAAAGTCTCCTAGGCTCTCAACCATTCCTTCACTCAGCCAGCACACATATCAAGATGGAGCAGATCACCCCAAGACAAGCATTGTGGAACCTATATACCTTTTTTGGGAACCTGCCAGGTGCTTGTGACCTGGATTGGCCACTGTTGGAAAAAAGATATTGTACTTGATGGACCTTGGTCTGACCCACAGGGGAGAGGGGAATCCCTCCAATGTCCTTAGCACAAAGTTTAAGAAGCTCTTGACACTGCATTGGGTGCTCACTTTCTCTTTGCCTTATAGGCAATGTTTCCTATACCAGTCCTGGTATACCCCCTAGCCAGCCTGGTTTTCAGAATACCCACAATGAATATACATGAGATAGATTTACATGTACTGCCTTCATTTTAAGAAAATCAGTTTCATGCATCTTCATTATGGATATATTAAACACCATACTGGATAAAATGTACATCATAAAAACATAAGATATGCCATACTGGGTCAGACCAAGGTCCATCAAGCCCAGTATCCTGTTTCCAACAATGGCCAATCTAGGTCATACGTACCTAGCAGTTTCCCCAAAAGACACAGGTTTCGCAATGCTTGTACTGGGTCAAGCATAGATATCCTGGGTCCCTTCTTAATAATGGTTTATGGACCTTTCCTCCAGGAACTTTTCCAAACCTTTTTTAAACCCAGCTACACTAACAGCCTTTACTACATCCTCCGGTAACAAATTCCAGAGTTTTATTACATGTTGAGTGAAGAAATTAGAAATTTTAATTAGTTTTAAATAGTTTACCCTGTAGCTTCATTGCATATCCTCTAGTTTTTCTATATTCTGATAACGTAAACAATCAATCTACGTTTACCCATTCCACTCCGTTCAATATAGACTTCTATCATATCTCCCCTCAGCCGTCTCTTTTCCAGGTTAAAGAGCCCTAACCTTTTTAGCCTTTCTTCATAGGAGTATCCTTTCATCCCCTTTACCATTTTGGTGGCTCTTCTCTGAACCTTTTCTAATAATGCTATATCCTTTTTAAGATACGGCGACCAGAATTGCACACAATATTCAAGGTGCGGTCTCACCATGGAACGATATAGAGGCATTATAATATCTTTTGTTTTATTTTCCATTCCTTTCCTTATGATACCTAGCATTCTATTTGCTTTCTTCGCTGCCGCTGCACACTGGGCCGAGGGTTTTAACATGCTATACACAATGACGCCTAAATCTTTTTCCTGGGTGGTGGTTCCTAATGTGGAACCTTGCATCGTGTAACCATAGTTTGGGTTGTTCTTCCCTAGGTGCATAACTTTGCACTTGTCCACATTAAATTTCATCTGCCATTTTAATGCCCAGTCTTCCAAATTATCAAGATCCTCTTGCAATTTTCCACAATCCTCTTGGGTTTTAACAACTTTAAATAGTTTTGTGTCATCTGCAAATTTGATAACCTCACTCGTTATTCTACTTTCCAGGTCATTTATGAATATGTCAAAAAGCAGCGGATCCAGCACAGATCCCTGGGGTACACCACTATTCAATTTTCTCCATTGGGAAAATTGGCCATTTAGCTCAACCCTCTGCTTTCTATCTTTTAACCAGTTCTTGATCCACAGTAGTACACTGCCTCCTATCCCATGACTCTTTAGTTTTGCCAAAAGTCTCTGATGAGGGACCTTGTCAAAAGCTTTCTGCAAGTCCAGATACACTATATCAACCGACTCACCTTTGTCCACCTGTTTATTCACACTTTCAAAAAAAACCATAATAGATTAGTAAGACAAGATCTTCCTTGTCTAAAACCATGTTGGCTGTCTCCCATTAGGCCATTACTATCTACATGCTGAGTAATTTTATTCTTTATGATGGTTTCTACCATTTTTCCCGGTACTGACGTGAGGCTCACCGGTCTGTAGTTTCCTGGATCACCCCTGGAACCCTTTTTTGAAAATTGGCGTTACATTGCGATCCTCCAATCTTCAGGTATTACAGATGATTTTAATGAAAATTCACAGATTACTAATAGCAGGTTTGCAATCTCATATTTCAGTTCTTTCAGCACCCTTGGATGTATGCCATCTGGCCCAGGTGATTTGCTACTCTTCAGTTTATCTAATAGTTGTAATACATCTTCCCGATGTATCGATATTTCCTTCAATTCTTCCGCACCTTTAAATACCACTTCAGTCATGGGTAACATCCCTACATCTTCTTCAGTAAAGACCGAAGCAAATAATTCATTCAGTCTCTCTGCTATCGCCTTGTCGCCTCTTAGTGCCCCTTTAACTCCTCTATCATCTAATGGACCAACTGACTCTCTCACAGGCTTTTTTGTTATGAATGTATTTGAAAAAATCTTGATTTCGCGTTTTTGCTTCCGCAGCAAGCTTCCTCTCAAATTCTCCCTTTGTCTGCTTTATCAATGCCTTGCATTTGACTTGCCAGTGCTTGTGCTGTTTCCAGTTTTCATTGTTTGGCTCTTTTTTCCATTTCCTGAAAGATGTTTTTTTGGCAACAGCAGCCTCTCTGACCTCCCCTTTAAACCATGCTGGCAGTTTTTTGGACTTCCTTCCACTTTTCTTAAAGCGTGGAATACAGCTGGTCTGGGCTTCCAAGATAGTATTTTTCAACAACACCCAAGCTTGATGTAAAAGTCTTTAACCACTGCAACTGCTCTTTTTAGTTTTTTGTTAACTATTTTCCTCATTTTATCATAGTTTCCCTTTTGAAAGTTAAAAGGTAGTACTGTGGATTTCCTTACTATCCCTCCTCCACTAATTAAATCAAAGGTGATCATGCAATGATCACTATTGCCAAGTGGCCCCAACACCCTTATCTCTTGCACTAGATCTGGTGTTCCACTAAGGACTAGGTCTAATATGGCTTCCCCTCTGGTCGGTTCATGAACCAGCTGCTCCAAGAAGCAGTCATTTATGTCATCTAGGAACTTTATCTCCCTAGCATGTCCTGCCGTGACACTGACCCAGTTGATACCGGGGTAATTGAAATCACCCATTATTATTACTGTGCTATAACTTTTGTTAGCTTCCTTGATTTCTTTAAGCATTTCATCATCCATTTGTTCATTCTGGCCAGGCGGTCGATAGTATACCGCCATCGCCTTCCCCTTTTTACATGGAATTTCAATCCATAGAGATTCTACAGCAAATTTTGTTTCCTGCAAAACTTTAATCCTTTCTGACTCAATGCCCTCTCTAACATAGAGCGCAACCCCTCCACCAATTTGATCATCTCTATCATTACGACATAGTTTGTATCCAGGTATCACAGTGTCCCACTGGTTGTCCTCCTTCCACCATGTCTCTGATATCCCAATCATATCTAACCTCTCATTTAGTGCTATATATTCTAACTCTCCCATCTTATTTTTTAGACTTCTAGCATTTGCATGCAAGCATTTTAGAGACTGTATTTTATTCATATTAGTTTGGCTGTTGGTAGACGTGGGTAATTTGGGATCTTTAAGCTCTGTCTGCTCCATACTCGAGGGTATTTGGACTACTTTACTCTTTTTTGGAACCTCTCTGCATTTGGTAGTATCCTTCAAGGATACATTCTTCTGAACCATCCACTCTTGGGCGACTGTCGGCTTTCCCCTATTATCTAGTTTAAAAGCTGCTCTATGCTTAAGCCAGTGCTCTATGCAAAGTCCAAATCCAGCAGTAGCAAACTATAATATCCAGTACAACTGTAGTCTTTGGTAACAAAGATAGTATCCTTTTTAAGGTATTTGTATTTGTCATCCCAGTATCAATGTTTGGCTTGTCTGCAACTGGCAAAATAATTCAGTAAGACTACCATTAAAAATGACAGCATCATTCAACAGATTTTTCTATGCAGGAGTGCAGTTTGTGTTCTATACAGGATTGGACAGCATCTCAACATAAGCCCTGCATGTCCATTTTTTTTAATGCATTCTGTACGAGGGGGACCTGATAAGTCTCTGGTCTTGTAATGAAACAGAAAGCTACAGGAACACTTCGATTCTGGAGGTCCTCTGAACTGAGGTTTGCCCATAGCTTTCTGTTTCGTTATAAGGCCAGAGACTTATCAGCCCCCCCCCCCCCCGTCGTATACTCCACTTTGTAAATTAAAACAAAATCCTGCAAAAAAAAAACCCAGTCAAAACACATATAGCAAGTTTAATACACTATGACAACCCAAATTCCAACCAAATTCCAAGGACTCAAACTGAAGCAGTCTTATGTATGAAAAGCTTGCATTGTAAACATTATACCATGGCCTAGACCATCAATATTTATTTATTTAACCAGTTTTGTATACCACTTTATACTCCAATCAAAGTGGTTGACAACACATTTGTGGGTCTACACTGAACAAGAGGGGAGGGGCGACAAGACGTACATATAGACTTTAGGCAATTAGTTCTTAGTTCCCATTTGGGTGTGCCAGTAGAGCGGAGGTTCTCTATGTTACTTGATCATAGAATTCCATGAACAGGAGGGTTTTGAGGGATTTGCAGAAATCCTTGATATCGTTTAGGGCTCTTAATTCATCCAGGAGGGAGTTCCAAAGGGCCGGCGCTGAGAGTGATATAGCTCTGTTGGAGGTAGCCTGTTTTGTCTTATGGTATCCCGTGGGTGTGCGGAGTCTATTAATACCATTAGCTCGTCTGGGTCTGCTGGTTGTATCCTTGGTTAATGTGCTTTGAAGGACATCTGCTGAGCATTGATATATGATCTGGAATATGTTTATAGTTGCTTTGAATCTTGCACGTGCAATTATCGGTAGCCAGTGCAGTTGTTGAAGTATAGGTGTGATGTGTTTGTGTTTGGCTGTGCCCGTGATGATGCATTCTGCAGTGTTCTGCACCAGTTGAAGTGGGTGGGTAGATTGCTTGGGTAGACCTTGATATGAGTTTCCGTAATCCAATATTGGGGTGATGACCGCTTGGCATACGATGCAGAAATAGTCCTGACTGAGAATTGGTCGGAGTCTCCTGATGAGCTTCAATCAGCGGTATGCCCTTGCAGAAGTTTTGTTTATATGTGATTGTAGGTTCAAATTCTTGTCCAGGGTGATGCCTAGGTATTTCAACTCGTCCCTTAGTGATATTGTTCTGTTTAGGATACTGATGATTTGAGGTGGGTTGAAAGTGGGGCTCCTGGAAATGAACATTGCCTCTGTTTTTTCAAAGTTAACTTTCAGGTTATTGTCTGTGAGCCAGTTGTTCATATCTTCAAGGCACTGGGTCATAGGGGTCTTAAGTGTGTTTATTGTGGCATGCACCATGATGTCGTCAGCATATAGGTGATAATGTATCCTGTGGCATTTGATAATGTTACAAATGGGTTGGATGTATATATTGAATAGGATGGACAAGAGAACTTATCCTTGAGGTATTCCCTGAGTGATGGGGAACTGTATTGATTTTCTTTGGTCGCATTTGACTTGCTGTGTTCTATTGCTCAGATAGGAGGTGAACGATTTTATAGTATTGTTGCGTAGCCCAATCTCCTGTAGGCGATTTAACATTACTGAGTGGGACACTGTGTCGAAAGCCGTTGAGATGTCTATGAAAACTAGCAGAAATCAGTTTTTTATGTTTTCTAGGCCCTTCAGTAGGTTGTCGAAGAAGGATGTGAGGAGGGTCTTCACATTGTGCTGTGGCTTGAAGCCATGCTGATGGGGATCCAACAGAGCATGCAGATCGATGTGATCCTGTAGTTGTCTTTGTACTGCTTTTTCAATGATCTTTGATATATATGAAAGGCTCGAGATGGGGTGGTAGGATTTTGGGTCAGAGGTGCTTAGCATTGCATTCTTGAGGACGGGTCATATAATAGCTTGCTTGAGTGCTTGTGGCATGTGTCCTTGTTGGAGGGATTCCTTCACAATTTTGTGAAGGTGATGGCTTAGTTGGTCCTTGGCATCCTTGATCCATTCCACTGGGCATGGGTCAGATGGAGATGTCATTGTGTTTAGGGTGTCCATGATGTCTTCTATGTGCTGGGCTGTTGGCATACTAAAGTTGTTCCAGGCTTGGTGGATTTCTTCGGGTAAACGTAGATCGACTGTTTACGTTTTCAGAATATAGGAAGACTAGGGGACATGCAATGAAGCTACAGGGTAAACTATTTAAGACTAATAAAAGAAAATATTTTTTCACTTAACGTGTAATCAAACTCTGGAATTTGTTACCGGAGGATGTAGTAAAGGCTGTTAGTGTAGCTGGGTTTAAAAAAGGTTTGGACAAGTTCCTGGAGGAAAGGTCCATAAACCATTATTAAGAAGGGACCCAGTATATCAATGCTTGACCTAGTACAAGCATTGCAGAACCTGTGTCTTTTGGGGAAACTGCTAGGTACGTATGACCTGGATTGGCCACTGTTGGAAACAGGATACTGGGCTTGATGGACCTTGGTCTGACCCAGTATGGCATATCTTATGTTCTTATGTTTCCACGTTGGGTGGCATGTCACAGGGAGGTGAGTGGGGGTTTGACTGGCGTGCTTGCTCATTATGTAGTTTGTGAATTCTTGGTGGTTAAGTTGATTGGTGCTGTGTTGAGGGTTGTCTCTAGTGAGCTTTTGCATGATGTTGAAAAGTTCCCTTGGTTTATTTGCTGCTTTCATAATGAGGTTAGTGTGATATTGTTGTTTGTGATCGTTCATCAGGCTGTTGTATGTTAGTTGTTCAGCTCTGTATTGGTGTAAAGTATCCTGTGACTTGTTTCGTCTCCATTTCCTCTCTAGTCGTCTGAGTGAGCGCTTTACTTCTCTGATTGAGTTGGGGTACCAGGGGACATTGGTTCTCCTGCATGTGTATGGTTTTTCCTTGCTTGGAGCTGATGCGGCTTTGGATATGGTATGGTTCCATTTTTCTATGGTTTCTTCTAGGTTGTTGCATTCTTGTAGAATTTGTGGCATTATTTCCTTCAGGAAAGTTTTCTTCTTGTAGGCTCCGAACCTTCTTGTTCTGTTTTCCCCTTCGGTGGGATGAGTGGGGGTCACCAGGTGTAAGGTGAATGTGAGGACATAATGGTCTGACCAGGGGACTGGTGTGGCTGTTGGGTTCGTGAACGGGTTCTGTTTGGTTAATTGTATTGGTATGAAGATAAGGTCCAGTGTAGTCCCATAATGGTGTGTGGGAGCATTGACCATCTGTCTGTAGTCAAGTGCTTCCAGTGCTTTGAGGAAGGCTCTGGTATCTTTGGTGGGTGCAGAGGTCAGATTGTAGTCTCCCAGGTCAATGAGAGGTTTGTGCTGGTTGCTGAATGTGCAGATTGATTCAAGTATTGCCAATAGATGCTCTGCCTTGGTGTTGGGGGGGCCTATATGTGAGGCAAAAGATGACGTAGTGGTTTCATATGATTATTGTGCTTGATTCAGCTGAGTTGCATGTAGAGATAACTTTAAATCTGTAGTTTTTTCTGGTCAATATTAGTGCCCCTCCTCCTCTCTTGTGTACTCTAGGACATCTGAATGCTGTGAAGTCGGGTGGAGTAACTTGGTATAGGATGACTTGGTCTGTGTCTGTAAGCCATGTCTCGTTCATGCATATAATATCCAGCTTTTGGTCCAGAATGTAGTCATAGATGGTATTTGGCTTATTTCTGATCAATCTAGCATTTAGTAGTGTGCAGTTGATAGCAGATGCAAGGATGGGGCTGCTGGTCGAGGTTTGCGATAGTGGTGTACAACCAGTGTTGTATTTTTTATTTGATGTTTGCTGCCTTGTGTGCTGGTAAAACTGTGGGGCAGTAATCCAGGGTATATAAATTGGTTGAGTGGGCAGGAATGAGTAAGGAGGTAAGTGTGTGCAGGATCGGGTTCGATGTGCTAAGAGCAGCAAGGTAAGGTAGACCAGGAGATAGTGGTGATTGGCATACATATTTGCCTCCCGGGAAATATGCAGGGAGGAGTTTGCCTGTTTTCCCTTTTTTGCTTTGCCGGTGAATTCTCCTATTTCACTTTGACTTACGTTTGAGTCCAGGGGGGGCCCCTTGGCTTGGTCTCGTTGTTTTAGTATGTGACTGTGTTGGGTTGAGTGCCTATGGCAGATCTTAGGGTGCTCACCTGGTGTGTAGTAGTACCGAGGTCGGTGGAAGGTCCGGCGGACAGGTGATCCGAGATGAACCATGGCGTGGCCTGCCCTCGCTATTCGCTGAAATAGCCTGAGAGGTTGGAGATTGAGGCACTGGCTTGTGTAGAGGCTTCCTCTGTGGGGTTCCTTGATGGAACGGGTATGCGTCCTTATCCGGGACTGTCGTCAGAAGATTCTTGTGCTGGGGCCATTTATTCCTTAGGTGGGTCTTTTCAGAGGTTCCGCATCAGTGCCCTGCCTAAGGGCCACATCAAAGGGCCCTTTGGTGAGGCCCTCAGGTGCGGGCCCGCCAGACATGGGCATGCCCGCTGGCGTTCTTTGTTTTATGCAGTCTTGGATGGAGTCCTTAGCCCCGATCAGGCTGGAGCCTCAGAGCAGGAGAGATGCTGAGTTCCCACTCTGGTGCTCAACCCCGATCGGGGGAGCTATGCAGCTGATGGCGGTGGCTGTATCTACTATTGAGAAACTAAAAGAAACAAAACTGAATATGCATGAGAAAAATTTGCATGCAATGTGGGCCATGCATGCAAATCTGTCTCATGAATATTCATTGCAGAGATCCTGAACATCTGATTGGCTGAATGTATCCCAAGGGCTGGGTTGAAAAACCATACTCTATATCCACCTCTTTGAACCTACCGCCAGAAACACTTCTGGAGGGGATCATCCAGTTAATGGTTCAAGCCAGAGCCTAACTAGACTCTCCTAGCCTACAACCCTTATGTGCCAACAAGTACCTAGTAAGGGACTAGAGCACCTTACATATAAAAGATGATTTCCATTTATAAAATCACAAAATAAATATCTCAGAAAGATATTAGACAGCTTGTTAACAACTGGATAAATTTTATGTTGCTCATGCTAGATCGAAATAAATTTTAACAAGAAACTGGTCAAATTACAACCAATATGACATACAAATTCTACAGTAACCAGTCGTGTTGCATTTTGGTTAAGACATACAAAATTAAACTACCATGTTATTCATATGTCCCACAGGGTGGGACAGATTTATTTATTTAACATTTTTTATATACAGTGGAACTTCGGTTTTCATGATTAATCCGTTCGAAAAAGTCTGACTAAAACCAAATGTATGAAAACTGAAGAAATATTTCCCATAAGAAATAATGTAAATCCAATTAATCTGTTCCAGACATCCAAAAATATTAACAAAAAATACATTTTATAGAGAATAACTATATTTTTACATACAGAAAGCAATGAGAAATAAATATAAATGACTAATGAAATGGATAAATGAACATTTAACATCACTTTTACCTTTATTGAAGACTCTTGTTGGCATATGGAAGACAGTCAATCAGCAAAAGAATCAAAATAAAGAAAATCCCACTTCTGGCCACAAGATGGTGCTCCATTTTCAACTGTACGAAAACCGAGACAATGTACGAAAACTGGGACAAAATCTTGACGAAAAAAGTCAACGAAAACCAAATCGTACGAAAACTAGGGCATACGAAAACCGAGGTTTGACTGTACCGCCTTTCAGATTCTCAAGGCGGTTTACATTGAACATAACTTTGCTTACATGGATCTTTTCTTCAGAACTATTTACAATGTCAAATATCAACAGTTCTTACAAATAACAGATAACATTTTAACTGTTTACATGAGAGGTTGAGCTCTTACAGAGGCTTAGGGTTTTACCAGTTTTCTAAATGCTGCAATATTTGGTTCAATTACTTGAGTAGTAAGGTATTGAAGTGCTCAGTAAATATATGTGTTTTCAAGTATTTCCTGAAGTCAGTAATATCATTGGTTGCTCTGAGTTGGTGTGGAAGGGAGTTCCATAGGGATGATAAGTAGAGTTCGAACACTCTATGTAGTGCATTCTGAGAGGTGCCCATAGGTATCATAGAGGTTGCAAGGGAGTTTGGTGCTGTGTCCTCCTTGATCTGTTGTCTGGGACTCTTCTGATTAAGTTTTCTAAGCAGCTGGCAGATTGATTCTGAAGAATTTTGAATGCCATCATTATTGCCTTATATTTTATACATGAACTTATGGGGAGACAATGGAGAGATTTGAGTATGGGGGTAATGTGGGTGTGTTTACTAGTTTTGGTGATTAGTAGTGCTGCTGCATTTTGTGCCAGTTGTAAGGCATGGATTGAGCATTTGGGTAAACCGTGTAGGATTAGATTGTAATAGTCAAGGTGCGGTGTAATTAGTGCCTGACATACAGAGTGGAAGTGGTTGTGCTCAAGTAAAGTTCGGAAGTTTTGCAGAAACTTCATTTTGTAATATACTTTTGTGGTTGTTTTGCTGATGTGGGATTGGAAAGTAAGTCTCTGATCAAGGTATATTCCTAGGTATTTTACCTCACTCTTTACCGGGATTGATCTATTGCATATCGGTAAGGTGTCAGGGGGTTAAATGTGGTATCTCTCATGATTATGAGGGCTTCTGATTTCTTGTAGTTGATTTCCAGATTGCGTTGTGATAACCATTCGGTGACTGCTGTCATGCAGGCTGAGATAGTGGAGTAGTCTGGATTCTTTATGTCTAGGGTGGAGTATATCATTAAATCATCTGTGTGTAGGTGGTAGTGGATGTTATGTTGTTGTAATATTTTGCATACTGGCTGTATGTACAGGTTGAAGAGGAGAGCTGATAGTGCAGAGCCTTGTGGAAGACCTTGTTTTAGTGGGAAAGGTCTAGATGTATTTGATTTTATCTTGACTTGTGATCTTCTATCAGATAAGTAGGAATGAAACCAAGCAAGCAGTGTGTCACTTATTCCTATTTCGCTTAGTCTGTCCAGTAGTGTGGAGTGAATTATAGAATCAAAGGCAGATGTTATGTCTATGAAAATGAGGATGAAGTCTTTCTTGATATCTTTGATTCCTTTGAGAACAGTGTTCAGAAGGGATGTTAATAAAGTTTCCACCCCGTGAAGCTCTCAGAAACCATGGTGTTGCGGGTCGAGTGGGAAGGTAGCATCAACGTGGTCTTGTAACTGGCATTGGACCATCTTTTCAATTAATTTGGATAATAGTGGTATGCTAGATATGGGGTGATACAAGGCAGGAGAAGTTGGGCCCAAGGTATTGCTCTTCAGTAGTGGTCTTATGGAAGAGATTTTCAGTGGTGGTGGCAGGATCCCTTCTGAGAGGGATAAGTTTATTATTTTTCAGAGTAAAGGAGCTAATTCTTGAGCTATTGCCTTTATCCTAAGAGTTGGGCATGGGTGTAGGGGGGAAGTGGACATGTTCAAGGATTTCAGGAGATTAGTTCAGAGGTCTTTGGAGACAGAGTAAAAAGATGTCCATATGTTTGGTTGATTTGGATCAGATGGCGAGGTGATAGGTTGACTTGTTGAGGCTTGTGGACAAGATAGTTTGTTTCAGAGATAGGATGCATAGGACTCTGGAGTTAAAGCATCTGTGTCTTGGCTTTGTGGGGCTCTTGCTAGGTCTTTGACTGTGGAGAAAAGCTCTCTAGGATGGTTTAGAGAACTCATGATGATGTTAGTGTTGTGTTGCTTCTTGCGATTAAAAATTAATTCATTGTAGTCTCGCTGTTTTGAAATGTATTCTTGTCAATCTGGTTGTGCTTTGTTTCTCCTCCATCTTCTTTCAAGTATTCTCAAGGTGGTCTTTGCCTGTTTGATTTCCAGTGAGTAACATGGGACTTTATTTTTTCATTTGGAGGCTCTCGGGTTTGATGGTGCGGAGGCAGATGATTGGAATGGGAAAATTTAAATGTCCCACAGGATCGGGCAGCTGAGTGGAAAGGATTAACCTTATAGTATGAAGGAAAGACTACAAAGGGATTCGTTACCAATGAGCACCAACCAGGAGAGAGACAGGGTGACCCTGAATGAGTAATTTTGTGGATAGGGCAGTGGCTGAGAACCAGGGAGGCAATAGTTCAAATCCTCCTCCTTCTCCCACTGATGTTCCCTGAGATGTTGCATTGCTTAAGGTACAAATCAAGGATTAGATGTATTTTTTTTAATAGATTATGTTGTTATTTCCAAGTTTGTTTTTCTTGTTCTATGTAATATGTTCTGTTACAATGTAAACATCTTTGACCAGTGGATAAAGCAGACAGCACATGGTACTACCATTAGCACACATTATTAATAAATAGGCTGCTTCGCATAACATGGGGCCCATGGTAATGCATGCTAATATGTTAGCACACACAAAGGCAGTAGTATCTTCTAGTAAACTTAGCCCTACAATTCATCTGGCATGACCATGTGCCACTGTTTAGGAACAGTTTCAGTAAATTGTGGGTGTACTTGACCATTGCATTAGCAAGGAAGCTCTTTGGACTGGAGTAGTTGCTGGAACCTACAGTATGTTATCTTGGGGAGGAGGTCATTACTGTCATTCAAGCCTAAAATATTACATGCTTTCCCCATTCAGGGCCTTCTTTGAGGAATTTGTCACAAAACTGATTTACTGGAAACATCTTTCATTGTGTTACTGAAGAATTTCCCCTGTTGCCATTTTGAAGGAAGGAACAACATTTTTCATTTCAGCCTGTAATATACTTTAATAGCTCCTTTGTGGTTTAGTCCTCAGCTATCAGTTTTTGAAGACTGCTTTCAATCACCAATGTCTCTTCTGATATGTTTCAAAGGATTTCAGTACTGCAGACTCTTGCCGTCGGCAAATCAGCAAATTTCTTAAAGATGATGGAAAATAATGTGTACACAAACTTTTATTGACATCCCACCCCACTCGCTTGAGTTCAGCAATCCATATAAAACTATTAAAAATGAATGATTTACTGAAAAGAGTCATGTCTGTAGGACTTAGAGTGCCTGTTTTATCAAATAATAATGGGAAATAAAACCACTTGATGCTTTGCATCTAATTATTAAGCAAATATTTTCCTGGGTATGTTGCTTTGACAAGCATATCGTACAGACTAAATAACTAAAGCAACAGTGATACTGCATAAACTAGAGTGCATGGTGTGTATTCCAATTGATAGAAACATGATATGTATTCCAAGTTAATAGAAATGAATTAATGTAGTTCTTTCCTTTAGTATTTAAAATACTACTGTGATGTTAGTCCACTTTAATGGAGCTAAGGGAGACAGAGCTGTAGATAGAGGAGACCTATAGGGACAGAGTAGAGCATTTCTACCTCCACTCAGGCAGCTGTGGAAAGGAAAGTGACATGGAGGAGGGCATCACCTTGGTGTCGTAGGAAGCAATCCTGTAACTACAACCTGCCTTCACTATAGTATTCTCTTACACAGAGGATATGTCTCCAGAGGCACATACCCAGGAGGGAAGGGTTATGATGACTGTAGTAGTTGGTGGTTTGATTAGGAATGCAGACAGTGGGAGGGCTGGTGGTGTGCAGATCATTTGGTAACTTGCTTGCCTAGTGCAAAGGTTCCATATTTCACATGTACCTCGATAGGATTTTAGGCAGTGCTGTCTTGGTACATCAAGGGACGTTCTGGAATCCAAATTTAGAATTTTAGGTAGAAAGCTGAAATCCAGAACCTCCAGGGTAGCAGTCTCAGAAAAGTTCCCTGTTCTGTGCGCAGGACCCCAGAGACAAGCATAGCTCAAGTCTCAGTGTGTGGATGAGATTATGGTGCAGGGAGGAAGGCTTTAAATTTGTTAGGACCTGGGCAACATTTTCAAGACGAAGGGATCTTTTCTGAAAGGATGGGCTCCACTTATCCAAGGTGGAACCAGGCTAATGGCACTATCCTCAAAAAGGAGCTAGATGATGGGGGAAAGCTGACAGTGCTCAGGATGATGTATGAGGGGGTACCCAAAAAAACCAGGAATTATTTTTTAAAAGCTATTTATTTTAAATTCTTTACAAAACAACCTTATCCCCTTCAAAATACTCTCCATTACAACTGATACATTTGTCCCACCGGTGCTTCCACTGTTCGAAACATTTTTTGTAGTCATCTTTAGAAACGGCTGACAGCTCTTCCCTCTTTTTTTTATTGACTTCTTCAATGTTGTCAAATCGGTGTCCTTTCATGCCCCTTTTCATGCGTGGAAATAAGAAAAAGTCGCACGGAGCCAGGTCAGGCGAGTAAGGTGCGTAGGGCAGCGGAACCATGCCATTTTTAGCCAAAAACTGTCTAACAGAGATGGCTGTGTGTGCAGGTGCGTTGTCGTGGTGGAAGAACCAGTCTCCTGTCTGCCACAAATTGGGTCTTTTTTGACGAACACTGTTGCGCAATCTTCTTAAAACTTCCAAATAAAAGGTTTGATTGACGGTCTGACCTGGGGGAACAAACTCTGAATGAACTACCCCCTTGGCATCAAAAAAGCAAATCAGCATTGTTTTGATGTTTGATTTGACTTGACGACATTTTTTGGACGGGGTGACAATGACGTCTTCCATTGGCTTGACTGTTGCTTTGTTTCTGGGTCGTAACAATAGCACCATGACTCATCACCTGTAATGACCTTTGACAGAAAATCTGGATCAGTTTCAAGCTGTTGTTTCAAAACACGACATGTTTCAACTCGATGTTCCTTTTGATTGTCAGTCAGAACCCGAGGAACAAATTTGGCAGCAACCCTTTTCATTCCCAAATCTTCCGTTAAAATTCGCTGAACCGAGCTCCAAGATAACCCACTAATCTCTGACAGTTGATCAATTGTCTGTCGACGGTCTGTAAGCACAAGCTCTCTAATTTTTTCAATATTTTCGTCGATTCTGGCAGTTGATGGACTCCCAGAACGAGGTTTGTCATCAATCGACATGTCGCCATTTTTAAACCAAGGAAACCACTGGTACACTTGACTTTTTCCCATAGCGTCATCTTGATAAGCTGTTTTCAACATTAAAACAGTTTCAGCAGCATTTTTACCGAGTAGAAAACAAAATTTCACAGCTGCACGTTGTTCACTTAAACTTGTCATCATAAAAAAAGACCAATTGTGAAAAAATCCACTCTAGTACTTTTTTTTCCTTCTTTTTTCTTTTCAACCTAAATGCTTCTAACTCTTCACCACCGGTCTCAGATAAACGATACTTGTCTTTTACACCTTACTAATGGGTATGGTAATTCACCCAATGTGGTGTTCGTTTACATCAATGACCGGGATTATTTTCTTAAACAAAGTTTCTTTATGCTTTCTAAGTGTTTCTAAATGTTCTTATCAACTGAAAATTTGTTTAAAACCAGAACACAACGCCATTCTACTTATCTGAGGCAGAACGGTGCTTGTTCAAATGCCCCTTTGACATACGATGAAATAGAACATTTCATCGTATAGAACTATTTCATCGTATGTCAAAGGGGCATTTGAACAAGCACAGTTCTGCCTCAGATAAGTAGAATGGCGTTGTGTTCTGGTTTTAAACGAATTTTCAGTTGATAAGAACATTTAGAAACACTTAGAAAGCATAAAGAAACTTTGTTTAAGAAAATAATCCCAGTCATTGATGTAAATGAACACCACATTGGGTGAATTACCATACCCATTAGTAAGGTGTAAAAGACAAGTATCGTTGATCTGAGACCGGTGGTGAAGAGTTAGAAGCATTTAGGTTGAAAAGAAAAAAAGAAGAAAAAAAAAGTACTAGAGTGGATTTTTTCACAATTGGTATTGGATAGTAGTTCACTCTTTCATTGGATCTGACCTCAGTATTTGTTTATCATAAAAAAAGAAACAAGAACAAACAGCGCTAGCAAAAACAATCACTGCAGATGAACAGAACAAGCCAGGTCAACAACACAGGCGGCACTGAACTGACAATGAGTTGCACTATACACGCCTAGCGGCAGAAGTGCGTACTACACAAGCTCCGCCCATGGCAATGTTATTCCTGTTTTTTTGGGGGTACCCCCTCGTATTTTTGATGGATACTAACAAAACAGGGAAGTTAGGACATCCCAGTAGAGAGGTTGCAATAAAGGTAAAAGTAATTCAGGTGCTTTTAAGTAAAGAGCAGATTTGAAAGATTCCAAATTACACCTGTCAATTAGTAAGCAGGTTGTTAATATGAAAAAAAAACCATACTTTGCCTGTGTACAAGTGCTAGAAATCTAAAAAAATAATTACATGAGTTAGAATGAATAGCACTGAATGAAGATGTAGATAAAAATGGCATTTTAGAGATCTGGTGTAGGGAGCATAACCAATGAGACATTGTGATCTAGGGTACAATTTATATCACATGACAGGGGAGATTAAACTGATGGAGGATTGGCACTATATGTTAAAGAGGGCATTGAGTCAAACAGGATAATAGTTCTGCAGGAAGAACAATGCACTGTAGAATACTTATGGATAGAAATTCCATGAGAGAAGGGGAAGAGAATAGCAGTAGGGGAGTACTACTGTCTGCTTGGCCAGAATGAACAGACAAATGATGAAATGCTAGCAGAACTTAGATGAACTAACAAAATTTGGCAACACAGTAATATGGGGTGATCCAGGAAACTACAGACCGGTAAGCCTGACGTCAGTACAGGGAAAAATGGTAGAAACCATCATAAAGAACAAAATTACTCGGCATGTAGATAGTCATGGCCTAATGGGAGACAACCAACATGGCTTTAGACAAGGAAGATCTTGTCTTACTAATCTGTTATGTTTTTTTGAAGGTGTGAATAAACAGGTAGACAAAGGTGAGTCAGTTGATATAGTGTTTCTGGACTTTCAGAAAGCCTTTGACAAGGTCCCTCATCAGAGACGTTTGGCAAAACTAAAAAGTCATGGGGTAGGAGGCAGTGTACTATTGTGGACCAGGAACTGGTTAAAAGATAGAAAGCAGAGGGTAGGGCTAAATGGCCAATTATCCCAATGGAAAAAGGTGAATAGTGGAGTACCCCAGGGATCTGTGCTGGGACCGCTGCTTTTTGACATATTCATAAATGACCTGGAAAAGGGAATAACGAGTGAGGTTATCAAATTTGCAGATGACACAAAACTATTTAAAGTTGTTAAAACCCAAGAGGATTGTGGAAAATTGCAAGGGAATCTTGATAAATTGGAAGACTGGGCATCCAAATGGCAGACAAAATTTAATGTGGACAAGTGCAAAGTTATGCACCTAGGAAAGAACAACCCAAACTATGGTTACACGATGCAAGGTTCCACATTGGGAATCACCACCCAGGAAAAAGATTTAGGCATCATCATGGATAAAATTCTGGTTGCCGTATCTTAAAAAGGATATAGCATTATTATAAAAGGTATAGAGAAGAGCCACCAAAATGGTAAAGGGGATAGAAGGCTACTCCTATGAAGAGAGGCTAAAAAGGTTAGGGCTCTTTAACCTGGAAAAGAGATGGCTGAGGGGAGATATGATAGAGGTCTATAAATTAATGAATGAAGTGGAACGGGTAAATGTAGATCGATTGTTTACGTTATCAGAATATAGAAAGACTAGGGGACATGCAATGAAGTTACAGGGTAAACTATTTAAGACAAATAAGAGAAAATGTTTTTTCATTTAATGTGTAATCAAACTCTGGAATTTGTTACCGGAGGATGTAGTAGAGGCTGTTAGTGTAGCTGGGTTTAAAAAAGGTTTGGACAAGTTCCTGGAGGAAAGGTCCATAAACCATTATTAAAAAGGTACCCAGGATATCAATGCTTGACCCAATAAAAGCATTGAGGAACCTGTGCCTTTTGGGGAAACTGCTAGGTACATATGACCTAGATTGGCCACTGTTGGAAACAGGATACTGGGCTTGATGGACATTGGTCTGACCCAGTATGGCATATTTTATGTTCTTATGTGTAATTTCAATTACCCCAGTATTGACTGAATAAATGTGACATCGGGGCTTGCTAGGAAGGTAACGTTTCTCATTGAAATAAGTGACTGCTTCATGGAGCAGCTGGTTCAGGAACTGACAAGAAGGGGAGCTATTTTAGGCCTAGTCTTTAGTGTTAAACAGAAGAGAGGGAGAGGTAACTGTGCTGCAGCCACTATGGATGTGCATTCGTTTGAAATGACATGGTAAATATCAACGACATTTCCTATGTCTTTTCGTTTGTTTTTAATCCGAATACAACATTAAAAAATGTACAATGACATTTGTCATTTCATATCACTAATTGTACAAGAAGGATTTGGGTTAGGCTTGGTAAATATCTTGACTGTAAACTTAGAGGCATGTCTACTATAGTGCCAAGAGTAGCAGAAATCAAATGCACGGTTAGCCTGTGATTATTCAGTGGCTGGCATGTTAGGAATGTTATGCTTCACTAGCCATGGCAGTCGCATGGTAGTTATGACCGCACAGCCAGTGCACATGTGCATTGTGTTGGCAAGTGCTAGGATGTGCCCTGCTTTGTTTTTTGATAATTCTTTCAATGCTCCCGCACTGCCTGCAAATGCAGGGAAGGCAGGCCCGTGTAGTCATAGATTTGCCTTTGAGGTTGGGGGGAGAGGGGTGAGGGGTTGCCTGACTGGCTAGCCATGATCAATTGAGGTGTGGGGTGTCCCCAAGACCCCACTGGAGATCTGTTAGGAACAGAATGCTGTTGGGCGTTGCTGAAGGTGGGGTGGCCTTCAATAGTGCCATGCCTGAATTGGAAGATCTGCGGCCCCAGTACCCTTTAACTAAGAAGGAGCCTGATGGAGACTGTGGGGAGAATCATTCAGATGGTGTAGCATCAGAGAAGACAGAGCAACTATTTGCTCTGTCCTCCTCTTGATCCCGCCCTTTATTCCACAATCCTTACATCAACAGGCAGTGCAGGAGTAGCAGCACTGCAGATGTAGGGATAATGCGACAGTGCAGTAAGTGCTAGTCCTATGCAGTATCTGCAAGGCTGATGCTAGCCACTCCCCCTTCGGATACTGTAAAGACTTTGCAGCTACCACACAGAAATTTTACTTATGCTGCACGGTAGTGGTAAAATAATTTACCGTACTTTAGTAAACGTGCCCCCTAGAGTAGAGTGTTAACTTTTTACTCAGATTTTACCAGACATTTACAGCAGAAACTGACTTTACTTTGATTATTTTTGCTTCTCTGAGCACACAGACATTCTTCTCACCTCAAACATGCACTCTTTCTGGCACAACAGAGGGTAACAAAATCTCAATTCTGCATTTAAAACACTGAGATCAGTCTTTCAGATTCAAAGCTAAAGTGACATTTTACTTACCAGATAATGTCCTTTCCTTGAATCCTGCTAGACCAGTCCAGACAAGTGGGTTGTGTTCACCTAACAGCTTCCTTTTAAAGGCCAGTTGGGTCAACCAGGCTATGGAAATGTGTCCACTGCCCAGTGTAGGAGCCAAATCCAATGCCATGTCACCGTCGACAGGGCATTATACCTAGTCGCTGAACATGCCAGGTCATACATGGAATCAGCAAGGAAGGTATTAGCTGACTCCAAAAGAGGGGTAGTATCTGGTGGAAGAGATTGAGTCCACTGGAGCAGAGCTCAAGACATCGAATTTGCACATACCACCAACTGAATAATAGCAGCCACCGTGGTGAACTGGTTCGAGTCCACCTTTTGGTCCAGAGTATCATTTAAGGCCTGTCCGCCATTCACAGGAATGGTGGTCCATCTGGTAATCGCCATGACCTGTGCATCCACCTTGTGAATATCAAACCACACAGTGGCCCCCTTCTCTAGGAGAGCATACATCTTCTAATACACCCTTACCCCCTTAGATGGGGAGTCAGGGTAATCCCACTCTGACTGGAACATGCCCTTGAATACCTCTGGGAACAGGAAGACAATAGTGGATTTCTGCACCCCTTGCAGGAGTGTATGCACCTTTGGCTCCTGCTCTATGCCTGGAAGATCCACCAAGCTCAAGGTATATGACACCCTGGCAACCTACACTGCTAGTTCCTCCTTCTGGAACAAGCGGATAACACCGGCCTCTTCACAATCCTCCGAAGGCGAGAGTACTTCAAAGTCATTTAGGCTATCGTGCCAGCTTGGTATGAATCATCATTGGTCCATAGGATTAGACTATATACGAGCAATACATACATATCTAGCTAGGACCCAAACAATCTACAATAATATAAGCAAGTTACAGCTCAGGGTATACAGTACATACACAACCTATGACTGACACAATATTGGTACTCATCTGCTCAGGGGAAAGTCAGCTTCAGAAACATCTCTTGCTGGGGTCCAGACACACACACCTCAGCTTTCTTTATAACATAGGGCCATTCTGAGTTGTTTGAGGTGTGTGTGGTTGGACCCTGGCATGAGGTGTTTCTGAAAATCGTGGACATTATGCCTGCAGCCATTGTGAATTTTGTACTTTAACATTGGAAGGGACAACATGGATATCTCCAGCGAATTAAAAAACTCTGTATTCACGATGGAAGACTTCATGTCAAACAACATTTGTTATTTATGCTATCAATCGCCCGTGTGGTAAAGACATACATTGGGCGCACTAAATCAACAAAATCAGAACTCACACCATATATACAAAGAATAGTCAACCTCTCTCTATCTCAAGGTCAACTACCAAATAACCTAAAAAGAGCTTCCATATGCCCAATCTTGAAACAAAACAGCCTAAATAAATCCTGCCCCACATTTTACAGACCAATATCTAGCCTACCATTCCTATCCAAAATCATAGAAAATCAGTACTCCTGCAACTCCAGGACTTCATTGACTCAAGTGCTCCACTTGACCCCCATCAATACGGATTTAGAGCACATCATGGTGTAGAAACACTATTAACTTCCCTACTTGACACAATCATACAAAGAATTGACAACATGAGACATGCATTCATCCTCATTTTCCTCAATATATCCTCAGCATTTGATTCTGTAAACCACAATATCCTAATCAACTGCCTAAAGCACCTTGGCATAGGTGGCACTACTCTACAATGGTTCCAAAACTACCTGTCCAACCGCACCTAATAAGTGTACTTCAACAACAACCTATCCAACCTATTCATCCAACCTCAGGGCGTCAACCCATCTGCAAAATCATACAATCACATGACGTTGACTACAGAATTTATGCAGATGATATAATGTTATTCTCAACCTTTGACACCTCAGACCCCTCCTATAAGAAGATCACCAATTGCTTTAATGATGTCGCTTTATGGCTCAATTCAGTTAACTTCACAGTCAACCTGAAGAAAACAGAAGCACTCATTATTACTAGGAACAAAGCATTCAGCCCGCCCTGATCACTCCATGTAAAAAATATGACACTGGAAATAAAAGAAGAAATAAAATACCTTGGAACCTACCTAGATCAACAGCTTGACTTGACCAGACACATCCACATGACCACCTGTGCAATTTACCATAAAACCAAAATGGTACAGCACCTGAGACCACTGCTCTCCCACACTGACTTCCGCTCTGTAGCTCAAGCACTGATTTGCCCACACTTTGACTACAGCAACAGCATACTTCATGGACTTCCCAAGAAAACACTAAAGCTATTACAACTTGCTCAAAACACGGTTGCACAGACAAATTTTGCATGCCTAAAGATCCAACCACATAACACCCATTCTGTTCCAACTCCACTGGCTCCCGATTCTTCAAAGAATCAAATTCAAAGCCCTTACGAACATCTACAAAATAATAAACAACACTGCACCAACATACCTCAGTACACTGATAAACATGCAGCAACACAAAACAAGAGACAACCTGAAAACACTCTATCCATCCCAAAAAATGTAAGAAAAGCCAATCAATCAACCACCAACAGAGCCTTCTCCTTCTATGCACCTGTCCTTTGGAATAACCTACCCAATACTCTAAGACATAGGTTTTCAACCCAGTCCTCGGGGAACCCTAGGCCAGTCAGGTTTTCTGGATTCCCAGAATGAATATGCATAAGATAGATTTGCATACAAGGAAGGCAGAACATGCAAATCTTTCTCATGCATATTCATTCTGGGAATCCTGAAAACCTGACTGGTCTAGGGTTCCCCGAGGACTGAATTGAAAACCCCTGCTCTAAGAGAAATCAAAGACCTCACCTAATTTAGAAAACATCTCAAGACATTCATCTTCACGGACTACTATAAATGTGATCAACAGCAATAAATTTCATATTTACCTCTGGTCAACATCACAATGACTCTCACCATTTTCTCACTGTTGCCATTCACTCTCTTGTAAAGTAATAAGAATGTGTAAACATGTAAATAGTTGCCTTACTTTATTGTTATTGTTAACAGCAATTGTTATCTATAATTGTTTCTTGTTTCTTGTAAACTGCATTGCACAGTAGTTCAAAAGTTCCATGTAAACCACTCTGATTTTTAAGACAAAGGTATATAAAAACAAACAAATAAATAAATGGCCTATTTAAAAGTGGCTCAGTGAACATAAGTGTCGCCTAAATACTAAAAATAAATTGACACCAATAGTAGATCATTGTTTGGAAAATAATCATGATTTCACAGAATTAGCCAGGCATGTATTAGATCATATATCCTGACACTGGAGACGAAGCAATCGAGAAGAGAAATTAAATTATCGAGAACAGTTTTGGATTTTTACTTTGGATACAATAGATCCTAAGGGTTTAAGTTCACAGATCCACTAGAACACTTCAATATAGGTTGGCTACATCTGATGTCATTGGTAGTTGGACCAATGAGAGAAAAGATGGGTGGAGTCCTAATTTGTATGAAAGAATGCCATGGCCATTTTAGATACCAACCAGAAAGCTCATGGAGGTGAAAGCAGGATGAGTGTAAAGAAGGCTTGCTGACCAGATAAGTTATACCATTTAAAAAGTTAAAGCACTGAAGCAGAATAGTGTCATAGTTGGCAATTCTTTTATGGATTATTTTAGATTTTCATTGGGCACATCATCACTTTAAAGAAAAAAGAGAAAAGGACTTTAATGTTATAAGAAGTGGCTTACTTATGGCAACTTTGAAAAAAAAGTCCAACATTTCAAGTATATATTTTATGTATGAGCTAACAGTTTGTGTGCTGAATTGGTGTGAGTCACGTAGTGGGAAATCTATTTTAACACATGTCCATTCTGGGATGAGGACATGGTTATTGGCACCCTTATAAACAATTCACATCCATTCAAACAGAAGGAACACATTCCCATTGCAGTAAAATTAGATGCACCTGTGATCAATTGTCAGTACTCATATGACTTGAATCAACCAATGAATGAAGCCTCTAGTGTTTAAAATGGCCACATTCACTCTATGTTCCATTTTCACAATGGTGAAGATAAGAGAGATGCCTGAGACTGTCAGAAAAGCCATATACCGCTTTGACCCGGTGAAAAGCGGTATATAAATACAGCTAAATAAATACATAAATAAAAATAAATAAATTATCATCAAACTTTAAAGGGGTACAAGACCATCTCCAAAGATCTTGGGATTCCTGTATCTATGGTTCGCAATGTTGTTAAGAAGTTTTCTGCTTATGTAACTGTCAAGAACCTCCCAGGACATAGTGGGAAGAAGAAAATTAATCCAAGAAGTTTTCGAAGGTTAGTGCAAACTGTTGGAAAAACACCACATACAACATCCAAAGAGCTTAAGGCTGACCTGGAGCCATCTGGAGTGGTGGTTTCAACCCACATCATACAGCATGCACCAAACAACGAAGGACTTCATAGGCAAAGGCCAAGGAGGACCTCACTGCTCAAAGACAGAGATAAAAAGGCATGCCTGATCTTTGCCCAAACCCATCTTGAGAACCCACAATCCTTCTGGGAAAATGTTCTGTGGACAGATGAAACTAAATTTGAGCTCTTCAGCAATGTAGACCAGAGATGCATTTACAGGTGAGGAAATGAAGTTTATAAGGAAAAAAAACATCCTTCCTAAAGTTAAATATGGTGAAGGTTCCATAATGTTGTGGGGCTTTTTTGCTGCCTCAGAAACTGGAGGCCTGGAATGTATGAAAGGAATCATGAAATCAGAGGACTATCAAGATATTTTGGAGTGAAATGTGCTACCTGGTGTCAGAAATCTACGTCTGAGTCGAAGGTCATGGGTCCTCCAGAAGGACAATGACCCAAAATATACATCCAAAAGTACAAAAGAGTGGTTAAAAAGGAACAAATGGACTGTTTTAAACTGGCCAGCAATGAGTCCTGATCTCAATCCAATCGAGAACCTTTGGAAGGAGCTGAAATCTTCCAATGGTAAGAGGAAACCTGGAAACATTTATGAGCTGGAACAAATCGCAGTTGAAGAGTGGGAGAAACTACCAGCAGACAGCTGTATGAAATGTATAGATGGCTACAAGAAATGTTTGGAGGCTGTCATCACTGCCAAAAGTTGTGCAACCAAATATTAGTGAAGGGTGCCATTATTCCTTTCCAGGTCATATTTTGTTTTTTGTCAGAAATTACTATGTCTAAGTTGCACAGACATCTTTTTATTTGTTGTATATCTTTGAACATACTATTAAAATATTATGATGACATACAATTGGAATATTTCCAATTATTTCTCAAGATATTGTACACAACACACCTAAAATGCAAGGGTGCCAATAATATTGACCACAACTGTATACGTGGCTCCAGACATCCAGGATGTTTCTGAGATCAGGCAGTGACATCTAGGTTTCTGGAAATGCCCCTTTCACACCTCCACCACCCTTTTGTTCAGACTTGGATTTCCAAAGACCTGGCTTCTAAAATGGCTTTGGAGACATCTCTATTCCTTCTTTTAGATGTCCAAAGCACGATTAGGGCTTACAAAATAACCCCTAAATGTTTAGTGAAATTTGTATTTAAGATGCTTATCTGAAACTGCATCAGGAGAATCCCAGTAACAGGCATCATCGTCATTCCCCTGTATGAGGGAGATTTATTAGTTATTATGCATCACTGCATATTTAAATGTTGAAATGCAATATTCCTTTTTGGGCTTTATAATTGTTCTGGCTAATCTGCTGTTAACACTACCTTAAGCAATTGTTAAAAATATGCCTGAGTAACATCACTCACACTTATTTTATTTATTTATTTATTTATGCTTTTCTTCTATACCGCTTTTTCCAGAGATCAAAGGCGGTTTACACTTAACATATAATGAACATGGTTTTACATGGAACAGCGTTTTTCATAACTATGTACAATTAACTTTTCTTGAACAATAACATGGAACAGTGTTTTTTCATAACTATATACAATTAACATTGGCTAGTAATGCTGTAACTATTTACATTAATCATTCATTATTAATCGTAGTTTGTAAGAGTTGCTTTTTTCTTAAGTGTAATTGAGGTTTGAGGCTTTTTGATCTGTGGGTAAGGAGGATTGTTATGGAGGTGTAGCGTGCGGGATGGAGGGGATTCATTAAGATTTATAAAGTGTTCTATAAACAGATATGTTTTTAGTTCTTTCCGGAATATATGGAGATCTTTTATTTTGCGGAGGGTTAGCGGAAGTTTATTCCACAGGGTGGGGGCTGCATATGAGAAGGCTCTTGAGCTTGTGGGTTTTTTTTTGTTTTTCGGATGGATTTTTTTATGTCTAGAGAGTGGGTTGCGTTTTGCCTGCGGTTTCTAAGTTCTTTTGGAGCATGTATCAGAGTGGCTAGATGTGAGGGTGAGATGCCGTTGATAAGTTTAAATGTGGTTAAGAGTATTTTGTACGATATTCTACTATTTATGGGAAGCCAGTGTAGTTCGGCGAGGATGGGAGTTATGTGGTCAGTGAGGCGAGCTTTTGCTGTTACTCGAGCACAGATGTTTTGAGCTCGTTGGAGTATATTGGTATTTGTGAGAGGGAGGCCGATAAGTAGACTATTACAATAGTCGAAGTGTGGAGTGATGAGTGTGCTGATAACAGATCTGAAGTCATGTGAGCTAGTAGTGGTCGTAAGTGTTGAATGGTCCTAAGTTTATAGAATATGGTTTTCACTGTTTGTTTTATGTGAGGGAGCATACTAAGTGTGTGATCTATTATGATGCCTAGGTATTTTACTTCTTTTTTAACTGGGATTATTGTGTTGTTAATTGTTATAGTTTCAGGGAGAGTAGTGTCTGGTTTTCTTGATACGAACATTGCTTCAGTTTTTTTTAGGTTGATGCTGAGGTTATTATTTTCTAGCCAAGTATTTGCTTCACTGATACAGTTTAGTAAGTTCTGGTAGGTGGGATTATTTGTGTTTATCGGTAGTGTGAGCATGATATCGTCTGCGTATATGTAGTGGTTGACTTTATATTTTTTAAATATATTTGTGATGGGTTGAAGATACAGGTTGAAAAGGAGGGCTGATAGGGCCAATCCTTGTGGAATACCTTGTCCGTGTGTGAAGGGTTCTGAGGTTATTTTGGCCTAATTTAACGCGTATCGATCGGTTTGTTTTGTTTTGTTTTGTTTTTTGTTTTTTTATTAATTTTAATCATAATACATGATCAATAAACATAAAGGTCAATCAAGAAAATTACAAAAGAAGCTTAATACATAGGTAACAGGTCAAATGATAAAGTGCACGTCAAGGGAGAGCATTATCAAAAACAAATAAAGAAAACATCCAAGGCAAATCAAACCCTAACCTAATAGGGCTACAATATAAGGTGATCCTAAATAACGGAGCTGCCTCCTACTACATCCTGTCTGTCCTGCAAAAACTTTTCCAGATGTGATATATCAGTAAAAATATAGGTATTTTCCTCAAATCCTATAACACACTTGCATGGAAATCTTAGAAAAAACGTGGCCCCTAAGGCCAACACACAAGGTTTCAATTTAAGAAATTGTCGCCTACGCAATTGCGTGGCCCAAGCCACATCTGGAAACACCAAGATAACCTGGCCACAAAATTTAGCCACCTTAGCTTTGAAGTATGCCTTCAAAATTCGTTGTTTAACAGAAACATTAGAAAAGGAGACTAACAAAGTGGATCTCAGGGTTATTGTATCAGAGGAATCCTCAATAAAAGCTGTTAAATTTGTAATAGAAGGAACTATCTCATCCAGCCCTCCTTCAGCAGAGGTCACCCTTTTAGACGTTGAGGGTATATAATAAATCTGAGAGAATTCTATCGAATCTGATATTGCCAACACTTCCTTAAGATATTTCTCTAATAAGATAGTAGGAGAAAGTAAAGGAGACTGAGGGAAGTTCAGGAATCTTAAATTGCAACAACGAGAGGAGTTCTCTAATGCTTCCATCTTAGCATGAAGCGACAAAGAATCTCGAATAGCGGAAACATTAGCAGCTTGCAAGATAGGAACTTGAGACTCCATTTTCGTGACAGCAGTATCCATTAAAGTTACTTTATTATCCAGTTGCTGCAACGCTATTGCAGCCTCCTGGGTAAAAGTAGCCAAGGAATTCAATTTAAAGGATACCTTCTGATCAAGAATTTTAACAGCCGGCAGAACATCTTTAAGGGTGACATCTGCATCGGGAGACAGATCCTGCACCTCAGACGAGGCAGCGAGATCTATACCTGTGACTGGGACGGGTAAAACAATAGGAGATTTAAATTCAGGAAAATCAAAAGGGACCCTTGAAGCTGACAAAACAGCCGAGCTAGGACAGGGAGGAGGAGATCTCCCGGCAGGGCTTAAAGAAACCCCGTTTGGAGAGGATTGTGCTAGGGGCAGAGAAACCACGTGTCTATCTAGGGGACCGACCGGTTTAGCATTCCCGGTACCGGTCTCCTTAGATTTAGGAGGCACCTTAGCCTTGCGTTTACCCATGCTAGTAAACAGGAAATACTGTTAAGTAAACAAAACCAAACCACAAAACACTTATCCTTACTGCACAGGACCATCAATAGCTAGGAAGTTCCGACACACAGTCTCCGCATTCCAGCACACCGAAATGAGATGGGAGTGTCGTCGATGGCGTCGAAGGGGCGTCTAAGGGGCTATCCCTGCCCCTTTAGACACGCCCCTTCAGACCAAGCCCCTTGGTCGCGTTCCGCGGTCGCGGAACAATTGTAAAATATATAGCTGGTAGGTCCTCCCAGCAGCAGGGTGTCCCGGGCGTGCCTGCCCGATTCTCACGGGGCTTCTCCCAATCTCATAAGCGTGGTCCCAGCTCCGTCCGAGCCCGAAGCGACTCAGCACACCTGCACGCCAACTGATAGCACTCTCCAACAACGGAGAGGAAGGCACAGCTTAAATCTCCAGGCAGGTCATCCCAGCAGCAGGGTGTCCCGGGCGTGCCTGCCCGATTCTCACGGGGCTTCTCCCAATCTCATAAGCGTGGTCCCAGCTCCGTCCGAGCCCGAAGCGACTCAGCACACCTGCACGCCAACTGATAGCACTCTCCAACAACGGAGAGGAAGGCACAGCTTAAATCTCCAGGCAGGTCCTCCCAGCAGCAGGGTGTCCCGGGCGTGCCTGCCCGATTCTCACGGGGCTTCTCCCAATCTCATAAGCGTGGTCCCAGCTCCGTCCGAGCCCGAAGCGACTCAGCACACCTACACGCCAACTGATAGCACTCTCCGATCGGTTTGTAATGTATGATATAAACCATTGTAGAATTGTTCCTCCTATTCCTAGGTTTAGGAGTCTGTTAATGAGTGTGTTGTGGTGGATATTGTCAAAGGCACCAGCTATATCAATGAATATGAGGATGTAACCTTGGTTACATGTGTCAGTGCCTTTGATGAGGTCATCCATGAGTGTTATTAGTAAGGTTTCGACTCCGTGAGATGGGCGGAAGCCGAATTGGTGTGAGTCAAGTGGTGCATGTGTGTCGATAAAATCTTGTAATTGGAGTTGTATGATTTTTTCTATTACTTTGGCAATAAACGGTATGCTGGCTATGGGTCTGTATGAGTTCGGGTCTATAGGATTGAGTTAATTATTTTTTATTATAGGGCGTAAGGATGTAAGTTTTAGGGCATCTGGCATGATGCCCTGGGATAGTGATTGATTTACTATATTTTGTATATGGATAGCCAGTTCAGTTTTGGTGTTTTTTATCCATGATACGGGGCATGGATCCAGGGGGGAGGTAGTGGTGTTGATCATTGATATGACATTGAGGAGGTGTTTTTGATCAATGTCTTGAAAGGTTGTCCATTTATTGGTTGGTTTTAAGTCCGTGGGTGTTGTTATGGTTGTGCTAGATGATTTATTTCTTAGTTTGTTAGCAAAATGAGTTGCAAGAGTTTGTGCGCTTATCGTTGATTGTTCAGGTTCTGGAGTTTGGGTTCTTGTTAGTGTTTTTATAATTGCGAATAATTCTCTCGGGCGGTTGACTGCCATATTTATTACTTTTGTGTGATATTCTCTTTTCGATCTATTAATTGTGTCTTTGTATTTGTTGAGAAGACTCAGGTATTGAGCTTTATTATCGCTTGTTTTAGATTTCCTCCACAGTTTTTCTTGTTTTCTTAGTTGCTTTTTTAGGTTAGAAAGGTCTTTATTAAACCATTTTTATGACTTTTTTTTTATGAATTGTTTTTGAGAAACTTGGGTGGGAGCTGCTGCTTCTTTTATTATTGAGATCTCATCACTTACCATCAAGACACTTTGAAATATAAATATCACTTGACTTTCAGTTCCTCTACGGCAGTAAATTTCTTTATTTGAAAAGGTTTAAAAAGAAAATCTGTTCCATATTCTTACTTAACATCTGTAAGCGTTCAGCGATTTATCATCATACCCAGTAAGCAAAATCCTTTTAGTTTCTTTTTCTCTCTCCTTGTAATCAGGAGAGATGAGGTAAGCAAAATCTGTTTGTTTGCATCTGAATCTGGTATCATCAGTCTGGTTGAGGTAAAGGCTACGGCTACAAAAGTAACATTTAAAAGGGTAAAGTAAGCCAGAGTAACTGATACCTGAACCCGAGTTACATACATATACATTAATTCATAGAAGGCCTCCCTCCACCAATCTGAGGAGAAGTCTTGGTCACTATAATAAAAGCTCTATTTTAACAACCACATTTAATTGCCGCTCTGGGTCAGTGTCCTTATGCTCAGCCCTTGTGTTAGGCAAGTCAGTTCCAACCCTGGATCATTTGTGGACAAATCCCTGTATCTAAATCACTCCAGTGGTCAGTGGCTCTCTTTTGTATCAGTGCCTTTAAATACAGATGCTGCCCACTAAAACCCTGTAGCTGAACTCACATAATGTAAGAGTACTGGCCAGTGCTTATGTGTGGGGTGCTTATACCAGTCTCATCACAGGGTTCTTTAGGGTTCTGATCTCTGATGCAACTACACTCTGCTGGGTACCACAAGGTATCCAGGTCCTAGGGACAGGGTCATACCAAAGGCTGTGCAAGCGGTGCAGCTGCACAGGGCAGATGCATGGAAGGGGCACTGATATTATCACTGGGCTTCCAGGAAGCTCAAAAGGAATGAGTTACTGAATGTGTCTGGGGTGGACAGGGGGCACCAGATTCATTAGTCTCACAGGGCGCATTTCTAGCTTGGTACAGTTCTGCCTGGAGAATCCATGGTGCAGGCCACAAGGCTCTCCTGTCCCATGTCACACCTAACTATCTAACAAAGGCAAATAAAACTTCTCTTTTGTAATGGGTAGGCCATCAGAGTTTAGGCCTTGAATGAAGAAGTATGCTTACTCTTGGTGTGTACAGTGCTCTAACACTGTGACTAAACTAGAAATGAAAATAAAATAGAAGTTTCAGTCTAGCTAGAGAATAGTACATTTCCCTGTCAGTCTTCTCTTGCATACATTGGGTCTCTCTTGGAACTGGTTACCTTAAGCTTTGTAGTACAACTTTCAGCTCCACAGCCCTGAGACAGTTACAGCTCTGAGCACTCCTCTCGATAGCTTCCTGGCTTCTGCAGCTCCCCACAGGCCTGCGTCTCTTTCCAGGGACACTTCACAGGTCTCGGTATCATTTGCTGCTCTGCTTCAGCTCAGACTTTACTTTCCTCAGCTGGGCAATTCAGCTTTCTACTTTCTGCTCTCTACTTCCATGAGCTCCACATTCTGACTCTTCTGCTCTCTTCTCTGACACTCTTCAGAGGAGGGAAGGCTGATAGGACTTATCTCCAGCTACTTCTTTTAGATGGAGCTCTTTGATCCCTTCTACACATGCTGTTCCTTCCGCAAGTGCCTCCATGTTCTTTTCAACCTCCACTAGGGCACTCAAGGGAACCATGGGCTGGCTGATTTTTATTTTCCCTCATTAGGTCAATGCTTCCTCTTCTCTGTTTCTGGGGTGGGGGTCATTAATCCTCTGTCACCTCCTCCAGCAATTGGGATTGAGTTAATGGGAACCTTCCTTCTTCTTCCTTGTTCCTGCTTGGCTGTTGGCTGGGGGAGGGGAGGGAGTAGGGTGCTCCTCAGGGTCAGCCTCAGAGTTGGTTCAAGGTGTGGGTACCCTAGGTAAACCTTAAGCCTTGCACCCTCCTGACTGTCAGAATCTATTGTTTAACTCTGAATGCCCTGCTGCCCTGATCATTGTTGCCTTCCAGAAGTTTCTTCCCTAGGCGACCGTCTAGTTTGCCTAGTGGTTGCTCCAACCCTTGTGCTCCTCTTCACCCTTGGTCCTGTGGGTCTTCTGCTAGATGCAGCTCCTCTCTGAGGCACCCCTCCTCTTTTTCCACACCTTTCAGCTACTTCTTTTGAGATCTATAGTGGCTTTTGTTTCCTTTTTATATTTATTTACTTTCCTAACAAAAAGGTTTGCTGCCCTTAAAATATCTCCTTTCAATTTTTCCCACTGTTTTTCTACCTCCCCTGCTTCCATCCAGCTAAAGAGGTATTCTCCCATCTTAGCAAAGTTAATTTTCCTAAGGTTAGGACCCTCACTTTTAAATGAACTATCTCAGACTTTGTTCTAACACTGAACCACACCATCCAATGATGACTGCATGTGAGATGATCACCCACTATAAAATTAGAAATATTCCTCATTTGTAGTTACCAGGTCCAATACGGTCCCCTCTCATGTGAGTTCTATTACCAGTTGCTGGAATAGTTCTCCCTTTAAAGAATCCAGGATCTCATCACTTCTAGATGACACTGCAGCAGGAACGTCCCAATCAACATCCAATATATTGAGATCACATTTCAGTAGCTCTTCTCCTATTATAGCAATTCTGTGAATGTCCTCAATTAAATCTCTGCCCACTTCTACCTATGGAGGATGTCTGTGTATTACACCAATGAAAATGGATACTCCATTCCCTCTTTCCAGTATAACCCACAGTTCCTCCTCCTTCTCTCATAAGCCCTGCAATTCTGCTGCTTTAATATTATTTTTTACATATAGTGCCATGCCTTCCCCCTTTCTTCCTACCCTGTCCTTCTTGACACCCTGCAGATGTTTGCCTGACAAAATGAGCACTTTTCAGATGCCTCTCCATGCCTGGAGTGTAACTCTGGACATCCATGACATTTCTCAGATTAGGCAAGGATGTCCGTGTTCTTGGGAACGCCCCGGCCATGCCTCTGCCATGTCCCCATTCAGAATTGGAAGTCCTCACTCTGGGGATATTCACAGATCCAGTTTCTAAAATGATTCTGGAGATGTCTTCGCGCTTTGGACGCCTCTATACCCATTTTCAGAAATTCAAAGTAAGAATAGGGCTTCTAAATTCCATTCATATTGCATAAAATTGGAGATGGAGCTGAACCTTGTTGAATACCTCTCCCGATGAACTCCAGCCTGAGATCTTATTATGCACCTTCACCTGTTGCACACCATCTGCCAGATATGAAGAGAAACAAGTGAGAACCCTTAGCCCAACCCCAGTTTCTGACATTCTCTGTAACAAAGCCAAATGATTAGTAGTATTAGAAGCTGCTATGATAGCAAAAACTACCAGCAAAAAGGCTGAAGGCCTGGTATCCAAGCTGCGAAATCAGGAGCAGTGCAACATATTTTGGATGGATGGACCAACCAAACCCATCTCCAGCCCATCTACAAGCTCTCTAATTGCTGAGGCAAAATATTGGTGGGGCCATGGCTCACTCCATTCCGCTGCCTACAGTATGTGCAAGATGGTCTGTGCTTCTGGCCCTGCCTCTTTGCTGTCCACAATGCCAAAACCACCAGAATAGCAGCATTTGGCCTTGAACACCGCTACCAAAACAATTCTGTGCCAGAGCAGTACAAGAAAAAACTAGATGCTAAAAGTTTGCTAATAATTTTAAAGGCACATTCCTTCAAATGCTTATATAGCAAACTTAAATGTAGGTAAATAGATGTCACTACTTGTGCAATTCACTGCTGTTGAGAATTTGCCATGTACAAATAAGTTTTAGGAATACACAGAACACACCCCAAAATGTTTCTTTATTAAGCCATGTAAATAAATATAGGTACAGAATGATTATGTCCAGCTAAACAACATTCTCTGAAAACCCAGTTTAGCCAGGCATATGGAGTTCAGCCTGATAAGTCCTTTTTCTCATCTCATAAATACCAACCAGATCTTTGAATATTGACGCGTATGTTACTCTGTCACCATGTTACTCTGGATTCTTAGTACTGTAATATCTGATAACTGGGATTTAATATTTTACCATCTATGACAATATTTATTACATGCTTTCTCAGTATCTTGGAGCAAGGTTTAGGAGAAGGAACTGTATTAGCTAAGTTTTTCTTTGACATTTTAAGACATCTTTCAGATGGTTTTGTTTGCATCTCAAGATATATTTTTTCCTAGATTAATTATTCAGCTCTGCTGGCCACCACCAGAGTTTCCACTAATGAGCTGACAGCTCTTAAGAACCTGAAATTCAGTAGCTAGTACTTTCTTTTGTGAATTGTTAATTACAGAACTATTTGAATTGAAGTTTCTTTTTCCCATTGGCTTTTAATTTCTTTGCATAAAAGCTCTAATTAGGGTCAAATACTTCTTTTATAAGAATATACTGCTTAAATAGCAATTAACACTTAATGAATTCTAATGACTCCTTTTCAAGTACCCTGGGCAATACCATATGTAATATGGTACCTGATGTTTCAAAATAATATTGCATCATGAATAAGAAGAAGGATGGCAACAATACAGCATGCAGTAATCTATTTCCCAGTTAGATAATACAGTCTTTTAGCAAAATATCTCTAACTTTATCTTCTGTAACTTGTACGTATAAACCATAAACTATAACCTGCTTAATTTTTTTTACTTTATATATTGTTTTTACACTTTGAGAGTCATTTTATAATCAGTCGCCTTGTTTTAGGCACCCAGAATGCACCTATCTTGAGCCTATTTTATAAGAAAAAGCAAATGCCTACTCATCCGGGCAAGTGGCATCCAGGTCTAGGCCATGTTCCCTGGCCCTTCCCCTTCCCCTACTGCCCTCTCACCCCTTCTCCCCCCCTTTTGCCCTGCCCCATGTTCCCTTGCTTAAGTCGTCCCTCACCACTGACAAAATGCACAGATGACCAGTTTTGCCACAAAAATTTAGAGCTGATTAGATAATGTTGGCCACAGCATAACTTTAAGCAAACATAACCAAAATTCACAGTGTACAATTCTCAAACATATATACAACATTAAATTGCCCTAAACCTCTCTGACACTTATCCTTTAGACGCACAGCCCGTACTCGCCAAAGGGTGGTGTCGTCAAAGCCCGCCCATTCACCTGAAAAACTTCTTAACCATTGCTGTCATAACTGATACACATTATCTGTAATATGCTGTGTGGGGCAGCATGCCGTTAAAGCGTACACTATACCTCCGGTCGCAGCCGCTTCCTCCTTCTCTGTTTCTGACCCGGCCCATCAAAGGTCGGGATTGCTGCATAATTAATATATGGTAACGAGGTGTAGCCCTCCCTCCCCCCACCATCAAAGAGTGGGGAGGCACATTATCTGCTGATCATGCTGTGAATCCGTCTCCCTGTCAGGGGGAGGACAATTTCCTTGTGGCCACTCCCCCTATACTCAACTGTATGACTGTGCACTTGGTCCAATGGCCCTTAACCTCTGGCCACACCCCGCTGGCAGAGATTCCTCGCTTGTCGGGGGGGGGGGGCCTCACTCAGTACTGAGCTGTGACCAACAGCATTTCTACTGTGTCCTGGGCCACACACAGGAAAACGTCCATGCCGATATCCAACAAGTGTATGCCAGCTGCACAACACAGGCCAGGGCAACTTTCATCGATGAGGACATGCCCAATTCAACTCCCCCCTTGATTGCCTCCATGAAGTAGGCAGATTATCCATTCACCTTTCGTCTCATTTTCTCCACTGCCCAATGTGACCTTTTAGCCTTTTCAGACCCTCCATGGTACGATATGGGTCCTTACCATCCAGGTCCCAGAGAAAATGTCGGCCAGCTGCATCTTTCGGTTAATTTGACACTGCGGGTATTGGCCAATCGTTTTCCCTCCAGATGCACCACTAAGACCCAAGGGCTCCTGGTCGCCCTCCTTCTGCGCATAAGAGATGGAACCAGCAGGTCTCATAGCATTCCCCACACCCCCATCTTAATGATTGACACCTCTACAGGATTCAGGCCCAAATTAAAGCCCTGCAGTCTGCTCCAGGTTCGCCTTTGCACACAGTGGACGTGTGGATGGCCTCATATCCACACTTCCTGGGGAGCTGTACCTAGGGCAAACCATCAAAAGAAGAACACAAGAAAGGTCAGGTTAGTCACAGCAACATTTATCAATCCCTAGCTTCCGGGCAAACATACAGGTTATAACGGTCAGAATGCCACCTGTCCATGGACATGATTTGTTCCCTTGTCATGCTAAGCCCAGCTGCCATGGTAGCCGTCTCAATGAGGAAGGAATGAATGTTGTAATAGCCAACCTCAATGTCCGCCTCTGCGATGACTGGTTTCTGCATCCTGGCGAACCGGAAGTGGGATAGGGGTGCTCCACCCACATGGACCAATACTGCTCACCTCCCATCGGCATAATTATCTGTAATCCTCAAATTACCACACCAGACATGGAAGAGATGACAATGACAATTTGGCCCACCTTTTCGTGGGGGTCCATCTTAGAGCATGAGGCGACGCTCGGCTGACCATCCCTTCTTTATCCTTGCAATGATGAAATCTGTAGAAGGGCTCCATTCTCCCATTACTTTGGCAAAAGAGGGGATAGCTGTTAAGTGCATTCTTACCACGGATTTACTCCTGCCCCTGTCCCTGCAGCAGAATATCCAGCGAAGAATGGTGCTGGCCTTAAAGCAGTCACCCTCCCTGATGCCGTTCTGCACACAAAACTCCCAGAAGTGATCCTGGGCCTTCAAGTATGTCGACCTGTTACACTCTGCCAGGAAACCTATCAAGATGCTCCAAACTTCAGTGGGCCAAAATGTCCAGACTGCTTCTGGAATGGATGTCTTGAATGCATCTGCCCCAGGAGCACTGGCCTGGAATTCTGCCATTTTAAAACAAGAAGGGGTATTGGCAATCGTGTTATGGAACCAGAAACATGAGGACAAAAGAAGTTCTCCTAATCTGAGCACCCTGGAGAATGCTAAGGAAAAGGAGCATCTGAAAAGACAGGTCTCAAAGATGTCCTAGCAGTCCGCCATCTGTGACAGTGAGCAGTTTCCTTAACACTTCGTAGACGATTGGGTAGCTGTGGTCTAGAGCACGTCAACAGTCAACTGCCCCGTCCATCATCCTTTAGCAATGACGAAATCAGCCAAAAGGCTCTTTTCCCCCATTGCCCAGGTGAAGAAAGTGACTGCCACCAGGTGCATCTGTACCGCAGATTTCATCATGCCGCTGCCCTTGTATGATAGAATCCACTGGAAAGTGGAGCCTATTACGCATCAGTCACTAATCCAGTTAAGACTACAGAACTCACAGAAATGCTCCCAGGCTTCCAAAATATTTCCGACTGGTGCGTTCAGCCAAGGAAACCTGTCGATAGCTCCCACACTTCTTCAGGCCAAAAGCCCAGACTGCTGCTGGAATGGACATTCTGATGTCACGGAACAATGAGAAAAGGCATCAGAATGTTATTGTAGAATCCTCTGCCTTAAAGGTGATATTATGTAGAATGCAAAGCATAACAATTTCCCGGGGCATCGCCACCACCCCTAGTGTCCTGGCATACATCCTGTGTTCTGCTTGGACCACCACAAATTATCGGTGCGGAATGTAATCACTCTGTTAGCCAATTGAGGGGCCCAGACAGACAGGGCTGCCATTATGGGGACTAACTCAAGGGATATGATAGCTTTATGAATGCCGAAGGAGTGCCACTCGCGCAGCCAAGACTCCAAGCACCAGGTCCCCCAGGCCCCCCTGAAATATATCCCAAGACCGGCCCCCCTGATGCATCCATGAACAATTCCAGGTTGCAATTTCAGTAGAAGGAGTCCTGCCAGAAGGCTAAGCCATTAAAGGCCTTCAGGAAATGTTCCCCAGACTCATAAGCTTTTGCGTATGCTCTTATCAACCCTGATGCAGTGGTGCCTCTACTTGACCCCCCTTGTCACAAGATCCAGTCGGCGACAGAAAGCCTACCCCATCAGATCACCCTATAGGTGAAACATAATAAACTGAACAGAGATTGAAACTGCTCTAATTTAGCTTTCTGCTCTAATCTAGTTTTTGTGTCAAACAAACTATCACTTATCGGGTCTTGTTGGAACAATCAATATACCTAACCTATTACAAGTATTGCTCCATTCACTCACTATAAAAAACACTGTTTTATTTAGGGAACAGGTCTCAGACTAGAGCGGGGAAGTAACCGACGAGGTAAACCTCTAAACAGCAATCCCCTTCTCTGCATCAAGGACCTTAAGTTCCCTTTTCCCTATTTTTTTATGCAGTTCTTTTTATATACGTAAAAACCAATGTCTTTCAATGTTTCAAGCACTTCTGCCACTGTATTTCAAAACTTTTGTGCCACTGTATTTCAAAACTTTTATGCCATCAATAACTCCAAAGCTTTTCTGCTGCTAGTTGCTTACTGTGATTTAAAAGTTCATAACATCTTTCTTGACTAAGATTTTCATAACTCATATAGCAGTTAGCAAAACGCAGACTAAGAAGAAATGCTTGTTTGCTTATCTGTGAAATTTAAACCGTAGTCCCAACGCAAGTCATCAGCGCTTGTGCGTTTCACCAGCCAAGCGGTTTCTTGGTGGGATACCAGTTTAATGAAGACATGCAACTTCTTCTCTGTTCTACAGAAGAATAAAGATATACAGCAATTTTATAAATACTTCTTTTCTTACTGACTAAACGATATTGCTGAAGACATTCCCATAATTCACATTAAAAGAGGGCATACCTTTTACCTCATCCTTTCTCGTTTATCTTTTCTCAAAAAAAACGCCGTGCATGCGGAGTCAGTTTCTCAAATCCAGCCTTTTAACCAATTCCTGCCTACTGGCTGTCATGATGTAATATAATGAAAAAGCCTGTGACTACTCATCGTTAATACATCATTACTCGTTAGTAATAAAAACAGATGAGGCACTGGAATTGGATCAATCTACAGAGCGGACACAAACATCAGTTGCACGCTCCTTCCCTAACGCTGTATTCTTCTTAAACACACACTGCCCAATCTATTTGGGTATTTAAACCTCCTGGATGTACAGACTGTAACTTGTAGATCCAGCATTGTTCACAAATTAAGAGGCTTTGTTCCCTCGTCTTACCCGCTGACCCTGCCATAATCTGGTCAATGCAGAAGCACTGAAGCTGATCAAACTGATGATTAAGCGTCAAACAATGAGTCACTATAGGTGCTTCAATCTTCCTGCATCGTAGTCGGCTCTGATGTTCATTAATACGGGTCCGTAAGGGACGAATAGTCTTGCCAACATACAATAACTGGCATGGGCACCTTATGCCATATACCACATAAGTTGAACTGCAAGTGGTGTGTTTTTTTAAAATGTACTTCCTCCCATGATAATAAAATTCAGTTAATTCCAGCGTTATACTACAGATGTTGCAACTGCCACATTTTGTGTGCCCCTGCTGTGTTATCTGCTCTGGAATAGCCAAAGGTCTTAATATCGCCGGGCTAAGAAGCTCTTTCAGATTTCTATGACGTTGCCACACACAGCGAATTGATTTATCCTGCAAGCCTGGAATACTTCGTAGCACGTTCATGTGTTGTTTCAAAATCTTTTTAAGCGAGCCACTATAAGGTGAAAATTTAGTTATAAAGTTCACTTGTTCCCCTTCTGATGGATTCTCCTTATTTCTCGGTGCTAACAACAGGCTCCTATGATTATACTTCGCTCGTGTGTATGCCCGGTTAATAACCCCCGAGGGATAACTCCTATTTTGAAAATTGTTTTGAAGAGTTCTAGATTGAATTCTAAAATCGATATCCTCGGAGCAATTTCGTCTACAACGCAGGAACTGAGAAAAGGGAAGACTGTTTTTTAGTTGAATCGGGTGTGCACTCTGATAGTGCAACAAAGCATTTCTATCTACCTCTTTTCTATGGATAGTTGTAAGCCAACGATCCATTCCTCTCTTAACCTCCACATCCAAATAAACAATCCTCTCTGTATTGTAACTATAGGTAAATTGGATATGAGGGTCTAATTGATTTACCCATTCAAAAAAGGAATGTAGATGGCGCTCTTGCCCAATCCACAGCAAAAAAATGTCGTCTATGTATCTGCCCCAAAATGGGATCTGTCGTTGAAAAGGGGACGAAGACAGCCATTTTTGCTCAAAATCACCCATGTAAAGATTGGCAATTGAGGGGGCACATGTGGCCCCCATCGCTATCCCTATTTTTTGATGGTACAATTTATCTTCAAAAATGAAAAAATTCTCATACAAAACCAACTTGGTTATCTCTTGCAAAAATTTCAACTGTGGCTCTGTAATATCTCCCCTGGCTTGCAATGCTAACTTGTTAACTATATACTGTTGTATATAGTTAACCAGGATATCCTTTATCAGATAACCCTGCATTGTATTTAGTTTCCCCTATTTCGCCAAGTTATGCTTCCTGTTAAATGTAACGACCAGACACGTGTAAACTGTCGGATGTTTTCTGTTCAATGTAAACCGCGCTGATGTCTAATAGTGCGGTATATAAGAATTGTTAATAAATAAATAATAAAATAAATATACTGGAACTCGCCGCTTCTTGTGGGATACTCGTATACAACGAGGTAACATCCATCGTGACCAATATCACCTCTGCATTTCTAGCCCACCGGGCATGCTGTTCCAACAACTGCAAAAAATGGGTTGTATCCCTAATAAAAGATGGAATAGACTTCATTAAAGGTCTTAAATATGAGTCTAAAAAAATGGATAACGGCTCCAATGTAGTCCCCCGAGTGGAGACTATGGGATGCCCAGGAGGATTATTCAACCTCTTATGAACTTTAGGCACCAAATAGAATTTTGCAAATGATGGACTCCGGACATTTAAATAATGCCATTCCTTCTTAGAGATAATTTTGTCTTGCAAAGCCTGAGTGGTCAATTGGTTAAGTGGTCAAGTGGTTAATCTAGCTTTTTGCAAGCCTCTAATTTGCCCAATGGTGGCTTTTAATTTCTCCAACTTATCTCAGGCAGTCTGGACATTTGGGCTTGTATATCTAGATCAATTCTGAGGAATGTGTCCTGCGGATCCTACAGTGTTTCCTGTGCCAGAGGTACTCCAAACAGCTGTGCGATGGGCTTGCAGGAATCCAAGATGGGAAGGAGTCATGAGAAAAGGAAACCTGTCATGTGTTTGAAAGGAATGCTTCATGGGTCATAGAAACATAGAAACATGATGACAGAAAAAGACCACATGGCCTATCTAGTCTGTCCTTCCAAATCAACAACTACAATAGTCCACTTTTTAGCTTTAGAGATCCTCTGTGTTGGTCCCATGCTTTTTTGAATTCAGTTACTGTCCTCATCTCTACCACCTCCACTGGGAGACTATTCCACAGATCCACTACTCTTTCCGTAAAGAAATATTTCCGCATATCACTCCTGAATCTATCTCCCTTCACCCTCATCCCATGTCCCCTCGTAGCAGAACTTGCTTTCAATTGAAAGAGGCTCTCTCCCTGAACATTTATGCCACGGAGGTATTTAAACATCTCAATCATATCACCTCTATCCCGCCTTTCCTCTAAGGTGTACATATTAAGATCCTTAAGTCTGTCCTCATATGCTTTATAATGAAGCCCACTAATCATTTTAGTAGCCACCCTCTGCACTGACTCCATCCTGTTCACATCCTTTTGAAGGTGCGGTCTCCAGAATTGCACACTATACTCCAAATGAGGTCGCACCAAAGACTTATACAGAGGCATTATCACCTCCTTTTTTCTGCTAGCCATTCCTCTCCGTATGCACCCAAGCATCCCTCTAGCTTTCGCTGTCGCCCTTTCCACCTGTTTAGCAACTTTAAGATCATCAGACACAACCACGCCTAGGTCCCGCTCTTCTTTAGTGGACAAAAGTACTTCACCTCCTATACTGTATTGCTCCCTCGGATTGCTGCAGCCCAAATGCATGACCTTACATTTTTTAACATTAAATCCCAGCTGCCAAATTCTAGACCATTCTTCAAGCTTAGCTAGATCCCTCCTCATGTTATCTACCCCTTCCTGGGTGTCTACTTTATTGCAGATTTTAGTATCATCCGCAAAGAGGCAAACCTTACCCAACAGCCCTTCTGCTATATCATTAACAAAGATGTTAAAAAGAATCGGACCAAGGACAGATCCCTGGGGCACACCACTGGTAACATCCTTCTCCTCAGAGTGAGCTCCATTTACTTGTACTCTTTGCCGCCTCCCACCCAACCAATTTCTAACCCAAGCAGTAACTTTAGGGTCCATCCCTAGGGTGCTCAGTTTGTTTATAAGTCGCCTGTGAGGAACAGTGTCAAAGGCTTTACTGAAATCTAAATACACCACATCTAGAGCTCTCCCTCGGTCCAACTCCCTGGTCACCCAGTCAAAGAAATCAATCAGATTTGTCTGACAAGACCTGCCTCTGGTGAATCCATGCTGCCTCGGATCCTGTAATCCGCTGGACTCCAGAAACCTCACTATTTTCTCTTTCAGCAGCATTTCCAATAATTTACTCACCACCGAAGTTAAACTAACCGGCCTGTAGTTTTCAAACCACATCCTTACTTCCGCTTTTGTGTAAAGGCACCACATGAGCCTCTCTCCAGTCCTTTGGCACCACTCCCGACTCCAACGAGGCATTGAAAAGGTCAGTCAGTGGAGTTGCTAGAACGTCCCCAAGTTCCCTCAGTATTCTAGGGTGTATCCCATCCGGTCCCATCACTTTGTCTACTTTAAGTTGAGCTAGTTTCTCACGAACACAGTCTTCTGAAAATAGTTCAAGATGTCCCTTGCTTCTGTTCCTATTTGTGGGTGTTTTCTGAGGTCCTGCTCCTGGTTCTTCATCTGTGAACACAGAACAAAAATATTTGTTAAGCAATTCCGCTTTATCCTTATCAGCTTCTACATATTCCCCCCCCTGCACCCTTGAGTCTGACAATACCACTTTTGCCCTTCCTCTTCTCACTAATATATCTGAAAAATGTCTTATCCCCCCATTTTATTGCATTGGCTATTTCCTCCTCCTTTTGAATCTTTGCCTTCTTGACTACTTTGCTAGCTTCTCTAAGTTTTTCCAAATACAGATGCCTGTCTTCCTCTCTCTGTGATCTCTTGTATTTCATGAAGGCCTCCCTCTTTTTCTTCACTTTTTCAGCTACTTCCTTCGAAAACCATCGCGGTCTTCTTTTCCTTTTGCCTGTATTTACCATTTTAACAAAAAGGTTGGTTGCCCTTAAAATTCCCCCTTTCAGTTTTGCCCACTGTTTTTCTACATCCCCCAGCTATTCCCATCCCACTAACGACTCCCTGAGGTATTGGCCCGTCTTTGCAAAGTTACTCTTCCTAAAGTCTAAGATCCTCACTTTGGAATGGATTCTAACAGCCCTAGTCCTTATACTGAACCACACCATCTGGTGATCACTGGATGCAAAATGATCTCCCACTACAACATCAGAAACACTTTCACCATTGGTAAGCACCAAGTCCAGTATGGCCCCTTCACATGTGGGGTCTGTTACCAATTGCCTGAATAGTTCTCCCTGTAGAGAGTCCAGGATCTCCTTACTTCTAGATGATACTGCAGCAGGAATGTACCAATCAACATCTGGCATATTGAAATCTCCTATCAGTAGCACTTCCCCTTTCCTAGCAATGCTGTGTATGTCTTCAATTAACTCTCTGTCCACCTCTTCCTCTTGTGAGGGAGGTCTGTATATCACACCAATGCAAATAGATTTCTCTTTCCTGCTTTCTAGTTTAACCCACAATGCCTCCTCTCTCCCTTTTAAGCTCTGTAATTCCAAAGCTTTAATAGTAGTTTTTACACATAGTGCCACTCCTCCTCCCCTTCTTCCTACCCTGTCCTTTCTGAATAAAGTATAGCCAGGTATAGTTACATCCCAATCATGGCTTTCTGTGAACCATGTTTCTGTAACCGCCACTAAATCCAAGTCAGCCACTACCACCAAAGCTTCAACATCAGGGATCTTATTTCCCATGCTACGGGCATTTATACACACTGCTTTCCATATGTTACCCTTGTTACCCATTTCCATAAAGGTATTTAATGTATCACCTACCTGGGGGCTTTCACTTACCTGGGGGCTTTCTTCACCCATCCCCAACGAATCTAGTTTAAAGCCCTCTTCAGTAGATTAGCCAGTCTACTACCGAAGATGCGTTGACCTTTCTTGGACAAATGGATGCCATCTCTGCTCTGCAACCCTTGGAACAGCATCCCATGGTCTAGGAAACCGAAACGCTCTCAATGACACCATCCACGCAGCCATGCATTCATCTCCAGGATGTGAGCCTCTCTGCCTTGGCCTTTACCCTCAACAGGGAGGATTGAAGAGAACACCACCTGTGCACCTAACTGCTTCACCCTTTGTCCCAGAGCCATGAAGTCACTTTTGATACATTCCGAGGTATACCTGGCAGTATCATTTGTTCTAACATGGATTAGAAACATTGGATAATAGTCAGTAGGCTTGATGAGTCTCGGCAAACTCTCCGTAACATCTTGGATTTTGGCACCAGGCAGACAGCATACCTCTCTGGACATCAAGTCTGGTCGGCAGATGGATGCCTCAGTACCCCTCAGAAGAGAGTCTCCAACCACCACTACCCTTCGTTTCCTTCTGGTCACTGATTCTGCAACTTTGGGGTACTTGAACTCTGGTTCTTCCCTTTCCAGCGATGCTTTCACCTCCTCCACTTCCAGGGCTGCATAATGGTTCTTCAATTCAAGGGCTGGAGAAGTTGAATTGGTGATTTTGCAGGCCCTGGTGACTTGTGTCCAACCATCGACATTCTGTTGGCACCCATCTTCTCCTATGCTGGAGAGCTTAGTTGCTGCAAGAAGCATCTCATCAATGTACTTCTCACTGTCTTGAATGCTCCTCAGCCTCGCCACCTCCTCTCTGAGTTCCTCCACTTGTTTCCTCAGAGCTTCAGCATACAGGCACCCTGCACATGGAACTGGTCCTTCAACTGGCATTAGGACCTCTGTCTGGACCGAGGCAGCTTGATTTTTGTTTAATATATTGTTTTTATTCAAATATATTTGTATGTAGAATTTACAGTGAATCTGTTCTGAGTAGGATACATATTTCTGCTGTCCCCGTTTTGGGGACGCTATGTATGAATGAATAGGGCGTTTGCGATGAGCGATAATATAAGCAATTAAGTGTAACAGAGCATATGCAGTATGCAATTATTCCACAAACCGTGCTATTTGGTGTTTTTGTGTTGTCTGTTTATGATTTTTCACATTTATCAACTTTAGATTGACAAGGCATTACATGAAGTTATTTCAATGCTGGAGGATGATGATGAATGGATAGCAGCCGACATATACATTACTTTGCATGACTGCCTGAGCCCTATGCCCATACCACTCAATGCACATGTCAGTGCCTGGGGAGGGGCTGCGGTAGGTGCAGCAGTTGCCACGGGCCCGTGCATGTCCACACCATGTGTGGCTGGCCCATGCCTCTATGCATCATGCACATTTCCTGCCTGGGACATTGGTCACAGCAGTGTTCCATCGTGGGCTGCTGGTATGGGGACTGTCTCTGGGTCCGGGGGTTTGAGGCCCACTCTGCCAATATTTTTGCTGAGATATGCCAAGGGTGCAGTGTCACCTGCCATTGCACGATGCCAGTGCCACACACATGGTGGCTGTCATGGGGGGCGGGACATGTGCATGGTGTGTTGCATACACATGGTACCCCCAGCACATCACCGTCTACCTGCACATGGCATGCATGTCAGCCATTGGGCAATGGAGATGCGGTCCCAGGCCTGTTTCTGTCACCATGGGGTTGTAAGGCTGCCACACAGGTGGCCCCATGCATAGGACAGGTGTCTGTGGCAGCATGTAGCCCCTTCCTCCAGCCCACCCACCCTGCCATGGGTCCCTCCACATCCCTTCTTGGGCATACCCACACATCTGGGCCACCCATTTGACTTGAGTCTGCCACATCCATGGCCTACTCTGGCCATTCCCTTCTCTATATCCTGCCCCCTGTACATGTCACGCACCACTGTCATGTGTGATGTGGCTGGCTACACAATTTTGATACATAAAGATCATTTCCACATAATACTAATTACATTTCATTTATAATAATTTTTGGAAATTTATTTGCAGTTGTTTGACATTATTTGCAGTTGTTTTATATAACAGCCACTTCACCCGCCCTTTCATGCATAGCATCCCCGAAATGGGGACGCTGAAATATTGAGCAAAATAGCAGTCAAAATATTTGTTTTGACCAAAACACCACTTTAGGTGTTATTAGTTTGGTATTGACTAACATATTATGGAGTTTCAAGTGAAAACAAAAATTTATCAATTAATGAACATTTGTTTTGGATCCCATGGTTGTGACGATGCGGTGGTGTGCTTCAGACCCATGTGGTTTTTGAGAGGTATTGAAGGGATGATATTCCTTCATCATTTTCTCTTAGATATGTTATTTTATATTTTTTTTAAGAGACAGAAATTTGTATTTTTTCTTTTATATTTATTTGTATTATGATTTTTAAAAATATGAAGAAAGCACACAGGATTTTTGTGAGCTTTAAAAATTTTTGTATTTTCTGTTATGGATCTTGAACTAGTATCCTTAAATCTAAATGGGTTAAACAAGCCAATCAATGTAAAAATATATTTTGCTATCTTAAGCGCTTGGGAGCAGATATTATTTCCACAAGAGACGCATCTTCTATATGAGTCCTGTCTTAAACTTAGGGTCAAATAGCTAGATGAGCATGTTTTTTCACCAAGTTTGCATAAACAAGGTGGTATATCCATATTTTTCAGAAAAAGCCTCCAGTTGCAGATATTAAAACAAGTTATGTATGCCTTGGGAAGGTGAATATGTGTGGAAATCTCCCTAGGGGACAGGAAGTTCCTGTTGGTGAATATATATGCTCCCTCAAGAGAACCTCCTGAGGATTCACGTAAAATAATCTTATCTTTTGAGAATGGTGAAATCATTTTTGGAAGAGATTTTAATTTGGTTTTGAACAATTTCTTGGATAGAAGATCGCTCTCTAAGGCTTCTGGACTTAGATTACAAAAGCTTTGCTAAATCTAATAGATGGCTTGGGTTTGGTTGATGGTTGGCATCTTCCAAAGAATTTACATTTTACTCATTTCTTCATCAAATTTATATTAGAATAGATTTTTTTTGAATATCCAAATCTTTGATATCTGACATGTAAGATTGCATAATTAAGTCTATCCATATGTCATGCCAGAATGGAAGAGTAGCCTAGTGGTTAGAGCAACAGCCTTGTACCCAGAGGCTCAAGGGTTCAATTCATGCTGGCACTCCTTGTGACCTTGGGTAAGTCACTATACCCTCTATTGCCATGGAAGAAAAGGCTGGCAATCTGCTTCTGGGGATATATTGCCAAGAAAATCCAGAGGCAATTAGGTTACCAGGAGTCAGCACTGGCTTGACAGTACAAAAACTATATATATATATATATAAGACCATGCTGCAGTAGTTCTTTAGCTCTCACTTTCTAAGGTGCTGGTAGTTAAGCCTATCTGCTAATTTAATAATAGTCTCTTGCTAGATATGGAATTTACAAATAAGGGTAAGACTGGCCACTGAAGATTTCTTCAGCAGAAATGAAGGTGAATGTATGAATTGCAGTATAATATGGGAGGCCTTTAAGGTTACATTGTGTGGTAAAAACATTTGTTTTTCTTCATGGATTAGGAAGTGTGATCTTGAACAAATCTGAAATTTGGAGTCTGACATTTCTTGTCTTGAAAATATCCATAAGCAAACAAATGATAATGGTGCTTTTAGGCAACAGTTGCATTTTAGATATTCCTACAATGAGCTTTTGAGTAGGTAAGCAGAGCAAGAGGTTTTTATTTATTTATATTCTCTTATATACCATGCTATTCTGCATCAATGCAGTTTACATTGAACAAACTGAAATTACATTGAGCAGGGCATTATAACTCAGAGATAACATGGGCTATGGAGGGTTAAGTGGCTTGTGCAAGACCACAAGGAGCACCTGTGGCACTAGAAACCCCAGTCCTTCCAACCCAAGGTTGCTGTCCTCTAGTGGGATTTGAACCCCCAACCTTCCAGCCTGAAGTACCTTGCCCCAACCACTAGGCCACTCCACTCCATTTTATGTAAAGAACAGGATATTATGTTGGGGGAAATAAATCTGGACATCTTTTGGCTCAACTTTTAAAAGTAAGGAGGAAGTGCCAGTTTATTACGTCTATCTGTGATGAATGAGCACGTCTCTTTACGAAAAGACCTGATATTTCTCCTTTGTTTCTTTTTATAAGAAAATTATTTTCCACTTCTGGCAATATTGCAGAAGAGGATTGCAAGTCCTTTCTTGATGTAGATAATCCTCCTTTATTGTCTCAAATAATAGTGGAAAATTAGGTGCAGATTCATGAAATTTGATCAGCTATTTGTGCCCTTCCAAGAAATAAGACTCTGAGGCCAGGTGGCTATACTGTAGAATTCTACCAGCAATTTCCTGCCATCTTTACTCATAGACTTCAACAGCTTTTTCAGTACTCACATAGAAATATGAACACTGTTTCCAATTTTTCTCAGGCACATGTAATATTGATAACAAAACCTGGAAGGGATTCCACTCTGGTTGGAAATTATCACAAATATCACTTCTAATTATTGATTACAACATTCTTGCAAAAATTATGGCTTCTAGATTGCGTAAGGTTCTTGGTGCAGTATCATTGGCATGGAGCAAGTGGGTTTTATGAAAGAAAGATATATTGGTGACAATGCCTTTTATTGGTGGCTCAGAGTAAACATAGCCCCATAATTGCCATGTCTCTGGATGCTGAAAAGGCATTTGATTGTATTGAGTAGCCTTACTTGTTTTGAGTGCTTGACTAGTTTATTTCTTTAACAGGCTTTTTATACCGCTTTATCATTTCAGTCAAAGCAGTTTACACTGTACATTAAACAGGAACATTGATGGATTTTTCTGAAGCAATGGAGGGTTAAGTGACTTGCCAAAGGAAAGCTAGTGGGAATTGAGCACTGTTCTTTTGGTTCAAAAAGCCAGTGCACTAACCATTATGCTACTCCTCCGCTTCTTGGTTTGGGTGTGGTTTCGATTTTATCCACTGGATTAAGGTGGTATACGAATGTCCTAAATCACGTATTGTTGTCAATGGTGTATGTTCTGAGCCTATTACTCTAACTAAGGACACCAGGCAAGGATGTCCACTTTTACCATTGTTGTTTAACTTGGCGTTAGAACCCTTACTTATGGTGATGAAGAAAATGCAAGGTGTTTCAGGTGTCAGTTCCTTTGTTTGTAGTTGGAAAATGACAACTTATGCTGATGTTGTGAGACAGGCTGCTTTTTAAATATCAGTTAATTTCCAATCCACTGGTGTGACTCTCCTGAAGCATCCGATTTACTATTAATGGCGAAACTTGAGTCAAGTGTCTCACAGTGGCAGAGCTACTATGCATTTTTTTGGGATTCCATGGATTCAGCTAAGCATTGGTTTTAAGTTTTTATATGCATTAAAATTTTAAATGAATAGTGCTATCTTAGTGGGACCAATGAATGATATATGGTGGGGTGAGATCTCTTTGCCTTGCAAAATTTGAATTTGGCAGAGCTCCACCAACTGAAGTCACTTATTTCCTAAGAGCCCAATTCTATGTCAAACAGCCTGGCTGCACGTCCCACCCGCCTTGCCAGTATTCTGCCTCCTTGCCCCGCTGCATGCACAGAGCCGCTGTGCATGTTGTGGGGATGGGGGCATGATGGGGACAGAGAATGGGAGGGTCATGGGCAGACCCTGTCCACCCCACCGCACAGAGAGGCCAACCCATGTCTGTCCACCTCAAGTTCATCATGGCCATCGCCTTCTTTGCCACTGGAAGTTTCCAGCCCTTATTGACCATCACAACAGGTCTCAGCCAGTCAGCAATCTCACAGTTCCTAAGAGCCTTTCCCATCCACACCGCAAAATACATAGCTTTCCCTCAGCGTGCAACTAACTATGATACAGTTCTTTGAGCTGGACGCATTCCCATCTGTATTAAGGGTCATTGATTGCACACATGTGGCCATCAAGCCTCTATGAGAGAGGGAGGCTACCTACCACAACAGAAAAGCCACCAGAACATGCAGTTAGGCTGCCATGCAGTGGAGAAGTAGCCTAATGGTTAGAGTACTGGCTTGGGAGCCAAAAGATCAAGGTTCATTTCCCACTGGCACTTCTTGTGGACTTGGACAAGTCACTTAACTCTCCCTTGTCTCAGAAAATTCCAAGTTATCAATGTCTGTTTAATATACATTACAAAGTTTAAGTTACAATATAAACAGCTTTGATTGAAATGATAAATTGGTATAAAAGACTTGCTAAATAAAATAAACTGATGTAATAACACACATGACCCAAAACATCCACAGCAAGAGCCTTCTCCACCTACACACCCAACCTATGGAATGCACTTCCCAGTAACCTCAGGGAATCCCATGAACTAAAGAAATTCCACAAATACCTCAAAACATTACTATTCAAGGAACACTTCAGCACCTGAGCATTACTCACACCATGCAACAACCCATGGATGCATATACTGTAATTCCTACCTCTCATATATCTGCCCCAGCTCCCCTTCTGTATATACATTGCTGTATACAAGTTGCAACTTTTAATATGTTCATGCTGTTAATTATCTAAAAGTTCTATGTAAAGCTGTTTAGCTTATGTTCCTTGTAAACCACCTTGATTCCCAGATAAGGCAGTATAAAAAAACCAGATAAATAAATAAACTGTTTCTGAGATCCCAGGCTCCTGCCATGACTCAAAGAAGAGCGTCAAAAATGGTAAAGGAGAAGGGAAGATATCCCTACTAGAAAAGGCTTCAAAGGTTAGGGCTTTTCAGCATGGAAAAGAGATAGCTGAGGGGAGATATGTTAGAGGTCTATAAAGTAATGAATGGTAAATGTAGATTGGCTGTTTAGTCCCTCAAAAAGTAGAAAAACTAGGGGACATGCAATGAAGCTACAATGTAGCTCATTTAAGACTAATCGGAGAAAATATTTTTTCACTCAGCGCATAATCAAACTCTGAATTTCATTACCAGATGATGAAGTAAAATCTGTTATTGTAGCTGGATTTAAAAGAGGTTTGGACAAGTTCCTGGAGGAAAAGTCCATAAACCATTATTAAGGAGATCTGGGGAAATCCACTGCTTATCCACTGGACAACCAGCATGGAATCTGTATACTTTTGGGAACCTGAAAGATACTTGTGACCTGGATTGGCCACTGTTGGAAACAGGATACTGGACTTGATGAACTCTCGGTCTGACCGAGTATGGTATATCTTATGTTCTTATGTTCTAAACATCCGTACTCACTCTGGCATCTACAAAAGATTTGAGAGCAGACAAATCACCGGTGAATGGCTGCTAGGTAAATCCTGCACTAGCCCACTCTTCCATTTAGAAATGCACATGTTAGGAGTTCTCAGTGATCTATGGCAGCAACAACTGGCAAACCAAGCACATAGCTGTGGTGTCTACATACCACAGCTAATATCCTGGCTCTTGGCTCTAATTATTACTATTTCTACTCTATTCCAACTCTCTCTACCCACACAGGAGATAGAGGCAACCCTCTAAGGAGATGGCTCCTGACCCCCATCATTGAACCCCAGACAGATGCAGAGGAGTGGTAAAATAGGGCTCACAGATACAAACTTTTCTATCATCCTCTAGGCCTTCTCAAAAGTTACTTCAGGTTCCCAGACTGATCCGGGGAAGAACTCCTCTAAAGCCCAGTTAAGGTCTGCCAAATAATAATGGCCTGCTGTATGCTGTACAATCTGACAACCTTTGCCAGAAGGAGTGGAGATAGCAGACCCAGGCATAGAGGATGATGCAGAAGCCTTATGCAGGATAACACAGCTCATCCCACCAGCTTGGCATCACTGCAAGAAATGAGTTGATATATGTGTATTTTTTTGTGAAGGCAGATGATTTCATATACACAAAGAAATACTGTACAATACTTGTGAAGTTCCTAATCAGCAAACCCACCACCTCTGCCCCAATGCACCAGGCCATCCCTGCACCCACCTCCCATGCCCAATTTATCGCTATCATACTCTCACAGCCCCCACTTCAACCCCCATCACCAACCCATTGCCATTCCCCAACCACCTCTCATGTGCATAGAATAGAAAGGGATATTTACTTCTTCCCATGTCCCCTTTCACATTCCCTGCCCCATACCCTGCTCTTCTGCCCTTTTCCACCCACATTCTGTTTCTGACTATATGGCTGTGGTAGTGTGCTGAATGATCTCACTGCTCTTGGAAGAGCTATCTGACACATCATCCAGCCCACCTATGTGATGGGTAGCCCCACAGAATGGGGTAAATCCTGAGGAGATCCCCCCCCCCCTTCCACAAATCACAGGCCCATAAAGTTGGGAGGAGGATGGTGCTTCCATGATATCAGGTTGCTGAAATGTCCTGGAGACCATGGAGGTGGAAAATTGTGGAGTTGCTTTCTTCTTCACTGTATTCCATGTTGGCTGGGGCACAGTTGATGCTGAGGCAGGTGGCTGCACACCTGCAAGGGTCATGCTGCAGTGGCACATTTCCTTGCGCAGAGCCCATACCTCAACTAGTAGGGCCACTGACCTCCAACTGTCTCTCTTCCACTGTCAGTCACTCTTCCTCCACGTGCAGTCAGCATTTACTGATAGCTACTAATTTCTTCTAAAGTTTATCTTCTCTGAACACTAAGCCATGAGCTATGGTTTTGCTTCAGTAGGCATTCCCGCATGTCAGTAACTGATGACGTCTCTGACTTGTGTGAGGTTCTTTGACTTCCAATGTTACTGGCGCTTGTTCATAGAAGGAAGATGGTGCTAGAAGTTGGATGTCAGCCACTTCTCTACCTCCTTATTCTGAGTTCTTTCCTGGCTGGCCACCTAATATTCCACCGCGATGTGTGTAGCACCCTCTGCCTTGGCTGCCTTGGTCATGTCTAGGTTTCTAGCCCCTAACCTCAATGCTGCTGTGCCCTCACCCAGATCACTGTCCATGGTCTCACCTGTAGATAAGAAATCAAATGCATTCCTTCACTATGTGCAAGCCATACCTTTACTCATAGTGACAAAAACAATGTATGCTCATTCCACCTAAGCACTGTATATCCCTTATTTCCTAGATTTGCAAAGTTTGTGACTGAGGATGGCATTCTCAGGCTGCCCATGCCTCTTATGGAACCAGCCCCACCTATGTCTAGTGCTATACAAGTGATAAACCTAAGGTTATAGTAAGACCCACCCTGTGAAGGTGCAAAACACTGTGCCACTCCATGCCACACACTCTGCATGTCCTCTGCTTGCAGAATGTTCCCTTATGCACATTGAAGTAGGTGCAGCCAAGCTGGAGGGTGGGTCAGTGACCTATCCAGAAATCTAAATACTTCTCATGCACCTTAGTGCATGCAGTGAAAGCTGAGCTGGCTAGATATGTGTGTTGGCCACACCTCTGGGTTGATGAGGCACTCTGCAGAAGAACATCCAAGTTAGAGCTCTTCAGCTTAGAGAAGAGACAGCTGAGGGGAGATATGATAGAAATCAATAAATAATGAGTTGAGTGGGTAAACCTAGATTGGTGTTTACTCACTCAAGAACTAGGAGACCTGCAATGACGCTGCAATGTAACACATTTAAGACTAATCGGAAAAAATATTTTTTTTTAAATCTTGTTTTCTACTTTTAAATTTGCCTATAGGATATCAAAATGCAATGTGTGCCTTCGAGTCAGTCCTGACTCCTGGCGACCCAGAAGCTCCTAGGATATCAATGGGCTCTATTTGGCTCTTATTTGCTACATAAAGCAGCTATAAAAAAGTCCCACATAGTGGGTGTCGACAATATTCAGGCTGACTTTCTGGCTAAGAACACAGTGGATCCCAGGGAATGGAAGCTGAGCCTCCATGCATTCGGACTCTCAATGCAAAGGTGGGATCTCCCAGTGTTCAATCCCATGGCCATACAGGTGGAGGCAGACTTGGACATCTTTCAATGATGTCATCAGTAGGTGTAATAACTGATGCAGCACTGAGAGAAGCCAGTAAGACTTTCCAAGCAGTAAGCAAGACTGAAAAACTCAGAGATAAAACTCAAGAACCATTAGCAAAAATAAAAGGCAACCATGGGAGGAAATAGTTGGAAGAAATATTTGGCTCTCTTATCACTGCAACAAAATACAATACAAAGGCAGCAGGGCTTTCTAATGCAGAATGAAGTCTTCCAGGGTGTGCCTTGGACTGGTCTAGCAAGATTCAAGGAAAGGAAATTAAAATTTCTCTTTTTTTATCATCCTGCTAGACTAGTCCAGACAAGTGGGATGTACCCAAGCAGTCAGGATGAGTGGAAGATGATGCTCTAACCAGCACAGCCTTGCCAAAGACACCATCAACACTTGCTCCAATATGCAACTTGTAGTGCTTCACAAAGGTACTCAAAGAAGACAAGGTAGCCACCTTATAGATGCTTTCTGGCGACACCAGGGCTGACTCAGCCAAAGAGGAAGCCTGAGACCTGGTGGAGTGAGCATTGACTCCTTTTAGTACCTGCTTTGATCCAGTTGGAAATTGAGGACTTGGTTGCTGCCTGTCCTTTCATCAGACCACTGAAAAGATCAAAAATATAGCTTGACCGATAAAAAGAGTTGGTCTTTTCAAGGTATCTGAGCAATACCCTCCTCACATCGAGGAAATGCAGAAAAACATCTGACCAGAGGTCCACCTCCAAAAAAGAGGGCAGAATGACTGCCAAATTAAGGTGAAAAGAGGAGATCACTTTTGATGGAAGGAATGTACTGTTTGCAGGGTGACAGAAGCCACCAAGTTCGCTAGAAAGGGTTCACGGCAGGATGATGCTTGCAACTCTGAGGCCTTTCTGACAGAAGCAATAGCCACCAGAAACATCGTCTTAAGAGTCAAATCTTTGAGGGAGACCTTTCAAATGTGTTTGATAGGGGGAACTTTCAGCACCTTCAACACAAATGAAAGGCTCCACTGGGGGATGCGCAAGAGGGTGAATATGTTTAACCTCTTTGAGAAGCAAGAAACAACAGTTTTTTGTAATGTTATAATGTTCAGAACGTTCAATGTATGGTTCCTTGTTGTTACTTTTGTTCAATGTAAACTGCCCCTGATCTCTAGAAGTGGCGGTATATAAAAGTTTCCAAATAAATAAATAACATCAGGGTGACTTTGGAAAAGGAAGAAAAGGTGGTGGAATTTGAAGGAAGTATTTGAGATTGAAATGGGGGAAGAGGAGAGGGAGTTGACCCTGTGGATAAATCTAGACTAATCTTGAAAGACTATCAAGAGGGCTTCTACTGCTGGGAAGAAATCTGCACTTGTATGTACTTACCTCTTGAGAAATTCTCAGAATCTTGGGGAAAAGGTAATTCTTTAGGTTAAAACCGTTGAAATCGGTGTATTTTAAAATTCAGGGTTTTATTAAGTGAGTTAGAGCATAGTACTACAAGCCAGCTTTCAATTGTTATACTAAGCCAGTTAGGGCTTAGTATAACAAGTCAGCTTTCAGAGAAATTATAGCCAGCTCGGGCTTCGTATAACAAGCCAGCTTTCAGTTAAATTAAAGAGAGTTAGGACTTAGGGGTATGTTTACTAAACGGCGATAACATCACAGCGACAACGTTAACGCGCGATAAGTGACGTTTTCATGGGATAAAGTAACCTTATCGCACATTAACGTCCCCGACAGCGTTAAGTCCTGCAAAGGGTGGAGAGAGGGTGGAGAGAAGGGGTCAATGGGGGAGAGTGGGCGGTGAGAGGCTCCAGGTACACTAACGCTGCAAAATGAAGGGCAGAACATTACCGTGATTAAAAACCTCGCGTTAGAGGCACAATTGCAGGAAAGAGAAACCATTTAAGTCAGCAATGTACAGCAAAGGCAGGGAGACCAAGAAAAGTGATAGTAGTGCTACATGTGCAGCAACAGCATAGTGCCCAAGTACGAAAGGGCACTATGGTGAGGCTACAAATGGGGTAAAGGGGGCTGAAGGCGGGACATGCAGTGGGGCAACTGGGGCACATAGGTACCACATAGGAAGGCAGAAACAGAAAATCAGCAAGACAGCAACTGACCAAGGTAAACATGTCCATGAGTGTGTTCCCCAGTTCCCCAATGGACATTACCCAGCAGGTACCCCAAAGGGCACATAACATTGGCAGGCGGTGCTGGGGGGAAGCGTGGATGTCTATGTAGGCATCCCTACCCCAGATCCCACACCATAGGCAGCCGCCTACTGGCACACTGGATGGCCTGGGACTGCGCACCACCAGCACCACCAGCATAAGGGCATGTCAGCATGGTGGCGGAGGGGTGCTGGTGGTGGAGGGGTGCTGGTGGTGGAGGGGGCAGTGGCATCTGCCCACAGCAGACCAAGGCCAAGCCCTGTTTAGGTGGGTGGCGTGCAGTGCAACAGACAACGTCTGTCTGAAGAACAGTCATGGTATCCCCAGGAAATAACCTGTCTCTGTGGCAACAGTTTGGTGCAGTACACACAGCCAGAGTGTTCAGGGGTAGAAAGTCACAGGTTCACATCCCAGCTGTGGCTTGTGCAGACCATGTTCCTATATTTTGCCCTACAGAACACATACACCATAAACATGTGCACTCCCTAGAGCAGAGGTTCCCAACTGCAGTCCTGGAGGCCCAAACACCATTCAGGTTTTCTGACTGTTCCTAATAAATGTGCATGAGATGCATTTGTATGCACTGCCCCCATTGTATGCAAATGTATCTCATGCATATACATTAGGGACAGCCTGAAAACCTGAATGGTGGTTGGCCCCCCAGGACTGGAGTTGGGAACTTCTGCCCTATTGCATCGGCCAACAGGGGCACAAACACCCACACCCACAGGCCCCACTATCCAAATCCTCATGGAGCGTCAGGCTGTTGGGCCCTGCGCGGAGCAGCAGCTACCACTACTACCACCTGCATACCTTAGCAATGCCGTCATAAACATGGAAACACACTCCATACATATCAAAAGGTTGCTATGATGAATATCAGATAACAAATCCTAAATTAAACACAATTTGTTAACAGAGATTTATCATAGCAACCTTTCTGATATATGTGGAATGTATTTCCTGTTTTTTTGTTTTCTGACAGTGTTTACCACTCTGGAAAGTGACCATAACAGTATTGAGTACCTTAGCAATGCCTGCACTGTGCCCAGGACTGGTGTGGCGGCCAGGGGTGCCAACCACCCCTATCTTTGCACAATGCTGAAATAGGTGTGGGAGTGTGTGTATGTCTATCCAGTGTTTTGTGGCTGCCTACACCTTACACAGCTCACAATGCTTGCACAGTTTCCACTGTTAGCCTCCCAATGTGCATGATGAGGAGCAAGGTATTGTGGGTATGGGCCGGACAGGGCGGTCTGGGCAGGATGCATCTGCACAGGGCATAGGGCAATGGCTGGGATATTGTAGTGGCCAACCACCCCTTGCACGGACAGGGTGGCCACAGCATGTCATGCTGAGAGGTCACTCTCACTCTGACTGAGCAGTGACCATGGCATATATAGATCCCCACATAGTGCTATACAAAGTTTCTCTCAAGTGATATTTGTGAGTTCCCTTATCTGGGGCCCCATCACTGACATACCTGCTTGGTGTTTGTGCTTACATCCCACTTCTGGGTGCACATAGTTCCTCTAGGAACATGCACTATGTACTGGCTAGCAGACTGTCCTCAGTTAGCATGTGTATGGCTGCAATACCTTGCAGGGTGCAGCAGGTGCAGACTGACGGTGCCCTCTGCTGGTGAATGTCAGATGGTGGTGGGGGGCAGCTGAGCTGACCAGGCCTACTGCCAGTGGCCCTGTCACAACTACAGATCTGCATCAACTGTCCGTTCGCCAGCAGGATTGGGGTTGCTGGTCTCACAGCCTGTCATCATGTAGCTTTACTGCCCCCATTGCAAATGTTGAGAGTGTGGGTCTGTTGGGGGCAGGTCATGTCCCTCACCCTGACCCAGAGAGGACGGTTTGCTACGTACATCATTGTCATGTGAGTCCAGACACACCCCTGCTCCTAAAACAAGTGACCATGGCAAGCACACTGGATATGCACTATTTTGGGTGCATCATGGTCTACAAGGGCCAGACATGATTGGCAAATACAAATGGACACAGAAAATTCCTAAGCATGTCTGCAAAGAATACCTGTCACACACTGACACTGATTGAGACCTGCAGCAAAGCCTACCTCAACCAACCCAGGTACTGCAGACCCGGTGCTGGCCACCCCACCTTACCCTCAGGGTGAGCACAGACACGTACAATGGTATGGCCTGTAGGTACTCTGTGCCAGTAACACGCACGTTCAGTCCCCCCTACCAAGCTGACATGCTGTAGAGGTGCATATCCCATCTGGTGAGCAGATGTAGACTGCTGTTCTGCATGTCAATTGCATTATGGGTACTGTTGGTTCTATCCTATCCTGGTAACCACAGCAGATAGTTTGTTCGGTGACCTACACTCTTTCTGTAGCCAGCCATTGGTGTGACAAAACACATGTTGATGTAGCACAATGGTTAATACAGTGACCTCAGTGGCAGAGGTCATGTGTTCAATCCCACAGTGGGCTTCCTTTAGTAAGGCTGTCCAAGGAAACTCCCTTTTATGCTTGTAAGAGTCAGACATATTTATGAAATCAGTTTTTCCAGCCAAAAACATTCTCACCTCAGTTGCCTAACCTAAGGTGCCCTGTAAAGTGACTTAGCTGTGGTTTTACCCTATCCCGGTAAGCACAGAAGAAAGTTTGTGCGGTGACCTGCAGTTGTTGTGTAGCCAGCTATTGCCATGATCAAAGGCATAGCACAATGGTTAATACAATGCCTTCCAGCCAGTGGTCATTGGTTTGATTCCCCAGTTCTCCAACAACAAGAAAAGTGTCTAAGGCAGGAGGTTTTCATGGCTATAACAGTCAGACACATCTCTGCAATCTGTGGTTCAAGAGAAATACACTCTCACCCTAGTCTTGCACCCTAAAGTGCCTCAGAGGGTGGCCTGGCAGAAGGCAGGTCATAAGGTGCCCTCAAAAGCACCATACGCTGATGCAGCCTATGCCCAAATACTGGAAAGCCTGCCATGCTGTGAGGTAAAGAGCCATTTACCTCAACATACTGTTTCTGCTGCATATCACTGTGCTGCTACAGATAGGTTACTGTGTACTGGGTGTGGCCCTGTCACATGTGCTAGTGTGCTGTAGTAGCCTCACCTAGCATGCATTACTGCATGCCATGCCACAGTGCATGTGTGACATGTGTCATCAAGCCATGCACATCAGACAAAATGGAGAGGCAATCAAGGAAGTCTGTGTTTATGCATAGGGAAATGAAGCATCTTGCAGAATTAATCTGCACAAGGCAGAGCTGCCTTTTTCCAGGTTCATCCAAGCACCAGGACATTTTTAGGGTGAGGAGGGCGTGGAGGCACCTCACCAGGCGCTTCAATAGATCAGCAGACTACCCACATGAAGTAAGTGTATGGGGACAGGTCACACAATGGAAGTTGTGCAACAATCCAGCAATCAACACACATCATACATGCACAACATGGTAGAAACACCAGTCTGTGGGCCAGCCTGTGATTAATGTAGGTGCATATGCTGTTATGTGCAAGTCTGCCCTATCCACAGGAGCCCTCAGACCTGATTACAGAGGTCTATTATACATCCTGGTGTTATGGTACATGCTCCTGTTGATGTGTTTAAGTCCACCCTATCCCCAGGAGGCTTTAGACCTGATTACAGAGGTTTATTATACATCCTGGTATTATGGTACCTGCTCTTGTTGCAGTTTCACAGATCTGCCCTATCTCCAGGAGGCCCTAGACCTGATTACATAGGTCTATTATTCATCTTGGTTTTATGGTAGTTGCTCCTGTTGCAGTTTCACAGATCTACCCTATCCACAGGAGGCCTTAGACCTGATTACAGAGGTCAATTATACATCCTGGTGTTATCGTACCTGCACTTGTTGCAGTTTCACAGATCTGCCCTATCCCCAGGAGGCCCTAGACCTGATTACAATTATACATCCTGGTGTTATGGTATTTGCTGCTGTTGATGTGTTTAAGTCCACCCTATCCCCAGGAGGCCTTAGACCTGATTGCAGTGGTCTATTATACATCCTGGTGTTATGGTACCTGCTCCTGTTGCAGTTTCACAGATCTGCTCTATCCCCAGGAGGCCCTAGACCTGATTACAGAGGTCTGTTATACATCCTGGTGTTATGGTATTTGCTGCTGTTGATGTGTTTAAGTCTACCCTATCCTCAGGAGGCCTTAGACCTGATTACAGAGGTCTATTATTCATCCTGGTGTTATGGTAGTTGCTCCTGTTGCAGTTTCACAGATCTGCTCTATCCCCAGGAGGCCTTAGACCTGATTACAGAGGTCTATTATACATCCTGGTGTTATGGTACCTGCTCCTGTTGCAGTTTCACAGATCTGCCCTTTCCCCAGGAGGCCTTAGACCTGATTACAGAGGTCTATTATTCATCCTAGTGCTATGGTAGTTGCTCCTATTGCAGTTTCACCGATCTGCCCTATCCCCAGGAGGCCTTGGACCTCATTACAGAGGTCTATTATACATCCTGGTGTTATGGTAGTTGCTCCTGTTGCAGTTTCACAGATCTGTCCTATCCCCAGGTGGCCATAGACCTAATTACATAAGAACATAAGAGCATAAGATATGCCATAATGGGTCAGACCAAGGTCCATCAAGTCCAGTATTCTGTTTCCAACAGTGGCCAATCTAGGTCATATGTACCTAGCAGTTTCCCCAAGGGACACAGGTTCCACAATGCTTGTATTGGTTCAAGCATTGATATCCTGGGTCCCTTCTTAATAATGGTTTATGGACCTTTCCTCCAGGAACTTGTCCAAGCCTTTTTTAAACCCAGCTACACTAACAGCCTTTACCACATCCTCCGGTAACAAATTCCAGAGTTTGATTACACGTTGAGTGAAAAAATATTTTCTTTTATTAGTCTTAAATAGTTTACCCTGTAGCTTCATTGCATGTCCCCTAGTCTTTCTATATTCTGATAAGGTAAACAATCGATCTAGTTTACCCGTTCCACTCCATTCATTAATTTATAGACTTCTATCATATCTCCCCTCAGCCGTCTCTTTTCCAGGTTAAAGAGCCCTAACCTTTTTAGCCTTTCTTCATAGGAGTATCCTTCCATCCCCTTTACCATTTTGGTGGCTCTTCTCTGAACCTTTTCTAAAATCGCTATATCCTTTTTAAGATACGGCGACCAGAATTGCACACAATATTCAAGGTGCGGTCTCACCATGGAACGATATAGAGGCATTATCATATATTTTGTTTTATTTTCCATTCCTTTCCTTATCATACCTAGCATTCTATTTGCTCTCTTGGCCGCCGCTGCACACTGGGCCGAGGGTTTTAACATGGTATCCACAATGACGCCTAAATCTTTTTCCTGGGTGGTAGTCCCTAATGTGGAACCTTGCATCGTGTAACCATAGTTTGGGTTGTTCTTCCCTAGGTGCATAACCTTGCACTTGTCCACATTAAATTTCATCTGCAATTTTGATGCCCAGTCTTCCAATTTATCAAGATCCTCTTGCAATTTTCCTCAATCCTCTTGGGTTTTAACAACTTTAAATAGTTTTGTGTCATCTGCAAATTTGATAACCTCACTCGTTATTCCACTTTCCAAGTCATTTATGAATATGTCAAAAAGCAGCGGACGCAGCACAGATCCCTGGGGTACACCACTATTCACCTTTCTCCATTGGGAAAATTGGCCATTTAGCCCTATCCTCTGCTTTCTATCTTTTAACCAGTTCCTGATCCACAATAGTACACTGCCTCCTATCCCATGACTCTTTAGTTTTGCCAAAAGTCTCTCATGAGGGACTTTGTCAAAGGCTTTCTGAAAGTCCAGATACACAATATCAACCGACTCACCTTTGTCCACCTGATAATTCACTCCTTCAAAAAAACATAACAGATTAGTAAGACAAGATCTTCCTTGTCTAAAGCCATGTTGGCTGTCTCCCATTAGGTCATGACTATCTACATGCTGAGTAATTTTATTCTTTATGATGGTTTCTACCATTTTTCCCAGTACTGACGTCAGGTTCACCGGTCTGTAGTTTCCCGGATCACCCCTGGAACCCTTTTTAAAAATTGGTGTTACATTGGCGATCCTCCAATCTTCAGGTATTAGAGATGATTTTAATGATAGTTCGCAGATTAATAATAGCAGGTCTGCAATCTCATATTTCAGTTCTTTCAACACCCTTGGAGGTATATCATCCGGCCCAAGTGATTTGCTACTCTTCAGTTTATCTAATAGTTGTAATACATCTCCCCGGTGTATCGATATTTCCTTCAATTCTTCCGCACCTTTAAATACCACTTCAGTCATGGGTAACATCCCTACATCTTCTTCAGTAAAGACCGAAGCAAAGAATTCATTCAGTCTCTCCGCTATCGCCTTGTCGCCTCTTAGTGCTCCTTTAACCCCTTTATCATCTAGTGGACCAACTGACTCTCTCACAGGTTTTTTGCTACGAATGTACTTGAAAAGGTCTTTACTTCGTGTTTTTGTTTCCGCAGCAAGCTTCTTCTCAAATTCTCCCTTTGCCTGCCTTATCAATGCCTTGCATTTGACTTGCCAGTGCTTGTGCTGTTTCCAGGTTTCGTCATTTGTCTCTTTTTTCCATTTCCTGAAAGATGCTTTTTTGGCAACAACAGCCTCTCTGACCTCACCTTTAAACCATGCTGGCAGTTTTTTGGACTTCCTTCCACTTTTCTTAAAGCGTGGAATACAGCTGGTCTGGGCTTCCAAGATAGTATTTTTCAACAACAGCCAAGCCTGATGTACGTCTTTAACCTTTGCAACTGCTCCTTTTAGTTTTTTCTTAACTGTTTTCCTCATTTTATCATAGTCTCCCTTTCGAAAGTTAAAAGGTAGTACTGTGGATTTCCTAACTATCCCTCCTCCACTAATTAAATCAAAGGCAATCATGCTATGATCACTATTGCCAAGTGGCCACAACAACCTTATCTCTTGCACTAGATCTTGTGTTCCACTAAGGACTAGGTCTAATATGGCTTCCTCTCTGGTCGGTTCATGAACCAGCTGCTCCAAGAAGCAGTCATTTATTTCATCTAGGAACTTTATCTCCCTAGCATGTCCTGACATGACACTGACCCAGTCGATACCGGGGTAGTTGAAATCACCCATTATTATTACTGCGCTGTAACTTTTGTTAGCTTCCTTGATTTCTTTGAACAGTTCATCATCCATTTGGACATTCTGGCCAGGCAGTCGATAGTACACCCCCACTGCCATCGCCTTCCCCCTTTTACATGGAATTTTAATCCATATAGATTCTACAGCAGATTTTGTTTCCTGCAAAACTTTAATCCTTTCTGACTCAATGCCCTCTCTAACATAGAGAGCAACCCCTCCACCAATTTGATCAGTTCTATCATTACGATATAGTTTGTACCCAGGTATCACAGTGTCCCACTGGTTGTCCTCCTTCCACCATGTCTCTGATATTCCAATCATATCTAACCTCTCATTTAGTGCTATATATTCTAACTCTCCCATCTTATTTTTTAGACTTCTAGCATTTGCATACAAGCATTTTAGAGAATGTATTTTATTCATTTAATTTGGCTATTGTTAGACATGGGTAATTTGGGATCTCTAAGCTCTGTCTGCTCCATACTTGAGGGCATTTGGGCTAGTTTACTCTTTTGTGGAACCTCTCTGCTTTTGGTAGTATTCTTCAAAGATACATTCTTCCGAACCATCCGCTCTTGGGCGACTTTCGGCTTTCCCCTAATATCTAGTTTAAAAGCTGCTCTATCTTCTTTTTAAAGGTTAATGCCAGCAGCCTAGTTCCATCCCGGTTAAGGTGAAGCCCATCCCTTCGGAAGAGCCCCTCCTTTCCCATGAATGTTCCCCAGTTCCTAACAAATCCAAAACCCTCATCTCTGCACCATTGTCTCATCCACACATTGAGACTCCGGAGCTCTGCCTGCCTTTTGGGTCCTGCGCGTGGAACAGGAAGCATTTCGGAGAACGCTACCCTGGAAGTTCTGGATTTCAACTTCCTACCTAAAAGCCTAAATTTAGCCTCCAGAACCTCCCTACCACATTTTCCTATGTCATTGGTACCGACATGTACCAAGACAGCAGACTCCTCCCCAGCACTATCTAAGACCTTATCTAGGTGGCGTGTAAGGTCCGCTGGTCCGCTACCTTCGCACCAGGCAGGCATGTTACCAGGCGATCCTCATGTCCACCAGCCACCCAGCTATCTACATGCCTAATGATCGAATCACCAACTATAAGAATGTAAGAAATGCCGTACTGGGTCAGACCAAGGTCCATCAAGCCCAGTATCCTGTTTCCAACAGTGGCCAATCCAGGTCACAGCTACCTGTCAGGTTCCCAAAAAAGGAACACAGATTCCATAATGCTTATCTCGGGGTAAGCAGTGGATTTCCCGGGTCCTCTTTAATAATGTTTTATGGACTTTTTCTCCAGGAACTTGTCCAAATCTTTTTTAAAGTCAGCTACACTAACAGCTTTTACTACATCCTCTGGTAACGAATTCCAGAGTTGATTACTTGTTGAGTGAAAAAATATTTTCTCTTGTTAGTCCTAAATAGGCCACATTGTAGTTTCATTGAGTGCCCTCTAGTCTTTCTACTTTTTGAAGGAGTAAACAATTGATGTGTGTTTACCTGTTCCATTCCATTCAGTAATTTGTAGACCTCTATGATATCTCACCTCTGCCGTCTCTTTTTCAAGTTGAAGAGCCCTAACCTTTTAAGCCTCTCCTTAGAGTGGTATCCTTCCATCCCCTTTACCATTTTGGTGGCTCTTCTCTGTACCTTTTCTAATTCTGTTATACCCTTTTTAAAATATGGCAACCAGAATTGCATATAATATTCAAGGTGTGGTCGAACCATGGAACGATACAGAAGTATTATAATATCCTTGGGTTTTGTTCTCCATTCCTTTCCTTACGATTCCTACCATGCTATTTGCTTTCTTGGCCACAGTTGCACACTGGGCAGAGGGTTTCAATGTATTTTCCATGATGACACCTAAATCTTTTTCCTGTATGATGGTTCCTAATGTGGAACCTTGCATAGTGTAAGCATAGTTTGGATTTTTCTTTCCTAAGTGCATAACTTTGCACTTGTCCCATTAAATTTCATGTGCCATTTGGACATCCAGTTTTCCAATTTATCAAGGACCTCTTCAATCCTCTTGTGTTTTAATAACTTTAAAAAAATGTTGTGTCATCTGCAAATCCGATCACCTCATTTGTTATTCCCATTTCCAGGTCATTTATGAAGATGTTAAAAAACAGTGGGCGCAGCACAAATCCCTGGAATACTCTACTATTCACTTTTATCCATTGAGAAAATTGGCCATTTAGCCCTACTCTCTGCTTTCTTTTAACCAGTTCCTGATCTATAATAGTACACTGACTCCTATCCCATGACATTTTAAATCTCGCAAAGAATCTCTCACGAGGGACCTTGTCAAAGGTTTTCTGAAAATCCAGATGCACTGTATTGACAGGCTCACCTTTGTCTACCTCTTTATTCACACCTTCAAAAAAATATATAAAAGATGATTAGTAAGAAAAGACTTCATTGGCTAAATCCATGTTGGCTTTCTCCCATTAAACCATGACTATCTACATGTTTAGTAATTTTGTTCTTTATAATGGTTTCTACCATTTTGCCCGGTACAGACGTCAGGCTCACTGGTCTGTGGTTTTCCGGATCACTCCAGGAACCCTTTTTAAAAAGCATCTTTCAGGAAATGGAAAAAAGAGCAAAACGACGAAAACTGGAAACAGCACAAACACTGGCAAGTTAAATGCAAAGCATTGATAAGCAGGCAAAGTGAGAATTTGAGAAGGAACTTGCTACAGAAGCAAAAACACGAAATAAAGACTTTTTCAAGTACATTCATAGCAAAAGGCCTGTGAGAGAGTCAATTGGACCATTAGATGACAGAGGGGTAAAAGGGGCAGTAAGAGGAGACAAGACTATAGTAGAGAGACTGAATGAATTCTTTGCTTCGGTCTTTACTGAGGAAGATGTAGGGATGTTACTCAAGACTGAAGTGGTATTTAAAGGTGATACTTCAGAGGAATTGAGAGAAATATTGCTATACCGGGAAGATGTATTACAACTATTTGATAAACTGAATAGTAGCAAATCACCTGGACCAGATGGTATACATCCAAGAGTGTTGAAAGAACTGAAATATGAGATTGCAGACCTGCTATTAGTAATCTGTGAACTTTCATTAAAATCATCTGTAATACCTGAAGATTGGAGAGTCGCCAATGTAACGCCAATTTTTAAAAAGGTTTCCAGGGGTGATCCAGGAAATTACAGACCGGTGAGCCTGACGTCAGTACCAGGGAAGATGGTAGAAACCATCATAAAGAACAAAATTACACAGCATGTAGATAGTCATGGCCTAATGGGAGACAGCCAACATGGCTTTAGACAAGGAAGATCTTGTCTTACTAATCTGATATGTTTTTTTGAAGGTGTAAATAAACAGGTAGACAAATGTGAGTCGGTTGCTATAGTGTATCTGGACTTTCAGAAAGCCTTTGACAAGGTCCCTCATGAGAGACTTTTGGCAAAACTAAAGAGTCATGGGATAGGAGGCAATGTACTATTGTGTATCGGGAACTGGTTAAAAGATAGAAAGCAGAGGGTAGGGCTAAATGGCCAATTTTCCCAATGGAAAAAGGTGAATAGTGGAGTACCCCAGCGATCTGTACTGGGTCTGCTACTTTTTGACATATTCATAAATGACCTGGAAAAGGGAATAACTAGTGAGGTTATCAAATTTGCAGACGACACAAAACTGTTTAAAGTTGTTAAAACCCAAGAGGACTGTGGAAAACTGCAGGAGGATCTGGATAAATTGGAAGACTGGGCATCCAAATGGCAGATGAAATTTAATGTGGACAAGTGCAAAGTTATTCACCTAGGAAAGAACAACCCACACTATGGTTACACGATGCAAGGTTCCACATTGGGAACCACCACACAGGAAAAAGATTTAGGAGTCATCGTGGATAACATATTAAAACCCTCCGCCCAGTGTACAGCGGCAGCCAAGAAAGCAAATAGAATGCTAGGTATCATAAGGAAAGGAATGGGAAATAAAACAAAGGATATTATAATGCCTCTGTATCGTTCCATAGTATGACCGCACGTTGAATATTGTGTGCAATTCTGGTCGCCGTATCTTAAAAAGGATATAGCGTTATTAGAAAAGGTACAGAGAAGAGCCACCAAAATGGTAAAGGGGATAGAAGGCTACTCCTATGAAGAGAGGTTACAAAGGTTAGGGCTCTTCAACCTGGAAAAGAGACGGCTGAGGGGAGATATGATAGAGGTCTATAAATTAATGAATGGAGAGGAACGGGTAAACGTAGATTGATTGTTTACGCTATCAGAATATAGAAAGACTAAGGGACATGTAATGAAGCTACAGGGTAAACTATTTAAGACAAATAAGAGAAAATATTTTTTCACTCAACGTATAATCAAACTCTGGAATTTGTTACCGGAGGATGTAGTAAGAGCTGTTAGTGTAGCCGGGTTTAAAAAAGGTTTGGACAAGTTCCTGGAGGAAAGGTCCATAAACTATTATTAAAAAGGGACCCAGGATATCAATGCTTGACCCAATACAAGCATTGTGAAACCTGTGTCTTTTGGGGATACTGCTAGGTACGTATGACCTAGATTGGCCACTGTTGGAAACAGGATACTGGGCTTGATGGACCTTGTTCTGACCCAGTATGGCATATCTTATGTTCTTATGTTCTTAATAATTGGCATTTCCCCCATTATCTAATGTAAAAGTTGTTCTGTCTCCTTTTAAAAGGTTAATGCCAGCAACCTGATTCCACCCTGGTTGAGCCCAAACCTTTGGAAAGGCACTCCCCCTTTCCCAGAAGGTTGACCAGTTCCTAACAAATCCAAAGCCCTCTTCCTTGCATCATTGTCTCATCCACGCATTGAGACTCCAGAGCTCTGCCTGCCTCTTGGGTCCTGCTAATGGAATAGGAAGCATTGCTGAGAATGCTGCCCTGGACGTTCTGGATTTCAACTTTCTACCTAAAACCTAAATTTGGCTTCCAGAAACTCCCTCTCATATTTTCCTATGTCATTGGTACCAACATGTACCAAGACAGCAGAATCCTCCCCAGAATTATCTAAAACCTTATCTAGGTGACAAGTGAGGTTTGCTAACTTTGCACCAGGCAGGCATTTTACCAGGCGATTCTTATGTTCACCAGCCACCCAGCTATCTTGAGAATCTTCTTCAGCCAAAACATATTTCCTACAGGGCTAAGGAGAAAATAAAGGCCCCCAAACGGCCTACATAAGCTCTCTAGGGCAGAGTCACTTTCTGTTACATATCCTTCAGCCACACCCAAAACAAGGTGCAAAAACTATCCCTAAAAGGAAAGAGCGAAATTCTGAGGAGACTGTTTCTTTCCAAAAGGGAATAGCTCAGAAGACCCCAGTAAAACACTGCTTGAAGAGGAGACATCCCCTTCCCTACTCTCAAATCCCGCCCCCCATCTTCTTCCAGGGTAGAGGGGCAATGGGGCATATAGCTTCCCCCACGAACTCCGATGGGGGAGGGACTTGAGGCCCCCACCTCCCATGACCCAGGACTCAGGAGTCCAAAGACACCTCCCCCCCCAGGCTAAGGAACAATGTTCCAATCTACTGGGCAGCCACAACTGGCTCCACCTCTGACAAAACTGCTAGAGATGGTCTTGAACAGGCAGTGAAAATAAGGTGGTCGGCTACCCAGGGCCTCCAAAGGATTCCTGCTCTAGGTGACCCGACTCCCTAAAGGCTTAAAATATAGAAAATTTGTCCGAGATCACAAAGCGTGTCAGTGGGATGAGTTATGACTCTTCTGGCTCTTAGCCAAACTGCTCTAACCACTAGACTGCTGTATCAGAACCCAGTGCCCATGTCTGCTACTCTGCCGGTGGGAAACTGCAGTATAAGACTCTCACATCATGTTCTGTGGCTCAGGACCTTTTCCGTGGCCTGGAGTCAACTGACCCCAAAGCCCGAGCTGCACCAAAAGGAAGGAACCTACCTAAGCAAAAGTTTTGAATGAATCTCCACAAATCTGCAGTTAGCCACCAGTATGGAATTGATCTGATGTGATGTGCCTCTGACTTTCACCAAAACTGTGCCATGGGCCTCCCCCACTGTTTTGGGGATATTCCCTAGCACAAAAGGGAATCCCCTGCAGAAGTCCCAACTTACCGAAGAAACATCCTCCGTTACCAGGGGCTCTCCTCCCTTTGCTGGCTTTCACTTTTTTTTTTAAACTTCAACAAAACTTTACCTGCAGAGGAACAGCTATACACAAAGAAACCCCAAGTCATCCTGCCTGGGGGGTGGAAGCCAGAGGTAGAGAAATAGGAGGGGGTAAAGAAAAGGATGTTGGAGGGGGAAAGGACAGGGGGGCCCATAGGACCCTGCAGGGTCCTCAACCTCCACCCTCCAGCAAGAGTCCCATGAGACCATGTGGCAGGTGTAGGCCTGTGATCCACAGTGTCTGACATAAGCAGGCAGGCCTAACTAGCTTGACCTGTAAATGAAGCCTGTGAAGAGGCTCATAGGAATTACACATCCCCCAACATGCTGCTATTGTAGGATAGAACTCTGCAAGAGTATTAAACTAACTTAGATAAGCAGAACTGGAAGATGGAAAAATACAGAAAAATATGTTTAAAAGTTACTGATAAGAAAGTACATCTGCAAGGAATTTAATTGGGATTGCTGACAGATGAGTTGCAGAGCCCTGCTCCCCTGCATGCACAAATTGGCTCTATGGCCTTGAGAGTATGAAAGTAACAAGTTGATGAACTGGCCATTGTAATTGGGACTGAAGGGGGGTAAGCAGGTGCTGAGCCCACTGGAGGAACATAATTGGATAATCATATCAGTACCGGCACCAATAGAAGGGGTACGGGAGGTACGGGAGAGTACCGGGACCAATGAAGTGTTTTTCAATACCTAGAATGGAACAGAAGTCTATAAAAGTTGTTGTAATGCTAGAAAACTCAGCCATTTTGCTCAGCCATTTTGAATTTGATTTTGCTTGAGACTTGTGCACAAATAAATGATTTGGACCTTCTGAACAGACTCCTGGTATTATTGGTTTGTCTGCGCTTTGCTGCTACATATTCTTGGTGCGTTGGCCGGGAAGTTGTGGAATCAAAGTGTATATAGGGCAATATACCACGACTTTCCGCCTCTATAGGCTTGGTCCTGCCGGGATCGCGCCCTTCCGACGAGGGCTGCTCCCTGGCGCCGCCGGTCCCTTGTATCGGAGGGAGCTGGTCGGACCTCGGCGGGTGCCGGGCCCGGCTGGAGCCAACGCCTCGAACCCGAGTGAGGGGAGTCCGAGGTCCAACTCATGCGCCTGCTTGGGAAGTTTGAGGACCGGATCCGGTGAGTATAGTTTTGATTTGGTGTCTAGACAGATATAGAAAGAGCAGTACTGCCATTGGAACTTGGAACTTGGAATTTGTAATCTCGAGAAATTGGAAATTGGTAAGAGAGCCTGATCACCTCTCAAAGAAGGGCCGAGTAACCCCGCATGAGTATTCGCAGGGCGAAACCCCCATCTTTTTGTAATTGGGAAATTGGTAAGACTAGTCAGAATAGATAGAAACGAATGCATTCTGGGATACGTGGCTAGCATGATTGTGTGAATGAAGTGTGAATGAGAGGTCTGGCAGCACGGACCAAGTGAAGGCGGACCCCTGAGTAGCGCATTTCCTGACCGGGCGACCGCGTTCAGGTCGCGAAAAGGGGGAAGCGATTGTCGTCTTGTCTTGTTATTTGTTCTCCTTATACGTTTCCAGGGCCGTGAGGACCCCTTACCCACGGTCCGCCCTCCTTTTCCCTTTTGTCTGTTGTTGCGCGCACACATCGAAATGGGAGGGGCGGGGTCTACTAGGAACATTAGAATGTATGATCGCACATTTTAAAGAGGGATATTCTGGAGATTATGGTATTAAAATGACAGCAGCCCGTTTACAGATATTGTGTACCAGGGAGTGGCCCGATATAGACCCTACCTGGCCCCGAGAGGGAACGTTTAATGTAGAAATTATTCAGTTAGTACACCGTAGAGTGCGGATAGCGCACCCCGATCAGTACCCCTATATAGATTCCTGGTTAAGTATCTGTGAAGATCCGCCCCTCTGGGCGCAGCGCTGTTATGAGGAACAGTGCAGAATAATGTTAGCTAAAACAGAGTCTAGACAGAAAACAGAACAGCCTAGAATGAAAGAGCAGGATAAGAAGTCCAGGAAGAAGCCCATCCTGGTAGATCCTGATTCCCCAGAAATAATTCCCAGACAGCCTCGAACCCCAGGTCCAGTAAGAGTAGCCCGGCGTCCTGCCCCAGAGCCCCAGAGACAGCCGGTGCGGGACCCAACCCCTGACCCACCTCCCGGAGGGCAGGGAGAGGAATTTCCCTTAGCTGAAGAAGGTGATATTACAGGAACAGAAAAAGGCGAGTCAGATATAGAGAAAGAGGAGGAAGAAATTGAGAATGCCCTAAGCGATGAGGACAGCGTACAAGTGGTTGCCAGCACTAGCTTGCCAGCAAAATGTACACCCAAAGTGAAACCTGTCGAGAAAATGAAAGTGACCTCTGGAAAGACAGTTACGAAAACAACCCTTAGATCCCACAAGACATCTACTGCCAAAATGATGCCTTTACGGCAAGTCCCGGGGGTGCCTATAAAGAACGAAAATGACGAGGTGGTAGCGGGACCCCTAAGTTACGTGTACATCCCTTTCTCTACAATGGATTTGTTAAATTGGAGGTCGCATTATGCCTCCTATACTAGTAAGCCCCAGGAACTTACAGAATTGGTAACTACTATTATGGAAACCCACCAACCCACTTGGCCAGATTGCCGCCAGCTCCTGACCACTCTATTCACGACAGAGGAGCGAGCATGAATTAGAAAAGCAGCTATTGAGTGGATGGCAGATTACCCTGTAGCTCCGGGACCTGGGCAGAACAGAATAGACTATCGGGAAGCGGCCCAGAGAGAATTCCCGAATGAAGACCCCCATTGGGATCCAAATACAGAAGTAGGATCCACAGCCCTAGCCCGTTTTCGCCAAGGCTTTTTACAAGGTCTGAGAAGGGGGGGCCAGAAAGCTATGAACCTTTCCAAAGTTGCAGGAGTTATCCAAGGTGTAGATGAGAGCCCAGCAGACTTTCATGAAAGATTAACTGAAGCATACAGAATGTATACTCCCTATGATCCCGAGGCACCAGGAAGTCTATGTATGGTGAATTCTGCTTTTGTAAACCAGTCTCAACCAGACATTAGATGTAAATTACAGAAATTAGAAGGGTTTGCGGGCATGAATGCAACGCAGTTACTGGAAGTCGCTCATAAAGTGTATGTGAATCGTGATAATGAAAGGCAGAGAGAATGTGATAGAAAGATGAAGAAGAAAGCTGATTTTTTGGCTGCGGCCATAGTTGAACAGAAAAGGGGAGGTATCCCTAGTCGACGGAGCCGAGGAAGAGGGCGGGGCCGAGGTGGAGGCCGGTCCCAGCAGCTAGGCGTGAACCAATGCGCCTATTGCAGAAAAGAAGGACATTGGAGAGATGCTTGCCCGCAACTCGAAGACGCCCAGCAAGATGACGACAACAATCATCAATGGCGAGAAGAAAGACGAGGCCGTCCCCAAAACCGCGGAGGAGCCAATCGAGAACAATACCAGCGAGAAAGAGGAGGAGCCATTCAAGCATTGGCCACAACGATCCATGATGAAAATGACGTGGATTAGGACAGACCGGACTCCAAGTTTGCTTTAGGTCTCCAGGAGCCTATGGTCGGAATACAAATAGGAGACCAAGTTATGGACTTTATGGTTGATACTGGAGCACAACATTCAGTAATAGACAAGAAGATAGCCCCATTTTCTACAAAAGCAGTCACCATTATAGGAGCAACTGGTGCCAAAGCTACAAAGTCTTTTCTTCAGAATCGTATATGCAGTCTAGGAGGACAGCAAATAACTCATCAATTCCTTTACATGCCCGAATGTCCAGTGCCACTACTGGGACGAGATATGTTAGCCAAACTCCAAGCACAAATATCTTTCTCTGAAAAAGGAGAGATGCAAATGACAGTAAATCCCCAAGCCAAACCAGCAGGAATAATGCTGCTGACAGTTCCCCGAGAAGAAGAATGGAGGTATTACATTGATGACTCTATCCAAGACACTTATTTCGAACAAACTTTAAAGAACATTCATGCACCACCTGGAGTATGGGCAGAAGGCAGTCCCCCAGGCCTAGCCAAGCATATAGCTCCAGTGATTGTAACCCTCAAGCCTAGTGCTACACCAGTACACGTCAAACAGTACCCTCTCCCAAGAGCCGCAATTGAAGGCATTCATCGCCACCTGCAAAGATTGCTCGAGTATGGCCTACTAAAAGTATGTCAATCCCCATGGAACACTCCACTTTTGCCAGTAAGGAAACCTGGGACGGATGATTACCGCCCAGTACAAGACTTAAGGAGAGTAAATGATGCAGTTGAAACTATACATCCAGTTGTACCCAATCCTTACACTCTTCTAGGACTGATACCTGCTGAAGCTACCCATTTCACTGTACTAGATCTAAAAGATGCATTCTTTTGCATAAGATTAGCCTCTGTAAGTCAAATATTGTTTGCATTCGAATGGCAGGACCCCATCTCTGGAAGAGGGGGCCAACTCACCTGGACACGATTACCCCAAGGATTCAAGAATTCGCCTACCATTTTTAGTGCTGCACTGAATCAAGACCTTTCAAGTTATCCAGTAGCCCCGGGGAAGAGAGTGCTTCTCCAATACGTGGACGACCTGCTGATAGCAGCAGTATCAGAAAGTGAATGTATACAAGCCACCAAAGACCTCTTGCAGTTACTAAATGAAGCTGGATATAAAGTTTCCAGAGCAAAAGCACAACTATGCCAAAAAGAAGTGAAATACTTGGGTTTTCGTATAACCCAAGGGAGCCAAAGATTAGGCAGAGAAAGAAAAGAAGCAGTATGTAGAATACCAACCCCAACAACCAGAAAGCAAGTCAGAGCCTTTCTGGGAGCGGCAGGATATTGTCGAATCTGGATACCCAATTTTGCCCAAATTGCCAAACCACTGTATGAAGCCACAAAAGGAGAAGAAAAGTCGCCACTGGAGTGGGGACTTGAGCAGGATACAGCCTTCAAGAAGTTAAAGGAAGAATTGATGTCATCACCAGCACTTGGACTGCCAGATGTTCACAAGCCCTTCCACTTGTTTGTACATGAAGCACAGGGAAATGCCTTAGGCATGTTGACTCAGAAATTGGGAAATTGGGAGCGACCTGTAGCATACCTATCGAAACAATTGGACACTGTGGCCAAAGGATGGCCACCTTGCCTGAGAGCCGTTGCAGCTACAGCACTACTAGTGAGTGAAGCAGACAAGCTCACACTAGGACAGAACATACGAGTCACTGTGCCACATGCAGTCCTTGCCCTCATGGAACAAAAAGCAAATTATTGGCTCACCAATTCCCGAATGTTGAAATACCAGAGCATGTTATGTGAAAACCCACAGATACAACTAGAAGTGAGTCATGCCTTGAATCCAGCCACTTTAATACCCATTAGCGAAGAACTCCCAGAACATGACTGCATCGAAGTCATGGAAACTGTGTTCTCCAGTCGACCTGACTTAACAGATGTGCCCATAGACAATCCTGACCAAATCTATTATGTTGATGGGAGCAGTCTCATCCTCGATGGACGACGCTGTGCCGGATATGCAGTCGTCACTCAACACGAAGTAGTTGAATCATCAGCTCTAGCCTCAGGCACATCAGCCCAGAAAGCCGAATTGATAGCACTCACCAGAGCATTAGTATTAGGAGCAAAACTTGTGCTAAATGTATATACAGATTCCAAATATGCCTTCACTACTCTACATGCCCATGGAGCTCTCTATAAAGAACAAGGGCTCATCACGTCCGGAGGAAAGTCAGTCAAATATGGTCCCGAGATATTGATGTTACTTGATGCAGTTTGAGCCCCAACACATGTAGCTGTCATGCATTGCAGAGGACATCAAGCAGGAAAAGGAGAAGTTGCCCGAGGAAATAGATTTGCAGACGCTTCAGCACGACAAGCAGCTATGACAGGACAGATTACACCACAAGCTATGCCGATGCAAGCAGCATTGTTTCCAGTACCTCTGAATTTATGGACACCACGATATACCACCAAAGAATTAGATTACTACTGTAACAAGGAAGATGGAGTACTGAAAGATGGATGGATTGAGCTGCCACCAGAAGAGGGCAGTCAACCCCCTGGACGAATAGTAATTCCTGAATTGTTAGGACCATCTTTTGTCAAAGCCTTTCACGAAGCCACCCACTATGGGAAGAGTGCGATGGAAAAAGCACTCAGACCACATTTTTACATCCCTCTATTGACAACCATATCAGCTTCAGTAGCACGTCAATGTCTAACCTGTGCCAAAAATAATGCCAAGCAAGGCCTTATAACGGCACCCCGAGTTCAGTCAGGGGGTGTAACCCCTATGCACAACCTCCAAATTGATTTTACCGAAATGCCAAGAGCCAATGGATACCATTACCTATTAGTATTAGTTTGTACTTTCTCTGGGTGGGTAGAAGCCTTCCCAACCAGAACTGAGAAAGCCCGAGAAGTTACCAAAGTTTTAATGAGAGAGATTGTCCCTAGGTTTGGAATTCCAGCAGTAATAGGGTCAGATAATGGACCCTCATTTGTCTCCCAGGTTACTCAACAGTTAGCAAAAGCTTTGCAGATACAATGGAAACTCCACACTGCATACAGACCCCAGAGTTCAGGGAAAGTTGAGCGAATGAATCGTACCCTAAAAGCCCAAATGTCTAAGCTTTGCCAGGAGACACACTTGAAGTGGCCCCAAGTGCTCCCGATAGCTTTACTCAGAATACGCTCGGCTCCTGTAAAGTCAACAGGTTTTTCCCCTTTTGAAGTCCTGTATGGTAAACCCCCACCAATAGTGCAGGGAATCAAAGGAAGTTTAGCCCAAATTGGTTCAGAAGTAACCAGACAAGAACTCCTAGCTCTTAGTTTTGTTCTGCAGACTCTCCATGCGTGGATCCAAGACCAGTTGCCTATCAACTTGACGGAACCTTTGCATCCCTATCAGCCTGGTACCTCGGTGTGGATCAAAGATTGGAAGAAGACACCGTTGGAACCCCATTGGAAGGGACCGTACACCGTCATCCTGTCTACCCCAACTGCAGTAAAGGTAGCCGAGATCGACACCTGGATCCACCACAGCAGAGTCAAGCCCGCCGCTGATCCTGAACCTGAGCAGTGGACAGCAGAGCAGCATCTTGATGCACCTTTACGAGTTACTCTGAGACGGCAACCAGCAGCATAGACACTTCGTCACAGTGCCTTGCAGTAGCCAAGTCTTTCGAAGAGGATTGCTGTTTTCCATGCAGCAACAGTTTTGTTTCAACGTAGTGTGCATGATTCTGCACACTACTTTGATACTACATTGATTAGCCAGACTTCACAAGCCAACTGAAATTGCTAATAAGTTGGTTAATGTGTACTGGACAACCTGAGGATCTTCAATCAACACTCAGCACCCGTTAAATTGCTTCATTAGCAAACGGGACGAAGAAAAGAGAACGTCGTGATCAAGATCAGCAAGCTGAGGATTCAGAAGAACTCCAATCAACATCAACATGCATCTTTACTTTTGCTTTGCCCTGGTTGCCTTCTTTGGAGGATTTGAACTGACTTATGCTTTACCTCCATGCACTGCTTGCATTACTTCTACTCGAACTGGATTGAAAGTAACTCAGACTTTGATTTATCATTCTTACTATACCTGCAAGGGAAAAGTGACTCGGTGTATTTATAACACCACTGAACTGAATGTTTGCACTTATGGCAAAATTAGAGCATGCTATAATCCGCATCAGAATCCATCCTATTACACGTTGGAAATACGATGGAAGGATGCAGATGGACCTATAATAGCTGCTACGCCACCACTTAAGGACATTACTAAACCTGCTGTTTTGAATTTTGATGCATGTAATGTCATTAACAGAGATAGTTATTCCACCTGTGGTACTTGGGAGAAAGCGTATCGAAATGACCATAAGTACATGTGTCCAGAGGGTGCCACAGGATGGAGGAAGTGTACAGGTAAAAAGGAACCAGGCTATAGTACTGCCCCAGCAGCAGATTACTATTGCCCGGATTGGGAATGTGTTTTTTATGCTACCTGGAATAATGGTATAGTTGACGAAAAGATAGATAAACGGATGGCCACTTTAACCAAGTCAACAACAAATGATAAATGTCAGAAAGATGCTTGTAACCCCTTACACTTACGCATACACAATCCCTATGCATGGAAACAAGGATACAAGTTTGGTTTACGTATTGCTGGAGGGGCAATAGATCCAGGAACCATTGTGTATATCAGATTGAATACCCAAGCCCACAAGTCATCTAAATATCATATCCATAATACCTTCTATGAGGCCATGCATGTAAATAAGTTTGAAATTCCTCATCCTTCTCAAAATTTATTTTTAGAATTAGCTGGAGCAGTAGTATCTAGTATTAAGATCTCAGATTGCTATTTCTGTGGCGGAACCCAAATGGGAGACCAGTGGCCATGGGAAGCCCAAGAATTGAATTATTCTTTGATTTACAATCAGACTGAATTACACAAGACTACTAGTGAATGGGTGTTAGCGCACTCAATCGTTGGACGTCTTTGCTATGCCAGAACTGGACCCCAGTTCACCCAACAGGTAGGACAGCTGGTCTGTCTTAGCCAGAAATTCTATAATGCCACGACCAAAAAGACGTCATGGTGGTCAGGAATCAAACACCCTGAACCTCCTAACCCATTAGCCAGATTTCCTGAACTTGCTGATTTATGGACTAACCTTGCCAAAACCCATGCTTGGCAAGCCCCACCTGGCCTATATTGGATCTGTGGAAACCGAGCGTATGCATAACTCCCGCCGTAATGGGGAGGAGCATGTGTCTTAGGAACCATCAGACCTTCTTTCTTTCTTTTAAACACTGAACATGGAGAACAATTAGGATACCCTGTATACACTACCCACCGACACAAAAGAGCATTGAGACAGAAGAGATCACCCCTCCAGGTAGGCAAGTGGGAGAAGTGGCAGGGTGATGATTGGCCGCCAGAAAGAATCATTGAGTCTTATGGGCCTGCCATTTGGAATGATGATGGAATGTATGGTTATCGAACTCCAATTTATATGATTAATCGTATTATTCGCTTACAGGCAGTAGTTGAAATAATAACCAATGAAACTAGTCATGCTCTTACACTTTTAGCTAGACAAAGTACTCAGATGCGCACTGCTATATATCAGAACCGCTTAGCACTTGATTATTTGTTAGCAGCTGAAGGAGGAATATGTGGTAAACTGAATTTAACTAATTGCTGTTTAAAAATCGATGATAAGGGTCAAGTAGTTGAAGAAATTGCTAAAGATATGCAAAGACATGCTTATGTGCCAGTACAAACTTGGCACTCATTGAAATTCCCTAACTGGTTTGCTAACCTTTTCTCATGGCTGGGAGGATTTAAGACTTTCATTGTCTTAGTACTAATCCTTGTTGCTGTTATTTTCTTATTACCATGTTTAATCCCATGTTGTATGCGTTCTATTCATAATGCTATTGATAGTACAGTAGAGCGGAAGACCGCAACTAAAATAATGGCTTTATATAAAGCCAGTCCTAGTCGAAATCCTTCGATCATGATGTGATTCTTCTAAAGGTGATTCAATTCTCACACCTTATTAAGTAATAGGGTGAGATTAATCAAAGGGGGGAATGTGGCAGGTGTAGGCCTGTGATCCACAGTGTCTGACATAAGCAGGCAGGCCTAACTAGCTTGACCTGTAAATGAAGCCTGTGAAGAGGCTCATAGGAATTACACATCCCCCAACATGCTGCTATTGTAGGATAGAACTCTGCAAGAGTATTAAACTAACTTAGATAAGCAGAACTGGAAGATGGAAAAATACAAAAAAATATGTTTAAAAGTTACTGATAAGAAAGTACATCTGCAAGGAATTTAATTGGGATTGCTGACAGATGAGTTGCAGAGCCCTGCTCCCGATCATGCACAAATTGGCTCTATGGCCTTGAGAGTATGAAAGTAACAAGTTGATGAACTGGCCATTGTAATTGGGACTGAAAGGGGGGTAAGCAGGTGCTGAGCCCACTGGAGGAACATAATTGGATAATCATATCAGTACCGGCACCAATAGAAGGGGTACGGGAGGTACGGGAGAGTACCGGGACCAATGAAGTGTTTTTCTATACCTAGAATGGAACAGAAGTCTATAAAAGTTGTTGTAATGCTAGAAAACTTTGCTCAGCCATTTTGAATTTGATTTTGCTTGAGACTTGTGCACAAATAAATGATTTGGACCTTCTGAACAGACTCCTGGTATTATTGGTTTGTCTGCGCTTTGCTGCTACAACTATACTACCAAGCCAGCAGCTTGAGTACCCAGAGGAAAAACATGGGGAGAAAGGTGACAGAGACCACAGCCACTATTTACCCTCCTCTCAACAGTGAGGCCACAGGCTGCCAACAACCAACAGAGCCCTTTCAGGCCCAGGATCCTTAGGTAAGTTCTGGCATGGACTCTCTCACTCTTCAATTAGGGAAGGATCCTTTGATCAATCACTAAAAGCCTAGCCTAGGCCCGGAATCAGTATCTCCACCAGGATAACAGGCCTTAAGTGGCACCACTGGAAGCTAGGCCTCACAAACTCCTGCTGCACCAGCCATACTGCAACCATCTGTTGGAGGCAAAGAATACCGACAAGTTCCAGTACTGCACCAATCCCCCACATTGGTGACGACATCACTGAGCCTCCATCTACTAGTTGGGGAGCACAACCCACTCATTCATCTGCACTGGTCTAGCAGGATGATAAGAAAACAGAGATATACACCCATACATACAAACACAGACACAAGACATGTATACACACAGACACACACACACACAGACACACACACACACACACACACACACACACACACGAGTTGGAAGGAATTCCATTAACCATGCTCTGCCTGCTTTTTGCACTTACTACCCTTTCAATAAAGCCCTGCTTACCATGTTGCACAGAGAGAAAGGATACCGATTACAGAGGTCAATTATTCATCCTGGTGTTATGGTAGTTGCTCCTGTTGCAGTTTCACAGATCTGCCCTATCCCCAGGAGGCCGTAGACCTGATTACAGAGGTCTATTATACATCCTGGTGTTATGGTACCTGCTCCTGTTGCAGTTTCACAGATCTGCCCTATCCCCAGGAGGCTTTGGACCTGATTACAGAGGTCAATTAGTCATCCTGGTGTTATGTGTTTAAGTCCACCCTATCCCCAGGAGGCTCTAGACCTCATTACAGAAGTCTATTATTCATCCTGCTGGTATGGTAGTTGTTCCTGTTGCAGTTTCACAGATCTTCCCTATCCCCAGAAGGCCATAGACCTGATTACAGAGGTCTATTATACATCCTGGCATTATGGTAGTTGCTCCTGTTGATGTGTTTAAGTCCACCCTATCCCCAGGAGGCCTTAGACCTGATTACAGAGGTCTATTATACATCCTGGTGTTATGGTACCTGCTCCTGTTGCAGTTTCACAGATCTGCCCTATCCCCAAGAGGCCTTGTACCTGATTATAGAGGTCAATTATTCATCCTGGTGTTATGGTAGTTGCTCCTGTTGCAGTTTCACAGATCTGCCCTATCCCCAGGAGGCCTTGGACCTGATTACAGAGTTTTAATATATATCCTGCTGTTATGGTAGTTGTTCCTCCTGATGTGTATAGGTCTGGCTAACACCCAGTTGTGCCCTGGACCACACAGAGAGTTTGGAATCACATCCCCTGGAGATAAGCATGCCTACCCCACACGTGACATGGTGCAGCCATGTCATGCAAGGAGAGGGCAGGAACCCGGTATGGGGTACCTGGGGGGCAGCACACAGGACACGTAGGTGGCACACCACACATGGCCAGACTCACACCCACACATGCAGGCGGCGGTGGCAACAGGTAGTATCGGACCCACTGGCCACAGCAGCAGCAGCCCCCTGCTGCTCACAGCCATGTGTGATATGCTTAAGGCCCCGACCAGGGATATCTGGTCCCTAATGGTCCCAACCATTGCATTTCCCCCCAGGTGGAGGACCTACGGAAGAAGGGCCGTGAGATGCGCCTTCACTGCGCGAGGTTTCTGAACCTGCTCCAACAGACGGCGATGGCCCAAAGTGACAGTGAGTGTTGCAGACTCTGCATCGCACAACAGCATGTCCCAGTGGTTCTGCAGCCTGTCGGGCCACATACTATGTTTCTGTGATGTGGCAAACGCATGATGCCGTGCTAATGTCTGGTTTCCCCCACAGAGGATGCAGATGCTGGCGAGGGGCCATCAGCACCAGGGCCACACACACCTAGCCCCCCAGCGATGGTGCAGACGGTGGAGGTGGAGGAGGATGATGGAGGGGCCGAGGAGGACATGGAGGGGGCGGAGAATGGGGTGGGGTGGGAGGGAGGGGAGGGGGAGGGTGTGTCTGAGGCAGCAGGGGGGGAGGAGGAGGGGGAGGAGAGCAGGGAGGGGGCAAGGGTGAGGGTGTTGGGGAGGCGTTGGGGAGGAAGAGGGTGAGGAGAGCGAGGAGGGTAGGCCTGTGGGTGGGAGGGGCCACAGGACAGCACAGGGCACCAGGGATCCCTGCCACCTGCCCCATGTGTGCAGCGATGGTGGCCATCTGGGTGTGGCAACAGCACCCATTGCCACAGACAGGGGCCAAGCAGATGCCACCACACAGACAGTGGGCACATGGTGTGGGTGTAGTTGCAACTGCGTCCGCTACCTGGCTGTGGCAATGGGTACTGTGCTGCAACACCAGCGGTACCAGGACCGCACCATCAGGCCACTGGCAGGCACCATAGAGCGGATGCCTGCGGAGATGCGCATGCAGCGTGCACCTGGCATGGGCAGCGCATCTCCCCAGCCATCCGCCAATGGCCGGCCCTGGAGTGTGTGAGCCCCACATGTGCCCTGTGCTGTCCTGTGACCCAGGACCAACACATGTGGGCACCTGTAAATAGGCCACAAGCTGTAAATAAAGATGGTTCTTATTTTTGGCAAGACATCACAATGGTCATGTGTCTCCCTTACAGGCAGGCTATTGACGTGAGCGTGATACATGTGTGCATGTCCCTGTCTGTATGTGTGGTAGACATAGGTAACATACATGGACTGGTTCCACCATCAGGTGTGGGGGATGGCCATGTGCACAGGCGTATGTGTCCCCTGGTGCCCCTGTGATGTACCCATGTGCTGCGCTGTCCAGCAGCCATGGACACATGTATGTGGCTGTGATGTTCAGGCCGCATATATGATGCATCATAATCTGAAGAAGCTAGCAGTAGTTATGAGGCAGGAAAGATAGGAAGGACTGCCGTATCCATGAGCAGGACAGGGTGGTAGCTGGTGAAGCTCTGACAAGTGGATGATGGTCTGAAGGAGGAGCAGCGGCTCTCTACAAGTGCTGGAGGAGAGTAAACAACTGACTGTAGCTAGGTACCTTTGGCTGTCCTGTTTGTCTCTCAAGCATCTGCGGTTATTATGCCACGTAGACCTTGGTGTGGGTCGGAGAGAAGGGTCACTTGTGTAGACAGAATAATGGGGAGGATATGCGGTATGAGAGAGTGGGCAATGCTCACAACGTAAATGAACCAACATACATATATTCCAGGTAGACGGGGGAGGTAGGGTATACCCCCACGCATAGGTATAACTGTGCAAACATTTATTTATTTATTTATTTATTACAGTTTCTTATATACCGCGCTATTTAGAATCAGCGCGGTTTACATCATAACAAAACGACCATAACGACAAACTGTCAGGTTTTACATTGAACAGGAGTACAAACTTGGATAACTGGGTTAAGTATATAACTAAACTATCTACACTGCAGTGTGAGGGCATTTCTAGCTGGGGTCACTTCTTGGAGGGGATATCTAGTTCAGTTGCTGTCTGGGAAATATTGGCAGAAAAGGTATGTTTTGAGAGCCTTTCTGAACTGATATAGATTGGTAATGGCTCTAATGTCAGGGGGTAGGGTGTTCCAGCATTTTGGTACATAAAAACTGAATGCCCTGTTTGTGGTGTTCGTGTTGGACTTTGTTGAAGCCTTTGGTATTGCTAGCAAGTTTACAGCTGATGTTCTTCTTGCTCTGTTGGGGGGACCATGTGGATTAGATTCGTGAGTGAGAGGGATGAGGTGCCTTTGATTGCCTTAAATGCTAATACAAGGGATTTGAAGGTGATTCTCCCGTGAATTGGTAGCCAGTGTAGGTGTTTGAGAATAGGAGTCACGTGGTCGTTTCTGGATGCACCGTAGAGGACCCTAGCTGCGGCATTCATGGCCAACTGTAAGGGGGTTAGTGTGGATTGGGGGAGACCTTGTAGGATGGCATTTGCAAAGTCAAAATGCGGCAGGATCAGCGCTTGATATATGGTACGGAAATCGTCTGGGTCCAGCAGGGAGCGTAGGTGTTTGAGGGAACGGATTTTGAAGTAGATGGCTTTGACTACGCTGCTTATGTGGCGTCTCATGTCTAGATGTTGGTCCAGGGTAACTCCCAAATATTTTATTGCATCTTTAGTTTGCAAATCAGCATCCTTGACACTGACATGGGATGGGGGCGTAAAGTTGGAGTCTCTGGAGATGAAAAGGACCTCTGTTTTTTTTATGCTGGATACGTAGGTTCTGTGTCTGGAGCCATGTTGAAACTGCATTGAAACAATCTGTGAGTGGGGTCAGGTCCATGTGGGTTGTGGAGAAAGGCATGTATAAAAGAATGTCATCTGCATATATCATGCAGTTTACGTTGAATGATCTTATGATATTGCATATGGGCTGCATGTAGATATTGAAGAGTAAGGAGGATAATGAGGATCCTTGAGGTACCCCTTGTTTTTGATGGAAGTGGCTAGACTCTTCTGATCCAGACTTCACATATTGCCATCTATCGTCCAGATAAGACTTGCACCATTTTAGTGCCTTGTTGCAGACACCCTTTTCTTTTAGTCTTCCCAGGAGGATTTCGTGACTCACGGAGTCAAAAGCCGCGGCGATGTCTAGGAAAATGAGGACAAAACCTTGATGGATGTTGTCAATTCCTGTGATGATATTGTTGATTAGACCAGTGAGTAGTGTCTCAACCCCATGATGTTCTCTGAACCCATGTTGGCAGTTATCTAAGGGAGCAACAGAGTCTATGTGATCTTGAATTTGCCGTTGTGCTTCCTTCTCAATTATTTTGGCTAAGATGGGGATGCTAGCTATTGGTCGATAGGAGTCCACCCTTTGGGGGTCCAGTTTGGGGTTTTTCAGTAATGGTCTAATGGAAGTCTGCTTGAGTGAAGTGGGAAAATAGCCTGTTGTAAAGGAGAGTTTCATTATATTTGCGATGACAGGACTGAGCACATCACGTAGTTCCTTGATCCAAAAAGCTGGACATGGGTCGGTCTGTGCAGTAGAGGTGTTGAGTGATGCTATGGTGTTCTCAATACATTTATTGGATGGTGTGGAAAAAAAGTTAAGTGGAGAGAGGTCCGCCGGTTCTTGATATTGGACTGCTGTGACCTTGTTAGTTTGTACAATCTTGGATTGCAGATAATCAGCGAATTCTTGTGGGTGTATGTTGATGTGTTGCTCGGGTGATGGTTCCTTTGAGAGGGATTTGACCAAATTGAAGAGGTCACGAGGTTTATTCAATGACCTCTTTAGGGTGTCAGTGTGATATTGTCTCATTCTGATAGAGATTGTTCCTCGATGTATTGCAAGGTGGGTTAGGTATGCGGTCTGATCTTCCGGTGAGCGTGATCGGCGCCATCGGCGTTCGAGTCTACGTAGTTGCATGAGGGAAGCGCGTAGGTCAGGAGAGAACCATGGGGCGGATTTTCTTTTCGCTCTTGCTGTATTTTTAGGGTTTGGGTGTTGTGAGATGGCAAGCAGGCTGGAATTCCAGTGAGAGATTAGTTTCATCAAGGTCAGGTGTGGTGTTGTTGATGAGTGATGGGGTCTCCGAAAGGATGAGTTCCCTATCGAAGGGGCGGAAGCATCTAGTGGAAGTTCGAGAGGTGATGTTCGTGGGTTGGCTTCTGTTCAGCTGGTCATTGTTGCTGGGAATCTGGATAATGATCAATTTGTGGTCGGACCAGGGTACATCCACGACTGATGTTGGCAGATTGTGGCATGGTGCATGGCACACAGGGCATAGCAGAACCTATGTGTGCTGATTGGTGATAGTGCAGACCCTCCCACCCCCCCAGGGAAATGGGAAGGCACATGTGACCAGGATGACCGCATGGGGGACAGGGTAATCATGGAAGCACAGGGATAAAAACTGGGCACGTTCACAGGTGTATAAACAAGTGAAGCTGTCTTTAATGTGTTGGATATAGTGACCTGTTCCCCACACTCACAACCTGCATGGCCGCCCACGTCCATGGCTACCACGGCCCCATCCACCCCTTTGTGCCGGTGATGCTGCTGCCTCTGGCGCTGCTGCTGGCTGCTGGCAATGACCAGCCATGGCCTCCAGTGCATCGGCCACCCGACCTATCCCCGCTGCCATTGCCTCGGCTGTTCCATGCAGATGGCTGATCTCGCGAATGGCCAGCAGCGCCTGACGAGTGCCTGTGGGTGAGACACAGTGTGACATGTGAGACGTGTTGCACCTCCCACCGTGATGCATGCAACAGGTGTCCAGATGTAGCACATAGGGGGCCTGCAACGTATGGGAGTGTATCCTCATATCCTGGTAGCACATTGTGGCGGACCATCCCAGAGCATAAATGTTGCTTGCACAGGGACCCGTGTGTCAGGGGGCCCCATCCGGACAACATACTGGCCAATCCCATGGAGAAACCGAGTTCACAAAAACAGACCGTCTGCAGCTGCTGCTGCTGCAGTGTCTGCAGCAGAGGAGGTGTCCAGCCAGGGCCCCCCGCCTGCCCAGCAGACCCCCTGAGTAACCCCCTTGGCATTGCCAGTCAGGCCCGCATGGAGAGTGTGTGCCCCCTGCGCCTCAGCTAAGCTTGCCTGCGCTGATGGGGCACAGGCATATACTGTGTCCCAGCAGCCCCGGTGGTCCCAACACACCCCTGGGAAGTTGACATCCCCATTGTGGCTCTGGGAGCAAGCCCTGGGGGAGTGGGTCAGGAGGTTCTGCTGGGCAGGCTGGGGGGCATGGCAGGACACATGTGTTTATGGTTACCACAGCAGCAGCAGCTGCTATGTTTGTAGCTGTTCTACACTCCCCTGTGCTGTTGGGGGGAGGGGTGTCAAGACAGCACACTGGATGGTGGGGGGATGAGACCGGGGGTGGGCTGATGTTGCACCTAGGATTGCTAATAGGCTGCATGGGAGGGGTCCTGGGATGCACATAGCTGCTGGGGAGGAGGGTGTGATATGGAAATGGTGTATGAGAGGAGGGAGCTATGATTGGAGATGGGGTGTGGGTGGGGGCCTGGGACAGGATATGGGCTGATGGGGCAAGGATTGGACTGCACATGGGCAGGTGTGGGGTGCCAGGTGTCGTCAAGGGTTGTGGTGGGGCCCAGACCATGATGGACACCTGGAGGGGCTGGAACTGTAGGTAGGCTCATGGGGTGCAATGAATGATGCTGGGCTGAGTGGCTGGTGCCAGGATATGACATGGGCTGATGGTGGCTGTAGGACACAACAGGACATGGGTTGATGGGGAGCTATGACTGGACATGGGCTTGTGTGGGGATCTGAAGGGAGTGTCCCATCCCCATCACCAGGTGGCAGCAGGTCGGAGCCCCAGAGCAGACCCTGTCCCACCCCCAGCGCCTACCCCTGCATGTTGACCCATGAACCTGCTAGCCATCTGTGCAGATCTGCCACACCCTCCCCCACATGTCTGACATGCTGATTCCCCAACGTGCCACACCACAGCTCCCAGACATGACCATGGGGGCACATGTATGTGGGGAGGCCCACTATCAGTGTGAAGGTGTGTGCCCCCACTGCTGTGTCTGGGGGGGTGGAATGCCACATCACCACATGCAACCATCCTGCCAGTTACCTATCTTCAGCATTGTTGCATGACGAGGCGGTATGGTCCCGCAGCTCCTCCAATATAGCATCCATGCTGGTGGGTGCTGTGCCTGATGGCCCTGGTGCTGTCACTGTGTGCCTGCTCTCCACAGTCTCTGGGCCCTTCCTAGCCACTGTGCTGCTCCTGCTGTTCCCCACTGGTGTGCGCACGTCTGCTGCCCCGTCCTCCACTTCGTGCGGCACATCATTCCTGGGGTCTCTGCACTGATGCTGGCAGAAACCTCTGCCTCTGCCACCTTGGGTACCTCAACCAAAAATAATCCCAAACTCAGAGATATCAAATATATCCACCCAAAAAATCTCCGAAAAATCCCCAGTGAAACCCAATGTAGACTCGTTTTGTCAGATCGCACCGAGGAAGGACAAGAATGGTGTCTTGACCCCACCAGACAGATGTGATCCTTTTATTCACAGAAAGTTCTTTGGTCTTTGGTCAATAAACAATTAAAAACACCAACTTAGCTTCAGTAAGTCCAGAAGAAAAGCCCGACTCCTTGGTGTGTCAAACATCAAATTCCTGCAACACGACCTGCACGTTTCGGGATACTGAATCCCTGTGTCAAGTGCTCCAATGCAGGTCAAACAGGCACTATTCTTCTTACAAGCATGAGTGAACAAATGGCGCCCTCTCCCTTTTTCAAACAACCGGACCTTCGCCGGCGTCAATTCACTCGACAGGATTAATCGCTCATCATTGGCTGGCAAACTCTGTCCATCAACAAGGAGAACAACAGATAGGCTGAGGGCAATCTCCCCACGATTCCCCTTCCTGATTGGATGAAAACAACAACCCTGAATGTCGTCCAAACCACAATAACACCTACCAAAGAACAGCCAATCATAAAGGGGATTTCCCACCGATGCAGGGAATCCCTTAACCGATTGACCCCCTTACAAAATGCTTAGCCATTCAATCTCACGGTTTAAGCCGCCGGGATGTACCGCATCCAAATCGTAAATCCATCTCTGTTCACAGCGCTGTAAATGGATCACTCTGTCACCCCCTCTGGGATCCTCCGGAATGTGGTCAATCACTGTCCAACAAAGATCTTCAAAAGAGTGCCCCTGCTCAACACAATGCTCCACTACTGGGGCCGAAAGAACCCATTGATGAATCCTGGACGAGTGTTCCCCAATTCGAACTTTGACGGAACGCGCCGTCCGGCCAACATATAGTAAAGAACAGTTGCACTGTATCACATAAACCACAAATACAGAGGAACAGGTGGTGAACCACTTTCGATGATAAGTGCGCCCCATTTTAGGATGAATCCAAGAAATCCCAGATATGGTGTTAGAACAAAATTTACAGTCCTGACAATGAAAATGTCCCCTTAGATCACTCGGACCAATAGGTCTGTCCAAAATAGTGGTAGACTGAATTAGCATGTCGTGAAGGCTCATAGCTTTACTAAAAGCAGGCATAAATGGATGAGCCAACCTGGAATGTACCGATAAAATAGGCCAATGTTTCTGAAGAATCCCTATGACAGCATTGCTCCAGACCATATAGGAAAACCCCCACGATCCGTTTATCAGCTGAAGTTGCAGGGGAGGGAAGCATCAACCAATCACGATGGGTGTACCAAGCATGTTTATAAGCCCGATCGACCACTAAGGAGGGATACCCCCTGGCTAACAACCGTTGCTTCAATTCACGAGCATGACACTTAAACTCGGAAAAAGAAAAACATAAACGGCGTAGACCGTAAAAACTGGCCATAGGGGAGCCCCTTCCGAAGTGAGGCTGGATGAAAGCTGTTATAATTAAGCAAACTATTCCTTTGCACCGGCTTCCAAAATAAAGTAGTATGAAGGGAACTACCCGATCTATATACCAACATATCCAAAAATTCTATCCGCTGTAAATCCATGTGTGCTGTGAACTTGATGTTAGATTTCAAACCATTCAGCCAAGATAAAAAATCTTGCAATTCATCAAGACTGGCTGTCCACACAAAAAAAATATCATCCAGAAACCGCTTCCAAAGCAGCACATGGGTAAAAAAAGATGACACATAGATCTGATTGTCTTCCATCTGAGCAAGATATAGAGTGGCAATAGAAGGAGCCACAGTTGCGCCCATGGCGATGCCAAAAATTTGCTGAAAAAATGTTCCCTCAAAAATAAAATAATTGTGTGTCAAAACCAAAGTAATTAAATCCATCAAAAAGGACTTTGGTAATCTCGATGGAGCCGTAGTGAATAAAGTCTACAATAACTCTAAAGCCTCCCCCTGGTGCTACGTCTAAAGTCACTAAATATGAAACCAAGTCAGGCAAAATAACAGTAGATAACTGAATCATGAAATGAGTAGAATCGCGAATGAATGAACGAACAGATGAGGCTTCTTCTTTCAAAAAAACATCGCAAAATTTTGACAGTGGCTCAAGAATTGAACCCCAGCACGAGACTATGGGTGTTCCAGGAGGTGAGAGAAGTGATTTATGTATTTTCAGTACTGTATAGATGGTAGGTATTTTGGAATGAGAAACTCGAAGAAAAACACCCTCCTTCTTGGTTAACCATCCCTGATCCAATCCCGTTGTAACCAAAGCTGAAACCATCAATAGTAGCTCAGGGGTGGGGTCGTTAGCCAATTGTTTATAAACTTGTTGATCCGACAAACTGTGAACGAAGCCCCGCCATATAGGCATCTGTTGATTGTAACACAATGGCACCTCCCTTATCTGCGCTACAGATGGTGATTGAAGTATCCGAAGCCAGCCGTTGAAGACAAGCCCGATCAGCCCTAGTAAGGTTAGAAACCCATTTGGGAGTGACCGATTACAAAAGAGCCAAGTTGCGCAAAACTAAAGCCTGATAAGTGGCAATAATGGGATCAGGAGTGCCCGGAGGAGATGGGGCTTCGTTCCCAGTTGTCGGGAAAAACCATTAGACAATTTCGAGTCCGTATGAACGAGCACCGGAGCAGACTTAAATGTCACGTCCAGGACGCCCCCTTAGTAGCACACTGTATACAACACCACCATACATTTGATGAGTTGAGATGTTTTGGTATTGAAGCAGTGAGGGCAGGGAGAGCAGGAAAATCCAGAGCCAAAACTTTGTTCATTCAAGAACAAATATGGATTTACAAATTACAATCTGTTATACCCGGGGGTTTAAACAACATGATAGAATGGAGTGCTTGTGTCTAAACTAAAAATATGCAAACAGAGAACAGAATGGATACATATAAATTTACTTTATGTTCAGACATACACACACATCAACGTGCAGCTATTTAAATTTCACCCAATATCAACGGCACGCATGTGCGGCATCTGAAAGAAAGCTAGTGAGCTAACAGACAGCCTTGAGATTATCCATTGCTTTCAGACCTACCTACAAGGAGAACTAATGGTAGGAACATACTGTTTCTTTGAGTATATACTGTCTCTTTGAGTATCTTCTTTACTAGCATATTTTGGCAAAAAAGCTGGGACTTTTTAGAATTTCTAACTTTGCTATTTTGTTTACGAATAGTGCTACTATACGAACATATGGTCCCCCCTAAGGAAGAATCGAAACGCAAAGCTGGTACCTAAATGGTGGCATTGGGGAAGTTCGATATTCTATCCCTTGAGATAAGCACGTTTACTTTAACTATCTTGATAGCAACAGTTTGAAATCTCAGCGACGAATGAGTTAAAAAATATTAACTGTGAAGACTGCAACTTTGAATAATGCTAAAGGTTACTTAGAATGCTGTATACCTGCTACATTTAAACAACTTTAGGAACCGGAGAGGTCATTGATGCAAATAAAGCAACATATTCCCTAGGAGAGACAATATCGGGGAAGTTGCTGATAAAGTCTGAGACCCCGGTTTTCCATTATTATTATCATCATTATTTTACTGAATTGGTTTGCAGCTATGGTTGAGGTTCAGCTTACTTAACCTTTAAGTCAATTTGGAGGGTTTTATGTGGGCAAGGTGCAGAGCAGGCGAGGTGAGGATTAGGTGAGGTTTACAGTAGGTGAGGAGTGCAGCAGGTGAGGTGAGGAGCAGGCGAGGACTAGATAAGGTGAGGTGTACAAAAGGTGAGGAGTGGAGCAGGTGAGGTGAGGAGCAGGCGAGAGGTAGAGTAGGTGAGGTAAGGAGGAGGAGAAAGGTGGAGTAGGTGAGGTGAGGAGCAGGTGAGAGCTAACCCTCTATCTCTGATTTTTCTGTTGTCCATGATGGCTGGCTTTGTCGTTGCTGCATGTGCGTTGGGGGGGTGTTCAGGCACCGCAGTTGCCTGGATTGGCCACTGTTGAAACAGGATGCTGAGCTTGATGGACCCTTGGCCTGATCCAGTATGGCATTTCTTTTGTTCTTGCGAACCTTGTCATGGAAATAGTCAGCCAAAGTCTAGGTATAAAGTAGAGGAGGGGTCAGTATTGGAGGCACTTTGATGAGAGAGCTGAGTATGGCAAAGAGACGGCGAAGGTGGGCGGCAAGAGAATTTGTGCTATAGCAGATGGGAAGGAAGTTAGTAAGAATTTGAAATGTATGAATTTTGCTATATCCTTTTTAAGACATACTGTAGTGACCAGATTAGCCAAAGGCACTCTGCAGATTAGCTAAAGGCACTCTGCAGTACAGGCAAAGTATTGTAGGTAGCAGATTTTGGAGGTCAGTCAGGGCTGAGCTACAGTACACCTCACAGGATGTGGAATGCGAGGAGCAAGAGCATCCAAATCAGAGGAAAGTATAGTGTTATTGGAAGAGGCTGCCTCATTGACAGACTGGGTGAAATGAGTGGATGAGAGAGAAGACAAGACAGCAGTTAATAGCCTGAAGATTCCTAAATGTGTTAATGGAGATTGGACGACACTGTGGTGGGAGACTGTTAACAGATGATGGCCAGATAACGGAAGAATTGAGGTGGAGAAATTTGAGGGTGAGCAGTTGGAGAAAAAGACAAGGATAAAGCACTGGCCATGCTATTGAGTTTTGACGCAGTAGAACACAGCTGGAGGCTGAATGAAGAGGTTAAAGCATTGAAAGTCAACAGTCATAATCATCTAAACACTACCCTTCCAACAACAGTCCTGGAAAAATGCATAATTGGGCATCATACTTTCAAATATTAAACTTTGCTTTGTGAATTATGGGCCCCATTCTCATCGGGGCACATCAGGCTTGTCCGGGTGTTCAAAATCTGGATGGGCCGGATTTGCACCCAATTCTGTACCTGCGGGCGCGAGACATTCCTATAGGAGCAGAATCGGAGCAAAGGGCATGGATGGGCTGGACGGGCCCCAATTCCATCCAACTGCATGTATGACTCCCACCCCGTCCAACCCTCGCAATGCTCCAAGGTGGAATAAGTTACCCGGCCATCCTTGCCATCCCGGACATACAGGGCCATGACCGGAATCGGCCCTGTACCTCTGGGGTCATAGTCCCACCTCTGCACCGCCCACACTCCACCTTCAGTCCTCTCCCTCCCGCATCTATCCAGAGCTCCCCGCACATCTCCTCTGCATGTATGGGGAGCTTTGGAAACGTAATCGGCCACTGGCAAATAGCGGGTGATGTATGTCCAAACTGCTGTCAAGATCTACTGCTCTTTGCTGCCCCCCAGAAATGGCTGCACTAGGCAACAACCTAGTCTTGTCTAATGGTTAGGCCACCCTTGCAGATGTGCTGCATTTATTTATTTATTAGGGGGTTGTGGCTTTCTTAGAACATACAGTATGATTTAAATTTGCCATTTTAGATTTCAAAACACTTCCCTCCATTTTCAGGATATTGTATCAACGCCTGCTAAGTGGTTATCAGGGATCAGAACATCTGTTTAAGCTTTTGATAGCTTCTGTGTAATCATCATGCTAAATTAATCTATTCAAAGGACAGAATTGGACTAACAAAAATGGAAATTCTCACATACTAATTAGTCTGAATAGTGGATATGAACTGTAAATAATAATGTCTTAGCTAGCTAAAATGGAAGTTTTTCTTGGTTGTTGTTGTTCTTGTTGATATAAAGAAATCCTAAGCCAGGAGAACATTCATGACTATTTTATGGTTTCTTAAAACTGTTTCCTCAGCATCTATATATTGCATTATCAGAAAATTTTGAAATGTGTTTGTGTGGGGGGGGGGGGGTGGGAGGGGGTGATGTTCAAAGGTATTTACATGATTTGCAGACCTGCAAACCATGTACTGTAAATGCCGCTGAACATCCATGGTTAGCGCCACTGAATATCCATGGGTGCGGCCGCTAAATGCCCCGATGCTAACTGCTTGGCATCGGTGCATGCTGTGGGTGTTCTGGGGCGGAGCAGAGACAGCATCCGTTGCTAACCAGGCAGCAGCAATATTGAGCCACTGCCTGGTTAACAACATATCAGGTAAAGTAAGACGCAGTAAAGGCTGGCCTAACATTATCTGCAGAAGCTAACAGGGCAGTGGCTCAATACCTCCGCTCCTCTGTTAGCTTCTGGGTTCTGCAGCAACTCAGATGATCAATGCTGGTGGCTAAATGTTCACCCCGGCATTGAATAAGGACACAGAGGAGCAAGGAAAGCAGCCAAACCCTCTGTATGTGGAAATAGACTTTATTGAGTTCACCCCTACACTGTCAGTGTTTCGGCCTTATAAGCCTTTATCCAGGGGGTATGTGTATCCAAACCCCCATGGTAAAATGTTCTGTTAGCACTCCGCTATCCCCATGACAAGATGTTCTGTTGGCATCCCGGCATTGAATGTCCAGGGTTAGAATTGAGCGGTGATGGCTAACCGCTTTAGAAGTGCTAGCTGCCGCAAGTGAATATCTCCCGCCCCCCCCCCCCACGCACACATTATTTTGCTGGTTTCCCATTATTATTTTATGGAAAATAGCTAGCAACAGATGTAAAAGGTAAAGGTGTATAGAGTTCAGCTGTTCAAATAAAAGAAATAACAAAATATAAAAAGTTCATTGTCTGGAATGATACTCCCCAGAAATTCACATTGTATTATATCAAATCAAATCATGCCAGTGAAGACCATTCACTATTCAGAGATGGTCTGGACACCTTGCATTTCTATATTGCATGTATGAACCACTCAGAGCAGTTAACAATAAAAAGTAATACCACCATTTCAAGGAAACAAGATACAAAGACATAAAAATAAAGAATCATGCCGTTTCATGTTATTTTTGTTCAAGAAAGGTGGTCTATAAATAACTTAGCATATCATCTGCTTGTGAGAGATGAGCTCGACAGATTTCTATTACATTGGCCATATATGGGTAAATTCTTTACTCCAGCCTAACAATGTTTTTTTTTGCTAGCTTATATGTTAAGCCTACTTCTTTCTTTTTTTCATCTGTGATAGTAAGCGATCATAAAAGAGTAGAGGTGAAATTGCTTCAAGGGGGATATTTGTCAAAAGAAAGATGATCTCTGTCTCTTAATGAAATGCTTTTGTGTCAAGGAAATTTTAGGATGGAAAAAAGTAGTGAAAGAACATTTTCGGTAAACATGAATGGGGGAGGGGTCTCACTCCAAAGCAAGGAGTGTTAACAATTATAAATTATAAATGGCTGCACTATAAGGTCTGATATTGCTGAATTCTTATGCTTATGTACAGCAGCAATCAGTGATGACTTCCATTAAAAAATGACCCGATAGAGAATGAATAAATCATAGAAGAAAGAAACTTATTTGGATTTGTCTCACTAATGATATATATTAATAGAAAGGGGAATTATTATCATCCAAATAATAATGAAATAGAATCCCTAAAAAATGTAAGTCAACCTTCTAGTTATATATATGTAGATCTTTATCTAGCTAGTTTGTTTTCTAAGCCTTTAGGACTTCATTTGAGTCAAATCTGGCATATAAAAGCCAATTTTCAAAAGACATTTTCATGGGTAAATACTCTCCATGTAGTTGTTTTACAATGCATCCACCTTTATCCACATTGTACAGAGGTATTCCTTGGAGGCCAAGTCAGGGGAAGCAATAATGTGTACAGGTCTGTATTTTCAAAATTGTGTGTTCTGTTTTCCATAGAAACAGTACCCAGAAGAAAGACAAGTGCAAATGTCTGTGGGTAATTTTCCCAGGACATTTTGAAAATTTGTCCAAAGCTTGTGAGAGGATAAGACCATAGCATAAAAACTAAATTAATTATTTGCTTTGGTCTTTACTACAGAGGATGTTGGGGAGATAACCATAATATGTGTGAATCTTCCATTGTAGATGACGGTTCAGAGGAAATGAAACAAATCCGTGTAAATCTGGAAGAGATGCCCAAGCACATTGACAAACTAAATAGCAGCAAATCATCAAGATCTGATGGTATTCTATCCCAGAGTTCTAAAATAACTCCAATCCATAATTGTAGACCTGCTACTGGTAATCTATAATTCAAATCTACAAATGTAGCTGATAACTGGAGGACAGTAATTGTAATACAAGTTTTTCAAAGGGGATCCAGAGGCTAGAGGACAGCACTCCGGGATCACAGACATTTTAAAGAGGCAGATGATGGGAGCCCTGTTGTTCCACTAGACTACCAGGATTGTACAAGGTATGACTTTCTAGGGGGTTTGGGGTGGCTGGCTAGTGGGGATATTTCTTTGTAATGGGGAGGGGGAGGGAGGAGAAGAAAGGGGGTATTCACTGGCTAGCTAGGATTATTTTTAGTGGATCAGGGGGGTAGGGTGGGAGGGGATTTTCCCTGACTGGCTTGCTAGGATCTTGGTTTGCCTAGGGGGTACACTGATCCTCCCCCTCTTGGATAGTTCCTGAAGGGAATTCGGAAATTTCCAGGGGTTCAGTGCTGCAGGGTGTGGGAGAGCAGGTCATTCTTTATGCATATTGTCAGTGCTGCAGATCACTGACAATATTGTTAAGAGAGGGAGGCCCAATTGCAGCTATCAAGGGGGGCACAAAATAGCGAATGGAGCACAGACAGCTCTGTGAACCCCATCGCTACCATCCCTCCCCTTGGATTTACCATGGGGACCCACGATACCTGCCAAGGCAGGTAACACAGGTCCCTGTGGTAAATCCAGAACCACTGTGGTATCTGCAGGGGCAATTCCAAGAACGTACTCTGCAGCTACCATGGGAGTTTTTGATTTACCATATGGTTTTGGCAGCTAACGCACCGCAATAGCTGCCAAACCCTACCATGGTTCACTAGACATGCCCCTTAGTGTATGTTTGGGATCTTCCTCTACTCCCATCCTGATTTTGGTTGGTGTACTTCAGGGCTCTGTCTTGGGACCTCTCCTTTTCTCTCTCTACAACCAAACCCTTGATCCACTAATCTCCTCCCATGGTTTTCAGTATCATCTTTATGCTGATGACTCACATTCCCCTTTCCTCCTTGCTGTTTTTCTCTGCTTAACTCTACTATTCTCCTGGTCTCCTCAGTTTACAACCTTGGGGTCATCTTTTACTCATCTCTCTCCTTTACTGCACCCTGCTAACAGATAGTTAGAACCTGCTACTTCTTTCTTTCTAACCTCAGCAAAATTCATCCCTTCCTTTCTGAACAAATTACCAAGACCCTTATCCACTCTCCTTCTCTGCTCTTCTCTGCTCTTTCTCTTTCTGGCAAGGCTCTTTCTGGAATTCTGCAATTATGAGCCTTTAATCTAGCAAGAAGAGCATGTCTACTGAAGTGCACTAAGCAGTTGGTGAAGGATTTAGTGCATGCTAACCTTTAGCAAGGGCCCATACTGATTGCTGCGGCATACTAAAATAGTCAGCATGCTAAGAATTCCACTCTATTTAGTGCTGAATGAGATGGGAACTAGGCAGGTAATGGGTGGAAATTGGGTGTGGACTGCACATTGCAGTTGGTATGCAGAAATGGTCATGCACTTTCACTTTTGCAGTTAGCGCAAATTCACTTAGTGCAGACTCAAGAGGTTAATTGCAAATAAACTTAATGCATGGTAAGGAACATTTGGGGTAATTTCTCGAAATAGGTTAATTCCATGACAATAATGAACTTTATTCCTAAGTCAGAGTATGTGAAGTGTAAGTTTAAACTGAATGCAGAAATGGATAGAGAGTCACTATGGATAGAGGGGCTATGTGGGCATAGTGAGAAGATTAGCCTTGCAGATGGATTTTGAATGGATTGAAGGGGAGAGAGATGATTCATGGGGTGACCTGCTCTTCTCTGGTCACCCCATGAATCATCTCTCTCCCCTTCAATCCATTCAAAATTCATCTGCAAGGCTAATCTTCTCACTATGCCCACATAGCCCCTCTGTCCATAGTGACTCTCTATACATTTCTGCATTCAGTTTAAACTTCTACTGACCTACAAGTACATTCATTCTGTGGCTCCTCATTACCTTTTCTCTCTTATCTCCCCTTACATCCCTCCTCAGGAACTCTGCTCATCAGGCAGATCCCTCTTATATGTGCCATTTTCTTACACTGCCAACTCCAAATTTCACTCATTCTACAGTACCTTGCTGCATCCTATATCTGGAACAGATTACCTGAGTTGGTACATAAAGCTCCATCTCTGACCCTATTCAAATCCAGGCTAAATCCCACCTCTTCAAGGCTGCTTTTGGATTCTGACCCCTTTGTTCTCTTGCTTACCACTCTTCTGTGTTATAACCATTTCCCCCTTGTTCTACCCTAGTCCTCTGTTAGTTGTATGTGTCTGTCTTGGCTACATTGTGAGTTCCTTTGACCAGGGACTATCTCTTACATGTTCGTGTACAGTGCTGTATATGTCTTGTAGCACTATCAAATATCAAGTAATGGTAGTAGCAGAAATATTTCCCATGCTATCGGGCGTGACGGTTCTTGTTAAAAAGAATTTCCAATCACACCTTGAGAAGTTGCCTATACATGTTGTATCTTATGAACTTCAGAAGGAAGCTATCAGCACAATGCAAGTGCTATAGTGAGCATTAGCAGTAAATTTGAGAGACTGAAGTCATACTTCACATACTCTGACTTAGGAGTAAAGTTCATTATTGTCATGGGATTAACCTATTTTGAGAAATTGCCCCAAAAGTTCCTTACCATGCATTAAGTTTATTTGCAATTAACCTCTTGAGTCTGCTTTAAGTGAATCTGCGCTAACTGCAAAAGTGACAGTGCATGACCATTACTGCATACCAACTGCAATGTGCAGTCCACACCCAATTTCCACCCATTACCTGCCTAGTTCCCATCTCATTCAGCACTAAATAGAGTGGAAGTCTTAGCATGCTGACTATTTTAGTATGTTGCAGCAATCAGTATGGGCTCTTGCTAAAGGTTAGCATGCACTAAATCCTTCAGCAACCGCTTAGTGCACTTCAGAAAACATGCTCTTCATGCTAGATTAAAGGCTCATAATTGCAGAATTCCAAAAAGAGCCTTGCCAGAAAGAGTCCCCCTTTTCAAAGACGAGGAATTTGTAAATTTAGAGGGCATAACATGAAGCTGCAAGGGGGTAAATTGAAAGGCAATGTCAGGAAATATTTTTGCACTGAAAGGGTGGTGGATGCTTGGAATGCCCTCCCGATGGAAGTGGTGGGGGCAAATACAGTGACAGAATTCAAAATGGCATGGGACAGACAAAGTGGATCCCTTTACAGCAACAGGATAAAATCAAAATAAACTTAACTATCTAATTTCTCAACAAACAGGGGTATCCTACACGTAACGGTGGGTTCACCCCTAAACAAAGACATGAGGAGGGGTGGCCTGCATGGAGCAGCAGCTGCACCTAATCTTGCCATCTTACTGGGCAGACTAGATGGACCATACTGGTTTTTATCTGCCGTCATTTACTATGTTATGTTACTATGTTATGTCTCCAACCAAGAGCCATCACTTTAATGACCAGAACAGGTGCATGTGCAAAGGTTGTATAAAAAATAAGGATCTAGGAAGTACACATGCCACATGAGCGATTGATGATGCTTCTCTGCTCGCTCCGAGGCTACCCCTGCAAATAATCTGCAAATTTTTCTTAATTCTCTCACCATGAGCTACAGGCACAGAAGGACATACTCACAGAATCATCTTCTGCTCTGGCTGGAGTCGGAGTAATTCTGAAATGCCTCCAACGACAAAAAAGGGCCGCAAAAAAAATGGCAAAATGGCAGCTACAGCCTTAGTATCTGCAGTGTCTGCATCTCCTGGAATGGAAAGCACAGACTCTGCTCCAGAGGAGTTAGCCGAAGAGGTTGTGAATTTGCTAGACCCAAAATTTGATCATATTATCAAAAAAGTAGAAGACTTGAGGACTCCCTGGCAGACATTGACCAAAGGGTGGATGAGCTGGAACACCACATATCGGCCATGGAGGAATCTGAGGGACAGCACGAGCATGAAAGTAAGGCACAGCACAATTTGAGGCACTAATATCTAAAGTAGATGACCTTGAAAACAGGTCGCAAAGAAATAACTTGAGGATGGTTGGGGTACAAGAAACCTGGACAGACCAAACACTAGCTTCTCTGATAGAAGCCAGGCTACCTAAAGAATTAGGCCTTGAGGAGCTGTTGGGCCAGATCCAGATGGAGCGGGCGCATCACTTGGGTGCCCACGTGGAAGCACAGCAGCGGCCCTGGGTGGTAATTGCGCACTCCTGAATTTCCATCACAAGGTGCAACTTTTGAAAGCATACTGCAAAAAAGGAGAACTTTCATTGGGAAACTACAGTATTCTTCTGTTTCATGACTATTCCACTATTGTGGCAGCTAAGCATAAAGAGTACGCTCCATTCTGTGCTAACCTATTCCGGAGAAAAATTTGATTAATCTTGGCATACATGGTAGTTTTATGGGTCCAGAATGAGGGACAAGGCTGCTCATTTGATAATGTGAATGCCCCATGAAAATTTGTAGCACAGTTGGACGCCACTGGGACGTTGACTACCTGAGGCTGGTAGGCCCATAATGTATTTCAAGCCACCAAGCCATGAACAACCCAGATTCCTGTCTACCGTGCAATAACCAAGAGACATACACATTGGACTCTACTACTTGCGTTGTGTTCAGGAGCAACTTGTGAACAATAAGAACATTGTGCCTCATCTGGGAAGCAGAGAGCAATGAGCATGAGACTCTTCTCGGACATCGGAGACAAATTTGAATATATGGCTCTACTGAAGTTTCCATCTTGTTTCCCCAAAGAGGACATAGAGGATATAGAGGAAGACACTAGCTAGCCCCTCAGTGTCGACTGCGGGCCTATGAGTGTATAATGAGTGTACAAGGGAAGACTGTGGGGGGATTGTTTTCATACTTTGTGTTTGTGTTGGGTTACAGGGTAGGAATGGACAGACATGAGTGACTGGTGGTGAGAGAGATGTATGGAAGATCATGTGGGATTCTGGGGGAGAGGAATGGCTGGAAGGGTGAGTAAATGGGAAAACTAGGAGTAGGGAGGGGGACGGGGAGTTGGAAGGAGGTGGAAGAGGGAGGGAGAGGTTCTCTAGTTTTGTGGTTTCCCTTAGGCAATCTGGGATTTCAGTTGAAAGAGGTGGGGGGACTGATTGATGTTTGCCCAAGGGTTGAGGCTGGACAGCTCTGGGTAGTGAAGATCTATAAGGCTGCTTTTAAGAACCATGCTGAAATGTCAAGTAGTATACGCATAGTAACTTGGAATTTAGAGAGGGGTAAATACGCCTATTAAATGAACAAAAATATTGCAAACCTTGAAAAGGAAGGAGGTACAGGTGGCCCTCCTCCAGGAGACACATTTAAGCATGCTGGAACACTCCAAACTAAAACGTGACTGGGTGGCCCAGGTATATATTGAGCTTCAACAGGCACTCGTAAATGCGGAGTAGCCATCTTAATACGATGGGGTGTTCCCCTCAAAGTCCTATCCAGCGAGGTGGATCCACAGGGTCGATTTCTATTCCTACTTGTAAAACTATACCAGAAGGAACTCCTGCTTGGGAATGTATATGCACCCAATAATTATGACCATGCATTTTTTAAAGGTATAGCCCAATGTATAACGCGCAATCCCCAAGCTCCAGCTTTAATTATAGGCAACTTCAATTGCTCTAATAATTCAGAATAGGATAAATCAGGCCCTTCTGGTAGAGGGGGATGAAAAAACAAAGGGGTGGGATATCTCTATAGGCTAGGGGGCTTGGTGGATGTGTGGAGGACCTTAAACCCTGGATTGCGGGACTATACACATTTATCAAGAGTACATCACACCTGGTCCCGCATAGACTACATCTTAGTCTCAAAGTATAGTTTTGGGCAAATCCCTAAGGTGGATATAGAACCTTTATCGATCTCAGATAATGGCATGGTGTGGATGGACTGGATGGAGAAAGGGCCCCCCTCTAGAACCTTGTCTTTTCCGAGGTATCTATGGGAGGATGAAGATTTCCAGACCTACCTTCAACAGCAATGAGCAGATTATGAAAAATTGAATAAGGCCCATATAGCCCCCCAATCTTTTTCTGGGAGGTAGGAAAGACAGTAATGCAGGGAGCAATCATTGCATATGTGGCCAAACATTGCAAACATGTCGACCCTGCAAGATTAGAAACAAGCGGCTTTGAGACATCCAGGCCCGCTAACAAGCAATGCCTATGCAACCATGCAGGCAACCCTTAATACCTTACTACACAATCAAGCATTGTCCAATATACAATACTATAAACATCAGTTCTTCTGCTATGGGAATAGGATGGGGAAACTGTTAGCTCAGGTTGTGAGGGACTGGGGAGGCCCCCGATTTGTGGCGATGATCAAGAATCCCTCTGCAGTATGGCACAACAATCCTAAACAAATCACGGATGTGTTCTGGTACTTCTATCAAACTTTATATGCAGCAGAGCCAGAGGACCAACAGTCTTATATTTATCTTTGAATGTTTATGGAAGGTTTTGTTACCTTAGTTTATGTTATTGTGGGAAACATATGACATGTAAGCTGATGGACTAGATGCATCGGCAGAGCTAAAGTTCAATGTTTGAAATCTGGGCTATTTGTTAATGTTGGCCTGTGTGTTAGGAAGGTTGTTAATGTATGGTGCTTCACTGTGTTTATCCTCAGCACAGTATTATGGCATGATGTGATGAAAATGACAATAAAAATGAGTTCCGCTAAAAAGTAAGGATCTAAAATTCCCAGGTAGTTGTAAATGAACGTTCATGGATTCACTTTCAGTCCTCGAGGGTCACAAATTGATCACATTTTCAGGCTGCCCCTAATGTTTATATTCATGTTAAAATGAATATGAATGAAATGGATATGCATACAATGGAGGTAGTATGCATATCTTCCTCATGCATATTCAAGAAAGGAAGCCTGAAAACTCAACCTGTCTGCAGTCCTCGAGGACCAACAGTGAATAGTACTGCCCTAGCAAGTAGGAAGAAACTGCCGGTCAGATAATAAAGTACTTGTGATATGGATAAGAGCCCGCATGGAGTTAGCAAAGAGAATTAAGGTCTTACTAATCTATTAGAATTTTTTAAAGGTGTAGATGAGCCGGGTGATATAGTTTGTCTAGATTTTCAGATATTAGACAAGATACTTCATGAAAGATTTCTCAGGAAATTAAAATGCTCTGGAATAGGAGACAATATCCTGTTGTTGACTGATAAATGGTAAAAACACAAGAGGCAAAGAATAGAACTAAGTGGAAAGTGTGCATAGAATACACTTTAAACTGTATGGAGTAGCAGTTGCAATCCTAAAAAGCAATGGTACTACTTTATAAGTTAGGTGAGGGACAAGGGATGTGTATCTACTCAAAGTGGACAAATCACTGCTGGGTAGAGTAGAGGAACTGAATCCCAAAAGAATTCAGGAAGGGGAGTAATAATATCAAAAAATAACAAATAAAAGACCTCTCCTAAAATGGACTACACTGGCTATAATACAAAAAACAAACAAGGGGAGACCCTAATACGTATCTTTAGCTCCATATACCTCCTTGTACATCATACAAAGAAGGATATATCCCTTATATTTATTTATTATTTATTTATTTATTACAGGCTCTTATATACCTCTCTTTGATTGTGAGAAGCAAATCAAACCTAAGCTTTCTTTAGAAGCTCAGATGACAAGACTTCGACTTTCATACTTCGGACACATCATGCGAAGAGAGAGATCATTAGAGAAAGACATCATGCTTGGCAAGATAGAAGGTCAACACAAAAGAGGAAGGCCAGCAATGAGATGGATTGCTACAATAACAGCAGCTACGGGTACCAGTCTGTCAACAATGAGCCACCTGACTGAAGACCGAACACAATTTAGGATAGCTATCCAGAGGGTCGCCATGAGTCGACTCCGACTCGACGGCACTTAACAACAACAACAACAATATACCTCTCTATTTAGTATCAGCGCGGTTCACAATATAAACAATAGACCAGAACAACAAAGTGTTTGGTTTTACATAGAACAGGTACGAGAACTTGGATAAAACATAGGGAAAAATTGTTAACTGAAACTATTTACATGAGTATTTACATGTATATACAACAGGATTTATTCTTAGTTTGAGTAGTGTTCAAAATGGCTGGTTGGTCTAGTAATATTGGGGGAAAAGGTGAGATTTGAGTGCCTTTCTGAAAAGAGTTAGGTCGGTGACAGCTCGAATCTCTGGTGGTAAGGTGTTCCAGCACTTAGGGGCATATTTCAAAACATCAATACATCAGTGTTGCACATTTATTATAACACAATTATAATACAAAATCACAGATATCTAGTACAATATACTGTAATATAAAATGTCAAAACTAAAAAGCAGTAAACAGTTCTTTATACAGACTGTCCACCACAGCCCCTATTCAAACAGGCCCACATTATAACAGATACAGTAGCAGCAAAGTTACAAATAAACATAACACTGGAGCCTTAATAAAAAAACAGTCCTGAGAGCTAACAAGCTCCCACCAATAATGTTACAACCATGGTCAATCGTAGTCACGAAGCTGCAATAATCGCATATTAAATATGTTCTAAGCACAATAAAGTCGCTTAGCTGTGGATTGAAACAATTGTTCAGTTCATAACTTTCTTAATTGCCAATGTCCCGAGTGTTCAAGTAATAAGTAATGTCTTAGCAACACAGAAATGCAGCCAATACCTAATGGCTTCCTTCACCCAACCTGCCCACAGGTTTCGAATGACTGCTTCAGGGGCACGGCAGTGTCACAATATAATCTAGCATACTGCTGCAGTCCCATGGGTGGCTATTCTCTTTATCTGTCTCTTGAATGTGTGTCCAGCTGTATGCTGGATTATACTAGGAGATCACCATGCCCCTGAAGCAGTAATTCGGGTGAAGCAGTAATTCGGGCAGATCGGGTGAACAAATGCATCCAGTATTTGTTTCTTTGCTGTGTTGCTAACACATTACCTGTTATTTGAAAAATGAAGAAAGTTATGAACTAAAGAACATAAATACCTAAACACAACCTTAAAACTAAGATGAAGACAGCAGTCCAGCATCCCTCCACCAAGTATTGTCACGGTGAAAGTATAACTGAACTATCCTGTAACTTAGCGCCCGCATAAATTCCATCCATTCAAGTGTTGAGTCTCTCAGGGTTAACGCTGTTACTAACTCCTTCAAGGATAGCACAACTCTATATGTTTGGATATTGAATCTCTTAAGGTTAGATAACCTACGGAGTTGTGTTATCCTTGTGTTATCCAAACTTATGCAGTTGTGTTAAGAGGTTATTATGTCTGGGAATAACTTTATAAAATTGCCTGCATATTGTATATTCATTACAAACTAAGGTCAAATATGAGAATAAATAGAAAATACTTCTGCGGTAGTCAGGAAAACTTTCCAGAGTACCACCTGCAGATCTCACTTCTCATCGAAGAGCACCAGCAAGTGAAAAATCTGGCAGCCAAGATTCAATTTTGGTTGTAAATTTGCAAAGTGTCGTACATAATGCTTTGGATGGGTTCTAAACATTTCTACATATATTGAGTATGAAGCTGACTGGTGCCACCTTGTCAGCCTTGAAGAAATTGAAATATTCAAGGTAATGTCCACTCTAGCTGTCAAAACAAAAAAAATACTTAATATATTTCTGCAAGATTTAGAACCATATTATTTTATGTCTATATGTAGGATCTTGATTGCTAGAAGGCCACTTGTGCAGTCTCATAACATATGTGGTAAAAAATACCTTAGCTAAGATGATGCATTGTATTACTATTGCTGTGACAGCTGCATGTGATATGCATGGAGGGGTATAAATGGCACATGAGGTGCATGTGGGAATGGGGTTGTGAGTGGGTCTATGTTTTATGGGTGTTTGCATGTGCATTTGGGCTTGTATAAGCTGTGTGTCTGGTGGTACATGAGTTGTGGTTTTGGGGGATGGGATGCATGTGGATTTCTGTGTATACATGTATACTTTAGAAGTGTTAGTGAGATAGCTAACAGCTTCTATCATTTTCCTAAAGAAAGCCATGTTTCTTTTGCCTTTTTGAAGTTCTTTTCACTGACTTAATGCTTCTGGTTTAAAATTCATCCAAGATATTCACATTTTCTTCCTGCCTGAAAAAGCTGTTGAACTTCTGTCTTTTTTTTTTTTTTAAACTTTGAGGAGTTATGGTATTATGGTATTGAGACAGACAGAAACACAGACGGACAAAGAGATCGATCACTTTTATGTAATTCCTTCAAACGTTCTGCGTGTTGTAAAGCACAAGAAAGAATAACAGGACTCAGGCATAAGGAAATGATATAGTCTGTGGCTTAGAACAGGACAGGTATTAAATATTTCCCTGCACACTCATTTACATGCAATTTACTGCTATTCAGATCTCTAAAGAGGACCTGCTTTCGAAGTGAATTGTATTTTAACTTCTGGCTAGCCCAAATAGCTATCCACCAGCAAAATAGGTAAATCGATCCCCAAATAATTTCATGTTGGTTTTATTCATAAAGCAAATGATAATATCATATTTGATTGCTCATCGACAGTGTCATACTTGATTCCTTTCCAGGAATATAAAACCTTCTAAAAGAATAGTTTTGATTTGATTATGCTTTCGGGGTAGTTACCAAAGGTAGGGCAGTCAAACCAGAGAGTAGACATTCGCCATTCATGTATACGAGTATGTGTCGGCCTTCTGCTTATGCTTCCAAATTGCTTTTGTCTCTCTCCACACAGTATCATTAAGAGGAGATCATGCAGGTGCTCTAGTATATGTTATCTTCCCTCTCCTGTGACATTATTAATTTCCTGAGCTGAAGGAAATTTCTACAAGGAAGTAGGAAGGCACCAAAGGCTAGTTGAGATAATTGTACTTTCATAAGAATTTGTGAGAAATTAACAAATCTGTACAACTTTTATTTAGTTTTCCCTTGGTGATTAACTGGCATTGATATTCTGGCTGCCAAAAAGAAGGCTAATAATTAGTTCTGCTCAGTGCAGCTGATGTTGAACCTGATCATTCTGTTTCTGCAGCTGTCTAAGATTTTTGCTCCTCTCTGGTATTCCTGGTACTGGGCTTATTAGCCTGCCATCAGGAGCAGTAATTGCTGTTTGCTAGCAGAGAATTTCACAGAGCAGGAACATTCAAATGAGTTGCATGCCAAAAGAATTGCCCCAATAGTGGCTGAATTGCCCCAGTAGTGGCAGAAATAATAGTTCTTTTGCAATCTCATTCTTTATTATCCATAATCTGCCCCATTCCTTTAGGTGTTTTATTTATTTATTTTATTTATTACAATTTCTTATATACCGTGCTATTCGGCATCAGCGCGGTTTACATCATAACACAATGACCATAACAACAAGCTGTCTGGTTTTACATCGAACAGGAGTGCAAACTTGGATAACAGGGCTTAACTATATACATGAGATATTTACACGGAACAAGGTTAGGTAAAAATCACATAACAAATGTAAGGGTCTTTCTCAGTGAGTCATTTCTTCAGAGGGGATATCTAGGTTCAATTGCTGGTTGGGTAGTATTGGAGGAAAAGGTGGGATTTGAGTGCCTTCCTGAACTGATATAGGTCGGCAATGGCCCTAATGTCAGGGGGTAGAGCATTCCAGCATTTGGGGACATAGAAACTGAACGCCCTGCTTGTGGTTGTCATGTTGCACTTTGTCCATGCCTTTGGGGTTGTTAGAAGGTTTACGGCTGTTGCTCTTCTGGATCTGTTGGGGGGGACCATGTGAATAAGATCTGTGAGTGAGGAGGATGAAATACCTTTGATTGCCTTGAATGATAGGAGTAGGGTTTTAAAGATGATCCTCCCATGGATAGGTAGCCAGTGAAGTTGTTTGAGAATGGGAGTCACGTGGTCGCCTCTGGAGGCTCCGTAGAGGACCCTTGCTGCGGAATTCATTGTCAACTGTAAGGGGGTTAGTGTGGATTGGGGGAGACCTTGAAAGATGGCGTTTGCAAAGTCAAAGTGTGGCAGGATTAGCGCTTGGTATATGGTCCGGAAATCGTCTGGGTCCAACAGGGAGCGTTACCATCTGGTGGGCGAGGCATTTTTATTGCTATATCTGATTGTATTGGTAGGGATAATAAGATAGATAGGTATATGCACCCATTTACCTTGCTCTCTAACAAAGTACCATGACTCACTATAAAGTTTGCCTGAGGGGTTTTCCATCTTAGCAAACAGTCCAACACATATAATTTAATTGAGTTTTGCTCTCATCTTGGTCTGACCTTTTTTATGGTGATAGTTGGGTGGTTGAGACCTTTTTTGGTTTTGTCAAAATTAGTTTAATGGAGAAATAGCAGTGGTGTGTCTTCCCTCGGTTTCCATCACACAAACCATTATACATACAACCCTTTCACAATGACAAATGCCCACTCTACTGAAACAAAGCTCAGTCCGACCAGTCCTAAAAGGCTCAAACCTTGACTGTGCCTCCCTGAGCTCGTATAGACTGATCTCCACTATTCTGTTTCTATCAAACAATACAGAAAACAGTTCAAATGTAACATCAAAGCTACATTAATAACTCACGCCCCCTAGACCCTTAGCAACATAGATTTAGAAAGAATCACAGCATGGATACTCTGCTTACGTCCTACTAAACACAGTCCTAACATGCACCCAAAATACCACCCAAGGATCCCTCCTCACATTCCTCGACTTCTCTTCTGCTTTTGATTCCCTTCCCCAACACCAGCTCATACAGAGACTCTAAGAAATTGTGATCCGTGTTACTACATTAAGATGATTCCATTCCTATTTGGAAGACAGGAGCCAACAAGTAAGAATAAGCCACAAGACTTCTTCATTTACTCGACAATGAGGAGTACCCCAAGGCCCAAGCCTATCAGCCTTCCTATTCAACATCTTCCTTCAACTGCTATGCTCGATCTTCAAGGAACACAATATTCAGTACCAGATATAGGCAGCAATATCATGTGGTTTGTTTCATTCAACATCTCATCACCAAACTTCACCTGCATATACAAATGTTTCATGGATGAGGCAATGGCTACAACTTCACAACCTCATTATAAACCAAGAAAAGTCAGAGGTTCTCCACATCTTCTCAGACCTATCCTTCTTTCCTCCACAAACTCTGAATCTGGGGAACTTCGTCATCCAAGTGAAATCAGAAATCAGGTACCTCAGCATAATATTGTACCAGAAACTTAACATCCAAGCACAAATAAAGAGAATGACTAATTCAATCTATAACAAATTAAGAATGCTGATGAACCTACATCCCTTATTAAGTCCAGATCCATTCCGAACAGTATGCCAGGCCATAATTACCCCCATCTGGGACTACTACAATATTATTTACCATGGCCTCCCAAAACAATCCCTAATCCTCTCCAAATGGCCCAAACTACCACAGCAAGAAAAACACAGGTACACTACCAAAAAACTGCCTCCAGTTTTGCAACTGATTCCTATAGATTTTGGGGTGCTGAATCCAGGAAAAATAGCCAAAATGTTCCATCACGTCACGTTTTCTTGCAAAATTAGATTTCTTACCCATATAAGGAATGTTCACATAATTTCTTTTTAGCTGACTGCAGTTTATTTTCTTGGCCCAAAATAGAGGTTGTAATGGTTAACTAACTAGAAACACTCCCTCATGATATTTTAGAGTGTTTTTGTATTCATTTTATACATTAACAGGACAATTGGGAGGCGGGGGGCTAAATCCAATACTCGCGCTGGCGCATGTTCTTTCCTGTTCGCCTCGCCTCGTTCGCTCTCGCTCAAACACGGTGGTTGCGACATGAACGTTCCTGTCAAATTTCAGTTTCTTGCAAGTTCATTATTACCTTTTGTTTGCTCAGTCGTAATCCAGCTTTATTCCGAAGTGGTTCACTACAGTTGTAGTTTGCAGTGCTGTGTATTTGTGATGGCTCACAGAGCCAGAGGTTGCGTCAACTCTCCGGACAGTTTTTGTTTTATTTGTGGGGAATATACCGTGAAAAAGCGGCAGAGGAACATTTCTGCATTTATTAAAAAAGTATATTTCGCCTATTTCGGTTTGAAGTTAGGCGATCAAGACAAACCGTGGGCTCCTCACAAAATGTGCAAGACATGTGAGGAAGATCTACGCTTATGGATGAAAGGTAAAAAACAAGCATTTCGTTTCGGAATACCTATGATGTGGCGTGAACAAAGAGACCACAGCAGTGACTGCTATTTTTTGCTCTTGCATTGTGAAGGGATACAACTTAAAAAATAAGAACGTAATAAGTTACCCCAACCTTCCCTCAGCAATTAGACCTATGCCTCATAGCAACGAAGTACCTGTGCCTGAACCACCAAAATCTTTGGATCATATTTGTGTGGACGGTTCTGATCATGATGAGACTCATCAGATGGCTTTTCCCGATGAGTCCAGTACTTCCGAGTTTGAAACTGAACCAGATCCGAAACCTGAACTTTTCTCTCAAGCTGAATTGAATGATTTAGTCCGGGATTTAGGACTCCCAAAAGATGCTGCCCAACTGCTAGGTTCTCGGCTTAAACAGAAAAATCTATTGTCACCAGGAACAACTTTTTATTGGTACCGCAACCGCGAGACACAATTTTTGAAGTATTTCAGAAAAGAGGAAGATTTGGTATTTTGCAACGATATATACGGAGTGATGGAAAAGTTTAAACTCAAGTATGATCCTGCTGAATGGCGGCTGTTCATTGATTCGTCAAAAGACAGCATAAAAGGTGTTCTTCTTCATAATGGCAACACATTCGCTTCAGTTCCTATTGCTCACTCTGTTATTCTCCAAGAAAAATACGAGAATTTGGCCCTGATTCTTCAGAAGATTCGTTATGATGAGCATAAGTGGATGATTTGTGGAGACTTTAAAATTCTATCCATGCTATTAGGGCAGCAATCCGGTTTCACCAAATATCCCTGCTTCCTTTGCTTGTGGGATAGCCGGGCCCACGACCTACACTGGGGGAAAAAAGACTGGCCAAATCGGGAGTATTTGAAACCCGGTGAGAAAAATGTTTTTCATGAGAGCTTGGTACCTCGTGATAAAATTCTATTACCACCTCTCCACATTAAGTTGGGTCTCATTAAGCAATTCATCAAGTCCCTTCCAAAAGATGGTGAGTGCTTTCGGTACCTTTGCTCAAAGTTCCCCCGACTTTCTGAAGCAGAGCTAAAGGAAGGAGTGTTTGTTGGCCCTGATATAAGGAAACTCATTTCAGATGGAGCATTCGCTGAAACGATGTCTGAGAAGGAAAAAGAAGCCTGGGATTCCTTCAAGGATGTTGTTCTCAAATTCTTGGGGAACAGGCGGGGTGAGAACTATAAGGATATTGTTGCCAGGATGCTCAATGCCTTCAAAGAACAAGGCTGTAACATGAGCCTGAAAGTCCATTTCTTGCACTCCCATGTGAACTACTTTCCCGAAAACTTGGGGGCGTACAGTGAAGAACAAGGTGAAAGGTTTCACCAGGACATCAAGGACGCAGAGAGAAGGTACCAAGGAAGATGGAACACCACTATGATGGCTGATTTCTGCTGGTTGCTGCTGCGGGAAGCCCCAGATGAAAAATACACCAAGCAGCGCACCAAGAGAAGCATTCGGGGGAAGAAGAAACGGGCCCACCAGGAGATTGATTGACCCAAGAATGACTTTAAAATCTAAACTGTGTTGACAAATATCGTGTTTTTACTAAACTTTGAAATATAAATTTGCTAGTTATTACCACAGTGTCGGATCTCATTTATTAGAATTTTATTTTCACACCATCGGGTGTTTGTCTTCATGTATTGCAATGGTGCGGTTTGCGTTTTCTATTCTTACATACATACCTGTACAACATTTTTTGCACATTTCTTTGCTTTGCTTTGTGTATAACCTCGCTCTTATATGCTCAATGTTTGTGCACATGTATGTGGCTGTTTTAAGTGTAGACAATTTTGCTACCATCACAGTGTGTTTTGTTGACATTACTCTATTCTTATGTGCTGCCTTGTTACAATTTTCTTTATTCTTATTTGAATAACTACTAAACAATTAGTATAAAGAATTCATCCAAGAAACTTTTATCTCGATCGCACTCAATCTGAAACGTTCACCTCAAACTGAGGCAGCCATGAGGTTTAGCTGTAGGTAGCCCTTCCCCCAAGCCATGCGGCAAGCCATGAGGTTTAGCTGTAGGTAGCCCTTCCCCCAAGCCATGCAGCAAGCCATGAGGTTTAGCTGTAGGTAGCCCTTCCCCCAAGCCATGCGGCAAGCCATGAGGCTTTTACATAAAGTAATCAGCCTGCTATTTCAGTGGACACCCTTCCCCCACTTCAGGTCTGAGCACAATATCCCCTAGCCCAGAAATCAACAGACCAGAGCACACCGGTTTGGACAGGTCACCCAGGTACCTTCCCCAGGGGCTGCTGATTGGTGGGCAGGAAATACCTGTGGCAAATGGGATTGTAGAAAGAGTTTAAAACTGTACTGTATATAAGGCATTGTAGGCCGTCCCTCGGGGCTCAGACTTTTTTGTTGGAGGGTACCGGCTCTCTGTCTGATCCTGTGTGCACATTAAAGATCCTGTTTGCATTCCAGCCTGTCTGTGAGTCTTCCTTCTGTGGGTGAGTGATTGAATAAGAGCTTTTCACAGCATTTGCTATAACAAAACTGCTAACCCAATGTAGCAAAAAATCTGTACGTGATGGAGCAAATTGGCTACCAGATTTGGATTCAGCGCACCAAAAAACGTAAAAATCAATCGAAACATTAGAGGCAGTATAAAAAAAATTTTTTTTAGTGTACCTGTGTAATCCATGGAGTTCCTAACATGCTCACATTACCCCCATTCTACGATATCTTCACTGGCTCCCTATCTCTGCAAGAATAAGATACAAGGCACTTATAACATTCAAAGTCATACACAATGAATCTGCACCCTGCCTGCAGCCCCTCCTGTCTAGACCCAAGAATGACAGACTTTGTAGGCACAGCTCTCTTAAACTCCTCTCCATTCCAACCCAGAAAATCAGAAGCAAACAATCCACATGCAACTGTGCATTCTCTCTCTTTGCCCCCACTGTCAGGAACATCGTACCCACAGACAGGGCCGGCCCGTCCATTGAGCAAGAATGTTTTTTGCACAGGGCCCCGCGTTTCAGGGGGCCCCGCGCAAAGAACATTCTGCTTTTTTTTTTTTTAATTACATTTTTAAAAAAAAACTGTCTCTGGCTGCTGCCGCTGCCGCATCCGTCGCAGCAGCGGCAGAATGGAGTGTCCCGCGGGGCCCCCTCTCCTCGTTGAGCCCTCTGCAAGGGCTTTCAGATTTGCGAAGGGAGAGTGCTCCCTCACGTCTCTGTAAAGCCCGCAGGGGCTAATGGGAAATTTCCCATCAGCCCCTCGCGTCTAAAGGGGCAGATGGGAAATTTCCCATTAGCCCCTGCGGGCTTTACAGAGACGCGAGGGAGCACTCTCCCTTCACGAATCTGAAAGCCCTTGCAGAGGGCTCAACGAGGAGAGGGGGCCCCGCGGAACACTCCATTCTGCCGCTGCTGCGACGGACGCGGCAGCGGCAGCAGCTAGAGCCAGGTGGGTTGTTTGTTTTAAATTTGCCTGAAGGGAAGGGAAGGGAAGGGGGGGGGTTAAGACTGGTAATGGGCTGGGGGGCTGATGGAGGCTGTCGGGACATGTGCTGGGGGGGGGTTAGGACTGGAAATGTGCTGGGGGGGTAGGACTGGAAATGTGCTTGGGGGGGGTTAGGACTGGAAATGTGCTGGGTGGGGGGGGGGTTAGGACTGGAAATGGGCTGGGGGGGGTTAGGACTGCTAATGGGCTGGGGCTGATGGAGGCTGAATGGAAATGGGGTGAGGGGGGGTTAGGACTGGAAATGGGCTAGAGGGGGGTTAGGACTGGAAATGTGCTTGGGGGGGGTTAGGACTGGAAATGTGCTAGGGGGGTTTAGGACGGGAAATGTGGGTGGGGGGGGTTAGGACTGGAAATGTGCTGGGGGGGGTTAGGACTGGAAATGTGCTAGGGGGGGTTAGGACTGGAAATGTGCTGGGGGGGGGTTAGGACTGCTAATGGGCTGGGGCTGATGGAGGCTGACTGGAAATGGGGTGAGGGGGGGTTAGGACTGGAAATGGGCTGGGGGGGGTTAGGACTGGAAATGGGCTAGGGGGGTTAAGACTGGTAATGGGCTGTGGGCTGATGGAGGCTGACTGGAAATGGGGTGATGGGGGGTTAGGACTGGAAATGGGCTGGGGGGCGGGTGGTTAAGACTGGTAATGGGCTGTGGGCTAATGGGGGCTGTCTGGAAATAGGGTGATGGGGGGTTAGGATTGCTAATGGGCTATGGGGGGGTTAGGACTGCTAATGGGCTATGGGGGCGCTAGGACAGGAAATGGGCTGATGGGGAGGGGTTAGGACTTGAGGTGGGCTGATGTGGTTAGGACTGGTAATGGGCTGTGGGCTGATGGGGGGGTTAGGACTGGCAATGGGCTATGGGGGGCTGACTGGAAATGGGCTGATGGGGTTAAGACTGGAAGTGGGCTGATGGGGGGGTTAGGACTGGTAATGGGTTATAGGGGGGGCTTAAACTGAAAATGGGTTGATGGGGGGCTAGGACCGGTAAAGGGTAGGGGGATTGCTATGACTGGAAATGGACTGAGTGGACGGGGAGGCTTGAACTGCAAATAGCTGATGGGGAGGGAGCTTGGAATGGAAATGGGCTGTGAGGGAAGGGAGCTAGGACTGAAAATGGGCTGATGGAGCAGCTAGGATAGGACTGGAAATGGGCTGTTGGGGGGGAGCTAAGATTGGAAATGGGCTGTGGTGGGGCTTGAATTGAAATGGACTCATGGAGGGGCTAGAACTGGAAGTAGGCTCATGGGGGGGCTTGGACTGGAATTGGGCTGAGTGGAGGGGAGCTAGGATTTGACATGGGCTGTTGGTGGGGCTAGGAAATGACTAGAAATGGGCTGATGGGGGGCTAGGATTGGAAATGAGCTGATGAAGGGACTCAGACTGAAAATGGATGGGGGAGCTAGGACTGGAAATGGGTTGATGGGGGGCTAGGACTGGAAATGGGCTGATGCAGGGACTAGAAGGGAATGGATGCTGGGTGAGACTGGAACTAGAAGGGAGCTGATGTTGGGGGAGGATTAGAATGGGATGGGGCTGGGAGAGTAAAATGGAGAGGGGAAAAATATTTTGTGTGGGAGGGATGAAAAATCTACAATTGGCCGGGTATTGGGAGAGTAAGTGGGGATTGAGGATGGAGGGGTAAAATTTGTGTGGATGAAATAAGAATGAGGAAAGAGCAAAAGGAGAAAGATTAGTATGTTAAAGTAGATGTAGAGAGAGAGGATGGAAAGAAAACTAGAAGAGAGAAGAAAGGACAAATGGACAGCATACGATGGAAAGTTAGCAGAAAACATGAAGAAACCAGAAGAAAGTGGCTGGAGCAATTGCAACTGAAAAAAAATGCACAAAAGGTAGAAAGATATCTCTTTATTTTGAATTTATTAACTGGAATATGAAAGCTCTGGGAAATGTGCATCATTAACGTCTGCGCTTTGTTTGGTACAAGAGGAAATTGATTTATAGTTTTATTTCTACAGTGTTGTTGTACATTCCAAGTTTGGCTTTTGGGGTTCCCAGTTTAATTATTGCCTTCCTGTTTCTAAATTGCGATTCCTTGTTTGGTGATGGTCTATGTTCTGCATGTGTAACTGAGCTGAGGTATTCTGTTTATGTAATTCCTATTTGACATTGCCACTTGTTCTCTTTCCCCAGTATTCTCTGAAATGTACTGGTTTAATATTTGCAGTGTTTCCTTTTGATAGGTAGGGTCTGGTGCTTTGAGAGTCCTGGTAATGCTGTCAGGATACAGCGGGTTTGCTATGGGTTCTAAATGGACAGCGTTTGTAGTAGTTCCTAATGTGCCTGGCGGTTGGCACTGGATTATAGTAATGTAGAAATCTTTTAGTCTTTCTTTATCCATACACTCATTAAGAGACATGTTTACTAAAAGTTAGTGAATTTGTAACATTATGCAAATATTTATGCAAATAACTCCACTTATGCAAATGAGGCCCCGCACCGAGTCTCCGCACATGGCCACGCACCCCCCTTGGGCCGCCCCTGCCCACAGATCTGAGAGGACTCTTAGATCAAACAGACTCCAGGAAGAGAATAAAGGCCTTCCTTTTCAAGGAATACTTTAGCTCTGACCCTACTGAAGGCCCTAGAACACCTAATCACTTAGGCTCACTACTAGCTTTCACAGTACCTGAAAATGTTAAAAGATCTGTGATTGTAAATTAACTTGAAATGTACATAGTTATATAACTCCCTTTTACCTTCTTACCTATTACTATGTTCTTGTTCTTTGTACAACAGTATGCATCATCTGGCCCTGTTACGGTTTTTGTTATATGTAAAGTGCTTTCAATGGTAGATAGGCGGTGTAAAAATAAGTTTACATAAATAAATATATCAGTTCAAGCAGACAGAAACTGGTTGTTCCACTCTTCTGTCCAAAAATGTTATGAAAAATATGCACTGCTTTCATTCTTTAGCAGTAAGCTACAGTAGTCAGTTTTACAATTAATAGAAACATAGAAATATGACTACAGAAAAAGACCACATGGCCTATCTAGTCTGTCCTTCCACATCAACAACTACAACAGTCCACTTTTTAACTTTAGAGATCCTCTGTGTTGGTCCCATGCTTTTTTGAATTCAGTTACTGTCCCCATCTCTACCACCTCCACTGGGAGACTATTCCACGGATCCACCACTCTTTCCGTAAAGAAATATTTCCGCAAATCACTCCTGAATCTATCCCCCTTCATCCTCATCCCATGTCCCCTCATAGCAGAACTTGCTTTCAATTGAAAGAGGCTCTCTCCCTGAACATTTATGCCACAGAGGTAGTTAAACATCTCAATTATATCACCTCTATCTCGCCTTTCCTCTAAGGTGTACATATTAAGATCCTTAAGTCTGTTCTCATATGCTTTATAATGAAGCCCACTAACCATTTTAGTAGCCACCCTCTGCACCGACTCCATCCTGTTCACATCCTTTTGAAGGTGTGGTCTCCAGAATTGCACACTATACTCCAAATGAGGTCACACCAAAGACTTATACAGAGGCACTATCACCTTCTTTTTTCTGCTAGCCATTCCTCTCCGTATGCACCCAAGCATCCTTCTAGCTTTTGCGGTCACCTTTTCTACCTGTTTAGCTACTTTAAGATCATCAGACACAACCACGCCCAGGTCCTGCTCGTCTTTAGTGGACAAAAGTATTTCACCCCTTATACTATATTGCTCCCTTGGATTGCTGCAGCCCAAATGCATGTCCTTACATTTTTTAACATTAAATCCCAGCTGCCAGGTTCTAGCTGGGATTCTTCAAGCTTAGCTAGATCCCTCCTCATGTTATCTACAACTTGCTGGGTGTCCACTCTATTGCAGATTTTGGTATCCGCAAAAAGGCAAACCTTACCCTACAGCCCTTCCTCTATATCACTAACAAAGATGTTAAAAAGAATCGGACCAAGGACAGATCCCTGGGGCACACCAGTTAAGCAGAAGGAAATAAAAAAGCATGACCAATGGCGAATCTCAATCAGGAAAATTGCTTTGGGCAATAACTGCATGCAAAGGATTCTGCAGTATAACTGGGGATGAGCATTTATTTCCAGCCAGCCTTCATCCTGACATCTTTAGATAATTGACCTTTATAGAAATGATAAATTGGGGCTTCCCAAATCTCTCCTAGAGATCACACAGTCAGTTGGATTTTTGAGGTATTCACAATGAATGTGCATTAGAGAAACTATCACATGTGGGGGGAATTTAATAAACATTTTCCTTGCTTAAAATGCTGATTTATGCACAGAAAAGACCTCTTATATAACTGGATCATGCCTAAAAGTAGGCATGAATCAAAATGGCATGTACTTATAAACTAGGTATGTTTAGGGGAGGAGTTAGGGTAGTACATGGGCAGAGATACAATCTAACATCTCAGCAGTACAGTTACCTCAAAATGTGTTTTTCCTCTTCATTGAACTTAAAGGCTAGAGGAAAAAAACCAGCAGCTGAAAAGCTTTACCTAAAACTGAAAAATTCCTCTCTGCAAACAGCTATAAAAATATACCAAAAATGTAAGCACAATAAAAAAAAAGTTATCTAGTAGATGTGTTCAGGCAAAAAAAATCTTTCATTTAGTTTCTTGTGTTATTTGCAGTTTTGTTCCATTTTATTCTGTTCATTTTAATACATTTTTGTTTTGTTTCATTTTGTTGTTCTAAATTTTTATTCAGGGCAATTTTGTTAATTAAAGAGGCAGCCGTGGCTGCTAATCTACATGAAAAACAAAGCTGAAAGGTTAGAGGTTTCAAGCAAATAAAAATCCCAACTGGCTTTTTTTTTCACAGTCAAAGGCCAGCCTTGAACCAGGGACCTTAGAAGACAGGCATCTAATGCATGAGCTTTTATGTCTCCATGGGGGGCTAGCTCTAGCTAAACTGCTCTTAATGCCTGTATTTCTGCTGATCTTTGTTCTTGTTTCCTGATTGGCCAAAGGTTTGTCTGGTTTGGAGCTCTATGGAAAATACTAATTGTATTTTTTTATTTTATATTTATTGAATTTTTCTTAATACATATCCAAGTATCCACTTGTTTAGAAAAAGGAGCATAGCAAATGAAATAATACATAAGGAAACCAACCACATGCAGTGAAAAATATACAAAAAGCTAGATCCCACAAGTGAGTGGAGTGGAATGGAGGAGTGGCCTAGTGGTTGGGGCAAGGTACTTCAGGCTAGAAGGTCAGGGGTTCAAATCCCACTAGAGGACAGCAACCTTGGGCTGGAAGGACTGGGGTTTCTAGTCCCACAGGTGCTCCTTCTGGTCTTGGTCAAGCCACTTAACCCTCCATAGCCCATGTTCCCTGTAAAATAGTTATCTCCAAGTTATAATGCCCTGTTCAATGTAATTTCAGTTTGTTCAATGTAAACCGCACTGATGCAGAATAGCACAGTATATAAGAGAATGTAAATAAATAAGTCCCAAATCAAAGGATGGTGTGATTCTTAACATGCCTAAAAAAGAAAAGAACCCCACAATAGGGCAACAAAAGAAAATAAGAACAAACCTGAGTGCAATGAAAACTAATAATTCAGAAGGCTGATAGAAAACATAATATACTGAATTGTATTTAACTGGACACTTGCAGGAACATTTGAAAAGAAAAGATCCCCCAACTGCAGAACACCCATCTTCAATAACAAAAAATCTCTATGATGTTTCTAAGGGGTATGTTTACTAAAACCCCGGTAGAGTGCGGGCCCCAGTAGTGTGCAGGTGCCATATAAGGAGTGGGTGTTCCGTCCTGAAAAAGAAAAGCCGGAATTTACATATGCGCTAAGGTGCGCGGCGCCCATGTGCGCCCTGCACCTTAGCGCATGAGATAGCTGCGCAGGAGGCATAAGTGGCACGCTGAAGTGCAAGAAAAAGAGCAGAGCCACAGCACAATGGTTAAGACACTGACCAATGGTGCAGGGATTAGGGGTTCAATCCCCCACAGTGCCCAATGAAGACAGCTGGATGAGGTGTTAATCTATGAGGCACAGAAATACTGGGTGGCATAAGGCAGTGCACTAATGTTTTTGGCGGCATATTAATACTGGGCGGCATAAGGCAGTGCGCTAATGTTTTTGGCAGCATATTAATACTGGCGGCATAAGGTGGCGCGCTGATGTGCAGGAAGAAAAGCAGAGCCACAGCACAATGGTGCAGGGATCAGGGGTTCAATCCCCCACAGTGCCCAATGGAGACAGCTGGCTGAGGCATTATTTTAGGAGGCATTTAAATGATGGGCGGTATAAGGCGGCGCGCTAATGTTTTAGGAGGCTTTTTAATACTGGGCGGCATAAGGCAGCGCGCTGATGTGCAATCACAGTAACAGAACCACAGCACAATGGTTAAGACACTGACCAATGGTGCAGGGATCAGGAGTTAAAGTGCCCAATGAACAAGGCTGGCTGAGGCATAACATATTATGGGGAAGAATGCTTTAGGAGGCATTTTATTCATATTTTAATTATCACTACTAGCAAATGCACTCTCAAAGCGTGTTAACATAAGGCGCCCTATAAGGCACATTTTAAAGTGCACTGTCAGCCAAGGCACCCTAGAATGTTGCTTATAGGGCACTTTAGAGGGTGCCGTATGAGGTACCGCAAGGTCAGAGTACTGTTTTTTATGGCAGCACTGTGCAGTTTAAGGAATGAAAAGCATAAGTAGGTGCGCAGACAGGCAAGGAGGAGCAGCAGTGGAGCACAATGGTTAAGGCACTGACTGCTGATACAGGGGTCATGAGTTTGCTCCCCAGTGTGCCTAATACGTAAGACTGGCTGTGGCATCAGCTTTGCATTGTACATATTTTGTCCTGCAGCACTTTATTTTTATGTTATTAATTGCTGCCAGCAAACACGCCCTCACGTGCTGTAATTGAAGGTGCCGTATAAGGCACCCTATAAGGCACTCCATAGGGCACATTATAAATTGCACTGTCCGCCACAGCACCCTAAAATGTCCCCTATAGGGCACCCAATAGGTTGCATCACAGGATATTGTATAGTGCACCTTATATGGACGGGAACCATAAGGTGCCCTATAGGGCGCCCTATAAAGCACCCTCAGAAGCACCTTATGGGTACAGTATGCTGAGGGTGTTTTTGCTGGCATCAAAATATGTACATAAAAAAAAATGCATTGGACAACCCTATCAAATAACCCCACGGTGGGTTTGAACCCATGACCCCTGGTTTCAGAGGCAGGGAAGTAACCATTGGGCTACAGCTCTATAGCTGCTAGCAAGCCCCTGGCTGGCTGCAGAGAGCATGCACGTCACCACGCAGACAGTCTGCTGTGGTCACCAGGATAGGGTTAGCCCACCCATACCCATGATGCACTGCACTTGCAAATCAGCTGTCCACAGATTAACACAAGATGGGCAATGCACCCCCACAGCACCTCGGCCCGGTAGAGGGAAGTGACCACGTGCACCCACACACCACCTCGGCCTGGTAGGGGGTACTGACCGCGTGTTTTACTGGCACAGAGTACCTACACACCGTCACATTGTGCGGGTACTGTGCTCACCCTGAGGGTGCAATGAGGCACCCAGGATCAGGTCCACAACACCTTGCATGGCTGAAAGAGGCCATGCCAGAGGTCCAAAGCAGTGTTAATGTGTGAGATAGATAGTTCCTGCACAAACACCTTGGATATCTCTGTCTGACTCAGTCAGGTGTAGCCCCTATGGACCCCCAGTTGGGCCATGCATCTCTTCCCCCCCCCCCCAAAGGGCGGCAAACAGGGTCTCCCATCAATAGATCCACATTCTACCACCCTGCAAAGGTGGCAGTAGAGGGGTCCATCAACCCCAGTCCTGCGGAGGAGCAGACACCCCACAGGGCAATCAATGCAGCTCTATACACATCCATAACACAATAGCAGACAGACATTAGGCTTGGATATGGTGAGCTGCACCCCACCACCATCTGATATTCTCCTGCAGCAATTCATCATCCACTGCACCCTGCTCCATCACAACACATACCAGCTGCAAACAGTGTGCTAGTTAGTCCACAGTGCATGTTCCCAGTGGAGATGCATGCACCCAGAACTAGGATGTCAGCATACACAGCAAGCAGATAGATCAGTGACTGGGCCCCAAAAGGAAACCCATATCTATCACATGAGAGAAATACTGTATGGCACTATGGGGGTGCCTAGCCTTGCTGTGGTCACTGCACAGTCAGGGTGAGAGTGAGCTTTCAGCAGGACATACTGAGGTCACCCTGTCCGTGTAGGTGGCGGCCGGGCACTAAAATGTCCCAGCCAGTGCCCTATGCCCTGTGCAGATGCACCCTGGCCAGGCCACCCTGTACAGCCTATACCCATGGTACCTTGCTCCTCATTATGCACATTGGCAGCCCAATACTGGCAACATTGCTGGCAGTGTGGGCTGTGGAAGGTGTTTGCAGCCACCACACACTGGATAGACAGACAGCCACCCCACACCTATGCCAGCATTGTGCTACTATAGAGGGGTTCAGCAGCCATACCCACCACACCAGTCCTGGGCACAGTACAGGCATGGATATGGTACGCAATACTGTTGGGGCTCACTTCCCAGGGCGGTAAACACTGTCAGAGACCAGACCTGCAGCACACACCACAGACATCAGAATGATTGTTATGGTGGAGCCCAAGGAGCAAAATGTGCTTAACGTAGGAATTGATATCTGCCAGTTATCATGGGAAACATTTGATAGCTGTGTACCATATACCCAGATGTAGGGTGGCATTGCTAAGGTATGCAACTGCTAGTATTGGGAGATACAGGCAGGGCCCAATGTCCTGCCTCTCCAGGAGGCATTGGCCAATGGGGCCTGTGTGTGTGGGTGTGGGTGTGTCTGGCCCTGTTGGCTGCTGCTTTAGGGCAGAGTTTCCCAACTCCAGTCCTGGTGTTCCAAACACTGTTCGGGTTTTCATGCTGTCCCTCATAAATATGCATGAGCTACATCTGCATACCAAGGGGGTGCTGCATAGATATGCAGCACAGGCATCTTTATTAGAGGCAGCATGTAACCTGAATGGTGTGGGGCCCTCCAGGACTGCATTTGGGAGACTCTGCTCTAGGTAATGCGGCTGTTTATGGTGTCTGTGTTTGGTGTGGTAAAATATAGGCGTATTAACCATGCGTATGTTCTCAGCAATAAAGGTTTGTCCTTACTATCACGGTTTAGTTGTGGGAAAAATATGTGGACAGGATTGGAGGTAGCCCCAGCTGGCTTTTGAATCTGTGACCTTCTGTTTCTGCACACACTGTCTGTGTGCACTGCACCACCATGTTGCCACAGATATGCTGCCTTCCCTGGGGAGTCCATGACTGTACATCCAACAGAGCCTGTCTGTTGCGGTGGACGGTGCCAGCCTGCACATGCCTAGGCCACTGTCTGCTGTGGCTTGCAGCCACTGCCCCCTCCACCACCTGTACCCTCCACCAACATGCAGACATGTCCTTATCTGGGAAAAAGCATATGACCTGATTGAGTTGTGGCACTCCAGGACTGAATTTGGGGGACTCGGCTGTAGGTAATGCCCATTGTTATGGTTTGTGTGCGGTGTAGGGTAAAATATGGGTGTTTGAACCATGCTTATGTTCTCAGCAATAAAGAAGTGTCTTTACTATCACTGTTTAGTGGTGGGTAAAACTATAGAGATGGGGTTGGCAGGTGCCCCAGCTGGGATTTGAACCTGTGACCCTCTGGTCCTACAGGCCCTGGCTGTGTCTGCTGCACCACACAGTGGCCACAGAGACAGTGCAGTCTCTGGAGATAGGAAACCTGGCCGCACGAGTCAGACACCCTGCTCTGCACAATTTTACTGTGGGCTCGTTTACCTTGTATGGGGACAAAGGTGCAAATAAACCTCAAAAATGACCTCCAAAAAAGGGGAAGAAAACCAAAACCAAGCTGGGCAACAGTGATATCAATGGGCAACCATAAAAAACACTCCCAGGAAAGCTCCAATAAAATGCAGTGATTTTTGAAAGAGTCTACGGAGCGTAGACCCTTCCAAAAATCATTTCTTTTTTTTTGGAGCTTTCCTGGGGGTGTTTTTTATGGTTGCCCATTAATATCACTGTTGCCCAGCTGGATTATAATTTTATTGGAATTTGTTGTGGTCATTTTCAATTTATATTTGCTATTTTGCTCTGTGCACATGTATCACACTGCTCACGTTTGGCAGGTTTCCCCGGTTTTGCTGTACATTGCTGACGGAAATGGTTTCTCTTCCCTTTAAATCGGCTCTAACGCGAGGGTTTCACTCGCGGTATTTTTTTGGCCGAAATTCAGCCCCGCTCCTGTGCGTGGAGCCTCTCCCCTCCCACTCTCCACCCATTTACCCCGTCCCCCCGCCCCTCGGGAGCCTTCCTCCACCCTCGAAATGCCTTTCCACGCCTCTATCGCACATCAGCGCACCGCACACTTGCGCGGGCCCGTCAGTGTGAGGGGCACATGTGCAGGGGCCCATTAGTGTGACGCGCATGCGTGCGGGGCACTTAAGAGCACTTAAGTGCATCATTAGCATACGCTACTGTGCACCGCGCACGTGTGCGCGGTTTAGTAAACATACCCCTAAGTCTCTCTTGCGAGATCTGGAAAGACCCTCACATTACAACCAAGGAAAGCGACCTGTTGTTTTTTTGTTTTTTTTTAAAGCTTAAAAATCCAGTCCCTGTCAACTGACAGCTCACAAGTGACCAAAAGAGTTGCAGATGACACAGACTGTGACTGAGACTCTTCTAACAATACAGAAACATTCAGTGTGTCCATTGCCTGGAGTTCCCCTGAAAATTGTTTCTTCCCCACAGGAAGAAATAGGGGGAACTGCTTCTTTGGGTACTTGCAATACTTCAATTAAACACCTGCAAAACATTTCCCTAGTGGAAATAAGAGAAGATTTAGGAACATTGATGAACCTCAAATTGGAAGCCCTGGACAAATTTTCCAAGGCCTGAAACCTGAATCTTACAGCTGTTAAATCCTTCATGGTAGAAATATTAGAGTCCTGGTCAGAGTAAATATTAACAGCATGGTCCATAATGGAAGATTGTAAACCCTCCATGACAGTCTTTTATTGAGCAATGATACCAGCTTGGTCTTGAATCCCTAACTGTAATTGCTGAGTCTGATTGGATACAGCTACAGATAAATTAACGATTTTGTCCCAAATTGACTCCAAAGTAAACTTGCCCTGTCTTACCAGTGTAACTGCTGGTGAGAACACTTTGGGTTGAGCTGGATGAGGGGGAGCCAACAAATTCAAACTGCTTAGACTGCCTGACTGTTCTCCCAAGTTCTCCTGGTGCTGCAGCTAAACCAGTCAACAGTGCTTGCAACAGCTGCACTTCCTCGAATGCTGGACTCCATCATGTCATCTTCTTGCCAGGAGTCACCAGCACAAGCATGTCACGGTGCCGCTAATCCAGGGGGTGGAGGTGGTAGATGCTCCTCTGGTGATAAGGAGATGTCCACCTCTGAGAAGGATGCCGGGTCCACCAATCATGACATTGATATAGCCAGAGCCTTGCCAGAACTTGCCACTGAAGTTTGCTGTCACAGGTACAGATCTATTGGATCTGAAAACACCAGACCTCATCTTCAACCCAATACAATTAGCACAGCAGGACCCGTCAGTTCATGAACCCGTCGACCACACCAGTCCCCTGGTCAGACCACCAAATTCTCACATTCTGCCTACATCTGAAAACCTCCACTTACCTTACCAAAGAGGAAAGCACAGCGAGACGGTTCAGAGCATACAAGAAAGAAGCCTTCCTAGAGGAAATTATGCCACAGATACTACAAGAATACGACAACTTGGATGAAACCATAGACAACTGGAACCACACCATATCCAAAGCTGCATCAGCTCTAAGCAAGGAGAAAACATATGCATGCAAAATAACCAGTGCCCCATGGTACTCTAGCTCAATCAGAGAAGCAAAGCGTTCACTCAGAAGGATAGAAAGAAGACGGAGGTGAAACGAGTCCAAAGATGAACTGCACCAATTCAAAGTTGAACAACAAGCATACAATAACTTGATCAACAAGCACAAGCAACAACACCACACCAACCTCATTATGAGGGCAGCAAACAAACCAAGGTAACTTTTCAGCATTGTAAAAAAGCTCACCAGTGACAGCCCTCAACAATGCAACCATCAGCTAGACCCCCCAAAATATGCGAACTATATAATGAGCAAGAACAACAGCCAAACTCACCTCACTGTACCATGATGAAGCCTGGGATGACTTTAGTGTGCCAACAACCCAACAAATAGAGGACATCATAGGCACCCTAAATACAACAACTTCGCCTTCCGACCCTTGCCCGGTAGAGTGGATTAAGAACACCAAGGACAAGCTAAGCCAACACAGTCACAAGATGGTGAAGCAATCCCTCCAACAAGGGCACATGCCACAAGTGCTCAAGCATGCAATGATCTGACCCATCCTCAAGAACACAAGACTAGATTCCTCCAAGCCAAAATCATACTGCCCCATCTCAAGCCTCCCATTTATAGCAAAAATCATTGAAAAAACAGTACAGAGACAATTGCAAGATCACATCGACCAATACGCCCCATTAGACCCACATCAACATGGATTCAAGCCTCAGCACAACACAGAGAACCTGTTTACATCCCTCTTTGACAATCTTCTGAAAGGATTGGACAACCTGAGGAACAGATTCATGCTAGTCTTCATAGACATCTCAGCAGCCTTTGATACCATATCCCACTCCATATTGCTAAACCGACTGCGGGAGATCGGACTGTGCAACAATACCATAAAATGGTTCACATCATACCTGAACAACAGAACACAGCAAGTCAAATGCAACCAAACGAAATCAACCCAATTTACCATCAACTAGGGAATACCCCAAGTAACAGCACTGTCCTCCATCCTATTCAATATATACATCCAACCCATCTGTAACATTATCCAGTGACACGGACTACATTACCACCTATATGCGGATGACATCATGGTCTACGCCCCAATAGACACACAGGCACCTGATATGATCCACATGACCCAATGCCTTGAGGAACAACTGGTTGTCTGAAAATAATCTGAAAATTAACTTTGATAAAATAGAGGCATTGTTCATTTCAAGGAACCCCACCTTCAGCCCACCTCAAAGCATCAACATCCTAAATAAAACAATATCTACAAGGGACGAGGTGAAATACCTAGGCATTATCCTGGACAAGAACTTGAACTTACAATTACATATTAAAAAAAACACAGCAAAGGCATACCACCATTTAAAAACTATCAGGAGGCTTCAACCAATCCTCAATCAGGACAACTTCTGCACCGTGTGTCAGGCAGTAATCACCCCCATACTGGACTACGGTAACTCGTTGTATCAAAGACTTCCCAAGCAAACCACCCATCCACTTCAAATGGTGCAAAACACTGCAGCACGTATCATCACGGGCAAAGCAAGACACAAACACATCACACCTGTACTACAGCAACTCCATTAGTTGCCCATAACAGCAAGAGCAAGATTCAAGACAACAATAAATATTTTCAAAATCATACATCAATGCTCAGCAAATATTCTACAAAACACAATGATCAGAGAAACCAACAGCAGGCCGAGAAGAGCTAATGGCATCAACAAACTCCGAACACCCACCGGATAACAAAAGTCAAAGCAAACCACCTCCAACAGAGCCTTATCTTTCTTGGCACCAGCCCTATGGAACTCTCTCCCAGATGAACTGAGAGCCCTAAGTAACATTAAGGACTTCCGCAAGGCACTCAAAACACTCCTGTTCATAGAACACTTTTCACAACTAGCCTAGGACTCCAAGCCCCACTGGCACGCATAGAGGAGAATAAGTACCACATGTCTAAAAGTCTGCATGCACATCTTGTTGCCCCACCCCTCTCATTCAATGTAGACCAACTGTGTTATCGACCACTTTGATTGAAGGAAAAAGTGGGATATAAAACTGGTTAAATAAATAAATAATGGTGTTCCAGGGCACCTTCCCCATCTTGGCCTTGGCTTTGCTTTTGCCCACAAGGAACGTGCTGAGCAGCAAACCATTCAGGCAGCCATCTTGTCACCTCCCAGTAAGCTAACTGCATTTTTTGCCTTGTGCATCTATTGACTCCTGCTGTAGAGATATACTCCAAAGATGTTTCTGTTCACTTGTTCTTGTGCCATAAATTCTGTGAAACCATGTCTAAGTATGCTATCAGAGACATTTAACAAGCCTAATATAGATCCTGATTGGCCAATTACTGATGATAAACCAGGATCTGGATTAGGCTTGTTAAATGTCTCTGATAATATACTTAGACATGGTTTCACAAAACCTCTGGCACAAGAACATGGAAAAAGAAAAATCTTTGGAGTAAATCTCTACAGCAGGAGTCAGGCAAAAGATCCAGCTAACATTTTCCATAGAGCTCCAGACCAGAGAAAGTTTGGGCCAATTAGAAAACAGGAAGGAAGATCACCAGCAATACAAGAGATAACAGCAGGCTGGCAAGAGGTAGCTTGCATGGAGACATTGCATGGAGACATCACAGGTTAGTTTGAGGCTAACCTGTGATGAAGCTTGGAGAGGGTGAAATTGAAGTTTAGATTTTTTAGTAACATGTTTAGATTAAAAATGATATCAAACCCTATTTTGTTGATACTTCCCATGCCATTTGAAACAAATGCACATCCCAATTCCTTTTTTTAAAAATCCCACTTTCTTAAGGACTCTCAGGCAGAGAATTTGCATTAAGAGCCAAAGAATTACCTTACTTAAAATAAAGTCCCTCTAGGAATGGCAGTGCTTGTAAGGTAATTCAGACTTTTATATAAAATTCAACCTGATTCCTAAGCAAGCTAATTAAAAGCATGAAAACCTCAGCAGTGCAGTGGTTTCAAAGAATGTTTTTCCTTCACTTTCAACTTGAAGATTAGAGGCGAAAAAAACCAGAAGCTGAAAAGCTTAGCCTAAAACAGAAAAATCCCTCTTTTGCATACTGCTACAAAAATAAAACAGTAGCCTAAGCAGTTAAAAAATAAAAATAAAAATAGTCCCCTTTCTTAAGAACATTCAATAAACATAAACATGCAAAGAATTTGAATTAAAAGTCACAGATTTACTTTGCTTGAAATAGAGCTCTTCCAGGAATAATGATGCATATGCAGGGTAATTTTATAAAGTCCTGCATAATTAATGGGTGATTTAACATGCATCAATTGTTCCTATTTTGTTAAGTCAAGTATGTACATATTTCACTTTATAAAATAGGGGCATAAGTGTATAGAAATGCACATCAAATCTAGGCATGATCACTTACACCAACCTTATGGCTCAAGAACATGTTAAATTATAGCATTTTATAATTTATGTGAGTAAATCTGTGTGCTTCCCATGTGTAAGCACACATAGGAAGTACATGCATACTTACAGAATAACTGATGCCTAAAATACATGTGTAAAGGCCCTTTTGCACACATCAGTGTGCAATATCCATGGCCACCCTCCTCTCTCCTCTCTCCTCCCTCCTCTCTTCATGTTCAACCCCAATGTTATGAATACTCCAAGTTGATTTCCTGATGTAACGTATCACCATATTGTTCTTTTCTCCTATTACATGATGCTCAACCCCCTTATGTTACAAATACTCTACTACTACTACTACTACTACTACTGAGCATTTGTATAGTGCTACAAGACATATGCAGTACTGCACAGACATGTAAGAGACAGTCCCTGCTCATCAGAGCTTAAAATCTAGTCAAGACAGACAAGACAGAAGGTATAGACATGGATAAAACAAGGGGGAATGGTAAAGAAGGAGATCAGGTGAGTCAAGATCCAAAAGCAGCAGCGAAGAGGTGAGTTTTCAGCATAGATTTGAAAAGGTTCAGAGAAGGTGCCATGCGTACAGACACAGGTTGTTTGTTCCAGGCGTAAGGTGCAACAAGGTGAAAGGAGCAAAGTCTGGAGTTAGCAATAGAAGAGAAGGGCACAGATAGAAGCAATTTGCCAGAAAAGCGGAGTTCCCAAGGATGGGGAGTTGTAAGGAGAGATAAGAGAAGAAAGGCAGTGTGGAGCTGAAGAGTGAATGCACTTATAGGTCAGCAAGAGAAGTTAGAAGTGGTTGCAGAAACAGATAGGGAGCCAATGAAGTGACTTGAGGGGTAATATGGACATGACAAGACTGGTGGAAGATTAGCAGCTCAGCAGAGTGTTGAACAGATTGAAATGGAGAGAGATGATTCAAAGAGAGACCAGCAAGTAGTAAGCTACTGTAGTCAAGATGGGAGATGATTAAGGAGTGGATAAGTGTCTTAGTAGTGTGTTCAGAAAGGAATGGGCAGATTTTGTTGATGTTATAGAGAAAGAAATGTCAGGTCTTAGCTATCAGATGGATGTGTGTGGAGAAGGAAAGAGAGGAGTCAAAGACAACTCCAAGGTTCTGAGTCGAGGAAACAGAGAGGAGTAGAGAGTTATCCACAGAGACTGAGAAAGGAGGAAGAGGAGAGGAGGTTTTAGGGGGAAAAATAAGAAGCTCAGTCTTGGCCATGTTCAATTTCATGCAGCGGTGAAACATCCAAGCAGCAATGTCAGAAAGGTAGGTAGAGATTCGGGTCTGGATTGCCGGAGAGATTTCAGGCATAGAGAGGTAGATCTGGGAGTCATCAGCGTAAAGATGGTACTGAAAGCCATGGGAAGAGATGAGTGCACCAAGGGACTGGGTATAGAGAGAAAAAAGGAGTGGATCCAAGACAGATCCTTGGGGTACACTAACTGAGAGCAGGATAGCAGCAGAGGACGAGCCACCAGAACTAACACTGAAAGAGGATAGGAGAGATAAGAGGAGAACCAGGATAGTACAGAGCCCTTAAAACCAAGTAAAGACAGGGTATCAAGGAGAAGGTTCTGGTCAACAGTGTCAAAAGCAGCAGAGAGGTCAAGAAGGATGAGGACAGAGTAAAGGCCCATGGATTTTGCCAGGAATAAGTCACTGGAGACTTTGGCTAGAGCTGTTTCCGTAGAGTGTAAAGGATGAAAGCCAGATTGTAAAGGATCCAGGAGGGCATGAGAGGAGAGGAAGTCAAAGCAGCGCCAGTGAATCACACGTTCAAGTAGTTTAGAAACAAAGGGGAGAAGGGAGATGGGTCGTTAATTAGAAGTACAGGTAGGATCAAGTGAGAGTTTCTTGAGGAGAGGTGTAACTACAGCATGCTTGAAGGCTGCAGGGATAGTTGCAGTGGAGAGCAATACGTTGAGAATATGAGAGATGGAAGGGACAACAGTGGAAGAGATGGGGCTTAGGAGACAGGTAGGGATAGGATCAGAGGAGCAGGTAGTGAATTTGGAGGAAGCTGATTAACCTGTTAGGCTTTTTTTTTATTTCTTGCTTTTTATCTTTTAAAGTTCATCATGGGGGGCTGAACATTTGCCACTTGAAATAGTACCTTCTTAGAGAGATGGAAATGCAAACTGTTAAAAACACAACTAGTAGACACATCAGTATAGCCCTATACTCCCTCCCAGTCATAGAAACATAGAAACATAGAAATATGATGACAGAAAAAGACCACATGGCCTATCTAGTCTGTCCTTCCATAACAACTACAACAGTCCCCTTTTTACCTTTAGAATAGAAACATAGAAATAAGAATATAAGTCACATGATAATGAAGGGAAATCAAGCAAGAAGAGTTTTAACTTCAGAAACATTAGCTTTTCCACAGAATTTTGGAAGAGGGGCATGATGTCTCTTGCCATGGAGAATACACATTCATTGGGCACACTGTTTAGAGGGCAGGACAGGAAATGCTGCACAACCTTGGCTAAGTGTAGCCAGACTGCCATCTTGTGTGTCTGGTATGCCAAAAGATACTTGTGTACAGCCTCAATAGGCTCCGCAAGGTAGCATGTCATTGAAATCCATGCAGGAGTCCAACTTGTGGCAGGCTTATCTGTGCAGCTTAGCATTAAAGCTAGGGCTTCAGTCACTACAGATTGTTCCTGCCTGGGGATCATGGACCATAGGCATGTAAAGTTGAGGGGGGGGGGGTGCGGAGGGAGTAATAGTGACTCATGCTAAATATATTACTTGACAGCATGCCTGGTATTTCCACTGCTGCATCACTGTCACCATTGCCTCACTTCCCTCTTGCGCTCCCTTTACTCCACTTTAGTCATCAGCTTTTTCTTCCAATAAGTAATGAGCTGCAATGCAAAGTGAAAATTCCATTCATCTGTGGGTCATGGAGACCAGCTGGCATATAAGCATTTTCCTTCATAAGGGGTTCCAACCCTTATCCCACTTGGCCATGCAAGAACCATCATCAAAACCTCTGCTGTGAATTCCTGTCGCTGCCGAAAACCCTCTGACGTGGCTTGTAAATTATTCATTACCAGGATGAGAAGGCTCAGAGTAGTCGTTCTGGAACTCAGTTCCTCCATGGCATCCTGAAAGGGCTTAGGACTTCCATCACCTGTGTGATATTTGCCCAGTCCTTATGACTCAGAGGCCTATAGATACCAATCTCAGTCCTAGGGAGTCTCAGACAACCAGATGCAACAAGTGTGCAAAGCATCTGATCCCACAAAAGTCCCCCCTTCTTCACTGCCTTCACCATGTTTGTCCCATCGTCTGTTACAAAGAACCCTGGATGCAAGGTGCTCTGTTGTTCCCTATGTGCCAGCTCTGCAGCATTGCCCTTATTTCTGCTAAGATATGGATCCTCATATAACTGTCATCCATTACCTGGCTGTGTAGCACAGTGCACCAGTATCCTCCTGCTCATTACATCTGCAGCCTGTTCCTACCTTGGCCTGCTGGCACCAGTGAGCTGTCAGGGAGAGGCAAGCAATAATGTTCTGACTTGTCCAGATGTCAGTGGTGAAATGCACACTAATACTGCCAGTTCTGACTACAGCTGGTGATGCAACTGATTATACAGGCTGAGATCACCTGCCCACTAAAAGTTGTCCTACAGGGCACTCGATAAGTAGGAGCTAAGAAATGCAGCAGCCTTTTAAACCCCACCTTCTTAACCATCATCAGGAAATGGTCGTCCAAGGCTATCATTTCCCTGATGCACCGGGTCATCACCCTGAATGCTGCCTCATACCACCTCATATCTTCCATGGTGGCTTTCTCTGATATGTGTTGTGTCTGCTGACATGCCATCTGATTGGCAGAAGAGGATAGGGATTACGCTTGGGAAAGAGATTTCATTTTCCTTGCACCTTTCTCACCACTGCTATTTTCACTCCTGGATAGAGTGCCCAGCCTAGGATCAGCCCTTTCCTTTGTACCAAGCTGGAAAAGATGCTGTTTTTCAAAATAATGCAGCATGCCACTATCCGTAAGACGACCCATCAGCTTCTGTCTGCTAATGCTTCATCGAACATTACGGCGCTAGCACATAATAGTGCCCGACAGCCCCTGGACTAATATCGGCCCCCCAACCCTTTATCACTCATGTACATAGCAATGTAATATAGCTCATGCTGTAAATAGCCCACAACGAATCAACGCCAACTTATACACACACACATTTATTTATTTATTTATTTATTTAACTGTATTTATATACCGCCTTATCATACAATCAAGGTGGTGTAAGAAACAAAACAGACAAAACTTAATGAGAGTGAAAGATATACATGGAATGAGTTAATTGAATTGTAAGAAAAATAAAATCATTAAAACATATAATCATTAAAACATTGCACATTAATCATTACATGTGCCAAACTACAAGGTGATATAAAATAAAAAATATCATATGACAATATAAACTACTTAAAGAGCACTGTATAACACTGCATGATAACACAAATGTCAATATAATTTGATTGGTTGCTGTGTACACCGCCTTGATTAAAGGAGAAGTCCTGTTAAATAAATAAATAAATGTGCTAGGACTTAATTAAGAATTGTGACCTATAAACTATACTTCAATAGAAATTTGTCCATTTAAGAATTTTTGATAGGTTTTATAGAACCTTCTCACTGAAACACATTTTAAAATATACACAACACACATGTGGGAAGCAAATGAGAGCCTTTCAGTCCTGTTATTATTCTTAAGGTGGTAAATAGAAAAAACCCCATAAAAAATAAGTGATAACTCAGTCAAGAACCTAGCAGTATGCAATCCCCGCTGGCACAAAAACTTTCAGCATCGCTAGCTCTTGATAAAAACAGTACTTACCACAATCTGGAAATGTTCTTAATATTTTTTTTGCAAAAAGAATCATAGAGTAGAACTTATCTCTTTACGCCAACTTCAATATTGCAGTACTTCAGAGAGAGATGCTGCATCAGAGCATGCAACAACTATTGTCCCGTCTCATCTTCAATTGCATAGGAGGTGTTCCTCACCAAGCGCCGACAATAGTGCAACACAAATCATGCACCACCTAGCAAGTTTTTGCCTGCCTTCAGGTTTCATCAGAGAAAATCTCCTCAGAGCATTCACTAACATATATACACCCAATGTGCTGCCTGCAGAATTTGCATTCTGCATACTGTGGGTTGTCAAGCACTTTAAAATATTTCCACACATGAGAGGTTTTATGAGATTTCTGCTGTGCATCATTGGAGGGGGGGGGGGGGTGCTGCTCTTTGTGCTGCTGCTGCTGCTGCTGCTGGAGGATCTATGGCTGACTGAGGAAAGGCCAGCCATCCTTCCCACTCTACTGTTCCTTCTACCTATGCAGTGCTCTTGGCCTTGGCACTGCCAGGATTACTTTCTACCTCCTCACCAGTTGGCTCTAACAACAACCTCTTCAGCTGGTACACTTTTAATATCTGACGATTCAGATGTACATCCCACTCATGTGGATCCCTAAGATACAGTATCTGCCAAGACCAGCTCCACACACATTTCAGCAGGAAATACAGTAAGCCTGCTGTGAGGCTGCTTTTCCTTCTCCTTCTGCTTCTCTCGTGTCCCCCTATCCTGCACTTTGTTCCTCTGTGGAGATGACAGCAAAAATGCAAATGCAAGGTGTGCCTTTGAATCAGTCCTGACTCCTGGTGACCCAGAGGTTCCTGGGTTTTCTTAGCAGTGTCACTGGAAGTAGACTGCCAGGCCTTTCTTCAGATGCAATGGAGGGTTAAGTGACTTGCCCAGGGCCACAAGGAGTACTAGTGGGAATCAAACCCTGGTTGCTTGGTTACCAAGCCAGTGTTCTAACCACTAGGCTACTCCTCCACTCACAGGAGATGACAGCAGACACCTTCTTTTCCACATTTGCACCTGAAACTATAGCTCTTGCTACTATACCTTGTAAAGGCATCTCTTTAGCTTGAGTGACAGACTAGAAGTGCCCATAACATACCCTGGGTAGGCCCTCTTTCTACACACTTGTGCCAGTACCGCGCTCACCTTCTCTCCCTTCTTTCTTTATACAACCATTTAATTTTACAAATATACCCTTCCCGAGCATTATGATATTCCTCAGCTAGGCCCTGCAGTGCACTGTAAGGCTGCATGCCTGTGCTGACACTCTTGAAAGGACTGGGGGAGGAGGGGGAGGGGATGTGTTTGTCCAGCTATGCAGCTAATGCTTCAATGGGCTGGATTCCCAGGGACTGTATCTGTATTTTAGCTTTTTGCTTATAAAGTTTTGTATAATCGTCATATAGATTGACATCTGTCCTCCAATTAGGTGTACACCCACCTTTTTCCCTTCTCCTTGTCCTAGCACTGCTTTATAACAATTTTAATTGGCATGTTGTGTATTCAATGCAATAGCTATGGTGCCTTCATTCTAAGAAGAATCATTTGGAGCCTAAGAGCTTGCCCTATATGTCTCAAGTTATCTGCTATGCATAAAGAATTGATTCTATTAAGGGAAGAAATAGCTGCAATTAAACATACCTCCTCTAGGGTAGAAATTGAGAAAAATCCACCAGTCCCACAAAGAATCAAACAATCCAACAACAAATGGATCACAGTGGGCTCTGATAGGTTATGACCTGTAACTCAAAGACACCCTCTCCATCAAGAGATAACTCTGTATAATGCCTTCTCTGCCTTAGAAAATAAGAGTGTGCAATTAGTGGAAACTGAAGTGCCCTTAAATGAGAAGGCTCATGCCCAGTCTACTGATAATGCACCAAATATGAAGAAAAATAATCACAAAACAGGACACTACTTGGAGATTCCATCATCAGAGGCACCAACTTTGACTCCTTCAAAGGAGAAAAGATGGTCAAATGCCTCCCAGGCTCTTCAGCCAGCAGGACAATGAACCAAATTGTTGGCATAGTTAGTGCAGAATGTAAGCACTCCAAAACTGATGTTCTAATGCACTTGGGTACAAATGACCTGGCTAGAAACTCAAACCCATTGCTAAAACTATAGCATTCTCAGTAGTTTTACCTGTTCTTGGTAAGACGGCAGAAAGGCTGCATCACATAATCAACTTTAATACATGGCTCCAAACCTGGTGCAAACAAGAAGGGTTTAGATATATAAGTGTTTGGGGAAATATATGGAATAAAAAGAGGCTGGCTATGCTGTGTTGATGGACTACATCTCTCGATTGCAGGGAAAAGGATCCTAAGTAAAAAATTCAGGCATTATGTGGACAGGCATTTAAACTAGGGGAAAGGGTGTGATGGATGGAGAATAACAAGTTCAGGATGTCACTCCCAGCAAAAACATAATAACATTGGAAACAGCCAAACTATTATCCCACACATCAATGCAAGTGGGAAGAGGCGTGTGGATCAAAATGCATGCAAAATATAGGCAAGTCAGTCAACAAATGCTGGAAAGCAATAGGCACAAATGCTCGAAGCCTAGCCAAAAAGGTTCTTGACATGGAAGCCCTATTGATGGCAATAGACTTGGGCATTGTGGCTATTACAGAAAAATGGTTCAACGAATTACATGAATGGGATATAGCCATAGCTGCCTATAATTTATATAGGAGAGATAGAGAAGGCAGAAGAGGAGGAGGAGGAATAACCCTATATGTCAAAAGCAACATTAAAGCTGCTGAAATGCAGGGGATGTGGAGAAAAGAAAAAGCAATGTGGATTGTGTTGGAAAGATTTCACTATCATTCATACTGGTGTAGTCTACAGCCTCCAACTCAAACCGACGAAATTGATAAGAGACTTGATTATTGATATTACAAAGGTAGCCATGGAAGGGGAAGTGATCATATTGGGTGACTTTAATCTACCCGATGTGGATTGGAGTATTCTTTCAGCAAATCTGGATAAAAGTAAAAAAATTGTGGATGCCTTCCAAGATGCATTGCTTAGACAAATGGTGATGGAACCAACCAGGGAAAGTTTGCTGTTGGATTTAATACTCACCAACGAGCCAAACGACGAAACTTGGAAACAGCAAAAGCACAGGCAAGTCAAATGCAAGGCATTGATAAGGCAGGCAAAGGGAGAATTTGAGAAGAAGCTTGCTGAGGAAGAAAAACGTGAAATAAAGACTTTTTCAAGTATATTCGTAAAAAAAAACCTGTGAGAGAGTCAGTTGGTCCATTAGATAGAAACATAGAAACATGATGACAGAAAAAGACCACATGGCCTATCTAGTCTGTCCTTCCATATCAACAACTACAACAGTCTACTTTTTACCTTTAGAGATCCTCTGTGTTGATCCCATGCTTTTTTGAATTCAGTTACTGTCTTCATCTCTACCACCTCCACTGGGAGACTATTCCATGGATCCACTACTCTTTCCGTAAAGAAATATTTCCGCATATCACTCCTGAATCTATCTCCCTTCACCCTCATCCCATGTCCCCTCGTAGCAGAACTTGCTTTCAATTGAAAGAGGCTCTTTCCCTGAACATTTATGCCACGGAGGTATTTAAACATCTCAATCATATCACCTCTATCCCGCCTTTCCTCTAAGGTGTACATATTAAGATCCTTAAGTCTGTCTTCATATGCTTTATAATGAAGCCCACTAATCATTTTAGTAGCCACCCTCTGCACCGACTCCATCCTGTTCACATCCTTTTGATGGTGCGGTCTCCAGAATTGCACACTATACTCCAAATGAGGTTGCACCAAAGACTTATACAGAGGCATTATCACCTGCTTTTTTCTTCTAGCCATTCCTCTCCGTATGCACCCAAGCATCCTTCTAGTTTTTGCCGTCGCCTTTTCTACCTGTTTAGCTACTTTAAGTTCATCAGACGCAACCACGCCTAGGTCCCGCTCTTCTTTAGTGGACAAAAGTACTTCACCTCCTATAGTGTATTGCTCCCTTGGATTGCTGCAGCCCAAATGCATGACCTTACATTTTTTAACATTAAATCCCAGCTGCCAAATTCTAGACCATTCTTCAAGCTTAGCTAGATCCCTCCTCATGTTATCTACACCTTCCTGGGTGTCTACTCTATTGCAGATTTTGGTATCATCTGTAAAGAGGCAAAGGGGTTAAAGGGGCACTAAGGGGCGATCAGGCAATAGCGGAGAGACTGAATGAATTCTTTGCTTCGGTCTTTACTGAGGAAGATCTAGGGATGTTACCCATGACTGAAGTGGTATTTAAAGGTGCATAAGAATTGAAGGAAATATCGATACATCAGGAAGATGTATTACAACTATTAGATAAACTGAAGAGTAGCAAATCACCTGGGCCGGATGGTCAACATCCAAGGGTGTTGAAAGAACTGAAATATGAGATTGCAGACCTGCTATTAGTAATCTGTGAGTTTTCATTAAAATCATCTGTAATACCTGAAGATTGGAGGATCGCCAATGTAACGCCAATTTTTAAAAAGGTTTCTAGGGGTGATCCGGGAAACTACAATCGGTGAGCCTGACGTCAGTACTGGGAAAAATGGTAGAAACCATCATAAAGAACAAAATTACTCAGCATGTAGATAGTTATGGCCTAATGGGAGACAGCCAACATGGCTTTAGACAAGAAAAATCTTGTCTTACTAATCTGTTATGTTTTTTTGAAGGTCTGAATAAACAGGTGGACAAAGGTGAGTTGGTTGATATAGTGTATCTGGATTTTCAGAAAGCCTTTCACAAGGTCCCTCATCAGAGACTTTTTGGCAAAACTAAAGAGTCATGGGATAGGAGGCAGTGTACTATTGGGGATCAGGAACTGGTTAAAAGATAGAAAGCAGAGGGCAGTGCTAAATGGCCAATTTTCCCAGTGGAGAAAGGTGAATAGTGGTTACCCCAGGGATCTGTGCTGGGTCTGCTGATTTTTGACATATTCATAAATGACCTGGAAAGTGGAATAACGAGTGAGGTTATCAAATTTGCAGATGACACAAAACTATTTAAAGTTGTTAAAACCCACGAGGATTGTGGAAAATTGCAAGAGGATCTTGATAAATTGGAAGACTGGGCATCAAAATGGCAGATGAAATTTAATGTGGACAAGTGCAAAGTTATGCACCTAGGGAAGAACAACCCATATGGTTACACGATGCAAGGTTCCACATTAGGAACCAACACCCAGGAAAAAGATTTAGGCGTCATTGTGGATAACATGTTAAAACCCTCAGCCCAGTGTACAGCGGCGGCCAAGAGAGCAAATAGAATGCTAGATATCATAAGGAAAGGAATGGAAAATAAAACAAAAGATATTATAATGCCTCTATATCGTTCCATGGTGAGACCGCACCTTGAATATTGTGTGAAATTCTGGTCGCCGTATCTTAAAAAGCATATAGCATTATTAGAAAAGGTTCAGAGAAGAGCCACCCTAATGGTAAAGGGGATGGAAGGATACTCCTATGAAGAAAGGCTAAAAAGGTTAGGGCTCTTTAACCTGGAAAAGAGACGGCTTAGGGGAGATATGATAGAAGTCTATAAATTAATGAACGGAGTGGAACGGGTAAACGTAGATCAATTGTTTACGTTATCAGAATATAGAAAGACTAGGGGACATGCAATGAAGCTACAGGGTAAACTATTTAAGACTAATAAAAGAAAATATTTTTTCACTCAACGTGTAATCAAACTCTGGAATTTGTTACCGGAGGATGTAGTAAAGGCTGTTAGTGTAGCTGGGTTTAAAAAAGGTTTGGACAAGTTCCTGGAGGAAAGGTCCATAAACCATTATTAAGAAGGGACCCAGGATATCAATGCTTGACCCAGTACAAGCATTGTGGAACCTGTGTCTTTTGGGGAAACTGCTAGGTACATATGATCTAGATTGGCCACTGTTGGAAACAGGATACTGGGCTTGATGGACCTTGGTCTTACCCAGTATGGCATATCTTATGTTCTTATGTTCTAACGGTGATAGTGTGTTGAATGTCTGGATGGGTGCCCATGTGAGCAGCAGCATTCATCACACGGTGTGGTTTGAGATAAAAGCCAAGGCACAGTCCAATCACAGCAAGCTCAAAGTCCTAGACTTCAAAAACGCTGACTTCAGTAAAATGGCCAAGTGCCTGAAGGAGGAGTTGGCAGGTTGGGAGGAGATAAGAGAAGTGGAACTGCAGTGGGCTAAAGGAGGCAATAAAAGGGGCAACAGATACATATGTAAGGAAATTAAATAAAAACAGGACGAAAAGGAAACCTGTTTGGTTCTCCAAAGAAGTGGCTGCACAAATAAAGGCAAAAAACACAACTTTCACAAAATTTAAAAGTTTGCAAATAGAGGAACACAGAAAAGAATACATGATAAAGCTAAAAGAGATAAAAAGAGAAATAAGGATAGCAAAATCAAAGGCAGAAAAAAAGGTGGCTAAAGATATAAAGCATGATGACAAAACTCTGAAGCAGCTCCACTGGTTACCGATAGACTCTCGCGCTAAGTCAAATCATTACTCTATCTTCAAAATCACTGAACAGATATACCCAGAATCACTTCAGCCACTGATCACCAAGGATCCAGCTCTGAAAGCAAAAAGAACAACACAGCATAATCAGCTACTGACCCTCTCCATAAAAACCAGAGCAAGGCAAGCAACATCTAAGAGGGAATTTTCAATGTACGCTCCAGTGATCTGGAACACACTCCCTGTGAACTTAATTAGCCATCAAAAACCTAATGGACTTCAGAAAGGCCATGAATACCTTTCTTTTCCAGGAGCATTATGAGCAACCATTGAATAATCATTACACTAGTAATTGATCTCCCCCAGATCGTAGATCGTCATTCCTCCCGGGTCATAGTTCACACATTTACCCATCCAACTAACACACTTACTGCTACTAGAGTATTCCTCTCCACAACATATTACACACAAAGGCATAATTTCCACCTTTATTCCTGTGTACCTTACCCCTCTACATAAATTGTTACTCCCAGTTGTAAATCTTATACAGCATCTTTCTCCTTAACTCCAAGTTTGATTATCTGTTCAATGTAAAGTTCTAAAAGTTACAATGTTGTATGTAAACCACTTTGAATGTAAGAAAGGCTGTATATAAAAATTCTTAAATAAATAGGGGGGCACAGCCTAACTTCGGGTAAGATGGACATGTGAGAGCTATACTCCGGAGGGATATGTCAAGAATCCTGACTTCTGTTGCTTTTATTTGAGCAGATCCTACTTATTTTGGAAGCAGTCAACTCCGGATATGTCTGGCCCCAAACCGACGTGTCTGGATTATCAGGGAACACAAAGAGCCAGTGCAAAGTGAACTAAAACGGAGCCTCTCTCACCTCACAAAATGGCGTCATCCGAAATTGCCCTGAGGCCTTGCAGGAACTTGATATCCATGCTGTTAAAGACATGGTTAGATCAAATGGAGATTCACTGACCACAATGCAAGAAGATATCTTTGCCTTAAAAAACAGTTTGGAGTCAATTACGGTGAGACTGGAGAAGGTGGAGAATGTGGTTGCAACGCATGGGGAGCGGCTCAGGGCCGTTGAGAAGCAAGCAAAGCTCATCCGGTCATTGCAGAGAGACCAGGAAGATGGTAACAATCGTGCTCGGAGAAGCAACATTAGGATCCTGGGAGTCCCCGAAGGTGCTGAAGGCACAGATATGATGGCCTTCTTGCAGTCAATGATTCTGGGTGTGCTAAAAATAAAGTTTACTATGCCATTTGAGATCGAACATGCCCATTGGGTGCCTACTCAGTCGGTGGTCTCCGGCAAGCGTCCACGTCCAATCATACTAAAAGTTTTACAATTTCAACAAGTCATGCAAATTATGGAAGCAGCCAGATTGCACTCTCCATTGGAATATCAAGGGCATAAACTCCTTTTCTTTACGGACTTTGCAAAAGCAACGGTAGAAGGAGGAAAGGTTTTTTGGTGATGCATCCACGGTTGCTGCAGTTGCAGGACCGTTTTGGGCTGCTTTATCCTGCCTGTATGATAGCCACGCTGCACAACCAAACCAGGACATTCGATGATCCAGGGGAGTTGCACGCTTTCTTGGAAGACAAAGAACCGGTGTTGATGCGGTGAAAACCCTGCTTAACACTAAGCGGTGGACATAAGCTTGCAGAGAACCTTAATTTTTCTTATATGGGTGCCTTGACTGGATATAAGGTCATGAAGTCATGATTTGAATCATATAGGGCTAATAATATTCATTGTGACTCTTTTGGGGTAATTCTGGGATATTGCTCTGGTCACACTGTTCTCTTCCTACAGGGTAAACTATTTAAGACTAATAAAAGAAAATATTTTTTCACTCAACGTGTAATCAAACTCTGGAATTTGTTACCGGAGGATGTAGTAAAGGCTGTTAGTGTAGCTGGGTTTAAAAAAGGTTTGGACAAGTTCCTGGAGGAAAGGTCCATAAACCATTATTAAGAAGGGATCCAGGATATCAATGCTTGAACCAATACAAGCATTGTGGAACCTGTGTCCCTTGGGGAAACTGCTAGGTACATATGACCTAGATTGGCCACTGTTGGAAACAGAATACTGGGCTTGATGGACCTTCGTCTGACCCAGTATGGCATATCTTAGGTTCTTATGTTCTTCTTTAGTTGTTTCCTTTCTTTTCTTTATTTTTCTCGTCATCAGTGGCGTTTGGGCTAGATTAGCTGGCGTCAGGGCATTGAAAGCCAGGATGGCCCTCATATATCTATATTTATCCTTTGGTGATCATGCAATGCATTGGGAGGGGCCATTCTGCTCTAGTGTTTTAGAGCTTTGGTGTTTGGGGAAGTTACTCTAGGTGTGGGTAGTGATTAATGCAAGAGGTTTTACTTGGCAGAGGAGAAGAAGCGAATTAGTTAGTAATACCCTCCGTGCCTGTCTTGTCCTTTTAGGCTCACCCATTAAGTTTAGAGTTTGGTATAGCACTCCAGGGTTTTGGTGGCCTTTGGTAGTTAGAATAATGTTCTTTTTTGGGCAATCCTCTATAAGGGCTATGGTCAAGTTAGAACATAAGATATGCCATACTGGGTCAGACCAAGGTCCATCAAGCCCAGTATCCTGTTTCCAACAGTGGCCAATCTAGGTCATACGTACCTAGCAGTATCCCCAAAAGACACAGGTTCCACAATGCTTCTATTGGGTCAAGCATTGATATCCTGGGTCCCTTTTTAATAATGGCTTATGGACCTTTCCTCCGGGAACTTGTCCAAACCTTTTTTAAACTCAGCTACACTAACAGCTCTTACTACATCCTCTGGTAACAAATTCCAGAGTTTGATTACACGTTGAGTGAAAAATATTTTCTCTTGTCTTAAATAGTTTACCCTGTAGCTTCATTACGTGTCCCCTAGTCTTTCTATATTCTGATAGCGTAAACAATAGATCTATGTTTACCCGTTCCACTCCATTCATTAATTTATAGACCTCTATCATATCTCCCCTCAGCCATCTCTTTTCCAGGTTGAAGAGCCCTAACCTTTGTAGCCTCTCTTCATAGGAGTAGCCTTCCATCCCCTTTACCATTTGGTGGCTCTTCTCTGTACCTTTTCTAATAACGCTATATCCTTTTTAATATACGGCGACCAGAATTGCACACAATATTCTAGGTGCGGTCGTACCATGGAACGATACAGAGGCATTATAATATTCATTGTTTTATTTTCCATTCCTTTCCTTATGATACCTAGCATTCTATTTGCTTTCTTGGCCGCTGCTGCACACTGGGTGGAGGGTTTTAACATGTTATCCACGATGACTCATAAATATTTTTCCTGGGTGGTGGTTCCCAATGTGGAACCTTGCATCGTGTAACCATAGTGTGGGTTGTTCTTTCCTAGGTGAATAACTTTGCACTTGTCCACATTAAATTTCATCTGCCATTTGGATGCCCAGTCTTCCAATTTATCCAGATCCTCCTGCAGTTTTCCACAGTCCTCTTGGATTTTAACAACTTTAAACAGTTTTGTGTCGTCTGCAAATTTTATAACTTCACTAGTTATTCCCTTTTCCAGGTCATTTATGAATATGTCAAAAAGTAGTGGACCCAGTACAGATCCCTGGGGTACTCCACTATTCATCTTTTTCCATTGGGAAAATTGGTGATTTAGCCCTACCCTCTGCTTTCTATCTTTTAGCCAGTTCCCGATCCAAAATAGTACACTGCCTCCTATCCCATGACTTTTTAGTTTTGCCAAAAGTCTCTGATGAGGGACCTTGTCAAAGGCTTTCCGAAAGTCCAGATACACTATATCAACTGACTCACCTTTGTCTACCTGTTTATTCACACCTTCAAAAAAACATATCAGATTAGTAAGACAAGATCTTCCTTGTCTAAACCATGTTGGCTGTCTCCCATTAGACCATGACTATCTACATGCTGAGTAATTTTGTTCTTTATGATGGTTTCTACCATTTTCCCCGGTACTGACGTCAGGCTCACCAGTCTGTAATTTCCCGGATCACCCCAGAACCCATTTTAAAAATTGGCGTTACATTGGCGATTCTCCAATCTTCAGGTATTACAGATGATTTTAATGAAAGTTCACAGATTACTAATAGCAGGTCTGCAATCTCATATTTCAGTTCTTTCAACACTCTTGGATGTATACCATCCGGTCCAGGTGATTTGCTACTATGCAGTTTATCAAATAGTTGTAATACATCTTCCCGGTGTAGCGATATTTCTCTCAATTCCTCTGCAGTATCACCTTTAAATACCACTTCAGTCTTGGGTAACATCCCTACATCTTCCTCAATAAAGACCGAAGCAAAGAATTCATTCAGTCTCTCCGCTATAGCCTTGTCTCCTCTTACTGCCCCTTTTTCCCCTCTATCATCTAATGGTCCAATTGACTCTCTCACAGGCCTTTTGCTATGAATGTACTTGAAAAAGTCTTTATTTAATGTTTTTGCTTCCGTAGCAAGTTCCTTCTCAAATTCTCGCTTTGCCTGCCTTATCAGTTGCCTGCCTAAGTTGTGGTATTTCTGCTTGTGTTTTTCCCTCGGGCTATTAATGCTGCTTCAATTCAGGGTTCTTCAAACATGTGGATCAACACTGTAAAATTATATGTTACAACCTGGTATGTTTCTGCAACAATTGTACATCACTGTGTGCTAAATTGTCTCTATGTCTTCCTTTAAGATAGTCTCACTGAATGTTAAGGGCATTACAATTCCATTAAGAGAAGCAATATATTTTTATATGGGCTCAAAGAAAGTGCTGACGTCCTATTTCTGCAAGAAACACATTTGAATGCAAAGGAGTCTTTAAAATTTGATATGAAACCCTTTACACTTGTGGCTTTTTCAGCTGCTAATCATAAGAAAAATGGGGTAGCCATTCTAGCAAGGAAATCTTTGTCCCCTACTGTGCTGCAAACTAGATCTCATATCGAAGGGCTCTGGGCAATGGCTGTTATCAAGTTAGGATCCACTGAACTGGCCTTCATCAATATCTATGCCCCCAACGTAGACTGCCCTATTTTCTTTAGCTCCATAGTAGCTCTGGCACAAGAGGTATCCAGATACCCGACATTTTTGGTGGGGACCTCAACCTCACACTAGACCCTTCTTGGACAGGAGTCCTGTGAGAACTAATAAGGTCCCCAAAGCACACCCTATTCTTTTGTCACTAATGCAAGAATTAGGCCTAGTAGATATATGGTGGTTGCAGCATCCTGTTGATAAGGAGTACACTTTTTTCTCTCCCCCTCTTAACTCGGTATCGCACATAGATTTTTTTCTAGTCTCTAAGGGACTATGTTCCAAAGTCAGTGAATCCAATATTCATGCTGCTCATATTTCTGATCATGCTGCAATTTCATTCTCCCTATTAGACTCAACAAGCTGCCCATCTCATACACAATGGCATTTTGACAGAACACTTCTTAACAATCAAAAGTTTCTTGAAACCATTCTAATGGCTATAGAGGAGTATTTTCAGTTTAATTCGCCCCAGGACACTTCGGGATGGGCGTGGTGGGAGGGTTATAAGCTAACATATGGGCCACCATAACCAGCTTTGCTATATGGCAGGCCAAACAACATAACGCAGAACTAGAAGCTTTAGACAGGCAGATCAAAGAGGGAAATGCATCCTAAGTTGGAAAACTGATCCTAATATTTACAATGCCTTAGATTTAGATATAACTCGATCCTAACTACTGAAGCTTCACAGAATATTCAGGTGCAGAAAGGGTGGTATTATTTGGAAGGCAATAGGGCCGGACAGCTATTAGCTAACTCGTTAACAGGTCACAAAGAAGCTTCTCGCATCGCTGCTTTAAGAGATCCTCAGGTGCAACAATTGATTGTCGTGGACACTGAAATTGCAGAAACCTTCTGTCAATTTTATACTCAGCTGTACTCCCCAGAGATAGAATTCTCTGAGGAAGCTTTTAAGAGACTACTGGCTGATGTTCAGAGGCCTATTCTGGATCATGAAACAGCTGCAGTTCTTGATAGGCAGATCACGGTCATGGAAATTATCCAGGCCATCAATTCTATGCAATTGGACAAGGCTGCCGGATCAGATGGCCTTCCGGTTGAATTTTATAGAACCTTTTCCAAAGTGCTAAGTCCATATCTCCAACAATACTATAGGCTTCTCTCAGAAGTGGATGCCCAGACTGGATCGTTCGCCTCTGCAAACATTGTGGTTCTTGAGAAACCTGGGAGGGACCCTCAGCTGGTCACTAACTATCACCCAATTTTGTTATTAAACGCAGACTATAAAATATTTGCTGCCACCTTGGCCGGTTGTCTTTCCAAATTAATTCCATCTTTGATCCACCAGGATCAATGTGGCTTCACAGTGGGATGCTCTACAGCTGACAATGCCAGAGTGTTTGGCCATGTTTTGGAAGGAGCGGAAGGAGGTTGGAGGACCCACTGGTGGGATTATCGTTGGATACAGAGAAAGCTTTTGATCGACTGGAGTGGCCTTTCTTGTTTGCCGTCTTGAGGTGGTTTGGTTTTGGTGAAGGATTCCTTAAACTAATTAAACTTATGTATGTGAGACCAAGTGCCAATATTTTTGTGAATGCGACTCAATTTAGAGATCTTCTCTTAGGGCGCGGCACCCGTCAGGGTTGTACCCTTTCACCTATCCTATTCAATCTGGCCTTGGAACCCTTGGCCCTACTGTACAGACAGAGCTCTGCGGTTAAAGGTGTGCCCATAGTTGATATGGAAATTAAGCTTTCTGCTTATGCTGATGATTTATTGCTGATCACTACTCCCAGTTCAATTCTGGCTGTTCTAGAGTTGATAGACTAATATCAGGATATAAAATGAACTGGACAAAGTCTGTAGCGTTCCCTTTAAATTTACAAGTCTGTAGTGTGGACTTGAATGATTACCCCTTTGTATGGGAACCAAAATGGTAAAATATTTAGGAGTACATTATTGCCATCCACTTATTGAAGCTTTGCAATATAATGAAGAGACTCTCCTTACTATGGTACAAAATATGACTGCGAGATGGTCACCGGTCTATCTTTCTTGGTGGGGTTGTCTTGAAGCGATAAAGATGACTATCACTCCTAAGGTGAAGTATGTCTTAGAAATGCTGCCGGTTTTCTTTTCGGATAAAACATACTGACAAGTGGAAAGGACTCTTGTCCAGTTTCTATGGAAAAACAAACAGCCTAGAATTGCTCTTAGGAAGCTTAAGTCTAAAAAAGAGGAGGGGTGTGTGAATTTTCCTGATTTTCAGGCCTATCATTGCGCTTTTCTGTTAAAACAAGGGTCAAGATGGGTGGAAAAGGATAAGGGTCAATGCCCAGTGTGGCTTGATTTGGAAGAGAGATTGACAGCTCCTTTTCCCTTGAGTCTCCTCCCTGGCATGGTGTCTTCGGAAAGGTTGAAGCTCCATAGGGTTATAATGGACACCCAAAGGGCTTTCCAGCAGTTAGTGAGTGCAATTCCTCGGGGGAAATGCACGTCAAGGCTTATTCCCATTTGGTATAGTCCTTTTTTAAAAATTCATCAAAGTTCATTTGCCTGGAAGCAATGGTGCAGTAGGGGCATTTGGTCTATAGGACAGCTAATATCCGAAGGCAGGTGGAAGCCTTTTGTGTGTCTACAGCGTGAATTTGACTTGCCTAAATCCTTATACTTTCAGTGGATTCAGTTGAGACACTGTATAGAGAAATCCCTTATCGATATCAGATCTTTGCCTGAGGAAAGGGGGTTACTTAATATTATAGGAACAGCCCAACAGGCCTCAGGGGTGGTTTCCTACTATTATCAGTTGGTAGCCCATCGTCCCTCTCCACATTCTATCAGCACTCAGCAGGTATGGGAGCATGATACTGGGGATACTCTCTCTCCAGAATTGTGGGGGAAATTTTGGGGTAAACTAATTAGAATTTCTCAATCCGCCTCTATCTCCCAGGCACTATACTTCTTTGTGCACAGAGCCCATTTTACCCCGATAAAGGTCTCCAAGTGGAATAAGTCAATTGGAAATGTATGTTGGTCTTGTCACAGGGATGTTGGCACTCTAAGGCATGTGGTATATGACTGCCCTAATGTTCAGTCCTACTGGATTTCGATCTGAAACCAAATCCAAGAGGTCTTGGGATTCAGGGCCACTCTCTCATGGTCTATTATTGTTTTCCATTCAACAACTGACATCTCGTCATTACAGAGGGATTGTCATTTCCTGTTTGACTTTATGATGGGAGTGGCATTGCATCTCGTAATTGCAAATTGGAAACAGACGGCAGATCTCAGTTGGCACACATGGTGGAATCGTTTATGTCTATGCTGTAAATATGAGCATATGCCACATTACCTGTACATATACCCTTGTTATATTGTAAATCATGTTATCTGTACATATACCCACGTTATATTGTAAATCCAGGGCAGATCCTCTGTGCTGGACAGTTGTGTTTTGATGTAAACCGCACTGATGCAAAAGAGCGCGGTATATAAGAAAGTTAAATAAAAAATAAATAAACTCCTATGCCTTCTACCTTGCTTAAATGGAAACCCCTATATGGTTATATATTGAAAGCACAATATACTGTGAATTAGGGGGTAATCAATCAATCACATAGCCCTTGAAAGCCTCTTTCTTCCTTTTTTTCTAATACATTTCTAAGATGGTTGCATGAAGAGGGGAGGGGGGGGGGTTGGTGTTGGGGTAGGCTGTTAAGGACTTTTGTTTCCTTATATTCAAAGGGATGTATTATTTTATTGTAACCTTGTTAGGTTTTCTGTTGTAATTTTGTCTGAAAATGTAAATAAAGAATTTATATATATATATATATATATATATATATATATATTAATTAAATAAATAAATAAATTCAGGAGAAGAAGATCAGAGGTGGAATCGCAAGTGCTGAGAATGGATTCGTGGGAAGCGGCATTGAAAAAGTTAAAATACTAAACAAATACTTCTGTTTTTACTAAAGAAAATCCTGGAGAAGAAATACATGTGATTGACAGATATACTAATGGAAATGGAGTAGATACCACACCATTCACAGAAGATGATGTGTTCGAACAGCTTGCAAAACTGAAAGTGGATAAGGCCATGGGACCAGATGGGATACATCCCAGGATACTGAAAGGGCTCAGAGAGGTTCCTGCAGTGATACCTCTTCACAAAAGTGGTAATAGGGAAGAAGTGGCAAACTACAGGCCAGTAAGTCTCACCTCAGTGGCAGGAAAAGTAATGGAAATGTTCCTGAAAGAGAGAATAGTTGGCTTTCTCGAAACCAATAGATTGCATGATCAGAGGCAACATGGTTTTACCAAAGGACGATCATGTCAAAGAAATCTGATTAAGGTCTTTGACTGGGTGATCAGAGAACTAGGCTAATGCTTGGGAGTTCACATTTAATGTGAAGAAGTGCAGTGTCATTCACTTGGGATGCAGACATTGAAGGGAATTGTATGCAATAGGGGGTGAGAGGTTGGTGTGGACGTACCAGGAGAAGGACCTCGGAGTGATTGTTTCTGAGGTTCTCAAGGTGGCGAAACAGTGTGACAAGGCAGTGGCCAAAGCCAGAATGATGCTGGGTTGCACACAGAGAGGAAATACCAGTAGAAAGGAGGTGGTAATAATGCCACTGTTCAAGTAGCTGGTGAGGCCTCACTTAGAATATTGTGTTCAATTTCGGAGATCATATCTCAGAAAGTATATAAAAAGATTGGAAACAGTTCAGAAGAATAATTTGTAGCCTGTGCCAGAAGACCTAAATATGTATACTCTAGAGAAGAGGACAGGGGAGATATGATACAGACCTTTAAATACTTAAAGAGTATTATTGAACAAACAAACCTTTTTCAAAGACAGGAAAGCTGCAAAACTATAGGGCATAACATGAAGCTGCAATGGGGTAAACTGAAAGGTAACATCAGGAAACACTTTTTTCACTGAAAGGGTGGTGGATGCTTGGAATGCCCTCCCAATGGAAGTGATGGGGGCAAATATAGTGACAGAATTCAAAATGGCATGAGACTGACACAGTGGATCCATTTAGAGCAACAGGATAAAATTAAAATAACCTTAACTGTCTCTGCTATCTCAACATACAGAGGTGACCTGCACAGAGCGGTAGGTACACTCCTAAACAAAGGCATGGGGAGGGGTGACCTGCACGGAGCGGCAGGTGCACCTACTCTTACCACCTTGCTCGGCAGACTAGATGTACCATGATGGTTTTTATCTGCCAACATATACTATGTTACTATGTAGTGATTTTTTATCTTTACTATATATATATGAATAGAATAGAGTAAGGTGCTCTGTGACCTCGGACCTTTGCAGCTGCTGTTACAGACTATAGATGAATAAGACTATTGCAGCAAATATTATTGCACTGTATCTTATGGTTCTGCAATAGAATACATAGTTTTTGATATAGTAACTTCTTCTGCCACTGATTCTGTATTTGCAAAGGCACTCTCTGCCTTACTCAAAAATTTCAGGCTTTTAGTATGGCAGGTTCTCCATAACAATGAAGAAGGCAAAACATTTTCTGAAAACAAAAAACTCGCCATGAATCTCTTCTTTTTGTTCTTTGATATTGAAAGGGAATCAGGCCCCAGACACAAGACCTTCCTTAATGGTTTCAAGTCAGGCTTGAAGTAGTTTGTGTGTTCTCCCCTTTAAAGTCCTCCTTTGCCACAGATACAGACCTATGACAGTAGCCACTTGCCAAGCTTCTATGTTTTTTCTTCTCAGTCCTACCCCAGTCACTGCCAAACTTCTAAGGTGCCTTATAAGGTGCCTTGTTTGATGCCCTATAAGGTGCCTTATAAGGTGCCTTGTTAGGTGCCTTATAAGGTGCCCTGTAATGTGCCTCATAAGGTGCTTTGTAAGGTACCCTATAGGGCTCCTTAGGCTAAGTGCCATATTAGGCACCCCTGGACAAGGCACCTTAGAAGGCACCCTGGGTTACGGAACCATAGGTTAAGGTGGCCTAACAAGGTTATGGTGCCTTAGGTCAGTGTGCTCTAAGGGCTGCAAGGTGCTTCAGGATGACATGCATGACCTGTGGGCATGGAGACAGATGTTGCCCTAACACTAGATAGAGCACCGAGGAAAGGCAATGAACAGGTGATTGAAGGAGGGAGAGCTGGGACCCGCTGGACCTGCCATATCTGCAGGCATCCCATGTGGCTGCCAGTACTGTTGACAAACATGGTGGGGGCAACTGTACCACAGCATAGGGTGTTGGCAATGTAAAGTACCGGAAATACAGTGGGTGGCAGATGATGGGAATACGTGTCCTCCAGTGGAGGTGGAGGTGGCAGGATAGTTATAAGGATGGGTGGACAGAGGAGTGATGGTGCCATGCAGAACAGCCACAGGTGAGGCAAGCATGAAGAGGCGCAATGCAGGAAAGGGTAGCAGTGCAAGACATGGGGTGGCAGCCTACACAGGCAGACAGGACTCTACACAGCTGACAGACACAGATAGACGGACCGAAGGAATGTTGGCAACTGTGGCGAGGGTATTATGGGCTGGCAGCACAGCTCTGCAAAAATATGACTGTTACAGGCATGCAAACTATTTGAGTAGGACAGGCATGAAAGGAGGAAACAATGAGGAATTGAATCCATGAACACTGCTGATAACGGCATTGTACTAACCAGTAGGCTTTACCTCCATGGTATATCTCACAGTAATGGCTGGGTACAGAAGGACTGCAGGTCACTGCACAAACTGTCTGCTCTGAGTGCCAGGATAGGGTGATCTCACCAGTACCCATGATGCAATGCACATGCTGAATAGCTGTCTACAGCTGATCACCAAATGGGGTCTGCACCTCTCCGGTACCTCAGCTTGGAAAGATGAACTGACAGTGCGTGATACTGGTACAGAGTAGCTACAGACTATGCCATTGTGCAGGTTCTGTGTTCACCTTGAGGGATAGGATGGGTGCCCAGCACTAGGTCCGCAGTACATGTGGTGCTAAAGATAGGTCCTGCTGTACATCCCTGTCACTACCAGTGTGTGACAGGTGTTCCTTGCAGTGCATCTGAAGGTAATTTGGTGTCCATCTGTATTCTGCAGTCACATATGGCCCTCTGGGACCAGACACCACCCAGATTAGTGTGTGTCCAGTGGTAGGGTCTGGCTGACATGGGCACCTGTTATCAGGGCAGAGGGGTTTCTGGACTTGCGTGAGGTTTGTGTAGCAGTGTCTCTACAGGTCAAAGTGGTATACACTATATACCCAAAAGGGCCCACAATCACCCTTTTTGTAGGTAAGGGAGAGGTGCCTGAGCCCCGGTGAAGCAACCTCCATCCTGCTGGTCTAAGACAGCTCTCCAGCGTTGGTGGGCCAGAGCTATACCTGTGACTGGGGCAGTGGCAGACCAGCAGTAATGCTGGGGTTCGGTCTTGAAAACCTCAACTGCCGCACACCACAGTCTGCCATTCACCAGCAGACGGCACAGTCAGACTGCCCCTGCAGCAGCCTACAAGGTGTTCCAATCATGCACAGACTAACTGTAGACAGTCCACTAGCCAGTCGATAGTGCATGCTCACAGAGGAACTATGTGCACCAGGCAGGTATCTCAGTGATTAGGCCCCAGCACTGGGAACACACAAATATCACTGGAAGCAGATAGTGTAGAGCGCTATGTGGGAGCCTAGACATGCCATGGTCACTGCTCGTCAGAGTGAGAGTGCACCCAAGCATGACATACTGTGGCCACCCTGTCCATGCAGGCAGTGGTCAGGCACTACAGTGTCCCAGTCATTGCCCCACACCCTGTGAAGATGCATCCTGGTCAATCCGCCCTGTCCGGGACATACCCGCAATACTTTGTTCCTCATTATGCACATATTCAGGCTAACACTGGTAACAGTGGGACATTGTGGGCCTAGTGAGGTGTGGACAGCCACAAAACAATGGATAGACATACACACATACACTCCTATTGCAGCATTGTGCAAAGATAGGGGTGGGTGGCAGCACTGGTCATGATCACAGTGCTGACATTGCTAAACTGTGCAGGAGGTAATAGTAGTGCTCTGGTGATAACTGCAGCTCCGTGCTGGGGCCAACAGCCTGACTCTCCATGCAGCTTTGGATTGTGGAGCCTGTGTGAGTAGGTGTTTGTACCGCTGTTTGCCGCTGCTTTGGGCTTTGCACATGTTGCTGTTGTATCTGCATTGTAGGGTAAAATATAAGGACATACTATGGAGGATCCACAGCTGGGACTTGAATCTGTAACCTTCTGCTTCTGGACACACTGGCTGTATGTACTGCACCACACTGTTGCCATAGATGCACAGTAGTCCTTGGATCTAGCTGTATGTTTCCTCAGCCTGACCTTTTATGTTGTACTGCACACCACGTACTGGTACAGGGTATGGCCTAGGTCCACTGCAGGCAGGTGCCACTGCCCCCTCCAGCATGGGCACACACACCCCTGCCATGCTGACTTGACCATATGCTGTCGGTGCTGGTAGTGCACAGTCCCATGCCATCCACTGTGTGGGTAGGCGGTCGCCTAGGGAGCGGGGTCTGGGGTGAGGAGGCATACATGGGCATCCTCACATCCCCCCCATCACTGCCTACCAATATTATGTCCCTTCCACTTGGGGGCAGGTTGGCTGGGGGGATGTCAGGTCAGTGCCCTGGCAACTGTTAGCTAGGGTGGACCAGGTAGATGTAGGTAGATTGTGTTTGGCCTTTGTCAGCTGCTGTCTTGCTGATTTCTGGTTTCTATGTTCCTATGTGCCACCTAGGTGACTGCCTAGTCTACTCTGTGCCCTAGCTTCCCACACTACATGTCCCACCTGCAGCTCCCTATGCCCCATTTGCACCATTGCCATAGTGGCCTTTCATACTTGGGCACTATGCTGTTGCTGCAAATGGAGCACTACTATCACGTTTCTAGGGCTCCCTGCCTATGTTGTACATTGCTGACACTAAAATGGTTTCTCCCTCCTGCAAATGTGCATCTAACACCAGGTTTTCATTCGCAGTACTTTTCAGCCCTTCATTTCCCCACGTTAGTGTAAAAGGAGCCTCTCCCCACCCACTCCTCGCCCATTTACCCCTTCTCTCCGCCCTCTCTCCACCCTCTGCGGGACTTACCGCAGCCGGTGACTGTAACGCGCATTAGGTAACGGTAACGCGCGTTAAGTAATGGTAACATGCATTAACGTATCGTTAAGGCATGTTAACGTTACTTAATGTGTGTTATTACTGCAGTTTAGTAAACATGCCCCTTAGAATCTTAAACCCCACACCAGCACTTCTTCCTCATCCTATAAAAATCAGAGCTAAAGTGTATTATTTATTTTATTTTATTTATTTAACAGTTTTTATATACCGCCTTTCATATTATTAAAGTGGTTTACATTGAACTTCAAGGGTACATTGAAAAGTGAACAATCAGATGAATAGTGTAACAGGCGTAACTAGGTTAAACAGTAACTATGTGTAACAGGGGCAACTATGTACATGGGATTGTCTTGGAGTGAACATTTGTTCAGATTCCAGGGCTAAAGTACTCCTGGAATAGGAAGGTTTTTAGTTTTTTCTGAAAGTCCCCACAGTCTTTGATATCCCTCAGGGTATTAGGTAGAGAGTTCCATAATGTGGGTCCATATATTGAGAAGGCTCTCTGGCATGTTGCTTGGATACTCTTCTGCTTGTGGTTTGGAATGCTGAGTAAACTCTGGTTTTGAGTTCTTCTTGATCTCAGGTTTGGGGGTTTTTGGATGAGGCTAAAGAGGCAGTCTCCAGCTTGATTATGCGTGGTCTTGTAAGTGAGCATAATTGCCTTGTATTTAATGTGGGCCTGTATGGGGAGCCAGTGTAGGCTCTTCAGAAAAGGGCTTATGTGCTCATGTCTTGGGGATCCTGTTTTCAGACATGCTGCGGCATTTTGCACTAGTTGCAGAGGAAGTAGGGTCTGCTTTGGTAGGCCTTGGAGGATGGAGTTGCAATAATCTAGCTGTAGGGTAATGATGGCCTGACAGACTATGCAGAAGTAATTCAGATCTAGGAGGGGTCTGAGGTTATATAAGCTTTTTATTTTGTAATACGCTGAGGTTGTAATTTTTTTTTATATGTGGTTTCTTGTTTAGTTGCTGGTCTAGAGTGATTCCAAGGTATTTGATTTCTTGTTTAATTGGGATGGTGTTATTGGTTATTGTAATCTCTTTTGGGACGGAGAATGTGCAATCACGGGTTATGATCATTACCTCTGTTTTTTATAGTTGATGGAGAGGTTATTCTTGTTTAGCCATTCTGTCATAACATTGAAGCATGACTGTATTAGTGAGTATTCAGGGTTGCATGTAGAGATGGGTGTGTAGAGCATTAGGTCGCCTGCATATATGTGGTATAGGATTTTGTGCCTTTGAAAGATATTACAGATTGGTTGGATGTAGAGACTGAACAGTAATACAGAGAGAGATGATCCTTGTGGTATAACTTTCCATAATTTAAAAGGTATTAATGTGTCATCTTTTATCTTTACTTGCTGAGCGTATTCAGACAAATAGGAGTAGAACCATTTGAGTGGGGTGTTGCTTATGCCTAGGCCTATCAGGCGCTCAAAAGAGGGTATTAGTTTCACTGAGTCAAAGGCAGATGATATAGCAAGGAATATCAAGATAAATCCTTGTTTGGAGTGTTCAATACCCCTGAGTAGTGTGTTTATGAGTGAGGTAAATAGGGTCTCAACACCATAATAGGGTCTGAACTCATGTTGCTGGGGGTTAAGTGGAGCAGATGAGTTGATGAAGTCTTGGAGTTGTAGTTGCACTGTTTTTTCCATTAATTTGTCTACAAACATTATGTTAGAGATTGGTCTGTAGAAGCTTGGTAGGTTAGGGTCAGTGGATGGACTTTTTAAGATGGGTCTGATTGAGGAAGATTTTAAGTTAACAGGCATATGTCCCTGGTTAAGAGAGAGGTTTATAATTTTGACTAAAGTTTGTAAGAGTTTGCTCCTGGCCATCTTGATCCATGACAGGTACATTAAAAGCAGGACATAAGACCAACCATGGAAATAGATCTTTATTAAGGCTTTGAGGTGAACCCAACACGTGTTTCGGCTAAGAGGCCTTCTTCAAGGGTTAGTGATCTCAATGTAATGAAGTAGTACAAATTGACAGCATAAAAACACCTAATTACAACAAGTGGGCAGCTTGGCAGTGTTGGAACCATGGAAGGATTACTTTAATCAGCCAAACATGAGGTCTCCCAGAAATGATCTTCTTGGAATATGTGGAAAATAACAGAGGACAAATCATCCTGTGTTGAGAGGTCCTATCTTTATGCTGCATTAAAGTTTCACAGTCTGATTCCAAGGTCCTATGATATGCCTTGCAAACATTTCTCAAAGGATATCCCTTTTTAATGAAGCGTGAGCTAAGAACTTGGGCACTCCTTTCAAAGGATGGTAAATCTGAGCAAATCCTTCTAGCCGTAAGAAACTGATTTATCAGTAAATTGTTCTTCAAAGAACTATTATGGAAACTGTCATAACTCAAAAAGTGATTCTGGTCAGTAGGTTTCCTAAATAGATCAGTTACAAATCCATAACTTGTCTTGATGATCTTGACATCCAGGAAAGCAATTTCTCTGTCATCAAATTCTGCCTTAAACTTGAGATTATGGTCAAGTGTATTAATCCATTGCAAAAAGTCTGTAAGGAGCTTTGTTCACCATCCCAAATCAGCAGGATGTCATCAATATAATGTTGCCAAAGTCTGACATAGGGTTTATAAATGTGGTGAGTGCTACACTCTTAATCTGTTGATCTTCCCCTTAGAGTGGCCAAAGGGTTAGCAGTGGGGGACAAAAGATAGCATTACTAATCAAATCAACTCCATGTAATTCTCATATCAACAGTATAAATAAAAACTAGAGATACAAAGTAGTAGCTCATCGAACCTGCTTACCCTTTGATGTTAATCACATTGCAGATAAGTGGTTTCAATTTATTTTAAATGCATTTAGAAAATTGAAAAACATTCTGGAAGCAGATGAAAGAAAATATTAGGGGTTTTGAAGCACAGGCTGAGATGCAGCAGGCTCTGAGCTATGCTGTTAGAAGGTAAGCCATGCCCCCTTTGCTGATGCTTCTTAACACCCCTGTTGAGTGCCATTGGGTTTTTTGTTTCTTGTTAGTTTAGAAACAATGTATGTTTGTAGACTCATTGTTTTTAGCCTCAAGTGTGATGAACTATTACTTTGTAACTCTAGGTTTTGTTTATACTGTTGATATGAGAGTTACATGGAGATGATTTGATTAGTAATTGTGTCAAACATTTGAAACAGGATTGGCTCAAATGCCTTGTACTATTTGTGACCGCTCCTTGACATCTTCCCTTTCCCAGATTGGCTCTAGTGCATCTGGGCATGCACATAATAAAAAAGAAATTCAAAAATGGCAATTTGTACAAATTTTCTGAGCATGTGCACTCTATTGTTTGATGCTGGAATAAACCAAAAATAGTGATTTTCATTGAGTTTTCAATTCAGACAAAAACTGCACAACCTTTTTTTTTTTTTTTTTGATCAGTCATATTACTCCTGGTAATTTGGACTTCCAGTACAGTTGTAAGCATGGCTAGTGTTAGACATACAGGGGTCCACAGCAGAATCTGATAAGGGGGCCCCAAACCTAGCCTGCAGGCTTAGCCTCCTTCAGCTTGAAGCAGACTTGGGCCCCCCTGTGGCATGGAGGCCCAGTGAAATTTCCTTGTTTGTCACCCCCTAATGCTGGCCCTGGCTGGAATCCATCTTTTCTGGGCTATGGCACCATGAGCCGTTATTTGCAAGTACATGTAGGTTTTTCCTTTTTTATAAGCAGCTTTCCCATCTAGTTTAGCTATCACTGCAATAATTCCCCACCAGGAACGACAGCTTAGGATCCTTTGGGAACTCATAGCCATTCGCCCTAAATATGAATGTTTCTTTGTTGTGCAATGAGGGAGGCTCCCTGTTTCCACAGCATCTCTGGCCTCAGATGGCCAGAGGAGCAGAAATAAAACTCAGGAAACAATTCTGCATTTTCCATATGACCACTGGCCAGCCCTCTATAAACCCAATCTTAGCACTGTTGAGAATACTCATTCAGGACCCTAACATTTGATAGGAAAAATATGTAGTAACGTCTGCCCTTAAATTGTATTTATTGGTCAAATTATATTACTTGGAGCAGAAGTAGAAAAGACAAAACAATGATGAAGATGAAAGCAAAGATGAGTCATAGGAAAAGCCTGGAAATGTGAAATTTTATTTGGTGTTGTCTGAAGATAGTAACCATGGCATCAAATTCCCTGAGCAGTTAGGGAGTGAAGTTAGCAGTTCATAACTATGCTGGCTTATATTAATGCCCTCTTATTAACTATAGTGCACTCTTAGGTTATATTGTAGGGCATATTCCCATTAATTTTCATTTCTATTAATTCATAAATCTCAACATGCAGACAAATGTCCATGAAATCATAGAATGCATTAGAATCTTTTGTTCTGACTTAATCGCTGTTCTGATTATGTACTGTAATAATTCAATCAAATGGACTATAGCAACTGTGGAATTGTGTTCAGTTTAATTTGCATAGAGTGTTTCTGGCATGCATCAAGGGCTTTGTTATATTGTGATACCAAACAAATACAGAAACCAGGCTGACTTTCTCTCATACAATCTATATATCGAAGGCTAAACACAAAATTTAAGAAGGACCCCATTTGTCCTGAATGAACCTGCTCTTGGCTGATCTCTGATGCTAAGCACAGTCAAACTTGGCTAGCTTTTGGATGGATGACCACCTTACAATTCCAGGGGCTGAAAACTCACTGCATGGATGACAGGCCTGGCAATCAAACTCTGGTTGCACCTTGCCACGAAAAGCCAGGGTCTGAGTCAGCATTGACTTGACTGCAAATTGCATCCACAGTTATTGTATAGGCAGGAACTTCACTTTGTCCTATTAATTTTTTAATGACTTAAACACTACTAAAGCAGTTTTTAAAACAATGGAAAAAGGTTTGTTCATCTTAATGAATTAAGCCACTCATATCTGGCATAGCAAGATATCATCAGAAGTAGTCTCTCATCAAAGAAACCCTAATTGCTAAGTGTCTTGTGCTCTAATCAGGACTCTTTCCAGCAAGGGACAAGAAGCCCTATGAATAAAGCCTATCATCCACTCTTAGGGAGTCAGAAAAAAAAGATCTGCAAAGAGTTAGTTACAGTAGTACAGCCAATGAGAACTGGCCCCCTGCTGGGCCAATGGGATGGTAGCTGGATGGGGCCAGTTCAGACACTGGAAAAGTTAAAACTACTATAAATCTATTTGTGATCTTGTGGATGACTGTGCAAGCCTTCTTCCACTTGTTCCAGGAACTAGTTATAAAATACCATTGGGCATCCCAGACCCCACAAGGCACAGCTCCTTGGGTCCTGAGAGCTGGTTTCCATATGGAACTGCTTTACTAATTAAGGAGCATGCACATCCTTGATTGACTTCCAGGTGCATTCTTCTATGTAATATCCCTCCCATTTTACCAGATAATGGAGCTGGCCAATCCAAGATTTCCTTCACCAATTTGCAAAGGAAGGAGTCTCTTGTTGAAGAATCTTTTGTGTCATTACTCTATATGCAAATTCTGAAGTTCATAGGAGCATGACCCAATTGTTCTGATGTATGTTGCAAAAAGATTCTAAATACTGCTCCAGAATTTGATTTACTCTGTCTAGCCATTTGACTCAGGTGATAAGTTCTGAACAAATGCATCCATATCCCAAGGAGTCCCTTCAGCAATAAGGACATGTACCCAATCCACCAAGAATTGTGCCTTCTCCTTATATGCACCAACCCGTTGGAACACTCTACCCCCAAGAATCTGAGCCATTCCTGATCTGATATCCTTTAGGAAGGCATTAAAGACATATTTGTTCCAACAAGCTTACAACCAGCCACCATAAACAAGGCCTATGTCATTACTACCTCAGCATTTACCATTCCATTTTCTCAGTTCAATGTAAACTGTTCTGTTTTATATAAACTGTTTATTGTTCAAGTTATTTTAAGTTCAGTGTAAACTGTTCTATGGAAACTGGTCTCTGTAAACTGTTTTTTTTTTTCTTGCTATATGTAAACCGCACTGATTCCAAAGAGCGCGGTATATAAAAGTAGATAAATAAATATTGAGGCATGTATCTAACTATCATTTTGTGCCAGCACAGCTAAGCAGCAGTAGTAGGCTTGATGAGTCTTGATAAACTCTCCATAACACATCAGCTCTTGGCACCAGATAGACAGCACACCTCCAGAGGCATTGTGTCTGCTTGGCAGATGGATGCCTCTGTGCCCCTGAGAAGAGAGTCACCAACCTCCACTACCTTCACTTTCTAGTAGTTGCTGATCCTGCTGCTTTGAGGTTTTAGAGTTCCACTTCTTTCTATTTTGGGAATGTTTTTGAATCTTCCAGTTTCAGGGCTGCAGGTTCTTTAGTTGCAGGGAAGGTAGATTCTGAGTATCAATTCTGCAAACTCTAGTGATCTGTATTCAGCTACATCTTGTAGTACAGCTTCATTTCCCCCTCTGCTGGAGATCTTAGATGCCTCAAGAAGTATTCAAACAATGTATTTCTCATTGCCATGGATGCTTCTTAGCTTTACCATTTACTTTCTCATTCCCTTCATGTGTTTCCTGAAGGATTCATCCTGCAGGAATAGGGTGATAGCTTTGGTTACACTAGGTTTCCCTGCTATAGGATCTTTGGTATCTGTTGAAAGAAATGAGAAAAAGGAATAAGTTCCAACCTTTTCCTCAGCTGTCCTGTCAATAGAAAAAAAAAGAGAATAAAACCTACCCTCTTTTATGTGAAATCTAACACTTTTGTTCTGATTCCCTGTGTGTAGTCCTGTTTGTTATCCACCTATTACTGAGGTTTACAATAGTTTCTTCTCCCCTCAGACTACAAATGTATTTATGTATTTGAGGTGTATGGTCTTGTGTATTCCCTTTAAAGAATTATCTCAAAGATTTAACAAGGTATTACCAATCACAGTCCCTTGGAATATATTTAATTGTTCTGTTTTCACAGAGAATCAAAAGTTGACCTAATTACTTCCCTATTTTCCCTTCCAACTGCTCCTCTCTCCTCCCCCCACCAAAAAAACCCTATCTAATCCAGCCAGGGACAGTGTTTCCATTAGAGAAACCAGACAGTCATCTAGACAGCTGGCAGTCTGGGCGACCCCATTGTCACTGCTACCACTCTTAACCAGAACTTGCAGCGGTGGCAATGGCAGTAAAACCACGACACAGTACTTATCTGAACTCTTTGGTGCTATGACTGCCAACATTCTAAATGATGCAGTTGGAGACCCAAGCCAAAGTCAAATCAAACACTGATTGGAGTGTCCATAGTAACTCCCTGCAAACCGCTTGATGGGAGGCGGGTAATGATGCTGATAACTATAGCAACCACTGGGAGATCAGTGCTAGCTTCTGGAAGGTACAGATATTACATAGTGTGGTCTATGAGGTTTGACTTGAAATTTAAAAAATATTGTGGAAAAAGGGTGAAAGTGATGTGTGAGAAGAGAGAGAGTGAAAAAATTGAGCAAATTGTTCAGCTCCAGAGCATGATTGGATTGATGGTTGAGAAAGAAAGCAGTGCATAATCAGAAAAAAATATATTATTTATCACTAATAGTTGAATAACCACAGAAATATATAGAAGCTCCCAACTTGGAGAGAGAGCCTGAGTTACTGAAGAAAGCTCTGAAGCTATTAGAGTGAATTAACTAAAGTTCTCCAGCGAAATATTTGCTTGTGTAATACATAGTGAGGCATAACCTTGAATGGTGCTCAAATGCACTTAGAAAGATTTTAGTATGAGTGTATCTGGAGAGAGTGAAAGCCACTAAGATTTCCATGAGACAGTGTAGCAGCGAAGTGCATGCAATAAATAATACCAGGCGTCAATTGCAGGGTCCAAGCCAATTTATTGTGCACAGGCTCAGACAGGAGCGTGTCCAAAAGAGACTGAGCAATGGAGTACAGGAGCAGATTCCTTATATACAATTTTTACAATTTGATAGAGGCAACCTTTCTATTGCTCCCAACGCCCCTCGCACCTATCCAATCGGTGACCCTCTCTGGGCCCCCTTCCTTGTTCCCCCTTCTCAAACTGTTCTAACAAAGGCATAATCTCTAACATGGTTACATTTCTACTTCAAGGCCATTTCTAGCTTAGAGAATGCAAGAACATTTCTATCATCAGCATAAAGGAATTATACAAACTTTTCAAAAGCAGTTAAAGCAGTTTAAGGCAAATTCTCAAACTCTGGTTCCTCTCAGCACTAATCCCAGGTGGGGGTTGGGATCTAGGCCTAGTTTACAGGCCCTAACCTACCACAACAGGGAAAAATTAATATCCTGTAACAAATATAAAAAGATGTAGGGTGATTTCTTGTGATTACCGAGGTGGTGAACATGACTCCCACCTTACTATGCGGAAGCAATTTTGGATTTCTACTTTGAATACAGTATCACCATTTGGACCTAATTTGGAAGTTGAATGGCAATCTTTGATGTGATGGATTATGGGGCTTGTTTACAAAGCCGCGGCTCCAATAACGATCGGAAACCGCTACCATGGCTTTGTAAACAAGCCCCTATGATTGGTTCATTTTGCTATCCCACATGACCCTTTCCTTCTATAAGACACTGATATTGGTTCTATTACAGTGAATGGGAGGACTTGTATTGAAATGTCAAATCTCTGCTAAAATCTTTTGGAGGATATGCATCCTGATGCAGAAAGAACTAAGTGACTAATTTATTGCTTTTGAAACATGGCTGCCATTTTATTTATTTACATTCTCTTATATACCATGCTATTCTGCATCAGTGCGGTTTACATTGAACAAACTGAAATTACATTGAACAGGGCATTATAACTTGGAGATGACTATTTTACAGGGAACATGGGCTATGGAGGGTTAAGTGGCTTGCCCAAGACCACAAGGAGCACCTGTGGGACTAGAAACCCCAGTCCTTCTGGCCCAAGGTTGCTGTTCTCTAGTGGGATTTGAACCCCTGACCTTCCGGCCTGAAGGTACCTTGCCCCAACCACTAGGCCACTCCTCCACTCCATGTCAGTGATGTGATGAAATATGCATTTTGTGTGCTAAAAGATTTTTTGAATTTTTACTGTTTTGCTAAGAAATGATATTAAGATTTTTGTAAGATTTTTTCCCACTTGGTGGATTATAAAAAAATATGAAAAATTGATTGGAGTTGACTGGTTATTCAAAGTTAATGAGTTAGTTAATCTAACAGCCTATTGACTGTACTGGATGACCAATATAAGTGATTAATAAGTTTGATGCTCCTTTTTCCCATATGTATGAATAATTATTGTGGGGATGTTTTTACTGTTAAAGATTTTACATAGTGGCTTATTTATTTGAAAAACTGTGCAATATAACATTGTTTTAATTAGAATATGTCCATTGCCGTTTTAATAACTATGTGCTCAGATTTTGACACTATTCAGCAGTGGCGAGTAGCCATTCTAACACAGCTAGCCATCGCCGCTGAAGCTAACACCCGGATATTCAATGCCAGGGCCACATCCGACCCTTGACATTGATTGAATATCAGGGTCAGCCAGATAGCTAAGAAACTAACCAGGCAACTGTGATATTCAGCCACTCCCCAGTTAGTTTCAGCAGCAAATGTTAGGCCACCTTTTCAAGTGTCTAACTTTCGCCACTTTGCGATAACTGGACAGCAGCTCAATATCGTTGCTGCCTAATTATTGGTGTTGGCACCCCCAGAATGCCCCTGGAATGCCCCATTGCTAGCCAACTAGCATCTGGGTGTGCAGCATGGCACCCATGGATATTCAGAGGCACTAACTGTGAGTGAGGGAGGCACCAAGTAGAAGTGGAGGAGTAGCCTAGTGGTTAGAGCAACTGCCTGGTACCCAAACAATTAAGGGGTTTGATTCTCACTAGCACTCCTTGTGACCTTGGTTGAATCACTTTACCCTCCATTGCCTCAGAAGAAAAGGCCTGGTGATACATTGCCAAGAGAACCCAGAGGCTGCTAAGTCAACACCATCATAATGGCACAAAATAAACTATGTAAGTGCTGTTGAAGATCATGATTAGCATAGCATTAATTGCTTTCATACCCCCCTCTAGATAACTACATACTGTAGAAAGCTTTCAACACAGGTGAAAACAGAAATCACCAATAAGCAGAGTTTTAGAAGTGAACTTGTAGTTAAATAAAAAGGAAAATAAGGTGATGCTTTTGTTATTGGATTAACTTAATTAATTTGTAGACTTGCTTTCCAAGGTAAAATCTTATTTTTCAGGTTAAGACAGTATGAGTGACAGATACTGATCCAAAATATATACAGGAATCAATACAGCATTACAAGGATGGGGGGGGGAGGGGGAGAGGAATGGATGGTTGTTCAGAGGGTGACGAGGCTGTTAATGTTCATAGTTTTTAGTAAGATAGAAAGTACATGTATTTGTTCAGTTCTGTTGGTGATAAGGCTGTAAATATTTATAGTTCATAATATGACAGGAAGCCAATGTCCTTATTGAGTCCTGTATGGTCTGAATGAAGGTATCTTATTGTCTTCATTTCAAAAGTATTACGGTTCTGGATAGATTTAAACCTTCCTCTCAGGACCCTCAACATAAAACCCTCAATGCGGCACTTTGGCCCTGTGAAGTGCTGTCCAGCAACAGAGGCTGGGGTGGCTGAATTCACACCATGTTCTGTTTTACATAGATATCTGTGAGCATGCCTCCTGGTCTTTAACATTTGGCTTGTCTCTCCAACGTAGCAGCCCTTTGTACATTTCCTGCATTGAATCATACTATATAAACTACACTGGAGGAGCAGCATGTGTAGGACCATCTTATGTTGAATGTTTCTCCCATGTGGGCAACTGTGGGATCCTGTGATACAGTATGTGTTGGCATAATTTGCAGCTTGCTATATTGCAGGAACTTATGCCATTTTCATATTTTTGGGCTCCTACTGGGAGTCTGCTTCTCACTAATGTTTGTTTCAGATTAGGTGGCTGCCTAAAGGACAGTATTGGTGCAGCAGGGGCTATCTCTCTCAGTAATTTGTCTTCCTGGAGTCGTGATCATAAGTTCTTTATGATTTTTCTGTTTTTCCAGCTCTAGATTGAATGTCACTATAAGGGGGAACCCTTTTTAAGTTTGTCTTTTATCTGTATTGTAGTAAGTTGTCTCTGGGTGTTTTAAGTGAAGTGGCAATCTTTTTGAAGATGATTCTGGGACTGTAGTCTTTTTGTTTGAAGGATTCAGCCAGGATTTAGGGATGCTTATCCCTGTCTTTCAGTTCAGAGCATATGCACGGATACAGTGTTGCTTGACTTTGTATGTTCCTCATCGTTCCTCCAGTTCAGTCCTCCACCTCTGGGTTGTGTACCTCCTCCTGAAGTATGGAGACTGGACAAGTCAAACTCGTGACATCACGGGATATACCCTGCTGGTTTTCTCCCATCATCCTCCAGTGTGTCCAGTCTCCATGCAGCAGGAGGATGTAGTGAGCCTAGGTGCTGGGCTCACTAGTGGCATACATAAGGAATAGTTGTTCAGATAGTTAGTTTTTTGGGTTTTCTTTCTCGCCTATTATTATTATATTTTATTTTGGTACTGTTACTATTAAAAAAAAAAATAGGAAATGGTGGGGGTTCCAGACACAGGGCTCGAACAGCGCTGACTCTCTCTTCTTAAATTTTCTACCTTCTTAAAATTTCTCTCCGCTGGTTTGAGCTGCTCTCCCCTCCTAGTCTGAATGGAGGGGAGCTGTGCGGCAGGGCAGAAAATCTGCTGGTTAACTCCAGGGCTCGCACTGTGAGTGGAGCTTCACTGCTAGAGCCGGATAGCTCTCTCCATGCTGTGGGTAGCAGCGTGGATGGAAGGGCACCTGATACCAGGGTCGGACGGAGAAGGGCTCGGGGGCATATTTGAAGGCGAGTGCTCCGATGAGCCACAGAGAGGCTCGGGGGCTACGGGTCCTGCGTAGGGGTGCAGCGCGGCCAGCAGACCCTGTTGTTGCAGCGGGCCATTTCTCCCGCGCTTTCCTTCCCGATCACGAGGCAGCAGCAGTTTTTTGGCCAACGAGCTGGAATTGTTTATTTCGGCGTTAATTTACTGTAGTTTATTTCTGTGTTATTTAGAGCAACTTGGAATTTTATTTCTTTATTTTATAAGTTTCTAAAAAAAAAGGGCTGCCATTTGGAATGGCGAAAGGAATCGTACCATCCATTTCAGCCCGCAGCGAGCTCAGTGCTCCAACATGGGGTCAATCATCAGGGAAGGTGGTCAGTCCAGAGTCGAGGGTTTTTTCTGTTTTTCCTGATGCTCAAGCAGGCCTGCTGAATGCGGGCCAGTGATTCCCATGCTTTTATGCATGAGGCAGCTTCATTAGTTCAGTTTGTCTCAGGATGTGCTTGATGGGGAATTAATTTATTTCAATTTGGTTCCTTTATTCCTTTTGTTTAAAAAAAAAAAAAGACATATGTCTATATATTTATAATTCTTCTGGAAGAACTTACTTTCGATTTATTTCAGGGGTTATTCCTTCATTCCTGGAGGAGATTAATTGCATATGGGTGCTGATGGTGTGACATCAGGTCCTTATGTGTGTTTTATTTTTGTTTTGGTCAAGATCCATTTTTATTAAATTAAATTAAGGCCTGCTTCCAAAGGGTTAGTACCTGACTAGAATCAAAGCTAGTATTAACAAACGTACAGATAATTATAATCAGTGCAAGACCTACTCAGTGTCTTTAACAAAAGTAGATGAAAGTGAGTGAAATGCTGAGGTTGAGTGATTCATAGTAGCAAAATATGACCTTGAAGATATACCACTGGATTTTAAAGACTGCTTGCAAAACCGATTTGCTGATTTGGATACAAATGACAAAGCACCAGAAGAGTAATGGAATGACATCAAGACAGTTTGCTCAAAGAAAGTGAGAAGTCTCTACAAAAGATGAAAAAGCAAAAACCGCCAAAATGTATGACTGAAAAAACTCTGAAAATTGTCCAGAAATGCAGAGAAGCTAAATCCAAAGGAGAAAGAGAGGTAATCACAGAACTCAACAGAGATTTCCAATGTGTAGCAAAGATGAGAGAAGGAGAAATACTACAATGACGCATACAAGGAAAAAGAATCAAACTATTAGAGGAAGAGCAACATTGGTTCACAGCCCTTTGGACCTAAGTCTAGCAGCAAACAATCTAAATATTGATTAGAAGCACAGGAAAATCTAGCTAGACTGTATTCCTTGCCTAGACGTTTTTTTTTATTTATTTTTTTTTAATTTATGCATTTACAAATTAGAATCAAGCACAACACTTGTACAGAAAAGATATACACCAACAGATACATCCGAAGACTAATATGAGGAAACAACCAACCTCTAGTGATACATCTTCAGTCCACAATAAATGGGGTGAAAGCATCAAAAAAGATCTCGGGGGAGGAGGTAACCCCAAGTTCTTATGGAATTATGTAATTAATTCAAAAAAGGGAAACAATCAAGAAGGCGACAGAGACTGAGGAGATCTGTTAAATAAGAATGCTATCATACCGAAACAGGGGAGGAAGTTACCAAATGAGAACCAATAAAGGTAGATAAATCACCAGGCTGAAAAAATACATATTTAAAGGAATTATGCACAACACCACATTTACAGGGGAATCTTAACAAAAATGTGCCCCCCATCTGTAGAACCCCTGGTTTTAACAACAGGAAGGCCTTTCGCCTTCTTTGGGTATCCCACAAAATATCCGGAAAGATAGAAATCCTCTTCCCCATAAACAAGATACTCCGCTTCTTAAAATATACTTTCAGAAGCCAGTCTCTATCAGATGAAAGAGCCAACGTCACCAATAATGTGGAGACCTTCCTTTCTTCATCCGGAGGAGACTGAAGCAAAGCAGAAACATCCAGTGAGTCCATTTGTAAATCTCCAACTGCACGCTTCCCCTCCTTCTTCCCAAGAGGCAAATAACACAGGTACACTAAAAAACTTTTTTTTTAAACTGCCTCTAATGTTTCCATTGATTTTTACGTTTTTTGGTGCGCTGAATCCAAATCTGGTAACCAATTTGCTCCATCACGTACAGATTTTTTGCTACATTGGGTTAGCAGTTTGAGGTGAACGTTTCAGATTGAGTGCGATCGAGATAAAAGTTTCTTGGATGAATTATTTATACTAATTGTTTAGTAGTTATTCAAATAAAAATAAAGAAAATTGTAACAAGGCAGCACATAAGAATAGAGTAATGTCAACAAAACACACTGTGATGGTAGCAAAATTGTCTGCACTTAAAACAGCCACATACATGTGCACAAACATTGAGCATATAAGAGCGAGGTTAGACACAAAGCAAAGCAAAGAAATGTGCAAAAAATGTTGTATAGGTATGTATGTAAGAATAGAAAACACAAACCGCACCATTGCAATACATGAAGACAAACACCCGATTTTGTGAAAATAAAATTCTAATCAATGAGATCTGACACTGTGGTAATAACTAGCAAATTTTTATTTCAAAGTTTAGTAAAAACACGATATTTGTCAACACAGTTTAGATTTTAAAGTCATTCTTGGGTCAATCAATCTCCTGGTGGGCCCGTTTCTTCTTCCCCCGAATGCTTCTCTTGGTGTGCTGCTTGGCGTATTTTTCATCTGGGGTTTCCCGCAGCAGCAACCAGCAGAAATCAGCCATCATAGTGGTGTTCCATCTTCCTTGGTACCTTCTCTCTGCGTCCTTGATGTCCTGGTGAAACCTTTCACCTTGTTCTTCACTGTACGCCCCCAGGTTTTCGGGAAAGTAGTTCACCTGGGAGTGCAAGAAATGGACTTTCAGGCTCATTTTACAGCCTTGTTCTTTGAAGGCATTCAGCATCCTGGCAACAATATCCTTATAGTTCTCATCCCGCCTGTTCCCCAAGAATTTGAGAACAACATCCTTGAAGGAATCCCAGGCTTCTTTTTCCTTCTCAGACATCGTTTCAGCGAATGCTCCATCTGAAATGAGTTTCCTTATATCAGGGCCAACAAACACTCCTTCCTTTAGCTTTGCTTCAGAAAGTCGGGGGAACTTTGAGCAAAGGTACCGAAAGCACTCACCATCTTTTGGAAGGGACTTGATGAATTGCTTAATGAGACCCAACTTAATGTGGAGAGGTGGTAATAGAATTTTATCACGAGGTACCAAGCTCTCATGAAGAACATTTTTCTCACCGGGTCTCAAATACTCCCGAATTGGCCAGTCTTTTTTCCCCCAGTGTAGGTCGCGGGCCCGGCTATCCCACAAGCAAAGGAAGCAGGGATATTTGGTGAAACCGGATTGCTGCCCTAATAGCATGGATAGAATTTTAAAGTCTCCACAAATCATCCACTTATGCTCATCATAACGAATCTTCTGAAGAATCAGGGCCAAATTCTCGTATTTTTCTTGGAGAATAACAGAGTGAGCAATAGGAACTGAAGCGAATGTGTTGCCATTATGAAGAAGAACACCTTTTATGCTGTCTTTTGACGAATCAATGAACAGCCGCCATTCAGCAGGATCATACTTGAGTTTAAACTTTTCCATCACTCCGTATATATCGTTGCAAAATACCAAATCTTCCTCTTTGCTGAAATACTTCAAAAATTGTGTCTCTCGGTTGCGGTACCAATAAAAAGTTGTTCCTGGTGACAATAGATTTTTCTGTTTAAGCCGAGAACCTAGCAGTTGGGCAGCATCTTTTGGGAGTCCTAAATCCCAGACTAAATCATTCAATTCAGCTTGAGAGAAAAGTTCAGGTTTCGGATTTGGTTCAGTTTCAAACTCGGAAGTACTGGACTCATCGGGAAAAGCCATCTGATGAGTCTCATCATGATCAGAACCGTCCACACAAATATGATCCAAAGATTTTGGTGGTTCAGGCACAGGTACTTCGTTGCTATGAGGCATAGGCCTAATTGCTGAGGGAAGGTTGGGGTAACTTATTACGTTCTTATTTTTTAAGTTGTATCCCTTCACAATGCAAGAGCAAAAATAGCAGTCACTGCTGTGGTCTCTTTGTTCACGCCACATCATAGGTATTCCGAAACGAAATGCTTGTTTTTTACCTTTCATCCATAAGCGTAGATCTTCCTCACATGTCTTGCACACTTTGTGAGGAGCCCACGGTTTGTCTTGATCGCCTAACTTCAAACCGAAATAGGCGAAATATACTTTTTTAATAAATGCAGAAATGTTCCTCTGCCGCTTTTTCACGGTATATTCCCCACAAATAAAACAAAACTGTCCGGAGAGTTGACGCAACCTCTGGCTCTGTGAGCCATCACAAATACACAGCACTGCAAACTACAACTGTAGTGAACCACTTCGGAATAAATCTGGATTACGACTGAGCAAACAAAAGGTAATAATGAACTTGCAAGAAACTGAAATTTGACAGGAACGTTCATGTCGCAACCACCGTGTTTGAGCGAGCGAACGAGGTGAGGCGAACAGGAAAGAACATGCACCAGCGCGAGTACTGGATTTAGCCCCCCGCCTCCCAATTGTCCTGTTAATGTATAAAATGAATACAAAACACTCTAAAATATCATGAGGGAGTGTTTCTAGTTAGTTAACCATTACAACCTCTATTTTGGGCCAAGAAAATAAACTGCAGTCGGCTAAAAAGATATTATGTGAACATTCCTTATATGGGTAAGAAATCTAATTTTGCAAGAAAACGTGACGTGATGGAACATTTTGGCTATTTTTCCTGGATTCAGCACCCCAAAATCTATAGGAATCAGTTGCAAAACTGGAGGCAGGTTTTTGGTAGTGTACCTGTGTAATAAGCCTTCGCAACAGGAGGGAACAATTCAGGAGCAATCATCAAAGACTCTTGCATGTATTTCTTAAAAAGTTCCACAGGGGCCACCGCAGGAATTACAGGAAAATTAAGTAAACGTAAATTTGAAGCTCTGGTAGCATTTTCCAAAGTCTCAATCTTCGCTTTCAAAGAGAGATTATCTTTCATCTGCATATCAGACATACCCGATACCTGAGAAAGTTTTTGGTCCATAGACCCAACCTGATTCGTGATATCCAAAAATTCTGTAGACAGAGTATTCACAGTGTTCTCCATAGTGGATAAGTTAGAAAAAGATAGAGCCAACTGTTGGTTCATTACTTGGGAAAGCTAATAGCTTCCCAGATACTATCCAGAGTAACCTTAGCAGGCCGGATGAGAGTAATCATAGGGGAACTCACAGGTAAGGGTGCCGCTGAAACATTCTTCCATTTATCGGACTCAACCTCCACACCAACGGTATTTTCCCCCTCCACTTGCTGTATAACGCCAGAGAATATTAGCCGGCTCTTAGTATCGCCTTTCAGGCCCTCGTCTGTTTCCTCCGGTGAATCCCAAGTAGGTGACGCAGGAGATGCAGTCACCGGTATTTCAGCAACACCTCATTCCGGGGCACTAGCCGAGAGCCGCGATACTAGAGGGGGGGGCATACGTCCGGGTAAAGCGAAACTTCCAGGGCAGGTACAGTCGAATCCTCCACCACCGGCGCCACCATATCCCTTCGTATTTCCCCTCTCTGCTCCTCAGTGAGACAAACATATCGATCCATAGGTCCAGCGACAGCAATTTCGGGCTCCTTGGGACGAGCCCGAGTTTTGCCCTTCCGTTTAGGCATCACTCACACACCCTCTGTCGCCATCTTGAAAAGACAGCCACCTGCCTAGACGTTTTTAATCAGAAATTTGAACGTACCCTCAATCAGGGGTGGCCCAAGGGTGATGCGAGGCCATGTGCGGAGACTCATTGCAAAGCCTCATTTGCATATTCACTGGAACTCATTTGCATAACTTTAATGTATTTTATTCTAAAATGTATATGTTACCCATCTTTAAATTTTAGGCGGCATTCACAGGAGCCCTTCATAAGCCTTTTTTGTCCCAGCAATGACTTAGGGCATGTTTAATAAATATTAATATGCGTTAAGTGCCACTGCTTCAATAGATATAAATGTATGTTTCTGCACTTAGCACACCTTAACATTTGTGAATGCGCATTAATTTTTAGTAAATATGCCTTTTAATGTCTGAATGCCATTTGCATGGGCAGTGAAAATAAAGAAAGACTACCAGATTTCTACATTACTATACTCCAGTGCCAAATGCCAGGCAGATTAGGAAGTAAGAACATAAGAACATAAGATATGCCATACTGGGTCAGACCAAGGTCCATCAAGCCCAGTATCCTGTTTCCAACAGAGGCCAATCTAGGTCATACGTACCTAGCAGTATCCCCAAGAGACACAGGTTCCACAATGCTTGTATTGGGTCAAGCATTGATATCCTGGGTCCCTTTTTAATAATGGTTTATTGACCTTTCCTCCAGGAACTTGTCCAAACCTTTTTTAAACCCAGCTACACTAACAGCCTTTACTACATCCTCTGATAACAAATTCCAGAGTTTGATTACACGTTGAGTGAAAAAATATTTTCTCTTATTTGTCTTAAATAGTTTACCCTGTAGCTTCATTACATGTCCCCTAGTCTTTTTATATTCTGATAACATAAACAATCGATCTGCATTTCCCCGTTCCACTCCGTTCATTAATTTATAGACTTCTATCATATCTCCCCTCAGCCATCTCTTTTCCAGGTTGAAGAGCCCTAACCTTTGTAGTCTCTCTTCATAGGCGTAGCCTTCCATCCCCTTTACCATTTTGGTGGCTCTTCTTTGTACCTTTTCTAATAGCGCTATATCCTTTTTAAGATATGGTGACCAGAATTGCACACAATATTCAAGGTGCGGTCGTACCATGGAACGATACAGAGGCATTATAATACCCTTTGTTTTATTTTCCATTCTTTTCCTTATGATACCTAGCATTCTATTTGCTTTCTTGGCCGCCGCTTTCTTGGCGGAGGGTTTTAACATGTTATCCACGATGACGCCTAAATCTTTTTCCTGGATGGTGGTTCCCAATGTGGAACCTTGCATCGTGTAACCATAGTGTGGGTTGTTCTTTCCTAGATGCGTAAATTTGCACTTGTCCATATTAAATTTCATCTGCCATTTGGATGCCCAGTCTTCCAATTTATGAAGATCCTCTTGCAATATCATGAAGGGTGAAAAAGAAGCCATTTTATCATTACAAAAGAATGATAATGTCATAATAAAGCCGGCGGATAAGGGGGGTGCTGTAGTTGTTCTGGATAAATCATATTATATCAAAGAAGTGGACAGACAATTAAAAGACCATAACTTCTATCAGAGATTAGATGATGACCCCACAGACAATCTCAAGAAAAGTATAGACAATATAGTGATCACCGCCTTTGAGATAGGGTACATCACTAAAAAAGAAAAAGACTTTCTTATAGTTAATGCACCTATTATTCCAACAATTTACATCATTCCGAAAATACATAAGTCCTTAGAAGCCCCCCTTGGCAGACCCATAGTTTCAGCTATTGGTTCTTTACTAGAGTCTATTTCAAAGTTTCTGGATCTTTTATTGCGTCCTTTTGTACAAAACATGTGGTCGTATGTGCGAGATTCCGCACATGCCATCAAAATTTTATCTTCTCGTAATAATTTTGATTCAGACATTATATTAGTAACACTGGATGTGGAATCATTGTACACCAATATCCCACAATTAGAGGCACTAGACATTGTTGAAAAGTGTTTAATTAAGATGACCACGCACAAATGCATTCCCACAGCTTTTCTTGTAACCCTGACACAATTAGCACTGTGTGAGAATTTTTTCTGTTTTAGAAGTCTCTTTTATAAGCAGATTAAGGGTGTAGCCATGGGCTCTTCCATGGCTCCAGATATAGCGAATTTATATATATTTAACTTTGAGGAGAGCTATTTGAAAGATCATCCATTTAATGATAATATATTCCTTTAGATACGTTATATAGATGATGTTTTAATACTTTGGAAAGGCACGGAAGAGACACTGTCAAATTTCAATGATTGGATCAATCAATTAGACATCAATTTGCAGGGGGGCGGAGCCTGATGTCCAGCGGGTTAGACGCTTCGCGCTGAAGCTCCCGAGAGGCCTACTCAGAATCCTGACTTAATACCTACATAAACTCAATTTTTTGCTCCGAACTTACCGGGGTACCTCGGGGGGGATGGCGGCCCATAAACCAGCGCGCTTGGACTTCGGGTCTCCTTCTTCTTCACACGGAAAACGCTCCAAAACAGAGGTGTCTTCCCCACAGAAGATGGTTCCACTTCGGGAAAACCCCGAAATACATCAGGAGCTCTTAGAGGAAATACGCGGAGTGAAGGAACTGGTGCAGTCCAACGGAGAAGCGCTTCGAGCCATGCGAGAAGACCTCGGTGTGCTCCAGGACCGACTTGAAAGCCTTTCATTACGGCAGGACAACATGGCGGGGGTCCTCGACTCGCACGAGGTGCGCTTGGTCAAACTGGACAAGGCTGAGCGCCAGATACAGAATCTTCAAAAAGAGTTAGAAGATAGCAATAATCGCGCCCGTCGCAACAATGTGAGGCTCCTTGGAATACCGGAGGGGGCGGAAGCAGGAGATATCAGAGAATTCTTGCTCAAAACTCTTCCCTCCTTGTTGAAGATCACATTTCATAGAGACCTGGAAATTGATCGAGCACATCGTGTTCCTACCCATATGGCGCTCAACCGCACGGCCCCCCGGCCTATTATCTTTCGATTACTACGATATCAACAAGTGGAACAAATTCTAAATGCTGCCCGGGCGAATCGTCATCTGGAGTTTGAAAGTCATAAAGTCTCCTTCTTCCCTGATTTGGCAAAGCCCACAGTTGACCGTCGGAAGAGGCTCCTTGCTTTTCGCCCTCGACTTCAACAGCTACAGGCTCGCTTTGGCCTGTTGTATCCAGCGAAGCTCCGAGTGACTCTCCACAACCAAACTAGGACATTCGAAGATCCTGATCTACTATCAACATTTTTAGACTCCAAAGAAGCAGAGCAGATGCGTTAACCCAACAACTTGGACTTATTATCTGCCGGCTCTGTCCGCCATTTTGAAGGGCCCGACGTGGTGGTCATCGCCAAGCACAGAGACTGCCTGGACTTTTCTTTCTGTCTTTATATGACTTACTTGGTCTTCTATCCCTCCAGGATGTGTGCCTCGGTTGGATTCGGAGCACGCACAGTTATACAGGTTATATGTTTTCAATTTCGGCCTTCTCTGGGGTTTCTCCCCGCAGACACATGGTCGCCAGTAATTTCTGGGGTTCTGCTTCTTCTCTACCGCGCTGCGGTTCTTATTTTTTAATGTGGGGCGCTTCATTGTATTACATTAGCTTATTTTCTATCATGTCATGTGTACAGCCAGATACAGTTACTATGAGGGACATTGTGAACTTATGTGCGCTATCATGTTCTCTTTCAGAATTTTTAACCTTGCTCAATGGCCTTATGTAAGATCTTATCACTTAACGTAAAAGGCATCAATAGTCCAATCAAACGAAAGAAAATTCTTAGCTATCTTAATCATGAGCATGCTGATTTAGTGTTTCTTCAGGAAACGCATCTAAATTCCGCTGAAACACTGAAACTGAAACTCAATGCTAAACCTTATCTGGTGGCTGCCTATTCTCCCGCCGTTTCCAAACGGTGTGGGGTGGCCATTCTGGTTAAGAGGTCTTTGCAAGCTACTGTAATAGATACTAGCTCTGATAAGGAGGGTAGATGGACCCGTGCACATTTTAAGGTTGGAAATAGTGAATTCACGTGTATTTGTATTTATGCTCCGAATGTGGATAACCCTGCTTACTATGCAAGTATTGCGCAGTTGGCACAGGCCTCTGCCAATACTCCATTAATACTTGGTGGCGATTTTAATCAAGTGCTAGACCCTTTGATAGATAGACAACCGCCCAGAACGAGTAGTCCACCCAAGAGTCTTGCTACCCTTACAGCTCTAATGCAAGACCTTGTGCTAGTAGATATATGGAGGCTGCTTCACCCCTCCGACTTAGAGTACACCTTTTTTTCTGCCCCCCATCACTCACAATCTAGAATAGATTTTTTTCTCATTTCCAAAGCACTGATTTCTCAAGTGGACACGGTTAGGACTCATCCTCTTCATATTTCTGACCATGCTGCCATATCTTTTTCATTGCATGTCACTACGCGAGATGATCATCCCCGTGCTTGGTTTTTTGATAGATCCCTACTGGATCAAAAGGATTTTCAGGTTGACATAAAGGCCGCTATCCAAGATTATTTTCATTTTAACTCACCCCATGACACAGCGAGCTGGGCTTGGTGGGAGGGTTTTAAGGCATCTATCCGTGCTACTATAACCAGCTACCAAATTCGACAGGGGAAACAAAGAAAGCAGCACTTACTGATTCTAGAGCAACAGATACAAGCTGGGGAGCGTCTCCTTACGTCCCGTACTGACCCATGTATTTTACTCCGTTTACAACGCCTCCGCTTTCAATACAATCAGCTTTTATATACTGCTGCTGCTAAAAATATTGAATCACAACAAGGGTTGTATTACCGGGAAAATAACCGTGCTGGCAAACTATTAGCGAATGCCCTGAAAGGTCAAAAAGAAGCCAAGCGTGTTACCGCTCTCCGTAATCCGTCGGGGGGGGGGGCCTGGTCACTGACGATACAGAAATTTTAGAACTCTTTCGTGATTTTTATACTCGGCTTTATCAATCTGAATGTGATTTTGAGCCAGAAGTATTTGAACGATTGCTCTCAGGGGTACAACGACCGACCCTATCTGACGAAGATAGAGAGGCCATGGACAAACCATTCACTTTATCAGAAATTCATTCTGCTCTCAAGAGATGTGCCACAGGTCGAGCTGCCGGCCCGGACGGTCTCCCTGCTGAATTCTACAAAACCTTTAACGTTGACTTAGCTCCAGTTTTGAAACTTTATTTTTCTGCTCTGGCCGAGGAGGGATCTCCTGCTGGGTCCTTTTCTATGGCAAATGTAGTAGTTTTTGAGAAAGAGGGGAGAGATCCGCAACTAACAGCCAATTATCGTCCAATTTCCCTCCTAAATGCGGACTATAAAATATTTGCCACCATTCTCTCCACCCGGCTCTCTGATAGGATGTCTACTTTGATACACCCAGATCAATGCGGTTTCATTCCCGGTAGATCAACCGCTGACAATGCTCGGACTCTATGTCTTGTACTGACTACCGCAGTTAATCTTGATCGACCATTTGTTGGCCTCTCACTTGATGCTGAGAAGGCCTTTGATCGCTTAGAATGGCCTTTCCTGTTTGCAACTCTCCGCTGGTACGGATTCGGAGAAGGTTTTCTCCGCTGTCTCCACACCATGTACGCACAGCCTACCGCCAGTATCTGTGCTAATGCTTTAAAGTCTCAGCCATTTCCCCTTCAACGCGGTACTCGTCAGGGATGCCCACTGTCTCCACTTCTTTTCGATCTTGCACTCGAACCCTTAGCTTTACTAATCCGGCAATCGGAGGAGATTCATGGAGTCCCCTTCTCTCATAGGGAAATTAAAATTTCAGCATATGCTGATGACCTTATGCTCTTTGTCTCTTTAGACTCGGTGCCGGCTGTCCTAGAGCAAATCGGTAAATATTCACAACTCTCGGGGTATAAGATAAATTGGACCAAATCGGTAGCCTTCCCATTAAACTCTCTAATTCATCAAGCAGATATGCAATCCTTTCCCTTTCTATGGCAACCTCGCATGGTCAAATACCTTGGGGTCCACTATTGCTCTCCTTTGGAAGATGCTATCTCCTTTAATGCCAAAGACTTAACCTCTAAAGTCCGGGCGCTTACTCACCGTTGGACTCCTTTAACACTTACCTGGTGGGGTCGCCTAGAAACCATAAAAATGATGATTGTTCCTAAAGTGAATTACATTTTAGAAATGTTGCCCTGTCTCCTACCTCGACATACATATAAAGATTTAGAGGGCCTTCTGACTAGATACTTATGGCAAAACAAGACACCTAGGATAGCGAAGCATAGGTTGCAAGCTGATAAGGACAATGGGGGTGTCCGATTCCCTGATTTCCTGAAATATCACCACTCTTTTCTTCTCAAACAAGGCGCTCGTTGGCTGGAAGATCTAGCACCGAGTAGACCTGTGTGGCTAGATATAGAGGAGAACCTTTGCAAACCGTTTCCTCTTACTTCCCTCCCTGGTATGACTCTCCCATCAGACTCCCACTATCCACCAATGCTTTTAGACACTTTAGGTGCCTTTAATACTCTTATTCAATCTCTAGACTCCCGATTCTGTCCGTTAGACAGACTCCCGCTCTGGTACAATACTCGATTTCAAATACAAAATAAACCGATGGCGTGGAGCCCCTGGTACACTAGGGGCATTTGGACCCCTACCCAGTTGTTCCATGATGGTCGCTGGAAAACTTTTAGTGAATTGCAAATTGAATTTGGTCTCCCAGCGAAACATTACTTTCAGTTGGTGCAACTACAACATTGTCTTCGGAGTGCTAAGGTGCTCCCGCCATCGGAATCCCCTACCCAAGACTTGTCGGAGACTATCCGATCTATCGGGAGCTCATCAGGTGTAGCATCTAACTTTTACAAAACCTTAAGTACTGCTGTAAATAGAGGTACCCCTATTGCACAGAAAGCATGGGAGCGGGAACTGCATGTAACTTTGACCCCGGAGCAATGGAGCCTTGTCTGGAGTAGAGTGACACGGGTCTCCAGATCCGCCTCACTCACTCAGACACTCTTCTTTCTAGCCCACCGGTGTTTCTATACTCCTGACAGATTAGCCAAATGGAACACCTCCCAGGGCAATAAATGCTGGACATGCCATGCGGCCATTGGTTCACTAACTCATGTTATGTATGAATGTCCCGCACTACAGTATTACTGGCGTCGGGTCTGGGGTCGTATCCAATCTATTTTGCACTTTCAAGAGCCCCTGTCTTGGAGGATAGTGGGACTCCGCTCAGCTGCGGGGATCCCCTCTCTTCCAAAATCGGCTTACTTCCTTTTAGACTTTATGTTGGGCATTGCTATTTCCCTAATTACGAAATACTGGAAAAATAGCTCCCATCTGAGCCCCAATGAATGGTGGAATCATGTCTGTCTTTACAGTAAATATGAACAAATACCTCGTATGTTTGCTTCTTCCGTTCAGACCCCCCATCATCTATCTAAATGGAAGATGCTCAATGACTATGTTCACACCGCTAAATGCTCTCATCTGACTGTTTAAATTTGTATAAATCTCTGTCACATGATTATTCTGTATCGCAGATGCTATTTATGTTCGTTTTGATATACAATCACTGTTGTTTGGAAGCGCTCACATGCTGATACTGTCGACTTAGAGAAGAAGCAGGGGGGTGGGGGGTAATAGGGTTTGTTTTTCCTTATTGTATACTTGTTTTGTCTCCTTTGGTGTGTTGTTTTTTTTTTGTTTGTTGCAAAATGAAAATAAAAGTTTAAAAAAAAAAAAAAGACATCAATTTGCAGTTCCAGATTACGTTTGATTATCACCAGATTTCTTATCTAGATCTATTAATTAAAAAAGAAAATAATTGTTTCACTACCACTTTGTATAGGAAACCAACGGACAGGAATCATCTTCTGCATTATAATAGTTTCCATAACCCTTCATTGAAAAAGAACCTTCCAGTGGGGCAATTCTTAAGGGCTAGAAGGATTTGCACCACCTTAGATGATTTTGACCTGCAAGCTGAAGAAATGAAAGATAGGTTCATTGCTAGACAATACACTGTACAGTATATAAATCATGCATACCATAAAGCTAGGGAATCCAGTCGTGAATCTTTGTTGAAGCCACAACAAAAGAAAGAAGAAATAGGTATGGTGTGTCCATTGTTGTATTCCTCCAACTCACAAAAAATTACTACAATATTGAAAAATGAATGGCGACTAATACAGGTTCTTCCAGCATTTCAGAATATACAACTGACTATTGCACATAAACGCGATGTCAATTTACATAATTTGTTAGTGCCATCTGTGCTGACAGAAAGGAAGCCTTTATCTAGATATAAGGGACAATTCCAGTGTGGAAGATGTTCTGTTTGCTTGAATGTTCTACCAGTAAGGAACTTTTTTTTACATCCCATGACACAACAGAAATTTTACATTGATGATTTTTCCAATTGCGAGACGTCTCATGTCATTTATGTGATTACATGCCCCTGCAATAAATTATATGTGGGTAAAACCACACGCAGCATTTGCGTACGTATTGTGGAGCATAAAAGCTATATCAAGAGAAATTTAACTGAGAAACCTCTGGTTTCTCATTGGATAACTGAGAATTATAAAATTATGGATTTGAAAATTTTCATTATCAAGAAGGTGAAAATTAATTGCCGAGGTGGCGATATTAACAAGACAATCATGAGGTTAGAAGAAAGATACATTTTTTTACTAGATTCTCTTGCTCCCAATGATCTTAACAATGAGAGTGATCTTTCAGTTTTCCTTTAGTTCATACTTTTTATTCTTTTAGTGGTTATTTGTCTACATTTTGCACAGCTCTGTGGTCTTCTTTATGGTTTCATTCTTTTAGGTTATTATTTATATTTATTAGTTATAAGTGTTATTTATTGTTATTACATTTTTAATGCTTACTTATGGCATCTATACATGGGTTCTTATCCTATATTGTTATTCTTTGTTATTCTTTGTTAACACCCGCTAATCCATTTCACATAGTTCCCTCTTAATTTTTAATTTTTTAATTCTTTTTAATTATGAATTTCCCTGGGTATCTCGTTTTACGTTCCTTTTATTTTACATCTCTAATACGGCTGAGTATACAACGCTGCAGTATACTATGTGGTATTTTTCTTTGATACAGTTAATTTTAATTTCCGGTTTTGCTGCACATAATTTTTATTCTTAGTTTTACATCTTTCATCATTGATTTTGAACATTTTATGGATTTATTTGCCCTCGGGTGTCTCTGTTGTGTCTGTGATACAATTCCTTGCCAGCCGGCGTGTGAGCTCCCTTATCATGGCCGGTACTGTGTATACAATGGTAGTATTGCAATTATTAGATGGTACCTCCTTTGATCCTCCGGTCTTGCTGCATATCTATCTCCTCGGAAGAAGTAGCTTTTATAAGTCCTTACATTTATATATATATTTTTCTGTTCTGTAAATGTTCACACATTCTATTTCCTGTGTTTCTCTGTGCTGTGCAACGTCCCTTTGATTTTTTGCATTTGTCATCCTCTTAGTAAGAATTAGAATGTCTACATAATCGCTATATATTTGATCGAGTTATTAATATAGGTCATCCTTTAGACACTATAATATATTATGATGGCATTTTTTCATAATACAGTGTAATCTCGAGCTGGCGTTTTGTTTTTCCCACGTTTAGCAGCCCCTTTAAAGTGCATGTGCGGGCGTCCTCAGGATCACTTGTATAAAACTTTTGACACGCAGCGGATTGTGCTCTACCAGTGAGCAGTTATGTAAGCTATAAAGTTTGATTTTTTATTCCTTTCACACTTGATTATTTATCCAATAGCAATTAATGTTTTAATTTTGAAGTTTATTATTCTGGCATTATGTATTTATTGAAGATTTCTTTACATTCCTCTCCCCTTGTTTTTAAGAAGTCTTTTTCGCTCCTGATCCGTGATTTAGCACATAATTTTTCAACCGAATCTTAACCACTCCACAATAATGTGGTTCCCTTCATTTATAATATGGTCATATACAATTTTTTAATATAATTATTGTTACTGGTTATAAGATTTTAATCGTTTTTCTTTCCTTTCAGTTATTACAGACCTGTTTTAGGGCTAATACTTTGTAATGAGTACAATAAGCATACATAGGAGCCTAGACTCTCATTGAGGTACAAATTCATTTTTTGTCACACCCCTTTTTTCATTTTCTATATATTTCTGTTCATATAATTGTTTTATGAATATATTTTTTACTATGGCTATGTATATGATTTTATGAAATAGTTTTGTTACACAATTGTTTTACTTTTTTTGTATGCAAGTACATATCATTTTGATAGGTAATAATTGATTTTTTATGTGTGATCATTTATCATTGTTCAGGTCTCTATTATTATTTTAATTGCTTTTTAATTATTTATTTATTTATTTATTATACTTATGATATGTTTATTTATTTGATTTTTATTAACATTTATATATTTATGATTTTAGTGTGCCAGTTTTAACCCCTGACGAAGGTTAACGAAACACGGCCTGTGTCGGGTTGTCCTTGGTATATGACAAATAAAGCTCTGTCTTTCCTATTACCATGCCAGGACTCAGTCTTCCAATTTATCCAGATCCTTCTGCAGTTTTCCGTAATCCCCTTGCGTTTTAACAACTGTAAACAGTTTTGTGCCATCTGCAAATTTAATAACCTCACTAGTTATTCCCTTTTCCAGGTCATTTATGAATATGTCAAAAAGCAGCAGACCCAGTACAGATCCCTGTGGTACTCCACTATTTACCTTTTTCCATTGGGAAAATTGGCCATTTAGCCCTACCCTCTGCTTTCTATCTTTTAACCAGTTCCCGATCCACAATAGTACACTGCCTCCTATCCCATGACTTTTTAGTTTTTCCAAAAGTCTCTGATGAGGGACCTTGTCAAAAGCTTTCTGAAAGTCCAAATACACTATATCAACTGACTCACCTTTGTCTACCTGTTTATTCACATCTTCAAAAAAACATAACAGATTAGTAAGACAAGACATTCCTTGTCTAAAGCCATGTTGGCTGTCTCCCATTAGGCCATGACTATCTACATGCTGAGTAATTTTGTTTTTTATGATGGTTTCTACCATTTTTCCTGGTACTGACTTCAGGCTCACCGGTCTGTAGTTTTCCGGATCACCCCTGGAACCCTTTTTAAAAATTGGCGTTACACTGGCGATCCTCCAATCTTCAGGTATTATAGATGATTTTAATGAAAGTTCACAGATTACTAATAGCAGGTCTGCAATCTCATATTTCAGTTTTTTCAACACCCTTGGATGTATACCATCTGGTCCAGGTGATTTGCTACTATTCAGTTTATCAAATAGTTGTAATACATCTTCCCGGTGTAGCGATATTTCTCTCAATTCCTCTGCAGTATCACCTCTAAATACCACTTCAGTCTTGGGTAACATCCCTACATCTTCCTCAGTAAAGACTGAAGCAAAGAATTCATTCATTCTCTCCGCTATAGCCTTGTCTCCTCTTACTGCCCCTTTTACCCCCTATCATCTACCCAACACCCTTATCTCCTCCACCAGATCTGGTGTTCCACTAAGGACTAGGTCTAATATGGCTTCCCCTCTGGTCGGTTCATGAACCAGCTGCTCCAAGATGCAGTCATTTATTTCATCTAGGAACTTTATCTCCTTAGCATGTCCTGCCGTGACACTGACCTAGTCGATACTGGGGTAATTGAAATCACCCATTATTATTACTGTGCTGTGACTTTTGTTAGCTTCCTTGATTTCTTTCAGCATTTCATCATCCATTTGTTCATTCTGGCCAGGCGGTCGATAGTACACCCCCACTGCCATCACCTTCCCCTTCATACATGGAATTTCAATCCATATAGATTCTACAGCAAATTTTGTTTCCTGCAAAACTTTAATCCTTTGTGACTCAATGCCCTCTCTAACATAGAGCGCAACCCCGCCACCAATTTGATCAGTTCGATCATTACAATATAGTTTGTACGCAGGTATCACAGTGTCCCACTGGTTATCCTCCTTCCACCATGTCTCTGAGATTCCAATCATATCTAACCTCTCATTTACTGCTATATATTCTAACTCTCCCATCTTATTGTTTAGACTTCTAGCATTTGCATACAAGCATTTTAGAGACTGTATTTTATTAATATTAATCTGGCTATTGGTAGGCATGGGTAATTTGGAATCTTTACACTCTGTCTGCACCATACTCAAGGGCATTTGGGTTACTTTACTCTTTTTTGGAACCTCTCTGCTTTTGGTAGTATCCTTCAAGGATACCTTCTTTCGAACCATGCGCTCTTGGGCGACTGTTGGCTTTCCCCTATTTTCTAGTACGATAACCCTGCTCATTTAGAACCCATAGCAAGCCTGCCATATCATAACAGCACTGCCAGGACTCACAAAGCACTAAACCCCTTATCTATCAAAAGGCAACACTACAAATATTGAACCAATATATCTCAGAGAATACCGATGCATCTCCTACTGGGGAAAGAGAACAAGTGGGACTGTCACTTAGAAACAACATGAACAGAATAACGCAGCTTGGTTACGAATGCAAAACACAGACCATCATCCAAAAATAGAACAAGGGGTCACAATTTAGAAATATGAAGACAATAATTAAATTGGGAACCCAAAAGCCAAACTTGGATTGAACAACAACACTGGAGAAATAAAACTATTAAATTAACTTCCTCTTGTACTAAACAAAACACAAAGATGTTAACGATGCACATTTCCAAAAGCTGATATATTCCAGTTAATAAATTCAAAATAAAATAGTATTTTTCTACCTTCTGTTATTTAGGCATTTTATGTTTCAGTTGCAACTGCCACATTCACTTTCTTCTACTTTCTTCATGTCTTCTGCTAACTCTCAATTGTCTGCTGTCTATTTGTCCTTTCTTCTCTCTTCTAGTTTTTCCATTTTCTCTGCTCTTATATACTGATCTTTCTCCATTTCTGTTTTTATCCACTCAAATTTCACCCCTCTATCCTCAATCCCCACTTACTCTCCCAATACTCAGCCAATCATAGATTTTTCTTCCCTCCCACACAAAATATCTGTCCCCCTCTCCATCCTCACTCCCCCATCTTATTTTTTTCTCCTGCCAGCCCCAATCCCATCCCCTTCTAGTCCTCCCCCAGCATCAGCTCCCTTCTAGTTCCAGACCCTTCCAGCATCCGCTCCCTTCCAGTCCCATTCTCCCATCCCTCCCCATCAGCCCATTTCCAGTCCTAGCCCTCAGTCTTCTTCCAGGGCCAGCAGCTCACTCCTCCCCTCCCTCCCCCCCCCCATCAGCCCATTTCCAGTCAGCCCCGAGTCTTCTTCCAGGGGAAGCAACTTTCTCCTCCCGCTCCCATATGGCCCCACACAAGAAGAGCCCCGCGCCTGCTTGACCAGCTTCAGAGGGAGCCAGGGAGGCCTGAAGCCTGATGCCCTGGTTCACTTCTGCACAACTGTGGGACTGAAGAGCTACATTTTCCTTCACTCCCGCAGCTGTTAACTTGTAGCTGGCTGGCACGCTGAGTGCCTGGAATTTAGATGAACTCTTCCTCACTAATCGCCATACATGCCAAAAAAGCCAAATCAGGACCAAGCCTGCCCATGAAAGTCTTGCATCAACACTGGCTTGTCCCAAAAACAGAGTCCCCTCTTCACTAAAGTAAATTTTTTGTTGGGTGATGACCACAGATGGGGATTAGCCACTACTGAAGGTCGAGTCCTTTTTAATTACTTGCAGTAAAATTCATGCAAAAAATATCAAAAGCATGCACTTATCTCAAGTTCATGATAGAGTCTAAGCCAGAGAAATATGTGTTTAAAACGTTCCCCGGCAATTTCTTTGAAATCTTTGATGGAGCATTGTAACGGTGAACCTGATTCAGGGTTTATAAGAGGACAAACCCGAAATATAGTACTGTGTTGTGTGGAATCACCTGGATGGCTCTGGCTTAGGCTCTATCATGAACTTGAAATAAGTGCACCCATGTAGGTGCCTTTGGAAAATCCCAGTTAAGGCATTTGCATGGGTAACTACCTTCAAAAATCGGGCCCTATGTTACTATGTTACTAAAGCTACAAGAGCTAAAGAATTGAACTCAAATTGGAATGCTACAAGATGCTTAAGGATCCATGCTGAATGATGCTGGGAAGATCAAGAAAAGGTAGAAAGAATATACAGAATATACCATAAAGATCAAGTGGACCAACAGCCATTTCAAGCTATACCTTATGATCAGGAACCATTGATGATGAAAGAAGTTGAAGTAGCATTGAAAGCATTATCGAAGAACAAAACAGTGGGCATTGATGGCATTCCCATTGAAATATTACAGCAATTGGATGCAGCTGTTGCCATAGTTACAAGACTCTGCCAGTAAATTTGGAAGACAATATCATGGCCAACTGACTGGAAAAGATCTGCATTTATACCAATACTGAAGAAAGGTGATCTGACTGACTGTGGAAATTACCACACAATCGCTCTAATCCCACATGCCACAGGATTCTACTCAAGATCATTCAGCAGGGACTACAACCATACCTTTAAAGAGAACTGCCCACAGTGCATGGCTCAGGAAAGGGTTAGAAACGAGCAACATTACCGCAGATGTGAGATGGATCCTTGAAAAGACAAAAGGATACCAAAAGCATATCTATATATGTTTCCTTGACTATAATGAGGCTTTTGACTGTAAACATGAGAAACTATGGGCCACATTAAGAAGCATGGTTATACCAGAACACCTGATAGTTCTCTTGGACAGCCTTTACATTAGAAACATAGAAACATAGAATCATGATGGCAGAAAAAGACCACATGACCTATCTAGTCTGTCCTTCCATATCAACTACAATAGTTCCCTTTTTGCTTAAAATTTTCTCTGTATTACTTTTGAGTCTATCCCCTTTCACTATCATCCACTTGTGCATTTATGCCATGGAGGTATTTAAACATCTCTATCATATCTCCCCTCTCCCAACTTTCCTCTAACGTATACCTATTAAGATCTTTAAGTCTGTCATATGCTTTATTACAAGGACCATTAACCATTTTAGTAGCCAGCCTCTGCACCGACTCAGTCCAGTTTATATCCTTTAGAAGGTGTGGTCTCCAGAATTGCACACAATACTCCAAATGAGGTCGCACCAGAGACTTATACAAAGACACCATCACCTCCTTTTTTCTGCTGTTCAAGAAGCAACAGTTCAAATGGAACAATGAGAAACTGAATGTTTTAAAATCAGCAAAGGTGTATGACAAGACTGCATACTTTCCCCCTACCTGTTTAATTTATATGCAGAACAAATCATCAGTGAAGCAGGACTTTATGAAGACAACTGAGGTGTGAAGATTGGTGGAAGAATCATCCACAACATTTTCTATTCTAATGATACCACAATACTGGCTGAAAGTGAAGATGATCTAAAACATTTGCCACTCAAGATCAAGGAAAATAGTTTTAAAATGGGTCTGCACCTTAACATAAAGAAGACAAAGAGCCTGACAACTGGCAAAATCAATAAGTTCATCATTGATGGAGAAGAAATTGAAATCGTGGACAACTTTAACCTGCTTGGATCAATAATCAATAAAGAAATGGCAAGCAGTCAAAAAAATCTGATGATGAATTGCTCTTGGCAGAATGGCTATGAAAGACCTAGACAAGATTCTCAAGAGCAGAGATGTCTCTCCGCATACCAAGATTTGACTTACCCAGGCCATTGTATTTTCAATAACATCATATGGATGTGAAAGTTGGACAGTAAAAAAGATAATCAGGAAGAAAATTGATGCCTTTGAATTATGTTGCTGGAAAAGAATACTGTGTATACTATGAACTGCCCAAAGAACAAACCATTCATTACTAGAGGAGATCAAATGTAAGCTTTCTTTAGAAGCTCAGATGGCAAGACTTTAACTTTCATACTTTGGACACATCATGCAAAGAGAGAGATCATGAATCATCACCAGCTAGACAGCACTTAAGAACAACAAGGTGAGGATCTTAGACTTTAGGAAGACTAACTTTTCGAAGATGGGCCAATACCTCAGGGAGTCGTTAGTGGGATGGGAACAGCTGGGGGAAGTAGAAAAACAGTGGGCAAAACTGAAAGGGGATATTTTAAGGGCAACCAACCTTTTTGTTAAAATGGTAAATAAAGGCAAAAGGAAAAGGAGACCGCTATGGTTTTCTAAGGAAGTAGCTGAAAAAGTGAAGAAAAAGAGGGAGGCCTTCATGAAATACAAGAGATAACAGAGAGAGGAAGACAGGCATCTGTATTTGGAAAAACTTAGAGAAGCTAGCAAAGTAGTCAAGAAGGAAAAGATTCAAAAGGAGGAGGAAACAGCCAATGCAATAAAATGGGGGGATAAGACATTTTTTAGATATATTAGTGAGAAGAGGCAGGGCAAGAGTGGTATTGTCAGACTCAAGGGTGCAGGGAGGGAATATGTAGAAGCTGATAAGGATAAAGCGGAATTGCTTAACAAATATTTTTGTTCTGTGTTCACAGAAGAAGAACCAGGAGCAGGACCTCAGAAAACACCCACAAATAGGAACAGAAGTGAGGGACATCTTGAACAATTTTCAGAAGACTGTGTTCGTGAGAAACTAGCTCAACTTAAAGTAGACAAAGCGATGGGACCGGATGGGATACACCCTAGAATACTGAGGGAACTTGGGGACGTTCTAGCAACTCCACTGACTGACCTTTTCAATGCCTCATTGGAGTCGGGAGTGGTGACAAAGGACTGGAGAGAGGCTCATGTGGTGCCTTTACACAAAAGCGGAAGTAAGGATGTGGTTGAAAACTACAGGCCGGTTAGTTTAACTTCAGTGGTGAGTAAATTATTGGAAACGCTGCTGAAAGAGAAAATAGTGAGGTTTCTGGAGTCCAGCAGATTACAGGATCTGAGGCAGCATGGATTCACCAGAGGCAGGTCTTGTCAGACAAATCTGATTGATTTCTTTGACTGGGTGACCAGGGAGTTGGACCGAGAGAGAGCTCTAGATGTGGTGTATTTAGATTTCAGTAAAGCCTTTGACACTGTTCCTCACAGGCGACTTATAAACAAACTGAGCACCCTAGGGATGGACCCTAGGGTTACTGCTTGGGTTAGAAATTGGTTGGGTGGAAGGTGACAAAGAGTACAAGTAAATGGAGCTCAACTCTGAGGAGAAGGATGTTACCAGTGGTGTGCCCCAGGGATCTGTCCTTGATCCCATTCTTTTTAACATCTTTGTTAGTGATATAACGGAAGGGCTGTCGGGTAAGGTTTGCCTCTTTACAGTTGATACCAAAATCTGCAATAGAGTAGACACCCAGGAAGGTGTAGATAACATGAGGAGGGATCTAGCTAAGCTTGAAGAATGGTCTAGAATTTGGCAGCTGGGATTTAATGTTAAAAAATGTAAGGTCATGTATTTGGGCTGCAGCAATCCAAGGGAGCAATACAGTATAGGAGGTGAAGTACTTTTGTCCACTAAAGAAGAGCGGGACCTAGGCGTGGTTGTGCCTGATGATCTTAAAGTGGCTAAACAGTGGCTAAAGTGGGAGGAGTGGCCTAGTGGTTAGGACAAGGTACTTCAGGCCGGAGGGCCGGGGGTTCAAGTCCCACCTGGGGACAGCAATCTCAGGCCGGAGGGACTGGGATTTCTAGTCCTATAGGCACTCCTTGTGGTCTTGGGCAAGCCACTTAACCCTCCATTGCCCATGTTCCCTGTAAGTATTAGCGTATGTGTGTCATATCCCCTCGTGTTAAATGTATCTCCCAATTGACCGCTTTGACCCGGTGAAAAGCGGGATATAAATACAGCTAAATAAATAAATAAACAGGTGGAAAGGGCGACAGCGAAAGCTAGAGGGATGCTTGGGTGCATACGGAGAGGAATGGCTAGCAGAAAAAAGGAGGTGATAATGCCTCTGTATAAGTCTTTGGTGCAACCTCATTTGGAGTATAGTGTGCAATTCTGGAGACCGCACCTTCAAAAGGATGTGAACAGGATGGAGTCGGTGCAGAGGGTGGCTACTAAAATGATTAGTGGGCTTCATTATAAAGCATATGAGGACAGACTTAAGGATCTTAATATGTACACCTTAGAGGAAAGGCGGGATAGAGGTGATATGATTGAGATGTTTAAATACCTCCGTGGCATAAATGTTCAGGGTGAGAGCCTCTTTCAATTGAAAGCAAGTTCTGCTACGAGGGGACATGGGATGAGGGTGAAGGGAGATAGATTCAGGAGTGATATGCAGAAATATTTCTTTACGGAAAGAGTAGTGGATCCATGGAATAGTCTCCCAGTGGAGGTGGTAGAGATGAGGACAGTAACTGAATTCAAAAAAGCATGGGACCAACACAGAGGATCTCTAAAGGTAAAAAGTGGACTGTTGTAGTTGTTGATATAGAAGGACAGACTAGATAGGCCATGTGGTCTTTTTCTGTCATCATGTTTCTATGTTTCTAATGAGCAAAGTTTGTCAAAAGGTTAGAGACCACCAGATGACTAGAGGAGTCTACAGATGTTAGACTAGCATTGATATAGAAAAGCAGGTATCAGGGCTTCTACAAAGTGTATTTCCATCATTACAATGAATCTGTAGGTTACATCTTATGTTGAGAGAAAGGATCTTTTGACTATCACCCATGTTTTGATTGCATTGCAAATAGATTACTATAATACTGTTTATCAAGGTCTGCCAAGGTACCAGCTGAAGAGACTGGTGCAGAATACAGCAGGTATGTTGATCTTGTAAAACATAAATATGACCATGTGATGCCCCCTTTAAGAATTGCATTGGTTGCCAGTCATTCAAAGGATGAAATTTAAAGTTTTATGTCTGGACTTTTGATGTTTAGTGAGGTCAAATCAATGTATCTGATGAAATTTCTTCAGTCATGGGTGATGGGCAGGGTATTACACTTATCAAAGGAGTGTTTGTTGGATATGCCTCAATTTCCACAGGTAAGACTGAATATCACACAGTGTGGATATTCCTGCTTTGCACTGGATAAATTAAATTAGTTATCAGAGAATATTAAGGCATAAAAATGAACGACCGCGAGGCCATGTACCCGTGAGCCGTGGGTAACCAGGTGGCGGCGCGGGGAGCTTCTTCCGGGGGCAGGAGTGGTCGGTGAGAGGAAGGCTTGGGGGGGGGGGGGGTAGGAGGGATGTCCATGGTGGCATCATTTAAATTCATTGGCTCCCGTGGCTGAGTGAGGGGAGCGGGAGCCAATGAAGGGACAGGAAGAAGACAGCAGAGAGCATGGGGCCATCGGGGAATCAGTTTGCCGGCGAGCAGCAGGAGGACGGGATGGCATCTTTGCAAGTGAGCGGGCAGAGGATCGGGACGCCGGTGGGGGAAAGGCGCGGAAGTCAAAGCAGGACGGAAGGAGGTGTGAGGCGGCGTATTCTGGTGAGCAGGGTGAAGCCAGACACGAAGTAGAGCACGTGTGGTGAGCATGTGGAGTGCGGCACCAGAAGTTGAGAGGAGAGCAGGGAGAAGAGGCAAGTACCAGTGGAAATCACCAGTTGGACTTAGGTAATAAAAAAATTTAAAAAAAAAAGAAAGAAGTAAAAGCAGAGTTTGGACGGAGCGGGGAGACAGCAAAAGGGGTGCGTGGGGATTGTAGAACAGGCAGTAAGGATGCCTAGCAGAGGGCGGCAGGGTCGGGGGAGGGGGCTAGAGGTCTGGGTGGGTCGCTTAGCATGCAGGCCTCAACTGCACGGGGGAGCGGGGTTGGAGGACTAGGAGGATTGCGAGGCGGGCAGGCTTCAGACACACGGGTGGGACAAAGGTGGGGTACGGGAGGTGGAGTGGGAGGTCGGAGCCCTATTAGAGCTGGGTTATGCCAGGATAGCCAGGGCGAGGCCATGCATTCAGCGCAGGATGGTAGGGGGCGGAGATCGGAGCGGGGGGAATAGGGGCGGAGAAGGGGGATGCTGGGGGAGCAGATCACGGTGGGGTGAGGGGACGGGAGGATGATGGGTGGGAAGAGAGGATGGCATTAGCTCCAGGCAGCAGGAGCAGAATTGGGGAGGGGATGGGGGGTGGTGAAGGGGGTGTTGGTAGCAGCAGGTGGGGTTATCAAGGGGACGGATTGGGAGTAGTTGGAGGACGGGGCAGGGATGGGTTTGAAGGACTGGGCCAGGCAAGGCAGTGGGGGTGGCCAATGATGACAGGGGGTTACTACCCGGCAGCGTGGGATCACTGGTGCGGGGGGGGGGGCAGGGTTCATCCAGGGCGGAGTGGCTGGGAACGTGGCAGTCACCTTGGCCGCAGGCAGCCCCCCTCGGTGTTTTCCTTTTTGCCACCACAGGTACCGGGTACATGGCGGTCGCCTGGAAGGACAGTGCCCATTCAGTTACCAGGAGGCGAGACAGAGGCGAGATCTGTAGAGCCGAGGGAGCGGATGGAGGTGGCAGCTGTGGATCCGGACAGTGCGCCTATGGGTCAGGGACAGCGACACGAGACAGGAAGTAAGCAAGCAGGAGCAGAGCCCAGGATGACAGGAAAAGGTGAGTTATCTGGGGGTCGGGAGGAGGGGCGCAGACGGGGAGCCGTGGGGGGGGGGGGGAGGCACGAAGGAAGAAGAGGCACGCATGTAGGCAGCGGCGCAGCTCAGAATCCTCTTCTTCTTCATCTGAGGATGACTCGTCGGCTTCTTCTGGGGCAGAAGGGGTGGTTCGGGCAGGGGGCACTGGTGGGGGGGGGCTTGGGGGGGGACAGCTACGTTAGCCTCATTTGCTGAATTATGGGAAGGTGTGCCGAGGAAGTTGCGTAGGAAGATTCAAAAACGGCATTACATTGACATTTTTTGGATGTTGGAAGGTAGAAAAAGGTCGGGTGAGAGTAGAAAGAAGAGGAAGGAGGATGAAAAAGCCGGGAGGGTCAGAAAGGTGACACATAACATCCTCAACTAGATGAGAGCATTCTTGCGTTTAGCTGGTGTTTGGGGCCATCATCATCTGGAACATCACGGTATGTTGCTGGCCTATGCAGATTCCATATGAGAGGCAGCGCAGACACACAAGAGTTGGGCATAGCTCAACTATGATGAGAAGTTCTGGGATAAAAAGGAAGAGAATAAGTCATTATCTTGGGGGACGCAAGATATTAATTTATGGCTAACGCAAATGTCTGCAAGGTCGGGTGCCGGGGAGGGAGTTGTGCTAAGAATGGGATGTCGGGGGGGGGGGGCAGAGACCAGGCGGTCCTTTCAATCAGGAGGGCCTGCGCCCCTGCAGCGGCCAGACAGTGGGGGGGATGACGTCTGCTGGCGATTTAACAAGGCATCGTGTCCATTTCCAGACTGCAAGTTCCGACATGCTTGCTCCATCTGTAATGGCGGACACGCGGCAGTTAAGTGTGTTAAAAAGGGTCCAGTCCCCTCCACCTCATTGGGCTCCAAACAGCAATGAACTGTTCAGTCTGCCCACGACGCCTATAGAGTTGGAGGCGTTGCAGCCATGGCTCGAGCAGTATCCGCGGAAAAAGGAAAGGGAGTTGTTGGAAAAGGGGTTCAGAGAGGGTTTTGTGATACCAGCAGAGGGGGGAGGCTTACAGGGACAGGTTCAGAATTCAGTTTCTGTTTGGCATTTTTCGAACATTGTGAAGAACAAGTTGCGGGTGGAGTTGGATTTGGGCCATATTGCGGGCCCCTTTTAGGTAGCGCCGTTTGAGGACTTTGTAGTTTCCCCATTGGGTATAATACCGAAAAAAGAGCCCAGGAAATTTAAGCTGATTCATAACCTTTCTAGCCCAGCAGGGGCGTCAGTGAATGATCGCATATCAAAGGAGTTGTGTTCTGTTCTTTACGCTTCCTTTGATGCGGCAGCGGACTTAGTGAGAAGATGTGGTCCTGGATGCCTGCTGGCTAAGGTGGATATAGAATCTGCTTTTCGGTTATTCCCGGTGCACCCGGCATTGTTTCATTTGCTGGGGTTTCGTGTGGCGGGTCAGAGTTATTTTGATAAGTGTATGCCGATGGGTTGTTCGATTTCCTGTGCATACTTTGAGAAATTTAGCACCTTCCTACACTGGGCAGTGGTCGAGCTAGTCGGATGCGCGAATGTAGTGCATTACTTGGATGACTTCCTTTTTGTGGGGGAGGCTAAATCCGGTAAATGCCAGGAATTACTGAAGGGATTCGTGGACTTGTCCAAGGACTTGGGCATTCCACTGGCGGCAGAAAAAACAGAGGGCCCGGCAACACAAATTGCGTTCCTAGGTGTGGAGCTGGATACGGAGGCAATGGAGGCCCGTTTGCCGGTGGATAAGGTGGGTCGTTTGCGCATCTTAGTGGCTAATGTACTGGGATCGCACAGGATAACGCTGAAGGAGATGCAGGCCTTGATTGGTTCTTTGAATTTTGCGTGCCGAGTGATTCCGATGGGTCGCGTGTTTTTAAGGAGATTAGCGGCGGCTACGGTGGGAGAGAAAAAAACACATCATCATATACGGTTGGCAAATGAACTTCGGGCCGATTTGGGTGTGTGGGCAGTGTTTTTGGAAGAGTTTAAAGGAACAACGGTCCTGAGGGAAGCGGAGATGTCCTCTTCCCACTTGCAGCTATTCACTGATGCGGCGGGTGGGCTCGGATTGGGGATCTACTTTGGGGGGGCGTGGTGTGCGCAACCCTGGCCAGAGGAGTGGCAGGAGGAGGGCTTAACGGCCAACATAGCACTTTTAGAGCTTTTTCCAATGTTGGTAGTGTTGGAATTGTGTCCGGAGCGGTTGCGCAATCAAAAAATAGTATGGTGGTGTGATAATGAGGCGGTAGTGAGTGTGGTTAACAGGTATGCGCCTCGCTGTCTACAAGTAGTGGCGTCGATGAGAGAGTTAGTGCTCGCATGTTTACATTTGAATGTAGTAGTTAGAGCTCGGCATATTCCAGGTTGTACTAACAAAATTGCGGATGCTCTTTCCCATTTCAAGTGGGCTCTTTTTCGGACTCTCGCACCAGAGGTGGACGTCGAGGGGGCAACGGTCCCGGACCACTTATGGCGGATTGGCCTCAAGAAATGATGTCCTTGCTGCAGAGTTCGGTTGCGAAGGCGACCTGGGCGGCTTACCTCCAGGGATACAGCAAAGTGGTGGAATTTTTGAAGGCCCATAGATGGCAGGAAGGAAGTGTGTCTGATCAGCTCTTGGGACAATACGTGGTGGCAGCCAAGTTGGGTGGGGTATCTAGAGCCACGGTGCGGGCGCATTTGGCGGGGTATGCTTTCTTTGCCAGAGTGTTTAGCTGGAGCATTCCGGTTGGGGGGTTCCTGACGTGCTGGTTATTACAAGGCTGGGAGCGGGCCTCCCTCACCCCAAGTGATGGCAGATGACCAATTACACATGCTCTGTTGGTGCGGTTATGTGCCGCGTTGCCTATAGTTGCGTCTTCGAAGTATGAAGCTAACCTTTTTCAGGCTGTGTTTTGCATGGCGTTTTTCGGGGTATTTCGCATCGGTGAGCTGGTGGCGGAATCCAGTAGAACAAAGAAGGAAGTGAGGTTGCGGCGTCAGCATGTGCACTTGGGGGGTGGTGAGCTCAGGATCTGGTTGACGCGTTCTAAGACGGATCAGCTAGGGAAGGGAACATGGGTGGTTATGAGGGTGGTGGAGGGGTCTTCCACTTGTCCGGTGGCAGCGCTGAGAGAATACTTGAGCGTGCAGCCGATAGGAGAGGGAGCGGTTTTGGTGCATGAGGACGCTCAGCCGCTGATGCGATACCAGTTTTCTGTGGTTTTGCGGTTAGCGCTGCGCAACATTGGTCTGGACTCATGGCAGTTTGCACCCCACTCCTTTCGCATAGGTGCAGCCACCAGTGCGGCAGCGGCGGGTTTCAGGGAGCAAGAGATACAGCGTATAGGTAGATGGCAATCTCGGGCATTCCAAGGATATGTACGTCTGGAAACCGAGATGCCTTCTTAGATACTAACTGTGAATTTTCTTTCAGATGGGGAAAGCAGTCCGCGGGTTTGCTGGTTGATTGGCCATTCCTTTGTTCATTGGGCTGGGCAGCGAGCAGTGCATCGGCCGGTGGGACCTAATATTGGACTGGATGACAAAGTGGTGACCGTCTTATGGCTGGGTGAACGTGGTCTTCGATGGCTGCAGTTGTTGCATTTGCTTTGGCACCACGGGCGCAATCAGAGTCTCCTGGCAATTCTATTGCTACATTTGGGTGGCAATGATCTCAGCACATGGACATGTAAACAACTGATTCGAGCAGCAAAGCGAGATCTGGCAGAGGTTTTCCTAATGTTTAATGAGATAATGTTGTTATGGTCGGACATTATTCCAAGGCCTGCTTGCCGGGCTCAGCGGCGGTGGTCGAGGGGATTGATAAAAATCAATCGCCAGATTGGCCGCTGAGTGGTGGCGCATGAGGGACACCAAATCCTACATCCCTGGGCGGAGGTGTCATGTGCTGGATTATTCTGGCAAGATGGGGTACAATTATCCCGAATAGGGTTAGATTTGCTCCTGGATGATTGGCAAGAGGCTTTGGAGTATGTTCTGTGTTGTTGAGTGTAGGAAGGTTCGCCGGTCGCAGTTTAGAAGTTGGGGGGGGGGGCAGCTTAGAGACGAGTGTCTGCTGAGCCGGTGGCGGGATCCCGGAGGTTTCCGGGATCCGGAGCCTTGGGCAATACCTAGGGCAGGGGTGGGGTACCTCTGACCCAGATAACCCCTGAGAGGCTTTTGCTAGTAATATGGCAAAGCCGTTTGGGCTGTCCGCGGCGGAAGCAAAAGGCAGTCACTTTGCTAATCATATGGCTGGTGATGCCTGGAGCCGCGGATGGGATGGCTTGGATGTGGGATCTGAGATGTTGTTGGATAAAGTTATGTTCTGTTTAATAAAGCTGCAACCAGTTGAATTCCAATTATTGTTGTATTGTGGTTATTATAAGGGAGTTGGGGGGAGAGGGGCAGACCGCGTATGCTATCCTCGGTGGATGAACGGCCACGGGGCCATGTACCCATGAGCCGTGGGTAACCAGGGGGGGGGCGGCATGGGGAGCTTCTTCCGGGGGCAGGAGTGGTCTGCGAGAGGAAGGCTTGGGGGGGGGGGGGTAGGAGGGATGTCCAGGGCGGCATCATTTAAATTCTTTGGCTCCCGCGGCTGAGTGAGGGGTGCGGGAGCCAATGAAGGGACAGGAAGAAGACAGCAGAGAGCATGAGGCCATCGGGGAATCAGTTTGCTGGCGAGCAGCGGGAGGACGGGATGGCGTCCCACCCGCCCACCCTTAAGGCGACAGAGGATGGCGGTTGGGGGGGTGTTGCAGCTGGGGAGGGGGGTAGGCAGGATCCCGGAGGTTTCAGGGGTCCGGAGCCTTGGGCAATACCTAGGGCAGGGGTGGGGTACCTCTGACCCGGATAACCCCTGAGGAGCTTTTGCTAGTAATATGGCGAAGCCAGAAGAAGGGGTGGGTATTGAAGATAGCCGTTTGGGCTGTCTGTGGCAGAAGCAAAAGGCAGTCACTTTGCTAATCATAAGGCTGCTGATGCCTGGAGCTGCAGATGGGATGGCTAGGATGTGGGATCTGAAATGTTGTTGGATAAAGTTATGTTCTGTTTAATAAAGCTGCGACCAGTTGAATTCCAATTATTGTTGCATTGTGGTTATTATAAGGGAGTTGGGGGGAGAGGGGAGGACCGCGTACGCTATCCTCGGTTGCAATAGCCTGTGCTTTAGGAAACTTGTAAAGGCATGGCTTTTTATTTTAAAAAAACCCCTTTTTTATATAAGAACCACAGGTAGATGGCAATCCAAGCATACAAAAAGCACCAAGTCACATATGGTCATATGTTTAAAACTCAGCTGTAACAGAACAATTAGTACAAGAAAATACAGACCCAACAAGCTAAATCAGGATGAAGACACTTTAGCTTTATAATACCTCCAGTAGGCCCTTCATATCATATCGTAAACATCTACTTTATTCTACAACAAATAGTCTTTCCATTGTAGCCACTTCATGCACATAGCTTCCCTAGACTTGCAAAAGTGGATTAGTCTTCCAAAACGTTTCAGTGGTAAGGTGGGCAACATAGAGCAAGTGGGTAATCAACATTATTTGTACAGTCAATAGCTCTCTCTCCCAAGTGAGCCCTAAAAGGCACAACCATGGGGTTACCTCCACCAAGGCCTTAACATTATGCTTATTTTCCACCTCCACTTGCTGCATATCACCTCACTACATTGTCACCACATGTGTACGTATAATCCATTCTTCCCAAAGCCCATCCAGCATAGAGGACACAAATATGCTTTAAAAGGGGATACATAAAAGGCATAATGTAATAGTCTAATAAGTATTTATACTTTCCTACTACAAGCTGAGATGCCAGACTAAGACAAACCACCCATCTGGGCAGCAGCAGAACGGGATGGTGTTGTAAACGGAGAATCTTATTTCTGTGACAAATGCAACAACACTGGAATTAACTGCGTGGAAGAAAGGTTTGACAAATCTACTTTTGTATCTTGCCTCAAAAACCCAATGGATAGTCACAAAACAAATTGCACTATAGTGCTGCAAGTTGAGACCCCCAGGTTGGAAGGCACTCAAATGGCTACTGGGGATAAACTGAAGACTTCTCAGAGTAAAGCCAGAATTTATGGTGTGGTTGGATCTGCTGATGTAGCTGTGCATGAAAAGAGAGTCAGAGGTTGCAAAGATATTTTATATATTGGGACATGGAATATACGAAGCATGAACCAAGGGGAAGTTTGAGGTGGTCAAGAATGAAATGGAATGTGTACAGCTCGATCTGTTGGGTGTAAGTGAACTGAAATGGACTGGCTTTGGGTACTTTGCATCTGATGATCATATGGTTTACTATGCTGGAAATGAAAGACAAAGAAGAAATGGTGTTGCATTTATAGTTAAGAAGAAACTTGCAAAAACTACAATGAAATACAATGCAGTCAGTGAACACTTAATTTCTGTTCATCTATAAGGAAAGCCCATCAACACAACTATAATTCAGGTATATGCCCCAACAACAGCTGCAGAAGAGGAAGACATTGATGAATTCTATGAACAAATACAAGCTGAAATTTACAGAACATGCAAACAGGATATCCTGATAGTCATGGGTGACTGGAACACAAAAGTTGGCAACCAAGAAGAAGGCAAAGTGATTGGAAAATATGGACCTGGCAACAGAAGTAAAGCTGGAGAAAGACTGATAGAATTCTGCAAGACCAATGATCTATTTATCTCAAACACCTTCTTCCAGCAACACAAGCACTGACTGCACACGTGGACTTCACCCAATGGATTGTACAGAAAACAAACTGACTGCATCTGTGGAAGACAATGATGAAAAAGCTCGATAACATCAACAAAGACAAAACCTGGAGCTGACTGTGGTACAGATCACCAACTACTAGTATGCAAACTCAAGCTAAAGCTGAAAAAGAGCAAGCCATTCATGAATGTAGCAATATATGACCTTGAGAATATACCACTGGAATTTAAACACTACCTGAGAAATTGATGTGCTGCTTTAGATACAAATGACAGAGTTCCAGAAGAGTTATGGGACGACATCAAGAAGGTTGTATTGGAAGAAAGCGATAAGTCTCGACATAAGGTGAAAAAGCAAAAAAACAGCCAAAATGGATGACAGAAGAAACTCTGAAAATTTTCCAGAAACACAGAGAAGCTAAAGCCAGAGGAGAAAGAGAGGCAATCGCAGAACTCAACAGAGATTTCGAACGTGCAGCAAGGCAAGACAAGGAGAAGTACTACAATGATGCATACAAGGAAACAGAATCAGAAGCTATTAAAGGAAGAACAAGATTGGCTTTTCTAAAGCTACGAGAGTTAAAGCAAAAATTCCAGCCTTGAATTGGAATGCTACAAGATGCTCAAGGATCTATGTTGAATGATGCTGAGAAGATCAAGAAAAGGTGGAAAGAATATACAGAGTCATTATATCATAAAGATCAAATGGACCAACAGCCATTTTAACCTATACCTTATGATCAGGAACCATTGGTGATGAAAGAAGAAGTCGAAGCAGCATTGAAAACCTTATCAAAGAACAAAGCACAAGGCATTGATGGCATTCCCATTGAGTTATTACAGCAATCAGATGAAGCTGTTACCATACTTACAAGGCTCTGCCAGGATATTTTGAAGACAAATTCATAGCCAACTGACTGGAAAAGATCTGTGTTTATACCAATACTGAAGAAAGATGACCCGACTGATTGTGGAAATTATCGCACAATCGCTCTGATCCCACATGCCAGCAAAATTCTATTCAAGATCATTCAGCAGAAACTACAACCATACATCTAACGAGAACTGCCTGAAGTGCAAGCAGAGTTTAGGAAGGGAGAGGAACGAGAGACATTATCACTGATGTGAGATGGATTCTTGAAAAGACTAAAGAATACCAAAAGGATATCTATATCTGTTTTGTTGACTACAGCAAGGATTTTGACTGTGTAAACCATGAGAAACTCTCGGCCACATTAAGAAGCATGGGCATAGGGGCGGAGCCTGATGCTGAGCAGGACGGACGGCTAATGTCGGAGCTCCAGCGGGGCGAGACTAAGAATCCTGAATATTGCTAGCTGTTGTTGGGTTTTGCTGGTCAAATATCACGGAGTGCATAGAGGGGAATGTCTGGCCCCAAACCAGCGAGATTGGACTTTGCTGCAACGCAAAGCAACAGTGCAAAGCGGTCAAAGACTGAGCCTCCCTCCCCGCAAAAAATGGCGGCCGCCCGGGAACACCCGCAGCCGGAGGCCTTGCAGGAGATCTTAGCAGAATTGCGAGGGATGAAGGAAATGATGCAGGCCAACGGGGAGTCCCTGGCGTTGATGCGTGAGGAAATCGGGGAGGTGAGAAGCTCGCTGGAAAGACTCTCGGTGCGCCAGGAGAAGGTGGAACACACTTTAGTGGCGCACGAGGAGCGGCTACGTGTGGTAGACAAGCAAGAGAAGCAAATCCGCTCTCTGCAAAGGGAACTTGAGGATGGCAACAACCGGGCCCGTAGAAATAACATACGGATCGTGGGAGTGCCGGAGGGTGCAGAAGGGAAGAGTATGGTTACTTTTCTGCAAAAAATGATCCCGATGGTACTGAAGCTTACTTTTGACCTGCCCTTTGAGATCGACAGGACCCACAGAGTACCGTCGTTGGTCCAGCCTAATAATAAGAAGCCTAGGCCGATCATTCTGAGGGCCCTCCGGTATCAGCATGTGATGGCAATAATGGAGGCGGCAAGATCTTGTTCTCCTGCAGAGTTCGAGAGCCACCGGCTGTTCTTTTTTCCAGATTATGCAAAGAGCACGGTGGATCAACGCAAGAGGTTCCTGGCGTTGCGACCTCGACTTCAGGGCCTACAGGCCAGATTTGGCCTCCTGTATCCTGCCAGGATGCGAGTGACACTTCACAACCAGACAAGAACTTTTGACGAGCCTGAAGCCCTGCATCTATACCTGGAAGAGCAAGAAGCATCGGTAATGAGATAGGGGTTATCTGTGTGCCCGGCAGGGTGGCTGGTTGTGCAGCAGATCGCGATGGAGGATGGGAGAAGCTGCTCTATGCGTAGTGGAGAAATGGACATCAGAAAACTTGTTTTTCCTCTGTATTTGGCTGTCATGGTCAGGTCGGGGGGTCTTGGGCATTGTGAAGAGTGTTTTGTTAAAGAGTGTGTGGATTAATGGGTGGGGCAGAGTGGGGGGCAGAGTGTTGTTAGCTCTTTGCACTTGTCTGTATGGATGAATAACAATCAGTTGGGCTGAGACGAGATTTTTCGCCCGCTGGAGCCGTCCGGCTCATCTTGGGCTCACCAAGTAGTTTTTCAGTTGTTGGGATATCTCCGGGGCTTACTAACATAGAACTTAGGCATTGGTGGCATGGGTTTTTATTTTGTGGCATGGGGAAACGGGTGTTGAGGGGAATGGGGCATGGATATATATGTGATTAGGGGCTATGGTATGTTCTGGTGGGTGGTGGGGGTATGTGCAATGTAATTGGTTTAATGGTGGCATTACCAACAAGGCTTTAGACGGGTGATAGATGATTGGAATGGCTCATTTAAAGATTCTTTCTTTGAATGTCAAGGGTATCAACAGCCCCCTCAAAGAGAAAGAAAATAATCACTTACAGTAAGCATGAGAAGGTTGATATACTACTACTCCAAGAGACTCACTTGAACAGGAATGAATCCCTGAAACTCAGCATCAAGCCCTTCACGCTGGTAGCATTCTCAGCTGCAGTGTATAAATGCAATGGAGTGGCGGTCTTAGTCCGCAGAGCTCTTGCTCCACAAGTCTTGCAAACCCGTTCAGATAAGGAGGGGAGATGGGTGAAGGCACAGCTTAAAATGGGCCTCTTCGACCTGACCGTTATGAACGTTTATGCCCCTAATGGAGACTGCCCAGAGTTTTTCAATTTTTTGGCCAAAGAGGTGCATCTGGTCAGGGAAGAGCATTTACTTTTGGGAGGGGATTTTAATCAAACGCTTGACCCCCTGATTGACCGGAAACCGCCTAGAACCTCTAGAGCCCCGAGGGCACTAACAATACTTACTTCATTGATCCGGGACAGGGGACTGGTCGACGTGTGGCGCTTGCAGCATCCAAGAGAGGTGGAGTTTACCTTTTTCTCCCCACCGCACCAGTCCTTGTTGCGGATCGATTTCTTCCTAGTTTCTAAGAAATTGATGCCCAACATAGTAGCTGCTAATATACATTCGGCACATATATCAGATCATGCGGCAGTCTCGCTCTTGTTAGAAACTGAACAGACTGTTTCCACTTCCCCTAGATGGTCTTTTGATAGATCCTTAGTAGCGAATGAAGATTTTTGTATACAGGTTCGGAATGCGATTGCCAAATACTTTCGGTTTAATTCTCCACAAGACACTGCAGCCTGGGCGTGGTGGGAGGGCTTTAAAGCCTCCATAAGAGCCACTATCACGAGTTTTGGTATAGCGCAGGCACGGTCTAAGAGGGAGAAGCGCAAGGCTTTGGAGGCACAAATTAAAGCTGGGGAGCGGGTCCTAGCAGCAAGATCTGACCCCTGTGTGCTCTTGCATCTGCAGCATTTGCGGTTTCAATACAATGAGCTTCTGTCTGACGAAGTTGAGCGTAATTTAAAGGCACAGAAAAGCGCTTACTACTGGGAGAGTAACAAAGCTGGGAAGTTGCTGGCTAGTTCCCTTAAGGCACAACGAGAGGCTAACCGAGTAGCAGCGCTTAGGTGTCCGTCGAGGGATCAACTCGTAACCTCCGATGAAGGTATAGCAGAGCTGTTTAGATTGTTCTATGTCAAGCTATACTCTTCTGAAACTAAATTTTCTCAGGTTGAATTCGATAAGTTTGTGCATGAGCTGAAGCGGCCCATTTTGGGTGAGGATATCTCTGGAATGTTAGATGGACCAATTTCTCAGTTGGAGATTCAGCAGGCTATCTGATTGCTGACTTCGGGGAAGGCGGCGGGCCCGGATGGGCTTCCGGCTGAGTTTTTTAAGGCATTTGACAAGGACCTAGTCCCCTATATGCAGCAGTACTTTTGTGGCTGGGTGAGGGACCTGCAGCAGTGGGTACTTTTGCACAGGCTAATGTGATAGTCTTAGAAAAGCCAGGCAGAGACCCGCAGCTAGTAGGTAATTACCGACCTATATCCTTACTAAATATAGACTACAAGATATTCGCAACTGTCCTGGCTCAGCGATTAAATGTAGTGTTGCCTCAGTTGATTCATCCAGACCAATGCGGGTTTGTTGAAGGGCGCTCAACAGCTGATAATGCGAGACTGCTGTGTCATATCTTGACAGGCGCAGAGAACATCAGCAGTTCCTTAGTAGGGCTGTCGTTAGATGCGGAAAAAGCTTTCGATCGTTTAGAATGGCCCTTCCTGTTCGCGGCTCTTAGGTGGTTCAGTGTAGGTGAAGGGTTTATTGCATTGCTTAAGGTCCTATATACTCATCCAGTAGCAAATGTGTGCGTGCATGCTACCCAGTCTCGTGATATTTGTTTGGAAAGGGGCACCCGACAGGGTTGTCCTCTATCCCCGATGCTTTTCAACTTGGCCCTTGAACCATTAGTCCTGTGCATACGGCAGTCTTCAAAAATCAAAGGGGTTCAGCTAGGTGCCAGAGAAATCAAGCTGTCAGCTTACGCTGATGACCTTCTTCTTTTCACGGAGTCTGAGTCAGTGCCGAATGTACTTGAGCAAATTGAGAGCTATTCCGGGCTCTCCGGCTATAAGATCAATTGGGCAAAATCGGTTGCTTTTCCACTAAATTCTTATGTCCATAAGTGGGACATGGGTCAATTTCCATTTGTGTGGGAGGTGAAAATGGTAAAGTACTTGGGAGTCTACTATTGCCATCCGCTAGAGGAAACGATGAAGTACAATGCCAACATGCTCGTAAATAAAGTGCGGAAAATGGTCACTAAGTGGTCCCCTTTAAATCTGTCCTGGTGGGGTAGACTGGAGACGATTAAAATGACTATTGTTCCCAAGGTTAATTACGTGCTGAAAATGTTGCCAAGTGTTCTACCGGATTATGTGTATCAGCAGATTGAGAGGATGCTGACGCGGTTCTTGTGGAATGCTAAAACCCCCAGGATCGCTCTTAAAAAACTCAAAGGTAGTAAGGAATTGGGTGGGGTAAAATTTCCTGACTTTCGCCTGTACCACAAGGCGTTCTTGTTAAAGCAGGGCTCTGGTTGGATATGGAATGGATCTGCTCAACGGCCTGTCTGGCTGGATGTGGAGGAGGCCCTCTTGGCACCATTTCCAATTAAGTATCTTCCAGGCATGCTGATCCCTGAGGGAAAGAAATGCCCCCCAATGATAGTGGACACACAACTGGCTTTCCGAGCGTTGAGCAGCGTCTTAGGGTTGGAGGGCCGAGAGACTTTTGACCTTCTCCCCTTGTGGTATAACCCATTATTTAAAATACAGCAAAAAATGTTTGCTTGGAGCAAATGGTACTCCAGAGGTGTATGGGTTCTCAGACAGTTGTTAGTGAAAGGAGTCTGGAAGCCGTTTGAGAGATTACAAGTGGAGTATGGTCTCCCGGGCTCATTGTACTTTCAATGGTTGCAACTTAAACATTGTGTATGCAAGACCGGGACTGAGATTGGCAGCCCGCGGGAAGGAGTGGGGATAATTGGTACAATCCTTCGGGCAAGGGAGGACATAATTGGGAAAGGTGTGGCTTCGTATTATTATGATTTATTGTGTCAACAGAAACACCTGCAGGTTAGAGGTACGCAGCAAGGATGGGAGCTTGATGCTGGGTTTTCACTCTCGCCGCAAAACTGGCGGAGATTTTGGTCTAAACAGACGAGAGTTTCCAAATCAGCTGCGATTACGAAGACGTTGGTTCTTTTTGCTCATCGAGCTTACTATACCCCAGTTAGGGTTAGCAGGTGGGGCAAGGGTGGAGAAACTTGTTGTTGGTCTTGCCTACACTTGTTCATACTGTATATGAATGTTCTTGTTTGCAAGTTTACTGGTCAAAGGTCTGGGAGCGGATACAGATGGTCTTGGGCTTTAGTGCTCCTCTGTCCTGGAGGATCATATGTTTCCGCTCTCTTGTTGACATTCCGACAATACAAAAGGATTGCTTCTTTCTGTTAGATTTTATGTTGGGAATTGCGATATACCTGATAGTGAATAATTGGAATCATACATATGATGTTAACTGGGTGGCATGGTGGAACCACGTTTGCTTATATAGTAAATATGAGCAATTGCCTCGTAAAGGGGTTCAGCGGATGTTAACTACAGTATCACGTTGGGCTGCTTTGCGAGAATTTATGGCAAACGGGGGTGTCAGTGCTGCCTACTGAGATGGGCAGAGCCAGAGGCTTCATTAATCCTTTTTTATGCCTGAGCCTTGAGGATGCTCTTTCTAGAGAGCCTGTGCTGCGTCCTGTTGAACGATGATGTTAGTAAGCTCTGGGGGGGGAGGGGGGTGATGGGGTGGGTGGGTGTTTGTTTCTGACGGTAGGTTTTAGGTTTTAGGTTCTAGAAGGGGTTAAGGGATGTTTTCTTTTCGTTTTGTGGGGGGGTGGGCCATTGAGATTTTTTGTGTTTTTCTTCTTGTCTTTTGTAAAACGTAATAAATAAAGATATTAAAAAAAAAAAAAGAAGCATGGGCATATCAGAACACCTGATCGTTCTCTTGCACAACCTTTACACTGATCAAGAAGCAACAGTTCAAATGGAACAAGGTCGGGGGTTCAAATCCCACTAGAGGACAGCAACCTTGGGCCGGAAGGACTGGGGTTTCTAGTCCCACAGGTGCTCCTTGTGGTCTTGGGCAAGCCACTTAACCCTCCATAGCCCATGTTCCCTGTAAAATAGTTATCTCCAAGTTATAATGCCCTGTTCAATGTAATTTCAGTTTGTTCAATGTAAACCGCACTGATGCAGAATAGCGCGGTATATAAGAGAATGTATGTAAATATATAAGAGAATGTATGTAAGGAGAAACAGAATGTCTTAAAATCAGCAATGATGTACAACAATTCTGCATACTTTCCCCCTACCTCTTTAATTTATATGCAGAACAAATCATCAGAGAAGCAGGACTGTATGAAGACAACAGAGGTGTGATGATTGGTGGAAAACTCATCAACAACCTTCACTATGATGATGATACCACATTACTGGCTGAAAGGGAAGATGATTTGAAACATTTGCTTCTCAAGTTCAAGGAATATAGTCTTAAAATGGATCTGCACCTTAATATTAAGAAGACAAAGACCTGACAACTGGCAAAATGAATAAGTTCATTGTTGATGGAGAAGAAATTGAAACAGCTGACAACTTTAACCTACTTGGATCAACTATCAATAAAGAAGCAACAAGCAGTCAAGAAATCCGATGATGCATTGCTCTTGGCAGAATGGCTATGAAGGACCTAGACAAGATTCTCAAGAGCAGAGATGTCACTCTCCATACAAAGATTTGACTTGTTCAAGCTATGGCATTTTTGATAACATATGGATGTGAAAACTGGACAGTGAAAAAGATAGACAGGAAGAAAATTGATGCCTTTGAATTATGGTGCTGGCGACAAATACTATGGGGCTTGTTTACAAAGCTGCAGTAGCGGTTCATGATCGTTATCAGAGCCTCTCCGATAACTATCACGAACCGCTACCACGGCTTTGTACACAAGCCCCTATGTATACCATGGACTGCCTGAAGAACAAATCAGTCAATACTAAGGAGATCAAACCTAAGCTTTCTTTAGAAGCTCAGATGTAAAGACTTTGACTTTCATACTTTGGACACATCGTGCGAAGAGAGAGATCATTAGAGAAAGACATCATGCTTGGCAAGATAGAAAGTCAACGCAAAAGAGGAAGGCCAGCAATGAGATGGATTGATACAATAACATCAGCTATGGGTGTCAGACTGAAGATCGAACACAATTTAGGACAACTATCCAGAGAGTCATCATGAGGCGACACTGACTTGATGGCACTTAACAACAAGAACTACAAATTGAGACCTTATTACTACTACTGCTACAACTATTAATCATTTATACAAGGCATATGCAGTGCTGTACAGATACATGTAAAAGATGGTTCCTGCCCATTAGAGCTTAGAAACCCCTCCAATACCTTTCACCCAAAGACAGTTAAGAACATAAAAACATAAGATATGCTATACTGGGTCAGACCAAGGTCCATCAAGCCCAGTATCCTTTTTCCAGCAGTGACCAATCTAGATCATAACTACATAGCAGTTTCCCCAAAAGACACATGTTCCACAAAGCTTCTATTGGGTCAAGCAGTGATATTCTGGGTCCCTTTTTAATAATGGTTTATGGACCTTTCCTCCAGGAACTTGTCCAAACATTTTTTAAACCGAGCTACACTAACAGCTTTTACTACATCCTCCGGTAACAAATTCCAGAATTTGATTAAACGTTGAGTGAAAAAATATCTTTTATTAGTCTTAAATAGTTTACCCTGTAGCTTCATTGCATGTCCCCTAGTCTTTCTATATTCTGATGATGTAAACAATCGATCTACGTTTAACCGGTCCACTCCATTCATTAATTATAGACCTCTATCATATCGTCTCTTTTCCAGGTTAGAGAGCCCTAACCTTTTTAGCCTCTCTTCATAGGGGAATCCTTCCACCCCTTTTACCATTTTGGTGGCTCTTCTCTGAACCTTTTCTAATAACGCTATATCCTTTTTAAGATACGACAACCAGAATTGCACCCAATATTCAAGGTGCGGTCACACCATGGAACGATACAGAAACATTATAATATCTTTTGTTTTATTTTCCCTTTCTTTCCTTATGATACCTAGCATTCTATTTTCTCTCTTGGCCGCCACTGCACACTGGGTGGTGGGTTTTAACATGTTATCCACAATGACGCCTAAATCTTTTTCCTGGGTGGTGGTTCCTAATGTCGAACCTTGCATCGTGTAACCATAGTTTGGGTTGTTATTTCCTAGGTGCATAACTTTGCACTTGTCCACTTTAAATTTCATATGCCATTTGGATGCCCAGTCTTCTAATTTATCAAGATCCTCTTGCAATTTTCCACAATCCTCATGAGTTTTAACAACTTTAAATAGTTTTGTGTCATCTGCAAATGTGATAACCTCACTCGTTATTCCCTTTTCCAAGTCATTTATGAATATGTCAAAAAACAGCGGACCCAGCACAGATCCCTGGGGTACTCCACTATTCACCTTTCTCCATTAGGAAAATTGGCCATTTAGCCCTACCCTCTGTTTTCTATCTTTAACCAGGTCCTGATCCACAGTAGTACACTGCCTCCTATCCCATGACTCTTTAGTTTTGCCAAATGTCTCTGATGAGGGACCTTGTCAAAGGCTTTCTGAAAGTCCAGATACACTATATCAACCAACTCACTTTTGTCGACCTGTTTATTCACACGTTCAAAAAACATAACAGATTAGTAAAACAAGATCTTCCTTGTCTAAAGCCATGTTGGCTGTCTCGCATTAAGCCATGACTATCTACATGTTCAAATATTTTGTTCTTTATGATGGTTTCTACCATTTTTCCCGGTACTGATGTCAGGCTCTCTGGTCTGTAGTTTCCAGGATCACCCCTGGAACCCTTTTTAAAATTGGTTGTAGGTGTTCTTTGTACCTTTCTCTAAGCCCTCCTGGGGTAACATAAGTCCCCCCCCCCCCCACCACCACACACACACCCCCAAACAAAGGTGTGGCTTTTTGAAGAAGCTTTTATTGGGGATTGGTAGGATAGATAAGTCTGTAATGGTTGGGAGAATAACTGTTTTTGATTTTTACTTGTTTGTATTTGTTATGCATACAATTTTTATTGTAAGTTGCTGTAGAGTCTTTACTAACCATGAGCAGAGTATCAAGAATGATGAATAAATCAATAAATTTAATACATAAAATAAAATAAAGATATTAGGTTTGTTTTAAGGTCCAGATAAAAGAGGGTCTATTGGATGAATAAAGTCACCACAAATGTCCTCTATGCTTTTGAAAATGTACTTGATGAAGGACTCTGCTGAAGATGAAGACCTTGACTTAGGATCTGAATTACTAGGCAAGGGATATTTAATAAATATAAAAATTGTTTTGCTAAATTAGAATTAGTCTGAATAAGAGTAGAAAAGTAAGCTCTCTTTGCGGCCTTAACACTTTGCTGATAAAAGTGCAGATTTTCTTTTCATCTGGAGAGATTTTCAGTCATCTTGTTCTTCCTCCAGATGTACTCCAAATGCCTAGTCTTTCTGAGCAGTTGCAAACCTTGTAAGTTCTAAGGAAACTTGTGTTTAGCCCAAGTAGTTACATTCTTATGTGGCAACTACTTGATGACTAAAGTGGATACATGGCTAATACACCTGCAGGAGCTGTGGGTACATCTCTAAACAAAGGCATGGGGAGGGGTGACCTGCTCGGAGTGGCAGGTGCACCTACTCTTGCCACCTTGCTGGGCAGACTATACTATATAATATGGAGGTTATTCTGAGACACGAATAGCGGGGATGGATGTCCCATTGAGATGTCCATCACTGCTGTTCGTGTCGGAGGTGGGGAATGGGCGGCCTGGGGGTGGAGAGTGGGTGGGCAGTGGGTGGTCTCCAGCCCTGGACGTACAGGGCCGATTCTAATGTTGGGTCTGTACGTCCCGGGCCGGCAAAATGTCCAGGGAAGTTATTTCTTTTAACGATGCTTAGGCGTGGATGGGGCTGAGGGGGGCCAGGGATTACTCCCCGCAGCTTGACCCTGGCCTTAGGAGGCAGGATCGGTGGTTGGGCTGCAGGGAATAATCACTTTAACCTGCCATTGTGGCTTTTAAATGAAGCCGCTGTGCCATGGCAACAGGATGCCATAGCGCCGCAGCTCCATTTAACAGCCATGACAGAGTTAGCCGGGCTGTGGCTGTATGTGCAGGCTGGGACGGAATTGCAGTCCCAACCTGCACATACATGCTTAGTCATGATTCTGATCCTGTGGAGCTAGACATGCCCCGCAGGATCAGAATCACGCTCCCCTTTGTACATCTGGCTCAGACCAGACGTACAAAGGGGATGTACGTGCAAGTCAGAATCAAGCCTTATGATACTATGTTACATCTAGGGCAATTTACTTTATATCCAAAAAACTGTGAGTATCTCAACAAGGTCCATTAGTTCCTTTAGGAAGTCTTTGGGTTCCAGTAAAAATAACAGATTAGCAAAAACTGCCATCTTTCATTCAAAAATCTCACTAAGTGATCCCATGAATTGTTGGAGTCTGCTGGATGGCAAGTAGTAAGGGTTCTAAAGTCAAGTTAAACAGAGAGGCCAATAGTGGGCACCTCTGTCTGGTACTTCTGCCAAGTTGCATAGGCTCAGAAAACAATTCAAAGCAGCCCATTGGACCAGCAAAGTGACTAAATGCTGGTCCCATGGGCTCTTCAAGGATGTCTCCTCTTATGCTGCCCAGAGGATAACTCACTGCTTCTACCTTGCCTGTGGAGTTCTTGTGGCTTCAGCTGCAAGCCTCTTCCTCCACCCTAAGGGTTATGGGTTTGATCTCCAGTGAGCTTCATCTTTTTCGAGGGGGGCCAAGCTCTGCCCCTAGGCCTGCCGATCTACATGTGGCTGCGATCACAGAACTTCCCCTCCCATATGCCCATGAGGATCCGATCTCCCGCAGGCACACAAAAGGGGAAGGCCAGCGATCACAGCGCTCTTCTGCCTGTGGAGGATGGGATCCCCACAGGCAAACTGCTACATGTTGGGTCGCGGCCTTCCCCTACTTCTGCCCACAGGAGATCGGATCCCCGTGGGCAAAGTAGTGTAAGGGCATGATTGCAGCATCGACATTTTGGTAGGGCAGGTTCCATGTGGTCCACCCTTTCTGATGTCTCTGCCTCTGCCTCACCATGACCATACAAAAACAAGTGTTTTTCCTATACTCATAGACTATAATGGGTGGCAAAAACAAATGTTTATTGAAATCATTTGAGATCCATGTCAGTTTAGTTTATTTAAAGGTACAAGAACTTAAAATAGTCTCGTCACATTTTACCATTCGTCCAAAATAAAATGTGCATTTAGATTCCTTCTGCAAAGAGGTTATAGAATATATGTGGTGTCCTGATCTCAGGACATTGTGTCTAGAGGACCAATATCTGATTTGGAGTTGAACAATATCAAAGCACCAATTCCACTGGAGATTCATTACTCAGGGGTTATGAGCTAGACATGCAAGCTCAAATTAAGAGTATGGCTTCCTCTGTTGCTTTTTTTTCAAGCTATGTTTTCTTCATGGTTTAAAGATATTTTAGGCATATGATGGCTTTAGGGCAGTTTTGCAAGCCAATGACTATCCCCAAATTACATTACTGGAATAGACTTTATTTTGGTTTACCAGCCATTGCTACAACAGTGTCACAGCTCAGAATGATGCAGCATGTCTTTTGTTGCATGTTTGTGTTGTGATCATGTATAACCTATTCTCTTCCATACATTGATTGCCCATAAGTCAGGTATTAAATATAAGCCTAAAAGGATCTCCATTACAAGCAAGATTTTGTTTTGCATTTTTAATATCTACTTCTTTTTCTGCTGCATTGTAGTTATATTGCAAAAGGCAATTTTTTTGTGTTCTTTGGTAAAGCTATTTTTCTGCTGTTAAAGTTCTTTTTTTCCTCCTTTAGCCTTCAAGTTCAAAAAGGTAAGCAAGCTCTTTGAAGTTACTGACCTCATTAGATGTTAGATCTCTCCCTCCTCACCCCAGTTCCCAACCACCCCATGTATTTATTTATTTATTTATTTATTTTATTTATTTATTATGTGAGAGTTTTTGCTGTATAGGGCAACTCCCCAATTAGCTTGTTGACAAACAATTTGCCATTCTTCATGCAGCTTTGATTAGGTAATTTTACAAAAGAATGCATTAATCTATATATTTCAGGCATGTGGAGCCCGAGTCAGATAGGGGCACGTCCAGGTCATACGGACAGCCCCAAGCAAGATGGGCTCATTTGGACCTGATTCTGGATAGCAAGAACAAAACATTTCTGTGGTAACCTGAATCGAGCCCGATGACAACCTAGTGTGCCCCTGCCACCTGCGGGAATGTCCTCCATACAGGCACCCGCGATTCCTGCGGCCTTGGTCTCCCTTTTCTCCGCCACCCAACCCAAGGCTGGCCTGCTATGGCCTGGATCAGGTGACAGGGACTCCCCCACATCCAGCCCCAGCCCTGGGGGAGAATCCCCAGTCCCAATCGCTGGGTTTGTGCTGCTTATTCCACCTTTGAGGTGGAATAAGCAGCACGTCACCACGGGTCTGGCAGGATATACAGGACCATGACCTGAATCAGCCTTGTACGTCCTGCTGGGCTGGCACACCCCCGCTCCATACTGAACGCCCCCTCCTACCCCCCCATCCGCCAGCTCTACCTGTCCTGATGCTCAGAATATATGGGGAGAGTCGGGGGGAATCAGGCCCGTAAAACACATGGAGTGGAGCAGTGACCTAGTGGTTGGGGCAAGGTACCACAGGCCAGAAGGTTGGCAGTTCAAATCCCACTAGAGGACAGCAACCTTAGGCCAGAAGGACTCGGGTTTCTAGTCCCACAGGTGCTCCTTGTGGTCTTGGGCAAGACACTTAACCCTCCATTGCCCATTTTCCCTGTATTAGTCTATGTGTCTCATATCCCCTCATGTTAAATGTATCCCCCAACTGCTTTGACCCAGTGAAAAGTGGTATATAAATCCAGCTAAATAAATAAATTTAAAAAAAAACCACATCCCAGAATCAGGCCCATAATATCAAAATTTACTAGTGTAAAGTAAGAACTGTCTAGCAAGGAAGCAGGGCTACAAACAGGAACATAGAACAGCACTGTTAGAACACACATAAAAGAGGATAACTGCTTTTTCTCTTAAAAGACAGCTGAGGAAAAGTTAGGGACTTTGGTAGGTCTCATTTACTGCAACAGGTACCAAAGCTCCACCAACAGAATGATGCGTGGGAAAAATTGAATTGCCAAAACTGTTGCCCCCTTTACAGCTGTCCAGACAGACAGCCCAATGCCATTCATGGTACTGCTTCCATGTGCAAGATGCCTGCAAGCTGAAACCCTCATGAAACAAATGGAGGAGCTCAGAGAAGAGGTAGTGAAGCTGAGAAACATTTGAGACAGTAAGAAGTATATTAATGAGATGCTTCTCAAAGCATCCAAGCTCTCCGACAGAGGTGAAGATGGGATGACACAGAATGAAGAGACAAGTCACCAGAGCCTGAAAAATTGACAATCCAACTCCTCCAGCTTTTGAATTGCAGCCCTGGACTTGGAGAAGGTGAAAGCATCCCTGGAAAGGGAAGAATCAGATTTCAAGCACTCCAAAGTTGTGGAATCAGTGACCACAAGGAAGCGAAGGATAGTGGTTGTTGTTGATTCTCTTCTGAGGGGTACTGAGGCATCCATCTGCTGACCAGATTTGATGTCCAGAGAGGTGTGCTGTCTGTTAGGTGCCACAATCCAAGACGTTATAGAGAATTTGCTGAGACTCATCAAGCCTACTGACTATTATCCAATGTTGCTCATCCATGTCGGAACAAATGATACTGCTAGTATCTCTCTGAATATATTGAAAATTACCTCATGGCTCTGGGTCAGAGGGTGAAGCAGATAGATGCACAGGTGGTGTTCTCATCAATACACTCTGTTGAGGGTATACGCCACGACAGAGAAGCTCACATCCTGGAGACAAATGCATGGCTGCATAGATGGTATCATCAGGAGTGTTCTGGTTTCCTGGATGACGAGATGATTTTCCAAGGGCTGCAGAGCAGAGATGATGTCCACCTATCCAAGAAGAGTAATGTGTCTTCAGCAGCAGACTGGCTAACCTACTGAAGAGGGCTTTAAACTAGATTTGTGAAGGATGGGTGAAGAAAGCCCCCTGGTAAGTGGAAACCCTAAGGTAATTAAAACATTAAATACCTCTGTTGAAATGGGTGAAAGGGACAACATCTGGAAAGTGGTGTGCAAATATGCCCGTAGTATGGGAAATATGATCTCAGATGTTGAGGCTTTAATGGAAGAGACCGACTTGGATTTAGTGGTGGTTACAGAGACCTGGTTCATGAACAACCATGACTAGGATATAATTATACCAGGTTATACTTTATTCAGGAAGGACAGGAGAGGAAAAAGGGGAAAAGGAGTGGTACTATATGTAAAAAATAATATTAATGCTATAGAATTACAGGTCTTAAAAAGGAGCAAGGAGGCACTATAGGCTAAACTAGAAAGAGGGAATGGGAAATCCATTGGCACTGGTGTGATATACAAATCTACTTCACAGGGAGAAGAAGTGGACAGAGATTTAATAAAAGACATGATACAGTATTGCCATGAATGGAGAAGTGCTATTGATAGCGTCCAGCTCTCCCAGGAGGGAGAGAAGCTGCCACCCGGACCGAAGCCTCAGCTTCACAAAAGAGCTCCACCCGGACCGAAGCCTCAGCTTCACAAAAGAGCTCCACCCGGACTGAAGCCTCTCCAGTGTCCAGCTCTCCCAGGAGGGAGTGAGAAGCTGCTCATCTCCACCCACAGCAGTTGCGTCACAGCCTAGTGCTGTCCAATCAGGGCAGCCCACTGCTCTTTAAAAAGGAGCGCCACAGGCATTGAAGCCTCTTCAGCGTCCAGCTCTCCCAGGAGGGAGAGAAGCTGCCACCCGGACCGAAGCCTCAGCTTCACAAAAGAGCTCCACCCGGACCGAAGCCTCAGCTTCACAAAAGAGCTCCACCCGGACTGAAGCCTCTCCAGTGTCCAGCTCTCCCAGGAGGGAGTGAGAAGCTGCTCGTCTCCACCCACAGCAGCTGCGTCACAGCCTAGTGCTGTCCAATCGTGGCAGCCCACTGCTCTTTAAAAAGGAGCGCCACAGGCGCACCCGCACCTTGCGGGCCCGCGCCTGAGGGCCTTGCAAGAGGGCCCTTTGGCACGGCCCTTAGGCAACGGCCCTCATTGAGATGCCCCAGAAACCTACAAGCGATCCATCCTCATCAATACAATAGTAGCTTGAGCTCCCCCAGGGTTGAGCTCGCTCTCATCGTCAACACGACTACTTCTGCGACCACAGCAAGTATACATCACCTTAACGGACATAGAAAGAGACCCTTTCCTATAGAATTGTCTCTATTATTGACTATAATACTGTTGCCATTAGCTCATAGAATTGTTTCTATTACTGACTATAGAAAGAGACCCTTTCCCATAGAATTGTTTCTATTATTGACTATAATACCGTTGCCATTAGCTCACATTTACTATGGCTAGAATTGTTTCTATTACTGAATATAGAAAGAGACCCTTTCCCATAGAATTGTTTCTATTATTGACTATAATACCGTTGCCATTAGTTCACATTTACTATGGCTAGAATTGTTTCTATTACTGAATATAGAAAGAGACCCTTTCCCATAGAATTGTTTCTATTATTGACTATAATACTGTTGCCATTAGCTCGCATTTACTATGGCTAGTAGCATCATATAACTGTCACTATTTTAAACCGCATTTACTATCACCAGTAATCCTCAGAGAACTGTTTCTATTTTTGACCACATTACTATTGCCATTAGCCGCATCTACTATTGCTAGTAGTCTCATATAACTGTCACTATTTTGAACTGCATTTACTATCACCAGTAATCCCCAGAGAACTGCTTCTATTTTGACCACGTTACTGTTGCCAGTAGCCGCATCCACTATTGTTAGTAGTTTCAAACACAGCCCCCTCACCAAAAACTACATAATGGCCCCCTTAAAAATTAAAAGCCTACCCCTTTCTTTCCTGCTAATAGATTATCTCTACCTGTTTTAATTATACTGTTGTCAGTAGCCAATACTTATCTCTTTCGTGAATTATTCATACTGTTGCCAATAATTAATAATTATCCCTACATATCTTACATATACTGTTACCAGTAGCTAGTGAACTACTTATACTGTCGTCAGTAATCAGTAATTTTCCTAACCTGTCTTACATATACTGTTGTCAGTAGCTAATAATTACTTCTACTTGTTTTAAATATACTATTGCCAGTAGTCAGTAATTATTCCTATCATGAGATTCATATACTGTTGCCAGTAGCCAGTAATTAGTAACTAGCTGAGCATTAACCTAATTTCGACCTTAGAGCAGAAACCTTGCCTTTCACCTTTTCAATTCTACTGAAATCTCAGAAAGGTAATTAATACAATAGACTCCTATCATTATGGATTACATCAATCGGCTTAAAATCATGTCTATCTTTCTAATTCTACTTACAATATTTGTGCCAAAATATATCCAAGCATACTCCCTTGTTACTCATAACATTCCAATTATTCTCCAACATAAGAATCCCAACATCTCTCATAATGCACCATATCACAAAACACCTCATGCACAAGGTCAAAGAAATCGTCTAATATATATCACACCTGGGAAATCTTACCATCACCATGTCCAACAACACAAATCCTTATCTAAAGACCTTCTTTGTTTGCTTATAAACGTGAGATCAATTAGGAATAAAATACCGATCATAACTGATATCCTCACCGATTATAAACCTGACATATTATTCTTAACAGAAACATGGCTCACGGTTCATGATAACATTCTCCTAAATCAATTACAAACTGATGGATATGAGCTACTTCACTGCTCTAGGGCTTTAAAAAGGGGTGGGGGTGTCATCACTATTATAAATAATAACCTTAAAGCTTCCCTCATTTCCACTAACAATATTGAGAACATGGATGTTCTTATGTTTGAAACAACTTCACATTCATTTGGTCTCATATACAGACCTCCATCCACAGATACAAAATCTTTATCCTCCATATTAGATATGATATGTTCCCTCAACACAAGAAAAAAACAGCTAGTAATCATTGGAGACTTAAACCTCCCCTCAACTACACCATCACACTCAAAAGCTTTCATTGAAACCATGTCTGAACTTGACTTTGAGCAAATCATAGATTTTCCGACTCACATAAAAGGAAACACCCTTGACCTAATCTTTCTTCAAAGATCTCCAGATTATAATCTCAATGTTTCACAACCCCAGGCTATTCCCATTCCATGGTCCGACCACCATTTAATTAGATTCAATCTCCCACATTTCAATAGAATCACAATCCAACAGCCGAAACAAAGACTAACTACAATGTTCAGGAAATTTGACAGGGAAAAGTTTTTAGGACAGATATTACCACATATTCCTGAAACAGTAACAAACATCAATATCAGTATTGCTAACTGGAACGAGACTATAAAAAAAAACAGCTATGCTTCCTAGCTCTAAAACAAACAAATCCAGATCCAAACAGAGAGACTCCCAACCTTGGCACTCACAAGAAATTAGACAAATAAAGAGGGAACTTAGAAAGATTGAAAAAAGATGGCGGAAAACTAACTCAAATAATGACAGAAATTTATACAATGAGAAACTAGACTACTACAGAAAAACAATAAATGCATCTAAAAAAGCCTTTCATACAAAATTACTAACAAATTCCCTCAATCGTCCCAGAGAATTATTTGAAATAGTTAAAAAAATATCAAACCCTCCTAATACAGATGTCACCCCTATTAACCCACAAACTCTTGCTATTACATAACTAAGCTCTCTCCACTATCAGACCCTCCAATTCCACTAATTTACTCCAACCCAAAGCCTGATCACATATGGGATAAATTTCATACTGTAACACTAAAAGAACTGGATAAGGTGATCTCAGATATTAACACAACCACTTCTAGTCTTGATCCCTGCCCAGTTAGCTGGATCAAAAATACTAAACCACTCCTAGCGCCCTACATTCTAAATATAGCAAATTTTTCTCTCACACATGGTACTATGCCAACCATCCTAAAGAGAGCCTCGATTAGACCTATTCTGAAAAACAAAAAACTAGACAATCTTGATCCCTCTTCATATAGACCTATCTCTAGCCTTCCATTTATGGCAAAGATTATAGAAAAAATAGTATATAATCAACTTCAGGATCACATTGAACTTCATGCCCCCTTAGATTCACACCAATACGGCTTTAGACCATACCATAGTGTAGAAACACTTCTTGCAGTTATCTTTGATGATATTCTAAAATACATTGACAAATCAAAACAAGCAGTATTACTTATATTTTTGGATATATCGGCTGCCTTTGATTCAATTAACCATTGTATCCTTTTTGAAAGACTCAAACAGATTGGTATACATGGCACTATTCTTGCATGGTTCCAATCATATCTAACTGATCGATCGCAACAGGTAAAAATAGGAAACCATACATCTAAAACCTATACGCAAAAACAAGGAATCTCACAAGGTTCTGCATTGTCAGCTCTACTCTTTAACATATACGAGTATTTACAACCTATATGCCACATCATTCAACAATGCAAATTAAAATATGCAATTTATGCTGATGATGTTATGATTTATCTCCCTATGGACATAGACTCCCTGGACTTCTCCAATATCAAATCATGCTTCACTAAAATGACGCAATGGCTAAATGAACACAATCTACACATTAACTTCAAGAAAACAGAAGCATTATTTGTTTCTAGAAATCAAAAATGTACCCCTCCAACAGAAATAAAAATTGAAAACATAAGCATCCCCATAAAAGATGAAATAAGATACCTTGGCGTTATCATAGACAGAACGTTAAGTCTAACAACACACATCAGGAATACAACAAACACAATATATAATAAATTAAGATATCTTAAAAATCTAAAACCATTATTATAAAAACCTGGACTTCAGATCAGTCCTTCAAGCCCTGATTCTGCCTCACTTAGATTTTAGTAACATAATTCTTCAAGATATTCCAAAACATGCTTTACACCAACTAAAAGTAGCACAACATGTTATTTATTTACAGTTTCTTTTATACCGCGCTATTTGACATCAGTGCGGTTTACAATGAACATAAAACTACACGTCACAAAGATTGATCAGTGCTTACAATGAACAGGACAATAAGCTGGGTATACATTAAACAGGTTTCATAAACAGAGAACATGAGAACTATGTACAAAAAGCAACTATGTACAAAGCAACTAAATGCAGCTATATGTTTCTTGATGAGAGGAGGAGCAAGGTGAGATTGCAGTTCTGCGAGTTAAGACTATGGAGTGCATGAGTTTAATGTGTTGGCCTGGGGTGTAGAGGTGGGTTGGTGTGAGAAGGTGTCTGAAACATCGTAGTGCTGCAAGAACAGGTGATGCTTCAGTGCCTTCCTGAACTGGGAGAGGTCACTGATGGTTCTGATGCCTGTTGGTAGGGCGTTCCAACATGATGGTGCAAAGTAAGAGAAGGCTCTGGATCTGGTGACTTGAGAGCATTTCGTGATTGCCTTAGGTAGTACAAGAGAGTTGGAGGCAGTCGATCTCCTTGCTCGATTAGGGGGTGTAATTGATATCAGGTCGGTGATAGAAGATGCGGAGTTGTTATTGATCGCTTTGTGAGTCATAGTTAGGATCTTGAAAGAGATCCTGGACTGCATAGGAAGCCAATGTAGCTGTTTCAGTATTGGAGTGATGTGGGTTCTCTTGGAGGCTCCATAAAAGATTCTTGCAGCTGAGTTCATGGCCAATTGTAAGGGGTTAATCGTGCTCTTTGGTAGGCCATGTAGGATCGCATTGGCGTAGTCTAGGTGGGGCATTATTAAGGCCTGAAAGACTGATCGAAAGTCATCTGGTTCTAGCAGCTGACGCAAATGACGAAGGGTCCGAATTTTATGATAGACAGATTTCGCTACGTTGCTGATATGAGCCTTCATATTGAGTTGTTGATCGAGCGTAACCCCTAGGTATCTAACTGTAGTCTTGCAGAGGAGTTCAGTGTCACGCACCTTGATGGACCTTGGTGAGGTAAATGCAAGGTTTCTGGTCACGAAGAGGACTTCTGTCTTTTTAAAATTTATCTTAAGCATTTGTGAATTTAGCCAGTCTGTGACCGCGTCAAAGCACTTGATTAGTGGGGAGAGGTCAAGGAGTTCTGTCGAGAATGGCATATACATAAGGACATCATCAGCATAGACCAGGCAGTTGATGTTAAAAGAGTGGATGAGGTCACAGATAGGCTGCATATAAACATTGAAAAGTAAGGCGGAAAGGGAGGAGCCTTGTGGCACACCTTTAGTTTGAGGGAAGGGGTCAGAGGTTGAAGATCCAGAACGAACATGTTGCCAACGGTCTCTGAGGTATGAAGAGCACCAAGAGAGGGCTGATCCATGAACTCCCTTCTCTCTAAGACGTGACAGGAGTACTTCATGATCAACAGTGTCAAACGCCGCGGCAATGTCCATGAAGATTAAAGCAAAACCTTGTCTGACGTTGTCTAGGCCTATGGTTAGAGCATTAAACAGGGAAGTCAGTAGAGTTTCCACACCATGTGATTCACGAAATCCGTGCTGACATGGGTGCAAGGGTGCATTGGAGTCATTGTAGTTGACGTTGGGTAATCTTTGGGTAATCTAAACATGTTGCTGCAAGAATGCTTATAAATGCAGGTCCAACTGAACACATAACCCCTATACTGTACAAACTTCACTGGTTACCTATACAAAGTAGGATAAAATATAAAGTTATCATAACAATGTTCAAACTGATAAGAGATATAGCCCCATCATATCGAACTGATCTACTGACAATTCATTCAAGGACCAGAACAGTGAGACAAAGGAACCTGAACACACTACTTGTTCCAAACAACTTTTCAAAACTCAATAAAAGTACAACAAATAGGACATTCAGCTTCAATGCTCCTTTAATATGGAACGCTCTGCCGGATAAACTCAGAGATATCACAGATCTTTCAGCATTTCGAAAAGATCTTAAAACTCACTTATTTATAGAGTACTTTGGAGACTCATTCCCAATAGATGAAATATTTCCCACTTAAACTCATGTATACTCATATTCATTAATTCACAACTTACTTTTTCCTTTTCTTACTCTATCTTACAATACCCAATTCTCCACATTATCACATTTACTCTTACACTAATAATTCTAGTGAATTACAATACATTTTTCCTTGCTCAGATAAGATGATAAGATGATAAGATTTTTGAAATTTGTAAATATTTAAATCTGTATATATTGTGGCAAGGAGAGAGTAGTGCCACCTAGAAAAGCAGGAAACATTGAAGGTTTTACCTTGGCTGGGGGGATGGGCACATTAGAAAACACTTGTCAGAGAAAACCCAGGGTTAGAAGTTCACAGCAGAAAAACCCCAGGGTTGATAGTCAGTGGGCCAAAACTAGTGTTGAGTCATTCCCACGTTACACACCAGATAGGAATCAGAGAAGCAGGTACTCGGAGGAGGAGCCTGCAAGGGAGTGCCCTTGTCACGTAGCTGCTTGTAAAAAAGGGCAGACAGAAACGGAAGGGAGGAGGGAGAGAGAGAGGAGAGCAGAGGAAGAGAATCACCTGTCTTACCAGCACGAGGATTCTGAACCTGACTGGAACCAGGCTCCCATGCTCTATGCTGAGAGGAAGGGAAGACCGGAAGCCAGATTCGCTCCCCAGGAGAAAGGGAAATACTGCTGCTCTCCAGGAAGAAATACTCACAGGCCAGGCAGCTGCTGTTGCGAGGCCCAGAGATACACTGCTAGTGCAGTGAAACCACAATGCAGGTTAGTGGGCAAGCTAAACCCTGTATTTGAAAGAAGCTTAAAGAAGCCACAAGAAGGCAGAACTTTTACCCAAGCAAAACCCTTGCTGGAACCTAGATGCAGGCATTGCTCTGCTAGGGAAGCTTCCAAAGCAAGAACTTTTTATAGAGCCCGAAGGAGGTCTGACCGGTCCTCTGATTACAGCTCAGAAGAGGGTTTTATTGATAGAAGGCCTGTATGTAAAACTGTGCAAGTTAAGCATCAAACCAGGAGAAAGCCTAGGCCCAAAACTGAACACAGGGACAGTTCTTCAGATGAGGAGGAGATTACCTGTAGACATTTACATGAAAGGAAAGGAACTTTTAAACCACGGCTTTTGAAACCCCATGAGCTTTTACTTAAAGGGGAGAAACCTATTAGGTGGCCAAGACTGAAGAAACTGTTAATGTATGGAACTAATACCATTCCAGTTAAGAGTCCAGAACCACTACCTGAGAGTCCTCCAGAGAGCATGGAAATTGACTCTTTCAAAGGGGATTCAGATCCTTCAGTCACTGACATGGAATGTGATTGTTGCACTGTATGTGAATAACTGTTAAGAGGGAAAATACCTTTTGTAAGAGCTAAGAAGAAAAGCTTGTTTAAAAGACTTTATTTTTGACCTGGCAAAGTTTGCATATATTTTCTTTGGGAGGAGTATCCCTACTTTTGTTTTCCTATGGACATTACCTGTTGTGAGTCTCTGAGAACCCAAATAAAAATCTGTGATCTTTAACCAACGGCTCAACTACAAATTCTTATACAACCTCAAGGTTAAGGTGCAGCGCCTCCTGCTGGTCAAGCTATTTGGCACAGGGGCGGGGCTCACAATATGTTTAAACTATCTATATACCTAATCAGCATTTACTCAGCATTGTAACCCTCAAATTACCATTTTTATTATATACAATTTAATGTTCACTGTAATTTCAATTGTTTGAATAAGTTTCAAAGTAATGTTCAAGTTTTGTTCTATGTAAACCGCTTTGATTTTTCTGAAAGGCGGTATATAAAACCGTTCAATAAATAAATAAATAAATAGGTGATTTCATTATGCCAGATGCTCATTGGCACATCCCTGCTGCAGTGTCATCTAGAAATAAGGAGATCCTGGAATCTCTACAGAGAGAACTATTCCCACAATTGGTTACAGAAAGGGGCCGTACTGGACTCAGTGCTTACCAAAGGGGAAAGTGTTTCTGATGTTATAGTGGGTGATCATCTCACATCCAGTGATCACCAGATGGTGTGGTTCAGTAATAGGACTAGGGCTGATAAAGTCCATTCAAAAGCAAGGGTTAAGCTTAGACTTTAGGAAAACTAACTTTGCCAAGATGGACCAATACCTCAAGGAGTCATTAGCAGGATGGGATCAGCTGGGGGGATGTAGAAAAGCAATGGGCAAAACTGAAAGGGGATATTTTAAGGGCAACAAACCTTTTTGTTAGGAAGGTAAGTATAGGCCGCATGGCGAAGTCCAGGCCGGCCGCTGGTAACCGGGCGGCGCGGCGCACGATGAGTTGAGCAAGGTGGGGGGGTTGTTGGGGGAGATGAGTCGGCATCCTTTGAACTCATTGGCTCCCGTCCCACATGAACACGGGGGAGCCAATGAGTGTAAGGGAGTGAAGCAAGGGCTCATTTGGGTTCGGTGCCTGGGGGCGAGCAGTGCAGAGTCAGGATCGGTGTCAGCGGGCCTTAGGAGTGGTGTCGGTGAGCTGCAAGATCGGTTTCGGCAGGCCTCTTCAGGATCGCGGAGAGCAGCACGGCTTGTTTGGCGGGCCTCTTCGGCGCTGCGGAGGATTGAAGAGTGCGGCATGGTGTGGTTTCCGCTTGAGCGGGGGAGAAGAGCATGGTCTGCACGTGTAGGGCCGGTATTTGCGGTGCAGTTTGTTCCTGGCACGAGAAGCAGGCAAGTGGCAAACCATTTAAAAAAAAAAAAAACGAAAAGAAGAGAAGGTTGTCAAAAAAAAAAAAATAGATAATAAAATATTTATCCGGCGCATAAGGAGCGTGTGAGTGCGGCTGCACAATGCCGACTCGCAGAAAACAGTGGGGCAAAGCACCGGGGAGGGCTGGGGATTTAGCTGGGAGGCAAGAGAGGCTGTCAGGGAGGGGATCTATGGGGGTGGGGGTGGGGGATAGCATGACCGGGGGGGACTGGAGGTGGGGGGTGTTGGGGTGTTTGCAAGAGGTGTGAGGGCGGGTCGGAATGTCAGAGGAGTAAGGGGGGGCAGCCTGCTCAAAGAAGGGTTTCTTCCACGTCTGGGGCTGGGGGGGGGGTTGTGTGGCAGCGTCGGGGGAGGAGAGCTTGGGTGGATCTGCACGGGGTTCATGCTCGTGGGCAAGGAGGAGGGGGGAAGAGGGGGGAGGATTTGGGTGCGCACAGGGGTGGTTGTCAGGATGAGCCAGCTGGTTCCGGAGAATGGGGTCTAGCTAGGGGCGATGGGGTTCTTATGGGCTCTGGAGGTATGGGGAATACGGGTTTCCCAGGTAACGTGTATGACAGCAGTGTGGGGAGAGATCCGCGCATGCTTTATGCTGGATGGGGGGAGCAAGGAGGGGCATGGCCTACGGGGAGCTCTAGTTCTTGGGATCATTGGGCAAGGGGGGGGGCAGGGGTCATCAGGTGCCGAGTGGCTTGGGGCTTGGCGGCCAGCTTGGCCTGCGGTGGTTTTTCTCCCTGTTTTTCCTTCTTTGTCTCCACAGATGCCTCTACGGGGTGCAAGCACTGCAGCACTGGGAAGAGAAGGCTCACAGGAAGTGGGTCAACCTGAAGTTTATCCAGAGCGGGAAGGAGTTGGAGCCAGCTCGCAACCTACGGAGCAGCAGCAGCTTACGGAGGAGAGCAGCATTGCGGTGGCTGCGGCAGTTGGGGGTGTTGCAGGGCATGCGGACCCAGGTGAGTTCCCCGCCGTACGTGTGGATGTATCTGGAGAAGGAAACGGGTCATCAAAGAAGAAAGCCAAACGGCGTAGGAAACATAAGCGGGGAGGAAAAAGGCGACATGGGTCGGATTCGTCCTCGTCCTCGTCCAGCTGGTCATCATCCTCCTCTTCAATGGGAACTGACACAGGGAAGTTGGTAGGTGTTGGTGGCGGGGCAATAGATCAGCAGGTTGGGGGAGCCCCTTCTCTGGCAGCTTATGCGGAATTATGGGAGTGGGTCCCCAAAAAATTACCTCGGAAAATTCGGAAACGTCGGTATATTGACATTTTCCGATTGTTGGAGGGGAGGAGGCGTTCAGGAGATAGTAAGAGAAAGAGGAAGGAGGATGAATAGGCGGGTAGAGTGAAGAAAGTCTCCTGAAATGTAGTGAATTGGATGCGATCATTTTTACGTTTGGCGAGCGTGTGGGGACACTATCATCCTGAGCAATATGGTATGCTGCTGGCATACGCGGATGCTATTTTAGAGGCGGCGCAAACGCATGAAGGCTGGTCGTGGTTGAGGGAATCGATATCTGTCTTGGGGATCCCAGGACATTAACTTATGGCTCACACAGATGTCGGCGAAAGGGGGGGTGGGGGGGTCAGGTGGCAGGCACAGAGGGGGCGCAGCTCAAGGGGGCGAGGGTCATTCCTTTCAGACTACTGGAGTCGGGTTGCAACAGAAAGGGGTTTCAGGGGGAGTGGGGGACGTGTGCTGGAGATTTAATAAAGCATCGTGTCCATTTCCCGACTGCAAGTTTTGGCACACATGTTCAAGCTGTGGGGGGGGACATTCAGCAGCCAAGTGCATCAAGAAGGTCTCTACCCCTCCAAGAGGGCCGGTGCAGAAGTAAGGAGTTACGCAGTTTGGCCCCTACTCCAATTAGGATAATGGAGTTGCAGGCTAGGTTGGCCGGTTATCCGAAGAAGGGGGACAGGGTAATTTTAGACAAAGGGTTTCGGGAGGGTTTTGTCATTCCGGTTCTGGGTGAAGTGAGAGGCAGGTTGTCACGCAATGCACCTTCTGTGCGATGGTTAGCGGCAATTGTGAAAAAAAAATTGTTATCGGAGTTGGAGCTTGGGCGTGTGGCAGGCCCCTTTCCCGAGAAGCCATTCCAGAATTTAGTGGTTCCTCCATTGGGAATTATTCCAAAAAAAGAAGTTGGTAAGTTTAGACTAATTCATAACCTGTCCTTCCCTTTAGGGGAGTCGGTCAATGATCAAATACCACGGGATAAGTGTGCGGTGCGCTATGCGTCCTTTGATAGGGCAGTGGGATTGGTGCGGCGTGTGGGGAGAGGGGCGTGGATGGCGAAGGTTGACATTGAGTCAGCCTTTAGGCTACTGCCTGTGCATCCGGATAGTTTCCCATTGTTAGGTTTTTGGTTTGAGGACCAATTTTATTTTGATAAGTGCATGCCGATGGGTTGTTCAGTGTCCTGTGCATACTTTGAAAGGTTTAGCACCTTTTTGCATTGGGCATTGGTGAAGGAAGTCGGTTGTGCTAATGTAGTTCACTATTTGGATGATTTCTTGTTCGTTGGCAGTGAGCAGTCAGGGGATTGTCAATCACTGGTGAATGGGTTTATGGCCTTGGCGCTTGAGTTGGGTGTGCCGCTGGCTGAAGGGAAGATGGAGGGCCCCACGAGGCATTTGACGTTCTTAGGGGTAGAGTTGGATGTGGCAGAAATGATGGTTCGGCTCCCGTGGGATAGTGTAGTCCATTTACGGGTGTTAGTGGCCAATGCAAGGGTGTCTGGTAAGCTGATCTTGAGGGAGTTGCAGGCATTGCTGGGTACATTAAACTTTGCGTGCCAGATCATCCCGATGGGTAGGGTCTTTCTGCGACGTTTGGCAAGGGCTACAGCGGGGGTATTGTGCCCGCATCATCGAATCAGGGTATCTAGAGCGATGAGGGCGGACTTAAGGATTTGGGATACATTCCTGAAAGATTTTAATGGGACTTCGGTCATGATTGGGGAGGAGATTTCCTCGGACGATTTGCAGTTGTTCACGGATGCGGCGGGGGGAATAGTGCTGGGCATTTATTTTGCCGGGGCTTGGTGTGCGTAGAGATGGTCACAGGAGTGGCGGGACGCGAAGGTAGTGAAGAATGTGACATTTTTGGAGCTATTTCCCATATTGGTTGCCTTGGAATTGTGGCCTGACCGCTTGAGTAATAGGCGGATTTTGTGGTGGTGCGATAATGCCGCGGTGGTTAGCGTCATTAACCATTTTACCCCCAGGTGTGAGCAGGTGGCGGAACTCATGCGGGAGGTGGTATTGTCATGTTTACGTTTGAATATGGTGATCAGAGCAAGACATATCCCGGGATGTGCAATGAGTTGGCTGACGCTCTTTCTCGTTTACAGTGGGAGCGTTTTCGCAAGCTTGCGCCGGGAGCGGCTTCAGCCGGATGCCAGGTCCCAGAGCGATTGTGGCAAGTTGGCCTGGTGGGATGTTGAGTTTGCTGCGGAACTCTGTAGCGTGCACAACGTGGGTGGCTTAACATCGTGGCTGTGGCAAGATTGAAGAGTTCTGCAAGGCGAATGGATGGAGGCTGGAAGCTGTTTCTGATTGGATGCTAGCTCAGTATGTGTTGGCTGCAAAATCGAGTGGGATCTCCCGGACAACTGGGTTTATGTTTTTTGCAAAGGCGGTGGGCTGGGCTCCTGAAGGGACCGGTTTCCTAACCAGGAGGTTGATGCACGGTTGGGAGCGTATAGAGCCGACGCAAAGGGACCATAGACGGCCTATCATGCACGACTTGTTAATGCGAATGTGCGCTGTTCTACCGGACGTTGCGTCGTCCAGTTACGAGAGGGTACTGTTTAAGGCTATATTTTGTTTAGCATTCTTTGGGGCTTTTCGTGTGGGGGAGTTAGTGGCTGCTTCGGGAAGGTCTGAAGGGGGGGGAAGTTTGCTGTTTCGGCCTGTTCTGCTCGAAAAATGGAGCTTGCGGGTCTTGTTGGCTCGGTCTAAGACCAATCAGCTGGGGCGTGGGCTGTGGGTGGTTCTGCGGGCGATAGTTGGTGGGTCGACCTGTCCGGTAGCGGCAGTAAGGGAATATCTTCAATGCTGCCCTTCAGGCGGGGGTTTGCTGTTTGTCCATGCGGATGCCAGACATGTGACTCGGTTCCAGGTCACAGCGGTATTATGCATGGCGTTGCGGCAGGTAGGGGAGGAGCCACTTCAGTTTGCGGTGCATTCTCTCCGCATAGGTGCAGCTACTAGTGCGGCTGCGGCGGGTTTGTCGGGTCAAGATCTGCAGCGCATAGGGAGATGGCAGTCCAAGGCCTTTTTGGGTTATGTCCGTTTCTAAAAGGGGGGGGGTTTCCTGGGAGGGCAGGCGACTAATTTAATATGTTTCTTTTACAGAACAAGAGCACGCTCCGCATAGCTGCTGGCTGATCGGCCACTCTTTCGTGTTCTGGGCGGGTCGGCGTGCAGCTATGCGTCCTTTTGGGCCGAATCTGGGCCTGGATCCGGCAGTGGTGACCGTTTCATGGCTGGGTGAGTGAGGTCTGCGGTGGACGCAGTTGCTCCCTTTGCTTCGGCACCATGCAAGACTTCGGAGGCCACCGAGATTGATCATACTGAACATACAGCATTAATTAGAGCTGTGCAAAAGGACTTGGGGTGTGTTTTGCATTTATTCCCAGGAATAATAATAACGTGGTCGGACATTATCCCAAGGCCGAGTTGTCGGGACCAGCGGCGTTGGTCGCGGGGACTAACGAAGATAAACTGACAAATCGGACGCTGGGTTTGCGCGCATGGGGGATACCAAATCCTGCATTCCTGGGTGGATGTCAGCTGTGCAGGTTTGTACAGAAAGGATGGAGTGCAATTATCCCCGGTGGGGTTGGATTTATTATTGAATGATTGGCAGGAGGCTATGGAGTGGGTTGTTCTGCAGGATGCTCGCTGGTCGCAGCTATGTCTTGGGGGGGGGGGCGGTGCAGTGACGTGCAGGACGTCTGCGCCGGTGGCGGGATTCCAGATGCTTAGGATAAGCTTGGGACGGGGGTGGGTACCCCCGACCCGGACAACCCCCTGGCTGGGCTTTTGCTAATGACATGGCGAAGCCGGGGGCTAAGAGGGGGAAGTTGAGAAAAGTGGAGGCGCTATCACCTTGTTAGTGATATGGCTGGTGATGGGATTGGTCCGCTGGGTTTTGTTATGTGATGTTATATTCATGCATTAAAAGTTAATAAAGCTGCGACCAGTTGGTTTTACCAAACACTGATTGTCTTTGTGTTTTTTGTGCCTCTTCAGAATTGGGATTAGAGAGGGGGTAAGGGACCCGGAAGAAAGGGTGAAGGGAAGAATTAATTTGGGGAAATTGAGGAGCAGTGAGTCCGCGCTCCTTCGGTTAGTATAGGCCGCATGGCGAAGTCCAGGCCGGCCGCTGGTAACCGGGTGGCGCGGCGCACGATGAGTTGAGCAGGGTGGGGGGTTGCTGGGGGAGATGAGTCGGCGTCCTTTGAACTCATTGGCTCCCGTCCCACGTGAACACGGGGGAGCCAATGAGTGTAAGGGAGTGAAGCGAGGGCTCATTTGGGTTCGGTGCCTGGGGGCGAGCAGTGCGGAGCCAGGATCGGTGTCTCACCCGCCCACCCTCAGTTGATTTGCTTGTTATATTAGGGGATTGTGAGGGGTGTCGCAGTTGGAGGGGGATCGGAGCAGGCGGGATCCCGGAGGTTTCCGGGGTCCGGACGCTTAGGATAAGCTTGGGACAGGGTGGGTACCCCCGACCCGGACAACCCCCTGGCTGGGCTTTTGCTAATGACATGGCGAAGCCAGGGGCTAAGGGGGGGGGAAAGTTGAGAAAAGCGGAGGCGCTATCACCTTGCTAGTGATATGGCTGGTGATGGGATTGGTCCGCTGGGTTTTGTTATGTGATGTTATATTCATGCATTAAAAGTTAATAAAGCTGCGACCAGTTGGTTTTACCAAACACTGATTGTTTTTGTGTTTTTTGTGCCTCTTCGGAATTGGGATTAGGGAGGGGGTAAGGGACCCGGAGAAAGGGTGAAGGGAAGAACTAATTTGGGGAAATTGAGGAGGAGTGAGTCCGCGCTACTTCGGTTAATAAATATAAAAGAAAAGAGGCCATTATGGTTCTCAAAAAAAGTAGCTGAAAAGATGAAGAAAAAGAGGGTGCCCTTCATAAAATACAAGAGATCACGAGATAGAAAGATAAGCATCAATATTTAGAAAAACTTAGAGAAGCTAGGAAAGTAGTCAGAAAAACAATGATACAAAAAGAAGAAATATTGAATGCAATAAAATGGGGAGGAGAGAGGACATTTCTCAGATATGTTAGGGAGAGGAGGAAGGACAAAAATGGTATTGTCAAACTCAAGGGGAAGAGGAGGAATATGTAGAAGATGATGAGGATAAAGCAGAATTGTTTAACAAATATTTCTGTTCTGTGTTCACAAATGAAGGGTCAGGAACAGGACCTCAGAAAAACCCACAAATAGAAGCAGAAATGAAGGGATTCTTGAATAATTTTCAGAAGACTGTGTTCAGGGAGGAACTAGCTAAACTAAAAGTAGACAAAGCGATGGTGCCAGATTGGATACATCCGAGAATATTGAAGGAACTTGGGGAAGTTCTAGCAGCTCCAGTGACTGACCTTTTCAATGCTTAATTAGAGTCGGGAGTGGTCCCAGAGGACTGGAGAAAGGCACATGTGGTCTCTCTACACAAAAGCGGAAGTAAGGATGAGGTTGAGAACTACAGGCCGGTTAGTCTGACCTCTGTGGTGAATAAATTAATGGAAATGCTGCTAAAACAGAGGATAGTGATGTTTCTGGAGTTGCAGGATCTGAGACAGCATGGATTTACCAGAGACATGTCTTATCAGACAAATCTGATTGTTTTCTTTGACTAGGTGACCTGAGAGTTGGACCGCGGGAGAGCCCTAAATGTGGTGTACTTAGATTTAAGTAAAGCCTTTGACATGATTCCACATAGGCGACTAATAAATAAATTGTGCACCCTAGGGATGGACCCTAAAGTGATTGACTAGGTTAGAAATTGGTTGAGTGTGAAGTGACAAAATGTATAGGTAAATGGAGCTCACACTACAACCTCTAAGGCTTGCACAGAATGTAGCAGCCAGACTCATAATGGGTACCAATCGTCACGCTCACATAACACCTATACTGAAGCAATTACACTGGCTCCCCATCTACAACAGAGTGAGGTACAAAATGGCACTGACAATTTTCAGGACAGTCCTCCAGCTCAAGTACATCAAGCTCAAGTACATCAAGGATCCAAAGAGGAAGTTTTTTGGATCCTTGATATATGTGGGCTTGGTCCAAGGCTAGTGTTTTAGACCTGGATCTGAAATACTCATTGGTTCGGAGACCCTTTTTCTCCCTGTGGAAGTAGGCATCCAGCACTGATTCTGTTTAGTTGTAGGATGAAGCTTTTGATTTGGATGGTTATCTTTGGCAACAAAAGTTAGGGCAGCTTTTCCTGTGCCTGTGCCTAACTTTCACCACTGAGGGATAACCAGCGGTGGCTGAATATCGCCACTGACCGGTTATTCTCAGGTAACACCTCTGGAGCGCCCCTGACACGCCCCAGTGCTAAGCAGTTGTCTTACTTCAACAAAGGCTAACACACCTTGTTAATGAAGACGTGCATTTATTTATAATACAAAGCAGGGATAACTTGAATTTCACTTATTTAACTTCTTAATTCGTACTTATTTAGAAAGGCAAGTAATTCATATATCTACCTATGATTAGTTAAAAAGATATCTGGAAAACTATTAGAATAAAAGCACTTAATTACAGAATAGATAACTAGAAAGATAATTACAGAAGAAGAATATACTTCACCGAAAGAGATTTACTTCATCCCTGTCACACTTCGATTGAATGGATCCCTGATTCAACCAGACAAGAGAGACTTCTCAATCGGGAGTTTCTCTAGGCAATGCGTCCATTCCTAGATGAATCCATTTCTCTCTCTGTCTAGCTGAAAACAGGTACCCATTTTATCCAGTTGCAAGAACAATCCAGTTATTTCCTATCATGTGACACATACGTAGTATAGAGTCAGTTATCCATTAAGCACATCCAAGACACTGGCCAGGTGCTTGAAAATGCTCAAGGGAACCCCCCACCCCCCCTGGTCTACATTACAATTGATGAATTCTTAGGAGAAATGTTTCCAAGGCAAGGTGAATTGTCCTGTTTTGTCCTGTTAATGGGTTTCAATTTGTCTGCTAGTAGAAAGGCTCCTAGGTGAAGTGTTCTTTTGTTCTCTGTAATGGGTCTCCATTTGCTTGCTAGGAGAAGGTCTCCTCCCTGATCTTTCCAGTATCTGTAGTTATGTAAATTGTTTCAACAGTTTCAAGTGCTCCTATTTACAGTTGAGGCATATTCACTACTGAGGCATAATCAATAGTGAGGCATAATCAAATAGTCAAAATTCATCTGTACCACATTCGGTCCTTTGACTATTGATTGTGCCTATAAGATACTGGTAACATTGTGGGGACTTTGGGTGGATGAAATATAGTAATGAAACTGGGTATGCATTGAATAAAACAACATATCATAATTAATAAACAAATACAAATAATAATTCCCCCAATGATTTGTCTGAGGCTACCCATACTGGGCAGCCATCCAAATACCCAATCCCACCAATTAACATTAATATCTTGTTTAATATCTTTGGCTAGTTCTTGCAAAGCTTGAATATGAGACTGAATGGAAGTAGCATGGTCAGTTAAATTAAAGCAACACATGCCTTCAAAATGTTCACATCCATAATTGTGTTTTAAAAGTAAATAATCTATTGCTACTCGATTTTGCAAGACTGCCTTCCTAGTACTACTTAAGTCAATAAATAATTCTTGTAAAGCAACTGAAGTATGATTACCACAAGACAATAACCACCCTATTGGCAGTTTAACATTTCTACCATAACTAGCTTGTACTATTGTATTATTACAATTCATAGTATTAGTTACATTTCTACATTTCCTAGTTGCATCACATAAAAGTATTATATCAATGTCCTTGGCAATTTCTTGTTGCATCTTTAGTTGTTGGCATTTCGGTATATCATCAGGATTACATGTCATGTTATAACATACATCGCCTGGGGCGATATTATGGGTGATTATTTGAGTCATGTTATCCCAAAAATTGAAATTAGTGGGACAATCTCTGCAATATTCGTATAGCATGGGGTGTGTCCTTATATCTTCTTCATTTGCCCAACTGTCATTTTGTGTAGCTTTAAAATAGTACAACAAAACTCGAGCTGGTGTGAGTATTGCAATCAAACATGTAGTTAACAGATCCACTGGATTACGCATGTCCGAAAGGCAAAAGTTAGAAATATTTAAAACTTTTCGGGCTAAATAAGTCCAGATATTCTGAGGTGGTTCTATCGCATCTGCTAAACGCTTGGGCAAGTGTAATTCGGGTTGGGTTACCACTTGCACTCTCCAGTAATAGACTTTCCATGTACCAAAGATCAGGCTAGTAATGAGTGCCCATGTCACTACATGGCATGTGAAAGCTTGCTGGAACCGATCCCGGTCCTTGATAGAAATATGCTGGTTCATTGGTTCATAAGGTGTAGAGATAACCTATAATGAAAAGACATCATTTTATTCTCGCAGGTAACATTTGTTTGCTGGTATATATTCCCACTTTTCTTGTCCAGGTCTCATAATCAATATTATGTTATCATTCCCAGTGGCAATAACTTCTGCCTGCTCAGGTGGGTGATTTGGTGATTGTACCCAAATCCTTGCCCCGGTGTTTAAATTAGCAGATCCAAATCCAGCATCCCCTCTAACTGTTAGAGCAGTGGGGGCACTCCCCTTCTTTACTACTCCTCCATAAGTGGGGATAATAAGTAATTGGGCCACTCTGTCCCCAGTCTGGATCATTAAATCTGAGTTACCACTGTTCATTAGAATAATTTTTATCTCTCCTTGATAATCTGCATTAATCACTCCTCCAAGTATTTGTATGCCTTTCAGGGCCAATCCAGAGCGAGGGGCAATTAACCCAAAATGCTCGGGTGGTAACTGGACTCCTATTCCTGTTTCTATTAATTGCAAATCATGGACCTTTATTCTATATTCCTGCAGAGCATGTAAATCTAGTCCGGCTGCCTCTGGTGTTGCCCGATACGGGGCTAAGGCACCTTCTTTAATTTCCCAATATAGAATAGTGTTAGTGGCTACATAAGATTTGATTTGTAATGCGGGAGTCAACATCCTCATTAGAGGAGTTTCAGTTTCTGCAATTGGTCTATTGTTAAGGATCTGTAGTGCTGCAGATAAATGATCTCTCCACTTTTGCAGGGATCCTTCCCCTAATTTCCTAAGCTGTTCTTTGAGCAATCCATTCATTCTTTCTATAAGTCCTGCAGCTTGAGGGTAATAGGGTATATGAAATATCCATTCAATGTTATGCTGTCTACTGTGATCCTGTACAAGCCTCCCTTTAAAATGAGACCCATTATCACTTTGAATCTGAAGAGGGATCCCATAATATAAAGTAATGAGGTCTAATGTTTTAATGGTGTTAATCTGCGTAGCCCTCTTACATGGATATGCCACTAAGTACCCGGAATATGTATCCACAGCCGTGCATACATACTGACATCCCTTACTGGTAGGTAGAGGTCCTATGTAATCTATTTGCCATATCTGGCCTGGTAGTTTTCCTCGCCCTAAATGGCCATACACTATGTGTGGGACAGACCTGTGCTGTATATGCTGACAAATTGGGCATTGCAAGATAATTGTTCTAATGGCATCTAAGGGGATAGGGATTCCCCGTGTTTGTGCCCAGCGGAAAGTAGCTTTTTCACCTAAATGCCCACATTTCTGGTGAGCCCATTTTGCCATGCCCAGCAAGTCAGATTCTTTGGTGTCTGTTTGTGCTTCAGCAATTTTAGCTTGTTCATCAGTAATAGAGTTAAACCATCTGTCTAACGAATCAATAGCACAATGAGCATCTACATGATACACAGTTACCGTACTTAAAAGCAACATTTCCCAAATTTGCTGCCACAGTTCTTTTCCCCAAATTTCTCTTGAATGTATCTCCCAATTATTTTGCTGCCAGGTAGGTAGCCATGTGGCTAAGCCATTGGCTACTGACCAGGAATCAGTGTAAATATGACAAGTCCCTGGGGTCTCTTGTTTTAAAGCCTGAAATACTGCATAAAGTTCAGCATATTGGCTACTTTTCCCTTCACCTGTAGTTGTCAACAATTTTTTAGTAGTGGGATTGTAAGACACAGCCTTCCAACACCTTTTATTTCCCACATATTTAGCAGACCCATCAGTAAACCAAACATGATTTCTCTGTTCTGAGGTTAATTGTACAAATGGTTGTCCCCACTTCACTGGAGACTCTGTTGCTGTTAATTCATGATTTGGCAATTGCATGGTCTCAGTGTCCTTAAGAGGGGCTTGAGCTACCCTTTCATGTAAGGTAGCAGTTCCCCCTATACCAATTTTAGCTCTATCCTGAATATACCATTTCCATTTAATTATGCTTGCTTCTTGTGCATGTCCTATTCTGTGTGTCTTGGGGGAGCTCATTACCCACTGCATAATAGGAATTTCTGGTCTTAACATCACAGTGTGTCCTATGGTCACCTGTTCTGTATCCACCAAAGCCCAATAACATGCTAACAACTGTTTTTCAAAAGGGGTATATCTAGTCCCTGCTTCAGGGAGCTTCCTCGTCCAGAATCCTAGAGGTACTTTTTTCTTTCCCTGTTTCTGCCATAAACTCCAATTAGCATACTGTTCTTGTACTGATACATTGAGCTCGAGTTCCCCAGGTTGAACAGGCCATAAATCTAAGGCTTGCTGTATAGCTTGTTTAGCCAGTTCAAAAGCCTGCTGCTGCACATCTCCCCATTCAAACTCATATTTCTTCCTAGTTATTTTATACAATGGTGCCAGTATTTGACTCAAATGGGGAATGTGCTGCCTCCAAAAGCCAAACAGTCCAACAAATTTCTGGGCCTCCTTTTTGTTTCGAGGAGTATTAAATTCCATTATTTCTGTTTGGCTTTTGGGAGCACTTCTCTATGACCCTGATGCCACTGTATGCCCAGGAATTTTACTGTCTGGGCTGGTCCTTGAATTTTTGCAGGGTTAATTTCCCAGCCCTTCTTTTTCATGTGTGCAATGAGAGCTTCAAGATGTTCCTGCACTATCTCTTGTGAGGGCCCCTGCATTAAAATATCATCAATATAATGTGAAATTTGTACCCCATCCGGAGGTGGGAGTTCATCTAAGTGTTCTGCTACAATCCTGTGACAGATAGTGGGGCTATGTAAATTCACATTCCTATTTCCACTTTTCTTATACAGCCCTCTTTTCTTATATATTTCCCACATGCTCTGTGTGTCAATTCCATCAATCTGTTCCTTTTTAACACCATCTTTAAGGAGAGCAGTAAACATATCTTTCCTGGATACTCGGTTGTTTATATTTCCCTTCTGTCCTTCTGATCTATTCTCCCTTCTGTCACCAGCACTGTACTTTGGACCCCACTCTCCCAATTCACCTAATTGTCTCATTGCTTCTATTACTTCTGATAAAGGATTCCCTGTTTGATTTATCAGTAAAGTCATAATAACATGTTTGTAAGCTGGTGGAGCCAAACGTATAATCTTATTCCTCATTGATGCAGTCATGGCACAATTCATTAACTGATCAGCTTGCCCTATAAAAATAGCAGTTTTCATGCCTTCCTCTTTAATGCTCTGAATAGCGTCACGCAAAGCAAACCATTGTTTATCATTTGGGGGCCAATCAGCTTCGGCAGGAAATTTAGCATTACATCCTTCTACTGCCAGTTGGAGTAAACTAGTCATATTTTGTGATATGTAATTACGAAACTGCTCTTGTATCACAGGGTCAACACTAATTAGACAAAATTTCCTAGCATCACCATGATCTAGCTGTACTCCTGCAGCTCCAGTTTCATAAATACGCACCATCCAGGTAATCAGTGATTCCCCAGGTTTCTGCCTAAACCTGTCCTGGATATCATTAATCTCTTGTTGATTAAAATCCTCCACAGTATCTAGATTAACTCCTCCAGGATTTTGGGGAGTACTCTGCACTTTCCTCCTATAAATCGGTTGTGCCTGATAGTTTTCATTACTAACTCCTTGCTCTTCCTCAGAGTTAGATGATTCAGTAGAATCCCAGATATTACCATCCCAGTCATCAGGATTCCAATTTACACCTGCTTTAGCAATAGACATGTGCACTTTCTTTGTATTTACTCTCCCCTTTTTTTACGATATTTATACTGGGCCACCCTGACAGCTGCTCTCTCAGCAACCTGCTGATAAGTATCTAATTTATCCGTCAACAAACGGATTTGGCATTGTAGCATTGTTATCATATTTTGTAAATCACAATTCTGTTTTTCAAGTTGCTCAATCAAATCTACTTTGCTGGATTTTGTCTGATGTATCTTACGATATGCAGACAGCAAAAGCCAACCTCTCCTCCCCAACACACTCAATTCTATCCCTTTTTCAACAGGTATTTTTTGCAAGCATGTAAGGAGATTTACAGGTTCCGCATCTTTTAAAACAGATTCCCAATTCTCACTTAGTCCTGAATTGCAAGACCATTCTCTAGCTAATATTTCATAAGGCGCCTGATCCCATCCGGGGATATTTACAAAATTTACAACATCTTTATCTTCCTTTACAGTCTTTGTACTATTTACATTTTTTACTCTTCTTTTCAACATTGTTATAGCCTTTCTTTTTATCGCACCCCACTCCTGGTACCAAATGTCTTACTTCAACAAAGGCTAACACACCTTGTTAATGAAGACGTGCATTTATTTATAATACAAAGCAGGGATAACTTGAATTTCACTTATTTAACTTCTTAATTCGTACTTATTTAGAAAGGCAAGTAATTCATATATCTACCTATGATTAGTTAAAAAGATATCTGGAAAACTATTAGAATAAAAGCACTTAATTACAGAATAGATAACTAGAAAGATAATTACAGAAGAAGAATATACTTCACCGAAAGAGATTTACTTCATCCCTGTCACACTTCGATTGAATGGATCCCTGATTCAACCAGACAAGAGAGACTTCTCAATCGGGAGTTTCTCTAGGCAATGCGTCCATTCCTAGATGAATCCATTTCTCTCTCTGTCTAGCTGAAAACAGGTACCCATTTTATCCAGTTGCAAGAACAATCCACTTATTTCCTATCATGTGACACATACGTAGTATAGAGTCAGTTATCCATTAAGCACATCCAAGACACTGGCCAGGTGCTTGAAAATGCTCAAGGGAACCCCCCACCCCCAATGGTCTACATTACAATTGATGAATTCTTAGGAGAAATGTTTCCAAGGCAAGGTGAATTGTCCTGTTTTGTCCTGTTAATGGGTTTCAATTTGTCTGCTAGTAGAAAGGCTCCTAGGTGAAGTGTTCTTTTGTTCTCTGTAATGGGTCTCCATTTGCTTGCTAGGAGAAGGTCTCCTCCCTGATCTTTCCAGTATCTGTAGTTATGTAAATTGTTTCAACAGTTTCAAGTGCTCCTATTTACAGTTGAGGCATATTCACTACTGAGGCATAATCAATAGTGAGGCATAATCAAATAGTCAAAATTCATCTGTACCACAGCAGTTAGCATCAGGGCTGGTGGCATTACTTGGGGATATTCAGCAGCACTAATCGTGTTAGTGCTGCCGAATATCCCACTTAGGGGTCTTTACAGGGTTTACAGCATTCCATGTTAGAGGAACAGTGAGATAGAGGACATATGATAGAGAGGTTTAAATATCTCCATGGCATAATGCAGAAGAGGAGAACCTCTTTTGATTGAAAGTAAGCTCTGTAACAAAGGGGCATAGGGTGAGGGCATAAGGGGATAGGCTCAAGAGTAATATGCAGAAATATTTCTTATGCGTGGAATAGTCTCCCAGTGGAGGTAGTAGAGATGAAGACAGTATCTGAATTCAAGAAAGCATGGGACAAACACAGAAGGTCTCCTAAAGAAAAAAAAGGGGCTATCGTAGTTGATATGGAAGAGCAGACTAGTAGGCCATATGGACCTTTTCTGCCGTCATGTTTCTATGTTTCCTAAGCCATGCATGATGATGTTTAAAACATTTTGGGATAAGTCTTCTGGTTCCTTTCAGGGACTTTTTCCTACTTATCAGCCCATATGCAGGCTCATCTCATCTCAAAAGACTGTGTGCATGGGCTTTCTCAGTTGCCAGATCTACCGTTTAGAATTCTGAACCACTGACGTTACATATAGACATCGATCTAGTGACTTTTGAAAAACATATTAAGAATGTATTTTCTCAGAAACACTTGATAGGAATGTTTGAGCCAGTTTTAGTATTACAAATTCAATATTTGTTTATTGTTGTATATATGTCATATATGCTTATTTCAGAGCAAGAAAAAATGCTTTGCTATAAGTTGGTTCAGTTGCATTGTTTTGTTTCATACATGATTATTGTCATTAGTGTTTTATTTAAATAGTGCTAATATTTTTTTATAATCTGCATAAGACTTCTAAGTAAATAAATAGATACTAGTATTTCTGGTGTATTCTGTTAGAGACAACAAAGACGTCATGTTTTTGTGAGCACTCAGTAAGCCTTTTTCTTTTTCTATTAAAATATTGCTTTGACAGTTGGGACTTTGCTACTTTCTTTTATAAAATTCATCACATAGCAATTTCTGTCTCAGCAATCATCTGATTTGCATTTCTATGATGAATTACCATTTTTCAGACTGGTTGTGTGTGAAATATTCTACTTGAGCCAAAGCAAGTTATAATTTTGCTTCCAAGCAATGTATTTAGCAGTGTATAAAAATAAATATACACAAGTCAGTAGTCAGTAGGGCACTCAGATATGAGAAATCTAATAAATGTTTAGGGAAAAGGGAAGTATTTTAAAAAGGGGCTAATTACACTGGTCAACATTGAAATCGTTACTGACTTTAAAAGGCCCTAATCTGTAGTATCTTGGTGAGCTGAACACGAATATAACATTAAAAAAAAAATATTGGCTCTCGTTTTGAAAATATTGCATGTAGTTCATTTTTGACGTTTCACCGTGTAAATCTATCCAGTAGGACTTCAACAACATCCCAAATAAGCCTTGAATGATGTAATATTGCATCACATTGCATAATACCAGCATGCACACATCATCCAGAGTTGACTGTATCATTTTCTGATGCAATGCAATACTACCGCCAGACGGCTGCTGAAGCCATCTGACGTCAGCAGTGTATTATACGCAGTCGGAAAGGAAAGTAATCTGGTATTCTGTTACGATATTGAAAGCCTCATGAATGCCTTAAAAATCACTCATGACCCACAAGACTGGAGACTATTTATAGACTCTTTGAAACTGAGTCTGAACGCTGTGCTTTTGAACAATGGAAACTGTCTTCCATCTATTCCAGTAGCGCATGCCATCCACATGAAAGAGACATACGATAACTTAAAGCATCTACTGACTTCCATTAACTATAATAAGTACAGCTGGCACCTCTGTGGTGACTTGAAGGTAGTTGCCCTTTTAATGGGACTGCAGCAGGGATATATAAAATACATGTGTTTCTTATGTGAGTGGGATAGCCGAGCAAGGGATTGGCACTACTTGCGGAAGGAATGGAATCGCAGACATAATGTAACAGTTGGAGAGAAGAATATCCAGCACCCAGCTCTGGTTGAGGCTCATAAAATCCTGATACCACCCCTACACATCAAACTAGGTTTGATGAAAAACTTCGTGAAAGCCATGGACCGCACTTCTCCAGCTTTCCGATACCTGCATGAAAAATTCCTTTGACTCAACGAAGCAAAGATTAAAGAGGGAGTTTTTGTGGGTCCTCAGATTCGAGAGCTCTTCAAAGATGACCGGTTCAACAACTTGCTGCAGGGTGATGCGAAACAAGTATGGAATGCTTTTCGCCTAGTGTCAACAAACTTTCTCGGGAATGTTAGGGCAGAAAACTACAAGGAACTAGTAGAAGACATGCTGATGCAGTATCAGAAACTTGGCTGCAATATGTCTCTAAAGATCCATTTCCTTGATTCCCATCTCGATTTCTTTCCTGAGAACTGTGGTACGGTTAGTGATGAACAGGGCGAACGTTTTCACCAGGATATCGCAACAATGGAGTAAAGATACCAGGGAAAATGGTCCACTACAATGCTGGCTGACTACTACTGGGCACTCCCCAGAGAAGCTCCTGAACAGCTGTACAAGAGACAGGCAAAAAAATCTAAGAAGTAGTCTATGACTTGGTTTTTTACAGGTTTTAACCGAAGGCCTATTATATTTATTATTGACATGCATTTCGTGATGTAAACATTAATTCTTGTAGATTACACAAAAACTAGAGCCAACATTGCAATTTCACTGTCATATTCGTGTTCAGCATATAAAAATTGATAAGAAATGACTATTTTTATTTCAGTAACATGACTTTTGTAAAAATTTGTTGACCATTGTTATATATACTACTACAAAAATATTTATTTAGAAGAGATAGAGAGGGTAGAAAAGGAGGAGGAGGAGACCTATATGTCAAAAGCAATATTAAAGCTGCTGAAATGCAGGGGACATGGGGAAAAGAAGAAGCGCTGTAGATTGGGTTGGAAAGAGGAGATGGCACTGTTATTCATAGTGGCATAGTCTACAGGCCTCCAACTCAAACCGAAGAAATGGATAGTGAATTGATTATCAATATTGCAAAGATAACCATGAAGGGGGAAGTGATCATAATGGGTGACTTTAATCTACCCAATGTGGATTGGAGTATTCCTTCTGCAAATCTAGAAAGAAGTAAAAAAATTGTGGATGACTTCCAAGATGCATTACTTAGACAAATGGTGATGGAACTGACCAGGGAAAGCTCGAAGCTGGATTTAGTACGCACCAACGAAGATAGCATGTTGAATATCCAGGTGGGTGCCCATGTGAGCAGCAGCAATCATCACACTATATGGTTTGAGATAAAAGCCAAGGTGGAGTCCAATCACAGCAAGCTCAAAGTCCTAGATTTCAAAAACATTGACTTCAGTAAAATGGCCAAGTGCCTGAAGAGGAGTTGGCAGGGTGGGAGGGGATAAGGGAAGTGGAATTGCAGTGGGCTAAACGAAAGGAGGCAGTAAAAAGAGGCAACAGATACACATGTAAGGAAAGTAAATTAAAACAAGAGAAAAAGGAAAACTATTTGGTTCTCCAAAGAAGTGGCTGCACAAATAAAGGCAAAAAACAGAGCTTTCACAAAATTCAGAAGTTTGCAAACAGAGGAACACAGAAAAGAATACAGGATAAAACTGAAAGAGATAAAAAGAGATATAAGGATAGCAAAATCAAAGGCAGAAGAAAAGATGGCTAAAAATGTGAATTGTGGCAACAAAATGTTTTTCAGGTATATTCGGGAGAGGAGGAAAATTAGAGGTGAAATTGCAGGACTCAAAAGTGCCGGAAACAGATTTGTGGAAAGTGACATTTAAAAAGGAAAATGCTAAACAAATATTTATGTTCTATTTTTAAAGAAAATCCTTGAGAAGAACCATCTGTGATGAACAAATATACAAATGGGAAAGAAGTAAATTCCACACTATTCACAAAAAATGATGTGATAGAACAGCTTGCAATACTGAAAGTGGACAAGGCCATGGGACCGGATGGGATACGTCCCAGGATACTGAAAGAGCTCAGAGAGGTTCCTGCAGGGCTGTTAAATGATGTTTTTAATAGAGCCTTGGAGACAAGAGAAATTCCACAGGACTGGAGAAGGGCTAATGTGGTACCTCTTCACAAATGTGGTAATAGAGAAGAAGTGACAAACTACAGGCCAGTAAGCCTTACCTCAGTGGCGGGAAAAGTAATGGAGGCGCTCCTGAAAGAGAGAACAGTGGACTTTCTCAAAACCAAGAGGTTCCATGATCCAAGGCAACATGGTTTTACCAAAGGACGATCATGCCAAACAAATCTGATTGAGTTCTTTGACTGGCTAACCAGAGAACTAGATTAAGGGGATGCAATGGATGTGATTTACGTAGATTTCAGTAAAGCCTTTGCTACTGTTCCTCACAGGAGGCTTATCAATAAACTGAACAGCCTGGGGATGGGTCCCAAGGTGTGAACTGGATCAGAAATCACTCGGATGAAAGGAAAGTGATTAGTAGCAAGGTCCAGGGATCGGTCTTGGGACCGGTACTGTTCAATGTATTTGTGAGTGATATTGCTGAAGGACTGAATGGAAGTCTGTCTTTTTGCAGATGACATGAAAATTGGCAAGAGAGTGGGCTTCCCTGAGGGAATGGATAACATGAGGAAATATCTACAAAAACTGGAAGAATGGTCTAATACTTGGCAGTTAAGATTTAATGTGATGAAGTGCAGTGTCATGCACTTGGGAAGCAGAAATCCAAGGGAATTGTATGCAATAGGAGGTGAGAGGTTGATGTGCATGGATCAGGAGAAGGACTTTGGAGGGATTGTTTCTGAGGATCTTGAGGTAGCGAAACAGTGTGACAAGGCGGTGGCCAAAGCCAGAAGGATGCTGGATTACATACAGAAAGAAATTACTAGCAGAAAAGAGGAGGTACTAATGCCACTGTACAAATCACTGGTGAGGTCTCACTTGGAATATTGTGTTCAGTTTTGGAGACCATATCTTGCAAAGGATATAAAAAGACTGGAAACGGTTCACAGGAAGGTGACTAAAATGATTTGGAGCCTGCACCAGAAGACATAACAGAACAGACTTGAAGACCTAAATATGTATACACTAGAGGAGAGGAGGGACATGGGAGATATGATATAGACCTTTAAACACTTAAAAGAGTATTAATGTAATTATTATTATTTGTAATTATTATTTCATGTATATAGTTCAACCCTGTTTTTGTAATTATTATCTCATGTATATAGTTCAACCCTGTTAGCCAAGTTGGTACTCCTGTTCCATGTAAAACCAAACAGATTGTTGTCTTGGTCGTTTTGTTATATTGTAATCCGCGCTGATGCCGAATAGTGCGGTATATAAGCAACTGTAATAAATAAATAACTGTAATAAATAATGAACAAACAAACCTTTTTCAAAGATGAGAAAGTGGTAAAACTAGATGGCATAACATGAAACTGTAAGGGGGTAACCTGAAAGGTAACGTCAGGAAATACTTTTTCACTGAAAGGGTGGTGGATGCTTGGAATGCCCTCCCGATGGAAGTGTGGGGGGTGGGGGGGGACAAATACAGTCAAAGAATTCAAAATGGCATGGGACAGACACAGTGGATCCCTTTATTGCTACAGGATAAAATTAAAATAAACATAACTATCTCTTATATCTCAACAAATAGGGGTGATCTACACCCCTAAAGAAAGGCATGGGGAAGGGTGACCTGAATGGAGCAGCAGGTGCTCCTACTCTTGACACCTTGCTGAGCAGATTAGATGGACCATGCTGGTCTTTATCTGCCATCATATACTATGTTACTAAGTTACTGTCTCCAAAACTGTCTCCAAAACTGAACAATAATACTCCAAGTGAGGCTTCACCAACAACTTTACTGGGACATTAATACATCATCTTTAACCGAGGCAGGCAGACCCGGCGCTTCGGGCCCCCCCTTCCCCCCCCCCACACCGACCCAACCCCAACCCCACCCGCCCCCAACAAAAGACATAACACCATAACTTCATGGAACACAACTGGTCGCAGCTTTATTAACCATCAGCAATTAGAACAAGATAACATCAAACTTCCTATCCCCCATTAGCGGCACCCGGCTGCACCAGCCATACCTTAGCAAAGTGCCTGCCACCGCTAATGCCATAACTTGCCACCCGGCAAGTTGCCATGCCCCTCTCCCGACTTCGCCATGCTATTAGCAAAAGTTGACCGAGGTTTGACCGGGTCAGGGGCACCCCGCCCCCGCCCAAATGTAGCCTGCTGCTCCGGACCCCGGAAACCTCCGGGATTCCGCCACCGACATATAACTCCATTCATGTGCTGCCCCCCCCCCCCCGCCCCAAGCTGCGACCAGCGCACATCATGGACAGACACATATTCCAAGGCCTCCTGCCAGTCGTTAAGGAGCAAGTCCATACCAACTGGAGACAAGAGAACCCCATCAGCCCGATAGAGCCCTGCACACCCAACGTCCACCCAGTCATGCAAGATCTGATAACCCCCCCTCTCACAGACCCATCGACCAATCTGGCGATTGATCTTAGTCAAGCCCCGAGACCAGCGACGCTGGTCCCAGCAATCCGGCCTTGGAATAATGTCCGACCACAGTAAAATAACACCTGAAAACATCCGAAGAACCACACCCAGATCGTCCTGCACTGCCCAGATCAGCTGCCGGCAGGACCAGGACACCAGGTCATTGCCCCCCAGATGCACAATCAGGGCAGCCGGCCACCGCGACGTCCTCCCGTGGCGCTGTAGCAAAGGCAGCAATTGCAACCAGCGAAGTCCTCGGACGCCCAGCCATGTCACAGCCACCACCGCCGGGTCCAGTCCTAAATTAACCCCGATAGGCCGGGCAGCCGCACGCCGACCCGCCCAGTGGACAAAAGAGTGGCCAGCAACCCAACAGTCACCAGGCCCGACACCCCCATCTGCAAAAGAAATAAACAGTTAAAAACCCGACCCACTACCCAAGCTCCTACAGCCGCACATAGCCTTTAAAAGCCTGAGAGCGCCACCTATCTAAGTCCTGAATCACATGCCCAGGCAACCCCGCCGCCACCACGCTAGTGGCAGCCCCAATACGAAAGGAGTGCGGCGCAAACCGCACAGGGTCCTCCCCCACCGCATGCAAAGCCAGGCGCAGAACCGCCGACACCTGAAATCAGGTTAAAACCCGCGCGTCCGAATGCACGAAAAAACTATCCGCCATCCCCAGACGCACCGACAAATACTGCCGCACCGCCCACACCGGGCAAGCCCGCGGGTCCCCAACCTCACCCAGCAACACCCACAAACCTTTCCCCAGTGGATCCATCTTGGATCTCGCCAAAAGGATCCGCAACCGCCCCCATCCACCCGAACATGCCGCGCCTGCAGCCCCCCAACACCTCCCCCCCGACCAGAGCCCGCGACCAATTCACCGATTCGAAAAGCCCCAAAAAAGGCAATGCAAAACACCGCCCGGAACAAAGCAGCTTCGTACGCAGACGAGGCCACCTGCGGTAAGGCCCCGCAGATCCTCACCAGGAACCCATGCGTAATGGGCAACCGCGAGTCCCACGGTGTAGGCTGAACGCACTCCCAACCTTGCAAGAACCGCCACGTCAAAACCCCTCCTGCAGGCGAACCCCAACCCACCGCGCTCGCAAAAAAGTTAAACCCTGCCAAGTGCGCACACACCGCCGATCGAGAGAAGCCGGCGCCCTTGGCATCCACAATATATTGACCAATTAGACCTTCGAGAACCCCACCCGTCTGCCACCCATGAGCCACCAAAAAGGCGACCACCCGGTCGCAGCCCCGCTGATATGCAGACCAAGTCCCCGCAGACACCGAGTTCTTCAGCAGATCTAGCATCTCTCGAGGTCAATGCTCCACAAGCTCTCCGGGACCGTCCTTGTCCGCTTCGGGGGCCAAAGCCCAGAACCGTTCCCACTGAAAACGAGAAAGAGCATCAGCGATTTCATTAGTGCACCCCGGGATATGCCGCGCCCTTACCGACACATTCAACCGCAAACAGGCCAAGACGACTTCCCGCATCAAGCACCTAGGGGAGTAGCGATTAACCACACTGACCACCGCCTCATTATCACACCACCAGAGCATCTTTCGGTTCCGAAGCCGCTCCGGCCAGAGCTCTAAAACCACATGAATCGGAAAGAGCTCCAGGAATGTGATGTTCTTGGTCAATCCCGCAACGTGCCAGGACTCCGGCCAATGATCCATGCACCAGGCCCCACGGAAATAAACACCTAATCCCGCTCCCCCCGCCGCATCGGTGTACAACTGCAAGGCCTCACTGGACACCTTGGACTCCATCAAAACAGAAGACCCATTGAAGTCTTCCAAAAAACGACTCCACACCATCAGATCTGCCCTCATCGCCCCCGTGACCCTAATCCGGTGGTGCGGCTTCCGCACCCCGGCCGTGGCACACGCCAGCCTACGAGAAAACACCCTCCCCATTGGAATTGCCCTACACGCGAAATTTAAAGACCCCAACAGTGCCTGCAACTCCCTCAAGGAAATCTTGTGGGACGACAACACGTTAGCCACTGAAATACACAAACGAGCAACCTTGTCCTGCGGCAAACACGCCACCATCTCTACCGAATCCAACTCCACCCCCAAAAGGGTCAACCGCGTCATCGGACCCTCTGTCTTACCATCAGCCAACGGTACACCGAACTCCCGCGCCAGCCGCACAAACTCAGATAGCATCTCTAGACATTCCCCTGACTGCGCCACACCCACAAACAAAAAATCGTTGAGGTAATGTACCACATTTGACAAGCCGGACACCTGAACTAGCACCCACTGCAGGAAGGTACTAAACATCTCAAAATAAGCACAAGAGACCGAACAGCCCATCGGCATACACTTGTCAAAATAATACCCCCCTTGAAAACAAAAACCCAATAAACGGAAGGCGGATGGATGGACAGGTAAAAAGCGAAATGCCGATTCGATGTCAACCTTCGCCATGAGGGCAGACCGACTGGCCCCCCTCACCATCAGCGCCGCCTTATCAAAGGACGCATAACGGACCGTACAAAACTCACGTGGAATGCTATCATTAACGGAGGCACCTATTGGACAGGACAAATTATGAATTAACCGCAACTTCCCTGGTTCCTTCGTGGGTACTATACCTAACGGAGAAATCACCATGTCAGGAAAAGGGGGCTCCGCGAATGGACCCGCCACCCTCCCCAACCGCAATTCCCCCAATAACTTGTCCTGGACGATCTCGGCCCAATGTCGGACTGATGGGGAGTTCCGCGCACTTGGCGCCGACACCACACCCCGCACCGGGATAACAAAACCGAATCTAAAACCAAAAGACAGAATGACCACCTCCCGCCTCTGAGGATAGCGATTCAACCACCCCAAAAAGGCCTCCACCCGAATCGGGGAAGGCGCCCGCCCATGCCACTCATTGCCCTTCGGAGCGGGACCGGCAGCGCCAGCGGCGCCTTGTTTAAGGCACTTGGTGGCGGAGTGAGAACCTCCGCACAAGGAGCAGGAGTGCCGAAATTTGCAGTCGGGAAAGGGGCAAGTGGACCGGTTGAACCGCCAGCACACGTCACTGCTCCCCGCCGTGCCCACCTTTGGCGGCACCCCGATCACCCCCGCGCGAAAGGAACGCACGGCCCCCCCCACAACCCCGCCACTACCTTTTCCTCCACCCCCCCCACCGGCGCCCGACCTAGTCGACATCTGGGTCAGCCACAGGTTAATGTCCTGCGTGCCCCACGAAAGCGATCTACTCTCCTCCATCTTATCCCTGAACGTTTCATCATAGTTCAGCCAAGCCCATCCGTCTTGCGTCTGAGACGCCTCCAGGATGGAATCGGCATAGGCTAACAACATACCATACTGCCCCGGTTCGTGGTGACCCCACACGCTGGCCATCCTCAGAAAGGAACGCGTCCAATTCACCACATTACGCGCGACCTTCTTAACTCTACTGGCTTTTTCATCCTCCTTCCTCTTCTTCCGGCTCTCACCCGAGCGCTTCCTCCCTTCAAGCAAGCGGAAGATATCGATATAGTGCCGCTTCCTGATCTTGCGCCGCAGCTTACGCGGCACCCTCTCCCACAATTCTGGAAAAACCACTACCGATGCGGCCCCCCCACCCACACCGGGGGCCAACCCTCCCCCACCTTCCACATCTTGCTGACCCGGCTCCCTTCCTGACCCAACGGACGAACCACTCGAAGAGGAAGAGGACGAGGACGATTCAGAGCTATGATGACACCGACAAGACCGCCTGTGCTTCTTATGCGAACCCCCACCCGTCTTCCCCTCTGGCGACCGGACCCCCCATCCCCCACATCCCCAAGCAACTCACCCGGCTCACCGCTAGCAAGCGCCGATGCCGCGTCCATCCCAGCTGCCACAGAACTGTCCTCGCCGCCAGCACTCGCGACTTCCAGGGGACGACCCCGCGCCGACTCCGCCGCCGCTCCATGTTGCGACACCGCTCCTGTCACCGGACTCAACCAGCTCTCGCATCCAGCAGCACTCGAAGTCCATAACTCGCCCCTGTGGAGACATGAAAGGAAAAACAGGGGGGGAACTGCCAGGGACCAAGCCGGAGGCCAAGGACCACCCCAGTCAGCCCGAGATGAACCCTGCCCCCCACTCAACCACTGTTCCCAAGGTGACGGCCCCCCGACGCACCATAGCCACCGGTACCCGGGAGCCAACCAGCGGGCACACCATAGCCAGTGCCCCACTGGACCCCATCCGGCCGCAACCCTCCCCCCGGCCCCTGTACCCCCAAAACACCCCCGATGCCCCCTCACCCCCGGACAGACCTGCATCACTGCCCACACCCCCAGATTCGCGCCCCCTGCCACTCCGACCGCTCCCCTAAGCCCACCACTCACCCCCAGAGTTCCAAGGGGGGCTGGGCACCTCCGCCACCCCTGCCACTACCCCCCGGCTGCCGAACCCCTTTTGCTCCCTTCTGCCCCCGCACAGCACCCCCCCCCCCGACCCCTCCGCCCCCTACCACCCCCAGTGCTGGGCAACCCAGCCTCCCTACGAGACCATGACCCGCCCCACCCCCACACCCCCCACCCAGAAGCACCTGCAGGGGCCAAACCCCTTGTTCCTGCCCGACCGCACGGCCCAGGCATCCCCCACCAGGACCAGGAACTTAAACCCCTGGGGGAAATACACCACAGCAGCAGAAGCCGAGCTTAAAGAGTTGCCAACAGTTTAAAGGAGGTGGTGTTGTTGGGGGTTTTTTATATTTAGCAACCTGCTGCAAAGAACCCCCCCCCCCAAAAAACGGGCCACCCCCGAGAAACCCACAGCACACTCTCCAAATACAGATCCCCCACCAAAAAGGCTGACCCGCCGGACTTGCCTCAGGCCGCCCGCGCTGACCGCCTCTGAGATCCGCTGCCTAACGATAGCAAACTCCGCCGCTCCTCAGCACTCCGAAACACCGGCACCCGGAACGCAACCTCCGCACCAACTGAACACGCGGAGGCTGCCGTCCGGTACTCACCCCCCCCCCCCCCACACCTCACAACAATAGCCTCCTTGATTGGCTCCCGTACGGCCGCGACCGACGGGAGCCAATCACTTCAAATGTCACACCCGCGTGCCCGACCCGGGCCGTGCGCAGGGTCCCCACACCGGGCCGCGCACCCAGTTAAAATCAGCCGCTGGGACCCTGCCCGCGGCCTCGCGATTCTGCTGGTTATTCCTCTCTGTATTCAACCCAGCATCCTTCTGACTTTGGCCACCACCATGTCACATTGTTTCGCCACTTTGAGATCCTCAGAATCACTCCAAGGTCCTACTCCTGGTCTTTGCACACCAATCTCTCGCCCCCTATCGCATAAAATTCTCTTGGATTTCTGCATCTCCAATGCATGACTCTGCACTTCTTCACAATAAATCTTAACTGCAAAGCCTTAGACCATTCTTCCAGTTTTTGTAGATCTTTCCTCATGTTGTCCTCTCCCTCAGAGGAGGAGTCTACTCTGTTGCAATTTTTCATGTCATCTGCAAAAAGGCAGCCTTTTCCCTTTAGTCCTTCAACAATATCACTCACAAATGCAGTACACTGGGCACATCACTACTCACCTTCCTTTCTTCTGTGTGAGTTCCATTTACCATCACCTTCTATTATCTCTCAGTCAATCAATTTCTTATCCAGTTCACCATATCTTGCCATCCCCAGGCTGCTCAGATTATTAATATGCTTCCTATGAGGAATAGTATCAAAGGCTTTGCTGAAATCTAGGTAGATCACATCCATCAAATGCTCTTGATCTAGTTCTCTGATCACCCAGTCAAAGAACTCAATCGAATTTGACACTTCACCTTCAATATTACCTACAATTACATACTCCCCTTTGGTTCTCTTCTCCCCTGCCTGACACTGCATCTCCCTCCTTTCTTCAGGATTTCTCATCTCATTAATCTGATTTGATGTACACTATCTCCCCGTAATCCAAATTCAATATCAATATCCTGTTTAATATAAAACTCTAAATGTTACCATGTTATATGTAAACCTCTTTGAATATAAGAAAGGTGGTATATAAAACATGTTAAATAAAATTTGTTTGACATAATCATCCTTTGGTAAAGCCACATTGCCTGGGATCATGCAACCTATTGCCTTGCACACTTTCAATTTTTCAAGCTGTTCAACTACATCATCTTCTCTGAATGGTGTGGTATCTACTTCATTCCCATTTGTATAATAGTCAGTTATACATAGTCCTTCTCCAGGATGTTCTTTAGTGAATACAGAACAGAAGTATATGTTTAGCATTTTTGCTTTTTTAATTTCACTTTCCATGAATTCGTCCTAAGCACTTTTCAGTCTTGCAATTCAACCTCTGATCTTCCTCTTCTCCCGAATATACCTGAAAATGTTTTGTCTCCACGCTTTACATATTTAGCCATCATTTCTTTTACCTTTGCTTTCCTTATTTCTTTCATAGTGACAGTAGATAAAGATCATTATGGTCCATCTAGTCTGCCCAATAAGGTGGCAAGAGTGGTTGTAACTGCAGCTCTGTTCAGGTCGTCCCCCTCTATGGCTATGTTTAGGATTGTACCTGCTGCTCCGTGCAGGTCAGTCCCTCCCTATTTATCGATATATAAAAGATAGTTAAGTTTGCTTTGATTTATTCTCTTGCTATAAAGGGTATCATGTCATTTTGAATTCTGTTACTATATTTTCTCCCATCACCTCCATCGGGAGGGCATTCGAAGGAACCACCACCCTTTCAGTGAAAAATTATTTCCTGATGGTGCTTTTAAGTTTATCGCCTTGCAGTTTCATTGTATGCCCTCTAGTTTTACAGCTTCCCCTTCTTTGAAAAGGTTGTTTGTTCATTGATATCCTTTAAATCATATCTCTCCTGTCCTCCTCTCCTCTAGGGTATACATATTGAGGTCTTCAAGTCTCTTCTCATACGTTTTCTGACGCAGGCTCCAAATCATTTTGGTCACTTTCCTCTGAACCGTTTCTTTTTATTTCTTTTGTGAGATATGGGGGCTTGTTTACAAAGCCGCGGTAGCGGTTTCCGATCGTTATCGGAGCCGCGGCCCCATTGAAATCAATGGGGCCACGGCTCCGATAACGATCGGAAACTGCTACCATGGCTTTGTAAACAAGCTCCATGGTCTCCAAAACTGAACACAATACTCCAAGTGAGCCCTCACCAACAACTTGTACAGGGACATTAATAACTATCTTTTTCCCTTTTAGCTTTATCCTGCATTCTTTTCTGTGTTCCTCTGTTTGCGATCTTCTGAATTCTGTGAAAGCTGTGGTTTTTGCCTTTTATTTTGTGCAGCCATTTCTTTGGAGAACCATATAGGTTTCCTTTTCATCTTGTTTTTATTTATTTTCCTTATATATATATGTTGCCCCTTCTATTGCCTCTTTTAGTTTAGCCCTCCCACCCTGTCAACTCCTCCTTAAGGCACTTTGCCTTTTTACTGAAGTCCATGTATTTGAAATCTAGAACTTTGAGTTTGCTGTGAGTGGACTCTGCCTTGGCTTTTATGTCAAACCACACTGTGTGATGGAGTGGAGGAGTGGCCTAGTGGTTGGGGCAAGGTACTTCAGGCCAGAAGATCAGGGGTTCAAATCCCACTAGAGGATAGCAACCTTGGGCTGGAAGGACTGGGGTTTCTAGTCCCACAGGTGCCCCCTGTGGTCTTGGGCAAGCCACTTAACCCTCCATTGCCCATGTTCCCTGTAAAATAGTTATCTCCAAGTTATAATGCCCTGTTCAATGTAATTTCAGTTTGTTCAATGTAAACCACACTGATGCAGAATAGCATGGTATATAAGAGAATGTAAATAAATAAATTGCAACTTCTTACATGAGCACTCACCTGGACATTTGACACACTGTCTCCATTAGTGAATCCTAAATCCAGCATCAAACTTTCTCTGGTCAGTTCCATCACTATTTGAGCATTGCTTCTTGGACGGCATCCACAATCTTTTTACTTTCCAGATTTGTCAAATGAACACCCCAATCCACTTCTGGTAGATAAAAGTCATACAGTATGATCACTTCTCCATTCATGGCTACCTTTGCAATATCCATTTCTTCCATTTGAGTTGGAGGCCCATAGACTACACCGGTATGGATGATAATACCATCTTCTCTTTCCAAGACAATCCATAGTGCTTCTCCTTTTCCCCATGTGCGCTGCATTTCAATGGCTTTAATATTGCTTTTGACATTTATTTATTTCAATTTAATTAATGTTTATTTTATACCACCTTTCAGATTATCAAGGTGGTTTACATTGAATAGTAAACTCAGTTGTACATGGAACAGTGTTTAACATAGAAATCTAGTTATATAAAGAACAGTGATTATGGACTGTGCTACAAAATATTTTGGGGGTATGTTTACTAAACTGCGGTAAATGTACATAACGCGCGTTATGTAACGTTAACGATCGTTAGCATGTCATAACGCGCGTTATGACACGCTAACAATCGTAATGCTCCGCGGCACGTTAAAACACCGCAGAAGGTGGAGAGAGGGCGGAGAGAAGGGGTCAATGGGCAGAGAGTGGGCGGGGAGAGGCTCCCCTCACACTAACGTGCTGAATTTCAGGGCTGAATTCCAACGCGAATGAAAACCTGCCGTTAAAGGCACATTACAGGGGAGAGAAACCATTTCAGTGTCAGCAATGTACCGCCCAGGCAGGGAAACCAAAAAACAGTGATAAGTGTGATACATGTGCACAGAACAAAAGGGCACAGAAACACTGAAAATGACCCCAACAAACTGAAAAAAAACAATAACCAAGCTGGCCAATAGTGGTATCAATGAGAAACATCAACCCCCCCCCCCCCCCCGAGTAAGCTCCATAGAACAGATATAAATCGTGGAAGGGTCTATACGCCGTCCCCATACAAGGTGAATGAGCCCACAGTGACATAGCGCTGCTCAGGGTTTTCCCCACCATCGGACAGGTGCACATGTCCCGCAACATCAGGGTGGGCATGTCGGAACGGCAACTGGACAGATGCCGGAGAAGGGGATACAGAGAGCCGCAGGCGGCACATGCTGTGGTGGAGCTGGGCCACAGTGCGGACTAGGGTGATGCCTAGCTGGCCCATACGAATGCTGAAACAGCGGAGCAGCCAGACAGCAACTTCTGAAGGTCCAACATGGGCACGAGTGGGTTTCCCAAAGTGTCACAGGGGATAGTACCCAACAGCTACCCCCAAGGGCACGGAACATTGGCAGGCGGGGCTGGGGGGGAGCGTGGACGTCTATGCAGGTACCCCTACCCCAGAACCCGCACCATAGGCAGCTGCCTACCTGCACACTGGATGGCCTGAGACTGCGCACCACCAGCTCCACCAGCAGAAGGGCATGTCAGCATGGTGGCTGAGGGATACTGGTGGTGGAGGGGGCAGTGGCAGCTGCCCAGAGCAGACCGTGGCCTAGCCCTGTGTAGGTGGGTGCCATGCACTGCAACAGACAGGCCCTGTCTGACCAACAGTCATGGTATCGCCAGGGAATGCACCATCTCTGTGATAACATGGTGGTGCAGTGCACAAAACCAGTGTATTCAGAAGCAGAAGGTCACAGGTTCAAGTCCCAGCTGTGGTTTCCGCCAACCCAGTCCTCATATTTTACCCACTACTATAACGTGCTAATACAGACAGACCCTTTCTTGCAGATGACGTAAACATGCCCAAAACACCTACATTTTACCCTACAGAGCACAGACACCATAAACATGCACATTACCTAAAGCAGAGCCTCCCAAATGCAGTCCTGGAGGGCCAAACACCATTCAGGTTCCATGCTGCCTCTGATAAAGATGCCTGTGCTGCATTTCTATGCGCCACCCCCATGGTATGCAGATGTATCTCATGCATATTCATGAGGGACAGCATGAAAACCCGAACAGTGTTTTGCACCGCAGGACTGGAGTTGGGAACCTCTGCCGTAAAGCAGCAGCCAACAGGGGCAGACACACCCACACCCACAGGCCCCATTATCCAAAGCCTCCTGGAGAGGCAGGACTTTGGGCTCTGCGTGCATCTCCCAATACTAGCACTTGCATACCTTAGTAATGCCACCCTAAACCTGGGAATATGGTACACATCTATCAAAAGGTTGCTATAATTACTGTCAGATAGCAATTCCTACGTTAAGTACAATTTTCTGAGTGAGCTGCATCATAGCAACCTTTCTGATGTCTGTGGAGTGTGCTACAGGTCTTGTGTCTGACAGTGTTTACCAATCTGGGGGGTGACTCCTACAGTATTGCGTACCATAGCCATGCCTGCACTGTGCCCAGGACTGGTGTGGTGGCCTGGGCTGCCCAACACCTCTATAGTTGCACAATGCTGGCATAGGTGTGGGGAGTGTGTGTCTGTCTATCCAGTGTGTGGTGGCTGCCAAAACCCTCCACAGCCCACACTGCTAGCACTGTTGCCAGTATTGGCCTGCCAATGTGCATAATGAGGAGCAAGGTACCGTGGGAATAGCCTGGATAGGGTGGCCTGGCCTGGCCGCATCTGCACAGGGCATAGGGCAATGGCCGGACATTGTAGTGCCTGGTACTACCTGCATGGACAGGGTGACCATAGCATGTCCTGCTGGGAGGTCACTCTCACCCTGACTGAGCAGTGACCATGGCATGGCTAGGTTCCCCCATAGTGCTATATAGTATTTCTCTTATGTGATATTTATGGGTTTCCTTTTGGGGCCCAATCACTGACTTATCTGCTTGGTGTGTATGCTGATATCCCCGTTCTCGGTACATGCATCTCCTCCAGGACCATGCACTATGGACTAGCTGGCGGACTGTCTGCAGCTAGTATATGTCTTGCTGGAACACCGTGCAGGGTGCAGCGGCTGGAGGCTTGCTGCTGGAGAATGTCAGATAATGGTGGGGGGCAGCTGAGCATTTCCAGACCTGCCGTCTGTCTGCTATTGCGTTATGGATGTGTACTGCTCTGCATTGCCTGCCCTGTAGGGTGTTTGATCCTTAGCAGGACTGGGGTGATGGTCCCCTCTACTGCCACCATTGCAGGGGGGTAGAAAGTGGATCTGTGGGCGGGAGATCTTGTCCCCCACCCTGAGCCCCAGAGGGTGGGTTGGGTGGTGGTATGTAATCTCCCTGGTATCCACAGCAGAATGTGGGTGTGGTGCCGTGCAGTCCTCCTATAGCCAGCCAGGTGTTTATTAGCAGCTCTAGCCCACTGGTTACTTCACTGCCCATGGAGCCAGAGGTCATGGGTTCACAACCCACAGTGTGGTTCATCAATAGGGCTGTCTTAGGCATTGTCTATTTTTAGTATATATTAGTGCTGCCAGCAGAACCACCCTCAGGGTACTGTCACCTTAGGGTGGCTCATAAGGCGCCCTATAAAGCGCCTTATACGGCACCCTATAAAGCATCTTATAAGGTGCCTTATATGCTGTCCTATAGGGGACATTATAGGGTGCCTTGGCAGACAGCGGAGTGCCTTCTAGGGTGCCTTATGTGGCACCTTAGGTTACGCCACTGTGAGGGTGTGTTTGCTGGCAGCACTATTACAGTACAACTAAACTTCCTCACAGTCCAGTACTTAACCCTTTCGAGGCCAAGCCCAAAACCTTCGGGATCCAAACTTCTGCCTAAATATTCCTATCAAATGGTATATAATACATGACCATGGCAGAGGGAATGGCACTATTGGGACATATTGAATAAGACGGGTACAATTTTCCTGACATATGCAAACATTAACCCGGCTGCAGATTAAAATATTATAGTAGGCTTTCAAAGGGTTACACATGACACCTCAGCCAGCCTTATTCATTAGGCACACTGGGGAATTGAACCCATGACTTTTGTACCATCGGTCTGTGTAGTAACCATTGTGCTACAGCTCTGTTTCTGTATTTGGGTGTCTGCCCGCCTTCTAACGCTTAACGCGCAGTAACACGCCCTGTAACGATCGTTGCTGCGCGGCGTGTTATAGCGCGCGTTATCACTAACGATGTACCACCCGTGTCCTTTTTTGGCATTTCTTCCACTAACGCGGCTCCTAACGCGAATCACACTAACGCAGTTTAGTAAACATACCCCTTGGTGTTTGGGTAGGCTGGGGGACAAGAGAAGAGTTAAGGCTACTCCTCCCCCTTTTCTGCCTTCTCTATCTCTTCTAAATAAATTATAGCCAGCTATAGCTATATCCCATTCATGTGACTCATTAAACCTTGTTTCTGTAATGGCCCCAGTAATGGCCACAATGTCAAAGTCCATTGCCACCATTAGGGCTTTCAGGTCAGGAACTTTGTTGGCTAGACTTTGACCACTTCTGCTCATTGCCTTCCAGTAATTGTTGATTGACTTGCTTGTATTTTGTACAGATTTTGTTCTACACTCCTCTTCCCACTTGCCATTGTTGAATGGGTTAATATGCTGACTGTTTCCAATGTTATTATGTTTTTGCTGGGAGTGACATCCTGAACTTGTTCTTTTCCATCCATCACCCCCTTTCCCTAATTTAAATGCTTGTACACATATTGCCTGAATTTTTCACTTAGGATCCTTTTCCCTGCCACAGAAGATGCAGTCCATCAACACAGTATAGCCTCTTGTTGTTCCATCTATTTTCCCAGTTGCCTATATATCTAAATCCTTCTTGTTTACACCAGCCACCAGATACGTATTAAAGTTGGTTATGCGATGCAGCCTCTATTCCCCCTTAGCATGAACAGATACAAGTTCTGAGAATGCTATAGTGTTAACAATGGGTTTAAGCTTCTTTCCCAGAATCTGGAAGTCCTTTTGTACTGTAGAGGTACTGTTTCTAGCCAGGTCATTTCTACCCAAGTGAATGATGGCATCAATTTTCGAATACTCACTTTCTGCTCTGATTATGCTAACAATTTGATTTGTATTCCTGCTAGCTAAAGAGCCTGGGAGGCATTTGACCATCGTCTTTCCCTTGGACTGCGTTCCCAATTTAATCCCTCTGATGATAGAATCACTAGATATTAACAGTTTCCTGATTTTTTTGTTTATGTTTGGTGCATTTTCAGTAGATTGGGTGTAGACCTTCTCATTTATGGCCACTTCAGTTTCCACTAATTGGGCACTCTCATTTTCTAAGGTGAGAAGGCATTATGCAGGAATATCTCTTGATGTAGAGAGTATCTCCATATTACAAGTCACAACCTACCAGAGCCCACTGTGATCCATTTGTTCCTGAGATGTTTGATTCTTTATAGGAGCGGTGGTGGTTTGTTTTCAATTTGTACTCTGTGGGAGGTGTGTTTCATTACAACTAATTCTTCCCTTAATAAAACCAATTCTTAATGCATAACAGATAGCTTGAGACATATATGGCAAGCTCAAAAGTTCCAACTGAATCTTCTTAGAATGAAGGCACCACAGGTATTGTATTGGATACACGACATATTGATTAAGACTGTTATAAAGCAGTTTTAGCACAAGGAGAAAAAGTGGATGTTTCACCTAATTGGAGGACAGATGTCTATCTATGATATCTATTTATTTAAAAGTTTGTTTATACTGCTTTATACTAAAGGTCAAAGCGGTTTACATTAAAGAAAATTTAGTACATTGTAAACAAAATAGTAAACATAGGAGGGTGGAGGAGGGGGATGAGAGATAAAACAGGGAGGGAATAAAGGAATGCAGAATCAAATTGAAATTACATCTTATCTTCAATAAAATATGATGTAAATAGAGGCATTTTTAGAGCTTTATGGGAAGCTAATAAGTCATTTATGGCTTGTAGATTAGGTGGAATTGAGTTCCAAAGATCTAGTGTATAAAGGGAGAAGGCTCTTCTTGATGTAGCACTGTTAGATTTAATTAAAAGACCTGGGGTGGTGATATGAAGACAATATAGGGAATGCAACTCTGGGGTGGGTGGGGTAAGGGGTAGAGCGGGTGGGAATTTAAGTGCCCCAGGCCAGTAGACCTTTATGTATAATCCCTGCTAAATGCCTGGACCGTATTAAGTAACAGAGCTCCCCGCACATACAGCTGAGATGTGCAGGGAGCTCTGATCAAGGGCAGGAGGGGGCAGGCCAAGGGAGGAGCGAGGGCAGGCAGGAGACATGACCCTCAACCCAGACGTTCAAAGCCTATTCCATTGATGGCCCTCCGCGTCCAGGCATGGGCAGATGGACGGGGGACTTATCTCCACCTCAGAGGTGGAATAAGTCCCCTAGATATGGGGGAATGATGTGATGGGGCAGGCACCAGCATGATGAGTAGGGCAGGGGGTTCCCAACCACCCAATCCTGGCCTTGAAAGGCCCAATTGGGGGTCAGGCGGCAGGGAACAGGGCATCTTTGCTTTAGGCTGCTGATCGGGGCTCCTGCATGGAGCTGCAGTACCATGGCAATGGGATGCCACAGCTCCATGGCTCCATGCAGGTGCCAGGCTGAGCTAGCCAGGGAAGTGCCTGAACATCTGGGGTGCTGGAACTGGGGCACATCCTGGATAGCCAGGCCCAGTGCTGCGATTCTGCTCCCACGGGTGCATCTCCAGGTCGTCCAGATTTCTGGATGTCTGGATAGCCCAGACCTATACCTATAGAATTGACCTCCACATGAATTGAAGGTACACTCAAATTTCTGATTAAAAAGGCTAGTCAAGGAATATAGGCAAACTAAATTTTCCTAAGCTTATAACCAAAATTTAGGTTGTTTGGCACTAGACTGTAGATCAAGGCAGCTGTGAACAGATAGAAATTTGCAAGAAAAAAACCCTTCTCCTTTGCAAAAGGATTAAAGAGGAAAAGCAAAGTAGGGAGGATTTTTTTGTGTTTTTCTTTTTTTGGTGCAGCTACCCTAACACACTACAGTAGCTAAGTACATTAGTATTATAAGAGTATAAAACAAGTAATATTCAAAATCTCTTATCTGGAGAACCATGGAGGTTATCCGGATAAGGGTACTCAGGCAGACATTCAATGGCACTATCCAGAGAGTGCCGCTGAATATCTCCACAGACCATCTCAGCACTATGAAGAGAGTGCCAGAGTGGTCTGGGGCCAGAACTGGAGATTATCCAGACAGAAGCAATTTTTCAATTGCTAGCCAAATAGCTGACTGCCTAACTATTTACACAACTTGCAAATGCAATGTGTGCCTTCAAGTCAGTGCTGACTCCTAGCAACCCTGTAGCTCCTGGGTTTTCTTGGCAGTGTGACCAGAAGAAGACTGGCAGCCCTTTCTTCTGAGGTAATGGAGGGTTAAATGACTTGCCCAAGGCGTACCAGTGCAACCAAACCCTGGTCTTTTGCTTACTAAACCAGTGCACTAACCACTAGGCTACTCCTCCACTCCATACGACTGTTGACAGCAAAAAAGCAGATGAATATGCAGAAAGTGCCACCAGCTGCCCACCGTGTCTGGATACTGAGCACCAGCCACTATCCAAATACTGAATTTCTGGGCTGATATTTAAATACTGTGGCTATCTATTGCAGTGTTCAAATATCAGGCAGGCTACTATTGGGTGAATAACTTTTAGGGGCCTATTTACTAAAGGTCAATGCATATTAAAGAACTTAACATGCTTGAAGTGCCACTGCGCCCATAGAAAAACAAAGAGTTGGGGGCACTTATTGCGTGTTAATTCATTAACGCTCATTAAAACCTTTCATAAACATGCCCCTTAAGCTCCTAAATTAAGATGATTTTCCAGCTGAAACTGTGAAGTAGGATTTTAGAAGGGATGTCTAGGAAGAATCTGGGATCCAGAGTTTCCTATTCGTCTCTCCGAGCCTTTCCAGGAAGATAGGATAGTCAACCTCCTCCAGCAGCTGAGGACTGACAATCTGAAACTCTTTGCTGACAGCCCCTATAGCTCCCCCTAGTGTCAGAGTGAGACAGTCTTTCAGTCCTCAGCAGCGGAGGAAGTAGTGTAGCTGACAGGCTCCCCGAAGAGACTATTAGGAACAGATTAAAAAAAAAAAAACAGAGAGTTTCAGTATGAGAGGTTCAGATATTTGAGAAGCGCTGACTATTCGGCTCTAGCAGAGCAGATCAGCTCAGCAGCCTTCAGTTTCTTTTTTTCATTAAAAAAAAAAAACCCTCCGATTCTCCTCAGTCGCCTACTTGGTGCCTGTAAGGGCAGAGCCTGCCGTTTGGACTTGCCAAATTTTGAAAAGCAATTGGGGAAAGGTCTGGGAGCCCCAGGTCCCTCTTCCCGATCTCAAATTTCTACGGTTCCGGCTTCCCGCTGGCAGCGGTGCAGCGGACCGTGACAGCTTAACCTCTCAGTTTTTGATTTTCAGGTAAGAGCGATAGAGTTTGTAGTTTCATGCTTTGAGAGATCGCTGTCGGGACTTAGATCTTTGTTTGGTAAAGGAGAGATTCGGGTTCTTTTTGGCTTTGCAGGCACGTTAGCTCCATCGCGCTTTTAGAGCTTTGTATAGGGAGATCGCAGCGGTTCGGTCTTTTTTGTGTTTATTTTTGTGTGCCTAGGTACTTCTAGTTTTTTTCTTCTAAAAAGGTGTGATTTCATGGAGGCTTCTAGAGGCTCTGAAGAAGAGGGCTTAGGTCGCCCTCAGCCCGTTTCAGAACGAGCGGGAACAGCGGCCATTTTATCAGAGCCATGCTCTGTTCCCGCGCTTCAAGTGAAGCCAGGAAAAAGGAAGTCTAAATCGCACAAGGCCTCTTCAGCTGAAGAAGCGCTGCAGCAATCTAGTTCAATAGGGAAAGGGTTGTTGGACTCTTTCCTTTCTCCTGAATTTATTTTAGCACTCCATTCTGCTTTCTTGATGAAGAAATCTCAGATGGCTGGTTCATCTTCTACTGACTGTAGGTCAAAGTTTCAGAAGGTAGAGCTCTCAGATACAGACCCTGGGGAGGGAATCTCCTCTTTGTTTCCAGGAGTTGAGGCTGTTTTGGAGAATTCTGGTCCACTAAGTTCAGGGTCTCAGTTGCCAGAAGAAGGAGAGATCTTTTCAGAAACTGGGCTGGAAGTTTGGCCGGAGGAGTTGGAGGAGGGGGAGTTAGGGCCAGGCGAGGACCCTAACTTGTTTCGAGTTTTTAGAAAAGAGGAACTGGGTGTGTTAATTGCGCATTCTCTGGCGGCTTTAAATATGGTGGCCCCTAAGGTTCAGCAGGAGCCCTTAGAGGATCCCTTATTGCAAGGTTTTAAAGCTGAGCAGCGCTGTTTCCCCATTCACAGAGTTATTAAGCAGATGATTGATTCTGAATGGGAGTGTCCTGAAGCCTCCTTGAGAGGGGGTCGCGTGCTTGCTCGACTGTACCCAGTTCCCCAGGAAGAAAAGGAATTCTTGCGTATGCCTAAAGTGGATGCCTTAGTTGCAGCAGTCACCAAAAAGACCACTATTCCTGTAGAAGGGAGCACGGCTCTGAAGGATTTTCAGGATCGTCGATTGGAAGCGCTCCTAAAGCAAGCCTTTGACTCCAGTGCTTTGGCGTTGCAGGCTTCGGTTTGTACAGCGCCTTGTACCTTCACCAAGGTGATGGTGGTGGTGGCGGCGGCGCTACGGAAGGAAGGTATTCTAGTTCATCCGTATCTCGACGATTGGTTGATACGAGCTCCATCGCTAGCGGAGTCCCGGGCGGCGACAGCGCGGGTAGTAGAGTTTCTCGAGCAGCTCGGTTGGGTCATCAATCGAGCAAAGAGTCATCTGGAACCAGTGCAACAACTGACTTATCTGGGAGCTTTCTTCGATACGCAGATAGGTTCAGTTTTCCTGCTGGCGGAAAGAGCGCTAAAGCTGAGGTCACAGGTTACAACGTTCTTGCGCATTCCGGCTCCGACGGCTTGGAGATATTTGCAAGTGTTGGGGTCGATGGCGACGGCACTGGACCTGGTGCCGTGGGCCAGGGCGCACATGCATCCGCTTCAGCAGGCGTTACTGGCGAGGTGGTCTCCACAGGATCATCCGCTCTCTCAGCGGTTGCCGTGTCCGAAGGAAGTGCAAATCAGTCTGCGGTGGTGGCTAGTTCTGGCTCATCTGCAAGCGGGAGTGTCTTTAGCCATTCCAGACAGGGTATTGCTCACAACGGATGCCAGTCTTTCTGGGTGGGGAGTGCACTGTTTGGCGCGGATAGCGCAGGGCTCCTGGACGGCGGAAGAGAGGAATTGGTCGATCAATCGGTTGGAGATGAGAGCGGTGCAGTTAGCGATGGTGGAGTTTGTCGATCTGCTCAAGGGTCGAGCGGTTCGCATGTTTTCAGACAACTTAGTAACAGTATCATACATCAACAAGCAAGGAGGCATGGGAAGTGCGTTGCTGCTAGAGGAGAGTCAACAGTTGATTCAGTGGGCGGAAGCGAATCTCTTAGCAATTTCGGCAGCGCATGTAGCAGGAAAGGAAAACGTCCAAGCAGACTATCTCAGTCGAAATGCATTGGATCCCGGAGAGTGGGAGATGAACTGCGCGGTGTTTCATGAGATCACAATGAAGTGGGGCCGGCCGGTTCTGGATCTCATGCTACTCAGGCGAATGCCAAAGTGGCTCGGTTTTACAGCAGGAGCAGAGAGCATATGTTGGAGGGGCTCGACGGGCTGGTTCAGCCTTGGCGGTTGGGTCAGCTCCTATATGTGTTTCCCCCGTGGCCACTAATAGGACGGATCATTCAAAGAATAGCGAGGTACGATGGAACGGTGATCCTCATAGCACCGGATTGGCCCAGACATCTTTGGTATGCCGATCTGGTGCGACTGCTGGTGGCGCCTCCTTGGCGGTTGCCGACTCGAGTAAATCTGCTGTGCCAAGGGCCCGTCTTAATGCCGCAAGTGGATCGGTTCTTGCTTATGGCTTGGCTCTTGAGAGAGATCGGTTGCATCGCAAAGGATACTCTCAATCGGTGATAGCCACTTTGTTAAGGTCCTGAAAGAGATCTACTTCGTTGGCGTACATTCGGGTGTGGTGTATATTTGAAGCTTGGTGTGCGGAGCGACATCTTAGGCCTTCGGGGGTACAGTTGCCGGATATCTTAGCTTTCCTTCAAGGAGGCCTTGAAAAGGGTCTGGCCCTAAATACTCTTAAGGTACAGCTGGCAGTGTTAGCCTGTTATAGGGGAAAGGTACAAGGTCGTTCTATTTCCTCACTTCCGGATGTGCAACGTTTTCTTAGGGAGGCCAAAATCATTAGGCCTCTGGTTCGTCAAATGGTGCCATCTTGGAATTTAAATTTGGTGTTGGAAGCTTTGACAGAACCGCCGTTTGAGTCCAAGTCTGCGGGAAATATCCGTGAGCTCTCCTGGAAGACAGCCTTTTTGGTGGCCTTGTGTTCCGCTCGCAGGGTTTCGGATCTTCAGGCACTCTCGTGCAGGGAGCCGTACATTCAGTTTTCGGCAGAGAAGGTCGTGTAGCGGCCGGTGCCCTCTTTTCTTCCCAAGGTGGTATCTAGTTTTTACGTGAATCAAGCTGTTTTTCTTCCTATGTTTCGTCCTCGCGAGGGGGACAAGTGGGATCAGTCACTGAAGAGGTTGGATTTAGGTCACGTGTTACGGAAATATCTCACAGAAACAGAGCCGTTTCGAAGGTCAGACAGACTGTTCATGCTTTTTGAGGGGCCAGCTAAAGGCAAGGCGGCGTCCAAAGCTTATATCGCTCGATGGGTGAAATAGGCCATTCGAGCAGCTTATGAGGCTAAAGGCATAGCGGCCCCAGTGGGGATCAGAGCTCATTCTACTAGGAGTCAGGCGATTTCATGGGCGGAGTATGCCTTAGTGCCGCGGGTGGACATCTGTAGAGCGGCGACATGGTCTTCTTTGCATACTTTTGCTAAGCACTATCGGTTGGATGTTCAAGTACGGGAAGATGCTAGGGTAGGGGCCTCGGCTATTGTGGCGGGGCTCGCAGGACCCTCCCGTCATTGAGTACTGCTTTGGTACTGCCCTATCTTCCTGGACTGGCCCGGAGAGACAATAGGAAGGAGAAATTAGACCTTACCTTCTAATTGTCTTTCCTTGAGTTCTCTCCGGGCCAGTCCAGGACCCACCCTCTATTGGCTGCGAGAGGTCAAGCTGTTACGGTCCTCGGCCAAAAGGTTACACATTTCTCAGGTTGCCAAGCTGGTGACCGGGGTGGAGGTCATTTCACGGCATAGTCCGGGGCAGGTTTTTGTTTTTGGTGGTGGACTTTATGTCTTCCATGGGGGAAAAAAAAAAAAAAACAAGAAAAGATATATATTGGATTTTGGTGTGCAGTTTTGGTTGTTAGCTTCAAGGTTAGCGATTTAGTTCCACTGCTTTGTTACCATAAGACTGTCTCTCTCTCTGCAACTAGGAGGAGCTATAGGGGCTGTCAGCAAAGAGTTTCAGATTGTCAGTCCTCAACTGCTGGAGGAGGTTGATTACCCTATCTTCCTGGACTGGCCCGGAGAGATCTCAAGGAAAGACAATTAGCAGGTAAGGTCTAATTTCTCCATAAAGCCCAGAAATCCAGAGGAGTGGCAGCAGTGAAGGGAGGCAGGTTTAAGTGCCTTCTGAATTCATTCCTGCTCCATTCTGAAAGATGTACATCCAACTAACTGGTTATTGCAATGGACTTGCTCAAATAGCATAACCAGATACATGCGTAGGTATAGGACATTTCATGAATGTGGACATCCTTGAATTGCATGGCCTCAGGAACGGGTACATGGCTGTGCCAGCCGGGTATTTCAGAAGGAGGGTGACTATGTTACAGGTCATGCACATTCTGACCAGCCATTTCAGATAATCAGAAATGCAACAGAGGGCCAATAATATCTTTGCAGTAGGTATTTACATGCAGGTTTCTTTAGCCAGGATATATTAAATGTAGATAAGAGCACATTTTGCTCTTCCCCCTGGAAGTGTTGCAGCCATGAAATAAGCACTTTTTTCACACCTTATTCATAGTCTGCAGCAGGTATAGGCATGGATGCCTCAACAATCAGAGCCAGGCCTGCTTGTGCCATGCTGAAATCGCACCACGACATGCATCTTTGTTACTCCTTCCAGGCCACGCCTCTGCCATGCCCCCATGATACATGGACATGCTCATGCTGGAGACATCTATACAACCAGGATTCTAAAATGGCTCCAGGGATGTCTCTGTGATTTATATGTCTGAGTGTCCATTTTTAGACATCCAATCACGAATAGAGCTTCTAAAACGACCCACTTAGGCTCATAGGTTAGGCTGAAAATAGGGCAGAAATTTAACATAGGAAACTAAATTTAGGGGCTCAACTTTTTTTTTTTAATATTGGGCCCTATTTTTATATGTTTAAATGCTGGCTAAGTCTTTGAATATTGACTTCATAGGTTCTGGCCCAAACTAAACCAAAGTAGTGGTGGGATTCAGACGGTTTGGACCAGTGCACACAAATCGGTTCCTGCCATGGGCTGCGTTCACTGAAACGGGCCAAAAACGGCATCCCGATGCCGGCGCTGCATTGGCTGGAATCCCCCCACTCACCAGTGGTTTGACAGCATCAAGGGAAGCCCCCGATGCTGTCAAACCACTGTCAGGTGAGGAGATCGGTATGCTGGGCTACCAGGGAGTTGCTGCCCTGCGATGGCCACCAGTGGCCCGAGTGTTCAGCACCAGCAATGCAAGCACATGCCATGCTGCTACCTGTTCAGTTTTGTCAGTGGTGCGATCGATCCAAACCTGTTCCTGTTCTGATCAAATCCCACCACTGAACCAAAGGTTAATTAGTTAAATCTCAACTTGCCATCTGAAGACACTGAGCAGATAAACTGATCTTTAGCAATGAAATTATTAAAAGAAAATCCACAATAGAAAAAGTTAACAGCATACAATAGAGCAAAGTATCTGTGAATGGCATTTAAATACTGTAGTAGAATGGTACAGTAATTGCTGTTCCATAAAAAGGTGATTCAAGTCAGCTAATCTGGGTGACCTACTTAGAAACATTAAAATGTCACAGATGAACAGCCTCACGGATGAGTCACTTTTCACACTCTCAGATGTTTTTCCACTTAAAATTTTCACCCTTTCTTTATGTAGCCTATCCTAATGAGACTTGATTCTACCAAATTGCTTGTTTCATAAAAATAAATATAAAACAATCTCAACATAGTTAGATATTTTCAAAAAGGACAAGAATAAATGTTAACATTGTTTCATAAAACAGGGCTCAACAAATTCTGGGTGCACAGGTCACCCTGGTGCCTAAAATTTGAATCCTAGCACCTGAGATTTCATTCTGCCCTTGTTGCTGCTGACACCATGAAAGAAAGCAAGGTTACACATACCTTTAATCCAATGCAGCTCTCAATACATTTAAGCCATCAGACTTGCACCAGAGTTTTTGCACCTTTCAGCTTAAAGCTAATGAGAGCCAGGACAGATGTAAGGTACACATAACTTTGCAACTCAGTCAGCAACTGCTGGCTAAGTGCCTGGAAGGGGGGAAAGGGGAGATAAGGGTGACTGGTGGAGGGTGTTTCTGGGCGGTGGAGAGGAGGTTTATGGGTGACTAGCAGAAATAGCATCTGAAAAAGTGAGTGAAAAAGTGAGTGGGGGGTGGAGGGCGACTGGTTGAGTGGGATGCCTGGGAGGTGAATGATACAGACTAACTGACTGTGGGGTTGCCTGGGAGATGGAGAGAGGGTGAGAAATGACTGGCTTAGAGGGTGCCTGGGAGGAGGGGGCTGCAGGGTGACTGACTGAAGGGATGCCTCAGAGATGGAGAGGGAGGAGGGGGTGAGGATGACTGGTTGATGGGCTCTGGTAGCTGGGCGTGCAGGGTGCTGGCTAAGAGCATGACTGGGCAGTGGGGAAGGGGGAAGGGTTGACTGGCTGAAGGGGTATCTGGAATGTGGGGAGGGAAGAAGGGTGACTGGCTGAGGAGAGTGTCTGGGAGATTGAGGGTGCAGGGAACTAGCTGAGTGGGTGCTTGGGAGGTGGGGAGGGGAGGGAGAGGGCTGGCTGGCTGGGGAGCTGTCTGGGAAGTGGTAAGGGGTGACTAACTGATGTTTAATAAATAAATAGCTGAGGAGATAGCTGGGAGTTGCAGAGTACAGGGTGACTGGCTGAAGAGGTGAGTGGTGGTAAGGGTAAGAGGTTGGGATTGTTGGGGAGAGAGCGAGAAAGAGGGAGAGAGATTGGGTGAGGGCATGGGGTGTGAAAACAAGAAATAGGGTAAGCCTAGCTCTAGAAAAAAACTTCCCCAGTTTAGAATTTTTCCAGAATAACTACCAAACAAGCATGCCATTTCCCACCTGCCGCTGTCATGCAGAAATGGCTCAGTCTCTTGGTTTCTATGAAGCCACTCAAGCACGTTCTGTTGACCTTGCTGTGCATTCAGATTTTTTTTTCTTTTTTTTTCCACATTCATTGCTATGGCTGTTGCACAGATCTTGTCACCGCTTTTTCCCACTTAGTTCCCCTAGGTAAGTTTTTCAGCATCTTTCCAAGTTTTACTTTTTTAGTATTGTTTTAATTGGGCCAAGGATACCCTGATAGGTTAATGGTCACCATTAAGTTGTTTGATGTCACTGTAGCTATCTTCTTCATCAAAATGTCCCAGGAAAAAAAAAACGAGACTTTAAAATGTGCACCCAGTGCAGGAAGACCATCTCTGGACCAGATACTCATAATTGGTGCTTGCAGTGCCTGGGGCCTGACAATGAATCTTCTTGTCATTTGTGTTTACAAATGTTAGAGGACTTTAAGGTCATGAAGAACACCATAAACATAATTTTTAGCACTACTAAGCTCGGTACCTTATCATCAGCATCTGAGGCATCAGTCTCAATGGGTTCAGGAGCTGTTTAGACATTTGAAATGCTTTGGTATTAGGAGTGCATTGAATACGCTCAACATTGACCATCGATAAGGAAAAGAAGAAGCACTGTGAATCATTTTAGAAAAAGGAGTTGGCCTATCATCCACATGGATGTAATCTCAGAACTCCAACTCAAGCATAAGAAATGGATAGAGACGTGATCAATGTTACAAAGATAGTAATGAAAGGAGAAGTGATGATACTGGGTGACTTTAATCTACTGGATGTGGACCACAGTATGCTATCTGCAAATCTGGAAAGAAGCAGAATATTGTGGATTCCTTATAAGAGGCTTTGCTTAGACAATTAGTGATAGAAAAGAATACTGGATAAAACTGAAAGAGACAAAGAGAAATCAGGATGGCAAAAGCATGTGCAGAAGAAAAAATAGCTAAAGATGTGATATGAAGTGACAAGAATTTTTTCAGGTATATTGGAGAGAGGAAAACATAAGAACCGCCATATTGAGTCAGACTAAAGGTCCATCAAGCCTAGTGTCCTGTTTCCAACAGTAGCCAATCCCATACACAAGTACCTGACATATCCTAAAAGTATAGAGTTCAATGCTACCTATCCTCTGGGATAAGCAATGTTTTTTTCTTGGACTACCTTAATATTGGTTTATGGACTTTTCCACCAGTAATTTGTCCAAACCATTTTTAAAACAGCTACACTACTTGCATTTAACAAATACACCAGCAATGAGTTCCAAAGTCAAATTAGACATTGAGAGAAAAAATATTTTCTCCTGTTGCTGCTGTTAAATGCCATCAAGACCCTCTGGATAGTTGTCCTAAACTGTGTTTGGTCTTCATTCAGGCGGCTCATTGTTGATAAAGTGGCACCCATAGCTGCTGTTATTGTATCTATCCATCTCATTGCTGGTCTTCCTCTTTTGCATTGACCTTCTACCTTGCCAAGCATGATGTCTTTTTCTAATGATCTCTCTCTTCACATGATGTGTTCAAAGTGTGAAAGTCGAAGTCCTGTCATTTGAGTTTCTAAAGAAATCATAGGTGTGATCACTATTACTGACTGGTTTCTTCTTCAGGCAGTCCATGGTGTACACCATATTTGTTTCCAGCACCATAATTTAAAGGCTTTGATTTTATTCCTGTCTATCTTTTTCACTGTCCAACGTTTTGCATCCATATGACATTATTGAAAATACATTGGCTTGAACAAGTCGAATCTTTGTATAGAGAGAGACATCTCTGCTCTTGAGAATCTTGTTTAGGTCCTTCATAGCCATTCTGCCAAGAGCAATGCATATGTAGGTTAAAGTTGTCAACTATTTCAATTTCTTCTCCATCAATGATGAACTTAATGGTTTTGCCAGTTGTCAGGATCTTTGTCTTCTTTATGTTAAGATGCAGGCCCATTTTAAGGCTATGGGTCCAATTTTGATTAAGACAGGCTATACGCTGCATTAGCACATAGCCTGCCCGCCAACCCCCTTAACCCGGATTTTCACTTCCGCAGTGATGAAAGTGAAAATTTGGTTTATGCAGGGCGTGCCAGCAGCTGCCAAGGTTAAACTGGTAGAAGTGATTTTGGATGGTACCTGCTTAGCCCCTACACCTTTAAGGTGCAGACAGCTAAGTGGATAGCATCGAAAATTGCTGCTACCCACTTATTTATTTATTTAGACAGATTTGTATGCCACCTTATCCTTCAATCAAGGTGGTCACATCACATCACAATTGGAGGGTTACATTTAACATTAGGGTACGTGTAAACATTTAGACATTACAGTTAGGCATTAGACATTACCTTTAGACATTACAGTTACTTGTCAGCATATGGACAGTACAATATAAGGTAACATTTCTATGTTTCTATTCTCCCAGTGGAGGTGGTAGAGATGAGGACAGTAACTGAATTCAGAAAAGCATGGGACCAACACAGAGGATCTCTAAAGGTAAAAAGTGGACTGTTGTAGTTGTTGATATGGAAGGACAGACTAGATAGGCCATGTGGTCTTTTTCTGTCATCATGTTTCTATGTTTCTATGTTTCTATTTAGCATAAGAATATTTAATTATTAGCCCTTTCCTCTGCCCCGCTCCGCCCCAGAATGCCCAACATGCCCCAATGCTAACTGCATAGCATCTGGGCACGTTAGGGACTTATCCAGGATTTCTGAAAGGCACTACCCGTATAGGTGCCTTTTGAAAATCCTCGATAAGGCATTTATACAGGTAACTAGGGCAGTTACCCATGTAAATGCTTTCAAAAATGCTGCCCTATGTTCCATGATTTTGAGAAGCAAATGTTTCAGATCATCTTCACTTACAGTCAGTAATGTGGTATCATCAGCACAGTGAAGGCTGTTGATGAGTCTTCCACCAATCTTCACACCTCAGTTGTCTTCATACAGCCCTGCTTCTCTGATGATTTGTTCTGCAAAAAAATTAAACAGGTAGGGGGAAAGTATGCAGCCTTATCCTACACCTTTGATTTTAAACCATTCTGTTTTTCCTTGTTCTATTCAAATGGTTACTTCTTGATCAATGTAAAGGTTGTACGAGAGAACTATCAGGTGTTCTGGTATACCCATGCTTCTTAACGTAGCCTAGAGTTTCTCATGGTTTACACAGTCAAAAGCCTTGCTGTTGTCGATAAAACACATATAGATATCCTTTTGATATTCTTTTGTCTTTTCAAGGATCCATCTCACATCCACGATGATGTCTCTCGTTCCTCGCCCTTTCCTGAACCCTGCTTACCCTTCAGGTAGTTCTCGTTCCAGGTATGGCTAAAGTCTCTGCTGAATAATCTTGAGTAGAATCTTGCTGGCATGTGGAATCAGAGTGATTGTGTGATAATTTCCACAGTTGAATCATAGAAACATAGAAACCTGATAGCAGAAAAAGACCACATGGCCTATCTAGTCTGTCCTTCCATAACACCCACTGCAAGAGCCCCCTTTTTTCCTTTAGAGAGCCTCTTTGTTTGTCCCATGCTTTTTTACAATTAGATACTGTCCTCAACTCTACCACCTCCACTGGGAGACTATTCCATCATCTACCACTCTTTCCATAAAGAAATATTTCCGCATATTACTCCTAAGTCTATCCCCTATCATCCTCATCCTATGTCCCCTCGTAGAAGAGCTTGCTTTCAGTCGAAAGAGACCCTTCTCCTGTGCATTTATGCCACAGAGGTATCATCTCAGTCATATCACCTCTGTCCTGCTTTTCCTCTAAAGTATGCTTATTAAGTCTGTCCTCATGCTTTATGACGAAGACCATTAACCATTTTAGTAGCCACCTTCTGCACTGACTCCAACCTGTTTAAATCCTTTTGAAGGTGCGGTCTCCAGAATTGCATACAATACTGCAAATGAGGTTGCACCAAAGACTTATACAGAAGCATTATCACCTCCTTTCTTCTGCTGGCTATTCCTCTCTCTATGCATCCAAACATCCTTCTAGCTTTCGCTTTCGCCTTTTCTACCTGTTTAGCTACTTTGAGATCACCTTTCTTTAGTATTGGTATAAACACAGATCGTTTCCAGTCAATTAGCCATAATGTCTTTCAAATTTCCTGAGAGAGCCTTGTAAGTATGGTAACAGCTGCATCCAATTGCTGTAATACTTCAATGGGAATGTCATTAATGCCCAGTGTTTTATTCTTTGATAAGACTTTTAATGCAGCTTCAACTTCTTTCATCACCAATAGTTCCTGATCCTAAGGTACAGGTTGAAACATCTGTTGGTCTCTTGATGTTTATGGTATAATGACTTTCAACCTTTTCTTGATCTTCTTAGCATCATTCAACATGGATCCTTGAGCATCTTGTCACATTCCGGTTCAAGGCTGGAATTCTCTCTTTAACTCTCGTTGCTTTAGGAAAGCCGATCTTGTTCTTCCTCTAATATTTTCTGATTCTATTTCCTTGCACGCGTCATTGTAGTACTGCGTCTTGTTTTGTCTCGCTGCACGTTGGAAATCTGATTTCTATTGCCTCTCTTTCTCCTCTGGCTTTAGCTCATCTGCATTTTTCGGTAATTTTCAGAGTTTCTTTGGTCATCTATTTTGGCTGTTTTTGCTTTTTCACCTTTTGTAGAGACTTCTAACTTTATTCCAACACAACCTTCTTGATGTTATCGCATAACTTTTTCTGGAGCTCTGTCATTTGTATCTAAAGCAACAAATTGATTTTGCAGGCAGTCTTTTTAAATTCTGACTTTCAACCTTCCCTGTACTCCTTCTTAGGTACCCTAAGGTACCTAGAGTTTTTCCATTGTTGACTTCCACAGATGTATTCAATTTGATTTTTGTACAATCCATTGGGTGAAATCTATGTGTACAGTCGCCACTTGTGTTGCTAGAAGAAGGTGTTTGTGATGAATAAGAACATAAGAACATACGAACATAAGATATGCCATACTGGGTCAGACCAAGGTCCATCAAGCCCAGTATCCTCTTTCCAACAGTGGCCAATCTAGATCATACGTACCTAGCAGTTTCCCCAAAAGACACAGGTTCTGCAATGCTTGTACTAGGTCAAGCATTGATATCCTGGGCCCCTTCTTAATAATGGTTTATGGACCTTTCCTCCAGGAACTTGTCCAAATCTTTTTTAAACCCAGCTACACTAACAGTCTTTACTACATCCTCCAGTAACAAATTCCAGAGCTTGATTACAGGTTGAGTGAAAAAATATTTTCTTTTATTAGTCTTAAATAGTTTACCCTGTAGCTTCATTGCATGTCCCCTAGTCTTCCTATATTCTGATAACGTAAACAGTCGATCTACGTTTACCCATTCCACTCCGTTCATTAATTTATAGACTTCTATCATATCTCCCCTCAGCCGTCTCTTTTCCAGGTTAAAGAGCCCTAACCTTTTAGCCTTTCTTCATAGGAGTATCCTTCCATCCCCTTTACCATTTTGGTGGCTCTTCTCTGAACCTTTTCTAATAACGCTATATCCTTTTTAAGATACGGCAACCAGAATTGCACACAATATTCAAGGTGTGGTATCACCATGGAACAGTATAGAGGCATTATAATATCTTTTGTTTTATTTTCCATTCCTTTCCTTATGATACCTAGCATTCTATTTGCTCTCTTGGCTGCCGCTGCACACTGGGCCGAGGGTTTTAACATGTTATCCACAATGACGCCTAAATCTTTTTCCTGGGTGGTGGTTCCTAATATGGAACCTTGCATCGTGTAACCATAGTTTGGGTTGTTCTTCCCTAGGAGCATAACTTTGCACTTGTCCACATTAAATTTCATCTGCCATTTTGATGCCCAGTCTTCCAATTTATCAAGATCCTCTTGCAATTTTCCACAATCCTCTTGGGTTTTAACAACTTTAAATAGTTTTGTGTCATCTGCAAATTTGATAATCTCACTCGTTATTCCACTTTCCAGGTCATTTATGAATGTCAAAAAGCAGCAGACCCAGCACAGATCCCTGGGTACACCACTATTCACCTTTCTCCATTGGGAAAATTGGCCATTTAGCCCAACCCTCTGCTTTCTATCTTTTAACCAGTTCTTGATCCACAGTAGTACACTGCGTCCTATCCCATGACTCTTTAGTTTTGCCAAAAGTCTCTGATGAGGGACCTTGTCAAAGGCTTTCTGAAAGTCCAGATACACTATATCAACTGACTCACCTTTGTCCACCTGTTTATTCACACTTTCAAAAAAACATAACAGATTAGAAAGACAAGATCTTCCTTGTCTAAAGCTATGTTGGCTGTCTCGCATTAGGCCATGACTATTGTCAAGGTACTGCTACCACCGTCCCTATTAGGCGGTCGCCTAGGGGCGTGAGGTGCAGGCTGCCTTTATAAAGAATAATCTGTAGCCGTGTGTTAAAGGCAAAATATAATGATGAGGTTTTATTCCCCTTCCTTTGTGGATTTCTGTTTTTCTCATACAGCAACAAAGAACTTAAACAAAACTGTTTCTTCACAGCAAAATAAAATGTGCCTTTTTCCAAACAGGTATAACAAGGCTCTTGCTTCCTTAACTAACAAAGAGACGTAATCTCATCCGAGATACATAGCGTGCAATCCATAGCACTGGAATCAATGTCCTGGTTAGTGTTTTCCCATTGCATTTGCTCACCGTCAGAAATTGTAAATGGGTAACATTCACCACAGCTATTATTTACACAACTCTCTCGAGAGGCAGCAGTTCTTAGGGCAGGAAACTGTTCTGCATAAGGAGGGTCCTGGAGAGCTGTACTGAAGCCTGTTTCTCTGAGGCTTCCCCTTTCTCTCCACCAAGGATTATCCTCCCAAGTATTAGCTTTTACTTTGCTAGCCGAGCCCACCTCTTGCCCTCTAGAGAAATTGGTGTACTTAGCTCTGCTTCTGGGGTGGTTGGCTTCCACTCCTTCCTCTGTAAACCAGGCTCCTTTATTTGGGCTGTAGCCTGCTTTTCCCCGAGAGTTCCACTCAGCAGTTATCTGGTCAGGGCTGTAGTTACTTCCAGGAAAGGTTTCCCTTCTACTGCTACTTGCTGTCGGGACCCAGCCGGTGCTTCCTGGACCCAGAAAGCTCTCCTGCTTGTGACCTCTGCCCTCCAGCTGCTTACTGACTCTCCTCGAGACGATGCCCCCTCTGGCTTGGGAGACTTGTGCACGAGCACTTCCAGCTCTCTCTGTGTCAGCTGCTCTTCCCTTTGCTGCACCTCCAGCTGCGGCACCTCCCTCTGCGGCACCTCCCTCTGTGGCACCTTCCCCTACTGGGATTTCCCAGCCACTTTTATCCTCCTGGTTCCTGCACGTTGTACGTGCTTCCTTGCCCAGGTGGACGTGATTGGCTTTCTGGCTTTCTACTGCGTCACACCCAGTATAGGGAAAGTTTGTTCCACTATTCTCTGGCTCCTTATAACCTGAATATGCTTTCTGCCCAGGTGACTGTAAGGTAAACTCTTTCTTTTCTCCTGTATCCATGGGTTCTGTGCTGGCCACTGTATCACATATCCCCCCCTGGGCTGGGGGACTCATGTCCTCACAGCACGGAATACGGGATAATGCGTCTGCATTGAGATGCAGTTTGCCTGCCCTGTGTTGGATGGTAAAATTGAATGCCTGCATAGCTAAGTGCCAGCGTGTAAGCCGTGGGTTGTGGTTCCTCATAGTACCTAACCACTTTAAAGGTGCATGATCCGTTACTAGCACAAAGTGACGGCCAGTGAGATAAAATCGAAGTGCCTCTATAGCCCACTTAATAGCTAGGCATTCTTTTTCCACCGTTGAGTAATTAACTTCTGCTCGGGACAGCGTTCTACTCAAATACATGATGGGGTGTTCTACTCCCTCGAACTCCTGGGAGAGGACCGCCCCCAATCCGGATTTGGAGGTGTCCGTTTGGAGAACAAAAGATCTTTGGAAGTCCACCCCGTACAAAACCGGGGCCTGGCATAATTTCCCCTTTAATAAGACTAATGCCCTCTCCACTTCCGGTGTCCATCTTACACTCTTTGGGGCATTTTTCCTTAGCATATTGGTGAGGACCGCACTTTCCTCCGCGAAACGAGGTATGAACCTGCGATAGTAGCCGATAAGGCCAAGGAAACTTCGAAGGTGTTTCTTAATTATCAGCTTCTGGAAATTTTGCACGCTCTCGACTTTGCTAAGTAATGGTCGAACCATACCTTTCCCGACCATATGTCCTAAATACTTAACCTCTGCTCCGGCAAATAAACACTTCTTCGGATTTAGGGTTAAACCTGCCTGCCATAGGGCCTTCAATACCGCCTCCACCCTAGGCTGATGTTGTGCCCAACTGGCGCTATGTATGATGATATCGTCCATATATGCTACTGCGAAATTTTGATGGGGACGCAAAACCTGATCAACCAAGCGCTGGCACGTCGCCGCCGCCTCATGCAACCCGAATGGCATTCGTCAGAATTGAAATAGTCCAAGAGGGGTACTAAAAGCAGTTTTGGGCCTAGAAGCACGGGTCAAGGGGATCTGCCAATATCCTTTGGTAAGATAAAAGTGGTCAGATATCGTGCTTGCCCTAGTCGGTCTAGTAACTCTTCTATTCTCGGCATGGGATAGGCGTCAAAAAGTGAGATGGCGTTAACTCGCTGGAAATCAATGCAGAAGCCTAAGCTTCCGTCAGGTTAGGGCACCAGGACTACCGGGATACACCAAGGACTTTTAGACTCCTCGATTATGCCCATTCGTAACATTTCCTGTACTTGGGATATTACCTCCCTCTTACAGGCCTCCGGTAGGCGATAAGGCCTTTGCCGCACTATTTTCCCAGGAGAGGTGAGAATTTCATGGGCCACCAAACCCATTTCCCCAGGTACTGGGGTGAGGACATCCCTGAACCTCGCCAATAACTGTGCTAACTGCTGCTGCTGTTGTTGCGACAGTTCCTCGCCTATTCTTGGGGCTGGGTTCTCCTTGCAATCTATAACTTGTGGTCCCAAATCCTCGTCTATCCTTTCCTCCGCTGAGGCGGTTATGCCTTTTAGCTCCCTCTGCCCGGTGGAGCCAAAACCATCTCCCCCGTGGCTTGTAAGGGTCAGTAACAGCACCTCTTTTAACTCGGGGAATCCAATCTGCTCGCAAATGAGCAGGGCCACCCTGTCGCCTATTTTAACCCTAAAATCCCTCTCACCGAAATTAAAGAGTAAAATTTGGACGACCCCCCTGTAATCAGGGTCAATAACCCCCGCCCCAACATCAATAAAATGCTTGGCGGCTAATCCAGACCGAGGGGCTATTCGGCCATAGCATCCTGCTGGTAACTGTATCTGTAACCCCGTGTTTATTAAGGCTTTCCCTCTTTTTGGCACTACCTCATCTACGGCACTAAAAAGGTCATATCCCATGGCAGCGGCACTGGCTCTTTGCGGGCTCTGGGCATTAGGAGTCACTTTGCAGAATTTTAAAACAAAACCCTCTTTTCTGGATACTTCTATTTTCTCTGGGTTTTTCTTACCTGGATTTGTCCCTCGGGGCTTTGCAAATAGGGGCTCCGGAACTAAGGTCACCATAGCCTCCCCGTTTTCCCGACCTTCCGGCTCAGACACTACCTCCCTTTCTGCCCCCCTTAGTTGCTTTTGGGAATCCCACCCGGTCGGTTCATCTCCCTCCGGGGGCTCGGACTGGACCTCCACCCATTGGCCCCGGGGTCTGACCGGTGTCCTATCTCCTTCCAAGTGTAGGCCTTCCCCCAGCCCCTTATCAAACGGTGGCCAGTCTCTGCCCAACACTATGTCAAAAGGTAAATGTGGGACTAAGGCGACCAAAACTTTTTCCCGGGTCCCCAACCCTTTTATTATCAAGCTGTAAAGGGGATAACTGGTAGCAGATCCATGGATACATTTTATTCGGGCCACCCCTTCCGGTTGGTTCGGGGTGGACCCATTACTGGCCTGTAGGAGGCGCCAGAATTTCTTGGAAACCATGGTTTGGTCCGCCCCCGAGTCAAGTAGGGCTTTGGCTACCACGCCTTGTACTTCCACATCTAGGCGAAAACCTTCCTGCTTACACTTTCCATCCTCACTCATCAATGCAGTTCTCCAAACACATTCATCCTTCCTATGCCCCTGCTTCCCACATTTAAAACATTTTATGTGTGCGTCCTTAACCTCATTTCTAGGCATATTTCTCATGACACCTGGTACACAAAACATAGGGTCTTTTACTGCCTTTTCAAAATTGGCTACCCCACAAGTGTTGTCAGCGCCTCTCTGCGGGTTATGGCCTAATCCAGCCTCCATGGACCTTTCAGTGAGGTGAGCTGCCTCGCTTGAGGTCTGACAATTCTGCAGAGTCAGGAATGATCTTATCTCGGCTGGAACAGCCTCTGAGAATTGCTCTAATACAAGCATATCAAGTACACTTTCCATGGTTCTCCCCTCGGGAGTGAGCCACTTCCAGACCAGGTTACGAATTCTCTGGCAAAGTACCTTCGGGGTTTCACCTGGCTGGAGTTGGGTCGCTCGCAACATACGGCGGTATACTATAGGCGATAAACCTAGTCTGTCCCATATGGCTGCTTTGACTTCCTCATATTTTGTCGCCTGGGCGGCGGGCATAGCCTTGTACGCTGCTAGGGCTTCCCCCGTCAGGGAGGTGGCTAACCTAATCGCCCACTGCTCATAGGGCCAGCCGGCACTATGGCCTACCCGCTCAAAAGCTTCCAGGAAGTCGTCTATGTTATCCTCTTTTGTTAATTGTCCAAAGGATAATACCCCACAAGTTTGTGGGCCTACCCCACAATAGTGTTCCTTGGGTGTCTTCTCTGCCGCTCACTCTGCCAGCAAAGTCTGCACCAGGTCGGTCAGAGGTTTCTGTTGAGCCTGCATGGCTGCCAACGCTTGCTCTTGGCTCTGCTGGGCTAACTCCCTGTGTTTTTCAAACTGCAGACTTATCCAGCGCAGTATCTCCTGGGGACTCTCCATATCCGAACACTGAAACACAAACAGACAAACACGAACACCAAGTGTGGCACTTTTTTTTTTTTTTCAAAATGTAGCTATAATTTGACTCTGGATCCTAGTATCCCTTCTCACCAGAATTCCCCTCTGCCTGTGCCCAGATACTTATTACCTGAGTCAGGTGGAGATTCAGGCCTTGAGAAGGTACTCTTGCCTCTCTGGATTCTGGAATCCTCCGGGCGTGGTCCTGCAGCAAACCTTCGTCCTGCTCTCCGGCACTGGTACTTCTGCTGTGCTTCCGCCGTATTCTTCTTCAGAAATCCGAAAAACTGTGCCATTTGTCAAGGTACTGCTACCACCGTCCCTATTAGGCAGTCGCCTAGGGGCGTGAGGTGCAGGTTGCCTTTATAAAGAATAGTCTGTAGCCATGTGTTAAAGGCAAAATATAATGATGAGGTTTTATTCCCCTTCCTTTGTGGATTTCTGTTTTTCTCATACAGCAACAAAGAACTTAAAACTGTTTCTTCACAGCAAAATAAAATGTGCCTTTTTCCAAACAGGTATAACAAGGCTCTTGCTTCCTTAATTAACAAAGAGACGTAATCTCATCTGAGATACATAGCGTGCAATCCATAGCACTGGAATCAATGTCCTGGTTAGTGTTTTCCCATTGCATTTGCTCACCGTCAGAAATTGTAAATGGGTAACATTCACCACAGCTATTATTTCCACAACTTTCTCGAGAGGCAGCAGTTCTTAGGGCAGGAAACTGTTCTGCATAAGGAGGGTCCTGGAGAGCTGTACTGAAGCCTGTTTCTCTGAGGCTTCCCCTTTCTCTCCACCCCACCAAGGATTATCCTCCCAAGTATTAGCTTTTACTTTCCTAGCCGAGCCCACCTCTTGCCCTCTAGAGAAATTGGTGTACTTAGCTCTGCTTCTGGGGTGGTTGGCTTCCACTCCTTCCTCTGTAAACCAGGCTCCTTTATTTGGGCTGTAGCCTGCTTTTCCCCGAGAGTTCCACTCAGCAGTTATCTGGTCAGGGCTGTAGTTACTTCCAGGAAAGGTTTCCCTTTTACTGCTACTTGCTGTCGGGACCCAGCCAGTGCTTCCTGGACCCAGAAAGCTCTCCTGCTTGTGACCTCTGCCCTCCAGCTGCTTACTGACTCTCCTCGGGACGATGCCCCCTCTGGCTTGGGAGACTTGTGCACGAGCACTTCCAGCTCTCTCTGTGTCAGCTGCTCTTCCCTTTGCTGCACCTCCAGTTGCGGCACCTCCCTCTGCGGCACCTCCCTCTGTGGCACCTTCCCCTACTGGGATTTCCCAGCCACTTTTATCCTCATGGCTCCTGCACGTTGTACGTGCTTCCTTGCCCAGGTGGACGTGATTGGCTTTCTGGCTTTCTACTGCGTCACACCCAGTGTAGGGAAAGTTTGTTCCTCTTTTCTCTGGCTCCTTATAACCTGAATATGCTTTCTGCCCAGGTGACTGTAAGGTAAGCGCTTCCTTTTCTCCTGTATCCATGGGTTCTGTGCTGGCCACTGTATCACACTATCTACATGCTGAGTAATTTTATTCTTTATGATGGTTTCTACCATTTTTCCTGGTACTGACGTCAGGCTCACCGGTCTGTAGTTTCCCGGATCACCCCTCGAACCCTTTTTAAAAATTGGTGTTACATTGGCGATCTTCCAATCTTCAGGTATTAGAGATGATTTTAATGATAGTTCACAGATTACTAATAGCAAGTCTGCAATCTCATATTTCAGGTCTTTAAACACACTTGGATGTATACCAGCTGGCCCAGATGATTTGCTACTCTTCAGTTTATCTAATAGTTGTAATATATCTTCCCGATGTATCGATATTTCCTTCAATTCTTCCGCACCTTTAAATACCACTTCAGTCATGGGTAACATCTCTACATCTTCCTCAGTAAAGACCGAAGCAAAGAATTCATTCAGTCTCTCCGCTATCTCCTTGTCGCCTCTTAGTGCTCCTTTAACCCCTTTATCATCTAATGGTCCAACTGACTCTCTCACAGGTTTTTTGCTACGAATGTACTTGAAAAAATCTTTATTTCGCGTTTTTACTTCTGCAGCAAGCTTCTTCTCAAATTCTCTCTTTGCCTTCTTTATCAATGCCTTGCATTTGACCTGCCAGTGCTTGTGCTGTTCCCAGGTTTCATCATTTGGCTCTTTTTTCCATTTCCTGAAAGATGCTTTCTTGGCAAAAACAGCCTCTCTGACCTCACCTTTAAACCATGCTGGCAGTTTTTTGGACTTCCTTCCACTTTTCTTAAAGCGTGGAATACAGCTGGTCTGGGCTTCCAAGATAGTATTTTTCAACAGCACCCAAGCTTGATGTAAGTCTTTAACCATTACAACTGCTCCTTTTAGTTTTTTCTTAACTATTTTCCGCTTTTTATCATAGTCTCCCTTTCGAAAGTTAAAAGGTAGTACTGTGGATTTCCTTACTATCCCTCCTCCACTAATTAAATCAAAGGCGATCATGCTATGATCACTATTGCCAAGTGGCCCCAACACCCTTATCTCTTGCACTAGATCTGGTGTTCCACTAAGGACTAGGTCTAATATGGCTTCCCCTCTCGTCGGTTCATGGACCAGCTGCTCCAAGAAGCAGTCATTTATGTCATCTAGGAACTTTATCTCCCTAGCATGTCCTGCCATGACACTGACCCAGTCGATACCGGGGTAATTGAAATCGCCCATTATTATTACAGCACTGTAACTTTTGTTAGCTTCCTTGATTTCTTTGAGCATTTCATCATCCATTTGTTCATTCTGGCCAGGCGGTCGATAGTACACCCCCACCGCCATCGCCTTCCCCTTTTTACATGGAATTTCAATCCATAGAGATTCTACAGCAAATTTTGTTTCCTGCAACACTTTAATCCTTTCTGACTCAATGCCCTCTCTAACATAGAGCGCAACCCCTCCACCAATTTGATCAGCTCTATCATTACGATATAGTTTGTACCCAGGTATCACAGTGGCCCACTGGTTGTCCTCCTTCCACCATGTCTCTGATATTCCAATCATATCTAACCTCTCATTTAGTGCTATATATTCTAACTCTCTCATCTTATTTTTTAGACTTCTAGCATTTGCATACAAGCATTTTAGAGACTGTATTTTATTCATATTAATTTGGCTATTGGTAGACATGGGTAATTTGGGATCTTTAAGCTCTGTCTGCTCCATACTCGAGGGCATTTGGGCTACTTTACTCTTTTTTGGAACCTCTCTGCTTTTGGTAGTATCCTTCAAGGATACATTCTTCCGAACCCTCTGCTCTTGGGCGACTGTCGGCTTTCCCCTATTATCTAGTTTAAAAGCTGCTCTATCTCCTTTTTAAAGGTTAATGCCAGCAGTCTGGTTCCATCCTGGTTAAGGTGAAGCCCATCCCTTGGGAAAAGCCCCTCCTTTCCCCAGAATGTACCCCAGTTCCTAACAAATCCAAACCCCTCATCTCTGCACCATTGTCTCATCCACGCATTGAGAATCCGAAGCTCTGCCTGCCTTTTGGGTCCTGCACGTGGAACAGGAAGCATTTCGGAGAACGCTACCCTGGAAGTTCTGGATTTCAACTTCCTACCTAAAAGCCTAAACTTAGCCTCCAGAACCTCCCTACCACATTTTCCTATGTCATTGGTACCGACACGTACCAAAACAGCAGACTCCTCCCCAGCACTATCTAAGACCTTATCTAGGTGGCGCGTGAGGTCCGCTACCTTCGCACCAGGCAGGCATGTTACCAGGCGATCCTCACGTCCACCAGCCACCCAGCTATCTACATGCCTAATGATCGAATCACCAACTATAACGGCTGTCCTAACCCTTCCCTCATGGGCACATGGCCCTGGAGAAACCTCCTCGGTGCGAGAGGGTTTTACATCACCTGGAGGACAGGTCCTAGTTACAGGATCACTTCCTGCCATACCAGGGTGATGCTCTCCTGTCACGTGATCTCTCTTCTCAATGGCAATAGGGATGCTGCCAGACTGGAGGTGGGACTTCAGGACTATAATCCCTGTAGGTCTCGTCTATGTACCTCTCTGTCTTTCTTATGTTTTCCAAGTCTGCTACTCTAGCCTCTAGAGAACGGACTCGTTCCCTGAGAGCAGAGAGCTCCTTGCACCTAGTGCACATGTAAGACCTCTCACCAACTGGGAGAAAATCATACATGTGACAGTCAATGCAAAAGACTGGAAAGCCCCCATCCCGCTGCTGGACTGATGTCTGCATCTTAGTTTTAAGTTTTTGTTTACATCTTTAAGTTCTTTACTTACTAAGGGTTGCTATGGATATTTATACCAATAAAACTGTACCTAATACATTTAATTTACCTTGTTCACCTCAAGCTTAATTAATCTCAGGTCCTTAGTGTATGTCTGATTTGGGTAACAAGCTTCACCTGAGAGCACCTCCTGTCTTTTAAGATGTATAAGTACCTATAAAGCTACGATTATCCCAGGGGTGGGTGGGTGTGGGGAGGGAGGGAGGGAGGGAAATAACACTTATTAAAAGAGGGCTGCTACACAGTACCCTGTCGTGTGCTGCTGAGGTAAGCTATATTCTTATTTGATTTAAATTATAGCTCTTTGCTGCTGCTAGGCTCTAACTTATTATGAAATTTAAACTACAAGCTCTCTGCTGGGTTCTAAATTTAACCAGAAAGCTCTCTTCTGTGTTTTAAATTTAAACTAAAAGTACTTTTCTGATGCTAGGCCCTGAGTGACTATTAAATTTAAACTACAGCTCTCTGCTGGGTTCCAAATTTAACCAGAAAGCTCTCTTCTCTGTTTTAAATTTAAACTAAAAATACTTTACTGATACTAGGCCCTGAGTGACTATTAAATTAAAACTATAAGCTCTCTGCTGGGTATGAAATGTAACCAGAAAGTTCTCTTCTGTGTTTTAAATTTAAGCGTAAACTGCTACTACTAGGCCCTGACTGATTTAACAAAAAATAGTGGGTTCACAGATTAAATAGCTTTAATAGAAAGAATTCCTTTCAGAAAATTCCCAGAAGTATATACTCACAATTGCAGATCTCTCTCCAGAAGTAACAGTCCCTTTTTCTAGTCCTTCAAGACTGAGGATCACAGAGCTCTGGTTGAGCTATTTATGCCTGTGCTGCTGAGGTGAGCTGTGACCAACTTCCTGGATGATTAACAGTCCTCTATTTTTTATTTTTTTTTAGGAACTCAACCACTCGAGCGGTGGCCGTCACACTTATACAGGCAAAGTCCATAAACTCCAGGTAAGGGTGCACCAGAATACCTTCCTTTTTCAGAGCGGCCGCCACTGCCACCGCCACCGCCACCACCACCACCTTGGTAAAGGTCCTGGACGCAGTTGCTAGGCTGAATGGCACCGCAGTGAACTGAAAGTGTCCCATAGGTACTACAAATTTTAGGAAGCACTGATGCTCCCACCGAATTGGAATATGCAGATAGGCTTCCGTGAGGTCCAAGGATTGTAAGGAACTCGCCTTCTCTGACAGCCACGATCATTGACCTCAGGGTTTCCATGTGGAAGCATGGGAAACTGAGACAAAGATTCATGTGCTTGAGATCCAGAATGGGTCGAAAGGAGCCCTCCGTTTTAGGGACCATGAAGTAGATGGAGTACTGACCGGAGCCGAATTGGTTTTGTGGCACTTCCGTGACCGCCTGCAATTGTACCAACCTCGACAGGGTATCCTGCATTGCCTGGAGCTTGTGAAGTGCTCTGCAGGGGGCGAGCAGGAAGCTTTCTTTGAGTGGTCGAGCAAACTCGAGGACAATAACCTTCCTTGATCACCACCGACCAGTGGGTCCTGGAGGTTATCTGGGCCTAGGTGGAGTAAAACCCGTGCAGACTTCCCCCTAAGGGAACCAAATCCGCCTGGATCCACATCGCCTCGTTGTGGTTTCTTGTTGAAGATGGGGTGGAAGGGAAGAACCCTCTCCCTGCTCCCTGGAAACCTCAAAAGGGCTACCCTCTCGTGGGAAATTTTCCCCTCTGGTAGGGTGCGAATCGAGTAGTCCTGAAGTGACAGAAATCCCGTGCTTGCCCTCGACCCTGCACTGGTGAACGCACCTGCTTCTGTTTGTCCTCCGGGAATCTATCGCTCTTGGACTCTCCCAAGTCCTTAACCAACTTCTCTAGAGCCTCTCTGAACAAGAGCTTCCCCTTGAATGGGAGCCTGCTCAAACTAGATTTGGAGGACCCCTCTGCTGACCCATTCTGGAGCCACAAGTATCTGACGCAGACACCACCACGGCCATGCTTTGGCTTGACACCTAATTGGTCTTATCTGTTTTAAATATATTACTTTGTAACTTCCTGGCATGTCAGTTGTTCCATTCCCTTTATCATTTTCATTGTCCTTCACCATATCTTTTCTAATGTAGCTACTGTATCTCATTTTTAAGATGATGGGGACCAGAGTTGCACACAACTCAAGGTGCAGTTGCGCTGTGGAGAGATACAGAGGCATTATATCCTTTTGTTTTATTTTGTATTCCTTTCCTAACAATTCTTAATATTCTGTTTCCTCTTTTGGCTGATGCCACACATTGAACATAAGATTTCAATCCATTTTCTGCAATCGCATCCAGATCCTTTTCTTGAATGGTGACCCTTATTGTGGAACCTAGCATTGTGTAAATATAGCTTGGGTTATTCTTTTCTACATGCATCACTTTCACTTCTTCACATTTAATTTCATCTTCCATTTGGATGCCCAGTCACCTAGTCTAAAGGAACTCCTGGATTTTTTCACAATCCACATGTGATTTAACAGCTCTGAATAATTTGGTGTCAGCTGCAAACTTAATCGCCTTGCCTCTTCTTCCCAATTCAAGATCATTTATAAATGTTTTGAAAAGCACCAGTCGCAATACAGATCCCTAGCATTCTCCACTATTCACCTTCCTCTATTGACAAAATTGTCCATTTACAGTATCTCTGCTCTCTGTTTCCACTCCACATAGGACATTGCTTCCTGTGCCATGATTTTTTTTATTTCCTCAGGAGTTTCTGATATGAGGACTTTGTCAAATGCTTTCTGAAAATGTAAATGCATTATGGGGTATGTTTACTAAAGAGCATTAAGGAAGCAAAGGTGCCATTAACAAGCGTTATTGGCACCCATGAGCACTTCCAATAATGCTGGATTAATGTGCAGAAGCTGGTCCCTTAGCATTAAGGTTAAAAGAAGTGGAGAGTGGAAATTAATAGGGTGGAGACTGGGCGGGGTTAGTGTGTACCCTTATGACACTGGTTTGTGCTACCATGCATTAGAGGAACTTCCTCTGGGAACCCTAACATCAGCTGAAAACTCACATTAAGGACTATTTCTGAGGGTAGAAAGCCTATTTAATGTATGCAATGTGTTCCTCACACAGTAGTTCCCAAATTAGTGATAGCCGTGCTCCATTGGCAGTAAAGGTGTGGTGCCCTGTTAATAAATGTCACTATAAAATAAATAAATATTTTGGTGCCAAATTGTCAAAGGAGCTGTCACATGAGCTGGCTGGTCCACTAGGGTGACACGGTGGCTGCCGTAACAATGACAGCACACATACATGCTGCCGCAGTCAAAAAGGAGTTGCACCACTGCCACTGCCACCATGCTGCCATGTCAGCATTGTGTGAGGATGGGGATGGTGGTCGCAGTGGCTGTGGCCTGCTGTAGAAAAAATCAGTGTCCCGGTCGTTCATATCAGGGACATGCCAAGCATCTCATCAGCAGGTACAATGGAGCACATGGTGATCCCATCATTCTGAGGTCTAAGGCAGTAGCATGTGTGCCCACATCCACCGCAGAGGGGGCAGGAGCAGCATGCTGTAACTAGCTGCATGTGTGCAACTGCAATAAGCCGCCTGCAGCACTGAAGTGGCAGCTGTGCCACACTTGCAGGGAGGAAGGGATTGGCCGGTATGCTGTCTACCATGATTGGTGGATCCTGGCACTGGGCTGGTGGACGGGCTGGTCCTGGAATCAGGATGCCCCCACTTGCATATTTTGAATGGATATGTGCATGTGGGGCGAAAAATATGCCACTGACACAGGAATACTATGCAATATGATAACAGTCCATGTCAGAGGCAAAATGACCATTCTGCTCTTTCACCTGCCAAATGATGACCATAATCGGTGCGCAAACCGGTGACTCTCCTTAAGCAAGTACTCAGTCACTTACAACCATGTAAGCCACATGTAAATCTAAAGCAATTATTGTGATCTGCAAAATATGAGATTATGCCATGACTGGGCCACATTCACATAGCAGAAAATCAGTATGTTGGTCATTCTGCTGGGTCACCCATGGTCTGAAATGTGTGTATTTATGTACTACACAAAGGGCAATTTCCTTATCGGCCCCACTTATATGGAACTCTCTCCCTCCCGATGTGCGATCCATGGATGATTTAAAGGAGTTCAGAAAACAACTGAAATTTGTACTCTTCACTGAGTACTATGGCACAGACATCTAACAGTCTCTATTATTATAGCCTGCATATAACTTGTTTTACTGTAACGGTTCCTTGATGTTGCGTATCCCAATTTTACCTTCACTCTTTAGTTTAGTCAGTGTATGCCCCCCTGTCTCTGTTCTCCCTTCTTGTGTCTGGTAACCGCTTTGATTTAAGGAAAAGGCGGTATAGAAAACCTGTTAAATAAATAAATAAAATAAATAAATAAATCATGGCCTGCCCATTTGGCTAGACAGATCCCATGTGTAAGACATGAATGTCAGTCGAACCAGCAACATATCACTTCAGTGAAACATACAGATTTAACAAGATGTCCCTTTCCCACACCTGTCGAACATACCTTGACAGACAAGTATAGCACAGAGCCTGCAGAGATCTAAGCAGACATAGGCATACCCCAACTCATGCCCTCATGTATCCTGACAATGACCACATATATACCCGTGGATTAATGAACCCATGTGCTCTGTGGCTCCAAACACATGGCCAGTGTGGGTATGAGAGAAAAGTCATGGGTTCAAAACCAGCCTATGGATCAGGAATGATATTTATTTAGACGGATTTAGTATTCCGCTTTATCATTAAATCAAAGTGGTTTAGCACATCAAACAATCGAGGTAATTGTGTGGTCAGTAGCATGCAGTGGGAGATCAAGAAGAGTGATGTGGGGTGCAGAGTGCTAGATTTTATCGGTGAGCTATATACGCCAGGTGTATATAGCTCACCGATATGCCAGGTGTGTTAACTTTATCCTACGTTTCCAGAACTGTATCATTACATGCAAGCTTCAACATTTCATCCAGCATGAGTCTTCACAATGAGAAGCTGTACCACCAGTGGCTGGATAGCACACTAATAGCATCGGCACTCTGAGCGGGCATTGACAATAGTGGAGCATTAAACCAGCAGGTAAGAATGCCAGCTTGCACCACTTTCGGACAGCAGGGTCATGGGTGTGTGTTTCCAGAGGACTGTGAGCTGCAGGAATGCATTATGCATGCATGTGGTGCCCAGGCTTTATGGCTGTGTATACAACATGCTGCAGGTAAGCTATTTAGCAATTCCTCATACTATGTGAGACACCATTTACAAGCAGAAGGTTAGTTTTCAGTAAGTAGTTGCAATCTGTGGCTGTGACGTTGTAATGCATTCCCAGTTACACCATCATCAAGGCCCATCCCCAAAACATTCCCCTACATTTACCTTCCAACATGACACTGCTGTGCAGCTCCCATATCACCTGATTTTGTGATGGCTAGCAGACTGAGCATTGATGATATGTGAGTGACTGACACAGCCCAGTGTTGTCCGACATATGCAGGCTGCCTGTGATTGATCTAGCTGATTGGAATTCTCAGAAAGAGAGAGACTAGCAGCTATTCTTTGGCTATTGGTAACCTGCTGATATCTATGGGCTTGGCAGGTCTTTCTGCTGGATGTCAGCATGCCCCCTCTCCCTTCCCCTCCTCCTCCCCACCCCTCCCCCATATATCTGCTCAGATTGTGAGGTCCATTATGGGTAATGGAGGGGCTAACCAATACCGGCACCCAGAGCCCCACTTGCAGCCACAGTAGTGACTGTGATCACTGGAGCATTGCTTAGTACCTGTATGTCTTCTATGATGGAGGAAGAAGTGTGTGTGGCCCTCTAAAGAGGGAAGGATGATATACGATGGGTCATGAATGTGGTTTGAGTTAGGCGTATGTGCAAATGTACCTATCTTGCAGTGTACAGCAGATCACAAGAGACTGCATGCCCTGCACATGTGCTGCCTAAGGGGTTAGTGCCACACTGCGACTATTATTTGGTGTTGGAGGTACAGTGGAGGAATGGGCATCTTGCCCTCACATGTGGCTTGGCCTTTGGACGAGATGTATTCTGCAGCTGTGGGTCTGTTATGCAGCTACAGTACTAAGTGCCCAATGCAGTATGTACTGCATGTGTGTGGTATAGGCATGTCCTAGGCATGGTTTACCACTGTCTAAGAATGTGCCAGCCACGTTGTTTCATGTCCTGGTTTTCAGCCATTGCAGGCAGGGACTTTCAGCCTCTTTGATTGTAGGCACTGCTGTGGTATAAGGTGTGGAGGTATAGCCTAATGGTTAGAACACTGACTCAGTAAACAATAGACCAGGGTCTGAATCCCACTTGTTCTCTTTGTGACTGTGGGAAACTCACTTCAATATACTGCCAGAAACAGTCTGAGGTCTGCATTGACTAGATGACATACATTATTATTCTTTTTTATGTGTTACGATAGCACACTGGGTCTGCAAACATGCACATTACAGTCATGCCCATCTGACAACATGACTTTATTGTCTGCTGTAGCCCACTATGAAGGGTCGGACATGTTCACCCTGAAGATGTATGACACATGAGTTGTACATGATTGGAATATTTCATCATAACTGTGACTGAACATCTTTGGCTCCATCACATATATGCAGTACATGCAGGCACATCCCATTCCTGAGATGGCCACCTGCATAGATCATCGCACATCCTTACTTGTTCCAATAAGGCCAATATGAAAGACTTGTCCAGTCGTTATATGCACATGTGTCAGGATGATTGTATGATGGTTAGAAAAGCTGAGGCAGCTTTCACACCCAAATATCAGATATATGTAACTGTTGCCCATGTGCAGAATGCAGCAACAGCAATGCATCACATCAGCTCTGTAATATGTAGGGACATTGTGTGCCTCCTGCACATAACAGCTACCATATGTGCAAATGACCTGTTTCAGAAGTCAACCTAAATGTGAGGAAGGGCACATATCACCCGCTCCATAGAGCAAGTACTGCAATAGATGGACTCTCCAAGTTCTGGAGAAGATGTATGTTACTGACAGTGTGTTATAGGTACTGTCTGCATTGTGTGATGCTAGTCATTTGATATTCTGACTAATTGCAGCATGTAGGAGTGGTCTGTCTTATCTGGCCCTTGTGTCCTGTACCTGTTGGCCAGGAGCTTTCCTATAACATCTCATGTCATTTCCTAAGGTTGTGGCAACTGTTTCCAAGGAACCCGATTGCAGTAAGTGTTGTCTAGGCAAGAAGGGGGGGGGGGGGAGTGCTGACACCAAGCAGAAGGGTCTGCGAAGCTCAAACCATAGTTATCAGCAGGTTACCAACAGTACAAGAACACCTGCTAGTTTCTCTTTCTGAGAATTCCAATCAGCTAGATCAATCACAGGCAGTTTGTATATGTGGGGCTCCTTTGAATTTTAATAGATCAAAGCAAATGACTTCTAAAACAGCATTTTCCTTCATGGCACCGGAGTTATGGAATCTATTTCTGAAGACTTAAGAACTCAAAGTGACCTTAAGGACTTTCGCAAGTCTCTTAAAACATATTTATTTATAGAGGCATATGGTCAAGCAACTTAATCTGATCAACCTGAATATCATAGTAATTGTTCTTATTTAATTTATTATATGGAATTGTATAGTAATATACTCTTTGTATTGTAAAGTATTGTCTTTTCTGTCCTCCCTTACTCCTAACATGTAAACCCTTTATTGTCTTGTCAACCACTTTGATTGAAGGATAAGGTGGTATGGTTAAATAAATAAATACAGAGCTGTGTCAGCCACTCAAATACCATTTGTGCCCAGTCTGCTAGTCACCAACCACTGCATGTACACATAACTTCCATGAAAACATTGGATTTTTTTTTACAAACAGCATGGACATCCAGCAGTCTGTCTAGTGACCAGACCGCCAAAAAAGAATCGTCACCCATATCATTGCAGCTTGACCCTATATAGTGCAATATGGATACACAACCGTGACGTGGTCACAGTTTGGTCAGAGTGAGAGTGGCCTCTCAGCATGAACAGATGTGTGCACCCAGGTCATTAAACTAACTTCCAACACGTATACAGTTGATGCTGCCTGTTGGCAGTTATGTGGGACTCCAGGCATCTTCCCATATAGTTGGGGGGAGCAGATACTGTGCGAGCATATTGGCAAATGTGTGGGTCTTTACTGACTGAAATCACTGGAGTGACTTTGTTTTTAATACCACAAGCTTTTTGCTGCAATTGATATCAGAGGCAGACTCTCCTAAAGCTGGTCATATTAGTTGGGCTCTTATTGCTGCAGCCAGATGTGAACTGGCTAAATGTTGGCATACCCCTAAGACTCCAGAAACTAATGAACTGATACAAAGATTCTTGTCTGTTTTCTTTTTGAGTAAGTTAACAGCTATCCAATGGTGCAGACACCATTAGTTTGAAAAGACTGGGTATCCTTTATAACATGGGCAGCGGCTATTGTATAACGAGTGTATCATGGAAGCTGTAAGAATGGTGGGAGCTGCACATATTGACGATGGAAGTTGGTAGCTCTAATCTAGGCCACTCAACAATGTATTATGTTTATAATATTTGGGTTTCACTGCAAATGGATAGGAAGGAATAAATGGAGAACAGTGATTTCACAGCAGGGGATGGCAGAGGGGATGGCACAGGCAGTTGGGGCTGACCACTTTGTAAGAATGGGATCACTGATGGACAGGGCTATTTCTGTAGTCATGGCTGTCACACCAGTCATTGCATGGAAGTGCAAAGGAAAAGAACATGATTGCCAAGGTCTAAGGTCCAAACTGTGGAAAAATAGCATGTCCGCAAGGAACACAAACCCAGCAGAACATCCATGCATGCAAATGCCTAGAAGTGACAGGCAGTGGACAGATGATTGTGGGAAGCAGACAGGCCCAGAGGTGGCATGGGGGTCTGGGAAGAGTGGGAGACCCAACTCATAGGTAGCACAAGATGCATTTACCACCAACAGAAGGCAAACAATGCTCCCTCAGTGAACATAAGAAAATAATAACATAAGATATGCCATACAGGGTCAGACCAAGGTCCATCAAGCCCAGTATCCTGTTTCCAACAGTGGCCAATCTAGGTCATATGTACCTAGCAGTTTCCCCAAAAGACACAGGTTCCACAATGCTTGTACTGGGTCAAGCATTGATATCCTGGGTCCCTTCTTAATAATGGTTTATGGACCTTTCCTCCAAGAACTTGTCCAAACATTTTTTAAACCCAGCTACACTAACAGCCTTTACTACATCCTCCGGTAACAAATTCCAGAGTTTGACCACACATTGAGTGAAAAAATATTTTCTTTTATTAGTCCTAAATAGTTTACCTGTAGATTCATTGCATGTCCCCTAGTCTTTCTATATTCTGATAACGTAAACAATTGATCTACGTTTACCCATTCCACTCCATTCATTGATTTATAGACTTCTATCATATCTCCCCTCAGCCGTCTCTTTTCCAGATTAAAGAGCCCTAACCTTTTTAGCCTTTCTTCATAGGAGTATCCTTCCATCCCCTTTACCATTTTGTGGCTCTTCTCTGAACCTTTTCTAATAATGCTATATCCTTTTTAAGATTTGGCAACCAGAATTGCACACAATATTCAAGGTGCGGTCTCACCATGGAATGATATAGAGGCATTATAATATCTTTTGTTTTATTTTCCATTCCTTTCCTTATGATACCTAGCATTCTATTTGCTCTCTTGGCTGCCGCTGCACACTGGGCCGAGGGTTTCAACATGTTATCCACAATGACACCTAAATCTTTTTCCTGGGTGGTGGTTCCTAATGTAGAACCTTGCATCGTTTAACCATAGTTTGGGTTGTTCTTCCCTAGGTGCATAACTTTGCACTTGTCCACATTAAATTACATTTGCCATTTTGATGCCCAGTCTTCCAATTTATCAAGATCCTCTTGTAATTTTCCACAATCCTCTTGGGTTTTAACAACTTTAAATAGTTTTGTATCATCTGCAAATTTGATAACCTCACTCATTATTCCCTTTTCCAGGTCATTTATGAATATGTCAAAAAGCAGCAGACCCAGCACAGATCCCTGGGGTACACCATTATTCACTTTACTCCATTGGGAAAATTGGCCATTTAGCCCTACCCTCTGCTTTCTATCTTTTAACCAGTTCCTGATCCACAATAGTACACTGCCTCCTATCCCATGACCCTTTAGTTTTGCCAAAAGTCTCTGATGAGGGAACTTGTCAAAGGTTTTCTGAAAGTCCAAATACACTATATCAACCGACTCACCTTTGTCTACCTGTTTATTCACACCTTCAAAAAAACATAACAGATTAGTAAGACAAGATCTTCCTTGTCTAAAGCCATGTTGGCTGTCTCCCATTAAGCCATGACTATCTACATGTTCAGCAATTTTGTTCTTTATGATGGTTTCTACCATTTTTCCCGGTACTGACATCAGGCTCACTGGTGTGTAGTTTCCTGGATCACCCCTGGAACCCTTTTTAAAAATTGGCATTACATTCGCTATCCTCCAGTCTTCAGGTATTACAGATGATTTTTATGATAGTTCACAGATTACTAATAGCAGGTCTGCAATCTCATATTTCAATTCTTTCAACACCCTTGTATGTATACCATCCAGCCCAGGTGATTTGCTACTCTTCAGTTTATCTAATAGTTGTCATACATCTTCCCGATGTATTGATATTTCCTTCAATTCTTACCCACCTTTAAATGCCACTTCAGTCATGGGTAACATCCTTACATCTTCCTCAGTAAAGACCGAAGCAAAGAATTCATTCAGTCTCTCCGCTATCGCCTGATTGCCTCTTAGTGCCCCTTTAACCCCTCTATCATCTAATGGACCAACTGACTCTCTCAAAGGTTTTTTGCTACGAATGTACTTGAAAAAGTCTTTATTATGCGTTTTTGCTTCCGCAGCAAGCTTCTTCTCAAATTCTCCCTTTGCCTGCCTTATCAATCTTTGCATTTAGCTTGCCAGTGCTTTTGATGTTTCCAGGTTTCGTCATTTGGCTCTTTTTTCCATTTCCCGAAAGATGCCTTTTTTGGCAACAACAGCCTCTCTGACCTCACCTTTAAACCATGCTGGCAGTTTTTTGGACTTCCTTCCACTTTTCTTAAAGCGTGGAATACAGCTGGTCTGGGCTTCCAAGATAGTATTTTCAACAACACCCAAGCTTGATGTAAGTCTTTAACCTTTGCAACTGCTCCTTTTACTTTTTTCTTAACAATTTTCCTCATTTTATCATAGTCTCCCTTTCGAAAGTTAAAAGGTAATACTGTGGATTTCCTTACTATCCCTCCTCCACTAATTAAATCAAACGTGATCATGCTATGATCACTATTGCCAAGTGGCCCCAACACCTTTATCTCTAGCACCAGATCTGGTGTTCCACTAAGGACTAGGTCCAATATGGATTCCTCTCTGGTCAGTTCATGAACCAACTGCTCCAAGAAGCAGTCATTTATTTCATCTAGGAACTTTATCTCCCTAGCATGTTCTGCCGTGACACTGACCCAGTCGATACAGGGGTAATTGAAATCACCCATTATTATTACTGTGCTGTAACATTTGTTAGCTTCCTTGATTTCTTTGAGCATTTCATCATGCATTTGTTCATTCTGGCCAGGCGGTCGATAGTACACCCCCACTGCCATTGCCTTCCCCTTTTTACATGGAATTTCAATCCATAGAGATTCTACAGCAAATTTTGTTTCCTGCAAAACTTTAATCCTTTCTGACTCAATGCCCTCTCTAACATAGAGCACAGCCCCTCCACCAATTTGATCAGCTCTATCATTACGATATAGTTTGTACCCAGGTATCACAGTGTCCCACTGGTTGTCCTCCTTCCACCATGTCTCTGAGATTCCAATCATATCTAACCTCTCATTTAGTGCTATATATTCTAACTCTCCCATCTTATTTTTTAGACTTCTAGCATTTGCATACAAGCATTTTAGAGACTGTATTTTATTCATATTAATCTGGCTATTGGTAGGCATGGGTAATTTGGGATCCTTAAGCTCTGTCTGCTCCATACTCAAGGGCATTTGGGCTACTTTACTCTTTTTTGGAACCTCTCTGCTTTTGGTAGTATCCTTCAAGGATACATTCTTCCGAACCATGTGCTCTTGTGCAACTGTTGGCTTTCCCCTATTATCTAGTTTAAAAGCTACTCTATCTTCTTTTTAAAGGTTAATGCCAGCAGCCTGGTTCCATCCCACATTAAGGGGCAGAAAAGGAAGGAAGAAGAGAGTAGGGGGGAGGAGGGGAAGATGGGAACAGTGATGGGAAGGGAAAGGGGAGGAGGAAGTTGTTGGGTGAGGGAAGAGGAAGGGGGAAGGGGAAAAGGGGGGAAGAGAGAAGGGAAATTCAAAAATCTAAAAAAAGTAAAATTAAAAAATAAAAAACTAAAAGCAGCAGGACACAAGACTGTAAAAATGATAAAAAAAAATATAAGATTAAAAAGTATTATACAAAACCAGAAAAATCATGGTCCATATTCAGACCCAAAGGCATGTCTGTTCCCAGATTAAAAATATACTTTTGTTCCAATTGTAATAATGTTTTAACTATATCGCCTCCCCTGTAGTGTGGTCTGACTACTTTGATAATGAAGAACTTAAGATCTGATATCTTATTTTGCCTCTATATCCAATGGGCAACCAGTGGTTTTTCATTAATCTTTCTTTCGAGGCAACTTCTATGTTCAATGATACATGTACATATATTCCGTTTTGTCTTCCCAACAAAGAGTAGATTGCAGGCGCACATGATAACACAGATAACACGGTCCGATTCACAATTGGAGAAATCAGTCAGAAAATGTTTCCTATTGGTAGCTGGGTGTAGGAAAAAATCTCTTGTTGTCAAACCATAATCGCACACTGAACAATGTCTATACCTATAGTGGCAAAACACAGTAGGGGAACGTGATGTGTTCAAGGAAGAACAAACAATCATCTAATATTGAAAAGAGGCGTTTTTATTCACAAACCAAAAAGTTGGTGCCCACCCGACACAGGCCGTGTTTCGTTTAACAAAACTTCATCAGGGGTATAGGGCAACTAGAAACAAAACATTCAATTATTACACTCAAATATATAATAAAACATATATTGAAACATAAATTAAAACATATATTAAAAAAGAGGAACAATCAAAATCATAATAAATCACTTATAACAAGATATACTTAAAAAAAGATATTAAACCATATATTAAAAACAAGAAGAAATTTGAACATAATCAGTCACAATGTAAAAACATTTATATAGAAATATCAAAAACTGGGTTGGAACGCTATATAAATAAAATTTCAAATAAAAACGAAGACAGGAGCAACAAAGTACATAATACATCATACCATAAGCAATAATAAATAAATAATAAAATCATAACCACTGAATCACCTTATCAATGAACATTTATATACTAATACCCAAGGGGGAAGGGGGGGGGGAGGGAAGGGGAAAAAGGGGAGGAAGAGGGAAGAGGGAAGGGAGAGGGGGGAAGAGAAGAGGGGGAAGGGGAGGGGGGAAGAGGGAAAGGGGAAGAGGGAGGGGGAGGAAGGGGGGGAAGAGGAGGGGAGGGGGGGGAGGGGGGAAGGGGAGGGGGGGTGGAAAGGAAAACTAGAACAAAAAAATAAGCTGAGACATTTGCCATGAACCAAAGGAAGAAGAGAAGAGAAACACACATATAATGATATAAAAATGTTATCTCACAGATAAAATGAAAAGCAGTTGTGATATATACCAAAGGTATTCTAAATTAAAGAACCATCCCGTTGTGATGACTATTGTCTCCAAAAATACATTAAAGAATACCTTATTGGTTAATGCTGTGGAAGTATCCTCTTTGTAACTATACTAAAAACAAAAAATTCAACATTACAATACAGCAATATAACTGACCACTGTAACCAACCATTTAAAACCCAAAGGAATGTAAAACCTACTCACTCATACCGGGCTCACCATGCTACACACACCGCGGCACAGAATTTGTGAAAATATCCTCGTTTGTCACAAATCAGTTTCCTTGCATTGGCAAACCCACGCCAAAGGAGTGCAGTGCTAGAACGATTCCTCTAAATAAACGCCGACGCATGCGCTGCTGGAAAAACCACCGGCGCCTAAAAATGACGTCAAAAAACAAAGACACAGTAAACGCCGAATACCCGGCTCCTAAAGCACAATACAATCGGCGAAATCAAAAAAGAAATATAAATTAAAGTGTGCATCCATTAGACCATGTATCCGACCAAAATAAAAACAAAAACAAGATGGTTAAAAATCGTACCTTTATTACAACAAATGAAATGAAACCAGACCATACACAATAAAATCCCTAAATCAGCAATGACATGTCAATATAACTACCTGAGTACCAAACCAAATTATACAATCAATAAAATCTTGAAAGTGTATATACAAGAACTTACAATAAATTATATTAAATATCAATTAATAAAACCAACCATCAAGTTAAAATAAAATAAACCAGACCCTGCACAATGACATCCCTAAACCAGCAATGATATGTCAATAGCAAACGTAAAAATATGACTACCTAAGTACCACACCAAAATATACAGTCAATAAAATCTTGAATGTGTATATATAAAAACATACAATAAACTGTAATAAATATCAAGTCATGAAAACAACTATCAAAGTGTGAGATAACCTCATATGCACATATCAAAAGGACATAAAATCCTTAACATCTTAATAATAAATAAATAATACATATAAATAAATATTATCATTAAAACAACAATTAAAAATTATTAAATCCATAATTATTGTCATCGACGTAATGACAAACCATTACTGCATCTGGAAAGAGGAAGACCGAAAAATTGCTCATATAAACCGAAACCTCTACAAATGACAAAACATATATCTCTTAAGAAACTACCACAGACACCTAGAAATAAATACAAAAACCCTAAACCATCATAGAAAAACGGAAAAGTCCTGCTCTAGATTGAGCCCATTTGGTATCATAGAGTTCAAAATAAAGATGTATCTCTGCTCCAATTGTAAAATTGTTCTATTAATGTCACCGCCCCTCCAGTTGGCCTTAACCTTCTTAATAACGAAGAATTTAATATCTGAAATTTTATGCGCTGATTGTATCCAATGCTCAACCAAAGGTTTTTCTACATTACCTCTCCTAATAGCACTCCTGTGTTCTACAATCCTTGTCCGTACGCTGCGTACGGTCTTACCTACATACAGTTTCTGACACGGACATACAGAAGATCTAAATACGGAATGCTTGAAAAATCATATGAAAGCTGGAATCTCAGATTGATATCTAAGCCATTCACCCACCCATTAAAATGAGATAAAGTCTCTAGGGGCCCTTTAATGGGTGGGTGAATGGCTTAGATATCAATCTGAGATTCCAGCTTTCATATGATTTTTCAAGCATTCCGTATTTAGATCTTCTAATCCGCTATGAGGATCGTCATCTGACCACATCTCTTTATAGGAAACCCACGGATCGCAATACTCTTCTTCACTTTGATAGCTTTCACAATCCGGCTCTTAAGAGAAATCTACCTGTAGGTCAATTCCTTCGTGCGAAACGGATATGTACCAGTGACAAGGATTTTGAACTCCATGCTCAGGTGATGGAGAATAGGTTTCACAATAGAAAGTATCCTCAGAAACACGTTTTGGAAGCCTACACTAGGGCAAGGTTGTCTACACGTGGAGATTTGCTCCTTTCAAAACAAAGGAGCAATGATGTAGGGATGGTTTGTCCGTTGTTATACACCACTCTTTCTCGCGATATTATTAAAGTTCTGAAGAGAGAATGGCATCTGATTCAATCGCTGGAAGGGTTTGAAGATGTCAGACTCACGATAGCGCACAAACGTAATGTTAATCTTAAGAATCTTTTAGTTCCCTCAGCTCTGACTGAACGGCAATTTGCTCCGAGGGTTAGAGGTCACTATCAATGTGGCCGTTGCTCGGTTTGTATACACGCTTTATCCATTAAGGAATTCATTCATCCCTGCTCTCAAAGAAAATTTGTACTCAGTGAATTTTCTAACTGCGAGACTTCGCATGTCATCTATGTGATTGTATGTCCGTGTCAGAAACTGTATGTAGGTAAGACCGTACGCAGCGTACGGACAAGGATTGTAGAACACAGGAGTGCTATTAGGAGAGGTAATGTAGAAAAACCTTTGGTTGAGCATTGGATACAATCAGCGCATAAAATTTCAGATATTAAATTCTTCGTTATTAAGAAGGTTAAGGCCAACTGGAGGGGCGGTGACATTAATAGAACAATTTTACAATTGGAGCAGAGATACATCTTTATATTGAACTCTATGATACCAAATGGGCTCAATCTAGAGCAGGACTTTTCCGTTTTTCTATGATGGTTTAGGGTTTTTGTATTTATTTCTAGGTGTCTGTGGTAGTTTCTTAAGAGATATATGTTTTGTCATTTGTAGAGGTTTCGGTTTATATGAGCAATTTTTCGGTCTTCCTCTTTCCAGATGCAGTAATGGTTTGTCATTACGTTGATGACAATAATTATGGATTTAATAATTTTTTACTTGTGGTTTTAATGATAATATTTATTTATATGTATTATTTATTTATTATTAAGATGTTAAGGATTTTATGTCCTTTTGATATGTGCATATGAGGTTATCTCACACTTTGATAGTTGTTTTCATGACTTGATATTTATTACAGTTTATTGTATGTTTTTATATATACACATTCAAGATTTTATTGACTGTATATTTTGGTGTGGTACTTAGGTAGTCATATTTTTACGTTTGCTATTGACATATCATTGCTGGTTTAGGGATGTCATTGTGCAGGGTCTGGTTTTATTTTATTTTAACGTGATGGTTGGTTTTATTAATTGATATTTAATATAATTTATTGTAAGTTCTTGTATATACACTTTCAAGATTTTATTGATTGTATAATTTGGTTTGGTACTCAGGTAGTTATATTGACATGTCATTGCTGATTTAGGGATTTTATTGTGTATGGTCTGGTTTCATTTCATTTGTTGTAATAAAGGTACGATTTTTAACCATCTTGTTTTTGTTTTTATTTTGGTCGGATACATGGTCTAATGGATGCACACTTTAATTTATATTTCTTTTTGATTTCGCCGATTGTATTGTGCTTTAGGAGCCGGGTATTCGGCGTTTACTGTGTCTTTGTTTTTTGACGTCATTTTTAGGCGCCGGTGGTTTTTCCAGCAGCGCATGCGTCGGCGTTTATTTAGAGGAATCGTTCTAGCACTGCACTCCTTTGGCGTGGGTTTGCCAATGCAAGGAAACTGATTTGTGACAAACGAGGATATTTTCACAAATTCTGTGCCGCGGTGTGTGTAGCATGGTGAGCCCGGTATGAGTGAGTAGGTTTTACATTCCTTTGGGTTTTAAATGGTTGGTTACAGTGGTCAGTTATATTGCTGTATTGTAATGTTGAATTTTTTGTTTTTAGTATAGTTACAAAGAGGATACTTCCACAGCATTAACCAATAAGGTATTCTTTAATGTATTTTTGGAGACAATAGTCATCACAACGGGATGGTTCTTTAATTTAGAATACCTTTGGTATATATCACAACTGCTTTTCATTTTATCTGTGAGATAACATTTTTATATCATTATATGTGTGTTTCTCTTCTCTTCTTCCTTTGGTTCATGGCAAATGTCTCAGCTCATTTTTTTGTTCTAGTTTTCCTTTCCACCCCCCCTCCCCTTCCCCCCTCCCCCCCTCCCCTCCTCTTCCCCCCCCCCTTCCTCCCCCTCCCTCTTCCCCTTTCCCTCTTCCCCCCTCCCCCTCTTCTCTTCCCCCCCTCTCCCTTCCCTCTTCCCTCTTCCTCCCCTTTTTCCCCTTCCCTCCCCCCCCCTTCCCCCTTGGGTATTAGTATATAAATGTTCATTGATAAGGTGATTCAGTGGTTATGATTTTATTATTTATTTATTATTGCTTATGGTATGATGTATTATGTACTTTGTTGCTCCTGTCTTCGTTTTTATTTGAAATTTTATTTATATAGCGTTCCAACCCAGTTTTTGATATTTCTATATAAATGTTTTTACATTGTGACTGATTATGTTCAAATTTCTTCTTGTCTTTAATATATGGTTTAATATCTTTTTTTAAGTATATCTTGTTATAAGTGATTTATTATGATTTTGATTGTTCCTCTTTTTTAATATATGTTTTAATTTATGTTTCAATATATGTTTTATTATATATTTGAGTGTAATAATTGAATGTTTTTGTTTCTAGTTGCCCTATACCCCTGATGAAGTTTTGTTAAACGAAACACGGCCTGTGTCGGGTGGGCACCAACTTTTTGGTTTGTGAATAAAAACGCCTCTTTTCAATATTAGATGATTGTTTGTTCTTCCTTGAACACATCACGTTCCCCTACTGTGTTTTGTGCCTGACGTGGTTGGTTGCTCTTAGTTGGACCTATACCTATAGTGGCATACAACCTTAGGTGGAGCTCGTCGTATTGGAATAAGTAGGTTAGCTAAGTTTGTGTTGCTTTTATGGGCTACAGTAACTTGACTCATATTAATAGTAAGGATAGCGGAGAAGATATGCCACTTCTCTCTTAAAATTCTAGTGATATCTTTGGACAAATTAGAAAACGTTAGGGGACAGATGAGCTTGATAACGTAGATAACATGGTCCAGTTCTCAATGCTGACTTCCAGTTTGCACAGGAAGTCAGCATTGGGTGTCAATGAGCGGTGGAAGCAAACAGCCCCACACTGCTGAAGCTTGAAGGTAAGCGCCACTGGGCTGTTTGCGACTATTGCCACAGGTGTCAATGGGCACCCTGGAGTGCCGCTGCTCTAGGCAACCGCCTAGTTCACCTAATGGTAACACCGGCCCTGATGCTGACATTGAAATGCATTGCCCTCTATATCAATGTGCTTTGCAAAATATGTTCTACATCTGTAAACCTCAGCACCATACAGACCATGCCCCCAGCACATCTTCTTTAAAAACGTGGAAATATGTACATAGTCAACATTTCCATGTGCAAATCATGGCCTTCCCAAAATTGTGATTTCCATGTGGATGCCATTTCCATGTGTAAATGCCAGTATTTATACGTGGAAATCAAGAATAGGGCTTCTAAAATAACTCCCATAAAATAACCATTTAACAATATTCATTGAAAGCCCAGTTTCATTTAGCCAATAGAGAAATAATTCATGCTCTATGAAATTAAATGCCAATGAAAGATGTATTACATTATCACCATCCACTATAAATCTTAATTCTTCCATTATGGCAGCAGCTACTGTCTCCATACTATATCATGGCCTAAAACTTGACTGTGTAATCAAAAAAGTCATCAGTGAACAAAATACCAAGCTACCACTTTCTTTTTGTCGGGACCGACAGACCAGGGTTGGAGAGGAAAAACTCTCCACTCAGTGTCTGAAGAACCCTTTTGTTCAAGTGAAATAGTGTATAAACACCTATCCCCTAGAAGTGAGGTAGTGTAAAAACACTTATCTTGATCCATGGCGAAGAAACACGCTTCATAATAACGCCGGGTTAAATGCTGTATGACATGCATGTTTCAGGACCCCAAAGGGACCCTGCTTCAAGTGTGTTCCCACTGAACTGTAAGAGTGATCGCCAGAAGAGAACACAGAAAACTAACGGTTCTCTTGTGTAGCTGAGTCGGTTACCGATTGGCTGTTGAAATGATGTCAATCGCAGAAGGAGTGGCCCAGCAGCGGGGGAAACCCCAAGTCATCAAACCTAAACCAAATGAGCTGCAGATGTTCATAAAATGTTTTAGAGAAGGCTCCACCACTCTTGTTCCAAATTTAATCCCAGAAAATGGGAGATGGGGGTGGGTATCAGAGCTCCTATAGCCTGGAGAGGCAGAAGAGGAGCAGAAGAAGATAGTCACTTAGCATTGGGGTGTGTTGGGGGCCTTCCAGAGAGGAGTGGAGGAGGCAACAGTCCCTAACCGGGCAGCAGTGATATTGCATGCTACCCAGTTAGGGACCTTCAGCTAAAAGATAGACAAAGAAAACCCTTGCCTATCTTTAAGCCGCAGGAGCTAACTGGGCAACATACAATATCACTGCTGCCTGGTTAGCTACTGCGACTTCTGGGCATGTGCAACAAACCCAGATATTCAATGCCGGGGCCACATATGACCCTGGCATTGAATATCTGGAGCCTGCCCAAATGAATATTGCAGGGCCAGCCCAAGAGTTTCTGCCGCTCAAGGCAGAAGCCCCGGCCATGCCCCCCCCCCCCCGCATGCTGAGCCGCATTACTGCACCCCCCCCCCCACATGCTGAGCCGCATTACTGTACCCCCCCCCCCCCCCCGCCACTGATTCTAGCAGCAGGGTTGAGTGGGGCACAACTCAGCTTAGCGGTAGTCCATGTTGCTGAAGCACATGGCCTACCACCAAGCTGTCCACCCCCTGCCACTAGAATCAGCGGCAGCGGGGACAGCAGTGCCACGTGGGTCAGCAAAGGGGGAGGGCTAAAGCACATGGTCTGTCTCCCATAGAGATATGCTGCCCTAGGCATCCACCTAGCCCACCTAGTGGATGGTTTGGCCCTGGAATATCGGGCCTGTGGTCATAGCGACACTACAATAATCAAATATTGAGCCAAAAGATATAGAGTGACAGAATCTCAAAACATCTTTTTTTTGGCAGACTTCAGTAAAACTCCAAGCTCATCTAACTGTGATAGTGTCATACTAGATCCATTTACTTTATATTAGTAACCACCTAGTAAGCATAGAGGCACATTCTATTGTATGCGTCCAGGCCCCTGTGTGCCCAATCGGAATCAGGATGCACAGAGGTAGATCCGATTCCGATCCCATGGGTGCTAGGTGTGCCCCACAGGATCAGAATTAAGTCTAGGGTCTATATGTGCAGGCTGGGACCCAATTCTGATTGGTATGCACGTACAGACCCTGCCTGGCTAACTCAGGCATCCCACTGCGATCCTCGGCCGCCAACCACAATTTCCCTGCAGCCCAATACCCGATCTAGCCAGGTCCGGTTGCGGGGAACCCCCTGCACCCCTCATCTCACTAGCACTGCTCGGTCCTGCCATCCCTCAATGTCCAGGGGGATTTATTCCACCTCTAAGGTGGAATAAGTCCCCTGTGCAGTCTGCTGACCCCGGACATACAGGGCCGACTTCAGCAACGCCCTCACTCTGCCTCAGCAACGCCCCCTCCTGCTCCTATCTAAGCCTCTGAGTACAAACTCCTTGTTCATACGGGGAGACTTTTGCCGGGGAGGGGGGGGGGGGAATAGCAGTACAGAATGACCCCCATCATGTCCATATTAAAATACAGCATAAGTTAAAAAACTGCAGCAAAATATAAACACAGAACGCATTACATTCTAGCAATCTTCCAATACAGCACTGTTTCGAACTGACTGGATCAGGGTGTATACTTATCCTGAAAATTTTAAAATGTTCAGTGCAGTCTCCATCCAATAACTAGTACTCTTTCCCCACTGTCACTTCTGAAGAATGACAGTGGTGTCAAACTGTGCTGTATCGGAAAATTGTTAGAATGAAATGCATTATGGGTTTATATTTTGCTGCAGTTTTCAAATTATACTGAATTTGACAATGGACACTATGCTAGTCTCTATTTAAAGGCACCTGGGGTATTTGTTTTGATGGTATCCTTCATAGATATTTTGCTCCAAACCATGTGCTCTTAAGCAACTGTCAGCTTTCTTCCAGATTCTAGTTTAGCGCCAGAAGTCTGGTCCCACCCTGGTTAAGGTGAAGCCCATCTTTGTGGAATAGGCTCCCCCTTTCCAGAAAGTAACTCAGGGCCTGATATTCAACATGTGCCGCCAGCTGGTGCTCTTTAATAAAAGACTCTCCAAGTTTGCATCATTGTTTCATATGGAAACTTTTGAAAAAAGAGCATTCTAAAAGTTTACTAAAATGTCTGTACTTTCAATTTAAATTCTATAATATAATACATTTTATTTTAAATTTAAAATCAGTTTCCCTTTATCATTTTAGTTTAGTTAGATTTTAGTCAAAAATTAGCTTATTTTCCCAAAATTGTCTCTCCTCCAACTCTAGGAGAACCAATTATAGAGTTTGTTTTTACTATACAGAGAGAAATTATGCTTCGTTTTTTTGTGTCCCCACACTACCAAGATGACTGTCTAAGGTATTCGATGCATTCTGGCCCACTGTGAAAGAAAATAAGGTTGATAAGGGAACCCTAGTAGGGCAATCACTTCAGCCCAAATCTTGCAGAGGTGACAAATCCCACAAAAAAAGGGACTCAAAGAGAAAAGCAGACTCACGCCCATAAAATCATTTAGAGAATAACATCACGCCCCCACCCACCAAAATACACATTTGAAATTATATGGTGAAAAAACTGAGCTGTAAAATTAGAGAATTCAGAATCTTGTTAATGTTTCTATTGGAAGAATCTATTGTGGTTTGATGATCTGTTTCTCTCTGTCTCTGCCTGTTCTGTGATGAATGGTTAGACTGCTTGCAAAACAAAAGGTTGAAATAATTTGTCTCCATTTCCCTGCAGCTTGCCTTAGTAACTGAGGCAACGTACTGTCATTTATTTGCCACTCTGTCCCAACCTCTGCCTCCACAGGGACTCGTGCCACTTCACAGTAGTCCTATATTATTGAAAGGGAAAATAGGGATTGTCCTTTGTCTGCTTTTGCTGTCTTCAGTAAACCACGGCATAGAAAAGTCCAGTCTGGAAGGGAGCAACAAAGCTCAAACCAACAAAAAGAAGCATTTTTTATTCGCAGAAGTCATAAGGAGTTAATGAAGATTCTTGGCACAACACTACTAGTAATAACAGTAGCAAAAAAGTGACAGTGTGAACAACTTAAATCAAAGCATAATAGTAAAGAATGAAAGGGGAAAAAAATCATTAGTGAAACAGAAGCCTCAGGGGCTACCTCTCAAAGAGGCTGAGGCATGGAACAAATTTATCTCATATGTCAGAAACAAAAGCCAAACTCAACTCATAAGTCGTGAACCTGGAGGGAGAGGAAGAGTTGGAAGTACCCCTGGATCGGCACACTACCCCTGAAATGCAAAGGACAGTGGTACAATAGAGCCCACTGATATCATCAGTGTAGGTCCACGTTAGGGATTTAAATCCAGGCCCCACAGCAGCAGGCAAATACAGGTGCATGGCCACAGGTGCATGGCCCAAAGGGATAGGTTGCACTCCTTTGGGGTCCAAGAGTTGCTCAGGAAAAAATGGAAAGTGTGTTTTATCCCCAGCTTACACTGTGGTCTTGCAGCAGTTAGTTTTTCTTTTTACTTCTTCTTTCCTTTGACTATAATTTGTTAATTTATGGCTCTATGGATAAACATTTTTAAATACAAATGGAAAACAGCCACCCCAGAGTGTTCTCTTGAGCAGTCTTCTTTGGATTTAGGAACTTTTGAGCTCCGGTGGCCCTTTCACACTGTCACTGCCCAAAGAATTTAGGACTTAATCAGTTGCGAATGGAGGGGGTGCACTCCGGCTTGACATCTAATATTGGGCCTAGTAGTGGCAAGAAGACATTACCCTCCTGGGTCCTATTATTTCCATCTGTTAAGTTCCAGCTGCTGTACCTCCTCCAGATATAACAGTGGCTTTTGTGGAAGCTGCATCTACTGATACTATTTCAGTGTTGCATATTTGGAAAGTAGTCTCTTGGACCAATGCTATGTAGAGGAACTCTATTGTCCAACCATGTCAGTTTTTCAAAGAGACTGCTGAAAATTTTTGGGAGACTGATTTAGTTGTTAAAAGCATTGTAGAGAATGTTAATTCTGTGGAGCATTGTGTATCTATGTTGCAGGCTATAGAGAAATCTGCTATTAAAGATAATGTAACATAGTAACATAGTAAATGACAGCAGATAAAGATCAGTATGGTCCATCTAGTCTGCCCAGCAGGATGGCAGGAGTAGGTGTACCCCTTCCCATGTCTTTAGGGAGTAGGTGCACCCCTTCCCATGTTTTTGTTTAGGGGTTCACCCACCAGGAGCAGGTGCACCCCTCCCCATATCGTTGTTTAGGGGTGAACCCATCGCTCCTCCCCCCCATCGCTCCATGTAGGACACTCCTATTTGTTGAGAAATTAGATGGTTCATTTTATTTTGATTTTATCCTGTTGCTGTAAAGTGATCCATTGTGTCTGTCCCAGGCCGCTTTGAATTCCGTCACTGTGTTTGCCCCACCACCTCCATCGGGAGAGCATTCCAAGCATCCACCACCCTTTCAGTAAAAAAGTATTTCCTGACATTGCCTTTCAATTTACCCCCTTGCAGCTTCATGTCATGCCCTCTAGTTTTACAGCTTTCCCGTCTTTGGAAGAGGTTTGTTTGTTCATTATTTCCCTTTAAGTATTTAAAGGTCTGAATCATATCTCCCTTATCCCTTCTCTCCTCCAAAGTGTACATATTTAGGTCTTCAAGTCTCTTCTCATAAGGCTTCTGACACAGGCTCCAAATCATTTTGGTCGCCTTCCTCTGAACAGTTTCCATTCTTTTTACATCCTTTGCATGATACGGTCTCGAAAACTGAACACAGTATTCCAAGTGAGGCGTCACCAGAGACTTATACAGTGGCATTAGTACCCCTTTCTTTCTGATGATAATTCCTCTTCGAATGCAGCCCAACATCCTCCTGGCTTTTGCCACCGCCTTGTCGCACTGTTTTGCCACCTTGAGATCTACAGAAATAATCACACCGAGGTCTTTCTCCTGCTCCATGCACACCAACCTCTCGCCCCCTATCACGTACATTTCCCTTGGATTTCTGCTTCCCAAGTGCATGACTCTGCACTTCTTCGCATTAAATCTTAATTTCCAAGCATTAGACCATTCTTCCAGCTTTTGTAGATCTTTCCTCATGTTAATCACTCCCTTGGGGGAGTCCACTCTCTTGCAAATTTTTGTCATCTGCAAAAAGACAGACCTTTCCATTCAGTCCTTCAGCAATATCACTCATGAATACATTGAACAGTGCCGGGCCCAGGACCAAACCCTGAGGCACTCCGCTAATCACCTTCCTTTCATCCGAATGAGCTTCATTTACCATTACCTTCTGTCTTCTGTCAGTCAACCAATTTCTGATCCAGTTTACCACCTTGGGACCCATCTCCAAACTACTGAGTTTATTGATAAGCCTCCTATGAGGGACAGTATCAAAGGTTTTGCTGAAATCCAGGTAGATGACATCCATCGCATTGCCTTGATCCAGTTCTCTGGTCAACCAGTCAAAGAACTCAATCAAATTTGACTCTTCACCTTCAACATTACTCACAATTACACACGCCCCTTTGTTTCTCTCCTCCCCTGCCTAACACTGCATCTCCCTCCTTTCTTCAGGATTTCAGATTTGTTTGGCAAGATCGTCCCTTGGTAAAACCATGTTGCCTCGGATCTTGTAACCCGCTGGTTCTGAGAAAGTTCACTATTCGCTCTTTCAGGAGCGTCTCCATTACTTTTCCCGCAACCGAGGTAAGGCTCACGGGCCTGTAGTTTGACACTTCTTCCCTGTCACCACTTTTGTGTAGAGGTACGACATCAGCCATTCTCCAGTCCTGAGGAACCTCTCCTGTTTCCAAGGATCTGTTGAAAACATGCTTTAACGGCCCTGCAAGAACCTCTCTGAGCTCTTTCAGTATCCTGGGATGTATCCCATCTGGTCCAATGGTCTTGTCCACTTTCAGTTTTGCAAGCTGTTCTAACACCTCATCTTATCTGAATGGTGTGGTATCTACTTCATTCCCATTTTTATATTTGGGAGTCACAGGTGGTCCTTCTCCAGGATTTTCTTTAGTAAAAACAGAGCAGAAGTATTTGTTTAGCAATTTCGCTTTTTCAATGTCACTTTCCACGAGTCCGTTCCCAGCACTTCTGAGTCCTGCAATTCCACCTCTGATCTACTTCCTTTCCCGAATATACCCGAAGAAAGTTTTGTCGCCGTACTTAACATCTTTAGCCATCTTTTCCTCTGCCTTTGATTTTGCTATTCTTATTTCTCTTTTTGTCTCCTTGAGTTTGATCCTGTATTCATTTCTGTGTTCCTCTGTTTGCAAGCTTTTGAATTTTGCGAAAGCTGTGTTTTTTGCCTTTATTTGAGCAGCCACTTCTTTGGAAAACCAAATAGGTTTCCTTCTCCTCTTGTTTTAATTTACTTTTCTTACATATTTATGTGTTTCCCCTTTTATTGCCCCTTTAAGTTTAGCCCATTGCAATTCCACTTCCCTTATCCCCTTCCACCCTGTCAGCTCCTCCTTTAGGTACTCGGCCATTTTATTGAAGTCAGTGTTTTTGAAGTGTAGGACTTTGAGCTTGCTATGATTGGACTGCACCTTGGCTTTTATCTCAAACCACACCATGTCATGCTCACAGGGGCACTCACCCAGACATTCAACATGCTATCACCGTTGGTGAGCACTAAATCCAGCGTTGAGCTTTCCCTGGTTGGTTCTATCACCATTTGTCTAAGTAACGAATCTTGGATAGCATCCACAATCTTTTTGCTTCTTTCCAGATTTGCAGAAGGAGTACTCCAATCCACATCGGGTAGACTACAGCAGTATGGATGACAGTGCCATCTCCTCTTTCCAACCCGATCCAGAGTGCTTCTTCTTTCCCCCATGCCCCCTGCATTTCAGCAGCTTTAATATTGCTTTTGACATACAAGGCTACTCCTCCTCCTTTTCCATTTTCTCTGTCTCTTCTGAATTGATTATAGCCAGGTATGGCTATATCCAAATCATGCGATTCATTAAATCATGTTTCTGCAATGGCCACAATGTCCAAGTCCTTTTCCACCATTACGGCTTCCAGGTCTGGAACTTTGTTGGCTAAGCTTCGAGCATTTGTGCTCATTGCTTTCCAGCATTTAACTGGCTTGTGTGTATTTTGCGTTGATTTTGTTCTACCCACTTCTTCCCACTTGTTTTTGATGTGTGGTTTAAAGGTTTGGTTGTTTCTGATGTTATTCTGCTTTTGCAGGGGGTGACATCCAGAACTTGACCTTCCCCATCCGTCACCCCCTTTTTCTAGTTTAAATGTATATCGACACACTGCCTGAATTTTTAACATAGGATTCTTTTCCCTGCGACAGAGAGATGTAGTCCATCAGCACAGTATAGTCTCTTCTTGGTCCATCTGTTTCCCCAGTTGCCAATAAATCTGAATCCTCGTTTGCACCATGTAGTGGTGCATCATTAACTGGAGGCCCTGTAAAATCATTTATGGTCCATAAATATATAGATTTTGAATTTGCCAATTGCCCATTTATTACCAAAGATTTTGTGTAGAACATTTTTGAAAAAAGATTTTTATTTATTTATTTATTTAGCATACATTTGTATACCGCTACTTCCAGCGATCAGGAGCGGTTTGATTATATGACGGAGGCTGTCAGATCAAGGACAAATTTCAAAAAATGTACAAAGTGATTTAGACGATTATATAACGGAGACGGTCCATTGCTACCATTTTTCTAGCAATGTGGTTTAGGAAGATTTTGTTGATGGATCTATGGATAGACTGAAATCTGCTTCAGCTGACTTAAATTTTTTAGAATCATCTAAGAATGATATTAGGGCACAAGCTACTATACTGATAACTTTGTCCACAGATATGGATAAAAATTTGGTATTAATAAGAAAACCACAAAAGAAGGAATTCTATCAGGCGCCAGGACCACATTGAGCTCCCATTCTGCCAGGGATGGGTGGATGGGAGGTTTGGAGTGCAATAAGCCCAACATGAATTTGGTGATGCACTTAGATGCACCTGGACAGAGTTGGACTTAAGTCCAGACCGTGAGAGGTGGAAGAGATACTGAAGGACCGAATGCGCTGGACCAGAAAATGGGTCCAATTTGTGCTCCAGGCACCATATGGAGAACCGGCACCACTTGAAGGCGTAAGCCCATCTCATGGAGTCCTTATGAGAGGCTAGAAGGATATCCTCCACCTCCTTGGTGAGGTTAAGGGGAGTTAAGGCAACCCGATTACCTACCAGAGGGACAGAGATCCCAAGCTGGGATGGAGGATTGAGCCCTCTTCCTGTGTCAGAAGTCTTAGGGAGCTCCTGAGAGGGACTGGTGGTTCTTTTGAGAGATGGAGCAGCAAGGGGAACCAGGGCTGTCTGGGCCATGAGGATCATTGATGCCCTGTCCCGTTGGGCCTTGAGGAGGATCGAGCTATCAAGGGTGTAGGAAGGTAGGCATACATCAGGCTGCCCAACCACGAAATAAGGAAGGCATCCGCCACCACCTGGGATGGGTGGGGTTGGGGACTGCAGAACCGGGGCAGCTGAGAATTTGTCGGGCTAGTGAAGAGGTCGAGGCTGGGAAAGCCCCACAGCCAGGAAAGCCCGCAAACTACCTCTGGGTCCAGGTGCCACTCATACGGCTGAATGACCTTGCTAACCCTTTCGGCCAAAACATTGTTCTGGCCCAGTAGGTAAACCGCCTTGAGGAAGATCCTGTGGCAGATTGTAAAGGAGCAAAGGGCCACAGCCTCCTGGCAGAAGTGGTAGGAGGTTGTGCCGCCCTGCTTGTTTACAGAGAACATCGTGACCTGGTTGTCTGTCTAGACAAGCACCGACTGGTGCCGCAGGTGGTACCTGAAGGCCTTGAGAGCGAGGAAGACTGCTCTGAGCTTGAGCAGACTGATCTGCTGCTGGCTCTCTTTGGAGGACCAGGCTCCCTGAGTGTGGAGCTCTCTGCAATGGGCACCCCAGCCCGTCAGGGAGGCATCTGTCGTGAGGACCCTCTGGGGGCTCAGGAGCTAAAAGGCCATCCCCACCTGCAGTTGCTGAACATCCTGCCACCAGGTTAGGGATTCTATCAGCTGATGAGACACTGTGATTCCATCGCAGAGTCGCCTGCTGGCCTGGGACCACTGAGACCGGAGATACCACTGAGCTGCCCTCATGTGGAGGTGGGCATCGGGAACCACGTGAACCGTACATGCCATGTGGCCCAGGAGACGAAGCATCATCCAGGCCGACACTGCACGGCATTGCCGTACTTCAGCCGCAAGGGCCACAAGATGCTCGACTCTGTTCTCAAATCGGGGTGAGTTGGGATTTCGGACAGTTGATCACAAAACCTAGGTGCTGCAAGACCTGGTTGGTACGGCCAGTGGTCTGCTCAGCTTCTGAGGCCATATCCCCTTTTACCAGCCAATTGTTGAGGTAGGGGAAGACGCAGGTCTTTTGAAGGTAGAGGTAGGCCGCCACTACCGCCAGACACTTGGCGAAGCAAAGGACCCTGTACTGGTAGTGGTCGCCTCTGACCATGAACCTCAGGAACTGTCTGTGACTGGAATTAATAAGGATGTGGGTTTAAGCATTCTTCAAATCCAAGGAGCATAGGCAATCTTTCTGCTGGAGAGAGGGCAGCAGTGTTCTAAGAGAGAGCATCTTGAATCTCTCGTGTACCAGGAACTTGTTGAGGTCCCTCAGGTCCATAATGGGCCTGAAGCCTCCCCTCCTCTTTGGGACCAGGAAGTACCTGGAATAGAAGCCTTTCCCCTTTCAGGGATGAGGCACAGCTCCATTGCCCCATCTCTGAGAAGGCCCGGTGTAGGGGAGGCTGAGGAGGTTCCCCAGGAAAGAAGAGTGGAAGAGTCTGTTCCACGTGCAGAAGGTAGCACCTGGAATGGGTCCACTGGTGGGTCCTGATATGGATCCACTGGTGGGAAAAGTGGACAGGTGTCCTCCAGTGGGCAGCTGGTCCTCCAGAGGAACAGGGTCTATGCAGATGGTGTCACAACCCTGACCCAGGCTGGGCTGGGGCCTGTGTCTGGGTCTTCTGACCCTTGGGTTTACATGGCCCCTGGCCTCTGTATTTGCCTTGGAGACCCTGATGAGGGGTCTGGGCAGTTGGGTAGGTAGGGCAGCTCCAATAAGGTTGACCCTTCAGGAGGAAAGGGGGCTTCTTCCCTTGTGGCTTCTTCCTGAGAGGAGTGTAAGTCTTTCTAGAGAGTTGGGTCTGAGTGACATACTTAGTCTCAATCTCTGTCTCCTTACCCTCCATTGGCTTGCCAAATAGCTGCTCACTGAGGCACGGGATATCCAGGAGTTTCTCCTCATTCACTGCTCAAGGTCTGAAGACTGCAGCCAGGCCTGGCGGTGGGCACCGATGCTGGGGGCAGCCACTCTGGTGCTAGACTCGAAGCCGTCATAAGCGGCTCTGGCGAGGTATTTGGAACACTCCACGACAGACTTTGTCAGAGCCTGGAAGCACTGCAGATGGTCCTCATTGAGGCCCATGGCATAGCTGCCAAGTTCCTTGGCCAGATCCTGCAGAAACATGCCAATGTAAAGTTGGTACGTCTGAATGTGGCAAGCCAGCATTGAGCCCTGGTAGCATTTGCACCTCAGGGCATCGAGCGTGCAGGACACCCTGTCCAATGGCACTGAAGAGTGCATTCTCAGGCTCTTTTGCTGGCACATGGACGACTCAACCATCATCGAGGTGTGAGGGAGCTGTGCTTTGCAGAATCCTGGCCCCTGCTGGACTCGATACATCGTGTCAAGTCAGCTCACAATGGGAACTGAGACTGGGGTCTCTCACATCCGGAGGAGAAGCCTGGTGAGGACTAAAAGCACAGGGACCATCAGGGTCTCTTTAAGCGATGCCTTGTACTGGAGGATATCTAATTCCTCCATACGTGGGTCCTCCTCCGACTCCATCGTGAGGGGAAGGGCCTGTGCCATATCCCGGACGAACTCGAGGAAAGAGGTATCCTTGGGTGGGGAACTGCACTTAAAAGCTGGGGGAGAAAGGTCCAGTGAAAGATCCCGGTGAGTCCAGGACTCTGGGGACGTCTCGACATCAGATTCCCAATCAGAGTAGTCTGAGGAGGACTCGACATCCTCTGGTTGCAGAAGGGCTGGTAATTCCGGTCCTGGGTGCTCCAAGGCAAGGGCATGGCTGGAGCAAGAGGCACTTGCCTGCAAAGATCTTGTTCCCGAGGATCGGGAGAGAGAACAAGATTCTCGCCGAGGATCTGCCCGAGGCATCTGGCTCTTGGCGATCGCAGCGGCGGCCCAGGGAGTCCTCGAGGTCAAGGTCCCTGCAGTCTCAGCGGGGCCAGGGGCAGGCACGCGCTGTAATGCAAAAAAAGCATGAAATGCTGCGTTCCAAGGCCAACATCTGTGCTTCCCACTTGGGGATCGCAACCATGAACACCGACACCTTTGATTTAATTAGTGGAGGAGGGATAGTAAGGAAATCCACAGTACTACCTTTTAACTTTCGAAAGGGAGACTATGATAAAATGAGGAAAACAGTTAAGAAAAAACTAAAAGGAGCAGTTGCAAAGGTTAAAGATGTACATCAAGCTTGGATGTTGTTCAAAAATACTATCTTGGAAGCCCAGACCAGCTGTATTCCACGCTTTAAGAAAAGTGGAAGGAAGTCCAAAAAACTGCCAGCAAGGTTTAAAGGTGAGGTCAGAGAGGCTGTTGTTGCCAAAAAAGCATCTTTCAGGAAATGGAAAAAAGAGCCAAACGACGAAACCTGGAAACAGCACAAGCACTGGCAAGTCAAATGCAAGGCATTGATAAGGCAGGCAAAGAGAGAATTTGAGAAGAAGCTTGCTGCGGAAGCAAAAACGCGAAATAAAGACCTTTTCAAGTACATTCGTAGCAAAAAACCTGTGAGAGAGTCAGTTGGTCCATTAGATGATAAAGGGGTTAAAGGAGCACTAAGAGGCGACAAGGTGATAGCGGAGAGACTGAATGAATTCTTTGCTTCGGTCTTTACTGAGGAAGATGTAGGGATGTTACCAATGACTGAAGTGGTATTTAAAGGTGCGGAAGAATTGAAGGAAATATCGATACATCGGGAAGATGTCTTACAACTATTAGATAAACTGAAGAGTAGCAAATCACCTTGGCCGGATGGTATACATCCAAGGGTGTTGAAAGAACTGAAATATGAGATTGCAGACCACTATCAGTAATCTGTGAACTATCATTAAAATCATCTCTAATACCCGAAGAATGGAGGATCACCAATGTAACACCAATTTTTAAAAAGGGTTCCAGGGGTGATCCGGGAAACTACAGACCGGTGAGCCTGACGTCAGTACCGGGAAAAATGGTAGAAACCATCATAAAGAATAAAATTACTCAGCATGTAGATAGTCACAACCTAATGGGAAACAGCCAACATGGCTTTAGACAAGGAAGATCTTGTCTTACTAATCTGTTATGTTTTTTTGAAGGAGTGAATAAACAGGTGGACAAAGGTGAGTCGGTTGATATTGTGTATCTGGACTTTCAGAAAGCCTTTGACATCAGAGACTTTTGGCAAAACTAAAGAGTCATGGGATAGGAGGCAGTGTACTATTGTGGATCAGGAACTGGTTAAAAGATAGAAAGCAGAGGGTAGGGCTAAATGGCCAATTTTCCCAATGGAGAAAGGTGAATAGTGGTGTACCCCAGGGATCTGTGCTGGGTCCGCTGCTTTTTGACATATTCATAAATGACCTGGAAAGTGGAATAACGAGTGAGGTTATCAAATTTGCAGATGACACAAAACTATTTAAAGTTGTTAAAACCCAAGAGGATTGTGAAAAATTGCAAGAGGATCTTGATAAATTGGAAGACTGGGCATCAAAATGGCAGATGAAATTTAATGTGGACAAGTGCAAGGTTATGCACCTAGGGAAGAACAACCCAAACTATGGTTGCACGATGCAAGGTTCCACATTAGGAACCACCACCCAGGAAAAAGATTTAGGCATCACTGTGGATACCATGTTAAAACCCTCGGCCCAGTGTGCAGCGGCGGCCAAGAGAGAAAATAGAATGCTAGGTATGATAAGGAAAGGAATGGAAAATAAAACAAAAGATATTATAATGCCTCTATATCGTTCCATGTTGAGACCGCACCTTGAATATTGTGTGCAATTCTGGTCGCCGTATCTTAGAAAGGATATAGTGATTTTAGAAAAGGTTCAGAGAAGAGCCACCAAAATGGTAAAGGGGATGGAAGGATACTCCTATGAAGAAAGGCTAAAAAGGTTAGGGCTCTTTAACCTGGAAAAGAGACGGCTGAGGGGAGATATGATAGAAGTCTATAAATTAATGAACGGAGTGGAACGGGTAAACGTAGATCGATTGTTTACCTTATCAGAATATAGAAAGACTAGGGGACATGCAATGAAGCTACAGGGTAAACTATTTAAGACTAATAAAAGAAAATATTTTTTCACTCAACGTGTAATCAAACTCTGGAATTTGTTACCGGAGGATGTAGTAAAGGCTGTTAGTGTAGCTGGGTTTAAAAAAGGTTTGGACAAGTTCCTGGAGGAAAGGTCCATAAACCATTATTAAGAAGTGACCGAAGATATCAATGCTTGACCCAGTACAAGCATTGTGGAACTTGTGTCTCTTGGGGAAACTGCTAGGTACATATGACCTAGATTGGCCACTGTTGGAAACAGAATACTGGGCTTGATGGACCTTGGTCTGACCCAGTATGGCATATCTTATGTTCTTATGTTCTTATGACACCAGAGTGACCAGGTCAGGCACCAAAGACGAGAGGGGGTCCTCGACAGGATTGGCCTTGGGAGAACGTGATCCATCACCAGAGGCCACAACCTCAGCCCTGGACACCTTCTGAGGGAGTTCCTTTTCTGGTTCCTCGGGAGCTCTGCAGGGACTAATAGAACAGGTATGGGACTTCCCCATGCTTGTCTGTTTCTCCGGATGAGGCTTTCAAGGTCTTCCTCTTCTTCATATGTGCACACTTCGGGGACCCTTGCTTGGAGTGTCGGCGGGCCCACGGAGGGGTCGCGGAGGCCTTATGCATGTCTGAAGATTTGGGAGGGGCCTTCGGGCATGAGGCTACCGGAGAAGCCAGGATTGAGTCTGCCTTTTGGAAGATGTCATCCTGCTAATGCTAACGGCTCTGTATGGCCTTCGCGGACATTTTCTTATACAAGGAGAATTCCTCCGGCTTGTGGTCAGCGCCCAAACACCAGAGACAGCAATCATGAATATCAGTAAGTGACATGTTTTTGGAACACTGATCACATTTCTTAAAGCCAGTGGCCATTGGGGGAAAAAGAACCCCAGTGAGGTTGAAGACCCTCGACGCAGCCAGCAGTTAAAAAAGACATGAAAGCACTGTGATGTAAAAAATCAATACTTTTTTCTGGGGAGATGAGACAAACGTTTGTAGGGGTCCATGGAAAAAAAGGGAGACTGAGCAAGTTGGCACCTTTGGGTGGGAAGGGGGCCAGGCATGCATGGTGGCATCTCCCAAAGGCTTCCATTGAAAGCTGGGGAGATGCTCCATGCAGGCTCCATCGGTGTTGACGTCACCCATATTTGAGGACTGACTTCCGGCTTGTTCCTGGAGAAAGAGAGAGATTGGGTGATGGCTGCGAGTGGAAATAGGGATGAGGTGATGGCTGGGGGAAGCAAGAAGAGAGAGAGAGATGGGGTGATGGCTGCAGTGGGGGGGGGGGGGAAGAAAGTGTGAGATCGGATGATTGCTGCTGCAGACATTGAGAAAGCCAGAAGTAGGCCAAGGGGAAGTGGCAGGAGGATGCCGGCCATGGGGCAGGGGAGGAGGAAGACAGGTAAAGTGAACATGGGATGGGATGAAGGGCATATGTGGGTCTGGAGACAGGGGACATGCTGGGAACAGGAGGAGAGAGAGTGAGAGGATGGGAGATACTGGATATCTGGGGGACGGGGATAGTGATGAGAAAGGGAGATGGTGGACACCTGGAAGGGGGTAAAGAAGGGAAGATGCTAGACACCTGGAGAAGGGGGTAAGGAGAAATTCTGGACTGAGAGGGAGGGGAAATGGATAGAAGGTGAGATACTAGATAGGGAGCAGGGTGAAGGGAAGAGAAAGAAAAATGCTGAACAAGGAGAAAAGAGAAGGGATATGGAGAAAAGAGAGAGATAGTGAGAGGATAGAGAAGGAGGGAGAGAGATGGGGAATGGGAATACTGGTGTGAGGGAGATGAAAAGTGTAGGTAAATGCAGTGAAAAGGGAGAGACTGAGCTGATTGAGGAGGAGGGGCAAAATCAGAATGGATAGAGAAGCAGAAAAATAAATGGAAGAATGCTGAAAGATCAATGTCAGATGTAGAAGAGGAAATGAAGACAGGAGGTGAGAAAAGAAATAACAAATGGACAGGTCATCTTGGGAACAGTGTTAAGAGAAGACAGATTGGCCAGACATATAGAAAAAAATAATTTTATTTTCAATATTATGATTAGAAAATGCCAGTTTTAGGAATTTACATCTGCAATTTTTATATTTTGCATAGTACAGTGGGGAAATGCATCACTGTTTCTATTTCTTTGGTGATTCGTTTGCTTGGAAGTGATATTCTTGCTGTCATGAGATAGACGGGGAGAAGAGAATGACCCTTCTTCCCTCCCCACCCCCTATTGTGCAATCCTGGAACTAAACCTCCTTCCCCACTGCTGATGCTGGATAAGTGTCCCAGTTTGCCTCTAAAAAAATCTGGTAACCTTATACAAACAAATTGCAAGAGAAAAATACAGAAAAAATAAAGCAACCCTAAATCACATCATAGAACCTATGTCTCAAATTTCTCAGCCTCTCAGACAAAATGGAACTAGCCTTGGAGACATACTACATTTCAAAAGTGGACCCTTATAATTTTCTAACAAAATCAGAGAGCTGATTTGGAATGATACTGTTAATCCCATGGCAATCCTCGCCTTTATCACTGCTCTTGCTGAAACAGTCTTCCTTTCTGCAGGCTCCTATGTTGTCCCATTCCTACATCTCCTTCTGTGCATGATGGACCTGAGAAAAACAATCACCACTGGAAAACAGGGCCAGTCCCAGAGATGATTAAAGGTGTTCATGTCCTAGGCAAATCAGAAGCTTTACATCCCCTCCCCTTGGCTATCAAATATATTTTTGGGACCGGCATAGGTAATGATTGCAGTTCTCCAATGTTATACGAGGTCATTCATGGATTGGAGATAGTACAATCAGAGACTGACTTTGCTAGAAACCATTTACAGCCATGCTCATGCCCTCCTCAGCTGAGGGAAGGGGTGGCCCTTGGAATGCTACAGTCAGAAGCACTCTTTTGAAGCCACAGCAGTGCTCCCCAGGTACTGCCATCTATGGTGCCTTGTCAAAAACCATTGAGACCCTGAAGCAGCGACGTCCCATGAATTACACAGGATGAACACCCCTAAAGCTGACTGCTGTCAGGTTACTTAATCCCTCTTCAGCTGAGTCAAACAAAATCTACATACTGTTCTCTCACTAAAGGATCTATGTTTTGTAGAATTTGTACTAAATAGCAGTTTTAATGGAAGCCTTTGAAATGGCAGGTAATGTGACTGATTTCACTGTCTGTTGGACCCTGTATATAGCTCTACCATTTTGCATAATATATCCTTAAAGCCATTCTGGAACTACGTAAATCTAGTGATCTCAGAAGGGTCACGATCCTTCTGTTGCAGATGTTTTTCCATCTTCAAGTCTTTCTCCCATTTCATTCTTGTTTAATGGGATAGCTGAGTATGCGGCTGTAAGCAGACATGTGTACCACTTTGTATTGTACTCTATCTAGCAAGGAAAACTGCAGTTAGTCATCATTATATTGTGACATTCTGTCATTGGGCAATGAACTAAATGACAAGAGGCTGACATCCTGTCACAGATGGAAAGTAGCATATGAATGACCTACTTCTCGCTGGAAAAGCAGTTATATGTATAACATTTCCAATTTAATATATTATTAGATAGTCAAGTAGATGGGTATGGGCAAAAAGATATTTTTTTTCTAAACAGAAACGTGACAGTCAGTAAGTAGAGTGATTTTGCTTATATTTTTTTATTTTACTTAAGATCATTTATTTGAATTACAGATAATTAGATACGAGGAGGGAAATTTTCAAAAATCTTTCCGTCCATAAAACAGGATTTTATTCAGAAACGGAGCATTTGAAAATTGCCCTACCCATACACCATGTATGTATAGCCAACACAAGCGGAAGTGTTGTTCATGCATATTGGGGAGCCATTCCTGGGAATTGGGTTGGAGTGAAGAGAGCAGATATATGTATACTTTTGGATTTCCAAAAGCCTGCGCATAAGTTTTCATGGAATAAGTACCTGCAGAAATAATAGGGGTAAATCTGTGCACATACTTTTCCAAGCGAATTTTCAAAGGGAAATTCTGTCCTTTGATAACTGATCTACAATCTGCAGGTAAAAAGAACCCCTAGCTTTTACAGATATGCACTTTATTTAAAAGATGCCTAATTGATGATATTATTGCCTAAGGGGGTTATTCTGAGAAACAAATAGCGGCAGCCCCCAACTAACCTCCCCACTGGTTGTGCGAGGAAGTTAGTTGGGGACAGGGAAGAGGAGAGTGGGCGGTCGTCAGCCCTGTACTTACAGGGCTGATTTTAATGTCAGCCCTGTACATCCAGGGCCGACGATATGGCTGGGGAGGTTATTCCACCTCCAAGGCGCAGAAGGGGCTGGGGGTGCCAGAGTTTCTTCCCCATAGCCTATCCCTGGCTTTAGGAGGCCGGATCAGGGGTTGGGCTGCGGGGAAAAAACCTTAATTGTTGGCAGCCAGCATCACGTCATTTTAATGGAGCCGCGGTGCCATGGCAACAGGATGCCATAGCGCCGCAGCTCCATTTAAATGCCTGACTGAGCTATCCGGGCAGTGCCTGTACATGCAGGCCAAGACTGAATCGCAATCCCAGCCTGCATGTACAGGCCTGTTCGTGATTCTGATCCTGCGGGGCTAGACATGCCCAGCAGGATCAGAATCGCGATCCTCTTTGTAGGTCCAGCTTAGACCGGATGTACAAAGGAGATAGCTGTGCGGGACAGAATCAGGCCCTAAATGTGTTAGTCAAACAAAACTTACCAAAGCAGGAAACAAGCATATGAGCAGAATAGGGTCAATCTAATAAAATTTCCATGTTCCTAAATTAGATTCCTAAATTTAGATTTTCAACTGAGATTCACCTATATTTAGGAATCTACAATTAGGATCCTCAATCTAGGCCTGCAATTCATGGGAGCAATATTTCAAAGGAATGTTTTCAGATAATAGGTATTTACCCAATGAAAAAGCTCTCAAAAATTGCCCGGTTCCTTTGTGGGGAGGAGGGGGGAGGGAGGACTATGCACACTATTGATCGTACATATATTTTTTCCCATTGGGAAAAGAGGCGGTACTGTAATATGGCTACAGCAAGCCCAAAAGAGCAAGTGTGAGATTTCATTTTGAAATCCTGGTACTGTACCTGCTTTTCACAGCTTTGACATGCATGTCACAGAATAGTCAGCTGAAGTTGTAAATAGCCCCAAACCAAAAGAGAGCATGCATGGGCCTTGGCAGGTCAAGAAGGCTCTAGCTGGACTAAGCACATGTTGCCTGCAATGATTTATGAAGCAGGTATGATAGAAGCATTGTTTTGAGGCATAGCCACTTCCTCTGTGGAAAACTGTTAAATAGTAGCATAGTATGAGAAGGCAGATAAAGATCAGTATGGTCCATCTAGTCTGCTAGGTAGCTAGGGTGGTTGTAACCGCTGCTCCGTGCAAGTCACTCCCTCTCTATGCCTTTGTTTAAGGCTGTACCCGCCGCTCCATGCAAGTCACCCACCCCCCTCTATTTTTAATGAAGTATAAAATATATTTAAATTTGCTTTGATTTCATTCCCTTGCTATAAAGAGGTGCTGGTGAAGAATACTGTGTATGACATGACTGCCTGTGTATATCATGGACTGCTACACTGTGGGGTATGTCTACTAAGTACCAGTAAGGGCACAAAGGGGCCGTTAGCAGGCATTAACATGCATGCTTGGTGCCCTTAATGCCTGATGTCCTGTTAACACCCACTAACTAGCCACTAGCATCCTTACCGCTAGAACACCCTCTCCCCACCCCAGTCTTTAAAGTACAAAGAGGTCCTTAACGCTGCCGTTTGCAGTTGCAGAATAGTGTACCCTTACCGCTGCTTAATAAACATACCCCTGTGTGTGCCTCTCCCATGCCATTTTGAATTGTCACTGTATTTGCCCCCACCACCTCCATCAGAAGAGCATTCCAAGAAAATATTTCCTGATGTTGTTTTAAAGTTTACCACCTTGAAACTTCATTGTATGCCCTCTAGTTCTACAGCTTCCCCATCTTTGAAAAAGGTTTGTTTGTTTGTTTGTTCATTAATACCCTTTAAGTATTTATAGGTCTTGAAGGACTACAAAATGGGACTGCTATTCTGGAGAGAGATCTATAATGTAAGTATTAACTTCTGGGAATTTTTCTAAATCTTGGGGAAAAAGGAATTCTTTAAATTAAAACTGATTAATCTGTGTAAATTAGAATCCAGTGTATCTGTTAAATCAATCATGGCCTACTATCAGCAAAGAGCTTTCAGTTTAAATTAAAAACTCAGCAGGTAGCTTTTAGTTTAAGTTTAAAACCCAGCAGAGAGCTTTCAGTTAAATTTAAAACCCAGCAGAAAGTTTCTCATTTAAATGTAATAGTCAGGGCCTAGTATCAGCAGAGTGTTTAGTTTACATTAAAAACTCAGCAGGTAGCTTTCAGTTTAAGTTTAAGACCCAACAGAGAGCTTTCAGTTTAAATGTAAAACCCAGCAGAGAGCTTCTAGTTTAAATTTTATACTCAGTCAGGGCCTAGTTTCAGCAAAGAGCTTTAATTAAATCAGAGTATAACTTAGCATAAAAGGAAAAATAGGGTCAGTATTCTTTGAGTAATAAATTGTTTCTAGAGATCTTTACAAAGAGGCCTTCTAAATAGGGGGCAAGAGACCTGCGAAATTGTTGTAAATAGGTGATAAAGCCAAGTGACAGATCAAAGGGGCATTTTGAAAGACTCCTTCTATCAAAGCAAGGGCTGTGTGAATCACCCAGGAAATTGATCACAGATTACTTTAGAAGCACAGGTCTTGGACCTGTGTAGCAAGCAGCCTTTACTAAGTGTTAGTTCCCTCCCTCCCACCCAGACTCCCACCTGCTCCAGTCATAATCCTAGCTTTATAGGGTCTTACACCTATTAAAGGGGGAGTGGTATTCACATTCTCTTCTAGGTTCAGCTAATAATCTTCAACAGGAATAGATGAGTTAAGGCCCTGAAAGAAATTAATATTGAGGTGAACAAAGTCCCTTAAACTTATTTGGTATAGTTGTACAAGTATCCCTAGTAACTAAAAACAACTTAAATAACTAAACAAAACTTTAAAACTAAGATGCAGACTGCAGTCCAGCAGCGAGATGGGGGTTATCCAGTCTTTTGTATTGAGTGTCACATGCATGATTTTCTCCCAGTTGGTGAAAGGTCTTATGTGTGCACTAGGTGCAAGGAGCTCTTTGCCCTCAGGGAAAGGGTGCGATCTCAGGAGGCTAGAATAGCAGACTTGGAAGACATAAGAAAGTCAGAGAGGTACATAGACGAGACCTACAGGGACATAGTATTAACACACCACCTCCAGTCTGGCAGCCTGTTAGCTGCCATGGAGAAGAGAGGTTTCGTGAAAGGACAGCATCACCTTGGTGAGACAGGAAGTGATCCTGTAGCTAGGACCTATCCACCAGGAGATGTAACACCCTCTTGCATTGAGGAGGATTCTCCAGGACCATGTGCCCATGAGGGAAAGATTAATATGGCCGTTATAGTGGGTGATTCAATAATTAGGCATGTAGTTAGCTGGGTGGCAGGTGGACGTGAGGATTGACTGTTAACATGCCTGCCTGGTGCAAAGGTAGCAGAACTCATGCGCCACAGACAAGGTTTTAGATAGCACTGGGGAAGAGTCTGCTGTCTTGGTATATGTTGGTACCAACACAGAACTTGAAATCCAGAACTTCCGGGGCAGCATTCTCTGAAATGCTTCCGTGCCACACACAGGGCCAAAAGAAAGTGAGAGTTCCAGAGTCTCAATGTGTGGATGAGACGATGGTGCAAAGAAGAGGGTTTTGGATTTGTTAGGAACTGGGCAACTTTCTGGGGAAGGGAGGGACTTTTCTGAAGGGATGGGCTCCATCTTAACCAGGATGGAACCAGGTTGCTGGAATTAACATTTAAAAAGGAGACAGAGCAGCTTTTAAACTAAATAGGGGAAAGCTGACAGTCGCCCAAGAGCGTCCCTCCTCTCCTCCAGAGTGTACATATTTAGGTCTTCAAGTCTCTTCTCATAAGTCTTCTGACTTACGGCTCAGAATCATTTTGATCGCCTTCCTCTGAACTGCTTCCAACCTTTTTATATCCTTTGCGCGATACGGTCTTCAAAACTGAACACAATATTCCAAGTGAGGCCTCATCAGCAACTTGTACAGTGGCATTAGTACCTCTTCCTTTCTGCTGGTAATTCCTCTCTGTATGCAACCCAACATCCTTCTGACTTTTGCCACCGCCTTGTCACACTGTTTCACCACCTTGAGATCATCAGAAACAATCACACTGAGGTCTTTCTCCTGGTCCATGCAGATCAATCTCTCACCCCCTATCGCATACAATTCCCTTGGATTTCTGCTTCCCAAGTGCATGACACTGCACTTCTTCACGTTAAATCTTAACTGCCAAGCATTAGATCATTCTTCCAGCTTTTGTAGATCTTTCCTCATATTATCCACTCCCTGAGGGGTGTCCACTCTGTTGCAAGTTTTGGTGTCATTTGCAAAAAAAGACAGACTTCCATTCAGCCCTTCGGCAATATCACTCACAAATATATTGAACAGTACCGGTCCCAAAACCAAACCCTGGGGCAGACTGCTAATCACCTTCCTTTCATAAGCCTCCTATGAGGAACAGTATCAAAGGCTTTACTGAAATCTAGGTAGATCACATCCATTGCATGCCCTTGATCTAGTTCTCTGGCCACCCAGTCAAAGAACTCAATCAGATTTGTTTGGCAAGATCATCCTTTGGTAAAACCATGTTGCCTCGGATCATGCAACCTGTTGGTTTCAAGAAAGTCCACTACTGGCTCTTTCAGGAGCACCTCCATTACTTTTCCTGCCACCGAAGTAAGGCTTACTGGCCCGTAGTTTGTCACTTCTTCCCTATTACCACTTTCGTGGAGAGGTACCACATTAGCCCTTCTCCAGAGTCCCGTGGAACTTCTCCTGTCTCCAAAGATCTATTGAAAACATCCTTTAAAGGCCCTGCAAGAACTTTGAGCTCTTTCAGTATCCTGGGGTGTATTCCATCTGGTTCCATAGACCTGCCACTCAGTTTTGCAAGCTGTTCTAACACATCATCCTTTTGTGAATGCTGTGGTTTCTACTCCATTCCCATTTGTATATTTGTCAATCACAGGTGGTCCTTCTCCAGGATTTTCTCTAGTGAAAACAGAGCAGAAGTATTCGTTTAGCAATGTCGCTTTTTCAATGTCACTTTCCACGAATCCGTTCCCAGCATTTTTGAGTCCTGCAATTCCATCTCTGATTTTCTTCTTCTCCCGAATATACCTGAAAAATGTCTTGTCGCCACACTTCACATCTTTAGCCATCTTTTCTTCTACCTTTTATTTTGCTATCCTTATTTCTCTTTTTGTCTTTTAGTTTGATCTTGTATTCTTTTCTGTGTTCCTCTGTTTGCGAGCTTCTGAATTTTGTATAAGCTGTGTTTTTTGCCTTTATTTGTTCAGCCACTTCTTTGGAGAACCAAATAGGTTTCCTTTTCCTCTTGTTTTTATTTACTTTCCTTACGTATGTATCTGTTGCATCTTTTATTGCTTTCTTTAGTTTAGCCCATTGCAATTGCACTTCCCTTAACCCCTCCCACCCTACCAACTCCTCCTTCAGGTACTTGGCGATTTTACTGAAGTCAGCATTCTTGAAGTCTAAGACTGAGTTTGCTGTGATTGGATTCAACCTTGGCTTTTATCTCAAACCACACCGTGTGATGGTCACTGCTGCAAACATGGGCACCCACCTGCATATTCAACATGCTATCTTGTTGGTGAGCACTAAAACCAGCATGGAGCTCTCCCTGGTTGGTTCCATCACCATGTGTTTAAGTAACACATCTTGGAAGGCATCCACAATTATTTTACTATTATTTTACTTCTTTCCAGATTTGCAGAAGGAACACCCCAATCCACATCGGATGGATTAAAGTCACTCAATATGATCACTTCCCCCTTCATGGCTATCTTTGCAATATCAACAATCAATTTGCTATCCATTTCTTCGGTTTGAGTTGGAGGCCTGTAGACCACACCAGTATGGACGACAGTGCCATCTCCTCTTTCCAGCGCAATCCACAGCGCTTTTTCTTTTCCTCATGTCCCCTGCATTTCAGCAGCTTTGATATTGCTTTTGACATACAGGGCTACTCCTCCTCTATTTCTATCCTTTCTATATTTTTAAATAGATTATAGCCAGCTATGGCTATATCCCATTCATGTGACTCGTTGAACCATGTTTCTGTAATGACCACAATGTCCAAGTCCATTTCCACCATTAGGACTTCCAGATCAGGAACTTTGTTGGCGAGGCTTCGTGCATTTGTAGTCATTTATTTTCAGCATTTGTTGAATGGCTTGCCTGCCTTTTGCATGGGTTTTGTTCTACATGCCCCTTCCCGCTTGCCATTGATATGTTGTTCAAGTGTGTGGCTGTTTCCAATGTTGCTTTTCTTTTGCTGGGAGTGTTATACTGAACTTGACCTTCTCCATCCGTCACCCCCTTTCCCTAGTTTAAATGCCTGTCCACATAATGCCTGAATTTTTCACTTAGAATGCTTTTCCCTGTGGCGGAGAGATGTAGTCCATCAGTACAGTATAGTCTCTTGTTGACCCATATGTTTCCGCAGTCACCTATATATCTAAATCCTTCTTGTTTGCACTAGGTTTGGAGCCATGTATTAAAGTTGTTTTTGTGATGCAGCCTTTCTGCCCCCTTACCATGAACAGGTAGAACTTCTGAGAATGCCATAGTTTTAGCAATGGGCCTGAGTTTCTCTCCCAGAGTCTGGAAGTCCCTTTGAACTGCAGAGGCACTGTTTCTAGCCAGGTCATTTGTACCCAAGTGGATGACAATATCAGTTTTGGAGTGCTCACTTTCTGCACTAACTATACCAACAATTTGGTTTGTATTCCTGCTGGCTGAAGAGCCTGGGAGGCATTTGACCATCCTCTCTCCTTTGAGCTGTGTTCCCAGGTCGGTGCCTCTGATGATGGAATCTCCAATGAGGTGTAGTTTTCTGTTTTGTCATTTTTTTCTTCCTATTTGGTACATTATCAGTAGATTTGGCATTACGTCTATCATTTAAGGGCACTTCAGTTTCCATCGATTGGGCACCCTCTTTATCCAAGTCTGAGAAGGATTTATGCAGGGATCTTGATGTATAGGGTGTCTCTGCGTTACAGGTCGCAACCTACCAGAGCCCACTGTGATCCATTTGTTCCTGGGCTGTTTGATTCTTCGTGGAAGCGGTGATGGATTTTGTTCAGTTTGTAACCTAGAGGAAGTGTGTTTAATTGCAGCTAATTCTTCCCTTAGTAGAGTTAATTCTTTATGCATAGCAGCTAACCTGAGGCATACAGGGCAAGCTCTTAGGATCCAAATGATTCTTCTTGGAATGAAAGCACCACAGTTATTGCAGTCAATATATGACATTTTGACTCAGCTGTCCTAGGAGGAGAAAAGAAAAAAGTGGGTGTAACACCTAATTAAACTCAGAAGTCAATGTATATGATGACTATATAGGCAATGCAACCCAGGGGAGGGTGGGGTGAGGGGTAGGTTGGGCGGTAACCTACTTGTCCTTTGCCAGTAGGCCTTCTATGAACAGAGGGCACACTCGGATATCTGGTTTAAAGGCTATGCAAGGAACACAGACAGGCTGAAGATCCCTAAAAACCTATATGCAACAGGTAAAGTTTTATCAAAAGACAGGCAATGATAAAGTTTGAAAGTCTTAGTTGAGTGTGTAGTCTCTTGAAGTTCTGATATCAGACTGGTTCAGGTATTTGGTCAGTGGTAGAGCAGCTTTAATTTAATTAGTCCCTCCCTGTAAGGCAGGCTTGCAACAGACAAAGGAAACGAAAAAATTCAAACTGAAATCTTACTGCTATGTATCAGCCTACTAAGCAAGATCCCTAAAAACTTATATGCAACAGGTAAAGTTTTATCAAAAGACAGGTGAGCAGATTGATATAGTATCTGGATTTTCAGAAAGCCTTTGACAAGGTCCCTCATGAGAGACTCTTGGCAAAATTAAAAAGTCATAGGATTGGAGGCAGTGTAGTATTGTGGATCAGAAACTGGTTAAAATATAGAAGTCAGAGAGTAGGGCTAAATGGCCAATTTTCTCAATGGAGAAAAGTAAATAGTGGAGTAAGAAATAATAAATTGAAATTGGGCAAAACATATGGCCCATTGAACCAGATGGGGATTCAGCCATCTAGCAGCCTCAATATTAAGTAATTCTTTTGATTCATAAAGATCATACCTGGGAAGATAGCTTATTCCTGTGAATGTCTCCACTCTTCCAGAGCCCATTTTATGTTTCACCAGTGAGAATTTTTTAGAGCGAGAACCATATGAGTTGGGAGAGGAATCTGGATCTGGCCTTAGTTACAGTACCACTACTGCCCCAACTTCTGAGGCATTGACTTCCACTATGGAAGGTTTAGCTGGTCAGTTGACATAAGATCAGAGCCAGTACAAAGATTTGCTTCAGATTGCTGAAGACTTACAGAGCTTGGAGATTTTTAGGCATTCTTCAGAGTCCCTTTATGGATCAACGCTGTGAGTGGAGCCACTACCTTCAGAAATTTCTAAATAAAATATCAGTAATAGGTAGGGCACCCCAGAAAGCACTGAAGAGCCTTCAGTCCACCTTGTCTGAATCCATCTCAAAGCCTTGGTCTAGTGTTATATAGCTTAATGGAAAAGATCTGTAGTCATACCAATACTGAAGAAAGGTGATCCGACTGACTATGGAAATTATTGCACAATCCCTCTGATCCCACATGCCAGGAATATTCTACTCAAGATCCTTCAGTGGAGACTACAACCATACCTTGAACAAGAACCACCTGAAGTGCAAGCAGGGTTCAGGAAAAGGCAAGGAACAAGAAACATCATCGTGGATTTGAGATGGAACCTTGGCAAGACAAAAGAATACCAATGTTTTATATATATATATATATATATATATTGTGATGAGGAGAGTATGGCTGAGCCCATGGAATTGGAAGAAAATCAGTCATTTACCTTTAAGGGAAGAGACAGACTAGGAATCAGTAGCTCTCAAACTGCAGGCAAAGAAAAAAACACGCAGCTACTGAGGACAGGACACACCCAAGCTCTGCTAATCTAAGGGCAGGCTTGGACGCTAATGAGAGACACCTGGGGGAAGGGCAGTGCACGGTAGTTCACAGACACTCTTATAAACCCAGGGAAACAGAAGGGATTCAGACTCAGTCTCAGATTTAGCTTGAGAAGGGCAGCACCACGGGAAGAGAGTCTCAGTCTTAGACTCAGCTTGAGAGGGGCAGCACTACGAGAGGGCAGCACACAAAACGACACCCTGGAAAGGGAGAGACAGGGAAGCAGCTCGCTGGAGAATTCAGTGGTAAGAGAAGCACCAGAGAAAGGCCCAGAGAGTTCACTGTGGAGGAGAACGATGGAGACTTCCGGGGGATTCTCAGAGGTGAAAGCCCTAGTCAGAAAGAAAGCCAGGATTGCAAGGAAACTGCAATTGGTTTTAAAACTAGGAGAGCTGTGCCAGAGAGAAGTGCTGACAAGGTTCAGGCTGCAGTGACAACTGTTCCTGAAACAGCTAAAGAGCTGCAACGTCCAAAAAGGTGCGTGAATAAAAGTGTAGCCAAAAGTGCTGTAAGCCAGTTAGAGGCATTGTGTCATTTGATGCACCTGGTGGAAACCCTGTGCATGGGGAAAAGCCTCAGTGGAGAAAAGTTCTGGAACTTTTAGAGAATATTAAGCCTGAAGTTTTGCATGCTGGTTTAGAGCCAGATTTACTAGGCACAGGTCCTGAAGAAATGAAGATAGACTATTATGAATCTGATGAAAGCTCTGAAGATTCAGTAATGGATTGTTCTTTATGTGAGAAGACAGAATAAAAGTTCTTGGATAAGAGAGAAAGGTATAACCTGACTGTCCTCAAAGGCAGTGTGAAAACAGGGAGAATTGTGTTTAGCCAGGAATGCTAAGAACCCTGTTTGCTGAAGAGAGGATATTTCTTATGGGTTTGAAGAAAGGAGAAAACCATGTTTGATTGCTGAATCGCTTGAAAACAGCAACCTATGTTAAAGGCTACTAAAAAGCAGCTACATTGTTTTGTTTGGTATAAATGCCTATGGATAATTGTTTGGAGAGAGAATCCTGTTTGTTTGCATTGAGCCTTAATGCTCTTTTGGAAAAGAAATAAAATTCCTGTGTTTTGCCTTGTAAACCCTCGGTTTCCACACTACTTGTTTTTCTGAGCAACACAACTACAAATCCCAGCAGCCCTGGCTCTGGGTGAGGAAAACTCCTTAATTAAAGGACTAACAAGTGCAGCCCTAGGCTTATAGGCTGTTGCCTTGGGCCAGGGGCCTCCACAATATATATGTGTGTGTGTGTGTGTGTGTGTGTGTGTGTGTGTGTGTTTGTGTGTTATTGACAGCCTTTGTGTAAATCATGAAACTCTCTGGGCCACATTAAGAAGCATGGGTATGGCAAAACACCTAATAATTTTCATGTACAACATTTACACATATCAAGAAGCAACAGTTCGAACAGAACAAAGTGAAACTGAATGGTTTAAAATCAGCAAAGGTGTACAACAAGACTGTATATTTTCCCCATACCTGTTCAATTTATATGCAGAACAAATCATCAGAGAAACAGCACTGTATGAGGACAACCAATGTGTGAAGAATGATGGAAGACTCATCAGCCATCTTTGCTATGCTGATGAAACCATGTTACTGGCTGAAAGTGAAGAGGATCTGAAAAATCTGTTTATCAAGATCAAGGAACAAAATCTTAAAATAGGCCTGCACCTTAATATGAAGAAGTGAAAGAGCCTGAGAACTGATAAAATCAATTTCATCTTTGATGGAGAAGAAATAGAAATAGTAGACAACTTTAACCTGGAAGATTCCTTCAAATTATGGTGCTGGTGAAGACTACTGTGTATACCATGGACTGTCTAAAAAAACAAATCAGCAGATATCAGAGGAGATCAAACCTAAGCTCTCTTTAGAAGCTCAAATGATAAGACTTCGACTTTCATACTTTGGACACATCATGTGCAGAGAAAGACCATTAGATAAAGACATCATACCTAGCACGATTGAAGGTCAATGCAAAAGAGAAAGGCTGGCAATGAGATAGATAAATATAATAACAGCAGCAATGAATGCCACTCTATCAACATAAGAACATACTGTAAAAACATAAGAAATGCCATACAAGAACATACTGTAAAAACGTAAGAAATGCCATACTGGGTCAGACTAAGATCCCTTAAGCCCAGTATCCTGTTTCCAACAGAAGCCAATCCAGGTCACAAGTTCCTGGCAGGTTCTCAAAAGGCACACAGATTCCACAATGCTTGCCTGGGGCAAGCAGTGGATTTCCCAGGTCCTCTTTAATAATGGTTTATGGACCTTACCCCAAGAACTTGTCCAAACCTTTTTTAAACTCAGCTACACTAACAGCTTTTACTACATCCTCTAGTAACAAATTCCAGAGTTTGATTACATGTTGAGTGAAAAAATATTTTTCTTATTATTCTTAAATGGGTTGCATTGTAGCTTCATTGAGTGTCCCTTAGTGTTCTACTTTTTGATGGCATAAACAACTGATCTCCGTTTACCCGTTTCATTCCGTTCATTAATTTAAAGACCTCTATCATATCTCCCCTTAGCCGTCTCATTTCCAAGTTTAAAAGTCCTAACCTTTTAAGCCTTTCCTTATAGGGGCAATCTTCCATCCCCTTCTTTTTAAGATAGGTGCCCAGAATTGCACACAATATTCAAGGTGCGGTTGACAATGGAAAAATACAGAGGCATTATAATATCCTTGGTTTTATTCTCCATTCCTTTCCTTATGATTCCTAGCATTCTATTTGCTTTCTTGGTCATCATTGCACACTGGGCAGAGGGTTTCAACATATTATCCATGATGACACCTAAATCTTTTTCCTGGGTGGTGGTTCCTAATGTGGAACCTTACATTGACTTGCCACTTGACTGAAGAGCGAACACAATTTAGGACAACTCTCCACAGAGTCACCATGAGTCGCTATTGACTCAATGGCACATAACAACAAAAAAGTGACTCTGCCTTTGCTCTTACATATTTTTTGAGCTTAGAAAAAAGCCGGTGTTGTAGAAGTCAAGACAGGAGCTCTGTAACATGCTGCTTATAAATGGCCACGTTTGGAGAAAACACCATGATGTTATCAAGATAGACTACCATGTATTCTGAGAGAAGATACCAAAACACATTGTTGACAAAGGCCTGAAAGACAACTGTAGCATTGCAAAATCAGGAGTTTCATTGGTTATCAATATTGCAAAGAATCAAATTAAAAATTTGTTAACTGATTTTTAAGTCAATAAGGGATAAATACCTCTACCTATCTTTGGGATTTGTTGGTGTTACCTCTACCAACATCCTTGCTATCTAGTCCTTGAAATCTGCAAAGTTGCCAGCAATGGTTGAAGTTCCCATTTATGGAACTCTTTGGAGATCAATATGTTACTGTTCAGGAAACAACTAAAAGCTTTATTTATGGAGGCATTTAATTGATTGGCAGAACTGATGTGATACAGAAAGCATAAGTTATAATCTATCAAGTTAAGTACTGCTGATTTTAATTGGTTAGTTAGTGGTGCTGGATTCTCAGGCTTATTCTCATCAATTGCAAACTCACCTTCAAGATCCTTTGGTTTATCAGCTTTTGGCAGCAGATCCAACTATAGTATTAAAACGTACCATTCAATCCCTCATAGATGAGGCATTTACATCGGGATGGATCACTTTGAAAGAAAAAAAGTTTTTGCTACCAACCCATCCCTTGGTTCCTACTTTGTATTTGGTCCCAAAAATCCACAAATCATTAATATCTCCTCCGGGAAGACCTATAGTCTCCTGTCGAAATTCGATTTTGGAGCCCCTTTCTATTTTCTGTGACAAGTTTTTGAAATTAGAGGCAAGAGAGGTACCATCATATCTAAGAGATTCTACCCATTTTCTGCAGTTAACTTCTAATTTTATAGTGCCTTTGGGAGCTTATTTAGTAACTCTTGATGTCACCGCGCTCTATACCAATATTGACCAGGTTGAGGCATTAGAATTATTAGAGCATTCTTTTCATTCAGCTCCAGCCCGTCTTCCACGGTCTTTTTTATTGGATTTAGCACGTCTGGTATTAACTCAAAATTATTTCTTGGCAGATGGTAACTTTTACAAACAAATCTCCGGCATAGCTATGGGCGCCACTCTGGCCCCGTCTTTGGCTACTCTTTATTTGGGGAAAATGGAAGAAGCATTCATTAAAAGTTCTCCACTGTACCAACATGTAAAGTTGTGGAGAAGGTTTTTAGACGACATATTTTTTCTATGGACGTCGGATTGTTCCACACTTCATTGCTTCTTAGGTTGGTTGAACCAACTTAAACCCAACATTAAATTTACTGAACATATTGCTCAAGATAAGATAGAATTTCTCGATATGCCAATTATGGTTGAAGATGGTAAATTGGTATCCTCATTATACCGAAAAACAGTTCAGAGAAACAGTTTGCTGCATTATCGGAGCAATCATCCTGGTCCCCTTAAGCGTGGCCTTCCCTTTGGACAGTTTTTGCGTCTTAGACGTCTTTGTTATTCAATTGGGGATTTTAAACAGCATGCCTCGGAATTAACAGATCGGTTATTGGTTAGGGGCTATCCATTTAGAGTCATTTCACAAGCTTATCGGAGAGCGAGATATATACACAGAGAATGGCTATTGGACCCCCAATACTCTTCAAATAGATCGAATGAATCGAATATGATGGTCGGTATATTGCCCTATACAGAAAAGAGTTCAGAGGTGGCAAAAATCTTACGCTCCCATTGGGAGATTTTATCGTTACATGACTGTTTTCAACAGCCTTTGCGGGTGGCATTTACGCGGGGCACTAACTTGAATAATCATTTGGTCAAGACAGCTTTGCCTTTGGATCGACCTATTCCACCGGGTTATGAAGGGGGTCATAACCCCTGCACCACCTGCAAATATTGTGATCGGACGCTCTCTGGATCAATTTGGCAACATCCCATTACTGGGCGAGAATATACCCGACGTTGGAAGACAACGTCTTACCTCTTATGTAGTTTATCTTCTGAAGTGTCCGTGCGGACTATTATATGTAGGACGTACTATTCGATCGATGAGACAACGCCTGGCGGAACATGCATCATGTATAAAAAATAGAGTTTTAACGGCTCCGTTAGTGGAACATTGTGAAGCTCAGTCTCATCTTTTTGAGGAGTTGTTTTGGACAGTTATCGATCATGTCCCCTTGGACCCGCGAGGGGGTGATCGCGAACAAAAATTACAAAGATTAGAACAACGTTGGATCTTTGTTTTACACACTATACAACCCTATGGGTTGAACCGGGACATTGATTGGATCACCATTCTATGACATTGAGTTTGCTGATTGAAAGTCTTTCTACCAATGAGAAAGTGGATACCTCTGATAGTGAGGAAACTCCATTTCCTATTGGTGTTTCCCCTATTTAAAGTTCCGGTGTAGTAAAAGCCATTTAACAAACATAATGCCCAAAAGGCCATGAAGACGGCGTTTTTTCGTTGCATGGTTGTAAAGGAGAAGGCACTTGACACAGGGCGCACACCCGAAACGTGCACGTCGTGTACCGTGTACCTATGTGATTTGCAACGTAAAGGAGAATAACTGCAAATTTTGGCGAAAATAAGTAATACGATAAGTAATTGTTTTATTTTCACAAGGGTGAAACAAAAAATAATAAAAGCAGTCCACAGCCTGGTGGGGGTTAGGTCATCAGTTCTAACCCTCCCTCGGTGGGCTTCGACAAGAATTAAGTAACTCTTGGGTTTCAATTTATGATGGTTTATTGGTGACTCTTAGAGATTTTCCATCATAGTCAGGGTATTGTTGGTTTAGATTTTAATTGGTTGGCAATTTTTGTTTGTGACTGTTTAGTGTTTTTAATTATGCATGTAATTTTGTTTGCCACGTAGGATAGAAACAGAAACAGAAGGACTACAACTATGAACACCTTAATAGTTCCCAAGATGATGACATCATGTACTAAAGCTACATCAAACAGAGCTTTTTCATTATTCGCACCCAGGAACTGGAATATACTTCCCCATGAAATCCGCGACATCAAAAGCCTATTACAATTCCGCAAAGCCGTAAAGCATCACTTATTCACAAAATACTACCCAGAAGTGACCATGGGCACTCACACAGCCAACAGGCCTCCCACTCACACCAAACACCTTAGCACCTTTATCCAACCAGAAAATGGTTAGTTCCCACGATATTTCACTTTACTACTATTGACCCATGCCACCCATGAATACACGTACAATATCCACTCGAGTTTAAATATGGTATATAATAAAAGCATATTCATAGTATAATGTTGACTGTATATAGTTATCCCTGTTACTCCATGTTATATATTCCCTTGTTCTCTGTAAACTCGATGTTACCTGTACACATTGCAGTATGTTTTGTTCAATGTACACCGCACTGATTTTAATAGTGCGGTATATAAGAGATCTAAATAAATAAATAAATAAATAAAAGGATGGCCTTGACCAATGTTGCATGTATAAATAGTTTAAATAAATTAAATTAAACAAATAAGTATATTCATAATGCCATCCTTGGTATCAAAGGTAGTTTTCCACTCATACCATTGCTGAATCCGAATGAGGTTATAAGTCTCCGAAGTCCATCTTGGAAAATACCTTGATTATTTGAGCCTATTGAATATCTTGGAAATCAATGGTAAAGGACATTGATCCTTAATGGTGATCTTGTTAAGGCCCTGGTGATCAACGACCATATGAAGAAGAATATTGCTCTGGCAGAGTATTTTGAGAGGTAGATAAATCCACAGACCAAATTTTCTTGTATGCATTTGGACATGGTTTTAGTCATGTGGTGGTATGGTTCCAGGAGTAACTCAATGACACAATTATACTCCAGTGCATGGGGAGGGTCTCCACTTGTTTCTTACCTAAGATATATGCAAAGATGGGATAGTATATTGCAAGGGCTGAAGGTGCTTCTGCTACACAAGTTACAAGAATGGAATCTATAAGACCCAAGTCTGGAGGACAGAATGAGAAATAAGACTACTACTGCTACTAATACTGAGCATTTGTATAGCGCTACAAGATGTACGCAGTGCTGCACAGACATGTAAGAGACAGTCCCTGCTCATCAGAGCTTACAATCTAGTCAAGACAGACAACACAGTAGGTGTAGATATGGGATACATCTAGGGGGAATGGTGAAGAAACACAAAGGAGATCAGGTGAGTCAATATCTGAAAGCGGCAACGAAGAGGTGAGTTTATAGCTTAGATTTGAAAAGGGTCAGAGAAGGTTCCTGATGTACAGACTCAGGTAGTTTGTTCCAGGCATAAGGAGAAGCAAGGTGAAAGGACCGAAGTCTGGAGTTAGCAGTAGACAAGAAGGGCACAGATAGAAGCGATTTGCCAGAAGAGTGGAGGACAAACATACAATCTGTCCTGATTGCCAATCAATGAATGACTTGTGCTGTTGGAGCCACCTTTGCCTCAGGAGCACTGCACACAAGAGAGCCAAAAAGAAAGATTAGTCTCACAGTACTCTGTGCCCACCATTAAATTCAAGTTGATGGTAGTCCTTTGCATCCCTTGATCCAGTGGTCTGCTCTAAATCTCTGTAACAGGAGCAGCTGTAAGATTTGGTCTAAGCAATATGCCTTGTAAATAGACAAAATCTTTGCTAATGAAATTTCAACTGCTCTGGAATCAATAAGGGTCAATGTTCTTGCAGAACCAGAAGACCAATGCATAAAAACTAAAGTCAGAAAGCACTGAGTTGCATGAGGCGTTGAAGCTCAAGGAAATTTTTCAAGCACAGAATATGGATGCCAACTAGATCTACACTTGAAGGGGCACTTCTAGGTCAGGTAACCCTAGCTGGCACAATAAAGACACAAACCTAGCTTTCTTCTTTGGTCCTTCTCTGCTAGGGATAACCAAAACCAATGTGGTCCAGTTCTATAGCCCTTTGGACCTCACAACAGGATCAAATTGCAAAGTAGATGGAAACACTAGACTTGGGAAAGAAGGTCACTGCTCTAAACAGTGTTCTTAGATATGAGTGTGGACTCGAAAACGGAGGGATACCATTGAATCCAGGTCTAGATGCAGCTCCATAGAAGCTACTTTTATCTTTTCCTCCAGGCCATTTAAAAAGGCTGCTAAGAGAGCCTCATTGTTCCAGCTGGTCTCCACCACTACTGTAATGCAATTTAATGGCATACTGATCAACTATACAGTCTCACTGCTTAATGTGCAGAAGAGACCTGGATGTTGAAATTACTACTACTACTACTATTTAGCACTTATATAGCGCTACGCATGCAGCACTGTACAGAATACATGCCAAGACAGTCCCTGCTCGTCAGAGCTCACAATCTAGTCAAGACAACACAGAGCAATAGTCAATTCGGGGGAGAAAAAAGATATGGCATTTACAATTCGGGGCAAAACAAAATATGGCATTTACAATTTAGTCATGACAAAGGACGTGAGTCGGGTCAAGACAAAGGCTAAACGTCAGGATCTGAAAGCAACAGTGAAGAGGTGGGTTTTCAACCTGGACTTGAAGAGGGCTAGGGAGGGTGCCTGGCGTATAGACACAGGTAGGTTGTTCCAGGCGTAGGGTGCAGAAAGATGAAAGGAGCGAAGTCGGGAGTTAGCGGTGTGAGTGAAGGGCCTAGATAGAAGTAATTTGTTAGAAGAGCGAAGTTCCCGAGAGGGGATGTAGGGAGAGATAAGAGATGAAAGGTATTGAGGGGCCATAGAGTGAGTGCATTTATAGGTCAGGAGGAGAAGTTTGAATTGGATGCGGAATTGGATAGGGAGCCAGTGAAGCGACTTGAGAAGAGAAATAATGTGGGCATGGTGAGGCTGGCAGAAGATTAGTCGAGCAGCATGGTTTTGAATAGATTGAAGGGGGAAGAGATGGCTCGCAGGGAGACCAGCAAGGAGTAAGTTGCAGTAGTCGAGGCGAGAGGAGATTAAGGAGTGGACAAGCATTTTAGTAGTGTGTTCAGAAAGGAAGGGGCAGATTTTGCTAATGTTGTAGAGAAAGAAGCAGCAGGTCTTAGCTACGAGCTGGATATGTATGGAGAAGGAGAGAGAGGAGTCAAAGATAACTCCCAGGTTGCGGGCCGAGGAAACAGGAAGGATCATAGAGCCATCCACGGAGACTGAGAAGGGAGGGAGAGGAGGGGAGGAGTTGGGGGGAAAGATAAGAAGTTCAGTCTTGGCCATGTTCAGTTTCAAGTGGTGGTGAGACAGCCAGGCAGCGATGTCAGAATGGCAGGCAGAGATCTTGGTCTGGATTGCTGGAGAGATATTAGGCGTAGAGAGGTAGATTTGGGAGTCATCGGCATAGAGATGGTACTGAAAGCCATGGGAGGAGATAAGCGCACCAAGGGATTGGGTATAGAGAGAGAAAAGGAGCGGACCCAGGATGGATCCCTGGGATACACCAACATGGAGCAGGGTGGGAGAGGAGGAGGAGCCACCAGAGCATACACTAAAGGAGCGGTGGGAGAGGTAGGAGGAGAACCAGGATAGTACGGAGCCCTTGAAACCAAGCGAGGAGAGAAGTTTGTGGTCGGCTGGTTCCATCGTTGTTGTCAAAGGTGGTTTCTATGTTCACCTAACTAAAATGGCCTCTCTTCCAGCGCTAGGTGCGGCGGAGGGGAGCGTATTGAACCATAGCTTGCGCTGTTTGAACATCAAGAGCGCTGCGGCAGTGTTTAAAGGTTTCAAAAACTTTTGCAAGGCGGATCGTCTCTCTTCGGGGTGTTTGGAGGGCCCCGCAAAGGGAAGTGGCAGTGAAGGAGTCCATTTTTGGATGGATTGGAGTGGCAAGTGCATCGGCTTATCTTCTACCGGATCGTACAGTCCCAGGTAGCATACGAGCTCACTCTACCAGAGTGCAAGCATCTTCTTGGATGGAGCACAGTTTGGTTCCGCCAGTGGACATCTGTAGGGAGGCCTCTTGGTTGTCTCTCCATACTTTCAATAAGCACTACCGCCTAGATGTTCTGGCGGCTAAGGATGCCGTTTTCAGGGAGGCGGTGTTGAGATCTGTCTGGAAAGGTCCCTCCCAATGATTACTGCTCTGATACATCCCAGAGGTTGAGGACTAAACTGGAGGAATGATAAGGAAATAGGAATTACACTTACCTGGTAATTGTGGTTCCTTGAGTGACTCCAGTTTAGTCCTCATTCCCACCTGGGGATGGGGTCTTAGCAGTGGTCTTTCTGTTGGGGGACGTGCAAGGTTAAAAGTGGATATAGGCCTTCACTGATGTTCAGTCGTTTTGATGCTTCCATTTGTTTTGCGCTATATTGTTATATTATTATATTATGATATTGTTATATATTGTTATATATATTGCTATATTGCTCTGGATTGTTTAGGGCTAGGCATTCGACAGAAAGGAGAGCATGCAGGAAGCAGTTCCTTTCCTTCTGGAAGGGGAGTAGTAGGTAGATAGGTTATATGTTCTGCGTGCCCTTGGATATAATGTTAAGTTAAAAAAAAAAGTTACAGATTTTTTGCTCCATTGAGTCTGCTTTGTCAATAGTTCACTGGGGGCTGATAGGAGAGACCAGCAGGCTATATCCAGTGATGTCATGAGTTTGACATGCCCAGTCTCCAAGCTGCAGGAGGAGGAGGTTCACTACCCAGAGGTTGAGGACTAAACTGGAGTCACTCAAGGAACCACAATTACCAGGTAAGTGTAATTCCTATTTGCATTGGGAAAAAATCCAAGTTATCAACATCCCTATTTAACGTACATTATCAAGTTTAAGTTACAATATGAACTGCTTTGACTGAAATGATAAAGTGGTATAAAAAATCTGTTAAATAAATGTCTTCCATGCTCTGTGTGGTCTATGTGTTAGACCAGCAGATTTCCACACCAGGCTATTCCACACCCACTGGACCCCCTACTTTGAAGGGAGTCCACCCTTCTCACTGGCAAGAGTACTGTAGATGGGGGGAGGGGGGGTTGACAGGGACCTGACCCAACCCATGAAAGACTTGGTACCTGGGAAGCCAAAAGGATTTCTGTACTTGATGCTGTGGCCCATATGTTATGCTTCCTGGTGTTTTTCTGTCAGGTTGGCTGTTGAGCATTCCAGGTTATTGAACTTATTGTTTTGGTATGTGTCTTTTAGCTGGAGTCCCACGCTGGTTCAGGATGCAGGGGGGAGAAGAAGGGGGATGAGCCTAACATTTGACCTTTGCTTTTGAAGAGATATACAGTAGCTCTACGTTTTCTGTAATTGGCTCTACATGCTTTTTTTCCTCTTATAAAAATTGAATAAAGATAAAATTTTAAAAAAATCATTATTTATTTACATTCTCTTATATACCGCGCTATTCTGCATCAGTGCGGTTTACATTGAACAAACTGAAATTACATTGAACAGGGCATTATAACTTGGAGATAACTATTTTACAGGGAACATGGGCTATGGAGGGTTAAGTGGCTTGCCCAAGACCACAAGGAGCACCTGTGGGACTAGAAACCCCAGTCCTTCCAGCCCAAGGTTGCTGTCCTCTAGTGGGATTTGAACCCCCGACCTTCCAGCCTGAAATACCTTGCCCCAACCACTAGGCCACTCCTCCACTAGCAATAGTTTTAGCCTCTATAACATACTCATTATAAAAAATGCCAGTTATACAAGTTTTTTAATATATTGCTTTAAAGTTAATTTAGCAGCATATAGGAGATATTTCATAACATCTCTATAAGTTGCACCCATCTCAAGGAGTTGTAAACAGAATAACAAAATCTGATGATCAATACAATCAAGGAATGATGAGATGTCAATAGAAAAAATAACAAAAATGCAGTCTGGGGGATATCTAGCCCTTTCCACAACATATCAAACAGATAGAGCAGTAACGTTTCTACCCCATGACCCACTCAGATGCCATGTTGTTGTTGATCAAGGATGGTGTGCAATTAACGAAATCAGCTCAGTTTTGATAAACCATCAGCTCCAATAATTTTGCCAGAAATTGCAAACTGGCATTTTAAAGACTGGTCTGATACTAGCTTTTAAGGAATCAGGCACCTCGCCAGTCAGGGACGGCCCAAGGGGGGTGCGGGGCCATGTGCGGAGACTCGGTGCGGGGCCTCATTTGCATAAGGGGCCTTATTTGCCTAAATATTTGCATAATGTTACCATACACTAACTTTTAGTAAACATGCCTCTTAATGAGTGTATGGATAAAGAAAGACTAAAAGATTTCTACATTACTATAATCCAGTGCCAACCGCCAGGCACATTAGGAACTATTACAAACACTGCCCATTTAGAACCCATAGCAAACCCGCCGTATCCTAACAGCACTACCAGGACTCACAAAGCAGCATACCCTACCTATCAAAAGGCAACACTGCAAATACTAAACCAATACATTTCAGAGAATAACAATACATGACCTAATGGGGAAAGGGAACAAGTGACAATGTCAAATAGGAATTACATAAACAGAATACCTAAGCTCAGTTACACATGCAGAACACAGACCATCACCAAACAAGGAATCACAATTTAGAAACAGGATGACAATAATTATATTGGGAACCCCAAAAGCCAAACTTGGAATGTACAACAACACTGTAGAAATAAAACTATAAATTAATTTCCTCTTGTACTAAACAAAGCGCAGACGTTAATGATGCACATTTCCCAGAGCTGACATATTCCAGTTAATAAATTCAAAATAAAGAGATATCTTTCTATCTTTCTTGCATTTTCTTTTCAGTTGCAATTGCTCCAGCCACTTTCTTTTGGTTTCTTTGTGTCTTCTGTTAACTTTCCATCGTCTGCTGTCCATTTGTCCTTTCTTCTCTCTTCTAATTTTTTTCCATTCTCTCTCTACATCTGCTTTAACATACTAATCTTTCTCCTTTTGCTCTTTCCTCATTCCTATTTCATCCACTCAAATTTTACCCCTCCATCCTCAATCCCCACTTACTCTCCCAATACCCAGCCAATTGTAGATTTTTCTTCCGTCCCACACAAAATATTTTCCGCCTCTCCATTTCACTCTCCCAGCTCCATCCCATTCTTATCTCCCCCAACATCAGCTCCCTTCTAGTTCCAGCCCCACCCAGTATCCGCTCCCTTCTAGTCCCCGCATCAGCCCATTTCCAGTCCTAGCCCCCCCCCCTTCAGCCCATTTCCAGTCCTAGCTCCCCCATCCATTTCCAGTCCTATCCAAGTCCCTCCATCAGCTCATTTCCAATACCAGCCTCCCATCAGCCCATTTCTAGTCCTTTCCTAGCCCCACCATTAGCCCATGTCAAATCCTAGCTCTCCTCCACTCAGCCCATTTCCAATCCAAGCCCATAAGAACATAAGAACATAAGATATGCCATACTGGGTCAGACCAAGGTCCATCAAGCCCAGTATTCTGTTTCCAACAGTGGCCAATCTAGGTCATATGTACCTAGCAGTTTCCCCAAGAGACACAAGTTCCACAATGCTTGTACTGGGTCAAGCATTGATATCTTCGGTCACTTCTTAATAATGGTTTATGGACCTTTCCTCCAGGAACTTGTCCAAACCTTTTTTAAACCCAGCTACACTAACAGCCTTTACTACATCCTCTGGTAACAAATTCCAGAGTTTGATTACACGTTGAGTGAAAAAATATTTTCTTTTCTTAGTCTTAAATAGTTTACCCTGTAGCTTCATTGCATGTCCCCTAGTCTTTCTATATTCTGATAACGTAAACAATCGATCTACGTTTACCCGTTCCGCTCCGTTCATTAATTTATAGACTTCTATCATATCTCCCCTCAGCCGTTTCTTTTCCAGGTTAAAGAGCCCTAACCTTTTTAGCCTTTCCTCATAGGAGTATCCTTCCATCCCCTTTACCATTTTGGTGGCTCTTCTCTGAACCTTTTCTAAACTTGCTATATCCTTTTTAAGATACGGCGACCAGAATTGCACACAATATTCAAGGTGCGGTCTCACCATGGAACGATATAGAGGCATTATAATATCTTTTGTTTTATTTTCCATTCCTTTCCTTATCATACCTAGCATTCTATTTGCTCTCTTGGCCGCCGCTGCACACTGGGCCGAGGGTTTTAACATGGTATCCACAATGACGCCTAAATCTTTTTGCTGGGTGGTGGTTCCTAATGTGGAACCTTGCATCGTGTAACCATAGTTTGGGTTGTTCTTCCTTAGGTGCATAACCTTGCACTTGTCCACATTAAATTTCATCTGCCATTTTGATGCCCAGTCTTCCAATTTATCAAGATCCTCTTGCAATTTTTCACAATCCTCTTGGGTTTTAACAACTTTAAATAGTTTTGTGTCATCTGCAAATTTGATAACCTCACTCGTTATTCCACTTTCCAGGTCATTTATGAATATGTCAAAAAGCAGCGGACCCAGCACAGATTCCTAGGGTACACCACTATTCAACTTTCTCCATTGGGAAAATTGGCCATTTAGCCCTACCCTCTGCTTTCTCTCTTTTAACCAGTTCCTGATCCACAATAGTACACTGCCTCCTATACCATGACTCTTTAGTTTTGCCAAAAGTCTCTGATGAGGGACCTTGTCAAAGGCTTTCTGAAAGTCCAGATACACAATATCAACCAACTCACCTTTGTCCACCTGTCTATTCACTCCTTCAAAAAAACATAACAGATTAGTAAGACAAGATCTTCCTTGTCTAAAGCCATGTTGGCTGTCTCCCATTAGGTCGTGACTATCTACATGCTGAGTAATTTTATTCTTTATGATGGTTTCTACCATTTTTCCCGGTACTGACGTCAGGCTCACCGGTCTGTAGTTTCCCGGATCACCCCTGGAACCCTTTTTAAAAATTGGTGTTACATTGGCAATCCTCCAATCTTCAGGTATTAGAGATGATTTTAATGATAGTTCACAGATTACTAATAGTGGTCTGCAATCTCATATTTCAGTTCTTTCAACACCCTTGGATGTATACCATCCGGCCAAGGTGATTTGCTACTCTTCAGTTTATCTAATAGTTGTAAGACATCTTCCCGATGTATCGATATTTCCTTCAATTCTTCCGCACCTTTAAATACCACTTCAGTCATGGGTAACATCCCTACATCTTCCTCAGTAAAGACTGAAGCAAAGAATTCATTCAGTCTCTCCGCTATCGCCTTGTCGCCTCTTAGTGCTCCTTTAACCCCTTTATCATCTAATGGACCAACTGACTCTCTCACAGGTTTTTTGCTACGAATGTACTTGAAAAGGTCTTTATTTCATGTTTTTGCTTGCGCAGCAAGCTTCTTCTCAAATTCTCTCTTTGCCTGCCTTATCAATGCCTTGCATTTGACTTGCCAGTGCTTGTGCTGTTTCCAGGTTTCGTCATTTGGCTCATGAGCCTACTTCCAGTTCTAGCCCCTCCATGAGTCCATTTCAATCCAAGCTCCCACCACAGCCCATTTCCAATCTTTGCTCCCCCCAACACCCAATTCCCAGTCCTATCCTAGCCCCCTCCATCAGCCCATTTCCTGTCCTAGCTCCCTCCCCTCACAACCCATTTCTATTCCAAGCCCCCCTCCCCATCAGCTATTTGCAGTTCAAGCCCCCCTTCCCCTCAGCCCATTTCCATTCCAAGCCCCCATCCCCATCAGCTATTTGCAGTTCAAGCCTTCCCTTCCACTCAGCCCATTTCCAGTCCTAGGAACCCCCCCCCAACCCATTACCAGTCCTAGCCCCCCCCCCATAGCCTATTACCAGTCATAAGTCCCCATCAGCCCACTCTCAGTCCTAATCCCATCAGCCCATTTCCAGTCTTAGCCCCCCCATAGCCCATTACCAGTCCTAACCCCCATCACCCAATTTTCAGTTTAAGCCCCCCCATAGCCCATTACCAGTCCTAACCCTCCATCAGCCCACTCCCAGTCCTAACCCCCATCAACCAATTTTCAGTTTATGCCCCCCCATAGCCCATTACCAGTCCAAACCCCCCATCAGCTCACTTCCAGTCCTAACCTCATCAGCCCATTTCCAGTCTTAGCCTCCCCCATAGCCCATTACCAGTCCTAACCCCCATCACCCCATTTCCAGACTTAGCTCCCCATAGCCCATTACCAGTCCTAACCCCCTATCAGTCCTCTTCCAGTCCTAACCCCATTAGCCCATTTCCAGTCCTAACTCCCACCCCAACAGCCCAGGGAAAATTAAAAAAACAAAAAACAAAGCTGTCTGCTGCCGCTACCGCCGCCGCCACAGCAGCAACAGCAGAATCGAATATCCCGCGGGGCCCCCCCACTGCCCGACAGAGCCTGCCCTCCCTGCATCAGCTCTGTCTCCGCAGTCGCACCGGCTTTCAGAGCGCGAAAGGAGAGTTTCTCCCTCATGGCTCTGTTAAGCCCACGGGGATTGATGGGAAAGTCCCATCAGCCCCTGCGGGCTTAACAGAGCCACGAAAGGGAAACTAGTCTCCCTTTGCGCTCTGAAAGCCGGTGCGACTGCAGAGACGGAGCTGATGAAGGGAGGGCAGGCTCTGTCGGGCAGGGGGGGGCCCTGCGGGATATTCGAGTCTGCCGTTGCTGCGGCAGCGGCGGCAGTGGCAGCGGCAGCTTTTTTTTTTTAATTTTACATTTTACTTTTAAAGCAGAATGTTCTTTGTGCGGGGCCCCCTGAAACGCGGGGCCTTGTGCAAAAAACATTTTTGCTCAATGGACGGGCCGGCCCTGTTGCCAGTTTCCAAAGAAAGAGACACAATCTTCTGCAGCCAACTGCTGGAAGGACTGATTACTCTTAATCCAACATGTAGGCCAGGATTCTAAGAGTAATGACATTGGGTTCAGTTGCTGAATAATTTTAACTAGGTCATCCTTTGTAACATTTATGTCAGTTTTACTAAAGTTAGACAGCAAATCTGAACTATTGAATCTCTAAGTTCTTGTACTGTATGTTATTGGAGTAGTGAATTGGCAGTGTCACCACTCACCTTCCCAGAGGCATATAGCATGAGCAAGGCGAGTGGGCAGTTGTGCTTCTTGTGCTGAAAACTACTTAATGGAGGTTTGGAAGGGCCTCCTGGGTAACGTAGTTCCACAGCACTGAAATGATTCCAAGTTGTACACGAGTGGTTCAGGTTAAATAAGGATTTATTTCCCCTCCCGGGGTTGGATATTGTTGACCATGAACAGAAGGTTATATTAACAAAGAAACCATGCTTCTGGTGTGAACAAAAATATGTAACTCAGATAAATGCTTATTCTCAGCTTTTAAGGCACAAAAGAATAAAACAGTGTTTCTCTCCAAAATGCTCCTTTTGGCTGTTTTCTTCTTTAGCAAAATTCAGCAATATTAACAAAGGGATTGCACATTGTCTGCTATCATATATGAGCAGTCCATATACACTTCCGACTCAGGGGGTTGATAAGAATCCCACTGCATAGGATCACCTTCTCCTTCAATGTCTCTTAGAGAGGGTTCTTCTGTCTGCCGTGCAAACCTCTCTGCTTCAATCAAAGGGTTCCCTTCCCCCAACCTGCTAGAAGAGTCTGGGTGTTTGGATTCTTGTGCACACAGCTCCCGGTAACTGAAAGGATACACGCTTCCCTCTTCTGCTTGGCTATGGGAAGTTCTGTGTCTGCCTTTTAAACTGCTTTCCCCCAGGGATCTCCCTTGGCTACAAAATGGTAGGTAAAACTTTTCTCTCCTTTCTGATAAAAGCTTTGTATTTGGGAAATAAGCTTTACCTTCAGGATGACTGTAATGAGCACAGCATGGCTGTCTTCTCTGGTTCCCAGAATAAACGTCTTTGCTTTTAGAGTGGTAAAAATCCCCAGTGCTTTTGGTAGTTGAGCACTGCTCTCTGTGAGCTGGAATTGTATGTCTTTCACAGCTCTCTTCCTATGAGAAGTTTCTCCGAGTGAGATTGGGATTCCCTTCCCTCCTCTCTTCTCCCAGCCACAAACCTTGGCTGCCCTCGGGATATCTATCCTTCTCTGCTCTCCTCGTTCCTTCAGTTTTCTCCACTCCTCCTGGGCCCCCTCCTGTGCTCCCTCCTGTGCTCTCTCTATCCTTAACTAAAGAGTTTTTATCTGTGTTTCTTTTTCCGTTGGGCCTGGCCACACCTCCCACCAGCTGTTCCCTCTTCCCTGATGAAGCAGGAGCTAGCTCAGGGGATGGGCGTTCCCTAGCACACTGTGACGTCCTTTGTTTGGGGTTTCCATGCCAACCCTCCATGCTTGCTTCAGATCTGTTAATTCTGGTTTCACTTTGCAGTGAATCCTCTGTTTCCATCTGCTCTGAACCTTGTACTTCACGACAGCAGTTATCGGAGATAATCAACATGACATATCATACTGCAAAGGATAAGTTTAATGAGGAACCAACTGATATGTGGAAAGAATGACCAAGGGGAAAGGAAGTAAACCAATTCAAGACTTGACCACCAAGCCGAAGTTCACTGAGCCAGTTTAGGAGGAGCTGAAGGTCCACTAAATCAAAAGCAGATGACAAGTCAAGAGAAACAACCAAAGCAGCCCTCCCAGCAATGAGGAAGCTGTGGATCTCATTATGTAAGATGGTCATTGTAGTTGCTGTACCATAGCCAGGGCAGAAGCCAAATGGATGATGGAGTTTAACCTTTTAAACAACACTAAAGTAAGAGAACACTCCATGAATTCAGCAACCAGCAGATCGAAAACAAATTGTAGAAAATATCTTTTCATGCAGCGCACTCGTAATTATGCTATGGAATCTGTTGTTTGAGGACAAGGTCAAGGCGACTAATACTGTAGTGTTCAAAAGAGATTTGGCAGGGTTTTTGAAGAAAATGTTTGTAAAAATGTTATTACACAGGTAGACCTGGGAAAGCCATCACTTATTCCTGGAAATTAGCTATAAGAAATAGATCTATCTTTTTGGATCTGCCATATAGCTGTAATTCAGACTTGCCACTGTCAGAGACAAGCTGCCAGGGCCAGTGTTATACATGTAGGGGCCAGGGCAGAAACTGGTAAGGATATCTCAAAGCCCACCTGCAGGCTATGCCTCCTTCAGTTTGAGGAAGACTTGGTACCCCCTGTGACATGGGGTCCAAGGGCAATTGCTCTGTTTGTCACCCCCTAATGCTGGCTCTGCAGTATGCAGGACTAAATGAACCTTGATCTAAGCATGGCTTATGTTCTTAAGTAAATTTCTTACAAAGGCTACATGATTTAAATGAGTCGGGAAATCATCTGCATCTCATAGTTAAATTTCATAAAAATGGCTGCTAAGCCATGAATTTTGAATTGCAGCTTAGTAATTTGTTTACTATTCATGCTATTACCTCAACTACATAGGAAGGGCAATATTTAAAAACCATTTACTCAGTTAAATAGGCTGTTGAGAATTGTCCACCCTTTCCCTGAGTAAAATTGTGTGCAGGGATCAACAATATATGCAATTTTACCTAAGAGAAAAGAAGACGGACTCGGGATGGAGTAAGTTCGGGGCAGACAATAATGTACATAGTTATCTTAGAAACAAAGAAACATGACAGCAGAAAAAGACCACATGGCCTATCTAGTCTGCCTTTCCATATCAACCACTTTCCTTAAGAGTACTTCTGTGTTAGTCCCATGCTTCTTTGAATTCAGATACTGTCCTCATCTCTACCACCTCCACTGGGAGACTATTCCACGCCTCTACCACTCTTTCCGTAAACAAATATTTCCACATATTACTCCTGAGTCTATCCCCTTTCACCCTCATCCTATGTCCCCTCATAGCAGAGCTTGCTTTCCATCGAAAAAGGCTCTCCTCCTATGCATTTATGCAAATGGAGGTATTTAAGCATCTCAGTCATATCACCTCTATCCTGCCTTTCCTCTACAGTATACATATTAAGATCCTTAATTCTGTCCTCATATGCTTTATAATGAAGACCACTAACCATTTTAGTAGCCACCCTCTGTACCAACGCCAACCAGTTTATATTTATTTTTTTTATTTCTTTATGTATTTCTTTATATATTTATTTATTTGGAACTTTTTATTATACCACTCCTTCCAGAGATCAGGAGTAGTTTACATTGGAATGGAACATTTTCATAGAACATTATGCAAGAATTAAAGTATTTACATAGAACATGATTGAGTTGCAAAATTTAACTATTTACATCAACTATATACATTCATATTACAATCTAGATGATATTCCTTGCTTTGGGAAACTGTAATATACATTCAGCCATATTACTTAGGTTATTTGGCTTGGTTTTAATTGGTGGAGGCAGATGGGAGCAGGGAAAGCGGGGGGGGGGGGGAGGGGGGAGAGTGTTGCAGGTGGTGAGTGTGGTAGGGATGTAGTTGGGGTTATGAGTATTGTAGTGTTCAATGAAAAGGTATGCTTTTAACTCATTTCGGAAAAATTGGAGGTCCTTAATTGTTCTTAAGGATTCTGGGATTGAGTTGCATAGTGTGGGGGCTATATATGAGAAGGCCATATTACTAGTAATTTGTTTGGTTTTCCAGACTGAGGAAGAGACTGCAAGGGTATTCTGATTGATTCTTCTCTTGGATCTGTTGTCTAATTGGTAATGGATTAGTGATGAGAGGTGAGATGGTGATATGTTGTTGATTAGCTTAAAGTTAGTCATTAAGACTATATTTTTTACTCTGCTGATGACTGGGAGCCAATGTAGTTCATAAAGGATGGATGTGATGGGGTCTGCCAGTCTTGCTTTGAATATGATTCTGGCTGTGACATTTTGTGCCATTTGAAGGATACTTAGATTCTTTTTAGTTAATCCGTGTAATAGATTGTTGCAATAATTGAAATGAGGTGTGATGAGGGCTTGGACTACGGTTCTAAAGTCGTTTATGTCAATTAGGGGTTTAAGGTGTTGGATGATCCTTAATTTGAAGAATATGGTTCTAGATATTTGCTTAGTTGGGGTACCATACTGAGTGATTTGTCTAAGATAAAACCCAGGTATTTTACTTCCTGTTTTATAGAAATGGGGGGTGTTCTGTAAATAGATTGCTTGTGGTGGGGTGAAGTTTGGGATCTTTAAAGTGATTAAGGCTTGCTTTTTCTGGTAGTTGATGCTCATGTTAATTGATTTGAACCAGTTTTCTGCTTTGATTAGGCAAGATGTTAGATTGTCATAAGAGGGGATGTGTAAGTCCACTGGCAATGTTCCCTTTAATTTTCTGTAGGCTGTGTGCGCATAAAATATCAGCTGTGCAGCTTATGAAGGAAGGTTAAATTTTTGTGCGCCACATAACGACACTCGGAGTTATATACTTTAAAATTTGACTACATGTCAGAATACAGTATGTACACCACATTGATTTTAATCAAATTAAATGAAAATAGACGATTACTAAATGAAGAGGAAAATTTCTAGTAATTACAATCACAACTTTTAAATTTTAATACTTCTGTGTTGTTTTCTATCAGAATCAGAATCATAATTTTTGTGCGCTCTTTGTAAAGTATGTGCACTCGCTCGGCGAGGTGTGTGCGCGCGCACACACGCACAGCTTAGAGGGAACAGTGTCCACTGGGGAGTTTATATCCTTTTCAAGGTGCGGTCTCCAGAATTGCGCACAATACTCCAAATGAGGTCGCACCAAACACTTATACAGAGGCGCTATCACTTCTTTCTTCTGCTGACCATTTTTCTCCCTATGCACCCCAAGCATCCTTCTAGCTTTCACCGTCACCTTTTCTAACCTGTTTAGCTACTTTAAGATCATCAGACACAATCACGCCTAGGTCCTGCTCTTCTTTTGTGGACAGAAGTACTTCACCCCGTATACTATATTGCTCCCATGGATTGCTGCAGCCCAAATGCATGACCTTGCATTTTTTAACATTAAATCTCAGCTGCCAAATTCTAGATCATTCTTTAAGCTTAGCTAGATCCTTCCTCATGTTATGTATACCTTCCTACTCTATTGCAGATTTTGGCATCAACCGCAAAGAGGCAAACCTTACTCAACAATCCTTCCACAATATCACTAACAAAGATGTTAAAAAGAATTGGACCAAGGACAGATTCCTGGAGCACATTACTGGTAACCTCCTTCTCCTCAGAGTGAGTTTCATTTATCTGTACCCTTTGTCGCCCTCCACTCAACCAATTTCTAACCCAAGCAGTAACGTCAGGATCCATCCCTAGAGTGCTCAGTTTGCTTATAAGTCACCTGTGAGGAACGGTGTCAAAGGCTTTACTGAAATCTAAATACACCACATCTAGGGCTCTCCCTCGGTCCAACTCCCTGGTCACCCAGTCAAAGAAATCAAACAGATTTGTCTGACAAGACCTGCCTCTGGTGAATCCATGCTGCCTCGGATCCAGTAATCCGTTGGACTCCAGAGACCTCACTATTTTCTCTTTCAGCAGCACTTCCAATAATTTACTCACCACCGAGGTTAAACTAACTGGCCTGTAGTTTTCAAGCATATCCTTGCTTTCGCTTTTGTGTAAAGGGACCACATGTGCCTCTCTCCAGTCCTCTGGCACCTCTCGACTCCAATGAGGCATTGAAAAGGTCAGTCAGTGGAGCTGCTGGAACATCTTGATCCTTATCTTTATTTGCTCATTTGATATATCACCCAGGCCATAGCATTAGGGCAGTTTACAATAATAAAACAATGCTGCAAGGTCAGAAAGTAGAAAGGAACTCCATAAATCAATAGGACAGGGAAGAGACAGTTGAGGCAGTAAAAGTGAAGTGCAGCAAGGAGGAGAGGTGAGTGGCTATTGCGGGTTAGCATAGACTGGTGTATGGAATGTCGAAGGCCAGATGAAACATTTGAGTCTTTAGGTGGATTTTGAACTTCTGATAAGATGATTCAAGATGGACTGCAGAAGGCAGGGAGTTCCAGAATGCAGAGCCAAAAAAAAGAAAACAGAGTGGTGAGTGAGTTTTAGATGAGCTTGTGAAGACGAAGGTAGAGTTAAATGATTTGCATGAAGAGACCAGAGCTGATGGTGGAGGGTGTGCAAATGGATAAGATTGGCCAGATATCGAGGGGTAGAAGTATGGAGGACCTTGTGAATCATAATCAGGAACTTGTAGTAAATTCTGTAATGGAGAGGGAGCCAGTGGAGATGGATGAGAAGAGGGGTGATGTGGTCTGAATGAGTTGCATGTGTAACAATACGAGTGGCAGTATTCTGTAGTAATTGTAAGCATTGCAGCTGGTACTAAGGGAGACCTGCCAACGCGATGCTGCAGTAATCCAGTCTGCTGATCACTACACAGAAGAAGAATAGTTATAGAGGAGGGAGATAGAAAAGACTGAACTGCTCGAATCTGATGCTATGAAAAGAAGGAGCGACGAATAAGAGATGGGAGGTACTGTGGTAGGCTATGGCCTGTAAACTAGGCCTAGATCCTAACCCCCACCTGAGAGTAGTATGAAAAGAACCAAAGTTTAGAAATCTGCTTTAAACTGCTTTTTGAAAGTCCCTTTCCTTCCCCCATGAAGTTTGTATAAGTTCTTTATGCTTGGTTTGTTCTGTCCTTGCATTCTCTGAGCTAGAAATGACCTTGCAGTAGAAATATATCTATACCTAGAAACTGTGCCTTTGTTAGAACAGTCCGAGAAGGGGGAACAGGGAGCTAGGCCCAGAGAGGGTCCCCGATTGGATAGGTACAAGGGGCGTTGGGACCAATAGAAAGTTTGCCTGTATCAAATTGTTAAAAATGTATATAAGGAATTTGCTTCTGTTTTCTGTTGCTCAGACCTTTTTGGACACAGTCCTGTCTGGGCCTGTGCACAATAAATTGGTTTGGATCCTGTACCGGACTCCTGGTTTTATTCATTGCATGCACTTCGCTGCTACATATTCTTGATGCATTGGCCGGGAATGTGCGAGTAGTGGATGGTATTCAAGTGAATATTCCACATAATTTCGCCTCCAGGTTTGGCCCGGTTGGAACCGTGTCTGTCCGACCGCAGGGGAAACCTCAGGCGCCACCGGTCCTCTTGCATCGGAGAGGGTTCCGCCTTGTCTCGGCGGACTACTGGGTCCGGCTGGCCAACACCTCCGAACCCGAGGGGAGTCCAGGATCCAACCCATGTACTGGTTTGGTATCGGGAACCGGATCCGGTGAGTAGAAGTTTTCTTACTACTCAGATAGTCAGTTTTGGGAATATGGTATGGTAAAAAAAAAAGAGCCTGATCACCTCTCAAGGGTGGTCCTAGTATGCTTCGCATAAGGATTAGCGGAGCAGAAGCCACCGATCCTTTGGTATGGTTAGTCAGTAAGGCCTTGGGAATTTGGGAAAATGTTGCTAGCATGCTTGTCTGTGTGTGAATGAGAGGTCTGGAATGGCAGACCAAGCGAGAGCGGACTCCTGAGTAGCACAGTTCCTGGCCGGGCGACCGCGCCCTGGTCGCAAAAAGGAGGAAGCGTCTGGTGTTTGTGTCCCTCACTGTTTCTAGGGCTGTACGGACCCCCTGTCTGTTGTTTGTATCTGGTTTTGTTATCTGTTGAAACCGCTGGTTTCCCTTCTGGTATAATGTAAGATTATTCTGTTGAGTAATTCATGAAACAGTTTACCGATTAAGGAATAGTACTGAGAAAGGGAGAGAGAAAAAAAAAAAAAAACAACTCAGGAGTCACTTCTAAGCACAAAGACAGCTGTCTCACTGATTTTATTTTTTTCAGCACAAGCCGAGAGACTGTATCTTTAGCAGGCAGAGGGAGAAGGGGTGTGTCTTTCACACAGCCCGTAGAAAGGAATGTTTTAGTATCCTTTAACCCTTTGAAGGCTTACTTTCAATTCTTAATCCACATTCTGCAGCTGGGTTAATTTGTGCTTATTTCAGGAAAATTGTACCTGTCTTATTCAATATGTTCTAATAGTGATGTTCCTTCTGCTATGGTCATGTATTATATATCATTTTGGTAGGAATATTTAGTCAGAATTTTGGATCCCGACAGTTTTGGGCTCAGCCTGGAAAGGGTTAAGTTCTTATTAACCCCTTTCGATCTCAACTGTTTTTGGTTATATCTCAGCCCTGCCCGTATTTCTAAGTCAACTGGGCCTGTTATATTATTGTTACCTTTCAGAACTATCCAGGGGGGAGGGTCTAGTTCAGTTTTAGTGTGCAGGTTGAGATTCCTTAAAAGAAATACTTTGTTCTGATCAAATAAACTGTTAGGTATAATGCATTTGTGGGCTTAGCTTTGTCTTGTATTTTTATGTTTTAGTCTTCAGCAAACACAGCCCTTTCATTGATGGCTGCTCCAGTAGATTTCATGGTCCCTGGAGCTGAACTGATTACAGTTCTTTAGCTAAATGAAACAAACAGAAATGATAGAAAAATTAAGGAAACTGCTTTTGTTTTTCCTTTGACCTTCAAAGTAGAGGTTAAGAGCCCTGACAGGACAATAAAGCATCCCGAGCCAGTAGTTACCAGATTGCGACTTGAAAATGATTTACATCCTGAGTGAATGAGGAGTTATTCTCACTGAGAACAGTGTATATGATAGACTCTAGTCATACGTAACAGATATGTGGCCGTCAGGTTAGGAGCCATATTTCTTTTTATTGGGATTGATGTTATGTTGCAAAATAATAGTTTTATATTTTAAGGACTTTATCTAAATTGTTCCTATTTAGAATGAGCACATACATCCATTATGCTTATTGCAACTAATCTAAACTTTCTGCCTACCCTTTGTTTACAGCAATAATACGTTTTTAATAATACGTTTTTTAATAAGTGCACCCAGAGGAACATTGTTGCATAGTTCTGACTCGTAGTCCACAGGAAAATGCAGCCTGACTGCCCGCCCCTTCTGTCTGTTGTCAGGTACGTCATCATGGGGGGGTCGGAGTCCACGCAAATTCCGTTGAAATGTATGACTAGGAATTTTAGCAAGGGATTTGCTGGAGACTATGGAATAGAAATGTCTCCGTCCCGATTAGAAATGCTTTGTGATAAGGAGTGGCCAGTACTGGTCTCATCATGGCCCCCTGGTGGTACCTTTGATGTTAGTATCATATCCTTAGTTCACCAGATTGCACGAAAAGAACATCCTGACCAGTTCCCTTATATATTCTGGTTAAATGTTTGTGAAAAAGAGCCCTTCTGGATGAAACGTTGTTATGAGGAACAGTGTAGGATATTTGTAGCAACTACCCAAGGGGCCCAGAAGCCTGGGGAAAAGAAACTGCCTGTCTATTCAGCCTCAGAGTCCCCAGACATTCCGTCCCTTCCGCCACAGTTCCTCTGTAGGCCAGTCCCCTCGGCTCCGCCACTATCCCAGGCAGAGCCTGTCCAGGAGGAACCCATTCCTGCAGTTTTACCCTGGGTGTCCTCCCAACGGCTCCCGCGGCTGGAGGAGGCGCTTCCCTCCCTGGCCGGAAGCCCCGGCTCAGTTCAAAGTACTCAGAGTGGGCCACAGTCCACCGATGACACTACAAGCAGGGATTCATTCGCCAGTTCAGGGTCACTCACAGCCAGCGCCCAAGAACATGAAGTGGAACCCTGATAGTCCCGATCGCCGTATGCCTTCAGAAGTACAACTACCAGTAAAAGGGATGGTCACATTATTCCATTGTGCCAGGTCCAGGGCCTACCAACCCTTAATACTGAAGGCCAGGTCGTGGTAGGGCCAACCAGCCTTGTTTATGTGCCTTTTTCCACCACTGATTTACTGAACTGAAAGACGCCATACCCCATATGATCCAGTGGCCCAGGAACATTTGCGCATGGTAAATGCTGCATTCGTGAGTCAGTCCCGGGGGAGACATAAAGCAAAAACTGCAAAAGTTGGAAGGATTTGCGGGCTTGAATACAGCCCAGTTAATGGAAGTTGCTCAGAAAGTGTTTTGTGAATTGTGATCAAGAATGTCAGAGGGAAAGTGAACGCAGAATGAAGAAGAAAGCTGAATTTCTTGCTGCAGCTTTAGTTGAAAGACCCGGAGGAACTTTCTCTAACAGAAGGACTCGAGGACATGGAAGGGGCCGAGGAGATGGTCGGCCCCCATTGGGTGCAAATCAGTGTGCCCACTGTAAGGAAGAAGGACATTGGAAGAATGAATGCCCGAATTCTGACGCTGCCTCCCGGAGGGGAGGAGGGAGCACTTAGAGAGCAGGGGGCGATTCCGGCATGGGGGAGGAATGCATCGCACACAGTTCCAGCAGGGAGAAGCTGCTGTAGAGGGAGTGGCAACCGTTGAGGGCTACTACACGGATGAAGACTAGGCCAGACCGGGCTCCAAGTTCTCTCTGGGTCCCCAGGAGCCTATGGTCAGTTTTAAGATTGGGGACCAATGTATGGACTTCATGGTGGATACGGGGGCCGAACATTCAGTGGTGGCAAAGCCAGTGGCCCCTTTGTCCTCTCAATCTGTCACCATTGTTGGGGCCACTGGGGCTAGAGCCACCAAGCCTTTTCTGCAGAACCGCATGTGTGAACTAGGGGGACAGAAAATAATGCACCAGTTCCTGTATATGCCTGAATGGTGCTGACTGTCCCCTGAGAACAAGAGTGGCGGTTCTATAGTGCACCTCCAACCAAGACAGTCAGTTCCTATATACCCACCAACCTTTCAGCTCCGCCTGAAGTATGGGCGGAGGATAATCCACCTGGCCTAGCGAAGAACATAGCCCCCATCATTGTCACCCTCAAGCCAGAAGCGGAACCAGTGCATGTGAAACAGTATCCTCTTCCTCGACCAGCTATTGAAGGTATCCACTGCCATCTGATGAAACTGCTGAAGTATGGACTTCTTAAAGAATGCCAGTCACCTTGGAACACCCCCCTTCTCCCAGTTAAAAAACCAGGGACGGGAGATTACCGCCCAGTACAGGATCTGAGGCGAGTGAATGATGCAGTTGTAACTATACATCCAGTGGTATCAAATCCTTATACTCTCTTGGGACTGATTCCTGCTGAAGCTACTCACTTCACTGTTTTGAATTTAAAGGATGCCTTCTTTTGCATACGCCTGGCATCCACCAGTCAACTCCTGTTTGCGTTTTGAATGGGAGAACCCGACCACCGGAAGGCGAGGCCAACTCACCTGGACTTAATTACCTCAAGGACTCAAGAACTCACCCACCATCTTCAGTGCTGCTCTTAATCAAGATCTATCAAGTTACTCTGTGACTCCAGGAAAAAGAGTCTTACTCCAGTATGTGGATGACCTGCTTGTAGCCACCAACTCCAAAACTGAATGTGTGCAAGCCACCAGTGATCTCTTGCACCTCCTGAATGAAGCTGGATACAAGGTCTCCAGAGCCAAGGCGCAGTTGTGCCAAACAGAAGTAAAATACCTGGGATTCCATCTGTCCAGAGGGGTCCGGAGATTGGGACCCGAGCGAAAGGAAGCAGTATGCCGCATCCCTACCCCCACCACCAGAAAGCAGGTGAGGGCCTTTTGGGAGCTGCCGGCTACTGCCGAATATGGATACCCAACTTCGCACTCTTGGCAAAGCCATTGTACCAAGCCACCAAAGGAGTGGAACGATCTCCCATGGAATGGGGCCCAGAACAGGATAAAGCGTTCAAGTCGTTGAAAGCTGTTTTGATGTCATCATCAGCCTTGGGCCTACCAGATAAACCGAAGCCATTGAAGTTAACAAACTCACCTTAGGTCAGGGTCTCCAGGTTACAGGGCCACACTCTGTCCTAACCCTCATGGAACATAAAGGAAATTACAGGTTCACGAATTCCCGCATGCTAAAGTACCTAAGCATGCTGTGCGAAAACCCTCAATTACAGTTGATTGTCAGTCAAGCTCTGAACCCTGCTACACTATTACCAGTTGGTCCAGGTCCACCCGACCATGATTGCTTGGAAGTAATGGATACTGTGTTCTCCAGTTGCCCTGATTTAACCGATCTTCCACTGAACAACCCTGAACAGACTTTCTTTGTGGATGGAAGCAGTCTTGTCATCAACGGACAACGTCGTGCTGGCTATGCAGTAGTGACCCTGGACATGGTAGTTGAATCTTCAGCTTTGCCCCCAGGAAACTCAGCACAGGAGGCTGAACTGATAGCCCTCACTAGGGCACTGATAATAGGAACAGGGCTTCGCTTGAATGTGTACACAGACTCCAGCCCCCAGGTCCAACTGTAATCCCTGAATCATTGGGCCCAGCCTTTGTCCATGCTTTTCACCAAGCTACACATTATAGGAAAAACAGCTATAGAAAAAACTTCTAGGCCCCATTTCTATATCCCGCTGCTAGGGGAAATGAGTCAGATTGGATCCGAAATCACTAGACAAGAGCTGTTGGCTTTAGGTTCTGTCTTACAGAGTCTCCACGTTTGGGTACTAATGTAGAATCTACAGCCCTACTCCTGCCACCACCGGAAGCTGGCAGGTCCGCGTACGGCAGAAGCTTGAGGAACCTACAGCCCTACTCCTGTTACCCACCGGAAGCTGACAGGTCTACGTACGGCAGAAGCTGTGGAAGAACAGAACTTAAGTGATAGCTATGTGTTTGCTTCTCCCATGTTTCCTACCCCTTTGCTTGCGAATGTTTACCTCAATCATAGACAATAGTACTGTAGAACGTAAGGCAGCAGCCAGAGTGTTAGCCATCTGGCAGTATCAGGCTATAGCCCAAAATCAAGTATCAGTTTAACAAGAGTCCCGTATGTGATTAGTTTCTCACCCTCTCTTTATTCGGGTTGAGAATAATCAAAGGGGGGAATGTGGTAGGCTATGGCCTGTAAACTAGGCCTAGATCCTAACCCCCACCTGAGAGTAGTATTGAAATGACCAAAGTTTAGAAATCTGCTTTAAACTGCTTTTTGAAAGTCCCTTTCCTTCCCCCATGAAGTTTGTATAAGTTCTTTATGCTTGGTTTGTTCTGTCCTTGCATTCTCTGAGCTAGAAATGACCTTGCAGTAGACATGTATCTATACCTAGAAACTGTGCCTTTGTTAGAACAGTCTGAGAAGGGGGAACAGGGAGCTAGGCCCAGAGAGGGTCCCCCGATTGGATAGGTACAAGGGGCATTGGGACCAATAGAAAGTTTGCCTGTATCAAATTGTTAAAAATGTATATAAGGAATTTGCTTCTGTTTTCTGTTGCTCAGACCTTTTTGGACACAGTCCTGTCTGGGCCTGTGCACAATAAATTGGTTTGGATCCTGTACCTGACTCCTGGTTTTATTCATTGCATGCACTTCGCTGCTACAGTACTTCTGGCAAGAGAGCGCAGAGTCAAGAGTAATGCCTAGATAATGGAGAGAGAACACCATAGGGATAGGAGTGGAATTATTATTATTATTATTAAAATTAAAGACTTATAAAGCGCCGCAACACACGAAGCACTGTACAAACATAGAAGAGAGACTATCCCTGCTCATCAGAGCTCACAATCTAATAAGACAGAAAACAAAATAAGTTACATAATACAAATAACAAAAATTTACAGGACAAAGTAAGCAAATGTTGATAGAGAGATCAAGATAGGGTAAGACAGGAATGGAAAGCAATAGTGAAGAGGTGGGATTTTAGTCTGGACTTGAAAATGGCCAGGGAGGACGCCTGGCACACAGAGATAGGAAGACTATTGAGCAGAGGGACGATGGAGGGACAGGGGGCACCAAATGAGAACCAGATAGCTGCGGATTTGGAGGAATTGATATGTAGTTAGCTGAGAGCCAGGTAGAAATATGTGAAAGGCAGGCACCACACAAGAGGGGTACTTTAGCTGAGGAGGCACAGCTGTGGTGCACAGAGAAGGAGTGAGCAGTGAAAAAGGAATAGAATCAGTGTAAGACAGTACCCTGGATCCCAGAATCATGGAGGCGTAAGAGGAGGGTAGAGTGATCGACCAAATCAAAGGCTGAGGAAAGACGGAGTGAAATGGCAAGAGAAATATCACCATGGTCGTGAGAAACATGGAGTTCATTTAGAAAAAATAGAAGGATGGTTTCAGTACTGTGGCCTGACCTAAATCTGGATTGGCGAGGGTGGAGGGTGTGAATGGACTCAATATGTGAAGACAGCTGGGCAAATACTAATTTTTCCAGGACTTTGGAAAGGAAAGAGAAGTTTGAGACGGGGCGCCAGTGTGCAGGTACTGTGGGATCCAGTGTTGGTTTCTTAAGAAATGGGCGGATAACAGCGCACTTTCAGAGGGAGGGAAAGATACCTAAGGATAGACTAGAGTTTAATATAGCCAGGGTGAGTGGGAGGAGGGCAAGAGAAGGTTCAGATAATCAAGGAGAGGGGATGGGATCCAGTGAGCAGGTGGTGTTGCGAGAAGCAGAAAGGGCTTTCTGTAATTCTGCCGTGGAGATTGGGAGAAAAGAGATCCAAGTATGGGGCAGGACAGGATTAGAGGGAGGTAACAGAAAAGAATCCTGAGTGGGTAAAGTGGGCAGAGAGGTAGATGGAAGGGGAGGGGGACAGGTAGGAAATGTGGAGCGCAATTGGTTAACCTTGTCTGAGAAAGGAAGCTAAATTTATTTATTTATTTAACTGCATTTATATACCGCTTTTCACCGGGTCAAAGCGGTGTAACATATAACATAAGGGGGGGGGGTAATTTTTTTTAGGGTGGGGCCATCACCAAGGGGCAACAATTAATGATTTGGGTAGACATAGACATGTATGCTTCTGCTGAATCTAGGTATTAGATCATGCGGATAGGGTGGTATTTCTGTTCAGAGATGTTCACGGAATAGGATTGTCTTCAGCTGTTTCTTAAATGATGTGATGTCAGCGTTGTTCCTGATATGGTTTGGTAGAGAGTTCCAGATGGATGGAGCATAAAGTTCGAAGGCTCTGTTGCAGGTCCGTTGTGTGGATTTGGTTCTTTTGTGGGGGACGACGATAGCGTTATTGGAGGAATGTCTGGTTGATCTGTTGTGGGATGGGCGAGGCAGTAGGGGGTGGAGTGAGGTGTTCCGTGTTTGGTGAATAGTCTTGTGGATGAGTAGGATAGCTTTGTACTTGATTCTTGCTTGTATTGGAAGGAAGTGGAGGTCTCTTAGGATTGGGGTGATGTGGTACCGTTTTTTTGCATTCTGAATAATCCTTGCTGTAGTATTTAAGGCAGTTCGGAGGGGGTTGGTGTGTGAGGCAGGAAGTCCATGGTAGACTATGTTGCAGAAATCCAGATGGGGGAGTGTCACAGCTTGCATTACTGTCCTGAAGTCATGAGGTTCTAGAAGGGGTCGGAGGCGTTGAACAGTTTTAGCTTTGTGGAATATCGTCCCAGCGGTTTTGTTGATTTGTTGTTTAAAGGTGAGAGCTTGGTCAATGATGACCCCTAGATATCTTATTTGGGGCTGGATTTGGATTTGCGTGGTTCCCATGTTGAGGTGGGTAGGTGGTTTGAAGTCCGGTTCTTTTGTCACTATGAGGGCTTCGGTTTTCTTTATGTTGATGGATAGATTGTTCTCCTGTAGCCAGTTGGCCACGTCGGTGAAGCAGGCTGACAGCTGGTCGTTTTTTGGGTTGGTGGTTGTAATCGGTGCGTAGAGCATTATGTCGTCTGCGTATATGTGGAAGTTGATGTTGTGGGTGGGTATGATTGAGCATAGCGGACGGAGATATATATTGAACAACATGGCTGATAGGGTGGATCCTTGGGGTACTCCTTGAAGTTGTTGGTAGGGAGGCGAGGTTGTGGAGAAGGTGCGGATCCGTTGCTGTCTGTTTGTTAGATAGGATCTGAACCATTGGAGTACAGTGTCTTTGATTCCAATTGATTGTAGTCTGCGTATGAGGATTTCGTGGGAGATTGTGTCAAAAGCCGCTGATATATCTAGGAATATCAGGATGTATCCTGATTGTTTCTCTTGGGTTCCAATGATGAGAGTGTTCATTAGAATGGTCATGAGGGTCTCGACTCCATGTAGTGGCCGGAAACCGTGTTGCTGTGGGTCAAGTATGTCGTTGGTGTCCAGATGATCTTGAAGTTGGCGTTGGACTATCTTTTCTATTATCTTGGTGGCGAGGGGGAGGCTTGCAACTGGTCTGTAGGAGGTGGGGTCCAGGGGGTCCAGGTTGTTCTTCTTTATGGTTGGTCGAATGATTGATGTTTTGAGGGCATCTGGTATGTATCCTTGTTTAAAGGATCCATTTATGATGTGGGCTAATGGGACACTCAGGTCTTCCTTGGTTTTCTTTATCCATTCCGTAGGGCAGGGGTCTAGCAGGGAGGTAGTGGTGTTCAGACAGGAGATGGTGGAAGATATCTCTTCTTTTGAGGTTTCATTGAATGTATTCCAGTCTGTGTTTATGGTGGTGCAGAGATATGTCTTTGTGGTTGTAGCGCAGAGGTGAGGTTGTTGAGGTTGCTGAAATTGTTTGTATTGTCGGGCCAAAAGATCCGAGGGGATATCTGGGAGTTGATCAGAAGTGGTCGGTGCCTTAGTCAGTTTTTTGGCAATTTGGAAGAGTTCTCGAGGTTTGTTTACAGCTGTCGTGATGATTTTGGTATGGTAGTTTCTCTTCGCATTGTCGGTCTCCGAGTGGTAGGTAGTGAGTTCGTAGAGGTATTGCTTTTTGTCTATTTCATTTTTTGTTTTCCTCCATTTTCCTTCTGCTCTTCTAAGTTTTGTTTTTAGTTTCCGGAGGTCAGGGGTGAACCAGCGGGCCTTTGAGGAGATGGGTTTGTTGCTGGTTTTGTTTAGAGTTGCACTGGATGCTGAGGAGATTGTGGTGTTCCAGTTGTTTATGAGGTCATCAAGGTTGTTGGAATTCGTAAGTAGATTAGGTAGGGTTAGTGTCAGGAAGTCTTCTTTGTTGAATGCTTTGAATCTCCATGTGTGTTGAGTGTTTCCTTTGTTTGTGTTTGGTTTATATGCGTGGGAGAGGTGGATGAAGTAGTGGTCTGACCATGGTACTGGTGAGATTGTTGGACTGCTGCATGAGGAGGATGTTTGGGAGTTCAGAAATATGAGGTCCAGTGTGTTTCCTTTTTCGTGCGTTGGTTCATTTATGATCTGTGTCAGGTCCATTGCTGTCATGGCGTTAAGGAATGTTTCTGTTTGTGCGTCTTGGAGGGATGGGAGATTGAAGTCTCCCAATATAATTGGTTCTTTCGATGGGTCAACACTCTCAGAGATGAGGTGTAGTATCCTTGGGAGGTCGGAGTTTGCAGCGGGTGTTCTGTAGACCAGGCATATCGTGAGGTGTTTGTTGGTGAGGGTGAGGATGTCTGCTTCATCGGAGGTTTCAGAGGTGTGGGTCCGTAGGTGGAGGTTGTCCTTTGCAATGATGGCTACGCCTCCGCCTTTTGCGTGTGTTCGGGAGCAGTGATGAAAGCTGTATCCAGTTGGTGTCAGTTGGTTCATTATTACTGTGTCGGTTTCTGTCAGCCAGGTTTCTGTGATACATAGGATGTCAATTTTCTCAGATATGATCAGGTCTTGGAGCATGTGGTATTTGTTCCTGGCGGAGCGTGCGTTTATGAGTGAGATGGAGAGGTGCAGGTGGCTGGTGTGATTGGTGGTTTGGGGTGGAGTGTGGTGTGTGTGTGTGTGGTTGTGTGTGGTGCCGCAGATGCTTGTAGGTTGAGGTGCTGTGGTTCTTGTGTATGGGAGGTCAATGGGTGCGGTTGGGTGAGGGTATGGCGTCTGTGCAGAGGAGGTTGTGCAGGGTAGTGTGTCTGCGTAGAGAGGATTGCTGAGTGTGCTTGGGTGGGGGTATAGTGTTAGGATAGGAGTGAGAAAGTAGATGGGGGTTAGGAAGGGCGGCATGGTGTACCCGAGTACCTGGGCTTTTGAAGCGGCGGTGTTTTTCCTGTTGAACTGCTTGCCACGATGGTTTTCTTATATCAGAAGTGCTGGTTGGGTGTACTGAGGATGGTAACAGGAGCCGGCGTGCTCAACCTGTGTTCTAGGGAGCTCTTGTTGTATGGAGTCGTCGTATGCATTGTCGATGGTAACTGGTGCCGGCGAGCTCAGAACCGATCAGGGGAGCTCGAGCCGGGTGTGGTTGAAAGAGTCTTGCTTTTGCTTGCGTTCCTGGCCGTTTCTCTCCGTGGAGGGTGTATGCTGTGGTTCGCTTTTGGGCCTGCCGGGCCGCGCCTAAGGGCCACGCCAAAGAGCCCTCTGGCGAGGCCCTCAGGCACGGGCCCGCCAGGCACGGGCGCGCCCGGTAGGGACGCTGCTTATATTGAGAGCGGGTGCTTGTTCGGGCTGCTCCCACTGCCCCGATTGGGCAGGAGTGCACCAGGGGACAATTGCTTGTTCAAGCGGCTCCCTCGGAGTAGGGATGCCGCTTATATTGAGAGCGGGTGCTTGTTCGGGCTGCTCCCACTGCCCTGATTGGGCAGGAGACCTCCCACTGCCCCGATTGGGCAGGAGTGCACCAGGGGACAATTGCTTGTTCAAGCGGCTCCCTCGGAGTAGGGACGCCGCTTATATTGAGAGCGGGTGCTTGTTCGGGCTGCTCCCACTGCCCCGATTGGGCAGGAGACCTCCCACTGCCCCGATTGGACAGGAGTGCACCAGGGAACAATTGCTTGTTCAAGCGGCTCCCTCGGAGTAGGGACGCCGCTTATATTGAGAGCGGGTGCTTGTTCGGGCTGCTCCCACTGCCCCAATTGGGCAGGAGACCTCCCACTGCCCCGAATGTGCTGGGCTTGGTGAAGTGACCAAGGAAAGTAGAAGCCCTAGGAGCAGAAAGGGTATGGAGGACAGAGTAGAGCTCTCTAGACGAGTTGGAGGATGAAGTGATAAGGTTAGAGTAATAGGATTCCTTAGCCGTGTGCACAGAAGAATGATAGTGACGATGGCAATGGCTGAAATGAGATAAAGTGGTAGACAATGGGTGCCTTCGCCAATAATGATCAGCACAACAGATTTGATAGAGGAAGAGGTGAAGACCCAAATGATACCAGGATGAACAAGGGTGCTGAGATGATGTGGGAGTGGGACAAAAAGAGGGGCCAACTGATAAAGGGCGGATGTAATGTGGTTTTGGGAGTCGGAAGGTTAAGCAGAAAAATCAGGAGGGAAGAATGTGTCAGAAGAAGGGAAATGTTGGAGTATAGAGGGTGTAATATGACATTTCAGGTGCAGATGGGAAGCTACCTGAGAAGAGCCTGGCCCGGGAGCTATGATGGGAGATGAAATGGAGAACAGGATACAATAATGGTCTGTGCAAGGAAGAGGGAGAGTGGAGAAAGCTGAAGAGGCCAACCGAGTATCAGTGGGTGTAACAATAATGTCAAGTGTACAGCCAATGGTTTGAGTGGGGCCAAGGACATGCTGAGTGAGTGAGAGATCACTAAGGAGATTAAGAAAGGCCCAGTCCTTATGCCTAGAAGAGGAGTCCAGGTAAACATTTAAATCTCCAAGGATTACCAAGTTGGGATAGGAGAGGGTGGTTTCCGAGAGGGTCAGCAGGAGAGACTCCCAGAGATTGGGGCATAATGAAGGGGACACATAAAGGAGGAGAAAATATAGATAGCAGGGGCACCACTGAACTGGAGTAGGAGAGATTCAGGATAATGAATGGTAGATGAGTGGACTTCGATGATTGGGAGATTGGAGCAATGGAGGAGGGCCACACATCCACCACTCCGGCCTGTTCTAAAGGTAGAGAGTGGGGAGCACCGGTTGAGGAAAGGGTCCTACATCCCTCAACCAGTTTCTGTTAAGAAGAACATATCAACGAAGTGTTGTTGGAGGAGATCCTGAACAAGGAGTGATTTGGAACGAAGGGATCTGCAATTCAGAAGTGCCCGACTGAGTAGTATTGCAGGGGCAAGTGGAGAGTGGGAAATGCTGGTACCGGAGCAGTGACAAGGCAGCAGGTTGGTAAGGGGGTGGGTAAGATGACCCGAGAGAGGAGGAGCTGGAGGTGGTGGCCACCAGCCCCCGTGTACCAGGATAAGGGCCATGGTGAGGTGTGAGATACAAAGCCACAGACAAACTAGTGTAGCGCCTATGACCAGGAGAGACTTACCCGATGTTGTGAATAGATGCGTGGTAGTTGAATATCTACCATGTTGTGTAGGGTGTAAAAGATACCGTTTGGAAGGCCACCCCTGGACTCGTCCCAAGGAGCTCGCCCAAGGAGCACATCCTGCTCTTTGGGGGTGCACCCCAGACGCATGCTGCTGCAGTGCGGGACGCCACAGGCGTTCTTATGTAGAGCAGGATACCTGGTTGATTGTGTCCATGTGAATGCGGCCACATCACTTCCTGGAGGGCGGGAGCAGAGCAATAGAGGCTGGAGACCTATGGAGACAGTAAGCACAGTAAGCAATACAGCACAAATAGAGTGTTTTGGAGGACAGCAGCACACAGATGAGAAGGCAGCACTCTGGAACGCCGCAGGTATTGTTCTTATGTAGAGCAGGATACCTGGTTGATCACAGCCACGTGAATGCCACCACATCACTTCCTGGAGAGCAGGAGCAAAGCAGAGCAATAGAGGTTGGAGATCTGATATGAATAGACCAAGCAGCATACAAAACACACTTATGCACTTTAAAAGCAATGCACATTACATATAAGAACATAACATAAGAACATAAGATATGCCATAATGGGTCAGACCAAGGTCCATCAAGCCCAGTATTCTGTTTCCAACAGTGGCCAATCTAGGTCATACGTACCTAGCAGTTTCCCCAAGGGACACAGGTTCCACAATGCTTGTATTGGTTCAAGCATTGATATCCTGGGTCCCTTCTTAATAATGGTTTATGGACCTTTCCTCCAGGAACTTGTCCAAACCTTTTTTAAACCCAGCTACACTAACAGCCTTTACTACATCCTCCGGTAACAAAATCCAGAGTTTGATTACACGTTGAGTGAAAAAATATTTTCTTTTATTAGTCTTAAATAGTTTACCCTGTAGCTTCATTACATGTCCCCTAGTCTTTCTATATTCTGATAAGGTAAACAATCGATCTACGTTTACCCGTTCCACTCCGTTCATTAATTTATAGACTTCTATCATATCTCCCCACAGCCGTCTCTTTTCCAGGTTAAAGAGCCCCAACCATTTTAGCCTTTCTTCACAGGAGTATCCGTCCATCCCCTTTACCATTTTGGTGGCTCTTCTCTGAACCTTTTCTAAAATCCCTATATCCTTTTTAAGATACGGCGACCAGAATTGCACACAATATTCAAGGTGCGGTCTCACCATGGAACGATATAGAGGCATTATAATATCTTTTGTTTTATTTTCCATTCCTTTCCTTATCATACCTAGCATTCTATTTGCTCTCTTGGCCGCCGCTGCACACTGGGCCGAGGGTTTTAACATGGTATCCACAATGACGCCTAAATCTTTTTCCTGGGTGGTGGTTCCTAATGTGGAACCTTGCATCGTGTAACCATAGTTTGGGTTGTTCTTCCCTAGATGCATAACCTTGCACTTGTCCACATTAAATTTCATCTGCCATTTTGATGCCCAGTCTTCCAATTTATCAAGATCCTCTTGCAATTTTCCACAATCCTCTTGTGTTTTAACAACTTTAAACAGTTTTGTGTCATCTGCAAATTTGATAACCTCACTCGTTATTCCACTTTCCAGGTCATTTATGAATATGTCAAAAAGCAGCGGACCCAGCACAGATCCCTGGGGTACACCACTATTCACCTTTCTCCATTGGGAAAATTGGCCATTTAGCCCAACCCTCTGCTTTCTATCTTTTAACCAGTTCCTGATCCACAATAGTACACTGCCTCCTATCTCATGACTCTTTAGTTTTGCCAAAAGTCTCTGATGAGGGACCTTGTCAAAGGCTTTCTGAAAGTCCAGATACACAATATCAACCGACTCACCTTTGTCCACCTGATTATTCACTCCTTCAAAGAAACATAACAGATTAGTAAGACAAGATCTTCCTTGTCAAAAGCCATGTTGGCTGTCTCCCATTAGGTCATGACTATCTACATGCTGAGTAATTTTATTCTTTATGATGGTTTCTACCATTTTTCCCGGTACTGATGTCAGGCTCACCAGTCTGTAGTTTCCCAGATCACCCCTGGAACCCTTTTTAAAAATTGGTGTTACATTGGCGATCCTCCAATCTTCAGGTATTAGAGATGATTTTAATGATAGTTCACAGATTACTAATAGCAGGTCTGCAATCTCGTATTTCAGTTCCTTCAACACCCTTGGATGTATACCATCCGGCCCAGGTGATTTGCTACTCTTCAGTTTATCTAATAGTTGTAATACATCTTCCCGATGTATCGATATTTCCTTCAATTCTTCCGCACCTTTAAATACCACTTCAGTCATGGGTAACATCCCTACATCTTCCTCAGTAAAGACAGAAGCAAAGAATTCATTCAATCTCTCCGCTATCGCCTTGTCGCCTCTTAGTGCTCCTTTAACTCCTTTATCATCTAATGGACCAACTGACTCTCTCACAGGTTTTTTGCTATGAATGTACTTGAAAGGGTCTTTACTTCGCGTTTTTGCTTCCGCAGCAAGCTTCTTCTCAAATTCGCCCTTTGCCTGCCTTATCAATGCCTTGCATTTGACTTGCCAGTGCTTGTGCTGTTTCCAGGTTTCATCGTTTGGCTATTTTTTCCATTTCCTGAAAGATGCTTTTTTGGCAACAACAGCCTCTCTGACCTCACCTTTAAACCATGCTGGCAGTTTTTTGGACTTCCTTCCACTTTTCTTAAAGCGTGGAATACAAGATAGTATTTTTCAACAACAGCCAAGCCTGATGTACGTCTTTAACCTTTGCAACTGCTCCTTTTAGTTTTTTCTTAACTGTTTTCCTCATTTTATCATAGTCTCCCTTTCGAAAGTTAAAAGGTAGTACTGTGGATTTCCTTACTATCCCTCCTCCACTAATTAAATCAAAGGCGATCATGCTATGATCACTATTGTCAAGTGGCCCCAATACCCTTATCTCTTGCACTAGATCTGGTGTTCCACTAAGGACTAGGTCTAATATGGCTTCCCCTCTGGTCGGTTCATGAACCAGCTGCTCCAAGAAGCAGTCATTTATTTCATCTAGGAACTTTATCTCCCTAGCAAGTCCTGACATGACACTGACCCAGTCGATACCGGGGTAGTTGAAATCACCCATTATTATTAATGCGCTGTAACTTTTGTTAGCTTCCTTGATTTCTTTGAGCATTTCATCATCCATTTGGTCATTCTGGCCAGGTGCTCGATAGTACACCCCCACTGCCATTGCCTTCCCCCTTTTATATGGAATTTCAATCCATATAGATTCTACAGCAGATTTTGTTTCCTGCAAAACTTTAATCCTTTCTGAGTCAATGCCCTCTCTAACATAGAGCGCAACCCCTCCACCAATTTGATCAGCTCTATCATTACGATATAGTTTGTACCCAGGTATCACAGTGTCCCACTGGTTGTCCTCCTTCCACCATGTCTCTGATATTCCAATCATATCTAACCTTTCATTTAGTGCTATATATTCTAACTCTCCCATCTTATTCTTTAGACTTCTAGCATTTGCATACAAGCATTTTAGAGAATGTATTTTATTCATGTTAATTTGGCTATTGTTAGACATGGGTAAATTGGGATCTTTAAGCTCTGTCTGCTCCATACTTGAGGGCATTTGGGCTACTTTACATTTTTGTGGAACCTCTCTGCTTTTGGTAGTATCCTTCAAGGATACATTCTTCCGAACCATCCGCTCTTGGGCGAATGTCGGCTTTCCCCTAATATCTAGTTTAAAAGCTGCTCTATCTCCTTTTTAAAGGTTAATGCCAGCAGCCTGGTTCCATCCCGGTTAAGGTGAAGCCCATCCCTTCGGAAGAGCCCCTCCTTTCCCCAGAATGTTCCCCAGTTCCTAACAAATCCAAAACCCTCATCTCTGCACCATTGTCTCATCCATGCATTGAGACTCCGGAGCTCTGCCTGCCTTTTGGGTCCTGCGCGTGGAACAGGAAGCATTTCTGAGAATGCTACCATGGAAGTCCTGGATTTCAACTTCCTACCTAAAAGCCTAAATTTTGCCTCCAGAACCTCCCTACCACATTTTCCTATGTCATTGGTACCGACATGTACCAAGATAGCAGAATCCTCCCCAGCACTATCTAAGACCTTAGCTAGGTGGCGCGTGAGGTCCGCTACCTTCGCACCAGGCAGGCATGTTACCAGGCGATTCTCATGTCCACCAGCCACCCAGCTATCTACATGCCTAATGATTGAATCACCAACTATAACGGCTGTCCTAACCCTTCTCTCATGGGCACATGGCCCTGGAGAAACTTCCTCGGTGCGAGAGGGTTTTACATCACCTGGAGGACAGGTCCTAGTTACAGGATCACTTCCTGCCACACCAGGGTGATGCTTTCCTGTCACGTGACCTCTCTCCTCCATGGCAACAGGGGTGCTGTCAGACTGGAGGTGGGACTTCAGGACTATATCCCTGTAGGTCTCGTCTATGTACCTCTCTGTCTGTCTTATGTTTTCCAAGTCTGCTACTTTAACCTCTAGAGAACAGACTTGTTCCCTGAGAGCAAAGAGCTCCTTGCACCTAGTGCACACGTAAGACCTCTCACCAACTGGGAGAAAATCATACATGTGACACTCAATGCAAAAGACTGGAAAGCCCCCATCCCGCTGCTGGACTGCTGTCTGCATCTTAGTTTTAAGTTTGTGTCTAAATCTTTAAGTTCTTACTTACTAGGGGTTGCTATGGGTATTTATACCAATAAAACTGTACCTAATATGTTTAATATACCTTGTTCACCTGAAGCTTAATTAATCTCAGGTCCTTAGTGTATGACTGATTTGGGTAATGAGCTTCACCTGAAAGCACCTCCTGTCTTTTAAGATGTGTAAGTACCTATAAAGCTACGATTATCCCAGGGGAGGGAGGGAAATAACACTTATTAAAAGAGGGCTGCTACACAGTACCCTCTCTTGTGCTGCTGAGGTAAGCTAAATTCTGATTTGATTTAAATTATAGCTCTTAGCTGCTGCTAGTCTCTAACTTCTTATGAAATTTAAACTACAAGCTCTCTGCTGGGTACTAAATTTAACCAGAAAGCTCTCTTCTGTGTGTTAAATTTAAACTAAAAGTACTTTGCTGTTACTTGGCCCTGAGTGACTATTATATTTAAACTACAAGCTCTCTGCTGGGTATGAAATGTAACCAGAAAGCTCTACTCTGTGTTTTAAATGCAAACTTTAATTGCTGCTACTAGGCCCTAACTGATCCAACAAAAAACAGTGGGTTCACAGATTAAGTAGCTTTAATACAAAGAATTCTTTTTAGAAAATTACCAGAAGTATATACTCACAGTTGCAGATTTCTCTCCAGAAGTAACAGTCCCCCTTTCTAGTCCTTATATTTTACAGAAAAAATACCCACAGAAAAAGCAGGTGCAAATCTGTCTATAGGTGCTTTTTTCTTTAGCAATTTTCAAAGGGAAATCACTCTGAAAACTGGTGCAAATGTGGTAGGCGACGGCCTATGATCCATGCTAATTGAACTAAGCAGACAGGCCTGAGCAGCTTGACCTGTAACTGAAGCCTGTAGTTAGGCCCAGAGGAATGAAAACCCCCCTGAATGATGACACCATAGAATTGAAACTTAACTCAGTTTAACTGAACATAGCTAAGCAGAAACGAAACTTAGAAAATAAAGAAAAAACAAGTTTAATTGGTACTGATAAGGTGTGCTATGCTTCTATGGAATTAATTAACTCTGCAGAGAGCAAGGTCACAGTGCCTCTGCTTCCCATATGTTTTAACAAGCTCAGCGACCTTGGAGGAGAGAAGTAACAAGTTGGAGACACTGACCATTGTAATTGGGACTAGAAGGGGGGCAACCAGGTGCTGGGCCCAGACCAGAGTCCCTATTGGGTAGCCATATCAGTACCGGGACCAATAGATGGGTGAGAGGGGTACTGGGACCAATGAAAAGTTTGCCTATGCTTAGAATGGACAAGAAAGCTATAAAAGTTGTTGTTTTACTAGAAGCCATTGCTCAGCCATTTTGAAATTGCTTATTGCTTGAGCCATGTGCACATTAAACTGGCTTGGATCCTTGAAAAGACTCCTGGATTTATTTATTGCATGCTTATCTGCTGCTACATTCTTGGTGCGTTGGCCGAGAAGTGCGAGTGGTGGATAGTGTTCAAGTGAATAAATCCACGTAATTCGCCTTGAGGTTTGGTCCAGTTGGAACCATGCCAATCCGACGCAGGGGAATCTCCCTGGGCCCACCGATCCTCTTGTATCGGAGGGAGTTCTGCCTGGCCTCGGCAGGCACTGAGTCCAGCTGGCTAACACTTCCGACCCGGGGGAGTCCAGGATCCAACTCAGAAGCTTGGGAACCAGATCTGGTAAGTATAGTTTTGAAAACCTGTCTAGACAGATGAGTTAGAACTGCAGTTTGAAAACTTAGAGAATCATGATTCAGCCTGGTCAGAGCAGACAGGACTGGGTTTTTGGTATGTCTAGACAGAAATAGAAAGAGCAGTACTGCCAGTGGAACTTGGAATTTGTAATCTCGAGATATTGGGAATTGGTAAGAGAGCTCTCAAGGAAGGGCCGAGTAACCCCGCATGGGAATTCGCCGGGTGAAACCCTCATCCTTTTTGTAATTGGGAAAAAGACTAGTCAGAATAGATAGAAAGGAATGCATTCTAAGATACGTTGCTAGCATGATTGTGTGAATGAAGTGTGAATGAGAGGTCTGGCAGCACGGACCAAGCAGAGTGGACTCTGGACTAGCGCAGTTCCTAGTCGGGTGACTGCGTCTAGGTCGCGAAACGGATGAAGCGTTTGGTGTATTGTCCGTCCTGTGTATTTGATTTTTGCTATCTGTTGAAACTGCGAGTTTCCCTTTTGTTATATATGTGAGATTATTCTGTTGAGTAATTTGTGACAGTTCACTGATTAAGAAATTGTATTAATAGAGCAGAATGAAGACCCAAAACACCTACAGTCATTTTTAGAAATCAAAAAGCTGGTCTGACCCAGTTAGTTTTTCTACTGCAGTGTGAAAAACTGACAGGGGGCGTGTCTGAAGGAAAGAATGTCTAGTGTCGTCTTTCTAATCTTGTGCAGGCTTAAACCTCAATGCTGGTAGTTTGTGCTTATTTCAGGCAAATTGTACCTGTTTTATTTAATATGTTTTTGTTCCTTCTGCTGTGGTTATGTAATATATATCATTTATTTATCATTTAATAAGAATGTTTAGTCAGGATTGTGGGTCCCGATAGTTTTTGGGTTTAGCCTGAAAAGGATTAAGTTTGTATTAATCCCTTATGGGTTGCGGACCAAGTGAGAGGAATTTCTGTCGGCTGTATGTTCAAATTTTCAGTAAGCACTGAAACAGTTTAAATAGGAAATGATAAAGAACTGTTTTTGTTTTTTCCTTTGATCTACAAAGTAATTAGATCACGACTTAACATTGATTTAAATTGTTTTTTTTCCTGGCATCTCTGTCCATGTGAATGAGAAGTCTCTTTTTATGAGCACAGTTCAATTGTTCTCCTAGGAATGAAAAGGGACTCCCGATTTGAAAAGTCTCTTCATTTAATCGAAGCGTGATGAATTTATAATTAGTTTTTTCTCTGGTTTCACTAGCTCTGTTTAACCAAAAGTTTTAAAAACAAAGTTTATCTTTTTATGAATGAGTATAAGTCATTTGAATGCATGCTTCCCCTCTGTGCTGGTTACTAATGAACAAATCAGTTAGCTTTTCTGTATTTAAAAAAAAAAGGGAAAGGTGTACTGTATTTTATGAAAAATATCCGGAATGTCTTTTAAATATTTGCTTCCTGAACTAAAAAAATAATTTCTTTTGCAGAGACATGCTGACAGATAGCTATAGTTCTCTCTATAAGAAGCATAATGGATGTATGTGCTCAATCTAAGTGTTTCCTGCCTGCCCTATGTTTACAGAAATAATAAGTGTCTTTTCAAGTATGATCAAGAATTTCAGTAAGGGATTTACTGAAGATTATGAAATGTCTCTGTCCCAATCAGGATTTTGCCCCAGAATTTCTAGATATCCTGTCTCGTCTCTCTCACTCACTCTGTAATTATTTCTGTTCAGTGTGCTTATGGGGGGGTTGGAGCCCAGTCCACCGATGATGTCAACCCCCCCCCCCCCCCGGTGGGCGTGAACTAATGTGCCCACAGCAGAGAAGTGGATCCTTAAAAAAAAAAAAGAAAAAAATTCTACTTCAATATGTGGACAACTTGCTCATAACCACCAACTCAGAAAGTGAATGTCCACCAGCCACCAGTGAACTCTTGCACCTTTTTAATGAGGCTGGATACAAAGTCTCAAGAGCCAAAGCATAATTATGTCAAACAAGTTAAATACCTAGGATTCCAGTTGTCCAGCGGAATTCGACGCCTGGAACCCTTACCAGAACGCAAAGCAGCTGTATGCAGTATTCCTACTCCAACCACCAGGAGGCAAGTGAGAGCCTTCTTGGGTGCCACAGGGTACTGTTGTATATGGATCCCCAATTTTGCGCTGCTAGCAAAACCATTGTATCACATTGTATCAAGCTACCAAAGGAATGAAAAAGTCTCCATTGGAATGGGGACTTGAATAGGAATGCAGTCTTTTGATCTTTGAAAACCGCTCTGATGTTATCACCAGTTCTGGGTCTACCCGATGTCCAGAAAACCTTGCAGTCTCTATGTTCATGAGTCGCAAGGAAATGTTCTGGGAGTGTTGACTCAATCTCTTGGACCTTATTTGAGAAGCTGTTACAGCTACAGCCTTCCTAGTAAGCAAAAACTAAAAGAAAAATCCCTTTGAGACAGGATCTTCAAGTTACTGTACCACACTCTGTTCTAACCAATATGAAATACAAAGGAAATTACTAGCTAACAAATCTATGAATGTTGAAATATTAGAGTATGTTGTGTGAAAACCCCAGATACAACTGAAGGGTCAGTCAAGCTTTCCATCCTGCTATGTTATCAGTTAGTCTTGATCCCCTGATCATGACTGTTTAGAAATTATGGACACTGTATTCTCAAGCCACCTGGATTTGACTGATGTCCCTCTGGAGAACCCTGAACAGACTTTCTTTGTGGCTGAAGGCAGTTTCATCATCAATGGACATTGTTGTGCTAGATATGCAGTGATGACCCCTGATTTGGTAGTTGAGTCCTCAGCCCTGGCCCCAGAAACTTCACCACAGAAAGCTGAACTGATAGTCCTCACTAGAGCACTAACAATAGGAAAAGAGCCCTGTCTAAATGTGTACCCAGATTTCAAGTATACCCTTACAACCTTGCATGCATATGGGCCCCTGTACAAAGAATGAGGATGGATAACCTTAGGAAGCAAGTCCATTAAGTATAGCCCCAAGATATTGATATTAACAGATACATACTGCCTATAGATCTCAGAATTTAGGAAAAGTAGAATGTATGAATAGAACCCTGAAATCTCAGTTGTCTAAACTTTGCCAAGAGGTTTACCTGAAGTGGCCCTAGGTTCTTCCTATAGCCCTTCTTAGGATATACTTAGCCCCTGCTAAGTCTATAGGAGTCTCCCTTTTTGAGATTCTGTATGGGCAACCCCTGCCTATTGTATAGGAAATAAAAGGAGATATGAGACAGATAGGATCTGAAATTATTAGACATGAACTATTGGTTTTAAGTTCTGTTTTGCAGGAGTCTTCATACCTGAGTACAAAATCGATTACTCATCAATTTGCCTGCACCCCTGCATCCTTTCAAGCCTGGAGTCTCGGTGTGGATCAAAGAGTGGAGAAAGATACTGTTAGCCCTGCATTGGAGAGGACCCTATGTCGTCATCCTGTCAACTCCAACTGCAGTAAAAGTCGCAGAATTTGATCCTTGGACCCATCATAATCAAGTGAAGCCAGCAGCTGCTCTTGAACCTGATCACTGGACTACTGTACAGCATCCTGAGACTCCATTGCACCTCACCCTACAACAACAACCACGGACCTAAGACTTATTGGTCCCTCAGAAACTGCACTATTTCAAGACTGTTTGTTTATCTGAAGGTAAGCCTCGCATCTGAAAAAAAAAAACCTGCAATCATCAGAAAGAGACTGTGTTGTGTTAAGAAATTGAATCTTCTAAGAGACTGTGTTTAAATACTCTGAAAAGACTGTTTTGATCTCCTAAAGAGTGAACTGCTCTAAGAAAGCAATAATAGCCTAAGAGACTATGCTATGATATTTTAAGAAATTGAGACATCCCAGAGGACAGTGATACTTTGGAATCTACAGCCCTACTCCTGCCAAAAAGCTGGTAGGTCTACGTACGGCAGAAGCTTGAGGATCTACAATCAACCCTACATCTGTTATCTGTTGTGGAAGTCGACAGTTCCACCAATTTTCCAGAGACTATGCCCATTATGAATTATTATTATTGCTTTATTTTGGCAGCAGCCTTGGAGTGCTTTGAAATGACTTTTGCCTTATCTCCCTGGGCAGCCTGTATAAGTACAACATGAACTGGACCGAAGGTCACTCAGACCTTGTTTTATCATTCTTCCTATACTTGCATTGGTATACTCTCCAATCCAAAAGTTGTTCTAGATCTTGACTTTCTACAAGGCTATGCAAGCCACCGTTGCAATTCCTCATACCACCACCAGAACTTGTTTCTTGAACTTACTGGAGCAATAGCATCTAGTCTCCACACTTCTGACTGTTTCTATTGTGGAGGAACTAAGATGGGAGATCAGTGGCCCTGGGAGACGCAAGAACTGAACTATTCTATCCTATACAATCAGACTGATTTACATAATACTACTAGTGAGTGGGTATTGGCCCACCCCATTGTTGACAGTTTGTGTTTTGTTCGGACTGGACCACAATCTACTACGAAGGATGGACAGCTGGTCTGTCTAAATCAGAAGCTTTACGACAGCACAACAAAGATGCAACCGAACCTTCTAATCCTTTAGTTCTTTTTCCCACTCTTGCCAAACTATGGACTTTGACTATCTGCCTGTTGCTCCCTTGTTTCTTGCCATTTTGCTTGCAAATGATAACTTCAGTTATTAATAACACTGTAGAGCGTAAGACAGCTACAAAGATGCTAGCTATGTGAACTTACTACCCTATACCACAGAGTGATACCTTTACCTAGTATTATGTGATTTGATTCTCACACCTTATTAACATGCGGGTGAGAATAATCAAAGGGGGGAATGTGGTAGGCGACGGCCTATGATCCATGCTAATTGAACTAAGCAGACAGGCCTGAGCAGCTTGACCTGTAACTGAAGCCTGTAGTTAGGCCCAGAGGAATGAAAACCCCCCTGAATGATGACACCATAGAATTGAAACTTAACTCAGTTTAACTGAACATAGCTAAGCAGAAACGAAACTTAGAAAATAAAGAAAAAACAAGTTTAATTGGTACTGATAAGGTGTGCTATGCTTCTATGGAATTAATTAACTCTGCAGAGAGCAAGGTCACAGTGCCTCTGCTTCCCATATGTTTTAACAAGCTCAGCGACCTTGGAGGAGAGAAGTAACAAGTTGGAGACACTGACCATTGTAATTGGGACTAGAAGGGGGGCAACCAGGTGCTGGGCCCAGACCAGAGTCCCTATTGGGTAGCCATATCAGTACCGGGACCAATAGATGGGTGAGAGGGGTACTGGGACCAATGAAAAGTTTGCCTATGCTTAGAATGGACAAGAAAGCTATAAAAGTTGTTGTTTTACTAGAAGCCATTGCTCAGCCATTTTGAAATTGATTATTGCTTGAGCCATGTGCACATTAAACTGGCTTGGATCCTTGAAAAGACTCCTGGATTTATTTATTGCATGCTTATCTGCTGCTACACAAAGGCCTTAGGCAAAAGTGTGCCCTTGAATTGTTCACCTGCTTGCTAAGTTCTGAGGATTGCCTACATTCTCTAACAATTAGATTCTCTTGCATTAGCTGTTACCTATACCTTTCCTGCAAAGCAATCAAAAGTAAAGGTGACAGTACTCATTTATACTTACCTAGATACTTTAATTAAAATTCTTTCATCTAACTTTCATAACTATCATAAGAAGTCCATGCAGTCTGTGTTGTTGCCATAGCTACCATGAAATCCATATCTGGGATCATAAAGAACCATGGCAACCATGGAAAAGGTCAGAAATGTAGATTTATTTAGTTTAGCTACATGACACAAGGCCCGGTGCCAGGAATGTAGATCTTCAACTGTTTCTGGAGCGCTTTACCTCCCCATATAGAAACTTTTCTCACTGTGGAAGTTAAAAATAAAGGCATATATTTAGTTATTTCCTCCCCTTCCCCATTTTGATAATCACTGGTATCTACTCAGTTGAATATCTCTGCCTGTAAATGAGCCATTAGTACTCCTGCCTCGTATTCTTCATGAGCTCTCTGAGGAGGAACAGAATTTTGAAACATGTCCACCAATTGTAGCTGCATGGATTGGGTGGTTCTTCAAAGTTCACATGCTTTTTGTATTTTAGAACAGCAATACACAAATATTCAGGAAAAATATTAAAGCTTTGGAATTACAGAGCTTAAAAGAGATAGAGGAGGCATTGTGGGTTAAACTAGAAAGAGGGAAAGAGAAATCTATTTGCATTGGTGTGATATACAGACCTCCCTCACAAGAGGAAGAGGTGGACAGAGAGTTAATTGAAGACATACGCAGCATTGCTAGGAAAGGGGAAGTGCTACTGATAGGAGATTTCAATATGCCAGATGTTGATTGGCACATTCCTGCTGCAGTATCATCTAGAAGTAAGGAGATCCTGGATTCTCTACAGGGAGAACTATTCAGGCAATTGGTAACAGACCCCACACGTGAAGGGACCATACTGGACTTGGTGCTTACCAATGGTGAAAGTGTTTCTGATGTTGTAGTGGGAGATCATTTTGCATCCAGTGATTACCAGATGGTGTGGTTCAGTATGAGGACTAGGGCTGTTAGAATCCATTCAAAGGTGAGGATCTTAGACTTTAGGAAGACTGACTTTGCAAGATGGGCCAATACCTCAGGGAGTCGTTAGTGGGATGGGAACAGCTGGGGGATGTAGAAAAACAGTGGGCAAAACTGAAAGGGGATATTTTAAGGGCAACCAACCTTTTTGTTAAAATGGTAAATAAAGGTAAAAGGAAAAGGAGACCGCTATGGTTTTCGAAAGAAGTAGCTGAAAAAGTGAAGAAAAAGAGGGAGGCCTTCATGAAATACAAGATATCAAAGAGAGAGGAAAAACTTAGAGAAGCTAGCAAAGTAGTCAAGAAGGCAAAGATTCAAAAGGAGGAGGAAATAGCCAATGCAATAAAATGGGGGGATAAGACATTTTTCAGATATATTAGTGAGAAGAGGAAGGGCAAAAGTGGTATTGTCAGACTAAAGGGTGCAGGGGAGGAATATGTAGAAGCTGATAAGGATAAAGCAGAATTGCTTAACAAATATTTTTGTTCTGTGTTCACAGATGAAGAACCAGGAGCAGGACCTCAGAAAACACCCACAAATAGGAACAGAAGCGAGGGACATCTTGAACAATTTTCAGAAGACTGTGTTCGTGAGAAACTAGCTCAACTTAAAGTAGACAAAGCGATGGGACCGGATGGGATACACCCTAGAATACTGAGGGAACTTGGGGATGTTCTAGCAGCTCCACTGACTGACCTTTTCAATGCCTCGTTGGAGTCGGGAGTGGTGCCAAAGGACTGGAGAGAGGCTCATGTGGTGCCTTTACAAAAAGTGTAAGTAAGGATGTGGTTGAAAACTACAGGCCAGTTAGTTTAACTTCAGTGGTGAGTAAATTATTAGAAATGCTGCTGAAAGAGAAAATAGTGAGGTTTCTGGAGTCCAGCGGATTACAGGATCCGAGGCAGCATGGATTCACCAGAGGCAGGTCTTGTCAGACAAATCTGATTGATTTCTTTGACTGGGTGACCAGGGAGTTGGACCGAGGGAGAGCCCTAGATGTGGTGTATCTAGATTTCAGTAAAGACTTTGACACTGTTCCTCACAGGCGACTTATAAACAAACTGAGCACCCTAGGGATGGACCCTAAAGTTGCTGCTTGGATTAGAAATTGGTTGGGTGGGAGGCGACAAAGAGTACAGGTAAATGGAGCTCACTCTGAGGAGAGGGATGTTACCAGTGGTGTGCCCCAGGGATCTGTCCTTGGTCCGATTCTTTTTAACATCTTTGTTAGAGATATAGCGGAAGGGCTGTCGAGTAAGGTTTGCCTCTTTGCGTGCGATACCAAAATCTGCAATAGAGTAGACACCCAGGAAGGTGTAGATAACATGAGGAGGGATCTAGCTAAGCTTGAAGAATGGTCTAGAATTTGGCAGCTGGGATTTAATGTTAAAAAATGTAAGGTCATGCATTTGAGCTGCAGCAATCCAAGGGAGCAATATAGTATAGGGGGTGAAGCACTTTTGTCCACTAAAGAAGAGCGGGACCTAGGCGTGGTTGTGTCTGATGATCTTAAAGTAGCTAAACAGGTAGAAAAGGCGACGGCAAAAGCTAAAATGATGCTTGGGTGCATACGGAGAGGAATGGCTAGCAGAAAAAAGGAGGTGATAATGCCTTTGTATAAGTCTTTGGTGCGACCTCATTTGGAGTATAGTGTGCAATTCTGGAGACCACACCTTCAAAAGGATGTGAACAGGATGGAGTTGGTGCAGAGGGTGGCTACTAAAATGATTAGTGGTCTTCATTATAAAGCATATGAGGACAGACTGAAGGATCTTAATATGTATACCTTAGAGGAAAGGCGGGATAGAGGTGATATGATTGAGATGTTTAAATACCTCCATGGCATAAATGTTCAGGGAGAGAGCCTCTTTCAATTGAAAGCAAGTTCTGCTTTGAGGGGACATGGGATAAGGGTGAAGGGAGATTTATTTATTTAGCTGTATTTATATCCCGCTTTTCACTGGGTCAAGGCGGTCAATTGGGGGATACATTTAACACGAGGGGATATGAGACACATATGCTAATACTTACAGGGAACATGGGCAATGGAGGGTTAAGTGGCTTGCCCAAGACCACAAGGAGTGCCTATAGGACTAGAAATCCCAGGCCCTCCGGCTTGAGATTGCTGTCCCCAGGTGGGACTTGAACCCCTGGCCCTCCGGCCTGAAGTACCTTGTCCTAACCACTAGACCACTCCTCCCTCCTACCAGGAGTGATATGCGGAAATATTTCTTTACGGAAAGAGTAGTGGATCCGTGGAATAGTCTCCCAGTGGAGGTGGTAGAAATGAGGACAGTAACTGAATTAAAAAAAAACATGGGACAAACATAGAGGATCTCTAAAGGTAAAAAGGGGACTGTTGTAGTTGTTGATATGGAAGGACAGACTAGATAGGCCATGTGGTCTTTTTCTGTCATCATATTTCTATGTTTCTATTTGTGCTTGGTTCAAGTCACGCATAATTGTCAGCTAACTTCTCATTTGGAATTTGGCTTTGGAGGAGAGCTTGAGAGGAGAACTGTGTCTACCTCTCTAGGTTTCAAGACCACCCCAGAGTGCAAAACGTCTTGGAGGATGGACCCTTAATCAGTTCCCTGCAGATGTCCATATTTCTAAACATTGCCACTTACACACGCATATAGCATTACATGCATACGGTTTTACTTGGGGTAGTTTCTCCAAATGGGTTAGTTTTGCACATACTATGGCAGCCATGAACCTCACTTCTAAGCGAGGGTATGTGTAATATGATCTTCATCGATTACAGCTTATCCAGAATACTGCAACACACCTCCTCACCCACTCCTCATGGTTCAATCATGCCACCCCCTACTCATACATCTACATTGGCTTCCTCTGAGATTCCGTTTCATCTATAAAATGCTCATTATCACCCATAAGGTCATCCATGCCAGTACCCCTCAGTAACTTGCAGACCTCATTCACCTTCATGCTTCGCCTCGCCTGCTCTGGTCCATAAACATGAGCTGCCTCTCCCTTTCCTCCCCTACGCACGCCCATTTAGAACTCACCCATCACTCTGCCTATTTCTTCCTGGGCCCTGCCTTATGGAACTCATTGCCCCACACACTCCGTTCTGAATTGTCTTTCCCTCGGTTTAGAGCTGCACTCAAGACTCACCTATTTCATCTTGCCTATGACCTCCCCCTCCCGTCCTCCTCCCCTCACTCCTGAGAGTGTCTCTCCTCTCCTTTCTTTCCTATTATCTAAACTCTCTATCTGCCTCTACTCATAGTCTATCCTCTGCCTCTGTCTCTCCTCTCCTTTTTCCTGTCTAGAAAATGGCGTTCTTTTTATCCTTTCCTGTTGTAGCCACCTTTGAATTGTACATTTCCCTGACGCTTTTGCTTGGGCAGTATATCAAGCGATGAAATAAAGATAAAGTCTCTTAAATTTACTGCTGATGCTCGGTGTAATACTTGCATCATGCCAAAGAGAGCCTCCTGCTGGAGTTTGTAAGATGTAACATGTATGGGTAGTTTGTTAAGATGTGCTTTGAAATTCTTCTTTATCAAGCCTGCGGCTCCCAGTACAATGGGAAATATTTCTGTATCTTTCTGCCTCATTTTCTTCATCTCTGACTGCATTCCTTGGAACTTGCCTATGCAGATTCACTAGTGATGTCGCTGTTTTTCTGAACACATTTTTTCATAAAGCAGCTGTGTCTGTTATGCATATTGGCATCTATCTGTACTTTGTTGGTGGCGTTATATGCATTTTTTTTCCTATCTCTTCCATTGCACTTTTAGGGAATAATTTTATAAAGTCATTCCTGTGCATTCCTGGCCATATGCACGTAAATGACCTTTTATAAAATACTGACTAGTGTAAAAGTATGTGCAGTGGTATGATGGCAAGTGCATTGCCAGTGGATGTAGCCAGGGGTGCAGTCTAGATGGAGCATGGGTGGAGTTCGCACGTAAGCAAGTATATATGCTAATCTATGTTTCCTCACAGCAGCTCTTGAGCAGGTTTAAGAGATCACACCTACATTCATGGCATGCTCTCTGCCATATAAGCTCATACATTATAAAGCATTGAATGGGGCAGCAGTTACAACGTTGAACACCTTGCTGGGTGCATTGGATGGGCCATGCTGATCCTTTTTGACATTTACTATGTTACTATAAAGATTAGTAGGTGCTTACTTGTCTTTATAAAATAGCACTTACTTAGATGCTTCTGTAGGCGTCTATCTATGTGTATTCTCTGCTGAGTCCTCCTCCACCACTATCCCACTATTAAACTGTTGAACTGTTTTGGACTTCTCTTTCTTTATATGTGTTCCCACCCCTGGGATAATCGTAGCTTTATAGGTACTTACACATCTTAAAAAACAGGAGGTGCCACAAACTCCTGACGATGGACTCAGCCGCAGTTATTCTCGGAGGAGATTTCAATCTCATTAGAGATCCATTAATTGATAGAACCCCATATAAGCCGCAGCATAAGCCGAAGGCTAGCAGAATGTTGACAAGCATAATGGACTCCACCGGTCTGACAGACCCTTGGAGGTTATTATCACCTACTGCACAGGAATATACATACTATTCGATGCCCCATAACACACAAACGCGCATAGACTACTTTCTAGTATCAAAGACATTGCTGAATAGGATTGTTGATACTCGACACTTAGCTAAAGTAGTCTCTGACCACGCAGCGGTACTGCTAGAGCTGGATACTGGCATTACCCAACAATCACAGGTGAGATGGCATTTTGATCGATCATGGCTGGCAGATTCGAAGTTCCGCAGCATCATGGAAGCGGCCATTGCTGAATACTTCACTTATAACCAAAGTTCTGAGACGGCAACGTGGGCTTGGTGGGAAGGCTTCAAGGCTAGTATGAGAGGGCGTATGACATCATACAACATACAAAAGAAAAAAGAGACAAAGCGACGGCTGATTGAGCTTGAACAAGAAATACGCACAGGAGAACGATTGCTCACGAAGCGGACCGACTCGCTGATACTGCTCCGGCTACAAAAATTGAGATATCAATACAATGCCATATTGAGCTCAGAAGCGGACCTGCAGATCAAGGCTCAAAGAGGGTTGTATTACCATGAGAGCAACCGAGCGAGTGCGTTGTTAGCTCGCATGCTCCGAGTGAAGAAGGCTGCAACAAGAATCGCGGGATTGAAAGACGCCCAGGGCAACATACGGATTAAGGACGACGAGATACAAGCTATATGTGAAACCTTTTATGCTAAACTCTATCAGACGGAGATTGACAGTAATATGGATTCGTTCTCTAATTTCGTGGCGTCCCTTACGGGTCCTAAACTATCCGCGGCACAGAAGCATATCCTTGAAGATGACATAACCATCGCACAAATAGAAGGCGCAATGAAACAACTAGCCAAAGGGAAGGCCAGCGGCCCAGATGGTCTACCTGTTGAGTTTTACACTACCTTCTCAAAATTACTGCTCCCAGAGATACAGCAATACTACGTTGGACTTCAGGAGGAGAGTCCTACTATTGGAGGATTTGCCTCGGCCACGTTCGTCATACATCCTAAACCGGGCAGGGACTCTCTGTGAGTAAAAAACTACCGACCCATCTCGCTGTTAAATGCCGATTACAAAATTTACGCCAAGCTCTTAGCTAACCGATTAGTAAAAGTAATCTCGGTATTAATACACCCAGATCAGTGTGGTTTTATGCCGGGGAGATCGACCACGGATAATGGGCGCCTAATGGCACATATACTGACGAAGGCCAAATACCACTCTGCCCCGGTTGTGGGGCTTGCACTAGACGCGGAAAAAGCCTTTGATAGAGTGGAGCTCCCGTATCTCTTTGCAACGATGCGATGGTTTGATATTCCAGAAGCTTATATAAAATATGTGGAGCTATTATATACAAAACCGACAGCTAGAGTGGCTGCAAATGGTGGACTCTCCATCGAGTTCCAACTATCCAGGGGTACCAGACAAGGATGTCCGCTATCACCTTTGCTCTTCAACATAGCGCTGGAACCCTTGCTGATTAAATTACGACAACAGGAAAACATCTCTGGCATTAGATTTAAAGACTATCACTGTAAAATATCAGCGTACGCGGATGACCTATTTCTTGTCTTGGAGACCAACTCCCTAACAGCTACTTTAAACGTCATAGAAGAGTATTCCCAGATATCCGGATATAAACTGAATATGTCCAAAACGACAATCATTCCTCTCCACCCTGAAGTATCGGAGATAATCTTCAGTCAATATCCGTTCGTCGTGGAACGTACCTCCTTCAGGTATCTGGGAGTTACTTACGGAATCACTTTACAAGATACTATGAAACGAAATACGGTGGCATGTGAACATATCCTTACTGAATATATCAACAAATGGTCCCCGATGTATATATCTTGGTGGGGCCGATTGGAAACCATCAAAATGGTTATAATGCCTAAACTGAACTACATCCTCAGTATGCTACTGGTTTTATATGAGAGGAAGTTCTATGATAAATTAGAGAAAATGCTGAGTAGGTTTCTGTGGCGCAATAAAACTCCAAGAATTGCATTGTGGAAGCTTAAGTTAGCTAAGCGATGGGGCGGAGTGCATTTTCCAGACTTTCGAAATTACCACAACGCGGCTATACTGAAACAAGGAACATGGTGGAGTGAGAGAGAGGAAGCGCCTGAGCGACCCTCATGGCTATGTATTGAAACTGCAATGAGTAGTCCAGTGCCCTTATGGCTGCGTATTGGAGCGGAATCTCCCGCACCGGTGTTGAAAGATGAAATTATAGGGAATACTCAGGCCGCTTTTCGATTTCTTGCTCATAAAATGGATGAGAGCCATGACCATACAATGTCTACCAACATATGGCTCAACCCGCAATTCAAGATTGACGGATGCAGCTTCATCTGGATCCCTTGGCTGACACGGGGCATTATAAATTTGGGTCACCTCATTCATGAACAGGCGTTCAAGTCCTTCCCGACCCTAAGGCAGGAATACGATATGCCACCTTCCTGTTTCTTCCAATGGTGTCAATTGCGACATTGCCTAGCTGCAGCAGGAGTGTCACCTACACTTCTGCAAGAAGGCCCAACCATGTATCATAGAATCAAAGAACTGGCGGAAGAACAGCGACTGATATCTAAATATGTTCGGCTCATCCGAGAGGGAGAGAAAAGAAGATGCAGAGGTGCACAATTAATTTGGGAATCTGAAGTGGGTGAACAGACTGACCCGGAAAAGTGGAATAACTTCTGGAATTCTCAGATTAGGATCACAAGGGCGTCCTCACTCACGCAAACGTTGTACTTTGTGGCTCATCGAGCTTATTTGACGCCTGTCAAAGTTGCTAAATGGCAGGAACACCAAAGTATGAAATGCTGGTCCTGTGGCTCTGCGGATGGAACGCTGGCACATATGCTTTACTATTGTGACCTACTACAAGAATTCTGGCGACAAGTATGGAACCGCATTACGCGACTGCTCAAATTTTGGACACCTTTAACATTTCGTATAGTGATCTATAAATCGCTGGCCCCCCGGATGACAACGGGGAAAGAAACGGATGCCATGTTAGATTTACTACTTAGTTTGGCGCTAAAAGCGATCCTCAGCCACTGGAAGAATTTTGAAGCCTTACACATAGACTGGTGGTGGAATCTGGTCTGCTACCACCGGTCATGTGAACAAGCCTATGTGGTACAGCAACCGTCTTATCGTAATCTACTTAAAAAATGGGATACCCTAGATCAACAATTACTATAAGCAATCGCTCCCTGCAGCGTTAGCACTCGTCGCCACCAACGATCTTACGGATAAATAATAGTTAGACTGATAATGGGGCCGAAGTTAGCCCATTGTTGACTAACCACAGTGTGCAGTTACATGTTTAGTTCTGTTTTAGTGTTCTAATTAATGTGGATTGTTAGAGTTCGCGCATAGTGATAGGCGGTAAGAAATATACTACGCATTGTATCAATTGTTGATATGTCTATCACAAACTGTGTGTATATTACCTGAAAACTTAAATAAACCGTTAAAAAAAAAACAAAAAAAACAGGAGGTGCTTTCAGGTGAAGCTCGTTACCCAAATCAGTCATACACTAAGGACCTGAGATTAATTAAGCTTCGGGTGAACAAGGTATATTAAACGTATTAGGTACAGTTTTTTGTTTTTTTTTTAAAATTCTTTATTTTCGTTTTGCAATAACAAAGGAAAGGAAGACATACAACTAAGAGACAAAGACATACATGTAATGTGATACATACACCAAAGCAAACCCCCACCACCCCCCTCCCCCCTGCTTCTTCTCTAGAAACTAAAACATTCTCGAAACGGACGTGTACTGACATTATTGTGTTACAAAACCTTCCAGCGGTCTGAAACATTATTATGTTACAAAACTTTACAGCGATCTGAGACATGATGAGTGTACATTAAACAGACATGTCGAAGCAATAAGCAGATAGTACATGATCATTGAGCATCTGCCACTTAGACAAGCACAAATGAAATTGGGTATGGAAAATAGCCCTCCAAGATATCTGCTCATAGTTACTATATAAGCAGACAGGGTTCCACTATTCATTGACAGCAAGTCGAGAGCTATCCCTCCAAGTCCCCGTGATCAAACACATGGCTATACCCAGCATAAAATCAGGAGAAAACGACCCTTCTCAGGAAGAGAGGGGACCCCCGCCACTGAGCGGAGTCCCACAGTCATCCGAGAAAGAGGCTCGTGAAGGTGCAAGATAAAGGAAATACGACCCCAGACCCGCCCCTAGTAAATCTGTGGTTAAGGACATTTACAAGAGCATGAACGAAGGTTCCCACATCAGTATAGCGAGACCTGCACAGACCCCTGGCAATTGTGTTCCATTTGACTATTTTCTGGAATATGAGAACATCTTTGTGCAAAAGGACAAGAGTTGAGTTTGGATAGCTGAAGCAGCTCGGGAAACCCGCATTATGTTGCTCCAGAAACGCTCCAATACACAGGGGTTAAAGTGGTTTGCGGTTAGCAAGCCCAGGCTGGTTGGATTCTACAAGTGACAGTATCTGTACCCTGACATAATAGGTTATAAAAGGTAAAGGCTGCTCCATGTGTACTACTAATAGAGTGAATTAGTTCTAAGAGCCCATCCTTAGTAGGGACAGAGGGCGGCATGATTGGAGCACTTTTGAGGCAGCATGTAAGCTGCATCAATTGAAAATAATGTTTCGCTAGGAACGCAAATCCCCTGTATAGATCAGAAAAGATTTTCCAACGAGCTGCAGAAAGAGCTGTTGGGGTGTCCTGATCCCCCTGGAGGACCAGGGTCTGGAAATAGTCATACATGGCTGCTCAAATTTCAAACCAAAACTCTGGCTGAGTTAATAGGGCTCTATCAAAGAGCCAGGCCCCCGGATTCCCTTGAAGTGCAGTAGTATGGTAGTGAAAAGGAATAGCAGCATGATCTGAAATATACGAGGAGTGAATCTTTACAGCGTCCACCTGGGGAGCTAACAATGTTGATATTAGAAAGAAATCTATGCGAAACTGGAATTTGTGAAGGGAAGAGAAGAAGGTAAAGTCTAGCTCATTGGGGTGTAGTAGCCTCCGTAGGTCGACTAGAACAATATCTTTGATCATAGAGGTAAGCGCGATATGACTCTTGGGGGGACCACTTATCCTGGACGACTATTGGTTAATCAGAGGATCAAGACCTGAATGGAAACCCCCCCCACTATCAATGAAGAATTAGCAGAGGCCTGCACAGCCTGAGCAGTAATCGCAACAGGACAGGGTCGTCCAAATTAGGAACATGAAGGCATATACATGTAATTTTAAAGTTACCCATCTTGAGGTGAACGCTGGGCTATCCACCCGCTGTGTCTAAGCAAGTCGCTAAAATAGTAGCATGCAGAGATTTCCTAACCAATATAGCAACCCCACATTTCTTAGAAGCAGCTGGGGAGTAAGCGGCCACCATGTAAGGTTTAATATTGAGGTGGAAAGTTTCCTTCGAATTGAAATGTGTTTCTTGGAGGAAAATCAGGTCCGCAGCCTCATGAGTTAGATAGCTTAGGAGTTTCCTCCGTTTTATCGGATTATTGATTCCTTGTACGTTCAATGAAAAAATCTTACATGGTGCCATCAGTCGATACTAGACATTTTAGGTAAGAGCGCTTGAAAACTTACAACATAATCAGAATCTGTACACTAATGACATAAGCACCAAATATGCTGGCCAATACACCATATTGAGAAGTATGTACCAAAGTAACTTAGAGAAGAAGCAAACCCCCAATGAATATGGCGACCAGATGTCTGCGGGAGGAGGCCCTAGAGAGGAGATAAGACATAATAAAAGAAAAGAAGCACCAGAGTCCATAAGAAACACTGTCTCTGATATTCGTCGAGGCTACAATGGGTAGATGGAGTCGGGTCCCAGATATCTTCAAAATAAGGCGACAGACCTCCTTCGATAAACTCTTCGCTGAGCTGCGGTAAATCCAATATGGCAGGCACAGCGGACATGAGAGTACTGGCAGGAATATTCTGGAAATCAGCGCATCAAGTCGGCTTCTTTAGAGTCCAAAAACTCCGCTAGTAGCTCAGGGTCCTCAAATGTTCTTGTCTGATTGTGAAGCGTAACTCGGAGCTTGGCCGGGTACAGCAGACCATAGCGTGCTTGTAATTGTTGAAGCCTCGGCCGAAATTCCAGAAAGCGCTTTCGGCGGTCGACCGTGGGTTTAGCCAAGTCAGGATAGAAGGAGACCTTGTGGCTCTCAAACTCCATATGGCCCTTTGCCCGGGAGGCACTGAGAATTTGTTCCACATGTTGATATCGCAAAAGTCGAAAGATGATAGGCCGCGGGGTCTTCCTGTTGAGCGTTATGTTTGTGGGTACACGATGAGCACGATCGATCTCCAATTCTTTGGTGAAGGTGATTTGGAGCAAGGAAGGGAGGATTTTACTTAAAAACTCCTTCATGTCACCCAATTCCGCTCCCTCCGGTATGCCCACGAGGCGCAGGTTGTTGCGGCGCGCTCTATTGTTGCCATCTTCCACTTCTTTCTGCAAAGCCCGCACCTGACGTTCAACTTTGTCGAGTTTGGACAGCCGGACCGCATGGGAGTCTAAGATATTCTCCATTTTGTCCTGACGCGAAGAGAGCCCCTCTAGCCTGCCTTGCAGTACACCAAGATCTTCCCTCAGCGCTCGAAGTGCTTCACCATTTGACTGCACGAGGTCCTTAACCCCTCTAATTTCTGCGAGGATTTCCTGCTGCATTTCGGGGCCCTCGCGCAAAGCCAGCCCCTTCTGCGGGGACGGGGGTTCAGTTTTGGAGCGTTTACCGTGAGAAGCCGCTGGAGAGCAAAATTCCAGGCGCGTGGGTTTGGTCCCCGCCATCTCACCAATGTGCCCCGGCAAGATCAGAGCAGAAATTCAAGTTTGTCCGGTGTTAATTCAGGATTCTGAGTAGGCCTCTCGGGAGCCTCAGCATTATGCGACCATCCCGCTGGACATCAGGCTCCGCCCCCTATTAGGTACAGTTTTATTTATTTATTATTTTATTTATTTTATTTTAATTTCTTTTATACCGCACTCTTTGACATCAGCGCGGTTTACAGAGAACACAACAAAACCAGAACAACAGGCTGTTCGGAGTTACATATAACAGGATTATCAACTTGGAAAACAAGGGAGAACTATTTACATGGAATATGTAATCTGTTAACTAGATCACATGCTCGAACTATGTACATGAATTAGTATAAATATCCATAGCAACCCTTAGTAAGTAAAGAACTTAAAGATCTAAACACAAACTTAAAACTAAGATGCAGACAGCAGTCCAGCAGCGAGATGGGGGCTTTCCAGTCTTTTGCATTGAGTGTCACATGTATGATCTTCTCCCAGTTGGTGAGAGGTATTACGTGTGCACTAGGTGCAAGGAGCTCTTTGCTCTCAGGGAATGAGTCCGTTCTCTAGAGGCTAGAGTAGCAGACTTAGAAAACATAAGAAAGACAGAGAGGTACATAGACGAGACCTACAGGGATATAGTCCTGAAGTCCAACCTCCAGTCTGGCAGCATCCCTGTTGCCATGGAGGAGAGAGGTCACATGACAGGAGAGCATCACCCTGGTGTGGCAGGAAGTGATCCTGTAACTAGGACCTGTATCCAGGTGATGTAAAACCCTCTCGCACCGAGGAAGTTTCTCCAGGGCCATGTGCCCATGAGGGAAGGGTTAGGACAGCCGTTATAGTTGGTGATTCGATCATTAGGCATGTAGATAGCTGGGTGGCTGGTGGACGTGAGGATCGCCTGGTAACATGCCTGCCTGGTGCGAAGGTAGCGGATCTCACGCACCACCTAGATAAGGTCTTAGATAGTGCTGGGGAGGAGTCTGCTGTCCTGGTACATGTCGGTACCAATGACATAGGAAAATGTGGTAGGGAGGTTCTGGAGGCTAAATTTAGGCTTTTACGTAGGAAGTTGAAATCCAGAACGTCCAGGCTAGCGTTCTCCGAAATGCTTCCCGTTCCACGCGCAGGACTCAAAAGGCAGGCAGAGCTCCGGAGTCTCGATGCGTGGATGAGACAATGGTGCAGAGATGAGGGTTTTGGATTTGTTAGGAACTGGGGAACATTCTGGGGAAAGGAGGGGCTCTTCCGAAGGGATGGGCTTCACCTTAACCGGGATGGAACCAGGCTGCTGGCATTAACCTTTAAAAAGGAGATAGAGCAGCTTTTAAACTAGATAATAGGGGAAAGCCGACAGTCACCCAAGAGCCGATGGTTCGGAAGAATGTATCCTTGAAGGATATTACCAAAAGCAGAGAGATTCCAAAAAAGAGTAAAGTAGCCCAAATGCCCTCGAGTATGGAGCAGACAGAGCTTAAAGAACCCAAATTACTCATGTCTACCAATAGCCAAATTAATATGAATAAAATACAGTCTCTAAAATGCTTGTATGCAAATGCTAGAAGTCTAAAAAATAAGATGGGAGAGTTAGAATATATAGCACTAAATGAGAGGTTAGATATGATTGGAATATCAGTGACATGGTGGAAGGAGGACAAACAGTGGGACACTGTGATACCTGGGTACAAACTATATCGTAATGATAGAGCTGATCAAATTGGTGGAGGGGTTGCGCTCTATGTTTGAGAGGGCATTGAGTCAAAAAGGATTAAAGTTTTGCAGGAAACAAAATTTGCTGTAGAATCTCTATGGATTGAAATTCCATGTAAAAAGCGGAAAGCGATGGCAGTGGGGGTGTACTATCGACCGCCTGGCCAGAATGAACAAATGGATGATGAAATGCTCAAAGAAATCAAGGAAGCTAACAAACGTTACAGGACAGTAATAATAATGGGTGATTTCAATTACCCCGGTATCGACTGGGTCAGTGTCATGGCAGGACATGCTAGGGAGATAAAGTTCCTAGATGAAATAAATGACTGCTTCTTGGAGCAGCTGGTTCATGAACTGACCAGAGGGGAAGCCATATTAGACCTAGTCTTTAGTGGAACACCAGATCTAGTTCAAGAGATAAGGTTGTTAGAGCCACTTGGCAATAGTGATTATGGCATGATCGCCTTTGATTTAATTAGTGGAGGAGGGATAGTAAGGAAATCCACAGTATTACCTTTTAACTTTCGAAAGGGAGACTATGATAAAATGAGGAAAATAGTTAAGAAAAAACTAAAAGGAGCAGTTGCAAAGGTTAAAGACTTACATCAAGCTTGGATGTTGTTGAAAAATACTATCTTGGAAGCCCAGACCAGCTGTATTCCACGCTTTAAGAAAAGTGGAAGGAAGTCCCAAAAACTGCCAGCATGGTTTAAAGGTAAGGTCAGAGAGGCTGCTGTTGCCAAAAAAGCATCTTTCAGGAAATGGAAAAAAGCCAAACGATGAAACCTGGAAACAGCACAAGCACTGGCAAGTCAAATGCAAGGCATTGATAAGGCAGGCAAAGGGAGAATGTGAGAAGAATCTTGCTTCGGAAGCAAAAACTCTAAATAAAGACTTTTTCAAGTACATTCGTAGCAAAAAACCTGTGAGCGAGTCAGTTGGTCCATTAGATGATAGAGGGGTTAAAGGGGCACTAAGAGGCGACAAGGTGATAGCAGAGAGACTGAATGAATTCTTTGCTTCGGTCTTTACTGAGGAAGATGTAGGGATGTTACCCATCACTGAAGTGGTATTTAAAGATGCGGAAGAATTGAAGGAAATATCGATACATAGGGAAGATGTATTACAACAATTAGATAAACTGAAGAGTAGCAAATCACCTGGGCCGGATAGTATACTTCGAAGGGTGTTGAAAGAACTGAAATATGAGATTGCAGACCTGCTATTAGTAATCTGTGAACTATCATTAAAATCATCTCTAATACCTGAAGATTGGAGGATAGCCAATGTAACACCAATTTTTAAAAAGGGTTCCAAGGGGATCTGGGAAACTACAGACGGGTGAGCCTGACGTCCGTTCCGGGAAAAATGGGAGAAACCATCATAAAGAATAAAATTACTCAGCATGTAGATAGTCATGGCCTAATGGGAGACAGCCAACATGGCTTTAGACAAGGAAGATCTTGTCTTACTAATCTGTTATTTTTTTTGAAGGAGTGAATAAACAGGTGAACAAAGGTGAGTCGGTTGATATAGTGTATCTGGACTTTCAGAAAGCCTTTGACAAGGTCCCTCATCAGAGACTTTTGGCAAAACTAAAGAGTCATGGGATAGGAGGCAGTGCACTATTGTGGATCAGGAACTGATTAAAAAATAGAAAGCAGAGGGTAAGGCTAAATGGCCAATTTTCCCAATGGAGAAAGGTGAATAGTGGTGTACCCTAGGGATCTGTGCTGGGTCCGCTGCTTTTTGACATATTTATAAATGACCTGGAAAGGGGAATAACGAGTAAGGTTATCAAATTTGCAGATGACACATAACTATTTAAAGTTGTTAAAACCCAAGAGGATTGTGGAAAATTGCAAGAGGATCTTAATAAATTGGAAGACTGGGCATCAAAATGGCAGATGAAATTTAATGTGGACAAGTGCAAAGTTATGTATGCACCTAGGGAAGAACAACCCCAAACTATGGTTACACGATGCAAGGTTACACATTAGGAACCACCACCCAGGAAAAAAATTTGGGTGTCATTGTGGATACCATGTTAAAACCCTCGGCCCAGTCTGCAGCGGCAGCCAACAGAGCAAATAGAATGCTAGGTATCATAAGGAAAGGAATGGAAAATAAAACAAAAGATATTATAATGCCTCTATATCGTTCCATGGTGAGACCGCACCTTGAATATTGTGTGCAATTCTGGTCGCCGTATCTTAAAAAGAATATAGCGTTATTAGAAAAGGTTCAGAGAAGAGCCACCAAAATGGTAAAGGGGATGGAAGGATACTCCTATGAAGAAAGGCTAAAAAGGTTAGGGCTCTTTAACCTGGAAAAGAGATGGCTGAGGGGAGACATGATAGAAGCCTATAAATTAATGAACGGTGTAGAACGGGTAAACGTAGATCGGTTGTTTACATTATCAGAATATAGAAAGACTAGGGGACATGCAATGAAGCTACAGGGTAAACTATTTAAGACTAATAAAAGAAAATATTTTTTCACTCAACGTGTAATCAAACTCTGGAATTTGTTACCGGAGGATGTAATAAAGGCTGTTAGTGTAGCTGGGTTTAAAAAAGGTTTGGACAAGTTCCTGGAGGAAAGGTCCATAAACCATTATTAAGAAGGGACCCAGGATATCAATGCTTGACCCAGTACAAGCATTGTGGATCCTGTGTCTTTTGGGGAAACTGCTAGGTACGTATGACCTGGATTTGCCACTGTTGGAAACAGAATACTGGGCTTGATGGACCTTGGTCTGACCCAGTATGGCATATCTTATGTTCTTATGTTCCCTTGGTGCTCTGATATTCTCCCATGGATTTTGATACCATCTTTGTGCTGATAATCACAGTCTATATCTTTATACCAAACATTTCACCAAAACAAAAAAATAAATCTCAGCCAACTTTTCCATTCAGTCCTTCCGCAGCATCACTTACAAATAAATTGAATATTATCGGTCCAAGGACCGATCTATGAGGCACACCACTATGCACCTTCCTTTCTTCTGAATAAGTGGAACTCACTCAGAAGAAAAAAAAGTGAGAAGTGACAGGCCTCAGGGATCGGTCCTGGGACCAATACTGTTCAATGTATTTGTGAGTGATATTGCGGAAGAATTGAATGGAAAAGTCTGCCTTTTTACAGATGACACAAAAATTTGCAACAGAGTGGACACTTCTGAGCGAGTAGACAACATGAGGAAAGATCTAAAAACACTGGAAGGATGGTCTAATGCTTGGCAGTTATGATTTTTTTTATTGTAAACCGCCCTGGTGCATTGTCAAAGGGCAGTATATCAAGTCTTTTAATAAACCATAAACCATAATGCAAAGAAGTGCAGAATCATGTACTTGGGATGCAAAAATCCAAAGGGATTGTATGCAATAGGGAGAGGGAGGTTGGTGTGCATGGGCCAGGAGAGGGACCTGGGAGTGCTAGTGTCTGAGGATCTCAAGGTGGCAAAACAATGCGACAAGGCAGTAGACAAAGCCAGAAGGATGTTCAGTTTTGGAGTCCATATCTCACAAAGGACATAAAAAGACTTGAAACAGTTCAGAGGAAGGTGTCCAAAATGATTCAGAGCCTGCGCCAGAGGACGTATGAGAAAAGACTTGAAGACCTAAATATACATACCTAAGGGAGAGGAGTAGCCTAGTGTTTGGAGCAACTGTCTCATATCCAGAAGATCAAGGGTTCAATTTCCACTGGCACACATTGGGCAAGTCACTTTACTTTCCATTGCCTCAGAAGAAAAGGCCTGGTAGTCTACTTCCAGTGATACATTGCCATGAAAACCCACAGGCAGCCCTGAAGAAGGGGAGTTATGATACAGCCCTGTATTTTAAATACTTAAAAGGTATCAATGAACATACAAACCTTTTTCAAAGAAGGGGAAGCTGCAAGACTAGAAGGCATACGATGAAGCTGCAAGGCAGTAAATTTAAAAGCAACATCAGGAAACACTTTTTCACTGAAAGAGTGGTGGATGCTTGGAATGCCCTCCCAATGGAGATGGTGGGGGCAAATACAGTGAAGGAATTCAAAATTACATGGGACATACATAGGATAGCAAGAGGGTGAAATCAAAGCAAACTTAGATATCTTTTAATAGAGGAGGGCTGACCTGCATGGAGCAGCAGGTACAGCCCTAAACATAGGCATAGAGGGGGAGTGATCTGCATGGAGCTGCAGTTACAAGCACTTTAGCCACCTTACTGGGCAGATTAGATGGACCATACTGCCGTCATACACTATGTTACTATTTTAGACTGTTTGTTTGACTACTTACTTACTTATGGTATTAATGCTATCAAAAATTTGCTAAGCAGTTACAATAAAAAATGCATAAGTAATAAACAAGATTGTTAACAAATCAGTAAAGAAAACCCCAAAATAAACATGAAAATTAAATAAAGCTACTGTATGTTCACAAGTGAAATGCTTGCGGGACAAAGAAACAGCCTTTCAAATGCTCACTGAAGGAACACAAAATAAGCCTTGAGAACCAGAGCACAAAGCACGCCCACAGATATAGCGCTCCAGAAGAGAGGACAAATCAGCACAAAGATGGAAACATAAAATCTTACACTTTAAGCACAGACGCTTCAACTGAGCTTGAAAAGATACAAGTAAACAATGAAACATGTTCATTTCTCCATATACTCATAATTACGCTTGCTGCAGAATTCTGGGCCAGATGCAACAGCTTGAGAACATACTCAGGTAACCCATCTGAAACTTAACTCTGCTAAATCAGAGTTTTTTTAATCTTTCCCCTTAAATTCACTCCCCCCCCCCCCCTTTAACTATTTCTGTGGATAACATTGCTATCCTCCCGGTATGCTTGCCTCATAATGTTGACTCCTCTCTATCTCTCTCTATCCAACATACTGCTAAAACCTGTCATTCCATATCATCCTTCTAGACCAGTCCAGACAAATGGGTTTTGTTCCCCTACCAGCAGATTGGTGGAAAGAAAGAACCAATGAAAAGCCCAAGTTTCAAAAACATCACTCTCTTGCCTCTATCCAACTCAGCCACCAGAGGTCCCTTCAGTATTTCTTTGTCTCCAGCAGATTCTGGATGGATTTTCTCCTCTCTGTAGAATATGTGATAATTGAGAGGAAAAGAGATTGAAAACATAAGAACATAAGATATGCCATACTGGGACAGACCAAGGTCCATCAAGCCCAGTATCCTGTTTCCCACAGTGGCCAATCTAGGTCACAAGTACCTAGCAGTTTCCCCAAAAGACACAGGTTCCACAATGCTTGTATTGGGTCAAGCAGTGGATATCCCGGGTCTCCTTTAATAATGGTTTATGGACCTTTCCTCCAAGAACTTGTCTAAACCTTTTCTAAACCCAACTACACTAACAGAGTTTAATTAAATACCCACAAATGACCACCTCAAGCTCTTAACTCTCTCACTTAAGTGCAATGTGGGAGGCTCCACTAGACTGCGATCTTTTTGGTAGCCATAGAAGGAGGGAAAATTGGTTCACCTTCACGCCCTTATCATGATAAGGGCCTGTTGAGCAGCCACAAATTGGAAGGATAAAGAATCTGGAAGAGTACAGCAGCCTCACACAACCTCAGGGCTCCTCTCTCCTCTTCCTTTCCCTCCTGCTTTCTCCAGAAGATTGCAGAAGGCTCTCAAAAAGATCTGCCTGCCAGCCACCTTTCACACAATGCTGCTGAAAAATAAACTCAGCCAGTGAAGCAGTTTCAGGGGAATAGAGCTGAGCCTGGCATAGATCCTATGCCTGGGGCTCTCAGGGGGTGAATACCAAGGTTTGACCTTCTAATTGTCCTTCTTGGGGTCTCCCAGTTCTGTCTCTGAGGGACGCAATTCAGGGTGGACTGCTAGCAACTATTGGTGCTGTGTGGGGGGTTCCCACCATTTTCTGCACATGTTAGTAATGTTTTTGCCTATTGTGCATCTGGTGGGGGTCGTGCAGTCCTAACCTGCATTCTGCTCAAGTGGCTCCAATGCACGGCTCTTTCCCTAGTGCCTTTAATGTGCGTTCTGTAAAAGTACAGTTAACTGATACTTTTACAGAATACGCGTTAGGACCGTGCGACCCCCCAGAAATTCTTGTACAGGGCAGGCTAGAAGCAGAATACCTGCTCGATTGCCTTTAGCTAAGTGTCCCCGGTGCGGGACACTCCCTGAAGATGAGAAACACTTGGGAGCTGTCCGAGATGTTGACTATGCCTCAGATACAGATGCATTGGTATTGGGCTCTGATGTGGAGGAGGACATTTAGAAGACTATGACGAGGCCGGCGTGATCTGCCCGTTCTTGAAGGATGGACTGATAGCATTGATTTCCAGGGTCTCGTCTGCCTTGAACTTGGTAGGTGCTTCTGGCATGGAGCAGGAGCTGAAAGTACATCTGCTTCTTCAAAGGGTACACTATTCCACTACTGTCTTCCCGTTCCTGAAAGTGATCAAAGATATGATCCAGTCAAAGTTGGACTCACCCAACTCCCTGCCTAAAGGGTTAAGGGTCTATAAGAAGATCTACGCTCTCCTGTAGGAGGAGCACAGTGAATGGTTTGACATTCCCAAGATGGAAGCATAGGTCAGAGCAATTACCAGACGGACCATTCCTGTGGAAGGCGGAACGGCCTTAAAGGATGTTTTGAACCACAAGGTTGATTCCTTAACTGAAGAGCCAGTTTGCCATGGCGGTGGCTATTCTACAGCTGGGGGTATGCACCAGCTTGACTGCTCAAGTCCTGCTCTGGGGTTTCAGTCTCTTCCACCTGATTATACCACTTCTCTCTTTGAGTCGGCTACAACCTTCCTTTCTGATGCAATGTATGACCTGGTATGCTTGGCGTCCAGGAATGGTGCCCTGATGATGGTGTCAAGACATTGGATTTGGCTCAGTCACTGGGCAGCAGACACATCCTCCAAAGCCCGTTTGGCTCAACTGGCCTTTAAGGAGAAGCTCCTGTTTGGAATCAATTTGGAGAAAGTAATGAAGGAGCTAGGTGAGACAAAATCATACTACCTCCCAGAAGACAGTCAGAGGACCTGAGAAGCAGGCCAGTACCCCTTTCTCATCAGCCTGCACCCGACCACCAAGGGCACACTGGCCAGATTCCCAGGGGTCTTGGGACTATCGTCACTTCCACCCTGGAAAACCTTTCTTCGCCTCTGCTTCAGGGCCTCAGGCTCATTCTGAGTCCTTTTGTTGAGCACTTGGACTCAGGGACTTGGCCCCACACAGAGGAGGACCCTCCTGGGCCACACAATGAAGGTTTGGGGGTCCATTCCCTGGTACCTCCAGTGGGCAGCAGGCTTCACCTTTTCTTTCAGGAATGGGCCTGGGTTTCCAAAAATTGCTGTGTACTGGACACCATTCAATTCTGCTATGTCCTAGAATGCAAGGAGTCAATTCCTGATGCCTTCATCATCTCCCCCTGTGAGTCTGCGACAAAGGTGCTGCAGTGTAGACCACCTTGGACAATTTGCTTCCTCTGAAGGTGATGATGCCCATCCCCACAGACAAACGGGGCAAGAGCGGATACTCCATTTACTTTGTGGTGCCAAAAGAAGGATGGTTCCTTCTGGCCATCCTGGACCTCAAAGGGGTCAATGAGCATATATGCATCCTATGCTTTCAGATAGAAACCTTGCACTCTGTAATTCAAGCAGTCCTCCAAGGAGAATTCTTGGCTTCTCTGGATCTGGCTGAGGCATATTTTCATATCCTGATCTGGGCAGATCAGCAGAGATATCTGCATTTTGCTGTGCTCAGCTCTCACTATCAGTGATGTTCTCCAAGGCCATGATTGTGGAGACTGCAGATCTAAGGGATCTATGTCCATCCCTATCTTGATGACTGGCTCATCCGGGTCTGTTCCCTGTGAGAAGCGTCTCCAGTGATGTCTCAAATAGTGTCCTTTTTGAAAAGCCTTGGCTGGGTGATCAAGCAGGAAAAGAGACAGCTTTTGCCTTCCCATTCTTTGGAGTTTCTGGGAGCACATTTCAACACTCAAGTTGGTAGTGTTTTTCTGCCAATGGAGAAAGTCAAAGACAGTTGAATAGTCTGGTGATGTTCTGTACACAGCAGGCCCCCAGAGTCTGGGATTATATTCAGCTCCTTGGATTCATGGCAGCGACCATGGAGATGGTCCCATGGGCATGTGCTCACATGCAGCCACTCCAGTAGTTCTTGTTGACTTGATGGTCCCCAAGTTCTCAGGCATTCAAGCACAGGCTCCTGCTCTCATTGATGGGGAGAAAGCGCATTCCACTGGACGATTTCTCTTGGATCCTACTGATGACAGATGCCAGTCACTCGGGCTGGGGAGTCCATTACGAGACCTTACAGCCTGGGGCCATTGGAACCACAGGGAAGTGGTGTGGTCCGTCAACCGCTCAAGGTGAGGGCCTCAGGTTGGCTCTTCTGTGTTTCCGGTCCCTGCTCATGGACCAGGTGGTTCGAGTGTTTTCAGACAATGCCATGGAGGTGGCTTATGTCAATAAGCACAGCAACACAAGAAGCGCCAGAGTGGCCATGGAGATGGATCTCCTGTTTGCCTGGGCAGAGAAGAACCTCTTAGCCCTGTTGGCTCAGCACATTACCAGATTGGATAATGTGGAAGTGGACTTCCTCAGCTGGCTGTCCCTGAATCCCAGCAAGTGGGAGTTGAGTCAAGAAGCATTTCAGTGGATTCTGTGCTGCTAGGATCACCCTGAAATGGATCTGATGGCAACCAGCTCTAATGCCAAAGTGTGCCGCTTCTTAAGTCACCGTATGGAGATAGGATTCGAGGGCATCCATGCCCTGACCCAGCCTTGGGCCACTCAGTGGCTGCTGTACAAGTTTCCTCCATGGCCCTTGTGGGGCATATGATTCAGCGTATAAAGCACCACCTGGGCAGGATTGTTCTAGTGGTGCCAGATTGGCTGCAGAGTGCATGATTCAGAGACCTGATAAGGCTCCTTCAAGCTCCTCCTCTTTGGCTGTCTCCATCTCGGGGGCTATTTTGGCAGAGACCGAACATCCTAGAGGATCCATCTCCCTTCTCGCTTATGTTGTGGCTCTTAAAAGGAACCTACTAGTGCGTAAGGGCTACTATTCAGCAGAAATATCTATTATACTTTGAGTTCTACCAAGCAAGCGTATGTACGGATATGGTGTCCATTCGAGTGCTGGTGCAGTGTGTGACACTTGACTCTTAAGGCAGTCAAGGTTTCCTCCCTGTTGGCCTTTCTGCAGGATGGCCTAGACAAGGGCCTTTCAATTATTTCACTGAAGGTTCAGGTGGCAGTTTTTGCCTGTTTTCAGATCCGGTGGCAGGCAAGTCCTTGGCCTTGCACCTGGATATCTCCTGTTTTCATCAAGGGGTTCAATGTCTGTGTCCCCCCCTTCGGTCTGTGATTCCTTCCTGGGATCTGTCTCTGGTGCTCATGACCCTGATGGTGGCCCCTTTTGAGCCATCGACGCTCAAGAATATCTTCTTGGTTGTGATTTGTTCCGCAAGGTGGATCTGAGAGCTGCAGGCTCTGGCTTACCGAGATCCTTATCTGTCCTTTTCAACTGAGGCTGTTTCCATTCGACCTGTGCCTTCCTTCTTGCCTAAAGTGCTGTCTCCCTTTTATGTGAACCATATGGTTTGCCTGCCCTCCTTCTCTAAGGAGCAGGAGGGTTGCCTTGTGGATGTCCGGAGGGTGCTTCTCCGATACTTGGAGGTTACGAATTCCTTTTGTAAATCAGACCATCTGTTTGTGCTGTTTGCTAGCCTATGCAAGGGTGAGGCAGTGGCCAAGTTGACTTTGGGGCTCTGGATTAAGGAGGCTATTGACTCAGCCTATCTGTTACGGAAATGGCCTGTTCCAGAGGTTTGTGTGCCCATTCTACCCGAGTACAAGCATCCTCGTGGGCAGAGTGGAGCTTGGTGGCCCCTGCAAACATTTGTCAGGCAGCAACATGGACATTTCTTTCTACTTTTGTCAAGCATTACCACTTGGATGTCCACATTTGAGGTTGTGTGAGGCTTCTCTGTATCTCCCATATGCTTTGGGACGAATACTGAAGGGACCTTTGGTGGCTGCTCTGGATAGAGGCATGGGAATGATGTCATTGAAACCTGGACTTTTCATTGGTTCTTTGTCTCCACCAATCTGCTGGTAGGGGAACACAACCCATTTGTCTGATCTGGTTTAGCAGGACTCAAGGAAAGGATATTATCTGGTAAGTAAAATGTCACCTTTCTTTCTCTGTAATATTACCAAAATGTGCCCCTTCCTTTCTCAGCACACTACCAAAATCCCTATCCGCATTCTCATCACATCCCACTAGACCAGAGGTACTCAAATCCAGTCCTGGAGGGCCGCAAACCAGTTAGGTTTTCGGGATATCCCTAATGAATATGCATGAGATATATTTGCATGCACTGCCTCCATTGTATTTGAATCTATCTCATGCATATTCATTAGGGATATCCCAAAAACCTGACTGGTTTGTGGCCCTCCAGGACTGGATTTGAGTACCTCTGCACTAGACTATTGCAGCCTGTGCCCCATATAGGTCTTCCACTAAACCATTCTCACTTCAATGTATTCAAAACTCAGTTGCACAATTTATATTCTGCCAATGTTGTTATACTCACATAAATTCTTTTCTCAAGTCACTTCATTGGCTCCCTATCCATTTCTGTCTACAGTTCAAACTTCTCTTACTCACTGAAAGTACATTCATTCTGCAGCTACTCATTACCTCTCCTCTCTTATCTCTTCCCATATCCATTCTCAGGAACTTCACTTGTTAGATAAGTCAGTTTTATCCATACCCTTCTCCTGCACTGTCAATGCTAGATTCCATTCTTTCCACCTTGCTGCACTATATGCCTGAAATAAACTTCCCAAGTCAGTACATCATGCTCCCTCTCTGACCTTATTCAAATCCAGCCTAAAGCCCACCTTTTTCGGGCTGCTTCTAAATCTTAACCTCTTATTCTCCTGTTCATACTTTTAACCATTCCCAGATAAAACTCCCTAATTCTCTTATTTATCCTGTTTGTCTGTTTTGAATAGATTGTAAAGTCCAGACAACAGGGACCATCTCATATGCAAATGTTTACAGCGCTGCACACATCTTGTTAGTGCTATAGAAATGATTGGTGGGGATTGAGAGACATAGAACAGATGCTAAAGACTAAGAGGCAAAAAAAAAATGAGCAAGTAGGAGGTTTGAGATAGAGAAAAGAGAGTTGTATGGGCTTTCATACTTTGGACACATCATGCGGAGAGAGAGAGATCATTAGAGAAAGACATAATGCTTGGCAGAGAAGAAGCTCAATGCAAAATAGGAAAGCCGGCAATTAGATGCATCGATGCAATAATAGCAGCTATGGGTGCCACGCTATCAACAATAAACTGCCTGACTGAAGACCGAACACAGTTTAGGTCATCTATCCAGAAGGTCGCCATGAGTCAACACCAACTCAATGGAACTTAACAACAACAACAAGAAGGGAAAAGAGACCTTCTGGAGGATGAAAGACAGATGTGTAGATTGTATGTAAGTGATGGTGAGAATCAAGGGTTTTAAGTGGGGGAATGAGGTGTGTGTGCTTGTTTGGGGAGTAAAGGGGAGTAAGGCTGGAGCTTCTGTGCTGAGGTAAGATGCTGGTATGTGTGTGTCTCAACTCGCAACCTTGTGGTCATCCTTTCTCTTTCTCTACACATATGCAATAGATAGCTAAAACTTGTTTCTTTCTCTAGATCAGCAAAATTCATCCTTTCCTTTCAAAACAAACTACAAAGACTTATCCACACTCTCGTCACTTCCTGTTTAGACTATTGCAACCTGCCCATTGCTGGTCTCCCACTGAATCATCTCTCTCCCTTCAATCCATTCAAAACTCAGCTGCAAGGCTAATATTCTATCAGTGTCTCTACACTCACATAATACTCTTCTTAAGTCACTTCATTGGTTCCTTATCCATTTCTGCACACAATTCAAACTCTCCAACTAAGCTACAAAAGTACATTCATTCTACTGCTCCTTATTACCTTTCCTCTCTTATATCTCGCTATACCCCCTCCCCTCGGGAACTCCACTCATCAGACAAATTGCTTTCATAGAGTTGCCAAGTTACCCATTTCCAAGAATGATATTTTTTTGCCAGTTCTGGTTTTAAATTTGCATTAAATTTAAATAGGTTTTTTCCTAATGTTAAGATTGGTTTGGCCAATTTATTATATGTCATTTTTATGAAAGTATTGTGTAATTAAAATATTTTAATATTAATTGCTTATAGTAATATATTTATAATTTCCAAAGACGTCATTGTAATATGTAATATTTATACTTTATAGAATTGTTGATACACACTAGTGTAAGTTATTATAAATTAGATGTGGTGTTGAATACATCTGTTTGATGTGTTCACAAGATTTGGAGTAATCAATGAGTTATTATTCTCAGATTGTAGGTATTTGCATTGTGTATTTTTGGTCTATTCATTGTTTGCAAATAAGTGGTATGTTTTGTGCATTTAAATTTGCACTGCAATGCAGTATGGTATTTGTAGACTCTGATTTTACCCATTGGAATCATGGGTAAAATCAGGGACTACAGTGCTGCAGGTCCCATAATGCATTAGAATGAGATTGTCAGACATCCAGGACTATCTTAAAATCTCACTACTGGAACTGGGTAACTTGGCAACTCTATTTACATCTGTGCCCTCTTCTTCTACTGCCAACTTCAGACTCCATTCATTCTACCTTGCTGCATCATATACCTGGAATAGATTACTTGAGCCTGTATGTCACTAGAGGCAGGTCTTGTCAGACAAATCTGATTGATTTTCTTTAACTGGGTGACCAGGGAGTTGGACCGAGGAAGAGCCCTAGATGTGATGTACTTGGATTTCAGTAAAGCCTTTGACACCGTTCTGCACAGGAGACTTATAAACAAACTGAGCACCCTAGGGATGGACCCTAACGTTACTGAGTGGGTTAGAAAATGGTGGAGTCGGTGGAGACATAGGGTACAGGTAAATGGAGCTCACTCTGAGGAGAAGGAAATTAACAGTGGTGTGCCGTAGGGATCTGTCCTGGTCCGATTCTTTTTAACATCTTTGTTAGTGACATTGCAGAAGGACTGTTGGGTAAGGTTTGCCTCTTTATTTATTTATTTAACATTTTTTATATACCGTCTTTCTACAAATCAAGACGGTTTACATATAACGTTTCAAGGCAGTGTGTTTCAACTGTTTACAAAGAACAAAGTAACAAGGATACATAAGTGAACAATATGAACTAATTACAATGATCAATGATCAACTATTTACATATTTATTTATTTTTCTTATATACCGCGCTCTTTGATATCAGTGCGGTTTACATGAAACAAGGAGAGTTTACAGTGGGGGTTACACCGTCATTACATAGAACAGGTATAATAACTTGCTACAGATAGTTGTATTATAGGGTTTGAGGGAGCATGGGTGGGGAGGTAGCTGTAGAGGGTTAGGTACTAGGGTGGTAGGGAAAACTGTTCAAGGAAGAGGTGGGTTTTTAACTTCTTTCGGAACTCAGAGTGGCTCACACAGTTACGCAGTTCATGAGGAAGGGTATTCCATAGGGATGGAGCATAGAGAGAGAAGGCCCTGTTGTTCGTAGATTGTTTGCAGTGCCTTTTAGTTGTTGGTATGGTAAGTAGGTTTTTGGAAAGGAACGGTGTGTTCTTGTGTTGTTGGAGAAGGCAAGGAGTGGGGAGAGGCATGGAGCTGACTCCTTTGAGATAATTTTGTGTATAAGAGTAAGAACCTTGAATTTAGCTCGGTGTTGAATTGGGAGCCAGTGGAGGTCATAGAGGACTGGTGTAATATGGGATCATCTGGGGTTGTTGGTTATGAGCCGCGCTAACGTATTCTGGGCTAGTTGGAGTGGTTGGATGGTGTTCTTGGGGAGGCCATGATAGATCAGATTACAGTAGTCAAGCGAAGGGGTTGTGAGGGCCTGACAGACAGTACGAAAGGAGTCAGGGCTTAAGAGAGGTTTGAGGTTCCGGAGATGATACCAAAATCTGCAATAAAGTAGACCTCCAAGAAGGAGTAGATAATGTGAGGAGGGATCTAGCTAAGCTTGAAAAATGGTTGAAAATTTGGCACCTGAGATTTAATGCTAAAAAATGCAGGGTCATGCATTTGGGCTGAAACAATCCAAGGGAGCGGTACAGTGTAGGAGGTGAAGTACTTCTGTCCACAAAAGAAGAGCGGGACCTGGGCGTGGTTGTGTCTGACTATCTTAAAATAGCTAAACAGGTAGAAAAGATGACAGCAAAAGCTAGAAGGATGCTTGGGTGCATAGGGAAAGGAATGGCCAGCAGAAGAAAAGAGGTGATAGTGCCTCTGTATAAGTCTTTGGTGCAACCTCATTTGGTATATTGTGTGCAATTCTGGAGACTACACATTCAAAAGCATATAAACAAGTTGGAGTTGGTGCAGAAGGTGGCTACTAAAATGGTTTGTGGTCTTTGTTATAAAGCATATGGGGACAGACTTAAGGATCTTAATATGAGGACAGGTAGGATAGAGAAGATATGATAGAGATGTTTAAATACCTCCATGGCATAAATGCACAGGAGGAGAGCCTCTTTCGATTGGAAGCAAGCTCTGTTATGAGGAGACATAGGATGAGGGTGAAAGGGGATAGACTCAGGAGTAATACGTGGAAATATTTCTTTATGGAGAGTGGTAGATGCGTGGAATGCTCTCCCAGTGGAGGTGGTGGACAGGAGAACAGTATCTAAATTCAGAAAAACATGGGACAAGCATAGAGTATCCCAAAAGGGAAAAAAGGGGACTATTGCAGTAGTTGATATGGAAGGGCAGACTAGATAGGACATGTGATCTTTTTCTGCCATCATGTTTCTATCTCTGGTCCTCTCAGGGGCGGCCCAAGGTGGTGCGGGGCCATGTGCGGAGACTCGGTGCGGGGCTTCTTTTGCATAAGGGGTCTCATTTGCATAAATATTTGCATAATGTTACCATACACTAACTTTTAGTAAACATGCCTCTTAATGAGTGTATGGATAAAGAAAGACTAAAAGATTTCTACATTACTATAATCCAGTGCCAACCGCCAGGCACATTAGAAACTACTACAAACACTGCCCATTTAAACCCATAGCAAACCCACCGTATCATAACAGCACTACCAGGACTCACAAAGCACCACACTCTACCTATCAAAAGGCAACACTGCAAATATTAAACCAATACATTTCAGAGAATAACAATACATGACCTACTGGGGAAAGAGAACAAGTGGCAATGTCAAATAAGAATTACATAAACAGAATACCTCAGCTCAGTTACACATGCAGAACAAAGACCATCACCAAACAAGGAATCACAATTTAGAAACAGGAAGACAATAATTATATTGGGAACCCCAAAAGCCAAACTTGGAATGTACAACAACACTGTAGAAATAAAAGTATAAATTAATTTCCTCTTGTACTAAACAAAGCACAGACGTTAATGATGCATATTTCCCAGAGTTGACATATTCCAGTTAATAAATTCAAAATAAAGAGATATTTTTCTACCTTTTGTGCATTTCTTTTTCAGTTGCAATTGCTCCAGCCACTTTTTTCTGGTTTCTTCGTGTCTTTTGCTAACTCTCCATCGTCTGCTGTCCATTTGTCCTTTCTTCTCTCTTCTAGTTTTTTTTCCATTCTCTCTCTACATCTGCATTAACACAGTAATCTTTCTCCTTTTGCTCTTTCCTCATTCCTATTTCATCAATTCTAATCCTCCCCCAACATCTGCTCCCTTCTAGTTCCAGCCCCACCCAGCATCCACTCCCTTCTAGTCCCCACATCAGCCCATTTCCAGTCCTAGCCCCACCATCAGCCCATTTCCAGTCCTAGCTCCCCCCATCCATTTCCAGTCCTATCCGAGTCCTTCCATCAGCTCATTTCCAATCCCAGCTCCCCATCAGCCCATTTCTAGTCCTTTCCTAGCCCCACCATCAGCCCATGTCAAATCCTAGCTCCCCTCCACTCAGCCCATTTCCAAACAAGCCCCCCATGAGCCTGCTTCCAGTTCTAGCCCCTCCATTTCAATCCAAGCACCCCCCAACAGCCCATTTCCAGTCTTATCCTAGCCCCTTGGCCTCCATCAGCTCATATCCTGTCCTAGCTCTCCCCCACCACTCAGCCCATTTCCAGTCCTAGCTCCCTCCCCTCACAGCCCATTTCCATTCAAAGCCCCCCCCCCTCAGCTATTTGCAGTTCAAGTCTTCCCTTCCACTCAGCCCATTTCCATTCCAAGCCCCCCTCCCCATCAGCTATTTGCAGTTCAAGCCTTCCCTTCCACTCAGCCCATTTCCATTCCAAGCCCCCGTCTCCATCAGTTATTTGCAGTTCAAGTCCCACCTTCCACTCAGCACATTTCCAGTACTAGCAACCCCCCCAGCCCATTACCAGTCTTAGCCCCCCATAGCTCATTACCAGTCCTAACCCCCCACATCACCCTATTTCAAGTTTTAGCCCCCCCCCCATAGCACACTTGAAATCAACCAGATACCTATTTTATACAGTCAAGAAGGTGGTCAGGTATACCCAAGTTCAGTTACAATTGGAACTCTCATCCACATTACAAGCATCTAATATACATTCCACTCCAACATTCGATGAGAGCCAAACATGATGAAAGCCTCTATTCACATAGTTTAAAATGTGCCCTCATCAACGCCCGCTCAATTCGTAAGAAATGGCCGGTGATTGCAGACACAATTTCTCTCCATAACCTTGATATCCTCATGGTTACTGAAACATGGCTGTCCACAGAAGACGATGTACTACTTAACCAGCTCCTTCCACCAAATTTCTCAGTGTTTACCAGTCACAGACATAACAAGCGAGGAGGGGGTGTGCTCATACTCTCCAGATCAGACCTTCAGTTCCAACTGATGGATGTCCCTAGCATCGACCACCTAGAGTTAGTCTCTATCTCCAACAAGTTATGCGCTATAAACCTCCTATACCGAGCACCTTCAGCCTCCCCAGATGTCCTTCCAGCCATTATAGATCTAGCATCCAACGTACAGAATCCTAATACTCCAATTTGGATTGTTGGTGATTTTAACCTGCCAGCTCTCCAAGATAGCCATTCAGCCGCTTTCCTCGAAGCGCTCAAATCTCTTGTATACCAACAATTAGTTCATGAACCTACCCATGTGAAGGGAAACACCCTTGACCTTATATTCGCCCCACAGTTTGTATACGACCAATCATACAATTCTGTGATATCTACATCTGATGTACCGTGGTCAGATCATAAACTCATTACTTTCCAGATTCCTACTCATAACAGACATTCAAAGACCAACAATGCTCCAAATAACAGCTCTAAACCTCTGGCTAGGAGCTTTCTTCCATTCAACAGAGATCGCATACTTGCTGGAACATGCTCACTTCGTAACAAGACCTCCCTAGAAATAGAAGACCTAATCACCTGCTGGAACAGCAGTCTTAATACGATTGCACTACGACCACCACTCAACAGACCGCCTAGGAAAAGAGCTTCTGCACCATGGTACACAGATGAACTGAGACTATCACTATCCCAACTACGGAACCTCGAGAAGCGCTGGCGTCGGTCTCGCTCCACGGTAGACCAGGTAGCCTACCTCAATCAGCTATCCATCCACCGCAAGGCCATCTCAGATAAAATGAAGCAGTCCCACACGGACACCTTGAAGCGGGCCTTAAACAAACCTCATGATTTGTTTAACCTAGTCAAGACCTTATCGAAGGAACCAACCCCTGAAAAGCAATGTGAGATCCATCCCCAGGACTTTGCGGTCTACCTACAATCCAAGCTTACACAAACAAATAAACCTCCTTTAGAATTTGCCCCCATCACCCAAGAGTGCCCTACAGCTCTAACCATTTTCTCTACGCCTGCCAAGAAGCGAATTGAAGATCTGATCATGTCTCTCAATTCCACCACTGCTCAGACTGACCCTTGCCCAGCTTTCTGGTTAAAGGAACTGCGTTACGAATTCAGCCCAATAATAACTAAAATAATAAACCTGTCTTTCAATTCTGGTACGTTCCCCTCTGCCCTCAAACAAATGTCCATCAGACCACTCTTAAGAAATTGTAAGCTAGATCCTCTAAAGGTAGACTCCTACAGACCCATCTCAAGTATTCCTTTTCTCGCGAAGTTAATAGAAAAGGAGGTTCAATGCCAATTGCAAGACCATATCGATACCGCTGCTCCGCTGGATCCTTGCCAACATGGCTTCAGAGAGTCACACGGTGTAGAAACACTCCTTACATCTCTCCTCAATAACATAATTTCCGGTATCAACAACATCCGACAGGGTTTTGCACTTGTGTTCCTGGACATAGCCGCAGCCTTCGACTCGGTGAGCCATGACCTCCTCCTAATACGGCTAAAAGAGAAAGGAGTTGGCGGAACTGCCCTTGAATGGTGCAGATCGTACTTATCCGAAAGATGGCAACACGTTCGGGCTGGTGGAGCGATGTCTGATCCATTTCACCAAGGGCAGGGGGTCCCACAAGGTTCCTCCCTCTCTGCTTTGTTGTTCAATATTTATATGCAACCTATTTGCAAGATCATCCGGTCTTTCAATGTGAGTTGCTTGGTATATGCAGACGATGTCCTGCTTTAGATGCCTTTCAACATAGACAAATTGGACCTATCCCCTCTGAGCAACTGCTTTGATGCCATATCGGAATGGCTCTTGTCACAAAACCTAAGGATTCAACATAAGAAGACAGAGGTGCTCTTCATGTCAAAGAACCCGAGCTTTAGCCCTCCACAATTCCTGAAGGTGAAAGATGCTGAGCTAAATCAAAACCCAAAATACGTTATCTGGGTGTTACACTCGACCAGAACCTGGACATGAAAGCACATATAGCCAACACTGTAAGAACCATATACTACAAAATCCGGTCACTAAGACATCTTCGCCCCCTGCTTGAACCTGAGGATTTTCGCACCATCTACCAGGCTCTGATCATGCCTCACTTTGACTATGCTAATGTCATTTTGCTAGGCCTCCCTCAATCCACCTTGAACCCCTTACAGCTTGCAATGAATAGCGCTGTGAGGGTTCTCTATGGGGCATCTAGGTGTGAGCATGTTTTGCCCCTTCTGAAGCAGTTACACTGGCTTCCTATACATGCCAGGATCATCTTCAAGACATTACTACTTACCTTCAAAGCGGTAAATAGTCTCTCCTCCACATCATTAACCGAACTCATCAAACCCATAACCCCGAATAGATCAAGAAGATCAATTGCTTTAAATATGCTAATGGTTCCCCGTGAACTTACTAGAAGCACCTCATCAACAGCAAACAGGGCTTTCAGTCTCCGAGCCCCTAAACTCTGGAATGCACTGCCGCCAGATATTAGAGCAATCACCAACCTACTTCAATTTAGAAAGGCCCTCAAGCATTACTTATTCCTTAAATACTTCCCGGTGAGTGCAGAAGCACATCCCCTCTCCGTGAGTTATAGGCACTCCGAATCACCTAGTGAACCAGAATTCCCCACTTAGTAAGGTTCCACTGACCTTTAAGTATAAGGTTCCACTGGCCTTTAATTACATCTCATCTGTGCTATAATTTAAGATGTCAATAGTTTTACCTTACCATCCCGTCATTCGTAATTACATTGTTATCCAAGTTTTATGATCCTCATTACTGAAATTACCTTGTTATCCAAGTTTTATGACCCTGTTTACTGTAACTCAGACGCTTGTTTTGGTGCTGAATTTTATGTTCTATGTAAACCGCGCTGATGTCAAATAGTGCGGTATATAAGAAATGTAAATAAATTAAATAAATAAATAACTATTTCCATTCCAAGCCCCCGTCCCCATCAGCTATTTGCAGTTCAAGTCCCCCTTCCACTCAGCCCATTTCCAGTACTAGCAACCCTCCCAGCTCATTACCAATCCTAGCCCCCATAGCCCATTACCAGTCCTAACTCCCATCACCCTATTTCCAGTCATAGCCCCCCATAGCCCATTACCAGTCCTAAGCCCCCATCACCCCATTTTCAGTCTTAGCCCTCCCCATAGCCCATTGCCAGTCCTAACCACTCCATCACCCCATTACCAGTCTTAGCCCCCCCCATAGCCCATTACCAGTCCTAACCCCCCCATCACCCTATTTCCAGTCCTAGCCCCCCCATAGCCCATTACCCGTCCTATCCCCCCCCCCAGCCCATTACCAGTCCTAAACCCACTCCCCCTATCAGCCCAGGGAAACCTTAAAAGAAAAAAGAAACTTGCTGCTGCTGCTGCCATGGGGTGGGCAGTTTTTGGTTTGGGGGCAGTTGGAGAGGTTAGGAGAGTAGATAACAGGGATTAGGAGTTTGAAAGGTGCAAGTCCCTAACTGCTATGTTTCACTGCATGTTAAGCTTCTGAGTTATAGAAGCTGTAACTCCTTCTCCCATAGAAATGCACTGAGCTATTCTTTTTGCGGGGGGGGGGGGGGCCTTATATCTCTGGAACCACCAGTCCAATCTGGCTAATTTTCAAACTCACTGTGTCTTTTTACAGCTTTTCTCACATGCCAAGTTTCATCCCATTCCATTAATCTTACTGATAGTTGTTATGCTTCCCGACACTTAGACAGATGGACAATTGGACATTCTCAGCCTCTCTTATATAATGCTTTCCTATTCCCATTGGTTTGTAAAGAATAAAACTGAAACAAAATAAAATGTGTGCCTCCTCTAAAATCACTTAAAAGTAAGGTGAAACCCAGGTCCAAAGTTATGGAAGTTTTCCTGCACCAGCTCCAGTATGAGTCTACCCCAACTCTAGCCAACAGGACAAGGCTGACGCTTCATGCCATATCTGCCTCCTCTTTTGGCTAGATTCATGCTGAGATTTGAATATGTGGGGGCCTTGTATTCTCTTAGCACCTGCTAGCAACTCAAGGAAAACACAGAATGCAGTGCTGCTCTCCTGCTGAAAGATGGACAGAGGGACGGGATGCATGGGATTGGAGAGGTTGCACGCAGAGACTGGGAGAAGGAAGGGAAAAGGAATCATGGGAACAGTGGAGAGAAGGGCAGGGAGAGTCCATCACAAATTAACTACATGCAGCCAATCCTGGTAAAACCATGGAGGCAGCACTAACACCAAAACAAGTGGCAGGATAACTGTATGTGTTTTGGCATGAATACTAATTATTCTTTCAGCTATGTATACATCATAACCTAAATAATAACAAGCAACTTTCCCCCAAAAACTCTGATTTGAGCCCTAAAGAGTTATAGCCCAACTAGATAATTCTACAGTTTCATGCTGCTTCTGAAGGAAAATTTTCAATAATGCTTTTTGTATGTGAATGGACATTTTATGTTGCGTAGTGCAACCATCTTTGTCTCCAATCTGTTTCCCTCCTACGAATGACAGAAGACATTTTGCTGAGTCACAGAAGAGAAAGTTTTAATATTCATACCAACTGGTGGTCTAATTAATAGGAATCTGTTTTCCAGTGTCACAGCTATTGTGTGCCTGCTGTCTGCTGGCCTTTTTAAACAATGATTTAGTTCGTGCTTTTCAGAGATAGATATTTATGGATCTATTGCATTCAAATGTGTAAACTCTTGTTACCCCTGGGAGAATTCTGCGCAAAATAAAATGTACACAGAATTTCCATTTTTCCGTACAGAATTGATAAAGAGCTGATTAACATGAGTGCAGAAATGTGAAGAGCCAGATCCTCGAGCTGGCAGGAGGAGGGGGAGGAGCTGGTATAGCTGTATCTGTATAAAGAGAAGGGTGTCACAAGGCCAGGATCGGTACAAGGATATTGGGTGACCTAGGTGAACCTTCAGTCTTACGCACCCTCCTTCCCTGAGATTTTGCTAATTAAACTCAACAGTCATGATCATCAGAATATCACCCCTCCCACAACAATCTTGTAAAAATAAATGATTAGACAGAATACTTTTAAATATTAACCTTTGCTTGGCTTGCCCACACTTCCTGCAGGTAAAGAAATGTGCTGTTGATTCTTTTAATTTGTATAGCTCTGTTTTGTTTTGCTTTGCTGCTGCTGCTCTTTGCACCCCTAGGCGATTGCCTAGTGTTTCATAATGGTTGAGGTAGCCCTGAAGGCACCCATGGGAACAGGAGGAGCCAATGCTGTCATCCTCCCATACCATATGACAACTGGTGGTGGAAAGCTGACTGAAGGGTGCTGCAAGTACAGAGATGGTAGTGTAGCAGCAGATAAGCATGCAATAAATAAAACCAGGAGTCGTTTCAAGGATCCAAGCCAGTTTAATGTGCACATGGCTCAAGCAATAAGCAATTTCAAAATGGCTGAGCAATGGCTGTTAGTAAAACAACAACTTTTATAGCTTTCTTTCCCATTCTGGACATAGGCAAACTTTTCATTGGTCCCAGTAACCCCTCTCACCCATCTATTGGTCCCGGTACTGATATGGCTACCCAATCGGGACTCTGGTCTGGACTCAGCACCTGGTTGCCCCCCTTTCAGTCCTCATTACAATAGACAGTTCTTAGACTTTCATTACTTCTCTCCTCCAAGGTCACTGGCTTGCTAAAACATGTGGGAAAGCAGGGCACTGTAACCTTGCTTTTTGCAGAGTTAATTAATTCCATAGAAGCTGTGCTCTCTTATCAGTACCAATTAGAGCTGTTTTCTGTCTTTTATAAGTTTCGCTTCTGCTTAGCTATGTTCAGTTAAACTGAGTTAAGTTTCAATTCTATGGTGTCATCATTCAGGGGGGTTTTCATTCCTCTGGGCCTAACTACAGGCTTCAGTTACAGGTCAAGCTGCTCAGGCCTGTCTGTCCACTTCAGACACCATGGATCACAGGCCTTCGCCTACCACATTCCCCCCTTTGATTAATCTCATCCGCATGTTAATAAGGTGTGAGAATCAAATCACATAATACTAGGTAAAGGTATCACTCTGTGGTATAGGGTAGTAAGTTCACATAGCTAGTATATTTGTAGCTGCCTTATGCTCTACAGTGTTATTAATAACTGAAGTTATCATTCGCAAGCAAAGTGGCAAGAAACAAGGGAGCAACAAGCAGATAGTCAAAGTCCATAGTTTGGCAAGAGTGGGAAAAAGAACTAAAGGATTAGAAGGTTCAGTTGCATCTTTGTTGTGCTGTCGTAAAGCTTCTGATTTAGACAGACCAACTGTCCATCCTTCGTAGTAGATTGTGGTCCAGTCCGAACAAAACACAAACTGTCAACAATGGGGTGGGCCAATACCCACTCACTAGTAGTATTATATAAATCAGTCTGATTGTATAGGATAGAATAGTTCAGTTCTTGCGTCTCCCAGGGCCACTGATCTCCCATCTTAGTTCCTCCACAAAAGAAACAGTCAGAAGTGTGGAGACTAGATGCTATTGCTCCAGCAAGTTCAAGAAACAAGTTCTGGGAGGCATGAGGAGTTGCAACGGTGGCTTGCATAGCCTTGTAGAAAGTCAAGATCTAGAACAACTTTTGGATTGGAGAGTATACCAATGCAAGTATAGGAAGAATGATAAAACAAGGTCTGAGTGACCTTCGGTCCAGTTCATGTTGTACTTATACAGGCTGCCCAGGGAGATAAGGCAAAAGTCATTTCAAAGCACTCCAAGGCTGCTGCCAAAATAAAGCAATAATAAGGATTCATAATGAGCATAGTCTCTGGAAAATTGGTGGAACTGTCAACTTCCACAACAGATAACAGATGTAGGGTTGATTGTAGATCCGCAAGCTTCTGCCGTACGTAGACCTACCAGCTTTTTGGCAGGAGTAGGGCTGTAGATTCCAAAGTATCACTGTCCTCTGGGATGTCTCAATTTCTTAAAATATCATAGCATAGTCTCTTAGGCTATTATTGCTTCTTTAGAGCAGTTCACTCTTTAGAAGATCAACACAGTCTTTTCAGAGTATTTAAACACAGTCTCTTAGAAGATTCAATTTCTTAACACAACACAGTCTCTTTCTGATGATTGCAGTTTTCTCCAGATGCGAAGCTTACCTTCAGATAAACAAACAGTCTTGAAACAGTGCAGTTTCTGAGGGACCAATAAGTCTTAGGTCCGTGGCTGTTGTCGTAGGGTGAGGTGCAATGGAGTCTCAGGATGCTGTACAGTAGTCCAGTGATCAGGTTCAAGAGCAGCTGCTGGCTTCCCTTGATTATGATGGATCCAAGGTTCAAATTCTGCGACGTTTACTGCAGTTGGAGTTGACAGGATGACAACAACATAGGGTCCCTTCCAATGCAGGGCGAACAGTATCTTTCTCCACTCTTTGATCCACACTGAGACTCCAGGCTTGAAAGGATGCAGGGGTTCAGGCAAATTGATGAGTAATCGATTTTGTACCCAGGTATGAAGACTCTGCAAAACAGAACTTAAAACCAATAGTTCATGTCTAATAATTTCAGATCCTATCTGTCTCATATCTCCTTTTATTTCCTATACAATAGGCAGGGGTTGCCCATACAGAATCTCAAAAAGGGGAAACTCCTAAAGACTTAGCAGGGGCTAAGTATATCCTAGGAAGGGCTATAGGAAGAACCTGGGGCCACTTCAGGTAAACCTCTTGGCAAAGTTTGGACAACTGAGATTTCAGGGTTCTATTCATACATTCTATTTTTCCTAAATTCTGAGATCTATAGGCAGTATGTATCTGTTAATATCAATATCTTGGGGCTATACTTAATGGACTTGCTTCCTAAGGTTATCCACCCTCATTCTGTGTACTGGGCCCCATGTGCATGCAAGGTTGTAAAGGCATACTTGGAATCTGGGTACACATTTAGACAGGGCCCTTTTCCTATTGTTAGTGCTCTAGTGAGGACGATCAGTTCAGCTTTCTGTGGTGAAGTTTCTGGGGCCAGGGCTGAGGACTCAACTACCAAATCAGGGGTCACCACTGCATATCTAGCACAACAATGTCCATTGATGATGAAACTGCCTTCAGCCACAAAGAAAGTCTGTTCAGGGTTCTCCATAGGGACATCAGTCAAATCCAGGCGGCTTGAGAATACAGTGTCCATAATTTCTAAACAGTCATGATCAGGGGATCAAGACCAACTGATAACAACATAGCAGGATTGAAAGCTTGACTGACCCTTCAGTTGTATCTGGGGTTTTCACACAACATACTCTAATACTTCAACATTCATAGATTTGTTAGCTAGTAGTTTCCTTTGTATTTCATATTGGTTAGAACAGAGTGTGGTACAGTAACTTGAAGATTCTGTCTCAAAGGGATTTTTCTTTTAGTTTTTGCTTACTAGGAAGGCTGTAGCTATAACAGCTTCTCAAATAAGGTCCAAGAGATTGAGTCAACACTCCTAGAACATTTCCTTGTGACTCATGAACATAGAGACTGAAAGGTTTTCTGGACATCTGGTAGACCCAGAATTGGTAACAACATCAGAGTGGTTTTTTTTTTTTGTTTTTTTTTTAAGATCAAAAGGCTGCATCCTGTTCAAGTCCCCATTCCAATGCAGACTTTTCCATTCCTTTGATAGCTTGATACAACGGTTTTGCTAGCAGCGCAAAATTGGGGATCCATATACAACATACTCTGTGGCACCCAAGAAGGCTCTCACTTGCCTCCTGGTGGTTAGAGTAGGAATACTGCATACAGCTGCTTTGCGTTCTGGTAAGGGTCCCAGGCGTCGAATTCCGCTGGACAACTGGAATCCTAGGTATTTAACTTGTTTGGCATAATTGCACCTTAGCTCTTGAGACTTTGTATCCAGCCTCATTAAGAGGGTGCAAATGTTCACTGGTGGCTTGTAGACATTCACTTTCTGAGTTGGTGGTTATGAGCAAGTTGTCCACATATTGAAGTAGAATTTTTACTTTTTTTTTTCTCTGGAGTTTCTGGATAACTTGTCAAATCTTTTGCTGAGTGAGGCGAGTTCTTGAATCCTTGAGATAATCTTGTCCAGATGAGTTGGCCCCGCCTCCTTGTAGTGGGGTCTTGGGCTAAGCGTATGCAGAAAAAAGCATCTTTTTAAGTCCAGAATGATGAAATGTATAGCTTCAGCAGAGATCAGTTCCAAGAGAATATAAGGATTTTGGTACCACTGGTTGTATAGTTTCAGCTGCATCATTCATTCTTCTTAGATCCTGCACTGGGCGGTAATCACCTGTCCCATGCTTCTTGACTGGCTTGAGGGTGACAATGGCAGGGGCTATGTTCTTCGCTAGGCCAGGTGGATTATCTTCTGCCCATAATCCAGGTGGGGCTATACACTATAGAACTGCTACTCTTCTTCTCGGGGAACAGTCAGCACCATCAATCCAGCAGGCTCTGGGTTCACAGTCATTTGCATTTCTCTCTCTTCAGCAAAGGATATCTGTGTCTGAAGCTTTGCAAGCAGATCTCGGCTCCAAAAATGGAATAGGGCATTCAGGCATATACAGGAACTGGTGCATTATTTTCTGTCCCCCTAGTTCACACATGCGGTTCTGCAGGAAAGGCTTTGCGGACTTAGCCCCAGTAGCTCTGATAATGGTGATGCATCTGGCCTAGTCTTTATCCATGCTGTAGCCCTCTTTAGCTGCCACTTACTCTATAGCTACTTCCTTCTCCTACTAGAACATTGTGCTTGGTTTATTGTTTTATGACTCTGCAATCAAGTACTCCCTCCTCCCCTCCTGGGGTGGAGTCAAGATACAGGCATTCACTTCTCTAATGTCCTTCTTTTTCTATAATGGGTGCACTGATTTGCACCCAGTGGAGGCCTGCTACTTCTGCGGCCTCTTACACGTTCTCTGGTCCTTTGATTAGGAAAACCTCCTCCACATCATTCGACTAAAATATCAGCAAAAAGATCTGTTCTCTTTTTCCATCTTACAATTTTTACCTTCTCTGTCCTTCTTCAACAATCCACACACCCTCTGATCAACTTTCATTTAAATATTATGCCCGCAAATTCATCCAGTTCTCTATAATTTCTGTCCATTAGTTCAATCAAGTCCTAAAACTTCTCAGTGTATAATGCAGTTTTTTTCAGTTCTAAACAAGTCTGGTCAGCTGACTTTCACTTCTGGTCCAGAGGGGGTGCACATCCCCCTGCTGCGGAGGTGGCTAGCAAACTAGGGAATCTGCAGGGTGGATTCCCCCCCCCCCTCCTGGGTTCTGTTTCTCCTAGCAACGCTCTATCCAGGAGGTTGATTTTTTTTTTTTTTAAATGATCTACTTCTCTGCTGTGGGCACATTAGTTCACGCCTACTGGGGGGTGACATCATCGGTGGACTGGGCTCCATCCCCCCCCTTAAGCACTCTGAACAGAGCTACTTACAGAGAGAGAGAGAGAGACGAGACAGGATATCTAGAGATTCTGGGGCAAAATATGGTGAACTTAAGGAAATATAACTAGCAGAATTTCACATAGCGTTCCTGATTGGGACAGAGACATTTCATAGTCTTCAGTAAATCCCTTACTGAAATTCTTGATCATACTTGAAAAGACACTTATTAAAAAACCTTATTACCGTAAACATAAGCTTAAATTGAGCACAGACATACAATTTAGATACAGTTCTTAAAATATCTTATAGAGAGAACTATAGCTATCTGTTACGTATGACTAGAATAAAAATACTTAGCAACTAGCTGCCAATCAGCATGTCTCTGCAAAAGAAATTATTATTTTTTAGTTCAGAAAGCAAATATTCAAAAGACATTCCGGATACTTCTCCATAGCTGTGGTGGATATCTAAAATGCATATACACCCTCTTTTTGTTTTGTTTTGTTTTTTAACACTAAATGTCTTCTATCAGGTGCTTGCCACAGTATATCAGGTAATAACGTCTTGGAATTTTAAAACAAATGAATTTATCTTGAATTGTAAAGGTCGTCATTAGTCACTAGTACAGTTTTCAAAGATAAAATCCTAACACAATTTTCTTATTTACTCAGAATTTAAACCATTCATTCTCAGGTTGCAATCTGCCGTTAGTTTTTGAAACAACAGATATACTTCCTTTATTTTAAATAAACAAGAGAGACTGCTCAATCGGGAACGGCTGTCTCATTCCCTAGTAAGCTGTGTGAGCCACACCCCTCCGCTCACTGGAAACGAAATCACAGTTTCACAGAGACATGCTAGCAAGAATCATTTAAAAACAGTTTACGGAGCTCCAATGAGGTTAATTCGACCTTCAAAACTAAAATCCTGACTAAATATTCCTATCGAATGGTATATAATACCTAACCATAGCATAAGAAACATTACTATTAAAAACATATTGAATAAAACAGGTACAATTTGCCTGAAATAAGCACAAACTAACAGCATTGAGATTTAAACCTGCACAGGATTAGAAAGACACTGTACATTCTTTCCTCCAGACACGCCCCCTGTCAGTTTTTCATACTGTGCAGTAAGAAAGCGAACTGGGTCAGACCAGCTTCTTGATTTCTAAAAATGACTGTAGGTGTTTTGCGTCTTCTTTCTGCTTTATTAATACAATTTCTTAATCAGTGAACTGTCACAAATTACTCAACAGAATAATCTCACATTTATAACAGAAGGGGAACTCGCAGTTTCAACAGATAACAAAAATCAAATACACAGTTAGGACGGACAATACACCAAACGCTTCCTCCGTTTCGCGACCTAGACGCAGTCACCCGGCTAGGAACTGCGCTAGTCCAGAGTCCACTCTTGCTTGGTCCGTGCTGCCAGACCTCTCATTCACACTTCATTCACACAATCATGCTAGCAACGTATCCCAGAATGCATTCGTTTCTATCTATTCTGACTAGTCTTACCAATTTCCCAATTACAAAGAGATGGGGGTTTCACCCTGCGAATACCCATGCGGGGTTACTCGGCCCTTCTCGGAGAGGTGATCATGCTCTCTTACCAATTTCCAATTTTCTCGAGATTACAAATTCCAAGTTCCTGTCTGTTCTGACTAGGCTAAATCATGATTTTTTTTTTTTTTTAACAGCTGTACCTCGCGAATACTCATGCAAGGATTTTCAAACAAAGACTTAAGTCTTACCAAACAAGAAGGACGATGGCTTCGCCTTGCGCATACTCATGCAAGGGTAATAGGACCGTCCTTGAGAGGGGATCAGTGCTCTCATTACCAAATTCCAAATTCCAAGTTCCAAGTTCTCGAGATTACAAGTTACAAGTTTCAAATTCTTACCAAAGTTTCACAAGTTTCAAACTGCAGTTCTAACTCATCTGTCTAGACAGGTTTTCAAAACTATACTTACCAGATCTGGTTCCCAAGCTTCTGAGTTGGATCCTGGACTCCCCCGGGTCGGAAGTGTTGGCCAGCTGGACCCAGTGCCTGCCGAGGCCAGGCAGAACCCCCTCCGATTCAAGAGGATCGGTGGGCCCAGGGAAATTCCCCTGCGTCGGATTGGCATGGTTCCAACTGGACCAAACCTCAAGGCGAATTACGTGGATTTATTCACTTGAACACCATCCACCACTCGCACTTCCCGGCCAACGCACCAAGAAATGTAGCAGCAGATAAGCATGCAATAAATAAAACCAGGAGTCGTTTCAAGGATCCAAGCCAGTTTAATGTGCACATGGCTCAAGCAATAAGCAATTTCAAAATGGCTGAGCAATGGCTGTTAGTAAAACAACAACTTTTATAGCTTTCTTTCCCATTCTGGACATAGGCAAACTTTTCATTGTAGGAACAGCACATTAAACTACTGTAAAAAGTAAACTAAGTCATCTTGTACTGTACAATTTACTCCGAAGCTGTGACTGCGTGACCACTTTTGCAAAGGAATTTGTTGATGAGAGAGAGTACTGGAGGGGATGAGCCAGGGAAGGAGGAAGAGTGTATGTAGAGGGAGAAAATGTCTTGGGGATGATCTGGAAAGAGTAGGAGAGAGTGTGCAGGAGGCAAGTGATCCATTGCCTTCCGGTTAAGGCTTCTAATTCTCGGGAATTTTCAATTAGCCATTGGCAGAGCCCAAAAAGAACCACAAGCAGCACCTCTTTCTTTCAACTGCTGACATCTGTAGCAACAACTATGGACACTATTGGGTTGCACATCTGACTCTCAGGCAAATGGCATTCTGAGTGAAAATTGTCAATGAGACTCTCCAGATATTTTCTCCCCTGTGTCCTCCCTCCCTCCTTATTCACTCCTTCTTCCAGGTATTCTCCCCTTCAGCTCCTCCATCCATTTTCTCCCCTTTCCCCATGTATTCTCCCAGGTGTTCCCTCTCCCCTTCTGTCCATCCAAAGAGGCACTCCTTGCCTACTAAACTTTCAGCCATCTAGTTGTTAAAGCAGACAGACACAGTAGCAACACAAAAGGAGGCAAGAACACTCTGCTTCCTTGAAGGTTTTTTTCCTCAATCTTTTTTTTGTGTGTGCTTTCGAATAGCAAGCCCCACCAGCCACTACGCCTTTCTCAGTAGTTCAAAGTGAGACAAAGATTTCTGTTTTATTCTGCTTTCAAGTCCTAAGCCGCAAGGAGCCCTTCCCCAATCCTTCAGAATCAGACTTGAAGCTGTCTGTTTTTTTCACTCTTTCCTCCTTTTCAATCCTAGGCCCCCAACATAAGAAAATAAGAACATAAGATATGCCATACTGGGTCAGACCAAGGTCCATCAAGCCCAGTATCCTGTTTCCAACAGTGACCAATCTAGGTCATACGTACCTAGCAATTTCCCCAAAAGACACAGGTTCCACAATGCTTGACTTGGGTCAAGCATTGATATCCTGGGTCCCTTCTTAATAATGGTTTATGGACCTTTCCTCAAGGAACTTATCCAAACCTTTTTTAAACTCAGCTACACTAACAGCCTTTACTACATCCTCCGGTAACAAATTCCAGAGTATGATTACACGTTGAGTGAAATTTTTTTTTTATTAGTCTTAAATAGTTTATCCTGTAGCTTCATTGCATGTCCCCTAGTCTTTCTATATTCTGATAACATAAACAATTGATCTACGTTTACCCGTTCCACTCCGTTCATTAATTTATAGACTTCTATCATATCTCCCCTCAGCCTTCTCTTTTCAAGATTAAGGAGCCCTAACCTTTTTAGCTTTTCTTCATAGGGGTATCCTTCCATCCCCTTTACCATTTTGGTGGCTCTTCTCTGAACCTTTTCTAATAACGCTATATTCTTTTTAAGATACGGTGACCAGAATTGCACACAATATTCAAGGTGCAGTCTCACCATGGAACGATATAGAGGCATTATAATATCCTTTGTTTTATTTTTCATTCCTTTCCTTATGATACCTAGCATTCTATTTGCTCTCTTGGCCACCGATGCACACTGGGCCGAGGGTTTTAACATGTTATCCACAATGATGCCTAAATCTTTTTCCTGGGTGGTGGTTCCTAATGTCAAACCTTGCATTGTGTAACCATAGTTTGGGTTGTTCTTCCCTAGGTGCATAACTTTGCACTTGTCCACATTAAATTTCATCTGCCATTTTGATGCCCAGTCTTCCAATTTATCAAGATCCTCTTGCATTTTTCCACAATCCTCTTGGGTTTTAACAACTTTAAATAGTTTTGTGTCATCTGCAAATTTGATAACCTCACTCGTTATTCCCTTTTCCAGGTCATTTATGAATATATCAAAAAGCAGCAGACCCAGCACAGATCCCTGGGGTACACTACTATTCACTTTTCTCCATTGGGAAAATTGGTCATTTAGCCCTACCCTCTGCTTTCTATCTTTTAACCAGTTCCTGATCCACAATAGTACACTGCCTCCTATCCCATGACTCTTTAGTTTTGCTAAACGTCTCTGATGAGGGACTTTGTCAAAGGCTTTCTGAATGTCCAAATACACTATATCAACCGACTCACCTTTGTCTACCTGTTTATTCACACCTTAAAAAAAACATAACAGATTAGTTAGACAAGATCTTTCTTGTCTAAAGCCATGTTGGCTGTCTCCCATTAAGCCATGACTATCTACATGTTCAGCAATTTTGTTCTTTATCATGGTTTCTACCATTTTTCCTGGTACTGACGTCAGGCTCACCGGCCTGTAGTTTCCCGGATCACCCCTGGAACCCTTTTTAAAAATTGGTGTTATGTTCGCCATCCTCCAATCTTCAGGTATTACAGATAATTTTAATGATAGTTCACAGATTACTAATAGCAGGTCTGCAATCTCATATTTCAGTTCTTTCAACACCCTTGGATGTATATCATCCGGCCCAGGTGATTTCCTACTCTTCAGTTTATCTAATAGTTGTAATACATCTTCCCAATGTATCGATATTTCCTTCAATTCTTCCGCACCTTTAAATATCACTTCAGTCATGGGTAACATCCCTACATCTTCCTCAGTAAAGACCGAAGCAAAGAATTCATTCAGTCTCGGGGGGCGGAGCCAGCAGCGATACAGAGTGGCTGTGTAGGAGATTTGCTCCGGTGGCTGAATTAAAATCCTGAGACTTTCCCCCTCTCTCCCGGTTTACCGGCACTGTTTAATTGCTCTAAAAGCTCCCTGAACATGTCCTGCAGTAAACCTACGAAGTTAGACTTCACGTTAAGTCAGACTGCTGAGACGAAACAGAGCAAGACAGACCCGCTCTCCCCGCAAAAGATGGCGGCTCCTCGAGACTCAGAGGGGACGATGAAGGAAGTTTTAGGTGAGATTCGGGCGGTGAAAGAAATGGTTGCGGCGAGTGGCGATGTGATGACTCGAGTGCAAGAAGACCTGCAAGACATGAGGGCGCAGATGGAAAGATTAACCGGCCGACTGGACAAGATGGATGTCCTGCTAACCACACATGAGGCTCAAGCTGTGCAATGTCGCAAGGCCCAGAAACGCATGGAGAAATTGGAGGCGACCATAGAGGATCTCAGCAACCGCAGCAGGCGAAATAATATCCGAATTATAGGCGTGCCGGAGGGAGCTGAGGGCACTGACCTGAATGCGTTCTTAATACAAGCTATCCCGCGGATGCTGAAAGTGAGTCTCACGGGCCCCCTTGAATTCGAGAGAGCTCATCGAGTGCCAGCACACACAGGCCCGCGCAAACAGCAGTCAAGGCCCATCATCTGTTGCCTCCTGCGGTTCCAGCACGTCTCTCAGATCCTGGCAGCGGCCCGGGTAGCCTCAGATGTCTCATATGAGGGTCGTAAAGTCTCTTTCTTTCCAGACTTTTGCAAAGCTACGACTGAAAAACGGAAGCAGTTTTTGGCGCTGAGGCCTCGCCTGCAACACCTTCAAGCAAAATTTGGGTTGTTCTATCCGGCCCGCTTCAAAATCACCCTAGATAATCATACTCGAGCTTTCGAGAGTCCCGCAGATGCAGCTCGGTTCGTGGAGGAACAAGAGGCTTTGGCGATGCAATGACTAACTTTTAATTAGTCCCATTCTGAGTTAGAATTGTAATGCACTATCCTGCCCGGATGGCAATGGCCCCTAATAGGGTCCCATGCTGGTAGATAGCAGGGGTGGGCAGTGTTTCATGTTGTTCTTGGGGTTTGTTCAATAACTGAGTTCACTGAAAGTGTATAATTGATATACCTGTCTGCTACGGGGTACAGAGGGTCTTGGTATCCTGGTTCTGCTTATAGTTTGTGTGGGGGGAGGCTTGGGGTCTATTATTATACTTTGGTATTACCGGTTTCAGCATTATGTAATCACGGGTCTGTTATTGTCCATTCTGTGGGGGGAGGGAGAAATGTCTACTTGGAATATTATGGTATTGTTGATAGCCACTGCGGCTGCTGTATGCATGCTGGCTCACCCAATTGATGGTATCAGTTGCTCTAAGGGGAAGCACCAGTCGCCTTGTAAGCCCTTCCTAGTCAGCCCTGTGCATCAGTCACCCTACGTATGGGTCATCCAGATGACGCCTAGTTGTAAGTTTTACCTCCTTATGCATAAATGGCCCCTTTAAAGTTATTGTCATTAAACGTCAAAGGCATCATTCATCCAGCTAAGCGCAGGAAGATATTAGCATATGCTCTGAAACAAAGAGCAGACGTTGTAATGCTACAAGAGACGCATCTTGTTACCAAAGAAGCTCTAAAGCTGGAACAAGGGAAGTTTGTTCTCGCAGCACATGCCCCAGCCTTGGGGAAAAAGAACGGTGTGGCGATATTAGTCAGGAAATCGATGGGAGCCCTTTTTCAAAAGCTTCGATCGGACCCAGAGGGAAGATGGGCGGGAGTACAACTTACGCTGGATGGTCAAGTGGTGGGGCTACTGAATGTCTATGCCCCTAACTGTGATAGCCCCAGTTTCTTCTACACTTTGGCAGAACTGTTACAGGAATACGATGGGATGCCTCTTATTCTGGGAGGGGACTTCAATATGGTCCCAGATCCACTAACCGACTGTAAGCCGGCCAGAGGCAATCGGAAATCCAGAGCACTGGAGGTATTGACGTCAGTTATTTTGGAGTTTGGCCTGGTGGATATCTGGAGGCTTCTTCACCCACTAGACAAGGATTATACCTTTTATTCTCATCCCCACGGCTCCTTCTCCAGAATAGATTTTTTCTTAATCTCCCGCGTGCTCATTCCGAAGATACGGAGCGCAGAGATATTAAGCATGCACATTTCCGATCACGCCGCCATAACTCTAGATGTGGATTCGCTGTTGACCGAAGAGAAGGGCTCGGGATGGTTTTTCCCTAGAGCATTGTTGGCTGACGAGGCCTTTAGGGAATACGTGCGACGGGCCATTGCGGAATATTTTGAGGTCAACAACCCTGCAGATACGTCAGCCTGGGCATGGTGGGAGGCCTTCAAGGCTTCAATGAGAGCTAAGATTACCAGTTTCTCTATCGCTGTTAGACGGCAGGAGACGGCTGAACTTTCCGCCTTGGATCGGCAGATCCGTGCGGGAGAAAGACTGTTGCAGAAACAAGAAAGCTCTCATATTGTGTTGTATCTCCAAAAGCTACGCTTTCAATACAACTCTTTGTTAAGCAGAGAGGTTGCGCAGGCTGACTTTGGATCTTCCGCAAGATACTACTTTGGGGCAAACAAACCTGGGAAATTGTTGGCTACAAAATTAAAACCTCGTAAGGAAAGGTCCCGTATCGCAGTTCTTGAGGGGGTCAACGGAACAGCGGTAACGGATAGTACGGGCATCGTGGAATCCTTCCGTAAGTTCTACAGAGCCTTATATACATCTGAAGTGCAATGGAAGTTGGAGGAGGTGGATAGTTTCCTGGAACACATAGAGCATCCTCGTCTTGGACGGGAACAACAAGAGGCCCTGAACTGTGAGTTGGTGCTCCGTGAAGTGCAAGAGGCCTTGATGAAAATGCAGACGGGCAAAGCCGCAGGGCCGGATGGCCTCCCGGCAGAATTTTACCAGACGATCGTGAAGGAACTTCTCCCACACCTGCTCACGTATTATCATTGTCTGCAGAAAGCTGATAACAATACAGGTGCCTTCGCGGCGGCCACTATTGTGGTATTGGAAAAGCCTGGGAAAGACCCAAAGCTGGTGGGCAATTGCCGGCCCATCTCTCTCCTCAACGCAGATTATAAAATCTACTCTTCTGCTTTGGCGAGCCGAGTTAATACGGTTCTTCATTTGCTCATACATCCTGACCAGTGCGGATTTGTTAGTGGGCGCTCGACAGCGGATAACGCCCGGCTCCTTTGTGATGTTATGGAATTAGCAGAAGGATCACATCAGCCGTTGATCGGCTTATCACTCGACGCCGAAAAGGCATTTGACAGGCTGGAATGGCCATTTTTATTTCGTGCGCTTGAATGGTTTGGTTTTCCTGCACAGTTTATAAACATGGTCCGAGTCTTGTATGCCAACCCAACAGCAAGGATCCTCGCCAACCAAGTCCTCTCTGACTCCTTTCCCCTTTATAGGGGTACCAGGCAAGGCTGCCCGCTATCTCCACTGTTGTTTAATCTGGCTTTGGAGCCCCTTGCATTGATGGTGAGACAAGCAGAGGAGGTCCAGGGAGTTGTACTACAAGACCTCCATATCAAACTTTCGGCATACGCCGATGATTTGGTCTTCTTTCTCCAACCAGCTTCGATCCAGCCCCTGCTACAGTTGATTCACGCTTATTCCGGCTTTGCCGGATACCGGGTGAATTGGGGGAAATCGTTGGCTTTTCCCTTATGTAGCCTTGCCACAGCGGATATGGTGCAACAATTCGACTTTTGATGGGAGGAATCCTCGATAAGGTACCTTGGTGTCCAATTCAGGGCCCCGCTCGACGAAACTCTCAAAATTAATGCCGACAAGATCAAGGAGATTGCCCGCAATTTCACATTGCAATGGTCCCCGCTCCGTTTGACTTGGTGGGGAAGACTGGAATCTATCAAGATGACCTTAATGCCTAAGATAAATTATATATTGGGTATGATCCCGGTATTGCTTCCAGCTGCTGTATATAAAGAGGTAGAACGCATACTTGTCTCCTTCTTATGGAGCGGAAAACCCCCCAGGATTGCCCTTAAGAAACTTAAAGCACTCAAGCCCGATGGGGGTGTTCACTTTCCAGACTTCCTTTGGTATCACATGTCTGCAATCCTTAAGCAAGGCAGTCTCTGGGCTGCTGCATCGTTTTTAGCTCAAAAACCAATGTGGCTTGAGCTTGAGGAACGGCTGGTTATGCCGGTCCCTGGATATCTCCTGATGAGTATGTTAAGTCCTGACGAAGGCAAGGTGGGAAGAGTCATCATTTCTACCCAGAGAGCCTTTCAAAACCTGGCACAAGTGACTGACACGGCTAAACTTCTTTCACGGCAGCTGTCACTCTGGCACAATCCTCTACTAAAGATCAACAAGGCTTCCTTTGCCTGGACCACATGGCAGAGTAAAGGAATCTGGACGATAGGCCAGCTTCTGGAATCGGATAGTTGGAAGTCTTTCGGCACGCTTCAGAAAGAATTTGGAATTCCGGATAAAGGTTACTATCAATGGATTCAATTACGACATTGTTTGGCTCAGGGGCAGAAGGCTCCGAATGATTTTTCTGTGAACTGGCCGCTGAAAGATGTAGCAGAGAGTGTAACTGCCCAGAGAGGTGGAATGTCCAGACTATATAGCCTATTCTGCTCCCATGGTACGAAAATGGTAAGGGGACCTCAGAAGGTGTGGGAAGAAGAGACTGGTATAGTCTCGACTCAGCTTGCATGGAATCGCTTCTGGGGCCCCAATGTTCGTGTTGCCAGATCTGCTGCGATAACGCAATCGTTGTTTTTCTTCGCCCATAGGGCGTATATCACTCCGACAAAGCTATCCAAATGGTGCAAAGAAACATCCCCATACTGCTGGTCCTGCTCACAAGAACTTGGTACTCTCCGACATATGTTCCTAGACTGCCCATGCCTACAAGACTTTTGGGGGCCGGTATGGCGCCGTATACAGCGAATATTTCATTTTTCTGCACCGTTGTCGTGGAGTATTGTGGGGCTTAGAGCTCTGATGGACATCCCCTCGCTTCCCAAGAAGCATTTTTTTGGAGTTAATTTCATGTTGGCGGTGGCAATAAAGCAGATTCTCGGTGCATGGAAAGACTCTACAGCACTATCCTGGCATGCTTGGTGGCACCAAGTGTGCATATATAGTAAATATGAGAGAGCCTCAGACATGGTTGTCAGATCCCAGGGAGGGAAATGCCTGGTGGATAAATGGGCTGCTCTGGATGTTTTTGTAGGTTTGACTGGGGAGACTAATGTTCCTTGAAGGGCTTGCAAGCTGGCTGACTGGTGCGGGGTGGAGATGTGGGTGACTTTTTTCTGGTTGTAATTGTTATTGTTATTGTGGTTGTTATGGTATGTACGTGTATGTTTTAAAATGCAAAATAAAACTTTAAAAAAATAAAAAAAAGAATTCATTCAGTCTCTCCGCTATCGCCTTGTCGCCTCTTAGTGCCCCTTTAACCCCTCTATCATCTAATGGACCAACTGACTCTCTCACAGATGTTTTGCTACGAATGTACTTGAAAAAGTCTTTATTACGCGTTTTTGCTTCCACAGCAAGCTTCTTCTCAAATTCTCCCTTTGCCTGCCTTAACTTGCCAGTGCTTGTGCTGTTTCCAGGTTTCGTCGTTTGGCTCTTTTTTTCCATTTCCTGAAAGATGCTTTTTTGGCAACAACAGCCTCTCTGACCTCACCTTTAAACTATGCTGGCAGTTTTTTGGACTTCCTTCCACTTTTCTTAAAGCGTGGAATACAGCTGGTCTGGGCTTCCAAGATAGTATTTTTCAACAACACCCAAGCTTGATGTAAGTCTTTAACCTTTGCAACTGCTCCTTTTAGTTTTTTCTTAACTATTTTCCTCATTTTATCCTAGTCTCCCTTTCAAAAGTTAAAAGGTAGTACTGTGGATTTCCTTACCATCCCTCCTATATTAATTAGATCAAACGCGATCATGCTGTGATCACCATTGCTAAGTAGACCCAACAACCTTATCTCTTGCACCAGATCTGGTGTTCCACTAAGGACTAGGTCCAATATGGCTTCCCCTCTAGTTGGTTCACGAACCAACTGCTCCAAGAAGCAGTCATTTATTTCATCTAGGAACTTTATCTCCCTAGCATGTCCTGCTGTGACACTGACCCAGTCGATACCGGGGTAATTGAAATCACCCATTATTATTACTGTGTTGTAACTTTTGTTAGCTTCCTTGATTTCTTTGAGCATTTCATCATCCATTTGTTCATTCTGGTTAGGCGGTCGATAGTACACCCCCACTGCCATTGCCTTCCCCTTTTTACATGGAATTTCAATCCATAGAGATTCTACAGCAAATTTTGTTTCCTGCAAAACTTTAATCCTTTTTGACTCAATGCCCTCTCAAACATAGAGCGCAACTCCTCCACCAATTTGATCAGCTCTATCATTACAATATAGTTTGTACCCAGGTATCACAGTGTCCCACTGGTTGTCCTCCTTCCACCATGTTTCTGAGATTCCAATCATATCTAACCTCTCATTTAGTGCTATATATTCTAATTCTCCCATCTTATTTTTTAGACCTCTAGCATTTGCATACAAACATTTTAGAGACTATATTTTATTCATATTAATTTGGCTATTGATAGGCATGGGTAATTTGGGATCTTTAAGCTCTGTCTGCTCCATACTCGAGGGCATTTGGGCTGCTTTACTCTTTTTTGGAACCTCTCTGCTTTTGGTAGTATCCTTCAAGGATACATTCTTCCACACCATGTGCTCTTGTGCGACTGTCGGCTTTCCCCTATTATCTAGTTTAAAAGCTGCGCTATCTCCTTTTTAAAGGTTAATGCCAGCAGCCTGGTTCCATCCCGGTTAAGGTGAAGCCCATCCCTTCGGAAGAGCCCCTCCTTTCCCCCAGAATGTTCTGCAGTTTCTAACAAATCCAAAACCCTCATCCTCACTCTCTGAAAGTCAGAGACAAAATGGTTTTCTGGGGCTTGAGCTAGGCTGGGTGTTCTTCCTTGCTGTGACCTGTTCACACATGTGATTTGCAGAACTTGGGCAGGGATACTTTTCTCTGGCTGCCTTTCTTTCTTTTTGCTGAATGGTCAGTTTGTTTGTGTGCACTGGCTTCTTTTCTTTTAAAAACCCTCTAATTGTAGGACTTGTTGGCGTCTTTGAAAAGGGGACCTGTTTGTCATCTGGGAGCAGCCTCCAAACATATTGTGTCCTGAAGCAGCCTCTAAGAAGCAGACGAAACTCGAGTCGGCAAGATGAGCAGGAGGCAGTTGTATCCTGAGACTTCGGTGCTTTCTAGAGTTCTTGTGTCTTTTCACCAGGGCATCATTTCATTACCAGCTAAGTTGTTTGTAGTTTAAATGTATTTAACATTTATAAAACCTAGTTGGTGGCCGATGATTGAGATTTTGGGGTGAACTGTGTTTTGTTGGGATTGCAGCGCTATTGTCGCATGTGCTTTCCCAGGCCCCTTCACTGAGGCCAGCCCAATATTCTCTGGAGATGTTTGGGTCCCCTATTTTTCTAAGAATTTAATTTAAATTTAATTTCATATTATATGTTTAGTTTGTTCAACACTTTGGCTCTTATTTATTTGGATTATTTCAAGCCTTTGCATCATGATTGGGCTCATGCTGGTTGCTAGTGACCCTTTCTTGGCTTTTCCCCCCTCCCAGTGCCTGCATGATTGACATAAACAAAGTCAATGAATGGCGATTTGGGATTTTTTCCTGAGCATGCACTGTCTGTTAGTTGGCCCCAGAATGAACCGAAATTTGTGATTTTAGTCAATTTTATGAATTGTATGAAAACTTATTCATATGATATTGAACCAGTAAAGATATTCTATTTCTCTACAATACTAGGAATATTCAGTTCATTTAAATAATATGTGAACCCGTTCTAAATGTTCCTTTTTTTTTACAAGATTCACCAAGCTTCATTATCAGATAAATACCTATGGTAGCTCTTAAACTTGAGGGCCGGTTTACGCTAGCTACTAATGCAGTAGATAGCAAATACTAACTGGACATGGTAGCAGGTAACGTGGGGCAGCTGAAGCTATTCCAGTGATTTTCTGCGCTATTTGCAGAAAGCGTGCTATCTGCAAGAGTGAATGGGATTGGGCATGTCTGCAATGCGTGGTTACAAGCAGGCCTCAACAGTGTGCTGTAACCATTGGATTTGCAGACAGCATGAGTACAGCTAATACCACCTCAGTGGGTGGTGTTAGTTGCATCGACGATGCTGCTCAGCCGTGTTCTCTGCACTTTTGGTGCGTTATCTGCTAGGAAACTGAGGTGTGCACACCCCAACAGATAATGCACAGCTTTTGCAGCTAACATGGTACTATCTGCATGCTTTGGCCACATTAGCTGCAAAACCCTAATGCAGTTTAGTAAACTGGCCCCTTGATATTACTTAAAATTTCAAAGAATCACAATTACTTAAAACCTATGGACGACTAAGAGATGAACCAGAGAGGCACTGACTCAAGATGTCCAAGTGTAAGGATGCCAGAAACCTAACTCAGTGGCTCACTCACATCCAGTCACCTTCTCTCTTCCCCTTCCTTGCCGCTGCATTTATGTTTAACATAGCCATGGAAGTATTTTCCTTCACTTCTGCATCTATGCTGTATGGTGAAGCAGCCAGCCCCATGGCATTTTTAACAGTCAAAAACAAGCAAATCCTGTCTCTCACAAGAAACAGGAAGTGCTGTCAGCGCTATCAGAACAGCACAGCGGTGGGAATGAAGAGAAATTCCTTATCGTCCCTCCAGTTCAGTCCCTCACCTCTGGGTTGTGCACCTTGTGATAAGGAAGCTTATCATAGCTCAGGAAGGAGCTATAGAAAAGGTGATGTGACTCTGAATAAGCAACCTGTCAGTTCTGGTAGAAATAAGAAAACAGAATTTTCCCATAAAAGACTACCAGTCCCAGAATGCACCAGGTTTCCAGCAGCCATTAGAGGAGCTGAAGTGGGGAAACATGTGTTCAATCAGGAGGGCTATGAGGTAATCCCTAAGCACTCAACTCAAAGGGCAGGGCCTGATTCAGCACAGCTGCGCTGTGTTAGGGAGGAGCACTCATCTAAGCAGAATAAAGGTAGAGTTTATTCTACAGAGAATTATCCTGAGAATCAGCTTGAGCTTGATCATCTTCATCATCAGGAGGATCATCAGAAGCAGAAGCCAAACCGGACGGACAGAGAGGGAAAGAAACCCTTTGGAAGAAAGAGGAGAAAAGCCTTTGAGAGGTCTAGAAGAGTCCAGAGCAGTACGTATACTGGGAGGCATTCCAAGGGCCAGCATACACCATTGGACTGGGGAAAGCCAGAGGAATGGTGCTGCAGAGCTAGGAATCTCCAGACGGTACCTGTGAGGGAGACGGCTGCACGTGGAAGGGACCCTAAGACCCGTGCCAGAAGGTATGTGAAGAGAGATCCAGTGTCCAGGGATCTGGATTGGAAGGCTGGACATAAGAACTGGACTACATACTGGCCAGGCTATATAGAGAGGAACTCTAACAGCAATGGAAGCTCAGGTATGAACACTGATCTATGCCCTAGCTATAACCTTGAAAGACAGCAGGGAAACAAGTATTCTCCTGAAAGTGCTCCATTGGGAGATTCATCTGTGCCAATCCATGATATTGAACCCATGCTTGTTGAAGAAGAGGGGGTGATAGCAGATGAAGAATCTGTTTACATGGACTGCTCTCTGTCTAAACTCCTTTGGTGATTTTTTGTTATAAAGTACAGCAACCATCACAAAGAAATACAAACTTGTTCTTTAATCTACTCAGAAAAGCTCCTGTGTAGGATTTTTAGCCATGCAGTAGAAAGCAAGCCAGCTAAGGGGTTTCAGCTGGATAACTGCTAGCAATTGAGCCTTACCTAATTGCTTGTGGGCTCTGAGAGAATCACTTCTGAATCTATGTGGGAAGATATAAGAAGTTTACCTGAAAAGAACAGTTTTTTTCTTTCTTTGTGGCTTTTAGTTTGTTGTTTGACATTGCTAAGAGAATATTAGCTAAAGCCTACAGAAAAGACCAGTTTGTTGCCAACCAGGTCTTATTTCTTTTGCTTTGATTGCCTGATAAGTTAAAATGTTGTTTTCCTGATTTTGTTTTTTCAAGTTTAACACTGAAAGCAAGTAACCTGATTTATGTGCTACCAAGCATATCTGTGTTGGGAGAAATAACCCCATAAATAAATATCTTATTGGCTTTACCCAAAAGCACAACTAATTATTGTGAGCAGCTGTGTCTGGTGTGAATGAACTGCATTGCCCACAATCCCTTGCAAATCATATAGATATATGCACTTGCCAAGACTGTGAAGATTCTCACCCAGGCAGCCGTCTGACAACCTCTTCTCGCAGCATGGAGACTGGGCATGTCAGAACTGTGACACCACTGTAGATATCCTGTTGGCACCTTCCACCAGCTCCCAGTGTGTCCAGTCTCCATGCAGTTGGAGGTAGTGAGCCTAGGTGCTGGGCTCACTAGAGGAGTAGATAAGGAGCTTTAGGCAGCTTAGCTAGGGTTTTTAGTTTTTCTTTTCTCCCTATAACATTTTTTCTTTTGATCTGTAGCTTTAAAGCTCATTAAAGCTTGTTATAAAAAAAAGCAATAGCTGAGAGGGGATCGGAAGGGATTTAGAGGAGTCTCTTTCCTCCCTCCCATTTATTTCTGTCCCCTTTGCCTGCTCTCCCCTCCTTGTTGGCATGGAGGGGAGTTGTTTAGCAGGCTTTTCATCTCCTTACCGGCTCAGTTTTCTGTGCTGTAGATTTTCAGTCAGAAACTGTTGCTGGGCCTTGTTTCTCTGCTGCTGCTGCCGGCTGACAGCCTTTCTCAGCTGTGCTGCTCACAGGAAGCCCGTTATTTTTATCGGGGTGCAGAGAGGATCCGAAGGTCTTGGAGGAAGGGGTGAGTGTTTAAATCTTTGCTGCTAGTGTCCTGTGAGCGTTTTTGAGGCCTGCTGCCGCGTGTGAAGCAGGTTCTCTGGGTTAGCAGAGCTCAGGATCTTCACGGGCCTTTTTCCCGCCGTTTTTTCTTCACAGTGCTCTTTCTCTTTGCTGACAGCTTTCTTTAATTAATCCTTGTAGTTTTTCTGCTTACTTGGAATTAATTTTGATTACTTTTAATTTTCAATGTTTTGGAGCTCTTAAACGGCCAGTAAAGAAAAGTAAAAAAAAAAAAAAAAAAAAAATAAGAGCAGATTCTGCACGTTTTTGTTTGGTTGCCCTTTTTGATGGTCTGTGGGAGCCATTTCCTTTACTATTCAGTCTCTCGGATCCCGTAGCACTAATGCCTACGCAGCCACAATGCCTAGTTTGTGGCGCCCATAGGGACTCGGTTTCGGATGCGGGGGGGGGGGGTGTCATGGCTGCGCATCTGAGGCGCTTACTATGGAGCAAGAAATGCAGGATCGGTCTAAACAAGGCACTGCTCTGGTGGAGCAGGGTGCTGCCACTTCTGCGGAAGGGGAGTCTCTGTGGGAGTCTCCGTCCGCTCTTCCTACTTCAAATTTGGCTTTGCCCGGTAATCCCGCCACTCCCATGGTGTCGGGGCAGCTTTTGAGGGTTTCTCCCCAGATTTTGTGCTGCTGCTTCATCAGGCTTACTGCTTGTGGCAGCAGGGGGTAGTCGCAGAGGCCTCGCTTCTTGGGGCGGCAGGAGGCGGTATATAAGAAATGTTAAATAAATAAATAAACTTTGACATGGCTCAGGAGGTGCACAGCATTTCTGAAATCAGGCAAGGACATCCAAATTCCTGGAGATGCCCTGGACACGCCTCCACCATGCCCCCTTCACATCTTGTACTGGGGACTTCTTTGGAGCCAGCTTCTAAATTGCCTCTGGAGACATCTCTGTGATTTGGGCATCTGTGTATCTGTTTCAAGACATCCAAAGTATAAGTAGCACTTTTAAAATAACCCCCTAATATGCAGAATTGTAAAATATTGTGGACAGTATTTTTCTGTGCAGAATTCTCCCTGAAATATCATGTGGATGAAATTTTATAATGACCCTGAATAACATCAATTTCACACCTAAAACACTAGAATATATCAGCAGTTACAACTAGCCACACTTTGAAATTACAGTGAAAATATTCTCCTTTATGCTGCCTACCAGATCTCTAGGTAATTAAGGACTAAGATCACCCTGGAGTCCTGAGCAGAATACTGCTTTGCAAATGTCTTCACTATTCTTATTATGGAAGAACATGCCAAAGCAGTGAAACCCAGAATTGCATGGACAAGTTTGATCCCTGATTTACGAAAAAAAAAAAAAAATACAGTACATCTTAATACGTAAAAAGAAATGTCAAAAACAAACCTGAATATAAACGTAATGTGGATTCTGACCTGATTGAAGGGAATTTTAGGAGGCCAAACCCTTTTTCTGTGTATGTTTTTCTGACTCAGATATTAAAATCACAAAGGGAAGGCTGGTAAAACTGTTTGAAATCATAGCAGTTCTGGGATGCTAGTTCTTCCACCCCAATTCCCACTCACCGCCACCTTTCAATTGAACTGTGTAAACTCATTCACTAATTAATGGGGTTGGGTTAGACCAGTGGTTCTCAGCCTTTTTTGTACCACAACCTCTTTTACCATTGGTCAACTTGTGATGACCCCCAATGATAAAATCAAATGTGTCTCTCTTCCTTTACCGTTAACGCATTGTCGCTGTAATCATTTGTTGAATTATTAATATATTATAGGCCTTTGCAATATGTTTTTATTTATAAAATTTACTTATTTTTCTAGCTTTTGTTGTTTGGGCATTTTATTTTTCAATTGCATTTGCTCCAGTCACTTTCTTCTGGTCTCTTCTGTCTTCTGCTAATTCTCCATTGTCTGCTGTCCATTTGTCCTTTCTTCTCTCTTCTAGATTTTTTCCATTCTATCTTCTACATCTGCTTTAACATACTGATCTTTCCCCTTTTGCTCTTTCCCCAATTTCTTTTTTATTCCTTTATCATCCACTCAAATTTCACCCTTCCATTCTCAATCCCCACTTACTCTGCCAATACCCAGCAATTTGTAGATTTTTGTTCCCTCCCACACAAAATATATTTCCCCCTTCCATCCTCATTCCCCCAGCCCCATCCCCTTCTAGTCCTCCCCCAAAATCAGCTCCCTTCTAGTTCCAGCCCCACAGCATCCGCTCCCTTCTAATTGCATTCTCCCACCCCCCCCCAATCAGCCTATTTCCAGTCCTAGCCCCCCAATCAACTCATTTCCAGTCCTATTCCACCCCCCAATCAACCCATTTCCAGTCCAAGCTCCCCCATCAGCTCATTTGCAGTCCTAGGCCCCCCCATCAGCCATTTCCAATACTAGCCCCCCCCATAAACCAATTCCAATCCTATTCCAGTGAGCTGATGGGGGGCTTGGACTGGAAATTGGGCCGAATGTGGAGGAGCTTCAGCCCATTTCCAGTCCAAGCTCCCCCACACTCAGTCCATTTCCAGTCCGAGCCTCCCCATCAGCTCATTTCCAGTCCAAGCTGCCCCTATCAGCAATTTCTAAAAGTAGCCCCCCCCCCCCCCATCGGACATTTCCAATCCTATTCCAGAACTACATCAGTCCATTTCCAATTCTACCCTCCAAAAGCCCATTTGCTGTCCTAGTCCTCCCCATCAGCTCATTTGCACCCCCTCCCCCTCAGCCCATATCCATTCCTAGCCCCCCCCCCCCGCACTCAGCCCATTTCCATTCCTAGCTCCCCTTCAGCTCATTTCCAATCCTTGCCCCCATTCAGCTCATTTCCAATTATAGGCCCCCCAGCCCAATTCCAATCCTAGCCTCCCCCCCATTCAGTCCATTTCCAATTATAGCCCCCCAGTCCAATTCCAATTTTAGACCCCTCCACAGCCCATTTCAAGCCCAAGCCCTCCTCCCTGAAGAGCCCCGCGGCAGGCTTCACTCAATAGGATGGATTTATAAGTTATTCCAGGCTCTCAACTGGTGTGGTGTCCAATAAATGCAAACAAAAGATTTACCAGGGGACGCCTTCTTTAACGGCTCTCGGCAGTCTCAGCACAGCTCATTAAGAGCCGCCGAAGTGAAGAGCATTGTTCCCTTCACTTCGGCAGCTGTATTGTAATGAAGATTGCAGGCGCGCTGAGAGCCAAGACACAGGAAGTGTCCTTTGACCTCCGGCGCGCCTGCGATCTTCATTACAATTCAGTTGGTGAAGTGAAGGGAACAATGCTCTTCACTTCGGCGGCTGTAACAAGCTGTGCTGAGCCTGCCGGTTGCTGGTAAAGAAGGCGACCCCTAGTAAATCCTGAGCTTCACGACCCACAGGTTGAGAACCGCTGGGTTAGACAGAGTTATTTCACATTGGTTGGAAGTGAAGCATAATAAAGTAATTTATAACCATTATTGCCCATCTATGAAAAAGAATATTTAAGCAAATTTCAGGAGGAGCTTGATTAGTACTGTCTTATTAGATCTTTAGGGCCTGATATTGTTTTGACAGGCTATGTGCTGCTACCATGTGTAGCTGTCCCTGCTGACCTGTAAGCCCAGATATTCAATGCCGGAGTCATATGTGGCCCCGGCATTGAATATTCGGAATCGTTGAATATGTTCCGGAGCTGCAGAAGCTAACCGAGTAGCGGCGATATTGCACCACTGCCCGGTTAGCTCCTGCGAGTAAAACTAGGCCAGCTTTTGCTTTGCCTAATTTTACCCACAGGTCGCTAATCAGGTAGCGGTGCAATATTGCTACTACACGGTTGGCAAAAAATCTCACTCCTGGAACTAGGTAACGGCAACTGTGAAGGTGTTACATTGCCATGCTTTAAGATAATTATTTGTAGTTAGTTTGGCCTTTTGGGGGTGGTGTAGCTAATACGTATCTTCCGTATCTTCAACAGTGAGGACAACCTCAATGAAATACTTCTAGAAACATCTAAGATGGCAATCTTCAGCAAAAGGGAAGTAATTAAAACAAAAGAGGATTGTGGAAAACTGCAAGAGGACCTTAGTAAATTGGAAAACAGGACGTCTAAATGGCAGATGAAAGTTAATGTGGACAAGTACAAAGTTATGCACCTAGGAAAGAACAACCCAAACTATGGTTACATGATGCAAGGTTCTACATTAGGAACCACCACCCAGGAAAAGGATTTAGGCGTCATCGTTGATAATACTTTGAAACCCTCTGCCCAATGTGCAGCAGCAGCCAAAAGAGGAAAAGAAGAATTAAACTGTGATACATAGGACAAGAGGCCATTAGACAGTGTAATAACTAGACATTTAGGTAAGAGATCTCCAATTTACTTTAGGGCTAGGGGAGCTATTAAGAAAACTGCAGCACCTCTCTCCAGTCCTTCCATCACTCTCTGCCTCTGACCCCCATCTCTCTCTCCTCCCCCCTTCCCCAGCCAATTATTCCTCTATCTTTCACTCAGTACCTAATCACTCATATCCATGCTCTGTACTCACTACCTTACAAGCCCCTCTCTGCTTTTTTCTGGCTTTCTCAGTCCCTTACCGGCCCCCAATTCCTTTCATGTCACTCATCCTCTCTTCATAAAGTTAAATAAGAGACTTCATCAAACTTAACAATATGCAACATTTAAACCTTAGCCAACGAGTGAAAGCCTCAGCAGAAACTCACTGATACTACAGAATATTTAATAATGAGCGAGTGTCAGCCATTGATGTTATGAGTACTCCTGATTCTGTAGTATCAGTGAGTTTCTGCTGAGGCTTTCACTCGTTGGCTAAGGTTTAAATGTTGCATATTGTTAAGTTTGATGAAGTCTCTTATTTAACTTTATGAAGTATCATTTTTGAGGCTTTGATATTGGCTTTACAATCTTGTGACTCATCCTCTCTTGGCATTCAGCCCCTTTCATCTTTTATCCCTATGCAGCTTCCCATATGAGCGGAAGGGGCAATGTACTGCAGGACCTAGCAGCGCTAGAAGGATCACAGCCTGTCTTCTCTCTGTCACCTGCAATGCTGTCGCCACTTTCCTGGATGCAGCAGCAGCAGCAATAGAAAAGCCAGAAGATGCTGGTCCATCAAGCTTGAACAAACAGGAAGTGTGTGTCGGAGGGGGCGGGACTGATAGAGTCTTAGCAGCACTCACAGACTCAATGGCCCTGCACCTTCTCACTCTTCTATTGCTGCTGCCGCACATCCAGAAATACGGCAGTGACACTGCAGGCAACAGAAAGAACAGGTGATGTTGTGTCAGACCTAGGCAGGGACAGGCAGCACAGGGGGGGAGCCAAGGCTGGTGGTTGGCAGGAAACTGGCCCTTCATTGGCCGGTTTTACTGACATGCCAGCTGCTAGCCTGTAGCTCATAAAACCGACCAGGCTAGCCTAAAATCAGCTGGCTGGCAACCCTAGGCTGGTCTAATCCCACCCTTCTCTGACTCATGTTTGTGCCAGAGGGGGAGGGACAAGACCAGCCTTCCTAGCAAGGAAATGCTTACAGCCATGCTTTTTTTTTGTTATTTAAATTGGAGGCGAGACTGCCACTGCCACTGCAGGCACAGATAAAGCAGCTGCGGGCCAGGATGTGGAAGGCTGGAAGGGAAATGCTGGGCAGATGGATGCAAGGTGGGGGGGGGGGGGTGGAATTGTCAGAAGGGATGTGCCAGACAAATGTTGGACATGAGAGGGTCAGAGGGCAGATGCTAAATAGGAAATGTGGAGGGGATGACACAGGGCAGATGCTGGACACAAAGGGGGGGGGGGTGTAAAGGGCAGATACTGGATACATAGTGCATGGTGTGGAAGGTAGATGCAGGAGATGAGTAGGGGTGGTGGACAGATGCTGGACATAGGCTGAAGGAGCAGAGATAGACACATGGTGTGGATATAAGGGAATAAAGAGCAGATGATGGATATAGAGTGGGGGTAGATGTTGGATTTGGGGTGGGGGCAGTGGTGGGATTCAAAACCTCCTAGGAACCAGTTTGGTCAGTGGTGGGAATCAGACGGGTTGCACTGGTTCATGCGAACCAGTTCTTGGCATTTCCTGCTGTAGCAGCGAAGTGCAGACAATGAATAAATCCAGGAGTCAATTTACAGGGTCCAAGCCAATTTATTGTGCACAAGGCCCAGTTAGTCAAGCTTCAAAAAGGACTGAGCAAAGTTCTTACAGAGACATATTCATTTATACATTTCTTTTCAGTTTGATACATGCAGACTTTCTATTGGTCCCAACGCCCCCTGCATTTGTCCAATCGGAGATCCCTCCTGGGCCTAGCACCCAGCTCCCTCCTCTAGGACTGTTCTAACAATGGTACAGTTTCTAGGTTTGGATACTTCTCTACTGCAAGGTCGTTTCTGGCTCTAGGAATGCAGGTATTGAAACATTTCTATCTTCACAGCACAAGAGAATAATTAAAGATTTATGCATTCATGAAAACTTCTTATTAAGCAGTTTAAAACAGTTCTCTCAAACTTTTACAGACTCTGGTTCTTTCTCTTAGATGGGGGTTGGAATAAGTCCTAACTTACAGGCCTTTCATATTTGCAGGCTATCATAGGCCATAGCCTGCCACATTCCCCCCTTTGATTATTCTCACCCGCAAGTGAGAAAGGGTGAGAATTAAATCACATATTATACTTGCGTAACAGCATCATCTTGGGATATTGGGGAATATTGCCACATAGCTAATATTTTCGTAGCTGCCTTCCGTTCTACAGTGTTATCAATAACTGAGGTTATCATACGTAAGCAAAGGGTAGGAGACATGGGAGCAACAAGCATACAGCTAATATGAGTAATACAATAAACACAAGGGTCTTCAGACCACCCAACCATGAAAATGCTGAACCAAACCACCCATCAAGCCTCAGGCTATGCCAGGTCTGAACAGGCACATATTCTTGTGTGCGCATTTGAGTAGCTATATCTTCAACAACGTGCCCATTATTATCAATCTGCAAACAACAGTTGGTTAAATTCAATTTTCCACACACTCCACCTTCAGCTGCTAACAAATAATCTAGAGCTAAACGATTCTGATAAATAGCTGTACGCATTTGTGTACTCTGCTTAGCTAAAAGAGTTAGTGCTTTACTGGTTTCATTGGTTATTATTTCAACAACAGCTTGCAAGCGTATAATACGATTTATCATATACACAGGAGTACGATATCCCCATGTACCATCTTGCTCCCAAGTAGCAGGTCCATAGTATGAAATGATTCTCTCAGGTGGCCACTCCTCATCATTCCATTTGTCCCATTGGCCTATTTCCAAGACCTCTCATTTCTGTCGACTCCTGTACACGGGAAAACCCAGTTGTTCTCCATGGGACGTAGGCAACAGGAAAAAGGAAGGTCGTATGGTTCCCAATGCACATGCTCCTCCCCAGTGGTGAGGAAGCCTAGCATATGCTCGGGTTTCACAAATCCAGTACAGTCCAGGTGGTGCTTGCCAGATATTATAAGATGCTAGATTAATCCAGATGCTGGCAAGATTAGGGAAACGGACTAAAGGGTTGGTGGGCTCTGAAGCGTTGATTCCTGACCACCAGGACGTCTTCTTGGTGGTACTGTTGTAGAACTTCTGATTGAGACAGACCAGCTGTCCAACCTCCATGGCAAACTGTGGTCCAGAGCGAGCAAAACACAAGTTACCAACAATGGGGTGGGCCAATACCCACTCACTAGTAGCATTATGTAAATCAGTCTGATTATAAGGCATAGAATAGTTCACTTCTTGTGCCTCCCAGGGTCATTGGTCTCCTATCTTAGTTCCTCCACAGAAGAGACAGTCCGAAATGTGGAGACTAGATGCTACTACCCCGGCGAGCTCAATGAACAAGTTTTGGGAGGCATGGGGAATCTCAAACTCTGCCTTCATGGCTTCATAAAAAGAGTGATGTATTCAATAAGGTGCAGATACATGAGTCTTAGTATTCAGCTGTATATGTATAAAAGTTCCAGGATCTATGCCTCCTCCTGCTATTCGTAACCCAAATCTGTACCCCTGCTTCCACTGGCTGGGGTTAAGTATGATGAGCCGCACCGGATTACAGGCACCTTTCTTGCACTTTCGAGGTTCTGGTAAGGATAATTTTTCCAAGCTGGCTATGCGTTTATCTCTCTCTCGTCCAGTAGGCGCACCAGACCAGGTAGCATAGTACACGCATTCCCACTTGGGACAGTAGTAAGCATCTTTGGATGATGTACTGTAGATGGTTGGGGAAGATTTCCCAGTACACTTTCCCCATCCGTATGCTCCTTCAGGACACATATATTTTATCATCATAGTAGTAGGCTTGCTCCCAATATCCACACTTGTGATAGACATTTCTGTTTATCACATCACAAGCGTCAAAACTCAGGGTAACATGCTTCGTGGGATCAGGGAGCTGTTGTGTGGCGTTTATGAGGGCTCCATCCTCATCATTCCATTGTATCTCAAGTACATAATAAGAGGGGTTCTGCTGGGGGTTGTAACAAGTCTTACTTTTCCCCTTCGTACAGATATTTAACTCTGTACCATTATACACGCACCGGCTAACTATACCAGTGCAAGTATAGTAGGAATGATAAAGTAAAGTCTGAGTGACCTTCAGTCCAGTTCGGGTGGTAGTTATACAAGCTGCACAAGGGGGTAAGGCAAAAGTCTTTTCCAGGAATCCCAGGACCATCGCTCCCACAAGGCAATAGTGGAGGAACATTGTGATTACAGTCTTTGGAGGTCAACTGGAATATTGGGTACGATGAACTTGTAGAGTCTTTTCTTCTTTTCTGCTTTAACTACTACCCTTGCGTGACAGGGGTAGGATGATAGAATCTAGAGACTCTTACAACGCTGTTTGTCTCCGCAATGTGAGTCGCAATGGAGTCTCAGGGTCATTTACTGAAGTCCATTGACCAGGTTCAGGAGCAGCTGTCGGCTTCACTCGACTGTGATGAATCCAGGGTTCGAGTTCTGTGACTTTTACTGCAGTTGGGGTTGACAAGATGACAACATAAGGTCCCTTCCAATGCGGCGCCAGCGCGGTCTTTCTCCACTCCTTGATCCACACTGACACTCCTGTCTTGAAGGGATGTAGAGGTTCTGTCAGATTGATGGGCAATCGCTCTTGCACCCAGGTACGAAGACTCTGCAAAACAGAACCTAAAGCCAATAGTTCTTGTCTAGTTACTTCAGATCCTATTTGTTTCATATCTCCTTTGATTCCCTGTACAATGGGTGGAGGTTGCCCATACAAAATCTCAAAAGGGGAAACTCCTAAAGACTTGGTTGGAGCAGAACATATCCTAAGAAGGGCTATAGGGAGAACCTGGAGCCACTTTAGGTGTGTTTCTTAACAAAGCTTGGTCAACTGAGATTTCAGGGTTCTATTCATGCGTTCTACCTTCCCTGAACTTTGGGGTCTATAGGCAGTGTGCAGCTTCCATTGTATCTGTAGAGCTCGGGCTAACTGTTGAGTCACTTGGGACACAAATGAGGGTCCATTGTCTGATCCTATAGTCAATGGTATTCCAAATTGAGGAATAATCTCATGGAGCAGTATTTTAGTGACTTCTTGAGCTTTCTCAGTTCGTGTGGGATGGGCTTCTACCCAACCAGAAAATGTGCAAACTAGAACTAACAGGTAGTGATATCCGTTCGCTCGTGGCATTTCAGTAAAATCCACCTGAATATCACTCATAGGGGTCACCCCTACTGACTGAACTCTTGGGGGTGGAACGGGACCTTGCTTAGCATTATTCTTGGCACATGTCAAACATTGCTGTGCCACTGACGCGGACAGGGGTCCTAGTAGTGAGATACAGAAATGGGGTCTTAGGTCTCTTTCCATGGCCGTTTCCCATAATGTGTGGCCTGATGAAATGCATGAACAAAGGCTGGTCCTAATGCTTCAGGAATGAATGTGGGACCTGAGGTGAGCTACCCTCTGGGGGTGGCAGCACAATCCAACCTTTTTCTGTTAGGACCCCTCCCTCCTTTTCACAGAAATAATCTAACTCTCTTGTAGTGTATCGGGGAGCCCATGAGCTAAGGGGCACAGGGAATAAGGCTGCCTGCACTGAAGTGTCTTGGGTCACATCTCGTCCAGTTGTGGCTGCTTTTCGGGCAGTGGCATCAGCAAATCTATTTCCTCGGGTAACTTCTCCTGCTCCTGCCTGATGACCTCGACAGTGCATGACTGCAACTTGCTTAGGGGCCCATACAGCATCTAATAATATCAATATCTCGGGCCCATACCTAATGGACTTGCCCCCTGAGGTGATCAACCTTCGTTCTTTATACAAGGCTCCATGTGCATGCAAAGTGGTAAAGGCATACTTGGAATCTGTGTACACATTTAAACGGAGTCCTTCTCCTAATGTCAGTGCTCTAGTGAGAGCTATCAGTTCAGCCTTCTGTGCTGAAGTTCCTGGGGCCAGAGCTGAGGACTCAACTACCAGATCAAGGGTCACCACTGCATATCCGGCACAACGATGTCCATTGATGATGAAAAGACTGCTTCCATCTACAAAGAAAGTCTGTTCAGGGTTCTCCAAAGGAACATCAGTCAAATCCGGGCGACTTGAAAATACAGTGTCCATAGTTTCTAAACAGTCATGATCAGGGGGCCCAGGACCAATTGGGAACAATGTAGCAGGATTCAGAGCTTGACTGACTTTTAACTGTATCTGGGGGTTTTCACACAACATACTCTGATACTTCAGCATTCGTGAATTTGTGAGCCAAAAACTTCCTTTGTGTTCCATGAGGGTCAGAACAGAGTGTGGTACAGTAGCTTGAAGATTCCTTCCCAGAGTGAGCTTGTCTGCTTCGCTCACTAGGAGGGCTGTAGCTGCAACAGCTCTCAAACAAGGGGGCCAACCTTTGGCAACTACTTCCAACTGTTTTGACAAGTAGGCTACTGGCCGTTGCCAAGATCCAAGAGATTGGGTCAGTACTCCCAACGCATTTCCTTGTGACTCATGGACGTAAAGATGGAAAGGCTTCTGGACATCTGGGAGACCCAGAGCTGGTGATGACATCAGAGCGCTTTTCAGAGATTGGAATGCTGCATCCTGTTCAGGTTCCCACTCCAGTGGAGACTTTTCCATTCCTTTGGTAACTTGATACAATGGTTTTGCTAGCAGCACAAAATTGGGGATCCATATGCGACAGTATCCTGCGGCCCCAGGAAGGCTCTTACTTGCCTCCTGGTGATTGGAGTGGGAATACTGCATACAGCTTTTTGCGTTCAGGTCCCAAGCGATGAATTCAACTGGACAACTGGAACCCTAGATATTTAACTTTAGTTTGACATAGTTGCGCCTTGGCTTTTGAGACTTTGTATCCAGCCTCATTCAGAAGGTACAGAAGTTCACTGGTGGCTTGTAGACATTCACTTTCTGAATTGGTGGCTATGAGCAGGTCATCCACATACTGAAGGAGAACCCTTTGTCCTGGGTTCACTGAGTAACTTGAAAGATCTTGATTCAGGGCAGCACTGAAGAGAGTAGGTGAATTCCTGAATCCTTGAGGTTATCGAGTCCAGGTAAGCTGGCCCTACCTTCCTGTTGTGGGGTCTTGCCATTCAAAAGCAAACAAAAGTTGACTGGTGGGGGCTAGGCGTATGCAGAAAAAGGCATCTTTCAGGTCCAGGACGGTGAAATGAGTAGCCTCAGCGGGGATCAGTCCCAAAAGAGTATAAGGATTTGGTACCACTGGGTGTATAGTTTCAACTGCATCATTTACCCGCCTTAGATCTTGTACTGGGCGGTAATCCCCTGTCCCAGGTTTCTTAACTGGGAGAAGAGGGGTGTTCCAAGGTGACTGGCACTCCCTGAGAAGTCCATACTTCAACAGTTTCATCAGATGGCAGTGGATTCCTTCAATGGCTGGTCGGGGAAGAGGATACTGCTTCACATGCACTGGTTCTGCTCCTGGCTTGAGGGTGACAATGAGAGGGGCTATGTTCTTCGCTAGGCCAGGTGGATTATCTTCTGCCCATACTTCAGGTGGGGCTATAAGGTTGGTGGGTATACAGGAACTGGTTGACTTGATTGGAGGTGTACTATAGAACCGCCATTCTTCTTCTCGTGGAACAGTTAGCACCATCAATCCAGCAGGCTTTGGGTTCACAGTCATTTGCATTTCTCCCCCTTCAGCAAAGGATATTTGTGCCTGGAGCTTTGCAAGCATATCTCGTCCCAAAAGTGGAATAGGGCACTCAGGCATATACAAGAACTGGTGCGTTATTTTCTGTCCCCCTAGTTCACACATACGGTTCTGCAGGAATGGCTTGATGGCCCTGTTCCCAGTGGCCCCAACAATGGTGACAGATCGAGAGGAAAGAGGAGCCACTGGCTTTGCCACCACTGAATGTTCTGCTCCTGTATCTACCATAAAGTCCATATATTGGTCCCCTACTTTCAAACTGACCATAGGCTCCTGGGGACCCAGGGTGAACTTGGAGCCCGGTCTGGCCTAGTCTTCATCCACTTCATCCATGTCATAGCCCGTCGCTACTGCCACTCCCTCAATGGCTTCTTCTCTCTCTCGCTGGAACTGTGCTCGATTCATTCCTCCACGACTCTGAAATCGGCCTTCTGTTCTCCAGGGACTCCCTCCTCCCCTCCTGGGGGTGGAGTCAAGATGCAGGCATTCATTTCTCCAATGTCCTTCTTCTCTACAATGGCGCACTGATTCGCACCCAATGGAGGCCTGCTATTTCCGTGGTCTCTTCCATGTTCTCTGGTCCTTTGGTTAAGAAAACCTTCTCCACATCGTTCAACTAAAGCGGCAGCAAGAAGATCTGTTTTCTTCTTCATTTGACGTTCACTTTCTCTGCCACGCTCATTTTCACGATTCACAAACACTTTCTGAGCAACTTCCATTAACTGTGCTGTATTCATGCCTGCAAATCCATCCAGTTTCTGTAATTTTCGTTTTATGTCTCTCTGGGACTGACTAATAAAGGCTGCATTTACCATGTGCAAATTCTCCTGAGCGGCGGGATCGTATGGGGTATATAATCTATAGGCTTCAGACAACCGCTCATGAAAGGCCGCTGGGCTCTCATCTGGACCCTGGATGACTTCAGATACCTTCCCGATATTCATGGCCCTCTGGCCTCCCTTCCTCAGGCCCTGCAGCAAGGCCTGGCGAAATCGCGTTAGGGCCGCCGCCCCCCTTTCATCATTTCCTAACCAGGCTAACCATTTCCTAACCAGGGCTCCACACAGAGGCTTTCCTAACCAGGGCTCCACACATCAAACAGGGAACTTTTACTTGAGCACAGTAGGTTGCTGAACTCTGTAACCTGATCAGGTTCAGAAACTGCTAACACCTAATCAAGAGTTAGTGGGCCTGTTTCCTGAGTGCAGTTGAAGCCGGCATAAAAAGCTCCTGTGCCCTGCCCTTTTGAGGCTTTCCTAACCAGGGCTCCACACATCAAACAGTAAGTAAGGATTTGAGGGTTTCTTTGTTTGGGTTTGTTTTTTTTTTATTACATTGCTAGCTCTCTGACTGGGAGCTCTTAAAAGGGTTTTGTGTATATTTTTTAAAGCACGGTTACTTTCATTTTTGCTGTTTTAGGGGAACTTTTACTTGAGCACAGTAGGTTGCTGAACTCTGTAACCTCCTCAGGTTCAGAAACTGCTAACACCTAATCAGGTGTTAGTTCCCTCCCTACCCACCCTGACTCCCACCCACCCCTAGTGAGCAGTCTTGCTTTATAGGGCACCTCCCCCTTTAACAAATCACAGTGAATTGGACCAGCACATTTTGAATATAATTAAAGAGATTTAACTGCTTTTTCTCTGAAAGGACAGCTGCAAAACCGGCTGGTACTTGGTAGATCTCTCTCTTTTTCTTTAACAGATACCTAAGCTCCACAAACAGGACAATGGCTGGGAAAAATCGTATTGCTAAAGCTGTTGCCCCTGTTACAGCTTCTGCCTCGGTCCAGACAGAGGTCCTATTGCCAGTTGAGGAACCGGTTCCATGTGCAGGGTGCCTGCATGCTGAAGCTCTGAGGAAACAAGTGGAGGAACTCAGAGAGGAGGTGGCGAGGCTGAGGAGCATTCAAGACAGTGAGAAGTTCATTGATGAGATGCTTCTTGCAGCAACCAGGCTCTCCAGCACAGGAGAAGATGGGTGCCAACAGAATGTCGATGGTTGGACAAAAGTCACCAGAGCCTGCAAAATCACCAATCCAACTTCTCCAGCCCTTGAATTGAAGAACCATTATGCAGCCCTGGAAGTGGAGGAGGTGAAAGCATCCCTGGAAAGGGAAGAACCAGAGTTCAAGTACCCCATAGTTGCGGAATCAGTGACCAGAAGGAAATGAAGGGTAGTGGTGGTTGGAGACTCTCTTCTGAGGGGTACTGAGGCGTCCATCTGCCGACCAGACTTGATGTCCAGAGAGGTATGCTGTCTGCCTGGTGCCAAGATCCAAGATGTTACGGAGAGTTTGCCGAGACTCATCAAGCCCACTGACTATTACCCAATGTTGCTAATCCATGTTGGAACAAATGATACTGCCAGGTATATCTCGGAATGTATCAAAAGTGACTTCATGGCTCTGGGACAGAGGGTGAAGCAGGTTGGTGCACAGGTGGTGTTCTCTTCAATCGTCGCTGTTGAGGGTAAAGGCCAAGGCAGAGAGGCTCGCATCCTGAAGATGAATGCATGGCTGCGTGGATGGTGTCTTCGAGAGCGTTTTGGTTTCCTAGACCATGGGATGCTGTTCCAAGGGTTGCAGAGCAGAGATGGCATCCATCTGTCCAAGAAAGGTCAACGCATCTTTGGTAGTAGACTGGCTAATCTACTGAAGAGGGCTTTAAACTAGATTCGTTGGGGATGGGTGAAGAAAGCCCCCAGGTAAGTGAAAGCCCCCAGGTAGGTGATACATTAAATACCTTTATGGAAATGGGTAACAGGGGTAACATATGGAAAGCAGTGTGTATTAATGCCCGTAGCATGGGAAATAAGATCCCTGAAGTTGAAGCTTTGGTGGGAGTGGCTGACTTGGATTTGGTGGCAGTTACAGAAACATGGTTCACAGAAAACCATGACTGGGATGTAACTATACCTGGCTATACTTTATTCAGAAAGGACAGGGTAGGAAGAAGGGGAGGAGGAGTGGCACTATATGTAAAAACTACTGAGGGGGCGCTCGTGAGCCCGCAGCGTGATGGCCGCAACTTGCTAGAGCTCCGTCCTCACAACCCCAAAACCATAGCAAACATGCGCTAATTTTAGCAAAATTGCCTCCTTCTACTTACCCTGGGTCGACGTGAGTAACTGGCCCCCCTCGGAGCCGGGTTCGGCGGCCTGGCGGGCTCCCCGAGGACTTAATAATCATGGGGGTCACCCCTGGAGTGAGGCCTGCTGAGTGCCTTCACCCGACGGCGGATCCGAGCCTGCCTGCAACCGCGGCCAACGGAGAAGCCCTACGCGGGGTTGACTGATTCTGGAGCGGAGCCCTGCACGATCGAGCGGCTGCTGCTTGGGCGCTGCACTGTGGAACGTGTGGCAGCCCGTTGGTCGGGGAGGCATCTGCTCCAAACACTGAGGCCGCTGCATGTGCTGCTGCAACTTTGCCTCCGAGGCCTGCAGAACCAGCGTGGAGACCACGTGGCAGCTGCCGGCGTGTGCTTTCCTCCTATGCTATAACGAATTGCCCTGAGGGGGGTAAGTCCGAGCGTCCACTTCCCTCCTTCTTGCACTTTGGATTGCATCTGGTGCGGGTGACAGGGGCCTTTTATCAACAGCTTGGAGCCCCGCCGAAGCCAATGTCGCCTCTGAGTGGAACTTGAGAGCCTTGTTAAATACTGGTTGCCCTGGGAGGGCTGGGCAGCTTTCTCCGATTTTTTTCTTTTTCTCCGCTGTCTCGCTGACTATCCAGTGCCCTATGCTTTGCTGACATTGCTTATACCCATCTCCTGACACTGTGTGGTGGTAACTGCGCTGAGGATTGGTGAGAGTCTGGACGCTGCGGTCTCCTTGGGGTCCCAAATTTTTGCTGACATTGGATACATCTCTCTCCTATCACTGTGTGCCTTTGGTGACTTTGTGAGATGGCGGCCAAAGCTAAAAGCTCTGAAACTCGGGAGGGAATGCGCTCCTCCCAGCGCCTGCAGAGCAAGTCCGGAGCTCCCAGTAGCCCACACGAACAACCCCTCCCATCAGGTTCTGATGATGAGACTGTCAGCGAGGAGGACTTGGATCCGCATAAGCAACTCACCTCGGCTCAACTCAAACAAGAACTCCGTAGGGGCTTTGCGGAACTAGCTAATGAGTTTCGCGCGCTACGAGAGGACCTGATGAAAGATGTCGCCGAACTCAGGACTGACGTCAAGGAACTGGGAGCTCGAGTGGAAGATGTGGAGACCAAGATGGTAGAACAAGATGGGACGCTGATGGATTTACAATGTGCTTTAGACCGGCAGCATGCGCAAGCAATGGAACTGACTTATAAAATTGATGACATTGAAAATCGCTCCCGCCGCAACAATGTGCGTTTCCATGGAATTCCAGAGGCGGTAGGGGGCGGAGAAGACCTACCAACTGTACTTAAATTGCTGATAGCGGAATTGCTTTCGACAGAGGACTTGGCTGCACACGCCTCTGGTATGGAAATTGCACGAGTTCACCGCGCTTTGGGGAAACCCCCTAACAACCAACCTCGCGATGTTATTGCGAGATTTCTGCGCTATTCTGATGCTGCGCTCCTTATCCGGCGAGGCCGGGAGAAAAAGACGGTCCGATTTCAGGATGTGACAGTATCTATTTATCAGGACCTCTCGACGTTCACCCTGGCGTGGCGGAGAGAGATGAAGCCGGTCTCCGAGGTCCTGAACAGCAAGGGGATTCGCTATTCCTGGTCCTTCCCATTTAGGATGAACTTTCTCTTGGGCAACAAAAAGATTTCTGCAAAAGATTACACTGAAGCATGGCGAGCCCTGCGTCAGGCGGGCTTAGTAGATGACAATGCTCAGCCTCATCCGCTGCCTCCTAAATCCCAGCACTCCAGGTGGACTCGGGTGGGCAAGCCCACTTGAATTCTTTTTGTGGTCTTGCGGAGCTCCTCTTATTTTTTCTCTTTTAGGGAGTCTCATTCTGTGGGTCCCCCGATTTTTTTGGATACCTGGTGGTGGGAAATAGATTGGGCTCCCCGCTCTTTTCTTCTTTTTTGATACACAGGGGGCAGCGGATGATCTGCAAACGTTTTGTTGATGTTATTGCTTTGATAGAGGGGCATGATGAGCTTGATGATCCGGGGGAGGTGGAGGAGTAGTGGGGGGTATGTTTATCTCTGTTCTTCACTGTTTAGGCTAAGTTTTTGCCTTAAGGGGTTCTGGGGGGTCCGGGGTTTGTGGTCAATTTACCGTGTCCTGTAATAATTTAAACAGGCAGGTGGTATTGACGGGAAGGGGGGGAGATGGGTGGGGGGGGGACTTTTTATTAATATGGAACTGGGGGGTGTGCTTGGGTTTGGGAGGAAGGACTATGGCTCCTGTTCTTGGAAAGTGGAGGGGGTGGGTCCGGCTAACTAATTCCCCGGGTCTGATGGGGGGGAGCCACCACTGGGACCTTCTGGATAGCGGGCGGCAGCGTAGGAGTGGATTGTAATTGCTAATGGTGCGCTTTATTTCTTTGAATGTTAAGGGCCTTAACTCCACGAGGAAGAGATCCCTACTGTTCTCCGAATTGCGCACTTTGCAGGGGGACATTGTTTACCTACAGGAGACCCATCTTCAGAACTGTAAGCAGGGCTGGCTAAGGAGGTCCCTATATACTGAGGTGCAGGTGGCCTCAGATGCACAGGGACGGAAGAAGCGGGGAGTGGCCTTACTGTTTCACCAGAGCCTCTCTCTACAGATAGAGGAGATAAAGCAAGATACTTTGGGGAGGTGGCTTTTCTTGAATATCCGTCTAGAAGGGCACCTGCTCACTTTGGCTAATGTTTACGCTCCCAATACAGGTCAAGGGGCCTTCTTTGCACAATTGAAAGCCTCATTGGCGGATTTTGCAAGGGGTCCTATTGTTCTGGGGGGGGACTGTAACACGCACCTGGTAGACTGTAACACGCACCTGGTACCCCACCTGGATTCCACAAGTCATGCTGGGGGGTGAGTGGGGGGACTGGCAAGAGCCCTGCAAAGTTTTATGCTTGACCTAGGTCTGAGGGACGTCTGGAGGGATACCCATGGGGGGGAAAGAGGTTATACGTACTACTCTCCGGTCCATCAGGTTCACACTCGCATTGATTATTTTCTATTGGATCAGCGCCTGATGGACGGGAGAGTGAAGGCTGGACATGGAGCACTGACCTGGTCAGATCATGCCCCGTGCTGGCTTGCTCTACCGGCCGGATTGTACAGTGAGCACCAGTGGCTTTGGCGCCTAGACGTGAGGTTCCTACGGCGGCAGGGTGCAGTGCAGGATCATGTCCGTTTTATGACGAAATTCTTTGAGCTTAACAATTCTGGGGATGTTCCTCTCCCCACGGTGTGGGATGCTTATAAGGCTACGGCTCGCGGTCAACTTCTGGCGGAGGCGGCCTGCACGCGCAAAAAGTGGACGCGTGATCGCGACCAGTTGGTGGCGGAGGCTACCCGCCTAGGTTCGGAGCACGCCCGCACTGGTTCGCGGCAGGTCTTGCGCCAGTGGCGGACTGTTCGAGCCAACTTGGATGCGTGTTTGCAGAAAGAATTAGATAATAAGCGCCGGAAGCTACGACAAACTTTTTATGAGCATGGGAATAAAACAGGCCGCTTCCTAGCCTTGCGTCTTCGCCAACAACAATCTGCGCGAGTGGTACGCGAATTGCGTGACGCTGGGGGACGGAAGAGGGTTATCTCCCGGGAGATACGTGATCTTTTTGCTGATTTTCTGGAGCAGCTCTATAAGGCGGAGCCCTTTGAGCGGGATCGTGTACAGGACTATTTGCGGGGGATTGGTCTGCTGCATCTTTCCGACCCTGATCGGGCTCAGCTAGATTCTGAATTAACGGTAGATGAAGTGGAAACCACAATCCGGCGATTGAAAACTGGGAGTGTGCCAGGTAGTGATGGCTTCCCAGCAGAATATTATAAGAAGTTTCGGATTCAATTGGCGCCAACCTTGACTATTCTGTTCAATGAGATCCTGGGATGGGCCTCTTTACCGCCGTCCCAGCGCGAGGCATTGATCGTGATGATACCCAAACCTGGTAAACCATTGCACGACGCGGCGTCGTACCGCCCCATCTCCCTGTTAAATGTTGACGTTAAAATATTTGCCTCTGTACTGGCGGCGTGCCTGAATCGGGTCCTTCCGGGCTTGGTTCACCCAGATCAGGTGGGCTTCGTGCCAGGTCGCCAGGCGTCAGACAACATTAGGCGTATGCTGCAGGTCATTCACGTAGCCCAACAGGATCCACAACCAGCCCTGCTGGTGGGGATTGACGCAGAAAAAGCCTTTGATCGGGTCGACTGGGAATACTTATGGTGTGTTCTGGAGAACATGGGCTTCGGCTCTAATTTTATCTGTTGGGTTCGTAGTCTCTATCAGATGCCCCAGGCGTGCGTTCGGATCAATGGGGGACACTCGAGACGCTTTCTGCTGGAATGGGGCACGCGACAGGGTTGCCCTCTTTCGCCCCTACTCTTTGCACTTGCGATGGAACCCCTGGCCCAGAGCTTCCGAGAGCATCTGTGCCTGAGGGGGGTTCATATTGGCCCTGCGGAGTATAGAATTGCGCTCTTTGCGGATGACATCATACTGTCCCTGGTGGATCCGTCCACTTCCCTCCCAGTTGCGATGCAGCTCTTTGATAACTATGCGCGAGTATCCGGTTTCAAAATTAATTACACTAAATCTGAGATTCTGAATGTTGGGGTCCCTGGGGCGGTTTGTGCGGAGCTCCAGGAGGCTTATCCTCTTCGCTGGGTGTCCGGAGCTTTACATTATTTAGGGGTGCAGTTGACCGTGGAGCGGACGGACCTTTTTAAGGCCAACTATGATCCCTTGCTTCGTCAGGTTCGGCGAGATCTAGAAGTATGGAATGGCCTGCTCCTTTCCTGGTTCGGGCGTATAGCCGTAGTCAAAATGGTGATTGTCCCCCGCTTTCTTTACTTTTTTCAGGTTCTGCCGCTTCCCATCGCGCGGGCCACTTTGGCTACCTGGCAGCAGTTGCTTATGAAATTCATTTGGCATTATCGTCGCCCACGCTTGGCGCGACAGGTTCTATATGCCCGTACGCGCTCTGGAGGTATGGGCATGCCCAATTTATATTGGTACTACGCGGCGGCGCAATGTCGGGCGGGGGTGGAGTGGATGATTGCTGATAGCACTAAGCGATGGGTGCAACTGGAAATGAACTTGGTGGGGGGAGCCGGCTTGGGAGACTGGCTGTGGCTTGGTCCAAAACTCCGCTGTGGTAAGCGCACTAGCAATCCCTATATTCTTCACACCCTCCGTTGTTGGGACCGGCACTTTCGATCTCGCGACATGGACTTAACCCCTTTAGCTCCTATAGTAGATAATGCTTCTTTCCCGCCGGGGTTAAGTGATGCAGTTTTTCGGCAGTGGGGACATCACGGCCTAAGTCGGGTCGGACAGCTTTTTGATGATGGTCAACTACAACCCTTTCGTGCGTTACAAGATGAATTTGACATTCCGGCCAGGCAGCATTATCAATATATGCAAGTGACACACTGGGTTGGATCTAAGCTTGTTCGGCCCCACGTTGCACGGGCCCTGACCGATTTGGAACGTTACTGTGAGGGGTGCACTACCACTAAGGGACTCGTGGCGACCCTGTATACTCACTTGCAGGGCTCTCAATCGTGTTCTACCAGACACAGGGCACTTTGGAACTCCGACTTGAACCTCTCCTATACTGAGCAGCAGTGGGAAAGGGCGGAAACTCACTTGTGGAAAAGTGCGGTAGCGATTAATGCCCGCGAAACCAATTATAAAATATTGTACCGTTGGTACATGACTCCGGCGCGGATTGCGCGCATATATCCTGGGGCGGTGGACCTCTGCTGGCGTAATTGTGGGCATCGGGGTACCCTAGGGCACATTTGGTGGGACTGCCCCCGCATACGCGCCTATTGGAGGGGTATACAATTTCGGATGCAATTGCTTTTGGGAGTGAGTGTCCCTTGGGATCCGGGGATTTTCCTATTTGGGGCCGCGGTGCCGGGTGCACGAGCTCTACAGCTTGCTTTACTTCGCCATGGCCTGAATGCAGCTAGGTTATCCCTTGCAGCAGCCTGGAAGTGTGCCCTGGCCCCCTCCTTTCAGACTTGGCTGGAACGGATGTGGGATATGTACACCATGGAACGAGGGGTAGCGATCAGTAGGATGCGCCTGGCGTGCTTTGAGTTGGTGTGGGCACCCTTTGTCTCTCGTTACGGTGCGTGACTGTGCTGGATAAGAGGGGGCGAACATGCATACTTTAAAGGGAGCTCGCCCCTTGAGTGTATCTGTTGCTCATCACCTTCCCGTACTTGAACGTTAGTAAGCCATAAAGGGGGGGACTGGGAGGTTGGGTGGGAGGGGGGTCCTGGGCTAGGGAGGTTTCGGGGGGGGGGGAAGGGAGGTTGGGGGGTTATTGTTCTCCGTTTCCCTATTCTAAAACTGCAAAAATGAAGGCATATTGTTGAATGCCGTTGTGATCTGGTGTTATGTTATTACCGTTGCTTCTTCTTTGAAGATCTTTGTGGTTTATGATTTTATGTATTCTTTGGAAGCCTTTCAATAAAAAAAAAAAAACTACTATTAAAGCTTTGGAATTACAGAGCTTAAAAGGGAGAGAGGAGGCATTGTGGGTTAAACTAGAAAGAGGGAAAGAGAAATCTATTTGCATTGGTGTGATATACAGACCTCCCTCACAAGAGGAAGAGGTGGACAGAGAGTTAATTGAAGACATACGCAGCATTGCTAGGAAAGGGGAAGTGCTACTGCTAGGAGATTTCAATATGCCAGATGTTGATTGGCACATTCCTGCTGCAGTATCATCTAGAAGTAAGGAGATCCTGGATTCTCTACAGGGAGAACTATTCAGGCAATTGGTAACAGACCCCACACGTGAAGGGACCATACTGGACTTGGTGCTTACCAATGGTGAAAGTGTTTCTGATGTTGTAGTGGGAGATCATTTTGCATCCAGTGATCACCAGATGGTGTGGTTCAGTATTAGGACTAGGGCTGTTAGAATCCATTCCAAGGTGAAGATCTTAGACTTTAGGAAGACTAACTTTGCGAAGATGGGCCAATACCTCAGGGAGTCGTTAGTGGGATGGGAACAGCTGGGGGATGTAGAAAAACAGTGGGCAAAACTGAAAGGGGGTATTTTAAAGGCAACCAACCTTTTTGTTAAAATGGTAAATAAAGGCAAAAGGAACAGGAGACCGCTATGGTTTTCAAAGGAAGTAGCTGAAAAAGTGAAGAAAAAGAGGGAGGCCTTCACGAAATACAAGAGATCACAGAGAGAGGAAGACAGGCATCTGTATTTGGAAAAACTTAGAGAAGCTAGCAAAGTAGTCAAGAAGGCAAAGATTCAAAAGGAGGAGGAAATAGCCAATGCAATAAAATGGGGGGATAAGACATTTTTCAGATATATTAGTGAGAAGAGGAAGGGCAAAAGTGGTATTGTCAGACTCAAGGGTGCAGGGGGGGAATATGTAGAAGCTGATAAGGATAAAGCGGTATTATTTAACAAATATTTTTGTTCTGTGTTCACAGATGAAGAACCAGGAGCAGGACCTCAGAAAACACCCACAAATAAGAACAGAAGCGAGGGACATCTTGAGCAATTTTCAGAAGACTGTGTTCGTGAGAAACTAGCTCAACTTAAAGTAGACAAAGCGATGGGACCGGATGGGATACACCCTAGAATACTGAGGGAACTTGGGGACGTTCTAGCAACTCCACTGACTGACCTTTTCAATGCCTCGTTGGAGTCGGGAGTGGTGCCAAAGGACTGGAGAGAGGCTCATATGGTGCCTTTACACAAAAGCGGAAGTAAGGATGTGGTTGAAAACTACAGGCCGGTTAGTTTAACTTCGGTGGTGAGTAAATTATTGGAAACGCTGCTGAAAGAGAAAATAGTGAGGTTTCTGGAGTCCGGCGGATTACAGGATCCGAGGCAGCATGGATTCGCCAGATTGATTTCTTTGACTGGGTGACCAGGGAGTTGGACCGAGGGAGAGCTCTAGATGTGGTGTATTTAGATTTCAGTAAAGCCTTTGACACTGTTCCTCACAGGCGACTTATAAACAAACTGAGCACCCTAGGGATGGACCCTAAAGTTACTGCTTGGGTTAGAAATTGGTTAGGTGGGAGGCGACAAAGAGTACAAGTAAATGGAGCTCACTCTGAGGAGAAGGATGTTACCAGTGGTGTGCCCCAGGGATCTGTCCTTGGTCCGATTCTTTTTAACATCTTTGTTAGTGATATAGCGGAAGGGCTGTCGGGTAAGGTTTGCCTCTTTGCGGATGATACCAAAATCTGCAATAGAGTAGACACCCAGGAAGGTGTAGATAACATGAGGAGGGATCTAGCTAAGCTTGAAGAATGGTCTAGAATTTGGCAGTTGGGATTTAATGTTAAAAAATGTAAGGTCATGCATTTGGGCTGCAGCAATCCAAGGGAGCAATACAGTATAGGAGGTGAAGTACTTTTGTCCACTAAAGAAGAGCGGGACCTAAGCGTGGTTGTGTCTGATGATCTTAAAGTAGCTAAACAGGTAGAAAAGGCGACGGCAAAAGCTAGAAGGATGCTTGGGTGCATACGGAGAGGAAAGGCTAGCAGAAAAAAGGAGGTGATAATGCCTCTGTATAAGTCTTTGGTGCGATCTCATTTGGAGTATGGTGTGCAGTTCTGGAGACCGCACCTTCAAAAGGATGTGAACAGGATGGAGTCGGTGCAGAGGGTTGCTACTAAAATGATTAATGGGCTTCATTATAAAGCATATGAGGACAGACTTAAGGATCTTAATATGTACACCTTAGAGGAAAGGCGGGATAGAGGTGATATGATTGAGATGTTTAAATACCTCCGTGGCATAAATGTTCAGGGAAAGAGCCTCTTTCAATTGAAAGCAAGTTCTGCTACGAGGGGACATGGGATGAGGGTGAAGGGAGATAGATTCAGGAGTGATATGCGGAAATATTTCTTTACGGAAAGAGTAGTGGATCCGTGGAATAGTCTCCCAGTGGAGGTGGTAGAGATGAGGACAGTAACTGAATTCAAAAAAGCATGGGACCAACACAGAGGATCTCTAAAGGTAAAAAGTGGACTGTTGTAGTTATGGAAGGACAGACTAGATGGGCCTTGTGGTCTTTTTCTGTCATCATGTTTCTATGTTTCTATTTGGATCCCATCTAGGATCTTCATTTGGGAAAGCTGCGGTGGCTGCTTGTGGGAGATTCATTTCCCCCGCCTCTACGGGATTCTCTTCTAACCAGCGGATGGCTGCTTGCACAATCCACGCTCGCTCCTCAGTAGTAAAGAGAGTGGACAGGAGCTGGCGACAATCAGTCCAGGTAGGCTGATGAGTTTGCATTATACTAGACATTAACTCCATCAATTCTTGGGGCTTCTCAGTATAGGATGCATAATGCGTTTTCCAGTTTAATAAATCAGTAGTGGAAAAAGGCACGTAGATTAGACTAGTTGGTCCTGGCGCCATCTGGCCCTGATCATTTAGGATAGGTAAACCAGGCACTTGATGCAATGGCATTAGGCGCCCTGCTTTCTCCTTCTTCTTCGGGGTTACAGTTCTTAAATCATACGGCTCCCGGGTATACGCTTCCTTGGTGGGTGACCCTGAACTGGCAGGAGAGCCTCCGCTTTCTGTATCGTCGGGGGACCCTGGCCCTCCCGACGTACTTGGGCCAGACTCGGGGCTATCACTCGGGGAAGTGGGCTTCTTTTGCTGCTGCAGTGGTAATTGCTGAGGTACCTCATCAGGTTCAGCTTCAGGTAGCGGAGCTGGGGGAACTAACCTATTTGGGTACTGGGGTAAACGGGCCAGGATTTCTGGGGACTCTGAGGCGGAATACACAGGCGGCTTCCTCTCCTCAACCTTCCGGGTCCCCCTAGTGGTTGCTACTAATATTCTACATTGTTCCTCATAGCAGCGCTTTACCCAAGAGGGCTGCCTTTCGCAAATACCCAGTCAGGAATCTATGTAGGGGAACTGGTCAGGGTGCACTTTCTGTACAAGCTGATGAACACGAGAAACTATTTCTACATCAAATGTGCCCCCACAGGGCCATGAAGTAGCTAGCACAGGCCACTCCCTATCACATAACATTCTTAATCTAGACGGAGACATTCTTATGCCATAGTCTCCTGAAAATCCTTTACGGAAATTCTTGATCATACATTCCATCGGAGTTTGCGTGGACTCTGTCCCTCCCATAATCGTAATGGCATACACTTAATGACGCACAAGATGACAAACAGTAAGGGTAGGTAGTATGGCTGTAGGTAAGGGGTCCGTACAGCCCACAAAACACCGAGGGGAACAAACACCACACGCGTCCTCCTTTTCGCAACCTGGGCGCGGTTGCCCGGCCAGGAACTGCGCTACTCAGGAGTCCGCTCTCACTCGGTCTGTGTCTCAAGACCTCTCAATCACACAGGCACTCATATCATTACAAGAAATTATTTTTCAAATGCTCAAGGTTTTCTGACTAACTGACTATTCCCAACCAAAGGGTCGATGGCTTCGGCTTCCGCTAACCCTTATGCGGAGCGTACTAGGACCGCCCTTATGAGAGGTGATCAAGCTCTCTTGTCTCGCGCACTCATGCAAGACTTCCCCAGTTAGTCTATACCAAATCAGTCTCGCGCACTCATGCAAGACTTTTCCCCAGGCTTCACTGACTAGTAAACAAGAAAATGTCTACTCACCGGATCCGGTTCCCGATACCAAACCAGTTCTTGGGTTGGATCCTGGACTCCCCTCGGGTTCGGAGGTGTTGGCCTTCAAGGTTGGCCAAGGCAAGGCGGAACCCTCACCGATACAAGGGGACCGGCGGCGCCTGAGGTTTCCCCTGCGGTCGGACAGACACAGTTCCAACCGGGCCAAACCTGGAGGCGAATTGCGTGGAATATTTGCTTGACTACCATTCACTATCCGCACATTCCCGGCCAACGCACCAAGAATATGTAGCAGAGAAGTGCAGACAATGAATAAATCCAGGAGTCAATTTACAGGGTCCAAGCCAATTTATTGTGCACAAGGCCCAGTTAGTCAAGCTTCAAAAAGGACTGAGCAAAGTTCTTACAGAGACATATTCATTTATACATTTCTTTTCAGTTTGATACATGCAGACTTTCTATTGGCCCCAACGCCCCCTGCGTTTGTCCAATCGGAGATCCCTCCTGGGCCTAGCACCCAGCTCCCTCCTCTAGGACTGTTCTAACAATGGTACAGTTTCTAGGTTTGGATACTTCTCTACTGCAAGGTCGTTTCTGGCTCTAGGAATGCAGGTATTGAAACATTTCTATCTTCACAGCACAAGAGAATAATGAAAGATTTATGCATTCATGAAAACTTATTAAGCAGTTTAAAACAGTTTTCTCAAACTTTTAAAGACTTTGGTTCTTTCTCTTAGATGGGGGTTGGAATCAGGGCCTAACTTACAGGCCTTTCATATTTGCAGGCTATCATAGGCCATAGCCTGCCACACTGCATTTGCCAAGCTGGTTTCTACAGGCCGTGTCACTGCCACATCTGCATTGGTGGGATTTATCAAGGGCTTCTTCCAATGCTGTGATCCCCCTGAAGCCATCAAAATACTGTTGGGTGTTCTGAAACCCGCCAATACAGATGCGGGAGTGACATGGTCTGTTTGAACCAGTTCAGCGAATGCAGGAAACTCTAGGAACTGGTTCACGCAAACCAGTGCAAACCAGCTGAATCCTACCACTGGGCGGGGGTATAGAGGGATAGAGAGCACGTTATTTATATAGGGTGGAGAGCAGAGGCCTGATATGGGGTAGGGATCATTAAGAGATGGAGGGCAGATGCTGAACACAGGGTCATAGGGGGATAAATGGCTGATGCTGGACATGGATAGGGGATATAGGACAGTAGATGGACATGGTAGGCATGGAGGGCAGATGTGGGACGGAGGTGAGAGAGAGAGGAGATGCTGAGGATGAGGTGGGGACAGACAGGGATTCTGGACATGGGCTGGGGTGAAATGAGGAAATGCTGGACACGAGGTGAGGAAGAGAGAGGGAATGCTAGACATGAGGAGGATAGGATGAGAAAAAGAGGAAAGGCGCGAGCATGGGTATAGAGGGGTTGATAAGACAGGGCAGAAGAGGACAGATGCTGAACACAGGAAGGGTGCAAGAGAGAGAGGAAAAGAATTAGTTAAAAACTGGGGAATAAGCGGCTGGGGAAGAATAGAGAGATGGAGTGAGAGGCCTGTAAAAAGAGGGAGACTGAGAACTGGAATAAGAAAGAGAAATGAAATCTGTTTTAATAGAGAGAAAAATAAATGGAAGAAAGCTGAAAGGAATAAGATCAATGTCAGAGATGGATGTAGGGGAGCAAGTGAAGATGACAGGGGAGGAAAGCAGTGGCAGGTGGATTGCAGATTCTGGGAAAGTGAGTTAAGAGAAGACAGAGTACATAGAAACCAGATACTGGGACCAAGGCAATTAGAAAAATAAAATAGTTAGGCGATAAAGATAAAGAATTTATTTTCAGTGTGATGATTGGCATGTCAGTTTTTGGATTTTATATATGCCATCTTTTCATTCTGCACAGTACAGGAAGAAATGCATCATTTTCTCCTTCTTGTGTTGCACTGCATGCAGAGCCTGGTGTGTTGGGGCTTCAGTTTAATTTTGTCTACATATTTCTACTTTGAGTTTGTTATAATTTATTCTGTACATGGTGAGGGTCTAACTGTGTTCTGCCTGTGTGACCGAGATCATATGTTCTGTTAGCATGGAGTTTCTATGTAGGATCTGTAGTGATTTGGCTTGTTCAGTTTTCCGATTAGGTGTGAGGATGTTCTAAGGGTCACTGCAGTATTTATGGTGCTGCTCTGTTATGGGTAGGCTCCTTATAGTATTAATTTTAGAAGCTGGTGCCGTCATGATATGGTAGATTTGCTTTCTAGGTCTTAAGTAACCTTGGACATCTTTACTAAGTTTAAATGCGGGACACTCAATCAAGCTGGAGAGTTCAAACTTAAGAAAAATAAAAATATGTTTATAATTACAATTTTAATTTTAACCCAAAATTTTAATCAATAAGCTATGTTTATAACTTTATTTACAAATGTGCCAATCAGGCCCTACTTCTTGTACTTTTCTAGAGTGAATTTTCTTCAAAATAACATTTCCACTAAGATAATTAAAAAATTCTGGGCAACTCCATTTGCATTGGAGTTATATACAGATCCCCCTTGATGAGGATTTAATAGAAGACATACATAGTATGGCCATGAAAGGAGAAGTGCTACTTGATAGGTGATTTCATTATGATATATGTGGAATGGACATCCCAGCTGCAGAATTCCATAACAAATATTTATGTTCTGTGTTCACAGATGAAGGGCCAGGAGCAGGACCTCAGAAAATGCCCACAAACAGGAACAGAAGTGAAGTGGATCTTGACCAATTTTCAGAAGACTCTGTCTGTGAGGAACTAGTTAAACTAAAATTAGACAAAGACATGGGACCGGATGGGATACATCCAAGAATACTGAGGGAATTTGGAAACGTTCTAGCAGCTCCAATTTCTGACCTTTTCAATGCCTCTTTGGAGTCGGAATTGGTGCCAGGGGACTAGAGAAAGGCACAATAGCTCCCCTTTACACAAAAGCAGACATAAGGACGACATTGAGAACTACAGGCCAGTTAGTCTAACATCTGGGGTTAGTAAATTATTGGAAAGGCTACTAAAAGAGAGAATAATGAGGTTTCTGGAGTCCAATGGATTGCAGGATCCGAAGCAGCATGGATTCACCAGAGGCAGGTCTTGTCAGACAAATCTGATTGATTTCTTTGACTGGATGACCAGGGAGTTCGTCCGAGGGAGAGCCCTAGATGTGGTGTACTTAGATTTCAGTAAAGCTTTGACACTGTTCCGCACAGGCAATTTATAAGCAAACTGAGTACTCTAGGGATGGACCCTAAAGTTTCACATTGGGTTAGAAATTGGTTGAGTGGGAGGTGACAAAGGGTACAGGTAAATGGAGCTCACTCTGAGGAGAAGGGGGTTACCAGTGGTGTGCCACAGGGATCCGTCCTTGGTCCAATTCTTTTTAACATCTTTGTTAATGGTATTGCAGAAGGGCTGTCAAGTAAAGTTTGCATGTTTGCGGATTATCCCGAAATCTGCAATAGAGTAGACACCTAGGAAGGCGTAGATAACATAGAAACATAGAAACATGATGACAGAAAAAGACCACATGGCCTATTTAGTCCGTCCTTCCATATCAACAACTACAACAGTCCACTTTTTAGAGATCCTCTGTGTTGGTCCCATGCTTTTTTGAATCCAGTTACTGTCCTCATCTCTACCACCTCCACTGGGAGACTATTCCATGGATCCACTACTCTTTCCGTAAAGAAATATTTCCGCATATCACTCCTGAATCTATCTCCCTTCACCCTCATCCCATGTCCCCTCGTAGCAGAACTTGCTTTCAATTCAAAGAGGCTCTCTCCCTGAACATTTATGCCACGGAGGTATTTAAACATCTCAATAATATCACCTCTATCCCGCCTTTCCTCTAAGGAGTACATATTAAGATCCTTAAGTCTGTCCTCATATGCTTTATAATGAAGCCCACTAATCATTTTTGTAGCCACCCTCTGCACCGACTCCATCCTGTTCACATCCTTTTGAAGGTGCGGTCTCCAGAATTGCACACTATACTCCAAATGAGGTCGCACCAAAGACTTATACAGAGGCATTATCACCTCCTTTTTTCTGCTAGCCATTCCTCTCCGTATGCACCCAAGCATCCTTCTAGCTTTTGCCATCGCCTTTTCTACCTGTTTAGCTACTTTAAGATCATTAAACACAACCACGCCTAGGTCCCGCTCTTCTTTAGTGGACAAAAGTACTTCACCTCCTATACTGTATTGCTCCCTTGGATTGCTGCAGCCCAAATGCATGACCTTACATTTTTTAACATTAAATCCCAGCTGCCAAATTCTAGACCATTCTTCAAGCTTAGCTAGATCCCTCCTCATGTTATCTACACCTTCCTGTGTGTCTACTCTATTGCAGATTTTGGTATCATCTGCAAAGAGGCAAACCTTACCCGACAGCCCTTCCGCTATATCACTAACAAAGATGTTAAAAAGAATTGGACCAAGGACAGATCCCTGGGGCACACTTCTGGTAACATCCTTCTCCTCAGAGTGAGCTCCATTTACTTGTACTCTTTGTCGCCTCCCACCCAACCAATTTCTAACCCAAGCAGTAACTTTAGGGTCCATCCCTAGGATGCTCAGTTTGTTTATAATTCGCCTGTGAGGGATATAGCTAAGCTTGAAGAATGGTCTAGAATTTAGCAGCTGAAATTTAATGCTAAAAAATGCAGGGTCATGCATTTGGGTTGCAAATATCCAAAGGAGCGGTATAGTGTAGGGGGTGAGGTAATTCTGTCCACAAAATAGGAGTGGGACCTGGGCGTAACTGTGTCTGACGATGTTAAAGTAGCTAAACAGGTAGAAAAGGTGACTGCAAAAGCCATAAGGATGCTTGGGTGTATAGGGAGAGGAATGGCCAGCAGAGAAAAGGAGGTGATAATAGCGGTGCAGAGCCCAAAAAGGGCGGGTGGTAGGGGAGGCAGTGAAAGAGCAGTTGGGATAGGCCGGGAGGGGGAGGGAGAAGGAGCCGGAATGGAGGTAAAAGAAAGGTGGCAAGAGCCACCCCTTCCTTTTTGTGGCAGGCAAGGTGGCTGTTTGGCATGGGCTTACCCTGATCGGTGGGCCCAGGCAGCAGAGATCCTCAGCGGTATCGGCATCTGTCAGCAGTGGTGCATCTGTCAGCGGTGGTGGTCAGAAATCAGTGTTTCATGCTGCAGGCAACAGCGTTGGCAGCAGCTCTGATCTACATCACCCCGGCCAAAATCCAGATCGGAGCACCAAGCGCACTGTTACAAAGTGCTCAGCACATTGCATGGGTAAGAGCAGGAGGCGCAGAGGGAAAAAGGGCCGTGGCAGGAGGAAGGAGCACACCGGCAGCAGGAACACATGGGGGAAGAGAAGCAGCAGTGAAGCAGTGTCAGGATCGGTGAGGTGAGTCTGCCACCTTCTGGCTGCAGGGCATTAAAGCAGCAGACCCTGCATAACCTCCTCAGCAGACTATTTTTTTTAAAGACTTAGGACCCATATTGACTGATTGGGGGAATCTGGTGGTCAGGTGAGGCACTGGAAATGCAGTGGTGCAGACTTCAGGGGAGGTTTGACACAGCGAAGAGTGTACACCATGGCCAAGCAGTAGTGATTCAGAGGCAGAGACAGTGGATCAGCGAAGAAAAAAGCAAAGAAAAAAGTGAAGGGCCTGTAAGGACGGCTAGGAAAGGAAAAGAGAACAAGCACAAGAACAGCAAGAAGACTACTGGTGAGGGCGAAGCCCAGGCGAGATGATGAGGCACTTAGCAGCACAGGAAGCTGGAAGCTGGGCCAGGGGTCCAGCGATGGGACCCACAACCAGCGACCTGCTTACGTCAAGCGATAGTGATGTGCAAGTGACAGAGACCCCTGATATGCGTGACCTCATGAATCAGGTCAGGGCCATGGCCGTGGTCCACAGAGCGGGACACATTCAGGATCTCCTGAACTCACTGGAAGGAGTGCCAGCCAGGGGCAGGACAACTCCAGAGGAGGCAGGTGTGAGCTGCTCAGCTAAGCCTGGGGAAGCTGGAGTGAAGGGTGAGTATGAGCAATTTGTTTCACTGGCTAATGAGGCAGGGAGTTGGAGGGAGGCAGGGTTGGGGGGTTTATGGTAGGGCCACATCAGGCAGGAGGGAGCGGGCATACTGAGGGCAGTGGGGAGGGAAATGGGGGGGAGGGGGTGCGGGGGTGCGGGGAGGGATGCTACGGTGGGAGCCAGAGGGGGGGGAAAAGGAGACGGTTACAACGGCAACCCAAGTGTGGAGGGTTGGGGAGACTGGCCGGGGTTGATTGCCAGGGCATCGAGGAGCTGTTGCAGGCCCTGGTGCGAATTGTGGCAGGTACCAGCGTTGGGTGTGACACAGGAGGTGCAAGGCTTGGCAGGGGTAGTAGGTGCAGGGAATCTCAACCCCCCCACTCCCAGCCCTCCCCACTGGGGGCGCCCTTCCAGTGGGCACCAGGGGTCCCACGGGAGTTGCACAAACCAGGGATGGGGGGTTAGTATCTGAGCTCAAGCCGGCCAAATATTATGCCTAACTAGCACACTGAAAGTTAATGAACACCCTCAATTAATAAAAGGACTAAAGTCCACCTCTCTGATGCTGGACTTTTCTTAACATATTTATAAAAACTTTTTTTTATTATTATATAAATTGTTTTTAGTTAAGTTATAGTCAGCATTTGATAGAACCCCTGGTCTCAGACTATATCGGCAATGTTTCTAAACAAGGTTTTTCAAGAGACATTTGCCGGTGTTTTGCATCAACGACCAGTTCTTTACGGGTTCTTAGGAGGACTTTCCTTATTATTATCTCATATGAAATAAAGAGATTATGCTTATCTTGAAGAGAGAACGAACAGCCCCAACGCCACCTGCTCGGCACCTAATTTGCGTTTCGGTTCTTCCTCAGGGGGTGGGTTTGTCTAAAGCAATCTCTAAAAATAGGAACATGTACACACAGTTAGTTTGGATTATCTTCCCATGAAGCCAATCACCATACACAAGTAACAAAGGTTTTTCATAGATCATACCAGTTAACATTGGGTTTTAGAAATTTTTCAAGATGTGCGGGTTTCTTAACAATGAGAATTCCTCTCTTTCTTTCCAAGACGCCACGCATGCGAACTACCCTTACGGAGGACCTTTAAACTCTAAGAAATTACGTCACCGTGTGATGTCAGAAGATTACGCCATTACCCAATGAAGCCTGTGATAAGGAAGCTTATCATAGCTCAGGAAGGAGCTATAGAAAAGGTGAAGTGACTCTGAACAAGCAACCTGTCAGTTCTGGTAGAAATGAGAAAACAGAATTTTCCCATAAAAGACTACCAGTCCCAGAATGCACCAGGTTTCCAACAGCCATTAGAGGAGCTGAAGTGGGGAAATGTGTGTTCAATCAGGAGGGCTATGAGGTAATCCCCAAGCACTCATCTCAAAGGGCAGGGCCTGATTCAGCACAGCTGCGCTGTGCTAGGGTGGAGCACTCATCAAAGCAGAATAAAGGTAGAGTTTATTCTACAGAGAATTATCCTCAGAATTATCCTCAGTTTCATCTGGAGGATCATCAGAAGCAGAAGCCAGTGCGGACAGACAGAGAGGGCAAGAAACCCTTTGGAAGAAAGAAGAGAAAAGCATTTGGGAGGTCTAAAGGAGTCCAGAGCAGTACATATACTGGAAGGTATTCCAAGGGCCAGCATACACCATTGGACTGGGGAAAGCCAGAGGAATGGTGCTGCAGAGCTAGGGATCTTCAGAGGGTACCTGTGAGGGAGACGGCTGCACGTGGAAGGGACCCTAGGACCCGTGCCAGAAGGTATGTGAAGAGAGATCCAGTGTCCAGGGATCTGGATTGGAAGGCTGGACATAAGAACTGGACTACATACTGGCCAGGCTATTTAGAGAGGAACTCTAACAGCAATGGAAGCTCAGGTATGAACACTGATCTATGCCCTAGCTATAACCTTGAAAGACAGCAGGGAAACAAGTATTCTCCTGAGAGTGCTACATTGAGAAATTCCTCCGTGCCAATCCATGATATTGAACCCATGATTGTTGAAGAAGGGGGAGCGGTCTTAGATACAGGCTGTGAATATATGGATTGCTCTCTGTCTAAACTCCTTTGGTAATTTTCTGTTACAAAGTACAACAACCATCACAAAGAAATACAAACTTGTTCTTTAATCTACTCAGAAAAGCTCCTGAAGTAGGATTTGAGCCACGCAGTAGGAAGCAAGCCAGCTAAGGGGTTTCAGCTGGGTAACTGCTAGCAATTGAGCCTTACCTAATTGCTTGTGAGCTCTGAGGGAATCACTTCTGAATCTATGTGTGAAGATATAAGAAGTTAACCTGAAAAGAACAGTTTTTCCCTTCTTTGTGGGTTTTGCTTGTTGTTTGATACACTGCTAAGAAAATATTAGCTAAAGCCTACAGAAAAGACCAGTTTGTTACCAACCAGGTCTTTATTCTTTTCATTTGATTGCCTGACAAGTTCAGCTGTTGTTTTCCTGATTTTGTTTTTCTAAGTTTAACACTGAAAGCAAGTATCCTGCTTTATGTGCTACCAAGCATATCTGTGTTGGGAGAAATAACCCCATAAATAAATATCTTATTGGCTTTACACTCAAGCACAACTAATTATTGTGAGCAGCTTTGTCTGGTGTGAATGGACTGCATTTCCCACAATCCCTTGCAAATCATATTGATATATGCACTTGCCAAGACTGTGAACATTCTCACCCAGGCAGCCGTCTGACAAGCCCCATATATGATGCAATCCAACTCTCTGGAAATTGCCAATATTGTGTGTTATCGTAAAACAAGTTGTCTGGTAATCACCAAAACTGATCTCTCTACTCCATGCCTGTCTTTTTATACACTGAAATTTCACAACAGTAGGCTTTCCAGTGGTTTAAATACAAGCGCCCCATTCCACCATACTATTTAAACCCTCTGGATCTACGGTTTGAAGACGGTAAATCCATTGTTGTTCCTGGATTAGCACAGTCTTGGCTCTAGAGTGTGCTAGTTTTTGTAGTGTAACTAGCACACTGGACAGCCATGTGCCGACCATCCAGAAAGAATAAGTCCAGAAGGGTGAATACATGGATATTTTCTCCCTACTGATATAGAGGAGCAATGACAATTGTGAATGTTCAGGTTGCCGCAACAGGTGCAAGCTGGTCTCCAAGAAGGCCGACACCGTCCCACAGACAATAGCAAATTGGTGCATGGCTTTTTTGGTGCTGGACAGCATTGTTGGCGAAAAACACCTGGAGAAGTGGCGCAGGCTTTTCAAGTACAAAGAAAGTATTTCAAAAGCATATCGGGTGTATGGTCGTACTGCCTGGCTGGAGTATGATGAGCAGTTTAATCATAACATGGCGGGTAACCAGAGGCTGAGCTGGGACAGGAAGGACATCGACCTGTGGATTCGGTTGATGATGCAGGGTCAGCGGGGCAGTAGAATGAGCGTGAGTACAGGAGGGATTAGGCCCGGTAAGTATTCAGGACCCACATAGCCATTTCGGGGTGACAACAGGCTTGGCCTTGGTGAAGGCAGCACAATCACTTTGCCACCCAACTTCCCAATGCGCTAGGGCGTATGCCAGCTGTTCAACGATGGAAGCTGCAGATTTAATAATACCTGCAAGTACAGGCATGCATGCACCACATGCAGGGAAGGCACCCTCACGTTTATTATGGGAAGAAGCAAGGGGGAGACCTCCAGTGCCTGCGTTGAGGCCGCCTGGCTGGGTCGGGCCCCTATGCCCATTAATGTCAGGGCACTGGGGAGGAATTTGCAGGGATACAGTCATAACAAGGGTCAATGGTTGGTTAGCGGTTTTACATGGGGTTTTTCTATTTTTTACAGGCGGGAACTTGAAATTCTCCCTTGAGCGGAAAGATGTAGTACAGCAGAAGCTCCGTAATGAACGCAAGCTGGGCAGAATTGCAGGCCCTGTTGAGAGCAAGCCACTTCCCAACTTGATCGTTTTCCAACTGGGCCTGGTGCCAAAGAAGGAGCTTGGGGAGTTCCGGCTCATACACCACTTGTCCTATCTCCATGGAACGTCAGTGAATGACCAGCTGGGCCCTGTGGCTTGTTCAGTGAAGTATGCATACATGGAGCTGCTCCATGGCTTGGGACCCTGGACATGGTTAGCAAAGACGGACATAGAATCCACTTTTAGGTTGCTCCCAATACATCCTGATAGCTTCCACCTGCTGGGGTTGCATTTCAGGGAGCAGTATTATGTGGACAAATGCCTCCCCATGGGGTGCTCAATATCTTGCGCCTACTTTGAGGAGTTCAGCTCTGCCCTACAATGGATGGTCGAGAGGGGGATGCAGCATGGTGGAATCATACACTACTTAGATGATTTTCTGCTCATGGCAGGGGATAGGCAAAGTTGCCAGAAGATCCTGAGGTCATTCCAGAGGAATGCTGCGGAGCTTGGAGTACCATTGGTGGAAAATAAGACGGTAGGACCGGTGCAGTGCCTTTCATTCCTGGGGATAGAAATTGACACCACAGAAATGGTGACATGCCTCCCAGCCGAAAAAATGTCCACCTTGAAGACCGCAGTCCGAATGGCAGTGGATGCAAGGAAAATCACTCTGCGGAAGATGCAGTCACTAATAGGGCACCTGAACTTTGCCTGTTGGATACCCATGGGTCGGGCCTTCATCTGGTGGCTGGCTGATACCACAAACGGCATTCAAAGGGAGCACTATTTCCTTAGGGTCAATGTAGCCATGAGGGAGGACCTGGCCGTGTGGCAGAAGGTCATGTCCTGCTACAACGGCAGGAACATATGGAGGGCACCAGCCATGTGTAATAGGGATCTGGATCTGTTTACAGATTCTGCAGGAGGGGGTGGGCTTTGGCATTTATTTCCAGAGCCAATGGTGCCAAGAGTGTTGGCTAGCCAAGGGGCACCAGAACTGAGTAACCAAGGACATTACGTTCCTTGAAATGTTTCCAATCATGGTGGTCATGGTCATCTAGAAACACTAGTTCACAGATAGAAGAATAGTTTTCTGCTCGGACATCGTGGCAGTGGTGTTCGCAATCAATAAGCAAATGGCAAGGGCAGAGAGAGTGATGCGGCTGGTCAGGAAGCTACTGCCGCTGAGCCTGGAAATGAATGCATTTATTATGGCCAGGTACCGGGGGAGAGCAATGAGATAGCTGATGCTCTCTCGTTTCCAACCCCAGTGTTTCTGGCAGATCGCCCTGAATGCCCCGCTCATGGCAGTGTTCATGCCCAAGGAGATGTGGACCTTTGGATGCAGAGGGCCGGCAGACTGCTGATGGCAACCAGTACCTGGAAGGCCTATGGGAGAGCCTGAGGACATCTGGAAAGCTTCATCTTACAGCAGGAAGCCAATCTCAAATGGGGGATGACAGCGGGCCTTCTGCTCAAATTCCTGATGCACCTGCAGGCAGGGGGGAGCATCAGCTAGTCAAGCCAAGCTGATGCTGGTGAGGGTGGCTTTCTTCCTCAAACTGGGGAGGGGGGGTAACAGAGTTGTCATTGAAAGAGTTCATGGTACGGAAAGTGATGGAGAGCTGGGCCAGGGAGGCTGCTCGAGTGTTGGCCGATCATTCTATCCATGCTGAATGGGGTCATTCAATAAGCAGTAATGGTCACCAGGGATGGGTTTGAGGACACACTGCTTAGACTAGCTGCTCTGCTGATGTTCTTTGGGGCCTTCCGCATGAGTGAGATCCTGCCCTGGTCCATGGGGACATAGCAGGCACCACCATGCGGTTGGAGGATGCCTCTGTGGTGGGGGACAGATTGCCTTTGTTCATGGCCCGGTCAAAGACAAACTGGTTTGGGAAGGGGAGGACGGTGTGGCTGAATGCTACAGTGGTGCGGGCACTTTGCCAGGTCTAGGCCATGCGGGAATATTTAAGGATTCACCCATCATTGGGGGGGGGCCCTGCTGCATCATGCAGATGGTTCCTGCCTCTCACAATATCAGTTTCGGACTCTTTGGCTGAGGGTAGTAAGAGAGGCGGGGTTCGAGACCAGTAGACTGATAGTGCAATCTTTTAGGATAGGTGCAGCAACCGTAGCACATGGGTTGAACTCGGGGACGGATCAAGATCAGGAGATGGGCTTCAGACAGGTATAAACTATACATCAGGCAATAATGACACTCAAAGACGCTGCTTCCCCTCTTGTCCACCAGGTCCAGGAGTTGTTTTAGGCTGGATTGTGGGATACTCCTATGTCCACTGGGTGGGACGTAGGGCAGCAGGGCGACACTTCGGCAAGCAGCTTGGTTTCCACTCTGAAAGTATCTGTATACACTGGATGGGTCAAAGAGGGATGCAGTGGGACCAATTGAGGCCCGTCCGTGCTTGCTGGAGACAGGCCAGCCGCCCGTTGAACTGGGTGGTCCTGCACCTTGGGGGCAATGATCTGGTATCCACAAAAGGCGTGGATATCATTATCAGGATCAAGGTGGACATGGCTTGGATATGCACTGATCTGGAGGCAGGGGTCATTTGGTCCCACATCATCCCACGGCAAAAGTGGAGGGAAGCGGAGCATCTGAAAGGTATCAAAAAGAGCAGGAAGAAGCTGAATAAAGAAGTACTACTACTACTACTACTACTAAGCATTTATAAAGCGCTACCAGGGGTACGCAGCGCTGCACAATAAAAACACAAAAAGACAGTCCCTTCTCAAAAGAGCTTACAATCTAAAAAGACAAAGCAAAGAAAAGGAGTAGAAAAAGAAAAGAACAAGGGCAAAGAGACAAGAGCAGGAGAGACAAGACAAAGGAAAGAAGTAAGAACAAGTGTAAGAGGAAGAAAGAAAGGTGAAATAAAAGAGGGGAATGAAGGAGAACAGCAAAATCAAGAGCCAAAGGCAGAGGCGAAAAGATGAGCTTTTAACTTGAGTTTGAAGAGGGGCAAAGAAGATGCCTGATGTATAGACAAAGGTAGTTTATTCCAAGCATAAGGAGCAGCAAGGTGAAAAGAGTGGAATCTGGAGTTGGCAATAGAGGAGAAGGGCATAGCAAGAAGCAACTGGGAAGAACGGAGTACACGAGGGGGGAAATACAGCGAAATGAGAGAAGAAAGGTACTGAGAAGCCACAGAGTGAATGCACTTATAGGTCAGAAGGAGAAGCTTAAAGTGAATAAGGAAATGGATAGAGAGCCAGTGAAGGGATCTGAGGAGAGGAGTGATGTCGGCAAAACGAGGCTGACGGAAAATCAAACGGGCAGCGGAGTGCTGAATAGACTGAAGAGGGAAGAGATGAGACTGAGGGAGAACAGCAAGAAGGAGTTTACAATAATCAAGGCGGGAGGTGATTAGGGAATGGATGAGGGTTTTAGTAGTGAGCTTAGAGAGAAAGGGGCGGATTTTGACAATGTTGAAGAGAAAGAAGCAACAGGTCTTAGCGATGAGTTGGATATGAGAGGAGAAAGAGAGTGAAGAGTCAAAAATAACACCCAAATTGCGAGCAGATGAAACAGGTTGGAGAACGGAGCCATCAACAGAGACTGAAAAAGAAGAAGGAGAAAGGGAAATTTTAGGAGAAAAAATGAGAAGTTCAGTCTTGGCCATGTTCAATTTCAGGTGATGATGGAACATCCAGGCAGCAATGGCAGAGAGACAGCAAGAGATCCAGGACTGGAAAGCAGAAGAAAGATCAGGAGTAAAGAGACAGACTTGGGAGTCATCAGCATAGAGATGGTACTGAAAACCATGAGAGGAAATAAGCACACCAAGGGATTGGGTATAGAGAGAAAAAAGAAGGGGACCCAAGACAGAACCCTGGGGGACACCAACCGAGAGCGGGGTAAAAGAAGAGGAGGAGCCACCAGAACATACACTAAAGGAGTGATGGGAGAGATATGAGGAGAACCAGGAGAGAACAGAGTCCCTAAAGCCAAGCGAGGACAAAGTGTCAAGGAGAAGATCATGGTCAACAGTGTCAAAAGCAGCAGAAAAGTCAAGGAGGATAAGGACAGAGTAAAAGCCTTTAGATTTAGCCAGGAACAAGTCACTGGAGACTTTGACAAGAGCCGTTTCAGTAGAGTGCAAAGGACGAAAACCAGATTGTAAGGGATCGAGAAGAGCATGGGAAGAGAGGAAGTCAAGACAATGGCGGTAAACCGCACGTTTGAGCAGTTTAGAAATGAAAGGAAGGAGAGAGATGGGGCAATAATTAGAAGGACAAGAGGGATCAAGTGAGGGTTTCTTAAGGAGAGGCATGACCACAGCATGTTTAAAGTCAGCCAGGACAGTAGCAGTGGAGAACGAAAGGTTGAGAATATGAGAAATGGAGGGGACAACGGTAGAGGAAATAGAGGAGAGGAGATGGGAGGAGATAGGATCAGAGGAGCAAGTGGTGAGCTTGGAGGAGAGAAGAAGAGCAGTTTCATCAATAGAAATCGTGTGGAAGGAAGAGAGGGTAGGATGAGAAGGGGGGAGAGAATGAAAGCAGGAAAGGGAAATCGGGGATTTAGAGGGAAACTGGAGAGTGATCTTATGGATTTTATCTTGGAAGTAATCAGCCAGAGCCTGGGCAGAAAGGGAAGGAGGGATCAGAGGCAGAGGCACTTTGAGGAGAGAATTGAGAGTAATGAAGAGACAGCGAGGATCAGAGGCATGAGAATTAGTCAGGCGAACAAAGTAATCTTGTTTGGCAAGAACTAAAGCAGATTTGAAAGAGCAGAACATGAATTTGAAATGAAGGAAATCTTCAGGGGAGCGGGATTTGAGCCAGGTACGCTCAGCAGAGCGGGCACAGGAGTGAAGATAGCGAATAGTGGGAGAGAGTCAGGGCTGAGGTAAGGAACGCCTTACAGGACGAGGGATGAGAGGAGCGAAAACATCCAGAGCTGAGAAGAGCGCAGCATTATAGGACATCACTGCCATATCAACAGACTTGGAGGACAAAACTGAGGAGAGAGAAGGAGAAATGGTAGAGGAGAGAACCAGGGGATCAATGGCAAGAAGGTTCCTAAAAAGAGTGGAGGAGACAGGAACTAGAAGAAAGTAGGGAACTTTGTGCGGGCGTTAGGTGAGGTTGTAGTGAAGCACTGGGGCATACTGGCAGGAGGGGAGACTGTGTACTCGGGGTCCACTTGAATGACATCGACTTGGAACTGTTCCCTGAAGACTTGGGACGGGCCATTAGTTTGACACTTGCGTAGGGGTGAGTTGGGCCACAGGCCCTCCTAGTGGCGGGACTCACCAAAGGAAAAAGGGGAGGGGAGGGGTACCATGGAGAAAAAGGGGAACCTGGGTACCAAGATGGGGGTGCCGGGATCCAGTAACAGGGGAGGGGCAGGTACCTGGGACCGAGGTTGCCTGGCCTCATTTACCAGAAGCATATAACAAAACAAGCCACCCGGGCACCAACACGGAGAGGTTGGTGATGGGGTTAAAGGGGTGGGGCTGAGCGCTGGCCACAGGGTGGGACAGTGTCGCCGACTGGGCAACAGGGATGGTGGTACCCTTCCACATTAACGCAGCCTACGATTATAGTGGCTTATTGTTCATAATATTTCTGCAACATGATATTTTATACAGAGTTTACGTTTGTCATAGTTACGATTGTTACCAGTGCAATAATTTTGTATCCGCAAGCTGTGGCCTGCAAGATCCACTAATAAAAGCAGTTGCGAAGCAATGGATTGGGCCTGTTTCTTGTGGTGTGCGTGAGGGGGGAAAAGGGGGGTGGGAAAAGGGAAGATGAGAAGCAAGGGGAATCCAGAGCCATTCCGGCATGCCCCAGGTTATGCCTCTGTATATGAGGGAGGAGTAGCCTAGTGGTTGGGGCAAGGTACTTCAGGCCGGAAGGTCGGGGGTTCAAATCCCACTAGAGGACAGCAACCTTGGGCCGGAAGGACTGGGGTTTCTAGTCCCACAGATGCTCTTTGTGGTCTTGGGCAAGCCACTTAACCCTCCATTGCCCATGTTCCTTATAAGTATTAGTGTATGTGTCTCATATCCCTGTGTGTTAAATGTATCCCCCAATTGTATTGTGACCGCTTTGATTGAAGGATAAGGCGGTATACAAAACTGTCTAAATAAATAAATAAATAAGTCTCCAATGTGACCTCATTTGGAGTATTGTGTGCAATTCTGGAGGCCACACCTTCAAAAGGATGAAAGCAGGTTAAAGTCAGTGCAGAGGGTGGCTACTAAAATGGTTAATGGTCTTCGTTATGAAGCATATGTGGACAGACTTAAAAATCTTAATATGTATACTTTAGAGGAAAGGGGAGATAGGAGCAATATGATAAAGACATTTAAATACCTCCATGGCAAAAATGCACAGGAGGGTCTCTTTCAATTGAAGGCAAGCTCTGCTATGAGGGGACATAGCATGAGAGTGAAAGTAGTAATATGTGGAAATATTTCTTTACAGAAAGAGTGGTAGATGTGTGGAATAATCTCCCAGTGGAGGTGGTGGACACAAGGACAGTATCTGATTTCAAAAAAGCATGGGACAAACACAGAGGATCTCTAAAGGTAGAAAGAGGACTATTGTAGTTGATATGGAAGGGCAGACTAGACAAGCCATGTGGTCTTTTTCTGCCGTTATGTTTCTATGTTTCTAAAATTGTACTTTACAATCATTAGACATTTGAGAGTCTCTATATGTAGTTGGGTAAACCACACTTTGTTCATGGTTGAAAAGCAACTTTCAGTTGGAGCATTGGAACCTGGCAAACATAAAACAAATTCAACCAGTTTGCATACATTTTTATATGGTACCTCATTACTTTTGAGGTGTCCAAACACCTTCCATTTTTCGTCAACCATAGTATCTGTTTTTTTCCATTCTTAAACTTTGTCTTCAGAAACTACTGACTTAAGACAAGAGAACTCTTCAAACAGTTCAGTATCAAATATTGTATTACTGATTCTAGGCCGGGTCTTGTAGACAAAACGTATTCTAAAGATAACGCTAGCTCACACCACTCCGGTTGTTTTTGAAGGAGAGTCCACTGTTGTCTCCCAATCACCTGGAAGTGAGTGGTCCACTGATCCAAGTAATCAATGCAAGTGGTGCAGAAAGATGACACAGATTGCTTAAAATCTGCTTCATCAATGCTGCCCTCTTGTTCAAGATCTTTTATCTTCTTTATGATTGTCAGAGGCAAAAATACTTCATTCTTCCTAGTTACTAACTTGTTTCTAAATCACTGATTACTCCAGCCACTTCTATCACTGAGATTTTTTGAGACTCAATTTTTAAACTTGCATTTTGGAAAATCACTGCCTGATTATGCAGAAAGTACAGCAAACTTCTGCTGATTCGTTCTCAAAAAGGTTTTGATGATAACTGGACATTTTTCCTGGCTCAAAAAATATGATTTCGCTGGTTGGGATATTTTAATTAACCTCTCTATGACTGGTAGTAAAGTCAGCCACCTAGTGTTATACAAGGAGCTTTTGATTCAACAAAATCACACATCTCTTTAAGTTCTTCAATTCTCACTGTATAAATGTGAAAATGTCTGAATATCTTGTCAACAATAACTTCAATGTTAAATGGAAGGCATTTGGCAGGAGTGCTGAAACAATTGTGAGCAATGTGAGCTGCACAGTTTGCACCAATTAATTTACTTCCTAAATCTTTTGCAGCTTGTAAAAATATTGTTACTACCTCTCCTAGCAACTCCTCCAAAACTGTAATCGGTATTGTCAGCACACAATGCCAAAACTTTGGATCTTAGCCCATTGGACTCAACTGAATCAAGAATGTACTTGGAAAAAATGTCTAAGGTTTTGCCTTTAACTTCATGGACATCAAAAACTTTTACCTGAACCCCTTTCTCAGGAACAAAGTACGGACCCAATTTTTGAAAGGCATTTACATGGTTTACAGCCCAGTAAACTGTGTAAATGCCTTAAAAGTGGATATTCAATGGCACAGACATGGTTAGTGCCATTGAATATCCCCTTCTAACTCCGCTATGTGCCCCGATGCTATCCGGTTAGCATTGGGATGTGTTGGGGGGTTCCAGGGCAGAACAGAGGTGGAGACTGTCACTAACTGGGCAGCATCGATATTGCATGCTGCCCAGTGCAGCGATCCCTGGATATGCTATGCCAGGACCACATATGAACAGGGCATTGAATATCCGGGGTTAAGGGTTGGTGGGCAGAGCTATGCGCCATAGGGACGCATAGCCTACCCAACTCAATATCAGGCCCTACTTTACTAAAATAGGGAATACTTTAATGCTTCTATGGTTTGAGTAATCACAAAAAAACGGTTAAAAAACTTGTCTCAGAGAGGTCTCTCTTGAGAGAATCAATAGAGTTAGGTTTGAAAACATAACAGACAGCTTCTGTTTTGGTTCACGCACAAAGCATTTTTCATCCATACATTCTTTCAACAACTTTGAAGCACAGTCTGATGACCGAAAATAATTATTTTGGACTATACAGTGATAAGCCCATGTAACCTCAGCTGTAGCCAGTGACTGAGTTTTCTCATAAAATGTTCGACTTTTAAAAAAAGAAGTCACAGTTCTACTTGAAGAAGCACTTACATCTGCTGTCTTGTGCTTGTCTGTCCTTAGGTACTGAACAATGTCACCCTTTCTTGCATGTACAATTGAAAAGGAAGACTGACTTTTGTTACAAAACACCGTGCTATCACCAAAATGTTTCTTAATGAACGGGTATTCATTTTGCGGTCAATCATTAAAAAACACACTTTCTTTTCAGCATTTTAAAATGAAAATAAAGTCTAAAGATTAAATAGAAACATGCATCCTAGGCTAAGAGCCTACACAGACAACAGAATTGATGAAATCAGCTGACCACTGACCATGATATTGATACTGATGTTGGCCCCAGGATCATAGGTGCTGGCTCTGTGGGTACTTGAGCACCCCCAATATTTTATCCTGTCAGCTGTATATCTGTAGTAAAAATTTTAAAAAAACCATTGTACTCCAGAACTGCAGGATAAGGCTGAAAGGAAGATTTCTGTATCCTAACTACTGCTCCCACCTCCCCCTGCTCTCTGTTGGCTGGCTGTGTCTGTTGTAGCCTATTGGCTGGCTTTGTCTGACTGATGGTTCCCTGGGCCCTGGGGAGGAAGCCAGAGCCAGATATGTCAGATGTGCTGAGAGCTCAGGAGTTTAGGATTGCCAACCATCTAAATTATTTTAGGGTTCTACAACTTTATAAAATAGCTATCTTAGTCAGAATGATGTCTAAATTGTCTGGGTATTTTTTTAGAGTTTAGCTCTACAGTGCTCCCCCCCTCACTGTGCAGAGTAAGTGGTAGGTTCCAGCCAATGGTAAGGCTGTACTAGTCACAGGAAGGGTGCTGCATAGGGTCTGGGAGAAAGTCAGTGGAATAAGTGGGTTTCTTGGTAGGGGTGAGTGGGGTTCCTGAGAAAGGGGAGAAATGTAAGAGGAATTGGGCAAAGTGTGAGCAGGCTGAGAAAAAGAACTGGTAGCAAAAGCAAGAACTGGGGGCATTGAAGAAGAGCAGTACCGAAGCAGTACAGCACCGGTAGACAGTCAAAGACAGAATCTGTCTTCTGAAAAGTGCTAGTGTGCATGTGTGTATCTGATTTAGGGAGTGGGGGGTGGATGAATGCATGTGTGTGTGGCTGAAGTACAACAAAGTGCATGCGTGTGTATATGTTTCTGTGTCTCTGATGGAAATAGTCTCATATAAATAGCGTTTCCCTTTGAACTTTTCAGCTGGAGTGGAGAAGTCCACTGGTACAAGTGTGGAGGAGTGGAGGAGTGGGAAACGTGTTTTATAATATGGGGCATTTAAGCGTCCCAACCAATATAATACGATTCCAGGGACAGTCTTTAAAATACAGGACTGTCCCGTATAATATGGGATGACCGGTCACTTTATTTTCAGTTGTTGAAAATAGGCGTTATGGTAATTGTTCCATCTGTTCAGTGTTTTGTGATATCCATACTTTTTCGTATAATGGTAAAGATTATAGATTGAAGTGAGCGACTTCCTATGAATCTACATATGTAGTGTATGGGATGTGTTGACCTTGTTGGCTTATATACATCGGGAAGGTTATACAGTCCTTTAGGATACGGATAAGTGAGCATAGAAGTAGGTTAATTGTAAGAGATGAGAGGCTCCCATTGATCAGCATTGTTTAGATAATGGTCATGTTTTTAGTGATCTGCGGTGTTTTTGTATTGATGTGGTGGGGGCGGGGAGGAGAGGCATACGAGGGAACAAGCTCTGACTATGTGTGAACAACAGTGGATTTTTCAACTACTGACGGTGATTCCAGGGGGGTATTGATTTGCAAATTGATTGGGGTGTGTGCCTGTGAATTTATTGGTCTGTGCAGTTGTGCTTTAGACTCTCTTTAAGTAGTTAAAGTAGGAGTATATATTAGGCCACATGCGTGGCATTTTTTAGTCGGTCCGGTTTAGTTTAAGCATGGTTGGATCGGATGTTTGAGGACAAAATGGTAATGGTGAGTGTGGGGTTTTACATTCATGTGGTTACATTTTTGGTGTTTATGGTAATTATAGAGGGCAATATTTTAATGTTTTTTGTGTTTTCTAACAGTTATAATTCCTTACCCCCCGAAGAAGCATTTTTAGTGAAACACTTAACGGGTGCCAAGGAAAGGCATTGGGGTGCTGCAGATCTAAGCACAGGATGGGATCTTCCATGACTGATTTCTTGGAAGCTGTTGAACATGTTGTGCTTCTAAAGCTTATGATCTGCTGGGCTGTGTTTGAATTTATTGATGTTTTTGAACTTGGCTGGTTAAATATGAGAGAAGGAAGACCTATGGGTCGTTAATGTATTGGGACAGTGGCTGGAGGGACTTCCTCATTGTTCACTGGTGGTCCTGTGTTGATCTGAGATCTGTTTTCCTTTCTCTCTCTTTTTTTGGAAAGCTCCAGTGTCAAGCACTATATTTTTTGATAATTCAGTGGAGTGATTTTCTTTTAGTTTTGGTGGACTTTATTTTCAGTGACTTCTAGGGTTTTGTGTTAGTTCACAAACTGTCTGATACTGGAGAGGCTGTTAATGAGATGACACCGGAATCAAATTGTTTTTCTTCTATGTTGGTATGGTGAAATATCCTACTTCTGCTCTGCACCTACTGTTGGAGGAGGGATTTTGTTGGACACAAAATAGATGCTAAAAAAGAATAAGAGAGGACCATAGCACAGTTTCTAACAGCAAAATAAAATTACTTAAATTATAACTAATGTTATTTTGGTGTTAGAAACTGTGCTGTGGTTCTTTCTTTCTTCTTGTCCCTTGGCATATGAGCACCTTACATCTCCTTTGTTTTTTGCAGAATGTATATTTACATGTGTCAGTATTTTTTTTATGTTAGAGTGCCAGGTTAAATAATTAATTAAACAGCTGCAATTTTTGCTGCATTTTAATTATATAGCCTGAGAATATGTTGCTTTCCTTTTTTTTTCTATTTTGCAAAGCCACTGATTGAGAACCTCTGCTTCCACTTTGAGCATCTTGGGGGTGCTAGCTCATCCCTCGCCTGTTTGATATACTCGTTTCCTATACATCTAGTGTTTTTTTTTTAAATATAAGCATATCACAGATGCATATATGCAAATGATATGCAAATAGGTCACCCCACACCCTTTGCCCCTCCAAATGAAGATATCAAACTACGCCCATGACCTAGATGACTACCTAGTTTGCCTAGTGGACGGCCCAGCTCTGCCTCCAGCAGAGGTTTCCTGTCACCATGGAAACTTACATGAGGGCCTGTCAGCACGTGAGTGCAGCAACTGAAAGGCCCATGTTGAAGTTACTTATGGGAGAAGCGTTATTGCATTTTTTTATTTAAAAGATTTGGTATACCACCATTCGGGGTACCATCATGGCAGTTTACAATATACAAAAGCTAAAAGGCAAGTGCAGAAACAGATACAGCACAATTTACATGAAAAAAACAAATTGACTGAAACAAGATGTGGGGATGCGTAGCACAACAATATTTCCTCAGATTAATTGATGACGGAGAAACATGAGGAAAGGTATCATGCATTCAGTAGTTTCAAAAAAGAAGTGCTAAATCTATTTAAATTAATCAAAAGATTGCTGAAAGTGTCAGGTTTTTAACCTTTTCTTAAACTTTTTAAAAGAATCCCCCCTCCCCCAAAGATCATGTGGGAGGGAATTCCACAACTGGGGTGCCTGATAACTGAAGGCAACTTTCTGGAAAAAAAACCTAATTTACTTGGCAAGGCCAGGGGATTGCCTTGCAAAGACCTCAAAGGCCTAGCTGGGGAGTAAAGGATTAGCACAGAGCTGAGATAAAGAGGAAAACTGGAATAGAAAGCATGATGAGCAAGCATAAGAAGTTTGAATTTAATGCGAGTAGTGATGGGAAGTTATACCAGGCTATACTTTATTCAGGAAGGAAAGGGTACGAAGAAGGGGAGGAGAAGTGGCACTCTATGTAAAAAATAATATTAAAGCTATAGAATTACAGGGCTTAAAAGGGAGTAAGGAGGCACTGTGGGTTAAACTAGAAAGAGGGAACGGGAAATCTATTTGCATTGTTGTGATGTACAGATCTCCTTCACAGGGAAAAGAAGTGGACAGAGATTTAATAGAAGACATACCTAGTATTGCTATGAAAGGAGAAATGTTACTGATAGGTGATTTCAACATGCCGGATGTTGATTGGCACATCCCTACTGTGGTGTCATCTATAAATAAGGAGAGCCTGTATTCTCTACAGGGAGAACTATTCCAGCAACTGGTAACAGAATCTACACATAAAGGGGCTATACTGTACTTGGGGCATACCAATGGGGAAAGTGTTTCTGATGTTATAGTGGGAGATCATCTTGCATCCAGTGATTGCCAGATGGTGTGCTCAGTATTAGGACTAGGACTGATAAAGTTCATTTGAAAGTGAAATTAACTTTGTCAAGATGGGACAATACCTTAAGGAGTCATTAGCTGGATAGGAACAGTGGAGGGTGGTAGAAAAACAATGGGAAAAACTAAAAGGGGAAATTTTAAGGGCAATAAACCTTTTTGTTAGAAAGGTAAATAAATGAAAAAAGGAAAAGGAAGACACTATGGTTCTCAAAAGAAGTAGCTGAAAAGGTGAAGAGAAAGAGGGTGGCTGTCATAAAATACAAGAAATCACAGAGGGAGGAAGACAAGCATCAGTACTTTAAAAAACTTAGAGAAGCTAGGAAAGTAGTCAGGAAAGAAAAGATACAAAAAGAAGAAGAAATACTCAATGCAATGAAATGGGGGGGGGGGGACAAGACATTTTTCAGATATGTTAGCGAGAGGAGGAAGTGCAAAAGTGGTATTATCACACTCAAGGGTGAAGGGGAGAAATATGTGTAGAAGCTGATGAGGATAAAGCGAAATTGTTGATTTTTCTTGTGTGTTCACAAATGGAGGACCAGGAGCAGGACCTCTGAAAACACCCACAATAGGAGCAGAAGTGAAGGGGATCATGAACAATTTTCAGAAGACTGTGTTCGTGAGGAACTAGCTAAACTAAAAGTAGACAAAGCGATGAGGTTAGATGGGATACATCTGAGAATATTGAAGGAACTCGGTGATGTTTTAGCGGCTCTTCTAACTGACCATTTCAATGCTTATTTAGGGTTCAGAGTGGTCCAGAGGACTGGAGAAAGGCACATGTGGTCCCTTTACACAAAAGTGGAAGTAAGGATGAGGTTGAGAACTACAAGCCGGTTAGCCTGATCTCTATGATGAGTAAATTAATGGAAATGCTGCTAAAAAAGACAATAGTGAGGTTTCTAGAGTCCAATGGATTGCAGGATCCAAGGCAGCATGGGTTTACCAGAGGAAGGTCTTGTCAGACAAATCTGATTGATTTCTTTGACTAGGTGACCAGAGAATTGGATCAAGGGAGAGCCCCAGATGTGGTATACTTGGATTTCAGTAAAAGCCTTTGACACCATTCCGCACAGGCGACTTATAAATAAATTGAGCACCCTAGGGATGGATCCTAAATTGACAGACTGGGTTAAAAATTGGTGAGCAGGAGGCGACAAAGGGTACAGGTAAATGGAGCTCACTCTGAGGAGAAGAATGTTACCAGTGGTGTGTCACGGGGATCTGTCCTTGGTCCGATTCTTTTTAACATCTTTGTTAGTGATATTGTGGAAGGGCTGTCGGGTAAGGTTTGGCTCTTTGCAGATGATACCAAAATCTGCACTAGAGTAGACCCCCAGGAAGGAGTAGATAATGTGAGGAAGGATCTAGCTAAGCTTGAAGAATGATCTAGAATTTGGCAGCTGAGATTTAATGTTGAAGAATGCAAGGTCATGCATTTGGGCTGCAGCAATCCAAGGGAGAGATATGGTATAGGGGGTGAAGTACTTCTGTCCATAAAAGAAGAACGGGACGTGGGCTTGATTGTTTCTGATTATCTTAAAGTGGCTAAACAGGTAGAAAAGGCAATCGCAAAAGCCAGAAGGATGCTTGGGTGCATAGGGAGAGGAATATCAGCAGAAAAAAGGAGGTGATAGTGCCTCTGTATAAGTCTCTGGTGCGACCTCATTTGCAGGTCGATGCAGAAAGCCGGCACTGAAGTCATGCACTATCAACTCTGTATGCCTCTTTGCAACACACTGATAGCGCATGACTTCAGCACTGGCATGCAGAAAGAGGCACATTATGCAAATTAGCCATGCATTAAACTGTTAAGTAACCAAATAGTGTTAACGCTCCACTCCTCACCATGAGGTTATTTTATGTATGTGAATTGGCAACCAGGTCTCAGACTTCTAAGGAGCTAATTTCTGGATTTTCAATATAATTTAAACCCAGTGCTCACAATTGCATCAACGACCTGTTTCTGTTGCCAGATGTATTATCTTTTTGTTGTTGTAATTCACCACAACGTCTTAATGCCGGTTTCTTGAAAAATAGTGCATAGTGCTCAGCTAGTTCAGATCTTTCCCATAATATTCTGCAACAAATTTGGAAAATGGTACTTATCTGACTTAGCTAATTCCTAAGTCAGATAAGTGGAATTAGCTAAGTCAGATAAGTACCATTTTCCAAATGTGGAGTGGAGGAGTGGCCTAGTGGTTGGGGCAAGGTACTTCAGGCCAGAAGGTTGGGGGTTCAAATCCCACTAGAGGACAGCAACCTTGGGCCGGAAGGACTGGGGTTTCTAGTCCCACAGGTGCTCCTTGTGGTCTTGGGCAAGCCACTTAACCCTCCATAGCCCATGTTCTCTGTAAAATAGTTATCTCCAAGTTATAATGCCCTGTTCAATGTAATTTCAGTTTGTTCAATGTAAACCGCACTGATGCAGAATAGCACGGTATATAAGAGAATGTAAATAAATAAATAAAAATCTAAGGTGAAGTGTCAAACTTCTCCTCAGATGAGGCAGGCATTGGGAAAGCCCCTAATGCCATTAAAATATTGTTGGAGAGCCAGTGTCCCTGACAGAAAGCAAATCCCTGGTAGCCCAGCGGCCCTGATCCTCCCACCCGTTGAACTAAAAATAACCCCAGTGGCCCCAATCCCCCTACCTGCCCAACCAAAAATAAGCCTAGTGGCCCAGTGTACCCGAACCCCCACCCCCTCCAGATACCTTTACAAAGGAGCAGGAGCGCTGCCCATGCGTTCACACTCTTGTGCCGCTATCTTGAAAAATGGCTGCACCTGGCCCCCCCGCAGTGCATCCTGTTCAGACTGCCATATAAGGTAGAAAATGATTTATATGGAAGTCTGGCCCAACCTGGTGCATCCCAGGATGCACCACACGGGGCCAGGTGCCGTCATTTTTCATGATGGAGGCACAGAAGTGTGAGCATGTGAGCAGTGCTCCTGCTCCTTTGTAAATGTACCAGGAGGAGGATGGGGGGGTTTGGGGTCCCCAATGCCAAGAAAATACTGTTGGGGGCAGGTGATAGATGTTTAAGCTACCTCAAGACCAGGCATAGAGATATTGGCGCTAAGGCTGGTTGCGAAATCCTCTATACGCTTATCTGCATTGGGCACAGACAATACTAGCATGTCATTTTAATATGTGCAGCTCATTTGCCTATAAATGTCTCTATAATTTAAATACTCTTGGCGTTGTGTGCACTAGCTTTTCCTTTGCTGTTTATGCATGCATCCATCTCTTTTCTATATTTGGCTATGGGGTAATTGTGCTAAAGGTTGTGCTATCTGCGTGTAGGGGCCACTCTAGAGACTATACCTTCAAAAGGATAGAAACAGGATGGAGTCAGTGCAGAGGGTGGCTACTAAAATGGTCGGTGGTCTTTTTTATAAACCATATGAGAAAAGAGTTAAAGATCTTAATACGTATTGTCGTGCCGGCATCCCCTAGTGGCCAAAAGCGGTAAGGGCATGCTGTACAACATATTTATATTCAAGGAGTGTGGGGTAATTTTAAGGCCAAAATGGAGATTGGTCATAGGTATTTCAGCTCCTTGTGAGAACTCAATAATTAAGCCACAAGTGTAGGGAAACAAGGCTTTTATTTCCCCTATGTGCAAGGGTTCATTAAGACACTAGAAATCAAAGAATGTCCTTTGTTCATAAAGGTTCCAGAAATAAGCAGGTAAAACCAATTGTTAATATCTTCACAATTAGTTGTAAGGGTTAAAGGGAGGAATTCAATTCATTCCAGGACAAAGCAATTAAACAAGATTTCTTCTTATTTACAAGGTCGCTATGGATTCTAGGCTTGAAGCCATACACAAACTACACTCCATAGCTTCTTCCTGAGGAATGGGAATAGTATTTGCTTCTTCTATTTCCATAAATTCTGCTTCGCTGCTTTCCCCCTCAGAGCACATGCTGTCCCTGGCAGTTACAGGTTTATATGGACTGTCTCTGGTATCTTGCCTCCAATAAGACTGTGCTTTAAAGTCTTTTGGTAATTCTTCAAACCACTCTGGTTTCTTTCCTCTTCTTATAAAGAGAGTTTTAGCTTTAGCAGTGCTTTTAGGAGTTAAACTTTCATTAGCAGGAATAAAACTTCCATACCTTGAGTTTCTGTAGCTTGAAGCTCTGGAGCCTTCTCTCTCATGCACGTCTCTGTGACAACAGGTTTTCTGTCAGTAGCTTCTGGGCAGTGCTGGACTTCCTGAAAGCTTAGTAAAACCTGGTGCGGATTCTCCAGGTCTATGCTTCAGTGACAAAGTAGCTTTGTTAAAAACTCCTTTCCCTCGGGCACCTGGTAAAGCTTGTTCAGCATACTCCAATGCCTGCAGGCTTTCCCCCAAGCCTGGCTCTCTGGCTATGTCTTTCAGCTTTGGACTCAGGAATGTTGCTTAAGCAGGGAGTGGCATACCCTCCAGCTTGACTGCTTCCCTTAGCAGACTCCCTCTGAACAGTGGCTCTCGTAGCTTGGCCCCTCTGAACTCTACCTCTGTGAATTCTGTCCTTTTGGGCTTGCTCAGGGAGGATTCCTTCCTTCAGGTCTCTCCCTCCTTCTTCAGCCATAATCCTTGTTCCTTCTCCTTCTGCTGTTCTTCCTGCTGCTTCTGCTCCTCCTCCTTCTCCTTCTCTTTCTGCCTTGCTAGCATTAAGCTTACGTTTATAAAGGGATCTTCCCTTTGAATCTCCTGGGCTCATTTCCAGGTGCAACTGGTTAGCTCTCCTAGCCTCATTAGCCTCTGTAGGATCACTCCTGCCCCCTCTAGCTGTGCTTTGAGGTAATTGCACACCTAGAGCTCTGTGAAAAACAGAGTTTCTTTTCAACTCTGCATCTTTATTGGCACCAGTCTCATGACAGTATATATTAGAGGAAAGGCAGGATAGAAGAAATATGATAGAGACATTTAAACTCTGCTGTGGCATAAGTGCACAAGAGAAGAGTCCCTTTCAATTGAAAGTAAGCTCTGTAATGAAGGGGCATAGGATGAGGGTGAAAGGGGATTAACTCTGGAGTAATATGCGGAAATATTTCTTTACAGAAAGCATGGTAAATGTGTGGAATAATCTCCCAGTGAAGGTAGTGGAGATGAGGACAGTATCTGAATTCAAGAAAGCATGGGACAAACACAGAAGATCTCTAAAGGTAGAAAGAGGACTATTGCAGTTGATATGGAAGGGCAGACTAGATAGGCCATATGATCTTTTTCTGCTGACATGCTTCTATGTTTCTACGAGACAGTGTAGCTCTTGAAGAAGAGAGGTCATGTGATGACCTTTTTTTTGCAAAATATAACAATTTAACTGCTGCAGTTTGTACCATTTGGAGTCTCTTTACCTGGTACTGTGGTGCACCGACATGAAGGAAGTCACAGTAATGCAACCGAGTTGCTACTAATGCATGAATTAACTTCTTTAGAGCCTTTATGGACTTTATTCTATGTAAGGCAACACAGGAACCCTTGGTGATGTCAGATATCTGATATGCAAATCTAGGTTTGCTATCCCATCTTACCCCCAACAGCTTTGTTGATTTTTTGATTGTAAAGGGAATAGATTTTATTTCTGGGACAAAGGGAATTTCATTGACTTGAAAAGAAATCCAGAGTGCCTCAGTCTTTGATGTGTTTAGAATTAATTGATGATCATCAATACAGGCTATAATGTGTCTTGAAAGTGCGAGTCCCAGCTATCTGAAGCTACTAACAGCTCAATATCATCTGCGTAAATAAAGCAACAGTCTTAGATCCTGGATCAGGGTAGCCAGGGGAGGGCAAGAAAGATGTTGGACAGTATGGGGGCTAAGAATGAGACCTTTGGAACTCCATAGGATAATGGGCGGATTCATGATGAATTGTTATTTATGGTGAGATGAAAAACTCTATCTGCTAAATATGAGCAAAACCAGTTTAGGATTACTCCTGAAAAACCAGCTTATTCTAACCTGTGAAGAAGACTACTGTCCACAACATCAAAAGCTGCAGACAAATCCAGTTGTATCGGCAGCACGTCATGAACGTTGTCCTGCTGCATGATGATTTTGTTTAAATGAGCCAGAAGTGCAGACTCTGAACTATGTCCAATTCTAAAACCAGAGGGGGTCATTCTGAGGCACGTTGTACAGGGAAGGTAGACGGGGGCAGGAAAGGGGTGGATCGGAGGCGGTGTTAGGGCGGGTAGTGGGAGGTCGTCAGCCCCAGATGTACAGGGCCGATTCCAATGTGCTTCAACAGGGAACTTATTCCACCTCAGAGGTGGAATAAGTTGCCCTAGTTGGTGGGGGACAGCAAGCCCGGGCACAGAAAGGGCAGGGGGGGCAGAGGACATTTCCCACAGCCTGACCCTGGTCTTAGAAGGCCAGATCAGGGGCCGGGCTGTGGGGAAAGCACCTTTTCAGCTGGTGGCTGGGGATCACGGCTTTTCAATGGAGCTGAGGTGCCATGGCAACTGGACGCCATAGCTCCAATGAACAGCCCTGACTGAGCTATCCAGGCATGGCCTGTACATGCAGGCCGAACTGAATCAGGGTCCTGACCTACATGTAGAGGCCTGATCACGATTCTGATCCTTTGGGGCTAGACGTGCCCTGTGGGATCAGAATCGTGACTCCCTCTGTGCATCCGGTTCCGATCGGGTGCACAGAGGGCTTGAGGTAGAAATCCAGGCAGCAGGCAGGGCTGAGAGCTGAAGGGGTTAAAAAGAACGGAAAAAGGTTACTGAGACATCTCTCTCTCCTGTATGCTGTGTGAAAAGGATACATTTGGTTCCCCCTGACCGGGCTGAGGAGGCGAGAGGTAAGAAATGGTTTGTCTTGCTGCCTCTAGGTTCGATCGGTTTGAGCCGGGGTGGTGGCGAACGCAGGAGAAAATACCAGGCGTCCCCAGACCAATTGTTCTGGAGAGTATTGCTTCTTGATTCGCCAAGGCTACTGGCTTTTTCCGAACAACACCTACAAACCCTTTGTGGAGTTCAGGAAACAACCCATTAGTCTCCGGAAGACATCTGAGTGGGGTAAGTGAAAAATGGGATCTGTTTCTGTATCTGCAGTTCAGGAAAAATCTGTCCTTCCTGTGGGAAGAAGGGGAGCCTGATCAACTCTCGAGAAAACGCTTTAATAGCCCAAGAGTTGGGTGAAACCGCGTTCCTCATAGTCAGACTGTTTTCTGGGGGTTACTGGGAGGGTGTCTGTGTGTTGGTGTGTGATTGATTGATGTGTTTGGAACAAGCAGAGGTTTGTGGAGTGAGAGTGGACTCCTGATTAGCGCAGTTCCTGGCCGGGCGACAGCGCCCATGTCACGAAAAGGAGGAAGCGCCATTTTGTTAGTCACCCTTCTTGTGTCTAGGGCAGCAGAATCCCTTACCTGAATTCCTTTCCCTTGCCGTTCATTTGTTCTGTGTTTTCAGAGACTGGGAGATATAGAAACATAGAAACATGATGACAGAAAAAGACCACAAGGCCCATCTAGTCTGTCCTTCCATAACAACAACTACAACAGTCCACTTTTTACCTTTAGAGATCCTCTGTGTTGGTCCCATGCTTTTTTGAATTCAGTTACTGTCCTCATCTCTACCACCTCCACTGGGAGACTATTCCACGGATCCACTACTCTTTCCGTAAAGAAATATTTCCGCATATCACTCCTGAATCTATCTCCCTTCACCCTCATCCCTCATCCCATGTCCCCTCGTCGCAGAACTTGCTTTTAATTGAAAGAGGCTCTCTCCCTGAACATTTATGCCACGGAGGTATTTAAACATCTCAATCATATCACCTCTATCCCGCCTTTCCTCTAAGGTGTACATATTAAGATCCTTAAGTCTGTCCTCATATGCTTTATAATGAAGACTACTAATCATCTTAGTAGCAACCCTCTGCACCGACTCCATCCTGTTCACATCCTTTTGAAGGTGCGGTCTCCAGAATTGCACACCATACTCCAAATGAGGTCGCACCAAAGACTTATACAGAGGCATTATCACCTCCTTTTTTCTGCTAGCCATTCCTCTCCGTATGCACCCAAGCATCCTTCTAGCTTTTGCCGTCGCCTTTTCTACCTGTTTAGCTACTTTAAGATCATCGGACACAACTACGCCTAGGTCCCGCTCTTCTTTAGTGGACAAAAGTACTTCACCTCCTATGCTGTATTGCTCCCTTGGATTGCTGCAGCCCAAATGCATGACCTTACATCTGTTAACATTAAATCCCAGCTGCCAAATTCTAGACCATTCTTCAAGCTTAGCTAGATCCCTCCTCATGTTATCTACACCTTCCTGGGTGTCTACTTTATTGCAGATTTTGGTATCATTATTGCAGATTTTGGTATGGGTGGATCAGATTCAAAATGCAGTCCCTTAGAGTGTATGTTAAAACATTTTTGGAAAGAATTCTCTGCAGACTACAAGGTTCATAGGACCCCGTCCCTGTTAAAGAAATATTGTCAGAATGAGTGGCAGAGTTTTAAATCTTTGATTATAATCTAGTTAGCAGAGTACTCCCAGAGGAACACTGTTGCATACTCCTGTCCCCTAGTTCACAGGAAATGCAGCCTGAAGTAAAACCAAAATGACCAGTTTTAGTACAGGAGCCAGAGACAGAAGAATTCCCTCTCCGGTATGTTCTCAGGCAGATTCCTATGACTCTAGCTCAATTACCAGGCTCAGCAGGGACTCCGGCTAGAATGGATACAACTTCTCTCCCGCCCCTCTCGACAGAAACTGCTTTCTCTGATAGTCAAAAGAGCAGTGCGGCAAGTGACCTGCCCAGCACTTCAGAAAGTTCCCTGAGTCCCAGATTTGAAGGAGGTCAGTCTCAGTTTAGTACCCCTCCTCCCCCAGTACTGGAGCATTATGACCTCAGGAGAGACCACCGCACAATACGTGCTAGCAAACAGTCTCCAGAAGTTAATCTCCACCTACCCCTCCGAGAGGCTCGAGGACCAGCTGCCTTTAATGCCCAAGGAGAGCTCGTCGAGGGCCCTCGGACCTTTGTGTATGTACCTTTTTCTACTACCGACTTGTTGAACGGGAAAACTCATTATCCATCATATACTGATAAACCTCAAGCTATGATAGATTTGTTTTCGTCTATTATTCAAACCCATCGTCCAACTTGGGCAGACTGCCATCAGCTCCTTTTAACCTTACTCAGTACCAAAGAGAGATACCAGGTGACTAGGTCAGCCATGAAATGGTTAGAAGAGAACCCTCCAGGTGAACAGGATCCCCAGCAATCAGCTCTGAGAGACTTTCCTGAACTAGAACCGAATTGGGCTGCAAACAGTGATGCAGGACGCCTTGCCCTGAATTGCTATCATCGGGCTCTCCTTGAAGGCCTTAAAAAGGGGGGCCAGAAAGCGATGAATGTAGGGAAAATATCTGAGGTCCTACAAACCCCCGATGAGAGCCCTGTCCAGTTTTATGAAAGACTCTGTGAATCTTTCCGTGTTTATACTCCATTCAACCCCGAAGTGCCTGAAAAACAGCGGATGGTGAATACAGCGTTCGTGGGGCAGTCACAGGGGGACATTCGAAGGAAACTTCAGAAGCTTGAGGGTTTTGCTGGAATGAATATAATTTGCCTAATTAGAAAAACTACGTCCCTCCACTACAATTAGAGATTCTCACCAATATTATTGCACTACTGCCCCTTATAAAGATGTTATATGAATATTGTACTATCTTTCAATTAAAATACAAATTTATTTAGAATGGAACCAGTGGTCTCAACTTGAGATCGGCAATGCCTAGGATCTTTCTCCTTCAAAATGCATGCCCACTTTACATCAACGACCACTATGTGGTTCCTGAATTGATTGGGTTCTTGTAGTTGTATGGTAGTAAAGGTGTATCTCAATATTCTTCAATTTTGAGTCTTATACAAAGTTATGGATGTCTCAAATGCTGCTTTTGAACTCCTCCATCCCTGGAGATTACAGTTATCTTTGAAACTATGATTGTATAATGTTAGAGGTGTATCTCAATATTCATCCATTTCAATACTTGTACAGAGTTATACTCAACTTAAATACTGCTCTTGAACTTCTCTATTTTTAGAAATTGCACTTATCTTTAAAACTGTTGAAAGCTGTTCGTAAATTTCCCCAACGCCACCTTACACGTACCGATCTTGCGTTTCAGTTCTTTCTTCAGGGGGCAAATTTAGAAATTAGCTCTGTCTACGGAGAAAATGTAGCAGACAAAGTTCTTTCATTATAGCAAAAATGCGTGAAACAAACATTAAACTCAAGCGTATATGAAGTTGTGCAACTTGACATTCTTACCTTGTTATGAAATTAAGAGACAATAATTCTAAAAGTTGCATGCTACTCTCGGTGTGTCATCCATAGCCTACCGGCTTTCCAAAAAACGCCGCGCATGCGGGATGTAATTAGACCAGGAATTTCAATGGTTTCCTTTCCGATTGTACTGACGTCAGATACAAGCCCCCCATTCTATCATGTTGTTAAGTCCCCTAGGGTAAACAGATTGCAATTTGAAAATCCATTTTTGTTCTTGAATTAGTAATGTTTGTGCTCTAGATTTTCCACTCCTACCTTGTGCCACCCAATCTATCACAAAACAACGCAGATCTTCAAATGTATGATGATGTTTTAAGCAATGGGCCACGAGAGGAGCTTCTATCGTTTTACACTTCAATCGGCTACGATGTTCATTTATTCTTACCCTTAACTGTCACACAGTTTTTCCCACATACAGTAAGCCACATGGGCATCTGATGCCATATATTACATGATCTGAATCACAAGTAGTTGAATTTTTTAATACGTACTTTCTGCCATGGTATTCAAATTCACCAATGTTCTCAGTCACCCGGCAGATATTGCATTGCCCACATTCTTGATGCCCGGCCACTGTAGTGTGTCTTTCATCCTGTAAAGGCCGTAATTTTGCTGGACTGAACAGCTCTTTTAAATTTCATGGTCGAGTCCAAACACATCATATATTTTTGCTAGCTAAACCGGGAAGTGTGCTCAGCACATTTTGATGTTTCCGAACTATACGTCTGATGGCTCCACTAAGTGGAGAAAACCTATTAATTAGATTCACATTGTCTTCATCAGTGTTAGATACGGTATTGGTATTTTTACGTGGTTGCAGTAATAGTCCTCTATTATTATAAAGGGCTCTCGTATAGGCCTTTTTTATGATTTTACTGGCATATCCCCGCTGTTTAAACTCACTCATCACATTCTTCGCTTGCCGCTTGTAATCCTCAAGACTCGAAAAGTTCCGTCGGAACCTAATGAATTGTGACAAGGGTAAACTATTCCGTAACTGTTTTGGATGTTTGCTGCTGTAATGGAAAATTGTGTTTTTATCTCATTCCAATGAGAATCTTCTTCTAGTTACGCTGGATGTTTCAGCGTTATATACCAGCATTCCACAGTCTGCAGCTTATGATGTCATTATATCATCTTTACAAGCTAGAGGGGATTTGTCTTCAGCACATCTGGATTTTATATCCTGTTTAGCCAATCTCACCATTTTTCAAAATTACTTTGAATTTGAAGGTGTCCTTTATCAACAAACTTCAGGAATGGCTATGGGGGCCACGTGTGCCCCCCTCAGTCGCGAATCTCTATATGCAAGAGTATGAACATCAGTGGCTTACAAATTCACCGTACAACCGACATCTTGTATTGTGGAAACAGTTTATAGATGACATGTTTTCATTATGGAATGGATCAATCATAGAGCTACAGGAATTCCTCCGCTGGTTGAATGGAGTGAATTCCCACATCCAATTCACCTACACTGTTAATTTGCAGTCTGTTGTCTTTTTAGATGTGGAAGTTCAAAAAGGTTCACATGGTTGGGTCACCCTGGTACATAGGAAACCCACAGGTAAAAACACAATTCTCCATTACAGCAGCAAACATCCAAAACAGTTACGGGATAGTTTACCCTTGTCACAATTCATTAGGTTCCGACGGAACTGTTCGAGTCTTGAGGATTACAAGCGGCAAGCGAAGAATGTGATGAGTGAGTTTAAACAGCGGGGATATCCCAGTAAAATCATAAAAAAGGCCTATACGAGAGCCCTTTATAATAATAGAGGACTATTACTGCAACCACGTAAAAATACCAATACCGTATCTAACACTGATGAAGACAATGTGAATCTAATTACTAGGCTTTCTCCACTTAGTGGAGCCATCAGACGTACAGTTCGGAAACATCAAAATGTGCTGAGCACACTTCCCGGTTTAGCTAGCAAAAATATACGATGTGTTTGGACTCAACCACGAAATTTAAAAGAGCTGTTGAGTCCAGCAAAATGATGGCCTTTACAGGATGAAAGACACACTACAGTGGCCGGGCATCAAGAATGTGGGCAATGCAATATCTGCCGGGTGACTGAGAACATCTGCAGAATAGGATGACCGTTGTTTTTCTGCTCCTACGTTTAAATCATGGCTGTGAGGAATTTGAGGGTATGTGTTGTTTCAATCTCACTGATGAGAGTGTTTCCATTGAACGAACTATTCAGGACGTGTGTGACCTGGCCAATCACATTGCTTCCCCTTCCACAGGTGCTGGGTGGTTTGAGGGATGTTTCAATTGGTTGGGTGGACTTAAAACCCTAGTGGCAAGGGTTGTACTTATTCTTTTAGTATGTCTTATCCTGCCATGTTGTCTTCCTGTCTTTCTGCGATTTGTTACCTCCACCATTGAGACTATGGTGGAGCGGAAAACTGCTGCCCATGTGATGGTAGTATGCAAATACAAATCCCTTCCACAGTCAGATCAACTCATATGAGGAAAATTGGCTCCAAATATTTCCTTAAAAAGGGGGGAATGAGGTAGAAATCCAGGCAGGGCTGAGCGCTGAAGGGGTTAATAAGAACGGAAAAAGGTTACTGAGACATCTCTCTCTCCTTTATGCTGTGTGAAAAGGACGACACAGCCTTGTTGCTCGCAGCTCTTCCCCATCCCCCATGCTGTGTTTCTGAGTTTTGTGAAAGAAATCTCCCTGGTTTAGTCCAGCTAGTTCTACTGGTAACACTTTTCCTCCAATCACAATGGTACTAAAGTAAATATAGTCAGCTGAGCCCTTTGTTTGAGGCTCAGACTTTGAAAATTATTTCTCTGAGCGTCTGTACACATTAAATAAGGCTTGCTTCCTAATAGAGACTCCTGGGTATTTCTTTCTTTATTTGTTTCCCTCTTACAGGCTGACACATTGATGTCGGAATCGTGCCCATATTATCTTGGATGAAGGGTGTTATTGGAGTTTAGAAAAGAAGTGATTTGTTCAAAGACTACCTTCTCTAGCAGTTTTGCTACAAATGGTATATTTGAGATAGGACGATAGTTTTCTGAAAGGGAAAGGTCTAAATGCGGTTGTTTTAGCAATGGGCGAATTTCAGAGTGCTTCCAATCTTTAGGAACACTACCTGAAGCAAGACTATCATTCAAAAGATCCAAGAAAATAGGGGCCAAAATAGGGGTGATCTTCAGCACAGTCATGCCAGGCCCACATCAAAGCAGGACCCCCCAGCATCTATAAAAAATGTGGTACTGGAGGCAATTACTTATGTTGCCTATGCCTAAATCCAGGTCTGAATGAGGCTAAAGATGGCATAGGCCCTTTCAGAGAAATGTTGGGACTCCATCAGGAAAAGAAAGATGGTGTTTAAATGCAAAGAATTTTACTCTTGAGACAGTGTTACTCTAAGAAGTTAAAAATAATTATTTTGGGGGGGAGGAAGTGACGTCACCCATCAGTATGGCTGCGTGAGAGGAGAGCTCCGGACCCCACCGAGTGAAAAGTGCAAAAAGAGAGCCCTTAGCGGGAGTGGAAGGCGGAGACGGGGGTTGCAGAGGGTGCCGCAAGCTGGGGAGAGCATGGCGACCCGAAAGAAAACCGCCGATTTGCGGGATTACGCATTCGGCGCGGCTAGTGTGAGCGGCCTGGCGCCTGATGCAAAAATGGCGGGAGAGGAGAGAGCGCGTGGCGAGCAGGCCGAGAGCTCCGGAGTGGAAGCAGATGCCGGCTTGGACGGAAGGCGGGAACAGCAAACACCAGCGGTGTCGAGAGAAGAGCTCAAGGAGTGGTTTGCGGAGCTGAAAGCGGAGGTGCAATCGGCAAAGACAGCTTTGGAGGGTATCATGAGTGGACTGAGAGAGGAGGTGGAGGAAGTCACCCACCGGATGGGGGACCATGAGAATCGGTTACAGACTCTAGAGATGCAGCAGGAGGAGTGGGAGACGCATCTGAAAGGGGAGGAGGAGTGGAAGGAACAGATGATGATGAAAATAGAGGACTTGGAGAATCACTCCAGGAGGAACAATTTGAGAATTAAAGATGTTTCTGAGGAGCCTGAGTTTCGGGACTGTAATAAGGTGGCTGTGGCTGTGTGTCGCGAAGCCCTGAAGCATGGAGGGGAGGAGGAGGAGGTGGGTGAAATACTGCTTGACAGAGCCCACCGGGCCCTGAGGCCCATGCGTAATAACCGGCCCCGAGATATAGTCATCTGCCTGAGAGACTTTGCGGTGAAGAAGCAGATCGCAGCGCGAATGAGGGGGCTGCGTAACTTCATGTGGCAGGGGTATCCTGTAGCGATCTACGCTGACTTGTTTACCGGGACGCTTCAGAGGCAGAGAGCTATGGCACCCTTTACCCTTCATTTAAGGAAACTAGAGCTGAGATATCAGTGGCTATACCCCTTTGGTATAGCCTTCACGAAAGGGGACAAAATGTGGAAGGTGCAGTCTTTGGAGGAGGCGTGGGAGGCCTTGAAAGCGGCAGGGATGCGGAGACCTGAAGAGGAGGGACAGATGGAGCGCTCCAGTCAAGCCCAGGAGGGTCGGCGTGGCCAGCAGCGGGAGATGGATATGGCAGAGCGGCAGACGGAGAAGGAGCATGATCAGAAGAGACCGCCAAGGAGGGGAGCCAAATGCTGAGCGATGGGACTGAGATAATGTGAAAGGACTGTTCTGTTGAGCGATGCTGCTGCCTGGATAACAGGCAATACATGTGGGTAATATGAATGTATGGGGGGGAGGGGGTGGGGAGGTGGAGGGTGGGCTGTTGGGGGTTGCGAGTGCAGGTGTGCGAATGGGACCGAGGGGGAAGGACAGGGGGAGCAGAGAGGGTGGAGGAGGATGGAGGGGAAGGGGAAGAGCGGGTGGGGCACAACTCCGTGATAGCCTCGCGAAGGAGCGAGGGTGCGGGGGGGAAGGGGGGAGGGGGGAAGGGTGGAGAGGGGGATCAGGGAGGGAGGGAGGGGGGAGGAGAGACTTTAGTGGTGGGTACACTGAATGTCAAGGGGCTGCAAACATGGAGGAAGAGGCGTCTGGTGGAACGGGAGGGGAGGAGGATGCAAGCGGATTTTGTGTGTCTCCAAGAGACGCATTTGAGGGTGGGTCAAGAGCGACTGATGTGTTCGGGACGGTACCCCAGGGTAGTGCTGGCAGGCCAAAGGGCTCAGCCTCGGAGGGGAGGGGTAGGGATCCTGATAGGAGTGGAGTATAAGGATGCTGTTTTGGAGGAGAGGAGGGATAAGCAGGGTAGATGGGTGGCAGTACGGATCAGGGTACGGGGGGAACAAGTGTGGATAGTGTGTTTGTATGCCCCTAATGTTCAGCAGGGGGACTTCTTTGACAACTTACTTCGGGAGGTGGAAGGTTGGGGAGCAGTGCCCCTAATCTTAGGTGGAGATTTCAATATTACGGTCAACCCAAGGGTGGATAATACAGGAGGAGGGGAAGAGGGTGGGGGTAGGGATAGGCGAAGTTTACTGCGATTAAGGGACAGGCTGGGATTGGTGGATACGTGGAGGGGTAGGTATCAGGGGGAAAAGGAGTACACGTTCTTTTCTGCACCTCATGGGACATATAGTAGGTTGGATATGATGTGGGCCAGTGGCGACTGGCAAGCTAGGGTACGTGAAGTGGAAATTGGTCATATATCGTGGTCTGATCATGCTCCAGTACATATTGTGTTTGGGATGGGAGAGAGGGACACGGGTATAAAGTTTTGGAGATTGAATGAGGGGCTCTTGGAGGAGCCGAAGCATGTGGGTAGTCTGCAGAGAGTCATAAAGGAATATTTGGAGTTTAACATGGATGGGGAAGTGCCCATGGGGATGGTTTGGGATGGTATGAAGGCGGTGGTGAGAGGGCACCTTATCAGTATTGCAGCGCAGGAAAAACGAAGGCGGAAACAGGCGGAGGATGAGTTAATGCAACAAGTTGGTGAATTAGAACGCCAACACCAGAGGCGGGCAGATCCCGTAGTGTGGGCGAAACTGCAAAAGGTGAGGAGAGAGTTGTGTCAGTTGGGGGCTGCGGAAGTGGCATACAATATGGCAAGGCTGAAACAGGAATGGTTTGAGGGGGGGAATAAAATAGGGAAACGGTTAGCAGGGCGGCTACGGGCAAGGCAGGGGAGAGCTAATATTGAAGGGATTCGAAATGGGCAGGGAAAAATGGTTTACGAACCCCAGGAAATACGTAAGGTCTTTGTGGAGTATTATGAGCGGCTGTATAGAAGTGAGGTAAGGGGGGGTGGAGAGCGGGCAGGGGATTTTCTAGCGGAGTGTGCTCTGCCCAGTTTATCAGCGGAGGAGGGGGAAGAAATGGGGCGTCCGGTGGGGTTGGAAGAGGTGGGCATGGCTATTAGCAGTCTTAGGGAAGGGAAGTCGCCCGGATTAGATGGGCTGCCCGGGAACTTCTACAAGGTGCTGCGGGAAAGTGTTCAGGGGGTGTTAGCTAGGGTGTTTAATGGGGTGCTGGGGGGGGAGGAGCTACCCGGATCTATGGCAGAAGCGGGGATAGTTGTTCTCCCTAAGCCGGGGAAGGATCTAACCACTTGCGGTGCATATAGACCGATATCTCTGATCAACGTGGATGCGAAGCTCCTAGCAAAAATTTTGGCAGTGAGACTTCAAAAATTCATGCAGAAGCTAGTACACAAGGACCAGACAGGGTTCCTTTTCCTACAAACTGTCGGTAAGGTCCCATTGTACCTCTCTCAACACTGTCTCAACTGTAACTTGTCCCAAGCAACAGCCACCATGGCCATCCCACTATTTACCCTCTCTACCATATTCCTCCTAGCAAACACCTTTCAACACTCAATAGCCCTCTCGGCTGGGCAATATCACATCTCTGCCATACCCTACTTGGGCAAGAGGAATCATTCTAACCCCTTCCACCCTGATACCAGCCCCTCACACCACTCTAGACACTCTCATCTACTGTATGTAGCCCTCAATCATCCCGACAATCCCAAACAGAAACCAGAGTCACAACACTTTCTGAAATGTGCCCTTGTAAACTCACGCTCAGTACGCAAAAAATGGCCAGTCATCACTGACTTGATAGCTGTCCATGGCCTGGATCTCCTCATGGTGACAGAATCGTGGCTTAAAGACACCGATACAGCCCTCATAAACCAACTAATCCCTCCCAACTTCTCCATTCATACCTGCCACAGGGTCAACCGGAAAGGTGGCGGAGTCTTTATACTTGCAAAAACTGAACTCGGATTTCAACTACTCACAGCCAAGAGCACCATAGACACGGACATAATCACCATTGCCAACAAAGAAATTACCATAAACCTAATTTACAGATCCCCCTCCTCTCCACCGGAGGTCATCTCTACCTTTATTGACCTTGCCTGCAACCCAACTAACCCTCGCAACCCCAACTGGCTACTTGGAGACTTTAACCTGCCCTCCCTGCAATCCATCCAAGCAGATGCCTTCCTAGAAGCTATGCAAACACTTGGGTTCGAGCAAATAGTGAACACCTCCACTCATCTTAAAGGAAATCCACTGGATCTAATTTTTGCTCCCCAATCCGCTATCAACCAGAAGGCCAACCTAAACATGGAGATCACCCCCATTCCTTGGTCAGACCACAAGCTAATCACGTTCCAGATACCCACCCATCTTACTCATTCCTCATCCAAAGACTCCAGTACAGAATCCAGACCTACTTCTCACTTCAGAACACTTGATAAAGATGAGTTCGTTAAACTGGCCTTACCTAAGCTTAATCCAATGCCTCTGAACCTTGAAGAAGCAATCACCAATTGGAACATCACGCTGAAAACATTTGCTCAACTACCAGCCATAGACAAATCATTAGCTCCTAAGAGACCTAAAGGAAGGAGACATCCAGCCCCGTGGTTTACAACAGATCTTCGGTCATCCCTCCTCTCCCTTAGGAAGCTTGAAAGAAAATGGAGAAGATCCCGATCCGAAATCGACAAAGAAACATACCTATCCAGCCTTAAACTCCACCGTGAAACCATATACCTCAGAATGAGTGAATACCATGCCAAACTCCTTCTCCGCTCTCTAAACAAACCTAGAGACCTCTTCAGCCTGGTAAAATCCCTAACCAAGGAACCTTCACCTACCCAACTTGACTCTATCTCCCCCCAATCATATGCGGACTACCTCCAATCTAAAACTTCCATAACCAACACAGTTTCAGCAACCACTCCTAGCTATGCACCCACCTCAATTCCACCTATCACAATGTTCACAACTCCAACAGAGAAAAACATCCAAGACCTCATCGCCATCATCAACGCATCTACAGCTCCAAGTGATCCCTGTCCAGCATACTGGATCAGAGTTCTGCGAGTTGAACTTAGCCCAACTCTAATCAACATCATTAAACTCTCATTTAAAACAGGCTGTTTCCCCACATTCCTCAAACAAACATCAATAAGACCACTTCTGAAGAATAACAGACTTGACCCACTAAAAACTGACTCCTACCGACCAATCTCCAGTATACCTATAATGTCCAAGATAATAGAGAAGGTTGTTCAGCGGCAGATTCAACACCACATTGATGAGGTGGCACCTCTCGACCCCTGTCAACACGGATTCAGGGAGTCTCACGGTGTAGAAACTCTCCTCACCACCCTAACCAACGCTTTGAACAGAGGATTGGACAAGGTTGAAAACGGCTTCGCTCTCATTTTCCTAGACATCTCTGCCGCATTTGACTCCGTTAATCACATTCAACTTCTCACTCGTCTCCAGGAGAAGGGCATCTGTGGCCTCGCCTGGGAATGGTGTAGGTCTTATCTATCAGATCGTTGGCAGCATGTCAGAGTTGGTTCCACCACATCCACACCTTTCCGCCAACACCAAGGTGTTCCGCAGGGCTCCTCCTTGTCTGCGCTGCTGTTCAATGTATACATGCAGCCGATATGCGACATCATTCGCTCCTTCAATATCTCCACTCTAATCTATGCAGACGACGTCCTGCTGTTTACACCATTCAAAATCAAACAACCAGACTTCTCCACCCTTATCAATTGTTTCAGCGCCATCACTGACTGGTTACTATCTCAAAATCTCCGCATAAACTTCAAGAAGACGGAAGTTCTCTTCATTTCAAGGAACAAAGATTTCTCACCTCCATCCTCCCTAAAAGTAAGAGATGCGGAACTCCCTAGCAAACCTTCCATTCGCTACTTAGGGATTACTCTTGACCAGCATTTCAACTTTAAGGAGCACATACGAAACACCACCAGAGCTGTTTACAATAAAATTAGAACGCTAAGACACCTCAGGCCCATGTTACCTCATAATGACTTCAGGACCATCTTCCAGGCCCTCATTCTCCCACATTTTGATTACGCAAATATGGCTCTTTATGGACTCCCCAAGAACACCCTTAATCCGCTACAACTCGCCATGAATGCGGCCGCGCGTGTTCTCTGTGGTTTAACAAGATCAGACCATATTACCCCGATACTCAAGGAACTCCACTGGCTTCCTATTCACTGCAGGTTAACATACAAGATCCTTCTCATCATCTTCAAGATCATCAACAACCTAGCCCCCACAACACTCAGTGACCTTATCACCCTCACCCCGAAAAACAGACTCAGAAGATCAGTAACTGACAATACCTTGATCATCCCCAAAGAATCCATCAAGTGCACACAGACGACCAAGAAAAGAACATTCGCCTTCTATGCCCCAAAATGTTGGAACGAACTTCCACCTGAAATTAGATCCATCAAAGGCCTTATGCAGTTCCGTAAGGCAATTAAACACCACATTTTCCTACTTCACTTTGCTCAAGCATCCACCCCACCTCTACTCGCCCACCTGCCAATGTCTACAAACCGCACCCTGTCACAAGTATCTTGAACCCGCCTTAGACCTCCTGTATATACAATCCAAATCTAATTATATTTTGTACATATGTTTTTAGTTCCCCTGTTGCTCCAAGTTTATGCTCCTGTTACAATGTATGTTCCAAGTTTAAACTCCTGTTACAATGTAAGCACAGAACAGACTTCTGACTGTGCACCCTTGTTGTATGTAAACCGCACTGATAACAAATAGCGCGGTATATAAAAGTTATAAAATAAATAAATAAATAAATTAAGGTAGGCAAGGGGGGGATAATATTAGAAAGTTGCTCAATGTGATCTGGGGGTTGTAGGGAACTGAGAGGGGAGCAGTTTTCCTAACGGTGGATGCCGAAAAGGCGTTTGATAGCGTGGAGTGGAATTTTATGTGGGAGGTCCTCGCGAAAATGGGCTTAGGGGGCCATTTTATGGGATGGGTGCGGGCACTTTACAAGAGCCCGAAAGCCCGGATTCGGGTGAATGGGGGCTACTCGGAGAGTTTTGGATTAGGAAGGGGGACGAGGCAGGGGTGTCCTCTGTCACCCCTGCTGTTTGCTTTAGTCATTGAGCCCCTTGCTGCGTTTGTCCGGCAGCAGGTGGATATTGAGGGGATATGGGTGGGTGATCAGTTGAGCAAGGTGGCTTTATTTGCAGATGATGTGATTTTTACGCTCAGTAGACCGTTTTGGAGCTTGCCTAATTTGAAGAAAGCGCTTGAGAGATACAGTGAGGTTGCAGGGTATAAGATGAATGTAAGTAAAACCGAAATCCTGGGGTTCAATCTCGAGGGGGGGTTGGAGCAGCGGTTAAGGGAGGCATTTCCGTACAAGTGGGTAAGGGGGAAGTTTCGGTACTTGAGGATTCAATTGGGAAATGCCCTAAACAATCTCAATGACTGGAAATATGGGCCTGTCATTAGGACTATCCGGCACGATCTGGCTAGATGGCGGGGGTTACATTTGACTTGGTTAGGACGGATAGCCACGATTAAGATGAATGTACTACCACGGCTTCTGTATGTCTTTATGGCATTGCCGAGTAGAGTGTCGAGAAGGGTGCTAAAGGACTTGCAAGAGATGGTGATGAGATTTATATGGGCGGGGAAAGCCCCGAGGGTCAGCCGGGCAATGATGTTCAGAGCACGGGAGGAAGGGGGGCTGGGGGTCCCGAATGTGAGGAATTATTATGCGGCGGCACAGCTGAGGGCTGTGTTTGCCTGGAGGGGTAGGGGGGAGACACCGCAATGGGTGGACATGGAACGGGAGAGGGGGGAGAACTTGGAGGCGGAAGTGTGGGGTAGCCTGGGAATATCGGGGGGGAAAAGAGGGGGGAATCCGTATAAGGCCTTAACATGGGAGGTTTGGGGAGAATGGAAAAGGTTTTTAATGCAGGGGAAAAGATGGTCCCGTGAGATGCACTTACAGAACATGCCGGGGTTTGAGCCGGGGAAGGGGGGGGTATGTTCAAGGTCTGGGAGGGGAGGGGGCTATGTAGAGTGGGCCAAGTGGTGGATGATGGCGGTAGGTTGGTGCCCTTCAAGGACTTGAAGGACAAGTTTGGGGTGCTAGATAAGGACTATTATGCATATATACAGCTGTGGCATTATTTGCAACAAGGGGAAGTGAGAGCAACATTGGCACAGAGAGCTACTGAATTTGAAGAGCTTATAGCAAAGAAGGACGGGCTTAAAGGCTTGATTTCCAGTTTGTATAAAATCCTCAACAGTAAAGGGGGGGGGGGGGTAAACCTAGATGGCAAGAACAGTGGGAAGCGGAAATTGAAGGGCCATGGGATGCTGGGAGATGGAAGGAAATATATGAAAGGGAAAGAGGGTTGGGGGACGAACATGGTGGAGAGCTGTGTAAAGTTGCGCCTGAGAATGGTGTGGACGCCAGCGCGACTGAGGGCTCTGAGTACGGAGGGTGCAGGGAAGTGTTGGCGGGGGTGTGAGCAATGGGGAGACCTGGGGCACATGATGTGGGAATGTCCTAAAATGCAGAAGGCCTGGGAGGCAGTGGGCAAACTATTCCAGGAGGTGACAGGGGTGCAGTTCAAGCCAAATAAGGGGAGCATTATGTTGTTAGCTGGGGGTGAGGGGGAGGGTACGGGACATTTAAGGTTCTGGCATTACTGTGTGGTGGCGGGCAGATTGGCTACACTGCAGAGGTGAAAGACAGTAGAGGGCCCAAGGGTGGGGGAAGTGTGGGAAAACTGGAGTATTTGTGGTACATGAGTGCAGTTGGGGCCAATGTTCCCTCTAATTTTCTGTAGGCTGTGTGCGCATAAAATTTCAGCTGTGCGGCTTTTGAAGGAAGGTTAAATTTTTTGTGCGCTACATAACGACACTTGGAGTTATATACTTTAAAATTCGACTACACATTAGAATACAGTATGTACACCACATTGATGTTAATCAAATTAAATGAAAATAGATTACTAAATGAAGCGGAATATTTCTAGTAATTACAATCACAAGTGTGGTATTATTTCAGTTCATTTTTATTGAAAGCCATTGTTATTCCATGTAAATAATTTATGTATGGAAGAAGAGTTCGGTGTCCTACATGGAGTGGTGGGTTCACCCCTAAACAAAGACATAGGGAGAGGTGGCCTGCACAGAGCAACAGGTGCACCTACGCTTGCTGGGCAGACTAGATGGACCATGCTGGTCTTTATCTGCCGTCACTTACTATGTTCTCAAAATTTCTCTCTTCGATCTTTCAAATGTACCCAGTCTGAATAAATTTTATCAAGGTCTACTGATCCGCCATCTTGAAGATGACTCTTAACACGCATCAGCATTTCCAAATGTTCTAAATGTAAGCGATTCCTTATTTTGGTTTTTAAACTGTTCATTCAAGCTGAAACCACGCTCACAATCTGCACTAGAAGCCAAAAATGTTCCACCAATATTGATCAGTTTCGCTAAATCTGCAAACTGAGCATTCTGAAACGCCAAAGTCACCATATCCGGAAAACTGTTTATCAGTTTGCTTTTGATTTTTTCTGCGACTAAAAACTTGAAGTCATTGTACTGCTGAACAATATGTTCCTCCATAAGAAATTGTTTGTACTTTAAACAGAGTGATCGGACGTTTTCAATTCCAAATTCATAATCACACTGTGCTATTGCTGTCAAATCAAAAGCAGACCATTCCTCAATTTCATTTTCAGGAAATCTTTCCCCTAAATGCAGAAACAGCATATTAATGAAAGTAAGTGTGGAACCAGTATCCACTGAAGCGTCTCCAGATATCTTGTTGAGAAGATTTTTAACATTATCAGTCCATTTTACTGTGTCACCCAAGTATTGCATTCGGATTTTGTTCAGCTTACCCTGTGCAAGATGATATGCTTCCAGTGGTGTTAGCCCACGTTTCTGAAATGCCATTGTTAATGAAGCTAGTTCAGATAAAACATCATTCAAAATTTGCAATGTTATATGGAATTGATGGCTGTTTAGCTTTTTATAAAACAGTACTTTGCAATGGGATCATTATCCTTATCTTCTTCAAAGTATTTTAATAATGGATCATAATTTCGAATAATTGCTTGAAGAGCAAAATGTCTAGATAACCACCGCACTTCGTTCAGAGGTCTAAAAGCAATTGACTCGCATTCAGAAGCATCTGCTAATTCTTTAAATTGTGACCTTTTAGTAGAAGATCGACAAAAGGTTGTGTAAACAGTTCTCATGAAAGTTTCAACTTCTTTCATCAACTTTACTTCCTTCCATGATTCAGAGATCCCCAAATCTTCACGATGGGCAACACAATGCTGCTGCACTAAATGCGAAATATTTTGTTTGAGCTGCGCAGCAACACCATTTATTCTGCCTGACATGACAGAGGCATCATCCGAAGTAAACATGACCATTTTGTTAAGGTCAAGCTTGTATTTCCCATAGAATTCCCGGAGTGCACTGACTATTGATGCAGCATCGCATGCTTCCAACTGTAGCATCCCACCAAATGAAGTTTTATACAGACATGAATTTACTGGCCGATATTTGAAGTACAGTATTAAGTATTTGTTGACAGAAATGTCTATGCTTTCATCAATAGTTAATGTATGATACGCTGCTGATGCAACATCTGCCATGAGCTTATCTTGCCTATGCAACGTATCTTGAATGGTCTTCTCAGAGTATCCAACTATGTTAAACTCAATATAAATACTCTAATATAACTAAACGTCAATAAATAAGTGGAAACTCTGGCGGTATAACTTGAATGTGTTCTTTGCATACGTTATATTTAATCACTATTGCACTTATATATAAAAAGATTTCTTTAGGATCAATAGTAGTCTCAGACTCTGATGGCACTCAAAACCACAATCTCTGTGGAAAACGTATTGTGCCCCATTAAAGCACATTAAATTGTGGTTCAGAGCAAGAAGAAATATCAACGGAGCAAGATAAGCTTACAATTTTTTAAAATTTTAAGAAACACGAGATAGAGAAATTTTGGTGATAGAGGTGCATGATATTTTCACTGTTCAAAAAAAGAAAAAAGAGGAAAAGCAAGTCTATTAGTAGTCGTTGATGCAAATGGGGCACAATACGTTTTCCACAGAGATTGTGGTTTTGAGTGCCATCAGAGTCTGAGACTACTATTGATCCTAAAGAAATCTTTTTATATATAAGTGCAATAGTGATTAAATATAACGTATGCAAAGAACACATTCAAGTTATACCGCCAGAGTTTCCACTTATTTATTGACGTTTAGTTATATTAGAGTATTTATATTGAGTTTAACATGAGCTTATCTTGGACATTCATGTTTATAATTTCAAGAAATTCAAACGAATAGTTTTTGCTTCTCCAGCTTTCAGGTATGGTTATGTACTTGGACATGTGTTCATTAATATCTTGAACAGAGAGCATGGAAATATTCATCCGAACAGCCAGCAAAACACTATCAATTAGAATTTTAATTTCTTCTGGTGTAGAATGCTTCCGTTCATTACTAATTTGCCTTTTCTCTTTTTCAGCGGTGCTCTCAAGCAACAAGTTAAATAATCTTCCTCTTAAATTTGGATTTTTAGCTCTAAGTTTCTTAACACTTTCAGCATGAGTCTTACTAGACAGATGTCGTTTCAAAAAGTCCAGTTTCCACACATCATCCCAAATTTTGCCATTCGAAAACTCTCCGATGGTTTTTGCATCTCGGCAGTATAAACAGACTACTCCGTCATCCTCTTCGTAAGTGAATATTTCACGCAGTTGAACGGACGTTTTATCCCGAGATTTCGGTGTCTCCGTTTCAATCAGGGGCGGTAGACGGTGGCACTCCAGCAAGCCACAAACAAAGCCACAATTTTCACCCGGACCAGAGCCAGCCGCCGATACCAAAAAGGCAAGTCCTCACTGATAACTGTTTCTTTTTGAGATAGAAGCCTTTGCCCTGACCATTAACCAGCAGTCACCTGAGCTTTTAGGGGTAGTATGTAGATGTTTTTGTTGTTTAAGCCCTACTAGCAACAATACTCCTATACCATTCTCTCCATTGATAGTGCTCTGCATACTCTGTACTGCTTTTTATGCAATTATCTAATAGTAATTAGAATCCTTATGTACTATCACCACTATTGCTATTACCACCTGCATTCACAGTACTATTGCAATTAATCCCTCCTGTATTGCGAACACTGAATCACACTGCACTGCACTACTAGCACCCAAGAGAATGTACAAATTCCTGCTCTTATTCATAACCTTCCTTACCCTTGGTCTCCCGTATACATCAAATGCATTCAACCATGATACATATCATATACCAATCCTACGCACACAAGGAAGGAGATGGTCCGAATTCCCCCACCACACTACGGCAAAAAATAACTTTACATCTCACTCCCATCTACTCAACATTCCTCTCCAAACCATCAAAGGGATACAAGAAGAGAAGTGTCATCACCAACGCCTACTGAAATGTGCGCTGATAAATGCCAGATCAGTACGATCTAAATGGCCCGCAGCCATTGACCTGATACCCCAATATAATCTCGACATCTTGATGATCACTGAGACATGGCTATCCGACTGTGACAACGTACTACTAAATCAGATGCTACCACCAGGATTTGTGATATACGCATCCCACAGACCCAGTCAGAAAGGAGGCGGAACCCTCATCCTAGCCAAAGCTGATCTACACTTCAAGATGTCCAACTCCTCTAGCTCAACTCATCTTGACTCCCTCACTATAGCTAACGAGCTCTGCACAATCAACCTTTTCTATCGGGCACCCTCCCACTCTCCAGATGATCTTCCAACTATAATTGAGCAGGCATGTACTACATCCACCTCACGCTCACCAAGTTGGCTAATCGGTGATTTCAATCTCCCATCTCTTCAAGACAGTCATTCAGCAGCATTCCTTGACGCCCTGGAGGATCTAGGTTACAAACAGTTTGTCGATTCCCCCACCCACACTAAAGGTGGCAAACTAGATCTCATTTTCGCACCTCTCTCCAACGCCATAACACCCCTAACTCTTGCACTATCTGTAATACCAGTACCCTGGTCGGACCACAGTCTTCTCAGTTTCAATATACCCATTAATACATCCCACAAAACCAGAAAGTCTTCTAACACATCTGGATCCCACATAACCCGCTTTAGACCACTCAACCAGAGCGTAGTCCTAGAGAATCTCAGACCTCTCATGGCCAACACTACCATGGACTTAGATGATCTCGTATCTAAATGGGATGAAAACCTGAGAGCTGCCTCCTGCCCATCACTCACCGAAAAGAGAATTCGAAAACGTGAACATACTCCATGGTTCTCCACAGACCTTCGCACATCCCTCCACCATCTACGCAAACTTGAGCGAAAGTGGCGACGAACTCATTCTCCTGAGGCGCTGGTATCATATAGCTCATACCTAACTACCCACCGAGCAAAGATAGCACAGAGCAGGAAAACTTACCACACAGACTTAATAAAACGCTCCTTCAACAAACCACATGCATTGTTCAGCATAGTAAAGTCCATAACAGGTGAACCGGTCTCAGCACAACCCCCTATGCCTCAGCCGCAGGACTACGCAAACTACCTGCAATCAAAGATGATTAAAACCAACACAGACACAAATGTCAATAACGCCACCACTTCACCCAAGGCATCCCAGGCAATGCCACTACACAACTTCTCCACTGTATCAAATAGTGAGGTTGTGAACATTATTGCCTCAATCAATCCCAGTACAGCTCCTAACGACCCATGTCCAGCCAGCTGGATCAAGGACATGCGACATGACCTCAGTCAAATATTGAGCAAAATACTGAACCAGTCCTTCTCAACAGGTTCCTTCCCGCAGAATCTAAAACGCACTTCCATCAAGCCCCTACTGAAAAATAATAAACTGGACCCATCCAAAGTTGATTCCTTCAGGCCTATTTCGAGCATCCCACAGCTTGCAAAAATCATTGAGAAGGCTGCCCAACAACAAATCCAACATCATATTGACACTGAAGCACCACTAGATCCATCTCAGCATGGCTTCAGGGAAGCGCATGGAGTCGACACAGTCCTTACAACCCTGTTCAATGTTCTGGTATCAGGAATAAATAACATACAACAGGGTTTCGTCCTCATTTTCCTGGACATCTCCGCCGCTTTCGACTCTGTGAGTCATGACATACTCCTACAACGCTTGAAAGATAAGGGGATTCAAAGCACAGCACTCGAGTGGTGTAAATCCTACTTATCTAACAGGTGGCAACAAGTAAAAACAGGCCACGAATCCTCAGAACCATTCCTGCAATCACAGGGAGTACCCCAAGGATCGTCCCTATCGGCACTAATGTTTAATATCTACATGCAGCCGATATGTGACTTGATCAGATCCTTTAATGTACAATGTCTCGCATACGCAGACGACATCCTCCTATATATGCCGTTCACAATTGAACACCCAGTATTCTCCCCAATAATCAACTGTTTTGAAGCTGCAGCCGAATGGTTACTATCCCAAAACCTTCGGATTAACCACAACAAAACTGACGTTCTTTTTGTCACAAGGAACCGTAAGTTCATACCTCCTCCATCTCTACTCGTCAACAACATAGAGTTGAAATCAAAAGCCACCATCCGTTACCTCGGCATCACATTGGATCAGCACTTGGATATGACAACGCATGTCAAGAACATCACAAAAACTATATATTACAAGATCAAATCGCTACGTCACCTCCGCTCCCTACTTGATCCCACAGACTTCCGAACAACCTTCCAGGCATTAATCCTCCCACACCTGGATTTTGCCAACATCATCCTTCATGGCCTCCCTCAATCAACTTTGAACCCGCTCCGCCTAGCCATGAATACAGCCGCCAGAGTCCTTTCTGGCTCATCAAGATCTGACCATATAACACCCATCATGAAAGAACTGCATTGGTTGCCATTACATGCCAGAATCCAGTATAAATCCTTAGTCCTTACTTTCAAGGCACTAAATAACTGCCCCCCTACGCCAATCAGCAAGCTCATCCATGTCACCCTGGAAAACAGAAAAAGGAGAACCACATCAATGAACACCTTAATAGTCCCAAAAATAATAACGAAGTGCACTAAGGCCACCTCCAACAGGGCCTTCTCCTTATTTGCACCTCTAAACTGGAATGCGCTACCTCACGAAATCCGTGCTATCAAAAACCTAATCCTATTTAGAAAGGCATTGAAATACCACATTGTTACAAAATGCTACCCAGAAGTCAACCTAGACATTATCAAAACTAGCTCCGCAATACAACCTGAAAAGGGCTAGCTGGTCAACCTTCTCTCTAGTCCTATTAGTGAACCACATTACAACATCCAAACGAGTTTCATATTACTGTATATATAACATTAAGTTAATCTGTACATAGTACATTAAGTTAATCTGTACATAGTTCCCCCGGTTGTCCTATTGTTGAAGTTCCCTGTTTAATGTAAAACTCAATGTTACTTGTATGCATTGTAGTATGTTCTTGTTCATTGTACACCGCACTGATTGTAATAGCGCGGTATAAAAGAATTGTTAAATAAATAAATAAAATAAATAAATAAATCATTTCTTCAAGCCATTCAGGCTTAAAAGCTCTGGCCGTTCTCTTACGTTTTGCACCTCTCATTGCTATTGGTTTCGACATTTTAAAAGTGGTGTGGTGGTCACAGCAGGTGCTTTATTATTCAAAAGAAATGCCCACAGCCTACAGAAAATTAGAGGGAACATTGCTATAAGGTATGTACATGTATAAAAACAACATACACCAAGAATTTATGTAAAGCAACTAAAAAAAAAAACATATGGCATAGTGACTTACCAAAAAGGTCAAAACATTAAAATGACATTAAAATAGCTGAACACTAAAAATCGACGACCGAGGGATAACAAGCATCAATAACATGGGGGGGGGGGGAGGAAGGGGGAAGGGAAGGGGGGAAGGGGAAGAAAAAGAAACTGACATTGTATTGTAAGAGCCCTATCTGTTTAAAAGAAAAGGGGGGAAAACAAATGGGACTAAAAAAGTACCACTAATAAAAAAGGTGATGGATGGCATATGTAGTAAAAATAATAAATACTTTTGGCATTAAAAGATATCTCTGAAGATAAGTACAAAAGTATGATAAGCACATTTGGCAAAAAGAAAGATCATCTCTGGTTGAAAGAAGAGAAAAGTGGGGGCAAGTCAAGGACATTTTCCCTCTTTCACAGGGTTCCTATGCCTGTACTCGCCAGCTCTATGGGGAAACCACCTGAAATAAAAAGGGGGCAAGAACTTAGAAATCCCACTCCTCATTTCTTAAGTGCTTTCCTGCGACATTCTTCACCTTCTCATTAAAACACAGATGAATAGTACCATTTAGAGAAGAGCAAAACACACACTGAAATTCTAGGGGGCCTTACACAACAGGTAAGAATGGTGTCAGGGAATAAATGGCTTTAAACAAACCTTCTGAAGAAAGTAGTCAGTGACAGTTGTGAGAAGAGCATCCTCAGTAGGAGCAGCAGTCCCATAGTGTTTTTAACATGCTCCTTCAGTAATCATAAATACACAATCAAATACCACTGATAAGACAATAAATAAGCAAACAAATTAATCATAAATGAATAGCAATATAGAATAATGTATCACACCACATAAAAAGTCACTGTATATTGAATAAATATATAAACAATTAATAAAACATAGATAAAACATAGATAAAACATAAAAATCCATAAACAATCATATAACATATATAAACAAACAATATCATAAAAAGCAAGCTAAAGCCATAGATACTCGATGTAAATAAATAAGAACTTCAAAAGAACATATACATACATGATAAAACAAGGATATCATGAGGACCTATAAATGAAGAAATCCTGAGGGAATGTAAAACATAATCCAACTATGGAGGACTAATTACATACAGAGAAGCAGGAGTGAAAGAATTCATGGAGAATCTGATGAAAAGGCAATTTACCTTGGACCAGAAGAGGCCACAGTACGAACCACCCGATCTACTGTGGAGTATTAAATAAACGACTTACTGTAAAAAGATAAAACGGGTCGATACAAATAAGTAAGTAAAAAAATTGGAATCGCTTGTTGACCAGACAAGCCATAAAATTCCATTAAAAGGAGGCCATTTTGAAACAAAATGTTGAAATGAAAAAATGAAAAAAAGTATATACCATAGACAAGCTGATGAAGCGGCTTTCACAGCATGCACCAAGGTGCCAGCAGCAATCAATGTGAAAACCAATCGTGTTTATAAATATAACAAAAGAAATAAAAATGAACCACTGAAAAGGTATGGCAATAAAAAAAAAACCAAGTGTTTAAACTATAAAAACAAAACAGATCAAAAAACTGAAGAATCAAACCTTTCTCCGACACTCAAAACAGCACGGTCTGGTCGTAGCGGCTTTGTTTAAAATGGGTAAAGACGCCGACGCATGCGCCCTTAAATTAATATGTAGATCCGCGGGAAACAAGAAAGGGGGGGGGAGGAGAAAGGCACGTCAAACTAAAGTGCTTAAAACAATCACAAATTATGAAGGGGCAAAAAACAAACAAGCAGCGCATGGTGATACAATAAAAATGCATAAGGAAAAAAAGGAAGGATTAAAATTGTACCATATAAAGACCAATGATGTAAACGGTGCCGAAGGGGCTCCGGATGCAAATTGTGATCACCGCGCCAATACCGTGTGAAATACATTAATCCATATAACCCGATTGGGACAACTTGCTCAAATTGCAAAAGGCAAATGTAAAAAATAAAATAAAAGAAAATAAGCTATAACTAAGCAAAGAAGGAAGCACTACCTAAAACATCCGTGTCCCGATGCACCAATATCAACCATGCACCGGTCTCCTCTTCTTCGCTGGTGCGGTGTGTTGCTCTCGCATCCAAGGCAGCACGTGGCACTGAAGGCTGGCTGAGGGAGGGATCCAAGGAGGTGCGTGGCTGGCAGGCAGGCAGGCACAAGAGCAGAAAGAGGCTGGTTTGCTGGCTGCCCCTCCCTTTTATTTCCCTCTAGCCTGCCATGATTCGTCAATCGTCCGGTCACATGTGAGAGGAGTGAGGGCAGGGAACTCAGTGCAGACAGAGGAGAGATTCGCAGAATGGCAGTAGATCGGTGGTGCAGCCGCGGCCTTAAAAAACCCAAGGTTTGAAATCAGTAATTTTTGTGCGCTCCTTTAAAAGTTGTGTGCGCTCGCTCGGCGAGGTGTGTGCGCGCGCACACGCGCACAGCTTAGAGGGAACAGTGGTTGGGGCACATAGAAGGAATCAGAGGGGGAAACATAGAGATATCTGGCAGGCATATGAGGAGTGGCGAGAGGTAGGGTGGAGGAGTTGGGCGGGGGTGTAGGGGGAGAGTGGGAGGGATTAGGGGAAGGTTGGGGCTTAGGGGAGGAAGGTAGGAGAGAGTGAGGGATAGTAGGGCGGACATTCGAGTACCTAAGCGGGGGTGGTGGAGGGGGGATGGGGGGAATTGAAGATGGGGAGATGGGGATAAAAGAACCTGTGAGGGGTGTTAGGAACGGTACTGCGGAGAGTGGGGAGGAAGCATTGGGGTGAGCTCACTCGGTAGGATGTTAAATGTTCAAACACTATCACCTTCAATTTCATTACTCTTTTATATTCAGTGTATGGCATTATGGTATTATGAAAGGTCTGTACAGGTCTGTGTTCTTTGTATAAGTTCGCTAAGCCAACCTGAGTTTTTCTTTCCTTTGTAATTGTGTGGACTACAGAATTCTGGGAAAATTAATAAAGATTAAATTGTAAAAAAAAAAAAATAATAATAATTATTATTATTTTGAAAGAAATAAAAACCCCACACACATACGGGTTTTGTCTTCAACAGAAATCCAAGCTTTTAACCACCATGTCTAGTGTCCATATGCCTGAATTTATTTGCATAGATTGATTCTTTCACTACTAGAGCCTTTTCTGACCTGTGACATTTTCCTCTGTGTTGCTGCTTCACAGGAAACCGTCTTAAATCAATACTTTACAGAGCTGATGTTGCCACAGGCATCATTGTATACAATTTATACCAAGGTGAGTATAATTTATTATTGCAAATTGCAGGGATCAATGGAGGCATTTCAATAAAATAACCGTCATTTCTTTTCATTCCTGTGTGACTTTAAGCTTTAGTTACACCAGTCTCAGCAATCTCTGACTAACACAAGAGCATGAGAAACAATCTTGCTAAAGGCTTAATGTGTCTATAGTACACACTTAAAATAAATCACCTTTCAAACTGCACACATATGGGTAATTTTATAAGGCGCGTCACAGCCCATTCCTGGGGGCACACCCAGTCAGTCAGGCTTTCAGGATATCCACAATGAATATGCATGAGAGATTTGCATGCAAATCTCTCATTTATATTAATTGTGGATAACCTGAAAACCCGGTTGGCTAGATGAGCCCCAAGGATTGGGTTGAGAGCCACTGCACTAGAGCATATAGAACTGCTTTTTGGAGGATAGACATATACAAAATAGACCGACCAGCCCATCCATAAGAACTATTAAGTTTAACAATTCCTTCCTCTCCCTCAGAGGTTCTCTGTACTTGTTCCATGCCTTCTTGAATTGAGATACAGTTCTTGCCTCCATCACCACCACTGGGAGCTGTTCTATGCATCCACTCCCTTTCCATAAAGAAATATTTTGTCAGATGACTCTTTTCACCTTCATCCTATGAACCCTCATTCCAAGACTTCCTTTCAAATGAAAGCGGGCCATATCTCCCCTCTCCCACCTTTCCTTCAGAGTATACATATTAAGATTCCCATATTCCCATCTGCCTTATGACAAAGGCAACTGACCATTTTAGTAGCCACTTTCTACAGCTACATCCTGTTTATATCCTTTTGAAGGTACAGTCTCCAGAATTGTACATAGTACTTCAAATGAGGTCTCACTAGAAACGTAACACAAAGGCACTATCACTTCCTTTTTCCTGCTGGCTATTCCTTTCCCTATGCACCAAAGAATTATTCTGGCTTTTGTTGTTGTCTTCTGTTTTTGGCCATTTTAACATCATCCAATATGATCATCTAAGGGCCTGCTCTTCTTTTCTGCATTAAAATACTTCACCCTCTATACTGTACCACCTCCTTGGGTTTTTTTGCAACCCAAATTAGGAATAAGAATGCCCAGCAGGAAGAAGAAGGTGACAGTGCATCTGTATAAGACTTTGGTAAGATGTCATTTGGAGTATTGTGTGCAATTCTGGAGACCACACCTTCAAAAGGAGAAAAATTGCCTGTGGCAGTGGTGATCTTAACATGGCTGGCAAGACATAGTTCCTGAGTGTTGGTGCCTCCAGGTCATTTCTCAACAGATCACAAAGATCAGCTATGGTGGCCTTGGTAAACCAGTATCTTAGAAATACCCCCTCTTCTATCAGATCCAGAAAACTTACTCTGGCCCTATATATCCTAGGGGTCATATACGTCCATCTTCTGTACCTGCCCCATGGCTCCACTTGGGCCTGTCTCCTCTGTTTCCTCCTCTTCACCTCCTTTCTTCTCTTTTGGAGGCTCATAATATATCACCACTACTTAAATGACATTGTTGGCTGTGGGCACAACAGAAACTCAAGGCAAATTAAATACTGATTTGGACACCTGAGTCTGCCAAAGCTATACCCAGATATTCAAAAGTATGGTGGCAACACTGCATAAAAAGAACCCTAAATATAACCAGTTAAACATTACCAACTAGTTGCCATGGTGCTGAAAATCGCCATTATCCACAAAAACTCAAACCATGTCCACGAACACCCAGAAATTCCCTGCAGTTATTTGGGCATTTGCCAGTGGTTAGTGGCAATGTTGGAGAAGCCCCCAGTGGCTGAAAATTATACTCATCTGAATATGGTGCACTTGTCCACATATGTGTGCCTTTTGTCTGGATATCTGCTGCCTAGGTTTTGGAATATGGCTCTGTATATATATATATATATATATATTTTTTTTTTTTTTTTTTTTTTATTTATTTTTTTTTTTTGTACCATCAAGTCAGTGTTGACACATAGTGGCCCAGCTACCTCTGGGTTTTCTTGGCAATGTATCACTGGAAGTAGATTGCCAGCCTTTTCTTCTGAGGCAATGGAAGGTAAAGTGACTTGCCCAAGGTCACAAAGAGTGCCAGTCGGAATCAAACCCTTGATCTTCTGGGTACTAGGCAGTTGCTCTAAACACTAGGCTACTCCTCCACTCCTTATATATAAGTATATCATATTTATAATATAATATATTTATATATATATATAATATACTTACATTTATATTTATATTAAACTTATATATATTATATTTATATGTAGAGGCACCAAATATCAGGGGTTCTTTGTACAAGCTATATGTAGAAGTCCTGAATAACAGCGCTATACATATATTGTACATATAAGAGGGCATATTCAATAGGGGCAGCCAGTAAAGCGGCTGAGATCGCCGCTTTAAATTATGCCTGGATATTCAATGCTGGAACCATATCCAGACATTGGCATTGAATATCCAGGTTGCCCAGTTAACATTTTAGGTAACTGGTCAGTGGCGATATTTAGCCACTGGCCAGATAGGTAAACCAGCCCTTTTTCTGCCTAATTTTAGCCAGTATAAGTACTGGCCAGCAGCTGAATATGACCACTGACCGGTTAGCTCTGGTGCTGGCCCCGGAATACCCCAATGCTAGCCAGTTAGCATCAAGGTGTACAAAACAGGTAGCAGGGGATATTCAGCAGTCCTAAACAATTTAGGGGCTTGTTTACAAAGCTGCGGTAGCGGTTTCGATCGTTATTGGAGCTGCGGCCCCATTGAAATCACTGGCAAGAATCAAAGCACCTGAAGGCATGTTGATAGCATCAGGGGGATTGCAGCATCAGGAAAACCCCCTGATGCCATCAATATACGTTCAGTGTTTTGAAATCTGCCAGTGCCGCTGTGGCAGTGACACAGCCAGTAGGCACCGGTTCGGCAAACAAGGGAAATCCTACGAACCAGTTCACACAAACCGGTGCGATCCAACTGATTCCTGCCACGGACCAAACCAGTTCCTGACAGTAATTTAATCCCTTCACTGCTTATAGGGGACTGCATATCAAAATCAGGCATAACTCGGGCTGTCTGAACCAAACATATGAGTTATGGTGTTGGTTGTGGTGGTTTTAAATAATGTGCAGGCTGTGTTGCTTAAATTCAGAGGCAGCTGCCACTAAATTATGGAACAATCAATCAGAGACAAGCATGGAAATCCAGGTACAGTCCCTGAAAATCACGGACAGCTGGTAGCCTTAACCCCGTTTCATATCCCACACCCTTCTCCTGCTGCTGAGTGTCCAGGTATGGTCTGTGGAAAAATTAGCATTCCTACCCCTATATCTTGCTCAGAGGCTTGTTCATAGTGCAATCTCTAGAAGATTACATTTTACTTACCAGATAATGTCCTTTCCTTGAATCCTGCTAGACCAGTCCAGACATGCGGGTTGGGTTCTACCTCCAGCAGATGTGGGTTCTACCTCCAGAGAAAGCTCCCAGGGGCTTCTTAGAGCATCATCATACCATTAACAGCCTGTGCCTCTAGAGGCATAAACCGGCAATGATACTCAAGCATATAGTCAGGAATCTCTGACCTCACGCAACTCTCAGTGAAAATAACAAGATTCAAGAAAACAGGAATCTGGAATTTGTTACCGGAGGATGTAGTAAAGGCTGTTAGTGTAGCTGGGTTTAAAAAAGGTTTGGATAAGTTCCTGGAGGAAAGGTCCATATACCATTATTAAGAAGGGACCCAGGATATCAATGTTTGACCCAGTACAAGCATTGTGGAACCTGTGTCTTTTGGGGAAACTGCTAGGTACTGTGATGGGGCCTATGGTTAGAGGCCTATTTAGCCCTATATAGGCGGTTGCCTAGGGCGTATGCACAAGTAATTGCTCTGGCCTTGTAAATAAAAAGTCTTTCAGAGCAACTTGAAATGAAAAGTGGGTTTTATTCCCCGTCCCGCTCGGACATTGTCAAAGGAAACAGAAACTTTAAATCAGATAAGCTTAGCAACAAAAGTGGTGACACACGTATATTCTCTTGTTATATTCACAGAGTTCTCTTCATCCAGTATTTACATCATACGGTTGCATTTAACACAGACACTGCAATCCATAGGAATATCCTCTTGCAGACTAGCAGCGTCTTCCCATATCATTTCCCCAGCACTACTCACACTGCTGGTATCAGACCCTTCTTGAGAACGGTATTCAGCTATAGCGTCTTGTGACACTTCACTATAACAGTCACTGGAGGCTTTTCCCCCTTTGGGTCTATATCTCTCTGTAGCTGGTTCTGCCTGGGCTTGCCTCCCAGAACATTAGCTCTGAAACATCTTGCTTCTTATGTCTGTAGTCAGAACCCTGCCCTTTGCAGTTATAAGCTTTAAACTTCTCTTTGTTACTATAGGGAAGTTTCCTTCTCTCTGCAGGGCTTGTCTTTATGTTTGGCTCTCTATAGCCTTTGCTTCTAGCCTCCCGGGCTGGTTGAACAGGAATATGTTTGTTCCTAACTTTACACCTATTTCTTAAGCTGTAGTCATGCATGGAGTGCCCATCCCCCAACACTTCCCTCTCACCGTGACCTCTGCCTTGAGCTGGCAAATACTGGCCTCTGGGGTAGTGAGGTAATCCTGGCTTCTCTCCAAAGCTATTCCTGGTAGCAGGTCTTCCCTTAGTGCAGCTTGCCTTGAACCTTCCTTCTCGAGAGCTGGAGACAGACTCACTTCCTGACTCCTCGTGAGAAGAATTTCCTCCCAGCAATCCCCTGGGGCTTCTGCTCAGCTGACCTGGGACACACCTCCTGCTCCTCTCTCTCCTACTGCTTCCCGTGGTGATCCTGCTTCTGATTCTCCTTTCTAACTGACTGGAACCCTGCCCTAAATAATCCCTAGCTCTACACGTGACCTGGGGACTCTCACTCAGGTGTTCCTGATGGGACTTTTGTTTGCTACGTAGCAAGAATTTCCCTTGCTGCAGTGAATCATGGTGCCTAGTGCTGCTTTCTAAAGCTGACTCTGAGGTAAGTCTTTCTTTTATCTTATTTTCCCTGGGCTGTGTGCCCCTTGCTGCATCACATATCCCCCCTCTTAAGATATTCCGTGCTGGTAAACTATTGTGCACACAGCGCGGAATCTGTCCTAGCCTCATGAGTGTTCCCTCATACCTGCTGTACGCTGGGTTACCCTCCTCGTAGGGCTTCCGGGGACCTGTGTGTGCTGCCCGGTACTTGGGTACTATATTAAAACTGCTAACAGTGGCCATCCTTTCATGCCATGGTTTTAAAACATTTATGTGGTACGTCTGAAGGCGCCCTCTGTCACTCTTGACTAGATATGACACCGGACCCTTGCGATCCACTACCGTATAGGGACCCTTCCACCGGGCCTCAAATTTTGGCCCTGGATCAGTGACCATTACCACGACCTTATCACCTGTGGCCAACTGTCTAGGTTTTTTTACCCCTGTCATAGTACTTTTTCTGTGTTTTTCTACTATCCTGTAGATTCTTATCCGCGGCTTGAGATGCCCTCTGGAGGCGACTCCGTAGCCCGCAAAGAAATTGAGGAACTCCTATTTCTTCCTCACCATCCTTAGGTTGCCCTTGGGGTTCCTTTTCCTTAACCAGGCCTTTCTTTAGGCCTTCACCAAATGGGGGCCAGTCCCGGCCTAACACCAAATCAAAGGGTAGTTTGGGGACTACCGCTACCAAAATCTTTCTCCGAACCCCTAATCCTTGTATCCTCAGCTGGTACAGCGGATAACCAGTGGAAGATCCATGGATACACCTGATATTGGCTACTCCTTCGGCGTGACTCGGGGGAAAACCCCTCTGGGCCTGTATGGTTTCCCAAAAACGGCGAGAGACCATACTTTGGTCGGCCCCCGAGTCAAGCAAGGCCTTAGCTGGGACTCCCTGTATCTCTACATCCACTCGGAAACCTGCAGCTGTGTGGTGAACCTGGCCAGTAACAAGTGCTGTGCGAGACCTGCATTCCCTTTTAAAGTGTCCACTTTTCCCACACTTAAAACACTTTAATACCTTGTTACCTTCTGCTTTTATATACCTGGATTCCTGTGAACCCACCTTGTTCCTTAAAGACATATTAGCATTTCTTACAGAGTTGTCTAACCCTGACCTGCTGCTAGCGCTGGCTCCTTTGATTAGTTCAGCCTCAAAGAATCTTTCCGTTAGGTGCGCTGCTTCAGCAGAGGTTCTACAATTCTGTAGAGTAAGAAATGTTCTAACCTCTTCAGGTACTGCGTCAAAGAACTGCTCTAATACAATTAGATCAAGTACTTCCTCCATTCGTTTACCCTCGGGTTCAAGCCACTTTAAAACCAACCCATGCACTCTGTGATACAGTGCCTTTGGTGTTTCCTCTGGTTGAATCCGGGTAGACCTTAGCATGCGTCTGTACATGGTAGGGGTTAAGCCCAACCTATCCCGTACAGCTCTCTTAACCTCTTGATAGTCACTTGCAAGAGCTGCTGGCATGGCCCTATAGGCTGCCTGAGCCTCACCAGTTAACGCTGAGGCCAGCCTAACGGCTAACTGCTCTTGTGGCCATTTAGCATTACTAGCTATTCGTTCAAATGTTTGCACAAAGTCATCAAAATTGTCACTAGCATGCATTTGTCCTAAAGTCCAAATCCCACAGCTCTGTGGGCCTACCCCACAGATAGGAACGGCTGCTGGTGATTCGTCCTTCTTAGGCTCCTTCAGAATAGTCCGCATTAAGTCCGTCAGGGGCTTCTGTTGCTCCACCAGGGCAGCGATGGCCTGCTCCTGGTTCTGCCGAGCTAGCTCTCCCTGTTTCTCGAACTGGCTGCTCATCCACCTGAGAACCTCCCGTGCATCCATCGTCGTCGTCATCTCCTTTCCTGAAACAAATCAGAAACACCAAACCAAGTGCGGCACAATAACAAGGACAAAAATTTCTCCTCCCAAGCCTCCTCTTCTCACCAGCGATCCTCCCCAACCTGTGCCCAAATACCCGTTACCTGAGCAAGGTGGAGGGTCTTATTTTGAGAAGGTGCTTGCTGTCGCACTCCTGGAACCTGGATCCTCCTCCGTGCGTGCCAACTCCCGCTCGTCCCGCGTTGTCGCTCTGCACTGTAGCTCCTTGTTTCCTGGACTGGATCCGATAAAACTACGCCAACCTGTGATGGGGCCTGTGGTTAGAGGCCTATTTAGCCCTATATAGGCGGTTGCCTAGGGCGTATGCACAAGTAATTGCTCTGGCCTTGTAAATAAAAAGTCTTTCAGAGCAACTTGAAATGAAAAGTGGGTTTTATTCCCTGTCCCGCTCGGACATTGTCAAAGGAAACAGAAACTTTAAATCAGATAAGCTTAGCAACAAAAGTGGTGACACACGTATATTCTCTTGTTATATTCACAGAGTTCTCTTCATCCAGTATTTACATCATACGGTTGCATTTAACACAGACACTGCAATCCATAGGAATATCCTCTTGCAGACTAGCAGCGTCTTCCCATATCATTTCCCCAGCACTACTCACACTGCTGGTATCAGACCCTTCTTGAGAACGGTATTCAGCTATAGCGTCTTGTGACACTTCACTATAACAGTCACTGGAGGCTTTTCCCCCTTTGGGTCTATATCTCTCTCTGTAGCTGGTTCTGCCTGGGCTTGCCTCCCAGAACATTAGCTCTGAAACATCTTGCTTCTTATGTCTGTAGTCAGAACCCTGCCCTTTGCAGTTATAAGCTTTAAACTTCTCTTTGTTACTATAGGGAAGTTTCCTTCTCTCTGCAGGGCTTGTCTTTATGTTTGGCTCTCTATAGCCTTTGCTTCTAGCCTCCCGGGCTGGTTGAACAGGAATATGTTTGTTCCTAACTTTACACCTATTTCTTAAGCTGTAGTCATGCATGGAGTGCCCATCCCCCAACACTTCCCTCTCACCGTGACCTCTGCCTTGAGCTGGCAAATACTGGCCTCTGGGGTAGTGAGGTAATCCTGGCTTCTCTCCAAAGCTATTCCTGGTAGCAGGTCTTCCCTTAGTGCAGCTTGCCTTGAACCTTCCTTCTCGAGAGCTGGAGACAGACTCACTTCCTGACTCCTCGTGAGAAGAATTTCCTCCCAGCAATCCCCTGGGGCTTCTGCTCCTCTCTCTCCTACTGCTTCCCGTGGTGATCCTGCTTCTGATTCTCCTTTCTAACTGACTGGAACCCTGCCCTAAATAATCCCTAGCTCTACACGTGACCTGGGGACTCTCACTCAGGTGTTCCTGATGGGACTTTTGTTTGCTACGTAGCAAGAATTTCCCTTGCTGCAGTGAATCATGGTGCCTAGTGCTGCTTTCTAAAGCTGACTCTGAGGTAAGTCTTTCTTTTATCTTATTTTCCCTGGGCTGTGTGCCCCTTGCTGCATCACAGTACGTATGACCTAGATTGGCCACTGTTGGAAACAGGATACTGGGCTTGATGGACCTTGGTCTGACCCAGTATGGCATATCTTATGTTCTTATGAAACATAACTATGTACAGAATCAGCTTCAACAGAAGGCTTGTTAGAAGGTTATGAGCTTGCAGGGGCACCCACTGAGAATACAGCAGACCAGATCAGTTTCCAAGGGTGGGTCCTGGATTGGTCTATTAGGGTTCAAGGAAAAAACATTATCTGGTATTGTCGCGCCTCCTCCGCTAGGCTGTCGCCTAGGGGCTGGAGACGTGAACTTTTATATGTTTCCCCAATGATTGCCTATAATTGTAGTTGTGCGGTTGAAATGATTCAGCTGAGAAGGTTTATAGGCACGCAGGATTTTTATTTTTTTTTCTTCAGCCAAAATGAACTTCTTATTTATAGTTCAATATATCAAACATAAGTGCGGGTGTTTTTCCCAGAGTAATCAAACATAAAGTGCTTCCATATTCAGCTTGGCAATCAAAACAACAGAAAGCATTTCTTCATACAAAGACAGCAGTGAAACTCTTGTGCAGACAAAACCAGCTTCCCACGTGGCTTTCAAACAGGTACAGTTTGCAACTCTCCAGTATTGTACAAACTCTATTGCAGACTGTTTCCTTCTTCTCACAATCAATTAGTTTCTCTATTTGCTGTATTGCAACTCTATACTTCTTAGCCAACAGTCCTTTAAACACACACTCAGAGCTTAGAATCTCAGCAACCTCATTTGCATATTCTGCTCAGCTGTGCTCTTCTTGAAACACACAGTCAGAGCTGAGAATCTCAGCAACCTCATTTGCATATTCTGCTCAGCCATGCTCTTCTTGAAAGCACACTGTTAGGTTTTCAGAGTATCTAGAAACCTTCTAGCTTTCAGTTATTTCTTATAAACTAGAGAGCAATCCATTCCTATGTCTGAGCTTGCTTCATTTATCACAGGGACTCCTAAATCCATGCTTTCCACATCTGACTCTGTTAGAGAAGCATTGGATTCAATCTCAGACCTATAGTGCTTTAACCTCTCTAGGATTTTCAACACTCTGCTTAATGCAGACTCTTCTCTCTTCTGAGGAGTGCTTTTACAATTAGGAGGTTTCTTAACTTTCAGAAAATTATTAGAGGATTTTAAATGGCTCACCTTAGTTTGTGGAAGTAAGCTTCTGGCAGGCTTTACTGCTGTAAGCTCTGTTTCCATATAAATTTCAGGAGAATGCTTTCTGCTACTCACATGGCTTGCAATTTCCCCTGGGTAAGCTTTCCCTCTAAACGGAGTTCTCCTGTCTCTCTTACAGGTCACTGGGCTAACTTCAATACCTCTGGCTGGCCTTGCCTTCCTCCAAGAGGTCTCTGGTGAAGTTTTCCTGACTCTCCGTGTTCCTTCCTTAGTTAGTGCTCTGGAGCTCCTAGGGCCTCCTCCCCTTCTGGGACCTTCTGCCCTATTCCAACCGGTTCCAGAATCAGAGCTAGGACTCCTCCTTGTCCTTCCTCTCTCAATGAAAGTTTCACCTTCTCTGGAAGTCCGTCTTCCAAGGCACTGCCTCTCCAGGCTCTCTAGCCTTCCTGGGTTCTCTAACCCTCCTGGGTTCTCTCCAAGGCTCTCTAGGCCCTCTAGCCTCTTTAGCCTTTCTGGGTTCTCTAACCCTCCTCGGTTCTCTCCAAGGCTCTCTAGGCCCTCTAGCCTCTTTAGCCTTCCTGGGTTCTCTAACCCTCCTCGGGTCTCTCCAAGGCTCTCTAGGCCCTCTAGCCTCTTTAGCCTTTCAAAGCCTCCATCATCCAAGCTCTCTCGGTACTCTCCAAGGCTCTCTAGGCCCTCTAGCCTCTTTAGCCTTCCTGGGTTCTCTAACCCTCCTCGGGTCTCTCCAAGGCTCTCTAGGCCCTCTAGCCTCTTTAGCCTTTCAAAGCCTCCATCATCCAGGCTCTCTCGGATACTCTCCAAGGCTCTCTAGGTCCTCTAGCCTCTTTAGCCTTCCAAAGCCCCTCTTATCCCTTTCTCCAAGTTCCTGCCGTTTATATCTGTGATTTCCCTTTCTGCCTCCTAGCCACTCCCCCAGCTGTCCCTCGTGAGCAAGGCTGGTAACTATGGAGCTAGGGCGTGTCTCTTCACTACAAACTTTCTGCAGGGAGTTTTTTTCTGAACCAGGAGTTTTAACCCCTAAACTCCTGGATTTGGTTCCTTTCTCTGGGGAAAATGACTGATTTTTCCCTCTTTTCTTATGCTTTCTCTTGGCTGCACCATCACAGTATGTAAAATGTCACTTTCCATATCGTCCTGCTAGACCAGTGCAGACAAGTGTGATGTACCAAAATTATGATCCACTGGGCAGGAAGAAGACACAGCAGCTTTTAAGACCTCTGAGCCAAAGGCCGTGTCCACCAGAGCGTGGACATCCAAGCAGTAGCGATTGACAAAAGTGGAAAGAGATGCCCACATTGCCATCCGACAAACGTCTAAGGCAGCGGTTCTCAACCTGTGGGTCGCGACCCCCATGGGGGTCGCCACAGGATTTAGCAGGGGTCGCCTCACTCCGCCTAAAAAAAAAAAGCGCACAAGTTGCTGCTGCTGCCGAGTCTGCTTCTCGGCAGTGGCAAACTCACCCCCTTCCTTCTAATGCAGCCGAGGCTTCCTGCCTCTTAGGGAACCACGGCTGTGCCTGTAAAACCGTTGATTACAGCGACAATGATTACAGCGACAATGCGTTAACGGTAAAGGAAGAGAGATGCATTTGATTTTATCATTGGGGGTCACCACAAGTTGACCAATGGTAAAAGGGGTCACGGTACAAAAAAAGTTGAGAACCACTGGTCTAAGGGGTGATCGAGATATGCTCTGCCCACAAGGATGCTTGCACCTGAGTGGAGTGTGAATGCAAAACCTCTAGAACCAGCTGGTTCTGCAACAGATACGTGGAGGCATTAGTCTCCTTGATCCAGTGCACCAGAGTAGATTTGTCACCTTTACGTGGTCCTACAAGCAACACAAATAGATGCTTTGATTGGCAAAGGGAGTTCGTAACCTTCAAGTATCTGAGAAGCATTATCAGGATGTCCATCAGGTGAAAGTCATTCTCCTTGGAAAAACAGAGCAGGCAAACCACCTGATTTATATGGACGATACCACCTTTGGTAAGAAGAATGGGATGGGCTGAATGCTGCCGGCCTCCTCTAAGAATGTTATGTAAGGGTGCCTGCAGTTCGGAGATACATCTCGCCAAACATATACTGACTAAGAAGGCAATTTTAAGAGTCAGATCAGTTAGAGCATCAACGCCCTTAGAGCCTGTCTATCTGCAGCAAATGAAGAACCTGTGCATTTTAGCATTGGAGCAGGCCACTATAAGATCCATCTCAGGATGATCCCAGTGGTGCAGAATTTGCTGAAAAGCGGTCTTACTCAATTCCCACTCACCAGGATCGAGAGAGTGGTGACTGAGGAAGTCCACCTTCACATTGTCAATTCTGGCAATGTGCCACACTGACAGAGTTAGGAGGCTCCTTTCCACCCAGGAGAACAGGAGAGTCATCTCCAGGACCATTCTGGCACTCTTTGTACTCCGTGCCAATTGGACATATGCCACTGTCATGACATGTTTGAATACATCCTGACCACTCTGCACTTGACTAGGGTTCAGAAGTGCTAAAGGGCCATACGAATGGCCCTTGCCTTGAGACGGCTGATGGGCCATGCTGACTCTCAGCTGCTCCATTGGCCCTGAGCTGTCCAGTTAACACAATGGGTTACCTAGCCAAAAAGGCTGGCATCCATTGACAGAAGCCACAAGGGATTGTCCAGTGGCAAACTCTTACTCAAATGCTGTGGCTGCTGCAACCACCACAGGATGGACACCACTTCCAGCTGGTGGAGCAGCCTGACCTCAAACTCTTGAGAGCTTGGAGACCACCAAGATAGCAGGACCTCTGAAGTGGCTCATATGAGCTCACACCCAAGACATCATTTTCATTGCCACTGCCATCAAACTGAAAAGCTGTAGATAATCCCAAACTCTGAGAGCTTGCTAGATAGGAAGGCTGACAGCTGGGCCAACAACTTTTTCACTCTCTCCTTGTGCAGGAAAACTCTGCCTACCCAAGTGCCCCAGATATTCCAGTGATTGGGAAGGCTCTAAGTGGCTATTTCCGCAATTGATCACTTAGCCAGGACTCTCCAGGAACTGCACCACATGAGTCGAAACTCAAGATGCTTCAGATTATGGTCAGGCCGGAATGAGCCAATTGTCCAGATATGGGTGAACATAGATCCCTAGCACCTCAGCGCAGAGGCCACCATATCACCATTATTTTTGAGAAAGTCCTTGAGGCAGTGTATAGACCATAAGAGAGAGCAGCAAAGTGAAAATGAGAGCCAAGCACAGTGAAATAGAGAAAGTGCTGTTCATCCTCCTGGACAGGGATATGGAAATTAGCTTTCGATAAATCCAGATACGAAAGAAACTCCTCGCAGTGTACTGCCCGGATCACTGACTTCAAGGTCTCCATATGGAAGTGAAAGGTGCACAAGTGAGCGTTGACTCCCTTAAGATCAAGGAGTGGCAAAAAGGAGCCATCTTTCTTTGGCACTAAAAAGTAGATAGAGTATCGGCACTTGCCCTGCTCGGCCTGGGGAACTGGGACCATCGTCTCCAGATGACGCAACCTGCCAAGCGTGAACTGAATGGCAGTTCTCTAGGCCATGGAATCACATGGGGAGATAATGAAGATGTCCAGAATAGGCTCTCTGCAATCCAGAACATAGCTGTGCTGAATGGTGTCTAACACCCAATGATCCTTGGTGACCTGAGCCCACTCCTGGTAGAAACGGCACATCCTGCCCGCCCAATGGGGGCATCCTGTAATGGGCCGCAACCTATCCTCTGTTCCTGTTCCTCATAGTCCCCAGACAGTAATATGAATCATTATTAGCATGTAATCTATTGTTTGTTGTAACCATGTTATATGTAACTTATGTTCAGTTGTGTTCAATGTAAACCGCCTTGATACCACTGAAAGACGGTATATAAAAATGTTAAATAAATAAATAAAATAAACCAATCATTGCACTGGATGTGAGGTGGCACTTCTGGAGGTGGTAAAATCGCATGACCCGCAAGCTCTACGAAAAGACTGAGTCCGGGACTGAAAACTAAAAGAGGAAGAGAAGGAGGGCTTTCAAGAGCACTACCTATAGGAGTCCTGGTGTCCCAGAAGTCCAAGTAATGTGAACAAGGAAAATGGGCATATGTTAATGATGAGGATACATAAACCTCCAGAACTCTTTGGCCTATCTTCTGGGAGGCGATAAGGTTTGGACTCACCCAAACCCTTAGCCAGCTTCTCCAAGCCCACCCCAAACAAGAGCTGCCACTTAAATGCTATCTGGATTAACTGGGATTTGGAGGATGAAACCACCACGCAGTGGTGAAGCCATATCCCAGATCATGCCACCATTGACAGAGCAATGTCTTTAGCCTTCAAGCAGATGAGATCATATATAGCATCCAACAGAAAGGCTGTTGCAGAATCCAAGAGGAGCGTAATATCCTCTGGTGCAAGAAACTGAATCCACTGGAGCAGAGCTCGAATTGCTGGCCCACACAAAACGCCAACTGAAGGACAACAGCAGAAGCTGTGAACTGATTCCTTAGGAGAGAGTCCACCTTATGATCCATGTAATACTTAAGGGCAGTTCCATCCTTCACCGGAATGATGGTCTGCTTTGTATCATCTATAACATGTGCATCCACTCTTGGTGGGCTGAACCATGCAGTATAGTCCTCCTGTGGCAGGAAATAAAGCCTCCTGCAAACCTTCAGCCCCTTCAATGGGGAGTGGACAAGTCCCACTCCGAGCAAATCATGCTTTTGATCACCTCTGGAAAAGGAAAGGCTGTCATAGTCTTCCAAACCCCTTGCAGGAGAGGGTGGATCTGGGCCCTTGATCTACCACTGGGGAGTCAGGCAAATTTATTTATTCATTTAACAGGTTTTCTATACTACCTTATCCTTCAATCAAAACAGTAAACATAGTTTAAGGAACAAATTAATCAGCTAACAAGGGGGATGACACTCTAGCGATAAGAGCCGCTAGCTTGTCCTTCCTGAACAGGCAGATAATACCGGATTCATCGTGATCTTCTGAAGGAGAAGACATCTCATCCTCCAGATTGGAATCATCGCTGGAGTTATCAGGACTAGACTCCGGGTCTCAGCCAAAGAACATCTGGTCCAGACTCCAACCTTCACTGAGAGCACTTAGAAGGTGGCACTTGAGCCAGGCTCCTATTTGCCAACTGTCCCTTTTCTGAGTGAGCTAAAAGAGAGTGAGAGGACCTGGAGGCTCCAGGATCTGAATTGCCATGCCAGAAGACCAAGCTTGCTGTAAAAATGAAAAGAATTCTGGGGAGGACAACCTGGGATTTGGGACCTCCCTGCTAGGCATTTGACCCCCATCTTCAAGGAAAATAGCAGCCATCAGTCCCTTATATGAAGTGGAGTGGCCAGAGGAGTGAACACTGGAACTCAAAGTCTGTCGACCATCCTTTATAGCAGCAGCATCCACTGCTGCCTGTAGCGAAGATGATAAGGCCAGGACACCCATGTCTCCCTGCTGCAAAGGGAGAAATGGGCCTGCTAAAAGTGCATCTGAAGCTTCTATGCAAGAAGTGCAGATATCAGAATCCAGCGATGAGGCTTTCTCCTTTCCACAAACCAGGCAGCACTTCTTAGAAGCTGGCATATGACTTTCCACCGCTACAGGCAGCCAGGCAACATAGCCTCAAGGAGCACTAAAAAGCATGCAAACATTAACAGCGCCTACTAGAATAGGCAGTAATCGTGCATACTAGGGCTGCATGGGCAAGTAATCGCACGCTACCAGGAGTATCAGGGAAAAGGAGCGGCAAAGGGCAGAAAGCACAAACAGCGCATGCAGGCAGTTGGACAAGGCGGGAAACACCAGTGCTGAACCAACGATGCCCCAAAAGGCCCAACCCGACTCAAGTACCACCAGCGGATGAGGTCAGGAGCTTACCACAAACAAGTATGGCAGAGATTTAGTTTTGGAATTCACTCCCAGGGAGATCTAAGGCAAGAAAATCGTGCCAGGCTCAGTGCTACTCCTGTGTTGAAGACCAGCAGTCACATACTTGCCAGTGGAGGAGTAGCCTAATGGTTAGCGCACTGGCTTGGGAACCAAGAGACCCCTTGTGGCTTAACCCTCCATTGCCTCAGAAGAATCCAAGTTATCAATGTCCCTATTTAATGTACATTACCAAGTTTAAGTTATAATATAAACCACTTTGACTAAAGTGGTATAAAAAAAACTGTTAAATAAAATAACATACCTCTGAAGAGCCACCAGTGCTCCCTTCCCCCATCTTTTCTGAAGATGGCTCTTGTTACTTGTGCCCCCCTCTTGTTGCCAAGAGGGGGCACTGAGGTTCTGCAAGACTGAAGAATCCTTTCCAAACTCCCTTTTTTCAATCTTCTGGCTTCTCAACAGACCCTTAACAAGATAATGACGAGGAGCCGAACCAATTCGCTCCTCCTTATGGCAGCCAAAAAGAGTGCCAGTTTTAAGGGTGTTTCTAATAAGAATCTCCTGTGTCATGCTGCAGTGAGAAAGTCACCAGCAAGGGTGGTTGCTCACGAGAGAAAAACAATCTTCTTTGTTTTTCCAGATTCTCTCAGAGCTGAAAAACTTGCATCTACCATCTGCTGGAGACAGAGAATTACTGGTTTATGCCCCTAGAGGCACAGACTGTTAATGGCACAATGATGTCATAAGAAGCTTGTGGAAAAAAAAGAAGTGTTCTCTGGTATTGCTGTGGCTGCATTGTAAAAGCTCAGTGCTATAAAAAAAGAGAAGTATGTGCCATCCTGTTTCCTCTCATGATTGTGGATTGATAAACAGAACAGCAGCACCTTGTTTGCTGTGTGTGAATTATACTTTTTTTTTTTAAAGAAAAATGCACTTTTGTTTTAAAAAAAAAGACATTCCTGATTTTAGTTTTGGAGGAACTAAGAAAAAACAGATATATGTTTAAGCACCATGATTTTATCTAGTTTATCCTCATGCATTTATGTTACCAAATGTGATCATAATCGTATTATATTTATGCAGATGTTCCGTTTATAAATAAGCAATCACAGGCACTGTTCCCTCTAAGCTGTGCGCGCGCACATACTTTACAACAGAGCGCACAAAAATTACGGCTCTGATTCTGATAGAAAACACAGATATTTTAAAATTTAAAAGTTATGATTGTAATTACTAGAAATTTCCCGCTTCATTTAGTAATCATCTATTTTCATTTAATTTGATTAAAATCAATGTGGTGTACATACTGTATTCTGATGTGTAGTCAAATTTTAAAGTATATAACTCCGAGTGTCGTTATGTGGCGCACAAAAATTTAACCTTCCTTCAAAAGCTGCATACAGCTGATATTTTATGCACACACAGCCTACAGAAAATTAGAGGTAACATTGATCACAGGACAAGTAAATCTTACTGTTTCTTTTGAACTTGCATTGCCCTTGAATCTGTTAGAATTTGGTTAAAGGCACTACCTTAAGTTGACTGGACAAAAACCAAAATCTTGCTTGTCATCAATGATCCAGGAGAAGTTTGGGAAAGAACACAAGTAGAGAGAGAGAAGGCTATAGTCATTTAATAATTGTCATGTTATGCTTAATGAAGTTTTTTTTATTTAGAAGGTTGCTATTTTTAGCTTAAAGAACAATGTTAAGTTTTAATAGAGGAGTGCGACAAGACAAACAATAATATGTTACTTACCCACTTTCTAACACCAAAACTGTTAACTACCAGAACAGATTGGGTTCTTTATTCTATGTATCAGTTACCCCAACTGATACTATTTCTTATGTATATCTCAGTTACCACAAGGTGGTTACCAGATGTCCCTGCTTTTCAGGGATTGTCCCCGATTTTAGAGCTGTGTCCTTGACTCCCACTTGTTTGGCAGCCTCCTGTCCCTGATTCCAGCAGTGGGGACTGAGGGGGTAGACGAAAAATGTATGTTCAATTTAATCATTTGAAACATAGAAACGTGTCAGTTTTTAGAATTTTCATTCATTCTCTTTACATTTTGTACAGTACAGGGGAAATGGATGACTATTGGTGGGGGAGGAGGTGGCAAGGTAATGACTTATCTTCCCCCCTCCATGCCTTCTTACTCAAACTTTAAATTAAGTGTCCCAGATTCGCCTGCAAAAATCTGCTAGCTCTATTTTGTTAGATTTATGTTTAAATCCTTTGGGATAAAGAGAAAACAGAACAACTTTCATGTAGGTACTGCCAGCAGCAAGTCACCAAGGAAAACTGAGGGGGGGGGGGGGGGGTTGTGCTAGAGTCAAGGGACAGACACTGTCTGCCTCCCCGGCTTTGTAATGAAAAAGACTGATCTATAGTATTAATTTTTCCTGCAGTCTTAGAGCACGAAAAAAAAGCTAAAACAGCCAAGAAACTATTTTATTTTCCAGTACACGTTCCCCGCACGGCAAAAGCTGCTCACTCATATTAGCCTCCCTAACGGGATCACGGTTTAACAGAGTAGCGGTGTTTTTCTGTGTGCTACTATAGGAAGTAGTCCCCAATTTCTGGCCGGCCCATGGAACTATGGCTCGCCGCGCTCACGTTGCTAGTGGGATAGGGTCAGCGGTGCACCGGGATTTTCCGCTTTCTGCAGCAGGAGAAGCACCTGGCGCACTGCTCCTTTACCACAGCTGTCTGCAAAGTTCGGACTGTCAGAGCGAGAGCACGTGCCCGAAGTGAAGGAATACGTCACAATGGTGGGTGCATGTGTGGCTCTCGCAGGCCTCGGTCGGGGGGACTGATGGCAGCCTTTGGTTTCGGGATCTGCACAGCGGGACTGCCCCTCACCCGTTCTTTTCTCTAACTTTTTTATTGTGTAAACCTTAAAATCCACATAGTTTTAATCGCTTAAACTATTGTGTGTGTTTTTTTAAATAACTTGTTATCAGCACTTCATATACCACGAGTTTGAAATCTGTGAGCAGAGACCTTAAAGGTGATCGGCGCTGTTGCCTAGTTTCAAGCTTAGCTCTTAAAGTAGGGTTCTGTAATTTTTCAAAATAAACCATCCATTTTTTATCGTTCTTCATAATACTTAAGAGTTACCAATCTGTTGTAAACTGGGCCAGTCATGTAAATCGTTCTTTTCTCTTTCTTTCTCAGTGCCCATCTCATACCTAGCAATCGTTCAGCTTCATGCTCAGCAAGCATTTTCTCTATGCATGCTTTCTTCACAGGGCTATTGCAAAGGTATTAAGTGCCTTAGGAAAATCTTTCAGACCCTTATGACCCTGCCATGAGAATTTAATAATTAGGTTCAACAAGTATGATAACACCCTCCCAGAATACATCATACTTTTAAATATTAAACTTTATTTTGTATGTGTGCAGGACTTAACAAATTTTCTTTGAATTTAGCAGCCAGCAAGTAAGACCTCTCTTGCTGCTCCTGCTGCCTTCACCCAACAGTTGTCTTTACGGTAGTTTGGAACAGAGAAGGAATCTCTTCTGAGTTCTGCCACAGCTCATTAGGGCCCAATTTATTAAGAAGTTTTCCCATTCTAAGTCTGCGCAAGAGCTCAGTAAATCAGGCCCTCGATATGTTTATTTGATTTTATCACACAATAACGTAACTATCTCTTATATCTCAACAAATAGGTGTGACCTACATGGAGCGGTGGGTACACCCCTAAACAAAGGCATGGGGAGGGGTGACCTGCATGGAGAGGCAGGTGCTCCTACTCTTTTCGCCTTGCTGGGCAGACTGGATGGACCATACTGGTCTTTATCTGCTTATCTAGCTATGTATTACTGGCAGAAACAAACGAGTCTTCTCCCCCTTCCACCACCAAAACATTTGTCAACAGTGTATCATCGGTTGTTTACTCCTTCGAAAAGTAGAAAGACTGGGGGATACATACAGAGGCTACGTGTCAATGCGGTGTCGAGACTAATCAGAGAAAATACTTTTTCATTCAATGCATAATTGAACTCTTGAATGCGTTATCAGAGGGTGTAGTAAAAGCTGTTGGTGTAGCTGGCTTTTAAAAGATGTTTGGACGAGTTCCTGGAAGAAAAGTTCATAAACCATTATTAAAGAGAACCGGAGAAATCCACTGCTTACCCATGGGACAAGAAACATGGAATCTATATACCTTCTGGCAACCTGACAGGTACTTATGACCTGGTTTGGCCATTGTTGTAAACAGGATACTGGGCTTGATGGACCTTTGGTTTGATGCAGTATGCTATTTCTTTTTTTTATTTTTTTTTTATAAGCTTTATTTATCAACACCATGCAACAAAGGTAAGCAATAGAACAAACAAACTCCAGGTGGGGTCGACTCTTATCCCCATCCAGGAGAACAAATAACAAATACCGGTGCATTTTTCAATGTTCCCATTTAGTATCCCCTTCCCGCCCCCCTCCCCCACCCAACCACCCTCCCTTGGTCGTGGCCACACCGGGGGACCCCATAACATATATCCCCAAGGCCACACCCCGACAGTCCGAGGAGTCGCCTAGGAGTCTAATTGCAGCACTTCGGTCCTACTACGAGAACTCAGACTCTGAATATAGGGGTCCCACAGCAACTGAAAATGTGGCCAGCGCTTAACATTACCTCTGGCATATCTAGCCTCCATAAGCATCATCTGATGGAAGGCGTTACGCCACTCCCAAAAGGAGGGCGGATTCTGTTCCCGCCAGCTGTGCAGTATAGGACCTTTACCCACCAGACAAGCCTTGCGCACTAACAATCTCTCCCATTTGCTCTTGGGCTGTAGGAGGCGCAAGTGATCCAGGAGAACTAAAGAGGCGTCCCAACATACCCTCTGTCCCAATATCCTCTCCATAAATGAGCCTATTCTTGTCCAATACTGCCTAATAAGCCGACACCCCCACCACATATGCAGCAAATGTGGTAGCGGCGCCGCGCACCACGGACAATGCCCGTCCGGGGTAAGATGGGAGCGAAAAGCCCGTCTGGGAGAGAAATGCACCCTAGTAAGGGATTTATACTGCATCTCTCGCCACCGAACTCCCACCGCCAGCTCCCCCACCCGCTGCAGGGCTTTCAAAAGTGTACCCGGGACAATCTCCCTTCCCATCTCCGCAGCCCATGCCTGCTCCACTGAATGGTATTCTGGAGAAGGTCGGTATGGAATCAAGCGAGCTTTCAACAGCCGAATAGAGGCGGGGTTCCCCCACCCAAATCAAAGAAGTCCAAGATCTTCGCCGAGCGGTCGGCCTGCAACTCCTCTTCCGGCAGGGAGGCTACATAATGTGAGATCTGCATATATGCAAAGTAATGGCCAGCCCCCAGATCATATTCAGTACAGAGTGACCGAAACTTCTGGCAACGCCCAGACGGTTCCACCACATGACCCAAACTATGAAGACCCTTCCGCGCCCACTCACAGAATATCGCATGGTCCATTCCCGGAGTAAAAAGAATGTTACCGTGAATCGGCAGCCAACTGGAGACCTTCCAGTTTGTTCTCCAATAAATGTTTAGCTGTCTCCAAGTTCGACGCACCGGTGCGATGAGTATACTCTCAGCTAAGTTACCGGGAGACAGATGGTATTCCAAGTGTAAGAGGGCGAGCAAAGAGATTGGAGCAGCAAAAGCCTCCTCTAACGCCAGAGGAGTGTAAACCTCTGTTCCCCCCAGCCAGTCCCCCAAGTGCCGAGCCTGACAGGCCAGAGCGTAAGCACCCAAATCAGGGAGCCCCAGACCTCCGTGCCTCCAACTCCCCACCAAGCGGCGAAAGGGGATACGTGCTTTTGCCCCCCCCCCCACAAAAAGCCACCAATAAGTCCCTCCATCCGCTTCAGATCCTTTTGCAGAAGCCAAACGGGCAACGTTTGCAGCCAGTAGAGAACCCTTGGTAAAACGACTAACTTAACCGCCGCAATTCTCCCAGACAGAGACAGCGGGAGAGGTCGCCAGGCTTGCAACTGAGCTTGGATGCTCTGAAGAATTCGACAAAGGTTACACCCATATAACTGGGAAGGCTGACCTGTCAATAAAATACCAAGATATTTAAAATGATGGACCGCCCACTTGAGAGGGAAGGGCCCCTGCCAACTACCCCTCACCAATCCCGAGATGTCTAATGCCTCAGATTTATCCTTATTGATATGTAAACCTGCGAAGTGACCGCATTAAGCTGGCGAGGAGGTCATCAGCAAAAGCTGACAGTTTAAAAACGGTAGTACGAATACACACTCCTTGTATCTCCCGCGAGGACTCCACCCGACGAATGAACGGGTCCAGAGAGAGGACAAAAAGCAGCGGGGAGAGAGGACAACCCTGTCTGGTCCCCCGATGCAGCGGAAAAGTTTCCGAGAGCACCCCATTACAACAAATCGCCGCAACCGGATCATAGTAGAGACTTCTAACCATGGCATAAAAAGAGCTTCCAATCCCATAACGAGGCAGCCGATGCCATAAATACTGCCAATCCACCCTATCGAAAGCTTTCTCTGCGTCGAAACTAATTAGTAAAGACGGGAGACGCCTACTCTGTACCCATTCCAACAAAGCTAAAATCTTTCTCAAATTGCGGACCGCATACCTCCCTTTCACAAAACCCACCTGAGAGTCATGAATCAAATGCCCCAGTACACTCGCTAAGCGGTCCGCCAGAATTTTCGCCAAGATTTTAAGATCAAAATTAAGAAGAGAAATAGGGCGGTAAGACTCAGCACACAACAAATCTTTCCCTGGCTTAGGAAGCAGGATCATATGAGCCAAGTTACTACCCCATCGAAATGTACCCTGCTCAGACCTCCGAGTATAAACTGCCACCAGCAGCGGAGACACCAGGCCAGACAAAATCTTGTAAAATTCCGCCCCCAGCCCATCCGCACCGGGGGTTTTGTAACAACTCGCTTTAGCAATAACATTTTGCACCTCCAGTACTGAAATCGGCTGATCTAGTTGCAACCGCTGCTGGTCAGTCAATTGGGGTAAGTCCAACCCTTCCAAGTATTCTGACATCCGCCCTGGAGAGCCCGGGTCTGCCGTGTAAAGTTTCTGGAAAAACAAAAGAAAAACACGGGCTATCTCCGGGCTCTCCCTGTGGAGGACCCCCTTATCATCTTTTAACGCATGCACCAGCGTAGACCCCCTGGAGCCCCGTAAACATCGGGCCAGCAGCCTTCCTGGTTTATCTCCATGGCAATAAAGCTGATATCTATAATACATAACCGACCTTTTAGCCCGCTGATGCAAGAGGTCATTCAACGCCGTCTGCGTCTCCCAAACCTGTTTCTTCAAGGCCACACTGGGGTTATTCGCCCATTTCCTCCGCTGCTGAGTGACTAGGCGCTCCAATCGGATGATACATTCTGCCATAAGTCTTCATTTTCGCGCCAAAAAAACAATAATGTCCCCACGCAAGACCACTTTCGCCGTCTCCCAAATCAGCTCAGGATCCTCGCAATGACCTCTATGATCCTCCTCAAATTCTTGCCAACGCCTCTGTATGAACTGGCGGAACTGAGAGTCTCTATATAGTTCCAAAGGAAACCGCCACAGTCTTGTTGCCATGTGAGCAGCGCCCCAACGCAGTTGGATCCAAATAATGGCATGATCGGAAATTTCCGCCGGACCTATCTGCGCTTCGTCAACCAAAGCGAACAAACTCTGCGAGGTCAACAAATAATCAATACGTCCGCTAGAGCTGTGTGCACGAGATTGATGTGTGTAGTCTCTTTCAGTGGGATGCAACAGTCTCCATGGCTCCACCAAACCCAACCTGGCCCTCAGACCATTTAAGGCTCGAGCCCCTTGAGATCTCTCCCTAGGCCCCTCACCCCTGGATGTGTCCATCTCCACATCCAACACTCCATTAAAATCCCCTCCCAAGATCAGTGGGAGCTCCGGAAGCTGCTCCACCTGGGAGGCCAACCTAGAATATAAAGCACGGTCCAACACATTAGGGCTATAAATATTACCAAGAATAACGGGTCTGCCTTCCAGGACGCCATGTAGCAGTATAAATCTCCCGGTTGGATCCACTATTTCTCTGATAACATCAAAGCGTATACGCTTATGTAGCAGTATGGCCACCCCCCCTTTCTTATTCTGGGCCGGCGCCCCCCATACCTGTCCCACCCAAAATTTACACAATTTAGCATGCTCCTCGGTTGTCTGGTGGGTTTCCTGGAGGAAGGCAATATCAGTTTTCTGGCGCGCTAGAGCCTGTAGAATTTTTGTTCTTTTAATCGGGCTCCCCAGGCCACACACATTCCACAAAGTAATCTTCAGTCTGGGATAACCTCATTCCAATATCTTAATAAGGTATCCAACCTTATCCCGGGAAGAACCCCCCCAGCCTGGGGCTCCCCCCACCCGATACTCAAATATTCCCCCAATGCCATGGGGCTCCCGGTGTGACGCGACCATGTTCCCACCCCCCTCCCATTCCCCGACCTACCCCCCCCACCCGCCCCCCCTCCCCCTTATTAGCTACCCCAATCCCTCCCACTATACCCCCGTTCCCCCCCCTCTACCCACAAGTCCCTAACCCTATCTACTCCAGCCAGCCTGTCCTAGGTCGGTTGACTTCCTATAGCAATTGGGCCCACCCCCCTAAGATACCTCTGCAACCTTTCCCCAGACTAGACCCCGATTTCCCCCTTTACCCACACCCGCCTACTCTCTCTTATTACACAACCCTAGTTTTACCCACGACCCCCCCGACTCTCCCCACCGGTTTCAGAATAGATCCTATGGGCCTCGAAGTCCTAAACCCATCCCCCCATTAGAAATTATCAGGTCTAAAAAATTCACCTGGGCAAGCTCTCCCTTAACATACAGGAGGAGTAACAGCAATCGCATAGCACCTAAGTGCAATAACTACAGGGGATCTCTCCACCCCCCCAAATACACTATCCGCAAATACTATGGTCAGCGCTCTGGAGGGAAGAGGAAGAAAAGCAAAAACTAGACAAGAAATACCAAAGCTCAAACAGGCGTAACATTATATGCTACTCTCCCTCCCCCCCTCCCTCCCCAGCCGCTAACCCCGTCAAGCACCAATATCGGGGATTCCCCTGAGGCATTTACCCCCCCTTCCCCTCTAGAACCCCCCTCCATCACCCCAGGACAAGAAGTGGGACAATAAATAGATAAACCCCTCCAAGGCCTATCCCCAGTACCCAGCACTTCGTGCTACACCCACGGTGATGCCAAACCCCTCTATTCCCCCTCTCCCCCACCTCCCCTTGCCCAGACCCATCCCCCCTCCCCACAACTTACCAAGCCCATCAACCCCAGTAGATTCCACCTCCGATAGAAGGAGATGCAGACAGAAAAAAAAAAGGATTGAAGAGGGGGCATCAACAGAAGGGAGGGGAAAGAAGAAGAAAAATCACACTCTGGGCTCAAGGACAAACTCGGGGGGGAAAGACACCATCCCCCTTTCCAAACACTTTCCCAAAAATACCACTCCAGCATAAGTCCTGTGACAATCATGTCCACTGTGCCTTCATTTCATCTCACAGGCCGTAGCACAATTACGCCGTCTGTTATCCGCGACGAAACTTATTGCACCATAAACTGGATCCCATCAGTCTCGCCTCCATCTTCACGGCACCGCTGTCGATGGTTCAGCCAGTTGCTCTAGCCATGCGCGAGCCTCTTCCGATGTACCGAGGAATCTCGTCTGTCCACGATGATCCACCCGCAGTTTAGCCGGGTATAGTAAAGAGAAGCGGATCCCCTTATTCGCTAGCTGAGCACATATGGCCGAAAAAGTTCTACGCTGTTGGCTCACCAATAAAGAGTAGTCCTGGAAGACCAAGATGTGGTCGAATTCGTCAGCTTGTCTCCGACGAGCGCAGGCCGCTCTCAACACCATCTCTTTCTGGCGGTAGTCAAGAAAACGGGCTATCACTGCATGTGGCCGCTGCGCTTGGTCTCGCTTCGGGCCCAGTCTGTGCACCCGATCTAGAGCTATAGGATGCTCAACTGCCTCATTCAGGAGCTTTCCTATCCAAGTTGAAAGGTAGTTGGAGAGGGCAGTATCCGCTACCGTCTCGGGGATTCCGATAAACCTCAGGTTTTTTCTGCGGCTCCTGTTTTCCAAATCTTCTAGCTTTTCCCCTTGCTGCGATACAAGGGCCTCCAGTGCGCGCACTCTAGCCGTCAAAGAGTGCTGGGCATCCTCCACTCCTGATATCCTCGTTTCAGCATGCTCCAACCGCCCCGTAAATTCCGCAATTTTCTGGGCCACAGAGTTCAGCTGATCCCCGAGCTCACTGAAGCGCTCATCTAAAGCCCGCACTACCGCGGCACTCACTTCAGCCACCATGCTGCTCTCGCCCTCAGACCCGGGACTCTTCGGCGCTCCGTCCGCCATCTTTAAATCAGGTCCTCGTGCTTTCTCCCTCTTAGTCGATTTTGTAGCCATCGGGTGTCTTTCAGCACGCAAAGATGGCACTGCTATAATCCCACTATTGTCCTTGCAGTTTTTTGAAGTAGCCAGGGGCATTCGGCTGCAGTTTGCGAGAATTTATAGCTGCTTTGCGGGGTGGGAACCCGGAGCTGATCTACACCGCGTCTGATCAGCTCAGTTTCATACCAGAAGTGGTCCAGTATGCTATTTCTTATGTTCTTATTCACTTGATAGTTGTGTGTGAGGCATTTGCTGCTTGGCTTCACCTTTTTTAGTATCAGTATGTCAGGGTGCGGGGGTGGGGGGTGGGGGTGGGGAGGAGAGATTAGCATGAAAGAGAGGTGGACAGGTACTTTGTCCTCAGCCAGTCTGCCGCTCTCTGTTGCCCATTCCCCCCTCATCCAGCTCATCCCCAGCGATCTCAGTTGTGTCACTGGCCCATTGCTCCCATCCAGTTAACCAGTCCCTCCTTTCCCTTTTTTTGCACAATGTCTCTTTTTTATTAATCCTGTCGGGCTGTCTTGGCTGCAGCAATGGACTTTTTTTCATCTGCACCAACCACATTGCTGCTGAGCTCTCAGTGAATTTGAACCACGTGGGGCTGGAATTGCTCTTTGATCTCACTGTGTCAAGCCTCGCAAGATTTGAAACTGAGAGATCAAGCTCTTCTGCACAGCTTGAATTCACTGCAAGCTCAATGGCGTGGTGTACTTATCGGGACAGCCTGTTTCTATTTGGTAGGCAGGCAGGATTTAAGGGCACAAAATGCCAAGTGCTAGGATTCAATTTCTAGGTGCCATGGTGATCTGTTGCCTGGGATTTGTCGAGCTTTGGGCCAATTTCTCCAGATAGGTCAGTTTTGCGCATACCACGACAGTTGAACCTCCCTCCTAAGCCAAGGTAGGTGGAGTATGATCTTAGTCTCTCAGATTTACTGCTACCACTTGTCGTAGCACTTACATCGTGCCAAAGAGCTTCCTTCTGGAGTTCCTAAGATGAAATATGTATAGGCAACTTGTCAAGGTGCAATTGGAAATTCCTCATAATCTGGCCCACATTTTTTTGGTCTCTGACTGCATTTCTTGGTATTTAAGGAACTTCTCCTTCTTCACATGCTATCACAGAATAATCACGTGGAGCAGACACCTCTATTATGTATGCCATTCCGATGTTTTTCTCCTTTGTCAGGTTTCTTTGCATCCAGCTTCTTATCCATCAGAATGGGAATGTCCTAAAGTATCATCATTTCATCATTCTCTGTAGTTCTCTTAGGATCATGATCCCAGTGTTTTTCTGGTGTTTATTTATTTAGACAGACTTGTATACCACCTTATCCTTCAATCAAGGTGGTTACGTAACATCACAATTGGAGGGTTACAGTTAACATTAGGGTACATGTAAACATTTAGACAGTACAGTTACATAACAGCATTTAGACAGTATAATTAAAGGTATAGCAATTTTATAGTGTTTACAAAGTTTCCGGTGGGTGAGGCTTGCCACCTAATTGTGCCTTTCTGCTAGCAGAAAATTTCTGTTCAGAATTTTGCCACCAGTTACTAGATGAGTAACATGATTCTTTCTTACAGAATCTTCATATGTCTGTTTTACCATTTTTCTCTGTGCACACTGTGAACCCTCTCGTTCATAATCCACTATCCAGGGCTAAAACTATCACTCCTTAGATTTCATTTCACCTTCTTTAACCATTCATGTGTCTGGTCTTTATTGACAAATGATTCCTGGAGTAACACTTTATATTTCCCACTGTATTTATGCATTTGCCATTTGTTTTTCTTTGTCTGCTGATCTAATTCTATTAAAGTTTTTTTTCTCTTGTTTTGCAAATTCAATTGCTTCCTTTGCTATGTATGTTGGTGTATTCTTACCTATCTTTTTTACCGATTCTCTTCGGAATGCTTGTCCAAGTTTAATGATGGAGACAGATTCTGGACGTTTATTTTCATATTTCAGCACTTTTTGTGTATTTGGATCTGATGGTGATGTTAAGTAGGCCCAAAGGCCTATGATAGTAGCTTGGTATGTATAATCAATTTCTATGAAGCCCAGTCCTTTTGGCTGTAGGAATGTACAGTCTTGGTATACACTAGTTTTTATAACTTACCTCATGGCCATGGAGGAGTTTTCTTGTTCGTACATCCAGTTTCTCAAGATCTTTATGAGGCCAGTCTACAAATCCAAAGCTATATGAGAGTACAGGAATTGTCAGGTGATTAATGGCTTGTATCTTATTCCTAAATGGCTTGTATCTTATTCCTAAATAAATAAATAAAAATTCCATGATATTAAAGCACTTTTCATTAATAATTTTAATTTCCTGTAATATTCTTTACTGATCTATTCTCTTAGTAATTTGTGCTTGATTGTTGCTTCTTCCTCTACTTCTAGGTATTTATTTATGCCTTATTATTCAAGTTCCCTGATATTATAAACTTCACTCAGGGAGATGTTTCAGTTTTGCTCTATTTTCCTCTAGGAAGGATTGCCTTAGCACATTTGTCAAGGCTAAAAGTCATCTAGATGTCATCTGAGAACTTTTTCACTGCATGGAGTTTCATTAATTGTTATTAACTGGAACTGTAGAACTTCAGGTCATCTACGATATGTAAGTGTGATATTATCCCTGGGTTGTTACCTTTAGGATTAAGGCTGAATCTGTATCCCAAGGAGTTAATGAGAGTACTCAGTGGATTAAATGCCATACAAAACAGAAATGGTGACGGGGAGTCTCCCTGAAATATCTTGTTGACAAGCCTTGCTTTGCGGTGTCATAGTACTGCTGAGACATTATAGAGACGTTATAGTATATGGTATGTGCCAGTCCTTTATGAAAATATACTGTTACTTCTTGCAGGCTATTCATATCTCCAGAAATAGAAGCAGATTGCTTTGCTATCTTTTCAGAATGGTTCCTTAACTGGACTGGTTCTAGTCCCTTATCCCAGACCATTTAAGTGTTCAAAATGTTTAATATTTAAGGAAAAATTGTACATACCTGATAATTTTCTTTCCTTGAATCCTTCTAGACCAGCCCGGCCTTGTAGGTTATGTTCCCTTGCCAGCATATGGAGGCAGACCTAAGAAACTCTCAATGATGCCATCATTAGCCTGCTTGTGCAGCACTGAGAAAAGCTAGTATGACACTTTTCAAGGAGTAAGCAAGACTGGAAAAAATCTCAGAAAAAATCTGAAATAAATAAATAGTGTTGGTAACCAACAATCCCACATTGGAACAGTTAACTTTAACAAGTATTTGGCTATCTTACCACAATGAATTCAGTGTCAAGTCATGGTACTAACAGTGTAGTTAACGGCAGTTGAACTCCCAGAACTGTAGAAAGAGTCTTCCAGGGCAGGTCCTGGACTGGTCTAGCAGGATTCAGGGAAAGAAAATTATCAGGTATGTAAACTTTTTCCTTCCTTCTAGTTGCATCAGTGCCTAATGACACAGCCCTGTCACGTTGAGAGCCACTCTGTTTTTGCAAATTCCGCCTTGCTTGTTGATATATGCCACCACTGTGGGCATTGTTGAACACCTGGCAGTAGGTATGTAAAATTTCTCCATCCTTATCATCCTGCTAGATAAGTCCAGATGAGTGGCTTACGAGGTGGCAGAACTGTGCTGTTGGGAATCCCGCATAGTAGGGTTCAACAACCTACAAGTGGGCTTCTTAAGTTGAAACATGGTGGATTCCATTGAAAGGGTAGCTGAGCTTTCCCACCTTCAACCTCACAGAGCAGAAGTGTGACCTTCCAGCATTTGACCTGATGGCTACTCAGGTGAATGCCAAAGTGGCAAACTTTTCAGCTGCAAGAGGGATCTGCAGTTGGTGGGCTTGGATGCTCTGCTCCAATTGTGGCCTAAGAGGGACTCCTGTATGTCTCCCCCACCCTCCTGTGTTAGAGCTGCCTTCCGTGCAATATTTGATCTCACCCGGGCTTGGTGACTTTGGTGGCCCTGGATTGGCTGTGCAGATCTTGGTATGCGGATCTCCTAAGCCTGTTGGTCCCTCTTCTATTAGCCTCTCTTTTGAGGTTTCTTGGCAAGGCTCTCTGGTGATGGAGGACCCCATTCCCTACTTGCTTACAGCCTGGCCCTTGAGAGGTGTAAGCTGTCCAAGAAGGGCTTCTTTGGAACAGAAGTCATTACCCTGCTCAAGGCCCGTAGGACTTCTGCTTCCTTGGATTGTGTGAGAGTAAGGAGAGCTTTTGAGAGGTGGTGTGCCTCTTGGGCTCTAGAGGCCAGGAAGGCAGACATAGTCTCTCTGTATTGTCTTTCTAGCAGTCTGGGTGGACCAGTGTTTGGCTCTGAACTCTTTCAAAGTTCAGGTGGCAGCCCTAGCATACTAAATACCCGTACTACTGTAATGCCGCAAAAATATTATTACAATAACACACAAAATGTGGCCTGCAAAATTACCTTCAGTGGGGCTCTATCCCACTACTAATTATTAGATACACTTTACATTGGCAGCAATTATATAAAGAGGCTCAAATCTTACAATGGTTAATATCACAGCATCAGAGTTTTCTAGACCACTTGCTACTGCATTCATCATCGCCCCATTTGCCTTTATGAAGTATTAATATCAATATTAATGTCCATGTTTTAAGTGCCAAAAATCTATATTCTTCAAGATTTTTTATAACTATCTCAGTAAATACATATGCCACTTATTTCCACATTCTTCATTTGTGCCATTGTATATATAGTGGCTGCCAGACAACACATCTAAAGTTGCCTCCGACCCCAGCTGGTGGTTTCGCCACCCCTTCATGGCTTCTACACGGAGACTTTTTCACACCACACTGCTCATATGATGGCAGTGGTCATGCCCAATATGGATGTCTGCAGGGACATCTACAAAGCCATCCTTGGAATAGGATGGCTATGTAGATGTCCCTGCATCATTCACTATGTCAAGTACAAATTGTGATTGTAAACTCTCTAAGGATAATGAAATAACTACATTCCAGTACAGTAACTTGGCCTTGACCTACAAATAAAAATCATAAGCTAAATCTGAATGGAGTCTTAAGGGCTTGTTTACTAAGCAGCGGTAGTGGCTTCCAACCAATATTGGAGCCGCGGCCCTATTGAATTCAATGGGGCTGCGGCTCCAGTATTGATCGGAAACTGCTACCGCTGCTTTGTAAACAAGTCCCTTAGACTCTCCCTTTGTATAAGAAAATCTTGATTTGATTTCAGCATTCAATTCAGTCAACCATGTGTGTGTTCTTTAATTTTATATTTACATTTTTATTTAACATCTTATACCATCATCCTTTTCTGGTTATACAATTGTAAGGATAAAAATTCACATCTGATATTCACAAATATCACTCTTACAATACTCAATTTTACAAACTTATACAAATTGTTAACAAATTATGTACATCCCCCCCTATACATCTTATTTCCTATCACGTTATTTCTTACATATACTCTTCCCTCTCCCCCTTTTCCATCTTCTTATGCCTCTTCTATTACGACATCAATTACCCTGCACACAGTTCCCCTTGTGTTTGTCTCCATCTTTCATACGTACTCCGTTTGTCATGACATTTTTCACCTCTGAATATTGTCGGGCAATCGCTTCTAACATCAGATATATCCAGTCAAGCCGCTTGGTAATCTCTGTGCTTTCTGGCAGCACACTCTCTTTCCACAATCTAGCCATACTCATCCTGGCTGCAATAACACACATTCGTGCAGGCATTCGGGCTTCCTTTACCACTCCCTTCATGGGCAGTTTAAGCAAACATGTTTCTGGTTCCAGTTCCCATCCCCCCATCTCTTCTGTTATATCCCTCACTATTCCTCAATATGTTCGTGCTTCGGGGCAGCTCCACTATAGGTGGAAAAAACCTCTCTCCTTTCCACACTCCCTCCAACACAACCGTCCTCCCCCCCCCCTCCCATCTTCCAAATTTTCTGTAGTCTTACTTGGTCTTAGTACATCCGAAACAAGACCTTTGTAGACATGTTCCCTAATAGGCGTGGCTACCGTAATTTGCTTTGTAGCCTCCAACACCTAGAGCCACTTCCCTCTATCCTTGTCTCTGCCCATATCCCTTTCCCACCTGGCACAAAACGGTGCCTGTCTTTTCCAGGTGGCTATTAGTATTTTATATATTGCTGATAGGAGCCCATTATTGCCCTCCCAAGTTGAGTATAGCAGATCAAAAGCTGTTCTTTGCTCCCATCTCTTCCCTTTACTCTGGTTGGACCTCACATAATGGCACACCTGAGCGTAATAGAATTCATGCTCCCTCATAAGTGAAAATTGGTGGTGTTTTTAGTTTCCCCTCCTCATCCAAAACTTTTCCCACTTTGTCTAAGCCCATCTATTGCCATGAAATAGACCTGACTCAAGACCGAACACAATTTAGGATAGCTATCCAGAGGGTCGCCATGAGGCGACTCCGACTCGACGGCACTTAACAACAACAACATCTCTTGCCACTCTTGGTAGGCCGCATACATTCGTCACGGTTGGAACACATCATTAAAACATAGTGGGGTATGCCAGTCTATCGTCCCTTTACCACATAAACACTCTCGTTGCTGTTTCCATATGGAAATAGTATTGTTAATAAAGGGCGATCCTGAACTTTTCTCCCCTTAATTGCTCTGAGCCAAATCTTTTTGTCCAATGGTATCTCTCCCCCTAATTCCCTTTCAATTCTTGCCCATTGTGGCCCATTTTTCCCCTTCTCCCACTTTACCTGCCACCTTAACATTGCACTTACATAATACCCCTTCAAGTTAGGAACTCCTAGCCCACCTTGCTTGGGGGGGTTGCATAAGCACCTCTTTTGTGACTCTAGGCGGTCGCCTGCGCCAGATGAAATAAAAACAAAAATTTTCTGCCATGTATGGAGGATTGAATCTGAAATTACTATTGGAAGAGACATGAACAGGAATAGCAATCTTGGGAGAATATTCATTTTTACCATTGCAATCCGTCCACACAAGGCAAGAATATCCTCTCCCACCTCTCCAGGTCACTTTTTATGTCTATCCACAATCTATCATGATTTAGGGAGTATAGCTCTTTCCATTGAGTTACAATCTGAATACCTAGATAGCGAATTGCTCTTTTGGCCTATCTAAATGGAAAAGCCTCCTGAAGGTGGCCCTCCAACCCTACCTCTAACACAATACCCAGTATTTCTGTCTAGTGACATTCATTTTATACCCCAATAGATAACTGTATTTTCTGCCCAATCTTGTATTCCTCAGGGCTCACTATTACTCCTCTTATATCCTTTTTCCCCCTCACTCTTTCAGCCAAGGGCTCGATTACTAAGGCAAAAAATAGCGGGGAAATGGGGCAGCCCTGCCGGGTACCCCTATATCTGAAAGTGTCTTTCCATAACACGTGACCCTCCATGTATGTGCTTAACAAATCAATATATCGTCACTTCTCAGAGCTTCATAAACTACAAAGCAACCACAGTATGTCAGCTCCACTACTTCACCTTGAGACTATAACTTTTCCCTTATTGAGATCACCTTGACTATGCAACTCTTGGAGATAGCAACTAGGTCTCAGACTAGAACAAGGCTGTTATCTAAACTAGAAATTGTTGTTTAGATTCTATGCCTTCTGTTGCATCAATGACCCTAATACGTTGCTTTCCAATTGTTTGCTAGAGTCAGGTTGTCCTATGAATCTTTCCTTTTCCAGCTTCAACAGTGCTGGTTTTATTTGTAAAGGTTTAAAGGCAATGCTTATCTTATAGATCTTGCAAATCTTCCCAACGCCAAACATCAGCGCCGTCGCGTTTCACTTATGAAGCGTTTCTTCAGGGGATCTTGAGTTCATACGTCTTATTGCATTCCTCATATAAACCTGATTATTTCACCGAATTCGGCAATGTTGCCTTCCGTTCAACATTGAAACGCCACGCAAAGATTCATAGGACAACCTGACTCTAGCAAACAATTGGAAAGCAACGTATTAGGGTCATTGATGCAACAGAAGGCATAGAATCTAAACAACAATTTCTAGTTTAGATAACAGCCTTGTTCTAGTCTGAGACCTAGTTGCTATCTCCAAGAGTTGCATGGTCGAGGTGATCTCAATATGGGTACCCCTATATAGCCTCAACTGTTCTGAATATAGGCCATTCACCCTTATTCAAGCTATTGGCGCGGCGTATAATGCCTTGACCCAAACTATAAATCTCAGCCCTAGACTCACCCTTTCAGCACTGCCACCATAAAGGCTCATTCTATCCAGTCAAATGCTTTTTCAGCATCGACTGCTACCAATATCAAAGTTCTCATTTCCTGCCCGGGCTTTCAAGATTAAGTTCAAAAGCTTTTGCACATTATCTCTCGCTTGGCAGCCAGTTATAAATCCCGCTTGATCCTCTCCTACTACTCTCTCTATTACCCCATGTAGTCTGTTCGCTAATACTTTTGCTAGTATCTTAGCATCTACATTTATTAATGATATGAGTCTTTATGAACTACATACTGTTGTGTCCTTTCCCAACTTAGGGATCATAGTGATGCCCGCCTCCACCATGTAGTGCAGTACCCGGCCTATCTCCATTGAATACCCTTACCATGCAGTTCACAGAAGGTTGCTGTATATCCATCCAGTCCGGGAGCTTTCCCTTTTTTCATACTCTGTATGGCTAAACCCACTTCTTTACTTGTTATTAGTCTGTTTGATCTTCCCCCAGCTCAGGTGGTAAGCTCTTCAGCATACTGTCTTGTAGCTAGGTCTTTATACCTTTCTGGTTAGCTCTAAGCTCACTACTATAGATCTCCTGATAATACTTGTGAAAAATATCTTGTTTTTCTTTCTCAATATATTTCAACTCTCCTCGCTCATCTCTGATGTTGATTACACAGGTACACTACCAAAAAACTGCCTCCAGTTTTGCAACTGATTCCTATAGATTTTGGGGTGCTGAATCCAGGAAAAATAGCCAAAATGTTCCATCATGTCACATTTTCTTGCAAAATTAGATTTCTTACCCATATAAGGAATGTTCACATAATTTCTTTTTAGCCGACTGCAGTTTATTTTCTTGGCCCAAAATAGAGGTTGTAATGGTTAACTAACTAGAAACACTCCCTCATGATATTTTAGAGTGTTTTGTATTCATTTTATACATTAACAGGACAATTGGGAGGCGGGGGGCTAAATCCAGTACTCGCGCTGGCGCATGTTCTTTCCTGTTCGCTTCGCCTCGTTCGCTCGCTCAAACACGGTGGTTGCGACATGAACGTTACTGTCAAATTTCAGTTTCTTGCAAGTTCATTATTACCTTTTGTTTGCTCAGTCGTAATCCAGCTTTATTCCGAAGTGGTTCACTACAGTTGTAGTTTGCAGTGCTGTGTATTTGTGATGGCTCATAGAGCCAGAGGTTGCGTCAACTCTCCGGACAGTTTTTGTTTTATTTGTGGGGAATATACCGTGAAAAAGCGGCAGAGGAACATTTCTGCATTTATTAAAAAAGTATATTTCGCCTATTTCGGTTTGAAGTTAGGCGATCAAGACAAACCGTGGGCTCCTCACAAAGTGTGCAAGACATGTGAGGAAGATCTACGCTTATGGATGAAAAGTAAAAAACAAGCATTTCGTTTCGGAATACCTATGATGTGGCGTGAACAAAGAGACCACAACAGTGACTGCTATTTTTGCTCTTGCATTGTGAAGGGATACAACTTAAAAAATAAGAACGTAATAAGTTACCCCAACCTTCCCTCAGCAATTAGGCCTATGCCTCATAGCAACGAAGTACCTGTGCCTGAACCACCAAAATCTTTGGATCATATTTGTGTGGACGGTTCTGATCATGATGAGACTCATCAGATGGCTTTTCCCGATGAGTCCAGTACTTCCGAGTTTGAAACTGAACCAGATCCGAAACCTGAACTTTTCTCTCAAGCTGAATTGAATAATTTAGTTCGGGATTTAGAACTCCCAAAAGATGCTGCCCAACTGCTAGGTTCTCGGCTTAAACAGAAAAATCTATTGTCACCAGGAACAACTTTTTATTGGTACCACAACCACGAGACACAATTTTTGAAGTATTTCAGCAAAGAGGAAGATTTGGTATTTTGCAACGATATATACGGAGTGATGGAAAAGTTTAAACTCAAGTATGATCCTGCTGAATGGTGGCTGTTCATTGATTCGTCAAAAGACAGCATAAAAGGTGTTCTTCTTCATAATGGCAACACATTCGCTTCAGTTCCTATTGCTCACTCTGTTATTCTCCAAGAAAAATACGAGAATTTGGCCCTGATTCTTCAGAAGATTCGTTATGATGAGCATAAGTGGATGATTTGTGGAGACTTTAAAATTCTATTCATGCTATTAGGGCAGCAATCCGGTTTCACCAAATATCCCTGCTTCCTTTGCTTGTGGGATAGCCGGGCCCGCGACCTACACTGGGGGAAAAAAGACTGGCCAATTCGGGAGTATTTGAGACCCGGTGAGAAAAATGTTCTTCATGAGAGCTTGGTACCTCGTGATAAAATTCTATTACCACCTCTCCACATTAAGTTGGGTCTCATTAAGCAATTCATCAAGTCCCTTCCAAAAGATGGTGAGTGCTTTCGGTACCTTTGCTCAAAGTTCCCCCAACTTTCTGAAGCAAAGCTAAAGGAAGGAGTGTTTGTTGGCCCTGATATAAGGAAACTCATTTCAGATGGAGTATTCGCTGAAACGATGTCTGAGAAGGAAAAAGAAGCCTGGGATTCCTTCAAGGATGTTGTTCTCAAATTCTTGGGGAACAGGCGGGATGAGAACTATAAGGATATTGTTGCCAGGATGCTCAATGCCTTCAAAGAACAAGGCTGTAACATGAGCCTGAAAGTCCATTTCTTGCACTCCCATGTGAACTACTTTCCCGAAAACTTGGGGGCGTACAGTGAAGAACAAGGTGAAAGGTTTCACCAGGACATCAAGGACGCAGAGAGAAGGTACCAAGGAAGATGGAACACCACTATGATGGCTGATTTCTGCTGGTTGCTGCTGCCGGAAACCCCAGATGAAAAATACGCCAAGCAGCGCACCAAGAGAAGCATTCGGGGGAAGAAGAAACGGGCCCACCAGGAGATTGATTGACCCAAGAATGACTTTAAAATCTAAACTGTGTTGACAAATATCGTGTTTTTACTAAACTTTGAAATAATTTGCTAGTTATTACCACAGTGTCGGATCTCATTTATTAGAATTTTATTTTCACACCATCGGGTGTTTGTCTTCATGTATTGCAATGGTGCGGTTTGCGTTTTCTATTCTTACATACATACCTGTACAACATTTTTTGCACATTTCTTTGCTTTGCTTTGTGTCTAACCTCGCTCTTATATGCTCAATGTTTGTGCACATGTATGTGGCTGTTTTAAGTGCAGACAATTTTGCTACCATCACAGTGTGTTTTGTTGACATTACTCTATTCTTATGTGCTGCCTTGTTACAATTTTCTTTATTCTTATTTGAATAACTACTAAACAATTAGTATAAAGAATTCATCCAAGAAACTTTTATCTCGATCGCACTCAATCTGAAACGTTCACCTCAAACTGCTAACCCAATGTAGCAAAAAATCTGTACGTGATGGAGCAAATTGGTTACCAGATTTGGATTCAGCGCACCAAAAAACATAAAAATCAATCGAAACATTAGAGGCAGTTTAAAAAAAATTTTTTTAGTGTACCTGTGTTATTTGTTGTTGTTTCACCCTGTCTTTAAGCCTGGGATGCCAGCAGCCGTCCCACCCTATTTCTCTATTCAAAATATGTTTGCTATGCCTTCTGGAGTTGAAATATAATCTCCTTATTCATAAGTTGCACTACTTGCCTTCTGACCTCCTCTATGCGCACTGCGTGCCTCTTGTCCCATCCCCCCTTGTTTTCCTTCTAATTGCTTTAATTCCTTCCTCAAATTCTCCTCCATTGCTTGCTTTATTTTCTTTTGGTATGTGGCTTTTGGGAACAATACCCCTCACACTATTTCTGTATCTACTGTCCCCCCCCCCCCCCAATCATTCTCTGCTAAATTTTCTTCAATAGCTGTCTTCACCTTTTGAAGCACAACTGCAGGGATTCATTCATTCTCCTGAATTTTAGTCCACTCTGCCTTCTCCCCCAACTTAGCTTTAACTCCACTGGGGCATGGTCTGTCCATGTTATATCCCCTGTCTCCACCCCCACTATATTAGGTACCCATAGACAGTCCAACCAGAGCATGTCAATGTGATTATAACGTCAGTGGGGTGCCGAATAATACGTATATGCCCCTCCTGACTCCTCCAGCTGTCCACTAAATTTAGCCCATCAGTAAGGAACTCTAAAGCCTTCCAGTCCGGTCTTCTGTTTCCCCTCCTTCCCCCATGAGTTATCGATCCTCGGTTCCCTTGTTATATTAAAGTCTCTCCCAAATATAATGAGAGCTTTAGCAAATGCGCCTAATTTCTGAAAGATTTCATCAAAAAATGCCCCCTGTTGTGTATTGGGGGCATACATATTTATTTATTTTGTTTATTTATTTCTCTTATATACCGCGCTCTTCGATATCAGTGCGATTTACATGGAACATATGAGAGTTTTACAGTGGGGGATTACACCGTAATTACATAGAACAGGTAACTCAACTTGGATAACAGCATTAACTATTTATATCTGAATGGTTAACAGAAAAGTATTTACACGTATTACATCACTTTGAGGGTGGTTACTTGTGGTCATGAAGTATTGTGAGTGGGGGAGTTGGTGTACCTTCTTCCGGGTAGCACTTGAGGAAGAGGTAGTGCTTCAGTGCCTTCCTGAATTTGGTTATATCTGGGATTGCTCGTATATTAGGTGGAAGGACATTCCAGCATCTGGGTGCGCAGAGACTGAAGGCCCTGTTTGCAGTTGCTTGTGTACAATGGGTCATTGCTTTGGGGATTACCAAGGTGTTTATTGCAGTAGATCGTCTGACTCTATTTGAGGGGGTGATGTGCGTGAGGCTGGCAAGTGAAGAGGGAGCGAGCCCGTTAATGGACTTAAATGTTAGTAGTAAGATCTTGAAGGTGATCCTGTAATGAATTGGGAGCCAGTGAAGACTTTTGAGGATGGGTGTTATGTGGTCTCGTCTCGAGGTCCCATTTAGAACCCTGGAGGTGTGGCATATTGGCCACACCTCCATGCCATCTATGAGCAGGTCCAAAAACAGATATCTTCCTCTCCTATCTTTTCTTTCCTGTTGGACCTCTACATGATGTCCTGCTGAGATTAAAATCCCAACCCCCTCTTTCCTCGTATGTCCCTGTTGTACCCATATGTATTCTTGGCTGTATCTTTTACTTTCAAGAGGCGTACTTGAGAATTTTTCAAATGTGTTTCTTGGATCTATACAATGTCTGCCTTTCTCCTTACCGCTTCCCTCGCCATTAAACTGTGTTTATTCCATGTTCTCAACCCATTCACATTGATGGAGACCAAACAACATTCTTTAGGTTTTCCCACACTTGCCATGTCTTGTCTCTAACTGAGACATGGCTCCTCCCAGTTGATACTGCATCTATCGCTGCTCTCTGTCAAGGGGGCTATCAGTTCTCCCACACGCCTCGTCCCACTGGCTGTGGTGGTGGTGTTGGGCTTCTACTTTCTCCCTCTTGCCAATTCCAAACCCTCCTGCTGCCTCAGTCTCACTCCTTTCTCTCCTTTGAAGTTCACGCCATCCACCTTTTCACTCCACTTCCTCTCCAGGTAGCTGTTATTTATCATCCTCCAGACAAGTCTACTTCTACCTTCCTTACTGATTTTGACTCCTGGCTTTCCTTCTTTCTGGATTCCTCTTTCCCCACTCTTATTCTTGGGGATTTTAACATTCATGTCGATAACCCCTCTGATCCTTATGCTCTAAAGCTCCTCTCCCTTACCTCCTCGTTTGACCTACAACTTTATTCCACTGCCCCCACTCACCAGCATGGCCACTGCCTTGACCTGATATTTTTCTCAAGTTGCTTACCCTCGAACTTCTGTAGCTCAGTTCTCCCCTTATCTGACCATCACCTTTTAAGCTTTAATCTTCATCACCCGCTGCCTCATCCTCAGCCTCATCCTGTCTCCTCCAACCTGTTTAGAAATCTTCATGCTATTGATCCCTTGGCTCTCTCTTCCACCATTTCTTCACCTCTTTCTTCCACTATGTCATCTAAGTCAGTTTAAGAACATAAGATAGGCCATACTGGGTCAGACCAAGGTCCATCAAGCCCAGTATCCTATTTCCAACAGTGGCCAATCTAGGTCATACGTACCTAGCAGTATCCCCAAAAGACACAGGTTCCACAATGCTTGTACTGGGTCAAGCATTGATATCCTGGGTCCCTTTTTAATAATGGTTTATGGACCTTTCCTCCAGGAACTTGTCCAAACCTTTTTTAAACTCAGCTACACTAACAGCTCTTACTACATCCTCCGGTAACAAATTCCAAAGTTTGATTACACGTTGAGTGAAAAAAATATTTTCTCTTATTTGTCTTAAATAGTTTACCCTGTAGCTTCATTATATATCCCCTAGTCTTTCTATATTCTGATAGAGTAAACAATTGATCTACGTTTACCCGTTCCACTCCATTAATTTATAGACCTCTATCATATCTCCCCTCAGCTGTCTCTTTTCCAAGTTGAAGAGCCCTAACCTTTGTAGCCTCCCTTCATAGGAGTAGCCTTCCATCCCCTTTACCATTTTGATGGCTCTTCTCTGTACCTTTTCTAATAACGCTATATCCTTTTTAAGATACGGCGACCAGAATTGCACACAATATTCAAGGTGCGGTCGTACCATGGAACGATACAGAGGCATTATAATATCCTTTGTTTTGTTTTCCATTCCTTTCCTTATAATACCTAGCGTTCTATTTTGCTTTCTTGGCCGCCGCTGCACACTGGGCGGAGGGTTTTAACATGTTATCCACGATAACTCCTAAATCTTTTTTTCCTGGGTGGTGGTTCCCAATGTGGAACCTTGTATCGTGTAACCATAGTGTGGGTTGTTCTTTCCTAGGTGCATAACTTTGCACTTGTCCACATTAAATTTCATCTGCCATTTTGATGCCCAGTCTTCCAATTTATTCAGATCCTCCTGCTGTTTTCCACAGTCCTCTTGGGTTTTAACAACTCTAAACAGTTTTGTGTCGTCTGCAAATTTGATAACCTCACTAGTTATTCCCTTTTCCAGGTCATTTATGAATATGTCAAAAAGTAGCGGACCCAGTACAGATCCCTGGGGTACTCCACTATTCACCTTTTTCCATTGGGAAAATTGGCCATTTAGCCCTACCCTCTGCTTTCTATCTTTTAGCTAGTTCCCGATCCACAATAATACACTGCCTCCTATCCCATGACTTTTTAGTTTTGCCAAAAGTCTCTGATGATGGACCTTGTCAAAGGCTTTCTGAAAGTCCAGATACACAATATCAACCGACTCACCTTTGTCTACCTGTTTATTCACACCTTCAAAAAAACATATCGGATTAGTAAGACAAGATCTTCCTTGTCTAAAGCCAAGTTGACTGTCTCCCATTAGGCCATGACTATCTACATGCTGTGTAATTTTGTTCTTTATGATGGTTTCTACCATTTTCTTTATGATAGTTTCTACCATTTTCCCTGGTAGAGTGGGAAACGAGGCAGTAACATCCTATAATGCTGCACTCTCCTTGGCTCTGGATGCTCTCGCTCCGTCTATCCCACGTCCTCTGAGACGTTCTGCTCCCCAGCCCTGGCTTTCATCCACTACCCGCTATCTACGTTCCTGTGCTCGCTCTGCTGAGTGTGCTTGGCTCAAATCCCACTCCCGTGAAGACTTTCTACACTTTAATTCATGCTTGTCTCTTTCCAGTCAGCCATAGCTCTTGCCAAACAAGACTACTATGTCCATCTGACTAACTCTCTTGCCTCCGATCCTTGCCGTCTCTTTACTCCTCTCAGCTCTCTTCTCAAAGTGCCTCCGCCTCTGATCCCTCCCTCCCTTTCTGCCCAAACCCGGCTGACTATTTCCTTGACAAAATCCACAAGATCACCCTCCAATCCCCCACAGTCAGCTACCTCTCCCTCCTCCCCCTCTCCACTCCCAACTGTCCCCCCCTACCTCTGCTACCCTCTCTTTCTGTGATCTCTGAAGAGGAAACCCCACACCTCCTTTTTTTCCTCCAAACTCACCACCTGCTCCTCTGATCCTATCCCCACCCATCTCCTAAGCCCCATCTCCTCCACCGTTGTCCCTTCCATCTCTCATATTCTCAACCTATCCCTCTCCACTGCAACAGTTCCTGCAGACTTCAAGCATACTGTGGTCACACCTCCCTTCAAGAAACCCTCACTTGATCCCACCTGTCCTTCTAACTATTGACCCATCTCTCTCCTTCCCTTCATTTCTAAACTACTTGAACGGGTGGTTCATCACTGCTGCCTCGACGTCCTCTCCTCTCATGCCCTCCTGGATCCCTTACAGTCTGGCTTTCGTCCTCTACACTCTACTGAAATGGCTCTTGCCAAGGTCTCCAGTGACTTGTTCCTGGCTAAATACAAGGACCTTTACTCTGTCCTCATCCTTCTTGACCTCTCTGCTGGTTTTGACACTGTTGACCACAACCTTCTCCTTGATACCCTGTCCTCGCTTGGTTTTAAGGGCTCTGTACTATCCTGGTTCTCCTCCTATCTCTCCCATCGCTCTTTCAGTGTGTGTTCTGGTAGCTCCTCCTCCTCCTCTATGCCGCTCCCAGTTGGTGTACCCCAAAGATCTGTCTTGGGTCCGCTCCTTTTCTCTCTCTATACCCAGTCCCTTGGTGTGCTTATCTCGTCCCTTGGCTTTCAGTACTCTCTCTATGCCGATGACTCCCAGATCTACCTCTCTACGCCTGAATTCTCTCCAGCAATCCAGACCCGGATCTCTGCCTGCCTTTCTGCCTGGATGTCTCACCGCCGTTTGAAATTGAACATGGCCAAGACTGAACTTCTTATCTTTCCACCTAAAACCTCCCCTCCTCTTCCTCCTTTCTCAGTCTCTGTGGATAACTCTGTAATCCTTCCTGTTTCCTCGGCCCACAATCTGGGGGTTGTCTTTGACTCCTCTCTCTCTTTCTCCACACATATCCAGCTCGTAGCTAAGACCTGCCGTTTCTTTCTCTATAACATTAGAAAAATCCGCCCTTTCCTTTCTGAACACTACTAAAGCGCTTATCCACTCCTTAATCACCTCCCGTCTTGACTACTGCAACCTACTCCTTGCTGGTCTCCCTTTGAATCATCTCTCTCCCCTTCAATCTGTTCAACACTCTGCTGTGCGACTAATCTTCCGCCAGCCTCGCCAAGCCCATAGTACTCCTCTTCTCAAGTCACTTCACTGGCTCCCTATCCATTTCCACATCCAGTTCAAACTTCTCCTGCTGACCTATAAATGCATTCACTCTGCGGCTCCTCAGTACCTTTTTCTCTTATCTCTCCTTAGAACCCCCCTCGGGAACTCTGCTCTTTCAACAAACTATTTCTGTCTGTGCCCTTTTCTTCTACTGCTAACTCCAGACTTCACTCCTTTCACCTTGCTGCACCTTATGCCTGGAACAAACTACCTGCGTCTGTACGCCAAGCACCCTCTCTGGCCCTCTTCAAATCCAAGTTGAAAACTCACCTCTTCGCTGCTGCCTTTGGATCCTGACTCACCTGATCTCCTTTTCCTTCCCCTTTTCTTTCCCCTAGTTTTATCCCTGCCTACACCTTCTGCGTTCTGTCTTGTATTTGTCTTGACTAGATTGTAAGCTCTGACAAGCAGGGACTGTCTCTTACATGTCTGTGCAGCGCCGCTTACGACTGGTAGCACTATACAAATGCTCAGTAGTAGTAATAGTAGTTGTCTGCCCTCCCTTCCCTTTGCTTCCGTCATTCCCCTTCTTCTCCACCTTCCCTCCCTCTTCCCTTCCCACCAAGTCCCCAAGCCACTCCTGGCTCTCATCTCCTCTATGGAGTAGTGATGTCCCCATCAGATCCCCTGCATGCTTACTCGCCCGTCAGCTTCCAAACACCCCCACCCCCCATCCTATGCTTTCTTTCCACCTTTCCCCAACTAGTTCTTCTTGTTATATTATTATTCTCTATTTATTTCTAATAGCTAGTAGGACAACCTGGCAACCCAACCCAACCTTCATTGTAATAAACATTTTTGCAATTATATATTAGCAACCTCAGTCCATATTCAGGTCATTCTTGTTGCTTTCACCACACGCTAACTCTTCCTCTCCTTCTGTACTTTTTGCCATATCGGTCTGCCTGAGGTTCAGAGTCTGTTTGCGTCTCTGGGATTGTGATGCCTACAATATCCAACTCCTTAAGATCTCTAACCGCTTCAGACGGCGTCTTGACTTTCTTAGTGACCCTGTTAACCATAAATGCTAGCCTCACCGGGTCAGTCCACTGGTGCTTACATTGTTTTTGCCTTAAATTCTCTGTTATCGGACGAAATGCTCTATGTTGGGCCAACGTAGTCGCTGAAAGATCGTTGTAGATTGAGATGTTACAACCCTTCCATTCCATCGTAGCTTGTCCCTGCATTTTCTTTTCAATTCAATTTTTGATGCTTTATTCATGCAGGCACAGAATAATGTCTTTTGGCCTCTGCTCACTTGAGGGGCCCAGTGCCCGATGCACCCTTTCAATCTTCACCTTTTGAATTAAATCTCCTGTTTCTCCCATTTTTAAAATGTTTAAACACATTTCACGGGCCACTTCAAATGCGTTCTCATACTCCACCTTCTGCAGGACCCCACAGATACGTAAGTTATTGCGACGGAGGCGGTAGTCAAGATCCTCAGTCTTTAGGAACGTTTCATCCTTTTCAAATGCCACCTCCTACAACAGAGGTACTCAAATCCAGTCCTGGAGGGCCGCAAACCAGTCAGGTTTTTGGGATATCCCTAATGAATATGCATGAGAGAGATTCAAATACAGTGGAGGCAGTGCATGCAAATATGTCTCATTCATATTCATTAGGGATATCCCGAAAACCTGACTGGTTTGCGGCACTCCAGGACTGGATTTGAGTACCTGTCCTACACTATTTGGCGGACTCCATCCATTTCATCCTACGCCAATTCCATCCTTTTCTCACAATCCGCCACTCGGAGGCTCAGCTCCTTGACCTCTGCTCGCATTTCTCTGACCAGTCCCTCAATCTCTGTTTTCACATCCAGAAACTTTTTTTTTCAATTCCACATATCCGCTTTGGTTAATGGTCGTGAGTCCTCTAACTCCCGTATCTCCACCGACCTCATCGTCTCTTGTTCCCCTCCACTGGGGTGTTCCACCATTTTCTGCGTTTCTTGTCCCTCATCCTTATTCATCTGGATCATGTAATCTCTCAGACTGTTGTTTTCCTACGTGTGGCCATCCCCAGATGCTGCTCAATTCGGTCACCACTCATCCCACTTTCAGGTACCGCTTGTTAGCTTGTTTTGGAGGTGTTTTGTGCTATTTTGTGGGTTTAGGATGACGCAGCTCTCTTTCAGCTGTCCATCCTATACGGGTGATGTCACTTCCTCCCCCATATGTTATTTCAAAAAGGGTATGCCATTAGATTTAAGAGGTGCAGTATTGAAATGGATGGAGTCTTACTTGACATAAGAGTCTTCAGTGAGTGATTTGGGGACTATTTAGTTCAAAAGTGAGGAATTTGGAATATGGAGTTTCACAGTGAGAAGTGTTGTTTAACATCCGTATGCATATCTTTCTCAGCTTTTGGAGCTGACAACTCACAGGTGTTAGTTCCTTTCCTACCCCCCCCCAACTCCCCCTCTCCCCCCATGTGAGCAGTCTTGCTTTATAGGGCACCTCCCAATTAGCTGCACACAGGGACTTGGAATAGCACATTTATAACACACTTAAAAGAGGTTAATTGCTTTATCTCTGAAAGGACAGATGGGAAACCGGCTGGTACTTTGGTGTGGTCTCTCTCTCTCTTTTGCTTCAACAGATACCTAAGCTCCACCAACTGAACAATGGCTGGAAAAAATCATATTGCCAAAGCTGTTGCCCTCGTTACAGATTCTGCCAGTCAAAGGACTGGTTCCATGTGCAGGATGCCTGCATGCTGAAGCTCTCGGGGAAACAAGTGGAGGAGCTTAGAGAAGAGGTGCGAGGTTGAGGAGCATTCAAGACAGTAAGAAGTACATTGATGAGATGTTTCTTGAAACATCTTTGCTCTCCAGCAGAGGAGAAGATGGAAGCCTACAGAATGACGAAGGTTGGACACGAGTCATCAGGCCTGCAGAATTTCCAAGCCAACTCCTCCAGCCCTTGAAGTGAAGAACCATTATGTAGCCCTGGAAGTGGAGGAAGTGAAGGTATCCCAGAAAGGGAAGAACCAGAGCTCGAGCACCCCAAAGTTGCTGAATCAGTGACCACTAGGAAGCGAAGGGTAGTGGTGATTGGTGACTCTGTTCTGAGGGGTACTGAGGCATCCATCTGCCGACCAGACTTGATGTCCAGAGAGGTATGCTGTCTGCCAGGTGCCAAAATCCAAGATGTTACGGAGAGTTTGCCGAGACTCGTCAAGCCCACTGATTATTAACCGATGTTGCTCACCCATGTCGGCACAAATGATACTGCCAGGTATCCCTCTGAACATATCAAAAGTGACTTCATGGCTCTGGGACAGAGGATGAAGCAGATTGGTATGTGGGTGGTGTTCTCTTCAATACTCCCTGTTGAGGGTAAAGGCCAAGGCCGAGAAGCTCACATTCTAGAGATAAATGCATGGCTGTGTGGATGGTATCATCGAGATGGTTTTGGTTTCCTAGACCATTGGATGCTGTTACAAGTGTTGCAGAGCAGAGATGGCGTCCATCTATCTTCAGTTGCAGACTGGCTAACCTACTGAAGAGGACTTTAAACTAAATTCATTGGGGATGGGTGAGGAAAGCCCCCAGGTAAGTGAAACATTAAATACCTTTATGAAAATGGGTAAAAGGGGCAACATATGGAAAGCAGTGTGTATAAATGTCCGTAGCATGGGGAATAAAATACCAGATATTGAGGCTTTAATGGGAGAGGCTGACTTGGATTTAGTGGTGGTAACAGAGACATGGTTCACGGACAACCATGACTGGGATGTAACTATACTAGGCTATACTTTTATTCAGAAAGGACAGGGTAGGAAGAAGGAGGGGAGGAGGTGTTGCACTATATGTAAAAAACAATATTAAAGCTATGGAAATACAGGGCTTAAAAGGGAGAGAGATGGCGCTGTGGGTTAAATTAGAAAGAGGGAAAGAAAAATCTATTTGCATTGGTGTGATATACAGACCTCCCTCACAGTGAGAAGAGATGGACGGAGATTTAATAGAAGACATACTCAGGAAAGGGGAAGTGGTACTGATAGGGGATTTCAATATGTCAGATGTTGATTGGCACATCCCTGCTGCAGTATCATCTAGAAGTAAGGAGATCCTGGATTCTCTATAGGGAGAAATATTTAGGCAACTGGTAAAACAGAACCAACACGTGAAGGGGTCATACTGGACTTTAGGCTTACCAATGGTGAAAGTGTTTCTGATGTTATAGTGGGAGATCATCTCGCATCCAGTGATCACCAGTTGGTGTCATTCAGTATTAGGACTAGGGCTGATAAAATCCATTCAAAAGTGAGGGCCTTAGACTTTAGGAAAACTTACTTTGCCAAGATGGGCCAATACCTCAAGGAGTCATTAGCAGGTTGTAAACAACTGTGGGATGTAGAAAAACAGTGGGCAAAACTGAAAGGGGATATTTTTAGGGCAACCAACCTTTTTGTTAAAATAGTAAATAAAGGTAAAAGGAAAAATAGAACACTATGGTTTTCGAAAGAAGTAGATGAAAAGGTGAAGAATAAGAGGGAGGCCTGCATGAAAGAAGAGATCACTAAGAGAGGAAGACAGGCATCTATATTTGGAAAAGCTTAGAGAAGCTAGCAAAGTAGTCAGGAAAGCAAAGATTCAAAAAGAGGAGGAAATAGCCAATGCAATAAAATGGGGGATAAGACATTTTTCAGATATGTTAGTGAGAAGAGGAAGTGCAAAAGTGGTATTGTCAGACTAAATGTTGAAGGGGAAGAATATGTAGAAGCTGATGAAGAAAAAGCAGAATTGCTTAACAAATATTTCTGTTCGGTGTTCACAGATGAAGAACCAGGAGCAAGACTTCAGAAAACACCTACAAACAGGAACTGAAGTGAGGGGCATTTTGAACGATTTTCAGAAGACTGTGTTCAGGAGGAACTAGCTAAACTTAATGTAGACAAAGCAATGGGACCAGATGGGATACACCCAAGAATACTGAGGGAGCTTGGGGATGTTCTAGCAGCTCCACTGATGGACTTTTTCAGTGCCTCTTTGGAGTCGGGAATAGTGCCAGAGGACTGGAGAGAGGCACATGTGGCCCCTTTACACAAAAGCGGAAGTAAGGATGTGGTTGAAAACTACAGGCCGGTTAGTCTAACCTCTGTGGTGAGTAAATTATTGGCAATTCTACTGAAAGAGGAAATAGTGAGGTTTCAGGAGTCCAATGGATTACTTGATCTGAGACGGCATAGATTCACCAGAGACAGGTTTTGTCAGACAAATCTGATTGATTTATTTGACTGGGTGACCAGGGAGTTGGATCAAAGGAGAGCCCTAGATGTGGTCTATCTAGATTTCAGTAAAGCATTTGACACCGTTCCATACAGGCGACTTATAAACAAACTGAGCACCCTAGGGATGGACCCTAAAATTACTGCTTGGGTTAGAGATTGTTTGAGTGGGAGGCGGCAAAGGGTACAGGTAAATTGAGCTCACTCTGAGGAGAAGGAGGTTACCAGTGGTGTGCCTCAGGAATCTGTCCTTGGTCCAATTCCTTTTAACATCTTTGTTAGTGATATTGCGAAGAGCTGTCGAGTAAGGTTTGCCTCTTTGCGGATAATACCAAAATCTGCAGTAGAGTAGACACCCCAGAAGGCGTAGATAACATGAAGAGGGATCTAGCTAAGCTTGAAGAATGGTCTAGAATTTGGCAGCTGATATTTATTGTTAAAGAATGCAAGGTCATGCATTTGGGCTGCAGCAATCCAAAGGAGCGATATGGTATAGGGGGTGAAGTACTTCTGTCTATAAAAGAAGAGCGGGATCTAAGTGTGATTGTGTCTGATGATCATAAAGTAGTTAAACAGGTAGAAAAGGCGATGGTGAAAGCTAGAATGATGCTTGGGTGCACAGGGAGAGGAATGGCCAGCAGAAGAAAGGAGGTGGGTGGCTCTGTATAAGTCTTTGGTGTGACCTCATTTGGAGTATTGTGTGCAATTCTGGAGACCACACCTTCAAAAAGATATAAACAGGTTGGAGTCTGTGCAGAGGGTTGCTTCTAAAATGGTTAGTAGTCTTCGTTATAAAGCATATGAGGACAGACTTAAGGAGCTTAATATGTACACCTTAGAGGAAAGGTGGGATAGAGGTGATATGATTGAGACGTTTAAATACCTCCATGGCATAAATGCACAGGAGGAGAGCCTCTTTCATTTGAAAGCAAACTCTGCTACAAGGGGACATCGGATGAGGGTGAAAGGGATAGACTCAGGAGTGATATGCGGAAATATTTCTTTACAGAAAGAGAGGTAGATGCATGGAATAGTCTCCCAGTGGAGGTGGTAGAGATGAGAACAGTGTTTGAATTCAAAAAAGCATGGGACAAACACAGAAGATCTCTAAAGGACAACAAGGGGACTTTTGTAGTGGTTGATATGGAAGGGCAGACTAGATAGGCCATGTGGTCTTCTTCTGCCATCACATTTCTATGTTTCTAAGTAGACAGCGCTGTGTGTGCCCAGTAGTGCTATACAAATGATTGGTTGGTAGTAAATTTGGTAAAGTCAGAGGCTGTATTGGTTAAGATGGTTGAGCTAGCAACTTGATTGTTTGTTAAATTAGATGGAGTACCATATTTTCATGCATATAATTTTTGCATTATATGTGGGGTTTTTTGTAGATACCACGGCCCCCATGCATCATACACATGTGTGCGTTATATACGGAATTATCAACACAACACGAAAATAAATTTTTAACTTCTTTATAACTTCTTTATTTCTGAAATGCTGAATTTCAATAAGACTAAATGAAACTAAATGAGACTAAATTAGATCAGGCCAATTTCAGTTCAATCAATGTCATCATCATTTGACTCCTCGAACCCTTTAAAGTCCTTTCTATGTCATCGCTGTAATAACTTAAGAGCCAACTGCAGATGCTCTTCTGTGATTTCTGAAGTGATGTAGTCATCACAGCTATTGGCATCTTCGCCTTCGTTGTCTTTATCCAAATGTGTCTTATTCTGCTGGTAGACAATCCCAGCCTTTCTGAAGCCATTATGGATAGTTTAGTAACATAGTTTATGATGGCAGATAAAGACTAGTATGGTCCATCTTGTCATCCCAGCCAGACGGTAAGAGTAGGTGCCCCTGCCGCTCTGTGCAGGTCACCCTTCACCATGCCTTTGTTTAGGGATATACCCACTGCTCCGTGTAGATCACCCCTATTTGTTGAGATATAAGAGAGTTATGATTATTTTTATTTTATCCTGTTGCTATAAAGCAGGGGTCTCAAACACGCGGCCCGCGAGACAACTTTGTGCGGCCCGCGACGGAGGAAAACAAAAAACCCCCAAAACCCTGGCTTCTGCCGTTGCCGCCGTGGCAGCGGCAGAATCAATTGTCAAATTTAAAAAAAAACTGACTTCTGCTGCTCAAGCAGCAAAATCAGCTGTCCTGCGGCCCCTTCCCCTGTGCCCGGAGATCCGAGTCTGCTCTATCAGCGGCGTGCTTTTCAAGCCGCGAAGAGAGTATTCCCCTCTCGCGCGGTTTCAAGCCGCGCGAGAGGGGAATACTCTCCTCGCGGCTTGAAAAGCACGCCGCTGATAGAGCAGACTCGGATCTCCGGGCACAGGGGAAGGGGCCGCAGGACAGCTGATTTTGCTGCTTGAGCAGCAGAAGCCAGGTTTTTTTTTAATTTACCTGGGGGGGGGGTGTAGGACTGGAAATGGGCTATTGGCAAGGGGGGGGGTATGACTGGAAATGGGCTATTGGCAGGGGGGGGTATGACTGGAAATGGGCTATTGGCAGGGGGGGGGTATGACTGGAAATGGGCTATTGGCAGGGGGGGTATGACTGGAAATGGGCTATTGGCAGGGGGGGGTTATGACTGGAGATGGGCTATTGGCAGGGGGGGGGTTATGACTGGTAATGGGCTATGGTGGGGGCTAGGACGGGAAATGGGCAGGTGGGGGTGTGGAAGGACTGGAGGTGGGCTGATGGGGGGAGTTAGGACTGGTAATGAGCTATGGAAGGGCTGACTGAAATGGGGTAATGGGGGTTAGGGCTGGAAGTGGGCTATTGGCAGGGGGGTTATGACTGGTAATGGGCTATGGGGGGGGTAAGACTGAAATGGGGTGATGGGGGGTAAAACTGGAAGTGCGCTATGGGGAGGTTAGGACTGGTAATGGGCTATGGGGGGTCTAGGACTGGTAATGGGCTGGGGGGGGTTGCTAGGACTGGAAATGGGCTGAGTGGAAGGGGGGCTTGAACTGCAAATGGCTGATGGGGAGGGGGGCTTGGAATGGAAATGGGCTGTGAGGGGAGGGAGCTAGGATTGGAAATGGGCTGATGGGGGCTAGGATTGGAAATGGGCTGATGGTGAGGCTAGGATAGGACTGGAAATGGACTAATGGGGGGACTAGAAGGGAGCGGATGCTGGGTGGGGCTGGAACTAGAAGGGAGCTGATGTTGGGGGAGGATTAGAATGGGATGGAGCTGGGAAAGTGAAATGGAGAGGGGAAAAATATTTTGTCTGGGAGAGAAGACAAATCTACAATTGGCCAGGTATTGGGAGAGTAAGTGGGGATTGAGGATGGAGGGGTAAAATTTGAGTGGATGAAATAGGAATGAGGAAAGAGAAAAAGGAGAAAGATTAGTATGTTAAAGCAGATGTAGAGAGAGAATGGAAAAAAAAACTAGGAGAGAAGAAAGGGCAAATGGACAGCAGACGATGGAGAGTTAGCAGAAGACATGAAGAAACCAGAAGAAAGTGGCTGGAACAATTGCAACTGAAAAAAATGCACAAAAGGTAGAAAAATATCTCTTTATTTTGAATTTATTAACTGGAATATGTCAGCTCTGGGAAATGTGCATCATTAATGTTTGCGCTTTGTTTAGTACAAGAGGAAATTAATTTATAGTTTTATTTCTACAGTGTTGTTGTACATTCCAAGTTTGGCTTTTGGGGTTCCCAGTTTAATTATTGTCTTCTTGTTTCTAAATCTTTTAGTCTTTCTTTATCCATACTCATTAAAGAGGCATGTTTACTAAAAGTTAGTGTATGGTAACATTATGCAAATATTTATGCAAATGAGGCCCCTTATGCAAATGAGGCCCCGCGTCTTATGCGGCCCCCGGGTTACTTTACAAGTCCTCATTTGGCCCTCAAAGCAATTTGAGTTTGAGACCCCTGCTATAAAGGATCCACTGTGTCTGTCCCAAGCCACTTTGAATGCCTTCACTGTATTGGCCCCCACCACTGGCGTTATTTTACTCCAAGCAGAAGACACCCACTTGCAGAATTCCGAAAACCGCGCCTGCTTCAGTCTTTCTGATAGTGTGAATCTGTGAATCCCAGACTGCATCCATTCGTCCAACTCTCGTTCCACGTATTTCGCTTTGATTGAAGGATAAGGCGGTATACAAAACTGTCTAAATAAATTTCTTGAATGGGTGGTTAATCGCTATATCTATCGGCTGTAGCTTGCAGGTAAGACTGTCAGCTATTACAGCTATGTGGGCACCAGCGGAGTTTATATACTTTTGAACATTTTTTTCTTTGTGGGCAGCCATGGTGTCGAAAATTAGTAAGGACGTCTTGGAAAAGAATCCCTCTGCCTAGCCCTATAACATTTATCAACCCATACTTTCATAAGATCACAGTCCATCCATCCCTTCCTATTGCAATAGAGAACCACACCGGTGGGCAGGTTTTCGCAGGACATGGTAACTCTCTTGAAAACTACCATTGGCTTTAATTTCACCCCACTTGCAGTGCATCCAAGAACTGCAGTGAAGCAGGTCCTCTCGTGCCCAGTGGTTGTAATAGATACAGTTTTCATACTTGAAGCATCTATAGTCCTGTTGGCAGGAATGTTGAAAGACATTGGAGTCTCATCCATATTTATAATGTACACCAGAGATACCATGTTCAGAGATTTCTCTGGAGATAAATTCATGGAAGTCGTTCATCTTTTACTCTCAGTCCAGAAGTCGCTGGCCTACAGTGGTTCTCATTCTCACTAAAAGTCCATTTCTTTTCATGAATCTAGAAATCCAGGTGAAACCCTCTTTGAAATCAGTGATTCCTCTTTCATTTGCCAGAAGCTTTGCTTTGATCTGATTGGCGACAGTAGAGACAGCTTTTCTCTCCGAGAAAGAACCCAATCTCTCAAATCATTCTCCAGATTAAGCCATTTTGCTTTGGGCCCATGACATGCGTGTTTGTGGGGGTTCATATTCTCAAGCTCCTTTTCCTCCTTTCTCCATTCGCGAATGAATGTCTCCCGAACCTCGAACTCTCTCACTTCCGCTCTGTTGCTTGTTTCTTCTGCTCTCACGACTTAAAGTTTGAAGTCGGCTGTGTAGGACTTGCATTTCATTCCTGACATGGTTAGCAGCAAAAAGGGAGCGCACACACGTGTTGTACACGTTGGCGCGTTATCTGAAAATTTTCAAACAGAATGGCATCATTTCTGTGTGTTATACAGCAGTATGGATGATGGAGCCATCTCCTCTTTCCAACACAATCCACAGCGCTTCCTCTTTTCCCCACGTCCCCTGCATTTAAGCAGCTTTAATTTTGTTTTTGACCTATAGGGCTACTCCTTCTCCTTTTCTACCCTCTCTGTCTCTTCTAAATAGATTATAGACAGCTACGGCTATATCCCATTCATGCGACTCGTTAAACCATGTTTCTATAAAGGCCACTATGTCCAAGTCCATTTCCACCATTAGGGCTTCCAGATCAGGAACTTTGTTGGCTAGGCTTCAAGCATTTGTGCTCATTGCTTTCCAGCAATGCCAGCAATGTCATCTGCTCTTATGCTATAATAATAATTTAGAGACATCTCAGTCCATCTGAGATCTCTCTCTGCATAAATCTGATGCAGCCTTATTAGACTGAAACATAAAAATGTTATATTACATTGTCTTTGCTAATTGTTTTGGTTGTTGACTGAAAGGATTCCAAAAGGTCTTGAAATGATAAATCCTGCCACTGGTCAGTATAGAATGGTGGATGTGGAATCCTCAGAAATTTGTGCCGACTATTGTGATCCCACACTCCTTGCTTAGCAGTCAGCAGCCGTCTTTCTCTTCTAGTGTTCAATATAAAACAATTAAGTTTGACCAAAGTACAAAGCTGATTTATCTCTATTTATAAATGGGAAAAGGCTTCCCTTTTGTAGTAATTTAGGGAACTGAAACAGAACGAAGAAAATCATTTGGCAAAACCAAACACAAAACAGTATAACCTAGGAGGAACAAAGACGTGAGTTGAATGAAGAAATGAATTGAAGGCAATGGAGTGAGAGAAAGAGGTTAGAGTTAGAATTTTAAAATTGTTAGATGACAAGGTGCTAGTAAGGACTGTGAGGAAGAGATGTGGTTTTGTGAGTCACTGATCCAAACAATGGCAGCAAATGTTTAATTTGTTACAGAGAGGTAATGTGGAAGATCAGGTAAAGAGAATTTCTTTATCCTGCTAGACCAGCGATGGCGAACCTATGGCACGCGTGCCAGCTGTGGCACGCGAAGGCCTTGCAGCTGGCACGCGGGAAGGTCCGCAAAAAAAGAAAAAGCTGGCTCTGACTGCTGCCGCGGACGCGGCAAGGGCAGAATGCAGCGTCCCGCGGGGCCCCCTCCGCCCGCTAAGCCCCTCTGCAAGAGCTTTCAGATTCGCGAGGGAGAGCGTCTCCCTCGCGTCTCTGTTAAGCCCGCAGGGGCTAATGGGAAATTTCCCATCAGCCCCTTTAGACGCGAGGGACTGATGGGAAATTTCCCCTTAGCCCCGGGGGGGTTAACAGAGAGGCGAGGGCGATGCTGGCCCGCTCGACTCTGAAATCCCGGGCAGAGGGGCTTAGCGGGCGGAGGGGGCCCCGCGGGACAGGGCCAGCTGCCGCAGCAGCAGCCAGAGCCTGCTTTTTTTTTTTTAAATTTGCCAGGGGGGGTTAGGACTGCTAATGGGCAGGGAGGGGGGGGGTTAGGACTGCTAATGGGCAGGGAGGAGGGGGGGTTAGGACTGCTAATGGGCAGGGAGGGGGGGGTTCGGAATGCTAGAGGGCAGGGAGGAGGAGGGGGGGGGTTAGGACTGCTAATGGGCAGGAGGGGGGTTAGGACTGCTAATGGGCAGGGAGGGAGGGGGGTTAGGACTGCTAATGGGCAGGGCAGGGAGGGAGGGAGGCAGGGAGGAGGGGGGGTTAGGACTGCTAATGGGCAGGGAGGGAGGGGAGGGGAGGGGGGGGGTTAGGACTGCTAATGGGCAGGGAGGGAGGGAGGGAGGGGGGGGTTAGGACTGCTAATGGGCAGGGAGGGGAGGGAGGGAGGGAGGGGGGGGGTTAGGACTGCTAATGGGCAGGGAGGGAGGGAGGGGAGGGGGGGGTTAGGACTGCTAATGGGCAGGGAGGGAGGGGGGGGGTTAGGACTGCTAATGGGCAGGGAGGGAGGGCGGGGGGGGTTAGGACTGCTAATGGGCAGGGAGGGAGGGAGGGAGGGGGGGTTAGGACTGCTAATGGGCAGGGAGGGAGGGAGGGGGGGGTTAGGACTGCTAATGGGCAGGGAGGGAGGGAGGGGGGGGTTAGGACTGCTAATGGGCAGGGAGGGAGGGGTTAGGACTGCTAATGGGCAGGGAGGGAGGGAGGGAGGGGGGGGTTAGGACTGCTAATGGGCAGGGAGGGAGGGAGAGGGGGGGGTTAGGACTGCTAATGGGCAGGGAGGGAGGGGGGTTAGGACTGCTAATGGGCAGGGAGGGAGGGAGGGAGGGAGGGGGGTTAGGACTGCTAATGGGCAGGGAGGGAGGGGGGGGGTTAGGACTGCTAATGGGCGGGCAGGGAGGGAGGGAGGGGGGTTAGGACTGCTAATGGGCGGGCAGGGAGGGAGGGAGGGGGGTTAGGACTGCTAATGGGCAGGGAGGGAGGGGGGGGGGGGTTAGGACTGCTAATGGGCAGGGGGGGGCGGGCGGGCGGGGGGGGTAGGACTGCTAATGGGCTGGGGGGGTTAGGACTGCTAATGGGCGGGCGGGCGGGCGGGCGGGCGGGGGGGGGTAGGACTGCTAATGGGCTGGGGGGGTAGGACTGCTAATGGGCTGTGGGCTGATGGGGGCTGTCTGGAAATGGGGTGATGGGGGTTAGGACTGGTAATGGGTTATAGGGGGGGCTTAAACTGAAAATGGGGTGATGGGGGTTTAGGACTGGAAGTGGGTTGATGGGGGGGGGCTAGGACTGGTATTGGGTTGGGGGGTTGCTAGGACTGGAAATGGGCTGATGGGGGGCTAGGACTGGAAATGGGCTAATGCAGGGACTAGAAGGGAATGGATGCTGGGTGAGGCTGGAACTAGAAGGGAGCTGATGTTGGGGGAGGATTAGAATGGGATGGGGCTGGGAGAGTAAAATGGAGAGGGGAAAAATATTTTGTGTGGGAGGGATAAAAATCTACAATTGGCCGGGTATTGGGAGAGTAAGTGGGGATTGAGGATGGAGGGGTAAAATTTGAGTGGATGAAATAGGAATGAGGAAAGAGCAAAAGGAGAAAGATTAGTATGTTAAAGCGGATGTAGAGAGAGAATGGAAAAAAAAACTAGAAGAGAGAAGAAAGGACAAATGGACAGCAGATGATGGAGAGTTAGCAGAAAACATGAAGAAACCAGAAGAAAGTGGCTGGAGCAATTGCAACTGTGTAACTGAGCTGAGGTATTCTGTTTATGTAATTCCTTTTTGACATTGCCACTTGTTCTCTTTCCCCAGTAGGTCATGTATTGTTATTGTCTGAAATGTATTGGTTTAATATTTGCAGTGTTGCCTTTTGATAGGTATGGTGTGGTGCTTTGTGAGTCCTGGTAGTGCTGTTAGGATACGGCGGGTTTGCTATGGGTTCTAAATGGGCAGTGTTTGTAGTAGTTCCTAATGTGCCTGGCGATTGGCACTGGATTATAGTAATGTAGAAATCTTTTAGTCTGTCTTTATCCATACACTCATTAAGAGACATGTTTACTAAAAGTTAGTGTATGTTAGCATTATGCAAATATTTATGCAAATTGACGTGCTGGCACTTTGAGGAAATTCTTTGGTTTTGTGCGGCAGTTTGGGCACTCGGGCTCAAAAAGGTTAGCCATCACTGTGCTAGACCATTCCAGATGTGTGAGTTATGCTCTCTTGTCGCAGGTGGAGACAGATTTGAGCAACTTTCTGAATGATATCATCGCTGAATATCAGGGGGGCTGATAGTCCTTTATCTGCTCGCTAGGTTGCTAGAATTTTTAGACTCAAATTCTAGTGCTTTTTTTTGCCCATTATTTTCTATAAGGAAGCATTTGGCTCTCTTGCTACTTAATAAAGCAGCTTCAAATTAAAGAAAAAAGAAAAAAGTAAGGCTTTTTTCAGCAACAGGGCTTTCTAGGCCTGCGCAGGTTGCTGGGGAAGCCCTGCATGGGTTTTTGTGATTGGCCTGTCAGGTACTGTGATTTCCTTTTCGGGTCTCGCTTTTTGCTGTAGCAGTGCCTTTTTGCATAGCCTGTGCCGTTTTAATTTCAGTGGGTCTTTTCGCAGCCTTGGCTATTTTTCAGAGATGACGATTTTTCCCCCTATGCTGTTTATCCCTGCAGTTTCTTTTTTTACAGCCTGGCAGGCTTGCTGTTTTGCTATGTGGAGCATGGGGTTTTGTGCCTCATGAGTCAGCTTCATGGCAGGCTTCTCTACCCCCTCTAAGATGGGGAATGATTTTTTTTCCTGGCATTTTCGGGACTCGCATGCTAATGCTGATGCCACCTCTGAGCCCGGTACACCCTTCGAACCTGCGGGTCAAGTGGTCCTCTCGGGGACCAGTCAGATATTTGTTGATCAAGAACACAGAGGCTTCAGGTTCTGCCCCGTAGCTCCTCTTTGAGCCCAAAGGTTCTCTTTCTGATAGCTCAAAGCAGCAGCTTCTGAAATGGCATATGGGCTGTGTTCAGTATTTTTTCTTGTTGTCTTAGCATCCCCTCCACTCCTTTGCAGGGTATGAGGTCCAGGCCTCCCATTCAGGAGACCCTGAGCTCTTCAGCACCTCTGTCATGGGCACTAGAGGGGCCAAGGACCTACGTTGTCCTCACACTTGTCTGTTCGTCCAGGAGCCCCACTTTATCCCCTTTAGGCTCAGAGGCTCAAGGGAAGCACTTTTTCCAAAAGGTAAGTTTGAGGAGGATGGGGCGATTACCCTGGTAATAGGCCAGGTTCTACATAATCCACTTTTTCACAGAAGGATCTGTTTTCTGTCCTCTCAGGATTCTATGATAGCTCTGCAGTTAGTAGAACCTGCTCTTGGGTGGAATTAGCAGGCTGCACTCCTTTTCCTTGAAAGTGTCCAACATCCAGCTGCACAGCCTGACATGCACAGCCATCCCTGGGGGGAAATGCTGTGCTCAAGTAGTCTTGGGTTCAGAGAATCGAGACTTTCTTTGAATGTCTCTGTAGCTGCCATCTTTAGGCTTTCAGGCAGTGCTTTGTGCAGGTTTGCTGCCAAACTCTCTTATGATGCTGCCGGATAGTCCAGAAATGCAACCACCTAGCTGGCTGGTGCTGTTTTAAGATTTGATCAGAATCTATCCCATCCATGATGGCAGTGATCATAGCCAGATGGTAGCTCTGGTTTTGTGCTTGGTTGACAAATGTTGCCTCCAAGTTGTGCCTGAGCAGACTTTGCTTTAAGGGTTGGTTACCCTTCGGGATGGCCCTGGTGAAATGGTCAACCACAGAGACTCTCAGAAGATAGTCTTACAGGTGTCAGGTGTACCTTTTATGGGCCATGAGTAGAGCTTGGAGTCGCCGTGGAACTCCTTTGAGTCTGGGTAAGGCCTGGTCATCCTCTCCCTCACCCCACCACCACATCTCCTTCTAGATGCCAGTAATCACCCTCAATAAATTCTGTCAGTCTCTTCTGTTGCAACTAGTTCGTATGTGGCTCCTACTGTTTTTTGTGATCATTGGGTCCTTAGGTTCCTTAGTCATGGCTGGAGATGTCTTAATTCCTCCTGCAAGGCACCTGTCTTCTAACCTTAAAATCACTGGTTCTTGCCAGCCTGGGACATAAAATGCAAAATGTTTGCATTATGGCAGTGCCTCTTCAGGATTCCCTTTATAGAGTCTTCCTGCGGCTCCCCACTCTTGCAGTGATGTTCGAGATTATTCTTCAGCACCTCCTGTAATTGCAGACTATCTTACCCATGCCCTCCATGGAGCAGGGCCAGGAGTGTTGTTCAGTCTCCATAATGGTGCCCAGGATTGGAAGTGCCTTCCAGCATAACCTGAACATAGAGGTGGTCATTGGCATACTCCAGGTCCCTCATTGGAAAGTCTTTGGGTATGTTGCTTCGGTCAGGCAGGGGGTGTTCCTGACCTCTCTAGACCTCGTCAGTTCATATTTTCACGTTCCTATGTGGGAGCAGCTTCAATAGTTCTCCACTGTTGTGTTCTGGGCCTCCATTTCCAGTTCCGTGCCCTGCCCTTCGGCATAGCCTCATTTCTCTCCATCTTTTCCAAGATAATGGTGGTGGTGGTGGTATTTCTGGGCAAGTAGGAAATCTGGTTTCGCCAATACCTGGATGTCTGGCTGATCTGGTTGGTCTCTCTGGGGAGATGGCACAGACCTTTCATTTACTGGTTAGATAGTTTATCATCTCAAGAGTGGTCTGCTTTTTGTGTACCTGGGGGCTCAGTTCCATACTCTCCTGGGGCGAGTTTCCTCATGACAGAATGGTTTCTCATCCTTCAGAGCCCACTCAGGGCATTTGATGATTAATCAGCTCTGTCGGCCTGGGACTTTCTCCAGGTCTTTGGTATCAATCAGAACAGATTCCTTGGGCCAGGGCACTGCTGTTCCTGCTGCAGACACACCAGCTAACCCTCTGGTCTCTCTGTCCCCAGCTGTTCGATCAGACTTTTCCTCTCCCCTGGGAGATTTTATTTTAAGTATTTCTATACCGCTGTATGCCACAGCATTCTAGGTGATTTACAACATACCAAGAAGCAGTTGTGGTGCTTGCAGTCTCGTTATCTGAAGGCAGGGTTGCAATTGAGAGCACTGGATTGGGTGATTGTTACCTTAGATGCCAGCCTGAAGGGCTGGGGTGTGCGTTGCCTGGGCCAGTTGACCAGGGTCTCTGGTCCCCTCAAGAGACCTCCTAGGTGTTCATCTGCTGGGAGGCTAGAGCAATCCATCTGCCCCTGGAAGAGTTCAGATCTCTCCTAGTTTACAGGATGGTCTGGGTGTTCTCGGATGTTGTCACAGCGGGGTGTATGTCAGCAAGTGGAGCAGAACTCACTGTGCCAGAGTGTTTTTTGAGATCATGAAGCTGTGTTGCCCACAGTGCACAATGTAGGCAGAGACAACTTGCAGACTTTCCCAAGTCAGAACTCCGTGGATCTGAGTGAGTAGGAGCTCAGCCCTTGCATGCACAACCTCATAGCATAGTGGAGTGGCCTCAGGGGGGATTTTGTATGTCTCTCCCTGGCCCATGGTGAGTGACCCTTTGCAGGATTCGGGCCCATCTGGGCACAGTGATCCTAGTGGCCCTGGACTTGTCTTGCAGGTCGTGGTACGTGATTTGCTTGATCCTGTTGACGGGGCCCTCCACTCTTGCTTCCCCAAAAGGAGAATCCCCTATGACAGAGGAACATCTCGGTCCCTTCTCGTTTTTTAATGTAGCTATTGAGAGGCATAGGCTCTCCAAGAAGGGCTATTCTGGAGCAGTAATAGATGCCCTGCATAAGGCCCAGAAGGTCTCTATTTCCATAGCTTCTGTGAAAGTCTGGAGATTTTTCGAGAGATGGTGTGCCTCTTGATCCATGGAGACCAGAAAGATGGGCATCATCGCTGTTTGGTCCTCTTTACAGCCCATCCTGGATCAGGGCTTGGCCCTGAACTTGCAGAGTTCAGGTGACAGTACTGACATGCTACATGGCCAAAATCAAAGGATTTCATGGGCAGTCCACCTTGATGTCTCTTGCTTCCTCTCAGGTGACTGAAACAGCTTCACTCCTATCTCCAGTTTTGTCTCTGGAGTCTTTTTGGTGTTCAAGACACAGATTGGGACTTCCCTCTAAGCCCATTGATAAGGCCTTCCTCAAGGATTGGATCCTTAAGGTAGCAGGGATTTATTGGTGTGTGGCTAAGGCGTCTGCCTGGCAGGTGTCTAAGCTGCAGACCTGAGCTTACAGGGAGCCTTTCTTGATCATCTCGACTGTTTCTGTCTTCTTGCAAACTATACTATAAAGGAGCTGTAATAAATATTTTGTGGGAGGAGGGGTGGAGGCACTGCGACCTAGCTCTTTGCGGCTGATTCCTACGTTTTTAAGCTGGCGCGTAGATTTATTTATTTAACAAGTCTTTTATACTGCTTTATCATTTGAATCAAAGCAGTTTGCATTGTAACTTAAACTTGTTAATGTACATTAAACAGGGACATTGATAACTTGGAATTTTTTGAGGCAACAGAGGATTAAGTGACTTTCCCAAGGCCACAAGGAGTGCTAGTGGGAATTTGAACCCTGGTCTCTTGGATCCCAAGCCAGTGCTCTAACCATTAGGCTACTCCTCCACTGAAAATATTTGTTAAGGCTGGCATCGATCTGTACTTGCTTTTGTTGCTTAAACTTAATTTTCTATCAAATGCAATTATAAGTAGAAGAATCCAGTGATGTTTATTTCACATTCTGCCAACAGTGCCCTTTTTTTTCAGAGAGTATTTTCTGTTGCTAAGGGCACTTTTGAAAAGTCTAGTACCTATTTGGTGTCAAATCAGTGTTTTTCTCATGCTCAAGTAACTAACATCAAGTCAACTCGACAGAAAATCGTTCTATTCCAGGGACTGGAAACAAATTGAAATGGAAATGAACTTGTTTTATGTTTCTGGAAGAGAGCCGAGATCTTTGTGAGTTTGAGTGTGTGTGTGTGATGCAAGCACAGAGTAAGGAAACAGTTACTAACGTGCTTATAACCTTTTATTGTTGAATTTCTGCACTGTTGATTGAGAGAAGTTAATAGTGAACTACAAAGGGTCAGCTTGAAGAATTCTGCATACAGTAGGAAACAAATCAAATATATTTGATATTCTTAGTGGTAGACAAATTAAATATTTTTTAATAGTTCATTATTAATTTTTATTATTTCCTCCCAAACAGTCACTGCTCACTGTTCCATCTTTTTCACGGAGGCTCTGTGTCCAAATACGTTTGTTTGCGCATACTGTGACAAGAATGAAATTCACATATAAGCCAGGATATGTTGAAAATTATCTGGACTCTCAAATTTACTGCTAGTGCTTTGCATTGTTGCAAAGAGCCATTTCCTTCTGGAATTCTTAGAGTATAATATAGGACTCGACAAACCCCTAAAAGATTGGACCAGGTGCTGGGGCTCAGAGCACAAGGGCAGCAGAAACGTTGGTGTCTATCTGTGGGGATCCCAACCCCCGCGCTACCATCACAACCCAGAGCTTCGGTGTCTGCCATGGGGCTCCCAACCCCTGCAGGCAGAAGTGCCAGAAGAGGCCGTGAGCTTCGATGTCTGCGAACCTGTTGGGGGGGGGAGGGTAGGGGAAAGGTTAGAGATGTTCTGTATAGACAGCTGAACAGACTTAAAGGGACAGTAGGTTTTAATCAATAACAAAATACCAAAAAACTGCCTCCAGTTTTGCAACTGATTCCTATAGATTTTGGGGTGCTGAATCCAGGAAAAATAGCCAAAATGTTCCATCACGTCACGTTTTCTTGCAAAATTAGATTTCTTACCCATATAAGGAAGGTTCACATAATTTCTTTTTAGCCGACTGCAGTTTATTTTCTTGGCCCAAAATAGAGGTTGTAATGGTTAACTAACTAGAAATACTCCCTCATGATATTTTAGAGTGTTTTGTATTCATTTTATACATTAACAGGACAATTGGGAGGCGGGGGCTAAATCCAGTACTCGCGCTGGCGCATGTTCTTTCCTGTTCGCCTCGCTCGCTCAAACACGGTGGTTGCGACATGAACGTTCCTGTCAAATTTCAGTTTCTTGCAAGTTCATTATTACCTTTTGTTTGCTCAGTCGTAATCCAGCTTTATTCCGAAGTGGTTCACTACAGTTGTAGTTTGCAGTGCTGTGTATTTGTGATGGCTCACAGAGCCAGAGGTTGTGTCAACTCTCCGGACAGTTTTTGTTTTATTTGTGGGGAATATACCGTGAAAAAGCGGCAGAGGAACATTTCTGCATTTATTAAAAAAGTATATTTCGCCTATTTCGGTTTGAAGTTAGGCGATCAAGACAAACCGTGGGCTCCTCACAAAGTGTGCAAGACATGTGAGGAAGATCTACGCTTATGGATGAAAGGTAAAAAACAAGCATTTCGTTTCGGAATACCTATGATGTGGTGTGAACAAAGAGACCACAGCAGTGACTGCTATTTTTGCTCTTGCATTGTGAAGGGATACAACTTAAAAAATAAGAATGTAATAAGTTACATTGTACCAATGTACCAATTTGAGTCGAGATGGATTCAACACTCTCCTTCTCAAAGCGCAGTGAAGGTCTGGAGGCGTTATATTGACGACATATTTGTCGTCTGGCAAGGTACTGGCTCTTCTTTACAAGATTTTTTTGAATGGCTAAACTCCTGTGACCCTAACATTAAGTTTACAATTACTAGTCATGAATCTCAAATCTCCTTTCTTGATGTGTTAGTGAAGAAAACAGCAACGGGGTGGCATACTTCCATTCATCAAAAGTTAACTGATAGGAATACTCTCTTGCATTATTCCAGTGCTCATCCCCGGCCGTTACGCAATGGATTGCCTGTTTCTCAATTTATCCAGTATAGACGGAATTGCAGTTCCTTGGATGAATACAAACGACAAGCAGTACAACTACAAAATAAGTTTTATCAGCGTGGATATCCAAAGAAGATCGTCAAGGAAGCCTACACTAGGGCGTGTTTTATTAATAGGGATCTTCTTTTACAACCTGCAACTCAACCGGAATCGACATCAGATTGTGTTAATTTCATAACAACTTTTTCTCCACTAAGTCATCATTTGCAGAGGAGTTTGGATCGACATAAAGACATTTTGTCTACTATACCGGGGCTAGAACATTATTCTGTTCGCTGTGTCTGGCAACGTCAGAAGAATCTTAAAGATTTATTAAGCCCGACGGTTTTACGATCACTGGATGCAGGGGATGTGGGTGATCGGGGGCATAAGGCCTGTGGCGAGTGTACCATATGTGCTATAACACAGGATTGCAGCAGTTTTTCACACAATGGCAGTACATATCAGTTGCATAGTAGCACTTCCTGCGGCTCTTCTAATGTAGTCTATTGTATCCAATGCCCATGCCCCTTGCTATACATTGGTAAGACTAACCGGAACTTCAGAATACGTATGAATGAGCACAAAAGCAAGTTAAAGTGCAAACGTTTAGAAGCTCCGATAGTTGAACATTGCCTATCAATGTATCACACGTTTGAAGATTTACGCTGCTTTTGCATTACTCAAATATCTCGCCCGCAGCAAGGGCGCACTAGGGATCAAACTTTGATATATGCGGAACAACGTTGGATCCATAGACTGCAGACAGTCAGTCCTCAGGGTTTAAATGCCCGTATAGAATGGGAGTCCTGCCTCTGACGTCATTTTGTTGGGGCTCTATTCATTATCATTCATTTTCAGCTGGGTCTATATAAGTTGCGCATGTGCAGCGTTTTCTTTACCACCGTTAAGCAGTTCAACAAAGACTCTTTGTAGCAGGGACGCTAGCGGGTGTATAAGGTAATGGTGGAATCTTTGTCACAGTAAGCGGATAATTATAGTGACTAAAAAAGGTTTTTTGCCATTTGAAAGTAAAAGCTAATTTGAACTTTTTTTCGTTGTAGAGCTTAGCAAGTTTCCCCTGAAGAACCCTTGTTTGGAGAAACGCTTAGCGCTTGATGCGTTGGGAAGCAACACCCTTGCCTAAGCTTGGAAAGCCATTTAAAGCTAAGCATTTTAAAGTCACATTTAAGTTTTGCACTTTTTGGAAAAATAGCTGACAACAAGATAGTGGTCATTGATGTTAAGGTAGGGCATTCAGTTGATTCTTCTGACTTGAGCCCGGTAATACTGAGACCACGTTGTCATCTACTTTGAAACCATATGTAGATGTTTTACATACACGTTTTTGATACAAGCAGTCGGCGATATAGCCAAGTTTACTTTCTTGTTGTAATACAGAGTGTTTCTAATATTTTGTAATACTTACTCTGTGAAACACGGACCAATTTGCAAGTTTCTTCCTATTGCCAGAGCCCTTGGCGAAGCTCCTAGTCTTCCAGTGGAAAAATCTGTAACTGACCCTCAAGGGGGGCTGAAGGCCCTGGCTTGCTTGTATCAGCTAAAGGCAAGCTGGATCAGCTCTTTGGGCTTCTTCAAGTGGATGCTGTTATGATGGCGCTTCCAGTGGAAGGTGATATGGCACTAAAAGAGGTTCATGATATTAGATTGGAGAGCCTCCTGAAGAATACTTTCTCTATTTAGGCCTTGGACTCCCAGGCAGCCTTTTGTGCTGGTCTCGTAGTCCGATCACTTCTGCTCTGGATTAAATAGCTGCTGGACAACCCTGAGACAACCAGGCTAGAATCAGGGACTGCCTTTGTTTCGATATGCCTTATTTAATCTGATCAGGGAATCCTCTAGATCTATGATGGCTGTGGTAGAGGCTCTGACTTTGCACTTGTCTCTTCCAAATTGTGTCTCAGCAAGCTCCCCTTTAGGGGCAGGCTGTTGTTCCTCTTCGCTGCCGCTTTCGGATGTTGAGTCACCTAATGTCCTTTGTGTTTCCTTACCTTTCCCCCTAGCTGTATCCCATGTCTACAGCTACTGTGTTGTCTGTCTCTATTAGATTATAAGCTCCGATGAGCAGGGACCATCCTTTATATGTGTCTGTGCAGCGCTGCGTATGGTTTGTAGCGCTATACAAATGTTCAGTAGTAATAGTAGTAGTAGTGGTGGTGGTGGTGTTTGGAGAGGATCTTGAAAAATTGGTTGAGGACTTGGGTGAGGCCTCTCCTCAGAGACTGCTGGAGGAAAGGCCTAAGGTGCCTGCTCAACATCTCTAAGAAATTTTTGAGGAGCCTAGAAGCATCCAAGAGTGTTAAGACTCCTGCTCCATCCATTCCCCCTATGTGTCTTGTCCGAGAAAGGGCTAGCTCTTTCGTGGTTCCCAGTGGCCTCAGCTCTTTCCTTGGCTGCTTCCAGAACCAACAGATCTTCACAATGAGATCCAGTGGGTCCCTTTTGAGGGACAGCTGGTAGTGGAGGGAGCAGTTCCTGCACTTTCACTTAGAAATGACCCAGATCCCTTCAGTTGAGTGGGTTCTAGAGGTCTTAGGTTTGGGATATGCATTGGATTTTGCAGAATCTCTTTGTGAAATCTCCCTGCAGCTCCTCATACAAGCGAGTGGTGGTCTTGAACATGTTACAACGCAGCTGCCTCCTGTAGTTGCATGCTATCATATTGATGTCTTCTGCAGAGCATGGTCAGGTCCAGTATTCCATTTACTTCATGGTACCCAAGAAAGGCAGTTCCTTTCGGCCCTTTCTTGACCTGAAGGCCATCAACGCCAAGCTCGGGGCTCCCTATTTTCAGATAGAGATCATGCACTCGATCATCATGCTGGTTTGTCTGAGGGAGTTCCTTAACTGGATTTGGCCGAGTCCTCCTGTCATATTCCCATCGGAGAACAGCATCAGCGGATCCTCCGCTTCTACGTTCTGGGCCAGCATATCCAGTTCATGGCTCTGCCCTTTGGCCAAGGGTCCTCGCACTTTTTCAAAGGTGACGGTGGTAGTTGTGGTATTTCTGTGCAGGCAGGGGATCTGAGTTTACCCTTACCTGGATGACTGGCTGATTCGATCGGATTCTTTAGAGAAGTTGAGAATGGATACAGCCCTGGTGATTCAGTGTCTGGAATGGTTAGGGCTGTTGATCAATTTTCTCAATGCCTCTCATGAGTTTGGTGGTATGTTTCAACACCTTGCAGGATTGTGTGTTCCTTGCAACTGTGAGGATGTTCAAGCTACAGATACAACTTTAATAGAGTTCTATATGCAGTTGAGTCCCAAGCCAAAGAGCATCTTCAGCTACTGGGGGTCCCTGACGTTGACTCTGGAGTTGGTTCCATAGGCCGGGATGCACATGCACCCACCTCAGAAGCACCTATGTGCCTTCTGGTCTCTGTGCTCTCAGATCTTTGAGCAAGAGCTCCTTGGCAGGTGGTGTGAATCCTGCTATCTGATGTGCAGCATACCCCTGGAAGCCCTGAATTGGATGATTCTGGCAACAGATGCTAGCCTGAAGGACTTGGGGAGCTCACTGCCTAGGCCAGATGATGAAGGGGTTTTGTTTGCCTCAGGAGGCTTCCTGGCTGCTCTCTGCAGTTGGACAAAGGAACACCATGTGGCTCTGTCAACGGCCCATAAAGTAGGTGTCAAGAATGTGCAAGACAATTTTCTTGGTCTGAACATTTAGTTGGAGTGGGAGTTGAGCCCCCATTCGTTTGAGCTCATAGTGTGAAGATGGGATCTCCCAGTATTCGATGTGATGGCCACATGAGAATGCCAAGATGAACCATCTTTGCAAGATTCAAGTTCATCCAGGCATGGTCACCCTAGACTGGCTGCGCAAGCTGTGGTACATGAATCTGATGGGTCTTGCTCCAGCTTCCACAAGAAAAGGGCCCCTGATTAATGGGGGATCCTTCTCTCTTATTGCTTAAAGCTTGGCATTTGAGAGGCAGCAGCTAGCTAACCACAGGTACTTGGGTGCAGTCAAAAATACTGTACTTAGGGCCTGTAGGGCCTCAACCTTTTTAACCTATGTGAGGGTATGGAAGTGCTTTGAGGCAATGTCCTCCTTGGGTCCTCTCAGCTGGGAAGGTGGACATCAGGGCTGTGCTAGCCTTTTTACAAGCAGGCTTGAATCAGGATTTGGCTCTGAACTATCGTAAGGTTCAGGTTGTGGCCTTGGCATGCTACTGGGGGCATATTCAAGATTTGTCCTTGAAGGCCCACTCTGATGTCTCTTGCTTTCTCAGAGGATTTGAACAGATTCAACCTCCTGAGTGTCCTGTTGTCCCTCAGTGGAGCCTGTCGGTGGTGTTGAAGGCGCTGAAAGGGTCCCTCTTTCAAACCCATCCATATGGCTTTTGTCAAAGATTTAATGCTTGAGGCAGTTTTCCTGGTGGCAATTGTGCCTCCTTCAGATGGGTCTCTGAGCTTCAAGCCTTGTTCTGTCATAAACCCTTTTTGGTAATTTTGATGACTTTGATCGCCTTACGAACAATACCATCCTTCCTTCTGTAGGTGATTTACGCTTTTCAGCTTAATCAGGAAGTAGCTCTGTCCATAGGACAGTTTCTCCAAATGGGTTAATTTTGCGCATACCATGACAGTTATGAACCTCACTTCTAAGGCCCAGGGTATGTAGAGTATGATTTCAGTCTCTCAAATTTACTGCGAATGCTTGGTGTAGCACTTGCATCATGCCAAAGAGAGCTTCTTCTGGAGTTCGTAAGATGTAACAAACATGGGTAGTTTGTCAAGATGTGCTTGGAAATTCTTCTTTATCAAGTCTGTGGCTCCCAATACGATGGGAAATATTTCTGTATCTTTCTGCCACATTTTCTTGATCTCTGACTGCATTTCTTGGTACTTCAGGATCTTCTGCCTCTCCATGCAATTTACAGAATAATCACTCAGAACCAACAACTCTTATCAATGCCGTTCTGGTGTTATTCTCCCTTACCACTATGGGGTCTGTTTACTAACTGGCGGTAGCAGACTCCTTGCGATATCGGAGCCGTGGCCCTATTGAAATCAATGGGGCCGCGGCTCCGATATCGCACGGAGTCCGCTACCGCCAATTAGTAAACAGACCCCTATGTCTGGTTTCTTCGCATCCAGTTTATCTGTTGGAATGGGAATATCCCAGGTGATCATAATCTATTCATTTTCAGTAATTCTCTTAGTGTCATGATCCCAGTGCTTTTCAGGCACAGTGATGTAGTGTTTACAGAGCTTCCAATATATGAAGCATTCTACTTTATTGTATCTTTCTGTATAGAAATTTTCCACCATCAGAATTTCACAGCCAGCTATGAGGTGAGTCACTGTTTCCAGGTCTCTGTTTTACCATTTTTTTCAATGCTCACTGTAAACTATCTCGTCCGTCTTCTGCTGTCCTGGGCTGCAACTATCAATCTGTCATCCTTCGGTTTTAGTTCACCTCTCCTTAACCATTCATGTGTCCTTTCTTGATCAACAAAGGATTCTTGGAATAACACTTTGCATCTCCCATTGTATTTGTGCATTTGCCACTTGTTTTTCCTTGTTTGCTGATTTCTAATTCTTTGAAGAGTTTTTTTTCTCATCTTTTGCAAGTTCTATTGTTTCCTTTCCTGTTTGTGCTTGCGGAGTCTCATATAGTCCTCTAGTTGTCAGAACATTTGTCCAAATTTGATGATGGAGACAGATTCTGAATGTTTATTTTCATATTTTAGCACTTTTTGCATATTTGGGTCCGATGATACTGTTAGATAGCCTGGAGGCCTTTGATAGTAGCTCTATAAGTATAATTAATCTCTGAGGTCTAACCCTCCTTCAGCTCTAGGAATATACAGTCTTGGGATATACTGGTTCTTGTAAATTACTTCATGGGCACGGAGGAGTTTTCTTCTTCACACATCCAGTTTTTCAAGATTTTTAAGAGGCCAATCTACAATCCCAAAGCTGTATGAGAGTACAGGAATTGTCAGATGACTGATGGCTTGTATCATATTCCGTAATGTCCCCTTTGTGGGGCTACCTCTGATCGTATCGCTATCTGCATTTCCTGAACATGAAGAAGGTGTTGCTCTGGTACTGGGAAGAGACCAACCCTTTTTTGGCAGTTGGACCATCTTTTTGTTCTGTTCAGTTGGCTGAAGAAAGGATAGGCAGTGGCCAAGTCTTCCATCTCCTGCTGGATCCAAGAGGTCATTCGTTCAGCATGCCTTCTGGCTGGAAAGTGGGTACCAGAGGGAGTCAAAGCTCACTCGACTAGGTCTCAGACCACCTCCTGGATTGTCTACCTTGGTGTCTCCAGGAGACATCTGTAAAGTGACTACCAGATCTTCCCTAAGTACTTTCATAAAGCACTACAGGTTGCATGTGGGAGCAAGTGATGATAGCGCTTTTGTCAAGGCTGTTCTGGCCAGAGTGTCATCTTCCTTCCACCCTGTGTCCTTACTACTTGGGTACATCCCACTCATCTGGACTGGTCTGACAAGGATGATAAGGAAAGAGAAATTTTAATCATGCCTGAAAATGCCCTTTCCTTGAATCCTGCTAGACCAGTCCAGGAAGACTTTGCTGTAGGTTGGGAAGGCCTATTGCCTTTTCGTTCCTGTTTATTACAGAGCCTGATCGACTTTACAGTATGGTAAGACAACCAAATTGTTGTTCTTTTATGTTTGCTAATCGTTCTTATTCCTTACACAGTTTTGCTTACTGCTTGGAAAGCTTCTTACTGGCTTCTCTTTGTGCTGCACCAGTGGTTATACTTTCTGATGATATTGAAAGATGCTCAAGTCTACTTCCACCTTCAGGCAAGGGAGCATAACCCACTCGTCTGGGCTGATCTAGCAGGATTCAGGGAAAAGAAATGATCAGATATGATTAAAATTTCTCCATATTTTTTCTTAAATTGTTTTTGTTTGGCTTTGCTATTTATTTCTGTTCTTGCCTTCCTGCTTTAAGAAAGCAGCTGAAAAAAAAAGAAGTTCCTTAGGCAGCTGGGTTTTCCCAGGCCTATGTGGGCAGCTGGGGAAGCCCTTCTTGGGTTTCCCTAGCCAACTTGACAGGAGAAGAGATTCCCTTATTTATTCACGTTTGACCGCTATACAGAAAATACACTAATCCCTCCCACTATCTCACAGTCATAACATTCCCACCATAAAACTACTTCATCCCATACCAAAGGTCAGACAAAAAGATATATTTTTAAGCCCTCACATCTGAAATACCCCGCAAGTATACTAGGAGTGTGTTCTGCAACAATGGGGCTTGTACAAAATATGCACGCTGACACTCTTACCAGTAAATCAGAGGTTCTTTTTTCAGCACAGTTTCTTTTTCCATCAGATATTTTTCTTCATGATTTTTTTTATTTTACTGCTGCTGAGCTCAGCCGTGAAGCCAAGTGCTCGCCGGTGTGCAGCTTGTGGCTCCTGGTGGATTAACTCTATGGCAAGGTCTTTTTGCCTCAAGTGCAATGATTACCACCTCGGAACAGATTTTGGCATCCCCCACTGTGGGGGGAGCCCATAGCCCTCTGTTCATTTTGTTGCTGTTTCAGCATTTTCTGTGAATTTCCCACTGCTAAAAATGGCAGCCATCTTGGATGGCCTCATGGTCTTTGCTGAGGGGGAGTGTGGTTATTATAACTTTGTCCTTGAGCCGGCATGCCCTGAGGGCCCCCAGGGTACTTACTCAACTGGCTTTGATCAGCAGTTTTTGAAACATTCTATGGGATGTTTTCAGTCCCTGTTTGCTGCTTGACAGCCTGCTTTTGGGGGCCGAGGGAGGAGAGGAGGGAAGTTGGGTGCCCAGGGGACCTAAGGCCCTCTTGTATCTCCCTGCCAGCGACAAGAGGATTAAATGCCCTTGATATTCACTCTCTCCTGTTTGGTCCTCTAGGAGCCCAGCCCAGCCTTGCCTCTCTCTCCTGGAGGGGGAGGACAGGAGTGTGTGTGTGGGGGGGGGGGAGGAGGACAGGAGTGGGGGGGGGGGGAAGATGAGGATTCGCTTCTTCCTGCAAGTGCATCAGCAAAGATAGGAGAGCTTCCTCTGGTGGAAGGGGGGATCCAGAGGCGATTTTGATTTGTTTCACAGGAAGGCTCTCCTCACTTTGATTTCAGATGCCATGGTGGCCTTGCTTATTGCAGAGCCACCTCCTGGAGCTATCTCAAAAATTGACCCCATTCTGGAAGGTTTGAGGTCTCCCTCAGGTTTCTTCTCCATTCCTTAGCCCTTGTAAAGACTTGTGGTCTTACAGTGGGAGACATTGGAGCTGTTGCTGAAAAGCACCAATGGCCTGGTGACGCTGTATTCCCTGCTGCAAAGGGAAATGTATCAGTTGTTCAATGTCCTTAAAGTGGATGCCCTGGTCATAGTGGTGACCAAGTGCACCACTTTATTAGTGGAGGGTGATGCGATTCTGAAAGGGGCCCATGATGGGAGGAGGAGGCCCTCCTTAAGACTGCCTTCCTGGCCTTGGGGATTTGGACAACTCTTTGTGCGTGTATAGTGGTCTGTGCCATATTGCACTGGACTCAACAATTGCCAGACAGTCCGGAAATGGCAAGATTGGAGTCTAGGGCTTCAGTTGTGATGTTTTCCCTATACAACTTGATCAGAATTTCCTCTAACTCTTTGGCAGCTATGGTAGTGGCCCGCAGATAGCTATGACTCCAGAATTTACATATGCTGCTTTCAAGTTGTGGCTTAGCAGGCTCCTCTTTGAGGGTTGGTTGCTCTTTGGAAAAGACATGGAGAAACTGATAAAGCACCTTAGGGAGTCTTGGCCACAGAGGCTCCCAAAGAATAAGGTTCAATGTACTGAGATGAACACATGAGCTAAATGAATACATTTATTTCTAATAGAAGCTGGTACCAATTGAGCTGGATGCCAAAAGGAACAGAAAGAAACCGTTGAACAAAGTATGCGTATAAATACTAAACGTAACTTATTTATTTATTTATTTACATTCTCTTATATACCGCACTATTCAGCATCAGCGCGGTTCACATAGAACAAAATGTCTCAGTACAATAACATGCATGAGTTTACAGATAACAAGGGAAGGAACTTGGATAACAAGGGAAACTATTTACAGTCTATTTACAGATATAATACTACAGCATGGCTACAAGTTATTAGGAACAGGTGCTGGGATGGCTGGGATGCTAGGAACAGGTGCTGGGATGGCTGGGATGATGGTGTAAATTATTTTTGCGGGGAGGGTAGAATTGAACAAGGGGATTTTGAGTTCTCCTACACTTTATAGACTGCTTATTGTTTGTTAATTTGCAGCTATGTAATATGCTATATCCAAGATGCTTCATTTCTACAGTAATGTAGGACTTTTTTTTTTTTTTTTACTTATCAGGCTCCTTGATGTGCATTTACTGTCATTTGGCACATCAGTTACAAGTGCAGCATGACAGTTCCTACTGTATCTTTTCATTTCTAAAAAGCTTCCACATATCAAAGGAAATGCTGATGGAAGCATCAGGAACTAGACTGTATCAATGTATCCAAACAGAGAAAATCCTGTAGTTATGTAGTTTATTGTACATATACTATGCATCAGTTTATTGCCAACCATGACATTTCTCTTCTCTTATTGAAACTCTGCCCATATTTAGAACCAGTATTAGGGCTGATTCTTTTTCCTCTTTGGTGCACTAGAGCTTTAATAGTGCTATTAGGAACATCATCAGTGCTTTCCAGTCTTTTTTTTTTTTCATTCTTTATTGCCACTTTGAATTTTTTGTGATAACTGCTGTAGTTTTCAGCTCTGTGATGAACTTTGTTGATGGAAACTTCCCTGAATGTCTCTAAGAATACTGCACATCTTGGCTAGGGCTTGAAGCATCCTGTTTTAAATGACGGGAAGTGATAATGATGTTGAGGGGAATGAGGAAAGGGAGGTGATGGTGTCGGAGACGAAAGAAAATAACGTGTCCTGACAATACTGGATGTGTGGCAGCTTGAAAATATTTAGGTTCTACAGGTTTATTGTCCTGAGGAGAACTTAGTCATTTTAGAAGTTCTTATTGTTGCACTAAATATTTGTGTGATGACTGATCTACAGAATTGTGGTAGGCGAAGGCCTATGATCCATGCTGCTTGAACTAAACAGACAGGCCTAAGCAGCTTGATCTGTAAATGAAGCCTGTGGTTAGGCCCAGAGGAATGAAAACCCCCCTGAATGCTGCCTCCATAGAATCGAAACTTAACTAAGCATAACCAAGCATAGCTAAGCAGAATCAAAACTTAGAAAAGATAGAAAAACAGCTTTAATTGGTACTGATAGGCATGTGAGAAGCTTCTATGGAATTAATTAACTTTGTTGAAAGAAAGGTTACAGTGCCCTGCTTTCACACATATTCCAGCTAGCTAGTGACCTTGGAGAAGAGATGTATCAAGAGTCCAAGAACTGACCATTGTAATGAGGGCTGTAAGGGGGGGAAACAGGTGCTGAGCCCAGACAAAGGTCCTCATTGGATAGCTACGTAACGGCACCGGGACCAATAGATGGGGCAAAAGGGGTTACTGGGACAAATGAAAAGTTTGCCTATGTTCAGAATGGAGAAGAAAGGTATAAAAGTTGTTGTTTTGCTAGAAACCATTGCTCAGACATTTTGAATGTGATTCTGCTTGAGTCTTGTGCACAATAAATGATTTGGACCTTCTGAACAGACTCCTGGTATTATTGGATTGTTTGCGCTCTGCCGCTATATATTCTTGGTGTGTTGGCCGGGAACTTGTGGTTAGTAGAGGGTATACGAGCTGATATACCACGACTTTCCGCCTCTATAGGTTTGGTCCTGCCGGGCTCGTGCCCTCCCGACGTGGGCTCGGCTCTCAGGCGCCACCGGTCCCGTTGCATCGGAGGGAGCTGGGCCAGGCCTCGGCGGGTGCTGGACCCGATCGGAGCCAACACCTCGAACCCGTGAGGGGAGTCCGAGGTCCAACTCATGCGCTTGCTCGAGAACGGGGACTGGATCCGGTGAGTATAGTGTTTGGAATGTCTAGACAGATGAGTCAGAACTGCAGCTTGAAACTTGTGAACTTGTGAATTTTGGTAAGAGAGCTTGATCACCTCTCAAGGCGGTCCAATTAACCTTGCATAGTGTATTCGCGGGGTGAACCCACCGTCGTCTTGGTACAAATTTGGTATAGCCTAGTCAGAGACAGGATTGGGCTTTTTGGAAATGCTAGCATGTTTGTTGTTGGGCGTTTGTCTATGTGTCTTTGTTTTTTGGTATTTGTTGAAACCACGAGTTTCCCTTCTAGTATAATGTAAGATTATATTCGGTTGGGTAATTTATGAAAATTTACTGCTTATGAAATAGTATTAAGAAAAGAGGGAAGAAGATGCAAACGCCTAGAGTCACTGTAAAAATCAAGAACATGTCTCACTCATTCAGCCTTCCTACAGCACAGCGTGAGACTGACAAGGGGCGTGTCTGTGCAGAGGTGCTTTTTAACCCTATGAAGGCATGTTTTCAACGTTCTGCTGCTGGGCTAATTGGAGCTTATTTTAGGACAATTATACCTGTTTTTATTCACTTTGTTTTAATAGTGATGTTCATTCTACTATGGTCATGTATTATATACCATTCGATAGGAATATTTAGTCAGAATTTTAGTTTTGAAGGTCGTATTAACCTCATCGGAGCTCCGTAAACTGTTTTTAGTTATATTCTCTGCTCTGTCTGTATTTTTACGTCAACTGCTCCTGTTATATTATTGTTACCTTTCAGAACTATCCAGGAGGTGAAGGGTCTAGTTCAGTTTTAGTGTGCAGGGTGAGATTACTTACTCTGGTCAGATAGGCTGCTAGGTATCATACATTTGTGGGCTTAGCTTTGCCCTGTGTTTTATGGTTCGAACAGAAATGATAGAGAAACTAAGCAAACTGTTTTTTGGTTTTTTTTCCTTTGACCTACAAAGTAATTAGATCACGACTTGACACTGATTTAAATTATTCTTGCTAGCATGTCTCTGTGTGCCTGTGAAACTAAGTTATTTCATTTTGTTTCCAGTGAGCGAAGAGGTGTGGCTTTCACACAGCTTGCTAGAAGGGGAAAAAATGAGACAGCAGCTCCCGATTGAAAAGTCTCTTGCTTGTTTAAAATAAAGGATTCATTCAATCAAAGTGTGATAGGAGATGAATTTATAATTAGTTTTCTAGTTATTACTTTACAGCTGTGATAACTACAGTGACTCAGACGTTCTTTTGTTTTTAAAGTATATCTGTCGTTTCAAAAACTAACTGACACAGACAAGAGAGAGCAAATAAAGTGTCTTTCCTTTGACCCTCAAAGTAGAGGTTAAGAACTTTGGGGGACGGTGCAGCATTCTGGGTTGGAAGTGTACCAGATTGCAACCTGAGAATGAATGGTTTAAATTCTGAGTGAATAAGAAATTGTGTTAGGATTTTATCTTTGAAATCTGAAAGTTAAAAAAAAAAAAAAGGAAGAGTTTATCTTGCGGAGTGTTTGCATTCCAGATATTCACCAACCTTTTTATGAACAAGTATAAGTCATTTGAATGCATGCTTCCCCATACTGTAAGATTTAAGGTAATTACTTTGAATTGTTAAACTCTGTACTAGTGACTAATGAAGACCTTTACAATTCAAGATAAATTCATTTGTTTTTCTGTATTTGAATTTTGTGTGTCTGTGTCCAGAGGAAAAGGGGGTACTTTGTTTTTTTGAAAGTCTTTTAAATTTCAAGACGTTATTTCCTGATATACTGTGGCAAGCACCTGATAGAAGACATATTTATTGTTAAAAAAAAAAAAGGGTGTATATGCATTCTAGATATCCACCAACGCTATGGAAAGGTATCAGTTTCATGTCTCTTGAATATCTGCTTTCTGAACTGTAAGATTTAATAAAAATAAACAATAAAATAATAATTTCTTTTGCAGAGACATGCAGACTACGGCTGGCAGTTAGTTTCCATGCTAAGTAATTTCATTCCAGTTGTACGTAACAGATAGCTATAGTTCTCTCTATAAGAATAGATGTTATAACATGTTGCAAAATAATAGTTTTATATTTTAAGAACTATATCTAAATTGTCCCTGTTTGGAAAAAGTTGCAGTAAGCATAATGGATGTCTGTGCTCAATCTAAGCTTATGTTTTCTGCCTGCCCTATGTTTACAGTAATAATAAGGTTTTTTTAATAAGTTTCTTTTCAAGTATGATCAAGAATTTCAGTAAGGGATTTACTGAAGACTATGGTAATAAAATGTCTCTGTCCCAATTAGGAATGCTATGTGAAAGGGAGTGGCTTCTGCTAGTTGCTCTATATTTCCTTAGTTCACCATATTTTGCCCCAGAATCTCTAGATATCCCGTCCCGTCAGTTTCTCTCCCTGTAAGCAGCTCCCCAAGAAGCTCCGGCTCCGTTCAGAGTGCTTAAGGGGGGGAGGGGGCCCCGTCCACCGATGATGCCACCCCCCGGTAGGCGTGAAATAATGTGCCCACAGCAGAGAAGTAAAAAAAAAAAACAAAACCCTCCCGGATAGAGCGTTGCTAGGAGAAACAGTGTGAGCCTAGGGCAGGGGGGGGGGGGGGAACTCCTCCCTGCAGATTCCCAAGTAGTTTGCCAGCCAGTCAGCTGACCAGACTTGTTTAGGTGCCTTTCCCTCTGCCACTGATTTACTGAACTGAAAGCTTTAGGATTTAATTGAACTAATGAACAGTATTATTCAAACCCATCAGTCTTGATAACCCCAAGTGGAATCCAAATAGTGCAGGCAGCCCTCACTATATGCCCCAATGGATCCAGCAGCCCAGGAGAATTTGCATTTTTGTCAGTCAGTCCCAGAGAGATATAAAACAGAAATTACAGAAACTGGATGGATTTGCGGGCATGATAGTTAATCAGAAAGTATGTGAATTGTTGAATGTGACAGAGAAAGTAAATGTAAAGATGGAGAAGAGAACAGATCTTCTTGCTGATACTTTAGTTGAATGATGTGGAGGAGGTTTTCCTAACCAAAGGACCAGAGGATGTGGAAGAGGCCGCAGAAGTGAAAGGCCTAAATTGGGTGTGAATCAGTGTGCCCATTGCAGAAAAGAAGGACATTAGAGAAGTGAATGCCCGTATCTTGACTCCACCCCAGGGGGGAGGAGGGAGTACTTGATTTAAAAAATAATATTAAACCGAGCACAGTGTTCCAGCAAGAAAGGGCAGCAGCTATAGAGTAAGTGGCAGCCGGAGAGGGCTACAGCATGAATGAAGACTAGGCCAGACCAGACTCTTAAGTTTTCCTGGGTCCCCAGGAGCCTATGGTCAGTTTGGAAATAGGGGACCAATATATGGACTTGATGGGGGATACAGGAGCAGAATACTAAAGCCAGTAGCCCCTGTGTTTTTCTCGATGCATCACCATTATCAGAGCTACTGGGGCTAAGGCCACAAAGCCTTTTCTGCAGAACCGCATGTGTGAACTAGGGGGACAGAAAATAATGCACCAGTTCCTGTATATGCCTGAGTGCCCTATTCCACTTTTTGGAGCCGAGATCTGCTTGCAAAGCTCCAGGCACAGATATCCTTTGCTGAAGAGAGAGAAAAGCAAATGACTGTGAACCCAGAGCCTGCTGGATTGATGGTGCTGACTGTTCCCCGAGAAGAGGAGTGGCGGTTCTATAGCACACCTCCAGTCAAGTCAACAAGTTCCTGTATACCTACCAACCCTATAGTCCCACCTGGAGTATGGGCAGAAGATAATCCACCTGGCCTAGCGAAGAACATAGCCCCTGTCATTGTCACCCTCAAGCCAGAAGCGGAACCAATGCATGTGAAGCAGTATCCTCTTCCCTGACCAGCCATTGCAGGAATCCACTGCCATTTAATGAAACTGCTGAAGTATGGACTTCTCAAGGAATGTCAGTCACCTTGGAACACTCCCCTTCTGCCAGTGAAGAAGCCTGGGACAGGGGATTATCGCCCAGTACAGGACCTGAGGCGAGTGAATGATGCAGTTGAAACTATACACCCAGTGGTACCAAAATCCTTATATTCTCTTGGGACTGATCTCTGCTGAAGCTACACATTTCACCATTCTGGACTTAAAAGATGTTTTTTTCTGCATACGCTTAGCCCAAGACCCCACTACAGGAAGGCGGGGCCAACTCACCTGGACAAGATTACCTCAAGGATTCAAGAACTCGCCTCACTCAGCAAAAGATTTGACAAGTTATCCAGTAATTCCAGGAGAAAGAATTCAACTTCAATATGTGGACAACTTGCTCCTAACCACCAACTCAGAAAGTGAATGTCTACAAGCCACCAGTGAACTCTTGCACCTTTTTAATGAGGCTGGATACAAAGTCTCAAGAGCTAAGGTGCAATTATGTCAAACAAGTTAAATACCTAGGATTCCAGTTGTCCAGCGGAATTCGACGCCTGGGACCAGAATGCAAAGAAGCTGTATGCGTGGGTGCCACAGAGTATGTTGTATGTGGATCCCCAATTCTGCGCTGCTAGCAAAACCATTGTATCAAGCTACCAAAGGAATGGAAAAGTCTCCATTGGAAAGGGGACTTGAACAGGATGCAGCCTTTTGATCTTTGAAGACCACTCTGATGTTATCACCAACTCTGGGTCTACCAGATGTCCAGAAAACCTTTCAGTCTCTATGTTCATGAGTCACAAGGAAATGTTCTAGGAGTGTTGACTCAATCTCTTGGACCTTATTTGAGAAGCTGTTACAGCTACAGCCCTCCTAGTGAGCAAAATTAACAAGATCACTTTGAGACAGAATCTTCCAGTTACTGTACCACACTCTGTTCTAACCAATATGAAATACAAAGGAAACTACTAGCTAACAAATCTACGAATGTTGAAGTATCAGAGTATGTTGCGTGAAAACCCCCAGATACAACTGAAGGTCAGTCAAGCTTTGAATCCTGCTATGTTGTTACCAGTTGGTCTTGATCCCCTGATCATGACTGTTTAGAAATTATGGACACTGTATTCTCAAGCCGCCTGGATTTGACTGATGTCCCTCTGGAGAATCCTGAACAGACTTTCTTTGTGGCTGAAGGCAGTTTCATCATCAATGGACATTGTTGTGCCAGATATGCAGTGGTGACCCCTGATTTGGTAGTTGAGTCCTCAGCCCTGGCCCCAGAAACTTGACCACAGAAAGCTGAACTGATAGCCCTCACTAGAGCACTAACAATAGGAAAAGGGCTCTGTCTAAAATGTGTATCCAAATTCCAAGTATGCCCTTACAACCTTGCATGCACATGGGACCCTGTACAAATAATGAGGGTGGATAACCTTAGGAAGCAAGTCCATTAAGTATGGCCCCAAGATATTGACATTATCAGGTGCATGCTACCTACAGCTTTCAAAACTTTAGGAAAAGTAGAATGTATGAATAGAACCTTGAAATCTCAGTTGTCCAAACTTTGCCAAGAGGTTTACCTGAAGTGGCCCCAGGTTCTTCCTATAGCCCTTCTTAGGATACACTTAGCCCCTGCTAAGTCTTTAGGAGTTCCCCCTTTTTGAGATTCTGAGAATCTGTAGCCTATTTATAGGGAATAAAAGGAGATGTGAGACAGATAGGATCTGAAATTATTAGGCATGAATTATTGGTTTTAAGTTCTGTTTTGCAGAGTCTTCATACCTGGGTACAAAATCGATTACCCATCAATTTGCCTGAACCCCTGCATCCTTTCAAGCCTGGAGTCTCGGTGTGGATCAAAGAGTGGAGAAGGATACCGTTAGCCCTGCATTGGAAGGGACCCTATGTTGTCATCCTGTCAACTCCAACTGCAGTAAAAGTCGCAGAATTCGAACTTTGGATCCATCATAGTCAAGTAAAGCCAGCAACTGCTTCTGAACCTGATCACTGGACTACTGTACAGCATCCTGAGACTCCATTGCGCCTCACCCTACGACAACAGCCACGGACCTAAGACTTATTGGTCCCTCAGAAACTGCACTATTTCAAGACTGTCTGTTTATCCGAAGGTAAGCCTCGCATCTGGAAAAAGCTGCAATCATCAGAAATAGACTGTGTTGTGTCAAGAAATTGAGTCTTCTAAGAGACTGTGTTCAAATGCTCTGAAAAAAACAAACAAACTGTTTTGATCTCCTAAAAAGTGAACTGCTCTAAGGAGGCAATAATAGCCTGAGAGACTGTACTATGATATTTTAAGAACCTGAGACATCCCAGAGGACAGTGATACTTTGGAATCTACAGCCCTACTCCTGCCACAAAGCTGGTAGGTTTACGTACGGCAGAAGCTCGAGGATCTACAATCAACTCTACATCTGTTATCTGTTGTGGATGCCGACAGTTCCACCAATTTTCCAGAGACTATGCCCATTATGAATTCTTATTATTGCTTTATTTTGGCAGCAGCCTTGGGGTGCTTTGAAATGACTTTTGCTTTACCTCTCTGTGCAGCCTGTATAAGTACCACGCGAACTGGGCTGAAGGTTCCTCATGCCTCCCAGAACTTGTTTCTTGAACTTGCTGGAGCAGTAGCATCTAGTCTCCACATTTAGGAACCAAGATGGGAGATCAGTGGCCTTGGGAGGCTCAAGAACTAAATTATTCCATCCCTTACAATCAGACTGATTTACCTAATACTACTAGTAAAGGGTATTGGGGTTTGTGTTTTGTTCGCACCGGACCACAATTTGCTATGAAGATTGGACAGCTGGACTGTCTAAAATTAGAAGTTTTACAATAGCACAACAAAGAAGACAGCTTGGTGGTCCGGCATAAATGCTCCTGAACCTTCTACTCCTTTAGTTCTTTTTCCCACTCTTGCCAAACTATGGACTCTGACTATCTGCTTGTTGCTCCCTTGTTTCTTGCCACTTTGCTTGCGAATGTTAACTTCCGTTATTAATAACACTGTAGAGCGCAAGGCAGCTACAAAGATACTAGCTATGTGAAACTACTACCCTATACCACAGAGTGATACCTTTACCTAGTATTATGTGATTTGATCCTCACCCTTTCTCACTTGCGGGTGAGAATCAAAGGGGGGAATGTGGTAGGCGAAGGCCTATGATCCATGCTGCTTGAACTAAACAGACAGGCCTAAGCAGCTTGACCTGTAAATGACGCCTGTGGTTAGGCCCAGAGGAATGAAAACCCCCCTGAATGCTGCCTCCATAGAATCGAAACTTAACTAAGCATAACCAAGCATAGCTAAGCAGAATCGAAACTTAGAAAAGATAGAAAAACAGCTTTAATTGGTACTGATAGGGATGTGAGAAGCTTCTATGGAATTAATTAACTTTGTTGAAAGAAAGGTTACAGTGCCCTGCTTTCACACATATTCCAGCTAGCTAGTGACCTTGGAGAAGAGATGTATCAAAAGTCTAAGAACTGACCATTGTAATGAGGGCTGTAAGGGGGGGAAACAGGTGCTGAGCCCAAACAAAGGTCCTCATTGGATAGCTACGTAACGGCACCGGGACCAATAGATGGGGCAAAAGGGGTTACTGGGACCAATGAAAAGTTTGCCTATGTTCAGAATGGAGAAGAAAGGTATAAAAGTTGTTGTTTTGCTAGAAACCATTGCTCAGCCATTTTGAATGTGATTCTGCTTGAGTCTTGTGCACAATAAATGATTTGGACCTTCTGAACAGACTCCTGGTATTATTGGATTGTTTGCGCTCTGCCGCTACAGAATGACTATAGAGGAGGCGATGGCCTTTACACAGGAGGATCCTAAACAGTCTGAGCAGTCTAGGGTTAGTCCTAAAATGGTAAACTTCAGTTTTTGGAGTGGAAGAATAGTCAATGCATCAAAACGTAGAACAACAGGTATGCGTTTAGCTTCATTGTGAGAGAGCAATTTTCAGGTGATGGATGTGTGTACACTAATGTCTCCTGGAGCAGGTAGTCTCCTTGTGTTCACACTGTTTCCTTTGGGTTACTGGCACTGATGGGCCAAAGAGGAATAGGAGGGGTGGTCAGTAAGTTGGGCCCGGCTCCCCTTCCCTCTTGCTGTCCTTATTTGATCTTCGCCTTTTTTGTGTATCTGTTTTTTCTAATTTTTGGTATTGTTTTTTCTAAATCCCCTTTTCCTCATTAATCTCAATGGGAATTTGATTCTCAGCAGCTTCAATTAAAAAAAAACAAACAAACATGACTTTCCCCAGCTAGGCCTCTCTAGACCTGTGTGGGTGTCTGGAGCCTCTCTAATATGGCTTCCTTGGTCAACCCAGGGAGATTCGGGATTCCCTTTTCAGGGCTTCTATTTCAGGGCTTCTATTTGCCATTGCTCTGTGTAACTTTTGTCAGGACAATTTTTTTTGCTTTGTTTGTTTTTTTTTGCTGCCGTGGTTTTCTTTGGTCTGATGCAGCCACAGCTCCTAGTGTTTTTTCACTGCGGCTGCAGGTGAGCAACTTTTAGCTGGCATCCTTGCATCCCCCCCCCACAGGGGGCCTGGGGCCAAATGCTGTATCTGTGACTCCTGCTGGTCCTTTCTTTTTTTTCTTTACAGCTGGTGAGCTCTGAAGCCACTGTGCACTGCATGTGCCCAGTGAGAATTGAAGCATGGCAGGATGGCACTATTCGAGTGCCTGGGGGCCTTTCGGGACCCCAGGGCCATGCTTGCAGGCTAGATTGCACTGCAGCTCCTGAGACGGCCTTTGGGCGGTATTCAGTTGGCTAGCTGCTTTGCAGACACCTGCGGGGGCATTTAAGGCCCAAGGGAAACTTTGGGGATCTGGAGCCCCTGAGTTTTCTTCTCATAGGCAGCTAGAAGGGTCACTGCCCCTCCTTCCCCTTGTGTTCCTCCATTCCTTTGTGGGCCCAGACTTCCTCCAAGAGGAGTTGTTTAAAGGCTTGCGTGCCATTCTGATCGCCGTAAGGTAGGCCTAAGGAGCCTGGAATGGTGTTTCCCTCACGGATCAGGTGGGATCTCTACAAGATCCTTTCCTCAACCATGCCCTATTTAGATTCTGGGACATTATAGCGTCTCCATAGGTTTGAAGCTGGCTTTCAGGTGAGGTAGCAGATAGGTCTGCCAGGAAAAAAGGGGACCAATCACTCTGATGATTCTTCTTCTCCAGGTCCCTAGGGGTAGCATGTGGGATTGCAGGGGGGGAAACTCCAAGCTGAGCCCCTGGGGTCCTAAGGTCCTGTCTTGGTTGCACCTGGGGTGGAGGTTCGGTTCTCAGTTGTGACGAGGCTCATGATCGTCCTGGGAGCTGGGGTTGCTGCATATACAAAATCTCATTTGGAAGGCTCGGTCATTCAGGAGGCCTTAACGGTAGCTACCTTCAACTTTTGGTTGGTCCTGTGGGCATGCCTGGAGAATAGTTTTCAGATGAGTGCTCAATCCTCTGCAGGTAGCCTGAGGACTCCAACCATAATGGCTATGGCCCCTTGCTCCCAAAGTTGCAGGTTGTTCTGGGAACACCTGGCTTGGGTTTGGACGAATGGTCAGTGAGCCCGGTCTCCTCCTGGAGACTGGCAGGCTTGTAGTGGCCTGCCGAGGATGATGGCTGCTTGTTGAGGCTGGTTCAGAATTTCTTCCAGCTCCATGGCAGTAGTAGTAACCAGTTAGTAGTTCTGGTGTTCTTCTGAGGATGGCTTTGGTCTGTGACAGAGCACTTCCCCTTATGGGTTGCTTTCTTTCCAGGAGAAGAAGTTTGACCATAGCCACTCTGGGAGGATAGGCTTAGATTGGTCAGGGGACCCTGCAGGCCTTTAATGAAGGAGAGCCATTAGTGGTCTCCATTGCAGTAGGGGCAATCCTGGCAGAAATTATCATAAGTTCTAGTCTCCTTCAAGCGCTATTGGAGAGCCTGTAGTCGCACTCGCTGGATGTCAGTGGCCCCTCCTGAGGTACAGCTGATTGGGGCTCAGTTTATTTCTTATGAGTGCACTCGTACCATGTTAAGCTAGTGATTTTTGGGTCCTTAGACAAGATTAGAGTTTGCCAGTACCATCGACAAGACGCCTATCTCCAATCTTTCAAGTTGACTATCCAGACCAGCCTGGGATTTTTGAAGTACACTATTTGAGTGGCAATAGTGATTGCAAGATCTTTCCAGCAGTCTCCTCGAGGCTCTCTGCTTGGATGGGGGACTGTTGTGGATGTTTTTTACCGCCTCTGGCAGTGACAGGTTGTTTTTCCCATCCTCTCTGCAGCAGGACCATGGATGTTATCCTGAATACATGTGGATTCTGGTAAGGAGATTCCTTCCAGCATGTTCTGGTCCTATATCTAGTTGTCTTCAGACTCAGTCTCTCATTTTCATATTGGGCTGTTTGGGTCTGTTGTTGCATTGGCTACTGGTGGTGCTCCCACCTTCTGGACCTTGCTAGGCCCTTTTGTAGACTGTGAGGCTCCCAGGACTTCAGCACCTCCCTAGAGGTGCCTCCTCCCATCAGGTGCAATGACAGTTTGAAGGCCCATTCCAAGATACCCCCAGTGGGCAGCAGGGTCCGCCTTTTCTTTCAGGAGTGGGCACAGATCACCAAGGATCACTGGGTGCTAGACACCATTCTACACAACTATGTTCTGGAATGTAGAACAGCTATTCCAGATGTCTTTGCCATCTCTCCTTGCAGCTCTGCGGCCAAGAGAGCTGCAGTTCAGTGTACTCTGGACAGACTTCTCCATCTTTGGGCAGTGGTCCTAGTTCTCCTAGCTGATACTCCATCTACTTTGTAGTTCCAAAGAAAGCTGGTTTCTTTCGGCCAATCCTCAACCTTAGGAAGTCAATGCTCATCTGCACACCCTTCACTTCTGCATGGAGACCCTGTGATCTGTGATTCAGGCGATACGCCAAGAAGAGTTCCTTGCATCTCTGGACTTAGCTGATGCTTACTTCTACATCCCTATCTGGGAGGATCAACAGCGCTTTCTTAATTTTGCTGTTCTTGGCTCTCTTCTTTAACCTCTCTACTGCCCACATTCTCAAAAGTGATGCTGTTGGCGGTTGCTGCGCTGAGGTGCCAGGGGATCTGTGTACACCCATATCTAGATGATATACTCATTTGGGCCAGTTTGCAGTCTGAAGCAGTTTGGTTTGTGGCCAGGGTTGTGCAATTCCTTAGAGAGTCTTGGTTGGTGATAAATAGAGGATAAGGCCACTTGGTGCCTTTCCAATCACTGGAATACCTGGGAATGTCTTTCGACAGTTGGGTACATAAGAACATAAGTATGGCATTTCTTCTGTTCTTATGTACCCAACTGTCAAAAGGTCCATCAAGTCCAGTATCCTGTTTCCAACAGTGGGCCAGTCCAGGTCACAAGTATCTGGCAGTGTCCGAAAAAGACACACAGGTTCCACAATGCTTGTATTGGGGCAAGCCGTGGATTTCCTGGGTCGTCTTTAGTAATGGTTTATGGACTTTTCCTCCAGGAACTTGTTCAAACCTTTTTTAAACCCAGCTATACTAACAATTTTTACTACATCCTCCGGTAACAAATTCCAGAATTTGATTACACAGAGTAAAAAAATACTGTAGCTTCATTGCATGTCCCCTAGTCTTTCTACTTTTTGATGGTGTAAACAGTCGATCTACGTTTACCTGTTCCACTCCATTCATTAATTTATAGACCTTTATCATATCTCCCCTCAGCCATCTCCTTTTCCAGGTTGAAAAGCCGTAATCTTTTAAGCCTCTCCTCATAGGGGTGTCTTTCCATCCCCTTTGCTATTTTGTTGGCTCTTTTCTGTACCTTTTCTAATTCTGCTATATCCTTTGTAAGATACGGCGACCAGAATTGCACACAAAAGGTGGAGTCTTCCTGCCCGAAGAGAGGATGAACAAGTTGCTGGCCCAGTTGGCAGCCTTCCGGTTTTAGTAGTCTCTAAGAGTTTGGGATTACCGTCAGCTTCTCGGCTAGATGGCAGCAGTGATCATGGTGCCTTGGGTATGAGCTCATATGAGGCTGCTTCAGCGGTCCCTGCTTTCTCGATAGTCTCCAGGTTCTCAGGAGTTTGAAGCCAGGCTGCCCCTCCAGCTGGAGGTGGTCTCCAGCCTGTGCTGTTTGCAGCAGCCGCAGCACCTGAGAAAGGGTATGCCATTTGACGATCACTTGTAGCTTTTCCTGTTGACGGATGCCAGCCTGTTTGTCTGGGAACCTCATTGTGAGATCCGAAGAGCTCAGAGCCATTGCAATAGCGATGAGTGGGCATGACCTATTAACTACCTCAAGGCAAGGGCCATTCAGTTTGCCATTCTGCACATGGACCCTGATCAAGGGCAAAGCTGTCCAGGTCTGCTCAGACAATGCCACAGCAGTGACGTATATCAGTTGACAAGGGGCATGAAGATTGCTGAAGTGGCCCTGGAGAGGACTCTCCTCTTCTCCTGGGCAGAAAGAACCCACTAGCGCTATTGGCGCAACACATCACCAGAGTCAACATCATGGAGGTGGACTTCCTCACTTGACACTCTCTTGCTTCCGGAGAGTGGAAACTGAGTCAAATGACTTATCGGCAGATTCTTTGCCATTGGGGTTGTCCCCAGATGGAGCTGATGGTGACTCGGTCCAATGCCAAAACCAAACGCTACTTCAGTCACCGCAGAGAAACAGGTTTCAAGGGCGTCCGACACCCTAGTGCAGCCCTGGCCTAAATGCAGCTTACTGTATGTGTTTCCTTCATGACCTCTAGTGGGCTGTGTGCTTTAATGCATTGAGTGGCATCTGGGCTGGGTGATCCTGGTGGTGCCAGATTGGTCATGGAGGTCATGGTTTGGGGACCTGATAAAGCTTCTACAGAATCATCCTCTGCAACTTTCTCAAGCCTGGGGACTATTACGTTCAGGACTGGTTTTTGTGGACAATCCAGCTTACTTCTCGCTTACCGCTTTGGCTCTTGAGAGGTGTTGCTTAGCGCATAAGGGCTACTTTCCTGCTGTGGTTTCCATGCTCCTCAAAGCTAGGAGAGGATCTACCAGCCTGGCTTTTTTATGCATCTGGGGTCTTTTTAAGAGTTGGTGCCGCCTGTGTCAGGCTAGACCAGATACAGTATATTTACCGTGTTTGCTTGACTTTCTTCAGGAGGGTCTGGTCAAAGGTGTTTCTCTTGGTTCTCTAAAGGTTTAGGTGGTGGCCCTTTCCTGCTTCAGAGGGCCAGTGGCGGGACAGTCCATTGCCTCACAGCCTGATATTTCTCAGTTTCTCTAGGGGATATGACATCTGCACTGCCCCCTTGCGTTCAGTTGTTCCTCTGTGGGATCTCTGCCTGGTGTTCCGGACATTGATGTCAGAGTCCTTGAAGTGGGCTACATTTAAAGATGTGATCCTAAAGACTGTTTCCAGTCGCAATATGTTCAGTGAGACATATGACCGAGCTGCAAGCCTTGTCATGCCAGGATCCTTACTTATCATTCTCAGAGGAGGTCTTGTATATTCGACCTGTCCCTTCCTTCTTGCCCAAGGTGGTTTCTGCCTTCCATATAAATCAGGTAGTCTGTTTGCCCTCCTTTTCCAAGGAGCAGTACCAAGGGAAGGACAGAGAGCTTTTCTCCGGTATTTGAAGGCTACTAACTCCTTTTGCAAGTCAGCTATCTATTTGTGCTGTTTGCAGTACTGTGTAAAGGTGACACGGCCGCCAAGTTTATGTTAGGGTGCTAGATCAAGGAGATGTTTGCCACTTTGTATTTGTTGTAGAACAGGCCGATTCTGGAGGGTTTGCATGTGCATTCCACTTGAACGCAAGCATCTTTGTGGGTGGAGTATAGCTCAGTAGACCCCTCAGACATTTGTCAGGCAGCAATGTGGGCATCAATTTCCACTACTGTCAAGCACTACTGCTTGGATGTCCACACTTAGGCAAACACAGCCTTTGGCTCAGAGGTCTTAAAACACTGCTGTGTCGTCTTCCTGCCCCAGTGGTGGCATAGCTTTGGTACATCCCACTTGTCTGGACTGGTCTAGCAGGACAATATGGAAGCTGACTTTTATACTTACCAGATAATGTTCTTTCCTTGAGTCCTGCTAGATCAGTCCAGGACCCGCACTGGATAACTGCTTGGTCTATTATTCTCTATGGTTGGCCCTGTGGGCTCATAACTTTCTGACCAGCCTTTTATTTTATTTTATTTATTTAACAATCTCTTATATACCGCAGCTTCCTAAGATCAGCTGCGGTTCACAAATAACAACAGGCAACAAATCATGGATTTGTTTTACATATAACGTCATATAACTATAACCAATGTACAGTAAACAGAAATGTTGAACAGATAGCACTGAACAGTGCAACACTATATACATTATGTACATTAACATTATATTATTAAATACATATACAAGTTATGTGGGATATAATCATTATGAGTAGTACAGATGCAGATAGGGCAGGTTTTCTTTTCTGTTATAGTGAGATGTAGATAAAACTGTTTAGCCTTTGTCTAATTCTGTTTAAGCTGATCCTGTGCATAGTTAATGGTTACGGTTATTGTTCATTCGAACCTGGTTACCTTCACTGAGGTTCCGTGAGTTCTGAGGTTCCTCACCATATGCTTTGATATGAATATTACTGAAGGTTCCCTCTAGAGGTGCTGACAAATATGGCATGTTGATGTCCTAGAGACGTTTTTGGAAGTTTCCTCTGTCTTCACATCTGCTGGTAGGGGGACATAACCCGCTTGTCTGGACTGGTCTAGCTGTACTCAAGGAAAGGACATTATTTGGTAAGTAAGATGTCACCTTTGCGCTTTTATCTCTGTCTTCATCTGCTGGCAGGGGGACCTAACCCACTAATCTGGACTGTTCTGGCAAGACTCAAGGAAAATAAACTTAACAGATAAGTTTAAATTTCACCATTTTTAAACCCCACTTCTCTGGCTTTAGATCAGTTCTGTTCAATATTTTTGTAAGTGATTTTGAAGAAAAGTAGTAGGAGAGAAGGACTTTTTCTAAGAAATTGAAAGGGTTTCGGATGGTCGGAGAAGTGGTGGGGATGTTTGGAACTGGAAGTGTGAGGAGGTGGGGTTAGGGCAGCGGTTCCCAACCTTGTCCTTGGGACACACCCAGGCAGTCTAGTTTTATGATATCTACAGTGGCTTTGCATGAGAGGCATTAGCATGCATTGCTTCTGTTTTATGGAAATTTATCTCGCACATTCTTTGTGGACATCTTGAAAACCTGATTGGCTGGGTATCTCCTGAGGACTGATAGGTCTCAGAACCCCTGAGGATGCATTGCATTATTTATTTTATATTGTTTTTTATTGTAATGTGGTTCAGGATTCCCTGATGAAATGTATGCTGAAATGAATCAAATAATTGCATGCAATATAATCCAAAGTTTTGACCCTGAAATGAACACCTTAAATGAAGTGGGAAAATGTGAAGTGGTCAAGAATTTGGCAGTTAAGATTTTAATGCAGAAAAGGCTGGATTTTGGAATTTGTGCAGGTTGAACCAGTTTAACTAATCGTTCAATATCTATTGATATGGTCCTTCTTTATAAATGAGATAATGATGTTGACTTAAACAACTGCTATGGCTCCAAGCAGGCAACAGTCCAAATAATTTTTATATGTTCATTATTCTTTATATGACTGACTTATTCAGTCAGAAAGCCACTCATCTCTGTCATGTGGCCAATTAGACATGCATTCACAGTCAAAAGACTGTTAAAGGACACTTCCTATCCCTGACTGTAAGTTATGAGGAGTTACTTGTGTGAAGATAGATTCTTTGACTCTTCTTCATGCTGCTTGCTTGTTTTTGAGCACCAGTTTTGATTCTGATTTTGCTGGAGCTTTTTTTTTTTTTCCAATTTTTCAGGATGTGCCCAGAATGGATCCAGATACAGTTGTTGATCTAAGCTGTCTCAAGATGAGTCATAAGTCTGAGGTTTAATGTATTGGATTGTAATGCACTTTCCTTCATTTAAAACGAGTGTATTCCTTATGCCAAAAAAATTCAATGAGCATAGTAATTTTGAGTGAAAGAGTGTAGCCTAGTGGTTAGAGCAACAGCCTAACACCCAGGAGATTGTGGTTGGATTCGCACTGGCACTCCTTGTGACCTTGGGCAAGTCACTTTACCCTCCCTTGCCTCAGAAGAAAAGGCCTGGCAATCTACTTCTGGTCATACCTTGCCAAGAAAACCCAGGGGCTGCTGGGTCGCCAGGAGCCAGCATTGACTTGATGGCACTTAAAATTAAAAGTAATCTTAAGCAATTAGATACCCTGTTTGTTTGGGACTTTAATGTTTGTTTTTTTTAATGTACATAGGAGGAGAAGAAAATATTACACTTGATAATAGAAATCTCTGAAGAAAAAAGCCAAATTAAAGGAAAAAAAGTATTTTTCTGAGGAGAATTACAGAATAGAAGTCTCACTTGCTTCATTTTAATGTACTTCTGATATGCTTTCAGCCAAAGGTGCCACGGGGCAAAGGAAAGCAGGACAAGAAAGTGATTCATCCATACAGCAGAAAAGCCGCTCAGCTTGCAAGAGAAGTGCACAAGCAGGACAAAAAGGAAAAGTAAGTTCATTTCTATCATCTGTTCTCAATGATGATGTGGTCCCTGGCTGTTAAGGTTTGGCTTATTAAAGCTGTTAATAGTGATAAGTGTTTTGGAATTAGTTTAGCTAATAGGTTCTTGGGTTTTCTGATGAGTATTTTCTGAAATGTTCTCTGAGGGCGCATGTTGGTAAAACACAAAGATTTTTCTCCATGATTTAGGTTGGTGCAGGATGGGGGATTATTTATTGTGCCACTTTGTACTCTGCAGACTGAGCTGGCGAGGGAAGGAAAGCATGAGCTGGACTGGATTTTGAGAAAGAATAAGACTCAAAATACAAACCTTTGGAAAACTGGGGATAGAGAGAACAGCACAGAATGAGACTTTGAAAAACATATGTGTATAAATGCATGCATGAAATATGCACCTCGGGCTTAGAAATCCTAAAATGTCTGATAGATTTAGGTGGGCACTAAGTAGGCAAACAGCAGTTTGCTTTAGAAGTTTTAAATTAATTTCTGTTAAATTTAGGTAGGCCCTTATAAGGTAAAAATAAAACACAGATAGTTGCCTTTTTCTGACACCCCAGGCACATCCCTCAATTTATAGTTATCTCACTTAAGAGAGGGCAAAATTTGACACCACAGTCTATTTTCATCAACAAGTGATTAACCCTTAACAGATACTTAGCATCTTCTGAAGACAAACAATTTCTGGCTTTTCTCAGTGCTGCACCAATGGTTATATCTCCTGAGACATCACTGAAAGATGCTTGATCTGCCACCACCTGCTGTCAAGGGAACATAACCTACTGGTCTGGTCTGGACTGGTCCAGCAGGATCATAAGGAATAGAAAGCTGGGAGTTATAAGGAAAGGAACGGAGAATAAAACAAAGGATATAAGTTCTCTTTATCGTTCCATGGTGTGACCGCACCTTGAATATTGTATGCAGTTCTGATCTCTGCATCTTAAAAAAAAAAGATATAGCAGAACTGGAAAAAGTACAGAGAAAGATGGCTAAAATGATAAAGAGGATGGGATGATACCCCTATAGAGGAAAGACTTAAAAAGTTAGGGCTCTTCAGCTTGGAGAAGAGATAGCTGAGGGGAGATATGATTGAGGTCTATGCAATATTGAATGGAGTAGAATGAGTAAATGTGAATTGGTTGTTTACTCCTTCAAACAGTACAAAGTAGTACATTTAAAACTAATCTGAGAAAATATTTTTTCACTCGATGTATAATTTACCTCTGAATCCATTACCAGAAAATATAGTACAAGCTATTAGTGTAGCTGGGTTTAAAACAACTAACAAGATCGCCAACAATGTAAAACAACTAACAAGATCCTTTTCTCACTACACTTCTTATGTATATAGTTCACCCTGTTATCCAAGTTCTATATCCTTGTTAATTGTAATGACCAGACATATGAAATTTGTCGGATGTTTTTGTTCTATGTAAACTGCGCTGATGTCAAATAGTGCAGTATATAAGAAATGTTAATAAATAAATAAATAAATAAAAGAGGTTTGAGGGGTTCCGGTGCAGATGTGAGCGAAGGTGCTGAGCCAGACTCAGTCTCAAAATATTATAATACTTTCTTTATTGCCCTGAAAACCTTAGTCTCTTTACCCCCTACAACCAAGAGTATGCCAAAAGCACTAAAGCCATGGGTGGAGAAGTCTATTAAAGAACTATATGCTGATAAAACATGAAAAGCCCCACTGTTGGAAGCTTCGGAGGAGCACATGGCAGGCTCAGGGGGGAAGCCTTGTGGAGGAGGAGAGGCTATTAGATCTGGAGCGGAGGCAACGGTTATGCTTCTCCAGGAAATCTGAAGTTCGAAAGCAGAGATACTAGCCCCACGGTAACAGCCAATTTTGCTGAGCGCTTCGATTCCATGATAGCTCATCTTACAGAAGTAGAGGAGAGAGTGGAGGGGGCTGGAAGACAGAGAAATCAGAACAACAAAAGAGGTTACCAAGCTCCGCAAAGCGATTCGCTGGTTGGAAGATAAAGCAGAAGACCAAGAGAATTGAGATCGCTGACAAAACCTGCAGATCTTTGGGGTACCAGAGGGTGAAGAACTCCCGGACGTGCGAAGCTTTGTCAAATGGCTTCTGGCCAAAACCTAGCCAAGGCAAGTCCCATGTGCTCTTATAGTTCGCCTGCTCTGCTACCAAGAAAAAGAGCATGTTCCTATTCGTCTCTCTGGGCCAGTCCAGGACATTTGGGTGGTCAATCCACTCCAGCAGCTGAGGACTGAAATTTGAAAGTTTTCCTGGCAGTGTACCCAGCTCCCCCTGGTGTCAGCTAATCAGTCTTTCAGTCCTCAGCAGCTGAACAGGACGTCGTTTGACCCAGCCCAGCTCCCCAGAGACAGTGAATAGTACAGTTGTGGTAGTTAGATAAGTGGGGAAAAAAATATATATATATTAAAGAGAACAGAACAGGCTGGGGAAAAGGACCTTACTTCCTAGCAGTCCTTTCAAAAAAAAAAAAGTTGCTTTGATCTCCTTCACAAATAGCGATCTGGCTAAAAACAGACGACCGCACAGTAAGCTGCAGCAAGAGCGATTCGGGGAAGCTCCCCATATTCTGCTGACAGCTCTGCTCCGTCTTCTGGGGGTAGAGCCTGCCTCTTCAAGAAGCGGGGGATAGGAGGAGGTACAAGTACAAGCAGGCCTGGGAGCCCCAGGTTCCTCTTCTTACCTCGGGTTAACGGTCCTTCCCCGACTTACCGCTAGCAGCGGCAAAGCGGTGAAGGGGAGCTGTGAGACTTCACTCAGTCAGTGCCGGTAAGACTCCTTAACGTTCCGGTTTCTATCCGCAGTGCTTTTTTTGGTCTTTAGATTGAGTTTTGGGGTTTTTCGTCGGCACGGCAGTTCTTTGCTTGATCTTTGTTCTGGCAGCACGTGTTTTCGGGTTCCCATGGGGCCGTTTCTTCGGAAGTCGAGGGGGCCCGATTGCAGTGTAAAGCTTCAGTTTTTTTTCTTTTTGCGGTCATTAGCGATCGGGCAGTGCAGGCAATGGAGGATAAGTCTCCTGAGGGGGTTTTGTCTCTGGCTCACAGCTCCGTGGAGAGAGTGGGAACGGCGGCCATTTTAACGGATCAGGCCGTTTCTCCCGCGCTGCACAGCAAGTCCCAGTCAAGCAGGCTGAGCGGGTAGAACTGCAGCAGCAGCCTATGTCGGCGCTGCAGGAGACCCTGGGATCTTATTTCTCTCCGGAATTTATTTTATCATTGCATAATGCTTTTCTTCTAAAGAAGTCTTAATTGTCTCACACTCCTAGCTCTGACAACCTGTTTGGATCCCAGATTGATGGTCCTTCAGCTGAGGACCTGGGGGAGGCTAGCTCTTCATTGCTGAAAGGTAAGGACAGGAGCGTGGAAGCTAGGGAGCCACCTACTTCTCCTTCTCAAGGGGCTGAAGAAGGGGAGATTCTCTCGGAGGCAGGGCTGGACGCCTGGCCAGTTGAATTGGCGGAAGGTGAACTGGGACCGGGAGAAGATCCCAATGTCTTTAGAATGTTCTGCAAAGAAGAGCTGGGAGCGTTGATTTCTCAGTCGCTGGCGGCTCTAAATATAGTCCTTCCTTCGGTTCAACAGGAACCCCTAGAGGATCCCTTATTGCAGGGGTTTAGATCTGAGCAGAAGTGTTTCCCGGTACATAGGGTTATCAAACAGATGATAGAGTCTGAATGGGAGTTCCCAGAGGCTTCTCTTAGAGGGGGACGCTTGATTGCTCAGCTATACCCTGTGCCTCAGGACGAAAAGGACCTTTTGCGCATGCCTAAGGTGGATGCGTTGGTTTCGGCGGTCACTAAGAAAACCACCATTCCCGTTGAAGGGGGTACAGCCCTCAAAGACTTGCAGGATCGTAGATTGGAGGCGCTGCTTAAGCAAGCTTTTGATTCCATTGCGTTAGCGCTACAAGTTTCTTTTTGTGGGGCTTATGTTTCCCGGGCCTCTATCTGCTGGCTGCAAGGGGAGCAGTCTTCAGAAAGAGTAGAGGAAGCTGCAGCGGACGTGGCTAAGCTGGAGTCTGCTGCTGCCTATCAAGCGGATGCTTTTTGTGATTTGGTTCGCATTTCTGCAAAGTTTATGGCTTCAGTTATTGCTGCCAGACGTTTCCTATGGCTTAGGAATTGGGCAGCAGATGCGTCCTCTAAGGCGCGTCTCAGTAAGCTTCCGTACAAGGGCAAGTTGTTGTTTGGAGAGGCGTTAGAAAAGATTGTTAAAGATTTGGGAGACTCCAAAGGGGGTCGGCTACCGGAGGATCGTCCGAGAGCAGCAAAGCTAGGCACCCTGCAAAGGGGTCACAGTCGAGACTTTCGTAGGTTCCGGGCAGCGCGTTTCGCTCCTTATCAGCGGGGACGGTTTGTGGCTAGGGGGCAGTCCTTTTGAGGTGCCAGAAGATTCAACAGAGGCTACTTTAATGCTCAGCAGACCTCAGCTAAAAAGTCCCAATGAAGCGAGGCCGGTCCAGGTGGGGATTCCGGTGGGCGGTCGGTTACAACAGTTCCTCTCCACCTGGGCCAGCATAACCACGGACCGTTGGGTTCTGGAAATTATCAGGGACGGCTATGCTTTGGAATTCGCTCAGCCGGTCCCAGAAGCTTTTGTTCTATCCCCGTGCGGTCCGCAGGCAAAGAAGGAAGCCGTCAGCGAGACTCTGAAGTGCTTGTTGCATCTTCATGCTGTAGTACCGGTTCCTGCAGACCAGTGCGGCTTAGGTCGATACTCGATTTATTTTGTGGTGCCCAAAAAAGAAGGTTCTTTTCGACCTATCCTAGATCTCAAACACGTAAATCGTTGTTTGCGAGTGCCCCATTTTCGGATGGAAACGTTATGGTCAGTGATACGGTCGGTTTGATAGGGCGAAGTTCTTGCGTCCATCAATCTCACCGAGGCTTACTTGCATATCCCAATCAGCCTCGAACATCAGAGGTTTCTGCGTTTCGCGGTGCCCATGGGACATTTTCCGTTTCAGGCATTACCCTTTGGGCTAGCTACAGCGCCTCAAACTTTTACCAAGGTGATGGTAGTAGTGGCTGCAGCGCTACGGAAGGAGGGGATTCAGGTTCATCCCTACCTGGACGATTGGTTAATTCGAGCACCATCTCGGGAGGAATCGGTGGCGGCCACAGCGCGAGTGGTACAGTTCCTCGAGCAGTTAGGTTGGGTCATCAACTATGCGAAAAGCCATTTGGAACCAGTCCGACAGTTGACTTACCTAGGGCCTTTGTTCGACACAGAGGTAGGTTCTTCCAAATGACAGAGTGCAGAAGATTCTGTGGCAGGTGTCGGCGTTTCTGCGTGTGAAGGCTCTGACCGCTTGGCGGTATCTGCAGCTCTTGGGCTCGATGGCGGCGGCCTTAGATCTGGTTCCATGGGCCCGAGCTCGTATGCGGCCGCTTCAGAGAGCATTGTTGTCCCATTGGTCTCCGCAGGATCACCCTCTCTCCCGCAGGCTGGTCTGTCCGGAGGAGGTGCGTCTCAGTTTGCAGTGGTGGTTGGTGCCAGCCCATCTGCGAGTGGGAGTCCCGCTAGAGATGTCCGACTGGGTATTGCTCACGACGGACGCAAGCCTCTGCGGTTGGTGGGCTCATTGCTTGGATCGAGTGACGCAAGGAACATGGACTGCAGAGGAGAGGAGCTGGTCGATCAATCGGTTGGAGCTCAGAGCGGTTCGTCTTGCGTTACTGGAGTTTGTCGCAGTGCTCGGACGGAAAGCGGTTCAAGTTTTTTCCGACAATCAGGTGACAGTGTCTTACATAAACAAACAAGGCGGCACGGGCAGTGCAGTGTTGCTAGAGGAAAGTCAGCAGTTGTTTCACTGGGCGGAAGACCATCTCTTAGCAATATCGGCGGCACACGTGGCAGGAAAGGACAACATTCAGGCCGATTATCTCAGTCGTCATCATTTATTTATTTATTTATTTATTAACAATTCTTATATACCGCACTATTAGACATCAGCGCGGTTTACATTGAACAGAAAACATCCGACAATTTACATATGTCTGGTCATTACATTTAACAGGAAGTAGAACTTGGAGAAACGGGGTAACTAAATACAATGGTGGTTTATCTGATAAGGGATATCATGGTCAACTATATACATAGGTGGTACAACAGTACATGAAACTGCTTGTTATTTACATTGTGGAGTAGGCCTGTTGCGAGGGTCTGCCTGTTTGACCACTTCTGCTATTCGCTTGGGGTTATGTTCGGAGCTGTCATTGAGATATTTAAGGAAGAGGAAATGTTTTAGCGCCTTTCTGAACTGGCTCAAATTGGGGATTGCTCTGATTTGTGCTGGTAAGGTGTTCCATAAAGTTGGGGCGCAGAGTCGGAAGGCTCTGTTAGCTGTTGATCTGGTGCATCTTGTGGTTTCATTTGGGATAACTAGCATGTTCAATTCTGCTGTTCTTCGTGGCCTGTTTGGTGCAAGTGGTTGGATGAGGTTAGAGAGAGAGGAAGAGGTGAGCTCCTTAGCCGCTTTGAATGTTAGCAGTAAAGTCTTGAAAGTGATCCTTGCTTGAATGGGGAGCCAGTGTAGCTGTTTTAGAAGGGGTGTCACGTGGTCTCTCCTGGATGCCGCAAAGAGTACCCGCGCTGCACTGTTCATAGCCAGCTGCAGGGGGTTCAGGGTGGACCGGGGGAGTCCTTGTAGTATGGAGTTTGAGAAGTCGAAGTGGGGAAGTATAAGGGCTTGATAAATGGTGCGGAAATCATCCGGTTCGAGTAGCGTGCGTAGGTGTCTGAGGGATCTGATTTTAAAGTAGATTGCCTTGACTGTATTGGCTATGTGGTTCTTCATGTCAAGGTTTTGGTCTAACGTTACTCCAAGGTGTAACGTATTGCAGGTTTCACTTGTAGTTGGGCATCCTTTACCTTAACACAACTAGGTGGGGTGAAGTTGGTGTTCCTCGAGACGAAAAGGACTTCCGTCTTTTTGTGTTGCATTCGCAGGTTTTGTGACAGGAGCCACTCTGATATGGTGTCGAAGCAGTTAGTCAGAGGGGTGAGGTCTAGGCAATCCAATGATATTGGCATATATAATAGCATATCGTCTGCATATATCATGTAACTGACATTGAAGGATCTGATGATGTCGCAGATGGGTTGGATGTATATATTAAACATCAATGCAGATAGGGAGGATCCTTGAGGTACACCTTGACTTTGTTGGAATGGTTCAGATGTAGCCCCGTCGGCTCGGACATGCTGCCATCTACCGGACAGGTAAGATTTGCACCATTCGAGTGCTGTTCCGCAGATACCTTTTTCCCTTAGCCGGCAGATGAGAATTTCGTGGCATACCGAGTTGAAAGCCGCTGCTGTGTCTAGAAAGACAAGAGCGAAACCCTGACGTATGTTATCCACACCTGAGATTATGTTGTTGAAGAGGGCTGTGAGTAGTGTTTCCACTCCATGTGACTCTCTGAATCCATGTTGGGCCGGATCCAGTGGGGCTGAGGTGTCTATATGATCCTGTAATTGCCTGTGCACTATTTTCTCGATGATTTTTGCAAGCATAGGTATGCTAGATATGGGCCTGTAAGACTCTACCTTTTGAGGATCAAGTTTGGTATTCTTTAAAAGAGGTCTTACAGAGGTCTGCTTGAGAGTAGGTGGGAAAGAGCCAGTGGTAAAGGATTGGTTTAAGATTTTGGCTATAATTGGGGATATGTCACATCGCAGGTCCTTTATCCAGTGTGCAGGGCAAGGATCTGTGTGCGCAGTGGTTGTGTTTAGAGCTAGGATGGTATCTTCAATAATTTTCTTCGAAGGAGTGGAGAAGGATGTCAGTGATGCTGGGTAGTCTTGTTCATCAGGAGGGTCCGGTATTAATATTTTGTTGGTCTTGCACATTTTAGATTGCATGTAAATCGCATAGTCCTGTGGGTGGATACCGTTGTGGTGCTCAGGGGTTGGTTCTTTGGCAAGCATTTTAACTAGGTTAAACAAGTCATGCGGTTTATTCAATGACCGTTTCAGGGTGTCTGTGTGGTATTGTCTGATTTTGTCTGTGATGGCTTTACGATGCTCCGCCAGGTGTTGGATGTAGGCTGATCGGTCACTGCTGGTGCGTGACTTTCTCCAGCGTTTTTCCAGCCTTCTTAAAATGGTTAGTGACGTTTTTAAATTGGCTGTGAACCATGGGGCTGATGATCTCTTCTTTGGGTTCTTGTTCGTTGGAGGGCGGATAGCGATTGTGCTGAGTTTGCTGTTCCAAGCGGAGATCAACTCATCTAGGCTTAAGGAGGTCTCATCAATGAGTGTGCACATTTCAGCGAGGATGCGTTCTCTGTTAAATGGGTGGAAACTTCTGGCAGCTGAGTTAGCAGACTTGCTTGTATCCGTTTTTGGCTTATGTGAACAGTTGAGGGTAGGCATCTGAAAGGTGATGAGTTTGTGGTCAGTCCATGGGACTGCAGTTATTGATAGCACGATGTTTTGTGGTTGATCCAGAATTAGCTGCGGGGCGAATATGAGGTCAAGAATGTTGCCTTTCTCGTGAGTAGGTTCTTGCACCATTTGCGTGTATCCAAGGATATCTAGGGCTTCTATGAATGCGGTTGCTTGAGTGTCCTGTAATGATGGTAGGTTGATATCCCCTACGATCCAATTAGGTTTATTTGGACCCTGGGTGAAGGATGCCAGATTTATTATGGTTGCTAGGTCGTCTGGATCTGCTGACAGTGATCTATAGACCAGGTTTATGGAGCATATGTTGTTGGAAATTGATACCGTTTCTAGGTGGTTGTTACTGTTGGATTCATCCATTTTAAACTGAAGGTCAGCTCTGGTGATGATGAGTACTCCTCCACCTTTTTTGTTCTGTCTGTGTCCAGTGAAGGCTGTAAAGTTAATCATCTGGATCCAGGGGAGTGGGAGCTGGATGAGACGGTGTTTCGAGAGATTTCGCTAAGGTGGGGGCAGCTAATCTTCGATCTTATGACGACCCAAGCCATTGCCAAAGCAGCACGGTTTTACAGCAGGCGCAGGGAGCACATGTCCGAGGGACTGGATGGTCTTGTTCAACCTTGGCCACAAGATCAACTTCTGTATGTCTTTCCTCCATGGCCGCTTCTGGGGAGAGTCATTCAGAGAGTGGCGTATCACAGAGGTCCGGTGATTCTGGTGGCTCCGGATTGGCTCAGGCATCCTTGGTACACCGACCTGATGCGACTTCTCGTAGTTCCGCCCTGGAGACTTTCTGTACGCTATGATCTCTTGAGGCAAGGACCGGTACTCATGCCGCAGGTGGATCGATTCTGTCTTATGGCCTGGCTCTTGAACGGGAAAGGTTGCGACGCAAGGGTTACTCGAGCTCAGTTATAGCGACTATGTTGCAGTCCAGAAAAAGGTCGACTTCGTTGGCATACGTTAGAGTATGGAGAGTGTTTGAAGCATGGTGCGGCGAGCGTCGGATAAAGCCCTGGGGGGCACCGCTTCCGGAGATCTTTGGATTTCTTCAGGACGGTTTGGATAAAGGTTTGGCTCTTAGTACGCTGAGAGTTCACTTGGCAGCCCTGAGCTGCTACAGGGGTAGAGTGCAGGGTAGGCAGCTATCTTCCCATCCAGATGTTCTTCGTTTTCTGAGAGCCGTTAGAAATATTAGACCTCCAGTGCGACCAGTTGTTCCTCCTTGGGATTTGAACTTGGTGTTGCAAGAGTTAACGGAGCCTCCGTTTGTAGATTGCTTGTCGGAGCATCTGCGAGAGTTGTCTTGGAAAACGGCTTTTTTGGTGGCTTTGTGTTCGGCTAGACGAATTTCAGATCTGCAAGCTCTTTCATGCAAGGAGCCGTACCTGCATTTCTCGGCAGAAAAAGTGGTGTTGCGGCCAGTACCATCGTTTCTTCCCAAGGTTGTCTCTCCTTTTCACGTCAATCAGGTCGTTTCCCTTCCCACGTTTAGGGCTTTAGGGAGCAGTGATTTGGATCGGTCGCTCAAGCGGTTGGATTTGGGCCGAATGTTGCGTAGGTACCTTAAGGTAACTGAGTCGTTTCGTCAGTCAGACAGGTTATTTGTGCTTTTCGGAGGGGCTGCAAAAGCTAAGGCGGCCACTAAAGCGTCTATCGCTCGCTGGGTGAAACATGCGATTCGTGCCGCGTATGAAGCAAAAGGCAAGCTGGTTCCATTGGGGCTTCGGGCTCATTCTACTAGAGGTCAGTCAACCTCTTGGGCGGAGTATGCGTTGGTTCCGCCGGTAGACATTTGTCGGGCGGCAACGTGGTCTTCTTTGCATACGTTTGCAAGGCATTATTGGTTGGACGTACAAGCTAGGGAGGACGCCAGGGTCGGCGCTGCGGCGCTTATGGCAGGTCTCGCAGGACCCTCCCGTATTTAGGTACTGCTTTGGTACTTCCCAGATGTCCTGGACTGGCCCGGAGAAATGAATAGGAACAAGAAATTAGACTTTACCTGCTAATTGTCTTTCCTTTAGTTCTCTCTGGGCCAGTCCAGGACCCGCCCTAGTTGTCCGCGCAGGCTCCGTCGGTACCGACATACCCATATGTGAGGACTAATTCCTGCTGTTCCCAGAGATCACCTGTTACAGGTAAGTAACTGTGCTTTCCCTACTTAGACGACTGGCTCATCTGAGCATCAACGCCTCCAGAAGCCAGCTCCACTCTCTCCTGTACAATTGAAATCCTGCAGTACCTGGGACTGGTTATAAACCTCCCAAAATCTCATCTCACCCCTTCTCAATTTCTAGAGTTCATAGGGGCTCTTTTAGACACAAGGCAGTCAAAGGCTTTCCTGCCACAACCACGTTGCCTTCAAATATGCCAGCTGGCCTCTCAAGCAGCTATGAAAACTTTTCTAACTGCTCAAGAAATGCTTCAGCTACTGGGGCATATGGCATCCACTGTCAATGTGGTTCCCTATGCTCGCCTACACATGAGAGCAGCCCAGTGGACCCTAGCCTCTCAGTGGACACAAGCTTTGGGTCACCTGGGGGACAAAATCAGAAATTCTACACGCCTCATTTTGTCCCTACAGTGGTGGCAATCGCTGAAAAACCTTCTCGTAGGGTCTCCTTTCCAGCAGCCACTACACCAAGCTACCTTGACGACAGATGCGTCCAAGTTGGGTTGGGGAGCTCACTTGGATAATATTTCTACTCAGGGCCTCTGGACCGAGCAGGAGGTTTGTCATCACATAAACATTCTGGAACTCTTCTGTGCCCTTTGAGTGTTTCAGGACCGCTTGAGCCACAAGACTGTTCTTGTTCAGACCGACAACCAGGGTGGGACAGGTTCTCGGGCGCTGTGCAATGAAGCTCTACACATCTGGGCCTTCACCAGAGATCTTCAAATCAACCTACTAGCGGTGTATTTACCAGGCACACAAAATCTCTTGGCAGACAAACTCAGTCGAGTTCTGCTACCACGCAAGTGGTCTCTACATCCAGAGCAAATTGCTCAAATCTTTCAGATCTGGGGAACTCCATATATTGATCTCTTTGCAAGTCCTCAGAATGTCAAACTTCCCCAATTATGTTCCAGAATCCCGGCTCATAATTGTCAGGGAAGGGATGCCTTCCACCTCCACTGGAGTCAGGACTTCTTCTATGCCTACCCACCCATTCCACTCATTCCCAAAACTCTATTCAAGCTTCAGAGAGACAGGGGCCATATGATCCTCATAGCCCCACGCTGGCCACGACAGACGTGGTATCCACTGCTTCTATGTCTCTCTCGAGCCAAACCTCTGGAGTTGGGATGTGCTCCAGATCTACTTTCTCAGGAGAACGGGACGCTATTGCACCCGAACCCTCAGTCCCTACACCTCAGGGCGTGACTACTGAGAGCCTAGAATTCGAGGATATCAACCTTTCTCAACAGGTTAAAGATATCCTTTTGGCTTCAAGAAAACCTTCCACAAGGAGGGCCTAAGCCTTTAAGTGGAAAAGGTTCTCTATCTGGTGTTAAAAAAAGGAACTTAATCCCTTTTCAGTTCCAGTGGAGGCGTTACTGGAGTATCTCCTCCATTTATCATCCTCTGGTCTTAAGACCAATTCAGTAAGGGTCCACCTTAGTGCCATTGCAGCTTTCCACAAGCCCTTGGATGGACAACCTGTTTCCTCTCAACCACTTGTAGCGAGGTTTATGAGAGGCCTACTCTTAACAAAAACCCCCATTAAGCCACCACCCGTGGCATGGGATTTGAATCTTGTCCTTGGGCAACTCATGAAACCGCCCTTCGAACCCTTAGCCACTACATCTTTGAAGTTTCTTTCTTGGAAGGTAGTCTTCCTAATTGCTCTCACTTCTGCAAGACACATCAGTGAGCTACAAGCTTTAGTGGCTGATCCTCCTTATACAAGGTTTCCACCATGATAAAGTAGTTCTTAGGACTCACACTCACTTTATGCCAAAGGTGGTTTCGCCTTTTCATTTAAACCAATTGGTTTACCTTCCTGTATTCTTCCCTAGGCCTCCCACCTCCAATGCAGAAAGGAATCTTCATCCTCTGGATTGTAAAAGAGCCTTGGCTTTTTACCTTCAGAGGACTAAGCAACATAGAAAGGCTTCCCAGCTTTTTGTTGCCTTTGACTCCAGTCATCTTGGATTACCATTTTCCAAGCGAACTTTATCTAAATGGATTGCAGATTACATATCCTTTGCCTATGAGAGTACGGGACTTTCTCTCAAAGGTCATGTCACAGCTCACAATGTGAGAGCAATGGCAGCCTCTGGCTAACCTTCGCTCAGTGTCAATTGATGACATCTGTAGAGCGGCCACTTGGGCTTCGGTACACACCTTTGCAGCCCACTACTGCTTAGACAAGGAGTCCTGTTGGGATGCCTCGTTTGGCCAGGCTGTTCTCCAGCATCTCTTTCAGACTTAGAACAACTCCTACCCGCCGTCCTGGGGTTCGATGCCAGAGATCCATGGGAGGAAGCATGTCCCGTCTCAACCTGGGTTTTACAGCTTTCTAGGGTCATATCCTTGGCATCTTTCAGCTGGGGAGTCCCCATATGTGAAGACTACATTCCTGCTTGTTCCTGGAGATAGCGTAGTTACTCACCTGTAACAGATGATTTCCGGGAACAGCAGGAATTGAGTCTTCACAACCCGCCCACCTCCCCTAGGAATTGTATTTCTCTCTCTCTCTCTCTCTCTCTCCTCTCCTTTGCCTCAGCTATAAACTCAACTGAAGAGGGAGAGTTGGAAAGGCGGGAAGGCAATGGCGCAGGCGCAGTGGGATGTTCCCAAAAGCTTTCCTGTTGGACGCTGGGGAGCGTTCCTGCACAGGCTCCATCGGTACCGACGATACCCATATGTGAAGACTCAATTCCTGCTGTTCCCGGAGATCACCTGTTACAGGTGAGTAACTACGCTTTAGGGCTATTCAGTACAGCGGAGTGTAAACATGGTGGCACACATTGAGAGTGGGGGTAAGCCCGTTATGCATGGAAAGAATGTGAGACTGTCTCCCTGAGTTGTCTGGGGTGTGAGGCGGACGTGGAGAGGTGTGTCGGGGCCTGCGGTCTCCTGGTAGAAAGGTATGAATGTGAGTATTTGTGTACATAGGTCCATATGAGAGGGTTCAAGAGCCATACCAAACTGGGGGTTCTAGTACTGTTGTAGGTAAAGACTGATGTAGCTATGAATGGATGCTAGAGGAATTGATGGATGATTGTATGCAGAGGGTGAAGTAGGAGGGATAACACATGGGGTAGGTCCTAATTTTAAAGTAAGCAGATATGAAGCAGAGCCTGCGCGCAAGGAAAGTGGAAGCCTTTATAAGTTGTCAAAATAGAGGATTTAAGTTCACTAATTTTGATGTTTAATAGGAGTATCTGGGTAATGTTTCTTATTTTTATTGTCCTAATTGTTATCTTATATTTTTTTGTATAGCTTTTTAAGTGGTGTCGATGGGGGCCGGGGTGGGGGAGAGGGAGGGAAGAATGTGGTATTGTTCCAACAGTGCTATGGAAATACTTTGCTCAAACTCTAACTATGGCGCTTAAGTTTGTAACACTGAATGTGGGGGGACTAAATAGCCCCATTAAGCGCGAAAGAGTTCTAGTATACCTACTGTACGGACCAAGGGAGGGGCTGACCACCACCAGACCACCTTCTCCATGCAAGAGGGGAACAAACTGACACACAGGGAGGGCTTAGCACCCCTCCCAATAGACCACACCTTGTGTACTCGTACCTGACACAATAGTCTCACAGATTTTCCTTGCAAAAAGATCATTTAATTATCTCTTTCTTATGTCACAGGAGCAAGCATACAGAGAGCATAACAAAACTAACTAAATACAAAGTAATTTGTAGTATTTCCCTTACCATCTCTGTGCAAAGTACTTTTAGCTTAAATTTAAAACACAGAAGAGAGCTTTCTGGTTCAATTTAGAACCCAGCAGAGAGCTTGTAGTTTAAATTTCATAAGAAGTTAGAGCCTAGCAGCAGCTAAGAGCTATAATTTAAATCAAATCAGAATATAGCTTACCTCAGCAGCATAAGACAGGGTACTGTGTAGCAGCCCTCTTTTAATAAGTGGAAACAGCACAAGCACTGGCAAGTCAAATGCAAGGCATTGATAAGGCAGGCAAAGGGAGAATTTGAGAAGAAGCTTGCTGCGGAAGCAAAAACGCGAAGTAAAGACCTTTTCAAGTACATTCGTAGCAAAAAATCTGTGAGTCAGTTGGTCCATTAGATGATAAAGGGGTTAAAGGAGCACTAAGAGGCGACAAGGCGATAGCAGAGAGATTGAATGAATTCTTTGCTTCAGTCTTTACTGAGGAAGATGTAGGGATGTTACCCATGACTGAAGTAGTATTTAAAGGTGCGGAAGAATTGAAGGAAATATTGATACATCGGGAAGATGTATTACAACTATTAGATAAACTGAAGAGTAGCAAATCACCTGGGCCGGATGGTATACATCCAAGGGTGTTGAAAGAACTGAAATATGAGATTGCAGACCTGCTATTAGTAATCTGTGAACTATCATTAAAATCATCTCTAATACCTGAAGATTGGAGGATCGCCAATGTAACACCAATTTTTAAAAAGGGTTCCAGGGGTGATCCGGGAAACTACAGACCGGTGAGCCTTACATCAGTACCGGGAAAAATGGTAGAAACCATCATAAAGAATAAAATTACTCAGCATGTAGATAGTCATGACCTAATGGGAGACAGCCAACATGGCTTTAGACAAGGAAGATCTTGTCTTACTAATCTGTTGTTTTTTTTGAAGGAGTGAATAATCAGGTGGACAAAGGTGAGTCGGTTGATATTGTATAACTGGACTTTCAGAAAGCCTTTGACAAAGTCCCTCATCAGAGACTTTTGGCAAAACTAAAGAATCATGGGATAGGAGGCAGAGTACTATTGTGGATCAGGAACTGGTTAAAAGATAGAAAGCAGAGGGTAGGGCTAAATGGCCAATTTTCCGAATGGAGAAAGGTGAATAGTGGTGTACCCCAGGGATCTGTGCTGGGTCCGCTGCTTTTTGACATATTCATAAATGACCTGGAAAGTGGAATAACGAGTGAGGTTATCAAATTTGCAGATGACACAAAACTATTTAAAGTTGTTAAAACCCAAGAGGATTGTGGAAAATTGCAAGAGGATCTTGACAAATTGGAAGACTGGGCATCAAAATGGCAGATGAAATTTAATGTGGACAAGTGGAAGGTTATGCACCTAGGGAAGAACAACCCAAACTATGGTTACACGATGCAAGGTTCCACATTAGGAACCACCACCCAGGAAAAAGATTTAGGCGTCATTGTGGATACCATGTTAAAACCCTTGGCCCAGTGTGCAGCGGCGGCCAAGAGAGCAAATAGAATGCTAGGTATGATAAGGAAAGGAATGGAAAATAAAACAAAAGATATTATAATGCCTCTATATCGTTCCATGGTGAGACCGCACCTTGAATATTGTGTGCAATTCTTGTCCCACGCCGTATCTTAAAAAGGATATAGCGATTTTAGAAAAGGTTCAGAGAAGAGCCACCAAAATGGTAAAGGGAATGGAAGGATACTCCTATGAAGAAAGGCTAAAAAGGTTAGGGCTCTTTAACCTGGAAAAGAGACGGCTGAGGGGAGATATGATAAAAGTCTATAAGTTAATGGACGGAGTGGAACGGGTAAACGTAGATCGATTGTTTACGTTATCAGAATATAGAAAGACTGGGGGGGCGGAGCCTGATGTCCAGCGGGTAAGACGCTTTGCGTTGAAGCTCCCGAGAGGCCTACTTAGAATCCTGACTTAATACCTATACAAACTTACTATTTCGCTCCGAGCTGACCGGGGTACATCGGGGGGGATGGCGGCCCATAAACCAGCGCGCTTGGACTTCGGGTCTCCTTCTTCTTCTCACGGAAAACGCTCCAAAACAGAGGTGTCCTCCCCACAGAAAATGGTTCCATTTCGTGAAAACCCCGAAATGCACCTGGAGATTTTGGAGGAAATACGCGGCGTGAAGGAATTGGTGCAGTCCAATGGAGAAGCGCTTCGAGCCATGCGAGAAGACTTTGGAGTGCTCCAGGACCGACTTGAAAGTCTCTCATTACGGCAGGACAATATGGCGGGATCCTCGACTCGCACGTGGTGCGCTTGGGCAAACTGGACCAGGCTGAGCGCCAGATACAGAATCTTCAAAAGGAGTTAGAAGATAGCAATAATCGAGCCCGTCGCAACAATGTGAGGCTCATTGGAATACCGGAGGGGGTGGAAGCCGGAGATATAAGAGAATTCCTGCTCAAAACTCTTCCCTCCTTGCTGAAGATCACTTTTCATAGAGAACTGGAAATCGATCGTGCGCACCGTGTTCCTACCCACATGGCGCTCAACCGAACGACCCCCCGGCCTATTATCTTTCGCTTGCTACGATATAAACAAGTGGAACAAATTTTAAATGCTGCCCGGACGAATCATCATTTGGAATTTGAAGGTCACAAAGTCTCCTTCTTCCCTGATTTTACAAAGCCCACCGTTGACCGTCGGAAGAAACTCCTTGCTTTTCGCCCTCGACTTCAACAGCTACAGGCTCGCTTTGGCCTGTTGTATCCAGCGAAGCTCCGCGTGACTCTTCACAACCAAACCAGGACATTCGAAGATCCTGATCTACTGTCAACATTTTTGGACTCCAAAGAAGCAGAGCAGATGCGCTAATCCAAAACTTGGACTTTTATCTGCCGGCTCTGTCCGCCATTTTGAAGGGCCCGATGCGGCGGTCATAGCCAAGCACAGAGACTACCTGGACTTTCTTTCTTTCTCTATATGACCTTTTGTTTTTTTGGTCTCCTATCCCTCCATGATGTGTGCCTCGGTCAGATTCGGAGCACGTACAGTCCTACAGGTCATGTGTTTTTTTTTCTCAATTTTGGCCTTCTCTGGGGTTTCTCCCCGCAGACACATGGTCGCCAGTAATTTCTGGGGTTTTGCTTCTTCTCTACCGCACTGCGGTTTTCTTTTTTAATGCGGGGCGCTCCATTGTATTATCTTAGCCTATTTTCTTTCATGTCATATGTACAGCCAGATACAGTCAATATGAGGGATATTGTGCAATTATGTGCGCTATCATGCTCAGAACTTTTAATTTTCTGAATGGCCTTCTGTAAAATTTTATCACTCAACGTAAAAAGCATTAATAGTTCAATCAAAAGGAAGAAACTCCTTAGCTATCTTAGCCATGAGCATGCTGATTTTGTGTTTCTTCAGGAAACGCATCTAAACTCTGCTGCAATACTGCGACTCAATGCTAAGTCTAACATGGTGGCTGCCTATTTTCCCGCCGTTTCCAAACGGTGCGGGGTAGCCATTCTGGTTAAGAAGTTTTTGCAAGCTACTGTAATAGATACTAGCGCTGACAAGGAGGGTAGATGGGCCCGTGCACACCTTAAGGTTGGAGATAGTGAATTCATGTGTTTTTTGCATTTATGCCCCGAATGTAGACGACCCTGCTTACTATGCAAGTATTGCGCAGTTGGCATAGGCCTCTGCCAATGCTCCATCTATACTTGGTGGTGATTTTAATCAAGTATTCCATCACTCTTTTCTTCTCATGCAAGGCGCTCGTTGGCTGGAAGATCCAGTACCGAGTAGACCTGTGTGACTAGACATAGAAGTGGATCTTTGCAAACCGATTCCTCTTACTTTTCTCCCTGGTATGACTCTCCCATCAGACTCCCACTATCCCCCAATGCTTTCAGACACTTTAGGTGCCTTTAGTACTCTAATGCACTCTTTAGACTCCTGACTCTGTCCGTTTGACAGGCTCCCGCTTTGGTACACTACTTGATTTTGAATACAACATAAGTCGATAGCGTGGAGCCCCTGGTACACTAGGGGCATTTGGATTCCTAGTCTGTTGTTCCATGATGGTCGCTGGAAAACTTTTAGTGAATTGCAAACTGAATTTGGTCTCCCAGCAGGGCACGGCTTTCAGTCGAAGCAACTTCGGCATTGCCTTCGGAGTGCTAGGGTACTTCCGCCATTGGCATCCCCTACACAAGGTTGATCGGAGACTATCCGATCTATCGGTAGTTCCCCGGGTGTAGCATCCAATTTTACAAAACCTTATGTAATGCTATAACTAGCGATACCCCTATTGCGCAGAAGCATGGGAGAGAATTGCATGTGACTTGACCTTGGAGCAATGGAGCCTTGTCTGGAGTAGAGTGACACGGGTTTCCCGATCCGCCTCACTTACTCAGACACTCTTCTTTCTAGCCCACCGGTGTTTTACACTCCTGACAGATTAGCCAACTGGAACACTACTCAGGGCAATAGTTGTTGGACATCCCATGCGGCCATTGGCTCACTACCTCATGTTATGTATGAATGTCCCGCACTACAGTATTACTAGCGTCGGGTCTGGGGTCGTATCCAGTCTATTTTGTATTTTGCACTTTCAGGAGCCCCTTTCTTGGAGGATGGTGAGACTTCGCCCAGCTGCGGGGATCTCCTCTCTTCCAAAAATTACTTACTTCCTTTTGGACTTTATGCTTGACATTGCTATTTCCCTAATTAAGAAATACTGGAAAATAGCTCCCATCTGAGCCCCAATGCATGGTGGAATCATGTTTGTCTCTACAGTACATATGAACAAATACCTTGTATGTTTGCTTCCCCCGTTCAGACTTCTCATTATTGGTCTAAATGTAAGATGCTCAATGACTATATACATTCTGCTAAATGCTCTCATCTGACTGTCTAAATTTGTATATATTTTGGTCCCATGATCATTCTGTATCGTAGATACTCTTTTGACCGTTTTGATGTATAATCATTGTTAACTGGAAGCGCTCACATGCTGACCTAATCAGCTAGAGAAGAAGCATGGGGGTGGGGGGTAATTGGGTTTACTTTTCCTTATTGTATACTTGTTTTGTCTCCTTTGGTGTGTTGTTTCTTTTGTTTGTTGCAAAATGAAAATAAAAGTTAAAAAAAAAAAAGAATATAGAAAGACTAGGGGACATGCAATGAAGCTACAGGGTAAACTATTTAAGACTAATAAAAGAAAATATTTTTCACTCGACATGTAATCAAACTCTGGAATTTGTTACCGGAGGATGTAGTAAAGGCTGTTAGTGTAGCTGGGTTTAAAAACGTTTTGGACAAGTTCCTAGAGGAAAGGTCCATAAACCATTATTAAGAAGGGACCCAAGATATCAATGCTTGAACCAATACAAGCAGTGTGGAACCTGTGTCCCTTGGGGAAACTGCTAGTTCTCCAGGACCAAGCAGGAAGTCAGTCCTCACATATGGGTGACGTCGGCACCGACGGAGCCCTCGCGGAGCAATTTTCCCCAGCTTTCAAAGAAAGCCTTTGGGAATTGCAGCGCGCATGCGCGGTCCCCTTCCCGCCCAAAGGTGCCATCTTGGCCAGTCTTCTTTTTTCCGCGGAGCCCTTCAGACGTTGTCTAACAGTCGCCGCTGGAAAAGTTGATTTTCTTTCTTTGGTGCGACCTCATTTGGAGTATGGTGTGCAATTCTGGAGACCGCACCTTCAAAAGGATGTGAACAGGATGGAGTCGGTGCAGAGGGTTGCTACCAAAATGATTAATGGGCTTCATTATAAAGCATATGAGGACAGACTTAAGGATCTTAATATGTACACCTTAGAGGAAAGGCGGGATTGAGGTGATATGATTGAGATGTTTAAATACCTCCGTGGCATAAATGTTCAGGGAGAGAGCCTCTTTCAATTGAAAGCAAGTTCTGCTACGAGGGGACATGGGATGAGGGTGAAGGGAGATAGATTCAGGAGTGATATGCGGAAATATTTCTTTACGGAAAGAGTAGTGGATCCGTGGAATAGTCTCCCAGTGGAGGTGGTAGAGATGAGGACAGTAACTGAATTCAAGAAAGCATGGGACCAACACAGAGGATCTCCAAAGGCAAAAAGTGGACTGTTGTAGTTGTTATGGAAGGACAGACTAGATAGGCCATGTGGTCTTTTTCTGTCGTCATATTTCTATGTTTCTATGTTTCTTATTTTAAGTATTTCTTTGGTTCGACACCGGTCCTTTTTCCGTCCGGCCTCGCGACGCCGGTTGCGAGGCCTCCCCTTCTTTTTCGGTTTTTCTGTCCTTCGTGGCAAATTCGCGTTTTTTCTTTTTTCCCTGGCGGCCCGTTCGTTCGACCTCGCAGGGGCCCTTTTTCCCCCGATGGCCGCCAGTGGCTTTAAAAAGTGTGTTAAGTGTAAGAAACTCCGAGGAGTCGGCCTGGGAATCCGAGGTGGATGAGTCACCTGGTTCTTTCCGGACTCGGTGTGTCCCTTCTGACTCCCCCGAGTCCGAGCCTCGGAGACAGTCCCCCCCGGAGGATGCCCGGTTCTCGGACTTCGTAAGGGATATGGCCAAGGCCTTGTCCTTCCCTGCGGATCCCGAGGAGGAGCCTCGAGCCGAGGAGCTCGATGCCCTCCAGTATGACTCTCCTGCGAAGGAGCACTTTACTGTACCGGTTCCTCCAATGCTGGAACGACTTCTCTTCCGCATGTGGGAGAGCCCGGCGTCATCGCCGGTCTTAAGCAAGCGGGTCGATGCCATATATCGAGTCCGCAAGAGCCCTGGCTTCCAGAAAGCACAGCTGCCGCACCATTCCATGGTGGTGGAATCGGCCATGCATCGGCTCAAGAGCCAGAAGATGCACTCCTCGGTGCCTCCCGGCAGGGAAGCCCGCAGCCTGGATGGCATCGGTAAGAAGTGTTTTCAGGGCTCTATGCTTGCTTGTCGGGTCCAGACTTACCAGCTCTACATGGGCATGTATCTCCGGGACCTGGCTAAGGAACTAGCCGGATTCTCTGCTGGTCTCTCCGAGGAACCTTTGCGGAGGTTCCTGGCCTTGTCCACTGGTATTCGTGAGTGTTCCAAGTTCATTTCTTGAGCAGCCTATGATGGCTTCGAGGCATCGGCTCCAGTGGCCGCGGCCGGCCTCGGAGCCCGCCGCCAGGCTTGGCTCCAGTCATCCGACCTCGAGCCCTGGGTGCAGGACAAGTTGGTCGATGTCCCCTGCAGAGGTGATAACCTCTTTGGTAAACCTATGGACGAGAAGGCTGCTCAGCTCGAGACAGAGACTCTCACCAGGACTCGGCTCTCCAGGAAAACCTCTGCCCCTTCCCAAAAGAAGAAGGGCTCGGGGAAAAAGCCCTTTTACCCGAGGAAGGCGGCTGCCTATAAACACTACCCCCATTATCAGGCCTCCGCAGCTCCCCATCAGGGTCAGCAGGCCAAGGGACGGGGTAACGGATCCCGTAGGCAGCAAGCCCCCAAGCCTGCGCCACCGGCCCCTGCTCCGCAGGGTGGGGGTTTTGACTCGTTCAGCATAGCCTCTCCCCCTCCGCTGGTTCCTCTCAGCACGGGAGGCCGGCTGGTCCACTTTGCCCACAGGTGGTCCAACATCACGTCAGACGCCTGGGTGCTCCACATAGTCCGAGAGGGCTATCTTCTGCACTTCCACCAGGTACCTCCCCCCTACTTTCCAGGGGAGCCTCTGCGACCCCCTCTTCACCGGGACTTACTCCTTAAGGAGTTGGCAAGTCTTATTCGGGAACAGGCAGTGGAGCCGGTGCCCCATCACCTGCGGGGTCACGTTTTTTATTCCCGGTACTTCCTGGTACCAAAGCGGACTGGAGGCCTCAGACCCATCCTAGACTTGCGGAACCTCAACAAGTTCCTGGAGAGGGAAAAGTTCAAGATGCTTACCCTTGGAATCCTGCTGCCCTACCTCCGGCAGGGAGATTGGCTATGCTCCTTGGATCTAAAGGATGCCTACACTCACATCCTCATCCACCCAAGCCACCGACAATACCTAAGGTTTGTGGTGGCGGGCAATCATTACCAATACAGAGTACTGCCCTTTGGCCTATCCTCCGCACCACGCGTCTTCACAAAATGTCTCGCAGTGGTTGCGGCTTATCTCCGGCTTGAAGGCCTCTTCGTCTTTCCTTACCTGGACGACTGGCTTATCAGGGCCCCGTCTGCCACGGAGGCCACTCACGCCACAAAACGTACTGTAACTCTACTCCAGTACTTGGGCTTTGTCATAAACTTCGAAAAGTCCACTTTGCTCCCCTCTCAGGACCTCGAGTTCATCGGCGCCAGACTGGACACGCTTCAGGCGCGGGCTTTTCTGCCGCTCGACAGGGCTCACCGGCTCATGGCTCTCGCCAGCCGTTTTCGCAGCCATCCCCGGGTCTCGGCCCGGCTCTTCCTGAAACTGCTCGGCCATATGGCGTCCACGGTCCATGTGACCCCCAATGCCCGCCTGAACATGCGGCCAGCTCAGTGGTGCCTTCGGTCTCAATGGCGTCAGGCCTCGGGGAGACTGGCGGACTCGGTACGCATCTCCGGCCCGCTAGTCTCTTCCCTACGATGGTGGCTTCACCTACCCAACCTAGTGCTCGGAATGCTTTTCCAGTCTCCTCCGCCGGTCCAGGTTCTGACGACCGACGCTTCTCTCCTGGGTTGGGGAGCACATTGCCAGGGGTCATGTACTCAGGGTCTCTGGACCCCGTGGGAATCTGCCCAGCAGATCAACTTCCTGGAGCTCAGGGCCATTCGCCTGGCTCTGAAGGCCTTCTCCCACCTCACGTCTCACCAGTCTGTGCTGGTCCAGATGGACAATCAAGTTGCTATGTTCTACGTGAACAAGCAGGGGGGCACGGGCTCCTTCCTTCTCTGCCGGGAAGCACCAAAGCTCTGCGCTTGGGTCGTCAGCCGGGGAATCCTCCTCAAAGCTGTCTATCTCCCAGGTCAAGAAAATCACCTGGCAGACAAACTGAGCAGAATCCTCCAACCGCACGAGTGGAGATTGGACCCGTTGGTGGCCCAACGGATCTTCCTGCGGTGGGGCCTCCCCACGCTGGATCTCTTCGCCAGTCCTCTGAACAGGCAACTTCCTCGATTCTGCTCTCGAGAACCGCATCCCCTCCGAGTAGCGGCGGATGCTTTTCTGCTCTCATGGTCCACGGGCCTTCTGTATGCCTTTCCTCCCATGCCTCTGGTGTCTCGAACACTTTTCAAGGTTCTCCAGGACAAGGCCTCGGTGATCCTGATAGCTCCCCTGTGGCCCAGGCAACCGTGGTTCCCGCTTCTGATGCAGCTGGCGGTGGATACCCCGTTGCCTCTGGGGTTTCAACCCGATCTCCTGACCCAGGATCAGGGGTCTCTCCTACACCCCAACCTCAGATCTCTTCATCTGATGGCCTGGCTGCTGAAAGGGGTAGTCCTTGCTCCCCTCCTGCTGCCTCCGGAGGTGGAGGAGGTCGTGCTGGCTTCCAGGCGACCCTCTACCCGTAAATCCTACGCCCTTAAATGGCGTCGCTTCTCCACCTGGTGTACTCAACAGTCTCAAGATCCCTTCTCCTGCTCGGTGTCGGTGGTCTTGCAGTACTTGCTCTCTCTCTCCAATCTTGGACTCAAGTCCAACTCGGTCAAAGTTCACCTCAGTGCTATTTCTGCACATCATGTGCCAGTGGAAGGCAGGCCTCTTTCCGGCCACCCTCTCGTGGCACGGTTCTCCCGAGGTCTCCTTCTCCTTAAACCACCTTTGCGCCCCCCAGCCCCTGACTGGGACCTGAACGTGGTTTTACAGCGGATCACCTGTCCGCCTTATGAACCCATGGCTACCTGTCCTCTCCGTTTTCTCTCTTGGAAAACCTTATTCCTGGTGGCCCTCACTTCCGCTAGACGCGTTAGTGAACTGCAGGCCCTGGTGTCTGATCCTCCCTACACTCGGTTCTACAAGAACAGGGTAGTCCTGCGGACTCACCCTAAGTTTCTTCCAAAGGTGGTCTCCCCTTTTCACATCAATCAGGAGGTGGTGCTTCCGACCTTCTTTCCCAGGCCACACTCCAGCCGAGCTGAGATGGTCTTGCATACCCTGGACTGTAGAAGGGCGCTGAACTTCTACCTTGATCGTACGCGGGAGCACCGTAAGACTGTCCAGCTCTTCCTGTCTTACGACCCTAATAAATTAGGGCTCCCTGTCTCTAAGCGTACTCTGTCCATCTGGGTAGCTGACTGTATCGCTTGGACTTATGCGGCGGCAGGCCTCTCGCTGGAGAGTCGAGTCACCGCTCATCGGGTTCGGGCGAAGGCTGCGTCAGTGGCTTACCTCCGCTCTGTTCCGTTGGCAGACATCTGCCGGGCCGCTACTTGGTCTTCGGGCCAGACTTTTGCGGCCCATTACTGCCTCGAGAGGGAGTCCCGCAGGGACAGTGCTTTCGGACAGGCAGTCCTCCGTAATCTCTTCGAGGTTTAGGCAACTCCTACCCTCCATCCCGGATGTTGGGCTACCGGTTGGAGATTATTCAGAGAACATTCTTTCCTTCTGTGCTGCTGAGCTAGAGGGAGCTCATTTTTGTGCTTAGGGTCTCCGGTAGCCTTAAGCTGGGGAGTCCCATATGTGAGGACTGACTTCCTGCTTGGTCCTGGAGAAAGCGTAGTTACTCACCTGTAACAGGTGTTCTCCAGGAGCAGCAGGAATCAGTCCTCACAGCTCTCCCTCCTCCCCTTGGAGTTGCAATCCTATGATTTAGTTTTCGCAATTTTTTTGCTGTCTTTTTGCTATGTCATCAGACTGGCCAAGATGGCACCTTTGGGCGGGAAGGGGACCGCGCATGCGCGCTGCAATTCCCAAAGGCTTTCTTTGAAAGCTGGGGAAAATTGCTCCGCGAGGGCTCCGTCGGCGCCGACGTCACCCATATGTGAGGACTGATTCCTGCTGCTCCTGGAGAACACCTGTTACAGGTGAGTAACTACGCTGTACGTATGACCTAGATTGGCCACTGTTGGAAACAGGATACTGGGCTTGATGGACCTTGGTCTGACCCAGTATGGCATATCTTATGTTCTTATGTTCAAGTAAGAACACATTTCTTTCTGCTTTTTTCTGTCACAGCTATAAACTAATTAAGAGATTTCCTGTCCATTGACAGGTCCTAGCACAGTGAGAGTGAAGGATATATGATTCTAGCTGCACTTGAAGAAAACTAGCAAAATCCTTTTCAAACAGACATCACACAGATGCACACAGCAGAGATAATCAGAATCATACACACTCGCTTGTTAACAGATGTACAGTGGGGACTTGCAGCCCATCTCATCTTCAGGAGGTAGGATGCAAAATCCCCCCCTTAAATAATTCTGTCACATTATATAGTTTTCTTTTCAAACTAGTCCCTTTATTTTTACTCCAGGCATCTTGATTTTCTCTTCCATTCCTTTCTTTGTCCTGTCATGTCTGCACAATTTCTGTTGACTTTTTGTATGCCCATGTTTGCAGCCATCTGCCTGGGCTTTTGTCAGATTTATTCCTTATCTGACCTTTTTCCCACTTATTCAATTCTTTACCTGTTTTTTTTTCCCATCACTCATTTTCAAGAAATATAGGAAATGTATCTTGTTAGTTCTCTGTATCTTCTGACAATTTTACATTAGGCCCCATGCTAAGCTGGCATATTTACCTCTTGTGATGCTCTCTCTTTGTGCCCTGTAGATAAGTGTGTGTTTTCTCACATTTCTTTTATCTGATGTCACCTAATACCTCTAGCAACTCACATAGCACCTCAAATGCAAATGCCAGCATTTTGGACAACATTTAGATGTTTTGTGTTAACCCTTTCCCACTGGCTCTCACACTACAAAGGGAGAGGGTAGTCATTGCCCTCCTCCAGGAGGTAAAACTTACCTCGTCTGAGATGGAAAAACTAATGAGAGGGCATTGGGGACAGGGGTATTTTTCAGCATACAATTCCAAGAAAAGAGGTGTTGCCATCTTAATCAACTCATATGTACCCTTCACATGTATGACCCAGGGGGAGACACCCATGGGAAAATTGTTTGGGTGGTAGGGAGGGTCGAGACATAAGATATTATGTAACTCAACATTATGCACTAAATGGCCCTAAAGGTACTTTATTCCAGCAGGCCTTCGACACCTTCGTGGGGAAAGCTAGGGATACAGTATAGGTAGGGGGAGATATGAACTGTGCCCTCAAGTCCAAGGATCGAGCTGAAACGCTGCCTTGGGACACTTATTGCCTGAGGTTCAACCACTTCACAAGGCATTTATTTATTTATTTATTTTATTTAGCTGCATTTATATCCCACTTTTCACCGGGTCAAAGCGGTTGGGGGATACATTTGACACAAGGGGATATGAGACACATACACTAATACTTACAGGGAACATGGGCAATGGAGGGTTAAGTGGCTTGCTCAAGACCACAAGGAGCACCTGTGGGACTAGAAACCCCAGTCCTTCCGACCCAAGGTTGCTGTCCTCTAGTGGGATTTGAACCACCAACCTTCTGGCCTGTAGTACCTTGCCCCAACCACTAGGCCACTCCTCCCTCCTTCCATTAGAGGAACAACGGTGGGTGGATGTTTGGCAAGAACGGGACTATATGACTGTTCTGCCAAGACGCAAGGTTATTCTCATCTTGAACAGTTCTGTAGCTCTGAGAGTGAACTTTCCAAGGTGGTGAACATCTTTATCTGTTCCCCCATAGTTTGTGATCATGGTATGATCTCCCTGTTACTGGATCTTGGTAAGGGGGCCCATGGCTTTTGGAGAAAGGAGGTGGCGGGCTAATGTACAGTTGATGCAGGAGACTGCTGTGTGATAGCAGAGTCTGAATGATGGTTGGAATACATGGCCTGTAATGATGATGGGTCGACTCCTGCTGGGCTTCTGTGGGAGACAGGTAAGGCCTATATGAGAGATAGATTGCTCCATTTGGCGTCTCGTGGGAAGCGAAAAAGAGAGGCTGAACTTGTTAAGCTTCGAGACCAGCTTGAGCAATTAAGGAAAACGCATTAACAGACCGGGAATAAAATATTACCAGCTGCTTGAGGTGCACAGGCAAATTGAGGCAATAGAGGTAAATTGGATTGCTTTCTTACGCCGTCTTACTAAGAGAGACTTCTTAGAGCATGGTGGACAAGTTGGGAAATTGCTTGCCTGGCAGTTATATAAACAAAGGAGTAGCTGCCTCATCAGTGTGGCCGTTGGTCCAGATAGAACACTCCATCAAGATAATAAAGGGATAGCGTAGGCCTTTCGATCCTTCTACTCTCAATTGTATACATCATGGATCTCCAATACCCCATCTGAACTTGAGGCCCTTGTCTCTAGGCAGCTCCCCTCAACTATGTATGAGGTGGAGATCTCATTGATCACCAAAGGAGGGTGAAGCACTAGATGAATGTAGCAACAATCGACCCATTTCTTTCTTAAATAGTGATGAAAAAATTTTTGCACGGGTACTTGCTAATCGACTAGACCAGCGGTTCTCAACCTTTTTTGTACCGCGACCCCTTTTACCATTGGTCAACTTGTGACGACCCCCAGTGATAAAATCAAATGTGTCTCTCTTCCTTTACCATTAACGCATTGTCGCTGTAATCATTTGTTAAATTATTAATATATTATAGGCCTTTGCAATATGTTTTTATTTATAAAATTTACTAATTTAAACCACAATAATTAATCACAATAACAAGTAACAATATTTGATTTCGAAATTATTATGATTTTGTAGTCAACCGTTTTAGTATGCTTTATTCAAAAAGACTGACGAAGGGCAATGGTGTGAGCCTTCTTGGCTTTGGCGATTCTGAGAGCCACCATATATGAAGCTTCAACAGCGGCTATGTTTTGCTGGTAGAGCTTTCCGCCAATATCAAGTCTGTTTTTCTTGATTCCATCAGCTTTGTTCTTAAAATACCAAATATCCTTGCCTACAAAGGTGGGATGCTTACTGTCAAAATACCGTTTCAGTTTGTTTGGCTTCATGGATTCCGCTGATAGAACTTTTTTTTTTTTTTTTTAAACTTTTATTTAAGCTTTTCTTGAGTATACAAATAAAATAAGAAATATACTTCATCAAACAATTAATATTCAAGAAAACAATATACCACTCATCATAAAGAAACCCATCATGGGGAAAGAGACTTCAGCAATAAACAAAACAAAACAAAGCAAATAAGGAGTGAGACCACTCCATATAAGAGAGCTTTACAATTAAATCAAACCACCCCTGTCTCCTCCCCTCTAGCCTCCTTCTCAGTCAGCAACTGACATAGCTGAGCGACTTCAGTGTAAACATAACTCTGACCCTCAAGTGTAATTAAGCAACGACATGGGAATTTAAGAAAAAAAGAGGCTCCCAACGCAACCACCCGTGATCTTAACTCCAAAAACTGCTTACGCCGGGCCTGAGTGGTCCGGCCCACATCTGGGAAAACCTGCATTTGAAACCACAGAACAAAACATCTTTGCATTTAAAATAAGCACGAAGAATACGTAATTTGAGAGATTCAGTGGCAAAGGTCACCACCAAAGTGCAACGTTTGGTGATGAGATCCAATGAATCCTCCAAAAAAGCAGTAAGGTCCTGCTCTGCTGAGACATCGGTCAGAGGAGGAACCCCTTCCTTTGCCGGCAGAGCAGGAACATGTACAGGAATGCAATAGATCTGAGCCACATCCACTGTCTCACTCAAATGCAAAACTTCAGTAAAATATTTCTTTAATAAAATATCAAAGGAAAGCAGGTGAGTGTGAGGAAAATTTAGGAAATGTAAGTTTCTTGCCCGTTGCTGATTTTCAAGTGTCTCCAGTCGACATGATAATGAAGCAACATCTTTAATAAGAGAGACATTGACGTCCCTACCAGACTGGAGCATTGTATCAACTCGGGCAAGAGACTGAGAAAAAGTAGCCAACTGAGAATCAATAACTTGAACTTTATCTACAACAGAGTGAGTGAATGTGCAAAGAGAAGAGACTGTCTTTGATAATCGGGAGTCAATCTGCTGCAGGGCTACCCAAATGTCAGAGAGAGTCACTTCCCGAGTTAAGGGAGATGAACACTCCCCAGTATCAGCTGGGTCCACAGGGAGGAGAGTCGAGACAACCACTGGAGGGGGAGAGTCCAATAATGTAGAAGACTGCAGAGGCTGAGGGAAGGGGGGTGGCGTTCGGAGTTCAGGGCTAAGAGAGGCCCCTTCCGAAGACAGATTAGCGGGCGGCAGGGGTAGAAGGTGCCTGTCCATGGGGCCGCTCAGCTTACCTCGCTGGCTCTCCTTAGCGACGGCCTTGTTCTCCACTTTCGCTTTACGCTTCCCCATCGATACAGTCAACTTCAAACAACGGTGCTCAACGAAACCTCGGGAGCACCGAAGGAGCACATAAGGAGCGTGTCAAGCCCCTTGCGACACGCCCCTTCGGACACGCCCCCGCAGGCCGCGCACACGCAGCCGCGTGTGATACAAGCGAATCTTATGGGGCTCGGTGGGGTCCTCAGCGCCAAGGGCGACCAACCAACGCCTGCAGATGACCAAGCAGGGAGCCGGCTCCCACCTGCTACACCGCGCCGCGGTACAAGCACCCGCGGCAGCTCCCAGGTAGTAAAAGTTCTTTCCCAGCGCGTTGTTAAATCCAGCTGACTTTTAAAGGGCTCGGGGGGGTCCTCAGCGCCAAGGGCGACCAACCAACGCCTGCAGATGACCAAGCAGGGACCCGGCTCCCACCTGCTACACCGCGCCGCGGTACAAGCACCCGCGGCAGCTCCCAGGTAGTAAAAGTTCTTTCCCCAATAGAACTTTGTTACAAATAACGCATTGTGGTTTCTCAATCCCTGCTGAAAATATGGAGGTAAAACCATAACTTAAAAAGTCATTGCAATATTTTCTTTTCTTGGTGTTCTTCTCTCTGTCATTTATTTTCAATGGAGTCGCTGGTGTTATATAATATTACATAGAAAATTTAATTTTAGCAGGACCCATGTCCGCCATTACAAAACCAGAAGTGATCAGAATAACGTCTCGAGGTGCATCATTTCTGGTGAACAGGTAAAAGTAAGTAAGGATAGCCTAAGTAATATATAAATTGAGTAAATTCAAAGTATTTGGCATTTTAGGCTTTGCGATCAAAATTAGAACAATAAATTAGAAAAGAAATAATTCCTGGGATTTATCAGGCGACCTCTGGAAAATCCTGAGGCAACCCCCGTGGGGGTCCCGACCCACAGGTTGAGAACCAGTGGACTAGACAGTGAAATGACTACCCTAGTACACCCAGATCAGACTGGCTTTATTAGAGGGTGGCAAATTTATTTATTTAACAATTTTTTTTATATACCGCCTTTCGGATTCTCAAAGCGGTTTACAGTGAATGTAACTTTGTTTACATAAAACATTTTCTTCAGAACTATTTACAAAGCATTTAACAGTGTTTACAATTAACAGTTTAACTATTTACATAGGTGTTTGAGGTCGGCAGATATTTGGAGATTGCCAATGGACCATCTGTTGTAGTAGTCATTACAGTTATGATATTGAAGTGTTCAGTAAAAAGGTGGGTTTTCAAGAGCTTTCTGAAGTCAGTGATGTCTGTGGTTGCTCTCAGGTGGTGTGGTAGCGAGTTCCATAGAGAAGGGATGTAGTGTTCGAACACTCTGTGGAGTGTATTCTGGGCGATGCCTGTAGATATCGTAGTGGTTGCAAGGGAGTTTTGGTGCTGTGTCCTCCTTGATCTATTGTCTGGTACTCTTCTGATTAGGTTTTTTAAGCAGCCAGCAGATTGGTTGTGTAGTATTTTGAAGGCCATCATTATAGCCTTATATTTTATTTGTGAGCTGATGGGGGAGCCAATGGAGGGATTCAAGTATGGGGGTGATATGGGCCTGCTTAATGGTTCTTGTGATTAGTCAGACTGCTGCATTTTGAGCCAGTTGTAAGGCCTGGATTGCACATTTGGGTAATCTGTGTAGAATTAGATTGCAATAATCAAGGTGCGGTGTGATTAGCACTTGACATATAGATCGGAAGTGGTTCTGATTGAGTAATGGTTGAAGGTTTTGCAGGAACTTCATTTTGTAGTAGACTTTGGTGGTTGTCTTGCTGATGTGAGACTGGAAATTGAGTCTCTGATCAAGGTATATTTCTAAGTATTTTATCTCGCTCTTTACCGGGGTTGATCTTTTTCCTGTTGGTAAGTTGTCTGGGGGGTTAAATATGGGGTCCTTCGTGATTATGAGGGCTTCTGATTTTTTTGTAGTTGATTTCCAGATTGCGTCGTATTAACCATTCTGTGACTGCTGTCATGCCGGATGAGATGGCGGAGTAGTCAGGTTTCTTTATGTCTAGGGAGGTGTATAATCATTAGGTCGTCTGCGTATAGGTGGTAGTGTATGTTGTGTTCACATAGTATTTTGCATACTGGCTGTAAGTAAAGATTGAAGAGGAGAGCTGAGAGTGCTGATCCTTGAGGAAGACCTTGGTTCAGTGGGAAAAGTCTTGATGTATTGTGTTTTATCTTGACTTGTGATCTTCTATCAGCTAAGTAGGAGCGAAACCAAGCCAGAGGTGTGCCACTTACTCCTATTTTGCATAGTTTGTCCAGCATATGGAGTGGATTATGGAATCAAAGGCAGATGTTATGTCTGTGAAAATGAGGATGAAGCCCTTCTTGATGTCTTCGATTCCTTTGAATACTGTGTTTAGAGGGGATGTTAATAAGGTTTCCACCCCGTGGAGCTCTCTGAAACCGTGTTGTTGGGGGTCAAGTGGGAAGGTAGTGTCTTGGAGTTGGCATTGGACCATTTTCTTGATTAATTTGGATAGAAGCGGTATGTTGGATATAGGTCGATATGAGGTGGGAGAGGTTGGGTCGGAAGTGGTGTTCTTCAATAGAGGTCTTATGGAAGAGATTTTCAGTGTTGGTGGTATGATTTCTTGTGAGAGGGATGTGTTTATTATTTTTCAGAGTGTTGGAGCTAATTCTTGTACCATTGTCTTTATCCAGGGGGTTGGGCATGCATCTAGGGGAGATGTGGACGTGTTCAAGGATTTCAGGAGATTGGTGCAAAGGTCTTCAGTGATTGAATAAAAAGAGGTCCAGAGGCATGGTTGATTTTGTTCAGTCGAAGAGATAATAGGCTGGTTCAGTGAGGCTTGCGGACAAGGTAACTTGTTTCGGAGATAGGATGCATAGGTCTCTGGGGTTAGGGCATCAATGTCTTGGCTTTGCGGGGCTTTTGATATTGCTTTCACCATGGAGAATAGCTCCCTGGGATGGTTTAGGGAGCTCATGATGATGTTTGTGTAGTGTTGCTTCTTGTGACTAAGAATTAGCTCATTGTAAGCTCGCTGCTTTGTCATGTATTCTTGTCGATCTGGTTGTGCTTTGTTTCTCCTCCATCATCTTTCAAGTCTTCTTAAGGTGATCTTTGCTTGCTTGATTTCTGGTAAGTACCAAGGATCTTTGATCTCCCATTTGGAAGCTCTTGGGTTTGGAGGTGCGGTGGCAGCATGTGAGAAGATGTTGTTCCAGTTCTCTATCAGTGACAGGAGGTCTATTGAGCTGGTTTTAAGTTTGGGGATTATTTGGTTGAGTAGGGTGTCTTTATCGAAGTCTTTGAAGCGTCTGTATGAGTTTGGGTAGTGCTGTCTAGGTTGCAGGGGGTCAAGAGATATATCAAATGAAATCATGTAGTGATACGACCATGGCACTGGGGTTACTTGATGAGAGATCTGAGAATGGAGGATGGTGGGTACGAAGTCTAGATTCAGGCTGTTTCTACCGATCTGAGTCTGAGTTGAGAGAATCTGGGAGAGATCCAAGGAGGTTAAGGTTTCCTGGATTGCTGTGGCTTGGGTTGAAGTTAGGGAGTTCAGATTGAAATCGCCTAAGATTGTTGGAAGCTTACCTTTGTTAGTATGTCCGGTGGCCATTTCGATTATGGTTGAGAGGTTGTCAGTTAAATTGGTTCAAGACACGGTGGAATCTGTATGAAAGATGGGTGGCCCAACAACAGGCAGTCCTGTAGCAGTAGGTTAATACGTGGTAACAGAGTGCCCCACACTCATTTTGCTCATCCCTGATACAGACACCTTCGCTGGTCTTGCATACTTGGCACAGGTATGTGGCTTGCTTTTACTCCCCATATGCAGGCCGACCCCTTGGCGTCACCTCCCTTTGGTTTTAGGCTTTAAGTTCATGGTTTTTGTTTGGAAACTTTATTTGGATTTGGCACATCTTCCTCTTGGTTTGCTAAGTTGCATATAATGATGGATAAATTATTCCCCGGCATCTCTAAATTGCTGTTTGATTGTGTTAAGGTCTGTAGCTTGTTTAGCTGAAACTATTTAAAGGGTGTCGTTTGATTTTATATGACAGACAAGGTGCTAACAAGGATTTACTGTATTCTGCCCTTTCTACTTCTGTACAGATGTTTGTAGAGATGTATAAATGAAGTTTGTTATCTTTAAAATCCTCATTAATATAAATAATGTTACAAAAAAAGAGGTTTGAACTAGTTCCTAGAGGGAAAAGTCCATAAACAATTATTAAAGTGGACTGGAAGAAATTCACTGCTTATCTTATTATTTATTTTATTTATTTACAATTTCTTATATACCGCACTATTCTGCATCAGCGCGGTTTACATGGAACAGAAAAATCAGACAGGATAACATGTGTCTGAGTTTACAATTAACCGGACAGCAAAACTTGGATAACAAGGGAGAGTTTACAATTAACAGGACAGCAAACTTGGAGAAATAGGAGAAACTATTTACACATTAGAGTCACAGTATAAAAGTAACATGTAATTAAATGGTCCAGGACACCTAGCTAAGTGTGTTCTCCTGACTCCCTAGATGTGTTAGTGTAGTTGAAAATTTGAGTCGGGATGTGATTCATTGTTCTCTGGGAAGTATTTGAGGAAAAGGTAGTGTTTGAGGGCCTTTCTAAACTGGGCTAGGTTAGTGATTGCTCTGATGTTTGTTGGTAATGCGTTCCAGAGTCTTGGTTCACAGAGTTTGAAAGCTCTATTTGCTGTCGTTGCTGTGCATCTTGTTAATTCTTTCGGAATCGTTAGCATATTTATTGCTGTGGATCTTCTTGATCTATTCGGGGTTATGTTTTGGATGAGGTCGGTTAGTGAGGAGGAGGAGAGACTATTGACCGCTTTGAAAGTCAGTAACATTGTCTTGAAGACAGTCCTGGCGTGTATAGGAAGCCACTGTAACTGCTTCAGAAGGGGCGTCACATGGTCTCTCCGAGATGCACCATGAAGAACCCTCGCTGCGCTATTCATTGCGAGCTGTAGAGGATTTAAGGTGGATTGGGGGAGACCTTGTAAAATGGCATTGGCGTAATCAAAATGAGGTATGATCAGAGCCTGGTAAATTGTACGGAAGTCCCCTGGTTCAAGCAAGGGGCGTAGATGTCTGAATGAACGGATCTTGTAATATATAGCTTTTACAGTGTTAGCTATATGTGCCTTCATGTCAAGGTTTTGATCTAGTATAACACCCAGGTACCGTATTGTGGGTTTTGCTTGTAGATCGGCATCATTCACCTTCAAGTATTGTGGAGGGCTGAAATTCGGGTTCCTTGTAATGAAGAGCACCTCGGTCTTCTTATGTTGAATTCTTAGGTTTTGTGACAGGAGCCATTCCGATATGGCATTGAAGCAATTGGTCAGAGGGAAGAGGTCAAATTTATCAATGGAGAACGGCATATAGAGCAGAACATCGTCAGCGTATATCATGCAACTGACATTGAAAGACCGGACGATATTACAAATGGGTTGCATGTATATGTTGAACATCAAGGCAGAGAGGGAGGATCCCTCTGGAACTCCCTGGCCTTGATGAATGGTTCAGATGTTGCTCCACCAGATCGAACGTGCTGCCATCTTCCGGACAAATATGATCTGCACCATTCAAGTGCTGTTCTACTGATACCTTTCTCTTTTAGTCGCACTAGGAGAAGCTCATGACTTACCGAGTCAAAGGCTGCAGCATTGTCTAAGAAAATGAGTGCGCACCCCTGATGGATGTTGTCTACAGCAGTAATTATATTATTGAAGAGGGTGGTATGGAGAGTTTCCACTCCATGTGACTCCCTGAATCCATGTTGGCATGGGTCCAGTGGAGCAGCAGCATCGATGTGGTCTTGTAACTGCCTTTGCACCTCTTTTTCGATTAACTTTGCAAGGAACGGTATACTTGAAATGGGTCTGTAAGAGTCTACCTTTTGGTGATCAAGCTTGCTATTTTTAAGCAGCGGTCTGATAGATGTGTGCTTGAGGGCGGAGGAGAAAGAACCGGTTGTGAAGGAAAGGTTCATTATCCTGGTTATTATTGTGCTGAAGTCACTACGCAGTTCCTTTATCCAGAAGGCTGGGCAAGGATCCGTTTGCGCAGTAGTAGTATTGAGGGTCATGATCGAGTCTTCGATGCGTTTCTTGGCAGGGGTAGAAAAAGAAGTTAGAGGTGTTGGGCACTCTTGGTCAGTGGAAGAAACCTCAATTGAAGGTTTATTTGTCTGGCATATCTTAGATTGTAGGTAAACGGCAAACTCCTGGGGATGGATTTCACATTTATGGTCAGGGGCTGGTTCCTTAGAAAGAGTCTTGACTAAGTTAAACAGATCATGAGGTTTGTTTAATGAGTGCTTCAGAGTGTCTGTGTGGTACTGCTTCATCTTCTCTGTGATAGCATTGCGGTGGACAGTTAGCTGGTAGATGTAAGCTGAATGGTCTTCACGGGAGTGAGACTGACGCCAGCGTTTCTCCAGCTTCCGTAGATGGGTGAGTGATGATCTTAGCTCCTCTGTGTACCATGGAGCTGTGGCTCTCTTCCTTGATGTCCTGTTAGTTGGAGGTCGAAGTGCTATCGCATTGAGACTCTTGTTCCAGCAGGAGATCAGTTCTTCAAGGTCTAGGGAGGTCTCGTTCAAGAGTGAGCGTGTTCCGTCGAGGATAAGATCTCTATTGAATGGATGGAATCTTCGAGCAGGTAGTCTAGAGGTCTTGCTTAGAACTCTGTTGGTCTTTGATTGGATGTCGTGGGTGGGAATCTGGAAGATGATGAATTTGTGGTCTGACCATGGCACGGTAGTTATGGACGTCACGGTATTGTGGAATTGGTCACAAACTGTCTGCGGGGCAAATACAAGGTCAAGAGTATTTCCTTTCACATGAGTAGGTTCGCTAACTAGTTGTTTGTATCCTAGGATCTCTAGAGCTTCAAGAAAGGCCGATGATTGGTTATCTTGAAGCGCTGGCAGGTTAAAATCACCTAGGATCCAACTTGGGATATTAGGATTCTGGATGTTGGAAGCGAGGTTTATTATAGTTGGAAGGTCATCCAGGGAGGCTGAAGGAGCTCTATACAGCAGGTTTATAGAGCAAAACTTGTTGGAAATGGAGACTGTCTCCAGTTGGTTGGTGCTGGTGGAATCATCCTTTTGGAAATGTAGGTCTGACCTAGTGAGGATGAGCACTCCACCTCCTCTTTTGTTTTGTCTATGACTAGTAAACACTGTGAAATTTAAGGGGAGGAGTTGGTTGAGTATGACATTGTCTTCAGGAGATAGCCATGTTTCGGTAACCATGAGAATATCGAGGTTGTGGAGGGATATTGTGTCGGCAATCACTGGCCACTTCTTACGGATTGAGCGGGCATTGATGAGGGCACATTTTAGACTTTGTGGGTAGAGGCCTTTATCCTGTTTAGCTTTCATAGAGTGTTGGAGTGTAATGTGCAATAGATGGGGGTGTTGTGTCTGAGAGTCCCATTTAATGTTGTGATGAGATGTACCTGCCCATCTCCTCCCATGGCTCTGTAGGATTGGGATCTGATTGTATTCCGGGGCTAGGGCTAGAGAGTTTGGGAGCCAACTAGTGAAGAGGAAGTAAACGCCAACTAAGGTGGCGATAGGGGACCCCATCTTGATAATACTAGATGCTGTAATCAAGACAGAGAACTGGCTAGAGTGCAGGAGGGAATTCTGTAGGCTACTAGTAGGTAGGTTAGGTAGCATGGAACAGATAGCATATAATCATGAACATGGCTAAAGGAATAATGATGGCAGGTAAATCTATTTGTAAGGTGTACAGGTCAGACAGGCAGAATGAAAACAGGGTAGTACACTGTTCATGTAGCAAGTTATCTGATACCGGTACAATAGTTCTGACTATCAGGCTAAACAAAAGGTGCAGGAGTCAGGAACAGTACCTAAGAATGGCTAGCTAGTTGTTAGGGTGGTGAGTCATTCAGAAAATACAATGCAATTCAATAAAGCTGATTGTTGGCATTATGAGGTGTAGTATCTAATCAAAGAAATACAATGTTACCAGTTTGTTGGCTAGTCATAGCACTCCTTGATGAACTGTGCTTGTTGGGCGTTAATGTGGGTCAGGAGGGCTCTGAGGCTGCAGGCGGGCGTCAGAGGGCAGCCGCGACCGTGGCCTGCGCTTGTTTCCTTTTAAGTTGACTGGCCGGCTGCCCCGATTGGGCAGTGTTCGCTGGTGGGGGTGGTCTTGGTGCTCCGGTCCGCTTGATCCCCGCCGGAGCACCAAGACCACCCCCACCAGCGAACACTGCCCAATCTCTGGGATAAGCAGCATGAAATCTGTCTATCCTTTGGGATCCTGCCAGATATTTGTGGCCTGAATTGTCCCTGTTAAATTTATTTAACTATTTAAAAGTTTTCTCTGTACCTCGGTTTACATATAACAAATAACCAAGTTACATTCAACTTAGAGGTCAATCAAAGATATTACAGTGAATGATTCATGGGTGATGTACAGATAACATGATGATAATATTGTAATGTGTATATAGGACTGTAGAACATATTTACACAAGAAATTTACATGGGTATTCTGTGTTCACAGAAGATGGTTAGATTAGGGTGGCTCAGTATTGGAATAGGTACAGAAGAGATATTTACATTCTAGATATTAACATGGAAATTCCGTGTTCACAGAAGTTGGGTAGTTTAGGATGGGAGGTTTTTATTGATTCGGGAATTAATGAGAATACATTGCTGTGTTGGCTATATTTCATTCTGGTTCAGTAAAACTCCAAAATGTTCAATAAATAGGAAAGTTTTAATTTCCTTGCGGAACATTTGAAGATCCTTTAGAGCTTTTAATTTATTTGGGAGAGCATTCCAGAGAATGAGTGCCTTGTAAGAGAAAGCTCTGTTACTCATGGAACGATTTGTATATCGAAAGTAAGTAGGAACTGCTATATTATTTTGATTGCATCCTCTTCTTGTTCTCTCATTGGAAGCGATGTTGATCAGTGAATTTAGATAAGATGGTGCTATGTCCCTTAAGAGCTTAAATGTAATCATTAGCATCTTATATTTAATACGGCTTAGAATAGGTAACCAATGTAAGTTTTATAATATTGGGGTGATGTGTTCTGCAATATTTGTCTTATTTATCATATGGCCAGTGACATTTTGAGCCATCTGAAGAGGCTTAAGTGTCTGCTTTGGGAGACCTTGCAGGATGCTATTAGAAAAATGAAAATGTGAGAGGATCATGGCCTGAAGTACCGAACGAAAATCAGAACTAGATAAAAGTGGTCTAAGGTGTTGTAACATTTGTAGTTTATAGAACACTGTTTTGGTAATTAGTTTTGTATGCGTGACCATGCTGAGTGTCAGGTTTTACATCTAATTCAATATCTTGCAGAGTGAGTTTTGGAGGGGGATAAAGGTCTGGCTGCTTGAAATAAACAATACCTCAGTTTTATTATAATTTATTTTTAGGTTGTGTAGATTCAGCCACTTTGTAATTTCACTCAAGCATGACTCTAGCTGGTGATGGATATGGTTTGTAATGTCTAACAAAAGAGTACAGATCCATGTGCAGCAAACCAACCCAGTGCAAACCGTGGATAGCAAAGGAAGAATTTATTTTATTGATCGAATCCAGCCATTGGCCCAACACGGTTTGTACTGGTATGGTTTTTAATGTCTACAGGAAGATACATCATTATATTGTCTGCGTAGATGTGATAACCTAATTAAAATTTATTGAAAATGCTACATATAGGCTGAAAGTATATATTAAATAATAATGCTGAAAGAGCAGATCCTTGAGGTATTCCTTGTTCTTGTTTATATTTTTGAGATGTCTGCTGTCCTATCCGAAATTGTTGAGTACATGATATGGTCAAATAGCCAATCAAAGCATATCCTAAACAGGATATGGTTTGATTGGCTATTTGTCTGACCCACTATGACAAATCATGTTCGTTTATTTATTTATTTATATATATATATATATATATATATATTTTTTTTTTTTACTTTTTCCCTTCCCTGAAGGCTCTAGACTGGTGTACAACCAAGCAAATACAGCTACATGTCAGTCATACCATATTTATATAATCATAGATATGGAAACGGATGTAAAAAACCTAGCTTTACCATATTTTCTAAAAGTAACAAGATCGGACATCATTTTGAAATCAAGAAGCAATTGATTCCAAAGTATATATATGAAAAGGCCCTATTTTGTGTAGTCACTAATGGATGTTAGCAGATACTTCCCAAAGGGCTTGGTTCTGTGAATGCAAGCATCAAGTTGGATTATATTGACTTATCTATGAATACCAGTATGCAAGGACCAAATTTACTGAGGTTTTTAAATACCAGAAAGAATTTTGAACTTTATCATTAGCAGCCAGTGCAAGTCCACTAGGACTGGTCATGAATTTTTGTATCTGTCACAAGATGAATTACCACATTTTGAACTAACTAAAGTTTGTGCAGCTGCGCCTTTTATAATCCGAAGTAAAAGAGAGTTACAACAGTATGGCCTACTTGTTACTAAAGTATGGACTATAAGAAGTACCTTGGAAGGTTCCAGATAATGCATATATCTGATATTCCATAAGTGTTAATCTCAAGACTTGACCACCATGCCTATTTGTGATTGCATAGTTAGAAATGAATGGTGGTTAGGTTGTCAGGAATCTCTTAACAAGCCTGGATTCCAGGATGCTTAAAATTTCTCCATGGACAAGCTGAAATATCAATCCACCGCCAGTGGATGTTGTCATCTGATAGAGCTCAGTGCCATAAAGGGAGTAAGTAGCTCTTAAAGTTTAGTTTTCCAAGTATGGTCATCTTTAGGACTTCCCATCCTGTTGATAATGGGCAGAGCCAGCTCTGTTCTGTGCCAAGATAATAGATGACAGAGATGCAGATGACAGTACTGGAAAGCTCTGTAAACCTCAGGAGCTAGTTTGTCCTTTCACCACACTGAGCTATCTTATGATGCCTATCAGTGAGGATCTTTATCCTGCAGTCTTCCAAGAATACCTGTTACAGGTAAACAGTTTCAGTGTACCTGTCCACCTCGCTCTTATATAGTACATTTCCTTCCATTTTGACCAGGCATTCTTGTCCACTCTGTCAAGGTTATAGCCCGGTTATAAGTCATAGAGCATTAATATTTATAGCATATAATTTCTTAAGACAGTTTTTGCCTGCATCTTCTGTTGTACTCCAGCTTCTTAGGTAGCAGTGCATGGACAAATCTGCTTTTTAATTTATAACAAGTACCCCTTTTACTCCTAGGGGAATTATGCACAACTGCGCAGTGCAGAATTTGCGCAGAATTCCCCACCCCCGCATGGAATTCTGCAATTATTATGCAGAATGCTGCACCGGCATCAGCAAGCAGTGAGACATGCTTGGAGTGCACAAGCCTGCATTGCTGTTTGCTGGTTCACAGCCATGGGAGCAGTTCCCTTTGCTCCCGCAGCTGTCCTACATTTCCAATGTGAGGTTTTAATAAGGTAAACAGAAGCACTTATTAAAACCTCATGGTGCCAGCATCAGAAATATCCATCTGACAAGGGAAACACACAAACACACAAACAATTTTTGTCGGAACGTTCACCATGAAGAATCCACTCCTTCTCGTGGTGTAATGTTCCTTTTTATCTTTAAACTAGGGACACAACCCCGAACTTGAGAGTTTGAAATTCTCTCAAAAACCAACACCAACCATTAACATTTTTCATTCAATAACGCAAACCATTCAAGCAGGGAGATCACTTAGCTTCATCTCAGTGTATTTGTCCATCTACCGGGATCGGTGGATCTCGACAGCGTTGCCACGGGACATGCTCTTTGTGGGAGCGTAGCTTTGGCTGAAAGCCTGTCGTTACAGTGGAAATGAAGTTCTTATGATTGGAATGAAAGTACATGGACAAATACACTGAGATGAAGCTAAGTGATCTCCCTGCTTGAATGATTTGCGTTATTGAATGAAAAATGTTAATGGTTGGTGTTGAGAGTTTGAAACTCTCTCAAAAACCTTAAGTTCGGGGTTGCGTCCCTAGTTTAAAGATAAAAAGGAACATTACACCACGAGAAGGAGTGGATTCTTCATGGTGAATGTTCCGACAAAAATTGTTTGTGTTTGTATGTTTCCCTTGTCAGTTGGATATAGTTGTGGGGTATTATTGGGTTATTGTTTGTTAATAGCATCGGAAATATAGCACAGCTGTGGAAGCGAGGGGAAACTCTTCTACTGCTGTGTTTAAAATAGTGCAGTCGGGCAGTGGAGGTGAGTGGCTGGGGCTTGAAATTGAATGATAGTGAGTTGGGGGGAGCCTAGTGGCTGAAAATGGGCTGATGGTAACTGGGCTGGGGGGGGGGCTATGGCTGGAGATGGGCCGATGATGAATCTGGGTACCTCGTGGGCTGGAGATGGACTGGTGGCTGGAATTGGGCTGATGGTGAGTGGGGTGTGCTAGTGACTGAAGATGGGCTGATGGCAAGTGGCGAACGCAAAGGCCAGCAGGTTTTTCAACAGGCACAGGGAATACATGGCAGAAGAGCTCTATGTGCTGGTTCAGCTGTGACCCAGCAAGGGGCTTTTGTATGTGTTTCCCCTGTGGCTGTTGATTGAGCATGTCCTTCAGTGGGTCAAGTCCCATGCAGGGGTCATCGTATTCATGGTCCTGGTAGCCATGGTACATGGACCTGGTAAGGCTGCTGGTGATGGAGCCTTTTCCTGTGGTGGAGGATCTGATGTCCCAGGGACTGGATCTGATGCTGGCCATGGATCGATTCTCACTTACGGCTTGCCTCTTGAGAGGGCGTGTTTGAGGCATAGTGGTTATTCCCCTCAGGTGGTTGGCACCTTGTTGCAGGCCAGGAAGCGCTCCACATCTTTGGCCTGTGTGCACATCTGGCTGCTCTTTGAATCTTGGTGCGGAGAGAGGAAAGATTGGCCCTTAGGGGCCCCCTACCTGAGATTTTGTGTTTTGCCAGCTGGTCTGGAAAAGGACTGACCTTGAATTCCTTGAAGGTGCAGGTTACAGCCCTGGCTTGTTTCTGGGGCAGGGGGCAGGGCGAGTCTCTGGCCTCTCATCAGGATGTAGTCTGTATTCTTTGGGGGTTAAGCATCTGAGACCGCCTTGTCGTCCGATTGTGCCTTCCTGGGATCTCAATTTGGTTCTCTCTGCTCTCTCGGCATCTCCCATTTGCGTCTCTCTTGGGGGCTTCTTTGAAGAATTTGACGCTGAAGGTGGTGTTCTTGGTGGCAATCTGTTTAGCGTGCTATATTTCGGAATTACAGGCTCTCTCATGTAAGGAGCCCTACTACTACTACTGCTACCACTACTACTACTAATCATTTGTATAGCGCTACAAGGTGTACGCAGCGCTCATCAGAGCTTTAAATCGAATGAAGACAAAATGCGTGGAGCCCAATTCTATAGCATCCACGTCCGGCTGGTAGAAACATCTAATGTGAAAATGGGCATGTGGAACAGGGGAGGCAAGATGGGAGCAGAGAGCAGTCCTGGGGTAGAGAGCCTCTGATTGTCGGTCTGGAGCCTGCTGAGAAAGTTTGTTTGGAGTCATGGGGTGCCGCAAACGGAAGCAAGCCAGCCTACCCTTGGGCTTGGCGGGAGACATCGCAGCTGGGCAAAGGATTGTGACATAGTGTGACTTTACTGCCTCGGTGCTTGGAGCGGCATCCTCAGCGGGGCCGGGAGATGATTCTTCAGTGGCCCTGCGCGCATCTGGGGTATAGCTCTCTCCATAGCAGCGAGCCCCCTCATGGAGACCCGGAAGTGAGTTGACGAGAACACCGGGGTAGTAAAGAGGGATCCGTGGCGGTGCAGCCTGCTGCTTCCCTTGCTCGTGTGGGTTCAAGTAGTGCTGGTTGATCAGCGGGTTAATCTCTCCCCACGTTCGGGGATTACGCAGGAGCAAGTGGTGGAGCAGTGCAGATTCCGGCGACTGGAGCCTTGGTGAAACCTGGCAAGATTACTTTAGAAGCGCTTTGGGATGCCTTAGCCACAATGAATTCTTCACTTCAGACTGTTGTTGGGACTGTGAATATTAAACTCTCTTCGTTGAAAACCAGTTTCTTAAAGGTTTCTCGGCTGCAGGAGGAGCAAGTGGGGAAGATAGCTCGGATGGAAGAGGACTTGTTGCAACTTTGTGGTGTGTGTGCAGCCCAAGTTAAAGACAGGACTGTGCTTGTGAGAAAGACAGAATACTTGGATAATCAAGTTCTAGGAATAACTTGCGCTTGCTTAATTTTCCTAAATCGTCTGTTCTATCTGTCTTCGAGATGTTGCGCAAATATTTTCAGGAGGTACTTAAGCTGCCCTCTGATAATTTGCCCCCTCTTGTACATGCCCAGTATCTGTCCTTGGGTTCTGGACCTAGGGGGATGGGCTCTTGGGGACCTTACTGGGTTTCTGGAGAGTTTCCTTGATGCTTGTAACTCTAGCCTTGGAATCTGATAAATCTGTAATTCTTCAATCATATTTTAGGAATTTCAATGTGAAGTTTTTGGGTTCATATGTCTGTATTTTTCCTGATTTTTCACAGGTTACCTAGCAGAGGAGGAAGGAATTCCTTGGTCTTCAGCCTAGGGTTCTCTCCCTGGGAGTATGTTTATTCTGAGATTTCCTTCTTGTTGTATAATTTCCTATTTGGATAAAACCTTCTTGTTTTTTGAGCTGGGATAGCTCTTGGAGTTCCTTGCTGCAAGGGAGGGGTTAATGCGGTATCTCATATGGCTGACGCATAAGTCTTCACCCTTTTTTGGATTTATGCCCTGAGATCTTTTTGTTATTTCCTGATGCCTCCTCTTTTTTTCTTGTTATGTGGACTAATTTCTGGATATGATATGATAGATTTGTTTGATTCTTTTCCTTTGGTTGCCTTTTTTTCAGGTTGATTCATATTTTATTCATATATTTCTATGATGTATATTCTTTTGTTGGATATATATTGGAACATTAATAAATAATAGATGTTAATAAAAAAAAAAGGGCACGTAATATATCTGATTCCAAAACCGCAGTGATAGACGCGCTCGTGGTTCCAGAATCAGAATATGTTTCCGGCGCAGCACGAACAACACATCTGGGGAAACATGGGCCCTCACTGCTATAATGGGACATGGATAAATGCAGCAAATGATCTTTACGACCCCCTGCTTACCATATTCTGAAAAGATAGACGTTTGCGATGCTTCCCATCTTCGTGCAACCACGTCTCTGCTGGCAAAACGTACATCTCCTAAGCTGATGCTCACACTGACAGTGTTGTGCTCATGCAAACAAAACATTAATACTGATGAAATGGATAAGGTCATACAACCCAGACGATATATACTAGTCTGTTGCAAGCACATAATGCTACAAGGTTATCTAAGTGTCCCAAAGCTATTGTAAAAGCAAGTGGAAAGTGAGATGTCTGTCCTGACAGACCCTGCAGCAAAACATATATGGCATATGATGAACCCCCTTAGTTTTTCTTTCAGTGGTAATCACTGAAAACAGTGTTAGCAATGCTAAGAATGGGCCAGGGAAAACTGAATTGGGTCTGCACATCTACATGTCAAAACATATTCCTGTCATTCATAGGAAACCATCAGGATGAGAACATGCAACAATGGAAACATCAGAAACACATGCCGAAAAGCACCGTCATCTGTCCTGACAAATGTGCACAATGTTTGAGATCTCTGATGGTGCATTCGGATATGCACTAGTGCTGTTCGCACTGCAGCACGCCCCCGCTCAGAGGGTGCCTCACCATTGACAGGGAGAAGCTCTGCTATGTAGTTTCAGAACAGCTGTACAGAGGTTATCGCCCATTCACACTGGCACCTGGTGATACTGCGGTCAGCCCTACAGTCCGGGTACTGTCCAGGCATACATGCCCCCCAGAGTTGAGGATCATCACACCACGGTCTCCCCTGCAGCCCTCATAACACACAGACACACACACACACAATAAGCAACTGCTGGTAAAACATAATAGCGGAGCGTCTCAGGACCACACAAACGGCAAATGACAGCAAAGCCAGAATAAGGACTAGTGTAGTGTTTTATATGTCTGAGGGGGTATTCGTTAGTGTTACGTTACCTTACAGACATCCTCACCTGTGCATTCTAGTCTTTACAACTGTGTCATGTGTCCTCCCAGACAGCAGACACACCATTCATCTCTATGGGACATGTTGAGGATCAGAGCAGAATATCTTCTAGGTGCTGGCCTTATTCCACATTGTTGCTGGTATGATGTAGGCGTCTGCGAGATACACTTGGAACGTACATGGGCCTTTCCTGAATGCGCTTTATACGTCTTCGCAGCTTGCCATGCCTTCGTTCCACCCCCTCCGCCACATTCTGAGATCCCCATTATAATGCCATGTACATGCAGGTCTAGACGTTTTCACAAGGAAAACGTCTATTCTGCTCACCCAGATGGCCTATTTGCATTTCGGAATGACTTCCATAGTGAAACTAGGGACTAGAATATGATAAGATACACATAAGTAGTGAACGAGAGAGTGAGGATCCAAAAGCAGCTTCAAAGAGGTCGATTTTTAGCCTGGATTTAAATAGGGCTAGAGAAGGGGCCGGCGCGCAGACTCAGGTAGTTTGTTCCTGGCATATGGAGCAGTGAGATGGAATGGACGAAGTCTGGAGTTGGCAATGGCAGAGAAGGGCATAGATAAAAGGGATCTGACGGAGGAGTGGAGCTCCCGAGGAGGGCTGTAGAGTGAGATAAGAGAGGAAAGGTAGTGAGGAGCCGCAGACTGAATGCACCTGTTGGTCAGTAGGAGAAGTTTGAACTGGATGTAGAAACTGATAGGGAGCCAGTGAAGTGACTTGAGAAGAGGAGTTAAGCGATGCTGGCGGAAGATAAGTCGTGCAGCTGAGTTTGAACAGATTGAAGGAAGAGAGAAGATTCAGAGGTAGACCAGTGAGGATCAGGTTACAATAGTCAAGGCAGGAGGTGACTAGTGAGTAGATAAGAGTCTTAGTAGTGTGATTAGAGAGGAAGGGACAAATTCTGCTGATGTTGTAGAGAAAAGCGGCAGGTTTTAGACATCTGTTGGATGTGCTCAGAGAAGGAGAGCGTAGAATCAAAGATGACCCCAAAGTTTCAAGTCACTTCACTGGCTCCTTATCATTTTCCACATCCAGTTCCTACTGATCTACAACTGCATTCATTCGGCAGCTCCTCAGTACCTTTCCTCTCTTATCTCACTCTACACCCCTCCTCGGGCTCCGCTCCTCTGTCAGATCCCTTTTATCTCTGCCCTTCTCTTTGGGGTCATCTTCACTGTCTCCCTACAAGTGCATTCATCCACAGAAATGGAGAAGGGAGAAAGAGGGAAGGAGGGTTTAGGGAGAAAGATAAAGAGCTCAGTTTTGGCCCTGTTCAATTGTAGATGTCATTGAGACATCCAGACAGCCATATCTGATAAGCAGGCAGAGATCCGGTACTGGAGTCTTGGATAGATTTCAGGCGCAGAGAGGTAGATCTGAGAGTCGTCAGCATAAAGATGGTACTGAAAGCCATGGGAGGAAATAAGTGCACCAAGGGAGTGAGTATAGAGGGAGAAAAGTAGAGGTCCCAAGAGAGAGCCCTGAGGTACACCAACTGAAAGTTGGATGGCAGTAGAGGAACTCTATTTGGTGGTATCAAAGGAGAAGGTGATGATTCATCCGGTTCCTTCCTTTCTGCCGAAGGTGGTGTCTGCCTTTCGCGCAAATCAGGTGGTAGCTTTACTGGCTTTTCCTCAGTCCTCAGGATTGGCGGCGTCCAGGAGTTTACATTTATTGGATGTCCACAGAGCGTTGAGCAGTATTTGAAGATCATGGAGGTGTTTAGACATTCGGAGCGCCTCTTTGTTCTGTTTGGGGCACCTCGAAAGGGCGAGGCAGTCTCCAAAGCAACCATTTCCTGCTGGATCTGGGTAACCATTGAGTCCACTTATTTGTCGAAGGAGAGTGTGGCTCTGGCAAGGTTGTGGGCGCATTCTACCAGAGTTCAAGCTTCTTCTTGGGTGGAGTTCAGTCTTGTTCCGCCTTAAGATATTTGCAGGGTGGTGACGTGGCCGTCGCTGCATTCCTTTGTGCGCCATTATCGACTGGATGTGCAAGCCCGTCAGGATGCCAATTTTGGGGCTCAGGTGCTGCAAGCTGGCATCTCAATACCCACCCTGCGGTAGTACTGCTTTGTTACGTCCCGCGCGTCTGGACTGGACTGGAGGGACGATCTGGAAGGTGAAATTAGGTCTTACCTGCTAATTATTTATTTATTTAACGGGTTTTATATACCGCCTTCTCCTTCAGTCAAAGCCGTTTTTTCAGTTTAAATGGAACATATTAAGTGAGGGGTAACGAGTGCAGGTTAAAACAAAACAAAGTGTTATAGGGTGTTGTATATGATATTTCAGCATGTGGGATAACTACTACATTTGGAATAACGTGAGCAGATATGAACAGACAGTAGGTTGGTTTACCAGAGTCAGACTTCAGTGGAGATAGCCAATCAACCACATAACTCTCACACTACAACACCTACACTGGCTCCCAGTCACCATACGATCCAAATAGAAGACCTTAATAACAATCTTCAGAATAATACACAACTTGTCCGTGTTTAATGTACGTTACCAAGTTTAAGTTTCAATGTAAACCGCTTTGATTGAAATGATAAAGCGGTATATAAAACCTGTTAAATAAATAAAAATAAAACTTGTCTCCTCCCGTCCTTCAACCAATGATCAGGAAACCACCACAGAACAAAACAAGAAGAACATCCAGTAACACCTTGGATACCCCTGCAAGCAAGATAAAAGCCAATCAGTCAACCTGCAAAAGAGCATTCTCCATACATGCTCCCCCACTATGGAATGACCTACCTGCCACAATACGAGCAATCAAGGACCTATCAGACTACAGGAAAGCTATAAAGACCTACCTCTTTACGGAATACTGTGGACCCACCCTAGGAGCCATTTGAGCAAGCACATCTATCATTGTCTATAGTCACACTCTCAGTAACTATCCCATGGACTATACCCTCAACCCACAAATAACTATGCCATGTATAAACTACTGCTGCTTTAATGTAATGTAAATAGTTGTGATTTACCACGCTCCTTGAACACCATATAATCACCCAAGTTCAACACCCTGTTCTATGTAAACGATAAGGCGGTATTAAAAACAAATAAATAAATACATAAATAAATCATCATTTGGGTCCTGGACTGGACTTAGGGCATTGGCAGGGATTCTTTAGCCAGCTGAATCTACAGGATCCTTTCATTGTTTTCACTGCGATTTTTGGGAGTGCTGCTGTATGGCTGCAATGCTCTTTCTCCCCCGGTGGCGGACCTCTGGTTGTTTGGGGGGGGGGGAGGGAGGAGGAAGCATATTTTTGTTTGTTAAAAACAAAACCCGAGTGTGAGTCTTGGTTATTCAGTGCAGACATTCTTCCTTGGAGTTGCGAGTTTCTGGCAGGGCTGGTGGAGAATGGGGGTTTGGGGCACTGTTCTGCTGGGGCAGTTTCTCTAAATGGGTTAGTTTTGGGTATATCATGAGTCATGACTTGGCTTAGAAGTGAGATTCATGTGGAGTATGATCTTGGTCTCTCAAATGTACTGCTCTGCTCTGTTCTGTTCTGGCTGCTTTGTGAGGTTCATACTAACTCTGCAGGGGAGCACAGGCTACTTAAGAAAGGATTTGAGTTTGTTGTTCTCAGTCTCCATCTGTTGGTGGATGAGCATAACCCACATGACTGGACTGGGCTGGAGGGACTCCAGGAAAGAAAATTAGCAGGTAAGGCATAATTTCACCTTGCTACCACTGCAGGTCCCAGAGAGAGGTGGCTTTGGCGGTTGGGTGGGGAAGCAGAGGTGATAGCAAATTTGAGGGCTTGCCTAGTATGACTCATATCCTTGCACTCGCTTTGCCTAAGTGGTCCCCAAGCAGTTGTCAGGATATTCCTAATGAATATGCATGAGAGATTTATAAGCTCTGCCCCCACTGCACAAAATAACATATATTTTGTGCATCTTTATTAGAGATACTGAAAACCTGGCTGACTGGGAAGATGGGGGGAGCAGGGCCGGCCCTCCATTGAGCGAGAATGTTTTTTGCACAGGGCCCTGCGTTTTAGGGGGCCCCGCGCAAAAAACATTCTGATTTAAAAGTAAAATTTAAAATAAAAAAAAGAAAAGCTGTCAGCTGTCTGCTGCCGCTGCCGGGACCGCCGCTGCAGAATCGAGTGTGCCGCGGGGCCCCCCCTGCTTGGCAGGGACTGCCCTCCCCTGTATCAGCTCCCTCTTTCAGCTGCAGTCACACGCACCGGCTTTCAGAGCGTGAGGGGAGAGTTTCTCCCTCGCTGCTCTGTTAAGCCCGCGGGGGCTGATGGGAAGTTCCCATCAGCCCCCGCGGGTTTAACAGAGCCGCGAAAGGGAAACCAGTCCCTTCGCGCTCTGAAAGCCGGCGCGTGTGACTGCAGCTGAAAGAGGGAGCTGATACAGGGGAGGGCAGTCTCTGCCGAGCAGGGGGGGCCCCACGGCACACTCGATTCTGCCGCGGCGGTCCCGGCAGCGGCAGCAGACAGCTGACAGCTTTTCTTTTTTTTATTTTAAATTTTCCCTGGGCTGGGCTGGGGGTTAGGAGTGGTGATGGGCTATGGGGGAGCTAAGCCTGGATATGGACTGATGGGATTGGGACTGGAAGTGGGCTGATGGGGAGGTTAGGACTGGTAATGGGCTATGGGGGGGGCTTAAACTGAAAACTGGGTGATGGGGGGATAGGACTGGAAATGGGCTGGTGGGATTAGGACTGGGAGTGGGCTGATGGGGGCTTAGGACTGGTAGTAGGCTATGGGGGGCTAGGACTGGTAATGGGTGGGTGGGAGGGGTTGCTAGGACTGGTAATGGGCTGAGTGGAAGGGAAGGCTTGAACTGCAAATAGCTGATGGGGAGGGGGGCTTGGAATGGAAATGGGCTGAGTGGAAGGGGGCTTGAAATGGAAATGGGCTGAGTGGAAGGGGGGCTTGGAATGGGCTCTTAGGGGAGGGAGCTAGGACAGGAAATGGGCTGATGGGCTAGGATAGGACTGGGAATTGGGTGTTGGGGGGAGCTAAGATTGGAAATGGGCTGTGGTGGGGGCTTGGATTCAAATGGACTCATGGAGGGGCTAGAACTGGAAGTAGGCTTATGGGGGCTTGGATTGGAAATGGGCTGAGTGGAGGGGAGCTAGGATTTGACATGGGCTGATGGTGGGGCTAGGAAAGGACTAGAAATGGGCTGATGAGGGGACTCGGATAGGACTGGAAATGGATGGGGGAGCTAGGACTGGAAATGGGCTGATGGGGGGCCAGGACTGGAAATGGGTTGATGCGGGGACTAGAAGGGAGCGGATACTGGGTGGGACTGGAACTAGAAGGGAGCTGATGTTGGGGGAGATTAGAAGGGGATGGGGCTGGGAGAGTGAAATGGAGAGGGGAAAAATATTTTGTGTGGGAGTGAAGAAAAATCTACAATTGGCCGGGTATTGGGAGACTAAGTAGGGATTGACGGGTAAAATTTGAGTGGATGAAATAGGAATGAGGAAAGAGCAAAAGGAGAAAGATTAGTATGTTAAAGCAGATGTAGAGAGAGAATGGAAAAAAACTAGAAGAGAGAAGAAAGGACAAATGGACAGCAGACGATGGAGAGTTAGCAGAAGACACAAATAAACCAGAAGAAAGTGGCTGGAACAATTGCAACTGAAAAAAAAATGCACAAAAGGTACAAAGATATCTCTTTATTTTGAATTTATTAACTGGAATATGTCAGCTCTGGGAAATGTGCATCATTAACGTCTGTGCTTTGTTTAGTACAAGAGGAAATTAGTTTATAGTTTTATTTCTACATTGTTGTTGTAAATTCCAAGTTTGGCTTTTAGGGTTCCCAGTTTAATTATTGTCTTCCTGTTTTTAAATTGTGATTCCTTGTTTGGTGATGGTCTGTGTTCTGCATGTGTAACTGAGCTGAGGTATTCTGTTTATGTAATTCCTATTTGACATTGCCACTTGTTCTCTTTCCTCAGTAGGTCATGGATTGTTATTCTCTGAAATGTATTGGTTTAATATTTGCAGTGTTGCCTTTTGATAGGTAGGGTCTGGTGCTTTGTGAGTCCTGGTAGTGCTGTTAGGATACGGTGGGTTTGCTATGGGTTCTAAATGGGCAGTGTTTGTAGTAGTTCCTAATGTGTCTGGCGGTTGGCACTGGATTATAGTAATGTAGAAATCTTTTAGTCTTTCTTTATCCATACACTCATGAAGAGGCATGTTAACTAAAAGTTAGTGTATGGTAACATTATGCAAATATTTATGCAAATGAGGCCCCGCACATGGCCCCGCACCCCCCTTGGGCCGCCCCTGGGGGGGAGGGCCAGATTCTGCTGCTTAATTCTAACAGAGTACACAAAGTCTGCTTTGCGATGGGGAGGTGCAGTGCATGCTCTGTATTTTTATTTCTGACAGCTACCATTCCCTTTTTTGACCATAAGCATGCCACATAATCTTCTCATGGTCATTTTTTACTTGTGAACCATGTGGGGCATAAAGATTTGTCACTGGGTGATCTATCTTACCTTTGGGCTTTGTACATTGAAAATCTTCCAGGAACTGTTAATATTGTCATTAGTAAAGCTTCCTGTGGCGACAGATGGGTTTATTGGAAGACTCTAGTGCAGTGTGTGCTATTTTAAGCTCTAAACTGAAGCAGAAGAAGTCACGAAAGGTTAGCTTGCAGGTGGTGAAGCGTTTTTGTCTGATATTGTTGAATATGATGTGGAAAGGAATAAAAACAGAAAAGGTCTGTAGGTTAGTAAATATACACCGAAGGTGAACTGCATATGTCATCTTGCAAATTGACATTTTTACATTCATTGTCAAATATTACCTCTCCTATCAAGGAGCGAAAAAGCCCATTTCATCTTATATTTCTTCCATATTTTTGTTCCATTATTGTTTGGCAATAAAATACTCTGTTATCTGCTAGACAAGTACATTGAGATGGCTCGAAGCCCCCACTTTCTTTTATCTAGCAGACACTGGCTCTGCTTCAGGGAGTTTGCTAGCTGTTAAAAAACATCCTGCGGGTGTGTCATAATGAAAAATGAAATGAGGGAAAAAAGAAGTGTTTCTTTATTAAAAAGGAAGCCCCCTGATTCCTGAGCAGGCTGTCGCATTTGTTTCCACAGCAGGGCACCGAGTGAATGTTCTTTTCACACCAGCAAACCACAATAAATGTGCCAAGGCCCATCGGAGAAGCTGTGAGAGTGTGGTGCTTTACATGCAGTCCTCCATGGGCTTCTTTATTCATTGTTAGCCCCGCAACACAGAATAAATGGTTTTAAACAATCATCATATTGCTACATACACTAGCTATTCATCTTTCGGGTTATGGTTTAGAAAACAGTTGTTTCACCAGCATGTTTGCCTTGCATTATTCCAGATGAAATCTAGGCAAGAAATAAATCAAAACCTTTGCAAACCTTTTTTTTTTCTTGCCATCAAGTCAACGTTGAGCCTGGCAACCTAGCAGCCCCTGGGTTTTCTTGGCAAGGTATAACTGGAAGTAGATTGCCAGACTTTTTCTTCCGAGGCAATGGAGGGTAAAGTGACTTGCCCAAGGTCACAAGGAGCGCCTGTGGGAATCGAACCCGGATTGCTTGGGTACTAGGCTGTAGTTCCTCCACTCAACACTTAGCTTAATCTAAACTAAGGGGCTGAGTCTTTATTGCTGCATTGTGTTGCAATGCCACGATGAGGCGTGGCCAGAAACAAACACATTCATCTCAAGGGTTTTTAAAAGCTCATTAAGGAAGCACTGTTCAGTTTGAAATATCATCACACTGGATTATAACAGGATGCCTCAACAACAGCATTCCTCTCATTACCTTTAAATTATCTGGAAGTGTTTCTGATGAGTTTAGTGCTCAGATTTCAGCAATATTTGAAAAATTCTTCCAGGTATGTATTAGCCTGGGATGAACCAGAATAAGAACAGTAAAGAATCAATAAATCAACAATAAAGCTCATTATATGCAGTATAAATTAATACTAGTGATGAAAAATATATGCTAAACAACACATACTTAGTCCTTACCCCCTGAAGAGATGAAACTAAATACAACAAATACCAAGTACCCAGCTTTATGATCATTGAGAAAAAATGACCCCATTACTACCCAAGAACTGTATTTATTTCCTATTCGTCTCTCCAGGCCAGTCCAGGGAATGTAGGGTAGTCGACCCCCTCCAGCAGCTGAGGACTGAAACAAACTGAATCTTGCTGACACCTTATACAACTCCCTCAAGTGCCAGAAGCCCAGTCTTCAGTCCTCAGCAGCTTGATAGGGCTGTTTCTATAACAGGCTCCCTGTAAAGAAAAATAGAGTGTGTGGATCAGGTTGGCTAAAAGCAGAATAATATATAAAGATACTCAGAGACCAGGAGGAACTGGGTAGCCCTAGCAGGGCTGTAAGTCCAGTGACATAAGGTGGTTAGCCGAAGCGGGAGAGAGGTTTGAGGGCAGTAGAGGCAGAGCCTGCCTCGGATAGACCGTGAACGTCGGGTCTGCCCACACGGCAAGGGTCTGGGAGCCCCAGATCGTGCTTGTCTGCTTACCTCCTACCAATATTCTGCCCTCGCTAGTAGCGAGGGAGGGAGCGGTTGTGAATTCGGCATTAGTTAAGGTGAGGTGAGTGACAGGGGTCGTCGATCACGCTGGTTCTCTTTCGGCAGGGTTTTTCAGGCCGTCGAGGGTTTGCGGCTGACAGGCTTGGACGGCGGAGGCCTTTCGGAGTGAGCGCATGCTGCCGATCGCGGCAGTCTGTGCTCAGTGTGGTAGCAGTAGAGGCTTAGCAGGTCCTGGGCTCTGTCGGACGTGTATCCAGCAGGGTAGTTCAGTGGAACGCTCGCGGTCTGGAGCCATGGAGGACACGTTGCTGTCTGGGGAAGTTTCAATCAGGCCTCAGAGCCAGGCAGAGAAGGCGGGAATGGCGTCCATTTTACTTGAGGCAGCCGGTTCTCCTGCAGTGAAGAAAAAGTCTGATAAAGGGAAATCTAAGTTAAAGAAGTCGTTGCCATCAGTTCCTGCACCACAGGCATTGGATCCTGGTTTGCAGGAGGCCGTAGAGCCATTGTTCTCAGCAGAGTTTATTTTATCTCTGCATAAAGCTTATTGCTTAAAAAGGGAACAGATTCGGGGCAGGAGTTCTGTTCCCAAGATGGCAGGAATTCGGAAAGGAGACGTCTCTGTGGAGGAGGATCCGAGAGAAGGGTCCTCTCAGGGGACTCTGGAGGTAGATCCGGGCTCAGATTGGTTTGGCCAGCAGGATCCAGGGCTCCGGGAGACAGGGGAGGGCGACCTCCTCTCAGAAGCGGGGCTGGATCCTTGGGCTGGCGAGTTGGAGGAAGAAGACATTTTTCCAGGAGAGGACCCAAATGTATTCAGGGTGTTTCGCAGGGAGGAGCTGGGGGGCCCTCATTGCGCACACACTATCGGCCCTGAATATAACTCTGCCGGTGGTTCAGGAGGAGCCACTAGAAGATCCACTGCTCCAAGGGTTTAAAGCGGAGCAGAAATGTTTTCCTGTACATAGAGTGATTAAACAGATGGTGGAATCAGAGTGGGAGTGTCCTGAGGCGACGTTAAGGGGCAGCCGAGCTATGGGTCGGCTATACCCTGTGCCTCAGGAGGAGAAGGAGCTACTGCAAATGCCCAAGGTAGATGCGTTGGTTTCTGCAGTGACAAAAAAGACGACTATTCCGGTAGAAGGGGGTGCTGCCCTTAAAGATCTGCAGGATCAGAAGTTAGAGTCCATTTTAAAACAGGTTTATGATTCCAGTGCGCTGTCGCTGCAGGCCTCCATATGTGGGGCTTATGTCTCTAGGGCCTCGATTCAATGGCTCCAGGGGGATAGGGCGCCTGAGGGAGAAGAGAATGCTTCTGGGGAAGGTGTGAAGCTGGAATCCGCAGCGGCATATTTGGCGGACGCCTTCTATGATCTAGTACGCATATCTGCAAAGTCTATGGCCTCTCTAATTGCAGCCCGTCGTTTTCTCTGGCTGAGGAATTGGGCAGCGGATCCGTCTTCAAAGGCGCGACTTAGTAAGCTTCCCTATAAGGGCAGACTACTCTTTGGGGAGGCTTTGGAAAAGATCGTGAAGGACTTAGGAGATTCTAAAGGTGGGCAACTCCCGGAGGACCGGCCAAGGGGCCAGAGGTCGGGGGGTTCGCATAGAGGTCAAGGTAGGGATTTTCGCAGGTTTTCGTCACCTTGATATATGCCGTATCAGAGAGGTAGGTTCATGGCCAGGGGGCCGTCCTTTTGAGGGGCTCGTGGGTTTGGCAGAGGTTATTAACCTTCCCAGCCAAATCCTGCGAAAAAGCCACAATGAAGTTGGGAGGGCCCAGCCGGAGGTTCCAATAGGAGGAAGGTTGCAGGGGTTCTACTCCGTCTGGGCCAAGATTACATCAGACCAGTGGGTTCTGGAGATAATTCGCGAAGGTTATGCTCTGGAATTTTTTCAACTGCTGGCAGATGCTTTCATGGTTTCTCCCTGCAAGGCATAGTGGAAGAGAGAGGCAGTAGAAGTGACGCTGAAGCGCTTGCTCCACTTACAAGCCATGGTGCCGGTACCTCAAGACCAGTACGGGTTAGGTCGATACTCGATTTATTTTGTGGTTCCCAAGAAGGAGGGGTCCTTTTGGCCTATCCTCGACCTCAAAGGCGTAAACCGCTGTTTGTGGGTTTCTCATTTTCAGATGGAGATGCTGAGGTCGGTGATTCTGGCAGTGAAGCCGGGAGAGGTGCTTTCTTCCATAGACCTGGCAGAGGCTTATCTTCACATTCCGATCCGGCTGGAGCACCAGCGGTACTTGCGTTTCGCCATCCCTATGGGGCACTTTCAGTTTTGGGTCTTACCGTTTGGGCTGGCTACGGCACCGTGGACTTTCACAAAGGTTATGGTAGTGGTTGCGGCAGCACTCAGAAGAGAAGGCATTCGGGTGCATCCGTACTTGGACGATTGGTTGATTCGAGCAGGGTCTGAGGCGGAGTCTGTTGTAATGACCAGAAGAGTAGTGGAGTGCCTGGAGCAGCTGGGTTGGGTGGTCAACCGAGAAAAGAGTCACCTCAACCCGGTGAAACAGTTGGTGTATCTCGGAGCGCTGTTCAACACGGAGTCCGGGTTGGTGATGTTGCCCGAAGACATGATGCAGAAGATCATTGGACAGGTGCGTCGATTTTTGGACAGGCAAGCGCCGACAGCATGGCATTACATGCAACTGCTGGGCTCGATGGCGGCATCCTTGGATCTGGTACCGTGGGCCAGAGCGCATATGCGGCCGTTGCAACAGCCGTTGCTATCCCGGTGGTCGGCTCAGGATCAGCCTTTGTCTCACCGGTTGGTGTGTCCTTCCGAGGTGCAGGTCAGTTTGTAGTGGTGGCTGGAGGCGGGGCATCTTCGAGCAGGGTTGCCCCTCCTGCACCCCGACTGGATATTGGTCACCACGGATGCGAGTCTCTCAGGCTGGGGGGGCTCATTGTCTATCTCAGGTAGCTCAAGGCTGCTGGTCGGTGGAGGAAGCCGAGTGATCGATCAGTCGGTTAGAGTTGAGGGCAGTGCACTTAGCGTTGCTCGAGTTTCAAGGCCTACTGGTAGGCAGAGCGGTGCACGTGTTCTCCGACAATGTGGTGACAGTGTCTTGCATCATCCATCAAGGGGCACGGGCAGCGCTGCCTTCCTGGAGGAGAGTCAATGGTTGCTGCAATGGGCGGAGAAGTATCCGCTCTCCTTGTCAGCGGCTCATGTGGCAGGGAAGGACAACGTGCAAGCCGACTTTCTCAGTCGCTATACTCTAGACCCAGGGGAGTGGGAGTTAAATGCGGCTGTGTTTTCATGACATCACGATGAGCTGGGGGCAGCCAGTCATGGATTTGATGGCCACCCTCGCCAATGCCAAGGCCTCACGGTTCTTCAGCAGGCGCAGGGAGCACATGTCGGAGGGGCTCAACGCTCTGGTGCAGCCGTGGCCAGAAGACGGGCTGCTATATGTGTTTCCACCCTGGCAGTTGATCGGCAGGCTTCTTCAGAGGATAGAAAGACACCGAGGGTTGGTGATTCTGATTGCGCCGGATTGGCCACGGAGGTCTTGGTATGCGGATCTCATGCGACTACTAGTGGATCAGCCTTGGAGGCTGCCCAGTCGGGTCAATTTGTTGTGCCAGGGACCAGTTCTTATGCCTCAACTGGATCAATTCTCGCTTACGGCCTGGCTCTTGAGAGGGAGCGGTTGCGACGGCGAGGGTTCTCGCCCGCGGTCATAATGACCATGTTGAAGTCCAGGAAGCGGTCCACGTCGTTATCGTACATACGTGTCTGGCACATTTTCGAAGGTTGGTGTGCAGGGAAGGGCGTAAAGCCGTTTTCGGTGGTGTTGCCGGAAATTTTGCTGTTTTTGCAGGGGGGACTCAAGAAGGGTCTAGCCTTGAGTTCTTTGAAGGTTCAGTTAGCAGTATTAGCTTGCTATGGGGGCCGAGTGCAGGGTACTTCATTGGCTATGCATCTGGATGTGGTTCGTTTCTTTAGAGCGGTAAAGAATCTGCAGCCACCGGTCCGACTGGTAGTGCCTCCCTGGGATTTTAACTTAGTTTTGGCGGCGCTGTCGGAACCTCCGTTTGAGCCAGCGGGGTCGGTAAGTCTGAGAGAGCTTTCCTGGAAGACAGTTTTACTCGTGGCCTTGTGTTCGGCAAGGCGGATTTCGGATCTTCAAGCCCTTTCGTGCAGAGAGCCGTTTTTACAGTTTTCTGCCGAAAAGGTGGTGTTACGTCCGGTACCGTCCTTTTTGCCGGAGGTGGTTTCTCTGTTCCATGTGAACCAATCGTTTCACTTCTGACTTTTCAAGATGTTGGTCGAGCAGATATGGACCGTTCGCTTCGGAGTTTGGATCTCGGTACGGTGCTTCGCAGATATCTTAAAAGAACAGAGTCGTTTTGGAAGACCGACCGGTTGTTTGTGAGTTTTGGGGGTGCGCAAAAAGGAGAAGCAGCTTCTAAGGCATCAATTGCACGATGGGTAAAGCAGGCGATTGGGGCGGCGTATGCTGCATGTAGGAGTCCTCCTCAAGGTCTTAAAGCTCACTCCACTCGTAGTCAAGCAACGTCTTGGGCGGAGTACGCTTTGGTTCTGCCTCTGGATATTTGTCGAGCAGCGACCTGGTCCTCGTTGCATACCTTTGCACGGCACTACCAGCTGGATGTGCAGGCTAGGGGTGACGCAACGGTGGGGGCTTCGGCGATCTTAGCGGGACTGATGGGGCCCTCCCGGTGCTAGGTACTGCTTTGGTACATCCCTACATTCCCTGGACTGGCCTGGAGAGACGAATAGGAAGGAGAAATTAGACCTTACCTGCTAATTGTTTTTCCTTGAGTTCTCTCCAGGCCAGTCCAGGGCCCACCCGTTGGAGTACGATCTATTCTCAGAGGGGGTGGTGGACCCTACAGGTTTAGGAGGTGTCGCTAAGAGGTCAGATATTGCATGGAGTTTTTCTAAAAGGAGGTTAGGAGGTGGGCGTCGAGGCGTTCATGTTGTATTGAGGACGGCTCTGCTTTCTGTGTTCCCTTCTTCAGGGGGAGGGAAATTAGGGGTTCTACTGGGGTGTACATTTAAAAAAAAAAAAAAAGGGAAAGCAAATTATGAGGAGAATGGGGTTCAAGAGAGGAGTTGAACAACGGTTAATGAATTCAGAAGTCTTAGAGTTAGCGGTTAGGTCACTTTGGTTAATGAGTTTATCGTTCAAGTTGGTGTTCTAGCTGCTTTGTCAATAGGAGACTGGGCTTCTGGCACTCGAGGGAGCTGTATAAGGTGTCAGCAAGATTCAGTTTGTTTCAGTCCTCAGCTGATGGAGGGGGCTGACTACCCTACATTCCCTGGACTGGCCTGGAGAGAACTCAAGGAAAGACAATTAGCAGGTAAGGTCTAATTTCTCCTTATTGGGCTCAAAAATGATTTAATTGTTGAGTTTGCCAGCAATATTTGCTAGATACATTAGGTTAAGCTTTGTAGCACAATTTTCTATCTACGTTAACAGGCTGGCGGGGGGGGGGGGCCTTGAAACCTACCAATAAGTGGCTTCTGTTCTCATTAGTGTGACAGCTTTCTGCAGCACTACTAATAAAGGCACTGGCTCAATAGATAAAGCCCTTTTTATTCCATGCACATCTGGTGACAGCCTGCAATGGTACTAAATTAACATTGAGCCAAAGCTATTGAAAAAAATCCCCTCTTCCTGGCAAATAGATTTTTCAATTCTTAATTTGGATGTCTGTCTGGGTTAAGATCTGTCATCTAGCGCTGTGGAATATGTAATCTCTCATATGTGAAAACTTTTTTTAACCCCCCAAACTTAAAATTTTGCAAATATAGTAACATAGTAAATGATGGCAGATAAAGACCAGTATGGTCCATCTAGTCTGCCCAGTAAGATGGCAAGAGTAGGTGCACCTGCCGCTCCGTGCAGGTCACCTCTCCCCATGTCTTTGTTTAGGGGTGAACCTAAACAAATGCCGCTCCGTGTAGGATACCGCTAAATGTTGGCCACACTATCTGATGAGCTGTCAAATGAGAAGTTTGAACACAAGAATGTACATCTAATAATGGCTTCTTGCATTATGATTAGTAAAATAACACAGTGATTTAATGGAAGACGTTTTTTTAGGCACAACTCATACCTTCAGTTTTTATGTTTAGCTCCTTCTGAGATTTAATATCCTGTTAATAAAAGAGGTGTAAGGGCTTAGACCCTCTTAAATAGCTTTCAGTATATATGAATTCCTGTTTCCTGAAATTCTGGAGATCGCACCTTCAAAAGGATGTGAACAGGATGGAGTCGGTGCAGAGGGTGGCTACTAAAATGATTAGTGGTCTTCTTTATAAAGCATATGAGGACAGACTTATGGATCTTAATATGTACACCTTAGAGGAAAGGCGGGATAGAGGTGATATGATTGAGATGTTTAAATACCTCCGTGGCATAAATGTTCAGGGAGAGAGCCTCTTTCATTTGAAAGCGAGGGGACATGGGATGAGGGTGAAGGGAGAGAGATTCAGGAGTGATATGTGGAAATATTTCTTTACGGAAAGAGTAGTGGATCTGTGGAATAGTCTCCCAGTGGAGGTGGTAGAGATGAGGACAGTAACTGAATTCAAAAAAGCATGGGACAAACACAGAGGATCTCTAAAGGTGAAAAGGGGACTGTTGTAGTTGTTGATATGGAAGGACACCCCACAAAATTGTTGGCCGTGTCAGTAAGAACGAACGCAATCACAAAAGTCAGAAAATCGTTCTCTTTCACCTTCAGTAAGGATTAGAAACAACATACGAGGTCTCAGTAGAAAATAGCACTGCTCATTTAAGACTCACGTCAAAAATATAGCTGAGTGCTGTATCACATCAGCGACCTCAAAACTGTATTTGAAACACTCTGCCAGTCGTATCTTTCACATAAAAATTAACCCAAGCAAAAACACTTATCTTTATACGACCAGTAAGCTGTATATATAGTGTTTTAAATCGATCCCATGTGCAAAGTTTAAATCGATCCCGACGTACACCACTGGTACCATCAAGACGTTTCACAGCAACGTTTCCTCAGGGGATCCATCAATTGCCGAAGCACACTATGAATAAAAATAAAAACAAAACACCACATAACATCTATCCTTACTATATTAAAATTCTCCCTTCCAAATCCACAATCACAAACCATCAATGCCTCACCTTTAATCTGATGCAGCCCGCGTAAACCCAAACCGTGGCCACACACTGTTCCCACCTTCAAAGGAACTGCACAACCGCCATGGGGAATCCAAAAAACGTCGCGCATGCAGATCCCCTAGCTCCGGTCCAAACTTTAAAGCGCCCCAGACGTCACTACCTACGTCAACTAAACCAATGACGTAAACACATGCATAGCCGTCACACTGCCGCTGCCTAAAGCAATTGCCGGCGCTGAATTCCAACACTTACAAAATGATCCCCACCACTATTATAACAAACCAACTGCACGCTCTGTACACCATCCAGACCATGATGTCTGCAGTCACCGTAGTTTCTGATAGGTTTGGATTGCATAGCAGTCTTAGTATGTGAGGTAGGAGTGTCGTGGTTCAGGAGTAATGCGGTTAGATTGCATTGGGAATGGGGGAAAATCCTTTTTAGGGTGGCTGTTTTTAATAAGGGCAGTGTGGAGTTTATTTGTGGTGTAGGTAGTGACGTTTGGAGTCCAGTTGAGTTCGGACCGTGATGAATAGGTCCGGGTGCATGATTGACCCCTGTGATTGGTGATATTTGGAGCCCTGAAAAGTTTGGACCGCGATGGTGGGGTCTGCGTGAGTGGTAGACCCTAGTGATTATTGATGGTAGTGGTGCTTATGGAAGTGATTGGATTTATGGTGTGGGTAGTGACAATTGGAGTCCTTTAAAGTTCGGACCACGAAGGTAGCGTAGTGTTTTCTGGAAGAGATTGGAGTTATAGTGTAGGTGATGACATTTGGAGCCCCTTAAAGTTTGGACCGTGATGGTATGGTCCGCGTGTGTGGTAGATCCTTGGGATCGGTGTGGGCACGTTTAAGATTGAGTGGCTCCTGGTGATATGGAGTGGAGTTATGGTCAGGATAGGGTACAGAGCGTGCAGTTGGTTTGTTATAATAGTGGTGGGGATCATTTTGTAAGTGTTGGAATTCTGCGCCGGCAATTGCTTTAGGCAGCGGCAGTGTGACGGCTATGCATGTGTTTACGTCATTGGTTTAGTTGACGTAGGTAGTGACGTCTGGGGCGCTTTAAAGTTTGGACCGGAGCTAGGGGATCCGCATGCGCGGCGTTTTTTGGATTCCCCGTGGCGGTTGTGCAGTTCCTTTGAAGGTGGGAACAGTGTGTGGCCACGGTTTGGGTTTACGCGGGCTGCATCAGATTAAAGGTGAGGCATTGATTGTTTGTGATTGTGGATTTGGAAGGGAGAATTTTAATGTAGTAAGGATAGATGTTATGTGGTGTTTTGTTTTTATTTTTATTCATAGTGTGCTTCGGCAATTGATGGATCCCCTGAGGAAACGTTGCTGTGAAACGTCTTGATGGTACCAGTGGTGTACGTCGGGATCGATTTAAACTTTGCACATGGGATCGATTTAAAACACTATATATACAGCTTACTGGTCGTATAAAGATAAGTGTTTTTGCTTGGGTTAATTTTTATGTGAAAGATACGACTGGCAGAGTGTTTCAAATACAGTTTTGAGGTCGCTGATGTGATACAGCACTCAGCTATATTTTTGACGTGAGTCTTAAATGAGCAGTGCTATTTTCTACTGAGACCTCGTATGTTGTTTCTAATCTTTACTGAAGGTGAAAGAGAACGATTTTCTGACTTTTGTGATATGGAAGGACAGACTAGATAGGCTATTTGGTCTTTTTCTGTCTTCATATTTTTATGTTTCTATGAAATAACATAAATATATGTAGATATAGCAAGAGAGAATATAAGTGGCTGTGAACTGAATGACAGGAAAATTTTGGTATCTATACCTGATACATTTCAGCACTGTTGTGAGTGAGAAAAGAATTATGTAACCGAAGAATTACCCATCCAGTGCGAGTTTGTGCCTGAAACCGTGTCTCCTTAGCACAGACTCATCTAAAGCAGTGCTTCTTAACCAGTGTGCCTTGGGAAAATACTTGGTGTGTATTTGGTGGTGTCATCCATGGTCATGGCTTTGTATGGTTTCATGAGGTTCGTGCTCCTTCTTTATTGGAAGTGCCCTAGACAACAATCCTCAGTGTCCCACAGCAGCCCTTCCCTGCCAGGCGGCATGTAGGACCACAAGGCACGAGGATGGGCTTGAAGCAAAGAGAACAAAAAAGAGCCACTCTTCCTCTTACCTGCTTCTCCTTCCTGTCATTCAAGAATAGGATGGTATGGGTGTGACTGGAGTAGACGCACTAGCTGTTTCAGCCCCTTTCTCATCTGTCCTAGCATCAAAATTCAGAAATTATTAATAGCTACTTGGGAAGAAAGGAGCCAGAAAGTGGGAGATTGATGAAGAAGCTGAGAGAATCCAGAAGGGGGAAATGAAGAGCTGAGAGAATCAAGTATTGTGGCCGTAAAAACTGGAGGATGAAAGATGGTAAAGGAAAGGAGCGAAGGGAAAAGAGGTGAGATGCAGTTGTGATTGCAGAGTCTGAAGAGAAGATGCTATAAGGGAGAGAGTTAGAGGTACAGAAGAAAAAATAGGAAGAAAATGTAATGAGAGGAAAAAGATTGTTAGACTTAAGTCTTCTAAGACTGGCCGGTCCTCAAAGGGTAGATCTCCTTCCAAGTATCGAGATGCCACTGGCGTTGCCCTCGAGGAAAAGTTCACCGGCAAAACAGTCCCGACGGCAGGCCTCGGTCTCCAAAGCATTAACGGGGCTCCAGAATGTTCCAGAGTCTTCCACCTCTGCAGAACTACTGTGCCATGTTCTGGGGTCGTAGCCGCTTCCACCGGTACCGACACCCAGGCATCGGCAGGAGTGATGGATCACAGAATCCTCCCTATCGAACGCAGTCTAGTGGCCCTCTTAGCAGCTTCAGTATCACTACACTTCGGTATCAGGCGGTATGTCAAGTGTGTCAAATAAAGATAAAGATAAGACCACTACAGATGGTTCCACAGGTACTTCGACTCATCCGATTCCGATGACTTGGATGACTCTGCCGGTACTAGAGTTATCCTTCCGGAGGATTCATCTCCTTCTCCTCAACGAAGAATGTCTCCTCCAGAGGACATGTCCTTCCAGGATTTTATATGTGATTTAGCTTGAGGTCTTGCAATCACGGTAACTCCAGAGAAGGAACCTAGAGCAGAAGAATTAGAAATTCTTCAGTACCGTAAGGCTCTCAAAGAGGCAGCTACTCTGCCTATTCACAGAATCTTGCATGATCTTATGCTAAGAATATGGGAAACTCCTTCGGCGGTGTCTCCACACTCTCGATGACTCAATACCATGTACCGAGTTCCAAGCTGTCCTGGCTTTCAAAAGACTCAGTTACCACACCATTCAATGGTAGTGGAATCAGCGATGCGTAAGATTAAGAGTGCTAAAACACATTCTTCCAATCCTCCAGGCTGTCAATCAAAGACACTCGATGCCTTTGGGCGTAGATGTTTCCAGTCCTCCATGTTGGCAGCCAGGATTAGCTCCTACATTCTCTATATGTGAATGTTCCTCAAAGAAGTTACAGGTGGCTTGGAGCTCATGTGCCCTCTTCTCCCTGAGGGAAAAAGGGAGGAATTCCTTACTCTGGTCAAACATGCCCAGGATATCTCAAAATTTGTAAACCGTGCAACCTTTGATTGCTTTGAATGCATTAGCAGAACATCTGCTATCTCCATCGGTACACATCGTATTGCCTGGCTTCAGGCATCAGACTTAGAACAATGGGTGCAAGATAAACTGGGAAATATTCCTTGCACAGGAGAAAATCTCTTTGGCAAAGATTGGCAAGACAAGGCTAATCAGATTGAATCTGAAAATACTACTTTGAATAGACTATCAAAGTCTACAGCCAACCCAGCAAAGAAAAAGTCAGTCAAGAAACCCTTTTTCAACAAAAAAAGAAATTTTACCAATCTTACACCCATCAGGGACACTGTCCAGTTCATGTTCCCCAAAAGTGACAACAACAGAACAGACAGCAGAGGAAGCCACAAGTTCCAAGAGCTCAACCGGCTCAACAGACTTAGCCTCCTCAGGGACTTTGACTCCTTCCTAGAGAACTTAGTTTTTCTGCTCCTGAAAGGTCCAGAACCCTTTACCATCCCGGGCAGGTTATACCATTTTGCCAGAAGATGGCAACAAGTAACATCAGAAAACTGGACACTCTCCATTGTACGAGAGGGGTACATACTTCATTTCCACAGCATGCCCCCTCCTACAATTCTCAGGTTCCTGCCACCAATCTCTTGGGTCAGGAGGTCGCATCACTTCTTGCTGAAGGAGCAATAGAAGAGGTACCCATACCCCAACAGGGTACGGGATTCTACTCCCCCCTACTTTTTCATACCAAAGAAAACAGGGGGACACAGGCCTCTACTAGACTTCAGAGAATTAAACAAGTATCTGTTCTGGGAAAAATTCAAAATGATATCCATTGGAACACTCCTGCCATACCTTCAGAGTCAGGACTGGCTATGTTCTCTAGATCTAAAGGATGCATATACGCATATTCTCATCCATGCAGATCACAGGAAATTCCTTTGATTCCTTTTCCAGGGAAGACACTTCCAATACAGGGTTCTTCCCTTCGGTCTGGCTTCTGCCCCAAGAGTCTTCACAAAATGCATGGCAGTAATAGCAGCATTCCTGAGAACTCTAGGAATATTCGTCTTCCCTTACTTAGACGATTGGCTCATTCGAGCATCAACAGCTCCAGAAGCCAACTTCGCTCTTTCTCGCACCATGCGAATCCTTCAATACTTGGGACTGGTCATAAACCTCCCAAAATCTCATCTTGCCCCTTCTCAGTCTCTAGAATTCATAGGGGCTCATCTAGACACAAGGCAGTCAAGGGCTTTCCTACCACAGCCACGGTGTCTTCGTATAGTACAGCTGGCCTCCCAAGCAGCTATGAAGGTCTTCCTGACTTCTCGGGAGATGCTTCAACTTCTGGGGCATATGGCATCCACGGTCCATGTGGTTCCCTATGCTCGCCTTCATATGCGAGCAGCTCAGTGGACCCTGTCCTCGGGTCGCCTAACAGACAAAATCAGAAACTCCACACGTCTCATTTTGTCCCTACAATGGTGGCAGTCACTGGAAAACCTTCTCGTGGGTTCTCCTTTCCAGCAGCCTCTATGCCAAACCACCCTAACAACAGATGCGTCCAAGTTGGGTTGGGGGGCTCACTTGCACGATCTATCAACTCAGGGTCTCTGGACCCCACAGGAGGCTTGTCTTCACATAAACCTCCTAGAGCTCGGAGCCATTTTCCATGCTGTCCGGGTTTTTCAGGCCCATCTCAGCTACAAGACAGTCCTGGTCCAGACCGACAATCAAGTAGCCATGTTCTATGTGAACAAGCAAGGCGGAACGGGCTGTCTGTCGTTATGCAACGAAGCTTTGCGACTGTGGGCCCTCGCCAGAGAGCTTCAAATCCACCTCCTAGTGGTATATCTTCCGGGCATTCAAAATCTTTGAGCAGACAAACTCAGTCGAATACTGCTGCCACACGAATGGTCTCTGCACTCAGACCAGCTTGCTCAAGTTTTTCAGATCTGGGGAATGCCAGATATAGACCTCTTTGCAAGTCCACAGAATGCCAAACTTCCCTGATTCTGTTCCAGAATTCCGGCTCAAAACTGTCAGGCAAGGGATGCTTTCCTCCTCCATTGGGGTCGGGACTTCCTCTATGCCTTCCCACCCATTCCCCTCATTCCCAAAACTTTATTCAAGCTTCAGAGAGACAGAGGTCATATGATACTCACAGCTCTACATTGGCCACGGCAGATGTGGTATCCTGTGCTTCTGCGTCTCTCTCAAGCCACACCTCTGGAGATGGGATGTGCTCCAGATCTTCTTTCCCAGGAGAACGGGACGCTATTGCACCCAAATCCCCAGTCCCCGCACCTCAGGGCCTGGTTACTGAAAGCCTAGGATTCCCAGATATCAACCTATCTCAACAGGTAAAGGATATCCTTGTGGCTTCCAGGAAGCCTTCCACAAGGCGATCCTATGCCTTCAAGTGGAAGAGATTCTCTGTATGGTGTTCTCAAAGGGGACGTAACCCCCATACAGTGCCTGTGGAATTGCTTCTGGAGTACCTACTCCATCTAACAGATTCTGGTCTTAAAACCAATTCAGTAAGGGTCCATCTTAGTGCCATTGCTGCTTTTTGCGAACCTCTGGATCGATAACCTATTTCCTCTCATCCACTTGTAACAAGATTTATGAGAGGTTTACTTTTAACAAAATCTCCCATTAAGCCACTGCCGGTGGCATTGGATCTGAATCTTGTTCTCGGGCAGCTCATGAAACCGCCCTTTGAGCCTTTAGCCACTACAGCTCTAAAATTTCTTTCCTGGAAGGTCATCTTCCTAGTTACCCTCACTTCTACAAGACGCATCAGTGAGTTACAGGCTTTAGTGGCGGATCCTCCTTATATAAGATTTCACCATGATAAGATAGTTCTTAGGACTCATCCTCACTTTATGTCAAAGATGGTTTCGCCTTTTCATTTAAACCAAGCGGTTTACCTTCCTGTATTCTTCCCTAGGCCTCATGCCTCTAATGCAGAAAGGAATCTTCATACTTTAGATTGTAAAAGAGCCTTAGTTTTTTGCCTTCAAAGAACTAAGCAACATAGAAAATCTTCTCAGCTTTTTGTTGCTTTTGATTCTAGTCATTTGGGACTTCCAGTTTCCAAATGAACTCTTTCTAGGTGGATTGCAAATTGCATATCCTTTGCATATTGAGAGTAAGGGACTTCCTCTCGAAGGCCATGTCACAGCTCACAATGTGAGAGCAATGGCAGCCTCAATGGCTAATCTTCATTCTGTGTCCATTGATGACATCTGTAGAGCAGCCACTTGGGCTTCAGTACATACCTTTACAGCCCACTATTGCTTAGACAAGGACTCCCGTAGGGATGCCTCGTTTGGCCAGGCTGTGCTCCAGCATCTCTTTCAGACTTAGTACATCTCCTACCCGCTGCCCCGGGTTTCGATGCCAGAGATCCATGCGAGGAAGCATGACCCATCTCACCTGGGGTTCTCAGCTTGCTGGGGTCAACCCCCTGGCATCTCTCAGCTGGGGAGTCCCCATATGTGAAGACTACATTCCTGTTTGTTCCTGGAGATAGCGTAGTTACTCACCTGTAACAGGTGATCTCCGGGAACAGCAGGAATAAGTCTTCACAGCCCACCCACCTCCCCTAGGAGTTGTCTCTATTTATCTCTCTCTCTTTGTCTACTCTCTCCTTTGGTTCCAGCTGTAAACTCAACTGAAGAGGGAGAGTTGGAAAGGCGAGAAGGCAGCACGCAGGCGCTGTGGGATGCTCCCAAAAGCTTTCCTATTGGACGCTGGGGAGCGTTCCCGCGCAGGCTCCGTCAGTACCGACGATACCCATATGTGAAGACTTAATCTCCAGGAACAAGCAGGAATGTAGTCTTCACATATGGGTATAGTCGGTACCGATGGAGCCGTCATGGGAACGCTCCCCAGCGTTCAATAGGAAAGCTTTTGGGAGCATCGCACAGCGCCTGTGTGCTGCCTTCCCGTCTTTTCCAACTGTCCCTCTCCAGATTTTCATTTTCCGCTGAGCCGACAGGTCACACATCCTGTCACCGCAGAAAATTCCATTCTGATACTTCTTTTTTGTGGTCGCATCTGCCTTCCTTCGACGCTATACCGGTACTGCCGGTTCTTCTTTTCTTTCTTTCAAAAAACAAAACAAAACAAACTTAGTTTCTGGAGTCTTTATTTATTTATTTAACTGCATTTATATACCGCTTTTCACCGGGTCAAAGCGGTTTAACAAAGAGGGGGGGGGGGAACAGTAATCATTATAGAGAGGGGGGGGGAGAGTCATCACTGGGGGGCCAACATTGATGATCCAAACAGATAGTAAAGACTTAGACAATAGACATGAGTCTCTTATAGGGTATTTTGGGGATTTGGCAGAAGGACTGTGGGTTGTCAGTGAAGGTTGTCTGTTTCTGGTACAAGATATTCATGATAGAGGATGGATTTTAGTTGTTTCCGGAACGCGGATAGATCACCAGTGTTTCTGATTTGGCTTGGTAATGAGTTCCAGAGGGAGGGTGCGTATAGTTCGAAAGCTCTGTTGCAGGTTCGTTGATTATATTTTGTTCGTTCATAGGGGATGGGAAGGATGTTGTTGGCGGTCTGTCGGGTTGGTATGTTGTGGGTGGGCTGGGGTAGTAGAGAGCGGAGGTGGGAAGTCTGTGTTTGATAGAGGGCTTTGTGGATAAGCAGGGCAGCTTTGTATTTGATCCTTGCTTCGAGTGGCAGTATGTGTAATTCCGTCAGGACTGGGGTGATGTGATAGTGTTTTTTTGCATTCTGGATGATTCCTGCGGTGGTGTTCAGGGCAGTCCGTAGTGGGTTGGTGTGGGTCGCAGGAAGTCCGTAATAGATTATGTTGCAGTAGTCCAGGTGGGGGAGCGTCATAGCCTGCATGACAGTTCTGAAGTCCTGTGGATTAATGAGTGGTCTGAGCCGTTGTATCATTTTTGCTTTGTGGAATATTGTCCTGGTAGTCTTTTTAATCTGTGGAGTAAATGTGAGTGCTTGGTCTATAGTGATTCCCAGATATTTTATGTGGGGTTGAATCTTTATTTGGGCGGTTCCCAATATGAGGTGTGGTGGTGGGGTGAAGTTTGGGTCCTTTGTTACTATGAGGGCTTCAGTTTTTTTGATGTTGATGGATAGCTTGTTCCTTTGTAGCCAGTCGGAGACCTCAATGAAGCAGTCTGACAGGTGGTCATTTGTTGGGTTGGTGGTTGTGATTGGTCCATAGAGCATTATGTTGTCTGCGTATATATGGTAGTTGATGTTATGCTCTCGTATGATCGAGCAGAGTGGTTGTAGATAGATATTGAAGAGCATGGCGGATAGTGTGGAACCCTGTGGTACTCCTTGATGTTGTTGAAAGGGGGGGGGAGGTTGCTGTGTTTGTGCGGATCAGTTGTTGTCTGTCTGTCAGGTAGGAGTGGAACCATTGTAGTACGGTGTCCTTAATGCCTATTTCCTGGAGTCTGTGTAGGAGAATGCTATGGGAGATGGTGTCAAAGGCTGTGGATATGTCTAGGAAGAGCATGGCCTATCCAGAGTGTTTGGTCTGTGTGCCTTTGATAAGGGTGTTCAGTAGCGTCGTCATGAGGGTTTCAACTCCATGGTATGGGTGGAATCCGTGTTGTTGAGGGTCCAATATGTTGTTGGTATCTAGGTGGTCTTGGAGTTGTCGTTGAATTATCTTCTCCATAATTTTGGTGATGAATGGGAGACTTGCTATTGGTCTAAAAGAGGCTGGGTCGAGTGGGTCTAGGTTGGGTTTTTTAGGGTCGGACGGATGATAGAGGTTTTGAGGATGTCTGGTATGTGTCCTTGCTTGAGGGATTCGTTGACAATGTGTGTTAGGGGTGTGCTTATGTCTTCTTTGGATTTCTTTGTCCTCTCTGCAGGGCAGGGATCTAGTGGAAAGGTGGTGGTGTTAGACAGGAGATAGTGGATTCTGTTTGTTCTGTTGTGATTGTTTCCTTCAGTAACTTTCTTCTGTGGTGCTAGGCGCCATTTTGGGCACTAGGCCCAATTTTTTCCTTAAACATGGAAAAACCTGCTTCGGGTTTTAAAAAATGTTCTAAGTGTGGTGGTACCATCTCCGTCACCGACACCCATGAGTGGTGCCTCAAATGTTTAGGTCCTGACCACTCTATTTCAGAGTGCCTCGCCTGTGGAATGATGTCTAAAGGGTCTGGCAAAACCGGGCTGCTAAACTTAGCACCCTTTTTCCCTCCGATGCGGCGTCCGTGGCATCGACGTCCTCCAGGGCTTCATCTTCCTCCCATGGATCTCAGGTAACTAAACATAAATCTAGCCGGTCCTCAAAGGGTAGATCTTCTAAGCATCGAGATGCCTCTGGCGTTGCCCTTGAGGGATCTTCACCGGCAAAATTGCACCGGCGGGAGGCTTCTGCTTCCAAAGCACTAACGGGGCTCCAGGATGTTCTCGAGGTCTCAACCTCGACAGAACTACTGGTGCCATGCTCTGGGATTCCGGCTGCTTCAACCGACACCGATACCCAAGCATCGGCAGCGTCGATAGACCAGAGATTCTTGGCTCTTGAACGCAGTCTGTCGGCTCTTCTCACGGCCTTGATGCCCCTGAAACCACTTCAGACACTTCAACCAGTACCGACACCGGTACCAGCACCGACTGCATCGACATCGGCAGGTATACCACTGGGACTGAGTCATGCGTCTCTATCCGGCATCGACAAGTCGGTACCAGACCACTTCGATACCGACTTTGATTGGTACCGGTACCGTGCCTTGCACGATCATCGGGATCGGAGATACTTCGAATCCTCGGATGAGTCTGAAGACTCCGAAAACTCTGCCGATACCAGAGTACTTCTTCCCGAGGATTCCTCTTCTCCTCAGTGTAGGATGTCTCCGCCAGAGGATATGTCCTTTCAGGATTTTATCCAAGATGTGGCCCGAGGTCTTTCCATCACAATGGCTCCTGAAAAAGAGCCTAGGGCTAAGGAATTAGAAATCCTTCAGCACCCTAAAGCTCCCAAGGAGGTAGCTACCTTACCTATTCATGAGATCTTGCATGATCTTATGTTAAGGATGTGGGAAACATCTCTAACCACATCTACTCATTCCCGAAGACTCGACACCATGTATCGCGTTCCTCCTTGTCCTGGGTTTCAAAAGACTCAATTACCACACCATTCCATGGTGGTGGAATCAGCCATGAGATGCATCAAGAGAGCAAAAAGGCATGCATCTAATCCTCCAGGATGTGAGTGTAGAACTCTTGACGCCTTTGGGCGTCGATCCTTCCAGGCTTCCATGCTTTCTGCTAGGATTGGTTCCTATATCTTGTATATGGGGATGTTCCTTAAGGAAGTCACAGGAGACTTAGAGCTTATGAGCCCTCTTCTTCCTGATGATATCTTGCTCTTGTTAAACATGCTCAGGATGTTTCCAAGTTTGTGAATCGTGCAGCCTTTGACTGCTTTGAATGCATAAGCAGAACCTCTGCTATTGCCATAGGTGCATGTAGGATTGCCTGGCTCCAGGCATCTGACTTGGAAATCTGGGTACAGGACAAATTGGGAAACATACCTTGCACAGGAGAGAATCTCTTTGGCAAGAATTGGCAGGAAAAAGCTAATGAGATATATGCTGACGATATCACTTTGGATAGATTGTCCAAATCCACAGCTGATCCTGTGAGGAAAAAATCCTCTAAGAAACCGTTCTTCAGCAAGAAGAAGAAGTTTTATCTCTCCTATACCCAGCAGGGACATCGTTTAGGTCAGTCTGCCCAAAAGGGACAGCAACAGCAACCTAGACAACAAAGGAAGCCAAAAGCTGCTAAGCCTCAACCGGCTCAACAGGCTCAGCCTCCACAGTGGCTTTGACTCTTGTCTAGAGAACTTTGCCTTCCTGGCCCTGAACGGACCAGAATCCTCCACCATCCCGGGAAGGTTATGTCATTTTGCCCCCAGATGGTGTCAGATAACAGCAGAAAATTGGATTCTGTCCATTGTACGAGAGGGGTACATGCTTCATTTCCTCAGCATGCCCCCTCCTACAATAGTAAGACAGTTCAATTCTCAGACCTCTCTCAACGACGGATTAGGTCAAGAAGTCACAATGCTCAAGGAGCAATAGAAGAGGTACCCATTCCCCAATGGGGTACAGGGTTCTACTCCCCCTATTTCCATATTCCAAAGAAAACAGGAGGGGACAGACGCATTCTAGACCTCAGAGAAGTGAACAAATTCCTGTTCAGAGAGAAGTTCAAAATGATTTCTCTAGGAACTCTGCTGCCATACCTTCGGGGTCAGGATTGGCTTTGTTCTCTAGATCTCTAGGATGCGTACACTCATGTTCTCATCCATCCAAGTCACAGGAAGTTCCTTCGATTCTTGTTTCAAGGAAAGCACTACCAATACCTCTGTCTTGAAGGACTAGAAAAAGGGACTGTTACTTCTGAAGAGAGATCTGCAACTGTGAGTATATACTTCTGGTAATTTTCTAAAAGGAATTCTTTGTATTAAAGCTAATTAATCTGTGAACCCACTATTTTTTGTTAAATCAGTCAGGGCCTAGTAGAAGCAGTTTAAGTTTAAATATAAAACACAGAGGAGAACTTTCTGGTTACATTTCATACCCAGCAGAGAGCTTGTAGTTTAAATTTAATAGTCACTCAGGGCTTGGCATCAGCAAAGTACTTTTAGCTTAAATTTAAAACACAGAAGAGAGCTTTCTGGTTAAATTTAGAACCCAGCAGAGAGCTTGTAGTTTAAATTTCATAAGAAGTTAGAGCCTAGCAGCAGCTAAGAGCTATAATTTAAATCAAATCAGAATTTAGCTTACCTCAGCAGCACAAGACAGGGTACTGTGTAGCAGCCCTCTTTTAATAAGTGTTATTTCCCTCCCTCCCCTGGGATAATCGTAGCTTTATAGGTACTTACACATCTTAAAAGACAGGAGATGCTCTCAGGTGAAGCTCATTACCCAAATCAGTCATACACTAAGGACCTGAGATTAGTTAAGCTTCAGATGAACAAGGTATATTACACGTATTAGGTACAGTTTTATTAGTATAAATATCCATAGCAACCCTTAGTAAGTAAAGAACTTGGATCTAAACACAAACTTAAAACTAAGATGCAGACAGCAGTCCAGCAGCGGGATGGGGGCGTTCCAGTCTTTTGCATTGAGTGTCACATGTATGATTTTCTCCCAGTTGGTGAGAGGTGTTACGTGTGCACTAGGTGCAAGGAGCTCTTTGCTCTCAGGGAACAAGTCCGTTCTCTAGAGGCTAAAGTAGCAGACTTGGAAGACAGACAGAGCGGTACATAGACGAGACCTACAGGGATATAGTCCTGAAGTCCCACCTCCAGTCTGGCAGCACCCCTGTTGCCATGGAGGAGAGAGGTCACGTGACAGGAGAGCATCACCCTGGTGTGGCAGGAAGTGATCCTGTAACTAGGACCTGTCCTCCAGGTGATGTAAAACCCTCTTGCACCGAGGAAGTTTCCCCAGGGCCATGTGCCCATGACGGAAGGGTTAGGACAGCCGTTATAGTTGGTGATTCGATCATTAGGCATGTAGATAGCTGGGTGGCTGGTGGACGTGAGGATCGCCTGGTAACATGCCTGCCTGGTGCGAAGGTAGCGGACCTCAGGCGCCACCTAGATAAGGTCTTAGATAGTGCTGGGGAGGAGTCTGCTGTCTTGGTACATGTCGGTACCAATGACATAGGAAAATGTGGTAGGGAGGTTCTGGAGGCTAAATTTAGGCTTTTAGGTAGGAAGTTGAAATCCAGAACTTCCAGGGTAGCATTCTCCGAAATGCTTCCTGTTCCACGCGCAGGACCCAAAAGGCAGGCAGAGCTCCGGAGTCTCAATGCGTGGATGAGACAATGGTGCAGAGATGAGGGTTTGGGATTTGTTAGGAACTGGGGAACATTCTGGGGAAAGGAGGGGCTCTTCCGAAGGGATGGGCTTCACTTTAACCGGGATGGAACCAGGCTGCTGGCATTAACCTTTAAAAAGGAGATAGAGCAGCTTTTAAACTAGATATTAGGGGAAAGCCGACAGTCGCCCAAGAGCGGATGGTTCGGAAGAATGTATCCTTGAAGGATACTACCAAAAGCAGAGAGGTTCCACAAAAGAGTAAAGTAGCCCAAATGCCCTCAAGTATGGAGCAGACAGAGCTTAAAGATCCCAATTTACCCATGTCTAACAATAGCCAAATTAACATGAATAAAATACATTCTCTAAAATGCTTGCATGCAAATGCTAGAAGTCTAAAGAATAAGATGGGAGCGTTAGAATATATAGCACTAAATGAAAGGTTAGATATGATTGGAATATCAGAGACATGGTGGAAGGAGGACAACCAGTGGGACACTGTGATACCTGGGTACAAACTATATCGTAATGATAGAGCTGATCAAATTGGTGGAGGGGTTGCGCTCTATGTTAGAGAGGGCTTTGACTCAGAAAGGATTAAAGTTTTGCAGGAAACAAAATCAGCTGTAGAATCTATATGGATTGAAATTCCATATAAAAGGGGAAGGCAATGGCAGTGGGGGTGTACTATCGAGCACCTGGCCAGAATGACCAAATGGGTGATGAAATGCTCAAAGAAATCAAGGAAGCTAACAAAAGTTAAAGCGCAGTAATAATAATGGGTGATTTCAATTACCCCGGTATCGACTGGGTCAGTGTCCCTTCAGGACATGCTAGGGAGATAAAGTTCCTAGATGAAATAAATGACTGCTTCTTGGAGCAGCTGGTTCATGAACCGACCAGAGGGGAAGCCATATTAGACCTAGTCCTTAGTGGAACACCAGATCTAGTGCAAGAGATAAGAGTGTTGGGGCCACTTGGCAATAGTGATCATAGCATGATCATGTTTGATTTAATTAGTGGAGGAGGGATAGTAAGGAAATCCACAGTACTACCTTTTAACTTTTGAAAGGGAGACTAAAATGAGGAAAATAGCTAAGAAAAAACTTAAAGGAGCAGTTGCAAAGGTTAAAGACGTACATCAAGCTTGGGTGTTGTTGAAAAATACTATCTTGGAAGCCCAGACCAGCGGTATTCCATGCTTTAAGAAAAGTGGAAGGAAGTCCAAAAAACTGCCAGCATGGTTTAAAGGTGAGGTCAGAGAGGCTGTTGTTGCCAAAAAAGCATCTTTCAGGAAATGGAAAAAAGAGCCAAACGACGAAACCTGGAAACAGCACAAGCACTGGCAAGTCAAATGCAAGGCATTGATAAGGCAGGCAAAGAGAGAATTTGAGAAGAAGCTTGCTGCGGAAGCAAAAACGCGAAATAAAGACCTTTTCAAGTACATTCGTAGCAAAAAACCTGTGAGAGAGTCAGTTGGTCCATTAGATGATAAAGGGGTTAAAGGAGCACTAAGAGGCGACAAGGCGATAGCGGAGAGACTGAATGAATTCTTTGCTTCGGTCTTTACTGAGGAAGATGTAGGGATGTTACCCATGACTGAAGTGGTATTTAAAGGTGCGGAAGAATTGAAGGAAATATCGATACATCTGGAAGATGTCTTACAACTATTAGATAAACTGAAGAGTAGCAAATCACCTGGGCCGGATGGTATACATCCAAGGGTGTTGAAAGAACTGAAATATGAGATTGCATACCTGCTATCAGTAATCTGTGAACTATCATTAAAATCATCTATAATACCTGAAGATTGGAGGATCGCCAATGTAACACCAATTTTTAAAAAGGGTTCCAGGTGTGATCCGGGAAACTACAGACCGGTGAGCCTGATGTCAGTACCAGGAAAAATGGTAGAAACCATCACAAAGAATAAAATTACTCGGCATGTAGATAGTCACAACCTAATGAGAGACAGCCAACATAGCTTTAGACAAGGAAGATCTTGTCTTACTAATCTGTTATGTTTTTTTGAAGGCGTGAATAAACAGGTGGACAAAGGTGAGTTGGTTGATATTGTGTATCTGGACTTTCAGAAATCCTTTGACAAGGTCCCTCTTCAGAGACTTTTGGCAAAACTAAAGAGTCATGGGATAGGAGGCAGTGTACTATTGTGGATCAGGAACTGGTTAAAAGATAGAAAGCAGAGGGTAGGGCTAAATGGCCAATTTTCCCAATGGAGAAAGGTGAATAGTGGTGTACCCCAGGGATCTGTGCTGGGTCCGCTGCTTTTTGACGTATTCATAAATGACCTGGAAAGTGGAATAACGAGTGAGGTTATCAAATTTGCAGATGACACAAAACTATTTAAAGTTGTTAAAACCCAAGAGGATTGTGAAAAATTGCAAGAGGATCTTGATAAATTGGAAGACTGGGCATCAAAATGGCAGATGAAATTTTATGTGGACAAGTGCAAGGTTATGCACCTAAGTAAGAACAGCCCAAACTATGGTTACACGATGCTAGTTTCCACATTAGGAACCACCACCCAGGAAAAAGATTTAGGCGTCATTGTGGATACCATGTTAAAACCCTTGGCCCAGTGTGCAGCGGCGGCCAAGAGAGCAAATAGAATGCTAGGTATGATAAGGAAAGGAATGGAAAATAAAACAAAAGATATTATAATGTCTCTATATCGTTCCATGGTGAGACCGCACCTTGAATATTGTGTGCAATTCTGGTCGCCGTATCTTAAAAAGGATATAGCGATTTTAGAAAAGGTTCAGAGAAGAGCCACCAAAATGGTAAAGGGGATGGAAGGATACTCCTATGAAGAAAGGCTAAAAAGGTTAGGGCTCTTTCTTTAACCTGGAAAAGAGACGGCTGAGGGGAGATATGATAGAAGTCTATAAATTAATGAACAGAGTGGAACGGGTAAACGTAGATCGATTGTTTACGTTATCAGAATATAGAAAGACTAGGGGACATGCAATAAAGCTACAGGGTAAACTATTTAAGACTAATAAAAGAAAATATTTTTTCACTCAACGTGTAATCAAACTCTGGAATTTGTTACTGGAGGATGTAGTAAAGGCTGTAAGTGTAGCTGGGTTTAAAAAAGGTTTGGACAAGTTCCTGGAGGAAAGGTCCATAAACCATTATTAAGAAGTGGCCGAAGATATCAATGCTTGACCCAGTACAAGCATTGTGGAACTTGTGTCTCTTGGGGAAACTGCTAGGTACATATGACCTAGATTGGCCACTGTTGGAAACAGAATACTGGGCTTGATGGACCTTGGTCTGACCCAGTATGGCATATCTTATGTTCTTATGCCTTCCTGATATCATGGTCCAAGGGCCTCCTGTATGCGTTTCCTTCCACGCCCCTGGTACCCCGCGCCTTGTTCAAGATTAAAAGGGACAGGGCCTCTGTCATATTGGTAGCCCCCAAATGGCCGAGACAGCCCTGGTACCCGCTTCTGTTACAGCTGGTGGTGGACACTCCACTTCCTCTGTGGTTGCAACCCGACCTTCTCTCCCAGGATCAGAATTCCCTTCTGCACCCCAATCTCAATACTCTCAATTTGATGGCCTGGAGGCTGCAAGGGTAGTGCTGGCTCCCTGGGGCCTGCCTCAGGAAGTTGAAGAGGTGGTCTTGGCCTCTAGGAAGCAATCCATCAGAAAGACCTATGCCTTGAAGTGGAAATGGTTCTCCTTGTGGTGTGACCAACGCCAGGAGAACCCTTTCAGTAGCTCATCTCTGTTCTGTACCATTGGCAGACATCTGTAGGGCTGCAACTTGGTCCTCAAGCCAGTCTTTTGCAGCTCATTACTGCCTGGAGAGGGAGTCCCGTAGGGACAGTGCTTTTGGTCAGGCAGTACTCCGGAATCTCTTTGAGGTTTAGGCAACTCCTGCCCTCCAGCCCTCTTGTAGGGCTACCGGTGGGATTTCTTCTCAGTAAAATTTTTTCCCTGATGCTGAGGCTTCACTGAGGGAGCGCTATTTTCAGCCTGGGTTCCTGGTAGCCCAGAGCTAGGGAGTCACCCATATGTGAAGACTGTCTTCCTGCTTGGTCCTGGAGAAAGCGTAGTTACTCACCTGTAACAGATGTTCTCCAGGAGCAGCAGGAATCAGTCCTCACAACCCTCCCTCCTCCCCTGGGAGTTGCAGTTGTACATAGTTCATTTTGTTTTTGTGCTGTCTTTTAGCTATGTCATTTGACTGAGCAAGATGGCACCTTTGGGCAGGAAGGGGACCGCGCATGCGTGTGTGTATTCCCAAAGGCTTTCTAAGAAAGCTGGGGAAATGCTCCGCATGGGGCCTCCATCAACGTCGATGTCACCCATATGTGAGGACTGATTCCTGCTGCTCCTAGAGAACACCTGTTATAGGTAACTACTGTCTCTTGATCCCCTGGACCCTGCCAACTACCGCCCAGTTTCTAATCTGTCCTTTCTTTCAAAAATTCTGTAAAAGATTGTCTTTGCACAGCTTTCTCACCATTTGGATTCTGTTAATTTTCTTCACCCTCGTCAGTCTGGCTTCCGTCCTGGGTACAGTGTAGAAACTATTCTTCTTGCCTTCACCATCTCTCTGCACACTGCACACGATCGAGGTGATATCTCGGTGGCGGTAGCTCTCGATCTTTCTGCCGCCTTTGACTTGGTTGATCACTCCCTTCTTCTGTCTCGTCTACGTGAAGCTGGCCTCTGTAGCACTGTATATCAATGGTTCCACACTCTTCTTTATTCTAGATCTGCTGCAGTCCTTTCCTCCTCTCCATCCGTTCCCCCCTCAGACCCTTTTCCCCTTCCCTGCGGAGTCCCACTGGGCTCCGTTCTCGCACCTTTACTCTTCAACCTCTTTCTGACTCCTCTCACCTTGTTGATACAACAGTTTGGGATCACGGCCTTCTTTTATGCAGATGACATTCTTCTTCTCTATCACACCTCCCCTGTTTGTCCTGATCTTGCCCCCCTAAACCTGTGTCTAACTGCTGTCTCCTACTGGTTAACTAATAACTGCCTCCATCTCAACACCTCCAAAACTACTGCTATTTGGTTTTCCCACGGTCATCAGCCCCCCTCTCTGGCCCCCTCTTTCTCTGGTTCACCTATCTCTCTTGTTCCTACTTTTCGTTATCTTGGTGTACTTTTCGATTCTGACCTTTCCTTTTCAGCCCACATTTCCCATATCTCCAAAACCTCTTTCTACTACCTCCGTCAGATCCGGGCAATTCGTCCTTTTCTTTCTCCCTCTGCTTTTATTACTCTGCTTCTATCACTGGTTATTTCTCACATTGACTTCGCCAATTCCATTTTCACTGGTCTCACCAAGCTCCAACTGTCACGTCTTCAACGAATCCAAAATACAGCCGCTCGACTCGTGTCCCACTCCTCCTCCAGAGACCACATCACCCCCCTTCTTTTCCGCCTTCACTGGTTACCAATTTCCTTCCGCATTTAGTTCAGACTACTCACCCTTGTTCATAAAGCACTTCACACCTCCACTCCTCAATACCTGGCTGACCTCATCCACTTTCACACTCCCAGACACACTCCCCGCTCCTTTCATCTCAACCGTCTCACACTACCCCCTCCCTCCCTAGCCCACCTGCACTCTACCCGTTCCTCGGCTTTTTTTTTTCTAGGCCCTGCCCTCTGGAACTCCCTTCCCACCGCCCTCCGCCTGGAACATCATCACCCTACCTTCAAGCTGGATATAAAGACTCACCTTTTCTCCCTTGCCTTTGGCCCTCCCTCCTCTCACCCCTAACCTTTTTTCCTATACTTTTTGATATCAACCTGCTCTCCCATTTTCTCTCTACAAAGTAATTGTAACTCTCTTTCTACTTTTCCGGCCTTGTGCCTTGCTGTTACTGTAATATTTTATTATCATTGTAAACCGCTCTGCTGTTTTGAAGGGCGGTCAATCAAATCAATAAACATAAATCAATAAACATAGGTGATACTGTAGCAGGAATGTGCCAATCAACATCTGGCATATTGAAATCCCCTATCAGTAGCACTTCCCCTTTCCTAGCAATGGTGCATATGTCTTCAATTAACTCTCTGTCCACCTTTTCCTCTTGTGAGGGAGGTCTGTATATCACGCCAATGCAAATAGATTTCTATTTCCCTCTTTCTAGTTTAATGCACAATGCATCCTCTCTCCCTTTAAGCTCTGTAATTCCAAAGCTTTAATAGTATTTTTTACATATAGTGCCACTCCTCCTCTCCTCCTTCCTACCCTGTCCTTTCTGAATAAAGTATAGCCAGGTATAGTTATATCCCAGTCATGGTGTTCCGTGAACCATGTTTCTGTAACTGCCACTAAATCCAAGTCGGCCACTCCCACCAAAGCTTCAACCTCAGGGAACTTATTTCCCATGCTACGGGCATTTATACACACTGCTTTCCATATGTTACCCATTTCCATAAAGGTATTTAATGTATCACATACCTGGGGGCTTTCTTCACCCATCCCCAACGAATCTAGTTTAAAGCCCTCTTCAGTAGATTAGCCAGTCTACTACTGAAGATGCGTTGACCTTTCTTGGACAGATGGATGCCATCTCTGCTCTGCAACCCTTGGAACAGCATCCCATTGTCTAGGAAACAAAAACGCTCTCGATGACACCATCCACGCACCCATGCATTCATCTCCAGGATGCGAGCCTCTCTGCCTTGGCCTTTGCCCTCAACAGGGAGGATTGAAGAGAATACCACCTGTGCACCAACTGCTTACTGGGTAGCACTGGCCCTGCCTATGCCAACTGCAAAATCTCTCTCCATATATTTGGAAGACAAGTCTGATCAGAGTAATCCATGCTGTGATAACATCACATCTAGATAACCGTAATGCTCTATATAGTATTTCTGGGAATTTTACTCAACGGCACAGAATTTTAACAGAAGTTTGCATTTGTCTCAGAATTTTGTGTGGGAACAGGTATTGCTCTGCTTTGGTGAGGAGGGGGACTGCTGCTGCTATGGGAGAAAAGATTGCAGATGTGAATGTCAGTTCACCTGGGCCTAAGATGAAGAGGCCACAGCTGTTTGGACCTAGAACAGATGGTTGCAGTTGCAGGAGCAGGCCCAGTGTAAAAGCTGTAGCCACAAGTTTATTTGCACATGGCCTAAAATGAAGGGCTGTGAGGGCATGTTATTCCAAGAAATTAAAAAAAAAGCATCCTCAGCTGCGGGAGATGGTCCACACAGGTTTGGAGTGGAGGCTGCAAGGAAAGATGAGGAAGGAACATCCTAATAGTTCCTGGCAAGCTAACCTCCAGTGCTGATGAGCTCCAGGTGTTTGCTTCATGGCGGAGATATAGAAGCAGGCTTGGTGTAGAGCGTGATCTAGATCTGAGTTTTCAAAGATAGTAAAGTTGACCCTATTGTAGCAGTATATTATACAAGCAAAAAAAGGGGGGGAAAATAGAGAATGAATAGTAGCCAATTGTTTTAAACTCTGCATTCTCTGTGTTCTGTGTGCCTTGGAGGTAAGATAGATAGTTATTTTGTGGCTAGAGATTCTACATTTGGTAGTAACATCTAGGGTTTGGTGTGGTCTAGCATTTTGTCTGGGCTAAAGTGAATCCAGCATGGGGACAGCATGTGTGGTGAGCTCCATGTACTGCTCTGACATTAGCACTTTCTGTGCACCAGAGTTGCATGCTTTCTGTGCTCTTGGTGTTGCTGTGGAGCTGCTTTTTTCTGTGACTACAGGTAGTGCTCAAGAGGTTGCACTCGGCACTTCAAGTATTTATACATGTGACACTCTAGGTTAGGGGAGCCCCAGGTGCCAGGTCTGATCTCTTTTATTTTTTTTTTAGCAGTAAGTTCATATTGTCTTAGTGGTTTAGAGTGGCTGTTAGTCAGTGTGTCTAGGAGTGGAAGTTCTGGTGCATCTTAGCTCCTCTCTGTGAAGGAGCAGGCATTGCCTTGAATGAGGTCCAGGGCAGTAGAGCATAGGACTAAGTGCAAGGTACCATCTTAGTCATTACCCTTCTATCTCAAATTTGGCAGTTGGTTGTTCGAAGTCAGTAGAATGGCGCCTTGGAAAGCCTTCTCTTCCTTTCAACCAGGGCTTTAAAACTTGGTATGTTCTACTTATGTGGGCTGGTTTAGCAGGATAAGGAAGGTAAAATGTGTTCTTACCTGTTAATTTCTTTCCTTGAGTCCTGCTAGACCAGTCCCTAGCCCACCCAGGAAGACTAAGGTTCTTTAGGTTGTTCCTCACAGTCCCTTCTAGCAGTTGAGTTGGGCCTTCAAGAGTTTTGATGTAGAAATTCCACTAAAATTCTTTACCAGCAGGGGTTTTCAGCCCAATCCTTGGGACACACCTAGCCAGTCAGATTTTCAGGATAACCACAATGAATATGCATATAAGAGATCTACATATAATGGAGGCAGTGCATGCAGATCTCTCTCATTCATATTCATTGTGGTTATCCTGAAAACCTGACTGGCTAGGTGTGTCCCGAGGTCTGGGTTGAGAACTCCCCTGGTTTACAGTGTTGTTCAATATATGAGTGATTGTAACAGTATCAACAGCCACACTAGTATCCAGGTTCACAGGGGCGGGCAGTAAGAGACGCATTTTCAGCACTGAGTAGTATTTCTCAACCTTTCTTCTGTTGTAATGCACCTGACACTGTGTTCATGTGCATGATGCACTGAACAAAAAAGAACCCAAATATTTTATTTCAGTTAAAAATGGAAACTATTCTTAAACAGAATTTACTCTCTCCTTTTTTTTCTTTTGAAAAACTGTTACTGAAATCTTTACTTAATCAGTGAGAAACCTGGGACTGATGTGCTGCACACACTTCTTCAATATGTGGTTAAATGGAGACAAATTCACTTGTCAACATCATTTTTTTAACCTATTCTGGAGGCTGTACAGAACAGTGCTAGATGTGAGACCTTCTGGGATTCAAACTTGCGACCCTATGCACCAGGAGCTCGAGCCACCAGAGCTGTTAAATAACAGAACCAAATCCAGGAAACATGGCCACGAGTGGTAGAAAGATGCCTACTCCCATGGAAGAGCTCATTAGACCAGAAAGAAGAGTGTCTAATCAGTGACCATATATAAGGAGAGCTAGGCAGACACATTCTTGCTGGTTCAACAGTTTTTGGTGGGCGATATCTGTGGCTACTGCTACCCAGCCCCGCTTCTCTGTTTCACTGGAGTGTCTTCTATCACGATTGGTTCTTGCATAGATCTTATTCCTATCTTATACCTTGTTCCTGCTCTGTGCCTGTTTTTTTGATCCTGCCTAGTGCCTATGCTGCTCCTCCTACCCTGGGTCTAGCCTCTACCACGCTCCTGCCCAGGATAGACCCTAGCACTTAGTTGTTTCCCTTTACACCCTACCATACAACAAATGTTACTGAGGGAATACCAGAATTTGAATATGTAACAGCAATACAGAATTCCTCCATTGTCAGATTCTTTGTGAAATAACACATACACTGCATGTCAACAGAATCCCTTACATCTGTTACACTTGCTGAACATAAATTAACTCTCCCAGAATAAAGGACCAAAAATTAGAAATGTAAATCAGTTTCTGTGAGCAGTACAATACAGAAGAAATACAAATAACAAGGCATTTCCTCCTGTGCTGAGCAGAATATGAAGATTTAAGAAATGCACATTTCCATAAGAACATAAGATATGCTATACTGGGTCAGACCAAGGGTCCATTAAGCCCAGTATCCTGTTTCCAACAGTGGCTAGTCCAAGTCATAAGTACCTGTCAGGTTCCCAAAAGATAGATTGATTCCATGCTGCTTGTCCCAGGGGTAAGCAGTGGATTTCTGTGGTCCACTTTAATAATGGCTATGGACCTTTCCTCCAGAACTTGTCCAAACCTTCCAAAACTGATATTTTTCCAGTCACTAAAAAACGAAAATAAAATACTTTTCTTTTTTTACCACTGTTATGTTAGCAATTTATTTTTTAATTGGAGTGGTTCAGATAATTTTCTGTTTTCCTTTTGTTGGTCTTCTAATCCTTTTATAAAGTTTTTCCTTTTTTTCATTCTCTTTTCTCTCTCCCTTCCTTTCCATTTCCTTCAGAGGGTACGACACATGCTTCCTCCTCTGTGTTCAGTCATTCCCTCATGGGATTTCTGCCTGTTGCTATGGGCCTTGATGTCTGAGCCCTTTGAGCTATTAAAATGGGCCATGCTTAACGATCTGACCCTTAAGACTGTCTTCCTAGTCAAAGGAATGGGGCAGCGGCTCCGATAACGATCGCGAACCGCTACCGCGGCTTTGTAAACAAGCCCCATAATCTGCTCGGCGAGACTTCATTCCAAGCCATAGGTGCTATCATGCAGGGATCCTTACTTATCATTCTTTGAAGAGGCTGTGTGCATTCAGCTCGTCCCTTTTATCCAAGGTGGTGTCTTCTTTCCATGTGAATCAGGTGGTCTGTCTTCCCTCCTTTTCTAAGGAGCAGTGCTGAGGGAAGAAAAAGGACCTTCACCTGGTGGGTGTACAAGGAGTGCATTTCTGATATTTGAAGGTTGCTACTTTCACAAGTCAGACCTTCTATTTGTGCTGTTTGCAGGCCTGCATAAAGATGGTGCGGCTGCAAATCCTATTCTGGGATGCTGGAGTAAGGAGACCATTGCCTCAGTATATCAGTTGCGGAACTCTGATTCTGGAGGGTTTGCATGCATATTCCACTTTGCACAAGTATCCTTATGGGCAGAGTGTAGTTCAGACACCCCCTCAGACATTTGCCAGGTGACAGCATGAGCAGCACGTTTCACTTTTATCAAGCATTACCACTTGGTTGTCCATGCTTGGGTGGAGGCGGCCTTTGGCTCAGAGGTCTTAAAAGCAGTAGTGTCCTCTTTCTGCTCAGTGGAGTCATAGCTTTGCTACGTCCCACTAGTTTGGACTGGTCTAGGAGGACGATTTGGAAGGTGACATTTTGCTTACCAGATAATATCCTTTCCTTGAGTCTTGCTAGACCAGTGCAGAACCTGTCCCTGGAAACTGTTCTGATCTGCTGTACTCTCAGTGATTAGCTCTTGTGCTCATACCCTTCTGACAAGCCTTCTGTTGAAATTGATCCTGTACATAGTTATGGTTCCTATTTGGTTGAACCTTGTATCTTCAGTAAGGTTTCCTGACCATATACTTTGGAACAAATACTGCAGTATGCCCCTAGGCCCACAGGCTGATAATGGTACGAAGATGTCATAAGAAGCCTCTGTAATGTTTCTCTGTCTCCACATCTGGTTTGATAAAAGAAAACTTCTGAAATGAGTTCTATTGTATTTGAATGAGACAACGTAGCAAGGATGCAGTGGATTATCTTGTGACTTGAGTCATCCTGCCAGTTTCCAATGCAAGATCCCCCCTCCTATCAGACTCTTATTTTGTCTGTGCTTACTTGGCACACACTATTTTAATGGTTGCCTGCAGATTGGAAGCATTCATATAGTTGTCTGTGGAACATTTGCTCCATTAACTGCAGCAGTGTTCACTGAACTCTTCAGAAGGATTTCAGATAGCTCTTTTGAAAGTGCCAGGTACCTGTGGTGGCTTGTTTTGCTTGGGGGCACTGGGTGTTTTGTTTATTTTTTGTCCATTGACTGCCTTGCTCATAGTCCACCATTCTACAGCCACAATTTTATTTTCAAAATACCTTCCACCTTTGTCCATCATGTTTCCCTTTAGTTCTTCAGGAATAAGCAGGAAGTCAGTCCTCACATATGGGTGATGTCGGCACCGACGGAGCCCGCACAGAGCATTTCCCCAGCTTTCAAAGAAAGCCTTTGGGAACGCCACCATGCATGCATGGTCCCCTTCCCGCCCAAAGGTGTCATCTTACTCAGTCTCCCTTTTTCCATGGAGCCCTTCGGACGTGCGTCTCGTCCCTGGAAAACGTTTCTCTGTTTCCAACTTTTTTTCTCTCCGGCCTTCGCTGGTCCTCTTCCCGCCTCTCAAGCACCTCTGCTTTGGCAGTGGTCTTGGGTTTTTGCCCTTTTTGTTTTATTACCGCACTTTCGCGCCCTTTTTAGCCACTGGCCATGTCGAGGATCTTCAACCTCGTAGGGGATCCTCTTTCCCTCAGTGGCCTCTGGTTTTAAGAAATGTGATCAGTGTTCAAAAAATATGTCACTCACGAACACCCATGACTGGTTGTCTCAGGTGTTTAGGAGCTGACCATGATCCAGAGCTATGCTCCCTCTGTAAGAAGATGTCCTCCAAGACCACCTAGAGTCGTAAGCAGAAGCTGGATGATCTCTTCCGTAAGGCAGCCCCAGTATCCCCGGTAGCCTCCCGATCTTCGGCCCCGCAACCTCTGGAGTCTCCCAAGGCTCCTCCCCAGGTCCGGCGGCACTCTGACCAGGGGTCACCCGAATGCGAGCGAAGAAGAAGAAGTCTACGAGGACTCTGTTGGGGTTGGCAGACAAGAGTGAGAGGTCACGCGCCCGGTGTCTCAGCCCCCCTCGACAGTCTCTGGAGTCAGAGAGGGAGTGGCCCAGTAAGGTACCTTGTACCGATACGGAGGCCTCTGGCGAAGGCGCCTGGTCTCCCAAGGGTCGTCCCGGCAAGGACCCCCTCTCTTCCTTGACACCCGACCTGGTTACCCCAGCATCGGTGTCGCAGGGCCCCACTCCCGAGTGAGAGGCCCGGATGCTGGCCCTGGAGTGCAGCATTTCTGCATTCCTTGCTGCCTAGCAGGCGCTGATGCCTGGCCCCGCCGGCATGCGCCTCGAGACCGCAGGGATCTCGAGGATTCCCTGGGCTGCTGCAGTGACCTCCAAGAGCCAGAAGCCTCGTGAGGATCCTCGGTATGGGTCTCGATCTCTATCCTGGTCCTTGGGTGTGAGATCATCTCGGGCGAGCGCCTCCAGCTCCGGACAAGTTTTAGTCTCAGTGATCCAGCGTGGGTCACCGACTCATCTCGAGCTGCCTGACCTCGAGTCCTCCATGGACTACTCAGAGTGGAAGTCCAACGGGAAGATCTTCCCGGAGACTCGGTCCCACCGAGATCTCCCCTCCGACCCCTCCCCGCTCACCCAGAGGTGGCGGTCACCTCCCGAGGACACCTTCTTTCTGAAGTTCGTCCGGGACATGACACTGGCCCTGGCGCTCGCCACCGATCCGGAGGAGGAGCCCCACTCTGAGGTGCTTGATATTCTGCAATATGAAGCCCCTCTGAAAGAGGTGCTCTCGTTTCCGGTTCCTCCCATTCTGAACAGACTCCTCCTCTGCATATGGGAGACCACGGCCTCTCTCGATCATGAGTAAGCACCTGTACGCTATGTATAGGGTTCAGGGGGGCCCATGGTTTCGGAAAGCCCAGCTTCCCCACACCTCAATGGTGGTTGAATCGTCCATGCGGATGCTAAAGAGCCCGAAGACTCATTCGTCGGTCCCGCCAGGCAGAGAGTCTTGTACCCTCGACTCCTTCAGGCGCAAGACTTATCAGGGCTCCATGCTGTCATGCCGCATCAAAATTTTCCAATTGTAGATTGCAATGTTCTTCCGTGACCTCGCTAGAGAGCTTGGAGGCTTTGCAGCAGGCCTTGACAGAGACCATCTCCAGTATTTTCAGGCCCTCTCAAAGTCTGTTGGAGAATGCTTGAAGTACCTCTTGATGGCTTTGAGTCTTCCGCCCGGGTGGCGGCAGCTGGCATTGGAGCACACCGGCAGGCTTGACTCAAGTCCTCGGACCTGGAACAGTGGGTCCATGAGAAGCTTCTGGACGTCCCTTGCCTCGGGAGCAACTATTCAGCAAACCCATGGAGGATAACGCAGCGGAGATAGAGACAGAGTACGTGAGTCATACTCGCCTCTCCCGGAAAAGTTCCTCACTCCCCAGGAAGAAGCAGCAGAGCAAGAAGTCTTACTTCCATTGGAAAGGGCTCCCATACAGGTGCTACCCGGCCTATCTGCAGGCGTCTACCCCCGTTCAGGGCAAGACCCACGGTCCACAGCCCTCGTAAGCCGAAGTGTCCCAAGACCCAACCCCCGGCACTGGCTCAGCCACCCTCGGGGTTTTGACACCTTCAACATAGCCTCTCATCCTCTGGCAGGGTGGCTGTCCATCGGGGGTCATCTGGTCCATTTCTCCCACAGGTGTAGCTGGGTTTAAAAAAGGTTTGGACAAGTTCCTGGAGGAAAGGTCCATAAACCATTATTAAAAAGGGACCCAGGATATCACTGCTTGACCCAATACAAGCATTGTGGAACCTGTGTCTTTTGGGGAAACTGCTAGGTACATATGACCTAGATTGGCCACTGTTGAAAACAGGATACTGGGCTTGATTGTCCTTGGTCTGACTTAGTATGGCATATCTTATGTTGTTATCTGTAAACGGCCCCTGATCTTTGGAAGGGGTGGTATGGAAAAATGAAATAAATAAATAAAAATAAAAATCTCCACCGACGCCTGGGTCCTCCAGGTTGTTCGGGGGGGGGGGGGCTATCTTCTCAATCTGGACCAAGCCCCTCATCCATACGTCCCCGGGGAGCCAGGTCAGCTTCCCCAGCACCAAGCCCTCCTGAGTCAGAAGCTCGCAGGTCTCCTCGAGGACGGCGCAATAGAACCAGTCCCACCACACTTACGAGGATGGGGGTTTTACTTCTGATACTTCCTCGTTCCGAAGCAGACAGGGAACCTTCGGCCCATCCTCGACCTGCAGAACATCAACAGATTCCTTGTGCGGGAGAAATTCAAGATGCTCTCCCTTAGAACGTTACTGCCCTATCTCCAGCAGGGCGATTGGCTATGCTCCTTGGACTTAAAGCATGCTTACTCACGCATCCTCATCTATCCCAAACACTAAAAGTACCTCTGCTTCATTGTTCAGGGAAACCATTACCAGTACAGGGTACTTCCCTTTGGCCTCACGTCCGCCCCGCTGGTTTTCACAAAGTGCCTGGCCGTGGCTGCGGCCCACCTACGGATGCAGGGCACCTTCATCTATCCATATCTAGATGACTGGCTCGTAACAGGGGGCATGGCCTCTGAAGTCAGGCAGGCCACGGACTGCACCATTCGCCTTCTGGAGTATCTCGGGTTCGTGATTAATTACCCAAAGTCCCACCTCACTCCACTTCAGTCCCTGGAGTTCATCGGGGTTCACTTGGACACCCTTCGGGCCATTGCTTTTCTTCCTTATGATAGGGCAGACCGCCTTGTGTCCCTGGCTCTGAAGTGCGGTGCTGCAGCACTGTCTCGGCCCAGACGATGCTTCAACTTCTCGGCCACATGGCCTCCATGGTCCATGTCATGCCCGATGTCCGTCTCAACATGCGGGCGACACAGTGGTGCCTCCGAGCGCGAGCGCAATAGGGGCAGTTGACTGGCCGCCTTCGAGACCCCATCTCGGTCTCTCCCAGTGTGGCGGAGTCTTTCACTTGGTGGCAGGAGTCTCGGAAGCTGCTTTGAGGTATGTCCTTCCAAGCTCCGGCGCATCAGATGGTCTTAACAACTGACGCCTCCCTGGTGGGCTGGGGAGCCCACTGCGAGGGGTGATGCACTCAAGGGACCTGGTCCCTTGAGGAGTCCCGGCAGCAGATCAACCTGCTGGAGTTCTGAGCCATTCGCCTCGCTCTCAAGGTTTTCAGGGACCGCCTGCAGCGCCGAGCAGTGCTGGTCCAGACGGACAACCAGGTCACAATGTTCTGTGTGAACAAACAGGGAGGTACCGTCTCCTACAGCCTCTGTCTGGAGGCGACAGCCCTATGCTCCTTTGTGGTGAGCTGGGGCTTGACCATCTGGGTCACTTAACCTCCTGGGTCAGGACAATACATTGGCTGACTGGCTCAGCAGAGTCCTTTGGCCGCATTAGTGGTGCCTGTGTCCCCTGACAGCGCAGCGGCTCTTACAGCATTGGAGGACTCCAGACCTTGACCTCTTTGCCAGTCCTATGAATTTGCAGCTCCCTCAGTTCTGTGGTCCCCTCCCACACCCGGGCAGGGTGGCCCCAGATGCTTTCCTTATCTTGTGGGAAACGGGCCTGCTATATGCCTCCTCCCCTGCGCCTCTCATTGCCCGGAACTTTCTCAGGGTCCAGCGGGCCTCTGTGATTCTCATAGCCACGAGGTGGCCCAGGCAGCCTTGATTTCCCCTGCTGCTCCGTCTCTTGATGGAGCCCCTGGTCCCGCTTGGGTTCTCACCAGAGCTGCTGACGCAGGAGGAGGGTCTGCTTCTCCACCCCAATCTGAGGTCCCTATCCCTCACAGCTTGGCAGCTGATTGGGTAGCTCTAGCCTCCTACCATCTTCCTGTGGAGATTGAGGACATTCTTTTGGCCTCACGAAAGGACTCGACCAGACAGGCTTATGCCTTCAAGTGCCGTCTGTTCTCGGTGTGGTGCTCGGAGCTCCGAGCGAACCCATTTTCATGCCCTATCAGTTTGGTCTTGCAGTTCCTGCTCCACCTCTCGCAGTCTGGGCTGAAGTCTAACTTGGGCAGGGTTCACTTGAGTGCCATCTCAGCGAACCACTATCCCATCGAGGGCAACCGCTTCTCTCTGGTTTCATGCGATGCCTGCTCCTTTCCAGGCCTCCTACCTGCCCTCCTCTGGTAACATAGTAACATAGTAAATGATGGCAGATAAAGACCAGCATGGTCCATCTAGTCTGCCCAGCAAGATGGCAAGAGTAGGTGGAATGGGACCTCAATGTGGTCCTCATGCAGCTGACCAAGCTGCCCTTTGAGCCCATGGCTATCTGCCCGCTGCGATATCTGTTGTGGAAAGTGGCCTTCCTGGTGGCTCTCGCCTCCACCCGGAGGGTCAGTAAACTCCAGGCGCTGATGGCTAAGGCACCGTACATGAGGTTTTATAAGAACAGGATGGTCCTATGGACTCGCCCCAAGTTCCTCCCAAAGGTTGTCTTGGATTTTCATCTCAATCAAGAGATCATGCTGCCCACCTTCTTCCCGAAGCCCCATGCTGACCCAGTGTCGGTGATTCTCCACACCCTGGATTGTAAGAGGGCTCTCTCTTTCTACCTACAGCGGACTTGGGATCACCGCAGATCCGGACAGCTTTTCGTCTCCTTCGATCCTAGCCGTCTAGGGTTGGCGGTCACCAAACGTACCTTGTCCATCTGGGTGGCAGACTGCATCGCCTTTGCCCAGGTCCAGGCCAGATTTCCCTTGACCGCCAAGTCACGTCTCACAATGTCCAAGTGATGGCAATGTCGGTTGCAAGCCTGCGCTCAGTGCCACTGGCAGACATCTGCCGGACCTCTACGTGATCCTCCACTCACACCTTCGCGGTGCATTACTGACTGGAGATGAAGTCCCATCGGGACACCGCCTTCGGCCAGGCTGTACTTTGTAATCTGTTTGGGGTTTAAGCAACTCCTGCCTTCCGACCCTTCTTGTTCCGGCCACCGGGAGTTTGACCATCCATGGATCCGGGGTCCTGGCAACTGCTCATGGCGCTGCCATGCTTTTTCCTGCAGGTCTTCCGTAGCTTTTAGCTAGGGAGTCCCATATGTGAGGACTGACTTCCTGCTTGTTCCTGGAGAAAGCGTAGTTACTCACCTATAACAGGTGTTCTCCAGGGACAGTAGGAATCAGTCCTCACAAGCCTTCCTCCTCCCCTTGGAGTTGCTGTATATTTTTGCCATCTTCTTGAAAGGGCTATAGCTATGGCACCTGACTGAGTAAGATGGCACCTTTGGGTGGGAAGGGGACCATGCATGTGTGATGGCATTCCCAAAGGCTTTCTTTGAAAGCTGGGAAATGTTCCGCGCAGGCTCCGTCAGTGCCGACGTCACCCATATGTGAGGACTGATTCCTGCTGTCTCTGGAGAACACCCGTTACAGGTGCGTAACTATGCTTAACCCTTTCTCTTAGCTATCTACTGTAATTCACCATATCACTTTTCCACTTGCCTCTCTTTTTCAAAAGTGGGGTTTGTTCATCCCAAGTCAGGTCTGTCGGGCTAACTGGTAGTCTGGGCAGTCAAGGAGGGTGTGGATTATTTAAAGTTCTGATTTTTCTGTGTGGTGCATCCTTCTCAGATGACACAGGTAGCTGTGGATCCCCTTCCCATTAGTGGCAGTTCAACAGCTTAGAGGGAGCCTTGCCAATGTAGTGGCAACATGCCCAGGCAGCCCAGCCACTGGCAAGGTGCTTTGTCACCTTCTTTACCCGATGCCACAAGCAATTGCTTCAATCTCTCCTACCCCTTCTGACAGTCCTGCTCTGAGTTGTTTAGTTATCCAACACAGTTCTTCCCTCACCCATATGCTGTCCTGTGAACTTTTTTTTTTCTGTTCTCCTCTTTAATGCTGTCACTTTGAAAAAAAAAGTTCTCTATGTACTGACACTTCTCTTACTATTGTCCCCACCTGGAGGCTCCCTTCTGACTGCATTCCCCTTTTGCTCTCTTTCTTGTCATCTTATTTGTCCCCTCTGAATAATATTCTGGTACAAAGTACCAAAGAAACTTTGAGGCTTTTATGGACATTTCTAATACTTAATTGCAGTATTGGTGGGAAAAACTGTGTAGATAGTAGTGATGTATGAATTGCAGAGATTCTCTTAAAATAAATTCTAGTTTCCATTGCTATATTTTCTAAACGGAATGAAAAAAAATGGATTAAGAAGGATTCTGAATAAAATCTAAAAGCTAAAGAAGCTTTCTAGTCACTGATTTCCTCACACATAGTTATACCTCATACACAGACTTCTTGGGCATTATATAGGAAGAGTTGACCTCTGGCATATCGCAGATGGTTCTTGAAGACTGCATCTGAAGTTGAAACTGATTTTCCTAAGTCTTTTGACTGCTGTGCTTAGGCAAATATTGGTAAGTTTTTATAGGAAAGACTAGCTTACATAGCACAATCTGTAGCGTTAAGTCTGCCAGTTTAAAAAAAATCAGCATCCAGTATTTTCTTGAGAGCAGCAGCATAGCTTCAGCTCTTTAAGATGTTCGTGGTACCTTTTGCATGCTGAGCGGGGACAGAAGGAAGAAGGATCTGACACACTGAAGTCAACATCCTACCACTGATAGCACTGGAAAATGAATGATGATTCAAAAGTCGGAACACAGGTCTATATTTGAAGTGGTACAGTTGTGAATCATCAGAAGTCAGGCTTCATATAAGTGAAGACTTCATGTATTGGAAATGAAAGTTTAGTTTATGTGTATGGTAAAAAAGAACTTAACTATTTTGTACTTTATATTTTAGCAGCTGCCAGGGTAAAGGTTAAATTACCTAGCATATTCCTTTCAAAGGAATCTTTTTAGACAGCACTAGAGTACAGCGGGTATTTGTGGATGCCAATGACATCCTGGGAAAGTACGGGGGACAGATTCTGGAAGCCACATTTAAGCTTTTAGATAGACAATTGAAATCCAGAGCCTTCAGGATAGCATTTTCAGAGATGCTGTCCATTCCACGTGCAGGACCCAAGAGGCAGGTGGCTCTGGAGTCTCAATGCATGGATGAGATGATGGTGCAGGGAAGAGGGATTTAAATTTGTTAGAACTGGGCAACATTCTGAGGAAGGGAGAGCTGATTAAAAAAAACAAAAGGTCTGCACCTTAAACCGAGGTGAAACCAGGTTGCTGGTGCTAACGTTTGAAAATGAGATTGCATTTTTTCTAAATAGAACTTGCGGGGAAAGCAGACAGTTGCTTAGGAGTGCATTGTGTGAAGTAAGGTATCTTCAAAGGATGCTATCAAAATAGGGGTGTTAGGGCAACCCATAGAGAGGTTGAGTTAAAAGACTGAAAATTATCCTTCTTGACTGTTAAGTAAGTTGTAGATAGAAAATAAAAGCATACTTTGAAATGTCTGTATACAAATGCTAGAGCCTAAAAAAATTAAGATGGGAAATTGGAATTTCTAGCACAGAACGAAGAGGTAGATTCAATAGGTATTTAAGACCTGGTGTAAGAAGGATAACTAATAGAATATTGTGATACCAGGGTACAAATTAAATGGCAGTGATACAGTGAATACAACTGGTGGAGGGGTGGTGCTATGTGCTAAAGAGAACATTGAGTCAGAATAAAGGTTCTATGGAAAATGGAAATTCAATGTATGAAAGGCAAGAGAATAGTGTTGCGGAGTATACTACCATTCGCTTGGCCAGAAAGAACAGACAGAAGATGAAATGTTAACAGATACCAGGGAAACTAACAGATTTAGCAACACAATAATAATGGGTGACTTCTGTTACTCCAGTATTGACTGAATAAATGGCATGTCAAGAAATGCTAGTGTAGGTTTGAAATAAATGACTCCTTCATGGAACAGCTGGCTCAGAGGAGGAGGAGCTGTTTTAGATCTAGTCCTTATTAGAATGCAGGATTTGGTGTGAGAGGTAATGGTGTTAGAACTTTTTGACAGTAATGGAGGGTGAGCTTGAAATGCTTCATTTTCCCTATTCAGCCTCCCTTGCAGTCTGCTCTGGCTTTGAATAACAAAAACTTGTGACTTGATGAATTGCTATTAATCTCTGCCTCCATTTGGCCTCCAAGTGAAATTGACTCCAAAGTGAAAGAAAACACAGACCGAGCATAGTGATAAATCCTTACCAATAGTTTGATGCAGTATATTGCCCGCCACCCTCCCTCTCAGAATAATGCATATTTTTGTTTTGATTATGTGAATGGATAGCTCATTAAGATTTGCCATACTGCATCAGACCAAAGGTCCATCAAGGCCAGTATCCAGTTTCCAGCCGTGGCCAATGTAGGTCACAAGTACTTGGCAGGGTCCCCAAAGGGACTGATTCCATGCTGCTTAAGCCAGGGAGACCCTAAATGGCACCTTGTCTGGTCCAGGTAGCCAAATAATTGGACACCTACAGTTCTAGAATCAGGAAAACTCTTGAATATTTATCTGCTCCCTGGAATGTAAAACCATGGTATAAGCTTTTTTTAAGAAGCTGCAACTCAAAAAATGTATGTCTGCTGTAATTTGATTGCCTGGTTCATAAATGCTTTTATGTAGGTGTTTGTCCACAGCAGGTATCTCCTGCACATTGGGCCTCCAGCTCAATTTGAATCAGGGCTGGAATCCTGGTGCCATGAGCTTTCATTTCTAACTACTATCAAATTTGAGAAAATTGCCTTCCATTGGCATACCAAGGCAAGTAAAATTTAAAACCAGAATAAAACATGATTACATCAATTTTTCATTACAATTAGCAATAAAAACAAACTGAATGGCAGTAAAAGAAAATACTGCCAAGTCCATCCCAGATTAACCTTACCTATAAGCTAGGAAAATGCTTGCACAAATAGCAATATCTGCAAAATCTTCTGACAGGGAAGATTAGATTTGACCCATAAATCAGCAGGAAGAGAACTCATTAGTAGAGAAGCAGAACAGTTAAACATAGTTTTTGTAGCAGACCCTAGTTTTCTACCTATTGCTGAAGGAATCATCAAAATTTTAACGAGGAATGAAATTTATGCATAGGAATATAATAGCTTAAAGCCTTCATCCAATATGCTGCAGTCAACATATGCATTCACTCGAAAACTAAGGTCAAAACCTTAAAATAAATTGGACTGGAGGGGCAATAAGGAATATCCTATCTAGATGTGTGAGTTTTTGCACTCCTGGCAGCACATGAAGTCTGAGAACCACTGGTTTGTTAACGTCGCTTTATAAGGGTCCTGTGCAGCCTGAAACCAACCAGTATTTCTCAGTCTCCAGTAGATGAAGGAAACAGAAACTTGTGCAGTCTGCAGCTAGCCTGTTGGGATCCTTCTGAGTCCTCTTTAAAAAAATAAATAAATAAAGGACTGAAACGAGCAAAGAAGTCTAACTTGGGTCAGGCAAGACATGGATTGCAGAACCTGGGGTACTGGGTTCCTTCTCCCCCCCCCCCCCCTCACAGCTTCCCTCTGGCATTTGAGGGGGGCCAGTGGTTGAGCCCAAATCTGAGTACAGATCTGCCTTTCCTTTGTTCTGCTTAAAGTTTAAAAAAAGAAAACAGGAAGGGAACAAACAGCAGTGGTCTGAGGCAGGGGGAAAGCTGGTGATCACCAGCTTTCTGGTGGTGGGAGCAAGTCATTCGCACTATGAGGAGGAGAGAGGTCACATGGCCTCATAGCCTGATCACAGCAGTCACTGCATGGCCTGCAGGGTATGTCGGACTGTGCTCTCCAAAGCCTTTTTTGCTGCAGTTACAAGAAGGAGCAGCTTATGGCAGAGACATTGTTACAGACAAGTCCCAGTCTACTGCAAGAGAAGCATGTGGGTCTGGGGAATGGCACCAGGCCCCACCCAACTGTGGCATTGGAGAAGGCCCAGCCAGTTTGTATGAGAATGGCTGCCTTTTTAACGGATACACTGGCCTTTCTACAGCAGTGAGCCAAACCACTTAGATGGTTGCCCGAGTGGGAGGTTAGCCTCTAACTCCCCATGGGTGAGGGTCAAGGGGCATTGTCTCCATGTTGGGAGACTGTTTTCTTCCCAGAATTTGTTCTCTTTCTGCATCAGACTTTTTGCCTGAGAACAGGACAGAGGAGTGGCTTGAAGGGGTTCCTTCATTGGGGAGCTAACCATGTTATCTGAGAATCTTCTCCTGGGAGCAAAGAGGCCTTGCAGAAATTGGGAGGAAGATCTGGAAGAGAAGGGCTTAGAGCAATCAGCAGATTCTTTGGATCTGTTGGAGGGTCTTTTTTCCCTGATGGACATGGCTCCTGAGGAGGATCCACAAGAGGGGGAACTCTCAATTAAGGAGGACCCCGCCATCAGTGTATTTTTCATAGGAATGAGCTTTCATCTTTAATAGCACAAAACTTAGCGGCCATTTGAATATCTCCGAGGACTGTTCAGCGACGAAGACTTCTCTGGATGACCCTTTCTTTAAGAAATTCTAGATCCTTTCCTTTCCTTTTCACAGAGCCATTCAAGACATAATTGCCATGGAGTGAGACACTCCTGATGCTGGTCTGTGGGTTGGCAAGATGATGTCAAACTAGTATCCTGTGCCCCTAGAAGAGAAGGAAAGGTTTCCTTTACCAAGGGTTGATGTGCTTGTCTCAGCAGTGACTAAGAAGACCACCATCCCGGGGGAGGGGTGGTGTGGTTGAAAGAGTCACAGGACTGTCACTTTAGAGACCTTGCTGAAACAATCTGTTGAGGTCACGGCCTTAACACTGCAAATGGCTGGCTGTGTTTTATGTTTATTTATTGAGCTTGATACACCACACCTTCAACAAGGATAAAAGCACAGTGTACAATTAAAAATGCAATAAAAGGTTGGTGAAAAGGAAAAGAGTGCCATTGGTTTGACAGGAAAGTGAACATTCATGCAGGGAGGGCAAGTACAAGAAAGACAGCAGAGAGCGGAGGGGTTAGGGAACAGACTGAGGAAGATCGAAAGCTTTTTGAAAGAGGTAGGTCTTGAAATTGGTTTTAAACTTAAGGAAAGAGATTTCTAGCCAAAGGTCAGGGGGGTAGGCCATTCCACAGGGCAGGTCCTAGAAAGTATGTTGGAGTTGCGTGTTGATTCTAACCAGGCTTGGGAAGCAGAGGGTAATTGAAGGTGGTTGGCATGTAAAGATCGGAGAACACGATGTGGATTGTGAGTCTGAAGAGAATCCGAGTTGTAAGTAGGGGTTCCAGTGTGCAGTGCTTTGTGAACGAGGATAAGAACCTTGTAATGGAGAAGGTATTGCAGAGGAAGCTAATGTAAACAGATCAAAATAGGGGTAATGTGATCATAACAAGTATGGACCAGGATGCGGGCAACGGTATTTTGGATGTGTTGTAGGCGTTGAAGCCGGTATTGGGGGAGACCAAGGAAAACAATACTGCAGTAGTCTAGCCTAGACATGATAAGGGCCAGAAGAAGTGTAGTGAGAGAGGTGAAGGAGAGAAAGGGGCAAATGGCATGGGTTTGATAGAGATAAAGAAGAGACCAATGGGCAAGTGAAGAAAGGTGGGCCTGAAAGGAAAGGATGGAGTCCAGCATGACTCCTAGGTAGCAAAGGGAATAGGACCAGAGGGGAATGATGGACCCAAGACAGAAGGGGAAAAACTGGAGAGGGGGAACCAGATAGTTGTGTTTTTGGATGGGCTAAATTGCAGAAAGTTCTCAGAAAGCCAAGAAGAGATACAGGAAAGACATTTATTTAGAGGAGAAGGATTCGGAGCAGAGGGGTCCGTGTGGTGCAGAAGAATATCATCAGTGTACTAATATGCTGAGATACCGTGCTGTTGGACAAGAAGAGTTAGGAGAATCAGAAAAATATTGAAAAGGAGGGGTGCCAATACCGAGCCCTGTGGAATACCGCAGGGGAGTGGTAGGGCAGAAGAAGAAGAGAGGTCAACTGTGATGGAGAAGTACCTTTGGCAGAGAAAGGAATGAAGTCAGTGGTGTACAGTGCCATGAATCCAAAGAGTGTGCAGGCATGTGAGAAAAGTGGTGTCTACAAGATCAAAAGCTGAAGACAGATCCACAGAAACACCCAGGGAAATATCACCACGCTCATGTGAGCAGTGGATTTAATTTAGAAAAGAAGACAGAATAGTTTCTGTGCTATATCCAGGACAGAAACCAGACTGGTGGGGATGCAGGGCATGTGTGGCATCAAGGTGAGCTGTGAGAAGACTAGTTTTTTGAGTATCTTAGATAAAAATGGAAGGGTGGATACTGGACAATAGTGAGCTGAGACAGAGGAATCCAGGGATGGATTCTGAAGAAGGGGTTTGACCAGAGCATGCTTCCACGGGGAAGGGAAAGATACCGGAGGAGAGGCTGTTGTTAAGTAGAGAGAGAATTGGGAGCAGGAGGGCCTGTGGTGCCTGCGTGACCAGGACCTGTCTGAGGTGATCACAGAAGCTTCCTGAGAGTGGTCTCTTGGCCTCCAGTGACCTCTCTTAGACAGCAAGATTGGAGTCAGGGTCAGCCTTTTTGGCAGGTGCTCTGACCTGATTAGGACCTCTGCCAAGAACATGGGAATGGCAGTTGTCTCATGATGTCTTTGACTGTGAGATTGATCAGTGGACATGGCTTTGAAGGTGCATGTAAGTAAGCTCCTCTTTAAAGGAAAATCCCTTTTCTTCAAGTCCTCCCTGGAAGCCAATTTATCCGTTGGCGAAGGGCTGTGAGAACTCGAAGGTTCCTAAGCGTCTTGAGGATAGGCCATGAGGGGCAGGACATTCTTCTTCCTCATTGGGTCTGTTTCAAGATTCTCGAATGTTTTTCAGTTGGCATGGTCGGGTTCTGCTCAGAGGTCCAGATTTCTGCCTAGGGAGCCAGTCCGTTTGAGGATGCAAGTTTTCCTAATAAAAGTTGGTGGGTCCTCATGGGGGTCCTGTTGGTAGGTGGACTCAGATCACGTCAGACCAGTGGGTGCTGAAGGTGATACAAAACAGCTATGCCCTGCAGTTTGCCCACTCCCTTTCTTATGCTTTTATGGAATCATCTTGCTGGGTGCTGGGGGAGGCTCGGGTGGTTTGAGACATGCTCGAGCAGTTGTTGCTCTTCAGGGTGGTGGTGCATTCCTCTGGAGAAACAGAGTTGCAGTTAGTACTTTTATCTATTTAGTAGTTCCCAAGAAATTTCTACAGTTTATGGTACCGATAAATAATTTTCAGTTTCAGGTTCTGCCCTTTGGGTTGACCACAGCACCTGAGATCCCAACGTAATGGTGGTGGTAGCATCTGCCTTGCGGAGGAAGGGGGATTCTCGATGATTAGTTGATTTTGGCAAAGTTTTTTCAGGAGAGTTGGCAGGCCCCAGATCATGTGGTACAGTTTCTCCGTGAGGTTGGGACATTAATTTTGTGAAGAGTTGGTAGGAACCCTCTCACTTCTCAACACCAAAACAGGCAGGATTTCTCTGACGGAGCCCAGGATGCTGAAGTTACAGGCTCAGATTTGAGGCCTCTTACAGTTACAGTGCCCCAGGATCTGGGATTATCTCTAAGTGTTGGGGTCTGTGGCAAAGACCTTGGATTCCCCTCCAGAAAATGCTGCTGTTATAGTAGTTGTCACAGTCTCTGTGGATATGCATTCCCTTGCAGGGGCAGCTAGGGAGAGTCTCTTCTGGTGGCTGGATCTGAAGAAGGTCTTAGCAGGTATGTCCTTGGAGCCTCCGGAGTGAGTACTGATCACTACAGACATCAGCCTGAATGACTGGGGTGCCAACTGTCTGGCTTAGGTATCTCAAGATCAGTGGACTAAAGAACAGAATAGTGATCAAATCAATAATTTGGAAATAAGAACAGTGTTTCTAGCTCTACAGGCTTTCCTCCAATTGCTCTAATATTGATCTGTATAGATTTTGTCTAACAATGCAATGACATTCACTTACATCAATCTCCAGGGTGGCACAAGAAGTGCTCTGGTGGTGGAAGAAGTGGCTCCTCTTCCCAGGTGGGTGGATATTCTGCTAGAGGGGCTATCGGCAGTGCATGTGGCCGAAAAGGAAAAACGTTCTGATGGATTTCCTGAGTCATAAGAATATAAGACATGCCATATTGGGTCAGACCAAGGTCCATAAAGTCCAGTAGCCTGTTTCCAACAGTGGCCAATCCAGGTCACAAGTACCTGGAAGGTTCCCAAAAAGGTACATAGGTTCCGCAGTGCTTGTCCCAGGGTAAGCAGTGGATTTCCTGGATACTCTCTAATAATGATTTATGGACCTTTCCTCCAGGAACATGTATAAATCTTTTTCAAACCCAACTACACTAACAGCTTTTACTACATCTTCCAGTAAAGAATTCTAGAGTTTCATTACGTGCTGAGTGAAAAAAATATTTTTTCTTATTACTATTAAATGGGTTACATTGTAGCTTCATTGCATGTCCCCTAGTCTTTCTACTTTTTGATGGAGTAAACAACCTATCTACATTTACCCGTTCTACTCAATTCATTAATTTATAGTCCTCTATCATATCTCCCCTCAGCTGTCTCTTTTCCAAGTTGAAGAGCCCTAACCTTTTAAGCCTCTCCACAAAGGGGTATCCTTCCAAACCCTTTACCATTTTGGTGACTGTAATCTGTACATTTTCTAATTCTGATATATCGTTTTTAAGATATGGTGACCAGAATTGCACAGAATATTCAAGGTGCAGTTGTATTCAAGAGGGAGGAGTGGCCCAGTGGTTGGGACAGGTTACTTCAGGCCGGAAGGCTGGGGGTTCGATTCCCACATGGAGACAAGGAACCTCAGGCCGGAGGTACTGGGGTTTCTAGTCCCATGGCCACTCCTTGTGGCCTTGGGCAAGCCACTTAACCCTCCATTGCCTCAGGTACACTTAGATTGTGAGCCTTCGGGGACAAGGGAATAAAAAGTACCTGTTAGTATACATGTAAACCGCACTGATTCTAAAGAGCGCAGTATAAAAAAGAAAGAAAGAAAGAAAAATAAATAAAATAAAAATCATGAAATGATACAGATACATTATAATATCCTTGGTTTTATTCTCCATTCCTTTCCTTATGATTCCTATCATTCTATTTGCTTTCTTGGCTGCTGCTGCACACTGGGCGGGAAGGTTTCAAAATATTATCCAAGATGACGCCTAAATCTTTTTCCTGGGTGGTGGTTCCTAATGTGGAACCTTGCATTGTGTAACTGTAGTTTGAGCTGTTCTTTCCTAGGTGCATAAATTTGCACTTGTCCACTTTAAATTTCATCTACCGTGTGGACATCCAGTCTTCCAATTTATCAAGATCCTCTGGAAAATGTTCACCATTCTCTTGTGTTTTAACAACTTTTGAATAGTTTTGTGTCATCTGAAAATTTGGTCACCTCTCTCGTTATTCCCATTTTCAGGTCTTTTATGAATATGTTAAAAAGCAGCAGGCCCAGCACAGATCCCTGGGGTACTCCACTATCACCTTTCTCCATTGAGAAACTTGGCCATTTAGCCCTACTCTCTGCTTTCTGTCTTTTAATCAATTCCTGAGTCACAATAGTACACTATAATATCCCATGACTTTTTAGTATGCCAAGGGTCTTTCTTGAGGGACCTTGTCAAAGGCTTTGTGAAAATTCAGATACTCTATAACAGGCATGTCCATCTTCGAACAGGTCGTGATTAACCTTTTCCGGCCAAAAGTGCCAGTGATCTACCACCATGAAAATTAAGTTTCAAATTAGTTTCAAATTAAATTTTAACCCTATAAAGTTGGAGGATTCCCCCCCCCCCCATTTTTTATGAACCTTCTGTCATTTACTTGGATGTGATCAGCTGTTAAGCAAATTAAACAAAAACAAAACAGAGAGACGAAGATCCAGTAAGAACTGCGAGGGGAAATGGAAAGTACATTTTTTCTTAAAGTTTTATTGAGTAATAACTTTCTTTAACTGTCTTAACTTTCTTTAACTTTTATTGAGTAATTTGTGTTAAATTTAGGTCGAGTATTGATCCAGGCTGATCTTGCACAATCTTTAATATTTCGCTCTTGCTCATTAGTGAGACGTCTGAGCCTGTATTTCATCCACCAGCTTTTTAAAGTTGGGTGAATATTGCGTGAGGGCCAGTCTCAGGGAATCCTGGAGATGTTCATCTGTCATGTTGGAACGTTGTGTACTCCTTGTCATTTTCAGATGGGAAAACGCAGATTCACACAAATATGTTGAACCAAAACAGGAGTGTACAGCTTCACTGCATCTTCTCAAGTTGGGAAATTTGTCTTTAGGCATTAGCTTCCAAAACGATTCTTGCTCAGCATGGGTCTTGAGAAAAATGTCATTTTTAAGGGTTAATATTTTGTTTTCAAGAGATGGCTTGTTCAATGAGTAATTTTTACTGATAGCAGCTGCAGTTTCTTTAATGTCCACATCTACTTTGAATGGGTATGACAAGTACTCCACAACTGTTCCAATTTTTTGGAAGTCACTGAATCTATTTTCGAATTCCTGGATAACAGAACAGATTTCTGTCACATACTTCTCGTTCTGAAAAACAAAATTTGGGTATTGTCCCAGATGGTCCTGCGTATTAGGAAAATGATCAAAAGTATTGTTTGCAAGGTCAGTCATCATTAGCTCAAATTTGCTCTTGTAGAATGAAACTATACTCATCTCGCCAATGCATTTGTTTTTACCTTGTAGTTCAAGGTTCATATCACTTAGTTTGCCTGTAAAGTCAGCGAGACATGCCAGATCACATAACCACTCCTCATCTTCCAACTCTGCTTGGTCATCTCCCCTCTCCTTCAAAAAACCTCTTATTTCATTCAGCAAATCACAAAATATTTGCAGAAATTTGTGCCTACTTAGCCACCTTACATCTGTGTGCAAAATGATTTCCGCTGCCCCTTCATCAAGAGTAAGATTGAAAAGCTGTCTTTGAAGTGATCTTCCACGAACTGAATTTACAATTTTGAAAGTGATGTCCATGACACTCTTTGTATTGAGTCTCTTGCTTGCCAAAACTTGCTGATGAATGATGCAGTGGTAAGAAAGGAAATCTGGGAAGTCGTCATGCTGTCTACAGAGGGCTATGAAACAGTTAACCTCACCTGTCATTGCTCTTGCTCCATCAGTAGTGATGGAAACAAGTCTATGCTATGGAAGATTACACTTTGTCACAAAAGAATGGAAAGAACTGAATATTTTCTGACCGGTAGTTCTCCCTTTTAAAGAAATCATTCCGGAGAGAGACCAGCTTTACCTGGGAGCTGCCGCGGTACTTTCATCTACGCGGAGCAGTGCTGTAGGAGGGAGTTGGAGACCTGGTGGCACAGCTGCAGGCACTCAATGGACGTTCCTGCCTTGGAGGACCCCCCTCGACCCACATAAAGCTCTGTGGGTGCAGTACACTTTTGAGAGACACCAGCTTTACCTGGGAGCTGCTGCGGTACTTTCATCTACGTGGAGCAGTGCTATAGCAGGGAGTTGGAGACCTGGTGGCACAGCTGCAGGCACTCAATGGACGTTCCTGCCTTGGAGGACCCCCCCTCGACCCACATAAAGCTCTGTGGGTGTTACTCGCAGCCTGCGAGTCGCGGTCTGCGTGGTCGTGTCCTAAGGGGCATGTCACAAGGGGTAAGGCACGCCCCTTCTGCGCTCCTTCGGCGCTCACGAGAAGCTCTCGAGGGTGTTTGGTGCTACAGTGATTTGTCCATGGGAAAACGGAAAGTGAAGTTGGCTGTTAAATCTGGGTCTGGTGATGCCGAGCAAGGAGGTAAGGTGGTTGGTCCCAAGGACAAACATGTATCGTCACTACCGCCTGCAAAGATATCGCCGGATGGAGTTTCTTTAAGCCCCGAATTTTGGTTACCGCCTCCTTTTCCCCAGCCACTCTCTTCCTCTACTTTCCTCGACGCTCTTCCGGAGGCTGCAGCCTCGCTTTTGAGACCTGTTAGCCCGGCTACCTCTGAACAGATTGTTCCTCTTCCTACAGGAGAGGTAACTCTTGTGGATATTTGGACTGCAATTCAACAAATTGATAAGCGTTTATCTTCAACTGTTTCGTCTCTATGTAGTTTTACTAGTGATGTAGTTGATAAATTTAAAGATGTTGATAAACAGATAAGTTCATTAGTTCAGATCTCTGCCCGTGTTGATTCTCATCTCCAAACTGGTTTAAATAGTAATGTTGCCTTAATTAAAGATTTTTCCGCAGTTTCCCATCGCGTGGAGATGTTGGAAAATCAGCATCGGGCAAGAAATCTACGTTTTCTTAATTTTCCTTCAACTCACTTATTGTCTCCTGAAATTTTGTTGCAGAAATATTTTTCTGAGACCTTACAATTGAAAGGCTCTTTAGATGTAGTGCAAGTTTATTCGTTTTCCTCTGGTGGTCGAGCGACGTCTCCTGTGGAGGGAGTTTCTGCTCCTTCTGATCAGTCAGTCGTTCAGAACTTAACCGCCTTTTTGGAGGATTCTTTAGATGTCATATCCAAGCGCTGCACTGTTGTTGCAACATTTGGCTCTGAATCTGTTAAATTATCTGTGCTAAAAGCTTACTTTAAGCACAGGGATGCCTTATTTTGTGGGTCTAGACTCCAAATATTCCCAGATGTCGGCCGTTCTACACAGCTTAGGCGTAAACAATTCTTGGAATTGAGAGCTAGAGTTGTCGCTCTGGGAGAGTCCTTTTTTCTAAAATTTCCCTGTCGCTGCTTGGTTATTTACCAAGGGCAAACTTATGCTTATACTGATGTGTTACAGTTACAGAAGTTTCTGACTGTGAAGGAATTGGCTGAGAAGTAGGTTAGCGGAATATTTTGTGCTCCCTAATGTGGAGTTTATTTAAACTCTTAATTGCTAGTAATGTTCACATTTTCTTTTGATACTGTTGATTATCTCTCCTTGATGTGTACTTATTTTTTGTGGAATTGTTTTTCTTGAATTTTATCCTGTATACCTGGAATTGTTTTTCTTTCACTAGTTTTTTGTATTCAGGAAAAAAAACCTTAAATAAAAAATTAAAAAAAAAAAAAAAAAAGAAATCATTCCAAGTACAGTCAAACCTCGGTTTTCATTTGCCCCGGTTTTCATACGCTTCGGTTTTCAACGTCTTTTTTGACTGAGATTTTGTCCCGGTTCTCATACATCGCTTCAGTTTTCAACGTCTTTTTTGACTGAGATTTTGTCCCGGTTCTCGTACATCGCCTCGGTTTTCGTAAAGTACAGTACTGTAAATACATACACCCTCGTGCTGCACACCGGTCTGTATACACTGCCAGAACGCCCGCCCGGTCCCGGCAGCACTGCCCCCCGGACTCACCGATCGCCAGCGTGATGAGAAGCGAAAGCCAGCTGAGCACGTAAATGAAACACATCCTCGAGCCCGGTCAGAGTTAGAGAGGCAAGGATTGCGCGGAGAGGAAGGCCCCGATCTCGTCCACCGCCTACCCATTCTCTAGAGCGCCCCCTCAGGCTCGGAGGTAGCAGGGAAGAAAAGCTGTCAACGTAAGCAGGAGATGTTGCATGAATGTGGGAGGCAGTTCTTTCTCTTGCAGGGTACTTCTGAAGCTATATCATTAAGATTTTCTGCCATTCTGACGCATTGAGCAGATAATGTAAAGGTATTTTAATGGGCTGAATCCAATATGATTCCGAAGAGAACTGGGCACAGCAGCTTGTCAGGGGTGGCTAAGGCCAGATGCTAACATACTGTACTGTACAGTACTGTACTTAGCTTGCTTTCAGTGATGTTAAATGTTCATTTATCCATTTCATTAGTCATTTATATTTATTTCTCATTATTTTCTGTATGTAAAAATGTAGTTATTCTCTATAAAATGTATTTTTTGTGAATATTTTTGGGTGTCTGGAACGGATTAATTGGATTTACATTATTTCTTATGGTAAATATTGCTTCAGTTTTCATACGTTTCGGTTTTAGTCAGACTTTTTCGAACGGATTAATCATGAAAACCGAGGTTTGACTGTAGTTCTTTTTTAACACTGAAGTCTTCAAAAACCATCCGGATAAAGACTAGTAACTGGGCAATGTCTCTTATGTCTGTGGATTCATCCAGTTGGAGTGAGAAAGCAACACAATTTGGAACATCCTCCAACAATTGTTCAGTTGTATCTCCACACATCTTTCTATTCGCCGCATGACGGTGTTTCTTGACAATTGTACATCTTGAATAGCAGCTATGATCTCTTTTTTATTTTTAAATCCTTCAGAAAGATTGTCAGCTGCTTCAAGAAAACAATCTTTTACAAATTCCCCTTCAGTGAAAGGTTTGTATTTCTTTGCGATCAGGTTGCTGACCTTGAAGGATGCTATGGTTGCATTGACCGAATGTGACCTTGGCTTTGCCATCAACTGTTGCCGAGTAGCCAATTTTGATTTAAGTTCTCTGAGCTTCAGTTTACAAATTTCATTTTTGGGTGGAAAATCAGCATCAAACGTATTGCTTTGCAGAGCCTTATAATGACGTTCCAGATTACCCTTTTTGGGCAAGGATACTGGGGCGTTACAAATTAGACAACAACACTTGTCTTTCACCATGATGAAGAAGTAGTCCATTTCCCATTCATCATGAAAGTGGTAGGTTTTTCTCTTCTTTGGAACACTCATCTTCATTATACTGGGGTGGCTGGATGTAAGAAGGCCAAATCTGCTAAGTTAGTATAAACACTGGCTGAATCTGGTCCAAAACTGTCACTGTCCCAAAGTATTAAAGATCAACAGGAACTGAAGACTCTGGATGATGTGCAATACAAGGACTGGAGATACCAAAACCACACATGCAGTTCTAAAAGTAAAAATAGGAATTCATCATACTGGCACCAATAATCAAATACCACCAACAATCATCAAAAAATCTCAAACACCTGTCCAGCAAACCAGATAAAATCAAATACCGCCACACAAGTTCAAATACCACCACACGTGATTTAATAAATTCTGCACACAGTGTAGAATCAACGCAAAGGCAAGGCAAAATAAAATTGCAGAGGCAGGCAAAAGTCACAGTGGACTGAACCAATTTGAAGGCAAGGCATAGGCAAGTTAAAACAAAATTGGAAAAGCCCGCCAAAATCACCAAATTCTTGACACTTTGTTGTGTCTGCCCGAAAACGTTTAATGAAAGCGAACTATAAAGCGACCAAGGAACAGCACATGACACAACTAATACGGTGTGTTCAGGTAAAGCCCGGGTGAATGGATATCGCCCGGTATATAACACACTTCTAAGGGGTGCTGGGGTGGGGGCAGGAATGGGTGATTCTGAGAGGCAGGAGACCAGGTATGACACTGGGCCTGTGGCGTCTCGTCACGGGGTGCGGGCGACGGCCCCCTGGGGTACCCACAAACTATTGGCATGAAAACAACAAGCGCCCCCAGTACACCCACAGGCAGGGAAAAAAGACAGGCAAAGGATCAGCAGCGGTGGCAAGCCCTCGGCAGACGACATGCAGGCACGAGCCTCTCTCCTCGTGACTGGGCGAGCTGCTGGAGAGATGGAGCCATGTGGGGCTGGCGATCTACCTCTGACCCCTCCGTGATCTACAGATAGATCGCGATCTACCTGTTGGACATGCCTGCTCTATAACATCTGGCTCACCTTTGTCTACCTGTTTATTCATACTTTCAAAAAAATATAACAGATTAGTAAGACAAGACCTTCCTTGGCTAAAGCCATGTTGTCTGTGTCCCATTAAATTATGACTATCTACATGTTCAGTAATTTTATTCATTATCATGGTTTCCACCATTTTGCCTGGTACTGACGTCAGGCTCACCGGTCTGTTGTTTCCCAGATCACCCCTGGAACCCTTTTTAAAAACTGGCGTTACATTGGCCATTCTTCAGTCTTCAGGTACTACAGATGATTTTAATGATAGTTCACAGATTACTAATAATAGGTCTGCAATCTCATATTTCAGTTCTTTCAATACTCTTGTATACATACCTTCCAGTCCAGGTGATGTGCTATCCCTCCGTTTATCAAATAGTTGTTATACATCTTCCCAGTTTATTGATATTTCTTTAAGTTCTTCTGATGCGTCACCTTTAAATACCATTTCAGGCATGGGTAACTTCCCTACATCATCTTCAGTAAAGACCGAAGCATAGAATACATTCTGTCTCTCCTTTATGGCCTTGTCCTCCCTTAGTGCCCCTTTTACCCCTCTATCATCTAATGGTCCAACTGACTCTTGCAGGTGTTTGCTACAAATGTACTTGAAAAAGTTTTTATTATGTGTTTTTGCTTCTGCAGCAAACTTTTTTTTCAATTCTCTCTTTGCCTGTCTTATCAGTGCCTTGCATCTAACTTGCCAGTGCTTATGTTTCCTTTTTTTTGTCATTTTGCTCCTTTTTCTATTTCCTGAAATATGATTTTTTTTTTATACAACAGCCTCCCTGACCTCACCTTTAAAATATGCTGGCAGGTTTTTGGCCTGCCTTCCACTTTTCTTAAAGCATGGAATACATGTGGTCTGGGCTTCCAAGATAGTATTTTTAAGCAACACCTATTCCTGATGTAAATTGTTAACCTTTGCATCTGCTCCTTTTCATTTTTTCTTAACAATTTTCCTCATTTTATCATATTCTCCCTTTTGAAAATTAAAAGGTAGTACTGTGGATTTCCATGCCATCCTTCCTCCATATATTAAATCAACTGTGATCATGCTATGATCTGTATTGCCAAGTGGCCCCAAAGTCCTTATCTCTTGCACCGGATCCTGTGTTCCACTAAGGACTAGGTCCAAAATAGCTTCCCCTCTTGTCAGTTCATGAACCAGCTGCTCCAAGAAGCAGTCATTTATGCCATCTAGAAACTTTTTCTCCCTAGCTTGTCCTGTTGTGACACTGACCCAGTCGATACTGGGATAATTGAAATCACCCATTATTACTGTGTTGTAGTGTTTGTTAGCTTCCCTGATTTCTTATAGCATTTCATCATGCATCTGTTCATTCTGGTCAGGTGGTCGGTAGTACACTCCCACTGCCATCACCTTCCCCTTTTTACATGGAATTTCTATCCATAAAGATTCTGCAATATATTTTGTGGCAGAATGAGAATGAGCCCGTGCTTTGCTCAGCTCGAATAGAATGGGACTTGAACCGCAGCAGAGTCTCGTGTCCCTTAACTAAGTAGGCTTAAGGAATAGACGCCTTAATCCACCACTGTGGAAGCATTTGAAGCTTCCTGCCTTTTTCCTTGTCCTCCACACCCCCCCCCCCCCCACCTCGAACAGATGATCCAAACTGTGGAATGAGCAAGTCCTTTTCAAGTAAGTTTGCAACACTCTATGAACATCCAACCTATGCAAAGCTGATACCTCTTTACTATCCTCAATGCTGGAGAACCCCAGAAGAGTGACAGCTCGATTTAGAGGGAATGAAGAGACCACCGTAGGGAGAAAGGATGGAGCCAGTTGAAATACTACCTTCTCTGTAGACATTCACCAAAAATGGATCTTGACAGGACAGTACCTATAGTTCTGAAGTTCTACATGCCGAGCTAATTGCCACTAGGAACACTCCCTTTAACGTGAGATCCTTGATAGTTATGGCACAAATAGACTCAAAAGAAGGATTTGATAAGGCAGCAGTGTGATCATCTCTGCTTTCGTTTGTGCAGCATTACAGATTGGATGTGCAAGCTAGGCAGGTTGTGGACTTTGGTGCCCAGGTTTTGCAATCTGGTCTGTCTCTTCCATCATTGAAGACTGCTGTGGTATTTCCCATGCGTCTGGGATGAACTGAAGGAACCATAAGGAAGGTGGCATTAGGTCTTACTTGCTAATTTTCTTTCCTTGTGTAGTCTAGTCTAGTCCAGGACTGAACAGTTACTGGGGAAGATCAGATGCATTTTGGTGTTGCAGGCCATTGGGGCGCCAGGGGTCGCTGGTCTCCCTGTCTTGGATATGCGATCACAGTCTGGGGGTGCACTTTTTGTTGTTTTTGTTTAGGAGCCTTCATTGTTGAGGGGTTTGGATTCTATGTCCCTGGGGTGTGTTAGGAGATTTTCTCTCTTTTAATCTGCTTCATTATCGAAATACTGACTAGTTTTGGGCTACACAGGACCCTTATAGGATGATATTGTCAAACCAGTCTCCATCTGCTGGCAGCAGTGTATAAACTCATGCATCTAGACTGGACCTAATTTCACCTTCAACTACAGCTTCGCCACCTTGAATGATCCTGATCTTAGTTTATCTCACACCCTCCTTACCCGTCTCCATGACATTGGGATCTCGGGCACTGTTCTTCTCTGGTTTCGTTTTTTCCTCACCAACAGGTCCTTCTCAGTTCTCTCAGGGTCTGCCTCCTCCCCTTCCACCCCCTCCCCTGTGGTGTACCACAAGGTTCTGTCCTGGGCCTGCTTTTATTTAATGTCTTCCTGGACCCCTCACCCTCCTGGTGCAGCAGCATGGTATCTCCACGTACTATTACGTGAATGATCTCATCCTCCTTCACCACACCGATTCTTCTGCACCTGATATTGGCCCTCTCAATGCTTGTCTGTCCTGTGTAACCTCTTGGATGTCCACAAATTATATGTTAATCTCTCCAAAACTATTGTCATTTAGTTTACTTTTGGCGGCCCCATTCCTTCTCATGTCCCCTCTTCTCTCCTCTCTTCACCCCCCATCCCTGTTGTCTCTTCTCTGCGCTACTTAGGTGTTACTCTTGTTTTCTCCCTCTCATTTCATGAACACATTTCATCTGTAGTCCAACGCTCTATCCCCTCCTTAAGGGTGCTGTCCCCCCTTTCATCTCTGTCCCCTCCCTGACCACGTTGCTCCTGTCCCTCGTCATGTCCCGTCTGGATTATTGCAATGTTTCCCTGGTCGGCCTCCCTCAGTATCAATTGCATAGACTCCAGCTCGTCCAAAACATGGCTGCACGTATCCTGACTCACGCCTCCCGCTCTTATCATATCACTCCGCTTCTCATTCACCTTCACTGGCTCCCCGTGTTCTTCAGAACTCAATACAAAATTCACAACTTTGTCCATAAAGCAGTCCACACTGGTATGTCACTCTATCTCTCTGATTTAGTCCATCTTCATACCCCCCAGCGTTCGCTTAGGTCTATACACTCCAACCGCATGTCCCTCCCTTCCCCATCCCTGGCCCACCTGGAATCCAACTAGTCCTCTGCCTTCTTTTTCCTTGGCCCTCGGCTCTGGAACTCACTCCCATCAGCCCTCTGCCAGGAACCCTCCTTCACCAATTTTAAAGCAAAGTTAAAGACCCACCTTTTCTGCATAGCTTTTGATCTCTCTCCTCCCTCCTCTTCCTCGTCTTACCCCCCACGGTGATGATATTCCCCTCTCTGCTAACTCTTTCCTTCTTTTTCTTACCTGTCTTGCTCTGTCCCTTTCCTGACTGATTACTGGCATTCTGTTTCCTTTCCTCAGCAGCATATAATTTTGATTGTAAACCGCTCTGATACTTGTGTGTGGTCGGTATATTAAATATCAAATAAAGATAAAGCTAAACAGGGTTGGGCCTGGCTAGTACTTGGATGGGAGACGGCCTTGAAATTCCAAGCTGCAAACTTACTGTTTGGAAGAAAGGCCTGGCACTTTACTTCCAGTTGCGCCTGGCCATGAAAACCCAGGGGCTGGATCACCAGGAATTGTCAGTGACTCAACAGCAGATTTAGACTGGCAGCCAGTGTAAATACTTCAGACTATGTTCAACATGATTGAATGCCTTTGCTTAGGCATTCAGTTTGACGGTTATGTTTTATATCGCTTGTAATCTGCATAATAGGATTTTTTAACACCCCCCCCCCCCCGCACCCCGCACCCTCTCCCCCTCCCCAGTAATCAACCTACTAACAACTAATACCTATACAGGGATGTATTTGCTTGATCCTACACAAATGAAAAAAGAAATGTACTTACTCTTTATTGCAGTAATTGTCTTGGCTGGAGGTAATGCATCAGGGCTGCACATAGAACCATGCAAACATGGGCTCTGAATCTGGCCACTAGGTGTTGCTGTTGAGTGATGACTGTGGATCCCACCTTAGCAGGGAGAGAGTCCTGCGTATGCTGCCTCCATAGCAGTTGCATTATACTCGTGAGCAGAAGACCCAAAATAGAGGTTGAATTGGGGACCTTGCGAACTACCAAGCTGATCCCCATTATTCATTTTTAATTTGTATTACTTTATACACATGGAATTAATGACCAAAATGTGTGTTCTGTTCTTCTAGGTTGAAGAATGAGAAGGCATTACGTCTCAGTCTTATAGGTAAGAGAGATTTATTCTGAAACCTCATTGGAAACATACTGATGCTTACTATAACCTGTCAGTGGAGCATTTTAAAGTAAATCTTTGAGTGTTCAGCTGCCTTGTTTTTCATAATCACACCATATCGTAAAACAGTCTAGCGCCACTAGCATTTTAAAGACAAATACACTGTGCTTATGATTTTCTATTAAAAACACCCTGTATATTTCATTCTCTGTTCACATAGGCGAAAAATTGCAGTGGTTTCAAAGTCACCTTGATACCAGAAAAAGCGAATACACAAAGAAGGAAGCTTGTGACCTAATTGAAAGGTAAGAGTGGTGTGCAGAGGAGAAAATGGATTTTTTGTGCAGACTACTCTAGAGCAGCATTAAGTCGTGAAATGAAAGCAAACTAGGTATCCTGGAGATGGTAACTATATTCTATACGTAGCTGTTTTTCACACATTAGAGGCTCTGTTTCTCAAGTAACAGTGATTTAAAAGGAAGGGCATTGCCAAACAGGTGATACTTGGAGAGTTAAGGGCAGCAGGGTCTGGCTTAGGCTCTTAATTTAGACAATTGTCACCTTCGCTTATCATTACTGTTCAAAATTTTATATTTATTTTTCACCAACTTTTTTTATACAGAAAACGTTTTACAGCAGCACTAAGCCAACACATTTGGATAGGAATGTCATGGCAATAAAATGCTATGCAGTCATGTCTGCCAGAGCAAGCTATTACTGGTAGTGGTGCTTTAGTTGATCCATGGAGCTGTTTCACCTGCTTTGGCTTTCTTGCAGCAGAAATGCACATTCCAGAGAACATTGTTAACTTGCTAACATTCCACATCCAGAAAATAAATAAATTAAAAGAAAATAGTTTTGAAGTTATTCTTTGGTACCAGAGTGTACTTGATAGGCAGCCTGATTGCCAGTTCACACTTTTCACAGCCTGTTAATGTTCAGTGTATCAGCCAATCCATAGAGAGAATGGTTGTCTCGGTATTCCAGGAATAGAATTTATGATCATCAATAACACTTTACGTTAGCTAGAATATAAAAGTCTTTCTATTCCTTTGATAAATAAAAGCTGTCTTTTTGTACTTACGGAATTGTATTCATATACATGCTTAGCCAATTTAGTAAGGAGTTCTTAGCTTTGGAAATTGAGCAAACAGGGCCGGAAATAGGACAAGGTGACTAGGTTGTTGCAATGGGCACTGAATGCTGTTTGGGGATAGGAGTACACTGCCATTGCCTCTCCCATAGTCGTGCCTTGTGCACAGCAGTAAGTTCCAGCAGTGGTAAGATGGCAAGCCTGCACAGTAAAACAACTACGTGCCTCATTTCTTTACGCAGTTCAGTCAGTCCACCTCTTAGGGGCTCTTTCCCTAAAGTGCAGTAATGTTTGCACTAATTGCTCATTAGAGCGGTAATCACAGAATCTATGTGGTAACTGTTCAGGGCATTCCCACCATCTTCCCATAGAGTTATTGCACAGTAATGTTTCTTAACATGTGGTAAGTGTATTGATGCGGATGCGCTTGTCTACTATTTAGAAACTGGGAAATGCACCCACATTATCTGCAAAGTGATAGGGCATGGTAAAGTTCTGTTCGCTAACTGCAGTGTGAACTACTACTACTAATCATTTGTATAGTGTTACAAGGCATACACAACACTGTACATATAGATGTAAGGCATAGTCCCTGCTTATCAGAGCTTAACAATCTAATCAAGATGAAAAAATATCGTAAAACTGGGGACTAGAGTATGGCAAGATACACATAAGTAGTGGGCAAGAGAATGAGGAGCTTCAGGATCCAAAAGCAGCCTCAAAGAGGTGGGTCTTCAGCCTGGACTTGAATAGGGCCAGAGAGAGAACCCAATGCACCGACAGGTAGTATGAAGTCCACCCCCATTTCTCACCTCAAAACATGCTATGCAGTTAGCACATGAATTGGCGCTAACTGCATGGCAATGTCATGCCATGGGAGTAACAGTTACTGCATGCTAATTCATGACCGGGTCTGGGTTATGCTCTGGGCAGCAGTCCTCTGAGGCTGATTTACCTTTCTCCTTGGCAGCAGACTCAGTTAACATTTGAATTCCCATATCAATGGATCTGGTACCGGGTGGTCTAAGATGACTTTTGGAACTTGGTGGGCCCAACAACAGGAGCTACTGACAGCACACTCTCCCTCTATCTTTGATGAGCAACAAGGAAGCAGTGAAATCTCTTAAAAATAGAAAAAAGGCTTTCGGTGTAATTTCTTCCCAAACTGCCTCCCAGTACCCTATGGTGCTGTATTCGATTTGGACTTGGTCAGGGGGTTTGAAGTGATCATTCCCCCCCCCCCCTCTCCCCCAGCCGCCCTACACTTGCTTCCAGTGTCTCTGGAAGGAAGGAAAAGGAGGTGATGTGCTTACAGGTAAGTCATGGTCGTTCAGTGTGTCAGCTGATGCTTTTGGCCTGGCTTGGGAATATGCAGGCATCATGTGAGAGGATGCAGTATGTGGAGATTTAACATGCACCCTGAAATGAAGCTTCAAAGGTTCCCTAGATTGCGCACTGCACTGGCCCATAACTTATAGAATAAAGCCTTGTCAGCACTCCTGTTCTCAGAGGCCCATTTTACTGCTGCTTCATGCCAAAAATACATAAGTGAAGCAGGCTGGACCCTTTATCTCTCTTTCTCTCTGATAGACAAATACGGTAGTTTGACGCGGCTATATATCTACCCTCAGGCATGGCTGAGCCTGCTCAGTTCCAGTTCTCTACTGAGTTAACATTTCAGCACAGGTATTTCAGATCTCCTCTCTCCTTTCCTTTCTTCCTCCCAGATAAGGGAGCAATGGCAGGAACAACCTACAGAAACAACTCTCTGCCTCTCTACATAGGTGGAGCTTCCTAAAGGCCTTTAAGGCTAAGTCAGGCTTGTGATGCATGAAAAATTGCTGCAGCCTGAGAATTAAAAAAATCCTGTATGGTTTTCTGCAGCAGCGCTGTCAAGGTCTGCTTTGAGTCCTTCCCAGCTCTAATCTGTGTTCCTGCTTGTTGGAAGGAACCTACAGTTGAAATTAGCAATGTTTTTTTTTTATCTAGAGCATTCCATTGACTGGGGTAGATGGAAGAGACGAGAGCCTATACAACAGACAGAGGGAGATTGCTTTCTCAGAAGGGATAATGCCTCTTTGGGGAGGTTGTTTGGGGAGAGAGGAGCTGATGATCCTTATTTTGTAGTGCATGACCTCTCTTTATATCTCAGAAGGGTCACGAGAGATGGTAATCTGTAGGGGATCCTATATTTTTGGGGGATCGTAGGCTTCTCCCTGCCCCAAGTGCTTCCTGATACTTCACATACCTGGGAATGGGATCTCCTCAGTCTGAGATTCCTGATTCTAGCCTTAAGTTGGCCAAGACTAAGGAATTTATATTCCTTTGCTAGTGAAGAGAATAGATGTGGTGTTGGACCACATAGGAGGGTTGTCCTTATTTTGTAAAATCCCCCAATCAAAGTGAAACAAAACGTTCAGGGACCCCATAGTAGAAAGACTGAGTTTCTGCTTAAACAGTCTTTCTTTCTTCTGTAGTCTTTTTCCAGGCAGCTGTATGCAGTGGCTCCATTACTTGAGAAGTCCTGTGTTGAGTCCAGTTTACCTCAGATGTGGTCTTGGTGATTTTCCTGCCAGTAACAATATGTGGAGGAGGGAAGGCTTGAACATCTCCACAACTAGCCCAACAGCTCTTGGACATATTCACTGCTGATGAGTCTTGCACAATGGAAGTAAATGATGCAAGGACCTCCTTTGGTTGGATCCTCCATATTACCTAGTCAGGACTTGGTCAAGACGGCGACATTGTTTACAGCAATCCTTCTCAGAGAGATCCTGCACAGAGTGACAGACCTAGCAATCTCAAACTTATTGTGCAGTTTCACCCTCTCCAAGAGGAAGCTGTATTTTGGGGAAATCCTGCAACTTAAGACCAAACTTTACAGGCTGACTGGAAGTACTTATGGGAATCCCCTTATCACCTCGAGACACCCCCCCCCCCCCCCACCCACCTATAGCAGTCCTGGTCTATCCAAAGGCATGAGCAATACTACTTAGGTAGGTCACTCCTTTCCAGTCAGTGGGCATGACTGGAGTCTGTATTCCTCCTTGTTGCAGTGCTGTGCTTCTTCACGGTGACGGAGCCTTCTCACTTGATAGTCACATTACTGAGGGGTTTTCCTTTTCCGCTTAGTGTAGGTTTCGGGGTCAGTGTTAAACTGATGAAGAGAGCCACATTGGTATGGGGCTCACTGAGAAGCATTTGAGACAATGAGAATTATATTAATGAGATGCTTCTTGAAACATCCAAGCTTTCCAACACAGGTAAAGATGGGATGATACAGAAGGAGGAAAGTTGGACACGAGTCACCAGAGCCTGCAGTATCAGCACTCCAACTCCTCCAGCCCTTGAATTGATGAACTAGTATGTGCCCTGGAAATGGAGGAGGTGGAAGCATCCGAGGAAAGGGAAGAACCACAGCTCGAGCAACCCAAAGCTGCAGAATTCGTCACCACTAGGAAGCGAAAGGTAGTGGTGTTTGGTGACTCTTTTCTGAGGGGTACTGAGTCATCCATCTGCCATCCAAATTTGATATCCAGAGAGGTGTACTATCTGCCAGGTGCCAAAATCCGAGATGTTACAGAGAGTTTGCCGAGACTCATCAAGCCTTCTGACTACCAATGTTGCTCATCCATGTCTGCACAAATGATACTGCTAGGAATCCCTCCAAGCATATTAAACATGACTCTATGGCTCTAGGACAGAGGGTGAAGCAGATAGGTGCACAGGTGCTGTTCTCTTAAATCCTCACTGTTGAGGGTAAAGGCCAAGGCAGAGAAGCTCGCATCCTGGAGATGAATGCATGGCTACGTGGATGTTGTCCTAGAGAGCGTTTTGATTTTCTGGACCATGGGATGATGTTCCAAGGGCTGCAGAGTAGTGATGGTGTCCATCTATCCAAGAAGGGTCGAAGTGTCTTCAGCAGCAGACTGGCTAACCTACTGAAGAGGACTTTAAACTAAATTCATTGGGGATGGGTAAAGAGAGCCCCCCCCAGGTAAGTGAAACATTAAATACCTTGGTTGAAATGGGTAATAGGGACAACATATGGAAAGCGGTGTGTATACATGCCTGTAGCACGGGAAATAAGATCCCAGATGTTGAGGCTTTAATGGAAGAGGCTGACTTGGATTTAGTGGCAGTTACAGAGACATGGTTCACGGAAAACCATGACTGGGATGTAATTATACTGGGCTATACTTTATTCAGAAAGGACAGGGTAGGAAGAAGGGGAGGTGGAGTGGCACTATATGCAAAAAAATAATATTAAAGCTATAGAATTGCAGGGCTTAAAAGAAAGAGAGGAGGCACTGTGGGTTAAACTAAAAAGAGGGAAAGGGAAATTCATTTGCATTGGAGTTACATACAGAAAACTCCTCACAGTGAGTAGAAGTGGACGAAGATTTAATAGAAGACACACAGTATTGCCATGAAAGGAGAAGTGCTATTGATAGGTGATTTCAGTATTCCAGATGTGGATTGCCACATCCTTGCTGTGGTGTCCTCTAGAAATAAGGAGATCCTGGATTCTCTACAGGAAGAACTATTCAGGCAACTGGTAACAGAACCCACACGTGATGGGGCCATACTGGTCTTAGTGCTTACCAATGGGGAAAGTGTTTCTGATGTTACAGTGGGACATCATCTCTCATCCAGTGATCACCAGATGGTATGGTTCAGTATTAGGACAAGGGCTGATAAAATCCATTCAAAAGTGAGGGTCTTAGACTTTAGAAAAACTAACTTTGCCAAGATGGGACAATACCTCAAAGAGTTGTTAGTGGGATGAGAACAGCTGGGGGATGTAGAAAAATATTGGGCAAAACTGAAAGGGGATCTTTTAAGGGCAACAAACCTTTTTGTAAGAAAGGTAAATAAATGTAAAAAGGAAAAGGAGCCCGCTATGGTTCTCAAAAGAAGTAGCTGAAAAGGTGAAGAAAAAGAGGAAGGTCTTTATAAAATACAAGAAATCACAGAGAAAGGAAGACAGGCATATATATTTGGAAAAACTTAGAGAAGCTAGCAAAGTAGTCAGGGAAGCAAAGGTACAAAAAGAAGTAGTAATAGCTAATGTAATAAAATGTGTGAATAAGACATTTTTCAGATATATTAGTGAGAGGAGGAAGGGCAAAAGACTCAAGGGTGCAAGGGAGGAATATGCAGAAACTGATGAGGATAAAGTGGAATTGCTTAACAAATATTTCTGTTCTGTGTTCACAGATGAAGGGCCAGGAGCAGGACATCAGAAAATACCCACAAACCCGAACAAAAATGATGTGGATCTTGAACAATTTTCCGAAGGCTGTGTTCGTGAGGAACTAGCTAAACTAAAAGTAGACAAAGCCATGGGTCCGTATAGGATACATCTGAGAATACTGAGGGAACTTGGGGATGTTCTAGCAGCTCCATTGTCTGACCTTTTCAGTGCCTCTTTGGAGTCGGGAGTGGTGCCAGAGGACTGGAGAAAGACACATGTTGTCCCTTTACCCAAAAGCGGACATAAGGATGACATTGAGAACTATAGGCCGATTAATCTAACCTCTGTGGTTAGTAAATTATTGGAAAGGCTACTAAGAGAGAGAATAATGAGGTTTCTGGAGTCCAATGTTTTGCAGGATACAAAGCAGCATGAATTCACCAGAGGCAGGTCTTGTCAGACATAGTAACATAGTATATGATGGCAGATAAAGACCAGTATGGTCCATCTAGTCTGCCCAGCAAGGCAGCAAGAGTAGGTGCACTTTGGAAGAGGTTTGTTTGTCCATTAATACTCTTTAAGTATTTAAAGGTCTGAATCATATCTCCCCTGTCCCTCCTCTCCTCCAGAGTGTACATATTTAGGTCTTCAAGTCTCTTCTCATAAGTCTTCTGATGCAGGCGCCAAATCATTTTGGTCGCCTTCCTCTGAACCGCTACCAGCCTTTTTATATCCTTTGCTAGATGTGGTCTCCAAAACTAAACACAATATTCCAAGTGAGGCCCCAACAGTGACTTGTACAGTGGCATTAGTACCTCTTCCTTTCTGCTGGTAATTCCTCTCTGTATGCAACCCAGCATCCTTTTGGCCTTTGCCACCGCCTTGTCACACTGTTTCGCCGCCTTGAGATTGTCAGAAACAATCACTCCGAGGTCCTTCTCCTGGTCTGTGCACACCAATCTCTCGCCCCCTATCACATACAATTCCCTTGGATTTCTGCTTCCCAAGTGCATCACAGTGTACTTCTTCACATTAAATCTTAACTGCCAAGCTTGAGACCATTCTTCCAGCTTTTATAGATCTTTCTTCATGTTCTCCACTCCCTCAGGGGAGTCCACTCTGTTGCAAATTTTGGTGTCATCTGCAAAAAAGACAGACCTTTCCATTCAGCCCTTGGGCAATATCACTCACGAATATACTCGTATTGAACAGTACTGATCCCAGGACTGAACCCTGGGGCACGCCGCTAATCACCTTCCTTTCATCCGAGTGAGTTCCGTTTACCATCACCTTCTGTCGTGTCTCAGTCAACCAATTTCTGATTCAATTCACCATCTTGGGACCCATCCCCAAGCTGTTGAGTTTATTGATAAGCCTCCTAAGAGGAACAGTATCAAAGGCTTTGCTGAAATCTAGTTAGATCACATCCATCGCATGCCCTTGATCTAGTTCTCTGGTCACCCAGTCAAAGAACTCAGATTTGTATGGCAAGATCGTCCTTTGGTAAAACAATATTGCCACGGATCATGCAACCTGTTAGTTTCAAGGAAGTCCACTATTTGCTTTTTCAGGAGCGCCTCCATTACTTTTTTCACCACTGAGGTAAGACTTACTGGCCTGTAGTTTGACACTTCTTCTCTATTACCACTTTTGTGAAGAGGTACCATATCAACCTTTCTCAAGTCCTGTGGAGGTTCTCCTATCTCCAAGAGTCTATTAACAACATCGTTTAAAGGCCCTGAAAGAACCTCTCTGAGTACTTTCAGTATCCTGGGATGTATTCCATCTGGTCTCATAGACTTGCCACTTTCAGTTTTGCAAGCTTTTCTAACACATCATCTTTTTTGAATGGTGTGATATCTACTCCATTCCCATTTGTATATTTGTCAATCACAGGTGGTCCTTCTCCTGGATTTTCTCTAGTGAAAACAGAGCAGGAGTATTTGTTTAGCATTTTTGCTTTTTTTTCAATGTCAAGTCTGATTTTCCTCCTCTCCTGAATATACCTGAAAAAGGTTTTGCCGCCACACTTCACATCTTTAGCCACCTTTTCTTCTGCCTTTGATTTTGCTATCCTTATTTCCCTTTTTGTCTCTTTTAGTTTGATCTTGTATTCTTTTCTGTGTTCCTGTGTTTACGAGCTTCTGAATTTTGTGAGAGCTGTGGTTTTTGCCTTTATTTGTGCAACCACTTCTTTGGAGAACCAAATAGGTTTCCTTTTCCTTTTGTTTTTATTTACTTTCCTTTCATATGTATCTGTTGCACCTTTTATTGCCTCCTTTAGTTTAGCCCATTGCAATTGCACTTCCCTTAACCCCTCCCACCCTACCAACTCCTCCTTCAGGTGCTTGGCCATTTTACTGAAATCATCGTTTTTGAAATCTAGGACTTTGAGCTTGCTGTGATTGGATTCCACCTTGGCTTTTATCTCAAACAACACCGTGTGATGATTACTACTGCTCACATGGGCACCCACCTGGATATTCGACACACTATCTCCATTGGTGAGCACGAAATCTAGCATGAAGCGCTCTCTGGTCGGTTCCATCACCATTTGTTTAAATAATGCATCTTGGAAGGCATCCACAATTTTTTTTACTTCTTTTCAGATTTGCAGAAGGAACAATCTAATCCTCATTGGGTAGATTAAAGTCACCCAATATGATCACTTCCCACTTCATTTATTTTATTTTTTTTATTTAACAGGTTTTTTAATATTGCTTTATCATTTCATTGTAACTTAAACTTGGTAATGTACATTAAACAGGGACATTGATAACTTGGATTTTTCTGAGCAGTGGAGGGTTAAGTGACTTGCCCAAGTCCACAAGGAGTGCTAGTGGGAATCAAACCCTGGTCTCTTGGTTCCCAAGCCAGTGCTCTAACCATTAGGCTACTCCTGCACTCCATGGCTATCTTTGCAATATCAACAATCAATTTGCTATCCATTTCTTTGGTTTGAGTTGGAGGCCTGTAGACCACACCACTATGGATGACAGTGCCATCTCCTCTTTCCCACACAATCCAGAGCGCTTCTTCTTTTCCCCATGTCCCCTGCATTTCAGCAGCTTTAATACTGCTTTTGACATACAGGGCTCCTTTTCTACCCTCTCTATCTCTTCTAAATAGATTATAGCCAACTATGGCAATATCCCATTTATGCATCTCGTTAAACCATGTTTCTGTAATGGCCACAATGTCCAAGTCCATTTCCACCATTAGGACTTCCAGATCAGGAACTTTGTTGGCTAGGCTTCAAGCATTTGTACTCATTGCTTTCCAGTATTTGTTGAATGGTTTGCCTGCCTTTTGAATGGACTTTGTTCTTCACACCTCTTCCCGCTTACCATTGATGTGGTGGTCAAAAGTGTGGCTTTTGCTGGGAGTGACATACTGAACTTGTCCGTCTCCATCCGTCACCCCCTTTCCCTAGTTTAAAGGCCTGTCCACATACTGCCTGAATTTTTCATTAAGGATCCTTTTCCCTGCAACGGAGAGATGTAGTCCATCAATATAGTATAGTCTCTTGGTGATCCATCTGTTTCCCCAGTTGCCTATATATCTATATATCTCCTTATTTACACCAGGTTTGGAACCATGTATTGAAGTTGTTTATGCGATGCAGCCTTTCTGCCTCCTTACCATGAGCAGGTAGAACTTCTAAAAATGTTATAGTGTTAACGATGGGCTTGAGTTTCTCATAGGCACTGTTTCTAGCCAGATCATTTGTAGCCAAGTGGATGACAATTATCGGTTTTGGAGTGCTCACTTTCTGCACTAGCTATACCAGCAATTTGGTTTGTATTCCTGCTGGCTGAAGAGCCTGGGAGGCATTTGGCCATCCTCTCTCCTTTGAGCTGTGTTCCCAAGTTGGTGCTTCTGATGATGGAATCTCCAAGAAGTAGTAGTTTTTTGTTTTGTTTTGTTTCTCTTCCTATTTGGTACATTATCAGTAGATTTGGCATTAAGTCTATTATTTAAGGGCTTTTCAGTTTCCATGGATTGGGCACCCTGATTATCCAAGGCAGAGAAGGCATTATGCAGGGATCTCTCTTGATGTATAGGGTGTCTCTGTGTTACAGGTTGCAACCTACCAGAACCCACTGTGATCCATTTATTCCTGGGCTGTTTGATTCTTTGTGGGAGCGGTGGTGGATTTTGTTCAGTGTGTACCCTAGAGGAGGTCTGTTTAATTGCAGCTATTTCTTCCCTGAAGAGAGTCAATTCTTTATGCATTGCAGCTAACTTGAGGCATATAGGGCAGGCTCTTAGGTTCCAAATGATTCTTCTCAGAATGAAAGCACCACAATTATTGCATTGCTTACATGACATTCTGACTCAGCTGTCCTAGGAGGAGAAAAGGAGAAAAAATGGGTCTAACACCTAATTAAAGGGCAGACGTCAATGCATATGATGACTATATAGGCAATGCAACCCAGGGGTGGGTGGGGTGAGGGGTAGGTTGGGCGGGAACGTAAGTGCCCCTGGCCAGTGGGCCTTCTGTGAACTGAGGGCCCACTCAGATTTCTGATTTAAAGGCTATGAAAGGAATGTAGGCAGGCTGAAGATTCCTAAAAACCTGTATTCAACAGGTAACGTTTATCAAAAACAGGCAATGGTAAAGTTTTAAAGCCTTAGTTGAGTGTGTAGTCTCTTGAAGTTCTGATGAGCAGACTGGTTCAGGTATTCGGTCAGTAGCAGAGCAGCTTCAATTCATCTAGCCCCACCCTGTAAGGCAGGCTTGCAACAGACAAAGGAAACTGAAATATTCAAACTGAAGTCCTACTGCTATGTATCAGCCTACTAAGCAAGATCCCTGTAACCTTAAAATCATACACTTGCTTGCAAAGTTAAGTAGGAGACCTAAGTAGAAGACCAGGTCTAGCTGCAAGTCTAAAAGCAATGTATATTTCTATTCCAAGTAGCTATATATCACAACTGTTGCTGGTCAGTAGGCCTTCTATGAACTGAGGGCACACTCAGATATCTTATTTAAAGGCTATGCAAGGAATGTAAGCAGGCTGAAGATTCCTAAAAACCTATATTCAACAGGTAAAGTTTATCAAAAAACAGGCAATGGTAAAGTTTGAAAGCCTTAGCTGATTTCATTGACTGGGTGACCAGGGAGTTGGACCGAGGGAGAGCCCTAGATGTGGTGTATTTGGATTTCAGTAAAGCCTTTGACTCCGTTCTGCACAGGCTACTTATAAACAAACTGAGCACCCTAAGGATGAACCCTAATGTTACTGCTTGGGTTAGAAATTGGTTGAGGGGGAGGCAACAAAGGGCACAGGTAAATGGAGTTCATTCTGAGGAGAAGGAGGTTACCAGTGGTGTGCCCCAGGGATCTGTCCTTGGTCCGATTCTTTTTAACATCTTTCTTACTGATTTATTATTTATTATTATTTATTATTTATTTATTACAATTTCTTATATACCGCACTATTGTCAGCGCGGTTTACATACAACCAAATGACCATAACAAACTGTTTGGCTTCACATAGAACAGGAGAAAACAACTTGGATAACATGTTTATGCTTTACATAGAACAGGAGTAATAACTTGGATAAACGGGGAATGCAAACTAAATTACTTACATATGTACAATGAGACCGAGTATTGGGAATTCAGTGTGAACATGTGTACAATGGAGTTGATATATTAACTTGAGGGGGTGAGGGAGAGGCACTTATGTAGTGGTAGGGTTAATCTGGTAGTATTGAGTAAATAAATGGGATTTGATGTTGCGAAAGGGCTGTCGGGTAAGGTTTACTTGTTTGAGGATGATCCCAAAATCTGCAATAGAGTAGACACCCAGGAAGGGGTAGATAACATGAGGAGGGATCTAGCTAAGCTTGAAGAATGGTCTAGAATTTGGCAGCTGAAATTTAATGCTAAAAAATGCAGGGTCATGTATTTGGGCTGTAAAAATCCAAAGGAGTGGTACAGTGTAGGGGGTGAGGTACTTTTGTGCACAAAAGAGGAGCAGGACCTGGACGTAATTGTGTCTGATGATTTTAAAGTAGCTAACAGAGAGAAAAGGTGACTGCGAAAGCCAGAAGGATGCTTGGATGTATATGGAAAGGAATGGCCAGCAGAAAAAAGGATGTGATAATGTCTCTGTATAAGTCTCTGGTTTGACCTCATTTGGAGTATTGTGTGCAATTCTGGAGACCGCAACTTCAAAAGGATATAAGCAAGTTACAGTTGGTATAGAGAGTGACCACTAAAATAGTTAATGGTCTTCATTATGAAGCATGAGGACAGACTTAAATATCTTAATATGTATACTTTAGAGGAAAGGCATGATAGGGGTGATATAACAGAGAGATTTAAATACCTCTGTGGCATAAACGCGCAGGAGGGCCTCTTTCAATTGAAGGCAAGCTCTGCTACAAGGGGACATAGCATGAGAGTGAAAGGGGATAGACTCAGAAGTAATATGCAGAAATATTTCTTTACGGAAAGAGTTGTAGTTACGTGGAATAGTCTCCCAGTGGAGGTGGTAGAAATGAGGACAGTACCTGAATTCAAAAAAGCATGGGGCAAACAGAGGATCTGTAAAGGTAAAAAGAGGACTATTATAGTTGATATAGAAGGGCAGACTAGATAGGCCATGTGGTCTTTTTCTGCCGTTATGTTTCTCAGACTCCTCCTACCTGTTCTTGGGTCCCCATGTAGAATAGCAGACCACTTTTCAAGTAGCTCCCTGTGTGGATAAACAGGACATTCCCTTCCTGGGTTACCACCAGATACATTTCTCAGATTCTGTATCCTGGATCTCTCACAGACAGTTTAGGCTTTCCTCTTGTACTAACCATGACCCCAGTTACCTGTCAATCAAGGGGTAGTAAATTTGGATGTCTGACTATTTAGTGCTAAGTCATTACAGGGGAGTTTTGTAGATGTGGCGCTCCTATACTGCTGATTTTCCTGAAAAACAATTTGGTCCTCACTAGTCTCTGGAGTATAAAGGAGCTGCCTTGTCTCAAGACAGTAGACCTGTATGTGGAACCTTGAACTCAGTCCTACATATGTTCTCTCCCAGTTCATACTTCTTTCAGGGTGATCTACAATAGCCGAGTATCATAAGGCTATTTTCTCTGTCTCTAGAGTGGCCAAAATGACCTTGAGCAGGTTACTTATCACAGTTGCCTCTGCAGGGGTGGCTCAAGGCAATCTGCTGCCTGAAGCGAAGAATGAGATGGTGCCCCCCCATCCCCCCTTAGAGGGGTTGGGGCTTTTTCAGAACTCCAGAACCAAACCAAAAAGCCGATTAGATTATATGGAGGGAATGCAAGATGTTTCCACACAGAGCCGTACCGAGCTGCAATCACGCCCTGTGTGACTTGCAGCTTAGGCGCGCGCTCCCCTCCTCCCCCATACCTCCGTCCATTGCTGCCTACTCTTTCCCTGCTGCTGCCGCCCTCTGTATTTTTCACAGCCGCACTGACAGCAGGGAAAGAGCAGGCAGCGCTGGGCGGAGGTATGGGGAGGAGGAGGGGGGCATGCGCCCGATCTGAAAGGCACCGGCACTTTAAGCAGATCTGTCCCTCCCTGTTCTGACATCGTGTCAGAGGAGGGAGGGACCAGACCTGCTTAAAGTGCTGCGAAAAGACCTGGGGGGTGCATTTCAGCTGCCTGCTATTGTCCTGCCAGCGGCGGCAGGGCAACAGCAGACAGCCAAAATTTGCCCCACAAGCCTTTGCGCCCTGTGTGGCTGCACCACTTGCACAGGGCTAGGTATGGTCCTGCTTGCACATCAAGGAACTAAAAGAGAGCAAGAACCAACAGCACAGTTTATAAAACTAAAAACTCATTTTTATTTTGTTGTTATAAACTGCGTTATGATTCTTGCTTTTTCTTTTTCAACATATATTTTGCATCTACAGTGGGTGCAGAGCAGAACCAGGACATTCATCAATTCAGTCCTGCATGGTCTTCCTCAATCTACTTTGAACCCTCTACTGCTTGCGATGAACGCTGCAGCGAGAATACTACGTGGAGCTTCCAAGAAAGATCATATCACGCCCATCATGAAACATCTCCACTGGCTTCCTATACAGGCCAGACTCACTTTCAAAACCCTGTTGCTTACATTCAAAGCTATGAATGGGCTCTCCTCTGCATCACTAGCAGATCTTATCCAAATCACTCCCCCCAACAGGTCCAGAAGATCAGTAGCGGTCAACACACTAATAGTCCCGAAAGAAATAACCCAATGCACCCAGGCAACAGCAAACAGAGCCTTTAAATTTTGCGCACCTAGATGCTGGAACACTCTACCACCCAACATACGCTCAATCCTTGACCTGGCCCAGTTTAGGAAGGCGGTAAAGCACTACCTATTCTGCATGTACTACTAGGTAGATGGCGCGGCGACACAATAGCCCCATCCACGGACTAGACTAGGCCACACAATCAAATCTGACCCTACAAGACATCAATGAATAAGGCTAGCGAAATAAGACTTCCATGAAGATTAGATGTAAATAGTTTCCCAAATTCTCCAAGTTTTCGTACCTGTTCACTGTAAACACAGTTCCGTAAGGCAATGTGTATGTTTTTTTTTTTTAAACTTTTATTTTCATTTTGCAACAAACAAAAGAAACAACACACCAAAAGAGACAAAACAAGTATACAATAAGGAAAAGTAAACCCATTACCCCCCACCCCGATGCTTCTTCTCTACCCGATTATATCAGCATGGGAGCGCTTCCAATTAACAGTGATTATACATCAAACGATCAAAAGAGTATCTACAATACAGCATGATCATGGGACAGAGATATATACAAAGTTAGACAGTCAGATGAGAGCATTTAGCAAAATGTACATAGTCATTGAGCATCTTCCATTGAGACCAATGAGAAGGAGTCTGAACGGAGGAAGCGAACAGACGAGGTATTTGTTCATATTTACTGTAAAGACAGGCATGATTCCACCATTCATTGGGGCTCAGATGGGAGCTAATTTTCCAGTATTACTTAATTAGGGAAATAGCAATGCCAAGCATAAAGTTCGAAAGGAGATAAGCCATTTTTGGGAGAGAGGGGATCCCCGCAACTGGGCAAAGTCCCACTCTCCTCCAAGAAAGGGGCTCCTGAGAGTGCGAGATAGACTAAATACGACCCCAGACCCGACGCCAGTAATACTGTAGTGCGGGATATTCATGCATAACATGAGGCAATGAACCAATGGCCGCAGGACGTGTCCAGCAACCATTGCCCTGAGTAGTGTTCCATTTGTCTAATCTGTGAGGAGTGTAAAAACACCGGTGGGCTAGAAAGAAGAGGGTCTGAGTGAGTGAGGCGGATCGGGAACCCGTGTCCCTCTACTCCAGATAAGGCTCCATTGCTCCGAGGTCAAAGTCACATGCAATTCTCTCTCCCATACTTTCTGCGCTATAGGGGTATCTCTAGTTATAGCATTACATAAGGTTTAGTAAAATTGGATGCTACACCCGGTGAACTACCGAGAGATCGGAAAGTCTCCAATCAACCTTAGGTAGAGAATGCCGATGGCGGGAGTACTCTAGTGCTCCGAAGGCGATGCTGAAGTTGCACTGACCAGAGTCGGGAGTCTAAAGATTGCATAAGAGTATTAAAGGTACCTAAAGTGTCTAAAAGCATTGGTGGATAGTGGGAGTCTGATGGGAGAGTCATACCAGGGAGAAAGGTAAGAGGAATCGGTTTGCAAAGGCCCGCTTCTATATCTAGCCACACAGGTCTACTCGGTACTGGATCTTCCAACCAACGAGCACCTTGTTTGAGAAGAAAAGATTGAGGGAACACTTGAGTAAAATCGCCACCAAGTATTAATGGAGCATTGGCAGAGGCCAAGGCCAACTGCGCAATACTTGCATAGTAAGCAGGGTTGTCCACATTCGGGGCATAATGCAAATACACGTGAATTCACTATCTCCAACCTCAAGGTGTACACGGGCCCATCTACCCTCCTTGTCAGCGCTAATATCAGGTACAGTAGCGTGCAAAGACTTCTTAACCAGAATGGCTATCCCGTACCATTTGGAAACGGTGGGAGAATAGGCAGCTACCATGTGAGGCTTAGCATTGAGTTTCAGTGTTTCAGCAGAGTTTAAATGCGTTTCCTGAAGAAACACTAAATCAACATGCTCATGGCTAAGATAGCTAAGGATTTTCTTTCCTTTGAGTGGACCATTAATGCCTTTGACGGTGAATGATAAGATTTTACATAAGGCCATTCAGAAAAGTTAAAAATTCTGAGCATGATAGCACACATAATTTCACTATGTCCCTCAAACTGACTGTATCTGGCTGTACACATGACATAGGAAAAATAAGCTAATATAATACAATGAAGCGCCCCACATTAACAAAGAAAACCGCAGTACGGTAGAGGAGAAGCAAAACCCCAAAATTACTGGCGACCATGTGTCTGCGGGGAGAAACCCCAGAGAAGGCCGAAATTGAAAAAACACATAACCTGTAGGACTGTGCGTGCTCCGAATCCGACCGAGGCACACATCATGAAGGGATAGGAGACCAAAAAACAAAAGTCATATAGAGAAAGAAAGAAAGTCCAGGCTATTTCTGTGCTTGGCTATGACCGCCGCATCGGGCCCTTCAAAATGGCGGATAGAGCCGGCAGATAAGAGTCCAAGATTTGGGATTAGCGCATCTGCTCTGCTTCTTTGGAGTCTAAAAATGTTGATAGTAGATCAGGATCTTCGAACGTCCTGGTTTGGTTGTGGAGAGTCACTCGGAGCTTCGCTGGATACAACAGGCCAAAGCGAGCCTGTAGCTGTTGAAGTCGAGGGCGAAAAGCAAGGAGTTTCTTCCGACGGTCAACGGTAGGCTTTGCCAAATCAGGAAAGAAGGAGACCTTACGACCTTCAAATTCCAAATGATGATTCGCTCGGGCAGCATGTAAAATTTGTTCCACTTGTTGATATCGTAGCAAGCTAAAGATAATAGGCCGGGGGGTCGTGCGGTTGAGCGCCATGTGGGCAGGAACACGGTGTGCTCGATCGATTTCCAGTTCTCTGTGAAAAGTGATCTTCAGCAAGGAGGGAAGAGTTTTGAGCAAGAATTCTCTTATATCTCCTGCTTCCACCCCCTCCGGCATTCCGAGGAGCCTCACATTGTTGCGACGGGCTCGATTATTGCTATCTTCTAACTCCTTTTGAAGATTCTGTATCTGGCGCTCAGCCTTGTCCAGTTTGCCCAAGCGCACCTCGTGCGAGTCGAGGACCCCCGCCATGTTGTCCTGCCGTAATGAAAGACTTTCAAGTCGGTCCTGGAGCACTCCAAAGTCTTCTCGCATGGCTCGAAGCGCTTCTCCATTGGACTGCACCAATTCCTTCACGCCGCGTATTTCCTCCAAAATCTCCAGGTGCATTTCGGGGTTTTCACGAAATGGAACCATCTTCTGTGGGGAGGACACCTCTGTTTTGGAGCGTTTTCCGTGAGAAGAAGAAGGAGACCCGAAGTCCAAGCGCGCTGGTTTATGGGCCGCCATCCCCCCCGAGGTGCCCCGGTCAGCTCGGAGCGAAATAGTAAATTTGTATAGGTATTAAGTCAGGATTCTAAGTAGGCCTCTCGGGAGCTTCAACGCAAAGCGTCCTACCCGCTGGACATCAGGCTCCGCCCCCGGCAATGTGTATGTTTTATGTTCCATGTAAACTGCACTGATGTTGAATAGCACAGTATAAAAGAAATGTAAAATAAATAAATAAATAAATAAAATAAATTCACCCATAGAACTCAATATTTTAAAAAAAAATCTGATTCTGATCATCTCACTAATAACAACATCCACTATTCTCCAGTACCAGGCATATTGTGAACTAATACAAAACCCTACAACAAAGCGCAAACCTACCATACCATACCATATCGCAATAATGAAATGCTCGCAAGCAACAAGAAACAGAGCCCTTTGTATTCTATGCACCCACATGTTGGAATGCCCTCCCACCCACCATCCGGGCCATCACTGACCTCGCCCAATTTAGGAAGTCATTGAAGCACCATCTCTTCCTTCAGTACTACTCCCATACTAGTGACAAATCACAACCAGCCATACTCAACCGCCAGGACACCGCCCCCAGCACTCCCACACCACACTGTTGCAGCCCCACCCTTTAGCACAATGGTACACCCAGTATATTGAACGTGTATAGTTTCTAATACTGCAAATACTGCAATACTTCCCCTCCTTCCCTTACCCCCCCAAGTAATTAAAAGTAAATAAATGACCTCTCGGTTCCCTCTCCTACCCTTTTCTTCTCTGTTTGTTTTTGTCCTTGTCATTATTTCTCTGTTCTTTCTTCTTTCCTGGTTCTGTCTTTTTCTTTCCTTTGAAATACAGTTATTGGCGTTCACATTTCCTCTTCTTTTTTCCGCAGCATTTTATGTACAGCCTCTTTTTAAATTTTTAATGTGTAAACCACTCTGACACTATGTAATGGGCAGTATATAAAGTTTTTAAATAAACATAAATATAAACAAATAGATCCCAATGTGTATATAGTTGCCAATGTGCATATAGCTTTCTAATGTTCAGATAGACGCCAAGCAACCCCGGTCAAGGTGTACATCTGCGATCTGAATGAACAACCTGTATATAGTTAGACAACCTGTAAACAATTGCCAGCCAATCCAGTCACCTGCGACCGGATCGCTCAGCCTGTACATAGTTACCCTTGTTAGTCCCAAGTTGTAACACCTGTTCATTGTAAGGACAGCGCAGGTTTGTCTGCACTGTACAAATTTTGTTGACTGTAAACTGCACTGATTCTAAAGAACGCGGTATAGAAAAGACATTAAATAAATAAATAAATATCAGCACAAACTTCCAAAACTCACATAAGGGGCCCATCCAAAAAAGGCGTCACTGTAAATACTACAGTGGGCCCTGGATTATCCATACACCTATTTGAAAAGCTGAACAAGTCAAATTAATACAGTACAGTATAGATCTTTATGTACAAACTCCATGTTAACAGAACACCTGGCTCAGTCACACACTCACAGCATCGACCCTCACCAAGTACAAAATAAGTAACCACAATCTAAAGTAAAAATAAAAATATGTAGACACGATTTAAACTGAAACCCCAAGAAGCCAGAGTCCACATGCAGTGCAACATCAGATAAATAAGAGATGCAGTTCCCCAATACTGTGTAAAATATAAAGATAGCACAAATTCCAATCACTAAAATTAAATAAAATTATTTTTTCTACCTTTGTTGTCTGACCATTTTATTCTCTGATCATGCTGGTCCCGATCTGAGACTTCTGCTTTCTTGTCGTCTCTTAGCTCTCTTTCTGTGGTCTATGGTCCATCTGCCATTGCTTATCTCTTCTTTTGTTTTCTTCACTTCCTTCCATCAGCCCATTTCCATTTCCAGTACCCCTCCCCAGTATCAGCCCCCTTTCCAGTCCTCTCTTCCCAGTATCTTCCAGTGTCAACTGCCTTGGACTGCCACTGATGTCCATTTCCTTCCAATTCCCCTCTTTCCCGCTGTCCAGCCCCTTCTAGTCCAAATACCATCTCAGGTATCAGCTCATGTCCACTCTCAGTGCCACCCCTCCCCCCGAAGTCAACTCCCTTCCAGTCGCCCTACCCTCTGTCCATCCCGCTTCCAGTGCCATTCGCACGTCAGCTCCCTTCCAGCCTCCTCCCCATTACCCAGCCACCTACCACTCCCATCCCCAAGTGTCAGCTCCCTTCCAGTCCCCCTTCAGTACATCCCAGGTGTCAGATCCATTCCAGCCCCCTCCTTCCCCGCCATATCAGCTCCTTTCCAGCCCCCTCCTTCCACCGTGTCAGCTCCCTTCCTGCCCCCTCCTTCCCCTGGAAGACCCTCTCAGTATCAGCTCCCTTCCAGTCCTATTCTCCCATCCCCCCGCATCAGCCAGCCTATTTGTAGCCCTAGCCTTAGTTTTCTTCCAGGGCCAGCAGCACTCTTCTTCCCTCCCCCATTAGCCCATTTCCAGTCCTATCCCCCTTATTAGCTCACTCCAGTCCTAGCTCATTTCCAGTGCTAGCCCCCCATCAGCCCATTACCAGTCCTAACCCCCCCATAAGTCCATTTCCAGTCCTAGCCCCCCAATCAGCCCATTTCCAGGCCTAACCCCCCTAATCAGCCCATTACCAGTTCTAGCCCCCTCCCGATCAGCCTATTTCTATTTTTAACCCCCGATATCCCATTACCAGTCCTAACCCCCCTCCCGATCAGCCTATTTCTATTCTTAACCTCCCCTCAGCCCATTTCCAGTCCTAGCCCTCCCCTCATCAGCCATTACTATTTCCTGTGCTACCCCCCCCCCCCCAGCCCAGCACAGCCTAGCCTGTCCTTCTGAAGAACTTGAAGAAAGAAAAAAAAAAGGTTGCAGAAGCTGCTGCTGCTGCAGTGGCAGCCTTAAGTTCCCCGCGGTCGCCGCCTCCCTGAAGAGCCCTGACAGCTGTCACTTGTTCACCCTTCCCCCCCCCCCCGCACCGGCTCAGCTTTGCAGAGCCGTGCGAAGGGAGAGTGTTTCCCTTTCCCGCAGCTCTGTTAAAGCTGAGCCCGCTGGCGCTGATCGGAAGCAGGCATTTCCTGTTCCTGTTTCTCATCAGCACCAGCAGGCTCAGCTTTAACAGAGCTGTGGGAAAGGGAAACACTCTCCCTTTGCGTGGCTCTGCAAAGCTGAGCTGGCACTGGGGGGAAAGACTGGTAGCTGTCAGGGCTCTTCAGGGAGGCAGCGGCCGCAGGGCACTTCAGGCTGCTGCCGTAGCAGTGGCAGCAGCTTCTGCAACCTTTTTTTTAGATTATTTTTTGAAGGTCAAGTGAGGCGGTCTTTTTGGGGGCAATTTTTGCCCCCCCAAAAAGTTGCCGCCTGAGGCTACCGCCTCACTAGGCCTCATTATAGAGCCACCCTGTGCCTCTGGCAGGGAATGGATTGGGAATCCTCTTCATGGTCATTTTGTACCATAGAGATGATCCAAAATGACTTGGAGGGGGGTTGTAATCTAGGACAGTTGAAACAGACAGTGGTCCTGGTGGAGAACAAACAAGTCCACGTCTAGGCTGAGGACCAGAGCCAGCCATCTAGCACTCCAGCAATCTTGGTTTCTAGCTTGGGAGAAGACAATCCAGATGACAACAGGCAAGACCAATGTTCTTCATGGAGGGAAACAAATAGCCCTCAAGTACCCTGGTAAATATGCTATATTTGCTCTGGGATGGGGTTGCCCTGCAGGACCTTGCAGCAGCACACAGGACTGACACCATCATTATACAGATGAATTTTCTGAGACAAATCCTTTTGGTACCTTGAATTGGAAAGAAGCGACTGTAGCTCTTTTAGAGGTCAGGTGGGACACATCCATGAGTGGACCTCTGATTGCGTCGTTGAAACTCCAAGATAAGCAAATTCTTTGACCAAGAGAAAAAAGCAGGAATCAAAGAGTTGGATATGTTCATAGAACCAGGACTGACATCCAGTTTCCTGAATATATATTCCTGCTGGGAATCTGGGTATTCCCTGGTCCTATCTCTGAAGAGGTCATTTGGGAGTGATACTTTGCATTTTCCCCAATCAAATTATTCTTTCATGGAAGATACCTTCCATTCTTTTTTACAGCTTTGGCTGCTGAGAGAATCAGGCAACGTAGCAAGGATACTTAGTATCAGCTGATACAACCTTTGGCGATACGAAAGAGAAGCATGTAATGGGTTATGTTATATTTTGAAGCCTATGTAAGTTCAGGGTCTGGAGAGATGCTGTTTCCTTTAAGGGATCTATTTCTTCAATCTTCCTTAACAAAAGATTATAATGAAGACTAACTCAGATCTCTCTCAGGGGGCAGAGACGGGCTCTAGGACACAATCAAAGAAGCTCCCTCACTACTCTTCTGGATGGGATATTCTTCTCTGGGAAGTCAAGCATGCAAGACTTTTATTTGGAACCTGAGTTGAGTTCTGAAGACTCATTCTTCTTTTCTCTTCAAGCCTTGCAGGGTAGTGTTTCCTTGGGTAATTTTAAAGGTAAGACCATCTCTGTGCCCAATTCTCTTCCCCTTTTGAGGGTAGTGTTTTACTTCTAGCAGAACTGGGATTTCTCTCTTTCATTTGATGGCAGGGAAGTTGGGTGATGTAGGCCAGGGCAAGGGTGGCCATTCTCAAGTCAGTTGGCGGTCACATTTGAGATGATAAGTGCCTGGTTCCTTTGGTTGTTTAATGTGTCATGATAAGCACAATGGTCTTTAAGGCATTGATTTGAGGACAAGTCAAGAATATGATCATCCTGGACCACACTAGCAAGAATTGACAAGTCCCAGAGGGCTGGTGAGCTCAATTGATGTGAACAGATACGAACTCTACTATGAGGACTCTTGTGCTATATAGTAGAGTTCATATCTGTTTTTTCCAGAGGATAAAGGCAATTGCCTCCACTGCACCCCTTTTCTAAGAGCTTCACCATGGGCATGCTGGGCTGGAGAGACTACATCTTAGATATAGGAGTCCTGAGAGCTGTCATGGCTTCCTCCCACCCAGTGTGGTTAGTGTTTGGGTACATCTCACTCATCTGGACTAGTCTGGCATGGACAATAAGATTAAATTTAAACTTACCTGTTAATTTCCTTTCCTTGATCCTTGTTTGACCAGTTGAGAGTCCACCTATGACGATCAAGGGCTCTGTATGACAAATTAGAAAACTAACAGCGAGTATGGCGTTCACTCTGAAGTAGGGGTTTTCAAACCAGTCCTCTGGGCACACCTGGGCCAGTTGGATTTTCAAGATTCCCACAATGAATATGCATGAGATAAATTTGCATGTACCGTCTTTATTGTATGCAAATCTTCTCGTCCATATTCATTGTGGGAATTCTGAAAACCCAACTGGCGTAGGTGTGTCCTGAGGACTGGGTTGACAACCCCTGCATGGTATTTGGCCTAGTCGTATCTTTGGTGTATGGTATTATCTCATTCCTGGGTTAGTGGCCATGAAGTGAAGTTTTTGACCATATCCAGTTTGACTTTGGTGGTAAGTTGGAAATGCAAGACATAACAATTGCCTTTGGTTGTTTTGGCTTTGACATAGGATACAGAGAAGCTGAAGGCAGCATTAGCCCCCTGTAAGGGGAGTGAAGACATCTTCATGGGTTGTTGGGGTTTTTTTTCACTGGCTCCATTTGCTGACAAGGGGACATAGCTCACTAGTTTGGTCTAGCAGGACTCAAGAAAAGGAAATTAACCGGTTAAGTCTAAATTTCATAGTTTTGTGAAGAAAGACTCCTCTAAATGAATTGACTTTAATTTACAAATTTTTAAACTGCCTTTACAAACAGCCCAAGGCAACATAGACACATCAAATCTTAATATACTGTTAAAAGAAAACTAACTGCACAGCAAACATAATGCAAAGCACAATAGTTTACAAATTCAAGACCATCATATAAAAAACAGCAAACTATAATATGTTCACCCACTTGAGTGTTTAACACCTACTTAAAATAAAAATAATTTAAAAAAATAATTAAATCATTAATGACTGATGCAATTTGTATGTCTGCCCAAGTACACAGTGTATTTGTTCTGTTGCCCCAATGGTGAAGGTTGGTTGTACATTGGCTTCTGCCTCTCCTGAGCCTTATTAACAAAAATTGAGATATAATTTGCAAGGATAATCGGTTGTTATAAAAGTACATAAATCTAAAGGCTTGTGAGTACAATTTGAAGACTGGACAAAAGCTGCTGAAATCCCCAGTGCCAGGTTGTCATAGCAACCAGAGATTGCATATCGGCAGATATCTCTACAAAATAGCATGCCAGTCCTCTACTTCATGTTTTTTATGTAAATTATAAAATAGAATAGGCCATGTACAGATAATTCCCACTGCAAATAAGTTTCAGGTCTTTCATGCACCCTCAGGTATAACACACATAGTCATGCTGATATACTGGATGTTATAATCATGAGTCCCTACTTATTCTAAAAACTTTTGGGAAAAAAAATATTTCTGCACATAATCATTTGGTCCAAAAAAAATCAAAATTCAAAAATTGATAATACTTCCCTGAACAATAAATGTCCCTCACCTGCCACAAATACTGTTTTGAACAATTGCTTAGAAGTTCTGTTCTTTCAGCAAGCTCAACGTCAAATTAAATGGACATGTATTTTAATGAATTCACCTATAGGAAATAGAAAGCCATGCTCTTCGGTGGTTCATTCCTACAGGCTTTTCATTTGTGATTAATGGTATCTATAGGAGTTTCAACTGTTGAGAAGAAAGATGTTGATCTGTGGTGTTAGCAAATTTTGAAGATCCAGTTTGTGTGTTTTGTGTGGAAATGACCTGCATGATTGGTTGTGTAAATAATTATTTTAATCCTGTTGTTTTTGCTGCGTTTTAGAGTCTGTGGGTGTTTGAAAATGGCCATCATTCACCCCCAGGTATGAAGTTACAAAGGTTAAGAAATATTTGTGTGAATGTTATTTGTACTGGCGAATCTTATTTACAAAAAAAACATGAAGGAGAAAATTGGTTATGGGTGCTATTTTGCAGATAAATTTAGAGGTGTATCTCAGTTGGTTATTTTTAACATTTTAAGCCAAAATTGCAATAAGGCTTCTCTGCGAGTGGAAGGTGGTTAGACTGGGGAAGGGAGGTAGAGAGGGAAGGAGTGCAGGAGGCATAGATAAGTAGAGGGCATAGTGGAACAAATGAAGGAAGAAAAAAGTAGGGCCCTGGAAGAGGGAACACGGATCCCAGCTAGATACAAAGCAAAATGACCTTTCACAAACAGGATCTTTCCCACCTCTCCTCCATGAAATCCTCCCAATCCCCCCTATCCCACCATCCCCAGCCCATACCCTTTAATGTATATAATTCTTACACCTTACGTAAACTCATAAACAAATTGTTTATATATGTTGCTTATAAGTTCCATTTTTCCCAGCTGCCTACTTAGCTCATTGTAGCTTTTATTAGTTATATTTCTAGTTCCTTTTGTTATGCAAAATGTTCATTGTACTCTCTCAGTTCCGTGCAAACCGTTTTGACTTTAGAAAAACTGCATATCAAAAATTGTTCAATAAATAAATAAAATAGAGCTGGGGGTTGGCAGAAGGAGTGTGTGGTGGGGAGAGAATGGTTCGAGGAGGAAAGGCAAAGATTGAGAGAGCAAAGAAAAGGGAGAATGAGAGAGGATAGCCAGAAATAGGGTGAGCAGGGACTGCAAGAGCAAAGGAGTGAAGAGAGAGCAGCGGGGGTGGGGGGGAAACGTACAAGCAAGAGGGCGGGTGTCAAGTGTGAGCAAGGGGGGAGATATGAGAGATGTACTGATATACCAATATGTGGAACCCCATATTTCATCATCATACCAGGTGCCTAAGGACAGCTATGCTGTCAGTACAGCCTCTCTCTTGATCCACACTGCTTTTTCTCATTGCACAGCCCAAGGTAAGGAAAGGAGAGGGCGAGGAGTGTAGATTGAGAGAGCAAAGGGGTACGAGAAGTGAAATGAAGGGGTGGGTTCAGATAAGAATAGGGGGAAGAGAGTATGAGAGGTGAAATTAGGTGGATGAGAAAACAAATGAATGAGAGACAAGGGAATAGATGGGACATGGAGGTATGAGCAAAGCTTGGAGCGAGTGGGTAAGGTGTGAGACGTGCAGTAATGAAATGGGAACTGTACGTTTAGTTATTTTTACAAGGTTGATTCAGTCTAAAGACAGCTCTGGTGCCAGTACTGCTTTGCTGTCATATATCGTTGCTTCTCTGAAGAACCCACGCTTCTACTTCTCTAGAATGCTGCTTGCCTGCCTGGCTCCCCCCCCCCCCCCATGTTTTCCTGTGAGCGTGAGGGAAGGGTGTTTGGAAGTTAACTGCTACACGGCACTTGCTGGCACAGAAGGCTCAGTTGTTCAGGCACAGAAGCAGTCAGCACTGAGAGAGTGTACACAGAAAATGAGTACAGCATACGAGGGGCGTACAGCAGACAGATTCTGTGCAAAACCTATGCACAGAGCATAAAGTAAAAGCTGCGTGCAGAAGCCTTCAGTTCGGAAGTCTCAGCAACAGCTCCATGCAGAGCCCAGACATATCTTGTTGCAGAAAAGCTTGATGCAGAAGCGATCCTGCGCTGTAGCAATGTGGAAAGCTTTCAGTGTAGAAAAGCTGTGTGCAGAAGCAATCTGCATAGAAGATTTTGACCCCCCAAAGTCTCAGAGACAGATGATTCTACCACAGGGGATTTAGGACCTTCTATTTTATAGGCACTTAAAAAAATTAAAAGATGATAAGAGATAACTGAGGAATTTGTCAGAGCCTGCTGCTAAGTATTGCTTTTCTTTGTCTGTATTCCGATTCAGGAAACTTTTATTAGGTTAATATGTGCATTTCTTGCTGTAGACCAGATTCAACACTGCTTGATATAATATGGGATCGTTTATAACGGGGTCAGGGGTTGGACCCTTTTATTACATATTAGACTTTATGCTAAATATAACATGGTTTCTTCGTGAACAAGCAGGAAATAAGTCCTCACGTATGGGTGACATCACTCGATGGCAAAAGGAAGCCTTTGAAAGGTACACCGCACATGTTCACCTGCCTTCCCACCCACCATGGCACTATATTCGCCTGTCTTTGTTTTTCCACAGAGCCCCTAGGACACGTTCCTGCAGTCCAGAAGAAAGTTTGAATTTCTTGCCCTTGTGGCTGAGCTTTTGCTCATTTTTTCACCTGCCAGTCGTCGGTTAACCTTTTTTTTACCCTTTGAGTGTGGTTTTTTTTCTTTAGTTTTTTATGCCTTTTGGGTGTTTCTCCAGGAACAAGCAGGAAGTCAGTTCTCAGAAATGAGTTACGTCAGAGCGGGCAGAGCCCGCAAGGAAGCTTCTCCCCAGCTTTCAAAGAAAGCCTTTGGGATATGCACCACACATTTGTGGTTCCCTTCACATCCAAGGGTGCCATCTTACCTCAGTCTCCTTTTTTCCACGGAGCCCATTGGACATTTGTCTGCTTTCTCTGGAAAAAGTATTAATTTTTTCTCAATTTGTCTTAAATTTCTTTCTCCGGTTGCTTACTGGTTCCCTTTCCCATTCCCGAGCCGCCTGCCTCTGCATCGCATCTCGGGTTCTTCTATTTTGTCCCCTTTTTGAGTCCTTACTGGCACGTCTTCGTGCCCCTTTGTTTTCTCTGGCTAGGCCTCTGCCAGCGTTTTTTGTTTTTGTTTTTGTTTTTTTTTATTTTTATTGAGACAACAAATTTTTACAATACAACACCTTTGAGACACAGCAAAAACATGTGATATGCCCACCTATCCAGTCTTACCCCCTTAATATAATCCCATATCACAATACAAACATGAACCAATTAAACCAACACCAAGCTTTCTTTAGTCTCCTTTTTGTTTTCCCTTTGTACTCCTCCCACTTCCCCCCCTCCCTCCACCCTCCCTCCCTTCTCCCACCCTGGATCTCCGCACAGCCATAACATACTTAGGGATTGGCTGTCCATCTAATGTATGCCCCCCATACGCTCAAAAGTTTCTGTGGCCTCGCTTGCTTCAGAGCTGTAAGCTTACTTATAAGAAATATATGCCTCAAATACGTTCTAAATTCCTCCAGGGTTGGAACCGCCGCCTGCCTCCATTTCCGGGCTATCAATACCCGAAGGGCCGTATATCCTAAATTTAGGAAAGAAAACTCTTCCTCCCTCCACCCCTCCCGCCTCACCCCCAATAACGCCACAGCAGGTTGCGGTTCAATCACCTTTCCCACAATAGTACCCAGCAATATAAATATTTCCTCCCATAGACCACTTACTCTCTGACAGTTCCACCATATATGCATGTACGACCCTGGCCCACCACACATCCGCCAACATGTATCCTCAACATGTGCAAACATTTTATGTAATTTTGCTGGTGTTAGGTGCCATCTATACAGCACTTTATAATTATTCTCCAACAGATTAGAGGCCAAAAGACCCTTATATCTATTATATATCCGCTCCCATAATCCCCCATCCCACTGTACCCCCAAATCTTTTTCCCAGCTACCTTGGAAGCTCACCCTAGATTCAGCCTTCATCATAATAGTATATACAGCAGATATCACTTTAGTTTTTGGTCCCCTTAAAAAAAAAATTTTCAAACTCTGAAAGCTCCGGCTGTAGCCATGGTATAATCTGAAGCCGTATATAATGACTAAGCTGTAAGTAGCGGAAAAAAATCTTTCCCTGCCAGCTGGTACTGCTTCTGTATCAATTCAAAATACTTAATTCCTTTCCCCTCCAACATCTGCCCTATCATTGTCAACCCCCGCTCTTCCCACTCCTCAAACCCCCCTCCTTCCAATCCTGGAAGAAATTCCGGATTCCCTCTTATAGGGCTCAAACGGGATACCCCTTCCTTCCCCAGCCACACCTTTTTCCATTTATCCCACACTTGCAAGGTCAGCTGTACATAAGGATTCCCCCCTTGACCCATTTTCCCTACCTCTCTCGGGCACCACAGTAAATCCCTCAAACACCTCCCCTGCACCGCCTCATTTTCCATCTGTACCCACTCTTTGGGAATCTCCTCCCCCCACGTTAACACACCACGTATTTAAGCAGCCTCAAAATATTTAGATAGGTCCGGAATCGCCAACCCCCCATCTTTTCTTCTCCTCATCAGTGTTTTCCAAGCCACCCTGGTCTTCTTCCCTCCCCCTATGAATTTCATAACACTCCTCTGGATCCGAGCTAAGAAGCCCTTTGGAACCCTCATAGGCAAGTTGTTAAACAGATAGATCCATCTTGGGAGTATCATCATATGAATTCCGCAAAAAAATGAAAACACACCTCTTTACAATACACTACAATAGTATAGACCAGCCACCAAAAGAATTAGATAAAGGCTAAGCAGTTTTTGTCTAACATCTCACTATAACAAAAAAAGAAAACCCACCTCATCTGCATCTGAACTACCCATTACGATCATACCCCACATAACTTGATTCGTATTTAATAATATAATGTAAATGTACATAATGTATATAGTGTTGCACTGTTCTGTGCTAATCTGTTCAACATATTTGTTTATTGTACATAGGTTATAGTTATATCACGTTATATGTAAAACAAACTATGATTTGTTAACTGTTGTTGTTTGTGAACCGCAGCTGATCTCTGGAAGCTGCGGTATATAAGAGCTTGTTAAATAAATAAATAAATAAAAATAAATAAATCATCATCTTTACAGCATGCATCCGCCCCATCCAAGATAAGTCTCTACCCCCCACCCCTCCAGCTCCTGTTTTACAACATTCTCCATCTTAATATAGTTGGCCTTAAATAACTCCTCTACTTTAGGAGCCAGATTAATCCCTAAATACTTAATACTATGTTTTACCCATCAAAATGGGAACTTTGCCTGAATTCGTAATTTCGAGGCCACTGAAGTTGAGATGTTCAATATCTCGGACTTAGAAGCGTTTATTTTAAACCCCGATACCACTCCATAGCTAACCATAATTTATACAGTGCCTCTAACGATCCCGTGGGGTTAGTCACCATAAAAAGCAAGTCATCGGCAAAGAGCGCCACTTTGCTTTCTATCGCTCTCCACTTTACCCCTGTAATCTCACAACACTCCCTCACCCGGTGTGCTAAAGGTTCCATGGATAATACGAATAGTAGAGGTGAAAGGGGGCACCCCTGCCTAGTTCCCCTGGCTAACTCAAACGCATAAGAACATAAGATATGCCATACTGGGTCAGACTAAGGTCCATCAAACCCAGTATCCTGTTTCCATCAGTGGCCAATCTAGGTCATACGTACCTAGCAGTTTCCCCAAAAGACACAGGTTCTGCAATGCTTGTACTAGGTCAAGCATTGATATCCTGGGTCCCTTCTTAATAATGGTTTATGGACCTTTCCTCCAGGAACTTGTCCAAACCTTTTTTAAAACCAGCTACACTAACAGCCTTTACTACATCCTCCGGTAACAAATTCCAGAGTTTGATTACACGTTGAGTGAAAAAATATTTTCTTTTATTAGTCTTAAATAGTTTACCCTGTAGCTTCATTGCATGTCCCCTAGTCTTCCTATATTCTGATAACGTAAACAGTCCATCTACGTTTACCCTTTCCACGCCGTTCATTAATTTATAGACTTCTATCATATCTCCCCTCAGCCGTCTCTTTTCCAGGTTAAAGAGCCCTAACCTTTTTAGCCTTTCTTCATAGGAGTATCCTTCATCCCTTTTACCATTTTGGTGGCTCTTCTCTGCACCTTTTCTAATAACGCTATATTCTTTTTAAGATACGGCAACCAGAATTGCACACAATATTCAAGGTGCGGTCTCACCATGGAACGGTATAGAGGCATTATAATATCTTTTGTTTTATTTTCCATTCCTTTCCTTATGATACCTAGCATTCTATTTGCTCTCTTGGCTGCCGCTGAACACTGGGCCGAGGGTTTTAACATGTTATCCACAATGACGCCTAAATCTCTTCCTGGGTGGTGGTTCCTAATGTGGAACCTTGCATCGTGTAACCATAGTTTGAGTTGTTCTTCCCTAGGTGCATAACTTTGCACTTGTCCACATTAAATTTCATCTGCCATTTTGATGCCCAGTCTTCCAATTTATCAAGATCCTCTTGCAATTTTCCACAATCCTCTTGGGTTTTAACAACTTTAAATAGTTTTGTGTCATCTGCAAATTTGATAACCTCACTCGTTATTCCTCTTTCCAGGTCATTTATGAATATGTCAAAAAGCAGCGGACCCAGCACAGATCCCTGGGGTACCCCACTATTCACCTTTCTCCATTGGGAAAATTGGCCATTTAGCCCAACCCTCTGCTTTCTATCTTTTAACCAGTTCCTGATCCACAGTAGTACACTGCCTCCTATCCCATGACTCTTTAGTTTTGCCAAAAGTCTCTGATGAGGGACCTTGTCAAAGGCTTTCTGAAAGTCCAGATACACTATATCAACCGACTCACCTTTGTCCACCTGTTTATTCACACTTTCAAAAAAACATAACAGATTAGTAAGACAAGATCTTCCTTGTCTAAAGCCATGTTGGCTGTCTCCCATTAGGCCATGACTATCTATATGCTGAGTAATTTTATTCTTTATGATGGTTTCTACCATTTTTCCCGGTACTGACGTGAGGCTCACCGGTCTGTAGTTTCCCGGATCACCCCTCGAACCCTTTTTAAAAATTGGTGTTACATTGGCGATCCGCCAGTCTTCATGTATTAGAGATGATTTTAATGATAGTTCACAGATTACTAATAGCAGGTCTGCAATCTCATATTTCAGTTCTTTCAACACCCTTGGATGTATACCATCCGGCCCAGGTGATTTGCTACTCTTCAGTTTATCTAATAGTTGTACTACATCTTCCCGATGTATCGATATTTCCTTCAATTCTTCCGCACCTTTAAATACCACTTCAGTCAAGGGTAACATCCCTACATCTTCTTCAGTAAAGACTGAAGCAAAGAATTCATTCAGTCTCTCCGCTATCGCCTTGTCGCCTCTTAGTGCCCCTTTAACTCCTCTATCATCTAATTTTCCAACTGACTCTCTCACAGGTTTTTTGCTACGAACGCAGCCGAGTACTCCCCATTAATGCGAATTCTAGCCAGGGGCTGATCATAAATTGCTCTAATCCACTTCAGGTAATTCCCACCTATCCCCATCCTCTCCAATACTTTAAACAGAAAGGGCCAGGACACACGATCGAACGCTTTTTCAGCGTCAATTGTTAAAAGCAACAACTCATCCCCCCCTTCCCCCCCCCGTCCACATCACATTCAACACTTTCCATATATTGTCCATGGTTTGCCGTCCCGGAACAAAACCTGACTGTTTTTCATGTACTAAGTTAGTTAGGAATGGAAGGAGCCTATTAGCCAATATTTTCGTAAAAATTTTAAAATCCGTTCCCAATAGCGAGATAGGTCGGTACGACCCACATACAGTAGGATCTTTCCCATCTTTTGAAAGAATCGTCACACCCGCCGTCCGCATCGACTCCGGAATCTGCTGCCCCTCCTTAAAGGAATTAAATAAATGGGTCATTAGGGCACAGATCATGGGACAACAAAGTTTGTAGAATTTATTTGTAAACCCATCCAAGCCTGGGGCCTTATTTGCAGGAGTGATTTAATCACTTCTGCCACCTCTTCCTCCCTAATAGGTCTTGATATTAACTCAGCTTCTTCTGGGGCAAGCCTAGGGAGATCCATCTGCAAAAATTCTTCTATTTTTTCCACCCCCCCCCCCCTGCTCTGAGGAGTATAATTGTTTATAAAACTCCACAAAGCGCTCCTGTATAGCCTCCACAGTCCTAACCTCTCGCCCCTTGCCATCCCGAATCTTAGTAATATAATTCCTAATTCGATGCTGCTTCAGCTTATAAGCTAGTAAACGGGTTGGTTTATTGCCCAGCTTGAAAAATTGCTGTCTCAAACAATCCTGTGCATGTTTTATCTCTGCCAATTCTAACTCCCCTAGTTCTCGCCTGGCAGATTCCAATGTATCCCGCCCCAACCTACCCTGTTTGTGCAAGGGGTCCAACTCCCTAATTTTCACCCGTAACAATTCTTTATTTCTCTCCTTGACTTTTTTCACATGTGTGCCAGCAGAGATCAACGATCCCCGAACCACCGCCTTCAGGCACTCCCATAGGGTTTCAATTTGACACTCATTATTATCATTGAGCTCCAGGTAAGTTGCAATATCTGCCCGAAGTTTCTGGACTATCTCCTCATCCCCTAATAAGGATTCATTTAAGGTCCATCTCCCTCTCTGCCTCCTTCCCTGCCCCACCCCGACCTCTACCCAAACAAGCGCGTGATCTGACCACGTTCTTTCCTCAATCCCACACTCCTCCACCCCAGCTATCAGGGGTTTGGACATCCAGATCATATCAATCCTGGAGAAGGAATCATGAACTACAGAGTAATATGTATAATCCCTCTTTCGCCCCTTCAACTCACGCCAAACATCTACTATCCCCAGGGCCTTCCCCATCCATTTCAGTGTCCTTCTACTCTTAGCACTCCCCGCTGCAACACCTCTAGAATTATCCAGCAGTGGATTTACGGTCAAATTAAAATCTCCGCCCACAATCAACTGACCTCCCGCAAATTGCCTAAGTTCACTAGTAATGTCTTCCATAAAACAGCCTTGCTCAGTATTGGGACCATAAATATTGGCCAAAGTAAAAAAATTTTCATAAATTTTAAGCTTAAGGAACACATATCTGCCCCCTTTATCCCTTTGGATTTCACAAATCGAATAAGTGATGGACTCCCTAATCAAAATTCCCACCCCTCCCTTTTTTACTTCCAACCTGTTTGAGGCAAACCACTGTCCCCGAAACCTTTTATTGGCCACCTGCCACTCTTCTCCCCTCTTCAGGTGTGTCTCTTGAAGAAATACTATATCTCCTCGCAATCTGTCAATCTCCTTATACATATGTTGTCGCTTAATGGGAGAATTAAGACCACACACATTCATTGTCATCACACGTAACTTAATCATATATCCCACTCTCCTCCCCTCTCTCCTCTGATTCCCATCTGCACCGATATCCAGTTCCCCCCCCCTGTCCCCCCATCCCTTCTCCCCCCACCCCTCCACCCCCACCTCCCCCTCCCCTCCTGCAAAGCATAACCTTTGCCCATCGAGGCATGACACCCAGAGCATTCGTCTCACCTCATATACATTAACAATTTGAGCAATGTTAACTCCCCCCTCCCCTTTCTTCAAAACCTTTTCCACTCCAACCATCACTTAACAGCATCCAAACAAATCAATTTAACCCCTTGTCCCATATCACAGATCATCCATTTCCCTCCATCTGGGTCTGCGCCTTCCGCTGTTGCCTGCGGAGTCTCCGGTCTCCTTGTTGCACTCTCTGCCAGCCCCCGATCTCCTTCTGCCAACCGAGAGTCCTCCCTGGCCCCGTGGTCTCCACCTCCGGCAAGTCCTCCCAGCCTGCCTCCTGCATGGCCGTGATAGCTGCTTGCACCTTCCTAACTTGCGTAGTTACTCCCGAAATGCAAAACTGCAAACCAAAGGGAAAGAGCCATTTATATTTGATTTGGCCTTCTCTCAACCTTTTGATAACGGCAGCAAATTCTCTTCTCTTCCTCATTGTTATTGCCGATAAATCCGCATAAATTTCAATTTTCTGATTCTCCCATTGTATGCGGGGCATCTTTCTTGCATCCTCCACCACCACATTTTTAGTCTCATATTCATGAAAGCAGGCCACAATATCTCTGTCCCGGCCATCCCGTTTAGGGCCCAGTGCTCTATGCGCCCGGTCCAGGTTCCAACAAAACTCAGATTCATTCAAGCCTGCATCTGTTACAATCTGCTTGCAGATCTTCTTCACCACCTCTTTACTGTCCCTTTTCTCTCCACTCTCCGTGACTCCTCTTATTCATATGTTGGCTCTTCTAGATCTGTTTTCTAGATCTTCCACCTTTGCCCAGAGCTCCTCATGCTCATTCTCACTTGCCTCCATTCTTTCTTGCAGTTAGTAAGGTGTTCGCCTGGGACTCCACTTTCGTTTCCACCTCCTCTAGTCTCTGCCCCACTTCCTTGATATCTCCCCGCAGCTCTTCCAGCCACGAGTGGACCTCTGTTTTAAAGTGGGCGAGATCTCCTCTCAGTGTGCCGAACCAGCCTTCCAGATCCCCTCTGAGCTCACCCAATTCGCCTCCGTGCTCCTCCGCACCTTTCTTTGCAAGGCCCGCATTTTCCTCGCTCACCACGCTCCCGGACACCATCTTAGTTTTTCCCCCGGGGCCCGCCGCGGCATTCTTATAAGCAAACATTTCAGCTCAGCGGCACCCTTCCGTGTTGCCATGCCTTCCCGCTGGCCCCACACTATTTCACTGCTATGTGGGCTCTTTTCTCCGTAGATTTGGAGTGTAATTGCTTAAACACTGCTCTTCTCGCCACGGAGCTCCTTTTCGCCCAGCCGCTCAGCTCTGTGATGTCATTTCCTCCCTCTGCCAGCGGTTTTAAGTGGTGTGATCGGTGCATTCGTACCATGTCTCTCACCGATGCTCATGACTGCTGCCTTCGTTGCTTTGGGCTGGACCACGACCCCTTGGATTGTGGCCTCTGTAAAAAGATGTCTTCCAAGGCCATCAAAAGTCATCAGCAGCAGCAGGAAAAGATTTTCCACAGCTCAGATTCTGCCCTGGCGTCACCAGAGACACCACATTCCAAGGTCCCCTCTGGAACCCCGGAGTGACCCAATGCCTCAGGATCCCGAGGCCACAGGTCCTCTGAACAGAGAACACCAGAGATGGAAAAGAAGAAGAGAACCTCAAGGACCACCTCGATGGATGGGTCGGGGAAGGTGGGTAAGTTCCACTCCCAGCTCCGCAATCCGCACCATGAGTCCAAGGGAGCAGGGCAGGAGCGGCTGACCAAGGTAGGCTGTAAGGAATCGTTGTCTTCCTGCGATCTGACTCAGACTCCCAAGGCCATCATAGTTGAGGACTCTCCCTTATCTGATCTGGTGCCGGGCCCAAAATCCTCGGAGCCCGCACCGAAAGCTGCAGAGACATCTGGACTGGAGACCAGAATGGCAGCCTTGGAGCACGGCTTGTCTGCCTTCATGGCCCAGCAGCAGGCCTTGATGTCCGGTTCCTCTGGTTCATTAGCCCCAACCACCAAACCCTCAACTTCGAGGACCTCCCCGGTAGTCGAGCCAGTCCTCGAGCGCTATCAGCCTTGAGATGAACGTCGGCCTCGATCCCGGTCCTAATCCTCGAGGCCGAGATCTTCCCTGGTGAGTACCCACAGCTCTTACCACAGGGCCTCCGAGGAACATGGGCTCGAGGGCCCGGGACCCATCCCGGAGCCTGAACGACCCTCAACACCTCCACCGACTATGACTCAGACAAGGAGTCCCTGGACACCTGACGCTACTGTGATGTGCCTAAGGATCTGTCTCCCATTGAGACATGGCGCTGGTCCCCGCCTGAGGATAAGACCCTTCTCAACTTCATGCAGGACATAGCAAAAGTGCTGGCGTTTGACACCAAGTAGGAGGAGGACCCTCACATGGAGGAACTTGAGATCCTCCAGTACAAGGCCCCTCCGAAGGAGGCACTCACGGTGCCCATCCCTCAAATCCTGGAATGGCTGCTCCTCTCAATGTGGGAGACACCTGCATTGGATGTACCGAGTCCACCGGAGCCCCAGATTCCAGAAGGTACAACTGCTGCATAACTCCATGGTTGTGGAGTCGGCCATACGTCTGCTCAAGAGCCAGAAGACGCACTCCTTGGTGACCCCAGGGAGGGAGGCCCCGTGCTATGGATGCCATGGGCAGGAAGTGCTACCAGGGCTCGATGCTCATTGGTCGGATCTATGCATACCAGTTGTACATGGGGATGTACTTGAGAGACCCGGCAAAGGAGCTAACTGGGCTCTCAGCTGGTCTCTCTGACAAATCTCTTCAGCGGTTCTGGACCCTGGCCTCAGCTGTCAGAGAATGCAAGTTCATGACTCGGGTAGCCTATGACTGCTTTGAGTCGGCGGGTAGAGTAGCTGTGGCGGGTATCAGGGCCCGACGCCAGGCCTGGCTGCAGTCCTCTGACCTGGAGCAATGGGGTTCAGGATAAATTGATCCATGTCCCTTGCCAAAGAGAGAATTTTTTCAGCAAACCCATGACTGATAAAGTTGCAGAGTTGGAGACCAAGTTCCTGACGAGGAACAGACTCTCTAAAAAGGCCGCTACCCTTCCCCGACAGAAGCCCTTAGGTAAAAAGCTCCCTTATTCGAGGAAGGGCAAGGCTTATGGAAACTACCTCAGTATCAGGCCTCCCAAGCTCCCCAACAGGGTCAGCAGGCCAAGGGACAGGGGCATGGTCCTTGTAAGCCCAAGACCCCCAAACCCCAGGCACCAGCTCCAGCCCAGCCTGGCTGGAGTTTTTGATTCCTTGGGCATAGCCTCTCTTTCCCTGGGAGGCCAAGTCCAGCAGCCCACAGAGGGGCATCTGGTCCTTTATGCCCACTGGTGGCCAGTTGTCACCACAGAAGCCTGGGCAGTGAAGGTGGTCAGGGAGGGCTATCACCTCCACTGCTGCAGTCCCCCTCCATTCTTCCTGGGAGAACCTCCCAGGACTCCCCTCCACCAGACCTTGCTACTGCAGGAACTCACAGGTCTCCTAGAGGACAGGGCAGTGGAACCAGTGCCTCCATACCTTTGAGGCAAAGGATTCTACTCCAGGTACTTACTTAGGCCCCTCTATTCTTTTGGGTACAAGGCACATCCTAGATCTGTGGGACCTAAACAGGTTCCTGGTGAGGGAAAATTTCAAGATGCTCTCCCTTGGAATGCTGCTGCCATACCTCCAGCAGGAAGATTGGCTATGCTCCTTTGACTTAAAAGATATGTACACTCACATCCTCATCCATCCATCCCAGCCACAGGCAGTACCTCAGGTGCATGGTGGGGGCGGCCACTACCAGTACAGGATACTGCCCTTTGGCCAAGTCTCCACCCCCAGAGTCTTCACCAAGTGCCTGGCAGTGGTCGTAGCCCAACTTCGCCTTCAGGGGGCCTTCATCTTCCCCTACCTGGATGACTGACTCATAAGAGAGGCCAAGGCCCGCACCATCCACATTTTCCAGTATCTGGGGTTTTGTCATAAACTACCCCAAGTCCCATCTCCTCCCAATACAGTGTCTGGAGTTCATAGGGGCACAGCTGGACACTGTCCAGGCCCAGAGAGCCTTCCTGCCTCTGGACAGAGCTGACCACCTCAGGGTATTGGCCGCAGATGTGCAACACCGACACTCGATGTCTGCTCGCCTCCTGCTTCGACTGCTGGGCCACATGGCATCCACGGTCCGTGTCACCCTGGATACCTGCCTTCACATGAGGGCAGCCCAGTGGTGCCTCCACTCTGGGTGGACTCAGGCTACAGGCCAGATGTGAGACAGGGTGGTGGTGGCCCACCGGCTGGCAGACTCCTTTGGCTGGTGGCAAGTGCCTCAGCATCTTCAGGCCAGGATGCCTTTTCATGCCCCCATCCCCCCAGAGAGTCCTCCCTACAGATGTCACCCTTCTGGGCTGGGGGAGATCATTTCGTGGACCTCTGCATTAAGGGCAGTTGATCACAGGTGGAAAGGCAACAGCAGATCAACCTCCTAGAGCTATGGGCCCATATCCCTGGCTCTCTGAGCTTTCTAACATTGTCTGCAGCACCAATCGGTGCTGATCCAAATGGACAACCAGGTTGCAATGTTCTACATCAACAAGCAGGGGGACACAGGGTCATACACCCTCTGTCGGGAGGTAGTAGCCTTCTGCTTGTATGTGAACCGCAATGGGATGCTCCTGCAGGTGGTATATCTGCCAGGCCAGGACAACGCCCTGGCAGACAGGCTGAGCAGGGTCCTCCAGCTGCACGAGTGGTGACTGGACCCCAGAGTGAACTCTCAGCTCTTCCAGCTCTGGGGAACTCCACTGCTGGACCTCTTCACCAGCCAGGCCAACTTTCAGTTGCCCCTGCTTTTGCTCCCAACAACCACATCTGGCCTGGATGGTAGCGGATGCCTTCCTCATCCCATGGACAGAGGTCCTTCTTTATGCCTTCCCGCAAATGCCGCTGATAGCCAAGACTCTCTTCAAAGCTCAGGGGGATAGGGCATCGCTGATATTAGTGTGGCCCTCGGTGGCCCAGGCAGCCATGGTTCCCACTGCTCCTTCTAATGTCTGTAGTGCTCCCGGTCCCCCTGCGGAGTGATCCGGGACTTCTGTCACAGGAGGAGGGCTCCCTCCTACACTCCAATCTGGGAGTCTCTGGCGCTAATAGCTTGGCTGCTGATAGGATAGCTTTGGCCCCTTTCAGCGTTTCAGGGGAGGTTGAGGAGGTCCCCCTGACCTCCTGTAAGACCTCCAAAAGATGAGTTTATGCCTTCAAATGGTACAGATTCTCTGTGTGATGCACAGAGTGGTGGGTTAACCCATTCTCATGCTCTGTGCAGCTTGTGCTGCAATATTTGCTTCACCTGTCTCAGGCAGGAGTGAAGTCCAACTCTGTCAGGGTTCACCTGTCTGCTCTAGTGACACACCACCACCAGATGGAGGGCAAGCCTCTCTCTGTCCAGCCCCTCATAACTCACTTCCTGTGGGGCCTTCTGTTATCCAAACCCCCCCCCCCCCATCCGCCAACCAGCGGCAGAGTGGAACCTCATTGTGGTGCTCTCACGGCTCACCGACCCAAAGTTCAAGCCTCTGGCTACCTGCCACCTGTGTTACCTTTCATGGAAGGTTCTCTTCCTGGTGACACTCATGTCCGCTTGCAGGGTCAGCAAGCTCCAGGCTTTGGTGGCAGACCCACCTCACACGAGGTTCTACAAGAACAGGGTCATGTCCCGCACATGCACCCTAAGTTCCTTCCCAAGGTGGTGTCCTGATTCCACCTCATTCAGGAGGTGGTGCTCCCCACCTTCTTTCTGCAGCCTCATGCCAGCAGGGTGGAGGCCGTCTTTCTTACCCTGGATTGTAAGAGGGCCTTGTCCTATCTCCAGTGTACCCAGGGCCACCACAAAGCCTCCCAGCTTATCATTTCCTATGACCCCGACCGGCTGGAGGAGACGGTGACCAAGCATATTCTGTCCACTTCAGCGGACTGTATTGCCCTCGCCTATGAACAGGCTGGGCTCTTGGTGGAGCGCCAAGTCACAGCACACAGTGTCAGGGCCATGTTGTCCTCTGAAGCAAACCTGTATTCCGTCCCTATGACGGAAATCTGCTGTGCCACCACCTGGTCCTCTGTCCATACCTTTGCAGCTCATTACTGCCCGGAGAGAGATTCTCAATGGGACAGCACCTTTGGCCAGGCCGTACTTCATCATCTCTTTGGGGTGTAGGCAACTCCTGCCCTCCGACCCTTCTGTGTTCAGGCTACCGGAGTACTGGTTCCTCACTGGACACTTGGGTTTCTCAAGAGTCTGTTAGCTAGGACTCTGTTACTGCTGTTCATGGCTCACCTTTCCTGGTCACCCGTGGCATTTTACAGGGAGTCCCATATGTGAGGACTGACTTCTGCTTGTTCCCGGAGAAAGCCTATTTGGCTCCTGCTATGTGATCATATTGGAGAATATGGCACTGCAGCGGGCAGGAAGGGTGGTGCAGTCCTAAAAGACCACTTGGATCATAAGATGGAATCTCTCATGAAGAGTCAGATCTCGGCTTCCTCTGTTATCCTCTGGTTGGCTGATTGTGAGGGTCTGACTCTAGCTGTTTTTCCATGGATACAATCACTCTCTCCAGAGAATAATGCCAGCCCCCTGAAGTCAGCAAAGGTCTTCCTGTTTGATGCTATGTGTGATCTTTCCTGCTTGGTGGCTGAAGACATGATGATGCAGCGCTGGATTTGGCTTTGTCACTGGACAGTGGGCACAGTGGCAAAGCCAAGTACCTGTTGTCCTGACTTGCCTTTAAAGGGAAGCTTTTATTTGGAGAGGACTTGGGGAAGCTGGTTAAGGATTTGAATGAGTCTAAAGCTCATCGCCTCCTGGAACATAGGCCTAAGGGGTCTGGGAAATGAATAGGTGTATCGTCCTTATTATCAGCCTGTTTTCCTCATTCCCAATACCTGAAACCTCTGGAATTCCTGGAACACCTGTAGTTCTCTAGGAACAAGCAGAAAGCCAGTCCTCACATATGGGTGACGTCGGCACCGATGGAGCCCGTGCGGAGCATTTCCCCAGCTTTCAAAGAAAGCCTTTGGGAATGCCACCACACATGTGTGATCCCCTTTCTGCCCAAGGATGTCATCTTGATAAGTCTCCCTTTTTCCATGGAGCCCTTTGAACTCACGTCCCTACATCTCGGGAAAAAGTTTTTCATATTGTCTTGTTTTCCAGTTTCCCGGTCCTCTTCCCGCCGTCCCAGTGCCCCTGCTTCGGCACCAGACCCCGGGACTCTATTCTTTTTCCTTTCTTTTTTCTTTTTCGTGAGTTCGCATTCAAGATGTTTTCACGCCCTTTTCAACTGCTGGCCGAACCGAAGGTCGTCGACCTTGCAGGGATCCTTATTGCCCCCAAGGTCTCCAGTTTCAAAAAGTCTGACAGATGCTCCAAAAACATGTCCCTCACAAACACCCATGACTGTTGTCTCCGGTGTCTAGGAGCAGACCATAACCCGGAGCTCTGTTCCCTCTGTAAAAAGATGTCCTCCAAGGCCATCCAGAGCCGTAAGCAGAAACTCGACGATATTTTCCGCAAGACGGCCCCGGTGTCCCCGGTAGCTTCCCACTCCACCGACCCTCCGCCTCTGGGGTCCCCCGCAGCTGCTCCAAGGCCCCAGAGCCACTCTGAGCAGGGATCCCTTGAAAGGGAGCGGAAGAAGAAGAAGGCCTTAAGGACACTGTCGGGGGCTCCGAACAAGCGTGAACATTTTCGCGCTCGGTCTCTTAGCCCTCCTTGGCAGTCCCTAGAGTCAGAGAAGGAGCGGCCTCGAAAGGTACCCCGTACAGATACAGAGGCCTCCAGCAATGGCTCCCAGTCTCCTGATGATCGTTCCAGCGAGGACCTCCTCTCCTCCTCAACGCCCGACCCGGTTACCCTGGTGTCAGCATCGCAAGATCCCACTCCCGAGTGGGAGGCCCGAATGCTGGTGCTGGAGTGCAGCATTTCTGCCTTCCTTGCTGCCCAGCAGGCGCTGGTGCCAGGCCCTGTTGGCATGCGCCTGGAGACCTCGGAGGTAATGCCTGTGATGGCTCCCCAAACTGCCGCAACAACCCCCAAGAGCCAGGGGCCTCGTGAGGGATCCCGGCAGAGGTCTTAATCTCAATCCCGGTCCTCGGGCACGAGATCTTCCCAAGCCAGTGCCTCCAGCTCCAGTGGGGCTTCGGCCTTGAAGTCCCAGCGCGCTTCAAGGGCTCTGATCGAGCAGCCTAGTTCTGAGTCCCCCTTGGAGATTTCGGATTGGGAGTCTGACGGGGATACTTCCCCTGAATCTCGGGCTCATCAGGACCTCCCCTCAGATCCTTCCCTGCCTGCCCAGAAGCGGCGGTCACCTCCCGAGGACACCTTCTTTCTGAAGTTTGTGTGGGACATGGCTCTAGCCCTGGCACTCGCTACACAATCCGGGGAAGAGCCCTGTGTGGAGGAACTCGATATTTTACAATATGAGGCCCCGCCGAGGGAATCCCTCACAGTCCCTGTCCCATCCATTTTGACCCGGCCGCTCCTCCGCATGTGGGAGACGCCTGCGTCTATTCCCATTGTCAGTAAGCGTCTGGATACCATGTACAGGATCCAGCGGGGACCCTGTTTCAGGAAGGTACAGCTTCCTCATACCTCAATAATAGTGGAATCTGCCATGTGGAAGCAAAAGAGTCCAAAGACCCACTCTTCAGTCCTCCTCAGGCGAAAGGCCTACTAAGGCTCATTGTTGGCTGGCCACATCCAGGTGTATCAGCTATATATGGGTATGTTCCTTCATGATCTCACAAAGGAACTCGGGGGTTTTCAGGCGGGCCTCGATGGCGATTATCTCCACCGTTTCCAGTCCCTTCTGAAATCAGCGGGGGACTGTTCAAAATACCTTTCTCACGCTGCATACAACGGTTTTGAGTCCTCTGCTCGGGTAGCGACTGTGGATATTGGGGCCAGGCGACAGGCCTGGCTCCAGTCCTCGGACCTCGAACAATGGGTCCAGGAAAAGCTGCGTGATGTACCGTGCCTGGGTGAACAGTTGTTTGGCAAACCGATGGAGGACAAAGCAGCGGAGATTAAGACTGAGTACGTCACCTGCACCTGTCTCCGGGCAGCAACGTGGGCATCGCTTTCCACTTTTGTCAAGCATTACTGCTTGGATGTCCATGCTCGGGCGGACACAACATTTGGCTCAGAAGTATTGAAAGCTGCCGTGTATTCTTCTTGCCCAATGGAGTTGTAGCTTTGGTACATCCCATTTGTCTGGACTGGTCTGGCAGAATGATATGGAAGGTGACATTTTACTTAGTAGGTACAGTCAAACCTCGGTTTTCGTATGCCCTAGTTTTTTACAATTCGGTTTTCGTTGACTTTTTTCGTCAAGATTTTGTCCCAGTTTTCGTACATTGTCTCGGTTTTCGTACAGTTGAAAATGGAGCACCATCTTGTGGCCAGAAGTGGGATTTTCTTTATTTTGAGTCTCTTGCTGATTGACTGTCTTCCATATGCCAACAAGAGTCTTCAATAAAGGTAAAAGTGATGTTAAATGTTCATTTATCCATTTCATTACTCATTTATATTTATTTCTCATTGTTTTCTGTATGTAAAAATATAGTTATTTTCTATAAAATGTATTTTTTGTTAATATTTTTGGGTGTCTGGAACAGATTAATTGGATTTACATTATTTCTTATGGGAAATATTGCTTCAGTTTTCATACATTCGGTTTTAGTCAGACTTTTTCAAACGGATTAATCACGAAAACCAAGGTTCCACTGTAATGTCCTTTCCTTGAGTCCTGCTAGACCAGTCCATGACCTACCCCTGGAATTTGTTTTGGTCTACTTTATTCTGTGGTTGACCCTGTGGGCTCATACCTTTTTGACAAGCCTGTCTGAAGCTGATCCTGTAATATAATTATGGCTCTTGATCTGTTGAACCTTATCTTCACTGAGGTTGTATGCAGCCAGTAATTCTTGATCTTGTGCTTGGGTACGAGTACTGAAGTATGCCACTGGCTGTGCTGGCTGTTACAGCCGGATGAGGTCATAAGAAGCCTCTGGAATATTTCTCTGTCTCCACATCTGCTGGTAGGGGGACACGACCCACTTGTCTGGATTGGTCTAGCAGGACTCAAGGAAAGAACATTATTTGGTAAGTAAAATGTCACCATTGTTGCCATTTAAGTGCTCTTATTAATGTGACCATTGAATTTGTCATTATGCTATCAATCGGTCTTATACCTTTCATGTCTGTCTATCTTACACTGTGCATGGTAATAAATTTATTTTGTTTGGTGTGTGGTATTTTCTGAATTGATATTAATATTAATGATCTTGGCCATTTTAAGCACAGTTTTCTTCCATAAATATTTTTATATATATTGTGACAAATTTTCTGCATCAATAAAGACTTACATAACTTAGATGCTGACTCTGCCTTCTGGAAAGCGATCGGTAAGGAGATAAAACTGATAAGGAATTGTCTGGTTTTCTAGAAGAATAGCAAAACCTTATTTAATAAGGCACTTAGGGGCTGTTTACTAAAATGTGGAAAATAGTTACTGTGTGAATTAGCATGTGGTAAGTTATCAGACAGCCACAGAATACCCTATGCTAAAAATCCCCCGGTTACTGCCTGCTACAGCAGTGGGTAGAAAAGGAATGGAGAATGGGCATGGACAGTGCGTGCAGTTAGCATACAGTAAATTACTATGTGCTGTCAGCACTGTGGATTGTGTGGGCGCACTTAATGCATGGCCCTGCAGTTAAAAAAAAAAAAAATTCCCTTGATGAGCATCAGACACACACATGTCCCTGGAACTTACTGGGCTATTCCTGATGGGTTATCGACGGAGTAGGAGTGATCCTGGATGCTCTGCCCCAGCTGTCTTACGGTACTACCACTAGAGGGGTCAGGCTGCCAAGTGACAGCTCCCTCATTCTTCACCTCTTTCTTGCCTCCTGCTGTGGCAAACTGTTACTGTGGGGTTTTTAGCACAGAATGTTCCATGGCCAAACCACACGCACATGCTATCTTTAACAGCTTCCCACACTCAGTTACCACATTTTAGTAAACATGCTCCTAAATGCCTTGCTAAACAAGATTTTTGCTCATATTTCTAAGCACCAGATAATCCTCTATCAGTCTCATCTCCTTAGTGACTGTTCAAGAAAGCAGGGCCAGCATCTAAGCTATGTAAGTCTATTGATGCAGGAAATTTGTCACTAAATATATAAAGTTAAAGGTTTGAATTCAGGCAGCAATGGGACAGGAGTGTCCAAAGTGTGCTGCTCCCCTGCCACTAACCCATAGGGACAGCCCAGTAAATCGGGGGTGGGGGGGAGGAGATTCTGATGTTCACTGGAGGATTTAAATTTTTTTCCACCGCTTGGCACTTAGGGGTATGTTTACTGAAGAGCGTTAAGGGAGCAAGTGTGCTGTTAACTCCTGTTATTGGCACCCTTGCACCCATAATGCTGCGGAAAGGGCCAATAATGCCGCATTAACGAGCGTTAGAGGGGCGCGCAGCATTAAAGGAAAAGGAGGTGGAGAGTGGACGTTGACACCGTGTGCTCCATTACTGCCAGCTTGTGCAATCGTGCATTAGAGGATAAGGATAAGGTGGTATACAAAACTGTCTAAATAAAATAAATAAATTAGAGCCATTAGCTCTGGAAACCCTAACACCAAGTAACACCTCTTGGAAAGTGGAATTTTGGAGGTGAGAGAGCTTATTTCAATGTCTGCAATGTGATGCACACACAGGGTTATCCCAAGAGAGAGATAGTAGTGTTCCATTAACATCAACAGCATAGTGCCCTCTTATGACAGGGCAGTATGTTGATGCTGCCAATGTGGCAAAGGAAGTGTCACGTGGGTATTGTTGTGGTGCTGGCAGGTCCCATTAGGGTGACAAGGCAGCTGCCTAGGGGAAACATTTTAGATGGTTGGTATTACTCTGCAGTGACAGCGGCAACACACATACATGCTGCTGCAGTCAGAAGGGAGGTCTGCCGCCATGTCAGTGTTGTGTGACTGTGGGCGTGATTGTGCAGCGGGTGCAGCCTGCAGCTGGAGAGATCTGTGTCTCGGCGCTGAGAGATCGGGGGGATGCTAAGCATGTCAGCAACAGGCACAGCCCCCTCCCCCCTCCCCCCCCCCCGAGGTCTAAGGCAACTGCACCTGTGCCCTCAGCCCCCAGTGAAGGGGGGCAGGAGCAGCATGGCGCGACTATCTACAGGTAGGCTACCTACATATGACCATTGGCAGTACTGCAGTGGTGGTGGGGGCCCACCTGCAGGGAGTGATTGATTGGCCGACATGCTGCCTACTACCATCTGTGGACCCTGGGACTTGGCTGTTGTGCCTTCTGGATGGGTTGGGCATGGGATCAGGATGCCCACACCTGCACATATTGAGTGGATATGTGGCTGTCGTGTGCAGAGTGCACTGAGCCAGAAATACTATGCAATATGAGAGCAGCCCATAACAGTGGAAAACATGAGCACCCTGCTCCCTCACCTGCCAAATGATGACCTGAATCTGTGAGTGCTCCAGTGACCACTCCAGAACTGAGTACTCAGTCGGATGAAACCGTTTGAGCCACATGTGAATCTACATTACCCATTGTGCACTCTCATATTGTGCATGGCCACATATGAGAGTGGTCCATGACTTGGCCACAAGCACACACCATGTAGTGGGTGCATAGGTCATTATGCTAGGACACCTGTGGGCTGGAATGTGTGTGTACAGGTACCGTGGCCTGCCCCTATGACTGGAGAGATCCCATATCTGTGAGATGCCTATCAGTTGCACCAGCAGCATAGCAAGGCTGTGCAACATACAGACTTTGCAAGACGTTCTTCTCACACACCTCCCTAACAGACCCCAACAGACAAAGATGATACAGAGCTTGCAGACAGCTAAGACCGCATAGGCACAGCCCAAGTCATGCCCTCATACACCCTGACAGTGACCACCTAGATACCCATGGACTGAAGAATCTACACGGCTGCTCTGTGGCTCCAAACACAGGACAGGCCAGTGTGTGTATAAGCAAGGGGTCATGGGTTCAAAGCCAGCTTGCATATCAGGAATTGTAGGTTGAGGTATGTTAAATTTATGATACCTTCCAAGAACAGAAACAACAGGTGCAACCCCCCACACTTCATCCAGCATGGATCCTCACACCCAGATGTCAAGCAGATCAACTGCACAATATAAGGCTGGATGGCAGAGCACGCTAATAGCACCGGCACACTGAGCGGTCGTTAATAGCTCCCGTAATGTGTGGGCATTCACAATGGACGAGCATTACATGAGGCCTAATGAGCAGGTAACAGTGTCAACGTGCACCACTTTTGAAAGGTGAGATGCAGTGTGTGTGTGCTTAGAGGACTGTGAGCTGCAGCAATGCAGTGTTGCATGCATGTGATGCCCAGGGTGTATGTCTGTGCATACAATATGCTGCATGTAAGCTCTTCAGCACCTCTACACACAGTGAGAGGCACTATGTACAGGATGCCATGCGTTGATGCGCTCTTGGGGGGGCGGTTTCACCACATCTGTAGTGTGGGTGAGTGCATGTGCTGCTCTGGTCATTTCAGCAGGGTCTGTTGCAAGGGACATAACATGATGTGGGTGCACAAGCATGGTACTGTGCCATGCTCACTGCCACATGCTGTATAGGGGGACACAGTGTTCGGGGATGTGTTGGACATAGACCACTCTGGCTCAACATGCACTGACAGCCTGTCTGGCCCAATATCCAGAGCACCTTGCATTGTTTTCCCGTTACACAAGTCCAAAGTCAAAATAGTATGCAAATGAAGGGCGTTGTTAGAAACAGCGCCATATGAACAGGATGTATATGAGTCAGAGATTAGATATATGGCATAGCCAGCCTACCATGTGTCTGCAAAAAGCATGACCAGGGTGCAGGGCTGTGGAGTTGGTAGATAAATGTTCCGACTCCGACTCCTCAGTTTTTTGTACTTCCGACTCCGACTCCCCAACTCCGACTCCTCTGTATTAATATGAAGGAAAGAAAGGCAACATACATGTCATTACCACAGGACTACTGGCTGGGAAGCCAACAGTCTACTGTATTGAACAGTTTAAGCAAAAGACAAACACAATGAAAACAACAAAGTTTTATTAATTTTTTTTTATTCATTAATCAAGTGGCTGGATAGTAGCAGCAGGCATAAACATCAGGAACAGGAACTTTACCAGTCCAAAAATACAAACCACATTATTTGGTTGTTTTAGAACAAAAACAAAGCTTATCTATATGAACCAAAAACAAAATCTGTAAAACCTAGAAATGGTTTATATTAATCTTGAAATGTAGTTATAGGCTTAGCAAATGCAAATCAATTCAATGTAGAGTTCTAAGGAAGAGAATTGCCTCTGCCAGATCCTCTTTCATAGAGGCTCTTAAGTCAGACTTTATTATTTTTAGGGCTGAAAATAATCTTTCGACACTGACTTGGGTGGGTGGCATTGCAGTAACTATTCTGGCCACATCACTAACGATCTCTGGATAAACAAGGATGGCTTCTTCAACAGTAAGTTTTGATGAGCGATCATACTTTTCAACTTCTTCTAGTGCTTTATAAAACTCCTGTTGGAATTTTTTTATTTGGACATTCACTGGTTCTGTAACGCTTATGCAACGTCGCTTTCGTTAAGCAACTTCTATTTTGTTTAAGAAGGAATCAAAGTCTAATTCTTCATTTGAAGAAGATGATCCTGAGTTACCACTATTACTTAAAAGAAGAACTTCATCCTGTGGAGGTATTTCAGGTCGTAATCCCTTCATGCGAACTGCTACATCATAGAGGGCCTTTTTCCCAGTAGCAGTCTGTTCACTGTTCAACAAAATTCGGCTCATTGGGTCGACATAAATAGCCGCTAACAAGATTTCATTTTCCAGCAAAAGACTCTCTCTTTTCATCATTGAAGATGCAATGCCCTCAGCTATTAACCCTCCATTTTTGTTCAGGCGATATAACAGGCTCTTCCATTCCAAGAAGAATTTACCCGGGGTTAGATCGTCACATTGCAACCTCTTGGTGATAGTGAAGGGGTGAAAAAGAAGGTTCTCCAGCTCTTTTGTTTGTGTCCACTGGCTTTCAGTTAATGCAAGATTTTCATTGTCCATTTCTTCTATGAAGTCTTTAAGTTCAAGCAAACGCTTCACCATTAATCTAATCTAAATTTAATCGGAGTCGGAGTCGGAGCATTGTTTGCCGAATCCGACTCCAGGTACCCAAAATTGACTCCGACTCCACAACTCCGACTCCGACTCCACAGCCCTGCCAGGGTGCGCACATTTCATGCTGAGAGACTGCTCTCACTCTGACCGAGCTGTGACCATGTCCCGGCTATGTCTCCACATTGTGATATATAGTATCAAGTTGCAGTTATGTGGCTGCAGTTCCTTTCTTGGCAGTCCAATCATTGCCCCAGCTGCTGGATGTCCATGCTGTTTGTACAAAGCCAGGGTGTATATAGTCACTCTGGGCACAGTTGGAATGTGCATGGCTGGCACTACCCTGTGGTGACCAACACATGCAGACTGACTGTTTTTGCTGTAGTAGATTGGGAGTCCCAGGAGATCCTGCTAACATTTGATCTAGGGATGATAACTATTGGCCTTGCAGGCCCATCAGGTAGGTATCAGCACCCCCCACCCCCCTCCATGCCTGAAAAAAGTCACTGTATGTGGGATTATGGGAAACAGCTGCCGCAACCTTGGTAACTGGAAAGAGATCAGATAGGACAATCCCAGGCCAAAAGGAGCTAGGCACAAAGCCCAGATATGATTGGACACTCCGGCATGACTCAGTTGTGCTGACAACCAAGTAACTAACAGCACACACTGCAGACAATATCTGCAGCACACTGGCAGTGATATAGATCTGCTCGGGAACATGGAGGGTCCAGCTATTGCAATGCACACCCTGGGGACCAGATGCTATGTGCCTCCCCTGACATTCAGGGTGATCCCTGAAACCGGTCAGCAGCACAGTTGGCACTTGTGCACAGTATGGCCTGTTATGGCGAGAGCACAGTATGGCCAGTTATGTGGCAAGAGCACACAATGTCCATATGTTTATCCTGGCCAGCTGTGATGTATCATAGTATTCTCCTGTTGATGATCACTTGCACAAAGCAGTTCAGAATGTGCAGTGCATCATGGGTAATGGAGGGGCTAATCTATACCAGCAGCCAGACCTGACCTTGTAGCCATAGGTCACTGATGTGGTCTGCGTTTGCTGTATGTGCAGGTGTACCTATCTCACTGTGTGCAGCAGGTCACAGGGGTCTGCACACCCTGCACATGTGCTGGCTCTGGGGTGCATGCCACACTGGGGCACAGCTGCCTATCTGTGTGCATGTTGTTTCCCATACGGGGAACGGGGGACAGCCAAAATGACCCCACATGTGCCTTTGCCTTTGGACAAGAGCTGTATTCTGCAGCAGTGTGTCTGTTGAGCAGCTAACATAAGATATGCCATACTGGGTCAGACCAAGGTCCATCAAGCCCAGTATCCTGTTTCCAACAGTGGCCAATCTAGGTCATACGTATCTAGCAGTTAACCCAAAAGACACAGGTTCTGCAATTCTTGTACTAGGTCAAGCATTGATATCCTGGGTCCCTTTTTAACAATGGTTTATGGACTTTTCCTCCAGGAACTTGTCCAAACCATTTTTAAACCCAGCTACACTAACAGCCTTTACTACATCCTCTGGTAATAAATTCCAGAGTTTGATTACACGTTGAGTGAAAAAATATTTTCTTTTATTAGTCTTAAATAGTTTACCCTGTAGCTTTATTGCATGTCCCCTAGTCTTTCTATATTCTGATAACGTAAACAGTCGATCTACGTTTACGCGTTCCACTCCGTTCATTAATTTATAGACTTCTATCATATCTCCCCTCAGCCGTCTCTTTTCCAAGTTAAAGAGCCCTATCCTTTTTAGCCTTTCTTCATAGGAGTATCCTTCCATCCCCTTTACCATTTTGGTGGCTCTTCTCTGTACCTTTTCTAATAACGCTATATCCTTTTTAAGATACGGCGACCAGAATTGCACACAATATTCAAGGTGCGGTCTCAACATGGAACGGTATAGAGGCCTTATAATATCTTTTGTTTTATTTTCCATTCCTTTCCTTAGGATTCCTAGCATTCTGTTTGCTCTCTTGGCCGCCGCTGCACACTGGGCCGAGGGTTTTAACCTGTTATCCAGAATGACGCCTAAATCTTTTTCCTGGGTGGTGGTTCCTAATGTGGAACCTTGCATCGTGTAGCCATAGTTTGGGTTTTTCTTCCCTAGGTGCATAACTATGCACTTGTCCACATTAAATTTCATCTGCCATTTTGATGCCCAGTCTTCCAATTTATCAAGATCCTCTTGCAATTTTCCACAATCCTCTTGGGTTTTAACAACTTTAAATAGTTTTGTGTCATCTGCAAATTTTGATAACCTCACTCGTTATTCCACTTTCCAGGTCATTTATGAATATGTCAAAAAGCAGCGGACCCAGCACAGATCCCTGGGGTACACCACTATTCACCTTTCTCCATTGAGAAAATTGGCCATTTAGCCCAACCCTCTGCTTTCTATCTTTTAACCAGTTCCTGATCCACTGTTGTACACTGCCTCCTATCCCATGACTCTTTAGTTTTGCCAAAAGTCTCTGATGAGGGACCTTGTCAAAGGCTTTCTGAAAGTCCAGATACACTACATCAACCGACTCACCTTTGTCCACCTGTTTATTCACACTTTCAAAAAAACATAACAGATTAGTAAGACAAGATCTTCCTTGTCTAAAGCCATGTTGGCTGTCTCCCATTAGGCCTTGACTATCTACATGCTTAGTAATTTTATTCTTTATGATGGTTTCTACCATTTTTTCCGGTACTGACGGGAGGCTCACCAGTCTGTAGTTTCCCGGATCACCCCTTGAAACCTTTTTAAAAATTGGTGTTACATTGGCAATCCTCCAATCTTCATGTATTAGAGATTATTTTAATGATAGTTCACAGATTACTAATAGCAGGTCTGCAATCTCATATTTCATTTCTTTCAACACCCTTGGATGTATACCATCCAGCCCAGGTGATTTGCTACTCTTCAGTTTATCTAATAGTTGTAATACATCTTCCCGATGTATCGATATTTCCTTCAATTCTTCCGCACCTTTAAATACCACTTCAGTCATGGGTAACATCCCTACATCTTCCTCAGTAAAGACCGAAGCAAAGAATTCATTCAGTCTCTCCGCTATCGCCTTGTCGCCTCTTAGTGCCCCTTTATCGCCTCTATCATCTAATGGTCCAATTGACTCTCTCACAGGTTTTTTGCTACGAATGTACTTGAAAAAATCTTTATTTCGCGTTTTTGCTTCTGCAGCAAGCTTCTTCTCAAATTCTCTCTTTGCCTTCTTTATCAATGCCTTGCATTTGACCTGCCAGTGCTTGTGCTGTTTCCAGGTTTCATCGTTTGGCTCTTTTTTCCATTTCCTGAAAGATGCTTTCTTGGCAACAACAGCCTCTCTGACCTCACCTTTAAACCATGCTGGCAGTTTTTTGGACTTCCTTCCACTTTTCTTAAAGCGTGGAATAAAGCTGGTTTGGGCTTCCAAGATAGTAGTTTTCAACAACACCCAAGCTTGATGTAAGTCTTTAACCTTTGCAACTGCTCCTTTTAGTATTTTCTTAACTATTTTCCTCATTTTATCATAGTCTCCCTTTCGAAAGTTAAAAGGTAGTACTGTGGATTTCCTTACTATCCCTCCTCCACTAATTAAATCAAAGGTGATCATGCTATGATCACTATTGCCAAGTGGCCCCAACACCCTTATCTCTTGCACTAGATCTGCTGTTCCACTAAGGACTAGGTCTAATATGGCTTCCCCTCTGGTCGGTTCATGAACCAGCTGCTCCAAGAAGCAGTCATTTATGTCATCTAGGAACTTTATCTCCCTAGCAAACTCAAGCTAAAGTTGAAAAATAGCAAACCACTCATGAATGCAGCAAAATATTACCTTGAGAATATACCACTGGAATTTAAAGACTGCCTGCAAAATCGATTTGTTGCTTTAGATACAAATGACAGAGCTCCAGAAGAGTTATGGAATGACATCAAGAAGGTTGTGTTAGAACAAAGCAAGAAGTCTCTACAAAAGGTGAAAAAGCAAAAACGGCCAAAATGGATGATGGCAGAAACTCTGAAAATTGCCCAGAAACGCAGAGGAAGCTAAAGCCAGAGGAGAAAGAAAGACAATCGCAGAACTCAACAGAGATTTCCAACGTGCAGCAAGACAGATGTGTCCAACCCGGATTATAGTAACATATGTCGTTGCCTCTCTGAAGCTGAGCTGTGGCTGAAATCAAGGAATATGAATATCAATTTAAAAAAAACAGAAGTTCTATTCATAACAAGAAACACAAGCTTCACTCCCCCACTTGAAATCAACATTGGAAAAAACTCTCTCCCAGTCAAAGATGAGATCAAATACTTGGGAGTCACTCTGGATAAGACCCTTAGCCTCACGAAACATATAAAACAATCTGTAAAAACATATATTTCAAATTGAGGACAATCCAACAACTTAGACCATTGATAGATAACACTGATTTCAGAACCATAGTACAAACACTTATTACACCACATTTAGACTACTGTAATGGTATTCTTCAAGGGACCTCTAAGAAAAATATTCACACACTTCAATTAGCCCAAAATGTCACCGCAAGGATAAAGCGAAACTTTCAGATCATATATCTCCGATTCTCTATGCTCTCCATTGGTTACCCGTCTCATGCAGAATCATCTACAAGTCCTTAGTCAATACGTTTAAGATCTTTAATAATATAGCACCATCTTTCTTATGTACGCTCATCAACATCCCACATGAAAATAGATCAAGACGAAGAATAAACCTTCACACCATACAAGTCCCTGATTCTATTCGAAAGACAAGTCAGAAAGCAAGTAACACAGCTTTCTCATACTTCGCCCCTACGTTATGGAACAACCTACCGATTGAAATCAGAGAAATCAAAGATCTTCAATTATTTAGAAAAAAATCTAAAAACCCATCTATTTACTCTGCACTACAATAACCTCCACATTGAAGATAATCCTAACACAGAGAAAAACACCGATCATCAGTCACTCACTGACCCTACCTAGACAAGGCATAAACCTTTCCCACACATTCACATTGCTCACCTAGATTAAGCTTACTCTTTGAAAGCAATTGCTTGTCGCTAATGTGAATAACTGTAATTTAATGTAAATATTTCCCTTTACTGTTGATATACTGTTGGTAGTATGTTTTGAAACATTATCTAATTCATACCCAGTTCAAACGTTCCTACCTCTCCTGTTATCTCATTGTATTTTTGAGTTACATTTAATAGTTGAATGTTCTTTGTTCGAAATCTGTTCTATGTAAAATAATAGTACTCTATTATTAAAGTTTATGTTACCTGTAAACCGCCACTGATCTCTGGAAGTGGCGGTATAGAAAAGATGTATAAATAAATAAATAAAAGTACTACAATGAAACTTGCAAGGAAATAGAAGCAGAAACTATTAGAGGAAGAACAAGATCAGCTTTTCTAAAGCTACGAGAGTTAAAGAAAAAGTTCCAGCCTCGAATTGGAATGTTACAAGATGCTCAAGGTTCTATGTTGAATGATGCTGAGAAGATCAAGAAAAGGTGGAAGGAATATACAGAGTTTTTATATGATAAAGATCAAGTGGACCAACAGCCGTTTCAACCTGTACCTTATGATTGGGAACGATTGGTGATGAAAGAAGAAGTTGAAGCAGCATTGAAAGCCTTATCAAAGAACAAAGCACCAGGCATTGATAGCATTCCCATAGAAGTATTGCAGCAATCTGATGCAGCTGTTACCGTACTCACAAGGCTCTGCCAAGAAATATGGAAGACAACATCATGGCCAACTGACTGGAAAACATCTGTGTTTATACCAATACTTAAAGAAAGGTGATCCAACTGACTGTGGAAATTATCGCACAGTTGCTCTGATCCCACATGCCAGCAAGATTCTACTGAAGATTATTCAAAAGAGACTACAACCATACCTGGAACAAGAACTACCTGAAGTGCAAGCAGGGTTTAGGAAAGGGCGAGGAACGAGAGACACCATTGCGGATGTGAGATGGATCCTTGAAAAGACTAAAGAATACCAAAAGGATATCTATTTGTGCTTTATCGACTATAGCAAGGCTTTTGACTGTGTAAACCATAAGAAACACTGGGCCACATTAAGAAGAATGGGTATACCAGAACACCTGATCGTTCTCTTGCGCAATCTGTACATTGATCAAGAAGCAACAGTTCGAACGGAAGAAGGAGAAACAGAATGGTTTAAAATAAGCAAAAGTGTAAGACAAGGCTTCATACTTTCCCCCTACCTGTTTAATTTATATGCAGAACAAATCATCAGAGAAGCAGGATTGTATGAAGACAACAGAGGTGTGAAGATTGGTGAAAGACTCATCAACAACCTTCGCTATGCTGATGATACCACATTACTGGCTGAAAGTGAAGATGATCTGAAACATTTGCTTCTCACAATCAAAGAACATAGTCTCCAAATGGGCCTTTAACTTAATGTAAAGAAGACAAAGATCATGACAACTGGCATAATCAACAGGTTCATCGTTGAAGGAGAAGAAATTGAAATTGTGAACAACTTTAACCTACTTGGATCAACTATCAATAAAGAAGCAACAAGCAGTCAAGAAATCAGACGACGCATTGCTCTTTGCAGAATGGCTATGAGAGACCTAGATAAGATTCTCAAGAGCAGAGATGTCTCTCTCCATACAAAGATTCGACTTGTTCAAGCCATGGTATTTTCAATAACATCATATGGATGTGAAAGCTGGACAGTGAAAAAGATAGACAGGAAGAAAATTGATGCCTTTGAATTATGGTGCTGGCGGCGAATACTGTGTATACCATGGACTGCCTGAAGAACAAACCAGTCGGTACTAGAGGAGATCAAACCTAAGCTTTCTTTAGAAGCTCAGATGACAAGACTTCGACTTTCATACTTTGGACACATCATGCGAAGAGAGAGATCATTAGAGAAAGACATTATGCTTGGCAAGATAGAAGGTCAACGCAAAAGAGGAAGGCCAGCAATGAGATGGATCGATACAATTACAGCAGCTACGGGTACCAGTCTGTCAACAATGAGCCGCCTGACTGAAGACCGAACACAATTTAGGATAGCTATCCAGAGGGTCGCCATGAGTCGACTCCGACTCGACGGCACTTAACAACAACAACAGCATGTACTGCTGTGACACTGACCCAGTCAATGCCGGGGTAATTGAAATCGCCCATTATTATTACCGCGCTGTAACTTTTGTTTGCTTCCTTGATTTCTTTGAGCATTTCATCATCCATTTGTTCATTCTGGCCAGGCGGTCGATAGTACACCCCCACCGCCATCGCCTTCCCCTACAGTATTGTGTTTCCTGTTCATTACATACTGTACGTGCGCGACTTTGGGCAGAGTTTAGGTGTGGCATACCACAATCTCACAATGTGCCAAGCACATTGTTTCATGTGCCTGATTTCACCCATTGCTAGCAGGGATCTGCGGTCTCAGAGTCCAGGCCTTGCTGTTAAGGCCTGTGTCACGGTGGTTACAGCACTGGCTCCATAAGTGATGGATGAGGGTTTGATTCCCACTTGTTCTCTTTGTGGCTGTAGGATACGCAGTTCATTTTGATGGCAGAAAACATCCAGGGTCAATTTTTACTGGTGGACACACACTTGTCTTCTTTTTGATGTATTCCGGGAGCACATTGGGTCTGTGCGCATGCTTTTTGCCTTAATGGTCTTCTGAGAACATGTCTTTATTGGCTCTGTTGCAGGCCATTGCAGAGGGTCAGACATGCTCGCATTGCAGACGTATGCCATTTGAGTCTAGGTATAGCCCCATAGTTCAAGCAGTGACTTGGGAACCATGAGACAAGGGTTTGTTTCCCTATAGTGCTCCCTGTGTATCTGGTGGAAGGATTTTGCAGAGACATTTTATGTATGTCTAATCCTTCAAAGCATGACCTCTACTCCTTGTGGCCTTGGGCAAGTCATTTAACCCTCCATTGCTTCAACATAATCCACACTATCACTGCCCCTGTTTGTAATATACTATCTCCAGGAACAAGCAGGAATGAGTCTTCACATATGGGTATCGTCGGTACTGACGGAGCCTGCGTGGGAACGCTCCCCAGCGTCCAATAGGAAAGCTTTTGGGAGCATCCCACAGCACCTGCGTGCTGCCTTCCCGCCTTTCCCAACCGTCTCTCTCCAGTTCTTCTTTTCCGCGGAACCAGCAGGTCGTGTTCCTGTCACCGCAGAAGAAGTTCTTCGTTATTCTTTTGTGTCGCGTCTGCCTTCTTCGACGTCGGACCGGTACCGCCGGTCTTTCTTTTCTTTTCTTTCTTCTTTCAAAAAAAACAAACAAACGCTTATCTTTTCTGTGCATTTTCAGTTTTTGGGCCCTAGGCTTAAAAATTTTTTCCTCATGGAGAAGCCTGCTTCTGGGTTTAAAAAATGCACAAAATGTGGCGGTACTATTTCTGTCACCGACACCCATGACTGGTGTCTAAAGTGTTTGGGACCTGACCATTCCATCACGGATTGTGTGTCCTGTACCATGATGTCCAAGAGAGGTCGGCAGAACCGAGCAGCCAAGCTCAGTACCCTGTTTCCCTCTGATGCAGCTTCGGTAGCATCAACGTCTTCCAGGGCCTCCTCTTCCTCCCATGGATCTCAGGTAACCAAGCATAAATCTGGCCGGTCCTCAAAGGGCAGATCTCCCTCCAAGCATCGAGATGCCTCCGGGCTTGCCCTCGAGGATTCCGCACTGGCAAAATTACCCCGGCGGGAAGCTCCGGCTTCCAAAGCATTATCTATGGGGTCACAGGTTGACATCGATGGCTTGGCCTCGACCGATCACCTGTTGCCATGTTCTGGGGTACCGGTGGCTTCCATTGGTACCGACATCCAGACTCTGGTGGCATCGATGGATCAGAAGATTCTGACCATGCAGCGCACCTTAACGGCTTTCATGCAGGCTGCGACGCCTCCGGTACCGCAACAATCCCCGTTGCTGGTACCGGCGCCAGTACCGGCATTGCTCCCGGTACCGATTGCATCGGCTTCGGTGTCGACTGCTACGGTACCTTGTCCTATGATGCCCATCGGTACCGAACCGGTACCGATTATTCCCAATGTTGATCCCACTCAATACGGTTATCGGGCTTTACAGGAGCATCCAGACAGGCGATACTTTGATTCCTCTGAGGACTCTGATGAGTCTTAGGGTTCTGTAGAAGCATCCATACTTCTTCCTCAGGAGTCTTCTTCACCTAAACGAAGAATGTCTCCTCCAGAAGACTTGTCTTTTCAAGACTTTGTTAGGGAAGTGGCTAGGGTCCTCTCTATCACAGTGGCCCCTGAGTCAGAACCCAGAGCCAAGGAGTTGGATATTTTACAATATCCCAAAGCTCCTAAGGAGGCAGCTACTTTACCTGTTCATGAGATTCTGTATGATCTCATGTTGAGGATGTGGGAGACACCTCTCACCACTTCTCTTTCTCGCAGGTTAGACACCATGTATCGTGTCCCTCCTTGCCCGGGCTTCCACAAGACTCAGCTTCCTCACCACTCTATTGTGGTAGAGTCTGCCATGAAGAAGTTAAAGAGTGCAAAAAGACACTCATCTAGTCCTCCAGGGCGTGAATGCAGGACCCTGGATGCTTTTGGCCGAAGGGTTTTCCAAGCTGCTATGCTAGCTGCTAGGATCAATTCCTATAGTCTCTATATGGGAATGTTCCTAAAAGAAGTCACAGATCATCTGCAGACTTTAACCCCTTTCATTTCAGAAGATAAAAGACAGGAGTTTCTCACTTGGCTCAAACATGCCCAAGATGTCTCCAAATTTTCCAACCGTGCAGCCTTTGACTCTTTTGAGTGTGTAAGCAGAATTTCGGCTATTGCCATAGGGGCACGCAGAATTGCTTGGCTACAAGCTTCTGATTTGGAGATCTGGGTCCAAGATCAATTAGGAAATCTCCCTTGTACAGGTGAGAACCTTTTTGGTAAGGATTGGCAAGCAAAGGCCACTCAGATGGATGCTGAAAACTTGGCTTTGGATCGACTTTCAAAGTCTACCTCTGCTCCTGTTAAGAAAAGATTGTTTAAAAAGACATTCTTTTCCAAAGAGGGAAGATACTATCCTGCTTATGGTCAGCAGGCATCTTCTGCAGGTCGTTTTGCTGCAAAGCGTCAGCAACCACCCAAACAGGCCAAGTCAAAGGCAGCTAGACCTTCCATGGCCCAGCAGCCTCAGCCTCCTCAGGGATTTTGACTTGCAACTAGAGAACTTAGCCTTTCTAGCTCTGGAAGGACCAGAGCCCCTTACCATCCCATGAAGGTTGACTTACTTTGCTCCCAGATGGGAGCAAATCACAGCAGAGCAATGGACACTCTCCATCATAAAGGAAGGGTACAAGCTTCATTTCTTAAGCCTTCCCCCTCACACCATGATGAAACAGTTCAATTCTCCAACATCTCTCCTCAACCTTCTAGTTCAGGAGATTGCCATTCTTCTTGCCCAAGGGGCAATAGAAGAAGTACTTCTTCTTCAACAAGGCACAGGGTTCTACTCCCCTTATTTTCTTATTCCAAAGAAGACAGGGGGCTACAGACCCATCTTAGATCTCAGAGAATTGAACAAATTTCTATTCAAGGAGAAATTCAAGATGATTTCTCTCGGTGCTCTGCTTCCATACCTTCAGAGTCAGGACTGGCTTTGTTCTCTAGATCTCAGGGATGCGTACACCCATGTCCTCATCCATCCAACTCACAGAAGGTTCCTTCGGTTCCTTTTTCAAGGAAAGCACTACCAGTACAGGGTGCTTCCTTTTGGTCTGGCCTCTGCACAAAGGGTGTTCACGAAATGCATGGCAGTAGTAGCTGCATTTCTACGCACTCTAGGAATATTTGTCTTCCCATATCTGGACGACTGGCTCATTCGAGCTCCATCTCAAGCAGAGGCCAAGACTTGTCTGATCTGCACAATGCGTGTCCTTCAGTATTTGGGACTAGTAATAAACATCCCAAAATCCAGTCTCACCCCTACTCAGTCCCTCGAGTTTATAGGGGCTTTGTTGGATACCATAACTGCAAGGGCCTATCTTCCTCAGGCCCGTTGCCTACGCTTGGTGCAGTTAGCCTCCCAAATACAGTTAAAGCCCCTTTTAACTGCTCGAGAAATGTTGCAACTCTTAGGCCACATGGCATCCACTGTGCATGTGGTTCCATATGCTCGCCTTCACATGAGGGCAGCTCAATGGACTTTGTCCACCCAATGGACTCAGGCATCAGGTTGCCTGTCAGACAAAATAGCAAACTCCAGTCGCCTTTTTTGGTCTCTCCAGTGGTGGAAGTCCTCTCAAAACCTGTTGCTGGGGTCCCCTTTTCAACAGTCACTTCCCCAAGCAACCCTTACAACAGATGCCTCTCCAATGGGTTGGGGAGCTCATCTGCAAGATCTCTCCACCCAGGGCATCTGGTCTCCACAGGAGACTTCACTACACATAAATCTCTTGGAACTCGGAGCAATTTTCTTAGCTCTCAGAGTGTTCCACTCCCTGCTCAGCTACAAGACAGTCCTCATCCACACGGACAATCAAGTAGCCATGTTCTATGTAAACAAGCAGGGGGGGACTGGCTCTCTGTCGCTTTGCAACGAAGCTTTGCGACTGTGGGCCTTCGCCAGAGAGCATCAAATTCATCTTATGGCACTATATCTTCCAGGCGTTCAAAACTCTTGGGCAGACAGACTCAGTCGAGTTCTGCTTCCACACGAATGGTCCCTCCACAGGGACCAGATAGCCAGGATTTTTCAAATTTGGGGAACCCCGGTCATAGACCTGTTTGCAAGTCCGTGGAATGCCAAACTTCCCCGGTTCTGTTCCAGGATTCCGTGTCAGGGAGTTCAGGCCAGGGATGCCTTCCTCCTTCACTGGGGTCAAGACTTCCTTTATGCCTTTCCACCCATTCCCCTAATTCCCAAAACACTGTTCAAACATCAGAGAGACCGAGGGTCTATGATCCTCATAGCACCACATTGGCCACGCCAAGTGTGGTACCCTCTACCTCTTCATCTCTCTCAAGCTCCATTCCTGGAGTTGGGCTCTGCTCCAGATCTTCTCTCCCAGGAAGACGGAACGTTGTGGCACCCAAACCCCCAGTCTCTCCATCTTAGGGCTTGGTTGCTGAAGGCCTAGACCTTCATGTTTTCCATCTCTCTCAGCAAGTCAGAGATATTATTCATGCTTCTAGAAAGCCTTCCACTAGACGTTCCTATGCTTTCAAATGGAAAAGATTTACCATTTGGTGATCAGAGAAGGGTCTTAACCCTGTAGCAATACCTGTGAATTCTTTACTAGAGTATCTTCTGCATCTTTCACATGCAGGCCTCAAAACAAATTCGGTAAGAGTCCATTTGTGTGCTATTGCAGCATCCCTCAAGCCTCTTGATGGACAACCTGTTTCCTCTCATAGCAAGATTCATGAGAGGCCTTCTTTTAACTAAACCTCCCATTAGACCACCTCCAGTGGCATGGGACTTAAATCTGGTTCTTGGCCAGCTTATGAAGCCACCCTTTGAACCTTTAGCCACCACTTCCTTGAAATTTCTTTCTTGGAAGGTTATCTTTCTCATTGCAGTCACCTCAGCACGTCGCATCAGTGAGTTGCAAGCCTTGGTGGCTAACCCTCCTTATACAAGGTTCCATCATGATAAGGTAGTCCTCAGGACCAATCCACACTTTATGCCCAAAGTGGTCTCGCCTTTTCATCTGAACCAAGAGGTATACTTACCTGTCTTTTTTCCAGGACCTCATGCATCAAGTGCAGAGAGGAATCTTCATACTTTGGATTGTAAAAGAGCTCTCGCCTTTTACTTACAAAGGACACAGCAATATAGAAAGTCTTCTAAACTCTTTGTTGCTTTTGATCCTTCCCATTTAGGACTTCCAGCTGGATTGCTCAGTGTATTTCTTTCGCCTACCAGAGTAGGAACCTTTCTCTGGAAGGCCATGTCACAGCTCACAATGTGAGAACCATGGCAGCCTCAATGACTAATCTGAACTCTGTGTCCATCGACCAAATCTGTCGAGCGGCCACCTGGACCTCGGTTCATACCTTCACAGCCCATTACTGTTTGGACAAGGACTCCCGCCGGGATGCCTCGCTTGGTCAGGCTGTTCTCAAACACCTGTTCCATTCCTAATCAACTCCTACCCACCTACCCTGGTTGGATGCCAGAGATCCATGGGGGGAGGTGGAGCCCTTTTCAGGGACACACAACTCTGGGGTCTCTCCCTGGCATCTGCAGCTAGGGAGTCCCCATATGTGAAGACTCATTCCTGCTTGTTCCTGGAGATAGGACAGTTACTTACCTGTAACAGGTGATCTCTGGGAACAGCAGGAATAAGTCTTCACAACCCACCCACCTCCCCTAGGAGTTGTATCTCTCTATCTTTCCTTTCCTCTCTCTTTCTTTGTCTCAGCTTTAAAACTCGAACTGGAGAGAGACGGTTGGGAAAGGCGGGAAGGCAGCACGCAGGCGCTGTGTGATGCTCCCAAAAGCTTTCCTATTGGACGCTGGGGAGCGTTCCCGCGCAGGCTCCGTCGGTACCGACGATACCCATATGTGAAGACTTATTCCTGCTGTTCCCAGAGATCACCTGTTACAGGTAAGTAACTGTGCTTTACCACATTAATGCTAACATTTGCACCATATCATTCATTCCCACTTAAATGTGGTTCAGACTATATCTGGTTTGGGGGATTTTGTCCCCCAACTTGTTTTTTTCCTGGGGCCATAGTCTATATGATTTAAGTCCAACTGTCCCTGGGAAGGTGTATGATGAATCTCCAGTCGCCGGACAACAGGCATGTGGTTCCTGTTCGATATGTGGGATTGTAGTAGTCGATATGGAAGGGTAGAATAGATAGGCCATGTGGTCTTTTTCTGCTGTCATGTTTCTATGTTTCTAAAAGGGGTTTTCATTATGGGGATCAGCAGTATAGTTTGTGATGGAACGCTAGTTGATGATCAGATTTTGTGGTCTATATGGTTGTGTGTCCTTGTGGACTAGTATATATTGGGAAGACGTCTTGGCAGTTAAGAATTCGTCTTTTGGAGCATCGTACAAATTAAAACTCTGTGTTGCTAATGCTCCATTGGTGAATCATTGTAAGCTTTAAAACCACATGTTTACGGTTTTGAAGTGCTGGGTTATTAATTATATTCCCCTTTTGAGTAGAAGTGGTGATCGCGACTCTGTATTGGCACATAGGGAAAAACTTTGCATTTTTCAACTTAAAACCATCCAGCCTAAAGGGTTGAATGAGTTTTTGGATTGGAAGGCTTGCTGGTAGTTCGTTGGATAAGCTATGTGTGCGGGTGGTTGTGGGTGTTTTTTTTCAACATAGCTTTTTCTAATCTGGAATTATTTGATTAGATGGGTCATAGTGCTGACTTTTGGGGATTTCCTTTTTGTAGATGGAATGCCCCTGAGTGAAAACAACTGTAAGAGCGTTGGTTTTGCGTCTTTTTTGATTTGTGGTTACTTGTGCGATTGATTGGGAGTGCTGATGTCAGGGGGGGGGGGGTTCCCTCTGTGGGTGGGATTCCCTGGTACGCATCTGCTTAAATAGCACATGCATAGCATTTATTTTGCCAGTTTATGTGTTGAAGTGGGCTTTGAGGGCAATTCAGTCTCCGTGGACATCAATTTGGTGAGTTCCTATTTTATTATATATCTTCTTTTGGTGTTTTGTTGTGATGGCTTTTGACATTTGGGCTACTGGAAATGTGTATTTTTGCATGACTCTTCTACTTTTGTTTTGTATAGTGCTCTAGTGTGGACATCAAATTGTGCTCTAGCGGCATGGGGCTGATTAGCAACATTGGGCTGAGTCTGACTCTGTGATGCAGCCTTGGCGAAATGCCCAGCTTTGGAACTAGGACGTTATTGAAGCCCATGGTGTAGCTAAATATTGTTTGTATTTTCAGCCTTTTCAACCTGTTGATGCTCTTATTTGAAATTCCCTTATTGTTTTTGTTGTCCCTGGTGGTCCCTGGTGTTGTCCCTGGCAATCTATGCATATACCACTGAGATTCATGCATTATTGAGAGCGTATATGAATTGCACAATTTAGTCCATGTGGAGTTTTTTTTTGACCGGTGATGGCGTGGTCTGAGCAGCCTTTTGAGCCGATGTTTGGCCATTATACATTTTGGCTGCATTTTCATAGAGCCATTGCGTTGGCTTGTTGATTTGTTATACTGAGGTCTTTTTTCTCCCATGGATGAAGAGTTGAGTGATTTGAAATATTTTGAAACATTTCCAGTGTTGTATTACACTTTATTTTAGCTCCGGTTTCTATATTTTCATGTGCTATTCACCAGTAGCTTTGAGGTTTATCTTTGAATTGGGCTTGTTCAAATCCAGGCTAAAAATTTGTTTCTTTGAGACTGCTTTTGGATCCTGATTCCCCCCCCCCCTTAGTTTCCCGTTTAGCTCCTATATGTTTCCTTACCATTCCCCTAGATATATCCTTGTTGCCGGTTGTAGTGTTGTCTCTCTTGACAGTTGTGTTGTCTGTCTTGACTAGATTGTAAGCTCTTATGAGCAGGGACTGTCTCTACAGCGCTGTGTACACCTTGTAGCACTGTACACATGATTAGTAGTAGTAGGTAATTGCAAAGAACTATGGCCCTCGAAACTAGAAATCCAACAGTAGTAAACTGTCCGGACATACTTCAAATGCTGACTTCCTTCCTTCCTTTGCAATTAAGGCATTATGCCCATAATCTATTATCAGTGTGACCATGCTATCCAAGAAAGTGCACCACAAATTGTAGTCTTTGGGGGGTAGGGGGGAGGAAGAAAACCAACTGAGCTCCCTTTGGGGATATAACAAATTTTCTGTAAATCTATCCTTGCTGGGTTCTTTGTTTGGAACTTACAGTCAGCCAGGGGTAACATCATCATGTGCTGAGGGTGCTCCAGGAAATGGCCCGCTGTCTGGCCCAGCATGAGATTTATGTTCACATTTTTGTTGCATGACCCTTGCAAGTTGTGTGGCTGAAACATATTTCTTACTGCTTGACTCTGCAGTTAATAAACATGCATGAGCTGCTATCTCTGTCTCTGTGTGTTATGGCAGATGAAATTTAATGTGGACAAGTGCAAAGTTATGCACTTATGGAAAAACAATTGAAACTACAATTACACAATGCAAGGTTCCATATTAGAAATCACCACCCAGGAAAAGGATTTAGGCATCATTGTGGATAACACATTGAAACCCTCCGCCCAGTGTTCAGCGGTGCCAAGAGAGCAAATAGAATGCTAGGTATCCTAAAGTACAGGTGAACAGTCTGTATAGAAGTCGTTTGTCAGAAGAGCAAAGTTCACGAGAGGGGATGTGAGGAGAGATAATAGTTGAAAGGTATGGAAGGGCCGCAGAGTGAATGCATTTATAGGTTAGGAGGAGAAGTTTAAACTGCATGCGGAAATGGATGGGGAGCCAGTGAAGTGATTTGAGGAGAGGAGTAACGTGGGCATGGCGAAACTGGCAGAAGATTAGTTGAGCAGCAGCATGTTGGATAGATTGAAGGGGAAAGAGATGGCTCATAGGGAGACCAGCAAGGAGTAAGTTGCAGTAATCGAGGCGAGAGGTGATTAAGAAGTGGATGAGTGTTTTAGTAGTGTGTTCAGAAAAGAAGGGGCGGATTTTGCTGATGTTGTAGAGAGAGGACACTGAACCTACTTGACCTACCTGAACAAAGCCTTGATGACATGGTCGACTCCTGGAACTCAAACCTAGATGCCGTAATCCATAGACCTCCTACATACAAAGCACCACATAAGAAAAAGAATGCTCCGTGGTACTCCCAAGAGCTACGCAAATCGCTTCTTCAACTCAGACGACTAGAGAGGCACTGGAGACGATCAAGAACAACCGAGACCCATGAGGCATTCACAGCACAATTAGGAAAACATCGTTTATCCGTGGCATCAAGTATGAAACAATATCATGCAAACAGACCAACGCTCCCTGAACAAACCCCACGAGCTCTTCCAAATTGTGAAATCCCTAGCAAAGGAACCATCTCAGGGGAACTCATTCCACCCAGACCCCCAGGAATATGCCTACTACTTACGTAACAAAAGTAACCAGCTTGTTCAACCTTCTAAGCCCCTCATCTCAGCCAGTCCACCCTTCTCCGCCCCTCAACCCCCACTTGATCATTCCTCAAGTGAGACCCAACACACCCTCACATCCTTCTCTACCCCAACCAACAGAGTCATTCAAGATACTATATTAAATATAAACACTACTACAGCACCCTCTGATCCGTGTCCAGCTCCCTGGATAAAATCCTTACGTGCTGAGCTCAGCCCATTCTTATCCAAGCTTATAGATGTATCCTTCTCTACCGGAACATTCCCTCGAAGCCTGAAACAGACTGCAATCAGACCTCTCCTAAAAAACAGTAAGTTGGACCCCTCACTGATGGAATCCTACAGGCCTATCTCTAGCATACCTCTCCTTTCGAAGATCATTGAAAAGATTACGCAACGTCAATTACAGGATCACATAGATACCAACGCACCCCTGCATCCCTGCCAGCATGGATTTCGTGACGCGCATGGTGTTGAAATGCTTCTGACAACCCTATTCAACACGCTATCCATAGGCCTGGATAACATCAGACGAGGCTTTGTTCTAATATTCATGGACATTGCCGCTGCCTTTGATACAGTAGACCATGAGGTTCTCCTTCGTCGCCTCAGAGAGAAGGGAGTTCACGGTTCAGCTCTATCATGGTGCATGTCTTACCTCACAGATCGTTGGCAACATGTCCGTTCTGGCCCTTCCACATCTGATCCCTTCCTCCAAACAAAAGGTGTTCTACAAGGCTCCTCCTTATCGGCCTTGCTGTTTAACATCTACATGCAACCCATCTGTGACCTTATCCACTCTTTTAACATCAGCTGCCTGGTCTATGCCGACGATGTCTTGATGTACATGCCAATCTCGACAGAACATCTTGACCTCTCCCCCCTAATCAAATGCTTTGACGCTGTCACGGACTGGATTAATGAACAAAGGCTTAAGTTAAACTTCAAAAAGACAGAGGCCCTCTTCGTCACCAGGAACCCAGCTTTTATTCCACCCCTATCCATCAAGGTTCGTGACGCAGAGCTCATATGCAAGACTACAGTAAGATACCTCGGAGTTACACTTGATCAGCAGCTTAATATGAAGGCTCACATCAATAACATAACAAAATCGGTCTATCATAAAATCCGGACCCTCCGCCATCTTTGGCAGCTGTTAGAACCTGAAGACTTTCGAACTGTTTTTCAGGCCCTCATAATGCCTCACCTTGACTACGCTAATGCGATATTACACGGCCTACCAAAGAGCACGACCAACCCCTTACAACTTGCAATGAATTCTGCTGCAAGAATCCTTCATGGAGCCTCCAGAAGATCCCACATCACTCCAATACTAAAACAGTTGCATTGGCTGCCCATACAAGCCAGGATCTCTTTCAAGATTCTAACTATGACCCATAAAGCCATCAAGAAATACCCGGCTACTGCCATCACTGACCTAGTATCAATCACACCTCCTAACCGGCTAAGGAGATTGAATGCTGCAAACACCCTCATTCTACCTAAGGCAAGCACTAAGTGTTCCCAAGCTACCAGATCTAGAGCCTTTGCCTTCTTTGCACCATCTTGTTGGAACGCTCTACCGGCAACTATCAGAGCCATCAGTGATCTCTCCCAATTCAAGAAAGCACTGAAGCATCACCTTTTTCTCCTTCACTATGATGTCTCAGTCTCCCCCTCACACCCACCTTCTTTCACACCTCATGACAGCTCCTCAAGCCCATGCATCTCACACTCTTAGTCTGAATACTCGCAACCACACGTTAACCTCCTCCCACCTTGAGAAGCTTGTGCTGTTCATATAACCCTTTATATAGTTACATTAAGTGGCCTGTATATATTTATCATGTTCTCCCTGTTAAGAAACTTGTTTAATTGTATACCCAAGTTATTATACCTGTGTATTGTAAGCACAAATCACTAAACTGAGATGTGTAGTTTTAACGTTCATTGTAAACCGCACTGATCTCAAATAGCGCGGTATAAAAGAAACTGTAATAAATAAATAAATAAATAAAAATAAACGGCAGATCTTAGCTACGAGCTGGATATGTGTGAAGAAGGAGAGAGAGGAGTCAAATATAACCCCCAGATTGCGGGCTGAGGATACAGGAAGGATTGTAGAGTTGTCGACAGAGACTGAGAGAGAGGAGGGGGAGGCATTGGGGGAAAAGATAAGGAGTTCAGTTTTGGCCATGTTCAATTTCAAGCAGCGGTGAGACATCCAGGCAGCAATGTCAGAAAGGCAGGCAGAAATCTTGTCTGGATTGCTGGAGATATTTCAGGCGTAGAGAGGTAAATTTGTGAGTCATTGGCATAGAGGTGGTACTGGAAGCCATAGGAAGAAATAAGCACACCATGGGATTGGGTATAGAGAGAGAAGAGGTGTGGACCCAGGACAGATCCCTGGGGTACGCCAACTGGAAGCGGGGTAGGAGAGGATGAGGAGCGTCCAGAGCATACTGAAAGAGCGATGGGAGAGGTATGAGGAGAACCAGGATAGAGGCCTATAAAATAACGAATGGAGTGGAACGGGTAAATGTAGATCGGTTGTTTACTGTTTCAAAACGTTAGGGGAGTGCAGTTCTTGTTTTGCCTCCTGTTAGGTGGGTTGTGTGCCTTAGTTTCTTAATTTGTATCTTGATTATTGTAATGCCGCTGTCGAATCCCAAATATGTGGGCTAAATCAAATTTGTTTCTGTATATAGATGATTCTATGGATTGGTATGTTTTTTTCTTTTCTGATTGTCTTTATATTAGTTGGTGTTAAACTGATTAAAAGCCTAATAAAAAAAAAAAAGTTAGGGGAAACGCAATGAAGCTACAATATAGCCCATTTAAGAATAATAGGAGAAAATACTTTTTTACTCATCGCGAAATCAAACTCTAGAACTTGTTACTGGAGGATGTAGCTGAAGCTGTTGGTGTAGCTGGATTTAAAAAAGGTTTGGGCATATTCCTGGAGAAAACATCTACAGACCATTATTAAAGAGAATCACAGAAATCCACAGCATACCCCGGGATAAGCAGCATGGAATCTATGTATCTTTTTGGGTACCTGCTAGATAATTGTGAGCTATTTTGGCCGCTGTTGGAAACAGGATACTGGGTTGATGGACCCCTGATCTGACGCAATATGGCATCTCTTATGTTCTTATATCTGCTCCTGATACAAATGCATTAGCAGAAAAGTAGACTGAGACAGCAGTAAGAACTGTGGAGAATATGAGAGAGAGAGATGTTTGGGGGAGGAGATGTGAGCTCAGGTAATGAGATGAGGGATGAGAGATGACATGTAGGAGCTGGGAGTCCATGGAGAACGTAAGATATGCCATACTGGGTCAGACCAAGGTCTATCAAGCCCAATATCCTGTTTCCAACAATGGCCAATCTAGCTCATAAGTACCTAGCAGTTTCCCCAAAAGACACAGGTTCCTCAGTGTTTGTATTGGGTCAAGCAGTGGATATCCTGGGTCCCTTTTAATAATAGTTTATGGACCTTTCCTCCAGGAACTTGTCCAAACCTTTTTTAAACCCAGCTACACTAACAGCTTTTACAACATCCTCTGGTAACTAATTCCAGAGTTTGATTACACATTGAATGAAAAAAATATTTTCTCTTATTAGTTTTAAATAAGTTACCCTGTAGCTTCATTGCATGTCCCCTAGTATTTCTATATTCTAATGAAGTAAACAATCGATCTACGTTTACCCATTCCACTCCATTCATTAATTTATAGACCTCTATTATATCTCCCCTCAGCTGTCTCTTTTCCAGGTTGAAGAGCCCTAACCTTTTTTAGCCCAGGAGAGTATCACCCTGGTGTGGCAGGAAGTGATCCTCTAACTAGGACCTGTCCTCCAGGTGATGTGAAACCCTCTCGCACCGAGGAAGTTTCTCCAGGGCCATGTGCCCATGAGGGAAGGGTTAGGACAGCCGTTATAGTTGGTGATTCGATCATTAGGCATGTAGATAGCTGGGTGGCTGGTGGACGTCAGGATCTTCTGGTAACATGCCTGCCTCGTGCGAAGGTAGCGGACCTCACGCGCCACCTAGATAAGGTCTTAGATAGTGCTGGGGAGGAGTCTGCTCTCTTGGTACCTGTCGGTACCAATGACATAGGAAAATGTGGTAGGGAGGTTCTGGAGGCTAAATTTAGGCTTTTAGGTAGGAAGTTGAAATCCAGAACTTCCAGGGTAGCGTTCTCCGAAATGCTTCCCATTCCACGTGCAGGACCCAAAAGGCAGGCAGAGCTCCGGAGTCTCAATGCGTGGATGAGACAATGGTGCAGAGATGAGGCGTTTGGATTTGTTAGGAACTGGGGTACATTCTGGGGAAAGGAGGGGCTCTTCTGAAGGGATGGGCTTCACCTTAACCGGGATTGAACCAGGCTGCTGACATTAACCTTTAAAAAGGAGATAGAGCAGCTTTTAAACTAGATAATAGGGGAAAGCCGACAGTCGCCCAAGAGCAGATGGTTCGGAAGAATGTATCCTTGAAGGATACTACCAAAAGCAGAGAGGTTCCAAAAAAGAGTAAAGTAGCCCAAATGCCCTCGCGTATGGAGCAGACACAGCTTAAAGATCCCAAATTACCCATGTCTACCAATAGACAAATTAATATGAATAAAATACAGTCTCTAAAATGCTTGTATTTAAATGCTAGAAGTCTAAAAAATAAGACGGGAGAGTTAGAATATATAGCACTAAATGAGAGGTTAGATGTGATTGGAATATCAGAGACATGGTGGAAGGAGGACAACCAGTGGGACACTGTGATACCTGGGTACAAACTATATCGTAATGATAGAGCTGATCAAATTGGTGGAGGGGTTGCGCTCTATGTTAGAGAGGGCATTGAGTCAGAAAGGATTAAAGTTTTGCAGGAAACAAAATTTGCTGTAGAATCTCTATGGATTGAAATTCCATGTAAAAAGGGGAAGGCGATGGCGGTGGGGGTGTACTATCAACCGCCTGGCCAGAATGAACAAATGGATGATGAAATGCTCAAAGAAATCAAGGAAGCTAACAAAAGTTACAGCGCGGTAATAATAATGGGTGATTTCAATTACCCCGGTATCGACTGGGTCAGTGTCACGGCAGGACATGCTAGGGAGATAAAGTTCCTAGATGACATAAATGACTGCTTCTTGGAGCAGTTGGTTCGTGAACCGACCAGAGGGGAAGCCATATTAGACCTAGTCCTTAGTGGAACACCAGATCTAGTGCAAGAGATAAGGGTGTTGGGCCCACTTGGCAATATTGATAATAGCATGATCGCCTTTGATTTAATTAGTGGAGGAGGGATAGTAAGGAAATCCACAGTACTACCTTTTAACTTTCGAAAGGGAGACTATGATAAAATGAGGAAAATAGTTAGGAAAAAACTAAAAGGAGCAGTTGCAAAGGTTAAAGACTTACATCAAACTTGGGTGTTGTTGAAAAATACTATCTTGGAAGCCCAGACCAGCTGTATTCCACGCTTTAAGAAAAGTGGAAGGAAGTCCAAAAAACTGCCAGCATGGTTTAAAGGTGAGGTCAGAGAGGCTGTTATTAACAAAAAAGCATCTTTCAGGAAATGGAAAAAAGAGCCAATCGATGAAACCTGGAAACAGCACAAGCACTGGCAGGTCAAATGCAAGGCATTGATAAAGAAGGCAAAGGGAGAATTTGAGAAGAAGCTTGCTGTGGAAGCAAAAACGCGAAATAAAGATTTTTTCAAGTACATTCGTAGCAAAAAACCTGTGAGTGTGTCAGTTGGACCATTAGATGATAGAGGAGTTAAAGGGGCACTAAGATGCGACAAGGCGATAGCGGAGAGACTGAATGAATTCTTTGCTTCGGTCTTTACTGAGGAAGATGTAGGGATGTGTTACCCATGACTGAAGTGGTATTTAAAGGTGTGGAAGAATTGAAAGAAATATCGATACATCGGGAAGATGTATTACAACTATTAGATAAACTGAAGAGTAGCAAATCACCTGGGCTGGATGGTATACATCCAAGGGCGCTGAAAGAACTGAAATATGAGTAATCTGTGAACTATCATTAAAATCATCTCTAATACCTGAAGATTGGCGGATTGCCAATGTAACACCAATTTTTAAAAAGGGTTCCAGGGGTGATCCGGGGAACTACAGACCGGTGAGCCTCACGTCAGTACCGGGTAAAATGGTAGAAACCATCATAAAGAATAAAATTACTCAGCATGTAGATAGTCATGGCCTAATGGGAGACAGACAACATGGCTTTAGACAAGGAAGATCTTGTCTTACTAATCTGTTATGTTTTTTTGAAAGTGTGAATAAACAGGTGGACAAAGGTGAGTCGGTTGATATTGTGTATCTGGACTTTCAGAAAGCCTTTGACAAGGTCTCTCATCAGAGACATTTGGCAAAACTAAAGAGTCATGGGATAGGAGGCAGTGTACTACTGTGGATCAGGAACTGGTTAAAAGATAGAAAGCAGAGGATTGGGCTAAATGGCCAATTTTCCCAATGGAGAAAGGTGAATGGTGGTCTACCCCAGGGATCTGTGCTGGGTCCGCTGCTTTTTGACATATTCATAAATGACCTGGAAAGTGGAATAACGAATGAGATTATCAAATTTGCAGATGACACAAAACTATTTAAAGTTGTTAAAACCCAAGAGGATTGTGGAAAATTGCAAGAGGATCTTGATAAATTGGAAGACTGGGCATCAAAATGGCAGATGAAATTTAATGTGGACAAGTGCAAAGTTATGCACCTAGGGAAGAACAACCCAAACTATGGTTACACAATGCAAGGTTCCACATTAGGAACCACCACCCAGGAAAAAGATTTAGGCGTCATTGTGGATACCTTGTTAAAACCCTCGGCCCAGTGTGCAGCGGCAGCCAAGAGAGCAAATAGAATGCTAGGTATCATAAGGAAAGGAATGGAAAATAAAACAAAAGATATTATAATGCCTCTATACCGTTCCATGGTGAGACCGCACCTTGAATATTGTGTGCAATTCTGGTTGCCGTATCTTAAAAAGGATATAGCGTTATTAGAAAAGGTTCAGAGAAGAGCCACCAAAATGGTAAAGGGGATGGAAGGATACTCCTATGAAGAAAGGCTAAAAAGGTTAGGGCTCTTTAACCTGGAAAAGAGACTGCTGAGGGGAGATATCATAGAAGTCTATAAATTAATGAACGGAGTGTTTACGTTATCAGAATATAGAAAGACCAGGGGACTTGTAATGAAGCTACAGGGTAAACTATTTAAGACTAATAAAAGAAAATATTTTTTCACTCAACGTGTAATCAAACTCTGGAATTTGTTACCGGAGGATGTAGTAAAGGTTGTTAGTGTAGCTGGGTTTAAAAAAGGTTTGGACAAGTTCCTGGAGGAAAGGTCCATAAACCATTATTAAGAAGGGACCCAGGATATCAATGCTTGACCCAGTACAAGCATTGCGGAACCTGTGTCTTTTGGGGAAACTGCTAGGTACGTATGACCTAGATTGGCCACTGTTGGAAACAGGATACTGGGCTTGATGGACCTTGGTCTGACTCAGTATGGCATATCTTATGTTCTTAGCCTCTCTTCATAGGGGTATACTTCCATCTCCTTTACCATTTTGGTGTATCTTCTCTGTACCTTTTCTAATAACTCTATATCCTTTTTAAGATAAAGCGACCAGAGTTGCACACAATATTCTTGGCCGCCGCTGCACACTGGGCGGAGGGTTTTAACATGTTGTCCACGTTGACACTAAACCTTCTTCCTGGGTGGTGGTTCCCAATCGTGTAACCATAGTTTGGGTTGTTCTTTCCTAGATGCATAACTTTGCACTTGTCCACATTAAATTTTATCTGCCATTTGGATGCCCAGTCTTCCAATTTATCAAGATCTTTCAATTTTCCACAATCCTCATGGGTTTTAACTACTTTAAATAGTTTTATGTCATCTGCAAATTTTATAACTTCACTCGTTGTTCCCTTTTCCAGGTCATTTATGAATATGTCAAAAAGCAGCAGACCCAGCACAGATCCCTGGGGTACTCCACTATTCACCTTTCTCCATTGGGAAAATTGGCCATTTAGCCCAACCCTCTGCTTTCTATATTTTAGCAAGTTCCTGATCCACAATAGTACACAATCTCCTATCCCATGACTCTTTAGTTTTGTCAAATGTCTCTGATGAGGGACCTTGTAAAAGGCTTTCTGAAAGTCCAGATACGCTATATCAACCGACTCACCTTTTTTTACCTATTTATTCACACCTTCAAAAAAATGTAACAGATTAGTAAGACAAGATCTTCCTTGTCTAAAGCCATGTTGGCTGTCTCCCATTAAGCCATGACTATCTACATGTTCAGTAATGGTTTCTACCATTTTTACCCGTACTGACGTCATGCTCACCAGTCTGTAGTTTCCCGGATCACCCCTGGAACCCTTTTTAAAAATTGGCGTTACATTGGCCCTCCTCCAGTCTTCAGGTATTACAGATGATTTTTATGATAGTTCACAGATTACTAATAGTAGGTCTGCAATCTCATATTTCAGTTCTGTCAACACCCTTTGATGTATACCATCCGGTTCAGGTGATTTGTTTCTCTTCAATTTATCAAATCGTAATACATCTTACTGGTCTTTCAATATTTCTTTAAATTCTTCTGCAGTATCACCTTTAAATACCACTTCAGTCATGGGTAACATCCCTACATCTTCCTCAGTAAAGACCGAAGCAAAGAATTCATTCAGTCTCTCCGCTATGGCCTTTTCCCCTCTTAGTGCTCCTTTTACCCCTCTGACTCACAGTTTTTTTGCTACTAATGTACTTGAAAAAGTCTTTTTTTTCCGCTTTTTTGCTTCCACATCAAGCTTCCTCTCAAATTCTCTCTTTGCCTGTCTTATCAATGCCTTGCATCTAACTTGTCGGTGCTTGTGCTGTTTCCAGTTTTCGGCATTTGGCTCTTTTTTCCATTCCCTGAAAAAAGGTAGTAAGAGACTGTGGAAAGGTGCTGGAGGTCTAGAGAGAGAGAGAATGAGAAAAGGCAGAACTTGGGAGAGAGGGAACATAATGCTGGGGAAAGATAAGAAATGGGGAAATATATCTGTGGAATGGTGAGCGATTCAGAATGAAAATAGGCTAGGGAGTGGGTAAAAGCATAAGAAGCTGGGAGCAAGTGAAAGTGATGGTGGAATGAGAGGCTGGGAAAGGGATGTCTGGGAAATTGGTAAAAGTGGGAAATGGAAAGCTGATAATAAAATGGCACATAAAAAGAGGAAACAGGAATGGGAAGTACAATGAGGACAGGAATGGGAAGTACAACGAGGACATAATAAGGTACAGCTGCTTGTTAACTCAATCTCTTAACACTATTTGACATTAAATTTTCTTGCCAGGGTTGGATGACAATTCTAATCAAACAGCTATCTTGATTGACCTTTTGCTAGTTCTTATTTTGGTTTAAAGCATACAGTATCTCCACTCACACTACATAACTTCTTACATTTATTTTTTTATTTATTTATTTAACAATTCTTTTAAATGAGAGGTGCTATTCTGACCTTCTTTTTGTATTCTGTCAGAAACGTGACACACAGTTTTATTTCGTCAACTATTGCAGAAGAAGGCAACATAGCACCAAAGTATCCTTACTGAGTGTTTTTAAATGCTGGCTTTATCAAGTCTGACTATAAAAAAAATGCTATTTTTGCACTGGAACAAAATCTGCAACTCATGGATGAGCACACCCTTCAGAATTGGTTTCATGCCTTGCTTTGATTGCAAGTGTTTTTAAGAGATCATATATCTGAGCCTCTACTGTTCTTTTAGGTATTTGCACCGGTTTGACAGTGAGTTGGAGCAGATTGAATTGCATAACAGCATCAAAGGCAGACAAGGAAGACAGCATGGTTCCCGGGAATCTACCATCAGGCAAACCATGGAACGTGAAAGACTACTTTATGAAGGATATGGGATAGGTATGTAACCAACCTCCTGTTAAACTAGCTGAGAGGAAAGATCTGTGGGGAATGGCCTTAGTCCACTCTAAGTTTCTCACTTTTCATCATTTTGTTACCTTATAAGGCACACATGGATTATACATACCGTATATACTGGAATCCCTGAATATCAGGCTGTTAACTACTTAAGGAATTTTGAGTGACATCTGTCATTGATCATTATGCACTGTTAACTTCCCTGCACTCATCCCTCTCTTCCTCCCCCCCCCCCCCCCACAAATTTGACATTATTCAACAAGATCTGAGAAACTGAGCCTCACAGTGAAAATAAATAACTTTCCTTGTTGGATATGCTCCGTTTTTCAATCAAGGTGTTTAAAAATCTTAAGTCTTTCTGTTCTTGGATAAAATCAGAGTTGCTTATGCCTGTTTTTGATAAGAAGGGTTTAGCTCTTATTGTAAATGTATACTACTATGCCACTCAGTTGTGATCCATGGTGAACTGGTGTCTGAATAGACAGAATAAATATTAGATTGCTTTGGAATGGGAGGCTGTAGTACAGTGTAGGATGGAAGAGGTCATGTAGTGATCTAAACATCAAAACTTCAGCTTTTCACCATGTTAAATCCTATCTGTTGTGGCTGTGGAAAGAGTGTACTATAGTTTCCTATCCATACTTGCCATCTCTTCTCTGCGGTGATTCTGACTTCCCACCGTTCTTAATGAAAAATACATACAAATGAGTCAATCCTGGTGATCCTATGGTAGGATCAAGTGAGTTCTTACGGTAGGACTTAATAGACCAAGACCCCAGATCAAAAGATTCCTCATTACCCATAATATTAAATATATTGGAGAGTTTTTATAATAAAAGGCTTAATTTCTAGACTTTTTTCCCCAATCAGGATCAGCCATACTTGCTTTCTCGGTTTTGTAGTGATTTGTGAGAGGGATGTGATATGTGTCCTATTTTTAAGAGTGAAATGATTTGCCTAAAAATGTTATGTGAATGGCATTACATGTCCTTTGAACTGCATAAAACCTTCCTAGGTTTTTCTGGACCATGTAGAGTAAACTCTGTCTTGCTGGGCACATTCGTTCATATACTGCATGATGGCAGTACCATATGATTCAGAAGCTTTATTTAGAAATTTCTTGGGTTTATGATATTACAAAGATTGTATTACTCTTCTTCCTCTTACAATTCTGTTCTGTCTTTCTTAATATAGTCCTTTTCTTTAGGAAATGATGGCCTGATTTCATATCAAATATATGAAGTGGCATTTTAGAAAGAAAGTCTAGAATGAATCTGGGACGTCCAGAGCAGACAGTCCAAAAATCTGGGGGAGTGGCAACAGTGAAGGGAGGTAGATAAAAGTGGCACCTAAAATTGCTCTGTCTCCACCCCGAAAAATGAATGTCCCAGTAACCTGTTCTGGAGATGGGCCCTACACAGCTAGCAAGGCCAGGTATGTGCACATGTGTAGGCCATTTCACAAATGTGGACATCCCCAAATTGCATGCCGCAGAATTAGGTACCTGGACATCCCGGCCTGGGTAATTCAGTAGGGGCATGTCTATATAATGAGACTAGAATGTCCTGGCCAGCCATTTCAGATATTCAGATGTGCAGTGGTGGGCCAGTAATATATTTGGAGTATGTATTTACATGTAGGTTTCTTTGGCCTGGAAATATTAAGTGTGGTGATGAATCTGCATTCTGCTCGTCCCCCTGGAAGTATCGCAGCCATGAAATGAGCACTTTTTTGCACCTTATTTGTTGTCAGGAGCCCAGATATAGACATGGATGCCTCAACAATTGGTACCATTCTGAAATTGTATCGTGACATGCATCTCCCTTGTACTTCCACCACATTCCCATGCTACATGAAAGTTCTCGTGCTAGGGATGTCTATATACCTGGCTTTATAAAATGGCTTCAGAGACGTCTCCATGATTTTCACATCCAAGTGCCTGTTTTGAGACATCCAACTCACAAATAGAGCTTCTAAGATGACCCCCATAGTGGCCAGATTTTGGAAATCTTTCTATATATAATTTGTTTGGTTTCATTCTGGTTGGGATATGTTCACCTATCTTGTAAGGGAAAAATACCCTAAATACTTTGTCCTTTGAATATTTTATCATTTTGTTAAGGATAGTTCAGAATCTATCTCACTTAAGCCCGTTTTTCATGTACCAAAGTTAGAAGATTAAAAGCAAATCTGGATCTTTTTTAAATGCGTCATCCTTACTAATGGAGTGGAGGAGTGGCCTAGTGGTTGGGGCAAGGTACTTCAGGCCGGAAGGTCGGGTGGTTCAAATCCCACTAGAGGACAGCAACCTTGGGCCGGAAGGACTGGGGTTTCTAGTCCCACAGGTGCTCCTTGTGGTCTTGGGCAAGCCACTTAACCCTCCATAGCCCATGTTCCCTGTAAAATAGTTATCTCCAAGTTATAATGCCCTGTTCAATGTAATTTCAGTTTGTTCAATGTAAACCTCACTGATGCAGAATAGCGCGGTATATAAGAGAATATAAATAAATAAAATAAATAAAAATAATGTTGTGGCAACTTTTTTTTTTCTGAAGGCTAGCAGTTCTCTCAAGTCCCACAATTAAGTCATCTCCAGGAACAAGCAGGAATGTAGTCATCACATATGGGTATCGTTGGTACTGACGGAGCCCGTGCGGGAACGCTCCCTAGCGTCCAATCAGAACGCTTTTGGGAGCATCCCACAGCACCTGCGTGCTGCTTTCCCGCCTTTCCCAACTGCCTCTCTCCAGTTCTTCTTTTTCCGCGGAGCCAGCAGGTCGTGTTCCTGTCACCGCAGAAGAATTTCTTTTTTCTTTCTTTCTTTTTGTGGTCGCGTCTGCTGCCTTCGACGCTCTACCGGTACCGCTGGTCTTTTCTTTCTTATTTCTGTGTAAAAAAAAATATTTTTTTTTTTTTCTTTTCTTCAGGTGCACCCGCCTTTTTTGGGCCTTAGGCCCAAAAACTTTTCCTTAACATGGAGAAACCTGCCTCAGGTTTTAAAAAGTGCACCAAGTGTGGCGGTACCATTTCCGTCACCAACACCCATGAATGGTGTTTAAAATGTTTAGGTCCTGACCACTCCATCACTGATTGTGTATCCTGTGCCATCATGTCTAAAAGAGGTCGGCAGAACTGAGCTGCCAAGCTCAGTACCCTGTTTCCCTCTGATGCGGCTTCGGTGTCATCGACGTCTTCCAGGGCTTATTCTTCCTCCCGTGGATCTCAGGTAACTAAACATAAATCCAGCCGGTCCTCGAAGGGTAGATCTCCTTCTAAGCATCGAGATGCTTCTGGCGTTGCCCTCGAGGATTCTGCACCGGCAAAATTACCCCGGCGGGAGGCTTCGGCTTCCAAAGCATTATCGGGGTTCCAGGATGTTCTCGATGGCTCGGCCTCGAGAGATCTCCTGGTGCCATGCTCTGGGGTACCGGTGGTCTCCACCGGTACCGACATCCAGGCATTGGTGGCGTCCATGGACCAGAGAATTCTGACTATGGAGCGCAGTCTGGCGGCTTTCCTTGCGGCATCGACGCCCTTGGTACCGCGACAGACAACTCCACCGGTACCGGCTCTGGCACCGGCATCGGTATCCATACCGGTACCGATGGCATTGGTGTCTGCTCTGCCGGTACCCGGTCCTCCAATGCCCTCCGGTACCGATTCTCTGGTACTGGTTATTCCCGGTACCGACCTTGGTCGGTACGGGTATCAGGCTCTACAGGAGCATCCGGACAGACGATACTTCGAGTCCTCAGAAGAATCTGAGGATTCTGAAAGTTCTGTCGATGCAGTGATGCTTCTTCCAGAGGAGTCCTCCTCCCCTAAACGCAGGATGTCTCCTCCAGAGGACATGTCCTTCCAAGACTTCATCAGGGAGGTGGCTTGGGGCCTGTTCATTACTGTGGCCTCTGAAACAGAGCCAAGGGCCAAGGAGTTGGAAATTTTACAATATCCCAAAACTCCTAAGGAGGCAGCTACCTTACCCATTCATGAGATTTTATATGATCTCATGTTGAGGATGTGGGAAACACCTCTTACCACCTCTCCTCATTCTCGTAGATTGGATACTATGTATCGAGTCCCTCCTTGTCCTGGGTTCCATAAGACTCAACTTCCTCACCACTCTATTGTGGCGGAGTCAGCTATGAGAAGGATCAGAAGTGCAAAAAGACATGCCTCTAATCCTCCAGGACGTGAGTGTAGAACCCTGGATGATTTTGGACGTAGAGTCTTCCAAGCTTCCATGCTTGCTGCAAGAATCAGTTCCTATAGTCTCTACATGGGTATGTTCCTAAAGGAGGTCACAGATAATTTGCAGACTTTAAGTTCTTTCATTTCTGAGGATAAAAGACAGGACTTTCTCACTTGGGTCAAACATGCCCAAGATGTTAATAAATTCTCCAACCGTGCAGCCTTTGATTGCTTTTAGTGTATAAGCAGAACCTCGGCTATCGCCATAGGTGCACGTAGAATTGCTTGGCTCCAGGCATCTGATTTAGAGCTCTGGGTACAAGATAAATTGGGAAATATCCCTTATACTAGTGAGAACCTGTTTGGTAAAGATTGGCAGGAAAAAGCCAATGAAATGGATGCTGAAAATTCCACCTTGGATAGACTATCCAAGTCCACTGCTGATCCTGTTAGAAAGAAGTTGTTCAAGAAAACATCTTTTTCTAAAAAGAAAAGATTTTATCCTGCTTATGGTCAGCAGGCATCTTCTGCAGGTCAGTTTTCAAGCAAATGTCAGCAACCACCCAAACAGAAGAAAGCAAAGGCTGCTAGGCCTCCACCGGCTCAGCAACCTCAGCCTCCTCAGGGCCTTTGACCTTCAGCTAGAAAACTTAGCCTTTCTGGTTCTGGAAGGACCAGAACCATCCACCATTCCAGGAAGGTTATGTCATTTTGCCCCCAGATGGGGGCAAATAACAGCAGAGCATTGGACACTCTCCATCATAAAGGAGGGGTACAAACTTCTTTTTTCAAGCATGCCCCCTCACACAATAGTGAAGCAGTTCAATTCTCCGACCTCTCTCATCGACCTGTTAGGTCAGGAGGTTGCCATCCTTCTTGCCCAAGGGGCAATAGAAGAAGTACCTCTTTATCAACGAGTCATAGGGTTCTATTCCCCTTATTTTCTTATTCCAAAGAAAACAGGGGGTTACAGACCTATCTTAGATCTCAGAGAATTGAACAAATTCCTTGTCAAGGAGAAATTCAAGATGATTTCTCTCTGAGCTCTGCTACCATACCTTCAGAGTCAGGATTGGCTTTGTTCTCTAGATCTCAAGGATGCATACACCCATGTCCTCATCTATCCACCCCACAGAAGATTCCTTCGGTTCCTTTTTCAAGGAAAGCACTACCAATACAGGGTACTTCCTTTTGGTCTGGCCTCAGCACCAAGGGTGTTCACGAAATGCATGGCTGTGGTAGCAGCATTTCTCCGCACTCTAGGAATATTCGTCTTCCCTTACTTGGACGATTGGCTCATTCGAGCTCCAACACAGTCAGAGGCCAAGACTTCTCTATCCTGCACAATGCGTATCCTGCAGTATTTAGGGCTGGTAATAAACATCCCAAAATCCAGTCTAACTCCCACTCAGTCTTTAGAGTTCATAGGAGCTTTCCTGGATACCACAAGGGCAAGGGCCTATCTTCCCCAGGCCCACTGCCTTCACTTGGTGCAGTTAGCTTCTCAAGCAGTGCTAAAGCCCCATCTAACTGCTCGAGAAATGTTGCAATTGCTAGGCCACATGGCATCCACTGTGCATGTGGTTCCATATGCTCGCCTCCACATGAGGGCAGCTCAGTGGACTTTATCCACCCAATGCACCCAGGCATTCAGGGTGCCTGTCAGACAAAATAGCAAACACAAGTCGCCTCATTTTGTCCCTCCAATGGTGGAAGTCCACTCAAAACCTGTTGCTGGGGTGCCCCTTTCAACAACCCTTACCCCAAGCAACTCTCACAACAGATGCTTCTCCAAAGGGTTGGGGAGCTCATCTGCAAGACTTCTCCACCCAGGGCACCTGGTCTCCACAAGAGAGTTGTCTACATATCAATCTCTTGGAACTCAGAGCAATTTTCCTGGCTCTGCGAGTGTTCCACTCCCTGCTCAAATACAAGACAGTCCTCATTCATACGGACAATCAAGTAGCCATGATCTATGTGAACAAGCAGGGGGGAACGGGCTCTCTGTCGCTTTTCAACGAAGCTTTGCGACTATGGGCCCTCGCCAGAGAGCATCAGATTCATCTGCTGGCAGTATATCTTCCAGGCATTCAAAACTCTTGGGTGGACAGACCCAGTCGAGTTCTGCTTCCACACGAGTGGTCTCTGCATGCAGACCAGGTGACCAGGATATTTCAACTTTGGGGAGCCACGGACATAGACCTCTTTGCAAGTCCATGGAATGCCAAACTTCCCCGGTTCTGTTCCAGAATTCCAGCTCAGGGGGCTCAGGCCAGGGATGCTTTCCTCCTTTACTGGGGTCAAGACTTCCTGTATGCCTTTCCACCCATTCCCCTAATTCCCAAAACCCTCTTCAAGCTTCAGAGAGACAGAGGCCACATGATTCTCATAGCACCACATTGGCCACGGCAAGTGTGGTACCCTCTGCTTCTACATCTCTCTCAAGCTCCCTCCCTGGAGTTAGGGTCTGCTCCAGATCTCCTGTCTCAGGAGAACGGAATGTTATGGCATCCCAATCCCCAGTCTCTGCATCTCAGGGCTTGGTTCCTGAAGGCCTAGATCTCCAAGATCTTAATCTTTCTCAGCAAGTGAAAGATGTTCTTTATGCTTCCAGAAAACCTTCCACTAGACGCTCTTATGCTTTCAAGTGGAAAAGGTTTACTATTTAGTGTTCGGAAAAGGGTCTTAACCCCCTTGCGATACCTCTGCAATCTTTGCTGGAGTATCTCCTCCTTTTATCTAATGCAGGCCTTAAGACAAATTCAGTAAGAGTCTATTTGAGTACTATTGCAGCTTCTCTTAAACCTCTAAATGGACAGCCTATTTCCTCTCATCTCTCATAGCAAGATTTATGAGAGGCCTCCTTCTAACTAAGCCTCCCATTAGGCTACCTCCGGTGGCATGGGACTTAAATCTGGTTCTTGGGCAGCTCATGAAGCCACCTTTCGAACCTTTAGCTACCACCTCCTTAAAATTCCTTTCTTGGAAGGTTATCTTTCTCATTGCAATCACATCAGCACGCCGCATTAGTGAGTTGCAAGCGCTAGTAGCTAATCCACCTTATACAAGGTTCCATCATGACAAGGTAGTCCTTAGGACTCATCCACACTTTATGCCTAAGGTGGTCTCGCGTTTTCATCTAAACCAAGAGGTCTACCTACCTGTCTTTTTACCAGGACCTCATGCATCAAATGCAGAAAGGAATCTTCATACCCTGGACTGTCAAAGAGCTCTAGCTTTTTACTTACAAAGAACACAGCAACATAGAAAGTCCTCTCAACTCTTTGTTGCTTTTGATCCTTCTCATTTGGGACTTCCAGTCTCCAAGAGAACACTATCTAACTGGATTGCTCAGTGTATTTCCTTCGCCTGTCAGAGTAAGAACCTTTGTGAGAGCCATGGCAGCCTCTATGGCTCATCTGCACTCTGTGTCTATTGACGACATCTGTCGAGCAGCCACTTGGGCCTCGGTTCATATCTTAACAGCCCATTACTGCTTGGACAAGGACTCCCGCCGGGATGCCTTGTTTGGTCAGGCTGTTCTTAAACACCTGTTCCATACCTAATCAACTCCTGCCCCCCATCCCTGGTAGGATGCCAGAGATCCATGAGGGGAAGTAGAGCACTTTTCAGGGACACACAACTTCTGGGGTCTCTCCCTGGCACCTAAAGCTAGGGAGTCCCCATATGTGATGACTATATTCCTGCTTGTTCCTGGAGATAGCATAGTTACTCACCTGTAACAGGTGATCTCCGGGAACAGCAGGAATTTAGTCCTCACAACCCACCCACCTCCCCTAGGAGTTGTATCTCTCTATCTCTTTCCTTTCCCTCTCTCTCTCTTTGTCTCAGCTTTAAAACTCAACTGAAGAGAGGCAGTTGGGAAAGGCGGGAAGGCAGCACGCAGGCGCTGTGGGATGCTCCCAAAAGCGTTCTGATTGGACGCTGGGGAGCGTTCCCGTGCGGGCTCCGTCGGTACCGACGATACCCATATGTGAGGACTAAATTCCTGCTGTTCCCGGAGATCACCTGTTACAGGTGAGTAACTATGCTATGTGACTAGACGGTGCCAAATGGACAGAATTTTTCCGATCTCTCCCCTTTCACTGTTCATATGCAGCAGTTAGCACAGCTCTTCTTAGTTCCCCTTTGTCCACAGGGATTGTCAGCGGTGCCTTATAAGGCAACTTCAAAAGAAAATGTCTTCTTTTCTGTGACACTCATTAATTTGTTTGTTCTTTTTCAACATTCCTGCTGAACCAGATCTGTTTTGTGATGTGACGTCACTGCCAGTAGCCTGCTCAGGCAAATTATTTTTCTTCCCTTCATACTATCAAAAGGAAGATTTCTTTTTTTGCGTCATTAGTTTTCTCCAGGAACGAGCAGGAAGTTAGTCTTCACATATGGTTGACATCGGAGCCTCCATGCAGAGCAAATCCCCAGCTTATGAAGAAAGCCTTTGGGACTGCATCATGCATGCGCTGTCCCCTTCCCGCCCAAGGGTGCCATCTTGCTCAGTCTCCTTTTTTCCGCGGAGCCCAACGGACATCGTCATAGTTCCCCAGTAGAAAAAGTGTTAAAAGTTTAAAAATTGTGTTTTTCTGCTTGCCGGTTTGACGCCGGTTCCCCTTCGCACCTCGGGCTCAGTACACCGGTATTGAGTTCAGTCTGTTTTGTTGTTTTTGTCCTTAGTGACTAGCATTCGCGCTCTTTTTTTCTTTTTAGCTGGCAGCCCGGTCCTTTGACCTTGCAGGGGCCCTTTTTTCCCTGATGGCTGCCAGTGGGTTTAAAAAGTGTGATCGGTGCACGAAACGAATGTCTCTCACCGACACACACGACTGCTGCTTCCGATGCCTCGGGCCCGACCATGACCCCATGGTCTGTGGCCCGTGCAAAAAGATGTTTTGCAAGGCACTGAGGAGCAGGCAGCAGCAAAATGACAGGATTTATTCTGAGTCCACACCCGCTCGGGCCCGGACCTCGTCAGAGGCTTCGACCTCTTGGGAGCTGTCTGATCCCGAGCAGCATTGGATGTCCTCTGAAAGGGGGTCTCCCTCGCGGGAACACCGGAGGAAGAAAAAATCCATGAGGGTGGTGTCGTCTGAGAGCTCTGTACTGCCTGGTCCTTCGCGGGATCGGTTGCAGAGCCCGGCTCACCGCCCCGGAACCTCGGAGTTGGAGAGGCCTGCCAAACTCCCTCAAAAGGACCCGGAGACGCCAAGGAAGGTAAGCACTGTCCTCGTTGTTGACTCTCCCCCGAGAGAGCCGGCGTTGGGACCCGAGCTGGAGGCTGCAGAGCCTCCTGAGCTCAATCTTAGGTTGGCGGGCTTGGAGTGCAGCGTGTCTGCCTTCATGGACCAGCAGCGGGCGCTGATGGCCGGTCTCACACGTCTGTCCACCCCGACCACCGGAACTTCAACGTCGAAGTCGACCCTGGAGGCCGAGTCGATCCTCGGCCGAGGTCCCCATTGACCTCCCATTTGGGACCGAGGTCGTCGTCGACCGAAGCCCTCGAGGCCAGAGCCAATTGACGACTCCTCAGAGTCCGGTTGGGAGACTGAGGACGAGGAGTCCCCAGGCACCCACCACCATACCAAGTGCGTACCGTCAGTCTCCCCGGGATCTGAACCTCGGAGACGGTCACCCCGGGAGGACACCTGGTTCTTGGACTTTGTCCGGGACATGGCAAAGGCTTTGTCATTCCTGGTGGATGCCGAGGAGGAGCCTCGAGCAAGGAGCTCGAGGTCCTCCAGTATGACTTTCTTCCAATGGAAGCCCTTACTGTATCGGTGCCCCCCATTCTGGAACGGCTGATGCTCTGAATGTGGGAGACACCGGCCTCAATGCCATCTATCGAGTTCGCAAGAGCCCTGGGTTCCAAAAGGCACAGCTACCGCACAACTCCATGGTTGTGGAATCGGCCATGTGCCGGCTCAAGAGCCAGAAGATGCACTCCTCGGTGCCTCCTGGCCGGGAGGCCCGCAACATGGATGCTCTCAGCAGAAAGTGCTACCAGGGTTCGATGCTGTCATGCCGAATCCAGACATACCAGCTGTACTGTACATGGGCATGTACCTGTGAGACCTGGGAAAGGAGATTGCCGGGTTCTCCGCTGGTCTCTCCGAGGGACCTTCGCAGCGCTTCCAGGTTTTGTCTACTGTGATACGAGAGTGCTCGAAGTTTATGACTCGAGCAGCCTATGACGGCTTTGAGGCTTTGGCCCGGGTAGCAGGGGCTTGCATCGGTGCACGACGCCAGGCATGGCTGCAGTCACCAGGACAAAATTCGGCATGAGCCGCCCCACCTAACATTCCAAATTCTTCAATCCCCAGAGTTGTACTTATCTGAGGTCCATAGAGAAAGTATTGGGGTCCAAATGCCTACTCTGGATCAAAGCAGCACCCAGGAACCACAAAACGTACTGTGTTTCAAGCTGTATTACTGCATAGCTCTTTCTCAAGCGAATTTTGTGATTCAGCTTCACAAGTTAAAGAAGTATAGTATCTTGCTGAATAGTGTGCAGGCTCTATGATGGAGATTTCATTTTGATTTTGGATCTCTTACCATTGGAAGTTGGAGCAATCTGTTTGAATTTTGTGGGAACATCCTGATGAGTGATATCCCATATGTAAGACTGGTTTACAGTTTTAATAAAAATTTTGATTAAAAAGGAGGACTCACCTCGAGAGGGAGTAATCCCTCATAGTGAGTGATCTGACAAAAAAGTGCTGGATAGATAGATCTGAGCTAAAGCTTGAAAGTTAGGATCACGTGAGCTTTCATTTATTTTGTAGGATATGTTGAGGGTGAAAGTTTGGGCTTTTATAAGAGGATAGTAATCATGTCCTGGCAATGTCCCAGTTTTTATACTATTTCCTTTTTAAATTTGTCTTCTTTTATTTGATTCTTTTATGTGTCATATATATGTGCAATGTGCATATATAGTCCAAAGCAATTTCACTGGCAACAATTTTTTTAAGGAGATATTGGACATTAAGGGGTTGAATTGCAAGGGTGCCAATAATGTTGACCACAACTGTACCTCATTAATTTTAGTCCTTGAGAACTGCCAACTTTGGGGTTGATGCAGTAAGCTGTACTACCCTTTAGGGCAGTGGTTTACTCTTGATTTTCTCACATAATCATATTCTTAAGACAGCAAGAAATATTAGCTCAGGAAAATAGGCATGAAACCACTGCACTAAAGGATAGCACAGTTGGCATGCAAAATGCATGCAAATTGCTGTGTTTTGGGGGAAAAAAGCCTAACTAAAATCCAACACTGTTTTTGGCATAAGGATCATCTGAGATGAAGTGCGGCACATTACCTTAGATCACCCAAGATCCCCGATGGCCCAGATGGGCCCCTGGACCCTCCATTCCCAAAAAATATTCCTTGTAGTCCAAGTGGGCTCCACTGGACACTCTGACTCCCCCTTTCTTTGACTTCCAAAAAAAAAAATCCTTGGAGGTCCAAATGGACTACCCCCCCCCCCCGTCCTCTAATGAAAATATCACCTGGGAATCCACGTATACTCTCTCCTGGACTCCCGTCATTCACCTCTAAACATTGGAAGGCAGAAGCTATGCCCACCCACTTCTTCCTCTGGCATCACCAAATAAGTCAAAGCTTCCAAAGCAGTACCCTATTTGATAGGCTAACCACTAGCAGTGTGTCAGGAGTAAAGCACGACCATTTGGAAGATGATTGCACCAGAGGAGGAGCGAGTGGGCATCACTTCTGCCTTCCAGTGTTTAGAGGTATGTATGGGGGGGGCCAGGGAAGGGTCTATTTGGATCCCCATGTCATACTTTTTGGGTGGAAAGGGGGAGGAGTTAGGTGTCTTGGGGAGGGGTCCACTTGGACCATCACTTAAGGGGTAGCCTAATGGTTAGAGCAGCGAACTGAGGACCATGGAAGCCAAGGTCCAAATCCCACTTTTCCTCATTGTGATCTTGGGCAAATCATTTAGCCCTCCTTGCCTCAGGTTCAAACTTATGGGCCAATGCAGAAAGAGTAGCGCAGATAATGCAAGTTATATACATAGGTTCCGCCACGCCAAATGCAGCAGTAAAAATATGCGCACACAGCAAAACCAAGCGTATTTAAATTATATACAAATGAGCTGCATATATTAAAATGAGATAGTAATAAGGTATGCGCCCGATGCAGAGAACCCTGTAGAGGAATTCATAACCAGCAAACGTGCCAATATCTCTATGTCTCGTCTGAGGTGATTTAAACATCTTGCGCATGTAGGGAAAGACTGTTTCAGGGTATGCACCGATAAACAGTTACCTTCAACGTGAACATTTTCTGCATGTATCTTTCAGCGTATAAGCGAAGGTTCGGCATTCAAGAACAGTTGTCTTTTGCTTCTTATCCTTGGGTGGTTTTTGGACTCACTTATATCATTCTCCATTTATTGTTGTGATTTCATAACAGGGAGACTTTGAAGGGTGGGTGGATAGGACAGGAAGGGGTGTGCAGTATTTATGCAGGCACACATGGAATGATGTCATGAGTTCTGGATTGCTTTCAGCAGTTGATGGCACCTAGCCACATTCTCATGGGCTTGAAAGTAATCACGAATACTGACAAGATAAGATGTTCATCAGTAATGAAACTACCCCTTAAGAGTAAGTGGAAGCAAAATGCAAAATCAGGCCTGTAACCAAGTTTGTCATCTGATGCGCTGTGTCTTTAAAGATTACTTTTGACCATTAAACAAACCTTTTACAAAACTAGCTCTGCTGCAGCAATTCTCTACAGCTGGGTAGTTCGTCCATATTTTGACCTGCGGGTTTCTTGGGAAAGGCACTATTGCACTATTGCACTTGTAATATTCTTGGTACCCTCCTATTGAAAAGAGGGATGGAGAATGACTTTTCTTTTAACTGACAACCATAAGAACATATTTGTATTCTTTTAGATTTTAAAGACTTAAATGTATCTATTTGCCTCTTTTCTTTGGGCTGTGTTGTGGTCTCTCTGGGTCTTATTCCTTGTTTATTGTTTTTATTATGCATTTAAAAATAAAAATTCTACATGCTCAAAAAAAGTTTGGATTGGAATCACATAGCTAGCAAATACAACAAATAAATATGAGTGTAAGAAACAATAAAGTATAACTTACTCCAAAGACAATAGGACACAACAATTCATTCTCACAGGGAACAATCAAACGGCTTGCCCGAAAGTTCATGTGTAAAGGGGGGTAGAGGGCTCCAGATAGAAAGCAAAAGAGAAGAAACTGCAACTTGGGGACCTAAATATGGTTTACATTTAAATAGACCACGCCCTTTGACCACGCTGAACCCAGCACAAATTAGAGGCACTTTAATTTTGAAGAAACTGCTCCAATTGGTTAGGGTCATAGAAGATGCATCTGCTTTCACAAGACCAACAAAGCACTTACATGGAACGTAAGGAAACGAGTTCCCCTTGCCCTTACTACTTGATCTTTAAGCTGTAGGAAGAGCTTCTAAGTTGCTTAGATCTAGCCATATTTGGCAACTAGGACACCCTCCAATCAACCCCCCCCCCACCCCTTTTTTTTTTAAACACTGATATTTTATTTCTTATACGTCTGCACTTTTTTTATAAATATAGAAAATGCATGTGCAAAATGCAAATGCAATGTGTGCCTTCGAGTCAGTGCTGACTCCTGGTGACCCAGCACCTCCTGGTGACCCAGCACCTCCTGGGTTTTCTTGGAAGTGTGACCAGAAGTAGATTTCCAGGTCTTTCTTCCGAGGCAATGGGGGGTTAAGGATAACAAATAATTTAATTGGTCAGTGATTGGCCAGCTTTCCACCTATCCCCTTACCTTCTCTCTATGGTTTTCTCTCCCCCATCTGTCTCTATTCAGTATCTTCTCTTCCCCCCCCCCCTCAAAAAAAAAAAGAAATCTTGCACAGCCTCCACCCTGCACGTCTGGCCTATAGCCTGGCCCCATCTTCTACCAGTTGCTCTAGTCACACTGATGGGAGAAGCCTACTGTTTTTTTGGGACCGATGCAGAAAGCTGGTGCTGAAGTCGCACACTATCGACTATATACGCCTCTATATAGCGTGCCGATAGCATGTGACTTAAGCATGCAGAAAAGGGTACATATGCAGATTAGCTACGCATTAAACTACAGCGCAAATGTCAGCGTTAAACTGGGAGAGTAAGCCAAATATATGTGCACAGTTGTTGGTGCAAGTTTGGCATGCCTCTCCTGGAGAAACAGGGTCATCTGAGGGGAAGTTTGATACTTCACCTCAGATGACTGCCATAGTATGCACAAAACTAACCCATTTGGAGAAACTACCCCAGGTAGTCTTTGTTCTTACTTTCACAGGTGGAATCTTTTCAAATCAGAGCTATGGACTCTCAACATCGTCCAAAGGGGCTAACTGCTTTACTTCCTAAGCTTACCCCCCACCACCTCTACAAGGGATTATCTAGCAAACCCTTTGCAGGCCAATCTCCTGTCAGCCAAGGTGGCCACCCTGTTAGCTCAGGGTGCTGTCGAAAGAGTTCCTCCCATCCAAGAGGGCAGGGGTTTCTACTCTCCTTACTTCCTTATTCCCAGGAAGTCAGGAGGATTGAGACCCATTCTAGATCTCCAAGATCTCAACAAGTTCCTTGTTCGGAAAAACTCAAGAGGATTTCCCTTGGAACACTTCTGCCATACCTCCAGAGAAATGATTGGCGATGTTCTGTAGACCTCAAGGAAGCATACACTCATTTGCTGATCCACCCTCTACACAAACATTATCTGCAGTTCAGGGTTCAGCAAAATCGCTACCAGAATTGTATGCTTCCCTTCGGCCTGGCATCTGCACCCAGAGTGTTCACAAAGTTCATGGGGGTAGTTGCAGGCCAAACCAACAGGAACACACACTACCAATCTATTCCAAACACACAAGCCTCAATAGCTCCATAGCACATAGTCTACTGCTTTTCCATCATCCCTAAAAAAGAGATAAGCTCAAGCCAGAATAAAGTTAACATAAGTCACAGAACAGACATAATCTGTTACTTAACTTTAAAGATATCTCCTGGAAAAACATTTCAATCATGCCCAACGAAGATCCTCGTTTCGCAGACAAGCCGCTTCATTGGGGGCTTACTCTTAACTGTTTTTTATTCCATCTGTTGTGTCTGGTGTCAACTTTAATTTTATACCATTTTCTGAACCAACCAAAGAACATAACAAGTAGGGGAGGTTTCAAAAACTTAAGGGGCTCACAGCATCGCAGTTATCCAGAGATTTTGTGTAGCCAATTAACGTAGAGCCGTAGAGGCGGTGATCTTGGCTCTAGTTTCAGTCATTTTGTTACTAATAAAAGTGAATAGTATATTGGAAGAGGGATATATAAATTGATAGTTGCAAGCCACCTTCATACTTTGGGGATGTTTGTCTTCTCCTACTTAGATTAATAAGGGGAGAATCCCCAGAAGAGGTAAAGTTATCTCTTCATTGCTTCAAAATCTGGGGTTTGTTTTCAACTTTCCAAAATCTCACCTGGTGCCATTCAAATTCATTGGAGTGCTTCTGGACATTGGTCAGGCCCAAGTTTTCCTCCCACAGGATAGCTCTGTCTTGTCCAGCTGGCCAGCATTGTAAGAAGCAGCATGGTCGTCGCTGCTCAACAAATGCTGCACCTTCTGGGTCACATAGCCTCTGCGATCCATATTTATTTATTTTTATTTTATTTAGACAGTTTTGTATACCGCCTTATCCTTCAATCAAAGCGGTCACAACACAATTGGGGGATACATTTAACACGCAGGGATATGAGACACATGCACTAATACTTACAGGGAACATGGGCAATGGAGGGTTAAGTGGCTTGCCCAAGACCACAAGGAGCATCTGTGGGACTAGAAACCCCAGTCCTTCTGGCCCAAGGTTGCTGTCCTCTAGTGGGATTTGAACCCCCGACCTTCCGGCCTGAAGTACCTTACCCCAACCACTAGGCTACTCCTCCTCCCATGTGTAGCTGGGCATATTGTTCCATATGCCCAGCTACACATGCGACAGGCTCAATGGACTCGGGCAAAGGGGTGTCTTTCCGACAAGGTTTGCATCACACCCCCTCTGGTCAACTCCCTTCAGTGGTGGTGCACCCCTCAAAAGTTTCTCGGAGGGTTACCTTTTCACATGCCTCCATCTCAGTGCATCCTAATGATGGATACATTGAAGCTCGGGGGGGGGGGGGGCACATCTAGATTCTATCACTACTCAAGGGCAGTGGACACAACAAGTCTCAGATACAGATCAATCTTCTTGAGCTTCGTGCTGTCATGAATGCCCTTTGGTTTTTCAACCCCAACTTTCGGGCAGACATGTCTTAGTCCAGACAGACAATCAGGTAGCAATGTTCTGTGTTGACAAGCAGGGCAGAACAGGTTCATATCCCCTCTGCCAAGAAGCCTTTCACCTCTGGTTCTTCTCCATTGCACACCACGTCCATCTCAGGACGGTGTATCTCTCCAGCGAACTCAACCACCTAGCTGACAGGCTCAGCTGTATCCTTCGTCCACACAAGTGGACTCCGAATCAGAAAACAGCTTGCTGGATTTTCCATCTATGGGGAGCCCCCAGAATAGATCTATTCGCCACACAGGAGAATGCACAACTGCAGCTGTTTTGCTTGAGACTTCCCTCTCGATGTAGTCATACGCCGGATGCCTTCCTTTTTCATTGGGACAGGGACCTGCTTTATGCATTCCCACCCACCCTCTTAATATCCAAGACCCTGTTCAAGTTGCAGGCAGACAGGGACTCCATGATTCTAATAGCCCCTTACTAGCCCCGCCAGCCATGGTTTCCTCTGCTGCTTCGCTAGAACAGACTCCACGCCACAGCTTGGGCCCGTACCCAACCTCCTCTCTCAACATAGACACTCCTCCATCCCAATCCACGGGCCCTCCAACTCACGACTTGGCTGCTGAAAGCATAGATGTAGATAACCTTGACCTTCCTCAGCAGGTCAAGGACATTTGCTGGCATCACTCAAGCCATCTGCGAGATGTACTTATGCCTTTAAGTGGTAGCGGTTCACTCTCTGCTGTACCCTGAAACATACTGATCCTTCTGGCTGTCCGGTGTATTTGCTTCTACAATATCTTATTCACTTATCCACCAGAGGACTTAAGACTAACTCGGTCCGAGTTCACTTTAGTGCCATTGCGGCCTATCATAGGCCGTGGATAGGCTGCCTATTTATCGCACTCTTTGGCACAACGCTTCATGCGGGATCTGCTGTTATCTAATCTGCCTATCAGACCTCTGCCAGTGGCATGGGACCTCAATGTGGTCTTAGCGCGGCTTCTAAGGCCTCCTTTTGAGCTTTAGCCACCACTCCTTTGAAATTCCTTTCTTGGAAAGTTATCTTCCTCATTGCCCTCACCTCTGCTCGCTGTATCAGTGAGCTGCAGACCTTAGTATTGGAGCCTCTGTACACTTGCTTTCATCATAACAAGGTGGTTCTCCAGACTCATCCATACTTCCTTCTGAAGGTGGTCTCTCCTTTTCATATTCTGTGATTCCTACTGGTCTTCTTTCCCAGACCTCATGCTTCCAGAGCTGAAGCAGCCTTACACATGCTAGATTGTAAATGTGCTTTGGCTTTCTACTTGGACAGAACCAACATTTTCAGGAAATCCTCTCAATTATTTGTCTTCTTTGATCCAAGCCACCTTGGACATCCAGTATCTAAACACGCCCTATCCACCTGGATTGCAGACTGTATTTCTTTTACCTTTTCTCAGGCAGGGCTCTCTCTTGACAGTCATGTCACTGCACACAATGTGTGGACCATGGCAACATCTTTTGCCAACCTACGTTCTGTCTCTATCGAAGAGATCTGTCAATCAGCTACCTGGTCCTCCAGTCACACCTTTGCCGCTCATTACTACCTAGACAGGGACTCCCGTCGGGATGCTATCTTTGGCCAGGCGGTACTTCAGCATCTTTTTGGGACTTCATCTCAATTCCTACTCTCTGTCCCAGACCATTCTGCCACCAGACTCCTCTAACCATGCTCTCACAAGCCGTGTTCGAGTCCGAGGCGACCACTCTGGATCTATACTCTCTGGCTGTACTCTCTAGCCTCATGGTTGTCTGTTTAGTCTGGTGCCTGGGAGTTAGTGAGTCCCAAATTTGAAGACTGCATTTCTTCTTGTTCCTGGCGATAACATTGTTAAGCACATGTAACGGGTGATTTCTGGGACCAGCAGGAATCAGTCTTCACAATCCATCCTCCTCCCCTAGGAGTTGTAGGGTATAATTATTTCCTCTGTCTCTCAGCTACAAACTCAACGGAGGAGAGGATGTGGGAAGCCAGGAAGGCAGATGCGTAGGTGCAGTGGAGTCCTCCCAAAAGCTTTCCTGTTGGACCCTGGGAGCATTCCTGTGTGGGCTCTGTTGATACCGATACCCATACGTGAAGACTGATTCCTGCTGTTCCCAGAGATCACCTGTTAAAGGTGAGTAGCAACGCCTTTATCTGTGCGCAAAGGGCGCGTTAATCTTTCTGAATCTGCCCCTTTGATCTTTCTAAGATCCTTATTTTTATTACACGGCAGTGTGCAAGAACAGTAAAGGACGCATTGCTAGCAATTGATTCTGATCCAGACTTCAAAGATTTTGCAAGCTGCCACATGCTTCTATTTAACTTTTAGATTGTTGTATGCACATATGGAAAAGTGATTAACATAATAACAAATCTCTCCCATCATATCCTCTCTTCTTTCCCAAATAGACCACCTTTTCTTGTTCTTTCTGTTCACTCTGCTCTACCCCTCCCTCATCATTTCTTTTTTCTTCCTACTGCTTCCCTCATTTTCTTGTTTGTCTTAGTTTGTTGATTCAGTTTTCCACTGTTTCACCCTCTTCATTCTTCTGTTGCTTTCCCTTCTCTACTCCCCTCTTACTCAGCTGAAATCCAAAAGTCATCTCTCTCTCTCCCTTGATCCTTAAGAGCTGTCTTCCTTCCCCTTCCCTGGTAGATGGTGATCTTTCTTTAATGAACAAACAAACCTCTTCCAAAAATGGGGAAGCTATAATACTAGAGGGCATAACATGAAGCTGCAAAGGGGTAAACTGAAAGGCAATGTCAGGAAATACTTTTTCACTGAAAGGGTGGTGGATGCTTGGAACGCCCTTCTGATGGAAGTGATGGGGCAAATATAGTGACAGAATTCAAAACGGCATGGGACAGACACTGTGGATCCCTTTATAACAACAGGATAAAATCAAAATAAACATAACTATTTCAACAAATAAGGAGTGACCTACACGAAGCGGTTGGTACACCCCTAAACAAAGGCATCCGGAGGGTGACCTGCACAGAGCAGCAGGTGCACCTGCTCTTGCCGCCATGCTGGGCAGACTAGATGGATCATACTGGTCTTTATCTGCCCTCATATACTATGTTACTATTTCCTTCAGCCCAGTAGTTTGATTCCCTGCAATCTATTCTCATTTCTTAGACCATGGTGATCCAGATTCTATATATATATACGCCTTGTGATGTCCCCTCCCATCTCCTGCCTGTATCCCAATATTGATTGCTTTTGCGAAGGAGAGTGGCAGAAGTACAACCAGTGTTCATTTTCTTCTATGACGAGTTCACACTTTCCACCTCACTCAGTGCAGCCCTCTCACTTTTGGCCTTCACTCTACCCTTTCCTTCCCCACACCATCCAGATGTAATTCCTCCATCTCTCTTTCCTCATCCAGTCCATCTTCTACCATAGTCTTCTCACTCTTCCCTCATCCCACAGCCCTGTCGCAGTGCTTCTCCCTTTGCCACTTCTCCCAGGCCCCAACACCACCTTGTACCCCTAAGGTCAAAAAAACTTATTTCAACTTCGCCCAACTCCTAGTCAGTGATGCTTATGCTGCCTCCCTTTGCTCCGAAGATCCAGTCAGGACCAAAAATGCTGCCACCAGCTACTCCTAGGCCTGGCAGTTGAGAAAATGTACCTGTTTGACACAAGTGGAGTTTTGAATCCCTAGGGATATTTTCTCTCTCTAATTCCCTACAGATTTCCCTCCCTCCATTCCAATTCCCAGAAGTCTTTTCCTCTTCCCCACCCCCCAGATCTTTGCTAGTATTCCTCCTTTCTCACCCCACTTCCCTGCAATTAACCCTCCCTCCCCTTTGCTAGGTCATTCAAAAGATCCTGCCCTCCCATTCTCACCCTCTTATCCTTCTAATTCCTTCTCCCATGAATTTCCCCTCTAGCTTTCAACTTGCCCGTCCATCCTCCCTCATTTTGCTCTCCTCCACAGTCACGCTTGATGCTGCTACTACTGCTACTTATTTGTATAGCACTGCAAGGCGTATGGAGCACTGAACATGTACACATGAGAGAGAGCCCCTGTTCAATAGAGCTTTCATGCAACTGTCCTCTCTTCAGACTGGAACATGCAGCAACAGTAGAAGATGGTTCTCAAAGTCCTGATAACTTCCATTCTCCTTCTGCTAGATAATGGATGGATGTACTAAGCATTTTCCCCATAGACACAATGGACCAGATATTCAACTAGGCAGGCTATGCGCTGCTACAGCACATTGCCCTGCCCACTCACCCCTAACCCCGGATATTCAATGCCGCGGCGATGGCATTGAATATCCGGGTTCGACTTAAAGAGGACAATGCCGCAGAGCCCAAAAGCTGGCCTAGTTTTAGCCGCAGATCGCTAACCAGGTAGTGGTTAATCCTATCATTTAGACTTTGTTTACCATCGGTAACATGATTTTGATTGAAGAGTTCTATGAAGGCAATTGCTTGCATACTGCTGCCACTGAATGCATACTCTTTAGGGATATCCTGAAAATCTGGCCTTTTTGTGGCCCTCAAACAAGCCTGCCTTTATGGTTTAGAGTTTAGCAGCTCTCTTCTATTTTGCAATACAAAAAGACTCTAGCAGAAAAAGATCAAGGCAGATGAGAGGACCAGAAAACTTCCTACCCATTGCAAACTTTATGATTGAAATAATAGCTTCTTTCACATAGAAATTAAAGGCATAAACTATATATTTCAGAATCCCACAGAACATTTTTTAAATCAAGAGTTTCACAGAACATTTTTTAAATCAAGAGTTCTGTGAAAAAATATGTGCACTTTTGGATCATTCGGTGTTATACAAATTCACTAATTCATATCTGATGGGGCATACTGTAGTGCAATTGTGATGCTAAATTAAGCTGTCTTCAAAGACCATAAAAGTTCTGTAGTATACTGCTGGTCTTCAGTTGACAACCCTCACGGTATAGGAGCTCCTATGCATGGGAGCTATTACCCTATTGCATAATTCATCCTGACAGGATTAGAGTTGTTTGGTGCATGGAAAGTAGTTTTGTTTTATCTTAATGTAAATGGATATGACACCACCCATGGAGACATGCTGTTCTAAATAAGCCCCTTCAAAAGTATCAGATCTGCTGGTGAATGAATCATGATTTAGGCTACCCAGACTCAATTCTGATGGCAACAGTATAAATCATTCTTATCACAGCAATCACTAAGCCTTTTATTTATCAGGAGTCATCCTTCTATTTGTGCCAGTTTCAAAGTGTTTTATCTTTCCTTTCAGTGATCCTGCAAAAACCATGTCCTTGCAGGTTTCCAAATCCTTTTATCATGTGTGTTTTGCTAATCTCTCCCTCTTTTTCTCCCATCTTTTAAATATGCAACTTAAAATATTACATTTCTTCTTAATCTCATTCTGTTTGCCAAAATTCAGTCTGGGTTCTCTTGTTTTTCTTTATTTTTACTTTAATTGAACATTCAAAACAAGTAATACAGTTATCACAAACTAAATTGTAAATATTATTAGCAAATTATATGATACGGTAATATTTTTAATGTCTCAATAAAAAGAATAAATGAAAAAGCCAACATTTAATATGCTCTTTAAACCCTGCCAGAGTTAATACTACTAGTGAACATTTGTACAGTGCTACAAGTCATACGCAGCGTTGCACAGACACATATAGAAGACGGCCCCTGCTCATCAGAGCTTACAGTCTAGACAAGACAGATAACACAGTAGCTGTAGACATGGGATACATCTAGGGGGAATGGTAAGAAAACACAAAGGAGATCAGGTGAGTCAACATCCGAAAGCGCCAACGAAGAGGTACGTTTTCAGCCTGGATTTGAAAATGGTCAGAGAAGGCGCCCGATGTACAGACTTAGGTAGTTTGTTCCAGGAATAAAGAGCAGCAAGGTGAAAGGATCAAAGTCTGGAGTTGGCAGTAGAAGAGAATGGCACCGATAGAAACGATTTGCCAGAAGAACAGAGCTCCCGTGGAGCGGATATAGGGAGAAATAAGAGATGAAAGGTAGTGAGGAGCTGCAGAATGAAAGCACTTATAGGTCAACAGGAGAAGTTTGAATTGGATGTGGAAATAGATAGGGAGCCAATGAAGTGACTTGAGAAAAGAGGGGTAATATGAGCATGACGAGGCTGGCGGAAGATTAGCCGCACAGCAGAATGTTGAACATATTGAAGGGGAAAGAGATGATTCAGAGAGGTATCATAAGGAAAGGAATGGAAAATAAAACAAAGGATATTATAATGCCTCTGTATTGTTCCATGGTGCGACCGCACCTTGAATATTGTGTGCGATTCTGGTCACCATATCTTAAAAAGGATATAGCGTTATTAGAAAAGGTACAGAGAAGAGCCACCAAAATGGTAAAGGGGATGGAAGGATACTCCTATGAAGAGAGGCTAAAAACGTTAGGGCTCTTCAACCTGGAAAAGAAACTGTTGAGGGGAGATATAATAGAGGTCTATAAATTTATGAATGGAATGGAACGGGTAAACTTAGATAGATTGTTTATGTCATCAGAATATAAAAAGACTAGGGGACATGAAATGAAGCTACAGGGTAACTCATTTAAGACTAATAAGAGAAAACATTTTTTAATGTGTAATCAAACTCTGGAATTTGTTACTGGAGATGTAGTAAAAGCTGTTAGTGTAGCTGGGTTTAAAAAAGGTTTGGACAAATTCCTGGAGGAAATGTCCATAAACCATTATTAAAAAGGGCCCAGGATATCACTGCTTGACCTAATACAAGCATTGAGGAGCCTGTATCTTTTGGGGAGGCTGCTAGGTACTTATGACCTAGATTGGCTACTTTTGGAAACAGGATACTGAGCTTGATGGACCTTGGTCTGACCCAATATGGCATATCTTATGTTCTTAGATCAACAAGGAGTAGGCTACAATAGTCTAGATGATATATGACTAAGGAATGGATAAGGGTCTTGGTAGTCTGTTCAGAAAGGAATAGGCGAAGTTTGTTGTTCATAGAGAGAATGAAACGCCAGGTTTTAGTTATCAGTTGGATGTGTGTGGAGAAGGAGAGAGATGAGTCAAAGACAACCTCAAGGTTGCGAGCTGAGATTAGTATTCAAATAATCAGCACAGGTCCGAGGTTTTATGGCCGATCTTTCAAAATTCTTGGGCAATTATGTATCAAAAGTGCATTGCTTTATATAAAATGATGCAAAAAAGTCAATTTATTGAAAATGAGCAACATTTTTTAAATAATTCTGTTGTTCTCTTCCCCTTCTCCTCACCCCATCCTCAGTTATGGCTGCATTAGCACACTATAAAGGAATGATACTCTTGAGTCAAGGGAAGAGGGAAAATGGTTGCTATGCAGCAACCTCCACCAGCAAGAGAGGAGTGCTGTGTAATAATCTGAGCAGACACATCTTTCTAGCATTCGGAGCAAGCGAGGGGACTTCATTTCAATTGAAAATAGATAAAAATGCATACAACTATTTTTTATGTATCTATAATATAAGATTGCAAAATTAGTTTTCAAAGATGCAGTCTATAGCTCTACTACTACTACTGCTATTGAACGTCATGGTGACAGCAGAAAGTATAGCAGTGAATGCTGGCAATTCTAGTTCTTCATCGCTATATGGCAGCAAGCAGAAACCAAGAACGGATTTGGACAGAGCTGTATAAACTGTTACAGAAAGCAAATCAACATGCACAGGTTGAAACCCGCAGGCACTTTGTCGTGTCATTCAGATTATTAAATTACACTGCAATGGAACTTCAGGTTTGTCACAGTATAATTTAAACCCTCTGCCCTAGTTAATTATAAGGTTTTGTCTACAACTGCAGAATCATGGGAAGTTTTGGGGGCTTGCCCATAAGCAGTGCCTTCCTCTGTGAAGTGTTGCCACTGAGAGTCTTTGTTGGTCTTTATTTGCTGTCGTTTCCTATGTTACTTTGTTCATGCAAGTCATAGTGCATGCCCCTTGAGTGGAGTGCCCTAGGTTATTCTACCCTTTCCCAAATCATTGTCAAGGCTAATGGAGAATTTTGGACTCCAGATTGATCTCACTCACATAGCCAGTGTCAGGCTGAGTCTGTAGTTGGAATTTATATCTATGAATCTTCTTCAAGAGGTTTTAACATGTTTTTTTTTTTTTTTTTTTAGTGCCATCAAGTCAGTGTTGACTCATAGCGACCCAGCTACCTCTGGGTTTTCTTGGCAATGTATCACCGGAAGTAGATTGCCAGCCTTTTCTTCCGAGGCAATGGAGGGTAAAGTGACTTGCCCAAAGTCACAAGGAGTGCCAGTGGGAATCGAACCCTTGATCTTCTGGGTATGAGGCAGTTGCTCTAACCACTAGGCTACTCCTCCACTCCTTTAACATGTTAGCTATAGTGGTATTTTTTCTCCCATATTGTTTTCTGTGGAACTGTACTTCCTTCCTTTTTTGTCTTAATTTCAAGTAGCCTAGTTGTTAATAACAAGTTCACTTCTTTCTGGAACCTTCCCAATCAAACTACTTTCCCTTTCTCTCCAAATCCTAGTCGCCACCTATTGGGCAGAAACACTACAGCTAAACTAACAGGAGGACTGGAATGACTGGAATTGAATCACTAAGACTCAGTCACAGGACCACATAAGGAAACTGAACAGACATTTGAATATTTTGCATTCTTTTGGACTGAATGCACTTTAGGATTTTATTTTATTCCTGAAATATTTGATAGCTAGTACTACTGCCTTAAAGTTGTACCATTCCAAACCTGATAAGTTGGCTAGGGTGAGGGGAGGAATGTAAGAACTGAGGACCACAGTCAGGAAGAATTCCTGAAATGTCTGTCATTTTAACTGGCATTACCTTAACTAAACTAATTTCCTTCAGAAAAGTTCATTAACCTTTATGCTAATGAAAATGTGTGAGAAATAAACAGATTGGAATTGGAAAGACAAACCATGGATTTGCAGATTCATTTTGCGTGGGAAAACTGATCTGCAGTCAAACTGTCTGGGCATTTTAAAATGTGATTACTGTCACAGTATTTATTAATATAACATACAGAATTAGTAGGACTAGGAAGGAAATGAGGGGCAAAGTCATTGTTTGAAAACTGGGTATATATGATAAGCCTTCTTACCGTCATGACTGTTACTTTCCTCGGGTCGTTTTACATGGATATGTAGTCCAGTACTTTTTTCTTACTTTGTCAAAATGTATTTCCCACCATGTTTATTTTGTATACAAAAAGCAAGTTGAAAGGTGCATACTTAATACAATAAAATGGCGTATTTTCCCTGCATATCTGAGTAGTGGACTTGGTGAGAACAGACATGGTAAAGCCTTTCTCTGTGGTCAAGCGGGAATGAGTCTTCATGTAAGAGTGATGTCCCTCACGGAGCCCCACACGGGAACCGTCCCCAGCTTCTTTTGGAAGCTTTTGGGAAGTTACACCGTGCCTATACGCCTCCTTCCCACCTGCCACTATGCGCCATCTTGATTCATTCTTTTGTTCTCCACGGAGCCCCACAGACATGTTCAAGACACTTCCATAGATAAACATCTGTTTCCATATTATCCTGTTAGACCAGCCCATTCGAGTGGGTTGTATTCCCCTACCAGCAGATTGGTAAAGACAAAGAACTGAATGCCTCTCTCCGCTTCAGCCACCAGAGGTCTCTTCAATATTTCTTTGTCTCAAGCAGATGATGGGTGGATTTTCTCCTCTGAAGAAACTTCTGAAGATTGAGAGGAAAAGATTGATTAAATGCTCATGAACGACCACCTTGAGGGTGACTCTTCTCTTGAGGGTGACATGAGAGGCTCCACTAGACTGCAGTCTTTTCGGTAGCCATAGGAGGAGGGAAAATTAGTTCAGGTCTATGCACCTCTCATGATTAAGAGCCTGTTGAGCAGCCAAAAATTGGAAGGATCTGGAAGAGTGCAGCAGCCTCACACAGTCTCAACACTCCCTCCCTCCTCCTCTGTCCCATCCCCTCCCCGCTCTATCTTAAAGATTTCAGAAGGCTTTCTGAGGGATCTGCCCGCCAGCCACTTAAAACACAGTGCTGCAAAAACCAGTGAAACAGTATCAGGGGAGTAGAGCTGAGCTTGTCACAGATCCTCTGCCTGGGACTTTCATGGGGTGAGTAAAAAGGCTTGAGGAGGAAACATCAAATCATCTCTCCTCCTCCAAACTGACTTCATGCTCCTCTGATCCCATTCCCAACCATCTACTAAGCTCTATCTCTTTTGCCGTCATCCCTTCCATCATATTCTTAACCTATCGCTTTCCACTGCAGCTGTTCCTGTGGCCTTCAAACATGGCTGTAGTTACACTTCTCCTCAAAAAGCCTTCACTAGATCCTACCTGTTCTTCCAGTTATCGGCCTCTCTCTTTCCTCCCCTTTGCTTTAAAACTACTTGAATGAGTGGTGCACTGCTGCCCCAAAAACATTGTTCAAGGTGGTCATAGTGGTGGTGGCTGCGGCGCTATGGCGCCAAAGGATTTGTGTGCACCCATATCTGGACTACTGGTTTATCTGAGCCCATTTTCTTTCAGAGGTGTCTTGGGAAGCTCTCTGAGTGGTGTCCTTTTCTGATAAGCCTCAGCTGGGTGATCACTTGGGAAAAGTGTAAGTTGTTGCATTCCCAATTCCCTGGTGTTCTGAGAGCACATTTCAATACTCAAGTGTTTAGTGTCTTCCTGCCAAAAAATAAAAGTCAGAGGCTATTGGATTGCCTAGCACTGTTCTGTTTTCAGCAGGCTTCCAGAGTCTGGGATTATCTTCAAGTCTTTAGATTGATGGCAGCAACAGTCAAGATAGTACCGTGGGTGCGTGCTCTTTTGTGGCCGCTTAATGGTCCTTTGCTGATTTGGTGCTCCCTGAGTTTTCAGCAATTCAAGCTCAGGCTCCCACACCCAAGGATGGTGATGGCCAGCCTGTGGTGGTGGCAACAGCCCAGTCATCTAAGGAAAGGCTTACCGCTGGATGATTGCTCATGAACCCTTAGGTCAATGGATGTCAGTCTGTCAGGTTGGGGAGCCCAATATCAAGGCCAAACAGCCCAGGGCCGTTGAAACTGCAGGGAAGTGCTGTGGTCCATCATTTTCCTTGAGGCGAGGGCCATTAGATTGGCTTTTCTGCATTTCTGGTTCTGAGTCGAGGGTCGGGTGGTTAGAGTGTTCTCAGATAATGCCACAGTGGTGGCTTATGTCCTTCCACAAGACAGCATGAGGAGAGTCGGGGTAGTCCTAGGAGATGGCTCTCCTGTTTGCTTGGGTGGCACAGAACCTTCTAGTTTATCGGCTCTGCACTTTGCTGGACTGGCTACTGTGGAAACAGATTTTCTCAGCCGGCACTTTCTTGTTCCAGGAGAGTGGGAGTTGAGTCAGGAGGTATTTCCATTGTTTCCGTGCTGCTGGGGTCACCCCGAGAGAGATTTAATGGTGATCCGCTCCAATCCCAAAGTGTGCTGCTTCTTCAGTCACCACATGGAGACAGGGTCTGAGGGCATCGGTGCCCTGACTCAACCTTGACCAAGTCAACACCTGAATGTGTTTCCTTCATGGTCTCTCGTGGGGCATGTCATTTGGTATATGGAGCGCCACCCAAGAAGGATTATTTTGGTGGCACCGGATGGATTGTTGAAAGCATGATTCGGAGATCTGATGTGGCTTCTGTAAGTGCCGCCTCTTTGTTTGCCTCCATTTCGGGGCCTATCGTATTAGGGGCCCTTATCCTGAAGTACCCAGCCTACGGCTTGGCTCCTGTAAAGGAGATGGTTAGCGCATATGGGCTACTCTTCGGTGTGGGTTTTCCACTCTGCTCAGAACCTGGGGGAAGTCTACCAACCTGGTATAAGTACAGGTCTGGTGCCTTGAGTGCTGGTGCAGCGCATGGCAGCTAGCTCCTGAAACAGTCAAGGTGCCATCTCTGATGTCCTTTTCTGCAGGACAGTCTGGAAAAGGGCCTTTTCTCATATCTCCCTGAAGGTTCAGGTGGCAGCTTTGGCCTGTTTTCAGAGGTCCGTTGTCTGGTAAATCTCTAGCCTTACACCCAGATGTTTCCTGCCTTTGTCAGGGGGTTCAGCATGTGCATTCTCCCCACTGGTCGGTGAAACCTTCCAGGGATCTGTGTCTGGTGCTTGGGGCCCTGATGTTGGAGCCATTGACGCATGCTACTCTAAAGGAGTTCATGCTCAAGATGGTCTTCTTGCTAAGATCCTTATCTATCTTTTTCTGAGGAGGCTGTTTCATTCGGCCTGTGCCTTCCTCCTTCCTGAAGTGATTTCTCCCTTTTATGTGAACCAGGAAGTTTGCCTGTCCTCCTTCTCTAAGGAGCAGGGTCGGGGTTGTGAATGTCCAGAGAGTGCCTCTCTGGTACTTGGAGGTTACAAATTCTTTTCATAAGTCGGACCATCCTTTTGTGGTGTTTGCTGATCCGCACAAGGTGGCATGGTGGCTAAGTCACATGGGCCACTGGGTTAAGAAGGCTGTTGCCTCGGCAGAACTGGCCGGTTCTGGAGGTTTGCATGCCTATTCTACCCGAGCACTAGCGCCTCCATGGGCAGAGCAGCACTCGGTAGCCCCTGCAGACATTTGTCGGGTGGCATTGTGGGCGTCACTTTTTCTTTTTGGTCAAGCATTTCCTCTTCGATGTCCATGCTCGGGTGGACACGGTCTTTGGCTCTAAGATTTTTTGAGCTGCTGTCTTCTTCCCTCCCAGTGGAGTTGTAGCTTTGGTGTGTCCCACTTGTCTGGGCTGGTCTAGCAGGACGATATGGAAAGTGAACATAAGAACATAAGATATGCCATACTGGGTCAGACCAAGGTACATCAAGCCCATTATCCTGTTTCCAACAGTGGCCAATCTAGGTCATACGTACCTAGCAGTTTCCCCAAAAGACACAGGTTCCGCAATGCTTGTACTGGGTCAAGCATTGATATCCTGGGTCCCTTCTTAATAATGGTTTATGGACCTTTCCTCCAGGAACTTGTCCAAACCTTTTTTAAACCCAGCTACACTAACAGCCTTTACTACATCCTCCGGTAACAAATTCCATAGTTTGATTACACGTTGAGTGAAAAAATATTTTCTTTTATTAGTCTTAAATAGTTTACCCTGTAGCTTTATTGCATGTCTCCTACTCTTTCTATATTCTGACAACGTAAACAATCGATCTACGTTTACCCGTTCCACTCCATTCATTAATTTATAGGCTTCTATCATATCTCCCCTCAGCCATCTCTTTTCCAGGTTAAAGAACCCTAACCTTTTTAGCCTTTCTTCATAGGAGTATCCTTCCATCCCCTTTACCATTTTGGTGGCTCTTCTCTGAACCTTTTCTAATAACTCTATATCCTTTTTAAGATACGGCGACCAGAATTGCACTCAATATTCAAGGTGCGGTATCACCATGGAATGATATAGAGACATTATAATATCTTTTGTTTTATTTTCCATTCCTTTCCTTATGATACCTAGCATTCTATTTGCTCTCTTGGCTGCCGCTGCACACTGGGCCGAGGGTTTTAACATGTTATCCACAATGACGCCTAAATCTTTTTCCTGGGTGGTGGTTCCTAATGTGGAAGCTTGCATCGTGTAACCATAGTTTGGGTTGTTCTTCCTTAGATGCATAACTTTGCACTTGTCCACATTAAATGTCATCTGCCATTTTAATGCCCCGTCTTCTAATTTATCAAGATCCTCTTGCAATTTTCCACAGTCCTCTTGGGTTTTAACAACTTTAAATAGTTTTGTGTCATCTGCAAATTTGATAACCTCACTCGTTATTCCACTTTCCAAGTCATTTATGAATATGTCAAAAAGCAGTGGACCCAGTACAGATCTCTGGGGTACACCACTATTCACCTTTCTCCATTGGGAAAATTGGCCGTTTAGCCCAAGTGACATTTTACTTACCAGATAATGTCCTTTCCTTGAGACTTGCTAGACCAGTCCAAGGCCTGCCCCGTGGAACTGTTTTGCTCAGTTCTTCTGCGGCTGTGCCCTTGGGTCCACTATTATTATAAATTCTGCTTTACAGGTTCATTTTCTACAGACAGCCTTCTTTTTATTCTGTCCTGTACGTAGTTCGATACTGTTTGATTACTTATTGTTGCCCACATGTGGTTATGCTATTCTCCAGTTCATGGACTATGCATGTCTCCAAAAAATCTATTGGACAGTTTCTTCTGTAGATTCGCCAGAACGTTCCTGAACTCCCTTAGTATTTTAGGATTCATATCATCTGGCCCCATGACTTTGTCCACTTTGTTTTTCTAGTTGCACATATCACACAACCTGTTCTCAAATCACCTTCAATCTCTGCTACACAAGACACAAAACAATTGAACCAGGAGTTCAGACGCACAACACACATTCACAATTCCATCGCAGAAGGCAAGAAGCATGTAAGTTGTTTGCAAGCGAGCATTCTCAATCTACACGCCATCAATCTGGAATGCACTTCCACAAAATATACAAACCACCTCAGAAATCAAAGACTTTTGAAGAAAACTAAAAACCCACCAGTTCAGAGAGTACTTTGGAGACAAAACCTAATACACTCATAAATTCGAACACAGCAAATGCTTCCGTGTTTACATTATGTTTTATCAATCCTTCCCTGAAAAGGGCTCCCCTACCACAGCTATAACAATGTTCCATCTGTGACCACAAGATAGATGTTTAATGTTTGAATATATTATAATTTCACTGTAAAACCTTATATGCAAGGTTATCTGTAAACCGCTTTGGCTTTAAGATAAAATGGTATATAAACAAAGTAAAATAAATAATAAGCAGACTCTCATTGAGGTTAAAGAATTGTGATTTTCAAGCCCACAGTCTATGGGGCAGGAGCGACTGGAAATTCTCTCCCCCTCCTCCCCCCTCCCCCCACTAGACACTAAGGAGACCTCCGTTAGGTGCTGGAGTGGAATGGGAAGTCTGGCTCGGGGATTTGAATCAGGGTTGGTGGGCTGAGGAATGGAGTCTTTTCAGATGGGAGAGTTGTTGAGGGAAATTGGGGGTGAGTGAGATCATTTGTAGACCACTAGCTCCTTTAAGATAGTCCCCAGGAGCTATGGGCTGATAAAAGGTGGTAGCTGTTACTCATTTTGCATAATAATGAAATGCTTTGCATATATTTGCATGCTTTTCATCTCATTTAACTCACATTGCAGAAAAAAAGCAATACAAATAACTCATGTTGTTTGGCATAAATTGCACATTAATAACTGTCAGTATGTTCACAGTGGATTACAAGTGCATAATAAAATACAGGAGTGGAGGAGTAGCCTGTTAACCAAGAGACCAGGGTTCAATTCCCAAGAGTACTCCTTGTGGCCTTGGGCAAGTCACTTAACCCTCCATTGCCTTGGAAGAAAGGTCTAAGCGAAAAAAAACCCAAATATGATGGAAAATTAAACGTATCTATTGCTCATCCATCAATATACTAAAACCCATTGTTCACACTTTATTTCTTATGTCGGAGCCTGCCGAGGGAGGGCTGGAACAGCATAACCAACCCCCTCCAGACGGAAAACTTCTTTTATTTTATTTTTCACCCCGATAGTAATATTTTAAACAGTCACTTATCTTAATAAATATAGGAAAAAGCTCTTCTTATTCTCTAATCAGTTGCTACTAATGAAGTTGCACGACGTGCACGTTTCGGGTAAGACCCTGCTTCAAGTGCTCCAGACTTCTCTTTCATGCAACGAAAAAACGCCGTCTTCGCGGTCACGGGTTATTCTTCATTCAATGGCACAAATAGACACCTAATCTTTAAACAGGGGATCAACCAATCAGAAGTGGGATTTACCCCACTGCCAGGGGCATCCACACCACTATTGGTTAAAACTTTGATCAGACTAAGAACTCTACAGCTAACATCATAGAATAGTATTCCACTCAATTTCTCGGTTCATACCGTGAGGGTGAATGGAATTCAATTCAAAGATCCATCGTTGTTCAAGTTGCTGCAACTTCAATTCCCGATCACCTCCCCGTGGATCAAAGGGTACGTGATCGATCACTGTCCAATCTAACTCGTCAAAGCAGTGAGCCATAGAATCACAATGCACCACCATTGGAGCTGTCAAAACTTTGTTACTAATCCTCGAAGCGTGTTCCGCTAACCGTTTACGCATGGATCGGGTGGTACGCCCCACATATAAAAGCCCGCAGGAGCATCTTAAAAAATACACCACAAAAGGGGTGAGACATGTTGTTTTCCATCGTCGAACGTATTCCCGATGGGTGCTAGGATGTTGCCAGCGAAGACCTGAAATAGTCTTTTCGCAATAAATACAATTATTGCAAGATTAATGGCCTCCATCATAACCCGGTGGTATTGGTCTGTCTAAAGACATTGATGTTTTACCAATTTATCATTCAAATTCGGTCCCCGCGAAAAAGCCAGCCGTAAAGGCTTATTGAAACATTTGTGTAAGCTCAGCATAGACCAGTGAGAACGTAAAATTTGTACAATATCCGAACTACGTTCTGTAAAAGGTAACACTCCCACCACAGAATCCATAGATTGTGATGCTAACGATGAATAGTGAGGATCCAGTAACCACTCACGATGGACATGCTGTGCCCGTCGATACGCTCGAGAAACCACCCGCAAGGGGTACCCGCGATCCAACAATCGTTGTGTCAATTCTGAAGCATGTGTTTTAAATTCCAATATTGAATGACATAATCTGCGAAGTCGTAAGAATTGACCAAAAGGAAGGCCACGTTTAAGAAGACCTGGATGGTAACTACGATAGTGAAGTAAACTATTACGTTGAACTGGCTTACGGTATAATGAAGACACCAATCTGTCACCTTCCACAGATATCAATATGTCTAAAAATTCAATTTTATCCACTGCTATATGTTCAGTAAACTTGATGTTAGATTTCAACAAATTTAACCTGCCAACAAAAATACGGAGAGAAGGTAGATCGGACGTCCAAATAAAGAAAACATCGTCCAAAAATCTCTTCCAAAGTAGCACATGTTGATATAAAGCAGACTGTTTTATAAAGATCTCCTCCATTTCTCCCATATAAAGAGTGGCTATAGACGGTGCCAATGTGGCCCCCATAGCAATGCCTGATTTGGCACGTTTAGTGTTGACTCGAAACTATTTTTTGGCAGATGGTAATTTTTACCAGCAGATATCAGGCATTGCTATGGGGGCCACATTGGCACCGTCTATAGCCACTCTTTATATGGGAGAAATGGAGGAGATCTTTATAAAACAGTCTGCTTTATATCAACATGTGCTACTTTGGAAGAGATTTTTGGACGATGTTTTCTTTATTTGGACGTCCGATCTACCTTCTCTCCGTATTTTTGTTGGCTGGTTAAATTTGTTGAAATCTAACATCAAGTTTACTGAACATATAGCAGTGGATAAAATTGAATTGACACAACGCGAAGACGGCGTTTTTTTCGTTGCATGAAAGAGAAGTCTGGAGCACTTGAAACAGGGTCTTACCCGAAACGTGCACGTCGTGCAACTTCATTAGTAGCAACTGATTAGAGAATAAGAAGAGCTTTTTCCTATATTTATTAAGATAAGTGACTGTTTAAAATATTACTATCGGGGTGAAAAATAAAATAAAAGAAGTTTGCCGTCTGGAGGGGGTTGGTTATGCTGTTCCAGCCCTCCCTCGGCAGGCTCCGATATAAGAAATAAAGTGTGAACAATGGGTTTTAGTATATTGATGGATGAGCAATAGATTGGAAGAAAGGTCTGGGAATTTACTTCCAGTCACACTGAAAAGAAAACCCAGGAGGTGCTGGGTTGCCTGGAGTTGGCTCTGACTCAAGGACACACATTGCATTGCAATAATAAAATACATAGTTATGCTTTTTGTAGCAGTTTATGAGAGAATATAAATGTAATAATATAAAATATGAATCGGCGTAATAATTCTAGCATGGTAATTACTTTTATTAAGTTTCCTGACAAAGACCTGTTATCCTTGTTCTTCCACTCAGATTTCAGAACAGTAGTACAAGCGCTTATAGCTCCACATCTGGACTATTGTAATGGTATTCTTGTTGGTTTACCTAAAAAAACAACCAACATACTCCAAATGGCACAGAATGTCACAGCTCGGATACTTATGAATGTGCGGATTTCAGACCACATCACACCTATCCTTCGAGAACTCCACTGGCTACCTATACAGGCATGCATCAGATACAAAATAATAATTACTACTTTTAAGCTAATACACAATATCGCCCCATCCTTCCTCACCACACTCATCAATACACAATCACCTAATAGAAACAGACGAAGGCATAATCTAAATATGCTACAAACTCCAATTTCTATACACAAGGTAAAAATAAACACTAGCAATAGAGCATTCACTTACATAGCCCCCTCACAATGGAACAAGCTCCCAGAGTCACTAAGAGCTAACAAGGACCTCCAATCATTCCGCAAAAACCTTAAAACACATCTATTCCACGAATACTACAATTCAAACGAAATAACCTAATTCCTAATTTAAACCATAGCCTGAGAGATACCTAACAACCTAACCATAATTCACTCCATACATGTTGTTGTTAAGTGCCGTCGAGTCGGAGTCGACTCATGGCAACCCTCTGGATAGCTATCCTAAATTGTGTTCAGTCTTCAGTCAGGCGGCTCATTGTTGACAGACTGGCACCTGTAGCTGCTGTTATTGTATTGATCCATCTCATTGCTGGCCTTCCTCTTTTGCATTGACCTTCTATGTTGCCAAGCATAATGTCTTTCTCTAATGATCTCTCTCTTCGCATGATGTGTCCAAAGTATGAAAGTTGAAGTCTTGTCATCTGAGCTTCTAAAGAAAGCTTAGGTTTGATCTCCTCGAGTACCGACACAGATCTTTTCCAGTCAGTTGGCCATGATGTTGTCTTCCATATTTCTTGGCAGAGTCTTGTGAGTACGGTAACAGCTGCATCAGATTGCTGCAATACTTCTATGGGAATGTTATCAATGCCTGGTGCTTTGTTGTTTGATAAGGCTTTCAATGCTGCTTCAACTTCTTCTTTCATCACCAATGGTTCCCGATCATAAGGTACAGGTTGAAACGGCTGTTGGTCCACATGATCTTTATCATTTAAAAACTCTGTATATTCCTTCCACCTTTTCTTGATCGTCTCAGCATCATTCAACATAGAACCTTGAGCATCTTGTAACATTCCAATTCGAGGCTGGAACTTTTTCTTTAACTCTCGTAGCTTTAGGAAAGCTGATCTTGTTCTTCCTCTAATAGTTTCTGCTTCTATTTCCTTGCAAGTGTCATTGTAGTACTTTTCCTTGTCCTGACTTGCTGCACGTTGGAAATCTCTGTTGAGTTCTGCGACTGTCTTTCTTTCTCCTCTGGCTTTAGCTTCTCTGCGTTTCTGGGCAATTTTCAGAGTTTCTTCCGTCATCCATTTTGGCCGTTTTTGCTTTTTCACCTTTTGTAGAGACTTCTCGCTTTCTTCCAACACAACCTTCTTGATGTCATTCCATAACTCTTCCGGAGTTCTGTCATTTGTATCTAAAGCAGCAAATCGATTTTGCAGGCAGTCTTTAAATTCCAGTGGTATATTCTCAAGGTCATATTTTGCTGCATTCATGAGTGGTTTGCTCTTTTTCAACTTTAGCTTGAGTTTGCATACTAGTAGTTGATGATCTGTACCACAGTCAGCTCCAGGTTTTGTCTTTGTTGATGTTACAGAGCTTTTCCATCGTTGACTTCCACAGATGTAGTCAATTTGATTTTTATACAATCCATTGGGTGAAGTCCATGTGTACAGTCGCCACTTGTGTTGCTGGAAGAAGGTGTTTGAGATGAATAGATCATTGGTCTTGCAGAATTATATCAGTCTTTCTCCAGCTTCATTTCTGTTGCCAAGTCCATATTTTCCAACTACTTTGCCTTCTTCTTTGTTGCCAACTTTTGCGTTCCAGTCACCCATGACTATCAGGATATCCTGTTTGCATGTTCTGTCAATTTCAGCTTGTACTTGTTCATAGAACTCTTCAATTTCATTCTCTTCTGCAGCTGTTGTTGGGGCATATACTTGAATTATAGTTGTGTTGATAGGCAATCCTCATAGATGAATAGAGATTAAGCGTTCGCTGACTGCATTGTATTTCATTACAGTTCTTGTAAGTTTCTTCTTTATTATAAATGCAACACCATTTCTTCTTTGTCTTTCATTTCCAGCATAGTAGACCATGTGATCATCTGATGCAAAGTGCCCGATGCCAGTCCATTTCAGTTCGCTGACACCCAACAGATCAAGTTGTACACGTTCCATTTCATTCTTGACCACCTCCAACTTCCCTTGGTTCATGCTTTGTGCGTTCCATGTTCCATTGTGTAAGACATCTTTACAGCTTCTGACTCTCATTTCATGCGCAGCTACATCAGCAGTCAGATTTCCTGAGGGCTTTGATCCAACCACATCATAAATGCTGGCTTTACTCTGAAAAGTCTTCAGCTCTTCCCCAGTAGCTAGTTGAGTGCCTTCCGACCCGGGGGTCTCATCTTCCAGCACCATAGCACAATTTGTTTTGTTGTAACTATCCATTGGGTTTTCATGGCAAGATACAGAAGTAGATTGCCGGGCCTTTCTTCCGTGCAGTTTAAGTTTGGTGTTGTTGCCGTTGTCACAAAAATGTGATCCTCCGCCGCCAACACTGTCCCATTCTGCTGCTGCCCAGATGGGTGGTTTGTCTTGGTCTGGCACCTCAGCTGAGACCTGTCCATACATATCACGAGTATATTATAAACACACCAGACACAAGATATCTCATCCTATTTGACAATGTAATTAGTTTTGAGTCCTCGCGTTTTGATCAACTGTTATTCCTTATGATGTACATAGTTTAACTATTGATACCACTGTTAATTGTACATAGTTATTTTTTATTGCCACTGCTGTTATATGTAACTGCTATTGTTGCAGAACCAATTTGTTAAAATGTAAACCGCGACTGATCACTGGAAGGAGCGGTATAGAAATATATACAAATAAATAAATAAATAAACTTCATCCATCTCCTCGCACTTTGCCATTGCTTCATTAAGGTACTTCTCCATCGCATCAAAGTTGGTATTTTTGAAATTCCAGATTATTTAGCTTTGTTTGACTGTTCTCTGCCTTGCTCATTATATAAAACAATAGGGATCTGGTCACTGGTGCCAAGATGGACACCTATCTAGATATTAGAGACATTAGCTTCTATTTGTGTAAGGATCAAGTCCAGAATTACTCCTACTGTCTTGAGTTCCATCAGCATTTGAATTAGGGGAGCTTCTTGAAATGAGTTCAGAATCTATGTACCTCAAATAGAGTGTGCTGAAAAGAGATATCTCCAGGAACAAGCAGGAATGTAGTCTTCACACATGGGAATCATCGGTACCGACGGAGCCTGCGCAGGATTCTCCCCAGTGTCTAATAGGAAAGCTTTTGGGAGCATCCCACTGCGCCTGCGTCACTGCCTTCCCGCCTTTCCAACTCTCCCTCTTCAGTTTTTCGTTTTCCGCGGAGATGACAGGCAGCAAACCCTGTCACTCCAAAAAATTTTCTTTTATGGTCGCGTCTGCCTTCACCGTCGACACCTATACCGGTACCACCGGTCTTTTCATTCATTTTCTTCCTTCTTTTCTGAAAGAAAAAAGAGTTCTTCTTTTTGGAGGGTCTGTCCCCTCTAGGTGCCAGGTGCCATTTTGGGCACTAGGCCCTCTTTTCTTCTAAAATGGAGAACCAACTAGTGGTTTCAAAAAATGTTCAAAGTATAGCGGTACCATTTCTGCTACCGACATCCATGACTGGTGTCTTAAAGTTTAGGTCCTGACCATGTACCATCGGAGTGTCTCCTCTGTAGAAAGATGACCAAGAGAGGCCTGCAGAACAGAGCTGCAGATGCGATGTCCGTTGCATCGACGTCTTCCAGGGCTTCATCTTCCTCCCATGGATCTCAGGTAACTAAACCCAGGTCTTCCAAGACCGGACGGTCCTCAAAGGGTAGATCTCCTTCGAAGCATCGAGATGCTACTAGCGTTGCCTTCGAGGAAAACATACCAGCAAAACAGCTCCGACGGGAGGCCCTGGCCTCCAAAGCACTAACAGGGCTCCAGGATGTTCCAGAGGCTTTCACCTCGGGAGAACTCCTGGTGCCATGTTCTGGTGTCGTAGCCGCTTCCTCCGGTACCGACTTCCAGGCATCGGCAGGGGTTATGGATCAACTAATCCTAGCTATCGAGCACAGTCTAGCGGCCCTTTTAGCAGCTTCAGTACCACTAAGACCGCTCCAGATGGTTCCTCAGTCATCGGTATCGATACCAACCGTACCTGCTTTAACCGATGTGCTTCCCCCCATGCCGGTTCTTGAATCAGTATTCGGTATCGAGGGCCCAGTATCGAGACAGTCCGACGCCGACTTCGATCGATACCGGCATCGAGCAATGCAAGACCGGCAGCTCCTAAAGAAGCAGCTACCCTTCCCATTCATCGAATCTTACATGATCTCATGCTAAGAATGTGGGAAGCTCCTTTAACGGTGTCCCCAGACTCGTGGAGACTCGATACCATGTACCGAGTTCCACAATGCCCTGGTTTTCAGAAGACACAATTACCACACCATTCAATGGTAGTGGAATCGGCGATGCGTAGGATCAAGAGTGCTAAAACACATTCTTCCAATCCTCCAGGCCGTGAAGCGAGGACACTCGATGTCTTTGGGCATTGATGCTTTCAATCCTCAATGTTATCAGCCAGCATCAGCTCTTACATTCTCTTTATGGGACTGTTTCTCAAGGAGGTTACAAGGGATCTAGAGCTTATGGCTCCACTTCTCTCTGATGATAAAAGGACGTACTTCCTCACCCTGGTCAAACATGCCCAGAATGTGTCTGAGTTCATGAATCGTGTAACCTTTGATTGCTTTGAGTATATTAGCAGAACATTTGCTATTTCTAATCTGAAAACACGACCTTGAACAGATTATCAAAGCTTACAGCCAACCCAGCAAAGAAAAAGATAACTAAGAAACCCTTTTTCAACAAGAAAAGGAAATTCTACCCATCTTACACTCAGGCTGTCCATTGTCCAGTTCATGCTCCCCAAAAGGGACAGTAACAGCCCAGACAGCAAAGGAAGGCGCAAATTCCAACAGCTCAACCAGCTCAGCAGACTCAGCCTCCTCAGGGGCTTTGACTCCTTCCTAGAGAACTTAGTCATCCTGCCCCTGAAAGGTCCAGAACCTCTCACCATCCCCGGCAGACTTTGTCATTTCGCCAGAAGATGGCAACAAATAACATCAGAAAACTGGACTCTTTCCATTGTACGAGAGGGGTACAAACTCCATTTTCACAGTATGCCCCCTCCCACCATCACAAGACAGTTCAATTCTCAGGGCCCTACCACCACTCTCTTGTATTAGGAGGTCACCTCACTACTTGCTCAAGGGGCAATAGAAGAGGTACCCATATCCCAACAGGGCATGGGTTTCTACTCCCCCTACTTCTTCATCTCAAAGAAAACAGGGGGATACAGGCCCATACTGGACCTCAGAGAGTTGAACAAGTATCTGCTCCGAGAAAAATTCAAGATGATCTCCCTCGGAACACTTCTTCCCTACATTCAGAGCCAGGATTAGCTATGTTCTCTAGATCTAAAGGATGCATACACGTATATTCTCATCTATACAGATCACAGGAGGTTTCTTTGATTCCTTTTTCAAGGAAAATTATTACCAGTACAAGGTTCTTCCCTTCGGACTGGCTTCTGCCTCAAGAGTCTTCACAAAATGCATGGCAGTAGTAGCAGCATTCTTGAGAACTCTGGGGATATTCGTCTTCCCCTACTTAGACGACTGGCTCATCTGAGCATCAACAGCTCCAGAAGCCAGCTTCGCTCTTTCCCGCACGATGCAAATCCTGCAATATTTGGAACTGGTCATAAACCTCCCAAAATCTCATCTCACCCCGTCTCAGTCCCTAGAGTTCATAGGGGCTCTTCTCGACACAAGGCAGTCAAAGGCTTTTCTGCCACAGCCACGTTGTCTTCAAATACTCCAGCTGGCTTCTCAAGCAGCTATGAAAACTTTGTTAACTGCTCGAGAAATGCTTCAACTGCTGGGGTATATGGCATCCACTGTCCATTTGGTTCCCTATGCTCGCCTTCACATGCGGGCAGCCCAGTGGACCCTATCCTCTCAGTGGATACAAGCCTCGGGTCACCTATCGGACAAAATCAGAAACTCGAAACATCTCATTTTGTCCCTACAGTGGTGGCAATCACTGGAAAACCTTCTCGTAGGCTCTCCCTTTCAGCAGCCACTACATCAAGCCACCTCGACGACAGATGCGTCCAAGTCAGGCTGGGGGGCTCACTTGGACCATCTCTCCACCTAGGGTCTATGGACCCATCAAGAGGCTTGTCTTCACATAAACCTCCTGGAACTCAGAGCTATCTTTTATGCTCTTCAAGTGTTCCAATACCACCTCAGCTACAGGACAGTTCTGGTACAGACTGACAATCAGGTAGCCATGTTCTTTGTGAGCAAACAGGGTGGGATGGGGTCTCAAGCCTTGTGCAACAAAGCTTTATGCCTCTGGGCCTTCGCCAGAAATCTTCAAATTCACCTTCTGGAAGTGTATCTTCCAGGCACGCAAAATCTCTTGGCAGACAAACTCAGTTGAGTACTGCTGCCACACGAGTGGTCTCTTCATCCAGAGCAAATTGCTCAAATTTTTCAGATCTGGGTAACTCCAGATATAGACCTCTTTGCAAGTCCTCAGAATGCCAAACTTCCCCGGTTCTGTTCCAGAATGCCGGCTCAGAACTCTCAGGCAAGGGATGCCTTCCACCTCCACTGGGGTCATGACTTCCTCTATGCCTTCCCACCCATTCCCCTCATTCCCAAAACTCTCTTCAAGCTTCAGAGAGACATGGGCCATATGATCCTCATAGCCCCACGCTGGCCACGACAACTGTGGTATCCTCTGCTTCTACGTCTCTCTTGAGCCAGACCTCTAGAGTTGGAATGTGCTCCAGATCTTCTTTCCCAGGAGAACGGGATGCTATTGCACGCAAATCCTCAGTCTGTACACCTCAGGGCGTAGCTCCTGAGATCCTAGAATTTCGGGATATCAACTTTTCTCAGCAGGTAAAGGATATCCTTTTGGCTTCAAGAAAACCTTCTACAAGGCGAGCCTACGCCTTTAAATGGAAAAGATTCTCTATTTCTTGTTCAAAAAAGAAACTAAATCCCTTTTTAGTGCCAGTGGAAGCGTTACTAGAGTATCTCCTCCATTTGTCATCCTCTGGTCTTAAGAACAATTCAGTAAGAGTCCATCTTAGTGCCATTGCAGCTTTCCACAAGCCATTGGATGGACACCCTGTTTCCTCTCAACCACTTGTAGCAAGATTTATGAGCGGTCTACTCTTAACAAAACCTCCCATTAAGCCCCTACCCATGGCATGGAATTTGAATCTCGTCCTTGGGCAGCTCATGAAACCACCCTTCGAACCCTTAGCCACTACATCCCTAAAATTTCTTTCTTGGAAGGTGATCTTCCTAATTGCTCTCACTTCTGCAAGACGCATCAGTGAGCTACAGGCTTTAGTGGCTAATCCTCCTTATACCAGGTTCCACCATGATAAAGTAGTCCTTAGGACTCACTCTCACTTTATGCCAAAGGTGGTTTCGCCTTTTCATTTAAACCAATCGGTTTAACTTCCTGTATTCTTTCCTAGGCCTCATGCCTCCAATGCAGAAAATAATCCACACACTCTAGATTGTAAAAGAGCCTTAGCTTTTTACCCTCAGAGAACTAAGCAACATAGAAAGTCTTCTCAGCTTTTTGTTGCTTTTGACTCTAGTCATTGTGGAATACCAGTTTCTAAGAGAACTTTGTCTAAATGAATTGCTAATTGCATATCCTTTGCATATGAGAGTAAGGGACTTTCTCTCGAAGGTCATGTCACAGCTCACAATGTGAGAGCAATGACAGCCTCTATGGCTAACCTTCGTTCTGAGTTCATTGACGACATTTGTAGAGCAGCCACTTGGGCTTAAGAACATAAGATATGCCATACTGGGTCAGACCAAGGTCCATCAAGCCCAGTATCCTGTTTCCAACAGTGGCCAATCTAAGTCATACGTACCTAGCAGTTTCCCCAAAAGACACAGGTTCTGCAATGCTTGTACTAGGTCAAGCATTGACATCCTGGGTCCCTTCTTAATAATGGTTTATGGACCTTTCCTCCAGGAACTTGTCCAACCCTTTTTTAAACCCAGCTACACTAACAGCCTTTACTACATCCTCCGGTAACAAATTCCAGAGTTTGATTACACGTTGAGTGAAAAAATATTTTCTTTTATTAGTCTTAAATAGTTTACCCTGTAGCTTCATTGCATGTCCCCTAGTCTTCCTATATTCTGATAACGTAAACAGTCGATCTACGTTTACCTGTTCCACTCCGTTCATTAATTTATAGACTTCTATCATATCTCCCCTCAGTCGTCTCTTTTCCAGGTTAAAGAGCCCTAACCTTTTTAGCCTTTCTTCATAGGAATATTCTTCCATCCCCTTTACCATTTTGGTGGCTCTTCTCTGAACCTTTTCTAATAATGCTATATCCTTTTTAAGATACGGCGACCAGAATTGCACACAATATTCAAGGTGCGGTCTCACCATGGAACGGTATAGAGGCATTATAATATCTTTTGTTTTATTTTCCATTCCTTTCCTTATGATACCTAGCATTCTATTTGCTCTCTTGGCTGCCGCTGCACACTGGGCCGAGGGTTTTAACATGTTATCCACAGTGACGCCTAAATCTTTTTCCTGGGTGGTGGTTCCTAACGTGGAACCTTGCATTGTGTAACCATAGTTTGGGTTGTTCTTCCCTAGGTGCATAACTATGCATTTGTCCACATTAAATTTCATCTGCCATTTTGATGCCCAGTCTTCCAATTTATCAAGATCCTCTTGCAATTTTCCACAATCCTCTTGGGTTTTAACAACTTTAAATAGTTTTGTCTCATCTGCATATTTGATAACCTCACTGGCTTCAGTACACACCTTTGCAGCCCAATACTGCTTAGACAAGGACTCCCATCGGGATGCCTCGTTTGGCCAGGCTGTTCTACAGCATCTCTTTCAGACTTAGAACAACTCTTACCCGCCGTACCGGGGTTCGATGCCAGAGATCCATGGGAGGAAGCATGACCCATCTCAACCTGGGTTTCGCAGCTTCTGGGGTCATCTCCCTGACATCTCTTAGCTGGAGAGTCCCCATGTGTGAAGACTACATTCCTGCTTGTTCCTGGAGATAGCGTAGTTACTCACCTGTAACAGGTGATCTCCGGGAACAGCAGGAATTTAGTATTCACAACCCACTTACCTACCCTAGGAGTTGTCTTTATCTGTCTCTCTATCTCCCCTTTGTCTCAGCTATAAACTCAACTGAAGAGGGAGAGTTGGGAAGGCAGCGGCGCAGGTGCAGTGGGGTGCTCCCAAAAGCTTTCCTATTGGACGCTGGGGAGCGTTCCCGTGCAGGCTCCGTCAGTACCGATGATACCCTTGTGTGAAGACTAAATTCCTGCTATTCCCGGAGATCACCTGTTACAGGTGAGTAACTACGCTTTCAGTTCATTTCCTCTAACATAAAGTTTCTCCCTACCCGCCTTTGGATGTCTTTGGACAAATTACGGAATAGTTCTTCCACTTGAGTCTGAGCTCTGTAGACTACCCTGATATAAATGGGAGTATCATCACTGCTGCCTAATATGGCTCATATTGGTACCTCTTTCCCCTAGCTTTCTGTATTTCACTTGCTACAATATTTTCTGTATAAAGAGCTACTTCACCCTCTACCCTGCCAGCCCTATATTGCTTATAGCCTGGAATGGCTGTATCCCATTCATGGGATTAATTGAACCGTGTCTCTTTGATAGTCACAATACTCAAGTCTGGCTCTGCCCTCAGGGTTTGCAGATGAGGAATTTTATTGCATAAACTGGGCATTTAATGATAAATCCCTTTTGCTCAGGACACCTTTCTGTTAATACAGAGAGAGAAAAGTCAAAGCACAATTTCAGCAGACCTGATTTTAGGGGGAGGGGTTGTTTAGTTCTGGGAGGTTTTGGTAAATAAAGAACAAATACTTTAAAATATAGAAAAGATTATACTTTGCTCAGATAGTTTGAAGAAACCAAACTGTGGGCATTCCCACCACAGCGCTGCTAGCGCGGTAGTTTGAAGTTTGCACTACTTGCTATTGGTGCTGGTAGTGTGGTGCAGTGAGTGATGTTAGTTGCTCTGTGGTGGGTTTTATCATGCTGACTCATGGTAACTGCAGGGAGATGGCTGTTTCTTTTCCCCTGCAGTTAGCACAAAGCCCTGTGTTAGTTACGTAGCCCAAACCCGACTTACCAGCATCGGGCTTAGTAAACACATCCCTCTAAAACGTAATCACAGTAAGCCCAGTAGTCAACAGAAGTACAGAATCAAGTGAGCCGTGAATCTGACCATTGGTGGCCAAATGTAATTAAATTGGCAAGATAAGAAATTGATCTTCGCAAGGATTATGGTGTTGAGAACTAACTGCCTCGACCACTGTTGAAACATCAACGTTCTCCGGTAACAAGCAGGAAGTCTGTCCTCATATGTGGGTGATGTCGACACCGACGGAGAAAGCCTTTGGGAGATTCACCATGCATGTGTGGCTGCCTTCCCGCCCAAGGTTGCCATCTTGCCGCAGTCTCTATATTTCCACGGAGCCCATCAGATGTTTGTCTTCACCCTGGAAAAGGTTGATTTTTTTTTATATTTGCTGTTATTATTTTTGCTCTTTTTCATTTTTTCCTTCTCCGGTATGCGTACCAGTGCCTTCTTGCCCTCCTGGGTCCACTGTCCTCAGCACCGTGTTTTTCTCGGGACGTTTTTGCCCTATGGGGTCTCTTTCTCGGTATGTGGGAATTCCTCGTGCCCTCCCTGGCCAGGACACTTGCGTTTGATTTTGCGGGTGCCTTCTTCACCTCCTTGTCCTCGGCCAGTGATTTCAAGCAATGCAACCTCTGCGAACGCACCATATCCTGCCCGGCCCGCACGATTGTTGTCTTCATTGCCTCGGTGTGAACTACGACAGTTCCTTCTGTGGACTCTGTTAGCAGATGACGAGCAAAGGATGGAAGAAACCATGCAATGCAGCAAGAGTCCATGTTTTGGAATACCTCCGTCTCAGCCCCAGTATCGCTTGCAGAGCTGGCTGCCGTGGGGTCCTTAGCCTCTCATGACAGCTGTACCCGTTCTGAGACCTGAGATCGTGGGGCATCAGACAGGGGATAATCTTCTGAGGGTTGTCCCCTGAAGAGCCAAATGTCTTCGGTGGCATCGTTGCAAGGCAACGCAAGAGCCGTGGGTAAGTTCTACACTCACCGGCATCAGAGCCCCCGTCCCTGGGGCACAGCATCACTGTATTCTTGGCCCCGAAGCGCAGACTGATGCCTGGTTCCTCCGGGTTATCAATCCCGACCACACTGGACTGTAAATGGGCATTGGCCTATTACTCAGAGTGGACCAAGCCTCATTGCAGTTCCGTGCAGCTCTTCTTCTCCTACGACTCTAATCACCTGGGCGTAGCAGTCTCCAAGCATACTCTGTTCACCTGGGTGGCAGACTACATTGCCTTCACCTGTGGTCAGGCCGATCTCTCTCTGGAGTGTCACAACATGGCGCACATCGTCCGGGCCATGGCGGCTTCTATGATGAACATCCGCTTAATGGAGATCTGCTGGGCTGCTACCTGGTCCTTATTTCACACCTTCACAGCACATTACTACCTGGAGGAGGAGTCCCGGCAAGACAGCACTTTCAGCCAGGCAGTACTCCATCATTTGTTTGGGGTTTAAGGCAATTCCTGCCCTCCGGCCTTTCTGTGTGTCCAGGCTACCAGAGAGCTGGTTCCTTAATCGACACTGGGGTCGCTTCTGAGATTTTGCAATCAAACTGTACTCTCACTGTTCCTCATGATTTGCTTTTTGGGGGCCACCCATGGCTTACAGGTTTTTTCGATAGCCTGTAGCTAAGGAGTCCAGTATGTGAGGACTGACTTCCTGCTTGTTCACAGAAAAAGCGAGATTATTTAGCTGTAACAGGTGTTCTCTAAGGACAGCTGGAATCAGTCATCACAACCCTCCCTTCTCCCCATGGAGTTGCTTTTCTTTTTGTTGCCATCTTGAGCTATGTCATCATACTAAGGCAAGATGGCACCCTTAGGCTGGAAAGCAGCCATTCTTGGGTGATGGATCTCCCAAAGGCTTTCTTTGAAATCTGGGGATAGATTACCGCGCGGGCTCTGTCGGTGCCAACATCACCCATTTGTGACGATCGATTCCTGCTGTCCCCAGAGAACACCTGTTACATGTGAGTAACCACGCTATTCTAAGAGTGTGGGGCTCCTAAAAAGCAGGACTTATGGGTGTTCCTCCCTTCCCCCTCATCCCAACTCTAATACTTCCAAATAAATATTCAAGACACCTAAATGTGGTCTTAAAATATTTTATTGTCCAGGACCAAGCAGGAAGTCAGTCCTCACATATGGGTGTCATCGGCACCGATGAAGCCCCAGTGGAGCATTTCCCCAGCTTTCTATGAAAGCCTTTGGGAATGCAGGCATGCATGCGCGGTTCCCTTCCCGCCTAAAGGTGCCATCGTACCTCAGTCTCTTTTTTTCCGAGAAGCCCACCGGACGTGTGTCCGATCATCCCGGATAAAAATGATTTTTTTCTTCGGCGATCCTTGCTGTTTTTTCTCCCGGTTCGACGCTGGTTCCCCTTCCACCGGGTTCGGTACACCGGTATCGAGCCCGTTCCTTCTTTTTGGTTTTTGCCCTTCGTGGCTGGTGTTCGCGCCCTTTTTTTGCTTTTCCCTGGAAGGCCGGTCCTTTGACCTCACGGGGACTCTTTTTTCCCCGATGGCTTCCAGTGGTTTCAAGAAGTGTGATCAGTGTAAGAAATTAATGTCTCTCACCGACACACACGACTGCTGTCTTCGGTGCCTCGGTCCTGATCACGACCCTAAGACATGTGGACCATGTGGGAAGATGTCTTCCAAGGCACTCTGAAGTCGCCAGCAGCAGAAAGAAAGGCTTTTCTCAGACTCTGCCTCCGGCCGGACCCGGACCTCGTCTGAGGCCTCGACATCTCGGGATTCCGATCCCGAGCACCGTCGAAGCTCCTCGGAAAGGGGGTCCCCCGACCGGGAACGTAAGAGGAAGAAGAGGCTCGCGAGGGCATCGTCGGAGGAGGTCCCTGGCTCCACGAGGGCCAGGTCTAAGAACCACGACCATCGCCCCGGGCCCGTGGAACAGGAGAAGCCTGCCAAGGTCCCTCGTGTGGAACCGGAGTCTGCTGGACACGTAAGCCCTGTGGTCCTCGAGGACTCTCCTCCCAGAGAGCCGACGTCGGGCTCGGTGCCGCCAGGGCCCGAGTCGGTGGCTGCTGCGTCTCCCGAGCTGAGTCTCAGGATGACAGCCTTGGAGAGCAGATTGTCTGCCTTCATGGAGCAGCAGCGGGCACTGATGGCCAGCCTGTCTGGCGCATCTGCCCCGACCACCGGGACATCGACTTCGAAGTCGACCCCGGAGACCGAGCCGATACTCGAGTCCATCATAGCTCGAAGTCGACCTCGGTCGCGGTCTACCTCGACCTCCCGAACGGGCGTTGATGCCGGTGCCTCCGGCGTCGGGGCGGGTGCTTCAGGGCCCCACAGGGTCAGACCCCGACTCCTCGTCGGACGAGTCCACCTGGGAGATGGAGGATGAGGAGTCCCCCGATACGTTCAAGACTCAGTGCGTCCCGTCGGACTCACCGCAGTCTGAGCCCCGGAGTAGATCCCCTCCGGAGGATACTAGGTTCTCGGAGTTCGTCCGCGATATGGCCACTGCCTTGGCTATTCCGGCGGACCCCGAGGAAGAGCCTCGAGCTGAAGAGCTCGAGGCCCTGCAGTATGACTCTCCTCCGAAGGAGGCCTTTACTGTCCCGGTTCCTCCGATGCTGGAACGGCTCCTCTTCCGGATGTGGGAGGCACCGGCCTCGGCGCCGGTTCTCAGCAAGCGAGTTGACTCGATCTATCGACTCCGCAAGAGCCCTGGCTTTCAAAAGGCACAGCTACCACACCATTCCATGGTTGTGGAATCGGCCATGCATCGTCTGAAGAGCCAGAAGATGCACTCTGCGGTGCCCTCCGGCAGGGAGGCCCGGAACCTCGATGGCATCGGTAGAAAGTGCTTTCAGGGCTCGATGCTTGCTTGCCCTGTCCAGTCTTACCAGCTGTACATGGGCATGTACTTGTGGGACTTGGCCAAGGAGTTGGCCGGGTTCTCTGCTGGACTCTCCGGGGAACCCTTGCAGAGATTTAAGTCCTTGTCCTCGGGGATTCGGGACTGCTCGAAGTTCATGTCCCGCGCCGCCTACGATAGCTTCGAGGCCTCGGCCCGAGTAGCGGCAGCCGGCATCGCGGCTCGATGCCAGGCATGGCTGCAGTCATCAGACCTCGAGCCATGGGTTCAGGACAAGTTGGTCGATGTCCCTTGCCGAGGTGAAAACCTTTTTGTCAAGCCCATAACCGAGAAGGCCGCCCAGCTCGAAACCGAGCACCTTACACGGACAAGGCTGTCTAGAAAGACCTCTGCCCCTTCTCATAAAAAAAAGGGCCCGGGTAAAAAGCCCTTTTACCTGAGGAAGGGCACTGCCTACAAACAGTACCCTCAATATCAGGCTGCCCAAGCTGCACCCCCAAGCCTCCAGCCCCTGCTTCCACTCAGCAGGGTGGGGGTTTTTGACTCCTTGAGCATAGCCTCTCCGTTCGTGCTATCTCAACCCTGCACAGGAGGTCGCCTCGCCCTCTTTGCCCACCAGTGGCCCCTCATCACCGGGGACAGTTGGGTGTTGGACATAGTCCACAGGGGCTATGCACTGCATTTTCACCAACTGCCTCCTCCATACTTTCCAGGGGGAGCCTCCAAGGCCTCCCCTGCACACAGACTTTCTCCTTACATAACATGAGGAGGGATCTAGCTAAGCTTGAAGAATGGTCTAGAATTTGGCAGCTGGGATTTAATGTTAAAAAATGTAAGGTCATGCATTTGGGCTGCAGCAATCCAAGGGAGCAATACAGTATAGGAGGTGAAGTACTTTTGTCCACTAAAGAAGAGCGGGACCTAGGCGTGGTTGTGTCTGATGATCTTAAAGTAGCTAAACAGGTGGAAAAGGCGACAGCAAAAGCTAGAAGGATGCTTGGGTGCATACGGAGAGGAATGGCTAGCAGAAAAAAGGAGGTGATAATGCATCTTTCTAAGTCTTTTGGTGCGACCTCATTTGGAGTATGGTGTGCAATTCTGGAGACCGCACCTTCAAAAGGATGTGAACAGGATGGAGTCGGTGCAGAGGGTTGCTACCAAAATGATTAATGGGCTTCATTATAAAGCATATGAGGACAGACTTAAGGATCTTAATATGTACACCTTAGAGGAAAGGCGGGATAGAGGTGATATGATTGAGATGTTTAAATACCTCCGTGGCATAAATGTTCAGGGAGAGAGCCTCTTTCAATTGAAAGCAAGTTCTGCTACGAGGGGACATGGGATGAGGGTGAAGGGAGATAGATTCAGGAGTGATATGCGGAAATATTTCTTTACGGAAAGAGTAGTGGATCCGTGGAATAGTCTCCCAGTGGAGGTGGTAGAGATGAGGACAGTAACTGAATTCAAGAAAGCATGGGACCAACACAGAGGATCTCTAAAGGCAAAAAGTGGACTGTTGTAGTTGTTATGGAAGGACAGACTAGATAGGCCATGTGGTCTTTTTCTGTCGTCATATTTCTATGTTTCTATGTTTCCTTCAAGAGCTCCAAGGTCTGTTGGTGGACAGAGCGGTGGAGCCTGTGCCTCCCCACTTGCAAGGTCACGGGTTCTACTCCAGGTATTTCCTAGTGCCCAAAAGAACCGGTAGCCTTCGACCCATTCTGGACCTCAGGAACCTCAACAAGTTCCTAGAGAAGGAAAAGTTCAAGATGCTTACTCTTGGAACACTTCTGCCCTACCTCCAGTAGGGAGATTGGCTATGCTCCTTAGATCTAAAGGATGCGTATACCCACATCCTCATTCATCCAGACCACAGAAAGTACCTCAGGTTCATTGTGGGAGGAAACCATTATCAGTACAGAGTGCTGCCCTTTGGCCTCACCTCCACTCCCAGGGTCTTTACCAAGTGCCTGGCTGTGGTAGCAGCCTACCTGAGGAATCAGGGTATCTTTGTCTTCCCCTATCTGGACGACTGGCTCATCAGGGTCAGACATGCCAGGAGGCCAGACAAGCCACCCTCAGAACAATTGCTCTTCTTCAAAGCCTGGGGTTCGTCATAAACTTCGCAAAGTCCACTTTGCTCCCCTCCCAGAACTTGGAGTTCATAGGGGCAAGGCTGGACTCCCTGCTGGCAAAGGCTTTCTTGCCAGCGGACAGAGCCCAGAGACTGATAAACTTAGCCAACCAGTTTCTCTGCCAGTCTCTGGTCTCCGCCAGGCTCTGCCTGAGACTGCTTGGCCACATGGCTTCGACAGTACATGTGACCCCCAATGCCAGGCTCCATATGAGGCCTGCACAGTGGTGCCTTTGGACTCAGTGGTCACAGGCCACAGGCAGCCTCAGAGACAAGATAAGGGTGTCCAGACCATTTCTGAACTCCCTCAGCTGGTGGCTGCACCCACCCAATCTCCTCAAAGGCGTGCCCTTTCAGATTCCTGGGTACACAGAGGTACTGACCACCGATGCCTCCCTGCAGGGCTGGGGAGCTCATTGTCGAGACAAGTGCACCCAGGGCCTGTGGTCTCCCTGGGAGGCGGCGCAGCAGATCAATCTCCTGGAACAAAGGGCTATTCGCCTAGCTCTCAAAGCTTTCTCTCCTGCCCTGGCTCATCAGTCTGTCCTGGTTCAAACAGACAACCAGGTAGCCATGTTTTATGTGAACAAACAAGGCAGGACAGGGTCCAGACTCCTTTGTCGGGAGGCTCAGGACCTTTGTTCATTTGCCTTCAAGCACGACATGCTCCTCAGGGCTGTGTACCTTCCAGGCCAAGAAAACTACCTGGCCGACCAGTTGAGCAGAATCTTGCAACCCCACGAGTGGCAGCTGCATCCCTTGGTAGTTCAGAAGATCTTCCTGAAATGGGGTCTCCCTTCGATAGACCTCTTTGCCAGTCCACTGAACAAGCAACTGCCAAAGTTTTGCTCCAGGCAGCCGCATCCTCTGCGGATGGCGGCGGATGCTTTTCTGATTCCATGGTCTCAGGGCCTCCTGTATGCGTTTCCTCCCACGCCTCTGGTGGCCCGAACTCTGTTCAAGATTCTCCAGGACAAGGCCTCTGTCCTGCTGGTGGCCCCCAGGTGGCCGAGACAACCTTGGTTTCCACTTTTGCTTCAGCTGGCAGTGGATCCTCCACTGCCTCTAGGATTGCAACCCGACCTTCTGTCTCAGGATCAGGGGTCTCTTCTGCACCCCAACCTCAAAGCTCTCAATTTGATGGCATGGAGGCTGCAAGGGTAGTTTTGGCTCCCTGGGGCCTACCTCAGGAAGTTGAAGAGGTTGTCCTAGCCTCTAGGAAACAGTCCACAAGGAAAACCCTATGCTCTCAAATGGAAGAGGTTTTCTGTGTGGTGTCAGTTACGTACAGAAGATCCCTTCTCCTGTACTGTCCCTGTAGTACTTCAGTATCTCTTGCACTTATCCAACCAGGGACTTAAGTCCAATTCTGTTCAGGTCCACCTCTCAGCTCTAGCAGCTCACCACTCCCTGGTGGAAGGACATTCTCTGTCGGTTCACCCCTTGGTGTCCCGCTTTCTCAGGGGCTTGCTTTTGCTCAAGCCTCCAATCCGTCCTCTTGCCCCTGAGTGGGAGTTGATTGTGGTCTTGCAACAACTGACTCGCCCACCTTTTGAGCCGATGGCTACTTGCCCACTGCGCTTCCTCTCTTGGAAGACACTCTTCCTGATAGCCCTTACCTCGGTTAGGCGAGTGAGTGAGCTTCAGGCCCTAGTCTGTGAAAGGCCTTATACCAGAATTTATAGGAACAGGATAGTCCTTAGGACTCATCCAAAGTTCCTCCCAAAAGTTGTCTCCTCCTTCCACCTTAACCAGGAGGTGGTTCTTCCAACATTCTTCCCTCGGCCTCATGCAAGCCAGACTGAAGCAGTTCTGCATACCCTGGACTGTAGGAGGGCCTTATCCTTCTACCTTGACCGTACGCAGGGGCATAGAAGGGCTACTCAGCTCTTTGTTTCTTTTGACCCTAATAACTTGGGGTTGGCTGTGTCCAAGCGTACCTTGTCCATCTGGGTGGTTGACTGTATCACCTGGGCTTACAAGGCGGCTGACCTTCCTTTGCAGGGTCGGGTTACGGCCCACCGAGTCAGGGCAATGGCTGCCTCAGTGGCTCATCTCCGCTCTGTGCCCTTGGTAGACATCTGCAGGGCTGCAACTTGGTCTTCAAGCCAGACTTTTGCAGCCCATTACTGTCTGGAGAGGGAGTCCCGTAGGGACAGTGCTTTTGGCCAAGCAGTACTCCAGAATTTCTTTAAGGTTTAGGCAACTCCTGCCCTCCTGCCCTCTGTTGGGCTACCGGTGGAGGTTGTGTCAGTGAAAAGCCTTTCTTTGCTGCTGAGACTAGAGGGAGTTCTCTTGTTCAGCCTGGGTTCCTGGTAGCCCAGAGCTAGGGAGTCACCGATATGTGAGGACTGACTTCCTGCTTGGTCCTGGAGAAAGAGTAGTTACTCACCTGTAATAGGTGTTCTCCAGGAGCAGCAGGAATCAGTCCTCACAACCCTCCCTCCTCCCCTGGGAGTTGCATTTGTACATAGTTTATTTTTACATTTTTGTGTGCTGTTCTTAGCCATGTCATTTGACTGAGGTACGATGGCACCTTTAGGCAGGAAGGGAACCGCACATGTATGCCTGCATTCCCAAAGGCTTTCATAGAAAGCTGGGGAAATGCTCCGCTGGGGCTTCATCAGCGCCGATGACACCCATATGTGAGGACTGATTCCTGCTGCTCCTGGAGAACAACTGTTACAGGTGAGTAACTACTCTTTCTTTTCCAACAATTTTTTTTTCATTAAGAACATAAGAACATAAGACATGCCATACTGGGTCAGACCGAGGTCCATCAAGCCCAGTATCCTGTTTCCAACAGTGGCCAATCTAGGTCATACGTACCTAGCAATATCCCCAAAAGACACAGGTTCCACAATGCTTGTACTGGGTCAAGCATTGATATCCTGGGTCCCTTTTTAATAGTGGTTTATGGACCTTTCCTCCAGGAACTTGTCCAAACCTTTTTTAAACCCAGCTATACTAACAGCCCTTAATACATCCTCCGGTAACAGATTCCAGAGTTTGATTACACGTTGAGTGAAAAAATATTTTCTCTTATTTGTCTTAAATAGTTTACCCTGTAGCTTCATTACATGTCCCCTAGTCTTTCTATACTCTGATAGCGTAAACAATTGATCCACGTTTATCCATTCCACTCCATTCATTAATTTATAGACCTCTATCATATCTCCCCTCAGCCGTCTCTTCTCCAGGCTAAAGAGCCCTAACCTTCTTAGCCTCTCTTCATAGGAGTAGCCTTCCATCCCCTTCACCAATTTGGTGGCTCTTCTCTGTACTTTTTCTAATAACGCTATGTCCTTTTTAAGATACGGTGACCAGAATTGCACACAATATTCAAGGTGCGGTCGTACCATGGAGCGATACAGAGGCATTATAACATCCTTTGTTTTATTCTCCATCCCTTTCCTTATGATACCTAGCATTCTATTTGCTTTCTTGGCCGCCGCTGCACACTGGGCGGAGGGTTTTAACATGTTATCCACGATGACTCCTAAATCTTTTTCCTGGGTGGTGGTTTCTAATGTGGAGCCTTACATCGTGTAACTATAGTGTGGGTTGTTCTTTCCTAGGTGCATAACTTTGCACTTGTCCACATTAAATTTCATCTGCCATTTGGATGCCCAGTCTTCCAATTTATCCAGATCCTCCTGCAGTTTTCCACAATCCTCTTGGGTTTTAACAACTTTAAACAGTTTTGTGTCATCTGCAAATTTGATAACCTCACTAGTTATTCCCTTTTCCAGGTCATTTATGAATATGTCAAAAAGCAGCGGACCCAGTACAGATCCCTGGGGTACTCCACTATTCACCTTTTTCCATTGGGAATATTGGCCATTTAGCCCTACCCTCTGCTTTCTATCTTTTAACCAGTTCCCGATCCACAATAGTACACTGCCTCCTATCCCATGACTTTTTAGCTTCGCCAAAAGTCTCTGATGGGGGACTTTGTCAAAAGCTTTCTGAAAGTCCAGATACACTATATCAACCGACTCACCTTTGTCTACCTGTTTATGCACACCTTCAAAAAAACATATCAGATTAGTAAGACAAGATCTTCCTTGTCTAAAGCCATGTTGGCTGTCTCCCATTAGGCCATGACTATCTACATGCTGTGTAATTTTGTTCTTTATGATGGTTTCTACCATTTTCCCTGGTACTGACGTCAGGCTCACCGGTCTGTAATTTCCTGGGTCACCCCTGGAACCCTTTGTAAAAATTGGTGTTACGTTGGCGACCCTCCAATCTTCAGGTATTACAGATGATTTTAATGAAAGTTCACAGATTACCAATAGCAGGTCTGCAATCTCATATTTCAGTTCTTTCAACACTCTGGGATGTATACCATCTGGTCCAGGTGATTTGCTACTATTCAGTTTATCAAATAGTTGTAATATATCTTCCCGGTGTAGCGATATTTCTCTCAATTCCTCTGCAGTATCACCTTTAAATACCACTTCAGTCTTGGGTAACATCCCTACATCTTCCTCAGTAAAGACCGAAGCAAAGAATTCATTCAGTCTCTCTGCTATAGCCTTGTTTCCTCTTACTGCCCCTTTTACCCCTCTATCATCTAATGGTCCAATTGACTCTCTCACAGGCCTTTTGCTACGAATGTACTTGAAAAAGTCTTTATTTCGTGTTTTTGCTTCCGTAGCAAGTTTCTTCTCAAATTCCCGCTTTGCCTGCCTTATCAATGCTTTGCATTTAACTTGCCAGTGCTTGTGCTGTTTCCAGTTTTCATCATTTGGCTCTCTTTTTTCCATTTCCTGAAGGTTGCTTTTTTGGCAGCAACACCCTCTCTGACCTCACCTTTAAACCATGCTGGCAGTTTTTTGGACTTTCTTCCACTTTTCCTAATGCGTGGAATACAGCTGGTCTGGGCTTCGAGGATAGTATTTTTAAATAACACCCAAGCTTGCTGTAAGTCTTTAACCTTTGGAACCGCTCCTTTTAGTTTTTTCCTAACTATATTCCTCATTCTATCATAGTCTCCCTTTTGAAAGTTAAAAGGTAGTACTGTGGATGCCTTTACTATCTGTCCTCCACTAATTAAATCAAACATGATCATACTATGATCACTATTGCCAAGTGGTCCCAACACCCTTATTTCTTCCACCAGATCTGGTGTTCCACTAAGGACTAGGTCCAGTATGGCTTCCCCTCTGGTCGGTTCATGAACCAGCTGCTCCAAGAAGCAGTCATTTATTCCATCTAGAAACTTTATCTCTTTAGCTTGTCCTGCTGTGACACTGACCCAGTCGATACCGGGGTAATTGAAATCACCCATTATTACTACTCTGTTGTGACTTTTGTTAGCTTCCTTGATTTCTTTGAGCATTTCATCATCCATTTGTTCATTCTGGCCAGGCGATCGATAGTATACTCCAACTGCCATCACCTTCCCCTTCATAAATGGAATTTCAATCCATAGAGATTCTACAGCAAATTTTGTTCCCTGCAAAACTTTAATCCTTTCTGACTCAATGCCCTCTCTAACATGATAAAAACATTTGACCATGTCGCAATAAGTAGGAAAAAATCATACGGAAGAATAGGCTGTCTTTAGTATGTAATGGAACAGCCCTACCCCTGTCTGCATATTAGTGCTAGAATGTGTTCTTGAAGCCTCAACGTACTTTCCATACTCGTTTTCTTTCTTTTTCTTTTTTTTTCTCCTTCAGCCATTTTCTACCCTCTCCCTCCACTTTTTGTGCTGCCTTCCTTCCTAGTCTTTCCTCTACAATTCAACCTAGTAGTATGGGGCTACCCTGGGCTACAACTACAGCTCCTGCTGCCCAGCAGTGTTTCTATTTGAGGTGGAATCTAGGCTGCCAGATCAGCTTCTCTTAGGGGCAGTACTAGGCACTATGTGCTTAATTACAGATGCCCTGATAATGGGTACGTTGCTAATTATGTATAGATATGAAGGAATTCTGGCCTATCTTTTGAAATCATTCTCATGATCTATGCTGTGCAAATGGCTTTATAAGATTAATGTTTAAAACTTTTGCTTAAAAATCTAACAGTATTTATGTTTGCCCTCTTTTCTAGAGATCCCGGACCTTGTTAATGCAAAACATCTTAAAATTTTCAGGTGAGTTATTTTTAGTTTGTTTTCCAGTTTAACCCATCAACAATAACTTGTATCAACAAAGATATATTCAATAGCCCTTGCATCCCAAAAAATATCAAGCAAAATCAATGATTGTATTCTTCAGTCTAGTCCATCAGATACAGAAGCCCAAGAAATAAAATCTGGAAGTAGGATTTAAGGGCAAATAATTGGAAAAAGCTCACAAGGAGAAATCCTTTTAACCAAAGGTATTAGAAAGCAATTGCATGCCCAGTTACAGCATTGTGATTCTGTCATCCAAATTTAACCTCCCAATCTACATAGTAACATAGTAAATGACGGCAGATAAAGACCAGCATGGTCCCTCCAGTCTGCCCAGCAAATATACGGCAAGAGTAGGTGCACCCTTCGCTCCGTGCAGGCCACCCCTCCCCATGTCTTTGTTTAGGGGTGGACCCACCACTCCATGTAGGACACCCCTATTTGTTGAGAAGTTAGATGGTTCAGTTTATTTTGTTTTTATCCTGTTGCTATAAAGGGATCCGCAATGCTTGTCCCATGCTGTTTTGAATTCCGTCACCGTGTTGGCCCCCACCACTTCCATCGGGAGAGCATTCCAAGCATCCACCACCCTTTCAGTGAAAAAATATTTCCTGACATTGCCTTTCAATTTTCCACCTTGCAGCTTCATGTTATGCCCTCTAGTTTTGCAGCTTCCTTTAAGTATTTAAAGGTCTGAATCATATCTCCCCTATCCCTCCTCTCCTCCAAAGTGTGCATATTTAGGTCTTCAAGTCTCTTCTCATAGGGTTTCTTACGCAGGCTCCAAATCATTTTGGTCACCTTCATCTGAACAGTTTCCAGTCTTTTTACATCTTTTGCAAGATATGGTCTCCAAAACTGAACACAGTATTCCAAGTGAGGCCTCACCAGCGACCTGTCCAGTGGCATAAGTACCTCTTCCTTTCTGCTGGTAATCCCTCTTTGTATGCAGCCCAACATCCTCCTGGCTTTTGCCACCGCCTTGTCGCACTGTTTTGCCACCTTGAGATCATCAGAGATAATCACACCAAGGTCTTTTTCCTGAACCATGCACACCAACCTCTTGCCCCCTATTGCGTACATTTCCCTTGGATTTCTGCTACCTAAGTGCATGACACTGCACTTTTTCGCATTAAATCGTAATTACCAAGCATTAGACCATTCTTCCAGCTTTTGTAGATCTTTCCTAATGTTATCCACTCCCTCGGGGGAGTCCACTCTGTTGTAAATTTTTGTGTCAGCTGCAAAAAGACAGACTTTTCCATTCAGTCCTTCAGCAATATCACTCACAAATACATTGAACAGTGCCGGGCCCAGGACCGAACCCTGGGGCACCCCGCTAATCACCTTCCTTTCATCCAAGTGAGCTCCATGTACCATCACCTTCTGTCGTCTGTCAGTCAACCAATTTCTAATCCAGTTCACCATCTTGGGACCCATCCCCAAGCTTCTGAGTTTGTTGACAAGCCTCCTATGAGGAACAGTGTCAGAGGCTTTGCTGAAATAGAAGGTAGATGACATCCATCGCATTCCCCTGATCTAGTTCCTTGGTCACCCAGTCAAAGAACTCAATCAGATTTGTTTTGGCAAGACCATCCTTCAGTAAAACAATGTTGCCTCGGATCTTGCAACCTAATACTTGCAATCTAATACCAATCTTCTAGAATCTAGGAAAAATGCATGCTCCAGGAACAAGCAGGAAGTCAGCCCTCACATATGGGTGATATCGGCACTGACGGAGCCTGAGTGGAACATTTCCCCAGCTTTCAAAGAAAGTCTTTGGAACATGCTATCACGCATGCATGGTCCCCTTCCCACCCAAGGGTGCCATCTTGCACAGTCTTCTTTTTTCTGTGGAGCTCAACAGATGTCTGTCCTGTTTTTCCGGAATAATCCTTGCTAATTATCCTTAAAATAGTTAGTTTCCCAGTTTGCATACCAGTTCCTCTTCCCGCCTCGAGTCGGCGCCATCTCAGGTGCTGTTCTTTGCTCCTTTTGTCTTTTTTGATCAAGGCTCGCCTCAACTGGCGTTCGTGCTGTTTTTCACCCGGGAGTCATCGACACTGTCCGGGTGTTACCCACCATGTCCCCCGGTGGGTTAAAAAAATGTGACCGCTGCAGTCAAACCATGTCAGTGACCGCGCCCATGACTGCTCCTTATGCTGCTTGGGCCCAGACCATGAAAGCACCTCCTGCAATCTGTGCCAGGCCATGATGCCTAAAACCAACAAAAACAGGTCGGAGTTGCAAGAAAAACTGTTCCCCAGGTCCGACACTGCACCGGCCTTCCCGACTCTGAGCTCCAAGCCCAGCACTTCCCGTGAGGCCCGAGTGTCCTCGGAGTCCCACGGTGGCAGCTCATCTGAGAAGACCTCAGACCCCGAGAGAAAGAAGAAAAAATCCTCTAAGTTCACTGAGGTTGCACCAGAGAAACCCGGTAAAACCGCACAGAGGGACTCGGGCAACTCCAAGAAGTACCTTACCAAGGTCCTCAAGAAGGATTCCTTGGCCAGTGGAGACCCTGCAAGGTTCCTTGAGACCATAGTCCTCATCGAGGACACATTCGCGAGAGTGCCGGTGCCAGGCCAGAGGTCCTTGGTGCATGCGCCGAAAGCTGCAGAACCTTCTGGCTTGGAAACCAGAATGGCGGCCTTGGAGCAGAACATCACTGCTATCCTGGCCCTGCAGCAGGCAATTATGGCTGGTTCGTCCACATAATCTGCCCTGACAATTGGGTCCCTGACTGTTGGAGGGAGTCCCCGGTCATCGAATCCAGCTCCAAGTGCCATCAGCCTTGGGTAAGCCCTCGGCGCTGCTCAAGATCTCGGTCCCGTTCCTTGGGCATCCGATCCTTCCTAGCTAGTTTCCACGACTCAGATGCCAGGTCCTCCGGAGGCCGCTGGCCACTTCTCCCTTGCCTCGACGTTATGATTCGCAGGGCCTCAGACTTGTTGTCACCGCTCGACTCCAAGTGGGAGACCAACAATGAGGCATCCCCAGAAACCAAGAAGCACCGAGATATTCCCTTGGACCCATCACCCCCGGCACCATTCTGCTCTGGAAGATGTGATCTTCCATTTATTTATTTTATTTTTATTTTATTTAGTAAATACTTATATACCGCTACTTCCAGCGATCAGCAGCGGTTTGATTACAAGTTTGGGATTTGTCAAAAAAATCAAGACAGAAAATTTGGGGCATAGATAGAGAGAACAGGGGTAATACACAGCACACATATTAGGGTCTATATTTGGACCATAATTACTATCACAATCGATTATATATTTATACAAGCAATTATACATTTACACACGCGATTATCCGTCATCTATGTACAGTTTTACATACAGCTATTCACTCTCTTTTATCTTCTTGGCTTTACATCTGTATATAGTGACAATTGAACAGGTGAACAGTTTTACATACAGCTATTCACTCTCTTTTATCTTCTTGGATTTACATCTGTATATAGTGACAATTGAACAGGTGCGTCTTTAATTTTTTTCTGAAATCGGTTATGTCTTTAATTGCTCTCAGCTCGTGTGGGAGCTGGTTCCATAAAGTGGGGGCAGAGAAGGCGAACGCTCTGCGACTAGTACTGACTTTTACGTGCCTAATGCTGTTTGGGACTATTAGTGTGTCTGAGTTTATGGTTCTCCTGCTTCTGGTGGTAGGTTGTATGGAGATCAGGGTGGAGAGGAATGAGGGGGCCAGGTTTTGAATTAACTTGAATGTCGTTACCAATGTTTTGTATTGAATCCTGGCAGCAACTGGGAGCCAGTGCAGTTCCATCAATACAGGTGTGATATGCTCAGTGACGCTTGTTCTCATGATGATCCTTGCTGCTACGTGTTGTGCCAGTTGTAATATGTTAGTGGTTTTCTTTGGTAGACCCTGCAGGATGGCGTTGCAGTAGTCAAGGTGGGGCATGATGAGTGCTTGTGCAACTGATCGGAAATCACACGAATCCAGTACGTTCCTCAGGGGTCGTAGTACTCTAAGCTTGTGAAAGATGGCTTTGTTGGTGTTGCTGAGGTGTTTTTCCATTTTCAGTTTGCTGTCGATTGTGACTCCTAGATATTTTATTTCTTCCTTCGAGTTGTAAGTATTATTGCACAGTGTGATTGCTGGAGGTGGTTCAAAGTCCATTTTACTGGACATAAACATTACTTCAGTCTTCTTATGATTAATTGACATGTTGTTTTGCTTTAGCCATCCCAACATCTCTCCCATGCAGGTTTCAAGCTGGTCGTAATTCGGGTCAGTGGTCTCTAGTTGGGTGTACAACATGATATCGTCTGCGTATATGTGGTAGTTGATGCCGTATTTCCTGAATATTTCACTGAGGGGCTGCATGTAAATGTTAAAAAGTAGTGCCGAGAGTGCTGAACCCTGTGGTATGCCTTGAGTTTGGGTGAAGGCTTCGGCTTTTTCTCCGTTGAATTGGACCTGGGGCTTTCTGTCCGTTATATAGGAGGAGAACCATTTCAAGGCGGTTCCTAAGATTCCAATTGATGCCAGCTTGTTAAGGAGGGTTAGGTGATGGACAGTGTCGAATGCAGCGGAGATGTCGATGAAAATGAGGATAAACATTTTCTTCCTGTCTTCCAGACCCTTAAGGAGGTTGTTAAACAGGGCCAAAAGAAGGGTTTCGACCCCATGATTTTTCCTGAATCCGTATTGCTGTTTGTCCAGTGTTTCGTTGTCATCAAGGTGTTCTTGCAGTTGGATGAGGGCTGCTTTTTCAATGATCTTTGCTAAAAAAGATATGCTGGAGATTGGGCGGTAAGAAGATGGGTCTTCTTTGTTTAGCGAGTTGTTTTTTAGTATCGGTCTAATTATAGACTTTTTGAGTTGGTTAGGCATGATTCCTTGTGAAAGTGATTGGTTCACAATGTGTGAGACTTGGTGGCCAATGTCCTTTTTTGCTGCTTTGATCCAGGTAGCTGGGCAGGGATCAAGCAGGGAGGTGGTGGTATTGATACTGGTTATTATTTCAACCGCTTGTTTATCATCAATTTTGCGAAAATCATTCCACATCTTTTCTGGCTTCACTACAGTTTTCAAATGGGGCTTGGGAAAACATAGTGTGGTTGATGTTGTGGTCAGCTTGCTTTCGTAGTAGTTTACTAGGGTTTGGGGTTGAATAGTATCACTCCGCTGTTCTGGTTGGTTTGTTTTGGTTAGAGTTTTTACTAGTCGAAATAATTCCCGTGGTTTGTTGATGGCTTTATTCAGCAGGTTGGTGTGGTGTTTCCTTTTTGCTTCATCTACCTCATCTTTGTATTTTCTAAGGATGTTGAAGTATTCAGCTCTGAGTTCCAAAGTTCTGTTACGTCTCCACTTTTTTCACACCTTCTAAGTTCTCTCTTCCTTTTGGTTAGCGCAGTTGTGTACCAAGGCTCTGATTGTCGTTTGCCTGAGCTAGCTGTGTTATTCCATTTCGGGTTTGCTGAAGCCTGAATCCCTTCGTTCCAGCTATTTGTTAGTACATCGAGGTCTGTAGATTCCAAATCAATGTGCGCCCTGATGTTACTTGTGAGACCATCCAGATCAAGCTTATTGAAAGATCTCTGCTGATGGGTTTCTCGTTGGGCTTCCGCATCTTTCGGTACCAATGGGAGTTTTATCCGTATATCTATTTGGTGATGGTCAGACCAGGGTATTGCCTTGATATTAATCAGGGGTTTAACATGGTTGGGCTGTTTGTTTTTCGGAGTAAAGACCATGTCCAGCGTATGTCCCTTTTCATGAGTTGGCTCATTTATTATTTGATGATATCCAAGTTGCGACATAGCTTCGAGGAAGGTGTTGGCGTGCACTGCTGTTGTTGACGCTAGGTTTATGTCCCCGAGGATGATTTGGAATTTCCTTGGTTGTGTTGAAGAGATGTTTTCCAATGCTGCAGCAAGTACTTCATGGTTTGGTGAGGGGGACCTGTACATTAGGCAGATGGATATTGCTTGGTTCTCCACTTTGAGCAGGTCTATGTCTGGGTTTGATTCCAGGGACGTGCATGAGAGTTTCAAGTGTGATTTGGCAATTATGAGCACTCCTCCACCTCTTTTGTTGGATCGTGGACAGTTATACAGGTTGTAGCCTGGTCTGTCTATCTGGTTCAGTAAGACAGCATCGGTGTTTGTTATCCAGGTTTCTGTTATACAGAGGATGTCTGGTTGCTCATCTTTGATTATGTCACAGATAATGTGGGTCTTGTTTCTGATCGATCGGGCGTTTACGAGGGTGATGCTACATTCCACTAAAGGATCTGGTGGTGCCAGGCTTTGTTGAGCAATGGGCCGGCGGGGTTTCCTCATCTTTGGCATTTTTTATTTCGGCTTGTGGTGCTTTGGTGTACTCGCATGTTTTCTGCGTGCGTGCACTGGATAGGTCATAATTGTTGGTACTATACCGGTGGTGGGGTAGGTTGAGGGAGGGGGTTTTTGGGGGGTTTGGATGGCATAGAGGATGTAGAGTGGGCAACATATAAGTGGGGTAGATTGGTATATGTTTGCTTTGGTTGTGTATGTTGAGATTAGAGTGAGCAGACTAATTCCTAAGACCAGCCTCAACTCCACTCAAGGATATGGTCAGAGCCCTCTCATTGCAAACCAAGGTGGAAGAAGACCCGCGCACTGAGGAACTGGAGATCCTCCAATATGAGTCTCCACCGAAGGAGACCCTCACAGTGCCCGTGCAGCTGATCCTTGAGTGGCTGCTATTCAGAAGGTGGGAGATACTGGCCTCTGGTGAGCCGGCGCCTCAATGCCATCTACCGTGTCTGGAAGGGCCCCGGGTTCCACAAGCCCCAACTTCCACATAACTCCGTGGTCGTCGAGTCGACCATGCAGAAACTAAGAGCCAGAAGACCCACTCTTCAGTCCCTCCTGGAAGGGACGCTAGAGCCCTTGATGTCCTCAGGCACAAGTTTTACCAGGGCTCCATACTGGGTTGCAGGATTCAAGCCTATGAACTGTACATAGGCATGTACCTAAAGGCCCTAACTCAGGAGCTGTCCGGGTTTTTTAACGGGGCGTACTGGGGAACCCCTCCAGCGGTTCCAACCCCTTACCTCCAGGATCAAGGACTGTCCTAAGTTCCTTTTCCGGGCAGCCTATGACGGCTTTGACTCAGTGACTCAGGTAGCAACAGCCAGCATTGGCGCCAGATGCCAAGCCTGGCTGCAGTCTTCAGATCTCGAGCAACAGGTCCAAGACAAGCTGATCGACATCTCCTGCACTGGGGAGAACCTGTTCGGCAAACCTATGGCCGACAAGGCAGCTGAGATCGAGGCTGACATGCTGACACGACAGAGGCTTTCCAAGAAGACCTCATCCTTTCCCTGTAAGAAACCATTGGAGAAAAGACCCCTGTTCCTGAGGAAAAGGGGACCCTTTCAGCAGAGTCACCACTACCAACCCTTCTTGGGATAGCAACAGGGTTCTCATGCTAAAAGACAAAGCAATGGAGCTCAGAAGTCGAAGTCACAGAAGCCCCAGGCCCTAGCTCCCGCCCAGCCTGGGGGGAGTTTTGACTCTTGGGGCAGGGCCTCTCCTCCCCCGGGAGACCTTCCATCAGCCCACAGGGGCAATCTGGCACTCTTCGCCCACAATTGGGCCCGTGTCACCTCAGACCACTGGGTATGCAGGTGGTAAGGGTAGGATACCTCCTTCACCTATGCTCTAGCAGGTACCACCCAGCATCTTTCCAGGAGAGCCAGTGCGACCTCTCCTTCACCAGACCCTTCTGCTCTCAGAGCTTGCAGGTTTTCTCAGGGGCAACGCAGTGGAGCCTGTACCCAAACACCTATGGGGAAAAGGTTTTTACTCCAGATAGTTTTTTGTCCCAAAGAGGCCCATACTAGACAAGTTAAACAAGTTTCTGGTGAGGGAGAAGTTCAAAATGCTCTCCCTTGGAACACTGCTGCCTTATTTCCACCAGGGAGATTGGCTGTGCTCCTTGGACCTAAGGGATGCATATACTGTCATCCTGATCCACCCCTCCCACAGACAGTACCTACGGTTCATGGTGGGAGGAGGGCACTACCAGTACAGGGTACTACCCTTCAGCCTGGCCTCCTTGCCAAGGGTCTTTACCAAATGCCTGGCGGAAGTAGCCGCCTATCTGCACCTACAAGGGGCTTTTGTCTTCCTCTTCCTGGACGACTGGCTCAGAGGTCAGTCAGGCCGCAGAGCGTGCGACTCTCCTACAGCTCCTGGCCTTAGTCATCAACTATCCCAAATCCCATCTCTCTCCAGCCTAAAGCCAGTTGGACATGTTACAGGTCAAGGCCATCCTCCCATGAGAAAGGTCAAAACACCTCAGGCAACTGGCAGGAGAGGTATAGTGCCACCGGTCAGTGCCGGCTCGTCTCCTCCTCTGACTACTAGGCCATATGGACTCTACGGTCCACGTCATGCCCTCAGCCTGCTTACACATGCGGACAGCCCAGTGGTGCCTACACTCACAGTGGACTTAGGCTACGGGACAGGGTCAGGGCTACCCGCCAGCTGGCAGAGTCCCTCAACTGGTGGCAAAGCTTGCACCACCTCCAGGTGGGAATGCCCTTCCAGGCATCCGCACCACAGAGGATCCTGACCATGAACGCCTCCCTCCTGGGTTGAGGATACAGCTGGTCTCAGGAGGAGTCACTCCTATAGATCAATCTCCTGGAGCTCAGGGCAATCTTCTTGGCCGTGCAAGTGTTCCGCCACCGCCTGTGATACCGACCATTGCTGATCCAGACAGACAACCAGGTCGCCATGTTTTATATCAGCAAGCAGGAGGGCATGGGCTCATACTCCTTCTGCCAGGAGGTGGTGGCCTTCCTCTCCTCTGCAACATGCAACAACATGCTTCTGCGAGCGGTATACCTCCCGGGTCAGGGCAACTGCCTAGCAGACAGACTGAGCAGAGTCCTTCACCCACACGAGCGGCGCTTAAACCCCAGAGTAATGAAGCAGCTCTTCCACCTCTGGGGCAGGTCTTTGATGGACCTATTCATCTCTCCAGACAACACACAGCTACCTTGCTTTTGCTCCCATCAGCCGCAACCGGAGAGTGTAGCAACAGATGCCTTCCTGATCTCGTGGTCCGAGGGCCTACTCTATGCATTCCCACTGACCCCCCTGGTGCCAGGACCCTCTTCAAGGTCCAGAGCGAAGGGGCATCAGTTATATTGGGCATCAGTTATAAGGTGGCCAGGCAACCTTAATTCCCTCTGCTGCTTTCTCTATTGGTGGCACTTCTCTGTCCTGCACCCCAATTTGGGGGCGCTGATGCTAACAGCGTGGCTACTGAAAGGGTAGCGTTGGCCCCTTTCAATCCTCTAGGAGAAGTCGAGGAGATCGTACTGGCCTCCACCAGATGAGGTTATGCCTTTAAGTGGAGAAGGTTCTCCACCTGGAGTGCGGAAAAGAAGGAGAATCTTTCTCCTGCCATGTGCAACTAGTGCTGCAGTACCTACTGCTCCTATCACACACCAGGCTAAAATCTAACCCTGTGTGGGTGCATCTGAGCACCATAGCTGCTCACCTTCACCCTATCAAGGGAAAACCCCTCTCAAGCCAGCCCCTGGTCTCCATGTTCCTCCAGGGCCTTCTGCTATCCAAGCCCCCTCTCCGCTCTCCTGCAACAGAGTGGGACTTCAACATGGTACTCTGCCTGATCACTTACCACCTGTAGTACATGTCGTGGAAAGTGGCCTTTCTGGTGGCCCTTGCCTCCGCTCAAAGTGTGAGTGAACTCCAGGCCCTAGTGACAGATCCACCATATTCAAGGTTCTACAAGAACCAGGGTAGTGCTCCGCACACATCCCAAATTTCTCCTGAAGGTGGTATCTCCTTTCCACCTTAACCAAGTGGTGGTCCTTCCCACCTTCTTTCCGTGGCCTCATGCTGGTAGGGAGGAATAGTACTTCATAGACTGAATTGTAAACAGGCCCTGTCCTTCTGCTTGCAGCGGACCCAGGCCCATCGCAAAGCACCTCAGCTTTTCGTGTCTTTTGACCCCAATAGACTGGGGCTCCCCGTGACTAAGCGAACACTTTCCATTTATGTGGTGGACTGTATTGCCCTCGCCTGTGAATGAGCTGGCCTCTCCCTTGAACACCAGATCACAATGCATCGCGTGAGGGCGATGGCCACATCGGTGGCCAATCTCCGCTCAGTGCCGGTGATGGAGATCTGCAAGGCTGCCACATAGTCTTCAATTCATACGTTCACAGCTAACTATTGCCTAGAGAGTGTGTCCCGCAGGGATAGTGCATTTCGCCAGGCAGTACTCTGTAATATTCTTGGGGGGAGGGGGGTGGCGGGGCGGGGCGGCGGGTGTAAGCTACTCTTGCCCTCCGACTCTTCTGTGTTCAGGTTACCAGAGTGAGTGTCACTGGACGCTAGGATCTTGCAGAGTTTCTCAGTGGGGACTTACCTTCTGCAACTCACGGCTACCTGGTTGGTCGCTGTTGGTGCTGTTGTGGTTCAATCCTTGGCAGCCTGGAACTAAGGAGTCCCATATCTGAGGACTGACTTCCTGCTTGTTCTGGAGAAAGCGTAGTTACTTACCTGTAACAAGTGTTATCCAGGATCAGCAGGAATCAGTCCTCGCAACCCTCCCTCCTCCCCTGGATGTTGCCTCCCTACCTTCTTTTAGTTTTACTGCTATGTCATCTGACTAAGTAAGATGGCATTCTTGGGTGGGAAAGGGTCCGTCAAGTGTGGTAGCATGTCCCAAAGGCTTTCTTTGAAAGCTGGGAAAATGCTCTGCGCGGGCTTTGTTGGCGCCGACATCACCCATATGTGAGGACTGATTCCTGCTGTCCCTGGAGAACACCTGTTATAGTGAGTAACTATGTTTTCGGGAAGGTTCAAAAATCATAATTTTCAGCAGGCATTTTTACAGGATTGAGTTAATTGGCAATTTTTCATCCCATGGAGGGGCAGAGCTGCTATCCAAGATGGACACGACTCCTTAATGCTCTGCAACCCACCTCCTCTACAGGCACCACCAAAGTATTCAGAGCAGCTGAAAAGGCATCATTTCGATGGGAAAACATCTTTGATAATCAGTGAGAGAGAGCAGGCTATCCAGTGCAATGGGAGGAATAATTGGTGACAAACGAGCAGAGGCCTAAGAGTTACACCCTCTGGAGAGCACACTTGGAGTGATAACTCAGCCAGATGTGTGGGGTCAGAGCAGCAATAAACCCTGACAGTGCTTACCTCAGTTGGGTGCAGAGAAACGTCGGGGCGGCATCCTTGGAGATGTGAGCTGCTTAAGTCATACCGGGGGATTGCTCCAGGTGTGAACGAAGTGACTCATAATATCGTAGTGCATGAGGGCGGCAGCATGGAAAAAGATCTTCATGGAAGTTCAGGCCAGAGCTCTATCTAAATGACCACAAGTTGGGATAGCCTGGGTAGATCCGCCCAGGATAGAGGTGGGCCTCTTCGTGCTAATAATATACAGAGAGCCGTGTGGGACATGCAGAGAGGAGGCCTGTGTCACACGCACCCTGAGAGAGAGTGTGCCTCACACTGTGGGACTGAATAGCATAAAGAAGCCTTTAGGGTGGCTGTACAGTTGTCCCTGGCAAGAGGAACCCACAGAAGCACAGAAGATTCTTGAAGAGGCTGAGTAGAGGACTTGAATCCAGGAGTAAAGAACTATGGATGCAGTGGAGAGACTAACTGGAAGTGGTGGGGCAGTGGATTGAATAATTTCATAGCAGGGTACACTGTAGTAGTGAAGAGAAAATTGGAGATCCTGGGGGATGCTGGTGAAACTCAGAAGGAAATATAGAAGAGAATCAGTGGAGAACTGTCCTTCAGATTCAGTCATAGAAATTATGGCAACCCCAGATAATCAACAGGTGCTGATTATTTCGGAGGAGGTGGTTAAGCATTTTATAGCAAGTATGACAGCAGTCCTTGAAGATGAACTGGCAAAATTCCAATATCAATCTGGATGAAGCTAAGGAGGCTTTGACCAGCAAATCCAGACAGATCTCGGAAAACCTACAGCAGATATAAGCTACCAATATGGTATTGGAAGATCTCTGAACACAATTACAACTACAAAAGAAAAATGAGGTCTGGAAGGAAGGCTAGAGGATCAGAAGAAACAACCTGTTATTAAGTGTAGTCCCTGAAATGTGGGAAAGAGAGAGCTGCTGGATTTATGTGAAAGAGCGCAGTCGAGTAAGTTTGGAAAGTGGAAAGAACATTCAGATTGGGCGTAAGAGTGGAGGGCAACAACAGGCAATGTCCAATGATCTTCAGGGTGTTCAATTATGCTGACAAAATGGCACTTCTTGTGGCCTACAGGAAACAAATGCTGCTGGAGATTGAAGGGGCAAAGGTTCTCCTGTTTCAATATTTCTCAGCCCACAGAGCGGAAAGAGTTATGAGAGACTCCATATTGTTCAAAATTGTTTGCAAAAGGTGTGTGGTTCATCTTACAGTACCCGGTGGAGTTTCATGTGTTTTATGTAGGTGTTGCATGGACTTTCAGAGGTAAAAAAGAAATTCAGAAGTTTGTTGAGGAGATTAAAAGAGGAGACGCGTGAGATCACCAGCTGTAGATGAGATCATGAGTCCTCCTCCTGGCCAGAGCTGATGGTGGAAGCTTGAGAACATAATATGAGTATGGACCTTGAACTTTCTTGTCATTGCCAGGAAGAAGGATCTCATCAGATGCCGGTGTTTCTCTATTTCTGACAAGTTCTGCCTAATGTCATGACGTTCCCCCTCATCACATTTTTGGGGGATAAGAGAGTCATAATAATCAGAAGCAAATGTTGGAAGGGTAGGAGATTGTAATGCTCCTGGTAATTAGAATGTTATTGGTTCTTTCTCTAAGCCAGTGCTTTCTAAACCTTTATTCAGAATGGCCCCATTTTAGCACTTAAAGTGCAAGTGACCCCCAGATGATATGAAAACATAATTTGTTTGTTTATTTATTTGTTTTTTTAATACCGCTTTTATCATTTCAGTCAAAGCGTTTTACATTAAACTTGGGAATGTGCATTAAAGAGGGACATTGATAACTTGGATTTTTTCTGAGTCAGTGGAGGGTTAAGTGACTTGCCCAAGGCCACAAGGACTGCTATTGGGAATCGAACCCTGGTCTCTTGGTTCTTGGTACTCCAACCAAAGACACCTCCCCCACTCCCCTCCCCTCTCTCATCTTCTTCCTGCCCCCACTTATCCAAAACATGAAGGTGGCAGCAGCAGTAGTGGCAACAGCAGCAGCAGTCAGCACTGACCCCAGTACTCTACATGGGTTTTGAGCCTACCGGGAAGCTTGCACAAGAGGAGGGAGCAGGGCTGTGAATAGTTACTGACGCAGAGGCCCCAAGCTGCCTACTACTGGGCATAGATCACAGTGAAGGTTCAGAGAAAAGGGGAGCAGACATGTTTCAGTAACCCCATCTATTCATGAAGTAACCCCATTTGGGGTCCCGACCCACAGATTGGGAACCATTGCTCTAAGCCCTAAGTGGGCAGGTGCTGTTATTGTAAGCTAAACTATGAAGAAATTATCAGTTACAAAGTTAAAATATTAACTGCTTTATAGGGGGGAGGTAAGGGGGTAGAGTGATAGTGTGTAAAATGTGGGTGGGTGGAGAGGGGGAGGGAAGGGGGAAAGGGAGGAGAGTGAATGGCAGCATGAGTGTGGTGAGGGAAGGGTCTAAGGGGAGGGTGAAACAACGAAGAGCGGTGGGTAGGGTGAAACCCTCTCATGATGGAAGGCAACAGTGGAAGACTTTGAATTTGTTGCTTTCTATACCTGGAAAGAAAAGGTTTAAAAGCTGGTAGGATCCTTTTAAATGGGGGAGGATCTGCTGCTGCTACAGAATACATAGGGATCTTTGAATAAGCCTATATTGAAGATGGGAAATGGCTGAATTAACATTAATGGCATTCAATGTAGATGGGATCCATTCTCTTGTAAAGCGCACTGAAGTCCTGAGCCTCTTGGCACAGATGGTTATTATGTTTTACAGAGGTCTTGTGTGGAGGAAGTTTGTGTCACGGCCTTCATTGGAAGACAAAGGGGAGTGGCCATCTGAATTAAGAGGATAATGTTTCAATGACATAAAGCTATATAAGACAAAGATAGCTGCTATATTATCATTTTAAGAGAAATTGAGGGTTCTGAAGCTAATGCTGTGCAACATATATGTCCCAAATGTCTACTGTCATAATTTCTTCTCTAGCCTGATAGGAAAATGTTTATTGTGGGGGGAGATTTTAATATAATCGCCAACCTACAATTGGATGGTAAACCAAATAGGGTGGCAAAGAAGGACCATTTTGAAAAGAGGATTAAATTCATGTAAACTGAATTGGGTGTAGTGGATGCATGGTGAGCCCTACATCCATGGGAACAGGATTTTACCTTCTGTTCCAATCCACATAAACAGACCGTGATACCAGACCACTCAAAGGTGAAAATGACAGAACTAGTCCGGGGCAGCAGGGATTTCATTTGGAAGATGAATCCATCATACTTTTCTAAGAAAGCTTTTAAGGAAGTTGTATGGAAAGTGTGGTTGGACTTTTAGGACAAATGATAAAGGGTCTGTAGAGTTAGCAGTAACTTGCTGGGAGGCTGCAAAATCAGTGATGCAGGGGCAGATAATGGGATATATGGCACCGGACAAGAAGAAAAATGAGAGGAAATTACAGGAATTGATCAGGGAAATTAAATAACTATCACAGACTTCATGATTCCTGGTTGAGAAAAGAAGGTAGAAATAAAATAACGGACATTAAAAAAAAAAAAAAGCAAATCTGTGAAATATTGACAATGAGGGCACAGCAGAACATGTTTATGCATAAATACAACTTGCATAGGTGGGGATAGTTATTAGCCCATCTGGTCCATAATACACAGGATAAGAAGATGCTTTTGCAAAGTGAAAATGGGAAGCAATGAATACCACAGATGTCTCTCTAGTGGCTCAATGCTTTGTTGATTTTACCAAGCATTGTACAGCAAGAGGGTAGAAAGTAAATATACTGTAGCCCAATCACCATAGCAGAAATACATAGAGTTATTAAACAATTGAAACTTGGCAAAAAGCTCATAAGGACATAAGAAGTGCCATAATGGGTCAGACCAAGGCTCCATCAAGCCCAGTATCCTTTTTCCAACAGCAGCCAGTCCAGGTCATAAGTACCTGTCAGGTTCCCAAAAAGGTACACAGATTCCATGCTGCTAATCCTAGGGGTAAACTGTGGATTTCCCTGGTCCTCTTTAAAAATAGTTTATGAACTTTTCCTCCAGGAACTTGTCCATACTTCTTTTAAACCCAGCTATACTTAACAGCTTTTACTACATCCACTGGTAATGATTATGATTATGTGTTGCGTGAAAAATATTTTCTCTGATTAGTCTTAAGTGTGCTACATTGTAGCTTCATTGCATGTCCCCTAGTCTTTTTATTTTTTGAAGGAGTAAACAATTGACCTACATTTGCCTATTCCACTCTATTCATTATATTTTAGACCTCTATCATATTTACCCTCAGCCGCCTTTTTTCCAAATTGAAGAACCCTAACCTTTTAAGCTTATCCTTGTAGGGGTATTCTTCCGTCCCCTTTATTATTTTGGTGACTGTTCTCTGTACTTTTTCTGATTCTGCTATATCTTTTTTTTTAACATATGGCCACCAGAACTGCTGGCTTAAGCCTATCAATTGTAACTGTTGATTTACTGAACTGTTTGGGGAAACCCTATTCCCAGGGAGGTGCTGATTTGGAGCATTGCACACCTGGCCTGAGCCAGTTTTGCAGAAGCTGAGGAACCTCCATTATGCTAAGAGCACATTTTTCTATTTTCTCTGCTGGCTTAAACCTATCAATTGTAACTGTTGATTTTTGGGGGGATTACTATTATAGCTGTTAACTGTGGTTTTAGACTAAGCTTGGGGGCATCTGGACTGCTTTCCTTGTATAGACTTACATCAGATAGCAGTGTTTGCCCACGGTTCAGGAACACCCTATTGGCCAGAGACACTTAGGTTCTCGCCCACCCTACCCCTCGCCCCACCCACCCCAGGGGCTACATTGCCTTTATAGTAGTCACATAAGTGCCATCTACCCTTTCTTACTTGGGTTAAAAGTCCACATCTTCTTCATCCTTTCTTCTTCTTCTTCCTCTTCTGGGACTGCTTAACCAACATGTCGTGTATTCAGTGCAATAACTGCGGTACTTTCATTTCAAGATGAATTTTTTGGAGCCTAAGACCTTGTCCTATGTGCCTCAGGTCAGCTGTCATGCATGATGAACTGACTCTACTAAGGAAAAACCTAGCTGCCATGCATAAAGAAGTGACTCTGCTGAGGGAGCAAATAGTTGCAATGAAACGCTCCTCTTCTAGGATACAAACTGGACAAAGTCCACCACCGCTCCCACAAAGAATCAAACACCCCAGGAACAAATGGATCACAGTGGGGTTCTGGAAAATTGTGACCTGTAACGCTGAGACATCCTATACATCAAGATATATCCCTGCATAATGCCTTCTCTGCCTTGGCTAATGAGGATGCTCAATCCAGTGAAACTGAAGGGCCCTTAAATGAGTCAGACACTGCCCAATCTCCTGCTAAAGCACCAAATATAAAGAAAACGTCACCAAACAGAAAACTACTACTACTTGGAGATTCCATCATTAGAGGCACCAACTTGGGAACACAGTTCAAAAGAGAGAAGATAGTCATGTGCCTACCGGGCTCGACAGCCAGCAGGAATACAAACCAAATTGTTGAAGTACTTAGCACAAAAAGTGAACACTCCAAACTTGATGTTGTTATCCACTTAGGCACAAATGACCTGGCTAGAAACAGTGCCTCTACAGTCCAAAAGGACTTCCAATCTCTGGGAGAGAAACTCAAGCCCATTGTGAACACTGTTGTATTCTCTGCCTGTTCTTGGTAAGGGGACAAAAAGGCTGCATCGCATTAACAGCTTTAATACATGGCTTCAGACCTGGTGCAAACAAGAAGGATTCAGATTTATTGGCGACTGGGGAAACGGATGGACCAACAAACTGAACCATCTAATTTCTCAACAAATAGGGGTGTCCTACACGGAGCGATGGGGGGAGGAGCGGTGAGTTCACCCCTAAGCAAAGAAACAAAGATATGGGGAGGGGTGCAACTGCTCCTGGTGGGTGCACCACTAAGCAAAGACATGGGTAGGGGTGCACCTACTCCTGCCATATTGCAGGGCAGACTAGATGGACCACACTGGTCTTTATCTGCCGTCATTTACTATGTTACTATGTTAGCAAGAGACTATATTGTGCTGATGGACTACATCTCTCTGTCGCAGGGAAAAGAATCTTAAGTGAAAAATTCAGGCACTATATGGATATGCATTTAAACTAGGAAAAGGGGGTGACGGATGTGGAAGGTCAAGACCGGCATGCCACTCCCTGCAAAAGCAGAATAATATCAGAAACAGCCACACTTTTAAACCACACATCACAAACAAGTGGGAAGATGTGGGCAGAACAAAATCAATGCAAAATACACACAAGCCAGGTAAATGCTGGAAAGCAATGAGCACAAATGCTCGAAGCTTAGTCAACAAAATTCTGGAACTGGAAGCCCTAATGGTGGAAATGGATTTGGATATTGTGGCCATTACAGAAACATGGTTCAATGAATCACATGATTGGGATGTAGCCATAACTGGCTATAATCTATTCAGAAGAGGCAGAGAAAATGGAAAAGGAGGAGAAGTGGCCTTGTATGTCAAAAGCAATATTAATGCTACTGAAATGCAGGGGGCATGGGGAAAAGAAGAAGCGCTCTGGATTGCGTTGGAAAGAGGAGATGGCACTGTCATCCATACTGCTGTAGTCTACAGACCTCCGACTCAAATTGAAGATATAGATAATGATTTGATTAAAGATATTGCCAAGATAGCCACAAAGGGGGAAGTAATCATTTTGAGTGACTTTAATCTACCTGATGTGGATTGGATTACTCCTTCTGTGCATCTGGAAAGAAGCAAAAAAATTGTAGATGCTTTCCATGATGCATCACTTAGACAAATGGTCATGGAACCAACCAGGGAAAGATCAACGCTGGATTTAGTGCTCACCAACGGTGATAGCATGTTGAAATGTCTGCATGAGTACCCCTGTGAGCAACAGCGATCATTACACAGTGTGGTTTGAGATAAAAGCCATGATAAAAACATAGCAAGCTCAAAGTCCTAAACTTCAAAAACACTGACTTCAATAAAATGGCTAAGTACCTAAAGGAGGAGATGACAGGGTGGAAGGAGATAAAGGAAATGGAATTGCGATGGGATAAACTAAAGGTGGCAATAAAAGGGGCAACGGACAAATATGTTAAAAAAGTAAACAAAAACAAGAGGAGAAGGAAACCTATTTGGTTTTCCAAAGAAGTGGCTGCTCAAATAAAGGCAAAAAACACAGCTTTCGCAAAATTCAAAAGCTTGCAAACAGAAGAACACAGAAATGAATATAGGATCAAACTCAAATAGTCAAAAAGAGAAATAAGGATAGCAAAATCAAAGGCAGAGGAAAAGATGGCTAAAGATGTTAAGGGTGACGACAAAACTTTCTTCAGGTATATTCGGGAAAGGAAGAAGATCAGAGTTGGAATTGCAGGACTCAGAAGTGCTGGGAAAAGACTCGTGGAAAGTGACATAGAAAAAGCGAAATTGCTAAACAAATACTTCTGCTCTGTTTTTACTAAAGAAAATCCTGGAGATGGACCAGCTGGGACTCCCAAATATAAAAATGGGAACAAAGTAGATACCACACCATTCACAGAAGATGAGGTGTTGGAACAACTTGCTAAACTGAAAGTGTTCAAAGCCATGGGACCGGATGGGATACATCCCAGGATACTGAAAGAGCTCAGAGAAGTTCTAGCAGGGCCGTTAAAGGATGTATTCAACAGATCCTTGGAAACAGGAGAGGTTCCTCAGGACTGGAAAATGGCTGATGTCGTACCTCTACACAAAAGTGGTGACAGGGAAGAAGTGTCAAACTACAGACCCGTGAGCCTTGCCTCGGTGGCGGGAAAAGTAATGGAGGCGCTCCTGAAAGAGCGAATAGTGAACTTTCTCAAAACCAACAGGTTGCAAGATCCAAGGCAACATGGTTTTACTGAAGGACGGTCTTGCCAAACTAATCTGATTGAGTTCTTTGACTGGGTGACCAAGGAACTAGATCAGGGGCATGCGATGGATGTCATCTACCTGGATTTCAGCAAAGCCTTTGATACTGTTCCTCATAGGAGGCTTGTCAATAAACTCAGTAGCTTGGGGATGGGTACCAAGATAGTAAACTGGATTAGAAATTGGTTGACTGACAAGATGACAGAGGGTGATGGTACATGGAGCTCACTCGGATGAGGGGAAGGTGATTAGCGGGGTGCCCCAGGGTTGGGTCCTGGGCCCGGCACTGTTCAATGTATTTGTGAGTGATATTGCTGAAGGACTGAATGGAAAAGTCTGTCTTTTTGCAGATGACACAAAAATTTGCAACAGACTGGATTCCCCCGAGGGAGTGGATAACATGAGGAAAGATCTACAAAAGCTGGAAGAATGGTCTAATGCTTGGCAATTACGATTTAATGCAAAAAAGTGCAGTGTCATGCACTTAGGTAGCAGAAATCCAAGGGAAATGGACGCAATAGGGGGCGAGAGGTTGGTGTGCATGGTTCAGGAAAAAGACCTTGGTATGATTATCTCTGATGATCTCAAGGTGGCAAAACAGTTCGACAAGGCGGTGGCAAAAGCCAGGAGGATGTTGGGCTGCATACAAAGAGGGATTACCAGCAGAAAGGAAGAGGTACTTATGCCACTGCACATGTCGCTGGTGAGGCCTCACCTGGAATACCGTGTTCAGTTTTGGACACCATATCTTGCAAAAGATGTAAAAAGACTGGAAAGTGTTCAGAGGAAGGCAACCAAAATGATTTGGAGTCTGCGTAAGAAACCTTATGAGAAGAGACTTGAAGACCTAAATATGTACACTTTGGAGGAGAGGAGGGATAGGGGAGATATTATTCAGACCTTTAAATACTTAAAGAGGAACGATGAACAAACAAACCTCTTCCTAAGACGGGGAAGCTGCAAAACTAGAGGGCATAACATGAAGCTGCAAGGTGGAAAATTGAAAGGCAATGTCAGGAAATATTTTTTCACTGAAAGGGTGGTGGATGCTTGGAATGCTCTCCTTATGGAAGTGGTGGGGGCAAACACAATGACGGAATTCAAAACAGCATGGGATTAGCACAGCGAATCCCTTTACAGCAACAGGATAAAAACAAAATAAACTGAACCATCTAACTTCTCAACAAATAGGGGTGTTCTACATGGAGTGGTGGGTCCACTCCTAAACAAAGACATGGGGAGGGGTGACCTGCACAGAGCTTCAGGTGCACCTGCTCTTGCCGTATTGCTGGGCAGACTGGATGGACCATGCTGGTCTTTTTCTGCCGTCGTTTACTATGTTACTATGTTACATAGTATTCATGGTACGATCGCGCCATGGAGCAATACAGAGGTATTATAATATATTTGATTTTATTCTCCATTCCTTTCCTTATAATTCCTAGCATTCTATTTGGTTTCTTGGCCGCCACTGCACACTGGGCAGAGGGTTTCAACGAATTATCCACGATGATGCCTAGATCCTTTTCCTGGATGGTGATTCATAATATGGAACCTTGCATTGTGTAACCGTAGTTTGGATTGTTCTTCCCTAGGTGCATAGCTTTGCACTTCTACACATTACATTTCATCTGCCATTTGGATGCCTAGTCTCCCAGTTTCTCAAGGTCCTCTTGCAATTTTTCACAATCCTCTTGTGCTATAACAATTTTGAATAATTTTGTGTCATCTGCAAGTTTGATCTCCTCGCTCATTATTCCTATTTCTAGGTCATTTATTTATTAAGTGCCGTCGAGTCAATGCTGACTCCTGGTGATCCAGCAGCCTCTGGGTTTTCTTGGCAAGGTATGATCAGAAATAGATTTGCTGTCTTTTTCTTCCAAGGCAATGGAGGGTAAAGTGATTTGCCCAAGGTCACAAGGAGTGCCAGTGGGAAACTAACACACATCTCTTAGGTATTGGGCAGTTGCTCTAACCACTAGGCTACTCCTCCACTCCAGATATGATCACCTCGCTCATTAGTCCTATTTCTAGGTCATTTACAAATATATTAAAAAGCAGCAGGCCCAGCACAGGTACTCCACTATTCACTTTCTCCATTGACAAAATTGGCCATTTAGCCCTACTCTGGGTTCTATCATTCAACTAGTTCCTAATCCACAATAGTACACTGCCTTTTTAATTTTAACAAGAGTATTTAATGAGGGACTTTATTAAAGGCTTTCTGAAAATCCAGATACATTATATCAACCAGCTCGGCTTTATCTACCTGTTTGTTCACACCTTCAAAAAAATATCACAGATCAGTGAGACAAGACTTTCCTTGGCTAAATCCATGTTGGCTTTGTCCCATTAAACTATGACTATCTACATGTTCAGTAATTTTGTTCTTTATAATGGTTTCTACCATTTTTCCCGGTACTGACATCAGGCTCACCAGGCAGTAGTTTCCCGGATCATCCTTAGAACCCTTTTTAAATATTGGTGTATAGACCACTATACAGTCTTCAAATAATACAGATGATGTTAATGAAAGTTCACAGATTACTAATAGTAGGTCTGTAATCTCATGTTTCAGTTCTTTCAGCATCCTGGGATATATACTATCTGGTCCAGATGATTTGGTATTCTTTAGTTATCAAATAGATACGTTACATTTTTCTGGTTTATCGAGGTTTCTTTTGGTTCCCCAGATATATCACCTTTAAACACCATTTTAGACATGGATGACGTCCCTATAACTTCTTCAGTAAAGACTGAAACAAATAATTTATTCAGTCTGTCCGCTATAGCCTTGTCCTCCCTTAGCACCCCTTTTATCCCCCTGCCATGTTATGGTCCAACTGACTCTGTCATAGATTTTTGCTCCGGTTGTACTTGAAAAAGGTTTTATTATGTACGTTGGCTTCTGTGGCAAGCTTCTTTTTAAATTCTCAGGATCACTGAAGCACATGTTTGGGGATGTCTTTACTGAAAGAATGCTAAGACTAGAACACAATTAGACTTGCATTATTTTGCTCCCTAAGCTGGGAAAGATCCATTAAAAGTGGGCTCATAGGTCTGGTAAGGATGGGCTGTGGGCAAGAGAGAAATTGGTAGGGATTGACTGGGGGGGGGGGGAACCAGAGAGAACTGGCTAGAGCCAGACTGGAAACCACCCACAGCATGGCCTTCTACTTCCTTCGTCCATCAGCCTGGAATGCTTTACCCCCTGACCTCTGACAAGAACCATCTTTCGTCAGATTCAAATCATTACTCAAAATTCACCCCTGACTCCCTTGACCTTATGATCCTCTGACGGTGGTCTCCTCCCTGTATGATCGTTTTATCTTTCCTATTCAATTTTTGGTGTTTCTTTTCCTTTTCACTCTTATACCCTTTGTTTTATTGTACACTGCCCTCATGCATATGTGAAGGGCGGTATATCAAATTCAGTAAATATAAACATAGGAAGGAGGAGAGAGAAAGAAACTGAAACTGGTGAGACAGGAGGGGTAAAGGAGATAAAGAGGGCTAGTGGGAACAGGCTTGGCACTGAGAGGAAGGGAGTCTAGGAAGAGTGGGGATGACCTTGTTGGTCTCTGAACCTTTCAGAAGTTAATAAGGGGTCTACAGAATAAAAAAGGTTGGGAACCTCTGGTATAGAGGAAAACAAGCAGTAATAAGTAAACATGAGTAAACTGTTTGCCTGAAATCCCATGAAGCTCGTGGTCGAGAGGAAACGTCCTGCGGTAGAATTTTCTCAGATTTGTAGCTTAATGCTTTGGCAAAAGGTACTTCCTTACCACCTTTGAACATCTGAGAAGACAAGTATGAGGAACTCTGTAATGCATCACATACTGAACAATCCCATTGCTGTGGGTTTAAATAAAATAGAGTATCATTGTACTGATCGTTATTCTGTAATTATGTAGTAGCACCCGACATTTATAGGGATGTGATGAAGGAGTATTCTATAGTTTAAAATTTGGGGGGCAATGATAATCAGGTGGCTACAAAACATATCACTTTATGCGGATAAATTACCTCTATAAAGTTATATGTATATTCAGCTGTTTCATATATTTAAGTCAGCTGGCTGAATATACACAATACTGTAGCTGTATAAAGTTATACCTGTCATTATTTTGTCTGGACTTAAATTTGTAAATTATATGGATAGTGGTTGAATTTGATTGCTCTCTATATAACTTACAACTACCTGCACAGAATGCTCCTGTCACTGTGAGGATCAACTGTGGCTGTATATATATATCCATCCTTTGGTCATTTACCTTTTTTAAAAAAACAACTTCCATCATCTGCAACTGTCGCTGACATGTAAGTGGTTTTGAGGATGGACCCTACAGAATATAGCATTAGGTAACTATTTGGTCTGTCCAGTCTTCCCATTTTCCCTTCCTGCTACAATACTGCAGAACCCTTGTTGTCATCTGTCTCTTAGGCTTTCAATAATCTGTGCTCATCTCATCTCTAGGAATGAAATGACCCTTGCTCTTCATATCTAATCATGTTCGCTCAGTTCTAACTGTACTTAAAACAACAATAACTGTATTCTTAGATAAAACTTAAGAGTTGTCTCTTGCATGGTCTTGTGTTTGATTTCTTATTCCAGCAAAAGTAAAGCAAACTAATAATAACTGTGGTAATCAGTTTGTCACTCTGTTAGAGGCAAAATATGCATAAAGTCTCTTCAAAAGCAAAGCGTGCTCAACAACATTTTTTATAAGGTTGAAACTGCAAACCTCTGCATGAGCTTAACTCAATAAAGAAAACAGAATAACTAATAAGTTAAGTGTTGATATTTGTTTCAAGAGACAGACTACAAAAGATTCCACCCTCCCCTGGGATAATCATAGCTTTATAGGTACTTACACATCTTAAAAGACAGGAGGTGTTTTCAGGTGAAGCTCCTTACCCAAATCAGTCATACACTAAGGACCTGAGATTAATTAAGCTTCAGGTGAACAAGGTATATTAAACGTATTAGGTACAGTTTTATTGGTATAAATACCCATAGCAACCCCTAGTAAGTAAGAACTTAAAGATCTAGACACAAACTTAAAACTAAGATGCAGACAGCAGTCCAGCAGCGGGATGGGGGCTTTCCAGTCTTTGGCATTGAGTGTCACGTATGATTTTCTCCCAGTTGGTGAGAGGACTTACGTGTGCACTAGGTGCAAGGAGCTCTTTTCTCTCAGGGACCAAGTCTGTTCTCTAGAGGCTAAAGTAGCAGACTTGGAAAACATAAGACAGACAGAGAGGTACATAGACGAGACCTACAGGGATATAGTCCTGAAGTCCCACCTCCAGTCTGGCAGCACCCCTGTTGCCATAGAGGAGAGAGGTCACGTGACAGGAGAGCATCACCCTGGTGTGGCAGGAAGTGATCCTGTAACTAGGACCTGTCCCCAGGTGATGTAAAACCCTCTCGCACCGAGGAAGTTTCTCCAGGGCCATGTGCCCATGAGGGAAGGGTTAGGACAGCCGTTATAGTTGGTGATTCGATCATTAGGCATGTAGATAGCTGGGTGGCTGGTGGACGTGAGGATCGCCTGGTAACATGCCTGCCTGGTGCGAAGGTAGCGGACCTCACGCGCCACCTAGATAAGGTCTTAGATAGTGCTGGGGAGGAGTCTGCTGTCTTGGTACATGTCGGTACCAATGACATAGGAAAATGTGGTAGGGAGGTTCTGGAGGCAAAATTTAGGCTTTTAGGTAGGAAGTTGAAATCCAGAACTTCCAGGGTAGCATTCTCCGAAATGCTTCCTGTTCCACGTGCAGGACCCAAAAGGCAGGCAGAGCTCCGGAGTCTCAATGCGTGGATGAGACAATGGTGCAGAGATGAGGGTTTTGGATTTGTTAGGAACTGGGGAACATTCTGGGGAAAGGAGGGGCTCTTCCAAAGGGATGGGTTTCACCTTAACCAGGATGGAACCAGGCTGCTGGCATTAACCTTTAAAAAGGAAATAGAGCAGCTTTTAAACTAGATATTAGGGGAAAGCCGACAGTCGCCCAAGAGCGGATGGTTCGGAAGAATGTATCCTTGAAGGATACTACCAAAAGCAGAGAGGTTCCACAAAAGACTAAAGTAGCCCAAATGCCCTCAAGTATAGAGCAGACAGAGCTTAAAGATCCCAATTTACCTATGTCTAACAATAGCCAATTTAACATGAATAAAATACGTTCTCTAAAATGCTTGTATGCAAATGCTACAAGTCTAAAGAATAAGATGGGAGAGTTAGAATATATAGCACTAAATGAAAGGTTAGATATGATTGGAATATCAGAGACATGGTGGAAGGAAGACAACCAGTGGGACACTGTGATACCTGGGTACAAACTATATCGTAATGATAGAGCTGATCAAATTGGTGGAGGGGTTGCGCTCTATGTTAGAGAGGGCATTGACTCAGAAAGGATTAAAGTTTTGCAGGAAACAAAATCTGCTATAGAATCTATATGGATTGAAATTCCATATAAAAGGGGGAAGGCTATGGCAGTGGGGGTGTACTATCGAGCACCTGGCCAGAATGACCAAATGGATAATGAAATGCTCAAAGAAATCAAGGAAGCTAACAAAAGTTACAGCGCAGTAATAATAATGGGTGATTTCAATTACCCCGGTATCGACTGAGTCAGTGTCACGTCAGGACATGCTAGGGAGATAAAGTTCCTAGATGAAATAAATGACTGCTTCTTGGAGCAGCTGGTTCATGAACCGACCAGAGGGGAAGCCTTAGTGGAACACCAGATCTAGTGCAAGAGATAAGGGTGTTGGGGCCACTTGGCAATAGTGATCATAGCATGATCGCCTTTGATTTAATTAGTGGAGGAGGGATAGTAAGGAAATCCACAGTACTACCTTTTAACTTTCGAAAGGGAGACTATGATAAAATGAGGAAAACAGTTAAGAAAAAACTAAAAGGAGCATTTGTGAAGGTTAAAGACGTACATCAAGCTTGGGTGGTGTTGAAAAATACTGTCTTGGAAGCCCAGACCAGCTTTATTCCACGCTTTAAGAAAAGTGGAAGGAAGTCCAAAAAACTGCCAGCATGCTTTAAAGGTGAGGTCAGAGAGGCTTTTGTTGCCAAAAAAGCATCTTTCAGGAAATGGAAAAAAGAGCCAAATGACGAAACCTGGAAACAGCACAAGCACTGGCAAGTCAAATGCAAGGCATTGATAAGGCAGGCAAAGAGAGAATTTGAGAAGAAGCTTGCTGCGGAAGCAAAAACGCAAAATAAAGACCTTTTCAAGTACATTTATAGCAAAAAACCTTTGAGAGAGTCAGTTGGTCCATTAGATGATAAAGGGGTTAAAGGAGCACTAAGAGGCGACAAGGCGATAGCGGAGAGACTGAATGAATTCTTTGCTTCGGTCTTTACTGAGGAAGATGTAGGGATGTTACCCATGACTGAAGTGGTATTTAAAGGTGCGGAAGAATTGAAGGAAATATCGATACATCGGGAAGATGTCTTACAACTATTAGATAAACTGAAGAGTAGCAAATCACCTGGGCCGGATGGTATACATCCAAGGGTGTTGAAAGAACTGAAATATGAGATTGCAGAACTGCTATCAGTAATCTGTGAACTATCATTAAAATCATCTCTAATACCTGAAGATTGGAGGATCGCCAATGTAACACCAATTTATAAAAAGGGTTCCAGGGGTGATCCGGGAAACTACAGACCGGTGAGCCTGACGTCAGTACCGGGAAAAATGGTAGAAACCATCATAAAGAATAAAATTACTCAGCATCTAGATAGTCACAACCTAATGGGAGACAGCCAACATGGCTTTAGACAAGGAAGATCTTGTCTTACTAATCTGTTATGTTTTTTTGAAGGAGTGAATAAACAGGTGGACAAAGGTGAGTCGGTTCATATTGTGTATCTGGACTTTCAGAAAGCCTTTGACAAGGTCCCCTTACTGCTTGGGTTAGAAATTGGTTGGGTGGGAGGCGACAAAGAGTACAAGTAAATGGAGCTCACTCTGAGGAGAAGGATGTTACCAGTGGTGTGCCCCAGGGATCTGTCCTTGGTCCGATTCTTTTTAACATCTTTGTTAGTGATATAGCGGAAGGGCTGTCGGGTAAGGTTTGCCTCTTTGCGGATGATACCAAAATCTGCAATAAAGTAGACACCCAGGAAGGTGTAGATAACATGAGGAGGGATCTAGCTAAGCTTGAAGAATGGTCCAGAATTTGGCAGCTGGGATTTAATGTTAAAAAATGTAAGGTCATGCATTTGGGCTGCAGCAATCCAAGGGAGCAATACAGCATAGGAGGTGAAGTACTTTTGTCCACTAAAGAAGAGCGGGACCTAGGCGTAGTTGTGTCCGATGATCTTAAAGTAGCTAAACAGGTAGAAAAGGCGACGGCAAAAGCTAGAAGGATGCTTGGGTGCATACGGAGAGGAATGGCTAGCAGAAAAAAGGAGGTGATAATGCCTCTGTATAAGTCTTTGGTGCGACCTCATTTGGAGTATGGTGTGCAATTCTGGAGACCGCACCTTCAAAAGGATGTGAACAGGATGGAGTCGGTGCAGAGGGTTGCTACTAAGATGATTAGTAGTCTTCATTATAAAGCATATGAGGACAGACTTAAGGATCTTAATATGTACACCTTAGAGGAAAGGCGGGATAGAGGTGATATGATTGAGATGTTTAAATACCTCCGTGGCATAAATGTTCAGGGAGAGAGCCTCTTTCAATTGAAAGCAAGTTCTGCGACGAGGGGACATGGGATGAGGGTGAAGGGAGATAGATTCAGGAGTGATATGCGGAAATATTTCTTTACGGAAAGAGTAGTGGATCCGTGGAATAGTCTCCCAGTGGAGGTGGTAGAGATGAGGACAGTAACTGAATTCAAAAAAGCATGGGACCAACACAGAGGATCTCTAAAGGTAAAAAGTGGACTGTTGTAGTTGTTGTTATGGAAGGACAGACTAGATGGGCCTTGTGGTCTTTTTCTGTCATCATGTTTCTATGTTTCTATGTTTCTATGAGAGACTTTTGGCAAAACTAAAGAGTCATGGGATAGGAGGCAGTGTACTATTGTGGATCAGGAACTGGTTAAAAGATAGAAAGCAGAGGGTAGGGCTAAATGGCCAATTTTCCCAATGGAGAAAGGTGAATAGTGGTGTACCCCAGGGATCTTTGCTGGGTCCGCTGCTTTTTGACATATTCATAAATGACCTGGAAAATGGAATAACGAGTGAGGTTATCAAATTTGCAGATGACACAAAACTATTTAAAGTTGTTAAAACCCAAGAGGATTGTGAAAAATTGCAAGAGGATCTTGATAAATTGGAAGACTGGGCATCAAAATGGCAGATGAAATTTAATGTGGACAAGTGCAAGGTTATGCACCTAGCGAAGAACAACCCAAACTATGGTTACACGATGCAAGGTTCCACATTAGGAACCACCACCCAGGAAAAAGATTTAGGCGTCATTTGTGGATACCATGTTAAAACCCTCGGCCCACTGTGCAGCGGCGGCCAAGAGAGCAAATAGAATGCTAGGTATGATAAGGAAAGGAATGGAAAATAAAAGAAAAGATATTATAATGCCTCTATATCGTTCCATGATAAGACCGCACCTTGAATATGTGTGCAATTCTGGTCGCCGTATCTTAAAAAGGATATAGCGATTTTAGAAAAGGTACAGAGAAGAGCCACCAAAATGGTAAAGGGGATGGAAGGATACTCCTATGAAGAAAGGCTAAAAAGGTTAGGGCTCTTTAACCTGGAAAAGAGACGGCTGAGGGGAGATATGATATAAGTCTATAAATTTAATGAACGGAGTGGAACGGGTAAACGTAGATCGATTGTTTACCTTATCAGAATATAGAAAGACTAGGGGACATGCAATGAAGCTACAGGGTAAACTATTTAAGACTAATAAAAGAAAATATTTTTTCACTCAACGTGTAATCAAACTCTGGAATTTGTTACCGGAGGATGTAGTAAAGGCTGTTAGTGTAGCTGGGTTTAAAAAAGGTTTGGACAAGTTCCTGGAGGAAAGGTCCATAAACCATTATTAAGAAGTGACCGAAGATATCAATGCTTAACCCAGTACAAGCATTGTGGAACTTGTGTCTCTTGGGGAAACTGCTAGATACATATGACCTAGATTGGCCACTGTTGGAAACAGAATACTGGGCTTGATGGACCTTGGTCTGACCCAGTATGGCATATCTTATGTTCTTATTCAGCATTTACTGCTTTTGAGGACATTTCAGTCTTTCCTAATGAATATTTTTTAAATTTTACATATTTAAAAACCCAGAGTCACATCCTCAGAGGGTTTATTTAATGTGTGTATGAAACCAGTTTTCAACTAGAATGTTGTTAATTGAATCTGAAAAAGGGAAATCAATCCTCATTACTTTATTCATGTCATACCCACTACATATTTGCCAAGGTCAATCTGGATAGATAGGATTGAAATGACATGTGGTGTGAAACATTTTCTCTTACCACGTGGTGAATGAGCTCTCAAGGTCAGCAATTAGGAGCATTTTTCATGAAGGAGCCCGTCTAACATTTTACATATTATATCTGACTGGTATTAATTTAATGGTTTAACCCATTTGGTGCCCTGTGTTTGTCCTCTGAAAGTAATAAATGTCTTAAGAGAATTAAAGTACTGATTTGCATTTCCCTTAGGTCATTTTTCACAAGAATTATGTTAACATACTGTATCTTGTTCAAATTGGGCAAGGGCCAAGCCTTTTTGTTTAGGTCAGATTAAGAAGACCAGTCACATTTCTCTCCAGGCAAAGCTTTGCTCATTCAAAATGAAATTGTCCAAGAATGCTGGCTACTAAAATATATCGGGCAAATAATAGTTACCTGAAATTAAATCAAATTGGAGAAAAACAGCATGTTTTAGCCAAATATAGTATTGCTTTCTTCTCTTCTTCAAATGCCCATTTGCTTTATGATAAAATAATGTATTAATTTTGGGAGATGATATAATTCTTTCCTTAGTTTGTGTGTTTTTAAAATTTTATTTAATCAAACATTTTATAAACTCCTTTATATTAAAAATGAATCCGAGCAGTGTACAAATCACAAAAAAAGAATGCAATCAAAAAAATCATAATAGCAACTATAAAAATCAAAATTAAATAAATAGCAATAAAATATTCAGTTCTTGAAGTTGTTATAGATTCTGCTTTAACCATGGATGATCAGACATAATTCGAAATTCAGTGTGGAAGTTGATGCTTGTTAGACAGCTCAGACCATATTTGTTAGAAGATGATTTGCACACTGTAGTACATACTGTAATTTCTTGTTGAGATTATTGTAATCTACTATCTCCAGGAACAAGCAGGAATGAGTCTTCACATATGGGTAACGTCAGCGCCGACGGAGCCCGCACGGGAATGCTCCCCAGCATCCAAACAGAAGGCTTTTGGGAGCATCCCTCGTGCCTGCGCGGTAGCTTCCCGCCCTTCCTACTGCCTCTCCCCAGTTTTCGTTTTTCTGCGGAGCCGGCAGGACGTACCTCCTGCCACCGCAGAAACTTTTTCTTCTTTTCTTCTTTTTTCTGTTTCTTGTGGTCGCGGTTCTTCTTTTTCCCGCCGACACTGGCACCGCTGGTGCCTTCTTTTTCCTTTTTTCCGTATTTTTTCCTTAGAGGAGTTTTTCCTCGAGCCTTCTGAGGCCTACGGGCAGCATGGAGCCTTCTTCCCCTAAGAAGTGCCCCCACTGTGGAGACTTAGTTTTCTTCTTAGACTCCAACGCCTGGTGTCTCTCCTGTTTGGGCCCTGATCCTTTTTCCCCCGGTTCTCCGGGCTTCAGCGTCGGGAGAAGACCCTCCCTTTTCCGAGTGTCCCTCGATGACGTCTTAGCCCCTGAGGTGCGGTCATCGGTTTTCTCTTCTCTCCAGGATCAGGTAACCCAACAACAGTCTGTTAAGACTAACCAAACCTTGAGGGGTGAGTCTCATGCGCGGCATGACGACTGCTCTGGCCTTCCCCTCAAGCCCCTTAAACCCTGGCGGGAGTCTTCGGGCTCCAGAGCCTCCACGGGGTTTCGGGTTGTTCCTGGCACCTCACAGAACATTTCCGAGCCATGCTCGAGGGTGGTACCCGCTTCGGGCGGTGCCGACTCATCAGCGCCGGCGTCGAGTGTTCCACTCTTCGCCAGGGGCTGTCAGCTGGTGTCCTCGGTGCCTTCGGGGCCGATCGACTCGAACCACCCTGGCTTTCCTGCCTCCCAGCCGTGCGCGGCTGGGAATCGTCGGCTGGTGTCCTCGGTGCCTTCGGGGCTTACCGTCTCGACCCGGTCTGGCGTGCCTGCATCCCTGCCATGCGCGGAGGTGGTGCCCGCTTCAAGCGGTACCGATTCCTCGGCATCGGCGTCTGCGTCGAGTGTTCCACTCTTCGCCGGGGATCGGCATCGGGTGTCCTCGCATCCTTCAGGGCCGCTCAACTCGGTCCAGGCTTCCGCGGGGGTGGTACTGGCCTTGAGTGGCCCCGGCCCCCTGGCGGCGGCTTCGGGGTCGCGTACCCCATTCTTCATCGGGGGCCGTCATCTGGTTCCACCCTCAGAGCCGATCGATCTGTCCCGGGCGGGCGGTCCGGCACCCCAACATTGCGCGGGGCCGGGGCCAACCCCGGACAGCGCCGACTGCCCGGCATCGCCTCGGGCGCCGAGTGCCTCACTCGTCACGAGTCTGCCCGCGGGAGGCCTCGGGACCTTCGGTCGCTTTGGCCCAGAGAAACGGCGCCGGGGCGGTGCGCATCACTCCCCGCCGGGGCTCGTCGGCGGGTTACCTGGGTACCCTCGAGGCCGGCTAGTACGTCCCGCAAGGGTTCCCCACTTGGTAAAACGGGCATGGGGAGAACCCCGGCGTCTAGAAGGGCCTCTCTCCCGACGGCGGAGACGGCTTCGGGTATTTCCCTCTTCGCCGAGTTTCGGCCTGGGAGGCCCTCGATGCCCGCGGCGCCGATCGACACAATCCCGATCCGCTTTCCGGGATCGGCACCGCCGTCGCCGCCGGGGCCCTCTAGGGAGGTGTTGCTGGCTTCGGTCGGCTCGATGCCCAGTCTCGAATCGATCTCCAGTCTTGAAGGCACGGCTCCGACGTGTTTCGGAACCGACCCCGGTCTCTTCCGACGGCGCAGTGCAGAGCTTGCCGACTCTCCGGCTACCTCGGCGCTACTCCAGCCGCCTTCGCTGGCTGTTTCGGGGGCGGTCCCGCCCCCGAAGTCGGGGTCGGGGCCGAGGCCACTCCCTTCGATGCCCAGCTTGGAATCAATCCCGGGCTCTGATGATGCAGTACCAACTGCCTCGAGTCGGCACTGTCAGTATCCTCCTCTGTTTAGAGCGATTCCTCCTGCGCACCAGCATGGAGGGTCCCCTGGTGGTCAAGCGGGCCCTTCAACCTCGGCTTCCCCTGGAATAGCTCCGCTGGGAGAACCGTCTTTTCAGGATTTCCTCCTTGACATGGCGGACTTGCTTGCCATTCCTCTCCCGGGCCCCACGCTAAGTCCGGGTCCTGCGGAACAGGCAGCCATAATGCTTCCTCTGCATCCTTCCCTGCGGGATCTTCTGCTCGGGATTTGGCGCTCACCTTTGCAGGTTCCTGCGCCGTCTACAGCCATGCATGCCCGGTATAGGGTGCCCCCCTCTCCGGGTTTTCAGATGCACCAGCTTCCCCATCATTCCATTGTGGTGGAATCGGCGCTGAGGAAGGTCGGCAGCAAGAAGAAGCACTCTTCTTGCCCCCCGAATCGTGCATCTAAGGCGCTGGACAACTTTGGGCGTCGGACCTTCCAGACGTCCATGTTGGCTTCCAGAATCCTTTCATATATTTTCTATATGAGCCTGGCGCTTCGGGAGGTCACCGAGAGGCCATCTCTTTTGTCTCCCTTTGTGTCGGCCACTAAGGCCCCCGACTATTCCTTGCTTCTGTACCATTGCAGGAATATCTCTTGGTTCCTGTCTCGTGCTGCCCTAGACTCTTTTGAGTCTGTTGGCAGGTCCTCTGCTGTTGCCATCGGGGTGCGTCGTACAGCCTGGTTGCAGGCTTCCGACTTATGCAGCTGGGCACAACTTAATCTGGGTACTTCCCTGTGCACTGGGGAAAACCTCTTCAATGGCGGGGCTTTGCGTCAGGTTGCTCAGTGCTCCGCTGACCTCTCTAGCGCTGGCCGTCCGGCCTTCCCCGGGGGTAGGAAATGTCCTTCCCGGCCTTCCTTTCTGAGGAAGAGGAAGTGTCATCCCTCCGCCCACCTGCCAGGTGTGCACCTGCCAGGGACGTCTCATATCGGTCGGAAGTGCCAGGGCCCGCGCCAGGATACTCATGCCAAGCAGCCTTAGGTTCCTGTATGCGGCAGTTGCGCTTAACTTCTCTTCCAGAGGTTTATTTCCAGCTCTACACTGGGGTCCTTTTCAGTATGTCAAGTGGTTCGGATGCTTGCTCAGAAGTTTACGGAGCTCCCTCCCTCGTTGTGGAGGGGGACCTCCACTACACTAGGATAGCCTGGCTCCACATGGCTATTCTATCCTTCATCTGACTTACCCTTCGGGGCGTCATTCGAAATCTCCTCTCCCGGGGTTCCCCTGCTTGAGAGGATCACGCACCGACTCTTCCTCCTTCCAGTGTAGACCCTCGCCGCTACCCCCCGAACCTGGTCCGGACAATTCCTTGACAGGGCCGGACCATCCCTGCCCCATTGTCTGCCTTCTCTGTCCTTACAGGGAAACCACCTGGTTCTGTCCAGTTGCTGTGCGAGCGCGAGTCCCAGTGTGCTATTAATGCTCCCGCATGCCACTTCAGCTATCTGGTGCACTAACGCTCCCCAAAGGCCCGCGTCCTAGCTCCTGGGACGTGGCGGCATGTCTGACTCCTGTCAGTTTTTCTATACCGCTCCCTGCCTTCTTCAGAGCGGCGAAGGGCATTGGCCCCTGTCCCTGTAGGTCCTTTTCTATATGACGGGGGTGACGTACACAGTCACACCGGGGCTATAGGGCTACTCTATCCCCTTGTCTCCTTGTGGGACAGAGGACGAGTTTTTTTCTGCGTGACTGTCAGGGAGTTGCATCGGAGGCCTACTGCCCCTGGTGTGCTTTTCCTCAACTGCTTGGCCTTTCACGCAACCATACTGCTCCTCTCACCAATCTGCCCCTGTACCACGCAAATAGGCTCATCACTTGATGGCCCTTCTCCCGCCGCCTTCCAGGTGGGCGCTCTCCTGTGGATCAGGGGCAGGTCCGTGCTCGCAGTATTGTTCTCACGTGTGCATGTTCCCCTGCGTACACGTTAGTACCTGGGTGGGCGTCCCCGGGCCCGCCTATAGTCCGATATACATCTATACAGGTTGTTGGATATATATCAGTACAGGTGGGCGCTTTTGGGAGATGTTATAGCGCCCTGTGTCTTGCCGACTATCTCCCCAATTGTCGGTACTGCCGTTTTGTTGTTCTACGGGGTCCGGCCAGTCCTTGCCTGCGTCCTGCGGCTCGGGTTCTGGGACCGGTTCTTTTTAAACTTGCTGCTGTGAAGTCAACAACCCCCTTTTTTTGTTTACGCCTCCTTGTCTGGAGGTTTTCAAACCCATTGTCTTCCTATCCCGTGTCAGCTAGGGAAGACAGTGTACCCCTCGGTATCCCGGGGTACACTCCTTTCTTCTCCGGGCTGGGTTCTCCCAGATCGGCCAGTCTTCTGCTTAGTCCCCAAGGTTGGGGACTCTGCTCCTCCGGAGTTCTCAGCCTCTCATAGAGCTCCTCGTGAAGACCTGCCGTCCTCTCCAGTGCCAGTTGACGCCTGCGTCTCCAGCCCGCCCGGACTGGGAACGTCGTCCTCACTGCGATGCAGTTCCCTTGAAGACTTCGCATCTACATTACCCGTCGCAGCTCTGCCTCCTACATTCCAGTAGGTAAGCTCTAGTTTGTCTGGATCATTTACTGCTTAATGATGCCTGATGTGGGTTGTAGACTCCCTCTGTCGTCTTTAGGTTGCTGTGCCTTGGCAACTCTTCTCAACTCCTACCCCCCATCCCTCAGGGGATGCCGGGGATCCAGGTTGGGCGATGCCGCCCTGTCTAGGGACGCGCATTCTGGGATCTCCCCTGGCACCCTCAGCTAGGGAGTCCCCATATGTGAAGACTCATTCCTGCTTGTTCCTGGAGATAGCACAGTTACTTACCTGTAACAGGTGATCTCCGGAACAGCAGGAATTAGTTTTCACAACCCACCCACCTCCCCTAGGAGTTGTATCTCTTTCTCTCTTCCTTCCTCTTCCTCTCCTTCTGTCTCAGCTATGAAACTCAACTGGGGAGAGGCAGTAGGAAGGGCGGGAAGCTACCGCGCAGGCGCGAGGGATGCTCCCAAAAGCCTTCTGTTTGGATGCTGGGGAGCATTCCCGTGCGGGCTCCGTCGGCGCCAACGTTACCCATATGTGAAGACTAATTCCTGCTGTTCGGGAGATCACCTGTTACAGGTAAGTAACTGTGCTTTATTTGGGTGTGAGTAGAAAGTCTTTGTCTAGGCTGCAACTTAACTATTTCTGCAGCAGTATTATGAATTAAGAAAGCACATAGATGGGATAGAGTATGTCCCATCCTAAGGGTTACATCAGTATTATTTTGTAGCTCTTCTATAAGAATTTCAAGGCTGCCCTTAAAACTCAGTTATTTCAGTTTAGCATATGAGGGCCAATGATGGGTTGGCAGTAGGCCAGTGGCTGTATATGATGCCTGTGACCTCTTCCCTCTTTCTCGTCTGTATTGTAGTTCTTTTCTAGTCTTTTTTTGATTTTAGCCTTTGTAAACTGCTTTGATGTTAGCTCAAAAAGTGGTATACCAAATACAGATAAACCATAAACTTTTGATTACAGTTTTTAAACATTTTTAGGGGCTTGAACATGATTCTTTCTAAGATGGTTGGGTGTATTTAATACAGCATTCACTGAGATTGGAACAAGATGTGTTGATGGAAATTCCTTCTACAGAAAAGTGCAGATATTAAACTACCAGAAATAGAACTTTGTTGGGTATAGCACCTATGATCTGGAATAAACTCACCAACGAAATAAGACTTGAATGGCATTATTAAAAATTTTGTAAATCTCCAAAGACTTGGCTTTTTACATAGTGTATTGAACAACAATTTAAGTGCAAAGTTATGCACATAGGGAAGGAAAATCCAAACTATGGTTACATGATGCAAGGTTCCACATTAGGAATCAACACCCAGAAAAAGGATATCTCCAGGAACAAGCAGGAATGAGTCTTCACATATGGGTACGTCGGTACCGACGGAGTCTGCGCGGGAACGCTTCCCAGCGTCCAATCAGAAAGCTTTTGAAAGCATCCCAACACGCCTGCGTGCTGCCTTCCCGCCTTCCCAACTGCCTCTCCTCAGTTTTCGTTTTTCCGCGGAGCCGGCAGGATGTCCTCCTGTCACCACAGAAAATTCTTCTTTTATTTTTTAGTTTTCTTATGGTCGCGGCTGCCTTCCCCGACGCCACCGGTACCGCCGGTGTTTCTTTTTTCTTTTCTTGTAAAATATTCCTTTTTAAGGAATATTTTTTGTTCCTTAGTGTCTCACGGTTTCTCAGGCCTTCTAGGCCTCTCCATTTCCTTCATGGAACCGCCAGCCACTTTCCCCAAGAAATGTACAAACTGTGGCGGTACAACTTTATTTTTAGACACTCACCATTGGTGTCTAACCTGCTTGGGTCCTGACCATTTTCCTTCAGAGCCCTCGGGCAATAGTATTGTGAGAAGAAGTTTTCAACATCGAGTTCCCCTCGGCACGCGGTCCCCCTCTAACTTCAGGGCACCGACCATATCTTCTTTTCCACAGGATCAGGTAACCCAAAAACAGTCTGTTAAGACTAGCCAGTCCTCGAGCGGCAGTTCTCATGCACAGCATAGAGATGCCTCCGGCCTTGTCCTCGAGAATCCACTGGCTTCAAAACCCCGGTGGGAGTCTTCGGCTTCCAAAGCCTGTGTGGGGTTTCAGGTTGTTCCTGAGGTTCACCCCTCACAGAACATACCTGAGCCATGCCCGGTGGTGGCATCCGCTTCGAGCGGTACCGATACCCCGGTATTGGCACTGGTGATGGATGAAACATTCCTCACCAAGGATCGTCGTCTGGCGTCCTTGGTACCTACGGGCCCAGTGGATACGCTTCAGACCGACTTTCCAGTATCGGTAGCGATACCGATTCTAGTACCGACGTCGGTACCCTCCAGACGTGCATCGATTTATTTTATTTATTTATTTATTTATTTAGACAGTTTTGTATACTGCCTTATCCTTCAATGCCGAGTCTGGAATCGATCTCCAGTCTGGAGGACTGGGTACCGACTCCTGTCGGTACCGAAGGCTCGGTTCCGCTACTTCAGATCCGCAACTCTCGCTTCCTCTGATACCGTTAGAGTTGCCACCGGCTGGCTTTCATCCACCGGTATCAGATACGGTACCGAAGTCGGTACCGATATCCACATTACCTTTGTTGTGGGTACCTTCCATGCTTCTCACGTCAGGCTCGCTTCCCTCGATGCCAAGTTTGGAATCGATCCCTAGCATGGACGATCCGTTACCGACTGTCGCTGGTCCTGACCTGCAGTACCAGCGACCACCATCTAAGGATCCCATACTGCACCATTCAGGATACTCTATTCCTATATACTTAGATAGATCCCTCGGTGCCAATGCTAGTTCTTCATCAGATCTAGCCTATCCAAGGGAAGTTCCCTCTGGGGATCCTTCTTTCCAGACTTTCCTCCTGGATATGGCAAAATCACTTGCCATTCCTATTCCTGGACAAGATCCTACACATGGGATTACAGAATACACCTCTGTTCCTAGCAAAGCAAAGGAGAACATAATGCTTCCTTTGCATCATTCTTTGCAGGATCTCCTTCTACGAATGTGGGAAGCTCCTTTAAAGGTACCACCACCTTCCAGAGCAACTGATCTTCTATATCAGGTGCCCCCCTCTCCAGGGTTTCAAAAGACTCAACTTCCTCATCATTCCATTGTGGTAGAATCAGTAATGAGGCGAGTGAAGAGTAATAAAAAGCACTCTTCTTGTCCGCCAGGTCGTGAGTCTAAGACACTAGATGCCTTTGGACGTCAAACCTTCCAGACATCTATGCTTTCAGCAAAAATTCTCTCATATATTTTTTATATGGGTCTATATCTTGAGGAGGTCACAAAGCAATTCCATCTTTTGACTCCTTTTCTTCAAGAGCCCAGGTGTACAGACTATTCCTCACTGGTTAGTCATACTCAAAATATCTCTAGGTTTCTTACTCGTGCTACCCTAGACTCCTTTGAGTCTGTTAGCAGGACTTCTGCTATAGCTGTAGGGGCACGACGTAGAGCCTGGCTTCAAGCCTCAGACTTGGACAAATGGGCACAAGAAAGACTGGGAAATACTTCTTACACTGGAGAAAATCTCTTCAACAAGGAGTCTTTACTTCAGGTTACTCAGTTATCCACTGACTTTCCTTTTTCCAGAGGCTGTTCTATGCCTTCTTCTTTCCCAGTAGGTAGGAAATGTCCTACCAAACTTTCTTCCCCTAGGGGGAGAAGGTTTTACCCATCATCTGCCCATCATTCAGATGTTCCCAAACAGGGGAAACATCGCCCTGGTCTGAAGAATCCACAACCTCAACAGGGTCAACAAACCCAGCAGTCGCAGGGTTTCCAATAGATCATTGTCCCTTTTGGATGGGGTTTAGGATGGCAGTCTGCTTCCCTTTCACTTGAAGTATCTGCACTCATTTTTATCCTAACCTACCTAGATATCTCTCCATGAGACATCTTTCTCTAACTCGAAGAGTCTTTATGATGATCATGCCCATAATCAATAGATTTTCCTCTTCCTCTTGGAGGAAGGAGAGGTAGCAACTATCAATAGACAGTTGTTTCCCTGTACTGGCATGTATCATCTCATCTGTCCGAGACCTCCTCCATGGTCGGTCTCTTGCAACTCTGTCTTACCTCCCTCTTACTACAACATTTGTTTTGTAAGAGTGGCTCTTTAAATGGATAAGCCCCTATGGTCCTCTACCTGTTGTACCGGGGGATTCTCCCTTCTGGAGTTGTCTCCACCCCTTCTTACCTTACAGCAGCTCATCAGACAATAGGAAGTCCTACCATGTCTGTTGTTTCTTTTTCCCAGTCTAAAAAAGAAAGAGGGAAAAGAAATTTTCCATGCTGCCCTGGTAGTTGCTGCAGATACAGCAATTCCTAGGAGTTAAGCCACTGGTTTTGTTCACTACACAACCACGGATGCCCCTCCACTAGCAATCCTCCTCGCCTCTGTGCTAAGTTCCAAACAGGTTATCATCCTCGTTTGGGAAACCCCTATTATCACAGTCTGGTTGGTTAACTTCTATTCTTTGCCCCCTTGTCCTTGGCAGAATAGCTGGTTACCTGTTGGCTTTTCACAGCCAATTCTTTCTTCTAACCAACCTGCAGCATGCTCTCTGCATCCCTACAGAGTAGCTTTGCACTATGGGCCCTTGCTAGAGAGCATTAGTAGATAACCCCAGATGGTTAGGGGAGGTTCCCCCAGTCATGTTCATGTCTGGCAGGTATTCCCTACCCTTACCATCTTATCTTAAATCTCTTTTGAGGCATAAGCCTCAGGCCTTTTATTACGTGAAAACCTAAAGGAGGGCCAATTCCCTGGCTTGGCCCATATCTCCTTGGATCTTCTCATCAGAGGTAAATTTCTCAATAGCACCTAGAGGACGCCTAATACCCATCTTGCCCTCAAAGGCGGGTCACTAGGGTATCTTCCTACAGAGGCGTCCTCTATCCATTCTCCATACTGCAATTCTGGAGATATCTCGACTTCCTGTCTGCAGACGGAAGTTATCCTCTGCAATTTTCACGTAGGCCATCCTGGTTATTCAAGAGCTCAAATTCTGCAAGAAATTCAGACTTCTTCTTGTCAGGGAGACCTCTCCTCTGACTCTGCCAGTCATAACCAGGAAAAGAGGATTCTCTATGTCTCTATTCAAGCAGGTATCAACCTGCTTGCTGTCAGATACATCTTTCTCTCACCCTATATCCCTAGGGGGGGATGAGGTTTTCTGGACATCTCTCCATCCTTATACCTGGAGACATGTGTCTATCTGCCTGCTTATTCATATATATATATATATATATTGTTCATAATGTAGCACCCTCTTACCTCAACACCTTAATCTCAGCACAACCAATCAACAGAAGCAGAAGAACAGTAAATAGCAATTGAAATTGCAATGCTAACACCACTAACAGAGCGTTCTCCTTTATGGCTCCACCACTCTGGAACCAAATGCCTCACGAACTGAGAGCAAATAAGGACCTGAAGGACTTCAGGAAAAAACTAAAGACTCACCTATTTCAGTCTCATTATAACCTAACCTAGTCAATGTAATCCTTTCAAACAACATGGCTACTAAAAATCATATCAACAAGAAAGGCATCCTGTAATTATGTAATTTATGTATATATTTAAAGCCTCCTCTCAAGCAATCAAATGTAAATCTGTAACCGTTTGCTGTGACTTTCACCCTCCCCTGTAATCCTACTGTATGCTTAAATTCTGGTCTGTACAACCGCACCCTTTTGTATAGAAAACCGCCACTGATCGCTGGAAGTGGCGGGATACAAGTGTACACTAAATAAATATATATATATCTCTTATAGTCATATACCTATATACCCTATAGGTGTATATCTTTAAATACATATATATGGGGGGGCGGAGCCTAGCAGAGGAGCGAGATGGACGCATAAGTGCTCAGCTCCTGTGGACCCACTGAAATGTCCCTGATTTAACTATCATAGCCCTGATATTTTGGGGTGTTTTCCCTTCTCTGGACTGTGTCTGTGGGGAACCCGAAGGATGGCGGTAGGGAAGCAGTCCAAACTAGATTTTGCATCAAGCGGGAGCGCGGGCTCCAAACGGGCCAAGCAGGATCCCCCTTCCCCCGTTAAAATGGCGCCCGGGCGAGATGCCGACGACGGGAGAAATGAAATATTGGCCGAACTTCGGGCGATGAGAGCGATGATATCAGCAAACGGAGATACCTTGATGCAGATGCAGGCGGATATGCAGGAGTTTAAGGAGAGAACGCAGGGGCTTGCAACGCGTTTAGACAAGATTGATGGCGTGGTGCTCGCGCACGAGGATCGCTTGCAGAAGCTGACCAGGGCCCTGAAAAACGTAAATCTGCTAGAGACGCACTTTGAAGATTTATCGAACAGTTCCCGCAGAAATAATATCAGACTTGTTGGAGTCCCTGAGGGAGCGGAAGGATCGGATACAATTGGTTTCGTTGAAAAAGTTCTGCCTAATCTGCTTAAAATTAAGTTCAGTAAACCGCTGGAAGTGGAGCGGGCGCACCGTATACCCACGCACACGAGCGGTCGCAGCTCGAGGCCCAGACCCCTAATCTTTTGTCTCCTAAGGCACCAGCAAGCCATGCAAATTATGTCTGCGACGAGGGCGATGTCGTCGGTGTCTTTTGAGGGGCACAGAATCTCTTTCTTCCCAGACCTATGTAAGGCAACGATGGATAAAAGAAAGAAGTTTTTGGATCTGCGTCCTCGCCTTCAACAATTGCAAGCGAAGTATGGCCTGTTCTACCCAGCGCGCTTCAAAGTGACTATGGACAATCAGACAAAGTCATTTGAGGACCCTGAGGGGCTTCTGCATTTCATTGAAGAGCAAGAAGCGCTGAAAATGCATACGGAAAGTGGCTCCTAGCTCCTGCTATAGAAGGACTCTCTTTCTCACTCTGTATAAGTAACCTTGTTTAGTTCTATCTGGTGTGACATTTGGCTTGGCTGCACCTTGGGGTAGTACTCGCGTTTTGGTGTGCATGCTGGCACTTGAGGCCCTTATGGGGGGGAGGGGGGTACAACAATTGCAATGCTGTAATAATTACAATTAATATAGTTCTGTTTATGCCTTGATATAACAAACCATATGTAGGTACTTGGCTTTCACAGGATGGTACCGTCTTTGGGATGTGTCCCCTTCTCCGTTACTCGTGGTAGCGGGGCGTTTCTGGTATTGGGTCTTGCAGTTGCTGCTGTGTCTCTCTCTTGCATCCTATGCTGTCTCACCCACTATTGCTGTTCCTTTTTGGGGGAGAGAGGTCGAGGCGCTGCAGACAAGTAGGGGCTTTTCCTTTTTTTTCTGGGGGTAATGCACAGGTATACAGGCTGCATGTGATCGTGACCATGGAAAGGTTGGTATATCATAATCGGTACTCTGATGTCGACACTTCCCTTTAGAATCCTGTCTCTGAATGTGAAGGGTATCCAGCACCCGGCCAAAAGAAGGAAGATATTGGTCTATGCTCAGAAGCAGAAAGCGGACTTTGTCCTCCTTCAAGAAACTCACCTATCCTCTAAGGAGTCTCTGAAGTTGGGCTCCAATCAATTTAAGCTAGTTGCCCACTCCCCTGCGGTAGGAAAGAAAAATGGGGTTGCAGTATTAGTCCGAGGAAAGATTCCTTTTCAGATCTTATCCACCAGAGCTGATAAGGAGGGGCGTTGGGTCAAAGTGCATGTATCTTTGGGACCCAAGCACTTGGTTATTGTTAATATCTACGGCCCTAATGGCGATCAACCTGCTTTCTTCCTCTCTCTAGCAGAAGCGATTCAGGAAGATGCTACTTATCCACTAATCTTTGGAGGTGACTTCAATCTGGTTCTGGATCCCCTATTGGATTGCAACCCCAGCCGCACATGAAGCGGTTAGAGCGCAGATAACGCTTCGGTCACTCATGCAAGAGCTCGGGCTTGTGGACGCTTGGAGAATCCTGTTCCCGAAGGAAAGGGATTATACGTTCTTTTCCTATCCACATGGCTCGTATTCCAGGATCGATTTCTTTTTGGTCTCCAGATCGTTGATCCCAGAGGTTTGCGGAGCCAGCATCCTTAGCACTCATATCTCTGACCATGCGGCAATAACATTGGAACTCAACCCTGAAGAAGCCCTGTCCACACAGCAGGTTTGGTCCTTCAACAGAACCCTGCTTGGGGATGTGGATTTCCAGGCCACCATGAGACAAGCTATAGAGGAGTACTTTGCTTGTAACAAACAAGAGGACTCTCCCAATTGGGCATGGTGGGAAGCTTTCAAAGCCTCTATTACAGCAAGAATAACCAGTTTTAGCATAGCCAAAGCTAAGAAGGCTCGAGTGCAGCTCCAAGATCTTGACCAACGGATTAGAGCAGGTGAAAGATTGTTACAATGACGCTCAGATGCCAGCATTCTGAGTCACCTACAAAAGCTACGCTATCAATACAACATGATACTGAGCACAGAAGTGGAGAAGAGCCTGTTCGAGAGCCGAGTTCGGTACCACGTAGATAATAACAAGGCGGGCAAGTTGCTGGCTGCCAGGCTGAAGGCCCCTCGAAACAGGTCGCATATAACTCATATCATGGATGCGCAGATGAACCCTCTGACTGCTGACTCTGAAATTGCAACCGCATTCCGGACATTTTATGAGCAACTATACTCCTCAGAGGTGCAGTTTGATATTCAGGCCTGTGAACACCTGTTAGCCAAGGTTGAGCGGCCTACCCTACAGGCGCAGCAGAAATCGACCCTGGGGGAGCCCCTGACTACCAGCGAACTACGGGAGGCATTGACTGCTATGCAGACTGGCAAGGCTGCTGGCCCAGATGGGATACCGGCCGAATTCTATAGAACGTTTGCAGACGAGCTACTCCCGCAGCTACTAAAATATTATGTCACATTTCTTTCTCCTGCTCAACGGACCGGGGCTTTTGCTGAAGCAACCATTGTAGTACTTGAAAAGCCGGGGAAGGACCCAACTGTCGTTGGGAATTATCGGCCCATCTCTCTTCTCAACGCTGACTACAAGTTGTTCTCCAGCGCACTGGCTAGGCAATTGAATAGAGTGCTGCATCTGTTAATCCACCCTGACCAATGTGGATTTGTATCAGGACGGTCTACAGCGGACAATGGCCGCCTCTTGTGTGATGTTTTCGAAAGGACCCAGAACATTGCTGATCCTGTAGTAGGCCTCTCCATAGACGCGGAAAAGGCCTTTGACAGGCTCGAGTGGCCTTTTCTGTACCATGTCCTAGAATGGTTTGGACTGCCCAGTGAGTTCCTCGCCATGGTCCGGATCCTGTATGATAGTCCCACCGCGCGAATCCTGGCCAATGGTACCCTCTCCCAGCCCTTTCCTCTACGGCGTGGCACGAGACAGGGGTGTGCTCTCTCTCCACTGCTGTTCAATCTTGCTTTGGAGCCTCTGGCCTTGTTAATCCGTCAGTCTGCAGAGATTCATGGTGTTGTGGTTGCTGATCTTCATGTTAAACTGTCAGCTTATGCAGACGACCTATTGGTCTTCCTCCAGCCAGATTCAATACCACCACTTTTGCACCTGATCTCCCTATACTCTCAGTTATCTGGGTACAAAGTGAACTGGGCGAAATCTGTGGCTTTCCCGATGAACAAGTGGGCGAGCCCCTCTCTGGTGGATAAGTACCTTTTCCATTGGGAACCTGCTGTTGTAAAATACTTGGGAGTATTGTGCGCTGCTTCTATTGAAGAAACTGTGCGTTTGAATGCTGAAAAGTTAGTGGATATAGCCCGCTCTTACACTCTGTCATGGTCCCCACTTCATCTCACGTGGTGGGGCCGGATGGAAGCTATCAGAATGACCTTGGTGCCTAAGATAAATTATATTCTGAGTATGCTCCCCGTTTTGTTTTCCCCTGCAGTATACAAGACTTTGGAGCGGATCATGAGTGTCTTCCTTTGGGCTGGGAAAACTCCCAGAATCGCGCTAAAAAAACTTAAAAGCTGCCAAGACAGCTGCTGGAATTTATTTTCCTGATTTTTTGTGGTATCATAAAGCCTTTCTGTTGAAGCAGGGATCAGTATGGGCGTTGAGTGAAACACTGGAGAGTAAGCCCACATGGCTCCAGCTGGAGGAACGGCTAGTTGCCCCCTGCCCCATCAAGCTACTTATGGGGATGGCTCATCCAGAGGCCTCTGGCGTTGGGAGAATGATAACCTCAACTCAAACGGCGTTCCGGTCGTTCCTCCCTATTATTGCACAACGCAATCCACCCTCAAGGTCAGTGCCCATCTGGCTCAACCCAGACTTCAAGATAAACAAAAGGGTATGTTGTTGGGCGAACTGGCAAAGATTAGGCGTGTGGACTGTTGGGCAGCTGATGGAAAATGCGACCTGGAAGCCTTTTCACACTCTTCAGCAAGAATTTGGCTTACCCCCTACCTGCTACTTTCAGTGGCTGCAGCTACGGCATTGTATTGGCAAGGCGCTGCCGTCCTTAGCAAGACTGACCTGCTCCTGGGGATTACAGAGTGTGCTTGAAGAAATTAATGCTACAAAAGGTGTCGCTTCACGCTTTTACGCTATGTTTGTGGATCATTTCACCCCAATTAATCTTGGACTCTGTCGCATTTGGGAAGAAGAGACGCAACTTACGCTTTCGCCGCGGATTGGAAGAAATTCTGGAGATCATCGGTTCGAGCATCGAAGTCTGCGGCTCTTGCTCAGTCGATGTTCTTCCTGGCGCACAGGGCTTTCATCACTCCTAATACCCTGAGTAAGTGGAATAAGAATGAAAACAAATGGTGCTGGACCTGTCATGCAGCGGTGGGTACGTTAAGGCATATGTTGATGGAATGCCCTCTCATTCAGAGGTTTTGGTCGAGGGTATGGAACCGGATTCAATGTGTATTAAAATTCAGGGCTGACTTGTCCTGGCAAATAATTGTTTTTCGGAACACCGTAAGGATCCAAGAGCTGGACGAACGCAACTATTTTCTTCTCAACTTCATGATGATGGTAGCATTAAAGCTTATTCTAACCCGCTGGAAAAACCCCTCCAAACCTACCTATCAAGAATGGTGGAATCAGCTGTGTCTGTTTGCCAAGTACGAGAAAGCCTCTGACAGAATCCTGTGCATGAAGGGAAGGGCACCTAACCTCTCCAAATGGTCGGCCTTAGATCTTTTTACCTGTGCTACTTGACAATACTGTACATCTCTCTCTGTTGAGCGATATCAGCTGTACAGTAGTCATATAAGCTTTAGGTCCCGGGCTGTTCCTTCTGCTTTTCCATTTTCCTATGTAGTCTGCAGCGCCTCCGGGGGGGGGGGGGGGAGGGTTGGGGCTTTCTTTTTTCTTTTTTTTTCTTTCCTCAATTGTTCTTGATTATGCTGTATGTCCCCTTAGTGATGGGGATGTTATTTTTGCTGTAGATCATTGTTCTTATGGGTGTGTAGAATATCGGGTATGGAAATGGGCACATCATGTTGCTTGGGTATCTCCCGAGCTCTGTTATGTTTTGCTTGAAGCATTGTATGCCTACCTTGTGTTTCTTTGTGGTGCATTAAGATATACTCAATAAAAATATTTTATAAATCAAAATAAATACATATGTATATATATATTTAGATATATATATATAGACATATATATATATATATATATATATATAGATATATATATATATATATATATATATATATATATATATATATATATATATATTTATAGATATAATGAGATATATTTTTAGATAGATCTGTATCCATCTATCTGTATCCATCTACTTATCTATCTATCTGTCAGGTTCAGGTATCCCTTCATTCCTATATGAGGCTGACAGATGGGCACTACCCCTATCAATGCTGTTCCAGCATACTTAGGGGGCTACAGCTATAACCACTTCCTGTGGTAATTTACAAATTTTCTCCTTACCATAACCTTTTCAGGTTAGTTACTCTTGAAGCTCTCCATGTACCTTTTTCTTTCCTAATTGACCCCATTTAGGAAAGACATTGCGGAGCTTCAGTTGTTCTAAACTTAAGCTTTCTTTAATAGTACCTTCTGCGTCTCCACTGAAGCTCTATCTCTTATGCTACCCCAGTTTTCCCCTGGGGCTATTTCTCACTCTGAAGGGTTCTGACCTCCACTTGTTTTTCTTCTACTTATTACCTCTACTTCTCAGTGAGGTACCCCTTGAGCACATTCACTGGCTCTCCTATCAGATCCAGATGTAGCTCAGTGCACTTCTGCAATGCCAACAAGGGAGGCCCACATTACAATATTTCATTACTAAATGCCCTCGATACAGGGTCTTCCCCTTTTGAAGCCCTGTTCTAGCCAGCTGTTCCACAGCTCCTTTTCTATATTCAACTCCTACCCTCCATCCCCAGGATGCCTGAGGTCCTGAGGAATAGCATGGCTCGTTCTAGACTTGCAACATGCTAAGACTCCCTCCGGGCATCTGAGCTTGGGAGTCCCCATATGTGAAGACTCATTCCTGCTTGTTCCTGGAGATAGCACAGTTACTTATCTGTAACAGGTGATCTCTGGGAACAGAAGGAATAAGTCTTCACAACCCACCCACCTCCCCTAGGAGTTGCATTTCTCTATCTCTATCTTTCCCTTCCTTGCTCTCTCTCTTTGTCTCAGCTTTAAAACTTAACTGAGGAGAGGCAGTTGGGAAGGCGGGAAGGCAGCACGCAGGCATGTTGGGATGCTTCCAAAAGCTTTCTGATTGGATGCTGGGAAGCGTTCCCACGCAGACTCCGTCGGTACCGACGTACCCATATGTGAAGACTTATTCCTGCTGTTCCCAGAGATCACCTGTTACAGGTAAGTAACTGTGCTTTAGGCGTCATTGTGGATAAGACATTGAAACCCTCTAACCAATGTGCAGCTGTGGCCAAGAAAGCAAATATAATGCTAGGAATCATAAGGAAAGGAATGGAGTACAAAACCAAGTATATTTTAATGCCTCCGTATTGTTCCAAAATGCAACCACGCTTTGAATATTGTGTGCGATTCTGGTCGCCATATCTTAAAAGGATATAGCAGAATTAAAAAAGATATAGAGAAGAGCCACCAAAATGGTAAAGGGGATGGAAGGATACTGCAATGAGAAGAGGCTTAAAAGGTTAGGGCTCTTCAACTTGGAAAAGAGACGGCTGAGGGGAGATATAATAGAGGTCTATAAATTATTTATTTATTTATTTATTTAACAGTTATTTATATACCGCTCTTTCCCATGTTTCAAGTGCGGTTTACATGTAACAGTAGGTTAATTGGTATGAGATATACCAGGACATTTTACATAGAAATTAATGAATGGAGTGGAACGGGTAAATGTAGATTAGTTGTTCACTCCTTCAAAAAGTAAAAAGAATAGGGGAAACTCAATGAAGATACAATGTGTAGCCCATTTAGGACTAATAAGAGAAGATATTTTTTTTACTCAACGAATAATCAAACTCTGAAATTTGTTGCCAGAGTAAAAGCTGTTAGTGTAGCTGGGCTTAAAAAAGTTTGGACAAGTTCCTGGAGGAAACGTCCATAAACCATTATTAAAGAGGACCAGGGACATCCACTGCTTACACTGGGATAAGCATTGTGGAATATGTGTACCTTTTTGGGAACCTGATGGGTTCTTGTGACCTAAATTGGCCACTGCTGGAAACAGGATACTGGGCCTGATGGACCTTGGACTGACCCAGTAAGGCATTTCTTATGTTCTTGTGACGTTTGTTAGGGTTGGTCCAGATGGTGGGTGTTTATAATCTCATAATAGGAGGCATGATATTGTATTTAGTAATATAATATGTAATTTATTACGAAAACCTATTGGTAGGTAAACTATTCCACCTCTCTGTAGCAGCCTAGCTGAGACCAGTTTGAAATCCTTAACAGAGGGTATAGCAAGCCTGAGGTCTGATTGACTGTAGCTTCTCCCTCTTGCCTCTTTGTGTAATCATTATATTGTGTTCCCTCATTTAAGGGAATGGGATACTGACCTGAAGAAGCTGCCAAACATCAAAATGCGAAAACTGTCTGCAAGAAGCTCGGTATCTGTTAAAAAGGAGCAGGAAAATGATGGTGCGAAAGAGGAGAGGACAGCAATGGAAGAAAAGGAGAGGACAGCAATGGAAGAAAAAGATGAAGATGATCCTATGATGTAAAAGGGGGAAGAGAACAGAGAGAGACTTTTTTAGGAGACCACTGGGAGAAGGAACCAGCAGTTTCTGCATTTCAATTTATCTGGAATTGAAGCTGCTTATTAAAGTTTTGTGGAACTTATTTTAAGTTTAAGCATGGGTAAGCACTGATGGTACATGAGTTACTGTTGGCCTGTTGCAGGCGGAGGTCTCCTCTCATCCCACAGCTGGAAAACTCGTCATATCCCCTGTTCAGTTTATGCATCACGGAGCATTATTTCTCCCAGGTGATTAAGTCAAGCATGAAAGTAATTCCCTTTGTTTTAATGTTTCTCAGTGTGTTGCAGAATGACAAACGTTTGGGTCTTCTGTTGTGAGGTGTTTACATGCAGTCTTTTTTTTCCTGTCTGTTAATTAAAATTACAGAATTACATTTCTGTTTTTAATGACATGTAGAAAGAATGGTAATTTGAGTAATTTGTTATTGAGTGAGGTGGTGATGAGAAATAAAGTATCGCCCTCTGTAAATCTATTTCTGTTTTCCATTATTCTCCTTAGAAATGATATAAAGCATCTTTGTAATTAGTAGTGTTGGCATATCTGTTTTTAATCTTTTTTCTCTCTCCTGGTCAGTTCAACCACACATGCTATAATTTATATCGGAGAATACCAGGGCAAGCAGAGAAAATTGTTCTTTCAGCCATTTTTCTGTGATGTGTTATGTGTGGATTTGAATTTGATACTTGCCTTTCCAAATCCAAGCTCAAGGCAGGTTCATTTCTAATACAGTAGTTAGACTGCAAGCCTCCTGGGGCAGGAAGATAAGTTGGCCCCAGAGGTAGTGGAAGGTAAAGTGACTTCTTCAAGGTCACAAGGGGTATCTGTGGGAGAAGTGGGATTTGAGCTCTGGTTTCCCTGGTTCTCATCCCGTTGCTCTAACCAGTAGGCCTGCTGCTTTATTTCATGAACTGCTGTTGCTGGGCCACGATAAGAACTTCCTCTGTCCTTTCAGAGCAGTGTTCGATATTCAGGCACGTTGTAAAGTCAAATATAGATCTTGAGTGAAGCTAAGCAGGAAAATCTTTGATTTCCTGCTTTGTCCCTAGATATACGCAGTCGTCTGCCTATAACTGTGATCACTTTTGAAAAACGATTGTGAGCTTTCTCGACAGCACTGCATTAAACATTTGTGCAGATTTTCTGTCTTCTCTCAGGAATAAATGTCAGCATCCCTGGAGAAACATAGAAAAAGCACAGCAGCTAATTAACATATGGCCTATCCAGTCTGCCCTTCCATACCCACTACTAAGTTTAACACTTCCATTTCTTCCCTTGAAGCTCCTCTTGTCTTTTACTTTCTTGAATTCAGATACAGTCCTTGTCTGTACCATCTCCACTGGGATATAAACATGGAGAATGATAGGCTAGCATTGCAATCAAAAAATAGAACTGTACTGGCTTTAAGACATGGCAGCTGACACAATGCTTAAGTAAATGCATAAAAAAATAAAAATAGATGTATTCAAAATCCCGTTTCAGTAAATAGTCTTAAAAAGCTGTGTATATTGTGCATTTGATGAAATATTATACAATATCATGAAAATGGTGTTTGATTTGGTCAGGCAAAACAATACTAGATGCTCAATAAACCAGTGGATATTTGTATCAAGATTCTCATATAACACCGGGGTGAAATCGCATTTATCTTCCTAAAATGTATGTAATTTTTAGGCAAGTTTTGCATCAGGGTCAATCTGTTTATTTGTCCGTCCGTCTGCATGCATCAGTCTATTTGCACATGTGCAGACAGATTTGTTACAGGTATAATAGACTGTGCCGCCGGAAAAGGTTGGTGCAGAGCTGTGGTGACAGTGTGGCGTGCCAGTGGGAGTTCCCAGCTCCCACGGCAAAGATCGGGTCGCAGGCACTAAGGTGGCAGCCAAAAATTAAAAGGCACACTGGCCTGAATTGGCAGCTTCATGGACCCCCTCCCATGTCGTGGACCTCCAGTTCCTGGTGGCCCAGTGAGCCTGCTGTCATTTCCCTTACATATTGTTAGTTGGCCTGACTCCCCCCCAGCCTTAGAACCTTGATTCACCCCTAGGCATTCTAGGGGGGGGAGGGGAGTGCCAATGGAGACAGGAGCAATCCCACTTATTCCTGCCTTGGTGACTGCTTATATAAATATGGTGTCAGTTGACCCCTAGCAGTAGTCTTGTGGTACTACTGCTAGGAGATTTTTGGAAGTATAACCTCTAATGGTAGTACCACAAGACTACTGCTAGAGGTCAGCTGGCACCATATTTATATAGACAGCTGCTGGGGAAGGGACAGAAGGGAGCAGGAGCTGAGAGACTTTTCTTCACTGTGGGGCTGGGCATATTGGACCACCAGGAATTAAAGGTTTCCATGGGGGAGGGGTATTACCATTCTGGACCAATGGACTCTTTAATTTCCTGCTTCTGCCACTGTGCAAAACACAATTTTGTGCAATGTGTGAAGCATGCACTTTTCAATATGTTAAGTTCTAGATCTTTAGAAACAGAGCAGGTGAAAAGTGCCCAAAATAGTGAAAAATATCTTCTCCATGAACAAGCAGGAAATAAGTCCTCACATATGGGTGATGTCACTGACGGAGCCCCATATGGAAACGCTCCCCAGCTTCCAAAGGAAGCTTTTGGGAGGCACCCCGCGAATGCACCATCTTTTCCAGTTTTCTTTGTTCCATGGAGACTCTAGGATGTGTTCCTGCATACCAGAAAAAAAGTTTTCTTTTTTTGGCCCTTGTGGGCTGTTTTGTTTTCTGTCTTTCTTACTACCTGTTGTCAGTTTAGTCAGTCCCAACCGACTTAGGTTATTTTTTTTCTTGTTAAGAGCACCAAGACTCATTCTACAGTGTCCCCAGGCATGGAAGCTTGAATCCTGGACACCTTCAGAAGAAAATGCTATCAGAGTTCCATGCTGGTGGCCAGGGTCCTGGCCTACAAGATCTGTATGAGTATGTTCCTGAAAGACATCATGCTGGACCTGGTGGAATTTGCCGATCATGTCCCCTCTGATCACCTCGAGGCCTGTCAGGCCCTGGTGAGCCATGGCAAGGACTGTTCTAAATTCATGGTGTGTGTCGCCTATGATGCTTTTGAGTCTGCCGGCAGAGTAGCAACGGTGGGCATCGCCACCCGCTGGCTGGTGTGGCTGCAGTCCTCTGACCTGGAACAGTGGGTCCAGAACAAGTTAGCCAATGCCCCCTGCAGGGATGAGAATCTCTATGGGAAGCCATTGGAGGAGAAAGCAGAGGAGCTCAAGAAGGAGCATATGACTCTCTCTAGGTTCTCAAAAAAAATTGCCTATCCTTCATGGATGAAACATCATGGTAAAAAGGCCTATCCATGCCTGCGCCGGTATTACCTGACTCAACACGCAAGGCCTATGTGCTAATGTGGTGGAGGTTCACCGCCTGGTGCACAGGCAGGGCGCTGGTCCCCTTCTCTTGTGCAGTGGACCAGCTCAGCTGCTTGAGTATCTCCTGCACCTCTCAGATTTGGGCCTGAAGCCCAACTCGGTGCGCATTCACCTCGGCGCGATAGGGTCATACCATCGTGGCTCTGGGGGAATCCCATTTCGGCCTCTTCTCAACGTGGTACTCACCTAGCTAATGAGGGCTCCATTCAAGCTGCTGGACACTTGTCTCCTGAAAATTCCTGACCTGGAAGGTCCTCTTTCTGGTGGCAGTTACATCGGCCCGATGCGTGAACTCCAAGCCTTGGTAGCTCACCCACCCTTCACCAGGTTTCGCTAGAATAGGATGATTCTCCGCATGTACCCCTGTTTTCTGCCAAAGGTGGTCTCAGATTTCCACCTCAACCAGTCGATAGTCTTACCAACTTTCTTTCCCCAGCTTTATGCTAACTAAGGTGAGGCGGCATTGCATACTCTGGACTGCAAGCGAGTTTTAGCCTTCTCTCTGGAGTGCACAAAGGCACACCACCAGTCCACCCAGCTGTTCATTGTCTTCAACCCCAGTAAGCTGGACTGTGCTGTGTCAAAGCGCACGCTATCCCTCTGGCTAGCTGACTGCTTCGCGCACACTTATTCCCAGGCTGGGTTGTGCTTTCAGGATCATGTCATGACTCACAGTGTCTGAGCTATGGCAGTGTCGGTGGCCAACCTATGCTTTATTTCTGCAGAAGAAATCTGTAAGGCTGCTATGTGGTCTTCGGTCCATACCTTTGCAGATCATTACTGTCTGGATGGGGATTTCCGACGGGATAGCAATTTTGACCAGGCCATGCTCCGGCATCTCTGGCTCTTAGAGTCAACTCCTCCCTACCAGTCCTTCTATCTATCCAAGCTACCTACTAAAACCCCTCCAGGTCAATGTCTGCTATGGATGCTGAATCAGATGAGTCCCTTGGGGGGGTCTACCTTGCTGTTCTTGATTTCTCCAGATGGTTACCCCTGTTGGGCTGTTGATCTCCTCTGGTTCCGGTTGCCTGTAGCTTGGGAGTCCCATATGTGAGGACTTGTTTCCTGCTTGTTCACGAAGAAAGTGTAATTACACACCTGTAGCAGATGTTCTCTATGAGCAGCATGAATAAGTCCTCACAACCCTGCCACCTCCCCGGGGTGTTGCCTTGTTGGCTCCTGCTATGTTATTTAACTGGAAAAGATGGCGCTGCAGCAGGCGTGCATGCGTGGGATGCCTCCCAAAAGCTTCCTTTGGAAGCTGGGGAGTGTTCCCATGCAGGGCTCCATCAGTGACATTACCCATACAAGAGGACTTATTCATGCTGTTCACGGAGAACATTTGCTATAGGTGAGTAACTATACTACTTCTGTGTATAAAGCATGTAACAGAAATATACGTAGTTCCACAATGAAAGTGCAGTTTTTTCTTTTTTTTCCACGTAACAGCATCACAGATAATCAACCTCCATGTTCTTTCATTTAGAAAGTGTTTGTTTTTGTTCTTCTGTTTGATAGAAAGGAAAACAAAGATGAAAATTGTTTAAAAGGAAGAATGTAGATGGAGGTTGATTATTATTGGTTGACAATATCACCTTAAAAAATTGCATTGACTTGTTTGGCTGGAAAGTATATTTTGGTTATGTCTCATACTTAGGACTCATATTTACCACTACCTCTATGGCTAAAGATTTGAGTCTAATGACTAAAAATTTTGTTATGATGTGCCGTCAAGTCAATGCTGACTCCTGGCAACCTATCTCCTGGATTTTCTTGGCTAGATGCAACCGGAAGTAGATTGCCAGGCCAAATGTAGACTGATGTATATATAACCTTGGCTTGAAAAAGAATTTTGACAGTTTTATATAAAATAATCACAGTGTGATTTGAGACTCTACTACTCCTTTTATTTGTGGTGAATTAATTTTTTGTCTGCCATTAACATGAAACGTTCATGAAATTGAAAGTTTTTTTATAAAGCTTTATTTTGAATAAATTACACAATGTAGAGTGATCTTTTTTTATCACATCTTATAAATAATTCTTATTCAAACATGTTCTGCAAAATAGACTTAGAAAACAATATGTAATCCATTGTGAATCTTTAATCCAGCTTCCTACAGAAAAAGAGTCTTATAAAATTGCCATGTCTGCAGTGCCTGGTCCCTTTCCTCCCATCTCGATATAACTTTTGAACTCTATTTCAGATTTGTGCTATAGTCAGTAGATCACCTTACAATGTCTGGCTCACATTATCATGTACCTTCAATGCCATGATTCTTCAAATCCATTTCCTTCTTTTTTCTGATGGACCATTCAGTTGAAGTCTCAGGGAACTAGTGTGCACACATTACTGTCCTCAAACATTTATAAAGCTGCTGTTCTCTTGGTTAGTAATGATAATGATATGCAGTAATGAGCAGTTTGCAGACAGAGCAGTTAATAACTGTCATATAAAACAGCTGCTTAAAAATAACTGTTCAATAATATTGTTTAAATATCCAGGCTTTCTGAAATTAGTGGAATCCTTTTCTAGTTCCTAGTTCTTTGCAAACAGAACATAGCCCTTCCTGGAATTTCCAGCAGATCTTTGAGAAGATTATAGTAAATGACTCGAGACATTGCAATTTACCAGTCAAAAACCGCATAGAGAACCCATTCAGTACTTCAGAAGTGAAGCTTAAACTTAATTCAAGCTTCAACAGGGAACTAAGAATTTCGTTAGTGGGGAAATAGGATCCCTGGCTTTAGGTCTACCTGCTAACTTAGCCATGATTTTTTGAACCAGCTGAAGTTTTTTCAGCTGTTTTTTAGGCATCCTAATAACAATCCCATTACCATAATCCACTCATAATATGACAAGTCATTTAGGTTGCTATTGCAAAATATGATCCAGATAACACACAAACACTCTAAGCTGCCCAAAAGCTGAATGAGATATCAAAGCAGTATGTTCAGATAGTGGCGGAAGACTAGTCTAATGGTTAGAACAGTGAACTAAGAACTAGGGAAAGTAGGGTGCAAATCCCAATGATGCGCTTTGTGATCTTGAGAAAGTCACTTAGCCCTCCATTGCTTCAGGTACAAATTTAGATTGTAAATCCTTTGGGAATGAAAATGCCTGCTATACATGAATGTAAGTCACTTTGAACTACTATTAAAAAGTCATGAGCTAAATCCAAATATAATATTAAAAAAGAGGGATATCAAGCCAAATTCAGAAAGCATGACAGGACTGTATCTAGGGCGAGCAATTTGTTGACATTAGGTAGCTGAAAACAAGGTTGAAGGCAAGAAAGTGCCTATCCAATATCCTCAGTTTTGATGAGTTCAGTTTTAATCTATTTTCAAACAACCACTGAGAAACTTTCTGTAGAGTTTTCTATCCTAATCATATCCTCCTGACCATCTTATATAATAGGGCAAAGAAACTGTGTGTCATCTGTAAAAACATAATGTAGAAATACTGCTTCCTTAGACCGTGAACAAATAAGCTGAATAATGAACAATAAATCAATGAGGCGACAAAATGAAGCCCTGAGGGATGCCACAGGTGAGCTCCCACAGGATCAATATACAGGAATCCATCATCATTTAATAGATTAATGGATTTAATAGCGTTAATACTGAGGCCAGAACATTACACATCAAGATATTTCATGGCTTAGGTCACATAAGGGAAAAAAGTGTGTTCATAAGTATAGTCTTGCTGACCTTATAAATAATGGCAATGTCTAATGTTTCATATATTTTTCAGCAAATTTCAACTACTTTAAACAATGCTAAAGTTCACCAAGATAATGTACTAACTTCAAAAGAGTAATGATTACTAATATACTTATCTGTAGCAAAAGCAAAGTATTAATGTATTCGGTAGACTTCAAAAAGTAAAGCTACTGTAGACTCATATTAATCAAACATTTTTCATTGGCTGCTAGCAGTATGATTCAGCTATTTTGCTCAAAGCTATCTTCTACATCAGTTCTTCTCAACCTTTTTTATTTTGTGGCATGCTTTTGAGTTCAGTTCTCATGGCACCCAAACCAAATTTTGCATAATTCTCACTATAAGGCTCTCCCACTGGCAAAAGGAGAGCAGTATGTATACATATCTATTTTTAATCTGTGGGTGCCTCGTTCTCTGGAATTCAGTTTCACATCTAGAAGGGCATCAGTGCATCATTAATCCTGAAGGAGCTCCCAATCCTCTCGTAACATCCAGGCAGAGACTCAGAAGTACTTTGACTTCTTCTCTGAGTCTGACTCAGAAGACTGGGTCACCGACATGGAATTAGAGGACTTGTCAGAGGGCAGATCCCCTGAGCTCCAATTGAACCCTTCTCTACCTCATGAGCGGTGCAAGTCCCCTCATGAGGATATGACTTTCGAAGAGTTTGTGAGGGATATGGCCAAGGCCATTCCATTTTCTTTGGAGACTGAGAATGAGCCCAAGGCAGAAGAGTTGGAGATCCTGCAGTACTCCTTGGCCCCTAAGGAGGCGGTGCCAGTGCCAGTGCCCGTGCACCGCATCCTTCAGAGAGTACAGATGAGAATGTGGGAGAACCTCCTCACTGAACCTCCGGTTAGTAGAAGGCTTGACTCCATGTATAGAGTTCAGAAGGCTCCCAGGTACTTAAGAACATAAATGCCATATTGGGTCAGACCAAGGTCCATCAAGCCTAGTATCCTGTTTACAACAGTGTCCAATCCAGGTAACAAGTACCTGGCAGGTTCTCAAAAAGTTACACAGGTTCCACAATGCTCATCCTGGGATAAGCAGTGGATTTCCCAGGTCCCCTTTAATAATGGTTTGTCGACCATTCCTCCAGGAACTTGTCCAAATCTTTTTTAATCCCCTCTCAGACCCTCCCACTAACAGCTTTTACTACATCACCAGTAACACATTCTAGAGTTTAATTATACATTGAGTAAAAAAAAACCTTTCTCTTATTAGTCTTAAATAGGTTACATTATAGCTCATTGTGTGTCCTCTAGTCTTTCTACTTTTTGATGGGATAAACAACCAATCTACGTTTACCTCTACCACTCCATTAATTTATAGACCTCTATCATATCCCCCCTCAGCCATCTCTTTTCCAAGTTGAAGAGCCCTAATCTTTTCAGCTTCTCCTCATAGGGGTATCCTTCCATCCCCTTCACCATTTTTGTTGCTCTTCTCTGTACATTTTCTAATTCTGCTATATCCTTTTTAAGATATGATGACCAGAATTGCACACAATATTCAAGGTGCAGTCGCATTATAGTATCCTTGGTTTTATTCTCCTCCACTTCCTTACCATTCCTTGGTGGTCAAATCCACTCTAAAGAGAATCAAGAGTACCAGGACTTATTCCTTGGTGCTCCCAGGGAGGGGAGGCTCGGACATTGGACTCTTTAGGGAGAAAGTGCTTCCAAGGTTCCATGCTTGCAGGCAACGTGGCCTCTTACCCAGCTCTACATGGGCATGTTCTTGAAGAACATCGTATGTGACTTGACTTATCTGGCCCAGTTCCTTTCTCCTGAGAATCTGGATCAGTATCATTCCCTAATGGTCCACGGAAAGGACTACTTGAAGTTCATAGTCTGAACAACCTATGATATCTTCAAGACAGCATCTAAAAATGCTGCCATAGATACTGGCACCCGGAGACTCGCTTGGCTGCAGTCATCAGACCTAGAACAGTCGGTGCAAAAGAAGCTAGCGGATGTCCTGTGCTGTGGAGAGAATCTCTTCAGGGAACAAGTCAAAGAGAAGTTTGGCTATATTGAAAAGCAGCATATTACTCTTACCAGGCTCTCCAGGCCCAAGCCCAAGCATGCCTCTTATCGTAGGAGATACCAAGGTGGAAAACAGAAAAAGATCTATTCTCCAGGAACAAGCAGGAAGTCAGTCCTCACATATGGGTGACGTCGACGGAGCCCCCATGCGGAGCAAATCCCCAGCTTTCGAAGACAGTCTTTGGGACTGCATCACACATGTGTGGTCCCCTTCCCGCCCAAGGGTGCCATCTTGCTCAGTCTCCTTTTTTCCGCAGAGCCCAATGGACATCGTCCTAGTTTCCCCATGGAAAAAGTGTTAAAAGTTGAAAAATTATATTTTTCTGCTTGCCGGTTCGACGCTGGTTCCCCTTCCCGCCTCGGCTCAGTACACCGGTATCGAGTCCAGTCTGTTTTTTCATTTTTGTCCTTAGTGACTAGCGTTCACGCTCTTTTTTTCTTTTTAGCTGACAGCCCAGTCCTTTGCCCTTGCAGGGGCCCTTTTTCCCCCGATGGCTGCCAGCGGGTTTAAAAAGTGTGATCGGTGCACGAAACTAATGTCTCTCACTGACGCACACGACTGCTGCCTCCAATGCCTTAGGCTCGACCATGACCCCGTGGTCTGTGGCCCGTGCAAAAAGATGTCTTCCAAGGCATTGAGGAGCAGACAGCAGCAACATGACAGGATTTTTCCCGAGTCTGCACCCGCCCGGGCCCGGACCTCATCAAAGGCCTCGACCTCTCGGGAGCTGTCTGATCCCGAGCAGCGTTGGGTGTCCTCTGAAAGGGGGTCTCCCTCACGGGAACACCGGAGGAATAAAAAATCCGTGAGGGTGGTGTCGTCTGAGAGCTCCAAATGGCCTGGTCCCTCACGGGCTCGGTCGTGGAGCCCAGCTCACTACCCTGGATCCTCGAAATCGGAGAGGCCTGCCAAACTCCCTCGAAAGGACCCGGAGATGCCAAGGAAGGTAAGCACTGTCCTCGTTGTTGACTCTCCCCCAGGAGACCCGAGCCGGGGGCTGGGGAGCCTCCTGAGCTCAGTCTCAGGTTGGCGGCTTTGGAGTGCAGCATGTCTGCCTTCATGGACCAGCAGTGGACACTGATGGCCGGTCTGACACGTCCATCCGCCCTACCCACCGGGACTTCAATGACCAAGTCGATCCTGGAGGCCAAGCCGATCCTCAAGACAATAAGGTCTCGAGGCGATCCTCGGCCGAGGTTCCCATCGACCTACCTTCGGGACCAAGGTCATCGACACCGATTCCCTCGGTGTAGGGGTGGTCGAGACCGATGCCCTCGAGGTCAGAGCCGATCGACTCCTCCTCGAAGTCCGGTTGGGAGACGGAGGATGAGGAGTCCCCGGGCACCCACCGTACCAAGTACGTCCTGTCAGACTCCCCGGGATCTGAGCCTTGCAGACGGTCATCCCCGGAGGACACCAGGTTCTTGGACTTCATCCGGGACATAGCAAAGGCTTTGTCATTCTCGGCGGATGCCGAGGAGGAGCCTCGAGCTGAGGAGCTCAAGGTCCTCCAGTATGACTTTCCTCCAAAGGAAGCCCTTACTGTACCGGTGCCCCCCATTCTGGAATGGTTGATGCTCCAAATGTGGGATACACCGGCCTCGATGCTGGTCCTCAGCAGGCAAATCGACTCGATCTATCGAGTTCGCAAGTGCCCTGGGTTCCAAAAGGCACAGCTGCCGCACAACTCCATGGTTGTGGAATCGGCCATGTGCCGGCTCAAGAGCCAGAAGACGCACTCCTCAGTGCCTCCTGGCCGGGAGGCCCGCAACATGGATGCTTTCGGCAGAAAGTGCTACCAGGGTTCAATGCTGTCATGCCGAATCCAGACGTACCAGCTGTACATGGGCATGAACCTGCAAGACCTGGCAAAGGAGATTGCCGGGTTCTCTGCTGGTTTCTTCAAAGGACCTTTGCAGCGCTTCCAGGTTTTGTCCACTGGGATCCGAGAGTGCTCAAAGTTTGACTCGAGCAGCCTATGACGGCTTTGAAGCTTCAGCCCGGGTAGCAGGAGCCGGCATCAGTGCATGACCCTAGGCATGGCTACAGTCGTCAGACCTGGAGTCATGGGTTCAGGACAAGCTGGTCGATGTCCCTTGCCGGTGTGAAAACTCATTGATGCGGAATGGCGCGGTATATAAGAGAATGTAAATAAATAAATAAAACCTCTTTGGCAAGCCCATGATTGAGAAGGCTGCCAAGATTGAGTCCGAGTACCTGAGCCGGAAAAGACTCGAGAAGACAACCTCTGCCCCTTATAAGAAGGGGGGTTAGGGTAACAAGCCATTTTTCTCGAGGAAAGGATCAGCTTACTGAAACTACCCCACGTATCAGGCTTCCCCAGCTCCCCAGCAGGGGCAGCAGGCCAAGGGATGGGGCAAGACCTGCGTAAGCAAAAGGCCCCCAAGTCCCTGGCTCCGGCCCAGCCTGGAGAGGGCTTTTGACTCCCAGAGCATAGTCCTTATCTCAAAGGAAGCAAGGCCATGCACAGGAGGGAGGCTGACCCTGTATGCCCACAGGGTGGCCAGCCATTACAACAGACATCTGGGTTCTCCAGATAGTCCAAATGGGCTATCAGTTAAATCTCATCCAGGTGCCTCCCTCTTACTTTCCAGGGGAGCCTCTCAGACCCCCTCTTCACAGGGACTTCCTCATGAAGGAATTAGCAGGTCTTCTCAAGGATCAGGCAGTAGAACAGGTGCCCCACCACCTGCAGGGCACAGGCTTCTACTCCAGGTACTTTCTGATACCAAAGAAAACTGGAGGCCTAAGACCTATCCTCGACCTGCGAAACTTAAACAAGTTCCTGGTGTGGGAAAGGTTCAAGATGCTTTCCCTTGGAATATTGCTGCCTTACCTCCACCAGGGAGACTGGCTATGTTCCTTAGATCTCAAAGATGCATATACACACATCTTGATTCATCCAGACCACAGACAATACCTAAGATTTGTAGTGGGAGGAAACTATTTTTAGTACAGTGCTTCCCTTTGGCCTAGCCTCGGCACCCAGGGTATTCACAAAGTGCCTTGCGGTACCTTTCTAAGGACTCAAGGGGTATTCGTCTTCCCCTACTTAGACGACTGACTCATCAGAGCCCAGTCAGCTCTAGAAGCCCAACAGGCCACGTCCCGCACTATCCAGTTGCTTCAGCACCTAGGCTTTGTGATCAACTACACAAAGTCCACTCTGGTTCTTTCTCAAGAACTGGCGTTCATAGGGGCAAGGTTAGACACCCTTCAAGCAAGGGCTTATCTACCAGAGGAAAGGGCTCAAAGGCTGGTAGCCCTAGTGCAGCAAGTGAGTCGCAGATCCTGCATCTAAGCAAGACACTTTCTGTGCCTTCTTGGTCACATGGCCTCCACAGTACATGTGACACCCAATGCTCGGCTTCACATGAGAACAACTCAGTGGTGCCTCAGGGACCAGTGGACACAAGCCACAGGCAGACTCAGGGACAACATCAAGGTGTCCCATTGCCTGATACAGTCTTTGAAATGGTGGCTTCAACCTCACAACCTTCTGGAGCGAGTGTCTTTTCAGCCTCCCACGCACTCGAGGGTGCTGACCACGGATGCATCCCTACTGGGATGGGGTGCGCATTGCCAACTGGTCTGCACTCAAGGTGTGTGGTCTCAGTGAGAGAGCACACAACAAATCAATCTCCTAGAGCTTCGAGCGATCCTCCTGGCTCTTCGGACCTTCTGCCAAGCCCTGGCTCATCAGTCTGTCTTAATTCAGACAGACAATCAAGTAGCGATGTTCTATGTGAACAAACAAGAAACCCTGGACCTATGCTCCTTCGCAGTCAGCCAGTGTATGTTCCTCAAAGCGGTTTACTTGCCAAGTCAGGAGAACTTCCTAGCAGACAAGCTAAGCAGAATTCTCCAGCTGCACGAGTGGCAACTGAATCCCAATGTAGCCCAGCAACTCTTCCAGTGCTGGGGGTGACCATCCATAGATTTGTTTGTGAGCCCTCAAAATCACCAGTTGTCCCATTTCTGTTCCAGACAGCCACACCCACACAGGGTGGCTGCAGATGCTTTCCTAATATCCAGTCAGTGGGCCTTCTATATGCGTTTCCTCCCACACCATTGGTGGCTTGGACCTTATTCAAAATCCTTCAGGACAAGGCCTCGGTCATCCTGGCAGCCCCCAGGTGGCCGAGACAGCCTTGGTTTCCACTCCTCCTGCAACTAGTGGCGGAGACTCCAATTCCTCTGGAATTTCTGCCCTATCTTCTGTCGCAGGAAGGGGCTCACTTCTGCATCCCAACCTCAGGTCCCTCCACCTGATGGCATGACTGCTGAAAGGGTAGTCCTTGCACCACTTCTTCTCCCAAAAAAGATAGAGGATGTGCTGATGGCCTCTAGAAGGTAACTGACTAGAAAAACCTACGCATTTAAGTGGCGTAGGTTTGAGGTATGGTGTACTCAGCAGAGTGAGAACCCATTCTCCTGCCAGGTGGCTGTGGTGCTGCAGTACCTGCTTCACCTTTCCAATTTAGGCCTCAAGTCAAACTCGGTCTGTGTTCACCTTAGTGCTTTATCAGCACACCACTCTCCAGTGGAAGGGCAACCTCTCTCTGTACACCCCTTGGTGTCCAGGTTCCTGAGAGGTATGCTTCTGCTGAAACCCCAGGTTCGCCTCCTGGCGACCGAATGGAATCTGAATGTGGTCTTGCAGCAGCTCACTCGCCCACCCTTTAAGCCGATGGCTACATGCCATCTTTGCTTCCTTTCTTGGAAGACGCTTTTCTTGGTGGCACTCACATCGGCGAGACGAGTGAGTGAGCTGCAAGCTCTGGTGTCCGATAGACCATTCACACGCACGCACCCCAAGTTCTTGCCGAAGGTGGTCTCCTCTTTCCACCTCAACCAGGAAGTTGTGCTTCTGACCTTCTTTCCCAGACCCCATGCCAGCCATGCAGAAGCAGTTCTGTATACCCTGAACTGTAAGAGGGCATTGGCCTTCTACTTGGAGCATACGCGGGGGTATCAAAGAACTCCTCAGCTCTTCGTCTCCTATGGCCCCAGTAAGCTGGGGATGCCTGTCTCCAAGCGTACGTTGTCCACCTGGGTGGCAGATTGCATCGCCTGGGCATACGGGGCGGCCGTTCTCCCATTGCAAGATCGAGTCATGGCCCACTGGGTCAGGGCTAAGGCCGCATCAGTGGCTCACTTCCTATCTGTTCCGCTGGCAGACATCTGTTGGGCCGCAACCTGGTCTTCAAGCCAGACCTTTGCAGCCCATTACTGCCTGGATAGGGAGTCCCAATGGGACAGTGCTTTCGGCCAGGCTGTACTCTGTAATCTGTTCGAGGTTTAGGCAACTCCTACCCTCCGGCCCTTTTGGTGTCAGGCTACTGGAGTGTTACGTTCTCAGTTGAATTTCTATCATGGCTATTGCGGCTCTTCTATTTTTTCAGTTATGGGTTCTCAGTAGCTTATAGCTAGGGAGTCCCATATGTGAGGACTGACTTCCTGCTTGTTCCTGGAGAAAGCGTAGTTACTCACCTGTAACAGGTGTTCTCCAGGAACAGCAGAAATCAGTCCTCACGACCCTCCCTCCTCCCCTGGAATTGCAGTCCTTTGATTAATTTTATCCTTTTGCTGTCTTTTTAGCTATGTCATTTGACTGAGCAAGATGGCACCCTTGGGCAGGAAGGGGACCGCATATGCGTGATGCAGTCCCAAAGGCTTTCTTCGAAAGCTGGGGATTTGCTCCACATGGGGGTTCCATCGATGTCACCCCTATGTGAGGACTGATTCCTGCTGTCCCTGGAGAACATTTGTTACAGGTGAGTAACTACGCTTTACCCTCACTGGTGTAGATACTTTCCTGGGCCCCAGACCTCCCAACCCAAACAGGTCCCTCGCCAACAGCAGCAACGTGAAAGTCTCAAAAGGCACAGCTAGCTCCTCAGCCAAAACCTGGGGCAGGGGTTTGACTGGCTATGCTGTGCAGAAGTCAGTCTTCCAATGACCATAGTAGAAAATCCTCTGGTTGGGGGAAGGCTCACTCTTTTAACACAAAGGTGGCTTCTCATAACCTCAAACTCATGGGTTCTACAGATCATCAAAAGCGGTTACCAGCTACATTTATTGCAACTACCACCAAATTGCCCCCGAGGGTGCATCATCTCGACCCTCTGCATCAGGAACTGCTTTGGAGAGAATTTATTTATTTATTTATTTAATAGTATTTCTATGCCGCCTTATCTTACAATCAAGGCGGTATCACAGGAAAACAATCACCACCCTCTTCTCTGATCTTGTAATCAAGCTTCTACCACCAGAGCAAAGATGTTGGGGGTTTTATTTCAGGTACTTTTGATACCCAAGAAAATGGGGGGATACCATCCCATTCTAGACCTAAGAGATCTGAACCTGTACTTAGTAAGAGAAAAGTTCAGAATGATTTCTCTAGGCACCCTGCTTCCTTGCATTAAAAAAGGAGATTGACTATGCTCCCTGGATCTAAAGGATGTCTGTACCCACATACTGATACATCCAACTCACAAGAAGTATCTCAAATTCATCCTGGGGGGCACAGCACTTCCAGTACTGAGTGTTACTGTTTGGCATGTCCTCATGGTACTAGCTTCTTACTTACAAGCATGGGGAGTGTTTGTCTTCCCCTATCTGGACAATTGGCTGATCAAGAGTACCACTTCAGACGGGAGTCCAAGAATCAACACGATTGACCTTTCGGATGTTGGGACTACTAAGGTTTGTTGTAAATTACCCACTGTCGACTCAGGCGAGAGTCTTCCTGCTGCATGACCAACTTCTCAGATTGACAGGACTCATGCGGGAAAATCAATTGAATCAGCAAGTAACAGCTCACAAGATGTTTACTGTACTAAGCCACATGGTCTCTACAGTGCAAGTCACACCCTTTGCAAAAGTTCCAAATGAGGCAGGCTCAGTGCACTCTGAGGATTCAATGGGTCCAGGCCATGGGTCAACTCAGGGATCATCTGTGTGTCACCGCCCCTCTCATTTAGTCATTACACTGGTGGACAGTCCACCACAATTTGTTCAAAAGTCTTCCTTTCCAAATTGCTCCACCCCATAAAGTTCTGATGACAGATGCATCCAAGCTTGGGTGGGGGGGCTCATCTCAATGGGTTGCACACCCAGGGCAATTGGTCCATCCAAGAATTGGTCCTTCAGATCAATTTCTTGGAACTAAGCACAGTAGCAAATGCTCTAAGGGCTTTCTGAGATTGACTGGCCAACCAAATTGTTCTGATTCAGACTGACAGGTTGCCATGTTCTACATCAACAAGCAGGTGGGAATGGGTTTGTATCTCCTGTCTTGGGAAGTATTCAGGTTGCGGAAGTTTGCCATCATGCATGGGATGGACTTGAGAGCCATGTACCTGCTAGGCAAGCAAAACACTTTGGCATACAGACTGAGTCAAGTCCTCCAGCCACACCAGTGGATGTTGGACAGTGCGATTGCGACTTGTATCTTTCGAGAGTGGGGCACCCTCTCGATAGATCTATTTGCCCAAGTGGATCAGTTCGCTCCAGAGTAAGATCACATAGCAGACTAGCATCATATGCTTTCCTCCTTCACTGGGGGGAGGGTCTTCTGTACACTTATTCTCCAATAGCTCTCATTGCGAAGACCCTCCTGAAACTCCAAACAGACAGCGGCATGATGGTCCTCATCACTCCCTACTAGCCCAGACAGCCGTGGTTTCCTCTCCTGCTACAGCTCTCCAGTCAGGAGCCGTTATGACTCATCCATATGCCCAATCTAATACACAGGAGGGTCGGACGATGTTGCACCCCAATATTCAGTCCTTGGCCCTCATGATGTGGATATTGAGAGGTTAATGTAGTCTGAGCTCAACCTGCCGGACAGTGTAGCCAAAGTCAAGGAGGATCTCTACAAGTAAGTCTTACTCTTGCAAGTGGAAGAGGTTTGTTGTCTGATGTGAGGGCCCAGCCCTAGATCCTTTCATCTGTTCCACAGAAAAGCTGCTTGAATATATTCTACAGCTTTCCGAGTCTTGACAAGTCCAACTCCATAAGGTCCACCTCAGTGCAAGTAGAGTTTACTATCAAGGTGTGGAAGGCAAGTCTCGGTACAGCCTTTAGTTGTTTGCTTTAGGTGGGGCTTGCATCTCTTGAAGCTTCCCTATAAGCTTTCCACAATGTCTTGGGATCTCAATGTGGTTCTTGCGTAGCTCATGACAGCTCCCTTTTGTGCCGTTCAATTCCTATCCACTGAAGTTCTTGACCTGGAAGGTATTGTTTCTGGTGGTGGTCACTTCAGCACGCAGAGTGAGCAAGATTCAAGCTCTAGTGGTTTATCCACCCTACACCAAATTCCACTATAATAAAATGGTCATTTGTATTCATCCTAAATTCTTTATAAAAGTGGTATCGGATTTCCACCTTAATCGGTCAATTATTCTTCCAACATTTTTCCCGAGACCTCATGCATACAAAGGGGAAGCTGTATCGCACATGTTGAGCTGCAAGTGAGCCTTTGCCTTCTACTTGGAGTGGAGACAAGCCCATAGACAGTCCATCCAACATTTTGTTTCTTTTGACCCCAGCAGGTTGCCATTTCTAAACGCTCTCTTTCAATTTGGCTAGCAGACTGCATCTCTTTCACTTATGCCTAGGCAGGCCTTAGCCTTGATGGTCATGTCACAGCTCACAATGTCAGAGCTATGGCTGCGTCTGTGGCCAATTTATGCTTGTTCTTCATGGAAGAGATCGGCAGGGCTACAACGTGGTCATCAGTCCACACATTTACATTTCACTACTGCCTAGACAGGGATTCCTAACGTGACAGAAATTTCGGCCAATCTGTACTCAGGAATCTGTTCAGAGATTAGAATCCAACTCCACCTCTCCTAGGCCCATTCTATAATGTTCAGGCTCTCCATCCCCCCCTAGGCCCATTCTAAAATGTCCAGGCTATCAAAAAAGAAAAGGGAAGAAAGAATCATTGCTATTGTACATACTTGGCCACCAGGCCTGTTGCCATGTTGCTGTTGAGTTTTGCCCCTGTTGGGCTTCTCGGTGGCCTCCTTGGTTTTTGGTAGCCTGTAGGTTGGGAGTCCCAAATGTGAGGACTCGTTCCTGCTAGTCCACGGAGAAAAGGTAGTTACTCACTTGTAGCAGGTATTCTCTGTGGACAGCGGGAATGCATCCTTGCATCCCCCCCCCCCCCCATCTCCCCAAGAAGTTGCATTCTGCTACAGCTATATTTATAGACTGAATTAAGACTGTGCCACAGCAGCAGGCAGGAAGGAGGCATGCAGGTGCAGTGGAGCCTCCCAAAAGCTTCCAATAGATTTGATTGAGATCTAAAATCATATTATGTTGCTGACATTTTTTTATAGGCTCATTTGAAAATACACAGAATTGAGCCAACGCCACTTTAAGCATATTCTCCCTTCTGGTAACTGTCGTCCACACATCTTTTAAGGATACTTCTTCCATATCAGACACTGAGATATCAAAGTTAGTCACAGAAGCAGGCGATAAAACAGACTGAAGATACCAAAGACCAGTGTAGGAGATAGTAAAACTCACAGCTCCAGGGTACTCCAGAGGCCTAGAAACTCTTGGAGCTTGCCCCTAAGAGAATCACTTCTGTATTCAGGGGCAGGATTCCAACAGTTGTTGCAGGCTGGTGGGGAGGATGTGAATCCCGGAACTCAGAGAAGCCTCAGACATAGATGATCCTCCAACCACCAAAGAAATGCACTCTTTAGACTAATTAACAGTACCCACAATATGAAGATCCCTAGAACCCTTGATCGAAGACCTCGTTGCAAGAACTTTGTTTGTACCTTTTTTCTTTCCCATCTCCTGGTGAGAGCAGTCCTTTCTGAACACACAGGTGAGAAGGTGGTGTCAAAAGCAGCAGAAAAGTCAAGGATGAGGATTGAGTAAAGGCCCTTGGATTTTGCTAGGAACAGGTCACTGGAGACTTTGTCAAGAGCTGTTTCAGTAGACTGTAAAGGATGAAAGCTAGATTGTAATGAATCCAGAAGAGCTTGAGAGGAGAAAAAGTCAAGGTAACTGTAGTGAACTGCACATTCAAATAGTTTAGAAATGAAGGGGAAGAGAGAGATGGGTCGATAATTAGATGGAAAGGTAGTGTCTAGTGAAGGTTTACCATTCTACTCCAATCATGAATTTATAGATCTCTATCATATCTCACCTCAGTCATCTCTTTTCAAAGTTGAAGAGCCCTAACCTTTTCAGCCTTTCCTCGTAGGGGTATCCTTCCATCCCCTTTACCATTTTGGTGGTTCTTCTCTGTACCATTTCAGGCATGGTAACTTCCCTACATCTTTTTCAGTAAAGAACCTAAAGCAAAGAATTCATTCATTCTCTCTACTATTGCCTTGTCCTCCCTTAGTGTTAGTTTATTTATTTAGTTAAATGGTTTTTATATACCACCCCTTCCAATGATCAGGGGCGGTTTACAATGAACAGATCTCCCCTTTTACCCTTCATCTAATGGTCAAACTGACTCACAGGTGTTTTGCTGCAAATGTACTTGAAAAGTTCTTTATTATACGTTTTTGCTTCCACGGCAAGCTATTTTTCAAATTCTGTCAAAAAATTGCCAACATAGTTTAAAGTTGAGGTCGGAGAGGCTGTTGTAGCCAAAAAAGCATCTTTCAGGAAATGGAAAAAGGGACCAAATGACAAAAATGGGAAACAACATAAGCACTGGCAAGTTAGATACAAGGCACTGATGAGGCAGCTCTTACTACATCCTCCAGTAATAAATTCCAGAGTTTGATTACACGTTGAGTGAAAAAAATATTTTCCCTTATTAGTCTTAAATAGGTTACCCTGTAGCTTCATTGCATATCCCCTAGTACTTTTATATTCTGATGATGTAAACAATCGATCTACGTTTACCCGTTCCACTCCATTCATTAATTTAAAGACCTCTATCATATCTCCCCTCAGCAGTCTCTTTTCCAGGTTGAAGAGCCCTAACTTTTTAGCCTCTCTTCATAGGAGTATCCTTCCATCCCCTACACCATTTTGGTGGCTCTTCTCTGTACCTTTTCTAATAATGCTGTATCCTTTTTAAGATACGGCGACCAGAATTGCACAGAATATTCAAGGTGCAGTTGCACCATGGAACGATACAGAGGCATTATAATATCCTTTGTTTTATTTTCCATTCCTTTCCTTATGATACTTAGCATTCTGTTTGCTCTCTTGGCCGCCGCTGCACACTGGGCAGAGGGTTTTAACATGTTATCCACGACGACGCCTAAATCTTTTTCTTGGGTGGTGGTTCCCAATGTGGAGCCTTGCATCGTGTAACCATAGTTTGGGTTGTTCTTTCCTAGGTGCATAACTTTGCACTTCTCCAATTAAATTTCATCTGCCATTTGGATGCCCAGTCTTCCAATTTAACAAGATCCTCTTGCAATTTTCCACAATCCTCTTGGGTTTTAATAACTAAATAGTTTTGTGTCATCTGTAAATTTGATAACCTCGCTCATTATTCCCTTTTCCAGGTCATTTATAAATATGTCAAAAAGCAGCAGACCCATCACAGATCCCTGGGGTACTCCACTATTTACCTTTTTCCATTGGGAAAATTGGCCATTTAGCCCTACCCTCTGCTTTCTATCTTTTAACCAGTTCCTGATCCACAATAGTACATCATCTCCTATCCCATGACTTTTTAGTTTTGCCAAAAGTCCCTGATGAGGGACCTTGTCAAAGGCTTTCTGAAAGTCCAGATACACTATATCAACCGACTCACCTTTGTCTACCTGTTTATTCACACCTTCAAAAAAACATAACAGATTAGTAAAACAAGATCTTCCTTGTCTAAAGCCATGTTGGCTGTCTCCCATTAAGCCATGACTATCTACATGCTGTGTAATTTTGTTCTTTATGTTGGTTTCTACCATTTTTCCAGGTACTGACATCAGGCTCACCGGTCTGTAGTTTCCTGGATCACCTCTGGAACCCTTTTTAAAAATTGGCATTACATTGGCCATCCTCCAATCTTCAGGTATTACAGATTATTTTAATGATAGTTCACAGATTACTAATAGCAGGTATGCAATCTCATATTTCAGTTCTTTCAACACCCTTGGATGTATACCATCCGGTCCAGGTCATTTGCTACTCTTCAGTTTATCAAATAGTTGTAATACATCTTCCCGGTGTAGTGATATTTCTTTTAATTCTTCCGCAGTATCACCTTTAAATATGACTTCAATCATGGGTAAAATCCCTATCTCCAGGAACAAGCGGGAATGAGTCTTCACATATGGGTACGTCGGTACCGACGGAGTCTGCACGGGAACGCTCCCCAGCGTCCAATCAGAACGCTTTTGGGAGCATCCCAACACGCCTGCGTGCTGCCTTCCCGCCTTTCCCAACTGCCTCTCCTCAGTTTTCGTTTTTCCGCGGAGCCGGCAGGACGTCCTCCTGTCATCGCAGAAAATTCTTCTTTTGTTTTTTGGTTTTCTTGTGGTCGCGTCTGCCTTCCCCGACGCCACCGGTACCGCCGGTGTTTCTTTTCTTTTTTCTTGTAAATTTTCCTTTTTAAGGAATACTTTTTTCCTTGTTAGTGCCTGACGGTTTTTTCGGCCTGCTAGGCCTACTCACTTTCCTTCATGGAAGCGCCAGCCACTATCCCTAAGAAATGTTCAAACTGTAGCGGTACAAAATTGATTTTAGACACTCATAATTGGTGTCTACCCTGCTTGGGTCCTGACCACTATCCGCTGGAGTGTCTCTCCTGCAACAGTATAGTCGGAAGAAGTCTTCAGCATCGAGTTTACCTCGATACGCGGTCCCCATTCAACTTCAGGGCACCGACCACCATTTCTTCTTCACAGGATCAGGTAACCCAAAAACAGTCTGTTAAGACTAGCCAGTCCTCGAGTGGTAGATCTCATGCACAGCATAGAGATGCCTCTGGCCTTACCCTCGAGGACACACTGGCTTTAAAACCCCAGTGGGAGTCTTCAGCCTCCAAATCCTTAATGGGGTTTCAGGTTGTTCCTGAGGTTCACCCCTCTCTGAACATACCTGAGCCATGCTCGGTGGTGGCATCCGCTTTGAGCGGTACCCATACCCTGGCATCGGCAATGGTGTTGGATGAAACATTCCTCACCGAAGATCGCAGTCTGGCGCCCTCGGTTTCTTCGGGCCCGTTAGAGACGCTGCAGACCGATCTTCCAGTATCGGTATCGATCCCGGTAACGGTACGGGTACCGACGTCGGTACCCTCCAGATGTGTATCAATAGACTCGCTTCCTTCGATGCCGAGTCTGGAATCGATCTCCAGTCTGGATGACTGGGTACCGACTCGCCTTGGTACCGACACCAGACGGTACCGAAGGCACGGTTCCGATAATCCATGTCGGGCACTCTTGGTTTTTTCGGTACCGTTAGAGCTGTCACCGACTGGTCTTCATGTATCGGTATCGGATACGGTACCGGAGTCGGTACCGTTATCCGCATTAGCATCGCTGTTGGTACCTTCCATGCTTGTTTCAACAGGCTCGCTTCCCTCGGTACCGAGTTTGGAATCGATCCCTAGCATGGACGATGCGCTACCGACTGCTTGTGGTCCCAACCTCCTCCGGTACCGGCGACCATCCTGTAAGAACAATCCGATGCTCCACCCCTTAGGGTCTTCTGTTCCAATGGATTTGGATAGATCCCTGGGTGCCAATGCTAGTTCTTCAGCAGATCTAGCCTGTCCTCCTCTTTCTAGAGGACTTCTCTCTGAAGATTTTTCTTTTCAAGCATTCCTGCTTGATATGGCAAAGTCACTTGCCATTTCTATACCTGGTCAAGATCCTGCACCAGGGAATACAGAATCTCTGTATATTCCCTGGAGTCCAAAGGAGGACATCTTGCTTCCTTTGCATCAAACCTTTCAGGATCTGCTCTTTCGAATGTGGGAAACTCCTTTAACGGTATCCCCACCTTCTAGGGCAACTGATCTTCTATACAAGGTGCCTCCTTCTCCAGGTTTTCAAAAGACTCAACTTCCTCATCATTCCATTGTTGTAGAATCAGCAATGAGGCGTGTTAAGAGTACTAAAAAGCACTCTTCTTATCCGCCAGGTCGTGAGTCTAAGACTTTGGATGCCTTTGGACGCCAAACCTTCCAGGCATCCATGCTTTCAGCAAGAATCCTCTCATATATTTTCTATATGGGATTATCTCTTGAAGAAGTCACAAAGAAATTACTACGTTTGACCCCTTTTCTTCAAGAGCCCAAAAGAGCAGACTATTCCTTATTGGTTAGTCATGCTCAAAATATCTCTAGGTTCCTTACTCGTGCTTCCCTAGACTCCTTTGAGTCTGTTAGCAGAACATCTACTATAGATATAGGGGCACGACGTAAAGCCTGGCTCCAAGTTTCAGACTTGGACAAATGGGTACAAGAAAGACTGGGAAATTTATTTATTTATTTATTTGCAGTCTCTTTTATACTGCGCTATTCGACAGTGCGGTTTACAATGAACATAAGAGTTGCACATCTCAATTTCGTGATTTGTGCTTACAGTGAAACAGGTATAATAACTTGGGTATACATTAAACAGTAAAATTAAACTTGGGTATGCATTACGCAGGTATAACAGGTAAAATAGGGTATAAATAACCAGTCCCTTAACAAGGAGACACGATGAATAAATACAGTCTACTTTATGCAACAATATGCTTGCACTGGAGAAAATCTCTTTAACAAGGAGTCTTTACTCCAAGCTGCTCAGTTAACCATTGACATTGCTGTTTTCAGAAGCTTGTCTACGCCTTCCTCTTTCCCAGTTGGTAGGAAATTTCCTAACAAACTTTGTTCCCCCAAGGGGAAAAAGTTTTATCCATCTTCTACCCATCATACAGATGTTCCCAGACAGGGGAAACATCAAACCGGGCTAAAGAAACCACAACCTCAACAGGTTCAGCAAACCCAGCAGTCGCAGGGTTTCTGATAGATTATCATTACATCTCCTGTTTGGGGGTTAGAGTCTGTAGTCTGCTTCTTTTCACTTGAAGCATCTACACTAATTTCATCCTAAATTCTCATGGATCTCTTTTCATGAGACATCCTTTCTTTTTGCTCTAAGAGTTTTTATGATGATCATGCCTATAGTTAACAGGTTTCTCTTCCTCCTACTGGGAAAAAGAGGTGTAACAACTATCAATAAGACAGTTTTCCCTGTACTAGCATGTATCATCTTACCTTTCAGAGACTTACTACATCGTCAGTCTCCTTCAACTCTGTCTTACCTGCCCTCTTACTACAACATTCGGTTTGTAAGAGTAGTTCTATTACACTGGTAAGCCCCTATGGTTCTCTACCTATTCCAGGAAGAGGTTTCCTTTCCAGAGTTGTCTCCCCCTTTCACATTCTTACTTTAGGGCAGCTTATCAGACAATAAGGAAGTCTTACCACTCCTGCTTATGTCTGTTGTTTCTTTTTCCAATTTAAAAAAAAAAAAAAGAGATTTTTTTCCGCTGCCCTGGTAATTGCTGCAAATGCAGCAGTTCCTAGTGGTTAAACCACTACTTCTGTTCACCACACAACCAGGGTTTGTCCTCCATAGAAATCCTTTCGGCCTGGGTAGTAAACCCAAAACAGGTTATCAACCTTTTTTGGAAACCCTATTATCACAGGCTTGTTGGTTTGACTTCTATTCTTCGCCATCTCCAATTCCCTTGTTTTTGGCAGAATAGTTTGTTACCTACTGGCTTTAAGCAGCCAGTTTTTTCTTCTAACCAACCTGCAACATGCTCTCTGCAACTCTACAGAGTAGCTTTGCACTATGGGCCCTTGCTAGAGAGCATTAGTATCTTGTCTAGCACATAATCCCAGATGGTTAGGAGGGGTTCACCCAGTCATGCTCCCATGACTGGTAGGTGTTCCCTACCCTTACCATCTCATGTAAAGTCTCTTTTCAAAACAAAGGACACAGGCCTTACGTCACGTGAAAACCTAAAGAATGGCCAATTCCCTGGCTTGGTCCACATCTTCTTTGGACTTCTCACCAGGGACAAACTCCCTCCACGGGACAGACTCATGCACCAAGTTCAGCTCTCCCCAGGCGGACAACAGCCGAAGACTCAAGAAAACAGACATCACCCTAACAGAACATCACAAAAAAACAACATGCACGCCACATACTTCCTACCACTCTACCTACTCGTCACACAACTCCTCCCACCAACCACACACACCTCCACTACCCACAAGCAAACACAACATGGCACCCTCCAACTGCATTGCCATATTTAGAACCACAGCACACACACAAAGAGACACTCAGAACTCACCAGGCAAAGCGACCAAACAGACACAAACCAAACCCCCACACCTGCACAAAGGAAGCACATGTAACAGCAACCTCATCAACAAGGACAACAACGATTGAGCTCATAAACGCCAGATCCGTCTGCAACAAGATACACACTATTGTAGACCACATAGAAGAGCGCCAGCCCGACATAATATGCATCACAGAGACATGGCTCAACCCTACCGACAACGTACTACTCAACCAACTAGTACCGGACAACTACTCAGCGTACAACTGCCCACGCACCCACAAGCGTGGAGGAGGAGTCCTGATAATAGCGAAAACAAAGCTAAAGTTCAAGACACTGAGCCTCACCGATACACAGCAATGTAACACAATTAGCATCAAGAACAAGAACATTGCAATCTGCCTAACCTACAGAGCACCCAGAGCTCCACCCGATGAACTAGCCCTCACACTCGAAGAAGCCTGTGCCATAACAACAAACAACAAACCAGCGCTACTGATTGGAGACTTCAACCTCAAGTCCACCAATGCCAAAGACGCAGAGGCCTTCCTTCAAGCAATGAACTCATTTCAATTCACACAGATAGTCAATGCTCCAACGCACAGACATGGATCATCCCCAGACCTCATCTTCGCATCCAATTACCTAACATCAAGAGACCTAATTTCGCCACCCACCATTACCACAGTGCCATGGTCTGACCATTACTTAATCGAGACAAAGCTGCAATCTCAAGAGGACCAGACAAACAAAAGAGCTAGCATCTCACACACACAAAGACGATTCAAGCATTTCGACAGGGACGAATTCATACAAGACACAATACAACACTTGAACATTACTACAGACGACCTGGAGGAACAAGTTTCCAGCTGGAACAGCATTTTAGCTAACGCCGCCAAACCATCTGGCGGCGGGACCAAGAAACAACACCACAACAAGAGACAAAACAAACCATGGTACTCAGCAAAAATACGACAGGAAAAGAGGGAGCTCAGGAAGATTGAACGGAGATGGAGAAAAAAACAAAGCAACTGCCGACCAGCATCTTTACCTAACAAAGCAAAAACAATACAACGAACACATCAACCAATCAAAGAGGGAATTCCACACAAACATGATAAATACTTCCATCAACAAACCCAGAGAGCTTTTCGAAATAGTAAAGATCCTCACAAAAGAGCAAACAACAGAAGGGGAAGTACAAGTTGATCCACAGGAATTCGCCGACCACATCAAAAACAAATTTCACTCCACAAAGCGAACAACACCTAGTGGGACCACCAGGACGGACGTACACCACAGAACCTGGGGCACATTCTACTCACCCTCAACAGAACAGATATCCCACATCATTTCTACAATCAATACAAGCACTGCTCCTACAGACCCGTGCCCAGTGTCATGGGTCAAAGCCACCAAATCCAGCCTCATCCCCACCATACATAAAATGATACACAACTCGCTCACTCAAGGAATCATGCCAAAGCAACTAAAGCTTGCCTCAGTAAGACCAATCGCAAAGAAAACAACTCTCGACAAAAAAGATCCAGCAGCATACCGACCAATTTCCAGCATACCCTTCCTCGCAAAAATCATCGAAAAAATGGTTCAACTACAACTTCAGGAACACATCGACAAACACGAAACACTCGATGACAACCAACACGGATTTCGGCCCAACCATGGAGTCGAAACGCTACTGATCTACCTCTTCGACAGCATCCTAAGAATAATTGACAACACCAGGAATGGAATCGTAATGATCTTCATTGACATCTCCTCAGCCTTCGACACAGTAGACCACAACACACTCCTGGAAAGACTAAAGAACACTGGTATACACGGTATCACATTGAAATGGTTCCACTCATACCTAACCGAAAGACAACTACAGGTCAAGTTGGGACACAACACCTCCCGACCCATAAACGTCCAACAAGGAGTACCTCAAGGATCCGCACTCTCAGCACTCCTATTTAACATCTACATCCAACCAATATGCAACATCATGAAAGAGAACAACATTCAATACACAATATATGCAGACGACATCATGATATACACCCCGATATCAATCGACAACCCGGACTTCTCCAAGATAACAGACTGCCTCACCCAAATGGCGAGTTGGTGTCAAAACAACAACCTCGCAATAAACTACAACAAGACCGAAGCTTTAATCATCACTCGGAACCAAAGCTTCATACACCCACCAAATATAAAGATACAAAGCACTACTATACCAATAAGATCAGAAGTGAGATACCTCGGAGTTACTCTGGACAATAAACTCAATCTCAAGCCACACATAAACAAAACAATCCAAAAAGCCTACTACAAGATGCGAATCATCAGGAGACTGAAACCGCTCCTCGCCCCAGAACACTTCCGTACCGTCTGTCAAGCACTGATAACCCCACTACTGGACTTCTGCAATCCGATATACCTTGGACTACCGAAACAAGCCCTCAAACCACTCCAACTGGCACAAAACACTGCAGCACGAATCATATCAGGAACCGCACGACAGGAGCACATCACACCCACCTTAAAGGACTTACACTGGCTTCCAATCCGTGCACGCATCAGATACAAAACAATCATAAACCTATTTAAGATAAAACAGCACACATCAGCCAACAGCCTGCACACCCTCATACAACCAGACACCAGCACACGTCCCAGAAGAAAACATACACACAACCGAGTCAGCACCCCAAGTGAATACAAACACACACGCAAGGACACAACAGACAGAGCACTCTCCATGGCCGCTCCAACAATATGGAACAAACTACCGGACGATCTGAGGGCTACTACAGACCTCAAGGACTTTAGAAAACAGCTGAAAACCATGCTGTTCATAGAACACTATGGACACATCACATAACCTCAGAAAATGTATAACAGCACATGATACCGCCTAAACAATGTATGTATGGAATATGTTTTTTGCACCACTGTATATAGCCCACTCTGTACATAGCTCATACCAATCCAGCACACAATACAACACACACTCAACTTCACCCTCACTGCATGTATAACACACTCACTTTACTCGATTGTTTGCTGTGATACCACCTTGATTATTAAGATAAGGCGGTTTAGAAATACTGTTAAATAAATAAATAAAATAAATTTTCGTTGCAGCTCGTCCTTATATGCTTCCTTCCCAATACTTCATGGGAAGCTCATGTTCAACTGAAGGACGCATGATACCCATCTTGCCCTCATAGGCGGGTCAATATAGTATCTTATTCCAATGGCGTCTTCTATCTATTTACCATACTGGAATTCTAGAGAGATCTGGACTTGCTGCCTGCAGACTGAAGTTATCCTCTGCATTTTTCACATAGGCCATCCTGGTTATTCAAGAGCTCGAATTCTTAAAGGAATCTAGACTCCTCCTTGTCAGGGAGACCATTCCTCTGACTCTGTCAGTCATAACCAGGAAAAGAAGATTCTCTATGTATCTATTCAAGCAGGTATCACCCTTCTTGCTATTAGATGAATCTTTCTCTCTCCCCATATTCCTATGGGGATCTAGTTATATAGCCATGTCTCCATCTACATACGTGGAGACATGTGTCTATATGTCTACATATTTATATATATATATATGTGTGTGTGTATCTGTGTATCTTCTGCCCATGTATATCTCTGTATATATATGTATTTATAAATATATATATATATATATATATATATATTGAGATATATCTTTTAGGTAGATATGTATCTACGTACTTATCTGTCCTATATGACTCTGACAGATGGGCACTACCCCTATCAATGCTGTGCCAGCATGCTTAGGGTTCTACACATACAACCACTCCCTGTGGTAATTAGCAAATATTTTGTTTTTCTTACCATAACCTTTCAGGGTTAGATACCTCTGAAGCTCTCCATGTACCTTTTTCTTTCCTAATTGACCTCATTTAGGAAAGACATTATGGATCTTCAGTTAATCTAAAGCTGTAACACTTCATAAGTCTGTCCTTACTTTGTTATCGGATACAGGGGTCTTCCATACCCCTTCTCTCCTACATGGACTATTTCTATTGTCAGTCCAAATCGGTCAGACTTATTTTTCCTTTTGGTCCTAGGATTGTACTGTTCTTCGGCCAAAAGAGAAACATAGAAACATGATGACAGAAAAAGACCACATGACCTATCTAGTCTGTCCTTCCATAACAACTACAACAGTCCCCTTTTTACCTTTAGAGATCCTCTGTGTTTGTCCCATGCTTTTTTGAATTCAGTTACTGTCCTCATCTCTACCACCTCCACTGGGAGACTATTCCATGGATCCACTACTCTTTCTAGAGCTTAAGCTTTGTCTAATAGTACCTTCTGCGTTTCCTGCTGAAGCCCTACCTCACTGTACTACCCCAGTTTCCCCTGGGGCTATTTCTCACCCTGAAGGGTTCTGACCTCCACTTGTTTTTCCTACAGTTTATTACCTCTACTTCACAGTGAGGTACTCCTTGAGGATCTTCTACTGGCTCTTCTAACAGATCCATATGAACCTCAATAGACTTTTTACAATACCACCAAGGGAGGTCCATATTAGAATATTGCACTCAATATTTTTACTACTAAATGTCATCTATACAGGGTCTTCCTCTATAGAAGTCCTCTTCTAGTCCAGCTGTTTCACAGTCCTGTTCTAGTCCAGCTGTTCCACAGCACCTTTCTGTATTTCAACTCCTACCCTCCATCCCCAGGATACCTGAGGTTCTGAGGAGTAGCATGGCTCATTCTAGATTCGCAACATGCTAGGACTCCCTCCGGGCATCTTAGCTTGGGGAGTCCCCGTATGTGAAGACTCATTCCTGCTTGTTCCTGGAGATAGCACAGTTACTTACCTGTAACAGGTGATCTCTGGGAACAGCAGGAATAAGTCTTCATGACCCACCCACCTCCCTTAGGAGTTGCATTTCTCTATCTCTATCTTTCCCTTTCTCTCACTCTCTCTCTTGGTCTCGACTTTAAAACTTAACTGAGGAGAGGCAGTTGGGAAATGCGGGAAGGCAGCACGCAGGTGTGTTGGGATGCTCCCAAAAGCGTTCTGATTGGACGCTTGGGAGCGTTCCCGCGCAGACTCCGTCGGTACCGACGTACCCATATGTGAAGACTTATTCCTGCTGTTCCCAGAGATCACCTGTTACAGGTAAGTAACTGTGCTATATCTTCCTCAGTAAAGACCGAAGCAAAGAATTCATTCAGTCTCTCTGCTATGGCCTTATCCCCTCTTACTGCCGCTTTTACCCCTCTATCATCTAATGGTCCAACTGACTCTCTTACAGGTTTTTTGCTACGAATGTACCTGAAAAGTCTTTATTATGCGTTTTTGCTTACACAGCAAGTTTCTTCTCAAATTCTCTCTTTGCCTGCCTTATCAATGCCTTGCATTTTACTTGCCAGTGCTTGTGCTTTTTCCAGTTTTCGTCATTTGGCTCTTTATTCCATTTCCTGAAAGATGCTTTTTATGGCAACAACCTCTTTTTGTTGGAGCGCTAAATCGGAGGGGGCAGGGAAAACCAACCCCTCTTGGAAACAGCCGCTTCCTTTTAATCAAATATATATAAAACTGAACTTTGCAGCCACTTATCTGAACTTCAAAATGCTCCGTTGCTCCAATGGCACTTCTGCAGGAACCATGCCACGTTTCGGGTCTGCACTCTATGACCCTGCATCAGGTGGAAGCAAGCATGTTATCCTGCAGTCATGGAAGCAAGAAAATGAATCGGCAGACAGAATCCTTGAAAGTGGCGTCTGATGTCAGAATCAGCTGTGGAATGAGTGACAGGGTATAGGAACCAATGAAATACTCCTAACCACTTGAATAACCAATAGGAAGGAAAAAACCCTATTAAAATAAGGGAGCCCTTGCCACAGGATTAGTAGATGGAGTTGAAGGAATGTCACAAAGTGGAAACCCACAAAATACTTTGGGGTTAAGAAAGCAAAGTGTTCCATTCAAGAGCTGCATTCAGTCCATATGGTGTAACTGTATTCAAATGAAAAATCCATTGTTGCTCAGTTTTTTGTAAACTATGTTGTCTATTTCCTCTGCGAGGATCAGTTGGGACAAAATCCAAAATTCGTCAATGTAACTGATCAAAGGTGTGATTCTTTAAGAGGCAATGTTCCACAATCGGGGCTGTGAGAGTCTTAGTATGCAATCGTGAAGCATGCTCTGTTAAACGAACTTTTGCAGATCTAGTAGTGCACCCTACATAGTATAAAGAGCAAAGGCAAATAAGTAAATAGGCCACATAGGTGGAAAGACAAGAAGTGTGCCAACGGGAAAAAATCCAAACAGATACCCGTAGATCATACCATTTTTTACCCACCAGAGATGATGCACAAAAATGGCAGGAACCACATGAAAAGTGTCCCGGATCCTCTTGGGGTGAAATAGGATTATCCATTGTAGAAGCCGAATGAACAATACAATCCCTTAAATTTGCACGCCTAGTATAAGCTAACAATAAATGTTTGTTGCTAAAACAGGGGTGAAGCCCCAAAATTGGCCAAAATATGCGTATAATCTTGGAGACTGACGTAGCTCCTCCAATATAAGGCAAAATGCCAGTGATAGTGTCACCAGAAAACTGGGTAACCGTGGCTTGGGGTGCTGATGTAAGCAACCATTCACGGTGGGTAAATTGAGCCCGTTTGAAAGTGGCCTTAAGTATCTTCAAAGGCTAACCGCGATGCAACAGACGCTGTGTTAAATCCTCAGCATGTCTCTAAAAATCCTGTAAAGAGGAGCAATTGTGTCGCAAGCGTAAAAAATGGCCATAAGGGAGCCCCTATTTCAATTAAGGTGGATGGTAACTCTTGTAATTCAAATACGTGTTAAGTTGGACCGGCTTTCTGAAAAGTGAAGTACTAAAACCTTCTGGGATCAAGGTAACTGTGATGTCCAAGAACTGGATCTGAGAGAATACCAAAAAGCAGGCACAAAAAGAAGACTAGCGAATATTCAATTCAGATAAAACCCCTTTATTAGCCCCTATGCGTTTTGGCTCAAAAGCCTTCTTCAGGGGGTCTTTTTAGAGGAAAGCAAACCTCAAAAAAATAACAATAAATAAACATAATTTAAAAATGTATAAACATATTAGCCATCCAACATTTAAAAACAAAGTACTCAAAATATAAGACATACAAATTATAATAAATGTAATCATAATAATAAAACCTAAGAATGAAAACGCTCCTATACATGTACAATAATACATAAACATACCATGTATATTATACTGAAAAAATTCATGGCATAAAACGAAAAACAAATTACACAGGTACACTAAAAAAAATTTTTTTTAAACTGCCTCTGTTTCGATTGATTTTTACGTTTTTTGGTGCGCTGAATCCAAATCTGGTAACCAATTTGCTCCATCACGTACAGATTTTTTGCTACATTGGGTTAGCAGTTTGAGGTGAACGTTTCAGATTGAGTGCGATCGAGATAAAAGTTTCTTGGATGAATTCTTTATACTAATTGTTTAGTAGTTATTCAAATAAGAATAAAGAAAATTGTAACAAGGCAGCACATAAGAATAGAGTAATGTCAACAAAACACACTGTGATGGTAGCAAAATTGTCTGCACTTAAAACAGCCACATACATGTGCACAAACATTGAGCATATAAGAGCGAGGTTAGACACAAAGCAAAGCAAAGAAATGTGCAAAAAATGTTGTACAGGTATGTATGTAAGAATAGAAAACGCAAACCGCACCATTGCAATACATGAAGACAAACACCCGATGGTGTGAAAATAAAATTCTAATAAATGAGATCCGACACTGTGGTAATAACTAGCAAATTTTTATTTCAAAGTTTAGTAAAAACACAATATTTGTCAACACAGTTTAGATTTTAAAGTCATTCTTGGGTCAATCAATCTCCTGGTGGGCCCGTTTCTTCTTCCCCCGAATGCTTCTCTTGGTGCGCTGCTTGGCGTATTTTTCATCTGGGGTTTCCCGCAGCAGCAACCAGCAGAAATCAGCCATCATAGTGGTGTTCCATCTTCCTTGGTACCTTCTCTCTGCGTCCTTGATGTCCTGGTGAAACCTTTCACCTTGTTCTTCACTGTACGCCCCCAAGTTTTCGGGAAAGTAGTTCACATGGGAGTGCAAGAAATGGACTTTCAGGCTCATGTTACAGCCTTGTTCTTTGAAGGCATTGAGCATCCTGGCAACAATATCCTTATAGTTCTCATCCCGCCTGTTCCCCAAGAATTTGAGAACAACATCCTTGAAGGAATCCCAGGCTTCTTTTTCCTTCTCAGACATCGTTTCAGCGAATGCTCCATCTGAAATGAGTTTCCTTATATCAGGGCCAACAAACACTCCTTCCTTTAGTTTTGCTTCAGAAAGTCGGGGGAACTTTGAGCAAAGGTACCGAAAGCACTCACCATCTTTTGGAAGGGACTTGATGAATTGCTTAATGAGACCCAACTTAATGTGGAGAGGTGGTAATAGAATTTTATCACGAGGTACCAAGCTCTCATGAAGAACATTTTTCTCACCGGGTCTCAAATACTCCCGAATTGGCCAGTCTTTTTTCCCCCAGTGTAGGTCGCGGGCCCGGCTATCCCACAAGCAAAGGAAGCAGGGATATTTGGTGAAACCGGATTGCTGCCCTAATAGCATGGAAGGAATTTTAAAGTCTCCACAAATCATCCACTTATGCTCATCATAACGAATCTTCTGAAGAATCAGGGCCAAATTCTCATATTTTTCTTGGAGAATAACAGAGTGAGCAATAGGAACTGAAGCGAATGTGTTGCCATTATGAAGAAGAACACCTTTTATGCTGTCTTTTGACGAATCAATGAACAGCCGCCATTCAGCAGGATCATACTTGAGTTTAAACTTTTCCATCACTCCGTATATATCGTTGCAAAATACCAAATCTTCCTCTTTGCTGAAATACTTCAAAAATTGTGTCTCGCGGTTGCAGTACCAATAAAAAGTTGTTCCTGGTGACAATAGATTTTTCTGTTTAAGCCGAGAACCTAGCAGTTGGGCAGCATCTTTTGGGAGTCCTAAATCCCGGACTAAATCATTCAATTCAGCTTGAGAGAAAAGTTCAGGTTTCGGATCTGGTTCAGTTTCAAATTTGGAAGTACTGGACTCATCGGGAAAAGCCATCTGATGAGTCTCATCATGATCAGAACCGTCCACACAAATATGATCCAAAGATTTTGGTGGTTCAGGCACAGGTACTTCGTTGCTATGAGGCATAGGCCTAATTGCTGAGGGAAGGTTGGGGTAACTTATTACGTTCTTATTTTTTAAGTTGTATCCCTTCACAATGCAAGAGCAAAAATAGCAGTCACTGCTGTGGTCTCTTTGTTCACGCCACATCATAGGTATTCCGAAACGAAATGCTTGTTTTTTACCTTTCATCCATAAGCGTAGATCTTCCTCACATGTCTTGCACACTTTGTGAGGAGCCCACGGTTTGTCTTGATCGCCTAACTTCAAACCGAAATAGGCGAAATATACTTTTTTAATAAATGCAGAAATGTTCCTCTGCCGCTTTTTCACGGTATATTCCCCACAAATAAAACAAAAACTGTCCGGAGAGTTGATGCAACCTCTGGCTCTGTGTGCCATCACAAATACACAGCACTGCAAACTACAACTGTAGTGAACCACTTTGGAATAAAGCTGGATTACGACTGAGCAAACAAAAGGTAATAATGAACTTGCAAGAAACTGAAATTTGACAGGAACGTTCATATCGCAACCACCGTGTTTGAGCGAGCGAACGAGGCGAGGCGAACAGGAAAGAACATGCGCCAGCGCGAGTACTGGATTTAGCCCCCCGCCTCCCAATTGTCCTGTTAATGTATAAAATGAATACAAAACACTCTAAAATATCATGAGGGAGTGTTTCTAGTTAGTTAACCATTACAACCTCTATTTTGGGCCAAGAAAATAAACTGCAGTCGGCTAAAAAGAAATTATGTGAACATTCCTTATATGGGTAAGAAATCTAATTTTGCAAGAAAACGTGACATGATGGAACATTTTGGCTATTTTTCCTGGATTCAGCACCCCAAAATCTATAGGAATCAGTTGCAAAAATGAAGGCAGTTTTTTGGTAGTGTACCTGTGTTATTTAAATAACATGAAAACACAAGTAAAATATGCAATACAATCAAACCAAAATATTGATCATTGCTCATTATGCTCAAATAAATGATAACAAGAAAATAAATAATAATAATACATAAATAAAGTACACAGATTAATAGACTCCATGAAACATTAAATCCTATGTTCCAAAATACAAATAAAGGAAATGAGATGGAGAAACAGGGATGAGGAGGATACAGCAAAAAAGAAAAGTTCTTGACTATACCTTTAATGTCTTGTGGTACATACAGACCACTAAAATATAAAATGATAAGAGATAATAAAAGGATTTTTAAACAATAAACAGTAAAAAGATAAAATCACTAAGGCATGAGAGATTAAAATCAACCATTAATTATTACTACCTGTAATTATTGTATCAGTGCTAAAAGTTATTTTTAAAAAAGCTGTGTGGGGGGGGGGGGGGACATTGTCATATAATGTGTCTGAGAATGATAAATTACAGAGACACCAAGGGGTATGTTTACTAAACGGCGCACTTGTGCGCCCTAAAATGATGCATTTAAGTGCTCTTAAGCGCCCCGTACGCGTGTGTGTCACATTAACGGGCCCTGCACGCGTGCGCCAAAAACGCGCACGTTTGCAGGGCGCTCAAGTGCGATAGAGGCGTGGAAAGGCGAAATGAGGGCGGAGGAAGGCCCCCGAGGGGCGGAGAGACGGGGTCAATGGGTGGAATGTGGGAGGGGAGAGACTCCCCGCACAGGAGCGTGCCCGAATTTACAAGGAAAAAATACTGCGAGTGAAAAACTTGCGGTAGAGCGCATATAAAGGGAAGAGAAACAATTTCCGTCAGCAATGTACAGCAAAATAGGGGAAACCTAAAATTGTGAGCAGTGTGATACATGTGCACAGAACAAAATAGCAAATATGATATGAAAATGACCACAACACATTCTAAGAAAATTATAATCCAGCAGGGCAACAGTGATGTTAATGGGCAACCATACAAAACACTCCTAGGAAAGCTCCAAAAAAAAGAAATGATTTTTGGAAGGGTCTACGCTCCGTAGACTCATTCAAAAGCACTGCATTTTAATGGAGCATTCCTGGGAGTGTTTTCCAGGTTGCCCATTGATATCACTGTTGCGCAGCTTGGTTATGGTTTTCTTCCCCTTTTTTGGAGGGCATTTGTGAGGTTTATTTGCACCTTTGTCCCCATACAAGGTCAACGAGCCCACAGTAAAATTGTGAAGAACAGGGTGTCTGACTCGTGCGGCCAGGTATCACATCTCCAGAGACTGCACTGTTTCTGTGGCCACAGTGTGGTGCAGTGGACACAGCCAGTACCTGTAGGACCAGAGGGTCACAGGTTCAAAGCCCAGCTGGGGCTCCTGCCAACCCAGTCCCCATCATGTTACCCACCACTAAACAGTGAGAATACAGACACTCTTTTATTGCAGAGAACATAAGCATGGTCCCAACACCTATATTTTACCCTACACCGCACACAAACCATAACAATGGGCATTGCCTACAGCCGAGTCCCCCAAAGTCAGTCCTGGAGTGCTACAACTCACTCAGGTCATATGTTTGTCCCAGATAGGAACATGTCTGCATGTTTGCGGAAGGGTACAGGTGGCGGAGGGGGCAGTGGCTGCAAACCACAGCAGGCAGTGGCCTAGGCCTGTGCAGGCTGGCACCATCCACCGCAACAGACAGGCTCTGTCGGATGTACAGTCATGTACTCCCCAGGGAACACAGCATATCTGTGGCAACACAGTGGTGCAGTGCACACAGACAGTGTGTGCAGGAACAGATGGTCACAGGTTCAAAGCCCAGATGGGGCTACTGCCAATCCAGTCCACATATTTTTCCTACAACTAAACCGTGATAGTAAGGACAAAACTGTATAGCTAGGAACATATGCATGATTAATACGCCTATATTTTACCACAGCACTCACAGACACCATGAACAGGTGCATTACCTGTAGCAGAGTCTCCCAAATGCAGTCCTGGAGGGCCCCACACCATTCAGGTTCCATGCTGCCTCTAACAAAGATGCCTGTGCTGCATAGCTATGCACCACCCCCATGGTATGCAGATGTAGCTCATGCATATTTATGAGGGATAGCATGAAAACCAGAACAGTGTGTGGAACACCAGGACTGGATTTGGGGAACTCTGCCGTAAAGCAGCAGCCAACAGGGCCAGACACCCCCCCCCCCCCACAGGCCCCATTGGCCAATGCATCCTGGAGAGGCAGGACATTGGGCCCTGCCTGTATCTCCCAATACTAACAGTTGCATACCTCAGCACTGCCACCCTACACCTGGGTATACGGTACACAGCTATCAAGAGTTTCCCATTATAACTGGCAGATCTCCAGTCCTACGTAAAGCACAGTTTGCTCATTCAGCTCCACCATAACACTCAAACAGATGTCTGCGGTGTGTGCTGCAGGTCTGGTCTCTGACAGTGTTTACCACCCTGGGATGTGACCCCCAACAGTAATGCGTACCATATCCATGCATGTACTGTGTCCAGGACTGGTGTGGTGGGTATGGCTGCTGAATCCCTCTATAGTAGCACAATGCTGGCATAGGTGTGGGGGTGGCTGTCTGTCTATCCAGTGTGTGGTGGCTGCAAACACCTTCTACAGCCCACACTGCCAGCAATGTTGCCAGTATTGGGCTGGCAATGTGCATAATGAGGAGCAAGGTACCATGGGTATAGGCCGGACAGGGTGGCCTGGCCAGGGTGCATCTGCACAGGGCATAGGGCACTGACTCCCGAGAGGTGCGAGACCAACTGACTGCCTCCGGCCCATTCGGGGCTGTGGGAGGGGAGCAGCAGCTCCATTAAAGTAAAGCCGCCGACAGGCGGGCCCGCGCCTGAGGGCCTCGCCAGAGGGCCCTTTGGCGTGGCCCGTGGCAAAAATTGAAGAACAGCAAATATGTATAAGATCTATTAATTTGAGTAGTTATTCTCTTTACAATTTCCTCAGTCTGTCTCTCCCTTTGGCTGCTCTTCCGTTTAGAGGCATGTCTATATTACATGTTAACCTGATGTAGTCTTTCGTTGTTACCTATAGATCCATTGCTTATCACTTTGATACTTTGATAAGGTGGTATAAAACTGGATGCATTGTTTTGTCTTTATAGTCTGATGTTTTTATGTCTGTATTGTATGTTAACCTGATGTAGTCTTGTAACCGCTTTGATTGTAAGAAAGGCGGTATAAAAAACCTGTTAAATAAATAAATAAATAAATAAATTGTAGTGCTCAGCCACCACCGACACAGACAGGGTGACCTCAGTATGTCCTGCTGAGAGATCACTCTCACCCTGACTGTGCAGTGCCCACAGCATGGCTAGGCACCACCATAGTGCTATATAGTATTTCTCTCATGTGATAGATATGGGTTTCCATTTGGGGCTCAGTCACTGATTTATCTGCTTGCTGTGTATGCTGACAGCCCAGTTCTGGGTGCATGCATCTCCACTGGGAACATGCACTATGGACTAACTAGCAGACTGTTTGTAGCTGGTATGTGTCTTGCTGCAGGGGAATATCAGATGGTGGTGGGGTGCAGCTTACCATATCCTGGTCTTATGTCTGTCTGCTATTGTGGTATGGCTATGTATAGAGCTGCACTGACTGCCCTGTGGGGTGTGTGTTCCTCAGCAGGACTGGGGTTGAGGTTGCCCTCTACTGCCACCTTTGCAGGGAGGTAGAGTGTGGATCTATTGATGGGAGACCATGTTTGCCACCCTTGGCTGGGGGGCCCCCATGGGGGCTGCACCTGACTGAGGCAGACAGAGATATCCATGGTGTTTGTGCAGACACTCCCTATCGTACACATTAACACTGCTCCGGGCCTCCCACATGGCCTTCATCAGCAATGGAAGGTGTTGTGGACCTGGTCCTGGGCGCCTCATTGCACACTCAGGGTGAGCACAGTACCCACACGCTGTGACGGTGTGTAGCTACTCTGTGCCAGTAAAACACCCGGTCAGTACCCCCCTACCAGGCCGAGGTGCTGTGGGGGTGCATTCCCCATCTTGGGTCCATCTGTGGACAGCTGATTTGCATGTGCAGTGCATAATGGGTACGGGTGGGATAACCCTATCCTGGTGACCACAGCAGACTGTCTGTGTGGTGACGTGCAGGCTTTCTGCAGCCAGCCAGGGGTTTGGTAGTAGCTATAGAGCTGTAGCCTAATGGTTACGTCCCTGCCTATAAAGCCAGAGGTCATGGGTTCAAACCCACATGGGGTTATTTGTTAGGGTTGTCCAAAGCATTATTTGTCTTTAATGTACATATTTTGTTGCCAGCATACAAACCCTCAGCGTACTGTACCCATAGGGTGCCGCTTTATATGGCGCCCTATCGGGCACCCTATGGTTTCCGTCCATATAAGGTGCACTATACATTATTCTGTGACACAACTTATAGGGTTCCCTATGGGGGACATATTAGGGTGCCGTGGCGGATAGTGCACTTTATAATGTGCCCTATGGAGTGCCGTATAGGGTGCCTTATACGGCACCTTCAATTACGGCACGTGAGGGCGTGTTTGCTGGCAGAAATTAATAAAATAAACATACGGTGCTGCAGGACAAAATATGTACATTGCAAACCTGCTGCCACAGCCAGCCTTCCATATTAGGCACCATGGGGAGCAAACCCATGACCCCTGTATCAGCAGTCAGTGCCTTAACCATTGTGCTCCACTGCTGCTCTCCCTTGCATGTCAACACACCTACCTATGATTTCATTCCTTAAACTGCACAGTGCTGCCATCGAAAACAGTACTCTGACCTTGCGGTACCTCATACGACACCCTCTACAGCGCCCTGTGAGCAACATTCTAGGGTGCCGTGGCAGACAGTGCACTTTACAATGTGCCTTATGGGGCGCATTATGTTCACACGCTTTAAGGGTGCGTTTGCTAGTACTGTAAATTAAAATAAACATAAATTGACTCCTAAAGCAACCTTCCCCATAATATGTAATGCTTCAGCTAGCCCTGTTCATTGGGTACTGTAAGGAATTGAACCCTTGCTCACTGCACCATTGGTCACTGTCATAACCATTGTGCTGTGGTTCCATTCCTATGTTTGTACATCAGCGTGCCGCCTTATGCCTCCTATTATTAAATAGCCTCCTTAAGCAATAGCCTAATGCCGCCCATTATTTGTATGCCTCCTAAAATATCACCTCACCAAGCCCTGTTTATTGAGCACAGTGGGGGATCAAACCCCTGATCCCTGCACCATTGGTAAGTGCCTTAACCATTGTGCTGTGGCTCTGTGTTTCTGTTTGCACATCAGCGCCCCACTTATACCTTCCAGTATGCGATTGCCGCCGAAACCGGCGCGCCGCCTTATGCCGCCCAGTAGTAATATGCCGCCAGAAACATCAGCGCGCCGCTTTATGCCGCCCAGTATTAATATGCCGCATAAAAACATCAGCGCGCTGCCTTATGCCGTCCAGTATTGATGTGCCGCCAAAAAAAAAGAGCGTGCTGCTTTATTCGGCCCAGTATTTCTCTGCCTCATAAACTAACACCTCAGTAAGCCATTGAGCATTGTGGGGGCTCAAACCCCTGATCCCCACACCATTGGTCAGTGCTTTAACCATTGTGCTGTGGCTCTGTTCTTCTGTTTGCAGATCAGCGCGACACATATGCCTCCCGTTCAGCTCTCAGTTGCGGTAAGGTGCGGGGCGCACACGGGCGCCGCGCACCTTAGCGCATCTGTCAATCACGGCTTTTCTTCTTCAGGACGGAACGCCCACTCCTTATACGGCACACGCACTCTACCGCGGCACGCACTCTACCGGGCTTTTAGTAAACATACCCCCAAGTATCGCCATGAGAGAACTCTCTTGTTTATATATACTTGTGCATAAAGGAACCGCATACCTAAAAGGGGAGGGAGACCAGCCATATTTATCTTGCTGCTTCACTTAAAGTAAAATTATGTTTCTGTTTTTAAAAAAACTAAATGATATTGCTAACTCACTCAAAATTGTTACATCAAGAATATTGTAAAACTGGAAACATAAAATCTACTCACGAGGGCAGTTTTACAAATTCAAATGTAAGATGACTTATATATGGTAAAATCAAACTTCTTAAAAACAGTTATACAGAACAGACACCTCCTCACATGTATTTAGAGCTATACGGGCTTATGTTCTTATAGTTAACTGTTTTTTCTAAGCATCTAAAATGAATATACAAATTGCATAAGTCAGAGCTCTGTAACTGTGGCCCGACAACTCATGCCATCAACTACTGGGGATCAGGTGTTTCCCAAAAACGAAAAAAGCATTCCACGGAAATAAGACTAACAATAAAGAATTTTACATTGAAGCCATATGTAGCAAACCGTTTAAAGAACCTACAAAGTTACAAGATTAACGGGACAAAGAAGTGAAGGAAACGCCTTACCGTCTATTGCAGTGCTCAATGTTCACTGCTATGGAAAGGAGAACTTTGCCCGTCACTTTTAGAATTTATACACATTTTCCCGCTGTAGCGGGGTGAGAGGTCAAGTCTGCGTGATCGCAGTGAGTGATAAAACAGATCATAAATGACTAGAAATGCTTCACTAAAATCACATACTGGCCATATTTTTAGACTAAAAAGACATTCTGCCATTGTTTGCTAAAACGTATTTGTGTTTTCCCGCCGTAACAAAAAAAGGCAACTGTACATAAATTATACTTAATCACATCGGTATTGAAAAGGTAAAATATGAATGGCTAGAAAATACTTCACTAAAAATCGCCTACTAACTGTGAGTGTGATCTAAAAAATGCTCTATTGTCATTTGCCTGAAAAAATTGACATTTTCTCGCCATGGCGAAATGAAGAGTCAATTATATATAAATGCAATGAATTAAAAAGAACACAACCATAACAGAGTGAAAAGTCAAAGGTGCATAATTCTTATGAACACAGCATAGATGATGATTTTTTTTAGGGGGCCACCCTGTAATAAAAATAACAAGAAGAAGGAAGGAGGGAAAGAAGGGCAATGAGGGGGAAGGGGGAAGGGAGAGGAGGAAAAAGGGGGGGGGGAGAAGGGAAAGAGGGGAAAGGGAAAGGGGAGGAAGGAGGGGAGAGGAAAGGGGAGGGAGGAAATAGGGAAGGGAAAAGAGAGGAAGGGGAAGGGGAAGGGGAGAGAGGGGGGATGAGGGGGAAGGGGATAGGGAGAGGAGGAAAAGGGGGGAAGAAGGAAAGAGGGGGAAGGGAAGGGGGAGGAAGGAGGGGAGAGGAAAGGGGAGGGAGGAAATAGGGAAGGGAGAAGGGGGGAAGGGAAGGGAGGAGGAGGGGGAAAAAGGGAGGGGGAAGGGGAGAAGGGTGGGGAGAAGATGTACAAATCACATTAGTAGTGAAAAGGCAAAATATGAATAGCTCAAAGTGCTTCACTGAAAATCGCTTACTGACTATAAGTGTGATCTGAAGAGACGCTCTATTAGCATTTGTCAGAAAATGTTACCATTTTCTCGCCTTGTCAGAATGAAAAATAAAAATATGCATAAATGCAATGATGTTAAAAAAAAAAGCATATTATAAACATGAATGTGACCTACAGGTAAAGAGAGGAAATAAGGAGGGTGAAAAAGAATATCTCACAAAAAAAACAGAAAGGTCTACTTCTTGATTTAGGCCCAACGGGTATAGGGTGCGAAGTTCATAAATGAATCGTTGTTCCGTATGCAAAAGGAGCTTGTCCACGTTTCCTCCCCACCTATTTTATACCTATTTTAACCTCACTCAGGAGGAAAAGAAAGCATTGGCACATCTTAAGAATAACTTTGAAATCATCATAAAACCAGCAGATAAAGGAGGAGCACTGGTGATACAGAATAGGGACACGTATATTCAGGAGATTTTATGCCAAGTAGAGGATACTTGCTATTATAAATGACTACGTGATGATTCCACTGCTGCTTTAAAAAGCAAGGTTGATACGCTTATCTATGTAGATGAGCAGGCCGGATATCTTACACAAAAGGAAGGTCAATTTCTCACTGTAGCTTGTCCAGTTATGCCTAACATTTATGTTTTACCTAAAATACATAAATCCTTAGAGAATCCACCGGGCAGACCTATAATATCAGCGATTGTTCAAACCCATATCTAAATTTTTGGATGTGTTCCTTCGGCCTTTTGTTCCATTAATACTATCCTACGTTAGAGATTCATTGCATATGATTCAAATGTTAGATATGTATCAAGGGACTCATAATGGGATTCTTCTAGTCACTTTAGACATCAAATCATTATATACAAATATCCCTCAAGATGCGGCATTAAACATTTTGGAGAGTTATATTATAACAAGATCTAGACCAGTACGCACTCCCACCTGTTATCTTATGAGATTGGCAACATTAGTATTATGTAATAATTATTTTTGCTTTCAAGATCTCTACTACCAACAGATAAGAGATGTTGTGATGGGATCCTCTGTGGCACCAGATGTTGCAAACCTCTATGTCTCTAAATTTGAAGAAACCTTTCTAACAACACATCCTTACAAAGCATGTGTTTCTATGTGGAAACGTTACAAAAATGCAATGCAATGTGTGCCTTCGAGTCAGTCCTGACTCCTGGTGACCCAGAAGCTCCTGGGTTTTCTTGGCAGTGTCACCGGAAGTAAAATTGCCAGGCCTTTCTTCTGAGGCAATGGAGGGTTAAGTGACTTGCCCAAGGCGTGCTAGTAGGACTTGAACCCTGGTTGCTTGGTTACCAAGCCAGTGTTCTAACCACTAGGCTACTCCTCCATTACCCATTACATGGATGATGTTTTCCTTATATGGGACGGCACGGATCATCAATGAGTTCATCAGTTGGCTTAATTCCTGTGACCCACATTTACAGTTTGACTTTTCACACAGTCCGGATCAAATAGCTTATCTGGATATATTGATCAAGAACACAGCAGATGGTTTCATAACCACAATTTATCGAAAACCCACAGATATAAACTCCTTGTTACATTTTAAGAGCTTTCATAATCGCTCTTTAAAAGAGAATTTACCCAAGAGTCAGTTCCTAAGGGTTCATAGGTTATGCACTAAAGACACAGACTTTGAGATCCATGCAAAAGAATAGCAGTAGATTTGAAGACCGTGGCTAGCCAGTGGATTGTGTTAGAAAAGCTCGAGATCAAGCCTGATCAGCAGATAGGGTGTGTCTCTTACAAGATCGTGCATCCACAGAAACTAACAATATGGTTTGCTCAATTACTTTTTCCGAACACTCTAGGGACATTGCCTGTATTTTGAGAAGAGCCTGGCACATTTTAGATCCACTCTCTTCTCTAAAAAACACAAGGCTCCTCGTAGCTTATAAGAGAAACTCTAACTTGAGAGACATCTTAGTACCATCTGCCTTGAGTAAACCCCATCGCACACCGAAAATATGTGGTCATTTTAAATGTGGTAAGTGCAGTGTATGTGAGAATGCACTAATCACTAAGAAAGAATTTACTAAACCAGGTTCCACATACAAGGTATATTTGAAAGATTTTTCTAATTGCGAAACTCCTAATGCGATCTATTTGATTACTTGTCCTTGCAGTCTGTGTTATATTGGTAAAACAAAAAGGAATATTAAAACAAGGATTATTGAACACAAAAGTAATATTCGCAGGAAAGCAATGGATAAGCCTTTAGTACAACATTGGGTAGAAACTCAACATTCACTTTCCGACTTCCGTTTTTTGGTCCTTAAAGTAGTTTGGCCCCATTGGCAGGGAGGAGATGTGGACAAGCTCCTTTTGCGTACGGAACAACGATTCATTTATGAACTTCGTGCCCTATACCCGTTGGGCCTAAATCAAGAAGTAGACCTTTCTGTTTTTTTGTGAGGTATTCTTTTTCACCCTCCTTATTTCCTCTCTTTACCTGTAGGTCACATTCATGTTTATAATATGCTTTGTTTTTTTAACATCATTGCATTTATTCATATTTTCATTTTTCATTCTGACAAGGCGAGAAAATGGTAACATTTTCTGACAAACATTAATAGAGCGTCTCTTCAGATCACACTTATAGTCAGTAAGCGATTTTCAGTGAAGCACTTTGAGCTATTCATATTTTGCCTTTTCACTACTAATGTGATTTGTACATCTTCTCCCCACCCTTCTCCCCTGCACCTCCCCTCTCTCCCCCTCCTGTTTTTCCCCTTTCCCCTCCCCTTTTTCCCCTTTCCTCCTCCCCTTTTCCCCGTCCCCCTCCCCTTCCCCCTCCTCCTCCCTACTCTTCCCCTTCCCTTCCCCCTTCCCCCTTCCCCTCTTTTCCCTCCCCCTCTTTTCCCTTCCCCTCTTTTCCCTTCCCTCTTTCCTCTCTCCCCTTTCCTCTCCCCTCCTTTCTCCCCTCCTTCCTCCCCTTCCCTCTTCCCTTCCCCTCCCTTCTCCCTCTTTCCTTCTTCCCCCTTTTTCCTCCTCTCCCTTTCCCCTTTATCCTCTTCTCCCCCTTCCCCCCCTTTCCCTCTCCCTTCCCCTCCTTTCCCTCCTTCCTTCTTCTTATTTTATTACAGGGTGGCCCCCCTAAAAAACATTGTTATCTATGCTGTGTTCATAAGAATTATGCACCTTTGACTTTTCACTCCGTTATGGTTGTGTTCTTTTTAATTCATTGCATTTATATAATTGACTCTTCATTTTGCCATGGCGAGAAATTTTTTTTGGGCAAATGACAATAGAGCATTTTTTAGATCACACTCACAGTAGTAGTGAAGTATTTTTAGTGAAGTATTTTCTAGCCATTCATATTTTACCTTTTCGTTCCAGATGTGATTAAGTATAATTTATGTACAGTTGCCTTTTTTTGTTACGGCGGGAAAACACAAATACGTTTTAGCAAACAATGGCAGAATGTCTTTTTAGTCTAAAAATATGGCCAGTATGTGATTTTAGTGAAGCATTTCTAGTCATTTATGGTGTGTTTTATCACTCACTGCGATCACGCAGACTTGACCTCTCACCCCGCTACGGTGGGAAAATGTGTATAAATTCTAAAAGTGACGGGCAAAGTTCTCCTTTCCATAGCAGTGAACATTGAGCACTGCAATAGACAGTAAGGCGTTTCCTTCACTTCTTTGTCCCGTTAATCTTGTAACTTTGTAGGTTCTTTAAACGGTTTGCTACATATGGCTTCAATGTAAACTTCTTTATTGTTAGTCTAATTTCCGTGGAATGCTTTTTTTCGTTTTTGGGAAACACCTGATCCCCAGTAGTTGATGGCATGAGTTGTCGGGCCACAGTTACAGAGCTCTGACTTATGCAATTTGTATATTCATTTTAGATGCTTAGAAAAAACAGTTAACTATAAGAACATAAGCCCGTATAGCTCTAAATACATGTGAGGAGGTGTCTGTTCTGTATAACTGTTGTAAAGAAGTTTGATTTTACCATATATATCAGTCATCTTACATTTGAATTTGTAAAACTGCCCTCGTGAGTAGTTTTTATTATATGTTTCCAGTTTTACAACAATATTCTTGACGTAACATAATTTTGAGTGAGTTAGCAATATCATTTAGGGGCATGTTTACTAAACATTCCTAACGTGCGGGGCCGTGCTAGTGTGCCTGTGCCATATAAGGAGTGGGCGGTTCAGGCAGAAAATAGAAAAAAAACGGTAGTAAGCAACCGGACGTGTGTGCGTCGCGCTAATGTGCGGGGGTCGACATTAGCGCGTGGAAAGGCAAAGTGGCGCGCTGCTGAGTATACAAAACAACAGAGCCGTGGTACAACAGTGAAGACACTGACCAATGGTGCAGGGGCCATGGGTTCAATCCCCCAGTGTGCGCAATGACAAAGGTCAGCTGAGGCAGTAACTGTAATGATTAACATTGTTTTAGGAGGCAAATTAATTTGGAACGGCATAAGGCGGCGCACAGTTATTTTTGGGCAGCAGAAGGCGGCGCACTGGTCCCCTTGGGCGGCAGAAGGCAGCGCGCTGATAGGCACAAGGCGGCGCGCTGATGCACAAGCACAGGAACAGAGCCACAGCACAATGGTTAAAACACTGACCAATGGTGCAGGGATCAGGGGTTCAACTCCTCACAATGCCCAGTGAAAAATGCCTGCTGAGGCAGTATGTATTATGTTGTGGAGTGCTGTAGGAGGCTGTATAATTTTATTTTGTTATCACTACTAGCAAACGCACTCTCCCAGCATGTTAACATACGGCGGCCCATAAGGCACATGTTACAGTGCACTGTTCGCCAAGGCACCCTTGAATGACCCCTATAGGGCAGCATGTATGTTGCGACACAGGATAATGTATAGTGCACCCTATAGGGATGGCAACCATAAGGTGGCCTACAGGGCGCCCTATGAAGCACCCTCAGAGGCACCTAATGGGTATAGTAAGCTGAGGGTGGTCTTGCCGGCATAGACATATGTACAGTAAATAAAAATAAAGCTGTGGACAGCCCTACCAAAGGGCCCCACTGTGGGTTTGAACCCATGACCTCTGGCTGCACAGGCAGTGATGTAACCATTGCGCTACAGCTCCATAGCTGTAAGCAGGCCCCTGGCTGGCTGCAGATAGCCTACACGTCACCTCACAGACAGTCTGCTGGTGTCAACAGGATAGGGTTAGGCCACCCGTACCCATGATGCACTGCACATGCAAATTAGCTGTCCGCAGATGGACACAAGATGGGGAATGCACCCCCACAGCACCTCGGCCCTGTTGGGGGAAGTGACCGGGTGCACCCACACAGCACCTTGGCCTAGTAGGGGGCACTGACCGGGTGTTTTACTGGCACAGAGTAGCCACACACCGTTACATCGTGCGGGTACTGTGCTCACCCTGAGTGTGCAATGAGGTGGCCAGGACCAGGTCAACAACACCTGCCATGGCTGATGGAGGCCAAGCGGGCGTTCCAAAGCAGTGTTAATGTGTAAGATAGCTAGTTTCTGCACAAACACCATGGATATCCCTGTCTGCCGCCATCAGGCACCGCACCCCCCCCACGGCAAACATGGTTCCCCATCAAGGGATCCACACTCTACCTCCCTGCAAAGGTGGCAGTAGAGGGCAACATCAACCCCAGTCCTGCTGAGGAACACCGCCACCACCCCCCACCCCAGGCAGGCAGCTCCATACACAGCCATAACACAATAGCAGACAGACATAAGCCCAGGGTATGGTAAGCTGCACTCCACCACCAGATATTCCCCTGCAGCAAGCCATTATAGCAAGACATTTACCAGCTACAAACAGTCTGCTGGTTAGTCCATAGTGCATGTTCCCAATGGAGATGCATGCACCCAGAACTGGGCTGTCTGCATACACAGCAAGCAGATAGATCAGTGACTGGGCCCCAAAGAGAAACCCATATCTATCACATGAGAGAACTACTATACAGCACTATGGGGGGGGCCTAGCCATGCTGTGGTCACTGCACAGTCACGGTGAGCGAGAACCCACAGAAGGTCAGGCGGTGGCCACCCTGTCTGTGTAGGTGGTGGCCGGACACTACAATATCCCAGCCAATGTCCCTGCCAGGGCCCTATGCCCAGTGCAGATGCATCCTGGCCACGCCACCCTGCCCTGGCTATACCCATGGTACCTTGAACCTCATTATGCACATTGACTGGCCAATACTGGCAACAGTGCTGGCAGTGCGGGCTGTTGAAGGGGCTTGCAGCCAACACCCACTGTATAGACAGACACACACTTCCACACCTCTGCCATCATGGTGCTACGATTGAGGGGGTAAGTAGCCTTGCCCACCAAACCGGTCCTGAGCACGGCAAGGCATGGATATGGTACGCATTACAGCTGGTGGTCACTCCCCAGGGTGGTAAGCACCGTCAGAGGCCAGGCCTGGAGCATGCCCCACAAACACCTAACAGATTGTTTGGATGGGGTCAACTAGCAGTATGTACGTAACGTATGGATAACTGCCTGCCTGTGCTCCTAGCAAACGTCTCCGAGCTGTGTACCGTATACCTCAGGTGTAGGGTGACATTGGTAAGTTATGCAAGTGCTCGTTTTGGGTGCTGCATGCACGGTCCAATGTTCTGCCTTTCCAGGAGACATTGGCCAATGGGGCCTGTGGGTGTGGGTGTGTCTGCCCTTGACGGCTGCTGCTTTACGGCACAGATTCCCAACTCCAGTCCAGGTTTGCATCACACTGTTCGGGTTTTCCTGCTATCCCTCATGAATATGCATGGACTACATCTACATGCCATGGGGGTGGTGCATAGATATACAGCACAGGCATTTGTATGAGTGTCAGCATGGAACCTGACTGGTGTGTGGCCCACCAGGACTGCATTTGGGTGATTCTGCTCTAGGTACTGCCCCTGTTCATGGTGTCTGTGCTCAGTGGGGTAAAAGATAGATGTCTTACCATTGCATATGTCCCCGCCATGAAAGGTGTGTCCTTACTATCACTGTTTAGTTGTGGGAAAAATATGTGGGCAGGATTGGCAGTAGCCCCAGCTGGGCTTTGAACCTGTGACCTTCTGTTCTTGTATGCACTGTCTGTGTGCACTGCACCACTGTGTAGCCACAGATTGGTTGGATTCCCTGGACTGTCCATGACTGTGGATCCGGCAGGACCTGTCTGTTGCAGTGGACTGTGCCAGCCTGCACATGGCTAGGCCTCTGTCTTCTGTGGTTAGCAGCCACTGCCCCCTGCACCACATGTACTTGTCCGCCAACATGCTGGCATGAACTTCTCTCAGAAAAAGCAGTTGACCTGATTGCAATGTGGCAGTATGGGACTGCATTTGGGGGACTTGGCTGTAGGTAATGCCCATTGTTGTGGTGTGTGTGCGGTGTTGGGTAAAATATGGGTGTTTTCCCCATGCATACAGGGGTGTCTGCGCTATCTTTATTTAGTGGTGGGTAAAATATAGGGACTGGGCTGGCAGGTGCCCCAGCTGGGTTTTGAACCTCTGCCCTCTGGTCCTGGAGGTAATGACTCTGTCCGCTGTACCACACTTTGGCCACAGAGACAGGGAAGCCCCTGGAGGCAGTAAGCCTGGCAGGATGGAGTCACAAACCCTGCTCTACGCAATTCTACTGTGGGCATATGCACCCTGTCTGGTGACAAACGTGCACATAAACCCCGGAAATGACCACGGGAAATGTGGGACAAAATATCACCACGCTGGGCAACAGTGATATTAATGGGCAACCATAGCAAACACTCCCAGGAAAGCTCCAAAACGTGGAAATGTTTTTTGGAAGAGTCTCCTCTCAGTAGAGCCTTCCAAAATTCATTTCTTTTTTCTGGAGCTTTGCTGGGTGTGATTTCTGTATTTGCCCATCACTATAACTGTTCCCCAGCTGAATTACTATTTTTAATAGTTCTGTTGTGGTCATTTTCTATTTTTATTTTCACTTTTGTGCTGTGCACATATATCACACTGCTCACGTTTTGCTGGTTTCCCCGGTTTTCCTGTACATTGCTGACGGAAATGGTTTCTCTTCCCTTTAAATGCTTTCTACCGCGAGTGTTTCACTCGCGGTAGTTTTTACATGCAAATTCGGGCCCGATACTGTGCGGGGAGCCTCTCCCCTCCCACTCTCCACCCATTGACCATGTCCCTCCGCCCCTCCGGAGCCTTCCTCCGCCCTCCTTTCGCCGTTCCACGCCTCTATCGGACATTTGCGGGCCCGCACTTGTACGGGGCCCGTTAGTGAGCCGCGTACCTGTGCGGGGGTGACACGCACGTGTGCGGGGCGTTTAAACGCGTTTCTGCGCGTTTCAGTGCCGCGTTGCCGTGCGCTATTTTGCGGCGCGCTATTTTGCGGATTTTAGTAAACATGCCCCTTAGTTTTTTGAAAACAGTAACAACATAATTTTACTTTTAAGTGAAGCAGCAAGATAAATATGGCTGGTCTCCCTCCCCTTTTAGGTATGCGGTTCCTTTATGCACAAGTATATATAAACAAGAGAGTTCTCTCATGGCGATACTCGGTGTCTCTGTAATTTATCATTCTCCGACACATTATATGACAATGTCTCCCCCCCCCCTTTTTTTTAAATAACTTTTAGCACTGATACAATAATTACAGGTAGCAATAATTAATGGTTGATTTTAATCTATCTTATACCTTTGTGATTTTATCTTTTTACTATTTATTGTTTAAAAATCCTTTTATTATCTCTTATCATTTTATATTTTAGTGGTCTGTATGTACCACAAGACATTAAAGGTATAGTCAAGAACTTTTCTTTTTTGCTGTATCCTCCTCATCCCTGTTTCTCCATCTCATTTCCTTTATTTGTATTTTGAAACATAGGATTTAATGTTTCATGGAGTCTATTAAACTGTGTACTTTATTTATGTATTATTATTTATTTTCTTGTTATCATTTATTTGATTTTTTGAACATAATGAGCAATGATCAATATTTTGGTTTGATCGTATTGCATATTTTACTTGTGTTTTTATGTTATTTAAATAATTTGTTTTTCGTTTTATGCCATGAATTTTTTAGTATAATATACATGGTATATTTATGTATTATTGTACACATATAGGAGCGTTTTCATTCTTAGGTTTTATCATTATGATTAAATTTATTATAATTTGTATGTCTTATATTTTGAGTACTTTGTTTTTAAATGTTGGATGGCTAATATATTTATACATGTTTAAATTATGTTTATTTATTGTTATTTTTTTGAGGTTTGCTTTCCTCTAAAAAGACCCCCTGAAGAAGGCTTTTGAGCCGAAATGCGTAGGGGCTAATAAAGGGGTTTTACCTGAACTGAATATTCACCAGTCTTCTTTTTGTGCCTGGTTTTTAGTACTCTGGTAGTGTGCAGGTACCTACCGCTCTCCTTGGTTACCCAAGGATTGGATCTGGACAGGACTCTTGTGAGCCGTAAACTGGATATTTGGCTTAAAAGGTGTTTAATGACATCAAAAAAGACGCCAACTGGGAAGCTGCACCTGTTCAGATGAAAAAAAAACATCATAAATGAACCGACACCATAAAGGAATGTATTGAAAAAAAGGTGAGGAATATATATATAAATCCTCAAATTGAGCCCTATATATTGTGGCTATAGACGGTGCCACCGTTGCTCCCATTGCAATAGCAAAAGTTTGTAAGTAATAATGCTGTTCATGTAGAAAATAATTACACAGGTACACTAAAAATTTTTTTTTTTAAACTGTCTCTAATGTTTCGATTGATTTTTACGTTTTTTGGTGTGCTGAATCCAAATCTGGTAACCAATTTGCTCCATCACGTACAGATTTTTTGCTACATTGGGTTAGCAGTTTGAGGTGAACGTTTCAGATTGAGTGCGATCGAGATAAAAGTTTCTTGGATGAATTCTTTATACTAATTGTTTAGTAGTTATTCAAATAAGAATAAAGAAAATTGTAACAAGGCAGCACATAAGAATAGAGTAATGTCAACAAAACACACTGTGATGGTAGCAAAATTGTCTGCAATTAAAACAGCCACATACATGTGCACAAACATTGAGCATATAAGAGCGAGGTTAGACACAAAGTAAAGCAAAGAAATGTGCAAAAAATGTTGTACAGGTATGTACGTAAGAATAGAAAACGCAAACCGCACCATTGCAATACATGAAGACAAACACCCGATGGTGTGAAAATAAAATTCTAATAAATGAGATCCGACACTGTGGTAATAACTAGCAAATTTTTATTTCAAAGTTTAGTAAAAACACGATATTTGTCAACACAGTTTAGATTTTAAAGTCATTCTTGGGTCAATCAATCTCCTGGTGGGCCCGTTTCTTCTTCCCCCGAATGCTTCTCTTGGTGTGCTGCTTGGCGTATTTTTCATCTGGGGTTTCCCGCAGCAGCAACCAGCAGAAATCAGCCATCATAGTGGTGTTCCATCTTCCTTGGTACCTTCTCTCTGCGTCCTTGATGTCCTGGTGAAACCTTTCACCTTGTTCTTCACTGTACGCCCCCAAGTTTTCGGGAAAGTAGTTCACATGGGAGTGCAAGAAATGGACTTTCAGGCTCATGTTACAGCCTTGTTCTTTGAAGGCATTGAGCATCCTGGCAACAATATCCTTATAGTTCTCATCCCGCCTGTTCCCCAAGAATTTGAGAACAACATTCTTGAAGGAATCCCAGGCTTCTTTTTCCTTCTCAGACATCGTTTCAGCGAATGCTCCATCTGAAATGAGTTTCCTTATACCAGGGCCAACAAACACTCCTTCCTTTAGCTTTGCTTCAGAAAGTCGGGGGAACTTTGAGCAAAGGTACCGAAAGCACTCACCATCTTTTGGAAGGGACTTGATGAATTGCTTAATGAGACCCAACTTAATGTGGAGAGGTGGTAATAGAATTTTATCACGAGGTACCAAGCTCTCATGAAGAACATTTTTCTCACCGGGTCTCAAATACTCCCGAATTGGCCAGTCTTTTTTCCCCCAGTGTAGGTCGCGGGCCCGGCTATCCCACAAGCAAAGAAGCAGGGATATTTGGTGAAACCGGATTGCTGCCCTAATAGCATGGATAGAATTTTAAAGTCTCCACAAATCATCCACTTATGCTCATCATAACGAATCTTCTGAAGAATCAGGGCCAAATTCTCGTATTTTTCTTGGAGAATAACAGAGTGAGCAATAGGAACTGAAGCGAATGTGTTGCCATTATGAAGAAGAACACCTTTTATGCTGTCTTTTGACGAATCAATGAACAGCCGCCATTCAGCAGGATCATACTTGAGTTTAAACTTTTCCATCACTCCGTATATATCGTTGCAAAATACCAAATCTTCCTCTTTGCTGAAATACTTCAAAAATTGTGTCTCGCGGTTGCGGTACCAATAAAAGGTTGTTCCTGGTGACAATAGATTTTTCTGTTTAGGCCGAGAACCTAGCAGTTGGGCAGCATCTTTTTGGAGTCCTTAATCCCAGACTAAATCATTCAATTCAGCTTGAGAGAAAAGTTCAGGTTTCGGATCTGGTTCAGTTTCAAACTCGGAAGTACTGGACTCATCGGGAAAAGCCATCTGATGAGTCTCATCATGATCAGAACCGTCCACACAAATATGATCCAAAGATTTTGGTGGTTCAGGCACAGGTACTTCGTTGCTATGAGGCATAGGCCTAATTGCTGAGGGAAGGTTGGGGTAACTTATTACGTTCTTATTTTTTAAGTTGTATCCCTTCACAATGCAAGAGCAAAAATAGCAGTCACTGCTGTGGTCTATTTGTTCACGCCACATCATAGGTATTCCGAAACGAAATGCTTGTTTTTTACCTTTCATCCATAAGCGTAGATCTTCCTCACATGTCTTGCACACTTTGTGAGGAGCCCACGGTTTGTCTTGATCGCCTAACTTCAAACCGAAATAGGCGAAATATACTTTTTTAATAAATGCAGAAATCTTCCTCTGCTGCTTTTTCACGGTATATTCCCCACAAATAAAACAAAAACTGTCCGGAGAGTTGACGCAACCTCTGGCTCTGTGAGCCATCACAAATACACAGCACTGCAAACTACAACTGTAGTGAACCACTTCGGAATAAAGCTGGATTACGACTGAGCAAACAAAAGGTGGTAATGAACTTGCAAGAAACTGAAATTTGACAGGAATGTTCATGTCGCAACCACCGTGTTTGAGCAAGCGAATGAGGCGAGGCAAACCGGAAAGAACATGCGCCAGCGCGAGTACTGGATTTAGCCCCCCGCCTCCCAATTGTCCTGTTAATGTATAAAATGAATACAAAACACTCTAAAATATCATGAGGGAGTGTTTCTAGTTAGTTAACCATTACAACCTCTATTTTGGGCCAAGAAAATAAACTGCAGTCGGCTAAAAAGAAATTATGTGAACAGTCCTTATATGGGTAAGAAATCTAATTTTGCAAGAAAACGTGACGTGATGGAACATTTTGGCTATTTTTCCTGGATTCAGCACCCCAAAATCTATAGGAATCAGTTGCAAAACTGGAGGCTGTTTTTTGGTAGTGTACCTGTGTTATGATTCAATACAAGTTCCAGAAGATCCAATAAAAAGCCCGAGGTATTCGCTCAGAAAGATCTAGAGGAAACGTGGCTAAACATTGAAGTACTTCTGCTTGATCAATGTTGGTGTAAAGAGCTTGAAAGTTAAGCGTCACAAGGCATTGAAAAGATGAACAGGCTGTACAAGCTGATAATTGTGTTAAAAAATGTCCTGTGTCACTGATGTAAGAAGGCACCTTGGCAGCAGCCGGTTGCAAAAATATGTCGCAGAATTTAGACAATGGCTCCAGCACGGCGTCGCGACAAGAAACAATGGGTCTACCCGGCGGGTTTATCAAAGATTTATGAATCTTGGGGACCAGATAGAAAACTGGTATCTTAGGAAATTTATTAATCAAAAACCTAAATTCCCGTTTTGTAATCCAGCCCTTTTGGAGCGCACCCTCCAACATGGACTGAATACGCTGAAGCTAAGTAGGAGTTGAATCCTCTGCTAAAAGCGTGTAATAGTGACGATTCCGTAAATGTACATCCATTTCCTGTTTATATTGCTCAGGAGATAAAACAACAACAGCACGCCCTTTATCTGCTCTCCTGATAATTAAATCAGATTGTGCCAATTCCCGAATAGCCTGTTGATGTGACCAGGAAATATTTGAAAAAGAACCAGCTGCTCCAAAAAGCAGTCATTTATTTCATCTAGAAACTTTATCTCCCTAGCATGTCCTGCCGTGAAACTGACCCAGTCAATATCGGTAATTGAAATCACCCATTATTATTACTTTTGTTAGCTTCCCTGATTTCTTTGAGCATTTCATCATCCATTTCTTCATTCTGGCCAGGCGGTCGATAGTACACCCCCACTGCCATTGCCTTCCCCTTTTTACATGGAATTTCAATCCATAGAGATTCTACAGCGAATTTTGTTTCCTGTAGAACTTTAATTCTTTGTGACTCAATGCCCTCTCTAACATAGAGTGCAACCCTTCCACCAATTTGATCAGCTCTATCATTACGATATAGTTTGTACCCAGGTATCACAGTGTCCCACTTGTTGTCCTCCTTCCACTATGTCTCTGAGATACCAATCATATCTAACTTCTCATTTAGTGCTATATATTCTAAGTCTCCCATCTTATTTTTTAGACTTCTAGCATTTGCATACAAGCATTTTAGAGACTGTATTTTATTCATATTAATCTGGTTATCGGTAGGCAGGGGTACCTTGGAATCTTTAAGCTCTGTCTGCTCTGTACTTAAGGGCATTTGGGCTATTTTTGTCTTTAATGGATCCTCTCTGCTGATGTGCCCTAACTTCATTTTTTGATAGTATCCTTCAAGGATACATTGTTCCGAACCATGTGCTCTTGGGCGACTGTCGGCTCTCCCATATTATTTAGTTTAAAAGCTGCTCTATCTCCTTTTTAAAGGTTAATTTATTTATTTATTTATTTAAAACTTTCTTATATACCGCCTCTTCCATAGATCAAAGGCGGTTTACATATAACAAGTGTAACAAGAACAGGTTTTACATAGAACAGATTTTTAAATTATTTACAAATCAACTTTTAAATAAAAAGCGGTTTACATATAACAAGTGTTAATGCCAGCAGCCTGGTTCCATCCCGGTTAAGGTGAAGCCCATCCCTTCAGAAGAGCCCCTCCTTTTCCCAGAATGTTCCCAAGTTCTTAACAAAACTCTCATCCTTGCACCATTGTCTCATCCATGCATTGAGACTCCATAGCTCTGCCTTCCTTTTGGGTCCTGCACGTGGAACGGGAAGCATTTCGGAGAAAGCTACCCTGGAAGTTCTGGATTTCAACTTCCTACCTAAAAGCCTAAATTTAGCCTCCGGAACCTCCCTACCACATTTTCCTATGTCATTGGTACCGACATGTACCAAGACAGCAGACTTCTCCCCAGCACTATCTAAGACCTTGTCTAGGTGGCACATAAGGTCCACTACCTTCACACCAGGCAGGCATGTTACCAAGCGATCCTCACGTCCACCAGCCACCCAGCTATCTAAATGCCTAATGATTGAATCACCAACTATAACAGCTGTCCTAACCCTTCCCTCATGGGCACTTGGCCCTGGAGAAACTTCCTCAGTGCGAGAGGGTTTTACATCACCTGGAGGACAGATCCTTGCTATAGGATCACTTCCTGCCACTCCAGGGTGATGCTCTCCTGTCACGTGATCTCTCTCCTACATGACAACAGGGATGCTGCCAGACTGGAGGTGAGACTTCAGGATTTAACAAATACACTGGGTTCACAGATTAATCAGATTTAATCTAAAGAATTCCTTTTTCCCCAAGATTTATAAAAATTCCCAGAAGTAAATGCTGTGAGGGCTTGCGTGCATCAGTGATGCTGAGAGCTAAACTATCGGTAGTTTAACTACTGGCAGGGTCTCCCAAGATGGGCAGGCAGAATGGGATAGTGTTGACGGCGGAGGATCACATTTTTGTGACAACGGCAACAACACCAAACTTAAACTGCACGGAAGAAAGGCCCGGCAATCTACTTCTGTATCTTGCCATGAAAACTCAATGGATAGTTACAACAAAACAAATTGTGCTATGGTGCTGGAAGATGAGACCCCCGGGTAAGAAGGCACTCAACTAGCTACTGGGGAAGAGCTGAAGACTTCTCAGAGTAAAGCCAGCATTTATGATGTGGTTGGATCAAAGCCCTCGGGAAGTCTGACTGCTGATGTAGCTGTGCATGAAATGAGAGTCAGAAGCTGTAAAGATGTCTTACACATTGGAACATGGAACGTACGAAGCATGAACCAAGGGAAGTTGGAGGTGGTCAAGAATGAAATGGAACATGTACAACTTGATCTGTTGGGTGTCAGCGAACTGAAATGGACTGGCATCGGGCACTTTGCATCAGATGATCACATGGTCTACTATGCTGGAAATGAAAGACAAAGAAGAAATGGTGTTGCATTTATAATAAAGAAGAAACTTGCAAGAACTGTAATGAAATACAATGCAGTCAGCGAATGCTTAATCTCTATTTGTCTACGAGGATTGCCTATCAACACAACTATAATTCAAGTATGTGCCCCAACAACAGCTGCAGAAGAGAATGAAATTGAAATGTTCTATGAACAAGTACAAGCTGAAATTGAACAGAACATGCAAACAGGATATCCTGATAGTCATGGGTGACTGGAACGCAAAAGTTGGCAACAAAGAAGAAGGCAAAGTAGTTGGAAAATATGGACTTGGCAACAGAAATGAAGCTGGAGAAAGACTGATAGAATTCTGCAAGACCAATGATCTATTCATCTCAAACACCTTCTTCCAGCAACACAAGCGGCGACTGTACACATGGACTTCACCCAATGGATTGTATAAAAATCAAATTGACTACATCTGTGGAAGTCAACGATGGAAAAGCTCTGTAACATCAATAAAGACAAAACCTGGAGCTGACTGTGGTACAGATCATCAACTACTAGTATGCAAACTCAAGCTAAAGTTGAAAAAGAGCAAACCACTCATGAAGTGTGGAGTGGAGGAGTGGCCTAGTGGTTGGGGCAAGGTACTTCAGGCCGGAAGGTCGGGGGTTCAAATACCACTAGAGGACAGCAACCTTGGGCCAGAAGGACTGGGGTTTCTAGTCCCACAGGTGCTCCTTGTGGTCTTGGGCAAGCCACTTAACCCTCCATAGCCCATGTTCCCTGTAAAATAGTTATCTCCAAGTTGTAATGCCCTGTTCAATGTAATTTCAGTTTGTTCAATGTAAGCTGTACTGATGCAGAATAGCATGGTATATAAGAGAATGTAAATAAATAAAATAAATGAATGCAGCAAAATATGACCTTGAGAATATACCACTGGAATTTAAAGACTGCCTGCAAAATTGATTTGCTGCTTTAGATACAAATGACAGAGCTCCAGAAGAGTTATGGAATGACATCAAGAAGGTTGTGTTGGAAGAAAGCGAGAAGTCTCTACAAAAGGTGAAAAAGCAAAAACGGCCAAAATGGATGACAGAAGAAACTCTGAAAATTGCCCAGAAACGCAGAGAAGCTAAAGCCAGAGGAGAAAGAAAGACAATCGCAGAACTTAACAGAGATTTCCAACGTGCAGCAAGACAGGACAAGGAAAAGTACTACAATGACACTTGCAAGGAAATAGAAGCAGAAACTATTAGAGGAAGAACAAGATCAGCTTTCCTAAAGCTACGAGAGTTAAAAAAAAATTTCAGCCTCAAATTGGAATGTTACAAGATGCTCAAGGTTCTATGTTGAATGATGCTGAGAAGATCAAGTAAAGGTGGAAGGAACATACAGAGTTTTTATATGATAAAGATCAAGTGGACCAACAGCCGTTTCAACCTGTACCTTATGATCGGGAACCATTGGTGATGAAAGAAGAAGTTGAAACAGCATTGAAAGCCTTATCAAAGAACAAAGCACCAGGCATTGATAGCATTCCCATAGAGGTATTGCAGCAATCTGATGCAGCTGTTACCATACTTACAAGGCTCTGCCAAGAAATATGGAAGACAACATCATGGCCAACTGACTGGAAAAGATCTGTGTTTATACCAATACTAAAGAAAGGTGATCCAACTGACTGTGGAAATTATCGCACAATCGCTTTGATCCCACATGCCAGCAAGATTCTACTGAAGATTATTCAAAAGAGACTACAACCATACCTTGAACAAGAACTACCTGAAGTGCAAGCAGGGTTCAGGAAAGGGCGAGGAACGAGAGACATCATTGCGGATGTGAGATGGATCCTTGAAAAGACTAAAGAATACCAAAAGGATGTCTATTTGTGCTTTATCGACTATAGCAAAGCTTTTGACTGTGTAAACCATGAGAAACTCTGGGCTACATTAAGAAGCATGGGTATACCAGAACACCTGATCGTTCTCTTGCGCAGTCTGTACATTGATCAAGAAGCAACAGTTTGAACGGAACAAGGAGAAACAGAATGGTTTAAAATAAGCAAAGATGTAAGACAAGGCTGCATACTTTCCCCCTACCTGTTTAATTTATATGCAGAACAAATCATCAGAGAAGCAGGATTGTATGAAGACAACAGAGGTGTGAAGATTGGTGGAAGACTCATCAACAACCTTCACTATGCTGATGATACTACATTACTGGCTGAAAGTGAAGATGATCTGAAACATTTGCTTCTCACAATCAAAGAACATAGTCTCAAAATGGGCCTGCACCTTAATGTAAAGAAGACAAAGATCATGACAACTGGCATAATCAACAGGTTCATCGTTGAAGGAGAAGAAATTGAAATTGTGAACAACTTTAACCTATTTGGATCAACTATCAATAAAGAAGCAACAAGCAGTCAAGAAATCAGACGACGCATTGCTCTTGGCAGAATGGCTATGAAAGACCTAGATAAGATTCTCAAGAGCAGAGATGTCTCTCTCCATACAAAGATTCGACTTGTTCAAGCCATGGTATTTTCAGTAACATCATATGGATGTGAAAGCTGGACAGTGAAAAATATAGACAGGAAGAAAATTGATGCCTTTGAATTATGGTGCTGGCGGCGAATACTGTGTATACCATGGACTGCCCGAAGAACAAACCAGTCGGTACTAGAGGAGATCAAACCTAAGCTTTCTTTAGAAGCTCAGATGACAAGACTTCAACTTTCATACTTTGGACACATCATGCGAAGCGAGAGATCATTAGAGAAAGACATCATGCTTGGCAAGATAGAAGGTCAACGCAAAAGAGGAAGGCCAGCAATGAGATGGATCGATACAATAACAGCAGCTACGGGTACCAGTCTGTCAACAATGAGCCGCCTGACTGAAGACCGAACACAATTTAGGATAGCTATTCAGAGGGTCGCCATGAGTTGACTCTGACTCGACGGCACTTAACAACAACAACAAATACTTACAATTGCAGATATCTTTCCAGAAGTAGTAGTCCCTACTGAGCTATGATTACTGTTGTAAAATGGCCGTAACTCGGTTTTCTCTTGCACCAGATCCACTGTTCCACTAAGGACGAGGTCCAAAATAGCTTCCACTCTTTTCGGTTCATGAACTAGCTGCTCTAAGAAGCAGTCATTTATTTCATCTAGAAACCTTTTCTCCCTAGCATGTCCTGCCGAGACACTGACCGAGTTGATACCAGGGGTAGTTGAAGTCGCCCATTATTATTACTTTGTTGTAACTTTTGTTAGCTTCCCTGATTTCATTGAGCATTTCATCATCCATTTGTTCATTCTGGCCAGGCGGTCGGTAGTACACTCCCACTGCCATCGCCTTCTCCTTTTTACATGGAATATATATCCATAGAGATTCTACAGTGTATTTTGTTTCCTGCAAAATTTTAATCCTGTGTGACTCAGTGCCCTCTCTAAGACAGAGCACAACTCCTCCACCAATTTGATCTATTCAATCAGTGTGATAAGGTTTGCACCCAGGTATCACAGTGTCCCATTGGCTGTCCTCCTTCTATCAGGTCTCTGAGGTACAAATCATATCTAACCTCTCATTTAGTGTTATATGTTCTAAAGCTTCCTTATTATTTTTTAAACTTCTAGCATTTGCATACAGGCATTTTAGAGGTTGTATTTTATTCATATTAATCTGGTTATTTATTTCATCTAGAAAGTTTATCTCCCTAGCATGCCCTGCTGTGGCATTGACCCAATACTGGGGTAATTGAAGTCACCCATTATTACTGTGTTGTAACTTTTGTTAGCTTCCCTGATTTCATTGAGCATTTCATCATTCATTTGTTCATTCTGGCCAGATGGTCGATAGTACATCCCCACTGTCATCGCCTTCCCCTTCCCCTTTTTACATGGAATTTCTATCCATAGAGATTATACAGCATGTTTTGTTTCCTGCAAAATGTTTATCCTGAGTGACTCAATGCCTCTCTAACACAGAGTGCAACTCCTCCACCAATTTGATCTACTCTATCATTGCAATATAGTTTGTACCCAGATATCACGATATCCTATTGGTTGTCCTCCTTCCACCAGGTCTCTGAGATGTCAATTGTATCTAACCTTTCATTTAGAGCTATATATTCTAGCTCTCACATCTTAGTTTTTTAGACTTCTAGCATTTGTAATCAGGCATTTTCGAGGTTGTATTTTATTCATATTAACAATCTGGTATCAGTTGACTAGGGTAATTTGGAATCATTCAGCTCTGTCTGCTCTGTACTTAAAGGTATCTGGGTTAATTTTATCTTTATTGGAACCTCCCTGTCAGGATGCACTAACTTCCCTTTTTTGCTAATATCCTTCAAGGATACATCCTTCTGAACCATGCGCTCTTGGGCTTTCCCCCATTGTCTAGTTTAAAATCTTTCCCCCATTGTCTAGTTTCCCCCATTGTCTAGTTTAAAATCTGCTCTATCTCCTTTTTAAGGGTTAATGCTAGCAGCCTGGTTCCACCGCTGTTAAGGTGGAGCCCATCCTTTGGGAAAAGCCACTCCCTTCCCCAGAATGTTGCCCAGTTCCTAACAAATCCAAAACCTTTCTTCCTTGTACCATCATCTCATCCAAACATTGAGACTCCAGAGCTCTGCCTGCCTTTTCGTTACCATATGTGGAATAGGAAGCATTTCTAAGAATGCTATCATGGAAGTTCTGGATTTCAACTTCCTACCTAAATTTGGCCTCCAGAACCTTCCTACCTAAATTTGGCCTCCAGAACCTTCACACTAGGCAGGCATGTTACCAGATGATCCTCATGTCCACCAGCCACCCAACTATATACATGCCTAACCTTTCTCTTGTGGGAACATGGCCCTGGAGAAACCACCTTGGTGCGAGAGAATTTTACATTACCTGGAAGACAGGTCTTTAGCTATAAGATCACTTCCTGCCACACCAAGGTGATGCTGTCCTTTCACATGACCTCTCTCCTCCATGCAGTAGTGAGGCTGCCAGACTGGAGGTGGGATGGCAGTGCTACGTCCCTGTAGGTCTCGTCTATATTCCTCTCTTTCTTCCTTATCTCCTCCAAGTCTGCTATTCTAGCTTCCACAGATCGAACTTGTTCCCTGAGAGCAAAGAATGCCTTGCATCTAGTGCACAGGTAAGACCCCTCACCAACTGGTAGAAAATGTACATGTGACACTCAGTATGAAAGACTGGATAACCCCCATCTTGCAGCGGACTTCATCTTAGTATTAAGGATTTGTTTAGATATTTAAGTTGTTTACTTACTTAAAGTTACTTTGGATACTTATACCAATACAACTATACTTACTATGTTTTTAAGGGACTTTGTTCACGTCAAGATTAATTAATTTCAGGGTCTTAATTAATCTATTCCTGATGAGGATAACCAGCTGAATCTGAAAGTGAATTTACTACCTCTTTCCCTTTAACAGGTTTAAGAGCCTATAAATCTAAGATTATGCTTGGGGTAGGTGGGAGGGCAGGAGGGAGAGAAGAAAACACTTAGTAAAAGCTGGCTTGCTGCACAGTGCCCTGACCTGTGCTTCTAAGGTAATCTCTTAACAATTTTGTGAGTGATTCTCACAGCCCTTGGTTTGATGGAGAGAACCTTTCAAATTGCCTCTTTGATCTGTCACTTGGCTTTAACATCTATTTAAAACAATTTCAAATGCTAAAAATGGGTTATACATGTAAATATTAATTGGAAACTTGATGGAGCTCTAATTCTTTATCAACAAGAACTTTTACCTTGTTTCTATTATCTAGCAGCAAAGTCATTAAAAGGTTAGTATGTAGTTATCAAACTGGTTGTACTGCTAGGAAAGAAAATTACACAGTGGCATGAATGGATGAAAATCAGCACCAGCACTAGGAAGATGGCCAAATGTGATGGTTAGAAATGATTGAAAATATGCACATTGACCATTACCAATAAACATATCTTGACATTTTGAAAAAAATCCATGTGCTCTTAAAAAACAAATTGCTGATGGGCTGCAATATTTGAGGCAAGTAGAGAAAGTATTCAGTCTTTATGGTGGGAAGATTGGCCTAGTGGTTGGGGTAAGTTACCTCAGGCCAGAGAGCCAGGGGTTCAAATCCTGCTAGAGGACAACAACCTTGGGCCAGAAAGAGTGGGATTTCTAGTCCTATAGGTGCTCCATGTGGCCTTGGGCAAGCCACCTAACCCTCCATTGCCTCAGGTACAAAAATAATAGATTGTGAGCCCTTCAGGGACAAGGGAAATATATATACACCCGAGTACACCACTTTGACTGGTAGAAAAGCAGTATATAAGCCTAAAATAAATTAATTAAATTAATGACACACAGGTCTAGATTTGTCATCAATTTTCATATTTTAAAACCTTTTTTCTTCGGAGCACTTTATTGTTTGTACAATAAATATCTCTCTTTTATTTGGATTTAGCTCCAAATAAGTTTATAAAATATTGAAGTGTGTATCATTTAGCTACTATAGAAATCCATTTTCATGAACAGTATTTTGATTAACTGGGTTTGCTTAATATTTGACTTTCACCCTGCATTGCAATGGATGACAAGTAGAATTGTTTCTAAAAGAATTATGGCTGAGACAAAAATGAACAGGAACATAATACATTTGAGCTCCTAAACCACATAAACGTAATGAAAATAAAAACTTATTAAATTACATTACCATGTTTAGATTTAGAAAATGATCAATCGGCCATTAACTTTCATTTCTAGTGGAGCTCCATGTGCTTAGTGGCCATTTATGATGCCATCCTTGCTGTCAGCTAAGAGCTACAGGGTCCTTCTGTAGAACTCTGGGAGTCAATATTTAGATATGCTTCACAGGTCAATGTCTGAGGCCTCCTCATGTTGCCATGATAAGTACTGTCTAGAAGACAATATGGGATGTATATCTCTCAAGATCTCAAGAAATTGTATGCTCAGCTGGGGAAGGGAGAGGGAGGAGGGCTGGGTGGTTATTGTTTTATGTGATTTATGTTAGCTGCTAGTTTGCCTAATGTTCCAGACATGCATGTGGTAAATAACATGCATTTGTCAGTATTAGCATGCTGAAACTGGTAGTGCCTATTAATAAATTTAGACCAGGGGTTCTCAGCCCAGTTCTGGGGACACACCTAGCCAGTCAGGTTTTCAGGATAACCACAATGAATATGCATATGAGAGATTTGAACGCACCCTCTCCATCATATGCAAATCTCTCTCATGTATATTCATTGTGGTTATCCTGAAAATCTTTCTAGGTCTTGCTCTTTGTTCAAAGTCTAGTGCTGTATCCAGGAATGCAGGCCTTAGATAAGGGCCTTGTTGAATAAAGCTTTTATGAACACAGGCATGAAATAGAGATGAGCGTTTGTTGACCTGGACCTTTAAGAATGAGAATTGTATGGAATGACCATATAAAGATAGGTTCTCCAGGAACAAGCAGGAAGTCAGTCCTCACATTATGGGTGACATTGACGCCAACAGAGCCCTCATGGAAGCATCTACCCAGCTTCTAAAGAAAGCCTTGGGAGATGCCACCACTCATACGTGGTCCCCTTACTGCCCAAGGGTGCCATCTTGGTCAGTATCCCTTTTTCCGCAGAGTTCTACAGATGTACGTCTTGTGCCCCCAGAAAAAAAGTTGATTTTTTTTGTACACTATTGTACACCTCTCCAGCCTTCGCCGGTCCCTCTCCTGCCTTCGAGGCCCACTGCCCCAGCATCAGGACTTGTAACTTAGTTTTATTTTTTGTTAGGTTCCTCCAGTACTTTCGTGCCTTTTTCAACTGCTGGCCACGCCAAAGGTTTTTTGACATCGCAGGGGGTCCTTTTTGCCCCAATGGCCATCAGTTTCAAGAAATGTGATTTGTGCTCCAAAAGGGGCCTTCATCTTCCCTTACTTAGATGACTGGCTTGTAAAGGGGACAAAGTTGTAGAGATGCTGCAGGCCACAGGCCGCACCATCAGGGTCCTACAACACCTGGGTTTTGTGATAAATCACCCAAAATCCCATCTCACCCCAACTCAGGATTTGGAGTTCATAGGAGCTGGCTGGACAGCCTCTAGGCTGTGGCTTTCCTCTCCGAAGCCAGGGCGGATCGCCTCGCGTCATTGGTGACAGAGATGCACTGTCACACCATATCAGTGCAATTGATGCTTTGCCGCCTCGTCCACATGGCCTCCACGGTCCATGTCATCCCCAACGCCTGTCTCCTCATGCGAGTAGCTCAGTGGTGTCTCCACTCACAGTGGGCCCAGGCCACGGGCAGGCTCTGGGACAGGATCTCAGTGTCTTGTCAGCTGGCGGAGTCCCTCAGTTGGTGACAGGTTCCGCAAAAGCTGCAGAAGGGCATGCCCTTCCAACTCCCGAGCCCCCAGGGGGTCCTCATGAAAGATGTTTCCCTACTGGGCTGGGGTGCCCATTGTGAGGAATTGGGCATCTAGTCCATCGAGGAAAGCCAGCAGCAAATCAACCTGCTAGAGCTCAGGGCTGTTTTCCTTGTGCTCAAGGCTTTCCAGCATCAGTCAGTGCTTGTTCAAATGAACAACCAGGTCACAATGTTCTACCTGAACAAGCAGGGGGGCATAGGCTCCTACCGCCTTTGCCAGGAGGCAGTAGCCCTCTGTATGCAACCAGACAGGGTATGCTACTCTGGGCAGGGTACCTCTTGGGCCAGGACAATGCCTTGGTGGACAGGCTGAGCAGGGTTCTCCAACGCACGAGTGGTTTCTGGACCCTGGGGTGATACAGCGGCTCTTCAAGTTATGGGTCACCCTGAGCCTCGACCTCTTTGCCAGCCTGACCAATGCTCAGCTGCTGCATTTCTGCTGCCCACAGCTGCATATAGCCCAGGTGGCACCGAATGCCTTCCTCATCTCATGGTTGGAGGGCATGTTGTATGCCTTCCCTCTCACGCCTCTGATAGTGCTGACCCTCTTCAAGGCCCAGCAGGACCAGGCTTATTCTGGTCACCCGAGATGGCCCAGGCAGCCTTGGTTTCCTCTGCTGTTTTATCTCACCCCGGTCCCTCTTGGGAGCTCACCGGGGCTTCTCACTCAGGAGGAGGGCTCAATCCTCCACCCCAACTTGGGATCCTTGTCCCTCACAGCATGGCTGCTGAACGGGTCACCCTAGTGCCCCTAAACCTTCCCAAGGAGGTGGAGGAGATCCTCCCGCAAGGACTCCATGAGGCGGGACTACGCCTTCAAGTGGTGCCAATTCTTCTTATAGTACACAGAGCAACAGGTGAACCCATTCTCCTGCCCGTTACAGGCGTTACTGCAGTACCTGCTTCACCTTTCTCAATCTGGGCTCAAATCCAACTCCGTGAGAGTGCACCAGAGCACACGCTCTGTGAACTACCACTCCATAAAGGGCAAGCCTCTTTCCGTGCAGCCCCTCATCACTCAATTCATAAGGGGTTTACTGCTCTCAAAACCCCCATCCAGCCACCCCCAGTGGAATGGGATCTCAATGTGGTTCTGGCACAGCTTACTAAGCCGCCCTTCAAGTCATTGGCTATCTGCCACCTCCAATACCTATCCTGGAAGGTGGCCTTCCTGATGGCACTCACCTCGGCGTGCCGAGTCAGTGAGCTCCAGGCTCTGGTGGCCGAGCCACTATACACCAGGTTCTACAAGAACAGGGTCATGCTCCGTACCCACCCAAAGTTTCTTCTGAAGGTGGTATCAGATTTCCACCTCAGTCAGGAGGTGGTACTCCCTACATTCTTTCCACGGCCCCTCACCGACAAGGCATCAGCCATTTTCCATACTTTGGACTGCAAAAGAGCCCTGTCCTTTTATCTACAGCGCACTCAGAGCCACTGCAAAGCCTCACAGCTTTTTGTCTCATATGACCACAGTTGTCTGGGGGGAGGCTGTCATCAAGGAGACTCTGTCCATCTTGGGCTAAGAAGTACCATGCTGTTCTCCAGGACCAAGCAGGAAGTCAGTCCTCACTTATGGGTGACATCGACGTCGATGGAGCCCCCATGCGGAGCAATTCCCCAGCTTTCTAAGAAAGCCTTTGGGAATACTGCACGCATGCACGGTTCCCTTCCCGCCTAAAGGTGCCATCTTGCTCAGTCTTTCTTTTTCTGTGGAGCCCACCGGACGTCTGTCCGTGTCACCCAGAAAAATTGACGTTTTTTTCTTGCGATTTCATCGTGTTTTTCTCCGGTTCGACGCCGGTTTCCCCTTCCCGCCAGGTTCGGTACACCGGTATCGAGCCTGTCTTCTATTTTTCAGTTTTTGACCTTTGTGGCTGGTGTTCGCGCCCTTTTTGTCTTTTCCCTGGAAGGCTGGTCCTTTGACCTCACGGGGGCCCTTTTTTCCCCGATGGCTTCCAGTGGTTTCAAAAAATATGATCGGTGCAAGAAACTGATGTCTCTCACCGACACACACGACTGCTGCCTTCGATGCCTCAGACCGGATCTTGATCCTAAGGTCTGTGTCCCGTGTGGCAAAATGTCCACTAAGGCACTACGAAGCCGCCAGCATCAGAAAGAACGGATTTTTTTCTGACTCTGCCTCTGGCCGGGCCCGGACCTTGTCCGAGGCCTTGACGTCTTGGGAGTCTGACCCCGAGCATTGCCGGGTTTCCTCGGACAGGGGGTCCCCCGATCGGGAACATAAGAGGAAGAAATGGCTCGTGGGGGCGGCGTTGGAGGAGATCCCTGGTTCCTCGAGGGCCAGGTCTCGGACCCCCGACTGCCGTCCCGGGCCCTTAGAGCAGGAGAAGCCGTCCAAAATGCCCCGCGTGGAGACGGAGCCCACCGGACATGTAAGTCCTGTCGTCCTCGTGGACTCTCCTCCTAGGGAGCCGACGTCGGGCCCAGCGCCGCCGGGGCCTGAGTCAGTGGCTGCTGAGTCTCCTGAGCTTGGACTCAGGCTGACAGCCTTGGAGTGCAGATTGTCTGCCTTCATGGATCAGCAGCAGGTACTGATGGCCAGCCTCACTGGTGCATCTGCCCCGACCACCGGGACATCGACATCTAAGTCGACCCCGGAGACCGAGCCGATACTCGAGACCATGAAGGTTTGAGGTCATCCTCGGTCACGGTCACCCTCGACCTCCCGCTCGGAACCGAGGGTGTCGACGCCGGTGTCTTCGGCGTCGGGGTGGGTGCCACCGAGGCACGCGCAGTCGGAGTCCCCTGACTCCTCTTCGGATGAGTCCGCTTGGGAGACGGAGGATGAGGAGTCCCCCGATACTTTTCGGACTCGGTGCATCCCTTCGGACTCGCCGCAGTCCGAGCCCCGGAGTCGGTCCCCTCTGGAGGACACCAGGTTCTCGGAGTTTGTCAGGGACATGGCCAAGGCTTTGGCGATTCCCACGGACCCCGAGGAGGAGCCGAAGAGCTCGAGGCCCTCCAGTATGACTCTCCTCCGAAAGAGTCCTTTACTGTGACTGTTCCTCCGATGCTGGAACGGCTCCTCTTCCGGATGTGGGAGGCACCGGCCTCGGTGCAAGTTTTGAGCAAGCGGGTCGATTCCATTTATCGACTCCATAAGAGCCCTGGTTTCCAGAAGGCACAGCTGCCGCACCATTCCATGGTGGTGGAATCGGCCATGCATCATCTCAAAAGCCAGAAGATGCACTCTGCGGTGCCTCCCGGCAGGGAGGCCCGGAACCTGGATGCTTTCGGCAGAAAGTGCTTCCAGGGCTCAATGCTTGCTTGCCGTGTCCAGTCTTACCAGCTGTACATGGGCATGTACCTACGGGACCTGGCGAAGGAACTTGCCGGGTTCTCTGCTGGTCTCTCCGGGGAACCTTTGCAGAGGTTCAAGTCCTTGTCCTCGGGAATCTGGGAATGCTCAAAGTTCATGTCCCGAGCGGCCTATGATGGCTTCGAGGCTTCGGCCCGTGTAGCGGCGGCCGGCATCGGGGCCCGACGCCAGGCATGGTTGCAGTCATCGGACCTTGAGCCCTGGGTGCAGGACAAGTTGGTCGATGTCCCTTGCCGAGGTGAAAACCTTTTTGGCAAGCCCATGACCGAGAAGGTGTCTGAGCTCGAAACCGAGCACCTAACTAGGACAAGGCTGTCCAGAAAAACCTCTGCCCCTTCTCAGAGGAAGAATGGCTCGGGTAAGAAGTCCTTTTACCCGAGGAAGGCGGCTGCCTACAAACCTTTCCCTCAGTATCAGGCCTCCCCAGCTCCCCAGCAAGGTCAGCAGGCCAAGGGGCAGGGACATGAGCCCCGTATGCAGAAGACCCCCAAGCCTCCGGCTCCTGCTCCCACTCAGCAGGGAGGGGGTTTTTGACTCCCACAGCATAGCCTTTCCACCTCTGCTGTCTCATCTCTGCACAGGAGGTCGTCTAGTCCTGTTTGCCCACAGGTGGCCATCCATTACAGGAGATGCTTGGGTATTGAGCATAGTCCACAAGGGTTATATGCTCCATTTCCAGCAGTTGCCTCCAACCTACTTCCCCGGAGAGCCTCCAAGACCTCCTCTGCACACAGACCTCCTCCTTCAAGAACTTCAAAGTCTGCTTCTAGACCAGGCGGTGGAGCCGGTGCCTCCCCACCTGCAAGGTCACGGGTTCTACTCCAGGTACTTCCTCATACCAAAGAGAACCGGGGGCCTCAGGCCTATTCTCGACCTCAGGAATCTCAACAAATTCTTGGAGAAAGAAAGGTTCAAGATGCTTACTCTTGGAACACTTTTGCCCTACTCCAGCAGGGAGAATGGCTATGCTCCTTAGATCTAAAGGATGCGTACACTCACATCCTCATTCATCCAGACCACAGAAAGTACCTCAGGTTCATTGTGGGAAACCATTACCAGTACAGAGTACTACCCTTTGGCTTGACCTCCGCCTCAAGGGTCTTTACAAAGTGTCTGGCGGTGGTGGTGGCCTACTTAAGGAATCAGGGTTTTTTTGTCTTCCCCTACCTGGACGACTGGCTCATCAGGGGTCAGACTTCCCAGGAGGCCCAGCAAGCCACCCTCAGAACTGTCTCTCTCCTTCAGCATCTAGGGTTTGTCATAAACTTCGCAAAGTCCACTTTGCTCCCCTCCCAGAACCTCGAGTTCATAGGGGCAAGGTTGGACTCCCTGCAAGCAAAGGCTTACTTGCCAAGTGACAGGGCTCAAAGACTCATAGACTTGGCAAACCAGTTTCTGAGCAGGCCACAAGTCTCTGCCAGACACTATCTAAAGCTCCTGGGCCACATGGCATCGACAGTGCATGTGACCCCCAATGCTCGCCTCCACATGAGACCTGCACAATGGTGTCTCCGAACTCAGTGGAAACAAGCCACAGGAAGCCTTACAGACAAAGTGCGGGTGTCCAAACTATTCCTGGATGCCCTACAGTGGTGGCTACAACCCCACAATTTGTTACAGGGGGTGCCTTTTCAGGTGCCTGTTTCCACGGTGGTGCTGACCACCGATGCCTCCTTGCAGGGCTGGGGTGCACATTGCTTGGACAGGTGCACCCAGGGCCTGTGGTCTCCCTGGGAGGCCACGCAGCAAATCAACCTCCTGGAACTCCGGGCTATTCGCTTAGCCCTCAAAACCTTCTCTCACACCTTGGCTCACCAGTCTGTTCTGGTACAGACGGACAATCAAGTGGCCATGTTCTATGTGAACAAGCAGGGAGGCACGGGGTCCAGGCTCCTGTGTCGAGAGGCACAGGCCCTGTGCTCTTTTGCTCTCAAACACAACATGTTTCTCAAGGCTATTTATCTCCCTGGCCAGGAAAACTTCCTGGCGGACAGGTTGTGCAGGATTCTGCAACCCCATGAGTGGCAACTGCACCCCTTGGTCGTTCAGAAAATTTTCCTGAGATGGGGACTTCCCTCCATAGATCTCTTTGCCAGTCCCCTGAACCGGCAGCTGCTCAGGTTCTGTTCCAGGCAACCGCATCCCCTGAGGAAAACAGCGAATGCCTTCCTGATTTCTTGGTCCCAGGGCCTCCTGTATGCATTTCCTCCCAAGACTCTGGTGGCCCGAACCTTGTTCAAGATTCTAAGGGACAAGACCTCGGTACTTATGATAGCTCCCAGGTGGCCGAGGCAGCCCTGGTTTCCACTTCTGCTCCAGCTAGCCGTGGACACACCACTACCTCTGGGGTTGCAACCTGATCTTCTCTCTCAGGATCAGGGTTCCCTTCTGCATCCCAATCTCAAATCTCTCAATTTGATGGCCTGGAGGCTGCAAGGGTAGTGTTGGCTCCCTGGGGCCTACCCCGAGAAGTGGAGGAGGTGGTCTTGGCCTCTAGAAAGCAGTCCACCAGAAAAACCTATGCCCTGAAGTGGAGAAGGTTCTCCATGTGGTGTCAGCAGTGCAAGGAGGGTCCTTTCGCCTGCACTGTACCAGTAGTGCTTCAGTATCTGCTGCACTTGTCCAATCAAGGCCTTAAGTCCAATTCGGTTCAGGTCCACCTCTCTGCTCTAGCAGCTCACCACTCACTGGTGGAGGGACACTCTCTGTCGGTTCACCCCTTGGTGTCTAGGTTTCTCAGAGGCTTGCTTTTGCTCAAACCTCCTCTCCATCCACCGGCCCCTGAGTGGGAGTTGAATGTGGTCTTGCAGCAACTGACTCTCCCACCCTTTGAGACGATGGCTACATGTCCTCTCTGCTTCCTTTCTTGGAAGGCTCTATTCCTTGTGGCCCTGACCTCGGCCAGGAGGGTGAGTGAGCTTCAAGCCCTGGTCTGTGACAGGCCTTACACTCGCTTCTATAGGAACAGGGTAGTCCTTCGGACTCATCCTAAGTTCCTCCCTAAGGTTGTCTCCTCTTTCCATCTCAACCAGGAGGTGGTTCTTCCAATGTTCTTCCCTAGGCCCCATGCCAGCCGGGCTGAGACAGTCCTGCATACCCTGGACTGTAGGAGGGCCTTATCCTTCTACCTTGAGCGTACGCAGGGGCATAGGAGGGCTACTCAGCTCTTCGTATCTTTTGACCCTAATAACTTGGGGTTACCTGTCTCCAAGCATACCTTGTCCATCTGGGTGGCTGACTGTATCACCTGGGCTTACAGGGCAGCTGACCTTCCCTTGCAGGGTCGGGTCACGGCCCACCGTGTTAGGGCAATGGCTGCCTCAGTAGCTCATCTCCGCTCTGTACCGTTGGCAGACATCTGCAGGGCTGCAACTTGGTCCTCAAGCCAGACCTTTGCGGCCCATTACTGCCTGGAGAGGGAGTCCCATAGGGACAGTGCTTTCGGTCAGGCAGTGCTCCGGAATCTCTTCGAGGTTTAGGCAACTCCTACCCTCCAGCCCTGGTTGGGCTACCGGTGGGGGTATGTTTCAGTGAAATCCTTTTTCTGATGCTGCGGCTAGAGGGAGCTCATTTTTCAGCTCTGGATCCCCGGTAGCCTGTTGCTGGGGAGTCCCATAAGTGAGGACTGACTTCCTGCTTGGTCCTGGAGAAAGAGTAGTTACTCACCTGTAACAGGTGATCTCCAGGAGCAGCAGGAATCAGTCCTCACAACCCTCCCTCCTCCCCTGGAAGTTGCAGTTGTACATAGTTCATTTTTACATTTTTGTGTGCTGTTTTTTAGCTATGTCATTGGACTGAGCAAGATGGCACCTTTAGGTGGGAAGGCAACCCCGCATGTGTGCAGTATTCCCAAAGGCTTTCTTAGAAAGCTGGGGAATTGCTCCGCACGGGGGCAGGGCCGGATTTACCTTGAGTGAGGCCCTACGCCAGCAAAAATTGTGGGCCCCCAGCAGGGGCGGCCCAAGGGGGGTGCGGGGCCTCATTTGCATAAGGGGCCTCATTTGCATAAATATTTGCATAATGTTACCATATACTAACTTTTAGTAAACGTGCCTCTTAATGAGTGTATGGATAAAGAAAGACTAAAAGATTTCTACATTACTATAATCCAGTGCCAACTGCCAGACACATTAGGAACTACTACAAACACTGCCCATTTAGAACCCATAGCAAACCCGCCGTATCCTAACAGCACTACCAGGACTCACAAAGCACCATACTCTACCAATCAAAAGGCAACACTGCAAATATTAAACCAGTACATTTCAGAGAACAACAATACATGACCTACTGGGGAAAGAGAACAAGTGGCAATGTCAAATAGGAAGTATAAACAGAACACCTCAGCTCAGTTACACATGCAGAACATAGATCATCACCAAACAAGTAATCACAATTTAGAAACAGGAAGACAATAATAAAACTGGGAATCCCAAAAGCCAAACTTGGAATGTACAACACTGTAGAAATAAAACTATACATTAATTTGCTCTTGTACTAAACAAAGCGCAGACGTTAATGATGCACATTTACCAGAGCTGACATATTCCAATTAATAAATTCAAAATAAAGAGATATTTTTCTACCTTTTGTGCATTTTTTTCAGCTGCAATTGCTCCAGCCACTTTCTTCTGGTTTCTTCGTGTCTTCTGCTAACTCTCCATCGTCTGCTGTCCATTTGTCCTTTCTTCTCTCTTCTAGTTTTTTTCCATTCTCTCTCTACATCTGCTTTAACATACTAATCTTTCTCCTTTTGCTCTTTCCTCATTCCTATTTCATCCACTCAAATCTTACCCCTCCATCCTCAATCCCCACTTACTCTCCCAATACCCGGCCAATTTTAGATTTTTTATCCCTCCCACACACAATATTTTTCCCTTCTCCATTTTACTCTTCCAGCCCCATCCCATTCTAATCCTCCCCCAACATCAGCTCCCTTCTAGTTCCAGCCTCACCCAGCATCCATTCCCTTCTAGTCCCTGCATCAGCCCATTTCCAGTCCTAGCCACCCATCAGCCCATTTCCAGTCCTAGCAACCCCCCAACCCAATACCAGTCCTAACCCCCCATCAGCCCACTTCCAGTCCTAACCCCATCAACCCATTTCCAGTCAGCCCCCCATAGCCCATTGCCAGTCCTAACCCCCCCCCATCAGCCCACAGCCCATTACCAGTCCTAACCCCATCAGCCCACCTCCAGTCTTAACCCCCCCAGCCCATTTCCAGTCCCAGCCCCCCCAATAGCCCATTACCAGTCCTACCCCCCCCCACCCCGGCCTAAAGTAAAATTTATTTTAAAAAAAAAACCTGCTGGCTGCCGCCGCGGGGCCCCCTCTGCTGCCGCGGCAGCATGGACTGACCCGCGGGGGCCCCCTCTGCAAGCTCGATCCATCGGTCGGTCGGTCGGTCCGTCCCTCCCTCTCTCCGTGCAGGTTGTGAGAGGCGCGAAGGGAGACTGTCTCCCTCGCGTCTCTGTTAAGCCCGCAGGGGCTGATGGGAAATTTCCCATCAGCCCCTGCGGGCTTAACAGAGACGCGAGGGAGACAGTCTCCCTTCGCGTCTCTCACAGCCTGCACGGAGGGAGGGAGGGAGGGACGGATCGAGCTTGCAGAGGGGGCCCCCGCGGGTCAGTCCATGCTGCCGCGGCAGCAGAGAGGGCCCCGCGGCGGCAGCCAGCAGGTTTTTTTTTAAATTTTATTTTTAAAAAAAAAGCTAACTTGTTCCATTTTTGTGGGCCCTTGCCAGCTGTGGGCCCTACGCCATGGCGTACATGGCGTATACGTAAATCCGGCCCTGCACGGGGGCTCCATCGACATCGATGTCACCCATAAGTGAGGACTGATTCCTGCTGCTCCTGGAGAACACCTGTTACAGGTGAGTAACTACTCTAACTGGTTCAAATTCTACTTATCAGACTGACAACGCCAAGTAAAATTGGACACCCAAAGTTCTTCTCCATATGCACAACACCAAGGAGACTCACGAGGGTCTGCCCTATCTTCCTTATTATTCAGTATTTTTCTCCATCCAATCTGTGCAATCAGGAAGATGCACAACATACTCTACCACATATACACAGACAATGTAATGCTGTATTAGGGCATGTCAATTTAGGGGTAGATTTTTATTTTTCCAAACTTTTCAAACTATTAGTGACCAAATTATGCGGTTTTGCATGCAGAATCTAAAGCTATCTTTAGAAACTGCTTAAAGCGAGTCTTACCTACATCATCAAAGCACAGTGGAAATTAACTAATATTTATTTGACTGTACAAATAATCTGAACAACATTTGTAGCCACATAATTGTCTTTAAAATGTCACTTATGCAGTCTTGTTGTTCTATTGGACATTTTCAATATACGATAATTGCTATGACGATGCTATGTTGAAAACCTGTGAATGAGAAAATGAAACTAATGTTTGTGTCAATATGAGTAAATAAGTAAGATAAATTGATAATTGAGGCACAAAATTTATTAATATGCAATGTAAACACACAAAAACTACTATCAGAGCACTTAAACATTTCAGTAAAATGTGTATTTTTGCATGATTTCCTAGAAATTCCAGATAAGTAAATAACATATTACAAATATTTAAAGCTAGTTGTTGATTTGCCACATGAAATTGTACCATTTTTTCACTAGTGCTTTTTAAAATTATGACATCTCCAAAATTGACACACCCTAATGCTGTATGCTCCTATTACCACTACCAGCCCCACCAAATCTCACATAAAGAAATGCTGCTTCTTCATCACACATTAGCTTGCAGAACATAATATGGCTATAAATCACAAAAAGACTGATGTCCTATATATCACCAAGTACACTAACTTCACCCCACCTGCCCACATAAGTATTGCTGGAACTCAGCTCCAGGTTAAATCAGAGGTGCGCTACCTGGGAGTCACCTTAGATCAACGCCTCACCTTATCCCCTCACATAAGCAACCTCACAAAAAGCATCTACTACAAGCTCAAACTGTACAGCACCTTAGACTGCTTCTGGATCCTCATGACTTCCACACAGTTCTTCAGGTGCTCACGTTCTCCCATTTCGATTACTGATGTTATAGTGGCATCCGGTGATCACCAGATAGTGTGGTTCAATATTAGGACTAGAGTTGATAAAATCCATTCAAAAGCAAGGGTCTTAGACTTTAGGAAAATTAACTTTGCCAAGATACGCCAATACCTCAAGGAGTCGTTAGTGGGATGGTAACAGCTGGGGGATGTAGAAAAACTGGGCAAAACCAAAAGGGGATATTTTAAGGCCAACCAACCTTTTGTTAGAATGATAAATAAAGGTAAAAGGAATAGGAGGCCACTGTGGTTCTCAAAAGAAGTAGCTGAAAAGGTGAAGATAAAGAGGGAGGCCTTCATGAAATACAAGAGATCACAGAGAGAAGAAGACAGGCATCTATATTTTGAAAAACTTAAGAGAGGCTGGCAAACTAGTCAAGAAAGCAAAAATACAAAAAGAAATAACAAAAGCAGTAAAATGGGGGATAAGACATTTTTCAGATATGTTAGTGAGAGGAGGAAGGGCAAAAGTGGTATTGTCAGACTCAAGGGAGAAGGGGAGGAATATGTAGAAGCTGATGAGGATAAAGCAGAATTACTTAACAAATATTTATGTTCTGTGTTCACAGATGAAGGGCCGGGATCAGGACTTCAGAAAACAGCCACAAACGGGAACAGAAACGAGGGGCATCTCAAACAATTTTCAAAAGACTGTGTTCTTGAGGAACTAGCTAAGCTTAAGTAGACAAAGCGATGGGACTGGATGGGCTACATCCGAGAATACTGAAGGAACTTGGGGACGTTCTAGTAGCTCCTCTGACTGACCTTTTCAATGCTTTTTGGAGTCGGGAGTGGTACCAGAGGACTGGAAAGAGGCACATGTGGTCCCTTTACACAAAAGCAGAAGTAAGGATATGGTTGAAAACTATAGGCCGGTTAGTTTAATTTTGGTGGAAAGTAAATTATTGAAAATGCTGCTGAAACAGAAAATAGTGAGGTTTCTGGAGTCCAACAGAATACTGCATCTGAGGCAGCATGGATTCAACAGAGGCAGGTCTTGTCAGACAAATCTGATTGATTTCTTTGACTGGGTGACCAGGGAGTTAGACCGAGGGAGAGCCCTAGATGTGATGTATTTAGATTTCGATAAAGCCTTTGACACTGTTCCACACAGGCAACTTATAAACAAACTGAGCACCCTAGGGATGGACCCTAAAGTTACTGCTTGGTTTAGAAATTGCTTGAGTGGGAGGCGACAAAGGGTACAGGTAAATGGAGCTCACTCTGAGCAGAAGGAGGTTACCAGTGGAGTGCCGCAGGGATCTGTCCTTGGTTTGATTCTTTTTAATATCTTTGTTAGTGATATTGCGGAGGTGCTGTTGGGTAAGGTTTGCCTCTTTGCGGATGATACCAAAATTTGCAATAAAGTAGACACCCAGGAAGGAATAGATAACATGAGGAGGGATCCAATTAAGCTTGAAGAATGGTCTAGAATTTGGCAGCTGAGATTTAATGCTAAAAAGGGTCATGCATTTGGGCTGCAACAATCCAAGGGAGCAGTACAGTGTAGGGGGTGAATTACTTCTGTACACAAAAGAAGAGCAGGACTTGGGCGTGATTGTGTCTGACGATCTTAAAGTAGCTAAACAGATAGAAAAGGTAACAGCGAAAACTAGAATGATGATTGGGTGAATAGGGAGAGGAATGGTCAGCAGAAGGAAGGAGGTGATAGTGCCTCTGTATAAATTTCTGGTGCAACCTCATTTAGAGTATTGTGTGCAATTCTGGAGACCGCACCTTCAAAAGGATATGAACAGGTTGGAGTCAGTGCACTGGGTGGCTACTAAAATGGTTAGTGGTCTTTGTCATAAAGCATATGAGGGCAGACTTAAGGATCTTAATATGTATACTTTAGAGGAATGGTGGGATAGAGGAGATATGATTGAGACATTTAAATACCTCTGTGGCATAAATTCACAGGAGGAGAGGCTCTTTTGATTAAAAGCAAGCTCTGCTACAAGGGGACATAAGATGAGGGTGAAAAGGGGAGTAATATGCGGAAATATTTCTTTATGGAAAGAGTGGTAGATGTGTGGAATAGTCTCCCAGTGGAGGTGGTAGAGATAGCGTGGTTACTCACCTGTAACAGGTGTTCTCCAGGGACAGCAGGAATCAGTCCTCACATATGGGGTGACGTCCGCGCCGACAGAGCCCTCATGCAGAGCAAATCCCCAGCTTTCTAAGAAAGCGTTTGGGAATTGCATCATGCATGCAGGATCCCCTTCCCGCCCAAGGGTGCCATCTTGCTCAGTCAAATGACATAGTTAAAAAGACGGCAAAATGAATAAAATATAATAATAGGACTGCAACTCCAGGGGAGGAGGGAGGGCCATGAGGACTGATTCCTGCTGTCCCTGGAGAACACCTGCTACAGGTGAGTAGCTATGCTTTCTCCAGGAACAAGCAGGAAGTCAGTCCTCACATATGGGACTCCCTAGCTATAGACTACCAAGTATCCATAGCTGAAAATAGGCTCCCTCTAGAAGAGCCGCAGCAGCCATAATAGGAGTTCAACTGAGAACGTAACACTCCAGTAGCCTGACATCAAAGGGTCAGAGGGTAGGAGTTGCCTAGACCTCGAACAGGTTACGGAGTACCCCCTGGCCAAAAGCACTGTCCTGCCGGGACTCCCTATCCAGGCAGTAATGGGCCGCAAAAGTCTGACCCGAAGACCAGGTGGCAGCCCGGAAGATGTCTGCCAGCGGAACAGAGCAGAAGTGAGCCACTGATGCCGCCTTAACCCTGACCCGGTGGGCCGTGACTAGACCCTGCAATGGAAGATCAACCGCCCTGTATGCCCAGGCAATACAGTCTGCCACCCAAGTGGACAACGTACGCTTGGAGACAGGCATCCCAAGCTTACTGGGGTCATAAAAGATGAAGAGCTGAGAAGCCCTTCTATGTCCCCGCGTATGCTCCATGTAAAAGGCCAAAGCCCTCTTATAGTCCAGGGTATGCAGAACTTCTTCTGCCCAACTGGCATGCGGCCTAGGAAAGAAGGTCGGATGTACAACCTCCTGGTTGAGGTGGAACGAAAAGACCACTTTCAGAAGGATGCATCTGTAGTCAGCACTCTCGTGTGCGGTGGAGGTTGAAATGGCACTCCCTTCAGTAGGTTTTGTGGTTGAAGCCACCAGGTCAACGACTGCACCAGTCATTTGGACACCTTTATCCTGTCTCTGAGTCTGCCGGTGGCTTGTGTCCACTGGTTCCTGAGGCACCACTGAGCTGTTCTCATGTGGAGGTGGGCATTGGGTGTCACATGCACCATGGAGGCCATGTGACCGAGGAAGTGCAGAAAGTGTCTTGCTGAGATCTGGGATCTGCGACTTACTTGCTGCACTACGGCCAAAAGTCTCTGTGCCCTGTCTTCTGGTAGATAAGCCCTTGCTTGAAGGGTCTCCAGCCTTGCTCCTATGAACTCCAGCCCTTGAGTGGGAACCAGAGTGGATTTTGTGTAATTGATCACAAACCCTAGGTGTTGTAACAACTGGATAGTGCCTGTTGGACTTCCAGGGCTGACTGAGCTCTGATGAGCCAGTCGTCCAAGTAGGGGAAGACAAATACCCCTTGGTTTCTTAGGAAGGCCGCCACTACCGCTAGGCACTTTGTGAATACCCTGGGTGCAGAGGCGAGGCCAAATGGAAGTACTTTGTACTGAAAATGGTTTCCTCCCACCAGAAATCGTAGAAATTGTCTGTGGTCTGGATGAATTAGGATGTGTGTGTAAGCATCCTTTAGGTCTAAGGAGCATAGCCAGTCTCCCTGGCAGAGGTAAGGCAGCAATATTCCAAGGGAAAGCATCTTGAACTTTTCCCTCACCAGGAACATGTTTAAGTTGCACAGGTCAAGGATGGGTCTTAGGCCTCCAGTTCTCTTTGGTATCAGGAAATACCTGGAGTAGAAGCCCTTTCCCCGCAGGTGGTGGGGCACCGGTTCTACCGTCTGATCCTCGAGAACACCTGCTAACTCCTTCAAGAGGAGGTCCCTGTGAAGAGGGGGTCTGAGAGGCTCCCCTGAAAAGTAAGAGGGAGGTGCCTGGGTGAAATATAGCAGATAGCCCATCTGGACTATCTGGAGAACCCAGGTATCTGTTGTGATGGCTGGCCACCTGTGGGCATACAGGGTCAGCCTTCATCCTGTGCATGGCCTTACTTCTTCGGAAAGAGGGACTATGCTTTGGGAGTCAAAAACCCCCTCCAAGCTGGGCCAGAGCCGGTGCCTGGGGCTTGGAGGTTTTTTGCTTACACGGGCCATGCCCCTGTCCTTTGGCCTGCTGCCACTGTTGGGGAACTGGGGAGGGCTGATATGTGGGGTAGTTGCGGTAAGTAGTACCTTTCCTCGGGAAAAATGGCTTCTTACCCGAGCCCTTCTTCTTAGAAGGGGCAGAAGTCTTCTTTAAGAGCTGTGTCCGGGTCAGGTACTCGGACTCGAGCTCAGCAGCCTTCTCTGTCATGGGTTTGCCAAAGAGGGTTTCACCTTGACAAGGGACATCGACCAACTTGTCCTGCACCCATTGCTCCAGGTCTGATGACTGTAGCCATGCCTGGCGGCATGCACCGATGCCGGCCGCAGCTACCTGGGCCGACGCCTCGAAGCCATCATAGGCTGCTCGAGTCATAAACTTCAAGCATTCACAGATCCCAATGGACAAGTTATTGAAGTGCTGCAAAGGTCCCTTGGAGAGACCAGCTGAAAACCTGGCAATCTCGTTTGCCAGGTCTCGCAGGTGCATGCCCATGTACAGCTGGTATGTCTGGATTCAGCGTGACAGCATTGAACCCTGGTAGCACTTCTTACCGAGGGCATCCATGTTGCGGTCCTCCCAGCCAGAAGGCACCAAGGAGTGCGTCTTTTGGCTCTTCAGCTGGTGCATGGCCGATTCCACAACCATGGAGTTGTGCGGTAGTTGTGCTTTCTGGAACCCAGGGCTCTTGCGAACTCAATAAATAGAAACATAGAAACATAGAAATATGATGACAGAAAAAGACCACATGGCCTATCTAGTTTGTCCTTCCATATCAACAACTACAACAGTCCCCTTTTTACCTTTAGAGATCCTCTGTGTTTGTCCCATGCTTTTTTGAATTCAGTTACTGTCCTCATCTCTACCACCTCCACTGGGAGACTATTCCACGGATCCACTACTCTTTCCATAAAGAAATATTTCCGCATATCACTCCTGAATCTATCTCCCTTCACCCTCATCCCATGTCCCCTCGTAGCAGAACTTGCTTTCAATTGAAAGAGGCTCTCTCCCTGAACATTTATGCCACAGAGGTATTTAAACATCTCAATCATATCACCTCTATCTCGCCTTTCCTCTAAGGTGTACATACTAAGATCCTTCAGTCTGTCCTCATATGCTTTATAATGAAGACCACTAATCATTTTAGTAGCCACCCTCTGCACCGACTCCATCCTGTTCACATTCTTTTGAAGGTGCGGTCTCCAGAATTGCACACTATACTCCAAATGAGGTTGCACCAAAGACTTATACAGAGGCATTATCACCTCCTTTTTTCTGCTAGCCATTCCTCTCCGTATGCACCCAAGCATCCTTTTAGCTTTTGCCGTCGCCTTTTCTACCTGTTTAGCTATTTTAAGATCATCAGACACAACCACGCCTAGGTCCTGCTCTTCTTTAGTGAACAAAAGTACTTAACCCCCTATACTATATTGCTCCCTTGGATTGCTGTAGCCCAAATGTATGACCTTACATTTTTTAACATTAAATCCCAGCTGCCAAATTCTAGACCATTCTTCAAGCTTAGCTAGATCCCTCCTCATGTTATCCACACATTCCTGGGTGTCTACTCTATTGCAGATTTTGGTATCATCCGCAAAGAGGCAAACCTTACCAACAGCCCTTCCGCTATATCACTAACAAAGATGTTAAAAAGAATCGGACCAAGGACAGATCCCTGGGGTACACCACTGGTAACATCCCTCTCCTCAGAGTGAACTCCATTTACCTGTACTCTTTGTCGCCTCCCACCCAACCAATTTCTAACCCAAGCAGTAACTAGGGTGCTCAGTTTGTTTATAAGTCGCCTGTGAGGACCAGTGTCAAAGGCTTTACTGAAATCTAAATACACCACATCTAGGGCTCTCCCTCGGTCCAACTCCCTGGTCACCCAGTCAAAGAAATCAATAAGATTTGTCTGACAAGACCTGCCTCTGCTGAATCCATGCTGCCTCGGATGCTGCAATGGAATTGATTCGCTTGCTGAGCACCGGCATCGAGGCCGGTGTCTCCCACATGTGGAGCATCAGCTGTTCCAGAATCAGAGGCATCGGTACAGTAAGGGTTTCCCGAGGGGGAAAGTCATACTGGAGGATCTCGAGCTCTTTGGCTCGAGGCTCCTCCTAGGCCTCTGCCGGGAATGACAATACCTTGGCCATGTCCTGGACGAAGTCCAAGAACCGAGTATCCTCCGGGGGGGGGGGGGGGGACCTTCTCCAAGGTTCAGAACCCGGGGAAGCCGAGGTGACGCTTCTGGTCTGATGGGTGTCCGGTGACTCCTCATCTCCTGTCTCCCATCCTGACTCCTCCAAAGAGGAATCAAGCGGCTTTGGCCTCAACCACCCTGACACCAGTGGAATCGATGTCGATGACCTCGGTCCCGAACGGGAGATTGAGGGGGACCTCGGCTGAGGATCGACTCGAGTTCTTAGGGTCTCGATGATCATCTCGGCCTCTGGGGTCGACTTGGAGATCTATGTCCCAGTGGTCGGGGCAGATGGACCAGTGAGACCAGCAATCAGCGCCCGCTGCTGGTCCATGAAGGCAGACATGCTGCGCTCAAAGGCTGCCAGTCTGAGAGCGAGCTCAGAAGGCTCCGCAGCCCCCAGGTCAGGTCCCAACGCCGGTTCTCACGGAGGAGAGTCCACAACAAGGACTGTGGTTACCTGCCTCAGTGTCTCCAGTTCCTTGCAAGGGAGTTTCGCTGGGCGCTCCGACTCTGAGGATCCAGGGCGACGGTCAGGACTCCGTGACCTGGCCCGCGAGGGACCAGGCGCTTGGAGCCATCCAATGATGCCGCCCACACAGATTTCTTCTTCCTCCGGTGTTCCCGCGAGAGAGACCCCCTTTCAGAGGACACTTGACGCTGCTCAAGATCAGAGAGCTTCCGAGATGTCGAGGCCTCCGATGAGTTCCGGGCCCGGGCAGGTGCGGACTCAGCAAAAATCCTATCATGTTGCTGCTGCCTACTCCTCAAGGCCTTGGAGGACATTTTCCTACATGGGCCACAGACCTTCGGGTCGTGGTCGGGCCCGAGGCAGCAGAGACAGCAGTCGTGTGTGTCGGTGAGGGACATTAATTTTGTAAACTGATCAAACTTTTTAAACCCACTGGCAGCCACTGGGGGGGAAAAGGGCCCCTGCGAGGTCAAAGGACCGGGCTGCCAGTGAAAAAGAAAAAAGCGTGAACGCTAGTCACGAAGGACAAAAACGGAAAATTTGGACCGGACTCGATTCCGGCCTACCAAGCAAAAGGCGGGAAGGGGAACCGGCATCAAACCGGCCATACAGAAAAGAATTTTTCTGACTTTTAAGCACTTTTTTGGCGAGGGAACTTGGACAACATCCGTTGGGCTCCGCGGAAAAAAGGAGACTAAGCAAGATGGCAGCCTTGGGCGGGAAGGGGACCCGCACATGCATGATGCAATTCCCAAAGGCTTTCTTAGAAAGCAGTGGATTTGCTCTGCATGAGGGCTCCATCGGCGCTGACGTCACCCCATATGTGAGGACTGACTGCCTGTTTGTTCCTGGAGAAGAGGACAGTATCTGAATTCAGAAAAGCATGGGACAAACACAGAGGATCTCTAAAGGAAAAAGCGTAATTACTCACCTGTAACAGGTGTTTTCCAGGGACAGCAGGAATCAGTTGTCACATATGGGTGACGTCGGTACCAATGGAGTCCGCGCGGAGCATTTCATGAGCTTTCAAAGAAAGACTTTAGGAATGCCACCACGCATGCGTGGTCCCCTTCATGCCCAAGGGTGCCATCTTGATCAATCAGATGACATAGCTCAAGTAAAAAACAAAAAATATCAAGGACAGTGGGCAACTCCAAGGGGAGGTGGATGGGTTGTGAGAACTGATTCCTACTGTCCCTGGAGAACACCTGTTACAGGTGAGTAACTACACTTTCTCCAGGAACAAGCAGGAAGTCAGTCCTAACATATGGGAATCCCCAGCTGCAGGCTACCGAGGACCTGTAGAAAGGCGCCACGGTGAGCCGTGAGCAGTCACTGGTAACCGAAGACAGCCCAAGGACCCCGGTTCCCCGGAAGACCACGCTCCCGGTAGCCGCAGAAGAAGGGTCGGAGGGCAGGAATTGCTTAAACCCCAAACAAATTACGGAGTACGGCCTAGCCAAAGGCACTGTCCCGATGGGACAACCAATCCAGGCAGTGATGTGTCGCAAAGGTATTAGCTGAGGACCAGGTTGTGGCTCGGCAGATGTCTGCCAGCGACACGGAGTGCAGGTGGGCCACTGACGCTGCCCTTGCATGAACATCGTGTGCCATGACCCAGTGCTACAGGAGCAGCCCGGCCTAAGCCTGGGCAAAGGTGATGCAGTCTGCCACCCAGATGGAAAGGGTCCACTTAGTGACCGCGAGCCCCATGCGGGCAGAGTCTTAGGAGACGAAAAGCCACTCAGACCTGCGGTGAACCTGCATATAGGGAAGAGTGGTCTAGTGGTTAGGACAAGGTACTTCAGGCCGGAGGGCCAGCGGTTCAAGTCCCACCTGGGGACAGCAATCTCAGGCCGGAGGGACTGGGATTTCTAGTCCTGTAGGCACTCCTTGTGGTCTTGGGCAAGCCACTTAACCCTCCATTGCCCATGTTCCCTGTAAGTATTAGTGTATGTGTCTCATATCCCCTCGTGTTAAATGTATCCCCCAATTGACCGCTTTGACCCGGTGAAAAGCGGGATATAAATACAGCTAAATAAATAAATAAATATGCTGCAGGTAGAAGGAGAAAGCCCTCCTGCAGTCAAGGGTATGGAGGACCACTGACGCCCGGTCAGTGTGAGACTTCTGGAAGAAGGTCGGCAGTACTATCTCCTGGTTGAGGTGAAAATCCGAGACAACTTTTGGGAGAAACTTGGGGTGCATTCGGAGAACCACCAGGTTCCCGTAGAATCTCATGTAGGGGGCGTCGGCTATCATGGCCTGAAGCTCACTGACCCTCTTGGCCGAGGTGAGGACCACCAGAAAAACCACCTTCCAAGAATGGTGCCAAAGAGAGCAGGACACCATCAGCTCAAAGCGTGGCTGAGTTAGCCACGTGAGGACGACCTTGAGGTCCCACTCCGCTGAAGGTGGCCGGATGAGGGACTTGGAAAGAAGCAGCTCACGCATGACGTGGGAAACCAGTGGTTGACCTGAGAAAGGTCCACCCCGAACAGGGTGGTGGTTAGCTAAGATAGCGCTCAGGTGGACCCTGACCGAGTTGGACTTCAAGCCTGCCTGCGAGAGATGGAGCAGCTACTGCAGGAACAAGTGGGTAGGGCAAAAGAACAAGTCGACTCATACCTCCGAACATCACACTGAGAACCAATGCCATTTAAAGACGTAAGCCCTTCTAGTCGAGTCCTTGTGAGAGGCCAGCATTATGTCCTCGATCTCCACTGGTAGATGAAGGGAGGCTAGAGCGACCCTCTCAGCCGCCAGACCATGAGGGATAAGGACCTCAAGTTTGGGTGAAGTAGCAGACCCTCCTCAACAAGCCTGGCGTTTTGCCGAGTGGAACCAGAGGCTCCGATGAGAGGCGAAGCAGCAGTGGGAACCAAGGCTTTTGAGGCCACGAGAATCACTGAGGCCCTGTCCCGCTGTATTTTGATGAGAGTTCGGGCTATGAGCGGAGTGGGGGGAAATTCATACAGGAGGAAGGCATCAGGGGCTTCCCTATTCAGGTGGGGAACTGGGCCGCAAAACCGTGGGAGCTGCAAGTTCGCCGGGCTGGTGAAGAGGTCTAGGACCAGAGTCCCCCAATGTCAGAACAGCCACTGCGCTGTCTGTGGGCAGAGGTGGCACTCGTTCGACTGGAGGAACTGCCTTAACCTATCTGCCAGGATGTTGTCCTGGCCCGGGAGATAGGTGGCCCGTAGGGCTATGCCCTGGTAAACTATAGTCAAAAAAGAACCCCCAGCACAGGGTAGAACTCGTGAATCCAAATATAAGAATACCCCAGCACACAGAACCTCCCGTGTAAATAAATCATCAATCATAAACAGGGAAATACACTCTCTTTTTGTCGGAGTAACCAGTCAAGAGGAAGCAGGAGAAAACCCGCTCCTCGCCGTGGTCAGTCCATTTTACTCATTTTAAATGCTTGAAAACTTAGCTTTTTTCTTTCAATTCAGCCATTAGAGAATCCAGAAAACACAACGTGCCACGTTTCGAGCCAGTCATATCATCTATGGCCCTGCATCAGGTGAAAGTTGTGGAATCCCACAAAGCCTATCTTTGGGATTCCACAACTTTCACCTGATGCAGGGTCATAGATGATATGACTGGCTCGAAACGTGGCACGTTGTGTTTTCTGGATTCTCTAATGGCTGAATTGAAAGAAAAAAGCTAAGTTTTCAAGCATTTAAAATGATTAAAATGGACTGACCACGGCGAGGAGCGGGTTTTCTCCTGCTTCCTCTTGACTGGTTACTCCGACAAAAAGAGAGTGTATTTCCCTGTTTATGATTGATGATTTATTTACACGGGAGGTTCTGTGTGCTGGTAAACTATAGGGCTACTGCCTTCAGGCAGAGGCTATAAGAGCTGGTGCCCCCTTGCTTGTTCATATAGAACATTGCCACTCAGTTGTCCGTCTGGATACGTTCCACCTGGTGGTGAACGCGGTGTCTGAATGCCCGTAGGGCGAGGAGGACCACACGGAGTTTGAGAAGGTTGATCGGCTGCTGGAACTCCTCCAGAGTCCAAGTCCCCTGCGTGCAGAGCTAGCCGCAATGGGTCCCCTAGCCCATTAGTGAGGCATCCGTGGTCAAGACCACGTTGTGTGGTGGGGCCTGGAACGGCACGTTTTGGAGCAGGTTCTGGGCGTCCCGCCACCAGTCAAGGGACTAGGTGAGTAGAGGAGTGACCGAGACGGCGCCTCGGAGGTGACCTGTTGCCTTAGACCACTGAACTCAGAGGCACCACTGCGCCACCTGCATGTGCAGGCGGACATCGGAGATGACATGAACCATCAAGGCCATATGGCCGAGGAGACGGAGCATCACTCAGGCTGATACCGCATCGTGACGTTGGACTGTGGATGCCAGAGCGATGAGGTGATCTGCCCTGTCCTGGGGAAGGAAGACTGTCACCCACTGAGTGTTGAGGCATGCGCCGATGAACTCCAGGGATTGGACTGGAGTGAGATGAGACTTTGAATTATTGACCACAAAGCCGAGGTGCTCAAGGAAGTGGACGGTGCTGGCCATGACCTAATGCGCCTCGTTGGCCATCCCCTCTGCAATGAGCCAGTCATCTAGGTAGGGGTAGATGAAGATGCCCTGCAGTCGAAGGTGGGCCACGGCTACCGCGAGGCATTTTGTGAACACTCATGGGGCGGGCGTGAGGCTGAAGGGAAGTACACTGTATTGATAGTGGTTCCCTTGTACCCTGAAACGCAGGTATTTTCTGAGCTTGGGATGTACGAGGATGTGAGCATACGCATCCCGAAGGTCCAAGGAGCATAGCCAGTGGCCCTGCCGGAGGAAGGGCAGCAAGGCGCCAAAGGAGAGCATTTTGAATCTCTCCTGCAACAGGTATTTGTTGAAATTTCTTAAATCGAGGATGGGTCAGAAACCGCCCATCCGCTTTGGCACAAGGAAGTAACGGGAGTAGAACCCGCATCCTCTGAGTTGTGTTGGAACCACTTCCACTGCTCTTTCCTCGAGAAGGTTGGCAAGCTCCTGCACCAAGAAGACCTGGTACGCGGGGAGCCGAGGGGGCTCTGTGGGGCAGAAGGGTGGAGGCAGCCAGTCCAGGTGAAGGAGGTAATCATCCAGGATGACCTGGAGGACCCAGGTGTCTAAGATGACTGACTCATATCAGGGAGCAAAGTGAACCAGGCGCCCTCCCACCAGTAGCTGGGTCGTTAGAAGGTGAGCGGCTATGCATCTGGTGTCAAAAACCCGGGGCCATCTGGGCCGGTGCTGGGGTTTGGCTTTTGGGGCCCTTGGGTTTGCGCAGGCCCTGGGGTCTGCTCTTGCTCTGTCCGCTTTGGGGCAGCACCGGCGCCGGAGGGAAAGGTGAGTAGCCCCAGTAAGGGAGACCCTTCCTGTGGAAGAAGGGGTTTTTGCCATCTTGCTTCTTCCGCGGGAGGAAGTCTTTCGGCAGAGACGGATGCAGGTGACGTACTCCGTCTCAATCACCACTGCTTTGTCCTCCATCGGTTTGCCAAACAATTGCTTGCCCAGGCATGGGACATTGAGCAGCTTCTCCTGGACCCATTGTTTGAGATCCGAGGACTGGAGCTAGGGCTGCTGCTTTATCCCGATACCAGCAGCCGCTACCCAAATGGAGGACTTGAAGCTGCTATATGCAGCTCGAGAGAGGTACTTTGAACAGTCCCCCACTGATTTTAGGAGGGATAGGAAATGGCGGAGGTAATCACTGTCGAGGCCCATCTGAAAACCTCTGAGCTCGTTTGTGAGGTCGCAAAGGAACATACCTATGTATAGCTGATAAGCCTGGATGTGGCATGCCAGCATGGAGCCTTGGTAGGTCTTATGCCTGAGGGTGTCGAGGACACCAGATTCCTACCCGGCGGGACTGAAGAGTGGGTTTTTGGGCTCTTTTGCTTCCACATGACGGACTCCACCACCATCGAGGTATTAGGTGCTTGCTGACAATGGGGAGAGATGCAGGCGTCTCCCAAAAATGGAGGAGCAGCCAGGCTAGGATGGGCGGAACCGGGACCATGAGGGATTCCCTTGGTGGGGCCTCATATTGTAAAATATCATGTTTCTCCACACGGGGCTCCTCCTCGGACTGCGTGGAGAGCGCTAGGGCTCGAGCCATGTCCTGCACAAACTCCAGAAAGGAGGTGTCTTGGGGGGGTGGACTGCCATTTCTGAACCGGCAGGGAAGGGTCCGAAGAGTGGTTCCAATGAGCCCAGGATTCAGGGGAAGTGTTCCCGTCAGACTCCCAACCCGAGTATTCCGAGAAAGACTCACAGCTAGGCTGCTCAATCTGAGCCTGTGCCTTGCACTGGGCTCCCGAGGCTGAAGCCCGCCTTCAGCCAGAGGCGCTAGCTCGAGAATTTCTCACTTTCATAGACCGGGATGGAGATCAAGACCTCTGCCGGGTTCCCTCATGAGGCCCCTGGCTCTCGGGGGTTGTCAAGGTGGTCTGGGGAGCCATCACAGGTTTTGCCCTTGAGGTCTCGGGGCACGTGCCAGTGGAGCCTGGCACCAGTGCCTGCTGGGCAGCAAGGAAGGCAGAAAACACTGCCCTCCAGTGCCAGCATTTGGGCCTTCAACTCGAGAGTAGGGCCCTGCGACACAAATGCCGGGGTGACTGAGTCGGGCATCGAGGAGGACCTCACCGGGGCGACCCTCGGGAGACTGGGCATCATCGCCAGAGGCCTCTGTATCTATACGAGGTACCTTTCAAGGCTGCTCCTTCTCTGACTCTTGGGATTGCCGAGGGGTCTAAGGGACCGAGCGAGAGAAGCTCATGCTTGTCTGGAGCCCCTGACAGGATCCTCGAGACCTTCTTCTTCTGCTCCCTTGCTTAAAGTGACACTGGGGCCGCAGAGCGACCGTGGGGAACCCCAGAGGCTGAAGGTCGGTAGAGCGGGAAGCTACCGGGGATACCGGGGCCATTTTGTGGAAAATATCATCCAGCTTCTGCTTATGGCTCTGGATGGCCTTGGAGGACATCTTTTTACAAAGGAAGCAGAGCTCCGGGTTGTGGTCATCTCCTAGGCACCTAAGACAACAGTTGTGGGTGTCTGTGAGCAACATATTCTTGGAGCATCTGTCACACTTTTTGAAACCGGAGGCCATAGGGGCAAAAAGAATCTTCGCAAGGTCGAAGACCTATGGCTCGGCCAGCGATTGAAAAGGGTGCGAAAACGTGCTGGAGATGAACTCAAGAAAAAAATGAAGAAGAAGACGTCCCAGGGCCCCCTGCCGAAGCAAGGGCACTGGGGACGGCAGGAAGAGGACCAGAAACCCGGATTTAGAGAGAAAAAATTTGAGACTTCTTCCAAGGTACAAGATGTGCGTCTGAAGGGCTCTGTGGAAAAAGGGAGACTGATCAAGATGGCGCCCTTGGGTGGGAAGGGGACCATGCATGCATGATGGCATTCTCCAAGGCTTTCTTTGAAAGCTGGGGAAATTCTCTGTGCAGGCTCCATCGATGCCGATGTCACCCATATGTGAGGACTGACTTCCTGCTTGTTCCTGGAGAAAAGGGGACTGTTGTAGTAGTTGATATAGAAGGGCAGACTAGATAGGCTATATGGTCTTTTTCTGCAGTCATGTTTCTATATTTCTATACTACAAGGTCTGCCTAAATCTGTAATCCACCCACTGCAACTAGCCTTGAATAAAGCCGCATGCATCCTCTGCAATTCCCCACAAGCGGAACACATAATCCCACTTCTCAAGCTGCTGCATTGGCTACCCATTCCTGAATGGATCAAATACAGATCCGTACTCACAATCTTCAAAGTCACTCATGGCTTAGCCTCTACCCACCTACAGTCTTTGATACAGAGAACACCCAGCAATAGAGACCAAAGAACGAGTTCCCTCAACACACTTTACATACCAACAATGAACACCAAGACCAACTGCACAACATTGAAAAGGGCTTTCTCCCTCTTTGCACCGACCCTATGGAATGCAGTCCCAGATGTTCTCTGTGCCACAAATGACCTGATTGACTTCTTAAAGAATCTAAAGACACACCTATTCTTGGAGTGTTTTACTGATGACATAACATAGCCACTCAGCGCTCAGTGTGCCTCCCGCAGAACCACTCAACCCTTGCATCCCTCTAGCTTTCTCCCTTCCTACCAGCCCCCTAGCACCTCCTTTTCCTCCCTAGCCCCTCCACCCTTCGCTGTTTTATAAAATATTACTGTGGAATTGCTGTGTTTACTGTTCTGTAGAATGTTCACTGTTAATTTATTCTAATGTTCATTGTTCCATGTAAAGCCACTCCAGGCATTGTTGTAAACCGCCTAGACTCTCAGATTAGCGGTATATAAATATAGCTAAATAAATAAATAAATTAAAGCCTATTCAGTACAAAAAAAGATTTTATAGGCCAAAAATTCAAGCCCACTATTTCAATGAATAGAGTAGTGGTGTGACACTAGTCCACTTGCGAGCTTGTAGTTCTAGATTAAATGAAAGAGCTGGTGAAAAACTGCACTGTCTGTCTACCACTTATGCATCTGTTAGTGTTACCTGACAAGGTTTATTGAGCCTGGGTACAAAGTTAGGAGAGATACCTAGAACACTAACATGTTAGTAAGGAGTTAAATTGACAGTCTTTTTTCCCCCTGTGGGAGCAGGTGTACTATTCATGATACAAGACATTTTTGCAAGCTTTCAAAAGGAATTGTCATGTTTTACAATGAAAACAGAAAAAACCAATACAGAATGTTTTTAGAAGTAAATGTCTCACATCTACCTGCTTTCAAGGATGTTGACACCAGAATTGCACTATAAGCAGCATATTCTCCAAAGGTTATTTTTTATCATCGGCAGAGAATGGTAGAAAGCTTTCAGCTAGAAGTGTTGTTAGTATTCTTCTTTTAATTGGTTTCAAATAAATTTGTGATGGGATTCTCACTGTTGTCAGCTATAGCATGACTTTTATAAAGATCCTTATTTAAAAGGGCCAGTAATGGGAATAATTGCATAATGGAAGGTTCTGCATCGAGCATTTGTAAAGAGATTGATTTCCCTCAACCACGTATTTGAAAGAAAATGCATTCTATTCAAGGTTTTTGCTGTTTTGACATTTTAGGAAATAGAAGCGGAGAAGCAGCCTAATAGATAGAGCAATGGACTAGAACCAGGGAAACCAGGTGGAAGAGTAGTCTAGTGCAGGGATTCTCAACCCAATCCTCGGAACACATCTTGCCAGTCAGGTTTTCAGGATATCCACAAGGAATATGCATGAAAGACATTTGCATGCACTGGTGTCATTGCTTGCACATCTCTTATGCATGTTCACTGTGGTTATCCTGGAAACCTGATTGGCAAGGTGTGTCCCGAGGACTGGGTTGAGAATCCCTGGTCTAATAGTACAGTGGAAGGCAGGGTTGAAATCCCACTGATGCTCCTTGTGATCTTGGGCAAGTCACTTAGTCCTCCATTGCTTCAGGTACAAGCATAGATTGTAAGCCCTCTGGAGGCATGAAAATACCTACTGTACCTGACTGTAACTCATGTTGTCTTCTGAGAAAAGGCATAAGCTAAATCCAGTCACATCAACAACTAAAAAAAATGAGCCTTATGTAATAAGCAAACTGAAACTGATTACATAAATTTATTACTCACATTTCTTTCCAGCATGATGTTGATATAAAACTTCCATCTCAGTGCTTTCAGACTCAGCTGGATAATAAGCTCCATACTGATGTGTGATGTCATCAAGCCATGGTAAAAAAATCATCTACATAACACTGAGTGTGCATTGGAACTGCCTGTTTTGTTTTCAACGGGACTATTGTTGAGTCTGACTTAGTGATCTGAGACTTTGGGGCTTGTTTACAAAGCCGCGGTAGCGGTTTCCGATCGTTATCGGAGCCGTGGCCCCATTATAATGATCGGAAACTGCTACCGCGGCTTTGTAAACAAGCCCCTTTGTTTTTCTTCTCAGTGCTCTCAGTCATAGCCAGGCAGTTAGTTCCACTCTGGGATGTAACGTCGTCAAGCTGTGATGAAGTCATCTACATAATGCTGCTATTATTATTACTGATCATCTATATAGTGCTACGAGGAGTATGCAGCTATTGAGTGTGCATTGGAACTAGCTATATTGACTCAGTAGGGCTGTTGTTAGATCCTGCCTTTGTGATCAGAGATTTTGCTTTCTTCTCAGTGCTTAGTCATAGCTGAGAGGTACGTTTTTGCACTGGTGTGTGACATCAAGCTGTGACAAAATCACCTACATAATGCTGATGAATGTGTGGTGTGCCATTGCACTGTGCACCAAGTATGCCCAGGAGTCTTTAAATTTGAAGTTTTATACTATATTACTGTTTTCATTTGTGCCCTTTTTCATGAGTGTTTGATCTGTATTCCACCACACTGTACTAGATCTTATATTAGTTTACGGAATGGTTAGTTGCTGCAGATCTCAATTTATCTTGATTGATAATAATGAGAGACTTTAATCCGCATGTTCATCACATTCATAAGTCTATTTTGGTTGATGAATTTATTAACAATGTGTTGTCCTTGGATTGAAAGCAATAGATTGAGCCTGCCACTCATGAAAAAGGGCACACTATTGATTTGATTTTTCTGCCGCCCCATGATGGGAATAGATTAAAAATTATATCATACTCTGATATCTTTTATATTAAATGTAAGTTGAAGTATGAGGGTGCAGCAGAAAAAAGATGTTAATTAGTATTTGATCAGAATGCTTTCCCTAAAGGGTGGAATAATCAATACACTTTTCTGATCATAGTAATATAGTTGATTCACATTTGGCATGAAAAGGTATTTAAATTTAGTCATGAAAAGTCAATAGAGAGAGTAGTCTGTAATAAAAGAGGTAATTCTTAGCCCTGGTTTTCTGATAAGTTAAGAGAATTGAAACAAACTTTACAACAATTCAAACATAACTGGTATAAGAGACACTGCCCTGAATTGAGCTCTAGTTATCTTGAAGCTATGAATAATTTTTAAAAATGGGTGTTGAACAAGCTCTCTTTTTTTTTGCCTCATCCATCATGTTTTGTTTACAATTATGTGAAATTTAATTCAAAATTTGAAGTCTGAGATGGTGGATGAAACTCCCTTGGCTAGTGAATTTGCTGAATTTTTAAAACCAAAGTTGAGAGTTCATATAAAGTGTGAGAAACGAATATAGCAAGTGTGAGAAAATGGTGATAATTATGACATTACTCTTAGAGAGACAATCTGTAATAGTGAGGCTTTCACCTCTGGTTCTAGTTGGGAAGAATTTATGTCTATTAATTCAGATGACATACGGTTTGACAAATATGTCTTGTGCAACAAATTGATCTGTGAGCAGATTTCTGTCTTGCAAAGTAATTTAGCGAAGGCTTCATTAAGAAATCGATATATGCCAGGAATTCTCAAGCATGCCTTTAGTTTGTCCACTAAAAAACCAGAATGCTATGATGCTAGGCTGCACAAACTAACATCCAATCTCAAACCGACCTCTGTTTGCTAAAATAATTGAACAGGTGGTTGGAGCTCAGTTTGATGAATTACTACTGCAGCATAATGCTTTCCGGCATGGGTTTTGAGGAGAACATAGGTCAGAAACACTGTCATCTTTGCTTGATCCTCTATTAGAAGACTAAAAAGTCTCACATTGCATACAGCAGCCTTTGACTCCTTTAATCTCCAGGAACAAGCAGGAATGTAGTCCTCACATATGGGTATCGTCGGTACCGACGGAGCCTGCACGGGAACGCTCCCCAGCGTCCAATAGGAACGCTTTTGGGAGCATCCCTCAGCACATGCGCACTGCCTTCCCGCCTTTCCAACTGTCCCTCTTCAGTTCTTTGTTTTCCGCAGAGACAACAGGACCTATTCCCTATCACCGCAGAAAATTCCATCTTTAAAATTCTTTTTTGTGGTTGCGCTTGCCTACCGCACGACGCCTGCCGGTACCGCCGGTTCTTTTCTTTCCTAAAAAAAAATAAAAACCCTAAACTTTCACTGTTTCTTTTCAGAAACTTTCCTATTTTGGTGCTAGGTGCCATTTTGGGCATTAGGCCCCATCTGTCCAAAATCATGGAATAGCCAACTAGTGGTTTTAAAAAATGTACGAAGTGTGACGGTATCATTTTCGTCACTGACACCCATGACTGGTGTCTAAAATGATTAGGACCTGATCATTCTCCAACTGAATGTCTCTCCTACATGGGGATGACTAAAAGAGGAAAACAGAACTGGGCTGCAAAGCTCGGCACCCTCTTCTCTTCAGATGCCAGATCCATTGCATTGACATCGTCAAGGGCCTCTTCTTCCTCCCATGGATCTCAGGTAACTAAACACAAAAGTCGGTCCTCAAAGGGTAGCTCTCCTGCTAAGCATCGAGAGGCCATTGACATTGACCTTGAGGGAACCACACCAGCAAAACAGCCCCGGCGGGAGGCTTCGGCTTCCAAAGCATCGATGGGGCTTCAGGATGTTCTCGAGGCTTCAACCTCGCAAGAACTACCTGTGCCATGCTCAGGGGTTCCAGCCGTCCTTACTGGTACCGACACCCAGGCATCGGCAGCATCGATAGACCAGAGATTTCTTGCTATCGAACACAGTATCGCAGCTCTTCTCTCAGCTGCGGTATCGGTGGTCCCAAGGGCATCGGTGCCAACACCGGTACAGACACCGATACCGATGCCGACGATGCTAGTACCGACGGTACCGGCCCCGATGGTAACTCTTCCTATTCCACCTCTGGCTGGAGCGGATAAAGTGGTACCGGGTCACCTCGGTACCGACTTCGATCGGGATCGTGCTTTGCAGGAGCATCGGAGTCAGGAATACTTCAAGTCCTCCGATTCTGAAGACTCTGGCAATTCTGCTGACACTAGAGGGTTTCTCTTAGAAGATCCCTCTTTTCCCCAATGCAGAATGTCACCTCCAGAGGACATGTCATTTCAGGATTTCATCCGTGATATGGCTAAAGGTCTTTCAATCACAGTAGCTCCTGAGGAGGAACCCAGAGCAAAGGAATTGGAAATCCTCCAATATCCTAAAGCTCCTAAGAAGGCAGCTACTCTGCCTATCCATGAAATTCTGCATAACTTGATGCTCAGAATGTGGGAGACACCTCTGACTACTTCTCTTCACTCTAGGAAACTTGATACTATGTATAGAGTCCCACCATGTCCTGGATTTCAGAAAACTCAGCTGCCACACCATTCTATGGTAGTGGAGTCAGCCTTGCGTAGGATGAAAAGTGCTAAAAGACATGCATCCAATCCTCCAGGTCATGAATGCAGGACTCTGGATGCAGAACTTTTCAAGCTTCCATGCTTTCAGCTAGGATCAGCTCATATATCCTATATATGGGAATGTTCCTCAAAGAAATCACAGGAGACTTGGAACTTATGAGCCCATTTCTCCCAGATGATAAGAGACAAGACTTTCTTACTCTGGTTAAGCATGCTCAGGATGTCTCCAAGTTTGTCAATCGTGCAGCCTTTGACTGCTTTGAATGCATCAGCAGAACTTTTCCTATTGCCATTGGCGCACGACGAATTGCCTGGCTACAGGCATTAGACTTGGAGACTTGGTTACAGGACAAGTTAGGCAACATTCCTTGCATGGGAGAAAATCTCTTCGGCAAGAACTGGCAGGAGAAGACTAACGAGTTAGATGCTGACAATTCTACCTTAGATAGATTGTCAAAGTCTACAGACACTCCAGCCAAAAGAAAGCCTTATAAAAAAGCCCCTCTTTTAGCAAAAAGAGGAAGTTTTATCCTTCCTATACCCATCAGACTCAAGCTCCAGGTCAGGTTGCCCAAAAGGGACAAACTAGACAACAAAAAAACCAAAAGGCCCGAGAGCCCAACCAGCTCTTCAGGTTCAGCCCCCTCAAGTTCTCTCTCTCTCTCTCGTAGTCTCTTTCCTCTCTCCCTCTATCCTTTCACTCAGCTACAAACTTAACTGAAGAGGGACAGTTGGAAAGGTGGGAAGGCAGCGTGCATGTGCTGAGGGATGCTCCCAAAAGCGTTCCTATTGGACGCTGGGGAGCGTTCCCGCGCAGGCTCTGTCGGTACCGACGATACCCATATGTGAGGACTAAATTCCTGCTGTTCCCGGAGATCACCTGTTACAGGTGAGTAACTACGCTTTCCATCATTACTATTTGCCAGGTGAGCTAAAATTAAGACCAGTTTAACACTTTTTTTCTCCAGTCTTTTTTGATTGACCAAACAGAATGTGTACAAATTGGGGAAAATTCATCCAAATGGGATTTGGTAAAATAATCCTACAAGGCTTGCTTTGTTGACTTGATTGTTTAATATCTACATGGTCTCTTTTTGTGTACTATGGAGAGCCTTAGCCATTGAATACATGCAAATATTTCATTCTCTTTGAGGTTTGTTGAATTTTCAGTTTAGAGGTTTCCAGCTATCGAAGCAGGCCTTGGTTTAGATAGCGACAACTATTTAGGGTACCACATTCTGAAGTCGCCAAAGATCTGCAGACTCACACTTATTTTAGGGCCATGTGCTTTTTCAAAGGGGTAGCACTGACGCATGATGGTCTTTCTCTGCTCCTCTTCTGACTCACTAGTCTTTAGGATCTCTGGCACACCCACCAACCCCTGTTCTTTGCATTCTACTTTCTGCTCTTGCTTATGAGTGCCAAAATCTTAAATCCAGCCTTGTAAAACTTTCAGTACATGATCACATAAATTCCAGTTTGTAAGGTGTCTCTATTGATCATTCACAAATTAATGGAATTGTTTGGGGAACCTCTTTTAAATTAGCAGTGAGACATTTACAATCTTACCTAGATCATTTTTCACCAAGATTTTCAGTTATTAATTATTCCATATCCAGACTAATGTAATATAGTCTTTATGGGACTTCCTATAGATTATTCTTTACAAATAATTCAAAATGCTGCCATGTACATTATTTTCAGATCACAAACATTTGGCCATATTTCTCCTGCTCTTCTAAAGCTTTCAGTAAAAATCAGATGTCAATTTAAATATATATGGTTTTTGTTTTTAAAGCTTGTTTTTTATTGAACGATAAGTTTTTTTTGTTTTTTTTTACCATGTTTAATACATGAGCCTTGCTAGTCAATACATTCCAGTCAGCACGATTCGTGCAGGGGAAAGAAAGCTGAAAAGTGAGCAAGAACATGCTGCTGTTTATGGAATTGCCTTCCGTTCGTTTTCCAACAAGAAGAGAATTTGTTATGGTTTCATAAGCATTTAAAAGCATTTTATTTTGAACAGGCTTTTAGATGATATAGAATTTTTGTTTTATCCTGACTTTTGCAGTGTGTGTTATGATATTGTAAGTTTTTTATTCTGATGATGGATATAATTATGTAAACCACAACAATTTTTGATTTACAGTATACAAGTTTATTAAATGAAAAGAAAATTAGTAAACTATAAGGCTGATACTTGGCTTATTAGGTAGCCTCCTGAGCTCTTATTAAAAAAACTAAAAAAACCACATGCACCACCCAAAGTGATTTTGTTTGCAAAGATTTTCAATCTCATTCGCATGGTAGAATTTCCCTAAGACTTCAAGGATCTGGAAGATTGCTGAGGAGGAGTTAGGATGAAGGATGGCTGATTAAATAAGCACATTATCGACTTTCCCTCTATTGCATTCATTGTTCACAACCACACAAAGCAGTCATTGTGGTAGTACATAGCAGGAATAAATGTGACAGAGATTTGAAGTGAATCACAAAATTTGTCTTTTTATATGATGCCAGTCTCTTGCTTAGACATACATACAGTACATTTGTTAATCTATTGCATCTCTTAATGTCATTCATGCTTTGGTTGCACATGACTATACTGAACAGACAGTAAAATTTGATCTGTATATTCAGTGCATAATACCATCATCTGATCCTCGTCTGAGGATATCATGGGTTATTTTAGAATTAAATCTTAAGGTATGCTGGTAGCACATAGAATTTAAGAAGGAGACTTCCTTGAATGTTCATTCATTTCAAACCCCACTAAGTAGAGGAAGAAAAATGTAATTTCAGTTCATTTTCCAAATCTCTTATCTATTGGATGAGAAAAGAAATCAGTAATAAACTAGCTTCCAGCTTTTTCACATTAGACAGCTTCACCAGTGGGATGCTTGCCTAATTTTGACTGCATCATGCCTTTTCCATTTAAACACTGATAGTGCTACCAAAACCCTTTAAACACACACTTAAAACAATTCAGAACTTACACAGCTTTTATTGATTGTATTTCAAAAATAATCAGCAAAGTAGTTGTGCCTCAAAGTATCACCCAGGTTTGGTTTGCCAAATAAATACAGCAAATATTGTTGCATCTTAGGAAGCACAACTAGTTGCAGGCCATAGAAATTGCAAGTGGCAGCTAGTTTACAAATTCATATTGGATTTCGGCGTACCAGCAAGGTGTTCTGTGTGTTTGCACTATGCATGGCTTTTCCTTGCTTCAGTCTCCTCAACAAGCAGACTGGACGGGCTTTATGCTACTCCTCACTAGCTACTGTTGTCTGCAAAGGAATAACAAGTGTTGGGGGGGGGGGGGGGGGTCACCTTGTCAGGGAGGAACAGCATGATGCAGCAAGAGCCTCAAGGTTCCTTCTAAACCCAGTTTCTATTTATCTCTCTCCTGCTCTTGTCTACTCTCATCCATTTTACAGAGGCATGGGGATTAGTAAGTGGTTTCTTGCTTTCTTATATTCCAAAATAACACTTTACATATACTGAACAGAATTCACACAATGACAGGAGCCTTCTAACATCAGTGATGCAAACGCCTGCTAAGACATCTGGCTCAGTTACAGCATACAAACACTTCACGTGTACCATGAGATTTATAAAGTAAGTTCCATGGCCAAAACAAGGTTCTCAGAAGCAATTCCTTTTTCATTTTTCTAATATTACAACTGTATATTGGTACCTCAAAGTACTTTTTTCTTCATTTATAAAAGGTAAAATTAGTAAATGAGGCCTCAATAATTACAAATACTGTAATTGGAAAAATATTGTTCCCCACGTATAGAACTATTGCAATAGATATGTTAAGTATTTTCCAATATACAGATGTCCAGTTACAAAAGTTTCTTTGTAGAACTGTAGGCCGTCAACAAGAGCTGTCCTGTTTTGTCATCTATACTTTAAGTCTTGCACTAGTTCAGGAAATCGTGTCCAAGGGATCAGGTCCCATGAGAAACCTATTTCTCCGAATCCTTTTTGACGATCAGGTTTTTGACAAGGCATGATCAAGTCTGTTTTGTGTAGTGGCTCTGACATAGAAAACACTTATTATACATGTTTATTTGTTTCCCCAGTGATAAAACGATGCCATCACTGTCAAACGGGCATGACCTCAGGTGCAGGACCTTCAAAGCACTGTTGTGAGTTTGTTCCTGTCTGCAATACGGGCACTGGCACAGTATCTTTAATGTCAATTTTCTGATTGACTGAAGAATTCTTTTCCTCCAATTTTTTGGCTGTGTCTGGGCAGTTCTGCACGAAAATGACTCGATTGTAAGCCTTCAGCCTGCGCCACAACTGAATATAAACCTTGCATTGTACATACATAAACACGAGGCCTCCTGTGAATCCAATGGCCACCACCACCAGTTTTGTCCAAAATGGCCATTCAAGGACACCTGTAAAATAAAATCCGTGTCATTAACATCATCTTTCTTTTCTTTATATTACTAAGCATTCTGAACCCTGGAGTAAATTATTAGATAATTTAAGAAATGTAATTGATTTTATTTAGCTCACATCTTTTCACTGTAGGTCAAGGAAAGTTATATTCAGATCCAGGAGGTATGTCCTTTTCTCCCAAGGCAAGATTTATTAATGTGCATTAATCTTTTTAAGACATTAATGCAATTTAACTGAAGCCCTAGTATCATCAATTTAGTCTGTATATTAATAATTCATGTTAATTTGCATTTAATGCCTTTTAATGTGATTAACACAGATTAGTAAATTAAGCCTGAACTTTGTACCTGAGGCAATAGAGGGTGAAGTGACTTGCTCTGGGTCACAAAGGAACATCAGCAGGATATGAACTCTGGCTTTCCTCAGTCTGTCAACTGCTCTAATCATCAGGCTACTCCTCCACTATAGGATATGTTTACTAAAGGGCAGTAAGGGAGCAAGAGCACTGTTAATATATGTTTTTGGTGCCCATGAGTGGTTAACTCCGCGGAAAGCACCGATAATGCTGGATTAACACTCGGAAGCGGTGCTACCAGCATTATGGGGAAAGGAAGGGAGAGTGGGCGGAGACTGGGAAGGGATAGCGTGTGCTCCCTTAATGCCGGCTTGTGGTACCATGCGTTAGAGACTCCAATGCCGAGAGCCCTAATGCCAGCTGAAAGCTCATGGTAAGGGCTATTTCTGAGGGAGGAGAGCCTTTAAATGTATGCAATGTGCTGCACCCACCAGAGTTCCCAAAGTAGTGATAGTAGTGCTCCATTGGCAGCAACAGCATGGTGCCCTATCAAGAAAGGGCACAATGTTGTTGGAGCCAAATTGGCAAAGGAGTTTATGCTGTCCCCATTGACAGCATAAACTCATTCCAAAATAGAAATTAATCCTGTATCCTGGAAGCACAAGATTGGTTAGCATCAAATAATCTGTCTATCAATTTTAAAAAAATTGAGGTCCTAAATGTATCAAGAATCCTAAATTTCACCCCTCCATGAAACATCACTATAAATAACACTACCCTCCTAGTCAAAAAAGAAGTAAGATATCTCAGAGTCTTACTTGATCAATCACTATCCTTATCTTCCCACATAAATCAAATAATTAAAATAATATACTTCAAACTAAGAACTCTTCAACACTTTAGACCCCTTCTTGACACAGATGATTTCAAATCAGTGGTCCATGCTCTAATCACCCCCCACTTTGACTTCTGCAATAGCCTCCTATTTGGTATCCCCAAAAAACAGCTATATCAACTACAAATCACACAAAATGTTACTGCAAGAATCATCTGCAAAGCATGTCTATCAGATCATATTACCCCTTTACTATATGACCTACACTGGTTAACTATTACAAGCAGAGTAAAATACAAAATGATCATGACTATCTTCAAACTTACAAATAACCTTGCTCCATCATTCCTCTCAACTCTAATCGCCCATGATTCAAATACAAGATCTAGAAGAGAACGCTTACAAAACACGCATGTGATCCCCCCTATATTTAGAAAGTCTAAACAATCTACAAGCAACCGTGCCTTTTCCCTTGCGGCGCCTTTACTATGGAATGCTTTCCCAGTCGCCCTTTGCAACATCAAAGACCTAAACACATTTAGGAAGGAGCTAAAAACCTTCCTCTTCTCTCAGCACTATGGGGATAATACAAGAGACACCACTTCCTCCATCAAACAATCCCAAAACCAATCCTCTTCATAACTACCACCCAATGTATTATGAAGTTGAGGCACCTCACCCTTTACAGTTGTATGTACTGTAAATAGTTAAGATATTTGTTGAACTCACTGACTGTTAAAACCTTGTTCTGTGTAATGTTTAATTGTAAACCACCCCTGATCTCAGGAAGGGGTGGTATAGAAGAAATTCCAAAATAAATAAAATAAATAAATAAAAGGAGGTGTCACGAGGGTGATGCGGTTGCTGGTCCACTAGGCTGACAAGGCCGGAGCCTACGGCACACATCCATGAAGCCTGGCAGTACGCCACTGTGACAAAGGCAACACACATACAAACTGCTGTGGTCAAAAAGAAGTCAGGCTGCCACCATGGTAAGGGTGGGGGCGGCGATTGCAGCAGCCATGGCCTGCTGCAAATAAAATTTATGTCACGAATCTGTGTGTCCGGTGAAACACTGCAGTTGCCATTGTCAGTGGGATGGCAAGCATGTCAGCAGCGGATATAGCAGAGCACATGATGATCCCTCCATACCAAAGTCAGATTGTTGGACCATGGCACCTAGCTAGTACTCAGGTGCCAGGGTTCAATATGCCCCTGACCCACACATATTGAGTAGATATGTGCATGTGAATGGAAAAATAGGCTACTGAGACAGGAATAGTATGCAAGATGATAACAGCACATGTCAGAGGGAAAATGCCCACCCTGCCCCCTCACCTACCAATAATCTATGCATGAACCTGTGACCCCTCCATAAGTAAGTACTCAGTGAATCACAACCATCCGAGCCACATGTGAAACCAAGTAAGCCATGTTAGTCTGCAAGATATGAGATTGGTCCATGATTGCCCCACAGGCACACATCTGGAAATGGGAATGTTGTGCATTCCACTAGTACACCCATGGTCTGCAATGTGTGGGTACATGTATCATGGCCTGCCCCTATGAATGGACAGATCCCACATGTAAGTTTTGAATGTCAGTTGAATCAGCAGCATAGAATGGCAGTACAACATACAGATCAACCACCGTGTCCCTCTCCCACAGCTGCCAAACATACCTTGTTAAGCATATATGGCTGAGAGCTGGCAGAGAACTACGCAGACATGGACATACCCAAACACATGCCTGCATGCGTCCAGACAATGACCGCATATATGCGCATGGATTAATGACCCCACATGGCTGCCCTGTGTTTCCAAACACATGGCCAGTGTGTATATGAGAGAAGGGTCATAGGTTCAAGGCCAGTCTGTAGCTCAGGAATTGTACTTTATGTCCAGGTGTGTTAACTTTATCGTACATTCCAATGCCAGTAACTGCATGTGCAACCTTCAATATGTTTCACAGCAAGAGTCCACACGCTCAGCTGTCACAGAGAAGCTGCACCACCCATTACTGGATTGCAGAGGATGCCAAAAGTGCATGCATATTGAGCAGGTGTTGACAGCACCTGATCATTGCAGAGCACGCTAATAGCACCTGCACACTGAAGAGGCACTGATGATGGTGTAGCATCAGAGGAGGCCCAAGGGGAAAGTAGGTATGCCAACTTGCCACACTTTTAGACAGCGGGGTCATGTGCATATGTTTGAGTGTGTGTGTATGTGTCTGTGTCTGTGCCTCTCTGTGTCCCCAGAGTATAGTGATCAGCAGCAATGCACTTTGCATGCATGTGGTGCCCAGGTTTTATAGCTGTGCACGCAACATGCTGAAGGTCAGCTATACAGCAACTCCACATACTGTGTGAGACAAAAATTACAAGCAGAAGGTTAGTTTGCAGAAAGGTGTTGCAACCTGTGGCTGATACACTATAATGCACTCCCAGATACATCTTCTATATGGCTCATCTGCACAGCATTCCCCTATGCTTGCCTTCCAACAAGACACTGTTGTGCAGCTCTCAAATTGTCTGCTGGTGTGACTGGAGTGAGCAGGGGGGACACGTATGTGCATTGCAACCCTCACCTTTGACTGAGACACCAGCCCTCAGAACACACCAATTTGCACAGGTGTGAGGCCTGATTGATGGCAACTGCCATTATAGCTGTATCCATGGAAAAAGTGTCAGCCCACAAGGCACAGCTGCAGCCTATAGGGAACTAGGTTCAGGGGGAGGGTTTGCCTCTGTGAATGTCCATTGCATTCACATAGTGGGTGAAACTGGCAGGAAGCTATGATCTACCTGCATGCACATTGCAAATGCCACATTGGAAAAGTGCAGAGTGCAAGTGAGGGGACTCTTTGCTCCATGCAGTGTATGCACATACAGGGCAGTATGTACCAGGCAAATTCGCACACAAGAAACATCACCTCAGTACTGTCTACTGATCACCGGCCCAGGCATCCAGCAGTACATGAAAGTCCATATGAAAGTCCAAATGCACTTGTGTGCCTGCTTGGGACAGTGGGACACTGACCTCTGAGTGGTGCGTGCACACTTCCATCTCCTGAAATGTGGCACAGGATGTCATGTTGGCCTCTGCATTGCCCATCACCATATGGGAAGGTGGTCCTTGGAGTTGACTGTTGGGGTGGGAGCAGGGATGTGGAGAACAGTACCATACATTTCTTGTATGTACCCTTCATAGGTTGCTTTGCTGGTCAAAATCAAAGTGGGCCTACTCAGTTTCTGCATGTGTTACATCAGAAGGCCTGCATGACAGCCTCACTGGCTCCCCGTGGGCACTGAGTGTGGTAGTCACAAGAATGGTGTACAAAGAGACATGGTGGCATATGTGTTTCCAGCAACCGTTTCAGCATCCAAACCCATGTCCAACCTGCAATGCTTACACACACTCCTGGGGTGGGGGGTCAATGTGTCTGCAGCATGGGAGAGCGCATTTGCTGTTCTGGCTAGGTTTGGAGCATCTATGGCTAGGGACATGACATCATATGTGCGTACAGGCATGGATCAAGGTTCACTGGTCACAGCCCAGGGCTGTGTAGGGGGGTCACCATTTCTGTGTATGTGATCTCACAGCCTGTCTCTGGCCCACTTTCCACTGTGCCTCACATGGCTTGAGCTTTTGCCAAGGCTAAGATAAAAAGGTACATAATGAGGAACAGAGGATTGTGGGTATAGGCTAAAACAGAGCAGTTTGCACAGTCTCTATGTGTGTCAGAGGTTAGGCCACTGGCTAAGTCATCAGAGCATAGGTCTCCCACAAGTTGCACACATCTCTTCATGCTGGGGGGGGGGTGGTCACTCTCCCTCTGACCGAGCTGTGACCATGTCATGGCTATGTATGCACATGGTGCTATATAGGGTCTAGCTGATATGTTGGCTATTTCTTTTCTGGCACTCTAGTTTGCACGTGTTCATGATGGCTATGTGCACATGCAGCATATGGTCTCCAGCAGACTGGGGACAAATGGTATGTGAGTGGCTGACACAGGCCAGTGTTGCCCAACATGTGCATGCTGCCTGGGATCTTTCCAATTGATTGGCTGCGCATGAAATGAGAGTCAGAAGCTGTAAAGATGTCTTACACATTGGAACATGGAACGTACGAAGCATGAAGCAAGGAAAGTTGGAGGTGGTCAAGAATGAAATGGAACGTGTACAACTTGATCTGTTGGGTGTCAGCGAACTGAAATGGACTGGCATGGGGCACTTTGCATCAGATGATCACATGGTCTACTATGCTGGAAATGAAAGACAAAGAAGAAATGGTGTTGCATTTATAATAAAGAAGAAACTTGCAAGAACTGTAATGAAATACAATGCAGTCAGCGAACGCTTAATCTCTATTCGTCTACGAGGATTGCCTATCAACACAACTATAATTCAAGTATATGCCCCAACAACAGCTGCAGAAGAGAATGAAATTGAAGAGTTCTATGAACAAGTACAAGCTGAAATTGACAGAACATGCAAACAGGATATCCTGATAGTCATGGGTGACTGGAACGCAAAAGTTGGCAACAAAGAAGGCAAAGTAGTTGGAAAATATGGACTTGGCAACAGAAATGAAGCTGGAGAAAGACTGATAGAATTTTGCAAGACCAATGATCTATTCATCTCAAACACCTTCTTCCAGCAACACAAGCGGCAACTGTACACATGGACTTCACCCAATGGATTGTATAAAAATCAAATTGACTACATCTGTGGAAGTCAATGATGGAAAAGCTCTGTAACATCAACAAAGACAAAACCTGGAGCTGACTGTGGTACAGATCATCAACTACTAGTATGCAAACTCAAGCTAAAGTTTAAAAAGAGCAAACCACTCATGAATGCAGCAAAATATGACCTTGAGAATATACCACTGGAATTTAAAGACTGCCTGCAAAATTGATTTGCTGCTTTAGATACAAATGACAGAGCTCCGGAAGAGTTATGGAATGACATCAAGAAGGTTGTGTTGGAAGAAAGCGAGAAGTCTCTACAAAAGGTGAAAAAGCAAAAACGGCCAAAATGGATGACGGAGGAAACTCTGAAAATTGCCCAGAAACGCAGAGAAGCTAAAGCCAGAGGAGAAAGAAAGACAGTCAAAGAACTTAACAGAGATTTCCAACGTGCAGCAAGACAGGACAAGGAAAAGTACTACAATGGCACTTGCAAGGAAATAGAAGCAGAAACTATTAGACGAAGAACAAGATTGGCTTTCCTAAAGCTACTAGAGTTAAAGAAAAAGTTCCAGCCTCGAATTGGAATGTTACAAGCTGCTCAAGGTTCTATGTTGAATGATGCTGAGAAGATCAAGAAAAGGTGGAAGGAATATACAGAGTTTTTATATGATAAAGATCAAGTGGACCAACAGCCGTTTCAACCTGTACCTTATAATCGGGAACCATTGGTGATGAAAGAAGAAGTTGAAGCAGCATTGAAAGCCTTATCAAAGAACAAAGCACCAGGCATTGATAGCATTCCCATAGAGGTATGGCAGCAATCTGATGCAGCTGTTATCGTACTCACAATGCTCTGCCAAGAAATATGGAAGACAACATCATGGCCAACTGACTGGAAAAGATCTGTGTTTATACCAATACTAAAGAAAGGTGATTCAACTGACTGTGGAAATTATCGCACAATCGTTCTGATCCCACATGCCAGCAAGATTCTACTGAAGATTACTCAAAAGAGACTACAACCATACCTGGAACAAGAACTACCTGAAGTGCAAGCAGGGTTCAGGAAAGGGCGAGGAACGAGAGACATCATTGCGGATGTGAGATGGATCCTTGAAAAGACTAAAGAATACCAAAAGGATATCTATTTGTGCTTTATCGACTATAGCAAGGCTTTTGACTGTAAACCATGAGAAACTCTGGGCCACATTAAGAAGCATGGGTATACCAGAACACCTGACCGTTCTCTTGCGCAATCTGTACATTGATCAAGAAGCAACAGTTTGAACGGAACAAGGAGAAACAGAATGGTTTAAAATAAGCAAAGGTGTAAGACAAGGCTGCATACTTTCCCGCTATCTGTTTAATTTATATGCAGAACAAATTATCAGGGAAGCAGGATTGTATGAAGACAACAGAGGTGTGAAGATTGGTGGAAGACTCATCAACAACCTTCGCTATGCTGATGATACCATATTACTGGCTGAAAGTGAAGATGATCTGAAACATTTGCTTCTCACAATCAAAGAACATAGTCTCAAAAAGGCCCTGCACCTTAATGTAAAGAAGACAAAGATTATGACAACTGGCATAATCAACAGGTTCATCATTGAAGGAGAAGAAATTGAAATTGTGAACAACTTTAACCTACTTGGATCAACTATCAATAAAGAAGCAATAAACAGTCAAGAAATCAGACGATGCATTGCTCTTGGCAGAATGGCTATGAAAGACCTAGATAAGATTCTCAAGAGCAGAGATGTCTCTCTCCATACAAAGATTTGACTTGTTCAGGCCATGGTATTTTCAATAACATCATATGGATGTGAAAGCTGGACAGTGAAAAAGACAGATAGGAAGAAATTTGATGCCTTTGAATTATGGTGCTGGCGGCGAATACTGTGTATACCATGGACTGCCTGAAGAACAAACCAGTCGGTACTAGAGGAGATCAAACCTAAGCTTTCTTTAGAAGCTCAGATGACAAGACTTCGACTTTCATACTTTGGACACATCATGCGAAGAGAGAGATCATTAGAGAAAGACATTATGCTTGGCAAGATAGAAGGTCAACGCAAAAGAGGAAGGCCAGCAATGAGATGGATCGATACAATAACAGCAGCTACAGGTACCAGTCTGTCAACAATGAGCCGCCTGACTGAAGACCGAACACAATTTAGGATAGCTATCCAGAGGGTCGCCATGAGTCGACTCCGACTCGACGGCACTTAGCAACAACAACAAGGCTAGTAGCTGTTGTTGGGCTGTTGCTAACATGTTAGCACCAATAGTCTAGGCAGGCCCTTTTGCTTGGTATCAGTACTTCCCCCCTAGCTGCCTGGGCAACACTCACTGCATTTGAGTTTCTAAACAACAGCTGCTACAACCTTAGAGACCAATATGAGGTGTTCTAGGAGGGTTCCTGGCCAATAGGAGCAGGGTACAAGGCCCAGACAAGACAGGCTACTCTGACATGCTACAATTGTACTGAGTACCAGGTGACTAGCAACACACACTGCTGACAATACCTGTAGCACACTAGCAATGATACAGATCTGCTTCAAAACCTGGAGAGTCCATCTATTACAGGGCTTGCTGTGGGGACCATGTGATGTGTGACCTCTCTCACGATCAGGGTGGATGCAGAAACAGGTCATTTGCACATATTGCAACTGTCATATGCAGGAAGCACACATTGTCCCTACATAGTACAGTGCTGATTTGATGGATCACTGCACTCTCCATATGGCCATCAGTTGCATATCTGTGCAAAGCTTGTGCAGTGCATCATGGGTAATGGAGGGGCTGACTGATACCGAAAAACTGGGTCCCAATTACAGCCACAAAGGTGACTGTGATCACAGGAGCACTGCCCAGTACCTGATTGTCCTCTATGTTGGTAGGGGATGTGTTCATGGCCCTCTGAAGAGAGCTGGATGGTCACTGATAGACCGCAGGGGTCATGCATGTGGTTTCAGTTGGGTGTATGTGCAAGTGTACCTATCATGCAGTGTACAGCAGGTGAGAAAGGACTACACCCCCTGCACATGTGCTGCCCCAGGGTTATGTGCCACACTGCGGCACAGCAGACCGCTGCATGTGACTGTTTTTTGGCATTGGGGGTACAGTGGAGGGATGGGCATCTTGCCCTTACATGTGGCTTGGTCTTTGGGCAAGACTTGTTTTCTGCAGCTGTATGTCTGTTATGCAGCTGGTGTACTGAGTGTGCAGTGCTCTGCGTACTTCATGTGTACCACTGTAGCCAGGCCCTAAGTGGGGTGTACCACTGTCTCAGACTGTGCCAGCCATGCCAATTCATGTCTTGAGTTTCACCCATTGTAGGCAGGGATCTGTAGTCCCTTTGGTTCTAGATAGTGCTATGGAAAAGAGTGTGGAGATGTAATTTATTTTTATTTATTTAACTGTGTTTATATTCCGCTTTTCACCGGGTCAAAGCGGTGTAACATGAAAGGGGAGGGTGGACAATAATCAACTTCTGGGGTTGGGGCCATCACCAGGTGGTCAACATTAATGATTTTAACAGACCTTTGGGACATAGACATAGGCAGTGTGTTACAGTCTCTTAGAACATATGTTTTAGGGGGATGGAATAGGGGGGGTTGGGGGTAGTCAGTGGTGGGTGCTTGTTTCTGATCCGAGGTATTCCTGGAATAGGTTGGTTTTTAGTTGTTTCCTGAATGATAAGGGGTCTCCGTTGCTTCTAATGTGACTTTGTAGAGAGTTCCAGAGAGTTGGCGCATACAGTTCGAAGGCTCTGTTGCAGGTCCTTTGAGTGCATTTGGTTCGTTTGTGGGGGATGATGAGGGAGTTGTTGGTGGTTTGTCTGGTTGTTCTGTTGTGGGCTGGCCGGGGCAGTAGTGTGCGGAGCTGGGAAGTCTGAGTTTGGTAGAGAGCTTTGTGAGTGAGTAGGGTGGCTTTGTATTTGATTCTTGCTTCAAGGGGGAGTATGTGTAGCTCCCTCAGGACTGGGGTGATGCTGTCTCGTTTTCTTGCTTTCTGGATAATCCTTACTGTGGTATTTAAGGCAGTTCAAGTGGGTTGGTGTGGGTGGCTGGTAGTCCGTGGTAGATTATATTGCAGTAGTCCAGGTGGGGGAGTGTCATGGCTTGCATCACTGTTCGGAAGTCCTGTGATTCTAGGAGAGGTCTGAGGCGCTGTACTGTTTTATCCTTGTGGAATATTGTTCCGGTGGTTTTTTTGATTTGTTGCTGGAGTGTGAGTGCTTGATCTAGGATGATTCCTAGATATCTTATGTGCGGTAACCTAATGATTAGAGCACTGGCTTGAGAAGCAGCAGACCTGGGTTTAACTCCCACTTGTTCTTTTTGTGGCTGTGGGAAACTCACTTCAATATACTGCCAGAACCAGTCCGGGGTCTGCATTGACTGGGGGACACATATTCTTATATGTTTTTATGTGTTACAATAGCACATTGGGTCTGCTGATATGCACATTGCAGTCATGCTCATCAGAAAGTATGACTTTATTGGCTCTGCTGTAGCCCATTGCAAAGGGTCAGACATGTTCACCCTGAAGATGTATGACACATGACTTAAATATGATTGGTGGATTTTATCATAGCTATGATTGTACACCTTTGGCTCCATGTATGCAGTACATGCATGTACATCCCACTCCTGGGATGGCCACCTGCAGGGATCATCACACATCCATACTTGCTCCATTTGGACAGTAGTCTTGTTGCTATGTGGACATGCAATCAGGAGGGTTGTATGGTGGTCAGAAAGGCTGACACAGCTGTCATACCAAAATAGCTGGTGCTGGGACTTCCCCGTGGCACAGCTACACATTTTTCACACACACTTCTACTGCATTTGTGCAGTTACAGCAAGTAGATCAGGGCAGAAAGACCATACCGCACCCTCATCTACCACACCATCCTTCAGCCCATCCATCAGCATGTGGCCGTTGTGTGCAGTCATATATTCTACTGCCAGCTGCTGCACCAGAGCCCACACAGAAGCCGTTTAATCATTCAGATGCATCACTCTCCTGTGACTGATCTGCACGTCAACACTCCTGCTCTATCATCCTTTTGATCAACATTGTGGCGATGCTGGCTCCACCAGGGTACACCTCTTCCCAATCCTATACCTTAGTGACATTATAGCATGTTACGTGGGCGCCCCTCACTGATACAGTACAACTGCATCCCACATGCTCATCCCACTTATTGACTGACATGTGGGATACATATGGCTATGACAAGTCCATCAGCTCTCTGCTTTCCTTCTATCCATCACCTAACATGTGACTTTCACAGTGGCTCCTTTATCCTGAGTTAAGGTGACTGCCTTTTCGGGTGTTATGGTGCACACTTGATACCTTAATGCCTGATGTCCTGTTAGCACCCAATAAGTGGAGCCAAGCACCATTACCGCTGGAACACCTACTGCCCGCCTCAGCCTTTATCGCACGCAAACACCCTTAACGCTGCTGTTACCACTTGCAAACTGCTGCGCCCTTACTGCTGCTTAGTAAACATACCCTTATGTTTCAGTATAGACCAATACGTCTGACCTCTGCTATTTGCATGTATTAAACTGTCTCTCTAAACTGATATTTTGGTAGTTTCCTGTTGCAGCTGCTTGGATTAATGTTTCTGTATAGACGAAAGGTGGGGAACCTTTTGGATGAAGGGAGACATTGGGGTGACTGTATTAGTCATTTATGAAGGGCTTTTAAGGAGCTTTTGCTACTGTAATTGACAGCGCCAGCACTGTGCTTATTCATAGTCCTGTACTGATGTAATTATCCAGGTCCCCAAATATTTTTCTTGTCTGGTCCATTTGGCTTTTTCTAGCACGTGAATGCATTTAATGAAAGAGATTTATGTTAATTATGAGCACCAGAATTAGATTATGGAGAATTTATGTCTTGTAAAATATATTATTTCATTTTCATTTATTGAACATTTATATTCCATTCTATACAGTATTGTCCTAGATGGAATCCAGTAACACATACATTACACAAACAATATTATACAGATATTATTACTCTTCTAACTCAATTGTTATTGGAATAATTTGAATCATATAAAAATAAAAGGTCATGCCTAAGGTCCTACAGAATTTCAATCAGTGGTTAAACGTGTCTGAAGCTCTGAATATTGGACGGTGATTCTTCTTGTTCTTCCTAAATCTCTACTTATGGATATTATATCTTGATGAAAACTAGGAATGATTTAATTAATATAAACCTTTAGTTCTATATTCATTTTTTCCTCTGTTGCCTTCTAAGTTTCAGCCCTTTGATGAAACACTATTCACTATTGAGTATAATTTCAAAACGCTGCTGGACTCCCTTTTAGGTATGGGCCTTGAGTGACTGCACTATCTGCCCCTCTCCTTTTCATCTGTTACTGCATACTGTGGCCTTGATTCTTCTCAAAATTGCATGCAATATGATAGATGAAAACAGATACAGACTAATTAGCCTATCCAGTCAGCCTGATTTTTCTGGACTCAGCTGTCAATCACAGAATCTATTCAAATTTAGCCAGGTATGTTTATGAGAATTTGCCTGCAAGTGATCCTAGTCTGCTAAAATCTTGTCATCTACAGGGTGGCCCAAAAAAGTGAGAACATCTCGTAGCATATAAGTTATTTAAAAATTCAAAAAGACAGATGTAAACGATTGACAAATTTAAAAAAAAAAAAGATGGCGACTGGAAATTGTCGAAATAAAGACGTTATATATTTATTTAGCAGGTTTTATATACCACTCAGAGCGGTTTACAAGAGTCATATCTACACAACAGCATAACTAACTCTTAATTTCAGTGAACATTGGATTGTAGGGAAGGGACGCTTAAGGGAGGGAGGGAGCTATTACAGAAAAAGGACTTTGTAGGACGGGGAGCGTAGGACGGGGGTGCTTATTACAAATAAGAGTGGTATTTACAGCAAGGGGATGCATAGGCAATGCATATATATAGCAAAGGGGAATGTATGTACAAAAGAGAGAGATATAGCTAAAAAAGGTAAATAAGTAAACTATTTAAGCTTTTAATTTATGAGATGTTCTCACTTTTTTTGGGCCACCCTGTATGTGGCACCTGGCAGCTTGGTAAAAAAAAAAAAAGATCTCAAAGTCCACCCTGGAGCCCAATCTGCAATAGAAGTCCTTGGGTCCTTCAGACTCATGGGGGTATGTTTACTAAAGAGTGTTAAGGGCGCACCAGTTAGCAAGCGTTAATGGCAGCTGTAAGAGTGTTATCATACGGTAAAGGCTGGAGAGGAGAGTAGGCGGTAAGGGCGTTTGACTCCATTTATCGGTGCTAACAGGACACCAGGCATTAAGGTGCCAAGCATGCACCTTAATCCCTAAAAATGGCAGTCACCTTAACGGAGGATAAGAGAGCCCTTGTGAAAGTCACATTTTAAGTGATGAATGGAAGGAAAGTTAAGGGCTGATGGACATGTCAGATCCACATATAACCTACGTGTCAGTCAGTAAGTGGAATGAGCATGTGGGAGGTATTTGTACTGTATCAATGGGTGCCCACGTAATCTGCTGTAATGTCAATGTGTGGCATAGGATTAGGAAGAAATGTCCCCTGGCAGAGCCAGCATCACCACGATGTGGCCATCAAAAAGATGACTGAGCAGGAGTGGTGACGTGCAGATGCTCCAGTGATCATGGTGGCCATTATGGCTGCAATTGTGGCTTTGGGTGCTGGTATCAGTTAGCCCCTCCATTACCCATGATGCACTGCACAATCTGAGCAGATATTTGCAACTAATGACCATATGGCGAATGCAGCAATCTATCACATCAGCTCTGTAATATGCAGGGAAATTGTATGTTTCATGCACATAACAGCTGCCATATGTGCAAATGACCTGTTTCAGCAGTCACCCTGAAAGTGTGGAAGGGCAAACATCACCTGGTCCCCAGAGCAAGCCTTGTAATAGATAGACTCTCCAGGTTCTGGAGCAGATCTATATCACTGCTAGTGTGCTACAGGTATTGTCTGTAGCGTGTGATGTTAGTCAGTTAGAGGGTGGCATTTTCAAAAGACATTTACATGGTTTACAGCCCTGTAAACTTTGTAAATACCATAAACAGAGATTTTTCAAAGACACTTACGTACTACTACTATTGAGCATTTATATAGCGCTACAATTCGTACGCAGCGCTGCACAGAGATGATATAGCGCTACAAGTTGTACTTACCCAGTTAGTGCCTTCAAAAATCCTCTCCAAAGTGCCCCGATGCTGTCTGGTTAGCATTGGGGGTAGAGGCAAGCGCTAACTGGGCAGAGATTTTCCATGGTGCCCAGTTAGCGCTTTGTGCTGAAAAGATAGGCAAGGAAAACCCTCGCCTATCTTTTCAGCGCAGACCCCTAACTGGGCAGCATGGAAAATTGCTGCTGTAGCCTACAACTACCACATACCTAAATAAGGTGTCCCCCTACACAGCTTTTGGCAGTGAGCAATGAACATAGTTCCATGCTTGTACTCCCATATAATGTCATGTCCCTAGCCATGGACACTGTAAAACTGACCAGTGTAGCACATGCACTCTCCCATGCTGTAGACGCATTGCCCCCACCACTCAAGAGCGTGTGGAAGCATGGCAGGTTGGACATGGGGTTGGATGTTGAAACAGTTGCTAGCAACACATACGCCACCATTCCCTGCCTCTTTGTACTCTAACAACATCACACTCGGTGCTCATGGGAAGCCAGCTATGGTATCATACAGCCCCTCTGATGTAACATATGCAGACACTGAGTAGGCCCTCATAGCTTCTGGCTATGTGAACATAGGCTTTGGCCAGCAATGCTACCTATGAAGGCATATTCTAAACATGTATGGTACTGCTTCCCCCATCCCAACATTCACCTCCAGGCACTGCCTTCCCATATTGTGGCAGGCAATGCAGAGACCAGCATTACATCCTGTGCCACATTTCAGCAGCTGGAATTGTGCCCACACCATTCAGAGATCAGGCAAACAGGTGCATTTGGACTCTCATTTGGGGTAATAGATAATGTACCGCTGAATGCTTCAGTCAATGATCAGTGGACAATCTTGAGATAGTGTTTATTGTGTGTAAATTTGCCTGATACAGACCTGCCTATATGTTCATACACTGCATGGAGCAAAGAATCCCCTGGATTTCATTCTGTCATGACAGCATGGGACAAGAGCAAAGTGCATGCAGATAAATTGCAGAATCCTTCCAGTGTCACCAACTAAGTGAATGAATTGGACATTCACAGAGGCCAGCCCTCCACTTGAGCCTAGTTACCTATAGGCTGCAGCTACGCCAAGTGGGCTGACAGTGTTGTCATGGATACAGCTCTTATGACAGTTGGCATTAATCAGATGGCGTCAAGGTTCCCAGTGCTGGGAGCTCTAACACACGGTAATACAAACCAGCGTTGAGGGAGCACACACTATCCCTGCTCAGTCTCCACCTCTTTTTACCTCAACGCTAGGGGACCAGTTTTCGCAAGTTAATCCAACATTATCGGTTCTTTCTGCAACGTTAACTACTCACCAGTGACGATAATGCCCATTAATAGTACCTTTGCTCCCTTAAAGCTCCTTAATAAACATATCCCATTATCGTCCTCTCTCTCACCCTCCCTAGCAGCATAGCTTGAAGTTGCTCTACTGTTACTGCCCAATCTCATAATCTCCTTCCTGGCACAACTAATTCCCAAGTACAGATAGGGATTTTTGTGTAATCTGTGTTGAGAGGGAGGATTTGTGATACTTTGGCTTGTGCTGGAAGGGAAGGAGACTAGGACATGAGAAAGAGGATTTCCCTATCAGTGAGAGCTTTGGGATTGGATAGGAAAGGAAAGAGAAAGAAGGACTTGTGAGTTGTTGGAGGAATCACGTTTTTCTCATCAGCTGAAAGTGCAGGGGAGGCAGGGCTGGTGCAAGGTTATTAAGTTCCCTAAGCAAATCTTCAGTCTTGCTCCCACCCCCATTAACTTTCACACCTCAGCCTCCCTCCAAAATTTGGATAATTGAACTCAACAATCATCATCTTCCCAATACCATCCCTACCAGAACAATCCTGTAAAAGATGGATAAGTGGTCATCATTCTTGAAATAGTTTGTCGTGTGTGTATATACATATATACACTATGGCCCTCATTCTAGAATGTGCGTTGTGTGGATGCATGTCCCGCTGGGACATACAGCCCTACAATCCGCCTAGATCCTATTCCCCCACCGGCTCTCCCCATACGTCCTGTGCAGGGGGCAGGAGGGAGTGGAGTGGGGAATGTCCGTGCTGCCAGGCCTGCTGAGATGTAATGCTTATACCACCTCAGAGGTAGTATAAGCAGCATTTTGTGGCCGACTGGGGCCAGGACCAGGTGCAGGGGGGTCCCTGCTACCCGATCCAGGCCGCGGGAGGCCAGCCTTGGGTCGAGCAGAAGGGAAAAGAGGGGCCAGGAACATGGTGGGGGAACTCCGGGCCATCATCGGGCCCGATTCTGGCTCCCACGGGAACGTTTTGTTCCTGCAGACCAGAATCGGGTCCTAACGGCCCTGTCTTCAATGGGGACATCCGGACGGCCCCTTCTCAGAATGTGGCCCTCTTTTTCTCTCTCTCTCTCTATATATATATATACAGTATATATATATAGGTGGGCACTTAATGCATTAACAACACAATTAATATGTTCAATTTTTAACGCGTGCTAAAAATTTTAACTTAATCTCATTAGGGAGGAGATGCCCAAAAGTACTGCCTGTCTTACTGCTGTAGCCATACTGCTCAGCTCCTCACCACTGTCCAGTACCTCCCTTCCAGTGCTGCTTTCACTGACTTGCGAAGAGCGACAAAAATGGTAAATGAGATGGAAGGATACCCCTATGAGGAGAGGCTTAAAAGGTTGTGTGGCTGAGGGGGGATATAATAGAGGTCTATAAATTAATGAATGGGGTGGAATGGGTAAATGTAGATTGGTTGTCTACATCATCAAAAAGAAGAAAGACTAGAGGATATGCAATGAAGCTACAATGTAACCCATTTAAGACTAATGAGAGAAAATAGGTTTTTACTCAAAGTGTAATCAAACTCTGGAATTTGTTACTGGAAGATATAGTAAAAGCTGTTAATGTAACTGGGTTTAAAAAAGGTTTGGACAAGTTTCTGTAGGAAAGGTCAATAAACCTTCAGACCTTCAGACTCTGCGCCCCAAGATTCTGGAACTCATTACCATCAAACATCAGGGCAATCACCAGCCTAACCCAGTTTAGGAAGGCCCTTAAGCACTTCCTTTTCATAAAATTCTTCCCAGAGAGTAGTGAACCTAATCCCCATTCAAATACTTTCAACTGTGCCACCACACCCTATCAGCTAGGTGACCACATCATGCAATGAGTCCCTGACCATTAAATCACCCTTTTACTATGTCTCGATATGACACCGTTGTGTAAATAGTTATCTTGTTATCCAAGTTGGTTCTCCTGTTAATTGTAAACTCAGACTTATGTACCCTGTCTGATTGTTATGTTCCATGTAAACCGCGCTGATGCTGAATAGTGAGGTATAGAAGAAATTGTAAATAAATAAATAAATATAAATAAATAAATTATTAAAGAGGACCCAGAAAATCCATTGCTTACCCCGGGATGGGCATTGTGGAACCTGTGTGCCTTTTTGGGAACCTGCCAGGTACTTGTGACCTGGATTTGCCACAGTTGGAAATAGGATATTGAGATTGATGGACCTTGGTCTGATCCAATATGGCCGTTCTTACGTTCTTATGTTCTAAGATCTCCCTGGCAGTAGCAGCGATTCAAAAGTGCTGCTTCTCACTGGCCCTGGAGCCTTCCCTCTTCCACACTTCACCCTCTCTGACTTAATTTCCTATTGAAGACGGCCTGGCATGGTAGAGGAAAAACTTTGGGGTTGGCAAAAGGCAGAGTCTGTGAATTCCTGCCACCGCCAGGGAAACTTGATTGTAAGGTAAGTCAGTGAAAGCACCACAGGGAGAAGGGGAGGAAGAGAGAGAGATACTGGACCCACAGGGGAAAGGGGATTTTATTTATTTATTTAGCAGGATTTCTATACCACTGTATCTACAAGTCACAGCGGTGGACAGGGGACAAGAATGTTAAGAACTTTACATAAGGCATAGTTGATAACAGGTTAAAAACATTTGTAATGTGCTGAAGAACAGGCTAAACTATTTAACAGTAGAGAACGAGTAATAAGAAACAAATAAACATCTTAAACTTAACATTGCTAAGGCCAAGGAAGAGGATTAATAGAGCATGGGCTGAACAGAATATGGGTACTTAGAATATGAGATTATGTGTCGGGTCCATAGTACTCCAGGAAAAGGTGAGCCTTTAGCTTCCACTGAAACTCTTTGCTGTCACTTAATGAGCATGTTTCTTGTATGAGGGAGTTCCAGATGGTGGGGGTGTAGAATGTAAAGCTCTGCTGCAGGTAGATATGTTGGGGCGAGAGAATGTGGTTGAGATAGCTAGGAGGTTGTGGTTTCTCCTGGATCTATTGTGGGTGGATCAAGAGTAAAGTGTTGTAGAATGTTTGCAGAGAGGCCATGGAGTGACTTGAAAATATTGAGGGCAACTTTAAATTTGATTCTGAAGAGATGGGGGAGCCAGTATAGTTGCTTCAGGACTGGGGTGATGTATTCTCATTTTCTGATACCTGTGATGATTCTGGTGGCCATATTCTGTGCAAGCTGAAGGGGGAGAAATGAGGATTTTGGGAGCCCTTGGTATATGATGTTGGCATAGTCAAGAATTGGGCTGATAGCCTAAAAAACATTTCTGAAGTCATCTTATTCCAGAAGTGGTTGAAGCTAACAATATTTATAGCACAGTAATAATAATGGGTGATTTCAATTGCCATGGTATCGATAGGGTCTGTGTCATGGCAGGACATACTAGGGAGATAGAGTTTCTAGATGAAATAAATGACTGCTTCTTGGAGCAGCTTGTTCTTAAACTAACAAGAGGGGACACCATCTTGGACTTAGTCCTTAGTGGAGCATAAGATTTGGTGTTGGGACCATTTGGCACTAGTGATCATAGCATGATCACATTTGATTTAATAAATGGAGGAGAGACGGCAAGGAAATCCACAGTACTATCTTTTAACTTTCAAAAGAGAGACTATGATAAAATGAGGAAAACAGTTTAAAAAAAATTAAAAGGAGCAGCTGCAAAGGTAAAAGATTTACATCAAGCTTGGGTGTTGTTTAAAAATACTATCTTGGAAGCCCAGACCAGCTGTATTCCACGCTTTAAGAAAAGTGGAAGGAAATCAAAAAAACTTCCAGCATGGTTTAAAGATGAGGTCAGAGAGGCTGTTGTAGCCAAAAAAGCATCTTTCAGGATGCCAAATGATGCCAAATGATGAAAACTGGAAACAACATAAGCACTGGCAAGTTAGATGCAAGGCATTGATAAGGCAGGCAAAGAGAAAATTTGAAAAAAAAGCTTTCTATGGAAGCAAAAACACATAATAAAGCCTTTTTCAAGTACATCTACAGCAAAAAACCTGTGAGAGAGTGAATGAATTCTTTGCTTCGGTCTTTACTGAAGAAGATGTAGGGAAGTTACCCATGACTGGAATGGTATTTAAAGCTGATGCAGCAGAGGAATTGAAAGAAATAATGATAAACTGGAAAGATGCATTACAACTATTTGATAAACTGAAGGGTGTTGAAAGAACTGAAATATGAGATTGCAGACCTACTATTAGTCATCTGTGAACTATCATTAAAATCATCTGTAGTACCTGAAGATTGGAGGATGGCCAATGTAATGACAATTTTTAAAATGGGTTCCAGGGGTGATCCGGGAAACTACAGACCGGTGAGCCTGACGTCAGAACCAGGAAAAAAATGCAAAACAACATTATTAAGAACAACATTTCTGAACATGCAGATAGTTATGGTTTAATGGGAGAAAACCAACATGGCTTTAGTCAGGGAAGGTCTTCTCTTACTAATCTGTTATATTTTTTTGAAGGTGTGAATAAACAGGTAGACAAAGGTGGGTCGGTCGATGTAGTGTATCTGGATTTTCAGAAAGCCTTTGACAAGGTCCCTCATGAGAGACTCTTGGCAAAATTAAAAAGTCATAAGGTAGGAGGCAGTGTACTATTGTGGATCAGGAACTGGTTAAAAGATAGAAAGCAGAGGATAGGGCTAAATGGACAATTCTCTCTCTGGAGAAAGGTGAATAGTGGAGTACCCCAGGGATCTGTGCTGGGTCCGCTGCTTTTTAACATATTTGTAAATGACCTGGAAATGAGAATAACGAGTGAGGTAATCAAATTTCTAGATAACACAAAAATATTCAAAGTTGCTAGAACCCAAGAGAATTGAGAAAAATTGTAAGAGGACCTTATTTATTTATTTATTACAGTTTCTTATATACCGCACTATTCGGTATCAGCGCGGTTTACATTATAACAAGATGACCAATGCAACAAGCTGTTTGGTTTTACATAGAACAGGAGTACAAACTTGGATAACTGGAGTATAAACTTGGATAACAGGGGTGAACTATATACATGAAATAATTACAATGAACAAGATTGAAGGCAACTAAAACCTAAGGGAAGTATGCGCAGAATCTGGGTGTTGGCGCTATCTCAGAACTAGCCATGGTTACTTCTTTGGTGAAGTTACCTAGGTTTCATTGCTGACTGGGTAGTATTGGAGGAAAAGGTGATATTTGAGTGCCTTCCTGAACTGTGATAGATCTACCATGGCCCGAATGTCGGGTGGTAGAGCATTCCAGCATTTGGAATAAATTGGAAGACTGGACGTTCAAACGGCAGATGAAATTTAATGTGGACTACTGCAAAGTTATGCATCTAGGAAAGAACAACCCAAACTATGGTTACATGATGCAAGTTTCCACATTAGGAACCACCACTCAGGAAAAAGAATTAGGCATCATTGTAGATAACACGTGGAAACCCTCTGCCCAATGTGCAGTGGCAGCCAATACAATGCTAGGAATCATAAGGAAAGGAATGGAGATTAAAACAAAGGATATTATAATGCTCCTGTATCATTCCATGGTGCGACTGCACCTTGAATACTGTGCGCAATTCTGGTCGCTGTATCTTAAAAAGGATATAGCAGAATTAGAAAAGGTACAGAGAGAGCAACCAAAATGGTAAAGGGAATGGAAGGATACCCCTATGAGGAGAGGCTAAAAAGGTTACAGCTCTTCAACCTGGAAAAGAGATGGCTAAGGTGAGATATGATATAGGCCTATAAATTAATGAATGGTGTGGAACGGGTAAAAGTAGATCGATTGTTTACGCCATCAAAATATAGAAAGACTAGGGGACATGTAATGAAGCTACAGTGTAACCCATATAAGACTAATAAAAGAAAATATTTTTTCACTCAACGTGTAATCAAACTCTGGAATTTGTTACCGGAGGATGTAGTAAAAGCTGTTAGTGCAGCTGAGTCTAAAAAAGGTTTGGACAAGTTCCTGGAGGAAAGGTCCATAAACTATTATTAAAGGGGACCTGGGAAATCCACTGCTTGTCCCAGTACAAAAATTGTGGAACCTGTGTCTTCTGGGGAAACTGCTAAGAACTTGTGACCTAGATTGGCCACTGCTGGAAACAGCATACTTGGCTTGATGGACCTTGGTTAGACCCAGTATGGCATATCTTATGTTCTTATGGGGATAGAATTAAAGATCTCAAGATGTATACTTTGGAGGAAAGGCAGGAGAGTGGAGATATGAGAGAGACATTTAAATATTTCTATAGTATAAATGCACAGAAAGTGGCCCTCTTTCAGTAGAAAAGAAGCTCTGGAATGAGGGGTGATAGGATGTAGGTGAAAGAGGAAAGAATCAGGAGTAATCTGGGAAAGTATTTGCTTACAGAAATAATGGTAGATGCATGGAAGAGCTTCCCAGTGGAGGTGGTGGCTATAGGAATTGTATCTGAATTCAAGAAAGCATGGGACAATTACAGAGGATCTCTGAGAGAGAGGATGGGATTGTAGAACTTAACAGTTCTTATGGATGGGCATACTTGGATAAGTCACCATTTTCTCTGTTTCTATTTTTCTATTTGAAAACTTCACACACTCCCTACAGGTAAAAATATGCACCGTTGGTTTTTCAAGTTTGGTTGGCTTTGAAACCTATTGCTGTACTTTGACTGCAGCTGCTCTGCTGCTCCTCAGAAGCAGTCACTCTAGGCTGCAACCTAGTAGGCTTGATAGTTAAGCTAGTCTGAAGGGGATACAGTTAAATGGTGGGAGATTGCGGGTTGGTAACACGGTTTCTCAGTAGTAACTACTAAGGTATAAGCCTACTGTTGTAACAATTCTGTTTAAAGAACAAATTAGCAAGCTGTCATGGAAAATAATTTTCTTCCCTCTTTTAAGTCAACTCCTCCTTTAGGGCTGCCCAGTTTTTAAGAAGCTACATTTAGGCATGCAGGGGAGCATATTCAGACCTGCTATCCAAACTTTAGCGCTATCTGGCTAACCCGGATATTCAGTGCTGGTTGCTCGATATGACCCCTATATTGAATATCCAGTTGTAAGTTAATGCAGTGACGGACATCTGCTTTAACGGCGCTGTCTGCAGCCACCGAATACCCGCCTTGCAGAGGCTAATTTTGGAAAGACTTACGTGCTTAACCTTGGCACCTCTGTTTTATATGTCTAAAATTTATAAAAATTCAACTGCCCTAGAAGTTTTTGCATGAAAATTTGGTACCTAAACTAGGTCTGCAATTTGTTCTCTTAAATGCAGGAACCTAAACTTGTCACCTAGCACACAAAAAAAAAAGTCAGTGCTGAGCTTCTAAATCACTTTCTCTGGCCTGAACAACCCACAGTTTACGTATCTAAATTTAGATGCAAAGTAAAAAAAACCCAAAAGTATCAAAATTTAGGTGCTGATTAGAATTTATTTTTTATGCCAATCTAAGTGCCTACATCCTGAAGGTAGGAATCTAGGACCGAATATTTGAAAGGCATTTACATGGTTTATAGCCCAGTAAACCACGTAAATCCCTCTAATCGTGATAATTCAACGGCACTAATATGGTTAGTGCCGCTGAATATCTATGATTATCTCCCTTACACGTCCTGATGCTAACCGCTTGGCATCAGGACGTGTCAGTGGCATTCCAGGAAGGAGTGGAGGCAGCAACAGTCCTTAACTGGGCAGCAGCAATATTGCATGCTGCCTGGTTAGGGGCCAATGGTTAAAAGATAGGCGAGGAAAACCTTTGTCTATCTTTAAGCCGCAGGAGCTAACCAGGCAGCATGCAATATTGCTGCTGCCCGGTTAGCTACTGTGGCTTCTGGAGATATGTGGCAAACCCTGGATATTGACACTGGCATTGAATATTCAGGGTTAGGGGTCGGCAAGCACGGCTATGTGCTGTAGTGGTACATAGCCTCCACAAATGAATATCAGGCCCCTAGACCTTTTGTATATTGGCCTGAACAAATAGGCACCTAAATGTAGACACTGAGAGGGGTGAAAATTTTCAACTCCAGAGATTTAGCTGGCTCACTCCCAAAGGTAGACAGTTAAACCCTGTGAAATTACTCCTATTTCCTTGTAGCACAATAATTGCATTTGGAGGGAGAATGTGATTGTTTTAGGCGGCATGGGGCATAGAATTCTATTTGTGGTCCGTTTGCTTCCCATGTCGTTCCACATTACTAACTATCTTTGATTGAAGGATAAGGTGGTATACAAATCTATCTAAATAAATAAATAAACTATCTCAGCCTGAACTTTGTACTATGTTGTATGTTACTCCATGTCCATAGTGCTGTTGGTTTCTGTAGATCTAGGTAAATGCATGGCTTTCTAGCTAAACCAGGATATTAATGACAATGTTCATAAAATGTGAAATGATTTTGCATTGATGTATAATAAATCCATATTTTGAAGACCTGTGGTCGTCTTACTGCATTTACTCAATCCTAATTGCAGTTAAAGATCTAATTAGGTTACTAGGGGTTATATGGGACAATAGTCTATCCTTTAACCCTTATATTTCACACACTGTCTGAGCATATTTTGCTGCTTTACACAAATAAAATATTTGAAGCCCTTCCCGTACTTCAAGGCTCATACCCTGGTGGCAACAAGACTGGACTATTGTAAGTCCCTGCTTAGTGGTGTTTCTCAGGGGCAGTTGAGGAGACTTCAACTGCTGCAAAATACTGCGGTAAAGCTTGTGTGTGGTACACAAAGACTAGACCATGGGGTATATTTACTAAACCGCCTTAATGTTCCAGGTTCTAGCTCCAGCGATAATGTGAAGAATGCCATATAAGGAGTGGGCGTTCTGGTCTTAAGGTAGCATTTCGGGTTATGGTGCAATAAAGTCCATTATCGTGCGATAGAGGGAGCTGTGGCATGTTAACACGCGCTAGCCTTAATTAGGCGCACTGACTTGTAAACATAGCAACAGAGGTGTAGCACAATGGTTAATACATTGACTGCTGATACAGTGGTCATGAGTTCAATCCCCCAGTGGGCTCAGTTAAAAGCCTGTCTGAGGCAATCCCCTTTCCTGCTTGTAACAGTCAGACACATCCCAACAATTTGCACTGCCAGCCAAAAAAGCCTCACCCCAGTGCCGCAACCTAATGCACCTTTTAGGGTGCACAATAAGGCACATCATAAAGCACCACGTCATCCAAGGCAGGTCATAATGTGCCCCAGAGTACGGCAGGAAAGGTTGGCACCCTCCAAGGCAGCATATAAGGCGCCCCATAAGCTGGCCAAACCTAAGGTGCTGCGAAAAATGCCCCAGGGATGCCAAGGTGACACAGGAGATGGTGCCCAGGGGCACAAAGGTGCCCCAAAGTCACAAGCATGAAATGTATGGCTCAAACACAGATGTAACCATAACACTGCACAGAGCACCAAGGAAAGGCAATGAAAAAGTGATGGAAGGAAGTAGATGATGGAGCTCATGGACCAGCCAAATCTGCGTGTAGCCCATGTGGCAGCAGGTAAAGTGGACAAACATATCAGGGGCAGCTGTACCGATGTACAGGGTGATGGTAATGTACAGTGCAACAATGACAGTGTGTGGCAGAGGATGGGGATACGTGTCCACCAGAGGAGGTAGAGGTGGCAGGATAAGTTCAATGACAGGAGGACAGAGGAGAGCAGTGCCATGCAGAGCAGACACAGGAGAGGCAAGCATGAAGAGCTGCAATGCAAAAAAGTGTGCCAGTGCAGGACATGGGGTAGCAGCCTGCACATTAGGGCAGGACACCACACAGCTGGCACACACACATACACGGACAGAAGGATGGATGGCAACAGTGATGAGGGTATAATGTGGCGGCAGCACAGATCTGCACACGAAACATAGTTGTGTAGGACAGCCATAAAAAAAGAGGAACAGAGAGGAATCAAACCTATGACCTCTGCTACTGACGTCATTATATTAACCATTGTGCTACATCACTATGGAAGCTATCATATCAATGGCTGGCTACAGAAAGAGTGCACATCACCATAAAACTGTCTGCTGTGACTACCAGGATAGGATAGAACCAATAGTACCCATAATGCAATTCACATGCAGAACAGAAGTCTACATCTGCTCACCAGATGGGGTTTGCACCTCTACAGCACATCAGCTTGGTAGGGGGGAATGACCATGCGTGTTACTGGCACAGAGTACCCACAGGCCATGCCAATGTGCGTGTTCTGTGCTCACTCTGAGGGTGAGGTGGAGTGGCCAGCACCAGGTCCGCAGTACCCGGGTTGGTTGAGGTGGGCTGTGCTGCAGGTCTCCATCAGTGCCAGTGTGTGACAGGTATTTGTTGCAGACACCTTTAGGTGGTCTCTGTGTCCATTTGTAATTGCCAGTCATATCTGGCCCTTGTGCACAAGACATAGTGCATATCCACTGTGCTTGCTATGGTCACCTGTTTAGGGAGCAGGGGTGTGTAAGGGCTCACATGACAAAAATGTACTTAGCAAACCGCCCTCTCCGGGTCAGGGTGGGGGGGACATGATCTGCCCCCAACAGACCCACACTCTCACCCTTTGCAAGGGGGGCAGTGAAGGTACATGAGAACAGGCTGTGGGACCAGCAACCCCAGTCCTGGTAGCAAACAGACAGCTGCTGAAGATCTGCACTTGGGACAGGGCCACTGGCAGATAGGTAGTGGGCCAAGTCAGCTCAGCTGCCCCCCACTACGATCTGGCATTCACCAGCAGGTGGTGCAGCCATACAGATGCTAACTGCAGACAATCGGCTAGCTAGTATGTAGTGCATGTTCCTGGAGGAACTGTGTGCACCCAAAACTGGGAGGTCAGCACACACACACCACACAGGTACATCAGTGATTAGGCCCCAGAAAAGAGAACCCATAAATATCACTTGAGAGAAATACTGTATAGCACTATGGGGGAACCTAGCCATGCCGTGGTCACTGCTCAGTCAGGATGAGAGCGACTTCCCAGCAGGACATGCTGTGGCCACCCTGTCCGTGCAGGTGGTGGTTGGGCACTACAATTTCCCAGCCATTGCCCTATACCCTGTGAAAATGCATCCTGCCCATGCCACCCTGTCCGGGCCATACCCACAGTACCTTGCTCCTCATTATGCACATTGGCAGGCTAACATTGGAAACAGTGCAAGCAATGTGGGCTCAGTAAGGTGTAGGCAGCTACAACACACTGGATAGACAGAAACACACTCCCACACCTATGCCAGCATTGTACAAATATAGAGGTTTGTGGCAGCCCTGGCCGCCACACCAGTCCTGGACACAGTGCGGGCATTGCTATGGTACTCAAAACTAATAGGGTCACTCCCCGGGGTGGTAAACACTGTCAGAATCAATAACTGAAACACATTCCACAGATATCGGAAAGGTTGCTATGATGAATCTCTATCAACAACTTGTGTTTAACTTAGGATTTGTTAGCTGACATTAATTATAGCAACCTTTTTATATATGTGGAACGTGTTCCCAAGTTTAGGATGGCATTGCTAAGGTATGCAGGTGTCAGTATTGGGAGATGCTGCTCCACGCAGGGCCCAACAGCCTGACTCTCCATGAGGTTTTGGATAGTGGAGCCTGTGGGTGTGGGTGTTTATGCCCCTGTTGGCCGCTGCTCTAGGGCAGAGGTTCCCAACTCTGGTCCTGGTGGGCCAAACACTGTTCAGGTTTTCATGCTGTCCCTAATGAATATGCATGAGATACATTTGCATACAATGGGGCAGCGCATACAAATGCAGCACAGGCATATTTATTAGGGACAGCATAAAACCTGAATGGTGTTTGGCCCTCCAGGACTGCAGTTGGGAAACTCTGCTCTAGGGATTGCACATGTTTATGGTGTCTGTGCTCTGTAGGGTAAAACATAGGCGTTTCAGGCATGTTTATTTTATCTGCAATAAAGGTTCCATCTTTATTACCATGGTTTAGTACTGGGTAAAATATGGGGACAGAGTTGGCAGGAGCCACAGCTGGGACTTGAACTTGTGACCGTCTGCTCCTGAACACACTGGCTGTGTGTACTGCACCACACTGTTGCCACAGAGACAGATCATTCCCTGGGGATACCATGACTGTTCGTCAGACAGATCCTGCCTGTTGCAGTGCACGGCACCCAACTAACTGGGGCTTGGCCATGGTCTGCTGTGGGCAGATGCCACTGCCCCCTCCACCACCAGCACCCCTCCGCCACCATGCTGCCATGCCATTATGCCGATGGTGCTGGTGGTGCGCAGTCCCAGGCCATCCAGTGTGCCGGTAGGCAGCTGCCTATGGTGTGGGTTCTTAGGTAGGGGTGCCTACATGGACATGCGCACTTTCCCCCAGCACCACCTGCCAATGTTATGTGCCCTTGGGTGTACCTGCTGGGTAATATCCCCTATGACACTGTGGGACACACACTCATGCCCATGTTGGACCCTCATCAGTTGCTGTCTTGCTGCTTTACAGTTTTGGCATTCCTATGTGCCACCTAGGCATATGCCTAGTCCGCACTGTGCCCCAGCTGGACCACAGCATGTTCCGCCTGCAGCCCCCTGTATCCCATTTACAGCATCAGTACAGTTGCCCTTTCCTACGTGCCCACTCTGCTGTTGCTGCACATGTGCACGCCATAACAAACCTGCCCAATCTAAACAACAGAAACCCTGATCAGCGCTATTTCACTGTGGGATCATTCACTTTATAGGAGGACAGAGAATAGACCCTTCCAAACATGATATCTTATTTTTTGTGCTTTGTCAGTGGTGTTGCTTTATGTTTATCATTAATATCACTTTTGGCCAGCTTGGTTATTGGGATTTCAAATGTGGTTCTGGTCCTTTTATATGTTTATTTGCCTTTTTGGGTCCTGCACATGTATCACAAGTATCACTTTTCTGGGTTTCCCTGCCTTTGCTGCACATTGCTGACTGAAATGGTTTCTCTTTCCTGCAAATGTACCTTAACGCGAGGGTTTCACTGGCGTTAGTGTTCAGACCCGGATTTCACAGCGTTAGTGTGCCTTAACGCCGCCGCCGCATTATCGCGCGATAAGTGACGTTATCGCGCGATAGTTACATTATCGCGTGATAACGTCACTTATCACGCGATAATACCACTGCTGCGACATTAAGTCGGTTTAGTAAACATACCCCCATGTGTCACCGCTTTTAAAAGAGCTGCATTGGCTCTCTATATCAATTCGGATTGCTTTTAAAGTTCTTTTACTAGTGCATGGTGCCTGTTACACAGGTTCTTCTCAATATGTCAGGGGTCTTCTGATCCCTTACTCACTGACAAAAACCTTAAGGTCCTCCCAAGGGAATTACCTGACTTTACCAATCAAAACCAGACTGAGAATGGTATTCTTTCTGAAAAATTCATTCTCTTATTTTTCTCCAGAATTATGGAATGCTCTCCCTCAGGCCCTACAATTGGAGAGCTTGTATAGGAAATTTAAAATGGGCCTTTAAGCGTGGTTCTTTTCCCAACCATGGTGTCTTTTTCTCCATTCTTGAACTTTTTCTTCAGAAACAAATGACTTAAGAGAACTCATCAAACAGTTCAGCATCATTTATTATGACAGTAGTCCGGGTCTTGTAGAGAAAATGTGTTCTAAAGACAACTCTAGCTCACACCACTCCGACTGTTTTGTTGTTTTTGAACGAGTCCACTGTTGTTTCCCAATCTCCTGGAAATGAGTGGGAGGTCTCGGTGGGGTGAGTCTCCAGGGAGTTCTCTCTGTCAGACTCCCAGTCTGAGTAGTCCATGGAGGACTTGAGGTTGGGCAGCTCAAGATGGGTCGGTGACCTGTGCCGCATCTCCGAGGCCAAAACTTGCCCATAGCTGGAAGCACTCTCCAGCGAAGATCTAGCGCCTGAGGAATGGGACGGAGATTGAGGCCTGCAACAAGGATCCTCACAATGCTACTGGCTCTCAGGGGTCACAACAGTGGCCCAGGGAGTCCTTGAGGTCGATGTCCCTGAGATCTTTAGGCACATTCCAACAGGGCTGGACATCAGCGCTTGCTGGGCAGCGAGGAACACAGAAATGCTGTATTCGAAGGCCAGCACCTAGCCCTCCCACTTGGGAGTGGGGCCCTGCAACACCGACACTGGGGTAACCAGGTCGGGTGTCGAGAAGGAGAGGTGGTCCTCACCGGGACGATCCTCGGGAGACCGGGTGCCTTTAACCAGAGGCCGCTGTATCGGTTCGAAGTACCTTACTGGGCCCTTCCCTCTTCAACTCCAGAGACTGCTGAGGGGGCTGAGAGACCAGGTGCATGACCTCTCATGCTTGTCTGGTGCCCCCAACAGAGTCCTCGAGGACTTCTTTTTCTTCTTCCGCTCTTCTTCGGTAGAGCAAAAACCGGTTGGAAACAGAGAAAACATTTTCCAGGGATGAAACACACATCCAAAGGGCTCCGTGGATAAAGGGAGAATGAGTAAGATGGCTCCTTTGGGCGGGAAGGGGACCACACATATGTGGTGGTATTCCCAAAGGTTTTCTTTGAAAGCCTGGGAAATGCTCCGCGCGGGCTCCATCGGTGCTGATGTCACCCATATGTGAGGACTGACTTCCTACTTGTTCCTGGAGAACTGCTCCTCCACTCCAGCACACTGAGGGAGCAGCCAAAGCCCTCATCATTTTTTGTTACAGGCAGTTTCCGGCCTGTGTTGATGGTTATAGAGGGCCTCAGCCAGTATCCTATCAGTTTCTGAGGGCTCACACCTTTGAATATGTAACCCTCCCTCAGACCGTGCAGCAGAGGCAGCAGTAACCCAATTCTTTGATGAGGCCAGATTTCCATCTGTATTGAGAATCACTGATTGAATATATAGGGCCTTCAAGACTCCAACAGGGAGAGAGGTTATATACCACAATAAAAAGGTGTTCTACTTACTCAATATGAAGATTGTCTGCAATGCATAGGGGAATGTGTTTCAGATATTCCAACATTCCTGTCATAACTCCTACATCCTAACCCACTCCAGCATCTATGAGAGATTTGAGAACAGGAAGTCATCGGTGGATGGCTGCTAGGTAAGACCTGCACCAGGGCACTCTATCACCTAGACATGCACATGCTAGGAGGTCTCAGAGGTCCCTGGAATCTTAACCTGGGAAACAGAGCACATGGTTGCAGTGCCTACTCACTTTTGCTAAAAGGCTTCCCCTCAACCCCTCCACATCACCAGGTCAGTGACCATCTCCTCTTAATCTACCCCCTCCCAACTCTTGGGGTATGCAAAGTAGGAAGGGATTTTCTTTTCCCTCCTCTTCTCACTGGTACTGCCTCTCTGCCCTTCCTCTAATTCTGACTCTGCATAGGTGGGCTTGATAATGCTGGACGATGCCACTACTCTCAGAAGAGCTTTCTGACACATCTTCCAGTCTACCTGCATGTTGGCTAGGCCTATGGAATGAAGTAAAATTGAAGGATCCCTCCCCCCCTTTCCATGAAGCATGGGCCCCAAATTTGCCAGGAGGGTGCTGTTTCCAAAACACCAGGCTGTTGAGAGATTAGGGAGGTCATGGAGGTGGAGAAATGTATAGGTGCTTTCCACATATGGCTCATGGTGGCTGGGAGGTCAGGGGTGCAGTTGGTACTGGGGCAGGTGTCAGCATAGCTGGAAGGATCATGTTGTGTTCTTGTTGGCAGTGGCTCACGTTCTTGCACAGGGCACACACCTCCAATAGCAGTGTTTCAGAGATGTTTAACTGTCTCTCAGCAACTGCCAAATGCTCCTCTTCTATCCTCAGTCAGTGCTCACTAAAGGCAAATATTTTCTCTTGCAGCTCTATTTTCTGCAAACACCAAGGGCCCGATTCCGTCCCAGATGTAGATTCCCTCTGTATGTCCGGTCTGAACCAGACTTACAGAGGGCATTACAATTCTGATTCCGTGGGGCAAGTCTAGTCTCATTGAATCAGAATCGCGAACAGTCCTGCATGTGCAGGCCGGAACTGCGACCGCCCAGGGCCGGTGACCGCCCAGACTCTGCTCCCGAGCCACCCCTTCCCTACCCCTGTCTAACTTCCCCGTAGAACTGGCGGGGAAGTTAGTCGCGGCCGAGAGAAGACACGAATAGCAGGGCTGGATATCTCAACGTCCATCCCCGCTATTCATGGCACAGAATAACCCTCTAAGTGTGAAGCTGCTGGTTCTATTGCAGAAATTGCTCTCGGCACCTCAACAACTGCTAGTCTCTCAGACTGGCATGAGGTTCCTTGCCTTCCAGTGTTCTTGGGACTCCTACAGGCTCTGTCTCATCATGGATGGAAGATGGTATAAGAACATTTAGGTCGGCCATCTCAGTCTCAGCTGTATGCCACCATGTCTCTTCACCTCCTCATCTTGTGTCTCTCTTTGCTGGCCACCTGGTTATCCATCTCAGTGTGTGCCCACCCTCTACCCTGTCTGAGTCTGTGAGGAGTGCTGTTCTCCAAGGATTTCACTCCTAGCCTCAATGCTGCAGCCGTAACCCGGATCATGGCCTATGTCATGATTAATCTTTTTTGACATGTTTGTTGATGTGTTATTTTATTATATTTGTTATTTGTAACCTGCTTTGACCCTTATGACTAAGTGAGGTATAAACCTGTTAAGTAATTAAAGTAAGTAAGCGAGTAAATAAATAAATATCCTTACCTATAGGTAAAAAATCAAATGCACTCCATTGCTATATGCAAACCATACCTGGAGTGGAAGAGTGGCCTAGTGGTTGGGGCAAGATACCCCAGGCCAGAAGGTCAGGGGCTCAAATCCCACTAGAGGACAACAACCTTGGGCCGGAAGGACTGGAGTTTCTAGTCCCACAGGTGCTCCTTGTGGTCTTGGGCAAGCCACCTAACCCTCCATAGCCCATGTTCCCTGTAAAGTAGTTATCTCCAAGTTATAATGCCCTGTTCAATGTAAACCACCTTGATGTTATGAAAGGTGGTATATAAGAAATGTTAAATAAATTGATTAACATAACATCTGTACTTTCTACCAAAAATATCCTTTCTTTCTGCTGTTTGCACAGAGCATGACTGTGGATGGCATTGTCACTGCTGGCCATGCCTACTCTGGCAAGAGTGCTGTGGCTGCATACTAGCACAATATAAATGATAAGTACTAGGATATGAGACTCACCCTATGAAGGAGCAGAATGCTGTGCCATCTCATGCCACACAATTTGCATGGCTGTAGCATGTAAACTGTAGCCCTGAACACATTTGTTGTGGCTTGGGTCAAGCTGGAGGATGAGGATGTGACCTACCCACAAATCTAAATAATGGTCATGCACCTCACTACATACAGTGAATGCAGTACTGGCTAGATATGTGTGCTGGTCACACATCTGGGCTGATGATGCATGCTACATAAAGGGCACTCGAGTGTGAAAACTACTGTGGAAGAGGAGGGAGATAACTGCGTGCTGAAATTCTTTAAAGGGTTCTATCAGCCAGATCATGTCACTTCTCTATAAGATACAGAATGATTATTGGGAGATATCCTATTGCCAAGCTGAATCTGTCCAGACATTTCTATTTATTCGGGGTGCTGTCTGTGGCAATTCCTGAGAAGACCTTTCACTTATTACACCAGAACGTGTTCCCCGATATATGGAATAGAAGACCTCTCAGATTTGATAGGGGATGTTGTTTAGTCCAAGGGAGGAGAGTAGGAAGGGGGTGCAAAATTTTAGGCAATATTAAATCAGGCAGCTCAGTTACGAGTGTTCTTAGAATGGGTTGCTCCCTCTTATAACTCTAAGGCCAGAAGGGACAGGGAAATACCTACTCTACCTGAATGTAACTTATCTTGAGCTATTACTGGAAATGCATGAGCTGAATAAAATACATTAAATCCTAAGGTATTTTGAATAAATGATAAATGCACTGCAGTTTTATGTTTTTTTGTCAGAAACATCTAATGCTACCGAGGAACCAGGAGAAATGCAAACTTGTTATTCCCTGCTGGTGAGGATATTTGCAAAATCCCATGGGGCACATATACTGAGATGGCAATAAGTGCAACTAATTATACATCTGCCATCAAAAGACAGAACTGCACATAGAGGTGCTTATGTGTTGCTAAAGTATAAAAGCGTAAAAATCAAGGAGATTCTATCTGGATAAATGATGAATTATGAATGATAAAAGCTAATTAATATTAATTCATAATAAGATAACTTATGGAATAAATATTTTATCTGCATATCCTTTTTGCATAAACAGAGTTGGATTGATATTGAGCTGCCACAGTCAATTATTTTTTTTAAATGTCATGTACAATGACTAAAAAACAATCAGGATATTCTGGGCTATATCCGGATAGTGGCCAGCAATGAATATCCAGATAGGGTAGTCACTGCCGGAGTTATCTAGATAGCAGTGATATTCAGTGCTGCTATCTGAATAGCTTTGGACAATCTTTTTGCTCTGTTAAATTACAAGTTGTGATAAAAAAGTATCAAAATTGTTGTATCGCTATATAAGAATACGTCACATCACGATGTTATTAAGCATGCAGTAAGCTAGATATGTGCTTTGCATGTGCAGAGTGTAGCGTGGCTGCAGCACACCTATACTTTTTAAAATCACGTGATGTTTGGTATTGTGTAAACACACAAAAATTCTGGTCTTCTCTCGAGCGACTATAATCTTTTAAACTAATGTCAAGAACAGCTCAATATAATCTACGTAGAGCACAATCTTCCACAATTCATTTACTCATTATTCAAGAACACTTATTAACACCAGAGGTCTCAGACCAATTCGGCACTTTGTTAAAGACTTCTAATACGTCTAATTGATGTGCCTGATAGCATCAATGACCTTCGGTGTACTGTACTTCTAGGCACATCAATTCTCAGAGAAGCATTTCACAGCCGGCTCTCTATCTTCTTTTCATTTAATCTCGATGCCTTCCTTCAGTACCACTGTGTTTCACTAACAATGTTTCGTCAGGGGATCGCCATCACTATTGAACCATGTTCTATGAAAGAAAACCCATACAGATCATAAAAAACAACTGTGCCCACCAAAACTCGTGCCTCTATATCCCGAGCTTACCTATGTTAAAAATCCACCTACCATAAACGTAACCGATGCTGCATGCGTCTCTCAATTTCTTTCTATAGGGCCAACGCAAAGTTCCTCCGAACTGCTGTCTCTACGTCCATGAAAAAACGCCATGCATGTGGAACCCTAGACAAGCCTCACCTCTTATAGATCCTGCCCTATAACCAACCCCGTGGCTCGGCAGGGATACCCAACACTATCGAATGACGTCATTCATGTCAACTATAATCCAAACTCATTCGCTCAATGAACCCCACCCTCAAATTCATCGCGAGAACATACAGGAAATAAGACATATCAATATCCTTATCTAGATCCCTCCTGTCTACCAACTATATTGTAATTAAAATTGTTATACTTAAAAACAATCTACCAACTCTCGATTCCCCTAAGGAGACCTATAGAGGCACTATCATACAAACAAATCAATTATTTAACCTTACCAACTCAGCTAACAATACAGAACTGCCACAAATCAATGTTAGCCCCCCCACCATCCATGTCTCTCAACTACCATTCAAAAAAATCTTATTTATACTACCCTTATCATAGGCATGAAGCCCAATTTATAGCTGCATTTAATCCCGAAGGGGTAACTGATTTCAACTTGTAAATCCATTTCTGTTCTCTAAACAGGAGCGTCTGATCCAGAGTTTTCCCAGACACCCTGCGTGCCACTTTCTCTATACAGAAGCATCGTAATTGTTCAAAAATATGCCCCTGCATTATACAGTGCTGAACCAACGGAGCTTCCTTGACCTTACAATGTAACCGACTTCTGTGTTCCCGCATTCTTATTTTAAAAGAACGACTAGTTTTGCCCACATAAATTAATGCACAGGGACATCGATAATATTAATTTAATTACTAAATATTCACCTTTAAGTTTAGGTATCCAAAGGATATTAAAAAATCATGGGAATATTTTAACAGCAATCCCTGGGTTGGAAGGAAAGAGAATACGCTGCGTGTGGCAGAGAAATCGCAGTCTTAAGGAGTATCTTAGCCCGGCGGTTTTGAATCCCTTAGTGGGACAACAAGGTATTCCAGCAAAAAAGGGCCATAGGAAATGTGGGGGATGCACTATTTGTGATATTACTGTAGAATTGAATGAGTTTCAATACAATGGGTTTACTCATTCTTTAAGATCGCGGACTACATGTGATTCTACAGGGGTAGTATACATTATTCAATGTCCCTGTGCATTAATTTATGTGGGCAAAGCTATTCGTTCTTTTAAAATAAGAATGGGGGAACAGAGAAGTCGGTTACATTGTAAGGTCAGGAAGCTCCGTTGGTTCAGCACTGTATAATGCAGGGGCATATTTTTGAACAGTTACGATGCTTCTGTATAGAGAAAGTGGCGTGCGGGGTGTCTGGGAAAACTCTGGATCATACGCTCCTGTTTAGAGAACAGAAATGGATTTACAAGATGAAATCGGTTACCCCTATGGGATTAAATGCAGCTATAGATTGGGCTTCATGCCTATGATAAGGGTAGTATAAATAAGATTTTTTTGAACGGTAGTTGAGAGACATGGATGGTGGGAGGGCTTACATTGATTTGTGGCAGTTCTGTATTGTTAGTTGAGTTGGTAAGGTTAAATAATTGATTTGTTTGTATGATAGTTGACATGAACGATGTCATTTGATAGTGTTGGGTATCCCTGCCGAGCCGCGGGGTTGGTTATAGGGCAGGATCTATAAGAGGTGAGGCTTGTCTAGGGTTCCGCATGCGCGGCGTTTTTTCATGGACGTAGAGACAGCAGTTCGGAGGAACTTTGCGTTGGCCCTATAGAAAGAAATTGAGAGACGTATGCAGCATCGGTTACGTTTATGGTAGGTGGATTTTTAACATAGGTAAGCTCAGGATATAGAGGCACAAGTTTTGGTGGGCACAGTTGGTTTTTATGATCTGTATGGGTTTTATTTCACAGAACATGGTTCAATAGTGATGGCGATCCCCTGACGAAACATTGTTAGTGAAACGCAGTGGTACCGAAGGAAGGCATCGGGATTAAATGAAAAGAAGATAGAGAGCCGGCTGTGAAATGCTTCACTGAGAATTGATGTGCCTAGAAGTCTACTGAAGTTAAGTGGGCTGTTTGAGTAGTGAAACTCTTTGGAGAAATAGCTCTGATAAATAGATAAAATTTTCAGTAGAGGCTTTTGGAGTTTTTGCAGTGACTTTAAGGGCTGGTTCTTCTTGTTTACTTCTTTTTTACTTTATTATCACTGGATACAGTACACTGAAGGTCATTGATGCTATCATGCACATCAATTAGATGTATTAAAAGTCTTTAACGAAGTGTCGAATTGGTCTGAGACCTCTGGTGTTAATAAGTGTTCTTGAATAATCAGTAAATGAATTGTGGAAGATTGTGCTCTACGTAGATTATATTGAGCGGTTCTTGACATTGGTATCGTGTAAAAGCAATTTGTTAGATTTACGATGAGTGAAAAAATTGAACAGCGATTTGCATTAAATTCTGCCAGAAACTTGGAGATTCATGCAAAGAGACTTATGACAAGTTACAGCAAGTGTATGGCGATGAATGCATGAGTTGTACTCGAGTTTTTTTTTTTTTATATACTTTATTTAATAACCACCAACAAATTCCATATACAATGTACAAATTTTCCTCAGAGGGGTGTACTCTGATCCCCTCACAGAGGATAAACAAAGCAAAAATAACAGGCGGAATGTTTTCTCCCAATACAGTCCCCCACTCCCCCCCCACCCCGCTACCCTCCCCCCGCTTCCCCTTACCCAAAGCACACCACCCTATGCCCTCCGTACCCACCCACTGTGCTGCGTATGCTCTACTTCACTCACCAACCAGCTGTCTCCTTAACTACCAACATGTAAGACCTCATTCCGACATCGAGCACTCAACTGTTGTATATAAGGCTCCCAGACACGCATAAATATTGTCCAGCGTTTGACACTGCCCCGTGCACCCCAGCGCTCTATAAGCATCATTTGATGGAAGCAATTGCGCCATTCACCAAAGGAAGGTGGGCTACTTTCCCTCCAAAGACGCAGAATGGGCCCCTTCCCAACCAAGCAGGCCTTACGCACCAACAGTCTTTCCCCCTCCGCCACTGGGCAGGGGGGATCAAGCCGATCAAACACCACAAGGGCCCCAGTCCATCTCACACGTCGCTGTAGTACGCTATTCAGAAAGGTATTTATCCTTGTCCAGTAGAGGCGGATTGATCGACAACCCCACCACATATGGTAGAGAGTTGCCAAGGGTTCTGAACATTTCGGGCAAGTCCCGTCCGTGGTTAATCGACTACGTAATGCCCTCCGTGGGGAAAAGTACACCCTAGTTACACATTTAAATTGTGTCTCCCTCCAGCGGGCCTCCAGGGACAGCTTTATTATCCTTCGTAAGGCCTGAAGCACAGTCCCGGGGGGGACCTCCTCCCCCGATTCCCTTTCCCAAGCTGCCTCAACTCCCCGATAGTCAAAGGCAAGACGAAGGCTAGCCAGACGCTTCTTGAAATCCGAGATCGTTGGGGGGCGCTCCTCCCCGAGACTAAAAAACTGCAGTATCTGCGCAGAGCGATCCACATGTAACGCATCGCAGGGAAGGGAAGACACATAGTGCGCAAGCTGCATATAAGCGAAGCAATGCCTAGAAGATATCTCGTATTCTCTGCTTAGAGCCAAGAAGGATTTACACAGCCCAGAAGGCTCGACCACGTGCCCGACGTTCCGGATACCCCGGGCGGCCCACTCCCGGAAAACCGTCGTCTCCGAGCCTGGGAGAAAGGTAGCGTTGCCTTGCAAGGGGAGCCAGCTGGTAACCCTCCATGAGGTGTTCCAACGGAGGTTAAGGTGCTTCCAGGTTCGCAGAGCAGATCCAATCAGCTCACTACGCACGACATGGCGAGGAAGGGTTTGGCCAGTCCCATGTAGAACCCCCAACAACGTCAAGGGCGCCACAAAACACTCCTCCAGAGCTCGCGGAGTATACACTTCTGTCCCACCCAGCCAATCGCCGAGGTGTCGAGCCTGACACGCCATAGCGTATCCCATAAGGTCCGGGAGACCCATCCCCCCTTCCCGCCAAGGCCCCACCATTCGTGCCCACGAGATACGCGCCTTCCCTCCTTTCCAGAGGAACTGTCGAAGGGCGACCTCAAATCGTCGAATGTCGCGTCGGAGCACCCAAACGGGCAGCGTTTGAAACCAATACAACAATCGTGGTAAAATTACCATTTGAATCGCTGCTATCCTCCCCGATAGGGATAGCGGGAGTAGTTCCCACGCTTTTAATTGTTGTTGAAGCCTCTTTAGGGACCGCTCCAGGTTGCGCGAATAGAGCCTTTGAGGGTTGCGAGTCAGCACTATACCTAAGTAGATAAATTCCTCGCCCGCCCACCTAAGGGGGAAGTTGCCCGCCCAAGTCCCACACAACCGCGCAGAGACATCCAATGCCTCTGATTTATCCCTATTAATGCGCAGCCCAGCGAGGCCACCGTAGCGCACAAACTCCTCTAAAAGTTGCGGCGCAGTGACTGTTCCGGGGAGAGCAGATGAACCAAGATATCATCCGCGAAGGCCGAGAGTTTAAACTCCTGTGAGCCCATACGGATTCCTTGTATCCCTTGGGAAGCCTCTATAGTCCGAATCAAGGGGTCTAGTGACAAGACAAATAGTAGAGGGGATAGGGGGCATCCCTGTCTCGTGCCCCGTTCCAAAAGAAATTCTTCGGAGAGGATACCGTTGCACAGTACCCCCGCCGTAGGCCGCACATAGAGACTCCCTATCATCTTACAAAAGTTTTCCCCCAGCCCATATCGCGGGAGAATTTGACGGAGAGAGAAACTGCCAATCCACCCTATCAAAGGCTTTTTCTGCATCAAAACTTATAAGCAGTGAGGGCAGTCGATGAGCATGAACCCATTCTAACGACGCTAAGATCTTACGCAAATTACGAACCGCATGCCTCCCCTTTACAAACCCCACTTGGGAATCATGAACTAATTGGCCTATGACTGTTGCTAGCCGTGTTGCCAAGACCTTCGCGTTTAATTTGATATCGAAGTTAAGCAGGGATATAGGACGGTAGGACCCTACCAGCAACGGGTCCTTACCCGGCTTAGGGATCAGCGTTAGGTGGGCATGGTTATTTCCCCATCGGAAGGCTCCTCTCTCCGCCCTCCTATTAAAAACCTCCGCCAGCAGGGGGCTCACTGGTTCCTCAAGAAGTTTATAAAACTCCGCCCCCAGCCCATCCGGTCCCGGTGACTTATTACCACTAGCTGCAGTGATCGCGGTAGATATCTCTTGTGCGGTAATAGGTTGTTCCAAAAGTTCACTCTGTTCTGCAGTGAGCTGTGGGAGGCGCAATGATTTCAGATATTCATTAAGGTCTACCTGAGATGGGGGTTGCGCCCGATATAAATCTTGAAAAAAATCCCGAAAGGCCCCAGCAATGTCCACAGAGTCTTTCAACAGTCGTCCCTGCGCGTCCCGGATGGCCGTCACCAAGGGGGACCCCCGCTGCCCCTTCAGACAGCGCGCCAGTAGCTTCCCTGGCTTGTTGCCAAAGCAATGTAGCCGATATTTATAATAAAGGACAGATTTCTTGGCTCTTTGGTGTAATAATTCATTGAGATCCACCTGTGCTTCCCAAAGTTTCTTCTTATTCGCAGCAGTCGGGTGTCGAGCACACACCCTGCGCAGACGGGTAGCCACTCGCTCCAGGCCAATCACTTGCTCTGCTATCAGCCGTTGCTTTCGGGCAGCGAACCCAATGATGTCACCGCGTAGCACTACTTTTGCCGTTTCCCATACCAATTCCGGGTCCTCCTTGTGGCACTGGTGGTCACTCAGAAACTCCCGCCAGCGCTGCTTCAAAAACTGCTGGAATTTAACATCCTGGCACAGCCCCAATGGAAGTCTCCAAAGTCTCGTCCGGTTCTGTATTACCCCCCAGTGTAACTCCATCCCGACCAACGCGTGGTCTGAGATTTCCAATGGGCCGATCTGCACCTCCCCCACTTTAGCAAACATGGCTCCTGATACTAGAAAATAGTCAATTCGAGCGCTAGACCCGTGGGCCCGGGATTGGTGGGTAAAATCCCTCTCCGAGGGATGCAGCAAGCGCCATGGGTCCACTAGTCCGAGCCGATCGCGGAAAGCGCTGTAACACCCGCGCCAATGGAGTCCTCTCTCGCTTCTCCCCCTCTAGAGGAGTCTAGGTCGACGTCGAGAACCCCATTAAAATCCGCCCCCAGGAGTAAAGGAAACTCCGGGAGCTGTTCAATTTGAGAGGCGAGACCGTTGAAAAAGCCAGGCTCCATCCTGTTAGGGCCATAAAGATTACCAAAGATCACCGGCTTCCCTTCCAGTCTACCAACCAACAGAAGAGAGCGCCCATCCGCTGAGGCCACTACCTTGTCCATAGCAAAACGCACTCGCTTGTGGATCAAAATTACTACGCCCCCCTTTTTCCCACATGCCGGGGATCCCCAGACCTGCCCCACCCAGCCCCGACAGAGTTTATTATGTTCTGCCTCAGGTTGATGGGTTTCCTGCAGGAATGCCACATCGCAATGCTGTCTGGCCAAGGCCTGCAAGGTTTTATAGCGCTTGATGGGGGTCCCCAATCCGCAGACATTCCACGTAATAATCTTCAGCGGCATGGGGCAGTGTCAAAGTGTGTCCAGGAAGCGAAACCTAACCTCAACAACAAGGGAGCTCCCCCAGCCTGGAGTTCCCTCGTAATACACAGCTGAGCTGCAGAGAGCTGTATCGCATAGAACAATAAAGTGTGTGCCTTCCCCCCCCTACGCCCCCCCCTCCCGACCAACCCCCCCCTCCCGGCCCACCCCCCCCCCTGCCCTCCCACTAATCGATTATCCGGTCCACCCAAGTTGGACGGCTTCTCTATGGGCATCGGGACTACCCCCCCAATCCCCCAAGTGTACAGTGAGCATAACTCCTTAAGAACAGCCACCACCCTTCCTAAGACCTATAAGTGGGTCAAAGCTGTGTCCCATACCCCTCTTCCTCACTCCCCACAGGATTAACGCTATATTGACCCTGGGATTGTGCGGCGAAATCCAACAGACAGGCAAGCCCAGCAACAACAACCAAACAAACACAACACTCCTCCACCCAGAATCGACTACCCCCCCGCCCCCCTACCCATCCCTCACACCAATTATCGCCCTCAATTAGTGATGAGACTATCCCTCGTCACAACCCACATGGTAATGCAAAGATGGCAAGAATGACAATATAAAAACATTAAACTTCCATTCAGGTGGAGATTGTGGGGCCCCAGTGTTATAGCTGACTCCGCCGGGTCTACTTACACGAGAACCGTCCTATCTCAGAGTTGGAATCAGCGCACCACTACTTCCTACGTGTTCGCGGGGGCACTCCACTAACCTATTCCCCGCCCCTCGGTCCCGAGTTTTAAGTAAAGGTAAAACAAACTTACACGCGGGGGCAGGGCCCGCACGTGACTCAGGGAACCCCCTCATACTCCCAACCACAGGGGGATGAGCGAACTATATATAGGAAGGATACCATTCAACAATAAATAACAAATAACATAAAATAATCATCATAAAAAATAGAAAAGAACCCCTTCTCGCAGAATCAACCAATCATCCACCCTCTTAGTCCTCCCTCCCCCCAAATATCGCCCACCATTATCAATAAGATTATCTCTATATTACAACCCCTAAGGTAAAAGAACAATAGCATCAAAGAAACAATAAAACATTAAACTTTTACTCCAGACAGAGTCCTGGGCTGAGGCTGCAGGGTTTCAAAGGTGCATCCGGCTCCGTCGGGGCTGCCTGCTCAGGGAGCGTCCAGTTCACCGTTATAGTCCGTGTGATACTACACACCCGCGAGGGATCAATCTGCAGGCCCGCTCTCCCCCCCTCCATCTCGGGGACCTGGTCAGATTTTTAAATTAAGCTGGGAGGGGGGGGGGCAGTGCCAGCACGCGGCTCAAGTGATCTTTCCCCACCCCAAGGTATATATAGAGAAATTAAACTTAGAGAAGAAATTCACTTAAAGGAAGATAAGTAAAATTAAAAAGGACCCCGTCCTCCCAAAATCAACCACCTATCCGGCCCCCTTTACAGTCCTCTCACTGAAGATCATCTACAAATATCCAGGGGGCCACCCCTACCGTACCGCCCGTATGGGAAAACAAAAATAGCAACAGTGAGGCAGGAAAAGTAGGAGAGGCATGAAACTTTCTCTCAATGCAGCAGCAGCGCAACACTGTCTCCAGATGTAGCAGGGCCAGTTTGAACAAAGCAAAAATTGCAACAATATAGCCCTTGAAACCTCGATGAGAGCACCGCTACAAGGCAGGCCCCGAACAGGTCCCGAGTCTCACTCCTCCAGCAAGAGAGCACTTCTCCGTCCAAATATCCAGTACAATTTTCACGGAGGAGAGGCACGTTGAGATGGTGCAGGTCCAAGCAGGGATGTCGCCGCCGCCGGTGTTGTCAGGTATCGAATCTGTCCATTTATCTCTACTCTCAATCGAGCCGGGTAGAGCAGGGAGAAGCGCACACCCTGGTTCCGGAGCTGTGTGCAGACCTCGGAGAATGCTCGCCGCTGCTGACTCACTAACGCCGAATAGTCCTGGAATACCAATATTTGTGGCGGGTCCTGTTGCTGTATGTTTCGGCCGCGGGCCATTCGCAGCACCAGTTCTTTTAGTCGGTAGTCCAGGAATCGAGCGATGACTGCTCTCGGACTCCGCGGCTGTTCCCGCCGCTGGCCCAGCCGGTGAACACGCTCCAGTTTTACAGGATCATCATTTTTTCCCTGTAGCAGTTTCTCTATCCAAGTCTGCAGGAAGGCAAACAGCTCGCCATCAGCCACGCTCTCCGGGATTCCAATAAACCGTAGGTTCTTTCGCCGCCCGCGGTTTTCGAGCTCGTCGAGTTTGTCGCCCTGTTGTTTAATGATGCTTTCTAGGGCCGCCACTTTAGTTTCCAAGGAGTGCCGAGCATCTTCCACGTCGGAGACCCGGGCTTCTACTTGGTCCATGCGCCCTGCAAAATCAGTGAGATTCTGGCTGACATTCTGGATCCGATCTACTAATTCTTGAAATCGGGTATCCAGCGCTTGGACCACTGCAGCGCTCACTTCTTTCACTAGGTCCGTGGAACCACTAGGCTTCGGGCTGGCCGGTGCTCCCCTCCGCCATTTTGCCCTCTGCAGCCCTCAGCTTCTCCTTCCTTGGCGGTTTCGCTGCCATCGGGCTCTCTGTGTCACTTAGAGGCTGCTCCCACCATCCAAGATCTCCCGTATCTCAAATGAGAGAATTATGGAGTTGGTGCCCACTTTTAGAAAGAATAGTAGCCGTTTTATGGGGCAGATTACCCGGAGCTGATCGTGTACGGTCTGATCAGCTCATTGCCCAACCGGAAGCTCTGTACTCGAGTTTATGACTGGTACAATGTTTCCAAGAGGGCTGCCAAAGTGCTGACAGTAACAAACATTCTGGAAGGCCATCCACGAGCAGCAATGATGACAAAGTTGAAGCAGTGCATGCCACAAAATGCTCAAATCATTGTTTGACTATCAGGGAACTTGCTGAGGACATAGACATCAGTTTCGATTTGGTACAGTCTGTCCTTACTGTCGATTTGTGGATGAGATGTGTGTCTGCAAAATTTGTGCCAAAACTCCTGTCCCCATGACCAAAAAGAAGATAGATTGTCTGCAGCCAGGGAGTTTTTGGAATGCATTGAAAATAACTCAGATTTCATCAAAAAGATTATTAGTGGTGATGAATCACGGGTTTATGTTATGACCCAGAAACTAAGGCTCAGTTCTCACAATGGAAGACTTCAAACTCTCCCAGACCCAAGCAAGCCCGTCAGGTGAGAAGCAATGTCAAGGTCATGCTCACAGTTTTCTTTGATTACTAGGGTATTGTTCATCATGAGTATGCTCTAAAAGGCCATACCATCAATAAGAAGTACTATGTCCAAGTTCTGACTCGTTTGAGAGATGCAATTCGTCATAAAAGGCCAGAGTTGCACAGGAATGGTGAATGGTTGCTTCATCACAATAATGCCCCAGCTCACACATCACATCTTGTGCAGCAGTTCTTGGCCAAACACCAAATCGAGCAAGTCAGTCAGCCTCCATACTCACCTGACCTCACACCCTGTGACTTTTTCTTGTTTCCAAAACTGAAATTACTACTGAAAGGAAGGAGATTCAATGACTTGGAGACCATTAAGCAAAATTCAACATAGCAGCTACACAGCATAATGAAAGAGGCATTTCAAAATTGTTTCCAGCAGTGGCAGTAACGCTGGAGGAAGTGTGTTTTATCAGAAGAGAACTACTTTGAAGTAGATTGAGTTCAATAACTGTCACTGTTATACTTTTTGTGTTATTGTACAAGTCACACCTCGTATGTTTTTTTATTTATTTATTTGCAAATCTTTTATATACCGCCATTTCCTAAGATCAGTGGCGGTTTACATCAAACAACATAAATTATATAGAACAAACAGTGATATATAATCAGGTACATTGAACTGTAATCAGAACTATATACAGGTAGCATAACAAAGTTTAGAACTATTTACAAGTTATTACATAGTTTTTTACATATATACATATTAAGTTTCATCATATGTTCTGCTATGGGAGTAGTAGTGAGATTATTGGGGCCGGTATATACCTTGGTGAGTTACGCAGGATGGGAGGCCTTGTCCAAATCTTTATCTATGTTAGAGTAATATTGTGAGAACAGGTATGTTTCTTAGGTCTTAACCGAGGCATGCAGACCCGGCGCCTCGGACCCCCTTTTTCCCCACCCCTAACCCCCTTTACCCCCTCCTTCCCAAACCACACAAAAGACACCACACCAAATATCATGGAACACAACTGGTCACAGCTTTATTAACCTTTTACAATTTAACAATAAACCAACATAACATTCCAATCTATTAGCGTAGCCCGGCCGCACCAGCCATACCATAGCAAAGTGCCTTGCCACCGCTAATGCTACAACTTGCCCCCCGGCAAGCTTCCTACCCCTTTCCCCCGACTTCGCCATGCTATTAGCAAAAGTCGGGTAGGGTTTAACCGGGTCAGGGGCACCCCGCCCCCGCCCAAGAGTAGCCTGAGGCTCCGGATCCCGGAAACCTCCGGGATCCCGCCACCGGCACAGGCGACAACCTTGTTCCTGTGCCGCCCCCCCCAACCCTAAGCTGCGACCAGCGAGCATCTCTACCCAACACGTATTCCAAGGCCTCCTGCCAGTCGTTAAGGAGAAGATCCATCCCGACTGGAGACAAATGCACCCCGTCACTCCTGTAAAGGCCCGCACACCCCACCTCCACCCAAGAATGCATGATCTGGTAACCCCCTGCTTCACAGACCCAACGGCCTATCTGTCAGTTAATTTTTGTTAGCCCCCGCGACCAACGCCGCTGGCTCCAACAAGCAGGCCTTGGAACAATGTCAGACCACATCAAAATAACTCCCGGAAACATTTCCAACAGCCACCCCAAATCCTCCTGGGCTGCCCTGATCAATTGCCTGCAGGACCAGGACACCAAGTCATTGCCGCCCAAACGCAAGATCAGCACTGCCGGCGGTCGCAACCTTCTCCCGTGGTGCTGAAGCAGCTGTGACCAGCGGAGTCCCCGCTCGCCCAGCCATGAGACAGTCACCAGTGCAGGGTCGATCCCCAAATTAGCTCCAATTGGCCGTGCCACAGCTCGCTGTTCCACCCAGTGGACAAAGGAATGCCCGATCACCCAACACACAGCAGGCGCCAGTCCCACACCTGTAAAAGAAATGAACAATTAACATCCCCCCCGACCCCAGCAACCCACTGCCCTTCACAGCCGAACATAACCTTGAAAGGCCCGTGAGCGCCATCTACCAATGCTCTGAATGACCTGTGCGGGCAACCCAGCCGCAACCGCACTAGTGGCAGCACCGATACGAAATGAATGCGGCGCAAACTGCATGGGGTCCTCCCCCACATAACGCAGCGCCAACCTCAGGACTGCAGTCACCTGAAAACGGGTCAACACCTGCGCATTCTCATGAATGAAGAAATCCCCCTCCTGACTGGAGCGCACCAGCAGGTACTGCCGCACAGCTGCCACCGGGCACGTCACCAAGCCACAATCCGCCTTTAAAAACATCCAGAAACCTTTCCCCCGCTGATCAGTCTTGGATTTGGCCAAAAGGATCCGCAATTGCCCCGGCTCCACACGAACATGGCAGCGCTGCAGACCGCAGGTGTCCCCGATCCTGCCCGAACCCGCCACCAACTCCCCAACCCGAAAAGCCCCAAAAAAGGTGAGACAAAACACCGCCCAAAACATGACAGCCTCGTACCCAGACGCCGCCACCAGCGGCAGAGCTTGAATAAGCCGTACAAGCAATTCATGCGTTATGGGCCGCCACCTATCCCGAGGAGTCGGGCAAGCACGCTCCCACCCCTGCAGCAGCCTGCGCATTAAAAACGAACCCCCGGCCTGCGCGCCCCACCCCACCGTGCTAGCGAAGAAGTTGAAACCAGCCAAGTGCGATCACACTGCCGATCTAGAGAACCCCATGCCCTTAACCTCGACAATATATCGACCAAGCAGGCCATCAAGCAGACTCCCCGGATGCCACCCATGAGCCGTCAAAAATGCAGCCACCCTATCACAGCCGCGCTGATAAGCAGACCATGTCCCCGCAGACACCGAACTTCGCAGCAAACTCAGCATCTCCTCAGGCCAATACTCCATAAGTGCTCGGGGACCACAGATCCTTCCACTTCTGCTTCTGGGGCCAGGGCCCGAAACCGCTCCAACTGAAAACGAGAAAGAGCATCAGCGATCTCGTTAACACATCCTGGTATATGCCTAGCCCGAACCACCACATTTAACTGTAAACACGCAAACACCACCTCCCTCATTAACCCAGCTACCTGCAAACATCGAGGAGAGTAGCGATTGACCACGCTGACCACCGCCGCATTGTCACACCACCAGAGCAACCTGCAGTTGCGGAGCCTGTCTGGCCATAACTCCAACACCACCCTAAGCGGAAAAAGCTCGAGAAAGGTGATATTGGCGGTCAACCCCGATACATGCGACGATTGCGGCCATCTGTCCGCACACCAGGCCCCGCCAAAGTAAACTCCCAACCCCACTCCCCCCGCTGCGTCCGTATAGAGCTGCAGATCAACGCTGGAAACCTCTGCCGCCATCAGGACCGAAATCCCGTTGTAATCCTCCAAGAAACGACTCCAAACCCTCAAGTCCGCTTTCAGCGACGTCGTGACCCTGATCTGATGGTGCGGCTTCCACACCCCCGCCGTGGAAGCCGCCAACCGCCGGGAAAAGACCCGTCCCATCGGTATCACTCTACACGCGAAATTTAAAGACCCCAATAAAACCTGCAACTCCCGCAAGGTGAGCTTGGAAGATGCCAGCGCATTAGCCACCAAAGCCCGCAAACGGGCAATCTTCTCCGGAGGCAAACGAGCCACCATCTCCACCGAGTTGAGCTCCACCCCTAAAAAGGTTATTCTCGTGGTCGGATCCTCTGTTTCTCCGGCCGCCAAAGGTACGCCCAGTTCCTGTGATAGTTCCATGAACCCCGTCAATATCTCCTGGCACTCATCCGACTGAGCCGCACCCACGAACAGAAAATCGTCCAGGTAATGCACAATGTTTTTCAAACCCCTTCTTTGCACCAGCGCCCACTGCGGGAAAGTACTGAACATTTCAAAGTACACGCAAGAGACAGAGCAACTCATAGGCATGCACTTGTCAAAATAATACTCTCCTTGAAATTGGAAGCCCAACAGATGAAAAGCAGACGGATGCTCCGGCAACAAGCGAAAGGCAGATTCAATGTCCACCTTAGCCAGCAATGACGACCGACCCGCATCCCTCACCAGCTCGACTGCTCGGTCAAAGGACGCGTACCGTACCGTGCAAAGTTCGCGCGGGATGTGGTCATTCACAGACCCCCCATAGGGCAGGACAAATTGTGAATTAGCCTGAATTTCCCAGGATCCTTCTTAGGTACAAGCCCCAACGGAGAAATCACCATGTTCGGAAAAGGTGGAACACGAAACGGATCCGCAATTCTACCCATCCGCAACTCACCCAATAACTTGTCCTGCACCACTGAGGCCAACTGCCGCACCGAAGCCGAATTCCTAGCACTAGGCACATCCACTGCACCCCGTACTGGAATAACAAACCCAAACTGAAAACCGAACCCTAGAACAAACCTATCCCTCCGCCTAGGATAACGACGCAGTCATTCCCTCAGGGCGTCCACCCGTACCGGAGTCGGGGCCCGACCTCCCACCTCATCAAGGCTTGGAGGCTGTCCCCGAGACTCCGTTGGGCGCTTTCTTAACACACTTGGCAGCGGAGTGCCCTCTGCCACAAATGGAGCAAAGGTGTTTGAACTTGCAATCGGGGAAAGGGCAGGTGGACCTATTGAACCTCCAACACACATCGCTGACCCCACCAGCCCCAGCCTTCTGCTGCAAAATGACCACCCCCGGGCGAAAGGAACGAGCCGCCCCTGCCGGCAGCAATGAACCGCCCCTCCCCCCACCCGCGCCCGACCTAGCAGACATTTGGGTTAGCCAGAGGTTGATATCCTGTGTACCCCAGGATAATGACCTGTTCTCTTCCATTTTGTCCCTGATCTTTTCATCGTAGTTCAACCACGACCAGCCGTCATGCGTCTGAGACGCCTCCAGTATAGAGTCTGCATACGCCAAGAGCATTCCATACTGCTCCGGCATGTGATGACCCCAAACGCTGGCTAGCCACAAAAAGGAATGAGTCCAGTTAACTACATTGCGTGCCTCCTTCTTAACTCGCCCCGCCTTCTCGTCCTCCTTCCTCTTTTTCTGACTCTCCTCCGATCGCTTCCTCCCGTCCAAAAGCCGAAAAATATCGATATAGCGCCGCTTCCGGATCTTACGATGCAGCCGCCTCGGCACCCCCTCCCACAGCTCTGGGAACGCAACCACCGACGGAGCCCCTCCCCCCTCCCGGGCCCCCACCCCACCTTCGCTGCTTCCCCCATGCCGTAAACCCCCCTCCCCAGATGCTGACGACGAATCACCCGTGGACGATGAGGAAGACGACTCCGAGCTATGACGCCGCCGACAAGAATGCCGCCGTTTCTTCCGCGCCCCACCCACCGACTTCCTTCGCCCTTCCTGCCCTGCCATCCCATCACCCAACATGCCCGACAACTCACCTGCCGCCAGACCCACAGCCACAGTGGCAGCGGCATTCCCATCATCTACTTGGTCGACTACCGTGCTGGATGCCTCCGCAGCAGCCCCTTGACTGTCCGCTGCTCCTCTCCTGGGCTGTGACCAAGGCTCCCGACCACCGTCACCCGTCCTCCAAGGCGGCTGCGCCATCGCTTGCCCCTGCGGAGACATAATAGAAAAAACAGGGGGGGGGAACTACCGGAGACCAAGCGGAAGGCCAGGGCCCTCCCCACTCCGCTCTAGACATGCCCTGACCCCCCCAAGCTAATGCTCCCAAGGTGAGGGACCTCCAACCGCCATATATGCACCAGGGACCGGAACCAAGCCCGCAGGAGAGGGGGTCCATTGAGCTACACTGGGCTGTAGCCCCCCTCTGTCACCCCCCAAGACCCATAAGTCACCTTCAGACTCACCCCCTGGAACACCCGGCCCTCCTCCAGCTGGCCTATTCTCCCCCTCCCACACTCTCCTCTGCCACAGTATCCCGCCGAGCCACCCGAGGGGGGGGGAGGGAGACCACTCGCCCCACCCCTCCGCCCCCCTGCTCTACCCCCCCGACTTTTTCCCCACACCAGCCCCACCCCGGCAGCCCCCCGCACTCCGCGACGCCCCCTGCCCCCTCCCAACCACCAAGCGCCCTCTCCCTACACCAACCCCCCTTCCACCACCAGTCTCACACCCCTGCTCCACCTGCGCTGGCGCAGGATGATGCCCCAATGCCCTACCCCTCCCCCTCCCTGTGCGGCGACATTCCCAGCCCACGCAACCCCTGGTATTCCAACACTTGAAGTTGCAATTGGCTGTATTTGCAATTTCCTATTACTTTAGCTTTATGATTATTGGTATTATTTAGTTGTTTTATTTATATATTTTGTATTTAATTAGTTTAAACCTACCCAACCCCGAGGCAGGTCCAATCAATACCCCGCAATCAATAAACCCTCCCCTGCCGTCTGCCGCGGCACCAGACCAGGACAAGCCGCCTCCCCAGCAAAGGAAAGCCAATGCTAACAATCCCCCACTCCACACAGCCCCCACTTGCCTGTGCTCGTGTCCCCGACACAGCCCAGAATCCGCAGCCGCGGTGCCACCAACAGACAAGATCCGCCGCTCCTTCTGCACAGCCACCGCCAAGGAACAGCCGCACCAGGCCCGAACTCCCGTCGCAGCAAACTCAACCCTCAGAGCACTGAAGAGCAAGCCAGCACCACCAGCAGCCGCCGACAAAAGACCATGTGGCGGCTGCCGACCGGTACTCCCCCTCGCCCCCCACACCACCAAATCCCTTTGATTGGCTCCCGCGCGGCCGCGTCCGCCGGGAGCCAATAGATTCAAAGCACCTTCCCGCGCTCCCAGCCGGGGCCGTGCGCGGGGTCCCCGCACCGGGCCACACGCCCGGTTAAGGTCGGCCGCCGGGACCCTGCCCGCGGCCTCGCCATTTTCAGAATTTTTTTAGATCTTTTATTTCCCTTAGTTGGTCAGGGAGGTTATTCCATAATGATGGTGCTACGAATGAGAAGGCACTGGTGCTTGTTATTTGTTTTGTTTTTCTTATTGAGTCAGGTACTAAGATAGTATTAAGGTTCCTTCTTCGTCTTATTCTGTTTTCTGTAGGACTACGAATCAGTGTGGATAGGTATGATGGGGCAATCTGGTTAATTAATTTGAAAGTGGTCAATATGATTTTGTATTGAATCCTACTGGGTATAGGTAGCCAATGCAGAGAAAAAAGTATCGGGGTAATGTGGTCGGTCAGCTTGGCTTTGGAAATTATTCTCGCGGTAACATTTTGAGCCATTTGTAGAATTTTTAGGCTCTTTTTAGATACTCCTAATAGTATTCCATTACAATAGTCAAAATGGGGAGTTATTAATGCTTGTGTGATAGTTCTAAAATCATCATTTTCTAAAAGAGGCCTCAGTTGTTGAATGGAACGAAGCTTGTAATAAATTGTTTTGGTTGTTTTCTTAATGTGGTTAGTGAAACTAAGGGTCTTGTCAAGGATGACTCCTAAGTATTTAATCTCTTCCTTTATGGGTAAGGTAAAGTTCAGAATTTTGATGTCAGTTGGTGGTGTGCAATTTGTGTTTCTTGAAGTGATTAATATCTCGGTTTTCTTGAAATTAATTTTCAGATTATTTGAACGCAGCCATTTTTCAGCTTCCATGAGGCAGGTTGCTATTTTGTCATAGTTTGGATCATGTATATTGAATGCGGAAAACAACATAATGTCATCCGCATATATATGATAATTCATCTTGTATTTTTGGAAAATGGCGCAAATTGGTTGGAGATAAAGGTTGAATAGAAGAGCAGATAATGCAGAGCCCTGAGGTATTCCTTGTTCTGGAGGAAAAGGGGGTGATGAGGTCTGGTTAACTTTTACAAATTGTGTGCGGTCAGATATGTATGATTTAAACCAGTCTAGGGTAATTTTCCTTAGTCCTATTTGACTGAGTCTTGATATGAGTATGTTGTGGTTTACGCTGTCGAAAGCAGCGGATATATCAAGGAAAACCAGTAGGAATGCTTGTTTTGTGTTATCTAAACCCTTATTGAGGGTATCAAGGAGGGCAAGAAGGAGGGTTTCTACGCCGTGAAAAGGTTGGAACCCGTATTGGTGATCATAAAGGGGGGCAGATGTATCTATATAATCTTGGAGTTGTAATTGTACAACTTTTTCAATGATTTTGGTCAGAAATGGAATACTGGCAATCGAGCGATATGAAGTTGGGTCATTTTCATTTAGCGCCTTATTCTTTAAAATTGGGCGGATTGCAGAGTTTTTAAGTTCTTTAGGTAATACGCCTTGCTGAAGGGAATTGTTTACTATATTTAGAATAAAGGGGGCAAGTTCTTGTTTTGTTGTCTTAATCCAAGTAACTGGGCAGGGATCAAGGATGGATTAGTAGTGTTAATTTTCGATATTATATTTAGTAATTGCTTTTTATCAATAGGCTGAAAGGAGTTCCATAACGGGATCAGGTATTGGTATTGAGGATAGTTTAAGTTTACTAGCAAAATAGTTTGCTAGATCTGGCAAGTTAATAGGGACAAGTTGATAATTAGTAATAGGGGCCTTTGATAAAGATTTTACATTTTCAAAAAGTTCCCTTGGACGGTTAATAGCCTTAGTTAGTATTGAGGTATGATGTTGTTTTTTGGCGTTATTAGTTGCTGATCTGTATATGTTAAGAGTTGTGAAGTATAGATCCCTGAGCTCTGGTATATTTTTTTACTCTCCATTTATTTTCTATTTTTCTTAGGTTTTTTTTGATAGATGCTAGTTCATGTGTGTACCATTTTTCTGAATTTCTTTTATAGAGCTTGTTAGGTTTGAGAGGTAATGGTTTGGAAGCTTCTCTTATTACAGTGTTCCAATTAGCAATAGCTTATATCTAGCTGTGGTATAATTGTACCTAGAAATTCTTCTGATACAAATGGACAGAATCTTGGCCCTTGATGGGTTGCGGTTTGATGAGTAGAGGAGGTGAGTGGAATATGCATAGAAAATTGAATCATAAAATGATTAGACCATGGGACTTGTGTTATGGTGGGAGGGATGTAATGATGTATCTCCATCATATGTTCAGGGAGAAAGACTAGGTCAAGAGTGTTACCTTTGGTGTGTGTGGGGTGTTTGACTATTTGTTTAAATCCCATGTCTTCCATTGATTCTAGGAAGATTGAGTGTAGAGTGTTATTGATAGTTGCTAAATTAAAGTCTCCCAAGACAATATGGGACTTGTTTATTGAGGCTTTACAAGTTGTTTCTAAGATGGTTGTTATGTTTTGTACATCTGGTGATGGGGGTCTGTAAAATAGGCAGATGGCTAAGTTTCTATTCTCTATTTTTAGAATATCAATATTTTCATGTTGATAGTATGTTGATAGTTGAATATCACCACTCTATTTACAGACTACCCAGGCACTAACCAGATAGTGCCAAAACAATCTGTAAGGATATTCAGTGGTACTAACCACACAGTAATTCTGAATAACCCGCTCAATGGCATACATCCAGGCAGCAGGTGCTGCTCTCTGGATAAATGCTTCTGAATACTGACCCAACTTTTTTTTTAGAAGTCATCTCTGTTCATTTGCATTCATTCATAAGAATTCTCTACCTTAATAAATATGTTTGGAGTTTATATATAAAAAATATATATTTAGAGGCAAATTATCTTTTCCTTAGTCTTTAGTCACTGGAGTTTTTAAAGACTGTTATAAACTTTAAAAAATGTTTTCCATTTTTCAAGATCTCTTTGTTGTTTTCTAAATACAATTCATGTAACATGGAGGGTGTCATTTTCTTGACAAATAAATATTCCCCATAATATGTGACATTAAAAGTATAGAAAAATTGTTCAAAAAGAGTAGCAAAAACTTGCACGCTCTTCTAACAGCGCATCTTTTGATCAAGCCTATAATCTGAAATTTCTGAAGGGGAAGCAAATCCACGTGAGCACAAACCTCTGTAGAAAGCAACATAGGAGTTTATGCTAAACAGCTTGATCTAAGGACTGGAAAAAAATTCCACCTGGATACAGTCACCAGTTTTTCCTTGCACATTTTTTTTCTGGAGAAATTATTTCTCATACAAGCTCTGGAAAATATGAAAGCCTCATATAAATAATGTGGTATTTTAAATCCTTGGAAGCAAGCTGGCTTGCGGACTTGGGCACTCGGCTCTATTTACTGAAGGGAATGGGATGTTAACATACATTAATTAATGCAGGTTAATGCGATTTAAAGCACATGAAATGATGCAAGCCCCATTATTCTTCTACTATTTATCATTTATTCAACCCTGCTAGGGATATACAGCACTCTACGCACACACATAAAAGAAATTCCCATCTCCAGAGAGCTTACAGTCTGCTAAGAAAGAGAAACAGAACAAACGGAGGACTAGGGAATTCTTAAAGGGAAATGATTAAAATACACAAAAGTGTAGACAGGACAATAAGGAGGTCAGGATCCAAAAGCAGCCTCGGAGCTGAGTTCAAAACAAAGACACCTAGCTGGAGAGGGCAAGTAGGTGCCTATTAGTAGTCTATTTTATAAAGACACACAGCTGTGGATTTGTGTCATCGCACATGCTTGTATACTGGCATATATGCATTAAAATGCTTTTATAAAATTATTCTTCATGGGCTTAACCCCAATTCATGTGCACTAACACATGCATGCAAATTAGTAAAAAGAACATTTTGCTGTCCTTTCTGTCTGATCATTACAGGAACAATTTTCTAATAAATATCAAGGGGCTGTCTTTAGTTTTTATCTCCAAAACCACACCCACCTTTCTTGGGGCTGCTGTGGCTAAAGTTAGACATGTTTTGGAAGCCCACATATACATCAGTCACTTTGAAGAAGTCAATTTTCAGATAGGATAATTTTCCTATAAAATCATTATTTGCCTATATGAACAGGTTTGAAAATGCCCCTAAAAGAGGGCCAGCGTGGATTTGTCAAAGAATATTCCTACCAGAGAAGGCTGCAATTTTTCAAAATATTTTTAACAAAAAAAAGTGAATGGAAGTTTCTTTTTATGTTTTTATGTGATTATATATCCCTTTTCTTTATTGAGATATAATCATTTAATTGTTATACATGGTATGATAGCCCATGCAGAAAATCCTAAAGGAGCGAGTTAAAAAATTATAGCTGAAATCAAAACCATGAAAGACTGAAAAGATCAATCCTCAATGAAAAAAACCTTCAAATATTAATATAATATCGCGTTTATGGGGGTTATTTCAGAAGCCCTATTTGTGCCTTGGACTTCTGAAAACAGGCATAGGGACATCCAAAGCACGGAGACATATGTGGAGCTATTTTAGAAGCTGGGTCTGTGGATGCCCCCGGTGTGAGGATGTTCAAGTCAGAATGGGGGTATGAGGAGTGCAGCGGAATGCAATAACCACGGCCTACCAGGGAAATTGGTTAAATTCTTTATTAAGGACCCAACTTAACAAGTTTCGGCCGAAGCCTTCATCAGGGGTCTAAAAAACAAACACACATAAAATAAGCATAATAATAAAACAAAACTAAAATATTACAAAAATTGTATTGTAAAATAATAAAGTTACCAGAGAACCACATAGAAGGTGTAAGGAACACGTCTATGCAGTGGAGCAATCACTCTTCCCAATCTGGAACACAGTAAAGTTACAGGCATAAGTAATATCATAACAAAAAAGAATATAAAAAAGGGGAATATACAAAGAACAAATAAACTCATTAAGACGCAATAAAACATACATATGTAAAACATAATAGTTAAATTACATATAGAGAAACAGATATGGATAAAACAAACTAGAAACTTATCTATGAGCAGCTAAATATGTGTAAATAAATTACATTGAAATAATGAAACGTCTATAATATATACATGTATATGAAAACCTTCATGCCCAAAAAAACAGAAACACATACAATATCATAACTGAGCATAAGATAAAACATAAATCAGGACAATAAAATAGCTGAGCATAAGAAATAAATGTTTGGCAAAAGGAACAACATTGCCTATTAGGGACTTTGTATATTTAAAAGATGACAAGGAGATACAAAAATGCCATTGGTAAAAAACTTCATTGGTAAAAAACGTCATCCGTTGTATATGTGGTAAGTGAGAGTCCGTTAAAGTGTGAAAGGGGAGGGGGGAGGGGGAGAGAGAGGGAGAGAGGGGAAGGAGGGGGGAAGGGAAGGGAGGGGGAAGAAGGAAGGAGGGGGGAGGGGGAGGGAGGGGGAGGGAGGGGGAAGGGAGGAAAGGGGAGGGAGGAGGGTCAGTTTGGCAAAGGACATTTGGCAAAAGGCATATTACAAAAGAAGTACAAAATAAAGATAGCAATAACACGGGCGTGTAACAGGAAGATTTGTTGGCCACGAGCTTAAAAACAGTATACTTATAAAAAGACAGTTGTGCTGAACCACAGTCAATATAAAAAGAAAAAGAAAAGGAATGAGCTTGATTTAAAAGGGGGGAACCCCACACATAATAATAGCACCGGTGAAACAGCGATTGTGCAAAACGTATATTGTGCAAAGCCAAGAACGTAGGGAGCATGGATGAAAAAATCACCTATGACTACAGGAGGGGAATGGTACAGACGCACATAATATACCAACAGTGAAAACGTGCTATGCATACTACATTCCTGCATCGAGTAACGGGAGCAGACATGAGACCTGCAACGATGCATAAAGTGAAGGGAATCAAAGATATGTCTATACTGCTGATATACACTACACTAAAACAATGAGCCATAAATAAACCGACTAGAACAAAAGAAAATGAAATAAAATAAAATGAACCATGCCAAAAATGAACCGTTTAAAAACAACGAGCCGTTTAAAAACAAACATAAGAAAAACACCATATCTGCACACACAGTGAGAGGTGGGAAAATGCCGCGCAGGAGCATAAAGACGCTATTTAAAGGGGGAGGGAAGAAGAAAAGGCTCCTCCTACTGGCGGTTTATACCATACAAACTAGGAACTGCCATAGAAGACTAGAACACAATAAAATCAACCATTATGTGATATGAATCGCTACTAATAAACAATGTGTCATGAGAACTGGACAAGTGCTATGATATTAGCATAACAATCTAAGGATGACTACCAAAAAATACAAAACAGAAAAGGGGGGATGGTAAATGATAAGCCAACTAGTACTTATAAGCAAAAAATATATCAAATGAAAACCTCAACACAAAATTAAAGCACCCACCGGGTGCATTAAAAAGGCATAAAAAATTTGAAATATATACCGCGGGTCATAATAACATGAATAAATGAGTCATACAATAAATTGTAAAACACAAAAAGATATAAACGAAGAATATATGATAAATAAATAAGTTATGCAAAAGATGGTAAAACAGAGGAAATGTAAAACGAGGAATGTGAAAAACAGAAACACCTCATCAGCTAGATGGTAAGAAGCCACAGTGAAAATACACCATGTTGTAAAACACATCATGTATAGAAAGCATAAAAGTGATAATTAAAATGGTACATACAACATGCATAAAAATAGGATAAGAAAAACATATACAAACAATCTTATAACATAGGAATAAAACTTAAAGGAACATATTATATTCAATTTCCTTGTTCAATCCTTTCGCAGAGACTGTGTCAAACAAAAATATGAATCTTTGTTCCTCTTGAATAAGTTTGTGGTTCAAATCTCCTCCACAGGGGGAGGGGAAAAGTTTCTTAATAACAAAAAACCTTATATCATTAATATTGTGCTGGAATTGGACCCAATGTGATACAAGTGGGGCTGTGATGATCCGTCTTTTGATGCAACTCTTGTGTTCCTGAATGCGAGTTCTAACAGCATGAATAGTCTTACCAACATACAAAAGGGGACATGGGCAGATTATAATGTACACAATGTGTGTGGACAAACAATCAGTATGAGCACATAATGGATACTGTATATTGGTAGAAGGATGTGTAAAAAAACCTTTCATTGTGATAGCATGTCTACAAGTGGAACATTTCTTGATTGGCACATTCCTGCTGCAGTATCATCTAGAAGTAAGGAGATCCTGGATTCTCTACAGGGAGAACTATTCAGGCAATTGGTAAAAGACCCCACACGTGAAGGGACCATAATGGACTTGGTGCTTACCAATGGTGAAAGTGTTTCTGATGTTGTAGTGGGAGATCATTTTGCATCCAGTGATCACCAGATGGTGTGGTTCAGTATTAGGACTAGGGCTGTTAGAATCCATTCCAAGGTGAGGATCTTAGACTTTAGGAAGACTAACTTTGCGAAGATGGGCCAATACCTCAGGGAGTCGTTAGTGGGATGGGAACAGCTGGGGATGTAGAAAAACAGTGGGCAGAAATGAAAGGGGGTATTTTAAGGGCAACCAACCTTTTTGTTAAAATGGTAAATAAAGGCAAAAGGAAAAGGAGACTGCTATGGTTTTCGAAGGAAGTAGCTGAAAAAGTGAAGAAAAAGAGGGAGGCCTTCATGAAATACAAGAGATCACAGAGAGAGGAAGACAGGCATCTGCATTTGGAAAAACTTAGAGAAGCTAGCAAAGTAGTCAAGAAGGCAAAGATTCAAAAGGAGGAGGAAATAGCCAATGCAATAAAATGGGCGGATAAGACATTTTTCAGATATATTAGTGAGAGGAGGAAGGGCAAAAGTGGTATTGTCAGACTCAAGGGTGCAGGAGGGGAATATGTAGAAGCTGACAAGGATAAAGCGGAATTGCTTAACAAATATTTTTGTTCTATGTTCACAGATGAAGAACCAGGAGCAGGACCTCAGAAAACACCCACAAATAGGAACAGAAGCGAGGGACATCTTGAACAATTTTCAGAAGACTGTGTTCGAGAGAAACTAGCTCAACTTAAAGTAGACAAAGCGATGGGACCGGATGGGATAGACCCTAGAATACTGAGGGAACTTGGGGATGTTCTAGCAACTCCACTGACTGACCTTTTCAATGCCTCGTTGGAGTCGGGAGTGGTGCCAAAGGACTGGAGAGAGGCTCATGTGGTGCCTTTACACAAAAGCGGAAGTAAGGATGTGGTTGAAAACTACAGGCCGGTTAGTTTAACTTCGGTGGTGAGTAAATTATTGGAAACGCTGCTGAAAGAGAAAATAGTGAGGTTTCTGGAGTTCAGCGGATTACAGAATCCGAGGCAGCATGGATTCACCAGAGGCAGGTCTTGTCAGACAAATCTGATTGATTTCTTTGACTGGGTGACCAGGGAGTTGGACCGAGGGAGAGCTCTAGATGTGGTGTATTTAGATTTCAGTAAAGCCTTTGACACTGTTCCTCACAGACGACTTATAAACAAACTGAGCACCCTAGGGATGGACCCAAAAGTTACTGCTTGGGTTAGAAATTGGTTGGGTGGGAGGCGACAAAGAGTACAAGTAAATGGAGCTCACTCTGAGGAGAAGGATGTTACCAGTGGTGTGCCCCAGGGATCTGTCCTTGGTCTGATTCTTTTTAACATCTTTGTTAGTGATATAGCGGAAAGGCTGTCGGGTAAGGTTTGCCTCTTTGCAGATGATACCAAAATCTGCAATAGAGTAGACACCCAGGAAGGTATAGATAACATGAGGAGGGATCTAGCTAAGCTTGAAGAATGGTCTAGAATTTGGCAGCTGGGATTTAATGTTAAAAAATGTAAGGTCATGCATTTGGGCTGCAGCAATCCAAGGGAGCAATACAGTATAGGAGGTGAAGTACTTTTGTCCACTAAAGAAGAGCGGGACCTAGGCGTGGTTGTGTCTGATGATCTTAAAGTAGCTAAACAGGTAGAAAAGGCAACGGCAAAAGCTAGAAGGATGCTTGGGTGCATACGGAGAGGAATGGCTAGCAGAAAAAAGGAGGTGATAATGCCTCTGTATAAGTCTTTGGTGCGACCTCATTTGGAGTATAGTTCGCAATTCTGGAGACCGCACCTTCAAAAGGATGTGAACAGGATGGAGTCGGTGCAGAGGGTGGCTAATAAAATGATTAGTGGGCTTCATTATAAAGCATATGAGGACAGACTTAAGGATCTTAATATGTACACCTTAGAGGAAAGGCAGGATAGAGGTGATATGATTGAGATATTTAAATACCTCCGTGGCATAAATGTTCAGGGAGAGAGCCTCTTTCAATTGAAAGCAAGTTCTGCTACGAGGGGACATGGGATGAGGGTGAAGGGAGATAGATTCAGGAATGATATGTGGAAATATTTCTTTACGGAAAGAGTAGTGGATCCATGGAATAGTCTCCCAGTGGAGATGGTAGAGATGAGGACAGTAACTGAATTCAAAAAAGCATGGGACCAACACAGACGATCTCTAAAGGTAAAAAATGGACTGTTGTAGTTGTTGATATGGAAGCACAGACTAGATAGGCCATGTGGTCTTTTTCTGTCATCATGTTTCTATGTTTCTCTGCTTCTATTTGTTACATTTATAATGAACTTTTTCTTTATGTGAAAAAGTGGAAACCGAGGGCATAAATGAGGAAACCAGCATATCGCCTAGATTGCGTTGTCTGCTATGTGCAATAGTAAGAGGTTGGTTTGGAAAACAGCGACGTGTTTGCAGAATGTGCCAATGAGACCTCAAAATTCTTTGTATTTTAGAGGAGAGGTGAGAAAAACGAAGGACACAAACAAACTTGTCATTAGATTGTTTATCTTTAGGCAGAAGTAACTGTGACCTAGAGGAGGACTGAGCTCGTTCAAAACCCTTCTGAACACACTCTCTCGGATAGCCCCGAGCATGAAACCGCGCTGCCATGTGAAAAGATTTCTCTTTAAAGTCATCATTGTTAGAACATAGACGCCGCAGGCGTAAGAATTGTGATAGAGGTAAATTCTTTTTGAGATGGCTATTATGAAAGCTTTCAAAACGAAGAAGCTTATTACGATCAGTGGGTTTGCGGTAGATGGTGGTGGTAAAGCCATATTGAGATTTTCTGATGAGAATGTCTAGGAAAGGGCGTTCTGTAGTACTAGATTGCATCTTAAATGTAAGATTGACATCTAAACTATTGAGCCAATTATGGAATTGATGTAATTGGAAATTGGTGCCTTTCCATAGTACTAGAATGTCGTCGATATACCTCTTCCAGGAAACGACAAAGGATGCAAAGGGACAATCCTATAAATGGGTGTCCTCAAATTGTGCCACATATAGATTAGCTATGTCAGGTGCCCTGGCGGCACCCATAGCTGTGCCTTTAATTTGTTGAAAGAACCGGTCATTGAACAGGAAATAATTTCTGGTCACAGCTATATGGGCCAAATCCACCAAAAAATGGGTGGGGATACGGACAGGTAAGGTGCATTGATCTAAATATTTAGTGATGACAGCAATAGCGCCGTCTTGTGGGATGTTAGTGTAAAGTGACTCGATATCAAATGACACCAATGTGATGTCTGAGAGGTTTCCACTAAAAGTGCTTAGAAAATTGATATTGTCAGCTGAGTCTCTAACATATGTGGCAATAAGTGGTACCAAAGGACGTAAAAAGAGGTCAATAAATTGAGACAAGGGTTCAAGGACTGACCCTATGCCTGAAACTATAGGCCTGCCAGGAGAGGATTGAAGAGACTTGTGGATTTTCAGAATGGTGTAAATTGTTGGAATTACAGGGTGTGAAACCTGTAGAAATGAAAATTCACGTGAAGTCAAAAAGCCGGCATTGAGGCCATACAGTAACAAAGAGTCAATATCTCATTTAATTGTCAAAGTGGGGTCATGTGGTAGAACTTGATAGTTCTCATCATTGAGCTGATTAGTAAGCTCTTCTATATAGTGGAAGTGATCCATTATGATGATACCACCGCCTTTGTCTTGTCGTTTATTGAGTGTATGTAAAGCTGACCACTCTTTATGCGAAAGATTATTATATCGGCATCTGGACTTGTGTTCTAAGGACTTAACATCACGAAGGACACAGTCCATGAAAGATTGTATGGCAGAGTCTACAGGCCCAGGCGGATACCATCGTGACTTATTGCGTATAACCGATGGATCATTAGAAATAGGAGGTTTCTCAGAAAAAAACTTTTTTATCTGTAATTTACGAAAAAACTTATGAAGATCAATTCTAGTCTGGAAGGCATCATATTTGGCAGTAGGGATGAAAGAAAGACCTTTCTGTAAGAGGTCTATCTCTGATGTGGTGATCTCAACTGAAGACAAATTAAAAACAAATTAAAAACAGGAAGATCATGGGAGGGACCAGGCGCATTAGTATTGGGCTTATGAACTAATATTGGTCGTGTGAGCGATTGTAGGGGGGTCGAAAGGATCTGCCCCTGCCTCTTCCTCTCCCTCTGAACTCTAGGTGTGAGAAAGAGGTTTTCTTGGGAGGACGTCGTGCTGATTGAATGGGGGTATGGCCAGGGTGTTCCCAAGAACTTGGACATCTCCCATAATTTCAGAAACGTCCTGGATGTTCCGAGCCACGTCAGTGGCTATACATGCTCCAGACATGAACAAGCATCTGAAAAGTGCTCATTTTGTCAGGCAAACGTCTGCAGGGCGTGGAGAAAGAGGTACACTCATATCCCCTTTATTTTACAATTTGTCAACAAACACTGATGAGGAAGAGGGGCTCATGTTTTTGTTGTGCCACTCTGCTGGACATCCCCATGTGCAATCTTGCTTGAGATGAATGTCAGCACCTCACAGTTTCATAGCGGGGATGTCTATATGAATGCCAGCATGTGCATCCACTTCAGTGGCATTTATGTTTCTACAATCAGGCCGAAACATAGATATCCCCAGTGTTTTTCTGCACATTCTGCCCTGGACATTCCAGATTGCACATGGTTGCTCTTTCTAAAATGCCACTTCAACTGCCACCTCTTCTATCATATTAGTACAATGCAGCATACACATGAGCTATTTGAGGGCAATTTTATAAACCATTTTTGTGCCTAAAATACAGATTTAGGGATGTTCTTGTAGAGTACCGTATATACTCGAGTATAAGCCGACCCGAATATAAGCCGAGGTACCTAATTTTACCACAAAAAACTGGGCAAAACTATTGACTCGAGTATAAGCCGAGGGTGGGAAATGAGGCACCTACTAGTAAATGTAAAAAATAAAGATAGAGACCAATAAAATTACATGAATATTTATTTAAACGAAAAACAGTAAAATAGCTCTGTAAGTGGAAAATGGGGTCAACAAAAACAATATGGTATCAAACCTTAAACCTGCTCCGCCTAGCTTTGAATGCAGCCGCAAGAGTCCTCTCTGGATCGTCAAGATCCGACCACATAACGCCCATCATGAAGGATTTGCATTGGCTACCTTTACATGCCAGGCTCCAATACAAGTCATTGGTCCTCACCTTCAAAGACCTAAATAACTACCCCCCTACGCCAATCAGCAAGCTAGTCCATGGTACCCTGGAAAATAGAAACAGAAGGTCTACTGCACTGAACACATTAGTAGTCCCCAAGCTAATAACTACATGCACAAAGGCTACCTCCAACAGAGCCTTCTCCATATTCGCCCCTTTAAACTGGAAGGCACTCCCCCATGAAATCCGTGGTATTAAAAGCCTCTTCCTATTCAGAAAAGCCTTAAAACTCCACCTGTTCACAAAATGTTACCCAGAAACTTCCAGTGATAGAAGCACAACCAGCAAGCTTCCCTCATACCCCAGCCGCCCCTGAACGTCAATACCACAGATATAATAGGTAGTCCCCACTCAAGCCCAACCAACCACTAATCTTCATCTTCACAAAATCAATGCAACACCCATTTATATTAGAGTATTGTACATAGTTTCGAGTTAACATGTATTTAGTTTCCCCGGTTTCGATCCCATGTTCAATTCCCTGTTCTTTGTAAACTCAATGTTGTTTCTGTACATTGCAGTATTTTTGTTCGATGCACACCGCGCTGATTTTAATTGCGCGGTATAGAAGAAATGTTAAATAAATAAATAAATTAATTCAAAATAAAGAGATATTTTTCTACCTTTTGTGCATTTTTTTCAGCTGCAATTGCTCCAGTCACTTTCTTCTGGTTTCTTTGTGTCTTCCGCTAACTCTCCATCGTCTGCTGTCCATTTGTCTTTTCTTCTCTCTTCTAGTTTTTTTCCATTCTCTCTCTACATCTGCTTTAACATACTAATCTTTCTCCTTTTGCTCTTTCCTCATTCCTATTTCATCTACTCAAATTTTACCCCTCCATTCTCAATCCCCACTTACTCTCCCAATATCCGGCCAATTGTAGATTTGTCTTCCCTCCCACACAAAATATTTTTCCCCTCTCCATTTCACTCTCCCAGCTCCATCCCATTCTAATCCTCCCCCAACATCAGCTCCATTCTAGTTCCAGTCCCACCCAGCATCCGCTCCCTTCTAGTTCCCGCATCAGCCCATTTCCAGTCCTAGCCCCCCATAAGCCCATTTCCAGTCCTATCCTAGACCCACCATCAGCCTATTTCCAGTCCTAGCTCCCCCATCTATTTCCAGTCCAATCCGAGTCCCTCCATCAGCTCATTTCCAATCCCAGCCCCCCCATGAGCCCATCAGCCCATGTCAAATCCTAGCTCCCCTCCACTCAGCCCATTTCCAATCCAAGCCCCCCATGAGCCTACTTCCAGTTCTAGCCCCTTCATGAGTCCATTTCAATCCAAACCCCCACCACAGCCCATTTCCAATCTTAGCACCCCCCCAACAGCCAATTTCCAGTCCTATTCTAGCCCCTCCATCAGCCCATTTCCTGTCCTAGCCCCCCCCCCACTCACCCATTTCCAGTCCTAGCTCCCTCCCCCTCACAACCCATTTCCATTCCAAGCCCCCGTCCCCATCAGCTATTTGCAGTTCAAGCCCTCCTTCCACTCAGCCCATTTCCAGTCCTAGCAACCCCCCCAGCCCATTAACAGTCTTAGCCCCCCCAGCCCATTACCAGTCCTAACCCCCCATCAGCCCATTTCCAGTCCTAGCCTCCCCATAGCCCATTACTAGTCCTAACCCCTCCCATCAGCCCATTACGTCCTAACCCCCCCATCACCCTATTTCCAGGCCTAGCCCCCCCATCAGCCTATTTCCAGTCTTAGCCCCCCATAGCCCATTACCAGTCCTAATCCCCCATCAGCCCATTACCAGTCCTAACCCCTCCCATAGCCAATTACCATTCCTAACCCCCCATCAGCCCATTTCCAGTCTTAGCCCCCCCAATAACCCATTACCAGTCCTAAAACTCCCCATCAGCCCACTTCCATTCTTAGCCCCCCATAACCCATTATCAGTCCTAAGCCCCCCAACAGCCCACTTCCATTCTTAGCCCCCCCATAACCCATTACCAGTCCTAAATCCCCATTAGCCCATTTCCCTTCTTAGCCCCCCCCCATAGCCAATTACCAGTCCTAGCCCCCCCATCAGCCCACTTCCAGTCTTAGCCCCCCCACATAGCGAATTACCAGTCCTAACCCCCCCATCAGCCCATTCCAGTCAGCCCCCCCCCATAGCCCATTACCAGCCCTAACCCCCCCCCATCAGCCCACTTCCAGTCTTAGCACCCCCCCCATGGCCCATTACTAGTCCTAACCCTCCCCTATCAGCCCACTTCCAGTCTTGGCCTCCCCCCCATTACCAGTCCTAAACCCCCTTCTGCCCTATCAACCCAAATTTAAAAAAAAAACAACCCAGCTGCTTCTGCCGCGGCAGCATCAAGAGTGCCACGGCAGTATCAAGAGTGCCGCTGCCGCCGCGGGGCCCCCCCGGCAGAGCCTCCCTGCATCGCAGCCTATCCCCGAACGCGGGCTTCTTTCAGAGCCGTGAGAGTTTCCTTTCTCACGGCTCTGTTAATCCCGCCGGGGTTGATGGGATTTCCCATCAGCCCCGGCGGGATTAACAGAGCCGCGAGAAAGGAAACTCTCGCGGCTCTGGAAGAAGCCCGCATTCGGGGATAGGCTGCGATGCAGGGAGGCGATCCAGGGAGGCTCTGCCGGGGGGGCCCCGCAGCGGCGGCGGCACTCTTGATACTGCCGCGGCACTCTTGATGCTGCCGCGGCAGAAGCAGCTGGGTTGTTGTTTTTTTTTTAACTTGGGATGAAGAATGTTTTTTGCGCGGGGCCCCCTGAAACGCGGGGCCCTGTGCAAAAAACATTCTTGCCCCCTGCTAGACATCTGCAAGACGTTGACTCGAGTATAAGCCGAGGGGGCCGTTTTTCAGCACAAAAAATGTGCTGAAAAACTCGGCTTATACTCGAGTATATACGGTAAGCATGTTCAAGGAAAGTGACACAATTTACATATATGTTTATAAAATATATACATATTATTTATTTATTTATTTTTCTTATATACCGCGCTCTTAAATCAGTGCGGTTTACACATGAACAAATATAAACACAATGGTACAAACAGCATTGGTTTTTTACAATGAACAAGGTAAATAAACTTGGTAAAACATGGTAATTATATATAAATAACTATATACATGGCAACTATATACATGGATATTTTGGTTAATTATTAATGCCGTGGATAAGAAGTTAATTAAATTAAAGAGTAAATATGCTAAATATATTGAGAATAAATATGTCCAATAGTGAGCAGGTAATAATCATCGTAATTATCCATTCTCTACAGGGGTCAAATATGAAAGATCTGCATGAGAGCTTTTTTCAGATGGAGTAGCTTCGGATGGAGTAGCTTCGGGGTAGTATGTTAGGAACAAATAGTGCTTCAGTGCCTTTCTGAACTTAATCAGACTTGAGATAGCTCTGATTTCGGGTGGAAGGGCATTCCAGGCTCTGGGTATGCATTTACAGTACACGCTAACATTTAGGTGTAATATCCACATCTTCAATCTAGGCGCTATTTCTTCAGGATCTGTGCTAGTAATTTATAAAGATACACTGCACTTTAGTGAACATGCCCCTATCCGGTAGCATGGGTTAAGCATACGACAACTACGCCATGGTAAATTTTTCTGTGTAGCATGGGTTAGGGCGGAGACTGGGCAGATTTTGAGTGGAGTATCCACATTATGGGTAGTTTGGGTATTTCTGGTGCACACTCCACATTGATGTGGCCCTTAGTGTGGATGCACTTACAGCTACCTTAATAAGTGCTATTAACTGCACTAGCACAGATTGCATCCAATAGAATGAGCATGGCAGCGGCACTAAATCCCAGTTCCTGGCCGGGAAGTACCTAAATGGCAAACCAGAAAGCTAGGGAGAGCCCTGGACTGACCTGGAGGTACTCAAGGAAAGACAATTAGCAGGTAAGGTCTAATTTCTCCTTCCTAATTGTCCCTCTAGGCCTGTCTAAATACGCATGGGACATACCAAATCAGTGCTTACATATGGGAGGGACCCACAAGACCAGCCTGAAGCACCGAGGTTCCAAACCTCGCATCCGTGGGCATCTGAATATCCAGACAATAATGCTTCATAAAAATATGGAGCGAAGACTATGGGGGATGTTTACTAAATAGCAATAACGTTGCAGCGGCGCAGTTAGCACACGATATGTAACGTTACCACGCGATATGTAACGTTATCATGTGATAAAGTAATATTAGCATGAGGTTTCGTGTGATAACGTCTCCGGTGGCATTAAGGCACAAAGAGGGTGGAGTAAGGCTCCCAAAAGGGAGGAGAGGTCAACGGAGAGTGGGCAGGGAGAGGCTCCAGGCACACTAACACTGTGAAATGAAGGTCTGAAAATTAACACCAGTGAAAACCTCGTGCTAGAGGCACATTTGCAGGAGAGAGAAACCAGTTCAGTCAGCAATGTACAGCAAAGGCAGGGAAACCAAGAAAAGTGATAGTAATGATACGTGTGAAGCAACATCATAGTGCCCAGGTACGAGAGGGCACTATGGTGAGGCTGCAAATGGGGTACAGGGAGCTGCAGGCAGAACATGCAGTGGGGCAGCTGGGGCACAGGGTGGACTAGGCAAACGCCTAGGTGGCACATAGGAACGAAGAAACTGCAAGTCAGCAAGCCAGCAACTGACCAAGGTCAAACATGCCCACGAGTGTGTGTCCCACGGGACATCACCCAGTAGGTACCCCAAAGGGCACATAACATTGACGGGTGGCACCATGGGGAAGCATGGATGTCTATGTAGGCACCCTTACCCCAGATCCAACACCATAGGCAGCCGCCTACCGGCACAATGGATGGAGTGGGACTGCGCACCACCAGCACCACTGGCATAAGGGCATGTCAGCATGGTGGCAGAGGGGTGCTGGTGGTGGATGGGGCAGTGGCATCTGCCCACAGCACACCAAGGCCAAGCCCTGTTCAAGTGGGTGGCGTGCAGTGCAACAGACAAGGTCTGTCTGATGAACAGTAATGGTATCCCCAGGAAATGGCCTGCTTTGGCTGCAACAATTTGGTGCAGTACACACAGCCAGTGTGTTCAGGGGCAGAAGGTCACAGGTTCAAGTCCCAGCTGTGGCTCCTGCAGACCATGTCCCTATATTTTACCCTACAGTGCACATACACCATAAACATGTGCAGTCCTTAGAGCAGAGGTTCCCAACTGCAGTGCTGGAGAGCCAAACACCCTTTAGGATTTCATGCTGTCCCTATTAAATATGCATGAGATGCATTGGTATGCAGTGCCCCCATTGTATGCAAATGTATCTCATGCATATTCATTAGGGACAGCCTGAAACCTGAATCGTGTTTGACCCACCAGGACCGGAGTTGGGAACCTCTGCCCTACAGCATCAGCCAACAGAGGAACAAACACCCACACCCACAGGCTCCACTATCCAAAGCCTCATGGAGAGTCACGCTGTTGGGCCCTGCGCGGAGCAGTAGCTACCAATACTAGCACCTGCATACCTTAGCAATGCTTGCATTGTGCCCATGACTGGTGTGGCGGCCAGGGCTGCCAACCACCTCTATCTTTGCACAATGCTGAAATAGGTGTGGGAGTGTGTGTATGTCTCTCCAGTGTTTTGTGGCTGCCTAAACCTTAGTGAGCCCCCATTGCTTGCACTGTCTCCAGTGTTAGCCTGCCAATGTGCATAATGAGGAGCAAGGTATTGTGAGTATGGCACGGACACGGCGGTCTGGGCAGGATGCATCTGCACAGGGCATAGGGCAATGGCTGGGACATTGTAGTGCCCGACCACCACCTGCATGGACAGAGTGGCCACAGCATGTCAAGCTGGGAGGTCAGTCTTACCCTGACTGAGCAGTGACCATGGCATGGCTAGGTTCTCACATAGTGATATACAGTGCTTACCTCAAGTGATATTTATGGGTTCTTTTTTCTGGTGTCCAATCACTGACATACTTGTTTGGTGTGTGTGTGCTTACATCCCACTTTTGGGTGCACACAGTTCCTCCAGGAGCATGCAGTATGTACTAGCTATCAGACTGTCTGCAGTTAGCATGTGTATGGCTGGGACACCTTGCAGGGTGCAGTGGGTGAAGACTGAATGCGTGCTGTGGTGGTGGTGCAGTGTGGCAGCTGAGCTTTTCCAGGCCTACTGCCTGTCTGCTGGTTCACTATGTGATATGTACAGATCTGCATTGACCTCCCTGGAGGGTGCCTATTCCCCAGCAGGACTGGGGTAGTGGTCCCCTCTACTGCCTCCACTGCAGAGTGTGGATCTGTTGGTGGGGGATCCTGTCCCCCACCCCTGACCCAGTGAGGGTGGGTTGGGTAGTGCTGCATAATCCCCTTTTGGGTCCAAACACCACCTTTCTCCTATAACATGTGACCATGGCAACCACACAGGATATGCACAATTCTGGGTGCATCATAGTCCACAAGGGCTAGACATGACTTGGAAATACAGATGGTCACAGGGGCATCCTAGGTGTGTCTGTAAGGACTATCTATCCCAGATTGGCATTGATGGGGACCTACAGCACAGTCTATCTCACACAAGCTAGCTGCTGCGGACCTGGTGCTGGGCGCCCCACCTCACCCTCAGGGTGAGCACAGGAACCGCACAATGTCACGGTCTGTAGCTACTCTGTGCCAGTAACACATACGGTCAGTTCCCCCTACCAGGCCGGGGTGCCATAAAGGCGCATACCCTATCTTGGGAGCAGATGTACACTGCTGATCTGCATGTGCAGTGCATCATGGGTACGGGTGGGTTTACCCTATCCTGGTAACCACAGCAGATAGTTTGTGTGGTGACCTGCAGTCCTTCTGTAGCCAGCCAGCACTGTGGAGGCAGTGGTCATGGGTTCAATCACACAGTGGTGTTCTTTAATAAGGCTGTCTGACGGATTTCCTTTTAATTTAAATCAGTGCTGCCAGCACAAACACCCTCACAGTGCCATAACCTAAGGTACCTCATAGGGCACCCTATAACGCGTCCTATAGGGCACATTATAGGGGGCCTTGGCGGACAGGGCACTCTATAATGTGCTCTATGGGGCGCCTTATAGGGTGCCTTATGAGGCACCTTAGGTTACGGCACTGTGAGGGTGTTTTTGCTGGCAGCACTGATTTAAATTAAAAGGAAATCCCTCTGACAGCCTTATTAAAGAACACCACTGTGGGGTCAAACTCTTGACCTCTGCCTCCACAGTTATTGTAGTATCCAGTGGGCTACACCTCTTTAGCTGTACTTGTGGCGCTGCTATGTAATTAAGGTTACCACAAGCTAACGAGCCACGGCACACACACTATCGCGTGATGACGGCAAAGCGCTCTCTATCGCACGATGACCAGCTATTGTTGCCTTGACGCCGGAATGCCCACTTCCTTATATGGACTTCTTCACGTTAATGCTGCAACTAGCGCCGGTAACATTAGGACGGTTTAGTAAACATACCCCAATGTCACCACTCTGCAAATGTCTGCTGGAGGCACCAGGCTGCATCCCTCCCACGCTGTTGCTTGAGCCCGCATCGAATGAGACTTCAGACCGCATGGTGACACGCTTCGATTTGCCACATAGGCCAAACAGATGTCCTGTTTGAGGTAGTGGATGATTGAGGCCTTGGAGGCTACCTCCCCTTTATGAGGGCCCCCAAACAGGACAAACAAATGATCAGATCTGTGCAGGACTGCTGTCTCCTTCAAATATTGCTTCAACACCCTGCACAAGTCCAGCATTTGGAGCTGCTGTTCCTCCTCCGAATTCCCCTAATCAGGGAAAACAGGCAGCGAAACTACTTGGTTCAAGTGAAAATATGAGACCATCTTCGACAGGAAGGATGGAACCAGTCGTAAAAGCACCTTCTCCCTTAGAAAGGACCAGAAGGGGCTCCCTGCAGATGAGCACCTATAGTTCTGAGATGCGACATGTGGAACAGATCACCACCAAAAAGATGGATTTCAACTTGAAATCTCTCAAAAAGACTGCAAAAAGTGGCTCGAAAGGCACCCCTGTCAAGGCGCCCAGCACTAGGTTCAGATCCCAGGAGGGTATCATCTGCTGCCTGAGTGGTCTAACCTGTTTCACCGCCCTGAGAAATCTCACCACATTGAGTGTACTGCTAAGGACCTACCTTGCACCCATCCCTGATAGCAGGAAAGGACCGGCACCTGAACTTTCAAAGTGTTAAGCACCACCCTTTCACCAAGTTGTCCTGCAGGGAATGAGTAGGAAAAGGGCTGAATGTCCCGAGACTCGCACCAGTCTTCAAATATACAGTATGCCAGACTCTGATGTAAGCCACCATGGTGGATTGTTTCAGAGATTTCAAAAGTGTAGCTATGACCGTCGGGCAGTAGCCCAGACGTTGCAGATGTGCTCGCTCAAAAGCCAGGCCATAAGCGAAAATCTCTCCACCTGCAGCATCAGAACTGGCCTTTGGGACAGTAGATTGATGCTGTTGGGGAGCCGGACTGGCTATGATATCAGTAGATGTGTGAGATCTGCATACCATGGCCAGTGAGGCCAATCTGGTGAAATGAGGATCACCACTCCCCTGTGTACCTTGATCCTTTGCAGCAGGCGCCCAATCATTGCCCATGGGGACAGACGTAGAGCAGACCTTATGTTGGCCAGGTCTGAGCCAGCGCGTTGATGCCCTACGACATATGCTGTCTGTAGAGACTGTAAAACTGGTTCGCAGGCTACCCCCTCCACTGGATAAGGTCATGAAACACCGCCGCATTGAGCTCCCACTTGCCAGTATCTAACCAGTATCGACTGAGAAAATATGCCTGCACGTTGTCTTTGCCCACTACTTACGCTGCCGACAGCAATTTGAGGTTCTCCTCTGTCCAGTGGAACAGAGCCTGACTCTCCTTCAGCAGTACCACACTGCCTGTGCCACCTTGCCGGTTGATGTATGATGTGGTCGCTTTGTCGGAACATATGCGGACCGCCTTCTGTGCTAAGAACGGATGAAAAAACTGTAGGGCGGATGATTGACCTAGGACTCTCCACCGAAGTCCACTGCCCCTCATCACCTGTGCCAAGCAATGTGCCCTCTGGCCCGAAAGGCTGGCATCAGTCGTGACTAGAATCCATTGAGGTTGCTCCAGCGGCACCCTTGCCACTAAGTGGCTCTGCTGCAGCCACCACACAAGACTCTGCCAAGTGTCCTCTGTGCACAGCAGCCGCCAAGACGGGGGGTGGCTTAGGGAAGACCAATGCTTCAGCAGGGCCTGCTGTAGAGGCTGCATATGTGCTCGAACCCAGGGTACTAGATCTAGTGTTGCTTCCATGGATTGCAAAAGTTGCAGATAAAACCACACTGCCAGCACTGCCATCCACAAAAAATGCTGCACCTGGGCCTGGAGCTTCTGCACATGGGCCAATGGTGAGAAACGATCCCCGCTTGGTTGTCGAACAGCGCGCCAAGGTATATCAGCTGCTAGGTGGTTGAAACTAACTCTTATAACAATCCAATCCTGGTCTTCTTTCAGAGTGGAAATATTTGTCACCACCCGTAAATTCTCACTCCATTTGTATCTTAGAGATTGTTATATATCAATATTTCTCAATTACCATATATTGATTCTCTCATACTTCTTTCCTCCTCTGGATGAATTTAAATTTAAAGACAAGGAGGTCTCAGACTCATCTGGCACTACACTTCAGACCTTTGTATGTCTATATGTTATGTGCTGTTTCACATCAATAACCTTCCTTTTTAAATAATGATACTAATTCATCAACCACCAAACTCTACATCCAGAGATGAAAATTAAAGATGAAAAAAGTGCTTAACTTAAACATTCTGTACGTCTTCCCCAACGACCCTCCTCGGCGCCTTCTCTGAGTTTCACTTCTTAAAAGTTTCTTCAGGGGGTTTACTTTTTTAAAGCACTATTGGTAAAACAAATATACAACCTCATTAAAATTCTACTTTTTAGTCACTTCTATTCCATTAGTTTAAATTATATGTACTCTGCTTGTTTACAAAGCTGCGGTAGCGGCTTCCACCCGATATCGGAGCCGCGGCCCCATTTAATTGAATGGGGCCATGGCTCCGATATCGGGTGGAAGCTGCTACCGCAGCTTTGTAAACAAGCACCTAAATCTATCTAACAATTTACCCTTCAACAAGAGTTTTTATTATTAATGCGGATTACCTCACTTTAATTGTCTTTTTTATGCTGCCAACGTCTCCCACATTCTCTTCCTTCTGAACCTCTCGGCTTCCCAAACAACGCCACGCATGCGGGCTATCCCCTATGAATCCATTTTATATTCTACCGGTCTAGTGTCATCATACCCATGACGATATCTATGTCACGTATACATTTTAAACTTCTTAATCTCCCGCACAGTTCTAAGAACTTTATTCCAAACAATTACTCCACAGCACCAAGCTCCATCAAACAACCACAGCAACTCAATCTCCGATCATTCGTACTACGTGATCTAGTCAATTACATTTCTGATTCAAACACATGCACCCCAATCTATTTCTGCATTCAAACCTCCTGGGTTTACTGTTTGTAAAGTGTAAATCCACTTTTGTTCACGGATCAATAAAACCTGTTCCCGTGATTTTCCTTCTCTACCTCTAAGGTTCACATCTATACAAAAACATCTTAGCTCCTCAAACTGATGGCCCTGCTCTAAGCAGTGTTGTACTATCGGGGCCTCTCTTGTTTTACAATTGAATTTGCTCCGATGTTCATTCATATGTACTCTAAAAGACCGTATCATTTTCCCCACATACATCAACCCACACGGGCAGCGAATACAGTATACTACAAATGCTGTACCACATGACATTTTATTTCTGAGTTTATATGTTGTGCCATGATATTCAAAATCTACTATTTCACTAGATATGTCATAAATCTTACAACTTCCACATTTACTATGGCCCAAAATACTCTCCACCTCTGCACTTGATAATGGCCGTAAAACGGCTGGGCTTAATTTCTATTTGAGATTTTGATGGCGTTGTGATACACATCTCACATGTTTATTTTCTAGCCCCGGAATAGTACTTAGGACATTTGTATGTTTTTTAATTATGCGTTTTATCTGGGAGCTATATGGGGAATATTTCGTAACCAAATTTATATTATCATTACCTTCTAATATTCTCTTATTACATGTTTTGGATAACCTCTTTTTATAAGATTACACTGGTCAACATTGAAATCATTACTGACTTTAAAAGGCCCTAATCTGTAGTATCTTGGTGAGCTGAACACGAATATAACATTAAAAAAAATTTATTGGCTGTCGTTTTGAAGATATTGCATGAAGTTCATTTTTGATGTTTCACCGTGTAAATTTATCCAGTAGGACATCAACAACATCCCAAATAAGCCTTGAATGATGTAATATTGCATCACATTGCATAATACCAGCATGCAGACATCATCCAGAGTTGATTGCATCATTTTCTGTTGCAATGCAATACTACTGCCAGATGGCTGCTGAAGTCATCTGACGTCAGCAGTGTACTATACGCAGTCGGAAAGGAAAGTAATCTGGTATTCTGTTCCAATATTGAAAGCCTCATGAATGCCTTAAAAATCACTCATGACCCACAAGACTGGAGACTATTTATAGACTCTTCGAAACTGAGTCTGAAGGCTGTGCTTTTGAACAATGGAAACCGTCTTCCATCTATTCCAGTAGTGCATGCCGTCCACTGTGGTCACTGTGAGATGTGTCCGCTGATGTTGGAATCATCTGAATTCAAGTATAAACATATTCAGCGTCAGTTATATGCATATACGGATTGTGACTCGAAGTCTGTGGTATATGGAATACGATGTCCCTGTGATTTGTGGTACATCGGGAAAACATCACGTCCTCTTAAAGTTCGATTAAGAGAACATAAAAGTCGTCTGAAATGTGAAAAATTGGATGCACCTTTGGTATCACACTGTTTAGAGCACGGGCATACTTTCTTGCAATTACGATGCATAGTGCTTGAACATGTCTGTAGGGGTAAAGGTGGCAGAACTGTGGAAGAAACCTTATTAAGGAATGAGCAGCGATGGATCTTTCAATTGAATACTGTGTTCCCTTCAGGTTTGAATCAGGAGATAGAATGGGGAGTTTGTATTTAATAACCATTGATTAAACTATAATGAAGAAGATCAGCGATGGATTTTTCAATTGGAGATTGAGCTCCCTTCAGGTTTGATGTAGGAGATAGAAAGGGAAACCTTGAGTTTTGAAGTTCTATAAGACAATGAATACTAAGAGCTGGATGTCTAACTATCGCTTTATCTTGCTATAACTGACGAGGGATCAAGGCCACTTTTTGCACTCTAGTATGAGTGGTTCGCAACATAAGTGCTAGCAAGCTATATAAACCCAGTTCTGGGAGGTAGTCTGCATGCGTGGCGTTATTTGGAAGAGCCGGTGGCTGAAACCATAATACCTCCTATCTGTGTGTAAACGCGGGCAGCATCAAGATTTAAAAAGTAAGTCTGGGGGTTTTTAACTTTTTTATGTACGGTATGAAGAGAAGAGGAGACTTGTCACATATTTTTATTACGTCTATATATTACAGAACACTCGTTTTCAGTATGATCCCCTGAGGAAACCGATGACGGTGAAACGCCTCAAGCGGTGCCCTGTAAGAGCGTTGGGATCAGAGTTGGAATGCTTTGAAGAAATAGTGTCTGTTTTTTGAAGCTAAGTGCTCGAAAGAGTTTTTTACCTTAAACGCTGGATTCATGATACATTCCTTGTTCTGTTGTGCACAATTACTGCTAAAAAAAACTACACCACTGCTTTCCTATATGAAGGTCGTTGATGCAATAAGAGCAAGTTCTGGTTACGCTAGCCTACCAGCTTGTGAATGAAGAGTCTGAGACCTTGGGAAACAGTTGTTGCGGTTTAAATTAAATGTGAAGTCTAGAGTTGATATTGAAAGAAACCATTAGGTATACTGTTGAGATTGAACGCATCCTTTAATAATCTGATTTATACGTTCAGCAAGAGACCTAATATCTGTTAGTACTTGTCCACATGAAAGAGACATACGATAACTTAAAGCATCTACTGACTTCCATTAACTATAACAAGTACAGCTGGCACCTCTGTGGTGACTTGAAGGTAGTTGCCCTTTTAATGGGACTGCAGCAGGGATATATAAAATACATGTGTTTCTTATGTGAGTGGGATAGCCGAGCAAGGGATTGGCACTACTTGTGGAAGGAATGGAATCGCAGACAAAATGTAACAGTTGGAGAGAAGAATATCCTGCATTGGTTGAGGCTCACAAAATCCTGCTACCACCCCTTCACATCAAACTAGGTTTGATGAAAAACTTTGTGAAAGCCATGGACCACACTTCACCTGCATGAAAAATTCCCTCGACTCAGCGAAGCAAAGATTAAAGAGGGAGTTTTTGTGGGTCCTCAGATTCGAGAGCTCTTCAAAGATGACCGGTTCAACAACTTGCTGCAGGGTGATGCGAAACAAGCATGGAATGCTTTTCGCCTAGTGTCAACAGACTTTCTCGGGAATGTTAGGGCAGAAAACTACAAGGAACTAGTAGAAGACATGCTGATGCAATATCAGAAACTTGGCTGCAATATGTCTCTAAAGATCCATTTCCTTGATTCCCATCTCGATTTCTTTCCTGACAACTGTGGTATGGTTAGTGATGAACAGGGCAAACGTTTTCACCAGGATATCGCAACGATGGAGCAAAGATACCAGGGAAAATGGTCCACTACAATGCTGGCTGACTACTGCTGGACAGTCCCCAGAGAAGCTCCCCAACAGCTGTACAAGAGACAGGCGAAAAAATCTAAGAAGTAGTCTATGACTTGGTTTTTTACAGGTATTAACCAAAGGCCTATTATATTTACTATTGACATGCATTTTGTGATGTAAACATTAATTCTAGTAGATTACAACAAAACTAGAGCCAACTTTGCAATTTCACTGTCATATTCGTGTTCAGCATATAAAAATTGATAAGAAATGATTATTTTTATTTCAGTAACATGACTTTCATAAAAATTTGTTGCCCAGTGTTATTCAACAATACCCGGGATTGCCTTTTAAAATCCTGATGTTCTGAACAGTTTCAACGGTATCTTATAAACTGAGAAAATGGTAATCCGTCCCTGAGCTGTACTGAGTGGGTACTGCTGTAGTGGAGAAAGGTATTCCTGTCAGTAGCTTTTCTATGGACCGATGTAATCCAACCAGTGTTGCTCTTACAAACTAGTACATCCAGAAATATCATTTTATCATGATGATAAGAATGTGTAAGTTGTATATTACTATCAATTTTATTCGACCAATCAAAAAAATTTTCTAAAATGTCCACTGGCCCTTGCCACAACGCAAATACGTTGTCTATATAGTGGCACCCCAACTTCAAATAAGCCTTATAAGGTGATGTCTTCATATCTCCCCATGAATAAATTCGCTATAGACGGAGCACATGTAGCCCCCATGGCCACCCCTGATATCTGATGATACAATGCATTTTCAAACATAAAATAATTTTGAAAAACTGTCAACTCTGTCAATCTTAAAAGAAATGATATGTGACTCTCAGATAAATCTCCCCTACTTTATAGAGATAATTCTACACTTTCATACGCTGCTAATTAGGGGATGTTAGTGTAGAATGCCGTTATATCAAGCATGACCAAAACTACATCCGTTTCTCTTGTCGAATAATCTTATAAAAAGAGGTTATCCAAAATGTGTAATAAAGCAGGCCTACCAAAGAGCACTGTTTAACAACAGAGCACTTCTCCTGAACCCCAGGGATAAGAGAATATTAGAAGATAATGATAATATAAATTTGGTTATGAAATATTCCCCATATAGCTCCCAGATAAAACAAATAATTAAAAAACATACAAATGTCCTAAGTACTATTCCGGGGCTAGAACATAAACATGTGAGATGTGTATGGCAACACTATCAAAATCTCAAAGAGAAATTAAGCCCAGCTGTTTTACGGTCATTATCAAGTGCAGAGGTGGAGAGTACTTTGGGCCATAGTAAATGTGGAAGTTGTAAGATTTGTGACATATCTAGTGAAATAGTAGATTTTGAATATCATGGCACGACATATAAACTCAGAAAGAAAATGTCATGTGGTACAGCATTTGTAGTATACTTTATTCGCTGCCCGTGTGGGTTAATGTATGTGGGGAAAATGATACGGTCTTTTAGAGTACATATGAATGAACATCGGAGCAGGTTAAATTGTAAAACACTAGAGGCCCCGATAGTACAACACTGCTTAGAGCAGGGCCATCAGTTTGAGGAGCTAAGATGTTTTTGTATAGATGCGATCATTGGAGGTAGAGAAGGAAAATCACGGGAACAGGTTTTATTGATACGTGAACAAAAATGGATTTACACTTTACAAACGTAAACCTGTGAGGTTTGAAAGCAGAAATAGATTGGGGTGCATGTGTTTGAATCAGAAATGTAATTGACTAGATCACGTAGCACGCTTGATCTGAGATTGAGTTGCTGTGGTTGTTTGATGGAGCTTGGTGCTGTGGAGTAATTGTTTGGAATAAAGTTCTAAGAACTGTGCGGGAGATTAAGAAGTTTAAAATGTATACGTGACGTAGGTATCGTCATGGGTATGATGACACTGGACAGGTAGAATATAAAATGGATTCTTAGGGGGTATCCCGCATGCGTGGTGTTGTTTGGGAAGCCGAGAGGTTCAGAAGGAAGAGAATGTGGGAGACGTTGGCAGCATAAAAAGACAATTATAAGTGAGGTAATCCGCATTAATAATAAAGACTCTTGTTGAAGGGTAAATTGTTAGATAGATTTAGAGTACATATAATTTAAACTAATGGTACAGAAGTGACTAAAAAGTAGAATTTTAATGAGTTTGTATATTTGTTTTACCAATAGTGCTTTAAAAAAGTAAACCCCCTGAAGAAACTTTAAGAAGTGAAACGCAGAGAAGGCGCCAAGGAGGTGCGTTGGGGAAGACGTACAGAATGTTTAAGTTAAGCACTTTTTTCATCTTTAATTTTCATCTCTGGATGTAGAGTTTTGTGGTTGATGAATTAGTATTATTATTTAAAAAGGAAGATCATTGATGCGAAATGGCACATAACATATAGACATACAAAGGTCTGAAGTGTAGTGCCAGATGAGTCTGAGACCTCCTTGTCTTTAAATTTAAATTCATCCAGAGGAGGAAAGAAGTATGAGAGAATCAATATATGGTAATTGAGAAATATTGATATATAACAATCTCTAAGATACAAATGGAGTGAGGATTTACGGGTGGTGAAACTAACTCTTGGCATGATTGACTACCCAGCCCAGACTTTGCAAGAACTTCACCACCTGAGCTGTGGTGGTGTGAGCCTCACATTCAAACTTTTCTCACATGAGCCAGTCGTCAAGTAGGGGTTCACCAGTATGACTTCTTTGCGCAACACCGCTACCACGACCACAATGATCTTGACAAAGGCATGAACTGAAAATGTGCCATGGGCAGTGCAAAACAGAGGAACCGTTGATGCTCTGGGCAGATTGGAGATATGCCTCCATAAGGTCCAGAGCGGCCAAGAACTTGTGTGTCTTACCGTGAGGAGAATGGACCTCAAGATTTCCGTTCTGAAGTGTGTCACTCTCAAGGTTCAATTCAAATGTCTGAGGTCCAGGATGGGCCGAAATGACCCCTCATTTTTGGGGGCCACAAACTAAATGGAATACCAACCCGTGCTACACTCGGCCAGTGGTACCATTACCAACTTCAACAGTCACTGTAGTGGCACTTGAACCACCTGTACTTTCTCTCAAGCTTTGCAGGGGGAGTGGATGAAGGCCTCAGAAAGAGGACACCTGAACTCTAGCAAGTACCCTCCCGAATCACCTCCAGAACCCACTGCTTGGTGGTGATGTGGGCTCAGGCAGAGTAAAACTACTTCAACCGCCCCCCCCCCCCCCTCCATATTGCTACCTCCATCTGGGTCCCCCTGGCTTCACTGTGACTTCTTGCTCGAGGTTAGAGGGGCTGAGTAATAACCCCTGCTCGCACCCTGAAAACCCCAAAAGAGTTGAACTTGTGTTCCATAACGCCCACGCTGATACAGGGCAAATCTTGCTATATGCGCCTTCCAGAAGTCTCTGGGCTGTCCTTGCTGGGGCGCCACCACCCTAGTGTAATAAAAGCTGTTAGTGTAGCTGGGTTTAAAAAAAGGTTTGCACAAGTTCCTGTAGGAAAGGTTCATAAACCATTAAAAGGGATCCAGGATATCACTGCTTGACCCAATACAAGCACTGAGGAACCTATGTCTTTTGGGGAAACTGCAAAATACTTATGATCTACATTGGCTACTGTTGGAAACAGGATACTGGGCTTGATGGACCTTGGTCTGACCCAGCATGGCATATCTTATGTTCTTATGTTCTCAGGCCCTTAGGCTTGTCCTCCATCGGATAACCTCCTTTTAAGTCTCCTAAGTCCTTAACAATCTTCTCAAGCACTTCCCCAAACAACAATTTACCCTTGTAGGGCAGTTTGCTGAACTGAGCTTTGGAGGAAATATCTGCTGACCAGTTCCTCAGCCAAAGGAACCTTTGGGCCACGATGATCGATGTCATAGTACAAGATCGTAGAATGCATCTGCCAGATATGCCACTGCAGACTCCAGCTGAGAGCCTTCTGACATCTCTTGGTCCTCTATGCCATGCGGCATCAGGCTCTAGAGCCACCTAATGGAAGCCCTTGACACATAGGCTCCACAAATGGAAGCCTGTAGGGTCAAGGCACTAGTGTCAAAGGCCTGTTTAAGCAACGGTTCCAACTTTCGGTCCTGAAGATCCTTGAGCGCTGCTCCGCCTTCCACCAGAATAATGGTTTTCTTGGTCACCGCTGACACCAAGGCATCCAATTTGGGCATTCTCAGGAGCTCACGGTCATCCTGGGGGACAGGATAGAGCTGCAACTGCCCCTCAAGGTCGCCTCTGGAAACTCTCATTCTGAATCAATCATCTTCTTAGTAATCCTGTGAACTGGAAGAAGGCCTATTCCCCCTTGAACCTCTGTAAGAAGGGATCCTCCAAGGGCTCTTCGGTCATCGGTAGAGACACAATGTTTAGGATTGCTAGTGAATGATGAATGAGGGCTGCCAGCTCCTCTGAACAAAAACCCCTGAAGACTTTAAGAGTCCTTCCCTGAGGGAATTTCCCCCTCTTCCAGTTCTGGCCCTGTCGGATCACCCCAGAGGTCTGAGGGACCCTTCCCCAGCTTCTCTGATTCATGAGAGTACAGCAATCCCTGACCCAGGCAGGTATCGGGTTCACTGTGACACTTTTTCATGGAGAGGCCCCCTCTCCAGGTTCCTCACTCTGTTTCTGAACCCCCCCCCCCCCCCCCCATCAGATCAAGGCCGTGAGAGCAGAACTTTCAGACTGCTATCTATTCAGGTAGTAAACCTTATGAAGAGACAGAATAAAGTCCGGTGAAAAAACTGATTCTAGAGAAGCAGGGAGACCCTCAGACCCCATTCCTGGTGCTGTGCTGTTTGGCCCTGCTAGCTTATGTTTTGCATTAGACTTACATTTCCCACATTTACCTGCACTCCTCTGGGAAATGGCTGCCTGTTCTGAAATGGCCACGGTTCCTGCCAAAACCACTGGCTTCGCTATAGCTGCCAAATCTGCAGACTGAAGACTATCTGTTTCCATGGTGAGGCCTGTTTGCGATCAGAGCACTCCTCTCTCCTAGCACAGGCAGAAGAGGCAAAACTCTAACGACGTCAGAACACGCTGCCTGAACAGTGAAGGCACACCAGCAGATAGAGCATGCAAGCACCCGATGCAGAAGAAACAGCAAACCAGAAGGGAGAGCCATAATGACAATCCGACATGACAGAAATGGCCCAACAACCTCACTGGAGGCACTCACCTGCCTAGAAGAGAATCCCGAACTTCCACTGATCGTGCACAGCTTTAGCAGAGTTGGAATATCCCCAGTCTTCCACTGAGGGCTTACCCTGCTACTTCTGCCACCTAAGGAACCGGCACCAGTGTGGGAGACACAGCACTCATGGGTAACTGCAGCTGCAGTATCCTGTAGCTTACAGGACTGCAGCCTCAGTCTGGGGAAGGGCAAGTGACCTGGTGCTCCCAGGTATATACCCCCAATTTAAGAGTGTGATCCAGAGGGGCTGGAACTGGGCAGGCTCTGCCACACCAACTGCCCTTACTCCCACTATCAAGTTTCTGCTCTCCTTAAGTCCTTATCTTCTACTAAACTACCGCATGTGAACTAGAAAAAAACAAAAGGCACTGATATTATTACAATTGTTTTAAGTCTGTCAGAATGTCCACTATGAAAGGACAGCTCATTCAGTTGCTGAGAACTGAGATACTTCATTAAAATTCTGTCATGCTTAGTTCTCAGCTGCTGGTGAATGGTGACAACTCATGCGTACCTGGACTGGCCTGGAGGGACAATTAGGAATAGGTGTTTTCTTCATCCCCAAGCTTAGACATCCTGTTATAAAATTATCTTCTTCATGCAAAGATTTTGCCTGTGTATATTTAATCCAGTTTTTGCACACCTTAACAGGAACATTATCATCTGAAAATCTATTGAACAACAACCTTTAACACAAAATGAGAGGAAATTATTTACAAAAGCTGTGAACAACCATTTCTCCGGGTTAGCAAGAATAAAAAAAAAATTTATGTCATTTATCTTGTTCCCAAAACAGAGGCCGAGAAATGAACAAGATTTAATGAAACAATAAATGATATGTAATTTGATTATGAATGTGTTGTAATCTGTCTAGATGTTTGTACAGAGTGGCATACACATGTCTTAAAAAAATAGATAAATAAAACAGCAGTCGGTTAACAAGAGAAAAAAATGAAGCTTACAGAATTCTGAGTGAGGAGACATACTTTTTATATGAAACCATAAGCACGTTTTGTGGGCAGAGGCATCTCAAATTTGATTAATGGTGGAGATAGTGAGGGGGAAAACGAGAACATGATGAGAATGCTGAATTCTCTGGACAGGGGATGCCTATAGTAAGCTACAAGGGTATAAATGATTATCAGTTGATAAGAAACGATTTACAGAGGAAGAAGCACTTTAAACACTTAAATGATTGCAGATAAGGCAACTGGACCAGAGGGGGTGTACATCAAATTACCGAGGGACCAATGTAATAAGGCATCTTCAGGAGAGCTGGGGCTCAAGAGTTCTCACAGAGTGCTGAAAAAGGTTATTTTTCTTGATGCAGTAAAGTAGCAGTATGCAATAGGTTTTTTTAAGTGTCATCAAGTCAATGCTGACACCTGGTGACTCAGCAACCCCTGGGTTTTCTTGGCAAAGTATGACCAGAAGTAGATTGTCAAGTCTTTTCTTCTAAGGCAGTGGACGATAAAATGATTTGGCCTAAGGCACCAGTGGGAATCAAATCCTGATCTCTTAAAAAACCAAGGCTGTTGCTCTAACCACTAGGCTACTCCTGAAATATTAAAATAAAAAAAAAAAGATGCGCTGACAGACGAAATTCTGCACATTACTACAGTAGCATGCTGCAATTTTCTGCATTGAGCATAAGAGGCGTCTCCCTTCCTTCCAAGGTGTGAATGGGGATTGACTCATGCACTGATAGGAAGGGAGACAATAATAGCCCAGTAAAAAAAAAGATTATGAACATTCTGGTTTAGGGCATCTGGCCCTTGAAATAAAAAGCAGCGATGAGGCAGGCAATTAGGAGTTATAGGGGTATGTTTATTAAATGGTGGTAAGGTAGCAGGCATTATCAAGAATTAATGGCAGCATAAAGGGGTTTTCTGTGAGAAAAAGGCTCTGGGCGGTTAGTGGGCATTCTGGCAGTAAAGGCGCAATATGGGGCACTTAACTTGTGCTAACAGGACATCTGGCGTTAACGTGTCAAACATGCACCTTAACGCCTGAAAATGGCTGTCACTTTATTGCTGGATAAGGGAGTCCCAGCAAAATCCAATGTCAAGGTGATGAATGGAAGGATAGGTGGGAGCTGAAGGGCCTGACATCCATGGGCATCTGACATGCCAGCCAGTAAGTGTGATGAGCATGTGGGAGGTAGCTGTATCTATGCACAGATGGGTGGACACATAAAACACCATAATGTCAGTGTCTGGCATAGGATGGGGAAGACATGTCCACCAGCAGAGTCAGAAGTGGGACAATGTGTGCTTTGAAAGGATGGAACAGGACTGGTGATGTGAAGATCATGCACAGGAGAGGCATGTGTGAAGCGTCCAAATGCAGAAAAGAGAACCTGTGTAGGTCATGGTGTAGCACCGTGCATGAGAAGACATGACTGCACACAGCTGACAGAGGTAGATGGATGGGTTGAAGGAAGAATGGCAGCAGAAGAAAGGGTGGTATGGATTGGTAGCACCGATGTGCCATAGGTACCATCCCCAACATATTTGTACTGTGTGGGAAAATGTGCACCATTGCCACATGGAAGGCCTGATACCAGACACGTGGATCGCACACCTGTCCCAGCCACACAACCACCATACAACCCTCCAGACAAATGTGCAGATAACAACTGGACATGTGTCATCCAAACTGGGCAAATGGGACACGTACAGACATGAGGTGATACCTGCAGATGGCTATCTGAGGGGTAGCATGTGTCTGCATGTACTGCAGAGATGTGATGGAGCCAAAGCTGTACAGTCACAGTCATGATGTTATACATGACTCATGTCTACCACTGTATCAGTGCAGTCAGGATGTGTGCATATTATTGACAAATTGGTAATATCTGATGAGAAACAGGGACTGTAAGGACCTGCAGGCAGCTGAGCCATTGGTGGGTTAAGTGACCTGCTCAAAGTCACAGGAGGTGCTGTAGTTCATGAAGGTTGTGGCAGACATAAAATGCAATAGAACACATTCCAAAATGTCACATAAGGAATGGCAGTGGATCTTAAACCCTGGTATGTTGGCTCCCAAACATTGCCATGACCATTACGCCATGCCTCCAAGCTGGGGGGGGGGGGGGGGCTGATATCTGCAGGGTGAACATGTCTGACACCCCTGCAATGGGCTGCAGCAGAGCCAATAAAGCCATGCTCTCAGAAGGGCATGATGGGGACTAGCATGTTTGCTGACCCAAAGAGTGGCCAGAACACATAACAAAGTAGAGGGATGAGTGTCTGCAGGTCACAGCAGAGTCTGGACTGTTACAAGCAGGGAATGGATTTGAGTAACACACAGGACCAAAATGAGCAAGTGGGAAGTGAACCCTTGTCCTGTGCTTTTGGAGACATTGCATTAACTAGTAGGCTACACCTTCACACCTCTCAATATAGCAACATTTGGATTCAAAGAGCCTGCAAGTCCCTGGTCAAACTGTCTGCTGTGTGTGCCAGTATAGGATAGGCCCTCCAGTACCCAAGAGGCACTGCAGAGTGGAACAACAGTCTGCAGCTGATCACCAAATGGAGAATGCACTGATCCATCGCATCAGCTCAGTACGACGCACTGATAGGTGTGCTCCAAGCACTTAACAGCTACAAACCATGCTACTGTGCAGTTTGAGCAGTCACCCTGAGGGTGAGGATGGGTACCCATCACCTGGTCCCCAGAACTTGCACTGCTAGTGATGGGATGTGCTGCAGATCCATATCATTGCTGGTGTGTTAAGCTAGTCACCTTGTTTCTTGCATAACTGCAGTATGCTGTAGGTGCTAGTCACATTAGACCCTGTGTCCTGCTCCCATTAGACAAGGACCCTCTGAGAACAGTGCATGTTAGTGACCAGTATTAAACTGTTGATGCCATGGATGCCAACTCTAGTGGGGTCTCTAGGTCTGTGTGGAGCTGTTGCTACAGTTCTCTTGTTTGTACCCTGAACACAGGGAGTAGACCAGGAACAACTGCTGTCCCAACCATCTAGGACTAACAATCCACCACAGCAAACAGTCAGACTGTACCTGCTGCCCACCACTGGGTTTTAAGTCATGCACATAACAAAAGTGGCCAGTCCACTGGTCAGCACACATTGCATGTGCACAGAGCAACCATGTGGACTCTAACTTGGGTGAAACAGCATGGACAACCACCATTTGGCTCAGTGATTGAGCTCCCAAAAGAGAAATTGCACCCACATCACTGGAACCAGACACTATATAGCACTATGTGGATACATAGCCATGCCATGGTCATTGCTTGGTCAGAGTGAGAGTGCTCTCTCAGCACAACATGCTATGGCCATCCAGTCCATGCACGTGGTAGATGGGCACTACAATGTCTCAATTCAATCAGCTCAATAAAAATCATAGAATCATGAAGTACCTCGATTCTTATTATAAGCACACAACAACACAGTGGATCAAAGGTCTCAGACTTACAGCGACGCTAAACATAGACTGTACGTCTCAGTTTAATGCGTCTGTTTGCATCAACGACCTTAGTTAAGAGAATGATTACCACTGTATTTTTTAAATGTAGTCCTTTCAGAAAAAATGGCCAAGTATTCTAATGTGCATTTCTTCTCAGAGGAAATGATTAAGTATTCCAATAGTCATTTCTTCAGCGAAACAGTGACTCTATCAAATCAATGACATAACACTTAACCGCCTTCCCGCTGAGGACTTCTGTCAGATCTCAACGCTCGACCTGGGCACCACTGAGGCGTTTCACTGCCGCAGTTTCTTCAGGAGATCAATCCTAACCACCAAATCTGTGTGCTGAATATAAATTAAAAATGTGATTACTACTTCCTACTTCTACACTATTTTAAAATACCATATTGATAAAATCGACCTTTACTTACAAAACTTGTGCTGCCCACGTCTTCTTAAATTTCCAAAATATTCAAAGCCGAAAAAACGTTCTTACAAACAAGGTCTTTCCAAAATCCTCATAGACGCCGCGCATGCGGGCTATGGGCATCCGACCATCTTTAAAACTCCCATTCATCAGCGCCTAATTAACTACAACTGTTCATGGCTCGGCCCCCCTTCTAACGTCATAGACCAATAACTCCGAACCTGCGATGTTACTGCATAACCCAAAAACCAACCATGGAATTAAGAATCCCAATACTAACAAATATATTCCTAACTCAGGTTCCTTAACTATACCAAAATGCCCTGTACTAATGAAAATACATATCCCTCATGTCCAGTCTATAGCAGTGTTAAAACCCCCCGGGGTGACTGACCCTAATCTATAGATCCACCTTTGTTCTCTCAGAAGAAGGGTTTTATCCAAAGTCCTGCCTGCCATACCCTTCTCTACCCGTTCAATACCAAAGCATCGAAGTTGTTCAAAAGTGTATCCAGCTGCTATACAATGGGAAACTATTGGAGCCTCCAATTTGCGACACTTCAATCTACTCCTGTGCTCCCTTATTCTCACTCTTAAGGTGTGTAAGGTTTTACCCACATAAAGTAGTCTGCACGGGCATTGAATACCATAAACCAATACCTTCGACTCACAGGTAGTGAACGACCTAAGGTGGTATTCGATTCCATGATACACAAATAGAGATAATTCTACTGTTACATCGCATATTTCACAATGATCACATTTCCTATGGCCAACCTCCTATTCCACTACATGAATGGGGGTAAGTACCGTGGGGCTGAACCGTTCCTTCAGATTACATCCTCTTTTCCATACACAACGTATCCTCTTCCCTGTTAAACCGGGAACCATCTGTAACACATTCTCATGTTTACGTAAAATACGTTGTATAGACGTGCTCAGGGGGGAAAAACCCGTAACCAGATTGACCTTCTTAGAATCTATATTAACCCTTGGGGTTACCGCTCTTGTTTTTAACAGTGCGGTTCTATGATTATACAACGCCCTGCGATAAGAGGAATATACTATCCCCCTCGGGTAACCTCTGGCTAAAAAATCTCTAATAAGGTTTTTCACTAAACACTTAAAATCTCCAACCTCAGAACAGTTCCTACGGAATCTTAGGAACTGCGAAAAAGGAAGGCTTTCTTGGAGCTGCCTAGGGTGCGCACTGGAAAAATGCAAAAAGGTGTTCCTATCCGTTACTTTTTTAAATACTACTGTCACCCAGGCCTTACTACCTCTGCTTACTTGCACATCTAAATATGTTATACTGTCCTTATGGTAAGTATAAGTAAACTTGATGTTAGCGTCACAATGGTTAATCCATTGAAAAAATTGTAACAATAATTCCTCCATGCCCTTCCATAGGAGGAACACATCGTCAATGTACCTTTTCCAAAGTAACACATTGTTTGCAAAGGGAGAGTTCGATAGCCAGCGGGCCTCAAATGCGCTCATATAAAAGTTCACTATAGACGGGGCGCAAGTGGCCCCCATGGCGACTCCCGAACCTTGTTGGTACAACTTCCCCTCGAACTGAAAATAATTCCTCGTAATTGCTAAATGTGCTAAATCCATCAAAAAACTAATTTGCAAGGTAGATAAATCACCCCTCAGAGACAATGTGTGTTGTACTTTTTCTAACGCTGCCAATTGCGGGATGTTAGTGTATAGGGAGACGACATCCATTGTGACTAACAATGTGTCTGAACATTCGGACAGATTAGACATATCTGCTATCACATTCAAAAAGTGCATAGTGTCCTGTATGTAAGAAGGTATACTCGACAATAAAGGGTGTAAAAAAGAGTCTAAACGTTGGGGATTTTAAGCGTTTAGCGAAAAACCTTAGAGATTTTTTAGCCAGAGGTTACCCGAGGGGGATAGTATATTCCTCTTATCACAGGGCGTTGTATAATCATAGAACCGCACTGTTAAAAACAAGAGCGGTAACCCCAAGGGTTAATATAGATGGCTGGCAGGACTTTGGATAAAACCCTTCTTCTGAGAGAACAAAGGTGGATCTATAGATTAGGGTCATTCACCCTGGGGGGTTTAAACACTGCTATAGACTGGATGGTCGGTACATGAGGGATATGTATTTTCATTAGTACAGGGCATTTTGGTATAGTTAAGGAACCTGAGTTAGGAATATATTTGTTAGTATTGGGATTCTTATGTGTGATTATAATAAGAATCGAGGCACTTCATGATTCTATGATTTTTATTGAGCTGATTGAATTGAACGATAATCTAATTAGGGATATCAGTAAACGTTCAGAGAGAGACCCAGTGAAGGACTACGATGTCTCAGCCATTGATCCTACCTCTGACACAGACACATCCTGGCCAATCCGCTCTGTTTCAGGCCATGCCCACAATCTACTGCTCCTCATCATGCACATTTGCAGACTAATGCTGGAAACATCTTAGGCAATGCAAGGCACAGTGAAGTGCAGAAAGCCACAGAACAATGGAGAGACATACACGCACAGTCACATCGCCGCACTGTGCAAAAGTTAGGATGGTTGGCATTCACGCCTGCCACTTTGGTCTCAATATCAACTTAAGCATTGTTAACGTGTGCTCATTGTGCAGGTGCTAGTAGCATGCTCTGACATTTACACGTTGCTAACACCTGCTCAATGTGCTGGTGCCATCTAGCTGTGGATAGTGGAGTCTGTCTGTGTGATTGATGGGTATTTGTACCCCTGATGGCTATTTCTTTTGGGGTTGTAAATGCTGGTGTTGTACCTGCACTATAGGATAAAGTTTACCCACAGATACATGCAATTCATGATCCATATCTGGGTTTTGAACCTTTGACCATCTGCCTATATACACGCTGGCTTTGTGTGTTAATCCATAGAGCTACCACATACATTCATTATGCTCTGTGTGGAGCTGTGTTCATTGATGGGGGTGCTTATTCACAGAGACAATGAACTACAAAATACTAAGCTCTCCCTTTTCAGTTACTCATTGGAATGGTCCAACAATGAGCTGGAATGAAATCCAGCTGAAAATGCCCCAGATAGGACTCAAATAAACCCCACACAAGAAATTAAACATTTTAGTAGAATACACAATAAAAAAATATTATCTCACATATTACTTTTTTCTATTTTTTTATATCTGCTACAAATGCCCTGCTGATTATTTAATCAACTAGCCAAAGGCTTGTATACAGTACAGTGGTATGACTTTAGTTCTTTCCTGAAAACAGCAGCCTCTGTCACTGATCTCAATTCATCCAGTAACATATTCCAAAATTGAGGGCATAGATTGGGAATGCCCTATCTTGTGCTACCTATTTCCTCTGCAGCCAAAGATGATGCCATATATGGGAGATATTTTAGAAGCCCTATTCATGCTCTGGACATCTGAAATGAGCATAGAATTCCCCATAGCCATTTTAGAAGTCAGGTCTGTGGACGTCCCTAGTATGAGGAGGTCCAAGTTGAAACAGCACATGGTATAGGTGTATCCTAGGTGTTCCCAAGAACTTGGACGTCCTTGTCTGAGCCATGTCAAAGGTTATTCCTACTCCAAGCACAAACATGCATCTGAAAAGTGCTCATTTTGCTAGGCAAACATCTGGAGGGTGAGGAGAAGGAGGTACGCTCATATTCCCTTTATTTTACAATAAAGAACATCATGAACATTGATGAGGTGTGGGGGCTCTCGTTTTCATTTTGCCACATCGCTGGATGTCCCCATATATAACCTTGCCTTAGATGGACGTCCCCGCCCCCCCCAGTTTCATAGCGGGGATGTCTATATGGATTCCAGCAAAGGCCTCCATGTCAGGGACATCTATGTTTCTAAAATCGGGCCAAAACAGACGTCCCTGGTGCTTTTCTGCATGTTCTGCCCTTGAAGTCCCAGATTGCACTTTCTAAAATGCTACTTCACATTTTCTGTGAACACTGATGCATAAGTTGATCATATGAGTAGCTTATGTTTATGTTTAATCATTTGATATACCGCTCAGGCCAAAGCATCAGAGCGGTTTACAATACAATAGGCGCAGTTATGAGAGTACATCACCTGATCATTTGTGTCTGATCTTAAAAATTGTCATTGCTACCTTATATTTTACCCTGGGCTCTAATAGGACCCAATGAAGTTGAAATAACATTGGGGTCATATGATCAAATCTGTCTTTTTGAGCAGAAACGTTGCTGCAATGCTTTGCGCCGCTTGCAGGGTTTTTAAGGTGCAGATAGAAAAGCCTTGAACAATAATGTTACAGTAATGTAATATATATTGTGGTCTGATGCATCTAACAGATCAGAAATCATCTTCCTGCAAAAGAGAGCAAAAGTGACACATTGGGGTATGTTTATTAAACCGTCTTAACGTTACCGGTGCTAGTTGCAGTGTTAACGTGAAGAATTCCATATAAGGAAGTGGGCGTTCCGGTATCAAGGCAACAAAGGCTGGGCATCGCGCGATAGAGAGCGCCTTGCCGTCATCGTGCGATAGTGTGTGTGTAGTGGCTTGTTAGCGCGCAGAAACCTTAATGACGTAGCAGCGCCACAAAAACAGCTAAAGAGGTGTAGCCCAATGGATGCTACATTGACTATGGAAGCAGAGGTCATGAGTTCAATCCCACAGTGGTGTCCCATACTAAGGCTGTCTGAGCGATTTTATTTTAATTTAAATCAGTGCTGCCAGCAAAAACAACCTTACAGTGCCGTAACTTAAGGTGCCTCATAAGGCACTCCATAGGGCACATTATAAAGTGCCCTGTCTGCCAAGGCCTCCCACAATGTGCCCTATAGGGTGCGTTATAGGGTGCCTTATGAGGGACCTTAGGTTACGGCACTGTGAGGGTGTTTGTGCTGGCAGCACTGATTTAAATAAAAGGAAATCCCTCAGACAGCCTTATTAAAGAACACCACTGCAGGATTGAACTCATGACTGTTCCTCAGACAGACCTTTTCTGTTGCAATGCATGCCACCCACCTAAACAGGGCTTGGTCTTGGTCCGCTGTGGGCAGCTTCCACTGCTCCCTCTACCACCAGCACCCCTCCCCCACCATGCTGACATGCCCTTATGCCAGTGGTGCGCAGTCCCAGGCCTTCCAGTGTGCCTGTAGGCGGATGCCTATGGTGTGGGATCTGGGGTAGGGGTGCCTACATAGACATTCGCGCTTCCCCCCGGCACCGCTTGTCAATGTTATGTGCCCTTTGGGGTACCTGCTGGGTGATGTCCCCTGGGACACTGTGGGACACACACTCATGGGCATGTTTGACCTTGGTCAGTTGCTGGCTTGCTGATTTGCAGTTTCTGCGTTCCTATGTGCCACCTACTACTACTACTACTACTACTACTACTACTACTAAGCATTTATAAAGCACTACCAGATGCACGCAGCGCTGTACAATGAAAACATACAATAGACAGTTCCTGCTCAAAAGAGTTTACAATCTAAAAAAGACAAAGCAAGAAAAGGAGAAGAATAAGAACAGCAAAATCAAGAGCCAAAGGCACAGGCAAAAAGATAAGCTTTTAACTTAAGTTTGAAGAGGGACAAAGAAGATGCCTGGCATAAAGACAAAGGAAGTTTATTCCAAGCGTAAGGTGCAGCAAGGTGAAATGAGCGGAATCTGGAGTTGGCAATAGAGGAGAAGGGCATAGCAAGAAGCAACTGGGTAGAAGAATGGAGTTCACGAGGGGGGAAGTAGGGAGAAATGAGAGAAGAAAGGTACTGAGGAGCCACAGAGTGAATGAACTTATAGGTCAGAAGGAGAAGCTTAAAGTGAATACAGAAATGGATAGGGAGCCAGTGAAGAGATCTGAGGAGAGGAGTGATGTGAGCAAAACGAGACTGACGGAAAATCAAAGGGCAGAGGAGTGCTGAATAGACTGAAGGGGGAAGAGATGAGACTGAGGGAGACCAACAAGAAGCAGGTTGCAATAATCTGCCTAGCCCACCATGTGCCCCAACTGCTCCACTGCATGTCCCGCCTGCAGCCCCCTGTACCCCATTTGCAGCCTCACCGTAGTGCCCTCTCGTACTTGGACACTATGATGTTGCTGCACATATATCACTACTATCACTTTTCTTGGATTCTCTGCCTTTGCTGTACATTGCTGACTGAAATTGTTTCTCTCTCCTGCAAATGTGCCTCTAGCGCGAGATTTTGACTGGCGTTAATTTTCAGACCTTCATTTCACGGCGTTAGTGTGCCTGGAGCCTCTCCCCGCCCACTCTCCGCCCACTGACCCCTTCTCTCTGCCCTTTGGGGAGTCTTACTCCACCCTCTTTGCGCCTTAACGCCACCGGAAACATTGTCGCGCGAAACCTCATGCCATCGCGCACTAATGTTACTTTAACACGCGATAACGTTACATATCACGCGTAATATGTAACCGCGTAATATGTATCACGTGTAATATGTACTGCGTAATATCACACAGTAACATTACGTATCGCGTGCTAACTGCGCCGCTGCAACGTTATCACTGTTTAGTAAACATACCCCATTATTTGAATTTTGTGAAATGCCTTAATATTTATTTATGTGGTTTTATATGCCACCCCAACAGTAAATCAAGGCAGTTTACATAGAATAAATAACCATTACAAGTAACAGGTAACTTTTTACAACATTTGAATCCTCAATCCTGGGTAACATTTATATAACAGGTAACTATCTACATTGTAAGTTATTTATTTATTTTTTATTATTTACATTCTCTTATATACCGCGCTATTCTGCATCAGTGCGGTTTATATTGAACAAACTGAAATTACATTGAACAGGGCATTATAACTTGGAGATAACTATTTTACAGGGAACATGGGCTATGGAGGGTTAAGTGGCTTGCCCAAGACCACAAGGAGCACCTGTGGGACTAGAAACCCCAGTCCTTCCGGCCCAAGGTTGCTGTCCTCTAGTGGGATTTGAACCCCTGACCTTCCGGCCTGAAGTACCTTGCCCCAACCACTAGGCCACTCCTCCACTCCAAGTTATATTTACAGTACAGGTTACATTTGTAATAACGGGATTTTGGGGTATGTATAATGATAATGTATTTTGTTGATAGTATGGGGTTGGTGTCCTCTAGCTAGTGGGGTGGGTAGCATGTAGCTAGAAGATACTTGTGGAATTCTGTGTGTTGTTTAGGTGACTGATTCTTGAAAGTATTCTTGGAATAACCATGTTTTTAAAAACTTGCAGAATACTTGAGGGTCTCTTGTGGATCGTATTTTCTCCAGAAGCGAGTACTATAGTCCTCGTGCATAAAGAGAGAAGGATCTGCTGGATGTAGTTCTCCTTTCTCTATTTGCTGGGGTGGTCTGTAGGAATGATCTTAACTAGGCAGGGGATTCAGATTGCAGGGTTTTGAAGATGATATGTAGGTTTTATATTTTATTCTGCTGTTTATTGGAAGCCAGTGAAGATTTTCCATTATTGGTGTGATTGGTTCTCTTATTAGGGTTTGGGTGATGGTTCGGGCAGCTGTGTTCTGCGCCAACTGGAGGCACTGTATGGTTTGTTTTGGGAGGCCTGTAAGTATGCCATTACAGAAGTCTAGGTGGGGAAGTACCATTGCTTGGAGAGTTGTGCAGAAATTGCTAGTGGATAGGAGGAATCATAGGTGTTGTAAAGCTTTTATCTTGGAATATATTGCTCTTGAGTCTTGTTAATATGGCTTGTCATGTTTAGCTGCCTATCAATTGTGTTGCCTAGATATTTGATTTAATTTTTTACCTCCAGGTATGCATCCTTTACTTTCAGGGTTGTTGGGGGGTTGAATGTTTTGTCTCTTGATATGTAGAGGACCTCTGTTTTTTTGTAGTTTATGTTCAGGTTATGTTCAGCTAACCATGAGGCAACTTCTTTAATATGTGTGTGGAACATTAATCTTTGGTCTAAAGTTATTCCTGAGTAGCATATTTCAGCTTTGGCTCATGATTAGCCAGCCACCATGTAACAGCAGGGAAACAACTGGCTGAGGACTATTACTACTATTGCCACTATTAATCATTATACAGGGCTACATTCAGGACTGGTCTGCTCTCTAGCTGGACTAGATGGCCGCCTAGGGCTGCAAATCTTGGTGGGTGGTATGGCGACCTCCTTAACAATTTTTCAAAGTGGTGGCTGTCTGCAGCCGCCTCAGCGCCACAGCGGGCCTTTAAATACACAGTGGGGCCATATGTGAGGACAGACACAGCCTGCTGCTTCTGGCCCCTCTGACAGGAAGTTGCATCATAAGGGATAGAAGTTGCAGGCTGTGAGTACATGCTTTAAGGCCCACCATGACACAGCATGGCACTAAAGTGTGTAATGATGGATCCCTTTTGCGGGGGAAGGGGGTTATGGCATGGTAGGCTTGCCTAGGACAGCAAAAGCTCTTTGGCTGTCCCTGACTGCACTCCTTCTATGGCAGAGAAGGGTGCATATAATAATATATCATCTGCATAGAGATGATGTAAGATGTTATGGTGCCAGATGATTTCACATGGTGGCTGTGGCTATAAACTGAATAGTAACACTGGTAAGTCAAAACCCTGCAATGCCCCCATTTCCAATTTGCACTACTGCGAACTATTGATGGACCTTGGTCTGACCCAATATGGCATATCTTATGATCCCAATACAAACCTGCTTCTCACAATTTGTCAAATACCAACCAAACCACTGCAATACTGTAATGCCAACACCAATGGATTGTACTGTAGATGACTGTCCAGTAGATCATGTTTGACCAATTACAAGTGGATAACGTGTCCAAGAAAATCACTACATATCCAGCACTCTCTCTCTCTAATGCATGTATCAATTGGTCAGCCATAAGATCATGAGTGTCTCCATCCCGTGGTTTTTCCTGAAACCATCTTGTTGAAAGTCAAGGGGGGGGGGGCATGAGAATCAATATGGTTTTATAACTGGTCTAATACAATATTCTCTATTAGCTTTGTTGAAAAAGATAAGCTCAGATATGATGATGGGAGCAAGGTTCCTGTTAATCTAACATTTTTCAATTTTGGATGTACACTCACCCATTTTAGCATTCTTGACATTACTCCAAAATTTAACGATAGATAAATAATTTTGAGGAGGTCATCCGTAATCTCCATTCATGCTATCTTAATCTTTCTTGAGAGGCATGGCTCATGTGGGAATGTAGTAGTGTGCAAATGCATAAAAATATCGCTAACTTCCTCTAATCCAAAATATGCTAATTCCACCCAATTTCTGAGGGTCTCACAAAGATCTAGTGAGAAGGTACCTGTGTCTAACCTCAATGCCCACATCTTTGTGTCTAAATATTGGGCAGACACCTCTGGGAGGAAGGCAGCATCTTGACTACCTACCATTGGTACCTTAACAAGGGAACCAACTATATCAAATATCTCACATGGTCAGTTTAGCTAGAGTTGGAGTTTTTGGGATATATAATCCCATTCCTGTTTCATTTATTCTGCTTATATACCGCAATACTTATCATATCTATGTGGTTTACATCTTTACATCCACAATATAAAACACAAAACAATAACAAACAAAATATAAAATTCTAGTCAATCAATTGAACCAAATTAACCAGTCCATTGCCTTCCTGTAAGTTGCTAATGCCTGTTGATACTCTATTAGGGTCATTCCAGAAGCTGAATAAGTGTTTAGACATGCTCCGGGGATGTTTATGTGCCAAAAACATCTATGAACATATTACGGTACACGGTGCCCATACAAGTTTATCTTGCTTGAATGAGGATATCCACATGTGTCTCCAAGGGGGCAGAACGGGAGCATGGTCAGCTGCGGAGAAGTGTATACCATATTCTTGAAAGCTCTGTGTACGTTTACGGCTTTTCCCGGAGACATGCCCGTTATTCCTACCAGAGATATGGAATAAGGCCAGGACTTAGAACATTTTCTGCTGTGTTCTACAATTCGTCCCTGCAGGTAAGAGTGTGTGTGTGGTTTGAGGCCTGCACAGGAGGATCTGGTGTGCTGATCTGCAATTCAGGGAGGACATGAATGCTGGCCAGTACTTGGATCTTATGGATGATTGCAGTGTCACCAGGTTCCACTGTGAAAGGGCACCATACATCAGCTGTGCCAGGCACTGGGAGACATAACTGATATTGTGCCAACATTCCCCAGATTGTGCCATGAGGACTATATCCTCACCCGGTCCAGGATCCATGCAAGCTGCAAGAGTGGTGAGATATCTGGAGGCTGGCTACCTGGTATGCTGGCACAGGGAACCCCCACTCCCATGCCCACACAGGCCTGACCAGGAAAGCATTGCCGCAAAGCAGACGGTGGGAAGGCAGGCAGGGTTGCCTCAAAAATAGCAGATATTTACAGACCGAAATAGGTCAAGACAGAGAGTGGACATTGTATGGAACAGGTTTAGCCACATGTAGAGAGCTCTTATGAGAAATGCCAGTAACCAGATATGTGGGAAACAGATGCCATAGCCAGAAAGCCATAGTCATTAAAAGAGGATATTTTTGTGGCTCAGCAATATTATGCACCCTCTGGGAAATTGCAAAGTTAGTTTAGGTTGTTGCGAACCTGGTAAAGGTCCATACTTAGCATTTTAAAGAGTGTTTTTAGAGATAACCACTGCAAGAATAAATGAAGCATTTTTATACTGCCAAGTAATTTTTGATACAAGTTATATCATGACAAAGATGTTAATATTTTCTTTAACGTCTAAAATATTGTACACTGAGATTACTTAGCACTTTTCTGGGCATGAAAAAGACTAGTATGCATAGTTTTGTTTGCATCAGCATTTATTTTTCATCAGTATCTATGTCTAGCTTGCATCAGCAAAATACGGGAAATGAGAACAGCAGCTTAGGAGATGCATATTTTAACCGAGGAGGCATGGCTGTCAGAGACGCCCACGGATGTATTGCGGAGACAGACATGATCGGAAACGGGCAACTGTCCAGAATATGGTGAGCGCGGAGACGTCCAAAACCATGTTGGCATTTATCTATTCCCTGTAATATTAGCAGGGGATATGTTTCGCCGCTTCACTGCATGGCCCATGCCTGCACCTGTGCATGGTTCTCACTGTGAATACGTGCACAGGATGGCTGATCCCAGAAACATGGGTGCATCTATACCTGTGGATGCGGAATTTATTTATTTATTTCTCTTATATACCGCGCTCTTCAACATCAGTGCGGTTTACATGGAACATTAGGTTTTACGGTGGGGTTAACCGTAAAAATACAGATAACAGGTAGCTCAACTTGGATAGTCAAAATTCACTATTTACACATATTTGATACATAGTAGTATTTACATATTATACAACATTTTGAGGGATGATTACAGTGTACATGGAGCTTATCTGTGGGAAGGTTGGGATGGTGCACCTTCATTTGGGTAACATTCGAGGAAAAGGTGGTGTTTCAATGCCCTTCTGAATTTAGTTAGTTCCGGGATTGCTCGTATGTTGGGAGGCAGGGCATTCCAGTATCTGGGAGCACTGATACTGAAGGCCCTGTTTGCTGTAGCCTGTGTACATTGGGTCAATGTTTTGGGGATTGCCAAGGTGTTTATTGCTGTAGTTCTTCTGGCTTTATTGGGGGGGTTATGTGTGTGAGACAAGCGAGTGATGGGGGGGGGGAGAGCCCATTTATGTTCTTGAATGTTAGCAGTAATGTTTTGAATACGATCCTACAGTGGATAGGGAGCCAGTGGAGACTTTTGAGGATGGGTGTTATATGGTCTCGCCTCGAGGCCCCATTCAAAACTCTGGCTGTGGTGTTCATGGCAAGCTGGAGCGGGCTCAGGGTAGATTTAGGGAGCCCTTGGAGGATCGCGTTGGCATAGTCCAGGTGTGGAATGGTTAGAGCCTGGAAGATCGTTCTGAAGTCATCTGGTTGTAAAAGAGGACGTAGATGTTTGAGCGTCCTGATTTTGTGATATGTTGATTTGACCATGTTGCCAATGTGTGTCTTCATGTTAAGGCTCTGGTCTAGAGTAACGCCTAGATAACGGATTGTGGGCTTGGTTTGAAGCTCTATTTCACCGACTTTCAGGTGGGTTGGTGAGGAGAAGTTAGAGTTTCTGGTGATGAACAGCACGTCAGTCTTTTTGTGTTGTATGCGAAGGTTCTGATTCTGGAGTCATCTTTCTACTGCACTGAAACATTCCGTAAGGGGTGAGAGGTCAGTTTGGTCAGTCATGAACGGCATGTAGAGCAGGACGTCGTCTGCATATATCATGCACTCAATGTAGAATGAGCGAACGATGTCGCAGACGGGCTGCATGTAGATATTAAACATTAGTGCTGAAAGGGAGGATCCTTGCGGGACACCTTGTTTCTGATGGAATGGTTTGGATGTAGAGGTTTCAGTTTGCACATGCTGCCATCTATCGGTTAGGTATGACTTGCACCAAGTTAGTGCTAAGCCACTGATGCCCTTCTCTTCAAGCCGTTTCATGAGGGTTTGGTGACATACTGAGTCAAATGCTGCGGCTATGCCTAGGAATATAAGTGCCACGCCGCGTTGGATGTTATCAATTGTGGTGAGTATGTTGTTGAAGAGGGTGGTAAGTAGTGTCTCCACACCATGAGCCTCTCTAAAGCCATGTTGGCAGTGGTCAAGAGGAGCAGTATTGTCGATGTGATGCTGGAGCTGACCTTGGACCTCTTTTTCGATTATCTTGGCCAGCAGTGGAATACTGGCAATTGGTCTGTATGATTCGACTTTCTGGGAGTCGAACTTGGAGTTTTTTAGCAGAGGTCTAATGGATGTGTGTTTGAGACTTAGGGGGAATAAGCCTAAAGAGAATGATGTGTTAAAGAGTTTAGTTATGAAGGGGCTGAACTCTGTCCTTAGTTCCTTTATCCAAAAAGCCGGACAGGGATTGGTCTGGGCCGTGGTCATGTTGATTGTAGAGATTAAGTCTGTGATTTGCTTAGTGGAGGGGGTGGTGAAGGTTGTCATCGTCGCTATGCATGCTGGTCCCTTGGTGCTGGTAAGATTGGTCTTGCTGGTTTGGTGTAATTTTGATTGAAGGAAGTCTGCATAGTCTTGGGCGAGAATCTCTGTTTGCTCCGGTCCTGGTTCCTTCATTAGGTTTTTGACGAGGGTAAAGAGTTTGTGTGGTTTATTTAGCGATCACATTAGCATGTTAGTGTGGGCTTGTCTCATTTTCTCGGATATCGCGGATCTGTGGGTTGCGAGTTGTAGGTTGTAAGCTTCTAGATCTTCGGTTGAGCGTGAGTGCCTCCATCGCCTTTCGAGTTTCCTAAGTTTGAGAAGCGAGGTCCGCAGGTCGTTGGAGAACCAGGATGCCGTGGGTCTTTTCCTTGGGTTTTTGTTGTGTACTGTACTTTGCGCGATAGTACTGAGACTGACGTTCCAGTTGGAGACCAGTCTGTCGGGGTCAGTTGTTGTCAAACATAGTAGGGGTTGTGTGTGGTTTAAGATGGATTCCTTGTTGAATGGTTGGAAACTTCGTGAGGGCGGTCTTGTGGGGTTTGTCTTACTCTCAGGGGGTTTCATTGGCTTGTTATCCAAAGGAATTTGGAACAGGATTAACTTATGGTCAGACCACTGTACTTCGGTGTATGTTGGTGAGGAGAAGTTGGCAGTGTTGCAGGTAGATAGTGGGGCAAAGATCAAGTCTAATATGTTTCCTTTTTTGTGGGTTGGTTCGTTGATTAACTGCTGATAACCTAGGTCTTTGAGTGCTTCTAGAAATGCAGAGGCTTGGGAGTCTTGTAGCATTGGCAGGTTGAGGTCTCCTAGTATCCAGTTTGGGGCGCGCAAGTGTGGAGAATTGCAGGCTAGCTCAATTATCGTGGCTAGGTCGTCAGAGGATGATGTTGGGGCTCTGTATATTAGATTGATGGAGCAGAGATTATTAGTTATAACTACTATGTCAAGGTTTGTTGAGTTGGTGCTATTGAAGAGTTGGAACTTGAGGTCTGTTTTAGAGAGTATGAGAACTCCTCCTCCCCTTTTGTTGCTTCTGTGGCAGCTATGGACTGTAAAGTTGGGAGGTAGAAGGTGGTTAATGAAGGTGGTTAATTAGCATGGAATTGCACCCATGCCTGATTTAAACGTGTCGGCTGGAGATAAACGGCCTATATGGAATCTACCTCTATGTGTTCTATTACTCCTCTAGAGCACTTCCACTTCCTTTCTAATTTGCATGTAGAATTCTTTTGGGGCACAGATATGTGCCAGATCTCTACCATGGTATCTAAATTATCACTAGAAAATGAATCCAGGAAATGAGTAGCTTTGGGGTCTATTCTGACCTGCGATTAGCGGGTTTGGATGTCCGATCCAGATGTCCAGACCTGCTAAATGCCATGGTTGCGATCCTGCAGAAAGAGCTCCCTGCACGTACAGGGATGATGTGCAGGGAACTCTGTTCATGGGTGGGAGAGGGTGGGCCTGGGAGAAGCGAGGGTGGAGAGTGGGCGGGAACCTGACCCCGGACATACAGGGCCGATTCCGAGGTCAGCTCTGTACGTCTAGGGTCAGCCATTTGGACAGGGGACTTATTCCTCCTCAGAGGTGGAATACATTCCCCTAAATGGCACAGAAGATGGATGCCAGGGCCACAAAGCAAGGTGAGGGGGTGCAAGGGGGTGCCCCACAGCCCAACAGCCCAACCCTGGGCACAGTAGGCCCGATCAGGGGTCGAGCTGCGGGTAAAGAAACTTTTCGGGGTCTGCCGGGGATCGCAGCTCTGGTATCATGGCAACAGGATGCTATTTATTTAATTTATTTTGACTGTTTTTCTATACCACTTTTCACTGGGGCAAAGCGGTGTGCATTAAAACAAACTGATATTACACAGAACAATGAAACTTATTTACAAGACTAATTACTATATGCAATAAATGTTACATAGAACAGTGTAACTTATATACATGAGAGTTACCTGGATGGGAAGAGAGCGTAGTTACTCACCTGTAACAGGTGTTCTCCAGGAGCAGCAGGAATCAGTCCTCACTTATGGGTGACGTCGGCGCCGACGGAGCCCTCGCGGAGCAATTTTCCCCAGCTTTCAGAGAAAGCCTTTGGGAATTGCAGCGCGCATGCGCGCGGTCGTCTTCCCGCCCGAAGGTGCCATCTTAGCCAGTCAGATGACATAGCTAAAGAAGACAGCATAAAAATTTGCAAAAAGAACATAAGCAGACGACTGCAACTCCAAGGGGAGGAGGGAGGGTAGTGAGGACTGATTCCTGCTGCTCCTGGAGAACACCTGTTACAGGTGAGTAACTACGCTTTCTCCAGGACCAAGCAGGAAGTCAGTCCTCACTTATGGGACTCCCAAGCTCAAGGCTACCGGAGACCCTAAGCACAAAAATGAGCTCCCTCTAGCTCAGCAGCACAGAAGGATAGAATCTTCGCTGAATTATCATCCACCGGTAGCCCACATCCGGGATGGAGGGTAGGAGTTGCTCAGACCTCAAAGAGATTACGGAGGACTGCCTGTCCGAAAGCACTGTCCCTACGGGACTCCCTCTCGAGACAGTAATGGACCGCAAAAGTCTGGCTCGAAGACCAGGTAGCGGCCCGGCAGATGTCTGCCAGCGGAACAGAGCGGAGGTAAGCCACTGACGTAGCCTTTGCCCGAACGCAATGAGCCGTGACTCGACTTTCTAAGGAGAGTCCGGCTGCCCCATAAGCCCAAGAGATACAGTCCGCAACCCAGATGGACAGAGTACGCTTGGAGACCGGGAGCCCCAATTTATTGGGGTCAAAAGACACAAAAAGCTGAGCAGCTTTACGGTGCTCCCGCGTACGGTCAAGGTAGAAGTTCAAAGCCCTTCTACAGTCCAGGGTATGGAGGACCGTTTCAGCTCGGCTGGAGTGTGGTCTGGGAAAGAAGGTTGGAAGTACCACCTCCTGATTGATGTGAAAGGGGGAGACCACTTTAGGCAGAAATTTCGGGTGAGTCCGTAGGACTACCCTATTCTTGTAGAACCTAGTGTAAGGGGGATCAGACACGAGGGCCTGCAATTCACTTACGCGTCTAGCGGAAGTGAGGGCTATCAAGAACAGTGTTTTCCAAGACAGAAAACGGAGAGAACAGGTAGCCATAGGTTCAAAAGGCGGACAGGTGATCCGCTGCAAAACCACATTCAGGTCCCAGTCAGGCGCTGGCGGGCGCAGAGGTGGTTTAAGTAGAAGAAGACCTCGGAGAAACCTCGCTACAAGAGGGTCGCTGGAAAGAGGTCTGCCGTCCACCGGCACATGATGTGCTGAAATAGCACTGAGGTGAACTTTGACGGAGTTGGACTTAAGTCCCAGATTAGAGAGGTGTAGCAAGTACTGCAAGATCACCGACACCGGGCAGGAGAAGGGATCCTGAGACTGTTGGGTACACCAGACTGCAAAGCGACGCCATTTAAGGGCGTAGCATTTGCGGGTAGAAGGCCGTCGCGAAGCCAAGACGACCTCCTCCACCTCCGCCGGCAGGAGAAGGGGAGCAAGGACTACCCTCTCAGCAGCCAGGCCATGAGGTTGAGAGACCTGAGGTTGGGGTGCAGCAGGGACCCCTGATCCTGAGTGAGGAGATCCGGTTGTATCCCCAGAGGGATTGGATCCTCCACCGCCAGTTGCAGTAGGAGCGGAAACCACGGCTGCCTGGGCCAGTGAGGGGCCACCAGGATCATGAAGGCTCTGTCTCGGAGAACCTTGAAAAGAGTCCGAGAGACTAGCGGGATGGGAGGGAAAGTGTACAGAAGGCTCCCCGACCATGAGATCAGAAAAGCGTCCGCCGCCACCCGAAGGGGGTGTGGCTGACGAGAGCAGAAGCGAGGAAGCTGCCGGTTGTGAGGACTGGCAAAGAGATCCACCGTGGGGAGGCCCCACTTGAGGAAGAGCTTCTGAACTACCAAGGGATCCAGACGCCACTCATGCGGCTGGAGGACCCTGCTGAGTTTGTCCGCCAGGCAATTTTCTTGGCCCGGGAGATAAACTGCCTTGTGGAGAATGCCGTGACTGACGGCCCAAGAGCAGAGCTTCTGCGCCTCTCGGCAGAGGAGGAAGGAGCCCGTGCCCCCCTGCTTGTTCACGTAGAACATGGCAACTTGATTGTCCGTCTGGACAAGGACGGACTGGTGGGAAGTCAGGTGGGAGAAGGCCTTGAGAGCTAGGCGGATCGCCCTGAGCTCCAGGAAGTTGATCTGCTGAGCAGACTCCCACGGGGTCCAGAGGCCCTGAGTACGTGCCTCTTGGCAATGTGCTCCCCAGCCCAGGAGGGATGCATCGGTGGTCAGCACCCGGGTCGGCTGAGGTGACTGGAAAGGCATTCCGAACACGAGGTTCGGCTGCCGGAGCCACCACCGGAGAGACGAGATCAGCGGCTCGGAGATGCGCACTAGGTCTGCTAGGCCGCCTGTGGCTTGGCGCCACTGCTGGCGGAGACACCATTGAGCAGACCGCATATTTAGGCGGGCATTGGGGGTCACATGGACGGTGGAAGCCATATGGCCGAGTAGTCTCAGGAAGCGCCTGGCGGAGACCAGGGGCTGGCTGCGAAAACGGTCGGCTAGGTTCTTGAGCCGTTGAGCCCTGTCGAGCGGTAGGTACGCTCGTGCCTGAGGAGTGTGCAGCCTTGCGCCGATGAACTCGAGATCCTGTGAGGGGAGCAAAGTGGACTTTGCGAAGTTTATAACAAAGCCCAAGTGCTGCAGAAGAGTCACCGTGCGGTGCGTGGCGTTGGTGACCTCCCGAGCGGACGCTGCTCTGATGAGCCAGTCGTCGAGGTACGGAAAGACATAGAGGCCGTGAAGCCGGAGATGGGCCGCCACCACCGCGAGACATTTTGTGAAGACTCGCGGTGCGGAGGACAGGCCAAAGGGCAGTACTCTGTACTGGTAATGATTTCCTGCCACCACAAACCTTAGGTATTGTCGGTGGCTCGGGTGGATGAGGATGTGCGTGTAGGCATCCTTTAGATCCAAGGAGCATAGCCAATCTACCTGCTGGAGGTAGGGCAGAAGGATTCCAAGGGTAAGCATTTTGAACTTCTCTCGCACAAGGAACTTGTTGAGGTTGCGCAAGTCCAGGATGGGTCTGAGGCCCCCTGTTCTCTTTGGTATCAGAAAATACCTGGAATAAAAGCCTTGACCTCTCAGGTGGTGTGGCACCGGTTCCACCGCCTGTTCCTGCAGAAGACCTGCTAACTCCTGAAGGAGCAACTCCCTGTGCAGAGGGGGTCGCGGAGGTTCTCCCGGAAAATAGGAGGGAGGGACCTGATGGAAGTGGAGAAGATAGCCTTCTCGCACGACTTGAAGCACCCAGGCATCTGCGGTGATGCTGGACCACCTGTGGGCGAAGTGAACCAGCCGGCCTCCGGTGCTGGGAGGAACCAGCGGGGGGGAGAGGCTATGCTTAGTGAGTCAAAAGCCCCCACCCTGCTGAGCAGGGGCTGGTGGTGCAGGCTTGGGGGCTTGCTGCCTACGGGACCCGTTACCCCGTCCCTTGGCCTGCTGGCCCTGTTGGGGAGCTGCAGGGGCCTGATAATGGGGGTATTGTTTGTAGGCAGCCGCCTTCCTCGGGTAAAAGGACTTTTTCCCCGAGCCCTTCTTTTTCTGGGAAGGGGCGGAGGTCTTCCTAGAAAGCCTGGTCCTGGTGAGAGTCTCAGTCTCAATTTGCGCAGCCTTTTCCGCCATGGGCTTGCCAAAGAGGTTTTCGCCTCGGCAGGGGACATCGACCAACTTGTCCTGCACCCAGGGCTCAAGGTCTGACGACTGAAGCCAAGCCTGTCGGCGGGCACCGATGCCGGCTGCGGCCACTCGAGCCGATGCTTCAAAGCCATCATAGGCTGCTCGGGACATGAACTTTGAGCATTCCCGAATGCCAGTGGACAAGGCTAGGAACCTCCGCAAGGGTTCCTCGGACAGACCAGCGGAGAATCCGGCTAGCTCTTTAGCCAGATCCCGGAGATACATGCCCATGTATAGCTGGTAAGTCTGGACACGACATGCGAGCATAGAGCCCTGGAAGCACTTCTTGCCAAGGCCATCCAGGTTACGGGCCTCCCTTCCAGGAGGCACCGAGGAGTGCATCTTCTGGCTCTTAAGACGATGCATGGCCGATTCCACTACCATGGAATGGTGTGGCAGCTGTGCCTTTTGAAAGCCAGGGCTCTTGCGGACTCGATAGATAGAATCGACCCGCTTGCTCAGGACCGGCGAGGAGGCCGGACTCTCCCACATGCGGAAGAGTAGTCGTTCCAGCATAGGAGGAACCGGTACAGTAAAGTGTTCCCTCGCGGGAGAGTCATACTGGAGGGCGTCGAGCTCTTTGGCTCGAGGCTCCTCCTCGGGATCCGCAGGGAAGGCCAAAGCCTTGGCCATATCCCTAACGAAGTCCGAGAACCGGGCATCCTCCGGGGGGGACTGCTTCCGAGGCTCGGACTCCGGTGAGTCCGATGGGACACACCGAGTCCGGAAAGAATCAGGTGACTCTTCCTCCTCAGACTCCCAGACCGACTCCGACGAGGACTCGGTGGGGTCGGCCTGGGCAGGGTGCAGCGCCAGCCGCCCCGACGCCGAGGGAGTCGGCGTCGGCGACCTCGGTCCCGAACGGGAGGCCGAGGGTGACCTCGACCGAGGATCGACTCGAGTTCTCATCGACTCGAGGATCGGCTCGGTCTCCGGGGTCGACTTGGACGTCGACGTCCCGGCGGTCGGGGCAGCGGTGCCAGCGAAGCCAGCGAGCAGTGCCCTCTGCTGGTCCATGAAGGCAGACAGTCTGCTCTCCAAGGCCGTCAACCTGAGTCCGAGCTCAGGTGACCCAGCAGCCCCCGACTCCGGCCCCGACGGCGTCGGGCCCGACGTCGGCTGTCGCGGAGGCGAGTCCAGAAGGACCACAGGACTTACCCGGGCAGGCATCTCCGACTCCAGGCGAGGTCGCTTCGGGATGTGTTCCTTCTCCAAGGACCCGGGGCGGCTGTCGGGGCTATGCGACCTGGCCCTCGCGGAACCAGGAGCGTCCACCGACACCGCCCTCGCGGGTTTCACCTTCCGACGATGGTCCCCGGAGGGAGAACCCCGGTCGGAGGAACTCCGGCGACGGTCCGAGCTGGAGCCCTTCGACGCGGAGGCCTCCGACGAGGTCCGGGTACGGCTGGGGTCAGCGAAGATTCTCTCACGCTGATGCCGCCGGCTTCTCAATGCCTTTGAAGACATTTTGCTGCAGGGCCCACAGATCAGTTCCTCATGATCCGGGCCCAGGCAGCGGAGGCAAAAGTCGTGTGTGTCGGTTAGTGACATATTTCGGTCACACCGACCACACCGCTTAAACCCACTGGCAGCCATCGGGGGAAAAAGGGCCCCTGCGAGGTCAAAAGACCGGGCTGCCAGGGAAAAACCGAAAACGAAAGCTGACTAAGTCAGAAAAACCGAAAAAAGTAAGAGGACTCGTGACCGGCGTCGCGAGTCCGGGCGGGAAAAAGATCGGCGTTGAACCGAAGGAAAAAAGGATAAAATAAAGAAGAAAATCAACTTTTTCGCGGGGACAAGACGGGGACGTCTGTAGGGCTCCGCGGAAAAAAGAAGACTGGCTAAGATGGCACCTTCGGGCGGGAAGACGACCGCGCATGCGCGCTGCAATTCCCAAAGGCTTTCTCTGAAAGCTGGGGAAAATTGCTCCGCGAGGGCTCCGTCGGCGCCGACGTCACCCATAAGTGAGGACTGACTTCCTGCTTGGTCCTGGAGAGCAATAGGTTATATACATGAACAACACCATGGCACCACGGCTCTATGCAGGAACCTGGCTGGGCTAACCGGGTAAGTGTCAGGACCTCCGGGGTGCCTGAATCTGGGCACGTACTGATGTCCCATTCTTATGCTGCAATTCTGCTCCTGTGGGGCTGTCTAGCCCCTGCCGGAGCAGAAACAGGTGCATCCCTGGGCCATCTGGACATGGATGGCCCGCGAACGCATAGCTCTGAATTGGCCTCTTTATGCATAAATGTGTCTATATCAAATGCTACAAATCTACACTTAATGGGTTCTCTTTCTACAATCATGCTTGCTGGCTGCTCTACAGCTGACAGAAGAAAGGTCAGCAAATAATGACTGGACCCAGGAATTGGTGTTATTGACAAGCTAGCTCTAGTTTCATCAGGGTCTAGCCACAGGGGTACAAAGATAAAATTCAGTTTTACCCTATTCATCAGTCAAGTTTCTCACTATTTGTGTACAATTGAGTGCATGCATAGCCACAAGGAAATATTCCGTATCCTTACCCTGCACCTAGGTGAGAAGTTGAGAGGTTGAAATCACCTAGCACAATCAACTTGGATGTATCTAACTTGTCTGATAGTATGGCATCAAATATGTCAGATAAAATATTGTAGGTTGCCATTGAAGGCCTATATAATAAATAAATATCAATACATATTTACCTTTTTCAGACCTTCTAATAAAAAGCTTGCTGAACTGTGATTTCTGATGTTAGTTATTTTTGTGAATATGTGAGGGTAGCTGAGGCTTCAGGTGCCAAGAGATTCTTTATGATAGGTACACGTTTTGCGTTCTCTGCCCAGCGGACTGGCTACCCCAAAGGCCATGCTCCTTTTTCTACTATCCACATCTCATCATCTCCTGCGTTAACTGTGTGCTATCTGCCAACATGACATTCTGCACCCAGAAAGCTTCTCTGTGAAAAATCAGGAGGGTGCATCCTTCTTTCTTCTGCAGCAATTTTGCATTGCTTCTCATTGGCAGCTGAATTGGAGACACCGGCTTTCCCCTTCAAAAGCGAGGTCCCAAGGTCCTATAAAGCTTTATGAGCAAAAATGCCTGTAAAAGTACTAAGGCAGGTTTATGTACTGTACATTAATTGTGCACTGTGCAAAATCATTCTCTGACATACATAATGTCTCATTAACATGTGGGTGCATAGTATTTTAATGCAGGTGTTCAAATTCCAATTACGTACATGGTAAACAAATTACAATTATGTACATGGTGAATGTGCCACCTGATGACCTTAGTATATTATATGCTGGCCAAATAACTGTTTACATCCGCATCAGTGCCTGTGAAGTTTAGTGAATCAAGTCCTAAATGTTTTTGCTCCAAATGGAAACCCTGATATTTATGCTCATGATCATAGATCCAGGTGTTTTCTCTCGTCCTGATGGAGTTAAAATAAGCATACCTTCAGATTCAATGTCTTCTCAGATTTTCTGTGCAAAATATACACACTAAAACTGTACGATCTTATTACAGTTCAACGAACCTATTCTAAAGACAAAGTAATGTATTTATAATTAAAAAGCACTTATGTAACACGGTATTTAGATAACTGGCAATTAGATGCAAACTAAAGGTAAAAAAATGTGTGGATCTGAATTTTGTCAGACTATATTTTACAAACTGGGAGCAGTAGTGAACTGGCTAAAAAGCTCTGTTTTCTGAATCAAAGAATCACTCATTTAGTGGCTGCAATAGATTCCTCCCTAGGGTTAGTATTTCCATATTTAAGGAAGTCAGAGAGAATAGAGAAAATTGCATTCTCTCATATCTTCCCTGCAAAATGATGATTCTGTTGAAGGATCTAATAACACTAATTGGCCTTCTATCATCATGCAGAGGCTTACTTCCTGGGGCTCATTTCCACGTAAGACTCATTTGGTTCCTGCTTCTTCATTTTCTAGCTGCAGTCGCTGACATTTTAGATTAGTGTATTCATATTCACTGGCAAACTAAGATACATCTCATATGGGAGTTGAAAAAGGAACCGTACTTGCCATCTCATCGAACCAGACCTCATTATTATACCTACACCCACACATTTATTGAGCAGGAAAATGGAGGCACAGTGGGTGGGAAGATGGAGGATGGGAATTCATTTGAGCAACTTCTCAGTGGGACGTGTATTTTGGAAGGCAAAAATCATGCCAAGCAATTTACAGCAGTGAAGCTGGCTGGTTATTTCTCATTTGAAATCCAAAGCTCTAAGCAGCTCTAAGTCTAAGTCAGCATGGCCTGGTGCAGGGAAAAGGGGAAAAAAAGCAAAACTCTGTTAAAGGGGGCATTTTTCAGTTTCAAAGGAAAGACTATTAGATTTGATGCTCCAAGGGTCCCTTACATTCCAGCAAAACAAAGTCCTTTTAAAAGACTAGATCACTTGTCAGAGTATTCTTCCAGCAGAGGGGGGGGGGGGGGGGAGGTGTCTCTCAATAGTTAAGCAACTAAGGAATCCCCTACTAAATCAACCTTACATTTAAGAGCTCTTTTACTAAAGGGCACTATGATGTTGAGCACATTGATAGTGCTCAAACCATAGCGCGCTAGGTGCAACTACACGGCATTAACTGGCGGGAATATGGAAAGCATGTTTCCAGCATTCAATGCTGTGCTCTCTGCCCTAACGCAGCTCGCTCTGCCCACTCTCTGCCCTTAACCCACCTATTTGCAACCTTAGTGCACCATGGACAATTAGCGCAGGGGTTCTGGTGCTCTAGAGGTGCTGGGATATACGCTAACCATTAGCACAGGGCCATGACAGTTAATCCAGCTGCATGAACTATCGTGGCCTTGAACGCAGGTCCAAGCAGCCTTCAGAGCTCTAGAACCCATGCTAACAGCTAGCGTCCTTTAGTAAAGGGGCCCCTTAATGTGCATGCTAAATGTGTTCACCTCATACATGAAGGCATAATCTCCAAATATAGCACGATTTATTAAGAACTTGTCGCAAGGCACAGGCAGTGTTTTTTAATATATATATCCAGGTCATTAAAAAGTATTGAGCCTACATATGCAAAACCTGGGGACAGCAATTTTGATAATGCCCATAGTGGTTAGAGACATGTAGATTATCTCTGCGGTGACTTTCAGGGCAGGAGCAGGGGCAAGGTATGTGCTGGAAGGTAGGTTTGGTGATTTCAAAATGCAATTACTGCTCATACTGCCTAAACAAGCAGGCACCTCTGTCGGCATGCTAATGATATAGATGTCTACACACAGTGCCCTGTTAAAAATTACACTTATTGTGTCGAGGGCAGTGGTTTCCAAATCCAATCTCTGGGATGTTCAACCTATCTGGTTTTCAGCATATCCATAATAAATATGCATAATTTATTTACATTCTCTTATATACCGCGCTATTCTGCATCAGTGCGGTTTACATTGAACAAACTGAAATTACATTGAACAGGGCATTACAACTTGGAGATAACTATTTTACAGGGAACATGGGCTATGGAGGGTTAAGTGGCTTGCCCAAGACCACAAGGAGCACCTGTGGGACTAGAAACCCCAGTCCTTCCAGCCCGAGGATGCTGTCCTCTAGTGGGATTTCAACCCCCGACCTTCTGACCTGAAGTACCTTGCCCCAACCACTAGGTCACTCCTCCACTCCATGATATATTTGTGTAGGTTGTGCATGTACAATCATTATGAAGATCTTTGAAACCCAACTCCTTGGAAGCATCCCGAGGGATGGTTTGGGGAACAGAAATTGAGGGCACATTATCTTACTATTTTATCTAGGCAGATTAATCCAAAATTATTTTATCCCACATACTGTAGATTTTCCATATTTAGGGTTTCATCAAAAAACAAATGAGAGCTGTATCAGCTGTAAGAAGTTAAATAAAGGAAACAAAATAGCTTGCCATCCTCTGATAGCTCAATTTATTCAATGCAGCCTGTAAACTAGATCAATAAATGGTGAAATTTGATTTTGGCTGGCAATCAAAATTTCATGCTAAGAAGCTTATCCATCATTTACTATGTTCACAATTTCAATCTCTAGTAATACACCTTAAGAATATAAGAATGACCTACTGGTTCACACCAAAGGTCCATCAAGCTCAGTTCCCTTTTTCCAACAGTGTTCAATCCATGTCACGAGTGCCTGGCATATTCTAAAATTAGCCAGTTCCATGCTACTTATCCCCAGGGTTAAGCAGTAGGTTTCTCTCAGCCTACCTTAATAATGGTTTATGGACTTTTTCTCAAGGAGTTTGTCCAAACCTTTTTTTTAAATTGAAAATTTATGCTTAACGAAGACAAGCAAACCAAATTACAAGAAAATACAAGAAATAAGAAAAAAAAAACAATATTCAGGAAATTCCACAAACAGTTTCATAGTTCACATTACGTGGAACAGAATTAAACCCTAGCAGAAGGAGCAAAACAAACAGATATTAGGCACAGAACCAACCCCTTTACTCATGTTATAATAAACAAAAATAAAAAAGTAAAAAGAAATAGGGACAGAATGAACCATTTACCATCCAAAAACGTTTCAAGTTGTAAAGGGTCCGCAAAAACATAATGTATCCCTTCATAAGTAATCAAACACTTACAGGGAAGAAAGTCCCGCCAATAGACAAAACTCGAGGTTTAAGCTGGAGGAAGGACTTTCTCCTCACCTTAGTAAAACAAGAGACATTCGGGGAAGAGAGTGATCTTTTGGCCACAAAATAAGTGGTCCTTTTTATGGAAATAAACATTCAGAATATTCACTTTGTCTCAGGGGCAGCCCAAAGGGGATGCGGGACCAATATGCAGATACTCGGTGCGGGGCCTCATTGCATAAGGGGCCTCATTTGCATAAATATTTGCATGATGCTAACCTGCAGTAACTTTTAGTAAACATGCCTCTTAATGAGTGTATGGATAAAGAAAGACTAACAGATTCCTACATTACTATACTCCAGCGTCAACCGCCAGGCATATCATAACAGTACTACCAAGAGTCATAAAGCACCATGCCCTACCTATCAAAAGGCAACATTGCAAATATTAAACCAATACATCTCAGAGAATACCAATACATCTCCTACTGGAGAAAGAGAACAAGTGGCACTGTCAAATAGAAACTACATAAACAGAATACTTTGGCTCGGTTACCATGCAGAACATAGACCATCACTAAACAAAGTACAAGGGATCACAATTTAGAAATAGGAAGGCAATAATTAAACTGGGAACCCCAAAAGCCAAACTTGGAATGTACAACACCACTGCTGAAATAAAACTATAAGTTAATTTCCACTTGTACTAAACAAAATGCAGACGTTAAAGACGCACATTTCCCAGAGCTGATATATTCCAGTTAATAAATTCAAAATAAAAACTTATTTTTCTACCTTTTGTTGTTTGTGCATTTTATTTTTCAGTTGCAATTGCTCCAGTCATTTTCTTTTGGTTTCTTCTTGTCTTCTGCTATCTCTCCATTGTCTGCTGTCCATTTGTCCTTTCTTCTCTCTTCTAGTTTTTTTTCATTCTCTCTCTACATCTGCTTTAACATACTGATCTTTCTCCTTTTGCTCTTTCTTCCATTTCTTTCTTTATTCCTTTTTCATCCACTCAAATTTTACCCCTCCAACCTCAATCCCCACTTACTCTCCCAATACCTGGCCAATCGTAGATTTTCTTTCCCTCCCACACAAAATATTTTTCCCATCTCCAATTCACTCTCCCAGCCCCATCCCATTCTAGTCCTCCCCCAACATCATCTCCCTTCTAGTTCCAGCCCCACCCAGCATCCGCTCCCTTCTAGTCCGTGCATCAGCCCATTTCCAGTTCTAGCCCCCATCAGCCCATTTCCAATCTTAGCCCCCCATCAGCCCATTTCCAGTCCTATCCTAGCCCCACCATCAGCCCATTTCCAGTCCTAGATCCCCCATCCATTTCCAGTCTTATTGTAGCCCCTCCATCAGCTCATTTCCAATCCTAGCCCCCCATCAGCCCATTTCAGGTCCTTTCCTAGCCCCACCATCAGCCCATTTCCAGTCCTAGCTCCCCTCCACTCAGCCAATTTCCAGTCCAAGCCCCCCCACTCAGCCCATTTCCATTCCAAGCTCCCCTATGAGCCTATTTACAGTCCTAGCCCCTCCATGAGTCCATTTCAATCCAAGCCCTCCCAACAGCCCATTTCCAGTCCTATCCTAGCCCCTCCATCAGCCCATTTCCAGTCCTTTCCTAGCCCCCCCCATCAGCCCATTTCCAGTCCTATCCTAGCCCCACCATCAGCCCATTTCCAGTCCTAGATCCCCCATCCATTTCCAGTCTTATTGTAGCCCCTCCATCAGCTCATTTCCAATCCTAGCCCCCCATCAGCCCATTTCAGGTCCTTTCCTAGCCCCACCATCAGCCCATTTCCAGTCCTAGCTCCCCTCCACTCAGCCATTTTCCAGTCCAAGCCCCCCCCACTCAGCCCATTTCCATTCCAAGCCCCCCTATGAGCCTATTTACAGTCCTAGCCCCTCCATGAGTCCATTTCAATCCAAGCCCTCCCAACAGCCCATTTCCAGTCCTTTCCTAGCCCCACCATCAGCCCATTTCCAGTCCTAGCTCCTCTCCACTAAGCCAATTTCCAGTCCAAGCCTCCCACTCAGCCAATTCCAGTCCAAGCCCTCCTATGAGCCTATTTCCAGTCCTAGCACTCCATGAGTCCATTTCAATCCAAGCCCCCCCAACAGCCCATTTCCAATACTAGCCCCCCAACAGCCCAATTCCAGTCCTATCCTAGCCCCCCATCAGCCCATTTCCAGTCCTTTCCTAGCTCCACCATCAGCCCATTTCCAGTCCTAGCTCCCCTCCACTCAGCCAATTTCCAGTCCAAGCCCCCCCACTCAGCCCATTTCCTGTCCTAGCTCCCCCCTACTCAGCCCATTTCCATTCCAAACCCCGCTATGAGCCTATTTCCAGTCCTAGCCCCTCCATGAGTCCATTTCAATCCAAGCCCCCCCAACAGCCCATTTCCAGTCCTATCCTAGCCCCACCATCAGCTCATTTCCAGTCCTAGCTCCCCTCCACTAAGCCAATTTCCAGTCCAAGCCCCCACTCAGCCCATTTCCAGTCCAAACCCCCCTATGAGCCTATTTCCAGTCCTAGTCCCTCCATGAGTCCATTTCAATCCAAGCCCCCCCAACAGCCCATTTCCAATACTAGCCCCCCCAACAGCCCATTTCCAGTCCTATCCTAGCCCCTCCATCAGTCCTTTTCCAGTCCTTTCCTAGCTGCACCATCAGCCCATTTCCAGTCCTAGCTCCCCACCACTAAGCCAATTTCCAGTCCAAGCCCCCCACTCAACCCATTTCTAGTCCTAGCCCCCCCACTCATCCCATTTCCAATCCAAGCCCCCCTATGAGCCTATTTCCAGTCCTAGCCCCTCCATGAGTCCAGTCCTTTACTAGCCCCACCATCAGTCCATTTCCAGACCTAGCTCCCCTCCACTAAGCCAATTTCCAGTCCAAGCCCCCCAACTTAGCCTATTTCCAGTTCAAGCTCCCCCCCATTCAGCCCATTTCCAGTCCAAGCCCCCCTCCCCATCAGCTATTTCCAGTTCAAGCCCCCCCCTCCACTCAGCCCATTTCCAGTCCTAGCTCCCTCCCCCAGCCCATTTCCTATCCTAGCTCCCCCCCACTCAGTCCATTTCCAGTCCAAGCCCTCCCTCCCCTCCCGAAGAGCCCCACGGCTATCTAAAATGCTTTAGATGGAGCCGGAGAGGCCCCGTCTCCCTCTAACAGCTGCTGAAGTGAAGCGTGCCTTTTTCCTTCACTTTGGCAGCTGTACTAAAGTTTAGAACGCTGCTGCGCTGAGGTCAAAGGGGACTTCCTGTTCTCCGGCGCTCAGTATGGCAGCATTCTAAATTTCAATACAGCTGCCAAAGTGAAGGAAAAAGACGCTTTTCACTTCGGCAGCTGTTAGAGGTGAGCCGGGGCCTCTCCGGCTCCCTCTAAAGTCACCTGCTACAAGTGTAGCATGGAAATGGATATCTTTAATCAATGATTCCAGGAAATTAGTCAAATCTAAATTTGTATCCTCCACTGCCCATGCTACCTAATCCCCTGGACTACCAATCTAGAAGGCAGATAATAAGCATTAGAGACCACAAACATTTTAGATTCAGATATCAACAAAACCTCCTTATAATATTTCCTTAATAAAATTACAGGTGACAGAAGTCAAGTCTTTGGTAAATTCAAAAACCGAAGATTTTTTGACCGAAAAGAATTTTCCAATGACTCGATCTGCCGATGCAAAGAATGGCTGTCTTTAATATTCAGAGAACCTGCTGATTGTAATGACACTACTTGGCCATCCTCCTTATCGAATCTCTGAGTCAAAGCAGTGGTTTTCAAATCATGTTCTTGTACCAAAAACGTTGAGGTCCATCGCATAAATCCATGCAACAAAGAATTAGTTTCTGACATTACCTTCCACATGTCTAACAAAATTACCTATTACTACTACTACTACTACTACTGAGCATTTGTATAGCGTTGCAAGGCATACGCAGCACTTCACAGACACATGTAAGATACAGTCCCTGTTCATCAAAGCTTACAGTCTAGTCAAGACAGACAACACAGTCAAGACAGTTAACACAGTAGCTGTAGACACGGGATATGTCTAGTGGGAATGATGAGGAAACACGAAGGACATCAGGTGGGCCAAGATCCAAAAGCAGCAGCAAAGATGTGAATTTTCAGCCTGGATTTGAAAAGGGCCAAAGAAGGCGCCAGATGTACGGACTCAGGTAGTTTGTTCCAGGAATAACGGGCAGCAAGGCGAAAGGAGTAAAGTCTGGAGTTAGCAATAGAAGAGAAGGGCACAGATAGAAGTGATTTGCCAGAAGAGCAGAGTTCCTGAGGAGGGGTGTAGGGAGAAATAAGAGAGGAAAGGTAGTGAGGAGCTGCAGAGTGAATGCACTTATAGGACAGCAGGAGAAGTTTGAACTGGATGCAGAAACAGATAGGGAGCCAAAGAAGTGACTTGAGAAGAGGGGTAATATGAGCATGATGAGGCTGGTAGAAGATTAGCCATGCAGCAGAGTGTCCCTAGGGCAACAGAAGAAATTTCAGACCCAAAAACTTGTATAGATTGCAATTCAATATATTCCACAGAAGCTTGGGGTGGGACCTGAGCAGAGGCTGAATCCTGCACCTCGCTAGAGCCCATTGGGAAAGTAAGATACTCCCCTCCATTATGTCCAGTCCGGCTTCAGGGTGAATTCCTAATTATTGGACTAAGTTCAATGTTGTCACCGGCTCCCTTTCCATCTCCAACTCCACAAGCACATGCTGGTTCATATGTCCAATAACCACCATGGGAGTAGCAACAGGAGTTAGCGCCTCCTCTTTGCATTATCTTTGATTTTTCACTTCCCTGCTCCCTCGGGTATCTCCCACAGCAAAACTCAAGGCCCCCAGGCCCCAAAGTGGCCCCAAAAGGGCACCAAAGGGGCATACTTCTACACACCCCTTTGGTCATCTGATCATAGGCCATGTCTGCGGCCGTAGGTGGCAGATAGATGTTAAATACAGTCCTGGGTCGTCAAATGATGATGTGGGTGAGAGGGATAGTGCTTCCTCCTAACCAAACAAAGGCACTCCCACAGTCACAGGAGGCAACCAAAGGCACACACTGGATAGCCGAACACCTCCAAACTGCCAGGGTCTTCTGCTCCCACTTATCCAAGCCTTTATTAAATCAAGCTACAGTACTTGCCTTTACCACATCTGGCAATGAGTTCCAAAGGCTAACTATACATTGAAAGAAAAAAATACTTCCTCCTATTTGTTTTAAATATATTACTTGTAGTTTCATAGTGTATCCCCTAGTCTTTTTACTTTTTTGAAACAGTAAATAATCAATTCGCATTTACCCATTCCACTCTACTCATGATTTTATAGACCTCTATTTACATTACAGCACCCTTCAGCTGTCATTTCTTCAAGATGAAGAGCCATAACCGCTAACAGTGGTTATGGAGTGGAGGAGTGGCCTAGTGGTTGGGGCAAGGTACTTCAGGCCGGAAGGTCAGGGGTTCAAATCCCACTAGAGAACAGCAACCTTGGGCCGGAAGGACTGGGGTTTCTAGTCTCACAGGTGCTCCTTGTGGTCTTGGGCAAGCCACTTAATCCTCCATAGCCCATGTTCCCTGTAAAATAGCTCTCTGTGTGCTGTGCTTTCCTGTCTAATCAATGTGTTTATACCTCAAAAATTTCCTGTCATGATTTGACAATTTCCAATCTGTAATCAAACCACTGCTGATCACTGGAAGTAGCGGTATACAAACATATACTAAATAAATAAAATAAAATAACAGTACAAGAAACAAGGTGACAAACCACACAAAGAAAGACAGTGATGATCCTTTATTAGAATGTCAATAAGTCCCACCCTACATGACCATGTTTTGGTAAACAAAGCCTTCATCAGGGGTGTAGGAATCTCAAGTGAAACATAATTGTTCATTAATATTCAAGAACAATTACACGTAAAAAACAATTAATAAACATCAATTGATAAAGAAGAAAAGTTGTAGACAATAAATATAATATAATAAATATAGAATCATAAATATAAATATGAATATGGAAAATGAATATAAAAGTGACAAACCATCATAACAGAGAGAGAGACAGAGGGATGAAGGTGTAAGTAAACATTCATAAAAAATGAATAATACATTATAGAGAAGTCAGTGAAATATAAAAAAATGGAAAATAGATCATTAAAAAGTCATATCTACAAGATAAAAGTTAGCCTGTGCATGGCCACAAACCACAGGTGCAATAAATTATGGTAAAGCAGCACTTCCTGTTTTAGCACTGGGCATTGGAGAGAGGGCAGAAGCAAACAGTCCCATGGCATGAAGCTTGAAGGTAGGCGCCATGGGGCTGTTTGCGGCCATTGCTGCCATTGTACGTCCTGGAGAAGGACAACAGTAGCAGCAATGGGTGCTGCCGGGGTGGTGCAAGAGATGAAGTTCACCCGGGGCACCTCATCTTCTCGCATTGGCCCTGGTGGTCATATAAGTGCAACAAACTGGTTTGTTTTAGGGAAGTTTTCCCAAGTTGTGCAATGGTACACAGTTTTAAAGGATAAACTACAGATACCCACAAAGATGCAGACAGAATTCTTAATTTGCCTATGTAGTCTGTTAAGTGTGCTTTGACTGATATTCCTGTTAATGCTGAACAAGAAGTTAAAAGTGGTTTCATGTAATTTTTTGATATACCGCCCAGGTTGCAGGACATCAGAGGGGTTTACAATCGCTACTGGATACATGCCCTCATCTCCAAAGGGCTCACAATCTATGTGTACCTGAGGCAATGGAGGGTTAAGTGACTTGCCTAAGGCCACAAGGAGTGCCTATAGGGCTAGAAACCCCAGTCCCTCCAGCCTGAGATTGTTGTCCACAGGTGGGAACTGAACCACTAGGCCACTCCTTCACTCCTTCACTCCAAGGGATACCATGGACAGACCTTTATAGATAATGGTTGCTGCCATGTCATGCTTTGGCTTATACTTTTTTTCACACTGTCTCATGCTGATATTACTAGGGGGATTCTTGACATAAAGCTTTTGCTGTGCTCCTCCATTCTCCATCAGTGCTGCTCTTTCTCAACACTGCTTGCACAGGACCCAAGTAATTTGTCATTCTGATGCTGCCAACTATGCCATCAGTTTACATTCTCTGCAATCAGTGTCTCTGTATGTAAATACTAGTCTTCTTTTCTTGATGTTTGAGTCTTCATTCTACTATTGTGGGTGCTGTTTTACCCTTTCTGTGGTGCCTTGGGGTCTTATTCGCTCCACAGTACATTGAAGAACTTACTGCTGCACCTCCTAGCCCCAAATTACCATCCAAGATAACATTTTCCGAGCTACCAAATTATGTATTTTGATTTATATATTACCTCTTTCTCTAGACCCAAAGCAATTTTCTTGTACAATACACATTAAGATATCACAAGAAACCTTCCTAATCCCATCTTGTACATCCAACAACCTTGTTTCAACCCAATGTGTACCAAACATACCAAACTCTCCCATATTCTAACAATGCTCACTCCTCCCCTTACATTTTGACATTTCAATCCACCCTTCTCAATCTAACCATTTAAATTACCCTCTAATAACCCTCCCTGTATAGCATCACGTATATGTCATGCACCGAAGTACTGTTGGCACTTAAATTGATGACTGCCCACTGAATCTCAAAAGCCAAATCTTTGGGGATAATCCCCTCTGCCCACATACAATAAACCCCAGTGCCCAAACTTTTCTTCCTTATTGCTGTTGGGTCTTCCTGAGGATGTTGGTGCTGCTTTGCCCCTCTCCTTGTACCTTGGGATCCTCTTAAATGTATTAATTTCACTAGTTACCATCTTATTGTCCTATAAGTTGTGTTTGGGATTGGTCAGTCAAAGGCCTTTCTGACAGCCTGAGGAAAGTAAAGACAAATATTTTGGCTACATTCCCTTCTTCTTTTCAAAGAAAGGCCTTAAGACCTATCAAGTGATTTTTCTGGCAGAGCATTAGAAAGTAAACTCATTGTGAAATTCTCCTGGGTAAATCTGTACATTCAGGGCTGGTATAAGTATTGGACCCTCTAGATAAACCTTAAGCTTTACGTTCCCCCGCCCCGATTTTGATAATTAAAGTCTACCATCATGATGATTTGAATATCACCTTTCCAACAATATTCCTGTAAAAATACATAATTGTATGTCCCCGTTCTTCCTGCAGGTAGATGTGCGATGGCTCTGAATTTTTGGAGCTGTCAGGATCCATTGTTGTGCTTTGACAGTTGATCTTTGCTGTCCCCCAGAAGGTGCTGCCCTAAGCAACTGTCTAGTCTAATAGTTGGGCCAGCTCTGTGTCTGTGGAGACGGATAATAATTCATGCACTGCCAATTTTCCCACAAAGCTCCAAACTCTATTTAATCCTCAGGGCTTCTATGCCCCACAACCAGAGGATATGGAGTCTTCAAAACAATGTTAGTACCGGTTTACTCTTTTCCCAGTGCCTTGGGGTCACCATGCTGGTGTTGGTGCCATGAGTTCTTCATTTCATTGTTTGTGCTGCTTTGAGTACAAGGTTTGAAACGAGTCTTAGATGAGTCACAATTTATAATGTTGCAACCAATAAATTTAAGCTTAACATTTGAAAGTTCACAGTGCTTTTCAGATCACGGGGTTTAGTGCTGCCACAGATGAACACATTTTCAGATATGCAAATTACAGACTTCATTATACATTCACATCTCTAGCTACTTTTCACAGTTAACTATTATTTTCCTGGTCGTTCATTCCTTGTGCAGTGCTGTCTATTCCAGCTATAAATATCTGTGATAAATCTTGGCTCAGCCATGGGAAACCTGCAAGGGCTTTTATTCTAATTACTAGAATTTTTCACAGTTTGTGTCTGAAGGATTTTCCCCTCCTAGATAGAACTCTGTATCTCATGGACTATCCCGCAAACAATCCTTTTTTTTTGTTTCCTATTATTCTTTACATCTACAATAATGTAGCAGAAGGGTAGATTTCTGCAAGGAGTTAAATTTGAATAAATTCTGTGTGAGCTAAATGCAAATATATCAATAAATAATATCATGAAAAGTAATAGAGAAACAGGATAGCACCTAGTTGCTAGTCATAGGCTTTGCTTCCCTGCAGAGCGGAACACTTATCAGCTGTCTTTTTGTGATTTGACTCTTGTGGAATGTGTCTGTGAAGTCCCTTTATTTCATTAACATTTCCCTTTTCCTTACCATTATTATTTTTTGTGGCTTGCTCTCTATCACTTTATTGTGGATCTATTTTTTAAAAAATTTAGGATATGAGTTACATAAAATGATTCTTAGCTTTTGCCTCCTGGATTTATCTTTTCATAATCAAATGCAATATGTTTGTGAGGGCTTTGACAACATAACAAATAATAAGACAAAAAAGGAAAAACAAGTTAAAGAAACTTACCATTGTCATTGCCCTGTTTGATTTCCTCAGCAGTTCGATCTATTAATACATACAATGACCAAACAACGCACGTGATAGCAATAATGTGGAATGTGACAGAACACACTATCTTTCTTCTCTCACTTGTTGTCATCTGTAGTTTCTCCCACTAAAATAAGAAGAATTAGAAATAATTTCAGTTTGTAACATCACTAAAGAAAACCTGTAGCGGTGTCGGTGCAGACGGTGGCTACTAAAATGATTAGTGGTCTTCATTATAAAGCATATGAGGACAGACTGAAGGATCTTAATATGTACACCTTAGAGGAAAGGCGGGATAGAGGCGATATGATTGAGATGTATAAATACCTCCGTGGCATAAATGTTCAGGGAGAAAGCCTCTTTCAATTGAAAGCAAGAGGGGACATGGGATGAGGGTGAAGGGAGATAGATTCAGGAGTGATATGTGGAAATATTTCTTTACGGAAAGAGTAGTGGATCCGTGGAATAGTCTCCCAGTGGAGGTGGTAGAGATGAGGACAGTAACTGAATTCAAAAAAGCATGGGACAAACAGGGGACTGTTGTAATTGTTGATATGGAAGGACAGACTAGATAGGCCATGTGGTCTTTTTCTGTCATCATATTTCTATGTTTCTATGTTTCTATGTCTGTAATTAACAGGAAGAATATCTACTGTGATGTCAAGTAAGCCTATGCATGAAGAAAATAGAAAACAAAAGAAAAAAGTCCACCAAAAAAGAGATCCATGTTGGCTAAGCATCCTAAAAGAAGATAGCTATATTTTAGGAAATGTACAAAAAAGGGTCACTAGGTTAACACAATCTTACATAATGTAGCCTCATACCCTATATCATCATCTCTACCATGGATTCACAAGCAACGTTTCCCTTTCAGAAGCAGCGAGCAGAAAAGACACGACCTCCCAGGAGGAAATTCATTTCATTGGCATTGGGAGACAAGATTCTTTTTTCAAGAGTGGCAAAATTATGGTTCATTTTATCCATGGAGGTAGGCGTTAGAACAACACTGATAGCCTCTAAAGTAAATTGGACATATTTTTAGAGGAAATGAATATAGGAAAAAGGGCTATCTAGGACAGTGAAACAGTTCTTATGAGGGCAATAATGAATCTATCCAGAGGAGCTTGCAGGCCCATGATTACTTAGTACCTGTAAACTGGGGGCTCCATGGGAGCATTGCCATATTTTAGCTTGATGCTATGAGTATCATGGGTGGCTGAGTTACCTCAGGTAAGCCACCAATGGAAACTCCCAGCACACAGAGAACATATTTTTTATTTTTTCTACAACTTACTTGAGTGATTCAGAACCTCAAACTTTGAATCAGGACTTGCCAAGGAATGAGAACTCTCCTACAATGAGTCACTTGAGCAAGTTTAACTTTTGCAAAATGATCTACTTTTAATTTGTAAACGGGCAAATTCAAATTTTGTAAACAAACAATAACAATCTTTGTAAATGTAGTCAAGTGTTTTCTGTGAACAAATCTTTAAATGATTCTATTCAACAGTGGCACAACATTGTTTCTTTCAAAAGCAGGCAAATATTAGTTAATCAGTTTAAAGCCTGAGAGTAGGGAGGAGTGGCCTAGTGCTTAGGACAAGGTACTTCAAGCCAGAGGGCCGGGGGTTCAAGTCCCACCTGGGGACAGCAATCTCAGGCCAGAGGGACTGGGATTTCTAGTCCTATAGGTACTCCTTGTGGTCTTGGGCAAGCCACTTAACCCTCCATTGCCCATGTTCCCTATAAGTATTAGCGTATGTGTGTCATATCCCCTCGTGTTAAATGTATCTCCCAATTGACTGCTTTGACCCAGTGAAAAGCGGGATATAAATACAGCTAAATAAAATAAATTTCTTTATTAGAAAAGTTCAGTTCTAACACTGTCTTTTATCTGTAAATTTGCAGGTGAATGAGTATTATCATTCAGGTAAAGATAGCTTTGTTTCAAAAAAATTCAACTGCTATTGCACTAGTGTGTTTCAAGAAAAAAAATAGTCTCTGTGATGTGTCGATCATTTATCTCAAATTTTCTTTCCAGGTCTTGCTGCTTTCTTGACAATGGGCGCCTTAGGATCCGCTCTTCTCCAGCGATGTCCAGCTGTAGTCAGGATACCTACACCCTATCTTTAAAAATAAATTTAAAAAAACCTATCCCCCTAGCTCTGTGTGCAGTGACTAGAAAGTATTCCTATCCTTTCTTTCTTTATTCTATTTTTATTATTTGTGAAACTGGCTATTCCCCCCAAAAATAAAAGATAATTAAATTCCCTATCTTTTCCTCCCACAGAACTCTCTGTGCAAAAATCAGTTTTTTCTTTAGGTATGTGCCAGACTCAATCCTCTACAACTGTCAATCAGTTCAGGAAAAACTATACCAGCTTCCAATAAATTCAATTCTTTAAATAAGGCAATGGGGCTTTTTCTTCCACACATTTAATCCTTCACTCTTTCAAACATATACTCTCTTCCTCACTGAAACAGTTCAATATGTTTCAGGATTACATAAATCCTATGAGCAGTACCCTGGTTTAAAACAGCTCACTTTCAGGGTTTCTCTCATTAAACTGGGAGTTTTATATCTTCAGTCTTACTTTTCCTTCAGTGTTTGAAGGACTCCAATACTATGGAAAGCAAGTCATGCATTGTTAAGCTTTTAACCACAACAATGCTCTAAATTAAACTCACTCTTCAACAAATCAATTCAAATTCTCATTCAGCTTGATTTTAAAACTGATTGAATGAGTTACAGGGCCTCTCAAGCCTGCTTTCAGTCACTAAGGAAAAATGTTTCCAGATTTAACTTCAAATTTTCTCACCAGCTTTCATTCCAGCTTCTTACAGATTTCTTCTGTAAATCATTCTTAATTAATTACAATTCTGATATGAATTAACTCCTTTTACAGCTCCTCCATACAGACACCCTCCCTCTGGTATGTCTTACTCCATCAGCCTTTTTTTTCCAACCAGTAACTGAAGTTACTGCAGGTGGACTCTCTTGTTAAAGTGTTCTTACACCCAGCTCTGTATGGAAATAGTGTCTTACTATATTCCAACTCACACAGCATACGTTCAGTGCTCTAAAGCCCCTAGCAGACTTTTGCACACATAAAAGTAATTTTATAAGCCATTTTCTTCAAAGTTTGCTTAGTATCTGTGTTGTTTATTTAGCTAAGTCATGCTTTTTGTCTATTTCCTGTGAGTTCTCTCCTTCTTGCCCAAGGCTCAGCTGGTTCCTACATCAGCTCTGCTGTGTTCATTAACTCCTTCAACACTGTATTGAAACTGCAATCTGATTCCCCATACATTCTTACACAAAACACAAATCCACACATATTCCTTCAGAACCAGTAAAGAATTTTTTGGCATGCTTCCTTATTTGATACTTCATTTGAACTAGCCAGTCTTTCACTTTAAATGTTTATTTGCTTATTTGAGACTTTACTGACCCTTTTCATTTATTTTTAATGTGTTTGTCAGTCTGGGTTTTAAATTTCCATTTTCAATGTCTTTTTCCATTTTATTTGCCCCCCACCCCCAGCACTACCTTGATGCCACTGTAGCCCCAGGCAGCATAAACACGGGACCTGCCCTGATTTTAAAAACATGGCCCAGCATTTTAAAATGTTTTTTCTCTGCCCTTACAGTACCCCTGTGCCTGTTAGCTTATTGTCAAAGAGAAACTCCCTACAGAATTTTAAAGGAGCAGGTGCAAAATGCACGCCAGCCAAAAGTCTAGATGGCGATTTGAAAATGCAGTCCCGTTGTGTACTTTCTGTCCATGACCTAAGTCCGCTCATAAAGATGTGCTTACCCAAATAAAATATTTTCATTACTGCTTCCATATTCTTATAAAGGACATTGACCTCAATGGCCTTTTCATCTTCTTTCAACATAATCCAGTATGTAGATGTGTATAGCTTTTACTTTGAACTGTTATGTGTTTTTCATTAACTATTATGTTTTATCTGCTACATTAGGAATTAACACGTATTAACGACATCCACCTTAATTGCACAATGCACACTCTGCACCATCCCCACTCCCTACCATGAAATTCCACATTTGGGAGGTAATTTTTATAAGAAAGCACATCAAGATGCATGCCATCAGTGCATGTATTTTCAATGACTTATGCACATGGTTGGATTTAACACGCATACTTGTATCAGGCTAATGGTGCATACTCTTGGAGTGAGGGAGCACAAATCTACATGCATAAATTATACAATACTATAACTTAGGGCTGGTGCAAGTGCTTGCACCTAGATTTAATGTGCATTTTCAAACACACCCAGGGCCGTACCAAACCATAAATGTGCCCTGTGTGACTTGCAAACCTGGCAACCCCCCCCCCCCCCATGACAGATTTTTTTTCATTTGTCCTATCCCCCCATGTCCAGGATCTCCCTACCTTACCCCACCTCTGCATGTCCAACCGGCTCCCCACCTCCCCACTACCTGCCCAGTCTGCCCTTTACGTGCCGCCACTTTTCCTGTTCCCTTAGCGGCAGTAAGCAGCAGACCTCCAATTACAAAAAAAGAGGATCTTTCCAACTCCATGCTTCTATGGCTGGTCCACTGTCACTGCCATCACCGCCAAGGGAACAGAAAAAGTGGTGGCGGGGCAAGGGCAGGCCGGGCAGGCAGTGTGGGTGGGGAGCTAAGGCCAGCAACCCTACATGTGCTCCTATTTTGTGTGCCCTGTAGAACTGCACCACTTGCAGAGGTGCAATGCTGCAGTTGCCACTGTCAGTGGGATTAGCATTACCAGAAAGAGATAAATCCCCTGTGTCCCAGTTCTCCTATTTTGTCAGATAATTTACCTTGAGCAGTGGGATGGCAAGCATGTCAGCAGCAGATACAGTGGAGCACATGGTTATCCCTCCCTTCCAAGGTCTAAAGTAGCCGAATGCATACCCACATCCCACAGTGGAGGGGGGCAGGAGCGGCATGGTGTGACTAACTGCATGTGTGCAACTTCAATAAGACCGCCTGCAGCATTGAAGCAGCAGCTGTGCCATGATGGAAGGGAAGGAGGGATAGGTGGGCATGTTGTCCACCATGATCGGTGGATCCTGACACCAGGCTAGTTTGCCAAATGAACGGGCTGGCCCTGGGATCAGGATGCCCTCTCTTGCGCATACTGAGTGGATAAGTACATGTGGGGGGAAAAATATGACACTGAGGCAGGAAGACTATGCAATATAAGAGCCCTTGTCAGAGCAAAAATGACCACACTGCCCCCTCATTTGCCAAATGATGACCATAATATGTGCGTGAACCGGCGAGCCCTCCATAAGTAAGAACTCAGTTAGTTACAACCATCTCAGCCATATGTGAATTCAAGCTAGTTACAGTGATCTGCAAAAAAGCGTAGTTACTGAACCTGTAACAGGTGTTCTCCAGGGACAGCAGGAATCAGTCCTCACTTATGGGTGACATCAGCACTGATGGAGCCCACGTGGAGCAATTCCCCAGCTTTCAAAGAAAACCTTTGGGGTTGCTGCCACTTATGTGTGGTTCTCTTCCCGACCAAGGGTGCCATCATGCTCAGTCAGGTACATAAGCTAGAGCCCTACCAAGCAGATGGCAAGGGAAGGATAAAAAATTAGCAACTCTTCAGGGAAAGTGGGAGGGTAGTGATTCCTGCTTTCCCTGGAGAACACCTGTTACAGGTGAGCAACTACGCTTTCTCCAGGAACAAGCAGGAAGTTAGTCCTCACTTATAGGACTCCCCAGCTACAGGCTACTGAACCTGCAACCCCCCAAAAAATGCCTCCATGAGGCCGTGAGCAGAAGCCTGAGTCCTCGGGCCTTCGAGGCAAGCTCTCGGTAGCCACAGAAGAAGGGTAGGAGGGCAGGAGTTGCTTATACCCTGAACAGATTACAGAGTACAGCCTGGCCGAAGGTGCTGTCCCGGCTGGACTCCTTCTCCAGGCAGCAATGTAAGGCGAAGGTGTTTGCTGAAGACCAGGTCTCAGCCCGGTGTATGTCCACTAGAGGCACTGAATGCAGCGAAGCCACCGAGGCTGTCTTGGCCCGGACACCGTGTGTGGTGATGCGCCAATCCAGCGGGGTGCCTGCCTTCGCCTGGGCGAAGGCGATGCAGTCTGCCACCCAGATAGAGAGGGTGCGCTCGGTGACTGCCTGTCCCAGGCAGTTGGGATTGTAAGCAAAAAGAGCCGATCAGACTTGCGATAAACCTGGGTGTACTGCAAGTAGAAGGCATGAGCCCTCTTGCAATTGAGAGTATGTAAGACTATCTCCGGATTGAAATGGAAGTCCGAGACAACCTTCGGTAAGAACTTGGGGTACGTATGGAGGACCACCCTGTTCCCATAGAACCTAGTTTAGGGAGACTCAGCCATGATGGCCTGGAGTTTGCTGACTCACCGAGCTGAGGTCAGAGCCATCAGGAAGGCCACCTTCCAGGAGAGATGTTGAAGGGAGCATGTCGCCATCGGCTTGAAGGGCAGCTGCGTAAACTGCATGAGCACGATGTTCAGGTCCCACTCCACCGGAGGAGGCCGGATGGGAGGCTTGAAAAGTAAGAGGCTCTGCATGAACTGAGAGAGCAGGGGTTGCCCCAAGATGTGTTTACTCTTGATGGTGGTTAGCTGAGATGGCGCCCAGGTGTAACCTGACCAAGTTGGACTTCAGTTTCTCCTTTGAGAAGTGGAGGAAGTACTGGAGAACATACCGGAGAGAAAAGGAGAACGGGTCGATCTGGAGCTTGGAGCACCAGGTCGAGAAATGCCGCCACTTAAAGGCATAGGCTCACCTCATCGAGTCCTTCCTCAGCGTGAGGAGGACTTCCCCAGGTGGTGCAGCAGGTTAGGGAGACCTGTTTAGCTGTCAGATTGAAAGGGCCAATGAGACCAGGTTCGGGTGGGGCACTTTCCCCTCCTCCTGTGTTAGCAGGCTCGGGGTGCAGCCTAGCGGGACTGGAGGCTGTCAAGGCCACGAGGGAGACATGAGAATCATTGAAGCCTGCTCCCGTGGGACCTTGTGTAGGGTCCTCGCAATCAGAGGAGTGGAATGGAAGGCGTAAAGAAGCCCGGAGGACCAATTCAGGAGGAACGCATCCAGGGCCAACCTGCTCGAGTGTGGAACCAGCCCACAGAAGCGGGAGAGCTGCATGTTCACCGGGCTGGAGAACAGGTCCAAAGACGGAGTCCCCCACTGATCGAACAAGAGGCTGGCCACCTCCAGATCCAGGCATCACTTGTGTGGGCGGAGGATTCTGCTGAGCTTGTCTGCGATGACATTCTCCTGGCCTGGGATATAGACCGCCCTGAGGGTCATGCCCTGGTGAATGGCAAAGGAGGACTGCCTCCCGACAGAGTGCGTCAGAACCTGTTCCCGCCTCCTGGTTTATGTAGAACATGGCTACCCTGTTGTCAGTCTGCATGAGCACTGACTTTCCCCTCAGGTGGTACTCAAAGGCCCTCAGGGCCCACCGGACCGCCTGAAGCTCGAGCACTGCTGCTGAGATTCTTTGGGCGATCACTGTCCCTGGGTGCGGAGGTCACCGCAATGAGTTCCCCAACTCAGCAGGGAGGCATCCATCGTCAGGACGAGCTCGTGCTGCGGGTCCTGGAAGGGCATCCCTCGAAGAAGGCTTCGGGGATCCTACCACCAATCCAGGGAGGTGTAAAGACTGCGGGAGACCCGGATAGAGTCCCGAAGGCAGCTGGAGGCCAGGCTCCATTGTGTCCTGAGGCACCACTGAGCCGCCCGCATGTGCTTGCGAGCGTGGAAAACAACATGGACGGTGGAGGCCATGTGTCCCAGGAGGCGCAACATGGCTCGCACCGGGATCTGGGCCCTGTCTTGGACCTTGGCCACCAGGGCGCGGAGACGATCCGCACAGTCCCGGGACAGGAAGGCGGTTGCCCACTCTGTGTTGAGGAGTGCGCCAATGAAGTCCAGGGTCTGCACCAGTTCAAGGTGTGACTTGGAGTACTTAACTACAAAGCCGAGGCGCTTGAAGAGGAGGATTGTGTGTGATGCCGCTAGGTGGGCTCCCCTGGACGATGCCCCCATGACGAGTCAGTCATCTAGGTAAGGGAAAATGGGTATGCCCTGCTGCCGGAGGTGGGCGGCGGCTGCGGAAAGGCACTTGGTGAAAACCCTCGGGGCAGACGCGAGCCCGAAGGGGAGCACCCTGTATTGGTAGTGCTCTCCCTGCAGGTATTGCCTGTGCTAGGGGTGGACCAGAATGTGGGTGTATGCGTCCCTGAGGTCTAAGGAGCATAGCCAATTGCCCTGCGGGAGGTTAGCAGCAGGACACCAAGCGATAGCATTTTGAACTTCTCCCACACCAGAAACTTGTTCAGGTTCCTGAGTTCGGGGATGGGGTGTAGGCCACCCGTCTTCTTCAGAAAGAGGAAGTATCGGGAGTAGAACCCTTGACCCCAGAGGTGCGGCGGTACCTTTTCGGCCGCCCGCTGGCTGAGGTGGTTGGTTAGCTCCTGTTGCAAGCAAGCCTGGTGTGAGGGAAGTCAAAAAGGCTCCACTGGGGAGAAGGGAGGAGGAAGCCTGTCCAGGTGAAGACGACAACTGTCCCGGACTACCCTGAGGGCCCAGGTGTTTGATGTGATCGACGCCCACTCGGGGGCGAAGAGGGACAGGCATACCCCACAGGCGAAAGTGCTGTGGGGGGCGAGAGGCTATGCCTTCAGCATCAAAACCCTTAAGCGGGCTGGGGTGGCGCCGGCAGCTGGGCTTTGGGCCCTTTAGGCATGTGATGGCCATACGCTCCCCACTTACCCTGCGTGCTGGTGGGCGGTGCGGGGGTGAGCGAGTAGGGCAGAAATCCCCAGTAGGGGAGCCCCTTTCTCTGGAAGAATGGCTTCTTTGTTTGCTGCTTCTTCCATGCCTGGAGCCATGCCTGGTGCCGGGTCCCGATGCCAGCCACCGCCACTCGGGCAGCGGACTCAAACCTGTCGTACATGATGCGGGAGAGGTACTTCGAGCAGTCCGCAACCGACCTCAGGAGGGTCTGGAACCTGAGGAGGTGTTCACCCACAAGACCTGCGGAAAACCCACCAAGCTCCTTGGCAACGTCACGCAGGAACATGCCCATGTAGAGTTGGTAGGCCTGAATGCGGTACGACAGCATGGACCCCTGATAGGCCTTGCACCCAAGGGCGTCAAGGGCTTTGGACTCCCTGCCCGGCGGGATCGAAGAATGTGACTTCAGGCTCTTTTGCTTCCATATAGCAGACTCGACTATTATCAAGGTGTGGGGAAGCTGGGTCTTCCTGAACCCCGGAGCTCGTTGAACCCTATACATGGCATCGAGCCTTTTGCTGACAATGGGAACTGAGGCAGGTGTCTCCCACATGTGTAGGAGCAACCGGGCCAGAATGGGCGGTACTGGGACTGTGAGGGACTCCCGAGGCGGGGACTTGTACTATAAGATGTCCAATTCCTTGGCTCTCGGTTCCTCCTCGGTCTGCGTCTGTAAGTTGAGGGCCCCGGCCATGTCCCGTATAAACACCAAAAATGAGGTGTCATCAGGAGGTGAATGCCTCTGCGATGTAGGGGGGGGGGGACGGAGCAGAAGGCAGATCCCTATGGGCGCGGGTTTCGGGGGAAGTATCCCCATCCGGTTCCCAGTCTGAGAGGTCTGAGTAAGACTCCGAGTCGGGCTGGTCACCCTGCTCTGCAACCTAGGCCCTTCTGGAGCTGTGGGCACTCGCCTTGGAAGACCTCACCTCTGAGGAATGGGGTGGTGAGTGAGACCGATGCCGAGGACCTGCACGAGGCCCACGGCTCTTGGGCATTTCCAGGACAGTTATGGATCCCTGCTTCGAGGGTCCAGCAGTCTCGGGGCGCGGGCCAGCCATGCTGAGCAGAACCATCTTCTGGGCAGCTAAGAAGGCAGAAATGCTGCATTCCAATGCCAGCATTCAGGACTCCCACTCAGGGGTAGGTCCCTGCGATGACGATGCCAGGGTTACAGTGTCTGGTGTGGAGGAAAAGAGAGGGTCCTCACCGGGACAATGCTTAGGAGACCGGGCGCCTTCACCAGAGGCCTCCTTATTGATTCGAGGTACCTTTCAGGGCTGTTCCTTGTCTGACTCTTGGGAACACCGTGGAGGGCTAAGAGACCGAGCATGAGAATGCTCTTGCTTGTCTTGTGCCCCCGACAGCAACTTCGAGGTCTTCTTCTTCTTATGCAGCTCCACTTCAGGAGATCCCTGGTTGGAGTGCCGCCTTGGGCACACAGTCTCAACAGGGGAACTGACAAGCGGTGGGACAGCTGGGGCACCACCGGGGATTCTGGGGCCACCTTACGGAAAATGTCATCGGACTTCTGCTTACGACTTAACAGGGCCTTCGCGGACATTTTCTTACACAACGAGCAGAGCTCCAGGTTATAGTCAGCTCCCAGGCACCGCAGACAGCAGTCATGGGTGTCCGTGAGTGACATGTTTTTTGAGCATCTGTAGCATTTCTTGAAACCCATGGCCATTGGGGCAAAAAGGCCGAAGACTCTCGAGGCCAGTGGTTTGGTGAAAAAAGGGCGCAAAAAGGGCCCGAGGTGAAAATAAAAAGGTTAAACGGTAGAAAAAAAGATGTCTCCTCACCCACAGGGGAACAGGGGTGAAGAGAGGACAGGTAGAGGAATGGTACAACCGGAAAAACACAGGGCCGGAGGCCGAGAAAGAAAGACTTTTTCAGAGGAACGAGGACGTGCGTCTGAAGAGCTCCATGGAAAAAGGGAGACTGAGCAATCCCAAAGGTTTTCTTTGAAAGCTGGGTAATTGCTCTCCGCGGGCTCCATTGGTGCCTACGTCACCCATAAGTGAGGACTGACTTCCTGCTTCTTCCTGGAGAATTGGAAATATTCTAACTGTATGTCATCATAATATTTTAATAGTATGGTCAAAGCTATACAACAAAAAAATGATGTCTGTGCAACTTAGACATAGTAATTTCTGAGAAAAAACATATATGACCTAGACAAGATTAATGGCACCCTTCACTAATATTTGATTGCACAACCCTTGGCATGCATGACAGCCTCAAAACGTTTCTTGTAACGATCTTTAAGTTTTGTACATCTGTCTGCTGCTAGTTTCTCCCTCTCTTCACCTGCAGTTTGTTCCAGCTCATGATGCAACTGTAAATACCCTAAGCTGTTTAATTTCGAATCACCAAAATCCAGATGTAGATTCTTTAATCCTTGTAAGAAATTGTTTGCTGTGCCAAAATCTAATGTGATGTAAACCGCTACTGATCGCTGGAAGAAGCGGTATACAAATGTAACCAAATAAATAAATAAATGATGTTTCTAGGTGCTTTTTTTTACCAATGGCTGATTTCAGCTCTTTCCAAAGGTTCTTGATTGGATTGAGATCAGGACTCATTGCTCGCCAGTTTAAAACTGTCCAGTTATTCCTTTTTAACCATTCTTTTCTACTTTTGGATGTATGCTTAGGGTCATTGTCCTATTGGAGGACCCATGAACTTCGACCCATACCTAGCTTTCTGACGCTAGGTAGCACATTTTGCTCCAAATTACCTTGGTAGTCCTCTGACTTCATGATTCCTTTAATACATTCCAGGCCTCCAATTCCTGAGGCAGAAAATCAGCCCCACAACATTATGGAGCCTCCATCATATTTAGCTGTAGGAAGGGTGTTTTTTTTTCATTATAAGCTTCATTTCTTCACTTGTAAATGCATCGCTGGTCTGCATTGCCAAAGAGCTCAAGTTTGGTTTCATCTGTCCACAGAACATTTTTCCAGAAGGATTGTGGTTTCTAAAGGTGGATTTGGGCAAAGATCAGGCGTGCCTTTTTATTTTTATTTACTTATTTATTTTTTATACCGCGCTCTTTAGAATCAGTGCGGTTTACATGTATACTAACAGGTACTTTTTATTCCCTTGTCCCCAAAGGGCTCACAATCTAAGTGTACCTGAGGCAATGGAGGGTTAAGTGGCTTGCCCAAGGCCACAAGTTTTTATGTCTGTCTTTGAGTAGTGGGGTCCTTCTTGGCCTTCACCCATGGAGTCCTTCTTTATTTAGGGCACGGTGTATGGTGCGGTTTGAAATTACCATGCAAGATTGTTCCAGGCTCTAGAAGGTTCTTGATAGTTCCATGAGCAGGAAAACCTCTTAATAAAATTGTGAACCATAGACATAGGAATCCCAAGGTCTTTGGAGATGGACTTGTACCCCTTTGATGTTTGATGATAATGGCTTTTATGATAGTCTCAGGTAGCTCTCTTGACTTCAGTATTGTGAAAATTGAACAGGGAGTGAACGTGGCTATTTTAAACATTAGAGCCATCGTTCATTGGTTGATTCAAGTCATGTGAGTACTGACAGTTGATCACAGGGGCATCTAATGTTATTGCAAAGGGAATGTGGGTTCTTCTGTTCAAACTGATTTGAATTGTTTATAAGGATGCCAATAATCATATCTTCAAAACAGAAAAAAGTCAAACCATCCAATCCCAAAAATCAATCCAAATTGCAAAACCTCTGATATTTTTGTTGGTGTGTTTGTCATGAAAAGGGGTAACCGTTTTCTTGAGACAAACCTTCCTTTTTATTCTCTTTAAAAAGAGCAATAAATGTTCTAATGAATATTCAAGAATGCTACACAAGCGTACTACATGAAACAATTATTGTAGGGACTTACCTTAGTGAAGCAAACTTCATCATCTTAAATTTGTCTTCCCTTACTTAGACAATTGGCTAATCAGGGGAGACTCCCCTCAAGAGATCAAACTCTTCCTTCATTGCACCATCATGGTGCTCAAATGCCTGGGATTTGTCAAAAAATTCCCAAAGTCTCACCTTGCTCTAACCCAACAAATGGAGTTCATCAGAGCACTCTTAGACACTCAACAGCCCCAAGCTTTCCTCCTACAGGATTGCTGTGTCCACCTTTTCAAGCTGGCAAAAGGGATACAAAAGCACAGCTGAGCAACAGCTCAAGAGATGCTATGACTTTCAGGGCACAGTGCTTCCACGGTCCATGTCATCCCTTACGCTTGATTACATATGCGACAAGCGCAATGGACTCCGTCTTTTCAATGGACGCAAGCAAAGAGGCATCTCAGAGACAAGATCCATATCACCCCTCAACCGATCACGTCCTTCAGTGGCAGTGTTCCCCTCAAAACCTACTTGTCAGGTCACCTTTTCAGATGCCTCCACCTTGATGCACCCTGGCAACGGATGCTTCCACGCTGGGCTGGTGGGCGGATCTGAACAACCTGACCACACAAGGGCTGTGGACACCACAGGAATCTGCCCTGCAGATCAATCTGCTAGAACTATAGGCACGGACAAGTAATCTTTGGGTTTTTCAACCCCAGCTTTCGAGACAACCTGTTCTAGTCAGGACAGACAGCAAAGTTGCCATGTTCTATATCAACAATAGGGGGGAACGGGGTCCCATCCCCTCTGCAAGGAAGCGATTTGCCTATGGTCTTTTGCCATCTCACACTGCATTCACCTCAAAGTAGTGTGCCTCCTGGCAAAACTCAATATCCGTGCGGACAAGCTAAGCTGTATCCTTCATCCATATGAAAGGACCTTGCATCGGGAGATGGCTGCTTGGATCTTCCAGATATGGGGAACTCCACTCAAAGATCTTTTTGCCACGACGCAAAAACACAGCTTCCACACTTCTGCTCCAGGGTTCCGTCACTGCACAGACAGGCCCTGGACACATTCCTTCTCCACTGGCGGCAGGGACTGCTTTATGCATTTCCTCCCATCCCCTTGATACCCAAGATGCTGTTCAAACTACAGACCAACAGGGGCTGGATGATTCTCATAGCCCCATTCTAGCCCCATCAACCATTGTTTCCTCTGCTTCTTTGCCTTGTGCAGACTCAATCATTCAACCTGGGATGTGCACCTGACCTTCTTTCTCAGGACCACGGGCTATGCCGGACAGCATGGCTGCTGAAACGCTAGTGCTCACTGACTTCAACCTACCACAGGCGGTCAAGGATGTCCTTCTTGCATCCTGTAAGGATTCCACCAGACATTCTTATACCTTCAAATGGCAAAGGTTTGCCCTCTGGTGCTTCCCAAAGGACATTGACCACTTTTCTTGCCCAGTGGAGTCGTTTCTACAATATCGCCTCCGCTTATCCTTGACAGGTCTAAAAACTAACTCAGTGAGAGTTTACCTTAGTGCCATTGTGGCCTCTCACAGACCAGTGAATGGACAGCCTATCTCCTCACACCCCGTAGTAGCACACTTCATACTCCTGCTGTCCAAGCTACCCATTAAGTCATCTCCAGTGATCTGGGACCTGAATGTGGTTCTGGCGCAGCTTCTAAAGTCACCTTTCAAAACTTTAGCCACCACTTCACTGAAGTTTCTATCTTGGAAGGTCATCTTCCTTATTGCCCTCACTTCAGCTCATCATATCAGTGAGTTGCAAGCTCAAGTAGCGGATCCCCCCTATACTCAGTTCCACCATGGCAAGGTGCTTCTCTGTACCTATCCACATCCTCCTGAAGGTGGTTTCCTCTTTCCATATAAACCAGTCAGTAATCCTCTCAATATTCTTCCCTAGACCACATGCGTCTCGGGCTGAAGCAGTGCTACACACCTTAGACTGCAAGCATGTGCTAGCTTGCTACTTGGATAGAATTAAGGATCACACAAGATCCTCATAATTATTCATCTCTTTTGATCCTTGTCATCTAGGTCTAACAGTGACAAAATGTACTCTATCCAGATGGATATCAGATTGCATTTCTTTTACTTATGCACTGGCAGGACTCTCTTTGGAGGGTCATGTCACAGTTCACAATGTGCGACTATGGCAACCTCTGTAGTCAATCTCCAGTCAGCATCTATTAAGGAGATCTTTCGGGCAGCTACCTGGTCCTCCATTCATACCTTTGCTATGCAGTACGTCTGGCCAGAGACTCCCATCAGGACACTGTCTTTGGCCAAGCTGTACTCCAGTACTTCTTTGGGACTTAAACTCAACTCCTACCCTCCGCCCAGACTTCTACAAGATACCAGACTACCACTGGGGAATCATCGTCTTCTGGAATCGAGTCCAATGGCCCACAACTCATCCAGCTTCTTCGGCTTTCTCTCTCAGGCATTGCACTTCTCTTCCCCCCATACCAGTCTGGTACTTGGGAGCTAGTGGGTCCCATATGTGAAGAATGCATTCCTGCTTGTTCCTGGAGATAACGTAGTTACTCAACTGTAACAGGTGATCTCCAGGAACAGCAGGAATCAGTCTTCACAACCCGCCCGCCTCCCCTTGGAGTTGTAGTTTTTTTTTAGTTTACTCTACTTCTCAGCTGCAAACTCGAGGAGAGGAGTTGGGAAGGTAGGCACAGTGGAGTGCTCCCAAAGGCTTTCCTATTGGATGCTGGTAAGCGTTCCCATGCAGACTCCGTTGGTGACATTCATCCATATGTGAAGACTGATTCCTGCTGTTCCCGGAGATCACCTATTACAGGAGAGTATCTATGCTTTATACTACCTACACCAGGTAGTATCAGTGTGGTATACATTAGATAAAAACTATAAAGAGAAGAAAAGAACAAGTAAAGCAAAGGATACAAGATAGGGAGAAGGGAAGTGGGAATAAGCAGTTCGGTGCTATCTCTGTCCTTGCTCAAGCAGTCCTGGAAGGCTTTATTGAAAAAATGGATTTTTAGGAGTGCTTTAAATTTCTTATGTGAAGATTCTGAATGTATATGAGTAGGTAGGGAATTCCATAAAGATGGCGCCAAGAAGTAAAATGCTGCATGACACGAGGCTTCCAGATGTGTGTGAGAAACAGGAGGAATGGTTAATAGATTTATATTCTGGTAGTGGAAAGAGTGAGAAGGACAATAAAGAGTCAGTAAAGGGTAGAGATAAATGGGAAGACTAGTATAAAATACTTTGTGAACCAGAATGAGTAACTTAAAGTGAAACTGGTGAGACAGAGGGAGCCAATGATGCTCGGAAAAAGGGAATATCATAGCTGTATCTAGATATGTTAACAGATGAATAGTGGTGTTCTGAACTGATTGCAATTTTTTGAGATTGGTGGATCTGAGACCACAGTAGATGGAGTTACAATAATCGAAGTGGGAAGTAATCAAACATCAATGAGGGTGTGTAAGGCCTAGAAAGAGAGAAAAGGTTTGATAGACCAGATTTGGTGCAAGGAGAAGAGTGCAGACCAGACTAACTTGTTCATAAACTGAGAATGGAGTACCAGAAATGATGCCTATTTATTTATTTATTTAATTAACAACTTTTTTATACTGCTGTATCTACCAGTCACAGCGGTTTATATGGAACAAAAGAACAAGTAACTTACGTTGAACATAGAGAACAATAAATAATTTAACTGAGTGTAACATAACTATTTACATAAAGCTGAATTGATGCTGCATGAGATACATTTGAGGATGTGATGGGAGGGTGGCTAAGAGTCTGTGCCAAAGTGTTCCAAAAAGAGGGAGGTTTTTAGCTTGCGCCGTAATTTGCCTAGGTTTGTGAGGGCTCATATTTCTGGGGTGAGGGAGTTCCAAATGAGCGGTGCATAGTAGGAGAATGCTCTGTTAGTAGTGATATTGTTAGAGTAGATGAAAGAAGTTGGAATTGAGAGGAGGTTGTGGTCAGAGGACCAGTGTAGTTGTTTCAGACTGGGGGTGATATGCTCTCGTGGGCCCGTGCCTGTCATTATTCTGGCTGCAAAGTTTTGTGCAAGCTGTAAGGGTAGTAAGGTAGTTTTAGGGAAACCCTGATATATTATGTTTGTATAGTCCAGGATGGGGGTGATGAGCGATTGGCAAACGTTTCTGAAGTCATTAGAGTCCAGCAGTTGGACGCAGGTGTCATAATGTTCTCATCTTGAAGAAGGCAGCTTTAGTAATTTGGTTAATGTGGTGGTGGAAGCTGAGTTGGTGATCCAGGGTGATGCCCAAATATTTTACATGTTGTTTGACGTGTAGGGTTAAATTGGCCAGACTGGTAGACTTTGGAGGAGTGAAGGATGGGTGTTTGGTTAGGGAGTTAGGTAAGGGAGTTAAGTTAAGTAAGTAAGGGAGCTAACCAGAACAACCGCAATACCTTGAATTGAAGGATCAATGAAAGGGGACGATAAACTCTTTGCAGAAAGATGTTGAAAAAAGGCAGGGGAGAGAATAGAGCCTTGGGGACACCACAGCAACAGAATAGTAAAACAAGAGAAAAAACTCTTCAAAACGTTAGATCAGCAAACAAGGTAAAACAAGTGGCAAAGTCACAAATCCAGTGGGAAATACAAAGTGTTACTCCAGGAACCCTTTGTCGATCAAGAACGGACATATGAATGGCTAAGGACAGGTGAATTGAAACCAAAGGATGAGAGATTGATAGTTGCAGCCCTGGACAGTGGATTATGGATAAGATGGTTTACAGCGAGCAATGAAAAAACTGGCAAAAAAGACATATGTCAATTCTGCAAGAAAGAGCCTGAAAAAAAAACTGAAAACCCATTTATTCTCATTACACTATAACAAAGGAGCAGAAACTAGCCAGACTACACAAAGAGACACAGGTTAACTAGCAAATACAACCATTATATAACTACGTGCCTTGAAGATTAAATTAATGTTTACACCTACAAGCGATATATGATAATTGTAAATATCTACTATGTACATATGTTCTAATAGTTTAACGTTCTAATAATTTACTGTTTAAATATTATACTGTTACCTGTACCTAGTTCACCTGTTCTATGTAAAATGACTTGGTATGATACTACCCATACCATATAACATAATGTTCATTGTAAACCGCACTTGATACTTGTGAAAGAGCGGTATAGAAATAATTGTTAAATAAATAAATAAATAAAACTTCATAGCTGGCTATGAAGTTCTGATGACAGAAAATTTCTATAAAGAAAGGCATAACAAAGTAGAACACGTCGTCCATTGAAAACTCTCTAAACACTACAACATCACAGTGCCTGAAAAGCACTGGGATCATAACCCTATGAGAATTACAGAGAATGAAGAGGTTATGATCACCTGGGATACTCCCATTCTGACTGATAAAAAGAAGGATGCAAGGAAGCCAGACATAGTGGTAAAGGAGAAGAACACCAGAATAGCACTGATAGAGGTGTCAGTCCCAAGCGACTATTCTCTGACTCGCATTGAGAGGGAGAAGATCTTCAAGTACCAAAAAATGCAATCTGAGACAAAGAAAATGTGGCAGAAAGTTACAGTTATTTTCCATCATGTTGGGTGCCAAGGACTAGATTAAGAAAATTTTCAAGCACACCTTCATAAACTTTGCAGTTTTCCGCATCACGATGCATCTTCGTAACTGGAACCGACGTGTCAGCCACCATACTGTGACTTTCTTCAGGGCAAAGTGGTTAAGCAATGGATGTCTGTTCTCTTATATAGGAATCCTCAAACCGGATTGGTGGGATTGAGGAGGGAAATTTGAATTTGAATTTTGAAGGGAAAGTCTGTTGGAGAAAGGCTGGAGATCTCTCTTTTCCCATAGATTAGAGGACTCTCTGGTGAATTTAAAGATGCTCTTCCCATAGAGTTTCTTTAAATATTCTCTTGGGCTTCCGCAGCTAGTATGATAAACTTTGCAGTTTTCTGGGTCATGCTGCGTCTTCCTAACTGGAGTCAATGTTTCAGCCACCAAACTGTGGCTTTCTTCAAGGCAAAGTGGTTAAGCAGAGAGTCTTTAAAGAAACTCAACCTTTTGTTTAGATGTGGCTATATTTTACTCTTTTAACATTCTGGGCCTGTAAACCGCTATGATGTGTTTCACGAATAATGGTAGGGCTTTTATTGAGTAGGTACGCAGAGTATCGAGGGGGTCGGAGTAGCAGCACCTTTTCGTTTGCCTGCTAAAATTGACACATGATCCCCATGTATTAATGAAACAGCCTTTCATATGAGTACCGGCATCTTTTTTTTGTGGGAAAGATGCACTGAATAACGGCATATCAAATCCATATTGATAAATAAAATAAACAAACAAACAGGGAAAGAGTTATCATGGGTTCAGCAAAGGCAAGTCTTGCCTACGAATCTATTAGATATTTTTTTGAAGAAGTAAACAATCATGTAGATAGCAGTGAGCATATGAAAAGTTTTTTTCTTGTGATTTAAAAAAGAATCAGACCTTGTTGATACATTTTCTTGTTTTCTTTCATGGGCTGCTCTTCCTGAATTTCAATCAGGGTCAGATCTTACTTTCTAAGATTAGAGTCTATGATCAGATCATTTTCCAAATGATATAGTTTTGATACATTTTAAAAAACATTTTCATACTCTTTGACCTTTATCTCAACATGCCTTTCATTCCTAGATAACATGTTGAAGTGGGTCAAACAATTGTAATCATGGATCATGATCCAAAAATTGTACTCTAATCTAGGAGTTTCTCTTTATAGCAGAAAAATCTAGTGCACAATATGAGATGTGAATGCAGGGGTGCCTGGGCATTTAAGTGTGTGCAGGGGATGTCATGCCTCTCTTACGCCCCTTCTCTCACCCTACATACTTCCCTCCCCCCTCTCCCCTCACCGACACCTTTGCAGCTCTGGATCACTTTTCTCCTCTTTCAGAGAGGCCTGCGGCTCCCCTTCTGCTAGCAGGGCTTAGGAATCCTGTTGGCATTTCAGGTCAAGTTGACCCACCATTCAAATTTAAAACTAGATACAGACAGATCAATGAACAGATAGACAGAAGTCTTGCCTGCTCCCTCAACAACAAGTGCTTATGCCTGCCCTATGGAAGCTTCTTTTGAGACTTTCCATTAACACTCTTTAAACTATTCTGAGTCACCCATTCCTCTGTGTAATTTCATGTATTCTCCGCATTACCTGAATGTATTACTGCTATCTCCTAAATTTATCTTTGCACTGATAGACCATAGTTAGGAGCATTTACTTTTCCATCATTTGAACATAATGCTGTTACACTGATTAAGACAAACAAAGCTAATCTAAAGGACATGCCTTTAATAAGTTAATTACAGGGCAGAAGCAGTAACAAGATTACCTAATTTTAGTGCCACTGATTGTTCATTATAATTATCTTTGAAGATGAAATTTGTGCTATTGTTGCTATCTGCACAAAGCAGAAAGAAACTCCTACTGATTTGGGGATCTATAATGGTGAGTGCTCATCTGATACAGAAAGAGCAGAGTGGATGGCAGCAATAGGTTCTCTATATCTTAATAATCTTTCTGCTACACTGAGCATGTAGATGTGCTCAGTGTTATCTTCTACTGCCATCTGCTGACTGCTAACAAAGCTGTAGCCTCTACAATTTTTAATGCGACAATAGAGAGAAAACTCGCTAACAGTACTAATCTGTTTTCTGATCTCCCTCTTGTTGTTTTTCCAGTTTCTGAATTATTTACAAGTTGAAATACTTTTACTTGTAACAGTATAAGAGATGTGCAAAGAGAAGGTTATAGTGAGCTTTTGATACCAGAAGCCCCTTCTTTATGTTTGAAAAGAGGGATTACATAGCTTCCAAAGGTCATGTGCAGCAATATCAGCAGTCCAATAAAAAGGTAGCAGTTACTGTAAAAAGAGGTTTTTCCAGAATGGACACAGCTGCATTAGAATTGTCTTTCTGTTTATAAATATGAAGATGCGGTCCAATGTTATTCAACAGTGCCATCTGCCTGCTTCTTCCAGTACTACAAGGTCCTATTTTCAATAAAGCATTTGCTTAAAAAGCTTGGGCAAAGTAGTGTTATTGCACTGTAAACCCATTTGAATGTGCAGAAAGAAAGGTCAAAAAACAAAAATAAGGTAATGCCTTTCTAGTTGACTAGATTAACACTTCGTGTACAACTTTCAGAAGCTGCACGCCTTTCATCAGGTCAAATCAAAATGAGTAGGTAAAGGCAGAGGATGTCGGTTGAATGGATAAATGAATCACAGATTCAATTACAATGCGGATATACACAGGGTTGGAAAAAGGGAGCAATGTGTTAGCTGCATGATAAGAAGGTAACAGAGAGGCAGCTGAATTATGTTTAGCAGCAATTTAAAAAGCCTGGTCTGTTTGAAGACTCTGGTGTTTCTGATTTCAAATATCTTCTGTTTTTGAGTAGTTCTTAATTTCCCTTTTGGTATCCTGATCATAGATCATTAATGTGAAGTCCATTCAGTGGTGCACGGTACACTTCTCTTACTCACCTACAGGTGCATTTATTCTGCACTTCCTCACTACCTCTCCTCTCTCCTCTCTCTCTCTCTCTCCCCTCATTGTGAACTTCACTCATTGTGCAAGTCACTTTCATTTATGTCCTTTCCCTCCACTGCAAATTCCTGTCTCTATGTGCTGCATCATGTTGCACTGCATGCTTGGCATATGTTCTTGAGTTGGTGCATCAGGCTCTCTCTTTGGCTTTATACAAATCCAGATGAAAAACTCATGGGTCAATTTATTAACACCGCTGTGGTGAGTGTTTATTTAAAATGCTGTCCATGTTGTTTAAAAACACCCCTTATATTCCGCACCACTATCTGAATAGGTGGCAGTGTAGAATAAATGTGGCCTTTCTTGCCACGACCGCTATACATATTGCAGCAATATTCACCTGCTAAACATATAGCTAAGCAGTTTAAGTTAACAGTAATTTGTCCTATCTTAAACCACTTAGCTATAGCTTAGAACCCAGCAGAGAGCTTGTAGTTTAAATTTCATAATAAGTCAGAGCCTAGCAGCAGCAAAGAGCTGTAATTTAAATCAAATCAGAATATAATTTAGCATAAAAGGCAAAACAGGGTCAGTACTCTTTGAGCAACATATAAAGTCTTCTAGAGACCCTTACAAAGAGGCCTTCTACCTAGGGGGCAAGAGATCTGTGAAACCTTTTCAATAGGTATTAACATCAGGTGGCAGGTCAAAAGGCCATTTTGAAAGACTCCTTCTATCCAAGCAAGGACTGTTAATCACCCAGGAAGTTGGTCACAGCTTACCTCAGCAGCACAGGACAGGGTACTGTGTAGCAGCCCTCTTTTAATAAGTGGCATTTACCTCCCTCCCTCCCCAACACCCACCCATCCCTGGGATAATCGTAGCTTTATAGGTACTTACACATCTTAAAGGAAAGGAGGGGCTCTCAGGTGAAGCTCGTTATCCAAATCAGTCATACACTAAGGGCCTGAGATTAATTAAGCTTCAGGTAAACAAGGTATATTAAACATATTAGGTACAGTTTTATTAGTATACATAGCAACCCTTAGTAAGTAAAGAACTTAGATCTAAACACAGGCTTAAAACGAAGAAGCAGACAGCAGTCCAGCAGCAAGATGGGGGCTTTCTAGTCTTTTGCATTGAGTGTCACATGTATGATTTTCTCCCAGTTGGTGAGAGGTTTTACGTGTGCACTAGGTGCAAGGAGCTCTTTGCTCTCAGGGAACAAGTCCGTTCTCTAGAGGCTAGAGTAGCAGACTTGGAAAACATAAGAAAGACAGAGAGGTACATAGACGAGACCTACAGGGATATAGTCCTGAAGTCCCACCTCCAGTCTGGCAGCATCCCTGTTGTCATGGAGGAGAGAGGTCACGTGACAGGAGAGCATCACCCTGGTGTGGCAGGAAGTGATCCTGTAACTAGGACCTGTCCTCCAGGTGATGTAAAACCCTCTCACACTGAGGAAGTTTCTCCAGGGCCATGTGCCCATGAGGGAAGGGTTAGGACAGCTGTTATAGTTGGTGTTTCGATCATTAGGCATGTAGACAGCTGGGTGGCTGGTGGACGTGAGGATCACCTGGTAACATGCCTGCCTGGTGCGAAGATAGTGGACATCACGCACCACCTAGATAAGGTCTTAGATAGTGCTGGGGAGGAGTCTGTGTCTTGGTACATGTCGGTACCAATGACATAGGAAAATATGGTAGGGAGGTTCTGGAGGCTAAATTTAGGCTTTTAGGAAAGTTGAAATCCAGAACTTCCAGGGTAGCATTCTCCGAAATGCTTCCCGTTCCACACGCCGGACCCAAAAGGAAGGCAGAGCTCCGGAGTCTCAATGCGTGGATGAGACAATGGTGCAGAAATGAGGGTTTTGGATTTGTCAGGAACTGGGGAACATTCTGGGGAAAGGAGGGGCTCTTCCGAAGGGATTGGCTTCACCTTAACTGGGATGGAACCAGGCTGCTGGCATTAACCTTTAAAAAGGAGATAGAGCAGCATTTAAACTAGATAATAGGGGAAAGCCGACAGTCACCCAAGAGCAAATGGTTCGGAAGAATGTATCCTTGAAGGATACTACCAAAAGTAGAGAGGTTCCAAAAAAGAGTAAAGTAGCCCAAATGCCCTCGAGTATAGAACAGACAGAGCTTAAAGATCCCAAATTACCCATTTCTACCAATAGCCAGATTAATATTAATAAAATACAGTCTCTAAAATGCTCGTATGCAAACACTAGAAGTCTAAACAATAAGATGGGAGAGTTAGAAAATATAGCACTAAATGAGAGGTTAGATATGATTGGAATATCAGAGACATGGTGGAAGGAGGACAACCAGTGGGACACTGTGATACCTGGGTACAAACTATATCGTAATGATAGAGCTGATCAAATTGGTGGAGGGGCTGCGCTCTATGCTACAGAGGACATTGAGTCAGAAAGGATTAAAGTTTTGCAGGAAACAAAATTTTCTGTAGAATCTCTATGGATTGAAATTCCATGTAAAAAGGGGAAGGCGGTGGCAGTGGGGGTGTACTATCGACTACCTGGCCAGAATGAACAAATGGATGATGAAATGCTCAAAGAAATCATGGAACCTAACAAAAGTTACAGCGCAGTAATAATAATGAGTGATTTCAATTACCCCGGTATCGACTGGGTCAGTGTCATGGCAGGACATGCTAGGGAGATAAAGTTCCTAGATGAAATAAATGACTGCTTCTTGGAGCAGCTGGCTCATGAACCGACCAGAGGGGAAGCCAAATTAGACCTAGTCCTTAGTGGAACACCAGATCTTGTGCAAGAGATAAAGTTGTTGGGGCCACTTGGCAATAGTGATCATAGCATGATCGCGTTTGATTTAATTAGTGGAGGAGGGATAGTAAGGAAATCCACAGTGCTACCTTTTAACTATCGAAAGGGAGACTATGATAAAATGAGGAAAATAGTTAAGAAAAAACTAAAAGGAGCAGTTGCAAAGGTTAAAGACTTACATCAAGCTTTGGTGTTGTTGAAAACTACTATCTTGGAAGCCCAGACCAGCTGTATTCCACACTTTAAGAAAAGTGGAAGAAATCCAAAAAATTGCCAGCATGGTTTAAAGGTGAGGTCAGAGAGACTGTTGCCAAAAAAGCATCTTTCAGGAAATGGAAAAAAGAGCCAAACAACGAAACCTGGAAACAGCACAAGCACTGGCAAGTCAAATGCAAGGCATTGATAAGGCAGGCAAAGGGAGAATTTGAGAAGAAGCTTGCTGCGGAAGCAAAAACACAAAATAAAGACTTTTTCAAGTACATTTGTAGCAAAAATCCTGTGAGAGAGTCAGTTGATCCATTAGATGATAGAGGGGTTAAAGGGGCACTAAGAGGCAACAAGGCAAAAGCGGAGAGACTGAATGAATTCTTTGCTTCGGTCTTTACTGAGGAAGATGTAGGGATGTTACCCATGACTGAAGTGGTATTTAAAGGTGCGGAAGAATTGAAGGAAATATCGATACATCGGGAAGATGTATTACAACTATTAGATAAACTGAAGAGTAGCAAATCACCTGGGCCGGATGGTATACATCCAAGGGTGTTGAAAGAACTGAAATATGAGATTGCAGACCTACTATTAGCAATCTGTGAATTTTCATTAAAATCATCTGTAATACCTGAAGATTGGAGGATCGCCAATGTAACGCCAATTTTTAAAAAGGGTTTCACAGGTGATCCGGGAAACTACAGACCGGTGAGCCTGACGTCAGTACCGGGAAAAATGGTAGAAACCATCATAAAGAATAAAATTACTCAGCATGTAGATAGTCATGGCCTAATGGGAGACAGCCAACATGGCTTTAGACAAGGAAGATCTTGTCTTACTAATCTGTTATGTTTTTTTGAAGGTGTGAATAAACAGGTGGACAAAGGTGAGTCATTTGATACAGTGTATCTGGACTTTCAGAAAGCCTTTGACAAGGTCCCTCATCAGAGACTTTTGGCAAAACTAAAGAGTCATGGGATAGGAGGCAGTGTACTATTGTGGATCAGGAACTGGTTAAAAGATAGAAAGCAGAGGGTAGGACTAAATGGTCAATTTTCCCAATGGAGAAAGGTGAATAGTGGTGCACCCCAGGGATCTGTGCTGGGTCTGCTGCTTTTAGACATATTCATAAATGAGCTGGAAAAGGGAATAACGAGTGAGGTTATCATATTTGCAGATGACACAAAACTATGTAAAGTTGTTAAAACCCAAGAGGATTGTGAAAAATTGCAATAGGATCTTGATAAATTGGAAGACTGGGCATCAAAATGGCAGATGAAATTTAATGTGGACAAGTGCAAAGTTATGCACCTAAGGAAGAACAACCCAAACTATGGTTACAAGATGCAAGGTTCCACATTAGGAACCACCACCCAGGAAAAAGATTTAGGCGTCATTGTGGATAACATGTTAAAACCCTCGGCCCAGTGTGCAGCAGCGGCCAAGAGAGCAAATAGAATGCTAGGTATCATAAGGAATGGAATGGAAAATAAAACAAAAGATATTATAATGCCTCTATATCGTTCCATGGTGAGAGCACACCTTGAATATTGTGTGCAATTCTGGTCGCCGTATCTTAAAAATGATATAGCGTTATTAGAAAAGGTTCAGAGAATTGCCACCAAAATGGTAAAGGGGATGGAAGGATACTCCTATGAAGAAAGGCTAAAAAGGTTAGGGCTCTTTAACCTGGAAAAGAGACAGCTGAGGGGAGATATGATAGCAGTCTATAAATTAATGAACGGAGTGGAACGGGTAAACGTAGATCGATTGTTTACATTATCAGAATATAGAAAGACTAGGGGACATACAACGAAGCTACATGGTAAACTATTTAACACTAATAAAAGAAGATATTTTTTCACTTAATGTGTAATCAAACTCTGGAATTTGATACCGGAGGATGTAGTAAAGGCTGTTAGTGTAGCTGGGTTTAAAAAAGGTTTGGACAAGTTCCTGGAGGAAAGATCCAAAAACCATTATTAAGAAGGGACCCAGGATATCAATGCTTGACCCAGTACAAGCATTGTGGAACCTGTGTCTTTTGGGGAAACTGCTAGGTACGTATGACCTAGATTGGCCACTGTTGGAAACAGGATACTGGGCTTGATGGACCTTGGTCTGACCCAGTATGGCATATCTTATATTCTTATGTTCTTATGTTCTTATGGATAGCAGTCGGATATTGCCACTATCTGGATAGCTGGGCGAAACACTCTTGCTGTGACTTCGCTCTGCCCAGGTACTATGGAGGGAATTTTATAACAGGATGCCTAGGTCAAGTGGGCAGGAAGGCACCTATTTTACGTCTATTTTATAGAGACTCAAAGGGCTATGTTTACTAAGGACTCTTAAGGATGAAACTGTAGTATATGCAAAGGGCATTAAAGGCATTAAAGTCTGGGGCGGGGAAGAGGCATTCCTTCATACAGAGCACTAGCGGCCAATTAGTGGACGTTAAGTGGACAGTGGATGTTAAGAGTCCCAAGCATGCAGGTTAACATGCGGTAAGAACAGTTGCCTTAGCACGGGATTAGGGAACCTATGGAGAAGTCAGGAGAGAGGTGCTGGATGGGAACAAAGGGAATTGGTGATAGACAAGTCACATTCATATGTCACATATGTGTGAGACAGTGAGTGTGTGGATAATGTAGGAGGTAGTTGAACTGTATCATTGAGGGTGCTCATGTAATTCACTGTGATGCCAGTGGTGGCATAGGATTGGGTAGAAGTATGCCATGGAGTAGTGTCATCAGGTGCCCCCAGTGGCCAATGGCTGTAAGGGCATGCTGAGCATTTTATTATTTTTAAGGAGCAATGGCTCTTTAAGGCCAAGTGCAGTTTGGTCCTTGGAGTTTTGGCTCCTTGTGAGAACAAATTATATAAGCTAAGAGTGGAGGGTAATAAGGCTTTATTTCCCCTTTAACGAAAGGGTTCACTAAGACATAAGAAAATAAAGATAGTCCTTCTTTATAAAGGGTTCCACCAAATAAGCAGGCAAACAACTGTTATAAGCTTCACAATTGAATGCAGGGTTTAACTCAGGATTCCTTCATTCCAAAGTAAATTAAACAAGCAGGCAAAACAAACTGTTATAAGCTTCACAATTTATTGCGGGGTTTCTCTTATATTTACAGTTCTACTAAGGACTCAAGACTAGTAGTAGCACAAAAAGTACAAGCCATGGATTCATCTTGAGGAATGGGAATAGTATTCTCAAACTCTATTTCCATGGACTCTGCGTCACTGGCTTCTCCCTCTGAATAAGTGCTTTCCCTTGCGGCTACAAGTTTACAGGGTCTGTCCCTGTTTCTTTGCTTCCAGTAAGACTCTTCTGTTAAGCCCTTCGGTATTGTTTTGAAAAGCTCTGCTTTGTTCCCTCTTCTCATGTACTGAGCGTCTGCTTTATCAGAGTTTCTAGGAGCAAGGCTTTCTTTTAAAAGTAAAGAGCCACCATACCTTGGCTTCCTGCAACTGCTACACCTGGAGCTTTCTCTCTGACGTGCTTCTCTCTGGAGACAGGTTTTCTTGTCCAGTGCTTTGCCTTCCTGAAGCCCAGGAAAACCTGGTGAGGAATCCCAACCTCTGTGCTTCTGTGTAAAGGTAGCTTTGCTATAGGAACCTCTCCTCCTTGTACCTTGTAATCCTGGTCCAGCGAACTCAGGTGAAAATGTAGGCTTCTCTTAAAGCATGGTTCCTTGGTTTTCTGTGCTCCTCTTTAAGCTGTTAATGCTCTTGTTGTGCTGCTTGATCCAGCTACGTTACTTGGGCTGGGAGTGTCACTCCTTCCAGCCAAACTGCTTCTCCTGGCAGCCTCTCTCTGGACTCTGTCTCTCTGTGCTCTGCCCCTTTGGACTCTATCCCTCTGGATAATCTCCATCTGGATTCTGTCCCTCTGGGCTTGCTCCATGTGGACTCTCTCCTTCTCCACACTCCTTCTCCTTCCTTCTGGCTGAACTGCTGCTGGCTGAGTTCCCTCCGAGTGGATTCCTCCTGGCTGGATTCCTTCTTCCTTCTGGGCTGCCTTTCCTTTATAAAGGCATTTTACCTTTGAAACTCCCAGGCTTGCCTTCAGGTGCAGCTGGTTAACTCTCATACAATCAGTGGCTGGGCGTGTTGACTCAGCCTCTGTAGGATTACTCCTGCCCCCTCTAGCTGTGCTGCGAGGTAATTGCATCTTATGCACATCCACAGCTCTATGAAAGACAGGGTTTTTTCTAAACCTGCACCTTCCATGGCTCCAGCCTCATGACACATCCCCCGTCTTAAAATATTACGGGCTGAGTTTTCATCTTTACTACAGCACGTAATCCTTGACATTGCATCTGCGTTATAATGCAGCTTTCCTGCTCTGTGTTCTACTTTGTGCTCGTATGGCTGAAATGCCATGTATCATCTGGTTAGGCGACTATTATTGTTTCTCATGAGGCTTAACCATTTAAGCGGGGCATGGTTTGTAATAAGAATAAATTTCCTTCCTGTTAGGTAGAATTTTAAAGACTCTACTGCCCATTTTATAGCTAAGCACTCCCTTTCAATTGTTGAGTACTTTTTCTCAGCTTGAGACAACTTCCTGCTTAGGAACATGATGGGATGTTCAGCACCCTCCTGCACCTGGGAAAGGACAGCCCCTAAGCTGATTTCCGAAGCATACGTCTGAAGCAGGAATTGTTGGCGGAAATCCACACCTCGCAATATTGGTGCCCTGCACAACTTCTCTTTTAATTTCTGGAAGGCTTCATCTGCATCTGATGTCCAGTGAAGCGCGTTCGGGGTGTTTTTCTTCAACATTTCGGTGAATAGCGCTCTTTCCTCTGCGAAGTGGGGAATAAAGCGCCTGTAATACCCAATAAGGCCCAAAAAGCTTCGCAGTTCCTTTTTGTTTTGGGGAACGGGAAAATTTCTTACACTCTGCACCTTATTCAATAAGGGACGGACCGTACCACGGCCTTCCAGATGTCCTAGATATTTGACTTCTGGGGCGGCAAACATACATTTTTCGGGATTTAGAGTTAAACTCGCTTGTCTCATTGCTGTTAACACCGCTCTTACTTGGAGCAAGTGTTGATCCCAGGTGGCGCTGTGGATGACTACGTCGTCCATATAGGCTGTGGCATAATTTTGGTGAGGACGCAAAACTATGTCCATTAACCTCTGGCAGGTCGCAGCTGCTCCGTGCAACCCAAAGGGCATTCTCCTAAATTGAAACAGCCCAAGTGGAGTGCTAAAAGCTGTTTTGGGGCGTGCTTCTCTGGTCAGGGGCACCTGCCAATATCCTTTGGTCATATCCAAGGTCGTGAGGAACTTAGCTTGACCAAGTCTGTCTAGCAGCTCTTCTATTCGGGGTATTGGATATGCATCGAAGGTGGATATCTCATTGACCTGGCGGAAATCGATACAAAATCTCATGGTTCTGTCTGGTTTGGGCACCAGAACAATTGGACTATTCCACGGACTTCGTGATTCTTCGATGACACCCATACGTATCATCTCTTGTACCTGGGTTATGACTTCTTGCCTTTTCGCCTCCGGCAAACGATAAGACCTTTGCCTAATAATTCTTCCGGGAGGTGTAATTATTTCATGTGCAACCAAAGTCGTTTCTCCTGGAAGGGGTGTCAGTACATCCTTGAACTCCCCCAATTGCTTGACAATAGCTGCCACTGTACTGTAGAGAGTTTATCGCTAATGCGCGGCTCAGGATTGGTTTTGCAGTCGGACAAAAGTGGGCCCAGATCTTCATCCGGTTGCTCTCCCGCTACTGCTACAAAACGTTTCATCTTACCTTGACCAGTGGAGCCGAACCCTCCAATCCCTCGGCTCGTGGGGGTTACCATAGCCACTTCCTCTAGGATCGGGAAACCAACCCACTCGCATATTAGCTGGGCGATGCGATCCCCTGTTTTCACCTCAAAATCTTCGTCTGCGAAATTAAATAGCAGGACCTTTATGACGCCTCTGTAGTCTGGATCCACCACTCCAGCGCCTACATCAATAAAATGCTTGGAGGCCAAGCCCGAGCGGGGCGCAATCCTACCATAGCATCCTGGTGGCAGCTCCAGTTGAATACCGGTGTTAATTAAAGCTCTGCCGTGCCTGGGAACAATTTGAATTTCTGCGCTATACAAGTCATACCCAGTGGCCTGGGCCGATGCTCGACAGGGACTTCGAGCTTGCCTGGAGGTCTTACAAAATTTTAAGGCGAACTTCTTTACAGGCTCCTCCTGTACTTTGAGTTTGGGTCCTTTAACTTTCCCTAAGAGGGGACTAGGAACTACCTTTCCCTTAGAGGGAGTGCCTGTGGACATAAAAGCTTCTCGGGGTGTTAAGCCTTCCTCTAAGCCTCTTTTAAATTGGGACCAGCCCCTGCCCAAGACTACCTCCTGAGGTAACCTGGGTACTACAGCAACCAACATTTTTCTCATTATTCCCAAACCTCTCACAATCAGGTTATATACAGGGTAAAATATGGCAGCACCATGAACACATTTTATCTTCACTTTACCCTCTGGTTGATCTGGTGTGGATTCAGCTCACTCTTTAATCACAGACCAGAGCTTGCAAGAAATCAGTTTGATCCGTGCCAGAGTCAAGAAGAGCTTTGGCAGCAACCCCTTGTACAGTCACGTCCAACACAAACCCTTCACATAGTGTTTTTCTGTTCTCGTCTATGAGAGCAGTACGTGCTTGGCACTCACTCCTTATGTGACCCGTTTTCCCACAGGTAAAACATCTTTTATCGTGACTCCTTAATACAGCATTAACATTTTTCATATCACGGGTTTTACAATGTGAGAGACTTCCTGATGACTGCTTGAACGCACCCACTGCCGTCTTTGAAACTTCCTCAGTTTGTTGGGTGGCCAATTCCGCCTCAAAATATCTCTCTGTCAAGATAATGGCCTCTGCGGTGGTGTGCAAGTTCTGCAGGATAAGGAAGCTCTGCACATTTTTGGGTACTGCAGACATGAATTGCTCTAGGACTATCACATCCATTAATGTTTCAACCGTTTTCTCATCAGGCCTTAGCCACTTTGCGGCTAAACGTCTCAGCCTGTGTCCCAATGCTTTTGGGGTCTCACCTCTTTTAAGGTGTGCGGCCCGTAGCATGCGGTTATACATGAGGGGAGTCAGACCCAAGTGATCTCTGATGGCCTTCACTACCTCGGTATAATCATTTGCTGACGAGGTGGGCACTGCTCTATAGACCGACAGCGCCTCCCCTGTGAGAGAAGCTGCCAGTCTAATAGCCCACTGTTCTTTCGGCCAGCCTACCGAACCTGCTATCCTTTCGAAGGAGTCCAGGAAGTCATCGATGTCATCGGTAACCGCTAACTTCCCTAAGGTTAAAGAATCATAGGACCATTGTCCTACCGGACAGTTGCCCAGTCCAGAACACTGTCCCAGATGACTGGAGGCTGCTTCCTGCACCTTTTGTTGATGGGCCATCCAAGCCTCCATCATCTGCAAGACAGGTTTTTGTTGCTCTTGCAGAGCCAAGACTGCTTGCTGCTGCGTTTTACAAGCCATCCATGCGAACATCTCTTTCTGCTCCATGTTGATGAGATTTCCTAGGGAAACACAGAAAAAAAAAACAAGTGTGGTCTGATAACACAATCAGCCCCCTTTCTTTTTTTTTTTTTTTCAAATTTCAAACCAGCATCCAAAACAGGTCATGCCCCTCTACCTTTTACCTGGTAGAAGTGTTGAGTCCAACTTCGAGAAAAAAGGACACTGCTGCTCTGCGGCGTAGCACTCTGCGACTGCTGCCAGCAACACCACGGCCTTCCTTTCCGGATTTCCTTCTTCCGGTCCGGGTTTTCCACTTCCAGTCTGAGTTTTCCTCTTCCGGTCCGGGTTTTTCCTCTCCCGGTCTGGGTTTTCCCCAGCTTAGTACTGGTGGTTTCTTCTTTTCCTGTACGTCTTAGGGCGGTATCCTTATCCGAACAACTACGCCATTATGTTGTCAGGTGCCCCCAGTGGCCAATGGCTGTAAGGGCATGCTGAGCATTTTATTATTTTTAAGGAGCAATGGCTCTTTAAGGCCAAGTGCAGTTTGGTCCTTGGAGTTTTGGCTCCTTGTGAGAACAAATTATATAAGCCTAGAGTGGAGGGTAATAAGGCTTTATTTCCCCTTTAACGCAAGGTTTCACTAAGACATAAGAAAATAAAGATAGTCCTTCTTTATAAAGGGTTCCACCAAATAAGCAGGCAAACAACTGTTATAAGCTTCACAATTGAATGTAGGGTTTAACTGAGGATTCCTTCATTCCAAAGTAAATTAAACAAGCAGGCAAAACAAACTGTTATAAGCTTCACAATTAATTGCAGGGTTTCTCTTATATTTACAGTTCTACTAAGGACTCAAGACTAGTAGTAGCACAAAAAGTACAAGCCATGGATTCATCTTGAGGAATGGGAATAGTATTCTCAAACTCTATTTCCATGGACTCTGCGTCACTGGCTTCTCCCTCTGAATAAGTGCTTTCCCTTGCGGCTACAAGTTTACAGGGTCTGTCCCTGTTTCTTTGCTTCCAGTAAGACTCTTCTGTTAAGCCCTTTGGTATTGTTTTGAAAAGCTCTGCTTTGTTCCCTCTTCTCATGTACTGAGCGTCTGCTTTATCAGAGTTTCTAGGAGCAAGGCTTTCTTTTAAAAGTAAAGAGCCACCATACCTTGGCTTCCTGCAGCTGCTACACCTGGAGCTTTCTCTCTGATGTGCTTCTCTCTGGAGACAGGTTTTCTTGTGCAGTGCTTTGCCTTCCTGAAGCCCAGGAAAACCTGGTGAGGAATCCCAACCTCTGTGCTTCTGTGTAAAGGTAGCTTTGCTATAGGAACCTCTCCTCCTTGTACCTTGTAATCCTGGTCCAGCGAACTCAGGTGAATGTAGGCTTCTCTTAAAGCATGGCTCCTTGGTTTTCTGTGCTCCTCTTTAAGCTGCTACTGCTCTTGTTGTGCTGCTTGATCCAGCTACGTTACTTGGGCTGGGAGTGTCACTCCTTCCAGCCAAACTGCTTCTCCTGGCAGCCTCTCTCTGGACTCTGTCTCTCTGTGCTCTGCCCCTTTGGACTCTATCCCTCTGGATAATCTCCATCTGGATTCTGTCCCTCTGGGCTTGCTCCATGTGGACTCTCTCCTTCTCCACACTCCTTCTCCTTCCTTCTGGCTGAACTGCTGCTGGCTGAGTTCCCTCCGAGTGGATTCCTCCTGGCTGGATTCCTTCTTCCTTCTGGGCTGCCTTTTCTTTATAAAGGCATTTTACCTTTGAAACTCCCGGGCTTGCCTTCAGGTGCAGCTGGTTAACTCTCATACAATCAGTGGCTGGGCGTGTTGACTCAGCCTCTGTAGGATTACTCCTGCCCCTTCTAGCTGTGCTGCGAGGTAATTGCATCTTCTGCACATCCACAGCTCTATGAAAGACAGGGTTTTTTTCTAAACCTGCACCTTCCGTTGCTCCAGCCTCATGACAGTATCCACCATGGCCATGATGTAGGCATAGAAAGAATGCCTGGGTGGCAGTAGTGACCTGCACATCAGCTGCAGGTGAGGTGTGAGTGATATGCCCTAATGAGTAAAATGCTACAGTGTGGGCCAGGGTGTAACAGCTAACAGGACAGTACATAATGGGCATATGCTGGTGAATGGGCAAAGGATGAATTGGGGTAGATGTATTTTATTTATTAGAACTTATATAGTGCCACTTCCAAAGATCAGTGGCGGTTTACAGAGAACAAAACTGGAAATTTACATTATAACTTTCCAATACAGAATATATGCCGACAACATCATGGTATATGCCCCACTCAAAATAAACAAACCTGACCTCTCTACCATAACATCGTGTGTGGAAGATATGATCACTCGGCTCAACAAAAACAACCTATCTATAAACTACAAAAATACAGAAGCATTCTTTGTTACAAGACATACATTCTTTGTTACAAGACATACATCATTCACCCCACTAGAATCAATCAACATACAGCAAAGACCCATAACAGTAAAAAAGGAGATCAAATACCTAGGAATCATCATGGACCAGCAACTCACCATGCAATCCCACATAAAAATAACCACTGCAAATGCATACCCTAAAATGAAAATCATTTGGAGGCTTAAACCGATCCTTGACCAAGACCACTTATGTACCATCTGCCAGGCAACAATCACTCCAACACTTGACTACTGCAACACAATTTATCAGGGGCTCCCAAAACAAACCATCATGCCACTCCAAATAGTGCAGAACAGAGCAGCACAAATCATCACAGGAACACCCATGTAACAGACCTGATAAGATAAATAAAACGTTTTACATGCTTTTATGGTGGCATGAGCAATTTAAGGCCCTGTATATGTATGTTGGGGTCGAACACAAACAGCCAAAAACAAAAATAGAAAATCCCTAAATAATTTTAGGGGAAGCCCAGAAAAGCTCCAACATTTTGGTGACCCCGCATGATTTTGGTGACTCACAGCACAGTGACGTCACTGGGAAGTGTTCTCCCGTGTTTGCTGGACGAAGCACAGGTCAAGAAGGAGGTAAGCGTGATTTTGAATTCATGCAGAAGAAACGTCAAGAGGATAAGAGACGTTTTTCTTATATATATACATATTGTTGTTTTTCACTTTGCATAGGTATAGTAATTAGTAGGAAATTCTGCATAAGTAGGATATTGTATACTAGTTAGGATGTTTAAGAAAAAGACAAAAGAAACTGGTTCTGACACTAGAAAAGTGGATGTACAAGAGCAGACTGCATTACAGAAATTTAGTAAGAGATATCCACTTGCTGCTAAAACTTTAGAACAGTTCTGCAAGAAGTGGCGTAACTGGGCACTACGGGACTCCGCTTTTGCCTGGCCAGCAAGCGGTACTCTAGACCCACGTTCGCTACATGACTTGCAAACTAAGATAGAGAAGGACAAAACAGAACAGAAATTAGTGCAATACTTACTACATGTTACATTATGGATGGAGGTAGCAAAAGAAGGTGGTGAGGAGCCCCCTCCTTATAATCCCACACATAATCTGGAAGAAACAGGACTATATCCTACCTTAACTGTAGTTGCAACTATAGGATACCAAGACCCTATTCCTATAGATCAGGAACCTAAACAATCCAAGGGGACCCTCCACAGTAACAAAAAGGAGACCTCACCCGAAAGGAGATTTTATAATCAAATGCCCCCAGGAGTGATAGAAGATCCTGAGATGAGGGCAGCGGGAGAAGATATAGGGAAAGAAAAAGAAGAATGGGCAGAGATATCAGGGACAATTAAATTAAGTGGAGGAGTGGCCTAGTGGTTGGGGCAAGGTACTTCGGGCCGGAAGGTCGGGGGTTCAAATCCCACTAGAGGACAGCAACCTTGGGCCGGAAGGACTGGGGTTTCTAGTCCCACAGGTGCTCCTTGTGGTCTTGGGCAAGCCACTTAACCCTCCATAGCCCATGTTCCCTGTAAAATAGTTCTCTGTGTGCTGTGCTTTCCTGTCTAATCAATGTGTTTATACCTCAAAAATTTCCTGTCATGATTTGACAATTTCCAATCTGTAATCAAACCGCTGCTGATCGCTGGAAGTAGCGGTATACAAATGTATACTAAAATAAATAAATAAAAAATAAAATATTGTAAACAGCCAATTTGTGAGAACGAATTAGTACAATGGAAAGCAGAATTAGAAGCCAGTACTGAGGAATGGAAAAGGACTCGTCAAGAAGAAGAAGAACAATTTAGAATACTCATAGAAAATCAGCAGGCTGAGTGGGCAGAGAAAGTTAAGGAGAAGGAAGAACAGGATAAATATAATGAACAAGAGCAAAAGAAATTAGAAGAGTCACGAATTAAAGAATGGGAAGAGTGGAAGTCAGCACTGGAGGAGTGGGAACAGCATAACAGAAAAGAGGCAGATAGGATGAAAGAGGATTGGGATAAATTAAACGCAGCTCAGGACAAACTGAACTCTTTGAGATCCAGCTGTGAAAACAAGGAAAGCAATACAAAGCACATTGGGATTGCAAGAAATAAAAGTCAGGCTGGAACCTCACTAATGCCTAAGGAAACAGTAGCTGAGGGTGAGGGAAATCGTTACTTCATTGACCGATGGAGTGATAATATGTATGGCTGGACGTTAGAGAACCAGCCACAAATGTTGCAATGGCCCCCCGAGGGAGCACTTGACACTGCACATTTGAATACTGCTAGACTTTGCATTCACGGGGAAGCGGGAGACCCACAATGGGATTTAGATTACATGAAGACAGGATTAGAAATATGGGAAAAATATGAAGAAAAACTGTGCTTGCCCCTCTTGCATTCAAGAGGAGGAACTATTCAATATGTCCCTTGGAATTTTACTGATATGGGTAATATAGCTAGTGCCTTACCTCCTCTTAGTAGAAGGGGGCTTCCTGGATTCAAAGGTTTGAGCGGGTTATGGCAGGGTATACTTTAGGGCTAGGGGATGTTAAAGCACTGTTAGCAAAACTCCTGGGAACTGATGCAACAAATCAAGTTTTTGCCAGAGCTAATTTACCCCACGTTACTGTAGCAGAAACATGATATGATGGGTCTGAGTTTAATGAGCACCGACCCAGAGTTTGGAATTCTATAAAAGAACTATACCTCACCCAGAAGAATTTAGGGCCACTACTGAAAATGCGTTTTAAGATAGAAGATATTAGTGCATATATTGCCCGATTTCAAGATTTGTGGGAAACCCAGACTGGGATGGTTTATTCTGACCCAGGTTTCCTGCCCCTATTTTTCCAAACACTTAGCAATACTTTGCCTAAATCAGTTCAATCAAGACTTGACACGATTGTGGGGTTAGAAGATGAGTCCTGGGCAAGACAGCAGTCACATATACACCATTTTGTTAAATTAGATGAAGAAGAACAGATAAAACCTGAGAAAGATATGAAAGTTTGCAGACAAAATTAATGGCATTACAACTGAGAGAACTGCAGGAGGATTTTGATAAAAGTAAGATTAAAGAGAAGGACAAGGAAAAGGACGATGAGAAGAAAAAAGAAAGAGAAGGTTTAAATAAAATAGAAAAGCAGCATGAGACAGAAAAGCAAAAACTTAGGGCCATTATAAAACAGAAAAATGAAATTATTAGAGATTTAGAACAGTATGATATTGAAGAAAACCCCTGGGAGAATTTTGGTTTATATGCTCAGGCTTGGAGCCAGACAGGACCAAACAATGGGGGTACTTGGAAAAGGGGACAGGCAGGACCATCTCAGGCACAGCATTTTCAAAGAAGCACCCTTAGTTGCTGAAACTGTGGCAGAAGGGGACATCTTCAGTGTGAATGCCGAAGCCCCCTCAGCCCGAGGGTCAGCAAAACCACAAGGGCCACCCAATGCCTATCAGGATCCTCAGAGCAGGTTTCCCCAGTGGCAACCTCCTCAAGGGGTATCACAATGACTCTCTATGATGATGCGGGCCATTCTCAATGAGCGTGAGCTGATAATTAAAGTCCATCTAAATGGGTATAAAGTGCAAATGTTGTTGGATTCCGGAGCAACAACATCAGTACTAAATTCCCTACACCCAGGCATAAGCCTCTCTCATCAAACTACTGTGACAACAGGGTTTAATGGAGACCCAATTACTACCAAAATGACAGTACCCATCAAGGTAGAACTCATGGGGCAACATATCTGTAAACCCCTATTGTATGCCCCACACTGTCCAGTTAATTTGATGGGACGGGATCTACTATCCGCCTTTGAGGTACAGATGACCTTTATCAGCACACCATCTGTTTTGCTCCTGCAGACAGAGAGTCAGCCAAATTTTGCTAATATCCCACCTGAAGTTTGGGCTACCCCAGAAAACCCTTTTGGCCTAATAAGGTCTGCTTCACCTGTTCGAATTACATTAAAAAAAATTGTCAGGGTCCAAAAATCGCTCAATATCCACTACAGCCAGAAGCTGTAGTAGGAGCAAGTGAGGAGATTGATATGTTATTGCAAAATGGTATTATAGAACCCAGCACGTCTCAATTTAATATACCTCTGTTCCCTATTAAAAAGCCCATTGGTAAGTGGAGAATAGTCCATGATTTGAGAGGTCTTAATTCAGTGGTGGAGGCAGAATTCCCTCTTGAAGATAACCCAACTACATTGTTACAGCAAAACCCACCAAGGAAATATAGTACTGTCTTAGATTTATCAAATGCATTTTTTGGGGTCCCGGTCCATCCTGATAGTAGACCATTGCTGGCATTTCAATATAATGGACAACATTTTCAGTGGACTAGATTACCTCAGGGATACACAGATAGTCCCTCAATTTTTACTCGATGTTTAGACAAAGATCTAGCTCCTTTCAAACGCCAGCTACCTGGTTCAGTTTCACTTGTCCAGTATGTAGATGATTTACTTTTAACAGCAGACACTGAGGAATTGTGCAAACAATATACCAGAGAATTGTTAGTGTTATTGGCTAGGGGTGGTTACAGAGTGAACAGGGAGAAACTTCAGTACTGTCAATTACAGGTGACATTCCTTGGAATGACACTCAGTGAAAAGGAGAAACTATTAGGACCTATATTTCAGGAAGCTGTGCTCAAGGTCACTCAACCTCGCACTGTGAAAGAATTACGGGCACTCTTGGGACTGTTAAACTATAGCCATCTCTGGGTGCCAGGATATAGTGTGAGGACTCAGACATTCAGGAGATATTTGAAAGGGAACCTGAAAGGTTCCCAGCCTATAACTCTCAGTGAGGAAGAAAGGTTATGTTTGCAAACATTATTGAAGGATCTGAATGATTTGCCATCACTCTATTTACCTGATCACAGCCTCCCAGTGGATGTCTATGTGTTTCACAGCCCCACTGCCTGGGTAGCAGTTACCACGCAAGGAGATGGTAAAGTAGTGGGACATTTGTCAGGATCTTTTTCTCTAGTAGAGCAAGGATTCACAAATTGTGAACAGGGATTAGTGGCCGCCATTGCAGCAAGTGAAAAATTGTATGGTTATATGACTCCCTTACAGGTAAACCTATATACTGACCACACACTGCATGCGCTTTTAAAGTCCAGTACCATTCATTTCTTACCCGCTAGGGTAGGTAAATGTGTAGCTGCGCTGCTACGCAGCCATATTAGACACCAATTGGTACCAAAGCAGAACCCTTTTAGGGATTTACAGGACCTCCTCCAGGTATCTACTATCACACATGACTGCCTGCAGCAAGTAGGAGATGTCAGACCCACGTTAGGGATAGTGCCACATTCAGATGTGCCTCAAGAGGCTGAATGTTGGTTCATAGATTGATCCCAGAGAGAAGGCAGAGCAGGTTTTGCTATCTGTAAAGTAACCCCACAGGGAGTAGTTACTTCCACAGCACAGTATGAGATGTCCCTAGGATACAGCGCACAGAGTGCAGAAATCGCAGCACTAGCACAAGTCCTGAGAGAAAATGAAAATAAACATCTAGTAATTTACACCGATTCTCAGTTTGTAAGCAGCTCAGTACACATATAGTACCATTTGGGCCAAGAGGGGATATTTGTCAGCTAAACACCAGCCTCTCCAACAAGCTGAGATCCTAATGGAAGTGTTTGAAATGCTCAGAGAAAGAGCAGAGCAGGGCTATTTGACAGCATGTGAGTGGATTGCAGCACATCAGGAAGTTAAGACATGGGAGCAATACGGAAACTCGATAGCTGACAGCCTAGCACAAGAAACCACTTATCCTGAAGTCCCTGAGACTATGGTAGCAACCCGTCAGCAGAGTAGCCAGCATGACATTTGCAAACTGGAGGATTTACAGGAAAATGTGTTACAGAATGAATTACAGCGATGGGTAAATGCTGGATGTACTAAGACCCACAAAGTATGGATGTACCCTTCGGGGAAGATATGTGTTTCCTCTGCTACTTTGATAAATCTGTCAACTAGTTACCCTGTTATCCAAGTTGCATTACCTGTTCAACTGAAAACACAAAGTACCATCGGAAATGTGTATTTTATTGTTCATTGTAAACCGCACTGATGCTGAATAGCGCGGTATAAAAGAGACTCTAATAAATAAATAAAATAAAACTATGCTGCACTGTGCAGATCATTGCAGTGTGACAGCCATGGTGTCTCATCTTGGGGATACACTGTGGTGCCCTGATATGCGTAAGTTGGTTCAGGCAGTAGTTAGTGGCTGCCACACCTGTATCACTAGCACTCCCCATGCACATCTTAAACCAAGTGGGGGTGCAATACCAAGACCACAGGTGCCTTTTCTGCATTGGCACATTGATTTCACTGATATGCAGGTGAAATTTCAGGGCAGACGATACCTATTGGTTCTGGTTTGTCCATACTCACAATGGGTTGAAGCATTTCCATGTAAGAAAGAGACCGCTGCTGAAGTCCTAAAAGTATTAATGGAACATATAATTCCCCAGTATGGGATCCCTGCCCAAATCTTATCAGATAATGGGTCCCATTTTAAAAATCAATTAGTCAAAGAATTTTCTGAAAAATTGCCCATCAGATGGCGATATGTTGCTGTCTATTCTCCAACCTCAAATGGCCTTGTAGAAAGGTGCAATGGTCTTATTAAAACACAGTTAAGAAAGCTAATGATTGGGAGTGGCCAGACATGGCTGCAAGTATTACCTCTTTGTCTGTATCTATTGAGAAATAATCCCTTCAAGCGGTTAGGTCTAACTCCTCATGAAATCATAACTGGAAGAAGGAGCATGTGACCAGTTATGAAATCAGGTACCCAAAATTTGCCCGACTTGTTTTCTGCTTATCTTACAGGACTTCAGACCAGTGTATCCTTGATTCAACAGAAGTTGGCTTCCCGCATACCACCAACCGTGTTAGTCCCATATGCTTTTCAATTGTGTGATCTTGTCTACCGCTGGATCCAGGTGAGGGACAAGTGGTACCATCCTATCTACTCTGGACCACACACTGTTACAGCTGTGACTCCAACCGCTGTTCAGCTTGATAACGGCACTTCGTGGATACACAGCAAAGATATTTTTCCAGCCTCTACCACCAGTAGTGTTCAACAAACTGTGGGTACAGAACAAAGATATCATTCGTGACGGACACTTCTCCGAGAGATCTGGAAAAAGAGAAGCTCCACTTGGACCCACTATAAAGACATTTACCTAGTGCTTGTTTAGCACAGTTATTTACCTGTAACAGATGATCTCTGGGAACAGCAGGAATAAGTCTTCACATATGGGTACATCGGTACCGACGGAGTCTGCGCGGGAACGCTCCCCAGCATCCAATCAGAACGCTTTGGAGAGCATCGCAACATGCCTGCGTGCTGCCTTCCCGCCTTTCCCAACAGCCTCTCCTCAGTTAAGTTTTAAAGCTGAGACCAAGAGAGAGAGAGAGAGAAAGGGAAAGATAGAGATAGAGAAATGCAACTCCTAGGGGAGGTGGGTGGGTTGTGAAGACTTATTCCTGCTATTCCCAGAGATCACCTGTTACAGATAAGTAACTGTGCTATCTCCAGGAACAAGCAGGAATGAATCTTCACACATGGGGACTCCCCAAGCTAAGATGCCCGGAGGGAGTCCTAGCATGTTGCGAATCTAGAATGAGCCATGCTATTCCTCAGAACCTCAGGCATCCTGGAGATGGAGGGTAGTAGTTGAATTACAGAAAGGTGCTGTGGAACAGCTGGACTAGAACAGGACTGTGGAACAGCTGGACTAGAACAGGACTTCTATAGAGGAAGACCCTGTATAGATGACATTTAGTAGTAAAAATATTGAGTGCAATATTCTAATATGGCCCTCCCTTGGTGGTATTTTAAAACGTCTATTGAGGTTCATATGGATCTGTTAGAAGAGCCAATAGAAGATCCTCAAGGAGTACCTCACTGTGAAGTAGAGGTAATAAACTGTAGGAAAAACAAGTGGAGGTCAGAACCCTTCAGGGTGAGAAATAGCCCCAGGGGAAACTGGGGTAGTACAATGAGGTAGGGCTTCAGTGGGAAACGCAGAAGGTCCTATTAGACAAAGCTTAAGCTCCTTTGGCCGAAGAACAGTACAATCCTAGGACCAAAAGGAAAAATAAGTCTGACCAATTTGGACTGACAATAGAAATAGTCCATGTAGGAGAGAAGGGGTATGGAAGACCCCTGTATCCGATAAAAAGTAAGGACAGACTTATGAAGCGTTACAGCTTTAGATTAACTGAAGATCCGTAATGTCTTTCCTAAATGAGGTAAATTAGGAAAGAAAAAGGTACATGGAGAGCTTCAGAGGTACCTAACCCTGAAAGGTTATGGTAAGAAAAAACAAAACATTTTGCTAATTACCACAGGGAGTGGTTGTATGTGTAGAACCCTAAGCATGCTGGCACATCATTGATAGGGGTAGTGCCCATCTGTCAGAGTCATACAGGAATATATGGATATATGAACCTAAACAGACAGATAGATAAGTACGTAGATACATATCTACCTACAAGATATATCTTGACATATATATATATATTTATAAATATATATATATATACAGAGATATACATGGGCAGAAGATACACAGATACATATATATATATATACATAAATATGTAGACATATAGACACGTCTCCATGTATGTAGATGGAGACATGGCTATATTACTAGATCCCCATAGGAATATGTGGAGAGAGAAAGATTCATCTAATAGCAGGAAGGGTGATACCTGCTTGAATAGATGCATAGAGAATCTTCTTTCCCTGCTTATGATTGACAGAGTCAAAGGAATGGTTTCCCTGACAAGGAGGAGTCTAGATTCCTTTAAGAATTCGAGCTCTTGAATAACCAGGATGGCCTACATGAAAAATGCAGAGGATAACTTCAGTCTGCAGGCAGCAAGTCCAGATCTGTCTAGAACTCCAGTATGGCAAATGGATAGAGGGCGCCAATGGAATAAGATACCATACTGACCCGCCTATGAGGGCAAGATGGGTATCATGCAGCCTTCAGTTGAACATGAGCGTCCCCTGAAGTATTGGGAAGGAAGCATATAAGGACGAGCTGCAACGAAAAGAAATCTATCCCTGGTGGGAAGTCCAAGAAGATGTGGACCAAGCCAGGGAATTGGCCCTTCTTTAGGTTTTCACGTGATGTAAGGCCTGTGTCTTTTGTTATGAAAAGAGATTTTAGATGAGATGGTAAGGGTAGGGAACACCTACCAGTCATGGGAGCATGACTGGGTGAAGCCCTCCTAACCATCTGGAATTATCTCTAGACAAGATACTAATACTCTCTAGCAAGGGCCCATAGTGCAAAGTGGAGGACAGACCCTGATTGTGTGGTGAACAGAACCAGTGGTTTAACCACTAGGAACTGCTGCATTTGCAGCAATTACCAGGGCAGCGGAAAAAAATCTCTTTCTCTTTTTTTTTTTTTTTTTTTTAATTGGAAAAAGAAACAACAGACATGAGCAGGAGTGGTAAGACTTCCTTATTGTCTGTCAAGCTGCCCTAAAGTAAGAATGTGAAAAGGGGGAGACAACTCTGGAAAGGAAACCCCTTTTTGGAATAGGTAGAGAACCATAGGGGCTTACCAGTGTAAAAGAACCACTCTTACAAACCGAATGTTGTAGTAAGATGGCAGGTAAGACAGAGATGAAGGAGACTGACGATGTAGTAAGTCTCTGAAAAGGTAAGATGATACATGCTAGTACAGGGAAACTGTCTTATTGATAGTTGTTACACCTCTTTTTCCCAGTAGGAGGAAGAGAAACCTGTTAACTATAGGCATGAACATCATAAAAACTTTTAGAGCAAAAAGAAAGGATGAAATTAGTGTAGATGCTTCAAGTGAAAAGAAGCAGACTACAAACTCTAACCCCCAAACAGGAGATGTAATGATAATCTATCAGAAACCCTGTGACTGCTGGGTTTGCTGAACCTGTTGAGGTTGTGGTTTCTTTAGCCCGGTTCGATGTTTCCCCTGTCTAGGAACATCTGTATGATGGGTAGAAGATGGATAAAACGTTTTCCCCTTGGGGGAACAAAGTTTGTTAGGAAATTTCCTACCAACTGGGAAAGAGGAAGGTGTAGACAAGCCTCTGAAAACAGCAATGTCAGTGGTTAACTGAACAGCTTGGAGTAAAGACTCCTTGTTAAAGAGATTTTCTCCAGAGCAAGGAGCATTTCCCAGTCTTTCCTGTACCCATTTGTCCAAGTCTGAAACTTGGAGCCAGGCTTTATGTCGTGCCCCTATAGCTATAGCAGAAGTTCTGCTAACAGACTCAAAGGAGTCAAGGGAAGCACCGAAAGTAAGCTTGTCTGTACAGGGCGGTGTACACATCCAGACTGTCTAATAAAACCTGAGAAAGAGTTACAATTGTTCAGAACTTTGCTTAGAAATAAACTTCATATATTTGCTTACTAAGTAGGTGAAGAGGTACAAGTCCTGTAAGCTCTGTGAAATAAGAAAAAGGGCAGCTTGTCCTCCAGCCTTTCAGTCTCAGGGTTACCAGATATCAAGCAGTCAGCAGTAAACTTAATATCTACAGTTATGTCTTGGAATACATGTATGTCTCCTCATACTGACATATGTTGATTAGAAATTGACCTATGATGTTATGAATACGTAATACCTGACGTAGAACAATAAAGTGAAATTATGCTGTATCATCCAAAAGAGCCTTATAAATAAAGTAAACCATAGCTAATAGTTAGAGTAAACAAAAAGAACTTTGTTTCTCTCTGCAAAGCTTTGGTGTATCTATATATATATATAGAAGTGTGTGGTATTTTATTGCTGTCTCTTAGATTTCCTTCTCATTGCTTTGAGTGTGGTTTTCTGTTACTCCAAGAGCCCTGCAGTGTTGCTGGTGAGGGGGGCACAGAGTATCCTTCAAGCACGAATAAGGAACCTAGAGATATTTTGAGCATGACTAACCAATAAGGAATAGTCTGCTCTTTTGGGCTCTTGAAGAAAAGGGGTCAAAAGTAGTAATTTCTTTGTGACTTCTTCAAGAGATAATCCCATATAGAAAATATATGAGAGAATTCTTGCTGAAAGCATGGATGCCTGGAAGATTTGGCGTCCAAAGGCATCCAAGGTCTTAGACTCACGACCTGGCGGATAAGAAGAGTGCTTCTTAGTACTCTTAACACGCCTCATTGCTGATTCTACAACAATGGAATGATGAGGAAGTTGAGTCTTTTGAAACCCTGGAGAAGGGGGGACCTTGTATAGAAGATTAGTTGCCCTAGAAGGTGGGGATACCGTTAAAGGAGTTCCCCACATTCGAAAGAGCAGATCCTGCAAGGTTTGATGCAAAGGAAGCAAGATGTCCTCCTTCGGACTCCAGGGAATATGCCGAGATTTTGTATTCCCTGGTGCAGGATCTTGACCAGGTATAGAAATGGCAAGTGACTTTGCCATATCAAGCAGGAATGCTTGAAAAGAAAAATCCGCAGAGGGAAGTCCTCTAGAAAGAGGAGTACAGGCTAGATTTGTTGAAGAACTAGCATTGGCACCCAGGGATCTATCCAAATTCATTGGAATAGAAGACCCTAAGGGGTGGAGCATTGGACTGTCCTTACAGGATGGTCGCCGGTACCGCAGGAGGTTGGGACCACAAGCAGTTGGTAGCGCATCGTCCAGGGTAGGGATTGATTCCAGACTCGGTACCGAGGGAAGCGAGCCTGTTGAAACAAGCATGGAAGGTACCGACAGCGATGCTAATGCGGATACCGGTACCGTATCCGATACCGATACATGAAGACCAGTTGGTGACAGCTCTAACGGTACCGAAGAACCCGAGAGTGCCCGACATGGATTATCGGAACCGTGCCTTCGGTACCGTCCGGTGTCGGTACCAAGGTGAGTCGGTACCCAGTCATCCAGACTGGAGATCGATTCCAGACTCGGCATCGAAGGAAGCGAGTCTATCGATGCACATCTGGAGGGTACCATTTTTTCATTTTCATTTTCATTTATTTGATTAACCGCCCTTCAGGGTAGGCAGAGCGGTGTACAATAAAAATCAACAAGTACAGAGTGGCAATTAGCCAGAAATTTGGAAAAGAAGTTACAATTAATTAAGAAAAAGAGATAGCAACAGAGGTGGAGGGAAAAACGGGGAAAGGTAGGGCATAGGCTAGGGAGGGGGGAGGTTGAAGGCAAGGGAGAACAGATAGGTTTTTAAGGGAGCGTTTGAAGGTAGGGTGATGGGGTTCGAGTCGTAGGGGGAGGGAGAGAGTTCCAATGTGCAGGGGCTACAAAAAAGAAGGCTGAGGAACGGGTGGACTGGAGGTGTGCGCGAGAAGGTGGGGGTAGGGGTAGGGTTAGACGGTTGAGATGGAAAGAGCGGGGTGTATGACGAGGGGTGTGGAAGTGAAGTAGATCAGCCAAGTATTGAGGGGTGGAGGTGTGTAGTGCCTTGTGACCTAACGTGAGAAGCTTAAACTGAATGCGATAGGAGACAGGGAGCCAGTGAAGTCGGAAAAGGAGAGGAGTGACGTGATCTCTGACAGAGGAGTGGGTGACGAGACGGGCAGCATCATCGGTAGCAGTACCGGTACCGGGATCGATACCGATACTGGAAGATCGGACTGCAGCATCTCTAACGGGCCCGAAGGAACCGAGGGCGCCAGACTGCGATCTTCGGTGAGGAATGTTTCATCCAACACCATTGCCGATGCCAGGGTATGGGTACCGCTCGAAGCAGATACCACCACCAAGCATGGCTCAGGTATGTTTGGAGAGGGGTGAACCTCAGGAACAACCTGAAACCCCATTAAGAATTTGGAGGCCGAAGACTCCCACTGGGGTTTTAAAGCCAGTGTGTCCTCGAGGGTAAGGCCAGAGGCATCTCTATGCTGTGCATGAGATCTACCACTCGAGGACTGGCTAGTCTTAACAGACTGTTTTTGGGTTACCTGATCCTGCGAAGAAGAAATGGTGGTCGGTGCCCTGAAGTTGAATGGGAACTGCGTATAGAGGTGAACTCGATGCTGAAGACTTCTTCCGACCATACCGTTGTAGGAGGGACACTCCAACGGATAGTGGTCAGGACCCAAGCAGGGTAGACACCAATTATGAGTGTCTAAAATCAATTTTGTACCGCCACAGTTTGAACATTTCTTAGGGATAGTGGCTGGCGCTTCCATGAAGGAAAGTGAGTAGGCCTAGCAGGCCGAAAAAACCGTGAGGCACTAACAAGGAAAAAAGTATTCCTTAACAAAGAAAATTTACAAGAAAAAAGAAAAGAAACACCGGCAGTACCGGTGGCGTCAGGGAAGGCAAACGCGACCACAAGAAAACCAAAAAATAAAAGAAGAATTTTCTGCGGTGACAGGAGGACGTCCTGCTGGCTCCATGGAAAAACGAAAACTGAGGAGAGACAATTGGGAAAGGCGGGAAGGCAGCACGCAGGCGTGTTGGGATGCTCCCAAAAGCGTTCTGATTGGGCGCTGGGGAGCGTTCCCGCACAGACTCCGTCGGTACCGACGTACCCATATGTGAAGACTCATTCCTGCTTGTTCCTGGAGATAAGATATTAGTATAACTGATTAATGTGTATACTATCTGAAGCCTATTTATCTCCTGTTTGTCCCTTTGTGTTAGATACGTCTCCTGTAATTTTCATTCTGTTAGTAATCATATTTGTTGTACTTTGCTTAGTATTGCTGCTTTTTAGATTGCTTTTATAATGCATAAGGCCCACCAATCCCCATTGAATCCCTCTCCTTTCATGGTATGGGCAATTCTTTTTGGAGCATTGGTAGGATCACTTCTAGTTCTTTTCCTTCCATATTTATATATTCCTCAACCTGCTCCTCTGAATCTCTCTACACAGAAACTGAATAGTTCTTTCAATAGTTCCTTTAATATTTCCCAGAGTAGTCCCTTATGCTCCTGAAGGTCTATACCAGGACTAATCTATGGAAATCCACAGTTCTTGAGGTTGTCCAATTAATGAATATCTCGGACTGTATCATATGCACCCCACTGCCAAAGGGAGCTGGGTATGCACCAGTCAATATAGTACCAGTACAACCAGTGGAGTACTCGGGGAACTTGGCTTGCCAGGATCCTACCGAATACTACACTACTCCATGTTGGGCCCCCTCTAACTGCTCCGATACTTGGGAGCATTTCAATTTATCTGACCCAGTCCCAGTCCAAGTCTATGCCCCTCCTCATTTGATATATCCATATTGTATTGGTAATGGGGGGCTAGTCCATTCAGACACACTCCCTTCACTAAAGTGTAATATCACCTATCATCCTGCACAACAACAATTTGCTATTTCCCTCAGGTCTATAATTCCATATAACTTTTCGGCTCCTTATAGCTGGAACAATTGGTTTGTAATCACTAATGCATCTTTGAATGTCACCTCTGCTTATTGGCACAGCACATACACAGTGGGTGCTATTTATAAAGATGGTTCAGCAGTCTGGACATCTGCATACAAAACTGGTACCGCTTATTCCTCTTGTTATTTTCCCCGTAATAATCAATCAACCATAAGGCAAACTTCAATTGCATGGGGACACAAAATGAACTGGATCTGGACCAAAAATACCCGATTCTCAGCCCTTGCAGGCCACTATTGGTATTGTCAGCGTTTCCTGTATGAGGCTATAGGTCTAAATCATCATCCTTGTGCTCTGGTTAGTGCTGAGGCCTATTCAGTGTTAATCCCTCTCAATGTCAGTCATTATCACACAAACACCCACAGACACAAAAGAGACACCTCCCCCTGGTATGATAAATCCAAAGATGCTGCTCTCATGGTCTCTTATGAATATATTAATTCCACATATCCACTGACAAAAACACCTCTTGGGGGTATGTTTACTAAACTGCGCTAATCGTGAATAACGCGTGTTATGTAACGTTAACTATCGTTAGCGCATCATAACGCGCGTTATGATGCGCTAACGATCGTAATGCTCCGCGGTCCGGTAAAACACCGCAGAAGGTGGAGAGAGGGCGGAGAGAAGGGGTCAGTGGGCGGAGAGTGGGCGGGGAGAGGCTCCCCTCACACTAACGCGCTGATTTTCAGAGCTGAATTCCAACGCGAATGAAAACCTGCCGTTAAATGCACATTATAGGGGAGAGAAACCATTTCAGTGTCAGCAATGTACAGCCCAGGCAGGGAAACCAAAAAACAGTGATAAGTGTGATACATGTGCACAGAACAAAAGGGCACAGAAACACTGAAAATGACCCCAACAAACTGGAAAAAAACAATAACCAAGCTGGCCAATAGTGGTATCAATGAGAAACATCAACCCCTCCCCCCCCCGAGTAAGATCCATAGAACAGATATAAATCGTGGAAGGGTCTATACGCCGTCCCCATACAAGGAGAAGGAGCCCACAGTGAAATAGCGCTGCTCAGGGTTTTCCCCACCATCGGACAGGTGCACATGTCTCGCAACATCAGGGCGGGCATGTCGGAACGGCAACTGGACAGATGCCGGAGAAGGGGATACAGAGGGACGCAGGCGGCACAAGCTGTGGTGGAGCTGGGCCACAGTGCGGACTAGGGTGATGCCTAGGTGGCCCATACGAATGCTGAAACAGCGGAGCAGCCAGACAGCAACTGCTGAAGGTCCAACATGGGCACGAGTGGGTTTCCCAAAGTGTCACAGGGGATAGTACTCAACAGCTACCCCCAAGGGCACGGAACATTGGCAGGCGGGGCTGGGGGGAGCGTGGACGTCTATGCAGGCACCCCTACCCCAGAACCCGCACCATAGGCAGCCGCCTACCTGCACACTGGATGTCCTGAGACTGCGCACCACCAGCTCCACCAGCAGAAGGGCATGTCAGCATGGTGGCTGAGGGATACTGGTAGTGGAGGGGGCAGTGGCAGCTGCCCAGAGCAGACCGTGGCCTAGCCCTGTGTAGGTGGGTGCCATGCACTGCAACAGACAGGCCCTGTCTGACCAACAGTCATGGTATCACCAGGGAATGCACCATCTCTGTGATAACATGGTGGTGCAGTGCACAAAACCAGTGTATTCAGAAACAGAAGGTCACAGGTTCAAGTCCCAGCTGTGGTTTCCACCAACCCAGTCCTCATATTTTACCCACTACTATAACGTGCTAATACAGACAGAACCTTTCTTGCAGATGACATAAACATGTCCAAAACACCTACATTTTACCCTACAGAGCACAGACACCATAAACATGCACATTACCTAGAGCAGAGCCTCCCAAATGCAGTCCTGGAGGGCCAAACACCATTCAGGTTCCATGCTGCCTCTGATAAAGATGCCTGTGCTGCATTTCTATGCGCCACCCCCATGGTATGCAGATGTATCTCATGCATATTCATGAGGGACAGCATGAAAACCCGAACAGTGTTTTGCACTGCAGGACTGGAGTTGGGAACCTCTGCCGTAAAGCAGCAGCCAACAGGGGCAGACACACCCGCACCCACAGGCCCCATTATCCAAAGCCTCCTGGAGAGGCAGGACTTTGGGCTCTGCGTGCATCTCCCAATACTAGCACTTGCATACCTTAGTAATGCCACCCTCAACCTGGGAATATGGTGATTACTGGCAGATAGCAATTCCTAGGTTAGGTACAATTTTCGAAGTGAGCTGCATCATAGCAACCTTTCTGATGTCTGTGGAGTGTGCTACAGGTCTTGTGTCTGACAGTGTTTACCAATATGGGGAGTGACTCCTACAGTATTGCGTACCATAGCCATGCCTGCACTGTGCCCAGGACTGGTGTGGTGGCCTGGGCTGCCCAACACCTCTATAGTTGCACAATGCTGGCATAGGTGTGGGGAGTGCGTGTCTGTCTATCCAGTGTGTGGTGGCTGCCAACACCCTCCACAGCCCACACTGCTAGCACTGTTGCCATTATTGGCCTGCCAATGTGCATAATGAGGAGCAAGGTACCGTGGGAATAGCCTGGATAGGGTGGCCTGGCCTGGCCGCATCTGCACAGGGCATAGGGCAATGGCTCGGACATTGTAGTGCCCGGTACCACCTGCACGGACAGGGTGGCCATAGTATGTCCTGCTGGGAGGTCACTCTCACCCTGACTGAGCAGTGACCATGGCATTGCTAGGTTCCCCCATAGTGCTTTATAGCATTTTTCTCATGTGATATTTATGGGGTTTTTTTGGGGGTCCAATCAATGACTTATCTGCTTGGTGTGTATGCTGATATCCCCATTCTGGGTACATTCATCTTCTCCAGGACCATGCACTATGGACTAGCTGGTGGACTGTCTGCAGCTAGTATGTGTCTTGCTGGAACACCTTGCAGGCTGCAGCGGCTGGAGAATGTCAGATAATGGTGGAGGGCAGCTGAGCATTTCCAGACCTGCCGTCTGTCTGCTATTGCGTTATGGATGTGTACTGCTCTGCATTGCCTGCCCTGTAGGGTGTTTGATCCCTAGAAGGACTGGGGTGATGGCCCCCTCTACTGCCACCATTGCAGGGGGGTAGAAAGTGGATCTGTTGGTGGGAGATCCTGTCCCCCACCCTGAGCCCCAGAGGGTGCGTTGGGTGGTGGTATGTAATCTCCCTGTGGGTCCCAACACCCCCCTTCACTTACATCATGTGACCATGGCACCCACACAGGGTATGCACTTTTCTGGGTGCATTATAGTCCACAAAGGCTAGATGTGACATACAGATGAACACAGGCATATCCTAGGGGTGTTTGCAAGGACTACCTATCACACATTGGCACTGATGGGGACCTGCAGCATAGCCTATCTCAGCACAGCCAGATGCTGTGAGAATGGTGCTGGGCACCATACCTCTCCCTCAGGATGAGCACAGGACCCGCACACTGTGACAGTCTGTAGCTACTCTGTGCCACTAACACACACCGTCGGCACCCCCTACCAGGCTGAGGTGCTGTGGGGTGCATACCCCATCTTGTGATCATTTGTAGACTGCTGATTTACATGTGCTGTGCATCCTGGATACGGATGGGTTGACCCTCTCCTGGTAACCACAGCAGAATGTGGGTGTGGTGCCATGCAGTCCTCCTGTAGCCAGCCAGGTGTTTATTAGCAGCTCTAGCCCACTGGTTACTTCACTGCCCATGGAGCCAGAGGTCATGGATTCAAAACCCACAGTGGGGTTCATCAATAGGGCTGTCTTAGGCATTGTCTGTTTTTATTGTATATTAGTGCTGCCAGCAGAACCACCCTCAGGGTACTGTCACCTTAGGGTGGCTCATAAGGCGCCCTATAGGGCACCTTATATGGTGCCCTATAAAGCGCCTTATAAGGTGCCTTATATGGTGTCCTATAGGGGACATTATAGGGTGCCTTGGCAGGCAGCACACTTTAGAATGTGCCCTATGGAGTGCCTTCTAGGGTGCCTTATGTGGCACCTTAGGTTACGCGACTGTGAGGGTGTGTTTGCTGGCAGCACTATTACAGTACAACTAAACTTCCTCACAGCCCAATACTTAACCCTTTCCAGGCCAAGCCCAAAACTTCCGGGATCCAAACTTCTGCCTAAATATTACTATCAAATGGTATATAATACATGACCATGGCAGAGGGAATGGCACTATTGGAACATATTGAATAAGACGGGTACAATTTTCCTGACATATGCAAACTTTAACCCGGCTGCAGAATGTGGATTAAAATATTATAGTAGGCCTTCAAAGGGTTACACATGACATCTGAGCCAGCCTTATTCATTGGGCACACTGGGGAATCAAACCCATGACCCTTGTTCCATCAGTCTGTGTAATAACCATTGTGCTACAGCTCTGTTTCTGTATTTGGGTGTCTGCATGCGTTCTTAAGCTTAACGCGCAGTAAAGCGCCCTGTAACGATCGTTGCTGGACGGCGCCTTATAACGCGCCTTAACGCACGTTATTGGTAATGATGTACCGCCCATGTCCTTTTTTGGCATTTCTTCTACTAACGGGGCTCCTAACGCGAATCACACTAACGCAGTTTAGTAAACATACCCCTTGGATTCCTATATTTCAAACCCCTGCAATTACTGCTGAACTAGGTATGGCTGTACGTAGGTTGCAATGTTTGCTTCATGTCCAAATGCATTCTATCACTGAATCCATTACTCTCCTAGTCAAATCCCTTGAGCAAAACATTCAAATGACTCTGCAAAATAGACGAGCTTTAGATCTGTTGTTAGCAGCTGAGGGAGGAGCATGTAAATTCATTAATGAAACAAATTGTTGCACAGTCATAGCAAACCACACAACTTTTGTACTTAATGCAATGGATAAAATTAGACACTTGTCAGAATTACATCTGGATGATTTCAAGGGAGGAATTCAAGTTGGAGCATGGTTGAATGTTGCTGCTTCTTGGTTTACAGGCCTAGGCTCTGGCCTACGTGGCTTACTTATAGTCTTGTTTGGTCTGCTCATTGCTTTATCAATTAGCTGCTTTATTTTTTCATTTATTCTAGCTTTCTGTAGAAGGTGTTTGACTAAGGTATCTATCACAACTCTAATTCTTACTTCCCAAATTCAAGCCAATGAATATATTTCTCTAGCTCGTAGACCTAGAGTTAATAATGTAAATGGTAACCTGTCTGATGCCCATCCTCTTATTCCAGAGGGGTTCCACTTGGTAGCGGTCCAATATTCAGGTAACAAGTAACTCTATATGGATTTCCTCTCTTTTCAAGTTCCCTATGTTAGATATAGAATTAATGGGATTCAGATCTCATGTGGCAACTTGGTCTCATCATGTCTCCATCTCTTCAGCGAGTCTCACTGGAGGTTCCGGATAGCCGAGTGTAGAAGGGTACACTATGGTAACAACAGAGGGGACCTGAATGGGATTCAAGAGGGGAATGTGGGGAAAAGATGAATCCCCTTCAGGTACCTTTATTACAGGTTGAATCCATCTTGTGCTAACGTCTATAGCTCAGGCCTAAGAAACAGCTTGCTCTGACTTTTTCACACTGAAATTGCAAATTCAGCAAAATCAGCAAGATTGAGCAATGAAATGAGCTAATATCATGTCCCAGACAGCTTACACAATAAGAGACTCTGAACGCTATACAGTTAATGAAAGACTGTCGCCTGGGCCTCTCGAATGAACAAAGGAAAACGTAAACAAAGAAGACGAACATCAGTAGCTACAGCTTATCTACAGGATACAGAGTCAGCACACAGAGACAAGGTAAGTGAGACTGGAAGAAGACAGGATGTCACAGAGAAAACTAAGGGTTAAAAAGGTTAAGATGCAGATTTGCTTAAGAAAATGGGGAATAAGAAAAGAAAGGAAATCTATCAGCAATTTTTTGATATAAATATGGAGAAGAAATCTTAATAGACAGACAGATGGTAGCTGATCTCACTAGAGTAAGGCTCACTCTCTGTCCCAGGACCTTCTTTATCAGGTGCTTTACTTGCTTGTAAATGTATTGATGTTATGGATTGATATTGAAATTTGTACTAAAGTAAAGCTTGTGATGTTAAGACCTGATAAGATAAATAAAACTTTTTACATGCTTTTATGGTGGCACAAGCAATTTGTTTAAGGTCCTGTATATATATGTTGGGGTCGAACACAAACAGCCAAAAACAAAAATAGAAAATCCCTAAATAATCTTAAGGGAAGCCCAGGAAAACCCCAACAAGATACAAGCACCCAACCCAGGAGCCACAACAACACGAACATGATCATCACACCTCACGATTATCAGAAATCCAAACAATCTGCATCCACAAGAGCACTCTCATTTAACGCCCCATCAATATGGATCTCACTTTCAGATAACATGCATGTGATCATAAATATCAAAGACTTCAGGTAGAAGCTCAAAACTCTACTGCACACAGACAACCAGGGGCACATTACTTAACCTCCCCACCAACATAAACACCCAAACTAACACCTATTGACCCTAGGCCATGGACTGACAACTTAACTTCAATGGCACGAACTTGAACTGTACATAGTTTTGTCAACTATATGACACTGTACATAGGTAAACTTGTTACTGGTCCACCCTCCCCCTCCCCTGGTTGAACTTTCTTTGTATAATGATTAAGTGTTCTCTTTGTATATTGACTATCAGGATATCCTACTTGCATGTTCTGTCAATTCCAGCTTGTACTTGTTCATAGAGGGGAGTCATCAACTTCATCCTCTTCTGCAGCTGTTGCTGGGACATATACTTTAATTATAGTTGTGTTGATGGGCATTCCTCGTAGATGAATAGAAATTAAGCGTCCACAGATTGCATTGTATTTCATTACAGATCTTCCAAGTTTCTTCTTAATTATAAATGCAACACCATTTCTTCTTTGTCTTTCATTTCCAGCATAGTAGACCATGTGATCATCAGATGCAAAGTGCCCAATGCCAGTCCATTTTAGTTCACTGACACCCAGCAGATCAAGTTGTACACGTTTAATTTCATTCTTGACCATCTCTAACTTTCCTTGGCTCATGCTTTTTTACATTCCATGTTCTAATATGTAAGACACCTTCGCAGCTTCTGACTCTCAGCAGTCAGATGTCTCAAGGGCTTTGATCCAACCACATCATAAATGCTGACTTTACTATGAAAAGTCTTTAGATCCTTCCCAGTAGCTAGTTGAGTGCCTTCCGACCTGGAGGCCTTCCAGCACTATAGTGCAATTTGTTGTGTTGAGACTATACATTGGGTTTTTGTGGCAAGATATGGAAGTAGATTGCCAGGCCTTTCTTCCGTGCAGGTAATTCTAGTGTTGTTGCCAATGTCACTGAAATGTGATCCTCCGCTGCCAACACCGTCCTATTCTGCTGCTGCCCAGATCATTGAAAACATGTTTTAAGGCAATGCAGTGTTCCACAAGTAATGCAGAAACCACTCTCTTCTTCATGCAGCTTCTATGCTCCTGCCTTTTGGTCCTAATGGGACGTGTGGTTTTATCTACATACCAATGTTCACAAAGGCAAATTATTGCATCAGTTTTGTCAGAGGTATCACAATTTGATCTCTGTCACAATTGATATTGCTTCTTTGTGCCTGGATGTATAAATGTGACTAATGCTTTAGGAAACAGAGCATTTTCCACACTTAAATTGACCCTACAGGTGGGTCACCTGTCTTTTTAATATCAATAAATTGAAGGATGCCAAAAGATCACCTAAATTTCTTTCTCTATTGAAAGCAATAACTAATTGCTGGACCTTGAAATATTTGTGAGTTTGGGGTGACCCTCATGGCCTGCCTCAAAGCCACTGCTCTGGGACTCCCTCTTGTATTCTGCTGCTTTCATTTGCATGACCAGCCAGACAGCTGCTGCCTAAGAAGTGGTCCCTAGATCAGCTCTAACTCAACAGGAGGAAGAGGACCAGAGCCTCTGTCCCCAGAGCAAGCTTTTCTACTGCACTACACCTCTTCTCTCTTGGAAATATGGAGATATTGGTTTGCATCCCTGGTGTACTGGCTTATACAGAGATACAAAACAGTTTTACCTTGTCTCCATTTGCTGGAAATAAAAGAGTATGAATACCGCTGTCCAGATTGATCTGGCTCTGTCATTTCTACCTCATTACATCCACTGTAACTGCCATATTTTTTTTAACTGGGAGCATAAATAATAAGTAACAAACCAGAAAATCGCCTTCCTTTTACCATCCGAGAAGGAGATGAGGAAGCAACAGTGAGCCAAAACATAAAATAAGATAAATGTCTTTTCTGCAGTTTACATCACACTGAGGCAAAACATATAATGCAGGGCTCCACCAGCATATTCTTTGTAGGATTGTAATGCCATATTAAACCCAACATTTAAATAATCCAGCATTAGCATTTAAGGCCAAAAATTTCTTCTTTGGATATCAGTGACAAAGAGGGATGATGAAATTCTCTATGGTCTCAAAAAGTGTTTATCCCATGAAAGTCCACAAAAAGTCTAAGGCAATAAATAAATAATGCCACAGAGGCAACTTACCCATACTCCCCCCCTAAAAAGGTACTCAATTGAACATTTGTGTCTTCCTCGACTGCTCCTACAACTACAGGCCCCACCGTGTGGACCAAAATGAGAGCAGGGGTGCAGGGAGGCACATAACGTGTCCTCACACCAGGGGAGAGAGAGGGTCAGGGGGAAGCAAAGTGCAACCAAACTAAGGACACCCACAAGCACATCCTCACTTCTGCACTAATGAGTTTCTCTTGCCCTTGCAGATGGGCTGTGGGTAACGAGGCTAAAAGATAAAGAGAAAATACTTTCTACTGACAGCAGCTGTAATGGGCAGGACGACTCACGCTCAAGTTGGGCCATAGGTATCAGAGTGACTGCAGAACCTGGGAAACACCAGCTTCCAGAATGTGTGAGATCCCCTCTAATTGCAGGAATACCCCAGAGAAGTGCAGAATAATGGAAAGGCAAGGTCCCGATAGATATAGGAAAATCAGTTTATTGGCTGTTAAGTTGAATATTACATAGACAACATGTCGACTTTGCTGGTAAGAGCAATTATTATATTAGCATTCATATCACAGAAGTTTTATGAGCTAATAAACGACTACAGTCTCTGTAGTATTTTTTTATCTTCAAGGTGTATGCCCTTTGCTACACACGAGGCGCATTAGAGAAGATAATTTTACAAACAAAAGATTCTGCCTAACCAGACATAATAGGCAGTAAAGTAGTAAATTCCAACTCTAATTTAATGAAATGCTAATCGATTGACATTTATTTTTAGTACACGCATTTTTGTGGAGGAAGACTCATTAATTAAAGTAGAAAAAATGATTTAAGAGAGAGTAATGCATACTTCTCTGGAAAGATGCATTACACCCCGACGCTTATTTTATACCAAGATGGTTTTACCTTCTGATTGCCCTGCTTCTCGTACACAACAACTTAAAACACAGCTAGAATTAGAAGGCAAGCAAGAACACTTAAGAGGCCTGATTTTCAGTGGCCAAGGTCACCAGATAAACTAAATCACTAGCAGCAAGACTTTATGAAAACTGAAATTATTCCAAGCTGAACTTCTGCACAGAATAATATTGTTGCATGTGCCGGATAGCATGCCAAACCATGTTTTTTCTGTGCCAAAAATTCAGATGTTACTAACACAGACCCCTGTGCGCATGCACCTGGCTTGCTGCTCTTGTTGTGCAGACTTTTGTGCACAGCTCACTTCCATGCTGTTTGCCTACAGCATCAATGAGTGAAACGTCTGCGTTAAACTTGTTTTAGGACAGTTTTGTCCTCGAAAGCTCATGCTTCAATAAATTGGTTAGTCTATCAGGTGCCATTTGCCTCTATCATGTTTGCTACTCTAGGCTAATATGGATACCCCTCTGAAAATGTTTACCTGTGTAAAATAGGCACATGCATATAGGTGGCATTTAAGTCACATGCGCGAGTCGCACCTGCTGAAAAGCAGGTGTAAATGTATATCTGCACGTTGCTGATTTGGTGGGTCTTTTACTAAAGTGCTATAGGGTTCTTCACTTACCATGGGTTTATTATGGGAAAAACATGCAGTAGGTGCAAAACCTGTGTTTTAAATACTCGCGATCCCTGGAAGGCAGGACCCCCTCACGGCCAATCAGTCCCACTCTCAATCAACACCCCCCCAATGCATTCCCCCCTAGGTAACCTTCCACCCCCCTCAATATTCTGAATCCCTCATTAGTACCCCTTTTCAGGGCGACCAGCTTTCTAGCCATGGGGGCCCTGCCAAGGGGTCCACCAATGCCAGGGTTTAAAAGTCTCCCCATATAACACATCCATACCCTCCCCTCTCTCTGGAACTTACCGAGGGTCCAGCCAGCACTCCTTGGTTGGCTATGGGTGATTAGGGCAGAAGTGGTCCCCCTCTGCTCCATCCCCAGCTCTGGTAGTCTTCAAAATGGTATCGGGATCACCTCAGGCTAGTGGTGCTGCCGCAGGACTACCACAGGGTGATCTTGGCGCCATTTTGAAGACTGCTGGAGTTGAGGCAGGAGCGGAGGTATGTTGAGGGGGGGGGAGGGCTTGATGACCCTGGCGTTGGTGTGCCCTTATGCAGGGCCTCTGTGTCTGGACAGCTTCCTGGCCATGGTGGTCCTGAAAAGGAGTACCACTGAGGAAGTAAATTGGGGGGGGGGGGGGGAAGAGGTTACCAGGGGGGAAGCAATCATCAGGAGGTGCAGATGGGCAGAGGGGCATTGTCTGTGGCCACACTACTGAGCTGCAGGTGACGCAGCTGCACTTACAGCCACTTCTTTGGGTGGTGGTGATTGCAGCCATGCTATCGGCAGTTGTGACAGCTAACACATGGCATTGTGAAACGCGCTTGCTGTCACCGGATGGCATGCTCCCTTTGCAGGGGTGGCTCAAGGCAATCTGCTGCCTGAGGCGAAGGATGAGATGGCCCCCCTGCCCCCCCCCCCCGTAGAGGAGGCAGGGCTTTTTCAAAACTCCAATCAGGGACTGAACCAAACCAAAAAGCTGATTAGATTATATGGAGGAAATGCAAGATGTTTGCCCACCAAGGAACTAAAAGACAGCGAGAACCACAGCACAATTTATAACACTAAATTATAACTCATTCTTATTTTGTTATTATAAACTGCGTTATGGTTCTTGCTTTTTCTTTTTCAACATATATTTTGCATCCACAGAACCCTCTTCCTCAACAGTGGATGCAGAGCAGAACCAGGACATTCACCCACAGAACTCAATATCTTAAAAAAAAATCTGATTCTGATCTCCTCACTAACAACAACAAACATTCTCCAGTACCAGGCATATTGTGAACTAATACAAAACCCTACAACAAAGTCACTGAGTATCTACAGAGCAAATCTACCATACCATACCATACCATACCATACCATATCAGCACCAACTTCCAAAACTCACATAAGGAGTTTTGGAAATTGGTGCTGATATGGTATGGTATGCATCACTGTAAATACTACAGTACAGTAGTACACATAAAGAATCACTGTAAATACTACAGTGGATCCTGGAACATCCATACACCTATTTGAAAAGCTGAACATGTCAAAATACTACAGTACAGTATAGATCTTTATGTACAAACTCCATGTTAACACAACACGGCCTCAGTCACACACTCAGAACACAGACCCTCACCAAGTACAGAATAAGTAATCACAATCTAAAGTAAAAATAAAAATATGTAGACAAAATTTAAACTGAAACCCCAAGAAGCCAGACTCTTCAAGCAGTGCAACATCAGATAAATAAGATATGCAGTTCCCCCATACAATGTAAAATATAAAGATAACACAAAGTCCAATCACTAAAATGAAATAAAACTATTTTTTCTACCTTTGCTGTCTGACCATTTTATTCTCTGATCATGCTGGTCCCGATCTGAGGCTTCTGCTTTCCTGTCTTCTCTCAGCTCTCTTTCTGTGGTCTATGGTCCATCTGCCATTTCTTATCTCTTCTTATGTTTTCTTCACTTCTTTCCATCAGCCTATTTCCAGTCCCAGTAACCCTTCCCATTAACAGCCCCTTTTCAGTCCTCCCTCCCAGTACCTTCCAATGTCAACTTGCATTTCCATGACTGCCACTGGTGTCCATTCCTGTCCAGTCCCCCCCTCCTTCCCCACTGTCCTGTCCCTTCTAGTCCAAATACCATGGCAGTCCTCAGCATCCACTCCTTTCCAGTTCCATTCTCCCATCCCTTCACATCAGTCCATTTGCAGCCATAGCCCCCAGTTTTCTTCCAGGGCCAGTAGCTCTATTCTCCCCTCCCCACCATCAGCCTATTCCCAGTCGAAGCCCCCCAATCAGCTCACTTCCAGTGCTAGTCCCCCCTCAATCCCATTACCAGTGCTAGCCTCCCCTAATCAGCCCATTACCAGGCCCAGCCTCCTCCATCAGCCCATTACCAGACCTAGCCTCTACTAATCAGCCCATTTCCAGTCTTAGCCCCCCTGATTAGCTCATTTCCTGTGCTAGTCCCCCCTCAGCCCATTACCAGTGCTAGCCCCCCTTATCAGTCCATTACCAGTCCCAGCCCCATCCCATCAGCCCATTACCAGTCCTAGCCTCCCCTAATCAGCTCATTTCCTGTGCTAGTCCCCCCTCAGCCCATTACCAGTGCTAGCCCCCCTTATCAGTCCATTACCAGTCCCAGCCCCCCTCGATCAGTCCAATCCCAGTCCTAGCCTTCCCTAATCAACCCATTACCAGTACTAGCCCCCCAAGCTGCCCATTACCAGTGCTAGCCCCCCATCAGCCCATTATAATCCTAGCCCGCACTGTCTCTCTCCTTTGTCCAGCATTAATCCCCTGTCTGTCAAGTATGTCCCCCTATCTCTCCCCTTTGTCCAGCATTTGTTCCTGTCTCTCCCCTTTGTCTAGTACTTGTCCCCTTGTCTCCCCCTTTGTCCAGTATGTCCTTGTCTTCCCCTTTGTCCAGCATTTTACCCATATCTGTCCCCTTTGTCCAACATTTCTCCCGTCTGTTCAGTATGTCCCCCTGTCTCTCCCCTTTGTTCATCATTTGCCCCCCATCTCCCCCCTTTGTCTACTACCTATCCCCTTGACCCCCCATTTGTCCAACATGTCCCCTGTCTCCCCCTTTGTCCAGCACTTGCCCCCTGTCTTCCCCTTTGTCCAGCATATCCCCTGTCTCCCCCTTTGTCCAGCACTTGTCCCCCTGTCTCCCCCTTTGTCCCCCCTGTCACTCACCATTGTCTCTCCTTTTTGTTCTCCTCCTGTCCCCATTCCCTCCATCTGCACCTCTCATCCATCAGCAGAGGGGGCACCCTGGCTGTTTTAATTTTAGATTTTGCCGCCTCTTCCCTGCCTCTGCCTTCCCGCTGCGTTTTTTTCCTCAAGAAATGCTTTATCAAAAAAAAAAAAAAAAGCGTCAGGAAGGCAGAGGCAGGGCAGAGATGGCAAAATCTAAAATTAAAACAACCGGAGTGCCGCTGCTGCCGCCGCAGGACAAATCAGTCTGATCGCTTGCAGTTGTAAGTGATCAGGCTGATTTGTCTGACGCCGGCGGCACTCCGGCTCTGTTTTAATTTTAGATATTTCAGCCTCTGGCCTGCCTCTGCCTTCCCACACGGGAAATCAGAGGCAGGCCAGAGGCTGCAAAATCTAAAATTAAAACAGATCCGGAGTGCCGGCGTCGGGAATGCCGCCCCCGTTGGAGTGCCGCCTACTTTCAGCAAGTGCAGACAGTGCAGTTTTTTGGCTGTGCTGTCTGCACTTGTACTGTAATAACGTTTACCGCAGGGGTTTAGTTCATATTACATCCATGGTAACCACTTACCGCAGCTTAGTAAAAGACCCCCTTTATGTACCTGTACTTTGCAAAATGGAAAGTATGTGCATATGTTGCAAATTCCACCCAACTCATCCCCAGGAGCACATAAATGCATAAAGGTGTCTGTGAGATTGTCTCCAGTGCATATTTTTATGCAGGTATGTGCTGTGCAAGTTTACAAGAGGAAATTGCTTATAAAATTACCTTCTAGTCAATGTATATACTATAACTATCTAGATGCACTTTTCAGCAACATTTGTAGAAGGCTGGATTCTGAATATTTTCATAACAAAAAAAAATCATAACAGATAAAGTCATAGAATATTACTGTGGTTTCTTCAACTCTGATTCCTGAGCATAATCATCACAATAACAAGGCAACCACTGCATTTATAATCTGCCAAGGAGAGGGAAAGATTTTGAATATTATACATTTGATCTGGTTCAACATTGTACCAATCTTGTAGAATATTGCATTGGGATGGTGCAGACCAAGTCACTAGAGGGCACAATGGGGCTGTGTAAAGAGTTAAGATAGTTCTGTAAAAGCCAATATACTATACCTGAAAAAAGGAGAATGAAGGAAATAAAAAGGAAAGCCATTCATTATCAAAATTAAAATGAAAAATAAATACGGTGTTAGATATTACACTGCACAGACTCATCACAACTGGATCTGAAAGGCAGACTGCATAAAAATGCTAGCAATAAACTGGACAACTGTAGAATTAAGAATAAAGCAAAACATGGAGCTGCCAACCGCCATATAAAGAAATTCCATGTGTGTGCAGACACATGGGGTTGTCATATTCATATGGGGCCTATTTTATTATGCAAAGCTTGCACCGGCTTTACTTTACAGAATCGAGGCGTACAGATGTGCATGAGTCTAGCTGTGACAGTTACGCCTGCTCTCTGCCCGTGCCTATATCAGCACAGCGATGTACCTAAGTCATAGTTTTCTATAAATTATGCAGTTAAATTTAGGTCCCGCCCCTACTCTACACAGACTCCACCCCATGTGCACACCCCAAAGCTAGCATATAAGTGCCTATTTATGTGTGCAAATCCTTCAGAACAGGGACTTACGCATGCTTCAAGTGTATACCTCTCTGAGGGACCTATATAAAATCAGCCCCACCACGTCATTTTTGAAAATAAAGCTACAATTTCCTAATGACCAGACAAGTCAGTGCAGCAGGTTTGCAGAGTCAGTTTACCAGCTGGAAAGGCCACAAGGATGTAGAAGGCTGGATGCTCGGGCAACAACCATGTTAGTATTGAGAGAGATTTAGGTTATTACAAAGCTTGCGGTTAGACACGAGAAGGACGAGATGCTGGGTTTCAAGTATGTAGAAAGTCTTGTATGCTCATCTAATGTACCCAAGATGGTGGGGTAAGATTAGGAAGATGGCAAAAACCTGTCTTGAATAAAGGGTAATAACTTATAAGTACACACTGTGCTTGGGAACTGGAATGTATCCTTAGGTATATCTGGGCAATCATTTGGTCTTCTTCTGCTATTATCCACTCTGTTTCTATAGGGACAATTTTCATAGCCATTTCCACACATCCCCACGCACAGAAATGGCTTATTATAACGCTGCTCAGAGTACATGGGGGTAAAGTTTGCACTCTCCTTTATTCATGACAAAGAGAGGTGCTCCTTGAGGGTGGAATTGGAGTGGTGTTTGAGTTTATGAGCTAGTTACTCGTGTAAATGCCTTATCTGGGATTTTCCAAAGGCACCTACAGTATACAGGTAGTGCCTTTGGAAAATCCCAGCTAAGTCCCTAATGCATCCAGATGCTATGCGGTTAGCATCGGGGTGTGTTGGGGAGGAATAGGGCGGAACGGGGTGGAGGAAAGGGCTAAACGGGTAGCAATGATTTTTTATGCTACCCGCTTAGCCCCTGTGCCGTAAAGATAGGCGCAAATCGTTGCTACCTGCTTAGCCTCGGTGGCTCCGGGTGCGTCCTGCCAAGCCCAGATTTTCACTTCTGTCGCTGCGGAAGTAAAAATTCAGGTTAAGGGGGTCGGCGGGCAGGCTATGTGCTGATGCGGTGCATAGCCTGCCTAGATGAAAATCGGGGAACGTTTGTACATACTAAATAGTGTAAATGTTTGCAAGTACTATTTTGGGATAATTTTCAGAGATAATATGTGTGTACCTTCCCTGTGAAAATTGGTATAACTTATGTGTATACTTATAACTTACATGTATGGACAAGTTAGGCAGATCCTACAAACATTAACTTCCCTCTCACCCAGTTACTAACAAAAATGCTGAGGAAACGCTATCCATTCAAGGAGAGTGTTTGGCGGTGTTAATCTGTGATGTATACTGTATCTGGAAAGATCCTGTCCCATACCCATAGGGAGCTTCTCCTGACAGCCCTACAAATAGCATTTAAATAGATTTTTCTTTGGTGCGCAGCAATAGTGTCATCATAGTTTTAGTTATAATGACACTTCGGTACCAAGTTATTTTTACTTGATCACAGTTTCACCAAGAGTAGACTGCTAGGAAATTTGCACATCCAATAAGAAGATAAGATGTGCTATATTGGGTCAGACCAGAGGTCCATCAAGCCCAAAATCCTGTCTCAAACAGCAGCCAATCCAGAACACAAGTATTCAGTAGGAGGACTGGGGCTACCATCAAGCAAACTAGGTGGTGGCCTAAAAGATCAGCAGTCACTGCTGCCACCTCCCTCTGTGGACTTGCAGGAGTGGCTGTGATTGTAAACAGCAAAGCAGTGTTTACCGAAACCTCCTGGGCTGCATGGTGTTCCTGCTTCCTCTCCCTCTGATGCAGACTTCTTGTTTGTATGTCTAAAACCAAGAGAACTTATCTTATCTTACCCAATCTAGCCCTACATCCTAGGAGGCTTTTGCTTCTAATCGAACTCTAACGAATGGAGGAGGGGCTTGCTCTTCTCATTTCAAAAAAATATGAAATGAAGGAAAATAACTAAATATAATACTTAATTTTCTAATATTTACACATTCAATTTACATCGACACCTCCATTCACTTTACTATGAATATATCACCCTCCACCTACAGCACAGACTTCATTAGACAAACTCAGCCTGTTGCTGGCTGACACCAGCAGCACTCCAGGAAATTTAATAACAGGAGATTTAAACATTCATGCTGCTTTGCCTTCTTTCATCGTGAAAAAATACTTTTTAACTCTCCTTGATCCTATCATCTTCCCCAATGCAAATGCCGGTCACTGTCTTTACTTTATCGTATCTAAGGCAGATCTAATTACTGCCGCCTCTTTTGTAGTCTAACCACTATTTGTTGCAATTTAGCTCTATCAGTCTTTCCTTCAAGTTTCATCTAAAACTGTTAATAAAACAATAAAGAATTTATAAACCTTAAAAGAAGAAACTTTTGCAAAAAATTGTGTAACCTAATTTAATGTTCGTTTATGCTTGCATTTATTTGATATACCGCATTTATGCGAACAAGCAACGTGGCTTACAAAACACTTCTAATTATCAGAAAGGAAAGGAACCCCATTGCAAATATAGGAAAGAGGAAAGAGAGGTGACAGTATCAAAGAAGTTTAAAGAGAGTAAGGCCAGGGGGATAGAGGGAGGGGGAGGGGAAACAAATACTCAGCCACGACCCAGAAAATATCCAATTTAGGGGGATTCAAATGCTGACTTGAATAGATGCATCTTCTGCGCTTTCTTAAAGCATTTAAAATTAGACTCCAATCCTCGGGGAGAGGGCAGAAAGTTCCAGAAGGAGGGAGCTAAAAGAAAAAGCAGACTGTCAAGTAGATTCGTCTTTTGATTTGAAGGGTGGTGGGATATGAAGTCTATTGCTGGCAGTGAGTGGAGAGCGTGCTCAAGAGCACATGAAGTAATTAATAATGAGATGTAGTCTGGTGTCTCATCCTGAATGGCCTCATGGGTCAATGTCAAGATTTTATTCTCAATGCGTGATTTTATTTTATTTATTTATTTTATTTATTTAACATTTCTTATATACTGCCTTTCATGATATCCAGGCGGTTTACATTGAACAAACTGAAATTACATTGAACAGGGCATTATTTTTATTTATTTTATTTATTTATTCTTTTCTTCTATACCGCCCCTTCCAGAGATCAAGGGCGGTTTACAGAGAACAGTTTAACAGTTTTTATATACTTTTACATGGAACAGTAATTTGTAACTATGTACAGGTAACATTGCATGCAGCTGTGTCCAATAACTATTTACAATGAACAGTAATCAATTATTACAAAGAACAATAGACAATAAACATATATTACAGACGGACTTGGAGATAACTATTTTACAGGGAACATGAGCAATGGCGGGTTAAGTGGCTTGCAGGGATCTAATAGGGAGTCAGTGGTAATGGAGCAAGAGGGGAGTGACATGATCATCTTTCAGGCATGGGCAAGGATGTGTACGGCAGTATTTTGAACTGTTTGGAAGCATTTTAAATGGTAACGTGGTAATCCATTATAGACAATATTACAGTAATCCAAGTGAGAAATTACAGTAGCATGACAGTGAGCTAAGCAATAAGATTTAGGAATGGCCCGATGGCTTTGAAACACTGGAGAGCAAGAAAGGGTGACTTCATCACTTGAGCAATAAGTGGAGAAACAGATAGTAAATAATAATAACTATCTAATAGTTTATCCAGGTATTTGAATGTAGGTTGGAGAGTTACCTGGGCTCCTTCTAGGATGGGAGCAATAGTGGGGCAATTGGATGAACTCATAAGTTATGTACTGTGGTCTTTTTGGGATTTCGTTTAAGTGAGTTATTTTGGAGCCAAGTCTGAGTATTGTCTAAGCAGGCATTGACTGGAGATAAATCAGAGAAGAATTTATCAGTGAAGGAAAGAAGCAATATATCTAGCTCTAGTATAGACACGTTAGATCAGAACACTTACACTTGGGATTCTATTTTTAGGAATTCCCTTGATGAAATGGCCCCAGCCAGTGAAATAAATACCAAGAAACAATACAATCAAAGATTTATTGAAGAACTAAAGCAATTTAAATGACAGTTATGCAACACTGAGGAAAGTAAAGACTTGTGGCGGCATAAAATTAATGTAAAGCCCTGCAAAGTAGAGATAAGGCATTAATAAGAAAGACCACAAAGACTTTTTTGTAAGCAAATCCAATCTAGGGGAAGTTATTTCTGTCAGTTATTTGGAATGATACTACCACAGAATTGGACTCTTAATACTCATCAGTTCATTTCTACTAGAGAAAATAAACTCAAATAAATCAATTAAAAATACCCACCAACGGGAGGGCTCCTCCATACATTTTGCTTCTCCATCATCATCTCCACATGAATTCCAAATACAATGTAGTACCTTTCTCTATGTTTCAACCGCTCTCTAGAATTCTGCCATTCATAGTAAAGGTGACAGAGAAAGTTGTGGTCCAGCAATTATCTAAATTTATGGAGAAAATACATGTCTTATATCCTTGACAGTCAAGACTCAGAGCTGGATACAGCACTGAACTCTGTTGTTAGCCTTATATAATGAAATACTCACCCATCTAGATAATGGAAAAGAGGTACTACTCTTAAAACTAGATCTTAGTGCAGCCTTAGACCTAGTAGATCGTGTGCTGTTACTATATAGTATAGATTAGAATCATAAGAGTTACGGATTCTGCTTTAGAATGGTTCAAGTCTTATTCTTTCAATTGTACATTTAAAGTTAAAATTGAAGGATCCCTACCAAAAGAATTTGCTTTAGATTATGACATCCCACATAGGCCCATTCTGTCGCCTAGTCTATTTAGTGTGTTTTATCCCCCCTTGCCATCCTAGCCCAAAATCTAGGGTTGAGTATTCAAATATATGCAGATGATATACAACTTATCATAGTCCATGATTCATGGGATACTGAGTTGCAAAGATCCCCATCATCTTCTCTGGAGAAAATAATGGACTGAATTATCTCTCATAATCTAGTGTTATATGGGGGAGGCGTCTGATCGAAATGGAGGGCCAAGGTGTCGGTGGTGATGCTGGACCACCAGTTGGCATAGAACACCAGGAGCCCCACTGTGTGCTCAGGGCTGGACCTCTCGGGGAGCGAGAGGCTATGCCCAAGGAGTCAAAAGTCCCTCCCCCCCAAGTTGCAGCTGGAACACAGCCTGGGGCTTAGAGGCCTTAGGCCATGTACAGCTGGTAAGCCTTGATATGGCCCATGAACGTCGAGCCCTGGTAGCACTTCCTGCCAAAGGCATCCAAAGGCTTCTCTGCCTGGGAGCACTGAGGAGTACATCTTCTGGCTCTTGAACCTGTGCATGGTCAACTCCACTACCATGGAGATATGAGGCTGCTGTGCTTTCTGAAACCCAGGGCTCTTGCGGACTCGATACATGGAATCAAGCTGCCTGCTCATGACCAGCATCGAGGTCGGGGACTCCCACATGCGGAAGAGAAGCCACTCCAGGATGGGGTCAACAGGCACTGAGAGTGCCTCATTTGGAGGGGCCTCATACTCGAGAATCTCAAGGTCCTCTGCCCAAGGCTCCTTCTTGGACTCTGTGGTGAAGGCCAGGGCCTTCACCATGTCCCTAATGAAGTCCAAGAAGGTGAGGACCTCAGGCGGGGACCTGCAGTGGTCCTCTGTGGGAGAGGGGTCCAAAGGAACATCAAAATGGAGGCGGGTATCAGGGGACTTTTCATCAGTCTCCCACTCTGAGTCGGAGTCAGAGGGGACCTCGAGGACACTCTGGGCATCGGGACCATGCTGGGTCACCTGATGCCCCTGCGCTCTGAACCAGAGGCACTGGCAGACAAAGTCCTCTGTCCCAAACGGGACTGAGACTGGTGCTAGAAATCATCCCGAGGCCAATGGCACTCAGGGAATGGCTCCATGACCTCTTGCAACACCTGGTGGTTGATGGGCCAGTGGTTGAGACTGCTGGGTCACCATCCTGAACTCAATCCCAGAAGGCTCCGCAGCCACTGGCATGGGTACAAAGGATCTCGGGCCCGATGCTCACACCAATGACTGGGGTGTCCTCGATGAGGAATGGCTCGGGAGACCGGGGTTGATCTCCTGACACCGAAGGCATCATTTCCCGCTGGGGCAGCTTGAAAGGCCACTCCTGGTCATTGCCTTGGAAATGCATCAGGGACTCTGATGCCTGTGACCATGAGTCTTACCCGCAGTTCAGCATTGTCACCCCACAATGCCACCGACAATGTCCAGCTCTTTGGGGGACAGCCCTCAAAGGATGATCCCTGGTCCAATGCCCCACAACCTCAGGGCTCAGACAAGGCACAGCTGTCACGTGAGGCAGCCCCCAAGGGCACCGGTTCCACAAGCAACGCCAGAATCAAGACAGAGGTCTTACCGAACATGGTCTCATGTTGCTTCTCACAGTTCCTATGCCCCTTGCACGTCATCTGTTGACAGAGCCCACAAAAGGAATCATTGTGGTCAGCACCGAGGTACCATAGGCAGCAGTCATATGGATCCGTGTAGGACATGGTTTGCCTGCATCGGCCACACTGATTAAAACCACTGGCTGAGGACATAGCGGGCAAGATAGCCCCCGCGAGGTCAACTCTAGATTCCCAACCAGGGAGGGCATGAAGATTTACACATACCGAGAGAAAAATCCTGAAGGGAAATAGAACCCAAGAAAAACATGGTGTCAGGGTGGCAGCGGTCCCGGGCGGCAAGAAGGTACTGATACGCACACAGAAGAAAGAAAAAAGAGAAGGAAAAAAAAGAAACCATCAATTATTTCCGGGTTGCAGACGAACATCCAGTGGGCTCAACGGAAAAAAGGAGACTGAGGCAAGATGGCACCCTTGGGCAGGAAGGTGTTGTAGATCTCCTAAAGGCTTTCTTTGAAAGCTGGGGAGAGGTTACCTTGCAGGTTCCATCAGTGCCGACGTCACCCATATGTAAGGACTAGATTCCTGCTTGTTCCCGGAGAAAGCTGATGGACTGATCATACTCTAGTGCTGGTGGAGCTGGACTTTAAGAAGAGGAAGGAGGATTTAAGTTTTTTGCAGCTCAATGAGACCCTTCTGGGTGACCTGGGGGGGGGGGGCAGAGGGTGGCACAGATTAGACTAGTTATTCAAGAATATTTTTGTAACAATTTACATGGGGAAGTCAAATTGGGATGGCTTTAAAGCAGTAAATAGAAGACACTTTATATCTATGGGAGCAAAGAAGAAGAGAGATAAAGAGAAAAAGGAAAACAAATTGCATCAGAAATTGCGGTTATTGGTAGATGATCACAAGAGGAGGGGGAAGAGGGATTTTGTGGCAGATAGAGCAGGTTAGGAGCGAGTTGGGGAGATTGCAGGCTGAGGATGGGCCGTTCAAATGTAAAAGCTGGAACACAATTTCTTTATAGCTGGTAATAAAATGGGACGATATTTGGTAAATAAGCTCAATGAGAGGAGAGTTAAACAGCAGATAATGAAAATAAAGAATGAGGGAGTGGATGGGAATTTAAAATTGCTAAGATTCAAGAGGTTTTCTGCCACTTTTACAAAATATTTCATGAGACTGAACTCCGGGGGGAGGGGGGGAAGCAGGCAGTTAGGGAATATTTGGAGTCATTAGGGCTGACATTAGGGTTGGGGGAAGAAGAGGTGGGATGGTTGGGCAGGGACATAGATAGATTAGAGGTCCTTGAAACGATAAAGGGATTGAAGGAAGGGAAGGCCCTGGGATTGGACGGGTTGACAGACAACTTCTATAAAAAATTTCAAGTGGAAGTGGTAGATTTTGTGGTGGCACTTTTTAATGGGGTGGTACAAGGACAGATCTCCCTGATTCTGTGGCAGATGCTGGATCATGGTGTTGCCTAAACCCAGGAAAGATGTGGGGTTTGTAGTTTATATAGGCCTGTCTCCCTAATAAATTTGGATGCTAAGTTGCTGGCTAAGATTTTAGCCACTTGTTTGCGGAGATATATTCCAAAATTGATTGGAGTGGACCAATCTGGAGACAGGCCAGTGACAATATCAGGAAAATTCTGAACCTTGCATGGGTTGTTCAAAGGGAACAGATCCCCTCATTATTTATGGCAGCAGATGCGGAGAAAGCTTTTGATAGGGTGGAATGGTGTTTCATGTCTAGGGCTCTTAGGTATATAGGGATAGGGGAAAACTTTATCGTGTGGATAAGGACAATATATTGGACCCCGAGAGCAAGGATAAGAATTAATGGGAAGTATTCCAATGAGTTCCCATTGAGTCAGGGTACAAGGAAAGGGTGCCCACTTTTGCCCTTATTGTTTGCTTTAGTAATAGAACTACTGGCAGAAAGAGTAGAGATAGAAGTGAATATCAAGGGTATACAGGTTGGGAGGGGGGGGGGGCAAGGGAATATATAATAGACCAATTTGCTGATAGTGTGATCTATGCAATCTGTAATCCTCTGACATCACTGCAAATATAGTAGAGTGTCTGGATATAAAATGAATATGGGGCAACCAGAGATTTTGAAACTGATGATGGATCTGGGGTTGGAGCGGAGTTTGAGGGCAGCTTCTCATATTACTCCCCACCCATTTCAGTGGGCGGGGAGTAATATTAGATATCTAGCGGTGAAAATGTTGGTCAGACAGTTGCTGGAGGACTTGAATACATAGGATAAACCATATATTTCCTGGCTGGGTAGACGTTTTATTGTCAAAATGAATTTTTTGCCAAGGATACTATTTATGTTTATGTCTCTACTAATTGAAGTGCCTGCGAAAATGCTCACTACGTTGCAGTGTTGTATTTTTAACTTTATTTGGAGGAGATGGACCCCTAGGGGGATGTTTACTAAGCAGCGCTAACATCGCAGCCGTAATATTATAGCGCAATAACATTACGTTTCGCGCGATAACATCTCCGGCAGCATTAAGGCAGACAGAGGGTGGAGTAAGACTTTCCAGAGGGCTCAGAGAAGGGGTCAATGGGTGGAAGTGGGCGGGGAGAGGCTCCAGGCACACTAACCTGTGAAATGAACGTCTGAAAATTAACGCCAGTGAAAATCTTGCGTTAGAGGCACATTTGCAGGAGAGAGAAACCAGTTCAGTCAGCAAAGTACAGCAAAGGCAGAGAGACCCAGAAAAGTGATAGTAGTGATACATGTGCAGCAACAGCATAGTGCCCAAGTACGAAAGGGCACTATGGTGAGTCTGCAAATGGGGTACAGGGGGCTGCAAGTGGGATATGCAGTGGGGCAGCTGGGGCACAAGGTGAGCTAGGCAGATGCCTAGGTGCCACATAGGAAGGCAGAAACGAAAAGTCAGCATGACAGCAACTGACCAAGGGCAAACATGTCCACGAGTGTGTGTCCCCCAGTGCCCCAGTGGACATTACCCAGCATGTACCCCAAAGGGCACATAACATTGGCAGGCAGTGCCAGGGGGAAGTGTGGATGTCTATGTAGGCACACCTACCCCAGATCCCACACCATAGGCAGCCGTCTACCGGCACACTGGATGGCCTGGGACTGCAGACCACCAGTACTACCGGCAGAAGGGCACGTCAGCATGGTGGGGGAGGGGTGCTGGTGGTGGAGGGGCAGTGGCAGCTGCCCACAGCAGACCAAGGCCAAGCCCTGTTTAGGTGGGTGGCGTGCAGTGCAACAGACAAGGTCCGTCTGAAGAATAGCCATGGTATCCCCAGGAAATGACCTGCCTCTGTGGGAACAGTTTGGTGCAGTACACACAGCCAGTGTTTTGGGGGCAGAAGGTCACAGGCTCAAGTCTCAGCTGTGGCTTTTGCAGACCTTGTCTCTATATGTTACCCTACAGAACACATACACCATAAACATGTGCACACCCTAGAGCAGCAGCCAACAGGGGCACAAACACCCACATCCACAGGCCCCACTATCCATGTCCTCATGGAGAGTCAGGTTTTTGGGCCCTGTGCGGAGCATAAGCTACTACTACCACCTGCAATGTCGTCATAAACATGGAAACACGCTCCATATATATCAAAAGGTTGCTATGATGAATGTCAGATAACAGATCCTAAATTAAACACAAATTGTTAACAGAGATTCATCATAGCAACCTTTCTGATATATGTGGAGTGTGTTTCCTTTCTGTTCGTTTTCTGACAGTGTTTACCACCCCGGAGAGTGACCATAACAGTATTGCGTACCTTAGCAATGCCTGCACTGTGCCCAGGACTGGTGTGGCGGCCAGGGCTGCCAACCACCTCTATCTTTGCACAATGCTGAAATAGGTGAGGAAGTGTGTGTATGCCTATCCAGTGTTTTGTGGCTGCCTACACCTTAAAGAGCCCACAATGTTTACACTGTTATCAGCGTTAGCCTGCCAATGTGCATAATGAGGATCTGTGGATATGGCCCAGACTGGGCGGTCTGGGCAGGAAGCATCTGCACACGGCATAGGGCAATGGCTGGGATATTGTAGTGCCCAACCACCACCTGCATGGACAGGATGGCCACAGCATGTCATGCTGGGAGGTCAGTCTGACCCTGACTGAGCAGTGCCCATGGCATGTCTAGGTTCCCACATAGTGCTATACAGTGTTTTGCTCAAGTGATATCTATGGGTTTCCTTTTCTGGGGCCCAATCACTGACATCCCACTTTTGGGTGCACACAGTTCCTCCAGGAACATGCACTATGTACTAGCTAGCAGACTGTCTGCAGTTAGCATGTGTATGGCTGGAACACCTTGCAGGGTTCAGTGGGTGGGAACTGAATGTGCTTGGTGGCAGTAGCTGCTGAGCTTTTCCAAGCCCACTGCCAGTGCCCTATGTGATAAGTACATATGCATTGACTGCCCTGGAGGGTGCCTATTCCCCAGCAGGACTGGGGTGGTGGTCCCCTCTGCTGTAGAGTGTGGATCTGTTGGTGGGAGATCCTGTCCCCCACCCTGACCCTGTGAGGGCAGCTTGGGTGGTGCTGCATAATTTGCTTTTGGGTCAAAACATCACCCTTCTCCTATAATAAGTGACCATGGCAACCACACAGGATATGCACTATTCTGGGTACATCAGAGCCCACAGAGGGTAGACATGACAAGGGGGGGGGGGAAGACAGATAAACACACATGTATCCTAAGTGTGTCTGCAGGGACTACCTGTCACACACTGGCACTGATAGCACTGTTGCTGCGGACCTGGTTCTGGGCGCCCCACCTCACCCTCAGGGTGAGCACAGAAACCGCACAATGTCACGGACGGTCTGTAGCTACTCTGTGCCAGTAACACACACTGTCCATTCCCCCTACCAGGCCGAGGTGCTGTGGAGGCACATATCCCATCTTGTGATCAGAGGTAGACTGCTGATCTGCATGTGCAGTGCATCATGGGTACGGGTGGGTTTACCCTATCCTGGTAACCACAGCAGACAGTTTGTGCGGTGACCTGCAGTCTTTCTGTGGCCAGCCAGCAGTGTGTTAGAAGCTATAGAGATATAGCCCACTGGTTACTGCAATGACTGTAGAGGCAGAGGTCATGAGTTTGATCCTGCAGTGGTGTTATCTAATAAGGCTGTCTGAGGGATTTCCTTTTAATTTACATCAGTGCTGCCAGCAAAAACACCCTCACAGTGCCTTAACCTAAGGTGCCTCATAAGGCGCCCTATAGGGCACATTATATGGTGCCTTGGCGGACAGGGCACTTGATAATGTAGGGCGCCTTATGAGGTACCTTAGGTTACGGCACTGTGAGGATGTTTTTGCTGGCAGCACTGATGTAAATTAAAAGGAAATCCCTCAGACAGCCTTATTAAATAACACCACTGCAGGATCAAACTCATGACCTCTGCTTCCACAGTCACTGTAGTAACCAGTGGGCTACATCTCTATAGCTGCTAGCACAGTGCTGGCATGGACTTAAGGTTACCGCGCCTTAACAAGCCAAGGCGCCCTCTACCGCGCGATACAGATTCATTGCTACCTTGCCGCCGGAACACCCACTACCTTATATGGCATTCCTCACATTAACGCTGCAAACAGCGCTGGTAACATTAGGACGGTTTAGTAAACATCCCCCCTAGGGTCAACAGGCGTATGATGTACAAAGTAGAAAAGAGGGAGGGGAGGTGTACCAGATTTGGGGCATTATGTCCAGGTAGCGCGTGACCCCTTATAAAATTAGTAAAGGGAAATAGAGCTATAGCACCTTGTGTTGGAGGGGATGTAGGGAAGTGAATGATTACACAGGTAAACTAAAAAAATATTTTTTTAAACTGCCTCTAATGTTTCGATTGATTTTTACGTTTTTTGGTGCGCTGAATCCAAATCTGGTAACCAATTTGCTCCATCACGTACAGATTTTTTGCTACATTGGGTTAGCAGTTTGAGGTGAACGTTTCAGATTGAGTGCGATCAAGATAAAAGTTTCTTGGATGAATTCTTTATACTAATTGTTTAGTAGTTATTCAAATAAGAATAAAGAAAATTGTAACAAGGCAGCACATAAGAATAGAGTAATGTCAACAAAACACACTGTGATGGTAGCAAAAAGGTGGTAATAGAATTTTATCACGAGGTACCAAGCTCTCATGAAGAACATTTTTCTCACCGGGCTCAAATACTCCCGAATTGGCCAGTCTTTTTTCCCCCAGTGTAGGTCGCGGGCCCGGCTATCCCACAAGCAAAGGAAGCAGGGATATTTGGTGAAACCGGATTGCTGCCCTAATAGCATGGATAGAATTTTAAAGTCTCCACAAATCATCCACTTATGCTCATCATAACGAATCTTCTGAAGAATCAGGGCCAAATTCTCGTATTTTTCTTGGAGAATAACAGAGTGAGCAATAGGAACTGAAGCGAATGTGTTGCCATTATGAAGAACAACACCTTTTATGCTGTCTTTTGACGAATCAATGAACAGCCGCCATTCAGCAGGATCATACTTGAGTTTAAACTTTTCCATCACTCCGTATATATCGTTGCAAAATACCAAATCTTCCTCTTTGCTGAAATACTTCAAAAATTGTGTCTCGCGGTTGCGGTACCAATAAAAAGTTGCTCCTGGTGACAATAGATTTTTCTGTTTAAGCCGAGAACCTAGCAGTTGGGCAGCATCTTTTGGGAGTCCTAAATCCCGGACTAAATCATTCAATTCAGCTTGAGAGAAAAGTTCAGGTTTCGGATCTGGTTCAGTTTCAAACTCTGAAGTACTGGACTCATCGGGAAAAGCCATCTGATGAGTCTCATCATGATCAGAACAGTCCACACAAATATGATCCAAAGATTTTGGTGGTTCAGGCACAGGTACTTCGTTGCTATGAGGCATAGGCCTAATTGCTGAGGGAAGGTTGGGGTAACTTATTACGTTCTTATTTTTTAAGTTGTATCCCTTCACAATGCAAGAGCAAAAATAGCAGTCACTGCTGTGGTCTCTTTGTTCACGCCACATCATAGGTATTCCGAAACGAAATGCTTGTTTTTTACCTTTCATCCATAAGCGTAGATCTTCCTCACATGTCTTGCACACTTTGTGAGGAGCCCACGGTTTGTCTTGATCGCCTAACTTCAAACCGAAATAGGCAAAATATACTTTTTTAATAAATGCAGAAATGTTCCTCTGCCGCTTTTTCACGGTATATTCCCCACAAATAAAACAAAAACTGTCCGGAGAGTTGACGCAACCTCTGGCTCTGTGAGCCATCACAAATACACAGCACTGCAAACTACAACTGTAGTGAACCACTTCGGAATAAAGCTGGATTACGACTGAGCAAACAAAAGGTAATAATGAACTTGCAAGAAACTGAAATTTGACAGGAACGTTCATGTCGCAACCACCGAGTTTGAGCGAGCGAACGAGGCGAGGCGAACAGGAAAGAGCATGCGCCAGCGCGAGTACTGGATTTAGCCCCCCGCCTCCCAATTGTCCTGTTAATGTATAAAATGAATACAAAACACTCTAAAATATCATGAGGGAGTGTTTCTAGTTAGTTAACCATTACAACCTCTATTTTGGGCCAAGAAAATAAACTGCAGTCGGCTAAAAAGAAATTATGTGAACATTCCTTATATGGGTAAGAAATCTAATTTTGCAAGAAAACGTGACGTGATGGAACATTTTGGCTATTTTTCCTGGATTCAGCACCCCAAAATCTATAGGAATCAGTTGCAAAACTGGAGGCAGTTTTTTGGTAGTGTACCTGTGTTATCTGCATATCTGATGGAATTGCCTGGAAGTTAAAATATGCTGAGAATGGATGGTGAAAATGATTAAGGAAATTATTCTCAGAAGTTCAGGAGGAAGGATACCAAGTCAGGTGCTGCAGAGAGAAAAGGGAAATTGCTGTAGTTGCAGAAAGCTGGACTACAGCAAGCCAAATACAATTAAGTAATAACAGCACACACAAGGATAAATACTAATAGACAATCTTAAAATTCTGAACAAGCAGAGTAGGAGGTATGAAAAGGAAAAACACAAAGCTACCACAAAGGCTGAAGCAGGTGGTTTAAACAGGGAATCCAATGTACAGAAAGAAAACAAATCCTGCTGAATTGCCCAGCAGGGGGCAAGCCCTTCCCCCGTAGGTGCAGAGTAAGGAAGAGAGACAGGCAAGCCAAACAATATTTAAGATTATAGAAGTGAAGTTACAGAAAAATTAGGACAGACTTAGCGAGAGATTTTAATATAAGGCAGACTGAAGGAAAGATGCAGCCAGACAGAACAATATTTGAGAAAAATGAGTTTACTAGAGCAGACCTAGATGTTAAGAGTATAGACAACCCAGCTAGCGAGTCGGGCCCCCTCTCACCCCTCATACAACACTAAAACCCAGCTAGCCAGTCGGGCCCCCTCCCACCCTTCATTCAACATCTAAAACCTGGATAGCCAGTCAGACAAAGGTTGAACCCCCCCCCCCCCCCGGCCCTTAGCTCCAAATTCCTTGGTGGTCTAGTGGGCCCGGGGGCAGAAGCGGTCCTCCCTGCTCTTGTCTCTGTCCTCAGCGCTATGTAAAATGGTGCCAGTCTGGCGATGCTGCCCCCCTAGTCGTCACCCTAGGGGGCAGCACTGCCAGACTGGCGCCATTTTTGTTAGTGCTGGCGAAGGGCAGGAGCAGTCCTCTTTGCTCCTGTCCTCTTCACTGGCACTAACAAAAATGGCGTCGGTCTTGCAGTGCTGCCCCCTAGTATGAAGACGCTAGGGAGCAGTACTATGAGATCGGCACCATTTTTCAAACACAGAGGTTGGGGGCAGGACTAAAATACTGATATTTAGGTGTATTGTTAGTGCCTAAAAATATGCAGCTCCTTATGAAATTACCTGCATGTAGCAGACTATTTGCATACCCGATGTTATTAAACCTAGATATTAATATCTATAGCAGAGTATCATACAACTACCATTATGTAAAAGGTTTAGGAAGAAGGAGATACTATGCAGCCTCCCACATTCCATGTATTTATGTCCCTTAGGGTTTTTTTAGGTTAAAACACGTGTCCTCCCTTCATAGAAACAGAGAAAACCACGACAGATAAAGACCATATGGCCTATCCAGTCTGCCCATGCATAAGAGCTATTAAGTTCCACAATCCCTTCCTCTCTCTCAGAGATCCTCTGTATTTACTCCATGCTTTCTTGAATTCAGATACAGATCTCATCTTTACTACTTCCATTGGGAGGCTGTTCTATGCATCCACCACCCTTCGATAAAAAAATATTTCCTCAGATTACGTGAGTCTATCCCCTTTAACCTTCATTTTAGGACCCCTCATTTCAGAGCTTCCTTTCCACCATATCTTTTTCTCTATTTCTTCCTATTGTACATTTTTTATGATTTTATGGAGTTCCTTTCTTTTATTTTTGTTTTACTGTAAACCTGCCCAGGTGCATGGTGGTATAATAGGTTTTTAATAAACAAACATCTGTTTATTTATTCCTAGGAAAAGGTCAGGTAACAGCCAGTGACCTATTGTCTAAGCTGAAGAACAACTGACCCTGCTCACTGACCTCGTTAGGAAGCCTTATAAGAGACAAAAAGGCACCTATTGATGCCTTGCAGGCAGTGATTCATGGCTCCTTTGTAAACTTCTTGGAGAGCTTTGAGGAGAGCCTGTGAATTGTTTTAGGATTTTTTAAGGGTTGGAAGCTGATATTTTATTGAGAGGGTATTTTTATGTATTGAGGGATGACCATTGCTGTGACTGAAATCTATTTCCGGTGATTTTGAGTCAAGGTTGGAGGCAGAGGCGGTTCTATCATTAGGCCACCTGAGGCAGTCACCTCAGGCGGCATTTTCAAGGTGGGCGGCACTCCGGCAGTTGTGGCTGTATTTGTTTTTGATTTTTACGCCTCTGGTCTACCATTGCTTTCCCGTCGCTATTTTTCCGCTCAAGCTCATCCGAGAGAGAAAAAAAGCAACGGGAAGGCAGTGGCAGGTCAGAGGTGGCAGAATCAAAAACAAACACAGCTGTGACTGCCGGAGTGCCGCCCCCTCCTCCCCCCCTCCCCGCTCTACTTTCCCTGCTCAAGCTTGGGACGAATCAGCGTGATGTGAGGAGGAATTAGTAATCAAGACAGTGGTATCTAATGAGGTATGATTCTTTTGGTATCTTTATGTTACATTTTCTGTGTCTCTGATAGCACCTCTTGTCCTTGATGATTTTTCTCTCTTGGTGCTCGCACATTGTTTATTTCTTAGATTTGTAATCTGCCTATCTGTATTATCCAGATAAAGGGAGGGCAATAATGAAAGCCATTTCTGTGGACAAAATAATAATTTCTCCGTGGAAATGAATGTACTTTTTGCCCAAGGACAGCCAAAGCAAGTAGAGGAGCAGGGAGAAGATGGATCAGTGACAATGTGTAGTTTTTCTATAATCAAAACTATAGGTGCGGTTTTCAATGAAAAAAACATACATACAGAGAAAGCAGCCACAATCTCCATGTGTAACTTTTCCAGCGAAAATAATGAAAGCAAAAGCCACTGCAGATTTGTGCCTTATTATGAGTACAAATCCTGCAGGTAAATGTACCTACGTAGTCGCCGCTAAGGCAGGCTGTTTTGATGATTGCTCCTAGAGGGTAATTTCATCAAAGGCTTTCTAGGCAGCCAAGGTACACAGGTGCATATTAGGGATGAGCTTTCATTTTGAAATGGATGCTGCAATAGTGCGCTCTATTTAAAAAAAAAAATGCAATGTGTGCTTTTGAGTCAATGCTGACTCTTGGCGAGCCCAGCAGCTCCTGGGTTTTCTTGGCAGTGTGATTGGAAATAGATTGCCAGGCCTTTCTTCCAAGGCAATGAAGTCCAAAAGGAGTGCTAGTAGGAATTGAACCCTGGTTCCTTGGTTACCAAGCCAGTGCTCTAACCATTAGACTACAAAACAATACCAAGGCAAATAAAAGAAAACCGAAGGAAAGAAAGAAGATGGCCTTCCGCAAATAATCAAACAAAAGACCAGCGGAGGCAATGACCACGGCCTACCAAATTGATAAGTAAAATTCTTTATTGGGGACCCAACTGTACAAGTTTCGGCTGAAGCCTTCGTCAGGGGTCTAAAAAACATAAACATATAACGTAAACATAATAAAAACATAAACATCATTACATATTGTAAAATATATAAATATCATTACATATAAAAATAATGAAATTAAAATAAAAGGGCTATATGATTGATCTGAACATTACCAAAACACCACATAGAAGGTGTGGGAACACATCTATGCGATGTAGCTACCACTCTTCCCAATCTAAAATATGATGGAAATACAAAATAAAATAAGCATTAGTCCACATAAAATTAATCAAACATATACAGAAACATTAAAACAAAGGCATATACAAATATCAGAAAAAAACATCATAAATTGTAAACTGTATATATTAGAAAAAATGTATGCGTATATATGTTAAACACTAATAATGTAAGAAGATATGCACACATGTATAGAGAAACTAGCAGACAACACCTTGTTGTAACACAATTTAAAAGGATTTAAAAAAGTGAGAAAAACAAAGGGCATAATGTTTCAACACATAATAAAATCATAAATGTATAAGCACTAAAATTGCAAGACAATATGAATAAAAGGAGGCAACCTGCACATGTAAACAGAAAAGTATATGCTGGTGAAAACTTTAGTGGTGCCACCAATGGGGGCTGTGAACTATCAGATGTGTGATAAATGCACTGAATATGTCAAACAAAACAGTGAAACTACTGAAATACATTTGACAAGAGGAAAAAAACTGTCGACATATATGTAAGTGTGAAATATAAAATTACAGTAGTGCCGTTACCAATTAGAAATGGAACCAATCAGGATGTGATGAATACAAAAAAACATACCTAAAGATTTCTCATTATGTCCGAGAAAAAAGGGGGGGAGGGGGGATAGCTTAAAAGACAACATATGTTCATGTCAAAACAAGTAAATTACTGGATAACAGAAATTTGATAAGAGGATACATTAAAACTAACAACCGATAAAAACAAAAAAATGATAAATGAATGATGGAATAGGTGGATAATAGTAAACAAACAAAAACATAAAAAATTTTTGGAGATCCACAAAGGTATATAAAAAGAAGAAATATAAAAAAGAAGGGATGTGCTGTATAAACCCAAAAGTGTGAGCTTTGCAAGGCAGGAAGTGATGTGTTCCGCTGACTAAAAAATCCCCTCATGGGTCAAAAGAAGCGAAAAAAGAGGTTATATCATGCATGACGGAGCTACCATGGACATTGCCAAAAATGACTAATCATGGATAAAACCTGCAGTTTGAGAGGTAATTAAAAATACACACGAATATAATTAAATAGTATGTACTACTCGGACCATAAACCTAAACGGGCTGTCTTGGGCGGAAGATACCGCCGCAGCGATACATAAAAACTGAATGACATAAACTGCAAAAATTGTAGAGGCGTGCGTAAACAATTTCCATCATATTTTAGATTGGGAAGAGTGGTAGCTACATCCCATAGATGTGTTCGACCCCTGACGAAGGCTTTGGCCGAAACTTGTACAGTTGGGTCCCCAATAAAGAATTTTACTTATCAATTTGGTAGGCCGTGGTCATTGCCTCCGCTGCAAATAAAAGAAAACCCCCAATGAAACAAAGGGTTTTTTTTCTGCATACCCCTAGAGCATATGTTGCACCTCTTTCACTAAGGAAGCATAGGTTCAGGGGCAGTTCTATCATTAGGCCACCTGAGGCAGATGCCTCAGATGGCATTTTCAAGGTGGGTGGCACTCCGGCAGTTGAGGCTGTATTTGTTTTTGATTTTGCCACCTCTGATCTACCACTGCTTTCCTGTCACTATTTTTCCCGCTCAAGCTCATCCGAGAGAGAAAAAAAGCAACGGGAAGGCAGTGGCAGGTGAGAGATGGCAAAATCAAAAACAAACACAGCCGCGACTGCCAGAGTGCTGCCCTCTCCTCCTCCCTCCCTGCTCTACTTTCCCCGCTCAAGCTCGGAACGAATCAGTGCGGAGTGAAGAGGAAAAGGCTGGGTGCTAGAAACAAGTGTTCAAAATCTTTCTCGTTTTCCTACTGGTTATCTCATTTTATATGGGCAGGGGGCATCTACTTTAGTGCAGGGCGGTTTGTACACTTCCCGGGGGTCTGCAGCCTGGTTACATATATGTTGAGAGCCACTGAGAAAGCTGACCGGTAATGTGGGAAGGTAGGAGGAGCAAGGCGGTTGTTGCCTGGTGCCCGTACCCCATATTTACACCTGGTATCTCCCATTCTCGCTGGAGAGGAGGGACAGAAAAGGGGCATACTCCCGGGGTGTTGCATTTATTTTCAGGGGTGGGCAATCTTCTCCGTCGTTCGTGGTAAACATGATTCTCTTTAGCTTATAGTTACTTTTTGTTTTACTGCCCATCCCCAGATGATTTTTTTTCCTTATGTAGTACTGAAGATTTCTGTGGAAGACGGGGGGGAGTTAGAGTTGGTTTGCCTAGGTAAGTGGAGAACCAGCGGAATCTCAGCTGGGCAGACTGAATGAGCTAATTTGCTCATCTTCTCCTGTGATTTACTACAAAGATAATATTATGTCCAACCTGGCAAAGCTCTTGAATTTGGAAAAGAGATGACTGAAGGGAGATATGATAGAGGTCTATAAGGTAGTGAATGGAGTGGAACGGGTAGATGTAGATTGGTTGTTTACTCCTTCAAAAAGAAGAAAGACTACGGAACACGCAATGAAGCTACAATGTAGCATATTTAAGTCTAATTGGAGAAAATATTTTTTCATTCAACCCATAAGCAAACTTTGGCATTCCTTATCAGAGGATGTAGTAACAGCTGTTGGTGTAGCTGGATTTAAAAGAGGCTTGGTGAAATTCCTGGGGGATAAGTCCATAAACCATTGTTAAAGAGGACTAGGGAAATTCACTGCTTACCCATTGGAGAAGCAGCATGGAATCTGTATATCTTTTGGGAACCTGACAGATATTTGTGACCTAGATTGGCAACTACTGGAAATAGGATACTGGGCTTGGTCTGATCCAGTATGGCGTATCTTATGTTCTTATGACTGGAAGTCATTGGGAGGTCTGGGGCTATGATCGGGAACATCACGTCTGACCTCAATCACAGCAGGGACAGCAGTAGAGCATCGGGGAAGGGGTCTCTAACATGCCTGACTCCATTTCCACTCCCCCCCCCCCAACACACCGGGAAGAGACATGACATCCGCGGCCTTCCCTGATGCTGTACTGCTCTCCCTGCTGTGATTGGGGTCAGCAGCGAAGTTCCCGATCACAGCTCCAGACTTCTCAATGACTTCCATTCAAGCCTCAGAGCATGCCACCACAACATGACTCTCTCTATAGGCCCAAGGCCTCACATCAATTTTTCTCTTTTTTTCTTTTATATGCAAAGTGAAATAAACAACGCAGCTGCAAATCACAGCCACAGGAGCACTGGCAAACCCCCGATGCCATTTTATTTTTAAAAAACATGCCAGCTTGTTCTACCTTCCCCACAGCTACAGAGAAGGAGTTTTGAGAAAGCTGCTTCGGTGGGGGTGGGGTGCCATCTCATCCCTCGCCTCAGGCAGCAGATTGCGTTGAGCTGCCTCTGGTTGGAGGAGACTTTAACCCTGTAGAGTGTGAGAGACTGAGGGAGGGAAGGTCCTTTTTTGTTATGGAATTTTAGAGGAAGTAATCAGACAAATTGTAGTCAATAGTTAATTGAAAGCTTGTTTGGTTAATGCTAGATCAGCAGATCAAAAGGAATATATTCCCAAGATGGGAATATTAATTTATTATGTAGAACTAAAACACGGTTTTGAGATGATGAGAGGGTATCTGTGAGTTTCATTTGCCCTCCAGATTATGCTTTGACTCACTCAAGAAATATCTCAAGAGGAGGTGGGGTAGCTGTGGTGGCTCTTTTTGATCTTAAGGGGCCCTTTACTTGGGCAAGCCACTTAACCCTCCATAGCCCATGTTCCCTGTAAAATAGTTATCTCCAAGTTATAATGCCCTGTTCAATGTAATTTCAGTTTGTTCAATGTAAACCGCACTGATGCAGAATAGCGCGGTATATAAGAGAATGTAAATAAATAAATAAAAAATAAGTGCAGTACGTTTTTGCATGTCCTCAATGTTAGGTGCCACCAGTATCACTGTGTGGCATGACACATCATTCCCCCCCCCTCCCGCTGGACCCATACTTGCACTGGCTCCAATCCAGGCCCATTGATTCTCTCTCCCGGCTGAAATCTCGTGTTATTTTGCTGCAGGTCCAATTTTATACAATGGGACCTAGTTTCTAATAACGCACATTAATCATAAAATAACACATGTTAGCAGTAGCTATGGCTCAGAGGCACTAAATTATGGTAACTCAGTACTGCAGATTAATAACTCATGTGTTAAATAAATAATATAATTTGCATTCAGCTTTGCAAGTTGTGTTGTTATTCCTCCCAGGGAACTGGGCTGCTAATAATTTGCCTGATGCTCCCAAAGGCCATCTTAAAGGGGCCTTAGTACTGCACAGACCTCCAATGTACATCTGGGGGCTTTTAAGCAGATAAATCCCCCAAATGCTCTTCTGCCCCTAGTACAGAATGCACTCAGGCTTCCACATATTCACGCCAGTCTTCTCTGGCACATTTACAGAATTTAACTTAACTGTAAATGATGGTACAAAAGCTGCTATTCCAGGGACATTTGGGAACTTGTTTGGGAATTCTGAGAAGGAATTGTTTACATTCCTGGAAGTTATGGAGGGTGCTTTGGCACTAGTGGATTCGGCCATCAAGTCATGCTCCAGCTTGAGCATCCTTACGTCCCGACATTGACAAGAGATTTTTGTCGCTAGGAATTCTGAGTAGCACATCAGAGGTGGAGTCTTCTCCTTTTCTGTTTCTGGGACTATCATCATGTGGCCCTGCTTTTTCTGTGCATGCTGTTACAGAGTCTGGTCAGCTTGAACATTTTGTTTGTGGAGAATTAGCAAATATGTGTAACACTGGAGGTAATTCTCAATTACCTGGACATGTGTTGAAAAGAGATACTTCTAAGAAAACTGCAATTTTGTCTTTGGAAACAACTCAAGAGCAAGAATTACCTGAAGGTTTTGTTGGACTAATCCTAAAAGCTTTTTCTCGGGGCATTTTCCCCAAATGAGTTAGTTTTGTGCATGTCATCACAGTCATGAACCTCACTTCTAGGCCAGAGTCTGTGGAGTATGATCTCAGTCCCTCACATTTACTGCTAATGCTTGGCGTAGTACTTGGATCACGCCAAAGAGTCTCCTTTTGAAGTTCGTAAGATATAACATGTGTGGGTGATTTATCAAGGTGCACTTGGAAATTCTTCTTAATCAAGCCTGTGGCACCCAACACAATGAAATATAACTTGGTATCTTTCCGCTGTAGTTTCTTGGTGTCTGACTGCATTTCTTGGTACTTGAAGATCTTCTCTCTCTCAACGCAGTTCACAGAATAGTCACTTAGGAGTGACATCTCTATAATCAATGCCGTTCTGGTGTTCTTTTCCTTTACTACTATATCCAGCTTCCTCGCGTCCAGCTTTATATCAGTCGGAATGTGAGTATCCCCGGCGATCATAACCTATTTATTTAATGGCATAAAAGTTTGTATATTACTTCCATCAGTTCCTTGTGTTCAGTTCCATGTACAACAGTAGTATTTCTGCTCTGTTAAAGTTTCTTATTTGTAAACCACTTTGAATATTAGAAGGGCGGTATAGAAATGTATACAAATAAATAAAATAATTCTCTTAGGGTCATGGTCCCTTTTCAGGCACATTAATGTCGTAGTGAATACAGAGTTTCCAGTGGTTGACGCAAAGTTCTTTATTGTGTCTCTCTGTATAGAAATTTTCTGACATCTGAACTTCACAGCCAGCTCTGAGGTGAATTGACTTGAGAAGTTGGTGATTATTAATTTAGAATTACAATACAATGTGGTTGTGAAATTTGAAAATAGATTATAAATTTGTGAGCAAAAACTAGAAAAGGTCATTTATAATGCGGTAGCAGTAGAAGATCTAAAATAAGTTTAACACTCATAAATTTGCTTAGAACTAATGCAATGGAAAATATGGACAATTTATCTAAACAATGAACTATTACACTATTGAATTTTCCTATGCTTCATAATGTATGTGCTTTGAATTTGTTTGAAAACTATTTACGAGAAGTCTTAGAGATCTCAGAGTCCTCTCCTTGCCCTGCACTTTCTGCTTATTATTTACCTATAAAGAGTACTTTAAATCTTAATAAATAGAGGAAAACTGGGACCCCAACATTTAAATCTGCTTCTGTAGCTGATTTATCAGCAGATTTACTTCCAGAGTTAGATGGGAAGGCTACTCTGTAGGTGACTATGGGGGTCATTTTGGAAGTCCTGTTCCTGTTTTGGACATCCGAAAGCAGGCATAGAGATGTCCAAAAGCACAAATATGTCTCCAAAACCATTTAAGAAGCCAGCTCTGGGGACGTTCCCAGTGTGAGAACATCTAAGTCTGAAAAGGGGGCACGGTGGAGGCATAACCAGGGCATTGCCAGGAACCTGTACATCGAGCACATTTCAGAAACATCATGGATGTCAGGCATCACATCTAATTTTAGACCTGCTCCAGGCATGAACAGGCATCTGAAAAGTGCTCGTTTTGATTGAAAAACATCCCAAGGCGTAAAGAAGATAAGACCAGGACTGTATCAAGCTACAAATGCACCCTGTGCTGCTAACAAATTTGGTGCCCTCCCTCCACCCAGCCATAGTCAGGGACTCACTCTTTTTGAGCTTTGTGGAAGCCTAGTGATGATATCAGTGCCCCTACGTCTATGCTTGTACCCTTCAATACAGTGCTGATATAGGATTCCATCATCTGCAGTACTCAGCACAGCATCAATGATAGCAAAAGTGGGATTTGAACCCTGGGGGCTTTGTTTTTAGCCCACTACTCTAACCATTAGGCTTTCCTAGAATTTGGGCTTCTGTAGTACAGTTCTGGGGGTATCTATGTAGATGGCCCCATAGACATCCATATTGAGCATGTCTACATTTGTGAAATTGTGTCTGCTTGTTTTTCAGACAATCTAGCTTAAGCGTCCCAGATTGCACTTGCATGTCCCTCTTAAAATTCCCCTCCACGTTCTAGTATCAGATCAGGACTGGCTTTTTAAATTGTTTTTCCTTCATGTTATAAAAAGTTCTTAGAATGGACCTACTATAAGAATATTTCTCAATGTTTCTTACGAAACATAAATTCACAGGTATAGTTTTCTTGCTCTAAGATCTCAAGTACTTGTGCTGAGTGCCACTTTTGTTTTACATTATCTTTGTAAGTATAAAAAGTGCTGGCAATTTAAGCTGGTGCAGATAATATTCAAGCTTTTCTTTTTCTTTGGATTCCTACATTGTGAACTGAAAAGATTCTGTTCTTTTTTTAAATTGTTTTATTGTAAAATATAATAAAAAGATTGAACATATGAAAATCTCATGCAGCTGGGTAATATGTCCTGTTAAATTTGAATATCAAACCACTTTTGCAGCTGAAATCGTCTGTGTGTACTGCACCACACTGTTGCCACAGAAACATAGTAGTCCCTTGGGCTACCTTTGCTGTTCATCCGACAGACCTTTGCTGCACTGCACACCATGCACTGGTACAGGGCATGGCTTTGGTCCGGACTGTGGGCAGGTGTCATGGCCCCCTCCACCACCAACGCCCCCTCCCCCACCATGCTGATGTGCCCATATGCTGTTGGTGCTGGTGGTGTGCAGTACCAGGCCATCCACTGTGCAGGTAGGCGGGTGCCTAGGGTGTGGGGTCTGGGGTGGGAGGGCATACATGGACATCCACACATCCCCCCCATCACCGCCTGCCACTATTATGGCCCCTCCACATGGGGGGGAGATGGTTGGGGTGGCAGATCTAGCAACTATTGGCTAGGATGGGCCTGGTATATAGATTGTGTTCTGCAAGCAGACTGTGGACAGGCTAGGGTATGCAAAGCGGGTACAGTGTATCCACTTTATTTATTTTATCTAAAAGGATTTATATACCGCCTTCTCCTGTAATCAAGGTGGTTACTTTGGACTGCTGGGTTTATACATGTGTCAGGCAATGCGTGGCTGCTCCCTGCACTGTCCTTCCCAGGGGCTGGTGTGACAGGTGTTCGTATAGCTGGGTGTTCGGACAGTTTGGGATGTATCCTGGGGTGAGTACGTGGACCCCTATTAGAGTGGTTCCCAGATGTGCACTGCTTGCCCCATTACAGGCATTGTGTTTCCTGTGTGACGTTTGGGGTAGCTGCAGGGTTCGTCTCCCCTGGGTGGGACACTGTGGAGCACAGACTACTGGGCAAGTTTGACCTTCGTCAGCCACTGTCTTGCTGTTTTCCATGTTCTGTGTTCCTCTGTGCCACCTAGGGGGCTTCCTGGTCTGCCCTGTACCACACATACTCCTCCCCATGTCTCACCTGCAGCCCCCTTTGTAGCATCACCATAGTGCCCTTTCATACTTGGGCCCTATGCTGCTACTGCACATGTAGCACTACTATCACTGTTTTTGGGCTCTCTACCTGTGATATACATTGCTGACAAAAAATGGTTTCTCTCTCCTACAAATGTGCATTTACTGACAGCTTTCACTTGCAGTACTGTTCCAGTGTTAATGTGACAGCATTAGTGCAGCAGGGGCCTCTCCCCGTCCACTTCCTGCCCATTGACCCTCTCTCTCCGCCTTCTCTCCGCCCTCCAGTACAGTTACAGCCCAGATGCATACCCCATCTGGTGACCTGCTATAGACTGCTAATCAATATGCAATCAGATACACTCCAAATATATCAAAATAAAGTAGACAATGTTGTTCAAAACTCACAAGCAGGTATTATACAGAATGAAGTGCACCCATACTATATCTCACGAGGTCTCACGAGGTCTCAGACTATGGGGTAATGTGGCCAAAACTGACCTACAATAACTCCCAATTTTTCATCAATGACCTCCCTGCGGTTGTTACAAATGAGTACTAGCTTATAAAAACCGGATTCTCTTCAAATAAAAACCATTCACCAAAAAATGTTCTTATCTTATTCGCTGTGGCAAAACAAGCTTTGAAAAAACGATTTTGGGTGATCTACAAGTTTGAAAAACGATTTTTTGCCAGCTTGTTTTGCCACAGCGAATAAGATAAGAACATTTTTTGGTGAATGGTTTTGATTTGAAGAGAATCCGGTTTTTATAAGCTAGTACTCATTTTTGCAGGATGAGTGAAATTTGAAAGTATACCTGGTTATTTGTAACAACCGCAGGGAGGTCATTGATACAAAATTGGGAGTTATTGTAGGTCACTTTTGGCCATATTACCCCATAGTCTGAGACCTCGTGAGACCTCGTGAGATATAGTATGGGTGCACTGCATTCTGTATAATACCTGCTTGTGAGTTTTGAACAACATTGTCTACTTTATTTTGATATATTTGGAGTGTATCTGATTGCATACTGATTTATACACACTCTGCAACTAAGACCCTATACTAAGGGGTATGTTTACTAAACTGCGGTAAACGTGAATAACGCGCATTGTACGATGTTAACGATCGTTAGCATTCTATAGCATGCGCTATAGCGCATTAACAATCGTAAACGCGCTATAGCGCGTGCTATCACGTGCTAACGAGCGTAATGCTCCGCGGCGCGGTAAAACACCGCAGAAGGTGGAGAGAGGGCGAAGAGAAGGGGTCAATGGGCGGAGAGTGGGTGGGGAGAGGCTCCCTTCACACCAATGCGCTGAATTTCAGAGCTGAATTCCAACGCGAATGAAAACCTACCGGTAAAAGCACTTTAAAGGGGAGAGAAACCATTTACGTGTCAGCAATGTACAGCCTAGGCAGGGAAACCAAAAATAAGTGATAAGTGTGATACATGTTCACAAAACAAAAGGGCACAGAAACACTGAAAATGACCCCAACAAACTGGAAAAAAACAACAACCAAGCTGGCCAATAGTGGTAGCAATGAGAAACATCAACCCCCCCCCCCCCCCGAGTAAGCTCCATAGAACAGATATAATTCGTGGAAGGGTCCATACTCCATCCCCCTACAAGGTGCATGGGCCCACAGTGAAATAGCGCTGCTCAGGGATTTCCCCACCATCGGACAGGGTTCCTATGGCGTGCACATGTCCCACAACATCAGGGCGGGCATGTCAGAACGGGCAACCGGGCAGATGCTGGAAAAGGGGATACAGAGGGCTGCAGGCGGCACATGCTGTGGTGCAGCTGGGCCACAGTGGGGACTAGGGTGATGCCTAGCTGGCCCATAGGAATGCTGAAACAGTAGAGCAGCCAGACAGCAACTGCTGAGGGCCCAACATGGGCAAGAGTGTGCTTCCCTCAGTGTCACAGGGAATAGTACCCAGCAGGTACCCCCAATGGCACGGAACATTGGCAAGTGGTGCTGGGGGAAAGCGTGGACAGCTATGCAGGCACCCCTACCCCAGAACCCGCACCATAGGCAGCCGCCTACCTGCACACTGGATGGCCTGGGACTGCACACCACCAGCTCCACCAGCAGAAGGGCATATCAGCATGGTGGCTGAGGGATACTGGTGGTGGAGGGGGCAGTGGCAGCTGCCCACAGCAGACCGTGGCCTAGCCCTGTGTAAGTGGGTGCCGTGCACTGCAGCCGACAGGCCCTGTCTGACCAACAGTCATGGTATCACCAGGGAAAGCACCATCTCTGTGATAACATGGTGGTGCAGTGCACAGAACCACTGTATTCAGAAGCAGAAGGTCACAGGTTCCAGTCCCAGCTGTGGTTTCTGCCAACCCAGTCCTCATATTTTACCCACTACTATAATGTGCTAATACAGACAGAACGGTTCTTGCAGATGACGTAAACATGCCCAAAACACCAACATCTTACCCTACAGAGCACAGACACCATAAACATGCACATTACCTAGAGCAGAGCCTCCCAAATGCAGTCCTGGAGGGCCAAACACCATTCCGGTTCCATACTGCCTCTGATGAAGGTGCCTGTGCTGCATTTCTATGCGCCACCCCCATGGTATGCAGATGTATCTCATGCATATTCATGAGGGACAGCATGAAAACCCGGACAGTGTTTGGCACCGCAGGAATGGAGTTGGGAACCTCTGCCGTAATGCAGCAGCCAACAGGGGCAGACACACCCGCACCCACAGGCCCCATTATCCACAGCCTCCTGGAGAGGCAGGACTTTGGGCTCTGCGTGCATCTCCCAATACTAGCACATGCATACCGTAGTAATGCCACCCTAAACCTGGGAATATGGTACACATCTATCAAATAGTTGCTATGATTACTGGCAGATAGCAATTCCTAGGTTAAGTACAATTTCCTGAGTGAGCTGCATCATAGCAACCTTTCTGATGTCTGTGGAGTGTGCTACAGGTCCTGTGTCTGACAGTGTTTACCAACCTGGGGAGTGACTCCTACAGTATTACGTACCATAGCCATGCCTGCACTGTGCCCAGGACTGGTGTGGTGGTCTGGGCTGCCCAACACCTCTATAGTTGCACAATGCTGGCATAGGTGTGGGGAGTGTGTGTCTGTCTATCCAGTGTGTGGTGGCTTCCAACACCCTCCACAGCCCACATTGCTAGCACTGTTCCCAGTATTGGCCTGCCAATGAGCATAATGAGGAGCAAGGTACCGTGGGAATAGCCTGGATAGGGTGGCCTGGCCTTGCCGCAACTGCACAGGGCATAGGGCAATAGCTCGGACATTGTAGTGCCCGGTACCACCTGCACAGACAGAGTGGCCACAGCATGTCCTGCTGGGAGGTCGCTCTCACCCTGACTGAGCAGTGACCACGGCATGGCTAGGTTCCCCCATAGTGCTATACACCATTTCTCTCATGTGATATATATGGGTTTTCTTTTGGGGCCCAATCACTTACTTATCTGCTTGGTGTGTATGATGACATCCCCGTTCCAGGTACATGCATCTTCTCCAGGACCATGAACTATGGACTAGCTGGCGGACTGTCTGCAGCTAGTATGCTGTCTTGCTGGAACACCTTGCAGCGGCTGGAGGCTTGCTGCTGGAGAATGTCAGATAATGGTGGGGGGCAGCTGAGCATTTCCAGGCCTACTATCTGTCCACTATTGCGTTATGGATGTGTGCTGCTCTGTCTGTTCCCCAGCAGGACTGCTGTTGCTGGTCCCCTCTACCGCTGCCATTGCAGGGAGGTAGACTGTGGATCTATTGGTGGGTGATCCTGTTTCCCCCTGAGCCCCAGAGGGTGGGTTGTGTGGTGGTACATAATCTGCCTATGGGTCCATACACCACCCCCCCTTCACCTACAGCAGGTAGCGATGGCACCAACACAGGATATGCACTGGTCTGGGTGCAATAGCGCCCATATGGACTAGACATGACCAGGACATACAGCAGGACACAGCTGTATCCTAGGTGTGTCTAACGGACCTACCTATCACACACTGATGGGGACCTGCAGCATGGCGTATTTCAGCCATGAAAGGTGCTGTGGACCTGATGCTGGGCGCCCCACCTCAACCTCAGGGTGGGCACTGTACCCGCACAATGTGACTGTCTGTTGCTACTCTGTGGCAGTGCAACACACGGTCTGTTCCCCCTACAAGGCCGAGGTGCTGTGGGGGTGCATACCCGATCTTGTGCCCATCTCTCGACTGCTGATTTGCATGTGCTGTGCATCATGGGTACGGGTGGGTTACCCCTATCCTGGTAACCACAGCAGAATGTGGGTGTGGTGCCGTGCAGTCCTCCTGTAGCCAGCCAGTTGTTTGTTAGCAGCTCTAGCCCACTGGTTACTTCACTGCCTGTGGAGCCAGCGAACATGGGTTCAGAACCCACAGTGGGGTTCATCAATAGGGCTGTCTTAGGCATTGTCTATTTTTATTGTATATTAGTTCTGCCAGCAGGACCACCCTCAGGGTACTGTCCCTTAGGATGGCTCATAGGGTGCCCTATAGGGCGCTTTATACGGCGCCCTATAAAGTGCCTTATAAGATGCCTTATATGGTGCCCTTTAGGGGACATTATAGGGTGCCTTGGCAGACAGCGCACTTTATAATGTGCCCTATGGAGTGCCCTCAGCTGAGGTGCCAGACCAAGACAAACCACCCATCTGGGCAGCAGCAGAATGGGACAGTGTTGACGGCGGAGGATCACATTTTTGTGACAATGGCAACAACACCAAACTTAAACTGCGCGGAAGAAAGGCCCGGCAATCTACTTCTGTATCTTGCCATGAAAACCCAATGGATAGTTACAACAAAACAAATTGTGCTATAGTGCTGGAAGATGAGACCCCCAGGTCAGAAGGCACTCAACTAGCTACTGGGGAAGAGCTGAAGACTTTTCAGAGTAAAGCCAGCATTTATGAAGTGGTTGGATCAAAGCCCTCGGGAAGTCTGACTGCTGATGTAGCTGCGCATGAAATAAGAGTCAGAAGCTGTAAAGATGTCTTACACATTGGAACATGGAACGTACGAAGCATGAACCAAGGGAAGTTGGAGGTGGTCAAGAATGAAATGGAACGTGTACAACTTGATCTGTTGGGTGTCAGCGAACTAAAATGGACTGGCATGGGGCACTTTGCATCAGATGATCACATGGTCTACTCTGCTGGAAATGAAAGACAAAGAAGAAATGGTGTTGCATTTATAATAAAGAAGAAACTTGCAAGAACTGTAATGAAATACAATGCAGTCAGCGAACGCTTAATCTCTATTCGTCTACGAGGAATGCCTATCAACACAACTATAATTCAAGTATATGCCTCAACAACAGCTGCAGAAGAGAATGAAATTGAAGAGTTCTATGAACAAGTACAAGCTGAAATTGACAGAACATGCAAACAGGATATCCTGATAGTCATGGGTGACTGGAACGCAAAAGTTGGCAACAAAGAAGAAGGCAAAGTAGTTGGAAAATATGGACTTGGCAACAGAAATGAAGCTGGAGAAAGACTGATAGAATTCTGCAAGACCAATGATCTATTCATCTCAAACACCTTCTTCCAGCAACACAAGCGGCAACTGTACACATGGACTTCACCGTATGGATTATATAAAAATCAAATTGACTACATATGCGGAAGTCAACGATGGAAAAGCTCTGTAACATCAACAAAGACAAAACCTGGAGCTGACTGTGGTACAGATCATCAACTACTAGTATGCAAACTCAAGCTAAAGTTGAAAAAGAGCAAACCACTGATGAATGCAGCAAAATATGACCTTGAGAATATACCACTGGAATTTAAAGACTGCCTGCAAAATCGATTTGCTGCTTTAGATACAAATGACAGAGCTCCGGAAGAGTTATGGAATGACATCAAGAAGGTTGTGTTGGAAGAAAGAGAGAAGTCTCTACAAAAGGTGAAAAAGCAAAAACGGCCAAAATGGATGACGGAAGAAAGAAACTCTGAAAATTGCCCAGAAACGCCGAGAAGCTAAAGCCAGAGGAGAAAGAAAGACAATCGCAGAACTCAACAGAGATTTCCAACGTGCAGCAAGACAGGACAAGGAAAAGTACTACAATGACACTTGCAAGGAAATAGAAGCAGAAACTATTAGAGGAAGAACAAGATCGGCTTTCCTAAAGCTACGAGAGTTAAAGAAAAAGTTCCAGCCTCGAATTGGAATGTCACAAGATGCTCAAGGTTCTATGTTGAATGATGCTGAGAAGATCAAGAAAAAGTGGAAGGAATATACAGAGTTTATATATGATAAAGATCAAGTGGACCAACAGACGTTTCAACCTGTACCTTATGATCGGGAACCATTGGTGATGAAAGAAGAAGTTGAAGCAGCATTGAAAGCCTTATCAAAGAACAAAGCACCAGGCATTGATAGCATTCCCATAGAAGTATTGCAGCAATCTGATGCAGCTGTTACCGTACTCACAAGGCTCTGCCAAGAAATATGGAAGACAACATCATGGCCAACTGACTGGAAAAGATCTGTGTTTATACCAATACTAAAGAAAGGTGATCCAACTGACTGTGGAAATTATCGCACAATCGCTCTGATCCCACATGCCAGCAAGATTCTACTGAAGATTATTCAAAAGAGACTACAACCATACCTGGAACAAGAACTACCTGAAGTGCAAGCAGGGTTCAGGAAAGGGCGAGGAACGAGAAACATCATTGCGGATGTGAGATGGATCCTTGAAAAGACTAAAGAATACCAAAAGGATATCTATTTGTGCTTTATCGACTATAGCAAGGCTTTTGACTGTGTAAACCATGAGAAACTCTGGGCCACATTAAGAAGCATGGGTATACCAGAACACCTGATCGTTCTCTTGCGTAATCTGTACATTGATCAAGAAGCAACAGTTCGAACGGAACAAGGAGAAACAGAATGGTTTAAAATAAGCAAAGGTGTAAGACAAGGCTGTATACTTTCCCCCTACCCGTTTAATTTTTATGCAGAACAAATCATCAGAGAAGCAGGACTGTATGAAGACAACAGAGGTGTGAAGATTGGTGGAAGACTCATCAACAACCTTCGCTATGCTGATGATACCACATTACTGGCTGAAAGTGAAGATGATCTGAAACATTTGCTTCTCACAATCAAAGAACATAGTCTCAAAATGGGCCTGCACCTTAATGTAAAGAAGACAAAGATCATGACAACTGGCATAATCAACAGGTTCATCGTTGAAGGAGAAGAAATTGAAATTGTGAACAACTTTAACCTATTTGGATCAACTATCAATAAAGAAGCAACAAGCAGTCAAGAAATCAGACGACGCATTGCTCTTGGCAGAATGGCTATGAAAGACCTAGATAAGATTCTCAAGAGCAGAGATGTCTCTCTCCATACAAAGATTCGACTTGTTCAAGCCATGGTATTTTCAATAACATCATATGGATGTGAAAGCTGGACAGTGAAAAAGATAGACAGGAAGAAAATTGATGCCTTTGAATTATGGTGCTGGCGGCGAATACTGTGTATATCATGGACTGCCCGAAGAACAAACCAGTCGGTACTAGAGGAGATCAAACCTAAGCTTTCTTTAGAAGCTCAGATGACAAGACTTCGACTTTCATACTTTGGACACATCATGCGAAGAGAGAGATCATTAGAGAAAGACATTATGCTTGGCAAGATAGAAGGTCAACGCAAAAGAGGAAGGCCAGCAATGAGATGGATCGATACAATAACAGCAGCTACGGGTACCAGTCTGTCAACAATGAGCCGCCTGACTGAAGACCGAACACAATTTAGGATAGCTATCCAGAGGGTCGCCATGAGTCGACTCCGACTCGACGGCACTTAACAACAACAACATGGAGTGCCCTCTAGGGTGCCTTATGTGGCACCTTAGGTTACGCCACTGTGAGGGTGTGTTTGCTGGCAGCACTATTCAGGTACAACTAAACTTCCTCACAGCCCACTACTTAACCCTTTCCAGGCCAAGCCCAGTACTTTCGGGATCTCATCTTCTGCCTATATATTCCTATTAAATGGTATATAATACATGACCATGCCAGAGGGAACGTCACTATTGGAACATATTGGGTACGACGGGTACAATTTTCCTGACATGTGCAAACATTAACCCGGCTACAGAATGTGGATTAAAATATTATAGTAGGACTTCAAAGGGTTACACATGATGCCTCAGCCAGCCTTATTCATTAGGCACACTGGGGAATCAAACCCATGACCTTTGTACCATCAGTCTGTGTAGTAACCATTGTGCTACAGCTCTGTTTCTATATTTGGGTGTCTGCGCACTGTCTTAAGCTTGCGCGCAGTAGCACGCGCGCTGTAGCGATCGTTGCTGCGCAGCACGCAATACCGCGCGCAACTGCGCATTATCAGTTACGATGTACCGCCCATGTCCTTTTTTGGCTTTTCTTCCACTAATGCAGCTCCTAACGCGAATTGCACTAACGCAGTTTAGTAAACATACCCCTAAGTGTTTATAGACTGCTAATCTGCATGTGCATTGCATCATGGGTACTGGTGGGTTAACCCTATCCTGGTAACCATAGCAGACATGTCGTGCTGTGACTGCAGTCTTTCTATATCCGGAGATAAGAAACGATCACTCCATCCTAACATCAACATGCATATGGTAGAAAATACTGGAGCACAAAACAGAAACAGAATCTGAGAGGAAAAATAGGTCTCAGACTAATATAGGACTGCACATCAGCCATGGGGAAGCCCGTCTAAGCTGCTGTCCCAACACATCATCCTTCTGTATCCAGCAGATAGCAGCTCAAAGAGCTGTGGAGGTGTAGCTTACTGGTTAGTATTGATACTTCCCAAGCCAATAGTCGTGGGTTTGATTTCCTTGTATTCATTTTTTTATGCCAAACAGCCATGACACCCATTGCTCCCTTTTCGATGGAACGCCCCCTACCTGCCCATTGCCTTTTATGGCTTCAGGTACCTTAACGCTGCACTTAACGCTGGTGACATTACCGCAGTTTAGTAAACATACCCCTTAAGTGCCTAAGGGGTATGTTTACTAAACGGTCTTAATGTTCCTGGCGCTAGTTGCAGCGATAATGTGAAGGATGCCATATAAGGAGTGGGCATTCCGGTCTTAAGGTAGCAATCGCTGGTTATCGCGCGATAAAGTGTGCTGTGTTCCTTATCGCGCGATAGAGGGAGGCGTAGATGTTACCGCGCATTAACCTTAACTGTGCATGCTGACCTGCAGTCACAGCAATAGAGGTGTAGCACACTGGTTAATATCATGACTGCTAAAACAGGGGTTATGAGTTTGATCCCCTATTGGGCTTAATGAGTAAGGCTGTCTGAGGCATTGCCCTTTACTTTAAATCAGTGCTGTCCGAGGCATTTTCTTTCTTAATTTAAATTAGTGCTGCAAGCAAACACACCCTCACTGTGCCGTAACCTAAGGTGCCAAAATTACCCCCACGAAAACGGTAATCAAAATGTCACCAACCAAATATACCGTTAAAGATCCCCAAAATTGTGCTTGTTATATTTTTTGTCGGACATAAATCACATAGAGAAGGCACTTAAACCCGACTCCTAATGTGATACATCTCCCTTTTATTCAACCACATAGGTCAATTTATATCGAATTCAATAGACAGTGCACCTTAAAAGATAAAAGCAGTACTTATCTCAGGAGTAAACGCAAGCGTTTACTCCTGAGATAAGTACTGCTTTTATCTTTTAAGGTGCACTGTCTATTGAATTCGATATAAATTGACCTATGTGGTTGAATAAAAGGGAGATGTATCACATTAGGAGTCGGGTTTAAGTGCCTTCTCTATGTGATTTATGTCCGACAAAAAATATAACAAGCACAATTTTGGGGATCTTTAACGGTATATTTGGTTGGTAACCTAAGGTGCAGCATAAGGTGCCCTATGAGGCACTCCAGAGGGCACGTTATAAAGTGCACTGTCCGCCAAGCAGGGGCGGCCCAAGGGGGGTGCGGGGCCATGTGCGGAGACTCGGTGCGGGGCCTCATTTGCATAAGGAAACTCATTTGCATAAACATTTGCATAATGTTACCTTACACTAACTTTTAGTAAACATGCCTCTTAATGAGTGTATGGATAAAGAAAGACTAAAAGATTTCTACATTACTATAATCCAGTGCCAACTGCCAGGCACATTAGGAACTACTACAAACACTGCCCATTTAGAACCCATAGCAAACCCGCTGTATCATAACAGCACTACCAGAACTCACAAAGCACAAGATCCTACCTATCAAAAGGCTACACTGAAAATATTAAACCAATACATTTCAGAGAATAACAATACATGACCTACTGGGGAAAGAGAACAAGTGGCAATGTCAAATAGGAATTACATAAACAGAATACCTCAGCTCAGTTACACGTGCAGAACATAGAGCATCACCAAACAAGGAATCACAATTTAGAAACAGGAAGACAATAATTAAACTGGGAACTCCAAAAGCCCAACAACACTGTAGAAATAAAACTATAAATTAATTTTCTCTTGTATTAAACAAAGCGCAGACGTTAATGATGCACATTTCCCAGAGCTGGCATATTTCAGTTAATAAATTCAATAAAGAGATATTTTTCTACCTTTTGTGCATTTTTTTTCAGTTGCAATTGCTCCAGCCACTTTCTTCTGGTTTCTTTGTGTCTTCTGCTAACTCTCCATCGTCTGTTGTCCATTTCTCTTTTCTTCACGCTTCTAGTTTTTTTCCATTCTCTCTCTATATCTGCTTTAACATACTAATCTTTCTACTTTTGCTCTTTCCTCATTCCTATTTCATCCACTCAAATTTTACCCCTCCATCCTCAATCCCCACTTATTCTCCCAATATCCGGCCAATTGTAGATTTGTCTTCCCTCCCACACAAAATATTTTTTCACTCTCCCAGCTCTATCCCATTCTAATCCTCCCCCAACATCAGCTCCCTTCTAGTTCCAGCCCCACCCAGCATCCGCTCACTTCTAGTCCACGCATCAGTCCATTTCCAATCCCAGCCCCCAATCAGCCCATTTCTACTCCTTTCCTAGCCCCACCATCAGCCCATGTCAAATCCTAGCTCCCCTCCATTCAGCCCATTTCCAATCCAAGCCCCCCATGAGCCAACTTCCAGTTCTAACCCCTCCATGAGTCCATTTCAATCCAAGCCCCCCCAACAGCCCATTTCCAGTCCTATCCTAGCCCTCCATCAGCCCATTTCCTGTCCTAGCCCCCCCTCACTCAGCCCATTATCAGTCCTAGCCCCCCCATAGCCCATTACCAGTCCTAAGCCCCCCATCACCCCATTTTGTCTTAGCCCCCCCATAGCCCATTACCAGTCCTAACCCCCTTCAGCCCATTTCCAGTCGTAGCCTCCCCACAGCCCATTCCAGTCCTAACCCGCCCATTAGCCCATTTCCAGTCCTAGCCCCCCCCATAGCCCATTACAAGTCCTAACCCCCCTATCAGCATGCATCCCAGACGCCTTAAGGAAGGATTGCCCTTCTCTCAATTTCTAAGGTTTAGGCGAAACTGCTCAAGTAAGGCAGAATATAAGCGGAGAACTAAGCAGTTAATTAGGGATTTTAGACAGAGGGGATATCCAGAATCGCTCCTTAAGCGCGCTTATTCCCGGGCTTTGTATAATCATAGAGCGGCTTTGTTACAGAAGAGGCCCCAATGTGAGACCACAGAATTTGATGACACCAGTGTTAATTTTATTTCAAAGTATTCCCCTTTGAGTACGGGAATTCAAAAAATATTTAGAAAACATGCTAATGTGCTTGCCGCAGTGCCGGTGCTTCAGGATAAGCGAGTTCGGTGCGTATGGCAAAGGCACCGAAATCTAAAAGAATGGGTTAGTCCGGCGGTGTTACCCAGAGTAGGCAGGTCATTCAATCAGACAGGGGGTCATAAGCCGTGTGAAGGCTGTGATATTTGTGAATTAACGATAGAAACTTCGGTATTTGAATATCATGGGACAGTTTTCACATTGAGACAAATGACCACATGCGGGTCCCGCAATGTCGTGTATGCAATTATCTGCCCCTGTGGCTTGTGCTATGTGGGAAAGACGATTAGACCGTTCCGAGTAAGAATGAGAGAACACCGAAGCCGTTTACATTGTAAGGTGCTTGAAGCTCCTTTGGTGGCACATTGCCTACAGAAAAATCATGTATTTGCACAACTTAGATGTTTATGTTTGATTCAGGTAGTACAGGGTCGTGGGGGAAAGACAGTGGATCAGACATTGATCTTACAGGAGCAGAGATTAATTTACACACTAGATACTGTGGCGCCGGGGGGTTTAAATAATTTTGTTGAATGGGCAGCTTGTGTATGAATGGATGAGAAGTATTTCAGAAGAAGACGTTGACATTTTGTAGGACGGAGAAATTTAGCGATAGTGCAAGGAAGAGAACAGAGATGGCTCGAGTGGAGCATAGAAACTATCAATTAGATATAAGTCTGAAGGCCATTCATGGGCCGGTAAATACTACGGAGGAAGTAAGTAGATAAAGTTTCCGAGAGCATTAGATGGGATGGTATGTCTTTATGGAGGGGGATGACGTAGTCGGAAGGAAGAGGTTCGTGGCTTTTAAATGGAGAGGGGGGTGAGTCTATCGGACATGCGCGGCGTTTTTACGGAACCGTTTGATCAACCAGCAGTGTTTTGGTAATAGTTGGTTTTTGGACCGAGAGAGAAAACGTGGGCAGCATCACCTGGTAGGTCGCAGTTTTTAACGTATGTGAGTTAGTTTTGTAGTTTAGTTTAAGGAAAGACAGTGGGATAGCGAGTGATCACTTTTATTCTTCATTCTTTATTTGTAGATGAAGTTAAGATCCCCTGACGAAACAGCATTGTGAAACGTCTAAGCGATGTGACGTTGGGATCAGTATACACGATAAGATAAGCTACAACAGGACCCTGATCAGCGTGAAAAGCAATTCATAAAGACCATAAAGATCTATTTGGTTTTTCTGGTGCTTAATTGGAAGTTAAGACTTTAGAAGAAATTTTTTTTATATAGACTATTTCGCTGAAAAACAGGAACTGTTGCATGTATTTAGAGGTCGTTGATGTGATTAGGCATAGGGTCTCGTTAAGGCGTTAGTCTGCGAGACCTAGCCACTATAATACTGAGACCTCATTAAGAAATTTGAATATATTTATATATATTTATTTGTTCTATTTTTGATATTTTGGTGATCAGAGCTAACAGAGAACGGAAAAATCTTTTGATGTGTCTGAAGAAACCGTTCAAGCAGTAAGGGCTTTTTGAAATATGGTAACTGCTCAGTCAGGGTGAGAGTGACCTCCCAGCAGGTCATGCTGTGGCCACCCTGTCCGTGCAGGTGGTGGACGGGCACTACAATGTCCCAGCAATTGCCCTATGCCATGTGCAGATGCATCCTGCTCAGACCAGCCTGTTCAGGCCATACCCACAGTACCTTGCTCTTCATTATGCACATTGGCAGGCTAACACTGGAAACAGTGCAACCAGTGTGGGCTGAGTAAGGTGTAGGCAGCCACAACACACTGGATAGATAGACACACACTCCCACACCTATGCCAGCATTGTGCAAATATAGAGGCTTTTGGCAGCCCTGGCCACCACACCAGTCCTGGGCACAGTGCAGGCATGGCTATGGTATGCAATACTGTTGGGGTCACTCCCCGGTGTGGTAAACACTGTCAGAAACCAAAACTGAAACACACTCCACAGATATCAGAAAGGTTGCTATGATGCAGCTCTATCAGCAAATTGTGCTCAACTTAGGAATTGTTATCTGCCATTAATCATAGCAACCTTTTGATATATGTGTAACGTATTTCCAAGTTTAGGGCGGCATTGCTAAGGTATGCAAGTGCTAGTATTGGGAGATGCTGCTGCGCGCAGGGCCCAACAGCCTGACTCTCCATGAGGCTTTGGATAATGGAGCCTGTGGGTGCGGGTATTCCTGCCCCTGTTGGCTGCTGCTCTACGGCAGAGGTTCCCAACTCCGGTCCTGGTGGGCTAAGCACTGTTCAGGTTTTCATCCTGTCCCTAATGAATATGCATGAGATACATTTGCATACAATGGGGGTGGCGCATACTAATGCAGCACAGGCATATTTATTAGGGACAGCATGAAACCTGAATGGTGTTTGGCCCTCCAAGACTGCAGTTGGTAAACTCTGCTCTAGGGATTGCACGTTTATGGTGTCTGTGCTCTGTAGGGTAAAATATAGGCGTTTCAGGCATGTTTATTTTATCTGCAATAAAGGTTCTGTCTTTATTACCATGGGTACTGGGTAAAATATGGAGAAAGGGTTGGCAGGAGCCACAGCTGGGACTTGAACTTGTGACCTTCTGCTGCTGAACACATGGTCTGTGTGTACTGCACCACATTGTTCCCACAGAGACAGCTCATTCCCTTGGGATATCATGACTGTTCGTCAGACAGACCCTGTCTGTTGCATTGCACGGCACCCACCTAAACGGGGCTAGGCCATGGTCTGCTGTGGGCAGATGCCACTGTCCCCTCCGCCACTATGCTGCCATGCCATTATGCTGGTGGTGCTGGTAGTGTGCAGTCCCAGGCCATCCAGTATGCCGGTAGGCAACTGCCTATGGTGTGGGTTCTCGGGTAGGGGTGCCTACATGGACATGCGTGCTTCCTGCCCCCCCCCCCCCCCCCGGCACCGTAGATTCCGTACTTGGTTGCATCAAGAATAAACTTGGTTGGAATTGTAGTCACTTTGATCCTGACGAAACTTTAAATTTTCTCTGGTTTAGGATGGACTGATAACTATCAAGTTCTTGTTGGAAATCTTCAATGAGCTTGTCAAGTTTTATGGGATCATCATATGTCTCTAAACTGCGAGCACACATTTCAGTTGTAGCTGTATGTGCTTCCAATTGAGTTTGAAGATATTCTATTAGAAGCAACATTAAATCCATGGAACACTTATTCAAAATCACTACCCACTGTTTAATGAAAACCTCATTATCTACAAACATTTAAGGAGCTTTGTCTATCCTTAATCCTCTTGGAAAACTTTGGGGTATATTTACTAAACTGCTGTAAAGTTACATTCTCCAGGACCAAGCAGGAAGTCAGTCCTCACATATGGGTGACGTCGGCGCCGCCGGAGCTCCTGTGCGGAGCATTTCCCCAGCTTTCATAGAAAGCCTTTGGGAATGCAGCGCGCATGCACGGTCCCCTTCCCGCCCAAGGGTGCCATCTTGCTCAGTTTTCTTTTTTCCGCGGAGCCCGACGGATGTATATCCGTTTCACCCGAGGAAGAAGTTGATTTTCTCTGCGTTAACCTGTTTTTCTTTGGTTCGACGCTGGTTTCCCTTTCCCGCCTGGGCCTGATACATCGGTATCGAGCCCGGATCTCTTTTTCGGTTTTTGTCTTTAGTGACTAGCGTTTGTGCCATTTTTTCTTTTTCCACTGGCAGCCCTGTAGCCTTGCAGGGGCCCTTTTTCCCCCGATGGCTGCCAGCGGGTTTAAAAAGTGTGATCGGTGTAAGAAACTTATGTCTCTCACCGACACACATGACTGCTGCCTCCGGTGCCTCGGACCCGATCATGACCCGATGATCTGTGGTCCGTGTGGGAAGATGTCCTCTAAGGCGTTAAGGAGTCAGCAGCACCAAAAGGAAAGAATCTTCTCTGACTCCGTGTCTGGTAGGGCCCGGACCTCATCAGAGGCCTCGACATCTTGGGACTCCAGCCCCGAGCAGCGTCGAGGCTCCTCTGAAAAGGGGTCTCCCTCACGGGAGCATTGGAAGAAGAAAAACCCCACGAAGGCGGCGTTGGTAAACGCACTTGGCTCTTCGAGGGCCAAGTCGCATAGCCCCGAGCGCCGTCCCTGGTCTTCAGAGTCGGAGAGGCCTGCAAAACAACCTCGTGTGGAGATGGAGTCCCCGGGTCACGTGAGTACTGTAGTCCTCGTGGACTCACCTCCAGGGGAGCCGACGTCAGGCCCGGCACCGCTGGGGCCCGAGTTGGGGCTGCTGAGTCTCCTGAGCTCAGACTCAGGTTGAGGGCCTTGGAGAGCAGCTTGGCTGCCTTCATGGAACAGCAGCGGGCACTGATTGCCTGTCTCACTGGTGCATTTGCCCCGACCACCGGGACATCGACGTCCAAGTCGACCCCGGAGGCCGAGCTGATCCTCGAGTCCATGCGAGCTTGAGTCGATCCTCGGCCAAGGTCCCTCTCAGTCTCCCGTTCGGGACCGAGGTCATCGACGCTGGTACCCTCAGCGTCGGGGCGGATGGCATCGATGCCTGCCCGACCGGAGCCGCTCGATTCCTCCTCCGAGGAGTCCGGCTGGGATACGGAGGATGAGGAGTCGCCCGACACCTTTTGGACTCTGCGTTCCTTCGGACTCGCCCGAGTCCAAGCCTCGGAGAAGGACCCCCCGGAGGATACCCGGTTCTCGGACTTCGTGCGGGACATGGCCAAGGCTTTGGCATTTCCCGCGGATCCCGAGGAGGAGCCTCGAGCCGAGGAGCTCGAGGCCCTACAGTATGACTCTCCTCCGAAGGAGGCCTTTACTGTTCCGGTTCCTCCGATGCTGGAATGGTTGCTCTTCCGCATGTGGGAGGAGCTGGCATCGACGCCGGTGTTAAGCAAGCGGGTTGATTCCATCTATTGAGTCCGCAAGAGCCCCGGGTTCCAAAAGGCACAATTACGCACCACTCCATGGTTGTGGAATCGGCCATGCATCGTCTGAAGAGTCAGAAGATGCACTCCTTGGTGCCTCCCCGCTGGGAGGCCCGGAACCTGGATGCCCTCGGTAAGAAGTGCTTCCAGGGCTCTATGCTTGCTTGCCGTGTCCAGACCTACCATCTGTACATGGGCATGTACCTTCGGGAGATTGCCGGGTTCTCTGCTGGTCTCTCTGAGGAACCTTTGCAGAGGTTCAATGCTCTGTCCTCGGGTATTCGTGAGTGCTCGAAGTTTATATCTTGAGCAGCCTATGATGGCTTCGAGGCTTCGGCCCGAGTAGCCGCGGCCGGCGTCGGTGCACGCCATCAGGCTTGGCTACAGTATCGGACCTCGAGCCATGGGTGCAGGACAAGTTGGTCGATGTCCCCTGCCGAGGTGAAAACCTCTTTGGCAAGCCCATGGCTGTCAAGGCTGCAGAACCCGAGACTCTGACCAGGACTAGGATGTCCAGAAAAACCTCTGCCCCTTCTCAGAAGAAGAAGGGCTCGGGGAAAAAGCCCTTTTACCCGAGGAAGACCTCTGCCTATAAACCATACCCTCATTATCAGGCCTCTGCAGCTCCCCAACAGGGTCAGCAGGCCAAGGGGCAGGGTCATTACCAACCATGTGGAAGCGTTCCGTGGCACGGTACACACCGCAGAGGGAGGAGAGAGGGCAGAGAGCAGGGGTCAATGGGCGGGGAGTAGGCGGGAGAGGCTCACTGCACACTAACGCGCTGAACTGAAGGGCTGAATCCTACCGCGAATGAAAACCTGTTGTTAGATGCACATTTGCAGGAGAGAGAAACCATTTCTTTGTCAGCAATGTACAGCATAGGCAGGGAGCCCAAGAAAAGTGATAGTAGTGCTCCATTTGCAGCAACAGAATAGTGCCCAGGTATGAAAGGCCACTATGGCGATGATGCAAATGGGGCATAGGGGGCTGCAGGCAGGACATGCAGCGGGGGCATCTGGGGTACAGGGTGGACTAGGCGGGCGCTTAGGTGGCACATAGGAACATAGAAACCGGAAATCAGCAAGACAGTAGCTGACAAAGGCCAAACACAATCCACCTACATCTATCTGGTCCACCCGAGCCAACAGTTGCCAGGGCACTGACCTGACATCCCTCCAGCCAACCCTCCCCTAAGTGGAAGGGACATACTATTGGTAGGCGGTGATGGGGGGCATGTGAGGATGCTCATGTATGCCCCCGCCCCCTACCCCGCTCCCTAGGCGACCACCTACCCCACCGTGGATGGCCTGGGACTGCGCACTACCAGCACCGACAGCATATGGTCATGTCAGCATGGCAAGGGGGTGTGTGCCTGTGCTGGAGGGGGCAGTGACACCTGCCTGCAGTGGACCTAGGCCATGCCCTGTACCAGCCCGTGGTGTGCAGTGTAACATAAAAGGTCTGGCTGAGGAAAAGTACAGGTAGCTCCAGGGACTCCCATGCATCTGTGGCAACAGTGTGGTGCAGTACCCCCAGCCAGCACGTCCAGAAGCAGAGAGTCACAGGTTCAAGTCCCAGCTGTGGTTCCTGCAGAGCATGTTCCTATATTTTACCCTACAATGCAGATACAACAGCAGCATGTGCAATGCCCAAAGCAGCGGCGAACAGGGGCACAAACACCCACTCACACAGGCTCCACAATCCAAAGCTGCATGGAGAGTCAGGCTGTTAGCCCCAGCATTGAGCTGCAGTCATCACCAGAGCACTACTACAACTATCTCCTGCACAGTTTAGCAATGTCGGCACTGTGATCAGGACCAGTGTGGCAGGCAGGGTTGCCAACCATCCCTATCTTTGCACAATGCTGCAATAGGAGTGTGTGTATGTGTATGTCTATCCATTGTTTTGTGGCTGCCCACCCTTCACTGGGCCCAAAATGTCCCACTGTTACCAGCGTTAGCCTGAATATGTGCATAATGAGGAGCAAGGTATTGTGGGTATGGCCCCAGACAGGGCAGATTGGCCAGGATGCATCTTCACAGGGGGTGGGGCAATGGCTGGCACACTGTAGTGCCCGACCACAGCCTGCATGGACAGCGTGGCCACAGCAAGGTATGCAGGGAGGGCACTCATTCTGACCGAGCAGTGACCATGGCATGTCTAGGTTCACACATAGCATTCTATACTATTTGACTCCAATGATACTTTTGTGTTCTTAATGCTCTAATCACAGAGATGCCTGCTTGGTGCACATAGTTTCTCTATGAGCATGCACTATGGACTGGCTAGTGGACTGCCTGCAGTTAGACTGTGCATTTTTGGAGCACTTTTAAGATGCAGTCTGCTGGTGATTGACAGACAGTGGTGTGAGGCATTTGGGGTTTCCATACCTAACCCCAGCATTGCTGCTGGTCTGCCACACACTGGTAGTGATGGGGATGTACAGGAGGCCCTATCTCTAGCTCCATAATGTACTGCAGACCTAACACTGGGCACCCATTCTATCTCTCAGGGTGAACACAGAACCTGCACAATGGCATTGTCTGTAGCTACTCTGTGCCAGTATCACGCACTGTCAGTTCATCTTTCCAAGCTCAGGTACCGGAGAGGTGTAGACCCCATTTGGTGATCAGCTGTAGATAGCTATTCCTAAGAATCAAAATAGAGCAACAAACCGCCCGGAATCACTAAAGATACACCTACACCAGAAAAGATTCCTACATATATTTAGCCCCTAAGAAAAACTATTTTTGTTGGAGCTAGTCGACACAGTGAATAGTGGACATTCTATGCACCACTGCGACTTCTCCTTTTTATTTTTAAAGTTATAAAAACACTTAGCTTTTGCTGGTTTGTTGAAGGGGCAAAGTCGTTTCTTATTCACTTCGGCGTCTGACGTCACACAGATCGTGAACAATGCCTTCAGCTTAGAGAACAAAAATGGATTTATCAACTTAACACAGTCATCCCTTTGGGTTTAAATGCCCAAGTGGATTGGCACACTATTCTTTAAAAGCTTCCGTTGTTACTCCACAGGAGCTTTCCTAAATTATGGATCCCTCCTATTGGATGCAATGGTTCATGTGATTGTATGCTAGCTGTCATTTGTTCTGTGTGACGTCAGACGCTGAAGTGAATAAGAAACGACTTTGCCCCTTCAGTTACATAATGAAACAAGCTCTAGATTAGCCAGTACACGATTGACCTGAAGCAGGGTTGAAGAACTTTGGAAACCAACCCGAAATGTGTGGCACGTCGTCTTTCTTGAACTTATGGCATTTTCTAATCAAGCTTTTATTGCTGTTTCAACAAACCAGCAAAAGCTAAGTGTTTTATAACTTTAAAAATAAAAAGAAGAAGTCGCAGTGGTGCATAGAATGTCCACTATTCACTGTGTCGACTAGCTCCAACAAAAAAAGTTTTTCTTAGGGGCTAAATATATGTAGGAATCTTTTCTGGTGTAGACAGCTATTCAGCATGTGCATTGCATCATGGGTACTGGTGGGGGTTACCCTATCCTGGCACTCAGAGCAGATAGTTTTTGCGGTGACCTGCAGTCCTTCTGTACCCAGCCATTGCTGTGACTTACAAAACAGAGGTATAGCCTACTGGTTAATACAATGCCATTTTCAGCAGGGTTCAATTCCTCATTGTTCCCTCCTCTCATGCCTGTCCTACTCAAATAGTGTGCATGCCTGTAGCAGTCATATTTTTGCAGATCTGTGTTGCCAGCCTATAATACCCTCGCCACAATTGCCAACATTCCCTCGGTCCGTCTGTCAGCTGTGTAGAGTCCTGTCTGCCTGTGCAGGCTGCCACCCCATGTCCTGCACTGCTACCCTTTCCTGCATTGTGCCTCTTCATGCTTGCCTCGCCTGTGCCTGATCTGCATGGCACCACCACTCCTCTGTCCACCCATCATTGTAACTATCCTGCCACCTCCGCCTCCACTGGGGGACACGTATTCACATTGCCTGCCACCAACTGTCTTTCCAGTACTTTACATTGCCAACACCCTGTGCTGTGGTACAGTTGCCCCCACCATGTTTGTCATCAGTACTGGCAGCCACATGGGATGCCCGCAGATAAGGCAGGTCCAGCGGCTCCCAGCTCTCCCTCCTTCACTCACCTGTTCATTGCCTTTCCTGAGTGCTCTATCTAGTGTTAGGGCTACATCTGTCTCTGGTTCCTCACATGTCATGCATGTCATCCTGAGGCACCTTGCAGCCCTTAGGGCACACTAACCTAGGGCACTGTAACCTTGTTAGGCCACCTTAACCTATGGTTCCATAGCCCAGGGTGCCTTCTACGGTGCCTTGTCCAGGGGTGCCTAATACGGCGCTTATAGGGCACCTTATGAGGCACCTTACAAGGTACCTTATAAGGCACTTCCTTACAAGGTACCTTATAAGGCACTTCCCCCCTTTTCTTCCCCACCTCAGTTACCCAATATACCCTGAACACACCGAACTGCAACCTGTAAATAGTTCTCTTTAGTGCTTAGTGAACACTCTATAGTGCATGTTTTTGTACAAAGTCCTCTTAGCAGAAACTGTCAATCTTATGCTCAGTTACTAGTTGACACTTTGTAAAATGTTCCATGTATCTTATACTCAATTGTTCTATGTCATCCTATTAGAGGACTCTCTCGATTTTATGTTCAATTACTAATTGACTTGTAAAATGTTCCATGTATCTTATGTTCAATTGTTCTATGTAAACCACCTTGATACCTTGAATGGCGGTATATAAAACTAGCTAAATAAATAAATAATTGCATCCTCCAGCTGAAAGAGGAGGGGCAGGTCCTCCAGGGATGACTCAGAAACTTCCATACCAGAAGATCAGAGTCCAGAATTCAGACCTCGCTTGCTGCAGGCCAAACAAAGTTTCCTAGATGAAAAGATAGAAAGTCAAGGCAAGTATCACAACAGCACGTGCTAAGGCTGCAGCGATCCAAAGGCACATGTTAACTGCACATTTACTGCACTGTATGTTGACTGCACTTTTATTGTGGCATTCATTAACTATGCTTTTACTGCAATACAAGTTACAGGCGCTAGGGTAGGAATGCGTGCTGCAGCCATTTGGGTGGAACACGTGTACAGATCGTGGGACTGCCAGGCACATAATAGTAGGAAATGCTACTAACACGTATAGAAAACAGCAGGCAACCCCCACACTCTGCCAACAGTCGTCAGCAGTCTACTCTGAATTGTGTCCCACACAGACGGAATCGGGAGCCCCCAACAAGAACAGTGACAAGGTCAACCCTTGGTACTCATCCCTAGAGCCCCAGGCAGAGTATCCATGCCAGGCTCAGCTCTACTACCATGATAATGCTTCACTGGCTTTTGCAGCACTGCATTTAAGGTGGCTGGCAGGCAGATCCCTCCGAGAGCCTTCTGCAATCTTCAGGAAAGAAGCTTTTCTCTTCCCCGACAAGACTTCGACTTTCATACTTTGGACACATCATGCAAAGAGAGAGATCATTAAAGAAAGACATCATGCTTGGCAAGATAGAAGGTCAATGCAAAAGAGAAAGGTCAGCAATGAGATGGATCGATACAATAACAGCAGCTATGGGTACCAGTCTGTCAACTATGAGCCGCCTGACTGAAGATCACAATTTAGGACAACTATCCAGAGGGTCGCCATGAGTCGACACCGACTCGACGGCACTTAACAACAAAACAATGGCTACCAAAAAGACTGCAGTGTAATGGAGTCTCCTACATTGCGCTCAAGTGAGAGAGTCACCCTCAAGGTGGTCTTTCACAAACATTTAATCAATCTTTTCCTCTCAATCCTCAGATTTCTTCAGAGAGAAGAAAAAACATCCACCATCTGCTGGAGACAAAGAAATACTGAAGAGAACTCTGGTGGCTGAGGTGAATGGAGTTATAGAAGTGATGTCATTGAAAACTGGGGTTTCATTGGTTCTTTGTCTCCACCAATCTGCTGGTAGGGGAACACAATCCACTTGTCTGGACTGGTCTTGCAGGACGATATGGAATAAGAAGTTTAAAGTATTCAACACCACCTGGAACTGGAAATACATTTCTAAACCATACCAAATAAAGATAATCACTGTTTCTGCCAAAGAAGAAAAACATTCACCTTCACTCATTACTGTAATCAAAGACTGAAAAGCAGTCAAGGAGAAAGTGGTTAAAATATATCTAAAGAAACCTAAACTGAATAATTATACCCATGTGATATTTTCCACAATCAAAGCATCTCATTCGATAGTTTCAGGCAATTATGAATATGGTACTACATATAGAAAATAGGGGACTGTTTTGCAGTGAAAACTAGCCTGCTAATAATTTGTAGTTTATTTATACAAAACATGAAATAAAGCTGTTTCTGCAGAATCAATAAAAATGTGTGTAAATCATAAATTGCCTAACTCCAGAGTAACCCTGTCCTCCTGTTGCAAGCAAAAGTAGTCAGCTGCAACGGAAGCCTTGGCAAATATTGACTTAACGAATTACATAATAATGATTAAACTATACAGCCATATTTTCAGTGTTCAACAGCTGTAGAAAACAAAATGATTATCTCTCCCCTGACACTCCTCTTTGCTTTTTGAAAACAGTTCAGTAGAACATGCAGTGCTTGTAAGTAAACACCGGATAGTTACTTGCACTGTTGTGAGGAAGAATGTGCAGAAGGGGCCGATATTATATTTACTAATTTAAGCATGTGAAAAAGTTAGAAATGCGAAGAAAAACTGGCATAGATATCTGCAGAGTAGGGCACCCTACCCTGGCTTTATTTACTGGGTTTGCCTTATTTAAAATTTCTTAGTAACATTTTTTATTTATTTTATTTAACAGGTTTTTTTTATACTGCTTTATCATTTAGAGTAGACAAAGCGGTTTATATTGTAACTTAAAATTGGCAATATACAGGAACATTAAGAACTTGGATTTTTCTGAGGCAATGAAGGGTTAAGTGACTTGCTCAAGGCGTGCTAGTGGAAATTGAACCCTGGTCTTGTGGCTCCCAAGCCAGGGCCCCAACCATTAGGCTACTCCTCCACTTTTGAAGGAAAGGGAAGACAGGGTGGTCCCTCAGATGTGTTAGCACAGGTCCAAACCAGGGTCCTTCTGTTTTTCTTGACTTTAGGTGAGACAAAGTTCTCAAGCATAGTCTCATTGCTGGGAGTGGAGCAGGAGCTTCAAACTTGCTGCAGATGTCCTTGAGTGCCAAGTATTTTCATCAGCCCCATAATGTCTAGATTTGCAGACTGAGGACATTTTAGGGCTCAAATGAGTGAGATCCCTCAGGCACATCAGAATGGGATTAGAAATCCCTCAGACAGTAATGGTGAGCTCATGCCCCCATCTGTGCCTGGAAGTAATCACAGGACTTTGCAAGCCTAACTGGTGCTGGTCATCCTTGAGACTGCAGCTGCAGATTGGGATGGGATAGAACTGGAATTGCACAGCCCAGTTCTATGAGTACCCTTGTGTCCTGCTGGGTTTCCACTTTGGAAAAATGTGCTACTATTTCACTGGAGACCATCTGGACAGCACTTGTAGCAATGGAAAAAGTTGTGAGTACTGGAGTTATTAGAATACACAAGAACTTATGAAATAGTTTGAGGGTCATGTGGATGGAGCTACTAGAGGATAACAGGGAAAGATCCAAGCCTGAAAAGCTAAGAGTACCTCTCTAAAACGTTTCTAGCTCTACTGTGATGAAGGACAGGTCATCTCTGCATTATAGTTGGAACCATCTTCTCCTCGATACTTTGTCGTCGCTTGGTTTTAAGGGCTTTGTGCTATTCTGGTTCTTTTCTTATCTCTCCCACTGCACTTCTAGTGTTTGTTCTGATGGATCCTCCTCTATTGCTATTCCACTCTCAGCTGGTGTACCCAAGAGTCTGCCTTGGGTCCATTCCTCTTCTTTCTATATATCCAGTCCCTTGGTGCACTTATCACCTCCCATGCTTTTCAGTATCATCTTTATGCTGATGACTATCAGATCTACCTCTCTACACCTGAAATCTCTCCAACAATCCAGGCCTGAATCTCTGTCTGCCTATTTGACATTGCTACCTGGATGTCTCACCACCATTTGAAATTGAGCATGGCCAAAACTGAGCTTCTTATCTTTCCCCCTAAATCCACCTCCCTCCTTTCTCTATCTCTGTTAATAATGCTCTACTCCTCCCTGTTTCCTTGGCTTGCAACCTTGGGGTCATCTTTGACTCCTCCATCAACTTCTCCACACACATCCACGTACATTTCTCTATAACATCAGCAAAATTCACCCTTTCGTTTCTGAACACACTACTCAGCCAGGGGACCAGCATGACGGCCTCGGGTCACTATTCCTTTCCCTCCCCCCCGCCCCCCCCGCCCAAAATAACTGCACTGCATCCGCACCTGCCAAAAGAGATGTCTTTATTTCTATTCATCAACAAGTGGAAATACAGTATCAAAAACTGTTGGCCACAGCATAAACCTAACAACATCAAAAAATTATAACACTATTCCATCATAAATAGCATAATTATACCTTCACTTAACACTTTGCCTCATCCCTTCTAAAGAGGCACAGCCCACTTTCATCAGGTCTTCTGACGCCCGGCAGGGATATTCTGGAAAAATGGCCGTCCAAGCCTTTCCCCACTGCCGTCGGTCCCAACCAGCATGACAACGTATAAGGGGTGTTTCAGTTAACAACCGGCCCTTCAGGGCTCCGTGACTCTTTGCAGCAGTGTCCGGATCTACCTCTGCCCAGGGCCCGTCAAAGGCGTGAGCAGGGCTACAATGAGAAACTGTATGTTCGTCTCTCCCGCCGTGAAAGCGTCGGGAGGCCCTCTGGATACTGTTCCTGCTCCACCAGCTGGGTACTCTTGGGGGACACGTCAGTTCCTATGTGCCCCGCTCCCCCTTCTCATGTCTGGGCTGTGTGCTCTCTCATAAGGGTGGGGTCCCTATCTCTCCTGCCAATCCCTCCCGGCAGCAACTCCTCGTTTGCCAGGAGGTTTCCCCCCACCCCTTGCTGCTGTGGTCAACTCATGCTTCTGCCACAGGCGTTCAATTGTGTCTTGTATTGCACAGAGGTACACATCCATCCCAATATCTGACAAATGTATCCCATCCGCACGATACAGTCCGGGGCAGTTTTCTTCAATAAGGTCATGGACGATGCCATATCCTTCGATGGACTCCATGAATCACGCCATCCACCTATTCACTTTTTTCCTTGTTCCTTCTACTGCGTGATGCGACCATTCGCCCTTCCACACTCGCCGCGGTATGATGTGAGACCAGACCAGTAATGTTCCTGGAAAGGCACCCGTCAGTGTCAGCAGGTCCTTCTGCATTTTCTTCGTGAGCTCGACACTGCACGTACCCATCAGGTCATTACCTCCCAGGTGCACCACTATTGCCCATGGCTGTCCAGCCACCCTCTTGAACTGTAGTAGGAATGGCATCAGCTGGTCCCACACCATACCTCGACGGCCCATCCATTTCACTGCCAGTTTCTCCTTGGGGAGGCCCAAACTAAGCCCCTGCGGTCTCAGTCTCGTCCTCTTTTCGGCCCAATGAACAAACGAATGGCCGCATATCCACGCTTCGCAAGGAGAATTGGCACCTATATAAAGCGTTATTATCGAGAAAAATTACAGCTTCTTAGGATCACATTGGGTGCAGCAATACAATGGTAATAATGGCGTTTCTATGTTGCATATTACACGCAAATTAAACTATAACTTGTACAACAGAACTCACATCACTCCTGAAATTTCCCTGAATAGAATTCCCCCCCTTTTTCTTTTTTTTTTTTTATATCTGCCTATTCCTAACACGGGCCAACCTACACCCGGCGTCAAACCGGGCGTACGTATAATTTATATCTATCAGAGCGCCACCTCCCAATGTTCATGATCTGATCCCTCGTCATTCCTATGCTGGCCGCCGTTGAAGCGGCCCCTATACGGAATGAATGGGTGCCGTAAAAGCACGCTTCAAAACCCGCTGCCTCCAGCGTTAGCTTTAGCACCTTGGCGAACTGGAAACATGAGAGGGGGGCCCCGTTTGGATGTACTAACCAATGCTCGGCCCCTGCTGGCCATATACGCATGTAGGGAGGAGTGGCCTAGTGGTTAGGACAAGGTACTTTGGGCCGGAGGGCTGGGAGTTCAAGTCCCACCTGGGGACAGCAATCTCAGGCCAGAGCGACTGGGATTTCTAGTCCTATAGGCACTCCTTGTGGTCTTGGGCAAGCCACTTAACCCTCCATTGCCCATGTTCCCTGTAAGTATTAGCATATGTGTGTCATATCCCCTCGTGTTAAATGTATCTCCCAATTGACCGCTTTGACCCGGTGAAAAGCAGGATATAAATACAGCTAAATTTAAAAAAAATAAATAAATAAATAAATAGTATTCGGTGAAGGTTGTTACTGGGCAGGATGGGTCCCCCGGCAGCGGTGCTAGCACTATCTGTGTGCCTTTTGCCTCTGTATTGGTTTTTGATCTTCGTATATGCAGTATGAGTGTCCCATTCTGCAGGCTGACATCCTTCTCCCGAATCTCTCCCTCGGCGGATTTGCGACTCGCCGAGGCTACCAGTTCGCCTATTCTGAATGCTCCAAAAAATGCCCAAGAAAATGCACATCTGAATAGCCGGGTGTCGAAGTTGTTGAAGCATATCTGGCCCGTGACCGCTATCAGTCTCTGCAATATTTTGTGTGTTATAGGGCGCCGCCTGTCTTTTCTGCCGCGCTGTTTCGTCATCCAGTCCTTCATCACCTTGGTTATAACAAAGTCCGCTCTTGGGTTGCTCTTACCCATTACTTTTGCAAAGAAGGTAATTGCTGCCAATTGCGTTTTTACCGTTGATTTTTTAACTCCACTACTCCTAGAATGCAGGATCCACTGCAGGATGGATTCCGTCGTGGGACAGACGTCCTTGATCCCGATTCCTCCGCAGAAGGCTTGAAATTTCTCCCATGTCGCCAGGTATTTCCATCTTGTCCGCTCTGATAGGGAGCTCAGCACAAGCTCCCAAACTTTGGTGGACCAAGGTCCCATACCTGTGGCGGGATAGCCGTTTTGGTTGCATCGGCCTCGAGAGCGAGCGATCGGAAGAGCGGGATCTTGGAACAAGAGAGAGCATCGGCAATGTTATTATGCTGCCCGGGGATGTGCTCCGTCCTGATATTTATATTATGTGTTAGGCACAACATCACTATGTGCCTTAGCAGTGCCACGACCCCCGGAGTATGGGCACGCATACCGTTTACTGCATAAACCACCGCTACGTTGTCGGTATGGAATATGATTGCTTTGTTGCCTAGCTGTGGGGCCCATATGTATAGTGCAACTGCGATGGGGAAGAGCTCAAGGAAGGTAATATCCTTAGTGATGTCCCCGGATTGCCATTCGCAAGGCCATTCCTCCGAACACCATGCGCCTCTGAAGTAGATTCCGAACCCGTTCCCTCCCGCAGCGTCAGTGAACAGGTCAAGGTCCTTATTCGGCACTGGCTGCTCCTGCCAGAATGCTAGGCCATTAAAGGATTGCAAGAAGAGCTCCCACATGCGCAGGTCTTCCTTTATGCCCTTTGTGATCCTAATCTTGTAATGTTTTCTCCTGACCCCTCTTGTCGCCATTGCCATGCGACGGCAGAACACTCGTCCCATCGGCATGATCCTGCATGCGAAACACAGCAGACCCATCAATGATTGGAATTGTTCTAGCGTTGCCTTTGTCCGCTCTTGAATGTCGTGGAGAGCAGCTCTCAGCTTTTGGATTTTGTCATCAGGCAGGCGAGACCGTTGCGCTGTTACGTCTAGCTCTATGCCCAAGAAAGTGATGGTCCCCACGGGCCCACTAGTCTTTTCTTTCGCCAGGGGAATCCCAAAGCACTTGACAACTTGCTCAAATACGTTGAGGATCCTTTGACAGTCCTCCCTCCCGCTTCCGATGAAGAGGAAATCATCCAAATAATGGATGACGGTGCTGATACCAGCAATGTCTTCCACAACCCAATGTATAAAGGCGCTGAATTGCTCGAAGTACGCGCACAATATCGAGCAACCCATGGGTAGGCATTTGTCATAATAATATTCCCCATTGAAAGTGAAGCCCAGTAGTGAAAAGGACTCTGGGTGAACCGGAAGCAGTCGAAAGGCTGATTCGATATCTGCCTTCGCCAGTCTTGCCTGCCGTCTTAATTTCCATACATTGCCCACGGCATGATCGATCGTCGAGTATCTTACAGAACATAAGGATGGGTCAATGTGGTCATTGACTGAACTCCCTTCTGGGTACGATAGGTTGTGGATTAGGCAAAATTTTCCTGGCTCCTTTTTTGGGACTATTCCCAACGGGGACAACACCAAATTAGGGATGGGTAGGTAGGTGAAAGGGCCAGCCACCCTCCCTAATTCCCTTTCTTTTAATATTTTGTGCTGCACCACCGAGCCAAATTTCTTGACTGATGGTGCGTTGCGGATTACTTGCCCCTGCGGTGTGACTGAGGCTGGAATCTGGAATCCATGAGCAAAGCCGTTCTCAATATTGATAGCTTTGTCCCTCATCGGGTAGGCCCGCAGCCATGCACGCATACGATCAAGCCTGATGGGGGTTGGGGCCATGCCCATCACTTCCTCTTTGCTGCACTGGCCGGAATGTCTTGTTATCCCTACTGGCTCGGCACGTGGTGGCGGGGTGATTGCCCCCGCAGCTGGAACATACATGCCTAAATTTGCACGGCCGCCAGGTGCAAGTCCCTGTATTGTACTGCCGGCACGCTCTGCGACCGACCGACTGGGAGTTCTGCCGCCATTGTGGTGCCTGAAAGGACTGCAAGGTCCCTTCTTGACTCCATGGTCTATTGGGGGCCATTTCTTCTAGCCATAAATCCACGATCCTGTGCTGCCAGGTCATGGTTGGGTCCTCCGCCATGCTCTGCCTGAACTTAACATCGTAGTTCAGCCAGGCCCACCCGCCTAGAAGCTTATGCGCTTGGGTTATGGTGTCTAGGTACTTGATCAAGTACTGGCTCAATTCCGGCTCCAGCTCCAGAACCACGCTCATAAATATATGAAAGGCCGAAACCCAATTGTTGATAGATTTTACAATCTTAGGTTTCTTCTCCCATCTCCTATCTTTTTCTTTGTTCTCATTTGATTCCGCTTCCTGGTCTCTGATCAGCAAGGAGAATATATCAATAAACTCCCTCCGCCAGATCCGCTTTTTTAACTTCCTAGGCACCGTGCTGGCTAGCGAGCTCACTCCGCAACGCGGGTCTACGCTCACCGCTGCTGGGCTTGCTAGTGTAGCTGGCACCGTCATCGCCGTCCCGGTTACACTGGGCTCACTGGTATCAGTTCCCCGCGTGTGTGCTTCTCTGCGCTCTGCCCATACCCTTGCTAACTGTTTTTCTTTATGGGATTTACTCTTCTTCTTTTTGAAGGTCTTCAAAATGCTCTGCATTGCGCTTGCTAAAGAAATATCCCCTTCTGTATCAGAGGTAGATTCCTCTGATGAAGAGGATAACACTACCAACGCTCCCCTTCCACCCATAGACTTACCAGCCCCTGCGCTGGTGCTTGGCGTGCTGTTGCTGTTGCCTGGCGTGCCATTGCTGGTGCCTGGCATGCCATTGCTGGTGCCTGGCGTGCCGTTGCTGATGCCTGGCGTGCCGTTGCTGGTGCCTGGTGTGCTGTTGCTGGTGCCTGGCGTGCTGTTCACTGTTTGTGGTTCTGCTGCTCCCGTGTTAGATGCCTCCAGCCGTTGTTTAAAAGCGCCCAGGCCGTGCTGATTCACCTGTTCGCGTATGAGTTGGAAAAGTTCATCTAGCTCCTGACTGGACGTCGCTGGCGAGGGAGCATGCGCTTGCTGAAGTGTTGGGGCCCGCCTGCTCTGCCGCGCCTTCTTCTCCGCCTCTCTTCTGCGTGACACATCCCCGTTCTTTGTTTTCCCCTGTGTTGTCACTGTCGATACCAGTTTTACAGCACCGCGTGTCATTCTACACTCTGCACCCTGCCTGCTCCCTGTTCCCTCAGAATTAGGTTGTCTCCTGCGGTCCTTTCCACCACTCTGTGTGACTTTCCGCGGCATACTACCCTGCTTGGAAAATGCTATAAAGAAAAAACAACGGGAAAAGGAATGCTCATATTAAGCTCTTTGCCAGTGCCTGGTGCAAGCCATCTTTGTCGCAGAACCTGATCATATTAAGTATGAGTCGGTGGAGCCCTTTGTTGTTCCTTATCCTCCTTTTATTTTTTATTTTTTAAATTTTTTATTTATTTATTATTATTATTTTTTTTATATGCCTTCCCTCATATATATAAACGTCTATGTATAGATATATACCTATATATATTATATTCATCTCTTCCCTTTATTCCTTTATTTTCTTTTGTGCAATCCCACTTGCTCCCACCAGATGGCACTACACATCAGCTAATACAACTACATATACTCTTTCTTATTGACCAATCCCATTTCTTCCCACCAGATGGCGCCCCGTATCAGCAAATACACTACAAATAGCTCAACTTTTACCCCGTTGTCCTAAATATCCACGTTACAGACACCTGAAGTTACATATACTGCATGGTCTCCCCAACCTATCCTCTATACACACTCGACAGTGCCCCAACCGGAGGCGAATAACCCAGGTACGGATATGATTAAACATCCTGGCATTATTGAGCAGCTTCATGTTGTTGATACCTTACCTTGCCCTAGACTTTGGACGAGGTTACTCCCATTCAGAAACAACACTCTTTCTTTTTTTCTTTTTTTTGCATCATCTTAACGCCATTCATTAATAACGCGCCACATCCAAAACTGAATTTTGTTCCGGCAGCAAAATTTCTTTTTTTTGTTTTTTTTTTAAAACCCCTCTGACCTCCATAATGCGTTACTCTCCCTGCCTGGTAGGCCAGCACCTCCCTCCATGTGCGCGCTGCATGATCTTTCTCCCTCGATTGTTTTGTCCCTCGTGGCATAAGGTACGCGCTACAGACGGCCATCCGGCCGCCCCGAGTGACTCCCCCAATCGCTAGGCCGCATTGTCCGCCCCGCGAGCTCTCCTCTCTCATCCTCCCCCCACGTTCTGCTGTTCACTACCCGGAGTAGAGCCTCCTTGATTCTTTCGTCTCCCCCTCCCCCCCGTTCTCCCTTTCGGCTCACCCCCTTGCTGTAGTTTGCTTCCATTCACTTCTACCTCTCCGTTCCAGTGCCTGTTCAAGCTGGCTGTCCTGCCGCCGACTCCGCTGTTCCTCGCGGTCTTCTTCCGGCGATTGATCTGCTACGTGTTGTGCCGGGAGGAGTAATTGCCCACTCGAATTGCCCGCTCGTGCTGTGCCGGGAGGAGGGAAAGAGGGCGAGCCGCAGCGCGACCGGCGCTTCTATAGCCGGCCGCTGCGCCGCCCTCCCCCTCCTCTCCCCCCCGCCCACCGCCAAGGTTAACCCTTGGCCTGCTGGCCCATGCCTGTGTCCGGCCGTGGTAATCCACAGCCGGATCTAAGATACTATCCTCTCTTTAGTCACCTCCCATCTAAATTATTGCAACCTTCTCCTTGCTGGTCTCCCTCTGAATCATCTCTCTTCCCTTCAATCTGTTCAAAACTTAGCTGCATGGCTAATCTTCCGCCAGCCTCGATATACTCATACAGCCCCTCTTCTCAAGTCATTTCATTGGCTCCCTATATGTTTCCATATCCAGTTCAAACTTCTCCTACTGGCTTTTAAATGCATTCGTTTTGCTGCTCCTCCTCACTACCTTTGTCCTCTTATCTCTCCCTACACTCCTCCTTGGGAACTTGGCTCTTCTGGCAGATCCCTTCTATCTGGTCCCTTTTCTTCTTCTGCCAACTCCAAACTTTGATCCTTCCACCCTGCTGCTCCTTATGCCTGTAACAAACTACCTGAGTCTGTACATCAGACTTAATCTCTGGCCCTTTTCAAATCCAGGCCGAAAACTTACCTCTTCAAGGCTGCTTTTGGATCCTGATAGGCATAGTCTCCTGCTCTCCAACTAAGGGGTATGCTTACTAAACCGTCTTAACGTGCGCTCTACCACATTATCGCACGATAAGGCGCCTTATCGCGCGATAAGGCGCGCTAAGGCGCAAACGAGCACTGAAGGTGGAGAAAGGCTCCCGGAGGGCGGAGGAAGGCTCCCCAGGGGCGGAGAGAGAGGGTCAATGGGGGGAGAGTGGGAGGGGAGAGGCTCCCTGCACACTAACGCTGTGAAATCCGAGGCTGAAAACTAACGCCAGTGAAACCCTGGCATTAGAGCTGATTTAAAGGGAAAAGAAACCATTTCCGTCAGCAATGTACAGCAAAACCAGGGAAACCTACAAAAAAGTGATAAGTGTGATACATGTGCACGGAACAAAAGGGCAAAGAAACAGTGAAAATGACCAGAAGAAAATGTAAAAAAAACATAACCAAGCTGGGCAATAGTGATATCAATGGGAAACATCAAAAATCACCCCCAAGAAAGCTCCAAAAAAAAGATATGAATTTTGGAAGGGTCTATGCTCTGTCCCCATACAAGGTGAATGAGCCCACAGTGAAATTGCGCTGATCAGGGTTTTCCTCTCCATTGGACAGGTTTCCTATGGTGTGCACATGTTCCACAACAGCAGGGCGGGCATGTCGGAATGGGTAACTGGACAGATGCTGGAAAAGAGGACACAGAGGGCTGCAGGCTGCACATGCTGTGGTGCAGCTGGGGCACAGTGCGGACTAGGGTAATGCCTAGCTGGCCTATAGGAATGCTGAAACAGTAGAGCAGCCAGACAGCAACTGCTGAGGGCCCAACATGGGCAAGAGTGTGCTTCCCACGGTGTCACAGGGAATGGTACCCAGCAGGTACCCCCAATGGCACGGAACATTGGCAGGCGGTGCTGGGGGAAAGCGTGGACAGCTATGCAGGCACCCCTACCCCAGAACCCGCACCCTAGGCAGCCGCTTACCCGCACACTGGATGGCCTGAGACTGCGCAGCACCAGCACCACCAGCAGAAGGGCATGTCAGCATGGTGGCAGAGGGGTACTGGTGGTGGAGGGGGAAGTGGCAGCTGCCCAGAGCAGACCATGGCCTAGCCCTGTTTAGGTGGGTGCCATGCACTGCAACAGACAGGCTCTGTCTGACAAACAGTCATGGTATCTCCAGGGAATGCACTCTCTGTGGCAACACGGTGGTGCAGTGAACACAGCCAGTGTGTTCAGGAGCAGAAAATCACAGGTTCAAGTCCCAGCTGTAGTTCCTGCCAACCCAGTCCCCATATTTTACCCACTACTAAAACATGTTAATACAGACAGAACCTTTATTGCAGATAACAGAAACATGCCCAATAAACCTACATTTTACCCTACAGAGCACAGACACCATAAACATGCACATTACCTAGAGCAGAGTCTCCCAAATGCAGTCCTGGAGGGCCAAACACCATTCAGGTTCCATGCTGCCTCTAATAAACACGGCTGTGCTGCATGTCTATGCACCGCCCCCATGGTATGCAGATGTATCTCATGCATATTCATTAGGGACAGCATGAAAACCCGAACAGTGTTTGGCCCACCAGGACTGGAGTTGGGAACCTCTGCCCTAGAGCAGCGGCCAACAGGGGTAGACACACCCTCACCCACAGGCTCCATTATCCAAAGCCTCCTGGAGAGGCAGGATGTTGGGCCCTGCGTGCATCTCCCAGTACTAGCACTTGCATACCTTAGCAATGCCACCCTAAACCTGGGAATATTGTACACACCTATCAAACGGTTGCTATGATTACTGGCAGATAGCAATTGCTAAGTTAAGCACAATTTGATGATTGAGCTGCATCATAGCAACCTTTCTGCTGTCTGTGGAGTGTGCTTCAGGTCTGATGTCTGACAGTGTTTACCACCCTGGGGAGTGACCCCAACAGTATTGCGTACCATAGCCATGCCTGCACTGTGCCCAGGACTGGTGCGGTGGCCAGGGCTGCCAAGAACCTCTATATTTGCACAATGCTGGCATAGGTGTGGGAGCGTGTGTTTGTCTATCCAGTGTGTAGTGTCTGCCAACACCTTCCTCAGCCCACACTGTTGCCAGTGTAAACCTGCCAATGTGCATAATGAGGAGCAAGGTACCATGGGTATAGCCCGGACAGGGTGGCCTGGCCAGGATTCATCTGCATAGGGCAATGGCTCGGACATTGTAGTGCCTGACAATCACCTGCACGGACAGGGTGGCCACAGCATGTCCTGCTGGGAGGTCACTCTCACCCTGACTGAGCAGTGACCACGGCATGGCTAGGTTCCCCCATAGTGCTATATAGTGTTTTTCTCATGTGATGTTTATGGTTCCCTTTTGGGGCCCAATCACTGACTTATCTGCTTGGTGTGTATGCTGACATCCCAGTTCTGGGTACATGCATTTCCTTCAGAAACATGGACTAGCTAGCAGACTGTCTGCAGCTAATATGTGTCTGGATGGAACATCTGGCAGGGAGCAGCAGCTGGAGGCTTGCTGCTGGAGAATATCATATAGTGGTGGGGGCAGCTGAGCATTTCTAGGCCTTCTGTCTGCCTTGCCTTATAGATGTGTACAGATCTGCATTGCCTGCCCTGTATGGTGTCGGTTCCCCAGCAGGACTGGGGTTGATGGTCCTCTCTACTGCCACCATTGGGGGGAGGTAGAGTGGGGACCTGCAGCATAGCCTATTTCAGCCATGAAAGGTGCTGTGGACCTGGTGCTGGGTGCCCCATCTCACTCTCAGGGTGAGCACAGTACCCGCACAATGTGACAGTCTGTAGCTACTCTGTGCCAGTAACATACATGGTCAGTACCCTCTACCAGGCTGAGGTGCTGTGGGGGTGCACACGGTCAGTTCCCCGTACCAAGCCGAGGTGCTGTGGGGGTGCATACCCCATCTTGTGATCATCTGTAGACTGCTGATTTGCATGTGCAGTGCATCATGGGTATGGGTGGGTTAACCCTATCCTGGTAACCACAGCAGACTGTTTGTGTGGTGACATGCAGTCCTTCTGTAGCCAGCTAGGGGCTTGTTAATAGCTGTAGCCCACTTGTTACTTCACTGCCTGTGAAACCAGAGGTCATGGGTTCAAACCCACAGTGGGGTTATTTGATAGGGCTATCCAGAGCATTGTTATTTTTTAATGTACATTAGTGCTGCCAGCAAAAACACCCTCAGAGTACTGTAACCATAAGGTGCCTCAGAATATCACATATCAATATCAATATCACATAACCTAGCACACCCCACAGACATCAGAAAGGTTGCTATGATGGAGCTCAATCAGCAAACTGTGCTTAACGTAGGAATTGTTATCTGCCAGTAATCATAGCAACCTTTTGATAGCTGTGTACCGTATTCCCAGGTGTAGGGTGGCATTGCTAAGGTATGCAAGTGCTAATATTGGGAGATGCACGCAGGGCCCAATGTCCTGCCTCTCCAGGGGGCATTGGATAATGGAGCCTGTGGGTGTGGGTGTGTCTGCCCCTGTTGGCTGCTGCTTTACGGCAGAGGTTCCCAACTCCATTCTTGCGGCGCCAAACACTGTCCGGGTTTTCATGCTGTCCCTCATGAATATGCATGAGATACATCTGCATACCAAGGGGGTGGCACATAGAAATGCAGCACAGGCATCTTCATCAGAGGTAGCATGGAACCGGAATGGTGTTTGGCCCTCCAGGACTGCATTTGGGAGGCTCTGCTCTAGGTAATGTGCATGTTTATGGTGTCTGTGCTCTGTAGGGTAAAATGTAGGTGTTTTGGGCATGTTTACATCATCTGCAATAAAGGTTCTGTCTGTATTAGCACGTTGTAGTAGTGGGTAAAATATGGGGACTGGGTTGGCAGGCACCATAGCTGGGACTTGAACCTGTGACCTTCTGCCTCCAAACACACTGGTTGTGTGCACTGCACCACCGTGTTGCCACAGTGACAGTGTGTTCCCTGGTGATACCATGACTGTTTGTCCATCAGGGCCTGTCTGTTGCAGTGCATGGCACCCACCTACACAGGGCTAGGCCATGGTCTGCTATGGGCAGCTGCCACTGCCCCCTCCACCACCAGTACCCCTCTGCCACCATGCTGACATGCCCTTCTGCTGGTGGTGCTGGTGGTGTGCAGTCTCAAGCCATCCAGTGTGCAGGTAGGTGGCTGCCTATGGTGCGTGTTATGGGGTAGGGGTGCCTGCATAGGCATCCACGCTTCCCCCCAACACCGCCTGCCAATGTTCTGTGCCCTTGGAGGTACCTGCTGGGTACTATCCCCTGTGACACTGTGATAAACACTGTCGTGCCCATGTTAGGCCCTCATCAGTTACTGTCTGGCTGCTGTTCAGTTTCAGCATTCCTAAGTGCCACCTAGGCATCTGCCTAGTCCACACTGTGCCCCAGCTGCACCACAGCATGTGCCGCCTGCAGCCCTCTGTATCCCCTTTCCCAGCATCTGGTCCAGTTGCCCATTCCAACATGCCCGCCCTGCTGTTGTGGAACATGTGCATGCCATAGGTAACCTGTCCAATGGAGAGGGAAACCCTGATCAGTGCTATTTCACTGTGGGATCATTCACCTTGTATGGGGACAGAGCGTAGACCCTTCCCAAATTCATATTTATTTTTTGGGGCTTTCTTGGGAGTGTTTTTTGATGTTTCCCATTTCTATCACTATTTCCCAGCTTGATTATGATTTTTTTTATTTTGTTGGGGTCATTTTCAATGTTTATTTGAACTTTTGTTCCGTGCACATGTATCACACTTATCACTTTTTTGTAGGTTTCCCTGGTTTTTCTGTACATTGTTGACAGAAATGGTTTCTTTTCCCTTTAAATCAGCTCTAACGCGAGGTTTTCACTTGCGTTAGTTTTGGCCTCGGATTGCACATCGTTAGTGTGCGGGGAGCCTCTCCCCTCCTACTCTCCACCCATTGACCCCTTCTCTCTGCTCCTGGGGAGTCTTCCTCCGCCCTCCGGGAGCCTTTCCCCCCCTTCAGGGCTCATTTGAGCCGCTGCACGTGTGAGCACACACTAAGGCACATTTGTGCCCCGTAAAGCATCATTAGTGCGCGCTAAGGTACCTTAGCGCACGCTAATTGTACAGCGCGCACGTTAAGAAGGTTTAGTAAACATACCCCTTAGTGGATGTCCTCCTTATTCTGTTCTCTTCTTTTTCCTTTTGCTTCTTCCTTTGACAAGATGATCTTTTATCATTGGCTCATGACTATATGACCCACGATATGTTTATAGCATTAGTGATATGAATGGTTTTCTATGGATAAATGTTTTAAACTACAACAGATGGTTTTATTATATTTAGGGGGATGTTTACTAAAGTGCGGTAATCGTGATTAACGTGCGTAAAGTAGGTTTAACGATCGTTAGCACGTCTGAACGCGCGTTCTGACGTGCTAACTATCGTTAAACGTACATTACGCGCGTTAACCGCAGTTAACGATCGTAAACCTCCGCGGCGCGTTAAAACAGCGCAGAAGGTGGAGAGTGGGCGGAGAGAAGGGGTCAATGGGCAGAGAGTGGGAGGGGAGAGGCTCCCCTCATACTAACGCGCTGAATTTCTGAGCTCAATTCCAACGCGAATGAAAACCTGTCGTTAAAGGCATATTAAAGGGAAGAGAAACTATTTCCGTCAGCAATGTACAGCAAAACCGGGGAAACCTACAAAACGTGAGCAGTGTGATACATGTGCAAAGACCAAAAGTTCACATAAAACCTTAAGAATGACCACAAGAAACATTGTAAAAAGCACAATTCAGCTGGGCAACAGTGATAGCAATGGGCAACAATGAACAACACTCCCTGGAAAGCACCAAAGAAAGAAATGATGTTTGGAAGGGTCTACGCTCCGTAGACCCTTTCAAAGATCATTTCATTGTGATGGAACTTTCCTGGGAGTGGTGTGTAATGTTACCCAATGATATCATTGTTGCCCAGCTTGGTTATGGGTGTTTGCCCCTTTTTTTGAGGTCTGTTTTGAGGTTTATGTGCACCTTTGTCTCCATACAAGGTAAATGAGCCCACAGCAAACCTGTGCAGAGCAGGGTTTCTGACTCGTCAGGCCGCTTTAACTAACTCCAGGGACTGCACCATCTCTGTGGCCACAGTGTGGTGCAACAGACACAGCCAGTGCCTGTAAGACCAGAGGGTCACAGGTTCAAATCCCAGCTGGGGCTCCTGCCAACCCAGTCCCCATAGTTTTACCCACCACTAAACAGTGATAGAAAAGACACCCCTTTATTGCAGAGAACATACGCAATTATATTATACCACACCAAACACAGACATCAGAAACAGGCGCATTACCCAGAGCAGAGTCTCGCAATTGCAGTCCTGGAGGGTCCCACACCATTCAGGTTCCATGCTGCCTCTAATAAAGATGCCTGTGCTGCATATCTATGCACCACCCCCATGGTATGCAGATGTAGCTCATGCATATTTATGAGGGACAGCATGAAAACTCAAACAGGTTTGGAACACCAGGACTGGAGTTGGGGAACTTTGCCGTAAAGCAGCAGCCAACAGGGCCAGACACACCCACAGGTCCCATTGGCCAATGCCTCCTGGAGAAGCAGGACATTGGGCCCTGCCTGTATCTCCCAATACTAGCAGTTGCATACCTTAGCAATGCCACCCTACACCTGGGTATATGGTACACAGCTATCAAACGTTTCCTGTGATAACTGGCAGATATCAATTCCTACATTAAGCACAGTTTGCTCAGTGAGCTCCACCATAACAATCATTCTGCTGTCTGTGGTGTGTGCTGCAGGTCTGGACTCTGACAGTGCGTACCACCATGGGGAGTGACCCCCAACAGTCTTGCGTACAATATCCATGCCTGAACTATGCCCAGGACTGGTATGGTGGGTATGGCTGCTGAACACCTCTATAGTTGCACAATGCTGGCATAGGTGTGGGGGTGTCTGTCTGTCTATCCAGTGTGTGGTGGCTGCAAACACCTTCCACAGCCCACACTGCCAGCAATGTTGCCAGTATTGAGCTGCCAATGTGCATAATGAGGAGCAAGGTACCATGGGTATAGGCTGGACAGTGTGGCCTGGCCAGGGTGCATCTGCACAGGGCATAGGGCAGTGACAGGCACATTTTAGTGCCCGGCCACCACCTACACAGACAGGGTGACCTCAGTATGTCCTGCTGAGAGATCACTCTCACCCTGACCGTGCAGTGACCACAGCATGGCTAGGCACCCCCATAGTGCTATATAGTATTTCTCTCAAGTGATAGATATGGGTTTCCTTTTGGGGCCCAGTCACTGATTTCTCTGCTTGTTGTGTATGCTGACATCCCAGTTCTGGGTGCATGCATATCCACTGGGCACATGCATTATGGATTAACTAGCGGACTGCAGCTGGTATGTGTCTTGATGGAGTGGCTTGCAGGGGGCAGTGGCTGATGGCTTGCTGCAAGAGTATATCAGATAGTGGTGGGGTGCAGCTTACCATATCCAGGCCTGATGTCTGTCTGCATACAGAGCTGTGGTGCCTGCCCTGTGGGGTGTCTGTTCCCCACCAGAACTGGGGTTGATGTTCCTCTCTACTGCAACCTTTGCAGGGAGGTAGAAGGTGGATCTATTGTTAGGAGACCCTTTTTGCCACCCTTGGGCACGGGGGGGGGGGGGGGTGTACATGGGGGCTACACCTGACTGCAAGGTGTTTGTGCAGAAACTACCTATCTCGCACATTAACACTGCTTTGGACCTGCGCCATGGTCTCTTTCAGCCATGGATGGTGCTGTGGACCTGGTGCTGGGCGCCTCACTGCACCCTCAGGGTGAGCACAGTACCAGCACAATGTGATGGTGTGTAGCTACTCTGTGCCAGTACAACACACGGTCAGTACCCCCTACCAGGCCGAGGTGCTGTGGGGGTGCACATGGTCACTTCCCCCTACCAGGCCGAGGTGCTGTGGGAGTGCATTCCCAATGGTGTGTATCTGTGGACAGCTGATTTGCATGTGCAGTGCATCATGGGTGTGACTGGCATGATCCAACCCTGGGTAGATCCAGCGCCTGCTCTCAGGCTCTGATAAACCATAGGCCATCACACGTACATCTGTTAGCATAGTGCATAAGTGCAAGACACCCTAAAGTGTCTGTACTATAAGGTGCCCACGCTGGTAAAAACACACGTACCCACGCACGATTGTACGCACGGGGCTACGCCCGTAACAACGCATGCAGCCACGCACGTACCAACGTACATGGCTATGCGCACTGCGAGAGTGTGTTTCACTAATAACTACTGAACGTAAAGAAAAACACGCCTCCTCATTCCCTATGTAATGTACAGGGTGCTGCCTGGGACAGCATTCTGTGTTAGGCACACTGGGGACTTGAATCCATACTGCCTGTACCAGCGGTGAGTACACTAACCATTGTGCTACAGCTCTGTTTCAATGATTTGTGTCTGTACGCCTTCATATGATTAACGCGCCACGGCGCCCTGTAACGCTCGTTAGTTTTTTGAACGCGCGTTAGTCGTTACGATGTCCCGCCCATGTCCTTTTATGGCTTTCTTTTCACTAACGCGGCTCCTAACGCGATTTGCACTAACGCAGTTTAGTAAACATACCCCTTAGTCTTGCTAAGATGTTTTAGAGAATTCATTTTCTTCTTTTTTTAAGACAGGTAATCCTTATTATTTTTATATGTGATTGTTATTTATTGTCTCTTGATTTATTTTATTGTCATTTTCTTGTTCTTTTAATGATTGTTATTCTCTTATAAGGCAATACCCCCTGAGGAAGGCACACGCTGAAATGCGTCGGGGTTGAGCAACAATAAAGTTTGGATATACTGCCATTTTACTCTCCACTCGTTTGTGAACTGCGGGCAGGCTCTCCACTAGACCGGCAGCAAAAGCGCTGCTTCTTGCAAATAAGACGCTGATGGGTCCCATATCCTCTGATGTTGCTTTTTGCATCAGAGGGGGGTAGAACCAGTAGGGGCTTATGAGCATGCGGGAGTCCTGAAGAGACGTGCCACTTTTTTTTTTCTTCATCGGGCTATGTTTATTTTTGATTTTGGTGCTTCTGGCCTGCCACTGCCTTCCTGCCACATTTTTTCTCGCTCAGACGAGCTTGAGTGGGGAAAAAAGCAGCAGGAAGGCAGTAGCAGACCAGAGACGACAAAATCAAAAATAAGCACAGCCACCTGGAGTGCTTCCCCCTTGAAATGCCCGCCTGAGGCAACTGCCTCAGGTGGCCTAATGGTAGAGCCATCCCTGGGCGGGGCCATATATTCTACTGTATGTGAGCAATGTTCCCTATACTTAGAGAAACACATCCTAACTCAAGGCCATTGCATTGGATGTGGTATGCAATACCTTGCACATTGTGGAGTAACAGACAATAAAGTAAGAGGTGTGCTGTACAGTCTGTTTGCTGTAGGAAATAATTATAGTCGGCCATGTAATTGGAATTGTCTAGGGGGTTTCCCTGTAGTACCTATGAAGCAGTGAACCAAATGAATTGTATTTATGCTGTAAGAAGCTACAGGACATCTTTCTCCAAACTGAGCAATTTCAAAATGTCACACTGAATTTAGTGCAAAAACAGAAAAGGTAAAACAGAATCTATTATCCTAAGTAAGCAGTACCATGTTGTATCAGAAAAGTATACTGTATTTTCCTCAATAAGAAAATCATAGCATAGGAACACGCAGAGGTTTTCACATCATTTTGGTATAGTCAATTTAAATGAAAATCTTTTTTAGCCATATGACTAGATGAATGGAAATACTTTGTTCAAAGTGCTAGGACTACCAAAGTAACATCAGTCACCCTCTGTTTGTTCCCTATTTTTTGGGAGTCATGCTCCATTAATAGGATTTTTGCTCATTTGAAATACATTAGCTGAAAACAGAGCTCCCAGAAACAGGACTGATTTCTTAGTTTTAACACTGATCAGGATAAAGCATTCTTGTCTTACCATTAAATGGCATTTATTTATTGCTCCTAAATTGATTTTCTTATATTTATGTCACATCTTCTCCATGTTGGCCCACAGCAAGATAGAACAACAAAAAAAGGCATATAAGCTTGCATAAATACACATGAGCCCATTTGTTAAAGAGCAGTAAGCAGCTACCACGTGAATAAGCATATGGTAACAATTACCACACAGCTACAAATATCAATTACCACACAGGTGTATAGCACAGTTACTTACCTGTAACAGGTGATCTCTGGGAACAGCAGGAATAAGTCTTCACATATGGGTATCGTCGGTACCGATGGAGCCTGCGCGGGAACGCTCCCCAGCGTCCTGAAAGAAAGCTTTTGGGAGCATCCCACAGCGCCTGCGCGCTGCCTTCCCGCCTTTCCCAACTGCCTCTCTCCAGTTCGAGTTTTAAAGCTGAGACAAAGAGAGAGAGAGAGGAAAGGAAAGATAGATAGAGAGATACAACTCCTAGGGGAGGTGGGTGGGTTGTGAAGACTTATTCCTGCTGTTCCCAGAGATCACCTGTTACAAGTAAGTAACTGTGCTATCTCCAGGAACAAGCAGGAATGAGTCTTCACATATGGGGACTCCCCAGCTAGAGATGCCTGGGAGATCACCCAGATTGTGAGTCCCTGGGAAGGGCTCTACCTCTACCCATGAATCTCAGGCATCCAGTTCAGGGATGGAGGGTAGGAGTTGATTAGGTATGGAACAGGTGTTTGAGAACAGCCTGACCAAACAAGGCATCCCGGCGGGAGTCCTTGTCCAAGCAGTAATGGGCTGTGAAGGTATGAACCGATGCCCAGGTGGCCGCTCGACAGATTTGGTCGATGGACACAGAGTTAAGATGAGCCATAGATGCTGCCATGGCCCTCACATTGTGAGCTGTGACATGGCCCTCCAGAGAAAGGTTCTTACTCTGGTAGGCGAAGGAAATACACTGAGCAATCCAATTAGACAGAGTTCTCTTAGAGACTGGAAGTCCTAAATGAGAAGGGTCAAAAGCAACAAAAAGTTGAGAGGACTTTCTATGTTGCTGTGTCCTTTGTAAGTAGAAAGCAAGTGCTCTTTTACAATCCAGGGTATGAAGAGTCCTCTCTGCACTTGATGCATGAGGTCCTGGAAAAAAGGCAGGTAAATACACCTCCTGGTTCAGATGAAAAGGTGAGACCACTTTAGGCATAAAGTGTGGATTAGTTCTGAGGACTACCTTGTCATGATGGAACCTTGTATAAGGAGGATTAGCCACTAAAGCTTGCAGCTCACTGATACGGCGAGCTGAGGTGAGTGCAATGAGAAAAATAACCTTCCAGGAAAGGAATTTCAAGGCTAAGGGTTCAAAGGGAGGCTTCATAAGCTGGCCAAGAACCAGATTCAAGTCCCATGCCACTGGAGGTGGTCTAATGGGAGGTTTAGTTAAAAGAAGGCCTCTCATGAATCTTGCTATAAGAGGATGAGAGGAAATAGGTTGTCCATTGAGAGGCTTAAGGGATGCTGCAATAGCACTCAAATGGACTCTGATTGAATATGTTTTAAGGCCTGCATGAGACAAATGCAGCAAATAGTCTAGTAAAGAATGCAAAGATATTGCAAGAAGGTTGAGACCCTTCTCTGCACACCAAATGGAAAACCTTTTCCATTTAAAAGCATATGAATGTCTGGTGGAAGGTTTTCTGGAAGCATGAAGGATATCCTTCACCTGCTGAGAAAGTTGTAAATCTTGAAGGTCTAGGCCTTCAGCAACCAGGCCCTGAGATGAAGAGAATGAGGATTTGGGTGCCACAAGGTTCCCTCCTCCTGGGAGAGGAGATCAGGAGCAGACCCCAGGTCTAGGGAGGGAGCTTGAGAGAGATGCAGAAGTGCAGGATACCACACTTGGCGTAGCCAAAGTGGTGCTATGAGGATCATAGTCCCTTTGTCTCTCTGAAGCTTGAACAGAGTCTTGGGGATTAGGGGAATAGGTGGAAAGGCATAGAGGAAGTCTTGCCCCCAATGAAGGAGGAAGGCATCCCTGGCCTGAACTCCCTGACATGGAATCCTGGAACAGAACCAGGGAAGTTTGGCATTCCACGGACTTGCAAACAGGTCTATGTCTGGGGTACCCCAAATCTGAAAAATTCTGGCTATCTGCTCCTCATGGAGGGACCATTCGTGCGGAAGCAGAACTCGACTGAGTCTGTCTGCCCAAGAGTTTTGAACTCCTGGAAGATATACTGCCATGAGATGGATTTGATGCTCTCTGGCGAAGACCCACAATCTCAGAGCTTCGTTGCAAAGCGACAGAGAGTCAGTTCCTCCCTGCTTGTTCACGTAGAACATGGCTACCTGGTTGTCCGTGTGGATGAGGACTGTCTTGTAGCTGAGCAGGGTGTGGAAAACTCTGAGAGCCAGAAAGATTGCTCTGAGCTCTAAGAGGTTGATATGAAGAGATGTCTCCTGTGGAGACCAGATGCCCTGGGTCGAGAGATCTTGTAGATGAGCCCCCCAACCCTTTGGAGAGGCATCTGTTGTAAGGGTTGCTTGGGGTAACACCTGTTGAAAGGGGGACCCCAGCAACAGATTCTGAGTGGACTTCCACCAGTGGAGGGACGAAAATAGGCGACTGGAGGTTGCTATTTTGTCTGACAGGCAACCTGATGCCTGGGTCCACTGGGTGGATAGGGTCCACTGAGCTGCTCTCATGTGAAGGTGAGCATAGGGAACCACATGCACCGTGGATGCCATGTGGCCTAAAAGTTGCAACATCTCTCGAGCTGTTAAAAGGGATTTTAACTGAATCTGGGAGGCTAACTGCACCAAGCGTAGGAAACGGGCCTGGGGAAGATAGGCCCTTGCAGTTGTGGTATCCAGTAAGGCCCCTATGAACTCTAGAGACTGAGTAGGGGTAAGATGGGATTTTGGAATGTTGATTACCAGTCCCAGATACTGAAGAACACGCCTTGTGCAGGCTAGAGAAATCTGGGTCTCTGACTGGGATGGAGCTCGTATGAGCCAGTCGTCCAGATATGGGAATACGAATATTCCTAGAGTGCGTAGGAATGCAGCTACTACTGCCATGCATTTTGTGAACACTCTTGGAGCAGAGGCCAGATCGAAAGGAAGCACTTTGTATTGGTAGTGCTTTCCTTGGTACAGGAAGCGAAGGAATCTTCTGTGTGTTGGATGGATGAGAACATGGGTGTACGCATCCTTGAGATCTAGAGAACAAAGCCAGTCCTGACTCTGGAGGTCTGGAAGGAGAGTTCCTAGAGAAGTCATCTTGAATTTCTCCTTGCATAGAAACTTGTTCAATTCTCTGAGATCTAATATGGGTCTGTAACCCCCTGTTTTCTTTGGAATGAGAAAATAGGGGGAGTAGAACCCTGAACCCTGTTGAAGAAGGGGTACTTCTTCTACTGCCCCTTGGGCAAGAAGGGTAGCAATCTCCTGACCTAGAAGGTTGAGGAGAGATGTTGGAGAATTGAACTGTTTCACCATGGTGTGAGGAGGAAGGTTTAAGAAATGAAGTTTGTACCCTTCCCTTATGATGGAGAGGGTCCACTGCTCTGCTGTGATTGTTCCCATCTGGGAGGAAAGTGAGCTAACCTTCCTGGGATGGTGAGGGGCTCTGGATGTTCTAGAGCCAGAAAGGCTAAGTTCTCTAGTGGAAAGTCAAAGGCCCTGAGGAGGCTGAGGCTGTTGGGCCGTAGCAGTCCTCGCAGCCTGGGTTTTGGCCTGCTTTGGTTGTTGCTGTCTCTTTGTGGCAAAACGACCTTGAGAAGAGGCCTGACCATAAGAAGAAAATTTCCCTTTCTTTGGGAAAGATCCCTTTTTGAACAACCTCTTTTTAAAAGGAGTAGTAGTAGACTTTGAAAGTCTATCTAAAGCAGAATTTTCAGCATCCATCTGGTTGGCCTTTGCTTGCCAATCTTTGCCAAACAGGTTTTCGCCTGTACAGGGAAGGTTACCTAGACCATCCTGTACTCAGGATTCCAAATCAGAGGCTTGCAACCAAGCAACTCTGCGTGCACCTATGGCAATAGCCGAGGCTCTACTGGCCCCCTCAAAAGAGTCAAAGGCTTGCACGGTTGGAAAACTTGGATACATACTGTGCCTGTTTAAGCCAGGTGATATATTCTTCTCTCTTATCTTCTGACATAAAAGGAGATAAGGTTTGCAGATGATCTGTAACTTCTTTTAGAAACATCCCCATATAGAGACTATAGGAGTTGATTCTGGCTACAAGCATACTGGCCTGGAAGATTTTCCTGCCAAAGGCATCTAGGGTTCTGCATTCTCTTCCTGGAGGAGCAGAGGAGTGCCTTTTTGTACTCTTGATCTTTTTCATGGCAGACTCTACCACAATGGAGTGGTGAGGAAGCTGAGTCTTATGAAATCCAGGACAAGGAGGAACACGATACATGGTGTCCAACCTTCTGGAATGAGGAGAGGTGGAAAGAGGAGTCTCCCATATACCCAACATGTGTTCATAAAGAATCTCATGTATTGGTAAGGTGGCTGCCTCTTTAGGAGCCTTAGGATATTGTAGGATATCTAATTTTTTGGCTCTAGGTTCAGTCTCAGAGGTCACTGAGAGGGACAGGCCTTTAGCCACCTCCCTAATAAAGTCCTGAAAAGACAAGTCTTCAGGAGGAGACATTCTCCTTTTTGGAGAAGAGGGTTCCTGAGGAAGGATCCCCGATGCTTCAATTGAGGCCTCTGAAGAGTCAGAGTCTTCAGAAGAATCGAAGTATCGACTGTCTGGATGCTCTCGTAGAGCCCGATACGCGTGCCGGGAGGTATCGACACCGGGAGTAATCGGTACCGGGCCGGTACTGATAGGCATCACTGGATAGCGTACCGCTGCTGTCGATGCTGATGTCGATGCAAGCGGTACTGGTATCGGAACCGGAATCGGATCCTGTACCGGAATCGGTACGGGTACCGACAACGGGGTTTGTTGCGGTACCGTAGGCGTTGCAGCTTGAATGAATGCCGTGATGGCACGCTGCATGGTCAGAATATTCTGATCCATCGACGCCACAAATGTCTGGATATCGGTACCGGTAGAAACTGCTGGTACCCCAGAACATTGTAACAGGTGATCGGTCGAGGCCGAGCCATCGATGTCAACCTGTGACCCCATAGATAGTGCTTTGGAAGCCGGAGCCTCCCGCCGGGGTATCTTTGCCGGTGTGGTATCCTCAAGAGTAAGCCTGGGGGCATCTCGATACTTAGAGGGAGATGAACTCTTTGAGGACCGGCCAGATTTAAGTTTGGTTACCTGAGATCCATGGGATGAAGAAGAAGCCCTGGAAGACGTCGATGCCACGGAAGCTGCATCGGAGAGAAACAGGGTACTGAGCTTAGCTGCCCGATTCTGTAACCCTCTTTTGGACATCATAGAACAGGACTCACAATTCGCAATGGAGCGGTCAGGACCTAAACATTTTAGACACCAGTCATGGGTGTCGGCGACAGAAATAGTGCTACTGCACTTTGTGCATTTTTTAAAACCGGAGGCGGGTTTTTCCATGAGGGAAAAATATCTCTGTAGGCCTAAGGCCCCAGAAGAAAAATGCACTGAAAAAGTAGAAGGTTTTTTTTTGTTTTTTTTTAAAGAAAGAAAAGGAACCGGTAGTACCGGTGCGGAATCGAGAAGGCAGACACGTGACTAAAGAAAAAGAAAAGAAAAGAAGAAATTCTTCAGCGGTGACAGGAAACACGACCTGCTGGCTCCGCGGAAAAGAAGAACTGGAGAGAGGCAGTTGGGAAAGGCGGGAAGGCAGCGCGCAGGTGCTGTGGGATGCTCCCAAAAGCTTTCTTTCAGGACGCTGGGGAGCGTTCCCGCGCAGGCTCCGTCGATACCGACAATACCCATATGTGAAGACTCATTCCTGCTTGTTCCTGGAGATTAACAATTACCACTTCCTTCATGCTAATTCACGTGGTAATTGCTTGCTATGGCAGGGGTGGGAAAAAAGCAGAGAATGAGCGGGTTATGGGCTTGCAGTTAAACAAACTGGGCAAACGGTGGCCTGCCCCTTTTATATTATTCCCCCTTTGCTCTCTCCCCTCCTCTCTTCCCCCCCCCCCCCGCCCTCCGCTTACCAGCTGTGGTCTTATGATAGGTGAATAAAAGGCACCACACTCAGATTTTCGCTAAAGAATAGTAGAGTTTATTATATGGCCGCAGCATAACATTAAAAAAACAGTAATGAATTATCATAACTTTAACAACTTTTCAGCATAATCAACAATTGAACTTCATACGATTAATCTTGCTTAACTGGCCCCATGAGTCACAAAGTGCTCACCAATGAAAGTAGAAGCCCCTCTCCTGACAACCTGAATCATGTAGTACAGCAGCATATAAGTATATACTCAAGAATGGGGAAAGTGGAGGGAAGCTGCCGTTGAAGCACCACTCCACCCCTTTCCCATTCAAAGTCTTCAGCAACCCCTACTTCCACAAATACTGTCTGCGAGTCTGGCCCATAAAAGATCAGGACTCCTATCCAACCCTGATTACAATGGTAGAACATAGTCCTCCCCCACCGCTGTCCAAGCAGGCGGGGTATATTAGCCTTGTTGCGAACATGATTGCTCAGATGGTGGAGGTCAGTTGTTTGAAGGTCAATCCCACCCCTTGCTTAATACTACAGCCGTATGCTCAGTCTCTGGCAACCAATCCCTGCCACAGCTCTTGATAGCAAATCCTCGCTCATTGAGGGCCCCCCCCCCCCCCCCCATTGCTCAGCTGTGGCCATCCTTGACCAAAAGGATCTCAATAAGGTCTTGTATTGTGCAAAGGAAAACATCCAGGCCTATAGAAACATAGAAGCATGATGGCAGAAAAAAAACACATGGCCTATCTAGTCTGCCCTTCCAGATCAACCACTAAACAGTCCCCTTTTTTCCTTTAGAGATTCTCTGTGTTTGTCCCATGCTTTTTGAATTCAGATACTGTCCTCATCTCTACCGCCTCCACTGGGAGACTATTCCACACATCTACCACTCTTTCCATAAAGAAATATTTCCTCATATTACTCCTGAGTCTATCCCCTTTCACCCTCATCCTATGTCCCCTTGTAGCAGAGCTTGCTTTCAATCGAAAGAGGCTCTCCTCCTGTGCATGTATGCCACAAAGATATTTAAATGTCTCAATCATATCACCTCTATCCCGCCTTTCCTTTATGGTGTACATATTAAGATCCTTAAGTCTGTCCTCATATGTTTTATAACAAAGACCACTAACCGTTTTAGTAGCCACCCTCTGTACTGACTACAGTCTGTTTATACCGTTTTGAAGGTACTATTACCTCCTTTCTTCTGCTGGCCATCCTCTCTCTATGCACCCAAACATCCTTCTAGCTTTTGCTGTCACCTTTTCTACTTGTTTAGCTACTTTAAGAACATCAGACACAATCATGCTCAGGTCCCGCTCTTCTTTTGTGGGCAGAAGTACTTCACCCCTATACTGTTGGATTGCTGCAACCCAAATACATGACCTTGCGTTTTTTAACATTAAATCTCAGCTGCCAAATTCTAGACCATTCTTCAAGATTAGCTAGATCCCTCCTAAAGTTATCTACACCTTCCTGGTGTCTACACTATTGCAGAGTTTGGTATCAACCGCAAAGAGACAAATCTTACCCGACAGCCCTTCTGCAATATCACTAACAAAGATGTTAAAAAGAATCAGACCAAGTGCAGATCTCTGCGGCACACCACTGGTAACCTCCTTCTTCTCAGAGTGAGCTCTATTTACCTGTATCGGACAAGTGTGTGCCATCTGACAATACATTCCCAGGCAACTTTCAGAAATAAGGTCATGAGTGATATTTCACCCCTTGATGGCCTCCATAAATTGGGACATCCATAGAAACATAGAAATATGACGACATAAAAAGACCACATGGCCTATCTAGTCTGTCCTTCCATATCAACAACAGTCCCCTTTTTACCTTTAGAGATCCTCTGTGTTTGTCCCATGCTTTATTTTTAATTCAGTTACTGTCCTCATCTCTACCACCTCCACTGGGAGACTATTCCACGGATCCACTACTCTTTCCGTAAAGAAATATTTCCGCATATCACTCCTGAATCTATCTCCCTTCACTCTCATCCCATGTCCCCTCATAGCAGAACTTGCTTTCAATTGCTTATCTTGATTTTCTACAGCCTGGTGCAACCTCTCCCCTCCTCCAGACCCTTCTCGGTATGTTGGGGGATATGTCCGCCAATGCTAGGATATCCTTCTGAATTTTCTTTTTATCTAAACACTGCACATGCATGCCAAATCGTTACCTCCCAGATGTATGATCAGGGTCCTTGGGGAGGCGTGGGTTCTCCTCCTGTGCAATAAGGCTGGGACTAGCTGGTTCCAAATCATAGTTTGAATGCCCATCCATACCATCAACGCTTCATCCCTGGACAACCCCAGATTATGGCTTTGAGGTCTAATCCGCATCCTTCTCTGCCCCCAGTGCACGTATGAGTGGCCGCATATCCACTTTTCATGGGGGCCTCGGGGGGTACCAGTACCTAGGGCAGATAAGAGCAGAGAATGTTAGCCATTGTCAGATACATAAATTCCATCACAGGATGTGTAGAGCATATGAGGCAGGGATGGTCATAACCGGTCCCCGGGCCTGTTATACAACTTGTAATAGCGTGCCACCTGCCGAAGGACATGATCTGTTCATGTCATGCCAATCTCTGCTGCAGTAGTGGTCACTCCTATCCAAAATGAATGGGTTCTGAAGTGGCCTGCGTCAAGGCACAAGCTAGATATGCCCATCTTCATAATTCTGGCAAATTGGTAATGCAACAAGGGGTGCCATCAGCATGGATCGGTAATGGGGTGAATCCCTGTGGATGGATTTGTCAATATTCTTTGAAATTCAGTACCGGGCAAGTTGGATCCCCCCTCAGGGGTGGCAGGGTTATCCTGGACCCCTTGCCCATAGGATCAGTTTTGGATTTGCAAACACATAGAACTAGGGAATTACTGCACAGCACAACATCTTCTGCCTGAAGGCCTGAGATGCTATGAAGGCATTTAGATGTGGCCACCAGCTCCCCCACCCTCTGGGCACCGAACAATGCAATTGAGAAGGCACATTTGAATAAGCGAGCTTCATATACATCATAGCAGACCCTTTCTTTGACCGCCAATAACGACATCAAGCAGGCGTGAGTGATACGCCATCTTTGATCTGGAGGCTGCTTGCACAAGACCACCCAGCCCTTCATCATTTTATTAATGTGAAATTGCTGGCCGGGTTCCGCCTTCCCAAAGCCTTGGCAAAGAAACCAATGCCAGCCAATTGTATCTACATCACCAATCTGCACATGCTCCTATCCTTACATCTTAAGATAAACTGCACTAAGATGTCAGTGTTAAACCAAGCACTGTCACTTTTTCTGCACAATATTCCTGGAAAATCTCCCAGGCCTTCCAATATTTCCTCCTGGTGTTCTCAGTTAGAGAACTCATCATCAAGCTTCAAATTTTGGCAGGCCAAAGTTCCAAACCACCGTGGGGATAGGGGTCTCGTCCGTCTGCTCTGGGAGTGATGGATCAGAAGAAGGTCATCTTAAAACAAGAAGGGGAATCAACTACTAAATTGCAACAACCGGGCACATGAATGGCCTTAAAAGTTGTGTTACGTTGTCTGCGCCATAACATAATCTCCCTCAGGAGCGCAATGACCCCCAGCGTTCTGGCATACATCCCGTTCACAGCCTACACCATGGCCATGTTGTCAATTTGAAACATTATTGCCTTGTTAACCAATTGTGGGGCCCAAGTAACTATTGCTGTCATGATAGAGAAAAGCTCCAGGAAGGTGATATCTCTTGTAGCATCTAGGGTATGCCATTCCAGGGACCGTGGCTCTGCGCACCATGCACCCCTGAAGTAAATACCCAAACCCTTTCCTCCTGATGCATTAATGAAAAATTCCAGCTCCTTGCTTGATACAGGGGAATCCTGCCAGAATGCCAGGCCATTGAAAGACTGCAGAAAAAACTCCCAAATTACTGACTCTAATGTGGTGGTCTCATTTTCTGATTCCCCTAGTAGCCATGGCCAAAGGCCTCCAGAAAACCCACCCCATAGGGATTACCCTGGAGGTGAAACATAGCTTTCACAAAATTCAGAAGTTTATAAACAGAGGAACACAGAAAGAATACAGGATAAAGTTAAAAGAGAGAAAAAGAGAAATAAAGATAGCAAAAGCAAAGGCAGAAGAAAAGATGGTTAAAGATGTAAAGTGTGGAGACAAAACGTTTTTCAGGTATGTTCATGAGAAGTGGAAGATCAGAGGTGAAACTGCAAGACTCAAATGAGCCGAGGACGGATTCATAGAAAGTGAAATTGAAAAAGCGAAAATGCTAAACAAATACTTCTGGTTTTACTAAAGAAAATCCTGGAGAAGGACCACCTGTAATTGACAGATACACAAATGGGAATGGAGTAGATACTACACCATTCACAGAAGATGATGAGTTTGAACAGCTTGTAAAATTGAAAGTGGACAAGGCCATGGGACCGGATGGGATACATCCAAGGATACTGAAAGAGCTCAGAGCTCAGGGCCTTTAAAGGATGTTTTTAACAGATCCTTGGAGACAGGAGAAGTTTCACAGGACTGGAGCAGGGCTGATGTGGTACCTTTCACAAAAGTGGCAATAAGGAAGAAGAGACAAACTACAGACAAGTAAACCTTACTGCAGTGGCAGGAAAAGTAATGGAGGCACTCCTGAAAGAAAGAATAGTAGACTTTCTCAAAACCAATAAGTTGCATGGGGTTGGGTAGCAGGAACATTTTTTACATCAGACTTGAAGAGCAGGGCTTATTAGGAGGATCAGCCAGGGCTGGGCCCAGAGTTGGTTTAAGGTGCCCTAGGCAAACATTAAGCTTTACACCCTTCTGGTTGTCAAAATCTATTTAGCTTTGGATGTCCTGCTCTTTGCTGACCCCAATAGTTGCTGCCCTAGGTGACTGCCTAGTATGTCTGACAGGCGTGCCAGCCTTGAGATCAGCCAGAAGGAACATTTTTTTTATTTTATATATATGAAATTTTCAATAGAAACCAGGAAAGCAAATCTTGTTACAGAAAACAAGAAGATATTATTAACAAAAACAAACAAAAGAAGTAGTACAAACGAAATTAATCAAAAGAAACCACAATGCTGAGGGGGCAAACACTTGATTACAGAGGAAAAAGAAAAAAAATGCTGCTACACAGGAGCCAAGAAGCAACTAATACTTAAAGATCACTTAAGAATTAGCACATTCCCACTTGAAGGAGTAGATGTAAATAGGCCCAGATCTAGAGGACAGAAATGCAACCACCCTGTGATACAGATCCCTACTCACAGAAAAGGGAATACTTTAGACCTTATCATCCAGGACAAAAACTACTCTACTTCCATAACACTCCCTATTCCCTGGACTGATCACTATCTGATAGAGTGCATTCTCCCTGCCACACCTTCCTCAACTGCCTCGGAGGCCGCACCCCCATTCCCCCGGAAATTCAAACCATTTGACAAGGAGACCTTTTTAAATACCTCTCTCCCACATCTAGACACCTCGCTTACTGACCTAAACGAAATCATCCTTAACTGGAACACATCTATATCTAGCGCCACTATGACACCCCCTCATTCCTCCAATCCAAAACCAAAAACTTCCAAACTATGGTATGCAACAGAATTAAAACTACTGAAACGTAAATTGCGTAAACGTGAACATAAAAGGAGACACACTAGATTAGAAAGTGATAATAGATTATACAGGCTCACCCTAAAACCTATAAAGAGACCTTAAACAACCCAAAAAAAGAATCCTACAGACCCATATCTAGCATTCCACTACTCGCGAAGATCATCGAAAAGGAGGCCCAAAGGCAATTGCAGGATCACATTGACTCCGTTGCACCGTTAGACCCCTGCCAACATGGTTTTAGGGAATTCCATGGAGTGGAAACCCTCCTTACCACTCTCTTCTGCAAAATAATCACTGGCATTGACGACATCCGTCAAGGATTTGCACTCATCTTTCTGGACATCGCTGCAGCTTTTGATTCAGTAAATCATGAGCTTCTACTAGGACGACTGATTGACAAAGGCATTAATGGAAGAGCGCTTGAATGGTGCAGATCCTACCTGTCCGAAAGATGGCAGCATGTTCGATCTGGAGGGATGAAGTCTGAACCTTTCCACCAAAGCCAAGGAGTCCCTCAAGGATCCTCCCTTTCTGCGCTCCTGTTCAATATTTACATGCAGCCAATTTGTAATATCATCCGGTCTTTCAATGTTGATTGCATGTTATACGCAGACGATGTCCTGCTTTACATTCCCTTCTCTACCGAGCATCTGGACCTCTCCCCACTGACGAGTTGCTTCAATGCAATATCTGACTGGCTCCTGTCTCAAAACCTCAGAATACAACATAAGAAAACAGAAGTACTCTTCATTACAAGGAATCCCAATTTTACCCCCCCACAATATCTTAAAGTAAAAGAAGCGGAGTTGCAATCTAAACCCTCAATACGATATTTGGGAGTCACCCTTGATCAACGCCTGGACATGAAGGCCCACATAGGAAACATAGTCAGATCAGTTTACTACAAGATCCGCTCACTTAGACATTTACGTTCCATGCTTGATCCAACTGATTTCCGGACAATTTTTCCAGGCGTTGGTTATACCTCATTTAGACTATGCCAACGTCATACTGCAAGGCCTTCCCCAATCTACATTAAACCCGCTTCAGTTAGCCATGAACGCGGCAGCAAGAGTCATCCACGGAGCCTCCAGGAACGACCACGTGACGCCTCTGCTGATACAGTTGCATTGGCTACCCATTCAAGCTAGAATAGTTTTCAAGACCCTGATAATCACTTTTAAAGCTGTTAATAATCTCACATCCGCATCCTTAGCCTCCCTCATCCATATCACATCTCCAAATAGAGCAAGAAGATCCACGGCTATAAGCTCCCTAAAAATCCCGAAGGAACTTACTGTTTGCACTAAATCGACAGCCAACAGAGCCTTCAGTCTCAGTGCCCCAAAATGCTGGAATGCACTACCCCCTGATATCCGGGCTATTAAGAGCCTAACACAGTTTAGGAAAGCCCTCAAATGCCACCTCTTCAACAAGTACCTTATAGAACCCAATAGCATCACCTAGAGCTCAATATCACCGACTAATACCAGTCCCAGATAAATTTATGGTACTTCAACATCACACCAAGTTTGATACTCGATCCTATAGTGGGCTGGTGATTTCCTATGAAACCTCTGTGCATATGATTCCATGTAGTATGTTTTGTATATAGTTACCCCGGTTATCCAAGTTATTTATGCCCTGTTACCTGTAAACTCATACGTGTTAAATGTACTGAGCATTTTGTTCCATGTGAACCGCGCTGATGATGAATAGTGCGGTATATAAGAGACTGTAAATAAATAAATAAAATAAATAAATAAATAAATACCACACATCCCTTCTCTCCAAAACTCTCAACAAACTACGAGAACTATTTGCTATTGTAAAATCCTTAACTAGAACTCCTACTCCTGATGATGATAAAGTAAGTATCCATCCCCAAATATTAGCTAACTATTATATGGAAAAGCTCAAACCTTACACCCCTGAAGTCTGCCTTCTCTCACCCCTTATGCCTTCTCTCACCCCTTACATCCTGACTACACATCACTGACCCCCATGAACAACATATATGGTCGACATTCCACCTAGTTGACTTAAAACATCTCAAAAACACTATCAACTCCAGTAATACAACCACCTCCCCAACTGACCCCTGTCTAGTTAGTTGGTTTAAAATCAACAAGAGGAGCTGGTTCCAATAATACTAGAAATAGTTAACCACTCCTTATGTCAAGGTCACATGGCATCCCTCCTAAAACGAGCCATAATCCAACCAATACTAAAATCCCCATCCAATGACAAACACCTCCCCAATTCTTATAGACCCATTTCAAGCTTACCCTTCCTAGCAAAGGTTATTGAAAAAGTGGTACTGACTCAACTTCTTGACTTTGTTGAGCTCAATGCCCCCCTCAATGAACAACATGGATTTAGACCCCATTACAGCGTGGAGACTCTAATGCTAACTTTATTCAATAATCTTATATGTGGCTTAGATTCTAAAAAATTTATCCTAGTTTTTCTGGAAATCGCATCCGTGTTTGATAGTATTAATCACAACACACTAATCAATAGACTTATGCAAATTGGACTGCAGGGAAACAGTAATTCACTGGTTTAGGTCTAACTTATCTAATCGAACACAACACGTACAGCTCGGCCAACTATCATCTGCAACTTACAACCAAGAACAAGGTCTCCCATAGGACTCTTCCCTATCCACTCTATTATTTCAACTCTATATTCAACCAATATGCAATATTTTCAAAAAACATAAGGTAAACTATCATCTCTATGCCGATGATATAATTATATATCATCCCATAGATCATCCAACCAAATACACCCACAGATACTCTCTTGCCTCGACGAAGCAGCGGAATGGCTCAAAACGCATAACTTAAAAATCAACATGAATAAAACATAAATACTTTATGTCTCCAGAAACCCAAACTTTACCCCCCTTAACAAAATTCCCATATGAAGGCAGGAAGTTGAGGTTAAAAAAGAGGTGAAATATCTGGGTATTATCTTAGGGGTATGTTTACTAAACTGCGTTAGTGCAAATCGCGTTAGGAGCCGCGTTAGTGAAAGGAAAGCCAAAAAAGGACATGGGCGGGACATCCTAACCACTAACGCGCGTTCCAAAAACTAACGAGCGCTACAGGGTGCCGTGGTGCGTTACTGTGCGTTAATCGTATGAAGGCGTACAGACACAAAGCACTGAAACAGAGCTGTAGCACAATGGTTAGTGTACTGACCGCTGTTACAGGCAGCATGGGTTCGAGTCCCCAGTGTGCCCAACGCAGAAGGCTCGCCCAGGCATCACCCTGTACATTACATAGGGAATGAGGAGACATGTTTTTCTTTACGTTGAGTAGTGGTGCCAGAAACATACCCTCGCAGTGTGCCTAGCCACGTGCGTGGCTGCGTGCATTGGTGCGTGCGTACAATCGTGCGTGGGTACGTGTGTTTTTACTAGCGTGGGCACCTAATATTACAGACTCTTTAGGGTGTCCTGCACCTATGCATTATGCTAACAGTTGTACGTGTGATGACCTATGGTGTATCTGAGCCTGTGAGCAGGTGCTGGATTTACCCAGGGTTGGATTGTGCCAGTCACACCCATGATGCACTGCACATGCAAATCAGCCGTCCACAGATACACACCATGGGGAATGTACCCCCACAGCACCTCAGCCTGGTAGGGGGGAAGTGATCAGGTGCACCCCCACAGTACCTCGGCCTGGTAGGGGGTACTGACCATGTGTTGTACTGGCAAAGAGTAGCTACACACTGTCACATTGTGCGGGTACTGTACTCACCCTGAGGGTGCAGTGAGGCACCCAGCACTAGGTCCACAGCACCGTCCATGGCACAGGTCCAAAGCAGTGTTAATGTGTGAGATAGGTAGTTTCTGCAGGCACACCTTGGACATCTCTGTCTGTTTCAGTCAGGTGTAGCCCCCATGCACCACCACCCCCAGGGCTGAGGGTGGCAAACACAGTCTACCTCCCTGAAAAGGTGGCAGTAGAGGGGAACATCAACCCCAGTGCTGCTGAGGAACAGACACCCCACAGGGCAGTCAATGCAGCTCTGTACACATCCATAACACAATAGCAGACAGACATTAGGCCTGGACATGGTATGCTGCACCCCACCACTATCTGATATTCCCCTGGTGCAAGCCATTCCATCACAACACATACCAGCTGCAAACAGTCTGCTAGTGCCCAGTGGAGACGCCTGCACCCAGAACTAGGATGTCAGCATACACAGCAAGCAGATACATCAGTGACTGGGCCCCAAAAGGAAACCCATATCCATCACATGAGAGAAATACTAGACAGCACTATGGGAGTGCCTAGCCATGCTGTGGTCACTGCACAGTCAGGGTGAGAGTGATCTCTCAGCAGGATATACTGAGGTCACCCTGTCTGTGTAGGTGGTGGCCGGGCACTACAATGTGCCTGTCACTGCCCTATGCCCTGTGCAGATGCACCCTGGCCAGGCCACTTTGTCCGGCCTATACCCATGGTACCTTGCTCCTCATTATGCACATTGGCAGCCTAATACTGGCAACATTGCTGGCAGTGTGGGCTGTGGAAGGTGTTTGCAGCCACCACACACTGGATAGACAGACAGCCACCCCCACACCTATGCCAGCATTGTGCTACTATAGAGGTGGTCAGCAGCCATACCCACCACACCAGTCCTGGGCATAGTACAGGCATGGATATGGTACACAAGACTGTTGGGGGGTCACTCCCCAGGGTGGTGAACACTGTCAGAGACCAGACCTGCAGCACACACCGCAGACATCAGAATGATTGTTATGGTGGAGCTCAATGAGCAAAATGTGCTTAACGTAGGAATTGATATCTGCCAGTTATCATAGGGAAAGTTTGATAGCTGTGTACCATATACCCAGGTGTAGGGTGGCATTGCTAAGTTATGCAACTGCTAGTATTGGGAGATACAGGCAGGGTCCAATGTCTTGCCTCTCCAGGAGGCATTGGCCAATGGGGCCTGTGGGTGTGTGTGTGGCACTGTTGGCTGCTGCTTTACGGCAGAGTTCCCCAACTCCAGTCCTGGTGTTCCAAACACTGTTCGGGTTTTCATGCTGTCCCTAATAAATATGCATGAGCTACATCTGCATACCATGGGGGTGGTGCATAGCTATGCAGCACAGGCATCTTTATTAGAGGCAGCATGAAACCGGAATGGTGTGGGGCCCTCCAGGACTGCATTTGCGGGACTCTGCTTTAGGTAATGTGCCTGTTTCTGGTGTCTGTGTTTGGTGTGGTAAAATATAGGCCATGCGTATGTTCTCTGCAATAAAGGAGTGCCTTTACTATCACTGTTTAGTGGTGGGTAAAACTATGGGGACTGGGTTGGCAGGAGCCCCAGCTGGGATTTGAACCTGTAACCCTCTGGTCTTATAGGCACTGGCTGTGTCTGTTGCACCACACTGTGGCCACAGAAACAGTGTAGTCCCTGGAGATAGGAAAACTGGCCTGACGAGTCAGAAACCCTGCTCTGCACAATTTTACTGTGGGCTCATTTACCTTGTATGGAGACAAAAGTGCAAATAAACCTCAAACAGACCTCGAAAAAAGGGGCAAACACCCATAACCGAGCTGGGCAACAATGATATTATTGGGCAACAATGAAGAACACTCCCAGGAAAGCTCTAATAAAATGAAATGCTTTTTGAAAGGGTCTACGGAGCGTAGACCCTTCCAAACATCATTTATTTTTTTTGGAGCTTTCCTGGGAGTGTTTTTCATTGTTGCCCATTGCTATCACTGTTGCCCAGCAGGATTATACTTTCTACAATATTTCTTGTGGTCATTTTTAAAGTTTTATGTGAACTTTTGTTCTGTGCACATGTATCACACTGCTCACGTTTTGTAGGTTTCCCCGGTTTTGCTGTACATTGCTGACGGAAATGGTTTCTCTTCCCTGTAATATGCCTTTAACGGCAGGTTTTCATTCGCGTTGGAATTGAGCTCAGAAATTCAACGCGTTAGTGAGAGGGGAGCCTCTCCCCACCCACTCTCCGCCCATTGACCCCTTCTCTCCGCCCACTCTCCACCTTCTGCGCTGTTTTAACGCGCCGCAGGGCTTTACGATCGTTACGTGCGGTTAACGCGCGTAGTATGACCTTAACGGTTGTTGGCGCGTGATTACGCGCGTTATACTGCACTTACAATCGTTAACATCATACAACGCGCGTTATTCAAGTTTACCGCACTTTAGTAAACATACCCCTTAGACCAGATGCTAAACATGGCCTCCCACGTAAAATCTGTGACTAAATCTGTATACTTCAAATTACGTGTAATTCAGCATCTGAGACCTTTGCTAGAAGATCATGATTTCAGAACAGTCTTACAGATACTAATAACCCCACACTTCAATTTCTTCAACAGTATCCTCCAAGGCCTACCCAAAAAAAACCATTCACCAATTCCAGCTAGCCCAAAACCTTGCTGCACACATTGTATGCAAAGCCCAATGCGCCGACCACATCACCCCAATTCTTCATAGCTTGCACTGGCTACCAATTGCATTAAGGATAAAATATAAATATCTTATGATTGTCTTTAAACACTATAACAGAATAGCCACGACCCAGCTCTCTTCTCTACTTACGACCCCCATACTCACAAGGACAAGAAGGAACTGTTCTCTCAACACTTTGACTATTCCTCACCATTTTCGTACCACTAACCAATCTACCAGCACAAGGGCATTCTCATACGCCACCCTGGTGTTATGGAATGCCCTCCCCAATAATTTGAAAGCCATAAAAAATCTGCAACAATTCCACAAGGACCTAAAAACTCACCTCTTCATCAAATAGTTTGGTACTATGGATAACTTACTCCAAAACTCAACCGATGGATAACTCTCTTCTAAATCATGCCCTCAAGCCTTAACCCATCTCAACCCTGTACATGATCACCGATTACAGGTTGATTCTTTCTGACAGGATGTATATAGTTGCTGTAGATAGTTCTTATTGGTTATATTAGGTTAAAGGTATATAATTTCAAAAGTTCAATGAAATAATCTTTTGATGTTTAATGTAAACCACCCCTGACCCTGGGAAGAAGCGGTATAAAAATCACGTTAAATAAATCAAATAAACGAGGTACCCTACTGCAGCACTCTAGGGGGTATGTTTACTAAACTGCGGTAAACGTACATAATGCGCGTTATGTAATGTTAATGATCGTTAGCACATCATTTATTTATTTATTTATTTAGCAAACACTTATATACCGCTGCTTCCAGCGATCAGCAGCGGTCCGATTACAATAGGAGAACTGTCAAATCAGTACAGTAGAATTTGGGGCGCGCATAGGTTGATTCGGAGGGTAGGCACATCACATCACACAATATGTACATATATACAAATGACCAGTATACACAAATCAAATTCAAGAGTAATAAATGCAGTAGAATTTGGGGCGCGCATAGGATGATTCGGAGGGTAGGCACATCACACTAGTGGTGTAAATAAGTGTATCTGTATAAGTATAAGTATATCCGTATACATGTGTATCTGGATACATGTATACTCATACCTTGGGTATAAGGGGCACTGTTACATAAATACACTGATGTGGGATATGTACATATATACAAATAACCAGTATACACAAAACCAGTATACCCAAAAACCAAATATAAACTTACATCAACTATCAGGTGTACATAGGTATGCAATGGATTATTGTGGTGAATAATCTTAAGCTTTGGGCGTGTTATAACGCGTGTTATGATGCGCTAACGATCGTTAACGTTACATAACGCGTGTTACGATGCGCTAACGATCGTAATGCTCCGCGGCACGGTAAAACACCGCAGAAGGTGGAGAGAGGGCGGAGAGAAGGGGTCAGTGGGTGGAGAGTGGGCAGGGAGAGGCTCCCCTCACACTAACGCGCTGATTGTCAGAGCTGAATTCCAACGCGCATGAAAACCTGCCGTTGAATGCACATTACAGGGGAGAGAAACCATTTCAGTGTCAGCAATGTACAGCCCAGGCAGGGAAACCAAAAATAAGTGATAAGTGTGATACATGTGCACAGAACAAAAGGGCACAGAAACACTGAAAATGACCCCAACAAACTGGAAAAAATCACTAACCAAGCTGGCCAATAGTGGTATCAATGAGAAACATCAACCCCTCCCCCCAGAGTAAGCTCCATAGAACAGATATAAATCGTGGAAGGGTCTATACTCCGTCCCCATACAAGGTGAATGAGCCCACAGTGAAATAGCGCTGCTCAGGGTCTTCCCCATCATCGGACAGGATTCCTATGGCGTGCACATTTCCCGCAACATCAGGGCGGGCATGTCGGAACGGCAACTGGACAGATGCCGGAGAAGGGGATACAGAGGGCCGCAGGTGGCACATGCTGTGGTGGAGCTGGGCCACAGTGCGGACTAGGGTGATGCCTAGGTGGCCCATACGAATGTTGAAACAGCGGAGCAGCCAGACAGCAACTGCTGAAGGCCCAACATGGGCACGAGTGTGTTTCCCAAAGTGTCACAGGGGATAGTACCCAACAGCTACCCCCAAGGGCACGGAACATTGGCAGGCGGGGCTGGGCGGGAGCGTGGACGTCTATGCAGGCACCCCTACCCCAGAACCCGCACCATAGGCAGCCACCTACCTGCACACTGGATGGCCTGAGACTGCGCACCACCAGCTCCACCAGCAGAAGGGCATGTCAGCATGGTGGCTGAGGGATACTGGTGGTGGAGGGGGCAGTGGCAGCTGCCCAGAGCAGACCGTGGCCTTGCCCTGTGTAGGTGGGTGCCATGCACTGCAACAGACAGGCCCTGTCTGACCAACAGTCATGGTATCACCAGGGAATGCACCATCTCTGTGATAACATGGTGGTGCAGTGCACAAAACCAGTATATTCAGAAGCAAAAGGTCACAGGTTCAAGTCCCAGCTGTGGTTTCTGCCAACCCAGTACTCATATTTTACCCACTACTATAACGTGCTAATGCAGACAGAACCTTTCTTGCAGATGACGTAAACATGCCCAAAAAACCTACATTTTACCCTACAGAGCACAGACACCATAAACATGCACATTACCTAGAGCAGAGCCTCCCAAATACAGTCCTGGAGAGCCAAACACCATTCCGGTTCCATGCTGCCTCTGATAAAGATGCCTGTGCTGCATTTCTATGTGCCACCCCCATGGTATGCAGATGTATCTCGTGCATATTCATGAGGGACAGCATGAAAACCCGAACAGTGTTTCGCACCGCAGGACTGGAGTTGGGAATCTCTGTTGTAAAGCAGCAGCCAACAGGGGCAGACACACCCGCACCCACAGGCCCCATTATCCAAAGCTTCCTGGAGAGGCAGGACTTTGGGCTCTGCGTGCATCTCCCAATACTAGCACTTGCATACCTTAGTAATGCCACCCTAAACCTGGGAATATGGTACACATCTATCAAAAGGTTGCTATGATTACTGGCAGATAGCAATTCCTAGGTTAAGTACAATTTTCTGAGTGAGCTGCAGCATAGCAACCTTTCTGATGTCTGTGGAGTGTGCTACAGGTCTTGTGTCTGACAGTGTTTACCAACCTGGGGAGTGACCCCTACAGTATTGCATACCATAGCCATGCCTGCACTGTGCCCAGGACTGGTGTGGTGGCCTGGGCTGCCCAACACCTCTATAGTTGCACAATGCTGGCATAGGTGTGGGGAGTGTGTGTCTGTCTATCCAGTGTGTGGTGGCTGCCAACACCCTCCACAGCCCACACTGCTAGCACGGTTGCCATTATTGGCCTGCCAATGTGCATAATGAGGAGCAAGGTACTGTGGGAATAGCCTGGATAGGGTGGCCTGGCCTGGCCGCTTCTGCACAGGGCATAGGGCAATGGCTCAGACATTGTAGTGCCCGGTACCACCTGCACGGACAGAGTGGCCACAGCATGTTCTGCTGGAAGGTCACTCTCACCCTGACTGAGCAGTGACCACGGCATGGCTAGGTTCCCCCATAGTGCTGTCTAGTATTTCTATTATGTGATATTTATGGGTTCTCTTTTGGGGTCTGATCACTGACTTATCTGCTTGGTGTGTATGCTGATCTCCCAGTTTTGGGTACACACATCTTCTCCAGGACCATGCATTATGGACTATCTAGAAGACTGTTTGCAGCTAGTATGTGTGTTGCTGGAGCACCTTGAAGGGTGCAGCGGCTGGAGGTTTGCTGCTGGAGAATGTCAGATGGTGATGATGGGGGGGCAGCTGTGTGTTTCCAGGCCTTCTGTCTGCTATTGCTTTATGGATGTGTACAGCTCTGCATTGCCTGCCCTGTAGGATGTTTGATCCCTAGCAGGACTAGGGTGATGGTCCCCTCTACTGCCACCATTGCAGGGGGGTAGAAAGTGGATCTGTTGGTGGGAGATCCTGTCCCCCACCCTGAGCCCCAGAGGGTGCGTTGGGTGGTGGTATGTAATCTCTCTGTGGGTCCCAACACCCCCATTCACTTACATCATGTGACCATGGCACCCACACAGGGTATACACTTTTCTGGGGGCATCATAGTCCACAAGAGCTAGATGTGACATACAGATGAACACAGGCATATCCTAGGGGTGTTTGCAAGGACTACCTATCACACATTGGCACTGATGGGGACCTGCAGCATAACCTATCTCAGCAAAGCCAGGTGCTGTGAGAATGGTGCTGGGCACCATACCTCTCTCTCAGGGTGAGCACAGGACCCGCACACTTTGATGGTCTGTAGCTACTCTGTGCCACTAACACACACCGTCGGCACCCCCTACCAGGCTGAGGTGCTGTGGGGTGCATAGTCCATCTTGTGATCATCTGTAGACTGCTGATTTAAATGTGCTGTTCATCCTGGGTACGGATGGATTGCCCCTATCCTTGTAACCACAGCAGAGTGTGGGTGTGGTGCCGTGCAGTCCTCCTGTAGCCAGCTAAGTGTTCATTAGCAGCTCTAGCCCACTGGTTACTTCACTGCCTGTGGAGCCAGAGGTCATGGGTTCAAAACCCACAGTGGGGTTCATTGATAGGGCTGTCTTAGGCATTGTCTATTTTGATTGTATATTAGTGCTGCCAGCAGAAACACCCTCAGGGTACTGGCGCCTTATACGGCGCCCTATAAAGCGCCTTATATGGTGTCCTATAGGGGACATTGTAGGGTGCCTTGGCAGACAGCGCACTTTATAATGTGTCCTATGGAGTGCCTTCTAGGGTGCCTTATGTGGCACCTTAGGTTATGCCACTGTGAGGGTGTGTTTGCTGGCAGCACTATTCAAGTACAACTAAACTTCCTCACAGCCCAATACTTAACCCTTTCCAGGCCAAGCCCAAAACCTTCGGGATCCAAACTTCTGCCTAAATATTCCTATCAAATGGTATATAATACATAACCATGGCAGAGGGAACGTCACTATTGAAACATATTGAATAAGACGGGTTCAATTTTCCTGACATATGCAAACATTAACCTGGCTGCAGAATGTGGATTAAAATATTATAGTAGGCCTTCAAAGGGTTACACATGATGCCTCAGCCAGCCTTATTCATTAGGCACACTGGGGAATCAAACCCATGACCATTGTACCATCAGTCTGTGTAGCAACCATTGTGCTACAGCTCTGTTTCTGTATTTGGGTGTCTGTGCGCCTTCTTAAGCTTAACGTGCAGTAACGCGCCCTGTAACGATCGTTGCTGCGCGGCACCTTATAACGCGTGTTATTGGTAACGATGTACAGCCCATGTCCTTTTTTGGCATTTCTTCCACTAACGCGGCTCCTAACGTGAATCACACTAACGCAGTTTAGTAAACATACCCCTAGGTCTCAATAGAAGAAATTTAGGCCTTCTTTTTTGGGTCGCACAAGTTACATCGGGAAAAGTTCTAATTTTGCAGCCTAAAAACTTGGCCTCACAATTATAAAAAAAATAACCAAGGAATCCAGTCCCTATCACGCTCCAAAACAAAATTAACAATCAAAATGGCAGATTTCAGTGTTTCAGTTTTATCCTTCTCTAAGGATTGTGTATGATTTAATAAATAAAATGATAGTGCAGACTCAGGAGCTAGTGGCTGCTCAACATTCTTCTTCACAATAGGAGGCAGGTAATAAACCCGAAAAACAGGAGGACAAGAGGCCTCAGGTATCCTAAGAATTTCAGTCATACATCTTTTACAGGTATTTAGTGGAGTGATATGAGGTAATTAGGTAAGTTAATAAAGCCTAACATCTTCCACCTTAAAACGTTGTCTAGGTTCTCGAGTCCCCGAGGAATGATTTCTTTAATAGCATCTTCAGTTTCCAAAATTTTTTTAACCCTTAGATCAATGGCTTCCATTTTCTGTTCCATCTCCTTCGTATTCCCCTCCAACTCCAAAGTTTTTTCAGACAACGGTTGAAGATGGCCGAGAGGGAACTTATCTGGGCTGAAATAGTATGCTCCAATTTAACAATGGCCTCCCACACAGTTTCTAAGCTGATAGAAATTTCCTTGATATCCCCTGCACAAACTCACTAGAAGTATTCCTTCTCCAGGACGAGGAACAATGGTAATAACTTCAACCATACCCCACTGCATAACATTCAGCAACTGTGGTAAAACGAACAGCCAAAAAGCCTGTGCCATTGCGCCACTATGGTAGGTAATGGGCACCCTACCAGCACAAAACTTCTCCCACCATGTCTCACCCATTATTTCCTTGGCCTTTGCTGCAGTATCGTTCAGGGGAAGGGATGATAATATGGACTCAGTGACATGTTGCCCTCCAGCAGCCTCTTGGGCACACCTTCCCTTGAAGATGTCTGCAGCGGAGTTCATCCTAGTGTGGCTTCTCCGACAACAAATTTGTCCATCAGGCTGTGTTGAAAAGGGATATTCTGAGCCGCAGGGATCTCACTGACATTCTCTTTCCACTCGCAAGGGCGTTGGCCCATAGAGAAAAGTTCAGGTAAGAAAATCAAACGTTGGTCCGAGGTGCGAACTGCGGGACCTATGTATCAGCCATCTTGACAAGCAAGAACATTTTTAACTAAAGGAACTTGAATGGATTGTTGGTGGGAGGGGAATCTAGCTAGTGGGGATATTTTTAACTATCAAGACTTGGTGGAGGGTAAGAACGGAACCAGATAGGTGGAGTGACATTTTTTCATAATGGAGCTAATGACAGAAGGAGTATCTGGAGAATCTATCTAATCAGAATGACACTGCTAGCTGTTTAAGACCTGATAAAGCTTCCTAAATCTGGCAGACTAGATTTAGGTGAAATTTTCTCTGAAAACCCAGCTAGTGAGATTGAGTTCAAAATGTGCCTAAAGAAAATCATCTTGGCCACTCTGTTGGTTTTATAATTTTTACCTATAAGTTGCATGCTTGATAACCCAAAATGTTCAAAATCTAGATGGACCCTTAGGTTTACTGTTGGCTAGTGGTGTGTGAAAAACTAGTCGCCACTGGGTGACACCACTCAACAGGTCAGTGTGCGTCAGCTTCTCACCCCACTCCATTAGATTTCTGCACTCCAAATGCAGGACTCTGCACTTCTACCCCTGAATATACTGTAACTGCCAAGAATTCGACCATTCCTTAAGTTTTGGTAGATCATGTTGGTCTACTCTCTCAGGGTTGTCCAGTCTATTGCAGATCTCAATGTCATCTACAAAAAGACAAACTTTTCCTTCTAAGACTACTAAAAAGATACTGAAGAAAACTGGCCCCAGGAATGAAATCTCACACACAAACAAAAACAGATGATGAGAGTCCCTTGGAGGAAAACAACTTTATTAAAAGGTCTGCCCTACATGTGTTTCAGCCAACCTGGCCTTCCTCAGGGGACTGTGACCATAAAAACATTAAAATACATAAATAAATATTCATAATAAACAATACAGTTCTTGTAAAAATGGACATGGGTAAACTGAAAGTCAATATGAGTGTATAATGATACAAATAGAAAGAGCAAAGATACATAAAAATATAGTTATAAAAATTATATAGTTGATTAAATGTATAATTAATCAAAATCAATAAAAAAAGCCATAGAAACAATAAAAGTTAAATTAAAATTAGTATAAATGTTGTTACACAAAAATATGCTGCCGATGTTGTTGTTGTTAAGTGCTGTCGAGTCAGGGTCGACTCATGGCGACCCTCGGGATAGTTGTCCTAAATCGTGTTCGATCTTCAGTCAGGCGGCTCATTGTTGATAGAGTGGCATCCATAGCTGCTGTTATTGTATCGATCCATCTTATTGCTGGCCTTCCTCTTTTGCATTGACCTTCTTCCTTGCCAAACATGATGTCTTTCTCTAATGATCTTTCTCTTCGCATGATGTGTCCAAAGTATGAAAGATGAAGTCTGTCATCATAGCTTTTAAAGAAAGCTTAGGTTTGATCTCCTCTAGTACTGACTGGTTTGTTCTTCGGGCAGTCCATGGTATACGCAGTATTCGCCTCCAGCACCATAATTCAAAGGCATCAATTTTCTTCCTGTCTGTCTTTTTCACTGTATAAAAAGAGTGCGTTCTCCACAGATGGGTACAGACCAAGAACCAGGCAGAGAAGAACCCTTAATAAAGGCTTTTTAAGTTTTCTCCCAGTGTGGCCTGGTCCTTCTTCTCTGCCTGGTTCTTGGACTATCTTTTCCACTGTCCAACTTTCGCATCCATATGATGTTATTGAAAACAACATGGCTTGAACAAATCGAATCTTTGTATGGAGAGAGACATCTTTGTTCTTGAGAATCTTGTCTAGGTTCTTCATAGCCACTCTGTCAAGAGAAATGTGTCGTCAGATTTCTTGACTGCTTCTTGCTTCTTTATTGATAGTTGATCCAAGTAGGTTAAAGTCCACAATTTCAATTTCTTCTCCATCAACAATGAACTTATTCATTTTGCCAGTTGTCATGATCTTTGTCTTCTTTACATTAAGGTGCAGGCCCATTTTAAGACTATGTTCCTTGATCTTGAGAAACAAATGTTTCAGATCATCTTCATTTTCAGCCAGTAATGTGGTATCATCAGTATTGCAAAGGTTGTTAATGAGTCTTCCACCAATCTTCACACTTCTGTTATCTTCATACAATCCTGCTTCTCTGATGATTTGTTCTGCATATTAATTAAACAGGTAGGGGGAAGTATGCTGCCTTGTCATACACCTTTGCTGATTTTAAACCATTCTGTTTCTCCTTGTTCTGTTTGAATTGTTGCTTCTTGGTCAATGTAGAGATTGTGCAAGAGAACGATCAAGTGTTCTGGTACACCCATGCTTCTTAATGTGGCCCAGAGTTTCTCATTGTTTACACAGTCAAAACCCTAGCTGTGGTCAATAAAGCACAAATAGATATCCTTTTGGTGTCCTTTAGTGGATCCATCTCACATCCGCGATCATGTCTCTCGCTCCTCACCTTTTCCTGAACCCTGCTTGCACTTCAGGTAGTTCTTGTTCCAGGTATGGTTGTAGTCTCTGTTGAATAATCTTCAGTAGTATCTTGCTGGCATGTGAGATCAGAGCGATTGTGCGATAATTTCCACAGTCAGATGGATCACATTTTTTTAGTATTGGTATAAACACAGATCTTTTTCAGTCAGTTGGCAATGATGTTGTCTTCCAAATTTCCTGGCAGAGCCTTGTAAGTATGGTAACAGCTACATCAGGTTGCTGTAATACTTCTATGGGAATGCCATCAATGCCTGGAGCTTTGTTCTTTGATAAGGTTTCCAATGTTGCTTTGACTTCTTCTTTCATCACCAATGGCTCCGGATCATAAGGTACAGGTTGAAACGGCTGTTGTTCCACGTGATCGTTATCATATAAAAACTCTGTATATTCTTTCCACCTTTTCTTGATCTTTTCAGCATCATTCAACATAGATCCTTGAGCATCTTGTAACATTACAATTCGAGGCTGGAATTTTTTCTTTAACTCTCGTAGCTTTAGGAAAGTCGATCTTGTTCTTCCTCTAATAGTTTCTGCTTCTATTTCCTTGAATGCGTCATTGTAGTACTTTTCTTGTCCTGTCTTGTTGCACATTGGAAATCTCTGTTGAGTTCTGCGACTGCCTCTCTTTCTCCTCTGGCTTTAGCTTCTCTGCGTTTCTGGGCAATTTTCAGAGTTTCTTCCGTCATCCATTTTGGCCATTTTTGCTTTTTCACCTTTTGAAGAGACTTCTCGCTTTCATCCAACACAACCTTCTTGATGTCATTCCATAACTCTTCTGGAGCTCTGTCATTAGTATCTAAAGCAGCAAATCGATTGTGTAGGCAGTCTTTAAATTCCAGTGGTATATTCTCAAAGCCATATTTTGCTACATTCATGAGTGGCTTGCTCTTTTTCAACTTTAGTTTGAGTTTTTATACTAGTAGTTGGTGATCTGTACCACAGTCAGCTCCAGGTTTTGTCTTTATTGATGTTATAGAGCTGTTCCATCATTGACTTCCACAGATGTAGTCAATTTGATTTTTGTACAATCCATTGGGTGAAGTCCATGTGTACAGTCACTGCTTGTGTTGCTGGAAGAAGGTGTTTGAGATGAATACATTGTTGGTCTTGCAGAATTCTATCAATCTTTCTCCAGCTTCATTTCTGCTGCTAAGTCCATATTTTCCAACCATTTTGCCTTTCTTCTCTGTTGCCAACTTTTGCGTTCCATGACTATCAGGATATCCTGTTTGCATGTTCTGTCAATTTCAGCTTGTACTTGTTCATAGAACTCATCAATTTCATCCTCTTCTGCAGCTTTGTTGGGGCATATAACATGTGATCATCTGATGCAAAGTGCCTGATGCCAGTCCATTTCAGTTCACTGACACCCAACGGATCAAGTTGTACACGTTCCATTTCATTCTTGACCACCTCCAGCTTCCCTTGGTTCATGCTCTCTACGTTCTATGTCCCAATATATAAGACATCTTTGCAGCTTCTGACTCTCATTTCATGTGCCGCTACATCAGCAGTCTGACGCCCCGAGTACTTTGATCCAACCACATCATAAATGCTGGCGTTACTCTGAAAAGTCTTCAGCTTGCCCCCAGTAGCCAGTTGAGTGCCTTCCAACCTGGGGGTCTCATCTTCCAGCGCTATAGTGCAATTTGTTTTGTTGTGACTATCCATTGGGTTTTCATGGCAAGATACGGAAGTAGATTGCCAGGCCTTTCTTCCGCGCAGTTTAAGTTTAGTGTTGTTGCCATTGTCACAGAAATGTGATCCTCCACTGCCAACTCTGTCCCATTCTGCTGCTGCCCAGATGGGTGGTTTGTATTGATCTGGCATCTCAGCTGAGACCTGTCCATCTTGGGAGACCCTACCAGTAGTTAAAGTATCGATAGCTTAGCCCTCAGCATCACTGATGCACCCAAGCTCTCACAGCATGACAAGCTGCAAATCAAGTGAGGGATGCTGCCGATAACCAAAATATAATAAATAACATATATACAAAGAACAAGACATACAGATTGTAACGTAAAGTAGAGACTCACCAAAAGCTGAAAAATCTGATATTCTATATCCGCCATGGGTCATTGAACAATTTGCCGAAAACTGAAGACAGAACAAGCACATATATCAAATCATAATCACACATAAATCCATCAAGGGTAATGTATAAAACTTAAATATCTACTCAAGATAATGCATTAAGACAATGGATGATGGAAAGGAGCAGGATGCCCAGAGAAATGAACAATCGGTAGATTGTAAGAGGTTCCAAAGAGTAAAGAATGGCAAAATTTAAAATGACAACTAGATGGGGGGCTATAATTCAAAGCCCATAAATTAATAATTTGGAAAAATGAGCAAAATAAAGGTCAAGGAATGTATATAAAATGTATATCAGTCATCGTAGCATTAGCAGCACAAAATTAATGGAATGTTGGAAGCATTACTAAAAGCAGACTGAAAACCGCTGTTAAATTGAAAATTGTTTGCATAAAATGAGAAATCCAAAACGGACCTAAAACAGGGGAATGTGTTAAAACAAAAAGCGACCATAAAACTCATATTATAGAAGTTGATGATCGTATATAGTCTGAGTCAGAAAAAATATTTTTAGTTAGAAACAATGGAATCTATGGCCACACCGTTCAGGATGGTTGCAGGAAAAGCAGCACAGAATTGATAAAGTAAATGCAGTGTGAAGTAACTACAATTTATCTATATTTAAGCATCATGACGATATCTAGCCCAAAATAAATATTAGAAATATGTGGTATGTGTATAAGGATCATACAAAATACACAATGCAAATATAGCTCACATATAAATCAATATTACTTTAATAACTGCAAAATACATAAACAAATAGTGTAGACCACTGCTTAACAAATATACATAGTAACACAAGTGTGCATCAACATGTAAATTACATTCTACTGTTCTCTAAATATTCAGCATATGTATCAATTTCTGGCAAAAACCTATTAGTTAGTAATATCTAACAAATACTTAAAATTTATACATATCCACATATACATCAAACTCAATCTAGACTGTTGATATCTAAAATAACAACCGTTACATAGAGTTATAAATGGTAAACATTACCGCAAAGTAATTATTTTCTTATACAATGAAAAAAACTTTAAGATTGCCAATACTGTTTCTCTGAAGGTCATCAACAATGGAGAACTACCAAATGTCTCTAACGGAGAAATACATACTATCTAGTATATCACTATCTCCCTTCGTCACTTAATCACTCTTACTTTCTGAACTCTCAATGGCATTACCTTATCTCCATTGTTAATCATTCTCCCATAGGTAATTATTCTCCTAGATAATCACTCTCTTGATGACATCTTCAAGCTCCATTTTTGATCACTCCCATATTATTAACGTCTACTAGTTCCGTTTCAAAATACTCTCCCAATATTGATGAATCCCTTCAATTATTACACAGGTACACTACCAAAAAACTGCCTCCAGTTTTGCAACTGATTCCTATAGATTTTGGGGTGCTGAATCCAGGAAAAATAGCCAAAATGTTCCATCACGTCACGTTTTCTTGCAAAATTAGATTTCTTACCCATATAAGGAATGTCCACATAATTTCTTTTTAGCCGACTGCAGTTTATTTTCTTGGCCCAAAATAGAGGTTGTAATGGTTAACTAACTAGAAACACTCCCTCATGATATTTTAGTGTTTTGTATTCATTTTATACATTAACAGGACAATTGGGAGGCGGGGGGCTAAATCCAGTACTCGCGCTGGCGCATGTTCTTTCCTGTTCGCCTCGCCTCGTTCGCTCGCTCAAACACGGTGGTTGCGACATGAACGTTCCTGTCAAATTTCAGTTTCTTGCAAGTTCATTATTACCTTTTGTTTGCTCAGTCGTAATCCAGCTTTATTCCGAAGTGGTTTACTACAGTTGTAGTTTGCAGTGCTGTGTATTTGTGATGGCTCACAGAGCCAGAGGTTGCATCAACTCTCCGGACAGTTTTTGTTTTATTTGTGGGGAATATACCGTGAAAAAGCGGCAGAGGAACATTTCTGCATTTATTAAAAAAGTATATTTCGCCTATTTCGGTTTGAAGTTAGGCGATCAAGACAAACCGTGGGCTCCTCACAAAGTGTGCAAGACATGTGAGGAAGATCTACGCTTATGGATGAAAGGTAAAAAACAAGCATTTCGTTTCGGAATACCTATGATGTGGCGTGAACAAAGAGACCACAGCAGTGACTGCTATTTTTGCTCTTGCATTGTGAAGGGATACAACTTAAAAAATAAGAACGTAATAAGTTACCCCAACCTTCCCTCAGCAATTAGGCCTATGCCTCATAGCAACGAAGTACCTGTGCCTGAACCACCAAAATCTTTGGATCATATTTGTGTGGACGGTTCTGATCATGATGAGACTCATCAGATGACTTTTCCCGATGAGCCCAGTACTTCCGAGTTTGAAACTGAACCAGATCCGAAACCTGAACTTTTCTCTCAAGCTGAATTGAATGATTTAGTCCGGGATTTAGGACTCCCAAAAGATGCTGCCCAACTGCTAGGTTCTCGGCTTAAACAGAAAAATCTATTGTCACCAGGAACAACTTTTTATTGGTACCGCAACCGCGAGAGACAATTTTTGAAGTATTTCAGCAAAGAGGAAGATTTGGTATTTTGCAACGATATATACGGAGTGATGGAAAAGTTTAAACTCAAGTATGATCCTGCTGAATGGCGGCTGTTCATTGATTCGTCAAAAGACAGCATAAAAGGTGTTCTTCTTCATAATGGCAACACATTCGCTTCAGTTCCTATTGCTCACTCTGTTATTCTCCAAGAAAAATACGAGAATTTGGCCCTGATTCTTCAGAAGATTCGTTATGATGAGCATAAGTGGATGATTTGTGGAGACTTTAAAATTCTATACATGCTATTAGGGCAGCAATCCGGTTTCACCAAATATCCCTGCTTCCTTTGCTTGTGGGATAGCCGGGCCCACGACCTACACTGGGGGAAAAAAGACTGGCCAATTCGGGAGTATTTGAGACCCGGTGAGAAAAATGTTCTTCATGAGAGCTTGGTACCTCGTGATAAAATTCTATTACCACCTCTCCACATTAAGTTGGGTCTCATTAAGCAATTCATCAAGTCCCTTCCAAAAGATGGTGAGTGCTTTCGGTACCTTTGCTCAAAGTTCCCCCGACTTTCTGAAGCAAAGCTAAAGGAAGGAGTGTTTGTTGGCCCTGATATAAGGAAACTCATTTCAGATGGAGCATTCGCTGAAACGATGTCTGAGAAGGAAAAAGAAGCCTGGGATTCCTTCAAGGATGTTATTCTCAAATTCTTGGGGAACAGGCAGGATGAGAACTATAAGGATATTGTTGCCAGGATGCTCAATTCCTTCAAAGAACAAGGCTGTAACATGAGCCTGAAAGTCCATTTCTTGCACTCCCATGTGAACTACTTTCCCGAAAACCTGGGGGCGTACAGTGAAGAACAAGGTGAAAGGTTTCACCAGGACATCAAGGACGCAGAGAGAAGGTACCAAGGAAGATGGAACACCACTATGATGGCTGATTTCTGCTGGTTGCTGCTGCGGGAAACCCCAGATGAAAAATACGCCAAGCAGCGCACCAAGAGAAGCATTCGGGGGAAGAAGAAACGGGCCCACCAGGAGATTGATTGACCCAAGAATGACTTTAAAATCTAAACTGTGTTGACAAATATCGTGTTTTTACTAAACTTTGAAATAAAAATTTGCTAGTTATTACCACAGTGTCGGATCTCATTTATTAGAATTTTATTTTCACACCATCGGGTGTTTGTCTTCATGTATTGCAATGGTGCGGTTTGCGTTTTCTATTCTTACATACATACCTGTACAACATTTTTTGCACATTTCTTTGCTTTGCTTTGTGTCTAACCTCGCTCTCATATGCTCAATGTTTGTGCACATGTATGTGGCTGTTTTAAGTGCAGACAATTTTGCTACCATCACAGTGTGTTTTGTTGACATTACTCTATTCTTATGTGCTGCCTTGTTACAATTTTCTTTATTCTTATTTGAATAACTACTAAACAATTAGTATAAAGAATTCATCCAAGAAACTTTTATCTCGATCGCACTCAATCTGAAACGTTCTCCTCAAACTGCTAACCCAATGTAGCAAAAAATCTGTACGTAATGGAGCAAATTGGTTACCAGATTTGGATTCAGCGTACCAAAAAACGTAAAAATCAATCAAAATATTAGAGGCAGTTTAAAAAAATTTTTTTTTAGTGTACCTGTGTTATTCTTCCAATGACGTCCACTAACCCCATGAAATCTCCATTGTTGAAATCTCTCTAATACTCTCCGTTGTTGAAATCTCTCTAATAATGGCTCACCGGCTCACCGACTCAACTGTTGGAAATAGCAAATTGTTAATACGGGTAAATCATATTCCTAGGGTAAAAATATCTCTTCTTGATGAACACTTGTCCTTCAAACAATCCAATATACAACTCCACTACACTCCATGGATCTCCACTTCCATCACAACCAGGTGTTCAACATTAAGTTGTTATGGCTTCAAAAATTTGCTCTTCTCAATGGCAATTGCAATCACCATAACACACCACCTCATAACAAACCTTCAAAAACATTACATTACACATTTCTTTTGAATTAACATTGTCAATCCGGTAACTACTTACACTGGATAGTTCAATCATGTATCACCGGAATAAAACTCAAACCACTATATTACAGCCCGCAATTCACCGATTGCCATAAGCTTCCTCATGTCAAACAGTTTTGCCGAAAACGGCTTCTTCAAGAATTCCTCTTTAAAGACACAAAAATACCAAACAAAAATACAACATCACTGTCACAAAAATCTTCAAACACACTAAAAAGTCAAAAAATATATAATAACCGTACTGACCTTTACTGAGCCCCTGGAACTCGCACAATATACAAACTTTGGTAACCCAAACAAATGCTCTAAAAAATGCCGACACATGAGTGGGACTTTCCTTGAGCACAGTAGGTGGTTGAACTCCAGTAACCTCTTCAGCTTCGGGAACTGCTAACACCTAATCAGGAGTTAGTGGGCCTGATTACCTGAGAGCAGCTGAGGGCCTGCATAAAAGGCTCCAGTGCCCTTCCCTGTTCAGGCTTTCCTATAGGAGCTCTCCAGATCAACCAACAATACCTAAGCTCCACGAACAGAACAATGGCTGGGAAAAATCGTATCACTAAAACTGTTGCCCCCATTACAGCTTCTGCCTCGGTCCAGACAGAGGTCGTAATGCCAGTTGAAGGACCGGTTCCATGTGCAGGGTGCCTGCATGATGAAGCTCTGAGGAAACAAGTGGAGGAACTCAGAGAGGAGGTGGCGAGGCTGAGTAGCATTCAAGACAGTGAGAAGTACATTGATGAGATGCTTCTTGCAGCAACCAAGCTCTCCAGCAGAGGAGAAGATGGGTGCCAACAGAATGTCGATGGTTGGACACAAGTCACCAGGGCCTGCAAAATCACCAATCCAACTTCTCCAGCCCTTGAACTGAAGAACCATTATGCAGCCCTGGAAGTGGAGGAGGTCAAAGCATCCCTGGAAAGGGAAGAACCAGAGCTCAAGTACCCCAAAGTTGCAGAATCAGTGACCACAAGGAAACGAAGGGTAGTGGTGATTGGAGACTCTCTTCTGAGGGGTACTGAGGCATCCATCTGCCGACCAGACTTGATGTCCAGAGAGGTATGCTGTCTGCCTGGTGCCAAAATCCAAGATGTTATGGAGAGTTTGCCGAGACTCATCAAGCCCACTGACTATTACCCAATGTTGCTAATCCATGTTAGAACAAATGATACTGCCAGGTATACCTCGGAACATATCAAAAGTGACTTCATGGCTCTGGGACAGAGGGTGAAGCAGTTAGGTGCACAGGTGGTGTTCTCTTCAATCCTCCCTGTTGAGGGTAAAGGCCAAGGCAGAGAGGCTCGCATCCTGGAGATGAATGCATGGTTGCGTGGATGGTGTCATCAAGGGCGTTTTGGTTTCCTAGACCATGGGATGCTGTTCTAAGGGTTGCAGAGCAGAGATGGCATCCATCTGTCCAAGAAAGGTCAACGCGTCTTCAGTAGTAGACTGGCTAATCTACTGAAGAGGGCTTTAAACTAGATTCATTGGGGATGGGTGAAGAAAGCCCCTAGGTAAGTGAAAGCCCCCAGGTAGGTGATACATTAAATAACTTTATGGAAATGGGTAACAGGGGTAACATATGGAAAGCAGTGTGTATAAATGTCCGTAGCATGGGAAATAAGATCCCTGATGTTGAAGCTTTGGTGGGAGTGGCTGACTTGGATTTAGTGGCAGTTACAGAAACATGGTTCACAGAAATCCATGATTGGTATGTAACTATACCTGGCTATACTTTATTCAGAAAGGACAGGGTAGGAAGTAGGGGAGGAGGAGTGGCACTATATGTAAAAACTACTATTAAAGCTTTGGAATTACAGAGCTTAAAAGGGAGAGGGGAGGCATTGTGGGTTAAACTAGAAAGAGGGAAAGAGAAATCTATTTACATTGGTGTGATATACAAACCTCTCTCACAAGAGGAAGAGGTGGACTGTGAGTTAATTGAAGACATGCGCAGCATTGCTAGGAAAGGGGAAGTGCTACTGATAGGAGATTTCAATATGCCAGATGTTGATTGGCACATTCCTGCTGCAGTATCATCTAGAAGTAAGGAAATCCTGGATTCTCTACAGGGAGAACTATTCAGGCAATTGGTAACAGACCCCACACGTGAAGGGGGCCATATTGGACTTGGTGCTTACCAATGGTGAAAGTGTTTCTGATGTTGTAGTGGGAGATCATTTTGCATCCAGTGATCACCAGATAGTGTGGTTCAGTATTAGGACTAGGGCTGTTAGAATCCATTCAAAGGCGAGGATCTTAGACTTTAGGAAGACTAACTTTGCGAAGATGGGCCAATACCTCAGGGAGTCGTTAGTTGGAAGGCTGAGGGATGTAGAAAAACAGTGGGAAAAACTGAAAGGGGATATTTTAAAGGCAACCAACCTTTTTGTTAAAATGGTAAATAAAGGTAAAAGGAAAAGGAGACCGCTATGGTTTTCGAAAGAAGTAGCTGAAAAAGTGAAGAAAAAGAGGGAGGCCTTCATGAAATACAAGAGATCACAGAGAGAGGAAGACAGGCATCTGTATTTGGAAAAACTTAGAGAAGCTAGCAAAGTAGTCAAGAAGGCAAAGATTCAAAAGGAGGAGGAAATAGCCAATGCAATAAAATGGGGGGATAAGACATTTTTCAGATATATTAGTGAAAAGAGGAAGGGCAAGAGCGGTATTGTCAGACTCAAGGGTGCAGGGGAGGAATATGTAGAAGCTGATAAGGATAAAACGGAACTGCTTAACAAATATTTTTGTTCTGTGTTCACAGATGAAGAACCAGGAGCAGGACCTCAGAAAACACCCACAAATAGGAACAGAAGCAAACGACATCTTGAACAATTTTCAAAAGAATGTGTTCGTGACAAACTATCTCAACTTAAAGTAGACAAAGCGATGGGACCGGATGGGATACACCCGAGAATACTGAGGGAACTTGGGGACGTTCTAGCAGCTCCACTGACTGACCTTTTCAATGCCTCATTGGAGTCGGGAGTGGTGCCAAAGGACTGGAGAGAGGCTCATGTGGTGCCTTTACACAAAAGCGGAAGTAAGGATGTGGTTGAAAACTACAGGCCGGTTAGTTTAACTTCGGTGGTGAGTAAATTATTGGAAGGCTACTGAAAGAGAAAATAGTGAGGTTTCTGGAGTCCAGTGGATTACAGGAACCAAGGCAGCATGGATTCACCAGAGGCAGGTCTTGTCAGACAAATCTGATTGATTTCTTTGACTGGGTGACAAGGGAGTTGGACCGAGGGAGAGCCCTAGATGTGGTGTATTTATATTTCAGTAAAGCCTTTGACACTGTTCCTCACAGGCGACTTATAAACAAACTGAGCACCCTAGGGATGGACCCTAAAGTTACTGCTTGGGTTAGAAATTGGTTGGGTGGGAGGCGACAAAGAGTACAAGTAAATGGAGCTCACTCTGAGGAGAAGGATGTTATCCATGGTGTGCCCCAGGGATCTGTCCTTGGTCTGATTCTTTTTAACATCTTTGTTAGTGATATAGAGGAAGGGCTTTCAGGTAAGGTTTGCCTCTTTGCGGATGATACCAAAATCTGCAATAGAGTAGACACCCAGGAAGGTGTAGATAACATGAGAAGGGATCTAGCTAAGCTTGAAGAATGGTCTAGAATTTGGCAGCTGGGATTTAATGTTAAAAAATGTAAGGTCATGCATTTGGGCTGCAGCAATCCAAGGGAGCAATATAGTATAGGGGGTGAAGTACTTTTGTCCACTAAAGAAGAGCGGGACCTAGGCGTGGTTGTGTCTGTTGATCTTAAAGTAGCTTAACAGGTAGAAAAGGCGACGGCAAAAGTTAGAAGGATGTTTGGGTGCATACGGAGAGGAATGGCTAGCAGAAAAAAGGAGGTGATAATGCCTCTGTATAAATTTTTGGTGCGACTTCATTTGGAGTATAGTGTGCAATTCTGGAGACCGCACCTTCAAAAGGATGTGAACAGGATGGAGTCGGTGCAGAGGGTGGCTACTAAAATGATTAGTGGTCTTCATTATTTATTTATTTATTTATTTAACAGCTTTTATATACCGCACTCTTGACATCAGCGCGGTTTACATTTTAACAAGTTTTGTACTTAAACATAAAAACAAATGTTAAGTTTACAGAGAACAGGGAATAAAAACATGGATAACAGGGATTAACAATTAACAGATATTTTCAATTATTTACAATAGGTTCTTAAATGCTTGAGTTTTAAAGGTAGGGTTTGTGAGGCCTGGTCTAGATCAAGTGGTAAGATTTCAGGAGCTTATTTGGCTAGCCGTGGTCAATGGTCTGTGTGGGAGGGGGGTCAGTATATTGAGAGAAGTGTTGTAGGAAGAGATATGTTTTTATGGATTTTCTGAACTGGGACAGATCCTTTTGTGCTCTAATACTAGGTGGTAGCGTGTTCCAGCATCTAGGGGCGAAGGAAGAGAATGCTCTTAAAGTGGTTGTTTGAGTGAGTTTTTTGCTGTCTTTTGGGATTGTTAGCAAGTTCTCTGTTACAGAACGTCTAGATCTGGTGTTCTGTGTGTGTTGGAGGAGATCAGATAAGGAGGATGATGAGATATGGTGGAATGCTTTAAAGGTAAGGATGAGAGCTTTGTATAAGATTCTGCCAGCTAGTGGGAGCCAGTGGAGGTCAAATAGTATGGGAGTAATATGTTGACTCTTTTGGGATCCATGAAGAACTCTGGCCGCTGTATTCATGGCCAATTGAAGCGGGTTTAGAGTGCTCTTGGGTAGGCCATGAAGAACGATATTTGCATAGTCAAAATGAGGAGTGACTAATGCCTGGAAGGTTGTACGAAAGTCAGATGGTTCAAGCATAGGTCTGAGGTGTCGAAGGGTCTTGATTTTATAGTAAATGGCTTTTACAGTATTTTTTATGTGTTCTTTGAATTCAAGTCGTTGGTCAAGTATAACACCCAGATAACGTATTGAGGTTTTGAGTGGTAGATCAGCATCACGTGTTTTTAGAGTTGGTGGGGGAGAGAAGTCTTTGTTCCTAGTGACAATCAGGACTTCGGTTTTTTTAAAATTGATTCTGAGGTTTTGAGTGAGTAGCCAATCTGATATTGAGTTGAAGCAGGTGATTAGAGTAGTGTAGTCAGGTTTTAATACATTGATTGGAGTGAATAAGAGCACGTCGTCTGCGTAGATAAGACATGATACTCCGAATGAGCGGGAGATGTTGCAGAGAGGTTGCATATATATGTTAAATAGAAGGGCTGAAAGAGAGGAACCTTGTGGAACTCCTTGCTTCTGATGAAAAGGTTGAGATGTGGTCTCCCCAGTCCGTACTTGTTGCCAACGATCTTCTAGGTAAGATCTGCACCAATTCAGTGCCGTTCCTTGAATTCCTTTTTCGTGGAGCCTGGTGAGTAGTTGGTTGTGGTCGACAGAATCAAATGCTGCTGCTATGTCTAGGAAGATCATAGCGACTCCATTTCTGATATTGTCTGTTGTGTTAATGAGTGTGTTCAATAGAGAAGTTAGAAGAGTTTCAACTCCATGGGCTTCCCTGAAGCCATGTTGGTTTAGATCTAGTGGTGCCTCGGAATCAATGTGTTGTTGAATTTGTCTGAGTACGATTTTTTCTAGGATCTTGGCTAATAAAGGAATGCTTGAAATTGGGCGATAGGAGTCTTCCTTTTTCGGATCCAGTTTGTTGTTCTTCAGTAGAGGACGGATGGAGGTGTGCTTGAGAGCTGATGGAAATATCCCGGATCTAAGGGACTGGTCAGCTAATGCTGATATGTATGGGCTAAGTTCTGTTTTCAGTGATTTGATCCAGAAGGCCGGGCATGGATCATTTGGAGCGGTAGTGGCATTGATGGATGTAATAATTTCTTCAATAGACTTTGGAGTTGGAGATGAGAAATTATTGAGTGTGAGTTGGATGTTGGAGGATTGCTTGGTTACACTTGTGGTTGATTCAGTGGTCTTGATTGCCTTGGATTGAATGTAATCAGCATATAGTTGTGGATGTATAAATTCCTGTTGTGGTGAGGGAGGTTCAGTAGTTAGGGATTTTACTATTTGGAAGAGATCTTTTGGTTTGTTGAGGGAACGGCTAAGTAGCTTTGTATGGTGTTCTCTTCTCTTATCCCAGATTAGCTGACGATGGGACTTTAAGTTGGCTAGGTAAATGGACTGATCATGAGGGTTTAGGGAGTGTCTCCATTTCTTCTCTAATCTCCTCAGTTGTTGAAGGGAGGTTCGTAACTCTGATGAGAACCATGGTGCGTTCTTTTTCTTGGCGATAGAAGAGTTGGTAGAGGTTTTGTCTTGTTTAGTGGTAGGTTGTGCTGATAGTCGAAGAGCATTGTTCCAGTTTGATACAGAGTCGTCGATGTTGTTAGGTATAGTGGAGAGTTTTGGCATGGTAAGGGAGGTGATTGTATCCATGTTAAAAGGTTGGAATCGTGCTGGTTTTGGTGGTAGGTAAGCATTTGGTGACTTGTTTGGAGATTCAGTAGATGGAATGATGAATGAGATAAGTTTGTGATCAGACCAGGGGATGGGGGTTGATAGGGGCTCAGGTTGGTTTATCAGATTCGGGTGTACTGATGGTGCAAATATGAGGTCAAGAAGATTTCCTTGTTTATGAGTGGATGTTTTTACGATTTGATCATAATGTAAGTTGATCATGGCATCAAGGAAGGAGTTGGACACTGAAGGTGGTGTGGAGGCAAGATTAAAATCTCCAAGGATCCAGTTAGGTTTGTTGATATCCAATGGGTTGATGGCAATATCAATTATGGTTGAGAGATCGTCAGCTGGAGCATTTGGGGCTCTGTAGATGAGATTTATGGTGTTGCTATTATTGGAGATGGATAGCGTATTTGAGTGGTTTGTGGTATTGGTAGATATTACGTGATATTTCAAATCTGTTCTTGCTATTATACAAACTCCTCCTCCCTTTCTATTTTCTCTGTTACAGGTATAGATGGTGTAGTTAGGTGGGGTTAGATGGTTCATTAGGACATTGTCGGTATTAGACAGCCATGTTTCTGTGATAAATAGGATGTCTAGTGTGAGGTTTGATATAAAATCAATGATAGCTGGCCATTTGTTGCGGGCTGAGCGTGCATTAATGAGAGCACACTTGAGATTCTGTGGAGTAGTTCTTAGATTAGGTTTCTTGTTATTTGTATTTTCAAGAGGTACATATATACAGTAGTTGTGCCTATTATAGTATGTACTTTGTGGATAATTTTGGTGGTGTTTCCTATTATGGGTTTGGTGAATAGGTATAAGGTTGAAATCAGATGTTAGAGCAGAGGAAATATGTAATATGCAAGAGAGGATGGAGAGGAGCAGGAGTGAACAAGTAATGGTAGCCATGGCGTAATCCTGGGATGGTAGAGAGGTTGTAGGTACTTTAACTTGGGTGCTACTGGCAACAGTATTAATTGGATGTTACTGACCACAGTAATAATTGAATTGCAACAGTATAAATAAGGACACTGGCAACAGTGATAAATTGCTACTGACAACAGTAATAATACATTCCTATATGGTATGTAACTGATAGCACTAGTACATTTACAATGGTATAAATACAGTTGCTTAGGGGAGAATAGTTATGGTATATGGTGTACACAATGGTTAGGCTGTAAGAGAATAGTCAGATGAGTCTACGTGTGGATAGTATACTTGCTGTGAGTTGAGAGGGTGAAGTAAGCGAGCTCGACCATGTGGGAGCTCAGCTGTATTTGGATATGTTTGCTGGACTCAGCGTTGTTTCTTCATTCATGCATCTGGTTCCACGGTATGGTTTTTTGAGGCTGGGTGAGAGTAAATTTTGGGAGCGCTGTCTGTCTGGAGGTGGATGTGGTTCAGCGGTCATCTGGAGCAGCTTTTTCGGTCCTCGCAGCGTTATGTAACGGTGAGATGGATTTCCAGTTGTCAGGTCTGTATTAACTATAGGCCTCCACCAAGGCCTCCGCCTAAGGGCCACGCCAAAGGGCCCTCTGGCGAGGCCCTCAGGCGCGGGCCCGTCAGGCACGGGCGCGCCCGATGGCGCGAACTTTTAAAGCCGTGCAGGAAGTCCCGATGAGAGATGGTGCTGTTCCCTGCCGCTGGAGGCTCTATCCCCCGACTGGGGAGAGCTGCAGATGGTGGCAGGGGTTGACTGGACCACGCGCCCGATTATAAAGCATATGAGGACAGACTGAAGGATCTTAATATGTACACCTTAGAGGAAAGGCGGGATAGAGGTGATATGATTGAGATGTTTAAATACCTCCATGGCATAAATGTTCAGGGAGAGAGCCTCTTTCAATTGAAAGCAAGTTCTGTTATGAGGGGACATGGGATGAGGGTGAAGGGAGCTAGATTTAGGAGTGATATGTGGAAATATTTCTTTACGGAAAGTGTAGTGGATCCGTGGAATAGTCTCCCAGTGGAGGTGGTAGAGATGAGGACAGTAACTGATTCAAAAAAGCATGGGACAAACACAGAGGATCTCTAAAGGTAAAAAGGGGACTGTTGTAGTTGTTATGGAAGGACAGACTAGATAGGCCATGTGGTCTTTTTCTGTCATCATATTTCTATGTTTCTATGTTTCTATGAGCGGTTTTATCTTCAAATCCTCCAATCAAAAATCAATAGAACCAATGCCATTCTATTTAGGAATTTAACCCCCGCGGCTCCACATTCTGCCACCGAAATATAAATTCTTGCTACTTTTGACACAGCAACTGTTGAAAATTACCACCCTCAGTGTCAGCAATCAGTGTCTCCCTTTGTTTATAATTTATAGGGGGACACTGATTGCTTGACAAAAGGAGTGATTTATGCCATCTTATGCACTTGTTCAATGATATATATTGGACAGACTTCTCGTCCATTTAAAACGCATATCATCGAACATATGTCAGCCATTCGCCGTGGTGTGGAATTGGCTCCTTTAGTGTCGCATTGGAGGCTAAAAAATCATCTTATAGGAGATTTACAGTGTTTTATTATATTACAAGTAAGGGGAGGAGAGGGTGGTAATTTTCAATGGCATTGGTTCTACTGTGTCTTTAAAGAGAAATTCTTGAAGAAGCTGTTTTCGGCGAAACTGTTAAACATAAGGAAGTTTATGGCAATCGGTGAAGTGCGGGCTGTAATATAGTGGTTTGAGTTTTATTCCGGTGATACATGATTGAACTATCCAGTGTAAGTAGTCACCGGATTGACAATGTTAATTCAAAAGAAATGTGTAATGTGATGTTTTTGAAGGTTTTATTGTTTGGTTTGTTTTGTAGGTGGTGTGTTATGGTGATTGCAATTGCCAATGAGAAGTGCAAATGTGAAGCCATAACAACTTAATTTTGAACACCTGGTTGTGATGGAAGTGGAGATCCATGGAGTGCAGTGGAGTTGTATATTGGATTGTTTGAAGGACAAGTGTTCATCAAGAAGAAATATTTTTACCCTAGGAATAGGGTTTGCCCGTATTAACAATTTGCTATTTCCAACAGTTGAATCAGTGAGCCGGTGAGCCATTATTAGATAGATTTCAACAACGGAGAGTATGATCAATTCATGGGGTTAGTGGACGTCATTGGGAGAGTGATAATTGAAGGGATTCAACAATATTGGGAGAGTGTTTGAAACGGAACTAGTAGACATTAATAATATGGGAGTGATCAACAATGGAGTTTGAAGATGTCATCAAGAGAGTGATTATCTAGTAGAATAATTACCTATGGGAGAGTGATTAACAACTGAGATAAGGTGATGCCATTGAGAGTTGAGAAAGTAAGAGTGATTAAGTGATGAAGGGAGATAATGATATACTAGATAGTATGTATTTCTCCGTTAGAGACATTTGGTAGTTCTCCATTATTGATGACCTTCAGAAAAACAGTATTGGCGATCTTAAAGTTTTTTCATTGTATAAGAAAATAATTACTTTGCGGTAATGTTTACCATTTATAACTCTATGTAACCGTTGTTATTTTAGATATCAACAGTCTAGATTGAGTTTGATGTATATGTGGATTTGTATAAATTTTAAGTATTTGTTAGAGATTACTAACTAATAGGTTTTTGCCAGAAATTGATACACATGCTGAATATTTAGAGAACAGTAGAATGTAATTTACATGTTGATGCACGCTAGTGTTACTATGTATATTTGTTAAGCAGTGGTCTACACTATTTATGTTTATATATTTTGCAGTTATTAAAGTAATGTTGATTTATATGTGAGCTATATTTGCATTGTGTATTTTGTATGGTTTGTATTTTTTGCAAATAGGTGGTGTGTTTTGTAGCTTATGTGTATAAGGATTAGATTTCGGAAATTAAACTACAACTACAGGATAAGACATTCTACGTACGGTTAAACAAGGATCCTACACCATTATTAAAACAGAAGCTGTACGCTATTATTTAAACTGGCACTGATGCAGGTTATCTGACTAAAAAAGAACAGAGTTTCCTGACAGTATCACATCCTATTGTCCCTACTATTTACATATTACCCAAAATTCACAAATCACTACATAACCCACCTGGCCGTCCCATCATATCTACTATTGGTTCTTTGTTTGAACCTGTATCTCAGTTCCTGGTTGTCCTGCTGTGACCATTTGTCACTCAAGGTCCCTCCTACACACGTGATCCTGCTCAAGCCATCCGGATTTTACAGAATGTTCCTCTATTTTTGATGGATTTATTTATTTATTACTCCCTTATAGTTTGGGACATTTTATTTTGGTTTTAATGGTTTCCTTGGCATAAAATTCACAGTTGTAGTTATGTCACTTATCTTATGCTCTACTCATTCAATTCCAAAAATATCACATTTGGCTCAATCTGCCTCTTGTAAAATCATGTAGCCTCAGATCTTGAAAACTATTGGATTGTAGATAATTAGCTATCTTTACCTTCAGTAGAGTTTCCATTACGTTTTTCACGACTGAGTTAAGAGAACTGGCCTGGAACTCTCAACCTCTTTTCTGTTATCACTTTTGAGAAGATGGATCCCATTTGGACATCTCTAGTCTTGCAGAATCATTCCTGTCTCCAAGAATATACCAAAAAGATTCTTGACAGATCTGCCAGATACTCTCTGAGCTTCCTTAGCCTCTATTTTACTAAGTTGCATTAATATGTGCTAATTGGTAGTAACACGCATTAATCTACATTAACACAAAAAAATCATGTATAAAACATGGAAAAAATAATCATATGTGTTATATGGAAATTATGTAAAATTGCAGCTTGTACTATTGTTGGCAGATTGCATTATTGCAATTAACTACACTTTCCCATGGAGCACTGGCTCATTAACACATAGAGCAAAGTTCCTGTGGATAAATTTAAAGGGTCTGGCAGGAATAAGGTGTTAGAGAAGCTCCCAGTCCTCAAAACAGGTTTTAAAAACCTCTGGTAGCCTGGTGTGTAAGGTGAACTCTCTTCAAATTCTAGCAGCGCCAGAAGGGAGAGAGGAGTGAAAAGAAGAGGGGCAGAGGGGGTGCTCTAGTGGTCTAAAAGCTAATTGCGAGGGGACAGAAGGCTGAAGTTTCGCCTAGAGTGCCTAATACCCTTTCATCGACCTTGAAGGTCTGCATGCCACAAGTTGTCTAATTACACTGTGCATTAGCATGTTGTAATATGACTCTCCTTACTGGATTCCTACAATCTCAGACATGATGTTTTTGTTAATGTTTGTTCAATGCTTACTGAGTTTTAGCTATACTTTTGCCATTGTGGTCTGAGTGAGCTCATTTATTCCAAATGAATGTCTCTTTAAATTGTAAAAAGAACATCCTGTAAGGTAACATTTCATTTCGGTTTGTTCCTCCTTTTGAAGACATGGATAACGATGAGACAGAACTGAAAGAATCAATTACAAATTGATAATAAAATTATCTAGTTGTTACACACTAGTTAAAGCTTAAGATCTATTACAGTTTGTATTTTCTCTGGGCACTCAAAGATTATTTTAACTTTAAATACTTTAATGGACACATCATCCCTTGGGCACAAATACCTACAAGATAATGACATCAAGTTCAATAAAAGCCAAGCAATAGCTTTGAGACTTTGTTTTCAGTGGCGGGGTTATCTAACCTCACACAGTTACATGAAAAGAATGAGATTTAAGGCTAGCGGCAATAGAAGCAAACTTTACTATAGGGGAGAAAACACTGAGCCAGGTTGCCTTGGCAACCTTCTGTGTTCCTGCATCAGAAATCAAAGGAAGAATCCAGCCCTTCTGGTATGTCAAGGATGGCAAAGTATTCACCAAATTAGGTTAAAAGAAATCTAATCCCACATTTCCTGTGTGCTACTTGACCTGTGCAATAATAGCTATCACTTGTGATCATGGATCTTGTTGAAAAATAGATGACCAAGTGAGAGTCCAGTGCAGAATTAAGATAACACGCTTTTGTAATGCAACATGGAATGCTAAGTAATGTCAAGGGGGAAATCAGTAAGACATTATCAGTACAGGGGTAAATTTATCAGGTACTTATATGTGTAGATGGCTTTCTGGACAGACAAGTAGGCTCTTATAACATTGCTCAAGGGTATACACACACATTATCAATTAAGGGAGTTATTTTTGAAACCTTATTTTCCATTTACTTGTATAACTATGACAGCTTATAAGTGCAAATTGCATCCACATGTAAAAGGACAATTAGGAAGGGCCCATTTTAGAGGTGAATGTCCATATCACATCTATGTTGCATGCGGGCATGGCAAGGGCAGCATCAAAATCTACATGTGCATCCCCGATTTCATATCATAGAGGATGCATATATAAGACTAAAATTGTTCATGTCCGGATTTACAGCTGCTCCCTGATAGGAATAGGAAAATGAAGTGATCCTTTTGTCCTTCCCTTTACTGGATGGTTTAATTAATGTTTAATTCCTTCTCGATCGCAATAAGGGAACGATAAAGGCCTCTGTAGCTAGCTAGCAGCATCTACATGTCTAGATTTGGAAAATGGCAAAGATAAATGTGTAAGTGCTGACATTTACACACAACAGCTGTCAAATGGTGGCGCTGACACATGGAAGTTGCCGGGTTTCTAACATCATTTTTTTTTCATATGTACTATATATCTTTGTGACATGACTCCTCCTGCGGCATGATGATGCCCATCCGTCTGTGTTTCTGCATCCATAGTGACTTACATCTTCTAAAATGTCCTCTAAAATTGATAGATTTGCAGGTGTTTCCACTTGGATGTTGCTACAACCACATGAACGGCCTTTCTAAAACATACCTTCAGTAGGGCATATTTTTGGATGATGTATATTTAGGCATTCTTGGGCAAATAAGAGGCAGAGCTAGAGCTGGGGTGGGATTAAAGCCACTGCAAGGGTAGTGGCAGAAATTCAAACTGAGGGCCTCCAAGCAAAAGATTCTGAAAGGGCCACCAAAGCAGGAAAAGTCCATTTAAAAGATCTAGGAGAGGTTGCATTGCAGGGCTGTTTGAGCAGAATTCATATCACTGACCCTAAACAAACCTTCAGACTCATGCTTCCCCTCAATTAACTTTCAGACATCTAGCGCCCCCCCCCCCCCCAAGATTTTGATCATTAAACTCAACAATCATTATTATCCCTATACTATCCCTCTCACAACAATTCCAATCCCCTAAAAATGAATATCATTCTATATCGATATCATTGTATACTCCCCTCTGGACATCCACAACCCCAACTATGACAATTTAGAAACCTGCCTATCTGAAGCCGAAAACTGGCTCCAATCAAGCAATCTGAGTATCAACCTCAAGAAAAATGAAGTTTTATTCACATAAAGACACCCAAACATCACTCCCCCATGCACAATCAGCATAAATAACACACCCCTTACAGTAAAACAGGAAGTAAGATACCTAGGTATCATCCTAGACAAAACCCTTAGCTTGATCCCACACCTGAGACACATAAACAAGATCATATTTTACAAACTAAGGATCATCCAACAACTCAGACCACTCATTGACGTGAATAACTTCAGAACAGTCGTCCAGACCCTCATATCTCCCCATTTCAACAACCTACTCCTCAGATTACCAAAAAAGAGTCTAAACATACTACAAATAGCACAAAACGTCTCAGCCAGAGTAATATGTAAGACAAGACTCATTGACCACATCACACACATAATGTACCAACTCCACTGGCTCCCTATTGATAGCAGAATGAAATATAAAACCAAAATGATAATATTCAAACTAATTAATAATATTGCTCCCTCCCACCTCCAAGCAGACAACAGAGCAAGTAGAAGAACAAAACTGAATTCCCTAGCAGTAAAATCATCATTCCGCAAGACTAAACAATTCACCAGCAATAGGGCCTTCACATACACAGCTCCCACGATATGGAATACCCTCCCTGACACACTAAGGGGTATGTTTACTAAACTGCGGTAAACGTGAATAGCGCGCGTTGTATGACGTTAATGATCGTTAGCGCGCTATAGCGCATTAACGATCGTAAACGCGCTACAGCGCGCGTTATCACGTGTTAACGAGCATAATGCTCCGCGGCGCAGTAAAACAACGCAGAAGGTGGAGAGAGGGCGGAGAGAAGGGGTCAATGGGCGGAGAGTGGGCGGGGAGAGACTAACGTGCTGATTTCCAGAGCTGAATTCCAACACAAATGAAAACCTACCGGTAAAAGCACTTTAAAGGGGAGAGAAACCATTTACGTGTCAGCAATGTACAGCCTAGGCAGGGAAACCAAAACAAAGTGATAAGTGTGATACATGTGCACAGAACAAAAAGGCACAGAAACACCGAAAATGACCCCAACAAACTGGAAAAAAACAACAACCAAGCTGGCCAATAGTGGTATCAATGAGAAACATCAACCCCCCCCCCCTGAGTAAGCTCCATAGAACAGAGATAATTCGTGGAAGGGTCCATACTCCGTCCCCATACAAGGTGCATGGGCCCACAGTGAAATAGCGCTGCTCAGGGATTTCCCCACCATCAGACAGGGTTCCTATGGCATGCACATGTCCCGCAACATCAGGGCGGGCATGTCGGAATGGGCAACCGGGCAGATGCTGGAAAAGGGGATACAGAGGGCTGCAGGCGGCACATGCAGTGGCGCAGCTGGGCCACAGTGGGGACTAGGGTGATGCTCAGTTGGCTCATAGGAATGCGTAAACAGTAGAGCAAGACAGCAACTGATGAGGGCTCAATATGGGCACGAGTGTGTTTCCCAAAGCGTCACAGGGGAGAGTACCCAACAGCAACCCCCAAGGGCACGGAACACTGGCAGGCGGGGCTGGGGGGGGAGCGTGGACGTCTATGCAGGCACCCCTACCCCAGAACACGCACCATAGGCAGCCCCCTACCTGCACACTGGACGGCCTGAGACCGCGCACCACCAGCTCCACCAGCAGAAGGGCATGTCAGCATGGTGGCTGAGGGATACTGGTGGTGGAGGGGGCAGTGGCAGCTGCCCGGAGCAGACTGTGGCCTAACACTGTGTAGGTGGGTGGCATGCACTGCAACAGACAGGCCCTGTCTGACCAACAGTCATGGTATCACCAGGGAATGCACCATCTCTGTGAAAACATGGTGGTGCAGTGCACAGAACCACTGTATTCAGAAGGTCACAGGTTCAAGTCCAAGCTGTGGTTTCCACCAACTCAGTCCTCATATTTTACCCACTACTATAACGTGCTAATACAGGCAGAACCGTTCTTGCAGATGACGTTAACATGCCCAAAACACCAACATTTTACCCTACAGAGCACAGACACCATAAACATGCACATTACCTAGAGCAGAGCCTCCCAAATGCAGTCCTGGAGGGCCAAACACCATTCAGGTTCCATGCTGCCTCTGATAAAGATGCCTGTGCTGCATTTCTATGTGCCACCCCCATGGTATGCAGATGTATCTCATGCATATTCATGAGGGACAGCATGAAAACCCGAACAGTGTTTGGCACCGCAGGACTGGAGTTGGGAACCTCTGCCGTAAAGCAGCAGCCAACAGGGGCAGACACACCCGCACCCACAGGCCCCATTATCCCAAGCCTCCTGGAGAAGCAGGACTTTGGGCTCTGCGTGAATCTCCCAATACTAGCACTTCAATACCTTAGTAATACCACCCTATACCTGGGAATATGGTACACAGCTATCAAAAGGTTGCTATGAGTGCTGGCAGATAGCAATTCCTAGGTTAAGTACAATGTTCGGAGTGAGCTGCATCATAGCAACCCTTCTGATGTCTGTGGTGTGTGCTTTAGGTCTGGTCTCTGACAGTGTTTACCACCCTTGGGAGTGACCCCCACCAGTATTGCGTACCATATCCATGCCTGCACTGTGCCCAGGACTGGTGTGGTGGCCAGGGCTGCTAAACACCTCTATAGTAGCACAATGCTGGCCTAGGTGTGGGAGTGTGTGTCTGTCTATCCAGTGTGTGGTGGCTGCAAACAACCTCCACAGCCCACACTGCTAGCACTGTTGCCAGTATTGGCCTGCCAATGTGCATAATGAGGAGCAAGGTACCGTGGGAATAGCCTGGATAGGGTGGCCTGGCCTGGCTGCATCTGCACAGGGCATAGGGCAATGGCCGGACATTTTAGTGCCCGGTACCACCTGCACGGACAGGGTGGCCATAGCATGTCCTGCTGGGAGGTCACTCTCACCCTGACTGAGCAGTGACCATGGCATGGCTAGGTTCCCCCATAGTGCTATATAGTATTTTTTTTATGTGATATTTATGGGTTTCCTTTTGGGGCCCAATCACTGACTTATCTGCTTGGTGTGTATGCTGATATCCCCGCTCTGGGTACATGCATCTCCTCCAGGACCATGCACTATGGACTAGCTGGCGGACTGTCTGCAGCTAGTATGTGTCTTGCTGGAACACCGTGCAGGGTGCAGCGGCTGGAGGCTTGCTGCTGGAGCATGTCAGATAATGGTGGGGGCAGCTGTGCATTTCCAGACCTGCCGTCTGTTTGCTCTTGCCTTATGGATGTGTAGTGCTCTGCAATTCCTGCCCTGTAGGGTGTTTGAGCCCGAGTAGGATTGGGGTGATGGTCCCCTCTACTGCCCCCATTGCAGGGGGTTGAAAGTGGATCTGTGGGCGGGAGATGCTGTCCCCCACCCTGAGCCCTAGAGGGTGCGTAGGGTGGTGGTATGTAATCTCCCCGGTAACCACAGCAGAATGTGGGTGTGGTGCCATGCAGTCCTCCTGTAGCCAGCCATGTGTTTATTAGCAGCTCTAGCCCACTGGTTACTTCACTGCCCATGGAGCCAGAGGTCATAGGTTCACAACCCACAGTGGGGTTCATTGATAGGGCTGTCTTAGGCATTGTCTATTTTTACTGTATATTAGTGCTGCCAGCAGAACCACCCTCAGGGTACTGTCACCTTAGGGTAGCTCAAAAGGCGCCCTATAGTGCGCCTTATACGGCGCCCCATAGGGCCCGCCTTATGCGGCGCCCCATAGGGTGCGCCTTACGTGGCGCCCCATAGGGCGCGCCTTACGTGGTGCCCCATAGGGCGCGCCTTACAAGTCGCCCTATATGGTGCGCCTTCCACTTCTCCCTATAGGGAGCGCCTAAATATTCCTATCAAATGGTATATAATACATGACCATGTCAGAGAGAACGTCACTATTGGAACATATTGCATAAGACGGGTACAATTTTCCTGACATATGCAAACTGTAACCCACCTGCGAATTAAAATATTATAGTTGGCTTTCAAAGGGCTACACAGGACGCCTCAGCCAGCCTTTTCATTAGGCACACTGGGGAATCAAACCCATGACTCTTGTACCATCAGTCTTTGTAGTAACCATTGTGCTACAGCTCTGTTTCTGTCTTTGGGTGTCTGCGCGCTGTCTTAGGCGTGTGTGCAGTGGCGCGCGCTGTAGCGATTGTTGCTGCGCGGCACGTAATAACATGCGCAACTGCGCGTTATCGGTTACGATGTCCCGCCCATGTCCTTTTTTGGCTTTCCTTCCACTAACGTGGCTCCTAACGCAAATTGCACTAACGCAGTTTAGTAAACATACCCCTAAGAATTGAGAAAGACCTTCAGATCTTCCGTAGAGTTAAAAACATGTCTATTCAGAGATTACTATACCAATCAAAACCCCACCAACACACCAGCCTCCAATTCTTCCCCACACATTGACTCCCCCCACCCAACCTTCCCATCCCCTCTCCCCCCACCCCTCACTCAGACCCTGCACCCACCTTGCTATAACACACTCTCTGAAGAGCATAGTAATCTAAAACCTTACACTGATAAAGGTAAATCTATATAGAATAATATGTACATAGTTCACTGTAAATAGCTAATTGTTATAACTTGTGTTATCACTGTTAAAATGTTTACTTGTTCCATGTAAAAGCCTTGTTCCATGTAAACTGCCCCTGATCTCTGGGAGGGGCGGTATAGAAAAAGGTTTCAAATAAATAAAATAAACAAATAAATAAATATCATAAAAATGTAACTTCTGGGGAAATTCTGAGCAACTGTGCAACGCAGCATTGGCATGGAATTCCCCACCTGCACCGAATTCTGCATTTGCTGTGCAGAATTCTGCACAGGCACCAGCATTAGCGAACCAGTGTGGCAGGCTCAGGCATACAAGCGTTAAGGGAGCCCAAACCTACCTCACTGTTTGCCTTTTCACAGTTGCAGATACATTTCCACTTGCTCCCAAAGCTGTGCTGATGTTCGACACTGGCACACAATGTTTTAGCAAGGTAAAGAGAAGCACTTGCTATTTTTTGCTAGAGACAGGAAGTGCCTATGTTTACCTTTTAAAAGCATGCAGTGTTGGTACCGCAAGTCTAGAACAATCGTGGGAACAAGGGGAAATGCTTCCACTGCTCTGTTAAGAAGCTGCTACGGTTCAGGCAGAAGAGGAGAAGGGCTGCTGGTGAATCAGGAGTGGATGGGACAGGAGAAGCACTGATGGTGAGTTGGGGGGTGGTAGCTGAGGGCTGGTAGTTGGAAGATGAGCTGCTGGAGAACCGGGTATAGCTGGGGCCAGAGAAGAGCCGATAGTGAGTCAAGGGGTGGTGGCTGGTGGCTGGGAGAAGTGAAATGGGGTGCTGGTGAGTCGGGAGAGGCTGGGGGCTGGAAATGGACTGATGATGAGTCAGGGAGAGAGTGGCAGGGGACCAGAGATGGGTGTATGCTGGAGGTATGTGCCTGGGAAGAAAGAAGCAGAGATAAGGTTTGGTGCATGGTGAGAGAAGAAAGGGGAGGTAAGGTGGGGGTATGTGCATGAGGGTAGATCTCTTAGGGATCTTGCTACAAATAAGAGGCAAAGATAACGGGGTCAGGGAACGCTTAGGGAGAGTGCTGTGATTGGAGCGAGAGAACTAAGGCGGGTAAAGGCAGGAGAATTTCAAGTCTAGAGGAAGAGTTAAGCTTTATATCTGCACAAATATTTACTAATAAAACATGCAGAGTTTTGCAGAATTTAAAAATACTGGGTGTAGAATTTTCTAAATTTTTGCGCAGAATTAACATTTTTTCTACAGAATTTCCCCAGGTGCAAAATGTGTGTGTGTATGTATACATTATATGTAAGCCAGAAAGTCAAAAGGCACTTATACGTTTGGCATGGTTCTGCACATATTACTGCTTAAAAAATATATTGCACGTCATTATGAGGATATCTATAACATTGCATCATGGGTAGGCGCTTACTTGTTTTTGTAAAATATTAGTGTACGTGGCAGAGAATGCCCTTGAATGTAGGCCCGACCATGTCCGAGTAACACCCAACTGCACAGTATTCACCTTCATGCCAAGGTGTGTATTTTTAAACCAGTCAGTATTTTAATTGAGGTGATTTACATTCATATGAGGTCGCATAGGTCCCGAAATGACTATATAATTAACTCTTATGAGGATAATGCTATATATATTCTGCTGTATGCACTGCATTATACATAGAGCAAAGGGGGCATGGTAATTCTGTAACATGGCAGCAATGTTAACATGGCAGGAAGGCACCTCTTTTTAGTCTATTTTATAAAGACACGTGGAGGTCAATTCCACTCGGGGCATGTTCAGGCCATCTGGATGTCCAAAATCTGGACTAACTATTATAAAAATCTCAATGTACTATACAATACATTATGATTCTGTAAAGTAAACCGCTGCTGATCGTAGGAAGCAGCGGTATACAAGTGTTTACTAAATAAATAAATAAATAAAATTACTGAACACGTAGATAGTCATGGTTTAATGGGAGAAAGCCATACATGGATTTAGCCAAGGAAAGTCTTGTCTTACTAATCTGTTACATTTTTTTAAAGGTGTGAATAAACAAGTAGATAAAGGTGAGTCGGTTGATATAGTGTATCTGGATTTTCAAAAAGCCTTTGACAAGGTCCCCCACTTGAGAAGGAACTTGGGGTGCATGTGGAGCACAAACCTATTCATGTAGAACCTCATGTAGGGTGAATCCGCCACCAATGCCTGGAGCTCGCTCACCCTGAAAGCCAAAGTGAATGCCACCAAGAATACGACCTTCCAGGAGAGGTACCATAGGGTGGCAAGTAGCCAGGGGCTCAAATGGTGGGCCAGTGAACTGTGACAGCACCACTTTGAGGTCCCACTCTGCCGCCGGTAGGCAGACGGGAGACTTGGACAACATGAAGGAAGCGGGTCACGAGGGGATGGATGGAGAGAGATGTGCCCTCAATAAGGTGGTGATGAGTGTGAGTGCACTCAGGTGGACCCTGACAGATCTGGACTTCAGTCCTGCCTGAGACAGGTGAAGAAAATGTTGCAGCACAAGCTGCACAGAGCACAAGAATAGGCTGACGTGTCGCTCTGTGCACCACACTGAGAAGCTGCACTATTTGAAGGCGTAAGCCTGTCTTGTGAAGGTCCCACGGGAGGACAGGAGAACCTTCTTCACCTCCCCTGAAAGGTTGAAAGGAGTCAAGGCTACCCTTTCAGCAGTCAGGCCGTTAGCATCAGAGATTCCAAATTGGGGTGTAGGAGGGAGCCCTCCTCCTGTGACAGCAGTTCTGAGGCACTTCAAAGGGGACCAGGGGCACCTTGGATAAGTGAAGGAGCAGTGGGAACCACAGTTGTCTGGGTCACCAAGGGGCTACCAGTTTCAGCAATGCCCTGTTTGTTGAACCTTGAACAAGGTCTTGGCAATCAGTGGCATGGGTGGGAAGACATAGAGAAGGCCCTCCGTCCACGTGATGAGGAATGCATCTGCTGCCACCTGGGATGGGTGTGGCTGCCTGGAGCAGAAGAAGGGCATCTGGTTGTTGGCTGGACTGGCAAAAAGGTCTATCCATGCGGTCCCTCAGAGTTGGAATAGCCAATAGGCTACTCTGGGGTCCAGCCACCACTCATGCGGCTGGAGGACCCTGCTTAGCCTGTCCACCAGGGCATTGTCCTGGCCCGGCAGATACACCACCCGCAGGAGCATCCCATGGAGGTTCACATATGAGCAGAGAACTACTGCCTCATGGCAGAGAATGTATGACCCCGTGCCCCCTGCTTGTTGACATAGAACATCGCCACTTGATTGTCTGTCTGGACCAGCACCGATTGGTGCTTCAGGTGGTGATGGAAGGCTCGGAGGGCCAGGAATATGGCCCGAAGCTCCAAGAGATTGGTCTGCTGCAGGCTGTATGTCTGTGACCAACTGCCCTGAGTGCAGAGGTCATTGCAATGGGCTCCCCAGCCTAACAGAGAGGTGTCCACGGTGAGGATCCTCTGGGGGGTGCGAGGGTGGAAGAGCATCCTGACCTGAAGGTGCTGTGGAGCTTGCCACCAGGTGAGGGAGTTGGCCAGTTGGCGGGTCCCTCAACCGGCCTGTGGCCTGGGTCTACTGGGAGCAGAGGCCCCATTGAGCCACCCTCATGTGAAGGTGGGCATCTGGGGTAATGTGGACTGTGGATGCCATGTGATCCAACAGGCAGAGCAGAAGGCAGGCAGACACCAAGTATCAGCGCTGTATGGCAGCAGACGGCACCCTGATGGGATCAGCCCTGTCCTGAGGGAGGAAGACTCTGGCCTGAACAGTGCCCAGCCTTGCCCCTACAAACTCCAGACCATGTGTTGGGATATGAGACTTTGTATGGTATATCACGAACGCCAATGACTGCAGAGTGAGGATGGTGCATGCCATTGCATGTTGCACCTCTGTGGCTGTGCGGACTTTTATGAGTCAGTCATCCAGGTAGGGAAAAACAAAGGCCCCCTGGAGCCGCAGGTAGACCGCGACTGCCGTCAAGCACTTTGTGAATACCCTCAGTGCGGAGGCCAGTACTGGTTGTGGCCACCTCCCACCATGAACCTGAGGTATTTCCTGTGGCTGGGATGGATGAGGATGTGAGTGTATGCACCCTTTAAGTCCAAGGAGCATAGCTAGTCTCCTGACTTCCAAGGGAGAGCATTTTGAATTTCTTCTTCACCAGGAACCTGTTTAGATCCCACAGGTCCAGAATGGGAATGAAGCTTCCAGTCCTCTTGGGTACAAGTAAATACTGGGAGAAGAACTTTTTGCCCCTGAGGTGTGTGGGCACCAGTTCCACTGCCCTGTCCTCAAGAAGGCCTGCAAGCTCCTGCAGTGGTACAGTCTGGTGGAGGGGAGTCCTGGGGGGCTCTCCCAGAAAGAATGGAGGGGCGCGTGTGGCAGGTGGAGGAGGTAACCCTCCCTCACCACCTGCAGTACCCAGGAGTCAGTGGTGATGGATGGCCACTGGTGGGCATAGAGAACCAGACGTTCCCCCTGTGGACTGCTGGGCTGGGTCTCCTGGGGGAAGAGAGGCTATGCTGAAGGAGACAAAAGCCCCTGCCAGACTGGGCCAGAGCTGGTGTCCGGGAGCCTTAGGCTTACAAGGGCCATGGCCTTGTCCCTCGGCCTGCTGCCCCTGTTGGGGAGCTGGGAAGGCCTGGTACTGAGGGTAGTTTCCATAAGTCTTCCTCTTCTTTAGGTAGAAGGACTTTTTATCCGAGGGCTTTTGTTGGGAAGGGTCAGCAGTCTTCTTGGAGAGCTTGGTCATCGTCAGGAACTCAGACTCCAACTCTGCAACCTTATCTGTTATGGGTTTGCCTAAGAGATTCTCTCCCTGGCAAGGGACATCAACCAGCTTGTCCTGAACCCACTGCTCCAGGTCGGAGGACTGTAGCCAAGCCTGATGCTGGGCACCAACGCTCACCGCAGCTACTCTAGCCACAGAATAAAAGCCATCATAGGCTGCTCAAGTCATAAATTTGGACCACTCTTTGACACCCAAGGCCAGGGGTTCCTCGGAGAAAGTAGCCGAGAATCCGGTGAGTTCCTTCACCAGCTTCCTCAAGTATATGCCCATGTACAGCTGGTATGCCTGGATCTAACCCAGGGCATCCAAGGCGCAGGCCTCCCTACCCGGGGCACCGAGGAGTGCATTTTCTGGCTCTTGAGGTGACGCATGGCTGATACCATTGCCATGGAGTTGTGTGGTAGCTGTGATTTTTGGAAGTCAGAGTTCCGGTGGACCCAGTACCTTGAGTCCAGCCATCTGTTCACTATGGGCATTGACGCAGTGGTTTCCCACATGCAGATGAGCAGCCGTTCCAGGATCAAGGGAATGGGCACCATGAATGCCTCCTTCAGAAGGGCTCATACTGGAGGATCTCGAGTTCCTCGTCTGAGGGTCCTCCTCCGACCCGGTGTTGAAGTCTAGTGCCTTGGCCATGTCCTGTACGAAGTTGAGGAAAGCCATATCCTCGGCCGGGAACCGACGCCAGGTCTCGGAGTGAGATGTGTCAGAAGGCACATCCCGGTGGTGATGGGCATCTGGAAAGTTGTCATCTTCAGTCTCCCAGTCCGACTCATAATCAGTGGAAGTGTCAAGGGTGATCTGGGCTCCAGGGTCAGGCCCCAAGCCTGATGGCCCCTGCCTCCAAGAGACCCACCAGGACTGGGATCGGGACCGGTGTCAACGAACCTCTCAAGGTTGGTGGCACTTGAGGATCATCTCGATGTCTGGGGAATTCTTTGAGGTCAAGGGCCTGGTAGTTGGGAGTGATGACCCGGTAGAGCTAGGCATCAGAGCCTGCTGCTAGGCCATAAAGGCAGACAAACTGCATGCCAAGGCCACCATCCTGGTCTCGAGGTGAGATAACTCTGCAGTCTTCGGCTCAGGCACCAAGGGACCTGGGCCTGATGCCGGTTCCGTTGAGGGGGAGTCCTCGACTAGGATGGCTTCGGAGGTCTGAGAACAGTCGCCAGATGCCAACAATTCCTATCAGAGAACATTGGTCGGCCGATCCCACTCCTTACCCTCAGATTCTTGCTGTGGGCTGTGGGCCTGGGGCCCATGGTACTTGCCCACTTTCCCAGACTCATCAGCCAATGCAATCTTTGAGGGTTTCTGGCTCTTCTTGGGCTCTTCCTCTGGGGTGTTCTGGCTGGAGGACCTACAGCCTCAGGGCTCCGAGACAGCATGGTCTCCCTGGGATTCCAGAGGGGGCCCTGGAGCACGGTGTCACCAGAGACTCTGGTGCAGAGTCTGTCTTGTGAAAGGACTTCTGCTGCTGCTGATGGCTCTTGATGGCCTTGTGGGTCATCTTCTTGCAGAGACCACACTCAAAGGGGTCATGGTCCAGCCCGAGGCAGCAGTCATGTGGTTTGGTGCATGACATGGTGTAGGCACATTGGTCACAGTGCTTAAAGCCACTGGCAGAAGCCATGGTGGAGAAGACAGCCCAGGTCGAAAGCCTCAGGCACAGCCAGGGAAAAAAGGGCATGAAGCCGATCGAGAAACTCTCGAGAAGAAGAAAAAAACTACGAAAACGGTCCCAAGATGTGATGCCGAGGCAAGCGAGCTCAGGAGAAGGAAAAGGAACCGGTATGCGACCAGAGAAAGGAAAAAATTCAAGAGAAAAAACTACCATTTTTACCAGGGAAAACAGTTACACGTCTGGTGGGCTCCGCGGAAAAAAGGAGACTTTTTCACTCAATGCGTAATCAAACTCTTGAATTTGTTACAGAAGGATAAAGTAAAAGATGTGAGTGCAGCTGGGTTTAAAAAAGGTTTGGACAAGTTCCTGAAGGAAAGCTCCATAAACCATTATTAAAGAGGACCCAGGAAATCCAGTGCATACCACAAGACACGCATTGTGGAACCTGTGTACATTTTTGTGAACCTGCCAGGTACTTGTGATCTGGAATGGTCACTGTTGGAAACAGGATTCTGGGCTTGAAGACCTTGGCCTGACCCAGTATGGCAGTTCTTATGTTCTTATGTAATCTGGGACGCCCAGAGCACAATATCCAAACATGCAGGTCAGTGACAGCAGTGAAGGGAGACATGTATAAGTGTCTTCTGAAATTCCTGAAAGATGAAGTCTCAGTAACTGATTCTGGTGAAGAGCACACACAAAGCTGGGTACCTGCATGGTTTTAGGCCATTTCACAAATGTGGATATTCCCAAATTGCATGCTGCAGAACCTAGTACTTGAATGTGACAGCAGGGATATTTCAGAAGGGGAGCAACTATGTTATGAGACTTGCATGTCCTGGCCAGCCATTTCAGATAATCAGATATGTGGTGGCAGACCTGTAATATGTTTGGAGTATGTATTTACATGCAGGTTTCTTCAGCCAAGTAATATTAACTGTGGCGATGAAAGCACATTTTGCGCTTTCCCTGGATGCTTTGCAGTTGTTGCACCTTATTCACGGTCAGGAGCTCGTATAGACATGGATGCCTCAGTATCCAGGGCCTGATGTGCTTCTTCCATTATGAAATCGCACCATGATATGCATCTCTGTTGCTCCATTCCGGCCACACTTTCACCACGGTTCTGTGCTACATGGATATGCCCGCAATGGGGGTGTCTATACACCCGCTTTCTAAAATGGCTTGAGGGACATCTCTATGATTTGAACATCTAAATGCCCATTTTTATATGTCCAATTCATGAATAGAGCTTCTAAAATAACCCCCATAGCTAATAAGACATATTTTAGAAAGGCCGTTTAGGTGGACTGTGTGACGCGGAAGAGAAAATGTCCAGGCAATAAGGTCAATTTTGAAAGATAGAGTATGCACATGTGAGGCAGATCCCTGCCCCTCAAAATGGACATATTTTAAAAAACGTCCGGCAGACAAATACACGTCAAGCAAGCCAAGCAAGATCATAGCGCATATATGTGCAAGTCACATTTGCCCATGAGGTAGAAAAACATGAAGCTATCTACTGAAATCAGCCTAAACATATATCTGCGCATAGGTGGTATGCTGTATGCGCAGAACAAAAGGCCACCCGAGGTAGATCTGCATATGCAATTGACTATATTTTGGCTTTTGCATTTGTAAATTGGCATGTAGATGTGATTCTGGTCTCCACATACTGCAGCAATCACTAAAGGATCCAATACAGAAGAACACTGAAATGGTAGCCAAAAGGGAATGCAAATTCTTGGAGATGGAGCGTGACCTCTTGGTGTGCCTATCTTCTCCAAAGATCACCGGCTATTCTGGCCCCAGGGCCAGAGACCACCCCACACTGCAGTACGGAGGACATGGGAGAAGATCTGGATGGCTGCAGCCATATCTATAAGCTACACATATATACATACAGCAGTGATAAATGCAACTCCGACATGTAGTTAGATGAGACATTGTCCTGCTCAATGCTGGCCTTTATATATCTTTATCTAGATATATAATGGTTATTTTTAATACTGGCAAAAATGGACTGGTAAAGTATGCGCTAATGGTTCTTTGAGCTGATGTGGTTGTCAGGTGGTTTTGCTTTGATTGCAGCTTCTCTTTGCCACCTTTGCTGCCTATTGCCTCATAAAGGTGGCCCTAGATGGGATTGGCACTTTGATTAGTAGTATCTTAATAAAATCTTGAGGTACTTTTACAAAGGTGATACACTATACTACACATCCCAAATAAATAGACACATTTTGCAGTCCAAAGAGATAAGGTAAACTACTGCAGACTCCAATAACAGATGAGCAAGTAGGACTACACACTGAAATCTCAAAAAAAGGTATTAGTTTTCACATAACAAAAACTATTTTATTTTTTACTGACAGGACAGCCGAGGACAGGGTAGGGACATCGGTAGATCTTTTTTCTCATTTTGTTTTCCAACATGTACCAAAGCTTCAGAAGCCAAAATACGGCTTTAAAACATTATGGTGCCAAAGTTCTAACTCCCACTACCACTTCTACATCCATCCAGACAGCCAGATCTAGGGCATGAAAGCCATTCAGTGTGCAAGATGCCAGCAGGTTGAATCCTTCAGGAAACAAATTGAGGATGAGATAGCAAGGCTAAGAAGCATTTATGACAATGCGAGGTACATTGATGAAATGTTTCTAGAGGGATCTAAGATCTTTAGCAGAAGGGAAGATAGCACTGTACAAAAAGATGACAGCTGGACACAGATCATCAGGGCCTGCAGACCGGAAACCCAGATTCTACCTTCCTTTGAACTGAGGAATCGGTATACAGTCCTGGAAGTGGAAGAGGCAACAACATCTCAAGAATAGGAGATGTCAGAGCTCAAAAACCCCAAAGTTGTAGGATCAGCAACCACTAGGAAGCAAAGGGTAGTGGTGGTTGGTGGCTCCCTTCAAATGGGTTCAAAGACATCCATCTGCTATCCAGACATGATGCCCTTTTAGGTCTGCTGTCTACCTGGTGCCAAGATCCAAAATATTATAGAGAGATTGCTGAAACTCCTAAAACCTACTATTAAGTTCCACCTGTGCATTTCAAAAGTGACTTTGTGGCTCTGGGAGAGAAGATAAAATAGTTAGATATGTAGATGGTGTTCTTTTCAATCCTCCCTTTCGAGGGTCAGTGTAGGGGCCGAGGCTGTGAGGCTCGCTTCCTGGAGATGAATGCCTGGCTTGATGGTGTTGAGAGCGTTTTGGCTTCCTGGACCATGGAATGATTTTCCAAAGGCTACTGAGCATAGATTGTATTCATTTATCAAAGAAGGGGAGAAGTGTCTTCCATAAGAGACTGGCCAATCTACTGAGAAGAGCTTTAAACTGAGATTGTTCGGGGTGAGTAAACAAAGTCCCCAGGTAAGTAAAATCCATCAAAGCATGAAATGCATTAAAAATAGTATAGAAAAGGGAAACAAGAGCAACATTTGGAAAGCTGCATATACTATTGCCCACAGTATGCAAAATAAAGTTCTAGATTTAGAAGCTGTAATGGAAGTTGATTTAAATATAGTGGTAGGGGCGGCTCAAGGGGGGTGCAGGGCAATGTGCAGAGACTTGGTGTGGGGCCTCATTTGCATAAGGGACCTCATTTGCATAAATATTTGCCTAATGCTACCATACACAAACGTTTAGTAAACATGCCTTTTAATGAGTGTATGGATAAAGAAAGACTAAAAGATTTCTACATTACTATAATCCAGTGCCAACCGCCAGGCACATTAGGAACTACTGCAAACACTGCCCATTTAGAACCCATAGCAAACCTGCCGTATCCTAACAGCACTACCAGGACTCACAAAGTACCATACCCTACCTATCAAAAGGCAACACTGCAAATATTAAACCAATACATCTCAGAGAATAACAACACATGACCTACTGAGGAAAGAGAACAAGTAGCAATGTCAAATAGGAATTACATAAACAGAACACCTCAGCTCAGTTACACATGCAGAACATAGACCTTCACCAAACAAGGAATCACAATTTAGAAACAGGAAGACAATAATTATACTGGGAACCCCAAAAGCCAAACTTGGAATGTACAACAACACTGTAGAAATAAAACTATAAATTAATTTCCTCTTGTACTAAACAAAGCGCAGACGTTAATGATGCACATTTCCCAGAGCTGACATATTCCAGTTAATAAATTCAATATAGATATTTTTCTACCTTTTGTGCATTTTTTTCAGTTGCAATTGCTCCAGCCACTTTCTTCTGGTTTCTTCGTGTTTTCTGCTAACTCCATCGTCTGCTGTCCATTTGTCCTTTCTTCTCTCTTCTGTTTTTTTTCCATTCTCTCTCTACATCTGCTTTAACATGCTAATCTTTCTCCTTTTGCTCTTTCCTCATTCCTATTTCATCCACTCAAATTTTACCCCTCCATCCTCAATCCCCATTTACTCTCCCAATATCCGGCCAATTGTAGATTTGTCTTCCCTCCCACACAAAATATTTTTTCCCTCTTCATCTCACTCTCCCAGCTCCATCCCATTCTAATCCTCCCCCAACATCAGCTCCCTTCTAGTTCCAGTTCCACTCAGCATCCGCTCCCTTCTAGTCCCCGCATCAGCCCATTTCCAGTCCTAGCCCCCATAAGTCCATTTCCAATCCTATCCTAGCCCCACCATCAGCCCATTTCCAGTCCTAGCTCCCCCATCCATTTCCAGTCCTATCCGAGTTCCTCCATCAGCTCATTTCCAATCCCAGCCCCCCATCAGCCCATTTCTAGTCCTTTCCTAGCTGCACCATCAGCCCATGTCAAATCCTAGCTCACCTCCACTCAGCCCATTTCCAATCCAAGCCCCCCATTAGTCTACTTCCAGTTCTAGCTCCTCCATGGGTCCATTTCAATCCAAGCCCCCACCACAGCCCATTTCCAATCTTAGCACCCCCCAACAGCCCATTTCCAGTCCTATCCTAGCCCCTCCATCAGCCCATTTCCTATCCTAGCTCCCCCCACTCAGCCCATTTCCAGTCCTAGCTCCCTCCCCTCACAGCCCATTTCCATTCCAAGCCCCCCTCCCCATCAGCTATTTGCAGTTCAAGCCCCCTTTCCACTCAGCCCATTTCCATTCCAAGCCCCCGTCCCCATCAGCTATTTGCAGTTCAAGCCCCCCTTCCACTCAGCCCATTTACATTCCAAGCCCCCATCCCCATCAGCTATTTGCAGTTCAAGCCCCCTTCCACTCAGCCCATTTCCAGTCCTAGCAACACTCCCAGCCCATTACCAATCCTAACCCCCCCATCAGCCCATTTCCAGTCCTAACCCCCCATCAGACCATTTCCAGTCTTATCCTCCCCCACAGCCCATTACCAGTCATAACCCCCCATCAGCCCATTTCCAGTCCTAGCCCCCCATAACCCATTACTAGTCCTAACCCCACCATCAGCCCACTTCCAGTCTTAGCCCCCCCATAGCCCATTACTAGTCCTAACACCCCCATCAGCCCACTTCCAGTCTTAGCCCCACCATAGCCCATTACAAGTCCTAACCCCCCCATAGCCCATTACCAGTCCTAACCCCCCTTCCCCCATCAACCCAAGTAGATTAAAAAAAAATGTCTGCTGCTGCCACTGCAGCAGTGGCAGAATCAAGCATCCTGCCACGGGGCCCCCCCTGCCAGGCAGAGCCTCCCTGCAGCATCAGCTCCTGAGTCCCAAAGCGCGGGCTTTCAGAGCCGCGAGAGTTTCCCTTTCTCGTGGCTCTGTTAATCCCGCCGGGGCTGATGGGATTTCCCATCAACCCCGGAGGGCTTAACAGAGCCGCGAGAGGTCAGAGAAGCTCTCCCTTCGCGGTTCTGAAAGCCCGCGCTTTGGGACTCGGGAGCTGATGCTGCATGGAGGCTCTGCCGGGCAGGGGGGGCCCCGCGGCAGGATGCTTGATTCTGCCGCTGCCATGGTGGCAGCGGCAGCAGCAACCAGTTTGTTTTTTTTATCTACTTGGGCAAATGCAGAATGTTTTTTTGCGCGGGGCCCCCTGAAACGCGGGGCCCTGTGCAAAAAACATTCTTGTTCAATGGACGGGCCGGCCCTGTATAGTGGCAGTCACGAAAACATGGTATATGGAAAACAATGACTGGAATACAGTTGTACCAGGCTATAATCAATTAAGGAAAGACAGGGTAGGACTTAAAGGAAGAGGAGTGGCACTATATTTAACAAATAATATTAAAGCCATAGAACTGCAGGGCTTCCAAACGAAGGAGGAGGTGCATGGGTTAGTCTGGAAAAGAGAGAATGTAAAATCTATTTACACTGATGTGATATACAGACTTCCCTCATGGGCAGAAGAAATAAATAAATATGCACAATCTTGCTATGAAATGGAGAATGCTATTAGTGGAGAAGTAGACTATTGGTTAGAGAAGCAGCCTGGTGATGAAAGAGCCAAAGGTTTAATTCCTGCTGGCACTCCTTGTGGCCTTGGGAAAGTCACTTACACCTCCACTGTTTCAGATACAAACTTACAGGCCAATGTAGGAAACATTAGTGCAGCACTTTTCTGGTGCTTTTCATGAATCAGGCTTGCTCTCTGAAGCAGAAAGCAAGCTAGTGCCAGAAAAAATGTCAGAAAAACTACTGCGCTAAATTGTATTATAGTGGTCATGCAAAATTCTGCATAATTAATTGTTCCTGATATAGAAAATTGCGCTGAAACTTAGCGCAATTCTTCCATCATTTACGCCAACTTCAGGCAGGTGTAAAGATCCAGGAAGGAGCAGAAAGATCATCCGAGCTGAAGTCTTGACACTTTACCTCAAACAATCCAGGCATCGGGGAAGGCCCCCGATGCAATTGGCACAATGTCAGGGGGCCGGTGACCCCCCCGACAAATAAAATCACTGGTGGCCCAATGGCGACAGCCCCCCCAATCCTAAAACAAAAACACATCTGGTGACCCACTGGCTCCAACCTCTCCAGCCCCTAAAATGAAAAAGCACCTGGTGGTCCCGTGGCCCCATCCCCCTCACACCCCAAACAAAAAAGCACCTGGTGGTCCCGTGGCCCCATCCCCCTCACACCCCAAACAAAAAAGCACCTGGTGGTCCGGTGGATCCTAACTCTCCACCCTCCTGAACCTTGCCCAGTACCTTAAACTTTATGGGTAGGAGCGCTGCCCATATGCTCCTGCTCCCGCTCCCATGCCGCCATCTGGCAAAATGGCAGCACCTGGTCCCACCTGGTGCATCCTGGGATGCACCTGGTGCAGTCGGACTGCCATATAAAAAATGCTTTATATATGAACCCCACCCCCACAATGTTGCATCCTGGGATGCACAATGTAGGGGCAGCTGTCACAGGATGCAACAAGGGATTACAGGATCTGAGAGAGCATGACTTGATAGACAAATCTAATTCATTTCTTTGACTAGGTGATCAGAGAATTGGATTTGAGGAAAGTGCTAGATATGCTTTTAGCAAGGCTTTTGACACTGTCCCATATCGGTGATTATCTATCTATCTATCTATATATATCTATCTATATATATATAAATGAAGTGCCCTTGGGACAGTCCCTAAAGTGACTGGGTAAGAAACTGATTGAGTGAGAGGTGCCAAAGTATAGTAGTAAATGTAATCCACTGAAGATAGGGACGTTACCAGTAGAGTGTCTTAGGAATCGGTCCCTGGCCCTGTTCTTTTTACCATTTTGTTAAGTGATATTGCAGAAAATCTGTCAGAACAGTATGAACCACAAACAGCAGTTCTGGGCATCTGATCTGGATGTCCAGACTCGCTAAACACTTGACCTGCAGTCAGGAAACAGAGCTCTCCGCATGTAGATCTCAGTTGTGCAGGGAGCTCTGTTCGTGGGCGGGAGAAGGTGGGCTGCAGACACAACGAGGGTGGGCTGTGGGAAGCTTCATGAATCCAGACATACAGGGCTGATTATGCGGTCAGCCCTGTATGTCTGGGGTTAGTCATTTGTATGGGGGACTTATTTTACCTCAAAGGTGGAATAAGTCCCCCTAGATGGAGGAGGATGCTGGAGGTGAGGGGTGCAGGGGGTTCCCCGCAGCCCGATCCTGGCCACCATGGCCTGATCAGGGTTGGGCTGTTGGGAAAATAACTTTTTCATTGCTGCTGGGTTTCGCGGCTCCTGCATGGAGCCGTGGCAGCATGGCAACAGGATAGCATGTCACCGCTGCTCCATGCAGGAGCCAGGCTAGGCTAACCGAGGAGTTGTTTGGATGTCCGGGTGGTCAGAATCAGGGCACGGCCTGTACGTCCAGGCCGGTAGACACAATTCTGATCCCGCAGGCATGTTTGACCCCTACGGGATCAGAATTGGGTGCATTGGAGCATGTCCCGATTCTGACCGGCTGGACAGGCCGGAGAAACACACAACAGAATTGGCCTCCATGCCTCTTGAAGATGAAGTAGGCACACTGGAAAATGTGAATAGCATGAGGAGGGATCTAGCAAAGCTTGAAGAATGGTCAAGAATTTGACAGCTTGGATTTATTGTTAAAAAATGTCAGATCATGCATTTGGGCTGTATAAACCTAAGGGTGCGGAACAGTCTAGGGGTGAAGTCCTTCAGTGCACAAAACAAGACCAAGACTGGGGATGATTATATAGGATAATCTTAAAGCGGCCAAACAGGTAGAAAAGGTGAAGGCAAAAGCCAGAAGGATGCTTGAGTGCATAGGGAGAGAAATGGCCAGCAGGAAAAAAGAGGTAATAGTGATTTATACAAATCTCTAGTGAGACCTCATCTGGAGTACTCTGTACAATTCTGGAGGCCACACAATCAAAAGGATATAAACAGGATGGAGTCAGTCCAGAGACTGGCTACTAAAATGGTCATGTGATCTTCATCATAAAAGGCATATGGGTATAGACTTAAAGATCTCAATATATATATTTTGGAGGAAAGGCAGGCGAGGGGTGACACCTTTGTGGAATAAATGGACAGGAGGTAGCCCTCTTCCAGTTGAAAAAAAGCTTTGAAATTAGGGATCATAAGATGAAGTTGAAGGAGGATAGACTCAGGATTAATCTGAGGTTGGTGGATGCATTGAACAGTCTCCCAGTAGAGGTGGTGGAGATGAGAACTGAATTCAAAAAAGCATGGGGCAAATACAGAGGATCTCTGAGGAAAGGAAAAGGATTGTGCAATTATTAATATTATGGATGGGCAGGCTAGATAGACCATAACTTCTTTATCTGCCATCATTTTCTATGTTGGGTAGCTGTTTCTGTATTAGGCCCATAGATTTTTGTCTGTGTGCCATCAAGCCAATGCTGACTCAGCAGCCTCTGGATTTTCTTGTCAAGGTGTGATTAGAAGTAGATTGCCAGGCCTTTCTTCCAAGGCAATGGAGGGTAGTGACTTGCCCAAGGCCACAAAGAGTGCCAGGGGAATCAAACCTGTTCTGACCATGCGGCTTGAGTCTGGCTTTGGCTGGCGAGACTGGAGACGCCAACATTCCCCCAAGCAAGCAGAGCCTCAGGCAGAGCTTGGTATTTTACTTTTCTGGAGTATCATTGGACATGCTGACTGACAATAAGCTCTTGTTGAGTCAGCAGCCTCTTTTGCAAGATATCTAAGAAGGCCCCATGAGTGAATTGAAGGCCTCAGGCGTGCTCCCTAACTGAGCAGAAAGAAGGCTGCAAGCATTGTCCCCAATGCCATCGATCAAACAGCAGCAGTGGCTGTTTGAAATAAAGGCCTCCTCATCTCTCCTCCTTCTTCACCACTATTGATTTCTTCTTTTTCCCAGAGCTCTTGCTCCTGGAACTGGTAGCATGGCTAACTCTGGGAATCTGATCCCAAAGGACCATGGTCCTTTAGGAATTCATGGAGACTAGTCTATACAATACACATCCCAGCCAGTAAATATTTGCATTGCTAAGATAGTTTTACTACTAGTAACTCCACCTGGCTGAATGAAATAAATAAAGGCACTTTGCTACTAGCAATACGAGGTAGCACTTGGTCTGGACTGAAATAGATAGTGACCATCTTGGTCTATCCAAATTTCAACTAAATTTTATATTAGATACTTAATTGTATTTTTTATTTACATATTAGTTGAACTTTTGCCTTCATCCCTCTCATCTCTCTCTGATAGAACCTCCTACATAGCCACTTCTTAAAGAATGGATTTATACCACAATTACTCTCAGGTGCTCCCTAATCCTCTCAATCTTTCTCCTACCTATCCATCAATTATTTCTTCTGTCTTCTGCTCGCCTCTCCATCTCCTTCTTATGGCTCTATATCACTTTTTCTTCCTATTATTGACACTCCCTCATTTTCTCCCCTCATACCAACAACTTCAACCCCCCTCCTTATCACCCCTTCTTTATTATCCTCACTTCTTCCCCATCATGTCCTCCATCCTTTCATCAGCTCTTGAGCTTCACCTTTTTCTTCCTCTCCTTCATCCCTCTCCTCTCTCTCTGAAAGAACCTCACCCTTGTTTCCGCCCTGCCATCTCTTCTCTGTCCCACACTCTTCAGCTATTTCTCCTTCTATCATCTGGAGATATTACTTCCAATCCTGGCCTCCTAGAATTTTCTCTCACTTCCATGACAGTTCCTCATGCAACTGCTCCAATCTCATTCATATCCCTCTCCTTTCCCTGTCCTCTCTCCCTTTCTCATGCGCCTTGAGGAACGCACACTCCACATCTAATAAACTTGCATTTATTCATGATCTCTTTATCTCTAAAGCCCTCCATCTTCTGGCTCTAACTGAGACCTGGCTCCTCCCTGATGACAGCTTCAATTGCTGCCCTCTGTCATGGCAGCTACCAATTCTCCCACATGCCTCATCCCATTGGCCGTGGTAGCGGTGTTGGGTTTCTACTCTCTCATTCCTTCTAATTTCAATCTCTCTTTCTTCCTCAGTCTCCCTTCTTTCCTTCCTTTGAAGCCCAATCCATCTGCCTTTTTAATCCATTACTTCTCCAGATAGCTGTTATCTATTGACCCCCAGACAAGTCTACCTCTACATTTCTGCTTGCTTTTGCTCATGACTTTCCTTCTTTATGAATTCATCCTCCCTTTTAAGCTCCTTTCCCTTACCTCCTCATTCAACCTCCAGCTTTGTTCTACTGCGCCCACTCACCAGCACGGTCACTGCCTTGACCTTGTTTTTTCTCTAATTGTTCACCCTCTCATTTCTGTACTTCAGTTCTTCCCTCATCTGACCATCACATGCTAAGTTTCATTCTTTATCACTCCCCACCTCAATTGCACCCAGGTTCTTACAACCTCTTTAGAAATCTTCATGCTATCGACCCATCGGATCTCTCCACTATTGTCTCATCACCTCTTTCCTCTGCTTTGTCATCTAAGTCTGTTGATGAGGCTGTAGTTTCCTATAACACTGCACTCTCATCTGCTCTGGATGTTCTTGCTCCATTCATGCCACATCCTGTACCCTTGCTGACTTTTTTCACTTCAGATTCATACTTGCCTCTTTCCAGTCAGCAATAGCACTCGCCAAGCAAAACTACTATGTCCATCTGATGAACTCTCTTGCCTCTGACTGTCACTGTCTCTTTACAACTCTCAACTCTCTCCTCAAGGCACCTCCGACTCCTCCTTCCCTTTCTGCCCAAACCAAGCTGACTATTTCCATGACAAAGTCCACAAGATTACACACCAATTCCCCATGAGATCAGCTTAATCCCCTCTTCCCCCTTCTCACTCCCAACTCTGCCGTTCAACCTCTGCTACCCTTTTTTTCTTTCTAAGATCTCCACTGAGGAAACTACTTGTCTTCTTTCCTCCTCTAAACTTACCATCTGCTCCTCTGCTCCTGTCCCCACCTTCTTAACTCCATCTCCTCCACTGTCATCCCTTCCATCTCTCATATTCTCAACATATTGTATGTATCTAGCTCACCATGAAATCATTTATACTGTGGCAAGGTCAGCCATCCAGAGCATGGGGGAGGTGAAAAGCATAAGGAATTCACCCTAATCAAGGGGCCTCTGTTAGGTGTGCAGGGTCAGAAGGCCAGAGCCACGTTTCAAAAGCAGAAAAACCCCAGCTGGAATAGGTTTCAGGAAATGCTTGACAGAGTAAGAGGGGGAGATTGCAAGCACGAGGACCAAAGCCCTTACTCTAACAAGTGCACTGATTATTCTAAGTTCAGAAGGCAGGGAGATTACAAACACCTGGGAGAGAAAGAGGTGGGGTTGGATCCCAGTGAGTATAAACCCTGGCTAGATTATGGAGGGAGGAGGAGCAGCAGAGGAAGCCAAAGGAGCAGCAGAGGAAGCAGAAGAAGCAGATGGAGAGAGGAACAGAGTCCAGAGTAGCAAGGACGATGGAATGCTGGAGAAGCCAGAGCAGGTGCTAACTCCTGGAGAAGGGCTGAGCTACCCAGAGCTGAGAGAGCTGTTTTCCCTGAATCAGGTTGGCAACAGGGGTGGAAGCCAGGAATTGGAGAAGCTTTCAGACCACCAGAGAGAATGTCAGCTGAGCAGTCTGATCAAGTGAGTGAGTCAGAGCCCATGTAATTGGGAGAACCAGAGCCAGAGTTGGGGGAAGAAGATATGTTTATGGATTGTTCTTTATGTCAAGCTTTAGAATTGAAGTGTTGAAGAAAAGCCAGCCTTGAAAGAATTGTTCCTCTTGCAAAGGTAATCTTAAGGCATTAGCAGTAAGGAGGTAAATTCCTGTGTGTTTTGGAAAGGGAATTTACTACCACATAAGCTTATAAAGGAAGCTGTGTTTCATGCCTGATTATCAGCTGTGTTAGAACTCTGCAACAGCAAGAAAGCTAATTGGCTGCTTTAAGAGTTTGTGCTTTGCTCCTGTTTTATATGAAAAGCCTGCTAAGAGTTTTGAGGACATTTTGAATGCTTATTTCATATTCACCTGGAAGTGTAGCCCAGAGAATTGAGGCTGTTGCTCCTGTTTTATATGAAAAGCCTGCTAAGAGTTTTGAGGACATTTTGAATGCTTATTTCATATTCACCTGGAAGTGCAGCCCAGAGAATTGAGGCTGAGTGAAGATAAGCTGCCATAGTAGAATTAACCCTGTTTTCTTTGTGCTATGATCAACAAAGGACTATAAGGAAAGTGGCACACTGTTATCTGTGGAAAGGCTAAGCTTCTACATTTAAGAGGACTTTGAAAGCCATTGTTGAGTTCTGTTTGTTTTTGCCACCAGTTTGCTGAACCTTAAGCAAAAGCCTATAATTTATCCTGTTGATGGAACTTTGAACCTGATCTGTTCTCTTGTGTTTAAAATAAACTTTTTCTGTCATAAGCCTTACCCTCGGTTTGCCTCAACTACAATCCTTTTTTACTTGAAGCATAAATATAGCTGATAGAGGAAAGATACATCAACCACCATGCCCTCAACAACTAGAGACTAGTGGTTTTGGCGTTGTGCTTGTGACAATACATTACACACACACATACGCTGTTGATTTAATCATTGCATGCCCACTCCCACGCACACTGCCACGTGATTTGTTTGATGTGTTAATCGCTTTGATTCCAGGATAAAGCGGTATATAAATCCTTTTAAATAAATAAATAAATATTGCTCTCCACTGCAACTATCCCAGCAGCATTTAAGCATGCTGTGGTCACACTTCTCCTTCACTAGCCCCCCTACTTGTCCTTCTAATTATCAACCCATCTCCCTCCTCCCCTTCATTTCTAAACTACTTGAATATGCGGTTCACTGCCAATGCCTTGACTTTCTCTCCTCTCAAGCCCTTCTGGATCCACTACAATCTAGCTTTTGTCCTTTACATTCTACTGAAACAGCTCTTGCCAAAGTCTCCAGTGGCCTGTTCCTGGCAAAGTCCAAGGGCCTTTATTTAATCCTCATCCTTCTTGACCTTTCTGTTGCTTTCAACACTTGACTACCACCTTCTCCTTGACACCTTGTCTTTGCTTGATTTTAAGGGCCCTGTGCTATCTTGCTTCTCTTCTTATCTCTTCCATCACTCTATCAGTGTTTGTTATAGTGGATCCTCCTCTACCGCTATCCCACTCTCAGTTGGTGTACAAGAGTCTGTCTTGGGCCCACTCCTTTTCTCTCTCTAAACCAAGTCCCTTGGTGTACTCATCTCCTCCCATGGTTTTCAACATCATTTTTACGCTGATGACTCTCAGAGCTATTTCTTTATACCTGATATCTCGCTGGCAATCTAGGCCCAGATCTCTGCCTGTCTATTTGACATCGCTGTCTGGATGTCTCTCCCAGCATTTGAAATTGAACATCACAAAAACCAAGCTTCTTATTTTTCCCCCTCAACCCACCTCCCCCCTTCCTCCTTTCTCAATCTCTGTGGATAATACTCTTCTACTCCCTGTTTCCTCAGCCCGCAACCTTGGGTTCGACTTGACTCCTCTTTCTCCTTCTCCACACACATCCAATTAATAGCTAAAACATGTCGTTTCTTTCTCTATAACATTAGCAAAATTTGCCCCTTCCTTTCTGAACATACTACTAAGATACTTATCCGCTCTTTAGTCACTTCTCGTATAGACTATTACAACCTCTTCCTTGCTGGTCTCACTCCAAATCATCTCTCTCCCCTTCAATCTGTTCAAACTCAGTTGTACGGCTAATCTTCTGCCAGCCCCGATATGCTCATATAACCCCTCTTCTCAAGTCACTTCATTGGCTCCCCATCAGTTTCCGTATCAAGTTCAGACTTCTCCAACTGACTTATAAGTGCACTCATTCTATTGCTCCTCACCACATTTCCTCTCTCATCTCTCCCTATTAGGGTTACCAACTTTTTCACTGAGAAAAACCCGACACCTATGGCTCGCCATGCTCCACCCATTCTCCGCCCCTAGTCCCACCCCTGCCCCGCCCCCAGCCTCACCCACAAAAATTACCGAGGATACGTGTAGGCTAACTTCCTTGGTCAGATAATAATTAAACTGGGAACCCAAAATCCAAACATGAAATGTACAACACTGGAGAAATAAAACTATAAAGTAATTTCCTCTTGCACTAAACAAAAACGCAAAGATGTTATCAATACACACTTCCCAGACCAAACATATTCCAGCTAATAAATTCAAAATATTTTTCTACCTTCTGTTTGGGCGTTTTATTTTTCAGTTGCAATTGCTCCAGTCACTTTCTTCTGGTTTCTTCGTGTCTTCTGCGAGCTATCCATTTGTCCTTTCTTTTCTTTTAGATGTTTTCCATTCTCTCTCTATTTCTGCTTTAACATACTGATTGTTTCCCTTTTGCTCTTTCCCCCAATTCTTTCCTTATTCCTTTATCATCCATTTAAATTTCACCCTTATTTATTATTTATTTTATTTTATTACAGTTTCTTATATACCGCGCTATTCGGCATCAGCGCGGTTTACAATATAACATAACTACCATACGACAAGGTGTCTGGTTTTACATTGAACAGGGAAAAGAAACTTGGATAACTGGGTTAACTATATATATGAACTATTTACACTGCAGGATAGGTAAAATCAGGTCATAAGTAAGGGGGCATCTCTAGAGGGGTGATTTCTTGAGGGATATCTAGTCTCAAGCCCCTCACTCTCCCAATACCCAGCCCATCATAGACTTTTCTTCCACACAAAATATTTTTCCCCTCTCCACTCATTCCCCATCTATTCTAGTCCTCCCCCAAAATCAGTTCCCTTATAGTTCTAGACCCACCCAGCATCCACTCCCTTCTAATCCCATTCTCCCATGCCCCACATCAGCCCATTTCCAGTCCTATTCCAGCTTTTCATCAGCCCATTTCCAGTGCTAGCCCTCACATCACAGACCATTTCCAGTCCTAGCCTCCCCCCAATCACAGCCCATTTCCAGTCCAAGTCCCCCATCACAGCCTATTTCCAGTCCTAGCCCCCCCCCCATCACATCCCATTTGCAGTCGGAGTCCCCCCACACCATCACAGCCCATTTGTAGTCCTAGCCCCCCTAATCACAGCCTATTTCCAGTCCAAGTTCCCCCTCCCTCCACCATAGCCCATTTCCAGTCCAAGTCCCCCCCCCCCATAGCCCTTTTCCAGTCCAGGTCCCCCTCCCCATCACAACCCATTTCCAGTCCATGTCCCCCCCCCCCCATAGCCCTTTTCCAGTCCAGGTCCCCCTCCCCATCAAAAACCCATTTCCAGTCCATGCCCCCCCCCACATAGCCCTTTTACAGTCCAGGTCCCCCTCCCCATCACAGCCCATTTCTTTCCAGTCCAATGCCCCCCCCATAGCCCTTTTCCAGTCCAGGTCCCCCCCCTCACAACCCATTTCCAGTCCAAGTCCCCCTAATCACTGCCTATTTCCAGTCCAAGTTCCCCCTCCCTCCGCCATAGCCCATTTCCAGTCCAAGTTCCCCCCCCCCATAGCCCTCTTCCAGTCCAAGTTCCCCCCCCCCATAGCCCATTTCCAGTCCAGGTCCCCCTCCCCATCACAACCCATTTCCAGTCCATGTCCCCCCCCCAGCCCTTTTCCAGTCCAGGTCCCCCTCCCCATCAAAACCCATTTCTAGTCCATGTCCCCCCCCCCATAGCCCTTTTACAGTCTATGTCCACTCCCATCACAGCCCATTTCTCTCCACTCATATCCCCCCCCCCATAGCCCTTTTCCGGTCCAGGTCCCCCCCCCCCACCCATCACAACCCATTTCCAGTCAAATTCCCCCCTCCTAGCCCTTTTCCAGTCCAGGCCCCCTCCCCCCATCACAGCCCAGGCAGTCCTTGGCCTACCCCCCCAAAACCGCGGCTGTCTGAGGCTTTAGAGGGAGCCGGGGAAGCCCGCGCGAGGCCCCGGCTCCCTCTGAACAGCCACCAGCGTGAAGAGCCTTTTCCTTCATGCTGGCGGCTGTTCCTGTGAAGCCGCGAATGCTGGGAAAGGTTAAAGTGCATTGCCTTTAACCTTTCCCACCAATCGCGGCTTCACAGGAACAGCCGCCAGCGTGAAGGTAAAGGCTCTTCACGCTTGCGGCTGTTCAGAGGGAGCTGGGGCCTCGCGTGGGCTTCCCCGGCTCCCTCTGAAGCCCTCCGGGTTGGGAGAAAAGCCGCTTTTTTTGCTCTGGCCGCTCCCCATCTTGCAGCCAGAGCAAAAAAACCGGCTTTTCAAGGGCCGGTTTTGCCTCTGCGCCGGCAGCCGGCCTGGCCATGGAAAAACCGGCCAGGCCGGCTGAAAACCGGCCAGTTGGCAACCCTACTCCCTATACCCCTCCTTGTGAAGTCTGCTCTTCTGATGGATTGCTTCTGTCTGTGTCCTTTTCTTGCACTGCCATCTCCAGACTTTGATCCTTTCACCTTGCTGCTCCTTATGCCTGGAGAAACTACCTGAGTCTGTACATCAAGCTTCATCCCTGGCTCTTTTCAAATTTATTTATTTATTTAACAAGTTTTTTATACCGCCTTTTCCTTCAATCAAAGCGGTCACAAGAAACACAAGGTATAAACAAGGGAAACATAAACAGTATAGACATGACAACATATGGTAATGTAGGAAAAATAACAAGGGTTAACATTATAGTGGATTATTTATAAAGTATATACAATAGATGATATCTTAGTCATTTGTTGATCCATAGTGCTCAATGAAAAGTAAAGTTTTTAATTGCTTACGAAAGTCACTTAAAACATCAATTGCACGTAAATCAGGAGGGAGAGAGTTCCAAATCAAAGGGGCAGCCAAAGAAATTGCTCGTTGTGATGTACATTTGCGTGATTTAGCGAAGTTTCTTGGGGTATTGAGGGTGTTTGAGGTGGATAATCTTCTAGGTCTGTTGCTGGTATCACGGGATAAGAGGGCATGGAGGCTGGTTGCAGAACTGTTGTGCTTCATTTTGAAGATGTTTATGATTAACTTATACTTTATGCGAAGGGTTATCGGGAGCCAGTGGAGATCTTTAAGGATGGGGGTAATGTGGTCATGATTTGTGGAACCGTTAATTATTCTGGCTGCTGTATTCTGTGCCATTTGAAGAGGTTTGAGAGCATGTTTTGACAGCCCATTGTAGATAGAGTTGCAAAAATCCAGAATGGGGGTAATAAGTGCCTGGCAGACTGTACGAAAGTGTTCATAAGAGATAAGAGGCTTGAGGCGTCTAATTATTTTCATTCGGTAATAAGCGCTTTTAACAGTTTTCTTTAAGTGAGATCGTAGGTCTAGCTTCTTATCGAGGGTTACCCCGAGGTATCTTACCTCATCCTTAATTGGAATCTCAGTACTGTTGCATGTGATGTATGGTGGGGGATTAAAGTTGGTGTTTCTAGTGACAATAAGTGCTTCAGTCTTCTTCAAGTTTATTTGAGGCTGCTTTTGGATCCTGATCCACTTAGTCTCCTATGTGTCTCCTTACCTTTCCCTAGTTGTATCCTTGTCCTCCGCTGTTGTACTGTCTGTCTTAACTAGATTGTAAGCTCTGATGAGCAGGAACTGTCTTTTACATGTATCTGTGGAGAGCAACTTATGCCTTGTAGTGCTATATAAATGACCAGAAGTAGTAGTAGTAGTCTTTTGGGTACCGGTCCTTGCTCGAACCACTAGGCTACCCATCTGCTCTTTGTTTGTGTTAGTTTTTATTTAATTCCAATTATTATTTGAATCTTGACAGCAAAGGCAGATTAGGAAGGCAATATGGCTACTTTTCAGCAAAGTACAGGCTATTGGGACTGGGTCGCTGTAAAGCAAAAGACAATATTTTTGAAGCCAATCTCAAACTCCTGTTCTGCCCTTAAGCTAGTTTAGTCAGAAAATGCTATGGAAAGAAATGAATAAAAATTCCACATTTTTAAACAAAATTATCTTTTCTGGGCAACTTTCTGCCTTCTTTCTCATAGAGAAAAAGAAAAATGTTTGTGAGAGAGATGCTTTAAACATTTACTAATATTTGCAATTAATGTACATAAAGATTAGCATTTTAGGAAATTACAATAGTATATATAATAATATTTCCAGCATTATGTCTAAAAAAGAGTAAATATATCTTCTTGAGTCATCCTGAAATAAGCTAAAAAAGGGGCCCTTTTACTAAACTGCAGTAAAGCTTTGCACTTACCACTCAATAAATGCCTGAATTACCATGTATTAAGTGCAAATCCCGTGAGGTAAATGCTAACATGACAGAACTGCAAAGCGCAGTCCAGGGCCATATTTTCCAGCCCATTCTAGGGTATGCAGGTAGTATGTGAATTAGCAGGCACTATCATGCCAGTGTGGGAACCACACTGCACATGAATGCACATGGTAAATGCTTATGGCATATTAGTAAAAGTGTTACATTACTACAGATTACAGCAGAGATTTCATTTAGGTTTTCTGAAACCTACTTCAAGCCATTTTAAGATGGACTCCCGATCGAGACCCTGATCAGCATCAGCTATAGGGAGCAGAAGGTAAGCCCCTCCTGCTCCCCACCACCAAGGCCAATCAGGGCCTCCTCAGGACATTTAAAATGAAGTGTGCCTTTTCACCGCCACATGGACTCCCGATCGAGACCCCGATTGACATCAGCTGTACGGAGCAGAAGGTAAGACCCTCCTGCTCCCCACTGCCAAGGCCAATCAGGGCCTCCTCAGGATATTTAAAATCAAGTGTGCCCAGGCATGCCCGTGCCTGATGGGCCCACACATGAGCCATAAGCAGAGACCAGCAGACACCAACAGTACATCGTTAAAACCCTTGCATAGTCAACAGCACAAAAAAGCATAGCAGACAAGCAACACCAACATAAAGCGCCCGTCACCTGAGACAACACCCCTCATGCAGGAAACCAATACCCAACTCGCTGAAGACACCACACTCACCGCCCAATGCTCTACATATGCTTAAAATCTTCAGTGGTGATACTTACCATCCTCTACTTCCTCCTACCCCTGACCATGGCAACAACCTATAGCAATAACATTCCTACTTTTTACAGACCCAGACACCTCATCCCAAACACAAACCTCAAGCCACCATACACCAAGTCCCTAAGCCGTTTGCTTGACATCAGACCTACTATGCAACAACTATCACCTAAGCAGAAACAACCCCACCCTCCCATCAAATGCTCTCTAATAAATGCCTGCTCCATCCGCAAGAAGACTCCCATAATACTGGACTATATACTCAGTAACATAATCAACCTTATGTTCATCACTGAAACATGAATTTCTTCAACAGACAATATTCTCCTAAAACAGATACTACCTCCTCACTTTAAACTCTTCAACTGCCCAAAAGCAAACAGAAAAGGAGAAGGCGGAAAAGCTTGACCGCCTCACAATCTCCAACAGCGACCTCACAATCTGCTTCACATACCGGACGCCATCCTCAAAGACAGATAACCTCACAGAACTCCTCGACGAGGCTTGTACACAGTCTACTACCAACAAACACTCCCTCCTCCTCTGAGACAATGACCTCAAATCCACCTCAGATAAGCAAGCCTTGACCTTCACCAATATCATGGAAGCATTTCATTTACATCAGCTCATCAAGGAACCCACACATAACAAAGGAGCAACCCTAGAACTTATATTTGCATCCAGCCAAATCCCAACAACCCAATTCAACATTCAAACCATGCAGTCCCTTGGTCCAACCATGCAATGATATCCTTTACCTACCAGCAGGATTGCTCATTCTGCACCTCCCACAGCAACACTCAACCACGCATTGCTTCAAATCTTTCAACAAGCAAACCTTCTTGAAAGACATCTCCCCTCTCCTGGACCCTGACACCCAAGACCTGGACAGCATAATTCTCTACTGGAACACCATGATATCCAACGTCACCACCTACTCATCACGACAACCAATGGTCCACCCAAACCACTCACAACCACCATGGCACTCTCAAAAAATCAGAACCAGCAGATGAGAACTCAGGACCATCAAACGAAAATGGAAAAGAACACGAGACAGGTAAATCAAGGATCACTACAGCTCAAATCTGACTGAATACTGTAACCTCATCCAAAGCAGCAAAAAGGAATATTATACTAACATAATTAAGAAATCCCTCAACTGACCCAGAGAACTATTCTCCATAGTCTTCACCCTTACAAACGATCCCACTGCAATAAACACCAAACCACAACTTGACCCACAGATCATGGCAAACATTTTACACAACAAACACTCCCCCCAACCCCAACTCCCCACCCCTCTGCCTCACCACACCCATACGATGAGCCAATTCATGCCCACAGCTGGGACAACTTCAGACTATCTCAGCCTGCAAACTCACAGACATCATCAAAGATATCAATACCACCACCTCACTGCTTGACCCATGCCCAGTCTCCTGGATAAAATCACTTTGAGCAGAGCTATCCACAGCAATACAAAAGATCGTCCACACCTCCCTGCAACAAGGATACCTACCCCCTGCTCTAAAACAAACTCTATCAGACCCATCCTCAAGAAACCGTCTCTTGACTAATTAGACCCAAGCTCATATCGCCCATTAGCAAGCATCCCCTTCCTAGCAAGTGCAATGCCAACTCCATTACTACGTCGATACCCACGCACTCCTTGATCTCCAACAACATGGTTTCTACCCCCAGCATGGCATACATACCCTCCTCACTGCATTCTTTGACAAACTAATCAAAGGCCGTGACAAACTACATCAAGGTTTCACAATGATTTTCCTTGACATCAGCGCAGCTTTTGACTCGATCTCACACAACACACTACTCACCAGACTGAAGAACATGGGCCTTCGCAACAGCACCCTGACCTGATTCTTATCAAACCTCACTGACAGACAACTCCAGGTAAAAATTGGCTCCCTCAAATCCAATCAGTTCAGCATAAACCAAGGTGTATTCCAAGGATCAGTCCTGTCAGCACTTATTTTCAACATCTACATAAAACCCATCTGCGACCTATTCAGAAGTTTCAGCACTTCCACCTATGTGCAGATGACATTATGTTCTACACCCCCTTTCACACACTAGCTTCGGACTTCTCCAACATCTCAGATTGCTTCTCAGTCATCATCAACCTCCTCGGAAGTCTAAACCTAAAAATAAACAGCAAAAAGACAGAGGCTGTACTGGTCACAAGAGATACCTCCTTCTCCCCACCAACAAAGTTAACACTCCAAAACTACGAAATCATGATAAAAGATGAAATCAAATACCTAGGCATAACCCTCAACAGGAACCTCAAAATGCACTCCCACATCAAGAAAGCAGCCAACATTGCATACCTCAAGATGAAATCACTACAACCCCTCCGACCCTTACTACAACACAATGGTTATAAAACTGTTTTCCAAGCCATCATAACACCCCAAATAGGGGTGACCTACATGGAACGGTGGGTATACCCCTAAACAAAGGCATGGGGAGGGGCAATCTGCATGGAGTGGCAGGTGCACCTACTCTTGCTGCCTTGCTGGGCAGACTAGATAGACCATGCTGGTCTTTATCTGCCATCATATACTATGTTACTATGTAATGTTACTACGTTACCCCGCCTAGACTATGGCAACATCCTATAGCAAGGGCTCCCAAAACATCCTCTCTAACCCCTCCAATTAACCCAAAATATGGAAGCCAGAATACTAACAGGCATATCAAGACTCCAGAATATCACTCCCACCCTCAAGAGCCTACATTGGCTACCATTAGTACAAAGAACAAAGCACATGGTGATCCCGACCACCCGCAAAACTATACATATCTTATCTGCATCCTGCCTCAATCCACTGATCTGAAGAGCCCCCACTACAAGAGAAAGAATATCATCCATCCCAAAATTTGCTAGTCATCCCTACGCTCAAGACAAAATACACCCAGCAAACAAACAATAGAGCCCTTCTTCGCCTCCTCAATCTCGAACTCACTCCATCTGGAACTCTCTACCTAATGAGCTGAGAGCAGCTCAGGACATCAATGACTTTAGAAAGCAACTGAAAACATCTTTGTTTATAGAACACTACAGTCATGCAATTAACTAACTTAATTTGTCTGGAATGTAAATCATATACATATTGTATAATAGCTCACATTATAGTATAGCTCACTATGTAGATAATGCAACTCACTCTAACACATTATACCATAACTTTAACTTTTATTTCTTTACATTTTCTCACTAATACTCTTAATATCTTTGTTTGTAAGACCGCTTTGATTGTATGATAAGGCGGTATAGAAATCCAATTAAATAAATAAAATAAATAAATAAATAAATACGCTCTGCTCAGACAACCCAAGACTCAAGAAGCTACTAGAGACACACCTATTCATTGAGTACTATGGCACCAATGAAATTCCATAACACTCTAGAAAATAATTTTCTCCATTCCTCTAAATAAGTTACCCCTGTTTCTGTTAACTCCAAGTTATACTTTCTTATGTTCTATGTAACTGTTTCTCATTTGAGATTGTTCTCTGTAAACCACCTTGGCCCTAAGGTGGTATATAAAACCTGTTAAATAAATAAATATTGCATTTTGGATAACAGCAATTCTTTTGGTCATTTAAAGTTGGTTTTCCAATGATTTCTTAAACTTATTATGAAGGTAAAATAAGACCATTTTATTTCATTATTGAGAGGATAGGAGAGACCTATCAGCATAGGTAGTACCAACTTTGCCTGCCATTAGTTGCCCTTATCATGATAGGGTAAAATTAGTGAGATAATCAAGTCCTTTTGTACACTGTGCTTTAATTTGAGCCAAGGGCACTGATCTCTTCATCTGATAACAAGCTGCTGACATCATCATTGGGGCAATGGGAGCACAGGATAAAGAGTGCCAGAGGCGTGCCTGTATAAATTGGAGCGAGAGATAGGGAGTGAGATGTAGAAGGATGAAGGATTTGGGGATTTTATGATTTTATTTATTCATTTATTTTAAAAATGTGATAATCTGCATGCTAATATGGTGGAGTACAATAAACACTCAATCATGATCAATGCACAAACATTCATATTAAAATACTATAACAAATAAAAATCACTCTCATTCCATTTAACAATGGCATTTAAAATTTAATATACCAGTCAGCAATGGGAAAGCCTGTTTGAAAAGATAAGCCTTCAATTTACGCCGAAAAACCAACAATTCTCAGATTTTTCTTAATTCAATACCGGTGCACTCATGGAGAACATTCTATTCTTCAAGGTGTAAAAATGTAACTTTTTGAATGAAGGAACATCGAGGAAGTTAGCATTTTGCAAATGCAAAGATCTACTTAGCAATATGTGCACAAAAGACATGAAAGGCTAATTGGAGCCAGATGATGTATACACTTAAATACAATAATTAATAACTTACATTGCATTCTGTGGAGGAATAGCCTAGTGGTTAGAACACTGGCTTGGTAACCAAGCAACCAGGGTTCAATTCCCACTAGCCCTCCTTGTGGCCTTGGGCAAGTCACTTAACCCTCCATTACCTCAGAAAAAAGGCCTGGCAATCTACTTCCAGTGACACTGCCAAGAAAACTCAGGAGCTTCTGCATCACCAGGAGTAAGGACTGACTCAAAGGCACACATTGCATTTACATTATTGCATTGTATTCTGTACTTTATAGGTAACTAGTGCAAATTAAACAATTGTAAAGGCACATCTGCTGATCTGTTGCAACCTATTAAAAGATGTGCAACAAAATTTTGTACCAATTGTAGTGGACAAATTGAACTTGCAGGAAGGCCTAACAATGTACTATTACAGTAATCAAAGACAGACAAAACCAGTGTCTAAATAACTGTACGAAAATTTGCAGGAGTTAGAAAAGTTTTAAAACATTTTATCATATGCAACTTGTAATAAGCTGCCTTTACTAGCTTCTGAATATGTGACTTAAAACTTAGTTGAGTGTCGAGCTGGATCCCAAGATCACATACTACAGACTTTACAACAAAATTCTCAATATTCTGATTACAAGTAATAGAAAATGGTTCTGGTAAACTCCACAAAAGATATAATACCGAGGGTTTATTTACATTCAGTGCCAACGTATTCTCAAACATCCATGTGTGAAAGGTATTAATACAAAACAAGACATTTTTTAACGATTGAGATATAGGAACAATAAATTGTACATTGACTGCATACATTCAATAAGTTACATCTAAAACATCAAAGATCTTATAAAGCAGTGCTATATATTCAGTATATAAATATTACATAACATAGCCTATAACGCAGACCCCCTGAGGCACTTCAGTTTTCAACATGCAACAAGGGGGAAACACCACCAGATGATCACACTTGTATTTGACTCTCATATAAGAAAGATGGAAACCAAGCTAGTACAACACCTTTTGCATCAGCCCTTTCAAGACGCATACTCAAAATATAATGATCAATAGTGTCAAACACAGACTAAATATCTAACATCACTAACAAATAAGACCCTCTCTTTATCAAATCAAGATATCAAATTTCCATCATGGTTAGCATAAGAGGTTCAGTATCATGATTCAATCAAAATCCAAACTGGAAATCAGACAAGATATTCTTTGCATCAATAAACCACTGAAGTTGTAACAATTTTATTTTTCTGTTACCTTAGATAAATATGATAAAGATGCAATTGGATGATAATTGGACGGATCAGACTTAGGACCCGAGGTATTCTTGATCAATGGAAAAACAGAAGCTTTCTTCAAATAAGTAGGCACTACAGCTTGTGAGAGGAAAACATTTACAATCGCAGCAATAGGCTTCTTCAATGAATCTTTCAAAGATTTAAAGATTCTAATAGAGCAAGATTCTAGATGACTATGGGGGTCATTCTGTCCCGTGAACAGCAGGGATAGACGTTCCACTGCCGGCCCCGGCAATGTCTTCCCCATATGAAGAGCAGGTTTGTACGGGGAGGCCTAGATGGGGGCGGGAAAGGGGCGTTCTGGAGGTGGAGCAAGGACAGGGCATGGGCGGGCCGTGATCCCAGACGTACAGGGCTAATTTTGAAGTTGGTCCTGTGCGTCCAGGGCCTCGAATCTAGACAGGGGATGTATTCCACTTTTGACAGGTCGGGCTGTGGGAAAAAAACAACTTGGTCAGTGGCCGGGGTTTGCAGCTCCGGAATGGAGCTGCGGTGCCACAGCGACAGGATGCCATGGCACTTTGGCTTCATTCAGGAGCCTAGTTGAGGTAGCCAGGTATGTGGCTGGGCATGCAGGCCAATCAGAATTGAGGCTGCACGGCCTGTGTGGAATTGGCCTCCACAAATATTATTTAATGTAGTCAAGACCTCAACTACCTAGGTTTCAGAAAAGGTATCAAATGTTGACCAATGTGCTAACTCTAAAACTGATGTTTCAGCCAGTGTAACTGCAATAGACGAATCAGAACCTTTAAAGGAAGCTGGAATTGACTGAATCTTGTTGTAATGAAACTCCAAAAATGTTTGAGGATCAATTTCCTTATTCACAGAATTTATGTTAGATGGCAAGGTTAATCTTTTAACCACAGCAAATTATTTACAGAACCTAATCGTTCAGTAACTTGTGAATTATAATAACATTTTTTAATTTCATCAATCATGTTTTCATACCAAGCAGCTAATTCCCAGCATTCTTGTCTCAAAACTAGATTGACTGTATCTCTAATAAAGCTCTTAATGTCGTAATTGTCTTCTAAGACCTAGCAAGTCAGAAGAAAACCATGGTTCGGTGCGGCTCTATAATGAGGCGGAGTGAGGCGGTTGCCTCAGGCGGCAAATTTTGAAGGTGGCAAAAATGCCCCCAAAACAGCCGCCTCACTCCGTCTTCAAAAGTTTTAAAAAATAAAAACAAGCGCACAAGTTGATTCCACTGTCGAGTCCGCTTCTCGGCAGTGGCAGATTCATCCTCTCTTTTCTCTGGCGGCCACGGCTGTGCTAGAGATCTTCAGTTTAAATAAAAGTGAAACCGGTTCAGAGCCTTCCCGTCTCTGTGAAGGAACCCCTGCAGCTGCATCCCGCCCCCAAAGGAAGTTATTGTGTGATAAAGTGACATTATCGCGCGATAACGTTACTTATCACGCAATAATGGCCCCGGCAGCGTTAAGGCCCACAGAGGGTGGAGAGAGGGTGGAGAGACGGGGTCAATGGGCGGGGAGTGGGCGGGGAGAGGCTCCTACTACACTAACGCTGTGAAATGAAGGTCCGAAAATTAACAGGAGTGAAAACCTGGCATTAGAGGCACATTTGCAGGAGAGAGAAACGATTTCAGTGTCAGCAATGTACAGCAGAGTCAGGGAGCCCAAGAAAAGTGAGAGTAGTACTACATGTGCAGTAATAGCATAGTGCCCAAGTTTGATAGGGCACTATGGTGATGCTGCAAATGGGGTACAGGGGGCTGCAGGCGGGACATGCAGTGGGGAAGTTGGGGCACAATGTGGACTAGGCAGATGCCTAGGTGGCACATAGGAAGGCAGAAACTGAAAAACAGCAAGACAGCAACTGACCAAGGTCAACCATGCCAACGAGTGTGTGTCCTACAGTGTCCCAGGGGACAGTACCAAGCAGGTGCCCCAAAGGGCACATAGCATTGGCAGGCGTGCCAGGGGGAAGCGTGGATGTCTATGTAGGCACCCCTACCCCAGACCCCACACCATAGGCAGCTACCTATCGGCATACTGGATGGCCTGGGACTGCGCACCAACAGCACCACCGGCATAAGGACATGTCAGCATGGTGGTGGAGGGGTGCTGGTGGTAGAGGGGGTAGTGGCATCTGCCCACAGCAGACCAAGGCCAAGCCCTGTTTAGGTGGGTGGCGTGCAGTGCAACAGACAAGGTCTGTCTGAAGAACAGTCATGGTATCCCAAGGGAATAACTTGCCTCTGTGGCAACAGTTTGGTGCAGTACACACAGCCAGTGTTTTCAGGGGCTGTAGGTCACAGGTTCAAGTCCCAGCTGTGGCTCCTGCAGACCATGTCCCTATATTTTACCCTACAGAGCACATACAACATAAACATGTTCCTAGACCTATAGCATCAGCCAACAGGGTCACAAACACCTACAATCACAGGCTCCACTATCCAAAGCATCATGGAGAGTCAGGCTGTTGGGCCCAGTGCGGAACAGTAGTTACCACTACTAGCACCTGCATACCTTAGCACCGTCATAAACATGGAAACACACTCCACATATATCAAAACGTTGCTATGATTAATTTCAGATAACAAATCCTATATTAAACACAATTTGTTAACAGAGATTCATCATAGCAACCTTTCTGATATACGTGGAGTGTGTTTCCTTTTTCTTCTGACAGTGTTACCACCCTGGAGAGTGAACCTAACAATATTAAATACCTTAGCAATGCCTGCACTGTGCTCAGGACTGGTGTGGTGGGCAGGGCTGCCAACCACCTCTATCTTTGCACAATGCTGAAATAGTTGTGGGAATGTGTGTATATCTATCCAGTGTTTTCTGGCTCCCTACACCTTACTGAGCCCACAATGCTTACACTGTTTCCAGCGTTAGCCTGCCAATGTGCATAATGAGGAGCAAGGTATTGTGGGTATGGTCTGCACAGGGCATAGGGCAATGGCTGGGACATTGTAGTACTCGACCACCACCTGAACGGACAGGGTGGCCACAGCATGTCATGCTGGGAGGTCACTCTCACCCTGACTGAGCAGTGACCATGGCATGTCTAGGTTCCCACATAGTGCTATATATTATTTCTCTTAAGTGATATCTGTGAGTTCCCTTTTCTGGGGCCTAGTTACTGACATACCTGCTTGGTGTTTGTGCATATATCCTACTTCTGGATGCACATAGTTTCTCTAAGAACATGCACTATGTACTGGCTAGAAGACTGTCTGCAGTTAGCATGTGTATGGCTGGAACAACTTGCAAGGTGCAGACTGACTGTGCCCTCTGCTGTTCAAAGTCAGATTATGGTAGGGGCAGCTGAGCTCTTCCAGACCTACTGGCTGTCTGCCAGTGCCCTATGTGATATGTACAGATCTGCATTGACTACCCTGGAGGGTGCCCTTTCTCCAGCAGGGCTGGGGTTGATGGTCCCACAGCCCTTCATCACGTCTCCTCTACTCCCTCCATTGCAAAGATGTAGAGTGTGGTTCTGTTGGTGGCAGATCCTGTCCCCCACCCTTACCCAGAGAGGGTGGGTTGGTAGGTGGTGCTACATAATCCGCATGTGTGTCCAGACACCCCCCCCTGCTCTTATAAGCAAGTGACCATGGCAACCACACAGGATATGCACTATTCTGGGTGCACCATAGTCCACAAGGGCTAGATGGGACTGGGGAATACAGATGGACACAGGAGTATCCTAGGTGTGTCTGCAAGAACTACCTGTCACACACTGGCGCTGATGGGGACCAGCAGCACAGCCTATCTCAGCCAAGCTGGGTACTGCGGACCTGGTGCTGCGCGCCCCACCTCACCCTCAGGGTGAGCACAGGAACCGCACAATGTCACAGTCTGTAGCTACTCTGTGCCACTAACACACTCGGTCAGTTCCCCCTACCAGGCTGAGGTGCTATAGAGGCGTATACCCCATCCTGTGATCAGATGTAGACTGCTGTTCTGCATGTGCATTGCATCATGGGTACTGGTGGGTTTACCCTATCCTGGTAACCACAGCAGACATTTCATGCGGTGACCTGCAGTCGTTCTGTAACCAGCCAGTGCTGTGCTAAATGCTATAGAGGTGTAGCCCACTGGTTAATACAATGACTGCCCAGCCAGAAGTCATGGGTTCAATCCCTCAGAGTCTCATCTAATAAAGCTGTCCAAGGCAATCCCCTTTCCTGCCTGTAACAGTCAGACACATCTCTACAATCTGTGCTGCCAGCAAAAACACTCTCATCTCAGTGCCATAACCTAAGGTGCCTCATACGGCGCCCTATAGGGCACATTACAAAGTGCCTTGGCAGACAAGGCACTTTATAATGTGCCCTATGGGGTTGGTGTGCAAACAGCTTACATTTCCTCCACATTATCTAATTGGCTTTTTGGTTTGGTTCAGTCCCTGACTGGAGTTTTGAGAAAGACCCCTCCCCTTGCTCCGAGGAGGTTGGGGGTGGGGCCATCTTATCCCTCGCCTCAGGCAGCAGATTGTCTTGAGACACCCCTGCCATGGTTGATAACAAATCAAACTTTAAGGCACATATCGTTGCAATTGCAAAGGAGCAACCAAATCTAATGATTTATCAAGAGAGTATAACTAATGTTTAGTTGCTACAATGACATCCTGAGAAGCTAGATCATTTATATCCTTCAAATAAGGTTCCTGCATTTTTATTAAATCAGAGGCAGCAAAGGCCTTATGAAAGATATAGTATAAGACACTTCTTTGCATTCACCTAAGGTAGTAGAGATCTCTAGCAACTCCATACTAATGGAGACCCTTAACAAAAAATGATCCAACCAAGGAACTGGTTTAATCTGTATCTCCTCTGTATTCTGACACAAATTAGCTACACATATTAAATCCAAAGTTCTCCTAGCTTGTTGTGTAGGTGACTTAAACAATTGCGTAAATCCTAATGCTGAGAATGCGGTTAAAAAGAGTTAGTGATTTCTTCCTTCTCTATTTTAGAAAAATTTAAATTAAAATCACCTAAAACAATATTAGGCATATTAGGGAATGATCCTGTTAAGAAAAATTCAGATACCTTCTCAGAATACATTTCTAAAACTTCTGGCGGACATTACATCAAGCACAACACAAGCCTAGTTGCTTTAAGCACCAACAATTCACAATTTTTTATCGAGGAAGTGTCCAATTCTATTTCATTAAACTCAAGTTCTTTTCTAAATATAACAAGTAAACCACCTCCACTTTTTCTAACACATGGTTCTGAAATCCAATAATCGTGCTTGGTTATTTTTATATTATTTCATGCCTTGGGCTTTTTGATAAGGTATGAAACTTAAAAAAAAAGGAAATAAATAAACTAAAACCAAGACAAAATTTAAGCAACCTTGGTAAAGATACAGAAGACAGAAGAACAGACGGAGGAGTGGCAGGTAGAAGAAATAGGGGTAGGGGGAGTCCTGAGTGAATGCTCAATCATATGTTTAAAGGGGTCCCAAAACGTTCCCTCTTATTACCATGCCACCTTTTAGTAAAGTGCAGTAGGTTTTTGCTTTTAAGGGGGAGTGTTGTTATGTTATCTGACCCTTTGTACAATTTGCCATCGAACTGCACATTGAATAATATTCAGATGCAAAGCATGCAAAATGCACACAAAACAGCTCATTATTATTCAAATGAATACCACTATTTGGTAAATCACCATGGCTGACAGCATTGGGGCTTCTAACATGCAGCCTCATGCTCCTGGCTGCAACTTTAAAAGGACCACATGTTGTATAATGAGCAGATGATCTGTGAGTTCTCATGCTCCAGCACTACCAAGGATTGAGCCCCTCTAAATAAATCCCCCCTCCTACTGGTCTAGTGGGTACATAGATGGAAGTGACCTCAACTTGCGCCTATTTTGACTAACTCCAGGTTCAAAATCATACCCACAGGAGCAATAATACTACTAGGGGATTGTGGGTGCCATTTTGAACCTGGCATTGGCCCAGACAGGAGTGAGTTGGGGTCACTCCCTTCTGGGCCCCACCAAGAATTTGTTAAGATAGGCCTGAGAGGGCCTTAAGCAAGTGAGGGGTTGGATCAGGGTCCAAGAGGATGGGAGGTGTTATGTAAGGCAAGGCATTGATTATGCCTTTGGGGGAGAGTAGGATAGGAGAGGGGATTTAGTGGGGGAAGGGAGTCTGATCTTTGGTGATGTGGTTGGGTGCATCAGACTGTGTGTTAGAAGCCCGATGCTCTTGGCTGAGGAAATAACTCCACTTATAGCTGGAGCTATTTTTCCCTTTGACTAACGCAGTTTGCAGTGATTTACCATGGAGGTCACTAACCTGCATTACTGAGTTACTGTAGGAAGTTGACTCCCACAATTAACTAAGCTGTAGTATAATCTGAACACAGTTTAGGACAACTTTCCAGAACACCGACTCAACGGCACTTAATAACAATGGTAAAATCCAAGCCCCCTCAGTGCGACCAGTGCCAAAATTATGAAGCTGAAGCCACACGGCCTCTATGTTAATTGTTGTTGGTGTTCTCAACCTCTTCCCGTACAGTTAATGTAGACACTACACTTACCATTACGTTAACTGCAATGCACTTAATGCCGATGCACTTAATGCCACCTTCTTACTATACATGCTAAGTTTAGCCACCTATCAAATTTACAAAGCCTATTTCTGTAGGTAAAACATTATTTCATTCACAGAAATAGCTTTCAAAATTGTTTTTTTCAAAGGTAATTTTATAAAGCATACTCGTTTATGCAGTTTGAGTGAAGGCATTCCCAGGGGGTGTAGTTTAGATGGAGTTTCAATGTTTGTGCATGTTTTATAAAATACATATGTACGCGCAGTACATACGCACATTTTCAACTTCTGCGGGGCAGGTATAAACGTATGCAAGAGAATGTGTGTGTGACTAGGGCTCGTTCTGAGAACCTGTTTTGTAGAGGCACATAAGCGCCTCTGTTGCTTTTATAAAACAGGAATAAAATAGACCTTAGACATAGGTACCCTATATGCTGCCCCCATCCTCCCCCCCGTGCAAATTCCTAATACCCTAACCAGTCTAATCAAAGCAAAACAAGAAACACACTCATATTCTGACTCCTACGCTGATATTTTTCTCCTTGGTATCATCACCTTGAAAACAACAAGCTCAACTTTATGCACTTGACTATATAATATAAACAGTAATCAAACCATTATTGTATCTAACTATGTCAACGACTTAGAAGCAGTCATTTATTTCAGTTTGACTACTATTTTAGAAGGATCAAATAAGCTCCCCATCTCCTTATAGTTTCCTGATGCACTGAGAATCATGATGTCCCCTTTTCTCATTGTTTATTTATTGTTGTGCAGTTTACAGACCGCTCCCTGATGTTCTTCTCTTTTGTTCTTGTGGGTTGTCTTGACCTGTCACTCTAGCCTATACAGGGTGGCCCAAAAAAAGTGAGAACATCTCGTAAATTAAAAGCTTGAATACTTTGCTTATTTATCTTTTTTAGCTATATAACGTCTTTATTTCGACAATTTCCGGTCGCCATCTTTTTTTTTTTTAATTGTCAATCGTTTACATCTGCCTTTTTGAATTTTTAAATAACTTATATGCTACGAGATGTTCTCACTTTTTTTGGGCCACCCTGTATGTTCTGTGGTGTCCCGGAATACTGACCCTTATTGGAAACCGCCTTGAAGCTTCCTGCAGCTGTGCAGTATAACAAATCCTTGCAAATAAATAAATGAAAAGCTGTATTTTACTTACACAGATTCAAGGGAATTTTTTTGTTTATGTTGAAAAGATAGGACATGCCTTGTGACCTCAGAGGAACGATTAACATGCGCTAACGGTAACTGCCTGTCAGACCACAGCAACTTACTGTGGGAGCATGATAGTTACCCCATGCTGATTCACGCACTAACTAACTGCCAGGGTGCTGAATGGGCAGGGTAAGCACGAAGAGTGGTGATGGTGAGCACATTGCAGTGAGTGCAGGGGAGGGGGGAGACATATTGCATACTGCCAATGTTGCCATTAATGTGGGTAAAAGGGCCTCTGAGGGTTTTTTCTGTAACTGCAATGTGGACCGTAAGCCCATAGATCCCGTAGATACCTTATTTGGTTGACAGGGGGAAGACGTTCCACTCTACCCCCACAGATTTATTTATTTATTTATTTATTTACAGTCTCTTATATACCGCACTATTCAGCATCAGCGCGGTTCACATGGAACAAATGCTCATTACAGTTAACATGTATGAGTTTACATATAACAGGGGACAGAAACTTGGCTAACAGGGGTAACTATTTACAGACTTATTACATGGAGTCATAATCAAAGCAGTTGCATAGAAAACACAGTTCACTTTATAGGTTTGAGTATCCACATGGTGAGTTGCTTGTGGTATTGTAAATTTGACTGAGAATGGTATCGGTGATGTCCTGAGGTTCTAGGGGGTGCAGTCATGGTCTATCAGGTACTTGTTGAAGAGGTGAGTTTTGAGGGCTTTCCTAAACTGTGGTAGGTTCTTAATAGCCCGGATGTCATGGGGTAATGCATTCCAGAATCTTGGTGCACTGAGACTGAAGGCCCTGTTGGCTGTTGATTTGGTGCAGGCAGTAAGTGCCTTTGGGACTTTTAGGGAGTTTATAGCCGTGGTTCTTCTTATTCTATTTGGGGATGTGGAATGGATGAGGGCAGTTACGGATGCAGGTGAGAGATTGTGAACAGCTTTAAAAGTGATTATCAAGGTCTTGAAGATAGTTCTTGCACGAATTGGTAGCCAATGTAGCTGTATCAGCAGAGGTGTCACGTGGTCGCTCCTGGAAGCTCCATGGAGGACTCTTGCTGCCGCATTCATAGCTAGCTGCAGCGGGTTTAACGTAGATTGGGGAAGACCTTGTAATATTGCATTGGCATAGTCAAAATGAGGTATGACCAATGCCTGGAAAATCGTCCGAAAATCAGTTGGTTCGAGGATGGAACGTAGATACCTTAGTGAGCGGATCTTGTGGTAGACTGATTTGATACGGTCTTTTGTCTAGGTATCTCAGACATAAAAGAGAAAGTTACAGATTCACTTCTCCATATTAACCATGTGGAGGGACTGGATTGACTACTGCAGCCCAAATAAGTTTACAATCACTGATGTCTGATGACATCACATCATTTTGGGGAGACAATAATAATTAGTTCATTTTTCTCAGTAAAAAAGGTGCCAGTACTCTTATGCGGTGCTCTTTCATTAATATATGAGGACCATGGGTCAATTTCAGCAGACAATGAGAAAGGTGCCAGTACTCTGTCCCACTGTGTACCTCCTCGAAAAAAGCCCTAACAATTACAATGAACTCATCATTAACAGCCTATAAGAAGCAAAAGACCAGTTGTTGAAATATAAACTATCCTATGGCAGTTCTCTTTGATTTTAAAGAAGGCATTTTTGGAGAAATCTTGCAAGGAATAGGATTTCCACACCATGGCAGGACTCTAGCTGTATAAGGATTGGCAAGAAAAGAGAAAATGAGTTTGTACTTGAACAAAGAATTTAACCTTGAAACATACTCGTATATCTTTTTCTGGTGTAATACTCTGAAGAATAAATTAAGGAGTGAAGGTAAACTGAATGCAGCCTACGTTTTTGAAGTGGTGAGGGGGAGTGAAGGAGTAACCTAGTGGTTAGAGTAGAAGCCTGGTGACTAGAGAGAGCAGGGAGCCTTGGCAAGTCACTTAAACCTCCACTGTCTCAGGGACCCTTTAATAAAGTGCATCAGCTTTCACACATAGTGCATGTTTAGCACTACTACTAACGTGCTAAATGCAAAGCCTCTGTGAGGTAACTGTTGGGGGCATGGCCAGCGTGTTCCTGGCAGTTAACACATGAAATTGTTTAATTATTCCAGAAAATAATATATTTTCTTAGACCCCCCCAGGCAACTGGAGGCATTTTTATATAAGTCTTTGTTATCCTGAACTAGAGGTATGTCTTAGTTATTATCTTTATAGTAAGGGGAAATGATTTCTTTATTTATTATCGATTGATTTATTCAGCTAGACTTCTATATCGCTTTTTACCATGTCAAAGCAGTGTACAAGGAACAACTTTTAACTGGATTTACATGGAACATCAAACTATGTACAATAACTTGTGGCATGCAGAGATATAACTATGTACATGCAGGAGGTCGCGTTAATGGAGTTAATAATTTATACAGTACACTGGAATGAGATTAATTATTCTTCTTTTCCTTCTCTTTTTCTTATTTTTGTCTTCTCTCTCTTTTAATATGGACTGTGTTATTTTTGTACAACTTTATTGCACTGATAAATACTCTTAGGGGCTCTTTTACTAAAGGTTAATGCCTGTTAATGAAATTAGCGGGCATTAAGTGCCATTGTACCCACAGAAATAAATCAGCTGTGTGCACTTAATGCCCGTTAACGTCATTAACATGCGTTAAAACCTTTAGTGAAAGAGTCCCTTGGTTTTTGTATTTTTTTTTCTTTGCCATTTATGGTTGTATATATTAAACATTTTCAATAAAAAAGAGATACCAAATAATGTCACACAGCAAGAGTAGAGGAGTGCTGCAGTGGTAGAAGTAGTGCAGTGGTTAGGGTAGCAATTTGGCTAACCAAAAGACCGGCGATTCCCACTACTACTCCTTGTGACCTTGAGCAATTCACATTACTCTCCGTTGCCTTGGAAGAAAAGTCTGGCAATCTACTTCTTGTCACACCTTGCCAAAAAAACAAGGGACAGCTAGGTTGCCAGGAGTCAGCATTGACTTGATAGGACACATTGCATTTCACAAGTATAAATAATATAAATGTCATTTCATGAAGAAATTCTGAGGTGAAACTACCTGGTTTGTTTGATGCCCCAGGCACTGGGACACAGGGCCGGCCCGTCCATTGAGCAAGAATGTTTTTTGCACAGGGCCCCGCGTTTCAGGGGGCCCCTCGCAAAAAACATTCTTCATTAGCACAAGTAGAAAAAAAACCAAAGGGGCTGCTGCTGCCGCTACCGCCGTGGCAGCGGCAGAATGAAATGTCCCGCCGCGGGGCCCAGCCTGCCCGGTAGAGCCTCCCTTCACCATCAGCTCCTGAGTCCCTCCCAATGCGCAGGCTTTCAGAGCCGCGAGAGCTTCTCTGACCTCTCGCAGCTCTGTTAATCCCGCCGGGGCTGATGGGAAATCCCATCAGTCCCGGCGAGATTAACAGAGCCGCGAGAAGAAAGGGAAACTCTCGCGGCTCTGAAAGCCCACACATTGGGAGGGACTCAGGAGCTGATGGTGAAGGGAGGCTCTACCGGGCAGGCGGGGCCCCGCGGCGGGACATTTGATTCTGCTGCTGCCATGGCGGCAGCGGCAGCAGCAACCGTTTTTTTTTTAAAATCTATCAGGGCTGATGGGGGGTTAGGACTGGTAATGGGCTATAGGGGGGGCTAAGACTGGAAGTGGGTTGATGGGGGGAGGGGGGTTAGGACTGGTAATGGGCTATGGGGGGGTTAGGACTACAAAATGGGCTATGGGGGGGCTAAGACTGGAAGTGGGCTGATGGGGGGTTTAGGACTGGAAATGGGCTGATGGGGGTTAGGATGTAATGGGCTATGGGGGGTCTAAGACTGGAAATGGGCTGATGGGGGGTTAGGACTAGTAATGGGCTATGGGGGGGCTAGGACTGGAAATGGGCTATGGGGGGCTAGGACTGGAAATGGGCTAATGGGGGGTTAGGACTGGAATGGGCTGTGGGGAGGCTAAGACTGGAAATGGGCTGATGGGGTTAGGACTGGTAATGGGCTATGGGGGGGCTAAGACTGAAAATAGGGCATTGGGGGGCTTAGGACTGTAAGTGTGCTGATCGGGGCTTAGGACTGTTAATGGGCTATGGGGGGCTTAGGACTGGTAATGGTCTATGGGGGGGGGCTAGGACTGGTAATGGGCTGGGGGGGTGGCTAGGACTGGAAATGGGCTGAGTGGAAGGAGGGCTTGAACTGCAAATAGCTGATGGGGACGGGGGCTTGGAATGGAAATGGGCTGAGTGGAAGGAAGGCTTGAACTACAAATAGCTGATGGGGAGGGGGCTTGGAATGGAAATGGGCTGTGAGGGGAGGGAGCTAGGACTGGAAATGGGCTGAGTGAGGGGGGTCTAGGACAGGAAATGGGCTGATGGAGGGCTAGGATAGGACTGGAAATGTGCTGTTGGGGGGGCTTGGATTGAAATGGACTCATGGAGGGGCTAGAACTGGAAGTAGGCTCATGGGGGGCTTGGATTGGAAATGGGCTGAGTGGAGGGGAGCTAGGATTTGACATGGGCTGATGGTGGGGCTAGGAAAGGACTAGAAATGGGCTGATGGGGGGCTGGGATTGGAAATGAGCTGATGGAGGGACTCGGATGGGGGAGCTAGGACTGGAATTGGGCTGATGCGGGGACTAGAAGGGAGCGGATGCTGGGTGGGGCTGGAACTAGAAGGGAGCTGATGTTGGGGGAGGATTAGAATGGGATAGAGCTGGGAGAGTGAAATGGAGAGGGAAAAAATATTTTGTGTGGGAGGGAAGACAAATCTACAATTGGCCGGATATTGGGAGAGTAAGTGGGGATTGAGGATGGCGGGGTAAAATTTGAGTGGATGAAATAGGAATGAGGAAAGAGCAAAAGGAGAAAGATTAGTATGTTAAAGCAGATGTAGAGAGAGAATGGAAAAAAAACTAGAAGAGTGAAGAAAGGACAAATGGACAGCAGATGATGGAGAGTTAGCAGAAGACACGAAGAAACCAGAAGAAAGTGGCTGGCGCAATTGCAACTGAAAAAAAATGCACAAAAGGTAGAAAAATATCTCTTTATTGAATTTATTAACTGAAATATGCCAGCTCTGGGAAATGTGCATCATTAACGTCTGCGCTTTGTTTAGTACAAGAGGAAATTAATTTATAGTTTTATTTCTACAGTGTTGTTGGGCTTTTGGGGTTCCCAGTTTAATTATTTTCTTCCTGTTTCAACATTGTGATTTCTTGTTTGGTGACGGTCTATGTTCTGCAAGTGTAACTGAGCTGAGGTATTCTGTTTATGTAATTCCTATTTGACATTGCCACTTGTTCTCTTTCCCCAGTAGATCATGTATTGTTGTTCTCTGAAATGTATTGGTTTAATATTTGTAGTGTTGCCTTTTGATAGGTAGGGTCTTGTGCTTTGTGAGTCCTGGTAGTGCTGTTATGATACGGCGGGTTTGCTATGGGTTCTAAATGACAAAAACTTATAGTAGGATGAACCTAAACTCAAACTGTAACCTATGGAATAAGATTGTGAAACTTAGTGTCAGGCTTGAAGGTCTCAGTTTAAAACATCGCAGCGATCCTCTGGATTCTTTGACAAAGTTTCTTTAACAAAACTTTTAGCTGCTGTTTACATCAATGACCCTTAGTCAACGCCTTCCTTCTTTGTTTCACAATCAAAAAATCTATTTCCCTCCTGTTTCTTTTCTTTTCTCTTTTTTTCTTTTTTACTTTCATTTACATTTTTTCTTATGTTAAAAAACTTTAATAAGCAATGTTGCGCTCGTGATTTTCGCTCTCCAGCGAGCTGAAAGGATCAGTAGTGTTTTGATTCTACTGGTATTTCACTCAACTTTGATGTCGTTCACTTCAAACTTGCAAACTTTCAACCAAAATGTAGAATCATGCTGGTGATACTTGCTAAGATGTTACTCTCTATCGTAGTCCATTAGTGACTAAACAGAGTCTGTACTTATCTTTCAATGTCTCAATCGTGCTCTTTTTCTTGAGCGCTTTTTCTGGCGGTTGTTTTTATAGGCTCTGCTCCATCCGATGGATAATGCCGAAATGCAGAAATGCTGGAGGTATCACTCAGCTCCTCATAAATCCCAATCCCGACGCCGCTAGTCTAGGGCGCCCAAGCGTTTCGTTACAACAAGTTCTTCAGGGGAATGTTAATCTCCCATACTGACCTACGAAACATTGCAAACCATAATGAACTCTTTCATATCCCACTTAAAAATCAAGGGTATATTAAAAGACAGAGAAATCCATTCATTACCTGCCAAGATATCTGTGCTCTTGAATCAACTATGGGGACATTTTTCTCTCGTCCCATCATCGGTTATTGAAAACGCCGCGCATGCGGCTTCAATGAACTGCCCGGATTTTAAAGAGCTCCTCTTAACCCCTCCCCTTGAGGGAGGGTACTGACACACTTCTTACTCATATATTCCTTTCACAGACCTACAAAATTGTTGGAACGTTACCTCCTATGTACATAGGAACCAATCAATGGAGGCAATGACTAAGGGTCATTGATGTAAACAGCAGCTAAAAGTTTTGTTAAAGAAACTTTGTCAAAGAATCCAGAGGATTGCTGCGATGTTTTAAACTGAGACCTTCAAGCCTGACACTAAGTTTCACAATCTTATTCCATAGGTTACAGTTTGAGTTTAGGTTCATCCTACTATAAGTTTTTGTCATTATAGCTCAAGAGAGAAAGCCCAGATTTCCTAGTTAGTACACTCAATATGGAGGGCATTTCAGGTTGGCGGGACACATTTAGCTTCCCGCACGAATATTTATTTATTTATTTTTTATTTTATTTATTAACAATTCTTATATACCGCACTATTAGACATCAGCGCGGTTTACATTGAACAAAAACATCCGACAATTTACATATGTCTGGTCAATTACATTTAACAGGAGATATAAACTTGGGAAATAGGGGAAACTATATACAAAGGTGTGTTATCTGACAAGAGATATCATAGTTAACTATATACAAAGGTGGTACAATAGTATATGGAACTGTTTGTATTTACATTGTGTAGTTGGCCTGTTGCGATGGTCTGTCTGTTTGGCCACTCCTGCTATTCACCTGGAGGTTATGTTCTGAGCTGTCATTGAGATATTTAAGGAAGAGGAAATGTTTCAGTGACTTTCTGAACTGACTCAAATTTGGTACTGATCTGATTTGTGCTGGTAAGGTGTTCCATAAAGTGGGGGCACAGAGTCGGAATGCTCTGTTGGCTGTTGATCTGGCACATCTTGTGGTGTCGTTTGGGATAGCTAGTGTGTTCATTTCTGCTGTTCTTCTTGGCCTGTTTGGTGCAAGTGGAAGTATGAGGTTGGAGAGAGAAGAAGAGGTGAGCCCCTTGGTCGCTTTAAATGTTAGCAGTACAGTCTTGAAACTGATCCTTGCTTGAATGGGAAACCAGTGTAGCTGTTTTAGGAGTGGTGTCACGTGGTCTCTCCTAGATGCCCCGAGGAGTACCCTCGCTGCACTATTCATGGCCAGCTGCAGGGGGTTCAGGGTGGACCGGGGAAGCCCCTGTAGAATAGAGTTTGCAAAGTCGAAATGGGGAAGTATAAGGGCTTGATAAATGGTACGGAAATCATATGGTTCAAGTAGTGTGCGTAGGTGTCTGAGGGATCTAATTTTAAAGTAGATTGCCTTGACTGTGTTGGCTATGTGACTCTTCATGTCAAGGTTTTGGTCCAGTGTTACTCCAAGGTAACGTATTGCAGGTTTCACTTGGAGCTGGGCATCCTTTACATTAATACAACTAGGAGGAGTGAAGTTGGTGTTCCTTGAGACGAAAAGGACTTCCGTCTTTTTGTGTTGTATTCTCAGGTTTTGGGATAGGGGCCACTCTGCTACGGCGTCAAAACAGTTAGTCAGCGGTGTGAGGTCCAGGCAATCCAATGATATTGGCATATATAGTAGCACATCGTCTGCATATATCATGTAACTGACATTAAAGGATCTGATGATGTTGCAGAGGGGTTGAATATATATATTAAACATCAATGCAGATAAGGGTTGATTAAAGAGAGAACTCCATTTGCTCTTGATGGTTCTACAGCACAGTCATCGAGTGGAGAGGTGACTACCTCATGGGAGGAGCTGTTAACTCTTCAAAAACGTCGCCTGTGAGCTGATTTACATAGATTGTCCTTAATTGAATATATTAACCGTCAGCAGATCCGAAGGGGTTTGCGGGTGTACAAAGAACCCAGATTGCCTAACATTGAAGCGTCTTTTATATCTAAGTGGAATAGTGTTTTGAACAAATGTTCGTTGGATCTCATGATCCTTATTATAGATCACACCAAACAGGAGGTTCAAAGAATGACGGAGGATATTGATAAGTTACAAGCAACCCTTAAGGAGTCTTCTACTACTGATCGGTTTACACAACAGATAGCTGACATTAATAAACAGACTGATACCGTGCGACAGGAGGTAATGGCGAAAAAACCCAAGAAACTGGCAAGAGATAATTCTGACTATACTGTGGGATATGTATATCCATGGCAGAATGCCAATAGAAAGAAGCCACGACGATCTAAGAAAAAGGTTCAGTTTGAGGATTATTCAGATGAGTCCGATGAGACGAGCACGAGCAATTCTTCAAAAGAACGGCATTTTCCCAAGGACAACGAGGAAACAGTGAAAAAGAAAAAACAGTCCGAAGGCAGGGACACCAGGGGACGGTCCCAAGAACGCCGGTACCCCAAGAGAAAATAGTACAAGATTTGGTTATCAACATCTCAGGAAAAACCCTCCCACAGGAATCCATTTTACTGTTGAGCAAGGGACTATCTTATGTACCTAAATTATTTCACGATCCTTTTCAGTTTCGCATTGATTTTGCGAAGTTCATGCGCAAGTTACACTTAAAAATCTTTTTTGCACAGACGGGAAATTCAGGTTCCGAAGTAGTTTTACCAGAGGCAGATCCATAAATATTACGAATCCCTTTACCATATAAATCTACATGGGTTCCCCCTAATCCTCCTCCGCCAGCATTGCAGGTGTTCCAGGACCTAGTATTAGCGGATGTTCAACGTCTAGAAACTACAATGAGAAAGAACAGGTCCTTATTAACAAAATCTGAGGAACAAACGTTGCATCAATTGCGGAAGCGAAAAGATTTGGTCATCAGGAGAACGGATAAAGGGGGAGCAATTGTGATCTTAGATCGGGAATATTATATTTCCGAGGCCTTGCAGCAGTTACACGATGAGCACACATATAAGGTTTTGGAGGTGGATCCTACACCTCAGTTATGTGAAAAAATTAAGGATATCACTTTAGCAGCTTTACAACAACATTTGTTGAATAAGAAAGAATTCCGCTATTTAAATAGCACATCTCATTCTATAGCGCAGTTTTATACTGTGCCTAAAATCCATAAAAACCTATCCACTCCTCCTGGGCGCCCAATAGTGTCTACCAAGGGAATGCCTCTCGAGCCAGTCTCTACCTATATTGATTCTTTCTTGCGTCCGCTTTTGGCTCAAATCCCGTCATTTTTGAAAGACACTACGCATTTTTTGAATATTCTAACTCAATGTGCCCGGTGGGCGGAGAGACCTGACACTATTTTAGTGACGTTGGATGTCATCGCACTATATACCAACATTCCCCAGAAGGCAGCACTAACAATAATAGAACGATTTTTGCGAAACCGGGGTGATCTGTCAGAGGGTATCATCAGCACATTGTTGAAGCTATCGAAGTTAGTGCTATTTTATAACATCTTCCAGTTTCAAGAAATAATTTACCAACAGATCGCCGGTGTAGCCATGGGTGCGACATGTGCCCCCTCCGTCGCGAACCTCTATATGGCTACGTTCGAGCAGCAATGGCTTGAACAGTCTCCACAAGGGAGGAATATCATTGAATGGAGGCGGTTTATTGATGACATCTTTATGATATGGAGAGGGACTGAAGAAGAACTCTTGGAGTTTTTTGACTGGTTGAATTCTCGAGATCCCCATATCAAGTTCACCATTACATATGATAAAAACAGGATTCATTTTTTGGATGTGGAGATCTCCCGGGGCAGTCATACCTGGATTACTTCTGTTTTTCGGAAGGAGACGGATCGCAATACTTTTTTGCATTTTACAAGCGCTCATCCACGGCAGTTAAAAGAGGGGCTTCCCTTCTCTCAATTTCTCAGGTTTCGTAGAAATTGTTCGGAAGTCTCAGATTATCGACGGAAATCCAAGTAACTCATAAAGAATTTTATATCTCGAAGCTACCCGGAGAGATTGGTAAGACGGGCTTATACCAGAGCTTTGTATAATGAACGGTGGTTATTGCTATCCTCTTCTGGTCAAGCACGCCAGGCTCGGAAGAACTTTGATGATAACCGGATAAACTTTATCACACAGTTTTCCCACCTCAGCGGATTCGTTCAAAGAATCTTAAAAACGCATAGCAACATTCTTCAAACACTTCCGGGGTTGACAGATAGGAAAATTAGATGTGTGTGGAATAAGGGTAGGAACTTTAAAGAACAGTTGAGTCCCTCGCGGATTAGCAGTCAAGCTGCGAGAGAGTATTCAGTCCAGGCCCCGGGACATAAACGTTGTGGAACCTGCAGTTTGTGTGCGGTAACTCTGGAAGTAAATGAGTTTGAATATCGAGGAACACATTATTACATACGTAGTACCACTACTTGCCAGTTGACCTATGTCATCTATGGGATCCGCTGTCCTTGTGGATTAATGTATGTGGGGAAGACAGTACGTGCATTAAGACTACGTTTAGCAGAACACCGTAGCCGATTAAATCGAGGAGTAATAGCAGCACCCATAGTCCAGCATTGTCTCACGGAGAATCACAGTTTTGAACAACTGGAATGCTTTGCCATAGATCAAATTTTAACAAGCAGGGGCGGGAGTACGAAGGAACAATTTTTAACGCAAACAGAACAACGTTGGATTTTTCAGTTGAGTACGGTTATCCCGAATGGACTCAATGCCTCCATTGATTGGTTCCTATGTACATAGGAGGTAACGTTCCAACAACTTTGTAGGTCTGTGAAAGGAATATATGAGTAAGAGGTGTGTCAGTACCCTCCCTCAAGGGGAGGGGGTTAAGAGGAGCTCTTTAAAATCCGGGCAGTTCATTGAAGCCGCATGCACGGCGTTTTCAATAACCGATGATGGGACGAGAGAAAAATGTCCCCGTAGTTGATTCAAGAGCACAGATATCTTGGCAGGTAATGAATGGATTTCTCTGTCTTTTAATATACCCTTGACTTTTAAGTGGGATATGAAAGAGTTCATTATGGTTTGCAATGTTTCGTAGGTCAGTATGGGAGATTAACATTCCCCTGAAGAACTTGTTGTAACGAAACGCTTGGGCGCCCTAGACTAACGGCGTCGGTATTGGGATTTATGAGGAGCTGAGTGATACCTCCAGCATTTCTGCATTTCGGCATTATCCATCGGATGGAGCAGAGCCTATAAAAACAACCGCCAGAAAAAGCGCTCAAGAAAAAGAGCACGATTGAGACATTGAAAGATAAGTACAGACTCTGTTTAGTCACTAATGGACTACGATAGAGAGTAACATCTTAGCAAGTATCACCAGCATGATTCTACATTTTGGTTGAAAGTTTGCAAGTTTGAAGTGAACGACATCAAAGTTGAGTGAAATACCAGTAGAATCAAAACACTACTGATCCTTTCAGCTTGCTGGAGAGCGAAAATCACGAGCGCAAAATTGCTTATTAAAGTTTTTTAACATAAGAAAAAATGTAAATGAAAGTAAAAAAGAAAAAAAGAGAAAAGAAAAGAAACAGGAGGGAAATAGATTTTTTGATTGTGAAACAAAGAAGGAAGGCGTTGACTAAGGGTCATTGATGTAAACAGCAGCTAAAAGTTTTGTTAAAGAAACTTTGTCAAAGAATCCAGAGGATCGCTGCGATGTTTTAAACTGAGACCTTCAAGCCTGACACTAAGTTTCACAATCTTATTCCATAGGTTACAGTTTGAGTTTAGGTTCATCCTACTATAAGTTTTTGTCATTATAGCTCAAGAGAGAAAGCCCAGATTTTGTAATGGGTTCTAAATGGGCAGTGTTTGTAGTAGTTCCTAATGTGCCTGGCAGTTGTCACTGGATTATAGTAATGTAGAAATCTTTTAGTCTTTCTTTATCCATACACTCATTAAGAGGCATGTTTACTAAAAGTTAGTGTATGGTAACATTATACAAATATTTATGCAAATGAGGTCCATTATGCAAATGAGGCCCCGCACTGAGTCTCCGCACATGGCCCTGCACCCCCCTTGGGCCGCCCCTGCTGGGACATATAGAAAAGCTTTGCCATTCCATCCTTCCCCCTCTTCCTTGATGCAGCTTTTTAAATAGATACACAGTTTTGCTACAGAATCTAGCTAGCCAGCCATGTGTGTCTGACTATTGCTTTCTGTCAAGGATGTGAGTTTCAGGGATGAGGTGCAGCATGGTTCAGTTGTACTGATTTGCCAGAAAGATGCCTCAAAGTTTCAATGCTAAATAAAGGCAGTGCTTGGCAACTTGCTCATGCTAATTCTGTGAAATGTTTTGAGGCTTATATGCAATGACCACCGCTACCACAGTCTAAGAATAAGCTAGGGTATAATCACACCAAATAACTGCATTAAAAATGTGTGTCCAGGCAACGAGTAGCTTTTTCGCAAAATATGTGTCTCTTATTTTTCTGTTGTTGACATTTTCTCTAGTTTCCTTTTCACCTTCCTATCCTTATCCTGCAATCAGAGCCCTGCATAGTAATGAATATGTGGTCATTTTAAAGCACCTCACTCTGAGTTCTGGATCCAGCTCTTCCTTTTAAAAGAAAGGCAAATAGAATTCTGAGAGGGCTACCATGAGGCAGTGTTTTTAAAAATTACTCTTTATTTTAGGACTTCCTGCCGGTGGGTATGTTTATGTTTTGTTTGTGAGAAAATGGCATCTGGGCATTATGGGGATAAGAGGCAGGTTTCCCCTCAGACATGGCTGTCAAAAAGATACTAAAAAAATGCAAAACAACAACAAACGAAAGAATGTTGCTATCCCTGTTTATTACAGAAGACAATGATGGTAGGAGGTCAGATGCAGGAAAAAGGATCCGCTTTGATTCTGCGGGAGAGGTTAAAGCAGTCACGCCCTTGGAACTCTGGCTGACCTCTCCTCTGAATTCTTTACTGTAAAAAAATGCAGTGGCTATATAGAATTATACTCTATAAGAGAGGTTAATAGCCATTATCCAAAATCTTTATGAGAGATATTAAAAAAACAAAAAAACAACTGCCTTGAGGCATTATTTAAAATTTCAGGAAATATAGGAATTTTTTGATTTAATAAAGGAAACACAATAGTCACACCAAGCAATTCTGTGATTGTTCTAGACAGTGCTTTTTAAAATTGAGAATGAAAGTTGCTGCAATTCAGACGCAGGGTCATTCTTGGAATAGGGTTACCAACTTTTTCACCGAGAAAAACCCGACACCTGTGGCTCGCCATGCTCCACCCATTCTCCGCCCCTAGTCCCACCCCTGCCCCGCCCCCAGCCCCACCCACAAAAATTACCGAGGATACGTGTAGGCTAACTTCCTTGGTCAGATAATAATTAAACTGGGAACCCCAAAATCCAAACATGAAATGTACAACACTGGAGAAATAAAACTATAAAGTAATTTCCTCTTGTACTAAACAAAAACGCAAAGATGTTATCAATACACACTACCCAGACCAAACATATTCCAGCTAATAAATTCAAAATAAAAAGTATTTTTCTACCTTCTGTTTGGGCGTTTTATTTTTCAGTTGCAATTGCTCCAGTCACTTTCTTCTGGTTTCTTCGTGTCTTCTGCGAGCTATCCATTTGTCCTTTAACCTTTCCCAGCATTCGCGGCTTCACAGGAACAGCCGCCAGCGTGAAGGAAAAGGCTCTTCACGCTGGCGGCTGTTCAGAGGGAGCCGGGGACTCGCGCGGGCTTCCCCGGCTCCCTCTGAAGCCCTCCGGGTTGGGAGAAAAGCTGGTTTTTTTGCTCTGGCCGCTCCCGATCTTGCGGCTAGAGCAAAAAAAATGGCTTTTCAAGGGCCGGTTTTGCCTCTGTGCCGGCAGCCGGCCTGGCCATGGAAAAACCGGCCAGGCCGGCTGAAAACCGGCCAGTTGGCAACCCTATCTTGGAAGAAGAAGAGCTCCTGGGGGCGGGGGGGGGGGAGGAGGATGTCCTCTAACACAAAAGGAAACTGACCCAAGCTCAAGGACTTCAAGATTAGATAACACAACTCCCTCCCCCCTTCCCCAGGATCAGCAATGGGATTCTAGTGGTCTTGTGGTTCAGTATGTGCAAGTGGCCTGGGTGCTAGACCTGTCATGAAGCCCTTTCAGGCACACAAAATAGCTAGCTAAGCCCAAGTCCAGAGGAAATCTAAAGTCAATATTCAATACAGAACAAAAAGGAATGCCTGTATTTCTTCCTGCAGGTTTCACCAAACAGTACAGTGTCTGTTCATACAGTCACAGGGTGAGTAAACTCCCAGGCCCTTCACCCCCTCCACCCCCCCAGTCTTAACATCCTTTCCTCACATTGGGCGTGGGTTTTTTATTTCTTCCCCAGGGCTCTACCTTTTACTTCAGATTCCTCAGCTGTGCCCCTGTTGAAGTGGTTTGGGTTTTAAGGAGAGGACTGGGAGTCTTGTTTGTATATCCCTTCAAGGGCCTATCTTAAAATTTCTCACCCACATAGACAAAAAAATGAAAGGGGTCAGTGGCCTCAACATAGTTCCACACTAAAACATCCCAGCCACCCACCGACTCATATAAACGTGCCTTTGTGTAGTACTTTGAGCGTGCACTTTTCACCTTGTTCTTACTGGGAGCTTCAGCTTCCAAAAAACACAACAGACAATTCTCTAGGGTGCCAAATTTTGAAGGCACAAAATACCTAGGACAAAGAAGAGCTTGCACCTACTTACTTTAGGGCCAGGTACATGTCTTGTGTCAAAGAGGTGTCACTGTGTTATTATGGCCTTCCTCTACTCCAGGCTCTCAAATCTTTTCCACTCCAGTCATTAATTTATAGAAGTCTATCATATCTCCCCTCAGCCATCTCCTCTCCATGTTGAAGAGCCCTAATCTTTTTAGCCTCTCCTCATAGAGGTATCCATCCATCCCCATTACCATTTGTGATGTCTGGCATGATCCCACAGTGACAGCGGTGGCACATCAACTCACGTTCAGTTCGCAAAAAATGGCCAGTCATCTCTGATCTCATCACTACTCAGAACTTGGATATCCTTATGGTCACAGAATCCTGGCTGTCTGATACAGACACTGTCCTCGTAAATCAACTCATCCCTCATGACTATTCAATACACACATGTAATAGAACCAACCGGAAAGGTGGTGGAGTCTTCATCCTAGCAAGAAGTAAGCTCCAATTCCAGCTACTTTCGTCAATGAGTATCCCGCACATGGACACAATGTATGTTGCCAACAAGCACATCACTATAAATCTCATCTACAGAGCTCCTTCTCCCCCCCCCTGAAGATCTCTCTAATATAATTGACCTGGCCTGTAACCCTGAAAGTCCACGTAAGCCTAATTGGTTGATTGGCGATTTTAACCTTGCCTCCCTTCAACCCACCCACTCCAACACTTTCCTCGATGCTATGAAAGACCTCAGTTATACACAAATGGTCAACTGGAGTGGAGGAGTGGCCTAGTGGTTGGTGCAAGGTACTTCAAGCCAGAAGGTTGGGGGTTCAAATCCCACTAGAGGACAGCAATTTTGGGCTGGAAGGACTGGGGCTTCTAGTCCCACAGGTGCTCCTTGTGGTCTTGGGCAAGCCACTTAACCCTCCATAGTCCATGTTCCCTGTAAAATAGTTATCTCCAAGTTATAATGTCCTGTTCAATGTAATTTCAGTTTGTTCAATGTAAACTGCACTGATGTAGAATAGCATGGTATATAAGAGAATGTAAATAAAAATAAATAAATAAACTCTCCTACACACCTCAAGGGAAACACTCTTGACCTCATCTTTGCCCCCCAGTCAGAACTGAACAATAATATGAACCTATCATTCACACCTGTCCCATGGTCAGACCACAACTTAATCTCCTTCCAAATCCCATACCAACAAAATCAAATTTCAACCTGCCAAACAAACCCAACCTCCTCAAGATCGACAATTCGCTTCAGACCCCTAGACAGAGAGGACTTTGTCAACAACGTTCTTCCAGAACTCTGTCAACCAGCTCTGGACCTTGACGATATGATCAATAGATGGAACTCTACCCTGATCTCCTGCGCACAACTACCCTCCTCTAATAAATCACCAGCATTTATCAGATCACCAAGAAACAGAAAACCAGCCCCTTGGTTCTCTGCTGAACTATGTTCATCTCTTCAGACTCTAAGAAAGCAAGAAAGAAAATGGCGTCGATCTCGCTCCACATCTGACAAAATGACTTATGAAAACACCTTAAAGCAACACCGTGAGAGAATATTGGAAAAAATGAGAGAACACCACACGGATCTCCTCCTCCGATCATTAAATAAACCACGCGACCTCTTTAACATTGTAAATCTTTAACCAAGGCATCTTCCTCGAACCAGACGATATCTATCCAGCCTCAGCCCTATGCCAAGTACCTGCAAGCTAAAATCATTAAAACAAAGATGGAACCAAGTTCCATACTCTGTTACACTCCCCAGGTACAGCAACTGTTAACAAGCTTCAGCCCTCCAGCAGAGAAATACATCGCCGACCTTATTACCACTATCAACACCACTACAGCCCCTAATGATCCTTGTCCTGCACACTAGATCAGAACGATGCATTCAGAACTCAGCCCAACTCTAGCACTCATCATGAAGCTCTCATTCGCTGCAGGAATATTCCCAACAACTCTTAAACAGACGTCCATACACCTTCTCCTCAAAATCAACAAACTTGACCCGACAAAGACAGACTCATATCGCCCAATCTCGAGCATACCCCTCCTAGCCAAACTTATTGAGAAGGTGGTTCAAATGCAATTACAGCAACACATCGACATAGCAGCTCCTCTTGATCCCTGCCAGCATGGATTCCGAGAATCACACGGTGTAGAGACTCTACTCACCATACTTATCAATACGTTGACCAGAGGTATCGACAAAATTGAAAATGGGTTCGCACTCATCTTTCTCGATATATCTGCTGCGTTTGATTCTGTGAACCATGTGCAACTCCTCTCCCGCCTTCAAGAAAAGGGAATCTATGGCTTGGCCTGAGAATGGTGTAAATCCTATCTAGCTAATCGTTGGCAACAGGTTCAGATAGGATCATCAACATCTGAACCATTCCATCAACAACAGGGGGTAAAGGATCCTTCCTATCTGCTCTACTTTTTAATATCAATATGCAACCCATTTGTGACATCATCTGCTTGGAGTGGAGGAGTGGCCTAGTGGTTGGGGCAAGGTACTTCAGGCCAGAAGGTCAGGGGTTCAAATCCCACTAGAGGACAGCAACCTTGGGCCGGAAGGACTGGGTTTTCTAGTCCCACAGGTGCACCTTGTGGTCTTGGGCAAGCCACTTAACCCTCCATAGCCCATGTTCCCTGTAAAATAGTTATCTCCAAGTTATAATGCCCTGTTCAATGTAATGTCAGTTCATTCAATGTAAACTGCACTGATGCAGAATAGCACGGTATATAAGAGAATGTAAATAAATAAATTTAACATTTCCAGCCTGATTTATGCTGACGATGTATTGATATTCACCCCGATTAAAATCATGCATCCGAACCTCCTCCCACTTATCAAATGCTTCAACGCAATCACTGACTGGCTCTTATCGCAGAATCTACTCATAAACTTTAAGAAAACTGAGGTCCTATTCATAACCAAGAACAAGAACTTCTCTCCCCCCACTTCATTGAAGGTACGAGATGCTGAACTACCTTGCAAATCTGCGATATGCTACCTTGGCGTTACAATAGACCAACAACTCAATTTCAAAGAACACATAAAGAATACAACCAAGTCAATTTACAATAAAATACGGACTCTAAGACACCTAAGACCTCTACTCACCCCAGACAACTTCAGAACCATAGTCCAGTCACTTGTATTACCACATTTCAATTATGCCAATATCATACTGCAGGGTCTTCCTAAGAACACTCTCAATCCACTACAGATGGCGATGAATTCAGCAGCTTGCATTCTCTGCGGCATTTTCAGAAAAGAACATATCACGCCCATACTCATGGAACTACACTGGCTACCGTTACAATGCAGGATCACCTACAAAGTCCTACTCCTTTCATTTAAAGCAATTAACAGGATATCCCCCTCATCCCTCTCTGCACTCTTGACTACTACCCCTACAAACAGGCTAAGAAGGTCAGCAGCTACTGTGGTGAAGAGCGCCCTCCTGAGGAAATGAAGACTGAAGGAAATCCTGAAATGCAGCAGGATTTACACAGGATTTACAATCCTAAAAGAAAAAAAAAAGCCCTCTTCTGGTGAGCTGAGAATGAAGACCAGCCCAGGGGAGGAGTTGAGCAGTGCTGATTGGGCACACCCAGGGGTTGGACGGGGTGTGTCTGAGAAAGAATCCCTTTATGAAGTGGTGAAGGACGCTGCTAAACAGATTAAGGGGATCAAGAAGAACAAGATTAAGAATTCCCAGGAGCAGAGGACCTGTGAGCAGAGGGCCTGGAAGCAGAAGCAGAATAGCTGTGAGAAAAGGAAAGCCATGAGCAGTTGACCAGGAAGCAGTTTGGCTGCACGTCTGAGCCTGGTAGCAACCGAGGACCTGCAAGGATCTTAACAGGTGCTTGGAAAGGAAGTCCTGCGAGAAGTAGACGAAGCCCTGGTTTAGAGTCTTGGGAAAAGGCAGAGCCCTCGTGGATACAGTTTGGACTGGAGAGACCCAGAAGCCCTCACAGCTACAAAGCTTTTGAGCTACCTAAAAGGAGAGGAGCCTGGCAGAAAGACAGCAGTTTCTATAGGAACCTGGATAGAGAAGGTAAAGTCCCATCTCCTATATTTAAGGCTGTTTTAAAAGATCCCAATTGTTAACCTGAGTCATTCAAGACAAGAGCTGAAGGGGGAAACATTATTGACTGGGAGAAAAACTCAGTGTTGGCTGACACCGGTTTGTCAGGAACTGAACAGGCTGAATTGCTCCTTCAGGACTTTAAAGAGTTCTTAGAATTGAAAGCAGGCAGACAGTCAAAGCTGAATGAGGACAATAGTTCTGTGCAGTCAGAAGATTTTATGCAAGTGGAAAATGCCTTACCTTTGATAAACTCTGACGATAATAGCATGGACTGTTCAATATGCTGTAAGGAAATAGCAGTATAACAAAGCTTGCCTGTACCTTGTATGAAAAGAATACAACGTGGAAGTTTCTGCTGCCGTGCTCTGAAAACCTAATTGTTTGCACCTGAGTTTGAGTTCGCACTGTGAATGGAACAGTGATTGCATGAGGCTGCAATACATGTAAGTCACCTCTTGAGGCAGAGCTGAGTTAAGCTCCATAGAAGAAAAGCTGATCTCACTTTACGTTGTCTTATATTCCTGAGTTTCTTCTGTTACCATTTAAAGCACCATTTATGTTCATGTATCTGAATTTTGATGCGCTGGAGGAATCTCCCCAACACGAATAAAATATTCTTGCAAAGCCTTACCGTCTCTGGCGCAACTACATTTATCAGTGAGAAAAAGGAGAACAAAACTACATCTCCCATCATTCCAAGGGAATAGTTTTAATCCATTCCTCATGGGACAATAGGCCACTCCTGTCCTTTAGCCCTAGGGCGGGGGCAGGAGCGTCGCACTACCAACATGATGTCTATGCCACCTGAGTCTACCAAATGTACTCAAACAATTAGAAATAGAGCCTTCACATTCTATGCCCCCAAATGCTGGAATGATCTACCGCCTCATATACGATCAATAGGTGACCTCTCTCAATTCAGAAAAGCCCTTAAACACCACCTATTCTGCCTTCACTTCGTCCACCCTAACTTCATACAATCACTTCCAGCACCTCATCTTACCCACTCAGCCTCTGACACTCCAACAACTTAATTCTTACTGCTATACATAACAGACCCGCCCTCAGACATAGATTACAAGCTTCATGCATCATGATTCCATAAACAATATACAATTTAATCTGTAAATAGTTTTTACAACCTCCTCGGTTGTGGATTTGTATATAGTTACCCTTGTTACAGTCCCATGTTGCAAACCCTGTTATGATGTAAGCAAAAGATCTTTTGTTCTGATGCGAAACTTGTGTTATCTGTAAACCGCACTGATACCAAAGAGCGTGGTATATAAGAACTGTAAATAAATAAATAAATAAATAAAATGCTATGTCTGCGGAAAGGTGATGTGCCACATGGGGCTGTCCAAGGGTCCTGGCACCCTAGGCAAAGATCCTGGGTGCCCCCCCCCCCCCCCGCTGCCTCTGAAGCAAGCTCTGTAGGAAGAGGCTGATAGTGCTAGCAGCTGTAGCCCTCCAGGTAGCTGCAGAATGCAGGTGCCTGGGGAAATATCACAGCTGTGGCTGGCATCCTCCCCCCAAGACTTATCAGTGGCAGGAGGGGATGGGGTCCCTGCAGAGGCACTTGGTTGGGGGGCTGCAAGGCCATGTGTGCCTCTGCCCCCCTATCTGGACCTTGCGCCCTAGGCGCCCACCAATCCTACATGTTGGACAGGCTAGGACTGCACAACAGCACCACTGACAGCATGCAGGCATGGTATGGTATGGTGTGGGGGTGTTGGCAGCGGGTGCATAACACACACTGGCAGTGACGTGGATCTGCAGCATGGCTGGCAGAAACCATCTCTAGCAGTGCAAGTTCTGGGGACCAGGTGCTGGGCACCCATCCTCGCCCTAAGGGTGACCGCTCAAACTGCACAGTAGCACAGTTTGTAGCTATTAAGTGCTTGGAGCACACACTGTCAGTGCGTTATACTGAGCTGATTTGATAGATCAGTGCATTCTCTGTTTGGTGATCAGCTGCAGACTGCTGTTCCATGTGTGCAGTGCCTCATGGTACTGGAAGGCCTAACCTATACAGGCACACACAGCAGTTTGGCCAGGGACCTGCAGGCTCTTTGAATCCAGACACTGCTGTGTTGAGAGGTGTGGAGGTGTAGCCTACTGTTTAGTGCAATGTCTCCATAAGCAGGAAACAAGTGTTCAGTTCTCACTTGCTCATTTTGTGCCTTTGTGTTACTCAAGTCCTTTCCCTGCCTGTAACAGTCCAGGCTCTGCTGTGACTTGACACACTCATCCTTCTACTTTGTTATGCGTTCTGGCCACACTTTGGGTCAGCAAACATGCTTTTCCCCGTCATGCCCTTTTGAGAGCATGGCTTTATTGGCTCTGCTGCAGCCCATTGCAGGGGGTCAGACATGTTCACCCTGCAGATATCAGGCCCCTGCTTGGAGACATGGCGTAATGGTCATGGCAACGGCTTGGGGGCCAATATACCATGGTTTGGGACCTACTACCACTCCTTATGTGACATTTTGAACTATTTTACTGTTGCATTTTATGTCTGTCACAACCTTCATGGACTGACAACACCTCCTTGTGACTTTGAGTAGGTCACTTAACCCACCAATGGCTCAGCTGACTGCAGGTCCTTACAGTCCCTGTATATTATCAGATATTACCAATTCATCGGTAAGATGCACCACGTCATGACAGCACTAATACAGCGGTATACTAACAGGCAGTTACATGCATACAGCTGCAACTTACATGTGTGACATGAGTCATATATGACATCATGACTGTGAATGTAAAGCTTTGGCTCCATCACATCTCTGCAGTACATGCGAACACAACCTACCCCTTGGATAGCCGCCTGAAGGTATCACCTCATGTCCATACATGCCCCATTTGCCCAGTTTGGATGACACCTGTCTAGTTGTTATCTGCATATTTGTCTGGGGTGTTGTATGGTGGTTGTGTGGCTGGGACAGGTGTGTGACCCACATGTCTGGTATCAGGCCTTCCATGAGGCACTAATGTACATTTTCCCAAAAAGTACAAATACGTTGGAAATGGCACCTATGGCACATCAGTGCTGCCAGTCCATACCACTCTTTCCTCTGCGCCATCCTTCCTTCAGTCCATCCACCCGCCTCTATTTGCTGTGTGCAGTCTTGTCTCCTCATGCCTGCTGCTACACCATCACCTACCCAGGCACTCTTTTCCGCATTTAGACGCTTCACACATGCCTCACCTGTGCCAGATCTTCATGTCACCAGTCCTGCTCCATCATCCCACGTCTTCCCCATCCTATGTCACACACTAACATTACAGTGTTTTACGTGGGCACCCCCCTGTGCATAGGTACAGCTGCCTCCCACATGCTTGTTACACTTACTTGCTGGTATGTTGGATGCTCACGGATCTGTCAGGCCCTTCAGCTCCGACCTGTCCTTCCGTTCATCACCGTTACATTGGATTTTGCTGGGGCTCCCTTATCCAATAATAATGTGACAGTCGTTTTCGGGTGTTCAGGTGCATGCTTGACACCTTTACGCTCGATGTCCTGTTAGTGCACATTAAGTGGCCCATTGTGCCCTTAGCGCCGAAATGCCCCCTAGCTGCCCAGAACCTTTTTTTGCACGGAAAAACCCTTTTTGCTGCCGTTAACCATTGATAATGCCTTCTCCCTTACAGCTGTTTTGTAAACATACCCCTGTTTTGTAAACATCCCACTAGAGGACAGCAACCTTGGACTGGAAGGTCTGGGGTTTCTAGTCCCACAGGTACTCCATGTGGTCTTGGGCAAGCCACTTAACCCTCCATAGCCCATGTTCCCTGTAAATAGTTATCTCCAAGTTATAATGCCCTGTTCAATGTAATTTCAGTTTGTTCAATGTAAACCGCACTGATGCAGAATAGTGCGGTATATAAGAGAATGTAAATAAATAAATAAATAAGTGTTAACTTCATTTTCTGAGAACAATTTGAAATCTCCATTGGGGGTACTTTAATTGCAATTATTATCTATTTAGTATTCAAGAAAAATGCCCCATTAAAAGCCCTACCAAATGAAGAGATGACCTTTTATGCTACACAGAAAAGTTCCAGTATTAGGAGCAATTCCATGAAATGGAGAGAAAAACTGACTGCAATAAATAGTACAGCCCAAGGGCAGTTCCCTGTTTTTGGCTGGCTAAGCCATCAATCTACCATAGTACCTTGTGCTTTGATTAAGCTAATACACCACTAGAATGTATTGTGGATGCTGCTGATTTCAGGATTGTGTTGCAGCAATGAATTTTATTGCCTCTAGATTACTGCAATTCAATCTTATGTGGTCTCCTTGCATCTGTCACGGGAGTTAAAAATTGTATGACTATATTTCTCCTGAGTTGCAGGCGCTCCACTGGCTCCCAGTGGAATGGTGAATTAGCTTTAAGAGTTTATAGCTGTGTTTTTTAAGGTTATTTGGTTGAATGTTTTTCTTCTCACTGCACTTCCTATCACTCAGTACTGTCCTTCTCGAACCCATGCTCACAGAACCAAAGTTAAGGACAGCTGGTATTCATGGGACAACATTTTATAGGCGACTGTAATCAGCTTTACGTTCTCTTGTCTGGAATCAGCTCCCCCTTAAAGTGAAGTTATTAGCAGATCTTCTTGATTCTTAGAAGGTAAGTGAAAATATTTTGTTTTGATCATTCAGGCATTTCAGGTTTTGAACATTTCAGGTATTAATGGTTAGGTTTAGTTCTCAGAATAACCCTCATTTCATATTCATCTTATTTTATGTTCTGTTTATATGGTTGTATGTCTTATTTTAGGCTTTTTTGTTGTTTCTGATTAGAAGTCAAATAAATAAATGTCAAATAATTGCACTGAAAACTGTTCCTTCTAATTTTTAACAGGATTGTGTGTGCAAAACTTTTTTTCTGTGTTCTTTTATAAACTGAGTTCAAATTTGACTGCTGCAATCCATAGGTCACATTATAAAGTGCCCTGTCTGCCAAGGCACCCTATAATGTGCCCTATAGGGCGCTGTATAGGGTGCCTTATATGGCGCCCTATAGGGCGCCTATGAGGCACCTTAGGCTACAGCACTGTGAGGGTGTTTCTGCTGGCAGCACTGATTTAAATTAAAAGAAAACACTGTTCAGGTTTTCATGCTGTCCCTAATGAATATGCATGAGATACATTTGCAGACAATGGGGCGATGCATACAAATGCAGCACAGGCATATTTATTAGGGACAACATGAAACCTGAATGGTGTTTGGCCCTCCAGGACTGCAGTTGGGAAACTCTGCTCTAGGGATTGCACATGTTTATGGTGTCTATGCTCTGTAGGGTAAAATATAGGCGTTTCAGACATGTTTAATTTATCTGCAATAAAGGTTCCATCTTTATTACCACGGTTTAGTACTGGGTAAAATATGGGGAAAGGTTGGCAGGAGCCACAGCTGGGACTTGAACTTGTGACCTTCTGCCCCTGAACACATTGGCTGTGTGTACTTCACCAAACTGTTGCCACAGGGGCAGATCATTCCCTGGGGATACCACGACTATTCGTCAGACAGACCTTGTCTATTGCAGTGCACGGCACCCACCTAAATGGTGCTTGGCTGTGGTCTGCTGTGGGCAGATGCCATTGCCCCCTCTGCCACCAGCACCCCTTCGCCACCATGCTGACATGCACTTATGCCGGTGATGCTGGTGGTGCGCAGTCCCAGGCCATCCAGGGATGTAGGGATGCCTACATGGAGATGCGCGCTTCCCCCCGGCACCGCCTGCCAATGTTATGTGTCCAGCGGGTACCTGCTGGTAATATCCCCTGTGACACTGTGGGACACACACTCATGCCTATGTTGGTCCCTCATCAGTTGCTGTCTTGCTGCTTTACAGTTTCAGCATTCCTATATGCCACCTAGGCATCTGCCTAGTACGTACTGTGCCCCAGCTGGACCACAGCATGTGCCGCCTGCAGCCCCCTGTATCCCATTTACAGCATCAGTACAGTTGCCCTTTCCTACGTGCCCACTCTGCTTTTGCTGCACATGTGCACACCCTAACAAACCTGCCCAATATAAACGACAAAAAGCCTGATCACCGCTATTTCAATGTGGGATCATTCACTTTGTAGGGGGACAGAGCATAGACCCTTCCAAACATGATATCTTCCTTTTTACGCTTTGTCAGTAATGTTGCTTTATGTTTATCATTAATAACACTATTGGCCAGCTTGGTTATTGGGATTTCATATGTGGTTCTGGTCATTTTCTATGTTTGTTTGCCTTTTTGGTTCCTGCACATGTTTCACTGCTCTCACTTTTCGGGGTTTCCCTGGCTTTGCTGTACATTGCTGACTGAAATGGTTTCTCTGTCCTGCAAATGTGCCTAGCGCGAGGTTTTCACTGGCGCTAATTTTCAGGGCTTTCTTTCACGGTGTTAGTGTGCATGGATCCACTCCCCATCCACTCTCCGCCCATTGACCCCTTCTCTCCACCCCTGGGGAGCCTTACTCCACCCTCTCGGGTGCCTTTCTCCTCCCTCTGCGCATCTCACCACCACCGGAGATGTTATCGCGCGATACGTGACGTTATCGCGTGATAACGTTACGTATCGCATGATAACATCGCCGCTGATACGTTAAGACGGTTTAGTAAACATACCCCTAATTCAAGTTAGCTAAACTTACAGTTTTTCCCTGCCATTTTTGGCATTTAAACACTTAGAGGCATATTCTAAGATGTGCATCCCAGGCCTCTGTGCATCCTGTCAAAACTGGACGTACAGAAGTAGATGGGATTTTGATCCCGTGGGGCATGTCTAGCCCCCGCGTGATCAGAATCCCATCTAAGCCTGTACATGCAGGCCCAGACCCGATTCTGGTTGGCCTGCCCATACAGGCACCTGCCGAGCTAACTCAATCAAGGCTCCTAAATGGAGCCATGGCGCCATGGTGTCCAGTTGCCATGGCACCCAGGCTCCATTCAGAAGCCGCGATCCCTGGCCATCGCCGACTTCTTTCTTTTCCTGCAGCCCAATCCCCGATCTGGCCTCCCAACCCCCTCCAGCCTTTGTTGCCACTTGGGTCTGCCATTTCCCGCCGTCTAGGGGAACTTATTGCACCTCAGAGGTGGAATAAGTTCTCCGTTTAGTCTGCAAACCCAGGACGTACAGGGCCAACATCAGAATCGGCCCTGTACAGCTGGGGCCACGGACCACCCACTGCCCGCCCTGACTCCGCCTATGCACTGCCCCTTCCCCGCCCCCAACTAGCTTCCCTATACAAACTCCTTGTTAGTACGGGGAGGCTTGGTGGGGACGGGAAAGATGGACGAATATTTGGGGACTATTTGGGTAGAACATCCCTGCTATTCGTGTTACAGAATAGACCCCTTACTAAAAACTCTGTTCAGATCTATTAGTCCTCCATTAAGGTGAGAACACGCATCAACATCTCCAAATTGCTTTTTAAAGTACTCATAAGGCTAAATGCATATTCACAGTTTGTATTGGATGATATGAATGTTCCTCTAGCATCTATCATCCGTACAAGACCTTCGAACTCTTCATTTTCATGAGCAAGTGCCAACATATCTAGAAAATTTGAGGCCAGTTTGCTTATGATTTTTTTTTCTGCCAATGACTGACTACACCAGTATCTTCCACAATAAATTCTCTGCATTTTGAGCACAGAAGTGATTTCATAAATTCCAAACCTGGTCAAACGGTGTTGCTATAAAATCCAAAGCAGACCATTCCTGGACTTTGGAAATCTTTCTGCCAAATGGGCACACAAGATGTTCATAAACATTATTATGGTAGTAGTATTTATCTGAATTTTTCCTTTGGGAGTTCATTTCTAGAAAAGCCTTTACTTTGCCACTCCATGAAGCTGATTCTTCAAGGTATTGTCCTCTCTGATCTTGGTAAGTTTACCTCACACTAAATTAAATGCTTCAAGAGGCTCTAGGCTCTATGGATAAAGCGTAGTTACTCAGCTGTAACAGGTGTTCTCTAGGGACAACAGGAATCAGTCCTCACATATGGGTGATGTCAGCACCGACAGAGCCCACGTGGAACAATTCCCCAGCTTTCAAAGAAAGCCTTTAGGATTGCTGCCATGCATGCGTGGTCCTCTTCCCGCCCAAAGGTGCCATCTTGCTCAGTCAGGTCCCCTAGCTAAAGCCCTACTAAGCAGATGGCAAGGGAAGGACAAAAATAGCAATTCTTCAGGGGAGGTGGGAGGGTAGTGAGAACTGATTACTGATGTCCCTGCAGAACACCTGTTACAGGTGAGTAACTATGCTTTATCAAGGAACAAGCAGGAAGTCAGTCCTCACTTATGGGACTCCCGAGCTACAGGCTACCAAGCCTGTAAACCAAAAATGCCTTCGCGAGGCCATGAGCAGAAGTCAATGCCCGAATGAGCTTGAGTCTTCGGGTTCCCGGGGTGAAGATCTCGGTAGCCATCGAAGAAGGGTCGGAGGGCAGGAGTTGCTTATACCCCGAACAGATTACGGAGTACAGCCTGGCCGAAGGCGCTGACCTGGCAGGACTCCCTCTCCAGGCAGTAGTGTGAAGCGAAGGTATTCGCTGAAGACCAGATTGCAGCCCGGTAGATTCCGTCAGAGGCATGGAGCACAGCAAAGCCACCGAAGCCGCCTTGACCCGGACACCATGCGCTGTGACTCAGCAATCCAGTGGGGACCCAGAAATTGCCTGAGCAAAGGTGATACAGTCTGCCACCCAGATGGAGAAAGTGCGTTTGGTGACTGCCTGCCCCAGGCGATTGGGATCGTAGGTGACAAAGAGATGGTCAGACTTGCGATGAACCTGGGTATGCTGCAGGTAGAAGGCAAGAGCTCTCTTGCAGTCGAGTGTATGTAATACCGCCGATGCCCGGTCGGCATGCGGTCTCGGGAAGAAGGTCGGCTAGACTATCTCCTGATTGAGATGAAATTCCGAGACCACCTTCGTAGAACATGGTGTAGGGAGCCTCAGCCCTGAGGGCCTGGAGTTCACTGACTCGCCGAGCCGAGGTCAGAGCCACCAGGAAGACTACCTTCCAAGAGAGGTATCGAAGCGAGCACATTGCTATTGTCTCAAAGGGTGACCGCGTAAGCTGCATCAGCACGATGTTCAGGTCCCACTCCGCCGGTGGTGCCCAGATGTGGGGCCTAGAAAGTAAGAGGCCCCGCATGAAGCGGGAAACCAGGGGTTGCCCCGAGAGGAGTTTACCCTTAACCTTTTCCAGGACGAGCCCAAAACTCTCGGGATACAAAATTCTGCCTAAATATTCCTATCAAATTGTATATAATACATTACCATAGCAGAAGGAAAATTATTATTAGAACATATTGAATAAGACGGGTACAATTTTCCTAAAATATGCAAAAATTAATCCGGCTGCAGAATGTGGATTAAAAATTTAAAGTAGGCCTTCAAAGGGTTAATGGGTAGGTGGTGCGCTGAGATGGCGCTCAGGTGGACCCTGACCGAGTTCGACTTCAACCCCTCTTTAGAGAGGTGGAGGAGTAGAACAAGAAACCAGGTCAATCTGGAGCTCGGAGCACCAGACCGAGAAGCGTCGCCACTTGAAGGCATAGGCCCGTCTCGTCGAGTCCTTCCTCGATGCAAGGAGGACCTCTTCGGCCTCCCCGGAAGGTGCAGCGAGGCTAAGGAGACCCGTTCAGCCACCAGGCTGTAAGGGACAGTGAGGCCAGGTTCGGGTGAACCACCTGTCATAAGAACATAAGATATGCCATACTGGGTCAGACCAAGGTCCATCAAGTCCAGTATCCTGTTTCCAACAGTGGCCAATCTAGGTCATAAGTACCTAGCAGTATCCCCAAAAGACACAGGTTCCACAATGCTTGTATTGGATCAAGCATTGATATCCTGGGTCCCTTTTTAATGATGATTTATGGACCTTATCTCCAGGAACTTATCCAAACCTTTTTTAAACCCAGCTACACTAACAGCTCTTACTACATCCTCTGGTAACAAATTCCAGAGTTTGATTACACGTTGAGTGAAAAAATATTTTCTCTTATTTGTCTTAAATAGTTAACCCTGTAGCTTCATTACATGTCCCCTAGTCTTTCTATATTCTGATAGTGTAAACAATCGATCTACGTTTACCCGTTCCACTCCATTCATTAATTTATAGACATCTATCATATCTCCCCTCAGCTGTCTCTTTTCCAGGTTGAAGAGCCCTAACCTTTGTAGCCTCTCTTCATAGGAGTAGCCTTCCATCCCCTTTACCATTTTGGTGGCTCTTCTCTGTACTTTTTCTAATAACGCTATATCCTTTTTAAGATAAGGCGACCAGAATTGCACACAATATTCAAGGTGCGGTCGAACCATGGAACGATACAGAGGCATTATAAATATCCTTTGTTTTATTTTCCATTCCTTTCCCTATGATACCTAGCATTCTATTTGCTTTCTTGGCTGCCGCTGCACACTGGGCGGAGGGTTTTAACATGTTATCCACGATGACTCCTAAATCTTTTTCCTGGGTGGTGGTTCCCAATGTGGAACCTTGCATTGTGTAACCATAGTGTGGGTTGTTCTTTCCTAGGTGCATAACTTTGCACTTGTCCACATTAAATTTCATCTGCATTAGCAGGTCCGGGGCACAGCCTAGGGGGATGTGGAGGCTATGACAAGAGATGGAGCAGCAGCGGGAACCAAGGCTGTTGAGGCCACGAGGGGGCCATGAGAATCATTGAAGCATGTTCCCGCTGCACCTTGTGGAGGGTCCTCTCAATGAGAGGAGTGGGAGCGAAAGTGAAAAGAAGCCTGGAGGTCCAGATCAAGAGGAACACATCCGGGGCCACCCTGCTCAGGTGTGGAACCGGTCTGCAGAAGCAGGGAAGCTGCATGTTCACCGGGCTGGTGGATCATCATGACTCCACCAGGCAGGCTCCTTTGGCCAAAGTCCCATGATGAGCCAGTTGTCTAGGTAAGGGAAGACAGGTATGCCCCATCATCGGAGGAAGGCGACGGCAGCGGAGAGACACTTTGTGAAGACCCGAGGATCAGTCGCGAGCCCGAAGGGGAGCACCCTGTATTGGTAATGCTCTCCCTGCACCCTGAAGCACAGGAACTGCCTGTGCTGTGGGTGGACTAGAATATGGGCGTAAGCGTCCCTTAGGTCTAAAGAGCATAGCCAATTGCCCTTCTAGAAGAAGAGCAGCAGGACGCCAAGCGATAACATTTTGAATTTCTCCCACACCAAAAACTTGTTTAGATTCCTGAGATCGAGAATGGGGCGTAGGCCCCCTGTTTTCTTCGGAATGAGGAAGTATCGGGAGTGGAATCCTCAACCTCAGAGCTGCAGTGGTACTTTCTCAACCGTCTGCTGGGTGAAGAGGTTGGTCAGCTCCTGTTACAAGCAAGTTTGATGTGAGGGGAGCCAAGAAGGCTCTGCTGGGGAGAAGGGAGGAGGAAGCCTGTCCAGGTGGAGACGATACCCATCCTGGACCACCCAGAGGACCCAGGTGTCCGATGTGATCGACGCCAAATCGGAGGTGAAAAGGGACAGATGTCCCCTTACTGGTGGAAGTACTGCTGGAGGGAGAGAGGCTATGCCGTCAGCATCAAAACTCTTGAGCAGGTTGGGGTGGCGCCGGCCATTGGGCTTTGGGCCCTTTAGGCTTACGGTAACCATGTGGTCCACTCTTCTCCTGCATGCCAGAGGCTGGCGCGGGGGTGGGTATCCCCAGTAGGAGAGCCCCTTCCTCTGGAAGAACGGTTTCTTCGTTTGCTGTTTCTTCTGAGGGAGAGATGAGGTCTTACGCGAGAGACAGGTCCAAGTCACGAACTCCATCTCTATTTCGGTGGGCTTGTCCTCCATGGGCTTGATGAACAGTTGTTCACCTAGGCAGGGGACATCCAGGAGCTTCTCCTGGACCCACTGCTCCAGGTCTGAGGACTGGAGTCAAGCTTGGCGCCGGGCTCCAATACCAGCTGCTGTCACTCGGGCAGAGGACTCAAATCCATCATACGCGGCCCGGGAGTTGCTCACTGCTGAGACCTGTGGAGAAACCGACGAGCTCCTTGATGAGGTCATGTAGGAACATGCCCATATACAATTGGTAAGCCTGGATATGGCAGGTGAGCATGAACCCTTGAAAGGCTTTGCGCCCAAGGGTGTCAAGAGCTCTAGACTCCCTGCCCGGCGGGACCGAAGAGTGTGATTTTGGGCTCTTTTGCTTCCGCATCGCTGATTCCACAACCATGGAGGTGTGCGGAAGTTAGGTCTTTCAGAACCCTGGGCCACGCTGGACCCTATACATGGCATCGAGGCATTTTCTCACGATGGGAACCGAAGCAGGCGCCTCCCACATGCGGAGGAGCAGCCTGAATATGAAGGGAGTAACCGGGACAATAAGAGGCTCCCGAGGCAGGGACCCGCCCACCCCCGTGCCGGCCTCTGGCACGCAGGGGAAGAGTGGACCACATGGTTACCGCAAGCCTAAAAGGCCCAAATGAAGCTACAGGGTAAACTATTTAAGACTAATAAAAGAAAATATTTTTTCACTCAATGTGTAATCAAACTCTGGAATTTGTTACCGGAGGATGTAGTAAAGGCTGTTAGTGTAGCTGGGTTTAAAAAAGGTTTGGATAAGTTCCTGGAGAAAAGGTCCATAAACCATTATTAAGAAGGGACCCAGGATATCAATGCTTGACCTAGTACAAGCATTGCAGAACCTGTGTCTTTTGGGGAAACTGCTAGGTACGTATGACCTAGATTGGCCATTGTTGGAAACAGGATACTGGGCTTGATGGACCTTGGTCTGACCCAGTATGGCATATCTTATGTTCTTATGGACTCATACTGTAAGATGTCGAGCTCCTCAGCTTGTGGTTCCTCCTCAGTCTGCGTTTCAAGGTTGAGGGCTCGCACCATATCCTGTACGAACACCAGAAAGGATGTGTCCTAGGGCGGTGAATGCCTCTGAGAGGCGGGTGGAGATGGGTCCGAGGGGAGGTCCCGGTGGGCACGGGTCTCCGGGGAGGTGTCCCCATCCGACTCCAGGTCCGAGTGGTCAGAGAAGGAGTCTGATTTGGGATGGTCGCCCTCTCCAGAGGCCGAGGCCCTCTTGGAACCAGAGACCTTGTTGGATCTCGCTTCCGAGGAATGGGAAGGCGAGCGAGACCAATGCCTAGGACCCCCATGAGGCCCACGGCTCTTGAGGGTTTCCAGGGCGGGTTTCGGTATCCCTCTCGAAGGGATCGAGGTCTCAAGGCTCAGGCCAGCCGTGCTTTGGCACGAGCGCTAGCTGGACAGCTAAGAAGGCAGAAACGCTGTGCTCTAGTGCCAGCATGTGGGACTCCTGACACTGGGGTTACAGGGTCAGGCATAGACAAGAAGAGGCGGCCCTCACTGACTTGACCCTCAGGAGACCGGGCACCATCGCCGGAGGCCTCCATGTCTGTACGAGATACCTTTTGAGACCGCTCCTTATCCGACTCTCGGGAACACCGGGAGGGCTGAGTGACTGAGCGCGGGAGCGCTCATGCTTGTCTGGAGCCCCTGACTGCGACTTCGAGGTCTTCTTCTTCTTGTGCCTCTCCACTTCAGGGAACCCCTGATCGAAGTGCCGCCTTGAACGCAGAGCCGAAGTGGGGGATCCCACCAATGGAAGGACGACCAAGGATGCCACCGGAGATTCCGGGGACACTTTATGGAAAATGTCATCGGACTTCTGCTTAAGACTTAGCAGGGCCTTGGAGGACATTTTCTTGCAAAGAGAGCAGAGCTCCGGGTTATGGACGGCCCCCAGACACTGGAGACAGCAGTCATGGGTATCCGTGAGTGACATATTTTTGGAGCATCTGTTAAATTTTTTAAAACCTGTGACCATTGGGGCAAAAATGGCCCCCGCTAGGTCGAAGACCCATGAGGCCGGTGATTGAGGAAAAGGGCAGGAAGCCCGCAACAAAAAAATTTTTTAACAAAAGGACATCCCCTCACTCAAAAGTAAAGGAGAGCAGGGGACAGATGGGAGAGGACCATTGCTACTGGAAAAACACAGGCCAGAGGCCGAAAAATGAACACTTTTTCTGAGGGACGAGGACGTGCATCCGAAGGGCTCCGCGGAAAAAGGGAGACTGAGCAAGATGGCACTTTGGGCGGGAAGAGGACCATGCATGCGTGGCAGCAATCCCAAAGGCTTTCTTTGAAAGCTGGGGAATTGCTCCATGCGGGCTCCATTGGTGCCGACGTCACCCATAAGTGAGGACTGACTTCCTGCTTGTTCCTGGAGAATGTTTATGTTTATTGGAATTCTTGTTCTACCACCTTAGCCAAAGGATCAAGGCAGTTTACATCAATACCAATATCATGAAAAAGAAAGGAATTCTATCTCTAAAACCTAGAAAAGAAAGAAAGAACATAAAAGCATCAGATCAAAGGAAAAAAATATCTATTTAAAAAACAAGCATACACCCATCAGCTCTTCTGTAACCTCTTGCACCACTGCTCCCACCCTGACTCTCCTGCTTAATTAGGCAAATCAAAAATTTGCTGGAATAAGTGAGTTTTCAGAAGGGATTTAAAATTGGTGTAAAAAGACTCCAGTCTAAGTTCCTGAGGAAGCAAATTCCAAAGCATAGGTATCTGAAAGAACAACACGGAGTGATGTGTGGATTCAAACTGTGCCCTCAAAAGTGAAGATAGATATAGCCTATTATCAGGAAGCGATCATAGGGTATGAATGGGAGTATGAAATGTAAGTAGAGAATAAAGATAATACAAAGTCCATCATACAGAACTCTGTGTGTGAACGTAAGGAGCTTGTGTTTACAGTAGAAAACGGGCAACCAGTGCTATTGTTGTAGAAATGAGGTGACATGGTCAGACCACTTTGCAGAGGATAATATGAAAACAGCAGTGTTCTGAATCAATAGTAGTCATTGAATGTCTGAACACCTGATACCTGCATATGCAACATTGCAGTAGTCCAAGTGAGAAACCATGAAACTTAAGAGAAGAGAGGTTAGGGAAGGTGTATCTAAAAATGAGCGGATAGCCTGACATTGGCGAAGAAAGTAAAAGGACTTTTGGACTATAGCACTCGCCTGTGGTGTGAGTGTCAGTGCTGAATCCAATAGAACCCCAAGGTACTTCAATGTGATGGTTAATACTATGAGAATGCCATCAAGTATTGGTGTAACAGAAGGAACTGAAGAACCACCAGTAAACCTGATGGCTAAGGTCTTACTGGGATTAGGTTTCAGGTGATTTTGTTGGAGCCATGAAGATACTGTGGATAGTGTCCGGTTGATATAAGACAGATCAGGAGCCAAGGGATTCACGTGGGCTAATAGAATATTGTCTGCCTAATAGTAAGCTGGTGTGTTATGATCCTGGATCACAGTAGCAAGAGGACTAAGAAAAATATTAAACAGCAGGGGTGAACGGACCAAGCCCTGGGGGACCCCACAAAACAGGATCCTGGATATAGACAAGGAGGGACCAGTAGAAACCTGAAATGATCTGTCTCTGAAGAAAGATGTAAACCAGTTATCTTCAGTAATACCAATTTCAGAAAGATGAGCTAGGAATATAGAGTGATCGACCAAATCAAATGCAGATGAGAGATCTCAAGAAATAGCCAACGTGAAGTCCTCTTTGTCCCAGGAGTTGTGAATATCATTAAGCAGGGAGGTAAGCACTGTTTCTCTGCTAAAATATGGACAAAACCCTGATTGATTGGGATGCAGACAACCTGTAATTTCAACTTGAGTAGCCAGCTGAGAAAAAGCTATCATCTCTGTGAGTTTTGTGAGGTAAGGTAAGTTGGGGACAAGGCAATAATTACTGGGATTGGAAAATAGCAATGATTTGTTCTTGAAAACTGGGAAGACGATTGCCTGTTTTCAGAAGACAGAGACCACCCTTGAGGAGAGGCTAGAGTTAATGATGGATAAAACAAAAGGGGTCGGATTCAGAGAAGGCTCCGAAAGTCAACCTTAGGGAATGGGGTCCAAAGAGCATGTGATTTTGCGGGAGGATGAAATGCATTTATTCAAAGCCTGCAGGAATACCTCAATAAAGTTTGCCCATGTATGGCAGGGGAAAGATATCATAGTGGGGGTCGATGGGCATAGCAAGACTGGATCCGAAAACAATTTCTGGAGAGCAAGAACGTTACTCCAAAAATATTCAGAAAATACGTTTGGCAATGGCCTAGACCAGGACGCTGTACTGGATATTGAGTTTGGAGAAGTGAGTTGGGAGATTACTGAATATAGCTTTTTTTGGATGATTTGCTGCATTCATTATAGTCTGGGAGTAATATCACTGCTTAGTGCTATCTATTTTGCATTTATAGTAGGTGGCACATGATTTGATTAAAATGAGGTCTGTAGTTGCACGATGTTGCTGCCAGCGGTATTCAGCTCTACGAGTGGGTCATCTGGCCACGCAGAGACCATCATGATACCAGGGTTGATGAACAGAGGCATATCTGTGTCTTGATGGTGGGGGGGGGGGGGGGGGGGGGCGGGGTAGGGGCTTTCAAGGCAGATGGAGCTTCTGAGAGCTTATCATTCCAGAGGCTAACCTTCTTTGCTAATGAGCAGGAATTAAAATGTTCTAGAAAGAGAGAATCAGTGAGGAAATCAGTTATTAATCTATGTGGTAAAAAAACTAGCTCTGACAAAACATCATTCAGAACTTCTAATGTTTTTCAGTGCTTCTTTTATTTCAAACTTTTATGGCAGTATTTAGAAATTGTATCATCATCTTTATCCTGCTGAAAATATTCCAGAAGAAGATTATACTTGCAAACAATTGCTTGAAGCGCAAAGGGCCTAGACAACCAGCGCACTTCACTGAGTGGCCTGAAAGCCATGGATTCATATTCAGAAGCATCCACTGAACATTGTGTAAACAGTCCTCATTAATGTTTCAACGCCCCTTACAAGCCTGACCTCTTTCTATGCTTCGGAAATCCCCAAGTCTTCCCTGTGTGCAATGCAATGCTATTGGACTAAGTGTGGAATAACACATTTCAACCAATGAATCTGTTCAACGGATGAATCTGTTCACACCAGTGAATCTGTTCAACATCACATCGGCATTATCAGATGTAAACATTACTATTTTCAATCATTCTGATTTAAATGAACTCACTGTCTATTTGGTTTCAAAAATAGTGAGATTTTGGGATGAATGTTTTAATGATTGGCTTTGTAAAAGATAACATTCTCCTGTGTGATTCGACAAAAGAATCTGGACAGGGACAGATTTAGGCAAGCTAAGCAGGTTCCTAGGGCCCAAACTTTAGGGGGCCCTGTCAGATGTGTTGAGGACTCAGGAGATTAAGGTTGTCCATTGTCTGGAATTTAAAAGGACTCTACAGATTTTTGCATTAAGGGGGTAATTTTATAAACAACTGCCTAAAGTTAGGTACTATCTGGGTGCATTCATCGTGTATTTTCACTGACTAACACACATACATGAGCTTTACACATGCACTTTAACTGGCTGCTATTCTATAAGTACGCATGTAAGGCACATACTTTCACTGTGGGCACTGACATAGGCAGAGCATGGGTGGAGTGAGGGCAGAGCATGCAGTTACATGCATGTTTTATAAAATACGGTCGTATGCACATTAGATATGTGTGAACATTTACACCAGCCATAGGGCTGGTATTAACTGCTTGGGTGTAAATTTTATGCTCATTTTTGACCACTTATACCCATATTTTGGCTTTATAAAATAGGTGTGACGTACACACGTTAAAACACACAATAACTTAAGCACATTTTATAAAATTACCCTCCTTCTGTGTAGAAGTCAGAAGAAAGGCTAAAGTGTCTGGATACCTTTCCAGATTTAGATCTCTGTTGCTCTGTAATCTTGTCCCTTACATGAATGATCATGCCCTGCCTGATTCCAGTGTCTCCAGGCAATGAGAAGGCAGGTTTAATAACAAGAAGGGAGGGGTGAGCCAAAGGAAAGTCCTGAACTGTGCAAGTGAGGTGGGTGACCGAGCTTTGCAGACCTTGGAGAGAGCCAGTGGAACTTTGAAGAGCCAGAAGCAGAAGGAGACCTCTGCGTCAAAAGAGAACTAAAGGTTTATTTGATCCTGAAAAGGGAAGTGAGAGGATTCAGTGGACAGTTATAGCAGTTGTATCCTAGAGGGTCAGAGTTCTATGGGAAGAGATGTCTGCTGCCTTAGTCTACATCCATTCACCAGCAGCTCAGAGCTGATTGACTGGTATTCGACAAGGAGACCGGGATTCCCTTTGCTTGGCCATGTCCAAGGCAGTGAAGAGGACTTTTATCACCCTAAGGATAGAGAAAAAGGTCAACTGAACTATGATTTCTAATATTTCATACTCTGAACTATTTAAAGACTCTAAAAATCACATTTTAGATAGTTTTACCAAGAATTCAACAGTGATACTGGGGTTATCTATTGTCACGCCCCAGCCCTCTACCTAAGGCTTAGAGGGGTAGGGTTGCCATTAACTTCTCTTATAAAAGGTTGAATAAACAATTTTTCTCCAATGAAGCATGCTGGGAGTTGTAGTTTTGGCCTTCTAAGATGAAGTGTAGTCATGAAACCGAAAGTAAAGGCAAATGACAAAATTTATTCTCCAAACGCAAAGTCCATGTAGACTGTAACAGGATACTTCTCCATTCATTCGCTCAAGGTTAATTACAACTTAGGCTGGATGAGCTTCACAGTCATTAATTATATGTGGCTGCTTATCAATATAACGGATAAAGAAAACACAGCTCCTTCATTCAACAAAGTAAAAATATCTTCTTTTTACCTTTGTCTTCATTAAGCATTCAAATGTACATGCATCAGGTATCTTCCCCTTAAAAAGAACAAGTTCCTACCTTCAGTTCAGGCTAGGTTTCATTACTTTACTTTTCAGGAGACTATATTTTTCAGCTATTCTTTAGCAAAGGGACTCAATGCTAACAGCTTGACATAGAGTACAGTCCATGAGTACTTCTGGAGGCAAGAAATCCTGCTCAATAGGCTCAACCTGCATTTCCTCTGGCTCCGGTAATGCAGTGCCCTGCTCTGAGCTTTTAACATATGTCTCAGAGTCTATTCTCTCTGAGGATCCCTGTGTCTCTCTTGAGCACAGCTCCACCCGGTAAGGATAAATTGTACCTGAAGCTGTGGTCACTTCTCCCTGGCTGTGTTCACCAGTCTCCCTCCAGCTTCTGGGAAACAGTCCCTGGTTCACTTCCCTGAGTTCCTTCCTGGAGCTCTGCCATGACTCCCTGTTCCAGGCTTGGCTCCTTTGATTCCTGTGCTGAGTACTGGGCTCCCACCTCTGAACTCTCTGAACCTTCTGAACAGGAACTGGGGTTTGAAGCCTTCTCTGCTCTCTCCTTCCGTGCTCTCTCCTTCCAGTCTCTCTCTTCCCGTGCTCCTGCTTTCCTCCGAGTTCTCCTCTCCCGGGCTCTCCTCCCCCTGGCTCTCCCCTCTTTCTCTCTAGCCAAGGTTTCTATACCTGCTTCCAGGGCAGTGTCTCCCCCTCTCTGGACAGGTGCTTGCAATTATCTTCCAAGCCTGCAACTATGTCAGCAGAGCTTGGGTGTGGCAGTCTAGGTTTGGTTTCTCTCTGCTTGCTTTCTTTATGCCAACTCTGAAACCTGTGCACTGCAGGGATGTCACTTTTCTTAAAAGCAAAATCATTAGTTTCTCCTATTTCCACAGACTCACTACAAGCTTCCTTATCACATACCCCCATAAATGCATGCTCTGTCCGTAATAAAATTCACACCATTTCCTACTACATTCAAGACCAAAAAAGTAGAGATCATGTGCATAACCAAAACATGGCTCACTGATGCAGACACCATCCTTCTAAACCAGCTCACCCCGTCTAACCTGGAAGATCACCAATCTACTAGATCAGGACGCAGAGGAGGGGGCTCTCTCATCCTGAGAGAAACAGCTAAACCTCAAGCTCACCAACAGCTTATCCACACCCCACCCTAAACTCCATAACCTTGGAAAATGAAGACCTCATAATTTGCCTAATATACAGAGCTCCATCACCTTACACCAAGGACCTCTCAAGCATAATAGAACTGGCCACCAGACACACTAACAGAGGCAAGCTTCCAATAATTTTGGGCGACTTCAACCTGAATTCTCTAAGCACAACCCAAGCCTCAGCCTTCCTTGAAGCCTTAACCTCACTAGAGCTCTCCCAGATGATCTCAACACAAACCCACACCAGAGGAAACACCCTAGACCTAGTATTGTACCCACCACCCTCCACTCCTTTGACTTTCATTTACCATACCAAGCAATGCCGGCACCATGGTAGGATCACTACATGATTCAATTCAATCTTCCTCTGGACGCTCCACTCCCCAGAAAGTGTCTTTCAAACTCACTCAGACAATTTAAGGAATTTAACAGGGACACTCTATTCACTCAAACAATCTCCAACCTTGAGTCTAACTCCGATGATCTTCCTTTACTGATAGAGAACTGGAATAACACCTTCTCACTATCTGCCACTGCACTTCCAAACCCAAAAGCATCCAAGTGACAAATCAAAGCCCCATGGCACTCTCCAGAAATAAAGCAAGCAAAGACCATCCTAAGAAGACTCAAAAGATGCTGGAGGAGAACCAAGGCACAACAAGATCAACATGATTACACAACTAAACAGCATGAATACAACAAATTAATTCTTAACCTGAAAAAGCAACACCACACAAACATAATTATGAGTTCTCTAAACTGTTCCAGAGAACTATTCACCATAGTCAAGAACTTATCAAGAGCCCTGCAAAGCCAATAAATAGACACCCATCCCCCGAGACCTACGCAACCTATCTCCAAGGCAAGCTATCCAGCCCACAGGCCCCTCCAAACCATCCTATCACCCTCACAGCAGAACCAAATCAAACAAGCACCTGGACCTCTTTCTACTCAGTCTCTGAAAACCTCTGCACCAAGCTCCTGAAAACTTTGAACATGTCCACATCCATCCTAGATCCATGTCCAACCTTGTGGGTAAAAACATTGGCAAAAGAAGTTGCTCCATCTCTCTTCAAAATAATAAACTTATCCCTTACACAAGGATTCATGCCACCAATGCTGAAAATCTCTTCAATAAGATCACTACTGAAGAACAACACCACAGATCCAACTTCTCCTGCCTCTTATCGCCCAATATCCAGCCTTCCACTTTTATCCAAACTAACAGAGAAGGCAGTCCAATTTAAACTACAAGACCATGTAGACGCATCCTCCCCACTTGATACCCAACAGCACAGGTTCCGAGAGCGCCATGGGGTAGAAACCTTATTAACTTCCCTTCTGAACACTGTACTAAAAGGAATTGAAGACACCATAAAGGGATACATTCTCATTTTCATCGACATAACTGCTGCATTTGATTCCATAACCCACACCATACTTCTGGACAGGCTAAGTGAAATAGGAGCAAGTGGAACACCACTGTCCTGGTTCCGCTCCTATCTAGAAAACAGAAGATCACAAGTCAAGATAAAATCTGATATTTCAAGACCTTTTCCGCTAACCCAAGGTCTCCCACAAGGCTCCACACTCTCTGCTCTCCTTACGTGTGTACAAGGTGAAAGGATCTCTTTGCTCTCAGGGAATGAGTCTGATCTATAGAGGTTAGAGTAGCAGACTTGGAAGACATAAGGAAGACAGAGAGGTACATAGACGAGACCTACAGGGATATAGTCCTGAAGTCCCACCTCCAGTCTGGCAGCATCCCTGTTGCCCTGGAGGAGAGAGGTCACATGACAGGACAGCATCACCCTGGTGTGGCAGGAAGTGATCCTGTAGCTAGGACCTGCCTCCAGGTGATGTAAAACCCTCTCACACCGAGGATGTTTCTCCAGGGCCATGTGCCCATGAGGGAAGGGATAGGACAGCCGTTATAGTTGGTGATTTGATCATTAGGCATGTAGATAGCTGGGTGGCTGGTAGACGTGAGGATCGCCTGGGAACATGCCTGCCTGGTGCGAATGTAGCGGACCTCACACGCTGCCTAGAAAAGGTCTTAGATAGTGCTGGGGAGGAGTCTGCTGTCTAGATACATGTCAGTAACAATGACATAGGAAAATGTGGTAGGGAGGTTCTGGAGGATAAATTTAGGCTTTTAGATGGGAAGTTGAAAACCAGAACTTCCAGGATAGCATTCTCCGAAATGCTTCCCGTTCCACGCGCAGGACCCAAAAGATAGGCAGAGCTCCAGAGTCTCAATGCGTGGATGAGATAATAGTGCAAGGATGAGGGTTTTGGATTTGATAGGAACTGGGGAACATTCTGGGGAAAGGAGGGACTCTTCTGAAGGGATGGACTTCACCTTAACCGGGATGGAATCAGGCTGCTGGCATTAACCTTTAAAAAGGAGATAGAGCAGCTTTTAAACTAGATAATAGGGGAAAGCCGACAGTTGCCCAAGAGCGCATGGTTTGGAACAATGTATTCTTGAAGGATACTACCAAAAAAATGAACTTAGGGCACATCAGCAGAGAGGTTCCAATAAAGACAAAGATAGTCCAAATGCCCTTGAGTACAGAGCAGACAGAGCTTAAAGATTCCAAATAGCCCCTGCCTACCGAAAACCAGTTTAATATGAATAAAATAGTCTCTAAAATGCTTGCATGCAAATGCTAGAAGTCTAAAAAATAAGATGGGAGAGTTAGAATATATAGCACTAAATGAGAAGTTAGATAAGATTGGTATCCAGGAGACATGGTGGAAGGAAGACAACCAGTGGGACAATGTGATACCTGGGTACAAACTATATCATAATGAGAGAGCTGATCAAGTTGGTGGAGGGGTTGTGCTCTATGTCAGTGAGGGCATTGAGCCACAAAGGATTAAAGTTTTGCAGGAAACAAAATTCGCTGCAGTATCTCTATGGATTGAAATTCCATGTAAAAAGGGGAAGGCGATGGCAGTGGGATTGTACTATCGACTGCCTGGCCAAAATGAACAAATGGATGAAGAAATGCTCAAAGAAATCAGGGAAGCTAACAAAAGATACAGAACAGTAATAATAATGGGTGATTTCAATTACCCTGGTATTGACTGGGTCAGTGTCATGACAGGACATGCCACGGAGATAAAGTTTCTAGATGAAGTAAATTACTGTTTCTTGGAGCAACTGCTTCATGAAACAACCAGAGGGGAAGCCATTTTGGACTTAGTCTTTAGTGGAACACCAGATCTGGTGCAAGAGTTAAGGGTGTTGGGGCCACTTGGCAATAGTGATCATAGCATGATCGCATTTGATTTAATTAATGGAGGAGGGATGGTAAGGAAATCCACAGTACTACCTTTTAACTTTCAAAAGGAAGACTATGATAAATGAGGAAAATAGTTAAGAAAAAAATAAAAGGAACAGTTGCAAAGGTCAAAGACTTACATCAAGCTTGGGTGTTGTTTAAAAATACTATCTTGGAAGCCCAGACCAGCTGTATTCCATGCTTTAAGAAAAGTGGAAGGAAGTCCAAAAAACTGCCAGCATGGTTTAAAGGTAAAGTCAGAGAGGCTGTTGTTGCCAAAAAAGCATCTTTCAGGAAATGGAAAAAAAGAGCCAAATGACGAAAACTGGAAACAGCACAAGCACTGTCAAGTTAAATGCAAGGCATTGATAAGGCAGGCAAAGAGAGAATTTGACAAGAAACTTTCTGTGGAAGCAAAAACGCATAATAATGACTTTTTCAAGTACATTCGTAGCAAAAACCTGTGAGTCAGTTGGACCATTAGATGATAGAGGGGCAAAAGGGGCAGTAACAGGGGGACAAGGCTATAGCGGAGAAACTGAATGAATTGTTTGCTTCGGTCTTTACTGAGGCAGATGTAGGGATGTTACCCATGACCGAAGTGGTATTTAAAGGCGATACTATGAAAGAATTGAAAGAAATATTGATACACTGGGAAGATTATTACAACTATTTGATAAACTGAAGCGTATCAAATCACCTGGACCAGATGGTATACATCCAAGGGTGTTGAAAGAACTGAAATATGAGACTGCAGACCTGCTATTAGTAATCTGTGAACTATCATTAAAATCATCTGTAATACCTGAAGATTGGAGGATCACGAATGTAATGCCAATTTTTAAAAAGGGTTCCAGGGGTAATCCGGAAACTATAGACTGGTGAGCCTGACATCAGTACCGGGTAAAATGGTAGAAACCATTATAAAGAACAAAATTACTCACCATGTAGATAGTCATCGCTTAATGGGAGACAGCCAACATGGCTTTAGACATGGAAGATCTTGTCTTACTAGTCTGTTGTTTTTTTGAAGGTGTGAATAAACAGGTAGACAAAGGTGAGTCAGTTGATATAGTGTATCTGGACTTTCAGAAAGCTTTTGACAAGGTCCCTCCTCAGAGACTTTTGGAAAAAATAAAAAGTCATGGGATAGGAGGCAGTGTATTATTGTGGATCAGAAACTGGTTAAAAGATAGAAAGCAGAGGGTAGAGCTAAATGGCCAATTTTCCCAATGGAAAAAGGTGACTAGTTGAGTACTCCAGGGATCTGTGCTAGGTCTGCTGCTTTTTTTTTTTTTAATTTATTGAAATTTCAATCTTTTACATACAAGAAAAACAAAAGAAATAATAAGCAATAACACATAAGCCAACATTATTTAAACAAAATATTAACACCCAGCCCACAATATGGCGTGTACATAAAGAAAACACAATCCGATGCTGAGAAGGAGAGTACAACATAACAAAACCCTTTTATACTAAGCAAAAACTCGCCAATCAACCAACATTCTGCAAGAATTTTTCTAATTGAGTTGAATCAAAAAAGATATAGGATTTGGTCTGATGCGTGACGACACATTTGCAAGGATATTTAAGTAGAAAGGAGGCACCTGCAGCCACAACCCGAGGGCGAAGTGAAAGGCCTTCCTTTTCAATTGCGTAGCGCGACACACATCAGGAAAAACCTGTTTCAGCTGTCCGAAAAACTTTTCCTGTCTATGTTTGAAATAAGAGCGCAGAATCATCTCCTTATCTCGCTCTAATGAAAACACAACTAACAAAGTAGCCCGAGTAGAGATCTCCTCTACTGAGGACTCCAAATAAGCTGACAAATCCAGACTCTGAGCAGACAAACGATCCATATCTTCACCAATTGCACCACCTGTCTCTGAATCTGAAACCAGATTCTCTCTAATACCAATAGGCAAATAATATATTTTAGACAAAACTATAGATTCTGGTTCAGATACCTTTAAAACATCCTTTAAATATTTAGCAAATAATATAGTCGGAGAGAGGTAGTGCGTCTGAGGAAAATTTAATAATCTAAAATTTTTAACCCTTAAGGCATTTTCAATTATTTCATCCCGAGTATGTAAATGTAAAGAATCCTGGACAAAAGAGACTATAGACCCTTGAATAGAAACAATCTGACCATCGACTTTAGCCTTATAAGACTCAGGGGAGCTCAATCTGTCCTGATGATTAGACAAAGAATTAACGGCCTCCTTAGTAAACATAGGGGTATGTTTACTAAACCGCGCAATTGTGCGGGGAGCACTTGAGCGTGCGGAAATGATGCACTTAAGTGCTCTTAAGTGCCCCTCACGAGTGCGCATCACACTAACGGGCCCCGCACACGTGCGACGAACACGCGCACGTGTGCGGTGCGGTACTGTGCGATAGAGGCGGGGAAAGGCGAAAGGAGGGCGGAGGAAGGCCCCCGAGGGGCGGAGAGACGGGGTCAATGGGTGGAAAGTGGGAGGGGAGAGGCTCCCCGCACAGGAGCGGGGCCGAATTTACAAGTAAAAACTACCGCGAGTGAAACACTCGCGGTAGACTGCATTTAAAGGGAAGAGAAACCATTTCCGTCAGCAATGTACAGCAAAATCGGGGAAACCTAAAATACGCGAGCAGTGTGATACATGTGCACAGAACAAAATGTCAAATAAACAATGGAAATGACCACAAAAAAAACTTTAAAAATTATAATCCAGCTGGGCAACATTGATATCAATGGCCAACAATAAAAAACACTCCCAGGAAAGGTCCAAAAAAAAGGAATGATCTATGGAAGGGTCTACGGAGCGTAGACCCTTCCAAAAATCATTTCTTTTTTTGGAGCTTACCTGGGAGTGTTTTTAATGTTGCCCATTACTGGTGCCCAGCTTGGTTATGTTTGTTTTCCCCTTTTTTCGAGGTCATTTCTGAGGTTTATTTGCCCTTTTGTCACCATACAAGGTGAATGAGTCCACAGTAAAATTGTGCAGAGAAGGTTTTCTGAGCCGTTCGGTCAGGTTATCTATCTCCAGGGACTGCACTGTCTCTGTGGCCACAGTGTGGTGTAGCAGACACAGCCAGTCCCCATAGTTTTACCCACCACGAAACAGTGATAGTCAGGACACCCCTGTATTGCAGAGCACATAAGCATGGTGCAAACACCCATATTTTACCCTACACCGCACACAAACCATACCAATGGCCATTACCTACAGCCAATTCCCCCAAATACAATCCTGGAGTGCCACAACTCAATCCGGTCACATGCTTTTTCCAAGATAAGAACATGTCAGCATGTTGGCGGAAGGGTACAGGTGGCGGAGGGACCAGTGGCTGCAAGCCACAGCACACAGTGGCCTAGGCCTGTGCAGGCTGGCACAGTCCACCGCAACAGACAGGCTCTGTCGCATGTACAGTCATGGCCTCCCCAGGGAATGCAGCACATCTGTGGCAACACAGTGGTGCAGTGCACACAGACAGTGTGTGCAAAAACAGAAGGGCACAGGTTCAAAGCCCAGCTGGGGCTACTGCCAAACCTGTCCACATATTTTTCCCACAACTAAACCGTGATAGTAAGGACAAAACTGTATAGCTGAGAACATATGCATTGTTAATACGCCTATATTTTACCACACCAATCACAGACACCATAAACAGGCACATTACCTAGAGCAGAGTCTCCCAAATGCAGTCCTGGAGGGCCCCACACCATTCAGGTCCCATGCTGCCTCTAATAATGATGCCTGTGCTGCATATCTATGCATCACCCCCATGGTATGCAGATGTAGCTCATGCATATTTCTGAGGGACAGCATAAAAACCCGAACAGTGTTTGGAACACCAGGACTGGAGTCGGGAAACCCTGCCGTAAAGCAGCAGCCAACAGGGCCAGACCCCCCCCCCCCCCCCCCCACAGGCCGCATTGGCCAATGCCTCCTGGAGAGGCAGGACATTGGGCCCTGCCTGTATCTCCCAATACTAGCAGTTGCAAACCTTAGCAATGCCACCCTACACCTGGGTATACGGTACACAGCTATCAAACGCTTCCTATGATAACTGCCATATATCAATTCCTACGTTAAGCACATTTTGGTCATTGAGCTCCACCATAACAATCATTCTGATGTTTGCGGTGTGTGCTGCAGGACTGGTCCCTGACAGTGTCTACCACCCTGGGGGGTGACCCCCAACAGTATTGAGTACCATATCCATGCCTGTACTGTGCCCAGGACTGGTGTGGTGGTTATGGCTGCTGACCTCATCTATAATAGCACAATGCTGGCATAGGTGTGGGGGTGGCTGTCTGTCTATCCAGTGTGTGGTGGCTGCAAACACCTTCCACAGCCCACACTGCCAGCAATGTTGCCAGTATTGGGCTACCAATGTGCATAATGAGGAGCAAGGGACCATGGGTATAGGCCGGACTGGGTGGCCTGGCCAGGGTGCATCTGCACAGTGCATAGGGCACTGACTGGGACATTGTAGTGCCCAGCCACCACCTACACAGACAGGGTGACCTCAGTATGTCCTGCTGAGAGATCACTCTCACCCTGACTGTGCAGTGACCACAGCATGGCTAGGCACCCCCATAATGCTATATAGTATTTCTCTTGTGTGATAGTTATGGGTTTTCTTTTGGGGCCCAGTCACTGATATATCTGCTTGCTGTGTATGTTGACATCCCAGTTCTGGGTGCATGCATCTCCACTGGGAACATGAACTATGGACTAGCTAGTAGACTGTTTGTAGCTGGAGCGGCTTGCAGGGTGCAGCGGCTGATGGCTTGCTGCAGGAGAATAACAGGTAGTGGTGGTGTGCAGCTTACCATAACCTTGTATAATGTCTGTCTGCTATTGTGTTATGGATATGTATGGAGCTGCATTGACTGCCCTGTGGGGTGTCTGTTCCTCAGCAGGACTGGGGTTGATGGTCTCCTCTACTGCTACCTTTGCAGGGCAGTAGAATGTGGATCTATTGATGGGAAACCATGTTTGCCACCCTCGGCCTGGGGGGGTGCATGGCCCACCTGACAGAGATATCCATGATGTTTGTGCAGAAACTACCTATCTTACACATGAACACTGCTTTGGACCTCCAGCATGGCCTCCATCAGCTATGGAAGGTGTTGTGGACCTGGTCCTGGGCGCCTCATCGCACACTCAGGGTGAGCACAGTACCCGCACAATGTGACGGTGTGTAGCTACTCTGTGCCAGTAAAGCACCCGGTCCATACCCCCTACCAGGCCGAGGTGCTGTGTGGGTGCACCCGGTCACTTCCTCCTACCAGGCCGAGGTGCTGTGGGGGTGCATTCCCCATCTTGTGTTCATCTTTGGACAGCTGATTTGCATGTGCAGTGCATCATGGGTACGGGTGGGCTAACCCTATCCTGGAGACCACAGCAGACTGTCTGTGTGGTGACGTGCAGGCTCTCTGCAGCCAGCCAGGGGCTTACTAGCAGCTATAAAGCTGTAGCCTAAAGGTTACTTCACTGCCTGTGAAGACAGAGGTTATGGGTTCTAAACCCACAGTGGGCTTATTTGAAAGGGTTGTCCAAAGCATTGTTTTTCTTTAATGTACATATTTTGATACCAGCAAAAACACCCTCAGCGTACTGTACCTATAGGGTGCCTCTGAGAGCGCTTTATAGGGCACCTTATGGTTCCCGTCCATATAAGGTGCACTATACATTATCCTGTGACGCAACTTATAGGGTGCCCTATAGGGGATATATTAGGGTGCCGTGGCGGACAGTGCACTTTATAATGTGCCCTATGGAGTGCCATATAGGGTGCCTTTTACGACACCTTCCATTACGGCACGTGAGGGCGTGTTTGCTGGCAGCAATTAATAAAATACACATACGGTGCTGCAGGAACAGATATGTACATTGCAAAGCTGATGCCACAGCCAGCCTTACGTATTAGGCACCCTGGGGAGCTACCTCATGACCCCTGTATCAGCAGTCAGTGCCTTAACCATTGTGCTCCACTGCTGTTCCTCCATGCATGTCAGCGCACCTACGTATGCTTTTCATTCCTTAAACTGCACAGTGCTGCCATCAAAAACAGTACTCTGACCTTGCGGTACCTCATACGGCACCCTCTAAAGCGCCCTATAAGCAACATTCTAGGGTGCCTTGGCGGACAGTGCACTTTAAAATGTGCCTTATAGGGCGCCTTATGTTAACACGCTTTGAGGGTGCGTTTGCTAGTAATGATAATTAAACTAAAAATAGCATGCCCCCTAAGACACTCTTCCCCATAATACGCAATGCCTCAGCCAGCCTTGTTCATTGGGCACTGTGGGGGATCAAACCCCTGATCCCTACATCATTGGTCAGTGTCTTAACCATTGTGCTGTGGCTCTGATCCTGTGCTTACACATCTGCGTGCCGCCTTATGCCTCCCAATAATAGAACAGCCTCCTAAATCAATAGCGCACCGCCTAATGCCCATCTGCGCGCCGCCTTATGCCGCCCATTTTTTGTATGCCTCCTAAAATATCATCTCAGCCAGCCATCGTCATTGAGCACAGTGGGGGATTGAACCCCAGACCCCTGCACTATTGGTGAGTGCCTTCATCATTGTGCTGTGGCTCTGCTCTTCGGTTTACACATCAGCGCGCTGCTTATACTTCTCAGTATTAGACTGCCGCCAAAAACATCAGCGCGCCGCCTTATGCCGCCCAAAATGTCAGCGCCCTGCTTTAGGCTGCCCCATAAATTAACAACTCAGCCAGCATCATTGAACACTGTAGAGGATCAAACCCCTGCTCTTTGCACCATTGGTAGGTGCCTTAACCATTGTGCTGTGGCTTTGCTCTTCTGCTTGCCCATCAGCGTACCACATATGCCTCCCGCGCAGCCATCTGATGCGCTAAGGTGCGGGGCGCACAAGGGCGCCGCGCACCTTAGCGCATATTTAAATTCCGGCTTTTCTTTTTCAGGACGGAACGCCCACTCCTTATATGGCATCCGCACTCTACCGCGGCCCGCACTCTACCGGGGTTTTAGTAAACATGCCCCATAGACATTTTAACCAAAGAAGACTTCAAAGAAAGCTCAGTTCTGGAAACAATCCGCCATATGTCCTGTAAAGAAACTTCAGCCGGAGGAGATGGGTCTTCCAAAAGTGGCAAAGAAAAGTCAATAGGGCAAGGAACAGAAACAACATCCCCTTCAAGCTTCAGAAAAGATTCAGGCAACATTGGAGAAGCAAGGCAGTTACCACTTGAAGAAGGCGAAGGTTCTCTATCCAATTCCTGCGGGTGTTTGCTGGGTGGAGTTACAACCCTACGCGGTTCAGGCGACGGATTCAGGGAAACAGAGCTTACTGAAGCAGAAGAGTCAGGAGAAAATGACGAGGTGGGAGGAAGCACCGTGGACCGTAAATGGCTATCCATGGGCCCAACCACCTTTGCAGATTTACCAGACGCCATCGAGGAAGAAAGAGACTTCTTCTTGCGCTTCCCCATAAGATTAAAAGTAAATAATCTCACCCGATCCGCTCCGATGTGCTCCGAAGGGGCTCCAAAGGGGCGTGACTTGCCCCTTAGGACATGCCCCTTCGGAGCACGCACCTGGGAACGTGCCCGCGGTGTGCGTCCCGCGGTGGGGGCTTGATTTTGTAGCCCGATCTGCTCACGTGGTCCGCAGTGCTCTCCGGGACAGAGCAGCAAACTCCTCTCAGCGTTAGAAGAAACAATGTAGCATAAGGCACACACTCAAAACAGCAGGAGAGAGGGCTCATCCTTATAGCCCGATCTGCTCACGTGGTCCGCAGTGCTCTCCGGGACAGAGCAGCAAACTCCTCTCAGCGTCAGAAGAAACAATGTAGCATAAGGCACACAATCAAAACAGCAGGAGAGAGGGCTCGTTCTTATAGCCCGATCTGCTCACGTGGTCCGCAGTGCTCTCCGAGACAGAGCAGCAAACTCCTCTCAGCGTCAGAAGAAACAATGTAGCAAAAGGCACACACTCCAGGTCTGCTGCTTTTTGACATATTCATAAATGACCTGGAAAGAGGAATAACAAGTGAGGTTATCAAATTTGCAGATGACACAAAACTATTTAAAGTTGTTAAAACCCAAGAGGATTGTGGAAAATTGCAAGAGGATCTTGATAAATTGGAAGACTGGGCATCCAAATGGCAGATGAAATTTAATGTGGACAAGTGCAAAGTTATGCACCTAGGAAAGAACAACCCAAACTATAGTTACACAATGCAAGGTTCCACACTGGGAACCACTACCCAGGAAAAGATTTAGGCGTCATCGGGGATAACATGTTAAAACCCTCCGCCTAGTGTGCAGCGGCGGCAAAGAGAGCAAATAGAATGCTATTTATCATAAGGAAAGGAATGGAAAATAAAACAAAGGATATTATAATGCTTAGGTATTCTTTCATTGTGCGACTGCACCTTGAATATTGTGTGCAATTCTGGTCGCCGTATCTTAAAAAGGATATAGCGTTATTAGAAAAGGTACAGAGAGGAGCCACCAAAATGGTCAAGGGGATGGAAGGATACTCCTACGAAGAGAGGCTAAAAAGGTTAGGGCTCTTCAACCTGGAAAAGAGATGGCTGAGAGGAGATATGATAGAGGTCTATAAATTAATGAATGTAGTGGAGCGGGCAAACATAGATCGATTGTTTACGTCATCAGAATATAAAAAGACTAGGGGACATGCAGTGAAGCTACAGCTATTTAAGACTAATAAGAGAAAATATTTTTTCACTCAACGTGTAATCAAACTCTGGAATTTGTTACCAGAGGATGTAGTAAAAGCTGTTAGTGTAGCTGGGTTTAAAAAAGGTTTGGACAAGTTCCTGGAGGAAAGGTCCATAAACCATTATTAAAGAGGACCCAGGTATCATTGCTTGACCCAATACAAGCACTGAGGAATCTGTGTCTTTTGGGGAGACTGCTAGGTACTTATGACCAAGATTGGCCACTGTTGGAAACAGGATACTGGGCTTGATTGACCTTGGTCTGACCCAGTATGGCATATCTTATGTTCTTAAGGTTTCTGGAGCTGGTTGGTTTGAACATATAAACCCAGTTCTAATATGTAGCATTACACTGATCAACAATTTTGTGATGCATCTATTTTAAGAATCTATTATTGAGATTAAAGTGTTAATTATATAAGGTCCAGCTTATTAAGACTCATAATTAAAGCATTATTCTCCTCTATAGGCTCTTAGATCTGCATATTCTGGCCTTTTCCTTTTTAACTACATCAACAGATATAATTCATACATGAAAACAAGCTTTTTATGCTATCAACCTTCCCTTTGGAATAATATGGCATTGGAAACATGTAAGTCTTGGTTATTTGAACAGGTCTTTGATGTGAGTCTATAGGATTATATGAGTTGCATTTTTTATTTGTTAATTTACATTATTTTGATATATTGAGTATGTGATGGATTTGCATGTTTATCATTTGCTTTTGCTTTTTATTGATAATTTTCCTTTATTTAGGAGATTTTATATTTATATTGTTATAATTTTTATTTTTGTCGGTTTTATATGATGATGATGTCACATTGCACCATGCTTAAGGTTCTTTAATGGCATGTAATAAAAACATTAATAGTTGGGAAAATGCTCTATAACCCTTATCTTAGTCAACAAGATCCTGCTAAAATTAATACACACATACTATGAATGTATTTGTGATGGGGTATAGATCCCGTCACTAGGTTTAAAGAAAAGCAAGTCACAGAAGAAGAGGCAGTCCCAGGATCCAGACCAGGTTTTGGCTGCTGCCAGATGTAGGGAAGTGGGTAGGCTGGTTTCACAGGTAACTAATGAGGGTGTGAATAGAAGGGGTGGGGTACAAAAGGCTATAAAAGTGTGGAAGCAGAGCAGGAGCTCAGTGTCCTAAGAGACTCTACTGTGGAAGAGCTGCTGAAACCTATGTTTGCATAAATTCTGCTGGATGAGGTAACCCTTTATCCGTATTTCTTAAGTACTCTGTTAGAACTTTGCTTTGCCTGGAGGAGTTGCACAGAAAGAAGGTCCTGGAAAAAGCCCGGGGAAAAACCTTTGCCTTGGGCCATGGAGGACTGTTGTAAATTGATATCAGAGTTTAAAATAAGAAAGAGAAACCTAGCCTGACAGTGGGTGGTGGTGACGGCAGTGGCACCAGCTCAAGAGGCCTGGAGAAAGCCAAGAGGGGGATGTCAGCAGGGCCATGCAGTGAGCCAGGGCCATGCATTGAGCCCTAAGGTTAACTGCTTAAAAACCCATTTGTGAGAAACTCACTCTGGAATTGTCAAGTGGGAGAACTGTAAAGGCATTTGTGGAACTTTCAAGTATATAGAATTTGGACCTGTGGGCCTGCACAGGGATTGGGACTACCAAGGCAGGTCACTTATTGTTGACTGTACTTATGATGCTGAGGCTCAGCTGAGTCCTGTGTGTCTCTGTATGTGTCCTTGTACCTTCTTTTGAGGTGGAGTTACAAAATCTTGGAGACTACACCTGACCAGAGGACAGACTACCGGACAAGGGACCCTGTGGACCTACTGTGGAGGCAGGCCAGGGCATGCCAGTATTATTGGTAATTTTTGCCTTATCTATGTTCCCTGTAAACCGCTTTGAGAATTTGAAAAGCGGTATATAAAAAATGTTAAATAAATAAAATAAAATAAAGCAGAGCCAAGACTGGGATCTGGGGTAACAAGCATTCATTTGCAACTGCCCAGGGACTTTTCTCCCCCCATCTGATATTCTTTCCCAACTTATTTTAGTTCAGTCATTGCAACGAGAAACCATGGAGGCCGTGCACCTTTTGGTACCCTGCAATCAAAGGGCTCAAATGAGGTCATTGTCAGCATATGCAGTGCGGCATCCCTAACCTAAGCTGACCTCAGAAAGGAACAATCCAAGCAATACTGTTACTGAGTCTCCAGGTTGGCCCTGGCAGCCTTTTTTTAATAAAGGCAATTTTAATTTGTATTATGAGAGCCATGATCTGACAGGACAGAAAGTAACTGGGTATTACTGGACTGATAAACATTAATTTACTCAAATGCAAAAAATAATTTACAAAACATAGATAAGTCCTTCATTACATATAGGGCCCATTCTCCAAGACGCCTTCTGCCCTGATAACACATCCCTCCCTCCCCGCATGGCCAGAGCCACAATACAGGCAGAGCTGGAGGGGACAGAGTGAGCGGGCTGAGAAGGCTGAATGTAAAGGGCCAATTCAGGTCACAGCTCTGTATGTCCTGTAGAAGGGGGATGGATGTCCTGCTTATTCCACCATGGAGGTGGAATAAGCAGGGGTTATGGTGGGGAGCGGGCCTGGGAAGCAGAGGCAGATAGGTCTCCACCGCCTGATCCGGGCCCTGACTGACCTGCTGGGAGTCAGTCGGCGGGGAATCGGGGGGTCTTCACTGCAGTGGGACGACCGAGCCACGGGATGGATATCCCTGCAGGTATGCAGGGGCACGCTGGGCCATCTCGGGGCCCGATCCGGCACCCACAGGAACGTCTGGCTCCCATGGTGCAGAATTGGCTTGGGGCTGTCCAGACGGCTCGGACATCCCCCTACTGTGATCGGGCTCAGAGGGGGGTTATTTTAAAAGCAATATTCATGCTTTGGACATCTGAAAATGGGCATGCAGATGTCTAAATCACAGAGGCATCTCCAGAGGCATTTTAGAAGTCAGTTCCAGAGATGTCCCCGGCGCAAGAATGTCCAAGCTGTGAAGGGGGTGTGGCGGAGGCACGTCCAGGGTGTTCCCAGGAACTTGGACATCCTTACCCAATTTCATTAATATGTTGCCTGTCTTGAGCCGAATCAAAGGTTATTTCAGCTCCAGGCATGAATAGGTCTCGGAAAAGTACTTGTTTTGCCAGCTAAACATCTGGAGGGTGTGGATAAGGAGATTCACTCATATCCCCTTTATTTTCCTTGTTGACCATGAACACTGATGGGGAATGAGGATTTTTGTTTTCGTGTTGCTACATTGATGGACGTCCCTATATGAAAAGTAGCATGTGATAGCATGCCCAACCCAAGTCTTTGTAGCAGGGACGTCTATAATCAGGCCAAAATAGATGCCCCTTGCATTTTTCTGCACGTTTTCTCCTGGACATCCCAGAATGCACTTAGATGCCCTTTTCTAAAATGCCACTTCACATAATTAGGCTAGAAGGATATAGTGGAAAATTATTGCCCTGACTGTGACAATATCCCTGGAAACAGATTACAATCAGTATCGTGCTCTCAAAACAGAAGTTTTCTCTCTGACCTAATAGAAGCCAGTTAGTATTTGGTTTATTGAACCTTGAATGGACTGTTTATAAAGCATTTAAACTGAGTGCTGCAGAGCTCAGCGCTTTGCACTGATGGGAATGCCATAAAACCACACAGAGAAACCAGGCCAGAGTGCAGGCTTATTACCTAGCAACCAGAAAATCTTCATATTATCTCTTTGTAGCTGCTTTTGGATCCTAATACCTTATTCTCATTGTGTCTCCTTTCCCTATAGAACCTCTTGTTCTGTACTGTCTGTCTTGATTAGATTGTAAGCTCTACGAGCAGGGACTGTCTTCTATATGTGTTTGTACAGCCCTGCCTATGCCTTGTAGCGCTTTATAAATATAGTAGTAGCGGTAGCTATAGCAGCCAGACAGTCTTAATCAAATCTGAGACCCTGGATGTGAGTGACAGAAAAAAAACCCCTCTCTCACCCTGGCATTGTATTACATACATTCATAGAAACAGAGATAGAGAGAATGTGTGAATAAATCCTAGATGATTTTGAAAGATAGGTGTGCAATGTTAAGATAACCTGCCAAAAGCCAGTCCAGCAAGGCACTTTCTATTTTCGCTATCAATAGTGTAGACTACTTTAAGTTTTCATCAATCTGTTTGGCTGCTGGTATACTCACTGTCTCTTAGTGAAAAGGTCTCTCTATGATCTTTAGATCTTCCCAGTCAGGGCATCACCACCTTAACTCAAACATTTTATTTGGTTTTGCTGTACGTCTTGTCTTCTTTTAACTAGCTTGGAAAGTGCAAGGAAGAGGAATTGGTTTATATACCTCTGGGTGTAGCACAACACATGTGGGTTATTTTGGAAGCATTCTCATGTCTAAAATGCAGCATTTACACATGTAGACTGGCATATATATGTAGATGCCATTTCAGAATAGGGGCTTTGAGACCGGAGGATGCTTACCATGTCTAAAAATCCTGAAGGTGTGGTGAGGACAGGGAGAGGGAGTGATTTGGATGGGCCTACAGTATATCAACACAGATTTCTCATATTTTATAGGGAAGCTATGCCTCTACGAAAAATCATAGACGTTAGGATTGATACCTGCCCTGAGGCATGTATAAGTGACAGCTTAAATATCAAGGTCTTCCCCCCTCCTTGCTTCGCTGTCCTTTTTATTATCCTCCCCTCCATGCACCTTCTACCCATTCGATCTCCCTACAGCCTGCAATGCATCTGACCATCCTGCTCCCATCTCAAACCATCTATCTTATTGTGAATGTTTCATGCTGGCATTAAGAGGGAGGAGTGGCTCAGTGCTTGGGACAAGTTACCTCAGGCTGGGGGTTCAATTCCCGCATGGGGACAAATAACCTCAGGCTGGAGGGACTGGGGTCTCTAGTCCCATGGCTGCTCCTTGTGACCTTGGGCAAGCCACTTAACCCTTCATTGCCTCAGGTACACTTAGATTGTGAGCCCTTTGGGGACAAGGGAATAAAAAGTACCTGTTAGTATATAAATGTAAAGCACTCTGATGTGTAAGTAAAGGGCAGTATATCAAATGCCTTAACCATAATCATAAGACCCCCCCCCCAATCTTCACATCAACATCCCCCCTCCAGTGTAGGTGCCAGCATCTCTCCTCACTCTGATCCCCTCTCCAGGCTTACCAGGAGTCCCTGCTGGCTAGTTGCTCCTTCTCTGCTTTCTACCAGGACCTAAAATGGTGCCAATGACCCCTAATGTTAATCACACGATACTGGGAACAGATGTTTTGTTGGGAGGGGAGAGTTGGGGGATTGGATGCACTGCAGTGGGGGAGGTGGGGGAGTACTGGATGTTGTGGGAGGTGCAGAGTGGGGAGATCAAGGTGGAGGAGGGGGACAACAAAGGATAGCAAGGCCGGGGAAGGAGAGGATCATGGGGGGGGGGGGGAGATAAAATGGTGGTGCTGAACTGAGATGAATTCATGTCCAGATCAGGAGCAGCAATTTTAAGAAGCTGTTTTTGATACATATGGTGTATGGAGAGAGTTGTTGTTGTTGATTCCTCCCCATCTATGCATTCCTGCATCCATTTTACAAAAGGTTCCATGTTTGGAAGAGCCTCTTGTAAAATACTTTGAGAATTCTTCACATCCTAACCAGAATGTGTGAATTCTCCTCTCCACCTCCTATCTAAAATTTGTCTTTATATGTGCTATGCACTATACAAATGATTAACTATTGATCTCAGTGACAGCAGTCATGATAACCCACATCTCCTTTGCAGGACATTGCAACAGCATAGTAAATGTTCACTACAAAAGTTAATGATATTCCATGTGCCCGGAGCTAGGAGAGAAAGAAAAGATGAGGGGATACATGCCTGAATAACTTCTTAATACAGAGATACTTTCTTAGCTTTTCATCACAGAGTAGCTTTCAAGGTTTTACAAACAACAGGGCACATTGTAAATGATTTAAGGAGTCAATACTCAGTCAGTGCGGTGACGATATTAATTTAAGGGGCTTGTTTACAAAATCAATGAAATCAATGGGGCCATGGCTCCGATAACGATCAGAAACCGCTACCGCGGCTTTGTAAACAAGCCCCTAAGCGTTGGCACTATGGTCACTACACCATCATGTTGTCATCTTGTCACTTTTGTGGCATTAGGTGCAACAGCTTAGCCCCTTTAGTAAAAGGACTCCTCAGGGCCTGATTCCGTAAGGGGCCCTTTTACTAAAGGGTGCTAGGGTGTTGCACCGAATGCACCAAAAGTGCCTAAACCTCTGCGGGTTGGGTGCAACACCACTGTGTTAACTGTCGGGAGTGTGGAAAGCATTTCCCTGGCAATTAAGATGGAGCTCTGTACCTTAGCGCATGCCACATTAGCGAGGGTGCACAACTCCATCTAGTGAGGTGGTGTTAGGTAATCCTGCACTAATGTAGTTTGTACATAGTGTGAACCCGGTGCTAACTGCATGGAGCATACCACACCAACTCTCCACCCCTACTCTGCCCACCTATGACTCTAATGTGAGTTAGACAGCTCGGGAATCGTGCGTTGTCTTGGCCCTGCACTAGCTGGAAACGCATATCCCAATGTGCAGTCACTGCGTGAAAGAACATGCGTTGTCAGCTAATGCCCTTTAGTAAAAGACTCCCTAAGATTTTTTTCTCATTCTATCTTTTGGAGAAAAGCTTGATGCATCAGGCCTTTAGTGTGATTGTTTTGCTTTCCAGTATTCCAATTGCAAGAGGGGGATATGATAGAGGCCTATAAATTAATGAATGGAGTGGAACAGCTAAATATAGATTGATTGTTTATTCCATCAAAAAGTAGAAAGACTAGAGGACATGCAATGAAATTACAATGTAACACGTTTAAGACTAATAAGAGAAAATATTTTTTTACTCAACGCATAATCAAACTCTGGAATAAAAGACCCGGGAAATCTACTGCTTGCCCCAGTACAAGCATTGTGGAACCTGTGTCTTTGGGGGAAACTGCTAGCTACTTGCAACTTGGATTGGCCACTGTTGGAAACAGGATATTGGGCTTCATGGACCTTGGTCTGACCCATTATAGCTTTTCTTATGTTCTTATAAGATAGATTGTAAACTGATCAAAATATCTATTTCATGTTGCCTACAACAAGATCTAAATACATTCAGCAATTACATTGAGCTTCCGTAGTAGACTGTTTTCTACAATAATCTGAAATCTCTGGTGGTCCAAAGATCATCCTTAACGAGAGAGAGATCTACAGCTCAATCACATCTGATGACCTCAGATTTGCCAAAAAATAGAACAAAGTGGATGGGACGTCAATGGCATGTGACAGTGTGTAAGTGAAGGTTAAACCTGAAAAGAGAAACAGTTAAATCCCCACACAAATTATGTGAAACATCACAAACATAATGCCCCATTCCTGAGGCTGTATCTCTACAAATATATGTAGACTGAACCATCTAGTAGACCTTCTTTAAATCGCCTCTGTTTAAAGTATGAACCAAAAGCCCGATGAAACCAGCACTACAGGAAAATATAGGATAAGAAATAAAGGTGAGATATGATAGCAACATTCCTATTTCTATAACATATGAGAAACAAATGCTTTCTAATAGATATGAAAGTGGAATTAGGTTGAATCAGGTACACAAAAAGGATGGTGGATGCATCACTCTTTCCATGACAGTGACTGGAATTCAAGACAGAATGGGACAGAAGATCCTTAGTGGTGGTGAAGTGATGGTATAGCCAAGTTGATTGTAATGCTGCAGTAATTAATGACAATGAACAATCTAGATGGGCCTTATATTTTCTCCCTTTTCTGTGTCTTTTATCTCTTTTCTGTGTTTTTTCTATCCCACACTTTAGTTAAAGGAATGTATATTTAAAACATGCTTTCTCTGAATAATTATATCATGTTTCTGTGGAGGTAAATGCAGACCAAATACATATAGCACCACATTTTCAAACTGTAACCATGGTGTAACTAAAACATTACCAGTAACATACCTTTCGAAGAGGCTTGATCTTGGTCTCCATTATAAAGTCGTACTTGCAGAGTTCACAACAGCGTGTATCTGAACTCTTAATCCACTGATGGAGGCAGGCCTGATGCACAAAACGCAAGGTTCCAGTACAGCGACATGGTGTGATGAGGGGGCTTTCATCATCTCCCTCGCAGTGACAGATCCTGACAGACAGTACATCAAGACAAAGTCAAGAAACTTCCCGAAGAGTGAAGCAGTACAATAGCATTCTTTTCTATAAATCACATGTAACTTAAGAATTTAAACTCAAGAAGCTCTAAGCACTCTATTTTCCCATTTATCTTTGGAATGACAATATCTAATTCTCTCAGACTTGCTATCATTTAGTACGCTTTAAGCTTTCTACATATTCTGAAAGAAAATGACATTTTATCCTAACAATGAGTGCTAATAAGGCAGAAAATGTCTGGGCGCTGTTACCAAAAAGTGGAAAAAGTAAAAATAAAAACGTATGCATTGGTAGATATAGAACATGAGAATATTCATAAAGAAACGCTAAATAGCTCTCACTTATACCAGTCAGAATATTCAATATGTTCTTCTGTTGCATATTCTCAGTTAAGATTAGCCTTCTAAGCGAAGTGCCAACTGAAATTTCCAGATTACTTCAGTACCTCATTTCAGAAGTTCATTCATTCATTCTTATATACCGCATTTCCAAGGATCAATGCGGTTTACAGTGAACTAACTTCAACTATACATGGAAAAATTTTACAAGAACTGAATTACGTCGACTATGTTAAGTAAAACATAGAAAAAGGTAACTACATACAATATAGAGAGGACACTCTAGGCTGTAGTATGGGTCGGTGATAAACACATACAGAGTGTCAGCTTTCCAAAATAGCTATCAGGCCCTTGGAAGACTCGGGTCACACTGCTGGGAAAGGATTCTAATCCCCGACTCTGAAATGCCTTCAAAATAACTCCTATTTGCTATTGTCTTCAAAAACAAGTGGGGGCAGATATTCAGGAGTAGCTGCCAGATGCTTTTAAAGCACCCAGTCACTATCACTTTAATTTAATTGGATATTTAGCGCTGGAGCCTATCCAGCGTTGAATATCCGGTTTCGCCAGGCAGCGCTGTTCCTATCTAATATTCATCCGCTAACCAGCAAGCAATAACCGGACAACGTTGTTTACTAATGGTCAAGGGCGGCCCAAGGGTAATGTGGGGCTATGTGCAGAGACTCGTGGAGCCCATTTGCATATCCACTGGACCTCATTTGCAAACATTTAATTTATTTTATTTTAAAATGTATATGTTGTTTATCTAAAATTTTAGGTGGCTTTTGAAGGAGCCCTTTACAAGCCTCTTTTTTCTCCTGGCAATGACTAAGGGGAATATTTACTAAATATTAATGTGCGTTAAGTGCCACTGCGCCTATAGAAATAAATGAGTGTTCCTGTACTTAACGCATATTAACATTTGTGAATGTGCATTAACGTTTAGTAAGCACACCTCTTAATGTGTGTCTGAATACCATTTGCATGAGCAGTGAGGATAAAGAAAGACTACCAGATTTCTACATTACTATACTCCAGTGCTAACTGCCAGGCACATTAGGAAGTACTACGAACATTGTCCATTTAGAACCCATAGTAAACCTGCTGTATCATAACAGCACGGCTAGGACTCACAAAGCAACACTGCAAATATTAAACCGATACATCTCAGAGAACACCAATACATCTCCTACTGGGGAAAGAGAACAAGTGGCACTGTCAAAAAGAAACTACATGAACAGAATACCTCAGCTCGGATACGCATGCAGAACACAGACTGTCACTAAACATAGAACAAGGGATCACAATTTAGAAATATGAAGACAAACTTGGAATGTACAACAACACTGGAGAATAAAACTATAAATTAATTTCCTCTGAAATATTCCAATTAATAAATTCAAAATAAAAAAAGTATTTTTGTACGTTTTATTGTTTTGGCATTTTATTTTTCAGTCGCAATTGCTCCAGTGGCTTTCTTCTGGTTTCTTTGTGTCTTCTGCTCACTCTCCATTGTCTGTTGTCCATTTGTCCTTTCTTCTCTCTTCTAGTTTTTTCCATTCTCTCTCTACATCTGCTCTAACATACTGATCTTTCCCCTTTTGTTCTTTCCACCATTTATTTATTCCTTTTTCATCCACCCAAATTTCACCCTTCCATCCTCAATCCCCACTTACTCTCCCAATACCTGGCCAATCATAGATATTTATTTTCTCCCCCACAAAATATCTTTTCCCTTCTCCATCCTCACTCCCCAGCTTCTTTTTTTCTCTTGCCAGCCCCATCCTCTTCTAGTCCTCCCCCAAGATCAGCTCCCTTCTAGTTCCAGCCCATCCCAGCATCCATTCCCTTCCAGTCCCATTCTCCCCCCTCCCCCCCCCCCCCACATCAGCTTATTTGCAGGACTAGACCCCAGTCTTCTTCCAGGGCCAGCAACTCTCTCCTCCCCCCATCAGCCCATTTCTGGTCCTAGCTTCCCCATCAGTCCATTTCAAGTCCCAGCCCATTCCAGTCCTAGCCACCCCCCCATCATCCCATTTCCACTGCTAGCTCCCATAAGCCCATTACCAGTCCTAACCCAACCAATCAGCCCATTACCAGTCCTAGCCCTCCCCAATCAGCGCATTACCAGTCCTAGTGCCCCGATCAGCCCATTTCCGTCCCAGCCTATTTCCAGTCCTAGCCTCCCCCATCAGCCCATTACCAGTCCTAACCCCACTGATCAGCCCATTACCAATTCTAGCACCCCCAATCAGCCCATTTCCAGTCCTAGCCCTGCCAGCCCCTCCCCCTCCACACTGGAAGAGTCTTGAGCCTGCCTGACCGGCTTCACAGGGAGCCGGGGAGGCCCGAAGCCCGGTGCCCTGGCTCACCTCTGCAGAACCACAAGAATGGCATTTTCCTTTTTTCCCGTGGCTCTGTTAAAGTTGAGCCCACCAGTGCGCTGTCAGGAGGTTAAATGGGGCATTTCCTGTCTTGCGGCCCTCCAAAAGTGTGCCAATGGCATTGGGTGCTTTCCCCGATGCCTGGGTCATCTGAGTGAAGTGTCAAACTTCACCTCAGATGACTCTGATTCTCTGGAAGCATTGCCAAACTTGTGCCAACGTTTGTGCACATGTGTTTGGCTTGCTCTCCCAGTTGAATGTTGACTTTTTGCACACTGGGTAATTTGCATATTGCATCCCAGCGCAAAGAGTTAGCATTAAAATTGCGCTATGAAACCCTGCACTAGAGCTTTAAGCACTGGGCTCTAGTGCAGGGTTTCTGCATTGGGTAGAGTGTGAGCTACAGTAACACCATTAATGAATGTTACTCACTTTAGATACAATGGGGCCTGTGATAAATAACACACATTAAGGCACCATTTTAAGAGCTCTAGTCCTGATTTCCATGACCAAAATTGGCCATTCAGAGATGGGAATCAAAAAACGGCCCAGGAGCAATGTTAGAAAGCTCTGAAATTATACACGTCTGCATCATGTCCATGTCACATGGGGTCGTGGTGAAGGCATGTCCTGGGTGGTCCCAAACAGATACACATGTATGTGCAATTTTACAAATAGCTGCACATCTCTAGCCACAGGTGGTGACACCCATGTCTATTCCTATTCCAGGGCATGAATAGGCATCTGAAAAGTGCTCATTCGGGCACCCAAATACATGTGGGGAGTAAAGACAAAGGCACTCATGTATGTTTGATAGTTTTTGCAATGGTAAAGGAACATGCAGGTAAATGCCGACAGTTGTTTTATGGCTGTCATGCCATTGTATGTCTCTACTTGAAAAATAGTAGGCTGGGACATGTATCATCACAGGGATGACTATGTAAGTGTGATCACAGCTGTCCATTTCAAATGTCCAAGTTTCTAAAATTGGACCAAAACTTGCATTTGCCCGGCCTATTGAAATGCACGAATCCAGCAGTTTTAATAGTTGTGGGGACATGTATCTTTCATGTTGGAGATGGAGAAATTTTAGAAAGAGCTTACACATGCCCACCTTTGCTGCTGCCACTCCCACAGTATTTGGGATGTTTTGACCTGGATGTTCCAGTTTGTACTTTGATGTTCTTTCCAAAATGTGCCTTCACATGGATTAGCGCACACTGTTAATAACTGATCTCCTACATAAATTAATATTATGAGAATCATGGTATCAAAAAAGCTGCTCAAGAAGGAAAACAAATGTACCAGATTGCCAAGGCTAGAAGTCCACATCAGTAGCTATTTTGAGACTAATTTCTAAAGACACATAAGTGCCTACTGGGATCATTTTGGAAGCCCTATCCATGATTTGGAAGTCCAAAAATGGGTGTAGAGATGTCCAAAGCACAGAGATATCTCTAGATCCATTTTAGAAGCTGGCTTTGGGGAACTCCCTAGCGTGAGGATGCCAAAGTCTGAATGGGGGCATGGTGGAGGTATGGTCGGGTTGTTCCCAGGAACCTGGATATCTTTGCCTGATCTCAGATATGATGCCAGACGTCCATAACATTTTAATATTTAGACCTGCTCCAGGCACAAACAGACATCTGAAAAGTGCTTATTTTGGAGGAGAAAGTACCAGAGAGTGTAGAGTAGATAGGACTCCATCGTTCACAGTACTTGGCACAATGTCTAAGATAGTAACAGTGGGATTTGAATCCTGGCTGCCCTGTTCCTAGGTCACTACTCTAACCATTAGGCTATCCTTGATGTCCTGGTTCTGAAACATAGTTCTGGGGATCTCTATGCAGAAACCTCCACAGATGTTCATATATAGCACATCCACATTTGTGAAATCGTGTCTGTACCTTGACGTGCCTGCTTTTTTCCCCCGCATTCTGGCTTATATGTCCCAGATAACACTTGTGTTTAGTCTCACAAAATCTGCATACTCATGAGACAAAATGCATCCATGTACATTTACACCTTCTCAAGAGCTGGTGTAAATGTACATGGGTAAATTGCACGCATAGGTGCACATTTTAAAACCATGGCTATACTTCATGACTCCAACCACGTTTCCCCCAAACTGCCGACACATGGGTCACATACAATGTTCCCTCTAAGCAGCATGTGCAGCATTGGAGTGTTGGGGGTGGTAAATCGCATGTCACCTCCTCCCACCGGCGGGATTGCTGGGAGAGGACTCATGCACTGTGCAAGCTGCTTAGAGGAAACATTGATCACGTGCATGCCTTGTTGTCACCACGTGGAACCTGTGGGATAATTTAATGAGAGGTTTTTCACATACATAAAAAGCACAGTTACTTACCTGTAACAGGTGATCTCTGGGAACAGCAGGAATTAGTCCTCACATATGGGTACGTCGGTACCGACGGAGCCTGCGCGGGAAAGCTCCCCAGCTTCCTAGAATGGAAGCTTTTGGGACCTCCCACTGCACATGCGCACTGCCTTCCCGCCTTCCTGAACAGCTCTCCTCAGTTTCGAGTTTATAGCTGAGTCAATAGAGAGAGGACAGGAAGATAGATAGATAAAAGATACAACTCCTAGGGGAGGTGGGTGGGTTGTGAGGACTAATTCCTGCTGTTCCCAGAGATCACCTGTTACAGGTAAGTAACTGTGCTATCTCCAGGAACAAGCAGGAATAAGTCCTCACATATGGGGACTCCCTAGCTTAGATGCGTGGGATCCCCTGTCAAGGTTCGCCATCTTCGTATGGATCTCAGGCATCCATCCTGGGAAGGTGGGCAGGAGTTGTCTAAGAATGGAACAGGTGTTTGAGGACAGCCTGGCCAAACAAGGCATCCCGGCGGGAGTCCTTGTCCAAACAGTAATGGGCTGTGAAGGTATGAACCGAGGCCCAGGTAGCGGCTCGACAGATCTGATCAATGGAAACAGAGTGCAGATGAGCCATAGAAGTTGCCATGGCTCTCACATTGTGAGCTGTGACATGGCCTTCCAGAGGAATGTTTTTACTCTGGTAAGCAAAGGAAATACACTGAGCAATCCAATTGGAAAGTGTACGCTTGGAGACTGGAAGTCCCAAATGTGAAGGATCAAAAGCCACGAAAAGTTGAGAAGACCTTCGATGTGGCTGAGTCCTATTAAGGTAAAAGGCTAGAGCTCTTTTACAATCCAGAGTATGAAGGTTCCTCTCTGCATTGGAGGCATGAGGAGCCGGAAAAAATACAGGTAGATATACCTCTTGATTAAGATGAAAAGGCGAGACCACTTTAGGCATAAAGTGGGGATTCGTCCTAAGGACCACCTTGTCATGATGAAATCTTGTATAAGGTGGATTAGCCACTAGAGCTTGCAGTTCGCTGATGCGACGAGCGGAAGTGACTGCAATTAGGAATAGTACCTTCCAGGAAAGAAATTTCAAGGAGGTAGAAAATAACGGCTCAAAAGGTGGCTTCATAAGCTGACCAAGCACTAGATTCAAATCCCATGCGACCGGGGGGGGTCTGATGGGAGGTTTAGTGAGGGTCAGGCCTCTCATGAATCTTGCAACAAGAGGGTGAGAGGAGATAGGTTGTCCATTTATAGGTTTCAGGGATGCTGAAATAGCACTTAAATGGACTCTTACAGAATTCGTCTTAAGGCCTGCATTGGAAAGATGCAGGAGATAGTCTAAGAGGGAATTCAAAGGAAGTGCCAGAGGGTCAAGGCCCTGCTGAGCACACCAAATGGAAAAACGTTTCCATTTGAAAGCATAAGACCGCCTCGTGGAAGGTTTCCTAGAGGCATGAAGGATATCTTTCACAGGCTGAGAAAGATTAAAGTCTTGAAGACTTAAGCCTTCAGTAACCAAGCTCGGAGATGTAGGGATTTGGGTGCCACAAAGTCCCGTCCTCCTGAGACAGAAGGTCTGGTGCAGCTCCTAAGTCCAGGGAGGATCCCTGGGAGAGCTGTAGAAGCAGAGGGAACCACACTTGGCGTGGCCAGCGTGGAGCTATGAGGATCATAGAGCCGTGATCTCTCTGGAGTTTGAACAGAGTCTTGGGAATCAGCGGAATGGGTGGAAAGGCATATAGGAACGCCTGACCCCAATGGAGGAGAAAGGCGTCCGTGGCCTGAGCTTCCTGACACGGAGTCCTGGAACAGAACCGGGGAAGTTTGGCATTCCACGGACTTGCAAAGAGGTCTATGTCCGGGGTTCCCCATTCCTGAAAGATTCTGGTTATCTGGCCCACATGTAGGGACCACTCGTGTGGCAGCAGAACTCGACTGAGTCTGTCTGCTCGAGAGTTTTGAACTCCTGGAAGGTACACTGCTAGCAGATGAATTTGGTGCTCTCTGGCGAAGGCCCATAATCTGAGAGCTTCGTTGCAAAGCGACAGAGAGCCCGTCCCTCCTTGTTTGTTTATGTAAAACATGGCCACCTGATTGTCTGTCTGAACCAGGACAGTCAGGTTGGCAAGGAGGGTATGGAAGACCTTGAGGGCAAGGTAAATTGCTCGCAGTTCCAGGAGGTTGATATGAAGGGTGGCCTCCTGTGGAGACCAAGTGCCCTGAGTGGAGAGAGTTAGCAGATGGGCTCCCCACCCCAATTGGGAGGCATCTGTTGTGAGGGTTGCTTGGGGTAGCAAGGGCTGAAAGGGAGCCCCCAACAACAGATTCTTGGTGGATATCCACCAATGGAGGGACCAAGACAGACGGTTTGAGGTTTGTATTTGGTCTGAGAGTGCTCCCGACGCCTGAGTCCACTGGGTGGCCAGGGTCCATTGAGCTGCTCTCATATGAAGACGAGCGTAGGGCACCACATGTACTGTGGAGGCCATATGGCCCAGGAGGCGTAGCATTTCCCTGGCTGTCAAGTGAGTACTGGACTGGGCTTGGGAGGCCAAGCTCAGCAGACGCTGACCCCGAACCAGTGGAAGGTAGGCTCTTGCAGTGGTGGTGTTCAACTGGGCCCCTATGAATTCTAGAGACTGAGTAGGGCTGAGTTGAGACTTGGGGAGGTTTATTACCAGTCCCAGATACTGCAGAAGGCTCCTTGTGCGGTCTAGGGAAATCTGGGCCTGCGACTGAGTTGGAGCTCGAATGAGCCAGTCGTCCAGATATGGGAATACGAAAATCCCCATGCTTCTGAGAAATGCGGCTACGACTGCCATGCATTTGGTAAAGACTTTTGGGGCAGAGGTGAGACCGAAGGGAAGTACTCTGTATTGGTAATGACTTCCCCTGAACAGAAAGCGAAGATATTTTCTGTGGGATGGATGGATGAGTAGATGTGTATACGCATCCTGCAGGTCTAGAGAACAAAGCCAGTCCTGACTCTGAAGGTATGGAAGGAGAATGCCCAAAGAGAGCATTTTGAATTTCTCCTTGTACAGAAATTTGTTCAATTCTCTCAGATCTAGGATTGGTCTGAATCCCCCTGTTTTCTTTGGAATGAGAAAATAGGGGGAGTAGAAACCTGACCCCTGTTGATGAAGAGGAACCTCTTCTATGGCCCCTTGGGCAAGCAGAGAAGAGATCTCCTGATCCAACAGGGCTAGGAGAGGAGATGGAGAATTGAAGGGTCTCACCATGTGATGAGGAGGAAGGCTGGAGAAATGAAGTTTGTAACCCTCTCGGATGATAGAGAGGGTCCATTGCTCTGTTGTGATCTGTTCCCATCTGGGAGCAAAGTGAGCTAACCTTCCAGGTATGGTGAGAGGTTCTGGTTGGTCCAGAACCAGGAATGGCAAGTTCTCTAGGGGCAAGTCAAAACCCCTGAGGGGGTGGAGCCTGTTGAGCTGTAGTAGCTGCTGCAGGCTTTGCTCTTGCTTGTTTCGTTTGCTGACGTTTAGCCGCAAAACGAGGTTGAGAAGATTGCTGGCCAGTATTGGAAGCATATCTGGCCTTCTTATAATAAGGCCTCTTGAAAGACTTCTTCTTAGTGGGAGTAGAAGTGGACTTAGAAAGTCTCTCTAAGGTGGCATTTTCAGCGTCCATTTGAGTGGCCTTAACTTGCCACTCTGCACCGAATAAGTTCTCACCTGTACAGGGCAGATTCCGTAAGCCATCTAGAACCCAGGGTTCCAGATCAGAAGCCTGGAGCCAAGCCAGACGTCTGGCTGCAATAGCAATGCCAGAAGCTCTGCTGGCTCCTTCGAAGGAATCAAAGGCAGCTCTGTTGGAGAACTTAGAAACATCTAAAAGTTGTTTCACAACAGAAAGGAAGTCCTCCTGTTTATCCTCAGGGATAAGGGAGGCAAAATGCCGTACTTTCTTGGCAAGTTCCCCTAGGAACATGCCCATATAGAGGCTGTAGGAATTAATCCTGGCTATAAGCATACTAGCCTGGAAGATTTTCCTACCAAAAGAGTCCAGTGTCTTACATTCCCTTCCTGGAGGTGTAGAAGAGTGCCTTTTAGTACTCTTGATCTTTTTCATTGCAGACTTTACCACAATGGAGTGGTGAGGCAATTGGGTTTTCTGAAAACCAGGAGAAGGAGGGACCCGATACATGGTGTCCAACCTACGGGAATAAGGAGACAGAGTTAAAGGGTTCTCCCAGAAATCCATCAATTGTTCTTGAAGGATTTCATGGATAGGCAGAGTAACTGCTTCTTTAGGAGACTTGGAGTATCCTAAAATATCCAATCTTTTTGACCTTGGTTCCCTTTCAGAGGAAGTAGTGATAGAAAGGCCTTTAGCCATTTCTAAAATAAAGTCCTGAAAGGACAAATCCTCTGGAGGAGACATTCTCCTTTTTGGAGAAGAAGGTTCCTCAGGAAGGTCAAGGGAGAGCTCTGCAGACTCATCAGAGGAGACAAAATCCTCAGAGGAATCGGTGTATTGTCTAGTTTCCTCCAACGCACGATACGCATACCGATCGGTATCGACATCGGGCGTACCGGGTATGGAAGCGGTATGGAGCGAAAGCCCATACGGTACCGATTTGCGTTTAGAAGAGGAAGGCCTGGGTTCCGGCATGGCGGACGATACCGGAAACCGGGCCCGGAACCGCTGGAAGCGGTTACCGATGGCGTTGCAGCTTTAATGAAAGCCATGACGGCCTGCTGCATGGATTGGACAGTATTGCCCATAGACGCCACGGCTGCCTGGATGTCGGTACCGGTATGGGCCGGTACCCCAGAGCAGTCCAACAGGTGATCTGTCGAGGCCGTGCCATCGATGTCAACCTGTAGCCCCTGTATTGGCGTTTTGGAAGGTAGGACCTCCCGCCGGGGCTGTTTGGCTGGGGCAGGGTCCTCAAAACTAAGAGCCTCTCGATGCTTTGAAGGAGATTTGCTCTTTGAGGACTTGCCCACAGAAGGTTTGGTTACCTGAGATCCATCCGGGGATGATGACCTGGATGACTGTGATGTTGGATTCTCTGAAGCAAACAGCACATGGAATTTGTTGGCCCGGTTCTGCAGCCCACGCTTAGACATTTGGGAGCAGGAAGGGCAGTCCGGAATGGAGTGGTCAGGCCCCAAACATTTAAGACACCATTCATGGGTGTCTGTGACTGATATTACAGCAGTACACTTGGTACACTTCTTAAATCCAGGGGCTGGCTTCTCCATGTGGAGAATTTAAGTAGGCCTGAAGGCCTAACTGAAGTGACCAAGTGCTGAAAAATAATAAAAGAAAAGAAAATAATTTTTCAAGAAAGAAAAAGGAAGACCGGCGATACCGGTATCGGTATGGGAAGGCAGGTACGCGGTCTAAAGAAACAAAACAAAAAACTACAATTTCTTCAGCGGTGACAGGATACACGACCTGCTGGCTCCGCGGAAAAAGAGAAACTGAGGAGAGAGCTGCTCCGGAAGGCGGGAAGGCAGTGCGCATGTGCAGTGGGAGGTCCCAAAAGCTTCCATTCTAGGAAGCTGGGGAGCTTTCCCGCGCAGGCTCCGTCGGTACCGACGTACCCATATGTGAGGACTTATTCCTGCTTGTTCCTGGAGATCAGCGTGTACATGCAAAAAATAACGTAGAAAATTACCCTCCTAGGGTTGACTGCTTGAGCTTACTCTAACTTTCTTGTTGAATAAAGGTAGCTGATTTCTTGTTGATCATTTGAGGTTATCAGGTGGGTTGGATACTAATGTATTTCAGGCCGGCAACAAACGAAGATAATAGTTTGTTAGTATGTTTATGAATGTTTTGCTATGTTATTTGAATTATGTCTTTAGTATTATTTGTATAATTTGATTTAATTTGCTGCATATTTTTATTGTAATCCATCTAGTGTTATAGTGCAGAATATAAATTATTTTAAATAAATAAACTCCTTCAGCACTGTCTGGGTATTAAAGGCAGATTTTAACCTGCTGAAACTATGAATTTCTACGTATTAAAAAATAAAATCAGAATCTCATCCTATTTTCAAAAAGTATAAAGTCCTGCAGTGTTTACATTACAAAATGCCAAGGTGCCTTGAACCCTTTCAAACAATCCGACTGAAAGTTAAGGCCAGTTAGCTAAGAGAGAGAAGATTGCCTCATAAATCCTCTTGCATTTTCCTTCAGCTAGCATCTTCCATATTTCAAAAAAAAAAAAGAGGTGATATTCAATGAGGTGGCCTCTGCATAAAGATAAGTAGATAACTTATTCCCGTATTTTTATGCAAATTTTCAGCCACACTATCCTTTTAAGTAGGACTGCTGAATTTGTATTCCTGAACCTAAATGGAAAAGTTATCAAAGTCAGGTCAGTTATTTATGTGGTCCTATTAAATGGATCAACTTAATCAGACAGGAGCTGCATATCGCTGCTATCTGGTTAAGTTTAAGCCTAGAACACTTCAGATGCCTCTCTCATCTATCTGTGTAACTTGCCCCAGATTCCGCCCTTCCCCCCAAGAAACCCCTGAAGATGTATGATGTTAACTCCAAAGATAACCACATAAATCCTTCTGAATATCAGCCTTGCCACTTATATATTTTGATTCTAAGTTCTCTGACCTCATTTGTTGCCCTACACAGATAGATTTGGCACTGAAAGGGTTAAATTGAAAAAAATAGCTTGGCAGAATCCAGGAAGCCAGAGCTTACATCAAGAAGACTGGCTATAATAGTAACCTGGAAACTGCCAAAGAAGAAAAATCACAATGTATACAGTTTGATCACTCTCTTTCCGATCAATAAAAGCTGTTTGTTTTTTTTTTGGTCAAGTTGTTTCCATTTTAAAATTATTGATTTAAAAGACTAACAAGGTAAAATTGTCACAAAACAAATGGTCCATAGCAGGCTGGAGTTTTCTAGACTTAATAATAACTTCTATGCACGGACTAACATGGGACTAACACGGCAACTGCCATTTAATGCAGGGGGAAGGCACGGCTCAGGAAGGATTTTGATGCCTATGTATCAAACCCTGCCAAAACATGCTTTTAGAGGCATATTTATTAAGCCCTGCACCAATAATGCACACAATGGCTTTGTTATCAACACAGGGCATCTAGTAGAGGCTGTGTACATCCCTCATCCCTTCCAGCCCCCTCCCCAATGCATGCTACTAGGATAACACAGTGATTTTAGGGTGTGAGCCCAGTGCTACTTTCCACGCTGCACCAAAACTGCTCAGTAACTCCATGCTTTATAAACATGCCCCTTAGTCAACAGAAGCCATTTAAATTAATGGGGCCTAAAGAATAATAAAGGGGCCAAAAGGTATTTACCCACGAGTTTTCAGCTAATATCATGCATAAGCATTGCTAAATATATAAATAGGTTTATGATGCAAAGTTTGGTACACTGACTGTCAGGAAAGGATAGCTATATCTCACTGAGCTGCATTTACCTTTTTTACGAATATGGCCAGTGAAAAGGTTTTTACATGCCAGGCTCAGCTGAATTCATGCAGCAGCTCATTAATTTTGATTTTACATATGATTTCAAGTGTATAGAACTGTAAATAATATTGCTATAGTGAAGTGTCTTATCTGCTAAAAAATTTGCAAATTGGGCTTTGACTACAATAATGGAATGTTAAGATTTATGCACATTTTTGCGCTTAAAGTTCCATCTGCATATTTTCTGTTTGCTACAGGAGTCTCAGCATGATGAGCACAATTTGATAAACAGACCCCTTAAGAACCTAAGAATATAAGAAATGCCATACTGGGTCAGACCAAAGACTCATCAATCCCAGTATCCTGTTTCCAACAGTGGCCAATCAAGTCACAAGTACCTATCAGGTTCCAAAAGAATAGAGAGATTCCAAGCTGCTTATCCCAGGGGTAAGCAGTGGACTTCTCCAGCCCACTTTAATAATGGTTTATGGACTTTTCCTCCAGGAAATTGTCCAAACCTCTTTTCTTTTTTTTATCTTTAACAAATTTTACAACATTCTCAAGTAAAAATACTTGTACAGAGAAGGCCCATGTTTGGTGAAAAATAACAATTACAAAATATAAAGGAAAAAATATACACCAAAAGAGGACACGAGCCCATGACAAAAGGCGGGGGATCCATGACAAATAGATTAGTAGGAAGGGTGAAAGCTGTAGGCAGCAAACCTAACATACAATCTGGGAAGCAGAACTAGCTAGGGCCCACTGGGCTGAAACAAAGGAAGTTAACTGGCCGCTGGCCGGACACTCCGCCTCCCGCCGCAGCTCCTGCCCAATCGGGGCAGTGGGAGCTCGAAGAGCAGCAGCCGGCAGAGCTTAAAAGCGGCGTCCCTGCTCGCAGAGACGCCGCTGGCTGGACACTCTGCCTCCCGCCGCAGATCCTGCCCAATCGGGGCAGTGGGAGCTCGAAGAGCAGCAGCCGGCAGAGCTTAAAAGCGGCGTCCCTGCTCGCAGAGACGCCGCTGGCCGGACACTCCGCCTCCCGCCGCAGCTCCTGCCCAATCGGGGCAGTGAGAGCTCGAAGAGCAGCAGCCGGCAGAGCTTAAAAGCGGCGTCCCTGCTCGCAGAGACGCCGCTGGCTGGACACTCTGCCTCCCGCCACAGCTCCTGCCCAATCGGGGCAGTGGGAGCTCGAAGAGCAGCAGCCGGCAGAGCTTGAAAGCGGCGTCCCTGCTCGCAGAGACGCCGCTGGCCGGACACTCCGCCTCCCGCCGCAGCTCCTGCCCAATCGGGGCAGTGGGAGCTCGAAGAGCAGCAGCCGGCAGAGCTTTAAAGCGGCGTCTCTGCAGGGCGCGCCCGCGCCTGAGGGCCTCGCCAGAGGGCCCTTTGGCGTGGCCCTTAGGCGCGGCACGAAGACGAGCAGAAGGAAACAACCAAAAGAAATAGCAGCGCCGACAGCATCACAGCAGAACCCAACAAGGAGCAGACCGAGGAGAAGGACGTCAGAACCGCAAGTAGAATTCTCACAGAACATCACACATTTCCCACCACCAAACTCTCACCTACACGAGCCACACCCGAATAGATCCGGCCCGCCCTCCATGGGACAGGCTCCCTCCACGGGACAGGCTCCCGCATCAAGACGCCCTCCACAGATCCGGCTCTCCCTCCTCGAGACAGGCTCCCTCCACGGGACAGGCTCCCGCACCAAGACGCCCTCCACAGATCCAGATCTCCCTCCACGGGACAGGCTCCCTCCACGGGACAAGCTCCCGCATCAAGACGCCCTCCACAGATCCGGCTCTCCCTCCTCAGGACAGGCTCCCTCCACGGGACAGGCTCCCGCACCAAGATGCCCTCCACAGATCCAGATCTCCCTCCACGGGACAGGCTCCCTCCACGGGACAGGCTCCCACATCAAGACGCCCTCCACAGATCCGGCTCTCCCTCCTCGGGACAGGCTCCCTCCACGGGACAGGCTCCCGCACCAAGACGCCCTCCACAGAGCCGGCTCTCCCTCCTCGGGACAGGCTCCCTCCACGGGACAGGCGCCCACACCAAGACGCCCTCCACAGAGCCGGCTCTCCCTCCATGGGACAGGCTCCCGCACCAAGACACTGGAAAGGGGGGCTGTTACTTCTGGAGAGAAATCTGAAATTGTGAGTATATACTTCTGGGAATTTTTCTGAAAGGAATTTTTTTTTCTTTTAAAGCTAATTAATCTGTGAACCCACTATTTTTTTTGTTAAATCAGTCAGGGCCTAGTAGCAACAGTTTAAGATTCAATTTAAAAACACAGAAGAGAACTTTCTGGTTACCTTTCATACCCAGTAGACAGCTGTAGTTTAAATTTCATAGTCACTCAGGGCCTAGCATCAGCAAAGTACTTTTAGTTTCAAATTAAAACACAGAAGAGAGCTTTCTGGTTAAATTTAGAATCCAGCAGAGAGCTTGTAGTTTAAATTTCATAATAGGTTAGAGCCTAGTAGCAGCAAAGAGCTATAATTTAAATCAAATCAGAATATAGCTTAGCACAAGAGGCAAAACAAAGTCAATTCTCCTTGAGCAGCATATAAAGTCTTCTAGAGACCTTTACAAAGAGGCCTTCTACCTAGTGGGCAAGCAACCTGTGAAGCTTTTTCAATAGGTGTTAACACCAGCTGGCAGTTCAAAAGGCCATTTTGAAAGACTCCTTCTATCCAAGCAAGGACTGTTAATTACCCAGGAAGTAGGTCACTGCTTACATCATCAGCACAAGCATAAATAGCTCAACCAGAGCTCTGTGACCCTGTCTTGAAGGACTGGAAAGGGGGGCTGTTACTTCTGGAGAGAAATCTGAAATTGTGAGTATATACTTCTGGGAATTTTTCTGAAAGGAATTTTTTTTCTTTTAAAGCTAATTAATCTGTGAACCCACTATTTTTTTGTTAAATCAGTCAGGGCCTAGTAGCAACAGTTTAAGATTCAATTTAAAAACACAGAAGAGAACTTTCTGGTTACCTTTCATACCCAGTAGACAGCTGTAGTTTAAATTTCATAGTCACTCAGGGCCTAGCATCAGCAAAGTACTTTTAGTTTCAAATTAAAACACAGAAGAGAGCTTTCTGGTTAAATTTAGAATCCAGCAGAGAGCTTGTAGTTTAAATTTCATAATAGGTTAGAGCCTAGTAGCAGCAAAGAGCTATAATTTAAATCAAATCAGAATATAGCTTAGCACAAGAGGCAAAACAAAGTCAATTCTCCTTGAGCAGCATATAAAGTCTTCTAGAGACCTTTACAAAGAGGCCTTCTACCTAGTGGGCAAGCAACCTGTGAAGCTTTTTCAATAGGTGTTAACACCAGCTGGCAGTTCAAAAGGCCATTTTGAAAGACTCCTTCTATCCAAGCAAGGACTGTTAATTACCCAGGAAGTAGGTCACTGCTTACATCATCAGCACAAGCATAAATAGCTCAACCAGAGCTCTGTGACCCTGTCTTGAAGGACTGGAAAGGGGGGCTGTTACTTCTGGAGAGAAATCTGAAATTGTGAGTATATACTTCTGGGAATTTTTCTGAAAGGAATTTTTTTTTCTTTTAAAGCTAATTAATCTGTGAACCCACTATTTTTTTTGTTAAATCAGTCAGGGCCTAGTAGCAACAGTTTAAGATTCAATTTAAAAACACAGAAGAGAACTTTCTGGTTACCTTTCATACCCAGTAGACAGCTGTAGTTTAAATTTCATAGTCACTCAGGGCCTAGCATCAGCAAAGTACTTTTAGTTTCAAATTAAAACACAGAAGAGAGCTTTCTGGTTAAATTTAGAATCCAGCAGAGAGCTTGTAGTTTAAATTTCATAATAGGTTAGAGCCTAGTAGCAGCAAAGAGCTATAATTTAAATCAAATCAGAATATAGCTTAGCACAAGAGGCAAAACAAAGTCAATTCTCCTTGAGCAGCATATAAAGTCTTCTAGAGACCTTTACAAAGAGGCCTTCTACCTAGTGGGCAAGCAACCTGTGAAGCTTTTTCAATAGGTGTTAACACCAGCTGGCAGTTCAAAAGGCCATTTTGAAAGACTCCTTCTATCCAAGCAAGGACTGTTAATTACCCAGGAAGTAGGTCACTGCTTACATCATCAGCACAAGCATAAATAGCTCAACCAGAGCTCTGTGACCCTGTCTTGAAGGACTGGAAAGGGGGGCTGTTACTTCTGGAGAGAAATCTGAAATTGTGAGTATATACTTCTGGGAATTTTTCTGAAAGGAATTTTTTTTCTTTTAAAGCTAATTAATCTGTGAACCCACTATTTTTTTTGTTAAATCAGTCAGGGCCTAGTAGCAACAGTTTAAGATTCAATTTAAAAACACAGAAGAGAACTTTCTGGTTACCTTTCATACCCAGTAGACAGCTGTAGTTTAAATTTCATAGTCACTCAGGGCCTAGCATCAGCAAAGTACTTTTAGTTTCAAATTAAAACACAGAAGAGAGCTTTCTGGTTAAATTTAGAATCCAGCAGAGAGCTTGTAGTTTAAATTTCATAATAGGTTAGAGCCTAGTAGCAGCAAAGAGCTATAATTTAAATCAAATCAGAATATAGTTTTCCTCAGCAGCACAGGACAAGGTACTGTGTAGCAGCCCTTTTTTAATAAGTGTTATATCCCTCCCTCCCTCCCCACACCCACCCTCCCCTGGGAAAATCACAGCTTTATAGGTACTTGCACAACTTAAAGGACAGGAGGTGCTCTGAGGTGAAGCTCATTACCCAAATCAGTCATACACCAAGGACCTGAGATTAATTAAGCTTCAGGTGAACTAGGTATATTAAACTTCTTAGGTACAGTTTTAGTGGTATAAATATCCATTGCACCCTTTAGTACATATAGAACTTAAAGATCTAAACACAAACTTAAAACTAAGATGCAGACAGCAGTCCAGCAGCGGGATGTGGGCTTTCCAGTCTTTTGCATTGAGTGTCACATGTATGATTTTCTCCCAGCTGGTGAGAGGTCTTACGTGTGCACTAGGTGCAAGGAGCTCTCTGCTCTCAGGGAACGAGTCCGTTCTCTAGAGGCTAGAGTAGCAGACTTGGAAAACATAAGACAGACAGAGAGGTACATAGACGAGACCTACAGGGATATAGTCCTGAAGTCCCACCTCCAGTCTGGCAGCATCCCTGTTGCCATGGAGGAGAGAGGTCACGTGACAGGAGAGCATCACCCTGGTGTGGCAGGAAGTGATCCTGTAACTAGGACCTGTCCTCCAGGTGATGTAAACCCCTCTCGCACCGAGGAGGTTTCTCCAGGGCCAAGTGCCCATGCGGGAAGGGTTAGGACAGCAGTTATAGTTGGTGATTCGATCATTAGGCATGTAGATAGCTGGGTGGCTGGTGGACGTGAGGATCGCCTGGTAACATGCCTGCCTGGTGCGAAGGTAGCGGACCTCACACGCCACCTAGATAAGGTCTTAGATAGTGCTGGGGAGGAGTCTGCTGTCTTGGTACATGTTGGTACCAATGACATAGGAAAATGTGGTAGGGAGGTTCTGGAAGCTAAATTTAGGCTTTTAGGTAGGAAGTTGAAATCCAGAACTTCCAGGGTAGCGTTCTCCGAAATGCTTCCCGTTCCACGCGCAGGACCCAATAGGCAGGCAGAGCTCCGGAGTCTCAATGTGTGGATGAGACAATGGTGCAGAGATGAGGGGTTCGGATTTGTTAGGAACTGGGGAACATTCTGGGGAAAGGAGGGGCTCTTCCGAAGGGATGGGCTTCACCTTAACCGGGATGGAACCAGGCTGCTGGCATTAACCTTTAAAAAGGAGATAGAGCAGCTTTTAAACTAGATAATAGGGGAAAGCCGACAGTCGCCCAAGAGCTCATGGTTCGGAAGAATGTATCCTTGAAGGATACTACAAAAAGCAGAGAGGTTCCAAAAAAGAGTAAAGTAGCCCAAATGCCCTCGAGTATGGAGCAGACAGAACTTAAAGATCCCAAATTACCCATGTCTACCAATAGCCAAATTAATATGAATAAAATACAGTCTCTAAAATGCTTGTATGCAAATGCTAGAAGTCTACAAAACAAGATGGGAGAGTTAGAATATATAGCACTAAACGAGAGGTTAGATATGATTGGAATATCAGAGACATGGTGGAAGGAGGACAACCAGTGGGACACTGTGATACCTGGGTACAAACTATATCGAAATGATAGAGCTGATCAAATTGGTGGAGGGGTTGCGCTCTATGTTAGAGAGGGCATTGAGTCAGAAAGGATTAAAGTTTTGCAAGAAACAAAATTTGCTGTAGAATCTCTATGGATTGAAATTCCATGTAAAAAGGGGAAGGCGATGGCAGTGGGGGTGTACTATCGTCCGCCTGGCCAGAATGAACAAATGGATGATGAAATGCTCAAAGAAATCAAGGAAGCTAGCAAAAGTTACAGTGCAGTAATAATAATGGGTGATTTCAATTACCCCGGCATCGACTGGGTCAGTGTCACAACAGGACATGCTAGGGAGATAAAGTTCCTAGATGAAATAAATGACTGCTTCTTGGAGCAGCTGGTTCATGAACCGACCAGAGGGGAAGCAATATTAGACCTAGTCCTTAGTGGAACACCAGATGTAGTGCAAGAGATAAGGGTGTTGGGGCCACTTGGCAATAGTGATCATAGCATGATCGCCTTTGATTTAATTAGTGGAGGAGGGATAGTAAGGAAATCCACAGTACTACCCTTTAACTTTCGAAAGGGAGACTATGATAGAATGAGGAAAACAGTTAAGAAAAAACTAAAAGGAGCAGTTGCAAAGGTTAAAGATGTACATCAAGCTTGGGTGTTGTTGAAAAATACTATCTTGGAATCCCAGACCAGCTGTATTCCACGCTTTAAGAAAAGTGGAAGGAAGTCCAAAAAATTGCCAGCATGGTTTAAAGCTGAGGTCAGAGAGGCTGTTGTTGCCAAAAAAGCATCTTTCAAGAAATGGAAAAAAGAGCCAAATGATGAAACCTGGAAACAGCACAAGCACTGGCAAGTCAAATGCAAGGCATTGATAAGGCAGGCAAAGAGAGAATTTGAGAAGAAGCTTGCTGCGGAAGCAAAAACGCGAAATAAAGACCTTTTCAAGTACATTCGTAGCAAAAAACCCGTGAGAGAGTCAGTTGGTCCATTAGATGATAAAGGGGTTAAAGGAGCACTAAGAGGCGACAAGGCGATAGCGGAGAGACTGAATGAATTCTTTGCTTCGGTCTTTACTGAGGAAGATGTAGGGATGTTACCCACGACTGAAGTGGTATTTAAAGGTGTGGAAGAATTGAAGGAAATATCGATACATCGGGAAGATGTCCTACAACTATTAGATAAACTGAAGAGTAGCAAATCACCTGGGCCGGATGGTATACATCCAAGGGTGTTGAAAGAACTGAAATTTGAGATTGCAGACCTGCTATCAGTAATCTGTGAACTATCATTAAAATCATCTCTAATACCTGAGGATTGGAGGATCGCCAATGTAACACCAATTTTTAAAAAGGGTTCGAGGGGTGATCCGGGAAACTACAGACCGGTGAGCCTGACATCAGTACCGGGAAAAATGGTAGAAACCATCATAAAGAATAAAATTACTCAGCATATAGATAGTCATGACCTAATGGGAGACAGCCAACATGGCTTTAGACAAGGAAGATCTTGTCTTACTAATCTGTTATGTTTTTTTGAAGGAGTGAATAAACAGGTGGACAAAGGTGAGTCGGTTGATATTGTGTATCTGGACTTTCAGAAAGCCTTTGACAAGGTCCCTCATGAGAGACTTTTGGCAAAACTAAAGAGTCATGGGATAGGAGGCAGTGTACTACTGTGGATCAGGAACTGGTTAAAAGATAGAAAGCAGAGGGTAGGGCTAAATGGCCAATTTTCCCAATGGAGAAAGGTGAATAGTGGTGTACCCCAGGGATCTGTGCTGGGTCCGCTGCTTTTTGACATATTCATAAATGACCTGGAAAGTGGAATAACGAGTGAGGTTATCAAATTTGCTGATGACACAAAACTATTTAAAGTTGTTAAAACCCAGGAGGATTGTGGAAAATTGCAAGAGGATCTTGATAAATTGGAAGACTGGGCATCAAAGTGGCAGATGAAATTTAATGTGGAGAAGTGCAAGGTTATGCACCTAGGGAAGAACAACCCAAACTATGGTTACACCATGCAAGGTTCCACATTAGGAACCACCACCCAAGAAAAAGATTTAGGCGTCCTTGTGGATACCATGTTAAAACCCTCGGCCCAGTGTGCAGCGGCGGCCAAGAGAGCAAATAGAATGCTAGGTATGATAAGGAAAGGAATGGAAAATAAAACAAAAGATATTATAATGCCTCTATATCGTTCCATGGTGAGACCGCACCTTGAATATTGTGTGCAATTCTGGTCGCCATATCTTAAAAAGGATATAGCAATTTTAGAAAAGGTTCAGAGAAGAGCCACCAAAATGGTAAAGGGGATGGAAGGCTACTCCTATGAAGAAAGGCTAAAAAGGTTGGGGCTCTTTAACCTGGAAAAGAGACTGCTGAGGGGAGATATGATAGAAGTCTATAAATTAATGAACGGAGTGGAACGGGTAAACGTAGATCGATTGTTTACCTTATCAGAATATAGAAAGACTAGGGGACATGCAATGAAGCTACAGGGTAAACTATTTAAGACTAATAAAAGAAAATATTTTTTCACTCAACGTGTAATCAAACTCTGGAATTTGTTACCGGAGGATGTAGTAAAGGCTGTTAGTGTAGCTGGGTTTAAAAAAGGTTTGGACAAGTTCCTGGAGGAAAGGTCCATAAACCATTATTAAGAAGGGACCCAGGATATCAATGCTTGAACCAATACAAGCATTGTGGAACCTGTGTCCCTTGGGGAAACTGCTAGGTACGTATGACCTAGATTGGCCACTGTTGGAAACAGAATACTGGGCTTGATGGACCTTGGTCTGACCCAGTATGGCATATCTTATGTTCTTATGTTCTTATGACACCCTCCACAGATCCAGATCTCCCTCCACGGGACAGGCTCCCTCCACGGGACAGGTGCCCGCACCAAGACGCCCTCCACAGATCCAGCTCTCCCTCCACGGGACAGGCTCCTGCACCAAGTTCAGCTCTCCCCAATCAGACAACAGACGAAGACTTAAGAAAACAGGCATCACCCTAACAGAACATCACAAAAAGCCAACATGCACGCCACATACTTCCTACCACTCTACCTACTCGTCACACAACTCCTCCCACCAACCACACACCTCCACTACCCACAAGCAAACACAACATGGCACCCACCAACTGCATTGCCATATTTAGAACCACAGCACACACACAATGAGACACTCAGAACATCCCAGACAAAGCGGCCAAACAGACACAAATCAGACTCCCACACCTACACAAAGGAAGCACATGTAACAGCAACCTCCTCAACAAAGACAACAACGATTGAGCTCATAAACGCCAGATCCGTCTGCAACAAGATATACACTCTTGTAGACCACATAGAAGAGCGACAGCCCAACGTAATATGCATCACAGAGACATGGCTCAACCCCACCGACAATGTACTACTCAACCAACTAGTACCGGACAACTACTCAGCGTACAACTGCCCACGCACCCACAAGCGTGGAGGAGGAGTCCTGATAATAGCGAAAACAAAACTAAAGTTCAAGACACAGAAATTCACCGATACACAGCAATGTAACACAATTAGCATCAAGAACAAGAACATTGCAATCTGCCTAACCTACAGAGCACCCAGAGCTCCACCCGACGAACTAGCCTTCACACTCGAAGAAGCCTGTGCCATAACAACAAACAACAAACCAGCGCTACTGATTGGAGACTTCAACCTCAAGTCCACCAATGCCAAAGACGCAGAGGCCTTCCTTCAAGCAATGACCTCACTGCAATTCACACAGATAATCAATGTACCAACGCATAGACATGGATCATCCCCAGACCTCATCTTCGCATCCAATTACCTAACATCAAGAGACCTAATTTCCCCACCCACCATTACCCCAGTGCCATGGTCTGACCATTACCTAATCGAGACAAAGCTGCGATCACAAGAGGACCAGACAAACGAAAGAGCAAACATCTCACACACACAAAGACAATTTAAGTATTTCGACAGGGACGAATTCATATAGGACACAACACAACACTTGAACATTACTACAGACGACCTGGAGGAACAAGTTTCCAGCTGGAACAGCATTTTAGCTAACGCCGCCAAACCATCTGGTGGCGGGACCGAGAAACCACACCACAACAAGAGACAAAACAAACCATGGTACTCGGCAAGAATACGACAGGAAAAGAGGGAGCTCAAGAAGATTGAACGGAGATGGAGAAAAAACAAAACAACTGCCAACCAGCATCTTTACCTAACAAAGCAAAAACAATACAATGAACACATCAACCAAGCAAAGAGGGAATTCCACACAAACATGATAAATTCCTCCATCAACAAACCCAGAGAGCTTTTCGAAATAGTAAAGATCCTCACAAAAGAGCAAACAACAGAAGGGGAAGTACAAGTTGATCCACAGGAATTCGCCGACCACATCAAAGACAAATTTCACTCCACAGAACGAACAACACCTAGTGGGACCACCAGGACGGACGTACACTCCAAAACCTGGGGCACATTCTACACACCCTCAACAGAACAGATATCCCACATCATCTCTACAATCAACACAAGCACTGCTCCTACAGACCCGTGCCCAGTGTCATGGGTCAAAGCCACCAAATCAAGCTTCATCCCCACCATACATAAAATGGTACACAACTCACTCACTCAAGGACGCATGCCAAAGCAACTAAAGCTTGCCACAGTAAGACCAATAACAAAGAAAACAACTCTTGACAAAAAAGATCCAGCAGCATACCGACCAATCTCCAGCATACCCTTCCTCACAAAAATTATCGAAAAAACGGTTCAACTACAGCTTCAGGAACACATCGACAAACACGAAACACTTGACGACAACCAACACGGATTTCGTCCCAACCATGGAGTCGAAACACTACTGATCTACCTCTTCGACAGCATCCTAAGAATAATTGACAACACCAGGAATGGAATCATAATGATCTTCATCGACATCTCCTCAGCCTTTGACACAGTGGACCACAACACACTCCTGGAAAGACTAAAGAACACTGGTATACACGGTATCACACTGAAATGGTTCCAATCGTACCTAACCGAAAGACAACTACAGGTCAAGGTGGGACACAACACCTCCCGACCCATAAATGTCCGACAAGGAGTACCTCAAGGATCCGCACTCTCAGCACTCCTATTTAACATCTACATCCAACCAATATGCAACATCATGAAAGAGAACAACATCCAATACACAGTATATGAAGACGACATCATGATATACACCCCGATTTCAATCGACAACCCGGACTTCTCTAAAATAACAGACTGCCTTACCCAAATGACGAGTTGGTGTCAAAACAACAACCTCGCAATAAACTACAACAAGACCGAAGCTTTAATCATCACTCGGAACCAAAGCTTCATACACCCACCAAATATAAAGATACAAAGCACTACTATACCAATAAGATCAGAAGTAAGATACCTCGGAGTTACTCTGGACAGTAAACTCAACCTCAAGCCACACATAGACAAAACAATCCAAAAAGCCTACTACAAGATGCGAATCATCAGGAGACTGAAACCACTCCTCGCCCCAGATCACTTCCGTACCGTCTGTCAAGCACTGATAACCCCACTACTGGACTTCTGCAATCCGATATACCTTGGACTACCGAAACAAGCCCTCAAACCACTCCAACTGGCACAAAACACTGCAGCACGAATCATATCCGGAACTGCAAGACAAGAGCACATCACACCAACCCTAAAGGACTTACACTGGCTCCCAATTGGTGCACGCATCAGATACAAAACTATCATAAACCTATTTAAGATAAAACAGCACACATCAGCCAACAGCCTGCACAACCTCATACAACCAGACACCAGCACACGTCCTAGAAGAAAACAAACACACAACCGAGTCAGCACCCCAAGTGAATACAAACACACACGCAAGGACACAACAGACAGAGCACTCTCCATGGCTGCTCCAACAATATGGAACAAACTACCGGACGATTTGAGGGCAACTACAGACCTCAAAGACTTTAGAAAACAGCTGAAAACCATGCTGTTCATAGAACACTATGGACACATCACATAACCTCAGAGAATGCATAACAGTACATGATACCGCCTAAACAATGTATGTATGGAAAATGTTTTTAGCACCACTGTATATAGCCCACCTTGTACATAGCTCAAACCAATCTAGCACACAATACAACATACACTCAACTAAATTTCACCCTCACTGCATGTATAACACACTCACTTTACCAGATTGTTTACTGTGATACCACCTTGATTATTAAGATAAGGCGGTTTAGAAATACTGTTAAATAAATAAATAAAATAAAACTGAACTGGATAAGTAAAAACATCTCTAGCAGATTTATACTTAAAAATACATTTGCAGGGATATTATAAAAAGAACAGAGCCCCAAGCTGCAACACACCAGTTCTCACGGGCAGGGCCGGATTTAGCTTGAGTGAGGCCCTACGCCAACAAAAATTGTGGGCCCCCAGAAAAAATAAAAACGAGATCAACTTACCAAAACAGAAATGGCAATAGATGTATAGAACTGCCTGACATAAAGAGGCAATAGGGACAAAATCAGCATCGGAATTCAAGAAATACATTAAAAAAGACATATTCCAGTTAATAAATTCAAAATAAAAAGTATTTTTCTACCTTCTGTTTGGGCATTTTTTCAGTTGCAATTGCTCCAGTCACTTTCTTCTGGTTTCTTCGTGTCTTCTGCTAGCTATCCATTTGTCCTTTCTTCTCTTTTAGATGTTTTCCATTCTCTCTCTATTTCTGCTTTAACATACTGATTGTTTCCCTTTTGCTCTTTCCCCCAATTCTTTCCTTATTCCTTTATCATCCATTTAAATTTCACCCTTCCATTTTCAAGCCCCTCTTACTCTCCCAATACCCAGCCCATCATAGACTTTTCTTCCACACAAAATATTTTTCCCCTCTCCATTCTCATTCCCCATTCATTCTAGTCCTCCCCCAAAATCAGTTCCCTTATAGTTCTAGACCCACCCAGCATCCACTCCCTTCTAGTCCCATTCTCCCATGCCCCACATCAGCCCATTTCCAGTCCTATTCTAGCTCTTCATCAGCCCATTTCCAGTGCTAGCCTTCACATCACAGGCCATTTCCAGTCCTAGCCCCCCCCCATCACAGCCTATTTCCAGTCCTAGCCCCCACCATCACATCCCATTTGCAGTCCGAGTCCCCCTGCACCATCACAGCCCATTTGCAGTCCTAGTTCCCCCCCCCCACCATCACAGCCCATTTGCAGTCCAAGTTACCCCCCCCCATAGCCCTTTTCCGGTCCAGGTCCCCCCCCCCCATCACAACCCATTTCCAGTCCAAGTCCCCCCCCCCATAGCCCTTTTCCGGTCCAGGTCCCCCTCCCCATCACAACCCATTTCCAGTCCAAGTCATCCCCCCCATAGTCCTTTTACAGTTCAGGTCCCCCCCATCACAGCCCATTTCTTTCCAGTCCAAGTCCCCCCCCCCCATAGCCCTTTTCCGGTCCAGGTCCCCCCCCCATCACAACCCATTTCCTGTCCATGTCCCCCCCATAGCCCTTTTACAGTTGAGGTTCCCCCCCCCCATCACAACCCATTTCCAGTCCTTGTCCCCCCCCCATAGCCCTTTTACAGTTCAGGTCCCCCCCCCATCACAGCCCATTTCTTTCCAGTCCAAGTCCCCCCCCCCCCATAGCCCTTTTCCGGTCCAGGTTCCCCCCCCCCCCCCTTCACAACCCATTTCCAGTCTAAGTCCCCCCCCTAGCCCTTTTCCGGTCCAGGTCCCCCCCCCACTCACAGCCCATGCAGTCCTTGGCCCCCCCGACCAGCACCGCGGCTGTCTGAGAGGCTTCAGAGGGAGCCGGGTAAGCTCGCGCGAGGCCCAGGCTCCCTCTGTACAGCCGCCAGCGTGAAGAGCCTTTTCCTTCACGCTGGCAGCTGTTTCTGTAAAGCTGCGAATGCTGGGAAAGGTTAAAGGGCATTGCCTTTAACCTTTCCCAGCAATCGCGGCTTTACAGATACAGCCGCCAGCGTGAAGGAAAAGGCTCTTCACGCTGGCGGCTGTACAGAGGGGCCGGGGCCTCGCGCGGGCTTCCCCGGCTCCCTCTGAAGCCCTCCGGTGGGTGGGCCCTTGCCAGCTGTGGGCCCTACGCCATGGCGTACATAGCGTATAGGTAAATCCGGCCCTGCTCACAGGCAAAAACTCCCTCCTCGTCTCCTGTGAGACATCTGGATACATCTTTATTTTATTAGAAAGAAACATATCATCTTGGTGGTGAAAAAAGAGTCGCATGAACCAGTCCCGGTCTGACAGAAAGTCATTAACAGGATCACAGGTATTGCAATAGCCAAGTCCGAAGACTCGGACAGCAGAAATATCTAAAATATCCATAGACATAGCCTGTACCTGTGACTGTTCCTGACGGACCTTTCCTGTAGGTAAATAGTGGATTTTGGAGATGGGAAGAATAGCTTCCGGGGAGATCTTCAAAATTTCAATCAAATAGCATTTGAACATATCACGAGGAGGTGTTAGAGGCACCTTAGGAAAGTTAATTATTCTTATATTGGACTGCCTAGCAGAATTTTCCAATATCTCCATCTTACAACACAAAAGGATATTATCCTTCACTAAAAATGCCTCAGAACTAGCAATTTTAATCAACTGATCTTCAGAGTTAGGAAAACACTCCTTGAATCCCCATACTTCTTCCTCCATTTTAGTCTCTTGTTGATACAAAAAGGAAACTTTAGATGAAAGAGAATCTATGGTCGGAACAAGAGCTGTGCCCAGATCGAAAATTGCTTGCCAAATAGTCTCTAATGAAAAAACAACATCAGGACAGCTCAGTGAGAAACCGGGTAGTGAAGAAGTAGCCGAAGACTGATCTGATGAAGAGCCGTGGTTCTGCTGCTGGACAGAAATAACCTCTGTCACAAGTCCAGCCAACACCATGTTCTGCTCCAATTGCCCCTCCAACACTCCTACAGCCGCACATTGATCATATAAAGCAGCCACCACTACAGCAGAGATGGCCTCCCCTTGAGACAGCAAGCTGCTCACAAGATCGGTGCTCAACTCATCAGCCTGGTCTAAACTCGCTGGTAAAGCCTGCAGCTAGACGGGCTTAGGGGGCACCCTTTGCTCTGGGCTGAAAAAGATATCCGAGCCGGACTCTTGCATGCCTTGGGGGGACAGATAAGGCAAAATGGAGGCAGCGGTAATAACAGGGAAAGGTCCGGACTGCACAGGGGCCTTCACTTGGAACTTTCCCTTAAGAACATAAGATATGCCATACTGGGTCAGACCAAGGTCCATCAAGCCCAGTATCCTGTTTCCAACAGTGGCCAATCTAGGTCACAAGTACCTAGCTGTTTCCCCTATCCTTGTACTTTCCCTTCGGAGCGCCATTCACCAGCAAGCATTCCACCATCTTGGAACGCCTCCTCCCCAGACCTCTTTTAATCAGCATCTTAAGGTATGAAGGATAAGGGAGGATGGAGAAAAAAAGAGGAAGGATGGTGGGAAGTTATAATGCAAAGAAAAAGAATCATTCCAGGAAATTGGTAGAGTAGGACATGTGTCTAAAACAAATGGGGTAGAAAACTTGAGTAATTAAGAGTCTCACCCAGGAATGTTTCAGAAAACAGTCAGGAAAAACTCAGGCAACCACTTTTTAATCCAGTAGATGACTCATTTCTGACCACTATACATCCCTGCCATCTAGTCAATTAAATTACCAATAAAAATGGTGATGAGGTCAGAACTTGGTGTCAATAAATTCACTCTTTTAGTTCATCTATCACAATGCAAGGAAATTAAAGCATAAACTACAGTATTAGAGAAAGAACAAGCTCAGCTTACCTAAAGCTACAAGAGTTAAAGAAAAAATTCCGGCCTCGAATTGGAATGTTACAAGATGGTCAAAGATCCATGTTGAATGATGCTGAACAGATCAAGAAGAGGTGGAAAGAATATACAGAGTTATTATATGATAAAGATCAAGTGGACCAACAGCCATTTCAACCTGTACCTATATCAAACCTCTAAACTCTGCAATCAACCGACCAAGAGAGCTTTTCTCCATCGTGAAACAGCTGACAAAAACACCATTTACCGATAACCAAGAAACCATGGTCACCTACCAACAACTAGCCCAATGCTACAAACAGATTCAACTGCAACCAAATATCCACCTCCCACCCCCTACCGGAGACATCCACCCAGACCCCTGGATCTCCAACAAAATTTACTGAAAGCCAAATCGAAAACACCATAACTTCTCTAAACACAACAACTTCCCCCCTAGATCCCTGCCCTACATCATGGATAAAAGTGGCCAAAAGGGAGCTCAGCAGAGTAATCACCAAATTCACACAATGGACAACAAAGCACCATGCCCACATGCCTAAAAATCTCCTCAATATGCTCAACACTAAAATAACCAACCCTGGACACCTCAGACCCAGCATCATAGAGGCCCATTGTAAGCCTACCCTTTGCAGCAAAAATCGTTGAGAAAACAATACAGCACCAACTTCAAGACCATATCGATAGACACAATCTCCTAGACCCCCAGCAATACGGGTTTCAACCGCAGCATGGAGTGGAAACATTATTAACCACCTTGATAAAATACTAACTCAAGGTATGAAGCGAGCTAATCAAGGCTTCCTATTAATATTCCTGGACATCTCATCGGCCTTTGACACCATAAACCTCCAAATACTGCTACAATGTCTCCACACAAATGGACTTCAAGGAACACAAATGGTTCACATCCTAACTCACTGATAAATACCAACACATAAAGATCTGAAAAAACACCTCCACCCCATACAAGCAAACTAAAGGAGTCCTCGAAGAATCCACCCTCTCCACAATGCTGTTCAACCTCTACCTGCAGCCACCCTGCACAATCATATGAAACCACAACCTAAAGCTCCACATCTACGCCAATGACATTATGATACTTGGACCAATTATCACAGACCAACCTAAGCTATCAGCCCACCAAGAATGTTTCACCGAAGTAACAAACTTGCTAAGTGACAACAATCTACTAATTAACTATAACAAGATGGAGGCCCTCTACATAACAAGAGACACCACATTCATTCCCCCCTCTATGATAACAGTGAACAACAGTAAAATCAAAACCAAAGCTGAGGTTGGATACCTCGGGATCACCCTAGAACAACGCTTAACTTTCAAAACACACATATACGAAATCACCTGAACAGTTTACTTCAAAGCAAAGACACTCCAGTGCCTCCTACTACTACTACTACTCAGCACTTGTAAAGCGCCACACACGCAATGCCTCCGACCACTCCTCGAAACAGAAGACGTCCGTACTGTACTGCAAGCATCAATACTATCCCACCTGGACTACTGTAATCCCATCTTCCAAGGACTGCCACAATCCACACTCGAACCACGCCAAACTGTTCTCCACTTGACAGCCAGAACTCTACAAGCCACAACAAGAAAAGAACACATCACCCCAATACTCAAAACAGCTCCACTGGCTCCCACTACAGAGCAGTATAACATACAAAACCATCATGCTAACTCACAAAGCAATCAACTCAGACCCCCCCCCCCCCTCCACACATACCTCTGGATACTTCTACAGCCCTCCCAACCACACAGATCTAGACGGACCTCTACAATAAACACCCTCGTCACCCACCACATCAGAATCAAATCCAACCAGCAAGCATGTAAAAGAGTCTTCCAACTTTACGTACCCTCCATATGGAACAGACTAGCGGACCAGCTCAGGAACATCCCTAACCTCAAGATATTCCATAAACAGTTAAAGACCCACCTGTTTTCTGAACACTTCAACCCAAGCGAATAACCCCCTCCTCCCAGATGAGCAAAGCACAATGCCTACCATTACAGTGGTACATAGTCAAAACTGTATATACTGTAGTTAAGAGCCCAATGGTCTCCAATTGCCTACTGTACATAGTTGATACCACTGTTACAACGTAGTTTGCATTTTTGTTCCATGTAAATTGCCTTGACCCGGACAAAGGTGGTATATAAATATAGCTAAATAAATAAATGATCTGGAATCATTGGTGATGAAAGAAGAAGTCAAAACAGAATTGAAAGCCCTAACAAAGAACAAAGTACTGGGCATTGATGCTATTCCCATTAAGTGTTCCAGCAAACTGATGAAACTGTTACCATACTTACAAAGCTCTGCCAGGAAATTTGGAAGACAACATCATGGCCAACTGACTGGAAAAGATCTCTGTTTATACCAATACTAAAGAAAGGTGATCCAACTGATTGTGAAAATTATCGTACAATTGCTCTGATCCCACATGCCAGCAAGATTCTACTGAAGATTATTCAGCAGAAACTATAACCATATCTGGAACGAGAACTGCCTGAAGTGCATGCAAGGTTCAGGAAAGGGCGAGGAATGAGAGACAACATCATGAATGTCAGATGATCCTTCAAAAGACTAAAGAATACCAAAAGGATATTTATATGTGTTTTATTGACCACAGCAAGGCTTTTGACTGTGTAAACCATGAGAAACTCTGGGCCACATTAAGAACACCTAGGGGCATGTTTACTAAAGTCCGCAAAATAGCGCCCCGCAAAATAGCGCACGGCAACGCGGCACTGAAACGCGCAGAAACGCGTTTAAACGCCCCGCACATGTGCGTGTCACCCCCGCACAGGTACGCGGCTCACTAACGGGCCCCGTACAAGTGCGGCCCGCAAATTTCCGATAGAGGCGTGGAACGGCGAAAGGAGGGCGGAGGAAGGCTCCGGAGGGGCGGAGGGACGGGGTCAATGGGTGGAGAGTGGGAGGGGAGAGGCTCCCCGCACAGTATCGGGCCCGAATTTGCATGTAAAAACTACCGCGAGTGAAACACTCGCGGTAGAAAGCATTTAAAGGGAAGAGAAACCATTTCCGTCAGCAATGTACAGGAAAACCGGGGAAACCAGCAAAACGTGAGCAGTGTGATACATGTGCACAGCACAAAAGTGCAAATACAAATAGAAAATGACCACAACAGAACTATTAAAAACAGTAATTCAGCTGGGGAACAGTTATAGTGATGGGCAAATACAGAAAACACACCCAGCAAAGCTCCAGAAAAAAGAAATGAACTTTTGAAGGGTTTACGGAGCCGAGTCTCTTCCAAAAAACATTTCCTTTGTTTGGAGCTTTCCTGGGAGTGTTTGGTATGGTTGCCCATTAATATCACTGTTGCCCAGCGCGGTGATATCTTGTCCCCCATTTCCCGTAGCCATTTCCGGGGTTTATGTGCACGTTGGTCACCAGACAGGGTGCATATGCCCACAGTAAAATTGCATAGAGCAGGGTTTGTGACTCCATTCTGCTAAGCTTACTACCTCCAGGGGCTGCACTGTTTCTGTGGCCATAGTGTGGTACAGCGGACAGAGTCAGTACCTCTAGAACCAGAGGGTCAGAGGTTCAAAGCCCAGCTGGGGTACGTGCCAGCCCAATCCCTATATTTTACCCACCACTGAACACAGATAGCGCAGACACCCCTGTATTGCAGGGAACATAAGCATGGGGAGAGCACCCATATTTTACCCAACAACGCGCACACACACCACAACAATGGGCATTACCTACAGCCAAGTCACCCAAATGCAGTCCCGTACTGCCACATTGCAATCAGGTCATCTGCTTTTTCTGAGAGAAGCTCATGCCAGCATGTTGGCGGACGAGGACATGTGGTGCAGGGGGCAGTGGCTGCTAGCCACAGAAGACAGAGGCCCAGTCATGTGCAGGCTGGCACAGTCCACTGCAACACAGGCCCTACCGGATCCACAGTCATGGACATTCCAGGGAAATCACCCAATCTGTGGATACACGGTGGTGCAGTGCACACAGACACTGTATACAAGAGCAGAGGGTCACAGGTTCAAAGCCCAACTGGGGCAACCGCTAATCTTTTTCCCCCAATTAAACAGTGATAGTAAGGGCACACCTTTCCTGGGGAGGACATATGCAATGGCAATACGTCTATCTTTACCCCACTGAGCACACACACCATGAACAGGGCCAGTACCCAGAGCAGAATCACACAATGCAGTCCTGGTGGGGCACACACCAGTCAGGTCCCATGATGGCACTCATACAAATGCCTGTGCTGTATATCTATGCACCACACCCATGGTATGTAGATGTAGCTCATGCATATCCATGAGGGACAGCAGGAAAACCAGAACAGTGTGATGCAAACCTGGACTGGAGTTGGGAATCTGTGCCGTAAAGCAGCAGCCATCAGGGGCAGACACACCCACACCCACACCCACAGGCCTCATTGACCAATGTCTCCTGGAGAGGCAAACCATTGAACCCTGCATGTCCTACCAATGTCACCCTACACCTGAGGTATATGATACACAGCTCTGAGATGTTTGCTAGTTCCACACATACTGCTAGTTGACCCCATCCGAACAATCTGTTAGGTGTTTGCGGTGCGTGCTCCAGGCCTGGCCTCTGACGCTGTTTACCACCCTGGGGAGTGGCCACCAGCTGTACTGCCTACCATATCCATGCCTTGCCGTGCTCAGGAGCGGTCTTGGTGGGCAAGGCTGATTACCTTCTCAATAGTAGCACCATGATGGCATAGGTGTGGAAGTGTGTGTTTGTCTATACCGTGGGTGTTGGCAGCAAGCCCCTTCCACAGACCACACTGCCAATGTGCATAATGAGGTGCACGGTACCATGGGTATAGCCAGGACAGGGTGGCCTGGGCAGGATGCATCTGCACCGGGCATAGGGCACTGGCAGGGACACTGTAGTGTCCGGCCACCACCTACACAGACAGGGTGGCCAAAGCATGTCCTTCTGGGAGATCACGCTCACCCTGACTGTGCAGTGACCACAGCATGGCTAGGCACCCCCATAGTGCTGTACAGTCTTTCTCTCATGTGATACATATGGGTATCTATTTGGGGTCCAGTCACTGAGTTATCTGCTTGCTGTGTATGCTGGCAGCCCAGTTCTGTGTGCATGTGTCTCCACTGGGAACATGCACTATGGACTAACCAGCAGACTGTTTGTAGATGGTATGTGGTTTGCTGGAATGGCTTGCAGGGTGCAGTTGGCTTGCTGCAGGGGAATACCTGGTGGTGGGGTGCAACCTACCATACCTGGTCATATGTTTGTCTGTTATTGTGTTATGGCTGTGTGTGGGGGGTGTTCCTCAGCAGGACTGGGGTTGATGTTGCCCTCTACTGCCACCTTTGCAGGGAGGTAGAGTGTGGATCTCTTGATGGGGGACCATGTTTGTCTCTAGGGGCAGCCCAAGGGGGGGGGGGGGGGGTGCTATGGCTGTGCCTGACTGGGATATCCATGGTGTTTGTGCAGAAACTAGCTATCTTACACATTAACACTGCTTTGGAACTCCCGCTTGGCCTCCATCAGCCATGGAAAGTGTTGTAGACCTGGTCCTGGGCGCCTCATTGTACACTCAGGGTGAGGCCAGAACCCGCACGATGTAACGTTGTGTAGCTACTTTGTGCCAGTAAAACACCCGGTCAGTGCCCCCTACCAGGCCGAGTTGCTGTGTGGGTGCACCCGGTAACGTCCCCCAACAGGGCCGAGGTGCTGTGGGGGTGCATTTCCCATCTTGTGTCCATCTGTGGACAGCTAATTTGCATGTGCAGTGCATCATGGGTACGTGTGGCCTAACCCTATCCTGTTTACCCTGGCATACTATCTGTGAGATGACATGCAGGCTATCTGCAGCCAGCCAGGGGCTTCCATACAGCTATGGTTAGGTCACTGCCTGTGCAGCCAGAGGTGATGAGTTCAAACCCACATTGGGGTTCTGTGAGACAGGTGTTCAAAGCATATTTTTTTAGTTTACTGTACATATGTTGATGTCAGCAATAGCACCCTCAGTGTACTGTACCCATAAGGTGCCTCTGAGGGTGCTTTATGGGGCGCCCTATAGGGCACTGTATGGTTGCCATCCATATAGGGTGCACCATACATTATCCTGTGTCGCAACATACATGCTGCCCTATAGGGGACATTCTAGGGTGCCTTGGCAGACGGTGCACTGTAACATGTGCCTTATGGGCGGCCCTATATTAATATGCTGTGAGAGTGCGTTTGCTAGTAGTTATCATAAAACTAAAATTATAGAGCCTCCTACAGCTCTCCCCAACATAAAACATACTGCCTCAGCTAGCCTTTTTCTCTGGGCTTTGTGAGGGATTGAACACATGGCCCCTGCACCATTGCTCAGTGTCTTCACCATTGTGCTGTGGCTCTGTTCCTGTGTTTGAGCAGCAGCGCGCAGCCTTGTAGCCATTGGCGCGCCGTCTTGTGGCGCACAAAATTACAATTAACAGCGCGCCGCCTTCTGGCGCGTAACATTAACAGCACCCAACATGGGCATGCCCCTTAAAATACTGCCTCAGCCAGCTGTTTTCAATGGGCACTGGGGGGAATTGAACCCATGATGCCTGCATGGGTGGTCAGTGTCTTAACCATTGTCCTATGGCTCCATTCCTGCTATTTGCACATCAGCGCGCCACTTATCCCTCCCACTATTGGGCTGCCCCCTCACACATCAGCGCGCCGCCTTCTGCCCACCGGCTCGCCGCCTTCTGTTGACCAATTTTATCAGTGCGCCGCCCTCTGCCGCCCAACCTTAACAGCGCGCCGCCCTCTGCCGCCCACAATAAACAGTGCGCCGTCTCATGCCGTTTAAAAAAATAGGTGCGCCGCCTTCTGCCGCCCATAATCAATATGCCTCCTACACCACTTTTGCCCATAATATTTGATGCCTCAGCTGGTCTTTTTTGTTGGGTGCAATGGGGGTTTGAACCCCTGGACCCTGCACCATAGGTCAATGTCTTCACCATTGTACTACGGCTTTGTTGTTTGGTTGTGCAGCAGCGCCCCACTTAGCCTTCTCACGCGCTAATGTGGGACCCGCACATTAGCGCGACTCACAAACCTACGGTCCGTTTTTTTCCTTTTTCTGCCTGGCCCGCCCACTCCTTATATGGCACCAGCACACTAACGGGGACCCGCACAGCAACGGACTTTAGTAAATATGCCTGCTAGTATTCTCTTGCACAACCTTTACATTGATCAATAAGCAACAGTTCGAACGGAACAAGGAGAAACAGAATAATTTAAAATCAGCAAATGTATACGACAAGGCTGCATATTTTCCCTCTACTTGTTTAATTTATATGCAGAACAAATTACACAGGTCTGCAAAAAAAATTTTTTTGAGAGCTGTTTTGGTTATTCCACGTAATCTTTATGTTTTTTGGTGCGCTGAATCCACAAATGACCTCCATTTTGTCATAAGACATCATGTTTCCTGATAATTTAGGTAACTATGTTAAATTTATTTATTTATTTAGCTGTATTTATATCCCACTTTTCACCGGGTCAAAGCGGCGTTACATAAAAAGGGTGGGGGGGAATTTAAGTATAGGGCGGGGCCATCACCGGGGAGACGACATTGATGATTTCAACATAGGATAGACTTTGGACATGTGACAGAGTTTGGACATGGACAGGTTAGTACAGGTTTGAGTTGGGGGGTCATGGTGGGCGAGATCAAAGGTTAGTGTGCTTTTCTGGTGGGGGTCGTGTTAAGGTATTCCTGGAACAGGATAGTTTTCAGCTGTTTTCTGAAAGATAGTAGATCGGCATTATTTCGGAGACAACTCGGTAGAGAGTTCCATAAGGATGGAGCATAGAGTTCAAAGGCTCGGTTGCAGATCCGTTGTGAGCATTTGGTTCTTTTGTGAGGGACGGTGAGGGAATTGCTGGAGGCTTGTCTGGTAGTTCTGCCATGGGCTGGTCGAGACAGTAGGGTGTGAAGTTGGGAGTTCTGTGTTTGATGGATGGCTTTGTGGGTGAGTAGGATGGCTTTGTATTTAGTCCTTGCTTCGAGGGGGAGTATGTGTAGGTCTTTCAGAATTGGGGTGATGTGGTCAGTTTTCTTTGCTCTCTGAATGATTCTTGCTGTGGTGTTTAGAGCTGTTCGGAGGGGGTTGGTCTGCGTGGCTGGAAGGCCATGGTATATTATGTTACAGTAGTCCAGATGTGGGAGCGTCATGGCTTGCATCACAGTTCGGAAGTCTTGATGTTCTAGAAGGGGTCTGAGACGTTGCACTGTTCTTGCCTTGCGGAATATAGTTCCGGATGTTTTGGTAATTTGCTGCTTAAGTGTGAGGGCTTGGTCAATAATAATGCCCAGGTATCTTATTTGTGGTTGTATTTGGATGCTTGTGTTACCTATGTTGAGGTGTGTAGATGGTGTGAAGTCCGGGTCTTTTGTGACTATGAGGGCTTCTGTTTTCTTTATGTTGATGGATAAGTTGTTTGCTTGTAGCCAGTTGGACACCTCGGTGAAGCATGTTGATAGGTGGGTGTTTGTTGGGTGCGTGGTTGTAATGGGAGCATAGAGCATGATATCGTCAGCGTATATGTGGAAGCTGATGTTGTGAGTGCGTATGACTGAGCAGAGTGGTTGAAGGTAAATGTTGAAGAGCATGGCTGACAGTGTGGATCCATGGGGAACTCCTTGGTGTTGCTGGAATGGGGGGGATGTCAAGGTGCTGGTACGGATTAATTGCTCTCTGTTAGTTAGGTATGATTGGAACCACTTTAGTACAGTGTCTTTGATCCTGATTGTCCGTAGTCTGTGTATGAGGATGTTGTGGGAGATGGTGTCGAAAGCTGCGGATATGTCAAGGAAGATCATGGCATATCCAGAGTGTTTCTCTTGCGTTCCTATGAGGAGAGTGTTCATCAGTGTGGTCATGAGGGTCGCAACTCCATGTAGAGGGCGGAAGCTGTGCTGTTGTGGATCAAGTATGTTGTTGAGATCGAGGTGTTCCTGCAGTTGCTGCTGGACGATCTTCTCGATTATCTTGGCAGTGAAGGGTAGGCTTGCTATGGGTCTGTAGGATGCCGGGTCTAGGGGGTCTAGGTTTTGCTTTTTTAATGATGGTCGGATGATTGTAGTTTTGAGGGCATCTGGCATGTGTCCTTGGGAGAAGGATTCCTTGACGATATGGGCTAATGGTGTGCTCAGTTCGTTCTTAGATTTCTTTATCCAGTCAGTGGGGCAGGGGTCTAGCGGGGAGGTGGTGGTGTTGAGGCAGGAGATGGTGGTTGATATTTCGTCTGGTGAAGTTTCTTTGAATGTGGTCCAGTCACTGTGTAGGTTAGGGTGGAGGTCTGATGTAGTTGTGTCTACGTTTAGCTGCGAGTTCTGCGGACGTTGTAGTTGTTTTTATTGACGGGCTAGTAGCTCTGGTGGGATCTTCGGTAGTTGGTCCGAGTTCTGGGGTGCTTTTGTCAGTTGTTTGACAATCCGAAAGAGTTTGCGCGGTTTGTTTATGGAGGTATTTATGATTTTCATGTGGTAGATTTTCTTTGCTTTGTCGGTCTCGTTGTGATATGCATTGAGTTCATTTAAGTATTTTGTTTTGTCATTTTCGTCTTTGGTTTTTCTCCATTTTCTTTCGGTTCTTCTGAGTTTTGTTTTTAAATAAGGCAATACCTCAAAATAAATGGAAATAGACATAAAATTAAAGCTTTATTACAATATTTTATGAAAATCCTTTTTTGAACTGAAATGAGCTCACCTACACACACTAAACTTGATTCTTCTTCCTTGTGAGGCTCCTCTTGGTGCATTTACGCTTGTGAGTAGCATCTGGAATGTCTCTCTCAAGCATCCAACAGTAGTCTGCCATCATTGTAATGCTCCATTTTCCCTGGTATCTCCTTTCCATCTCTTTAATGTCTTGGTGGAATCGTTCACCTTGTTCCTCACTCACAGCTCCCAAAGTTTCAGGAAAGTAGTCAAGGTGGGACTGGAGGAAATGCACTTTCAAACTCATCAGGCAACCTAAAGCTTGAAATGCTTTCAGCATTAGTCCGACGATCTTTTTGTAGTGAGGATCTTTGTTATTGCCTAAAAATTTCTGTATGACTTCTTTAAATGCAATCCACCCTTCTTTTTGAGGATCCGTCATGGTATTGACAAACTCTTGATCAACTATGAGCCTTCTAATGTCTGGTCCGATGAACACACCTTCCTTCAATTTTGCCTCCGACAGGCCTGGAGACTTGATGACCAAGTATTTGAAGCATTCTCCATCTCTTGGAAGTGATTTTACGAATTGCTTCATCAATCCCAATTTTATGTGGAGAGGTGGTAGAAGAACTTTATGGGAAGGTACCAAAGTTTCTCGGAGGACATTTTTTTCACTGACTGTTAGCACCCTCGGCTGCCAACTCTTCTTGGTCCAGTGATTTTGTCGGTCTCAACTGTTCCATAGACACAGAAAACAAGGATTTTTGGTATATCCAGCTTGTTGCCCGAGCAGCATGCACAAGACCTTCAAGTCCCCACACACTTGCCAACCATGGTCTTCATATTTAAGTTTACGAAGAACCAATTCCAAGTTCTCGTAGGTTTCCTTGAAGTGTATGGAATGACCTACAGGTATGGAAGCGTAAAAACCATTGTGGAGTAAAACTGCTTTGAGACTTCTTTTTGAAGGATCTATAAAAAGATGCCATTGCTCTGAATCATATTGGATTTTAAATTGACCCATCAGACCTTCGACATCGATGCAATAAACCAACTTGTCTTACTGGGCAAAGTAAGGAATGAACTCCTTTTCACGATGTCTGAATCATGAAGATGACATTCCTGGCAACAATAAATTCCTGCTTTTCAGCCTCGATCCGAGTAATTCAGCGGCATCTTTGGGACGATTCAAGTCTCTTACCATATCATTCATCTCCTCCTGAGAAAACAATTTTGGTCTTGTATCATCTTCAAAGTCAGAACTTGATTCGTTATCTGGTTCAGGTATGACTTCACCTTCATCGGAGCTAGGTATCTCTTCCAAAGTAGCAGGGGGCTTGGTTACTGGTATATCTCTGCCATGGGGGATGGGACGAATTGCCGATTGAAGATTGGGGTATGAAATGGAATGCTTCCATTTGGAATTAAACCCTTTCACATCACTTGAACAAAAGTAACAGTCATCACTATGGTTCTTTTGCTCTCACCATACCATAGGAATTCCATAACGGAAAGATTTTTTCTTACCCTTGAACCAGTTTTGGAGGTCCTCAACACACCGTTTGCACACTTTATGAGGCGCCCAGACTTTATCTTGATCTCCAATTTTTAGTCCAAAGTATGCAAAGTATACTTTTTTCACAAAGTCTGTAATATTCTTCTGTTGCTTCAACACTGTATATTCACCACAGATGAAACAGAAACTGTCTGGCGAATTATTACACTTTCGCGGAGCCATAACATAACGGTTGAAAAATGACGAGTTAACATGAATTGCGATGAAAAAGTGTGAACAGTGTCGTGAAGTGCAAGGTTCAGAACCGATGGAGACAGAGGATTCACTACAAAGTGAAACCAGAACTGTCAGTGCTGAAACAAGCATGGAGGGTTGGCATGGAAACCCTAAACAAAGAACGTCACAGAGTGTTAGGGAACGCCCATCCCCTGAGCTAGCTCCTGCCTCATCAGGGAAGTGGGAACACCTGGTGGGAGGTGTGGCTCAGCACAACGGAGAAAGAAACTTAGATAAAAAGCCTTTAGTTAAAGATAGGACAGAAAGGGAAAAGGAGAAGGAGAAGGAGAAAGTCACGGACATAGTCTCAGACACAGAGACAGAAGGAAAAGGTAGCACAGCAAGCGTGGAGAAAGCTGAGAGAAGGAGAAAACCAGAGAAAGATAGATACTCCGAAGGCAGCCAAGGTCTGTGGCTGAGAGAAGGAAAAAGGGAAAGAAATCCCAATTCCATTCGGAGGAACTTCTCAGAGGAAGAGAGCTGGGCAAGATATTCAAGTCCAGTTCCTAGGGAGCAGTGCTTAACTACAGAAAGCACTGGGGATTTTTACTATCCAAAAAGCAGAGACGTTTACTCTGGGAACCAGAAAAGACAACCACGCTGTGCTCACAACAGACAGCCTGCAGGTAAAGCTTATTTCCCTGATACCAAGCTTTTATCAAAGGGGAGAGAGAAGTTTTACCAACCTTTTTGTAGCCAAGGGAGATTCCTGGGAGAAAGCAATTCTAAAGGCAGACACAGAATTCCCTGTAGCCAAACAGAAGAGAGAAACGTATATCCTTTTAATTACAGAGGGCTGTGTGCACAGGAAGCCAAACACCCATACTCACAGAGCAGGTTGGGGGAAGGGAACCCTGTAATTGGAACGGAGAGGTTTGCGTGGCAGGCAGAAGAATCCTCTCTAAGAGACCTTAAGGAAGAAGGTGATCTTATGCAGTGGGACCCTTATCAAACCCCTGAGTCCGAAGTGTTTATGGACTGCTCTTATATGGTGGCAGACAATGTACAGTCCCTTTGTTAATAATACTGGATTTTGCTGAAGGAAGAAAAAACAGCCAAAAGAAGTATTTTGGAGGGAAACTGTTTTATTCTTTTTAATTCCGTAACAGCTGAAGATAAGCATTATTTAAGTTGCCTATTTTTGTTCAGGAGTATGGTTTCTTTGTAAATATATTCTTTGTTCATGGTCATCAACATCCAACCCCGGGAGGGGCAATAAATCCTAATTTAACCTGAACCACTCGTGCACAACGTGGACTCATTCTTACTACTGTAGGACTACATTACCCAGGAGGCCTTTCCAAACCTCCATTTAAAGTTCACAGTCTAAGAAACACAACTACCCACTTGCCTTGCCCATGCTAAATGCCTCTGGGAGGGTGAGTGGTGACAACAGCCTAGAACCAAGAACCTGATGATGATTCGTGCACAAGTGTGGCATGCAGGAGAGAGCAGCTCTGTATCTCTACACGAGAGGTCACAGTGCTGGCCACGCCCCCCTGCACTGACTGGAGCTGCTGCTATCTGCCCTGTGTCTCCCTCCCACTGGATTCTTCAGGAAAGATTAACCCCTTCTACCATTAGAAGCACGGACTTAAAACTTGCTTAGCTTATGTATATATTGCTGACCATCAGATTTACAGTGCTATATTTTTTTTTACATAACTCGGACAACCCCTTTAAGGTTTTTTTGGCATTTTATATCTTAAATGCACTTATGTGAATTAATTAATAGTAATTTGAAAAACATTGATACATTTGAAGACAGTTTAGCATGTTGTGGCAAATCATGACGTCTAGGAGTTTTTTCAATATTTTATTTGTTTTCAACACACCAAAATACATGGAAATTAGATGAAAATAATCAAACAGCTTTTTAGTCGCAGACGTGTATTATCAGAGAAGCAGCAGAGGTGTGAGGATTGGTGGCTGAAAGTGAAGATGATCTGAAACATTTGCTTCTCAAGATCAAGGAACATAGGAGTATGTTTACTAATCGGTGGCAATGGCTTCCGTGCGATATCGGAGCCGCGACCCCCATTGAATTCAAAGCTGCTACTGTCGATTAGTAAACATACCCCATAGTCTTCAAATGGGCCTGCACCTGGCAGAATGGCTATGAAGGACCCAGACAAGATTCTCAAGAGCAGAGATGTCTCTCTCTATACAAAGATTCAACTTGCTCAAGCCATGTTATTTTCAAAAACGTCATAAGGATGCGAAAGATGGATAGTGAAAAAGATAGACAAGAAGAAAATTGATGCCTTTGAATTATGGTGCTGACGATGAATACTGTGTATACCATGGACTGCCCGAAGAACAAACCAGTCCGTACCAGAAGAGATCATACCTAAACTTTCTTTAGATCTCAGATGACAAGACTTCGACTTTCATACTTTGGACACATCATGCAAAGAGAGAGATCATTAGAGAAAGACATCATGCTTGGCAAGGTAGGTGGTCAATGCAAAAGAGGACGGCCAGCAATGAGATGGATAGATACAATAACATTAGCTATGGGTGCCACTTTGTCAACAATGAGCTGTCTGACTGAAGACCGAACACAGTTTAGGACAACTATCCAGAGGGTCGCCATGAGTCGACACCGACTCGACGGCACTTAACAACAACAACAGCATCACAATGCATTTAAGCCCATGCTTCTGACATTTGGTGTACTTTATGTAAGTGAAACACATGAAAATGGCATGCTGGTGTTGAACCAAATGTAAGTCACAAGACCAGAAATATCGCCCATCTTTGCCACAGAAGCAGCAGAAGGTGATTAGGATAGTCTATTGATTATATGATTATTTCAAGAAGCCCCTGCAATAAACTTCTACTGTCTTACTGTACATCCTGAATAATAGTTGGGTTAGAAATTGTTTAATTTTTTTTCATCAAGCTGATTGTTACCTGGTTTTAACCCATTGCATAAATGGACCTGAAGTCCTGTGATGATTAGGGAAATCAGAATTATGAGTCTGGAACAGAATGGCCAACAGAAATGGAGTTTGTTGACAAATCCTAAATAATATCTTTTAATATGGATCTTTCCATTTCTTTATTAAATCTATAAATAAAAATATCTACGAAACAACAGAAAGATGAATATGGAAACAAATTAAATACTTGATTTCTTTTTCTTTTCTTTTAATGGAATGATACAAAGCAGTAGTATTAGCAAAATACATATTTTTAGAGTATTTTGTTAGCCATTAAAATCACTGATGTAAAAAATGCTTGGATGCTGTACTAAGGGAAGTGGCACCATCCAGTGTATCTACTAAATACTGCATGGAGTTATAGAGAAAAATCCAGCATTTTCCAGAACAGAGGAGGTCCTTGCTACCAATCATTTCATACTGGAAGGAGGATCCTCTAGGAAAGAAAATCCTACTTGGTATACAAACCACTCCCAAAGACAGAACTGTCTTTGGCACACGGTCACTGCAACATGAATAATCCGTAAACTCCATGTTAAAAGACAGAAAGATAGGTTCAGTGGATTCGTGTTCCCCCTTGTTTGCCAAGCCACTAGAAGCAGTTGCAAGGACTACCAGAAGGGGGGTTACCCTGAGATTATACTTTGGGGGTCATTCCAAACAGCAAATAGCAGGGATGTATGTCCGGTTTGGACGTACAACCCCCGATATTTACTGTTAGCCTATTCTGGCTCGATAGCTCCCCACACATATAGGGAGCTCAAGCCGAGGGTGGGAAGGGGCAGTGACAGAGCAGAGAGTGGGTGGAGCTATGCATGCCATGACTCTGGACATACAGGGCCTATTCTAGTCATGCCTCTGTATGTCTGGCAGCACAAATATGGATGTCAGACTTATCAACCAGGTCAAAAGCGGTATATAAGCACAGCTAAATAAATAAATAGATTAAATAAATATTCCACCCCTGGGGTGGAATAAGTCCGATGATCGATGGAGATCAGGCCAGGAATCCCTCACCCTCACACAGCGCAGAGGCAAGTAGGTCCCCGCTGCCTGACCTCAGCCCTGACATCTCCCTCCGAGGGTAGGGTGGCAGGGGAAATGCATGCTCATAGTGTAAGGCTGACTGTGTTCTTACATGGCGTCCTGGTGCCATGGCAATGAGATGCCATGGCACCTGGGCTCCAGCAGGAGCATAGGGAGGGAAAGCCGGAATGGATATTACCTGCTGCAAAATCGGGGCCTGTCTGGCCCATCCAAGTGCCCCGATTCTGCAACCACAGGAACATATAGTTCCTATGGTTGCAGAATCAGGTGACTTTGGGGCACATGCACCTTTTGGATGTCCAGACGGCCTGGATGTCCCCCGATCTGAATTGGCCTACATGTATCCAAAATCATACAGTATTTCACACCTAAAGAATAAAAGCTGGTTCTTTGAAGATTTCAAAGGCTCTGCCTAGCATGATGATCCTCAGTAACTCAGGGTACTGCTATGTTGTTTGTTAAGCCAGCCTCCTAATAAGCATGTAAATGATTTATTTATAGACATTTGCTGGACCTCTGTTCATATCAAAGCGGTTTACATTTTGGTTCAACAACAGGTAGCTTAGTGAAGTTCTTATGTTTTTTGGTTTCTTGTAAATGTTAGATGAGACAATAATAAAATGTGCACATATTATAGTCCAAAAAGATATAAAAGTAAAAAATAAGAAATTTGTGTAAGAAGGGACCTAAGAAAGAGAAGCAAACAGAAGCAAGAACTAAGAGGATATTTTGAAGAATTTGACCGTGACCGCTGCTGCTACTTTAATATAGGAAGATGAAGAGTGACTGGCACAAACATCAGAGAAAATCAAGAGGAAGAGGCAAGAACAGCAAATAAATCTGTAGCATAATGACAGTCGAGCATTTATTATGCAGGCCATGCATCAGTAAATAGAACAGAAAAGTGACTGGGTCTCTCCACTGAACTCAGTGAGGTCAATATTCAAAAGGAGTTACATCTTTACCAGCCACCAATAACTCTTTAGATAGCTGACTTTTACATGGATAATGCCAGCAAAAATCTCTCTAAGCATTTCCTTTAGCACTATGCATATGGAGGGAAATTTTACAAGATCTATCCAAGTACAATCTGGGACGTCTAAGCCAGAACATCTGAAAAAAATGCAGGCACGCCCAGGTACAGACATGATTTCACAAAACTGGATGTACCTGATAGGGATGTCAGCAGAGCCATCTACTTAGACATCCCCAGAACCATATTTCAGAATCCAGACGTCTAGGATAGCATAGTGGTTAGAAAAGTGGGTTAGGAACAGGGCAGCTGGGGTTGAAATCCCACCTCTGCCATAGTTAAAACTGTGCTGGGGATGATAGAGTGCTTTCATCTCTACACCCTCTGGATGTTTTTCAGCTAAAACAAGCACTTTTCATTCAGATGCTTGTTTCTTGCTATGCATGCCTCGGAGCAGGCCTAAAGTTAGACATGACGCTGGACATCCATGGCATTTCTGTGATCAGACAGGGACGTCCTGGTCCCTGGAAATGGTCTAACCATGCCCCCAGGTTCCTGGAAGTGTCCCAGCCATGACTCTTCCACGCTCTGTTCAAATTCAAACAACCCCACATCTGGCTTCTAAAATGTCTCTGGAGACAGTCTCTCAGCTTTGGACACCTCTATGCCCGTTTTCAGAAGTCCAAAACATGAAAAGGGCCTCTAAAATGATACCCATAGTGCCTAGATGGAGTGAGGGCAGAGCATGGGTGGTAATGCTTAATTATGATTGTCATTTTAGAGCTATCTCTATGACTAAGAAGTAGCATTTACATGTGTAAATTAGCACATGTAAATGCCCATTTAGAGCAGGAGCTTTTCAAAAGTGGGGATGTTCAAATTCCCTGGTGGAGTGGTGGGGGTGGGGAGAGAGAGCTGTTTAGGCATGGACTCCCCATTTCAAACAGGGAATCTACATCTCTTAGAACAATCCTAGACACCAGTATTTACATCTGCCCCTAGGCACATACAAGAACCCTCTGGCAGGGGCAGTTGTGAATGGTAAGGTCCAGTCCCCTCTCCCGATCACTCCCCTGGCCTCAGTCTCCCACGTGCCAGCCCCAGGTTTATATGCCTTCCCCCTCCCCCAAAGTACATAGCTAGAGTCCTAACCCCTGAAGCAGATTCAATCCCCCCTACCCCCCAAGGGATCTCCCCTAGAACAAACATCTCCTCTACCTGCCCTTCCCAGAAACTCAGAACTCCTCCAGCCAACCTTCCACCCGTCCTTTCCAGTTCTCGTCCCCAAGCTTAGTGGGGGTCATTAGTCATGGGATTTTAAAAAAATATGGCAACTACAGCTTTATCTATTGACCCAAATGAGTCATCTCCAGGAACAAGCAGGAATATATTTATTTATTTATTTACAGTTTCTTCTATACCGTACTATTCAGCATCAGCGCGGTTTACATGGAACATAACAATCAGACAGGGTCTGAGTTTACAATTAACAGGAGAAACAACTTGGATAACAAAATATAGTCTTCACATATGGGTATGGTCGGTACCGACGGAGCCTGCGTGGGAACGCTCCCCAGCGTCCAATGGAAAGCTTTTGGGAGCATTCCACAGTGCCTGCGTGCTGCCTTCCCACCTTTCCCAACTGTCCCTCTCCAGTTCTTCATTTTTCGCGGAGCCGACAGGTCGCACATCCTGTCACCACAGAAAAAATTCCCTTCTTATTCTTCTTTTTTGTGGTCACGTCTGCTTTCCTTCAACGCTACACCGGTACTGCCGATTCTTCTTTCTTTTTTTTTCACCCCCCCCTTTCTTTCCGGAGTCTTTTCCAGTAATTTTCTCCTCAGGTGCCACGCGCCATTTTGGGCACTAGGCCCAACCTTTTCCTTCAGAATGGAAAAACCCGCTTTGGGTTTCAAAAAGTGTTCTAAGTGTGGTGGTACCATCTCCATCACCGACACCCATGAGTAGTGCCTCAAATGTTTAGGTCCTCACCACTCTATTTCACAGTGTGTTGCCTGTGGGATGATGTCGAAAAGGGGCCGGCAAAACCAAGCTGCTAAACTTAGCACCCTTTTTCCCTCCGATGCAGCCTCCATGGCATCGACGTCTTTCAGGGCTTCGTCTTTCTCCCATGGATCTCATAAGAACATAAGAACATAAGATATGCCATACTGGGTCAGACCAAGGTCCATCAAGCCCAGTATTCTGTTTCCAACAGTGGCCAATCTAGGTCATATGTACCTAGCAGTTTCCCCAAGGGACACAGGTTCCACAATGCTTGTATTGGTTCAAGCATTGATATCCTGGGTCCCTTCTTAATAATGGCTTATGGACCTTTCCTCCAGGAACTTGTCCAAACCTTTTTTAAACACAGCTACACTAACAGCCTTTACTACATCCTCCGGTAACAAATTTCAGAGTTTGATTACACATTGAGTGAAAAAATATTTTCTTTTATTAGTCTTAAATAGTTTACCCTGTAGCTTCATTGCATGTCCCCTAGTCTTTCTATATTCTGATAAGGTAAACAATCGAAATACGTTTACCCGTTCCACTCCGCTCATTAATTTATAGACTTCTATCATATCTCCCCTCAGCCGTCTCTTTTCCAGGTTAAAGAGCCCTAACCTTTTTAGCCTTTCTTCATAGGAGTATCCTTCCATCCCCTTTACCATTTTGGTGGCTCTTCTCTGAACCTTTTCTAATAACTCTATATCCTTTTTAAGATACGGCGACCAGAATTGCACACAATATTCAAGGTGCGGTCTCACCATGGAACGATATAGAGGCATTATAATATCCTTTGTTTTATTTTCCATTCCTTTCCTTATCATACCTAGCATTCTATTTGCTGTCTTGGCCGCCGCTGCACACTGGGCCGAGGGTTTTAACATGGTATCCACAATGACGCCTAAATCTTTTTCCTGGGTGGTGGTTCCTAATGTGGAACCTTGCATCGTGTAACCATAGTTTGGATTGTTCTTCCCTATGTGCTTAACCTTGCACTTGTCCACATTAAATTTCATCTGCCATTTTGATGCCCAGTCTTCCAATTTATCAAGATCCTCTTGCAATTTTCCACAATCCTCTTGGGTTTTAACAACTTTAAATAGTTTTGTGTCATCTGCAAATTTGATAACGTCACTCGTTATTCCACTTTCCAGGTCATTTATGAATATGTCAAAAAGCAGCGGACCCAGCACAGATCCCTGGGGTACACCACTATTCACCTTTCTCCATTGGGAAAATTGGCCATTTAGCCCTACCCTCTGCTTTCTATCTTTTAACCAGTTCCTGATCCACAACAGTACACTGCCTCCTATCCCATGACTCTTTAGTTTTGCCAAAAGTCTCTCATGAGGGACCTTGACAAAGGCTTTCTGAAAGTCCAGATACACAATATCAACCGACTCACCTTTGTCCACCTGATTATTCACTCCTTCAAAAAAAAAACATAACAGATTAGTAAGACAAGATCTTCCTTGTCTAAAGCCTTGTTGGCTGTCTCTCATTAGTTCATGACTATCTACATGCTGAGTAATTTTATTCTTTATGATGGTTTCTATCATTTTTCCCGGTATTGACGTCAGGCTCACCAGTCTGTAGTTTCCCGGATCACCCCTGGAACCCTTTTTAAAAATTGGTGTTACATTGGCGATCCTCCAATCTTCAGGTATTAGAGATGATTTTAATGATAGTTCACAGATTACTAATAGCAGGTCTGCAATCTCATATTTCAGTTCTTTCAATACCCTTGGATGTATACCATCCGGCCCAGGTGATTTGCTACTCTTCAGCTTATCTAATAGTTGTAATACATCTTCTCGATGTATCGATATTTCCTTCAATTCTTCTGCACCTTTAAATACCACTTCAGTCATGGGTAACATCCCTACATCTTCCTCAGTAAAGACTGAAGCAAAGAATTCGTTCAGTCTCTCCGCTATCGCCTTGTCGCCTCTTAGTGCTCCTTTAACCCCTTTATCATCTAATGGACCAACTGACTCTCTCACAGGTTTTTTGCTACGAATGTACTTGAAAAGGTCTTTACTTCGCGTTTTTGCTTCTGCAGCAAGCTTCTTCTCAAATTCTCCCTTTGCCTGCCTTATCAATGCCTTGCATTTGACTTGCCAGTGCTTGTGCTGTTTCCAGGTTTCGTCGTTTGGCTCTTTTTTCCATTTCCTGAAAGATGCTTTTTTGGCAACAACAGCCTCTCTGACCTCAACTTTAAACCATACTGGCAGTTTTTTGGACTTCTTTCCACTTTTCTTAAAGCGTGGAATACAGCTGGTCTGGGCTTCCAAGATAGTATTTTTCAACAACACCCAAGCCTGATGTACGTCTTTAACCTTTGCAACTGCTCCTTTTAGTTTTTTCTTGACTGTTTTCCTCATTTTATCATAGTCTCCCTTTCGAAAGTTAAAAGGTAGTACTGTGGATTTCCTTACTATCCCTCCTCCACTAATTAAATCAAAGGCGATCATGCTATGATCACTATTGCCAAGTGGCCCCAACACCCTTATCTCTTGCACTAGATCTGGTGTTCCACTAAGGACTATGTCTAATATGGCTTCCCCTCTGGTCGGTTCATGAACCAACTGCTCCAAGAAGCAGTCATTTATTTCATCTAGGAACTTTATCTCCCTTGCATGTCCTGACGTGACACTGACCCAGTCGATACCGGGGTAATTGAAATCACCCATTATTACTACTGCACTGTAACGTTTGTTAGCTTCCTTGATTTCTTTGAGCATTTCATCATCCATTTGGTCATTCTGGCCAGGCGCTCGATAGTACACCCCCACTGCCATTGCCTTCCCCCTTTTACATGGAATTTCAATCCATATAGATTCTACAGCAGATTTTGTTTCCTGCAAAACTTTAATCCTTTCGACTCAATGCCCTCTCTAACATAGAGAGCAACCCCTCCACCAATTTGATCAGCTCTATCATTACGATATAGTTTGTACCCAGGTATCACAGTGTCCCACTGGTTGTCGTCCTTCTACCATGTCTCTGATATTCCAATCATATCTAACCTTTCATTTAGTGCTATATATTCTAACTCTCCCATCTTATTTTTTAGACTTCTAGCATTTGCATACAAGCATTTTAGAGAATGTATTTTATCCATATTAATTTGTCTGTTAGACATGAGTAATTTGGGATCTTTAAGCTCTGTCTGCTCCATACTTGAGGGCATTTGGGCTACTTTACTCTTTTGTGGAACCTCTCTGCTTTTGGTAGTATCCTTCAAAGATACATTCTTCCGAACCATCTGCTCTTGGGCGACTGTCGGCTTTCCCCTAATATCTAGTTTAAAAGCTGCTCTATCTCCTTTTTAAAGGTTAATGCCAGCAGCCTGGTTCCATCCCGGTTAAGGTGAAGCCCATCCCTTCGGAAGAGCCCCTCCTTTCCCCAGAATGTTCCCCAGTTCCTAACAAATCCAAACCCCTCATCTCTGCACCATTGTCTCATCCACGCATTGAGACTCCGGAGCTCTGTCTGCCTTTTGGGTCCTGCGCGTGGAACAGGAAGCATTTCGGAGAATGCTACCCTGGAAGTTCTGGATTTCAACTTCCTACCTAAAAGCCTAAATTTAGCCTCCAGAACCTCCCTACCACATTTTCCTATGTCATTGGTACCAACATGTACCAAGACAGCAGACTCCTCCCCAGCACTATCTAAGACCTTATCTAGGTGGCGCTTGAGGTCCGCTACCTTCGCACCAGGCAGGCATGTTACCAGGCGATCCTCATGTCCACCAGCCACCCAGCTATCTACATGCCTAATGATCGAATCACCAACTATAACGGCTGTCCTAACCCTTCCCTCATGGGCACATGGCCCTGGAGAAACTTCCTCGGTGCGAGAGGGTTTTACATCACCTGGAGGACAGGTCCTAGTTACAGGATCACTTCCTGCCACACCAGGGTGATGCTCTCCTGTCATGTGACCTCTCTCCTCCATGGCAACAGGGATGCTGCCAGACTGGAGGTGGGACCTCAGGATTATATCCCTGTAGGTCTCGTCTATGTACCTCTCTGTCTCAGGTAACTAAACATAAATCTAGCTGGTCCTCAAAGGGTAGATCTCTTCTAAACATCGAGATGCCTCTGGCGTTGGCCTTGAGGGACTTTCACCAACAAAATTGGCCCGGCGGGAGGCTTCGGCGTCCAAAGCACTAATGGGGCTCCAGGATGTTCTCGAGGCTTCAACCTTGGCAGAACTACTGGTGCCATGCTCTGGGGTTCTGGCTGCTTCATCCGGCACTGATACCCAAGCATCAGCAGCATCGATAGATCAGAGATTCTTGGCTATTGAACGCAGTTTGGTGGTTCTTTTCATGGCCTCGATGCCCCTGAAACTGCTTCAGACAATTCAACCGGTACTGGCACCGACTCCGGTACTGGCACCAACTGCATCGACATTGCCAGGTATTCTACCGGGACCGAGTCATGTGTCTCTATCCGGCATCGACACCAGACCACTCTGATGCCGACTTTGATCGGTACCGGTACCGTGCCTTGCATGATCACTCGGATGGGAAATACTTTGAATCCTCGGATGAGTCTGAAGACTCTGAAAGCTCTGCCACTACCAGAGTACTTCTTCCTGAGGATTCCTCTTCTCCTCAGCGTAGGATGTCTCCACCAGAGGATATGTCCTTTCAGGATTTTATCCGAGATGTGGCCCGAGGTCTTTCCATCACAGTGGCTTCTGAAAAAGAGCCTAGGGTAAAGGAATTAGAAATCCTACAGTACCCTAAAGCTCCCAAGGAGGCAGCTACCTTACCTATTCATGAGATCTTGCATGATCTTATGTTAAGGATGTGGGAAACACCTCTAACCACATCTCCTCACTCTCGAAGACACGACACCATGTATCGAGTTCCTCCTTATCCTGGGTTTCAGAAGACTCAATTACCACACCATTCCATGGTGGTGGAATCATTCATGAGACGGATAAAGAGTGCAAAAAGGCATGCATCTAATCCTCCAGGACGTGAGTGTAGGACTCTTGACGCCTTTGGACATCGATCCTTCCAGGCTTCCATGCTTTCTGCTAGGATCATTTCCTATATCTTGTATATGGGAATGTTCCTTAAAGAGATCACAGGAGATTTAGAGCTTATGAGCCCTCTCCTTCCTGATGATAAAAGGCAAGATTATCTCGCTCTTGTCAAACATGCTCAGGATGTTTCCAAGTTTGTGAATCGTGCAGCCTTTGACTGCTTTGAATGCATAAGCAGAACCTCTGCCATTGCCATAGGTGCATATAGGATTGCCTGGCTCCAGGCATCTGACTTGGAAATTTGGGAACAGGAAAAACTAGAGAATATACCTTGCACAGGAGAGAATCTCTTTGACAAGAATTGGCAGGAAAAAGCTAATGAGATAGATGCTGACAATATCACTTTGGATAGATTGTCTAAATCTACAGCTGATCCTGCAAGGAAAAGATCCTCTAAGAAACCATTCTTCAGCAAGAAGAAAAAGTTTTATCCCTCCTATACCCAGCAGGGACATCGTTTAGGTCAGTCTGCCCAAAAGGGACAGCAGAAACAACCTAGGCAAAGAAAGACAAAAGCAGCTAAGCCTCAACCGGCTCAGCAGACTCAGCCTCCACAGGGGCTTTGACTCCTATCTAAAGAACTTTGCCTTCCTAGCCCTGAATGGCCCAGAACCCTCCACCATCCCAGGAAGGTTATGTCATTTTGTCCCCAGATGGGGTCAGATAACAGCAGAAAATTGGACTCTATCTATTGTAAGAGAGGGGTACAAGCTTCATTTCCTCAGCATGCCCCCTCCTACAATGGTAAGGCAGTTCAATTCTCAGACCTCTCTCAATGACCAGTTAGGTCAAGAGATCACTGTGCTTCTTGCTCAAGGGGCAATAGAAGAGGTACCCATTCCCAAATGGGGTACAGGGTTTTACTCCCCCTATTTCCTTATTCCAAAGCAAACAGGAGGACAGAGACCCATTTTAGACCTCGGAGAATTGAACAAATTCCTGTTCAAAGAGAAGTTCAAAATGATTTCTCTAGGAACTCTGCTGCCATACCTTCAGAGTCAGGATTGGCTTGGTTCTGTAGATCTCAAGGATGTGTACACTCATGTTCTCATCCATCCAACTCACCGAAAGTTCCTTCGCTTTCTGTTTCAAGGGAAGCACTACCAATACAGGGTTCTTCCTTTTGGCCTGGCCTCTGCACCAAGGGTTTTCACAAAATGCATGGCTGTGGTGGCAGCATTTCTCCGCACCCTGGGAATATTCGTTTTCCCTTACTTAGTCGACTGGCTCATTCGAGCCCCTTCAGAGCCAGAGGCCAGGGTTGCTCTCTCTCGCACAATGCGCATCCTTCAGTATTTGGGACTTGTCATAAACTTCCCAAAATCCGACCTTGTTCCCACTGTGATGAAGCAGACGCCAGTAAACCCATGGAGGTAGAAGGAAACATTGATCTCTTTAAAGGAAATGATATACATAAAGTGCAGTTAGTGAGAAGTGCAGCTAGAGGGAGCATGCATGGGGATTCAGAAGGTAGGCTGACACGCCCAGGTTGGGATGATGCAAGAACTAATTCAAAGCATAATCAGATACACCTGGTCAGAGGGACAGAATCCTTACCTAAGAAACAGTTTTATAAGCAAAGCATAGACAAGCCAGAGGGGAGAGGAGCGGCATGAGCCGCAGCAGCTGCTGATAGAGAAGAAAGAGAAAGGAGACGGCTCCAAAGAGAGGAGAAAAGGCAGTTGAACTTGCAGCCCTTACAGGAAAGGAACAAGTTCCAGGAGAACCAGTTTCAGGCTGGGAAGCTCCAGAAGGAAGTCTTCAGGAAGGACAGAAGGAGAACCGGGAGAGTGCCTGGTAGGGAGAATATCAGAGACACAGACCCAAGAGTTTAGAGGTATCTTCATGCTTCTTCCCCTGTATGTGAGCCCCAAGGAGCTCAGAGGTGGGTGAACCAGACTCAGCCCAGGAGTCTAAGAGACAAAGATCTGAACCAGGAACTGAGGCCGGGTCACAGAAAAGACTGGAAGCCAGGGAGCCGTAAGAGCAGCCAAGGCAGCTGGAGAAAGGTTTGGGAACCTATAGAAAGAGTGCTCACCATAAGTCCTGTTGCATATTTGCCAGACCGGGTACAGCCAGGCTGGAGAGGCTTAGAAAGAAGTTCTGAAGTAAAACCAGGAATATATGGGGAAAGCTCAGGGGCCACAGATATCTCAGCAGAACAAGAGGCTATGCAGATAGACCCTGCTGAACCTGACCCTTTGCTAACTGAATGCCCTATGGACTGTACGTTTTGTTGTACTGGGAGTTTAGAATCCTTGAGAGAAATATAGCATGCAGGATATACTTTTGAAACACAGTTTTGTTTGACAAGCTGAAAGAAGAAGCATTGCATTTGTTTGTATAACCTGTTTTGTTTGAACCCTGCATAACTAACAAAGACTGTGAAGCATATCCAAGTTTTTCAACTATGTAAATACCTTATGTGAAAATCCTGAACAAGGTGGAAATCCTGTTGTCTTCGTTTGAACCTTTTGTGCATTAAGGGAATAAAACCCTATACTTTACCATTCACATGGCTTACACAACTATTCATTATGAAGAAAGGGAATACTAGTACCAGAAGGCTTCTGGGCTAACAAAAGTTTCTACCTTCAATACAACAATAATGTCCACCCTGACCTTTAAGCACGTGGCTAAAGGGATGGGGTTGTGACACCTCTCAATCCCTAGAGTTTATCAGAGCTCTCCAGGATACCAGATAGACAAGCGCCTTCCTTCCACAGCCCCGCTGCCTTCGCATTGTGCAGTTAGTTTCCCAAGCAGTGCTAAAACCTCACTTCACTGCTCGGGAAATGTTACAGTTGCTAGGCCACATGGCATCCACCGTGCATGTGGTTCCTTATGCTCGCCTCCATATGAGGGCAACCCAGTGGACTTTATCCCTCAGTGGACTCAGGCATCAGGTTGCCTGTCAGACAAAATAGCAAACTCAGATCGCCTTATTTTGTCCCTCCAATGGTGGCAGTCACCCGAAAACCTTTTGCTGGGGTCTCCTTTTCAGCAACCCCCACCCCAAGCCACTCTAACAACAGATGCTTCACAGGTGGGTTGGGGAGCCCACCTGCAAGGCCTCTCTACTCAGGGTACCTGGACTTCACAGGAGGCCTATCTCCACATCAATCTCCTGGAACTCAGAGCAATCTTCCTTGCTCTTCGAGTATTCCACACCCAGCTACAAGACAGTCCTAGTTCAAACAGACAATCAAGTAGCCATGTTCTATGTGAACAAGAAGGGCGGAACAGGCTCTCTGTCGCTCTGCAACGAAGCTTTGCGACTATGGGCCCTCGCCAGAGAGCATCAGATTCATCTCCTTGCAGTGTATCTTCCAGGCATTCAAAACTCTTGGGCAGACAGACTCAGTCGAGTTCTGCTTCCACATGAATGGTCTCTCCATGCAGACCAGGTGGCCAAAATTTTTCAAATTTGGGGAACTCCAGACATAGACCTCTTTTCAAGTCCGCTGAATGCCAAACTTCCCCGGTTCTGTTCCAGAATTCTGGCTCAGGGCTGTCAGGCCAGGGATGCTTTCCTCCTCCATTGGGGTCAGGACTTCCTGTATGCCTTTCCACCCATTCCCCTAATTCCCAAAACCCTGTTCAAGTTTCAGAGAGACAGAGGTCATATGATCCTCATAGCTCCATGTTGGCCATGGCAAATGTGGTACCCTCTGCTCCTACATATCTCTCAAGCTCCGCCTCTGAAGTTAGGATCTTCTCCAGATCTCCTTTCTCAAGAGGGTGGGATGCTGTGGCATCCCAATCCCCAGTCTATGCATCTCAGGGCCTGGTTGCTGAAAGCCTAGAACTTCACGGTCTTAACCTTTCCCAGCAGGTAAAGGATATCCTTTATGCTTCCAGGAAGCCTTCCACAAGACGCTCTTATGCATTTAAGTGGAAAAGGTTTACCATATGGTGCTCGCAGAAGGGTCTTAACCCTCTTGCGATACCTCTGGAATCATTACTGGAGTATCTCCTTCATTTATCAAATGCAGGGTTTAAGACCAATTCAGTGAGAGTTCATTTGAGTGCTATTGCAGCTTCTTTCAAGCCTCTAAATGGACAACCTATTTCCTCTCATAGCGAAATTTATGAGAGGCCTTCTTTTAACTAAGCCTCCCATTAAGCCACCACCGGTGGCATGGGACTTAAATCTGGTTCTTGGGCAGCTCATGAAACAGCCCTTTGAACCATTAGCCACTACCTCTTTGAAATTCCTTTCCTTTCTTATTGCAATCACATCAGCATGTCGCATCAGTGAATTGTAAGCGTTGGTGGCTGATCCTCCTTATACAAGGTTCCATCATGATAAGGTAGTCCTTAGGACTCATCCACACTTTATGCCAAAGGTGGTGTCACCTTTTCATTTAAACCAAGCGGTTTACCTTCCTGTATTTATTTATTTCTCTTATATACCGCGCTATTCGACATCAGTGCGGTTTACATGGAACAATATTATTCTTACGGTGGGGGATTACACCGTAAGTTACAAGTAACAGGGAGCTCAACTTGGATAACCAGAGTAACTATTTACACATATATACATCACATTCTTTCCAAGGCCTCACGCCTCAAATGCAGAAAGGAATCTTCTTACTTTGGACTGTAAAAGAGCTTTGGCCTTTTACTTGCAAAGGACACAGCAACATAGAAAGTCCTCTCAACTCTTCGTTGCTTTTGATCCTAGTCATTTGGGACTTCCAGTCTCCAAAAGAACACTGTCCAGCTGGATTGCACAGTGTATATCTTTTGCCTATGAGAGTAAAAACCTTCATCTTGAAGGCCATGGCACAGCTCACAATGTGAGAGCCATGGCAGCCTCCATGGCTTATCTTCACTCTGTGTCTATTGACAACATCTGTCGAGCAGCTACTTGGGCTTCGGTTCATACCTTCACAGCCCATTACTGCTTAGACAAGGACTCCCGCCAGGATGCCTTGTTTGGTCAGGCTGTTCATCAACACCTGTTCCATACTTAATCAACTCCTATCCACCATCCCTGGTAGGATGCCAGAGATCCATGGGGGGAAGTGGAGCCCTTTCACAAGGGCACACAACTTCTGGGGCCTTCTCTCTGGCATCCGCAGCTAGGGAGTCCCCATATGTGAAGACTACACTCCTGCTTGTTCCTGGAGATAGCATAGTTACTCACCTGTAACAGGTGATCTCCAGGAACAGCAGGAATTTAGTCTTCACAACCCACCCACCTCCCCTAGGAGCTGTATCTCTCTATCTCTCTCTCTTTCCCTCTCTCTCTTTTGTCTCAGCTTTAAACTCAACCGGAAAGGGACAGTTGGGAAAGGCGGGAAGGCAGCACGCAGGAGCTGTGGGATGCTCCCAAAAGCTTTCCTATTGGATGCGTGCAGGCTCCGTCGGTACTGACGATACCCATATGTGAAGACTAAATTCCTGATGTTCCCGGAGATCACCTGTTACAGGTGAGTAACCATGCTTTATTCAAAAGTGTTTTTCCCATTCATTTCAGTAGGTAAAAATGACAAATAAGGCTCCAAACAAAACCACACGAAGGAGGCAAAATTTCCACAATCCAATAGGTACACACACAAAAAAAGGAGCAGAAGGCAGACCAGGTTTATAAATAGAAGTTTTTATTCCAAAGAGCCTGACTTGGCCATGTTTCAGTGGTTAAGCCTTCTTCAGGGTCCGACCTTCAAGAATCATAGGTACAAACACACCTACAAGGATTAACAGTACAGCATACAGCCTCTTCAGTCACATCTTGGAGTGAGTTCTGTAGCTGAAGACGCTGTATGCTGTAATACTAACCCTTGTAGGTGTGTTTGTGCCTATTATTCTTGAAGGTCTGACCCCTGATGAAGGCTTATTTGTCGAAACCTGGCCAAGTCAGGCTCATTGGAATAAAAATTCTCTTTATACTGTAAGGCCTGGTCTGCCTTCCACTCCTTTTTTCGTGTGTGTACCTAATAGATAAGGCTCATCATATCTTTCTAGCTCATCTAACATATAGGGGTCCTTTTACAAAAGTGCACTATTCGGTTAGTGCAGGTTTCGGTATGAGGTGTGAGGTAACTGTGGTGTTAGTATAGAGCTATCAAAGTTAGGGTGTGGGTCAATTTGCATGCTAACTGTGAATGATGCAGTGAAGTGGTAAATGGGGGAGTGGCAGGAGCATAGAGTGGGCATAGTGAGTGCCACACAGTCAGCATAGGGGTAAATACTGTGCACTAACTGCGAGTCTTGCAATTAGTGCAGGTACAATTACCTCTACCTCAATAGGTGAGGTTCAGTGCATCCACAGAACCAACATCCCATGTTATCCTATGGTGCTATGTATTTAACTGCTGGTAAAATGCTGTCTCTCAGTGGCTTTGTACTTAATGCGCATACCTTTTGCACACTACTGGAGCATTACGAGCAAAACCAGAGTGCACTTTAGTAAAAGGAACCCCTTAAGTCCACAATTGCAATTTATAACTCAGGTTTTTGTTTTTTTTACTACCCCATGCATTGTTGTTGTTGCTAAGTGCCATTGAGTCGGGCGACTCTTTGGATAGCTGTCCTAAACAGCATTCAGTCTTTAGTCAGAGTGGCATCCATAGCTGCTGTTATTATATCGAACTACCCCATGTACAGAATTCCAAAACTTTCTAGCCGCCCATCTCCTGCTTTCAGTCCAGTCTTGTTTTTACCTTTCCGTGCAATACATTTCCCACCATGACTCCATTCCAATTGGCTTGTGTGTTTATAGTATATACTACTCTTCTGGTCACCGACTCTGCAAAGCACTGGATGCTGTTATTTTCCAGAGGCTTCTCCTGACCTTCCTAGCTTCCTGCCTCTGTACAAAAATATATTATCAACATACAGCTTCGCTGAAAAGAAAGTGCAGTGCTTCCAGCTGCAATAAACAGTTACTATGACTCACTCTAATTCCTCAAAGTGACCGAGGCTAAGCACAGCTTTACCAGACCTTTTCACATGAATGGATCCTTCCCTTCTTCCTGCTCACTAGTGAAGGGCAGAACACTGATCATCATAAATACTGCTATTGTTTAACACGCTCTTGACTTCTCTGCTTAGTTTTGCTTCCTGGATGTTTTCTAGTCTGGCTCTGTATCAGGAAAGTACATATCCTCAGGTCTCTGATAGTTTTATGAAGCTGAAGTGCTCAGCAAATAACGACATTTACGAAACTCATTTACAGTATTACAGAGGATATCAAAACAACTTTCAAAAAGTAAGGTCATGCATTGAATCTAGAATATAAATGTTAAATCCAGTCACTAAGTGGCAATCAAGCATTTATTCTTTTTCATTTTTATTTTGCTCATCTCCTTTCATTGGTAGCTCAAAATAAGCTACAGTAACTTACCCGAACTCTGATTAGAAAGGCAAGAATTTAAATCTCAGATCAAAATCTTTCTATCCCCAGAGAGATTACAATCTATGCTTGTACCTGAATTCACAGATGGTGAAGTGATTTGCCCAAGGTCACTATTTCCAGGCTTGTTAAATCATTGTTTCTGATTTTGTGGATGATTAGGATGTTACAGCATTATCTTTCGACATCAAAGCTGGCAATCATAAAGTGGGCATTAGTTTTGCCACGTATCGATTGTTGCAACTCATTATTTTTAGGGAAGTCCTGAAAATGATTTGGCTTGCTTGCAACTTGTGCAAAATACAGCTGCCAAATATTGTGCATTTCAGGGTAAAGCATAACATTTTGACAGTGGCATGTAAAATTCTTCATGGATCAACACTCAATTAATTAAAGGAAAAATTGCAATGTATCCCAGGCAGAGTTTAAAGATCACCAGAAAGGGGGCTGTTGGTTGTGCCTAGTGTGCACATAGTGAGAAAAGAATATTATCGTTCTAAGTTGTCTTGAAGGACTACCAAGAGGGCTGCTACTGCTGGAAAGAATTCTTTACTTGCAAATACTTATCTCCTGAGTCATTCTCTACATCTTGGGAAAAGGTAATTCTTTGGGTAAAACTGATACAATCTGTATATTTTATAATTCAGTGTTTTAGTAAGTTAGTTAGGGCTAGCATAACAAGCCAGCCTTGAGGGAAATTACAGCCAGCTATCCCTTTAGTATAATGTTTAGTATAGTGCTTCACTTAAATTAAAGCCAGTTAAGATTTAGGGGTATGTTTACTAAACCGTCTTAACGTCACAGCGGCGGTATTATCGCGTGATAAGTGACATTATCGTGCGATATCGTCACTTATCGCACGATAACGTGGCTGTGGCGTTAAGGCACCCTAACGCTGTGAAATCCGGCTCTGAAGGGTGGAGAAAGGCTTCTCAGAGGGCGGACAGAAGGGGTCAACGGGCGGAGAGTGGGCAGTGAGTGGCTCCTTGCACACTAACGCCGTGAAATGAAGGGCAGAAAATTAGCGCAAGTAAAACCCTCACGCTAGGCACATTTGCAGGAAAGAGAAACCATTTAAATCAGCAATTACAGCAAAGCCAGGGAAACCCAAAAACGTGATAGTAGTGATACATGTGCACGGAACAAAGAGGCAAATAAACATAGAAAATTACCTGAACCACATTTAAAATCCCAATAACCAAGCTGGCCAATAGTGATATTAATGAGAAACATAAAGAAACACTACTGACAAAGCATAAAAAAGAAGATATCATGTTTGGAAGGGTCTATGGTCTGTCCCCCTACAAGGTGAATGATCCCACATTGAAATAGCAGTGATCAGGGTTTTCCCTTTATATTGGGCAGGTTTGTTATGGCATGCACATGCGCCACAACAGCAGGGTGGGCATGTAGGAAAGGGCAACTGTACAGATGCTGGAAATGGGATACAGAGGGCTGCAGGCGGCACATGCTGTGGTGCAGCTGGGGCACAGTGCGGACTAGGCAGATGCCTAGGTGGCACATAGGAATGCTGAAACTGTAGAGCAGCCAGATAGCAACTGATGAGGGTCCAACATGGGCACGAGTGTGTGTCCCTCAATGTCACAGGGGAGATTACCCAGCAGGTACCCCCAAGGGCACATAACATTGGCAGGCAGTGCGGGGGGGGGGGGGGGAGAAGCGTGCATGTCCATGTAGGAACCCTACCCGAGAACGCACACCATAGGCAGCTGCCTACCGGCATACTGGATGGCCTGGGACTGTGCACCACCAGCACCACTGGCGTAATGGCATGGCAGCATGGTGACAGAGGGGTGCTGGTGGCGGAGGGGGCAGTGGCATCTGCCCACAGCAGACCATGGCCTAGCCCCGTTTAGGTGGGTGCCGTGCAATGCAACAGACAGGGTCTGTCTGACGAACAGTCATGGTATCCCCAGGGAATAAACAGTCCCTGTGGCAACAGTGTGGTGCAGTACACACAGCCAGTGTGTTCAGGAGCAGAAGGTCACAAGTTCAAGTCCCAGCTGTGGCTACTGCCAACCCTTTCCCCATATTTTACCCAGTACTAAACCATGGTAATAAAGACAGAACCTTTATTGCAGATAAAATAAACATGCCTAAAACGTCTATATTTTACCCTACAGAGCACAGACACCATGAACATGTGCAATCCCTAGAGCATAGTTTCCCAACTGCAGTCCTGAAGGGACAAACACCATTCAGGTTTCATGCTGTCCCTAATAACTATGCCTGTGCTGCATTAATATGCGCCGCCCCCATTGTATGCAAATGTATCTCATGCATATTCATTAGGGACAGCATGAAAATCTGAACAGTGTTTGGCCCACCAGGACCAGAGTTGGGAACCTCTGCCCTAGAGCACCAACCATAAGGGGCATAAACACCCACATCCACAGGCTCCACTATCCAAAGCCTCATGGAGAGTCAGGTAAAGGATATTCTTTATGCAGCCAGTATCCTTTACCTGCTCTCCATGCTGTTGGGCCCTAAGCGCAGCAGCATCTCCCAATACTAGCACTTGCATACCTTAGCAATGCCGCCCTAAACTTGGGAATACGTTACACATATATCAAAAGGTTGCTATGAGTAATGGCAGATAACAATTCCTAAGTTAAGCACAATTTGCTGATAGAGCTGCATCATAGCAACCTTTCTGATATCTGTGGAGTGTGTTTCAGTTTTGGTTTCTGACAGTGTTTACCACCCCAGAGAGTGACCCCAACAGTATTGCATACCATAGCCATGCCTGCACTGTGGCCAGGACTGGTGTGGTGGCCAGGGCTGCCAAAAGCCTCTATATTTGCACAATGCTGGCATAGGTGTGGGAGTGTGTGTCTTTTTATCCAGTGTGTTGCAGCTGCCTACACCTTACTGAGCCCACACTGCTTGCACTGTTTCCAGTGTTAGCCTGCCAATGTGCATAATGAGCAGCAAGGTACTGTGGGTATGGCCCGGACAGGGTGGCCTGGGCAGGATGCATCTGCACAGGGCATAGGGCAATGGCTGGGACATTGCAGTGCCCGGCCACCACCTGCACAGACAGGGTGGCCACAGCATGTCCTACTGGGAGGTCACTCTCACCCTGACTGTGCAGTGACCACGGCATGGCTAGGTTCCCCCATAGTGCTATATAGTATTTCTCTCAAGTGATATTTATGGGTTCTTTTTTTCTGGGGCCCAATCACTGACTTATCTGCTTGGTGTGTATGCATCTCCTCCAGGAACATGCACTATGGACTAGCTAGCAGATTGTCTGCAGTTAGTATGTGTATGGCTGGAACACCTTGCAGTGTGCAGTGGCTGGAGACTCACTGTGCTTGCTGCTGGAGAATGTAAGATAGTGGTAGTGGTGGTGGTGGTGGTGGTGGTGGTGGTGGTGGTGGGCAGCTGAGCATTTCCAGGCCTACTGTCTGTCTGCTATTGCCTTAGGGATGCATACTGATCTGCATTGACTGTCCTGTAGGGTGCCTGTTGCCCAGCAGGACTGGGGTTGATTGTCTCCTCTACTGCCAACTTTGCAAGGATGTAGAATGTGGATCTGTTGGTGGGAAATCCTGTCCCCCAGAGGGCTGGTTGGGTGGTGCTACATAATCCGCCTATGGGTCCAAACACCCCCCTTCACTTAAATCATGTGACCATGGCACCCACACAGGATATGCACTATTATGGGTGCATCATAGTCTACAAGGGCTAGATGTGACTGGGAAATATGGATGGAAACAGGTGTATCCTAGGTGTGTCTGTAAGGACTACCTATCACACACTGGCACTGATGGCAACTTGCAGCATTGCCTATCTCAGCTAAGCCAGGTGCTGCAGACCTGGTGCTGGGCGCCCCACCTCGCCCTCAGTGTGAGCACAGTACCCATACAATGTGTCGGTCTGTAGCTACTCTGTGCCAGTAACACACATGGTCAGTTCCCCCTACCATGCCGAGGTGCTGTGGGGGTGCATACCCCATCTTGTGATCATCTGTAGACTGCTGATCTGCATGTGCAGTGCATCATGGGTATGGGTGGGTTAACCCTATCCTGGTAACCACAACAGACAGTTTGTGTGGTGACCTACAGTTCTTCTGTAGCCAGCCAGGGGTTTGTTAGTAGCTATAGAGATGTAGCCCACTGGTTACTTCACTGACTGTGGAGGCAGAGCTCATGGGTTTGATCCCACAGTGGTATTATTTGATAGGGCTGTCTGAGGCAATTCCTTTTTTAATTTAAATTAATGCTGCCAGCAAAACACCCTCACAGTGCTGTAACCTTATAAAGCGCCTTATTAGGGAACATTATACTGTGCCTTGGCGGACAGTACACTTTATAATGTGCCCTCTGGAGTGCCTTATAGGGCGTCTTATGCAGCACCTTAGGTTATGCCACTGTGAGGGTGTGTTTGCTGGCAGCACTACTTCAAATTAAAAAAGAAAATGCCTCAGACAGCATTGATTTAAAGTAAAGGGTAATGCCTCAGATAGCCTTACTCATTAAACCCACTGGGGAATCGACCTCATGACCCCTGTTTCATCAGTCAATGTATTAACCATTGTGCTACACCTCTGTTGCTGTATTTGCAGGTCAGCGCGCATAATTAAGGCTAATGCGCGTTAACGTGCCACGGCTCCCTCTATCGCACGATAACGGACTTTATCGCACGATAACCCGAAATGCTACCTTAAGACCGGAACGCCCACTATCTTATATGGCATTCATCACAGTAAGACTTCAACTAACGCCAGTAACATTAAGATGGTTTAGTAAACATACCCCTTAGTATTATAAGCCAGCTTTCACTTAAATTAAAACCAGCTAAGGTATATCTTAATAGAGAGAAAATAATAGGGTAAATACTGTAGACTTTGAATATATATAGAGAAATTGTTTTCTAGAGACATTTTACAAAGAGGCCTTCCAGTTAGGAGGCAAGAGAATTGTGAGATTGTTTTAAATAATGTAGGTGTTAAAGCCAAGTGACAGATCAAAAGAGCAACTTGAAAGGCTCCCTCTATCAAACAAAGGGCAGTGTGAATCACCCAGGAAATTATGAGATTGCCTTAGAAGCACAGATATAAATAGGTCATCCCTCCCACCTATGCCAGGCATAATCCTTGATTTATAGCCTCCTAAACCAGTTAAGGGGAAGGAGGTGGTCTCACTCAATTTCAGATTTTACTGATTATCATCATCAGAGGTTATTAAGCCTTAGGAGAAGATTAATTAAGTCCTTACAGTTCACCTTGAGGGGGACACTAAAGTCCTTTAAAGTTATTAGGTATAAATTGTATTGGTTCAATACCCTAACAACTTTATATAACTTAACAACTTAAAATAGCTGCAAGGAATCTTTAAATCTAAGATGCAGCAGCAAGACGGGGGCTATCCAGTCTTTTGCACTGAGTGTTACATGTGTGATTTTCTCCCAGTTGGTGAGAGGGCTTATGTGTACACTAAGTGCAAAGAGCTCTTTGATCTCAGGGAATGAGTCCAATCTCTGGAGGCTAGAGTAGCAGACTTGGAGGAGCTAAGGAAGACACAGACATATATAGATGAGACCTACAGGGACTGAAGTCCCACCTCCAGTCAGCAGCCTTTCTGCTGCCATGGAGGAGAGAGATCACGTGAAAGGAGAGCATCAACCTGGTGTGGCAGGAAGTGACCCTGTAGCTAGGACCTGTTCTCTACAGTAGGTGATGTAATATCCTCTCTCACTAAGGACATGTCTCCAGGGCCTTGTGCCCATGAGGGAAGGGTTAGGATGGCTATTATAGTTGGTGATTCAATCATAAGGCATGTAGATAACTGAGTGGCTGGTGGACATGAGGATTGCCTGGTAACATGCCTGCCTGATGCAAAGGTAGCGGACCTCACACATCACCTAGACAAGGTTTTAGATAGTGCTGGGGAGAAGCCTGCTGTCTTGATACATGTTGATACCAATGACATAAGAAAATGTGTGAGGGAGGTTCTGGAAACCACATTTAGGCTTTTAGGTAGAAAGTTGAAATCCAGAACTTTCAGGGTAGCGTTCTTAGAAACGTTTCCCATTCCATGCACAGGGCCCAAAAGCCAGGCAGAGTTCCAGAGTCTCAGTGCATGGGTGAGACGATGGTGCAAGGAAGAGGGTTTGGGATTTATTAGGAACTGGGCAACATTCTGAGAAAAGGGAGAGGGAGGGCTTTTCCAAAAGGATGGGCTCTACCTTAACCAAGGTGGAACTAAGCTGCTGGCATTAACCTTTAAAAAGGAGATAGAGCAGCTTTTAAACTAGTTAATGGAGGAAAGCCGACACCCGCTTGGACAGAATGAACAGACAGATGATGAAATGCTAACAGACATTAGGGAAGCTAGCAAAGTTTACAACACAGCAATAATGGGAAATTTCAACTACAGTACCCTGGTAATGACTAGGTCAATATCACATCAGAACATGCTAGGGAGATAACGATTCTAGATGAAGTAAATGGTTGCTGGTTCAGGAACAGACACACAGGGGCACTATTTTAGAGCTAGTCTTCAGTGGAATGCAGGATCTAGTGAGAGGTAACTGTTTTGGGGCTGCCTGGCAAGAGCAATCATAACATGATCACATTTCATTTAATAAATGGAGGGAGGATTTATTTATATTTATTAAGCTAGGCTTATATACTGCTTTTCACCGGGTCAAAGCGGTTTACAATGAACAAAACTTCAGTTACAGAGAACATATAACAGTAAACTATTTGCAAACATTGAACTATGTGCAACTGCTGAACTACGTACAAATGGCATATTCTCTAACTATTTACAGGTGAGAATTCTGTCTTGTTTAGGTCAGGGGGGGGGTTGAGTCAGCAAGGATAGCAAGGAAATTGATTACACTAACATTCAACTTTCAAAAAGGAGCTTATAATAAAATGAGGGAAATGATTAAGAAAAATTAAAAGGAACAACTACAAAGGTTAAGAGCTTACATCAGACCTGGGCGATATTTAAGAATACTAACTTGGAAGCCCAGGCCAGATGTATTTCATACTTTAAAAAGGAGGAAGGAAGGCCAAATGACAGCCAGCATGGCTTAAAGGTGAGGTCAGAGAGGCTCTTATAGCTAAGAGACAATCTTTTAGAAAATGAAAAAAAAAGGGCCAAATGACAAAAACAGGAAAAAGCATTAAGTACTGGCAAGTTAAATGCTTTAAAGGCATTAATAAGGCAGGCAAAGAGAAAATTTGAAAAGAAGCTTGGTGTGAAAGCAAAAGTGCATAATAAGAACTTTTTCAAGTATATTAATAGTAAAACACCTGTGAGGGAGTCAGTTGGACCATTAGGTGATGGAGGGGTAAGAGGTGCACTGACAGAGGACAAGGCTATAGCAGAGAGACTGAATGAATTTTTTGATTCAGACTTTATTGAAGAAGATGGAGGTAACTTACCCATTCTAGAAATGATATTTAAAGGTGATGTATCAGAGGAACTGAAAATCAATTTTGATAAATCAGGAAAATGTAATACAGCTAAGGGATAAACTAAAGAACAGAAAATCACCTGGACCAGATGGCATACATCTCAGGGTGCTGGAAGAACTGAAATATGAGACTGTAGAACTACTGTTAGTAATCTCTAATTTATCATTAAAAATCATCTAGTACCTGTGTATTAGAGAGCAGACAATGTAATGCCAATTTTTAAAAAGGGCTCAATGGGTGATCTGAGAAACTACAGACCAGTGATCCTGAAATCGATACTAGGCAAAATGGTAGAAACCATTACAAAAAACAAAATTATTGAACATGTAGATGGTTTAATGGCTGAAAGCCAACATGGATTTAGCCAAGGAAAGTTTTGTCTTATTAATCTCTTATATTTTTTGAAGGTGTGAATAAACAGGTATATAAAGGTGAGCAAGTTGATATAGAGGCCAATTCTGTTGTGTGCCTCTCCTGCCTGTTTGGCCAGTCAGAATCGGGATGTGCTCGGGTGCACCCGATTCTGATCCTGCAAGGGCTAGATGTGCCCGCAGGATCAAAATTGGGTCTACCGGCCTGGACGTGCAGGCTGTGCCCCGATTCTGGCCTCCTGGATGTCAAACAACTCCCTGGCTAGCCCAGCCTGTCTCCTTCATGGAGTCATGGTGGCATAGTGTCATGTTGCCATGCCACCTTCACTCCATGTAGGAGCAATTATCCCCAGCAGCGATAGAAAAGTTATTTTCCCTGCAACCTGACCCTCGATCGGGCTGCCATGGCCAGGGTCAGGCTGTGGGGAACCCTCTGCATCCCCTCACCTTTTCGGCGGGCCCTGTATCTGGTGCCCTCCTCCATCTTGGGGACTTATGTCACCTTCAAAGTGGAATAAGTCCCCTGTGCAAATGGCTGTAACCCGAAGTACAGGTCCGGCCTCGGAATTGACTCTGTATGTCTGGGGTCATGGTACTGCCCACAGCCCGCCCTCACTCCGTCTGCAGTCCACCCCCTCCCGTCCACACAGAGCTCCCCACACAGCTCAGATCTACGTGTGGGGAGCTCTGTTTCCCAGATGCAGGCCAGGCATTTAGCGGGTTTGGATGTCTGGATCGGACGTCTAGACCCGCTATTCACGGTTCAGAATAGACCCCATAGTGTATCTGGATTTTCAGAATACCTTTGACAAAGTCCCTCATGAGAGACGTTTGGGAAAATTAAAAAGCCATGGGATAGGAGACAATCTACTATTGTGAATTAGGAACTGGTTGAAAGATAGAAAACAGAGAATAGGGCTAAATGACCAATTTTCTCAAAGGTGAAAGGTGAATAGTGGAGTACCCTAGGGATTTGCCCACTGCTTTTTAACATATTAATGAATGGTCTGGAAATGGGAATAATGACTGAGGAGATCAAATATGCAGATGATACCAAATCATTCAAAGTTTTTTAAACACAAAAAGATTGCAAAGAATTGCAAGAAGATCTTGATAGGTTGGGAGACTGGATGACATTTAATGTGGACATGTGCAAAGTTATGTACTATAGGGTAGATTCTGACCCATGTTTAGTGGGGCTGGACATCTGATCTGGATGTCCAGCCCCGCTAAATGCCAGGGTTGCAATTCTGAACAAAGATCTCCCCGCACGTAGATCCGAGATGTGTGGGAGCTCTGTTCTTGGGTGGGAGGGGGCAGGCCAGAGGAGGGGTGAAGGTGGAAAGTGGGCAGGAACCTGACCCCCAACATACAAGGCCTATTCCAAGGTTGGCCCTGTACATCCGGAGTCGGTGGATTGGATGGGGGACTTATTCCACTTTGGAGGTGGAATAAGTCCCCCTAGACAGAGCCATATGACGCAGCCAGTATGGGAAAGGAGGGTCAGGGGGTTCTCCAAGGCCTGACACTGGCCACGGCAGGCCCGATCAGGGGTCGGACAGTGGGGAAAATAACTTCTCAGGGCTGCCAGGGATCATGGCTCCTGCATAGAGCCTGGCTGAGCTATCCGGATACATTTCTGTACGTCCCGGAGCCCAGAATCAGGGCACAGCTTGCCCGTTCAGGCTGGCTGCACCTTATTCTGGATCCACAGGACATCTATCCCCCCGCGGGATTGGAATTGGATACAACCCAGCCTGTCCAGATTCTGGATGCTCGGACGGCCCGGGGACACGCAAAACTGAATTGGCCTTCACGGGAAGAATAACCCAAACTATGGTTACATGATGCAAGGGTCCACATGAGGAACCACCACCCAGGAAAAGGATTTTGGCGTCACTGTGGATGATATATTGAAACCCTCTGCCCAGTGTGCAGCAGCAGCCAAGAAAGAAATAGAATGCCAGGAATAATAAAGAAAGGAATGGTGAATAAAATGAAGGATATTATAATGCCTCTGTATCGCTCCATGGTGTGACTACACCTTGAATATTGTGTGCAAATCTGGTCTCCATATCTTAAAAAGGATATAGCATAATTAGAAAAGGTACAAAGAAGATCAACAAAAATGGTAAAGGGGATGGACAGATATCCCTACAAAGAAAGACTTAAAAGGCTAGGGCTCTTCAGCTTGGAGAAGAGATAGCTGAGGGGAGATATAATAGAGGTCTACAATGAATGGAGTACAACGGGTAAATGTAGATCAGTTGTTTATTCCTTCAAAAAGTAGAAAGAATAGGGGACATGTAATGAAGCTACTATGTAGCACATTTAAGACTAATTGTAGAAATATTTTTTCACTCAACGTGTAATCAAACTCTGGAATTCATTATCAGAGGATGTAGTAAAAGCTATCAATGTAGCTGGATTTAAAAGTGGTTTGGACAAGTTCCTGGAGGAAAAGTCCATAAACCACTATTAAAGAGGGTCAGGGAAATCCACTGCTTACCCACAGTTCAAGCAGCATAGAATCTGTGTACCTTTTGGGAACTCGGCAGGTACTTGTGATCTGGACTGGCCACTGTTGGAAACAGGATACTGGGCTTGGTCTGACCCAGCTTGGCATATCTTATGTTCTTATGCTCTGTGGAAGTTCCTGTATTATGGAATGCACTCCATGAATATCTCTGACTGGAAAAAGACTTTAAGGTGTTTAAGGTAAATTTGAAAACATATTTATGGAAGCATTGGGGGAGGGAGACTTTTCCATATGATTATCTGTTTTATTTTCATTGTTTTAGGATGGAAATTTAAAATTGTGGATGAGCTATGAAGAGAGTCGGAATAGAAGTATAACAAAATTAATTAATAATAGTAAATACAGCACTACACTGACTATGATGGGAGAATCTACATCTGGATAAATGCATGATTTGTGGTGCTGCATTCTGAACAGCAGATTGCTAGCTGGCCCCTCAAAAAGTGAGTTTTGCATCTCTAATGTGACATTATCTGTCAATAAATAAATACATTTTTTACAAGCCCTATTAGGAGATTGGCTTAGGATTTTGATAACAAACTGTACAGCAGTACCCTGAATTACTAAGGATCATCATGGTAGGCAGAGCCTTCAAAATCTTCCAAACCAGCTTTTTTTTTTCCAGATTTGAAATAGTATATGACTTAGGATACAAAGTTTAATTTCAGTGTAACCCCCCTTCTGGGTAGTCATTGCAGCTTCTTCTAGTGGCTTGGCAAACAAGGGGGAACATGAATCCAGTGAACTTTTCTTTCAGTCTTTTGAGATGAAGCTCATGGATTATTATTTTCTGGGTTCTTTAAGTGGGGACTGACAGAAGCAGGAGGTCCTTGGTACTTGACACTCACACCACTTCCTTCTTAAATAACTGAGTCCAGGCCAGAAATTGTGTTCTGAACCAATGATTTACTTAAACTTTTGGGTCACTGAAAACACAACAATATTAACATTCAGTGTTCCCAGTACTTAAATGCCACAGGAGTCAGCTGTGGTGTTTAAATACCCTCCGAATGTCCAGCAGCAGTATCCAGATAGTAGCTAGCCGTGGTGTTTAAATACTCTCCGAATGTCCAGCAGGAGTATCCAGATAGTGGCTGACCCAAACATCCACAATGTACAGCCAGTATCCAGATAATTACTGCATTTATCTGGATAGTGGCTATTTCCAGCTGCTATTTGAATCACAACTTAGGCCAGCTTTTTTGGTGGCCCAAGCAATCCCTATAACTTATCTGGATAGTGGCTGCACCACCCTCACTCTATTCACAGACTGCTCTGTGCTCTCTAGCTGTTGCCACGGTGGTCTGAAGAGACATTCAGCGGCATTATCTGGATAGTGACGCTGAATATCTCTCAGTACCCTTATCTGGATAACATCTGTGGTTATCTGAATAAGGACTTTTGAAAACGGACTCCTTGGTTGTGAAAATTATGCATTCCCTTTGGGAGCAGCTAATTTGCTCTTCTTGGGGGATGACTGTGTTCTCCTCTATGTTAAATCAGGTGTTGTGTTAAACATCGCTTCCTCACAGCTTGGCCGACGGAAGGCGCCATGCAGGTGCATGTCGGCTACTCTCCCTGCAGACCTTGTGCAGTGTGACAAAGCAGATCAGAGACCTGGAATTAAAATTTTAACCAGGAAGCCCCTCCTGTCTTTAGATTGGGAAGAGTGGTCTGGTCCACCTTTTATATGTTGCTTTTTGTCTTCTTTGACCCCTGAAGAAGGCCTCAGGCTGAAACTTTTGAGTTGGGTCTGCTAATAAAGTATTTTGAACACCCTTACTGTGTTTGGCCATGGTCCTTGGCTTCCGCTTTTACCTACTTAAACATTTTTGATAACTGCTTTTGGAATAATAAATATGTGTTAAATTTTTTCCTCATCATACTTTTTTTGTTTTGTTTTTGCAATTGTATGTTATACAGGAGATAGCCATTTGTTTTGTCTGAGTTGATCAAACATATACATTGACCACATTATTGACACCCATTTATGACGTATATTTCAGGATGTGCAGTAGGAAAAAAAATCATCATCAGTCAGGGGTCCCTTTCAGCAGAGTGACAGTGTAGGAAGAGGGAGAAGATATGATAGAGCAAGTTTCAGAAGATATTGAAGACACTCGCTATGCAGAGATAGAAAGAATGGGGAGGAGGGTTACATATATGGCATACACCTAGAACAGATATTGGTTTTCTTAGTTGGACAGTGCTTGAAAGAGTAGCCTACTGGTTAGAACAACACCCTGAAACCCAGGGTTCAAATACCCCTGATACTTCAAGAAGGTCTTTTACTAAAGGGTGCTAAGGTGTTGCACCTAACATGCCACAAGTGCCAAAATTATATAGTTAATGTGGCAGGATTGTATGAAGCAGGATTGTATGAAGACAACAGAGGTGTGAAGATTGGTGGAAGACTCATCAACAACCTTCGCTATGCTGATGATACCACATTACTGGCGGAAAGTGAAGATGATCTGAAACATTTGCTTCTCACAATCAAAGAACATAGTCTCAAAATGGGCCTGCACCTTAATGTAAAGAAGACAAAGATCATGACAACTGGCATAATCAACAGGTTCATCGTCGAAGGACAAGAAATTGAAATCGTGAATAACTTTAACCTACTTGGATCAACTATCAATAAAGAAGCAACAAGCAGTCAAGAAATCAGACGACGCATTGCTCTTGGCAGAATGGCTATGAAAGACCTAGATAAGATTCTCAAGAGCAGAGATGTCTCTCTCCATACAAAGATTCGACTTGTTCAAGCCATGGTATTTTCAATAACATCATATGGATGTGAAAGCTGGACAGTGAAAAAGATACAGGAAGAAAATTGATGCCTTTGAATTATGGTGCTGGCGGCGAATACTGTGTATACCATGGACTGCCCGAAGAACAAACCAGTCTGTACTAGAGGAGATCAAACCTAAGCTTTCTTTAGAAGCTCAGATGACAAGGCTTCGACTTTCATACTTTGGACACATCATGCGAAGAGAGAGATCATTAGAGAAAGACATCATGCTTGGCAAGATAGAAGGTCAACGCAAAAGAGGAAGGCCAGCAATGAGATGGTTCGATACAATAACAGCAGCTATGGGTACCAGTCTGTCAACAATAAGCCGCCTGACTGAAGACCGAACACAATTTAGGATAGCTATCCAGAGGGTCGCCATGAGTCGACTCCGACTCGACGGCACTTAACAACAACAACAATGTGGAGTGCTATCCCCTAACACTTTCTGCATTAGCGTGGGTGCATGTAACTCCACTTAACTGTACTGAGCTCACAATGCCCACCTTCCACTCCTAACCCGCCCACTCCTGGCCCTAACGCAGATTGCACAGTTAGCATGGGAACTGGCCCGCACTAACTGTCATAGCATGACACTAGCGGGCAACACATTGTCCAAAATGCACTTTTTGCATGAGCCAAGACATATGCTGCCAGCTAACGCTGTTTAGTAAAATATCCCACCTAGTCTGGACAGGAAAATTAAAATGTGGGTTTAACCAAATTACCAGGCTGCAGCATAAACTAAGAAATTTCAATCTTCTAGTCTATCTATCAGGGGAGATTATCTACTGTCATAGGCACCAACCCGGAAAAGTTCTGTTTTGTGTAAATTAATTTTCAAAGACATTTGTGCTAACCAAGCTTCAATATCTTAATAGTTCCTCCAGTCTTTCCCTTGGTATCTTCTTCATTGGCTGGCATAGATACAAGCTCACAAAATAAAAACAAAATCCTGCTATCCCTTGCCAAACAAAAAGGTAACATATAAATAGTAAACAGGCATGGAAACAAAAATGAGCCTTGCAGCACCCCCTTTTTACCATTTGCTCCCCACCAGAAAGAAGTACACTATCTCACAGTCTTCCCTCCCATTCCCACCCCCTCAAGGCATTTCAATAAAAGATTATGATCTACTGTGTCAAAAGCTGCTGATACACCCAATCGAATCAATACTTCTATAACACCCCCATTCAATATAAGATGTATACCATCAATAATGGCCTCAACAGCGTTTACTGAACTATATGCATGCTGAAAACCAAACTGATATTGTGTTGCTTTTCAAATAATTTGATAACTGAAGCATCACTAATTCTATATAATCTTACCTAAAAAAGGTAAAGAAGAGATAGGTCTGTATTCCTCTTATTTTATCAGATGCCACTGCCAAATCCAGACTTCATTCTTTCCACCTTGCTGCTCCTTATGCCTGGAACAAACTACCTGAGACAGTATGTTAGGCTCTCTCTCTGACCCTATTCAAATCCAGGCTTGTGGTAATGTGGCATGTGGTAGTAAGGAGTTTTCTGTAAAACACAGGGTAAACAAGTAGACAACAGTTCAGGGAAACCAAAACCAGCCTTACTTCTGTCCCAGCTTGTTAAACCTCCACAAGCTGGTTCTCCTACCTCAGAACTCCTCTGCATGGCTTGTCTTGGAAGGACTTCTGGCTCCACGGGCCTCTCTCCCTCCTGCAACTTGCTGGGCTCTTAACCTCTCCCTGTGAGCCACTCTCTCCCAGCCCTGAATTCTAAGCTGCAGAATCTCTTAAATGGGACTGTTGATACTTCTTTTTGAGACGGACAGGTAACATTTTATAGACCCAGTCACAAGTCTAAAAACCCACCTCTTCCAGGCTGCTTTTGGATCCTGATCCCCTTGGTCTCCTGTTCACCACCTATGTACAACTTTACCATTCCACTAGATTTATCCTAGTCTTTAGTTGCTGTGCTGTCTGTCTTGATTAACTTGCAAACTCTACACAGGCACCCATCCCAGACAAAACAACTTCAAACATATGATCAATCTGCCCACTAACTACCAGAAGAGAAAGCAATCCACATCCAAAAGAGCCCTCTCCTGAGCTGTCCCTCACTTATGGAACACCCTCCCAAACAAAAGACGAGCTTCTGGAGATATCAAAGACTTTAGAAAGAAATTCAAGACCCCTTCTGTTCATAGAACACTACGGAAATATTACCCAGTCCATCAATTGTGCTGGTCTCCCCTGTCTTGAAACTGTCATAGTAACATAGTAAATGATGGCAGATAAAGACCAGCATGGTCCATCTAGTCTTCCCAGTAAGACAGAAAGAGTAGGTGCACCTGCCACTCTGTGCAGGACACCCCTCCCCATGTCTTCGTTTAGGGGTCAACCCACAGCTCCATGTAGGACACCCCTGTTTGTTGAGAAATTAGATAGATAAGTTTGTTTGGATTTTATCTTGTTGCTGTAAAGGGATCCACTGTGTCTGTCCAATGCTATTTTGAATTCTGTCACTGTATTTGCCCCCACCACTTCCATCGGGAGGGCATTCAAAGCATCCACCACCCTTTCAGTGAAAAAGTATTTCCTGACATTGCCTTTCAATTTACCCCCTTGCAGCTTCATGTTATGTCCTCTAGTTTTACAGCTTCCCCATCTTTGGAAGAGGTTTGATTGTTCATTATTTCTCTTTAAGTTTTTAAAGGTCTGAATCATATCTCCCCTATCCCTCCTCTCCTCTAGAGTGTACATATTTAGGTCTTCAAGTCTCTTCTCATAAGGCTTCTGACACAGGCTCCAAATCATTTTGATCGCTTTCCTCCAAATAGTTTCCAGTCTTTCTACATCCTTTTCAAGATATGGTCTCCAAAACTGAACACAGTATTCCAAGTGAGGCCTCACCAGTGACTTATACAGTGGCATTAGTACCTCTTCCTTTCTGCTGGTAATTCCTCTTTGTATGCAACCCTACATCCTCCTCAGGGGTGGCCCAAGGGGGGTGCGGGGCCATATTCGGAGACGCGGTGTGGGGCCTAATTTGCATAAGGGGCCTCATTTGCATAAATATTTGCATAATGTTACCATATACTAACTTTTAGTAAACGTGCCTCTTAATGAGTGTATGGATAAAGAAAGACTAAAAGATTTCTACATTACTATAATCCAGTGCCAACTGCCAGACACATTAGGAACTACTACAAACATTGCCCATTTAGAACCCATAGCAAACCCACCGTATCCTAACAGCACTACCAGGACTCACAAAGCACCATACTCTACCAATCAAAAGACAACACTGAAAATATTAAACCAATACATTTCAGAGAACAAGAATACATGACCTACTGGGGAAAGAGAACAAGTGGCAATGTCAAATAGGAATTATATAAACAGAACACCTCAGCTCAGTTACACATGCAGAACATAGACCATCACCAAACAAGTAATCACAATTTAGAAACAGGAAGACAATAATTAAACTGGGAATCCCAAAAGCCAAACTTGGAATGTACAACACTGTAGAAATAAAACTATACATTAATTTGCTCTTGTACTAACAAAGCGCAGACGTTAATGATGCACATTTACCAGAGCTGACATATTCCAATTAATAAATTCAAAATAAATTTTTCTACCTTTTGTGCATTTTTTTTCAGCTGCAATTGCTCCAGCCACTTTCTTCTGGTTTCTTCGTGTCTTCTGCTAACTCTCCATTGTCTGCTGTCCATTTGTCCTTTCTTCTCTCTTCTAGTTTTTTTCCATTCTCTCTCTACATCTGCTTTAACATACTAATCTTTCTCCTTTTGCTCTTTCCTCATACCTATTTCATCCACTCAAATTTTACCCCTCCATCCTCAATCCCCACTTACTCTCCCAATACCCGGCCAATTGTAGATTTTTTATCCCTCCCACACAAAATATTTTCCCTTCTCCATTTTACTCTTCCAGCCCCATCCCATTCTAATCCTCCCCCAACATCAGCTCCCTTCTAGTTCCAGCCTCACCCAGCATCCATTTCCTTCTAGTCCCTGCATCAGTCCATTTCCAGTCCTAGCCACCCATCAGCCCATTTCCAGTCCTAGCAATCCCCAACCCAATAACAGTCCTAGCCCCCCCATCAACCCACTTCCAGTCCTAACCCCCATCACCCCATTTTCAGTTTAAGCCCCCCCTATAACCCATTACCAGTCCTAACCCCCCATCAGCCCACTTCCAGTCCTAACCCCATCAACCCATTTCCAGTCAGCCCCCCATAGCCCATTGCCAGTCCAAACCCCCCTCCCCCATAAGCCCACAGCCTACCAGTCCTAACCCCATCAGCCCACCTCAAGTCCTAACCCCTCCCCATCAGCCTATTTCCTGTCCTAGCCCCCATAGCCCATTATCAGTCCTAACCCCCCCATAGCCCATTACCAGACAGCCCCCATCAGCCCACAGCCCATTACCAGTCTTAACCCCGCCCCATAGCCCATTACCAGTTCTAACCCCCCCCAACAGCCCACAGCCCATTACCAGTCCTAGCCCCATCAGCCCACCTCCAGTCTTAACCCCCCCAGCCCATTTCCAGTCCTATCCCCCCCCCCCATCGGCTTAAGTAAAATTAAATTAAAAAAAAAATGCTGGCTGCTACCGCTGCCGCCACCGCCGCCGCGGCAGAATGGACTGTCCCACGGGGCCCCCTCTGCCCGGCTAAATCCCTCCCTCCCTCCCTCCATGATGGCTGAGCCCCTCCGTGTCGGCTTTGAGAGTCGCGAAGGGAGAGTGTCTCCCTCGCGTCTCTGTTAAGCCTGCAGGGGAAAGCCCCTGCGGGCTTTTTTAGAGACGCAAGGGAGACACTCTCCCTTCGCGACTCTCAAAGCCGGCATGGAGGGGCTCAGCCGTCATGGAGGGAGGGAGGGAGGGATTCAGCCAGGCAGAGGGGGCCCCGCGGGACAGTCCATTCTGCCGCTGCTGCAGCGGCGGCGGCAGCAGCAGCGGTAGCAGCCAGCGTTTTTTTTTTAAATTTAATTTTGAAAAAGCAGAATGTTTTTTGCACGGGGCCCCCTGAAACGCGGGGCCCTGTGCAAAAAACATTCTTGCTCAATGGATGGGTCGGCCCTGATCCTCCTGGCTTTTGCCACCGCCTTGTCGCACTGTTTTGCCACCTTGAGATCCTCAGAAATAATCACACCAAGGTCCTTCTCCTGATCCGTGCACACCAACCTCTTGCCCCCTATCGCGTACATTTCCCTTGGATTTCTGCTTCCCAAGTGAATGACTCTGCACTTCTTCACATTAAATCTTAACTGCCAAGCATTAGACCATTCTTCCAGCTTTTGTAGATCTTTCCTCATGTTATCCACTCCCTCAGTGGAGTCCACTCTGTTGCAAATTTTCATGTCATCTGCAAAAAGACAGACTTTTCCATTCAGTCCTTCAGCAATATCACTCACAAATACATTGAACAATGCTGGGCCCAGGACCGATCCCTGGGGCACCCTGCTAATCACCCTTCTTTCATCCGAGTGAGCTCCATGTACCATCACCTTCTGTCCTCTGTCAGTCAACCAATTTCTGATCTAGTTCACCACCTTGGGACCCATTCCCAAACTACTGAGTTTATTGATAAGCCCCCTGTGAGGAACAGTATCAAAGGCTTTGCTGAAATCCAGGTAGATGACATCCATCGCATGCCCCTGATCTAGTTCTCTGGTCACCCAGTCAAAGAACTCAATCAGATTTGTTTGGCAAGATCGTCCTTTGGTAAAACCATGTTGCCTCAGATCATGCAATCTGTTGGTTTTGAGAAAGTCCACTATTCGCTCTTTCAGGAGTGCCTCCATTATTTTTCCCGCCACCGAGGTAAGGCTCACGGGCCTTTAGTTGTCACGTCTTCCCTGTCACCATTTTTGTGAAGAGGTACCGCATCGCCCCTTCTCCAGTCCTGAGGAACTTCTCCTGTTTCCAAGAATCTGTTGAAAACATCCTTTAACGGCCTTGCAAGAACCTCTCTGAGCTCTTTCAGTATCCTGGGATGTATCCCATCCAGACCCATGGCCTTGTCCACTTTTAGTTTTGCAAGTTGTTCTAACACATCATCTTCTGTGAATGGTGTGGTATCTAAACTTCATTCCCATTTTTTATTTGGGAATCACAGGTGGTCCCAATCCAGGATTTTCTTTAGTAAAAACAGAGCATAAGTATTTGTTTAGCAATTTCGCTTTTTCAATGTCACTTTCCACGAGTCTGTTCCCAGCACTGCCGTGTCCTGTCAGACCATTAAAACTGCTTTCTGTTAACCGGACCAAACTGCAAATGACATATTCTGACTGTAAATAAGACAAACCAATTGTAAATAGGTTATATCTTTGTTAAGTGCCCTGCATGCCAACCTCTAGATGCTAGTTCACTGTATCAAGTTCAAGTTGCAATGTAAACCGCTTTGATTAAAGGACAAGACGGTATAGAAGTCTGGTCAAATAAAATAAATAAATCTATTTAAAAAAGGATATAGCAGAATTAGAAAAGGTACAGAAAAGAACAAACAAAATGATAAACGAGATGGAAGGATGCCCCTACCAGGAAAGGCTTGGTAAAAAGACAGCTGAGGGCAGATATGATAGAGGTCTATAAAATAATGAATGGAGTGGAACAGGTAAGTTAGACTTGTTGTTTACTCCTTCAAAAAGTAGAAAGACTAAGGGACATACAATGAAGCTACAATGTAACACATTTAAGACTAATCAGAGAAAATATTTTCACTCAACATGTAGTTAAACTCTGAAATTCATTGCTGGAGGACACAGTAAAAGCTGTAAGTATAGCCGGGTTTACAAGAAGTTTGGACAAGCTTCAGGAGGAAAAATCCATTACCATTATTAAAGTGGACTGGGAAATCCACTGCTTGCTCTTGGGATAAGCAGCATGTAGTATGTCTATCTTTTTGGACCCTGACAGGTACCTGTGACCTGTGTTGGCCACTATTGGAAACAGGAAACTGGGATCAATGGACCTTTCATCGGATCCAAAATAGCACATCTTATGTTCTTTTGACAGTCTTACATGTATCTTTACAGCATTGAATACGCCTTGTAGCGTTTTACAAAATGTTTAGTAGTAGTATTTATTTATTTACATTCTCTTATACACCGTGCTATTCTGCATCAGCGTGGTTTACATTGAACAAACTGAAATTACATTGAACAGGGCATTATAACTTGGAGATAACTATTTTACAGGGAACATGGGCAATGGAGGGTTAAGTGGCTTGCCCAAGACCACAAGGAGCACCTGTGGGACTAGAAACCCCAGTCCTTCCGGCCCAAGGTTGCTGTCCTCTAGTGGGATTTGAACCTCTGACCTGAAGTACCTTGCCCCAACCACTAGGCCACTCCTCCACTCCAGTAGGAATAGTAGATTTGCTGAATGTTTAGGTACAGGGGGTCACAGTGAACTTCTTTAATACTGATAGTAACACTCCCTCCTTTAAGGAACTATTGACACTTCCTTAATTTAGATCCTACAGAATCTGTGCCCAGGGTGCTGAGCAAGGATCTATCACAGAACCAACGGCTGACCTGTAGGCACAGTGCCTAAGTCCTACAAACCTTTTAGGGCATATAGGAGGAGGAAACAATTTTAATAGCAGAAAAAAAATAAGGAAAAAGATTGTGAGACAGAAATTTAAGGCAGCTAAAATGTCAGATTTACATTTCAGAAACATAATTTCAGAATAATTAATAATGACCTCAAAGTCTGTACTTCGAAGTGAAAATGCCTAGGGCCCATGAACACTAAAATCTGACCCTGGGCCAGTGCAAAAATATTCAAAATGCAGCCAACATATAGAACTTGGCAGCAACAGGCAGCACATTATCATGGTCAATACATAAATCCTCAAGAGATGGTTATTATAGTAAGATTCTTAAACAAGCTTAACAGCTGGGTTATGAAACTCATTATACTGATTAGGCTGGTATAAGAAACTTGTTATAATGGCTGCATTTTTAACTTCTATATTCTTGGATTTTAATTAAATTTCACAAAGAAAATCAAAATAAATACTTTTACCAATCTTACATTTAAAAAAAGGAATTGTGATCCGTAACTATTTAGAAACAGAGAAAATAAAGAGAAAAGATCTCATAAATCCATTCAACCCTGACACGGATGGAGAGTTATCAAAAACAAAACAATCTGTAAAGTAAAACACAGATATAAAAAACAAACATATCCATTCATACACCTAAGAATCCTTGCTTTTAATTTTCACCAGTCATCTGGATACTTGGTGGATCAATAGCACACTGATATGGAAGCACTCTCACAACTCTGGATCAATATATATTTAGTTTCCCCCTCTGTACTTAATAAAACATTTCCTCAAAAACCTTAAGGACAAACTTATCTTAAGGTCCAATGCCTGGGGATAAAGTTGAAGAAAAACCAGTTTGATTTTGAGTTTTAGGAGATACATTGGGAAAGTCAAATATTATGAAACATCTGCAGTCCTGAAAAATAATGTCAAGTTCCTATCCCATTCAGAGGCCTGCAGAAAACAGACCACCAATGTTGCTCTATTAGTAGTCTCTTCTATGAAGGTCTTCAAAAGGGGTAGTCATATCCAAGGAATCCAAGTCAGTATCACCAGAGATATCTCCATATCACTTCAGTGAACCTTACATATAATAAGCCTTAGAAACAATAGGCAAATAAGTCAAACCTAATGTAAAATATCCAATATATCTCTTCTTTACATTAGAGCTATCAATGTACAATAAAGAAAACTAAAAATCTCAAAATAATATAGTGAGACAAATTGTCTAGACTGGCCAATTTATTCTTCAGCTCAGTATTCCATCTGACCACTTGCGTAGATGTAATTTGCTGTTCCTGTAGTTGAAATTTCTCATTCAGCTTCAATAAGTCAAAGTCTGCTACAGATAACTTGGCCGCTGCTTGACCTGATAATACACTCGACTTAAATAAAATAAGCATCTTCTCCAGTGGTTCCCAAACTAAGGATCGGAATCCCAAACCGGATCACATCATCAGCAGATGGGGTCAAGGAAACAGGGCTGATCCCCCTCCCTCTGGATTTCACCGTGACATATGCCTAGTAGTGGCAGACAGCATGGGCCTGTCCACTCCTCCCGTGTGGGCTTCCCACTAAGACTGGAAATCCATGCAGAGTACTGGAGTGTGTGAGTGCACACTGGCATATAAGGTTGACTGTTTCTGCTGTTTTCATGTTTAGGTAAGTTGTAGGGGGTGGGGGGGGGGGCAAGCAAGTGGATGATCAATGGGTACAGAGTGCACGTGGGGGTCATATGAATTTTTAATTGTTAAACTGGGATCATTTTGGATTAAAGTTTGAGAAACATTGGTCTTATTCATCCTAGTTATCAAATACCGCATCTCTAAATTAGAAACCTTCCTAGGAGAAGTCAATGGGATGGAGTCAGCAAAACTCAAATCCCCCACAAAGAGGACAGGCTCAAGTGTAATAGTTTTGATACTTCCCAGCCCTATGTCCTCCATTTTTCTCAGACAAGTTCGCACTAACCTTACTTTCCATTCCAGAAGAAATGGCACAAACAGGCAGTTCTAAATTAACCACTTTAGGATCTAAGATCTTATTGGGGGAGGGGGGGTTAGAGTTCAAAATCTGTGTGTTGGTTTGAGGTGTAAGCTCTGTTAGAATTTTATGTAAATAGATTGTGCATCACATTTTATTGCAGCTTAACTTAATGTGCAGCCCAGTGCTACTGGGGGGGGTCTTCTTAAAAGGATCAGCACAGTACAGATTCTCCACCTCCCCTGAAGATCTCCCAGATGCCAATTCAAGCCCTTCCACCCCACAAAGTCACACCCAGGACCCTCTCCCCCCTAGAAGAAGTCTCCCCCCACTCCCAACTCTCCAAAAAAGACCCCTTTCCCTGAGGACCCTCCACCCCCTCCAGGCCTATCTCAAAATTCCTGGTTGTCTCAGTGTACAGGGCATAAGAGGTCCAAAGTCACTCTTGCTCTGAATGACTCTGGGTTCAACAGTGCTTCTATGGTAGTCTTGTGGTAGTACCACTAGGGATCAAGCTGCCATATAAAGGCACTTTGGCTTTATATGGCAGCTTGACCTCTAGTGTAATACTGCTAGACTACCATTAGGGGTTGAGAAGCACTATTTTGAACCCAGAGCTTTATGGGGCAGGAATTTTTGAAGTTGGCCTAGGGAGAGGCAGAACCAGCAGAGGAAAAGAAGTCGGTGAGTCCTCCATTAGGATTTCTGTTCAATTATGACCACTGTTCCTCTGGAAGGATAAAGACAAGCTAAAGTCTGTACCAAAAGCCATATGACATAATTTTTTAGGGATCTACTATAAATATGTACATCCTAGAGGAACGGTTAGATGTGGACAATAGGGACATTTAAATACCTTAAAATTATAAATCGGTACAAGAAGAAAATACTTCAGAGGAAAATATTTCTAAACAAGAAGTCATGGTAAGAAGCTCCAGTGGAGCAGACTTAGGTGCATCATCTGAAAAGAATGATGGATACATGGAATGGACTCCCAGAGGTCAGAGTAGAGAAAAAAATAGTAAAGACAATTTTATAAGGTATGGAGATGTACAGAGGATCCCTAATGGCAATTAAGCACTGGCGTAATCTGTGTGGAGTGTCAGTTACAACTCTAAATAGTGGTACAACAACATTGGGCTTCTAAGAAAACTTGAAGTGACTGGCATAAAGTGTCCATGACTCAAATTCAGACAGATTTTGTTTTTTTTTTAAAAACAGCATCATATACCTTGGTCACTGTAGAGATTACTATAAAGCATGGTAATAAGACTAATGGAGGATAATTCTTTAAAGCCATGCCTAGTAAAGGTGTGTTCTCGTGCAACAATTGTTATTGCAAAACATCGGCCCAGCAGTTGGAGGTGTCAGCTACAGAGCCAGAAAGACTTTTAGCAGAAAGCTGCACCAGCAGGAGGAGGCAGTGCAGTGAACATCTTAAAGTAAGTTTGCCAGTTGTAGGGAGGATGGAGACCCAGGGTGGTGATTTCCCTCCCCGGACCATGGAGGCTGCACATTAGAACTAACATCACTGAAATTCACAACAAATTATCTCTAATTCATCTCTTCAAGCCATTATACAAATAACCAGGTTTCCACCACTTATGAAATTTAAATAATTTCCTTCCAAACTGACTTTCCTAGGAAGTTTATTCCAGCTTTAGTACCAAACCTCTCATTTTGATTCTTGGTAGCTACTGAGTTACACATCTTAGGAGGAATATCTACTAATACATCCAGTTGAGATCTTAAGGAGTACTTCAATACATACACCTTCACAATGTCTTGAAAACAGTCCAAACCACAGCCCCATATGATTTGATTACTGTTTATAAAAAGTTTAAACTAAATATAAAATCAACTTGATGGCACCCAACAATATCAGCCAATACAATTTTCTTAAAATTACGGAAAGCCCTATCGCAACTAAGAGCTTCTTTAATCATTTCTGCAACTGTACTATAGATAAGCTGCTACCTGGATAGTGACTTTCTGCTTACCTCCAAATAGAAACATAGAAACATGACAGCAGATAAAGACCATATGGTCTATCCAGTCTGCCCTTCCATATTAAGCTTTACAGTCCATTCTTTTCCTTTAGATATCCTCTGTGTTGTCTCATACTTTCTTGAATTTGGATACTGTCTCTACTACCTCCCCTGGGTATCTACCACTATTTCTGTAAAGAAATATTTCAGAATATTGCTCCTGAGTTTATCCCCTTTCACCTTTATTTTATGCCCCCTCATTGCAAGGCTTTCTTTCAATTGAAAGAGGCTCTTCTTCTGTACATTTATGCCACAGAGGTATTTAAACATCTCTATCACATCACCCTTTTCCCGCCTTTTTCAAAGGTATACATATTGAAATATTTAAGTCTGTCCCCATATACCTTATGATCAAGACCACTGACCATTTTGGTTCCCACCCTGTGCACCAATTCCATCCTGTTTATATCTTTTTGAAGGAGTGGTCTCCAGAACTGCACACAATACTCCAAATGAAGTCTCTCCAAAGATTTATACAAAGGCACTATCACCTCCTTCTTCTTGCTGGCTATTCCTTTCCCTATGAACTCAAGCATCCTTGTGGCTTTTGCCGTTGCCTTTTCCACCTGTTTAGTCAACTTAAGGTCATCAGAAACAATCACTCCAGGTCCCGCTCTTCTTTTCTGGACAGAAAAACTTCACCCCATATACTGTACTGCTTCCTTGGATTTTTGCAACCCAAATGCATGACCTTGCATTTTTTAGCATAAAATCTCAGCTGCCAAATTCTCAGCCCTTTTTCTTCACTAGATCCTTCCTCATGTTATCTACTCTGTTGCAGATTTTGGTATCACCTGCAAAGAAGCAAACCTTACCTGAGAACCCTTCCACAATTTCACTTACAAAAATGTTAAAAGGAATCAAACCAAAGACAGATCCCTGCGGCACACCACTGATAACATCCTTCTCCTCAGAGCGAGCTCTATTTACCTGCACTCTGTGTCGCCTCCCTCTCAATCAATTTCTAACCCAGTCAGTCACTTTAGGGTCCATCCCTAGGATGCTGAATTCATTTATAAGTCACCTTCAGGAATAGCCTAGTGGTTAGAGCACTGTCTTGGTAACCAAGATTCCCACTAGCACTCCATGTGGCCTTGGGCAAGTCACTTAACCCTCCATTGCTTTGGAAGAAAGGCCTGGCAATTTACTTCTGGTCATACTAGCATAAAAACGTATGAGCTGCTGGGTCGCCAGGAGTCAGCAGTAACTCAAAGGCATACATTGTATTGTAAGGAACAGCGTCAAAAGCTTAACCGACATATCTTTATCTTTATCTTTATTAAAACACTTGATAGACCACCCAGGCCGGAGCATCAGGGCGGTGTACAATCATAAAAATGACAGCCGCTGGAAAAGAAGAGAGAAAGGAACGCCAAAAATAACAGGACAGAGAGAGAGACAGTAAAGACAGAGAGAGGACAGCAAGAGCGCAAGAAGGGCAAAAGGGAAATGAGGGGAGGAAGGCGGAAGAACATGGGAAAAATTAAGGGGGATGGGAGGCGCGACTAGGGGGATAAAACACCATCAGTAGGGGGGAAGAACATGGGAAAATTAAGGGGGATGGGAGGCGCAACTAGGGGGAAGAACACCATCAGTAGGGGGGGGAGATCGAAAGCCTGACAGAAAAGGTGTGTCTTAAGAAGGGCCTTGAAACGAGTGTAGGACAGTTCGGTGCAAAGTGGGAGGGGAAGAGAGTTCCAAAGAGCGGGACCTAAGAAAAAGAAGGCGGAGTGATGAGTGGATTCGAGGTGGGCCTGTGTAGCTGAGGGAAGGAAGAGACGATTGCCGTGGGATGAACGAAGGAGGCGGGGAGAGGGCTGAAGATGAATAATATTGGCTAAGTACTGGGGGGTATCGGAGTGAAGAGCCTTGTGAGCAAGGATAAGTAGTTTGAACATAAACCGGAACTTAATTGTGAGCCAGTGTAAGGAAAACAGACACGGTGATACATGGGAACGAATAGAGGACGAGGTGACAAGACGGGCAGAAGCATTCTGAACAAGTTGGAGATGACGGAGTTGGTAGGATGGAAGACCGGCATAGATAACTGGCATAGATAGGAGTGGAGGAGTGGCCTAGTGGTTGGGGCAAGGTACTTCAGGCCGGAAGGTCGGGGGGTTCAAATCCCACTAGAGGACAGCAACCTTGGGCCGGAAGGACTGCGGTTTCTAGTCCCACAGATGCTCCTTGTGGTCTTGGGCAAGCCACTTAACCCTCCATAGCCCATGTTCCCTGTAAAATAGTTATCTCCAAGTTATAATGCCCTGTTCAATGTAATTTCAGTTTGTTCAATGTAAACCGCACTGATGCAGAACAGCGTGGTATATAAGTGAATGTAAATAAATAAATAAAATAACATTACAATAGTCGAGACGAGAGATAACCAAAGACAGGACAAGAGTGACAACAGAGGATAAGGGAAGAATGGAACGGACGGCCTTAATACAGCATAAGTGAAAAAAAGAAGAGCGAACGACAGAAGAGATATGATCATGAAAAGAAAGGGATAGGTCTAGGGTAACACCCAGGTAACGAAGGGTAGGGGCAGAGGGGATGGAGTGGGAGCCCATGACAGGTAGTATCATGGTGGGTGGGAGACCAAAGGTAATCCAGAGAGCAGAGGATTTTGCAGGATTAGCATGCATGAAGTTGGACTCAAACCAGGAGGCGATAGAAGACAGACAGAGGTATCCACATCTGCAACTCTCCCTCAGTCCAACAAAAGTAGGTTACAATAATTTATCTGTAAGATTAGAAATGTTTGAACTATAGTATGTAACTCAGATTATAATGAACATGTTGCCTAATGGATCTCAGTTTCCACAATGATTTCCATACTACTGCTGAGATCTGGCCTCCACAGAGAGAGTGGAGTCAATAATCCCTCCTAAACTGCGAGGAGGACAAAAGAACAACCACATCGCCCACATATGGATTTACATCTTAGATCTGATCTCAATGTCCCCTTTCCTAATTATTTTGAGATGATTATCTTTCATCCAGCTCCTTACCTACTTTAAAACTATTTCTCTTATCCATTTGTCATCAGAACCACAATTTGCACATCATCAGCATATATAAAATGAATTAGACTGAAATCATCGAATATAACTTCCAGAGAACTCAAACACCGAACAGGATGGGTGATAAGGGAAAGTCCAATGGAAATCATAAGAACATAAGAAATGCCATACTGGATCAGACCGAGGTTCATCAAGCCCAGTATCCTGTTTTCAACCGTGGCCAATCTAGGTCACAAGTACCTGGCAGGTTCCCAAAAAGGTATACAAGTTCCACAATGCTTGTCTCAGGGTAAGCAGTGGATTTCCTGGGTCCTCTTGAATAATATTCATGGACCTTTCCTCCAGGAACTTGTCCAAAACCTTTTTAAACCCAGCTATACAAACAGCTTTAACTACATCCTGCGGTAATGAATTACAGAGTTTGATTACATGTTGAATGAAAAATATGTTCTCTTATTAGTCTTAAATGGGTTACATTGTAGCTTCATTGTGTGTCCCCTACTCTTTCTACTTTTTGGTGGTGTAAACAACTGATCTACATTTCCCCTTCCACTCCATTCATTAACGACATAGACGTTCTAAGCATCACAGAATCATTGTTCAGTGAAACAGATAATGTTCTATTGAACCTACTGACCCCTCATGACTACAACCTTTTTGCTTTGTTCAGTGTGGTGGAAGCAAGTCATCTATCAACCCACCCATGAAAAAGGAAACACCCTCAATGTGACCTTCCTACCACAGAGCACTGTCAAGTATCACCCCATCTGACCCCCCACTGTCGTTGATGTCCCCTGGTCTGAGAACAAGTTTATCTTTGTCCTCATACCCCACAACACACCGGACTGGGGCCCCCTCGACACCAAACCCTCCACTCGCAAATTCCTTAATCTGCAAAAATAGAAGACTTCCTGGACAAAATCCTACCTAAACTTCAATCTACTACTGATGACCTCGACACCCTCGTACAAACCTGGAACAGAATCATATCCAACACAGCAACAATGCCACCCAAGCCCGGAATACAAAGAATACATAAACCAGCAATATGGTATTCAACACAACTAGACTGCAGCCAAGCCCTCACCCAACATGCTTCACCACGACTCCTATTTCTTCATCCTACTCCTACTGTACTTTCTCATGTACTCACACACACATCAACATTTACTATCCCTATCATATACCAACCACACAACAGACTAAAACCTATCCTGATATAGCCACGAGCCAGAAACCACTTAAACCTCCTCAAGATCCATCCTTTACTCAACCCTCTTCCTGCTGACTTACCCACCTGCCTCCCTCTCATGTGCATGCTCATCAATGCCAGATCCATCTGCATCAAAATCCCAATCTTTGTTGACTACATCAAGGACACCAGATTGACATAGCATGTATCACAGAAACCTGGCATGACGAAATGGATAACATTCTCCTAAATCAAATGGCTATACCATGCTGCCAACTCTTTAACCACACCAGAGTTAACAAAAAAGAAGTAATCATTATAGCTAAAGAATCTCTGCAATTCAAAACCATACACTACCGCTCTACCCAGGACCCAGGACATGGACTCCATAGAACATAAGAACATAAGATATGCCATACTGGGTCAGACCAAGGTCCATCAAGCCCAGTATCCTGTTTTCAACAGTGGCCAATCTAGGTCATACGTACCTAATAGTTTCCCCAAAAGACACAGGTTTCACAATGCTTGTACTGGGTCAAGCATTGATATCCTGGGTCCCTTCTTTTTTTTTTTTTTTTTTTTTTTTTTTAAATTTTATTTTTATGCAATTTTACAATAAATTCAAGAAGGTTTAAACAAAAACACTTCTAAGAAACAGGGCAAACACATGAAAATATCTTGAAATCAAGATATAAACAATATCAAAGCAAACTAAACATAAGTATAAATTAAATGTGCTAACCCTCTCTAGTCCACTACATAGAGGGGATCGTCTCGCAAATGAATATACACAATAAATAAAGAAAAGATTAAGTCTAAATCCAGACCAACAACTAACATGAGCCTAAGTGGAGTTGGTAGAGGATTCTAGGCGCCTAGCAGTTATAAAAGCTAACAGCTGAGAGGGCTCAAAAAAACCATAAGATACAGACTGATACTTAATCAAACATTTACACGGATGTTTCAGAAAAAATAGCCCGCCCAGCTGCAAGATCCCAGGACGGAGCAGTAGAAACTCTCTGCGCCGTTTCTGGGTGTCTCGTGCCAAATCTAGGTACATACGAACAGCCAGACCCCTAAACAGGAGCTTCCTCTTCCGGAAGAACAATTTCAACATCCACTCTTTATCAGATAATAGGGCAAAAGTTATTAATAAAGTAGAAGGCTCCTGAGAGTCAAGACCGGAATTTTCCAATAAGTCCGTAACATTGAGAGCCTCTCCTTGCACCAATCCACCCCCAGAAGTCCCTGTAAGGGGAACAGATTTAGCTTTGGGAAGATAATAAATTTTTACCAGAGGCGGAATCAGGTCAGGGGAGACTCCCAGTATCTTGGTTAAATATTCTTTAAACATATCTTTGGCAGAGACAGAAAAAACTCTAGGAAAATTAACAACTCTTAAGTTATTCAAACGTGAAAAGTTATCTAACTGTTCTAATTTGACCTGGACCGATGAAAAGTTCTTTTGAAAGGCTTCAGCTTGGTCTTCTAAGCTTGTAATACGCTTCCGGTCAGCTTCAAGTTCCTTAGAGATTCCAGTAATCTTCTCCTCTAATTCTACAACAGAATCCATCGCAATCCCCACTTTAGTAGATAAAGATGTAATTTGCGGGAGTAAAACTCCTCCAAGGGAAACAATAGCGTCCCAAATTGCTTCAAGTGTAAAATTTATTGGACGTTGAAGAAAGAAAGCTCCATCCGGAGAAGACGTCGTTGCACTTGCCATTTCCAGCCGCTCAGAAACCTCTTGACACAGAGGAGAGGAAACCTTCCCTGTGCTCTCAGCTCCACCAAGCGCCGATGGCAAAGGAGAGTGGGAGGATCCACCAAACCCACTCACCACTTCCTCCACTCCGCTTTTTCCCGGCACTCGCGAGGTGAAACCCCCTCCTGTCTCAGCAGGGGGGGAAACCTCCAGGAAGCCTTCAGGCAGCGAATCACCACGGAGGATCTTAGGCGCAGGGCTCAAAGCTGGGGAGAAGGACTTCACCGAGGCATCCACCGAGCACTCCGACTCCAATGACACTGCCAGCCGGCACTCTCCACCAGCAAGGTCCGGATCCCGAGGAGCACGAACCACGAAGGAATCCAAAGGGCCCAATACCGAAACAAGAGGCGTTGAGGTGAGAGCGGGCTGCGAGGGCTCCTGCCCAACTTTCCCCTTACGCTTCTTCCCCATGAAAGAAACGGCGTGCGACTCAGGCACGACTCAAACCGCCATCTTGAAACCAGATCCAGTCATCCTTCCAGGGGTCCCTTCTTAATAATGGTTTATGGACCTTTCCTCCAGGAACTTGTCCAAACCTTTTTTAAACCCAGCTACACTAACAGCCTTTACTACATCCTCCGGTAACAAATTCCAGAGTTTGATTACACGTTGAGTGAAAAAATATTTTCTTTTATTAGTCTTAAATAGTTTACCCTGTAGCTTCATTGCATGTCCCCTAGTCTTTCTATATTCTGATAACGTAAACAATCGATCTACGCTTACCCGTTCCACTCCGTTCATTAATTTATAGACTTCTATCATATCTCCCCTCAGCCGTCTCTTTTCCAGGTTAAAGAGCCCTAACCTTTTTAGCCTTTCTTCATAGGAGTATCCTTCCTTCCCCTTTACCATTTTGGTGGCTCTTCTCTGAACTTTTTCTAATAACGGTATATCCTTTTTAAGATACGGCGACCAGAATTGCACACAATATTCAAGATGTGGTCTCACCATAACATAACTAGCTATAACTAACTCCCACCTCTCCATCTGCCTGGTGTACAGACCCTCCCCTCCCCCCTCGAACGGGATCCAGTGACCTCTCCCCACTTGAGGAGGCATGCTCAGAATATCACAGGAATAAATGATTCACTTTGCTGGGAGACCTCAACGTATCAACCTTATCAGACAAACATGCATCCACTTCCCTACAAGTTATGGAAGCCTTGAAGCTCAACCAAATAATCTCAGAAGCAACACACATCAAGGATAGATCACTAGACTTAATATTTATTCCTGCTAACTGGCCTCATCAATACCTCTCCTCCATGACCCAAAACTCCTCAGTGCCCTTGTCAGATCATAGACTCATCACCTTCTACCTCCCAAGTAGCAATAATCAACCCACAAACACACCTCATCCTGTGCATACACAGAAATTTTGGACATTTGACAAAGATTCATTCATTGCCTCAATCCAACCACTAATGTAGATGAACCTAGAACAAAACAGTCCAGGCAACGTTGATGATCTTATCACAGAATCATCAATCATCATCATCATCATCAATCATCATCATACTCCACCAAAACTCCCACATTTCATCATACTCCACCAGGCCTCATAGCACACCCAGGATCAAGAGATCGCACCTGGTACCATGGTTCACACCATAACTCAAATCAATGAAAAATAAGCTTCGATGAATGGAGCGCAAGTGGAGATGTCACAAGAACTCAGATACCTATCTAGCATATACCAAGACCCTGACACACTACTGCGCCCTCAATCTGCTAAAGAAGAAGGAACATCATACCGACCTACTCAACTCCTCCCTCAATCAACCTAGGGAATTATTTGACATTTCCCAGCACCTCATCAAAGTCCCCTCAACCACGAAGACCACCATAGCCATTTCACCAATTGAGATGGCCCAACACCTACAAGCCAAGCAAGCATATGCCTCTGCACCTGCCATGCCATCCAGCTATGCAAGCAAAGCTACTGGCATCCTTGACACAGAGACATGGTCAGCCTTTAGCACCATTTCTGGCAAGCAACTGGAGAACATCATATCAAACCTTAACAGCACCACTTCTCTGCTAGATCTATGCCCATTCTCATGGATTAAAATATCTAAGCAGGAGCTTATGCCAGTCACCCTACATATTGTCCAATCTTCACCTGCACTGGGAAACATGCCATCTACTCTGAAGCAAGCATCCTTTAAACCATTAATAAAATCCCACATACGCAATCCAGCTGTTCCAACTTCTTATAGACCCATCTCGAGCATCCCCTCCCTTGCCAAAATCATTGAGAAGGTTGTTCAATTCCAAACACAAAATTTTGTAGAATCCCACTCCCCTCTTGATGAACACCAACATGGCTTTAAATCTTTCCACAGCACTGAAACTCTACTGACCTCTCTCCTTGACACACCAATCAAAGGCACAAAAAAGACCACACAAAGTTTCATCCTAGTGTTCCTGGACATATCTGCAGCCTTCGACTCAATCATACACACACAGCTCATATCACACCTCCACGAGATCGGCCTAAAAGGCAAGACCTTACAGTCATTCCAGTCCTTTCTCACTGACCATTCACAACAAGTCAGAATAGGATCACAGACCTCAAACCCATTCAAGCTCTTTCAGGGTCTACCACACGGTTCAGCACTATCTCCGTTGCTTTTCAACATCTTTATCCAACCCGTCTGTAATGTCATTCAGAGCTACAAAATCCATTACCACCTTTATGCTGATGACATTCTAATCTACACTCTATTCTCCACCAGCAACCCTGACTACTCCATAATCATGAGATGCCTAGAGGCAGTTACGAAATGGCTAAGCCTCCACAATCTACTCATCAACCCCAATAAAATAGAAGTCCTGCACATAACTAAACACCCCTCTTTCTCTCCTCCAACCACAATAAATCTTGCAAACCTAACAGTTAAAGTAAAGCAACAAGTAAAATACCTGGGCATAACTCTGGACCAGTCCCTGAACTTCAGCGTCCACATTAAGCAGGTTACCATTCAGTGTACTACCGCATCAAAACCCTGCGGAACCTATGACCTCTGCTTGACCATGAAGACTTCAGAAACATCTGCCGGGTCCTCATCACCCCCAGCTTTGACTTTGTTAACATTATCTATCAGGGCCTGCCGAAATCCACACTACAGCCTCTACAGCTTGCACAGAATGTAGCAGCCAGATTCATCGGTACCAATCGTCACACTCACATAACACCTATATTGAAGAAACTAAAACTGGCTACCCATCTAGAGCAAAGTGAGATACAAAGTGGCACGGATAATTTTCAGGACCATCCTCCAGCTATCAGCTGATACCCTTCAGGCTCTACTTGACAAGTCCATATGCCAAGGATCATGGAGGAGCACAAACCAAACTCTCCTTGCAGTACCAACCTCAGTCACATGCACCAGTGCCTCCTTCACCAATAGAGCATTCTTCTTTTACGCACCAACCATCTGGAACTCACTCCCCTCAGACCTTCGCTCACTCACGGACCTTGGAGACTTTTGCCACAAGTTAAAAACATTTCTTTTCATGGAGTATTTTGGCTCAGACACCTAGCTATGCTCTTAGTAGTTGTCAACACCTAGAATATTTTCATCCTATATTATTTCACCTGTAACACACTCCATAAGCCAATCTGGCACCCAGCACACCTATGTGTAACACCTTTGCCCTATGGATGGATTACCTATACACTGCACAGTTTTAACCTACAGCTCTGTCCCTCATTGACTGTATTTTGCACAGTTTAAGTTGTATAGTTGATTTGTTCAAAGCGTTCCATGTAATGTTTGAGTTCCATTCTAATCTGTTTTATGTCAATCACCGTGACTAGTAGATACAGTGGCATAAAAGATTTGTCAAATAAATAAATAAAGGACATGAAACACTGAGAGGAAATGGAGATATTCCAGAACACCTGACAACCTCACCTACTACAAAACCAAACTCAAAGAATACCAAACAGCTACTCTACAAGTAAAAAAGGAATACGACACACAACTGAAACAAAACTATCAAATGCCCTCGCAAACTCTTTGAGATTGTCAAATCCCTCACAAAAGTTAACTCCCAGCAAGCAGAAGGAACAAAGCTGACCTCACAAGAAATAGCAAACCGCTTTCAAACCCTAATGTCCCCCAACAACAACAGCACAAGCTGCCTTACAGACTCCTCACTTCAGGGACCCTCAAGACCCCTATACACATGAAAAACATTTTCACCGATCACAATTAAACATAATCGAAGACATCATCGCCTGCATCAACACAACCACGCTCCCTCTTGACCCATGCCCAGTCAGCTGGATCAAGATCGCTAGGCAAGACTTGCACCAACAATCCAGAAGATCATTCAGCTTTCCCTACAAGGGCACCTTCCACCTGAACTCAAAATGGCATACATTCGTCCAGTAAGAAAGGAAACCAATAACAATATCAACCAACCAATTCCAACAGACCCATACCCAGCCTTCCATTCACAATGAAGATACTAGAAAAGACCATACAACACCAACTACAAGATCACATTGATGCACACTCTCCTCTCAATCCCCAGCAATATGGCTTTTAATCCCACCACGGAGTTGAAACACTAATTGCACTCCTAGACAAACTGATAACAGGTACTGATTAAGCAGACTCAGGATATCTACTCATCTTCCTTGACATCAAGACAGCATTTGACTCAATACCTCACACCCTAATTATCAAGAGACTACAAACAATCGGACTAGCAGAAAACCCCCTAAACTGATTCAAATCTTACCTGTCAAACTGTCATCTTCAGGTAAAATCAGGCTCCACAAAATCAAAACCATACACCCCAAATCAAGGAGTCCCCCAAGGATCAGCTCTTTCTACACTATTCAACATCTTCATCCAACCAATCTGCTCAATCATACAAGCACTCAACATCCACCTCCACATATATGCCAAATCATATACGTCATGATTTATGCACCCATCAACACACTTAACCCTGACATCACAAACATAACCAAATGCTTCACCAACCACCTGCAATATGACTATAAACCTTTAAAAAACCAAAGCCCTATTTATCAGCAGAGACAGCAGCATCACCCTACCATACCCCATACACCATAAGCCTAAGTGGTACTCAAATTCAAGTATAACAGGAGGTAGAATAGCTGGGTGTCACCATCAATCAACACCTGATGTTTTCCACTCACATCAAAAACATTGCCAGGTGCATGTACTATAAAATTAAGACTGTGGAACATCTCAAGCCTCCACCAAAACTCGTACAGTTCTTCAAGCCCGTATCTTACCATATCTGGACTACTGTAACATCATCCTCCAAGGGCTACCAAAGACAGCAATCCACCCGCTCCAACTAGCCCTCAACACAACAGCATGCATCCTCTACAATGCATGCACAACTGAACATATAACTCCCATACTCAAACAAGTGCACTGGCTGCCGATCATTGAGTGCACAAGATTCAAAGCCATCCTCGCAATCTTCCTCAATGATCTTTCATCTACCCATCTCCAAATAGCAATATATGAAACCAACAACAGCCGTACCAGGCAAACAGGATCCCAGAACACTCTACACACACCAGCACTCTTCACCAGATCTAATACCACTACTTCCAAAAGAGCCTTTTCATTATATACACCCTCCTTCTGGAACTCAATTCCATACAAGCTCCGGGCCACAAAGGACCTACTATCATTCAGAAAGGCCCTAAAGACTCATCTATTTACAGTATGCTTCTCTGAAGACAGGACATAATATTTATTTTATTTATTTAACATTTCTTATATACCGCCTTTCAGTGGTATCAAGGTGGTTTACATTGAATGCAACTTAGTAACGGTTACATAGAACAAGGTTTTAATTAGCAGTAAGTTACAGTCTATATAATCCTTGAACAGATAACTATTTACAGGGTGAACTATTTACAGTTTGGATGTTTGGGTCCAGATTCTGGTGTATTTTAGGCATTTGGATATGAGGAAACTTAACATGCCAGGAAAATGTGCATTTTAAATTTCTTCCTGAAGTCCTTCAGGTCAGCTGTTGTTCTTAGTTGACTCGGAAGGGAATTCCATAAGGTCAGACCATATATGGAAAAGGTACATTGGCATGTTTCCTGTGTGCTGGTTGTTTTATGCCTTGGGACTTCAAGGAGGTTTGTGGTTTGGTCTCTTCTTGGTCTGCTGCCTGGTGGTGTGTGTATGAGCGACCACAAGCAGCCGGTAGTTAGGTTGTGCATACATTTGAAGCTGTTCATGATCGATTTATATTGTATGCGAGCTTGGATGGGCAGCCTATGTAGCTCCCTTAATACTGGGGTGATGTGGTATTGTCTAGGTATCTGTAATATCAAGCGGGCAGCCGAGTTTTGGGCCGTTTGGAGTGGGAGGAGTGAACATTTTGGTAGATCTTGGCGTATAGAGTTACAATAATTCCAGATCGGGGTGATAATCAATTGGCAGACTGTACAGAATAGATTATGGTCCAGTAGTGGGTGGAAGTTATGTAGAATCCTTATTCTTTGGTAAGTCGCTGCAGCTGTTTTCTTTATGTGTGCTTGGAAGTTCAGTTTCTGGTCTAACATCCTCTCTCCACCGCCGCTGATTGGGAGACAAGCAGGGAGTGGGCAGGCGAGATCCTCCCTGCTTCCCACCAGACTCCCAATCATGCCAGCAGCCACAGAATTTAAAAAGACACATGCTCCAGTGCGCCCGCACCTGAAGGCCTTGCCTGAGAGCCCTTTGGCGTGGCCCTTAGGCGTGGACCTAATGAAGGAAGACAATGTAACACCATGCCAACTCCAGCTTGAATTATAACCATTCCACCAGGAATGCAAGGATCCTCTCCCCACCGGCAAACCACTACAATTGCACAGCACCCTGCACAGCACCACCACTGGAGATATACCAAAAAGCGCTGAGGTCTTCAAGACCTCGGCCTCCATCTACACCTATACCACTGCACCAAGAGACACTGAGAGCACAACAAGCTGACTTAGTTGCCCTGAGCCGCTGTATGAAGTCCTCCATATATTCTCAAGCGCAGTATTCATCTTACTCTGCCCTACTACCAAACCCCGATCAACCCAGAGACAGCAAACAGGAGGTAGAAACCCTGCCACCCACCACCGAATGGCTAATTAGGGCACATACCCCTCACCCATAAGGAGGTGCCACCAAGCGTGAAGGGCAACTTCTCTCACCTCCATCGAACATCAAATATCGCCTGACCCACAATCATCAGGTCGAGAACTACCGTCGTACCGAACCCAAGGGACCCAAAGGACCCTAAGTTCAACCCAAACATCCACACCAATACATAAACTCATAAGTTGAAGCCACACTGTATCTACTGCAATACATGATTGCCTGGTCAGAGCAGTAGAGCATAAAAATGACCCACTTAACCTCAAAGATCCTTATACTATTTATACCTAAACTGCACCTGATAAGAATGACAAATACGACTACAACTCTGACTGGTATCATACCAATCGTACATAACCAGAGAAACCTCTCTCGGATTAACCTCAAAGATCCTTATACTATTTATACCTAAACTGCACCTGATAAGAATGACAAATGCAACTACAACTCTGACTGGTATCATACCAATCATACATAACCAGAGAAACCTCTCTCGGCATCAAAAATTCTCACATATACCTAGACAGCAACCAAGACTAATTCAAATCACCAGATCACCCTGTCCTATCAACCAACAACACTACAACTATCCCCCCAAATACTTGAAATGTGCATTAGCAAATGTATGCTCAGTACGCAAGAAGATCTACCCCATCAATGACTATATAAATGACATCAAACGAGATATCATGTTTGTGACAGAATCATGATTTACTGAAACATACTAGGTTCTCACAAGCCAGTTGACCACATAGGAAATGGTCAACTGGCTTGTATAATAAACAATACCTATAATAAACATAACTCAAGTACCATGGTCAGACCACCACCAAATCAACTGTAAACTTAAACTACAGTGCCAACCCAAAAACTCAAAGGAGATGAGAATGACCAACCCCATTAGGAAATTCAGCAAACTCAACGAGGAACACCTCATAAGCACCATTGCATCCCACATAAACCTAGATTCCACAGACCTAGACGAACTAACTAACAGATGGAACACACACATCCAAAATACATCTAACCCAACTCTGAAACACACATCAAACCCACATAAGATCAACTCGGAACCCTGGTACACAGGAACTCTAATAAAATCAAAAAGGGAGCTCCGTAAAATAGAGAGAAAATGGAGACAAACCAAATCCTCCGATCTCAAAACTAAATACATGGCCCATCTCGCAAAATACAAAGACGACGTGAACAATGCAAAAAAATTACATCACACCAACATCCTAAACAAGGCAATCAATCGCCCACGAGAGTTATTTGAACTAGTCAAATCACTAACAAAAACCGACCAAAATGCCAACCTCAACAAATCCATCAAGGTCCAAACACTGGCAAACCACTACGCGACCAAACTGACGGCCCCTGGTCCTCCACCCCCCCCACCACCAACACCACAAATCAGAAGTGAGAACAACACAACGCAAAACCAGTTATGGGAGCACTTCCACAAAATAGGAACCAAGCAAATCACAGCCATTGTCACAAGCCTGAAAAGCACCACCTCCCCACTAGATCCCTGTCCTGCATCCTGGATCAAGGCAGTGAAACAAGACATAGCACCTCACATAGCACACATAGTTAACCTATCCCTACAACAAGGAATCATGCCCTCAGAACTAAAGAAATCAGTCATTAGACCGATCCTAAAAAACACTACACTCAACGGAGAAGACCCAGCCTCCTACCGTCCCATATCAAGTATCTCATTCCTGGCAAAGATCATAGAAAAAACGGTCCTTCTACAACTCCAAGACCATCTGACTGACAGTGCTCCTCTTGATGACCAGCAATATGGCTTCAGGCAACATCATGGAGTTGAAACCCTGTTACTAGTTCTACTTAACAACCTCCTAAAGGGCCTTGAAAACAAAAAGAAAATGTACATTCTTGTATTCATTGACATCTCAGCTGCCTTTGATACAGTTAATCATGGGACCCTCATAAATAGGATAAAATCAATAGGAATAACAGGAACCCCACTAAAATGGTTCTCATCCTACATCTCAAATCGAACACAACAGGTTCAATTCAACGGAGAAAAAGCAGAATCTTTCTCACAAACACAGGGAATCCCCCAAGGCTCTGCTCTCTCAGCACTTCTGTTTAACATATATATGCAGCCACTATGCAAAATTTTCTCACGGCACGAAATTAATTACCACATCTATGCCGATGATATCATGCTATACACACAACTAGACACTAAAAACCCAGACTACAACCCACTGGAGACATGTATCGGAGAGATGCAAGACTGGTTACAACAAAGTAGTATGTCAATTAATCACAAAAAACCGAAGTAATGTATATCTCCAAAGAACCGAATTTTGACCCACCCACATCAATAACACTATGTAACAACACTTACCAAACAAAAAAAGAAATAAAGTATCTAGGAGTCACATTTGACTGTGACCTAAAGATGGAAAAACACCTCCGAAAGACCAACAGAGCAGTTTTCCACAAGCTTAGAGTGCTCCAACCCATTCGGAATATTATTGATCCCCAAGACTTCAGAACAGTGGCCCAAGCACTCATCATGCCACATTTTGACTACTGCAACGCCATCCTACAAGGTTTACCTAAAAAAACCCTAAACATATTACAAATGGCACAAAATGTAGCTGCCAGGGTCATAATGAAGAAAAATCTAAGTGACCACATCACACCAGTACTAATTCAATTACACTGGCTACCCATAACAGCTCACACAAAATACAAAATACTAACAACCACCTTCAAACTCATCCACAACTTAGCACCTTCCTTCCTCAACAACCTAGTAAGATTGCAACCTCCTACCCGAAACAGAAGAACCCACAATTCCAACATCCTTCACACTCCAACAGATATAAGATCTGCCAAAGCTAACACCAGCCACAGGGCTTTCTCATATGCGGCGCCAACACTGTGGAACCAACTCCCACCAGAACTACGAGCTAGCAATGACCTTCTAGACTTCAGAAAGAAACTCAAAACGCACATTTTCCAATCACATTTCAACCTGAACTAAACCCACAGATGGAGCAGCCCCTGACCACTGTGTCCAAGAAGATTATCCTGTATATATGTATTTATGTATATATGTAAATGAACTCCCCCATAGCTAAGAAGTGTTAACTCTGTATGATGTGCTTTTCTGACAATCTGTATGTAAACAAAATTTGTACCTGCCTTGATTCGGCAGTTTCACAATAGTAATCCTACCCACTTCTGATCGCTGGAAGGAGCGGGCTACAAATGCTTGCTAAATAATAATATTAAATAATAATCTGCATAACTGCCCATAGATAAAATGGAGAGGAGGAGGAATATTTATCTTTACTAGGAAAGACTTCAACTTGCAGACAACCACAGCCTTAACAAACACCACCTTGAATGTATTACTGATCCAAAACAACCAGTTCTCCATATGCTTAGCGTACAGATCGCCAACATCAACCTCAGATACCCTTTCTTCACTAATTGAACTTGAAAGCATCCAATCTGTGAAAGTGAAACTATTCATCCTGCTAGGTGCACCAACAAACGAAGTCACACTATTCCTAGAAGCACTAGAGGCGATGGACCTTTCACAAATCATCAGCTCTCCCACACACAAAGGAGGAAATACACTGGATATGATAGTCATACCTAAAATGATGACTGTACAGAACATTCAGACCACACCATTACCATGGTTCGATCACCATATGATATCCTTCAAACTCCCGTTGCTTAAGACTAACCAAAAAATGGAATCACAACACCAGGGAGTGCGCAGATTCAGAGACTTCAACAAAGAAGGCCTACTTGAACATTTCATCCCTTTAATGGACTCATCAACAGATATCACAGAATTAGTCGAAGACTGGAATAATCTGATAACTACATTCCCAACACTCCTGCCAAAATGAACAACTAGACAAAACTTTACAGCACCCTGGTATTCAAAAGACATAAAAGATGCAAAATAGAAACTGAGACAACTGGAACGCAGGTGGTGATGAACACAGGACCGCGAACATCAAAGAGAATACTCTGCTAAATAAGAAAATTACAATAAGCTGATAAACCAAAGAAAACGTGAATATCACAACAACCTCATTTTCAAATCCCTCAAATGGCCTAGAGAATTATTCAAAATTACTGAGTTCCTCATACAAACCCCTCCTACTCCAAAAGGTCCAAGCTTGAACCCTCAAGACTACGCATCCAATCTCCAGAAAAAATTCCCCTGTGCTAAAGAGACAATAGCACTAAATCATCTATATCCATATACAGCCAACAGCCCACCAAACTGGACGTCATTCACCGCGATTACAAAAACCCAACTAGATCAAATCCTTGTCATGATGAACACCACCACCTCACCATTAGACCCATGTCCAACAGCATGGATTAAAGCAGTCAGGAAAGAGCTAATCTCTCTGCTGCTTAAAACAATAAACTGCTCCCTCTCCCAATGTCTGATACCATCTAACTTGAAGACCTCCTCAGTTAGGCCTTCGCTGAAGAGTGCTACAGTTGACCCTGCCCTACTCACTTCATACAGACCCATCTATACTAGTATCCCACTCCTAGCAAAAATAGTAGAGAAAGCCGTTCAATTCCAGATCCAGGATTTTGTAGATTTAAACTCACCTCTGGACGACCAATAACATGGGTTCTGACAAATATCACTGAACACCTACCTCTGCTCTATTTCCCTTGTCCACTCCCCCCACCCCCCGAACCCTTGTAAACCCCCTCCCACCACTTCAACCCATGCTTCCCCTTATATTAAATTTTTCTCCAAGTTTACTATCCTGTTACAATGTATAATGTTCTGTTTGATGTAAACCGCTTTGACCATAGGATAAAGCAGAATAGAAAAACTGTTAAATTAATTAATTAATTAATTTATAGACCTAACTTTTAAGCCTTTACTCATAGGGTATCCTTCCATCCCCTTTACCATTTTGGTGGCTCTTCTCTGTACCTTTTCTAATTCTGCTATATCCTTTTTAAGATATGGCAACCAGAATTTCATATAATCATCATGGTGCAGTCGCACCATGGAACGATACAGAAGCATTATGATATCCTTGGTTTTATTCCCCATTCTTTTCCTTATGATTCCTAGCATTCTATTTGCCTTCTTGGTCACCACTGCACACTGTTCAGAGGGTTCCAATGTATTATCTATGATGATGCCTAAATCCTTTTCCTGGGTAGTAGTTTCTAATGTGGAACTTTGCATCATGCAACCATAGCTTGGGCTATTCTTTTCTAGGTGCACAACTTTGCACTTGTTTACATTAAATGTCATCTGCCATTTGTACTCCAGTCTTCCAATTTATCAAGGTCCTCTTGCAATTTTTCACAATCCTCTTGTGTTTTAACAACATTGAATACATTTGTGCTATCTGCAAATATGATCATATCACTCATTATTCCCATGTCTAGGCCATTTATGAATATATTAAAAAACAGCAGGCTGAGCACAGATCCCAGGGATACTCCACTATTCCCTTTTCTCCATTGAGAAAATTAGTCATTTAGCCCTATACTCTGCTTTCTATCTTTTAATCAGTTTTTGATCCATAACAGTACACTGCCTCCTATCCCATGACTTAATTTTGCCAAGAGTCTCTCATGACTTGTATGGAACGGTGGTTACAACCACTCTAGCCACCTAACTGGGCAGACTAGATGGACCATACTGGTCTTTATCTGCCATCATATACTATGTTATTAGATGTTACTAGATGAGAGACCTTGTGAAAGGCTTTCTGAAAATCCACATACACTATGGGTCCGATTTTGTAAGGCGAATAGCAGGGCTGTACATCCCAGTGGGATGTGCAGCCCTGCTAGCCATCCTGCCCGAATTAAAAGACAATGTCTCCCCACAGGCACAGCGGCTCTGTGTGGGGAGATCAAGATGGGAGCGGCATGGGGGAGAAGCGTGGGTGGGCCAGGCACACGGATGTACAGGGCCGATTCAGGTCAAGGCCCTGTATGTCCGGGGAGCACCAGGGGGATGCACAGCTTATTCCCCCTCAGAGGTAGAATAAGCGTTGTGCGTCTGTGCGCCCCGGCTGGCAGCCCCCCCAACACCATGGAACAACTGGAGGTAACGTCCCACCACCCGATCCTGTTTCTAGCAGCCTCGCTGGGTGTCGGGCAGCAGGAGCGCTGGTCAGAGAGGGTGTTCGGCACCAGCACAGCAGTGGGAGCGCGGGGGGAGGCCTGGCTGTCCTGCCATCTGCACATCCCCCGCGGCTTCTGAAGGGGTATGCCAGGCCATCCCGTTGCCTGATCCTGCTCCCGCAGGAGTGTCTTGCTGCCACGGTGCAGAATCGGGTACAATGGGGCTCATCCTGGTCTTGGACGACTGCATAGCCCAGACGTGCCCCTTCTTGGATCGGGCTTCACATCAACCGGCTCACCTTTATCAACCTGTTTATTCACACCTTCAAAAAAATATAACAGATTAGTAAGACAAGATTTTCCTTGGCTAAATCCATTTTGGCTTTCTCCCATTAAGCCATAACTATCTAAATGCTCATTAATTTTATTCTTTATAATGATTTCTACCATTTTGACCAGTACTGATGTGAGGTTCACTGGTGTTTAGTTTCCCAGATCACCCCTAAAACCCTTTTTAAAAATTGGTGTTACATTGGCCATGCTCCAATCTCCAGCTACTACAGATGATTAAATGATAATTCATAGTAGGTCTGCAATCTAATATTTCAGTTCTTTCAGCACCCTGGAATGTATCCCATCTGGTCCAGGTGATTTGTTACTCTTTAGTTTATCAAATAGTTGTATTACATCTTTCTGGTTCATCAAAATTTGTTTCAATTCTTCTGATACATTACCTTTAAATACCATTTCAGGTATGGGTAATTTCCCTACCTCTTCTTCAGTAAAGACTGAAGCAAAGAATTCATTTGTCTCTCTACTATGGTCTTGTCCTCACTTAGCGCCTCTTTTACCCCTCTATCATCTAATGGTTTAACTGATTCTCTCACAGTTTTTTTGATACAAATCTACTTGAAAAAGTTTTTATTATGCATTTTTGCTTCCACTGCAAGTTTTTTGCAAATTCTCTTTGCCCCCTTATCAATGCCTTGCATCTAACTTGCCAGTGCTTATATTGTTTCCTGTTTTTGTCATTTGGCTCCTTTATCCATTTCCTAAAAGATGCTTTTTTGGCTACAATATATTCTCTAACCTCACCTTTAAACCATGCTGGCAGTTTTTTGGTCTTCCTTCTACCTTTCAAAAACACAAGGAATACATGTGGTCTGGGCTTCCAAGATAGTATTTTTAAACAATGCCCATGCTTGATGCCAGCACGCATAATTGCTGGCACCACAAAACAAGAACACATCACATCCACCCTAAAAGAGCTCCACTAGCTGCCTATCAATGCCCGCATTAGATACAAGACAATCATAAACATTTTCAAAATCAAACATAAATCATCAGCTTTCAGCCTACACCCACTCATACAACCAGACAACAGCACAAGACCGAGAAGAAGAGGCACATCCAACCATGTCAACACACCTAAAGTTATCAACAGGGTATGCAAGGACACCGAAAAACGAGCCTTATCATAGGCGGCACCAACAATCTGGAACGCCCTCCCCGACGAACTACGTTCAACAACAGAACTTAAGGAATTCAGGAAACTACTGAAGACAACCCTCTTCATAGAACACTACGGTGACATTACTTAAACCATGCAACAGACACCTCAATTCCCCCCACATGTCACTATAATTGTAATTAAGCAAGGAACTGATACCCATAGCATTGTAAATAGCGCACGCTGTAAATAGCACCACAAGAATCAACGTCCAGACACACTCACACGCATACACTACTCACTGCATGTGCACACTATACACTGTATCTTATTGATTGTTTGCTGTTCAGACTGCCTTAAATGCAGGATAAGGCGGTATAGAAATACGTTTAAATAAATAAATAAACTAAATGTAAACCTTTAACCTTTGAAGCTGCTCCTTTTTTTCTTATTTTCCTCATTTTATCATAATTTTTCTTTTGAAAGTTAAAAGGTAAATACACTTTGGATTTCCTTGCCAGCCTCCCTCTATTTATTAAATCAAATGCAATTATACTATGATTACTATTGACAACTGGCCTAACACCATTATCTCTTGCACCATTATGTCTTGCGCTAAAGACTAGGGGGTATGTTTACTAAATGGCGCTATTTGCGCTGCTGTCACATTATCGGGCGATAAGGCACCTTATCGCGTGATAATGACGCTTTACCAAGCGATAAGGCACCTTAGCGCGCAATAACGCTCGCAGCGGCGCAAATGAGCGCTGAAGGCGGAGAAAGGCTCCCGGAGGGCAGAGGAAGGCTCCCCAAGGGCGGAGAGAGAGGGTCAATGGGTGGAGAGTGGGAGGGGAGAGGCTCCCTGCACACTAACGCTGTGTATTCCGGGGCTGAAAACTAACGCCAGTGAAATCCTCGCGTTAGAGCAGATTTAAAGGGAAGAGAAACCATTTACGTCAGCAATGTACAGCAAAGCCAGGGAAACCTACAAAAAGTGATGTGTGATACATGTGCACGGAACAAAAGGGCAAATAAACATTGAAAATGACCTGAACAAACTGGAAAAAAACCATAACCCAGCTGGGCAATAGGGATATTAATGGGAAACATCAAAAAACACTACCGAGAAAGCTCCAAAAAAAAAGATATCAATTTTGGAAGGGGCTATGCTCTGTCCCCATACAAGGTGAATGATCCCAGAGTGAAATAGCGCTGATCAGGGTTTTCCCATTCTATTGGATAGGTTTCCTATGGCGTGCACATGTCATGCAACAGTAGGGTGGGCATGTCGGAACGAGCAACTGGACAGATGCTGGAAAAGGGGATACAGAGGGCTGCAGGCGGCACATGCTGTGGTGCAGCTGGGCCACAGTGCAGACTAAGGTGATGCCTAGGTGGCCCATAGGAATGCTTAAACAGTAGAGTCGCCAGACAGCAATTGATGAGGGCCCAACATGGGCACAAGTGTGTTTACCACAGTGTCACAGGGGATAGTACCCAGCAGGTACCCCCAAGGGCACAGAACATTGGCAGGCGGTGCTGGGGGGAAGCATGGAAGTCTATGCAGGCACCCCTACCCCAGAACCCACACCATAGGCAGCCGCCTACCGGCACACTGGATGGCCTGAGACTGTGCACCACCAGCACCACCAGCAAAAGGGCATGTCAGCATGGTGACAGAGGGGTACTGCTAGTGGAGGGGGCAGTGGCAGCTGCCCACAGTAGACAATGGCCTAGCCCTGTTTAGGTGGGTGCCATGCACTGCAACAGACAGGCCCTGTCTGACGAACAGTCATGGTATCCTCAGGGAGCACACTGTCCCTGTGGAAACAGTGTGGTGCAGTACGCACAGCCAGTGTGTTCAGGAGCAGAAAGTCACAGGTTCAAGTCCCAGCTGTGGCTCCCACCAACCCAGTCCCCATATGTTACCCAGTACTAAACTGTGGTAATAAAGAGGGTACTTTTATTGCAGATAACATAAACATGCCTGAAATGCCTATATTTTACCCTACAGAGCACAGACACCATAGACATGTGCAATACCTAGAGCAGAATTTCCCAAATGCAGTCCTGGAGGGACAAACTCCATTCAGGCATCATGCTGTCCCTAAAAAAGATGACTGTGCTGCATTTCTAAGCGCCGCCCCCATGGTATGCAGACGTATCCATGCATATTCATTAGGGACAGCATGAAAACCCGAACAGTGTTTGGCCCACCAGGACTGGAGTTGGGAACCTCTGCCCTAGAGCAGCGGCCAACAGGGGCAGAAACACCCACACCCACAGGCGCCATTATTCAAAGCCTCCTGGAGAGGCAGGATGTTGGGCCCTGCATGCAGCACCATCTCCCAATACTAGCACTTGCATACTATAGCACTGCCACCCTAAACCTGGGAATATTGTACACATATATCAAAAGGTTGCTATGATTACTGGCAGATAGCAATCCCTAGGTTAAGCACAATCTGCTCATTGAGCTGTATCATAGCAACCTCTCTGATGTCTGTGGAGTGTGTTTCAGGTCTGGTGTCTGACATTGTTTACCACCCTGGGGAGTGACCCCAACAGTATTGCGTACCATAGCCATGCCTGCACTGTGCCCAGGACTGGTGCGGAGGCCAGGGCTGCCAAAAGACTCTATAGTTGCACAATGCTGGCATAGGTGTGGGAGTGTGTGTCTGTCTACCCAGTGTGTGGTGGCTGCCAACACCTTCCTCAGCCCACACTGCTTGCACTGTTGCCACTGTCAGCCTGCCAATGTGCATAATGAGGAGCAAGGTACCATGGGTATAACCCGGACAGGGTGGCCTGGCCAGGATGCATCTGCACCGGGCATAGGGCAATGGCTCGGACATTGTAGTGCCCGGCCACCACCTGCATGGACAGGGTGGCCACAGCATGTCCTGCTGGGAGGTCACTCTTACCCTGACTGAGCATCTCCTCCAGGAACATGCACTATGGACTAGCTAGCAGACTGTCTGCAGTTAGTATGTGTCTGGCTGGAACACCTTTCAGGGTGCAGTGGCTAGAGGCTTGCTGCTGGAGAATGTCAGATAGTGGTGGGGGGAAACTGTGCATTTCCAGGCCTACTGTCTGTCTGCCTTGCCTTATGGATGAGTACAGATCTGCATTGACTGCCCTGTAGGGTGTCTGTTCCCCAGCAGGACTGGGGTTGATGGTCCCCCTCTACTGCCACCATTGCAGGGAGGTAGAATGTGGATCTGTTGGTGGCAGATCCTGTTTCCCCCCCGCGCCACAGAGGGTGGGTTGGATGGTGGTACATAATCTGCCTATGGGTCCAAACACCCCCCTTCACCTACATCATGTGACCATGGCACCAACACAGAATATGCATTATTCTGGGTGCATCATAGCCCATAAGGGCTAGACATGACTCAGAAATACAAATGTATCCTAGATGTGTCTGCAGGAACTACCTATCACACACACTAGCACTGATAGGAACCTGCAGCATGGCCTGTTTCAGCCATGAAAGGTGCTGTGGACCAGGTGCTGGGCGCCCCACCTCACCCTCAGGGTGAGCACAGTACCCGCACAATGTGACGTTCTGTAGCTACTCTGTGACAGTAACACACAGGGTCAGTATCCCCTACCAGGCTGAGGTGCTGTGAGGGTGCATACCCCATCTTGTGATCATCTGTAGACTGCTGATTTGCATGTGCAGTGCATCATGTGTACGGGTGGGTTAACTCTATCCTGGTAACCACAGCAGACAGTTTGTGTGGTGACCTACAGTCCTTCTGTAGCCAGCCAGGGGTTTGTTAGCAGCTGTAGCCCACTGGTTGCTTCACTGCCTGTGGAGCCAGAGGTCATGGGTTTGATCCCACAGTGGAGTTATTTAATAGGGCTGTTTGAGGCATTTTCTTTTTTAATTTAAATTAGTGCTGCCAGCAAAAACACCCTCACAGTGCTGTAGTCTTAAGGTGCCTCATAAGGCGCTCTATAAGGCGCCCTATAAAGCGCCTTATAAGGCACCCTATAGGGAACATTATAAGGTGCCTTGGCGGACAGTGCACTTTATTATGTGACCTCTGGAGTGCCTTATAGGGCACCTTATAGAGCACTTTATAGGGCGCCTTATAGAGCGCTTTATAGGGCGCCTTATAGAGCGGCACTGTGAGGGTGTGTTTGCTGGCAGCACTAATTTAAATTAAAAATGAAAATGCCTCAGACAGCACTGATTTAAAGTAAAGGGTACTGCCTCAGACAGCCTTACTCATCAAGCCCACTGGGGGATTGAACACATGACCCCTGCTTTATCAGTCAATGTATTAATCATTGTGCTACACCTCCGTTGCTGTGCTTATAGGTCAGCGCGCCTAATTAAGACTAACGCACATTAACGTGCCACGACTCCCTCTATCGCACGAAAACGTACCTTATCGCACGATAACCCTAAATGCTACCTTAAGACCAGAACTCCCACTACCTTATATGGCATCCTGCACACTAACGCCGGGCGCACGTTAAGACTGTTTAGTAAACATACCCCTAGGTCCAAAATAGCTTCCCCTCTTGAAGGTTCATGAACCAGCTGCTCCAAGAAACAATCATTTATTTCATCTAGAAACTTTATCTCCCATTATATTAGTGCACTATAACTTCTATTAGCTCCACTGATTTATTTTAGTATTTCAACATCCATCTGTTCATTCTGGCCAGCTGGATGGTAGTATACCCTGGCCGAATATTGTCATAAAGAGGTTATTCCTCAAGGGTTGCGCATTTGGAAAGCCCCTGGGATGTTTTTGGAAGATGAGAACTTTGTGAGTCGTTGGAATCAAATTCTGAATAAATGCTCCTTAGATTTGATGCTGTTAGTTATTGATACAGCTCATACAAAGAACATTGCTCTTAAAAAGGAGTTGGATGATGAGCTGAAGGATTTGAAAGCAGCTTCTGATTTTGAAAGTCATTATAATGACATCGTTATTGCTCTTGACAAATATCGTTTGGATTTAAAAAATGCAAAACTTCGGAAATTTTTGATGGATGAGCGACGTACTAAAAAGGGTCCGATTTATAACTGGTCCTTACGACGTGCAAGACAGCAGAATGGTTCTTGGAGAAAAACCGGTGATGAATCCTCAGTATATTCTTCTGATTCGAGTCTGGATAGTTGTGGTTCAGATCTCCGTGTGAAATTTCGAGATCAAGACAACTTAGTGCGTGATCCTTCTAAAAATCAACATGATAAACAACAAAATTTTCAAGGGCTATCGACGCGCTCCCGGCACAAAAAAGATGGGATAACATCTCTGGACTAGCGACAGTTGTGAATTTATCCGGTGTAAATTTAACCCCAGCCCAGATGTCTGTTCTTGCTAGGGGCTTATCATTTGTATATGGCCCCAGTTATGATTGTTTTTCTAGTAGAGTGGCGGTTGAGCGTGTTATACGTTCTTTACAGTTGAAATTGTTTTTCAGTGATGTTTCTTTAATGCCAGATCCTTCTGTTGTCCAATTGAAGTCTTCTTGGATTCCACCAGGCCCTTTGGACCCACTCCTCCACACTTTTCGACAAGTGGTACTGGCTGATTTAGAACTGTTGGAAATGAAATATCATAATCAGCCGAAGAATTTATCTCCTGTAGATTTTGCAGCATTACAAGAGTTATCAAATATGACACACATTGTTATTAAACGTGCTGATAAGGGAGGAGTGGTGGTGGTTTTAAATACCATTGATTATGAGAAGGAGGTTTGGCGACAATTGAATAATGTTAGTCATTATGAAATTTTGCAGGGTGATCCTACTGAGGCTCTCCAGATGAAGATTCAGGCTGTTACTACCGAAGCTTGCGATTTAGGATACTTGACTAATAAGGAAAATCTTTTTTTGAATCCATTGTATCCAAAGATACCGGTTTTTTACATTCTGCCAAAGATTCATAAAAGTATGATATCTCCTCCTGGTCGACCTATTTTATCAAGTAATGACTCTTTATTAGAACGGGTAGGGATCTTTTTAGATTCCTTTTTGAAGAGTGAGGTTCTTAAAATCCGTTCTTATGTTAAGGATACCACTCATTTTTTGCAGTTATTAGAGGGTGAATGTCTGGTTGAGCAAGTATCGATGATGGCCAGTTTAGATGTAGCAGCCCTCTACACTTCTATCCCTCAGGATGAAGCTTTAAAGGTTTTGCAAAGAGTTTGGGATGCCCGGGCGCAGCCATATCGAGTACCGACTTCCTTGTTGTTAACTCTGGCAACCATAGCGTTGAGAGAAAATTATTTTCTTTACAAGGATACCTTTATTCAGCAGATATCAGGTACAGCGATGGGTGCTACGTTCGCACCTTCTTTGGCTAATTTATTTATGAGCGATTATGAAGATCGGTATGTGTATGCCTCTCCGTATAGTCAATATATTTTACGGTGGTACCGGTATATTGATGATATTTTTATTTTGTGGCGAGGTACCAAAGTGCATCTGGAAGAATTTTTTGCTTATTTGAATACCTGTCATTTCACTATTAAATTCGATATTAATATTCAGATGCGGTAAATACACTTTTTGGATGTGAAGATATTGAAACAACAGGATAATTTTGTTACTACACTGTATTCCAAACCTACAGATCAAAACACTTTGTTGCACTTTTCTAGCTTCCATCCTCCACATTTAAAGTGTAGTCTGCCATATTCGCAGCTTTTAAGGTGTCGGCGCATATGCTCTATGGATGAAGAATTTAAATTTCAAGCTAAACGTATGATGAGTAAATTTATGGATAGGGGTTACCCTATTGCTGTTTTGAATAAGGCTTATAAAAGGGCTAAATACAATCACCGGGAATGGTTGCTTCATCCTACCAGTTTGCCATCTACTGAGAACTCAGTGCCTACTGTTACTTGCGTTTACCTTTTTCCAGTCTGTCTCATCGGATTGCATCAATGATACGTAAAAATTGGAATCTTATTAAGAGGCATCCTAAGCTTTCCAATTGTGAGTTACGGATGGCATACAGCCGTGGACGCAACCTTAAAGATCGTTTGTGCCCAGCTGTTTTACGTCGTGACATTGTTCTTCCATTACCTGTAAAAGGTCATTCAGCCTGTCAGCATTGTTCATTTTGTGGTATCATGAGTATGCATATTTGCGAAAAATATCGTCGGCGAGTGAAGAGCCTGACTGTGGCTACAACATGTAACACTGCCTATGTAGTTTATGGTATATGGTGTGAGTGTCTGTTATTGTATGTAGGAAAAACTACAAGGCCTTTGAAGACAAGGCTGGCCGAACATAAATATAGCCTCAAGAAGGTACGGATTGATACTCCGTTAATACAGCATTGCGTGGAGTCAAGCCATTTGTTTGAAGATCTTCGCTGTACAGTCTTGGAATTTGTGCCTTTGGATATTCAGAGGGGAGATCGTAAGAAATTACTTCTACGGAAGGAACAACGCTGGATTTTTGAATTAGGCGCTTTGCAACCGGGCGGGTTGAATGACCGCTTGGAATTGACATTGTTTTTTTGACTCTTTTTCAGATTTTTCTGACACTTTGCGACTCTGTTCGGTTATAGGGTATTATCACTGTGCAGTTCAATAGCCTAGATGTTGATGGTGTGTATGTGTATAGCTTTAAGGTGACGTTATTGTTTAGAATCATTTTTATTGGTGGTTGGTTTGTGATATTAGGCGCGTCACACGCTGTGTTGGGCTGGCGGGAGGATTCGAGTAGCCATTGTGGAAAGTTGAAATCTGTATGACGTAGCTCCTGATGAAGCCGGTTTATGGCGAAACAAAAGCTTTTCTAGAGCTTCGGTCGTCCTGTTAATGAATGGCAGAAATATCGATTGTTGATATCTTTACTTCCCGCATTAGAGGTCAGAATTGACCTATTGAAGAGCGTCTATCTTGAGGACTGTGGACCCAGCTGGCTGCAAGACTACTGTTAAGAGATAGGTTTTTTAAACTTCTATGTTGGTGTATCTCAGTTGGTTACTTCACCTTTTGTTATTGCTTTTGCAGGTGTCGTTTTTAAAGCTGTTCCGGCTGCATTCAGCCCCGCTGCTACTTTATTGCAATTTGCTTTACAGACGCTATTTTAAGAATGGAATGAATGTACTGATTGAGTGTGCTGTTTGTACGTTTGTGTGAGTGTTGTACTTTGATTTATAGGTTTGTATAAGTTTCTAAGGATTTTTCCCAGAGTTAGATTTGTGGTTGTTTTGGAAATAGTATAAGATTTTTGTATATTTTGTTGGAGAGGTTAAGGGAGGCAGTGACCGGTGATGTGAGCGTCTATCAACACCCTATGGTGATTTTTTCACTAAATGTGGGGTTGTGCCATCTGAGGTCATTTTTGCCTGAAATGATTTTTTGGTTATTGGTTGTAATCTTTGGTAGTATTTGTGTTTATTATTAAGAGCAGTTTTTCATATTTTGAGTATACCCCCAATGCCATTTCCTTCCTCTTTTCACAAGGAAATTCTATTCATAGAGATTCTACAGTACATTGTGTTTTGTTTCCTGCAAAACTTTTATCCTGTGTGACTCAATGCCCTCTCTAACATAGATCGCAACCCCTCTATTAATTTGATCTACTCTATCATTGCGATATAGTTTTTACCCAGGTATCATGGTATCCCATTGGTTGTTCTCCTTCCACCAAGTCCCTGAGATGCCAATTATATCTAACATTTCATTTAGTGCTATATATTCTAGTTCATCCCATCTTATTTTTCAGACTTCTAGCATTTGCATTACAGGCATTTTAGAGGTTGTATTTTATTCATTTTAACAATCTGGTTATTAGTTGACGCGGGTAATTTTGAATCTTTCAGTTCTGTCTGCTCTGTACTTAAAGGCATCTGGGTTACTTTTATCTTTATTGGAACCTCCCTATCAGGATGCCCCAAACAAACCCACAAAAGATGTAAAAGGTCTAATTTTACAATGCACTCAGATTAAGCTATCATATATAAACCTTAATTGTATCTTAATTTTCAGTTTCCAGTTGATCTATTATTTGCTGATGATCATCTGTTAGCCCAGCATTTCCACTTCTTGATCCACTTAATTTGTAGTTAAGTGGAATTAAAATAGATGAATAAATAAATTGCAATAAAATGAAAGTGGCCTCCAGCATTTAAATGACCTCTAAACGTAGAAGCTAAATACCTTTTTCATGACATCTGAATGTTTCAGACTATAAGAATATAAGATATGCCATACTGGGTCAGACCAAGGTCCATCAAGCCCAGTATTCTGTTTCCAACAGTGGCCAATCTAGGTCATATGTACCTAGCAGTTTCCCCAAGGGACACAGGTTCCACAATGCTTGTATTGGTTCAAGCATTGATATCCTGGGTCCCTTCTTAATAATGATTTATGGACCTTTCCTCCAGGAACTTGTCCAAACCTTTTTTAAACCCAGCTACACTAACAGCCTTTACTACATCCTCCGGTAACAAATTCCAGAGTTTGATTACACGTTGAGTGAAAAAATATTTTCTTTTATTAGTCTTAAATAGTTTACCCTGTAGCTTCATTGCATGTCCCCTAGTCTTTCTATATTCTGATAAAGTAAACAATCGATCTACGTTTACCCGTTCCACTCCGTTCATTAATTTATAGACTTCTATCATATCTCCCCTCAGCCGTCTCTTTTCCAGGTTAAAGAGCCCTAACCTTTTTAGCCTTTCTTCATAGGAGTATCCTTCCGTCCCCTTTACCATTTTGGTGGCTCTTCTCTGAACCTTTTCTAAAATCGCTATAGCCTTTTTAAGATACGGCGACCAGAATTGCACACAATATTCAAGGTGCGGTCTCACCATGGAACGATATAGAGGCATTATAATATCTTGTTTTATTTTCCATTCCTTTCCTTATCACAACTAGCATTTTATTTGCTCTCTTGTCCGCCGCTGCACACTGGGCCGAGGGTTTTAACATGGTATCCACAATGACGCCTAAATCTTTTTCCTGGGTGGTGGATCCTAATGTGGAACCTTCCATCGTGTAACCATAGTTTGGGTTGTTCTTCCCTAGGTGCATAACCTTGCACTTGTCCACATTAAATTTCATCTGCCATTTTGATGCCCAGTCTTCCAATTTATCAAGATCCTCTTGCAATTTTTCACAATCCTCTTGGGTTTTAACAACTTTAAATAGTTTTGTGTCATCTGCAAATTTGATAACCTCACTCGTTATTCCACTTTCCAGGTCATTTATGAATATGTCAAAAAGCAGTGAACCCAGCACAGATCCCTGGGGTACACCACTATTCACCTTTCTCCATTGGGAAAATTGGCCATTTAGCCCTACCCTCTGCTTTCTATCTTTTAACCAGTTCCTGATCCACAATAGTACACTGCCTCTTATCCCATGACTCTTTAGTTTTGCCAAAAGTCTCTGATGAGGGACCTTGTCAAAGGCTTTCTGAAAGTCCAGATACACAATATCAACCAACTCACCTTTGTCCACCTGTTTATTCACTCCTTCAAAAAAACATAACAGATTAGTAAGACAAGATCTTCCTTGTCTAAAGCCATGTTGGCTGTCTCCCATTAGGTCATGACTATCTACATGCTGAGTAATTTTATTCTTTATGATGGTTTCTACCATTTTTCCTGGTACTGACGTCAGGCTCACCGGTCTGTAGTTTCCCGGATCACCCCTGGAACCCTTTTTAAAAATTGGTGTTACATTGGCGATCCTTCAATCTTCAGGTATTAGAGATGATTTTAATGATAGTTCACAGATTACTGATAGCAGGTCTGCAATCTCATATTTCAGTTCTTTCAACACCCTTGGATGTATACCATCTGGCCCAGGTGATTTGCTACTCTTCAGTTTAATAGTTGTAAGACAACTTCCCGATGTATCGATATTTCCTTCAATTCTTCCGCACCTTTAAATACCACTTCAGTTATGGGTAACATCCCTACATCTTCCTCAGTAAAGACCGAAGCAAAGAATTCATTCAGTCTCTCCGCTATCGCCTTGTCGCCTCTTAGTGCTCCTTTAACCCCTTTATCATCTAATGGACCAACTGACTCTCTCACAGGTTTTTTGCTACGAATGTACTTGAAAAGGTCTTTATTTCGCGTTTTTGCTTCCGCAGCAAGCTTCTTCTCAAATCCTCTCCTTGCCTGCCTTATCAATGCCTTGCATTTGACTTGCCAGTGCTTGTGCTGTTTCCAGGTTTCGTCGTTTGGCTCTTTTTTCCATTTCCTGAAAGATGCTTTTTTGGCAACAACAGCCTCTCTGACCTCACCTTTATACCATGCTGGCAGTTTTTTGGACTTCCTTCCACTTTTCTTAAAGCGTGGAATACAGCTGGTCTGGGCTTCCAAGATAGTATTTTTCAACAACACCCAAGCTTGATGTACGTCTTTAACCTTTGCAACTGCTCCTTTTAGTTTTTTCTTAACTGTTTTCCTCATTTTATCATAGTCTCCCTTTCGAAAGTTAAAAGGTAGTACTGTGGATTTCCTTACTATCCCTCCTCCACTAGTTAAATCAAAGGCGATCATGCTATGATCACTATTGCCAAGTGGCCCCAACACCCTTATCTCTTGCACTAGATCTGGTGTTCCACTAAGGACTAGGTCTAATATGGCTTCCCCTCTGGTCGGTTCATGAACCAGCTGCTCCAAGAAGCAGTCATTTATTTCATCTAGGAACTTTATCTCCCTAGCATGTCCTGACGTGACACTGACCCAGTCGATACCGGGGTAATTGAAATCACCCATTATTATTACTGCGCTGTAACTTTTGTTAGCTTCCTTGATTTCTTTGAGCATTTCATCATCCATTTGGTCATTCTGGCCAGGTGCTCGATAGTACACCCCCACTGCCATTGCCTTCCCCCTTTTATATGGAATTTGAATCCATATAGATTCTACAGCAGATTTTGTTTCCTGCAAAACTTTAATCCTTTCTGAGTCAATGCCCTCTCTAACATAGAGCGCAACCCCTCCACCAATTTGATCAGCTCTATCATTACGATATATTTTGTACCCAGGTATCACAGTGTCCCACTGGTTGTCCTCCTTCCACCATGTCTCTAATATTCCAATCATATCTAACCTTTCATTTAGTGCTATATATTCTAACTCTCCCATCTTATTCTTTAGACTTCTAGCATTTGCATACAAGCATTTTGGAGAATGTATTTTATTCATGTTAATTTGGCTATTGTTAGACATGGGTAAATTGGGATCTTTAAGCTCTGTCTGCTCCATACTTGAGGGCATTTGGGCTACTTTACTCTTTTGTGGAACCTCTCTGCTTTTGGTAGTATCCTTCAAGGATACATTCTTCCGAACCATCCGCTCTTGGGCGACTGTTGGCTTTCCCCTAATATCTAGTTTAAAAGCTGCTCTATCTCCTTTTTAAAGGTTAATGCCAGCAGCCTGGTTCCATCCCGGTTAAGGTGAAGCCTATCCCTTCGTAAGAGCCCCTCCTTTCCCCAGAATGTTCCCCAGTTCCTAACAAATCCAAAACGCTCATCTCTGCACCATTGTCTCATCCACGCATTGAGACTCCGGAGGTCTGCCTGCCTTTTGGGTCCTGCGCATGGAACAGGGAGCATTTCGGAGAATGCTACCATGGAAGTTCTGGATTTCAACTTCCTACCTAAAAGCCTAAATTTTGCCTCCAGAACCTCCCTACCAGATTTTCCTATGTCATTGGTACCGACATGTACCAAGACAGCAGACTCCTCCCCAGCACTATCTAAGACTTTATCTAGGTGGCGCGTGAGGTCCGCTACCTTCGCACCAGGCAGGCATGTTACCAGGCGATCTTTGTTCTTAATCAGACTGACTACTACAGTGCTCTCTACAATGGCTGTTAAACCTCCACAAGCTGGCTCTCGTGGCCCTTCCTCCAGCCCCAGTTAAAATTCCTACCTCAGAACTCCTTTGCATGGCTTGCCTTGGAAGAAGTCCAGACTCCCTGGGCCTCTCTTTCCCTCCTGCAGCATGCTGGATTGTTAACCTCTCCCTGTGAGCCACGCTCTCTAAGCTTTAAACTCTGGGCTGCAGACTCTCTTAAAGGGGACTGTTGATACTCCTTTTGAAAAGGTATGGTAACATTCTATAGACTCCATCACACACTCTCCCCGTCAGCCTCACCTGGGACCCCCATCAGGGAAAGGAAGTCCGCGCTCAGGCAAGTCCAACCAGCCCTATGGTGGACCCAAAACTGGTAAGGCTAGAGAATCAAAAACACTGCTGTTGGACTCCTTATGTTGAGCCAGCCACTTGAGAGGTTGTTGGTCTGTTACCAGCGTAAACAGATGGCTGAGCAGTTCGTATTTGAAGGTCTCAAGTGCCCACTTGACAGCCAGGGCTTCCTTCTCAATCACTACATAATGCTATTCCCAAGGAAGCAGCTTCCTGCTGATGAATGCTGCAGGATGTTCTTCACCTCTGACTTCCTGGGCCAGAATGACTCCTAGGCCCACCTCTGAGTTATCAGTTTGCAAAATAAATGGTAGAGAGGAATCAGGGCTAATCAGGACAGGTTCAGAGCACATGGCCTTCTTGTGCTGGACGGCCAGGTCCAGGTCTGGTGACCAATGAGTCTGTTTGGGAGTTCTCTTCTGGAGGAGATTGGTTAATGGCTCTGCCACCTCTGCAAAGTTAGGGATGAACCAGTGGTAATAGTCAATCAATCCAAGGAAGGTACAAACTTCTTTCTTCGACTTCATGGTGGGAACCTGGACAATGGCATCCATCTTCCATAGTTGAAGTCATATCTGCCCATTTCTGGTTAAATATCCCAGGTATTGAACATCCGACCTCCTAGAAAACATTTCTTGGGGTTGGTCATCAACCTGGTCTTCCGCAGGCTGGTCAACATGGCTTGTACTTGGGTTATATAGGTGGGCCAGTCTCTGCTGTAGATGACAATGTTGTCAAGGCATGCAGCCGCATACTCTTTGTGCAGTCTCAGTAGGTAGTTGACTAGGCGTTGAAATGTGGCAATACTGTAAACTTGAACTGACCTTGCAGTGTCAAAAAAACAGTCTTCTTTGGCAACTGGAGTCAACGGCACCTGCTAGTATTCCTTGGTCAGATCCAAGGTTGATATAAGATATGCTCCACTGAGTCGCTTGATTAGCTCATCTACTCTGGGCATGGTATATGCTTCCATTTTGGAAGCTGCATTGATCCTCCGGAAGTCAATGTACAATCTGATGTTTCCATCAGGTTTAGGAAAACAAGATGATGGATGATGACCAGTCACTCACAGATTCTTTCACTCCCAGGTTAAGCATCTCCTTGGCAATGGGCCAAGCGATGGGCCAGGCCAGGCCTCCAGAATCTGGTAGGGTCATTACCAAATACAGATCAATGTACATAATCCTACATACCACAACATAACCGAATGCATACAGGAAGCAGAAAAATGGCTAAATATAAACAACTTCAAAGTTAACCTTAAAAAAACAGAAGTACTTGTCACCACAAGGAACCATAGTTTCACCACCCCTCCAAACAATCCACATTCTCAACACTACTATCCCTATAAAACAGGAAGTCAAATACTTGGGCATCATCCTAGACAGAACCCTTAACATGGAGCCATGCATAAAACAAATGGCAAGAACCATATTTTTCAAGTTAAGAACCGTGCAACACCTTAGACCCCTCCTCTCACCCCATGAGTTCAGAACGGTAGTCCGAGCATTAATCACACCCCACTTGGACTACTGCAACAGCTTACTACAAGGTCTCCCCAAAAAAAGCATAAACCACCTCCAATTAGCCCAGAATGTCATTGCCAGAATCATAACCAAGGCACACTTAACTGACCATATCACACCTATCCTGCAAAATCTCCATTGGCTCCCAATAGCAAGTCGCTCAAAATACAAAATGATAATTACAACATTCAAATTACACAACAACATTGCACCATCATATCTGTCATCCCTTATAACTGCTCAGCTCAACACCAGAAACAAAAGGAAAAGTAAATTGAACCTCCTCAACATTCCCACCACTATACGTAAAACCAAACAGATAACAAGCAACAGAGTGTTTACCTTCACAGCTCCAGTACCTTGGAACTCGCTACCAGACTCACTACGATCACTCAAAGACATACAAACATTCAGGAAGGAATTAAAGACTCTACTCTTCATTGAACACTACAGCAACCACAACACCACCAGCACCTAATCACCCCCCCAAACACAAGGCATAACCTAATCAGAGGCAAAACTACATACCTCACAAACTCCCCAAAAGCATATTCAGCACCTGATCGGTATAACAGTCATTAAAACAACGCTACAATGTTGTTTTACTTATTATTTATTTATTTATTTATTTATTCAACATTTCTTCTATACCACGCTATTTGTCTCAGTGTAAATACTTAACAAGATACAATGTACATAGTTTAGTTATTACAGTGTATATAGTTATACTTGGTTCTATGTAACTTGTGTTCTATGTATATAGTTACACTTAGGGGAATGTTTAATAAACTGCGTTAATGTAGCAGTGGCTACATTAAGGCGCGTTATGTAACATTGAGGTGCGTTATGTAACGTTAAGTTGCCTTAACGTTACATAACGTGCCTTAACGTTCCCGGGCGCGGTAAGTCCCGCAGAGGGTGGAGAGAGGGCAGAGAGAAGGGGTCAAAGGGCGGGGAGTGGGCGGGGAGAGGCCCCTTCCACACTAACGCGGCGAAATGAAGGGCTGAATCCTAACACAACTGAAAACCTGGTGTTAGCACACATTTGCAAGAGAGAGAAACTATTTCAGTGTCAGCAATGTACAGCATAGGCAGGGAACCCAAGAAAGGTGATAATAGAGCTCCATTTGAAGCAACAGCATTGTGCCCAGGTATGAAAGGCCACTATGGTGATGGTGCAAATGGGGCATGGGGCTGCAGGCAGGACATGCAGTGGGGGCTACTGGGGGCACAGGGTGGACTAGGCGGTTGCCGAGGTGGCACATAGGAACGCAGAAAATGGAAACCAGCAAGACAGCAACTGACCAGGGTCAGACATGCCCATGAGTCTGTGTCCCACAGTGTCCCATCCAGGAGACATTACCCAGCAGGTACCCCAAGGTGCACATAACATTGACAAGCGGTGCCAGGGAAAGTGTGGATATCTATGTAGGCACCCCTACCCCAGAACCCACACCTTAGGCAGCTGCCTACCTGCTCCCTGGATGGCATGGGATGGCGCACCACCAGCACCGACAGCATATGGTCTTGGTGGCATGGCAGAGGGGGTGGGTGATTGTGCTGGAGGGAGCAGTGGCACCCGCCTGCAGTGGACCTAGGCCATGCCCTGTACCAGTACATGGTGTGCAGTGCAACAGACGAGGTCTGGCCGAGAAACGTAAGGGTAGCCCCAGGGACAACTATGCTGCTGTAGCAACAGTGTGGTGCAGTACACCCAGCTAGCATGTCCAAGAGCAGAGGGTCAGAGGTTCAGGTCCCATCTGTGGATCCTGCAGAGCATCTCCCCATAGTTTTAGCCCACAATGCAGCCACAACAACATGGGCAAACCCCCAATGCAGTGGTGCACAGGGGTACGGACACCCACTCACAAGGGCTTCACTATCCACAGCTTCATGGAGTGTCAGGCTGTTGGCCCCAGCACAGAGCTGCAGGTATCACCACAGCACTACTACTACCCCCTGCACAGATTAGCAATGTCGGCACTGTGATCATGACCAGTGTGGCAGGTAGTTTGGCAACCATCTCCATCTCTGCACAATGCTGAGATAGGTGTGGGAGTGTGCGTATGTCTCTCCATTGTTTTGTGTCTGCCAACACCTCACTGAGCCCACATTGCTCACACTGTGTCCAGCGTTAGCCTGCAAATGTGCATAATGAGGAGCAAGGTATTGTGGGTATGGCCCAGACAGAGCAGATTGGCCAGGATGCATCTGCACAGGGTGGAGGGCAATGGCTGAGACACTGTAGTGCTCGACCACCATCTGCATGGACAGGGTGGCCACAGCATGTCACGCGGGGGGGGGGGGTGTCATTCTCACTCTGATCGAGCAGTGACCATGGCAGGTCTATGTTCCCACATAGTGCCACATATTATTTGTTTCCAGTGCCACCTGTGTGTTCCCAGTTCTGGGGCCCCAATCACAGAGCTACCTGCTTGGTGTCTGTGCTGTGCATCCCATCTCTGGGTACACAGGGTTTCCCTGTGAGCATGCACTATGTACTGATTAGTGGGCTGTCCGCAGTTCACCTGTGCATGGTGGGAACACCTTGTAGGATGCTGCAGGGGCAGGCTGTCTGTTGATGTATGGCAGACTGTGGTGTGGGGCAGTTAAGCCTTCCCCTGCCTACCCCAAGCATCATGGCTGGTCTGCAATGGTCATAGGTATGGTACAGCAGGACTGTGGTTGCTGGTACTACAGCTATTCTGCAGGGTGCAGGCACCTGTCCCATCACACCCTCATCTACAAAAGGGGTGATTGAGGCTCATTGGGGTATATAGTGCATACCACTTAGACTCCACTGCCCTGATAACAGGTACCCATGGCAGCCAGACCTTAACACTGAGCATGCACTAATCTGGGTGGTGTCTGGTCCCCCAGGGCCACATGTGAATGCAGAACACAGCTGGAACAGATGTACCTTCAGTTGCACTGCTGGGGACACCTATCACACACTGGCAGTGCTGGGGATGTGCAGCAGGACCTATCTCTACAGCAGCACCACATGTAATGTGGACCTAGTGCTGGGCGCCCATCCTATCCCTCAGGGTGCACACAGAATCTGCACAATGGCATGGTCTGTAGCTACTCTGTGCCAGTATCACGCACTGTCAGTCCATCTTACCACGCTGCAGTACTGGAGAGGTGTAGACCCCATTTGGTGGTCAGCTGTAGGCCGCTGTTCTGCATGTGTAATGCATCATGGGTGCTGGTGGGGTTACCCTATCCTGGCACACAGAGCAGACAGTTTGTGCGGTGACCTGCAGTCCTTCTGTACCATTGCTATGCAACAAGCCATAGAGGTATAGCCTACTGGTTAGTACAATGACCTTCTAAACAGTGGTCATGGGTTCAATTCCTCATTGTTCCCTCCTGTCCAAGACAGATATTTTGCTTGCCTGTGACAGTCATATCTTTGCAGATCCATGCTGCCAGCCCATAGTACCCTCACCACAGTTGCCAACAATCCTTATAAGGCGTCATAAGACTCCTAATTAGGCACAGTACAAGGCACGTTACAGGGCACCTTATTAGGCACGTTATAAGGCACGTTACAAGGCACCTTATTAGGCACAGTACAAGGCACATTAAGGCATGTGCCTTGTACTGTGCCTAATAAGGTGCCTTGTAACGTGCCTTATAACGCGCCTTATAACGCGCCTTATAACGCGCGTTACCTGACATGGCTTGCTATAATGATGCCCCGCCCACGCCTTTATATGGGCATCTGTACCTTTACCGCGGAACCTAATGCGAATGACATTACCGCAGTTTAGTAAACATGCCCCTTAGTTCTATGTAACTTGTTGTGTTCTATGTAAACCGCTCCTGATCTCTGGAAGGGGCGGTAAAGAAAACTGTCCAAATAAATAAAAAATAAATGACAAATGAGGTGGGTTCACCCCAGGTAGGTAGAGAAAACCTTTTGGTTCCAGTGGATCAAACTTTCTAAATCTCTTCTTTGGGCAGCAGAGAGCTGGTCTCCACTCAGGACTTGCGCTGGATCCAATGTGGCAGAAATTTCCAGCCCAAAATCTTCTCCATAGTCATCACTGTAGTCCATTTTTTCAATAGGTTAATACGGTAACTTTTGGCTTTCTAATGTTTATCTGGCTGGGCAATTGTGTAGTTAGCAGACCCCATTTTCTCTTCCACTTCAAAGGCCCCCTGCCATTTACAGAGTAACTTGCTCTTGGATGAAGGCAGCAAGACTAAGGGGTATGTTTACTAAACCATGGTAATGTTACGGTCATTAATTTCCCCAGTAATGTTATGGATGCCCATATAAAGGAGTGGGCGGTGCAAATTAAAGCAAGCCATGTCAGGTAACATGCATTACAAGGTGCTTAACGTGCAGTACAGCACGCGGTACAGTACGCCATGGACCCACCACTCGTGAACACCACAGCTGACGGGAAGCAGCAGCGCGTCCGAAGGGGTTGCAATCTAAGGTGCGCTGACAGTGGAAGACGCGCTGAGGGATGTGCAGACATGATGCCACATGAGAAATGGAGCCATAGGTGTAAGGCCATAGACCACAGGCAGATGATATCGCAGTCCCTAATGGGGATGTGAGCCACAGTTAACACATGCACACACACCATGAAATGGTGTGCAGTGAACCCAGCATGTAGAGGAGTAAACAATGGTAACAGAAAGGGCATCTGGGGTCGGTCTGAAGGGCCAATTGTGTGGATGGTGTGTGTATAAGGGCAAAATGGGCAGGGAATCCAAAAAGAAGTAAGACGGAATTGAACTGGTACACTGAAAAGCCCAAACACAGCTCACCAACACCAATACCAAACCACTGAGCCACCTGCCCACCCAGACAACCCAAAGAAAGGGAGCATATGTAACAGCTAGCATGAGACAGATAGGCTGCATGGAGGGGACACTGCAGTGTACAGTGAAGAGAGGGAAGGATGTGTGGAGAAGGGACAAAGCCAGAGCCATTGTATGGTAAGGAGAGCAGAACAAACAAAAGGAAAGGGAACCTGTGGGACCCAAACCCACAACCTATGTTGGCTCCATGCACGTCTGCAACCACTATCCCAAACAACCACAATGAGCACAATGCAAATTTGTTCCACCAAGTGGCCATCGTGTCTGCTAGATTATCACACAGTAGTGCGTCCTACATGTTATGCATCCTATGTGCATTGCGTTGTATGTGCGTTGCAGAGAACATGCGTAGCAGGGCATCTGATGTGAAAGCGCGCACAATAATGCACGTGATGTTACAGAGCTTTCTACATGCCTTATGAGATACATCTAAGCGCCTTACCATTTGTGGTCAGATTATGGCATGTAACAACGCACATTCCAAACAGACGTCACATGCATTATTGTGCGCGCTGCAACACACGTTCATCGTAACACACGTAAGATGCAACATGCGTACCCACAATACAGTAGACTACCTGTCAATTGCCCTTCCCCTGTGCTCCCACCAGTTCTAGAACTACAGTTGGTCCTCAGCCCCAACCATGGTCTGACATTCACCAGCAGCAGGCACAGTCAGACTGTACCTGTTGCACCACGCCAGGTGTCCCAGCCATACACAAACTAACCGCGGGCACTCTGCTAGCCAGTCTATCCTGCAAGGTTACAGTGGAACTATGCGCAACTGGCCTCCAGAATAGGGGCACACATATATCACCTAAGACAAATACTATGTAGCACTATGTGGGAACATAGCCATGCCATGGTCACTGGTCAGTGTGAGAGTGCCCTAACAGCAAGACGTGCTGTGGCCACTTTGTCCATGCAGGTGGTGGTTGGGCACTACAATGTCCCAGCCATTGCCCTACACCCTCTGCAGATGCATCCTGCCCAGTCCGCCCTGCTCGGGTCATACCCACAATACCTTGCTCCTCATTATGCACATTTGCAGGGTAACACTGGTAATAGTGGGACATTGTGTGACCAGGTTTAGGCAGCCACAAAACAATGGATAGTCATACACACACACACACACACTCCTATTTGCAGCATTTTGCAAAGATAGGGGTGGTTGGCACCCTGCCCGCCACACTGGTCCTGATCACAGTGCTGACATTGCCACACTGTGCAGGAGGTAGTAATAGTGCTCTGGTGATAACTGCGACTCCGTGCTGGGGCCAACAGCCTGATTCTCCATGGAGCTTTGGATAGTGGAGCCTGTGTGAGTGGGTGTTTGCACCCCTGTTGGCCGCTGCTTTGGGGATTGCACATGTTGATATTGTATCTGCATTGTAGGGTAAAATATAGGGACATGCTCTGCAGGACCCATAGCTGGGACCTGAACCTGTGATCTTCTGCTCTGGGACACACTGGCTGTGTGTACTGCACCACACTGTTGCTATAGAAGCACAGCAGTCCCTGGGGATACCTTTACTTATCCTCAGCCAGTATTATTTTGTATACATTAAAGCATTCTAAAAAGCACTGTGGAACTCCTACTAGCAGTGAATTACAATAATCCAGCCATATCAATATCAGAATATGCCGTAGGGTCTTAAGAGATTTAACATTTAGGTAGGGCCTAACCATTCTTATCGTTCATTGAAAATAAAAATATTTTTTAACCAATGATGAGGGATGAGGACTGAAAGATTTTTATCAAGTATAGCACCTAAAGTTGAGATGGTCTCTGACAGGGATGGCGATACCAGCAATCTGGGGGCTGCACTTGCAGGCATAATTAGTCTTAAACAACAAGATTTCTGAAGACTTTTTAAAGTTGAGAAAAAAGCGTATTGGATTTAATCCAATCTGTAATTTTCTCTAACAGAGCTACTCTAGAGAGTAGTTTGGAAAGTGGAATTCCATTTATCATGAACAATTACACAGGTACACTACCAAAAAACTGCCTCCAGTTTTGCAACTGATTCCTATAGATTTTGGGGTGCTGAATCCAGGAAAAATAGCCAAAATGTTCCATCACGTCACGTTTTCTTGCAAAATTAGATTTCTTACCCATATAAGGAATGTTCACATAATTTCTTTTTAACCGACTGCAGTTTATTTTCTTGGCCCAAAATAGAGGTTGTAATGGTTAACTAACTAGAAACACTCCCTCATGATATTTTAGAGTGTTTTGTATTCATTTTATACATTAACAGGACAATTGGGAGGCGGGGGGGCTAAATCCAGTACTCGCGCTGGCGCATGTTCTTTCCTGTTCGCCTCGCCTTGTTCGCTCGCTCAAACACGGTGGTTGCGACATGAACATTCCTGTCAAATTTCAGTTTCTTGCAAGTTCATTATTACCTTTTGTTTGCTCAGTCGTAATCCAGCTTTATTCCAAAGTGGTTCACTACAGTTGTAGTTTGCAGTGCTGTGTATTTGTGATGGCTCACAGAGCCAGAGGTTGCGTCAACTCTCCGGACAGTTTTTGTTTTATTTGTGGGGAATATACCGTGAAAAAGCGGCAGAGGAACATTTCTGCATTTATTAAAAAAGTATATTTCGCCTATTTCGGTTTGAAGTTAGGCGATCAAGACAAACCGTGGGCTCCTCACAAAGTGTGCAAGACATGTGAGGAAGATCTACGCTTATGGATGAAAGGTAAAAAACAAGCATTTCGTTTCGGAATACCTATGATGTGGCGTGAACAAAGAGACCACAGCAGTGACTGCTATTTTTGTTCTTGCATTGTGAAGGGATACAACTTAAAAAATAAGAACGTAATAAGTTACCCCAACCTTCCCTCAGCAATTAGGCCTATGCCTCATAGCAACGAAGTACCTGTGCCTGAACCACCAAAATCTTTGGATCATATTTGTGTGGACGGTTCTGATCATGATGAGACTCATCAGATGGCTTTTCCCGATGAGTCCAGTACTTCCGAGTTTGAAACTGAACCAGATCCGAAACCTGAACTTTTCTCTCAAGCTGAATTGAATGATTTAGTCCGGGATTTAGGACTCCCAAAAGATGCTGCCCAACTGCTAGGTTCTCGGCTTAAACAGAAAAATCTATTGTCACCAGGAACAACTTTTTATTGGTACCGCAACCGCGAGACACAATTTTTGAAGTATTTCAGCAAAGAGGAAGATTTGGTATTTTGCAACGATATATACGGAGTGATGGAAAAGTTTAAACTCAAGTATGATCCTGCTGAATGGCGGCTGTTCATTGATTCGTCAAAAGACAGCATAAAAGGTGTTCTTCTTCATAATGGCAACACATTCGCTTCAGTTCCTATTGCTCACTCTGTTATTCTCCAAGAAAAATACGAGAATTTGGCCCTGATTCTTCAGAAGATTCGTTATGATGAGCATAAGTGGATGATTTGTGGAGACTTTAAAATTCTATCCATGCTATTAGGGCAGCAATCCGGTTTCACCAAATATCCCTGCTTCCTTTGCTTGTGGGATAGCCGGGCCCGCGACCTACACTGGGGGAAAAAAGACTGGCCAATTCGGGAGTATTTGAGACCCGGTGAGAAAAATGTTCTTCATGAGAGCTTGGTACCTCGTGATAAAATTCTATTACCACCTCTCCACATTAAGTTGGGTCTCATTAAGCAATTCATCAAGTCCCTTCCAAAAGATGGTGAGTGCTTTCGGTACCTTTGCTCAAAGTTCCCCCGACTTTCTGAAGCAAAGCTAAAGGAAGGAGTGTTTGTTGGCCCTGATATAAGGAAACTCATTTCAGATGGAGCATTCGCTGAAACGATGTCTGAGAAGGAAAAAGAAGCCTGGGATTCCTTCAAGGATGTTGTTCTCAAATTCTTGGGGAACAGGCGGGATGAGAACTATAAGGATATTGTTGCCAGGATGCTCAATGCCTTCAAAGAACAAGGCTGTAACATGAGCCTGAAAGTCCATTTCTTGCACTCCCATGTGAACTACTTTCCCGAAAACTTGGGGGCGTACAGTGAAGAACAAGGTGAAAGGTTTCACCAGGACATCAAGGACGCAGAGAGAAGGTACCAAGGAAGATGGAACACCACTATGATGGCTGATTTCTGCTGGTTGCTGCTGCGGGAAACCCCAGATGAAAAATACGCCAAGCAGCGCACCAAGAGAAGCATTCGGGGGAAGAAGAAACGGGCCCACCAGGAGATTGATTGACCCAAGAATGACTTTAAAATCTAAACTGTGTTGACAAATATCGTGTTTTTACTAAACTTTGAAATAAAAATTTGCTAGTTATTACCACAGTGTCGGATCTCATTTATTAGAATTTTATTTTCACACCATCGGGTGTTTGTCTTCATGTATTGCAATGGTGCGGTTTGCGTTTTCTATTCTTACATACATACCTGTACAACATTTTTTGCACATTTCTTTGCTTTGCTTTGTGTCTAACCTCGCTCTTATATGCTCAATGTTTGTGCACATGTATGTGGCTGTTTTAAGTGCAGACAATTTTGCTACCATCACAGTGTGTTTTGTTGACATTACTCTATTCTTATGTGCTGCCTTGTTACAATTTTCTTTATTCTTATTTGAATAACTACTAAACAATTAGTATAAAGAATTTATCCAAGAAACATTTATCTCGATCGCACTCAATCTGAAACGTTCACCTCAAACTGCTAACCCAATGTAGCAAAAATTCTGTACGTGATGGAGCAAATTGGTTACCAGATTTGGATTCAGCGCACCAAAAAACGTAAAAGTCAATCGAAACATTAGAGGCAGTTTAAAAAAATTTTTTTTAGTGTACCTGTGTTATTATTTGGATGTCATCTGTGTACAAATGCAGACCAAGATCCTGAATTACAGTAACCAGAGGAGCAATGAAAAAACATTAAAGAGGGTGGGGGAAAATATGGAACTTTGAAGTCTATACAGGTAAAGGAAAATTCAGTTGAAATGTTCTTATCAATAGCAGTTCTAAGGGGTATGTTTACTAAACTGCGGTAATGTCACCCGCGTTAGGTTCCGCGGTACTGGTGCAGATGCCCATATAAAGGCATGGGTGGTGCATCATTACGGCAAGCCGTATCAGCTAACGCGTGTTACAAGGTGCCTTATAAGGCATCTTACCTATAAGGCACCTTATAAGGTTATGGTGCCCTAGGTTAGTGTGTCCTAAGGACTGTAAGGTGCTTCAGGATGACATGCATGACCTGTGAGGCATAGCAAAAGATGTAGCCCTAACACTAGATAGAGCACTGCGGAAAGGCAATGAACAGGTGAGTGAAGGAGGGAGAGCTGGGAGCTGCTGGACCTGCCATATCTGCGGGCATCCCATGTGGCATTGCCACAACACAGGGTGTTGCCAATGTAAAGTACTGGAAAGACAGGTGGTAGCAGATGATGGGAATACGTGTCCCCCACTGGAGGCGGAGGTGGCAGGACAGTTACAATGATGGGTGGTCAGAGGAGTGGTGGTGCCATGCAGATCAGGCACAGGCGAGGCAAGCACGAAGAGGCGCAATGCAGGAAAGGGTACCAGCGCAGGATATGGGGTGGCAGCCTGCGCAGGAAGACAGGACTCTACACTGCTGACAGACGCAGAAAGATGGACTGAAGGATTGTTGGCAACAGTGGTGAGGGTAATATGGGCTGACAGCACGGATCTGCAAAGATATGACTGTTACAAGCATGCAAAATATCTGAGTTGGACAGGCATGAAGAGAGGGAACAATGAGGAATCAGACCCATGACCACTGTTTTAGAAGGTCATTGTACTAACCAGTAGGACATATCTCTATGGCTTGCTGCACAGCAATGGCTGGGTACAGAAGGACTGTAGGTCCCCGCACAAACCGTCTGCTCTGTGTGCCAGGATAGAGTAACCCCACCAGCACCCATGATACAATGCACATGCAGAACAGCGGTCTACAGCTGATAACCAGATGGGGTCTGCACCTTTCCGGTACTGCAGTGTGGTAAGACGGACTGACAGTGCGTGATACTGGCACAGAGTAGCTACAGACCATGCCATTGTGCAGATTCTGTGTTCACCCTGAGGGTTAGGATGGGTGCCCAGAACTAGGTCCGCAGTACATGTGGTGCTAGAGATAGGTCCTGCTGCACATCCCCAGCACTGCTAGTGTGTGTTAGGTGTTCCTAGCTGTGCAACTGAAAGTAAATCTGTGTTCTGCAGTCGCATGTGGCCCTGTGGGGTCAGACACCACCCAGATTAGTGCATACCCAGTGTCAAGGTCTGACTGCCATGGGCACCTGTTATCAGGGCAGAGGGGTGTCTAGACTCGCATGAGGTGGATGTAGCACTGTCTTGACGGGTCAAAGTGGTATACACTATATACCCCAAAGGACCCACAATCACCCATTTTGTAGGTGAGGGAGTAGAGAGACAGGTGCATGAGCGCTGGCTGTAGAACATGTAGTCCTGCTGACAGAAGACAGTCCTTCAGGGCTGGTGGGCCAGAGCCATACCTGTGACTGTGGCTGTAATGCTTGGGGGTAAGGCAGGGAAACTTCAACTGCCCCACACCACGGTCTGCCATTCACCAGCAGATGGCACAGTCAGACTGCACCTGCAGCACCCTACAAGGTGTTCCAACCATGCACAGACTAACTGCAGACAGTCCACTAGCCAGTCCATAGTACATGCACACAGGGGAACCCTGTACATCCAGAGAAGGGATTTACAGCACAGTCACCATGCAGGTATCTCAGCAATTGGGCCCCAGAACTGGGAACGCACAGGTACAACTGAAGGCAAATAGTGTTGAGCACTATGTGGGAGCGTAGATATGCCATGGTCACTGCCCAGTCAGGGTGAGAGTGACCTCACAGCATGCCATGCTGTGGCCACCCTGTCTATGCAGGTGTTGGCCGGGCACTACAGTGTCCCAGCCATTGCCCTACACTCTGTGCAGATGCATCCTGCCAATCCTCCCTGTCCGGGCCATACCCATAATACCTTGCTCTTCATTATGCACATTTGCAAGCTAATGCTGGTAACAGTGGGACATTGTGGGCCAGAGTGGTGTAGTCAGCCACAAAACAATTGATAGACATACTGTGGCAGGCTATGGCCTATAATAGTCTGCAAATGTGAAAGGCCTGTAAGTTAGGCCCTGATTCCAACCCCCATCTCAGTAAAGAACCAAAGTCTGTAAAAGTTTGAGAAAACTGTTTAAACTGCTTAATAAGAAGTTTTCATGAATGCATAAATCTTTCATTATTCTCTCGTGCTGTGAAAATAAAAATGTTTCAATACATGCATTCTTAGAGCTAGAAACGACCTTGCAGTAGAGAAGTATCCAAACCTAGAAACTGCACCATTGTTAGAACAGTCCTAGGGGAGGGAGTTGGGTGCTAGGCCCAGGAGGGATCTCTGATTGGACAGGTGCAGGGAGCGTTGGGACCAATAGAAAGTTTGCATGTATCAAACTGAAAAGAAATGTATAAATGAATATGTTTCTGTAAGAACTTTGCTCAGTCCTTTTGAAGCTTAGACTAACTGGGCCTTGTGCACAATAAATTGGCTTGGACCCTGTAAATTGACTCCTGGAATTATTCATTGGCTGCACTTCGCTGCTTCATATTCTTGGTGCGTTGGCCGGGAATGTGTGGATAGTGAATGGTGGTCAAGCGAATACTCCACGCAATTCACCTCCAGGTTTGACCCGGTCGGAACCGTGTCTGTCCGACCGCAGAAAAACCTCAGGCGCCGCCGATCCCTTTGTATCGGAGAGGGTTCTGCCTTGCCTCGGCGGGCCACTGGGTCCGGCCGGCCAACACCTCCGAACCCGAGGGGAGTCCAGGATCCAACCCAAGAACTGGTTTGGTATCGGGAACCGGATCCGGTGAGTAGACATTTTCTTGTTTAAAAAGTCAGTGAAGCCTGGGGAATAGAGTCTTGCATGTGTGCGCGAAACTGATTTGGTATAGAATAACTGGGAAAATCTCACATGAGTGCGTGAGACGTCTTGCATGGGTGCGCGAGACAAGAGAGCCTGATCACCTCTCAAGGGGGGTCCTAGTACGCTCCGCATAAGGGTTAGCGGATGCCGAAGCCACCGACCCTTTGGTTGGGAATAGTCAGTTACTCATAAAACCTTGGGCATTTTGAAAAATGATTTCTTGTGCTGGTATGATTGTTTGTGTGATTGAGAGGTCTTGAGACAAAGACTGAGCGAGAGCGGACTCCTGAGTAGCGCAGTTCCTGGCCGGGAGACCGTGCCTAGGTCGCAAAAAGGAGGAAGCGTGTGGTGTTTGTTCCCCTCAGTGTTTTGTGGGCTGTACGGACCCCTTACCTACAGCCATACTACCTACCCTTACTGTTTATCATCTTGTACGTCATTATGTGTACGCCATTATGATTATGGGAGGGACGGAGTCCATGCAAACTCCGCTGGAATGTATGATCACGAATTTCCGTAAAGGATTTTCAGGAGACTATGACATAAAAATGTCTCCGTCTAGATTAAAAATGTTATGTGATAGGGAGTGGCCTGTGTTAGCTACTTCATGGCCCTGTGGGGGCACCTTTGATGTAGAAATAGTTTCCCGTGTTCATCAGCTTGTACAAAAAGCGCACCCTGACCAGTTCCCCTACATAGATTCCTGGTTGGGTGTTTGCGAAAGGCAGCCCTCTTGGGTAAAGCGCTGCTATGAGGAACAATATAGAATATTAGTAGCAACTACTAGGGGGACCCGAAAGGTGGAGAAGAAGAAGCCACCTGTGTATTCTGCCCCAGAGTCCCCAGAAATCCTAGCCCATTTATCCCAGTACCCACATAGGTTAGTTCCCCCAGCTCCGCTACCTGAAGCGGAACCTGATGAGGTACCCCAGCAATTACCGCTGCAGCAGCAAAAGAAGCCCACTTCCCCGAGTGATAGCCCCGAGTCTGGCCCAAGTACGTCGGGGGAACAAGGGTCCTCCGACGAGATGGAAAGCGGAGGCTCTCCTGCCAGTTCAGGGTCACCAACCAAGGAAGCTTATATCCGGGAACCGTACGATTTAAGAAGTATAACCCCGAAGAAAAAGGAGAAAGCAGGGCGCCTAATGCCATTGCGTCAAGTGCCTGGTGTACCTATCCTAAATGAACAGGGCCAGATGGCACCAGGACCAGCCAGTCTAGTCTATGTACCTTTTTCCACTACTGATTTATTAAACTGGAAAACACATTATGCATCCTATACAGCAAAACCCCAGGAGTTGACAGAATTAATGTCTAGTATAATGCAAACTCATCAGCCTACCTGGGCCGATTTTCGCCAGCTCCTGTCCATTCTTTTTACTACTGAGGAGCGAGGGCGAATTGTGCAAGCAGCCATCCGCTGGTTAGAAGAAAATCCCGTAGAAGGGGGAGGGGGGGATCTGAATCTCCCACAAGCAGCCACCACAGCCTTCCCAAATGAAGATCCTAGATGGGACCCAAATAATGACAGGGGGGCAGCGGCCCTAATGCGATTTCGCCAGGCCTTGCTGCAAGGCCTGAAGAAGGGAGGCCAGAGGGCCATGAATATCGGGAAGGTATCTGAAGTTATCCAGAATCCAGATGAGAGTCCAGCGGCCTTTTATGAGCGGTTGTCTGAAGCTTATAGACTGTATACCCCATACGACCCCGCCGCTCAGGAGAATTTGCGCATGGTAAATGCAGCCTTTGTCAGTCAGTCCCAGAGAGACATAAAACGAAAATTGCAGAAACTGGATGGATTTGCGGGTATGAATACAGCACAGTTAATGGAAGTCGCTCAGAAAGTATTTGTGAATCGTGAAAATGAACGTGACAGAGAAAGTGAACGAAAGATGAAGAAGAAAGCAGATCTTCTTGCTGCCGCTTTAGTTGAACGACGTGGAGGAGGTTTTCCTAACCAAAGGACCAGACAACGTGGAAGAGGCCGCGGAAGTAGTAAGCCTCCTTTGGGTGCGAATCAGTGCGCCCATTGCAGAGAAGAAGGACATTGGAGAAATGAATGCCCACATCTTGACTCCGCCCCCAGGAGGGGAGGAGGGAGCCCCTGGAGAACAGGAGGCCGATTTCAAAATTGTGGAGGAATGAACCGAGCACAGTTCGAGCGCGAGAGAGAAGAAGCCATTGAGGGAGTGGCAGTAGCAACAGGCTATGACATGGATGAAATAGATGAAGACTAGGCCAGACCGGGCTCCAAGTTCACCCTGGGTCCCCAGGAGCCTATGGTCAGTTTAAAAGTAGGGGACCAATATATGGACTTTATGGTAGATACAGGAGCAGAACATTCTGTGGTAGCAAAGCCAGTGGCTCCTCTTTCCTCTCGATCTGTCACCATTGATGGGGCCACTGGGAACAGGGCCACCAAGCCATTTCTGCAGAACCGTATGTGTGAACTAGGGGGACAGAAGATAACGCACCAGTTCTTGTATATGCCTGAGTGCCCTATTCCACTTCTGGGCCGAGATATGCTTGCAGAGCTTCAGGCACAAATATCCTTTGCTGAAGGGGGAGAAATGAAAATGACTGTGAACCCAAAGCCTGCTGGATTAATGGTGCTAACTGTTCCCCGAGAAGAAAAGTGGCAGTTCTATAGTACACCTCCAATTAAGTCAAACAGTTCCTGTATACCCACCAGGCCTCATAGCCCCGCCTGAAGTATGGGCAGAAGATAATCCACCTGGCCTAGCGAAGAACATAGCCCCTGTCATTGTCACCCTCAAGCCAGGAGCGGAACCGGTGCATGTGAAGCAGTATCCTCTTTCCCGACCAGCCATTGAAGGAATCCACTGCCATCTGATGAAACTGCTGAAGTATGGACTTCTCAAGGAGTGCCAGTCACCTTGGAACACCCCTCTTCTCCCAGTCAAGAAACCTGGGACAGGGGATTACCGCCCAGTACAAGATCTGAGGCGGGTAAATGATGCAGTTGAAACCATACACCCAGTAGTACCAAATCCTTATACTCTCTTGGGACTGATCCCCGCTGAAGCTACTCATTTCACCGTCCTGGACCTCAAAGATGCCTTTTTCTGTGTACGCTTAGCCCCCACTAGTCAACTTTTATTTGCTTTTGAATGGCAAGATCCCACAACAGGAAGGCGGGGCCAACTCACCTGGACCCGATTACCTCAAGGATTCAAGAATTCACCTACTCTCTTCAGTGCTGCCCTGAATCAAGATCTTTCAAGTTATTTATTTTATTTATTTTATTTCTCTTATATACGCGCTCTTCAATATCAGTGCAGTTTACATGGAACAATTATGTTTTACGGTGGGTTAACCGTAAAACTACAGATAAACAGGTAACTCAACTTGGATGGTCAAAAATTAATTTAAACTATTTACATATACTTAAACATAGTATTATTTACATGATATACATTATATGAGAGAACATAGCATTATATTGGACGCAGGGCTAATTTTGGGAAGGTCGGGATGGTGCATCTTCATTTGGGTAATATTGGCAAAAAAGGTGGTGTTTCAATGGCCTTCTAAAGTTGATTAGATTTGGGATTGCACGTATGTTGGGGGGCAGGGCATTCCAGAGTCTGGGAGCATTGATACTAAAGGCTCTGCTTGCTGTAGCCTGAGTGCATTGGGTCAGTGTTTTGGGGATTGCTAAAGTGTTTACTGCTGTAGTTCTTCTGGCTCTGTTGGGGGGAGGGGGTTTGTGTACGAGACCAGCGAGGGCCATGGAGGAGAGCCCATTAATGGCCTTGAATGTTAGTAGGATCGTTTTGAAGACGATCCTACAGTGGATAGGGAGCCAGTGGAGACTTTTGAGGATGGGTGTTATATGGTCACGCCTCGAGGCCCCGTTTAGAACTCTGGCAGCGGAGTTCATGGCAAGCTGGAGAGGGATCATCGTAGATTTTGGGAGTCCTTGGAGGATCGCGTTGGCATAGTCCAGATGTGGGATGGTTAGGGCCTGGAAAATGGTTCTGAAGTCGTCTGGTTGTAAGAGGGGACGTAGATGTTTGAGAGTCCTAATTTTGTGGTATGTTGATTTGACCATGTTTCCAATGTGTGTCTTCATGTTGAGGCTCTGGTCTAGGGTAACTCCCAGGTAACGGATTGAGGGCTTGGATTGGAGCTCTACTTTGCCGACTTTCAGGTGGGTAGGTGGAGAGAAGTTAGAGTTTCTGGTGATAAACAACACTTCAGTCTTTTTATGTTGTATGCGAAGATTCTGATGCTGGAGCCATCTTTCCACTGCGCTGAAGCATTCTATGAGGGGTGAGAGGTCAATTTGATCAGTGTTGAATGGCAAGTATAGCAGGACATCGTCTGCGTATATCATGCATTCCGTGTTGTATGAGCGAATGATGTCGCAGACGGGCTGCATGTAGATATTAAACATAAGTGCTGAAAGGGAGGATCCTTGTGGGACACCTTGTTTCTGATGAAATGGTTTGAATGTAGAGGAATCGGTTCGCACATGCTGCCATCTATCGGTGAGGTATGACTTACACCAATTTAGTGCTAGGCCGCAGATGCCTTTCTCTTCGAGTCGTTTCAGGAGGGTTTGGAGACAGACTGAGTCAAATGCTGCAGCTATGTCTAGGAATATAAGGGCCACTCCCCGATGGATGTTATCAATTGTGGTGAGGATGTTGTTAAAGAGGGTAGTAAGTAGAGTCTCCACACCATGAGCCTCTCTAAAGCCATGTTGGCTGTGGTCAAGAGGTGCAGCGTTGTCTATGTGCTGCTGGAGCTGAATTTGGACCTCCTTTTCGATTATCTTGGCCAGCAGTGGGATGCTGGCAATTGGTCTGTAAGATTCTACTTTCTGGGAGTCTAGTTTTGGGTTTTTTAGCAGTGGTCTAATGGATGTGCGTTTGAGACTTAGGGGGAATAAGCCTGAAGAGAATGATGCATTAAAGAGTTTAGCGATGAAGGGGCTAAACTCTGTCCTTAGTTCTTTAATCCAAAAAGCTGGGCAGGGGTCGGTGTGGGCGGTGGTCGTGTTGATTGTAGAGATTAAGTCAGCGATTTGCTTAGGGGAGGGGGTGTCGAAAGTTGTTAGCGTCGGTATGCATGCTGTACTCTTAGAGTCGGTAATATCAGTCTTGGTGGTTTGGTGTAATTTTGATTGGAGGAAGTCTGCATAGTCCTGAGCGAGAATCTCTGTTGTTTGCTCTGGTCCTGGTTCCTTCGTTAGATTCTTGACGAGGGCAAAGAGGTCGTGTGGCTTGTTCAATGATCACATTAGCGTGCTGGTGTGAGCTTGTTTCATTTTCTCGGATATTGCAGATCTGTGAGTTGCGAGCTGTTGGTTATAGGCCTCCAGATCTTCGGTTGAGCGTGAGCGCCTCCATCGTCTTTCGAGTTTCCTAAGTTTGAGAAGCGAGGTCCGAAGGTCATTGGTGAACTAGGGTGCCGTGGGTCTTTTCCTTGTGTTTTTGTTATGTACTGCACGTTGTGCTATTGTACTGAGACAGTTGTTCCAGTTAGAGACCAGACTGTCGGGGTCTGTTGTTGTCAAGGTAAAAATGGGTTGCGTTTGGTTTATGATGAATTCCTTGTTAAATGGTTGGAAACATCGTGCTGGTGGTCTCGTGGGGGCTGTCTTACTCTCAGGTGACTTTACTGGCTTGTTATCAATGAGAATTTGGAAAAGGATTAGTTTGTGGTCAGACCACGGTACATCAGTGTAGATTGGTGATGAGAAGTTGGCAGTGTCGCAGGTAGATAGTGGGGCAAAGATCAAATCTAATATGTTTCCTTTTGTGTGGGTAGGTTCATCGATTAATTGCTGATAACCTAGGTCTTTGAGTGCTTCTAGGAATGCAGAGGCTTGGGAGTCTTGTAGCGTTGCTAGGTTGAGGTCTCCTAGTATCCAATTTGGGCTGCGCAGGTGTGGTGTATTGCAGGCTAGCTCTATTATTGTGGCTAGGTCGTCTGGGGATGATGTTGGGGCTCTGTATATTAGATTGATGGAGCAGAGATTATTGGTTATCACTACTAAGTCAAGATTCGTTGTGTTGGTGCTGTTGTGCAGCTGGAACTTGTGGTCTGTTTTGGAGATTATGAGTACTCCTCCTCCTCTTTTGTTGCTTCTATGTCAGCTATGGATTGTGAAGTTGGGAGGTAAAAGGTGGTTGATGAGTACAGAGTCTTCATTTGTTAGCCATGTCTCTGTGACCAGAAGCATGTCTAGGTTGTGTCTAGTTATCAGGTCCCTGACAATAGGCGATTTCTTGCGTATTGAACGTGCGTTTATGAGGGCAGCCTTTAAGTTTGTGGGCTGTGGGGCGCCTGTTTTTGCGATTGTGCCATGTTTGATTGTAACGTGAAGCAGGTGTTGATAGGATGGTAGCATATCATCTGGTGCATTGAGTGGAGGGCATCTTGACCATCTCCTCCCACCACTTCGTAGGATAGGTATGTGTTTGTGAGTATTCGTCAGAGCCAGGGTGCTGCTAAACAGCTCTAAGAGGAGGTATCCACAAATTATTGCTGGGAAGGTGCGAGCCATTTTATGGTAGGGATGATTTTCGTGAGTAAGGGAGGGTAGCTGGAGGGATGCTCTGAATCAGGCTATTGCGCTGGAGAAAGGGTGGACTGTAACCATTGACTCTGGGTTAACTTAGATGCGTAACAAGGACAAGAGTGAGATTGAGAGTACAGTGACAGCAGTCAGGTGTAAAATTCAGATAGCGAAGGTCATTTGCAGGAACAGTAAAATAGTAACTGGCAATGATCAGACTACTGGCTACAGTACTTGAATCAAATAGCAGTGGTTATTTGCATGAACAGTAAAATGGTAACTAGCAGTGATCAGAATACTGGCTACAGTACTTGAATCAGGTAGCAATGGTCATTTGCAGGAACAGTAAAATAGTAACTGGCAGTGAACAGTAAAATAGTAACTGGCAGTGATCAGACTACTGGCTACAGTACTTGAATCAAATAGCAATGGTTATTTGCATGAACAGTAAAATGGTAACTAGCAGTGATCAGAATACTGGCTACAGTACATTGAAACAGATCACAAAGTCATTTACTGGCGACAGTATGATAGAAACTAGCAGTGACAGTGCTACTGGTCATAGTGTTGTGATTGAATAGCAATGATAAGTGGTGAGGGATTGTTCATGTAATAGCGTTGACTCACTTTGTTCTGTTGGCGTGTGTGTGCCAGAGGGGTGTTGGTTTGGCAACTGTAGAGTACCTTTCTGGGTAGCTTAGATGTCCGAATTTTCTGTGAGACGTCCTGGTCGATTCTATATGGGCCGCTGCCTAAGGGCCACGCCCAAGGGCCCTCTGGCGAGGCCCTCAGGCGCGGGCTCGACAGGCGCGGGCCTGCCACACAGCTGCTTGAATTAGTAGTGCTGCTGGACTCCTCCCACAGCCCCGATTGGGCTGGAGTGACCGGGCTGGATGTCGGCTCGGGTGCTCTACCCCTCACGGGGGAGATTAAAGATGGTGCTTTCCCGCCTCAGCGGCTTGAATTAGTAGTGCTGCTGCACTCCTCCCACAGCCCCGATTGGGCTGGAGTGACCGGGCTGGATGTCGGCTTGGGTGCTCGACCCCTCACGGGGGAGATTAAAGATGGTGCTTTCCCGCCTCAGCGGCTTGAATTAGTAGTGCTGCTGCACTCCTCCCACAGTCCTGATTGGGCTGGAGTGACCGGGCTGGATGTCGGCTCGAGTGCTCGACCCCTCACGGGGGAGATTAAAGATGGTGCTTTCCCGCCTCAGCGGCTTGAATTAGTAGTGCTGCTGCACTCCTCCCACAGCCCCGATTGGGCTGGAGTGACCGGGCTGGATGTCGGCTCGGGTGCTCGACCCCTCACGGGGGAGATTAAAGATGGTCAGTGAACCCATGACAAAGGGTTCTCCTTCAGTATGTGGATGATTTGCTCATAGCCACCAACTCAGAAAGTGAATGTCTACAAGCCACCAGTGAACTTCTGTACCTTTTGAATGAGGCTGGATACAAAGTCTCACGAGCTAAAGCGCAACTATGTCAAACTGAAGTTAAATATCTAGGGTTCCAGTTGTCCAGTGGAATTCGACGCTTGGGACCCAAACGCAAAGAAGCTGTATGCAGTATTCCCACTCCAACCACCAGGAGGCAAGTGAGAGCCTTCCTGGGGGCTGCAGGATACTGTTGCCTATGGATCCCCAATTTTGCACTGCTAGCAAAACCATTGTACCAAGTTACCAAAGGAATGGGAAAATCTCCACTGGAGTGGGGACCTGAACAGGATGCAGCATTCCAATCTCTGAAAAATGCTCTGATGTCATCACCAGCTCTGGGTCTCCCAGATGTCCAGAAACCTTTCCATCTCTATGTCCATGAGTCACAAGGAAATGCTCTAGGGGTGCTGACCCAGTCTCTTGGATCTTGGCAGCGGCCAGTAGCCTATCTGTCAAAACAGCTGGATGTGGTAGCAAGAGGTTGGCCCCCTTGTTTGAGAGCTGTTGCAGCAACAGCCCTTTTGGTAAGCGAAGCAGACAAGCTCACTCTGGGACAGAATCTTCAAGTGACTGTGCCCCATTCTGTCCTCACCCTTATGGAACACAAAGGAAGTTTCTGGCTAACGAATTCACAAATGTTAAAATATCAGAGCATGTTGTGTGAAAATCCCCAGATACAGTTAAAAGTTAGTCAAGCTCTGAATCCTGCTACATTGTTTCCAATTGGTCCTGGGCCCCCTGATCATGACTGTATAGAAACTATGGGCACTGTATTTTCAAGTCGCCCAGATTTAACTGATGTTCCTTTGGAGGATCCTGAACAGACTTTCTTTGTGGATAGAAGCAGTCTCGTCATCAATGGACATCGTTGTGCTGGATATGCAGTGGTGACCCTTGATCTGGTAGTTGAGTCCTCAGCTTTGGCCACAGGAACTTCAGCTCAGAAGGCTGAGTTGATAGCTCTCACTAGAGCACTGATATTAGAAGGACTCCTTTTAAATGTGTACACAGATTCCAAGTATGCTTTTACCACTTTACACGCACATGGAGCCTTGTATAAAGAGCGAGGGTTGATCACCTCAGGAGGCAAGTCCATTAGGTATGGGCCCGAGATATTGATACTATTAGATGCTGTATGGGCCCCTAAGCAAGTTGCAGTCATGCATTGTCGAGGTCATCAGACAGGAGTAGGAGAAGTTACGCAAGGTAATAGGTTTGCTGATGCCACTGCCCGAAAAGCAGCCACAACTGGACGAGTTGTGACCCAAGACACTTCAGTACAAGCAGCCATGTTCCCCGTGCCCCTTAGCTCATGGGCTCCCGATACACTACAAAAGAGTTGGATTATTTTTGTGGAAAGGAGGGAGGAGTCCTAACAGAAAAAGGATGGATAGTGCTGCCACCTCCAGAGCGCAGCACACCTCCAGGTCCTACAGTCATTCCTGAAGCATTAGGGACAGCTTTTGTTCATGCTTTCCATCAGGCTACGCACTATGGGAAGACAGCCATGGAGAAAGCCCTAAGACCCCATTTTTGCATCTCACTACTAGGACCCCTGTCTACTTCAGTGGCACAGCAGTGTTTGACATGTGCCAAGAACAATCCTAGGCAAGGTCCTGTTCCACCCCCAAGAGTTCAGTCAGTAGGGGTAGCCCCCATGAGTGATATTCAAGTAGATTTTACTGAGATGCCCCGAGTAAACGGATATCACTACCTGTTAGTTCTAGTTTGCACATTTTCTGGGTGGGTAGAAGCTCGTCCCACCCGAACAGAGAAGGCTCGAGAAGTCACAAAGATACTGCTCCGTGAGAATATTCCTCGATTTGGAATACCATTAACTATAGGGTCAGACAACGGACCCTCATTTGTTTATTTATTTATTTATTTATTTTATTTATTTATTTATTTATCTGTACTTATATCCCGCTTTTCACCGGGTCAAAGCGGTCAATTGGGGGATACATTTAACATGAGGGGATATGAGACACACACACTAATACATACAGGGAACATGGGCATTGGAGGGTTAAGTGGCTTGCCCAAGACCACAAGGAGTGCCTATAGGACTAGAAATCCCAATCCCTCCGGCCTGAGATTGCTGTCCCCAGGTGGGACTTGAACCCCCGACCCTCCGGCCTGAAGTACCTTGTCCTAACCACTAGTAGTGTGTCCCAAGTAACTCAACAGTTAGCTCGAGCTCTACAGATACAATGGAAGTTGCACACTGTCTATAGACCCCAGAGTTCAGGAAAGGTAGAACGCATGAATAGAACCCTGAAATCTCAGTTGTCCAAGCTTTGTCAAGAAACACATCTAAAGTGGCTCCAGGTTCTCCCTATAGCCCTTCTTAGGATACGCTCTGCCCCGACTAAGTCTTTGGGAGTTTCCCCTTTTGAGATTTTGTATGGGCAACCTCCGCCCATTGTACAGGGAATTAAAGGAGATATGAAACAAATAGGATCTGAAATAACTAGACAAGAACTATTGGCTTTAGGTTCTGTTTTGCAGAGTCTCCATGCCTGGGTGCAAGATCGATTGCCCAACAATCTGACCGAACCTCTGCATCCCTTCAAGCCAGGAGTGTCAGTGTGGATCAAAGAGTGGAGAAAGACCCCGCTGGCGCCGCATTGGAAGGGACCTTATGTTGTCATCTTGTCAACCCCAACTGCAGTAAAGGTCGCAGAACTTGAACCCTGGATCCACCACAGTCGAGTGAAACCAGCAGCTGCTCCTGAACCTGGTCAATGGACTTCAGTAAATGATCCGGAAACTCCATTGCGACTCACATTGTGGAGACAACCAACATTGTAAGAATCTTTAGAATCTACAATCCCACTTCTGACACGCAAGAGTGGCTGTTGAAACAGAGAAGAAGAAAAGACTCTTCAAGCTCAATGTACCCAATATTCCAGTTGACCTCCAAAGACTGTAATCACAATGTTCTTCCACTATTGCCTTGTGGGAATGGTGGTCCTGGGATTCCTGGAAAAGACTTTTGCAGCTTGCATAACTTGTGCAGCTTGCATAACTACCACCCGAACTGGACAGAAGGTCACTCAGACTTTACTTTATCATTCCTACTATACTTGCACTGGTATAGTCAGCCGGTGTATCTATAATGGCACAGAATTAAATATCTGTACAGAGTGGAAGAGTAAGATTTGTTATAACCCCTGACAGAATCCTTCCTATTATGTACTTGAGATATGCTGGAATGATGAGGATGGAGCCCTCATAAATGCCACGTGCCCACTCACAGACCCCACAAAATATGTCCTCTTGGACTTTGATGCCTGTGATGTGATAAACAGAAATGCCTACCACAAGTGTGGGTCATGGGAACAAGATTACTATCATGATGATAAATATATGTGTCCAGAAGGAGCCTACGGATGGGGATGGTGTACTGGAAAGAATTCCCCAACCACCGTCTACAGCACAGCAGCTAAAGATGCCTACTTCTGTCCAAAATGGGAATGCGTATATTTTGCTACTTGGACTAATGCACCTATGGGGCGGGATGGAGATAATCGCAGAGGCACCCTGACAAGGGTCCGATTACCTGAGCCCCAGAAATGCAAGAAAGGTGCCTGCAATCCTCTACAACTCCTCATATTCAACCCTAGTCAGTGGAAGCAAGGATACAGATTTGGATTGCGTATAGCAGGAGGAGGCATAGATCCTGGAATCATCATACATATACGGTTAAATACTAAGACTCATGCATCTGCACCTTATCAAATACATCACTCTTTCTATGAAGCCATGAAGGCAGAGTTTGAGATTCCTCATACCTCCCAAAATTTGTTCCTTGAACTTGCCGGAGCAGTAGCATCTAGTCTCCACATTTCGGACTGTCTCTTCTGTGGAGGAACTAAGATGGGAGACCAATGGCCCTGGGAGGCGCAAGAAGTGAACTATTCTATTCCTTACAACCAGACTGACTTACATAACACTACTAGTGAGTGGGTACTGGCCCACCCCATTGTTGGTAATTTGTGTTTTGCTCACTCAGGACCACAGTTTAATATGGAGGTTGGACAGCTGGTCTGTCTCAACCAAAAGTTCTACAACAGTACCACTAAGAAGACGTTTTGGTGGTCAGAAGTCAACGCTTCAGAGCCCTCCAACCCTCTAGTTCGTTTCCCTAATCTTGCCAGCATCTGGATTGATCTAACAGCTTATAATTCTTGGCAAGCACCACCTGGACTGTACTGGATTTGTGGAACCAGAGCATATGCTAGGCTTCCTCACCATTGGGGAGGAGCATGTGCATTGGGAACCATACGACCTTCCTTTTTCCTTTTGCCTACATCCCATGGAGAACAACTGGGTTATCCTGTGTACAGAAGTCGACAGAAACAAGAGGCCTTGAAAATAGGCCAATGGAACAAATGGGGGGAGGAGGAGTGGCCACCTGAGAGAATTATCTCATATTATGGACCTGCTACATGGGAGCAAGATGGTACATGGGGATATCGTACTCCTGTGTATATGATAAATTGTATTATACGCTTACAAGCTGTTGTTGAAATAATAACCAATGAAATTAGTAAAGCACTAACTCTTTTAGCTAAGCAAAGTACACAGATGCGTACAGCTATTTATCAGAATTGTCTAGCTCTAGATTATTTGTTAGCACCTGAAGGTGGAGTATGTGGAAAATTGAATTTAAGCAATTGTTGTTTGCAGATTGTTAATAATGGGCATGTTGTTGAAGATATAGCTACCCAGATGAGAAAGCAAACATTTGTGCCTGTTCAGACCTGGCATGGCCTAAAGCTTGATGGGTGGTTTGGTTCAGTATTTTCATGGTTAGGAGGTATGAAGACCCTTGTGCTTATTGTATTACTCATATTGGCTGTTTGCTTGTTTCCCCCATGTCTCCTACCCCTTTGCTTACGCATGATAACCTCAGTTATTGATAACACTGTAGAACGGAAGGCAGCTACGAAAATATTAGCTATGTGGCAATATTCCCCAATACCCTAAGATAAGGCGCAAATTTAATATGTGATTTAATTCTCACCCTTTCTCACTAGCGGGTCAGAATAATCAAAGGGGGGAATGTGGCAGGCTATGGCCTATAATAGTCTGCAAATGTGAAAGGCCTGTAAGTTAGGCCCTGATTAGAACCCCCATCTCAGTAAAGAACCAAAGTCTGTAAAAGTTTGAGAAAACTGTTTAAACTGCTTAATAAGAAGTTTTCATGAATGCATAAATCTTTCATTATTCTCTCGTGCTGTGAAAATAAAAATGTTTCAATACTTGCATTCCTAGAGCTAGAAACGACCTTGCAGTAGAGAAGTATCCAAACCTAGAAACTGCACCATTGTTAGAACAGTCCTAGGGGAGGGAGTTGGGTGCTAGGTGTTGGGACCAATAGAAAGTTTGCATGTATCAAACTGAAAAGAAATGTATAAATGAATATGTTTCTGTAAGAACTTTGCTCAGTCCTTTTGAAGCTTAGACTAACTGGGCCTTGTGCACAATAAATTGGCTTGGACCCTGTAAATTGACTCCTGGAATTATTCATTGGCTGCACTTCGCTGCTTCAATACACACACACACACACACCCCTATTGCAGCATTGTGCAATGATAGGGGTGGTTGGCAATCCTGCTCGCCACACTGGTCCTGATCACAGTGCCGACATTGCTAAACTGTGCAGGGGGGTAGTAGTAGTACTCTGCTGACAACTGCAGCTCCATGCTGGGGCCAACAGCCTGACTCTCCCTGAAGCTTTGGATAGTGGAGACTGTGTGAGTGGGTGTTTTGACCCCTGTTTGACGCGGCTTTGGGGTTTGCACATTTTGATGTTGTATCTGCATTGTAGGGTAAAATGTGGGGAGATGCTCTGTAGGATCCACAGCTGGGACTTGGACCTGTGACCCTCTGCTTCTGGACACACTGGCTGTGTGTACTGCACCACACTAACGTCACAGAGGAGTAGCGATCCCTGGGACTACCCTTACTTTTCTCAGGCAGACCTTTTTTGTTGCACTGCACACCACCTACTGGTACAGGGCATGGCCTAGGTCCACTGCAGGTGGGTGGCACTGCTCCCTCCAGCATAAACACACACACCTTGCCATGCCGACATGACCATATGCTGTCGGTTCTGGTTGTGTGCGGTCCTAGGCCATCCACTGTTCAGGTAGGCGGGTGCCTAGTGTGTGGGGTCTGGGGTGGTGAGGCATACATGGACATCCACACATCCCCCCATCACTGCCTACCAATGTTATGTCCCTTCCACATGGGGGAGTGATGGCTGGGGGGATGTCAGGCTGGTGCTCTAGCAACTATTGGCTAGGGTGGACCGGGTAGATGTAGGTGGAGTGTGTTGTTACTGCAGACTTTGGACAGGCCAGGGTATGCACCTCAGGTACGGTGCACCCAGTTTGGCCTACTGGGTGTATATATGTTTTTCGACAACATATGGGCACACCCTGCAATGCCTTACTAGGGGCTGCCGTAAAGTGTGTTCAGTTAGCTAGGTCTACGAACTGTTTGGGACCCATCCTGGGTGTGGTCTATGGACCCTTGTTAGTGTGGTCCCCAGAGGTGCACTGCTTGCCCTGTTACAGGCATAGTGGTACCTGTGTGACTTTTGGGGTACTTTCTGGGTAATGTCTCCTGGATGGGACACTGTGGAACACGGACTACTGGGCATGTTTGGCCCTGGTCAGCTGCTGTCCTGCTGTTTTCCAGTTTCTATGTTCCTATGTGCCACCTGGGCAACTGCCTAGTTCACCATGTGCCCCAGCTGCCCCCACTGCATGTCCTGCCTGCAGCCCCCCCTATGCCCCATTTGCACCATCACCATAGTGGCCTTTCATACTTGGCCACTATACTGTTGCTGCAGATGGAGCACTACTATCACCTTTCTCGGGCTCCCTGCCTAGGCTGTGCATTGCTGACACTAAAATGGTTTCTCTCTACTGCAAATGTGCATCTAACGCCAGGTTTTCACTTGTGGTAGTTTCCAGCCCTTGGTGTCGCGGGAGCCTCTCCCCGCCCACTTCCCGCCCATTGACCCCCTTCTCTCCACCCTCTCTCCACCCTCTGGGGTGTTTACCACGGCCAGGAATGCTAACGCGCATTAGGCAATGTTAGCGCGAGTTAACGTAAAGTTAACATGCGTTAACGTTACATAGCGCCCGTTAACGTAGCCGCTGCTTCGTTACCGCAGTTTAGTAAACATACCCCTAAATGAGCAACTTGAGAAGAAGGAATTAAACCAGCCCAGTGCGGGTCCATTTAACCCTCTTTCTTCTAAGCTGGATAATCGAATAGGTTGAATGCAGCAATCAGATCAAGCTACTTCAATAGGATCTCTTTACCTCCATCTAGGTAAGTAATAATCTCTCATATCTTTATAAAATGATAGTGCATGGGCAGATCACTTGTACCTGCTTGAGAGCTTGTGTAAATGAACATATGTGGGTGTACCTTATGCATATACGGCAATAGATTAAGGTATTTTATAAACTATGTACATATTTACCTCATATCTTTCAAACAGATCCCAAACTGTTAGGATCAACAATAAAACCTCCAACACATACAAGCAGGAAATAGGACTCCCTCAAGGCTCTGCACTATCAGCTCTATTATTTAATATATATATACAACCGATCTGCAATATCTTTAAAAAGTTCAAAATCCATTACCACATATATGCAGATGACATTATGTTGTATATTCCATTCACTATTCCTATGATCCCCCTCCAACTCTTAACAGACTGTTTCAACGAGTTAACAACTTGGTTAGAAGACCACAATCTTTTTATCAACCATTCCAAAACAGACATATTAATTGTAACAAGGAACAAATCCTTTTCCCCCCTACTCACATTACACTCCAGAATCATGACATCTCCATAAAAAACGAAATAAAATACCTAGGGGTGTTACTCGACACCCAACTTAGTATGACCACACATATCAGAAGCACAACAAAGAAAATATACTATAAACTCAAAGTGCTAAAACAACTACGCCCTCTAGTCCATCTGCAAGATTTCATAAGTATTATTCAAGCCATTATCACCCCACATTTCGACGTCGCCAACCTCGCTCTACTAGGCACAACAAACCAAAACATCAGAAAACTCCAACTGGCGCAAAATGCTGCAGCCAGAACTATAACGAAAGCTCATCCCTTCGAGCACATAACACCATACCTGGCCAAACTACACTGGCTCCCCATTCAATGTAGAGTAAACTACAAACTAATAATAACTACTTTTAAAGCACTAAATAATACCGCCCCAGAAACGCTAAATAAACTTATCATCAAAGACACACCCCACAGCGCTTATAGAAGAAGCAATGCCAATAAACTAAGAATACCAAAAGAATTCACAAAGTCCACGAAGACAACAAATAAAAAGGCATTCTCCCATGCAGCCCCCATGCTCTGGAACTCACTACCAGAAGACATCCGATCCATAACTGATATCAAAGACCTACGCAAAAACTTAAAAACACACCTATTTACCTCCTACTATGGCACGCTAAATAACTCCCAACAAGACGAAAAAGGATAAGCCAGACAATACATACAGACCAGCACCCCAAGACTTAAACACAGCTAGACTCCACTACCGCTTACACCGCTGAACTCCTCCTTCCACGCCTGTACATAGTTATGTATACATAGTTACTAATGAAAGTTCAAATGTTAAAAAGTTAAATGTAATATGTACTTAGATTAGGTTATAGTTCTATTGTTCTATGTAAAAAACAGAAATGTCACTCTGTTTCTTTAATTGTTCTATGTAAACCGCACCTGATCTTCGGAAGGTTGCGGTATATAAAAATTTGTTAAATAAAATAAAAATAAATAAAATATGCAGACTCCACCTGCGATCTGCCTAGAATGCACCCCCCCCCCCCCTCCGGCTATACCTACTGTCAAAGTATGAGCTATCATGCATAGTTTTACACCAGTTAGAATTCTCTAAGAGGTCATTTATGCACGTAAGTGGCCACATAAGTGTTGGGGTAACCTTACAAAATTAACCTCTTGCTGCATATAAGATCATCAGTTTCTTTCTATCATATCAAGAGTAATGTGATCAAAGATTTACCAAAATAAACCAATTTATCCACTAGACTAGATCAATTAAAGTTAATTGCTAGAACTGCAATAGCTTCCTCTCATCAATGCATAGATTGTTCCAACAGTTTGAATTCCCAGACTCCATTAACTACTAATCATTTGCAGCCATTTCTATGAAACTTAACGGGAAAGCCAAAGAAGAACATGTCTAACGGCTGAGACAGCGAATATCTGACGTGTTTTTTATAAGGTTGAGAAAATTACAAAATGAAACAAGCACAGCCTTGATATAAAAAAAAATATAAGAAACGTAATGCTAATTGTCTCTCCTTGATTCCATAAGTACTGCAGATGAGATAAAAATACCATGAAAAGAATATGCTTGCTTATTGGCATTCACCTACTCTCAACATGTATGTTTTATTTTCTATACCATGTCCTCAGCAAGGACGGGAGCCTAGTTCTGTAAGGGCCTATGTTAAGCCTATTTTATAAAAACAAATAGTGTCTTCTTGTCCTTTATAATATAGTGGCAGAAACTGTATCTTAAATTAAGGTGTGGATAGTTACACCAGCTCTAGAGCTGCTGTAAAGACCCACACCTAGATTTTTCAAGAGCCAGCCTACATTATGAAGACACATATCACAAAGGATGTCCCAGTCAGAACGTCTGTAAAAAAAGAAGACACATCCAAATTCAGGAATGATTTCACAAATGAGGACATGCCCGATATGGACGTCTATAGTGATGTCTACATAGACATCCCTGGATGGTATTTGAGAATAGGGATGTCTAATAGCCTAATGGTTAGAATAGTGGGCTGAAACCAGGGTTCAAATCCTACTGCTGCTCCTTGTGATCTTTGGCAAGTCACTAAACACGCCATACTACACTCTCTGGAAATTTTAAGGCCAAAACAAGCACTTTCCCAATGTCTATTCGTGTCTGGAGCAGGTTGAAACTTGGACATCCCTGAAGACATCCCTGATGTTTCTGAGAATGAGCAGGGACATCTAAGTCCATTGCACACCCCAGACATGCCTCTGCCATGCCCCCTACCTACCTGGAAGTCCCCATACTGGAGATGTCTTTAAAAGACATTTGAAAAATTACTCTGGGGATGCTCTGTGATTTGGATGCCCATGTGCAGGTTTTCAGATATCCAGCTCACGAGTAAGGCTTTTAAATGACCCTCGTAGTATTTTATAATCTATGCACAGACTTGCACTCCATGCACGCTCTGCACAAACTCCGCCCATGCATACATTTTTCGGGAAAGTATATGCCATCATGCAACATGCATACTTTTAAGCTGATTGATATTTTATAAGAAGCCATCAGTGCACGTATGTGGCCTCAGGCACCTACACTGCACCTTAAATTATGCTCCTCCTTATAAAACTATTCCCTGTGAGTCTAAGGTATGAGGTAGGGCACTGATTATCACAAGGTCAAAAGGGACAGTCAATTTCAGTCCTGGTTTTATCCTAGATATGCAGGGACGTATTCTTGATTCTCTCATGGAAATCATTTCCAGAAGCTTATTCTGTCCGTAAATAGATATTTAGCCACAGAAACATGTTTTTTGAAAACTATCTCCTGCTCCAGTGGAGTAAAATTTATGGGTGCTGTTCACGGCACATGTACCCCCTCCCCTCGAAACCATCCTGAGAAATTATATTGGGAAGTTTTTTTTTAACTTTCTACACATACTACTTCTGGTCCTTGCTGGGCAAGAAATTTTCAGTAAGAAACTCCATGGGGGCACTTCTCTTTGAAAATGAGCTTGCAGATCCTCAGATATGAGCGAGCTTGCAGACTCTTAACAGCAAACCAGCAATTGCTCCATACTGCGTGCAGTTACTCCTGTGGGAATTCAGGGCAAAAAAATGTAAAATTCTGTACAGAATATTTTAAAACTCTGCATCTTTATTTGCACATTTTTGTGCTGGCTTTCCCCACCATAAACACCTGCCTTCTCCAGGTTCTCCTGCCCCAGGACGCAAACCCTCTGGCTTTATCATACCCAACTCTTTCATCCTTAGTTTGGACCTCCCTCTAGGCTTGATCTCCATTCCTCCCCCACAGATTCAACCACCAGTTTCCTCTGCCCGCCTCTCCAGAATGGACCCTCTCAGCTTTATGTCTCACTCCCCTTCTGTCCTAGATCTCTCCTTGTATCCCCTGGCTTTCTCTCTCTCTCTCTGCTCCCCAGTTCTCTCTCATGTTGCCACTTAGCAAGACACCCAGCTATGTCTTTATTCCCCAGCTTTCTCTCTGGTCTGTTCTTTTTCTCTGCTGTCTCCCAGTAAAAGTCCCAGCTCTCTCTCTGCCCCCCCCCCCCCCCCCGGTCTCTCTCCCTACACCGCAGCAAACCAATTGTCTTTTCATCCTCCAGATATCTCTCTCCTTCTTTCTATCTCCCCCTCAGGCATAGACCTCTAGCTGTCTTTCTATCCTCCCAGAAAAAAATATCCAACTCTTTCTCTCCCTCTCCCAGCAACCACAGAGCTTGTCCTCTCTCCTACCATCATGGAACACACCCCATTTTGCCTTCTCCTCCTCCCACACTGAATGTCACAAGATGAAAAGAGCAGGTCCATATTTGGCCACATTCTTTTCTTATGTTGCCTGGAGTCTGACTGCTGAATTTGAACTATACAGCTGTAGGGTGTCCTGCACATTCAAGTCAGCAGTAAGAGGGTGGCAGAAGAGAAGGACACAGTCCAGCTCTACTCCTCCTCCTCTTCCTCTTGAGCTGATCAGTGAAGGGTGTTATCCAGGCAAACAACCACTATCACTGCTGGTTTCTGGTCCCTGTGCAGAATTCTGCACATTGTGCAAATTCTACATTGCAAAGTTGTGCCGAACTAAATCACTGATAAGCATAGGACCATAAATTTCTAAGCTAAGTTTTTAGTCATTCCCCTGCAGACACAAATGGTTCAATAGTCAAGGGAACATAGATACATTTATATTTATTGCCACAAAACATTCTCTCCAAATGACCTGACACTATCCGCAAAATGATAACGTGGAGATAAGGGTGCTCCATCTAATTATATGAATTTGGCACTATTTGGCTGCCATCTGGACACTTAAGAGGATTAAGTTAGGCCAGAAAAAAATGCTGTCCTGACTTAAACTGTGCAGCTCTATGTATGGCAGCTGGATATCACCACTATATGTGTGAGGGCAACTTTTAGAAAGGCTGTTTAGGCATTGGCGGGGATATGCAAAGCTAAACGTGTGAAAATCAATAGTGATTTTAAAAAAAATGCCATCTACATGCACGTGGACAGGCCTTTTAAGATAGACATATCCCTACCCCTAAATATACTCTTTGAAATAAAGAAAATATCGCAGAGACCTGCACATGTGCACAGTGGAAAAGGGCTGCAACGCACATACATAGTCCACAGAGGACAGCGGCTAGAGTGATCTGCATTTACACAGTAAAATAAAGATGCACATGTAGGGGGGGTTTGCAATTTACATATATGTGGTCACTGATGCCAGAAATAGACACACTGATAGGACCCATATGTGCTCATGTGCACAGCACATGCATCACCCCCCCACCCCATGTTGATCATGCGCATGTTTCCTGGCCCATTCAGAACAGAGCATATATACATGGATCCCAGTGATATACAGGAGCTTGACTGGAGTATAATTATGAAATGAAACAGCAAATATATGGACTGTGCAAGATAAGTAATTTCCCTCAAGCAGAACTTGTAATGTACTGAACAGTTTGAAACCTTTGCAATATCGGAGAGTGTTGAGAGTCCTTTTGCATGAAGGCAGAATGGAATGAACTATGCAGTCTTATTGCCATTTAAAAAATATAATAACCAATTGGATGAAGTTTAAAGCAGCTTTATATGGCTTGTGTTGATTGTGATGTGCCAAGAGGTATTGCTCCATGATCAGAAAATTTTAAGAATATTTAATAAAGCATAAGTACTGCATGAATGATAGCTATTACTAAGCTAGTTTCTTCTGAAGGCCTGGCAAAACTTTGGTTTGAGGACATAGTTTCAGTAAATTTAAGGTGTTATATGTTAAGAGTATATATGCTTAGTTAAAGCACACATAAAAGCCTATCCCCACCCCTCCTTAGAGCCCCACTCTCCCCTGTTGCGTATGCCAGCCAGACTTCAAGTGCAGGATGTTTCTAGCAAATGATAAAATTCTGTACCCACCAGGATAGCCCAGGCCACCACATGATGCAACAGAGAGGATCTTGGAGAGCATGTGTGTGTCCCTAGGCTGGTGAGTCAACCATTACAGGTGACATTGTCAGCACCAAGCACTTATGTAGTGTACAACCATAGATGGGAAGCAGATGAAAGGCGGTGAATAGCAATATGGATGTGACATGTATCTCCTCCTCAGACACAAAGGTACCAGCTGTCTTGAGGACAGTAGGTGCAGTGGATCCCCAACCCAGGACACCTCATGCAATGTGTCCTGATGGTGTACAATGGGCAGACACCCAGACAGTGTACAACAGTCAGATACGGAACAATGACACAGCAAGAGGTGGCAATAGTGCCAGGATGTGCATGGTCCTGGTACTGTTGCAAAGGGCAATACCACATAGGTAGCATTGTAGCAGCTATGGGAACCACATATCAATATGCAGATATAGCACCTAAAGGACACAATCAATAACCATCAGTTTTTGCACTTCTCAACATTCCCCCTCCCCCTCATCACACATTGTATTGATTAGCAGAGGAACAGCAGCTATGTAACAGACCTGTTCACCAACAGATCACATCTATATAGGTTAGAGTCAAGACAGACACATGGCAGTTTGCACACATGGCCAGTGAGGACACAACTGTATAATCCTATGACATATCTTCTTTCATCATAGCACTAAGAAGGACCCATTTGATCTGCAGCAGCAACACTAGTTGATGCATCACCAATGCCATCATCCCTGCCACCAACACCACCACCATCACCTGTAGCAGCACCAGGCTGTGGAGGAGCTGTACACTACTATTGAGACAGTTGGCTGCAGCAGCAGCTCCTCCGCAGAGCCACATCCAAAGGCAAAAGGGCAGAGGAGGAAGAATCCCCTGAGATAATCCTTACTATCTATGTGGAGCAGTAGGAGCAAGGTGGGCAGTAGGACCAACACCCTGATGCATCACAGGAGAGTGAGGCGGCAATGATTGATACAAGATCATCCCTACCAGCCACAACTGGCCCTAGCCACCATCAGGGCCTAAAGAGTGAGGGGAATTGCACCAAGGACACCCAAGCTGTGCAGAAGGGGAACTGGAGCGGGAGCGTGGAAAGGGGAATGGTTAGGGGCATGCGCCAGGTGGATAGGTTGGAAATTCACTGTGGCTAATGGACACCCATCCTGTCCAGCTTGTCTCCTCACTGGTTCAGGTATGTCCCCAAAAGGTCTCCAAGGCCTTGGAGGACACTGAGGTCCTGTTGCACTTCACATAAATAAACATAAACCAATGCATATCGCCCCATCGCCCAAGGCACATATTTCCTATGGTGCATGGGGTGACTGCCAGCATCCACTGGATGGTCCAGGGGATGTCTTGGCCCATGACCACTGACACATGTAGGCAGACAAGGATCAGATGGAGGGCTATCTATCTCAACACCAGCAGGCACACATGAAGAAGTGAGGCTGGATCCCAGTTGCCAGTGTAAGAAACCTTTTTATTATAGGTATTCACATAATGGAACCACACCACAGAGATAGCAATGTGTACATGATAATGGTTGATATGAATGCATAACATATATGGTAATGTTCAGGCAACCATCTTGAGACTCAGGCCCACTGCCCCTACTGTATGTACAAGGTAAAATGGGCTATAGGGGGGCCCTGCAGAGCAAATATACATGGAGCCTGGTGATATACAGGAGCTTGACTGGAGCATAATAATGAAATGAAACAACAAATATATGGACTTTGCAAGATAAGTAATTTCCCTATCGCAGAACTTGTAATGTATTGAGCAGTTTGAAACATCTGCAGTATCGGAGAGTGTTGAGAGTTCTTTTGAATGAAGGTAGAATGGAATGAACTATGCTGTGTTATTACCATTTAAATAATAACCAACTGGATGAAGTTTAAAGCAACTTTATGTGGCCTGTCTTGATTTTGATGTGCCAGGAGGTATTGCTTCATTGTCAGAAAGTTTTAAGAATAATAAGAAAGCAAAAAGGACCAAGTGATTGTTGGCTATTACTAAGCCAGTATCATCAATAAGGAAGATCTGAAAAAATTTTTGTTTGAGGGCATAGTTTCAGTAAATTTAAGATGTTATATGCTATGAGCATATATACATAGCTATAGCATACATAAAAGCCCATCCCTGGCCCTCCTTAGAGCCCCATTCTCCCCTGTTGCATCTCACCACCTGCAGGAGGACAGCTTCCATGTTTTTCTGGCTCTGCATCCCCGTTTAACAAGCAAATAGGATTTCTAAAGAGACCCCCTTATTCACCGACAAATGCTGTCTACCCATTTTCAGCACTGCTGCCTAGAGATATATGCTGTATGTATTTTTTTTAAAAGAACCACAACCTGCATTAAAAAAACACATGCTCGTCACCATGGCTAAATATTAACCTGAGTCCAACAAAAGGCACAACACCACGTGCGGAAAACGGTCCAACAAAAAGACGTGGATAGCAGGGAAGGTGACGTATAATGAACCTTTATTAAACCAACAACAGCCACTGGCCCAACACAGGCCGTGTTTCGGAAATCCCTTCTTCAGGGGCTTAAATGGCTAAAAACAAATTGTAAATAAATTATAAATAAAACAACACAAGAGTTCTTTTTAAAAAAAACAGTTAAAACAAACAGGCTCAAACAGCGGACTTAAATGAATGTATAATGTATGAAAAATATAAAACAATCTATATATATTTATTACTATTCTTAAATGATGGAACGAATAAGTACGGCTAACATAAAAACAAAGGAGCTAAAAGAAAAATTAAAATAAGGTCGGAAATTAATTATGACAAAAAACAGTAAAAATGTAAAATAAATAAATAATGTATCCAAAAAGACATATAAATTACACATACCTGAGTCACTAAACTGTATGACTTAATCAAACAGGAGTATAAAAATATTTATGTCCTCAAAAATATGCTAAATAAAAACAAACAATAAAATAGTAAACATACCAATAACAAGATGTTGTTATAATAACTTAATTAATAAAAAAACATCAGAAAGTTAAAACTTAAAAAGTACATATAAATAAATAAATAAAATCTAAAAATTCATGTGTGTTATAATAACAATTATTGAATTGAAATATAATATCAATCAATGAAAAGTAATACATAAATACGAGTCAACCAAGGTGTAAGAGAGATGAAGACGACCCATATATATCAATTCTTAATGACTGGTAAGGTGAAAGGATAAAAATATATAATATATGTTACCTGACCACGGATAGTCTTCCTATAGGTATAATTGTGTAATCTATGAAATATAAATAAAATAATGACATGTATGGTGTAAACCAAACTAAACAGTGTAATGTGTATTAACAAACTTAAAAAAAAACTTGTAAAAACCAAAATGTAATAAAGGAAGATGTGTGACAAATAGGACTCATTGGCAAAATTGTAGTGCAAAACATGAGGATCGAGTGAATAAAACGGAACATCAACATGTGAGATTTCAAAGCTTATACACCGACCTTTTTACTATCATGAAAAAGTGGAAAATCAACCAATGTGAGTGATGTGCCAGGAGTACTTGATAAACAGTGAGGAAAGGGAATAAGGTAAATCTGAGCTAAATCCAAAAGATGTGAAGTTTCCAAACAATTGTGTGACTTCTTTTATGAAATCAAACTAGTAGAAAGAAAAATAGTCAAAACACATAACAAGCAAAGCTGCTATGACGAACCACTGAAAAGTTAACCACAGGACAAATGAAAAAGAGAGTATAATCTTTGCCAATAGGCAAATTTATGATTAAATTCATAAATTGCAAACTGTCGCGCTGTATAACGAGTGGGACAGATGCGTGTGAAAATAGAAAATAATATGTCCATATTGCACAATAAAAGATCGGGTAATATGCAAAAGTTACAAACTTTCAAAGAATGATTACAACATAGACAATGTGAAGCATACTAATGAAACAACCAAAAGGTGAGAAGGTGAACCATAGCGGTTGTGCCATGCTGTATTTTAGAAAGAAGAATGAATAAAAGAAGTAGTACAACCATGCAAATATTACTATCGCAAACGGATGAAAGTGAAAATATCTGATGAAAAGGTATGTGAGTTGTGCAAATAAACAAGTCTATGAATGACTTCATAAATTGCGAACTAGCGCGCTATGTGGCGGATAAGGATTGTTTAGAAGGATCATTCGGCTCTTCGTTTTTTTTAAATTATAGCATGGCGTCCTGCGTCTTCATTGCTTCTATTCTTGTTCATCTCACAAGTTTGATTTATAGTGTTAAGTTGTAATCTTGCGTTTCACCTCATAGGTTGGGCCCCCCTTTTTTTTAGACTTCACCTATGGTTCATCGCACAATATGGTTCAATGGTTTTAAATCTTTCACTTCTGCTTGCGGTTGGTCAATCCAAAAAAGTACTTTTTGAGATTCATACCACATATAAAACACTATATCACATTACACTTTAATATCTACTATAAAAGAAAGTGTCTGCTCTACTTCATATTTCAGTAGTGCCCAAAACACTTCAACACTACTGCATAAGATGTTCTCTCTTTCACCAGCTCGGTCCTACTTCCGTGGAATAAACTCCACACTCCAAGTGCAATCACAGATGCAGATGCTAAACTCCAAACTCAAATTTTAAAGCTCCTGCAAAAAAGCAGAATTATATTCTCAAAAGCAAGCAGCACCGCACAGCATTCAAAGCGAGCAATCCGGCGCTTATCTGTAAATCAGACGCCGACACATCCAAACAGCTGACATCAGCCTACTATTGCATCAAACACAATAGTCATCGTTATATTAAAGTGTAATGTGATATAGTGTTTTATATGTGGTATGAATCTCAAAAAGTACTTTTTTGGATTGGGATAGTGGGTAATTGAATATTTATAATAAAAAGAGAAATAAAAAGCTTCGGACCCATGATGTGAGTGTCTGCCATTTCCCTATGGTGATGATGTTTGCCAAATGTAGGGGTGAGCAAAGCCTGAGGTCTGTTTTGAGCTGTATTGAGCTTTATTGAGTGATTGTGAGTAGGTTTTTTGGATGTTATAAGTTCTGGTACTATTGGCAATTACTAAGAGGTTTTTGATGGGTATTGTTAGTTTTCCCTTAGGAGGTTATTTTTTTGTTGTTCAAAATCAGCCATGAATAATGTAGCTACAGAACGGGCCACAGTGGCCCCCATGGCAATACCAAAAACTTGTAAATAAAAGGCATTATTATATGGAAAATAATTTCTCTCCAACACCAGACATAATAATGATAGAACAAAAGCTTGAGGGATCCATTCCGGTAGCAGGAAAGAAAGTCCCTAAATCACTCTCAATGCTTCAGTCTGAGAGATATTAGAATACAAAGCCACAACATCCAAAGTTGCTAGGAGAACAGGTGTACTTGGAAAAATCAGAAATTGCAAAGTAGACAAAAAAATGAGAAGTATCTCTAATGAAAGCGTGCACTAAACTTGCTAAGGGCTGCAAAACAAATTGCAAATTTTTGACAAGGGCTCAAACACCGAGCCACAGCATGACACTATAGGACAGCCCGGCAGATGGGACAACGATTTGTGAATTTTAGGGACGGTATAAAATAAAGGAATCTGAGGATTATCTTGAATCAGAAACCAAACCTCTTTTTTAGTAAGCCAACCAGAATCAAAAGCCTGTTGGCACATCACTGTAATTTCGGCTACAAGGGAGAGTGTAGGATCCTCACTCAATAATTTATAATAGTGAGAATCAGAGAGCTGGCTCATAATCTCCAAATGATACTCCTCATGAGATTGTAAAACAACAGCTTCACCCTTATCTGTCGTCCGTAAACCAAATCCACATCCAATGTCAATTGGGCCAATGCTGTTTTATGTGCAGAAGACATATTATAAATTACTCTATGCGGTATCTGCTCCAGTTTATCCATCAATACCAGCCTTTGAAAAGTAACCAAAGCAGGAGCCACTGGACCCGGGGGTAACCATGTAGAGCGTTTAGCCACCAGTGAGGTATCATCAATGCTCAAGTTTGAAGTGAAGAACAGCCGAACTCGAAGTTTTTGAAAAAAACTTTCTTTGATTGGCATAGTCTTTTCTGACTTTGCTATATATATTTTCTGGCCAACTGGGTGGTATTTGCATGTTTGTTACTCTAAGTCACTGGTTGGCTAGGCAGTTAACATGTGGTTTTGATGATGTCAGACACCGGTTTTAAAACCTCCGTTTTGGGGATCCCCTGATGCGCAGTTTGAGATTGATGGTGGAATGGTGAAACCTGAAGCAGGGACTTGAAATGAGATGACCTGAAACGCAGGACTGTGTCGTTTTACCACCGGATTTGTGCTGTTGCTGTGCTGGTTTGGGGATTCAGCTAAGTACTTCTTGCTTTAAGATTTTGCATTGCAGTTTTTAATGCTATAGTGCACTTGATTATAAGGACTACGCCCTCCAGTTGAGATGTTCTTGCCTGGGGGCATTTGGTCCGACAAAAAATCTTGTTATTGGAGGTTTCCTATTTTGTAGAACCTGCTCTTTCTGTTCTATAATCTGATTGTGACATTTCTGCTTTTTCAGTTTAATCAATAGCAATTTTCTGGTCTTGTCTTCCTCAAAATAGCATTCTTTCACTAACCTCAAATTCAATGTCCTCTATTTGCAATGTTCTCAGCTTTACTTTTATTTAGAATAATTTTTAAGGACCCTGTCTCCTCCAAACCTTTTATGCCACTTCTCAATGGCCTTCAATTTCCCCTATAGAATTTACTCTTTTCTTAGCTTTTCCCTTTTCCTCTTGGCAGCGCATTAAATAAATCTTCCCCTCAGAACCGCCTTCATGTGGTTCCATAGAGTTCCCAAATCCACATCCCCTGCCTCATTGATATCTAAAGAGCTATTTCTTCTTATTTTTTTCACAATCAAGGGATGATTTAATAAGGATTCATTAAGAACCCACTAGCCCCGTCTGTGCTCTCTCTCTTGGGAGTTCCCTGCATTGTAGCAGGAGTATGATCAGACCATATTATAGAACCCACTTGGGCATCCAAAGCACCATCTTGATCTTTCGCTTCAATAAAATAACATAGCAATTCTAGAATAGCTACGATATACTGGAGTAAAAATAGTATAGTCATGATCAACTGGGTGCAGACATCTCTATATGTCCACCAATCTATGCTTTATCATGAAACATTCTAATAGTTTCCTGGTTCCGATAGCCCTCAATCCCTGCCCTCGAGTTACCCATAATAGGGTTGACAGTAAGATTAAAATTTCCCCCAAAAATCAGAGAGCCTTTAGCATACAATAATAACATATCAGAAACTTCATTTAAAAAAGTTCCTTTCCCACTATTAGGTGTATAAACATTCAACAGAGCAACACTAGAACCCCTCTCCCAACTTCAATACAACAATCCTATATCTCCCCTCCAGACAGACATCGATACACATGCAATACTTCAGCCTGTATCTACCTGCATGTGTATTAATATTGCCACCCCTTCCTTTTAAGGCATTTGAATATTAAAGGCAAAAAGTGCAAATGGGTAGAGCTGATGCTGGGATAAGCCTTCATGTCATCTGCAGAGTTGCATCTTCTTCAGAAAAAAAACATCTGCTCCAAGTGCCCGTATCTCTCTAAACACAGGAGAACGCTTCATTGGCACATTAAGCTCCTCGACATTAAGTGAAGCCACATAAAAAGACATTCCCAGTTCTGCCACATGCACACAACTCCTCAATAAAGGGTTAGTACCTCAGGTTCGAGAATACTATCACAGAGAGACACTTGGTCCTTCTGCAGAAGTTACAACAGCAGCCACTCTCCCCTCCCAATTAGATCCATCCATACTTTAACACAGCATCTAAACCATCACATCCCTTATTCCCCCCCCCCCACCCCTCAAGCCACCCAACACCGCAATCCTTAAACTGCCATCCACCTTCAAGGCAGCTTTCCATCTCAGTCCGAGGCATGAATCACACACCCAAACAGCCACAGCAAAAATCCCATGCATACATACTCTGGGCAAACATACCAGCCAGAAAGGAAAATGCAAAAAGGGCACACTATATGTACAGTAACTAGGAAAAGAATCTCTACAGTCTCAGTCAAGCCATGGTGAATTTACATTCTTCTGAATGAAGCAGTACAGACACCAACAGACAATGGAGCCAAAAGCTCCAGGCCATACTGTCCTGTCAATCGTTGGCTTTGTGGATCACCATATACTTCCCTAAAAGCCTCTGTAGCCACTTGCCCTTCTTCTCCACTCTCTGCCACTCCACTGAGTGGTCCTCCAGGATCACTTCAGAGAGGCCCTTGTATCCAGCATCTTTCAGGGCTTGTAGTGCGGCCTTTGGGGTACTCACTTTAAACGTAGAGCCACTAAGGTAAAAGCTAACCCCTCAGGGTAGAGCCAGTGGTACTTGATATACTCAGCCCATAGCTTCCAAGTAATCTCCTAGAACTCCTTGCAGTTTTTAAGTGTAAGTGGGGCCACGGTGGCATACACTTCTATTTTATGGTCCTCCAAGTGCTCACACTGTATTTAAAATTCTCACCTTGTACACATATTCATTATAGCATGAAATAATATCCAAGACTAAATTGGGGAGAGGGTTGCCCATATAGTGATGAGCCCATTCAATTTTAATCTCGACTTCAGGGCTGCCAGAACCAGCCATTTGTAGGATCGCCATGCTTAAATGCTTCACTACTGGTACACAGCCATCAAACGCCTCTGTTTCAGGCAGGCCTCTCCACCATAGATTACACTGGTGAGAGAAGTTCTGTAAATCGGTGAGCTTGTTCAACTGAATCTGATTATTGCCCTCCAGCTCATTTATGAAGGGTAAGCAACTGCTCATGCTGCTCCCCAACCCTATTTTCCATTGCTGCAACCTATGTATTAATTTGTTGCAATTCTGTCTTAATATCAGTTATGAGAAACGGCAAGATTGCCATTAACTGTGATAATGTCCTTTTTCAGTTCTTTGAACCAGACCTGTATTTCTCGACACAGTTTTCTGGTTGATTCCCTAGATCAGTCCAGGACAGATTCACAGCATCTTCATTCATGTGAAGGCCATTTTCCACATGTGGGCTCATCTTCCACCATATTGTTGTGGCTGTCTGGAACAATGCAAATTCAGAGATCTACTAACCCTTTCTGAGCTGTCATCAGTACTATTTACTGCAGTGCCAGTTTAATCACTCCACTCTCTAGGAATTTTAGCAGATAGTAGTCATCTTGGTGAGTGATGTCACTTCCTCCCATGCTCATGAATTTCTAATGAAAAACATCATTTTTGAATAGTTCTCTTTGCACGTTGTTTCCCAGCCCAAGGAGCAGTCGTCACTGAGTCCATCGGCTTTTCTTTCCATTGCTCGGCATAGAAATCCGAACAGCAGCAAAAAGGGAACACATGCTCTAAATGCTGTAATAGTTTCAAAGGTCAAATATGATAATTTCATATATGCACAATACCATGAAAAAAACAACACAACAGTAAACTCTATTAATTATATGCAAATGAGTTTAACTATAAGGAATATAACTTTAAAAAAATCTATTCTACTCTACAGGGTGGGTTGAATTTTTGCCAACGCCTTTAAGGTAAATTTTGCATAAATGTCTAGGTCAGAAAAGAGACAACCAAGTTGGAACTTTCACAGTTTCCAGCCTGTTTTACAAACAACTACTGAACGTGGAGCCTTTTGTAAAACATGTATAGGGCTGTGGGAGATGCACACGTGTTTCTTTAAGTGTGCAGCAGGAGCAACCATTTTCAAGCAAATGAAAAGGAACTCAGCACACAAAATTATGCATTGTCAAACACTAAGAATTGATTCCCATAGTACTCTGCTGTCTATAATTATGAAAAGCCACTATTGCAAAAGACCTCCAACATTAAGAAGTGTGAGAGTATATATAATACCAAACACAAAAGCACACTTTGTTTCAATTTGCTTAAATACAACCTAAGCACGCTAGTCGGTCATATTATGAGGAGACCTCAGTAAGGTGGTAAACTAACAGCTGTTTAAACGCTGCTTGTGCCTTCTCATTATTCAATCACTGGATCCAATATCATGCCTTTTTTATATAAACATTTAACAGTATTTTGTAGCGCTAAAAATGTGAACACTTATTTGCACAGACTGTTAAATCAGCAGGCCGCTGCTACAAGGCTCCACATACAAGGACGTCCAGTCCAGTTGGCAGAGCAGGTCCAACCATTAGGCAAACTAGGAAGTCGCCTAATCTGGCAGCTTCTGGGGTGGCAATAAGCAGGGCATTTAAAGCTAAATAATATATTTTGACAGATGACAAGGGGTGGGTGGGCATAAAGCCTAAAGGTTTCATAGAGCGCCAGCACCTTGCACCAACTCTGCGGTCAGCCCTGCCCTTTGCTGCCAACCAGAGCTCCTTGTAGGCAAATGTCCTGTGCCGGTGATTTTCAGTGCCATGCTTGGTGATAAACTGGACGTTTAGGATGTGGAGTGAAACTCATTAATGTGCCATTGCTCCAGCAAATGTGAATTTCTAAAGCAGTCAGAGGCTATGCACCAAACTCAAGTTGGGACTGGAAATTTGAATACACAGAGCTTTGTTTACCGCAGCAGTTTAATGATGGGATTGGACTTTCATGTATTTAGAGCCTTGTAACAGATAAGTGTTCAGATTTTTGGTTCTACAAAGTCTTTTTAAATGTTTATATAAAAAAGGCATTGTGTTAAGACCGGTGATTGAATAATGAGAAAGCATGAGCAGCGTTTAAACAGCTGCTAATTTAGCAAAACAGAATTAGGTATCAAACTAACATGCGTACAGTTGATATGTGCATAATTTTATGCATTTTTGAGACAATTTTATTTCACTGCATAAAACACTGCTTTGCATGCAGATGGTATTTAACATTGTCCTCCCTTTACAGAGCCCAGACAAAAAAGCTTAGTAGTTGGAATGGAAGGGCAGACTAGATAGATTTTTGGTTCTACAGGTACACATAGATTGTGAGCCCTTTGGGGACAAGGGAATATATCCAGTACCTGTTTGTAGTAATTACATAATGTAAACCGCTTTGATTGAAGGATAAGGCGGTATAGAAAACTGGTTAAATAAATAAAAATAGATAGGCCATATGGTCTTTATCTGCCATAACGTTTTCTCTGTTTCTAATTTAAATATTGCTAAGAATATATTTGGACATGTTAGAATGTATCCCTATAGTTAACTGCACTGAGATATTGCATTATAAGTGGTATAGTGGGCACTTCACATGCCCCATAATGCAGGGGTGCCCAAGATTCATCTGTAACACTGGGTGCAGCTGGGCATGGAGGAGTGTTTAGCCTCTAAGGTCCAGGCTGGGAGTGAACCTTGAGATGGGATCAAGCATTCAGCAGCTCAGAAGATTGACCCAAAATATTTCCACGTCTGCTACTGGGGCTGAGGCACCATAAGCTTTCATAGGTGTTTTTCTTATGTTTAACCCTCTTTCTTCTCTCATCTAGTACTCTACCACAGCAAGAATCCTTGGTCAGGGATCATAGACCATTGTTCAGTCTGCAGCCTGGCTTCAGTGTATCCTGAGTTTGTCTACTAAGTACTGCATTCCATTCCATGATGACGGACTCTTTATCTCTGATGCTGTGAATATATGTGGAAAAAGAGGCCGGGCTAAACCTCTCAGGAAGTATTCTTCTTGTATGCTGGTAGGTACTATTGGGTTTCCTCTTTTAAGCAATTAACTTTCTAATTGTTCCCATCTACTGACATTGAAGATCACTTCATGAGAGTCCATTGGTACACTGCTTGTGTTTAGCCTTCTAAAGTCACACTTTTGCTGTGTGGATCATGTTAGAGACTTGCTGCCTCTGGCTTCTACTGAAGTGTTCAAAACACTTACACCACATGTGCTTTTGGTAACATCTGCCTTGGAGAGAGGAACTGCCAGTAGAGGCTGAAATGTAGGATGTGCAGGAGATAGAAGACGAGGTGGATGCTTTAGAGGCAGCAAATGTACCTTAGATAAAAACAGACTGTGAATCATTTCAACGCCTGCGTACATAAAGGTAGGTGTGAAGCTGTATACACCATAGAGGTTTTGTCTTTAGATAGTTTGGGTATTAAGATGATTCGTTCCTGTTTAGCAGTTATAAGGTGCATTATATGCTTTTGAATTTTAAGTGATTCAGGTGGTGATATGCTCGAGACTGAGTAGGCCTATGCTGCATGAGGCACATCATGAACATTCCAGAATCTGTCTCTACCCTTTCTGTTCTATGTTTATTTATTTTTATTTATTTAAAAGGATTTCTATACCGCTTTATCCTTAAATCAAAGCGGTTTACAATAAACTCAAATATTTACAACTAACATGGGTAAGGATGCATGCAGGTGGGTATTACAATGGAGTTGCAGTACAACTATATACAAAATAAGATGATTACAAATTTATCTATATACAAAGTGAGAATAGATAATAGAGGATCACATGGGCAAGATAGGTTCAAAATAAGGGTGGAGGGGTTAAAAGGAAAGGGGATCAGGGAGCGGGGGGGGGGGGGGAAGAACATATGTATTATGCATCTGAGCCGGCTTTTAGGGGGGGTTAGGCAGTCTCTCCAAAGTGTTCAATATAGAGGGTGGTTTTAAGCATCTTCCAAAAGTCTTTAATATCTGAGGTGGCTCTTAGTTGGTCAGGAAGAGAGTTCCATAGGGCAGAAGCTGCGAGGGAGAATGATCTACCGGATGTGGTTTTGCTGACTCTGGAGAAGACACTGGGGGTTGTGATCATATTCATTGTGGGGCAGGGCCGGATTTACCTTGAGTGAGGCCCTACGCCAACAAAAATTGTGGGCCCCCAACAGGGGCGGCCCAAGGGGGGTGCGGGGCCTCATTTGCATAAGGGGCCTCATTTGCATAAATATTTGCATAATGTTACCATATACTAACTTTTAGTTATATACATGCACACAGGCACTCCACCTCTGCACTACCTGCATACCAATACAAAAATACCTCAATCCCGAACACATACACATACACTACCCTTGCACCGAAAACACACACACACTCACAAACATGTGCATGCCCTACCCCTGCCCCATACACACATACACGCATACACCCCACTCCCCATTGCTAATTGCCTTGCAGAATCGGGCCCATAATACAACATGGGTTATCATTAAAACATAACAAAACCATAGCAAAACAATAAATAAATATAAAAAGTATATGTAAAAGATGATCATCACATATGGACAAATAAATAAATATAAATGTATGTGTTAAAAGCCAAACTCATATGATAATCTAAATACTTATTATAAAACAATTACATTAAAAAAGTGTGGATTCAATGATATACAACCAATAAATAGCAAATAATTAAAATACAAAAAATGACATATATAAAAAAAGGAATCAAAGTTAATCTATTAAGAACAGACATGACAAAGAGCGCCTGTGTCAAAGAATAGTAGAAGTGCATAATTGGTAAAATATAAACCACAAAAACATCATAACTACAAAATAAATATATCAGTTTAAACACTCACCACCATTCAGAGAATGACACGGGTAAGCTCTAAAAACTGTTTGGGTGCGATTCTGACATCGATGGCCCGACCTTCTGTGCAGACGCACAGATGTAGCCGGGGTTCTGATCCCATGGGGAAACTCTAGCCCCACGGGATCAGAATCACAACCAGATTGAGCTTCCAAAACTGCTACACACTCGAGTCTCAAAAAGCAAAAAAAAAGCTGACTGCTGCTGCCGCGGCAGCATGGACCGTCCCGCGGGGCCCCCTCTGAATCCCTCCCTCCCTCCCTCCGCGACGGCTGAGCCCCTCCGTGCCGGCTTTGAGAGGCGCGAAGGAAGAGTGTCTCCCTCGCGTCTCTTTAAGCCCGCAGGGGCTGATGGGAAATCCCATCAGCCCCTGCGGGCTTAACAGAGACGCGAGGGAGACACTCTTCCTTCGCGCCTCTCAAAGCCGGCACGGAGGGGCTCAGCCGTCGCGGAGGGAGGGATTCAGAGGGGGCCCCGCGGGACGGTCCATGCTGCCGCGGCAGCAGCAGTCAGCTTTTTTTTTAAACTATACTAGTATTTACCTATACGCCAGTATTCAATTTTTGTGGGCCCTTGCCAGCTGTGGGCCCTACGCCACGGCGTAACTGGCGTATAGGTAAATCCGGCCCTGTTGTGGGGCACCTCCTGGGTCTGGTGCTCGAAATGGTGATGATGAGAGTCTCTAGACTGTTTGTAGAGATGCTTTGTCAGATTTTGAATATGTTTATAATGTTTTGTACTTGATGCAGGAGCTAATGGGGAGCCAAGATGGGAGTGATGTGGTTGTGCTTCGCAGATCCAGATACGAGCAGCTGTGTTCTGTGCCATCTGTAGGGGACAGAGCGATTGCTTAGGTAGACCAAGGTATATGTGACATTGCAGTATGTTTTGTTCAATTGTAAACTGCACTGATTTTAATAGCGCGGTATATAAGAAAAGTCAATAAATAAAAAAATAATAATAAATATGGGGTTGCAATAATCCAAGATAGGGGTGATACTGGCTTGGCATATCATTCAAAAGTGTTCAAGGCAGAGGAGTGGTTTGAGCCGTCTGATGATCCTCATCTTGAGATATACATTCTTGGTGGTTTTGCTAAAATGAGATTGAAGATCAAGGTTATTGTCAAGTATTACACCAAGGTATTTCACTTCTGATTTCATTTGTATAGTAGTGTTGTTCAGGCTGATTGCTGGAGAGGGGGTAAATCCATGGTTTCTTGTGACGATGAGAACTTCGGTCTCGTTGTAGTTGATCATTAGATTGTTTTGAGTTAGCCAGCGCGTCATTTCCTCAAGACAATTTGATATTTTTGTGTAATCCGGTTTTGCGAGATTGATCGGAGTGTAAATCATAATATCATCTGCGTAAATGATGTAGTGGATCTTGTGGCTTTTGATGATGGAGCAGATTGGTTGGATATATATGTTGAACAAGAGTGCAGAAAGAAAGGAACCTTGTGGCATGCTTTGTTTTGCTGTGAATGGTGGGGAGGTATTGGGGCCACATTTGATCTGAAGTTGCCTGTTTGTGAGGTAAGAATTGAACCATTTTGTTGTGGCATCATGCAGTCCAAGCTCTTCTTTTCAGTAGGATGCTGTGCGAGATCATGTCAAAAGTGGAGGTGATATCTATGAAGATCAGGACACCCATATTGATGAGATCTATAACTCTGAACAGGTTGTCAAATAGGAATAAGAGAAGGGTTTTGATGCTGTGGTTTGGTGGAAAGCCGTGTTGGTGAGAGTTCAATTGTGCGTGAGAGTCAATATGGTCTTGGAGTTAGCGTTGTACAATTTTTCCGATGATTTTCGTTAAGAAGGGTAGGCTGCTGGTATGCCACCGGGTCCGATTTACTTAAGGAAGAGTTCTTGGGTATTGGCCAGACAGTCGCAAGCTTCAGGGCATTTGGCATGGTACCTTGGGTAAGGGATTGGTGAACAATTCTGTGTATGAGTTAACTTAGTTCCTCTTTTGATGATTTTATCCAGGCTACCGGGCAGGGATCTGTGGGTGCGGTGCTTGTGTTGAACATGGAGATAGTCTGGGTTATCTGCTCAGCAGATGGGACGCTGAACTTTCCCCAGATCCGAATGGGTTCTGAGGGTTTGGTATTCGGGTTTTTTTGGGGGGCGATGTAAATTTGGATTGAAGAAAATCAGTGAAGGTCTGTGGTTGAATTAACACATCTTCCTTCTGACTAGCATCTTCAGTGAGGTTACAAACTAATTCAAATAGTTCTCTTGGTCTATTGGCTGATTTTAGTATGAGGTTGGTGTAGTATTCTTTTATTCCGTTGATTGATAAGGTTATTATATTCCTTTTGCTCGCTTTGATAGAGATCTTTGTTAGTTTCAGACCTATTCCATCTCCAATGTCTTTCAATTCTTCATAGAACTCTCTTAGCCTTACGTATGTCATATGAGTACCAGGGGGCTGATTTGGGCTTGATATCTTGGGATTTTGGATTGATTGTCTCCGGAACTTTTGCTGCTGTAGAGATAATCATATTCCAGTTCTCAATTAACTTATCTAGGTTTTTGGAGTCACTGTTCAACTTAGGGAGGATTTCTTGGAGGAAATGGTCCTTTTTGAAGCTATTGAATTGTCTACTGGGTTGGTTCTGTTCTTCTCGTACATTTAGGTTGGGGATCTGTAAGTCTATTCTTATTATGTAGTGATCCAACCAGAGTACTGGTGTAATTATGGGGGTGGTTAAGGAGTTCTGGTCGATTAGTTGGTTGGGTACACAATGAGGTCTGAACATAAGAACATAAAATATGCCATACTGGGTCAGACCAAGGTCCATCAAGCCCAGTATCCTGTTTCCAACAGTGGCCAATCTAGGTCATACGTACCTAGCAGTTTCCCCAAAAGACACAGGTTCCGCAATGCTTGTACTGGGTCAAGCATTGATATTCTGGGTCCCTTCTTAATAATGGTTTATGGACCTTTCCTCCAGGAACTTGTCCAAACCTTTTTTAAACCCAGCTACACTAACAGCCTTTACTACATCCTCCGGTAACAAATTCCAGAGTTTGATTACACGTTGAGTGAAAAAATATTTTGGAGAGGATCTGTGTCTGTGAGTGGGGGCAGTAATAAGTTGGGTATACTGGAGTGAGTCCATAGCTGTTAGGAAAAATTCATCTTCTTTGGTTGGGGCTCATTTGAGATTAAAGTCACCAAGAACTATCAGAGGTTTGTGTGGATGGTTGATTGCACAGACTGATTCAAGTGTAGAGGATAGTTTGTCAGAGGTAGCTTAGGGTGCCCTGTAAGTGAGATACAAGGCTAAGTGTATGTTCTCAATGATAGTTGTGTTGCAATGGAGAAAGCTTTCAATGGATGTGATCTTGAATCATAGTTTGATTCTTGCCAGGATCAGAACTCCTCTGCCCTTCCTACAGTATGTTTGTGTGGGCAGTTGAAGGCTGAGTGTGTGGTGGGTGTGAGTTTCTTGAGGGGAATATTGTTAGTGGGAGCCAACCATGTTTCAGTGATGCATGAGACATCTGTTTGATATGTCTCAATGTGATCTGCCAGGGTACTGATTTTGTTTCTGAGAGATTTGGCATTGATTAACTCTAAGCTGATTGACAGTTGCCAATGGCTGCTAATGTGTGGCTTGTGTGGGGTTGGAGTGGAGCTGGAGCTTATTCTGGTAAGGTTTCTCCATCTAGGCCATTTGTGTGCTACTTGCAAGTTTGTGTAGTATGGGGGGTGTAATGCCTAGGCAAAGAGTTGGCAGTAATATCATGTTTTTGGTGGGTGGGATGGATTGTGTGTGATGTAGGAGGAAGTGCATGAGGAGGATAGTGGCAGGTAGGTAATTTGTAGTTATCATTGTGGATACTCATTGTGGGTAATTTACCTTGTCTCGCGCTGATGGAATTAGTTCCTTCATCAAAGTCAACATGTCCATTTATTGATGAGTCATCAGACAGTTGCTTTGTAAATGGAGGATGTAGTACTTTATAAGGTGAAAAGTTGTGGCTGCAATTGGGTTTTGTGGCTGTCGTTAGCTGAGCAGTGTTAGACGCGATGAACTTGCTGTCTGGGATCCCCGTCTCTGTGCCCCGCCTAAGGGCCACGCCAAAGGGCCCTCAGGTACCTAAGGGCCGCCAGGCGCGGCGCGGCTGGTGGCAGTCAAATTTAAATGTGTCCAACTGCACCGATTGGTTCAGAGCTGCAGAGCGGGGAGATAGCAAGTTTCACACTCCATTGCTCGACCCCGGTCAGGGGAGGCTTGTAGATTGTGATGGTGGTGAGTTCCTGTTGCTCAGTACAGTACATTACTGCAATGTCAGATCATCCTATCAAAGTAGGGGTGAAACAGAGGCATAAGTCTAATACTTTTACAAAGCAGAAGCATGTTCAAGAAAGGTATGTGACTCCCATGCATGTATTCTGCTTCAAGAGGGCTTAGAGTGAGGCAAAGTGTGCAAAATGTATGACACCTGTCTTACATAGTAATACATTTCATTATACCAGAACCATTTGGCCCACGTTTAGGATGGTAGCTTCAGTTATCTCTCTTTGCCTTACTACCATCATCTGTGCTAACAGGCTTCTCCCAGTTATCAGTCGTACCAGCTTAATGTCTGCAGGAGATTGATTCATATTTTTTTTGCTGTTGACTTGATAGTGTAACCAAGCAGTTCTACTGGCCACTGTAGGTGATGCCCCCCTTCAATTATAACTGCAAATATACAAAAGCTTTACAGCTGATTCCTGGCTGTTTGCCACTGCCATCTTACCCGCGCTATATTGCTACTCCATGGAAGTCATTTCTGTTGGCCTGATTTGGTCTTCCACTTCAAGTAAATTGGCATATGCGATTTATTCCCATACCCCCCAATATTTGTCCGATCTTCTTCAGTTCCACACTCCCAGCCGGTCCCTTCACTCAATTCACATTAATCGACTTCACCTCCCCTCCTCAGCACGTACTCATCTTCAGTCCACTCGATCCTCTGCATTTTTCTTCACTGGCCCTGCCCTATGGAACTCCCTACCTACCTACCTCTGTTTGGAACCACATTACCAAACCTTTAAGACGCAATTGAAGACCCACCTGTTCAACGAAGCCTTCAACCTACCAGCTTCCCCTGTTTAGCCCTATGTTCTCCCCCTTATGTCCTTTTTTGTAGTTACATGAATGTTGTTCAACAAAGCCTCCAACTCACCCGTTACCCCTGGTTAACCCTATGTCCTCCCTCTTATGTCCTGTTTTGTAGTTACATAAAGTTGTATCTCTGTTTCTTGCTTTCCTGTCATTAATGTAACTTCCTTTCTTTTTCGGTGCCTCTGGCCCATTTCTTATATTTTTTTGAATTGTAAACCACCTTGGTTGTAATTTGAAAGGAGGTATATCAAGCGTAATAAACATAAACATAATAAAATGGAAATTACACTTACCTGGTAATTGATGTTCCTTGAGGGAGTACAGTTCAGTCCTCCACCACTGGGTAGTGCACCTCCTCCTGCAACATGGAGACTGGACAAGTCAAACTTGTGACATCACCGGGTATATCCTGCTGGTCTTCTCCCATGATCCCCCAGTGACCTACTGTCAAAGCAGACTCAAAGGAGCAAACAAACAACCAGTTAAAGTACTAAATACAAAGCTATGCTCAAACTTCAACTTTAAAATCACAGGGCCCCAAAAAGAAAGGCCGAAAACACCCTCCTCCATGCCCCTGTCCCCCTGCGCACCAAACAGCAGAAGACAGAGAGCTAGAAGGAAGGAGAACTAAGGAAGAGTATAGGCAGAAAAGGTTGCTCTCGCGATTACCTGCCAATCAGAGCCCGTTGCCGACGCTAGGATAAGAAAGTACACTCGGAACTGACGCCTTGCGTCTGAAACATCCATCCCCGGGCGGGAATGAGGACTGAACTGTACTCCCTCAAGGAACATCAATTACCAGGTAAGTGTAATTTCCATTTCCTTATCGGTCCTACAGTTCAGTCCTCCACCACTGGGATGTACCAGAGCAGTATATTTAATTGGCTTTTTATACCGCCTTATCATACAATCAAAGCTCGGCCCCTAAACGAACAGAGCAGGCACCGACCCCAGCCCGCTCCTCACGTCAACAGGCGGTAAGCCAACCAGGAAGACACGACCGAGAGCCCACTTGGATCCTCTTCACTGGTGAAAACAGCACAGAACTCTGCCCCAAGCAGCGCTAGTGCTTCAGAAAGACAAACTCGCCATCGCAAACACACTGAACGCCCTAGAAACAGACCTACTGAGAAGGCTACCGGAGCTACGCCTGAAAAATCCGCTTGAGCTCCCCCTTGGCTCTCGACCCCACCAGGGTGTCAAGTGTTAGCAACCGCTGCTCTCCCGCAGAACCCACCTCCACGGAGGGACAGGCAGCGAAGAGACCTCCCAGAAAGCGACGGAACCTTCACCTAAGGTCCAAGAAACACAGGTTACAAGCAAAGTGTTCTTGCGTAAGTCCCAAACCGACAACTAGACAGGCACAGCCGGATTCCACGAGGGAGAACGGAACCGAGGTCCATCCAGACAGAGGTGGGAAGCAAAATGAGGGAAATGGAAAAACCACCAGCGTCAAACACCCTATTTGTCACACCTCTTAAGGGCTTTATTCTTTGCAACACAAAGTAGCTCTACAGCTATGTCCTGGACCAGTTGGAGTCTTTTTAATTGAGAATGTGGAATGCAGCTAAGCAATGAGTTGCAATAAACCAAGCGTGATCCACCAAGGGCATATAAGAGGGTGTCAAGTGCCCCAGAGTCCAGCGTTGTTTCAGAAGATGTGGAGTCTTACATGGTGTGACAAAAAAGAAAGGAGACTCTGGTAGCCATGCCCACGACGCAATGCCAGTAGGCCAACCGCTTACATCACCTGGATATGCCCTCCGGAATTGGAGGAACCATGCAGAAGTAGCAATCGCCGACGTGATCCATGGGCCCTCTCCAGATCATTGGAACCGCAAAAGACTTTGATGGTCTTTTCCCATCCATCCACAGCCTGAGATCTGCTACACATGTATTGCAGCATATGTGTGGCGCCTAGCTTTTATCCTGATCTTTTATTCTGCAGCCAAAATATAAATTGTAGACTTTCTGAACCGCCACAGTCATATGCCATTTTTGTGATGTAAAAGTCACATCACCACAACTAGAGCAGAAATTATCTGCATGATTAACACCAGTACGAGGAATCGCCAAATATGCTGTGAGTGACCTATCGGTATAAAATAAATATGTCTTTTTTTTTTTTTTTTTACTGTCAAACGAGGCAAATTTAAGTAGTGACTGCATCAACTGGTTTTGGACAGTTATTTTGATTGGTTGCAAGTAAAGATTATGCAAGCTCACGCAAATGTTGCAGAATACACTGGTAATGGTCCCCACTGACTAATGAAGAGCACATATCTTAGCAACCAGACCCAGTCGGCCATTTTCACTATGACCTCTGAAAGGCATAGAATGGACCGGGCCACGGCCCCGTACCAATGCGTCAATGCTATCCAGTAGCCTCATATGTTCTCTGCTAAACATTGACCCGTCGCCGCAGACTGACAGGTCGCCATGAGGTCCAATATGGGCTGACCGCATCTGAGCACACGCGGCGTGCACATCGCCTGATGCAATCTCACTCCTCCGGCAAACACTCAGACCCCGCTAAGGACATTCGCCACCACAGTGTCCCCACCGAAACGCAGGCCGCCAAGGCTTCAACCGCGCACGCTGTCCCTTCGCTCGGGCCACCCTGACCACCCGACCGACTCCACCCTGCCGATCGAAATAGGCCACCATCCCGGAGATCTCAGACAGCACCTACAGCGCTCGATCCGCTACCGTGTCCGCGAACGCCTGCCACGGCTGACGTACCGCGTACCGTTCCAGTCAGACAATGGAACACTGGGCGTGCTGCGTACACTAAAACGCCTTGTACATAAAGGATCCCCAAAATGTAGCTGAGTCTAACCACGCTCCGGCCAAGCTGCCGGAAGAAAGGGACAGAACCTTATAAAAAAGAAGTGGGGACAATTAGGAAGGCTTTCCTGTTTGATTATTCTTTTTTTTTTTTTTTTCCTTTTTACAACTCCATAAGGGCCACAAGGCACACAACCGAACAGGGCATTGCCCAGAGAACGCAAGGCCCCTCCTCCAGGCTGACTCCACATCCACAGCCTAAACCGGCAGTCACCTTGGCTGATGCCGAGCAGCGCGGAAGCCAACTTGTAAGCCCAGCATATGAAGTATGCCTACTAGTACAGCATTCCAAAATGGAGGGACATGTAACCGAACGGCTTTGAATATGACCCTACAGATATCCCGCGCTTGCTCCAAGACAAGCACTGTGCAGCCTACTGGTCTTCTCTGAGCACCGCCACGACCCAAAGACCTAAACCGGCCAGCAAAAGACGACGTACGCTGGGCCCGAAGGAACCTGGTTGAACGGATCCCAGCACTCCCTGTATCGTTAGTATCGGAGCCTCCCCCCAAGGACTCAGCCCTGGCTGGAACCAGCTGAGCATAACTCCAGGCCCTGCGGCGAGCCCCCACGAAGAAGTGGGACGCAACGATGCCTTGAGGAAAGGGAAGGCGCAATGGGTGAAGCAAGTTGCTAGCCGACCAAGGGAGTAAACCCCACACACGCACCTCAACGGAAGGACGGAAGAACCGAGGATTCTGGTCCCACAGGTGCGCCTGCTAGCCTTTAACAACATACACCTCCGCAGGTACAAAAAACTTAAATTGTGAGCACCTTCAGGGGTAAGGGGAATAGACGACAGCCTCCGACTGTGGACCACCTTGTCTTGCACAACAGACAGCAGCACCCCACCAAACAAATGATTGGGAATATATGACCTCAGAACCCCAAGGCAGAGGTAAAACAGTAGAATGTGCAGTGGACGTGAATTTCCAGATCTGCCAGCCCCCCTGCCCACATTGAGAAGAGGCAGAGAAGAACTGGACCGGCGGATCTGGAGGGGTGCCTCCTGGACAGCCGGGCCACCGAAGGGAAAGCTGATGACTGAGGCCCAAACTCCTCAGGATGGCCCCGTCTTGCATTGGCAACCCCATGCAACACCATGACAACCCCGCTCACGATATCCCAAGCGATCTCTGTCATTGCTGCAACAATCACCTGAGCATGAGATCACAGACGGAACACGGACATGCAGACGCACTCAAGGAGAGTGCACCTAAGAAGTATGAGCCTATCCAACATCCAGCACCACATGTCCAGGTGTCCCACTCCTGTCACCCAAAACACAGGACGCTTGAACCTAGGTGACCGTCATAGCAAAGACAGGGAGGCCTGACTGCCGCTATCAACTCTTCCAGGACCCTGGAACACTAAGCCCCGGACTGTGCCATCCAGCAACACTTCTCACGATCCCCAGCAGGGGCCTTTCCCCAGATGGCCCAGATGGGCAGTGTTCCCGCCAAATGGGCAAGCTGCGCTCTGATAACATAGTGCAGAAAACCAAATCAAAGTGTCTTAACCTAGCTAATTTTTGTCTAATAGTGATCATTCATAATATCAACCAGGCTCAATCATAACATTAGTATTAATGATCTCTAAAGATTGAAGAGTTACTAATGTAACACTAATTGTTGTTTTTTTTTTTTTTTTTAAAGAGCTTCAAAGGCGATCTTGGAAACTACAGACCAATGAATCTGAGTTCAGTGCCAGTTAAATGATAGAACTTGTTCTGAAAAGCAGCACCAAGCTGTCTTTTCAAAGGGTTAATAAACATGTGAGTAAGCCAAATGATATGTATCTGGATGTTTTAGAAGGTACTTGACAAAGCCCCTTATGAACTTCTCCTGAGGAAGGAGATGATGTGCTATTATAGAATGGGAAATGGATCAAAAACAGGAACACAATAGAACTAAATGGCCAGTTTTCTCACAGGAGACCCGTAAATAGTGGAATGTCTCGGGATCTGCACTGGAACTGGCATCTGGTAACATCTACTGCACTGAAATGATCTGGAAAAGAGATCAGCAAGCATGGCGATCAAATTTGCAGATGGCATAACGACATTTAGAGGCTGTCTGCACAATTTCCAAGCGTATAAACATGGAAAAAGCATCCTTATGTAAATGACAATTTCAGAAAGGGCTCAATTTGCAGGTGGTTGTGCCGCCGATGACCCTGAATGGCCAAATCCTAGCACGGAAACCTGCTGCTGACAGACGTCGCTAACTGCCAGAATGCAGACAAAGGTAAAGGCACCCCCCAAGAAGTAAAACCCAAACCAATCACATTGCATTCAAAGAACTATAAACTATCATGAAATTAAAAGGAAATTAAAATTAAAAGTAACAGCAAAAGGAAGTCCTTATCTGGGTGTAGCGGCGTGGAACAGCGTCGTCTGCTCAAACGTGGGGCTGCTCCGCTCTCCGCCACGAGGCCTCAGCCCTGCCGAGATAATAGCGCCAATCCGAAGCAGGCCCGTTTGGCGCCAGACACCACAGAGGCGGCAAGAGCTCAGAGCCCCTCCATGAGGACTCGAGAGACTCCCTTGTGGCGTCGGGATGCAGCAGTTACCCCGCTGTAGCTGCGGGGTGAAGAGCTGTTCAGACACGCTGCTGCCTCGCGCCACCAGAAGTAGCAGACGCTGCGAGCCCCGGCCCACCGGCTAAAGAACCTCGAACGGCCTGAGGCTCCCGCCGCGATGGGAATCTGCCGCATGGACACTGCCAAAATGCAGGTGTTCCACAGAGCTCTGCCCCGTACAGTCCTGGGGGAGAGATCATCACCGGGCACAGAGACCGAAGAATCCCAAGCAGAGAGGCTAGCTGGCAACGTGAACTTTGAAAAGGGACAGAACCCCCCTTTACACTAAGGCAGACTAGGTGAAAATAAATAAAGTAAAAGTAAATGAAATTAAATGAAAATGAAAATGAATACAATTTACAGGATTACACCTAAAGAAGGGCAAAAGAAATGCAAGGTAAATCAAATCCTGACTAACTGCTCCTAAACTGCTTCTCAAGTGAGCCCAGCACCTAGGCTCACTACGTCCTCATGCTGCATGGAGACTGGACACACTGGGGGAGCATGGGAGAAGACCAGCAGGATATACCCGGTGATGTCACAAGTTTGACTTGTCCAGTCTCCATGTTGCAGGAGGAGGTGCACTACCCAGTGGTGGAGGACTGAACTGTAGGACCGATAAGGAACCACGATTCAGGATCCCTATTTCTTTACCCTTCATCTACTCTTATCATTGCTCTATGTATCTGTCTCAAACTTTCTTGAATTCCTCCATTGTCTAGCAGCTACCAGCTCTGTTAGTCTCAACCCAGCCCTCCAAGACAGGTGGATTTTCAGGATATCTGCACTAAACATGCATGAACTATGTTTTCATGCACTGCCGCCAGTCTATGCAAATATGCATATCTAATACATACTAACTGTAGATTCCCTGCAAACCAGAGTAGTTTGGTGTATTCTGAGGACTGAGTTAAAAACCCTGCACTACAGGTTCAGTGAAAAGACATTTATCAAGCCTAATCCAGATCCTGGTTGTCCAATTAGTGATCTAGAGTAGACTTGGTAAATGCCTCTAATAGTATACTTGTAGACATGGTTTCGCAAAATTTCTGGCAAATGAACATGATAAAAGGTTTTTGACGTAAAGTAAGCTTTCAGAACAGAAGTCAATAGATTCAGGTAGGGTTTTCCATAGAGTCTAAGAAAAATCAAGCTTTGGACCAATCAGAAACCAGGAACAAAAAGCACCAGAAACACAAGACACAGTTAAGAGTAGGCTGGCTAGAACTGGACTTCTAGGACCCTTAATAACCTATCTTGGAAAATGCCTTCTAACCCAAACTGCTTCCTAAACCAAAGGTCACTGGTTCAAGCCCAAGCCATAGACAAAATAAAAATAAAAATGTGGCTGTTTCTAAAAATAGTTGTATGGAAACCTCTAGTAAACATTTAGCTATTTTTTGTTGTTTTTTGTTTTAGTTTGGGCAGCAGTCACAGCCACCTCTTAATTAACAAAATTGTCCTGAAATGAAAATTTATCAAAACAAAAATGAAACAAAATGAAAATTTATAAAGGCAAAATGACCCCCCCCCCGCAAATGGCATAGGAAACTAAACAAAACAAATTTTTTTTGCCTCTACATCCCTAGTATCAAGCAGGGTGGGCTATGGGTGGGGATATATGGGCCTGGGTGCCTGGGGGTGGGAGGGTCTGTGTGTTTGATTGCCTTGTGTGTGCTGGTGCCCATGCTTTGGGTTGTGGGGGGAAGGGAGAGACGGGAAAAAGCTGGATAAGCATAGGTACATTCTTAAAAAAAAAACTAAATAAAAGCCTTGAATGTTGGGAGCACTTGAATTAGAGAGTCATTTCCTATGTTTATTTTGTCTGCATCCGCTGCTGAGGTTTTTCAAATTACTATTTGCTGTGTTTTGTTTTACCTGCTGCTATTTTGGTGTTCTGTGGCAATAAACAATTTAAATGTAAATTAAATTAAATATTCAGTTAGTAATGAGATCCATCTTTTATAAATTATGACTATACTGTATTACAGGATTTAGTGATTGTTAGGTTGGACTCGGGGCAGGCCCGTCCTCTAGGCAGACTATGTGACCGCCTAGGGTGGCTGACCCTGGTGGGTGGTACGACTCTGTTTTGAAAACGAAAACACATACATGCCGCCACTTTCAAAATGGAGTTGTGCTGCTACCCCGTCCCCCTGAATCCATCTTCTCATCTTGCGGTGGTGGGGAGGGAGCGGGGGTAGCAGCGGTATGTGTGTGTGTGTGCTGCCCACCACTGCCTCCTCCCCTCCCCACTGCCGGAAGATGAGAAGCTGGACGGGGGGGGGGGGGGGGGGACGGGGACGATGGCAGGGGGAGGGAGGGGGCAGCGGAGGTAACTTCTGCCTGAGGTGGTAGAAACCTTTGGACCAGCCCTGGTTAGACTATTGAAACTCTCTACTTTTGGGAGCCTCTTACTGTTCAAACAAGTTGCGCTAATAATTCCAATGCTGCTGCCAGGCTACTGGCCCGATGTGCCTTTCACAAACGTGTTGCAACATATTTGTAATCTCTGCATTGACTGCCTATGGTCTGGCATATACATATTAAAATCCTTGTTTTGTTGTTTCATTCCTTACATGACATGGCCCCTTGTTTATTTACAATCATGAGTACAATTTCAGGCTATATCTAGTACACTGTGGTCTTCTGACCCAGGACTGTTAGATGTTTCCCCAGTATGACAGGATCAGTGAGAGATGACCTGCAATTGTGCAATCTCAATAGCTGGTCGATACTTATGAAATTTGCTGCCACTGCATTATGGCAGGAACATGACTTGCTGTCTTTCCATAAAACAAGTTAAGACTTATTTCTTTAGTCAACCTTTTCCTGATTGATTTATGTTGTATTTGTGATATTATGTGATAGGGGTGTGCATGGTCAAAAAAAGTTCAGTTCGTGCACATTTAAAATGGTTTTTTCCCATATTTGGGCAATTTTCTTGTTCATTTCACATATTATTTCTTAAGGGTGCATTTTATCTGTGCTAGAACTTTAAGTGTGCAAATTGACTGTACGCACAAGAAGTTGTAGGTATATGTGCTTATAAGCAATTTGCACACAGGCCTAAACAGGCCAAAGAGCTCACAAATGCATATATCTAGCACATGTATCTGTACTGTGTGTGATGAATTGTTCCCTGGATTATACAATTGGCTTATTTGGATTTTTGGGCTATAAAAATATTCAAAAATAAATATGTATGAGACAGATTTGCATACAATGGAGTACATGAAAATTTCTTATGCATATTCATTGTGGACATCCTGAACAGTAGACTGCCTAGCTGTGTCCCAAGGAATATTTTCAGCTGTGAAGCAATGCATTAAAGTAACCTAGTAACCTAATAGATGGCAACAGCAGTAGCCATATGGTTAGAGCAATGAGTTGAGGTCAGGCAAGTCAGCTACAAATCCTACTGCTACTCCTTGTAATCTTGGAAATATCACTTCACTTCGCTCTCCATTACTTCCAATACAAACTTTGACTATACACCCTTTGGGGACACGAAAATACCTACTGTTCCTGAATACATCTCACCTCGAGCTACCACTGAAGAAGTTGTGAGCAAAATCCCTTTTCTATCCAATTATTTTGTTCCCACTACCAAGAAAATGTCTTAGCTGCCAGCCGCAGAGTATGACTGTTTCTGTATCCAGAAGAGTCTTTTTCGGCTTCTTCTGTGGAACCCCCACCATCTTGGGTAGGTGGGCATACAAGATATCTTTGGGATCCTTACACTAAAGTATGCTAAGAAGTTCATTTGTATTTTAAGATGCAGTAACATAATGGCTACCATACCTTAAAAAAGATGAATGTGATAAAAACCTATGTCAATTGCTTAACATGCGATGGAGCGAGCACTGGACAGATTATGGACAGAGTGGATATGAAACGTGCATTGCAATTAGCAGGCTGTCAATTCTGCAGTCAGCACAGGGGCACTTAATGTCACCTTAAGAGACTGCAACTGAACTTAATGTGCAGTAAGGAACCTTTCTGTGCAGTAACTGTAGGGGACATGCTTTGCACGCCGCTGACAGCGCTTGGTCTTTGCACTTACTGCGCATGGGGTTTTGCTCCTAATGCATGGTAAATGCAAAAACTTATCAAGGTCCCCTTCATTCCTTTCTGCACCTCATCCTTCTCATATCTCACCACAAGGTTCTCTAAAACTCTATTGCCCTTCTCAGACAGAACCAGCTAGGTGAGCATTTCTGCCAGGGCTTCTAATTATTACAGTACTTGCAGCCTATCAGAAGACTCTTCAAGACACATACAGCCTGATTCCACCCTGTACATCCAGGCCCTCTGTGCGCCCAGTCAAAACCGGATGCATAGAGGGATTGTGTGCAATTCTGGTCGCCGTATCTTAAAAAGGATATAGCGATTTTAGAAAAGGTTCAGAGAAGAGCCACCAAAATGGTAAAGGGGATGGAAGGATACTCCTATGAAGAAAGGCTAAAAAGGTTAGGGCTCTTTAACCTGGAAAAGAGACGGCTGAGGGGAGATATAATAGAAGTCTATAAATTAATGAATGGAGTGGAACGGGTAAACGTAGATCGATTGTTTACCTTATCAGAATATAGAAAGGCTAGGGGACATGCAATGAAGCTACAGGGTAAACTATTTAAGACTAATAAAAGAAAATATTTTTTCACTCAACATGTAATCAAACTCTGGAATTTGTTACCGGAGGATGTAGTAAAGGCTGTTAGTGTAGCTGGGTTTAAAAAAGGTTTGGACAAGTTCCTGGAGGAAAGGTCCATAAACCATTATTAAGAAGGGACCCAGGATATCAATGCTTGAACCAATACAACCATTGTGGAATCTGTGTCCCTTGGGGAAACTGCTAGATACATATGACCTAGATTGGCCACTGTTGGAAACAGAATACTGGGCTTGATGGACCTTGGTCTGACCCAGTATGGCATATCTTATGATCTTATGTTCTTATGTTCTTATGAGGGACTTGCGATTCTGATCCCGCGGGGCATGTCTAGCCCGCGGGATCAGAATCGCGAACAGGCCTATACGTGCTGGCCGGGACCGCGATTCCGTCCATCCTGCACGTACAGGTCCTGCCCGACTAACTTTCAGGGCAGTTCAATGGAGCCGCAGCGCCATGGCATCCAGTTGCCATGGCACTGCGGCTCCATTGAAGAGTAGCGAGCCCCAATTTCCCCACAACCCGACCCCCGATCTGGCTTCCTAAGGCTAGGATCAGGCTGCAGGGAATGTCCTCGGCCCCTTCTGCCCCATCCGCGCCCAGGGCCCACCGATCCCTGGCGACTAGGAGAAGTTATTCCATCTCAGAGGTGAAATAACTTCGCTGTTCAAGTCACCGGCCCCGGACGTACAGGGCCGACCCGACTGCCCACTGTCTGCCCTAACATCACCCCAACAACACCCCTTTCCCACCCCCGTCTAACTTCCCCGTAAAAGACTATTCGGGCCACAGGATGGGCCCCTTGGGACATCTAAATATAAAGCCATTTATGCATTCATCCTGTACCAGCTAAATCATCTATTTAAAAACTGTTTTGACTGGCCTTTCAAAAAGTTCCAATACAAATGTCATACTTATTTTAGTTTTAACAACTTATTGTAGATCTTGGTGAAAATGTTTTAGGTCCTATTTATAGTGAAGGGGGATATTTTCATAAAACGCTTTATGGGGATAATTTTATAGCAGGGTACCTATGTTAAATGGGCAGGAAAGTACCTATTTCATAAAAACACAAATGCCTATGTAACCTTTATGAACTACTAGCCCTTGGTTCGCTGTGAGGGTTTGTGCGCATCATTAATGCTGAGAGCTAAACTGTCAATAGCTTAACTACTCGCAGGGTCTCCCAAGATGGACAGGTCTCAGCTGAGGTGCCAAACTAAGACAAACCACCCATCTGGGCAGCAGCAGAATGGCACGGTGTTGGCGGTGGAAGATCACATTTCTGTGGCATAGTCTCCCAGTGTAGGTGGTAGAGATGAGGACAGTATCTGAATTCAAAAAGCATGGGACAAACACAGAGGATCTCTTAAGGAAAAAAGGGGACTGTTGTAGTGGTTGATATGGAAGGGCAAACTAGATAGGCCATGTGGTCTTTTTCTGCCATCATGTTTTATGTTTCTATGTAACAACACTAGAATAATCTGCATGGAAGAAAGGCCTGGCAATTTACTTCTTTATCTTGCCACAAAAGCCCACTGGATAGTCACAACAAAAGAAATCGCACTATAGGGCTGGATGATGAGAACCCCAGGTCGGAAGGTACTCAACTGGCTACTAAGGATGAGCTGAAGACTTATCAGAGTAAAGCCAGCATTTATGATTTGGTTGGATCAAAGCCCTTGGGACATCTGACTGATGATGTAGCTGCGCATGAAATGAAAGTCAAAAGCTGCAAAGATGTCTTACATATTGGGACATGGAATGTACGAAGCATGAACCAAGGGAAGTTAGAGGTGGTCAAGAATGAAATGGAATGTGTACAACTCGATCTGTTGGGTGTCAGCGAAATGAAATGGACTGGCATTGGGCACTTTTCATCTGATGATCACATGGTCTACTATACTGGAAATGAAAGACAGAGAAGAAATGGTGTTGCCTTAATAATTAAAAAGAAACTTGTAAGTAATGAAATACTTGGATCAACAATCAAAGAAAGGACAAGTAGTCAAGAAATCCAATGATGCATTGCTCTTGGCAGAATGGCTATGAAGGAACTAGACAAGATTCTCAAGAGCAGAGATGTCTATCTCCATACAAAGATTTGACTTGTCCAAGCCATGGTATTTTCAATAACAGCATATGGATGCAAAGGTTGGACAGTGAAAAAGATAGGCAGGAAGAAAATTGATGCCTTTGAATTATGGTGCTGGCGATGAATACTGTGTATATCATGGACTGCCCAAAGAACAAACCAGTCAGTACTTAAGGGGATCAAACCTAAGCTTTCCTTGGAAGCTCAGATGACAAGACTTTGCCTTTCATACTTTGGACACATCATGTGAAGAGAAAGATCATTAGAGAAGGACATCATGTTTGGCAAGGTAGAAGGTCAATGCAAAAGAGGAAGGCCAGCAAGGAGATGCCACTCTATTAACAATGAGCCGCCTAACTGAAGACTGAACATAGTTTAGGTCAACTATCCAGAGGGTTGCAGTGAGTTGACACCAACACAATAGCACTTAACAACAACACAGCACAAATCAAGCAGCAACAGTCCCTACATTGGAGGCATGGATATTACGCCTGCTTGAGAGCAGGTCTAAAAGTCAGTGCATAATTTACACACATCAGTGCGCATTCTATAAAATACATGTGCAAATTGTAACACTGAACATGTTCCATTCATACTTTGCCCTGTGCCTGCCTACCATACAGGTTACTTGAGGGTTTGTGCTGTGTGAACCTTTAGACTTGATCTAATATTCTAAGATCCCATTTACACATGAAAAATGCTGTTTTATGCCTGAAAGTGGTTTATAAAATTACCCTCCCCCTCCTGTGTAAAAGAACTTTTTGAAAATTCCCATCCATAAGCAAAGGCCTAGTTCTTCAACGCATGCACGTTTGTCTGCGTTTTTTTTAGTCATTTCTTGGATGGAAGTTAGGCCAGAGGAGACAACAGTGTGCACAGCACAGCTACACGTGTTCCATCAGTAAAACAGTGCTTTATCTGCTGAACCAGGCTTTTACAAAACTACCCACCCTATATGCAGGTAAAGTTATATTTACAATACTATTTTGTGGAACACTTTTACTGCTGTAGGGGACGACATTCCTGGGAAAGGGGATGGACAGGGTTTGGAACTACACACTTACTTTTGAAGAATTTTCCGAAGTATGTCTATATTTTTATTCAGAAAATATCTGCACAAATTAACAGATGTAAAAACATTTCCTGTGATAATTTTCATGCTGCATACTTTTCACCACAGCAGGCAGTTACAAAATGACCTTCTTAGTTATAAAAAGACATTTAGCAATGCACTTTCTAATTGATGCATGACAGACTACAGCAATAATCACTGGTTTGTAGTTCAGTACTTTCTTTGACCCTGGTCTGGACTTTATTGCCGCAGAATGCCTTGCTTAGTTATCCTGGCCATTTGCTTTCATATGCTGTTTCTTTTCAGTGATAATTTCAGTCCCAGTTGTTTTATTTTGTTGCCGTAAGTCTGTGGCAGAATTTTCCAAGTAACGACATTTCAAACATACAAGATTTTTCCAATCAGAAGACACAGGTGGATTATCTAAAAAGGTGACTTTTGACACAAACATAGAATAAAGAAAGAAAATAGGTTAAAATAAATGACAAATATAATTACAAATAAAAGGAAGGGAAATTCTCAGTGATTTTTCAGGGTAAATAGACTCTCTGAAAACTGCCTGCCCTGTATGAAGGTGAAGTATGCATAGGGGCCAAAAATGCAAAAGGATGCATGCCGCTGTCACCTCCGGCCTAACCTGGGCTCTAAGTCTGACTGCTTTTCCCAAGGAAAGTACCTACAGAAGTTGTAGCTATTGCAGGCCCTGCTTGGACACTGCAGATTCCCTTTAACTAGTGTTCCTACTTCATCACTGACAAAGTAACAGCTCTGAAGACCAAAGCTGCAGTGCAATGGTCACTAAACTGCTGTAGTCATTTCAATTGTCCTGCTTTCTGTAGAAACATGTTCATGTAACGTACTTATCAGCAAAAAAAAAGCATTAGCAGAACTTTTGGTAATTGCTTTAGTGCGGTGAAATCATCTTAAATCCTTTCTTCCTTCTTTCACATGCCAAAGAACTTTACAACTTTGCTGAATGCTTGCCCACCCCCACCCCCTCCCCCGCCCACCACATCACCCTTCTACCACACACACACACACATATTTATTTAGAAGGCTTGAAATGATCTGAAAGTCTGAAGTGTCTTTGAAAATTGATTAATCTGTGAATTCTTCAAATGGTCAAATGTTAAACCTTCCAAAGCTTCAAATTATATTTCCCTGCACACTGAACACAACTATGGCGCAAAATCTGCAAGAGTAGAGATGCATTTTCTTAGAATCTGAACAGCAAATGGGATGCTAATAGGGCACTAAGTGACTTCTATTTGGTAATCTCACATCTTTCTCAGTAGGAACTGACCTGCACGCTTCTAAATCATGAGACCAGGCATCATATGTAACAGGGGTAACATCATTCCCACTAGGCCCCATAGCGACAGGGGGTCCATTTGGTGCAACTGCCAGAGCGTCATCCCCAGGACCTCCTTCTTTAATGATCTTCTTGATAACTCCAGCTTCTCTAAAGTAACTCGAACACGGGTATGGATGTGCGCTGCAGCATTTCTCTTTTATTATTTCCTCTCCTGGACAAACTGTTTGCCTCATGAGAAGCTGAAAGGCAAGTTTTCTTGCACCTTGATGTTTTTCTTCTTCTGCGACTTGAGACTGGATTGCCAGAATCAGACAGTGACCGTTGCTGAGTTTCTCCCCCTTCTCTGTCCTGTGAATTCAGGGATCCTAATTGAAGGGCCTCAGAACCTGCGGACCCATCCTGATCACAGCACGATGTATCCTGCTTTCTCACTTTTCTGAAAGCTTTAACTTTTTCTCTGGCTTTGCTCCTAGCCTGAGCCCACCGGGCCTCATCCGACGATGAATCAGACTCCTTCCATCTGGAACTTATGGAATCCGTCCGTAATTTACAGTTCCTCTGTTTTCTTTGCTTTTCCGAATGCTCACAAATCTTTTTGTTCCGCCTATACCTTTGCTTCACCTGCTTTTTATCATATTCCCTGCTAGCAGAGGTCGGCATCAAGACAGGGATTGACTGTTCAAAGTCATCTTCTGATACAGCGTGCAAGGTGGCAGATCTAAACAAGGCAACAAGCAAAGAGAAAAGATGGAAAATGGAAAAGAGAAGGCAACCATTCAAAAGAAAAAACATGAAGATGAGTGTGCAAAGATAAACTGAAACAGAAAAGAAATGCAAACAAAGGATCTCATTTGGATAAGATATGAGTAATATTAGGCAAAAGCAGGACATATCGGCCATTTTACCATGATAGCAAATTAAGATATGACAACTGGCTAATACTAGGATTACATATTCAGCACATACCTACAAATGTCCTGAGTGGATGGGCAGACAGATGTTCGTGACTGACTCCTGGGAGCTGTTCCCGTTGTAGGACTGCTTGCCTGTAGAAACAAGTTTGATAATTTGGCATCTTTGCTCAGAAAATACATTATTGACACTTCACTACTGTGCATGATTAGAATGCTCCAGGGTCAAAGCTGATAAACATAATGGTGTTCTAACCAGCTTAAGAAAAACAGGAAGCCTGACTACTGACTGACTAAAGCAAATCTATTTGAGGAAGTTGGAGTGGTTACAAAAAGCTGCTATTCATGACCCAGAAAAAATTATTTTTTATTATTGTTTTAATTGACAGCAACTGCAAGGTGTCGGTTTTGTCTAGTTACAGAAACAGTCCAATGGTGAAACACTTTAGATGATTACTTAAGTCAAGTCAGGAATCTAGGGCCTGATATTCGAAAGGCATTTACATGGTTTACAGCCCTGTAAACTGTGTAAATGCCTCTAACCGGGATATTCAATCGGGATATCCCCAGTCTTCTCCCTTATATGCCCATGTGCTAACCACTTAGCATTAGAACATGTCGTGGACATTGTGGGGAGCAGCGGAGCCAGCGACAGTTGATAACTGGGCAGTGGCAATATTGCAGGCTGCCCGGTTAGCGACCTGTGGCTAAAAGATAGGCAAAGCAAAAGCTTGCATATCTTTTAGCTGCGGAAGCTAACCGGACAGTATGCAATATTGCCGCTAACCGGTTAGCCTCTGCAGCTTTGGGACATGTGCGGCAAATCCGGCTTTTCAATGTTGGGGCCACATATGACCCCGGCATTGAATATCTGTGGTTAAGGGTTGGCACATAACTGACCTAAATGAATACTGGGCCTGTAGATCTTAGTAAAATATTATGGTATAAAAAGTAAAATGGCCTCCTCTTGAGGTCCATTGCACTTGGGTAGTAATATGTCAGGGATAAACAGTAGATTACTACTAATGTGAAATTCAAGCAACTGGATCGGTCCTGGAGAAAACTGGAGTTTAAGAGGCTTAAAGTTTAATGTGTCTGTTAAAGACATTTTACATGCATTAAAAACAGTATGCTATGTAATAAGGCATTCACACACATGTTAAGATAGATCCCCAACACAGTAATAAGCACAAAAATTAGCACTTATCTTTTGGTAAATGATAAAATACAGTATAACGTGAATAAGGCTAGCAGGATCCAAAGTTGTAAATATCACGATAAACAGCTCTCCACCATTTACCATGGACTTTACACCAAATATTTACTTTCTATTATACATGCTGTGGTATGAAATCCCTAGTATTAACCTTCCCCCTCAACCTCACCTACCTCTCTTGAAACGTGACTACCATTTAGAGGGCTGGATCTTGAAAGGAAAGAGGATGTGTCATAACACTCCTGGTCCAAACAGGTATAACTGGTGAATGATGCCTCCTAGGGGTACTTTATCATTGATAACAGCAGGAAGTATGGGCAGAAGGACCCTCTACCTTGAAATATCCAACTCCCCTTGAATGGTAAGGCATATTTCTGGAGAGGTGGGTAGGAATTAGAGAAACAGGGGAGGGGAGGTTATTTATTTTAATTCTCTTATATACTGCACTGTTCTGCATCAGTGTGGTTTATATTGAACAAACTGAAATTACATTGAACAGGGCATTATAACTTGGCAATAACTACTTTACAGGGAACATGGGGAATGGAGGGTTAAGTGGCTTGCCCAAGACCACAAGGAGCACCTGGGGGACTAGAAACCCCAGTCCTTCCAGCCCAAGGTTGCTGTCCTCTAGTGGAATTTGAACCCCTGACCTTCTAGCCTGAAGTACCTTGCCCCAACCACTAGGCCACTCCTGGGGGAAGTTATTGACTCTCAGGAGGTGGTTAGTGTTCAGGTAGTTCAGACAGCACTTTTTATTTGCTAGAGTGCAGGAGAAAAAGATGTTTGAACTGCACATGAAATCCTAATTTAGCATGCAGATAAAAAATCTTTAATGAGGAACATGGTAGAACTTTTACTGCAAATTTTATTGAATATAAAACTTGATATGTAATTGCAGGTCCTGTTTGGAAATTCCAAATTACTTTTAACCATTGTTTCCATTTTATTAAGTCCTAAGTAACAGCACAGAAAATTAAAATTACATAGAAAAGCAATGCAATACATGAGCTTTCAAAACCACACAAGTACCATTTTTAGCTACAAACACTACTTTGATTCCAGCAACCTACCGTTCACAATATTTTATTTTGGCATTCCAGAACTAATCAACACGACAGTAAGATGCATAGTAGAATGGTATATTTTCTCAGGTGGAAATCAGTCAATATGTTTATTTATTTTATTTTTGAACATTTTTATACCACATTTTCCGGTAGATCAAATACGGTTTACAATGAAAAAATTTTTGAATAGCACAATAAATAGTGCATATTCAAATTACATGGAACGATAAGAACTATGTACATATGTATACATATTTTCAATCAACTAAAAATAACAGAACTATTTACATGTTTGGGCAGGGGCAGCTCAAGGCAATCTGCTGCCTTAGGCGAGGGTTGAGCTGGAGCGCCCCCCCCACACACACTCCTCCCACCCTGCACCCCCCCGGCACGCGCCTCCCCCCGCACCCCCCCCCCCCCGCCGGGTGGGGATCTTTCTCAAAACTCTAGTCAGGGACTGAACCAAATCAAAAAGTCAATTAGATAATGTAGAGCAAATGCAAGATGTTCACACACCAAGGAACTAAAAGAAAGAGCAAGAACCACAGCAGTTTATAACTTCAAATTATAATTCATTTGTATTTTCTTATAAACTGCATTATGGTGCTTGCTTTTTCTTTTTGAACATACATTTTGCATTCTCAGAACCCCCTCCTCAACAATGGGTGCAGAGCAGAGGTAGGACATTCACCCACAGAACTCAATATATATATTAAAAAAAAAAAAAGCTGATTCTGGTCATCTCACCAACAACAAACATTCTCCAGTACCATGCATCTTGGGAACTAATATAAAACCCTACTAAATTCACTAAGATCTGCAAGGCCAAATCTACCGTAACATACCAGCATACCCTTCCAAAGCTCATACAATAAGGGGCCTACCAAGAAAAAAGCAGCACTATAAACACTGCAATGGGCCTCAAAACATCCATACAACTATTTGAAAAGCTGAACAAGTCAAATTACTACAGTACAGATCCCTAGTACAAACTCCATGTTAACAGAACACCTGGCCTTGGTCGCACACTCAGAACACAGACTCTCACCAAGTACAGAATAAGTGACCACAACCTAAAGCAAAAATAAAAATATGTAGACAAAAATTAAAATGAAACCCCAAGAAGCCAGACTCCACATGAGGTGCCACACCAGATAAGAGATACAGTTCCCCATCACTAAATTGAAGATAAAATTATTTTTTCTACCTTTGTTATCTGATGATTTTTGATCATGCTGGTGCCGATCTGAGGTTTCCGTTTTCCTCTGTCTTCTCTTAGCTCTTTTTCTATGGTCTATAGTCCATCTGCCATTTTTTATCTCTCCTTTTGCTTTCTTCATTTTCTTCCATCAGCCTTTTTTCAGTCCCAGTAACTCTCCCTAGTATCAGCCCCCTTTACAGCCTCCCCTCCCAGTACCAACCCCCTTGCCTTTCCAGTACCGCCACTGTTGTCTATTCTCTTCCAATCCCCCTCCTTCCCCATCGTCCAGCCCCTTCTAGATAAAATACCATCCCAGGTATCAGCGAACGTCCAGTCCCAGTGCCCCCTCCCATATCAGCTCCCTTCCAGCGCCCCCTCTCCCCTGTCCATCCGCCTTCCAGTGTCATCTCCCAGGTGTCAGCTCCCTTCCAGCTCCCCCCCCATGTCTGCTCTGCTCTGCTCCTTTCCAGCTTCCCCCCATCTGCTCTCCTCCAGGCCCCCCCCGTCTGCTCCCTTCCAGCTCCCCCCCATATCTGCTCCCCTCCAGGCCCCCCCATGTCTGCTCCCTTCCAGGGCCCCCCATGTCTGCTCCCTTCCAGGCCCTTCCCTTGACTGCTCCCTTCCAGGCCCCCCCTTGTCTGCTCCCCTCCAGGCCCCCCCTGTCTACTCCCCTCCAGGCCCCCATATCTGTTCCCTTCCAGCTCCCCCCCGCCCTTGTGTCTGCTCCCTTCCAGGCTCCCTCCCCTTGTGTCTGCTCCCTTCCAGGCCCCCCTTGTGTCTGCTCCCTTCCAGGCCTCCCCTTGTGTCTGCTCCCTTCCCTCCTCCCCCCCCCCCTCACCTCATTGATTCATCCTTTAAAATGAAAGCAGCCTTGGGAACATTTCTACGTTCCCGCGGCTCTGCTTTCAAACTGCTGGGTCGCTGCCTTCAATTTTCTTGGAGCCGGCGGAGTGGGAGTGGCACGAGGTCATCGTTTCCGCTGCCCTTCCGCTTCTGTTGCTGAAGCAGCCAGCAGCAACAGAAGCGGAAGGGCGGCGGAAGATGACCTCGGCCCCCCCCACCCCGCTGGCTCCAGGAAGATTGAAGGCAGGCAGGCTGCGACCCAGCAGTTTGAAAGCAGAGCCGTGGGAACGGAGAAATGTTCCCGCGGCTGCTTTCATTTGACGGCGGTTCTATCATAGGCAGTTTCTAGGGAGCAGCAAATAGTGCCACCCCCTAGAAACTGCCGCCTGACGCCACCGCCTCAGTTCGCCTAATGATCGAACTGCCCCTGTGTTTGAGTATGAGACAGTATTCATGTTGTTCTTTATGGAGGGGACTTTGAGGGAATGCGGTTTGGGTAAAAGTATATACTAGTTTGAGTTTATGTTGGAGGAGGAAGAATCAGTGCAGTTGAGGTCGTTTGGATTTCCAAAATGTAGTATAAAGAGATGAGTTTTGAGTTTTTTGTGGAAGGTAGATAGGTTGTTTACTTCTCTTAGACGGTCAGGGAGATTGTTCCAGAGAGTAGGGGAGAAGTGTGATAAGGCTCTGTTGTTTGTCTCTTTTCTGGATTTTCTGAAGTCTGGTGGGGTTGTGAGTTTGTTTTTGTTGTGGTTGTGCTGTGTGCGGGTGTGAATTTCTTTAGTAATGATGGTGGAGAGATATGATGGAGCAACGTCTTTTAGTAATTTGAATGTACTTACGAGTATCTTGCAATGTATGTGGCTTTGGATCGGGAGTCAGTATAGGTTGTATAGTATTGGGGTGATATGTTCTGTTAGATTGGCATTTGAAGTTATCCTTGCTGCTAAATGCTGTGCTATTTGAAGTTGTCTGAAGGTTTGTTTAGGTAGGCCTTGGAGGATGGTGTTGCTGAAGTCAAATTGGGGTGTGATGATAGCGTTAAGGACTGATCTGAAATTGTTGGGATGGAATAGTGGGCAGAGTTGTTTTAGTATTCTGAGTTTGTAAAATATCTTTCTAGTAGTTTGTTTTATATGTGCTGTCATGCTGAGCGTGCGGTCTAGAAAAAGACCAAGGCATTTTGCCTCATTTTTGACGGGGATGTTTGAGTTCTGGATCATTATAGAGGTTGGAAGTATAAAGCATTGGATCCTAGTTATATAAAGAGCCTCAGTTTTACTAAAATTGATCTTTAGATTGTGGTATGATAACCATTCAGCTACGTCCATAATTTGTTGGGTTTTGGGGTTGGAGGTGTTAAATGGGAGATATATCATTATATCATCAACATATATATGAAATTGAGCAGATGAGCTGGAGATAAATGTTGAATAAGAGGGCGGAGAGTGCGGATCCTTGAGGCAGGCCTTGTTCTTGGTTATAAGGGTCTGATGTTTGTTGTCCCATTCTTACCTGTTGGGTTCTATCCGAAAGATATGAGCTGAACCACTGAAGTATAATGCCCTTAATGCCTATTTGTTGTAGCCTAGAGAACATGATGTGGTGGTTTATGCTATCAAAAGCTGCCATGATGTCTAGGAATATAAGGAGAACCGCATGTGAAGCATTGTTTATACCACGTATGAGGGGGTCAAAAAGGACAGTGAGAAGGGTCTCAACTCCATGATATGGGTGAAAGCCATATTGATGTTCATCTAGCGGTGCGAATGTGTCAATACAAACACCACAAAAACAATTTATCACAAGATCCGAACACTAAGACACCTTCGCCCATTACTCGACTTCTCTGACTACAGATCAATATTCCAAGCTCTAATCATCCCTCATCTCGACTTTGCGAATGTCATCCTACATGGACTTCCACAATCAACTTTAAACCCACTCAGACTTGCCATGAACTCAGCTGCAAGGGTTCTAGTTGGTGCATCAAGGTCGGATCATATAACACCTATCTTGATAAACCTACACTGGCTGCCACTACCTGCCAGAATCACATACAAAATCTTAATACTAACCTTCAAAGCCCTCAAGAACCAGCCCTCTACACCCATCAACGCACTTCTCCACCGTACCACAATTAACAGAATAAGGAGAACTACGCAGATGAACACAATTGAAGTCCCTAAGTTCCTAACAAAATGTACAAAGTCAACAGCCAACAGAGCATTTTCCATTTTTGCACCATTTGCCTGGAATGCCCTCCCAGCAGAACTCCGAGCTACCCAAAACCTGGTGGTGTTCCAAAAAGCCCTAAAACACCATCTGTTCATGCCGCACTACCCAGTCTCCCAGTTTGAAAAGCACGCACCCACCCCTCGGACCCCCCATCTACCCCCCCCCCACTGAATATCCCCCCACTGATAATGGTTAATCACATTTCCCTCTCTCCATCCTGTCTCATGTGTACTAGTATGCTTACAGACCCCTTACATACCCAATTGAGATTTATCGTTATTGTAACATTTACATAAGCTGTATATAGTTCCCCCTTGTTCCTCCAGGTTTTGAATACCCTGTTCTATGTAAGTTCAATGTACCACTACATTGTAATACGTTTGTTTCAACTGTAAACCGCACTGATTATAATAGCGGTATATAAGAAATTAAATAAATAAATAATAATAATATGGTCTTTGAGCTGGATTTGAACTGTCTTTTCTATCAGTTTGGCTATGAAAGGGAGGCTGGAGATGGGTCTGTATGATGTAGGATTTTTTTTTATCCATGGTGTTATTTTTTAGAATGGAATACCTCTAAAACATATCTTTTTGTCTGACACAATTACCCCCAGGCAAGGACACCTCAACTGGAAGGCACAGTCCATTTTAATCAGATTACAGTACACATTCAAAAACTGCGTCAAAAGAATTCGAAAGCTAGAAGTACTTAGCTAAGTTCCCAAATCATCGCAGCATCAAAAATATTCAGTGGTGAGATAACACACTCCTGTGTTTCGGGTCAATACATTTATGAGACCCTGCTTCACGTTCTTTGCAACCACCGATAATCTCCAAATGCACAACAAGGGAATCCCCAAAGAAAGGAGGTTTTTAAATACTGGAGTCTGACGTCACCTAAGCTCCACATGAACTGCCCAACCAACCCGTGGTGGAGAGCAACAAACATGCAAACACCACTCAGCTAGTTTAAAACCTATAGAATCACAAAAGATTATGCCACTCAACTTCCAAATTCAAGCCCCTTGGTGTAACAGTATCCAAACGATAGATCCATTGCTGTTCATTCCGATGTAGATGGGATAGGCAATCACCCCCCACAGTAAAGGGGGGATCCAATCAATAACCCGCCAAGTGAACTGTGCAAACAGATGATTATATTGCAAAGTATGAGGCACAATTGGAGCCCCTAGAGTCTTTGTACGAATACGAGAGGCATGTTCAGCCAATCGCTTCTTAAAGGGGCGAGAAGTACATCTGACATATTTTAAACCACAAGGGCATATTAAAAAATATAACCTAAAAGTTTATTCACAATCAGTGAAATAGGAAGACGCCAAATATATTTTGTAGCCAAGTCCTCCCACATATCTCCTTCCAGAGAACCTGAACAATAAGCACAGTGGCCATATGAAAAATGACCAACACGTTCTGCAGATCGCACAACAGGTAACGCTGATTGTACTAACTTATCACGTGAGTTCCTGCAACGAGTCATCGCTAGACAAAGTGGTTTCTGAAAACAAGCATGTAACTGTAAAACAGTCCAGTATTTATGTGGTTTAAAATATGTCGGATGCGTTTCCCCATTAACAAACCGAACTGCAAATGCTTCTAGCTTCCAAGAAGCACCCAAGGAGCACATAAGGAGCAGGAAAACCCCTTGTAACGCGCCCCTTAGAACGCGGTCTCGCAGGCCGCGTTCACGCAGCCGCGTAAAAACACAGCTGAGCTTTGTAGGGCTCGTAGGGGGTCCTCCACGCCCGAGGGCGGCCACTCTCTGCCTGTGCTGGTCTCAGCAGGCACCGGGCTCCACACCGACCACTTGCTCCGCGGTACAAGACAACCGCAGCAGCTCCCACAGCTGACAGTTCTCTCCCAAAGCAGGTCTCACCTCAGCTGGGCTTTGTAGGGCTCGTAGGGGGTCCTCCACGCCCGAGGGCGGCCACTCTCTGCCTGCGCTGGTCTCAGCAGGCACCGGGCTCCACACCGACCACTTGCTCCGTGGTACAAGACAACCATGGCAGCTCCCACAGCTGACAGTTCTCTCCCAAAGCAGGTCTCACCTCAGCTGGGCTTTGTAGGGCTCGTAGGGGGTCCTCCACGCCCGAGGGCGGCCACTCTCTGCCTGCGCTGGTCTCAGCAGGCACCGGGCTCCACACCGACCACTTGCTCCGCGGTACAAGACAACCGCGGCAGCTCCCACAGCTGACATGTGGTATTTTGTGGATATAAGCTTCAGGTTTTTCCTGATGTGGGCAAGGCCACTCAGGCTCGCCGGAAACAGTTTCTTGAGCTTAGAGCTCGAGTGATTGCATTGGGGGCTTCTTTTTTTTTGAAGTTCCCTTGCCGTTGCTTGATATCTTATGAAGGCCATGATTATGTTTATGTTGATGTGGTTTCACTCACCCAGTTTCTTGTTGATAAGGAGGGCGCTGATAGACAGGAAGATGTTTAGGTGGGATGGTTTGTGTATTTAGGCTCCCTGATTGGAGTTTCATATACTCCTTTTTGCTTCTCTTTATATTGTAACCCTTATGGGATTTAGTGCAGTCTTCTCTCCTTGATGTGTATTGTATGGATATGAAGTTTGTTCTTGAATGTTCTATTTATTGTGGGTATGTATTTTTATATTCTTTCTGCATTTGAGAAAATTTAAATAAACAATTAAAAAAAAAATGTTGGATGTACTTCTTGCCCCTTTAAGAAGCAATTGGCTGAACATGCCTCTCGTATTCGTACAAAGACTCTAGGGACTCCAATTGTGCCTCATGCTTTGCAATATAATCATCTGTTTGCGCAGTTCACTTGGCAGGTTATTGATTGGATCCCCCCCTTTACTGTGAGGGGTGATCGCCCTTGCTCTATGCTGATGATGTGTTACTCTTTACTCCATTCATGATCGAAAATCCAGACTTCACACAACAGATAACATGCTTTGATGCTATAAATGACTGGCTTCTCTCCCAAGGCCTCAGGATAAATTTCAACAAGACCGACGTACTATTTGTGACAAGAAACCAGGCCTTCTCACCCCCAAAAACCTTAAAGACAAGAGACCCAGAACTCGCAAGCAGACCTAGCATTCGCTATTTAGGCATTATGTTAGACCAACGGCTCAATTTCAAGACACATATCGGCAATACAACTCAACAAATCTACCACAAGATACAAACCCTACGACACCTTCAATCTCTGTTGCAACCTGATGACTTCGGATCAGTCTTTCAGGCATTAGTTATCCCCCACTTTGATTATGCTAATGTAATCCTACAGGGCTTACCCAAAAGCACCTTAAACCCTCTACAGCTAGCTATGAACACAGCTGCACGCGTACTGAGTGGAGCTGCAAGAGCTGATCACATCACTCCGGTCCTTAAGAATTTACACTGGCTACCTATCCATTGCAGACTATCCTACAAGGCAACCATCATAACCTTCAAGGTTATCAACAAGTTAGCCCCTACATCTCTAATGGACCTTATACACCCCATGTCTACAAACAGAGAAAGGAGATCTTGCACTGCCAATACCCTATCCATCCCTAGCGAAATAACAAAATGCACTAAGACAACAAGGAACAGAGCTTTTAAGTTTTACGCGCCCAGCTACTGTAACATGCTCCCAGCACCTATCAGAGCCATAACAGATTTAGCCAAATTCAGAAAAGCGCTAAAACACCATCTCTTCCTTTCATACTACTCGCAGCCCCCAAGCTAACACCTGCCGGCACACAATCATCCATTGGCAAACGAACACCCTCGAAAGAATGCATATGTGGCAGATATTAACTGTAAATAAATTGAAACTAATGTACATAGTTATTCCCTATTTGTTATCCTAGTTAATCTGCCTGTTCATTATAATGCCTTATCGGCACAATTTGTTATATGTAAACCGCGCTGATTTTTAAGAGTGCGGTACATAAGAACAAATAAATAAATAAATCCCATCTACATCGGATTGAACACTGATGGATCTATCGTTTGGATACTTTTACACCCAGGGGCTTGAATTTGGAAGTTGAGTAGCATAACCTTTTGTGATTCTATAGGTTTTCAACCAGCTGAGTGGTGTTTGCATGTTTATTGCTCTCCACCACGGGTTGGTTGGGCAGTTCACGTGGAGTTCAGGTGACGTCAGACGCCGGTATTTAAAAACCTCCTTTCTTTGAGGATTCTCTTGTTGTGCATTTGGAGATTATCGGTGGTCGCAAAGAACCTGAAGCAGGGTCTCATAAATGTATTGACCTGAAACACACGACTGTGTTGTCTCACCACTGAATATTTTTGATGCTGCGATGACTTGGGAACTTATCTAAGTACTTCTAGCTTTCAAATTCTTTTGATGCAGTTTTTAAATGTGTACTGCAATTTGATTTAAATGGACTGTGCCTTCCAGTTGAGGTGTCCTTGCCTGGGGGTAATTGTGTCCGACAAAAAGATATGTTTTGGAGGTATTTCATGTTTTTTAGGATCTGTCTTTTTGGAGTTATTGTGTTGTGGGGCTGGCAGTATTCTTGAGCCCCTTTTGGGAATTTTTTGATTACATTTTTTAGAATGGGGCAGATTAATGCATATTTCAGTAGGGGGTGCGGTATGTAGCCATTTTGTAAGGAGAGGTTGACAATTGGGAGGATGAATTGGATGAGTTCTCCTTTTGAAGCTGACTGGACAGGGATAGAGGTAAGAGATAGTTGTGTTTATTTTAGATATGATATTTCTGAGTGCATCTTTTGAGGTAGGGGAGAATGTTGACCAAGAGGAATTTGGCGTTGAGTAAATAATGTTTTGGCTATTTGTATGTAGGTCTAGACGTTCTAGTTTTTCCTTATAATGGTTGGCTAATAGTTAGGGATTGATGGTGGTGTTATAATCATCTTTGTTTGTGGTATTAGTGGTTAGAGACTTTATAATTTCAAAAAGCTCTCTTGGGCAGTTGAGAGATTTTGATAGGATGCTGGAGTAGTGCTCCTTCTTGACAGAGTTTAAGGTATCTTTATAATGTTTAAGTTTGATCATATAATGTGAATAGTAATCTGCTGATTTTGTATAGCGCCATTTGTGCTCGCTTCTACGTAGGTCGGTTTTTAGTTTTTTACGTTCCAGTCTGCAGCATTTTGTTTTTTTGTAGTGGATGTAGTCTGTGAGTGTAGAACTGATACATTTCAAATGGTATTGTTCCAGATTTTTAATGCATCATCAATACTTGTTGGTACTAGGGTTAAGTGTTGGGTTGTTTATTTCAAAAAGTTATCTTTGTTAAATTCTTTGAATCTTTTGGCTTGTGGTGTGTGTGTGTGCTTTGAATTCGTAGGTTCATAAGATGGGAGTTGGAGTTCTACGACATAATGGTCAGACCATAGTATAGGATGAACTTTTAATGTCTTTGGGTTGTAATTGCTATGGATAGTATCTGGTAGGAATACTAGGTCACGTGTACTCCCTTTGACATGGGTTTGAGTGTCAATGGTAATTCATGTCATTTATGGATGTTAGGAAAGCTGAAGCATGGTTTTGTGATAAAGATGATAGGTTGAAATCCCCTAATAGTATCAATGGGTGTTTATTTCAAGAGGAGCATAGGATCTCAGTTAATACTTCCAAATTGTCGGCTTGTGAGTTTGGGGGTCTGTAGGCTAAGCAAAAATATAGAGATTTGTTTTTTTATGGTAAGTATGTCTATGTTCTCTATATTGTTTGAGGTGACTAGTGATGCTTTCAAGTCTTATTTTATGATTATGATGACTTCACCACCTCTTCCTGTGGATCTATAGGAGTGAAATATGTCATAGCCTGGAGCTTTCAATTGGTTAATTAAAACATGTTGATTACATGTCTGAATCTGAGAGCCATGTCTCAGTTATACAGAGAAGGTCAGGGGTATTGTCAGTTAGTATGTCTTGGAATATTGGAATTTTATTTCTTAGTGACCTTCCATTAATGAGATAGCATTTTAAGTTTTTGAGTTGTGGTGAAGTTAAGTTAGGAGATGATTGTGTATTGGTTCTTAGTTGGATATTGATAAGTCCATTGAAGTTGGGTTTGGACGTGTATATCTGTCTGATATATGGATGTGTAGGGAGGTTCCTGATAGGATTATATATGGTGGGAATAAGATGGGATGTGTTGGGTTGAGTGTGAGCCACCAAAATGGTAAAGGGGATGGAAGGATACCCCTATGAAGAAAGGCTAAAAAGGTTAGGGCTCTTTAACCTGGAAAGGAGACGGCTGAGGGGAGATATGATAGAAGTCTATAAATTAATGAATGGAGTGGAACGGATAAACGTAGATCGATTGTTTATGTTATCAGAATATAGAAAGACTAGGGGACATGCAATGAAGCTACAGGGTAAACTATTTAAGACTAATAAAAGAAAATATTTTTTCACTCAACGTGTAATCAAACGTGAATTTGTTACCAGACGATGTAGTAAAGGCTGTTAGTGTAGCTGGGTTTAAAAAAGGTTTGACAAGTTCCTGGAGGAAAGGTCCATAAACCATTATTAAGAAGGGACCCAGGATATCAATGCTTGACCCAGTACAAGCATTGTGGAACCTGTGTCTTTTGGGGAAACTGCTAGGTACGTATGACCTAGATTGGCCACTTTTGGAAACAGAATACTGGGCTTGATGGACCTTGGTCTGACCTAGTATGGCATATCTTATGTTCTTATGTGTGTGGTTGATAATGAGCAGAGTAGAATGTGTATGATATAGTTAATCCAGATGGCCGTTTTCTTATCCATCTTACTTGTCTTTTGGAGGATATATGTCAGAGAAGTTCAGAAGTGGGGTGAGAAGTTGGGTGGATAATGCCCTGATGAGTAGGAAGACGGTTAGGGAGTGGGAGAGAGATTCTGTTAAAAGTAGTGCATATGAAAGCACCTAGTGGAAGTTATGTTATGAGTGAAATGTAAGTGGAGTATAGTTAGGAGACACAATTCAGCAAACACAATGCAGTTAAAACATGCAGGATAATACTAACATAAAAATACAGTACAATTGTTTTCTTTTTAGCTAGGGGGAGATTTGGATGCTTATGCCAATTTGGTGGGGAGGTTTGTATGATTGGTATAGTGACCCTTTTATCCAAGGTGTATGCTAAGTAGCTGAGGGTGGGGTTCAGCAGCTCAAAAGTTAGGCTTAGAAGGTGGAGGAATTGCTACTGAGTAGTTGGCAGCGTGATGCTGTTAGTGCAAATGGAGCAGTTACTTAGCACGTTCATGCGTAGGGGACTTTCCATCTAAACTTCTTCAATTTCCAAGTGAGGGACTTCAACTATTCTACTGCAAAAATGGCCAACATAATTTCAAATGTAAAGACTGGGAGAGAGCTATAAGAAATCCTTTTTGGAAAATGTTCTATGGACAAATGAAACCAATCTTGAGCTCTTTGGCAATGCAAATCAGTGATACAATTACAAGTGAAGAAATTAAGCTTATAAGGAAAAAACATCCTCTCTACAGTTAAATATGGTGGAGGTTCCATATTTAACTGGGGATAGAAGATGAAGTGATTAGTTATCTGTAAAAATGTAAATATGTTAGTGGAATCTCTTTTGTAAATTATGTAAATATGTTAAGGCTGTGTTTTACCCCTGAACTATTGTATATATGCCCCAACGTTTCTGTCTTGATTTTTGACAAATCCCAAATATGTAATCAAACCGCTTCTGATCGTTGGAAGTAGCGGTATATAAGTGTTTACTAAATAAATAAATAAATAATGTTGTGGGGCTGCTTAGCTGCCTCAGGAACTGGAGACCTGGAACGTATTAAAGGAATTATAAAGTCTGAGGACTACCAAGGTATTTTGGAGCAAAATGTGCTACCTAGTGTCAGAAAGCTAGGTCTGGGTCGAAAGTAATGGGTCCTCCAGCAGGACAATGACCCAAAACATACATTCAAAACTACAAAAAAATGGTTAAAAAGGAACAAATGGGCTGTCTTAAACTGGCCAGCAATGAGTCCTTATCTCAATCCAATAGAGAACCTTGGAAAGAGCTGAAATCTGCCACTGATAAAAACAATCCTGCAACCATCATGAGCTGGAACAAGTCACAGTTGAAGAGTGGGAGAAACTACCAGCAGACAAATGTATGAAACTTACGGATGGCTATAAGAAACATTTGGAGGCTGTCATCACTGTCAAGGGTTGTGCAACCCAATATTAGTGAAGGGTGCCATTAATCCTGTCCAGATCATATTTTGTTTTATTCTCAGAAATTACTATGTCTAAGTTGCACAGACATCTTTTTTTCTTCTTGAATATTTTTGAACATACTATTAAAATATTAAGATGACATACAGTTGGAATATTTCCAATTATTTCTCAAGACATTGTATACAACATACCTAAAATGCAAGGATCACAATAATGTTGACCACAGCTGTAAGTGAGATACATTGTTGCTTCATTGCATGTCCCCTAGTCTTTCTACTTTTTGATGGTGTAAACAACTGATCTATGCTTACTCGTTCCACTATGTTCATTAATTTATAGATCTCGATCATATCTACCCTCCACCGTCTCTTTTCCAAGTTGAAGAGCCCTAACCTTTTAAGCCTTTCTTCAGAGGGGTATCTTTCCATCCCCTTTACCATTTTGGTGGTTCTTCTCTGTACCTTTTTTAATTCTGCTATATCCTTTTTAAAATACAGTGACCAGAACTGCACACAATATTCAACTGCACACAATATTCAACATGCGGTCGCACCATGGAATGATACAGAGGCATTATAATATTCTTGGTTTTATTTTCCATTCCTTTCCTTATGAGTCCTAGCATTCTATTTGCTTTCTTGACCGCCGCTGCACACTAGGCTGAGGGTTTCAACAAGTTACTGACGAAGACGCCTAAATCTTTTTCCTGAGTGGTGGTTCCTAATGTGGAACCTTGCATCATGAAATCATAGTATGGGTTGTTCTTTCTTAGGTGCATATCTTTGCACTTGTCCACATTAAAGTTTATCTGCCATTTCAACATCGAGTCTTCATATTTATCAAGGTCCTCTTGCAATTTTTCACAATCCTCTTGGGTTTTAACAATTTTGAATAAGCTTGTTCATCTGCAAATTCGATCACCTCACTTGTTTTTCCTGTTTCCAGCTCATTTATGAATATGTTAAAAAGCAGCAGACCCAGCACAGATCACTGAGGTACTCCCCTAGTCACTTTTCTCCATTGACAAAAATGGCCATTTAGACCTACTCTCTGCTTTCCATCTTTTAAGCAGTTCCTGATCCACAATAGTACACTGTCTCCTATCCCATGACGTTTTAATTTCGCCAAGAGTCTCTCATGAGGGACACTGTGAAAGACTTTCTGAAAATCCAGATATACTATATCAACCAGCTCACCTTTATTGTTGTTAAGTGCTGTCAAGTCGGTTTTGACTCATGGCGACCCCCTGGATAGTTGTCCTAAATTGTGTTCAGTCTTCAGTCAGACGGCTTATTGTTGACAGACTGGCACCCGTAGCTGCTGTTTTTGTATCGATCCATCTCATTGCTAGCCTTCCTCTTTTGCGTTGACCTTCTATCTTGCCAAGCATGATGTCTTTCTCAATGATCTCTCTCTTCGCATGATGTGTCCAAAGTACGAAAGATGAAGTCTTGTCATCTGACCTTCTAAAGAAGGCTTAGGTTTGATCTCCTCTAGTACTGACTGGTTTGTTCTTCAGGCAGTCCATGGTATATGCAGTATTCGCTGCCAGCACCATAATTCAAAAGCATCAATTTTCTTCCTGTCTATCTTTTTCACTGTACAACTTTTGCATCCATATGATGTAATTGAAAATACCATGGCTTGAACGAGTCAAATCTTTGTATGGAGAGAGACATCTCTGCTCTTGAGAATCTTGTCTAGGTACTTCATAGCCATTCTGTCATGAGCAATGCATCATCAGATTCCTTGACTGCTTGTTGCTTCTTTATTGACAGATGATCAAAGTATGCTAAAGTTGTCCATGATTTCAATTTCTTCTCCATCAACGATTTTGCCAGTTGTCATGATCTTTGTCTTCTTTACATTAAGGTGCAGGCCCATTTTAAGACTATGTTCCTTGATCGTGAGAAGCAAATGTTTCAGATCATCTTCACTTTCAGCCAGTAATGTGGTATCATCAGTACAGCGAAGGTTGTTGATGCGTCTTCCACCAATCTTCACACCTCTGTTGTCTTCATAAAATCCTGCTTCTCTGATAATTTGTTCTGCATATAAATTAAACAGGTAGGGGGAAAGTATGCAGCCTTGTTGTACACCTTCGCTGATTTTAAACCTTCTGTTTCTCTTTAGTCCGTTTTGATCTGTTGCTCCTTGATCAATGTACAGATTGCACAAGAGAATGATCAGGTGTTCTGGTATACCCATGCTTCTTAATGTGGCTCAGAGTTTCTCATTCTTTACACAGTCAAAAGTCTTGCTGTAGTCAATAAAGCACAAATAGATAGCCTTTTGGTATTCTTTAGTCTTATCAAGCATCCATCTCACATCCACGATGATGTCTCTCGTTCCTCTCCTTTTCCTGGACCCTGCTTGCACTTCAAGTAGTTCTTGTTCCAGGTATGGTTGTAGTCTCTGTTGAATAATCTTCAGTAGAATCTTGCTGGCATGTGGGATCAGAGCGATTGTGCGTAAATTTCCACAGTCAGTTGGATCACCTTTCTTTAGCATTCGTTTAAACACAGATGTTTTACAGTCAGTTGGCCATGATGTTGTTTCCCAAATTTCCTAGAAGAACCTTGTAAGTATGGTAACAGCTGCATCAGATTGCTGTAATGCCTCTATAGGAATGCCATCAATGCCTGGTGCTTTGTTCTTTGATAAGGCTTTCAATGCTGCTTTGGCTTCTTTCATCACCAATGGTTCTGGATCATAAGGTACAGGTTGAAATGACTGTTGGTCCACTTGATCTTTATCATATAAAAACTCTGCATATTCCTTCCACCTTTTCTTGATCTTCTCAGCATCATTCAACATAGAACCTTGAGCATCTTGTAACATTCCAATTCAAGGCTAGAATTTTTTCTTTAACTCTCGTAGCTTTAAGAAAGCCGATCTTGTTCTTCCTCTAAACAGTTTCTGCTTCTATTTCCTTGCATGCGTCATTGTGGTACTTTGTCTTGTCTTGCTGCACATTGGAAATCTCTGTTGATTTCTGCAGTTATCTCTCTTTCTCCTTTAGCTTTAGCTTTTCTGCATTTTTGGGCAATTTTCAGAGTTTATTCCATCATCCATTTTGCAGTTTTTGCTTTTTCACCTTTTGTAGAGACTTCTCGCTTTCTTCCAACACAACCTTCTTGATGTCATGCCATAACTCTTCTGAAGCTCTGTCATTTGTATCTAAAGCAGCAAATCTATTTTGCAGGCAGTCTTTAAATTCCAGTGGTACATTCTCAACGTCATATTTTGGTGCATTCATGAGTGGTTTGCTCTTTTTCAACTTTAGCTTGAGTTTGCATACTAGCAGTTGGTGATCTATACCACAGTCAGCTCCAGAGTATGTCTTTGTTGATGTTATAGAGTTTTTCCATCGTTGACTTCCACAGATGTAGTCAATTTGATTTTTGTACAATCAATTGGGTGAAGTCCATGCGTACAGTCACAGCTTGAGTTGCTGGAAAAAGTGTTTGAGATGAATAGATTGTTGGTCTTGCAGAATTCTATCATTTTCACAACTTTATTTCTGTTCTCAAGCCCATATTTTCCAACCGTTTTGCCTTCTTCTTTGTTACCAACATTTGCGTTCCAGTCACCATGACTATCAGGATATCCTGTTTACATGTTCTGTCAATTTCGGCTTGTACTTGTTCATAGAATTCATCAATTTCACCTCCTGCGACTGTTGTTGGGGCATATACCTGAATTATAGCTGTGTTGATCGGCTTTCCTTGTAGACGAATTGAGATTAAGCGTTCACTGACTGCATTGTATTTCATTACAGTTCTTGCAAGTTTCTTCTTTATTATAAATGCAACACCATTTCTTTTTTGTCTTTTGTTTCCAGCAAAGTAGACCATGCAAATTAAAACACACCTATTCCATCTTGCCTTTGACCATGTAACTTAAATCTTTGTCCATCAATCTCATGATCAAGATTCTTTTAGACTGTAAATAGTTATGCTACTATGTATGATCTATCATGGATATAGTATTGTAAATAGTTAATAGTTTTCTTGCTTTCTTATTCACTTGTTCTATGCAATTCTGTTACATGTTCTATATAATTTATGTAAACTGTTCTATGTAAAATGTTGTTATTCTGTAAACCGTGCTGATGATGATGAATAGTGTGGTATAAACCAAATAAATAAATCTGATGCAAAGTGCCCAATGCCAGTCCATTTCAATTTGCTGACACCCAACACATTGAGTTGTACACGTTCCATTTCATTCTTGACCACCTCCAACTTCCCTTGGTTCATGCTTTGTACATTCCATGTCCCAATATGTAAGACATCTTTGCAGCTTCTGACTCTCATTTCAAGTACAGCTATATCAGTAGTCAGACATCCTGAGGGCTTTGATCCAACCACATCATAAATGCTGGCTTTACTCTGAAAAGTCTTTAGCTCCTCCCCAGTAGCTAGTTGAGTGCCTTCCGACCCGGGAGTCTCATCTTCCAGCACTATAGTGCAATTTGTTTTGTTGTGACTATCCATTGGGTTTTCATGGCAAGATACAGAAGCAGATTGCCAGGCCTTTCCTCCGCACAGTTTAGGTTTATTGTTGTTGCCGTTGTCACAGAAATGTGATCCTCCGCCGCCAACACTGTCCCATTCTGCTGCTGCCCAGATGGGTGGTTTGTCTTGGTCTGGCACCTCAGCTGAGACCTGTCTATCTTGGGATTCCCTGCCAGTAGTTAAACTATCGGTAGCTTAGCCCTCAGCATCACTGTTGCACACAAGCCCTCACAGCACAAGCTGCAAAGCAAGTGAGGGAGCTCACCTTTGTCTACCTGCTTATTCACACCTTCAAAAAATATAACATTAGTAAGATAATACTTTCCTTATCTAAAGCCATGTTGGCTTTCTCCCATTAAACCATGACTATCTACATGTTCAGTAATTCTGTTCTTTATACTAGTTTCTACCATTTTGCCTGGTCTGTAGTTTCCTGGATCACCCCTTGAACCTTTTTTAAAAATTCACCAATCTTGAGGTACTACAGATAATTTTAATGATAGTTCACAGATTACTAATAGTGGGTCTACAATCTCATATTTCAGTTCTTACAACACACTCAGCTGTATACAATCCGGTCCAGGTGATTTACTACTCTTCAGTTTATCAAATAGTTGTAATACATCTTCCAAGTTTATCAATATTTCTTTCAGTTCTTCTGATATGTCACCTTTAAATACCATTTGAAAATAAAAAATTCAGTCTCTCTGCTATGGTCTTGTCCCTTCTTAACGCCCCTTTTACCCCTCTATCATCCAATGCTCCAACTGACTCCCTCACAGGTTTTTAGCTACGAATGTACTTGAAAATGTTTTTATTATGTGTTTTTGCTTCTATGACAAGCTTTTTTCAAATTCTCTCTTTGCCTGCCTTATCAATGCCTTACATCTAACTTGCCAGTACTTATGTTGTTTCAAGTTGGCTCCTTTTTCCATGTCCTGAAAGATGTTTTTTTGGCACAACAATCTCTTTGATCTCACCTTAAAACCATGCTGGTAGTTTTATGGGCTACCTTCTGCTTTTCTTAGAGCATGGAATATATCTGGTCTGTGCTCCCAAGATATCATTTTTAAACAATGCCCATGCATGGGATTAATCTTTAACTTTTGCAGCTGCTCCTTTTAGTTTTTTGTTAACTATTTTCCTCATTTTGTCATAGTCTCCCTTTTGAAAGTTAAAAGGTAGTACTGTGGATTTCCTTGCTGTCATTCCTCCATTTATTAAATCAAAAGCGATCATGCTATAATCACTATTGTCAAGTGGCCCCAACATCCTTATCTCTTGCACCAGATCCTGTGTTCCACTAAGGACTAGGTCCAAAATAGCTTCCTATCTTGTCAGTTTATGAACTAGCTCCTCCAAGAAGAGGTCATTTATTTCATCTAGAAAATTTATCTCTCTAGCATGTCCTGCCATGACACTGACCCAGTCAATACTGGGGTAATTGAAAACAGCCATTATTATTACTGTGTTGTAAGTTTTGTTAGCTTCCTTAATTTCTTTGAGCATTTCATCATCCATTTGTTCATTCTGCCCAGGACGTCAGTAATACACCCCCACTGCCATCACCTTCCCCTTTTGACATGGAATTTCTATCCATAGAGATTCTACAGTGTACTGCAAAATTTTAATCCTGTATGACTCAATGCCCTCTCTAACATACAGAATCCACCAATTTGGTCTATTCTATCATTGCAAAATAGTTTATACCAGCAGTTCTCAACCTGTGGGTCGTGACCCCCATAGGGGTCGCCACAGGATTTAGCAGGGGTCACCTCACTCCGCCGTTAAAACCAAAAACCAAAAAAAACACGCACAAGCTGCTGCCGCTGCCAAGTCCGCTTCTCGGCAGCGGTAAACTCACTACTTCCCTCCTTTGGCAGCCGCGGCTCCCTGCCTCTTAGGGAACCGTCTGGGGGCTGCCAGACTGAAGGTGGGACTTCAGTACTACGTCCCTGTAGGTCTTGTCTATATACTTCTCTGTCTTCCTTATGTCTTCCAAGGCTGCTACTCTAGTCTCCAGAGACTGGACTCATTCCCTGAGAGCAAAGAACTCCTTGCACCTAGTGCATACATAAGACCCCTCATGAACTGGGAGAAAATCATACATGTGACACTCAATGCAAAAGACTGAATATTCCCCATCTTGCTGCTGGACTGCTTATTGCATCTTAGTTTTAAGATTTTGTTTAGCTCTTTAAGTTGTTTATTTAGTTAAGTTTGCTGCTGATACTTGTACTAATACAACTATACCTAATCAGGGTCATTCCGAGGCACAAATAAGGGGATGGATGTCCCATTGTGGTATCCATCCAAGCTATTCGGGTCCCCACCCAACCTCAACTAACTTTCTTGAACACTGTATGGGGAAGTTAGATGGGGATGGAAAAGGGGCAGAGCAGGGGTGGCATTAGGACAATTAGTGGGCAGTTGTCAGCCCCGGATGTATAGGGCCGATTCCAATGTTGGCCCTTTACATCCAGAGATTGCGGCCTGAATGGGGAACTTATTCCACCTCTGAGGTGGAATAAGTTCCCCTAGTCGGGTGGATTGGGCAAGCTTGGGGCCCAAAAGAGGCAGCAGAGTGTAGAGGAAAACCCCGAAACCTGACCCTGGCTTTGGGAGGCAGATCAGGGGTTGGGCTGCGGGGAATGCACTTCTTGGTCTGGCAGCCAGGGATTACGGCTTCTGAATGGAGCCACGATGCCAAGGCAACCAGTGCTGTGGTGCCGCAGCTGCATTCAAAAGCCCTAACTGAGCTATCCGGGCAAGGCCTGTACGTGCAGGCCAACCTGAATCGGTGTTCTGATCTGCATGTACAGGCTTGGACATAATTCTGGTCCCGTGACAAGGCGATAGCAGAGAGACTGAATGAATTCTTTGCTTTGGTCTTTACTGAGGAAGATGTAGGGATGTTACCCATAACTGAAGTGGTATTTAAAGGTGCGGAAGAATGGAAGGAAATATCGATACATCGGGAAGATGTACTACAACTATTAGATAAACTGAAGAGTAGCAAATCACCTGGGCTGGATGGTATACATCCAAGGGTGTTGAAAGAACTGAAATATGAGATTACAGACCTGCTATTAGTAATCTGTGAACTATCATTAAAATCATCTCTAATACCTGAAGATTGGAAGATCGCCAATGTAACACCAATTTTTAAAAAGGGTTCTAGGGGTGATCCGGGAAACTACAGACTGGTGAGCCTGACGTCAGTACCGGGAAAAATGGTAGAAACCATCATAAAGAATAAAATTACTCAGCATGTACATAGTCATGGCCTAATGGGAGACAGCCAACATGGCTTTAGACAAGGAAGATCTTGTCTTACTAATCTGTTATGTTTTTTTGAAGGTGTAAATAAACAGGTGGACAAAGGTGAGTCGGTTGATATAGCGTATCTAGACTTTCAGAAAGCCTTTGACAAGGTCCCTCATCAGAGACTTTTGGCAAAACTAAAGAGACATGGGATAAGAGGCAGTGTACTATTGTGGATCAGGAACTGGTTAAACGATAGAAAGCAGAGGGTAGGGCTAAATGGACAATTTTCCCAATGGAGAAAGGTGAATAGTGGTGTACCCCAGGGATCTGTGCTGGGTCCGCTGCTTTTTGACATATTCATAAATGACCTGTAAAGTGGAATAACGAGTGAGGTTATCAAATTTGCAGATGATACAAAACTATTTAAAGTTGTTAAAACCCAAGAGGATTGTGGAAAATTGCAAGAGGATCTTGATAAATTGGAAGACTGGGCATCAAAATGGCAGACGAAATTTAATGTGGACAAGTATAAAGTTATGCACCTAGGGAAGAACAACCCAAACTATGGTTACACGATGCAAGGTTCCGCATTAGGAACCACCACCCAGGAAATGATTTAGGCATCATTGTGGATAACAAGTTAAAACCCTCGGCCCAGTGTGCAGCGGCGGCCAAGAGAGCAAATAGAATGCTAGGTATCATAAGGAAAGAAATGGAAAATAAAACAAAAGATATTATAATACCTCTATATCGTTCCATGGTGAGACCGCACCTTGAATATTGTGTGCAATTCTGGTTGCTGTATCTTAAAAAGGATATAGCGTTATTAGAAAAGGTTCAGAGAAGAGCCACCAAAATGGTAAAGTGGATGGAAGGATACTCTTATGAAGAAAGGCTAAAAAGGTTAGGGCTCTTTAACCTGGAAAAGAGACGGCTGAGGGGAGATATGATGGAAGTCTATAAATTAATGAACGTAGTCGAACGGGTAAATGTAGATCGATTGTTTACATTATCAGAATATAGAAAGACTAGGGGACAGGCAATGAAGCTATAGGGTAAACTATTTAAGACTAATAAAAGAAAATATTTTTTCACTCAACGTGTAATCAAACTCTGAAATTTGTTACTGGAGGATGTAGTAAAGGCTGTTAGTGTATCTGGGTTTAAAAAAGGTTTGGACAAGTTCCTATAGGAAAGGTCCATAAACCATTATTAAGAAGGGACCCAGGATATCAATGCTTGACTCAGTACAAGCATTGTGGAACCTGTGTCTTTTGGGGAAACTGCTAGGTACGTATGACTTAGATTGCCCACTGTTGGAAACAGGATACTGGGCTTGATGGACCTTGGTCTGACCCAGTATGGCATATCTTATGCTCTTATGTTATGTAATCTCGGCTAATTCTCTGTGTCCAGTTCCGACCGGGAACACAGAGGGCCGGGACGTCCATGAGTGAATCAGTCCCAATATGCCTAATGGATCTTGTTCACCTCAAGATTAATTAATTTCAGGTCCTGATGAGGATAACCAGCTGAACCTGAAAGTGAATTTGACCACCTTCTTCCCTTTAATAGGTTTAAGAGCCTATAAAGCTAAGTTTATGCCTGGGGTGGGTGGGAGGGAACGAGGACTTAATAAAAGCTGGCTTGCTATAGTGGCCTGACCTGTGCTTCTAAGGTAATGTCTTAATGATTTCCTGGGTGATTCGCACAGCCCTTGGTTTGATGGAAGGGGCCTTTCAATTTTCCTTTTTGGCTTTAACAACTATTTAAGACAGCTTCACAAATCTTTTACCTTCTAACTGGAAGGCTTCTTTGTAAAGATCTGTAGAAACAAATGTATTTCTTTTTACTCAGACTATTTACTCTATTTTACTTTCTATACTAAGCTACACTCTGATTTGATTTAAATAAAAAGTTCTCTGCTGGTACTAAGACCTGACTGACTCAACAAAAACACTGAATTCTAAAATACACAGATTTATCAGCTTTAACCCAAAGTCAAGAGTTAGTTATATTTCAGGGAGCTGTGTAATTATACAAAGGGGACACATTAGACTGTACTGCTCAGATACATAAAGTAGTAGTTTGAAGCAGTGGTGTAAATTATGTACTGCTAAACTTTGGCCCAGGATGTAACAGCCACTGGGCCTGAAGAGGAGGTAGAATGTCAAACAAGTTCAAGTAAGTTTGCCATGTGGGGGGGGGGGGGGGGGAGAGGTGCATCACCATTGCCACCACAATGATAGGTCCTCAGTAAAATTTGCTTGGGGACCCCTCAATATAATTTATGCCACTGGTTTGAAGGAATAAAAAACGACTCCCTACCCCAATAACAAGTGATAAAGCCAGCAAGCAGGACTACACAAAGGGAATCAGAACAGAGGCCTTAGGCCTTACATAAAAGAGGCTAGCTGATTTTTGTCTTACAAGACAGCTAAGAAAAAGCTAGGGACTTTGGTAAACCTTTTACTCATTTCTTTAAAAAGATACCAAAGCTTCTACAAATCAAGTATGGCTGTAAAACACTGCATCACTAAAGCTGCCATCCTTGTTACAGCTTCTGCCTCTATCCAGATGGACTGCCTGATCCCAGGCAAGGGACTGGTTTTGTGTGCAAGATACCTGCAAGTTGAATCCCTCATGAAATAAGTGGCAAACTGAAAAAGGAGCTGGCAAGGTGGAGAAATATCCATGACAGCAAGAGCAACATTAATGAAATGCTTCTGCAGATATCAAAGATCTCCAACAGAAGGGAAGATGGTATGGCATTGAATGGGAACCAGAACTGCATAATCGACACTCTGATTCCATCTTTCCCTAAACTAAAGAACCGGTATGCAGTCTTGGAACTGGAGGAGGTGAGAACATCTCAGGAACAGGAGGAACCGGAGCTCAAACACCCTAAAGCTGCTGAATCAGTGACCACGAGGATGTGAAGGGCAGTGGTAGTTGGTGACTTCCTTCTGAGGGGTACAGAGGTAGCCATCTGTGGCTAAACATGATGTCCCAGGAGATGTGCTATATGCCAGGTGCCAAAATACAAAACATTATGGAAGGTTTGACAAGACTCATCAAGCTACTATTACTGGATGCTACTCATCCAGGCTGACACAAATGATACTGCTAGGTGTCACTCTGAGTGTATCAAGAGTGACTTCATGGCTCTGGGAGAGAGAGTGAAGCAGACAGGTGTGAAGATGGGTAAAGCTAAGACAGAGAAGCTCGTTCTTGAAGGTGAATGCATGGCTGTATGGACAGTGTCACTGAGAATGTTTCGGTTTCCTGGACCATGGGATGATTTTCCAAGGGCTGCTGAGAAGAGATAACATCCACCTATAAGGGGTAGAGTAACTTCTGCAGCAGACTGGCTAACTTACTGAAGAAGACTTTAAACTAGCTCCAAGGTAAATAAAAACCCTCAGTAAGTAAGACATTATGGGAGCTCATGCTGAAAGGGACAGGGACTGGAAGGGAGCTGATGAAGGGAAGAGCTGGGGCTGGAAGGGAGCTGATGCTGGTGAGACCTGGAAGGAGATGATGCCGGAGTGCTGAAAGGGGGCAGATGCTGCGAGCATGGTGGAGAAATAGGCTGGGGCAGTGAGGATGGGGAGGAACACAGATATTTTGTGTAAGAGGGAAGAAACAAGGCAGATGTAGAGAGAGAGTGGAAAACAAATTAGAGACAAGAAGATTGGACAAATGGATAGCAGACAATGGAAAGTTAGCAGAATATATAAAGAAAGCAAAAGCGAGAGACAAGGACAATTGTGGCTGAAAAATAAAATGCCCAAACAACAAAAGGTAGAGAGAAATTATTTATTTTGAATTTATTAACTGGAATATGTCAGCTCTGGGAAATGTACATCACTGATGTCTTTGTGTTTGTTCAGTACAAGAGGAAATGAATTTATAGTTTTCTTTCTCTATTCTTGTGGTGCATTCCAAGTTTAGTTTTTGGAGTTCCCAGTTCAATCATTGCCTTCATATTTCTAAATTGTGGTGCCTTGTTCTGTATTTGATAATGATCTGTCTATGCTTTGCATTTATGACTGAGCTGCGGTATTCTATTTGTGTAGTTTCTGTGTAGCATTCCTACTCTTTTCCCAGTAGGAGATGTATTGTTTTATTATGAGCTGTATTGTTTTTATATTTTTAGTGCTGCCTTTTTATATGTAGAGTTTGGTGCTGTGTGAATCCTGGTAGTGCTGTTATGATATGGCAGGTTTGCTATGGGTTCTAAATGAGCAGGGGTTTGTAGCACTTCCTAATGTACCTGGCACTGGAGGATGGTAATGTAGAAATATGGTAGCCTTTCTTTATCCATGCAAATGGTATTCAGACACTCATTAAGAGGCAAGTTTACTATAGGATAATGCGTATTCACAAATGTAAACATGCACTAAGTGCAGCAGCACCCATTTATTTCTATGGGTATAGTGACATTTAATGCACATTAATGTTCAGTAAACATGCCCCTAATTCATTGCTGGGACAAAAAAGAGGTTTGTAAAGAGCTCCTTTGGAAGCCTCCTAAAATTGTAGATGGGCTGCATATAAATTTTGAAATTAAATAAATGCAAATGAGGCCCAGTGGGTATGGGGGGGGGGGGCATACCATGTTTGCAAGTCACACAGGGCGCAGTTATAGCTCCCTTCCAGTCCCTGTATGCATATGTAGCTCGATGCTTTCAGGAAGCAGAATAACACAGCTTGCAAAGTTGATCACAAGTTTCGTTATTCATATATCATTAGCGTTATTAATCTGTGCTATTCAGTTACCACAGGTTAGTGACTTTCACCATAAACTAAGCTGCAGTAAAATGAATTATTTTAGCTTAGAAACTACCCCCTAAGAGTCTTTCTAGTCTTTCATTGGAATTTTCCCCCACTCTAACTTCTTCTAGCTCAGAAATGTTCTTAAGTATCCTTGAATGCACTGCATGTGTGGGATCTCCCCAAAAATTTCCAATAATTTTCAAGCCTGGGGATTACAAAGGCCATTCTAAAGCCTTCGTCTTTATATCCAGTAAAATATACAGCCTCATTTCAGCTTTAGTTTCTTCACTGACTATGAGACATTAGCTTCTAGGATATGTCAATATCTAGTTGAATTTGCAGTTAGTATAAAACAAGGTTTGCAGCAGTTCCTAGAGGAAAAGTCCCTAAACATTACTAAAGTAGATTGGGGAAAATACACTGCTTATCCCTTGGCTAAGCAGTATGGAATTTTCTACTTTTTGGGATCCTGCCATGTACTTGTGACTGGGATTGACCTCTGTTGGGAACAAGATACTGGGCTTGATGGACTTTTAAGTCTGTCCCAGTATTGCAGATCTTACAGTCTTACTGTATAGAATCCATTCTTCCAACCACTAAAACAATATTACCTGTGCCATTGGCTTCCATACAACCATAAAGCATAACAGATCTACCTCTAAGCTTAACAGTTGGCAAAGTGTTTTCTTCAAATGCTTCACCCTTTCTTCTTCAAATGTATGTTGTGTGGTTGTGGCCAAACAGTTCAATTTTCATTTCAACAGTCCAAAGTATTTTGTTCTAAAAGAGTTTCCTTTGCATGCTTTAGAACAGGGGTCGCTAACTCCGGCCTTGGTGCACCACGATCCAGTCTGGTTTTCAGGATGCCGCTAATGAATATTAAGGGAGCATATTTGCATACAATGGAAGGCAGTGGATGCAAATATACATCATGAATATTCATTAGGGACATCCTGAAAACCAGGCTGGATCACGGTGCACTAGGACCAGAGTTGGCCACCCCTGTTTTAGACAATGACCTTTGTAATGAAGTAATGGAAAAGTTTTCTTTCTGAGAACACTCCCATGTAGATTATTATTGTGTAAGCAATGCTGCCCTTTAGACCAGTGGACAACTACTCCAGCGACAGCTAAACCTTTCAGCAGTTTTTTTTGCAATTATATGTGGTTCGGTTTTGCAAAGCTTTCTGGACGATATCAGAGATTTCTCTTAGTCTACTATTATCTTGCCTTAACTAAACACATTCATGTAACTTATATTTTTTAATAATGTTGAAATTGGCAGTAACAAGCATTTAGAAATTGTTTTGTATAACTATATTCTGCATTTTTAAGAGTGAATTATGTTTCATTGTAAATATTCAGTTGCTTATAGAGGCCCATGGTTGTTAAAAGTAGACAGCTCAACAATCACAACCTAATCCGTTAGAAGAGTCAGAGTGTTTGTTCTACTGTGGAATTGTCATAATCTGACAAATTGAAGGCCTAACGTCAATCATCTTTTTGGGTCTTACTGTCAGGGGCGGCCCAAGGGGGGTGCAGGGCTATGTGTGTAGATTAATTGTGGGCCTCATTTGCATAAACATTTGCATAACGTTAACATGCGCTTTTAGTAAACATGCCTCTTAATGAGTGTCTGGATAAAGAAAGACTAACAAATTTCTACATTACTATATTGCAGTGACAACCGCCAGGCCCATTAGGAAGTATTATAAACACCGACCATTTAGAACCCACAGCAAATCCACCCTATCATAACAGCACTGCCAGGAATCACAAAGCACCAAACCCTACCTATCAAAAAGACAACACGGCAAATATTAAACCAGTACATCTCAGAGAATACCAATACATCTCACTGGGCGAAAGAGAACAAGTGGGACTGTCAAATAGAAACTGTATGAACAGAATACCTCAGCTTGGTTACATATGCAGAACATAGACCGTCACCACACAAAGAACAAGGGATCACAATTTAGAAATAGGAAGATAATAATTAAATCAGGAACCCCAAAAGCCAAACATGAAAGTACAACACCACTGGAGAAATAAAACTATAAATTAATTTCCTCTTGCACTAAACAAAAACGCAAAGATGTTAGCGATATACATTTTCCAGACCTGACATATTCCAGTTAATAAATTCAAAATAAAAAGTATTTTTCTACCTTTTGTTTGGGCATTTTATTTTTCAGTTGCAATTGCTCCAGTGACTTTCTTCTGGTTTCTTTGTATCTTCTGCGAGCTGTCCATTTGTCCTTTTTTCTCTCTTCTAGATTTTTTCCATTCTCTCTCTATATCTGCTTTAATATACGTACTGATCTTTCCCCTTTTGCTCTTTCCCCCATTTCTTTCTTTATTCCTTTATCATCCACTTAAATTTCACCCTTCCATTCTCAATTCCCACTTACTCTCCCAATACCCGGCCCATCGTAGACTTTTCTTCTCTCCCACACAAAATATCTTTTTACCTCTTCTCATTCCCCTTCCCCATCCCCTTCTAGTCCTCCCCAAAAATCAGCTCCCTATAGTTCTAGACCCACCCAGCATCCCCTCCCTTCTAGTCCCATTCTCCCATGCCCCCACATCAGCCCATTTCCACTCCAAGCTCCCCCATTAGCCAATTTCCAATCCTAGCTCCTCCATCAGCCCATTTCCAGCCCTATTCCAACTCCCATCAGCCCACTTCCAGTTCTATTCCAGTCCCCATCAGCCCATTTCCAGTCCTATTCCCCCATCAGCCATTTCCAGTCCTATTCCAGCCCATCACCCATTTGCAGTCCAAGCTCCCCCCATCAGCCCATTTCCAGTCCTATTCCAGCTCCTCATCAGCCCATTTACAATGCTAGCACTCCCATCACAGCCCATTTCCAGTCCTAGCCCCCCCCAATCACAGCCCAATTCCAGTCCAAGCTTCCCTCCCCCCAATCACAGGCCATCTGCAGTCCTAGCCACCCCACCATCACAGCCCATTTCCAGTGCAGGTTTTCCCCCCATAATAGCCCATTTGCAGTCCTAGCCTCCTCCCCATCATCACAGCCTATTTCCAGTCTAAGTCCCTCCCCCTTCCGAACAGCCTCGCGGCCATCTAAGGGGCTTCAGAGGGACTCGGGGAAGCCCGCGCGAGGCCCCCGGCTCCCTCTGCACAGCCGCCAGCGTGAAGCATCTTTTCCCTCACACTGGCGGCTGTTTCTGTGAAGCGCGAGTGCCAGGAAAGGTTAAAGGTCATTTCCTGGCACTCGCTTCACCGAAACAGCCGCCAGCGGGAGGGAAGACACACTGGTGGATGTGCAGAGGGAGCCGGGGCCTCACGTGGGCTTCCCGAGCTCTCTCTGAAGCTGTCCATTGTGCAAGAATAGAGTTTGCGCGGGGCCCCCTGAAGCACATGTCCCTGTGCGAACAACATTATCGCATAATGGACGGGCCGGCCCTGCTTACTGTTGGTTGTTGTTGTTAAGTGCCGTCGAGTCGGAGTCGACTCATGGCGACTCTATGGATAGCTATCCTAAATTGTGTTCGGTCTTCAGTCAGGCGGCTCATTGTTGACAGACTGGTACCCGAAGCTGCTGTTATTGTAATGATCCATCTCATTGCTGGCCTTCCTCTTTTGCGTTGACCTTCTATCTTGCCAAGCATGATGTCTTTCTCTAATGATCTCTCTCTCCGCATGATGTGTCCAAAGTTTGAAAGTCGAAGTCTTGTCATCTGAGCTTCTAAAGAAAGCTTAGGTTTGATCTCCTCTAGTACAGACTGGTTTGTTCTTCGGGCAGTCCATGGTATACACAGTATTCGCCGCCAGCACCATAATTCAAAGGCATCAATTTTCTTCCTGTCTATATTTTTCACTGTCCAGCTTTTGACATCCATATGATGTTATTGAAAATACCATGGCTTGAACAAGTCGAATCTTTGTATGGAGAGAGACATCTCTGCTCTTGAGAATCTTATCTAGGCCTTTCATAGCCATTCTGCCAAGAGCAATGCGTCGTCTGATTTCTTGACTGCTTGTTGCTTCTTTATTGATAGTTGATCCAAGTAGGTTAAAGTTATTCACGATTTCAATTTCTTCTCCTTCGACGATGAACCTGTTGATTATGCCAGTTGTCATGATCTTTGTCTTCTTTACATTAAGGTGCAGGCACATTTTGAGACTATGTTCTTTGATTGTGAGAAGCAAATGTTTCAGATCATCTTCACTTTCCGCCAGTAATGTGGTATCATCAGCATAGCGAAGGTTGTTGATGAGTCTTCCACCAATCTTCACACCTCTGTTGTCTTCATACAATCCTGCTTTCTGATGATTTGTTCTGCATATAAATTAAACAGGTAGGGGGAAAGTTTGCAGCCTTGTCTTACACCTTTGCTTATTTTAAACCATTCTGTTTCTCCTTGTTCCGTTCGAACTTTTGCTTCTTGATCAATGTACAGATTGCGCAAGAGAACGATCAGGTGTTCTGGTATACCCATGCTTCTTAATGTGGCCCAGAGTTTCTCATGGTTTACACAGTCAAAAGCTTTGCTCTAGTCGATAAAGCACAAATAGATATCCTTTTAGTATTCTTTAGTCTTTTCAAGGATCCATCTCACATCCGCAATCTGCTTACTGTAAATAACTTTAAAAAAAAAGGAAGTAGTAATAATTTAACTGGAAGGATGTTCAAACACATCATATTCACTTTTTTATTTTCAATCTGTTAGAAACAACTAATAAATAGAAATTTTTCATTAGAACTTGCAGAAAGATGTTGTATTTAATTATGTAGAGGTTGTGTCAGTTTCTGTTCACGTGGAGGCCAATTCTGATTGGGGCCTGTCTGGCCAGTCTGGACATCCAAAATCTGGACAAGCTGGATATGCACCTGAATCTGCACCTGCGAGAAGCTAGACATACCCGCAGGAGCAGAATCAGGGCACTTGGATGGGCCCGGATGGGCCCTGATCCAGCTGCCCTGCACTTCCGGCAACCTCTCTGTCTAGCCCTACCTATGCTCCTGCATGGAGCCTCAATGCTGTAGAGTTTCATCGGCATGGCACCGGGACCCCATGCAGGAGCTCTGAAGTGCCTGATGCTGTCCCGCTCGTATTTCCCTGCTACCCTGCCCTCGGCAGGTACACAGGACCAGGATCGGGTGGTGTGAACCTACTTCTGCCTGGCCTGTTGCTGCAGCGGGCCTGTGCACCCCAATTGCCGCCATCCATCAGACTTATTCCACCACGGAGGTGCAATAAGTCCAACGTCCAACCTGGTGCATCTGGGTGTACAGAGCTGTGACGTGAATCAGCCATGTACGTCTGGGTTGTATGCATGTCCCCATACCACTCACTCCCCTCCCAGTCGCTTCCCCTTTCTGCCCATGTCTGGAGCTCCCCACACAAATGCCCTATAAATGCGGGTAGTTCCTTGATCAGAATCGCCGAACAGGGTGTAATGGGGCTTGTACGTCTAGACCGAACGTACATCCCCGCTATTTCCTGTTCAAAATGATCCCCTTAGAGATTAATTGAAATATACAAATTGATCAGGGGTTGCTAAAGTTTTGCAAACAACTAAATTATCCTGTATTTTATAGCTTTTCTTAATGCTTCATTTCTTTGGTGCTAGGGAGAAAATGTTATTGATAAATATCTTCTTACTAAATAAAATAAACTATTCATTTGGAGTTTATTTGGAACATGTTTTTGGAAAATAAAGCTAGAAGTAATTGCAGGTTAGAAAACTATAAATGTTGTCCTTTCCAACTAGACTATCAGGCTGTGTACAGTACATTGCTTGTAAATAGAACTGAGCAGCCTAGGGGTAGGCCCAAGCTGGTTGACTGGATCAGAAACTGGTTGAAAGACAGATAACAGAGAGTAGTGGTAAATGAAAATCACTGACGAAACATGGGTGGATAGTAAAGTAAATCCAAAATTAGGCAAAGTGACTGGGGCTTTGCCCAGGGTGCCATATTGCAATACTGGTCAGCAGGAGCAGTTCCTGATGCATGCTTCAAATGCAAGAATGCACGTCCCTGAGGTAGAAGACACAAGAAGAAATGGTCTAAGGAAGATTGAGAAATGGTCTATTGCTTAGCAATAAATTTCAATGCAAAAGATTAGAGGGTCATGCATTTGAGAACACAGAAATCTGAGGGAGCAGTATGTGACGGGGGGCGTGATGGGCACCAAACAAGACGAGGACCTCAGGGACATACAGTAATAGCAAATAATTTTAAAGTTGTGAAAGAATGGAAAAAGGAGCTTGGCAAAGTCAGAATAATATTAGGGGGCACGGGAAAAAGCATAATAAACCAATTGTACCTGAATGTTACTCGCCTTGAATGTCTATTGAAAAGATGTGAGAAAAATACAAAATAAATTTAAAAAGAGAATAAAATAAAATAAATCACAAGCAGAAAAAAAGAAGAATATCATACCTTTGTACGGGTCACTGATATGACCTCTCTTGCACTTCTGTGTCTGGGTCTGGAGACCATGAGGTATGTCTACTAAGCCAGGCTAATGATTAACCCAAGCTATTTGCAACTAGGTACCACTGAATAACATGGGCCCTAGTTGCAGATAGCCTGGGTTAACCGTTAGCCTGGCTTAGTAGACATACCCATGTCTAACAGACATAGCATTAACGATATTCCGGTATTCCTATATTCCATTACTCTGCGGTCACTTTCTCTGTTAGTCTCCCATGCCCCTCACATTTATAACATACCTGCTCAATCTCTAATAAATTGTACATAACGCCAATCTGTTCCTTAGACCATTCTGCTCTATATATGCATTTCTGAACTTTTACTTCTTCTCTAAATTATTTTTATTTATTTATTTCATTTATTTAAAAGGATTTTTATACCGCTTTATCCTTAAATCAAAGCGGTTTACAAATCAACCAAACGTGTTACATAGAACGAGGGTGGAGGCATGTAGTGGGATGTTACGATGTGGTCAAGCAAGTAATATTGTAGTATACAGTAGTAGCCAAAATATTAAGGCAGAATCCAAAATATCCGAATTTTATTAGAAAAGTACGTGTTATTGTCACTTTCATGGTCAAAAGCTTTAAGAACCAAAGATATATATGTCATTTTCAAAGTTTTATTCAGGAAACAATATATGTGTCAATATTTGATAGGGTGTCCATGATTTTTCAGCACAGCCTGGATTTTTGTAGGCATACTGTTAATTGTTTTACAGTATGCCGGAGTGATTTTGTTGACCCATACATGCTTGAGTATGTCCTTTAAATCTGCTTCTGAAGTTGGACGGTGTGCTGCCACCTTTTTCTTCATAAGATTCCAATAGTTTTCAATGGCATTGAGATCCGGAGAGTTTGATGGCCAACTTGGTAGCAGTTCGATCTTGTTGTTCACGAACCATTTTTTGACTGTTTTTGCAGTGTGGCACAGTGCCGAGTTCTGCTGAAATATAGTTGTGCCAGAAACATTCATGTGTATTTTAACTTTACTATTCAGCATGGATATGTATTTTGCAGCATTTACTCTTTCACCTTTCTCAAAAATTTGCAGGCCACATCGTCCATTCACCGAGATACCACCCCATACCATGACCGATGGTGGGTGTTTAACAGTCTTGATTGTGTACTTCGGATTTAGTCTCTCGCCTGCTGGTCGATGGACATAGTTGTAACCACTTCCACATACTTGTTGAAATGTACTTTCATCTGTGAACATTCCCCTCTCCCACCATTCAGCAGATTTGTCTTTCATCTTGCTACAAAACTGTATGCGGGCAGCAATTTGTTTCCTAATCATCATAGGCTTCTTGGCAGGTCTTCTGGCCATGAGTTTGAATTCATCCACAAGCCATCGTTGGACAGATCTGGCACTTATCTTTATTCCTCGATCATTAGCTAACTGAGCCACACGTTGAGATGAAGTATGTGGACTAGATGCAATAATGCTTTTGAGGAATCGGTCATCTCGTCCAGTAGTTATCTGTCTGCGCCCACATGTCAAACGTGTATGGCCACTTGATTTCAGAACATTCTGAAATGCACACCTTGATATATGCAAATGTTTTGCAATAGCACATTGCGAATATCCTTCAGCATGGAGTGTGACAACTTGTCCCTTTACAAAATCATTAATATTGCACTTTCTACCCATCTTGATTATATATTTTACATGTAACTTTCAATCTTTTCCTAGTTGTAAAAATTCAAAACTTCATCCAAGAAACCTACTACAGAATGTAAGTAAACTAAAATGGACGCCAGACACATGGTGTGACTAATTGCCATGCTGATTAAATAAGTAAGCACGTGTGACATCTCCACAGTACATTATTTAACAATAAATTGCAGAAAAAGATACCTGCCTTAATTTTTTCGCCACTACTGTAACTATGTCCAAGGTACGCTATATACAAAATGAGCTATATACAAGAAGGAAATGTTGGTTCATCTGATGGGATAGGTGGGTTAAGGGATTATGGTGGGGAGGGAGTGGGGGCAGTAAGAGGTAGGGGGGAAAAGGAGTGGCTAAGGGCGGAAGCAATTATGATGCAGATAATTGTGTCCTGTGGTTGGGTCATGTGATGTCACCGAAGTATTCTATATAGAGTGTGGTTTTAAATATAAGTTAATTCCTTAATGTTTACAACATTATGTTATGCCCTCCTTCACTGTGACATAGTTTGTACTTCAATTGTTAACTGTATTTCAAAGTTGTTACATGTAAACCGTATTGATCCCAGGAAATGTGGTATATAAAGAAATATTAAATAAATAGATGTCTCAGAAAGGATATTGACAAAATAGAGGTGGTCCAAAGATGATACAAAGCCCTACGAGGTACGGACCTTAATACGCATTCCAAAGGGGGGAAGGGAGGGAGGTAAATTAGAGACCCTCAAATAACTGATGAGGGTAATTTTCTAAAATATTTATGCAGGCAAACAGAGCAACAGGGAGTTTCTCTTTGAGAACTGGCTTGCAGGCCTAGTAGATAGACTCAAAATCGCCCCAAAATGTATAAATAATGCTCGAGAAAAACACTTTTTAGTGGAAGGAAAATTCTAGAACAAGAAATCATTTTAAGACTTTTAAAAGAGGTAGACTCAGGGGGAACATTTGATAATATTTCTTCATAGAAAGGGTGGTGGATGCATAGAACAGTCTCCAGGGGAAGTGGTGGAGACAAAAAGAGTAACAGAATTCAAGAAGGCACAAAAAAAATCACACAGGGTCCTTAGTAACAATCAAGTGAAGATAAAGCCAGAGGTCAACTGAAATTTACAGAACTACACAAGAAAACAAATTGAACTAACCAGAGGAGCCCTATGTCTTACAACAGCTTTAATTAGCTTCATAGAAATTTTTGGGCAACATTCAGTACATCCGACTGACCACCTTGATGTTTTCTTCTTGAGTGACCTATCGGTGCTACAGGCATTTATTTCAAAACAGGGAATATTGCAATATTTGACTGCTCTGCCAATGCACTGGAGATTTCCAGCTAGAATTCCTAATGTGCTATGTATGTGAAAGTCACTTAGCTTAAAGAATCTAACACTTTCGACTTAAATTCACATTTCAAGCATCTTGCTTTGCAACAGGGCAATTCTTCAAACACCATCCACAATCAGCATCCAATTTCTTTTCCATGGCTGCTGCAAAACCTGGACATGACGTCAGTATTTAAACTCTCTCACTGGCCATCCGGCCAATCTCATTAAAGATACCCATTTTATTTCATTAAACTCTGTAAACATCACAGCCAGTAACTGAAAAATCCATTTTGCTCTTTAAAATTTAAAATCCATACATAATCACCCCCTTGCCAATCTTCCACAACCTGATGAATGACTCACCATATAAAATCCCTTGCAGCATGCTTCATTTCAGTCACAGTGGAAATTCTATTAAAATGCTCATTTAATCACAATTTTATTACTCGTTTGGTGCGTCCCACATATATTTTACTGGACAATAAAGATTTTGCTTCCTGAACACTTTTGGGTGTATCTTATGGATTTGGGACTGCTGATCACAAAAATCACCTTAAAATTTTACTATCATACACCATTTGTTTTGCAATCACCTATTTTTGTGATTTTCTCACATATTCTTATATGTTGCCTAGAAAGTAAGCTTTTTGTTTAGTCCACGTATGCACTCAGTGCAGACTCACAATGTGCAATGGAAATGCTACTGCTTAGGAATGCATGGGCATGCTTAGTCAGGATGGATGCTGGCAGTACAGGCTATAAAAGCAGCTTTCCTACACAGTTGCTATACATGACAGTATCAGTTTGTGTACTCAACAAGAGCATTTAAATGTAAGCTTCTTGTCTAAATGATGATTCATTACAGCAGAATGTATCATCAATGTCACAACAGCTGCAATACATTCTGTTACATTTGTGGTAAGTATACACTTAAGCCTCAAGGATGCAGCATGACTGCACTTATTAAGAAAGCGTATGAGCTCTACTTTGGTTGTAAAGTTGGCGATCAAGACAAATCCTGGACTCCTCACATTTGTTGTGCAACATGTGCTGTCCATCTCAGAGCTTGGCTCAGAGGTACTCGGAAGTCAATGCTGTTTGTAGTCCTGATGATATGGTGAGAAAAGAAGGATCACGTGATGGACTGTTACTTCTGTCTGGCCAACATATCTGGTTTCTCTGCTAAAAATAAGAAATCTACTGAATACCCCAGTCTACCTTCAGCTATGAGATCAGTGCCACATGATGACAGTATGCCAGTACCAAAGCCATCAGAGATATGGAGCCTAGATGAGGTAGACGAAGATGCCACAATACACAGGGCAAACATGGAAAATGACATGGATCCAGATTTTGAATCGTTTATGTCTGGTGTGCCTCATCTGATAACAAAGTCAGACTTGAATGACCTGCTAAGGGACTTAAGTTTGTCAAAAACAAAAGCAGAACTACTGTACTTGGTTTAAGATTGCAAAGATGAGGTTTGCTGTCGCCAGGTACGAAAATTTCTGTTTTTCGAACCTGCCAAGAAGATATGAAAAATTTCTTTGCACAGGTTGACAACATCTGTTTCTCCACTGACATTGATGGCTGCGGTTTATGGCTTTGGGTTGTGAGCATGGCCCACAACAATGGCACCTTTTTATCGATTCATCACTGTTAAGCCTGAAAACTGTCTTGTTACACAATAGCAATGAAGCTGTCTATCATAATCACCAAAACCTTTCAGGAAGCAAAACTTTTGAACAAATTTGTTGTCCAGTGTTGTTGGACAAGTGCAAATAATTAGGTAGATCACTTTTTTAGAGCTGCATGTGGTGTTATATCTGGCCTTATATATCTTTTGTGTGGTCAGATGAGTCCAAGTTGGGCCACTCAAAGTATCTGAATATCACTGACATTTTCTACAAGCTTGATGACAACATTCTTCCTTTGCGCTAGCCACTTGATTCAATAAATTCTTTATATTTTGCCTCTGCTGAAAAGCTATTCACAGGGGAACTTTAAATTCCTGATGCAGGGACAATGTATGCCAATGATGGTGAATCATCAAAGCAATCCAGAGAGCTACACTGAATGAGGTCACACACATGCTAAGCGAGCTTCAACGTCCTGTTGTTTATACTGCAACAGCCAATCACGATGTGCATAGCAGGCTCACTCAAAAGTCTTTAAAATCACCTGGTGAGGATAACCAAACTGTGCAAGAAAGAACTGTAGCTCTTTTGATTTAACAATAAATTAATCAAATGACAGGCATATTCAGCAAAGCCGTAAAAACTGTACCAATGGCAGATTTCATTTCAAATGGTGAGTGTGATCGCTTTGAAAATGTAATAAAGAATTACGATAAATGGTAGTATAAAATCTATCATGTTTTTGTTACAGTAATACATCCAGAAATTCAATCTGATCAATAGTATGTTTCATCGTAAATTTAAGATTCAGATCTTGTACTCCCAACCAGCCTGCAAGTTGTTCAAGTTCTTCAATTGATCCATCCCACAGAAAAGGTATGTCATCTAAGAAGCTCTTCCATTATATAATATTTGAAAAATAATGTAAACTATACACCACATTCTCTTCAAACTCAGCCATATACAAAGTGGCCAAAAATGGAGCAACGGAAGCCCCCATTGCAATCCCATGATGTTGCAAAAAATATTCACCATCATATTAAAAATAATTACATGTCAACAACAGGTATAACAAGATGCCAAGAAAATCTGCAGGGACCCGGTGATGAACCCGAGAATTCTGTAAATGCTTCTGGGCTATCTCTAATGCCTCCAACTGTGGAATCATCATAAATAAAGAATTAACATTCATTGTCACCAGTGTCACTACTTTTCCATCCAACTATACCTCTTGCAACAGTCTCAAAAAATGAGATGCATTTTGAATAAATGATTGAACATGAGATGCAATAGGGGTTCAAAAATATACCCACAAACTTAGATAGTCGCTCAAGGATTGTACCCCTCAATGATACAATGGGCCGACATGGCGGGCACCTCAGATCTTTATGTACCTTCGGCAACAAATATATATATGCATATATGGGGTGGTTGAGTGTTTTTTTCATCAAAAATTCAGCCTCTTTTGATGTGAGAAATGAGCACATCAAACCCATTTGTACTATTTCTTGCATTTGAGATCTCTAACCCTCCAGTGGGTCACATGGCAACTTCTTGTAAAACGTTTCGTCATGCAATTGTCTCAAAACTTCAGTGTGATATTGCAACTTAGAATGGATTACCATACTGCCCTCTTTATCCATCCTCTTGATAACCATAAACCGATCATCTCTGAGTTCTTCCAGAACTAACCATTCTTCTTGAGTCAAATTAGATTTAAACCAATAGTTGCCGCTTAACTCAAAGGTAGATAAATCTTGTAACACTAAGGGGTATGTTTACTAAAGTGCGGTAAACGTGATTAACGCGCGTTGTACGACATTAACGATCATAAGTGCAGTATAACGCGCGTAATCACGTGCCAACGACCGTTAACATCATACTACGCGCGTTAACCGTAGTTAACGATCGTAAAGCCCCGCGGCGCGTTAAAACAGCGCAGAAGGTGGAGAGTGGGAGGAGAGAAGGGGTCAATTGGCGGAGAGTGGGCGGGGAGAGGCTCCGCTCACACTAACGCGCTGAATTTCAGAGCTCAGTTCCAACGCGAATGAAAACCTGTCGTTAAAGGCATATTAAAGGGAAGAGAAACCATTTCCGTCAGCAATGTACAGCAAAACCGGGGAAACCTACAAAACGTGAGCAGTGTGATACATGAGCACAGAACAAAATATCAAATAAAACGTTAAAATGACCACAAGAAAAATGGTAAAAATTATAATTCAGCTGGGCAACAGTGATAGCAATGGGCAACAATAACAAACACTCCCAGGAAAGCTCCAAAAAAAAAGAAATGATGTTGGGAAAGGTCTACGCTCCGTAGACCCTTTCAAAAATCATTTCAGTTTATTGGAGCTTTCCTGGGAGTGTTATTCAATGTTGCCCAATGATATCATTGTTGCCCAGCTTGGTTATAGGTGTTTGCCCCTTTTTTTGAGGTTTTTTGTGAGGTTTCTTTGCACATTTGTCTCCATACAAGGTAAATGAGCCCACAGTACAATTGTGCAGAGCAGGGTTTCTGACTCGTCAGGCCAGTTTTCCTATCTCCAGACTGCACTGTCTCTGTGGCCACAGTGTGGTGCAACGGACACAGCCAGTGCCTGTAAGACCAGAGGGTCACAGGTTCAAATCCCAGCTGGGGCTCCTACCAACCCAGTCCCCATAGCTTTACCCACCACTAAACAGTGATAGTAAAGACACTCCTTTATTGCAGAGAACATACGCATGGTTAATACGCCTATATTTTACCACACCAAACACAGACACCATAAACAGGCGCATTACCTAGAGCAGAGTCTCGCAAATGCAGTCCTGGAGGGCCCCACACCATTCAGGTTCCATGCTGCCTCTAATAAAGATGCCTGTGCTGCATATCTATGCACCACCCCCATGGTATAGTTGCATACCTTAGCAATGCCACCCTACACCTGGGTATATGGTACACAGCTATCAGACATTTCCTCTGATAACTGGCAGATATCAATTCCTACGTTAAGCACATTTTGCTCATTGAGCTCCACCATAACAATCATTCTGATGTCTGCGGTGTGTGCTGCAGGTCTGGTCTCTGACAGTGTTTACCACCCTGGGGAGTGACCCCCAACAGTATTGCGTACCATATCCATGCCTGTACTGTGCCCAGGACTGGTGTGTGGTGGGTATGGCTGCTGAACACCTCTATAGTAGCACAATGCTGGCATAGGTGTGGGGGTGGCTGTCTGTCTATCCAGTGTGTGGTGGCTGCAAACACCTTCCACAGCCCACACTGCCAGCACTGTTGCCAATATTGGGTTGCCAATGTGCATAATGAGGAGCAAGGTACCATGGGTATAGGCCGGACAGGGTGGCCTGGCCAGGGTGCATCTGCACAGGGCATAGGAGTGGGGGAGGAGTGGCCTAGTGGTTAGGACAAGGTACTTCAGGCCGGAGGGCCGGGGGTTCAAGTCCCACCTGGGGACAGCAATCTCAGGCTGGAGGGACTGGGATTTCTAGTCCTATAGGCACTCCTTGTGGTCTTGGGCAAGCCACTTAACCCTCCATTGCCCATGTTCCCTGTAAGTATTAGTGTATGTGTGTCATATCCCCTCATGTTAAATGTATCTCCCAATTGACCACTTTGACCCGGTGAAAAGCAGGATATAAATACAGCTAAATAAATAAATAAAATAAAATAGGGCACTGACTGGGACATTTTAGTGCCCGGCCACCACCTACACAGACAGGGTGACCTCAGTATGTCCTGCTGAGAGATCACTCTCACCCTGACTGTGCAGTGACCACAGCATGGCTAGGCACCCCCATAGTGCTATATAGTATTTCTCTCATGTGATAGATATGGGTTCCCTTTTGGGGCCCAGTCACTGATTTATCTGCTTGCTGTGTATGCTGACATCCCAGTTCTGGGTGCATGCATCTCCACTGGGCACATGTACTATTGACTAACTAGCAGACTGTTTGCAGCTGGTATGTGTCTTGATGGAGTGGCTTGCAGGGTGCAGTGGCTGATGGCTTGCAGCAGGAGAATATCAGATAGTGGTGGGGTGCAGCTTAGCATATCCAGGCCTAATGTCTGTGTGCTATTGTGTTATGGATGTGTACAGAGCTGTTCCTCAGCAGGACCAGGGTTGCTGTTCCCCTCTACTGCCACCTTTGCAGGGAGGTAGAATGTGGATCTATTGTTAGGAGACCCTGTTTGCCACCCTTGGCCCTGGGGGAGGGGGGGTGGTGGTACATGGGCCACCTGGGGGTCCATGGGGGCTACACCTGACTGAAACAGACAGAAGCTACCTATCTCACACATTAACACTGCTTTGGACCTGCGCCATGGCCTCTTTCAGCCATGGACGGTGCTGTGGACCTGGTGCTGGGCGCCTCACCACACCCTCAGGGTGAGCACAGTACCCGCACAATGTGACGGTGTGTAGCTACTCTGTGCCAGTACAACACACGGTCAGTACCTCCTACCAGGCCGAGGTGCTGTGGGGGTGCACATGGTCACTTCCCCCTACCAGGCCGAGGTGCTGTGGGGGTGCATTCCCCATGGTGTGTATCTGTGGACAGCTGATTTGCATGTGCAGTGCATCATGGGTGTGACTGGCACAATCCAACCCTGGGAAAATCCAGCACCTGCTCACAGGCTCTGATAAACCATAGGCCATCACACGTACATCTGTTAGCATAATGCATAGATGCAAGACACCCTAAAGAGTCTGTAATATAAGGTGCCCACGCTGGTAAAAACACAAGTACCCACGCACGATTGTACGCACGCACCAACGCACGTAGCTACGCCCCTACCAACACACGCAGCCACGCACGCAGCCACGCACGCACCAACGTACGTGGCTACGCACACTGCGAGGGTGTGTTTCTGACACTACTACTCAACGTAAAGAAAAACATACCTCCTCATTCCTTATGTAATGTACAGGGTGATGCCTGGGCCAGCCTTCTGCGTTAGGCACACTGGGGACTCGAACCCATGCTGCCTGTAACAGCAGTCAGTACAGTAACCATTGTGCTACAGCTCTGTTTCAGTGATTTGTGTCTGTACGCCTTCTTACGATTAACGCGCAGTAATGTGCCACAGCGCCCTGTAACGCTCGTTAGCTTTTGGAACGCGCGTTAGTGTTAACGATGTACCGCCCATGTCCTTATTTAGGGTTTCTGTCACTACCGCGGCTCCTAACGCGAATTGCACTAACGCAGTTTAGTAAACATACCCCTAAATCATGAAACGTAACAATTGCTGGATCCAAAAGCCTGGGCAGGCTCCAATTTTACTTCACATGGACCAAACTTTCAGGGCCAAATATAATACCATATGTGGCTCTAAACAAGTGATCTACAAGATTATGTACGTTTGTCGAAAAATCTATGTGGAATGCACAAAAAGCGCAATAAAATTGTGACTAAATGAGCATTTTAGTAGGATTTCCACTGTGACAGAACCAGCACCTTTAGTATCTCATTTCTTGGAAATGAAGCACACTGCAAGGGATTTTACATGGTGAGTCATTGATAAGGCTGCGGAAGACTGGCAAGGGGGTGATTATGTACGGATGTTATATTTTAAAGAACAAAATGGATTTTTCAGCTACTGGCTGTGATGCCCGAAGGGCTTAATAACAAAATATAGTGGGCATCTTTAAAGTGATTGGCCAGATGACTGGTGACAGCATTTAAATACCGACATCATGTCTTGGTTTTGCAGTGGCTGTGAACAACAAACTGGATGCTGACTGTGAATGGCGTTTGAAGAATTCCCCTGAAGCAAAGCAAGAAGCTTGAAACAAGAATTTATGTCGGGAGTGTTAGATACTTTAAGCTAAGTGACTTTTACATGCAGTAATCATAAAAAAAGTTAATAGCGAAGATCAATGGATGAAATATGGGGATGCTATAATAGGTAAATAATACCATATATGAAAAGCCTTTATATGATTGTCTCTCTATTTTATTTCTAAAATTTGTGTATTGCAGTGCTAGCTCATAGCCATGAAATAGGCATACGGACAGCAATCATTGACAGGAATCCTATTAGAGGAAGTTTGTATCACATGTTCCTGCGAAAGAGATCATTGGGGGGGGGGGCACAATTTTTTAAGCACTACTTCAGTTCGTGAAATCCTCTTCTACATATTCCATTTCCTTACACAATAATTCCCATAGAACATGCTTTCTTATACAATTTATGCTTGAAAACACAATGATCTTATCTGGAAAGCCAGAAAATTTGTAACTATCAAAGATGCTGTGACACCTATATAAAAATCCTGCCACGCCAAAGATTGACTCATTTTGCAAAGTAATTCTGTTTCTCTTTGTGTTTCCACATGCCTATTAAATGTATTACACTGTTTAATCATCATATCAATCCACAATATACCCATCGCCATTAATTCTCTACCGCTGGCAAATAGAGGAAGGTGTTCTTTGTTTCATAGCTTAATCCATCATTTCCAGTACATGATGCACTGCAGATGGTAATTACCTAATGTCAGTCCTAGGATGCCCAAGAAGTAGGAACCATCTTATAACTGTCATGAGATAAAAACACCTCTCCTACCTGACACAGCAAAAGAAGAAATTTCAGCTTTATTAGGCTTATCTCTCGAGATTTGTAGAGAAATCAGATGGAGAAAGGAATGCATCATGGCAGTTATACTATAAAGAAAAAATAGAATATCCCTGAAAAAGATTGTTTTCCTATCAAATATATTCTGGAGCTATGAAGGATAACTTTGTATAGGACGAATAAGTGGGGAAATGGATGTTGAAGTTCACATGTTTAAAATGAGGAAAATATTTTATAAAAGACTCAGGGGCATGATTACCAAAAGGTATGCTGGAATAGTGTGTGGTCGAACTGTGAAACCAGCATAGAGGCCAACTTCAGGGGACATGTGCATCTATTCCCCTGCTGTTGTGTATTGCAAACATGTGGTACCATGGAAACCAAGCATGTGGGTGCACTTAATACCACCCACTGAAGTGACATTACGGGTACCTGCATTAATGACAACCATCACGGTTAGTGCGTGTCCATTACACCTGCGCTAACCACAATGCATTCTCAGTGCCAATATTTTGCCCCAACCGGCCCTGTCTCTGCCCATCTCTATGCTAACCTGTTAGAGCAGAATTCTTTTACCGGGGCTAACTTTTAGCGTGGCACGCTTATTGCACACTGAACCCCATGCTAGCAGTTAGTGCGGTTTAGTAAACATGCCACTCACTGAGCACTGGGCCTTTTGATTTTATGAATTTTTTTTTTTATTTAACAGAATCAGTATCTACATCAGTGGTTCTCAACCCATTCCTCTGAGACTCTCCAGGCCAGTCAGGTTATCAGGATATCCACAATTAATATGCAAGAGATAGATCTGCATACAATGGAAACAGTGCATGCAGATCTATCTCATGCATATTCATTGTGGATATCCTGAAAACCTGACTGGCCCGGTGGTCCCAAAGGACTGGGTTGAGAACCACTGATCTACATCAAGTACCATTTGACAAAGAAATTATGAATAATTAGCAAAATATTTTGTCAACTATTTTTGTTTAAACAAATCGCAAGTAATAACTTCAAATATACTGTCATCTCAGAGCTCCCCAATGGGGCTAAAGTGTGCCAATGGTTAGCACAGGGTAAGTTGTGCACTAATTGCACCATGCTGATACCATATGGTAGTGCATTGAGACAGTGGCTGGGCAGGGTAGGGGCAGTGCGTGGGTGTTGATGGCACATCGTGGTTAGCGTGGGTATTACTGACATGCGATAAGCGTGAATATTTATTTATTTATTTAACAGGTTTTTTATACCGCCTTTTCCTTAAATCAAAGCGGTTACAAAGACATACAAAAGCTAAACATAGGCATGGGAAGTGAAAGGTGGGATACATAACATGGTGAACTATTACAAAAAACACAATGTAGAGAGGTTACAATTAATATGAGTTGGTTAAGTGTCATAGCCGTAGTGCTCAATGAAAAGAACAAACTTTAGTTGTTTTCTGAATTCCTTCAGTTCCTCAATAGATCGTAGGTCGGGGGGGAGAGAGTTCCATATTCGAGGGGCCGATAAGGAAAGAGCTCTTTGTGAGGTGAGTTTACAGACTTTAGTATAGCTACTTGGGGTGCCGAGGGTGTCAGCTGTGGTTTTCCTTCTAGGTCTTTTGCTGGTGTTAGGGAATAAGAGGGCTTGGAGACTGATTGCTGAAGTCTTATGTCTGATTTTGAATATATTGATGACCAACTTGTATCTGATACGGAGGCTTATTGGGAGCCAGTGGAGTTCTTTAAGGATTGGGGTGATGTGGGCTTGAGTTGAAGAGCCGGCGATTATTCTGGCAGCTGTGTTCTGAGCCATCTGAAGTGGCTTGAGGGAGTGTTTCGGGATTCCGTTGTAAATAGGGTTACAGAAGTCAAGAATTGGAGTTATTAGAGCTTGACAGACTGAGCGGAAATGTTGTTGGGAGAGAAGGGGCTTCAGGCGTCTAATAATTTTCATTCTATAGTAAGCGCTTTTAACAGTTCTTCTGATATGAGATTGAAGGTTGAGTCGCTTATCAAGGGTTACTCCGAGGTATCTTACTTCGTCCTTTAACGGTATTGTTGTATTTTTAAATTTAATAAAAGGTGGGGGGCTGAAGTCAGTGTTTCGAGTAATGATGAGAGCTTCTGTTTTGTTATGGTTCATGGCCAGGTTGTTGAGAGTAAGCCAGGCAGACATGTTGTCGAGGCAGTTCGTGATCTTGTTATAATCGGGGCTGTTCAGGTTGACTGTCGTGTAAATCATTATGTCATCAGCATAAATAGTATAATCTATTTGATGGGCAACCATGATGTTGCATATTGATACATAAAGATGCAAAGCACCACGATACCGATAAGATCGGAGGTGAGATACCTTGGGGTTACTCTGGACAGTAAACTCAACCTCAAACCACACATAGACAAAACAATCCAAAAAGCATATTACAGGATGCGAATCATCAGGAGACTGAAACCACTCCTCGCTCCAGAACACTTCCGTACAGTCTGTCAAGCACTGATAACCCCAATACTGGACTTCTGCAATCCGATATACCTCGGACTACCAAAACAAGCTCTCAAACCACTACAGCTGGCACAAAACACTGCAGCTCGAATCATATCCGGAGCCGCAAGGCAGGAGCACATCACACCTACACTAAAGGACTTACACTGGCTCCCAATCATTGCTCGCATCAGATACAAGACTATCATAAACCTATTTAAGATAAAAGAACACACATCAGCTAACAGCCTCCACCTGCTCATACAACCGGAAACCAGCGCACGTCCCAGAAGAAGTCAAACACGCAACCGAGTCAGCACCCCAAATGAGTACAAGCACACACGCAAGGACACAACAGACAGAGCTCTCTCCATGGCTGCTCCAACAATATGGAACAATCTACCGGACGATCTAAGGGCAACTCCAGACCTCAAAGACTTCAGAAAACAACTGAAAACCATGCTGTTCATAGAGCACTATGGTCACATCACATAACCTAAGAGAATGGATAACAGCTCTCCAATCCTCCCAAACAACTGAATATATATAAAATATGATTCTAGCACCACTGTAAATAGCCCACCCTGTATATAGCTCAAACAAATCAAGCACCCAACACATCCCTCACACAACTAAGTTTTATCCTCACTGCATGTACAACACACACACTTTACCTGATTGCTTGCTGTGATACCACCTTGATTATTAAGATAAGGCGGTTTAGAAATACTGTTAAATAAAATAAATAAATAAATAAAATATTGGTTGGATAAAAATGTTGAATAGAAGAGACGAAAGCGCAGAACCTTGGGGAACACCTTGTTTAATCTTAGTGGGTAGAGAGGTGACATTATTAATTTTTACCTTGAACTGCCTATCAGTTAAATAAGATTTAAACCAATTTAGGACAGTGCCAGTAATGCCAATGCTTTGGAGTCTGGTTAGTAGGATACTGTGGTCCACTGTGTCGAAGGCCGCTGATATATCTATAAAAATCAATAATGTTCCTTGATTGTAATTGTCTATGGTGTGGATGATGTCATTGAACAGATAGAGCAGTAAGGTTTCAACTCCATGATTAGGGCGGAAGCCATGATGGTGAATGTCGAGCGGGGCATGTTCGTCAATGTGGTCCTGGAGTTGTAGTTGGACTGTTTTTTCGATGATTTTAGCAAGGAGAGGTATGCTGGAGATTGGCCTGTATGCAGCTGGATTGCTCTTTTCTAGGTTAGTTTTTTTGGGGATAGGCCTTATTGTGGCTAATTTTAGTTGTTCCGGCATTATTCCTTGAGTTAGGGAGTTGGTAACAAGGTTGTGTAAAAAATTGATGAAGTTTTGCTTGGTTGCTTTGATCCATGGGACTGGGCAAGGATCGGTGGGTGCAGTACTTGTGTTGAGAGAAGAGATGATTTCTGAAACCTGCTTGGTTGAAGGAATATGGAACCTATCCCAACTTGTGACGGGTATGGTAAGAATAATGGTTCCTGTGAGTTTTTGAGGGGGTGTAAGGCCTATTTTTTCTTGAAGAAAATTTGCATATATTTGAGGGTTGACTTGTATGTCTATGTCAGAGCTGGGTTCATTGGTAAGTTTTTTTACTATATCGAATAGTTCTCTGGGTTTGTTAAAAGATCTCATGATTGTATTAGTGTGATATTCACGTTTTGCTTCGTTGATAAGATTGTTGTATTTAATTTGCTGTGTAGAATATGAGTTCTGTGAGGTGGGCGATTTGGAACGTCTCCAATGGCGTTCTAACTTTCTTAATTCTCTTTTAGCGTGGCGTATGCTATTGGAGTACCAAGGTGCGTGAAGTCTTTTGTTATTCGAATTTCTGACTAAGTTAGTTTTCGCTGCTGTGTTGATGGTATTGTACCAATTGTTAACTTGCTTGTTTAGATCGAGTTCGTTTAAATTAAGGTAAGGTATTGTTTCTTTTAGGAACTGTTCTTTTTTGAAAGCTTTGAATCTTCTTAACCTAAATAAAGAAGATTGTGTATTTTTAAGCTTATCCATTTTGTTTAAGAATTCTATTTTGATTCTGTGGTGGTCAGACCAAGGAACAGGAGTAATTACAGGTGATGATATGAAGCCTCTGTCCATGATGTGTTTTGGTGCGAAAATGAGATCTGGGGTGGATCCGTATCTATGCGTGGGAGTGCTTATAAGTTGGGTGTATTGTAAAGAGTCCATTGCTTGTAGGAAGGTTACCTTGTCATTAATATTGTTGTTACGTCAAGGAACACTTACTGACTCCTTGACAAATGGTGGTAAGGGAACCCACATTAAGGAGCATGCTTACTAAACCGTGCTACCTGGTATCATGGGGTTTAGTGCTTGATTTGGGCAGCACACTAAAATGAAGTATGGGGCCTGGCACTGAAATCCCTGTGCTACCCTGGTGTGCAGCTTTTTAAAATCACTGCACCCTCTGAATACACCGATAACTACATTTGTACTCCTGCAGGTCTTTGTAGACATTTTAGAAAAAGCTCTGCAGAGCTGCCATAGCATCCTGAAAGGGCATAAATAGGGCCATGCAGCGAACCACTGTCCGTGGTAGGAATTTCACTTGAGTCCTTCAACCAACTTTTGTAGGAGATAAGTTGGAGTTCTGGAGGAATGGAGGAGTACAAGAGTGAAGCCATTACCCCTCTCACTGCCCATGACTGAAGCACTCATAACCCCATGTCCTCCCAAAGGAGAGGTCCAGGTCTCGAACACTCATGAAGGGGGCTTTCAAAATGCTAGCCAAGAATGAAAACAGCCCATGAGCTGTTTCAAGAGCTATAGTGCTAGCTGGTTGAAAAAGTGAGTCCTGGGGCCCAGAGGGATCCCATGGGCCAATGGGCTTGCAGCTAAGGCTACTCCATCATGCTTCACCTCCAGCGGGCCCAAGCCACCATCTGAAATAGTCGTAGTGCCCACCGGTGGAGAAAAATTAGGAAAGGAATGGCAGGGGCCACAGAAATGGCATTGAGCCCTGGGCTCCCATGGGGAGTTCCAAATTGTCAGAAAAAAAGATGTTTCAGGCTTTGCACCCACAACAGGGTCAAAAAGAAACATTTGTGGGTAAAAACATACTAGGGGACGCAGATTGCACCAGGCAAAGTTTAAAAAAAGACCATTAAAAAACTGCACCGAAAAAAAGAAGCAGGGCAATGGAGAAAAATAAATCCCAAAAAGGAATCTCATCACCTACCAGGCTAAATGGGGAAATCTGAGTAAGGAAGCCCAGCTGCCGAACAATGCCCTTTCTTTTTTTTTTTTAATTTGAAGCTGCTTTATTAAAAACAGCGAAGTGCCAAATACTGCCCATTGAAAACAATGGGAGAAAAGAGGAAATAAAAAATACAAATCATGCAGGTAAGGACAGCAAGAGGGATGAGGGCCCAACTTACCAATCCCCCCTCAGGAGCTCCATGGAGTCCTCCTGCTCCTCTTCAGGCCCAAGTGCTAGGAACTCACAGGTATGAGTGCTGGAGATAGGATGGCTGTCAGCTCCATGTGTACCCCACTCTAAGCAAAACTAGACCCTACCAGACTCAATCCCACTGGCCACAAGACCATAGTGAGGGCCAGGAGAGGCAGGCCTATCTGCACTGCTGCACATTCCATACACCTTGTCACCTGCTGGAGGCAGAACATACTGGCTTTGCTTAGTGCTGCACCAGCATATATATTAAGTGATGACATCACTGAAATTTGCTCTAGTCTGCTTCCACCTGTTGGGAAGGGAGCATAACCCACTTGTCTGAACTGATCTAGCAGGATAAGGAAGCCCTTATTGTTGAAGCTGGTATCCCTATTAACAGCGGGTTTTTGTAAAAAAAAAAGAAAGTGCCGGTATTCACATTCTCAGCCAACTTTAGGGGGTGCGTGATTGTCAATGGCGTCACCCCTATATAGTCACACCCCCTTTGATCAGTCATTAACCTCCCCTTCATATCCAACATTTCCCTTCCAGCCATTAACACCCCCCCCCCCATTCATATCCAGCATCAACCTTCCAGCTACTAACACCCCCCCCCCCTTCGTAGCCAACATCGTCCTTTGTAGGGCTAGTACCTGTTCAGAAACTAATGTCTGAACCAATAGCATGGCTTCCTGTTACAAGATGGGGCCTGCTCTGAACCAAAGCCTGAACCATGGGGCCTGCCCCCTGGCCTTCTTCAAAACTAACTCCCATTTTGAGGAGCTGAGCCTGATTACTGGCCCCATCCCCTGCATGGAGGCCACAGCACCAATGTTGCATCTGTTGGCCACCAACGCTGGCTCAGAACCTGTTAGCATTGCTAAAGGGGAACCCTTGGGATACTTGGTTGGAAAATCATTCCCCAGAATAGAGCTGAATCTCCCCAGATTCTTGGAATCTCTATGAAGGAGGGGGGACTTACAAGTGTGTAAGAACTTCACCTCGGGGCCTCCTAAACTTACAGTTTACCTGGCCTCATAGTGCTGCATCCACCCAGGTGCACATAGAACAGGACCATTTGATTTTGTCAAGGAAACTTGAGGAGTCACACAGCTCCAACACCAAACAAGGGGAGTAGCCCCAGGTTGTCCAAGCTATCAAAGCCCTCTCTCTCCAAGAGGAGATAGAGGAAAAGGTTGAGATTACTCCAAATCAACCCTTTCCAGGGTTTGAAGGGATGGTTAAGGAAAAGCTTGCTGAGGCAGACCCTTGTTCTGACGAGTCAGAAGAGGTTCAGTTTAGGGAACTGCTATATCAGTACATGGACCATTTTGCCACTGACACCTATGACTGTGGTCTGACGGACCTACATGTCACCCGCATACCTACTGATCTAAACAGTAAGCCTGTTTTTGTGCAGCAGTATAAAATTCCCCTGGCCTCATATGAACCGGTCCAGGAAATATCAATTCCCTGGAAAGGCAGGGAATTATATGCCAGTGCAACAGAATGTACAATACGCCATTGTGGCCTGTCCTCAAGAAAGATTCGGCAGTTTCACAATAGTAATCCTACCCGCTTCTGATCGCTGGAAGGAGCGGGCTACAAATGCTTGCTAAATAAATAAATAAATAAAATTTAAGCTGGTGCTGGGGGCGGAGCCTGATGTCCAGCGGGTAGGACGCTTTGCGTTGAAGCTCCCGAGAGGCCTACTTAGAATCCTGACTTAATACCTATACAAATTTACTATTTCGCTCCGAGCTGACCGGGGCACCTCGGGGGGGATGGCGGCCCATAAACCAGCGCGCTTGGACTTCGGGTCTCCTTCTTCTTCTCATGGAAAACGCTCCAAAACAGAGGTGTCCTCCCCACAGAAGATGGTTCCATTTCGTGAAAACCCCGAAATGCACCTGGAGATTTTGGAGGAAATACGCGGCGTGAAGGAATTGGTGCAGTCCAATGGAGAAGCGCTTCGAGCCATGCGAGAAGACTTTGGAGTGCTCCAGGACCGACTTGAAAGTCTTTCATTACGGCAGGACAACATGGCGGGGGTCCTCGACTCGCACGAGGTGCGCTTGGGCAAACTGGACAAGGCTGAGCGCCAGATACAGAATCTTCAAAAGGAGTTAGAAGATAGCAATAATCGAGCCCGTCGCAACAATGTGAGGCTTCTCGGAATGCCGGAGGGGGTGGAAGCAGGAGATATAAGAGAATTCTTGCTCAAAACTCTTCCCTCCTTGCTGAAGATCACTTTTCACAGAGAACTGGAAATCGATCGAGCACACCGTGTTCCTGCCCACATGGCGCTCAACCGCACGACCCCCCGGCCTATTATCTTTAGCTTGCTACGATATCAACAAGTGGAACAAATTTTACATGCTGCCCGAGCGAATCATCATTTGGAATTTGAAGGTCGTAAGGTCTCCTTCTTTCCTGATTTGGCAAAGCCTACCGTTGACCGTCGGAAGAAACTCCTTGCTTTTCGCCCTCGACTTCAACAGCTACAGGCTCGTTTTGGCCTGTTGTATCCAGCGAAGCTCCGAGTGACTCTCCACAACCAAACCAGGACGTTCGAAGATCCTGATCTACTATCAACATTTTTAGACTCCAAAGAAGCAGAGCAGATGCGCTAATCCCAAATCTTGGACTCTTATCTGCCGGCTCTATCCGCCATTTTGAAGGGCCCGATGCGGCGGTCATAGCCAAGCACAGAAATAGCCTGGACTTTCTTTCTTTCTCTATATGACTTTTGTTTTTTGGTCTCCTATCCCTTCATGATGTGTGCCTCGGTCGGATTCGGAGCACGCACAGTCCTACAGGTTATGTGTTTTTTTTTCAATTTCGGCCTTCTCTGGGGTTTCTCCCCGCAGACACATGGTCGCCAGTAATTTTGGGGTTTTGCTTCTCCTCTACCGTACTGTGGTTTTCTTTGTTAATGTGGGGCGCTTCATTGTATTATATTAGCTTATTTTTCCTATGTCATGTGTACAGCCAGATACAGTCAGGTTGAGGGACGTAGTGAAATTATGTGTGCTATCATGCTCAGAATTTTAACTTCTCTGAATGGCCTTATGTAAAATCTTATCATTCACCGTCAAAGGCATTAATGGTCCACTCAGAGGAAAGAAAATCCTTAGCTATCTTAGCCATGAGCATGTTGATTTAGTGTTTCTTCAGGAAACGCATTTAAACTCTGCTGAAACACTGAAACTCAATGCTAAGCCTCACATGGTAGCTGCCTATTCTCCCACCGTTTCCAAATGGTACGGGATAGCCATTCTGGTTAAGAAGTCTTTGCACGCTACTGTACCTGATATTAGCGCTGACAAGGAGGGTAGATGGGCCCGTGTACACCTTGAGGTTGGAGATAGTGAATTCACGTGTATTTGCATTATGCCCCGAATGTGGACAACCCTGCTTACTATGCAAGTATTGCGCAGTTGGCCTTGGCCTCTGCCAATGCTCCATTAATACTTGGTGGCGATTTTACTCAAGTGTTCCCTCAATCTTTTCTTCTCAAACAAGGTGCTCGTTGGTTGGAAGATCCAGTACCGAGTAGACCTGTGTGGCTAGATATAGAAGCGGGCCTTTGCAAACCGTTTCCTCTTACCTTTCTCCCTGGTATGACTCTCCCATCAGACTCCCACTATCCACCAATGCTTTTAGACACTTTAGGTGCCTTTAATACTCTTCTGCAATCTTTAGACTCCCGACTCTGGTCAGTGCAACTTCAGCATCGCCTTCGGAGCACTAGAGTACTCCCGCCATCGGCATTCTCTACATAAGGTTGATTGGAGACTTTCCGATCTCTCGGTTGTTCACCGGGTGTAGCATCCAATTTTACTAAACCTCATGTAATGCCATAACTAGAGATACCCCTATAGCGCAGAAAGTATGGGAGAGAGAATTGCATGTGATTTTGACCTCGGAGCAATGGAGCCTTATCTGGAGTAGAGGGACACGGGTTCCCGATCCGCCTCACTCACTCAAACCCTCTTCTTTCTAGCCCACCGGTGTTTTTACATTCCTCACAGATTAGACAAATGGAACACTACTCAGGGCAATGGTTGCTGGACACGTCCTGCGGCCATTGGTTCATTGCCTCATGCTATGCATGAATATCCTGCATTACCGTATTACTGGCGTCGGGTCTGGGGTCGTATTTACTCTATCTCGCACTCTCAGGAGCCCCTTTCTTGGAGGATAGTGGGACTTCGCCCAGTTGCGGGGATCCCCTCTCTCCCAAAAATGGCTTATCTCCTTTCGAACTTTATGCTTGGCATTGCTATTTCCCTAATTAAGTAATACTGGAAAATTAGCTCCCATCTGAGCCCCAATGAATGGTGGAATCATGCCTGTCTTTACAGTAAATATGAACAAATACCTCGTCTGTTCGCTTCCTCCATTCAGACTCCTTCTCATTGGTCTCAATGGAAGATGCTCAATGACTATGTACATTTTGCTAAATGCTCTCATCTGACTGTCTAACTTTGTATATATCTCTATCCCATGATCATGCTGTATTGTAGATACTCTTTTGATCGTTTGATGTATAATCACTGTTAATTGGAAGCGCTCACATGCTGATATAATCGGGTAGAGAAGAAGCATCGGGGTGGGGGGTAATGGGTTTACTTTTCCTTATTGTATACTTGTTTTGTCTCTTTTGGTGTGTTGTTTCTTTTGTTTGTTGCAAAATGAAAATAAAAGTTTAAAAAAAAAAAATTTAAGCTGGTGCTTAGCCCTGGACTACCACCAGCTTAACAAGAAAGTGCCCCTGTTTAGAAGGCCCATGGCTCATCTGGAAAAGAACCTCGCCACAATCAAAGGTGCGAAATACTTCACCAGCCTGGACCTTGCCTCAGGATTTTGGACTGTTGCTGTCCATTCTGGGGACCAACACAAGCTGGCCTTCACCTTTGGTAGGCGGCAGTACACCTGGAATCGGACATCCTTCGGGTATCTGAAAGCACCAGCAAACTTCAATATTTTTCTGCATAAGACCCTGCCTGATTCGGAAGCTATGGGTACCCTTGTGTATGTAGATGATACCTTAGTGAAGAGCACCACATTTTCTGACCATTTAAAGGAGATCGAGCATGTTCTCTAACAACTAAAGGCTGCAGGAGCAAAGTTATCCTGGACAAGCCCCCAGTTATGTAAGAACATAAGAACATAAGATATGCCATACTGGGTCAGACCAAGGTCCATCAAGCCCAGTATTCTGTTTCCAACAATGGCCAATCTAGGTCATATATACCTAGCAGTTTCCCCAAGAGACACAAGTTCCACAATGCTTGTACTGGCTCAAGCATTGATATCTTCGGTCACATCTTAATAATGGTTTATGGACCTTTCCTCCAGGAACTTGTCCAAACCTTTTTTAAACCCAGCTACACTAACAGCCTGTACTACATCCTCCGGTAACAAATTCCAGAGTTTGATTACACGTTGAGTGAAAAAATATTTTCTTTTATTAGTCTTAAATAGTTTACCCTGTAGCTTCATTGCATGTCCCCTAGTCTTTCTATATTCTGCTAAGGTAAACAATTGATCTACGTTTACCCGTTCCACTCCGTTCATTAATTTATAGACTTCTATCATATCTCCCCTCAGCCGTCTCTTTTCCAGGTTAAAGAGCCCTAACCTTTTTAGCCTTTCTTCATAGGAGTATCCTTCCATCCCCTTTACCATTTTGGTGGCTCTTCTCTGTACCTTTTCTAAAATCGCTATATCCTTTTTAAGATACGGCGACCAGAATTGCACACAATATTCAAGGTGCGGTCTCACCATGGAACGATATAGAGGCATTATAATATCTTTTGTTTTATTTTCCATTCCTTTCCTTATCATACCTAGCATTCTATTTGCTCTCTTGGCCGCCGCTGCACACTGGGCCGAGGGTTTTAACATGGTATCCACAATGACGCCTAAATCTTTTTCCTGGGTGGTGGTTCCTAATGTGGAACCTTGCATCGTGTAACCATAGTTTGGGTTGTTCTTCCCTAGGTGCATAACCTTGCACTTGTCCACATTAAATTTCATCTGCCATTTTGATGCCCAGTCTTCCAATTTATCAAGATCCTCTTGCAATTTTTCACAATCCTCTTGGGTTTTAACAACTTTAAATAGTTTTGTGTCTTCTGCAAATTTGATAACCTCACTCGTTATTCCACTTTCCAGGTCATTTATGAATATGTCAAAAAGCAGCGGACCCAGCACAGATCCCTGGGGTACACCACTATTCACCTTTCTCCATTGGGAAAATTGGCCATTTAGCCCTACCCTCTGCTTTCTATCTTTTAACCAGTTCCTGATCCACAATAGTACATTGCCTCCTATCCCATGACTCTTTAGTTTTGCCAAAAGTCTCTCATGAGGGACCTTGTCAAAGGCTTTCTGAAAGTCCAGATACACAATATCAACTGACTCACCTTTGTCCACCTGTTTATTCACTCCTTCAAAAAAACATAACAGATTAGTAAGACAAGATCTTCCTTGTCTAAAGCCATGTTGGCTGTCTCCCATTAGGTTGTGACTATCTACATGCTGAGTAATTTTATTCTTTATGATGGTTTCTACCATTTTTCCCGGTACTGACGTCAGGCTCTGTAGTTTCCCAGATCACCCCTGGAACCTTTTTTAAAAATTGGGGTTACATTGGCGATCCTCCAATCTTCAGGTATTAGAGATGATTTTAATGATAGTTCACAGATTACTGATAGCAGTTCTGCAATCTCATATTTCAGTTCTTCAACACCCTTGGATGTATACCATCCGGCCCAGGTGATTTGCTACTCTTCAGTTTATCTAATAGTTGTAAGACATCTTCCCGATGTATCGATATTTCCTTCAATTCTTCCGCACCTTTAAATACCACTTCAGTCATGGGTAACATCCCTACATCTTCCTCAGTAAAGACCGAAGCAAAGAATTCATTCAGTCTCTCCGCTATCGCCTTGTCGCCTCTTAGTGCTCCTTTAACCCCTTTATCATCTAATGGACCAACTGACTCTCTCACAGGTTTTTTGCTACGAATGTACTTGAAAAGGTCTTTATTTCGCGTTTTTGCTTCCGCAGCAAGCTTCTTCTCAAATTCTCTCTTTGCCTGCCTTATCAATGCCTTGCATTTGACTTGCCAGTGCTTGTGCTGTTTCCAGGTTTCGTCGTTTGGCTCTTTTTTCCATTTCCTGAAAGATGCTTTTTTGGCAACAACAGCCTCTCTGACCTCACCTTTAAACCATGCTGGCACTTTTTTGGACTTCCTTCCACTTATTTTAAAGCATGGAATACAGCTGGTCTGGGCTTCCAGGATAGTATTTTTCAACAACACCCAAGCTTGATGTACGTCTTTAACCTTTGCAACTGCTCCTTTTAGTTTTTTCTTAACTGTTTTCCTCATTTTATCATAGTCTCCCTTTCGAAAGTTAAAAGGTAATACTGTGGATTTCCTTACTATCCCTCCTCCACTAATTAAATAAAAGGCGATCATGCTATGATCATTATTGCCAAGTGGCCCCAACACCCTTATCTCTTGCACTAGATCTGGTGTTCCACTAAGGACTAGGTCTAATATGGCTTCCCCTCTGGTCGGTTCATGAACCAACTGCTCCAAGAAGCAGTCATTTATTTCATCTAGGAACTTTATCTCCCTAGCATGTCCTGACGTGACACTGACCCAGTCGATACCGGGGTAATTGAAATCAACATTATTACTACTGTGCTGTAACTTTTGTTAGCTTCCTTGATTTCTTTGAGCATTTCATCATCCATTTGGTCATTCTGGCCATTGCTCGATAGTACACCCCCACTGCCATTGCCTTCCCCCTTTTATATGGAATTTCAATCCATATAGATTCTACAGCAGATTTTGTTTCCTGCAAAACTTTAATCCTTTCTGAGTCAATGCCCTCTCTAACATAGAGCGCAACCCCTCCACCAATTTGATCAGCTCTATCATTACGATATAGTTTGTACCCAGGTATCACAGTGTCCCACTGGTTGTCCTCCTTCCACCATGTCTCTGATATTCCAATCATATCTAACCTTTCATTTAGTGCTATATATTCTAACTCTCCCATCTTATTCTTTAGACTTCTAGCATTTGCATACAAGCATTTTAGAGAATGTATTTTATTCATGTTAATTTGGCTATTGTTAGACATGGGTAAATTGGGATCTTTAAGCTCTGTCTGCTCCATTCTTGAGGGCATTTGGGCTACTTTACTCTTTTGTGGAACCTCTCTGCTTTTGGTGGTATCCTTCAAGGATACATTCTTCCGAACCATCTGCTCTTGGGCGACTGTCGGCTTTCCCCTAATATCTAGTTTAAAAGCTGCTCTATCTCCTTTTTAAAGGTTAATGCCAGCAGCCTGGTTCCATCCCGGTTAAGGAGATATTATCAGTAGCAGATAAATACACATGCATAAATAGACCAACCAAGTATTTATACATGTGTATTTATCTGTTACTGTTAATATCTCCTACAGCTTCCCGCCATTAACACCCTCCCATTCTTATCCAACATCTCCCTTCCAGCCATTAATACCCCCCATTTGTATACAGCATCTTCCTTCCAGCCATTAACACCCTCCTTTGTAGTCAGCATCGCCCTTCTAGCCATTAGCCACCCCGCAGCAAGCATCATCTTTCCAGTCATTAACCCATCCAGCAGCCAGCATCTCACTTCCAACCATTCACTCCCCCTATCCAGCTGCTACTTTTCCTGTATCTGCAGCAGTGGCAGGGATAAGACTTTAAACGATAAAAAAAAAAGCCACAGGTCTTTGCGACTCCACCCAGAAGGCCTGCAAATGCCTGCCCCTTCTGATGCATCGCATCGCATCAGAGGTGACGGGCATTTGCAGGCCTTCTAAGGGCGGAGTTGCAAAGACCCACAGCTTTTTTGGGGGGTCACTTAAAGACCATTGCCCAGTGCTAGGTCTAGTGACAGCAGGGGGAAGGAGGAGCAAATCACTGAGTTTTTTTTCTTAAGGCAATGTGAGATGACTGCTACAGGCCTATTGGTGCCACTCCCCAGAAAAAGATGCCGGTATGCCATACTATAGCATACCAGCACAAAACAAGCCCTGCCTATAAAGATTCCATTACAGTAATCCAAACACAAACAAGAAAGTCTGAAAGAGAGGCTGAAAATCAAAATCTGACAAATAATGCTAAAGATGTGGCATGGGGGCTAGAGCACATGGGCACTGCTCCTGCCCCCAACTGTTAAGGTACCAGGGGGGATCTGAAAGAATTGGGTGGATAGGGGTAGGGGTCACTGGGCTACCAGGGTAGTTTCTTGTCAGGACTACGATAGGGCGTGCTTTGTCTTGGTCATCTGAGGAGAAGTGTGAATTATATATTGTAAGTTCAAATTGTACTGTATTATATCCCTTAAACTGCAACTTCTCTAAAAGATTCACTCATAATATCCAGAACGTGGCTTGTTCACCTCCGGGCCATCGGATAAAATTCTTTGTACAGAAAAACAGCTGTTGCTACTTCCAACTGAAATGCAGAACACATGACTCAATACTGTGCTGGGCTTTTGAGGCTTGCTCCATTAAACATCTCTGGAATATTGGATGTTATAGTATTAATAGTCACAGTTATTAGGGTCTTCTTCTAAGTGGGCAGGGGCACCTCCTTCCTTGTCTCATTACACTGAATTAACAAAGAAACCGTACTTAAAATAACTTTCTCTGCATAACCCATTGTGTTCTGCTATTCTATTCTCTTCTGTTCAGCCAGGTTCCATGGTATCTCTTCCTGTCCCTCTGCAACATTTTCAAGCAGCCTGTAATCACTTCTTTCATGGGAACAACCTCGGCACCTGCAGCGAAAGATGGCTAACATGTAAAACAGAAGGCTCTTTTATAGTCCTCTTCACTCTCTGCTTGCAAGTTTTTAAATTATGTCCCCCTGCTTAACCATATTTTTTGGCTCATGGAAAAAGTGCTAAAGTACATAGGTCCCTTAGGCCCTTATCTACTAAAATACAGCAAGGGTTTGTAGCATATTCTTGCACACAGTGGTATCATGTTCTAATGATGGGCCCTTAAGCAACATTTTTCCGAGGGCTTCCTATTGTCAGGCCAGAGGTGGCAGTGGCAGCGGTGGGCCCTCCCTGTAGGCAAACTTACTTTAAATGTTTACTGCACTGCCTTCTCTTTTCTCTTCAAGTTTTCAGACTGGGCAGCCTTCACCTTCCACCTCTGGGCCTAGATATTGCAAACTGTGGCTGTTATTGTGAGACTTAGGCCCGGCAGCAGGAGGTGACAGGAAGAGAAAAGAGGAGCGGGAGGCAGCCCGGCAAAGATTTTGACGTAAGTTTGCCGTTCTGCCTTTTCTGCTGCTGTGTGGGTACCCTTCCTGTCTGAGCCTCACCGCTTGAACGGAATTTATGCCACTGCTCAGACACATACTTATTCTCATTGCTAGCAGATGAAGACCTTTCTTAGCCTGGGTTCTTTGCTGTACTATTGTTTCCACTTGTGGATCATTCAGCAGCTCCTATTCAGTAAATAACCCCCTTCACCCACACTGTTACAATTAGAGCAGCAAAATTTTGGAGAGCAAATCTGGGACACCTTGTCAGGGCTGAGCTAGGCTGGGAGGGTCAGGTATCCTCCCTCATCAGGCATCTTTTCTGCATATATTTCAAAATGATCAGTAATTTCAAAAGTTTAAAAAAGACAGTAGAAGGCCTTCTCGAGTTACAAGCACACTACACACATATATAATACCAAAACTTTCTGTACTCATTTAGATAGGTTCCAATAAAGACAGAAGTAACCCAAATGCCCTTAAGTACAGAGCAGTCAGAACTTAAAGATTCCAAATTACCCCTGCCTACCGGTAACCAGATTAATATGTATAAAATACAGCCTCTAAAATGCTTGTATGCAAATACTAGGTCTAAAAAATAAGATGGGAGAGTTAGAATATATAGCACTAAATGAGAAGTTAGATATGATTGGTATCTCAGAGACATGGTGGAAGGAGGACAACCAGTAGGAAACTGTGATATCTGGGAACAAATTATATTGCAATGATAGAGTAGATCAAATTGATGGAGGGGTTGAGCTCTACGTTAGAGAGGGCATAGAGTGACACAGGATCAAAGATTTGCAGGAAATAAAATACACTGTAAAATCTCTACAAACAAACGGTTGATGAAATGCTCAACGAAATCAGGGAAGCTAACAATATTTACAGCACAGTAATAATAATGGGTGATTTCAATTACCCCAGTATCGAATGGGACAGTGTCACAGCAGGACATGCTAGGGAGATAAAGTTTCTAGATGAAATAAATGACTACTTGGAACAGCTGGTTCACGAACTGACAAGAGGGAAAGCCACCTTGAACCTAGTCCTTAATGGAACACAAGATTTGGTGCAAGAGATAAGGGTGTTGGGACCACTTGGCAATAGCGATCATAGCATGATCACATTTGATTTAATAAATGGAGGAAGGACAGCAAGGAACTTTCAAAAGGGAGACTATGATAAAATGAGGAAAACAGTTAAGAAAAAACTAAAAGGAGCAGCTGAAAAGGTTAAAGATTTACATCAAGCATGGATGTTGTTTAAAAATACTATCTTGGAAGTCCAGACAAGCTGTATTCTACGCTTTAAGAAAAGTGGAAGGAAGTCCAAAAAACTGCTAGCATGGTTTAAAGGTGAGGTCAGAGAGGCTGTTGGAGCCAAAAAAGCATCTTTCAGGAAATGGAAAAAGGAGCCAAATGACAAAAACTGGAAACAACATAAGCACTGGCAAGTTAGATGCAAGACATTGATAAGGCAGGCAAAGAGAGAATTTGAAAAAAAACTTGCTGTGGAAAGAAAAATGCATAATATAAACTTTTACAAGTACATTCGTAGCAAAAAGCCTGTGAATCAGTTGAACCATTGGATGATAGAGGGGTAAAAGGGGCATAAGAGGGGAAAGGCCACAGTGGAGAGACTGAATTAATTCTTTACTTTGGTCTTTACTGAAGAAAATGTAGAGAAGTTGCCCATGCCTGAAATGGTATTTAAAGCTTATGCAGCAGAAGAATTGAAAGAAATATTGATAAACCGGCAAGATGTATTACAACTATTTGAAAAACTGAAGAGTAGCAAATCACCTGGACTAGATGGTATATATCCAAGGATATTGAAAGAAATGAAATATGAGCTTGCAGACCTACTATTATTAATCTGTGAATTATCATTAAAATCATCAGTAATACTTGAAGATTGGAGGATGGCCAATTCCCAGTCCGAGAGGTCTGAGTAGGACTCTGAGTTGGGATGGTCACCCTGCTCCGTGGCTGAGGCCCTTCTGGAGCCGTGGGCACTTGCCTTGGATGACCTCGCCCCTGAGGCATGGGATGGCAAGCGAGACCAGTGCTGAGGACCTGTAAGGGGCCCATGGCTCTTGGGGGTTTCCAGGGCAGTTAAGGGTCCCTGCTTCAAGGGTCCTGCAGTCTTGGGGCACAGGCCAGCCATGCTGAGCAGAAGCACCTGCTGGGCATCTAAGAAGGAAGAAGTGCTGCACTCCAGTGCCAGCACTCGGGACTCCCATTTGGTGGTACGTTCCTGCGACGCCGACGCCGGGGTTAACGGGTCTGGCATGGAGGAAAAGAGGGGGCCCTCGCCGGGACGACACTCAGGAGATTGGGCGCCTTCGCCGGAGGCCTCCGTATTGGTACGAGGTACCTTTCGAAGCCGCTCCTTGTCTGACTCTCGGGAACGCCAGGGAGGGCTAAGAGACTGAGCACGAGAACGCTCCCGCTTGTCTGGTGCCCCCGACAGTGACTTCAAGGTCTTCTTCTTCTTACGCCGCTCCACTTCGGGGGACCCCTGGTCAGAGTGTCACCTTGGGCGTGGAGTCTCAACAGGGGATCTGATGAGCGATGGGTCGGCTTGGGTGCCACCGGGGATTCTGGGGTCGCCTTACGGAAAATGTAATTGGACTTCTGCTTACGACTTATCAGGGCTTTCGCGGACATTTTCTTACACAATGAGCAGAGCTCCCAGTTGTGGTCAGCCCCAGGCACCGCAAACAGCAGTTATGGGTGTCTGTGAGCGAAATGTTTTTTGAGCATCTGTCGCATTTCTTGAAACCCATGGCCATTGGGGCAAAACGGGACCCTGAGAGGTCGAAGACCCTCGAGGCCAGAGGTTGTGAGAAAAAAGGGTGCGAAAAGGGCCCGAAGAGAAAAAATGGTTATACGGTAGAAAAAAGAAGTCCCCTCACCCACAGGGGAACAGAGGCAAAAGATTTAGGAGTCATCATGGATAACATGTTGAAACCCTCCACCCAGTGTGCAGTGGTGGCCAAGAAAGCAAACAGAATGCTGGGAATCATAAGGAAAGGAATGGAGAATAAAATGAAGGACATTATAATGCCTCTGCATTGTTCTATGGTGTGACCACACTTGAATATTGTGTGCAGTTCTGGTCACCGTATCTTAAAAAGGATATAGCGTTATTAGAAAAGATACAGAGAAGAGCCACCAAAATGGTAAAGGGGATAGAAGGATACCCCTATGAGGAGAAGCTAAAAAGGTTGTGGCTCTTCAACCTGGAAAAGAGACGGCTGAGGGGAGATATGATAGAGGTCTATAAATTAATGAATGGAGTAGAATAAGTAAATGTAGATCGACTGTTTATGCCATCAAAATGTGGAAAGACTAGGGGACGTGCAAAGAAGCTACAGTGTAACCTATATATGCCTAATAAGAGAAAATATGTTTTCACTCAATGCAGAATCCAATTCTGGAATTCATTACCAGAGGATGTAGTAAAAGCTGTTAATGTAGCTGGGTTTAAAAAGGTTTGGACAAGTTCCTGAAGGGAAGGTCCATAAACCATTATTAAAAGGGAACGGGGAAATCCACTGCTTGTTCCAGTACAAGCATTGTGGAATGTGTGTCTTCTGGGGAAACTGCTGGGTACTTGTGACTTAGATCGGCCACTGTTGGAAACAGGATACTGGGCTTGAAGGATCTTGGTCTGACCCAGTATTGCATATCTTATGTTCCCATTTTCTATATATTTCTAAAATTTCTCCTACTTTTTCAGAAACGAAGTTAAGTTTGCAAACACCCACTTATTCAGAAAACCAGAGCAACACGCAATGAACACATGATTACTTTGTACACAAGATAAATTTGTGGCCGAGAAGAAGAAGAATTGTAACTAAGTTAGGAAATCCTGATGCTTATCCAATCAAGATTGTAAATAAGTTGAGACCATGTTGAATGTATAACCCCTGTAAATTAAGTTATGATCTGTTTAATGTATCTCTTGTTGTTTAATGTAAACCATTTTGATCCAGTGAAAAGCGGTATATAAGCATAGCTAAATAAAATAAATAAATAAATCTTCTACTACCAAGACTGGAAAAATTATCTCAGAGGGGTATGCAGGAGAAGCAAAGTCCTTTGCCCCATACCCACTGAAAATGAACACAAGAAGTGGTTATAGTCCATAGAATCTAGGACACTACATCAAAATCGGGGACATCCGGTAACCTTAGTTACAATGAGAGTGTAGTGGATTTGGCAAGTTGCAGACTGCTCTTGCATTTGATGGTTCAGCATGGTCCAGGTCCTCCCAAGAACCAGCTTCTTGGCTCATAGTGGGTTCCTTCTTACCTAACGCTTTGCCGACAGCACACTGTTGGGTTACAACTTTCTCTACAGTTATCATCACCACGGTGCTCCCCGACTCCACTCCTAACAATTTTAGGAGACATATTTCTTTCTGACACTGGGGAGAAATAGCACCTACAGAAATTTCCATCACAATTATTTATTTATTACAAGCTTTGCAAAATAAAAAGTTCAAAGTGAATTATGGCAAGTTACAGGTTACATATATATTTAAGTATGTAGTTAATGTAACAGGGGAGTAACAAAAGAAGGCACAATACGAATAGGTCCAAAATGGTACAAAAGAGTAACAAATGGAGGGGAATCATCATAATAGGGAAGCATAGGAGTATAGGGGTTATTGAATGCATTCATTTAAGCACTGGTGATTAAATTAATACACATATTCAGTGATGTAATCAGGTAGCAGTGCTCAATATACTGTAGGAATAGCGCAGTAGCCATGTCAGATTTAGGTTAGATCTAAACACTTCAGTTATCCATAGACTGGCCGAATATCACCACCATCCAGTCATATTTTCAGCCTGGCACTATCTGTATAATTTGTGAAAATACTACTACTACCACTGCTAATCATTTGTATAGCGCTACATGGATATCAAACAGGCGTAATGTCCTTGACTTCAATCTAGATATGATTGCTGCAGGATTTGTTCTAGTATTTTATAGAGACCCAGAAGCACCTATGTGTCTTCATAAAACAAGCTTAAAATAGCTGCCTTCTTGCCCTCTAAACCTAGGCACGCTGTTATAAAATTACCCCTAGAGTCTCTATACTTTACATCCGCAATTTGTGGGCAGCAAATTAGTGTATCTACACCTGAAAAACTATTGGCGGTCATACTATTTATCACATGCTAAACTTGCCCATAAGAATGCCCCTTTGCAATGCAGCTAAAGCCCTGGGCACATATTATGGCACGATGGAAGTACTATGGAGAGTGTTAGCAGTAAATCTGAGAGACTGTGATCATAGCATACCCTGGCTTACAAGTGACACTCATGGTATGCGCAAAACTAATGGATTTGGAGAAATTGCCCCCAAATGAAACCATACAAACCTTTGGCCATCTATGCCTGTTTAGCCAGATAAATGCCTGTGAAAATCGCCCTCTAAAGAAGTTGTCAGTATAGAATATATTTCTGCCGACGGAAATGATATAATAAATTTTCTAGGAAAAGAGAACTACTTTCCAATTGATCTCTGAAGGGATGAGATATATCTCAGTTGACAAATTTAGCTCATCAGATTAATTATGTATGCCAGGGAATGATGTATTCGCCCTGTAAATCCACTCAGACAAAAATAGTGTATGAGAAATTTCTATACAGAACAAACACATTGCAAAGAGTCATACTGTTTCATTAGCACACCAGCAATAGATAGCAAGCTCTCTGAAACTATTTCCATACAGATGTGATAAATTGGCCACATGGCTTTTAATTATAAACCTCACATAAACATGCACACAGTTAATTTTAATATGTCATTCATTTCATTAGAACAGCAGTTTAAACTGGCCAAGTGTAACCATGGCTAAATTGAAAATGCATTATTTTATGCTGCAAGACTCTTAAAGTGGATATATATTTCAGGCAGTTTTGCTTAGTTCAAATGTCAGACTCTGTTAGGAAAACAAATGCTTTGGTCTCCACATTTGTGAGCGAAGGAATGGCAAGAAAAGAAGCCTTTTCTTGATGGACGTAAAGGGTGGGAATTGATGACATCAGTGGCGTGCTCCCTTCAACCTTTAATTTTTTTTTTTTTTTGGGGGGGGGGGAGAGGGGACTCTAATGGTGAAAATCATCACAATACCTCAATCTGTGACAGGTGGTATTCTAAAAAATCTGATAAGTTTATGTTAAGACAGACGTCAAATTTATTTTTGGTTGGACTAAGCATTATGGACTTGAAGTCATGATATTAAACTTTTTTTTTGTATTTAGACTATTTTTTGTACCTCTCTGCACTCTGTGCCTAAAAGCCTTTTATAAAGCATCTCCTTGCTTAAACTGTGCATTCAGGTCCAGATATACTAAGGGATTTTGTTGCTGGCCATGTGTTAAGTAATAGATGATTTCTTGGCATAAAGATATTTATAATCCATCTGTTCTGCAAAGTAAGCTGCAGTAATTTCAATGGGAGCAGTATCTATTTTTTCCTGCCTTTATATTGTGAATGTTTCCTGGAACATCTTGTTTTCTAACTGATTCACCAATCAAGTGATCTCACCTTAGATTTACGGAACACTATTTATCTTTAATGCTAATAAATTGTCATGGTAAGGACAGTTTGTAATGCCTAAAGAGATGTTTATGTGCACAACAGTTTCACAGAGTGGGTAAAAGCCTGCACTGCAGTGCATATAGAGGCACTTTTAGTAAGATGCAGTAAATGCTTGCAATTATCAAGTGCTAATTATCCAAATTATCGTACGGTAAGTGCAAGCCTCTGCATTAAGTGTTGAGGCATTCTAGCATCTGCCAATTGTTGTTGATGCAGGCAAAAAACATTTGCCATCCATTAATTACACTGCACCTAACTTCACATATCATCATCTACTGATATGGTGTTAAATGTTCTGAATTATGTGCCGTGTTTACAATTAAATGTATGATGTTACCATGTGTTAACTCCAAAACACAGTTCATAGTACCTGAGGAAGGTGTGGCCTAGTGGTTGGGACAAGTTACCTCAAGGGCCAGGGGTTCAATTCCCATTCAGGGACAGTAATCTCAGTCCAGAGGGACTGTAGTCTCTAGTCCTATAAGCACTCCTTGGGCAAGCCAATTAACCTTCCGTTGCCTCAGATATGTATGTAGCTTGTAAGCCCTTTGGGAATAACCTGCTTGTAGTGTTTGTAAACCGCTCTAATGCCTTTCAGTCTGGGCAGTATATCAAGAAATTAGATAAAGATAAATTAGTGTGTGCTGTATCAAACTGCTGCATTAACAGTTTACACATGCTAATTCCCACATTAACTGCTTAATAGATTTTAGTAAAAGGCCCCTATAGTCTTATCTGAGGGGAAATGGGGTGGGGGCTAGGTTGGGGAGGGAACATATACATGGTGATCACATTTTGAAATCACTGCATGTACTTTCTGGCATGCATATAACACCTGCTAAATTCTGCAGGTACATTTCATATCTCCATAGTGCCTGCCGGCAGATTTACAAAGAGGAGTTTGGTGGCTAAACTGAAAATGTATCCCCTGAGCAGGAAATATACTACAGTGTACTAAATTTTGTTTCAAAAGTAAAGACGTGTGCAGTCAACATAGGCAGTTATGCTGATAAAGCGTAGATACTCACCTGTAACAGGTGTTCTCCAGAGAAAGCAGGAATCAATCCTCACATATGGGTGACATCGGCGCCAATGGAGTCCGAGCGGAACAATTCCCCAGCTTTCACAGAAAGCCTTTGGGAATGCTACCACGCATGCGTGGTCCCCTTCCCGCCCAAAGGTGCCATCTTGCTCAAGTCAGATGACATGGTAAAAAGGGACTTAACAATGTAGGAAGGCAAATCTAAGGGGAGGAGGGAGGGTTGCGAGGACTGGTTTCTGCTGTCCCTGGAGAACACCTGTTACAGGTGAGTAACTAGGCTTTCTCCAGGAACAAGCAGGAAGTCAGTCCTCACATATGGGATTCCTTAGCTCCAGGCTTGCAAGGACCGAAACACGACAGCACCACCAGCGACCTGACAGGTGGCCGTAAGTTGCAGAGGGTGAGTCCTTCCAGGTGTCGTATGATACAAAGAGCTGAGGAGCTCTGCGATCAGCCTGCATCCCTTGCAAGCAGAAAGACAGGACCCGCTTACAGTCTAGTGTATGCAGTACGAGTTCCTCCCTGCTGGTATAAGGCCATGGGAAGGAGGTGGGCAGGACCACCTCCTGGTTGAGGTGGAAGGGAGATACCACCTTGGGGAGGAATTTAAGGTGTGCGCAGAGTACTACCCTGTTCTTATAGATCCTTGTATAGGGCGGATCCGCTACCAAGGCCTGGAGTTCGCTCACTATTTGAGTGGACATGAGGGCCACCAGAAAGACCATTTTCCAGGAGAGGTATCTCAAATGGCAGGTAGCTAGGGGCTCGAACTGCGGTCTGATGAGTTGGGAGAGCACCACATTCAGGTTCCATTCCGCCACATGGGGCAAGAGGGGGCTTTGATAACAAGGGACCCTGCAGGAACCTGGAGACCAGGGGCTGGTTTGAGAGGGTTTTCCCTCCATAGGGTGATGATGCACAATTGGCACTCAGATGTACCCTCACCGAGTTTGACTTCAGACCAGTGTGCGAGAAATGCAGTAGGTACTGCAGTACAAGTTGCACATGGTAGGAGAAGGGATTCTCTTCTCTCTTTCCACAGCAGAAGAGAATCTTCTCCATCTGAAGGCATACACTTGTCTGGTGGAAGGTTTTCGGGAAGCTAACAGGACCTCCTCAACTTCCCCCGGGAGACTGAAAGGGGCTAGGGCTACCCTTTCAGTAGCCACACTGTCAACGTTAGCGACCCTAGTTTGGGATGCAAGAGAGAGCCCTCCTCCTGGGACAGGAGGTCTGGGTCCTGACCCAATGGGACTGGGAGTGCCACAGACATGGAGCGCAGCAGAGGAAACCAGGGTTTCTGGGGCCATCTGGAGGTAATCAAAATCACTGATACTTGCTCACTCTGGACCTTGAAGAGGGTCTTGGCCACTAGTGGAGTCAGTGGAAAGGCATAAAGGAAAACCTCTGACCACGGAATCAAGAAAGCATCTACCGCCACTCTCCCCGGGTGCGGCTGGCGTGAGCAGAAGCGGGGTAGCTGCGTGTTGTCTGGGGAGGCAAAGAGATTCATCACGGGTCTTCCCCCTAGGCGGAAGAGACTTTGCGCCACCCTGAGGTTCAAGCATCATTTGTGCGGCTGCAGGACTCTGTTGAGCTTGTTGGATATGCAACTGTCCTGACCCGGGAGGTACACCACTCATAGAAGCATGCCATGGTGCACAGCGAAAGAGAGCAGAGCAACCGCCTCCTGACAAAGGGAGTGTGAGCCCATGCCCCCCATGCTTGTTTACATAAAACATGGCGACCTGGTTGTCCATCTGGATCAACACAGGTTGGTTGCACAACAGGTGGCGGAATGCCTGCAGGTCCAGGAAGATGACTCTGAGTTCCAGGAGGTTGATCTGTAAGAGTGACTCCCCTTGAGACCAGGAGCCTTGAGTGCGGAGTGCTCCGCAGTGCGCCCCCAACCTAGGAGGGAGGCGTCCGTGGTTAGGACCCTCTGTGGCGCAGGCGCTTGATATGGCAGCCCTGCTTGGAAGTGGCGTAGGGACTTCCACCAGTTGAGGAAGACCACCAGCTGGCGGGTGACCTTACATAAGAACATAAGAACATAAGATATGCCATACTGGGTCAGACCAAGGTCCATCAAGCCCAGTATTCTGTTTCCAACAGTGGCCAATCTAGGTCATACGTACCTAGCAGTTTCCCCAAGGGACACAGGTTCCACAATGCTTGTATTGGTTCAAGCATTGATATCCTGGGTCCCTTCTTAATAATGGTTTATGGACCTTTCCTCCAGGAACTTGTCCAAACCTTTTTTAAACCCAGCTACACTAACAGCCTTTACTACATCCTCCGGTAACAAATTCCAGAGTTTGATTACACGTTGAGTGAAAAAATATTTTCTTTTATTAGTCTTAAATAGTTTACCCTGTAGCTTCATTGCATGTCCCCTAGTCTTTCTATATTCTGATAAGGTAAACAATCGATCTACGTTTACCCGTTCCACTCCGTTCATTAATTTATAGACTTCTATCATATCTCCCCTCAGCCGTCTCTTTTCCAGGTTAAAGAGCCCCAACCTTTTTAGCCTTTCTTCATAGGAGTAGCCTTCCATCCCCTTTACCATTTTGGTGGCTCTTCTCTGAACCTTTTCTAAAATCGCTATATCCTTTTTAAGATACGGCGACCAGAATTGCACACAATATTCAAGGTGCGGTCTCACCATGGAACGATATAGAGGCATTATAATATCTTTTGTTTTATTTTCCATTCCTTTCCTTATCATACCTAGCATTCTATTTGCTCTCTTGGCCGCCGCTGCACACTGGGCCGAGGGTTTTAACATGGTATCCACAAGGACGCCTAAATCTTTTTCTTGGGTGGTGGTTCCTAATGTGGAACCTTGCATCGTGTAACCATAGTTTGGGTTGTTCTTCCCTAGGTGCATAACCTTGCACTTCTCCACATTAAATTTCATCTGCCATTTTGATGCCCAGTCTTCCAATTTATCAAGATCCTCTTGCAATTTTCCACAATCCTCCTGGGTTTTAACAACTTTAAATAGTTTTGTGTCATCAGCAAATTTGATAACCTCACTCGTTATTCCACTTTCCAGGTCATTTATGAATATGTCAAAAAGCAGCGGACCCAGCACAGATCCCTGGGGTACACCACTATTCACCTTTCTCCATTGGGAAAATTGGCCATTTAGCCCTACTCTCTGCTTTCTATCTTTTAACCAGTTCCTGATCCACAGTAGTACACTGCCTCCTATCCCATGACTCTTTAGTTTTGCCAAAAGTCTCTCATGAGGGACCTTGTCAAAGGCTTTCTGAAAGTCCAGATACACAATATCAACCGACTCACCTTTGTCCACCTGTTTATTCACTCCTTCAAAAAAACATAACAGATTAGTAAGACAAGATCTTCCTTGTCTAAAGCCATGTTGGCTGTCTCCCATTAGGTCATGACTATCTATATGCTGAGTAATTTTATTCTTTATGATGGTTTCTACCATTTTTCCCGGTACTGATGTCAGGCTCACCGGTCTGTAGTTTCCCGGATCACCCCTCGAACCCTTTTTAAAAATTGGTGTTACATTGGCGATCCTCCAATCCTCAGGTATTAGAGATGATTTTAATGATAGTTCACAGATTACTGATAGCAGGTCTGCAATCTCAAATTTCAGTTCTTTCAACACCCTTGGATGTATACCATCCGGCCCAGGTGATTTGCTACTCTTCAGTTTATCTAATAGTTGTAGGACATCTTCCCGATGTATCGATATTTCCTTCAATTCTTCCACACCTTTAAATACCACTTCAGTCGTGGGTAACATCCCTACATCTTCCTCAGTAAAGACCGAAGCAAAGAATTCATTCAGTCTCTCCGCTATCGCCTTGTCGCCTCTTAGTGCTCCTTTAACCCCTTTATCATCTAATGGACCAACTGACTCTCTCACGGGTTTTTTGCTACGAATGTACTTGAAAAGGTCTTTATTTCGCATTTTTGCTTCCGCAGCAAGCTTCTTCTCAAATTCTCTCTTTGCCTGCCTTATCAATGCCTTGCATTTGACTTGCCAGTGCTTGTGCTGTTTCCAGGTTTCATCATTTGGCTCTTTTTTCCATTTCTTGAAAGATGCTTTTTTGGCAACAACAGCCTCTCTGACCTCAGCTTTAAACCATGCTGGCAATTTTTTGGACTTCCTTCCACTTTTCTTAAAGCGTGGAATACAGCTGGTCTGGGCTTCCAAGATAGTATTTTTCAACAACACCCAAGCTTGATGTACGTCTTTAACCTTTGCAACTGCTCCTTTTAGTTTTTTCTTAACTGTTTTCCTCATTCTATCATAGTCTCCCTTTCGAAAGTTAAGGGGTAGTACTGTGGATTTCCTTACTATCCCTCCTCCACTAATTAAATCAAAGGCGATCATGCTATGATCACTATTGCCAAGTGGCCCCAACACCCTTATCTCTTGCACTACATCTGGTGTTCCACTAAGGACTAGGTCTAATATTGCTTCCCCTCTGGTCGGTTCATGAACCAGCTGCTCCAAGAAGCAGTCATTTATTTCATCTAGGAACTTTATCTCCCTAGCATGTCCTGTTGTGACACTGACCCAGTCGATGCCGGGGTAATTGAAATCACCCATTATTATTACTGCACTGTAACTTTTGCTAGCTTCCTTGATTTCTTTGAGCATTTCATCATCCATTTGTTCATTCTGGCCAGGCGGACGATAGTACACCCCCACTGCCATCGCCTTCCCCTTTTTACATGGAATTTCAATCCATAGAGATTCTACAGCAAATTTTGTTTCTTGCAAAACTTTAATCCTTTCTGACTCAATGCCCTCTCTAACATAGAGCGCAACCCCTCCACCAATTTGATCAGCTCTATCATTTCGATATAGTTTGTACCCAGGTATCACAGTGTCCCACTGGTTGTCCTCCTTCCACCATGTCTCTGATATTCCAATCATATCTAACCTCTCGTTTAGTGCTATATATTCTAACTCTCCCATCTTGTTTTGTAGACTTCTAGCATTTGCATACAAGCATTTTAGAGACCTTGACTCTGTCCCGCAACCTGCTCATGGCCTGAGTCCATTGAGAGCAGAGGTACCACTGGGCTGCCTGCATGTGCAAGCGGGCTAGGGGCGTGACGTGGACCATTGAGGCCATGTGGCTCAGTAGGTGGAGGAGAAGGCGAGCCAATACCAACTGTTGAGCCTGCACTTCTCCTCCCAGATGTGCAAGAAGATGTTCTCTCTCTTTTGGGAGGAAGGCCTTGACCTGTAGTTGTCAAGTAGGCCCTATGAACACCAGGTTTTCAGATGGAGAGAGATGTGATTTGGGGTAGTTGATGATGAACCCCAAGTGCTTCAGGAGGCGGATTGTTCACCCTGTGGCCTGGCTGGCCTCGGGGGCTGTTCTGCCTTGGATGAGCCAGTTGTCCAAGAAAGGGAAGGTGAAGGTCCCTTGCAGGTGCATGTAAGTGGCCACGACCACCAGGCACTTTGTAAAGACCTTTGGTGAGGAGTGCTCTCCCCCCACTACAAACCTTGTCTGTCAGAGGGGTGGATCAGGATGTAGGTATACACATTCTTCAGGTCTAAGGAGCACAGTCATTCTCCCTGGTGGAGGTAGGGCAACAGTGTTCCAAGGAAGAGCATCTTGAACTTCTCCCTCACCAGAACATTGTTCAGGTTTCGCAGGTCTAGAATGGGCCTGAGGCCCCCAGTTCTTTTGCTGACAAGGAAATACCTGGAGTAGAAGCCCTTTCCCCATGGATATCTGGGTTCAGGTTCTATCGCCCTGTCCTTGAGCAGGCCTGCGAGTTCTGAGATGAGCAAGGTCTGGTGAAAGAGAGGCTGCACCAGCTCTCCTGGGAAGAATCCTGGTGGTGTTTGCTGGAACCAGAGGAGATAATCCTCATTTACCACTTGGAGAACCCACTGGTCCGTGGTGACCCCATCCCACCTGTAAGCAAAGAGTGCCAGGCGGCCCCCTGTGGGTTGGGGAGGGTCTCCCAGGAGGGGGGGAGGGAGAGGTATGGCCCGAGAAGTCAAAAGCTCCCCCCAGGTTGGGTCAGAGCTGGGGGCGGAGGCTTCTGAGCCTTTGGCTTTCTCAGCACGTGGCACTGATTCTTGGGCTGAGGGCCCTGCTGTTGCTGCCCCGAGAAGGATTGGTAATAGCCCTGGTGGAAAGACCCATATTTCCTCAGGAAAGGTGGTCTTTTCCCCGATGATTTCTTTCGGGGGAGGATCAAAGTCTTTCTTGAGAACCTCTGCCTGGTCATGACCTGGGCCTCAATCTCAGCCACCTTGTCGGCCATGTTGTTGTTGTTAAGTGCCGTCGAGTCGGAGTCGACTCATGGCGACCCTCTGGATAGCTATCCTAAATTGTGTTCGGTCTTGAGTCAGGTTCATTGTTGACAGACTGGTACCCGTAGCTGCTGTTATTGTATCGATCCATCTCATTGCTGGCCTTCCTCTTTTGCGCTGACCTTCTATCTTGCCAAGCATGATGTCCTTCTCTAATGATCTCTCTCTTCGCATGATGTGTCCAAAGTATGAAAGTCGAAGTCTTGTCATCTGAGCTTCTAAAGAAAGCTTAGGTTTGATCTCCTCTAGTACAGACTGGTTTGTTCTTCGGGCAGTCCATGGTATACACAGTATTCGCCGCCAGCACCATAATTCAAAGGCATCAATTTTCTTCCTGTCTATCTTTTTCACTGTCCAGCTTTCACATTCATATGATGTTATTGAAAATACCATGGCTTGAACAAGTCAAATCTTTGTATGGAGAGAGACATCTCTGCTCTTGAGGATCTTATCTAGGTCTTTCATAGCCATTCTGCCAAGAGCAATGCGTCGTCTGATTTCTTGACTGCTTGTTGCTTCTTTATTGATAGTTGATCCAAGTAGGTTAAAGTTGTTCATGATTTCAATTTCTTCTCCTTCAACGATGAACCTGTTGATTATGCCAGTTGTCATGATCTTTGTCTTCTTTACATTAAGGTGCAGGCTCATTTTGAGGCTATGTTCTTTGATTGTGAGAAGAAAATGTTTCAGATCATCTTCACTTTCAGCCAGTAATGTGATATCATCAGCATAGCAAAGGTTGTTGATGAGTCTTCCACCAATCTTCACACCTCTGTTGTCTTCATACAATCCTGCTTCTCTGATGATTTGTTCTGCATATAAATTAAACAGGTAGGGGGAAAGAATGCAGCCTTGTCTTAAACCTTTGCTTATTTTAAACTATTCTGTTTCTCCTTGTTCTGTTCGAACTGCTGCTTCTTGATCAATTTACAGATTATGCAAGAGTACGATCAGGTGTTCTGGTATACCCAGGCTTCTTAATGTGGCCCAGAGTTTCTCATGGTTTACACAGTCAAAAGCTTTGCTATAGTCGATAAAGCACAAATAGATATCCTTTTGGTATTCTTTAGTCTTTTCAAGGATCCATCTTACATCTGCAATGATGTCTTTCGTTCCTCGCCCTTTCCTGAACCCTGCTTGCACTTCAGGTAGTTCTTGATCCAGGTATGGTTGTAGTCTCTTTTGAATAATCTTCAGTAGAATCTTGCTGTCATGTGCAATCAGAGCGATTGTGCGATAATTTCCACAGTCAGTTGGATCACCTTTCTTTAGTATTGGTATAAACACAGATCTTTTCCAGTCAGTCGGCCATGATGTTGTCTTCCATATTTCTTGGCAGAGCCTTGTAAGTACAGTAACAGCTGCATCAGATTGCTGTAATACTTCTATGGGAATGCTATGAATGCCTGGTGCTTTGTTCTTTGATAAGGCTTTCAATGCTGCTTTAACTTCTTCTTTCATCACCAATGGTTCCCGATCATAAGGTACAGGTTGAAACGGCTGTTGGTCCACTAGATCTTTATCATATAAAAACTCTGTATATTCCTTCCACCTTTTCTTGATCTTCTCAGCATCATTCAACATAGGACCTTGAGCATCTTGTAACATTCCAATTCGAGGCTGGAACTTTTTCTTTAACTCTCGTAGCCAGGGGCGGCCCAAGGGGGGTGCGGGGCCATGTGCGGAGACTCGGTGCGGGGCCTCAATTGCATAAGAGGCCTCATTTGCATAAATATTTGCATAATGTTACCATATACCAACTTTTAGTAAACATGCCTCTTAATGAGTGTATGGATAAAGAAAGACTAAAAGATTTCTACATTACTATAATCCAGTGCCAACCGCCAGACACATTAGGAACTACTACAAACACTGCCCATTTAGAACCCATAGCAAACCCGCCGTATCCTAACAGCACTACCAGGATTCACAAAGCACCATACTCTACCTATCAAAAGGAAACGCTGCAAATATTAAACCAATACATTTCAGAGAATAACAATACATGACCCACTGGGGAAAGAGAACAAGTGGCAATGTCAAATAGGAATTACATAAACAGAATACCTCAGCTCAATTACACATGCAGAACATAGACCATCACCAAACAAGGAATCACAATTTAGAAATAGGAAGACAATAATTAAACTGGGAACCCCAAAAGCCAAACTTGGAATGTACAACAATACTGTAGAAATAAAACTATAAATTAATTTCCTCTTGTACTAAACAAAGCGCAGACGTTAATGATGCACATTTCCCAGAGCTGACATATTCCAATTAATAAATTCAAAATAAAGAGATATTTTTCTACCTTTTGTGCATTTTTTTCAGCTGCAATTGCTCCAGCCACTTTCTTCGTGTCTTCTACTAACTCTCCATCGTCTGTTGTCCATTTGTCCTTTCTTCTCTCCTAGTTTTTTTTTCCATTCTCTCTCTACATCTGCTTTAACATACTAATCTTTCTCCTTTTGCTCTTTCCTCATTCCTATTTCATCCACTCAAATTTTACCCCTCCATCCTCAATCCCACTTACTCTCCCAATACCCGGCCAATTGTAGATTTTTCATCCCTCCCACACAAAATATTTTCCCCTCTCCATTTTACTCTCCCAGCCCCATCCCATTCTAATCCTCCCCCAACATCAGCTCCCTTCTAGTTCCAGCCTCACCCAGCATCCATTCCCTTCTAGTCCCTGTATCAGCCGATTTCCAGTCCTAGCCCCCCATCAGCCCATTTCCAGTCCTAGCAACCCACCAACCCAATACCAGTCCTAGCCCCCCCATCAACCCAATTCCAGTCCTAACCCCCCATCACCCCATTTTCAGTTTAAGCCCCCCCCCTATAACCCATTACCAGTCCTAACCCCATCAGCCCATTTCCAGTCAGCCCCCCATAGCCCATTGCCAGTCCTAACCCCCCCCATCAGCCCACAGCCCATTACCAGTCCTAACCCCATCAGCCCACCTCAAGTCCTAACCCCTCCCCATCAGCCCATTTCCTGTCCTAGCCCCCCCATAGCCCATTATCACTCCTAACCCCCCCATAGCCCATTACCAGACAGCCCCCATCAGCCCACAGCCCATTACCAGTCTTAACCCCCCCAAAGCCCATTACCAGTTCTAACCCCCCAAACAGCCCACAGCCCATTACCAGTCCTAACCCCATCAACCCATTTCCTGTCCTAGCCCCCCCATAGCCCATTATCAGTCCTAACCCCCCCCACAGCCCATTACCAGTCCTAACCCCATCAGCCCACCTCAAGTCCTAACCCTTCCCCATCAGTCCATTTCCTGTCCTAGCCCCCCATAGCCCATTATCAGTCCTAACCCCCCCTTAGACCATTACCAGTCCTAACCCCCCCCATCAGCCCACAGCCCATTACCAGTCCTAACCCCATCAGCCCACCTCCAGTGTTAACCCCCCCATCAGCCCATTTCCAGTCCTAGCCCCCCCATAGCACATTACCAGTCCTAACCCCCCCAACAGCCCACAGCCCATTACCAGTCCTAACCCCATCAGCCCACCTCCAATCTTAACCCCCCCCATCAGCCCATTTCCAGTCCTAGCCCCCCATAGCCCATTACCAGTCCTAACCCCCCAACAGCCCACCTCAAGTCCTATCTGCCCCTGCAGGCTTAACAGAGATGCGAGGGAGACACTCTCCCTTCGCGAATCTGAAAGCCGGCACAGAGGGGCTCAGCCGTCGCAGAGGGAGGGAGGGACTCAGCCGGGCAGAGGGGGCCCCGCGGGACACTCCATTCTGCCGCTGCCACGGCGGCAGCGGTAGCAACCAGTTTTTTTTTTTTTTTAATTTTGAAAAAAAGCAGAATGTTCTTTGTGCGGGGCCCCCTGAAACGCGGGGCCCTGTGCAAAAAACATTCTTGCTCAATGGACGGGCCGGCCCTGCTCGTAGCTTTAGGAAAGCCGATCTTGTTCTTCCTCTAATAGTTTCTGCTTCTATTTCCTTGCATGCTTCGTTGTAGTACTTTTCCTTGTCCTGTCTTGCTGCACGTTGGAAATCTCTGTTGAGTTCTGTAATTGTCTTTCTTTCTCCTCTGGCTTTAGCTTCTCTGCATTTCTAGGCAATTTTCAGAGTTTCTTCCATCATCCATTTTGGCCGTTTTTGCTTTTTCACCTTTTGTAGAGACTTCTCGCTTTCTTCCAACACAACCTTCTTGATGTCATTCCATAACTCTTCTGGAGGTCTGTCATTTGTATCTAAAGCAGCAAATCGATTTTACAGGCAGTCTTTAAATTCCAGTAGTATATTCTCAAGGTCATATTTTGCATTCATGAGTGGTTTGCTCTTTTTCAACTTTAGCTTGAGTTTGCATAGTAGTAGTTGATGATCTGTACCACAGTCAGCTCCAGGTTTTGTCTTTGTTGATGTTATAGAACCTTTCCATCGTTGACTTCCACAGATGTAGTCAATTTGATTTTTATACAATCCATTGGGTGAAGTCCATGTGTACAGTAGCCGCTTGTGTTGATGGAAGAAGGTGTTTGATATAAATAGATTCTTGATCTTGCAGAATTCTATCAGTCTTTCTCCAGCTTCATTTCTGTTGCCAAGTCCATATTTTCCAACTACTTTGCCTTCTTCTTTGTTGCCAACATTTGCGTTCCAGTCACCCATGACTATCAGGATATCCTGTTTGCATGTTCTATCAATTTCAGTTTGTATTTGTTCATAGAACTCTTCAATTTCATTCTCTTCTGCAGCTGTTGTTGGGGCATATACTTGAATTATAGTTGTGTTGATAGGCATTCCTCGTGGACGAATAGAGATTAAGCGTTCGCTGACTGCATTGTATTTCATTACAGTTCTTGCAAGTTTCTTCTTTATTATAAATGCAACACCATTTCTTCTTTGTCTTTTATTACCAGCATAGTAGACCATGTGATCATCTGATGCAAAGTGCCCAATGCCAGTCCATTTCAGTTCGCTGAAACTCAACAGATCAAGTTGTACACGTTCCATTTCATTCTTGACCACCTCCAACTTCCCTTGGTTCATGCTTCGTGCGTTCCATGTTCCAATGCGTAAGATTTATTTATTTATTTATTTATTTAGTATACATTTGTATACCGCTACTTCCAGCAATCAGCAGCGTTTTTTGATTACAGATTGGAAATTGTCAAATCATGACAGGAAATGTTTGAGGTATAAACACATTGATTAGACAGGAAAGCACAGCACACAGAGAACTATTTTACAGGGAACATGGGCTACGGAGGGTTAAGTGGCTTGCCCAAGACCACAAGGAGCACCTGTGGGACTAGAAACCCCAGTCCTTCCGGCCCAAGGTTGCTGTCCTCTAGTGGGATTTGAACCCCCGACCTTCCGGCCTGAAGTACCTTGACCCAACCACTAGGCTACTCCTCCATATCTTTACAGCTTCTGACTCTCATTTCATGTGCAGCTACATCAGCAGTCAGACGTCCCGAGGGCTTTGATCCTTTGTCGGCCATAGGTTTGCCATATAAGTTTTCCACTGTGCAGGGGACATCTAGCATTTTTCCTTGCACCCCTTGCTCGAGGTTGGAGGTTTGCAACAAGGCCTGGAGTCAGGCACCATTGCCAGCTGCTGCCACTTGGGCTGCCGACTCAAAGCCATTGTAGGTGGCAAGGGACAGGAACTTTGAGCAGTCCCAAATCCTGGCTGTTAGGGCATAGAACCTCTGGAGTGGTTCCCCGGGAAGGCTTGTGGAGAAGCCTGCCAATTCTTGGATGAGGTCCTTGAGATACATGCCTATGTATAGTTCATAGGCCTGTATCCGAGAGCCCAGCATGGAGCCCTGGAAACACTTATGCCTGAGGGCATCAAGGGCTCAGGCCTCCCTGCCTGGGGAACAGAAGAATAGTTCTTCTCACTTTGAGCTTCGGCATCAAGGACTCCACGACCATGAAGTTATATGGGAGTTTAGATTTTTGGAAGCCAGGGCTCTTCTTGACGCGATAGAGACCTTAGGGGGGGCGCTGCTCGGAATTGCTCGAGTCCCACCGTGGGACTTTACCGTGTTTCACTGGTGGAACCTCGACTGGCTTCAAGGATTTTTTCTTTTTCTTCCTGGGGTCCAGTGTCTTTATGGAGGAGCCACCGCCACGGGACTCCGAAGATGCCCAGGCTTCTTGGGATGTGCTTGGCTTGGAGCTCAGTGTCGGGGAAGCCAGGGCTGAGTTGGACCGCGGGTACAGTCTTTCTTGTAACTCCGACCTTTTCTTGTTGGTTTGCGGAGTCATAGCCTGGCACAGGTCGCAGATGGCACTGTCGTGGTCTGGCCCAAGAAAGTACAAGCAGCAGTCGTGGGTGTTTGCAACAGACAAGGTTTGACCGCAGCAGTCACATTTTTGAACCCACTGGTGGACATGGTGGGAGACACCTGGCCAGAGTCGACGACCCCCCTGGCGAAAAAGGGAGCGAACGCTGGTTGAGGCATACCCCGTCAAAAAGAAGGGAAGAGTGAGGACAGTGTTGGGGACAGTGCTGACTTGAGGCGGGAAGAGGCTCCATGGAAAAAAGGAGACTGAGCAAGATGGCACCCTTTGGTGGGAAGGGGACCACGCATGCATGGTAGTATTCCCAAAGACTTTCTGTGAAAGCTGGGGAATTGCTCTGAGAGGACTCCGTCGGCACCGACGTCACCCATATGTGAGGACTGACTTCCTGCTTGTTCCTGGAGAAATTTAGATTTATTATCAAATCAGCTCTACATTTAAAAAATACAGGTGTGTGTTTACTGAAATGCATTAACGGTTAGCACAGAGTTCAACACATGCCGATCATGCTGTGCTGTTACCATACTATTAACATACGGAGAGGAATGGCTAGCAGAAAAAAGGAGGTGATAATGCCTCTGTATAAGTCTTTGGTGCGACCTCATTTGGAGTATAGTGTGCAATTCTGGAGACCGCACCTTCAAAAGGATGTGAACAGGATGGAGTCGGTGCAGAGGGTGGCTACTAAAATGATTAGTGGTCTTCATTATAAAGCATATGAGGACAGACTGAAGGATCTTAATATGCACACCTTAGAGGAAAGGCGGGATAGAGGTGATATGATTGAGATGTTTAAATACCTCCGTGGCATAAATGTTCAGGGAGAGAGCCTCTTTCAATTGAAAGCAAGTTCTGCTACGAGGGGACATGGGATGAGGGTGAAGGGAGATAGATTCAAGAGTGATATGCGGAAATATTTCTTTACAGAAAGAGTAGTGGATCCATGAAATAGTCTCCCAGTGGAGGTGGTAGAGATGAGGACAGTAACTGAATTCAAAAAAGCATGGGACAAACACAGAGGATCTCTAAAGGTAAAAAGGGGACTGTTGTAGTTGTTATGGAAGGACAGACTAGATAGGCCATGTGGTCTTTTTCTGTCGTCATATTTCTATGTTTCTATGTTTCTAACATTATAACATGGTGAGGAAGCTTTATAATTTATTAGAAAAGATATGTATGTTAGAGACCTTCAGAAGGGAGACCAGCTCTGTGAATATATAAAACCACAGTTACTGAAATATTTGCTCCCAGTTTTCATTCATCAGCCCCTTACAAAGTCCTCTCTTTATTCAAGCAATTTTTTTAATTATTTTTTCGGAGATTTTTTTCATCAGTTACTTTTGCATTCTTCTTTTCTTTGCAATTTATTAAAGTGTCCTAAAAATTCTTCAAGTATCCAATCTGAGATCATACAAAACAAGATGCTTCCACTACAATGCCAACAATCAACTATAAGAAAACACAAACTCTCTTTATAACAGAAGACGAAGCCTTCACCCCTCCATCTACCATAACCTTAACCAACACACCAATCAAAACCAGCATGGAAGTGGAATACCTAGGAATCACCCTCGATGAACACCTCACCTTTAAACCCCACATATACAATGTCATCAGAGCCATATACCACAAAGCAAAGACCCTGCAACGCCTCTGACCACTCCTCGAACCATTAGATGTCAATGTTACCCAAGTTACTATACCTGTTTATTGTAAGCACAAATCACCAAACTGATATGTGTAGTTTAATGTTCATTGTAAACCGCACTGATTTCAAATAGCGCGGTATAAAAGAGACTTTAAATAAATAAATAAAATAAATAAATGTCTGCACCGCTTTTCAAGCCATGGTCCTACCTCACCTCGAATACTGTAATGCTATCTACCAAGGCCTCCCACAATCCACACTTATCCCCCTACGGACTGCTTTTCACATAGCAGCTCGCATCCTCCAAGGTGCAAAATGTCAGGATCACATCACCTCCAAACTCAAACAACTTCACTGGCTACCACTCACAAGCCGTATAAAAGTACAAAATCCTCTTATTGACAAACAAGACTATCCACTCCAATCCCCCCACCTACCTCCACTCGCTACTGCAAACACCCAAAATGAACAGATCAAGATGCCCATCCGTGAAGAACACACTAATCATCCCCCATGCCAGGACCAAATCCAATCAACAGGCTTGTGGACACGCATTTCAGCTCTACGCTCCCTCAATCTGGAACGCCCTACCTGACAAACTATGAAACATATCAGACCTCAACTCATTCAGAAAACACCTCAAAACAAATCTCTTCTCTGAACAAATAAGCGCCCCCCCCCCCAGATACATCACTTGCTCTAAACTGAACATTGCATGCCCAACCCTTGCCAGATCTGTACACATGTATATACTATTCCACCCCCAGCTACCTGTTGCATGCTGTACATGGTTTATGAAAATGTTAAAAAGTAAAAATGTCAAAACGTTACTGTTTCTCCCACAATGTTCTATGTAATTACTATTTATCTTGTGTTAAGTAAACCGTCTTGACCGGGCGAAAGGCGGTATATAATACAGCTTAATAATTAAAATTAAACATCACTACTGGCTGCTTGCTGTTTGCTATTCACACTTCGATCGCTGCATGCCATAACAGCAATGAGCAAAAACTCCAGGCATTTGTCTCCTGTTAACCTGGTGTTGCCATTGATTTCTCTTTTCTCAGGGCCTACACGAAGCAAACGCCACTATTACGGCGTGGTAGATCTGCCAGTCTCAGCCCAATTAGTTTTCAGAAGCTGGTGTTCTCACCTGGCAGCACAGTACAAGCCCATGCTAACTGCTCAGCATGCTATGGGGCGAGGACTAAGTGAGTTAGGGGTGGAGTGTTGGCATTGACAGCACATTGTGGTTACCAAGGGTGTCACCGGCGCACACTAATTTTGCTGTTAGCACTGGGGCATTTACTGCCTCCTCAATAGTTGGCATTAAGCGCTTTTGTGGTTTAACATGCCGAGGTGCTTCTCTCAGTGATAACTGTACGGGGACACCCAGGGTAGGCTCCCAACAGTGCGGATTTACTCCACATCCCATGTTAATTTTCGAGACGTATTGTGCATGAACATAGCGCATTTTAGTAAACATGTCCCATAAAGATTAAAATAGACTGTGAAACTTTAAAAATAAAAAGAAACATGGAGGCATATATTCTTTATCTTTTATAGACTTAGACGTATTATACAGTTTTTTGTTTATAAATGACGCAATGTTTAAACCTCTTGGGGAATCTGAAGCAGGTGCAAAATCTGTGTCATATTGACAGCCAGCATTGTTCTCTCTCATGCTGCCTGTTTTCAGAATGCGTGAAAGCACCTTGAAACAGCACGGTGCTTATATTCACAGAGGAGGGGGACACCTTCGGCTCTTGATTTTTATCCAGGTAACTACTTAGCTATCCAAAGACATTTTTTTGAAACTGTTTCCCAGTGGATAAAACATATTTATTGACAGATGGCCTTAGGTGTTTTTCATTCTACAGAAGATGCAAATTACGGATCACATCTGATCTATGAATCAAAGTCCTCAGATGAACAATTTCCCTTACAGATGATTCACTGTGTTACTGTGCATAAGTTGATATAAGGAACGTGCAGGCAAAAAGATTTATTTAGTTTCCTATGTCATTTGCAGGTTTTTAAAAATTTAGTTTTGCTTTGTTTTATGGATTTTCATTTTGTTTTTATAATTTTTCATTAAAGGGCTATTTTGTAAATTAAGACGTAGCTGTGGTTGTTGCGCAAATAAACTGAAAAATAGCTGAAAAGTTACTAGAAATTTCCAGGCAAATAAACACAAAGCTTGGGGGGGGGGGGGTCCAGTTTTGTTTATAGGGCTGGCTTTGAATTGGTGCCCTGGTATTGGAGGGCGCTGGTCTTCCAATCCCCTCACCCGAACCGGTGTTACCATTAGAAAAACTAGGCAGTCACCTAGAGAGCCAATTGTGCGAAGGTGGCCCACTGCCATCCCTCTCCAGAACCTGCAGCCATGGCAGTTGCTTTAAACTCCCATGCAGTACTTATCTAAACCTCCAGCACTGCAGGGCTGTTTGTGGTTCCACCCCCTCTGATCAGAGCTGTATCAAGGTCTTTGTGAGCGGTGCAGCCGCCCAGCACACAAGCACAGAAAGGGCACTGATATCACAGGGCTTCCAGGAAGCTCAAAAAGAGTGCATTACTACATGTGGCTGGGGTGGATAGGGGCACCAGATTCGTTAGTCGCATAGGGCACATTTATAGCTTGGTATGATCCTGTCTCCGATGCATGATGACAAACTTCCTGTTTGCATGGGAGCGGAAGTGGCTGTACCAACAGCACCCATGCTATTTAGATGTCTTACAGATAACACTGACTGCAAGCTGCTCACCTCACCCACTCTCTGTCCCAAACCTGCATAACAGGGGCTCTGCATTTCAAGCAAAGGTAAGTGTGTGGCTTTTAATTACTAGCTCTCTGCCTGAGAGCTCTTTAAAAGGGTTTTGGTACATTTTTAAAACAAAGTTACATTCTTTTTGGTCCTTTAGTTCAAAAGGAGAAATATTTTCTTTAGTGGTGTAGGTTTAAAACTCTGCTTTTAGTCTCTCTTTCCCAGCTCTTTGAAGCCACAGAATTCTCATCAGGTTTAGTTCCCATTCTACTCACCCCATGTGAGCATTCTTTTTTTTTTTAAATTATTTATTTATAGAATATTTCAAAAATACAGAAAGAAATTATTACAAGTACAATAGCCATACTATTATACAGCTCAAAAAAACATAGAGAAAAAAAAAACACTAGTCCACATCAAGGAGGTGCTTTCAAATTTAAACCTTAAAAAATCCCTAAATGGTCCCTGAAATAACTCTAAAAAATCCATTTTACTTGTCGATGAACCCAGGAAATATATGAGGCAAAACTAAACTACCCTTAAGTCTTACTGTCTAAAAATGCAATCAACTCATCAACTACTAAGAATATATATCTTTTTCCCTGATACACAATATGACATTTACAAGGAAATTTTAGGTAAAACGACGTACCCAGAGCCAAAGCCCGTGGGTGAATTTCCAAAAAAGATTTACGTCGCCTCTGAGTCTCCCTAGAGACATCCGGGAACATTTGTATTGTTTGACCACAAAACTTCTCATTCTTTTTTGAAAAAAAAACGCAAAACCCTATCCTTATCCATCTCGAACACAAAATTTACCAAAAGGGTGGCTCTGGAAGATATAACATCATTATCTGATTCAATAAATTCTGAAATATCCAGAGGAGAAGAGACTGCTCAAACTGAGCACCCATCTCTCCTTCTTTCCCACCTCTATCCACTTTACCTTGAGGGACATAATAAAGTTTAGAAATATTAATTTCGTCAGAGTCATTAAACAACAGAATCTCCTTGAAGTATTTTCGCAAAAGGATCATTGGGGACAGAAAATGAGTTTTCAGAAAATTTAATAACCGAAGGTTACGAGATCTCAACACATTTTCCAAAAACTCATCCTGACGATGCAATAAGAAAGAATCTAATGAGAGTTTTTCAGAAAAAACCTTTTGCGATAGAGATTTAAATTCCTGAGCATCCAATGGTCTGTTAATTTCAAAACTGTCTCTTTAGAAAAGTCCGAAATCTTCTTCAAGGAGGAGCCCAGAGCCAGTTCCATACGAGAAACAATCGCCCATATGTCCTTTAAGGAGACATCCGAAGGCGGAGTACTAACTTCTAAAACTGAGGGGAAAATAATCACAGTAGGCAAAGCCGGTGATAACACCAAAACATAATCAGCACGTAGAAAAGAAACAGGCAGTAAGGCTGAGCCGGGATCGACCATCACCGGTTTTTCCCCCGAAGAGGCCTCACCAGGCAAAGATTTAAGTTCATCGATGGGCGGAGTTACACCCAATTCGCTTGAAGAAGGGATAGAAGAAGAGGTACTCACTGCCGAAGTGTCCATTGCACCATCCTTCGATAACTGAGTGGAAGCTGGAAAATCATGCACTCTCACATGGGCATCCATCAGGCCTACGATCTTAACCACCTTCGTTTGGACAACCGGCGGGTACTTCTTTTTCCTTTTCCCCATAACGGGGAGTACCTTCTCACACCGACGTACGCCGAAGGCGTGCCAAAGGGGCGTGGCCTGTCCCTTTGGTCACGCCCCTTCGGGCATGCCCCCAGGGGACGCCCGCGACCGCGTCCCACGGTGGGGCAGTTGAATTTAAAGCCCTCAAAGCAGACCTGCAGCCAATCAGTGCAGCCGCTAGTGCCAGCAACCATCCAGGAACGTATTCCACCAAGAAAGTCAGGAAATGAAGCACCTCAGCGTCCCGCGGTGGGGCAGTTGAATTTAAAGCCCTCAAAGCAGACCTGCAGCCAATCAGTGCAGCCGCTAGTGCCAGCAACCATCCAGGAACGTATTCCACCAAGAAGGTCAGGAAATGAAGAACCTCAGCGTCCCGCGGTGGGGCAGTTGAATTTAAAGCCCTCAAAGCAGACCTGCAGACAATCAGTGCAGCCGCTAGTGCCAGCAACCATCCAGGAACGTATTCCACCAAGAAAGTCAGGAAATGAAGCACCTCAGCGTCCCGCGGTGGGGCAGTTGAATTTAAAGCCCTCAAAGCAGACCTGCAGCAAATCAGTGCAGCCGCTAGTGCCAGCAACCATCCAGGAACATATTCCACCAAGAAAGTCAAGAAATGAAGCACCTCCCATGTGAGCATTCTTGTTTTATAGGGCAACTCCCAAATTAGCTACACAAAGGGACTTAGAACAGCACATTTAGAACACAATTAAAAGAGGTTAACTGTTTTTTCTCTGAAAGGACAGCTGAGAAACAGGCTGGTACTTCGGTAGGTCTCTCTCTCTCTCTTGCTTCAACAGGTGCCTAAGCTTCACCAACTGAACAGTGGCTAGGAAAAATTGTATCACCAAAGCTGTTGCCCTGTTACAGCTTCTGCCTCTGTTCAGACAGAGATCTCAATGCCAGTTGAAGGACTGGTTCCATGTGCAGGATGCCTGCATGCTGAAGCTCTCCAGAAACAAGTGGAGGAGCTCAGAGAAGAGATGGCAAGGCTGAGGAGCACTCAAGACAGGGAGAAGTACATTGATGAGATGCTTCTTGAAACATCCAAGCTCTCCAGCAGAGGTGAAGGCTGGACATGAGTCACCAGGGCTTGCAGAATCATCAATCCAACTCCTCCAGCCCTTGAACTGAAGAACCATTAGTGGAGGAGGTGAAAGCATCCCAGGAAAGGGAAGAACTAGAGCTTGAGCACCCCAAAGTTCCAGAATCAGTGACAACAAGGAAAAAAAGGGTAGTGGTTGTTGGGGACTCTCTTCTGAGGTGTCCATCTGCCGACCAGACTGGATGTCCAGAGAGGAATGCTGTCTACCAGGTGCCAAAATCTGAGATTTTACGGAGAGTTTCCTGAGGCTCATCAAGCCCACTGATTACCCGATGTTGCTCATCCATATCGGCACAAATGATACTGCTAGATATCCCTCTGAGCGAATCAAAAGTGACTTCTTGGCTCTGGGACAGAGGGTGAAGCACACAGATGTGCAGGTAGTGTTCTCTTCAATCCTCCCTGTTGAGAGTAAAGGCCAAGGCAGAGAAGCTTGCATCCTGGAGATAAATGTATGGCTGCGTGGATGGTGTCATCAAGAGTGTTTTGGTTTCCTGGATCATAGGATGATGTTCCATTGGTTGCAGAGCAGAGATGGCGTCCATCTGCCCAAGACTGGCTAACCTACTGAAGAGGGCTTTAAACTAGATTTGTTGGGGATAGATGAAGAAAACCGCCAGGTAGGTGAAAGCCCCCAGGTAACTGAAACATTAAATACTTTTATGGAAATTGGCAAAAGGAGCAACATATGGAAAACAGTGTGTATAAATGCCCGCAGCATGGCAAATAAGATCCCAGATGTTGAGGCTTTAATGGAAGAGGCTGAATTGGATTTAGTGGCAGTAACAGAGACAAGGCTCATGGACAACCATGACTAGGATGTAACTACACCAGGCTATACTTTTTTCAGAAAGGACAAGGTAGGAAGAAGGGAAGGAGAAGTGGCACTATATATAAAAAGTAATATTAAAGCTATGGAAATATAGGGCTTTAAAGGGAAAGAGGAGGCACTGTGCGTTTAACTAGAAGGAAGGAAAGAGAAATTTACATTGATGTGATATACAGACCTCCCTCACAGGGAGAAGAACTGGGCGGAGATTTAAAAGAAGACATACGCAGTATTGCCAGGAAAGGAGAAGTGCTACTGATAGGGGATTTCAATATGCCAGATGTTGATTTGTGCATCCCTGCTGCAGTATCATCTAGAAGTAAGCAGATTCCGGGTTCTTTACAGGAAGAACTATTCAGGCAACTGGTAACAGAACCCACACATGAAGGGGCCATACTGGACTTGATGCTTACTAATGGTGCAAGTATTTCTGATGCTATAGTGGGAGATCATCTCACATCCAGTGATCACCAGATCATGTGGTTCAGTATTAGGACTAGGGCTGATAAAATCCATTCAAAAATGAGGGTCCTAGACTTTGGGAAAACTAACTTTGCCAAGATGGGCCAATACCTCAAGGAGCCATTAGTGGGATGGGAACAGCTGGGGGATTTAGAAAAACAGTGGGCAAAACTAAACGGGGACATTTTAAGAGCAACTAACCTTTTTGTTAAAATGGTACATAAAGGTAAAAGGCAAAGGAGGCCACTATAGTTCTCAAAGGAAGTAGCTGAAAAGGTGAAGAAAAAGAGGGAGGCGTTCATGAAATACAAGAGATCACAGAGAGAGGAAGACAGGCTTCTATATTTGGAAGATCTTAGAGAGACTGGCAAGGTAGTCAAGTAAGCAAAGATTCAAAAAGAGTAGGAAATAGCCAATGCAATAAAATGTGTGTGGGGGGGGGGGGAGATAAGACATTTTTCAAATATGTTAGTGAAAGGAGGAAGGGCAAAAGTAGTATTGTCAGACTCAAGGGTGAAGGGGTGGAATATGTAGAATCGGATGCGGATAAAGCAGAATTGCTTAACAAATATTTCTGTTCTGTATTCACAGATGAAGAACCAGGAGCAGGACCTCAGAAAACACCCACAAACAGGAAAAGAAGTGAGGTGCATCTTGAATGATTTTCAGATGACCCGTTCATGAGGAACTAGCTAAACTAAAAGTAGACAAAGCGAATGGGACCGGATAGGATACATCCGAGAATACTGAGGGAACTTGGCGTTGTTCTAGCAGCTCCATTGACTGACCTTTTTAATGCATCTTTGGAGTCAGGAGTGGTGCCAGAGGACTGGAAAGAGGCACATGTGGTCCCTTTGCACAAAAGCAGAAGTAAGGATGCGGTTGAAAACTACAGGCTAAGTTTAACCTCGGTGGTGAGTAAATTATTGGAAGTACTGCTGAAAGAGAAAATAGTGAGGTTTCTGGAGTCCAACAGATTACAGGATCCGAGGCAGCATGGATTCACCAGAGGCAGGTCTTATCAGAAAAATCTGATTGATTTATTTGACTGGGTGACCACGGAGCTGGACCAAAGGAAAGCCCTGGATGTGGTGTATTTAGATTTCAGCATAGCCTTTGACACCGTTCTGCAAAGTCAACTTATAAACAAACTGAGCACCCTAGGGATGGACTCTTAAGATACTGCTTGGGTTACAAATTGGTTGGGTGGGAGGCGACAAAGGGTACAGGTAGATGGAGCTCGGAGCAGAGGAATCCACAGTTGACATGGCCAGAATGGGGTGATGAGAATCATTGTTCACCTGTCCTAACTGCAACTTGAAGAGCGTCTTTGGTATCAATGGTATGGGTGGGAAAGCGTAAAGCAGTCCCTGTCCCCAATGAAGGAGAAATGCATCCAAGGCCTGGCTCTATGGAGACAGGATCCTGGAGCAGAATCGAGGAAGTTGAGCATTCATTGGAATAGCAAAGAGGTTGATTATAGGCGTTCCCCATAACCAAAAAATGTGCTGCGCTGTCTCTTACTCAGGCTGTCCTCTAGCACACTGAGCTCCCCCAGAAAATAAACTTCTCAAAGAAGCATCCAATGAGAGACAGAAAAGGCCCAAAGGCGGACTGCCTCCCTGCAAAGGAGGCGAACATAAGAACATAAGATATGCCATACTGGGTCAGACCAAGGTCCATCAAGCCCAGTATTCTGTTTCCAACAGTGGCCAACCTAGGTCATATGTACCTAGCAGTTTCCCCAAGGGACACAGGTTCCACAATGCTTGTATTGGTTCAAGCATTGATATCCTGGGTCCCTTCTTAATAATGGTTTATGGACCTTTCCTCCAGGAACTTGTCCAAACCTTTTTTAAACCCAGCTACACTAACAGCCTTTACTACATCCTCCGGTAACAAATTTCAGAGTTTGATTACACGTTGAGTGAAAAAATATTTTCTTTTATTAGTCTTAAATAGTTTAACCTATAGCTTCATTGCATGTCCCCTAGTCTTTCTATATTCTGATAAGGTAAACAATTGATCTACGTTTACCCGTTCCACTCCATTCATTAATTTATAGACTTCTATCATATCTCCCCTCAGCCGTCTCTTTTCCAGGTTAAAGAGCCCTAACCTTTTAAGCCTTTCTTCATAGGAGTATCCTTCCATCCCCTTTACCATTTTGGTGGCTCTTCTCTGAACCTTTTCTAAAATCGCTATATCCTTTTTAAGATACGGCGACCAGAATTGTACACAATATTCAAGGTGCGGTCTCACCAGGGAACGATACAGAGGCATTATAATATCTTTTGTTTTATTTTCCATTCCTTTCCTTATCATACCTAGCATTCTATTTGCTCTCTTGGCCGCCGCTGCACACTGGGCCGAGGGCTTTAACATGGTATTCACAATGACGCCTAAATCTTTTTCCTGGGTGGTGGTTCCTAATGTGGAACCTTGCATCGTGTAACCATAGTTTGGGTTGTTCTTCCCTAGGTGCATAACCTTGCACTTGTCCACATTAAATTTCATCTGCCATTTTGAAGCCCAGTCTTCCAATTTATCAAGATCCTCTTGCAGTTTTCCACAATCCTCTTGGGTTTTAACAACTTTAAATAGTTTTGTGTCATCTGCAAATTTGATAACCTCACTCATTATTCCACTTTCCAGGTCATTTATGAATATGTCAAAAAGCAGCGGACCCAGCACAGATCCCTGGGGTATACCACTATTCACCTTTCTCCATTGGGAAAACTGGCCATTTAGCCCTACCCTCTGCTTTCTATCTTTTAACCAGTTCCTGATCCACGATAGTACACTGCCTCCTATCCCATGACTCTTTAGTTTTGCCAAACGTCTCTGATGAGGGACCTTGTGAAAGGCTTTCTGAAAGTCCAGATACACAATATCAACCAATTCACCTTTGTCCACCTGATTATTCACTCCTTCAAAAAAACATAACAGATTAGTAAGACAAGATCTTCCTTGTCTAAAGCCATGTTGGCTGTCTCCCATTAGGTCATGACTATCTACATGCTGAGTAGTTTTATTCTTTATGATGGTTTCTACCATTTTTCCCGGTACTGATGTCAGGCTCACCGGTCTGTAGTTTCCCGGATCACCCCTGGAACCCTTTTTAAAAATTGGTGTTACATTGGCGATCCTCCAATCTTCAGGTATTAGAGATGATTTTAATGATAGTTCACAGATTACTAATAGCAGGTCTGCAATCTCATATTTCAGTTCTTTCAACACCCTTGGATGTATATAATCCGGCCCAGGTGATTTGCTACTCTTCAGTTTATCTAATAGTTGTAATACATCTTCCCGATGTATCGATATTTCCTTCAATTCTTCTGCACCTTTAAATACCACTTCAGTCATGGGTAACATCCCTACATCTTCCTCCGTAAAGACTGAAGCAAAGAATTCATTCAGTCTCTCCGCTATCGCCTTGTCGCCTCTTAGTGCTCCTTTAACCCCTTTATCATCTAATGGACCAACTGACTCTCTCACAGGTTTTTTACTACGAATGTACTTGAAAAGGTCTTTACTTCGCGTTTTTGCTTCTGCAGCAAGCTTCTTCTCAAATTCTCCCTTTGCCTGCCTTATCAATGCCTTGCATTTGACTTGCCAGTGCTTGTGTTGTTTCCAGGTTTCATCGTTTGGCTCTTTTTTCCATTTCCTGAAAGATGCTTTTTTGGAAACAACAGCCTCTCTGACCTCACCTTTAAACCATGCTGGCAGTTTTTTGGACTTCCACTTTTCTTAAAGCGTGGAATACAGCTGGTCTGGGCTTCCAAGATAGTATTTTTCAACAACAGCCAAGCCTGATGTACGTCTTTAACCTTTGCAACTGCTCCTTTTAGTTTTTTCTTAACTGTTTTCCTCATTTTATCATAGTCTCCCTTTCGAAAGTTAAAAGGTAATACTGTGGATTTCCTTACTATCCCTCCTCCACTAATTAAATCAAAGGCGATCATGCTATGATCACTATTGCCAAGTGGCCCCAACAACCTTATCTCTTGCACTAGATCTGGAGTTCCAGTAAGGACTAGGTCTAATATGGCTTCCCCTCTGGTCTGTTCATGAACCAGCTGCTCCAAGAAGCAGTCATTTATTTCATCTAGGAACTTTATCTCCCTAGCATGTCCTGACGTGACACTGACCCAGTCAATACCGGGATAGTTGAAATCACCCATTATTATTACTGTGCTGTGACTTTTATTAGATCCTTGATTTCTTTGAGCATTTCATCATCCATTTGGTCATTCTGGCCAGGCACTCGATAGTACACCCCCACTGCCATTGCCTTCCCCCTTTTACATGGAATTTCAATCCATATAGATTCTACAGCAGATTTTGCTTCCTGCAAAGCTTTAATCCTTTCTGACTCAATGCCCTCTCTAACATAGAGAGCAACCCCTCCACCAATTTGATCAGCTCTATCATTTCGATATAGTTTGTACCCAGGTATCACAGTGTCCCACTGGTTGTCCTCCTTCCACCATGTCTCTGATATTCCAATCATATCTAACCTTTCATTTAGTGCTATATATTCTAACTCTCCCATCTTATTTTTTAGACTTCTAGCATTTGCATACAAGCATTTTAGAGAATGTATTTTATTCATATTCATTTGGCTATTGTTAGACATGGGTAATTTGGGATCTTTAAGCTCTGTCTGCTCCATACTTGAGGGCATTTGGGCTACTTTACTCTTTTGTGGAACCTCTCTGCTTTTGGTAGTATCCTTTAAAGATACATTCTTCCGAACCATCCGCTCTTGGGCGACTGTCGGCTTTCCCCTAATATCTAGTTTAAAAGCTGCTCTATCTCCTTTTTAAAGGTTAATGCCAGCAGCCTGGTTCCATCCCGGTTAAGGTGAAGCCCATCCCTTTGGAAGAGCCCCTCCTTTCCCCAGAATGTTCCCCAGTTCCTAACAAATCCAAAACCTTCATCTCAGCACCATTGTCTCATCCACGCATTGAGACTCCGGAGCTCTGTCTGCCTTTTGGGTCCTGCGCATGGAACAGGAAGCATATCGGAGAATGCTACCCTGGAAGTTCTGGAGATCCAGTTCCCCCTTGTTTGTTTATGTAATACATGGCTACCTGGTTGTCACCTGAACGAGTACCGATTGACCGATCAACAGAGGACAGAACACCTGAAGGTGGAATCAGTACTCAGTAAGAAGTCAAAATAGTGTTGGTCAGCATCATGGGATTGAGGCATTGGAACCGATATGCCCCAAGACCGGTTCATCCATGGGCTCTAATGGGATTATCAGCCCAGGAGCTTATGATGGTGTTAGTTCTATCAGTGATGTTGCCAAGTTTTGACAACTGTTTAACTTTCCTCAGATGTTCCCATCCAGCTAACAACTCTTTGAGGTATTCTCCATCTTTGCAAAGTTAGTTTTCCTCAAGTCTAGGACCCTTGCTTTTGAATGAACCATATCCACCGTGTCCTAATATTGAAGGTCACCATCTGGTGATCACTGCACACCACCAGATGATCACCCACTACAACATCAGCAACACTCCCCATTTGTAAGCAGCAAGTCCAGAATCATCCTCTCCCACGCGAGTTCCATTACCATTTGATGGAACACCTTTTCCTGTAGGTCTTCCTATTGCTAGATGATTTCACTGCAGCAATATCCCAATCTACTGTACACCTGACAAACTGAAATCTCCTACCAATCCTCTTTCATAACAATATTGTGAATGTCTTTAATTAAATCTCATGCTAAAATGGCAAAACTGAAACAAAATGGAATTTCATTTTTTGTCTCAATTTCTGATTGGAAACAGCAGGAAACAAAAACATATTTCATTGGAATTTTACAGTCATTTTGAAATAACAGCACATCTCTCTGCTTTTGTATAATTCTGTTTTGTGTGCTTTCCCTGGAGAGCAATTAATTAAAACATTTTGGTACACTTCATTGAGGTCTCCAAATTGAAGTTTGTTACAGTAAGCCAGTCAATCCTTGTCTGCACATAAAGTCCATTCACAAACTGAAATTCACATGGACCTCAATGTAGCAGAAACAAAAAAAGCATGAGCTAAATCCAAATAAATAAAAATAATATGTACATTCTTTTGACAAGTTTCATGACATTTTAAACACAAAAAGACAGGACTGGCGAGGCCACGGGCCCCCCCGGCGTGCGCGCGGCTGGCGTTAACCGGGGGGGCGGCGGTCGCGTGCCGCATCGGCGTCGGTGGGGTTCGCGGGGGCGGGCTAGCAGGCCGCGGGGCTCTCATTGGCTCCTGGGGGCACTGAAAGGTGAAGGAGCCAATGAGAGGCTAGTGCGGCTGGTAGAGTGGGGGATGTGGTGGGGGCCGCGTGGCTCCTCCGGCCTTTCCCATGCGGCGGCCGGAGGGGTCAGACGTCCGTCTCTGTTTCTCGGCTAGGCCCGGCCACGTGGCAACTGAAAGGTGCCCAGTGGCGGTTTCAGGGCCAGGAATTGAGTGGACCCACTCCTTCCGCCGTGGGGAAGGGTAAGCAAAACTAAATAATTAAATAATACAGAACCAAAAAAAAAAACAAAAAAACCCCCATATTAGTTTTAAACCCTGCTTTACTGATCGACAGGAGCTGTTGGGGGGCATGGGAAGGCGGACCAGAACTGGGACCAGGAGGGTGGTAGGACGGGGGGCTCCTCAGGGGCGCGGGGCAGCGCGGGGTGGAAGGGGGGGGAGGCAGGCTTCTACACGAGGTCAGGAGGGTGGGCCGGCGAGGGGGCGCGGTGCTGGTCAGCGCGGTGACCAGGTGCCCAGCGCATCTAGGCGCAAAGGGTCGTTGGGATCTTCAGCTGGTCAGAGTGGGAGTCCCAGGGGGGTCAATGGGCCGAGGGAGGGTCCACTGCCTCCGAGGGGCGATGCGGGGGAGTCTTCCACAATGGGCATGGCCACGGAGAGGGGGCATATAGCGCTGCCTATTCCGGCCTCAGCTCCAGCCGGGCAGGACAATGAGGCCACAGGGTGAGGGCAGGCCCACATCCCGGTTGGGGGTATGGGGCTGGGGATAGGGGATGGTCCCTCAAGGGGTGATGTCCAGCCAGCGGGAGGGGCGAGGGCTAGTAATTGGGGGGCTTGGCAGGGCTACATGGGGGGGCCGGGGTTTCTCGGAGGGGCCTTCGCTCCTACTTGGGAGCAATGGCAGCGTGGAGGGCAAGGGTCTTCGAGGACGGACTGGGCAGGGGTGTGGCAGCAGCCATGCGCCGGGGTGGGTGCTTTGGCGCCTTTTCCTTTCTTCTCTCCACAGGTACCCCTCGGATGGCAATACTCAGGAGCAACTTGGCCGGGAATGTCGCAGAGACTGGAAGAGATAACGCGTCCCGCTGAGATCCCCGAGGTGTTGCCGAACTCGACGAACGCCACGTTGTAGCGACAGGGATCCGCTGCATCGTCTACGGAGGCAGCGGGTGCGGCAGGTGAGGCTATTGGTCAGGTGACTGCGGTGTCGGCGTCGAGTGACGGTCCGGGGAGGGGAGCGTCTAAGAAAAAACGGCGGCGTTCGTGCCACCGGCGTCGGACGTCAGGCTCGGGGTCGTCCACCTCTTCGGGATCTACAACACCGTCATCCATCTCCGGGGAGAGCAAGGGAGAGGGAGATCATGCGTTGGGGCCGGTGCCAACGGTGGCCACATTCTTGGAGCTTTGGGAATGCGTCCCGCGGAAATTGAGGCGGAGGATACAGGAGCGCCGTTATGTGGACATTTTTAGATTGCTGGAAGGTCGTAAGCATTCCGGGGACAGTAGGAGGAAAAGGAAAGCTGATGAAAAGGCAGGGAGGGTACGCCGCGTTGCGCGTAATGTGACGAACTGGACGCGTGCTTTCTTGCGGCTAGCCAGCGTTTGGGGGCGGGTTCATCCGGAACAATATGGGATGTTATTGGCGTATGCGGACTCCATATTGGAGGCCTCTCAGTTGCACGATGGTTGGGCTTGGCTCAACTACGATGAGAAATTTAGGGACAAGATGGAGGAGAATCGGTTGCTGTCGTGGGGTACTCAGGACATCAATTTATGGCTTACGCAGATGTCGGTCAGATCCACCGGGGGGGCGGCGCTGGGGGTAAGGGGCGGTTTAGTGGCAGCTGCCGGAGCGCAGCGGCCTTTTCGGGCCGGCGTGTCGGCGACTGGGCCGAAAGCGGGCAGGGGGGGGGGCGTCGGGGACTTATGTTGGCGTTTTAACAAGTCCTCCTGCCCGTTTACGGACTGCAAATTCCAGCACGCGTGTTCAGTCTGTAATGGGGGGCACTCCGCCCTTAAATGTGTTAAAAGAGGGCCGGGCGGAGCAGGCTTGCCCCCCCCTAAGCAGTGAGAATTGGAGGAGTTTGGCCCCGACTCCAGTTAAGCTCAACGTGTTCCTGGAAGTTTTGAGGCGTTATCCCAAGAAAAAAGATAGGGTTATTTTGGAGGGGGGGTTTCTTGAGGGGTTTCAGATTCCGACGAGCGGACGGGTGGTTGTGAGCGCACTACGGAATGCTCCTTCCGTGAGGCGCTTTGCCAGTGTGGTGCAGGAGAAGTTAGCGGAGGAGATTGCTTTGGGGAGGGTAGCGGGTCCTTTCGACCAGCCACCTTTTGCAGATTTGATTGTGTCCCCGCTGGGGGTAATACCAAAAAAGGAGCCCGGCAAGTTTCGGCTCATTCATAACCTTTCGTATCCCAGCGGGGCTTCGGTAAACGACCTGATCCCCAGAGCGCTTTGTGAGGTACGGTATGCATCGTTTGATGCAGCTGTTGATCTCGTCCGAAGCTGCGGGCGGGCCTGTTTGATGGCAAAGACGGATATTGAAGCGGCTTTCCGATTGTTGCCGGTACACCCGTCGGCTTTTCCGTTGTTAGGATTTCGTTTCGAAGGCAGTTATTACTTTGATAGGTGTATGCCTATGGGGTGTTCGATCTCCTGTGCGCACTTCGAGCGGTTCAGCACCTTTTTGCACTGGGCGTTGGTGGACAGGGTGGGTTTGGATCAGCTGGTCAACTAGCTTTCTGAAAGTCCAGATACACAATATCAACATAAGTGCATTCACAGATCATAAAATACTATAGTATACGTGTGTTCTAACATTTAGGTGCAGACATTGACGCCAGTTCTAGGACTGGTGCAAATGCCCACAACGTAACTTAAGATGCAATTTCACTTGGGCTAGATATGCATAATGACAAGTAGGTGCCTACTTGTTTTTATAAAATAGGTTTAGCATTGGCACTTTAAGACGTGCTTTAACTAGACACCCTTTTGAAAAAATTACCCTCCACCTGTTCAGAAGCATGAGAACATGCGTGCACACACTGGTAAATACAAAAGTTATCCCTGATGAAATGCTCTAGCTGTGTGATACTATATCATCTTTTAAAGTGGCCAACCATCCCATATTATATGGGACAGTCCCATATTTTAAGGATTTGTCCCTGAAATCATATTACTTTGGTTGGGATGCCTACATGTCCCCTATTTTAAAACAAGTGTCCCATTCCTCTACTCGTCCACATTTGTACCAGCGGACTGCTCCACTCCAGCTGAAATTTTCTATGCGACTATTTCCATCAGAGACACAGAAACATACACACATTCAGGCACTCTGTTGTACTTCAGTTACACACACATACACATCCATTCATTCACCCCCAACCCCCAAATCAAGTACACACATGCACACAAGCACTTTTCAGACAGATTCTGTCTCTGACTGTTTCCTGGTGCTGTGCTACTTCTGCACTCCTCTACTTCAATACCCCTAGTTCTTGCTTTTGCTACCAGTTCTTTTCTCAGCCTGCAATTGCCTGCTCACACTTTCCCCATTCCTCTTACATTTCTACCCTTTCTCAGCAAACCCACTCACTCCTACCAAGAAACACACTTATTCCACTGACTTTCTCCCAGACCTTATGCAGAAAATCAGCTCACCCTTCCTGTGACTAGTGCAGTCTTTCCATTGGCTGGGCACCTACCACTTACTCTGCACAGTGAGAGCGGAGCACTGACGAGCTGCAGAGCTAAACTCTAAAATATACCCAGACAATTTAGGCATCATTCTAAGACAGCTACTTTACAAAGTTGCAGAATCCTAAATAATTTAGATGGTTGGCAATCCTATACTCCTGAGTTCTCAGCACATCTGACAATCTGGAAATGTTACTATTTTGAAGAAAAATCACTCTGTAGAGAACTACAACAAGTAGGCCTAATTGGTACATTTGTAAGTAAAGCACAGTTACTTACCTGTAACAGGTGATCTCTGGGAACAGCAGGAATAAGTCTTCACATATGGGTATGTCGGTACCAACGGAGTCTGCGCGGGAACGCTCCCCAGTGTCCAATTAGAACGCTTTTGGGAGCATCCCACCATGCCTGCGTGCTGCCTTCCCGCCTTTCCCAACTGCCTCTCCTCAGTTACGTTTTAAAGCTGAGACAAAGAGAGAGAGAGAGAGGAAAGATAGAGATAGAGAAATACAACTCCTAGGGAAGGTGGGTGGGTTGTGAAGACTTATTCCTCCTGTTCCCAGAGATCACCTGTTACAGGTAAGTAACTGTGCTATCTCCAGGAACAAGCAGGAATGAGTCTTCACATATGGGGACTCCCAAGCTAAGATGCCTGGAGGAGTCCCAGCATGTTGCGAATCAGAGAAGGCCATGCTATTCGACAGAACCTCAGGTATCCTGGGGATGGAGGGTAGGAGTTGAACTAAACAGATATGTTATGGACCAACTGGACCAAACAGGACGCCTAGAGAGGAGACCCTGTGTAGATAATATCTAGTAGTAAACATTGAACTAGAATTTTGCGATATGGACCTCACCTTGAGGTATTGTAAAAAGTTTATGGAGGTTCATATGGGACTGCTAATATGAACCAGCAGAATATCCTCAAGGAATACCTCAATAGAGAGCAGAGGTAATAACTTTGCAAAAGACAGGTTGAGGTCAGAACCTTTAGGGCGAGAAAAGTCCCAGCGGAGACTGGGGTAGTTCAATGGGGCAGGGCTTTTGCGGGAAATGCGGAAGTCCCTATTAGATAAACCTGAAGTTCTTTTGACCCTAAAGAGACATAGTTCTTATAGGAGAAGAGGGGCTTTAAAGACCCCTATATCCGATAACAAAGAAGGACAGAAGTATGAGGCATTGTAGCCTCCTATTTAATGAAAATTCAGAATGTCCTTCTTAAATGAAGTTACTTAGGAAAAAAGATGGTACATGGAGGACTTCAGATGTACCTAAACTGAAGGTCATGGTGGAAACCTTTTAACTACAACAGGGAAGTGGTTGGTTACGTAGAATCCTGAACATGCTGGAGCAGCATTGAAAAGGATAGTGACTATCTGTCGGGCCCGTGTAGGAAAAATATATGTATGTATATAAAATAAATGAACCTAGGCAGACAGATAGAAAGAAATATATATATTGTGGTGATGAGAGTGACCAGGAAAGAATGGAAATAGAAGAAAATGGTACTTGTGCCTTTAAAACTACTGACAGCCAAGCTTTGCACAGAGGGAGAAAAACTACTTTGAAAAAAAAGTCAAGCCAAGCCACGCCCTAGCTCTGACGAGGAGGCAGGCTTGCTTACTGATTACGAGCACACATGCAAAGAGAAAGGTGTGGCAGGAAAGAAACTGTTTTTTAAACCCATCTCCAAACAGAGCACAAGGGAAAAGGAGAGAGAGCACATGGAGCTTACAGAGTTCACAGAGGAGTTCTCAGCGTGCACGGAGGAGTTCCCAGGAGGAAGAGAGTTCCCAAGGGGGAAGAAAGTTCCCAGGAGGAAGGAGCTCAGAGAGTTAGGAGAGCTGAGAGCCACGAGGAGGCTGACTTCCAATTGCTGAAGCCTGAAAGCAAAGAAGGAAACACTCCATGTCTGAGAAAAACTCCCAGACCTAAAGCCAGCAGACGGTTAGTTGGAAAGGCTACAAACCAGCGGAACAGGTGCCTCTGTCCAATATCCAGGACCCTATGCTGAAAGGTCCAACTTCTAGAAGGTGGGTGGATACGTTCCTTTGGGGAAAGAACCATAACCCAGCCACAAGCAGGGCAGTAAATGTGGACACAGTAGAGACTTTAAAGCAAGCATTAGAGGGAGGGAAAGCTCACTCCTCGAATGTAAATGTTCATGACCAGAAACAGAAGTTATGGAATGAGTTTTATGAATTCCTACAAGCCAGAAAGTTTGAAGAAGCTGTTGAGTCCAGAGATAAGCCAGCCATAGTACCAGAACCCATGCAGATTGATTGCTGTGAGTCACAATCCATTCCAGAGGACTCTCTAATGGATTGCTCTCTTTGCTTTAAAGAAGCTTGAAAAACCTGTAAGCAGGGTTAAAAAGAAGGTTTTGAAAAAGAAGAAAATTACCTTTGCTGAAATTGCTTATAAGGCTGTGCTGTGTTTTGCTTTATTGAAGATAACAGTTTTTGTTAAAGAGACTTGTGCTCAGTTTACCTTCAGTTCCAGTTTCCTTACTTTACTTTTGTGTTATTGGAGAAGTATCCATTGTGTTTGTGTGCCTGAACTTTAATGCGTTTGGAAATCCACAAAATAAATTTTCTTGTTTGCCTCAATCAATGGTTGCACAACTACAGTTTGTCTTTGAACGTGAATTATCAACTACAAGTCCCAGGGTGCATTGCTGGCAACAAAGAATAAAGTTGCATTTTTAAGGACAGACAAAAGGCAGCCCATAGCTGTAAGCCTTAGGCCCAGGCTAGGGTCCCACAATATATATATTTATATATATATGGGTACAGACATGCAGATGTCTATATACATGTATGCATAAATATATATACCCATGTCCCCACATAGGGATATGTGAAGAGAGAAAGATTCATCGAATAACAAGAAGGGAATACCTGCTTGAGGAGATGTTTAGAGAATCCATTCTCCCTTGTTGTGGGTGGGAGAACTAAGGGAGTGCTCTCACTGACAAGGAGAAGTCTAGAGTATTCTAAGAACTCTAACCCTTGAAAAACCAGGAATGAAGGATGTTTTAATCCGCTGACAGTAAGTCTGTATCCTTCCATAACTCCAGCATGACAGCTGGAGAAGAAGATGCAATGAAATGAGATACCATATTTACCCTTCTGAGAGGGCAAAATGAGTATGATGCATTCTTGCGCTCAATATGAATTACTTCATGAAGAATTGAGGATGGAAGGAAATACAGAAAAAAGACTGGCTGTCACTGAAAGAAAACCATCCCTGGTGAAGGGGTCCACTGGGGATGGGAACCAACCCAGGGGATTGGATAATTCTTAGGTCTTCACTTAATTAAAGGTGTGTGTCCTTTATTGAAGAAGAAGACTTTAATGGAAATGGTAAGGGTAGGGAAGAACCCAGTAAAGCCCTTCCTAACCATCTGGAATTATTTGCTCTCTAGCAAGGGCCCATAGTGCAGAGCTGCTCTGTAGAGATGCAGAGAGCATGTTGCAGGTTGGCTAGAAGAAAAAACTGTCTGTTTAAGGGCCAGTATGTAACCTGAACTACTCCGCCAACGCCCAAGGATTGGGGAAGGCTAAGGATAGAAGGCATGCTGCAACAAGAAAATCCGAGAAGGTTCTTAGTCTGTCTGGGACTTAGTACTAAGGCCAGAAAGATTGATATTGGAGATCAAGCCCTGGGTGCTTGGTTAGCAAATTAGTGATTTAACCACTAAGAGCCCCTGCATTCTAACTATTGTTAGAGTGGCAGAACAAATCTTAGGTCTCAAGATTAGAAAAGACCTACAGACATCAGTAGGAGTGGTAAAAACTCCATCATTGTCTGAGAAGCTGCCACGAGCAACAAGAATGCAAGGTGGCGATAACTCTGAAAAGAAACTCAGGGCTTAGGGATAAGCCCTCAGTTAAGTAGTATACTCTTACAGACCAAAAATGTCTTAGTAAGAGGGGCAGAGTTGAAAAAGACTTACGATGGAGTAAATCTTTGAAAAGAATAGTATGAGACATGCTGATACAGGAGAAACTGTCAAAGATAAAGGTATAGACGACCTTATTGACAGTTGTTACTCCTCTATCTACTTAGAAGGAAGAAGAGTAACCTTATTACCTGTAAAGCATAATCATGCTAAGGAGCTCTATGAGCTAAAAGTCAGGATGTCTCTTTAATGTAAAGTTTGGGATGGAACCGATGTAGATGCTTGTAAGAGAAGAAGCAAACTACAGGTTCTAAACCTCAAAGCAGGAAGAAGGATTCAGTGAAGAATCTATCAGCAACCCTGCGACTGCTGGGTTTGCTGAAGTGGTTGAGGTTGTGGTTTCTTTAGCCTGGTTTGATGTTTCCTCTGTTTGGAAACAGCTGTATGATGGGTAGAGAAAGGATAAAACTTTTTCCCCTTGGAGGAATAAAGTTTGGTAGAAGATTTCTTACCAAATGGGATAGAGGAAGGTGTAGACAATCCTTTGAAAGCAACAGTGCCAGTGGTTAACTGAGCAACTTGGCGTAAAGTCTCTTTGTTAAAGAGATTCTCCCCAGTATAAGGAGTATTTCCCAGCCTTTCTTGTACCGATGTATCCAAGTCAGAAACTTGGAGCCAGGCCATGCGTCGTGCCCCTATGGCTATAGCAGAAGTTCTGCTAACAGACTCAAAACTGTCCAGGGTAGCACGAGTAAGAAACCTATAGATATTTTGAACGTGACTAATCCATAAAGAGTAGTCTGCTCTTTTGTGATCCTGAAGAAAAGGAGTCAAAAACAGCAAATTGGTCGTGAACTCTTCAAGAGATAGTCCCATATAGAAAATATATGAGAGAATTCTTGTTGAAAACATGGATGCCTGGAAGCTTTTACGTCCCAAGGCATCTAAGTTCTAGCCTCACGACCTGGCGGATAAGAAGTGTGCCTTTTAGCACTTTTCACATGCCTCATTGCTGATTCCACAACAAAAGAATGATGTGGAAGTTGAGTCTTTTGAAAACCTGGAGAAGGGGGCACCTTGTACAAAGAGTCAGTGGCCCTTGAAGGTGGGGATACCTTTAAAGGAGTTTCCCACATTCTAAGTAAAAGATCCTGTAAGGTTTGATGCAAAGGGAGCATGATAACCTTCTTTGGAGTCTCAGGGAGACACAGAAACTCTGAATCCCTTGGAGCAGGATCTTGATCAGGTATAGAAATGGCAAGTAACCTTGCCATATCAAGCAAGAATGCTTGAAAAGAAATTTCCCCAGAAGGGGATCCTGTATTATGAGGAGTGAAGGTCAGATCTGTTGAAGATCTAGCCTTAGCCTTAATGGATTGATCCATTAGAGTACCAGACCCAAAAGGGTGGAGCATCTGGTTGTCCTGAAAGGATAGTCGGCGGTACCGCTCGAGGTCAGTACCGCGACGAATCGGTGAAAAACCATCCATGCCAGGGATGGACTCCAAGCTCGGTACCGAAGGAAGCGAGCTTGTGGAAGTAAGCATGGAAGGCACGGTACCGATGCAAAGGTAGAAAACGGAACCGGCAGTGGTATCGCAACCGGTACTGACACCGGATAATCAGTCTGAAATGACTCTCACGGTACCGAAGGTACCGAGAGCAGTAGACTTTGATCTCCAGGACAATGTCTTCGGCACCGAGCGAGGTCGATACCGAGACAAGTCGGTGCCCAATTGTCCAGGCTAGAGATCGATTCTAGACTCGGCATCGAAAGCAGTGAATCAATCGAAACAGACCTGGAGGGTACCGACATGGATGCCAGAATCGGTACCGGAATCGATACTGATGCTGGAAGATCGGTCTGTAGCGGCTCTAATGGCACCGAAGTTACCGAGAACGCTAGACTGCGATCATCGGTGTGGAGTGTTTCATCCAACATCGTGGCCGATGCCGGGGTACCGGCATCGCTCCCAGCGGATACCACCACCGAGCATGGCTCAGGTATTTTCACAGAGGTGAAAACCCCGGAAATAACCTGAAAACCCATTAGTGCTTTGGAGGCCGAAGACTCCCGCCGGGGGTTTAAAGCCAAATTGTCTTCAAGGGCAAGGCCGGAGCCATCTCGATGTTGAACATGAGATCTACCACCCGAGGACTGGCTAGTCTACAGACTTTTGTGGGGTTACCTGATCCTGTGAAGAAGAAGTTGTAGCTGGTACCCTCAGAACTGACGGGAACCGCGTATCGAGTGGAGCTCGATGCTGAAAACTTCTTTTGGAAAAAATGCTGCAGGAGGGACACTCCAGCGGATAGTGGTCAGGACCCAAACATGGAAGGCACAGTTATGGGTGTCTAAGACTAACTTAGTACCGCCATAGTTGAAACATGTTTTAGGGATAGTGGCTGACGTTTCCATGAAGGAAGTGGAGAGGCCTAGTAGGCCAAGAACCGTCAGGCACTAAACAGGGAAAAAATTCCCTACCAAGGAAATAATTTTGTTCAAGAAAAGAAAAAGAAAAAACACCGGCGGTACCGGTGCGTCGAGGGAAGGCAGACGCGACCACAAGAATAAACACAAATAAAAGAAGAATTTTCTGCAGTGACAGGAGTACGTCCTGCCGGCTTTGCGGAAAAACGAAAACTGAGGAGAGGCAGTTGGGAAAGGCGGGAAGGCAGCACGCAGGTGTGGTGGGATGCTCCCAAAAGCATTCTAATTGAATGCTGGGGAGCGTTCCCGCGCAGACTCCATCGGTACCGACGTACCCATATGTGAAGACTCATTCTTGCTTGTTCCTGGAGATAGTTATAAACCTAGCCTATTGTTGCTAAGGCCATGAAGTCGGTATTGACTTATGGCAACTCTCTAGATAGTTGACCTAAACTGTGTTCGGTCTTCAGCCAGGCAGCTCATTGTTGATAGAGTGGCATCCATAGCTGCTGTTATTGTATCAGTCCACCATGTTACTGGCCATCCTCTTTTGCATTGACCTTCTGCCTTGCCAAGCATTAAGTCTTTCTTTAATGATCTCTCTCTTCACATGATGTTTCCAAAGTATGAAAGTCAAAGTCTTGTCATCTGAGCTTCTAAGGAAAGCTTAGTTTGGATCTCCTCTAGTATTGAATGGTTTGTTCTTCAGCCAGTTCATGATATACACAGAATTCGTCACCAGCACCATAATTCAAAGGCATCAATTTTCTTCCTGTCTATCTTTTTTCACTGTCTAACTTTCGCATTCATATGATGTTACTGAAAATACCATGGCTTGGACAAGTCAAATCTTTGTATGGAGAGAGACATCTCTCCTCTTGAGAATCTTGAACTTTATCAAAACCAACAGGTTGCAAGATCCGAGGCAACATGGTTTTACTGAAGGATGGTCTTGCCAAACAAATCTGATTGAGTTCTTTGACTGGGTGACCAAGGAACTAGATCAGGAGCATGCGGTGGATGTCATCTACCTGGCTTTCAGCAAAGCCTTTGATACTGTTCCTCATAGGAGGCTTGTCAATAAACTCAGTAGCTTGGGGATGGGTACCAAGATGGTAAACTGGATTAGAAATTGGTTGACTGACAGACGACAGAAGGTGATGGTACATGGAGCTCACTCAGATGAAAGGAAGGTGATTAGTGGGGTGCCCCAGGGTTCAGTCCTGGGCCCGGCACTGTTCAATGTATTTGTGAGTGATATTGCTGAAGGACTGAATGGAAAAGTCTGTCTTTTTGCAGATGACACAAAAATTTGCAACAGAGTGGACTCCCCCGAGGGAGTGGATAACATGAGGAATGATCTACAAAAGCTGGAAGAATGGTCTAATGCTTGGCAATTACGATTTAATGCGAAAAAGTGCAGTGTCATGCACTTAGGTAGCAGAAATCCAAGGGAAATGTAAGCAATAGGGGGTGAGAGGTTGGTGTGCATGGTTCAGGAGAAAGACCTTGGTGTGATTATCTCTGATGCTCTCAAGGTGGCAAAACAGTGCGACAAGGCGGTAGCAAAATCCATGAGGATGTTGGGCTGCATACAAAGAGGGATTACCAGCAGAAAGGAAGAGGTACTTATGCCACTGTACAGGTCGCTGGTGAGGCTCACCTGGAATACTGTGTTCAGTTTTGGAGACCATATCTTGCAAAAGATGTGAAAAGACTGGAATCTGTTCAGAGGAAGGTGACCAAAATGATTTGGAGCCTGCGTAAGAAACCTTATGAGAAGAGACTTGAAGACCTAAATACGTACACTTTGGAGGAGAGGAGGGATAGAGGAGATATGATTCAGACCTTTAAATACTTAAAGAGGAACTATGAACAAACCTCTTCCAAAGACGGGGAAGCTGCAAAACTAGAGGGCATAACATGAACCTGCAAGGTGGAAAATTGAAAGGCAATGTCAGGAAATATTTTTTCACTGAAAGGGTGGTGAATGCTTGGAATGCTCTCCCGATGGAAGTGGTGGGGGCAAACACGGTGACGGAATTCAAAACAGCATGGGACAAGCACAGCGGATCCCTTTACAGCAACAGGATAAAAACAAAATAAACTGAACCATCTAACTTCTCAACAAATAGGGGTGTCCTACATGGAGTGGTGGGTCCACCCCTAAACAAAGACATGGGGAGGGGTGGCCTGCACAGAGCGACAGGTGCACCTTCTCTTGCCGTATCTTGCTAGGCAGACTGGATAGACCATGCTGGTCTTCATCTGCCGTCATTTACTATGTTACTATGTTGTGTAGGTCCTTCAAAGCCATTCTGCCAAAAGCAATGTGTCGTCTGATTTCTTGACTGCTGTTTCTTTCTTTAATGATTGTTGATCCAAGTAGGTTAAACCTAGCCTACTGATTAAAATTTTGGGTTAAAATTAAATTGTAATTATAAACCTATTTTTTATTGTCCTTAACTTTGAGCCCCTCGGCTTGATTGAATGTCCTGTATTTGAACTTAGAAAAGATGATCAGGTTATCTGTCAGCATGTATAATCTGACAGCAGTTTGGGCAAGGCGGTATATAAAATAAAATTAAACTGTAACTGTAAGTGATGCCAGATGGCAAATAAGACTACAAAAGGAGCTGGAGAAGGACTATAGCTGTGGGATTTTCAATATCAAAGTGGGATACTGTATGCATGACTGATGTTACCTTACAGCAGAATATACAAAGATAGTATTACAAATGCAATGAAGCTACAGGATAAACTATTTAAGACAAATAAGAGAAAATGTTTTACTCAACGTGTAGCAAATTTTCCCTACTAATCAACTTTTTTTGTCGGAGCTAGGCAACCAAGTGCACAGAAGACTTCTGTGTACCGCTGTGACCTCTCCTTTTTATTAACTTTTTCAAAACAAAATACCAAACTTAGCTTTTTTCGACTTAGCTTTTTTTGAAGATTTTGCAGACAAGCAACACCCTGCTTCAGGGTTGTATGAAGTTTGAAATCAACCCGAAATGTGTGACACGTCGTCGTTTCTACATTCTGGCACGGTTATTCAAGCCGGTGTTGCTTGTCTGCAAAATCTTCAAAAAAAGCTAAGTCAAAAAAAGCTAAGCTTGGTATTTTGTTTTGAGAAAGTTAATAAAAAGGAGAGGTCACAGTGGTACACAGAAGTCTTCTGTGCACTTGGTTGACTAGCTCCGACAAAAAAAGTTGATTAGTAGGGAAAATTTGCTATCAGAATCTTTTTGAGAATGGATGGATGATTAGTTGATTCTGATTGTTTTCTGATTTTTGGCATTCTGAGAATTCTTTTACTCAACATGTAATCAAATTCTGGAATTTGTTACCGGAGGATGTAGTAAAAGCTGTTAGTGTAGCTGGGTTTAAAAAAGGTTTGGACAAGTTCCTGGAGGAAAGGTCCATAAACCATTATTAGAAGGGGACCCAGGATATCACTGCTTGATCCAATACAAGCATTGTGGAGCCTGTGTCTTTTTGGGAAACTGCTAGGTACGAATGACCTAGATTGGCCACTGTTGGAAACAGGATACTGGGCTTGATGAACCTTGGTCTGACCCAGTATGGCATTTCTTATGTTCTTATGTAAATTACACTATTGTTCTGAACGCATTGTATCAATTAGACAACTGCATATATAGAAATCAATTGATCCAATATTCAAATGGAATTATCCAGATAACGGCAGTCATTATCCAGATAATATCCTTAATCCACACTATCCGTGGATAGTCAGTGGCACCATACGGATAGCATTGCTGAATATCCTTACAGACTGTCTCATCACTGTCCAGATAGTGCTTGGACAGTACCTGGGAGGAACGTAGATAGAACAGTAAGTTATCTGGATAGTGGCAACATTCAGTTAACTCTCTGCATAAATTTTACTACAGCATTAATAAATTCAATTTACTTCAACACGTACAGACTGTGTTTAAATATAACTGTGAAGAGAGAAAAAAAGATACTGGTGAATGCTAAGCTGAACTGACATAGGTCCTTTCAATGAATTGGAAAATAATAGATATAAATAAGAACACTGGTAACGAAAGTGACAGCTGGGCAAAAGAAGCAACAGATTGGGCAGGGCTGATTAGCATTATTAGAATTCTAGGCTGCTTTCCATCAAATGAAGTTACACTAACGTATTCCACCTACCTTTGATATGTTACTTGACCAACTTGCTGAACGTCCGGGAGATTTGTCATTCTGGAAGACAAAATTAGATATGTATTTTTAAATAGAGCCAATATATTTTAAATAGATAGGTGATTACCGTTTTTTACGTATGCTCTCTCTGAGCTGAGCTCTTTTATTCTTTCTAATCCAAGTTAATGTTCTTGTCGTTTAGTTACACAATGGATTTCAGGGCAATTATACAAAATGGAATACAAGACTCTCATAAATCGAGTTGATACAAATTCACTAGACTGTGCAGATTTATCAAGGGGATGAACGTTTCATAGAGTCTCATACTTTGGATGGAGGGCAGAAAAAATTGTTAGGCATTGTGGAGGGGAAAGAAGTGTTGAGATTTCTGCATAGCTTCTAACAACTCACCAACAATGTTCGCACAAAGCTGCGTGGGAGTCTTCCATCCACTTTGCTGCCAGTGGAGGAGTAGTGCTGCGATGTCACTTCCCCTTCCCCCCTGCAGTAAAGCGGACGGAGGACTCCTGGGACAGCTTTTCAGGAATACTGTTCACCACATATGGATACGATGCAAAAGGGACAGACTGCAGGGCATATTTAACATTCGACGTAGCTAAAAGATATCCTTGTTTTTCAATAAGTGATCATTATTGTTTAATATCTTGAATGTATAATGCTGCTTTCTGTTACAGATGCTCATTTTCTGGAGTGAAGTAGGGCAGAGCAATGACTGCTATTAAGACTGACTGAGAAGAACAGAGGAAATGGATGGCGGGCAATAAAGGAAGGCATGATTTTAGTTCATACTCACCCAATTTCAACCAACAGGTTACATTTGGTTTATTTTAAGCAAGTGGACATGGCAATGTAATCTGAATGGGGTTTGGATAAAGCATTACTGCAGTTTTAAGAAAATCTTAGTACTGTATTAAGAGAGGTCACCGGTACAGCCTTGAGAAATCAATTGTGCTGCAGTGATTATTTTTACCACTCTATAATTCATGATAGCATTGTATAAAGATTGCTTAGTGTAGTATTATAAGCCAGTTCATATTTCTTAAGCTTGGCTTTGTCAAATGAACTGCAGTATCAAATTCTACTGAAGTAATGCAGGCTCTGACTTCTGATTAGTGTTATAGAGGGTCAGCGGACTAAGCCCCTGACCCTACAACATGGCCAAGCCCACTTCCAAAGGGAAGTGGCCAGTTGGAAAGAGGAAGTAGGGGTAGAGGGAATCGATGATGGGATAGATTTGGAGTCCATGGAGGGGCAGAAGTTGGGTGTGCTGATTCTGGCGGACTCAGGACAGTTAGCAGGGAGTAGACCAGTGGAGAAGGGGCAGTGGGAGAGAGTGGCACATGAGTGCTGCCCGGTCCCCCCTGGTTGGTTGTATGGGGGACAGGTCACAGGCTCATCTATCGGGTTTTATAGTGTCTTGAAGTGCCCAGTGTCTGTGGCAGCGATGTGGCAACTCAGGATTGGTGGAGGCCATTGCTGGGGAGGGTTGCATCTGGGAAATGGGTGCAGTGCAGCAGGCTTCAGCCCTCGACAGTGTCCCATGAGTGGCACTGGCAGCGTGTGCTGACTTATCGAAGCAGCTGTGGTTGGGAGCCTTCAGAGACACCTCTGGCGATTGAGGAGGCCATGAAGAGGCTCAGGATGTTGTAGAGACATTTGTGTCACCGCAGTGAATCCTGAGATGTGTTGAGTCCATCCTTGTTGCTGATGGAGCTCTTGGAGGCCAGAGACTTTGGATGCTGCATGTTGAGTCTGGGTGGGGGTACTTGAAGGGATGATTTGACATGGGGGTGGCAGGTCACACTGGTGGACTTGCATCACTGGAATTGTTTGGATGGGAGATGTAGCTATCTCTTAGGTGGCTTTAGGGCTTGGGGATTCAGAATGGGGTTAGTGTTATTGGTGCCACTTGAGGTGGGCATGAAGCAGCGCATGGTATACAAACGGTGGGTATGGAACTAGACTGTTCTTTGGGCCACAAGGGTAAGGAGGGGTGGGGTGGGGAGATTCATTAGTATGTGGCTGTAGTAAGTGCAGCTGGGCCTGGGTCCTTTAACATTGTGCTGGGCTTATTGCACCTTATCAGCCTATCCTGTGGAGGGCTTTAAGCATGGCTTAATGGGGCATCCTGGTGGTCATGCACCTCTGGGTTGTCTGTTCTTGGTGTGCTCATTCTCCCAGCGCAGGGGATGTGCTGCTGGTTCCTGGAGTTTGTGCAGATATCAGGATCTATAGGATGGCTTTATTTATTTATTTATTTAGTAAACACTTATATACCGCTACTTCCAGCGATCAGAAGCGGTTTGATTATAATTTTGGGATTTGTCAAAAATCAAGACAGAAAAGTTGGGGCATAGATAGAGAGGGCAGGGGTAATACACAGCACACATAGTAGGGTCTAAATATAGACCTTAATGTACTAACATACATTTACAAAAGCGATTGTCCTTCATCTATTTACATTTTTACATACAGCTATTCACTTCCTTTTTTATCTTCTTGGATTTACATCTGGTCGTAGTGGCAATTGAACAGATGCGTTTTCAATTTCTTCCCGAAGTCAATTATGTCTTTAATTGCTCTCAGCTCGTGTGGTAGGTGGTTCCATAAAGTGGGGGCAGAGAAGGAGAACGCTCTGCGGCTAGTACTGACTTTTACATGTCTGATGCTGTTTGGAACTATTAGTGTGTCTGAGTTGATGGTTCTCCTGCTTCTGGTGGATGGTTGCGTGGAGATAAGGGTGGAGAGGAATGAGGGGGCTAGGTTGTGTATTAGTTTGAACGTAGTTACCAATGTTTTGTATTGAATCCTGGCAACGACTGGTAGCCAGTGTAGTTCCATCAATACAGGTATGATATGTTCAGTGACGCTTGATCGCATGATGATCCTTGCCGCGACGTGTTGTGCCAATTGTAATATATTGGTCGTTTTCTTTGGTAGCCCCTGTAAGATGGCGTTACAGTAGTCTAGGTGAGGCATGATGAGCGCTTGTGCAACCGACCGGAAGTCACATGGATCAAGTATATTCCGCAGGGGTCGTAGTACTCTAAGCTTGTGAAAGATGGCTTTGTTGGTGTTGCTGAGGTGTTTTTCCATCTTTAGTTTGCTGTCGATAGTGACTCCTAGATATTTAATTTCATTTTTAGTGTTGTAAGTATTGTTGCACAATGTGATTTTTGGAGGTGGTTCGAAGTCAGGTTTACTAGATATAAACATTACTTCCGTTTTCTTGTGATTAATCGACATATTGTTTTGTTTTAGCCATCCCAACATCTCACCCATGCAGGTTTCAAGCTGAGCGTAATTCGGGTCTGCGGCCTCTAATTGAGTGTACAGCATGATATCGTCTGCGTATATGTGGTAGTTAATGCCATATTTCCTGAATATTTCACTGAGGGGTTGCATGTATATGTTAAAAAGTAGTGCCGAGAGTGCCGAACCCTGCGGTACGCCCTGAGTTTGAGTGAAGGCTTCAGCTTTTTCTCCGTTGAATTGGACCTGCGGCTTTCTGTCCATTATGTAGGAGGAGAACCATTTCAAGGTGGTTCCTAAGATTCCAATTGATGCCAGCTTGTTAAGGAGGGTTATATGATGGACAGTGTCGAAAGCAGCAGAGATATCGATGAAAATGAGAATAAACATTTTCTTCCTGTCTTCCAGGCCCTTGAGGAGGTTGTTAAGCAGGGCCAAAAGCAGGGTTTCGATCCCATGATTTTTTCTGAATCCGTATTGCTGTTTGTCCAGGGTTTCATAGTCATCGAGGTGGTCTTGCAGTTGGATGAGGGCTGCTTTTTCAATGATCTTTGCTAGGAAAGATATGCTGGAGATTGGGCGGTAAGATGATGGGTCTTCTTTGTTTAGCGAGTTGTTCTTTAGTATCGGTCTAATTATAGACTTTTTGAGCTGGTTGGGCATGATTCCTTGGTACAGTGATTGGTTCACAATGTGTGAGACCTGTGGACAATATCCTTTTTTGCCGCTTTAATCCATGAAGCTGGGCAGGGATCAAGCAGGGAGGTGGTGGTATTGATACTGGTTATTATTTCAATCGTTTGCTTATCATTAATTTTGTGAAATTCGTTCCATGTCTGTTCATGCTTCACTGCAGTTTTCAAATGTGGTTTGGCAACACATAGAGTGGGTGAGGTTGTTGTCAGCTTGCTTGCATAGTGGTTTGCGAGAGTTTGAGGATGAATAGTATCGCTCTGCTGTTCTGGCTGGTTTGTTTTGGACAGTGTTTCCACTAGTCGAAATAGTTCACGTGGTTTGTTGATGGCTTTATTCAGCAGGTTGGTGTGGTGTTTCCTTTTCGCAGCATCTACCTCATCTTTGTATCTTGCGAGGAGGTTGAGGTACTCGGCTCTGAGTTCCAAAGTTTTGTTACGTCTCCACTTTTTTTCACACCTTCTGAGTTCTCTCTTCCTTTTGGTTAGCTTTGACTTTGGTTGCTCTGTTGCCCTTTCTTTGGGCTGCTGCTCTTGACTATCTAGTCTCCTCTAATGATAAGGGGCCTCTCCCTGTAGAGATGGAGAGCTTGCTTTTGGGTTGACATTTACCTCTTGGATCATTTGGGAGGCCTGACACTGCGGCACATCTCTCTTCATGCTATGGTATGTGGAGTGGTCTCCATCTCTGGTTGTTGCTGCTGCTCATCACAGCATGATCAGTTTGGGGGATCAGTAGTGAGTGGGGCCAGTGATACGCTGGTTTGGCTGCTGTGTCAGCTGGAATGGTGTCCTGCATTTATTAAATCTGGTGAGATTCATTTGTGTACTATTTAATACTGGAAGGTAGGACTGGAAGTATTTGTTGTCCAGGGTAAAGGATGCATTCCCTCAGTGGAGGCATATCTGATTGTTGGGATTTGTTTGAGTTTGGACTGGTGTCTTGCTTGCCTGATGAAATGTGTCCAATTTGGGGTAGTTAGCTTTGTGGATTGGGTTATGGCTTGTTATGCCTAATTGGGGAACCCATCTGTGAGGACCCCCCCCATCCCAAGAGCTCTCGCATTCACTACGAATCCTACATGCCCCATGTGAATACTTACTACTGTATAATTGGTATATAATTTGTATATAGTTCTCCCCAGTTCATCCAAGTTTTTGACCACCTGTTCCATGTAAACTGAATGTACCATACTGCATTGTAGTGTGTTTCTGTTCTTCTGTGAACCGCACTGATTATAATAGCGCGGTATATAAGAAATGTTAATAAATAAATAATAAATAAATAAATAAATTTGAGGTTAAGGCATCCTCTGAGGGTGGGGTCTCACATGAAAGTTTGAGTGATGTCCAAGGGGCTTTAGAGAGGATTGTCTGCAGGGAGGGATGGAACAGTGCCTTCCTCGTGGTTCTAGACTCTAGTGCTTGTTTCCATGCTGTGGGAGTAGGTCTAAAAAAATATGGCCTTTTCATGAGTTGGTGGGGTAATCTTTGGTGGGCAGTAGGCAGCATTTGTCACCTATCTGGCTCTTCGGTAACCCCTTTAGAGGTGTCAGATTCTCCAGTATATTTTGGGGGTAGAGATTTTCCCTCCTAGATCATGCCCTCGTGGGCTTTGGGGGTCACATGGTTAGTAGGTGGGTCAATATTTGCATGGTGACAGTGAAGAATGAATGCCTAATGATAGGTGTATAGAATGGTGTCTTTTTGGGAATGGTTAGAGGGTGGGTTTGGAGCCTCTCAGGCTTGTTTGTTCCATATTATTGGAGCACTGGAGACACTCGATCAGATCACTTCTGTCGGACAGCTGTTGATGTCCACCTGGGGGTGGGGGCTGCAGACTGTTTCATGCCCTGCTTAGTTAGGTCAAAACGGCCTATGTACTTCTTCAGGTCTCTGAGGTGGGGAAGGTCTTTGTTTGGTTCCTATTCTTGAGTGTCCTTTATGTCCTTCAAGCAGAATTAACTCTGGTTGAGTAGGGGTGTGTTCAATTGGATTACTGTAGTTTGGCCATACAATTATAGGCTTGAACTTCACTCCATGCAAGGATACATGTGAAGTATGAACTCAGTTTCTCCAATATATTGCTAATTTTCTCCGTAACACTTGCCTTGTGCCAAAGAGAGATTTCTTTTGGAATTCATAATATGTGGCAGGCATGGCGCACCTTATGCTGGTGCGACTGGACCTCTTAATTGGGCTTGTGGCTCAATACGATGGAAATATTTATGTCACTTCTGCTGTTTTTTCCTTGGTACTTGCTGATCTTCTCTGGTGTTTTCTTCTTTACCACTATGTCCAGTTTTCATCCCATTTTCATCTGTCATAATAGGGAATATCCCCAGGGAACTTACAGAATCTACATATGTCTGGTTGGCTAGTTTTTGCTGGATGCTGTGAACCATCATGTCACTAATTCATAGTTTGTGGTTCCACTATCAATCTCTCATTCCCTTAGGTTTCATTTACCTCTCCTTTACCTTCCCAGTGGCTTGATTTTCTCCCTGTGTAGTTTCTGGGGTAACACTTTGCATTTACCACTGTACTTGTGCATTTGCCACCTGTTTTTCCTTGTCTTCTAATTATTTTGAGATTTTTTTCAAACCCTGTTGTTTCCTTTCCTATGCATATTGGTGGATTTTCATTCATACCTTGTTGCTTGTTTAATGATGTTTTGGATCCGGATGCTGAGAGGTGGGCTGGGAGGCCTATGATATATGCGCTAGATATTTAATCAGTTCATTTGAGGGATAGTGTGCAGCTACAATACTCGGTGTCAGTAATGTGATTGCAAGTTGGTGGACTGCATGTATCTTATTCTTTGCTGTTCATGCCCTTCTCTGTATCAGCATCAATTTTCTCTAATGCTCTGCTGTTTTTATCTCTCAGAACTTTGTGTTGGATTGTTGTTCTTCCTCTTCACCTAGATTTATGTAGATACATTCCTGTTCGTGTTCCTGTAGGTCACAGTCCTCAGAGAGGTATTTCCAGTTTTCCTCAATTTTCCTCCCAGGATAGTTGTTTTAGCACATCTGTTCAGACTGTGGCCATCTTACTGTCATTTGGAAACTCTTTACTGATAGTGTTGTTCTGCTGGTGTTTGATCACTGAGCTATAGACTTTGAAGTCATCTACACACTGTGGGTGGGCCATCTACTCTGGGTTTTGCTGTTAGGCATGTCAAACTGTCCGTCTTCATTGCGTAGGTGGTGGGGTTTGCAGGTGTTGCTGTGTGGCAAAGTGAGTTTTTGAGTATTCGGTTTTGATCTTTAGGGTCCCGATGCAGCATGTTACTGGGATGGTAGTATACCAGTGCTCACTTATTGTTGGGACTGCTGATCTGAGCTTAAATTTAGAGAGCTTCAGCAGGCAGTTTTGGGAAACTCTCATTTACAGGTCATACCCTTTGGAATGAACATTGATGGGGATATGGATGGGGATTCATCCTTTGGAACCATGTTGGTCTGGGGAGTGTCAGCTGGCTGTTCATGGGGGGATAGGTTGTCCTAGGCATTCACACAGGACCACTGGGTGAATTATAGGGGTTAGGCAATGCGAGTATCCTCAGACCCTTTCTATCTATGTGCTGTACTGGAGTTCCTTCCTTCTCAGCATTTGTGAGTGGGGTAATAAGTCCATGGATCCGAGGGATATCACCCAAGTGGCAGGGATTCATGGATAAAGGACTTTTTTGTTCCTCTGTCTAGTTCTGGACTTCAGCTCCCAGGGAGTATTCTAGGACTTCCACATGTTACATTTACTATGGATTTGGCAGTCTTCCTTGTTGCTGACCTTTGGTATTCTTTGGGGTTTCTCTCACCCCCTGGGAGGTTTCCCTGGGAGACATTGAGTTGTGTGTTGATGTTTCAGAGTTATTAGTAGTGCAGCTTATTATTGTTCTGGTGTCAAGGTGGCACCAACATTTGGGGTGGGGAAGTGGTAACTTAACTATAGGCTGTCACCTTTAGTGGTGGAGATTTGAGGGTGTGGCCTTCTTCCCAGAATCAGCTGTTGATGAAAAGGGGGAACTTGATTGAAGGGGTTTGAAATGTCTACAAGATTCATTGGCTAGAGATTGTCATCAGTGCCAGCTAGGGGACATGGCCTGGTATCACCACAAGGTGCAAACCATGTGCATAGAGGGTGGTAGCCATCCATGGGGTTCTTCACAGACCTCACTATGAGGGGTCAAGAGTGGTTTTGGAATTGGGATGATAGCAGAATGTATGGGGGACAGTGCGGAAGATGTACAAGGAGAAGAATCAGGAAAGACTGATCTGGGAAAGAATGGGCACTAATGACTGAATAAAGCTGCAGGCAAGATTTTGTCACCACAACTGTGTGCTAAGCTTTTATTTCTGAGAGAGATGCAAGGAAGGGGAGTGTGATTACTTATGTTATAGTCAATGGGCCAGATTTTCAAAAGCATTTACACAGGTAACTTCCTTAGTTACCTGTCTAAATGACTTATCCGGGATTTTCATAAGGCACCTACATGGGTAGTGCCTTTCAAAAATCCTGGATAAGTCTCTAACGCACCCAGATGCTAAGCCGCTAGCATCGGGGAGTATTAGGGGTGTTCCGGGGTGGAGCGGGGGCAGAGGAAAGGGCTAAATGGGTAGCAGGAATTTTCAATGCTACCTGCTTAGTCCTCTGTGCCTTAAAGATAGGTTTTTCCTCACCTTTCTTTAAGGCGCTGGGGCTAAGTAGGTAGCATTGGAAATCGCTGCTACCAGTTTAGCTTCGACAACTGCCGGCGCATCCAGACAACCCAGATTTTCACTTCCGCTGCCGCAAAGTGAAAATCCGGGTTAAGGGGGTCAGCGGCGCATAGCCTGCCTGACTGAAAATCAGGTCCAATCTCTTTATAAGCCAGCAATACTAAGCTTCAGATATAGAACTGCAGCATGAAAATTCCACTGTTCTGTGACAGAAAGTTTTTCAGATTTTAACAAACAGTAATGGCCGATATAATGCAGTTGATGTCCAGTTAAAGTTATCCAGATAACCCATTAATGACTTATGTAGAAAGGCGGTATATCAAATTTAATAAAACATAAAACATAAAGTTAAGTCAGACTGATGAATATAATTGGTTGAATTTATTTAGATAAGCTTGGGCAGCGATGCAGCCTGACTTATCTAGTTAAGATTAATTGCACAGCACTGTCTAGTTAAAGGTTAACTATGCCTTGGCATGCCCCACTTCCTTCCCGTTACCCAGATACATTTTGGGTAGTCAACAAATCTTTTGAATTTTGACATCTAAGGTAATCAATTAGGAAGTGGCCTTTGAACTTGTAAGACTCAGGAAGTTCCTAAAGTGCGTTATGGCAGTAACACAAGTTATTTGGCCCTTAACACATGTTAAAGGGCAATAACGTGCATTATTTTACTGTAATGCACAATATACCACCGTGAGCTGAATACTAAATGAGATGCAGATTCATGCAAAACACCTCATTAGTATTTTCAAAATGGATAGCACATATTCATAGAAAACGCCACCTCAACGCTGGTGTTACTTTTCCACTAGGAGCACTGGGCCACTAACAGGTGACTCAGTGCTTCAGGCCACTATCTTCAAGGGGCCACACTTTTGCAGGAAGACTGATGGTCTGGGCACCCCTTTCCCCAAGCTCCATCAATATCTGGGCCCCTGCCAAACAATTCCCCATTCTCACATAGACCCTGGAGCTCGCTATGCCTCTGTAGAGGATCCCCCAAAGACCTCCAACACCCCTGGATCTAGAATAAGGACCCCTCCTCCTGCCACTGGAGACCCTCCTCAATCCCAGTAGACACCGGGACCTGTCTTAATTTATTTATTTATTTAGATTTGTATACCACCTTTTCCTACAATCAAAGTGGTGAGTTACACAAAATAAATTACAAAAAATAGGAGTGACATAACATTGGATAAGAGGTAATACAACTTACAAAGGGATAATATAAAATTACTTATTATAACAATACTTTATGATTACAATCATGCGTTGTTAATGAAGTTCACTGTCTGATTGATCATAATATTCCATGAATAGGAAGGTTTTAAGTGATTTGCGGAAGTCCTTTAAATCTTTTGTGACCCGTAAATCATCCGGGAGTGAGTTCCAAAGGGCTGGTGCTGATAATAATAAAGCTCTGGCAGAGGTAAATTGTTTTGTTTTTTGAAATCCAATTGGTGTACATAATTTATTATTACTGCTTGATCTCCTGGGACGGTTGTTTGTGTCTTTAATTAATAAGGGATGGAGAACATCTGCTGTGCATTGGTTAATGATCTTGAAAATATTTGTAATAGTTTTAAACCTTGACCGAACAACTATTGGTAGTCAATGCATTTTTTGTAATATAGGTGTCCCTGGTGGTCTAGGGTAGGCTAGCAGAAACAATCTCACTCGCTTCTGCTGGCGAAGGGTTCAACATGGCACCCGGGATCCCCTATCTGTAGTCTTGCAGTATTACCGCTAGGGGCTGAACCCCAGAAGTAGTACATCGAGACAACTGCTATGGGATCCCAGCGCTATTTTGAACCTGGCACTAGCAGAAGCGAAGATGGAATCACTCCTGCTGGCCTATCCTAGAACACCAGGGATATCTAAAAGGTAGACCTCTGTGGCCTTCTGGGATTGGGGGGGGGGGGAGTTCTTCATTCTAGAACTCAAGGCAATGGGGCTCTTGGGGAGGTCCTCTACAGAGGACAGGTGGTGACAGGGTCTATGTGGGAAAGAGAGATTTTTTAGGAGGGGCCCTGACATTGATATTGCCAGGGGAATGGGACCCCTGAACTTTCAGTGTTCTGGCAAAAGCATGGACCTTTAGGATACCAGTCTGGAGCTATGAGCTGGTATTACTTTTCCCCTTGTAATAGAGCAGGTTGCAGTGATCACTGCAAGCTACGTTACTACTTTACAGCAGAAGTCACTGAAGGTCAGTGACTCCCATGATGAACTAAGCTATACTCAAATGTCAGATTTTACTGAAGCATAGTAACTACCCCAGCAGTGTTTAGTGTTTTCCTGAAAGAGCAATAATGTGCTTTGAGGCCTCCAGAAGCTTTGTTCAGAGCTGGGGCATATTGTAGAATTCTTTGCCCCCAAAATATAGACATGTAAGATTTGTGACATATTTGAAAGTATAGATAAACAGTCTTTCAATAGAGCATCAAGAAGTCTTGTTCTGTTGAGAGGAATTTTTACTGACATGAGCTTTTTGTGCTAATAAATCGTGCTCTTCATCATAACAGACGGACGTCTATTTGTGCAGCACCTGCTAACCAGATACATGCTGCTGAAGGGGGTAATCAGCAATGCAATATAGACAGTGTCGATGACTATCCTGACTGCCTTGGCATTATCCAAATAGTGCCACAGTGGTCATGGGGTGGAACATAGGATAGCAAGTGATGATTTTCAGTAGCGCTATTCGGAGAGCTATCTACATAGCTCTGGATGGTACAAAGTTATGCTAACTGGCTATGGGGACTGACTGTCCATATTGTGGTGCTGAGTATTGTTGCTGGTGCTGACTGCAGGGACCGGATATTCAATGCCAGCCATTATCCAAATATCTGGTTTTCATTCAGCTGCAGTAGTCAGCAACTAAATAAGAAATGCTGACTGCCATGGCTAAATATGGTGGACGGGATTTTCAGCAGGGGCGGCCAGCATACTTAAAGTGTCTGACTGTTGCTGCTTTAAATTTGCTCCAGATATTCACTGCTGGAGCCATATCTGGATGCTGGTGCTGGGTACCCGGGTTGCCCGGATTGCGATATTCGGCTGTTGGCCAGACTGCAAAACAGACTAAAGTTAGGACAGTTAACCCATAGTGCCGCCCTGGAATGCCCCGATGAGTAAATGCCACTGAATATCCCAGTGAGTGGCAATTACACGGTTTATTGGCCTGCAAACCACATAAATGCCTTTGAATATCCCCTGACTTCTAAAATTTATAGCATTCAAAGTTTATCAGAAACCATGTTGATGCTTTCTACAAAAGTGTGCTAAGGTAACCTCTGCAGTAACGTTTGAGGGAGTCCCCAGCACTTTTAGGAGGGTGCCATGCAGGTACCACAGCGTAAAATTCTCTTCCACATGTTAACTCCACAGTAGACAATAAAAAATTCAGTTAGATAACTTATTTTTATTTATTTTATTTTTATTTAACATTTCTTATATACCGCCTTTCATGATTTCGAGGTGGTTTACATTGAACAAACTGAAATTACATTGAACAGGGCATTATAACTTGGAGATAACTATTTTACAGGGAACATGGGCTATGGAGGGTTAAGTAGCTTGCCCAAGACCACAAGGAGCACCTGTGGGACTAGAAACCCCAGTCCTTCTGGCCCAAGGTTGCTGTCCTCTAGTGGTTGCCTAGTGGATAAAACCCAGGGGCTAGACTGCACACACCTCACCTCACACCTCTAGAGATTTAGCTAACCGCGCCACATTATCTAACACATAAAAACAATTTCTGCATTAACTACCACATCCATTCCATGCCCAAAAATGGCAATTTCCATGTTAGCTGTTTAACATGGCAGTTAGCACGTGCTAACAGTTAACATGCTGAGTTAATTAACTTGGCACTATACCAAGTGTTGGGGGAGGGTAGCAGAAACCATAAACCACAGCCAAACACAGTAGGGGTATCCAAGAAACGTTATTAGTAGACCCATTATCTAATGCAAATTACAATAATGAATAGCTGAAGAAGAAAAGAGAGAGAAAGATATAATTATGTAACTGGCTAAAAAACGATCGTGTTAGACTATTTATATAAGAGGGGAGTGCATCAAAAAGCTATCGCTGAAACTTAAGTGACTGGCTAAAAACAATCATGTTTGACTATCGATATAGGAGGCGAATGCATCAAAAAAGCTATCGCTTGAAAAGTAGACACTAAAAAACATCTAAATTCAAACAAAAGAAAAAAAAAGAAGAAAAAACATCCCATTCCTTAAAAAAATATACAGATCAAAAAAATATAATAACAAGGAATGAAAAAGTAAAGATTATGGTAAGCGAGTAAAGTAGGAGGACATTACCTATAAGCAGTGCCAGAGCGGTAAAACACCACGCAAGTGCAGCAGGGCAGGCATCAAAAACACGGCAAAGACACCTCCCACTGCAAAAGTCAAACTGATTGACAGGAGGAGAAGCAACATGTAGAAAACTTCCGTTTGATAAAGAATAGAACACAAGAATTTAAAAATTGTAATATACAAACTATAATATAAAAGCATGTAATAAACATTATAGATACAATAATAACAGTCCCTACTGAAAACATTACACTGGAGGAAAAAGGGGATACAAAGTAAAACAAATGAAATAAAATAAAACATCCACTTTGTAATAATGCTAAAAAAGAAATCGCATATATGCATTGAAAAATCAGAAAATGTAAAAATAAATTATGTAAGCAGCATGTGGGACCAAAAAATGAAATAAGAATAAACAATGCTGAAACAAAACCGCAGCACAAACACTAAAAACCAATAAAAGGATAAAAAGGAACCCTTTTTTAAAAAAAAACATTCAATTGGCTATAATCAAGATAAAAAGATGAAAATAACCTCAGGTATCATGGAGGATACTTATACTGTAAATATCATTGTAAAGGAAAAAATTCCAGGCAAAAGGTATTCCATAGATGCAAAAGGAAACTAAAAACTAACAAATGAAATATGCGATGACAAAAGGTGTGATGACTACCACAGACCTCAACCCACCTCTAAACAGTGTAACAGTATGCAGCCGTAAAGAGGGAAAACAAAAGAGGGGCATAGACACAAACTTATAAGAAGGCATGATATTCAATCTCCTTGTTTAACCCTCCTGGAACTACTGTATTCAGTTGAAAAATAAACCTCTGTTCCTCTTGAACTAATCTACGGTCAAGAACCCACCTTGGGGGGAAGCAACAACTTTCTTAATAACAAAGAACTTTAAGTCATCGAGACTGTGTTGAAGTAAAACCCAATGTTCCACTAAGGGAGCCGTCATAATTTTCCTTTTAATACAACTCTTGTGTTCCTGAATGCGCGTTTTAATGGCACGAATAGTCTTGCCAATATATAAAAGAGAGCAGGGACAGATAATAACATACACTACATGTGTAGATAAACAATTAGTCCTAGTATGTAATTTATATCGTCTATTAGTGTCAAGATGTATGAAGACATCATGTAATTCAATTACATGTTTACAGAGAGAACATTTATTACAATTAAAATGTCCCTTCTGTATAAAAGTGGAGCCTAAACACGGAGACATGTAAGAAGAAACCAATTTGTCAGCTAAATTGCGTTCCCTATTGTAAGCAATGGTTAGACGTTGATTATGAAAGCAAGAACATGTTTGAAGAATATGCCAATAAGCCTTCAAGATTTTTTGTATTTTCCAGGAGAGGTGTGAAAACCTTAGAACGCAAACTTATCGTCTGAAGTTTTTTCTTTAGGTAGAAATAAATCATGTCTAGTGGTAGAACAAGAATGACTAAACCCTTTATTAATACATTCCATAGGATATCCTCTGGCGTGAAAACGTTGGGCCATGTCACAAGACTTATTTTTAAATTCCTCATAATCGGTGCACAATCTTCGAAGGCGCAAAAACTGCGATACTGGTAAATTTTTCTTTATATGACTGCTATGAAAACTATCAAAACGGAGCAGCTTGTTCTTATCCGTAGGTTTGTGAAAAATTGTAGTGTTGAAACCAGTGGGGAATTTTCTAATGAGGATATCTAAAAAAGGTATTTCTGTAAAACTGAATTGCATCTTAAATTTGAGATTAGTGTCCAGAGTATTTAACCAGTCATGAAAGTTATGTAACTGAATATCTGTGCCCTTCCACAATATGAGAATATCATCAATATATCTCTTCCAGGATATAACAAGAGATGAAAAAGGACATCTATTGACTCTCTTCAAATTCCGCTACATATAGATTAGCTATATCTGGTGTCATAGCTGCTCCCATGGCTGAGCCTTTAATTTGTTGGTAAAATTGATCGTTGAAAAAAAATTAATTACGGGTCAGTGCAATTCGTGCCAATTCAATCAAAAAGTGGGTGGGTGTACAAACTGGTGAAGGGCATGAATTTAAGTATTTAGTGATAACTGCAAGAGCATCTTCCTGAGGTATATTGGTGTACAAAGATTCAATGTCTAACGTCACTAGAATGATGTCAGAAATATCGTCACCAAAACCATCTAAGAAGGTAATAATATACCAAGTGTTAACATATACTAATGCCTGCGTTAAAGAGCTAAATGCAGCTCAACAAATAGGGGCCTAAATGAAGTGGAAATTGTGGTGTTAACAGAGATATGAGAGATTGTTAAAATTATAAATATAATATCATATTTTGGAAAAATAAGCAAAACAATGAAAAATCCGGTTTATAAAACAAATTCCCTAATCACTTTGACGTTTGTAGTAACAGGGAGAATTTTTGAAGGCTCTTACCAGTTTAGAGTGATGAAATATATCTCTCTTTAAAGGACCTGTCATTTCTTGTTTTCGTGAACAATCAATTTAACTACAAATGTTTTATAATTTTTCTGACATATTGCCTTCTGTGGCCTTGATATGATTTTTTTTTGTCTGCATATCTACTGCCAATGATAACAGCTAGACTGTCAAGAAGTGATGTTTTTCATGTATTTTATTTCCAAATCTGTCTGAGGACAGTCAGCTCCACAGCTCAGAGAGTCTTTAGAAGCAGCCGGATATAGCCACAAAAGTCGCAGCCAAGGTGGCTTAAGTCTGTCTCTTTTACTTACCCAGTAAACAAACTGGTTAAGGGCAGGGAGCCCTTACCATTTTTCAGCAAGACAATCAGTATGGTGCACCTTAACAAGTCAAGGGTTGATCAGCTCCATACCATGTGATGTCATCAGAAGGAGCAGGATGTGCCATGAAGGTCACAGCTCCATCACAGACTTCCCATCAAAAAACTTCCTTTTGTGCACCCCTTTGTGCGCTTTCATATGCTTGATAATGTCTGGGGTCTTTTGTTTTTTTAATTCTCTGGAAGTGTATCTTAGTTTTTACTGATTGTTGGAGCTTCCTCCATGTGTCAGCATGGTTTATTAAAAGCGGACTGTTATTTCATCCCCATGTTGTGTTTCTCATCTTTATCCATGTTTTTAAGACTAGATTTGTGGGTCTGCAAAGGAGGAGGGAGAGAATTTTGATTACTATTACCTGTTCCATATTGTCCTGCTAGACCAGTCCAGATAAGAGGGTTATGTTCCCCTACCAGCAGATTGGTGCAGAACCAATGAAAAGTCTAGGTTTCAATGACATCACTTCTATGCCTCAGCCACCAAAGGTCCCTTCAGTAGTTCTTTCTCTCCAGCAGATGGTGGATTGATTTATATTTATTATTTATTTATTTTATTTAGCTGCATTTATATCCTGCTTTTCACTGGGTCAAAGCAGTCAATTGGGGGATACATTTAACATGAGGGAATATGAGACACATATGCTAATACTTACAGGGAACATGGGCAATGGAGGGTTAAATGGCTTGCCCAAGACCACAAGGAGTGCCTATAGGACTAGAAATCCCAGTCCCTCCAGCCTGAGATTGCTGTCCTCAGGTGGGACTTGAACCCCTGGCCCTCCAGCCTGAAATACCTTGTCCTAACCACTAGACCACCACTCCCTCCCTCCTCTCTGAGGAAAATTCTGGATGATCTGAGAGGAAAAGATCGATTTAAAATGCTCGTGTAAAACAGCCTGCAGGTTGATCTCTCACTAGAGTGCAACATGGGAGGCTCCACTAGACTGCAGTCTTTCTGGTAGCCATAGGAGGGAAAATTGGTTCAGCTCCACGCTCTTACCCTGGATAAGAGCCTGTTGAGCAGCCAGAGGTTGGAAAGATCTGTAAGAGTAGAACTGCCTCATACAACTTCAATGCCCCCTCTGTTTCCCCCCTGCTCTTTCCCAAAGATTGCAGAAAGCTCTCAGAGGGATCTGCCTGCTAGTCACCTTAAACAGAGTACTGCAAAGAAAGAGAAACAGTTCCTGGGGAGTAGAGCTGAGCCCGACACAAGTTTTTGACCTGGGGCTCTGAAGGAGTGAGTACCAAGGCTTGATCTCGTCACTATCCTTGTTGGGGGCTCCCGATTCCATCTTCCTGGGATGCATTTCAGGAAAATATGTTGACACAGTGTAGGGGTTTCCGACCGTTTTCTGCACATGATACCAGCATTTTTATGGGTCTACAATAAAAGTGCCGCTCCGCGGATCACTTGGACAAGTTGCTGAGCCTAAAGGTGCTGATGCTCTTCCTTCTGGATGAGTGGGGCTAGGGCAGATACTCCATCTATTTCATGATGCCCTAAAGGATATTTCCTTTTGGCTCATTCTGGACCTCAAGGGGCTCGAAAAGCACTTGCACATCCTGCACTTCTGGATGTAAAACTTTGCCCTATGCAATTCAAGCAGTGCGCCGAGGTGAGTTCTTGGCTTCTCTGGATCTGGCCGAGGCGTATTTTCACATCCCGATTAGGGTGGATCAGCAAAATATCTGCTTGTTGCCATGCTTAGCTCTCACTATCAGTTCATTGCCCTGTCTTTCAGGATTTCCACTGCCTTGAAGATGTTCTCCCAGGTTATGGTGGTGGCAACTGCAACGCCAAGGGATCTATGTCCTACTTAGAAAGCCTCAGCTAGGTGATCAATCAGGGAAGAGCCAGCCGTGGCCTTCCCAGTTTCTGGGAGCATGCTTCAGCTCTTGAGTGGGCAGTTTTTCTGCCAAAGGAGAACTTCAAAGTCTGTTGGATTGCCTGGCACTGATTTGTGCACAGTAGGCTCCCAGGGTCTGGAATTCTCTTCAGCTCCTCAGATTGATAGCAGTGTCCATAGAGATGGTGCTGTGGATATGTGCTCACATGCGACTGCTCTTGGTCTGTGGTCTCCGAGTTCTCAGGAGTTCAAGTGCAGGCTTCCACTCCCATTGATGGTGGTCTAGCCTGTGGTGGTAGCAGCAGCCTTGTCATCTGAGGAAGGGCATGCCACCGAACGATTTCTGCTGGATCCTCCTGCTGATGGATGCCAGTCTCTTGGTCTGGGGAGCCTGTTGCCAAGACCGTATGGCCTAAGGCTGTTGGAACCACAGGGAAATGGTATGGTCAATCAAGCACCTTGGGGTGAGGGCCATCAGGTTGGCTCTTCTGCATTTCCGGCCGTTAATTGAGGGCCATGCAGATCAAGTGTTTTCAGACAATGTCATGGCAGTGACTTATGTCAATCGGCCAGGTGGCATGAGGAGTGCTGAGGTAACTCTGGAGATGGTTCTCCTGTTTGCCTGAGTGGAGAAGAGCCTCATAGCCTTGTTAGCTCAGCACAATGCCGGGGGGGGGGGGACGACGACAATGTGGAAATGGACATCCTCAGATGACACTCTCTGGATCCTGGAGAGTAGGAGTTGAGTCAGGAGGCATTTCAGTTGATTCTGTACCACTGAGGTCACCCTGAAATGGATTTGATGGCAACCCACTCCAATGCCGAAGTTTGACACTTCTACAGTCACCACACAGAGACAGGATCAGAGAGGCGTCGATACCCTGACCCAGCCTTGGTCATCAACACCGACTGCAGGTATTTCCTCCATGGCCCCTGGTTGGGCATGTGATTCAGTGTATAGAACGCTACCCAGACAGGACTGTTCTAGTAGCACCGGATTGGCCAAGAAGAGCATGGTTCGGTAACATGATGTGGCTCCTGCAGGTGCCTCCTCTTTGGCTGCCTCCATCTTGGGGACTATTGCAGCATGGACCGATCATCCTGGAGGATCCAGTTCCCTTCTCGCTTATGGCAGCAGATAAGGGTTACTTTCCAGTGTGGTCTCCACTCTGCTCAGAGCCTGGAGGAGGTCTACCAAGCTAGCATACATCCGAATCGGGTGCCTCTTTTGAGAGATGGTGTGATGCTCGGCAGTTTGCTCCTGAGGTGGCCAAGCTGCTATTTCTGTTGGCCATCTATAGGATTACTAAGCTCTCAAAGTTCTATCCAGCAAAATGGTTATTGAGTTCAGCTTTCCAGTGTGAGCATATGAATGTATGATTGATACACTGATATAAGCAGAGGCAAAAAAGACTGATGCCAGAATACCAAAAGAATGAAAACTCCATGCTTCTCTATCTTAGGTTACAAGGATCTCTTGCCCTAGCTTTTGACAAACAATACAATATGATTCCCGTAGGATATAATAGTGAAACATAATTTTTTAAGTAAATTTCTCAAACCTTTACACAATGAAATTGATGTCTTTCATGTTTCTCAACAACAGTTTAGCAGCTACTTTCTTTACAAGCAGCTTAAAAAAATGGGTAGTAAAACAAGCAGGGCCCTCATCTCACCCTTACTATGCAGAAACATTTGTCATGATGTGTGATAGTTAGACCTAAAATATAATTATACACTCAATGTTCATAGATAAGGAAAAGTGCCAGGGGCCATAACAGCCCAAATGACTTACGCAGTATCCCATGATTGAGTCATGAAATACAAATGGTATTCTACTGCCTACCATTACACATATTTATTCATCGCAAATTCATTCTGCATAAGCTGCTTAATGCAACTCACTAATCTTAAAACCTCTCACTCACACCTGATTAATGGCAACTCTGCCTTTCAAGCCACAGATCAAACTGGTTCAGTTCCTGATTGTCAGGCAGAACGAACCAATCATGTGAATGATCCGAGTTTTGAAATCTACTGTTGAGCTTCTCTTTTTCAGTGAAATAAGACTACATGCAAATCAAATCAAACCATGACATGAATAAATATGTTTTCCCTCTCATACTGAAAGCAAAAAAATACAGTCCAAAAATGTAACTAGAATAAATGCAGTACAGATAGGGCCCTATGGTCATTTAGGTTGTCTGTGCCAACCCTTAACCCTGGATATTCAGTTCCGGGGTCATGGCTGTAAACCATGTAAATGCCTTCGAAAATACCACCAATGGTATATTATGAAGGTTTTGCATTTTTGTAAAAGAATGTCTCCTTCCTAAATGTCAGCTAAATGACAGGAATAGAATACACCGAGGTGAAATTAGGCCTTACCTGCTAATTACCTTTCCTTGATTCCCTCCAGTCCAGTCCAGATGCATGGGCTGTGCCCCTCAACCAGCAGGTGGAGACTGAGCATGACAGCTTTGTGATATCATCCTATAAGGGGCTTTGTGCAACAGCCAGTTGTCCAGTAATGACTAGCAAAGCAGAGTGTCAGCATACCAACCACTAGCCGAAAACTCCACACACACCACTGAAGAATGTGTTCTCCCCCCAACGCTCACCACAGAACAAAAATACCCTGAGACAACAGCAGCTCAGGCCGCCAACAAATGTGACCCCACACTCCTTAAGTCAACATCTCTCACACTTGTCTCTAACGCTCTTAAACATGAACTACCTGACTCGGGAGTGCCTGCCTCCACACCAACAGCCCCCAAGCCCTTCAGACAGAAAAAAAGGAATACCCGGGATCCTGCCACCACAAACTGACCTCGCCACCGGACCCTAAACAGGTACAGTAGAACACTGGACAGGTTCTGGACTGGATCTGGAGGGATTCAAGGAAAGGTAATTAGCAGGTAAGGCCTAATTTCACCTTCCATATCATCCCTCTAGTCCAGTCCAGATGCATGGGACATACCACAGCGGTACTGTCTGCCGGGCGGGACCTGCGAGACCCCCTTGCAGAATCGACGCTCCAAATCTGGATTCCTCCAACACCCAGAAATTTAGATGATAATGTTTGTCAAATGGGAACAAGGACACCCAGGTAGCCACCCTTCAGATCTCCTCCTGGTGCAACGCAACACACCTCCACCCAGGAGGCTGCCTGAGCCCTTGGAGAGTGTGCCTGTAAGCCTGATGGCACCCCAGCAAGTCAGCAGAAGCAATCATCTCCTTCATGCACCAAGTGATGGATATCTTCACCACTGCCTCGCCATGCTGCTCCCCTCCAAAAAGCACAAAGAGCCTCTCCAAGCGTCTGAAGGACTCCATCTTCCTCAGATACATCCACAGGGCCCTCTTAGTATCGAGCAAACACAGGCTGGGATCCATTCCCTTGGAGCCCTCGGCATGAAGGATCAGGAGCATGACAGATTGGTTGAGATGGAACGCGGACACCACCTTCGTTAGGAAAGAGAGCACCGTCTGCAACTCTACCCTTTCCCAGTAAAACATCAAGTAAGGCTTACGACAAGACAAGGCCTGGGGCTCCAAAATCCTCTGAGCTGAACAAATCACCACTAGGAACATCATCTTTAGTATGAGGTCCTTTAATGAAGTCTCTTCAGGAGCTCAAAGGGAGGACCCATCAGGGCCGTCAGCACAATATTCAAATCCCATAGTGGAAACAACAGCCGTTGTGGTGGGCACACTTGTTCAACAGCCCATAGGAATCTCACAATGTCCGGATGTGCTTCCAATAAGATGCCCCAAACCCAGACTCGGTAACACGCTAAGACTGCCACCTGTACCCTCAGGGAGCCCAGGACCAGACCTTTGTCCAGAATGGCTTGCCAAAAAGTCAGTATTTGAGAAACTCTCGAAGACAGACTCCTTCAGGGACAACTCCCCTGGGTCCAACTGATGGCGGCTTGAAGATTGTCCACGCCTGCCATGTGGGCCACGAACAGGGTGCTCAGCGGAAGCTCCACCTACTGGATCAGTGGGGCCACTTCGTCTATCAAGTTCCTGATGACTGTGCTTCCCTGGTGGTTGATATAGGCCTCTGTGGTAACATTGTCCAAAAATACATGCACCGCCTGATTCTGGACCAACAGGCAAAAATGTTGAAGGGCCAGAAACCCCATCCTTCATTCCAGTTGATTTATCAACCATTCTGCTTTCTCAGTGAACCAATGCCCCTGGGCCAGATGTGGGAGGCAATGTGCTCCCCCAGCCCAATAGACTGGCATTGGTGGTGACTGTGATCCATGACGGGGACTCCAATGGGATCCCCTTGGTCAGAGCTGGGGAGGAATGCCACCAATGCAGGCTGAGACAAACCATCCCCAGGCACGGCAACCACCAGAAGAGTGGATCCCACTGTGGGGACCACTGGGACAGGAGAGCATGTGGGAGCAGCCTCATGTGCACCATTGCCCATGGCATGAAGTCTGTGGTCGCTGCCATAGTCCCGAGGAGCTGGAGGTAGTGCCAAGCTGAGGGACCCACCATCCAAAGAAAACATTTCACCTGTGCGTGGACTTTTTCCACCCTTTCTGTAGGCAGTGCCACCGAGCTCTAACTGGGTGTCGAACAGTGCCCCCGAGTAAGTCAGTTGTTGCAAGGGACAGAGGAGACTCTTCTCGAAGTTCACCACCCAGTCCAGACTTTTCAGGAAATTGACCACCCTCCTGGATGCACACTCGCTCCCTTTGCAAGACTTTGCCCGATTCAGCCAATCGTCAGGCTAAGGATGGACCAATATCCCTTCTCGCCAAAGTATGGCCACGACCACGACCATAACCTTTGTGAACGTTCTTAGCATGGTAGTGAGGCCAAAAGGCAGTACACAAAACTGGAAATGTCCCATGGGCACTGTGAAACAGAGGTAGCACTGATGTTCTCCCCAGAATCAGGATGTGAAGGTATGCCTCTGGGAGATCCAGGGACATCAGGAATTCGCCCTTGTGCACCACAATGATGACCACTTGCAGAGTCTCCATGTGGAAACTGGGCCCTCCTCATTTCATTGGTACTTCTTCATGGGCCTTCCAGCAGAGGAGTAATATCTCCTGCCTGTGCATTGGCTTCGAAAGGAGAAGATGCCCCTGGAGAGATAATGTGTCTTCTGAAAGGATGCAAAGCACCTTGTCTAGAATCAACAAAAAACCCGGAACTGACTGATCGAGGAAGGCAAGGCCTTGGACCCCCCCAGGGCTTGTTCTCCAGCAGACAACCTCTTTGCAGTCCCCCAAATGTTGGCCTCAAATGCCTGCTTCAGCATCGTTCCAATCTCTTATCCTGGGGATCCTTAAGAGTGGCACTGCCTTCCACTGAGATGGTAGTTTTATTTTTAATGGTGGTGACTAAGGTATTCACCTTCAGGACCCTAAGATCCTCCCTCTCATCTAGGGTGAGAGGGTACATATGGGACATGGTCCCCCCCCCCCCCCCAATCAAACTGACTTAGGGGAGTTCCCAATCCATGTCGATCATATGCTTGATGGCCTTGTGTACTGGGAAGAAGTCCTGGGGTGCTCTAATGCCCTGCACAATGGATCCTAGAGGCTAAGCTCCCTAGGAAGGGTACTACCAAAAGGGACTACTATAGCTGGAAATGGATCTGCACTTGTAAGTATTTATCTTCTGGAATATACTCTAAATCTTGGGGAAAAATGGAATTCTTTGCAGCTGATAAATCTGTGTATTTTAGAATTCAGTGTTTTTGCTGAGTCAGGTCTTAGTACCACCAGAAAGCTTTTCTTTTAAGTCATATCATAATATAACTTAGCATAGAAAGTAAAAAAGAGTAAACAGTCTGTGAAAAAGAAATGTTTCTAGAGAGCTTTTCTATGAGGCATGAGAGTATAGCTTAGCATACAAGTAGAATAAATAGTCTCTAAGAACAAAGAAATCCTTGAATCCCTTGAATCCCTAGGATATCAACAATTAGTACGGGAACCTACACATGTGAAGGGGAACACCCTTGACCTTATATTCGCACCACAGATTTTACATGACCAATCACACAATTCGGTGATATCGATATCTGATGTACCGTGGTCAGATCATAAACTCATTACATTCCAGATCCCTACTCATCTCAGACACTCAAAGACCAACATTGCTCCAAATAACAACTTTAAATCGCTGACCAGGAGCTTTCTTCCATTCAACAGAGAGCGCATCCTTGCTGCAACCTGCTCACTTCGTAACGAGGCCCCTCTAGAGATAGAAGACCTAATCGCATGCTGGAACAACAGTCTTAATACAATTGCACTGCGACCACCTCTCAATAGACCGACTAGGAAAAGAGCTTCTGCACCATGGTACACTGATGATCTGAGACTATCACTATCCCAATTACGGAGCCTCGAGAAGCGCTGGCGTCGGTCACGCTCCTCCGTAGACCAGGCAGCCTACCTCAACCAGCTATCCATCCACCGCAAAGCCATCTCTGATAAAATGAAGCAGTACCACACGGACACCCTGAAGCGGGCCTTAAATAAGCCCCACGATTTGTTTAACATAGTCAAGACTCTATCAAAGGAACCAACCCCTGAAAAGCAATGTGAGATCCATCCCCAAGATTTTGCGGTCTACCTACAGTCCAAGCTTACACAAACAAGTAAACCCCCCTCAGAATTTACCCCCACTGTCCATAACTGCCCAACAGCTCTAAGCATTTTCACTATGCCGGATAAGAAGCGAATTGAAGATCTGATCATGTCTCTCAACTCCACCACTGCTCAGACGGACCCCTGTCCAGCTTTTTGGATAAAGGAACTTCGTTGCGAATTCAGCCCAATAATAACTAAAATCATAAACCTGTCCTTCAAGTCTGGTACGTTCCCCTCTGCCCTCAAACAAACGTCCATCAGACCACTGTTAAAAAACAGTAAGTTAGATCCTCAAAGGGCAGAATCCTACAGACCCATTTCTAGTATTCCTTTTCTTGCGAAATTAATAGAAAAGGAGGTCCAATGCCAATTGCAAGACCATATTGATACCACGGCTCCTCTGGACCCTTGCCAACATGGCTTCAGAGAGTCACACGGAGTAGAAACACTCCTTACATCTCTCCTCAACAACATAATCTCCGGTATCAACAACGTCCGACAAGGTTTCGCACTTGTGTTCCTGGACATAGCCGCGGCCTTTGACTCGGTGAGCCATGACCTCCTTTTAATACGTCTAAAAGAGAAAGGTGTTGGCGGAACTGCCCTTGAATGGTGCAGATCGTACTTGTCTGAAAGATGGCAACACGTTCGGTCTGGTGGAATGATGTCTGATCCATTTCACCAAGGACAGGGAGTCCCGCAAGGTTCCTCCCTTTCTGCCTTACTGTTCAATATTTATATGCAACCTATTTGCAAGATCATCAGGTCCTTCAATGTGAGTTGCATGATATATGCGGACGATGTCCTGCTTTATATGCCTTTCAACATAGACAAAATGGACCTATCCCCACTAAGTAACTGCTTTGATGCCATATCGCAATGGCTCTTGTCACAAAACCTAAAGATTCAACACAAGAAGACAGAAGTGCTCTTCATGTCAAGGAACCCGAGCTTCAGCCCCCCACAGTTCCTGAAGGTGAAGGATGCTGAGCTACAATCAAAACCCAACATAAGATATCTGGGCGTTACACTCGACCAGAACCTCGACATGAAAGCACATATAGCCAACACTGTAAGAATCATATACTACAAAATCCGGTCACTAAGACATCTTCGCCCCCTGCTCGAACCTGAGGATTTTCGCACCATCTACCAGGCTCTGATCATGCCCCACTTTGACTATGCTAATGTCATTTTACTAGGCCTCCCTCAATCCACCCTGAACCCCCTACAGCTCGCAATGAATAGCGCTGCGAGGATTCTCTATGGGGCATCTAGATGTGAGCATGTATCACCCCTGCTAATGCAGTTACACTGGCTTCCTATACATGCCAGGATCATATTCAAAACGTTACTACTTACATTCAAAGCAGTAAATAGTCTCTCCCCCACATCATTAACTGAACTCATCAAACCCATAGCCCCGAATAGATCGAGGAGATCTACTGCAGTAAATTCGCTAATGGTTCCCCGCGAACTTACTAGAAGCACCTCAGCAACAGCAAACCGGGCTTTCAGCCTTCGTGCCCCTAAACTCTGGAATGCACTACCGCCAGATATCAGAGCAATCAACAGCCTACTGCAATTTAGAAAAGCCCTCAAACACTACTTATTCCTTAAATACTTCTCAGTGAGTACAGAGGCACGACCCCTCTCTGTGAATCATGGACACACCGATTCACCTATTGAACCAGAATTCCCCACATAGAAAGGTTCCACTGACCTTTGGTAGAAGGTTCTACGTGGCCTGTCTTCTATCTCATCTGCGCTATCTTTTAAGATGTTAATAGTTCACTGTTATATTTCCGTTATTCTTAATCACATTGCTAACCAGGTTGTATGACCCCATTTACTGATTTTACCCTGTTATCCAAGTTTTATTCCCCTGTTTACTGTAACTCAGACGCTTGCTTATGGTGCTGAATTTTTGTTCGATGTAAACCGCGCTGATGCCAAAGAGTGCGGTATATAAGAGATGTAAATAAAATAAATAATAAAAAAATAAAAATAAGAAATCAACTTGTTTATAGTGACCTTTACAAAGAGGCCTTCCAGTTAGGAGGCAAAAGATCTGTGAAGTTGTCTTAAAAGGTGTTAGAGGCAAGTGCCAGATCAAAGTGGCAATTTGAAAGACCCCCCTCTATCAAACCAAGGGCTGTGTGAATCACAAAGGAAATTGGTAAGATTTTACTTTAGAAGCAGAGGTCATGGCACTGTATAGCAGTCCAGCTTTTATTAGATCTTCTTCCCCTCCCAAACACCCTGACTCAAACCCACCCCACAGAATTAAATTTTTGCAAGAAACAAAAAACACTGTAGAATCTCTATAGATTGAAATTCCATGTAAAATGAGGAGGGCAATGGCAGTGGGGGTATACTACTGACCGCCTGGCCAAAATGAACAGATGGAATATGAAATGCTCAAAGAAATCAGGGAAGATAACAAAAGTTACAACACAGTAATAATAATGGGTGATTTCAATTACCACGGTATCAACTGGGTTAGTATCATGGCAGGACATGGTAGGGAGATAAAGGTTCCAGATGAAATAAATGATTTCTTGGAGCAGCTGGTTCTTTTTTTTATTATTATTTAAATTTTATGCAATTTACAATATATTCAAGAAGCAAAAATCATATATAGCATACAAACAGCATAGAAAATAAATAACAGGGGAAAAACAAAAAATCCAAACAGCAATAAAAATCAACCACCCAAAAAAAAAAAAACATATCCCCTATTTAAAGTTTTAGTCCCCAAAGACAAACAACCCAAATAAGGTTCCAATCAGGTAATAAAAAGAAAAGAAAAAACAAAATATCTCATGAGCAATTCACATGGCAGCCAATACAGGAGCTAAACCCTCACCCCCCTGTTCCCTTGCCTGAAGAAATTGCAAAAGTTGCACAGGTTCAAAAAGAAGAAAATGTTTAGTTTGATATAACACTGCACATTTACATGGATACCTCAATTTAAATTGGGCACCCAGGGCGGTAACTCTCTGGCGTAAATCCAGAAATTCTTTCCGCCTCTTCTGGGTGTCCATTGACAAGTCAGGAAATACTAAAATTTTTGAACCCATGAACTGGGAGAAAGATAATCTACGGAAATAAAGCCTAAGGACCGTATTGCAGTCAGATTCAAAGGCAAAGCTGACTAACAAAGTTGCTCTACTGGTCACTACTTCCAAAGAAGACTCTAGGAATTCAGACAGTTCCATCTGGCCCAGTCCGCCCTTCCCCCCTGAGCCCCCCTCAGCCACAGAACACGAATCAACAGCAACATATTGAACCCTGACAATGGGTGGCAAATTATCATGTGGCATCAGGAGAACCTCAACGAGGTATTTACAAACCAGAACCAAGGGTTCTAACAATGGTGACCTCGGAAAGTTTAAAAAACGTAAGTTATTCCTCCTTAAGGAATTGTCCATGAATTCCAACCTCCTTAATGTAATCAAACGTTCTTTGGAAACATTATCACCCACTACACGCATTTCTTCCACTTTTGACTCAAGTTTTGTCAACTTGTCAGCCTGCTCAGCACACTTTGCCTCCACCGCGGTACACCGGCCCTTAAGGAGAGGAAACTCTTGCGATAAAGCACCCACCACTGGAGCAAGGGATGATTGGAGAGAAGAGATCGCCTCTCATAAGCAGTCTAAAGTCACCTTAGCTGGTTTCTTCAAGCCGCAAAACACCCGCGTCTCAGCCGCTCCTGGTACTATGATTTTCCGTCGGGCACCTCCCGAAACCTCTTCGTTGGAGGGTATCTTCTCCACCACTCCAACACGCTGAACACCAGAGCTCGACGCCACTAGAGAGGAGGAGCCCCCGGACACAGCCTCGACCTCCTGACCCGGAGGTACTCCCGCGTCCGCTCCCTCCTCCCAATCCCCTCTGGGTTGCGGCGGCAACAGCTGAGCTGGACTCAAATCCACGCTATCACTGCTCAGCTCCTCTAAACCACACAGAGGAACCGCTGAAGCCATGTCAGCTGGATGCGGGGTGCAGAAAGGCACAATTGAGGGTTGCACCGAACTGCCTGAAGGTATCGAGGATACCGGGGGCTTCGATGTAGACTGCTTCCTCTTCTTCCCCATTGGTACAGTGTCCACCTCACAACCTCTCTGCTCACCGACAGCCAGCATCTACTCATCCGCCATCTTGGAACCTGGAGCAGCTGGTTCTTGAACCAACAAGAGAGAGAAGCCATTTCGGACCTAGTCCTTAGTGGAACACAAGATCTGGTGCAAGAGATAAGGGTGTTGGGGCCACTTGACAATAGTGATCATAGCATGATCATGTTTGATTTAATAAATGGAAGAAGGACAGCAAGAAAATCCGCAGTACTACCTTTTAACTTTCAAAAGGGAAACTATGATAAAATGAAGAAAATAGTTAAAAAAAAATGAAAAGGAGCAGCTGCAAAGGTTAAAGATTTACATCAAGCTAGGGTGTTGTTTAAAAATACTATCTTGGAGGCCCAGACCAGCTGTATTCTATGCTTTAGGAAAAGTGGAAGGAAGACCAAAAAATTGCCAGCGTGGTTTAAAGGTGAGGTCAGGGAGGCAGAGCAACTTTCAGGAAATGGGAAAAGGAGCCAAATGACAAAAACTGGAAACAACATAAGCACTGGCAAGTTATATGCAAGGCAAAGAGACAATTTGAAAAAAAACTTAATGTGGAAGCAAAAACGCATAATAAAACCTTTTTCAAGTACATTCATAGCAAAAGCTCTGTGAGAGTCAGCTGGACCATTAGATGATAGAGTGGTAAAAGGGGCATTAAGAGGGGACAAAGCCATAGCGGAGAGACCGAACAAATTCTTTGCTTCCGTCTTTACTGAAGAAGATGTAGGAAAGTTACCCATGACTGAAATGGTATTTAAAGGTCACGCATCAGAAGAATTGAAAGAAATATCAATAAACCGGGAAGATGTATTACAACTATTTGATAAACTAAAGAGTAACAAATCACCTGGACCAGATGATATACATCTGAGGGAGTTGAAAGAACTGAAATATGAGATTGCAGACTTATTATTACTAATCTGTGAACTATCAATAAAATCATCTGTAATACCTGAAGATTGGTGTATGGCCAAAAAGGGTTCCAGGAGTGATCCGGGAAACTACAGACTGGTGAGCCTGATGTCAGTACTGGATAAACTGGTAGAAACCAATATAAAGAACAAAATTACTGAACATGTAGATAGTCATGGTTTAATGGGAGAAAACATATCTGGATTTTCAGAAAGCCTTCAACAAGGTTCCTCATAGAGACTCTTTGTGAAATTAAAAAGTCATAGGATAGGAGTCAGTGCACTATTGTGGATCAGGAACTGATTAAAAGATAGGAAGCAGAGGGTAGGGCTAAATGGCCAATTGTCCCAATGGAGAAAGGCGAATAATGGAGTACCCCGGGGATCTATGCTGGGTCCACTGATTTTGAACATATTCATAAATTATCTCAAAATGGGAATAACGAGTGAGGCAATCAAATTTGCAGATGACACAAAATTATTCAAAGCTGTTAAATCACAAGAGGATTGTGAAAAATTGCAAGAGGACCTTGAAAAATTGGCATCCAAATGGCAGATGTAATTTAATGTGGACAAGTGCAAAGTCATGCACTTAGGGGAGGACAGATGAAGTAGTGATTCAAAATGAGGGAATTCGGGTGAGCTCAGGTGGCAGTTCTGCAAACATGGGCCAGAGGAAGAAGAAAGCAGCTGCTAAACTCTCCAAGACCACTGGCACTCCATTGCCCTTACCAGGTCAAACCACAATGGAAGGTTTATTGTTCTAGCTGAGCATTCAGCACATGGCCTCTGGTGAGGGCCTGGTGCTCTCAACGGCGGAGCCGGGTGGCTCGGCGGTGTGCTTGGGCGAGGAGACTTTTTTTATCCCCTGACGAGCGTTGTTCCCTGAAGCTGCCAGTGTTACTCTAGATTGGTTGAGATTCCTCAAACTGACAAAGAGCAGTGGTGAGAGAGAGTCATGTGGAGGGCAGCCCTCTGTGGATATTGCGGCATCTGGATCTTTGGAGGAACACAAAGGGAGCAAGGCCCTCGCAAAAACAGCAGAAACACAAAATGGGCGAAGGCCAGAGAAAGGTCACAAGTGCTAAGTTTGCAACATGCAGTGTCAAATTTCTTGAAGGGAGCTGTGTGCGAGCGTCTCAAGTTATGTAGCCCAATTTCCACGCCAAAAAGACTGTTGATTGACGGATGGGCGCGCATGGCAGGAGTGAACCTGAGGCACTGAGAGAAGATAGTGTACTGCAAGGATAATGTGCAAAATCAGATTTTAAAAAATTATTTTCTAAAGGAGCGCACACAGCTCCCTTCAAGAAATTTGACACTGCATTTTGCAAATCGGAGTTCTACACATTATTGGGTAAAGTTCTTACACTGTGTCTTCCTGTGGTCATATTTAGATTAATTGTATTAGGCATGTTGCCATCGCACACAGTTACTTTTTCTTCTTTTGGTTCTCTGTGCTCTCACCTCCCATATGCCCTTCACGATACTCAAAATTAATTTAAAGATGTTCGGTTCCTCTCTGTTCTGGCTCTGTGTATTCTTTTACACGTTGTTAGAAGTGATTATGGAATCTTTGCTTATTTTCTTCTTTTAGCTTTGAGACATTAACTTACAAGGGGTCTTTTTCAAGACCCTCACTCTCATATGGTGCATTACATGAGTACCTTCTCTGTGGCAATCCCTGCTGTCCAACAATAGTCAATTTTAATTATTTATTTGGCTGCTTTTGGAGTTTTATTTATATGGTTATGTGTTTTTAACTTCTATTTTCATGTTCTTATTTGCTTATTTTTATTTACTTTCTAAGTATTTAACATCGTTGTTGACCTTTGGATGAAATATTTATGTGTATATATATTTATATATTTACATTTTTATATGTTCTATTCATTTCATGTTTTAATATTAGTTATATTATCCATGTGTTTGTATTGCTGATTTTAATTAATCAAAATCATTATAATTGTTTTTAGATGCGTACTCTCCCCCCCCCCCCCGATGAAGGCTTGACGCCGAAATGCGTAGGGGCTTTTTACCTAATAAAACGTAGCACCTGTGACCTTTCTCTGGCCTTCGCCCATTTTGGGCATCTGGATCTTTGCCATGGGGACAACTGGAGGCAGCTACTGGTGCGGCTCAGGGCAGTTCCTGGCATTCTAGTTTCTGGATCTGTTTCATCTGCAAGTTCTTCTGTGTCTTCTTGGGAGTTTACCCTAACTAGACTGGCAAAGTTCTCTTTGGATTCCATTTGGGATGCAATTTCAAGTCTGGGTAAGGCCTTGGTACCACAAATGCAGCATTTGCATCTGCAAGTTCACAGTAATCTCGCTGCTATAGCTAAAACTGTAGAGGATTTATCTGTGATTTGAACTGCTATTTCAGATTTGGAGAAGTCTGAGAAGCTTGTTGGCTGCAATGAATGTGTTCTGAAAGGTTTGACAATGTTTAAGATGGAAAACCTGGAGAACTCTTCTAGGTCTTCCAATTTGTATTGGCTAAAGTTTCCTAAGGATTCTTTGGTATCTGCTCGAGATATGTTTAAAAACCATTTGGTTGATATCCTGGGGGTCCCTTTAGAATCTCATCCTCCATTATGCAAATATATTTTCTACCAGTGACTAAGGAATCTCTAAGGATTTCAAGGGGCTCCCTTTAACAATAAATGAATATTCTGGATTTGTCTGCGATACTGGAAAATTCAAATCAGAACTCAGTAGTTCCTGCAGTTTTGTTGGTAACTTTCACCTTGACTTAGAACCATGAATCAATGTTGATGTTTTTCAAGAAATGTAATGTGGCCTTTCAAGGCCTTATGATTCGTAGAGCCGTTAATAATATCTGATCACCTTACAAACCTGCATAAGTCAACTAAAGGTACTAAATATCTTAAACTACTATCATTATGGCTTACATTAAATATTTCAGGATCATGTCAACCTTACTAATTCTACTTGCATTATTTATACCAAGGTACACTCAAGCCTACTCAATTGTCACCCACAACATTCCAATTATACACCAATACAAAAATCCCAATATCTATCACAATACATCTTACCACAAACCACTATATATACAAGGACAAAGAAACCGACTTATATACATCACACCTGGGAAATCTTCCCAGCACAACAGCCAGCAACCTAGATCCAATTCTAAAGACCTTCAATGTATCCTCATAAATGTGAGATCAATTAGAAAGAAAATACGAATTACTGATATCCTCACTGACAATAATCCTGACATCTTATTTTTAACAGAAACATGGCTCACTGACCATGATACCATTCTCCTAAACCAATTGCAAACTGATGGCTATGATATATTACACTGCTCTAGGGCATTAAAGAGAGGTGGTGGTGTCATCGCTATTATAAAGAACAATCTTAAAGACAGCCTCATATCTACTAACAATATCGAGAACATGGATGTACATATGTTTGGAACAACAACACACACTATTGGTCTTATATATAGACCTTCATCCACTGATAAAAAATCTTTAACCTTCATATTAGATATGATATGTGCCCACAATACAACAAAAAACAACTAGTAATTATTGGAGATTTAAACCTCCCATCAACTAAACCAACACACTCTAAAGCATTCATGGAAACTATGTCAGAACTCGACTTTGAGCTAATCATAGATTTCCCGACACATATAAAGGGGAACATTCTCGATCTAATCTTCATTCAAAGATCACCAAATTACAGATTCAATCTTACACAACCCCAAGCTACACCTGTTCCATGGTCTGGCCCTTATTTAATACAATTCAATCTTCCACAACACAATAAGATTTCAACTCAACAGACTATTCAAAGACCTGCTACAATGTTCAGAAAATTTGACAAAGACAAATTCTTAGAGCACATAATGCCACATATGCCCTTAACAGTAACTGATATCAATGCCAGTATTGCAAATTGGAATGAGACTATCAAAAAAGCAGCTGTACTCCCCAACACTAAAACAAACAAACCTAGATCCAGGCAAAGAGACTCCCAACCTTGGTATTCTCAAGAAATAAGACAAATAAAGACAGATCTAAGAAAGATAGAAAACTTTACAATGAGAAACTAGTTTCCTACAGGAACACAATAAATGCATCAAAAAAAACCTTTCATACAAAATTACTGACAAGCTCTCTCAACCGCCCCAGAGAATTATTTGAAATAGTTAAAAACGTATCAAACACACATATTAAGGATATCAACACCCTTATTAACCCACAAACACTAGCTAACTATTACATCACTAAGCTCTCACCACTATCAGATTCTCCAATACCACTCTACTCCCAATTGAAGCCTAAACAAATATGGCATAAATTCCATACTGTGACACTGAAGGAACTCGATAGGGTGATCTCTAATATTAACACAACCACCTCTAGTCTTGATCCATGCCCAGTTAGCTGGATCAAAACCACCAAAACATTTCTAGCACCTTCCATACTAAATATAATAAACTTACACATGTTACTATGCCCACCATCCTAAAAAGGGCCTCGATTAGACCTATTCTGAAAAACAAAAAACTAGATAACCTTGATCCATCTTCATACAGGCCTATTTCTAGCCTACCATTTATGGCAAAGATCATAGAAAAAAATGTGCATAATCAATTACAGGACCACATTGAGCTACATGCTCCCCTAGACACCCATCAATTCGGCTTTAGGCCACACCATAGTGTGGAAACACTGCTTACAGGGATCTTTGATGATATTCTAAAATACATTGACAAACCAAAGCAAGCAGTACTACTAATATTTTTGGATATAACTGTTGCCTTCGATTCAATTAATCACTACATCCTCATTGAAAGACTCAAACAAGTTGGAATACATGGTACCATCCTTACATGGTTCCAATCATATCTCATTGACTGATCCCAACAAGTGAAAATAGGACAACATATATCTAAAACCTATACACAAAAATAGGGAATCCCACAAGGATTTGCATTGTCAGCGCTCCTTTTTAACATATATTTACAACCCATCTGTCGCATCATTCTGCAGTGCAACATAAAATACGCAATATATGCGGATGATGTCATGATTTACCTTCCGATGGATATAGACTCCCTGGACTTCTCTAGTATCAAATCAAAATGACACATTGGCTAAGTGAACACAATCCCTATATTAATTTTAAGAAAACTGAAGCATTATTCGTATCAAGAAATCAAAACTTTACTCCCCCAATAGAGATAAAAATCGAAAATACAAGTATTTGCATAAAAGACAAAATAAGATATCTTGGTGTTATTATGGACAGAACATTAAGCCTAACAACACACATTAGGACCACAACAAACACAATATACAATAAATTAAGATATCTTAAAAATCTAAAACCTTTATTATCACAACAGGACTTCAGATCAGTCCTCCAAGCACTAATCCTGCCTCACATAGACTTCAGTAACACAATCCTTCAAGGTATCCCAAAACATGCACTACACCACCTAAAAACAGCACAACATGCTGCTGCCCGAATTCTTACAAAAGCAAGTGCAACTGAACACATCACCCCAATCCTGTTTAAACTCCACTGGTTGCCTATACAAAGCAGGATAAAATACTGTTAAGAGATGTAGCACCATCGTATCTATCTGATCTACTAAGAAACCACACAAGGAACAGAACAGTGAGACAACGGAACCTGAACACTCTACTTGTTCCCAACTCCTTCACAAAATTCAATAAAACCACAACAAATAGAGCGTTCAGCTTTTCTGCCCCTTCACTATGGAATACGCTGCCGGACAAACTTAGAATTATTACTGACCTATTGTCGTGACCCCCTGCCTGGGCCGGTGGCTCACAGGCAAAGGGCTGCCATATTTGTCCTTAAATAAAACTATTTCTGTCTCCAGCAAGGAATCCTGGGACTTGTAGTTCTTTTCATTAAAGACAAAGTAGTGTGTGACCACTGGGGTTGTTTAAGGCAAAACAAGAAAAAATATTTTTTTGGTTCTTTCCACGCCTTAAATTCAATGGTAACGCAGACAAAAGGATTACTCTCCAAAACAGAAAACTTACAGGAACAAAAGTACATGTGAAGTTAAAGAACTGAAATACTTCTCTTAAGCACGGCAGCTGTTTTCATTACACATCTCAGTATAGGTAAATTCTTGTCGTTTTCCAATAACGCTGCTTTAATTCAACTTCTGTTCTTAGCAAAGTTCTTTAGCTTAAAGAAATTCTTAGCACTTTCCTGGCTAAGGAAAAATTGTTCTTCAAAAGGTTCTTTTTACAGCCCTTTCTAGCAATTTTCAATTTCCCTCATGCAAAAAGAACAATCCATCGGTGATTCGTCATACAGTGAATCTGACTCAAGAGTGTCAATTTGCATACCTTCCTGTTCTGCAAATTGCTTATCTCTTTCAGGATTTTCAACAATGTTTTCCAACTTACTATTCTGTAGAAAGTTCAAAAGTCCTTTCCAGAACTGCTCTCCCTGGTAAGCATTGGCTGTATCAGGAGCGTGGGGCTTCTTTCCCTGGAGCAAAAGCTTAACTGCTTCAGCTGTGTTCAGCACTACGTCTCTGCCTTTGGCTGGGTCTTGATTACGTTCGTTTGTAACAGCTTTCACCCCCCTTCTGGCAGCTTGGGTTTTCTGAACTGTCTCTTGCACACACTGCACTGCACTCTGTCCCAGCTCTTCAGCAACCTCCCCAGCTATACATCTGCTGGTCTCTGGCTCAAGCGTACCTTCCACCCAAGGGTTGCTTCCTTTGCTATTGGAACTGCTTCTCCCACGTGGAGTTAAACTTCCCCCACCTCCTTGCTCCTTCCTGTTGCTGCTCCTTTCTCCTTCCTTCGTCCTTCCTCTTGCCCTTGCTGTCCTTGCTGTCTCATTCTGCACTGAAGCAGGTTTAAAAAACTGCTTCCTAGCTACCATACCCTCATCTCTGCACAGGTGGTTGTCATTAGAGTCCAAGCCTGCACTCACGTTGGGGCTTGGGCGTGGCTTAGCCTCAGCAAGTACGTGTTTCTTTTGCTTGGCTGTAGCTTTAGCCCTCTGAAAAGCTTGCCTGTCTCCTGTCTTAAAGACATAGTCACTATTATCCTCTGTTTCCATTGGGTCATCACAGCTCTCATTGTCACACTATCAACCTTTAAAAAAGAGCTCAAAACACACCTTTTTATAGAGTACTTTGGCACCTCAGAACCAAATGATGAACTATTCCCCACTTAAACCCATGCATACTCCTATCCATCACAATACAATCCACCTAACAGTATCATACTCATCTCATCTGATACAACACCCAACTCTCCACAAGGTCTATAGCAAACAATCCAAATAATCGTTGCATAGAGAATTCCAGTGATATACAATGCAACATGTTACACCCAGAAAAGACGAATAGGCAAATATAAATTTGTAAATATTGTAAATTTGTAAATATGTTTAGAATGTAACCCTATAATCAACCATGTAAATCATTAATGACACCCTACCTTTCCTTTGTACGCTGTTAAGTTACCTGTTTGAATAAGTTACAATGTAATGTTCTAGTTTTGTTCAATGTAAACCGCTTTGATGTTGCTGAAAGGCGGTATATAAAACTGTTCAATAAATAAATAAATAAATAAATAAGTATGTTCCAGATCAATCTAGGGAAACCCAAAAGAGATACAGGGAATTTTTGTTGTCCTGCAGCTGGGAGGCTTGTTTTTCTTAAATTTTCATTGTAAATGCTTAATTAAGCTAAATTCTGTTTTATATGAGCTTTCCTTGCTTCTCTCCTTTATAAATTTTCATTAGTCGGGTGCAGCTATAGTACAGGATACTTGACTCTGCTGTGATATATATTTGCTGTATTTCTGGGCTCCTTTTTCTTTATGTGATGTTTGATATTAATTTCCTTTTGCTATTCCTCCTTTGGTGAGTTTTTCAGTTTGGGCAGTTAAGAGGATTTTTTTTTTATTGCCTTTATCTGTTTTCTGCATTTTTAATCTTGTGGTATTTTGCAACTGTCTGATGTTTTCCTTAACAAGATGTATATGCTTGTTTAATTTGAAAAATTTATAAAATAAAGTTATGCACTTAGGGAAGAACAACCCAAACTACAGTTACACAATATCAAGGTTCCACATTAGGAATCACCATTCAGGAAAAGGATCTGGGCAGCATCATAGAAATACGTTGAAACCTTCTGCCCAGTGTGCAGCTCCGGCCAAGAAAGCAAATAGAATGCTAGGAATCATAAGCAAAGGACTTGAAAATAAAATCAAGGATATTATAATGCCTCTGTGTCGTTCCATGGTGCAACCGCACCTTGAATATTTTGTGCAGTTCTGGTCATCATAGCTTAGAATGGATATAGCAGAATTGGAAAAGGTATAAAAAAGAGCCACCAAAATGGTAAAGGGGATGGAAGGATATCCCTGTGAGGACGGGCTTAAACCTGGAAAAGAGACGGCGGAGGGAAGATATGACAGAGGTCTATAAAATAATGAATGGAGTGGAATGGGTAAACATAGATCAGTTGTTTACTCCTTCAAAAGGTAGAAAGACTAGGGGACAGGCAATGAAGCTACAATGTGGCACATTTAAGACTCATCAGAGAAATGTTTTCACTTAGCGCATAATCAAACTCTGGAATTCATTACTGGAGGATGCAGTAAAAGTTGTTAATGTAGCTGGATTCAAAACACGTTTGGATGAGTTCCTGGAAGAAAAATCCATAAACCATTATTAAAGAGGACTGTTTAATTTGTTTATCCCTAGGACAGCAACATGGACGTGTATATTTTTGGGAACCCAAAAGGTACTTGAGATCTGTAATAGCCACTGTTGGAAACAGGATACTGGGCTTGACGGATCCTTGGTCTGACTCAGTATGGCATATCTTATGTTCTTATGTACATATTGTGTATGTGTGTGTACATAGTGTATAGGGAAAACGATACATTTGAGGGATCTGGGGGATAGATCTTATATATTGGCAGCATATGTGGTTGGGGGAACTGAGAAGGGGGTTGTGGTTCAATGGAACAGAAGAGGGCCACCCCTTGTGCCCTTCCCTTGTGTGGCTTGAAGGACTAAAGCCTGCACTACCATTGTCATTGGAGTTATGAGTGGAAATGGAGGTGGAACAGAGGTACATGGCAATGGCAGCAGCAGGTGGCAGGTTTTTCTATTTCATAAAGTTGAAGTGGAGTAGCCTAGTAGTTAGAATAGCAGCCCAGTGACCAAAGCAGCCAGTGTTTGAATCCCATTGACATTTTTCGTGGGCTTGGGCAAGCCTCTTAATCCTCCAATGCCCCAAGAAGAAACAGATTGTAAGCTCTCCAGGGTCAGGGAAATACCTACTGGACCTGACTGCAGCTCACCTTTAACTATGAAGGCAGTGTTTCTCAAACCTATCCTGGTGTACCCATAGCCAATCAGATTTTCAAGATATCCAAAATGAATATGCATGAGATTTGCATGCACTAATTCCAAGGTATGCAAATCTGCCTCATGCATATTCGTTGTGGATATCTTGCAAATCTGACTGGCTAGGGGTACATCAGGATAAGGTTGAGAACCACTGTACTACAGGAAAGGAATAAGCTACAGTTGTGAACAACATTACTGGCACCCTTGCAGTTCAATCCCTTTAATGTCCAATATCTCCTATATAAAAGTGGCCAGTGAAATGGCTTTGGACTATATATAGACAAATATTTGACACATAAAAGAATCAAATAAAACAAGACCAATTAAAAATAGAAATAGTAGGAAATAGTATAAAAACTGAGACATTGCCAGGACATGATTATTAGCATATCAAAGAGATAAATAATGTTCATTCATATATACCCTAAAAAAATGGCGAGTTATAGATTTTATTCCTGAGCGGACTTGAGGGGGAGACCGTTTAAAGAGCTTGCAATGTAGGGAACAATCTTGGATATACCGCTTACAATCAGTAACACCCTTGGGTCTTAACCTATCTCTTGATTGGTGGAGTTTGATTACCTGATGACTCAGAAAGCCAATGATAGCCCGTGTGTAGGAACGAGGCTGAGTTTAAAAGTCAATGGGATCAGCTGATAATTTAAACGTGTATTGCATGAAGAAGGACCAGGAGTGTCACGGTTTGAAACATGATATTGTGTACAACTTTTTTGGTATACATCTCTAGCGGAAGATCCGTTGAAAATCTTGGAATGATAAACCCGTAGGGGTGAAGAAGAATGGAAAAGCAGTAGTTGTGGAACTACAGGAATGCTAACTTGTATCTGTAACCGGGTAGCCGGACCCGGCGCTTCCCCAACTCCATCCCCCAGCCCCCACCCTTCCCCCCCACCCCCAACCACACCCCCCTATGGTAAAAACCACAGACAACATTTTCATGGTAACAAACTGGTCGCAGCTTTATTTCCAACAGAAAGGTATTAACATTAATGCCAGGAATACATAACTATAGAAACCCAGCGGAGTGATGTGCCACCAGCCATGCTAATAGCAAAGCGGCCCCGCCTCCGCTGCGGCCGCGGACCCACCAACGGCCGAGCTCACCCACCCCTATCCGACTTCGCCATATTACTAGCAAAAGTCTTCCAGGGGTTATCCGGGCAAGGGCACCCCGCCCCCACCCCAAGTGGCATAAGGCTCCGGACCCCGGAAACCTCCGGGATCCCGCAAAGACACACACCCCCCACCAGCTGCGACACCCCTCAATCTCCCCCCCCCACCACACCGCAGTAGAATGGGCGGGCGGGTGGGACGCCACGCCGACAGCCTACCACATGTGCTCCAGGCTCGCAACAGCAGCAGGAGCACATGCCCGACCGGCCCCTCTGATTGGCTCTGCTCGACACGTGCACCCGCAGAGCCAATCAAATTAAATAATGACACGCTCTCCACGGCGCGCACCCGAGACTCGCCCCCACGCTTGCAGGGTCCCGCGCCTAACCGGCACCCGGTTACTCTCGGGCACCGGGACCCTGCCCGCGCCCTGCTTATTTAGAAATCCATACCCCATATCTCACTTAATCTTTATCTTTATCTTTATTCCGTCATTTGATAGACCACTCTTGTCGAAACATTAGAGTGGTGTACAATAAAAGGTCTACGTCACTAAGCTATAGAAAAGGAACGCCAAATTATAATAGGAAAGAGAGAGAAAGGACAGCGTACAATAACATACAATAAGAACACAAAAGACAAACCAGACAGAAGATTTGAGAAAGACACAGGGTGGGAAGCCAAAACAACAAAAGGTTCTGATACAGCTGTCGCTGATTCGTGAACTGGAGATTGGACCACGTCGGAGTTCTGAGCTAAGTATTACTTATTCACATTCCGGGAGAATGAGGATGATTTTATAATTTTGCCTCGATGTAGGATAAAAGGGTGAAGAAAAAAAGGAGGGTTTGCTACGAGAGAGGGAAAGTTCCCTCTCAAGGCAAATGATCCAACAAAAATAAATCTTTTCTCCTTTTTTTAGGGTATATATGAATGGACATTATTTATCTCTTTGATATGCTAGTAATTAGGTGAGATAAATCACAGTTTAGAGTTTATATATGACATGATTATTGGCACCATTATAAAAATTCAAATCAGTTTGAACAGAAGAACCACATTCCCATTGCAGTAATTAATTGTCAGTACTCATATTCCCATTTGTGATCAATCGTCAGTACTCACATGATGTGAATGAACCAATAAATAATGGCTCTAATGTTTAAAATAGCCATATTGACTCCCTGTTCCATTTTCACAATGGAGAATACAAGAGAGCTACCTGATACCATCAGAAAAGCCATTATCACCAAACATCAAACTACAGATCGCAATGTTATTAACAAGCTTTCTGCTCATGTAACTGTCAAGAACCTCCCAGGACATGGTGGGAAGAAGGAAAATTAATTCAAGAATTCTTTGAAGGTTAGTGCAAGATGTTAGAAAAACACCACGTACAATATCCAAAGAGCTTAAGGCTGACTTGGAGCAATCTGGAGTGGTAGTTTCAACCCGCACCATACACTGTGCACTAAACAAAGAAGGATTTTATGGGCAAAGGCCAAGGAGGACCCCATTACTCAAAAAAGATATAAAAAGACTCGCCTGAAATTTGCCCGAATCCACAAAATGGCAAAATGTTCTGTGGACAGATGAAATCAAACTTAAGCTCTTTGGCAATGTAGTGATAAATTTACAGGTGAAGAAATTAACCTTATAGGAAAAAACCCACCCTTTCTACAGTTAAATATGGTGGAGGTTCCATAATATTGTAGAGCTGTTTTGCTGCCTCAGGAACTGGAGGCCTGGAATGAATTAAAGGAATCATGAACTCAAGGACTGCCAAGGCTATACTTTATTCAGAAAGGACAGGGTAGGAAGAAGGGGAGGAGGAGTGGCACTATATATAAAAAAATAATATTAAAGCTTTGGAATTACAGAGCTTAAAAGGGAGAGAGGAGGCACTGTGGGTTAAACTAGAAAGAGGGAAAGAGAAATTTGCATTGGCGTGATATACAGACCTCTCTCACAAGAGGTGGACAGAGAGTTAATTGAAGACATATGCAACATTGCTAGGAAAGGGGAAGTGCTACTGATAGGGGATTTCAATATGCCAGATGCTGATTGGCACATTCCTGCTGCAGTATCATCTAGAAGTAAGGAGATCCTGGATTCTCTACAGGGAGAACTATTCAGGCAATTGGTAACAGATCCCACATGTGAAGGGGCCATACTGGACTTGGTGCTTACCAATGGTGAAAGTGTTTCTGATATTATAGAGGGAGATCATTTTGCATCAGATGGTGTGGTTCAATATGAGGACTAGACTTGTCAGAATCCATTCAAAAGTGAGGGTCTTAGACTTTAGGAAAACTAACTTTGCCAAGATGAGCCAATACCTCAGGGAGTCGTTAGCAGGATGGGAACAGCTTGGGGATGTAGAAAAACAGTGGGCAAAACTGAAAGGTGGTATTTTAAGGGCAACCAACCTTTTTGATAAAATAATAAATAAAGGTAAAAGGAAAAGGAGACTGCAATGGCTTTCGAAAGAAGTAGCTGAAAAGGTGAAGATAAAGAGGGAGGCCTTCATGAAATACAAGAGATCACAGAGAGAGGAAGACAGGCATCTACATTTAGAAAAACTTAAGAGAAGCTAGCAAGATAGTCAGGAAAGGAAAGATTCAAAAAGAGGAGGAAATAGCCAATGCAATAAAATGGGGGGATAAGACATTTTTCAGATATGTTAGTGAGAAGAGGAAGGGCAAAAGTGATATTGTCAGAATCAAGGGTGAAGGGGAGGAATATGTAGAACCTAAAAACACATCTGTTTATGGCACACTATGGTCTACTAACAAACTCCCCCTCACAACAAGAGAATGGATAATAACATTACCTGATAGCAAAGATGCAAAATTGATATGACCTAGGCCAGCTTATCGAATAGACTCACACATTATGTACATAAGTTCATCAAACAAGGTCTTTACATGCATCATATAAGGCACACATATCCTAATATTGTATATAGTTCTCATTCTGTTTTTTGTAATTGTATAATTTCCACTGTTCTTAGACGTTCATTGTAAAACAGACAACTGACTGTTATTTTGTTGTTAAATGTAAACCGCACTTGATCTTTGGAAGGTGTGGTATATAAGCGACTGTTAATTTAATTAAATTAAATGAGGATAAAGCGGAATTGCTTAACAAATATTTCTGTTCTATGTTCACAGATGAAGAACCTATAACAGGACCTCAGAAAACACCCACAAACAGGAACAGAAGCAAGGGGCATCTTGAACAATTTTCAGAAGACTGTGTTCGTGAGAAACTAGCTCAACTTAAAGCAGACAAAGCGATGGGACCGGATGGGATACACCCTAGAATACTGAGGGAACTTGGAAATGTTCTAGCAGCTCCGCTGACTGATCTTTTCAATGCCTCGTTGGAGTCGGGAGTGGTGCCAAAGGACTGGAGAAAGGCTCATGTGGTGCCTTTACACAAAAGCAGAAGTAAGGATGTGGTTGAAAACTACAAGCCGGTTAGTTTACCTTTGGTGGTGAGTAAATTATTTGAAACACTGCTGAAAGAGAAAATAGTGAGGTTTCTGGAGTCCAGCAGATTACAGGATCCGAGACAGCATGGATTCACCAGAGACAGGTCTTCTCAGACAAATCTGATTGATTTCTTTGACTGGGTGACCAGGGAGTTGGACTGAGGGAGAGCCCTAGATGTGGTGTATATTGATTTCAGTAAAGCCTTTGACACTGTTCCTCACAGGTGACTTATAAATAAACAGAGCACACTAGGGATGGACCCTAAAGTTACTGCTTGGGTTAGAAATTGGTTGAGTGGGAGGCGACAAAGAGTACAGGTAAATGGAGCTCACTCTGAGGAGAAGGACGTTACCAGTGGTGTGCCCCAGGGATCTGTCCTTGTTCCGATTCTTTTTAACATCTTTGTTAGTGATATAGCGGAAGGGCTGTCGAGTAAGGTTTGGCTCTTTTCGGATGATACCAAAATCTGCAATAGAGTAGACACCCAGGAAGGTGTAGATAACATGAGGAGGGATCTGGCTAAGCTTGAAGAATGGTCTAGAATTTGGCAGCTGGGATTTAATGTTAAAAAATGTAAGGTCATGCATTTGGGCTGCAGCAATCCAAGGGAGCAATATAGTATAGGGGGTGAAGTACTTTTGTCCACTAAAGAAGAGTGGGACCCAGGCGTGGTTATGTCTGATGATCTTAAAGTAGCTAAACAGGTAGAAAAGGCGACAGCAAAAGCTAGAAGGATGCTTGAGTGCATAGGGAGAGGATTGACTAGCAGAAAAAAGGAGGTGATAGTGCCTCTGTATAAATCTTTGGTGCAACCTCATTTGGAGTACTGTGTGCAATTTGGGAGACCGCACCTTCAAAAGGATATAAACAGGATGGAGTCAGTACAGAGGGTGGCTACTAAAATGGTTGGTGGTCTTCATTATAAAGCATATGAGGACAGGTTTAAGGATATTAATATTGTCACACCTTCAGGGGGCCCTACCGGTGGGGTCAGGTATTACAAGATGACTCCTCCTCTTGGCTCTGTAAGAGATGCAGACAGCCCTGCCTGGCCCTCTGGGAGTGGTAGTTGTACCTTCTCTGATAAGAATCACTTATGCACACACTTCAATTTCAAATCAGGGCTTTATTCCCCGTCCATGAGGTTTTTCTTCTTTTGGCAAAACAGATAACAAAAGCCACTCTGGGCATATAACAGAAGAATAAAGTGGAACAGAAATAGCTTGCTTCAGCTTTAAAACATAACAAAAGAAAAGTATTAAACAGTCCTCCAGTTATCAAAACAGCCTTTTCTTTTGCTGCCTCACTACAGCTCAATTATACTGTTTGACTGAGAAACCTTTTGTCAGCAAACAGGTTATGGCTTTAACTTCTGGTTACATTCAATACGTCATCTCAGAGAGAACTCTGGGTCAACCATTGATAAAGAACAGTCCATAGCTTCAGGACTTACTGGCATATCTGGAATATCACATTGCATCAATTCATAATCACTTGAACACACGTTTGTAGGATCAGCTGTTTCACCGGAGTAAAGTTGGCTTGCTCCGTCTAGCAGGAAGTTACTTTGCTTCTCTGAGCAAATGCCCTGCTGGGAATTACCATAGGCTTTTGAGTGTGGCTTGTAGGAGCTCTGTCCCTGCTGGTAATTAAAAGGGAACTGCAAGCATTCACTGGCTCTGCTATTAGAATGTTCATGGTATGCTCTGAGCTTGCTTGGGCTTAGCTCCTTCTGCACAGCTGCCTGTGATTGCACTGCTCGAGACGGCACTTTGTTAACAGCTGGGAGTTTAAAATTACTAGCAGAATTACAAGCTCCTGCAGGTAGGAAAACTTCCTTTCTCTTGTGGCTGCTAGCACAAGGAAAGAGGTTATTCTCTGCTCCCTTTAAGCTTGCTCTTGGTTGGCTTTTCCTGTTAACTCTGGGTTTTACCCAATCAGGTAGGAAACAGCCTCTCTCTGTATTTTCTGCTCTGTTACCTTCTATAGAAATCCTCCCACGTCTCTCGTGACTTTCATTCATACACACTGTATCCAGCTGCTGACTTCCAAACGTCTCAAACAGGTCATTGGACTCACTCAGACTTTCCTGTTGATTCTCATGCTGACCCAATGGTTCATTCTCTCTTTCTCTCTCTTTCTCATTCCATTTCCATTCCTTCCGTGGCTGCTGCTGCCCTTGCCGCTGCCTCTCCTCTCTAACTGTTTGTGAGCGTGTTTTATGTACGTGTCTCTGGGCTCCACCTCCTCCCAGCTGATCCCCATCAGGTAATGAAAACTCCATTCCCCTGCTACCTGGGTGTGTCTTCCTAGCCCTTACCCACGTGTGTCCTGGTTGTTTATAGCAACCACCTGACAGGTTTCTATTTATGCTGTCAGATTCTCCCTGATCTTCCATGCTGATCTCCATTTGTACAGGCTCTGTTGGGTCCACCTTGTGACAATATGTACACCTTAGAGAAAAGTCGGGATACAGGTGATATGAATGAGATATTTAAATACCTCCGTGGCATAAATGCACAGGGGGAGAGCCTCTTTCGATTGAAAGCAAGTTCTGCTACGAGGGGACAAGGGTTGAGGGTGAAAGGGGATAGATTCAGGAGTGATATGCGTAAATATTTCTTTAAGGAAAGAGCGGTGGATCCGTGGAATAGTCTCCCAGTGGAAGTGTTAGAGAAGAGGACAGTATCTGAATTCAAAAAAGCATGGGACAAACACAGAGGATCTCTAAAGGAAAAAAGGGGACTGTTGTAGTTGTCAATATGGAAGGACAGACTAGACAGGCCATGTGGACTTTTTCTGTCATCATGTTTCTATGTTTCTATTTCAGAAAGATAGGTCTGGGTCAAAGGACATAGATCCTCCAGTAGGGCAATGATCCAAAACATACATGCAAAAGTACAAAATAATTGTTAAAAAAGGAACAAATGGACTGTTTTAAACTGGCCAGCAATGATTCCTGAATTCAGTCCAACTGAGAACCTTTGGAAAGAGATGAAATCTGCCACTGGTAAAAGGAATTCTGGAAACATTCATGAGTTGGAACAAATCGCAGTGGAAGAGCAGGAGAAACTACCAATAGGTAGATGTATGAAACTTGTAGATGGCTACAAGGAATGTTTGGAATCTGTCATCACTGCCAAAGGTTGTGCAACCAAATATTAGCGAAGAGTGCCATTAATCCTATATAGGTCATATTTAGTTTTTTTCTCAGAAATTACTACATCTATGTTGCACAGATATCATTTTTTCTTGTTGTTGTATACCTTTGAACATACTGATGACATACAGTTGGAATATTTCCAATTATTTCTCAAGATATTGTACACAGCATACTTAAAATGCAAGGGTGCCAATAATGTTGACCACAACTGTAAATAATAAATAAATAAACCCTAGTGGTATCCAACACTATTGGGACAGTATCTATCCTTCTGCCACATTTTCTTAGTCTTTTATTTCATTTTGTTGGTACTTGCACATCTTCTCTTTCTCCACGTGTAGTACAGAATTGTCATATGGCATCTCTATTAGTAGTGCTGTTCTTGTGTTTTTCTTCTTTACCACACGGTCTGGTTTTTATGTCTTGAGTTTTTTTATTGGCCAAAATAGGAATTTCCAAGATGATCACAACTTCATTGTCCCAGTCTTGTCAGTGTCATGATTCCAGTGGCTTTTTTTCCCTTATCAGCAATATTATACTATTTACATAGTTCCCCACGGATAAGACATGCCACCTTATTGTACCTGTCCGAAATCAGGTATCAGCCCTTCAAACTCGGTGATTAGATGTATGACTGTTTCCAGTTCAGTACTACAAAATCTGTTTGTCTCATTTACTAGTCTTTTCTGTACTGGATCTGAACCATCTTGCTTATAATCTCATCTTTAGGGTTATATTCACCTGTCCTTAAACATTAGGTGCTAGGTTTTGATCTACTTATTGTTTCTGAGGTAACGTTCGATTTTCCATTGTATCTGTGCTTTAACCAGTTTTTCCTTGTTTGCTGGTCTAATTCTTAAAATAATTTTTCTTTTATTTTGCCAATTCTGGTCCTTCTTTCTCCCTTCGCCACATATGTACTGGTGGACTCTTATTCAGAACACTTGACCAAATTTAAGGACAGAAACTGACTCTGCTCATTTTATTTCATACTTCAGCACTTTGAGTATATGCGTTTGCTAATTCCATTAAGCAAGCCTGAAGGCCTATGATGGTACTTCTATAGGTGTAATCTATTTCTACAAAACCCAAACCATCTTCATTTCTTGGGATATACAACTTTGACCTACATTGATTCTTACTAATTGTGCTTACAAGATCTTTATGGGGCCAGTCTACAATTTCAAAGTTCTATGATAGCACAGGGATTGCAAGCTGACTTATAGTTATACAAAACCTTTGGTAGTTAAACTTAGAAAGCAATGATTTACTCTGCAGAATTGACAAATAGACTGGCAAGTAACTATACAGAGGTGGATAAGCCAGAAAATCTAATATCCGAGCCAAGAAATCTGGCTTAGCTCTAAAAGCTAAGCCTGGGCCAAACAAAATTAATTAGCACAGAAAAAGAACAGCAGGCAATCCTCAGAAAAAAATAAACTGTTTTCTACATTTCTGCTTTGCTTTTTAGAATTTGTTTAGTAAAATCTTCTCTGGAACAAATAAATCTATCAATTGCATGCAAATGTATCTGAAGTCAAGCACTTCATCTAAAGGAATAAAGAAAAGAGCAACAAAAAGATTGAAACAAAGATCCCTGTCAAGGCCTTTGAAATCAACTGCTGCTGCAAAAATAAATTACTCACACTAACATGCTAGGTGGGAGAACAAACAAACACACGCAAAAATAAAATATCTAACATTCTGGCAACAATTAATCACACTGTTAATACAAAAATAAAAAATAAATTTAAAATAACTTATGCCATAGTTTCCATCATATAAAATATCTTACAATCACTACAGAGGTAATTTCGAAATAGACGCCTAGCTGCAAGCTACATGGGCAATTTTAACACGTACTTCAAGTTCTCACTCATTATCAAAGAGAAACTACCTGCTTTGCTTCTCTTTGAAATTAGCAAGTGTGACTGTACACACTTAAAAAGCTTGTAAGAAAGAGAGGAGAAAAGAGAAGTTTGTATAAAGAGGGCAGAGACAGAGCTGTATAAGAGCAGAGGAAATGATCAGGAGGAGGAGAAAGAAATGAGCTCCACACTGTCTCTAGAGCAGGGGTGTCAAACTCAAATACACAGTGGGCCAAAATGTAAAACTTGAACAAAGTCGCGGGCCAGCATTGAACAAATGAACCTTTTAATATGGACCCAAACAAGATTTGCTTTAACATTGAATATGAAGCAATATTACTATACAATTTATAACTTAATAGTTCAGATATGCAAAAACCAATTTCAAATAAAAAAAAACATCAATGACATTCATTTATTAAATAAGATTTAAATAATAATAAATAATAATTTTTAAAATAAAATAACAATAATAAAATTAATCAACCATTCAAGCCCATGTCTTGGAGTAGCAAGAAAAAGTGCATAAAGAAAACGTTAATTATTGCTCAGTTTGCTGCACACTGATCTAATCTGATGTGCCCAAGCCAGATACCTGGCATCTCTTCTTGGATGATAGTTCATCAATGTCTGGGCTCAGGCTTTGAGCTGAGGAAATCCTCAGTATCGAGCGAAGGTGTTCATCAGTCAGACGTCTCCTGTGAGATGTTTTGGTCATCTTCATCGAGGAGAAAAGTTGCTCACATAGATAAGTGCTGCCGAACATGGAGAGCATCTGAGCAGCTTGGGTGCGGAGCTGAGGCATTGTGTCAGGGATGAACTGTGGAAACTGGGCGGCGCCCACAGCATCATACTTTGACTTCAGCGTGTCATTACACTGGAGTTCAATTAGCTCCATTTGGAGGTTGGTTGGTGCGTTTTCCACATTAACTGCAAAGGGATTACTGAGCAGTTCAAACCTACATTTCTGGACATCAAAGTCGGCAAATCGCCGGCTAAACTCAGCGCCGAGTACACTGAGTTTTACAGCAAACTGTGCGCATGGGAACAAGTTGGTAAAGAACTGCGTTTTCATGGTTTGGCAGCAGGGAAAATGGCCAAGGTTTCCTTGCAGCATCTGATTCTCCCACAGGCACAGTTTAGTTTTAAAAGCCCTCACTGCAGCGTACATGTCTGTGATGATGCGCCCCCGCCCCTGAAGCTGCAGGTTCAGCGCATCGAGATGGCTCGAGATGTCACACAGAAAGGCCAGCTCACACAGAAACTTTTTCTCCCGAAGCTCTGCTGTGTCCTTCCCTTTGCTTTCCAGAAACTGACATATTTCCTCATGCAGCTCAAAACATCTATTCAGTACTTTTCCTCGGCTTAACCATCTCACCTCTGTGTGATACGGCACGTCTGCGTATTCCGAACCACACTCCTCCAGAAAAGACTTAAACTGGCGGTGATTCAGACCTTTGGCTCTTATAAAGTTAACTACTTGTGTTACTGTGGTCATAACATGTTCCATCTTTAGGGCTTTGCCACACAATGATTCCTGATGTATGATGCAGTGATAAACAGTTAGTTCACCTGCACAGTTCTCTTCCTGCATCTTCTCCTGGACCCTGCCCACCAGTCCACTTGTTTTACCGCACATCGCTGGCGCACCATCTGTCGTTAATCCCACAAGTTTATCCCACGGCAGCTTTATTTCAGTTACGCATTTGGAAACCTCCTCAAAAATTTCCTTTCCTGTGGTTGTGCCATGCATTGATTTGAATCCCAATAGCTCCTCCGTAACACACATATTTGAGTCCACTCCACGGATGAAGACTGACAGCTGAGCAGTATCAGATGCGTCGCTGCTCTCATCCACAGCAAGGGAGAATGCAACAAAATCTTTTCCCTTTTCCAAAAGCTGGTCATACAGATTGGTGGCAAGATCACATGTGCGATCAGCTACTGTGTTTCTGCTCAGGCTCACGTTTGAAAAGGCTTGCTTTTTCTCTGGGCACACGATGTCACAAACTTTCAACATGCACTTTTTCACAAGCTCTCCCTCATTAAAGGGCCGGGCTGATTTTGCGATCTCTGCTGCCACAATATAACTAGCCTTTACAGCAGCCTCACTTTGTGATGTGGCTTTTTTGAACATATTCTGTTGTGAAACCAAACTTCTTTTCATCTCCTCCACTTTCTGGCTCCTTTGAGTCATGTCCAGGTCCTTGTACTTGTCATGGTGTTTTGTTTCATAGTGTCGTCGAATGTTATACTCCTTAGTTATAGCCACGTTGACTCCACAAATCAGACAAACAGGTCTGTCTTTTACATATGTAAACAAATATTCTGTCTCCCACCTGTCCAGAAAGTTCCTGTTGTCTGCCTTTCTTTTTGCCATTTTTGGGAAGGGGTTCCACAGTGACAGTTGTAGCTTGAGATCGCTATGACTTCTGTCACACAGGAGAGGGCGTTTCTGGGACCTGTCCTGATTGACGCGCCAAAACAACAGCAAGGCATTATGGGATTTGTAGTATTAGCGATGAATGAATGCGCTGTATAATACCGGCGGGCTAGCTCTAGTAGTCATTTGGTATAGCCTCGCGGGCCAAATATAATTACACTACGGGCCAAATTTGGCCCGCGGGCCAGAGTTTGACATCTATGCTCTAGAGTATGTATAAAGATAGAGGGCTAAAGAGAATATCCACAAAAGCAATGCCATGATGTGAGAGTTACCCAGCCCAAAGTAAAGCAAACAAACAAAAAAACAGCATGGGAAATTTCCTTTCTTTCTACCTTATCCATCATGACAGACCTGAATCCCCCATAAAAGCTACAAAAAGCCAACTCTCTCATCACATTCAAAAAATCGTAAAAGATTCACTCCAACAAGGATACATGCCGCAACCCCTAAAGCACGCAATGATATGACCAATACTCAAAAGTAGCAATCTGAACCCCTCCGAACCAAAATCATACCGTCCCATCTCCAGCCTGCCATTCCTTGCTAAAATCGTGGAAAAGGCAGTGCAAAGACAACTTCAGGACCATATTGACATAAATGCCCCACTGGACATCCATCAGCATGGATTCAAGCCCCAACACGGTGTGGAAACACTACTCACCTCCCTCTTTGATAATCTCCTAAGAGGCATGGACAACATAAGAAACGGCTTCCTACTAGTGTTCATGGACATCTCAGTGGCCTTCGACACTGTGTCCCACACTAAACTACTGCAACGCTTACAACAGATAGGACTATGCAAGAATACCCTGAAGTGCTTTACATCATACTTGGAAGGGTGAACACAACAAGTCAAATGTGACCAGAAAAAATCACTGCAATTCCCCGTCATGCAGGGACTACCTCAAGGCTCAGCCCTATCATCAATGCTCTTTAACATCTACATACAGCCCATATGCAACATCATGAAGCACCACAAACTCCACTATCACATTTATGCTGACGACATCATGGTGTACGCTCCAATCAACCTACCAGCACTAAACACCTCAACAATAACTAAATGCCTCGAAGACATAAATGACTGGCTCATAGCCAACAACTTAACGGTCAACTACAATAAAACTGAGGCAATGTTCGCCACCAGGAACCCCACCTTCACACCCCCACAAGCTATCAGCATCCTAGACAAACACATAGTAGCCAAAGAAGAAGTTAAGTATCTGGGCATTACACTGGACAGAGCTCTGAACCTGAAATCCCACATCACCAAAACCGCAAACAACCTCTCCCCCCCCCCCCCAGGAAATTGGGGTTTGATTCACACTGGCACTCCTTGTGACCTTGGGCAAGTCACTTTACCCTCCCTTGCCTTGGAAGAAAAGGCCTGGCAATCTACTTCCAGTCATAACTTGCCAAGAAAACCAAAAGGCTGCTGCGTCACCAGGAATCAATCATTGACTTGATAGCACTTAAAAAACATTTGGGTGGAATGGAGGTAGAGTTGCAATGAACAAATTTTATAAAACAGAGATACATGCATAAAGTACCTGAGCAAATTTACACCTTCTTCAGAGCAGATGTAAAAACGTGAGTGGGCGTTAGTATGCTACTAGGACTGGATTTAGGAGCCTTTCTTTTACAAAAAGCACATAGATGCCTATGTTGCCTTTATAATATAGGTTTAAAATAGGTGCCTCTTTGGACTTTTCACACAGACATCCTGTTATGGCATGAACTTTTCAACAGTTTCTAAGCTTAGGAGACATACAGCCAACACATTAGAGCACGTGTTCAAGTATGTTGATGCCAGGGCCGTACCGAGTGTAAATTGCGCCCTGTGCAACTTGCACATCGGGCGTGCACCCCCCCCCCCCCGCAGCGGGAGAGAAGAGGCGCACCCGATGTGCAAGTCGCATGCTAAGCAGGGAGGGACAGATCTGCTTAGCATGCCTGCGAGAATGCTTAAGGGGCACATTTTAGCTGTCTTGCGTTGCCTGCTGCTGCTGAAAGAAGAAAAAGTGGCGGCGGCAGGCAACGGCAGACAGTTAAAATGCGCCCCTTAAGCCTTTGCACCCTGTGCGGCCGCACCGCTCGCACAGGGCTAGATACAGTCCTGGTTGATGCATCCCAGTACTCATTTACAGTTTGCTTAGCCTGTGCAAAATCTATATCAGCGCTCAAAAATGAAAATCAAAATTACAAGACAGCGTTAAAGTAGTTAGCGCAAGCTCTAATTTAGAGAAGGAGACAAAGAGTGATTACAACACGTGTCTATAAGGGCATCTCTATTTTAAGTTTAAAATGAAGATAAGTCAAACAGGCAGGCAATTGTTATTTTCATTAAAGATCAATCTTCCTTCATAGTTTTATGTTCAAGATTTACTGCAGTTGAAAAGCAGGGACAGCTTTTGGTGCAATGATTTTAAAATGATTCCTCAGCTTTAATTTTTTTTTTAAATAAAATTTGGTGGGAACCATTCAGAAGTCTCCATATTAGTACTATTTTATGGGCTTCCTAAGTAATGTACATTAGTAGTAATTACTGTACATTCCATTGCATAAAATGTTACCTGTGATAAAATAATGCATATTAATGTAATTAGTACATGCTAATGTGATAGAGTTGCTAATGTGCGCCAATTGTTAATTCGACAAGAAAATTCTACTTTTTCAAGGCGTGGTCCAAAAAAGAATCACAAATATAAAAATACATGGTTAGCCTTATTTGACATACCTCAAAATGTGGACAGTCTATGCGATTTACAAAAACTATTTAAAAAATACAAATATAGAAAAGAACTCCATTAAATATACAGGAAAAAGAAAAGTAGGTTTACAATATAAATACCATACATAGGGGAGGTTGGGGGGGGGGGAGGTGACAGAGTAGGGAGGAGTGGGAAGGAAAGGGAAGGAAATCAGGGTCTGTCAGTTCCATCTCCAACAGGCAGCAAAACCTACTGGAATGAGGACATGAGGCCAAAGGCAGTCTCAAAAAATGTTTTGAACATTTTCTTGAAGCATTTGAAGTTCTGTTTGGTCTGAATAGGCGCAGGTAAACTGTTCCAAAGCTCAGGGGCGCCTGCGAAGAAGGCGGACCTACGAGTACTTTCATATTTAATGGCAGCTGAGGAGGGAAAGTGTAGCCTAAAACCATGTAAAGAACGAAGTGCTCTGGCTGGGGCATACAATGACATGAGTGAGGATATGTAATCTGGGACTGCATCATGGATGGCTTTATGAGCGAGAGTCAGCAATTTGAAAGGAATACGTGAGTTGATAGCCAGCCAATGGTATTGAATAAGTAATGGGGTTGCACAATCAAATCTATGGGCTCGGGTAAGGGTATGTACTGCCGTATTTTGGAGAGTCTGAAGCCATTTTAACTGGTATTGAGGAATGCCAATGTAATTTAGTAACAGCACGTGCTAACACTTATTACATATTATCAACCACAGGACCCATCTTAGGAAGATAACGGTATTAGCATGCACTAGTCATTAGTATATCTTATTTATTTATTTAGCAAGTTGTTATATACCACCTTATTAAAGTGTCAAGGCGGTTTATATGTTAACAAGTTAAACAGAACTTAATGTACATAGAACACAGTTAGATAAAAAGCCAGAACATTAACAAGTAACATATTTGTAAATAATTTGTAAATAATTCTCTGAAAGGACAGCTGAGGAATAGGCAGGTACTTTGGTAGGTCTCCTTCTTTTATTTCAACAGGCACCAAAGCTCCACCGACTGGCACATAGCCAGGCATGTGGCTGGGCATGCAGGCTGATCAGAATCGGGGCCCAGCCTGCACATTCAGGCCGTTAACCCAGTTTTGATCCTGTGAGTACATCTAACCCCCGGGGGATCAGAATCGGGTCTACCTCTGGGCATCCCACTTCTGATCGGTCATACAGGGGACTGGATGGCCTGATTGGAATGTGCTTCTTTAGAAATTAGAGGACTAGCACATTCTGCTCGGAATTTCCAATACATAACATTTAAACATATTCAAAGGACTTGCAAGTCTAAATTTGGAAAGATGTATCAATTAAATATTAAGTTATCATGCAGCATTTTCCAATAATTCCACTTTATTCTGCAATCACAATTTCCCTTTAACCAAGCAGCTGCTATACTCTTAGAGCTTATCAATGTTCTGTTCAAGCACTTTCAACAGCTTACATTTCTCATTCTCAGCCTTTATAATTTTTGATATAATTCATGGAAGCCAGCACTTCTTGAGAAACCAAGAATATCTGATTGTTAAGTTGCATTATAGCATCCCAAATTGCTTCTACAGTGATAACCGCACCCCACTCTTTTATATAGTGCCCCAATACTGTTACATAAAACTATATCCTTTTTCTTTGTGAGAATCTCCAGCACTATTCTGCTAGCCACAGAATTAGCTGGGCTAATTTGACATGTCACCCCTTCATTAAAGGCTCATTGTATGCTACTTTCCTGCCAGTTGGGTGATGCACATGCTAGTGGAGGCAGGGGGTTTTGAACATAGATGCCTATTTGCCAGTAGAGGATTGCTTTGGGACTCTGATTATTCTGTTCCCCTTCAGAATCTTGGGGCAGCTAATTCTGGGTGTGCTCTTGCACCTTCTCTCACAAATTGGGTTTGGTGGTTAAGCATTGTTAAAGGTTGGAGCGGGGGTGTCAATGTCATTGCTGAAGGATTTAGGGCTCCTCAGCAGCTTAAAGATGAGTTCAATATTCCAGGCTGGCTCTAGAGGAATTAGGACTCTATGAGTGATACCACTGTCGAATTCTGTGACTCCTTGAACTTTGCTTGGGGGATAGAACATTGGTACTTAGCAAACTAGTGACATCATAGATTGTGGGAAAGACTAAAGGAACCATGGCAAACAGCTACCTGAGCATGATCAGATCATTACCAACTAGTTGGGTGGTCAAGTTCGGCAGTGAAACTTGCCTTAACTGGTAGTTATTAAAAGGACATGTGCTCCAAAAGGGAAGAGTTATCAAATTAGTTATTACAAAGATCTTGGGCCTCTTTGAAGAAGCTTAAAGTAAGTCTCTAAACCTGACTTTATCAGCAAGCTTTCAAAATGTGAAATTGGGATCAGGGTGCATTACCAGAATCGCCTCCTTTCTGTTTCTGTTTCTTTATATTATATAAACTGTTTTAATGGGCTTTTGCTCTAAAGAAGGTTAAGAAAATTATATTTATCTATTTGGGCAGTTGGTTAGGTGAAATGTATGTTCTATATTATTTGTAGTTCCTGAATAATTTGTATCTTGTATATTCATGTACTTTAATAGAACTGCAGTCCCTTTTGGCCATATGTTTCAGTTTTGCTTAATTTGGTTCAAATGGGCCTATAGAAAGGATGTAACTGCCTGTGGAGCAGAGGAGGAACCTAATGGTTACAGCAGCAGGCTGAGAACTAGGGAAGCCAGGTTTGCATCACACTGCTGCTCCTAGTGATCTTAAATCATTTAACCCTCCAGTGCCTTACAAACAGATTTGACAGGAAAATACCTACTCTATGGGCTTCTGAGAAAGGTATGAGCTAAACCTATTTCCCTATGTTATGGCACATTAATAGACACCAAAAGAGACTTGAGCTTGAAATTGCAAATGAGCCCTAACCTGTCATATGTTCTTTCCTGTATCTCAATAGATATTCTTTCCTAACAATAAATCAAAATTTAAGAGTCTGTAGTTACTGACCCTCACTTCAGCTTTTGAGGACAGTAGCTACATTTGCCCATCTCCGGTCCTCTGGAATAACTCCCAACTCTAAAGAAGCATTAAAAAAGACAGTCAGCAGAGCTGCCAGTACTTCCCTAAGTTCTTTCATTATCCTCTGATGAATTCCATCTGTCCCCATTGCTTTGTCAACTTTTAATTTTGCTAACTCCTCACAAACATAGTCTTCTGGAAATAGTTTGAGTTCTACCTCAGTTCCAATACTATTTGTGTTTGTTTTCTGAGATCCCGTTTCTGGTCCTTTTTTGTGAAAGCAGAACAGAAATATTTGTTAAGCAATTCTGCTTTATGCTGCACAGCCTCTACATATTCCTTCCCTTCAACCTTCAGTTTCACACTGCTACCCTTGCACTTCCTCTTGCCACTAACATACCTTAAAAAAGTCTTGTCTCCATGTTTTACTTTATTAGCTTTTTAAATTCCATTAGTATTTTTTTCTACTTTACCAACTTCTCATAGCCTCTCTAGATATTGCTGTTTGCATTCCTCTTTCTGCAACCTCTTATAGTTTATGAATAACCACCTCATTTTCCTTATCTTTCCAGCTACTTCATTTGAAAGCCATAGTGATCTCCTTTTCCTGTTACTTTCATGTACCTTTCTTACAGCTTGTTTTGCTAAAGATTCTCTAACAGACTGGTAGTGGTCCACTGCAAAGGATACCTTAACTGCATTAAAGCAGCATCCACTATTGTTTATATTGTTCCCTTTCTCTTTAGGGATATAGCAGAAAAAAATGCTTTATAAAAATTCTGAAAATATTTCAAACTTGTAAAAACAATATATAAAATGATCAAAAAGTAAATTCTTTCTATAAAAAATATAAAACTAAAAATTGTTCTGAACCATTTTTGTTTATTGTTAATATTTGAATGTACTTTATTTAATGTACTTGAAGCTATGGTTATTTAATTTGTCTTCTGGTGCAACAGTCCGGGATATCAGCATATTACTATGCAGGCGACATCATTATTCTTCTCCACACCAATCGCTTCTCAATGGATCTTTCATCACTTAATCCCTGCCTTTCTCAGATTTCTAAATGAATGACTGCTAACTACCTTCACCTGAACCCTGCAAAGACCTCTGCCATTTAGCTCACTGGTGGTGGTCCCTGTCCCGCTGTTTCCCCCTTCAATCCCCCTCGTTCCTTTACACTGCTATTTGGGTGTTGTCCTTGACTCTTCCCTGACCTTTCACAAACATCTCTCCATCTTAATTCGTCCTCCATCAAATCCTTGCCTGTCTTTATCTCTCTGTTCCCTCTCTGACTATCCTGGTTCTTACCCTCATAATGTCCCTCAATTACTGTGACCTCATTCCTGCCGGTCTTCCTGCCTATCAGTTGCAGCATCTACAATTCATATACAATACCGTCATTTGGATTCTTGCACATGTCTCATGTTTTGACCACATCACTCCCATGCTCATCCATTACCATTGGTTCCCATTCAATATCTTATTTAGTTCAAGTTTCTCGTCACGATTCACAAGGTCCTTCACCAGCATTCCACTCTATCTTTATGACATAATCCACCTCCACTCCCTACACCATGTATTACATTCAGCCCATGCAAATCATCTCCACTTGCCTCCTGTCTCCCGTGCTCCACTAGAGCTGACCCACCACTCTGCCTTTTACTAACTTGGTTCCTCCTTTTGAAATGTCCCTGCCCTCCATCATGAACAATCCCTTCCTCTATTTAAATTACTTCTCAAAACGCTCCTCTTAGAGAAAGCATTTGATCTCCCACTCTCTGACCAATGTTCCTTCTAAGTAGCTTGAAGCTGCTCTGGAGTCCCCTGCCAGTGGGGGGAGATGCAAAGCGATTGTGTTTAAGATCATGCGGCATAGGCAGATCCTGATGGCAGGATCACTTTGCACCTTCCCCCACTGGCAGGAATGGGGCTTAGAGGGAGCAGTGTCCCTGACCCTCTCCCCCCTTGATCTGCAGCTCCCTTCCTTGCTCTCCTGCCTCTGAGTTTTGACTTTCCTTTCCTATCTACATTTATGGAGTTCCTTTTTCTTTCTTTCCCTCCATGCTTTTATTGTACGCCACTCTGATGCATTTATACAAGATGGTTAATCATATGAAATAAACACTAACATGTATAATTGCTGACAAGGAGATATTAACTATTCTTTATAAGATATGGGAGAAGGAGTGTGAAGTTTCATTGGAATTTGCCATTCTTCTAGGTGGATTTGGAGTATTTTTATTTATTTATTTAAAGGGATTTGTATCCCACCTTATCCTAATATCAAGGCGGCTATTTATAGATTGCCACCTGCTACTGAGTGCCCCACTATTGAAGAGGAGGTGTATAATTATGGTTTGCCTCCTCTACCAAGTGTCCTACTAATACAAAAAGAAAGGTATATGTGAAAGGCCAGTTTACAATAATACCATTTGTTAAACTATTACAAGAAACTGGATTTAGCTCATGCCTTTTCTCAGTTACATTTAGGTACATAGGGATTTTCCTGTTCCTGGAAGGCTTACAATCTAAGCCAGTACCTGAGGCAATAGAGGATTAAGTGACTTGTCCAAGATCGCAAGGAGCCATAGGACATGACATCTCCCAATCGAGGATAAAATTGGTACTATAGATTTAATGAGTGGAGAAAAAGTAAGTTTCTTAACTGAAGAAATGTACCTGAAGAATGTGTGTCTCTGATCTAGAGACTTTATTGGGGGACAATGATTCTCATGTTACAACTTGTGTTTCTGTCTAGGATGGGAGACTTGGGATACTTGTTTGTAATGCAAGTGGATTCTGACATCAGGTCAAGGAACGTGATTTTGTAGCCAAGAAAAATGATTTCAGAGATCACTGTGTTTTATTTGCAACCTGCAAGAAACACACATGTGATCCCACTACTGGTGTGAGAGACTGAGTTTCCATCCTGATACACATGAGTGCATAGAAACTTCTGAACTACTAAATTATTACTGGTTGTGACAATTTTTCTGAAAAAAGGGTTTTTTTTTTAACCTAGAGATGACTGAAGCATCCTAGGCCACGTGCTCACTGCAGTTATCTTATACATTAAGTAATGGTGCTTATTCTAAAACAGAAGAAACAACTGAATGTAAATAGAAAGGAGACTGTAACTTGGTTCCTTTCCAGAGGCAGGTTCTCTGCTGGATGCATACCTGCTAAGAACACGCCTTAGCTGCTCCCTGGCACTGAAGCAATACAGGAGCACTGGAAAAAATGGCTTCACTGTATGGATCACCATGTTTTCACCCAAAGAGGGGGAGAGAGTCTGAGACTACTTGGATAGCCTTGCTTTGAGCAGCAGCACCATCCAGTGTCCCTACTAAATACCTATAATATAGTTGGGCAGTGATCTAATATTTTCCAGAACAGGGGAGTATAATTTTTGCCCGGTTATATCATGCTTGGAAAAGATCCTCTGGGAGGAAAGTCCAAGTGATATATAAACTACTACCAAAGGCAGATATCTGTCCTTTGGCATCTAGATGCTGTACAATGAGGAGAGAGTGAGCAGTTTACCCTTAGGGGTAGCTGTCGGTGGCCAGTTCTAGCTCTCTCTATATAACCAGGGAACCGCAGGCATTGGAGAAGCAGAGGAGAAATCAGGAGAAAAGGAGGTTGTTTTGAACTCAAACCTGTATCTTAAACTCTTGAGTGACTGTGCAAAACCTGTCAGCACCCCCTGGCTCATTAACAGAGAAGTTCTGCCTATGCAAAGAACAAAAGAGCCACAGAATCCAAGGAAGAAGAATCCAAAAAGTACATCAACATTTCAGCAACCCAGCATCAGCAGAGCCAGTATCACCAGCAGTGCAGTATTGGGAACCTACATTTACAGAAGCCACCAGCTCTAAGAAAGAGAGGAACACTAGAGGTTCAGCAGAGACCAGTGCTACCAGAGCCAGGAGCAAACTCAGGAACAGTAGTGGGGGTCTGCACTTGTTAATACTATATTTATATTTAATACTATATTTACTGGGACCATACTGGTCTTTATCTGCCATCATTTACTATGTTATGTCACTATGTTATATCTTTCAGTATACCTGGAGTTGGTGGCTTATACAAGAAAGAGATTCCTACTCAGAGTAAAAAGTAATACAAGTGGAGTGGTTGAGCAGCTTGAGTGATCCAACCCAGCAATAGGAGGAGACCACTTAAAGGCAGCCACCAAAAAATATAACTAAGTAAAATGAGAGACAAGCAATCCATTACCTATTTTAAGGGAAGGAAGGAGGAGATAACGCCTTTTAATATATGTCTATTCCTAATGTTCTGCCAGTCCTAATTTTTGATATTGTTATCAGATACCCTAATTTGTTTACAAAATCCTTTGGTTCAGAACACACAATCTGGACTGGACTTAACTATTTTGAGAAGGGAAGAAGTGAGAGTGGAGTGTAAATTTCAAGGCCAGCCAGTATATACTAATCCCATTCAATGAACCCTATAATTAAACTCCAAGATTAGCTCCTGAAAGATTAACACTCTTGGGCTGGTGTGACCACCGTCTGCTATGCAACAAAAAGGACTGCTGTAGAGACTACCCACATGAAGGGGGGATTGCATTTATCAAGGAATATCTTTTCATGTCTACTTTTTAGGCATAGCCAAACCACATCCCTACCATGATCCCATCATTCCCTATTTACTTCTGTGTATCTAGGAGGTTCTACCTATAATTTAACTATAATCTGCCAATCCTACATTCTCAGTGGAGCACAATATAACATTTATAATAAAAACACAAACATAAACAAAATTCAAGAACAGACAAACAAAATACAGTTCTAAGTAACATTAAAAACTTTCCTAAAAACTGATGCCTTTAGCAACCTTCCAAAATCAAGTACATCAACGAATTCACAAAGAGAACTTTGTAGCTGATTTCATAGCTGAGCACCCATAAATCAAAATGCACGATTTCTTCTCCTAAAATGTCTGGAAAAGTGAAGAGAAGGAGCCATCATCCAGACTGATAAAATGACAATGGTATGGCAGTTAACAAAGGAAGATTTACTCGTAAAAACGTAAATAAAATGCATACAACTCTATACGGTATCCAGTATACCACCAGTAACCAGTGAGCCGGTGAGATATGATCTGAATGGTTAGCACCTGAAGCAGGTTGTGCTGCCACATTTTGTGTTAACTGTAGTGCCTGCATATAACAGGCAGGCAGTGCAAGATACAATTCATTACAATAGCCCATTGGCGTCAATGCCAATGATTGAAGGATAATTCTAAAAATGTAAGGGCGTGGGCTGGGTCCCAGCGCCCGCGGCTAACTGGATGCCCAGCGCGATGCGGGACCCGGTGCGCGCCTCGTAAAATTAAAAAAAAAAAAAAAAAAGCAGAAAGCCGGTAGGCTAAAAAGGGGGGGGGGAGTGAGAGGGAGGAGGAGCCTCGGGGCTGAGTTGGGGCGGAGAGGCAGCTAATTGGATCCCCCACCGGAGTGCGCTCGTGGGGATCCGTCTGCGTGCATGCGCCCATGCCCAGAGCCGTTTGAAAGTCGGGCTGGCAAGGCGTACGCATGAGCGGCTAGCGGGATCCGGTTGGTGTTTTCGGCGGTTGAGGCCCTTGCTTCGGGAGCGCGGCGGTCCAGCGGAGTACGAGTCGGAGCACGTAGGAAACGGCGCCCGTGGAAGTCAGTGGTGCAGGCGAGTGTGAGCTTCGCGGCCGGTTGGTGGGAGCGTGGGGGGGGGGGTGTCTAACGGCGTCAGGGGAGCAGTGTCCAGATTGATGCGGGACTGCCTTAACAGCGAAAGAAGTGCTCAGAACTAGATAACTAAATAGATAAATAGCCACTTAGTGAATAGGGGGAGACTGCGAGTCTGCCTGTAAAGGGGGAAGGGTGGGGGGAATTTCCTGGACCATCTGCATTATCATCTTTGGGCCTCGATGCCAGCATGTAAGGCGGGCCGAGGGGGTGGGGTTACAAGGGCTGCGAGGAGTGGGTCAAGAGGCAGTCGTGGGGGGCCGGAGCGCGCAGGTGAGCCCAGGGGGGGTCAGAGAGGATGCTCTGTGACCCGGGATGTCCATGCAGCCAGGGGGAGGGCAAGGGGTCTGCCTAGGTTGCGCGGCAGGTCCTCTGGAGAGGGCCCTGTGGTTCGGGGGGGCCATGAGCGCCGTGAGCGGGCTAGACGTGGTGCAGCTAGAGTGCGGGGTTTAATTGAGCCCGCAGCGTCTGCCCAGGAGGGTGGCTTGGGTGTCTCAGGGGGGGCTTTGCCAGCAGCTGTGGGAGTGGGTATGGGGGACGGGGGGCAGGGAGCACTTGCTACTGTTTTCGCTCCTCTGGGTCCACAGGAGCGCGCCGGGGTTGGGCTGGGATCTGGCCCTGGCAGCAGTTATACTTTGGGTGGAGGCAGTGTGGCCCCTGGGATGCGTCCCTCCCCATGGTTTGGTCCGGTCGGGACGCCAGGAGGTGGGTCTGGAGGTCCGGTCACCGAGTGGGAGCGGTGGGTGAGTGGGGGCCAGGGACCTTCGGGGACCGAGTGGGCGGGGGCATGGCAGCCTGCTTGGTCTGCTGGGTTTTCTCCTCCTGTTTTTTCTTTTCCTCCGCAGGTCCCGTATTTTGCTTCACCAGTAATGGCCAGCGGAACCAGCGGCAGGCGCCAGGAGAGCATGGAAGCCCAGCATGGTGCGGTGAGCAGTGGCGCGGAAGCAGAGAGGCGGGGCGGTTCAGAGCAGCCGTCGAGTGAAGACCCCACGCAGGAGATGGGTGCACCGGGGGGCATCAATGCCGCGGCGAGTGGTGAGTTGCCTTTAGACACGGGGGCTGTGGGCAAAGTGGGCGGGGATCGGGCCGAACGGAAGGGTAAGGCGGTATGGAAGAGGAAGCACTCGTGTAGGAGGAGGAGGGGGTCCGACTCATCGTCCTCTTCGTCTTCTGTGTCATCTAGTTCGTCCTCGGTGGGGAGTGGTAACGGGCCGGAAGTTGGTGGAGGGGGGGCTCCCGGGGATCCCAGAGCGTTGTTAATTTATCGGAATTGTGGGAAGGTGTGCCAAAGAAATTGAGGCGCAAAATACATAAGCGTAAGTATATTGATATTTTCTGATTGTTGGAGGGGCGTAAGCGTTCGGGAGAGAGCAGGAAGAAGCGTAAGGAGGATGAGAAAGCGGGCAGGGTACAGAAAGTGTCTCGAATGGTGGTCAATTGGGTTCGGGCATTTTTGCGTTTGGCTAGCGTATGGGGTCAGCATCGTCCGGGTCATTATGGCATGTTGCTGGCGTACGCGGATGCCATTCTCGAAGCTTCACAGACTCATGATGGGTGGGCCTGGTTGAATTACGACGAAACGTTTTGTGATAAGATGGAGGAGAACAAGTCGCTAACATGGGCCACGCAGGATATCAATTTGTGGCTCACCCAAATGTCGGTGAGGTTGGGAGCGGCGGGGGTGCAGAGCAGAGGCGGTTCGGCCCCTATGCCAGGTCTGAGTCGTTCCTTTCATGGGGGAATCGTAGCTCCGGGCAGCGGACCTGCGAGCCAGTTTGGGGATGTGTGCTGGCGATTCAACCGGTCAGCGTGCCCATTCCCGGACTGTAAATTCCGTCACGCGTGCTCGGCCTATGGTGGTGGACATTCGGCAGCAAAGTGCCTTAAAAAAAGCTCCATCTCTCCCGTCCTTATCTTCCCTTAAGCCAGGGGGGGCGTTTGACGTTGCGCCCACTCCAATCAATGTCGAGGCATTGAGGGTATGGCTACGGGATTATCCGAGGCAGAACATTAAAAGAATGTTACTGTTGGGTTTCCAGTTTGGGTTTGTTATACCGGTCGGGGGGCGGGTGGCGGCTTCGGCATCGAGGAATTCGCCCTCTGTGAGGAGGTATGCAGCGATAGCGCAGAAGAAAGTGGCCGTGGAGTTGCAGTTGGGCAGGGTGGCTGGCCCGTTTCTGCACCCGCCGTATAAGGATTTTGTAGTCTCGCCGGTTGGGATCATACCGAAGAAGGAGCCGGGAAAGTTTCGTATGATCCATAATTTGTCTTTTCCGATAGGTGCCTCTGTTAATGATCACATACCTCGTGAGTGGTGTACGGTACGCTATTCCTCGTTTGACAAGGCCGAGGAGCTTCTGCGGAGGGCCGGTTCCGGAGCGTTGATGGCGAAGGTGGACATAGAGTCGGCATTTTGTTTGTTACCAGTTCACCCCTCGGCTTTTCGTTTGTTAGGATTTCACTTGTTCGGTTCCTTTTATTTCGATAAATGCATGCCGATGGGCTGCGCTGTTTCGTGTGCCTACTTTGAAAGATTCAGCACCTTTTTGCAATGGGCCGTGACTCGTCTGGTGGGCCGGTCCGAAGTGGTCCACTATCTGGACGATTTTTTGTTTGTGGGTTCAAGCGGCTCGGCGACTTGTCAGGAGCTGTTGGATGGTTTTGAGGTACTCGCAAGTCAACTGGGGGTGCCGCTAGCTGCAGAGAAGACTGTTGTGCCGTGTTCCAGGCTCACCTTTTTGGGTATTGAGTTAGATTCGGAGCACATGGTGGCCCGTTTGCCGTTTGAGAAGGTAGTTAAGTTACGGGTCTTGGTGGCGAATACCTTGGCCTCTTCGAAATCTACTTTGAAGGAGATGCAGGCCTTAATCGGTTCCTTGAATTTTGCCTGTAAAGTTATTCCGATGGGGCGGGTGTTTATGCGTCATTTGTCAGCTGCCACGGTTGGGCTAAAGAGGCCACATCATCGTGTACGGCTTTCCAGAACGGTCCGGGAGGATTTAAAAGTCTGGGACGTCTTTTTGAGGGAGTTCAATGGGACGTCGGTGATAAGGGAGGCGGACTGTTCCAGTGATGCTTTGCAGCTATATACCGATGCGGCGGGTGGCGTCGGTTTGGGTATATACTTTGGGGGTGCGTGGTGCGCAGACCAGTGGCCGGCGGAGTGGCAAGCGGCTGGGCTATTACGGAACATAACCTTCTTGGAGTTATTCCCGATGCTGGTAGCAGTGGAGTTGTGGCCGGACAGATTACGAAATCGCAGGCTTACGTGGTGGTGTGACAATGAAGCGGTAGTCAGCGTGGTGAATCGTTACACTCCACGATGTCTTCAAGTGGCGTCATTGATGCGAGCTATAGTTCTGGGCTGTTTGCGCTTAAACTTGGTATTGAAGGCTAGGCACATTCCGGGGCATACTAACCAAATCGCTGATGCTCTTTCCCGTCTACAGTTGGACCGGTTCTGGCAGTTGGCTCCAGAGGCGGATGCGGAAGGACGTGCGGTCCCTTGGAGATTGTGGAACAGTGGCCTGTCAAAATGAGGGATCTACTCCGATGTTCTGTGGCCAAGAGGACCTGGGATTCATATCAGAGAGGCTGCCGGATTGTGGTAGCTTTTTTGTGGGATTGTGGGTGGCGAGCGGGCGTGGTTCCGAATCGCTTTCTTGGGCAGTACATAGTTAAGGCGAGAGCCCAGGGGTGGTCTAGGGCAGCGGTTAAGGGGCATGTCACTGGTTTTGTGTTCTTTGCGCGGGCGGTGGGCTGGGGAGACCCGGGCGACGGGTATCTGGTGCGGAGGCTACTTCGCGGGTGGGAGCGTTTTTGTCCGACACCGCCCGATGGCCGCCTCCCGATTACGCACGACATGCTCGTGAGACTGTGTGCCGAGTTACCAAAGGTCGCAGCTTCTCCTTACGAGGCGGTTCTTTTCCGTGCGGTGTTCACTTTGGCTTTCTTTGGGGCGTTCAGAGTGGGGGAGCTAGTGGCGGATTCCCAAAAGGCAGGGGTGGGTGCCTGCTTGCTTCACCAGCATATTCAGCTTGAGTTCGGGCAAGTCCGGGTGCTATTAGCAAAATCTAAGACGGACCAGCATGGCCGCGGTCTTTGGGTGCTTCTCCGGGCTATAGAGTCCCCCTCCTGCCCAGTGGCTGCGATGCGTGAGTTTTTGTTGCTTCGTCCGGGGATTGAGGGGGGCCTCTTTATACACGTGAACGGGCAGTTGTTGACGTGGTTCCAAGTGATGGCGGTTTTACGGATGGTTTTAGGTCAGCTGGGCTTGGACCCGATGCAATTCTCACCTCATTCTTTTCGCATCGGGGCTGCCACCAGTGCGGCCGCATTGGGGCTTGAGAGCGGGCACATACAAAGGATAGGCAGATGGCGGTCTCGGGCATTTCATGGATACGTGCGTCTCTGAATCACTGTGGGGGTACTCAGGGGGGGGGCTTAATTAACTGTTTGTTTCTTTTTCAGGTGGGGGACTTACTGTACGGGAAATTTGGCTGATTGGGCACTCCTTCGTGTTCTGGGCTGGACGGCGAGCTGATGTGCGGCCAATTGGAACCAATTTTGGCCTCGATCCAATGGTGGGGTCCGTTTCATGGCTGGGTGTGTGCGGTCTGCGGTGGACGCAGCTCCTGCCCTTGCTTCATCACCAGCTGCAGCTCGGAAAACAGCCGGCGGTCGTCCTGATTCACCTGGGAGGCAACGAAGTCTCTACATGGACTTGCAAGCAGCTGATTAATGCGGCTAAGAGGGATTTGACGGTGGTGCTGCAGTGGTGGGAAAGGGTGTTTTTGATATGGTCGGATATTATCCCTCGCCCGGCTTGCTGGGGGCAGAGGCGGTGGTCTCGAGGCCTCATAAAAATTAATTGGCAAGTGGGGCGGTGGGTGTCCGAAATGGGGGGCTATCAAGTGCAACATACATGGGCTGAGGTCCGCTGTGCTGGTCTGTATAGAAGTGATGGGGTCCATTTATCCCCTGTTGGGATGGACTTATTGCTTAACGACTGGCAGGAGGCACTCGAGGTGATAGTGCAGGGCAATGGCGCTGGTCACAGCTTGGCAAAAAGGGGGGGCGGCACAGGCTCCTAAGTGGGCCTGTGCCGGTGGCGGGATCCCGGAGGTTTACGGGGTCCGGAGCTGTAAGCCTTTTGGGGCGAGGGTGGGGTGCCCTCTACCCGGTTAAACCCTGGCAGACTTGTGCTACTGGGACGGCCAAGTCGGAGAAGGGTGGCAGGCGATTGGCCGGTGGCTTCATCCGGCTGGGGCGGGCCGAGGTCACCTTGCTAGTCATATGGCTGGTGACTGATCGCCCCGCGGGGTATGGGTACAGTTGATGATTATTGTTATGAGTGTTTAACAGTTGGATTGCTATTCAATAAAGCTGTGACCAGTTGAAGCCATTTCCAGTCTCTGGTGAGTTTGTGGGTGGCATGGAGGGTGAAGAGGAGTTAGTGGCGCAGGGCATAAAGTTAGGGGGTGGTGGGATAATTATGGGCGAGCTTCGTGTCCGGCTATCCGGTTACTGCTGTTTCTATATGTATTCTATCTAGACATGCTAATGTGGCCATTTATACATCAATAGACATCTAAAATCTTAATCTCAATAAGAAAACCTCCCAAAACATTTTTGATGTTGACTCTAGCAATAGTACCACAATACTAATGTAGGGATGAAGGCAGTCATTTTGGATGCTTTGATTGCTGGGGCAAGCACACAGGAGGATTATACCTGCCCCAATGACCACTAGAGACCAGACATGGCCCCAGTAAGACCTGGGGAGAACTCAGTGAGGTAGGGGGTGGTGGGCCTTAGGACTGTGTGTGCAGGAGAAGGCATGTTTAGAGGAGTGTAGTTGTGTGTGTGTTTGTCTTCGCTGTTCTTTCCCTTTCTGGAAAGGATACCTGAAGGAGGGCAGCTCAGGGGCAGGGTAGTGATCAGAAGGTGGGCTTATGATGTGGGGTGTGAGATTAGTAGGAGGGAGTGATACAATGATGCTGGAGGTTGTGATTGGGGGATTGGGAAGATGACTGCCGCAGCCAAACAACATGTCTGCCGTTAAGTGCAACAGCACTATCAGCAGTCGTGATAGCTAGCGTGCCGCAACATACCATGCGCTAGCTGTCATTGGCCACCACACCCACTCTCTGCACCACTCCTGCACTGCTTGCTTTAGTGTAGAGCAGCTGTTACCATGGGGTTAAAACAAATGGTCTTACCGCACTTTAGTAAACACGCCCATAATGTGAATTAATCGATTTAACATACAGCGCATTAACCTGTGAATTAATGCATACTAAATCAATTTGCAAGTGTTAAAAGTCCTAAGATTGCTAACAATGTTTTTAGTAAAATAAATGTGTGACACAAACAAAAAACAACCAATATTAGGAAAAAAGCTCAACTAAACAGAAAAATTGTGTCCCTATGCCTACCCACGCCTTGCATTCCATTAGTACTAGAGCATAAGATTTTATTTCCCAATTTTGCCATTTCTTTCTAGCTTTTACTTGGGTTTTTCCCTCCTCAATTCAAAAATTCTAAGAAATGTAAATCTCTGGGTGCAATTACAAAAGAAGCAGCTTCACTATAATTTACAGCCCTTAAAAACAATTCTTAATCTAATTCAACTGCACCTTCAAGCTTGGGAAAATTGCCCTTGGCATGATCAGCATTGCATGGCAAACAAACCTTGTGCTACAGGCTAGAAAGTAACAAATGGTTACTTACTGGAGGCACAGCCTTTCATATGGAAGTCATTTGTTTTATTCATTTAATTACTCTGTAAAACTTTGAAGAATTTGAATGCAGAAACATTCTGACTCTAATTCATTTGCTTGTTTGCTTCGTCTAGTCGCTGAATGCCAAAGAGACTATCATGCGAGTTTTCCAAATGAATGAGGAGCTTTTTTTTAACGTGAACAAGCAGTTAAAATGACTATTGGAATTACTGAGAAAAATTCACATCATTATAAAATAAAACAATTCTATATGAAATGCTTTACAAATATCGTAAGTCTATTCCTATGGACTCTCTAATATTATGTTTACATTTTTCTTTTTTTTTTCTAAACACACAGGACCACTATATTTCTTTTATGAATAGACCAGGAGATTGGAATCATACATTTTGCTTGACATTCTAATTAAAGTTCCTGAAATCAATTTACATTAGTTGTTTTCTTCTTGAACAGTGCCAGTCACTAGCAACTATTGGTCAGCTGCAGATGCGTGTTCTCGATTGAAGAAAATCCTATAGAAACTAATGTTCTAGCCCACAGCTAAGACTTTTTTAGGGGATGATTTTATAACAGAGCACTTACATTCAAGTTTAAAAAAGGCACCTGTTTTAAGCATATTATAAAACAGGCACCCAGTGCAAGCTCCAATAGTGCATACATCCTTAAAAAATGTGTAAATGTCTGCTTCTACTCAATGAGGTATGTTTACTAGCGCATACAAACTATTAGCGAGGGGTTTAGCCATGCTCCGAGTTAATGTGGGCAACCATGCTAAAATCCCAGCGCTAATCAAGTAGCGAGCAGTTCAGCAGGAACTGGGTAGAGTGCAATCGGGCAGGGACTGGGAAAGTTATGGGCAGGATATGGGAATGGAAGGCGCTCAGTGGTTAGCACAGGCATTTTGGGCACACGCTAACCAAGGGGGTAGCTGTTAGTGCATGTGCACATAACATCACCTCAACAGGTGCCATGCGTTAGAGGGCAGGGAGATGGATGCACATGCCCCTCAAAGTTAGCATAGGTGCATGATTTCACAAACGTGGACTTTCCCGATATGAACATCTGTGGGGGCATCTACATAGACATCCAGAATAGTATTCCAGATCAGGGATGTCTAGGAATAGCCTAATGGTTAGAGTAGCGGGCCAGGACCAGGGTTCAAATATCACTGCTGCTATCGCTGTGATTGTGCAGTGTGCTGAGGACGGTGACGTGCCACCTTTTCAACACTGTTTGAATGTTTTACAGCCCAAATAAGCACTGGAGCAGGTCTAAACTTGAAATCAAGCTGGGACGTCTAAGTCTATTGCACTGTCCTAGACATGCCTCCACCATACCCCTTTCCTATTTGGACGTCCCTGCACTGGAGATGTCTTAAAAAGCTACCCTGTAAAATGGCTCTAGAGATATCTTTGTGATTTGGAAGTCTGCATGCACGTCTTTTAAAATGACCCTCATAAGCACCCATGTGTCTTTATATAATGTTATCCTATACTGCAGAAACTGCATGTAAATTAAAATGTTTTATATTATCTTGTGAGCTCTACTTGTGCTCCGCCAAGACCTTGTCCCTGGCTATATCTACCAAAAGTACATACCATCACGTTAAGACGTCTACTTTTACACCCATTAGAATTTTATGTGCATATGTGGCCACAAACCTGCAAAAATGATTTCATAAAAAGCCCCCTAGATTTATGCACAAACAATGTAAATCTAGGCATTTTAGCCATATATGCCTATAAATGGGCATTTATGAACTTAACTGATGTGGTCACTGTTCTGAAAGGGCATGCATACATTCCCTGTAGGCATGCACAGTGGTGGAGTTTAGGCAGAGCATTGGTGGAGGGCACAAGTACATATATAAATTACAAAATACTATAATTTACCCGCGTTCCTTACAAATTTAGGAGTGGGCCTTAGAGTTGCTGTAACTGATCGTGTCTGAAACTCACATGTTTTTAGATACTTATGCTAGTATTTTATAAAGTAAATTGTGCATGTGCTTAACTTTATATATGTGGTGTGACACAGGCATACAGCATCATAAAAGGAAATGAATTAGAGAAGAAAGCCAACCCTGCAACTTCATTAACTGCAGGTTTCATCTGCATCATCTGTGGTCTCATCAATGGATAGAAATAAACGTAGTCATAGGAATTGCTGAAAACTCACAAAAGATTCTATCATGCAAATGTTCAAAAACAGTAGGTTAGTTCACAACAAAAATAATAAAAGCATAAGAATATTAGAAATAAATGTAAAGAATGTGCTTTCATTTCAAGGAAAAATGAATGAAATTTTGCCCAATTTCATATTCAAATAATATCAGCAATCAACCAGTGCTCCCTCTCACCCCCCAAAAAGCCTATGCCATCAATATTTAAAGTAAGTCCATACACAGGCTTGTCATAATCCCAAGACCTCCCAAGGTCCCGAAAGTGATCCTTAATTGCTTCTAGGCTGGTATTTGAAAATTTGCTGACTTGAGACCAGAACCATTTCAAGTTGCTGATATACAGCAAAACAGAGCTGTCTGTATTATTTTGTTACATGGCCAGTACAATTTTCCAGTACCAGACTGGCTGGATGGGAACGATCTGGGATCACTCCTACAGCTGAAGGTAATGAAAAAGCATCAGGGGTGGTGTATTTTGCAGATCTTGGCATGTTTTTTATTTCATTTTTAATTTAGTTTCTTTTTTATTTGGAGGAGGAAGGATAATTTTAAAAGATATTTCAGCAAAAATGTACTACACGCATAAATAGTCTTCCAAGAGAAAGACCAGTTGGTGCTACCCTGTGAGAAGCCCGTGGTGAGAGCGGGGGTAAGTGCTGGTGTGGAAGATGATTTTCACATTTTATTGGCAAATCCTGATAGATCCTCTTATTGCGGAGTGGAAAGTCCTCCTCTCTGGTAACATTTGTTAGCACCGGAGGTCATAAGAGTGTGGGAGGCTGTAATCATACAGTCCTGGGCATGTGACCATGGGTATACAACCAAAGAAGCCCTTTCAGAGCTACCTTGATAATTTTTTAGAATTGTTGTGAATACTGTTGCCTCTTGGGTGAGAAATGCATGGGTCTTTCCCTTTGACTGGTGTTTTATATGAGCTTGGCTGGATCTGCGGGAATCTTAATGAAGAGCTATATACCTGGAATGGATAAGCAGAACTGGGAAATAAAAGAGTGTTGACGCTGAGACTTTGCAAGACGTTTATGCTATGGACTTCTTTATCATCAGTGGGGGACTTCCAGTGGATGTTTCAAGAGCAACTTTACCATCTGTGACTATGCTGAATCCAGGACTAGAGACCTTTGAGCTATTGCCCACTCTCCACCCACACTACACCACTAGGAAGTCGATGCAAACAGCAAGAGATTGGTGGTAATGAAGAGTTGCCACTTCAAGAAGTCCCAGATAGAAGGAATTTTGAGACATCTTATAATCTGGCTCTGTATGTTAGTATGTGTGGCAAGTTGGAGGATGGGAAAATTTTATTAGAGAGAGATTCCTTACCCTTACTGGGGCAACAGAGGCTTTATCCTTTACAACTGAAAGTTATTCAACCAGTTTGCTTTCTGGAAAGGGTTACTGGAGGAAGGGGTTAATCCCATTTCACTGAGGAATGTCTCTAATATAAATCTCTGGAGGCCACACTTACTGATTATCGACCTAGATGTGTAAATGCTCTGGAGGCACCTCATCAAAGTTTGTAATCCAAGATAGGGTCACTGAGAACTGCTATGCTGTGGTTCAAGAAGAAAAGAAAAAAAAAGATCTAGAAGCAGATACTTCATTGATTAAGTGGAATACTGTCTCGTCTAATAAAGTGTCTCTTAGTGGTGATTTTGAACCTGCCCATTGACCCAACCCAGAGTTGCCTGCCTTTGTCTCTGCTGTGCCTCTCAACTGTTTGGCCCCACCCACTGACCTGACCCAGAGGTGATGCATGAGCTTTCTTTTTAAAATCAGAAGAGTTTTCCAGTGGCATATCTACATAGTGTGCTCCTTTGTGCACTTTCTGAGGGTGCCTGTTATGTTTTGGGCTAACCTTTTTTTGTTTGTGGTTTTAGTTGCCATAATACGCAACTCGTACCAGATTCAGATTCATAGGGGCAATTGTCCCCCTCTTACATTAGCTTCATCCTTGCCACTTCAGATAAGGAATTCAAATCTCTTCACTCCTGTTTGGACACTTATGGGCCTCTATGCCTATGCCAGAGCCTTCATTTTGGGTTTCTCAATGTGTGGTCTATGCATAATAAGTATCATGTTATAGATGACACTTTTCTGGCTCTGTATTTAGATATTTTTTGTTTAACAGAAACCTGGCTAGCTGATATGGACCAGTATTATCTCAATGCTACTAGCCCACTGGGCTGCCACTACATCTGCAGTAATTGCCACCAGCGGTGCAAGGATGGTCTTGCTATTCTTATGAAGGACCATGTTTCTGTTCTTTCCACTAAAAGCTTTCCTTCATCAGCTTTTGGGGGTCTCTGTATAAGGCTTCATGGCTCTCCTCCACTTGACATTTTATTGATATATCAGCTTCCGCCAGTCTCTCTGATTTGCATTCCGCTCTGTATAATGCAGTTTCTTTACAGCTTCTGGAACCTTCTACTTTCATCTTATTGGGAGATTTTAATGTTCACATCTCTGACTGGACATGTGTGCTTACACATGGCTTTTTGCAATTTTATTTTTTTAATTTTATTTTAATGCAACTTTCTACAAATTACACTAGGAAAAACTCTTCTACAAATATGAAAGTTACCGTGATGGGCACATTACACCATTCTTAAACAAGAAAATCACTATATATAATAGAAATCAAGAAATTAGTACCCATACACTAGTCTTGAAGGACTAGAAAAGGGGACTGTTACTTCTGGAGAGAGATCTGCAATTGTGAGTATATACTTCTGGGAATTTTCTAAAAGGAATTCTTTGTATCAAAGCTAATTAATCTGAGAACCCACTATTTTTTGTTAAATCAGTCAGGGCCTAGTAGCAGCAGTTTAAGTTTAAATTTAAAACACAGAAGAGAGCTTTCTGGTTACATTTCATACCCAGCAGAGAGCTTGTAGTTTACATTTAATAGTCACTCAGGGCCTAGTATCAGCAAAGTACTTTTAGTTTAAATTTAAAACAAAGAAGAGAGCTTTCTGGTTAAATCTGGAACCCAGCAGAGAGCTTGTAGTTTAAATTTAATAGTCATTCAGGGCCTAGCATAAGCAAAGTACTTTTAGTTTAAATTTAAAACACAGAAGAGAGCTTTCTGGTTATATTTGGAATGCAGCAGAGTGTTTGTAGTTTAAATTTAATAGTCACTCAGGGCCTAGCATCAGCAAAGTACTTTTAGTTTAAATTTAAACCACAGAAGAGAGCTTTCTGGTTAAATTTAGAACCCAGCAGAGAGCTTGTGGTTTAAATTTCATAATAAGTTACAGCCTAGCAGCAGCAAAGAGCTATAATTTAAATCAAATCAGAATATAGCTTAGCACAAAAGGCAAAACAGGGTCAGTACTCTTTGAGCAACAAATAAAGTCTTCTAGAGACCTTTACAAAGAGGCCTTCTACCTAGGGGGCAAGAGACCTGTGAAACATTTTCAATAGGTGTTAACACCAGGTGGCAGGTCAAAAGGACATTTTGAAAGACTCCTTCTATCCAAGCAAGGACTGTTAATCACCCAGGAAGTTGGTCACAGATTACCTCAGCAGCACAGGACAGGGGACTGTGTAGCAGCCCTCTTTTAATAAGTGGCATTTACCTCCCTCCCTCCCCAACACCCACCCATCCCTGGGATAATCGTAGCTTTATAGGTACATACACATCTTAAAGGAAAGGAGGGGCTCTCAGGTGAAGCTCGTTATCCAAATCAGTCATACACTAAGGGCCTGAGATTAATTAAGCTTCAGGTAAACAAGGCATATTAAACATATTAGGTACAGTTTTATTAGTATACATAGCAACCCTTAGTAAGTAAAGAACTTAGATATAAACACAGGCTTAAAACGAAGAAGCAGACAGCAGTCCAGCAGCGAGATGGGGGCTTTCTAGTCTTTTGCATTGAGTGTCATTTTCTCCCAGTTGGTGAGAGGTCTTACGTGTGCACTAGGTGCAAGGAGCTCTTTGCTCTCAGGGAATGAGTCCGTTCTCTAGAGGCTAGAGTAGCAGATTTGGAAAACATAAGAAAGACAGAGAGGTACATAGACAACATCTACAGGGATATAGTCCTGAAGTCCCACCTTCAGTCTGGCAGCACCCCTGTTGCCATGGAGAAGAGAGGTCACGTGACAGGAGAGCATTACCCTGGTGTGGCAGGAATTGATCCCGTAACTAGGGCCTGTCCTCCAGGTTATGTAAAACCCTCTCGCACTGAGGAAGTTTCTCCAGGGCCATGTGCCCATGAGGGAAGGGTTAGGACAGACGTTATAGTTGGTGATTTGATCATTAGGCATGTAGATAGCTGGCTGGCTGGTGGACGTGAGGATCGCCTGGTAACATGCCTGCCTGGTGCAAAGGTAGCGGACCTCACGCACCACCTAGATAAGGTCTTAGATAGTGCTGGGGAAGAGTCTGCTGTCTTGGTACATGTCGGTACCAATGACATAGTAAAATGTGGTAGGGAGGTTCTGGAGGCTAAATTTAGGCTTTTAGGTAGGAAGTTGAAATCCAGAACTTCCAGAACTTCCAGGGTAGCATTCTCCGAAATGCTTCCCGTTCCAGGCGCAGGACCCAAAAGGCAGGCAGAGCTCCGGAGTCTCAATGTGTGGATGAGACAATGGTGCAGAGATGAGGGTTTTGGATTGGTTAGGAACTGGGGAACATTCTAGAGGAAAGGAGGAGCTCTTCTGAAGGGATGGGCTTAACCTTAACCGAGATGGAACCAAGCTGCTGGCATTAACCTTTAAAAAGGAGATAGATCAGCTTTTAAACTAGATAATAAGGGAAAGCCGACAATCGCCCAAGAGCGGATGTTTCGGAAGAATGTATCCTTGAAGGATACTACCAAAAGCAGAGAGATTCCAAAAAAGAGTAACATAGCTCAAATACACTAAAGTATGGAGCAGACAGAGCTGAAAGATCCCAAATTACCCTTGTCTACCAATAGCCAAATTAATATGAATAAAATACAGTCTCTAAAATGATTGTATGCAAATGCTAGAAGTCTAAAAAATAAGATGGGAGAGTTAGAATATATAGCACTAAATGAGAGATGGTGGAAGGAGGACTACCAGTGGGATACTGTGATACCTGGATACAAACTATATCGTAATGATAGAGCTGATCAAATTGGTGGAGGGGTTGCGCTCCATGTTAGAGAGGGCATTGAGTCAGAAAGGATTAAATTTTTGCAGGAAACAAAATTTGCTGTAGAATCTCTATGGATTGAAATTCCATGTAAAAAGGGGAAGGCGATGGCAGTGGAGGTGTACTATCGACCGCCTGGCGAGAATGAACAAATGGATGATGAAATGCTCAAAGAAATCAAGGAAGCTGACAAATGTTACAGCGCAGTAATAATAATGGGTGATTTCAATTACCCTGGTATTGACTGGGTCAGTGTCATGGCAGGACATGCTAGAAAGATAAAGTTCCTAGATGAAATAAATGACTGCTTCTTGGAGCAACTGGTTCATGAACCAACCAGAGGGAAGCCATATTAGACCTAATCCTTAGTGGAACACCAGATTTAGTGCAAGAGATAAGGGTGTTGGGGCCAGTTGGCAATAGTGATCATAGCATGATCGCATTTGATTTAATTAGTGGAGGAGGGATAGTAAGGAAATCCACAGTACTGCCTTTTAACTTTCGAAAGGGAGACTATGATAAAATGAGGAAAATAGTTAAGAAAAAACTAAAAGGAGTAGTTCCAAAGGTTAAAGACTTACGTCAAGCATGGGTGTTGTTAAAAAATACTATCTTGGAAGCCCAGACCAGCTGTATTCCACGCTTTAAGAAAAGTGGAAAGAAGTCCAAAAAACTGCCAGCATGGTTTAAAGGTGAGGTCAGAGAAGCTGTTGTTGCCAAAAAAGCATCTTTCAGGAAATGGAAAAAAGAGCCAAACGACGAAACCTGGAAACAGAACAAGCACTGGCAAGTCAAATGCCAGACATTGATAAGGCAGGCAAAGGGAGAATTTGAGAAGAAGCTTGCTGCAGAAGCAAAAACGCGAAATAAAGACATTTTCAAGTACATTTGTTGCAAAAAACCTGTGAGAGAATCTGTTGGTCTATTAGATGATAGAGGGGTTAAAGGGGCACTAAGATGCGACAAGGCAATAGCGGAGAGACTGAATGAGTTCTTTGCTTCGGTCTTTACTGAGGAAGATGTAGGGATGTTACCCATGACTGAAGTGGTATTTAAATGTGCGGAAGAATTGAAGGAAATATCGATACATCGGGAAGATGTATTACAACTATTAGATAAACTGAAGAGTAGCAAATCACCTGGGCCAGATGGTATACATCCAAGGGTGTTGAAAGAACTGAAATATGAGATTGCAGACCTGCTATTAGTAATCTGTGAACTATCATTAAAATCATCTCTAATACCTGAAGATTGGAGGATCGCCAATGTAACACCAATTTTTAAAAAGGGTTTTAGTGGTGATCCGGGAAACTACAGACTGGTAAGCCTGACGTCAATACCAGGAAAAATGGTAGAAACCATCATAAAGAATAAAATTACTCATCATGAAGATAGTCATGGCCTAATGGGAGACAGCCAACATGGCTTTAGACAAGGAAGATCTTGTCTTACTAATCTGGGTTTTTTTTTTGAAGGTGTGAGTAAACAGGTGGACAAAGGTGAGTCGGTTGATATAGTGTATCTGGACTTTCAGAAAGCCTTTGACAAGGTCCGTCATCAGAGACTTTTGCAAAACTAAAGAGTCTTGGGACAGGAGGCAGTGTACTACTGTGGATCAGGAACTGGTTAAAAGATAGAAAGCAGAGGGTAGGGCTAAATGGCCAATTTTCCCAATGGAGAAAGGTGAATAGTGGTGTACCCCAGGGATCTGTGCTGGGTCTGCTGCTTTTTGACATATTCATAAATGACCTGGAAAGTGGAATAACGAGTGAGGTTATCAAATTTGCAGATGACACAAAACTATTTAAAGTTGTTAAAACCCCCCAACCTCACTCTCGCTTGTCTCCCAACCTCACTCTCGCTTGTCTTCCCAACCTCACTCTCGCTTGTCTAAATGGCAGATGCTTAATGATTATGTACAATCTGCTCATTGCTCCAACATGCCTGTATAATGTGCACTCATCATGTTTCAGATCACCGTTAGGTTTTGTAACACAATAATGTATGTACACGCCCGCTTCGGGAATGATTAGTTTTCTAGAGAAGAAGCAGGGGGGAGGAGGGTGGCAGGGGTTTACTTTGGTGTATGTATAACACTTTATGTATCTGTCTTTTAGTTGTATGTCTTCCTTTTCCTTTGTTGTTATAAAACGAAAATAAAGAATTTAAAGTTGTTAAAACCCAAGATGATTGTGGAAAATTGCAAGAGGATCTTGATAAGTTGGAAGACTGGGCATCAAAATGGCAGATGAAATTTAATGTGGACAAGTGCAAAGTGATGCACCTAGGGAAGAACAACCCAAACTATGGTTACACAATGCAAGGTTCCACATTAGGAGTCACCACCCAGGAAAAAGATTTATGCGTCATTCTGGATAACATGTTAAAACCGTCGGCCCAGTGTGCAGCGGCGGCCAAGAGAGCAAATAGAATGCTAGTTATCATAAGGAAAGGAATGGAAAATAAAACAAAAGATATTATAATGCCTCTATATCGTTCCATGGTGAGACCGCACCTTGAATATTGTGTGAAATTCTGGTTGCCGTAACTTAAAAAGGAAATAGCGATATTAGAAAAGGTTCAGAGAAGAGCCACCAAAATGGTAAAGGGGATGGAAGGATACTCCTAAGAAGAAAGGCTAAAAAGGTTAGGGCTCTTTAACCTGGAAAAGAGATGACTGAGGGGAGATATGATAGAAGTCTATAAATTAATGAACGGAGTGGAACGGGTACATGCAATGAAGCTACAGGGTAAACTATTTAAGACTAATAAAAGAAAATATTTTTTCACTCAACGTGTAATCAAACTCTGGAATTTGTTATCGGAGGATGTAGTAAAGGCTGTTAGTGTAGCTGGGTTTAAAAAAGGCTTGGACAAGTTCCTGGAGGAAAGGTCCATAAACCATTATTAAGAAGGGACCCAGGATATCAATGCTTGACCCAGTACAAGCATTGTGGAACCTGTGTCTTTTGGGGGAAATTGCTAGGTACTGTGGTAAGGAAAGCTGTATAGAAGGGATGGAATGGGAAGAAAGTGAGACCTCTGCCTTTAAAAGCAGAGATCAACAGAGTTCCCATAGTAACCACAAGCCTCCGAGGCAGACTACAGCTAGTACTAAGCCACGCCCACTTAATGACGTTAGAGCTAGGTTGAGCCCTAACAGCTCTCACGTGTGCAGGGAGAAAGGCGTGGTGCCTAAGAAGCACCAGTTTAAAACTGCTTCAGTGTTTGAGAAAGAGGGAGAAGAGGAAGGCGAGAAGCAAAGCAGGTAGCAGCAGATACGAGCAGTGCTGCAGGCAATGAGGGATGCAGGCTTGACCCTAAATCCGGCAAAGTGCGTGTTTGGCAGCCAAGAGGTGAAGTACCTGGGTCACTTGGTTGGACACAGTACGGTGAAGCCCTTATTGAATAAGGTCGAAAGTGTGAAGGCTTTTCCCCGGCCCACCAGCAAGAAGCAACTGCGCAGTTTCCTTGGCTTGGTGGGATATTACCGGCGATTTATATCACACTTCGCGGAAAAGAGCGCACCTTTGTCGGATATGCTCAAGAAAAATATGCCGAATCAACTGAGGTGGACCCTGGAAGCAGACACAGCTTTTGAGAGGTTAAAAGAAGAGCTGTGTGCAGCCCCAGTATTGCATGGGGTGGAATTCGGTCTACCATTTATTCTACAAACAGATGCCTCTGAGACCGGGTTGGGAGCGGTGCTCTCCCAGAAGTATTAAGGCGTCCAGCATCCAGTTCTTTTTCTTAGTCGGAAGCTGTCCCCGGCTGAGAAAAATTACTCAATCATCGAGAGAGAGTGCCTGGCGATAAAGTGGGCTGTGGAATCTCTAAAATTCTACCTGGCGGGCAGAAAATTCCTCTTGATGACCGATCATGCCCCATTGAAGTGGCTTGGCCAGATGAAGGATCATAATGCCAGATTAACGCGATGGTACATGGCGCTTCAAGCATTTGATTTCCGTATAGAACACAGAGCTGGCAAGCTACATCAGAACGCAGACGCGTTGTCTAGAGTCACATGCGAAGAGAAAGATAGTGATGCTGCAGCTAGAATTACGTTCTGTGATGAGGATATCACCCCAGCCCATAATATCTTAAGGGGGCGAATGTGTGGTAAGGAAAGCTGTATAGAAGGGATGGAATGGGAAGAAAGTGAGACCTGTGCCTTTAAAAGCAGAGATCAACAGAGTTCCCATAGTAACCACAAGCCTCCGAGGGAGACTACAGCTAGTACTAAGCCCCGCCCACTTAATGACGTTAGAGCTAGGTTGAGCCCTAACAGCTCTCACGTGTGCAGGGAGAAAGGTGTGGTGCCTAAGAAGCACCAGTTTAAAACTGCTTCAGTGTTTGAGAAAGAGGGAGAAGAGGAAGGCGAGAAGCAAAGCAGGCAGCAGCAGACACGGCAGAACTTACAGGAAAGCACGCAGCATGAGAGTCTGAAACAGCTGGGAGCTGAGCAACAGAGAGCCCTGGAATCAAGGCAGAAAAAGTGTCTCAAGGTACCATAGAGAAAGGAAGCTGGAGGAGTCAATTCCCAGGTGGGGAAACAGCTCGGGGAGCCAGTTGAGCCCTGGTGGTAGAGAGAATAAGTTGCCTAAGGTTCCTAGCAAAGCTCTTTCTGAAGAAGTGGTTAGAGAGCTAAGAAAAAGTGCCAAACGCTGTGTTAGCCAGAGGGCTGTAAAGCAAGCTTCAGACAGAAATAAGAAGTGTGCCAGTGACTGCCGTGACTCAGCAGTGAGAGATATTGAAAGGCTGATAAGGGAGAGAGAAACTCCGTCTTTAAAGCCTTTTGCTACAGAGCAGAGAGAACACTTGCTGCTAAAGCTGGATGAGTTGCTACGGGGTGTAAATCATAAATCCTATGATACCCGTCCACAGGAAGATAGCTCTAGTGAGTCTACTCATGAAATGGAAATAGAACTGTGTGAAAGCCCATGTGAAAGTGATACTGAAGAAATTCAATGTTCTTATTGCAAGGCAAATGAACTGAACATGTGCTAAGCTCAAGCCCGTATGAAGGAAGGGTGTCTAAAGCAATTATCAGCTAGTTTCTATGGAAGCTGTGAAAGAAAAGAAACTTGCTGGAAGTTTAAAAACAGTTATAACCTCTTTTCTATGGAAGCTGTGAAAGAAAAGAAACTTGTTGAAAGTTTAAGTTACTTTGATATGGTCAACAGCCTTAGCTTTAGAAGGTAGTTACCAGAAGGAAGCTAAGAGTTGACACTGTGAAGAAGAAATTCCTGTCTGTTTGAATTAAGCCTGTTGGGAGTTTATTTATCCTTTGCCTTTGGGAGAAATTATCCTTACCTGTGTTTAGTGCAACGAATTTGATGCGAGGGGGAAACCCTGAAAAATAAATTTCTCTGTTTTTGCCAAACAAACCATGTGGTCACACTGCTTGCTCAAAAGAATAGCTGAAACTACATATCCCAGCAGTCCATGCTGGCAGCCATATTGGGGACAGTATTCAGAAGGGCAATTAAGGCGAGCCCTCTTGCTCATCGTCGACCGGCCAGGGGGAGGACACGACAGTACGTATGACTTAGATTGGCCACTGTTGGAAACAGGATACTGGGCTTGATGGACCTTGGTCTGAACCAGTATGGCATATCTTATGTTAAGCTATTGCTTTGCACTGTAACTGTTCCTACATCCTTCAAGCATGCTGTGGTTGCATCTCTCCTCAAGAAACCCTCACTAGACCCTACTGTCCTTTTAATTATTGACCCATCTCCCTCCTCCCCTTCATTTCTAAACTACTTTAACATGCGGTTCACCACCATTGCCTTGATTTTTTTTCCTCTCAAAATCTCCTTCTGGATCCATTGCAATCTGGCTTTCATCCTTTACATTCTACTATAATGGCTCATGCCAAAGTTTCCAGTGACCTATTCCTGGCCAAATCCAAGGGCTTCTACTCGATACTCATCCAATAAAGCACTTACAACGGTCCATGCAGACATTTCCATTCTGAAAATGCCATTTAACTCGTTGACCCTCCATATTGATGTTGCTGAAACTACACTAAAGAGTCACTATGAACAACTTTTACAAGTCAGACGACTAGCCAAGCATGTGGTGCAGCTGGAGAAAGCACATCAGGACAACAACAATAGGGCCCACTGCAATAACATCATGAAACTCGGCATACTGGAGGGCCCCAAAGGCTCCGACAGGATCCAGTACTTGGTATCTCTACTGCCTGCATTACTAAATCTTACCTTCGAGAGAACTCCTGAGATTGAGTGGGCCAATAGAATTCTGATGCAACAAGCACCGCAGGAGCAATACAAACGACCAATCATACTCAGGGTCCTTTTACCCCCAGGTGCTGCAAATTAAGCAAGCAGCAAAGCTTCACGCCTCGGTCTTACTTGAAGGTCAGAAATCCAATTCTTCTCCAATTTTAACAAATCAACAGTAGAATGCTGGAAACAGCTCCTAGCATTTGGCCTCAACTGATCAGGATACAAGCATGCTATGGTCTGTTTTCACCTGCACGACTGCATGTGACCTACCTCAACCAAACCAAACTTTTGAGAACCCAGAGCACCTTCAAGCTTTCTTAGAAGAACAAGGGGAGACCGGGATGCAACAAGCATAAGATGGTATTTGTTTGTTCCAGACATAGGACTTTCTAAATGGACATGCACACTCTCTAAGGCTTCTGAGGTTCATATCCAGCCTTGCAGAGGCCCTATCTCCACACCGGCTGCTGATTATCTTGGATCTTACCATACTGTCATCAATAAACTGCAGATCCTTGCTCCACGTTCAGCTTGGATGAAGTGAAAGTGTAAAAAGTGTGGTAATGTGTGCATAGAAGTGTATATTTGTTCTCATTGTTTTATATATATACTTTGGGGGACATTCAGAACCCCGAATAATGGGGTTGGATGTCTGGGATGCAAGTCCAACCCCTGAATAGGCCCTGGATACGATACTGCAGCCAGTGCTCTCCGCACGTATAGAGGGCTTGTGCGGGGAGCATTGGACGGGGGTTGGGAGGGGGAGTGCCGGAGGTGGAGAGGGGGCAGAGCGGGGGCAGGCCCACGAACCTGGACATACGGGGCCAATTCAGGTCACAGCCCTGTACGTCTGGTGCTAACAAGATGGACAGGGGACTTATTCCACTTTGGAGGTGGAATAAGTCCCTCTGAGGACGGCAATCGGGTCTACCAGCCACACTCCAACCCACGAGCTGCATATGATAGGCTTCCTCCGCCCGATCCCGGCCCTGGCAAGCCACGCCAAGAGCTGGGCGGTGGGGAATAGGGGCTTGGAGCAGCGGCTACACTTGCGAGCTCCTGCTGTGTGTCCCATTGCTATGGCAATGGGATGCTGTGGCACCAGCACACATGCAGAGGGTCTGTGGGGGGAGGACGGGGAGGCACTTGGATGTTGGCCAGCACAGAATGCTGTTCATGCCGGACCGTCCAAGTGCCCTGATTCTGCAACTGCGGGAATATACAGGGGGGCTGTTCATTTTCTGCACTTCCGAACGGCCCAGACGTGCAGAGTTCAGAAATGGCCTCATTGCATAAGGCCAGATGAAGGAGAGAATTGTTGTCTCCTTTTGATTTCAGTTTTAATGGATCCTTGCTCATGTTCCCACTCTGCTCCTATTGTTAACTGGCCTGTCGTATTATAAGAACATAAGATATGCCATACTGGGTCAGACTAAGGTCCTTCAAGCCTAGTATCCTGTTTCCAACAGTGGCCAATCTAGGTCACAAGTACCTAGCAATTTCCCCAGAAGACAAAGATTCCACAATGCTTGTATTTATTTATTTATTTATTTTTCTTATATACCGCGCTCTTAAATCAGTGCGGTTTACACATGAACAAATATAAACACAATGGTACAAACAGCATTGGTTTTTTACAATGAACAAGGTAAATAAACTTGGTAAAACATGGTAATTATATATAAATAACTATATACATGGCAACTATATACATGGATATTTTGGTTAATTATTAATTATTATTATTGGGTGACGCAGTGGATTTCCAGGATCCCCTTTAATAATGGTTTATGGACCTTTCCTCCAGGAACTTGTTCAAACCTTTTTTAAACCCAGGTACCCTAACAGTTTTTACTACATCTTCCAGTAACAAATTCTAGAGTTTGGTTACACGTTGAGTGAAAAAATATGTTCTCTTATTAGTCTTATATCAGTTACACTGTAGCTTCATTGCATCCCCTAGTTTTTCAACATTTTGATGGTGTAAACAATCAATCTATGCTTACCCTTTCCACTCCATTCATTAATTTATAGATCTCTATCATATCTACATAGTAACATAGTAACATAGTAAGTGACGGCAGATAAAGACCAGCATGGTCCATCTAGTCTGCCCAGCAAGATGGCAAGAGTAGGTGCACCTGTCGCTCTGTGCAGGCCACCCCTCCCCATGTTTTTGTTTCTGTTTAGGGGTGAACCCACCACTCCATGTAGGACACCCTTATTTGTTCAGACGCTAGATAGTTCAGAAATTAGATGGTACCGTTTATTTTGCTTTTATCCTGTTGCTGTAAAGGGATCCACTGTGTTTGTCCCATGCCGTTTTGAATTCCATCACCATGTTTGCCCTCACCACTTCCATCGGGAGGGCATTCCAAGCATCCACCACCCTTTCAGTGAAGAAATATTTCCTGACATTGCCTTTCAATTTACCACCTTGCAGCTTCATGTTATGCCCTCTAGTTTTACAACTTCCCCGTCTTTGGGGAATATCTCCCCTCAGCTGTCTCTTTTCCACGTTGAAGAGCCCTAACCTTTTTAGCCTCTCCTCATAGGAGTATCCATCCATCCCCTTTACCATTTTGGTGACTGTTCTCTGTACCTTTTCTAATTCCGCTATATCCTTTTTAAGATACGGTGACCAGAATTGCACACAATATTAGAGGTGTGGTTGCACCATGGAATGATACAGAGACATTATAATATCCTTGGTTTTATTCTCCATTCCTTTCCTTATGATTCCTAGCATTCTATTTGTTTTCTTGGCAGCCACTGTACACCAGGCAGAGGTTTTCAATGTTTTATCCTCGATGACGCCTAAATCTTTTTCCTGGGTGGTGGTTCCTACTGTAGAACCCTGCATCGTGTAACCATAGTTTGTGTTGTTCTTTCCTAGGTGCATAACTTTACACTTGTCCACATTCAATTTCATCTGCCATTTGAAGTCCAGTCTTACAGATTATTAAGGTCCTCTTGCAATTTTTCACAATCCTCTTGGGTTTTAACAGTTTTGAATAATTTTCTGTCATTTGCAAATTTGATCACAATACTCGTTATTCCCATTTCCAGGTCATTTACGAATATGTTAAAATGCATCAGACCTAGCACAGGTCCCTGGGGTACACCACTATTCACCTTTCTTCATTAGGAAAAATGGCCATTTAGCCCTACCCTCTGATTTCTATCTTTTAACCAGTTCCTGATCCACAATAGTACACTACCTCCTATCCCTGTTTTCTCTGCACAGTTTACCACTAGAAACTACCTATTATAGAGGGGCAGAGGGGGAGGGAAAGATGGGGATTAACTCCTACAAAGAGCCTTGGCTCTCGGGCAGGAAATGCTTCCACATTGTCTCACCTTAGAGAGGTTGTTTGTCAGTTAGTGTTTATGGGTTTTTTACCTCAACTCTCCTATTTTGATTTATGCATTGCATATGTTTCAAATATTACAATATTTGTCTTGGATGATATGGGTCAGGCCCACTCATACACAATTCAGATCTGCGGCTTGTTTGGCAGAGTTACTGTCCTGGCATACCTCTTCCCGTCCGATTCGCGAGGGCTTGAGTGATACTCTTCTTGTTTCAACTTCGTACCGGTCTAGTTTGCAGGTTACGGGGTCCTGTGCTTTTGCTTTGGCAGTACCTGTTTTATGGAACCATTTGTCAGTCTCGTATGTGGATGTTTCAATGTGTTGTTTTTTTTCATCGGTTATTGAAGAACCATTTGTTTCATCAAGCTTTTGGTGCTTGATTTTTGTTTAATGTTATTTTAAGATGTGTTATATGTTTTCTGTACAACTTTGAACTTTTGTGATTAGGCGGTTTATAAATGTTGTAAATAAATAAATGCCCTGACCTGTTGTCATACCATTATCCTCAGCTAGCATCTCAGGCAAATATCCTACCAGTCCTTTACCATGACCTACCCCCTTAAGTTTCTTTCACTTAATGTAAAGGGTATGAACAACCCTATCAAAAGGAAAAAAATCTTAACCTATTGCCAAAAAGAGTCAGCTGACATGATTTATCTCCAGGAGACACATCTTAATGCTTCTGAGACAAGTAAACTGGGTAGTGGACTCTATTTTGGTAGCCCGTTCCCCTGCTCATGGGAAGAATAATGTGGTAGTGGTTCTAATATGTAAATCATGCATCTCGAACATCTTGCAGATGTGCTCGGATATGGAGAGCTGTTGGGCTAAGGTAGTCATTCAGCTTGGCCCGCTAACATTTGTTTTACAATATATGGCCCCAATATTGACAGCCCTGAATTCTTTCATGTTTTGGCCAGCCAAATAATAGCTTCCCAGCCACATCCTCTCATTTTAGGAGGAAATTTTTTTTTTTACAGATACAGTAACACAAGAAGAAAAGTACACAGGGTCTTGAACAAAAAAAAAACAAAAGCAACATCAATATAGAGTATCCACAATGTTTACCCCTGCATACTATAGCTCACCAATAAGAAACCACCTTGGAGGGTCCAGAAATCAAATTTTCCTTAGCAATATTTTTCAAAGAAACATAATAAACTCAAAATGGAAACCAGATCTCTAAAATATGATTACCCCATAACCCCAGGCATGGATTACAAAGGAAAGAAAAATAAACAAAACATTCTTACCATCAAGAAAAGCAGTTAACTGTGTCAGTCAAAGATCGTAAAGGTGTTCTTCTGATGCTGTACCAAACATTTACAGGGGAACCTCAACAAAAAGGACACCCCCCCCCCCCATCGCAAGCACTCTAGGTCTTAAAACGAGAAAACCTTTCCTCCATGCCTGAGTGGCCCTAGCAACATCAGGAAACATCTGAACTCTTTGACCACAAAAGGAAACATCTTGCAATTGAAAATACAATTTAAATAACTTAGAGTTATTAGCTTCGGAGCATAACACAGCAATCAAAGTAGCCCTAGTAGTGATATTATCCACAAAGGACTCTAGGAAGGTGGACAAATCCAAACTGTCTGTAGATACTAATGAGTCTAAACCACCCTCTTCATCAGACTCAACCTTAGAAACAAAGAAACATAGAAATATGACGACAGAAAAAGACCATATGGCCTATCTAGTCTGTCCTTCCATATCAACAACTACAACAGTCCACTTTTTTCATTTAAAGATCCTCTGTGTTTGTCCCATGCTTTTTTGAATTCAGTTACTGTCCTCATCTCTACCACCTCCACTGGGAGACTATTCCACAGATCCACCACTCTTTCCGTAAAGAAATATTTCCGCATATCACTCCTGAATCTATTCCCCATCACCCTCATCCCATGTCCCCTCGTAGCAGAACTTGCTTTCAATTGAAAGAGGCTCTCCCCCTGAACATTTATGCCATGGAGGTATTTAAACTACTCAATCATATCACCTCTATCCTGCCTTTCCTCTAAGGTGTAAATATTAAGATCCTTAAGTCTGTCCTCATATGCTTTATAATGAAGACCACTAACCATTTAAGTAGCCACCCTCTGCACCGACTCCATTCTGTTCACATCCTTTTGAAGGTGCGGTCTCCAGAATTTCACACTATACTCCAAATGAGGTCGCACCAAAGACTTATACAGAGGCACTATCACCTCCTTTTTTTCTGCTAGCCATTCCTCTCCATATGCACCCAAGCATCCTTCTAGCTTTTGCCGTCGCCTTTTCTACCTGTTTAGCTACTTTAAGATCATCAGACACAACCATGCCTAGGTCACGCTCTTCTTTAGTGGACAAAAGTACTTCACCCCCTATACTATATTGCTCCCTTAGATTGCTGCAGCCCAAATGCATGACCTTACATTTTTTAACATTAAATCCCAGCTGCCAAATTCTAGACCATTCTTCAAGCTTAGCTAGATCCCTCCTTATGTTATCTACACCTTCCTGGGTGTCTACTCTATTTCAACCACATCCTTACTTCCGCTTTTGTGCAAAGGCACCACATGAGCCTCTCTCGAGTCCTTAGGCACCACTCCGACTCCAATGAGGCATTGAATAGGTCAGTCAGTGGAGCTGCTAGAACATCCCCAAGTTCCCTCAGTATTCTAGGGTGTATCCCATCTGCTCCTATCGATTTGTCTACTTTAAGTTGAGCTAGTTTCTCATGAACACAGTCTTCTGAAAATTGTTCAAGATGTCCCTCGCTTCTGTTCTTATTTGTGGGTGTTTTCTGAGGTCCTGCTCCTGGTTCTTCATCTGTGAACACAGAACAGAAATATTTGTTAAGCAATTCTGCTTTATCCTCATCAGATTCTACATATTCCTCCCCTTCACCCTTGAGTCTGACAATACCACTTTTGCCCTTCCTCTTCTCACTAACATATCTGAAAAATGACTTATCCCCCCATTTTATTGCATTGGCTATTTCCTTCTTCCTAGGTCAACGCAAAAGAGGAAGGCCAGCAATGAGATGGATTGCTACAATAACAGCAGCTACGGGTACCAGTCTGTCAACAATGAGCCGCCTGACTGAAGACCGAACACAATTTAGGATAGCTATCCAGAGGGTCGCCATGAGTCGACTCCGACTCGACGGCACTTAACAACAACAGGCGGCAAATATAGCTGGCTGAGAGAAATTTCATCGGGATTCATGATCTTCAAACATCCTTCAAATACATTTTCCACAGTTCCTTAGCCAACAGTAGCCTTATCTTAGGGAAGTTGAAGAGTCGGATATTTTTGGCCCTGTTAGCATTCTCCATCGACTCTACTTTATAGTGCAGAGATAGACTGTCTTTAATAAAACTTCCCAAAGCTGACTACTGTCATGAGGCTGGAGCTAGGGAAGAAACAGCCTTGGAAAAAACTCCTGATTTGCATAAATCTCAAAAAAGCCAGAGAGCGCAGTTCCAGTGTAGCTCAGACAGAGGGTGCATGAACAGTTACACAATGCCTGAACCCACGTGCTCAAGCTCTGAGCACCTTAATGATGAGTGTTTTCACCTGTCCTCAAACTCACAGCGTGCAAGCTGGAAATCCCTTTATAAGGGAAATCAGATGAGCAGAGAGAGAGAGTGGTATGGAGACCGGGAAGGGACCTCCGGTACCAGCACAGGAGAGTGGTACGGGGAACCGGAAGGAGACCAAGGGATCCATTACAGAGACCGGTACAGAGACCAGAAAGGGGGCTCAAGAGACCCAGGTGTGCAGCAAGGACTGCAGCAAAGAGTCCAGCACAGAGACCGGGAAGAGAGCTCAAGTACCAGCACAGGAGTGCAGCAGAGAGACCAAGGAGTCCAGCAAAGAGAGGCACCCAGGAGGGTAGCCGACAGACCAACTGGAAGGGTACCAGCGAGGGTACCAGGAATAGTAACAGGAGAAGGAAGGAGAAGAACGGATACAGACAGAGGCAAGTCTCAGCCCTGGGATAAGGCCCAGAGAAGTAGCCTGCCTGCTAAAAGAAATTCTCCAAGTAAAGACTGGAAATCCACGTCTGGTTTTCCTAGCAGCCTTAATTGTGGAGCAGTGCACAGGACAGAGGATCAACCGGAAAAGCTACAAAGTAAGCTGAATCCTAGGCGTGGCATTCCACGGAAGATAAGGTATGAAAAGCCTTTTATTCTAAAAAGGGACTTTAAATGAAGACAGACTTATGCAGGAAGATAAACCTCAGTACCTGAGAAGAAGCAAAGTTAACTATTTAAAACCACTTTCCAAAAGGGTTCTAGCGAAGTTATATGAGAAGCCAAGGAACTTCTGTGAGGAACTAAGTAACACTGAGGATACTCTAAACATTGAAGAGTATAGTGAGCCAGAATCAATGGACTTGGATTACAGCTCCAGTGTTCCCATGCCTCACACAGAACCTATGGAATGTAACTTTGGCTTAAGAGGTAGTTGCTTGCCATGATAATTGTACAGTGAAGAAATGAGTCTGCAAATGGTGAAGCTGATAACCATTCTGTTCTAATTGTTTTTCTATTGTTTGGAAAATCCCTTAACCCAGCTAAACAGTCAATTGCACAGCCGACAATATTTAACTGTTTAGTCCATGATGGAACTTTGTTATTATTTGAGGAAAGCCTTACCTCCACTTTAAGTTGTTGTCTCATTTGAACCTAGAGCATTAAGCGGGGAAATAAAGCCTTATTGACCCTCCATTCGGCGTAGTTATTCATTTCAGGGAGCACTACACTACAAGGATCACAATCCTTTGGGTCCTGCAGCTCAAATACTCCCTGATACAAATTAAATGTCAGCGGACGCCCTTACTCTACTACGCCAGTAGGGGCGCCGGCCCGACACTACACAGAAGTCGACTGAGACTCAACAACGCCAACTTGTTTATACAGTATATTAAAGCCTTCCTCATATTCATCCATCTTAGTGATCACTTGCCATGAAAATGCACAAACCTGGGAAATGTTACTACTCACTGATACCTCAATCCACCGCAAAACACCTCAGATATCTTCCAGCCCTATTTTCTTGGGCTGCATATCCACACACCAATGGAACACTGTTAGGCAATGGCATGGGGAGCAGTGCCAAGGATTTCCAAGAAACTCCCAACGCCAAGTTCGCCACACCTGGACTCTCACTCTGATGTAGGGAGGGAACTGTTTCCACCTTGGCAGGCACCCCTCTCCCTTCCTCACACGGCCCAGGAGAAGATTGCAAGTGAGGCTCTGTGCCCACATTCAGCTGTAGAGACCCAAGAGCCACCACAGAACTATCAGGTGCCACTCCAGGTTGCGATGGGGGTGATGGCGCGCCTGATCTTAGGGAAACCCCCAGCTCTTCTGGAGGATACTCCAACTCTGGATCTGCCAATGACAATGAGTATGCCTCAGGCACCACATGGAGATTGATAGGGCCTCTAACGATCGCCAGTGCTTTGTCTTTCTTACCTTTCCCCTTTCTTTTTGGAGCCATAAAAAAAACAAAATAGCAGGTAACAAAGTTTAGAGCAGAAGAGCGTCTCAGCGTGTGTCCATTCTGGTCGCCATCTTGGGACCCTCCCCATAGGAGGCAGTTTTAATTTTGCCTTAGATCCTCTTATTCACCGGCAACCAACTTACCCTGGTTTCTAAGGCATCTCACACTCTCCACAATCTTATTATTGACAATGCCCTGGTTGATCCATGACGGTTGCAGGACTATACGTTCTACACGCCCTCTCATCACTCCTCTTCCAGGATTGATTATTTTCTTATCTCTAACAACCTATTACCTCATGTCAAGGGCAGCAAGATACCTAGTACCTATGTCTTAGATCAAGCCGCAATATCCATCCTGCTCCAACCCACTCCTGATATTCCATCTCCTTCGCCTTGGCATCTCCATCAGGAGCTGCTCCACGATGAGCACTTTCTAGCGACTATATGTATAGCTATTGCCACATACTTTCAGCTTAATCTCCTTATAGATACTGCTGGATGGGCCTGGAGTGAGGCCTTTAAGTCCTACCTAAGGTCCATCATCAGTACATATGCTATTGGTACCTCCAGGCAATGGAAACGTCAACTTACGGAATTAGATCAACAGATTTGAGCGATGAGTGGATTCTCATTAAAAGGTTGGATCTGACCATCCTACTTCATCTCCAAAAGCTTCAGTATAGTTATAATATGCTCCTGAGTTCGGAAGTTGCCCCACTCCTTCTGCAGCAGAATAGCCATATTTACATCGCAAGAATTGCTGCAGTGTTATCCTTTGAGGATAGATCAGCAACACGAGATGAAGATTTAGGTAAATGTTTCCACAATTCTATCAGCAGCTCTACCCTTATGAAACTGAGGACCGGCTGGACAGTTTTGACGCACTTCTGCATCACTAGAGAGACTCACTGTTACTTTGGAAGTTGCCCAAAGTCTTGATAATCCAATAAATAGTGCAGACGTTCTCCACGCTCTCCAACAGATGCCTAAGGGAAAGGCCACTTGATCCAATGGGATCCTCACTGAATTTTTCCAAACACTAGGTCATGAACTTCTCCCTCATTGATAAAATATTTCTCCCTTTTATTGCAGCAGGCTCCTGCCATAGGTTCTTTTGCTAGCACAATGGTGGCAGTACATCCAAAACTTGGACAGGAACCATAGAAGGTGGGGAACTACCACCCCATATCCTTACTCAATGCTGATTACAAATTGTATGCTAAAATCCTATTCAACCAGTGAGCTCCCATCATGTCCAAGCTCATTCACTATGACCAATGTGATTTTGTTGTGGGCCACTCCACAGCTAATAATGCTCGTATGTTTCGCCACATTCTCTCGTTGGTCAAAACGTCAGAGGCCCCGTTTATTGGCTTATACCTTGATGTTGAGAAAGCAATTGACCATCTAGAATGGTCCTTTTTGTATTGGTCTCTTCAGTGGTCTGGCATAGGAGAAACTTTTATTTGCATGATCCAGGAACTTTATGCACATCCGACAGCATCTATCCTGGTTAACTCTAGACTCTCATCCTTTATTTTACAAAGAGGGATGGCAAGGGTATCCCCTTTCCCCGCTACTATTCAGTCTTGCCCTTGAACCCCTCACCCTTTTCATATGTCAGGCTCATGAGATTACAGGCCTCCAAATCCGAGATCTGCATATCAAATTATCAGCCTATGCTGATGACCTACTTTGTTTCATGAATCCAACCTCTATCGCACACATATTAGAGAAAATCAACACCTATTCATCCCTATCAGGATATAAAATTAACTGGACTGAGTCAGTTCCTTTCCCTCTTAATAACAGGGCCTTCAGGGCGGATATCACTTCCTCTCCATTCTTATGGAAGGATGCTGGCATAAAATATCTGGGGGTTCACTATTGTTGCACTATGGAAGACACCCTCCAACAAAACTCTACAGAAATCCTTCAGCTTATTTAATCCAGCACACTCAGGTGGTCTCCGCTCCACCTTTTGTGGTCGGGCCATCTAGAAACGATAAAAATGAATTACAAACTAGAAATGCTGCCAATCCTCTTCCAAACCTCCTTCTACAAAAAGCTTGAATGCCTGCTTTCTGATTTTCTAAGAAAGGGTAAACCTGCTTGAATTGTGATCTGAAAGCTCAAACTTCCTAAGAAAGTGGGTGATGTTTACTTTCCTGACCTCATGCTATCACCTAATAAGGACCACCCAGCTTGGCTCACCCTAGAAGAAAGACTGGTTGCCCCGCTTCCCACTCCTCTTCTCATTGGGATGCAGGCCTGGCCCTGAGGCTCCTTTCCTTTAGTAATCTCCTCCATGCAAAAGGCTCTACAATCTCTAGTGCAACTTCTAACAAAAGATAACCCTCTTTCACTCCAACTGCCTATCTGGTGTAACTCCACCTTAAAAATCCAGGGATCCCCCATATTCTGGCACATCTGGCAAGCTAAGGGAATCTGGATATTAGGGACCGCATTGTTAATGGACGTTTAAAGTCCTTTGCTGAATACCAGGCTCAATTTCAACTCCATAGAACGTCTTATTTTAAATGGCTCCAGTTAAACCAATGCATATCAAAAACTGATCTGTCACTAATTGACCTTGTGACTGATTGGGGGCTCAAGAATGCCTGTTGGGTCATGGCAGAGATGAAAGCATCCGCATCTCACTTCTATACCCTACTCTGAGATAGGCACTCCTGTCCATGTGTAGGAATCCAGAAAATATGGGAGGCTGAAGCTGGTACCAACACCACATTTTGGGCCTGGGATGCCTTCTGGGGTCCCCTAATTCGTATGTTCAGAACCATGGCCATCACTCAGACATTACTTTTCCTGGCGCATCAGGCCTATATCACCCAGGTAATTCTTTTGAAATGGCAACCCGAGAAAGGCAATCTTTGCTGGTCCTATCGGCATGATACGGGCACCTCTGCTCATATGATCTTCAATTGCCTAAATGTGCAACATTTTTGGCAACAGGTATGGGAAAGGATTCATAGAATTCTTAAAATTTCCACCCCACTGACTTATAGGATTAGTATTTTCTGATCTTTATTGGATATTCCCCTATCAGATCGGAACTCATCTTTCCTGCTAGATTTCATGCTGGGACTTACCCTTAAACTTATAATCAGTCACTGGAAATTCCCTGAGGACTTGGATTTTCATCAGTGGTGGAATCAACACTGCCTCTATCAGCGATATGAGCAATCTCATTTGATGTCTGTTCACGTTCCTCTCAAAGATAGATTCAGATGGAAGTTACCTGATGATTTTGGTGCAGTAGTAATGTGACTAGTATTTATGGCAATATGCATCCGCATAATTCTCACTTCTTACTCCATATGCTTTACACTTCTCATACTTTATGATAATGGATTTGTAGCAACAATGTGGAAACTCTGCTCACCTCCCTCTTCGACAATCTCCTAAAAGACAACATAAAGAACAGATTCCTGCTAGTGTTCATGGACATCTCAGCAGCTTTTGACATGACTCCCATACCATAATGCTACAACGCCTTCAGCAGATCAGACTAAGTAAGAACACCCTACAATGTTTTACCTGAATGACCGGACGCAGCAAGTCAAATGTGTGCAAAAGAAATCACTGCAGTTCCCCATCACGCAAGGAATACCACAAGGTGCATCACTTATCATCTATACCTAATAATTTCATTTGTACATGTATATAGTTACCCTATTCAATGCACCGCATATGTATATAGTTTACCCTGTTTTCCAAGTTACTTGTTCCTGTTCAATGTAACGACCTGACTTTGTTTATTGTCGGATACTGTTTGTTTTATGTAAACCGCGCTGATCGCAAATAGTGCGGTATATAAGAAATGCAAATAAATAAATAAAATAAATAAATAAATATACTCTTTTTATAAATTCAACCCATATGCAACATCATCAACGCCACAAGCTACATTACTACCTTTATGCTGACGATATCATGATATATGCCCCAATCAACCTACAATCACCTGACATGACAGCGATGACAAGATGCCTTGAAGACATGAACACCTGGCTCACCACTAACAACCTAACGGTCAGTTTTGATAAAACTGAGGCTATGTTCATCACTAGAGACTCCACTTTCAATCTGCCCGAAACAATCAGCATTCTAAACAAAACTATTGCAGTCAAGGATGAAGTGAGGTACCTGGGCATTACCTTGGACAGAGCTCTGAACCTAAAATCTCACATGACTAAAACTGCAGCAAAAGTCTATCACTGAATGAGGATCATCAGAAAACTCAAACTAATCCTTAACCAAGACCACTTCTGCACAGTTTGCCAAGCAGTCATCACCCCACTGCTAGACTATGGAAACTCATTATACTAAGGCCTCCCCCAGCAGACTATTCACCCACTTCAAATGGTGCAGAACACTGCAGCACGAATCATCACGGGCACTGCAAGATCTGAACACATCACCCCCATCTTACAACAGCTACACTGGCTACCAATAATTGCATGGGAAAAATTCAAAACAATCCTGAACATCTTCAAAATCTTCCACCACTGCTCACCAGAGATATCAGCAACAGACCTAGAAGAACCAACAATGGCAACAGGATCAGCACATCTGCAGGCTATCACAAGACTAAGCAAACAACATCTAAGAAAGCTCCCTCCCTACTGGTGCCTGCATTATGGAACTCCCTCCCTATGGACATAAGGACCCTAAACAACAGCAAAGACCTCCGCAAGGCACTCAAGACTCTTCTCTTTACCGAGGCCTATGAGCAACCACCTTAAGTTGGCAACCACTAAATACCACCCAAATTGACTTAACAGCTACCTACACCACTTGGCCCCAACTACCCACTCCCATTTAGGCCTGCAAGCACATAGTATTTACGTATGTGAGTCGTATCCCCTCCTGTTAAATGTTTCCCTCCAATTGTGTTGTGACCACTTTGATTGAAGGATAAGGCGGTATACAAAACTGTCTAAATAAATAAATAAACACCCATGGGTACTCTTCGAGAGCTGGGATGGGGGGAGATATTGTTGATTATTATTATTATTACTGTTATTTTCCTTTATTTTCTTTGTTTGGCTGTTTTTGTCAATGCTTCATAAATAAAGAACAAAAAAATAGGAAACAATCACACCCAGGTCTTCTTTCATGGACAGAAGTACTTCACTCCCTATACACTGTAGGCGCAAAGCCTCTGTGTTAAATGCGGGGGCGGGGGTATGCTCGGCATCAGCCTTGTTTTTTTCATGCAGGGTAGACACTTACCCCACAGGTCCCATGTTACACGCCTCAATCGCTAGCAGTAATATCACAAGATTGCCACTAGGATTTAACACCACCATTTTAAAATCTGTGGTAACTGGGCCAGGAGAAGAGGGGACCACTCCAGTCCCATTCACAGACCAATGCCTGCAGCTCCTAGGTACGACCTGAGAGTGGGTTGGGCAGAAAGGAGGGTCAGGTTGGGAATAGGTTGAACCTCTCTCTTTGGTAGGTTTGCTGGAGGGACGGATTCTCTTTGGTGAGGGAAAGACTATTTGGCCACCATATGGCTTCAGGGTACTTTCAATGGGGTTGGGGGGGTTGCAACAGAGAGGGGTACCAATGGGAGTATCATTATGTTGGGGGGAATCTTCATTTTGGTGGGGTCTTGAGTTTGGAAGTGGTGGTGGCACAGTGGCGTCCTGCAGGCTGTCATTTATTTATTTAGCTGTATTTATATACCGCTTTTCACCGGGTCAAAGCGGTGTTACATGGGGGTGGGGGAATTAAGTACAAGGGTGGGGCCATCACCAGGGAGGCAACATTGATGATTTTGACATAGGAAAGACTTTGGACATAGGACAAACATTGGACAAAGACAGGTTAGAGTAGCTTTGAGTTAGAGGTTCATTGTGGGTGAGATCGGGGGTTTGTGGGTTTTTCGGTGGGGTTCGAATTGAAGTATTCCTGAAAAAGGATGGTTTTTAGCTGTTTTCTAAAAGATAGTCATTGGGTGCAACACCCACTTCCATCCCAAACCTGCACTTATCTCACCTCATTCCATGGCCTGCAGTTGGTGCATGGTGTGCGCTGTCATGCCAGTGCAGTAACAATTACCGTGGGTGTGCACTAACACGCATTAAATTTGCATGCTAACTGCTTAGTGCACTTTATTAAAAGGGCCCTTTAGACTTTTTGTATCAGCGCTGTACCTAGCCCTGTGCGAGTGGTGCAGCCGCACAGGGCAACAAACACTTAGGGGTGCATTTCAGGATGCCAGCCTCGGTTCCCCCCCCCCCCCCCACGCTGCCTGCTGTTGCCCTGCCGCCACCACTTTTTGATTTCTCAGCGGCGGCTGCACCGGCAGCAGTGGAGCAGACCTGACTTTAACAAATAAAAAAAACATGTGGTTATTTCCTCGGGTCTGGTCCCTCCCTCCCTCCCTTTTCTGATGTAGGTCGCATCAGAGAAGGGAGGGACCAGACCAGCCAATCAAGCACAGAGTTGCAAAGACCCGCGTTTGAATGGCTGGTCTGGACCCACCCTCCTCTGACACGAATCTACGTCAGAGAAGGGGGGGATCAGATCAACCTAAAGCGTGGTGTTGAAAGACTCATGTGTTTTTTGATTTTTTAAAATTTGAGGTCAGGTCTGTTACGCTGCTGCCCCCACCGCTGCAGAGACAACAAATCATGCCAGCAACAGGGCAAGAGTAGGGAGCCGGCTGGACGGAGGTATGGGTGCGAGGAGGGTAGGGGGGGTGCACCCGATGTGCAAGTAGCACAGGGCTCAATTATGGCTCGGTATGGCCCTGTTTTATATATTTGTGTTTTGGTTTCCTTTTTGGTTTGTTTTTATATTTCCTAGTTCATTTCTTTTTAATTTTAACTTGTTTTATTGTTTTGATGCTGTGGATTACATGTTCTCTGTAAACTACTTTGAATGGTTAATTCAGGAAGGCAGTGTATGCTTTTAAAAAAATAAAATAATTAACCTTTTCACATAAACCAGTAAGATATTATGACGAGTTTTACAAGCTAGTGGAATTGACTTGAGTTTACCATTTTTCAGATAACCAGTACCTTTGGAATAAACGTGAAGCATCCAAGATTTATGGAGTGATACAGAGAGACGGGATGAGTGAAACCAACCATGGTCATTCTAGGATTCCAGCTTGAATTAATCCAGCCATCTAGGACATTAGGTCCAGTTTTGGAATTAGCTATATACCATCTCAAAATATCTTTTTCTGTTCGCTTTAACATTCTCTTGTTTGCAAGAGGTCACCCTGCCCTTTGCTGCAAATTTCAGACTGGTTGCCATAGTACCACCTATTAGTATAATTCCTGTACTCAGTGAAAAACATTAGGAATTTAGAGATGCAGCCAGACTTTTATAAACGACAGCTCTTAGACAGTAAAAATGCACAAATAAACATAAAAGGAAATTAGTGAACGCATTTAGGTATCTATTTAAAGTAAAGTTGTTTCTGAAATATCACAATTCCTCAGATGTACTCTTCTTACTAAGGCATCACATTCCTGGTTTTCTTTGTTGCATAGCAGAAAGTAGGCAAAGTGCAATAGCCAGTAACACAATTGCGAAACAGCTCCATTTTAGATTCCATGAACCTGAAGTAGTCCGAGCTGTCATGTTATTTCTACTCATTCTGATGATTCATTCCTTGATTCCTGCTGACTCACACATTGGCCTGTGTGCTGCCTGGGAACACTGAGCATAGACCAAGTTAAGGAAGTAGCCTGCATCTGCAAGGGGGTGAGCTCATACCTCGACCATATCCACTTTCCATGAAAATTAGGGCACTTCTGCCTATGCTTAATGACCCGCGGATCGAGCAATGATGCATATAAATGTATACTCCCACCTCCATCAACCTTTGGATGAATAATAGTATATAAGCTTTTATAAATAATAGAAAGAAGGGAAAATAAAAAAGGCATCGTATTGTGACTCAGCACAGAGAGCTGAAACAGAGGGAACTCAATGAACCACGTTATACATGTTGGAAAAGGCGGTATAGAAAATGCAATAAACCGTAAACCAATGAAAACTGCTGTAAAATTATACAGGACAAGAAAAATATCCAGAAAACGTTCTGTGATGGGCAACTGGAAATATGCTACAATTCCATTTTGAGTGCTGAGTTGTTTTAAATGTCATTAGTTGTATTGATTATTACATGCTGCATTAACTTTTGTTTAAGCCGTCAGGCAAGAGCACTGTGCACAACATTAAACTACAGCAGAGGCACCTAGTGGAAAAATATCACTGCTGAATGAAGAATGCTAAGAATTACAGGCCGAGGCCCTTCTGGAGGTCACACTGACATTCCGACAACAAAACTATATACAATACAGAAAATAGTGAAAGAGCTTTTACAGGGAGAGTAAAAAGCACAGTAGAGGTTTCTAAATGTGTAAAATGGGAGAAGGGGTACAGCCAAGCAGGGTTTTCACAAGCAAAGATGAAGAGTGCGACAACCACTGCTGCAGCTGCAGTGGCTTTAGGAAAGGTTTTAAGCATTTACATGTCGCTAAGAAGTGGCTGTGTCAGGAAAACGCAATACCAGAACTGGAAGTTCTTGTTGGATACAGTAAGAATAGGACAGGAGATCCCGTATGAAAGGAAAAACAAAACACCAAAAAAGAAAAAAAAATGGCACTACTAGAAAACAGTACAAACGGTATTTTCTCTGGCTACAGGTGAAGATTGAAACAGAGTGGGAGAATGACTGCAGTGGTATGACGACCCCCTAAAAAGTATAGGTTTCTAAATGACTAATTAATATGAGCCATCATATAAGGAAAGGGGGGGGGGGATAGAAGCTATAGCTTTATGAGCCTGGCCCAGAGACTGTAGTGGTAGAACTATAGTATGCCGGTGCCATAATTATTACATAGATGCTTACCTTGGCAAACACATGCAACTTGTTAATACACATGCCTGTTCCAATTCAGAAGCTGCACATGCAATAAAGTTGAACTGCAGCCCACGGAAGGCACCATTAACCTTGCTCCCCCAGAGCAGTCTCTTGTTCTTTGGCTCCTCAAAATCCAACCATCAACACCATACTGGGGAGTGAAGAGGAATGGCAAGGAAAGTGGAAGAGCTAATTAGTAGGTCATCACCGAAAACGTAGGTGGAAGCTCCATGGGTCCTTTGTATCTGTGGACAATTTTCAGAGGGAACATGCATATATACTTTCCTTTTGAAAACTAGACAGCAGCTGCACGTAGGTAGACCATTTGAAAAATGTCCCCAGAAAGCCTCAACTATGAACACTGTGCATGCACGGGTTCACTGTACATACCAGTGCAGTCATATTCTTAACTTCTGATTAGAGCTTAGCCATTCCTTCTCCTCGGTAGACGGTAACTGGCACCCTCCTGCCCCCTCATACACTGCTCTGTCCTTTACCTATGAAATTACCTATGAAATTACTGTCTCCAAGAACACCTCTTGCCAATTCAGACAAGTAGGATTATTGGCTTTTTTCTCCTTCACTGTTTAGAACAGACTGCATCTTTTCTCAGTCTCCCTCCCAGGCTGTGAGTTTATCAAGGATTGCAGCATAATGCATTTCTCTGGGAGGCAGCAGGTGTCCATTCTCTGAACATGGCAGTAGCAGCACGGATTGTCCATATTTTCAAGGGTTATCCTCAATTTGTCAGCAACAGAAAGAGCACAGAAGCTCCATGCTTTAAACTCATTGGAAGTATCAGTTTAAAAGATATATTTATATAATGGCCAATCGATATACAACCATTCTAAGTAGTTTACAAGAAAAGCACATATAATAAAACAAATACAACTGACAAAACACTCTGCAGACAAACAGAATAAATCTTAACTGATGGCCTCTGCAAACATGCCTTTAGCAACTTCTGAAACCACTGCTTATCACTTTCAGTTCAAACTTTCACAGGTAAATTGTTCCACATCTGTGGAGCCATCAGTGTAGGTGATATCTCTGGACTGACATTGTTTCCAAGGATCATGCTGTTGTGACAGAACTACCAGTCCTGCTTGGAAACTGCTATGGTATTCGGTATACGGTATACGGTAAATCAATGCTCAGTGCCATGCTGATATTCTGTACTATGTTTCCCAGGATTCTTACCAAGCAAGCTCATCTGCCTGCAACACTTACCAACTGGATCCATAATTATAAAGCAAAGAATAATACAAATGTCACTTAAGTGTCACTAACTGATTTATCTAAAAGTGATGGGCCCAATACTGAACGACATTTACACAGTTTAGAAACCTGTAAACTGTGTAAATGCCACTGCAGAGGGATATTCATCAGCACTCACACTGTTAATGCTGATGAATATCTCCCGGTTCCGCTGCTACATGCTCTGATGCTATCCATGTAGAATCAGGGCATGTTCTGGGCATTCTGGGGCGGAGCACCCTTTGCTAACCAGGCAGGAGTGACATTGAACTGCTGTCTGGTTAGCGACCTGTGGGTAAAGATAGGCATGGGGAAATTTTGACTATCTTTACCCATGAGAGCTAACCGGGCAGCTTCTCAGTATTGCCGCTGCCCAGTTAGCTTCTGTGCCATACAGAGCATAGTGGTGCATTGCAGCAGACCAAGATATTCAATTCCAGTGGCTCGATATGGCCCTGGATTAAATATCTGGTGTTAAGGTTCAGTGGCGATGGCTATGCGCCCAGTGCAGCTGAAGCAAGCGCGATATGTTTCATTGTACTGACCATTCATGAGTAATGCAAGCTCTGTTAGCAGCATAACTCAGTATATGCCCAGTAATGTTTCTAGATAGATTCCCTGAAAGAAGAAATTAGGGAAGGAGCTAGGAGGTCCCAGAGGTCTTACTACTAAATAAATAAATAAATATAGAGATTTTGAAGGAAAAAGGTCTTTTGCCTCTTTTGTGCTACTCAGAAGCAAAGGCAGAGAGCAATAGCCTTGTACAGACTAAACCCTGAAGAGCCACTCAAGTTTCAGGGTAAAGGTTAAAAAGAGTGCCCCGAAAAGAAGAGTTGCGCAAATTTATGTTACATTTAGGGTTAAATCTTGAAATCCTGGAAGAATTTGAATTAAATGCCAATGTTTCTTCAACATTTTTGCAATACTATGTGAATGCTGGGAATATAAAAGGGGGCATAATAGTCCCACATCCGTCCTTTTTTCTTGTGGTTGCAGCAATTGATCTTGGGGGGCTGGTGCGCTCTATAATAGGCTTTATTGATCTGATTTACAGGATATTGCCTCATTTTAAATTTTTTAACCCTTACTGTGGCACATAAACGTAACATAAATTTGTGCAACATGCTTGTCCCAGCGGACATTCTCTCTCAAAATATAAGGGGCAATTTCAGTGTGGCACATGTTCTGTGTGTGTACACGCTATCCCGGTGAGGAATCAGTACATCCATCCGACTAATAAATGAGTATTTTATATTGATGATTTTTCAAATTGTCTCATGAGTCATGTAATTTATGTTATACAATGTCCTTGTAATAAATTATGTGTTGGTATGTCCACCCATCCCATTCGTCACAGGATTATCGAGCATAGGAGTTGTATCAATAGAGGTTTAGTTGACAAACCCCTGGTCGCACATTGGTTAGAGCATAAGCACAAAATATCTGATTTAAAGTTTTTCATGATTAAAAAAGTTGTTAAATTGGAGAGGAGGAGATGTCACTAAAACTATTCTGCGTTTGGAGCAACGATGCATTTTTGCTCTGAACACTTTATGCCCAAATGGATTGAATATGGAAACTGACTTATCGGTGTTCCTGTAGAGGTTTTTATAAGATATAGCTATAGATTATCAATAATTCCAGCATACTTATTGTTTCCTTTATGACATCATAGATTTATATTAGTGGGAGGATGTTTTTATATTTTTTATATTTTCAAATATATGAAAATGAGTTTGCTGGGATGGTTAGCATGAGTCACATGATATCAAAATTTTTAGCTATTTGTAATGTGCCTTTTATACCATCAATATTTTGGTCTTTTTTTAGTTCTGGTGAGTCTTGCATATATAATCAAACATGTACCAAGTGATTTTTGTATATTTAGCTCTAAAATATTTCATTATGTGTGACTTTTAAGTTTTAGTGTTAACATAATATGGTTATAAATAGCCCTGGTTTTGTTTTTTGTTTTTTAAATTTTTCTAATTATTCTACCATCCGTGGTGACTAAAGAAAATTTACATAACCTTGTCAATCTTCATTGACGATCCTATTTCCCACTCAAACTATCTGCTCTACAGCACAGACGCTGGCGTTTTTGAGCATAATCGACTGCAGTACCCGTCTAGCAAGTTATCGAAAGGTGTTTCAACTATTTATGCTTTCCCTTAGAATTATATGAAAAGTACAGGTAAGGCTTGAATAACTTTTTGCTAAAACTGACTGACATTAGATCTGCAGTGCTTTGCAATATTTGTGGAGGAGTGGCCTAGTGGTTGGGGCAAGGTACTTCAGGCCAGAAGGTCAGGGGTTCAAATCCCACTAGAGAACAGCAACCTTGGGCTGGAAGGACTGGGGTTTCTAGTCCCACAGGTGCTCCTTATGGTCTTGGGCAAGCCACTTAACCCTCCATAGCCCATGTTCCCTGTAATATAGTTATCTCCAAGTTATAATGCCCTGTTCAATGTAAACTGCACTGATGCAGAATAGCACAGTATATAAGAGAATGTAAATAAATATATGCATACATAGGATGGGGTGCAAGCTATAGGGTTCAACGCATCATTTGTAGTGTAGAATAGACCATTTTAATCTTTGTTCCGGTGCATATTTTATTATGGGATCGTTTATATGAAAGAATTACTCACTTATAGTTTAGTTTTTTCACACTGTAATTTATAAAACTTCAAAGAAGTTAGCAACGATTTTGGATTGTGTTGAATCCAATTTTAGTTTTGTCGTATATTTTATAACGGGTCCATTGATCTTTATTTCTTTTTTCCTTCATTTCACATGAAATGGTACATCCGTTTATGGTTTCAAAGTTTTGATGAAGTTTTTACAAAGTAACTCACAAAATGTTAAGTAAGATCAGTAGCGATCTCATATTGCTTTGTATCCATTTTTATAGTGTGTATGCCTGCGGTTTTAGCAATATCTACAGCGTCCATTATGTGTAGAGTGTTTTAAGAAAATATCAATTTTATCTTGAATGTTCAAGCCATATGTACAGCGCAGGTACATCTAAACATCTTTATTGGCATGACTTAATTCGTAAAGCCTTCTTTCGTAATGCCATTTACTTTATAGATATATATAAAGTAAAAAAGGATATTTTTAAGGATTTTAATCATTCCTTTAGTACAACAGCTGTGTGGAGGTTACTGGAAAAATAAAGGTGCTGTTTGATGATGTTAATTTTTATATCTTTTTTACCTGTTAGGTGGAGATAGGTTACCATTGAATCAGATGCAGTTCTGGCGCTATCACTAAGTTATATAGCGCCCAGATACTAGCCCAAATTGGTAGTGAAGGGTCTCTGTAGAAGTGTCATCACAAGAGTCTCAATTTGATGAAAAGGTTTTGAGCTAGTTTGATCTGAGATATATAACGGTCCTCCCTTGGTAATTTCAAGTGCTGTTTCTCCTCTCATTTTGCGCTTCCTTTTTTAGTGCTGGATTATGCACTTACATATAGTATGATCTTGGTATCTCTACCTTTTTATGCAAATATCGATAGATTTATAAGTTAGAAGTACATGAAGACATGACTTTTTGATATAGTTCTTTGTGTGTTTTTAAAAAGTTTTTTGTAATGTTTAATGGTGCATTTATTGCTATTATATCATGATTTGGAGTTTATCATTTGTTAATATATGACATTTATTAACAGCTGTATGTTTAAAGTCTTTTTTCTGTAAGGAAAATGTGTAAATCACTTTTGCATACATTATTTACATATTTATATTTTTATTATATATGAATGGATTTACATGTATAATTCCTTTCTATGGTGCTTTGTTTGTTTTTAAAGTGTTTTTAAACTATTGGTTTTCAAATTTATATTGTTTTATATTTATATGTTATATTTTTAGCCAAATTTAGCCCCTGATGAAGACATAGCGAAACACGGCCTGTGTCGGGCCATTGGCTGAAAGTGGTTTAATAAAATTAATTCTTCCTGTGCTATCCACGTTTTTGACTGGGTTCATCCAGTCCGGACATTCAGCCCCGCTAAGCGCCAAGTTCACGATTCACAGAACAGAGCTCCCCACACATAGATTGGAGTTGTGCATAGAGCTCTGTTCATGGGCAGAAGTGGGAGGGACGGAAGTGGAGCGGGGTTGGCCATTTGCACATAGGACCTGTTCTACCTCGGAGGTCAAATAAGTTCCCCAGGACAGTGGGAGTTGCTGCAGCAAAGCCCAGAAGGTTAGGTGAGGGGGTGCAGGGGATGCCCCACAGCCCGATCCAGGACACGATAGGCCTGATCAGGGGTCAGACTGTGGGGAAAGCAAATTGTCAGGGTCTGCCGGGGATCACGGCTCCTGCATGGAGCTGTGGTGCAAAGGCAACAGGACACCACAGCACCGTGGCTCCATGCAGGAGCCTAGCTGGACTTCCGGGGAGTTTGTTGGACATCCGGGCACCCAGAATCAGAACATGGCCTGTATGTCTAGCCCCCGTGGGATCAGAATCAGGTAAAACTAGGGTATGTACTGATTCTTGATGCCCGGACAGGCAGGGGATGCCCAGAACAGAATTGGCCTCCGGGTTAATGCCAAGGCTTTAGATCCCGAATAAGAAGCTAGAGAAAAGGGGAATTCATCATAGCTGAATAACAGTGCTAATGACAGTGCTAGTGAAAGTGGAAAGAAATTTTATCCCTTGCAGACTTTCAAGAGGAGTGAGGTCACATGGCCAAGAAATGAATTTCTAAAACCTCAATTATTTATTTATTTATTATTTATTTTATTACAGTTTCTTATATACCGCGCTATTCGGTATCAGCGCGGTTTACATCATAACATAACTACCATAACGACAAGTTGTCAGGTTTTACATCGAACAGGGATACAAACTTGGATAACAGGGTAAACTATATACATAAGCTATTTACACAGCAAGGATAGGTAAAAATCAGATAATGAATATGAGGGCATTTCTAGAGTGGGTCATTCGTGGGAGGGGTATCTAGGATCAATTGCTGTCTGGGAAGTATTGGAGGAAGAGGTAGGTTTTGAGTGCCTTCCTGAACTGATATAGATTGGTTATGGCCCTAATGTCAGGGGGTAGCGCATTCCAGCATTTGGGGATATAGAAACTGCACGCCCTGTTTGTGGTTGTCTTGTTGTACTTTGTCGATGCCTTTGGTGTAATTAGCAGGTTGACAACTGTTGCTCTTCTGGATCTGTTGGGGGGTACAATGTGGATAAGATGTGTAAATGAGGAGGAGGAAATACCTTTGATTGCCTTGAAGGCTAATAGAAGTGTTTTGAAAGTGATCCTCCCATGAATAGGTAGCCAGTGTAGCTGTTTGAGAATGGGAGTCACGTGGTCGCTTAAACATCAAAATTCAAAATACGTAGAATACAAAAAGAAAGAGTGGATGCAGGTTCAATAACTGGAAGGACAAGCCACTGCATTGCCAGTACTTAATAGATATTGATAGAAAATGTGACAAAAACATATGGCAATAACTAAAAATTGGAGCACTCAATAAAGAAACTGAAGGAACAATCTCAGCAACCCAAGAACAAACATTAGAAACAAATGTTACGAAAGCTGTGACTAAAAAATTTCAAATGACAGCAAATGTCTGTAACCGGGTAGCTGGACCCAATGCTCACCCTTACTTCATTCGAACACCACCCTTCCTCCAATTCCACACTCTTCCTTGCCCCACCCCCTGTCCCCCCGCCCCATGGGTTACACAAAAGACACCGACACTGTTCTTGGAAGCAACTGGTCACAGCTTTATTATTAATCCAACATTAGAACACTCTAAACAATAATCAACAACAACCAAACCCCAGCGGAGCGATCCGTCACCAGCCATACAATTAGCAAGGTGACCTCGCCTCCACCCCTGCCGCAGTCAAGCTACCGGCCAAGTTCCTACCACCCTTATCCGACTCTGCCATGTCAGTAGCACAAGTCTGCCAGGGTTTATCCGGGTCGTGGGCACCCCGCCTCCGCCCTGAGTAGCCACAGGCTCCGGACCCCGGAAACCTCTGGGATCCCACCCTCCCTCCATGCTGCGACACCCCAAATCTCTCCACCCATCCCTTAATATAAAGGGAGGGAGGGTGGGATGCCTCCGAGAAGACTCCCTACATGTGCTTGGCTACCGCTGCAGCCTGAGCATATGCAACCTGCTCCAATTGGCTCCCCCGTGCGCTCACCCGGGCGGAGCCAATCAATTCAAAGGAAGCAACCAGCATCCTGACACACGCGCACCTCCCCGCCTCCCAATGCACCAATCAGGCGCAGCAGGGTCCCGCACCGGGCCGAGCACCTGGTTACCCGCAGGCGCCGGGACCCTGCCCGCACCTTTACTCTTCTGGAAAGCCAAGGATGAAACTGTAGACTATTTAATAAGTGCCTGTAGCAAAATAGATCTGACTGACTATAAACAGCAATATGATCGAGTGGCTAAATTAGTCCATTGGATTCTTTGGAAAATGTATGTTTTACTGTTGCAAACAGCTATTAGGACCACAGCACTGAAAAGGCTATAGAAAATGAGAAGGTCAAGATCTTGTGAAATTTTAAAATCCAAACTGACATGCATTTGGAACACAGCACTGGTGTCATCATGGTCATAGAAAAGAAAAATGTATGGTTTATAGATGTCCAATCACACAAGGGATCAGAATAGGGAACATCTATTCTTATTTTGTATCCCGTTCAAAGTCCCATATACCCACCAGCCTTCAAGCAAAATAATACTTTTGTCAGACGACTGCAACAAAGGCTGCTAGCAACAAGCTGCTGAATTATAAAGAACAGTTCTGGATCTACACCTTAAATACTGTACACCATTATTGGGTTTAAATCAGCAGGTAGACTGGTATATGCTGATCTAACTGTGGCTGTTCCTTTAAGAGTCTACCTAGGAGTGAAGCTCCAAGGGTTAGAAAGCTGCTGTGGTCATTTTGCTTCAGAAGCCAACAGGTTCCAGCTATGAAGCACTGCTGTTTCTTGAGTTCCGGTTTGGAGTATTTTTTCAGTGCAAATTCTGATGGAAGACAATATGATCCCGATATTCAGCTGAGACAGCTATGCACCGCTACAGGACATAGCCATTGCTGCCAATCTCTAATCCTGGATATTCAATGCTGGGGTCATAAGGAATCATGCATTCAGAGGACAACCAAGGTACTTTGGAGCGAAATGTGTTAGCTAGTGTCAGAAGCTAAATCTGGGTCGAAGGTCATGGGTTCTCCAGCAGGACAATGACCGAAAACATACATCCAGAAGTTCAAAAGATTGGTTAAAAAGAAAAAAATATGTACTGTTTAAACTGGCCAGCAATGAGCCCTGATCTCAATCCAATCAAGAATTTTTGGAAAGAGCTGAAATCTAAAAAGAAGCCTGCAAACAGTCATGAGCTGGAACAAATCACAGTTGGAGAAACGACCAACAGGAAGATGTGTGAAACTTATAGATGGCTACAAGAAATGTCTGGAAGAATGTAAGAACATAAGATATGCCATACTGGGTCAGACCAAGGTCCATCAAGCACAGTGTCCTGTTTCCAGCAGTGGCTAATCCAGGTCACAAGTTTCCCAAAAAGACATACAGGTTCCACAGTGCTTGTATTGGGGCAAGCAGTAGATTTCTTGGGTCCTCTTTAATAATATTTTATGGCCCTTTCCTCCAGAAACTTGTCCAAACCTGTTTTAAACCCAGCTACACTAACAGCTTTTACTAATCCTCTGGTAACGAATTCCAGAGTTTCATTACGTGTTAAGTGAAAAAAAAATATTTTCTCTTATTAGTCTTAAACAGGTTACACCATAACTTCACTGCATGTCCCCTAGTCTTTCTACTTTTTGATGGCATAAAAAATCTATTTACGCTTACCCATTCCATTCCATTCATTCATTTATAGACCTCAATTATACTCCCCTCAGCCGATTCTTTTTCAGGTTGAAGAGCCCTAACCTTTTAAGCCTCTCCTCATAGGGGTATCCTTCCATCCCCTTTACCATTTTGGTGGCTTTTCTCTACCTTTTCTAATTCTGCTATATCCTTTTTAAGATACGGCGACCAGAAAGACACACAATATTCAAGATGCAGTCGCACCATGGAACAATACAGAGGCATTATAATATCCTTGGTTTTATTCTCCATTCCTTTCCTTATGATTCCAAGCATTCAATTCACCTTCTTGGCCATGGCTCCACACTGGGCAGAGGGTTTCAACGTCTTATCCACAATGATGCCTAAATCTTTTTTCCTGGGTGGTGGTTCCTAATGTAGAACCTTGCATCATGTAACCATAGTTTGGGTTTTTCTTTCCTAGATGCATAACTTTGCACTTGTCCACATTAAATTTCATCTCCCATTTGAACGCCCAGTCTTCCAATTTACCAAGGTCCTCTTGCAATTTTTCACAACCATCTTGAGTTTTAACAACTTAGAATAATTTTGTGTCATCTGCAAATTTGATTACCTCACTTGTTATTCTCATTTCCAAATCATTTATGAATATGTTAAAAAAGCAGAGGACCTAGCACAGATCCCTGGGGTACTCTATTCACCGTTCTCCATTGGGAAAATTAGCCATGTAGCCTTACCCTCTGCTTTCTATCTTTTAACCAGTTCCTGATCCACAATAGTACACTGCCTTCTATGCCAAGACTTTCTAATTTTCACAAGAGTCTTTCATAAGGGACCTTGACCAAAGATTTCTGAAAATCTTATTCACACTTCAAAAAAATAAACATATTAGTAAGACAAGACCTTCCTTGGCTAAAGCCATGTTGGCTGTCTCTATTATACCAAGACTACCTACATGTTCAGTAATTTTGTTCTTTATAATGGTTTCTACCATTTTGCCCGTTACTGACATCAGGCTCACCGGTCTGTAGTTTCCCGGATCACCCCTGGTATGCTTTTTAAAAATTAGCGTTACATTGGCCATTTGCCAATATTCAGGTATTACAGAAGATTTTAATGATAGTTCACAGATTACTAAATGGTAGGTCTGCAATCTTGTGTTTCAGTTCTTTCAACACCCTCAGATGTATACCATCTGGTGCAGGTGATCTGCTATCCTTTAGGTTATCAAATAGTTGTAATACATCTTCCCGGTTTATCGATATTTCTTTCAATTCTTCTCAATACCATTTCAGTCATGGGTAACTTCCATACATCTTCTTCAGTAAAGACCGAAGCAAAGAATTCATTCGCTCTCTCCGCTATGGCCTTGTACCCAATTTGTGCCCCCTTTACCCCTTTATCATCTAATGGTCCAACTGACTCTCTCACAGGTTTTTTTTTGCTATGAATGTACTTGAAAAACTCTTTATTGTGTGTTTTTGCTTCCACAGCAAGCATCTTCTCAAATTCTCTCTTTGCCTGCCTTATCAATGCCTTGCATTTAACTTGCCAGTGCTTTTGTTGTTTCCGTTTTTTGTCATTTGGCTCCTTTTTCCATTTTCTAAAAGTGCCTTTTTGGCTAGAACAGCCTTTCTGACCTCACTTTTAAACCATGCTGGCAGTTTTTCAGACTTCCTTCCTCTTTTCTTAAAGCATGGAATACAGCTAGTCTGAGCTTCCAAGATAGTATTTTTAAACACCTATGCTTGATACAAATCTTTACCCTTCGCTGCTGCTCCTTTTAGTATTAGAGTCTTCCTTTTGAAAGTTAAAAGGTAGTACTGTGGATTTCCTTGCCATCCATCCTCTATTTATTAAATTAAATATAATCATTCTATGATCACTATTGCCCCAACACCCTTATCTCTTGCACCAGATGTTGTGTTCCACTAGGGACCAGGTCCAAAATGGCTTCCCCTCTTGTTGATTCATGAACCAGCTGCTCCAAGAAGCAGTCATTTATTTCATCTAGAAACTTTATCTCCCTAGTATGTCCTGCCATGACACTGATCCAGTCAATACCAGGGTAATTGAAATCACCCATTATTATTACTGTGTTGTAACTTTTGTTAGCTTCCCTGACTTCTTTGAGCATTTCATCCTCCATTTGTTCATTCTGGCCAGGTGCCATTGTCTTCCCCTTTTTACATGGAATTTCAGTCCATAGAGATTCTACAGTGTATTTTGTTTCCTGCAAAACTTTAATCCTGTGTGACGCAATGCCCTCTCTAACAGACAGTGCAACCCCCTCCACAAATTTTATCTACTCTATCACTTCAATATAGGAGTGGCCTAGTGGTTGGGACAAGGTACTTCAGGCCAGAAGGTCAGGGGTTCAAATCCCACTAGAGGACAGCAACCTTGGGCCAGAAGGACTGGGGTTTCTAGTCCCACAGGTGTTCCTTGTGGTCTTGGGCCAGCCACTTAACCCTCCATAGCCCATGTTCCCTGTAAAATAGTTATCTCCAAGTTATAATGTCCTGTTCAATGTAAACCACACTGATGCAGAATAGCACAGTATATAAGAGAATTAAAATAAATAAATATAATTTGTACCCAGGTATCACAGTGTACCACTGGTTGTCCTCCTTCCACTATGCTCTTATTTAGTGCTATATATTTTAACTCTCCCATCTCATTTCTCTAAACTTCTAGCATTTGCATACAAGCCTTTTAGAGGTTGTATTTTATTCATATTAATCTGGTTATCAGTAGGCATGGGTAATTTGGAATCTTTAAACTCTTGTCTGCTCTATCCTTAAGGGCATTTGGGTTATTTTTGTCTTTATTGGAACCTCTGTCGATATGCCCTAACTTCAATCTTTTGCTAGTATCCTTCAAGGATAAATCCTTCCGAACCATGCACTCTTGGGCGACTGTCGGCTTTCCCCTATTATCTAGTTTAATAGCTGCTCTATCTCCTTTTAAAGGTTAATATCAGCAGCCCTGTTGCATCCCAGTTAAGGTGGAGCCTATCCCTTCGAAAAAGCCCCTCCTTTCCCCAGAATGCTGCCCAGTTCCTAACAAATCCAAAACCCTCTTCCTTGCACCATTGTCTCATCCACACATTCAGACAACAGAGCTCTGCCTGCCTTTTGGGTCTTGCGCGTAGAACCGGACCTGAGCATTTCGCTTCTGAAAGAACAAGGTACTCTTATTAATTGAATCTCATTCATGTTGTCCTTCAGGATTAATGCGATTAGCAAGCCTGTTACCTAATAGCCTGTATTTCACAATAATTCTGTAACATTATAACAGTTTCTCACTTAGTAACTCTCACTTATGCTCTCACCTGTTTATTGCAAACTACAATTCTGCTACTTTGTAACGTACAATTATAAGTAAGTCTTTAATGTTGTTTGCTACATCATTCTCATTCTCAGTAACTCTGTAACTTTGCAACTACTCTATATTGCCACAATTCCCCAGTCCGCAAAAACCTGCCTCAGCCCCTTATATACCACCATGGCCTACGCTTTACTTAATCTTACCATGCTCTTCCTCCTGGCAAACGCCATACAAAACTCCCTCGCCCTAGTAGATAGACACATCATTTCACATCCATCTATATATATACATATAAAAACTGTATATAGTTAATCTGTGCTGCTTTGTATTTATCTCGCATTGTTTGACTGTTTACTTATAATATGATGTTCCTTGTAAATATGTTCTGTTATAATATGACGTTCCCTGTAAAACAAATTTACTTTGTTAATTGTTGTTCACTGTAAACCGCAACTGAACTTTGGAAGATGCGGTATATAAATATATATAAAAATAAATAAAAAATAAATATCCCCACCATTCACCATCTGGCTAAAAAAAACCCAGGAAAACCCCTTCTACTCAGCCACAGGTCTACCACATCAGTCTCGTCATTAGCACCTCTTGTATGTAGACCTTATTCAATCTAAATACACCAAAGCAACCCACCATCAAGTCCTCAAATGCGCACTGATAAACTCCCGCTCTGTCCGCAAGAAATGACCCTTCATCACTGATCTTATAGCTGTTCACAACTTAGACCTCCTCATGGTGACAGAATCCTGGCTGTCTGATACAGATGCTGCTCTTATAAATCAACTTATCCCTCCTAATTTCTCCATTTACACCTGCCATAGATCCAACCGCAAAGGCGGAGGGGTCTTTATCCTAGCCAAAACAGATCTAAAATTTCAACTGTTTTCCTCCAAGAGTACTACACACGCCGACATCGTCTCCATAGCAAATAAATTCATCACCATAAACCTTATATATAGAGCCCCCTCCTCACCTCCAGATGACATCTCCACCTTCATTGACCTAGCCTGCAACCCAGCCAACCCACGCAATCCCAACTGGCTACTCGGTGACTTCAACCTACCATCCCTGCAACCCGACCAAGCAGCGGCCTTCCTGGATGCAATGCAAGATTTACAATTCTAACAATTGGTGACGGTTCCAACGCACAAAAAAGGAAACCTATTAGACCTAATCTTTGCCCCTAGCACTGCAGTTAGCCACAAATCGGACTTCAACATTTCAATCAGTCCTGTCCCTTGGTCCGACCATAACCTCATTACTTTCCAAATACCCTTGCAACATGTTCCGGCACCACATAGTGATGCCACTAGACCCTCAGCCACACCACGCCCCAGACCTCTTGCCATAGAAGAGTTCTCCAAAAAGGTTCTTCCGACCCTACATCAGAAGTCTGCCAACCTTGAAGAAGCAATCACCAACTGGAACAACACATTGAAAGAATTTGCCCACCCAACATCCTCCAATAACTCAGAAACCCACAACAGATGTAAAAGTAGAAGACAACATGCTCCATGGTTCTCAGCAGAACTCCGCGCCTCCCTCATCGAACTCAGGAAGCACGAGAGGAAGTGGAGACGCTCCCGATCCCAGACCCACAAATTAGCCTACCTTGAACTCCTGAAGTCTCACCGTGAGAGGATATACCTCAGAATGAGGGAATACCATGCCCAGCTCCTTCAACGCTCAATCAATAAACCTAGAGACCTATTCAACCTAGCGAAATCCCTAATCAAGGAACCCTCCCCCACCCAACTTGTCCCAATTCCCCCCCAGTCATATGCCGACTTCCTACAATCCAAATCCCTCACAGCAAGTAATCAGCCAGTACCAACAGTGTCCCCTCCCTACCAAACTCCCACCTCACAAACATCACTCACACATTTTACCCCTCCTGCTGAGAAGAATATCCAAGACCTCATTGCCAGCATCAACACCTCAACAGCCCCAAACGACCCCTGCCCAGCACACTGGATCAGGGCCCTTCGAGTTGAACTCAGTCCAATTCTACTAAACATCATCCGTCTATCTTTTGCAACCGGCTCATTCTCCTCTTTACTCAAACAAACTTCAATAAGACCCCTCCTAAAGAACTGCAGATTCGACCCAGCACAGACAGAATCTTACCGACCCATCTCGAGCATTCCTCTACCCGCTAAAATAATCGAGAAAGTCGTCTACAGACAAATCCAACAACATATAGACATAGCAGCCCCCCTCGACCCCTGCCAGCACGGTTTTAGAGAATCGCATGGAATAGAAACACTGCTCACCACCCTCACCAACACCCTGAATAGAGGAATTGACAGCGCAGAAAATGGTTTTGCCCTCATCTTCCTGGATATCTCAGCTGCCTTCGATTCTGACAATCACAACCAGCTACTTACCCGCCTCCTGGAAAAGGGCATTCACGGCCTTGCCTGGGAGTGGTGTAAATCTTACCTATCTGATCGCTGGCAACAAGTCCAGGTTGGTTCTAAAACTTCGGCACCATTCCACCAACAACAAGGTGTCCCACAAGGTTCCTCCCTATCGGCTCTGCTGTTCAATATCTATATACAGCCGATATGCAACATCATCCGATCTTTCAATATTTCTACCCTAATCTACGCCGATGATGTTTTGCTATTTACCCCGTTCAAAGTCAAACACCCGGAATTCACCAACCTTGTCAACTGCTTCAACGCAATCACAGACTGGCTAACTACCCAAAACCTCCACATTTATTTCAAGAAAACAGCGGTACTCTTCATATCAAGGAACAAAAGCTTCTCCCCTCCCTCCATCCTAAGAGTAAGAGATGCGGAGCTTCCAAGCCGTAATGCCATACGCTATCTCGGCATTACTCTGGACCAGCATCTCAATTTCAAGGAACGCATAAAAAACATCACCAGGTCCATCTACAACAAAATTAGAACACTGAGACATCTCAAACCTATGCTACCTGCTGATGACTTCCGAATCATCTTCCAGGCCCTCATACTACCATATTTAGATTACGCAAACTTAATCTTGTATGGCCTACCAAAGAACACTCTCAATCCTCTCCAACAAGCTATGAATGCCGCTGCCCGTGTCCTCTGCGGTCTAGCCAGATCAGACCATATCACACCAATACTTAAGGATCTCCATTGGTTACCGATATACTCCAGGCTAACATATAAGATTCTGCTAATAACATTCAAGATTATCAACAACATCGCTCCCAATTCTCTCAAGGAACTTATCACACCTACTCCAAAAACCAGAACCAGAAGGACAGCAACAGACAACACTCTGACTATCCCTAAAGACTCCATAAAGTGCTCACAAACAACCAGGAGAAGAACCTTTGCCCACTACGCACCGAAATGTTGGAACGACCTCCATCCAGAAATCAGAGCGATCCGAGACCTTCTACAATTCTGGAAAGCAATAAAACACCACCTCTTTTTGCTCCATTTCTCTCAAGCTGCTACCCCGACTCCAAGAAACCATCCCCCATCCCCTACTAGAGCCCCCTGTACATCATAACGCTCAAGCCCCAAGCATTCTCTCGCCAGCCTGGAAGCATCTTACGTACTTTCAGATCAAGTATCATCTATTATGCCATATCTTTATGTATATGGTTTCATGTATTCTGCATCTATCCTGAAATATGTCAATATGTAAATAGTTACCCATGTTCTCCAAGTTCTATTCCCTGTTATAATGTAAACTCAATCAGTCTTCTCTGATCTGAGTATTCTTTGTTAAATGTAAACCGCACTGATAACAAATAGTGCGGTATATAAGAATTGTTAAATAAATAAATAAATAAATAAAATTTCAGAGAATGCTACCCTGGAAGTTCTGGATTTCAACTTCCTACCTAAAAACCTAAATTTGGCCTCCATAATCTCCCTACCACACTTTCCTATGTCATTGGCACCAACATGTACCAAGACAGCAGACTCCTCCCCAGCGCTATGTAAAACCTTGTCTAGGTAGCACATGAGGTCCGCTACCTTCGCACCAGGCAGATATCTTACCAGATGATCCTCACGTCTACCAGCCATCCAGCTATCTACATGCCTAATGATTGAATCACCAACTATAACAGCTGTCATCACTGCCAAGAGTTGTGCAACCAAATATTAGTGAAGGGTGTCATTAATCCTGTTCAGGTCATATATTGTTTTTTTTCTCAGAAATTACGTCTAGTTTGCACTGGCATCTTTTTCTTGTTCTATACCTACTATTAAACTATTATGATGACATACAGTTGGAAAAGTTCCAATTATTTCTCAAGATATTGTATACAACATACCTAAAATGCAACGGTGCCAATAATGTTGACCACAACTGTATTACAACTTTGGTAATCGGATGTTCAAGAAAACATTAGCATGAAAACCTGTATGTCATCTTTGCTGAATGAGATCAAAAAGTGGACCTCTCAGCAGCGTTTGATTTAGTGGACCATCAGCTGCTATTATGTTGATTAGGGAATACTGGATTGAGAGGAAGGGTGTTACATTGGTTTAAATTGTTTTTTGGCTCTTGGTCATATACTGTAGCCATACAATCTGCAACTTCTAGATCTCATCCTCTTCAGTGTGAGGTGCCTCAAGGGTCAGTCTTGTCATCAATATTGTTTAATCAGTTTTTGACTCTTCTGGCAACCTTAATTGATTCTTTAAGAGTGACAGAACATTTTTGTGTGGATGATATTCAGCTCCTTTTGACCTGGGACTCTCATCATCTTGATTTAGTTCCTATAAATGCTTGCCTGACTGCAGAGGCAGACTGCATGGAGAACCAGTGCCTTAAATTAAATCCATACAAAATGTTGGCTATGTGGACTACTGGTCACTGATGCCTCTTTACTGCTCCATGGTTCACCTTGAGTATTGTGTGCAATTCTGGTCATCACATCTCAAAAGAAACAAGATATAGTGGAATTAAAAAAGGTACAGAGAGGGGTGACAAAACTGATTAAGGAGATGGAACAACTCTCCTATGATGAAAGCCTAAAAGAGGTTAGGGCTCTTCAGCTTGGAGAAAAGGCAGCTGAGAGGATATATGATAAAGGTCTATAAAATAGTAAGTGGAGTGGAACATCTAAATGCAAATCAGTTGTTTATTCTTTCAAAAAGTACAAAAACTAGAGGACAAACAATCAAACTACTAAGTAGTAAATATAAGATAAATGTGAGAAAATATTTTTTGATTGAACTCAGAATTAAGCTCTGGAATTCATCACCAGAGGATGTGGGAAAGGTTGTTCATGTAGCTGGGTTCAAAAAAGGTTTGGAAAAGTTTTTGGAGGAAAAGTCCATAAACCATTGTTAAGAGGGACATGGGGAAATTCACTGCTAATTCCTGGTTTTAGCAGCATGGAAGCTGTCTATATTTGTGATCCTGCCAGGTACTGGTCTTGATGGACCTTTGGTCTGAACCAGTATGACAAAGTTATTTTATTTTATTTTAAGTACTGTCTATACTGCACATAGGTTAACAAGTCATCACAGTGATACACAAAAATATAAAAGGGAAAGAAACAGCAGGGATAGAAGGAAGGGAATAGACAAGTCTTCAGTGGCAATACCAAGCAAAGTGAAAGAAGCAAGTGGAGCCCCGGAGAAGCAGTAAGGGTCAGGGGAGCTAGACTAAGGAGGGGATTATTTGTCTAATACTTGGAGAAGGAAGTGCTGGAAAAGCCAGGTCTTGAGGCCCATTCCAAACTTAGGCAGGGAAGATTCCTCCCCAAGGGAAAGAGGAAGGGAATTCCACAAGGAGGAACTGAGATAGGAGAAGAACAAATGTCTAGAGACTTCCAGACATAAGAGGAGGCGAGGGGGGCCAAAAGGAAAGCAGAGAGGAAGGAAGGTTGTGGGAGGGCATGTAGGGAGAGATGAGAGTGGCATAATAAGGGGGGGGGGGTTAGAGGAAAAGTAGGCTTGATGAATCAGTACTAAGATCTTGTATTTGAAATGTGCAGATACTGGCAACCAATGAAGGGAAATTACCAGGGAAAGAAGTGTCAGAGTGACGAACACCAAAAAGCAATTTAGTGGCTTTGGAATGGATTAGCTGGAAGTGCTTGATAGAATATAAGGGGAGACCATTGTAAAGAGCATTATAGTAATCTAGTCTAGTGATAAGGAAAGAGATCTTTAGCAGTTTGAGTTGAGAAATGGCAAAGGTAGAGCAAGCGGAGCAGATAAATCCTCATTTTTTGCTCTGCGACGTAACTACAGAGTCAATCTAGGTCTTTAAAGTGAGGCAGAACACAAAATAAAGCTTAGGGTTTTGACCAAATTGCAATAAGGAAGAGGAGAAGCAAGGATGGAAGCACATGATGAAGACCAGAGGAAGGGAAGCCTATAGACTCACATTTAGAAGTGTTTAATACCAAACAATGATTTCAGAGCCAGTGACCAACTGCTTCTAGGCAAATCTTATGTACTCATGTTTTATTTATATTTATCAACCATTAAGGAGGACTAACGTGACAACCACACTACTTTTGTCTAAGACAATAAATTTGAGACAGAAATCATATCCTATATACCCTGACTTAGGAGTGAGGTTCATCGCTGTCATGGTATGCACAAAACTAATATCGATACAGCAAAAATCACCTGGTGAAAGTATCCCAATACAAAATATAAATGAAATCTATATAAATTATTTCAAAAATGCTCTTACTAAAAATACTTGTGCACAAATGTCACTATAAATTAAATAAGAAGTGGAAAAGACGGTCCAAAGAGCTGGATCCATTTAGCAAAGCCTGTGCACAACTCCTCACAGATCAGAAAAACCCTTCCACATATTGTTCTAATTTTTCATACTATTTTTAAATTATCTTTAAGTTATTTTCGAACCCCATTCCACATGCTAAATTTATTTTATAAACTATGGGCCCGATTTTTGAAGACCTTTACACGGGTAACTTCCCTAGTTACCCATTTAAAGGCCTTATCCAGGATTTTTGAAGGGCACCTGCATGGGTAGAGCCCTTTGAAAATCCCAGATATCTGCTTAGTATCGGGGCATGTTGGAGACGGAATGGAGGCAGGTAATGGCGCTATCTGTGTAGCACCAATTTTCGATGCTACACGGTTAGCGGTCTGTGCCTTAAAGAAAGGCGTGGGAAAACCTTGCATATCTTTAAGGTGCTGGGGCTAACCATGTAGCATCGAAAATTGGTGCTACATGGGTAGCCCCTGCGGCTACCTGGCTGTGTGGTGACACCCAGAATTTCGATTTCGGGGCCGCATATGACCTCAGCATAGAAAATCTGGGTTAGGTGGGAGGTGGGTGGTGCATAGCACCGCCCAGCTCAAAATCGGACCTATAATCAAAAAGCTCCAAAGAACTTATCTTCATTCGTCCAGGATAAAGGTACCTAAATAACACTCAGTATTGCTAGTAGTTGGTAAGCGCTCTAAACCATCGGCATTAATGGCAACTGATGAACTGTCCACTTGATAGTAGATTCTATGTCATCAGCAATATTAATATCTGGTGGTGCATCCTATTGTTCTAGTTTTTCATACTATTTTAGAATTATCTTTAAATTATTTTTGAACCCTATTGTGTTGTGGGCCGTCTGATATTGGCTAATGCACAAAACGAACCCATTTGGAGACACAGTTATTTGCTAGGGAGCAAAGATTCAAGTAGACATACAAAGCAAAACATACATCAATCAATTTAAGAAGATACAGCCCCTTGTACATACTATCTGGTCCACAAAAAAAATGGTGGACAATACACAATGTCTAACAAAAACCCATATTAACATTATTAAGTAATAATTCTAGAAGTTGTTGACCACAAACCTATCTCTTACTAGTGAACTACCGTTTTGGCAAGACTGACAGTGTTAGAGGACAAAAACTTGGTAAGCTGCAGGCAAAAGTGCCTGTATTTGGGAGTCCCTGCCTTCATTACATCTTCTCCTTTGTCCATTTATCCTTTCCACACTATTCTGTTCTGCATTCTTCTAATCCTCCAGGCTACCTAAGGCACCTCCACCCCTGCCCCCTCTATTATTCCTTCCTCTCGGCCTCTATCTGCACTTGTGGTAAGCTTCCTTCCCATTGCCTCCACTCTCCGTCTGATGTTACACCCCTCATCCTTCCCCACTAACATCCCTGCCAACTTTCTCATGCTCCTTCCATGGACAAGAACAAGCAGAGCTGTTTAACTCCTTCAATGCTCCCTTCTCTCATCAACTATTTCTCTGGGTTTTTTTTAAAGATCATTACCAAATTAGAAGACTGACAGACAGAAACAAACATTGTCCTGGTGGGTGGCACAGCACAGAGATTACCCACAGACTTTACATTTATGTGAAGAGTATGAAAATTGCTCCTTCAGGGTTAACATGCATATTAATAGCACTATACTAATACTACTACTCCTGCCTGTGTCTGGTTTGTATACATAAGTTCCTGATGCTGAGGCATAGTAGCAAAGGGATAGAGGCACTGTAGGTCTGGTGACCAACAGTCTGAGCATTATCTGCAGTGAGATAGCTTGCCTACAGTAAGTGCTGTCCATGGGACAGCAAAACTGTGCGCCAATGACCTGCTTGGGTTCCACAGGGATAGGAGCAAGTAGAACATTTCCATCTATCATTTTGGATTTAGCTTTCACCTGTACTTCAAAGCAGGCTAGATGTCCCCAGAAGGCTTATGATCTATGTTTGCACCTGAGGCAATGGAGCTTTAAGTGACTTGCCCCAAGGTTAACAGTGTGATTTGAACCCTGGTTCCCTAGGGCTCTCAGCCTGCTGCTCTAACAACTAGGCTACTCCTCCACTCCCTCATTTTGTGATGCCCTTTCTGCTAGAATCATCTATTGTCCCAAGCATCAATAGACTAAGGGGTATGTTTACTAAACCGCGGTAGCGGACTCCGTACGATATTGGAGCCACGGAGTCCGCTACTGCGGTTTAGTAAACATACCCCTAATTCCCAATGCAATGGATTCTGTTAAGCTCTGATGCTTTGTAGTGATAATTAGAGTTACAATCGTTCTTTTCCCCGCTACATAATTCTATATACATCTAGCAAAATATACAGAGTTTTGCCTTCAACAAATGAAAAAATATAGAAAACTATGCAGTAAATGCAGTACTTCTTTGTAGTAAATGGCTTTCTTCTAATTTATACTGCACTAAAGGTGTCAGTATGATTTGCACTGCAAATAAATTTTATTTGCATTATTGTTCCATTCTCAAGATCATTAAAACATATAGATTCAATGCAGAACTATCAAATCTACTGTTGTTAAGATACGACACCTCAATTTATCTAACTAGTAAAAGAAAAGCTTTTAGCAAGCTACAATTTCTTTCTAGCACAAGATATGTGGAAGACCTCACAGTGAATTTAGCGAGGATATTTTAGCAATGACAATGATACAGCATCAGTACTGCACATTAGGATAAGACTTGTTTTGAATTACTAGAATTATTTGCACTTTCTTCACATTAGACAGGCCTAACAGCAATTTTCAAATTAATCTGCTCTACTGTCACCATGAATACAATTCTGAATAAACACATGATAGGATGCCATCCTAAAGCTAGCATTCAAGAGACTTAGAGGCGCATAAGCGATGGTCACAAGGAAAGCTCATTGAGCCATATATGGACAGGCTGTCGCCTTCATTACACATTTTCCATCTCGGTGAAATGAATGGGAATTAGGCCTTACCATTATTTCAAGAACTTTAAAGAGGATAGTTTGGCTTTTCTTAGACCATTAGTGTCAACCATATTCTGAATATCTTGTTTCCTTTCCTTAAACAAGGAAGAATATATCTGCCATCAATTACTGTGGTACTATGTTTCTATAATAGCCAGGACCATCATTTAGCAGCACGGTACCCTGGACAATTGTTACCAAAAAATATCAACATAGTAGGGAGATGACTCCTATTTTTTTCTCATCCCTTCCCAAGGTGGCTCCACTCTGGCTATCAGGATCACTGGAAACCAAATACCTCAGGTACAGAAGCTGCAGACTTACATTTGGAGCCAACATGGAGCTTGTTCTTGACTAGGGACCAAATGTTCAGCAATGGACTCTTCCAGGAGGCTTATTGTGCCTTCTGCCACCTGAAGGATAAATATTTGCTGGCCTCTGTTTTTATTGTGCAGCTCCCAGGGCTTCAGCTGTAGGTTTGCAGCTACACATACACAAAGGTCATGCAAAAACAAATGCTGTTTTTCTTCCCCCATTAATGGAAACATAGAAACACAGAAACATGACGGCAGATAAAGATCATACAGCCCATTTAGTTTACCCTTCCTACTACTACTACTGATCATTTGTATAGTGCTATAAGGCATATGCAGCATTGCAGAGTCATGTAAGAGATGGTCCTTGCTCATCAGCGCTTACAATCTAGTCAAGACAGACAACACAATAGCTAGGGACTAGGATCTAAGGGAAAGCGTAGTTACTCATCTGTTATAGGTGTTCTCCGGGGAGAGCAGGAACCAGCTCTCACATATGGGTGACTTCGGCACCGACAGAGCTCGTACGGAAGCATCTCCCCGGCTTTCAAAGAAAGCCTTTGGGAGATGCATCACACATGTGTGGTCCTCCTCTCACCCAAGGGTGCCATCTTGCCTCAGTCTAATGACATAGCTAAGACAGCAAAAATTAAATATGGTAAAGAAGCAACTCAAGGGGAGGAGGGAAGGTTGTAAGGACTAATTCCTGCTGTTACAGGTGAGTAACTATGCTTTCTCCGGGAATAAGCAGGAAGTCAGTCCTCACATATGGGACTCCCCAGCTACAGGCTACCGAGAACCTGGACAAAATGCCATGGTGACCAGAGAAGGTGAGCCATGAGCTGCAGCAGTTGAGTTCCAACTGAGAGACTCTCTCAAGTCCCAAGTGTTCGGAGGAAAACCAACACTCCGGTAGCCTGAACACAGAAGGGTCAGAGGGCAGGAGTTGCCTACACCCCAAAGAGATTACAGAGCACAACCTGGCCAAAGGTGCTGTCACATTAGGATTCCCTCTCCAGGCAGAGTGAGCTACGAAAGAATGGACTGAAGACCGGGTGGTGGCCCGGCAGATTTCCATAATAGGTATGGAATGCAGATTTGATACAGAAATAGCCATGGCTCTGACTTGGTGCACCGTGACCCGATGGCCTAGTGAGATCCCAGCCTGCACATAGGTGAGGGCAATGCAGTCTGCCACCCAAGTGGACAGAATTTGCTTAGTTACTGGAAGCCTCACTCGAATGGGGTCATAGGAGACAAAGAGCTGAGGCACTTTGCGGTGGCACTGATTCCATTACAGATAGAAGGACTGTGCCTTCTTACAGTCCAGAGTATGGAGAACAGTCTCCACCTTGGCGTGAAGCCTCAGGAAGAAGGTGGGGAGCACCACCTCCTGATTGAGGTGGAAGGGGAACACCACCTTTGGCAGAAACCTTTGGAATGTGTGGGGCTCCACCCTGCTCTTCTAGAACCTCGTGTAAGGCGGCTCTGCCATCAGAGCCTGTAGCTCACTGACCCCGTGAGCTGATGTGAATGCCACGAGGATGACAACCTTCCAGGAGAGGCACTGAAGGTGGCAGGTAGCCAGGGGCTCAAATGGCAGTTTAGTGAGCTGTGAAGGCACCACATCGAGATCCCACTCCGCCATTGGTGGGTGGAATGGGGGCTTGGACAACATAAGGCCCCACAGGAAACGAGAGATAAGGGGCTGAGCCGAGAGGGGCTTGCCTCGGCAGAGTAGTACTATAACGTACGTTAACTGGTTAGCGGCACTTAGTAAAAGGATCCCTTATGTACCATAGGCTTTCTCATGCACTATGGCCAGCCTGTTGCCACTCCATCTGGAATTAGTGACCTTCTCATGGGTTTGAAACTTTTCAACTATGAGGCTAGCTTCCTCATCTAGCAAGGTATGGTAAATCTGCTACAGTTGATCATCTCTGTGTCCAACTGTTCCTGATAGCATGGTCTCATGTGTTCTCAGTTTGAGAATATAATTTGGGTATTTATTTTGTGCATGTGAAATTAGCTGGGTTGCCAAACAGAAGACACTTTTTGAAAGCCATTTACTCAGGTAAACTAGAATGTCTGAAAATTGCTCCTCCTTTCCCTTAGACTGGTTAAAAGGTACACATGGAGTTCACAATTCACTTATTAGCTATATTGATAAGGGTATTAGCAGGTGTGTTCTGCTTAGAAACTAAAGTATGCACACAGAATAGAAATTTTAAATCAGTGTGCATACCATTCCCCCATCCTCTGCTTAGAGGAATACGATCTGTGGAGGGTAATTTTATATCAGGTCACCTAGATTGGATGTCCAAGTAGATGCCTATTTTGAGGCTATTTTCTAAGGACATATAGGAGGTTTCTATGGGGGTAATACGGAAGCCCTGTTCATGGGAGACAGCCAACATGGCTTTAGACAAGGAAGATCTTGTCTTACTAATCTGTTATGTTTTTTTGAAAGTGTGAATAAACAGGTGGACAAAGGTGAGTCGGTTGATATTGTGTATCTGGACTTTCAGAAAGCCTTTGACAAGGTCCCTCATCAGAGACTTTTGGCAAAACTAAAGAGTCATGGGATAGGAGGCAGTGTACTACTGTGGATCAGGAACTGGTTAAAAGAGAGAAAGCAGAGGGTTGGGCTAAATGGCCAATTTTCCCAATGGAGAAAGGTGAATAGTGGTGTACCCCAGGGATCTGTGCTGGGTCCGCTGCTTTTTGACATATTCATTAATGACCTGGAAAGTGGAATAACGAGTGAGGTTATCAAATTTGCAGATGACAAAAAACTACTTAAAGTTGTTAAAACCCAAGAGGATTGTGGAAAATTGCAAGAGGATCTTGATAAATTGGAAGACTGGGCATCAAAATGGCAGATGAAATTTAATGTGGACAAGTGCAAAGTTATGCACCTAGAGAAGAACAACCCAAACTATGGTTACACGATGCAAGGTTCCACATTAGGAACCACCACCCAGGAAAAAGATTTAGGCGTCATTGTGGATAACATGTTAAAACCCTCGGCCCAGTGTGCAGCGGCAGCCAAGAGAGCAAATAGAATGCTAGGTATCATAAGGAAAGGAATGGAAAATAAAACAAAAGATATTATAATGCCTCTATACCATTCCATGGTGAGACCGCACCTTGAATATTGTATGCAATTCTGGTCGCCGTATCTTAAAAAGGATATAGCGTTATTAGAAAAGGTTCAGAGAAGACCCACCAAAATGGTAAAGGGGATGGAAGGATACTCCTATGAAGAAAGGCTAAAAAGGTTAGGGCTCTTTAACCTGGAAAAGAGACGGCTGAGGGGAGATATGATAGAAGTCTATAAATTAATGAACGGAGTGGAACGGGTAAACGTAGATTGACTGTTTACGTTATCAGAATATAGGAAGACTAGGGGACATGCAATGAAGCTACAGGATAAACTATTTAAGACTAATAAAAGAAAATATTTTTTCACTCAACGTGTAATCAAACTCTGGAATTTGTTACCGGAGGATGTAGTAAAGGCTGTTAGTGTAGCTGGGTTTAAAAAAGGTTTGGACAAGTTCCTGGAGGAAAGGTCCATAAACCATTATTAAGAAGGGACCCAGGATATCAATGCTTGACCTAGTACAAGCATTGCAGAACCTGTGTCTTTTGGGGAAACTGCTAGGTACGTATGACCTAGATTGGCCACTGTTGAAAACAGGATACTGGGCTTGATGGACCTTGGTCTGACCCAGTATGGCATATCTTATGTTCTTATGTTCTATCTGTGGATGTCTGAAAATGGGCATAGAGATGTCTAAAGCACAGAGATGTCCCTGTTCACTCAATGATAAAGTGCTATAGAAAAGGCATTAAATAACAAAATAACATTTTAGAAGCAGAGTCTGTGGCAATTTACGCATGTACTTGTAAAATGTAGACAGGGTCATTAACACCAGCTCTAGGGCTGATGTAAGTGGCAGCATCTCAATTTAAGGGGCATTCTCTATCACATGCACTAATATTTTATAAAGACAAATAGGCGCCTAATTCTCTTTATAAAACAGGCTTAACTTAGGCATGTTATTTTTTTAAAATTATATATTTAAAGAGTTTTACAATGTTTCAAGAATAAATTTGTACAGAAAAGGCTTAAAGTCCATGAATCATCCAAAAAAGAAAAATGTCAAGAAAATGTTAGACAACATTAATGCTTATAGTCTACCATAATAAGAGCGTGACTACTTCCTAAAGAAAAAGCAGAAAGACCGGAGGAGCCCATCTGCAACATTAAAATGAATAAAATCACAAGGGAAACAGAATGCTAGAGAGGGACCAAATCATATCAATAAATGCATGGTTACTTATCCCCACCACCCTTGTCAATATTTATTTTATTTATTATTTATTTTATTTATTTAACAAACACTTATATACCGCACGTTCCGAAAGATCAGGTGCGGTTTACATAGAAGAATATTAAGAATCAGTGAACAAAAACCTGTTCTTCTTACCTGAAACATAATCAAACTTTATACATTGGGTAAAGGCGTTAATACAGTAAACTGGGACTATTAACTACTGACAATGGTCTAACTGATTGTACATAGTTCTCCAAAGTTTAATTGTTAAAGTTAAGATGTACATAACTCAAGCAATTTTTAATGTAAAAACAGATATGTTATACTGTTTCTTTACCTGTTATATGTAAACCGCACCTGATCATTGGAAGGTAGCGGTATATAAGCGACTGTTAAATAAATAAATAACTGCTAGAGGGTTAGAACTATTGCATAAGAACTTAAGGACTATGTACATGACATCAGAACATTGTGTTTATACTATTTACATTACAAGGCAGTATGGTCATCCAATAGGAGAAGATGTAACAGGCAGTCTGACATTAACAAACAGGACCATACCTAGCCCTATGCGAGCGATGCAGTCTTACAGGACGCAAAGGCTTGGGGGGAGCATTTCGGCTGCCTGCTGTTGCCCTACCGCTGCCACCAGTTTTTCTTCTCTCAGCGGAAGCAGGGCAAAAGCAGACAGCCGAAATGCGCCCCCTAAGCCTTTTCGTGGAACTCCTCTGATGCGATGTCAGAGCAGGGAGGGACAGATCTGTTTAAAGTGCAAGTAACTTGCAGATTGGGTGCGCGCCCTCTCATCCACCTCCATCCAGCTGCTTTCTGCTCTTTCCCTGCTGCCAGCACCACTGTGAAGAAAAACAGAGGGCAGCAGCAGCAGGGCAAGAGCAGGCAGCAGCAGGACGGAGGTATGGGGAGGAGGGGGGCACATGCCCGATGTGTAAGTCGCAGAGGGTGCAATTCTAGCTCGGTACGGCCCTGCTAAAAAACATAGATAAATCAGCAGGTTGGAAAAAAAATATGTTTGTGCCTTATATACAATTAAACATTTGTATGGGAAGTGCAATTGGAAAGTGGCTCCTAGCTGCAGGACACCAGGTCTCAACAGCAAAAACTGCATACGGCACCTTTGCATTTCTTTCGAAATAACTGGAAAAATTTATATCTATTGACCATAGAAAAGTTGTGATCATTTTGCATAGAACAAACTGAGTAACCAGTCTCCATCTGAAATTAGAACACGTGTAACCAGTAAGGTAGAAAAGCCTGTGGGCTCAGGAGATTTTAAGAGATCCGATACATTAAGATTGTCCAATGTGACAGCTGATTCAGCTGGACCAGACATTCTTTTCCTTGAGATAGGTAAAATGCTTTCACAATCAGCAGCATTAGCTCTTGAGAAACAGCCAAGTTTTCGGACAAATATTGTTTGAACAACTCAACCAGAGAACGTTTGGGTAACAGCTTCCATCTTAGCCGAGATTCCGGCTGTTTGCCGAGATACAACATCAGAGAGAGAGGTAATGGCATCCCAGATGTTATCTAAGGTGATTTTCTGTGGGCAGGTTAAGGTAAAAGAAATAGACAAAACTACAGCCAGAGAAATGGGTGGCTGAGGCTCCGCAGGGTAAGCCTTCGGCATAGTAAGGAAAAGCAGCACCACTCTCAGACTGCCATCTTGGAGTAACCACGCCCCACCATTTCCTGGTCGTTTAACTTAGGAATGTTAAAACATGGATAGACTAGATAGGCCATGTGGTCTTTTTCTGCCATCATGTTTCTATGCTCTAACTAGGCACACCCTTATAAAATTATCTTCCAAATGGACTTTTACATGTACATACAACTGTCTAATTTCATAAAAGTCCTTTTCTGCAGGTAAAACAGAATTTGCCCACAGAAAAAATGACTCCCATAATATCAGCATGCTCTTTGGCCGTAAGATTTGGCATAGAGAAATTTTCAAATGAAAAACTATGCACACAGTCTTCTTTGAGAACTGCCTACCAAAATTACAGGTACAAAACTACCCATGTGCCATGCACCAAGCTGACTTAAAATTGCCCTCATAGTATAACATAGGTTGTCTATCAATGCTTCATCCACGTTTTATTCATGAAGTGGTACATTAATTTGGTTGGTTATTTGCACTAGGTTATTTTAGCTGGACTTGGGTTTTATTGTGATAGAGAGAATGAGTTTCATTCCACTATTCAAGAGTTATGCTTGCAAACCTCCCCTTCAAAGCATTACAAATTCTATTTTTCCATTTTGCTAATTGGGTGAGATTTCTTTTAGCTCCGCGGTTGACAATGATGTGCATTCAGCTCCCACTATATTGTTTCTTCTCTTAACAACTATGCTGAATATCTGTATTCATGAGTTATTTGCTTTCTACTCTGTTTTCCAGAGGCCAAAAAGAATTTGGCTGAATCTTGCCTTTTACCATTTATTGTTGCTTTCTAGGTTTCTTAACTCAATCTTCAGTCATTCTCCGTTCTAGTATACTTTTCTTTGCTGCATTCAGAATGCAGAATACTTAACAAAAGATGTGAACGAACAGAACAGGAACAAGTAAAGCAAAGACAATGATATTACTGCTCACAGTTTTTAACCCTGGGCTAATTCAACCTTTTTCTATGCACTGTAAAACAGAAACAATGTTCTACAATAACGCCAATTTGACATTGCATGCTGAGGTTCGGAATTGAGATGTTGAGCTGGAGGAGCCTTTTGCAAAATATATTTAAAGACGTGCAGGACTGGAGGAGTCATTTTACAAATCTGCACGTAGGAAAACTGAGTGTGGGCCCCACGGCAGCTTCCAGTGCGGCACCTCCACGTGTGGCCATGCTGTTTTGCAGGTCTGCATGGATGAGTTCTGCCAATTAAGTACTGAGCCCACCATTTGTCCTAATTTTCAGTTTTGAAGGGGAAATAAACAAAAAACAGGAGCTTAAGAAGAATAACTCCCTTAATGCCTCAGGTAAAGCCCTGGCCGAAATGAGCAATTTAGCAAAATCTATTCATGTCTCAGAGCAGTTGTAAATCCCCATATGGAAAGTTTTAGAAAGATATGTGGATTCCCTTTATAAATCAGGGAATACACGTGTAGATTATTGATCTTCCCACGCCACACCCCCATCGCATTCCCTTGGATTTTCTACATAGTGGCAAAATCCATGTGTAAATCACATTTACGCATGTATTCCAATCTCCATGGGTTAATGTAATTTATCTTTTAAAACTACAAATTTTACCTTTTGATATAGAAGGTTAAGTTTAGTATGTCTTACAGCTTAAGACTTACATGATCCTATTTTGATTAATCACTCATCTAATGACGCTTAGCAATTCTACACATATGAAGTTGATTATATAGTAAACAGTGATGAAATTAAGACTTTTCTGCTAAATTCAATTAACACAAGCAGGACTGAGAGTACAGTTTATAGAAACTGGATAAATATTTACCAATTCACATACAGTAAATAACAATTCTATATCAATTTAATCAATGTAATGCCCTATTTTAAGTCTTCCGCAAGCACCTTTTATTTGGTATTTATAGCTAACATAACAGAAGAAATGCATACTGGATCAGACCAAGGTCTATCAAGCCCAGTATCCTGTTTTCAACAGTGGCCAATCCAGGTCACAGTACCTATCAGTTTTCCAAAAAGGCACACAGGTTCCAGAATGCTTATTCCGGGGTAAGCTCCAAATTTCCCTGGTCAGCTTTAATGATGGTTTATGGACTTTTCCTCCAGGAACTTGTCCAAATCTTTTTTACACCAGCAGCTTTTACTACATCCTCCGGTAATGAATTACACTTTCTGTGCCATTACCGCAGTACTACAGAAAAGCAGAAGGTTAGAACCGAAGAAGTGCTGAATTGTGCTAAGGACTTTTATCTCAGGGATATTGCTCTTTTCTGCCTGTTGATGCACATGTGGTACACACAGAGGAGAAAAAAAGGATGCTGCATTTTCATGTTGTTGTGCAAATAGTTAAGATGATAGAAAATAGGAGGGCAACCTGCAGACCAGGCTTGAAGGCACAGCTTCCGTCTCCACTGCATTCATCCTTGACCTTCCTTAAAGATACATGTCTCCAGCATTGTTCCTTCTTAGAATTCAAATGCCTATGGAAGATGAATCTGAAAAGGCTTAATTATTGGGATTTACAAGTAAGATTACATGCTTTGATGTTAAGCGACTAGTGAAGCCTCTTAATATAAAACCTGCGCCTTCTTGGTGTGGTAACCCAGACACAGGTGGTCTGCATAATTCATGAAAGCAGATGAAAGTCTGACTTCCCAGTAAGTATGCGAGTCACTCAGAGCATTAAAGAGAGCTGTCAGAGATTAATTTGAATAAAATAGACCATCTAGAAACATTTCTCAAGATAAGACTGATATGCCAAAAAGACCTGATCTTTTGTATAATTATTTCTCAAAATATATTTCAGAAGTTCAAGCGTGGCGGGGTAATTAATGACCATGTAAAACTGGAGCTGGCAATCACAAAGGTGACGAACTGATGTCATGGGAACCAACTCAAAAGAGACACATCAAAAAAATCAAAACAATGTATAAGTAACTACAAATTATATTTAAATTCATTCTAAACGTTTGGATAGATTTCAGTCAGAAGAAATGCGTCCTTCGTATAAAAAAAATTTGGTATCACATGGACATAAGAAAAGATTAAAATCTATCTACATAACAACTGGCATACTGTATCTCGTCTTCCTTGCACACACTACCCTGCCCTGTAGTACTCACATCCAGGTTGACTTTTTTCCTTTGCTCTGGCCCAATTTCTCTCACTGTTCCACTCCCCCTCCCACACCCCCTGCTTCACATGCAGCACAACACACAATTAAATCTTCAACTTGGATCTTTATTGGTGGAAAGAACAGGCCACAGCTAGACACTAATTGGATAAACCAAGCACAATAGCAGCATAACATACAAACCTAACATGACATCAACCCTTCACTCTTTTCCAAACTTGCCTACTAAATCAGGGTTGTTTCTCATGCTCCAAGTGGTACTTCCTTTTGAGACCTGCCAATTAGTCTGGACAGGTTGCTCAATCCTTTTCACCTCACTTTGTGACTAAAAGGGGTTGTTCCATTGACCACTGCTCTGTTCCCTCTTGCTGTATGCGCTCATATGCACTGAGTTGTGGTACCCTCCACACCCCTGTATATAGTACCTGAGCCCTCCTTTTAACCAGACCCTGGGGCCCATCTCTGCACTTGGGTTCCCCCTCCCCCCCCCCCCCATTTTCAATCAGACGCAGGTGTTCAACTTGTTGCACCTGGACCCCAATTCTTGTTATACCCCCTCACCTCTGTGCCTTCAGCTGTGATGTACCTATATACCTCACATTCCACTCGCTGTTGTCTGCCTCTCCCTATGCTTTCTCCCACCTTTCACGGGTGTAAGGGGGAGGAGAAAGCTCACCTCCTTTGGACTGCTTCCTGTCCCTCCCCACCCTTGAATGTCCTATATGGGTCTCCCACTTGGCCCTATCCTGCTTGACCTTCTCTTTCCTGTCCTGCATCATTCCCTTCCACCTTGGAGCTCCTGTTTCCTCTCCTTCCCTCTCCAGCCCTTCCTGGTCTAGACCCTCATCAACAGGCAGCAGCTGTGTTATGCAGCCATCACCCTTAGCTGGCTAGGCTCTTTTAAATATTGGGTTGTCAGTAAAAAGTGATTGGAATGCAATTGTGAAACAAGAGATCCATTTGGGTTCATCTGTCCATGGCTTACTGTATGACCTTGAGAAGCCACTTAAAATCAATGATCCTTGCCCTGAAAGTTCCAAGACATGTAAACAACTTGCTATCTGGTGACATTTGATCTGCCAAAAGCAGGCACCAGTAGGCACCTTGGAGCCATTCTTGTGTCATTTGTCCTCCTAAATATCTCTTTCCTTTCTGCTTTGGGACTGTTAGGTACTGTTTCCTTTAAATGCCAGGAGATAAACTGAAATACTTTGCCTTTTCTGGGTTGCTGTGAGGTCATTCTCTGTCTCTCTTTATAATCTGTTCCCTTCTTTGCTAGGTTTCGAGCTAGCACACCTATAATCCATGTTTTCAGATTTTGTACTATTTAAACATGTGTATTGGTATATTTCATTTCTAAGGCACCCTGGGTATGGTGCCATATAAAAACGATAGGCCCGATATTGCAAGAGGTGCCGAAGAAGCCAAAAACCAGCTTAAAATAACTCTGCTCAGAAAAGGGCATGAATCATGATTCAGGTGGTGCACATGTGGGCAAGTATGGAATATGGACAGTTAGCTGTCAACCACAGCTGACGGCAAATCGTCTTACTCGGGTAGCTAGCAGAGCGGATATTCAATATATCCATGTAAAGGGACCCACACAAGTACCGGCCCACAACCTGTTCAAGGCACAGAAAAGACCCCAGTAGCCGTGTAGAAATGACAAACCGAATAAACCAACATGTCAGAATGATGCATGGGTACAGCCAGACAAGCAGATAAGAATGCAGTATCCCACTGTATATGGTAGGGTGGGGAGGGTGAAGACGCGAGTGGTTTCCCAGGTATTTGGGCCCCAAGGGGTCTACACTGTTATCGGGTGCATGCGTTTGGCTTTGTATATCCGTGTACTGTCTCCCATACCCGGTTATTGACCTCCGCATTAACAACATAAGAACATAAGATATGCCATACTGGGTCATACCAAGGTCCATCAAGCCCAGTATCCTGTTTCCAACAGTGACCAGTCTAGGTCACAAGTACCTAACAGTTTCCCCAAAAGACACAGGAGCCCCTTCTGGCTAGGCAGATACCCAGCAGTAGCATGGTGGCGAGATGGACAGCTAACTTCAGCACCACAGAGGCAAAGCCCTTGGCAAAGTTAGTGCTGAGGTCAGAGGAAGTGCTCTACCTAGGGGACACCAGAGGGTGAACCTGTGCCTCTCCATGGCCATTTGAAGGGGGATCCAGCTCCAGCTGCAGAGGTGAGTAGCTAACGGAATATGTAGGCAGGGATTATAGGGGGGGGGGGGATGGGCAGAGCAACAGGCCATAGATAAAGCGTAGTTACCTGTAGCAAGTGTTCTCCAGGGACAGAAGGAATCAGTCCTCACATATAGGTGACATCGGTGCTGATGGAGCCCGCGCAGAAGCATCTCCCTAGCTTTCAAAGAAAGCCTTTGGGAAATGCCACCATGCATGTGGGGTCCCCTTCCTGCTCAAGGGTGCCATTTTACTTAGTCAGATGACATAGCTAGGAAGGCATAAAAAGAAAATAAGGTAAAGGAGGCAATTCAAAGGGGAGGAGGGAGGGTTGTGAGGACTGATTCCTGCTGTCCCTGGAGAATACCTGTTACAGGTGACTAACTACACTTTCTCCAGGAACAAGCAGGAAGTCAGTCCTCACATATGGGACTCCCTAGCTCCAGGCTGCTGTGAACCAAACCACGACAGCACCAGCAGCAACAGTAGCAGGGTAGCCGCAGCTGCAAGTTACAGAAGATGAGTTCCCAATTTAGAGACTCTGTGAGACCCTAGTGACCAGAGGGGCTATCACTCCGGTAGCCTGAACACAGAATGGTCGGAGGACCAGAGCTGCCTACACCCCAAATAGATTGTGGAATACCGCTTAGCCAAAGGCACTGTCCTGACAGGACTCACTCTCCAGGCAGTAGTGAGCTGTGAATGCGTGAATTTATTTGGTTACATTTTTATACCGCTCCTTCCAGAGATCAGAAGCGGTTTACATTATAACATTTAACTTGAACCATGAAGTTACATATAACAGGATTATAACTATGTACATATAACATATACCAGGTAACAGGATTAGTACTAAGTATGTATCATAACATTAGTGTGTATGTGATAGGATTAGAACTATGTACAGATCGTGGTATGTTGATAGAATTAAAGACCATGTGACGGCCTTGCAGATCTCTGTCACAAGCACTCAGTGCAGGTTTGCCACTGAAGTGGCCATCGGTCTCACGTGATGCACTGTGATCCGGTGCTCCAGGGAGAGTCCAGCCTGCTCTTAGGAAAAGGCAATACAGTGCGCCACCCAAGAGGACAGAGTTTGCTTAGTCACTGGGAGCCCCAGTCAACTGGGGTACTATGAAACAAAATGTTGGGAAGCTTTGTGGTGGCCCTCAGTCCATAGAAGGTAGAAGGACAGGGCTCTTTTACAATCCAAAGTATGGAGTATGCTCTCCTCCTGCCCTGCATGGAGTCTGGGGAAGAAGGTGGGGAGCACCACCTCCTGACTGAGGTAGAAAGAGGATACCACCTTTGAGAGGAATTTGAGGTATGTACGGAGCACCACTCTGTACTTGTAGAACCTTGAATAAGGAGGCTTTGCCACCACAGCTTGGAGCTCGCTTACTCTGCGAGTGGACGTGAGCATCACCAGGAAGGCAACCTTCCAGGAATGATACGGCAGGTGGCAAGTGACCAGAGGCTTGAATGGCAATCCAGTGAGCTGCGCAAGCACCACGTTGAGGTCCCACTCTGCTGCCGGAGGGCGTATGGGGGGTTTAGAAAGCAAGAGATCCTGGAACAATTGAGATATCAGGGGCTGAACCGAGAGGACATTTGCCTTGGTGGGATGGTGGTGCACAGCAATTGCGCTTAGGTGCACTCCGACTGAGTTGGATTTCAGCCCAGCGTGCGACAAATGGACAGGTACTGGAGCACCACACTGAGAACTGGCGCCACTTAAAGGTGTATGCTCGTCTTGAGGAGGGCTTGCGGGAGGCCAACAAGACCTCTTCTACCTCTTACAGGAGGTTAAAGGGAGCCAGAGCTATCCTTTCAGCAGCCATGCTGTTAATGTCAGGAACCTCAAGTTGGGGTGTAGGTGGGAGCCCTCCTCCTAAAACAGAAGGTCCAGTGCACAGCCCAGTGGGACCGGAGGTGCCGCCAACAATTTGAGCAGCATTGGGAACCAGGGCTGCCTGAGCGATCTGGGGGTGATTAGTATCAGTGACACACCTCGTGCTGGACTTTGAAAAGGGTCCTGGTAACCAGGTAGGTCAGCGGAAAGGCATAGAGGGGACTTTTCATCCACGGGATTAGGATTGCATCCGCCACTGCTCTCAACAGGTACGGTTGCCGGGAGCAAAAGTGGTCCCAATTCAAAAGAGGTATATGAATTAAACCTAATGATTTTTGTCAGAATTAATACCTTGAAGATATACCATCTTCTCGTAGCATAAACATTCCTTTTTTCTTTTTTATAAACTGGGGATGCAAAAGAAAAAAAGGAATGTTTATGCTATGAGAAGATGGCATATCTTCAAGGCATTAGTTCCGACAAAAATCTTTAGGTTTAATTCATATACCTCTTTGGAATTGGGACTATTGTTTGTGTGGGGTATTTTTTGGGGTTTAGTAAAGTTTATAGTGAGCAAAGGTGAGGCAGCTGCGTGTTCCCTGGCTGGCAAAGAGGTCCATAAGGGGCAGTCCTCAGAGGCGGAAGAGCCGAGAGGTTACTCTGGGGTTCAGACACCACTCATACGGTTGAAGGACTCTGCTCATCCTGTCTGCCAAGGCATTGTCCTGGCCCAGGAGGTAGACTGCCCGGAGGAGCATGATGTTGTAAGTCGCATAGGAGCAGAGGGCTACCGCCTCCTGGCAGAGGGAGTAGGATCCTGTGCCTCCCTACTTGTTGACTTAGAACATTGCAACCTGGTTGTCCATCTGGACCAGTACAGTCTGGTGCCACAACCAATGGCAGAACTCCCAAAGGGCCAGAAAGATTGCCCTGAGTTCCAGGAGAATGATCTGTAGCTGAGATTCCACCAGGGACCAGCAGTCCTGTGTGAGGTCAGGACTCTCTGTGAGGGGCATGTCTGGAAGGGCATCCCAGCCTTGATGTGGCAGGAGAGCTGCCACTAATTGAGAGACTCTCCTAGCTGGTGGGTTACACTAACCCTGTCCCGTAGTCTGCCAGTGGCTTGGGTCCACTGAGAGCATAGGCACCACTGAGCTGCCTGCATGTGTAAGTGGGCTAGTGGGGCCACATGGATTGTGGAAGCCATATGGACTAGAAGGCGGAGGAGGAGATGGGCCGGGCCGATTGCCAGTGCTGCACTTGAGCTGCTAGCTCCTTGAGACTTTCTGCTCTCTCTCTGGGAAGAAAGGCCTCTGCTTGCAGAGTGTTCAGCTGAGCCCCTATGAACTTCAGGCTTTGGGCTGAGGTCAAATGAGACTTGGAGTGGTTGATGATGAACCCCAGGTGCTGCAATAAGAGGATAGTGTGACCTGTAGCCTGGTGTGCCTCTATAGCAGTGCTGCCTCTTATGAACCAGTCGTCCAAGTAGGGGAAGATGAAGGCCCCTTGTAGACAGAGGTGGGCTGCAACCACTGCTAGGCATTTGGTGAACACCCTTGCTAAGGAGGCCAGTCCAAAGGACAGCATCCTGTATTGGTAGTGCCCATATCCCACCACAAACCTTAGGTACTACCTGTGGGAGGGATGGATTAGGATGTGTGTGTAAGCATTCTTTAGGTCCAAGGAGCAAAGCCAGTCTCCCTGCTGGAGGTAAGGCAGCAATGTTCCAAAGGACAGCATCTTGAACTTCTCAATCACCAGAAATCTGTTTAAGTTTCACGGGTCTAGGATGGGCCTGGGGCCTCCAGTCCTTTTTGGGACAAGAAAGTACCTGGAATAAAAGCCCTTGCCCCAAATGTGCTTGAATACCAGCTCTACTGCCTTGTCCTCGAGGAGACTTGTGAGCACTGTGAGGAGAAAGGTCTGGTGATGGAGAGGCCTCAGTGGTTCTCCTGGGAAGAAGTCTGGAGGTACCTGCTGTAGGTGGAGGAGGTAACCCTCCCTGACCACCTGCAGTACCCAGAGATCTCTGGTGACTGAGGCCCACCTGCGGGCGAAGAGTACCAAGTGTCCCCCAGTGGGCTGAAGAAGGCCTCCTGGAGGAGAGGGGGACATGCCCTGGGAGTCAAAACTCCCCCTGGACTGGGCCGGAACTGGAGTCTGGGGTTTAGGGGTTTTGGCCTTCTGGGTCCGGTGCCCTTGTATTTTGGGCTGGGTACATTGCGGAGGCCCTGAGTAGCTTTGGTATTGTTAGGTATGAGATAAGGCTCCCTTCTTTCTGGGGGAAAAAGGCTTTTTCCCCTGTGGTTTTCTGCGGGGAGGACCTGGGGTCTTTTTGGAGAGCCTTTGTCAAGTCACAAACTCTTTTTTGATCTCAGCAGCCTTGTCAGACATAGGTTAGCTGAAAAGATTCTCCCTGGTACATGGGACATCAAGTAATTTGTCTTGGACCCACTGTTTGAGGTCGGATGATTGCAACTAGGCTTGGTGTCGGGCCCCGATGCCAGCAGCTGCAACTCGAACCAATGAAGCAGTCATAAGCCACTCGAGAGAGGAACTTTGAGCAGTCCTGTACCGCCAAGGTCAGGGTCTTGAACCGCTGGAGGGGTTCCCCGTCGAGGCTTGCTGAGAACCCAGCAAGCTCCTTGGATAGTGCCTTGAAGTACATAGGCCTGGACTTTGTACCCTAGCATTGAGCCCTGGAAGCATTTGTGCCTGAGGGCATCGAAGATTCAAGCCTCCCTATCTGGGAGGGATGGAGGAGTGGGTCTTCTGGCTCTTTAGTTTTTGTATGGTCAAGTCAATGACCATGGAGTTATGCGGTAACTGGGTTTTGTGAAACCTTGTGCTCTTGCGGACACGGTACATAGTGTCGAGCCGGTGGCTGACAATGGGCACCGACGCTGGTGTTTCCCACATCCGGAGGAGCAGCCATCCAAGGATCGGTTGCACTGGCACCAATGTTCCCTCTAACTTTCTGTAAACTGTGTGCGCATAAAATATCAGCTGTGCAGCTTTTGAAGGAAGGTTAAATTTTTGTGCGCCACATAACGACACTCAGAGTTATACACTTCAAAATTTGACTACACGTCAGAGTACAGTATGTACACCACATTGATTTTAATAAAATTAAATGAAAATAGACGATTACTACATGAAGCGGAAAATTTCTAGTAATTACAATCACAACTTTTACATTTTAAGACGTCTGTGTTGTTTTCTATCAGAATTGGAACCGTAATTTTTGTGCACTCTGTTGTAAAGTATGTGCGCTCGCTCAGTGAGATGTGTGCGCGCGCACACGCGCACAGCTTACAGGGAACAGTGACTGGCACCATGAGGGTCTCTCAGGGAGGTGCCTCATACTGGAGGATCTCCAGTTCCTCAGTGCACGGATTCTACTCGGCCTCAGTCTGGACCAAGAGTGCTTTAGTAATATTCCATACGAAGTTGTGGAAGGCCACGTCCTCAGGTGGAGAGTGGCATCAAGGTGCCGGTGGAGACAGGTCCGAGGGGACATCTCAGTGTCTCCAGGTGTTTGGGGATGCCTCGTCCTCGGTCTCCCACTTGGAGTCAAGTGGTGACGAGGATTCAGAGGCCCTGTGACTCTGTTGGTCGAGGCCCGTGCGGGGGGCCAGAGGCCTGTTGAGGACCTGAGGTCCAAGTCATGGACACTAGCCGGTGAGAACCGGATACCTGAGGAATGGGACCAGGACCACAACTGGCACCAAGGGCTTACTCGAGGCCTGTGGTACTCAATGCTCGGCTTGATTACCGGTGACCCACTCACAGTTGAGGGGCCTGTCACCAAGACGAATGAGCCGGGCAAATCAGCCATCATTGCCTGCTGCAGGGCCAGGATAGCAGTGATGTTCTGCTCCAAGGCCGCCATTCTGGTCTCTGTGCCAGAAGGCTCCGCAGCCAGGGACAGGGGTGTGGAGTCGGACCTCAGGATCATCTTTTCCTGCAATTCCAACCTCTTTCTACTGGTTTTGGCCAACATGGCCTGGCAAAGGTCACAACTGAAATTGTTGTGGTCCAGTCCCAGGCAAAGCAGGCAGCAGTCGTGGGTGTCAGTGATGGACATGGTTTGACTGTAGTGGTCACATTTTTTTAACCCACCGGCGAACATGGTGGGATTCACACGGGCAGGGTCGACAGCCCCCAGGTGAAAAAGAGCACGAAGCTCCGGTCAAGGGATCCTTGAGGAAAAAAAGTGAAAAAGGACAGGCCCGAGGATGGTGTCGAAGATGCCGGCTTGGGGCAGGAAGAGGAACCGGTACGCTTACTGGAATGCTAAACTGAATTACTAAGTTTTAAATTAATTTTTACAGGGACACTGAGGAGACTGAGCAAGATGACACCCTTGGGCGGGAAGGAAACCACACATATGTGGTGGCATCTCCCAAAGCGCCGAAGTCATCCATATGTGAGAACTGACTTCCTGCTTGTTCCTGGAGAACACAATGCCACAGGCCTAGCTGTGGGACTGTGCATGCTACCAGTGAGAATGATTCATGGCACATGTTGGTGTCAGCACTATGTGTAGGTCCCTGCCACCCCAGGTTGCCCATAACAGTATGCAGCTGCAAACATCACATGGGAGGACGCAAGAGCTCCCCCTGGTAGAGGATGTCTAGCAAATGCATGGGCCACAGTTAAAGCATCACAGCAGGGAATTGTTATAACCTTTGGGGCCTGTTTAAGGCATTACTTGCTGAGGGGGTATCCCTGTAGTTGTTGTAGCTCTTAGCCTGTGACCTGCTACAACTGCCCAGCCTCCAGAACTTATCACAGCCACTGCCTATCAACAATCGTAAAACATAAATTCACACAGATGGCAACAGATGTAGATCCCCCAAGCAGGTCCACACTGAGGCCCCCCTGTTCCCCACATATCACCACATCTTGTGCAGCTGTGAGTTGCGCGCAGCATCAGACAGCTGGCTCTATGCAACAACATACCTGTGACCGAGAACCCTTACAAACCACGTATCATGGCTAATTGTTCCGAGAGTGGTGTCATAAGAGGGCGGTACAGAAGGGGTGGGGACAACATAGACATTACAAGGGGTCTAGATGAAACATAAAAATATGACGACAGAAAAAGACCACATGGCCTATCTAGTCTGTCCTTCCATATCAACAACTACAACAGTCCCCTTTTTACCTTTAGATGGAAGGAGAGGAGGGCCAGGGCAGCAGAGTGAGGGGGATGGTAGCATCTGGCATGCATGAGATGAGATGGGACAGTGGGTTGTGTGGTTGGAAATATTGAGGAAAAAACAAGGTATAGAAAGTGAAGACATGTAGCAGGGTGTATGGGCCTGGGGGTGTTTGTTAGGGGAAGTGAGAGGGCAGGTGCAGAAAGAACATGGGCTCATGGGGTCCAGAGGGGAAACACAGGTATCCAAGGAATCAGATGCTGGGATAAGGTGACAGCCACACTGTACTGGTACCCAGAGGACTGGCAAAGACTAAGGACAACATGGGGATGCCAGTGCAAATTACTAGGTAGTGTATTTAATGCTCCACATTTAGTGCCATAAACCAATGGGATCGACACAGAGCTGCATCATAAGGGCTGCCAGAGACAAACCTCTTTCCAGCTGGCACAGGAGCTGGAAGCATTCTGTGGCACCTGTACATGACCCAATCTGTCAGCCCAACCCTAATACCATGTCAAGGAGGGTGGAGGGATGGAGGAGGAGAATGGAGGAGGAGAAGGAGGACAGAGGAGAACAGGGGGGGGGGGAGGAGGAGGAACCACTGTCCCTGTCGGCACAGGGGATGGGGAGCCTGACACTTGGGTGCCAGAAAGTGAGATTAAGGAGGAACTTGTGGAGGAGTCTGTGGAAAAGGGAGTGTCTGCAATGCTTCCCACCCCCCAGCCAACCGTCGGCCTCAAGGGATGACACTGCTGCAGTGGGAGGCACTGCAGGCACCCATGTCTCCTGGCTAGACCATGGGTCAGTGTCAGCTCCACCTGTCCCAGGCCCGGCCCCCTCCCCAGCCCCCCAGCTAGAACATGCAGCTGTTCTGGGCAGCTTAGTTCTGGAGGTGCGCCTACTCAGGGACGTGTTGCTCCAGTCAGCAGGGGCACTCTCAAGAGGGCTACAGGCCATTGCAGAGGCCCTGCTGAGCCACAGGGAGGGTAGCTCTGGCCCATAGGGGCATGGCTCTGCATACCATTATTCACAGCACTGTTCGAAGAAAGGCTTGTTAGGCCTATTTGTTTGCCTCTGGGCATGTATAATGTTGATCTATGTTTAATAAACGTGTTCTATGTTCGTACCTCACTGTGGTGTGTATGGGGTACTGTGTAGTTGTTGGGTGTACATAACATGACTCAGAATGTGGAAATGCTGGCAGAGTAAGAGAGTTGCAGTCATGTGAGGGCCTGAGTTCATAGGAACATGGAAAAGGCCATACTGGGTCTGATAAGGGCCCATCAGGCTCAGTGTCCTGTCTCCAAGAGTGGCCAAGCCAAGCCACAGATATCTGGCAGCATCCGAGAAAGGCACACAGGTTAGTCCCAGCCCAAGCCCTGGAATCCTTGTGTCCCCTTAAATATTAATTTAGGGACCCCTCCTCAAGGATACTGTATACACCTATTTGACACCCAGCTACAGTGCCAACTATTTGTACATCCTCTGTTTACGAATAGCAGAGTTTATTAATGCATTCACCAAGACTAGTATTTCCTCTTTGTTGTATTCAGTGGCTTACATTGTTGCTTCATTGCGTCTCCCCTTATCCCCTTACATCTTGATGGCATAAACAACTGAACTACAGTTACCCCTTCATTCAGGACATCATGGACCTCTATCATGTCTCCATTTAGCTGTCTCATTTCATGGTTCGGAAGCCCTAACCTTAGAAGACTTTCTTATCTGCTGTGATATGGCATGTGTAGCACAGTCACCCAAGGGTGACATCAGCGCAAGACTGACCATACAGATAATGATAACCAATGGTGTAACAGAGATGTCGCTGCCTCTTACACTGGGAACAAGCCCCCATGTCACCTCTGATGAGCATGGGCCACGTTAGTCCTTGCTGAGGCTGTGCATGTTGGACCATGAGGTGGCAGGCATCACTTGCTATGCCATGGAGAGATCACCAGAGTGTCTTGGGTGCAAGTGTATGGGCGATATGTCAGGAGGTCATTATGTGCTCACCACCATGTGAGTATGCTGTCAGGTGTGGGACTGTGGATACTCTGGAACTGTATAGCAACTTTACCCAGTGCCTGAACAGCAGAAGGGCAAAATGTGTGTTTTGTGAGGGTTGCACTGTCTAGAGGGTAGCAAAGGCAGGCCATTCACAGCAACAGTGCAGACGTGGGTGGTGGGGGAGGGGAGGGGGGTGCAGCACAGTAATCACTTGCCAGGGCAGCAAAAAGGTAGCACTGGCCCTGACCAATACAAATGCTCTGGCATGTCAGGTATGATTAGAGGAACTGCAAACAAGAAAAATGAAGAAAAAGCTTAAAAATGGCATCAGAGGAAGGACACAGACTTTAGTAAGTGCAATCAGAACAACATAAGAGTCATGAGTTTTCCTGAAGGGTTAATATCCCGCTGAGATTTATTGAAAAGGCTTTGCATCATGTTCCAAAAATATAATTTCCAAGATCTTTGAAAGTGCAGAGAGCCATTGGGTTCCCCCTTCTCCACTCCTGCTAAACTATTTCCCAGACCATTTGTAAGAAGGATGCTAAGGTATCCTCAGCTTTTGAAAGACTTCTTCATAGTTAGACAGATGTCCCCGTAACATGGAAATATAACCGCTCTGATAAGTTTATGAAGGGTGGTATAGAAAGAAAGTGAATACTCATAAACAAACAAATGCAAGCCTTGTAATAGCAAATTAGCCAAATTCACAAAGGGTAGAGATAATAAGCTGTTAACAATGTCTCCAGCTATGAGCACTGTAAACTAGCTATGGCTTGTCTGTTTCTCTTTGGAAGTGGCATATAAAAACTCAACTACTCAAATTTGATAAAACACAGGAGCCTGAATATGTTTTTAGATGAGCAGGAGACTTGGCATGGATCACAAGTTGAGACCTGAACAAATCTAAGCCCATTTTGGGTCACTATTTCTGTATCTTCTCTATATGGTAAGAAGAATTCCTGCTCAATTCTATGTAGACTGATGCACGACTGAGTAGGTTCTCCTCTAAGTGTGAATGTTTTTTTAAGTTTCAAGGTTTGTGCCAATCCGAGATGGCATTATTACTGTAGAATAAATGACAGGTTTTGTTTGGCCACTGCTGTTTACCCATTTTGACAAAGAAATGCAACCCAACATATTCAGGCAAATCGAAATTACTGCACATATGCCATAAAAGGGATTAATGACTCTTATGTAGTGTGCAGAGCTTCCATGAGCCTAATTCATTTATTTATTTAACTGTGCTTATATACTGCTTTTCACCAGGTCAAAGCAGTTTACAGATATATTTTATTTATTTATTTATTTATTTCCAGTCTCTTCTGTACCGCGCTATTCAACATCAGTGCGGTATGCTAAGAGGCACTAATTTATTCCCTTGTCCCCAAAGGCTCACAATCTAAGTGTATCTGAGGCAATGAAGGGTTAAGTGGCTTGCCCAAGGCCACAAGGAGTTGTCATGGGACTAGAGACCCCAGTCCCTCTGGCTTGAGATTACTTGTCCCTATGTGTCCCAACCACTAAGCCACTCCTCCCTCTAATTCATCTACATATGGGTGGTCTTTTACTAATGGCAACTATGGTGTTGCATGGAACATGCCAAATAGTACTGAAACCATACATTAGGTGCAACACCACCATGTTAACTGTCAGGAGTGCAGAAAGCATTTCCCTAGCAGTTAACATGGAGCCCAGACACCTAGCACTAATTGAGATGGCATTAGGTGAATCCGCTCACAACGCCCACCCTTTGCCCCTAACCTGCCCACTTGGGACCCTAACATGGGTTGCACAGTTAGCGCAGGAGTCATCCTGTGCTGTCAAGGTCCTGCGCTAGGTGCATCGCGTGTTCCAGCACGCCTTCAGCGCATGCCAGAACACGTGCTGCCAGCTAGCACAGGGCCATGACCCCCAAGTCTTTATCTTTATTGAGCTTCTTGCTATACCGTGCCTTCAGAAACCATCAGGGAGGTTTACAATAAATGCAAAAATACATGAAAAACCAAAATTTGGTCAGAAAGTGGAAAAGAAACTACAATTCAACATAGGAAAGCAAACAAACACAGCCAGAATAGCAGAGAGAGATGAGAGGAAAAGAGGAGGGTAGAAGTAGGAAGAGAGAGGAAATTAGCTAGGAAGGTCTGATGAGAGATCATGGTTGCTACTGCCACTTCTTGTGTACAGCTCACTAGTATCACATGCTATAGTCTTCTTGGTTTTTGTCATTTATTATACTCTTATACGTGACAAGGATGTAGTATTTTTCATATGCCTACACAGCGGCTTGGTCAGATGTATTGGGCAATACCATTCAGAGATAGCACTATAAAGAGGTGCTCAAGATTTGTGGACAATAGTTTTTATCATCCCATGACTTACCTGAACTAACCTTAAGTCTCATTTGGATTGGACGAAGAGCGAAAAAGGAACTCACTCTTCTGAGCTGATGAAAACGGAAAATTTATAGTACACAGTGAACTTACAACTGAAGATGATTTCTTATATGGATGTGGAAGATGAATGAATGAGGTGAAAATTCAAGGTTATCTGCTAGTTACCAAAGTTTCTCCTTTTTTTGTTCTTTCGAGCTTCTCTTTTGACAAGGTATCTTACAATTGATGAATGATGCTTGTTGAATTCTCTCTCATAAGAAAATAAGACCATAAGAAATGCCAAACTGGGTCAGACCAAGGTCCATCGAGACCAGTATCCTGTTTCCAACAGTGGCCAATTCAGGTCACAAATACCTGGCAGGTTCCCAAAAAGACACAAAGGTTCCACAGTGCTTGTTCCAGGGCAAGCAGTGGATTTCCCGGGTCCTCTTTAATAATGGTTCCAGGACCTTTCCTCCAGGAACTTTTCCAAACCTTTTTTAACTCAGCTACACTAACAACTTTTACTACATCCTCCTGTAACGAATTCCAGAGTTTGAATATGTGCTGAGTGAAAAAATATTTTCTCTTGACTTCCGGTCTGGGCAATGAGCTGATCGGCCGGTTCCCGATCAGCTCCGGGCGATCGCCCCCTACAAATCCTTCCCAAAACTCCCTCTCTATCATCGGTATTGATTCTCCCCTGACGGGGCTTCGACCCTCGGCCGCTGAGGCGATTCGCGGCCATCCTTACCTGGCTGGAGAAGAAAGTTCAGCGAAACGGGGAATGTGCAGAGGCCATTCGGGCACTTCCCCCACCGCCATTGTTAGTTCTCCTTGTGCGGGATCCGGTGTCTGAGGGCACGAAAAGACAGGCAACTTTTCATACCGGAACGGTGACGACCGTGGGCTACTTATCAAGTAAGCCGGGGGTACGATCGGGCATCCTTGCCACTGCCAGCCTTTGTTCCAATCAACACGTGGTGGCCTAACTCCGGCGGGAACAGGCCGGTGGCACCCTCCAGCGACCCGGGCAGGCGACTTCTTCTGTTGAGAGGCGGGACGTGGTGCGCCCGGACAGTTCCCCGCCACTACTAGCAACGCCACGCTCACGGAGGGCTGAACTCACAGGAGAGGTGAGACTAATGACTGTTCGGTTTGAATAGGACTGGGGGGAAGAGCACCAGACACACTTGAGCACCCCTATCCTCTCCCCCGCTCCCACGGCTAGTTGTTTCTTCAGGGGGCACTGTATTTCCAGCGGAGCGGAGGCCTGGGATTGCTTCGGCCCGCTGCCGCAAGCAAAGGAGATCAGACACCTCTTTCGTTGGGACACAGCGCTCTCCATCTTCCTTGCAGGGTCTCGGGCGGTGAGGAGACCTGCGGCCCCCCTGCCTGATAACAGCGAGCACTGGTGTCTAGGAGAAAGAGCGCCAAAGTGTGGTAGTACTTTCCTTTACTGCCCTATCTACTAGATTCCTCCTGGGGTACTGGGTCTACAGCCCCGCAGCCGTCCCTGCCTGGTCTGGGCAGACAACTCCACTACAGCGATTTAACTTCCTTACAGCGGGGGTTTGCAACTGCACAGCTCTACCTCTGCTGTTCCACGGGAGAAGTGCCCTGTGTGGGACGTGGTGCATGTAACATAGCTGACCCGATGGCATCTAAGGCTCTGCGAAAAGAGAGACCCCGCCCTACGGAGGGAAAAACGGCAGAAGGCTCACCATCTAGCCCGAAACCGGGTACCCCGCCAGATCTGGTGGCCGAGGTTAGTGCCGCAGTGGTGCAGGCGCTCAGCACACGCTTCCAGGATTTGGTGGAGCAAATTCAATCGCTTGGACAATGCTTCACGATGGTGGAGGAGCGTCTGGAGCAAGTGGAGACAAGGGTGTCCGATGTGGAAGATACGCAACACTCGGTGGTGGCCAAAGTGGCCGCTCTAGAGACTTTGGTGAAGCAGCAAGGGGATAAACTCAATGAACTGGAGAACCGAGGTAGGAGAAAAAACCTGCGATTCATCGGTGTTCCTGAAAGTGTCGCTGACAGTGCCCTACTTGAATATTTACAATCATGGATTGGGAGCCTCCTGCCAAGTCTGGGAGGAGAATCACTCAAAATAGAGCGGGGACACCGGCTGGGCCAGCGAAGAGAGCAGGCCAGGAAACCACGTGCAGTAATTGCCCGCTTTCTCGACTACAGACAGAAAGAGGAGGTGCTAAAAGCGGCAAGGGGCCGACGGCGGAATCAACAGGACACCGAGCCGATCTTAGTATTTCAGGACTACTCGATCCTCGTCAGTCAACAATGCAGGGCTTTTTCGGGGATCTGTACCCAGCTGTTTAACCGCGGCATTCGCTTCTCACTCCTCTACCCAGCTCGGCTGCGGGTCGATCACCAAGGCCACACTCGCATTCTAGCGACCTTGGAAGAGGCGGCTACCTTCCTGGACTCTCTGCCAGATCAAACGACTTCCTAACTGCTACATGACTGTCTGGAAGTGGGGTGTACCCCCCCATGTGTAGTAGGGAGAACTGGAGCCCCCGGGGGCTGACTGGCCCTTGACGGCCTCCCCGCAGCTTCCACTACCATGGGAGAACTCTTGGTTTTGCCTTTCATGTAGTGTACTAGACTGGGATACAGCGTTTCATTACCTTGGTAACATTTCTCATGCCAGGGGAGACATTGTATCCTTGTTATTTTGTTGCAATGGTTACTTTGTTATAATTGCTGCTGCTTTGTTGGCTCCCTGGTTATTTCCCTTATTGCAATGTCTCTGGCCCTATGTTCCTGCTTGACCCTCCCCCCCTCCCTCCCCTTCTTTATCCCTTTACAGGGGGGGCTACGACTTGAGGCAAGGGGGCAGTCGGGGGAGTAGAGAGGACTGGACTCGATAAAGCCGAGATACAGGTACTCGACGAGGGGGGAGGGCGGGGGAGATGGGAGGTCATCTGGGGGGGGTGTGTGCAGAGACCTTATGAGAGCAGGCGAGTGGAGGGCGATAGCGCCGGGTGTGGGAGCCCCGGTACAGGGGTATGCAGCAGAGACTTTATGTCTCTCTTTTCTCTTTAATTTTCTTGTTGGGAGGGAGAAGTGTTGGAGGGGCGAGCCCGTTTGCCATAGGAAGTAGTCCAGGCTATGGCTGGACGGGAGACCTGGGAGGAGAGGGGGGATGGTGGGGGTGGGGGGGGGAGGGATGGGAGGGGGGAGGAGGAGGGAGGGGCAGGGGGAGGGGAGGGGGTACACTCCATTGAATGTTATTAGTTGGGATAATTGCCTACCTATAGACGGGGAGGGATACCAGGCTGGGGGTACTCCTCTGCAGTACTTGGTAGTGATTCTGTGGTGGCGCCTTGGCACTGCCCCGGTGCTTTGAAAATAATCACGTGGAATGTCTGTGGGCTGGGAAACCCTATCAAGAGGCATAAGGTATTGCAAGCACTTGCCCGGCATAAGTGTGATATTGCGCTCCTTCAAGAGACCCACCAGACGGCCGTTGAACATAGCAAACTCTGTCGGAGCTGGGTGGGCCAAGTGTGGGGGTCCCCCGCCCAGGGGCATAAGGGAGGAGTAGCGATTTTAATTCATAAACGCATACGATTCGTAGAGGAGACGGTCCTTGCTGATAATACTGGTAGATCCCTGTTGATTTATGGTCATTTAGACGGTAAACCGGTGATTCTGGGAAATCTCTATGGCCCCAATGTGGCTGACCCGGGTTTTTACAATGGTCTGGCATCAAGGGTGGAGCAGCTTCCGGAGTGTCCGGTGATTTTGGGTGGGGACTTTAATGGAGTCCTAGATGTGGACTTGGATACTTCTAGGAGAGGGGGCGGGCGGGAGAGAATAGCGCCCTCCCAGACGTTGTTGCGGTTCTGCCGGAGATTAGGTTTACTTGATCCTTGGTGGGTCCTGCACCCCTCTGAGAGGGACTATACCCATCAATCTCAAGCGCATGGTTCTAGTGCCCGTATCGACTATGTAATGATCTCAGGGATTTTGTTCGCACACACCGAGGATGCACAGATTGGTCCTTCCGAAATATCAGACCACGCGATGGTGTGGCTTGCCTTACACTGGGGGCGGGACACACATCGGTCACGCCTGTGGAGATTCCCCTTAGAACTTTATTCAGATGGGCAATTTCGCCAGTTTATCCGCCAGAGATGGGTGGAATTTCTTGCCAATCACCAGGTTCATACAGATGACCCCGAATTAGTCTGGGAAACGGCAAAGGTGGTTCTTCGAGGGGACATCATCGGTTACGCCGCGAGAAGGCGCCGGTTGATGGCAGAACGTATTGTACTCCTTGAGCGCCGAGTCACTACTCTACGGTGGCGATGTGCCCCCACGCCAATGCTGTCCAATAAGAAGTTGCTATGGGAAGTCCAGACCGAGCTTAACGAGCTTTTACATCAACGAGCAAAGAAATCGGTTTTGTTTTATCGGTTTTGTTTGCACTGCTATGGTGACAAACCTGGCAAGTTGCTAGCACGATGTCTGCGGGCCCGACGGAGTCATGCCCACGTAGCGGCACTGAAAGACGGCCAGGGACGTGTGCATAAAGAGAATAAAGAAATCGCAGAGATTTTTCATACCTTCTTTCAAAGCTTATATACATCCGCGGCTGGTTCTCTGGAGGGGCTGCAGGACTATCTTGAGGACTTGGAGTTGCCTCAACTCACTTCAGCCCAGAGGGAGGTTTTAGATTCACCTATTACTGTGCAGGAAATACAATCCGCAATATCGGCAGCCCAGTGCTATAAATCGCCGGGGCCAGATGGATTCGGGGCTGAAGTCTATAAGATCCTAGGGGACGGGGTAAGCCCACTCCTGCGAGAGGTCTTTGTCACCAGGGCAGCGCAAGGGGCGTTCTGCTGGGGGCGTAATCACGCGTATATCACCCTGATCCCGAAGCCGGGTAAGGACCCAATGCAGGCAGCTTCATATCGACCCATCTCCCTACTAAACTTCGATCTTAAACTTTTGGCGAAAGTTCTAGCTGACCGCCTGGCGGGGGTATTAGGCTATTTAATTCATGACGCACAAGTGGGCTTTGTGAAAGGCCATCATGCCGTACGAAACCTTCAGAAGATTCTGGCCTCCTTGGAGTGGGTTCATGCTCATAATATTTCGTCGTTGTTGATTAGCTTCGATGCAGAGAAGGCCTTTGATAGAGTGGACTGGCGTTACCTATGGAGGCTGCTACCGCGCTACGGCATTGGGGAGGATTTTTGTAACATGGTGCAAAGTCTGTACATTTCACCGACCGCGGGCATACTGTGCAATGGCCTCATCTCGGACGACTTCACGTTGGGTAGAGGTACAAGACAGGGCTGTCCTCTATCACCCTTGCTATTTGTTCTTTCCTTGGACCCGCTGATTCGCACCGTCGTAACTTTGGAGGGGATACAGGGAGTGGGACTGCGGTCGCAAACTTTCCTTATCTCGGCCTTCGCCGATGACTTGTTAGTCCATTTGACGTCTCCGACCACTTCCTTATCTTCGCTTTTAGATGAGTTCCAGTGGTTCGGAGCAATTGCACGCCTGCGCATTAATCAAGATAAGTCTGAAGTAGTAGATGTCTCGGGGCATTTTCGCAGTTCTTGGAGGGGACCCTTCCCTTTGCGGTGGGCAGACAAAGAATTTCTCTATCTGGGCATAACATTGACTGGTAATCCCCAGGATTTATACCGACGTAACCTAGACCGGATACTGCGGCAGTTGGCGGTGCAGTTAAGTGCATGGGGACCTCTCCCGTTGTCTCTGGCAGGGAGGATAGCGGCAGTACAAATGATAGTTCTACCCAGAATCTTGTACTGGTTGCAGACCCTGCCGGTCTGGTTGCTTCGACGGGACTTGTGTAAAATGGAGGCATTGCTTAAGCGCTTTCTTTGGCGGGGGCAGCGGGTGCGGGTCGCATGGAATCGCCTGCTTGGAAAATGGCGAGAGGGCGGTATGGGCCTTCCCGACTTGAAGACTTACGCATTGGCTTGTCAAGCCAGACATCTGGGGGATTGGCTCGGGGGGACGGAAGTATACACGCCTAGGTCTTTAGAGGAGTGTTTGGTGGCCCCTGCGACTCTCCTAGCATTTTTGCATGGCACATCCACGGATTTCACGGCTACTAGTCGGCAGAGTCCGTTAGTGGACTCGGCCCGACGCACATGGCAACTACTTAACAAATATTGGCAGAAAACGTGGAGGGTGTCTTGTTGGTTGCCGCTGCAGGGCAATGCCCACTTCACTCCAGGGTCCGAGACCGCGGTGTTTCGGGACTGGTGGATACGTGGCATCCGGTTGATAGGGCATTTGGTGGACCAAGCGGGAAACTGTAAATCATTCCGAATGCTCAGTCGGGAATACGATCTCCCCGACACGCATTGTTTTGCCTACATACAAATCTCCCACTATGTGGCCGCACTGCCGCGCATAGCGCTGCAGGCTGAATGCTCAGCCCATATTTTGGAATTTTTTTCAGTTGGGAGAGGAGCGCCCGCCGTCGATCTCCAACTTGAAACGTAGTTTGGAGCGTTATCGCTCCCTCCCTGATTATAGTGGAGTCGAGAGAGCTTGGGCGACTGAATTGGGTGTAGACGTACAGCCGGGATTGGTACTGACGGCATTGAAATGGATTAGCCAACTAGTACAAGGAGCGCGCTGGCGTGAGATCCAATTTAAGTGCGTGACTAGGGCTCATTTTTCGCCAAGGCGGGCACTGCGCAGTCGGCTGGACACGGATGGCTCCTGCCCACGCTGTTCGGAGCCCTTGGCTACTCTCCTACACATGTGGTGGGGTTGTCGGGGAATACGGGCATATTGGGCTAGGATATGCAGATTCCTTTGCATGCTGCTTCAGCGAAGGCTTCATTGGACGGGCCTATTTGTAGCACTTGATCAGTTGCCGACCCCTGGACCTGTGAAAGCTGGTGAGAGTTTGCTTGTGCGGAAGGCCTGTCTGGTGGGTAAAGGGCTGATTCTTCGGTTATGGCGGGAACGCCAACGGCCCACTTTTAGTGAATGGCGGAATAACTTTCATCAATTAATGCTAACAGAGCGTTGGATGGCGCGGGGCAGTGCCAAGCGCTGGACAGTTTTTCTGTCGGTGTGGGAGCCATATATCCAGCAGCTAGGGCCCCACAGCCGTAATGCCACCCTCCAAGGGGGGAGTTGAATGAGTGAGGACCTAAGAAGTGGGTAGGCGGTAGCTGCTTTACAGTTCTTGATGATAATTGGTTTATGAAGTTGGTAATGGAGTGAGGGTGGGTTGGTGGGTGAGGGGTGGGGGATGGGAGGAGGGGGGGTTGGGATATAATGTAAAATGCCCACCTATTGTATTATCTTTCTGTTGGCTCCCGGGGGGGTGAAGAGTAAACCCTCCCCGTGGTGCCGTCTGTTGATATGTGTCTGGATTTTATGGTGGTCTTAAATAAAGTATTAAAAAAAAATATATTTTCTCTTATTAGTCTTAAATAGGTTATGTTGTAGCTTCATTGTGTGTCATCTAGTCTTTCTACTTTTTGATGGCGTAAACAACCGACCTACGTTTACTCGTTCTACTCCATTTATAGATCTCTATCATATCTCCCCTCAGCTGTCTCTTTTCCAAGTTGAAAAGCCCTAACCTTTTAAGCCTTTCCTCATAGGGGTATCCGTTGATCCCCTTTACCATCTTGGTGGCTCTTCTCTGTACCTGTTCTAATTCCACTATAATTCTCGCCACTGTTACTACAACTTCATGTTTTAAATAGCTCTTAGTCCAAGTTCACAGTTTATATTATTGCTCTATTGAGTATTTTATGAGATGCTGCACATTTTCATTTATTTATTTATTTGCTTTTATATACTGCACTATTTAGTATCAGCGCGGTTCACATAGAACGTTAACAGTCAAGTAACTTTACATAGAACAGGCATTAAACATAGAATCTAGTTTGCATAGAACAAGTAATGAATAGAAACAAGTGGTAACATCGACATTCTATGGGGATATGAACTTGGATGGGGTGGGGGAATAGGGAAGGGATAGGGGCAGGGGAATTTTATTTTGCGATGTACGATCTCATGCTGTTTCATTTCGTATATTGGCATGGATTAGCCTGCTGGGTTTTTAATATATGCTGGTCTAAGTAATCATTGTAATGGCTGGGTACTTCCATGGAAAATTTCTCTCACTGAACATTAAGGGCTAGATTCTGTGCCACGAATAGCAGGGATGAACGTCCCAATGCTATGTCCATCCCCGCTATTCGTGCCTTCTCTGCCCGTGTCTACCTCCCCGCCAGTTGTGTGGGGAAGTTAGATGGGGACAGGGAAGGGGTGGCTTGGGGGCGGAGTCTGGGCGGTTGTCGGCCCTGGACTACAGGGACGATTCTATAATGTTGGCCCTATACGTCCAAGGCTGGCAACATGTGCGGGGAAGTTATTCCACCTCCAAAGTGAAATAACTTCCCAGGACGTGTTTTTTTTTTGTTCTGTCGGGGCACAGATGGGGCAGAGGAGGCCGGAGGACATTCCCCGCAGCCCAACTCTGGCCTTAGGAGGTCAGATCGGGGTTCAGGCTGCGGGGAATGAGCACTTTTATCCGGCGGCCGACACTGCGGCTTTTAAATGGAGCTGCGGTGCCATGGCAACTGGACACCATGGCGCTGCAGCTCCATTTAAAAGCCCAAACTGAGTTAGTCGGGCATGTCATGTACATGCAGGATGGACAGAATCGCAGTCCCGGCCTGCACGTACATGACTGTTTGCGATTCTGATCCCGTAGGGCTAGACGTGCCCCGTGGGATCAGAATCGCGATCCCCTTTGTACCTCCGACTCAGACCAGACATACAGAGGGGATCTACGTCTGGAACGGAATAAGCCTGCAAATGATTAAACCCCCCAAAGGTTTTTTTAAAAATTCTCCATTATCATAAAGAATTTTAACCAAGTAGTATAACTACATGGAACTCATTTATCAGGCCAATAGTCCATCAAATTACAAATAGAGTGGGATAAAGAGTGTGTCTTCTCTTCATCAATATGTAATATAATTGAGGTGGCGAGCCCACTTTCTACTTATTTATACTTCACCTCATTAATGCTTTGCTTTGCATTGGGTTCTGATGAGAATCAATACAACACTGCCTGGTTAACTCAAGCTAATCATAGCTGAAATGATTAAGTAGCATTTTCACAGACTTTAAACATTAATATTGCCTCGGGAATTTAAAAAACAGTTAAAATAATGAAGGGGGATCTTCATGATCTTGCTTAAAGTGCCAACTGAATTATCAAGAAATGTTCCTAGCACTGTAGCTATAACATAAAAAGATATTGGAAATCTTTTGACAAAATGATTATTCAGGTGATAATTAGATCAAATTTAACTGATTGCTTCAAATGATCATTCTTATGCCTTTGCTTTTCATCAATCACTACTAGTATTCATGAGCATAAATATTCATGAATGCTAAGAAGGATTAAACAAGGTAATTAGCACATTTTGAAATCATATTATCCAGTGAAAAGAAATGTCAAACATGATTACCTAAAAGTAAGGTCTACTTTTATGAACGAAAAAAGCAAACAAACCTGAATCTGGGACTTGATAATTAATTCTCCATAACGCAAGGGGAGGTCAATCTGAAAAAGGTTTTAAGCAAATAAATGCAACTAAAATGGTCTTGAAAACTGCCTGGAGGTACAAGCACATGTGCTGTGTAAACTAGTCCTTCTCAAGCCTCTCTTGAAAGTTGGGTTTTCGGGATTACCACAATGAATATGCAGGAGATAGATTTACATACATATGCAAATCTATTTCATGCATATTCATTGGGATAATCCTAAAAGCCCAACCGGCTAGATTAGCAGAGGTTCAGAAGCACTGGGGTAAACCTTAACTGGCAAGGAGAAAAGTACAGTCTTTACGGTGTGGAAGCAGGGACAGTCTCTGACCACTATGTGTTCAAAACTGTGTATGTCCTGTAGCGCTACTGAAATGATAAGCAGTAATAGCAGAAGCAAAGTGCATGAAGAGGTTTCATTTTCAATCTCCACACCAATTTCTCCCTACCTATTTCTCCCTACCACAATAGTAGGTGCAAAGTCCGTGGGTGCATATATGCCAATGAAATTTGCAGATTCATTTTTGAAAGGGAAATTCCAAGGGGTGCTGAAAATTTTACCATCAATGACTAAGATGACATGTAGTCACTATGGAGCTGAACCTGATTTGGAGGGGTGGAGGGAGTAGAGTTTCTAGGCTGTGGCAAATTTTGCATTTTAACCCAGCTTAATTTACTGTGTGAGTCACTAACCTGCAGTAACTCAATACTGTAGATTTAGCGATCGCTGTGGTCAATGAATAACAATTTGATCAACCTCATAAGCTGTGTTATTCTGCCCCAGTGGAGAATTTTTAATGGGGTCAGTACTTGCTAAAAAGGAAGGTGCACAAACCACTCTTCCCCTCTGTTAAGGCCCTCCACACCCTGGACAACAGTCAAGCACTTTTTCCACATCAAGGAGACCCCTGAACTCTCTGCCCCCCTCATAACAAGTACCCGCTACCTATGACTCCTCTGAAGATACCCCCCATATCTATAGGCTCCCCCAGGCCTACCTTGCTAATAGCTTGTGATCTAGTGGGTACAGGGAAGGAGCAATACCCAGTCGTTCCTGCCTGATGTGGCTCTGGATTCAAAATAGCAATTTACAACCTCTAGTTGTAGTCTCACAATACTACAGTTAGGGGTCAAGCTTCCATATGAGGGAAAAGAGCACTAGTACTCTAGAACTATGAGATTACCACTAGAGTTGACAAGCATTATTTTGGAATTGGGTGATGAATAAGCGGGAATGACTGGTAGGCACTCCTGTTCCCACAAGACACCAGGGACACTGGTAAGGCCAGGGATGGGATCGGCAATAGGAGGGGGTTGAGGGTTTCTTCATAAGGGGATTGGATGCTTTAGGGGTGAGCTCAGGTGAGATCAGCTGCCTTAAAGGGAGCTGGAAGGTAGTGCTGTAAGGGAGGGGTCATAGGAGAATGTCTTGGGAGGTGATAGAAAGAGAGATCGCTTTTAGCAGGGGTGATGGAAGAGCTAGACCTTGCCCTTTATAGCTCACCCTACAAGCAGGCACTAATTCATACTGCAGGATAGCTACAAATGCCGATGTCAGAGGTGAAGATGGTATGCCACAGAATTAAGAGAGTTGTACCCGAGTCACCAGAACCTGCAGAATTGACAATCCAACACCTCCAGCCCTCAAATTAAAGAACCAGTATACAGTCCTGGAAATGAAGGAGGTGAAAACATCCCAAGAAAGGGAAGAACCAGAGCTCAAGCACCCCAAAGTTGCAGAATCACTGGCCATAAGGAAGCAAAGAGTAGTGGTGGTTGGTTACTGAGGGATACTGAGGTATCCATCTGCTTAACAGATTTGATGTCCAGGGAGGTGTGCTGTCTGCCAGGTACCAAAATCCAAGATTTTAAGGAGAGTTTGCCAAGACTCATCAAGTTTACTGACTATTCCGATGTTGCTTATCCATGTTTGCACAAATGATACAGCTAGGTATCCCTCCAAGCATATCAAGATTGACTTCATGACTCTAAGGGAGAGGGTGAAGAAGACAGGTGCACAGGTAGTGTTCTCATCAATCCTTCCTGAGGGAAAGGCCAAGGCAGAGAAGCTTGTATCCTGGAGATGAATGCTTGGCTGCGTAGATGATGTCTTTGAGAGGGTTTTGGTTTACTGGACCATGGGATGATTTTCCAAGGTCTGCAGAGCAGAAATGGCATCCACCTATCCAAGAAGGGTCAAAATATCTTCTTGACTAGGTTAGCAGACTGGCTAACCTAGTGCAGAAGGCTTTAAACTAGATTTGTTGGGGATGGGTGATGAAAGCCCCCAGGTAAGTAAAAGCCCTCAGGAAAGTAAAACATTAAATACCTCTGTAGAAATGGGTAAAAGGGGCAGTATCTGGAAAGCAGTGTGCATAAATGCCCGTAGTATGGGAAATAAGATCCCAGATGTTGAGGCTTTAATGTAAGAGGCTGACTTGAATTCAGTGGTGGTTACGGAGACATGGTTCATGGACAACCATGACTGGGATGTAATTATACAAGGCTATACTTTAATCAGGAAGGACAGGATAGGAAGAAGGGGAGAAGAGTGGCATCATATGTAAAAAACTAATATTAAAGCTACAGGATTACAGGGCTTATGAGGAAAGAGGAAATGGGAAATCCATTTGCATTGGTTTGATATACAGATCTTTGTCACAGGCAGAAGTGGACACTGCCAGAAAAGGAGACGTGCTACTTATTGGTGATTTCAATATGCCAGATGTTGATTGGCACATCCCTGCTGCGGTGTCACCTAGAAGTAAGGAGATCCTGGATTCTCTACAGGGAGAGCTATTCTGGCAACTGGTAACCGAACCCACATATGAAGGGGCAATACTAGACTTGATGCTTACCAATGGGGAAAGTGTTTCTGATGTTACAGTGGGAGTTCATCTCGCATCCAGTGATCACCAGATGGTGCAGTTCAGTATTAGAACTAGGTGCTGATAAAATCTATTCAAAAGTGAGGGTCTTAGACTTTAGGAAAACTAACTTTGTCAAAATGGGACAATACCTCAAGGAGTTGTTAGTGGGATGGGAACAGCTGCGGGATGTGGAAGATCAATGGGCAAAACTGGAAGGCGATATTTTAAGGGCAACAAATCTTTTTTCTTAGAAAGGTAAATAAATGTAAAAGAAAAAGAGGGCCACTATGGTTCTCAAAAGAAGGAGCTGAAAAAGTGAAGAAAAAGAGGATGGCCTTCATAAATACAAGAGATCACAGAGAGAGGAAGACAAGCATCTATATTTTGAAAAAACTTAAGAGAAGCTAGCAAAGTAGTCAGGAAAGCAAACATACAAACAAAGAAGAAATAGCCATTGCAATAAAATGGGGGGATAAGACATTTTTCAGATATGTTAGTGAGAGGAGGAACGGCAAAAGTGGTTTTGTCAGACTCAAGGGTGCAGGGAGGAATAAGCAGAAGCTGATGAGTATAAAGCAGAATTGCTTAACAAATATTTTATGTTCACAGATGAAAGGCCAGGAGCAGAATCTCAGAAAACACCCCCAAATAGGAACAGAAGTGATGGGGATCTTGAATGATTTTCAGAAGACTGTGTTCATGAGGCACTACCTAAACTAAAAGTAGACAAAGCGATGGGACCGCATGGAATACATCAGAGAGTAATGATGGAACTTGGGGAAGTTCTAGCAGCTCCACTGACTGAACTTTTCAATGCTTCCTTAGATTTGGAAGTGGTCCCAGAGGACTGAAGAAAGGCACATGTAATCTCTTTACACAAAAGCGGAAGGATGAGGTTGAAAACTACAGGCCAGTTAGTCTAAACTCTGTGGTTATTAAATTATAGGAAATATGACTAAAAGCAAGAATAGTGAGGTTTTTGGCATCCAATGGATTGCAAAATCCGAGGCAGCATGGGTTTACCAGAGGCAGGTCTTAGACAAATCTGATTGATTTCTTTGACTGGATGACCAGGGAGTTGGACAGAGGGAGAGCCCTAGATGTGTTGTACTTAGGTTTCAGTAAAACCTTTGACACCGTTCCACAAAGGAGACTTATACAGTTGTGGTTAACTTTATTGGCACCTTTGCAGTTCAGTCCCTCCAATATTTCCTAAAAAAGTGGCAAGTGAAATGACTTTGAACTATATATATGCACATGTTTGATACATAAAAGAATTAAATAAAACTACTACTACTGAGCATTTGTATAGAGCTACAAAACATACACAGCGCTGCACATACATGTAAGCTTACAATCTAGTCAAGACAGACAACACAGTAGGTGTAGACAGGGATACATCTATGGGGAATGCTAAGGAAACACAAAGGAGATCAGGTGAGTCAAGATCCAAAAGCGGCAGCTAAGAGGTGAATTTTCAGCCTGGATTTAAAAAGGGTCAGAGAAGGCGTCTGATGTACAGACTCAGGTAGTTTCTTCCAGGCATAAGGAGCAACAAGGTGAAAGGAGCAAAATTGCACAGACATCATTTTTGTTGTTGTATACCTTTGAACATACTTTTAATATATCATGATAATATACAGTTGGAATATTTCCAATTATTTCTCGAGATATCGCACACAACATACTGAAAATGCAAGAGTGGCAAAAATGTAGACCACAACTGTAAATAAACTGAGCACCCTAGGGATGGACCCTAAAGTGACTGAAAGGGTTAGATATTGGTTGCGTGGGAGGTGACAAAGGGTACAGGTAATGGAGCTCACTCTGAAGAGAAGGATGTTATCAGTGGTGTGCCGCAAGTCCTTGGTCCAATTCTTTTTAACATCTTTGTTAGTGATATTGTGGAACAGCTGTTGGGTAAGGTTTGCCTCTTTGTGGATGATACCAAAATCTGCAATAAACACCCAGGAAGGAGTAGATAACTTGAGGAGGTATCTAGCTAGGCTTGAAGAATGGTTGAGAATTTGGCAGCTGAGATTTAATGCTAAAAAATGCGGTCATGCATTTGGGCTGCAAAAATCCAAGGGAGTGGTACAGTATAAGGGATGAACTATTTCTGTCCATGAAAGAAGAGCAGGACCTGGGTGTGAGTGTTTCTGATGATCGTAAAGTGACTTAAAGGCGACAGTGAAAGCCAGAAGGATACTTGGCTGCATAGGGAGAGAAATGGTCAGGAGAAAAAAGGAGGTGATAGTGCCTCTGTATAAGTCTCTGGTGCAACCTCATTTGGAGTATTGCCTGCAATGCTGGAGACTGCATCTTCAAAAGGATATAAACAAGCTGGAGTCATTACAAAGGGTGCCTACTAAAATGGTTAGTGTTCTTCATTATCAAGTATATGAGGACAGACTTAAAGATCTTAATACGTATATGTTAGAGGAAAGGCAGATTAGAGGAGATATGATAGATGTTTAAATACTTCCATGGCATAAATGCACAAGAGAAGAGCCTCTTTCGATTGAAAGCAAGCTTTACTATGAGGGAACATAGTATGAAGGTAAAAGGGGATAGACTCAGGAGTAATATTTCTTTATGGAAAGGGTGGTAGATGAGTGGAATAGTCTCCCAGTGGAAGTAGTAGAGACGAGGAGTGTCTGAATTCAAGAAAGCATGGGACAAACACATAAGATCTTTAAAGGAAAAAAGGGGACTATTTTAATTGATATAGAAGGGCAGAATAGATAAGCCAGGTGGTCTTTTTTTGCCGTCATGTTTTTATGTTTCTATTCTCTTCATTCTATCATAGTCTCCCTTTTGAAAGTTAAAAGCTAGTGTTGTGTTTTTCCTTGCTTTCCTCTCTCCATGTGAACACATTGCCAAGTGGCCCCAACACCATTATCTCTTGCACCAGAATACTGTTCCACTAATGACCAGATCTAAAATAGATTCCTCTCTTGTCGGTTCATGAACCAGCTGCTCCAAGAAGCAGTCATTTATTTCATCTAGAAACTTTATCTCCCTAGCATGTCTTGCTGTGACATTGACCCAGTCAATACCGGGGTAATTGAAATTACCCATTATTACTATATTGTAACTTTTGTTAGCTTTCCTGATTTCTTTCAGCATTTCATCATCCATCTGTTCAATCTGAACAGGCAGATGGTAGTACACCCCCACTGCCATTGCCTTCCCCTTTTTACATGGAATTTTTATCCACAGAGATTCTACAGTGTATTTTGTATCATGCAAAGCTTTTATCCTGTTTGACCTAATGCCCTCTCTAAAAGAATTCAGACCCTCTACCAATGTGATCCATCCTATCATTGTGATAAGGTTTGCAACCAGGTATCAAAGTGTACCATTGGTTGGCCTCCTATCACCAGGTCTCTGAGATTCCAATTATATCTAACCTTTAATTTAGTGCTATATATTCTAGCTCTCCCATCTTAATTTTTAGATTTCTAGCATTTGCATACAGGCATTTCAGAAGTTGTATTTTCTTCAGATTAACAATTCAGTTATCAGTGGACGGGGATAATTTGGAATATTTCAGCTCTGTCCGCTCTGTACTTAAAAGCATCTGGGTTACTTTAACTTAATTGGAAACTCTCCTTTGGAATGTCCTAACTTTCCTCTTTTGCTGGTATCCTTCAAGGATACATCATTCTAAACTATGTGCTGTTGGGCGACTGTTGCTTTTCCCCTATTATCTAGTTTAAAAGCTGCTCTATCTCCTTTTTTAAAGGTTAATGCTAGCAGCCTGGTTCCATTCTGGTTAACGTGAAGCCCAGCCTTTGGAAAAGCCAGCTCTTCTCCAGAATGTTGCCCAGTTCCTAACAAATCCAAACCCTTCTTTCTTGTACCATTGTCTCATCCACACATTGAGACTCTGGAGCTATGCCTGCTTTTGGGTTCTGCGCATGGAACGGGAAGCATTTCTGAAAATCCTACCCTGGAAGTTCTGGATTTCAACTTTCTCCCTAAAAGTCTTGGACTTCCAGAACCTCCCTTTCATACTTTCCAATGTCATAAGAACATAAGCTATGCCATACTGGGTCAGACCAAGGTCCATCACACCCAGTATCCTGTATCCAACAGTGGCCAATGTAGGTCACAAGTACCTAGCAATTTCTCCAGAACACACAGGTTCCATAATGCTTGTATTGGGACAAGCAGTGGATTTCCTGGGTCCCGTTTAATAATGGTTTATGGACCTTTCCTCCAGGAACTTGTCCAAACCTTTTTTTAAACCCAGCTACACTAACAACTTTTACTAACAACCCAGCTACACTAACAACGTTTTTGAAGGAGTGAATAAACAGGTGGACAAAGGTGAGTCGGTTGATATTGTGTATCTGGACTTTCAGAAAGCCTTTGACAAGGTCCCTCATCAGAGACTTTTGGCAAAACTAAAGAGTCATGGGATAGGAGGCAGTGTACTATTGTGGATCAGGAACTGGTTAAAAGATAGAAAGCAGAGGGTAGGGCTAAATGGCCAATTTTCCCAATGGAGAAAGATGAATAGTGGTGTAACCCAGGGATCTGTGCTGGGTCCGCTGCTTTCTGACATATTCATAAATGACCTGGAAAGTGGAATAACGAGTGAGGTTATAAAATTTGCAGATGACACAAAACTATTTAAAGTTGTTAAAACCCAAGAGGATTGTGAAAAATTGCAAGAGGATCTTGATAAATTGGAAGACTGGGCATCAAAATGGCAGATGAAATTTAACGTGGACAAGTGCAAAGTTATGCACCTAGGGAAGAACAACCCAAACTATGGTTACATGATGCAAGGTTCCACATTAGGAACCACCACCCAGGAAAAAGATTTAGGCGTCATTGTGGATACCATGTTAAAACCCTCGGCCCAGTGTGCAGCGGCGGCCAAGAGAGCAAATAGAATGCTAGGTATGATAAGGAAAGGAATGGAAAGTAAAACAAAAGATATTATAATGCCTCTATATCGTTCCATGGTGAGACCGCACCTTGAATATTGTGTGCAATTCTGGTCGCCGTATCTTAAAAAGGATATAGCGATTTTAGAAAAGGTTCAGAGAACAGCCACCAAAATGGTAAAGGGGATGGAAGGATACTCCTATGAAGAAAGGCTAAAAAGGTTAGGGCTCTTTAACCTGGAAAAGAGACGGCTGAGGGGAGATATGATAGAAGTCTATAGATTAATGAACGGAGTGGAACGGGTAAACGTAGATCGATTGTTTACGTTATCAGAATATAGAATGACTAGGGGACATACAATGAAGCTACAGGGTAAACTATTTAAGACTAATAGAAGAAAATATTTTTTCCTCAACGTGTAATCAAACTCTGGAATTTGTTACCGGAGGATGTAGTAAAGGCTGTTAGTGTAGCTGGGTTTAAAAAAGGTTTGGACAAGTTCCTGGAGGAAAGGTCCATAAACCATTATTAAGAAGTGACTGAAGATATCAATGCTTGACCCAGTACAAGCATTGTGCAACTTGTGTCTCTTGGGGAAACTGCTAGGTACATATGACCTAGATTGGCCACTGTTGGAAACAGAATACTGGGCTTGATGGACCTTGGTCTGACCCAGTATGGCATATCTTATATTCTTATGTTCTTATGTACTATATCCTCGGGTAATGAATTCCAGAGTTTGATTACGCTTTGAGTGAAAAAATATTTTTTCTTATTAGTCTTATATGGGTTACACTATAGCTTAATTGCATGTCCCCAAATCTTTCTAAATACCTGTTCCACTCCATTCATTAGTTTATGCTTATGGAGTGGAGAAGTGACCTAGTGGTTGGGGCAAGGTACCTCAGGGGTTCAAATCCCACTAGAGGACAGCAACCTTGGGCCAGAAGGCCTGGGGTTTCTATTCCCACAGGTGCTCCTTGTGGTCTTGGGCAAGCCACTTAACCCTCCATAGCCAATGTTCCCTGTAAGTATTAGCATATGTGTCACATATCCCCTCATGTTAAATGTATCCCCCAATTGTGTTGTGACCACTTTGATTGAAGGATAAGGTGGTATACAAAACTGTCTAAATAAATATGTTTGAATCATTTTTATTGTGCACAACAAAACATAACAAGGCACCTCTCACCCACAGGAACACTTGCGTGGTGTCAGGGGCCAATAAACATATACAAGCACTACAAGACATCCATTCGTGCATTTTCTTTTTTCAATAATCATTCTATTCTCTGCCCTCCCCCTCCTCCTTCTACCACTTCAATACAAGGTAATGCCTGACTATATATAAACAACACTCCTACTTCCGCCAAATCTCAACACCGGCAGACATTCAAAATATCAAATTACCCAATTTAAGTCAACCATTCAGGTATCCCCTGATTCCCATCCCTTCTTCAACCCTCGTCCCCACATGTCCTACCCCCTTGCCCCCATATAACCAACATCTGGGTTGCAGAAATATACACCTTTCAATCAGTGGGAGGCAATCTCAGTGAAGCTGCGGGGACAAGATTACCACCCAACACAATGATCAGGACAGATCAAAAAGGGTAGGGCTCCCTTCCTTGACCCATGGCTTTCCAGCTTGAAAGGCGGTCCCAGCACTAAATAAACAAACAATTCAGGACCATGCTTCACCCTCTAGGTGATAATGCCTGAATATATGGCTCCCAAATCAACCTCTATCATACCTTCCCTCAGCCGTCTCTTTTCCAATTTGAAAAGCTCTAACCTTTTTAGCCTCTCCTCATATTTTGATGGCTCTTCTCTGTACCTTTTCTTATTCCGCTTTGTCCTTTTCAAGATGACCAGAACTGCACACAATACTCAAGGTGCAGTTGCACCATGGAACAATACACAGGCATTGTATCATCCTTTGTTTCATTTTCCATTCCTTTCCTTATGATTCCTAGCATTTTATTTGCTTTCTTGGCCGCCGCTGCACACTGGGTGGAGAGTTTCAATGTGTTATCCACGATGATACCTAAAGCTTTTTCCTGGGTAGTCGTTCCTAATGTAGAACCTTGCATCGTGTAATAATAGTTTGAGTTGTTCTTTCTTAGGTGCATAACTTTGCACTTGTCCACAATGAATTTCATATGCCATTTAAGCTTCCAGTCTTCCAATTTATTAAGGTCCTCTTACAGTTTTTCACAATCCTCTTGGGTTTTAACAACTTTGAATAATTTTCTGTCATCTGCAAATTTGATTACCTCACTCGTTATTCTCATTTCCAGGTCATTTAAGAATATGTTAAAAAGCAGCAGGCCCAGCTCAGATCCCTGGGGTACACAACGTTTCACCTTTTTCCAGGGAAAAATGGCCATTTAGCCCTACCTTCTGCTTTCTATCTTTTAACCAGTTCCTGATCCACAATAGTACACTACCTCCTATCCCATGACTTTTTAATTTTGCCAAGAGTCTCTCATGAGGGATGTTGTCAAAGGCTTTCTGAAAATCCAGATGCACTACATCGACCGACCCACCTTTGTCTACCTGTTTATTTACACCTTCAAAGAAAGGTAACAGATTAGTAAGACAAGAACTTCCGTGGCTAAAGCCATGTTGGCTGTCTCCCATTAAGTCATGACTATCTACATGTTCAATAATTTTGTTCTTTATAATGGTATCTACCATTTTTTCCTGGCACTGACATCAGGCTCACCAGTCTAGTTTTCCGGATCACCCCTGCAACCCTTTTAAAAAATTGGCGTTACACTGGCCATCCTCCAATCTTCAGGCATTGCTGATGATTTTAATGATAATTCACAGAGTACTAATAATAGGTCTGCAATCTCATATTTCAGTTTTTATTTATTTATTTATTTATTTAACAAAGTTTTATATACCGCCTCTTCCCGTGATCAGAGGCGGTTTACATCGAACATAAGTACAACTTTTACAGTAAACATTGGAACTATATACATTTAACATTTAACATGGTTGAACTATATACAGAGAACTTATGTACAATATCATTACAAAGGCAGTCTTAAGTGAAATTACATGTTTAGTTTGCTGGAGTCTCTGTTGGGCTTCCATGTTGACTTTCAACACCATCGGATGTACACCATCTAGTCCAGGTGATTTGCTACTCTTCAGTTTATCAAATAGTTGTAATACATCTTCCTGGTTTATCGATATTTTAATTCTTATGCTGCATCAGCTTTAAATACCATTTCAATCATGGGCAACTTCCCTACATCTTCTTCAGTAAAGACCAAAGCAAAAAATTCATTCAGTCTCTCCTCTATGGTCTTGTCCCCTCTTAGTGCCCCTATTACCCCTCTATCATTCAATGGTCTAACTGATTCACAGGTTTTTTGCTACAAATATACTTGAAGAAGTCTTTATTATGTGTTTTTGCTTCCACAGCAAGCTTCTCAAATTCTCTCTTTTCCTGCCTTATCAATACTTTGCATCTAACTTGTCAGTACTTATGTTGTTTCCAGTTTTCATCATTTGGCTCCTTTTTCCATTTCCTGAAAGATGCTTTTTTGGCTACAACAGCCTCTCTGATCTCAACTTTAAACCATGCTGGCAGTTTTTCAGACTTCCTTCCACCTTTCTTAAAGCATGGAATACTGCTGGTCTCGGCTTCCAAGATAGTATTTTTAAACAACACCCATACTTGATGTACATCTTTAAGCTTTTCAGATGCTCCTTTTAGTTTTTTCTTAATTGTTTTCCTCATTTTATTATTGTCTCCCTTTTTAAAGTTAAAAGATAGTACTGCAGATTCCTTGCCATCCTTCCTCCATTTATTAAATGAAATGAGATCGTGGGTCACGTGATGCTATGAGCTGGTTAGATGCCGGGATAATAAGCAGCCTGTCGACTTGCTGAGAGAAATTTTATAGTTGCTGCTGCGAATGGCCGCCAAAACTGCTATATGAGATCAGGGACGGATAGCCAATGCCAAGATGGCCAAAACTGCACCATTGAGCCCAGGCACAGAACTCTCAGGCACCATGATGTCTGAGATCTCAGCAGTGGTGGTGAAAGTCCTGGAAGACCGGTTTTGCGCCCTTTCTGACCAAATTGCACAAGTCAGACAAATGGTGGCAGACTTCAATGGTAGGCTGAACCAGCTCGAACAAAGGGTATTAGACACATAAGACACTCAGGAGGCGCAGGGTGCTCATATGGCCCAGCTAGAGGCCCTTGTCAAACAGCAAGGTAAAAAAATTGGAAGATCTTGAGAATCGTGGCCGAAGGAAAAACCTACGATTCACTGGCCTGGTTGAAACTGTCGCTGATGCAGAATTAACAGGCTACCTTGAAACATGGCTACCTCTCAACCTCTCACTAGTCCTTCAAACAGGCCCCATCCAGTTGAAGCGCATGCCCAATTCCATGATTAACTGCAGAAGGATGAGGTGCTATGAGCGGCATGCAGCCAAGGCTCTCAAAACCTGGAGGGTACCGCCAACAAACTTCTGACATTTCAAGATTACTCAGTGGGTGTCAGCTTGAGGTGCCATGCTTTTTCTCAGGTGTGCAGCCAGCTGGTTAACCAAGGGTTGTGGTTCTCCATGATATATCCGGCATGGCTGTGGATGGAACATCATGGACAATCCTGCTATTTCGAGATACCAAAGAAGACTGCTGTTTTTGGAAACTCTCGCTAAGTGACATTTATAGAATAACCGTATTAAACCTGTTAGAGACAGCCACAAACTGTGACTGCTTCACATGGAGGAAAACACGCAGTTCAGCAAATCGAGGGACCGATGGCCAGGGGTATCACTCTGGTAGATCAAGATTGACTGGCTAGATTGGCTCGATTGTACTGCATGGCAACAGTCGGGATTTGGAGAGGACGGGAGGCCCGGTGAAGAGGCAAAGTGCACTAGATGAGGCTGAATCTTTATTGTACTGCGGACCTTGTCTATTCCCCTGATGATGATGTATTTAGCTTAGTGAACAAATGGGGGTCTCCTGCTTCTCCCTCCCTTCTTTTATTAGTGCAATCTCCTATACTATCCACTCCCTAGAAGAAGCGGTAGACGGGGGAAGGGGATTTATGCTTGTGGTTTATATTTGGGGAGATGCCACCTTCCTAGCCTCTCAAAGAGCGGCGTAAAGGAGCTGGCTGGGCCGTGGCTTGCTCTATTTCCTGGTGGCAACTCAGGTGCCTCAGGTATCAGGTATCTTTTAAAGCCTCCTCGGGTGTCTCCTCAAACATCTTACTCTACTCTAAACTAAGTTAGTTTCACTTTCTGTTACTTCACTTTATCGTGGATAATTCCCTCCATCTTATTGTACTCTAATATGTTTTACTTATGCATTTTACTGTCTCTAATTTACGCACCCTCCGACTTTCCTCACCTCCTACTCACAATTCTCTCTATACATGATGATGATTGCTGTTCTCTTTGCATGGTCCAGCGACTCTTTTTTACACCTCTGTGAGTCAGTAACACTTACTGACTCACAGAGGTGTAAAAAAGAGTCGCTGGACCATGCAAAGAGACCAAGTGTTGGTCCCGCAAATGTTAAAGAATGATTAAACCTCCACTAGGGGCTGGGGGCCAGTAAGAAACCAAAAACACCATGATAGAATCCTCTTCGTCCTCATGTGACCTGTGTGTTCTCGCTTTTGACTTTAGTGCAGGTGTCTGGCTAAGATCCCAGTGCCTTGGTCTTGGGAGGGCTGCTGCAGGGATTGCCGATCCCGCCCAGAGGGATTCTTCTGGGTGACCACACTAGAATTCCGGCCCAGGTGAAGGAACCTGAAGGGATCCAATCATGGCTAGATGGGGTGGGGTATAGACACAGGTGGGAATGTTGATAATGTGGTAACTGCCACAAATGGGAAAGAATGATTGAAATGGGGCGCTCAACTTAGAACCATGTCATTTGCCCGATAATGTAAATGGGGAACGGCGGATGCTGTACCATGCATACAGAGAACAGACTAGGTAAGTGCAGACTACTTAAATGATAACATGTAACTGTGCTAAGGTCCGCTCACCCCCTCAGGTGCAGCGGATTATTTGGGGTGCAGAAGAGGGGCTGGGTGGAATGGTAGCAGCGGGCGATAAGGAATGGGGCATTTAAAGCCCCTAACACCTCTACAATGTGGAGTGCTAAACTGGAAAGGGGGGAAGATAAGTGCGATAGACAGGGTGGGAGGGAAGAGAGGAGAAGTCAGGGAAGGTTAGGTAGTGGGGCGTAAAAGGGGAGAATTTATGTGCTGTTGGAAGCAGAAATGGGTAATAATGCAGAATGGGATGGGCTTGCGCTCAAACGACTCTATGCGTATAGGAGATCCTCTGCTGGGAAGGGCCATGCCGTCCTCTTTGTTCAATGACTTTATCATGAATATACCTACAACAAAAGAAGCTGGGTTGGGACCTTAAAATTATTACATGGAATGTTTGTGGAATAGGATCCCCTGTCAAGAGATATCAAATCTTAAAATGGTTACAGGACAGACAGGCAGATGTGGCATTGTTGCAAGAAACCCATCAATCAGATGTTGAACACTCTAAACTACGCTGTGGATGGGTTGGAGAGGTATTTGGCACAGTTGCCATGGGGGCGCAAGGCTGGGGTAGTCATCCACATCAATAAGCGCCTGGGGTTTGAAGCCGAGAAAACTGTGTTCAACCCTGAAGGATGATATGTATTTGTTGTAGGAAAGCTGTGTGGGCAGCAGGCAGCTTTTGGATCGGTGTATTGGCCAAATGCCTATGATGCGTCCTTTATAGGCCGCCTGACTCACTGTTTATCTGATTGGGAACACCAGGCTGATACTAGGCGGAGACTATAATTGCATCATGGAGTCCTCATTGGATCAGCCCCTGGGGACTGGTGGAGGTGATCGAAGAGTACAAGGCGTTTGTGAAGGTTTTGAGATTCTCGACATCTGGAGGGTCCTGCACCCTAATGAGAGGGACTAAACACACTTGTCACAGGCCCACAATACGTGGTCTTATATAGACTTTTTCCTCATCTCCGCTGGGCTGATGGATCAAGTCATCTGTGCAGACATTGGTCCAGTGGTAATCTCAGATCACTCAGCAGTATCAATGATACTCTACGCATGCCTGGTAGAGGTAAAACTTGACATTTCCCCCTGGAAGTAGTGGGGGATGCCCAATTCCCACCCTTCCTTCACTCCAAATGGATGGATTATGTAAATAACAATGCTCAAAATCAAGAAAATCCAGCTCTCTTTTGGGAAGCAGGCAAGACCGTATTGAGGGGAGAGATCATCAGTTACGTTCAAGCAAAAAGTAAGCAGATGAACCGGAGGCTCCTACAACTAAAGCCCAGAGGAGCAATCCTCATTGACAGAACTATGACAGCAGACTTCCCACTTAGAAGGGGCACTAGACAAGGCTACCTACTCTCTCTCTTACGTTTTGTACTCACTTTAGAGCCACTTCTGTGTCGTACATGAATGGAACCTCTTCTTTGCGGGATTCACATAGGACCGGAAGAATTTTGAGTAGCCGCATTTGCAGACAACATCTTAATACATCTCAATGAACCTGAGAAGGGACTACCAATCCTTCTACAACTTTTTGAGGACTACGGTCAGCTGTCCGGACTCAAATTAAATCTTGACAAATCTGAAACCCTTCCTTTGACCACAACAATAAAACACACATGGCAGGGGTGCTTTCCACTCAAATGGTCGGAGGGAAAGTTCAAATACTTAGGCATTCAACTACCGTCCAGACTTGAAGAGCTTCACGATGCAAATGTCTCCGGCCTATTGAATGACTTGGGACATCATGTTAAAATATGGTGTGATCTTCCACTCTCTCTGGGAAGTTGGGTGGCCTTATTCAAGATGGAATTATTCCCAGAATGGTTATATACTCTGCAAGTTCTGCCCTTGGTGTTTACTAAAACAAACCTGAAGAAGATTGAAAAACAAGCTAATATCCTCTTATGGAAGAGGCATATGCCACATATCAGCCTGACTAGACTTCAGAGACCCTGGGACCACAGAGGTGTGGGCTTTCCCAATTTAAAAAGGTATAACATGGCATGCCTGTTCAGGCATGTCAGAGATTGGCTATGGGACATGACTGATTATACGCCTTTGAGTTGGGAACATGCCTTAGCCAAGCCCCTACATGTGTGATACGTCCTCCATGCAGAGACCCCTCGAGGCCCCAAGCCCAAAGGCCACAACATTTTGTTTCAACTGGTTTGTTATGTGTGGCACTACCTGACATCTCTGTTGGGTGCCTGTTCCCCTTATCTTTCCTTACGAGGCAATGGCTGACTTATACCAGGACTAGCCTCACAAGACTATATTAGATGAGAGGAGAAAGGTATCATAAACGTGGAACAGCTAGTATCAGAAGATGGATCACTGCTTTCGTTCCAGGCACTATAGACATGCTCCATATATGCAAGTATGAAGTTATGTACATAGTCTTCCACAGGGGTTGCTAACCAGCAGGGTTTGTTCACAAATGAAGGAGTTCCTTATAGGGGGTGACCAACGAGTCAGGCTATCACAGTTTCATAAAGGTCTCCTAGGGGAACCCCTAGCAGTTATTGATGAGAAATTGGTGCTTGCCTGGAATCGGGACTTGGGGATTTCAACTGATGGGGTATCTCTGTAATAAACATAACTTTTTACACAATAACAGACTCCTCAGTGAGGCAGAGTTATTTTAATTACTTTCTTGCAAGAAAGGGTGAAATGCTTGACTGAGCATTCACACTCATCCTCTGTTTCACGGTTCTTTTATAGTACACTATGTCCTCGCCTTCTTCCAGCATGTCCATAATTCATTGGTTAATACTTATACACCTGTATCAGGCTACGTGTTATTAGCCACGTAGTCTCTCTTCCCAGAATGCAGACATACAGTAAAGGAAGTCAGAAAATCATTAATACTACACTATGTCCTCGCCTTCCTCCAGCATGTCCATAACTCATTGGTTAATTCTGTCTCACTCCACTTCTTCGTACTTCCGCACCTGTGACAGGCCACGTATTACTAGCCATGTAGTCTCTCCTTCCAGGATGCAGACATACATCAAAGGGAGTCAGAAAGTCATTACATACAAAATTATATTACAGAATAGTGAATGAATGGAATACAAGAATTATATTACATTGTAAAAATAACATTTCACATTTGTTTATATCATCTCTGCTAGAAGCGATAAGAGGTATCCCATTGTTGACAGCTCAGGTGGTACTTTGGGATCTTCATTTTAAAATTGTGTGGCACCTGCATTACTCTCCGCATAGGGCCTGGATTCCACGATGTGTGCCCCAGATGTGGAGAAACTGATGGAACATTAGGCCACATGTGGTGGCACTGTTTGAATGTCCAGCACTATTGGACTCAAGTACTGATATACATGAACACAATAATCCGCGGAGCAACTGGGCTGCACCTGGCAGCAATCTTGTTAGATATATGGTCCGATTTTGCAGAACCGGTGGGTATAGGTTGATTGTTGGTCAGATTAGCATTATTGCTCACAAGTAGGACGATTCTGCAGACCTGGCTGTCCTTCAGAGGCCTCATGTAGTAGCAATGGCAGAATAACCTATATGGACTGATGACGTTTGAATGGAAATGGGCCCAGGGGCATTCACGCAGATGAGAGTCCTTTCTGGAAACCTGGGATCCTTATCTACAGTCCCTCTCACCAAGTGCATGGAGTTGAGTGACCAACCATTGCAATTAATTAGTATCTGCCAACCGTGTGACTGGGAATACAACTGGTTAATTGGGAAGGAGGGGGTAGTATGCAAGGAAAGTAGGGTCAATGTAGGCCACTAGACTAGACCAACTATGGGATATGGGCCGGTGTGGCAAAGAACCTGTACTTACAGCGAGGCCCACCAATCTAACCCTCACCCTCAGCCCCTCGACCCTGGGAGGGCATCACTGGGGTGTGGGGACACTGAGAAGTGGTATGGGGTGGAGCTCAGCCAGGGGTAGGGAGCAGCCAGAGGGGGGGGGGGAGCTCCCAACTAAGGTACTTCCTTAATTTATCTATGATAAATGTGTATTCTCTGTTAGATAACATTGACTGTTAGTTTACTATGGTTAAGCAAATTGGAAGGGCCCTATCTATGCAGAATAACATGTACGCATTGGTTAATTGGATAGGAGAGTTTGGGTGGAGGGAGGAACTGAAGAGATGATGGGGGGGATGAGAGGGGGGAAGAAAAACAAAAATGTATTGACTGTTGTACTATGCTCAAACTCCTGGATCTGTGTCAGCGTATTCACAGGATGGGAGTATTTGGTTCTTTTTTGTTAATAAACATGATTTCAACTAAATCAAATGTGATTATGCTATGATCACTATTGCCAAGTGGCCCCAACACCCTTATCTCTTGCACCAGATCTTGTGTTCTACAAAGAATTAGGTCCAAGATGGCTTCCCCTCTGGTCGGATCATGAACCAGCTGCTCCAAGAAGCAGTCATTTAGTTCATCTAGAAACTTTATCTCCCTAGCATGTCCTACCGTGACACTGACCCAGTCGATACCGGGGTAATTGAAATCACCAATTACACAGGTACACTACCAAAAAACTGCCTCCAGTTTTGCAACTGATTCCTATAGATTTTGGGGTGCTGAATCCAGGAAAAATAGCCAAAATGTTCCATCACGTCACGTTTTCTTGCAAAATTAGATTTCTTACCCATATAAGGAATGTTCACATAATTTCTTTTTAGCCGACTGCAGTTTATTTTCTTGGCCCAAAATAGAGGTTGTAATGGTTAACTAACTAGAAACACTCCCTCATGATATTTTAGAGTGTTTTGTATTCATTTTATACATTAACAGGACAATTGGGAGGCGGGGGGCTAAATCCAGTACTCGCGCTGGCGCATGTTCTTTCCTGTTCGCCTAGCCTCGCCTCGTTCGCTCGCTCGCTCAAACACGGTGGTTGCGACATGAACGTTCCTGTCAAATTTCAGTTTCTTGCAAGTTCATTATTACCTTTTGTTTGCTCGGTCGTAATCCAGCTTTATTCCGAAGTGGTTCACTACAGTTGTAGTTTGCAGTGCTGTGTATTTGTGATGGCTCACAGAGCCAGAGGTTGCGTCAACTCTCCGGACAGTTTTTGTTTTATTTGTGGGGAATATACCTTGAAAAAGCGGCAGAGGAACATTTCTGCATTTATTAAAAAAGTATATTTCGCCTATTTCGGTTTGAAGTTAGGCGATCAAGACAAACCGTGGGCTCCTCACAAAGTGTGCAAGACATGTGAGGAAGATCTACGCTTATGGATGAAAGGTAAAAAACAAGCATTTTGTTTCGGAATACCTATGATGTGGCGTGAACAAAGAGACCACAGCAGTGACTGCTATTTTTGCTCTTGCATTGTGAAGGGATACAACTTAAAAAATAAGAACGTAATAAGTTACCCCAACCTTCCCTCAGCAATTAGGCCTAGGCCTCATAGCAACGAAGTACCTGTGCCTGAACCACCAAAATCTTTGGATCATATTTGTGTGGACGGTTCTGATCATGATGAGACTCATCAGATGGCTTTTCCCGATGAGTCCAGTACTTCCGAGTTTGAAACTGAACCAGATCCGAAACCTGAACTTTTCTCTCAAGCTGAATTGAATGATTTAGTCCAGGATTTAGGACTCCCAAAAGATGCTGCCCAACTGCTAGGTTCTCGGCTTAAACAGAAAAATCTATTGTCACCAGGAACAACTTTTTATTGGTACCGCAACCGCGAGACACAATTTTTGAAGTATTTCAGCAAAGAGGAAGATTTGGTATTTTGCAACGATATATACGGAGTGATGGAAAAGTTTAAACTCAAGTATGATCCTCTGAATGGCAGCTGTTCATTGATTCGTCAAAAGACAGCATAAAAGGTGTTCTTCTTCATAATGGCAACACATTCGCTTCAGTTCCTATTGCTCACTCTGTTATTCTCCAAGAAAAATACGAGAATTTGGCCCTGATTCTTCAGAAGATTTGTTATGATGAGCATAAGTGGATGATTTGTGGAGACTTTAAAATTCTATCCATGCTATTAGGGCAGCAATCCGGTTTCACCACATATCCCTGCTTCCTTTGCTTGTGGGATAGCCGGGCGCGCGACCTACACTGGGGGAAAAAAGACTGGCCAATTCGGGAGTATTTGAGACCCGGTGAGAAAAATGTTCTTCATGAGAGCTTGGTACCTCGTGATAAAATTCTATTACCACCTCTCCACATTAAGTTGGGTCTCATTAAGCAATTCATCAAGTCCCTTCCAAAAGATGGTGAGTGCTTTCGGTACCTTTGCTCAAAGTTCCCCCGACTTTTTGAAGCAAAGCTAAAGGAAGGAGTGTTTGTTGGCCCTGATATAAGGAAACTCATTTCAGATGGAGCATTCGCTGAAACGATGTCTGAGAAGGAAAAAGAAGCCTGGGATTCCTTCAAGAATGTTGTTCTCAAATTCTTGGGGAACAGGCGGGATGAGAACTATAAGGATATTGTTGCCAGGATGCTCAATGCCTTCAAAGAACAAGGCTGTAACATGAGCCTGAAAGTCCATTTCTTGCACTCCCATGTGAACTACTTTCCCGAAAACTTGGGGGCGTACAGTGAAGAACAAGGTGAAAGGTTTCACCAGGACATCAAGGACGCAGAGAGAAGGTACCAAGGAAGATGGAACACCACTATGATGGCTGATTTCTGCTGGTTGCTGCTGCGGGAAACCCCAGATGAAAAATACGCCAAGCAGCGCACCAAGAGAAGCATTCGGGGGAAGAAGAAACGGGCCCACCAGGAGATTGATTGACCCAAGAATGACTTTAAAATCTAAACTGTGTTGACAAATATCGTGTTTTTACTAAACTTTGAAATAAAAATTTGCTAGTTATTACCACAGTGTCGGATCTCATTTATTAGAATTTTATTTTCACACCATCGGGTGTTTGTCTTCATGTATTGCAATGGTGCGGTTTGCGTTTTCTATTCTTACATACATACCTGTACAACATTTTTTGCACATTTCTTTGCTTTGCTTTGTGTCTAACCTCGCTCTTATATGCTCAATGTTTGTGCACATGTATGTGGCTGTTTTAAGTGCAGACAATTTTGCTACCATCACAGTGTGTTTTGTTGACATTACTCTATTTTTATGTGCTGCCTTGTTACAATTTTCTTTATTCTTATTTGAATAACTACTAAACAATTAGTATAAAGAATTCATCCAAGAAACTTTTATCTCGATCGCACTCAATCTGAAACGTTCACCTCAAACTGCTAACCCAATGTAGCAAAAAATCTGTACGTGATGGAGCAAATTGGTTACCAGATTTGGATTCAGCCCACCAAAAAACGTAAAAATCAATCGAAACATTAGAGGTAGTTTAAAAAAATTTTTTTTAGTGTACCTGTGTTATTATTTCAATGCTGTAAATATTGTTAGCTTCTCTAATTTATTTGAGCATTTCATCATCCATTTGTTCATTATGGCCAGGTGGTCGATAGTATACCCCCACTGCCATTGGCTTCCCCTTTTTACATGAAATTTCAATCCATAGAGATTCTACAGTTTATTTTGTTTCTAGCAACACTTTAATCCTTTGTGACTCAATGCCTTCTCTAACATAGAGCGCAACCACTCTACCAATTTGATCTACTCTATCTTTGCGATATAATTTGTACAAATCATATCTAACTTCTCATTTAGTGCTATATATTCTAACGTTCCCATCTTATTTTTTAGACTTCTAGCATTTGCATACAAGCATTTTAGAGGCTGTATTTTATTCATATTAATCTGGTTATTGGTAGACAGGGATAATTTGGAATCTTTAAGTTCGGTCTGCCTTGTACTTAAGGGCATTTGGGTTACTTTTGTCTTTATTGGAACCTCTCTGTTGATATAACCTAAATTCAATTTTTTGCTAGTATCCTTCAAGGATACATCCTTCTGAACCATATGCTCTTGGGCTACTGTTGGCTTTCCCCTATTATCTAGTTTAAAAGCTGCTCTATCTCCTTTTCAAAGGTTAATGCCGGAAGCCTGGTTCCATCCTGGCTAAGGTGGAGCCTATCCCTTTGGAAAAGCCCCTCCTTTCCCCAGAATGTTGCTCAGTTCCTAACAAATGCAAAACCCTCATCCTTGCACCATTGTCTCATCCACACATTGAGATTCCGGAGCTCTGCCACCTTTTGGGTCCTTTAAAATTGTTCCTTGTGGCCTTGGGCAAGCCACTTAATCCTCTATTGCCTGAGGGACAAAAACATAGATTGTGAGTCCTTATATACCGCTTTGATTTGTACAAAAGCGGTATATATGCCTAGTTAAATAAATAAAATGTGCAAGTCTTGTTCTGTAGTCTCTTCCTCTGGTTCCCAAGTGTGCCACAGCTGAGTTTCTTGTTACAGGTCCACCTAGTTAAATTCTCTGCCAAGTATTTTTAATTCTGCACCAGAGGGGAATTCCGCACGAATTCCACACTGACAATATGCAGAATTCATTCGGAAGTAGTATACAGCACTGGGGGAGCAATCTGCTGTACTCCTCCCCAAAAGCCTATTACCACTACTAATCATGTGTATAGCATTACAAGGCATAGACAGCGCTGTACAGAGACATGTAAGAGATAGTCCCTGCTCATAAGAGCTTACAGTCTAGTCAAGACAGCCAGGACAACAACTGAGGCTCAGTGGCTGCAGCCAGAGAGCAACAAATAACCCTTTCTTTCCCCACTGGCTACATGGCAAGTATGTCCCTGAATTCATGTTCCTCTTTAATTCTATGAATTCAAAGAGATACAAGCTCTGGGGCACTGAGCGATCTAGGAGAGGCAGGCAACACCAGCAATAATGTTATCACAAAAATGAAAAGCTGACAAAGAATGTATTATGTGGTTCTAGAAAAGTGGAGCGCTTTCTGTTCTTTGTGGAGGTGAATGGAAAACCCACATGTCTGATTTGTTTACAAACAGCCTTTGCCAAAGTGTACAGTATTAAAAGGCACTTTGAAAGTCACCATGCTGAGAAGTATGACAATTATATGGAGAAGCTATGCGAGAACAAGGTCTCTGAATTAGAGAGATCCTTGAAAAAACAGCAACCCTTATTTGAAGAAGTCCATCAAGTGAGTGAAGCTGCAGTTATAGTAAGCTATATGATTGCACAGAAAGCGATTTTCAGATAGGATTTGGTAAAGACATGCATGTACATGACAGTAGACTTAATGTCCTGATAAGAGAGACAAGCTGTTGGAAATAATACGCCTTTGCAAAACACAAGTCATGTGTTCATTCAGAAACTATCAGACAATCATGGACTGTCAACTGAAGGACAGAGTGAAGTCTTTCATTGCATTTCCACTTAATGAGACTACAGATACAACTGATGTGGCCCAGCCTGCAATTTTCATTCAAGGTGTTCATAAATATATGCACATAGCAAGAGACTTGAGAAGTGAGTCAGAAGAAATTTAATTTTATCTTAGGACATCATCGGAACCAGGGAAGATACGGGGTGAGCGGCAGAGCAGGCAAACTTGATTGGTCTTTTGGGGAGCCAAAGTTAACACAGGTTGGCACTAAGCATAGAGGTCTGAACCATGCTAGACAAACCGCACTTAGACAAAAAATGACTTTGTGCATACCTGACGATGGACTTCTAAACACAGCTGTCACACATCATGAGTAACACAAATATTCAATTACTTCTATCCCTCTCTTATCTACACCCCTTGCTCACTTAACATCCCTGACACCACAATCACTTTTTCATCCATCTCAAGCCCCATCAGCTAGCCCCCACTTTCTTTCTCTTCCATCCCACTCACCCCTTTCCCAGTCTTGCTTTCCATCCTATATTTCCCATTTGCTTTTTGTTCTTCCGCCCTCCCCTCCTCCTTCCAAGGGCCCATCACTAATTCTTCCTCTGTCTCCAGGTCACTCATCTATCTTACCATAGCAGGAAGAAAGCAGCAGCAACAGCACTTGCCTGCGACCGCTTGCTTATTGTTTCATCGGCTCACTTAAGTTTGACCCCGTGCAGGCCTGGTAGGAGGAAACAGGCAGTTGCAGGCAAGTGTTTCTGCTGCTTCCCTCTTGTCGCAAGTGGAGGGGGGTGAGGATGAAAGGTCTTGAGGCAGCTAATATTTAATTTGATCACACTTCCCACCTGCCGTGGATAATAACTACTTGCAGCAGGGTTGTTATGGCTATAGCATCAGGCATTAAATCAGGCAGTATGTTTGTGCCATTTGAAGAGGGTGTAAAATATGTTTTCAAATTCCATGGTATGTAATATTGCATAAGTCCAAGTGTGGAAGGATCATGGCCTGGGATGCTGTGTTGAAATCTGTGGCTTCTAGTAGTGAATGTAGGTGTTGCAGAGTCTTTATTTTGTGATATATCTATTAGGTGATTTTTTAAATGTGTGCCTCAAACATAAGAACATAAGATATGCCATACTGGGTCAGACCAAGGTCCATCAAGCCCAGCATCCTGTTTCCAACGGTGGCCAATCTAGGTCACACGTACCCAGCAGTTTCCCCAAAAGACACAGGCTCCACAATGCTTGTACTGGGTCAAGCATTGATATCCTGGGTCCCTTCTTAATAATGGTTTATGGGCCTTTCCTCCAGGAACTTGTCCAAACCTTTTTTAAACCCAGCTACACTAACAGCCCAAAGACCTCACGCTTTTCTTTTTCTAATCCACAGAGGCAGGGCCAGCAAGTTGGGTAAGGCAGCAGGTAGGGTTGTTGGTGACTTGAAGTACTTATTCTTCATTATGTAGAGTGCTTCTGTTTATTTATAGTTTATTCTAAAGTTTGTTATTTCACTGAAACAGCTTATTATCAGTGAATAGTCTGGGTGTGATGTAGAGAAAGGCAGGAAAGTTAATACGTCATCAGCATAGATGTGACAGATACATTGTAGGCTTCAATAATTTTGCATATTGGTTAGATGTACTGTATATGTTAAAGAGCAGTGATGATAGGGCAGAGCTCTGGGGTACGCATTGCTGCTGAATATAAGGGGTGGATTTATGTGTTCCCCTCTTGACTTCTTGTTTATGTTCTATTGGATATGAGTGAAACCATTCTAGTGCTGTATTTTGTATTCCAATTGCTTGCAACCATGCAAGTAGTATATTGTGGAAGATTGAGTTGAAGGCAGATGCAATATTTCGGAAAATCAGTAAAAAGCCCTGCTTGGGTTTTTTGATTCCCTTTATTACGCGTATTTTGTCTGTGAGTGAAGTTAGTAGTGTTTCAGCTCCATGGTGCTGCCTGAAGCCATGCTGTTGTGGGTCTTTTGGAGCATGTGTGTTCATTTGGCCTTGCAGATGCTGTTGTACTATTTCTTCCATAATTTTGGCTAAGAAAGGTAGGCTGGATATACAGTAGGTCTGCTGAAACTGTGTCTTTTGGATCTGCTGTCGTGCTTTTTAGAATTGGGAGTACTGATGCACATTGTAAACTGGAAGGTATGTAGTCCTGTTTGAATGATAAATGTATTATGTTTGAAATTATATTAGCTCAGTACGGGCTATCTTGATTCAGCTAAACGGGCAAGGATCAAGTGGTGATATTGTGGTGTTCAGACTGAGGGTGATGTTTTTTATATTCTCTGGTATAGTTGGGTTGAAAGTGTCTAATGTTGCTTTGGTAATCTTGTATTGCATTTGTTTTGGTTTTATGGTGCTATTATTGAATTAAATTAGGAAGAAGTCCGCTAGCTGCTGAGGTCTTAAGATTGTGTCCTTGAAGTTTTGATCAGGTGCCCTTAATAGTGATTTGACAATGCTAAGGGTTCTCTTGGGCAGTTGAGTGAACTTGTGATTAGTTTTGTATGGTATTCCTTCTTACTTTTGTTGATCTTGCTGTGATATTTTTGTAATTTTAATAGGTAGTAGTTTTTGAATTGTATATCCTTCCTTTGCTGCCATTTACACTGTATCTTAGTTCCCTCTTTAATTCTTTTAGTGCGCGAGTTACCATATGGAATTGGGTTTTCTCTTTGCATTTTTTGTAATTTTTGTGGTTTGTGGTGCAGTCGAGGTTTCATTTTATGACATTGTTCCAGTTGTGGATAATAGAGTCTAAGTCACCTGTTTCTATGTTTAGGTTTGGTAGAACTGCATAAAGGAATGCTTGTTTATCAAATTGCCTGAATCTGTGGGACGGTACTTCTGTGTATGTTATATCATGTGTGATTTGCCTGCATGGTTGGTAGAAAGTGATGGTGCAATGATCCATCCCGGGTAAAAAGGTTAGGGCTCTTCAACCTGGAAAAGAGACGGCTGAGGGGAGATATGATAGAGATCTATAAATTAATGAATGGAGTGGAATGGGTAAATGTAGATTGATTGTTTATGTCATCAAAATATAGAAAGATTAGGGGGCATGCAATGAAGTTACAGGTAACCTATTTAAGACTAATAAGAGAAAATATTTTTTTCACTCAATGTGTAATCAAACTTTGGAATTCATTACCAGAGAATGTGGTAAAATCTGTTAGTGTAACTGGGTTTAAAAAGGGTTTGGACAAGTTTCTGGAGGAAAGGTCCATTAACCATTATTGAAGGGGACCCAGAATATCCACTGCTTGACTCAATACAAGCATTGTGGAACCTGTGTCTTCTGGGGAAACTGCTAGGTACTTGTGACCTAGATTGGCCACTGTTGGAAACAGGATACTGGGCTTGATGGACCTTAGTCTGACCCAGTATGGGATAGCTTATGTTTTTATGTTGTTATATACTTGGGTTAATTGTAGCCAGGATATCACACTCAATTCTATCATCTTGGGAGCAAATGAGATATAGCATGTTGTTTCTATTATGTGTCAATGAACTGATTAATTGTTTACAATTGACTGGGGTTTCTAGTCCCACAGGTGCTCCTTGTGGTCCTGGGCAAGCCACTTAGCCCTCCATTGCCCATATTCCCTGTAAATAGTTATGTCCATGTTATAATGCCCTGTTCAATGTAATTTCAGTTTGTTCAATGTAAACCGCATTGATATCATGAAAGGCGGTATATAAGAAATGTTAGATTAAAAAAAAATTGAGTGCTTCCATGGCTTGTAGGAAGGATCTGGATTGACTCTGAGGTAATGAGGAAAGGTTAAGATCATCTAGGAGCACTAGTTAAGAACTACAGATTAGTATTTCCTTTAGAGTATGTGTTGGGTATTAAGTCTTGGTGTTTAGTGTAGTAACTTCTTGTAGCAGGATTTCCACCAGTGCCCTTGTATTTTGGTTCTGAATTCTGTTGTAGTAGCTTTTAATTGCATGGTGACCATATCCATGCATTACTGGAATGAAGCTCGTGTATGGTAGTAATGCTTCAGTGTGTTTAATTGTGGCTGTTATAATGATACTGGCTAGTATGAATAGTGTATAGACATTTGTTGTCATGCTTATGCGCTGATGTGTGAATTAATATTTGATCTTGGTCTTGAATTTGTTGACCTTCTTAGCTTTTTATAGCTATTTATGTGGAAGAGTGCCTCAGTGTTACATGGAAAGAGTTTTGTAATTTATAAGTTGTTGGCTTACTCTCGGGGCATTTTCTCCAAATGGGCTAATTTTGTGGATACTATGACAGTCATGAACTTCACTTCTAAGCCAGGGTATATGGAGTATGATCTTAGTCTCTCAAATGTACTGCTAATGCTTGCCGCAGTACTTGCATTGTGACAAAGAGAGCTTTCTTCTGGGGTTCATAAGATGTAACAGGTATGGGAAGTTTATCAAGATGGGCCTGGAAATTCCTCTTTATCAAGACTGTTGGTCCCAGTACAATGGGAAAGATTTCTGTATCTTTCTGCCTAATTTTCTTTGTCTCAAACTGCATTTTTGGTACTTCAGGATCTTCTGCTTCTCCACACAATTCACAGAATAATCACTCGGTACCGACACTTCTATTATAATACTGTTCTGGTATTATTATCAATACTGTTCTGGTATTCTTTTCCTTTACCACTTTGTCAGGTTTCCTGGCATCCAGTTTCTAATCCGTCAGAATGGGAATGACCCACGTGATCATAACATTTGAGGAGTAAGGAGTTGTAGCAATCTTAGCAGTGGGGTCCATGCTAAGGGCCATGCCTAAGGGCCCTATGGTGAGGTCCTTAGGCTCTGATTCACCAGGCGGAGGTTTGCCTTAGATAAGCTGATTATATTTTGTTTTGGTTGGCATCGCTGTGGAGTGATGTGTGGCTAGGGGGTAGAGCTTACCACGCCGCATTGAGCCTGCTTGGGGAGAAATGGGGCTGCTTGATTGAAGCTGCTGTAGTGCCTTGATGTTTCGGCTAGTGTCAGAGAGGTGTTCGCATCATGGCCACTGCCTTGTGCTCTTGTGCTTCCTCTTCCTTTTGTTGGTATCGATGTAGAGTGATGTGTGGCTGGGGGGGGGGGGGGGGAGCAGAGCTTACCACACCATGTTGAGCTTTGGAATCCAGTCATTCTTCCTTCCTGTTTAATGGCTCTAAAGCTACATTAAACTAGAGGGAAGAAATTGACACCCTTTCTGGTACTTTTATATAGATGAAAAAGATTTGAATATCTACCCTTAACAAAAAGGTCTGGCATCCAAGCTTATTGGGGGAGGAGTCAAGATGGTACTGGTCTGAAGTGACCATTGCAGTGACCATTGCTTTTTACCTGCAAGATTTATGAGAATAAGGAAGGCAAAGTCCCAAGATTTACCCATTGCTTTGGGCACTTTTAAACATCAAGGTCCAATGGATGCTCATGTTACACATCCAGCCACTACAAAAAAGGGTCTCCGGAGTTACAGACCTCTGGAAGTAGTACAGATGAAAGACTTCCTATAATCTCCCTGGACTTAGAGACTATATTTAGCCTGGGGTTCACCAGCCACAAAGAGGCCAAATGTGCAGGAGGAAGTGATGCTCTCCTCGAGGCAGGTACAGTTGGAAGGTGTCCAGAAGTGCTGGAAATCCTGGAAGAGGAGATCAAGCTCTTCAGCAAGAGTTTCTTTCTTATCCTGCATCATTTCTTTAAGCTGTGGCTGCTCGTTCATTAGGGCTTGCATTGCTATCTCAACGTGCTTTGCGGTCACCATTTTGGGTGGAAACAGAGACTCACATTTTGATCTTTTAATAGCTTAATTTCCAGCAGGAGAGAAAAGCCTAATTTTGTGGGTTTAGAGAAAGCCATATCATAAATTTATAGTGGCCCAATTCTTGTCAGAGGGGACTAATTCATCAGCATGAAGCTATCTGATTTTCTCAGCAGCAGGGTTCTTAAGCAGCCATTTGGACTGAGCATCCCCCCCCATCCCCCACCTTAAGAAGAAAGAAGTTCCAGAGTTTTATTCAGGAGGATATCTGCTTGGAACTTTCTGTTTATTTTCTGGGATCTCAACCAACTTATTTCTTTCATATAGGAGGTGAAATGAGGGAAACATGATACATTTTGAACTAGAATCTCATTGTCTCTGCTATTCCCAGCAGAAATAATTTGAAAATAAGAACAATTGACTCATGTGGAACAAATGGAATTGTTGTTAATGTTTTGAAATTATACTAGTGTTTTATCAGTTAATATACGTACAATTGATATGTGGAATTTGTGCCAGGGGATATGGTCAAGGTCAGTAATAAGCTGGGTTTAATAAAAGGTTTGGACAAGCTCCTTGAGGACTGGTCTAATAGCTATACGTTGGGTGGGCTTGGGGAACACCACCACTTACTGTTACCTGGCAAAGAAGAGCATATCTCCCCATTAAGGGGCATGGTTACTAAAGGTTAGCATGCATTAATGAAGATAGTGCATATTAAATGCCACTCCGTCCATTGAAATAAAAGGGATCTGGGCATCTGGGCTCTGGGCATCATTAGCATTTCTTAAATCTTTTAGTAAACATGCCCCTTAGTTCTGTTGGATAATTTGTCCAAGGAACCCAGACTGGCCATGGTCAAAGATAAGATACAAGTCTCAGTGGATCACTGGTCTGACCCAGTGTGACATTTCTTTCAGTTTTATGCTATTTATTTAAAAGCTCTTATTTATCACTAATCTGTACAGAACATTTAAAATGGCTTACAAACACATAAAAATAACTTAAAACAATAACATAAAACATAAAAATGCCATTAATTTAATATAACAAGACTTACCACCAATCTACTCACACACACACCCGCCCCCCTCCCCCCCCCCAAAAAAAACTACTCACCAATTATCCTCCAATGTTACTCATATGGAAATAAAAAAAAGTTTTTAACATCCATCGAAAGCTAGCCTACACCTGCTCCTGTCTCAATCTACCAGGCAATTTATTCCACCATACAGGTGCCCCTACTGCAAAAACTCTCCCTCTCCACTGCAGCAAGTGAAATTCTCAGTGACCTGCCACTACCAAAAATGCACTCATTGTACTGCAAGGTCCTTCCTGGCTGATACCAGTGCAGCAGCCCATGGAGATAACGTGGACCCTCTCCCTCTAGAAACCTGAACATTAAAGATAACCTAGGCAATGGAACTTTTGGCTTGGCAACTGAACTCACTTTTCTCCGTATTCAAGGAGGGGGACACAGGCACACTCCAAGGTGCTGTCCGGGTGAAAGCATCAGCGTCGGTTCTCTGAGCATGCATGTACCTTCCCACCTCACCACAACACTCTGCGTCTTCTGTTACCGCAACAGTCAGCCAGCCGCATCTCTCCCTCGCTCCTGTCAGTCACGTCGTTGTATTTCTTTCTTTTTTTATTTTCCGTTTCAGTTTTCATCGGGTTTTCAAGCCACGAAGTATAAAAAACAACAGGGCTCTCTGATAGCTTCCTGCAGCTACAGCCTCTCAGTTTAACATTGGAAAAGTGTTGGAAAGCACTGCCGACAGGAAGAGGACTTAAAAAAAAAGAGAAAGGGGCAACAGCATCGTTGTGCTACTGCATCTGGGACAGAATGCTAAACAGCCCTCCCCTGACTTTTAAAACAAAGAAAAGAAAAAAGGTGGACATTGCCCGAACTATAGGGCACTGCTCACTTTTTTCAGGCTGAGAGTTCAAGAAACCCCTCTCAATTTTTGCAGACAGTTCATTGGTTCTCCAGTTGTATTCTACTTCATGACAAATCCAGCTTCATCACCTGCCCCTTTCCCATCGGGCTCAGATAAGGTATGATCCGGACCAGATGGTGCTGCCATGCTGCCGGAGGCAGACCTCCTACCAGCACTGGCAGTGAAGAAGTCAGTCCAGATCCTCAAACTATAGGCCAGATGTCCTACTCCATCTCCCCTCACTCGGCCTCGACGGAACACTCACTGAGGCTGGATCCTCTGGTAAGTGGCAAACATAAATCTAAATCACAGCACTGTTGCAGGGATGACCCCGCAGGTACTCATAGTGCCCAGGACACTCACCCTCATAAATGTAAGTCCAAGGGAAACTCTTCTGATGCCTTCTCTCATAGATCCAGGAGGGTCAGCCAACAGTTGGTCCCCTCATTGGCGCTGACTCCTCCAGCTCCATCACCAGTAGACAGGTCGTCTACCAGTGATCCTGTACTACAACTGTTGTGCCATTTTGTCCAAGATACTGCAGACCTACTGGGAGCTGTTCCTGCTGGTGACCAGCTACCATTCTCGGAGATCCCCTCATACCAACCTCTACCAGTTTCTCCTCAGGGACCCCCACCCCTCGTGGATTACAGCGCCTCTGATCCCTTGGATGTGGGTACATACTCAGCTGCACGTTTCCCTTACTGTCACCAGTGGGGCATGGAATATTCACTCTCTGGGAATGTTGAGGCACCATCTTCCTCACAACTATCATTCCATTCAGGGGGGATTCTGACTTAGAAGCGTTCAGCCATAATCCCACAGATGATAGCTTCACCCCTTTAGCTCCTCAGTCAAGCACATACACCAAATGTCTGAACCCGTGGTTCCTCTCATACTGAGCAGACATTTGGTGTACCATCTTCCTCACACCACCCACTGGAGGAAGAACCCTCAGAAGATTTTTCCTACCCAAAATTTCTCCAGATGGTCTCTCGAGCACTAGCTCTAAGTGACTCCCAGACTCATATCAACAAAAAGGATTTCCAATCTATTCTTGCAAGCCTGTGGTAGCCCTAAAGAGGCCCTTGCTATACCAGTTCCCAAATCTTGCAAGACCTCCTTTTCTCTGTCTGGAAGATGCCGGCATCAGTGCATGCTCATCGTTTCGATCTCAAATACAATGTACTACCTGTAACGGGGTTTCAACATCAGCAACTGCCCCATCAATCAGTTGTTTCTGAGGCTGTGCTTAAAAAAATCAAAGTCCTCCAAGTCTCAAGCACAGACTCCACCTAGAAAGGACCAGCAGACACTGGATTCAGTCAGAAGGAAAACCTTTCAGAGTGGAGTGCCAGCCTTGACATTTCTTGTCCATCATCTTCAAATCCTGCAATACCATTATGAGCTCCTGTTGCAGATGCCAGACCCTGCTATCATTCCAGCGCTGGAGGCACAGGCCCTTTAAGATAATCTGCAAGACTCCCTCTATCATATCATTTGAGTTACATATGATGCCTTCAACTCATTTGCCCGGTCTACAGCTACTTCTATCTTTGCCCATCATACTGCTTGGCTCCATTTCTGGACTACAGGAAGATCTTTATGACCATCTGGCAGATCCTCCCTGCCAGCGTGATAGTCTCTTTAGGCCTAAGGTGCAAGAGGCTGTTTCAGAGATGAAGCACCACTGTCAGTTCAAACTCTAGAGGTGGTCGAACAGTCCCACCGACCACCATATTCACAATACCGGAGGGCATACCATTATCAATATTTACAACAATTTTACCACCATCGTCGTTATCAGCCCTATTCTCAGACTCCTCCACAACGTCAACCTGCACCTGCATTTCCTCAATGTACCAGACAGATGGATAGGAAACAGCCTGTGACTGCCTCAGCTCACCTGCCTAAGGTGACCCCAAATGTTTGACTATCTGCCAGTAGGCGGCCATGACCAGCACTTCCAAGGGTCCTGGTAGTCTGTCACCATGGATTGTTGAGCTCTCAACATCACTGCATCGGATTACAAACTCAATTTCACTATAACCCAGCACAAAATCCACCCCTTCTCAGCAACATTGCTCCATCGCATCTTCCCTTCCTGGCAGAAAAAAATGTGAACCTGCTCAGGAACCATGCAATTGAGCCTGTACTGGAGCAAGAATTTAATCAGGGATTCCATATAACGTCTCAACAAATAGGGGTGTCCTACATGGAGTGGTGGGTTTACCCCTAAACAAAGACATGGGGAGGGGTGGCCTGCACAGAGCAACAGGTGCACCTACTCTTGCCATCTTGCTGGGCAGACTAGATGGACCATGCTGGTCTTTATCTGTCATCATTTACTATGTTACTATGTTACTCCAGTTTTTCATTATTCCCAAAAAAAGACTGGACAATACCGGTCCATCCTCGACCTCTGAGATCTCCACCTCTACATCAGGAGATAAAAGTTCAAGATGGTCTCTCTAGCCACCATTCTTCCTCTTTTGAGGTAGGACAAATGGCTTGCCTCTCTGGATCTTTCTACCCTTCAGCCTCTTTTCAGCCCCAAGGGTTTTTACAAAGTGCATGATGGTGGCCACAGCACCGCTACACAGGCAAGGCCTGTGTGTTTACCTTTATCTGGATGATTGGCTCATCTTAGGGACAGACAAGCCCTCAACACAGATGTCAGTCAACAAGGGAGGAGTGGCCTAGTGGTTGGGAGCAAGTTACCTCAGGCTGGAAGGTCAGGGGTTCAAATCTCACTAGAGGACAGCAACCTTGAGCCCGAAGGAATGGGGTTTCTAGTCCCACAGGTGCTCCTTGTGGTCTTGGGCAAGCCACTTAACCCTCCATTACCCATGTTCCCTGTAAATATTAGTGTATGTGTCTCATATCCCTTCATGTTAAATGTATCCCCCAATTGTGTTGTGACCACTTTGATTGAAGGATAAGGTGGTATACAAAACTGTCTAGATAAATAAATCTTTACTTATGCAAAAGCTAGGCTTCATTATCAACTTCCAAAAGTCAGAGTGCGAACCTTGTCAAGTGCTGGACTTCAATGAGCTCACCTACACACCACAGTGGCTCCTGCTTTTCTGACAACCAACAGAGTATCATCCTACAGCAGCTCAGAACCCAACAGCTCAGTCTGCAAGGTGCCTTGGCTCACACCATCCTATTCCTTTTGGGCCAAATGGCAGCCTCAGTACATGTGGTTCTGTTGGCACATCTATGCAGTTGGCCAGTCCAGTGTCAGTTTCTTCGCTGGTGGGTGCTTCCATCCAGCCTCACCAGTAGGCGGCCCTTCCTAGAATAGCCGCATCAACTCACTCAAAAAACAGATGCCTCCCATATCTCATCTCTTGCATCTCATGCCTCCCATATCTCATTTCTTGCATCTCATGACTCAAGGGCAATGGACCAGCCGAGGGGCCTCTCTGCACATCAACCTGTGGGAGATGCGTGCAGTTTACTATGCCCTTCATGTGTCACTGGGTCCACAACAGATCACTCCTGGTGAGACTGGCAATTAGGTCAGCATGTTCTTCATCAACAAACAGGGTGGCTCCAGTTCCCTCTAGCACTGCTGCGAGGCCATCCACTTGTGGCTTTACGCACAATACATCAGAGTCTTCCTCTGGGCAGTCTACGTCTCTATCCAGAGCCAGTTAGCGAACTCCCTCAGTTGTTGTCTCGACCCACACCAGCGGTCTCTGTATCCCGTAGTCCTACCCCCCATCATCCAAACCTGGGGGACCCCGGAAGTGGATCTTATCACCACTGAGGACAATGTCAAGTGTCCACTGTACTGTTCCTTCATCCCAGATCAAACAGATGGGCAGCGGATGCCTTCCTCATTTCCTGGATGAACTGTCTCCTCTACATTTCTGCCATTCCTGCTTAGTCTTCGGACCCTCCTCAAGGTCTCCACAGACAAGGCAACTCTAATCCTATGTAAATAGTTCTTAATGTAACCATTACAATGTTAAATCTTTAGTTACAATGCAAATAGTTGTAATCTTGGTCTATGTAACCTGTTGTTCCTTGTAAACCATCCCTGATCTCTGGAAGGGGTGGTATAGAAAAACTGTCCAAATAAAATAAATAAAATCCTCCTTGCTCCTCAGTGGCCCAGACAGATCTTGTACTCACATATCCTCACCATGGCACAACACGGCTCCTGACTGTTACCTACACTTACGACTACTTTTGATTGTTCGTATAGCGCTACAAAGTGTATGCGGTGCTGACAAGGTGTACCTCTTCATCCCTTCCTTCTCACACAACAGGGAGGCCATCTCCTACATCCCAGCCTGCAGTTGCTAGCTCTAGCTGCTTGGAAGCTGACAGGCTGACTGACGCTGTCAGCCGATATTCAAGTGATACTGCAAGCATCTATTATCATAAAAGGACTTGTTTCTACCATTGGGTTGCACTTGGGGTCTAGAGCCAGTTTCGTGTTCCTTCAGTCATATACTCATTGCATCGGGTTGCTCCTTTACTATCTGACTCTGGTCTTCAGACTTCATCTGTTCAATACCATCTTTCTGCCATCGCAGCTTCCCATCGACAGGAGGATGGCAAAACCCATCTCTATGCACCTGCTGGTGTCTCGCTTCATGAAAGGCTTAATGAACACCATGCCTCCTTTGAAACCACCTGCTTCAGCATGGGATCTCAATGTTGTTCTCGCAGAGCTCATGAAGGCCCCCTCTGAACTCCTGGGGTCTGCTTCATTAAAACACCTTACTTGGAAAACCATTTTTCCTAGTTACTGTCACCTCCACAAGACGTTTGAGTGAGCTCCAAACTCTTGTCCATTATCCTCCATATACCCAATTTCTTTATGAGAAAGTACTATTGCATAGACATCCTAAGTTTCTTCCAAAGACTGTATTCTGAACCAATCCATTGTGCTTTCTATATTCTTCCAGGACGCTCAGCCAGATTCTCTGGAAGAAACTCTACACTCTCTCGATTGCTGCCGAGCTTTGCTCTATTACCTGCAAGCTACCACACAGATCCATCAATCTTCCCAACTCTTTGTCCCCTTTAATCCTAACAACCCGGGGAAGCTTATTTTCAAGCAGACCCTTTCCTCTTGGATTTCAGACTATATATACTTTTGTTATGTGCAAATGGGTCACACTCCTTCCGGACAGGTACGACACCACCATCTCTGAGCTACAGCAGCTACTGTTGCCAATTTAGCTGCTATTCCTCTGCAAGATATCTGTAAAGCTGCTACTCAGTCATCTGCACACATCTTTGCGAAGCACTACAGCCTGGATCACTTTTCAGCAAGTGACCTTGCATTTGGCCAGATTGTCCACCTCCCAGTTATCGGGCTGCAACGATTAACAGTATTTCAAGTGGCCCTTAGCTCTGGACTCACCTTGGAGTGTGCCTGCATTCCCCTGCTTGAATTCGGAGAAAGCATGGCTGCTTACCTGTAACAGGAGTTCTCCATATTCAGCAGAGATATGCAGTCACTGATTGCACTGTAATCAGCAATCTGCCTGCAGTTCCAGTAATAGACATTCTTTCACATGCAATCCAAGCTCTGCAAGTTCCATCCTGTCATTTAAAGTCCCTGCTGTTTTTATCGCTGTTTGCCTTCAGCGCTGTGCTTGCCTGCTCTGAGATGCAGAGCGTCGCGGTGAGGTGAGAAGATATGTGCATGCAGCCCTTGAGGATCAGTGAGAGCCGGCACTGGTGCTGTCACCCAGACAGAACCTTGGAATATGGCTGCTTACCCCTGCTTAATATGGAGAACCGCCGTTACAGGTAAGCAACCATGCTATCACCATGACTGAAAAACAGGCTATTTGAAATCCATTCCAAAGGTTTTTCCTAAATGAAAGCTGTTTTGTTTTATTGTCACAACTATAATTTCACATAGAACGTACAAACCTCATCTACAGTAGCTAATTTGGTAGATTACCTTAATTTTAGGTTTGCTTACTTTTCAGTAATACGTCTAAGCAAAAATGCATTCTGCATGAATTAGTCTTGCTGCCATAGAAGAGCATTTCCTGAACACGACTTTGGTACAAGAAATACATCAAACAAACAGATCTATTTTTGCTGCAGATAATATTTAATAGAAGGTTAGTGTAATTCTGAATTTACTCTTTTCTCTGATAAATATAAACTTTAAATTGTCTCAGTTGATTTGGATCCACAATGTCAAGCAATTTTGACATAGAACTTCAGAGGCTAGAAATAAGTGTAACCCTGTTCACCTCTCCACAGAGGAGGTTAATTGCTTGGCCCTTACTAACTTCCTCATTTCCTGGAACTCATTTCATCATATAGCAGGCAAATTGATCCAGCTGTCTCATTCTTTGTTTAGCTTCGATAAATATTTTTTTCATAAACTACAAAAAAGAAAGTTTTTAAATATCAAGTTTCAAACTGTGCCAAGATTTTTTTTTTTTTTTACTTATTTTGAGTTCAATTACAGAACTGCTAAAATCTAACTAAAGTCTTGAGGGTATAGACACTCAAACAAGAAACATTTGGGTTGGTTAGCACAGTGGTATTCACTCCTAGTCCTCGAGGGCTGCAAATAGTTTAGTTTTTTAAGGATGCCCATAATACATGAGATAGATGTGCATGAGTACTACCTCCACTATATGCAAATCCATCACATGCATATTCATCAGAGATAACACAAAGGAGAGAGAAAATAAAAAACAGTCTTTTATTAACTTTGACCCCCTATATGGCCGCGTAGGGGTCATACATAGTTTAATAAAACAGAAAATATGAATATTATACAAAAAAGATTTTAAAGATAAAACCTCATCATGTATACATAAACTAAATGAACTAGTAATAATAATTGTGCAATTAATCTAAAAAGATGTAAATGAGACATTAAGAACTCATTAAAGTAAACACATGACAGTCAAAACATAATGAATACTATAAATAATTGAGCCAAATCGATATAAAAGAATAGATAAATAATCATACTAACATAAAGTGTTAAAAAACAATTTCAACCTTGCTCCTAGGCATAGAAATTACAATAAAAACATAAAAATAAACATCTAAAACATTTATAATGCTTATTAAGACATGAGACGATGGTGATGCAGAGAAAGCAGATAGGTATGTGCAATCCGTAATCACCTATAAACACCTACCACCATAGGTATTTGAACAGAGGGGAGGGGCGAAGGGCAGCAAGGGGGGAAAAAGAACCACAGAGCTTACTTGTAGTTAATGGAAATTATGTAGGCACAAAGCCTTAGTGCCTGATCTAATGACCAACACTCACTGTAAACACATGGAATGAGTTAAAAAACAATAAATATAAAATATAAAGAAAGATGTGTAGCATAATAAATCATATGTATAATTAAAAGCAAGCACACATAACCACATATATAAAAAAATGACCAATAAGGTATGATGCAATCAAAAAAAGACAAAAAAAGCACAAAAAAACAATTGAGCTAAGGACAGGAGAGACCATCCATCTTAGTGACTCAAGAGATGAATAATGTATACAGTACAAGAAGAATACCCTAATAACCTTATGTTCTCTATTTAACAATAGGATGATGGTCATGTTCTACTTTAGCCTTCTTCTTTCCTCCATAATCATACTTCTTATATGCTACTTGAACAGGATTCACACTCATCTTGGTTCCAGCTGCACCATGGGGTCCCCCTAGAACTCTATACTGGCGCCTTTGCTATTTAATATTTTCCCTGCACCTTTTGCTATCATCATTCCAGATCAGACTATATTAGCACTTATCATGAAGTGGAGGACATTCTTTTGGTAACCTATATTGGCCCCTTCAATCCCAATCTTATTCCAGTTAATGACTGTTTTGATAGGATCTTATTGTGGCTCTCCACTCATCATATTAAACTGAATCCATCCAAATCTCGCTGTCCCCAATTATCTCTGACTCTTCTATTACCCTTACTAAGCCACTCTTGTATCTAGGAATCACTCAAGACTCTAAACCTTCATTCATGACCACATCTCTGTCACAGTTTTTACACCCTCAGGTGCATCCCTGCCATTAAAGTTAGAGAATTACAGGGTTTACAAGGAAGGAGGAGTCATTGTGGATTAAACTAGAAAGAGGGAATGGTGCATCCATTTGCATTGGTCTGATATACAGATCTCCATCACAGTCAGAAGTGGATTGAAATTTAATTGAAGACATTTGCAGTATTGACATGAAAGGAGAAGTGCTACTGATAGGTGATTTCAATATGCCAGATGTTGATTGGCACATCCATGCTGCAGTGTTATCTAGAAGTAAGGAGATCCTGCATTCTCTACAAGGAGAACTGTACTGGCAACTGGTAACAGAACCCATATGTGAAGGGGCCATACTGGACCTGGTGCTTCTGAATGGGGAGTGTTTCTGATGTTATAGTAGGTGATCACCTCACATCCAGTGATCACCAGATGGTGTGGGTCAGTATTAGGACTAGGGCTGATAAGTCTATTCAAAGGTTAGCGTCCTAGACTTTAGGAAAACTAACTTTGCCAAGATGGAAAAATATCTCAGGGAGTCATTAATGGGATGGGAACAGCTGGGGAATATAGAAAAGCATTTGGCAAAACCGAAAGCGGATATTTTAAGGGCAACAAACATTTTTGTTAGGAAAGTAAATAAATGTAAAAGGAAAAGGAGGCCACTATGCTTCTCAAAAAAAACGTAGCTGAAAAGGTGAAGAAAAAGAGGGTGGCCTTCATAAAATACAAGAGATCACTGAAAGAGGGAGACAAGCATCAATATTTGTAAAAGCTAAGAGAAGCTAGAAAAGTAATCAGGAAAGCAAAGATACACAAATGGAAGAAAAAAATAGCCAATACAATAAAATGGGGGGGGGGGGGGGAGAAGACATTTAACAGATATGTTAGTGAGAGGAGGAAGTGCAAAAGTGGTAGTCTCAGACTCAAGGGTGAAGGGGAAGAATACATAGAAGCTAAAGAGGGTAAAATAGAATTGCTTAACAAACAATTTTGTTCTATGTACACAGATGAAGGGCCAGGAGAAAGACCTCAGAAAATACAAATAGGAATGGAAGTGAAGAGGATCATCAATTATATTTAGAAGACTGTATTTGTGAGGTGATATCTAAACTAAAAGTAGACAAAGTGATTGGGCCAGATGGGATACAAACGAGAGTACTGAAGGAAATTGGAGAAGTTCTAGTGGCTCCACTGTCTGACCTTTTCAATGCTTCTTTAGAGTCATGAATGATCCCAGAGGACTGCAAAAGGGCACATGCATTACTTTTAAACAAATGCGGAAGGATGAGGTTGGGAATTACGTGCTGGTTAGTCTGACCTCTGTGATGAGTAAATAAATGGAAACGCTGCTAAAACAGAAGATAGTGAAGATTATGGAGTCCAATGGATTGCAGAATCTGAGGTAGCATGGTATTACTAGAGGCAGGTCTTATTAGATACATCTCACTAATTTATTTGAATGGGTGACCAGGGAGTTGGACCAAGAGAAAGGCCCTAGATGTGATGTACTTAGATTTCAGTAAAGCCTTTGATAGTGTTGCACACAGGCAACTTATAAATAAATTGAGCATGCTAGGAATGGACCCTGAATTGACTGACTGCGTTAAAAACTGAATGAGTGGGAGGCGACAAAAGATACAGGTAAATGGAGCTTACTACAGGGATCTCTGCTTGATCTAATTCTTTTTAACATTTTTTGTTAGTGATATTGCAGAAGGGCTGTCAGATAAGGTTTGTCTCTTTGCAGTTGATACCAAAATCTGCAATAGAATAGACACTCAGGAGGAGTAGTAATATGGAGGGATCTTGCTAAGCTTGAAGAATGGTCAAGAATTTGACAGCCAAGATTTAACGCTAAAACATACAGGATCATACATTTGGGATGCAAAATTCCAAGGGAGCAATATAGTATAGGGGGTGAAGTACTTCTGTCCACAAAAGAAGAGCGAGACCTCGGCGTGATTGTTTCTGATTATCTTAAGGTAGCCCAAACAGGTAGAAATGGTGACTGCCAAAATCAGGAGGATGCTTGGGTATATAGGGAGAGGAATGGCCAACAGGAAGAAGGAGGTGACAGTATCTCTGTGTAAGTTTTTGGTGCGCCCTCATATAGAGTATTGTGTTCAATTCTGGAGACCATACCTTCAAAAGGATATAAAACAGGAGAGTCAGGGCAAAGGGTGGCTACCAAAATGGTCAATGGGCTTCGTCATAAGGCATATGGGAACACTCTTAAAGATCTCAATATGTATAGTTTAGAGGAAAGGCGGGAGAGAGGAGATATGATAGAGATGTCTAAATACCTCTGTGGCATAAATGCACAGGAGGACAGACTCTTTCAATTGAAAGAAAGTTCTGCAATGAGGGGGCATAGGATGAAGGTGAACGGGGATAGACTCAGGAGAACATAAGAACATAAGAAATGCCATACTGGGTGACACCAAGGTCCATCAAGTCTAGTATTCTGTTTCCAACAGTGGCCAATCCAGGTCACAAATACCTAGCAGGTTCCCAAAAAGGCACACAGGTTTCACAATGCTTGTCCTGGAGCAAGCAGTAGATTTCCCGGGTCCTCTTTAATAATGGTTTATGGACCTTTAGTCCAGAAACTTGGCCAAACCTTTTTTATACCCAGCTACACTAACAGCCTTCACTACATCCTCCGGTAACAAATTCCAGAATTTGATTACGCACTGAGTGAAAACATATTTTTTCTTATTAGTCTTAAATGGGTTACATTGTAGCTTCATTTTGTATCCCCTAGTCTTTCTACTTTTGATGGTGTAAACAACCAATCTGTGTTTACCCATTCCATTCCATTAATTAATTTATAGACCTCTATCATATCTCCCCTCAGCCGTCTCTCTTCCAAGTTGAAAAGCCCTAACCTTTGAAGCATTTCCTCATAAGTGTATCCTTACATCCCCTTTACCATTTTGGTGGCTCTTTTCTATACCTTTTCTAATTCTGCTATATCCTTTTTAAGATATGGCGACCAGAATTGCACAAAATATTCAAGGTATGGTCACATCACAGAACAATATAGAGGCATTAAATATATCCTTGGTTTTAGTCTCCATTCCATTTCTTATGATTCCTAGCATTCTATTTGCTTTTTTGGCTGCTGTTGCACACTGGGTGGAGGGTTTCAACGTATTATCCACAATGACACCCAAATCTTTTTTCTGGGTGGTGGATCCTAAGGTCTATAAATTAATGAATGGAGTGGAATGGATAAAAGTAGATCGATTGTTTACGTCATCAGAATACAGAAAGACTAGGGGACATGCAATGAAGCAACAGGGTAACCTATTTAAAACTAATAAGAGAAAAAAAATTTTCACTCAATGTGTAATCAAACTCTGGACTTTGTTACTGGAGGATATAGTACAAGCCTGTAGTGTAGCTGGGTTTAAAAATGGCTTGGACAAGTTCCTGGAGGAAAGGTCCATAAACCATTATTAAAAGGGAACCAGGATATCACTGCTTGACCCAATACAAGCATTGTGGAACATGTGTCTTTTGAGGAAACTGCTAGGTACTTATGACCTAGATTGGCCACTGTTGGAAACAGGATACTGGGCTTGATGGACCTTGGTCTGATCCAGTATGGCATATCTTATGTTCTTATGGAACCTTGCATCGTATACAGTAACTGTAGTTTGGGTTGTTCTTTCCTAAGTGCATAACTTTGCATTTGTCCACATTATATTTCAACAGCCATTTGGACATTTAGGGGCTTGTTTACAAAGCTGCAGTAGCGGTTTCCGCCCGAAATCGGAGCCGCAGCCCCATTGAGTTCAATGGGGCCGTGGTTCCGATATCGGGCGGAAGCCGCTACCGCGGCTTTTTAAACAAGTCCTTTAGTCTTCCAATTTATCAAGGTCCTATTGTAATTTTTCACAATCCTCTTGTGTTTTAACAACTTAGGATAATTTTGTGTCACCTGCAAATTTGATCACCTCACTCGTTATTCCCATTTCCAGGTCATTTATGAATATGTTAAAAAGCAGTGCGCCCAACACAGATCCCTGGGATACTCCACTATTCAACTTTCTCCACTGAAAAAATGGGCCATTTAACCTTACACTCTGCTTTCTATCTTTTAACCAGTTCCTGATACACAATACTACACTGGCTCCAATCCTATGACTTTTAAATTTGGCTAAGTGTCTCTCATGAGGGACCTTGTCAAAGTCTTTCTGAAAATCCAGATACACTATATCAACTGTCTCACCTTGGTCTACCTGTTTATTTACACCTTCAAAAATATATAATGGATTAGTAAGGCAAGACTTTCCTTGGCTAAATCTATGTTGGCTATCTACATGTTCAGTAATTTTATTCTTTATAGTGGTTTCTATCATTTTTCCCGGTACAGACGCCAGGCTCACCAGTCTGTAGTTTCCTAAATCATCCCTTGTAACCCTTTTAAAAACTGGCATTACATTGGCCATTCTGTAATCATCAGGTACTACAATGCAATGTGTGCCTTTGAGTCAATGCTAACTCCTGGTGACATAGCAGCTCCTAGGTTTTCTTGGCAGTGTGACCAGAGTACATTGCCAGGTCTTTCTTGCAAGGCAATGGAGGGTTAAGTGACTTGCCCAAAACCAAAAGTAATGCTAGTGAGAATTGAATCATGGTCTCTTGTTTACCAAGTCAGTGCTCTAACCATTAGGATACTCCTCCACTCCCTCAGGTACTACAGATGATTTTAATGATAGTTCACAGATTACTAGTAGGTCTGCAAGCTCATATTTCAGTTCTTTCAACACTCTCAGTTGTATACCACCTGGTCCAGGTAATTTACTACTCTTCAGTTTATCAAGATAATCAAACAGGGCTTCCACTCTCAGCCTGCCCCACATGAGAATGCGTCCAGGGGCACCCAGAAGCTGCAGGGTCTGAATTTCCATGCCGGAAGGACCAGGCCTGCTTCAAAAAGGAAAAGAATACCGAGGAGGACAATCCAGAGTCCAGAAGCTCTCCTTTCAAACATGACTCCCCAATGCCAGGTGGCACAGCCTCCACATACCTTCTAAAGGACAGCACGGTCACCGGATTTGCCAGCTGACTGAATATCCTTACCCACAGAGCCATCCGTAACCTCCTGTTCCGAGGCAGGCAAGGCAGGACTAACTGTATCCCCCAGCTGGGAGGGGGAAAGCAGGCCCTCCTGGGATGACTCAGAATCTGCCATGCAGGAAGAACGAGCCCAGAATCCAGGGATGAGGCACCTTGCTGCTGTTTAATGAAGGCAGTAAAACTGCGCTCCAAAGCCGCCATCCTGGACCCGAGTCCGGGAGGCTCCGCAGCCTCTGGCTCGGGCGCCGACATGGTCGGCCCTGATGCCAGTTCCCCCGGAGGGGAGTCTTCGACAACAACAGTTGGTACTTGCCTAGGCTGATTCGCTTCCTGACAAGAAACTTTGGCCGGGCACTCCTTCTCTGTCAATCCGGGCAGGCGCTCGGGGCTCCACGACCAGCCCCGAGAGGAGCCCAGTCATTCAGAACCATCCAGAGACGCTGCCTTCAAGGATTTCTTCTTCATCTTGTGTTCCCTCGAGGGAGACCCTCCTCTCTGAGGATCCCCAACGACGTTCGGGCTCGGAGTGTTCCCCCCGAGATGTAGAGGCCTCAGACAAGGTCCTGGCTCTCGGAGGCACGGAGGATTTGGGAAAGATCTTATCATGCTGTTGCTGGCGTCTCCTCAGGGCGTTAGAGGTCATTCTCTTACAGAGAGTGTAGACCATCAGGTCATGCTCCGTCCCAAGGCACCAGAGGCAGCAGCCGTGCGTATTGGTGAGGGACATAATTTTCCCGCACCGATCGCATTTCTTGAAACCGCTGGTAGCCATCGGGGGGGAAAAGGGACCCCGGTTAGGTCGAAGACCCTTCGGGCTGCCAGCGAAGGAAAAAAGGGAAAAAGGGCACGAAGACGCCTCAAAAGGAAAAAAATCGCAGAAAAGACCGACCCGATACTAGAGTACTGAGGCCGGAGGCTGGAGGCAGGAAGGATACCGGTGTCAATTAGTCGGCTCAAAAAGGCACACTGAAAAAAATCAACTTTTTCCGGGACACAAGGGACAATGTCTGATGGGCTCCGTGGAAAAAAGGAGACTGAGCAAGATGGCACCCTTGGGCAGGAAGGGGACCACACATGCGTGGTGGCAACTCCCAAAGGTTTTCTTTGAGAGCTGGGGATTTGTTCCATGTGGGGCTCCGTCAGCATCGACGTCACCCATATGTGAGGACTGACTTCCTGCTTGTTCCCAGAGAAACTGCCCGCGTAACAAGTGGTGCTATCTTACCGATGGAAAGTGAGGGGAGGAGGGGAGTGCTATTAGTAAGCAATCAGTTCACTTTGGTGGAGAGGATGAAGGGAATCCTGTGGCCTCTATCCATGAAACATTGTAGTAACCTATTCTAAAATTAAACCTAAAATCACATTCTATGAGTTTTGCTACTACAAAATATTTTTGGGTTTAATAAAAGAGCTCAGGGCTGATGGGTATGTCTTGCCTACAAGACAATTATGCACCAGAGAAAAATCAGATTAGCTAATACAATCAAATTATCCACAAAATGTAAATTCTGTGTAGGAGATAGGTTCAAGTCAGATTTTGCACTGGGTTCAAGAGAATCCAGCTTACTCCAGGGAGCTTACAGCTACTAGATCACATATTACAACTGCTAACATGAAAAATAAAAGTTGTTTTCCTGCATCTAGGATAGAAGAGAAGGAATGAGACATGGAAAGTAGGGGGCTCTACTTTGGAAGGGTGGAGATAGATTAAAAGGCAGATTAGATGTTTTTTTCTATCTGCTCTGTCTGTTCTCTCTTGGCTTCTATATTCTGGGAAAAGATGAGGCTAGAGAAGAAAGCAGATGGCTATTCTTAAGAATACCATCCAATAGAGATAGGCAAGCACCTAATGAACCCATACCTGGCCACGCCCCCTGACTGTCACCATCAAGGCACTCAAAGGACTTTTCCAAGGCACACTGGTTGAGAAGCACTGCCCTAGAGGGGAGAAGGGACACGGAAGATATGATACAAACATATAAATACTTAAAGAGTATTAATGAAAAAAAATACAATTTTTTCAAAGACGGGGAAGCTGTAGAAATAGAAGACATGATATGAAGCTGCAAGGAGGTAAACTCAAAAGCAACGTCAGGACATGTTTTTTCATAGTAAGGGTGGTGGATGCCTGGAATACAATGATGGAGGTGGTTGGGGAAAAAAAGTGACAGAATTCAAAAAGGCATGAGGTAGATACAGAGGATCTCTTTATAGGAAGAGGATGGAAACAAAGCAAACTTAAATAACTTTTACACTTCAAAAATAGAGGGGATAACCTGCAAAACGTGGCAGGTACAACTCTACAACTCTAGCAACCTCACTAGGTAGACAAGACAATAGGATTTAATACATCATTTTTTTTAAACCTTAACGTTTACATAACCAAACAAAACAGAAAAAACGCCACCTATAAAACAAACAAAAACAAGACAGCTATCTTTTCTCATCTTCAAAATAGATGTAGTCTCTTTTTCAATGATTTTGATATGAGTTCTTTCTCCAGGAACAAGCAGGAAGTCAGTTCTCACATATGGGTGATGTCGGCGCCAACGGAACCCATGCGGTAACCTCTCTCCAGCTTTCAAAGAAAGCCTTTGGGAGATGCACCATGGATGTGTGGTCCCTTCCTGCCTAAGGGTGCCATCTTTCCTCAGTCTTCTTTTTCCAAGGAGCCCATCTGACGTGTGTCTGTTCCCCCCAGAAAAAGAAGAATTTTTTTCTTGTCTTTTACTTTGACTCCTTTCTCCGGTTACGTACAGGTGCCCTTCTCGTCTCCCAAGTCCACTTGCCTTTGGTGCCACATTTTTCTTTGTGTTCCATTTTTCCCCCTTGGGGGTTTTTCTTGGTACACAGGTTTTCGCGCCCTTGCTGACTGGGCCAAAGGAGTTTGACCTTACGGGGGCCATTTTCCCTGCCATAGCTTCGGTCATTGGCTTCAAGCTTTGTGACCACTGTGCACATAATGTGTCATGCATGGATCCGCATAATTTTATTTATTTATTTATTTTATTTATTTGTGTGCTTTTCTATACCGTCCCTTCCAGAGATCAGGGGCGGTTTACAAGGAACTTAAAACAATATAACATACAGTGAAATATCGTATTACATAGAACATTAAGGGAACATAAGAACTATGTTACAAAGAAACAGTGTGTGAATTATTTAATATTTAATAATTGTTGCCTTCGGTGCGTCGGGTGAGATCATGATGCCTTAGTGTGTGGTATCTGCCAGCAGATGATCCCCAAGGTCCTCCAAGGCCATAAGAAGCAGCACGTCAATTTTTCACAAGACCGACTCAGCTCCAGAGTCGTCAATGGGACCAGTGCCCTTGAGGGCCACTGTGGAGGCCTCGGCTCGCATGGTAACTGCGCTGCCTAGGATACCCGAGGTCATGGGGCATCAAGCCGGGGTTCCCTCAGGGAGGGATGCCACTTGAAGAGGCAGACGTCATCAGTGGTCTCCTTGGATGATGAGTCTGGGGCCGTGGGGAAGTCCCATGGGCCCTGGCCTTGGTGCCCTCAAAGCAAGACCGAGGGCAATGGCTGGAAGTGGCCTTCAAAGCTGCCCTGGCAAGAGAAGATGCCAATCGGCATCTAAGGACTGGTCTCGGTCCTCTGAGGCTATCCTCATTGAGGACACTCCCTCATGATGCCAGGTTCCTCTGGATCATCACTCCCGACCACCGGCCCTTCCACAGTGAGGGAGTCCTCGGAGGTGGAGCCGATCCTCGAGCGCCACCAGCCTTGAGAGATACATTAGCACCCACTCAGGACTGAGGACTTTCCCACACAGAGCTCCCAACTTAGAGTGCAGGGGCATCGGGGCCTCTGACTCTGAGTCAGACTGGGTGACCAAGGATGATGAGTGCCCAAACACTCAATTCCACAAGGATGTACCCAAGAACCTGGCCTTTCTGGACTTTATTCAGGATATGGCCAAAACTCTTGCCTTCACCACCAAGTCCAAGGAGGAGTCTCGGATGGAGGACCTCGAGATCCTCCAGCAGAAATATCCCCCTAAGGAGGCCCTTATGGTGCCATTCCCTCCATCCTGGAACAGGTGCTCTTCTGTATGTGGGAGACCTCAGTCTCAGTTCCCATTGTGAGCAGGCGGTGGACTCGCCTGACTTTCAAAAAGCTCAACTGCCTCACAGCTCCATGGTGGTGGAGTCGGCCACGAGTAGGCTCAAGAGCCAGAAAATGCACTCCTTGGTGACCCTGGGTAGGGAGACCCACATCATGGATGCCCTGGGCAGGAAGTGCTTCCAGGGCTCGTTGCTCATCAGCCGGATCCAAGCCTACCAAACTGTACATGGGCATGTGCTTGTGGGACACGGCAAGGGAACTCGTCGGGTTCTCGGCTGGTCTCTTCAAGGAACTTCTTCAGCAGTTCCAGACCCTCGCCTCCACGGTCAAAGAGTGCTCCAAATTTATGATTCAGTGGCCTATGACAGCTTCAAGTCGGCAGCTGGAGAAGTCGCAGTGGGCATTAGTGCCCGCCGCCAGGCCTGGCTCCAATCTTCTGACTTGGAGCAATGGGTGCAGGACAAATTGGTTGATGTCCCTTGCCGGGGAGAAAACCTCTTCTGCAAACCCATGACGAACAAGGCTGCCGAGCTGGAGTTCGTATTCATGACCACAACTAGGAACCCAAGATGACAGCTGACCCTTCTCAAAGGAAGGCCTTGGGTAAAAAGCCCCTATACCTGAAGAAGAGGAAGGTTTATAGAAACTATTCTCACTACTAGGCCTTCCCAGCTCCCTAACAGGACCAGCAGGCCAAGGGACCAAGGCACAGCCCTCATAAGCCTAAGATCCCCAAGTCCCAGACTGCATCTCCAGTGCAACCTGTGGGTGGCTTTTGACTCCTTGGGCATAGCCTCTCTTTCCCCAGGAGGTCTTGCCCCGCAGCATATGGGGGGGGGGGGGTGACATCTAGTATTTTATGCCGACTGGTGATCCATCATCACCACCGATGCATGGGTCTTACAGGTGGTGAAGTAGGGTTACCTACTCCACCTCAAACAGATGCCCATGCCATTCTTTCCAGGACAGCCCCCTATGACTCATCTTCACCAGGGCCTGCTTCAGCAAGAACTCACAGGTCTTCTGGCAGACAGGATGTTGAAACCAATCCTGCTCCACCTCAGGGGCAAGGGGTTCTACTCCCACTACTTTCTGGTACCCAAAAGCCCATTCTAGACCTGCGGGACCTCAACCGGTTCCTGATGAGGGAGAAGTTCAAGATGCTCTCTCTTGGAACATTGCTGCCATACCTCCGGAAGGAGACTGGCTATGCTTATTGGATCTAAAGGATGCGTATACACACATCCTCATCCATCCCCTTCATAGGTAGTACCTCCACTTCATGGTAGGAGGCTGCCACTACCAGTACAGGGTTCTACCCTTCGGTCTGGCCTCCGCCCCAAGGGTATTCACCAAGTGCCTGGCAGTGGTCACCGCCTTCCTGCATCTCCAGGGGGGTGTTCATCTTCCCTTATTTGGATGACTGGCTCATAAAGGGAAGCAACACTACTGAAGCTCATCAGGTGACATCCTACACCATTCTCATTCTGGAGCACCTGGGATTCATCAAAACTACCCAAAGTCCCATTTCCATCCAGCACAACACCTAGAGTTCATAGGGACGCTGCTGGACACCGTCCAGGCCGAGGCCTTCCTCCCTCTGGACAGGGCCCAGCTCCTCAAGGCGCTTGCAGGGAATGTCCTGGTTTGCCCCTCAGCCTCTGCCTGCCTTCTTCTTTGTCTGCTAGGCCACATGGTACATGTTACCCCAGATGCCCATCTGCATATGTGGCCAGCCCAGTGGGCCCTATGCTCCCTGTAGTTTTGTGACAGGGTGCCTGCGGGACAGAGTGATCATGACCCGTCCTCTGGCCGACTCCCTCGGCTGGTGGCAACAGCTCCAGCACCTACAGGCCGGGTGGCCAGCCATCTGTTCCATCTCTGGCAGGCAGATCTCTGTGCCAGTCCAGCCAATGCACAGCTGCCCCACTTCTGCTCCAAGCAGCCACATCCCTTGCAGGTGGCAGCAAATGCATTCCTCATTTCAAGGATTGGGGACCTCCTCTACACTTTCCCATCAATGCCAACAGCCTGTTCAAGTTCCAGCTTGACAGAGCCAACTTGATACTTGTGGTTCCTCACGCGACCAGCAGCCATGGCTCCTCCTGCTCCTCTGCCTGTCCCAGGCACCCCCATTTCCTCTGGGGTGTGCTCCAGACCTGCTCTCACAGAAAGATGGCTCTCTCCAGCAACCCAATCTGGGGTCCCTGATTCTGACAGCCTGGCTGCTGAAAAAGTAGCCTTGGCCCACTTCAATCTCTCAAGCGAGGTTGAGGAGGTCCTCCTGACCTCCCGCAAAACTTCCACCTGTTGGGCCTATGTCTTTAAGTGGTGTAGATTCTCTGTGTAGTGCATGAAGAAGTGGATCAAGCCCTGTTCTGTCCATCTGGTGCTGCAGTACCTGCTTCACATGTCCCAGACAGGGCTGAAGTCCAACTCTGTTAGAGTATACCTTAGCACACTTTCAGCACACCACCATCTGGTCGTGGGCAAGTCTCTCTTCGCTCAGCCCCTCATGACTCACTCTGGTCATGGGCAAGCCTCTCTCCGCTCAGCCCCTCATGACTCATTTCCTGAGGGGCCTACTACTCTCAAGGCCATCCATCTGCTCCCCCAGCAGTGGAGTGGGATCTCAACGTGGTTCTCTGAAAACTTACAGCGCCACCTTTCAAGTCTCTCAGCTCCTGCCAACTCAAATATCTCTCCTGGAATATGGTCTTCCTTGTGGTGCTCATCTCCGCTCGCAGGGTTAGCGAGCTCCAGACTGTAGTGGCTCTTCCACTTTATATAAGAGTCCACAAGAACAGGGTCATGCTCTGCATGCACCCCAAGTTTCTGCCTAAGGTGGTGTCTCCATTCCACCTCAACCAAGAGGTGGTGCTCCCCACCTTCTTCCTGTGGGCTCATGTTAGCAAGGTGGAAGCCGCTTTCCACATTTTGGATTGTAAACAGGCCCTGGTGCCTACTATCTGGAGTGTACCCAGGCCCACAGTCATTCCTCACAGCTCTTCATCTCCTATGACCCAAATCGGTTGGGAACAGCGGTCTCTAAGCGTACCCTGTCCATTTGGGTGGCAGACTGCATTGCCTTCGCCTATGAGCAGCCTGATCTCTTGCTGAAGCACTGTATCACAGCACACAGCATCCAGACCATGGCAGCCTGTGTGGCAGACCTGCACTCCTTTCTTTTGCCGGAGATCTGCCAGACTGCCACCTGGTCCTCAGTCCATACCTTTGCAGCTCATTATTGCCTGGAAAGGGAGTCCCGTCAGGACAGCGCTTTTGGCCAAGCAGTACTCCATCATTTGTTTGGGGTGTAAGGCAGCTCCTGCCCTCTGGCCTTTCGGTGTGTTCAGGCTATTGGAGAACTGGTTCCTCACTTAACACTTGTGGCCGCTTGTGGGTCTGCTGTTCCTTGATTCCATTGCTGCTTCTCATGCTTCACCTTTTCCTGGTCACCCATGGCTTTTACAGGTTTTTTTGATAGCCTGTATCTAGGGAGTTCCATATGTGAGGACTGACTTCTTACGTGTTCCCGGAGAAAGCGTAGTTACTCATCTGTAACAGGTATTCTCTGGGAACAGCAGGAATCAGTCCTCACAACCCTCCCCGTGGAGTTGCTTTTCTTTTTGCCATCTTGAGCTATGTTATTTTACTGAGGCAAGATGGCACCCTTAGGTGGGAAAGGAACCACGCATGCGTGGTGCATCTCCCAAAGGCTTTCTTTGAAAGCTGCAGAGAGGATATTGTGAGGGCTTCATCGACGCCGACGACACCAAATGTGAGGACTGATTCCTGCTGTCCCTGGAGAACACATGTTACACGTGAGTAACTACACTTTCTTGAATCTTCAACATTAATATTGTCTATGTCTGAAGTCACAGGTAGTGAATGAAAGAAGTCAGTGAGGCCCGTCCCCCTACCTTTAGCCCACATGACATCAACAACTAGGGAGCTTGGTGGCAGAGATGAAGATTGGTTTGTTTGCCCCTCCTCCATCTAAAATGGCATTCCCCTGCACTGTGTGAAGTTCTCAAAGCAGGTAAAAAGGTCCATTTTAGATAGGTCAGGGAAAGGGTAATTGAGTTGTCCATTACATGCACGATTGCCCCACTATTTTACAAATACTCTGCCAAACATGGAGCTATTTTGGATCTACAAAAATTGAGATAATTGGATGGATCAAGATCTCTGAAGTGGTTTTAGCGAAACACAGGCTTCTGTCAGGTGGATTGTTTGTTGTTTCACTTTTTCAAGATAAGTGGCTTGATACTATTATAAGGAAAAGTGACTTGTTAACCTGAGATAAATGAACTGATAAATAAACTGACATTTTTATAAAAAGCAATGAACTAATATTTTTATAAAAAGCAAAAAGAATTAATGTTTGTGATAAATGGAAAATAAACAATGAGTATTTTTCCAGGATCTATGATGTTGGTCTAGAATTGCAAAATAGTGTCACTTTATATCATTTGGCAGACACTGAGATCCTTTTTTCTCCTTGAATAACGGTGTTGGATCCAAAGCCTTTATAACTGTGTGACTTTTGTAAAATACATAGATTGACAGGAGAGTTACTGGACTGCTTCCAGGGGGTTGGGAGGGGGGGGGGGCTGGAACTGATGCTGAACTGAAATAGGAAAGGATTCAGCGGGTACTCAGGGTTGATGCTGAGCTAAAGTGGGAGGATCAGGGAGTCAGGGGTAGGCTATTCCATCAGTCTTTGCACTTGCCCCTTCAATCTGACACTTGTGTATGGCTTGGGGTAGGTGTAAAGGCCACCATGGACATTTTTAGGATAACATGTGTATTCCTATTATAAAATGGAGACACCATGTCTAGATTTTCAACCCAGTCAAACCATGCTATGTCTACATCCAAACAAATCCTAGTAATTTGTACATGTTGTAAATCTCCACATGTAAACAGTGGCTTCCTAAAATCAATGTCTGCATGTGTAGCCAATCTAGACATGCAAATATTTCTATTTACACATGAAGATGCTTCTAAAATAACACCCAATATGTAATGCTTCTAAATTCAGGTTTTACTGCAAAACAATATAGAACATAATAAAAATCAAACAAAAATGTTCAGCATGATGTTCACAAGCATTTATCTGTATAGAAGCAACTGCAATCCATATAAAAGCCCTATACTTGAATTCTTCAATGGCACTATCTGTATAGTGTTGTTTAATTCTTACAATTGCTCTGGCATTATTCAGATGAAGTGACATTTCAGAAAGGACTTCCAGGTGTCCAGGGCAAAAGTCCAAAAATGCCAGGGACATTTACATTTCAGTCCAATTTTAGCCACTTGGATGTCCCTCAAATTGACAGCCAAATGGGTGGAATTATAGACGTCCCCACTAAAAATGCTTGGGGGCAGCTAATTTGCATGCGGGGACATGCATCGGCATGTCAAACTAAAACAAGTGTCCTCGTTTCCCTGCAGTTTTTATTATCATCATGGAAAGTATATGGGGTGTCAGATTACCTTTCTCTCTATGCTTTCCAGGAGTCTGGTTGGCAGAACAAACGCTTTTCTGATGCCTATTTGTGCACTGGAGAAGGAATAGACATGGACAGTCCTGCTAGTGGGTGGGGAAGTCCTCGCTATTTGTGCAATTCGGAGCACATGTCCAACTGGCCTCGAATGCCCCCAGTCACACTTGTGCCATGCCCTTTTGCCTCTGGATGTCCTCGTGCTGTAGACATCTATAGTACCAGCTTCTAAAATGGCCTTGGAGATGTGTCCGTGATTTGAACATCTGCGTGCACGTTTTCTGACATCCAAAGCACAAATTTGGCTTCTAAAATAACTGCCATAATGTTGGGACAGAGTGAAGGTAAAGTGTAGGTGTTCCACCTAACTCTCCAGATAATTGGTGATAGTTACCAGAGGCGGCCCCAAGGAGTGCAAGGCCATGTGCAGAGATTCATTGCGGGGCCTCATTTGCATAAGGGACCTAATTTGCATAAATATTTGCATAACCATGGGAATCTCATACTAATGCTCCCATTCAGTCTAGTCTCTAAAATGTATTAGTTATGTGCCTAATAGTACAGGACTACAGGGGTTTGTGCCTCTTAAAGTAACATTTAACCGGAAGAGAGCTTAGCATTATGCAAGACAAGAAAAACTAGAATAGTATCCAAGAGCAATCAGTTTCACTTTTATTATTTACAATGCTTCTTATTTGTTAAGAAGCCATAGCACCTTAAATCTTTAAATAACATAATTTAACAGAAGTTGTTTTTTTCATTATTGAACAAATACATATGTATGTAACCAACCATGACAGCCCAAACATGTTTAATAAGAATGGTAACATTTAAGACTAACAATCAGATGTTGAACTTCCATAGGTTATACTAAATACTCTTCTTCAGATGTTGTCCTTGAATGCTATAGTCCATTATACATTTCACATGAAACAAGGAATAATCTTCTAACTGGAAAACACTGCAAACCACTATATGCAGCCTGCACTATCAATAACTACCAAGAATAAAGAAATACTCTGTTTTGAAAGAGACTACCGTATCTATAGCCTCATGATTTTGCTTAAAGTGGAACCTTCCCAGCCTTTTTTGCTGCAAAAGCATCAATTAGATTGGTAAAATCCAGTGCCTGAGCAACAGTGTTCTCAACTGAAATGTGTGCAAGGCCAACAAGCCGCTCTTGACTCATTGTAGATCTCAGATAGGTCTTGATCAGTTTTAGCTTTGAAAATCTGTGCTCTGCTGATGCCACGGTGACTGGATAGTTAATAAAATCCTCAGTACAATCCTCAGTACAACAGACGGCTTTTATGAAGATATTTGAGGACTTCTAGAGCAGAGCTGTTTTCCTGAACAGACTGATAATCGCTGTAGTTCCAAAAACAGATCTTCTCCATATATATCAGAATTATGAGCTCCAGCATCACTCAGAAGGCACTCTACATTTTTGCAGCATTGCAGGAATTCATCTGCGGCTTTTTCCTTTAGTAGTCTAATGTTGTAGAGAAAGCCCAAATTTGTACTGTGCTGTCTATACAGTTCAAATCTTTCTTCAATTGAAATTACAGTAGAGCATTATCAATGACTACCATGAAATAATCTGTTTTGAAAGATTGTTCTGCATCCTTAATAGGTTCGTCACATGTCTCTACTACTACTACTATTAAGCATTTATAAAGCGCTACCAGGCACACGCAGCACTGTACAGAGAAAAAAAACCATAAAGACGGTCCCTGCTCAAAAGAGCTTACAATCTATAAAGACAAAAACAAGAAGAGGAGAGGGAAGAGATAAGAACAAGGGCAAAGAGAAGAGAGCGGTAGAGACAGGACAAAGGAGAGGAGGTAAGAACAAGTGTAAGAGGAAGAAGGAAAGGTGAAACAAAAGAGGGGAAGCAACAAGAAAAGCAAAAATCAAGAACCAAAGGCAGAGGCGAAAAGATGAGCTTTCAACTTAAGTTTGAAGAGGGACAAAGAAGATGCCTGGCATACAGACAAAGGAAGTCTATTCCAAGCATAAGGCTCAGCAAGGTAAAAGGAGCGGAATCTGGAATTGGCAATAGAGGATAAGGGAATAGCAAGAAGCAGCTGGCTAGAAGAATGGAGTTCACGAGGGGGGGGGAAGTAAGGATAAATGAGAGAAGAAAGGTACTGAGGAGCCATAGAGTGAATGCACTTAAAGGTAAAAAGAAGACGTTTAAAATGAATACGGAAACGGATAGGGAGCCAGTGTACAGATCTGAGGAGAGGAGTGATATGGGCAAAACGAGGCTGGCGGAAAATCAAACATGCAGTGGAGTGCTGGATAGACTGGAGGGAGGAGAGATGAGACTGTGGAAGACCAGCAAGGAGCAGGTTACAATAATCAAGACGAGAGGTGATAAGGGAAAAGATGAGGGTTTTAGTAGTGAGTTCAGAGAGAAAGGGGCAGATTTTGGCAATGTTGAAGAGAAAGAAGCGACAGGTCTTAGCGATGAGTTGGAAATGAGAGGAGAAAGAGAGTGAAGAGTCAGGTTGCGAGTGGATGAAACAGGTTGGAGAACAGAGCTGTCCACAGAGACAGAAAAAGAAGAAGAAGAAATGGAAATTTTAAGAGAAAAAAACAAGAAGTTTGGTCTTGGCCATGTTGAATTTCAAGCGACGATTGAACATCCAAGCAGCGATGGTAGACAGACAGCAAGAGACTGGAATGCAGAAGAAAGATCAGGAGTGGAGATATAGATCTGGGAGTCATCAGCATAGAGATGGTAATGAAAACCATGAGAGGAAATGAGCCCACCAAGGGACTGAGTATAGAGAGAAAAAAGGAGGGGACCCAAGACGGAACTTTGGGGGACACCAACCGAGAGCGGGGTAACAGAAGAAGAGGAGCCACCAGAACATACACTAAAAGAGCGATGAGAGAGATAGGAGGAGAACCAGAAAAGAACAGAGTCCCTGAAACCAAGCAAGGACAGAGTGTCAAAGAGAAGATCATGGTCAACAGTATCAAAAGCAGCAGAGAGGTCAAGGAGGATAAGGACAGAGTAAAGGCCTTTAGACTTAGTGAGAAACAAGTCACTGGAGACTTTGACAAGAACAGTTTCAGTAGAGTGTAAGGGATGAAAACCGGATTGTAAAGGATCAAGGAGAGCATGGGAAGAGAGGAAGCCAAGGCAGTGGTGATAAACCACACATTCGAGCAGTTTAGAAATGAAGGGAAGGAGAGAAATAGGACGATAATGAGAAGGACAAGAGGGATCAAGTGAGGATTTCTTAAAGAGAGGCGTGACCACAGCATGTTTAAAGACAGCTGGGACAGTAGCAGTGGAGAGAGAAAGGTTGAGAATATGAGAAATGGTGGGGATAACGGTAGAGGAGATAGAGGAGAGGAGATGGGAGGGAATAGGATCAGAGGAGCAGGTAGTGAGCTTGGAGAAGGAGAGAAGATAATCAGATTCATCATCAGAAATCAAAGCAAAAGAAGAGAGGGTGGGAAGGGAAGGGAGGATTGAGAACAGAAAGGGGAAATAGGGGACTTAGAAGGAAATTGGAGAGTGATCTTGTGGATTTTATCAAGGAAGTAATCAGCCAGGGTTTGGGCAGAAAGGGAAGGAGGGATCAGAGGTGGAGGAACTTGGAGGAGAGAGTTAAGAGCATTGAAGAGACGGCGAGGGTCAGAGGCATGAGAATTAGTCAGGTAAACAAAGAAGTCTTGTTTGGCAAGAGCTACGGGTGATTCCATGTAAAAAGGGGAAGGTGATGGCAGTGGGGGTGTACTATCGACCGCCTGGCCAGAATGAACAAATGGATGATGAAATGCTCAAAGAAATCAAGGAAGCTAACAAAAGTTACAGCGCAGTAATAGTAAAGGGTGATTTCAATTACCTTGGTATCGACTGGGTCAGTGTCACGGCAGGACATGCTAGGGAGATAAAGTTCCTAGATGAAATAAATGACTGCTTCTTGGAGCAGCTGGTTCATGAACTTACCAGAGGGGAAGCCATATTAGACCTAGTACTTAGTGGAACACCAGATCTAGTGCAAGAGATAAGGGTGTTGGGGCCACTTGGCAATAGTGATCATAGCATGATCACATTTGATTTAATTAGTGGAGGAGGGATAGTAAGTAAATCCACAGTACTACCTTTTAACTTTCGAAAGGGAGACTATGATAAAATGAGGAAAATAGTTAAGAAAAAACTAAAAGGAGTAGTTGCAAAGGTTAAAGACTTACATCAAGCTTGGGTGTTGTTGAAAAATACTATCTTGGATGCCCAGACCAGCTGCATTCCACGCTTTAAGAAAAGTGGAAGGAAGTCCAAAAAACTGCCAGCATGGTTTAAAGGTGAGGTCAGAGAGGCTGTTGTTGCCAAAAAAGCATCTTTCAGGAAATGGAAAAAAGAGCCAAACGACGAAACCTGGAAACAGCACAGGCACTGGCAAGTCAAATGCAAGGCAGGCAAAGGGAGAATTTGAGAAGAAGCTTGCTCTTTAAGTAGTTTATATTATCATATGATATTTTCATTTTATATTACCTTGTAGTTTAGCACATGTCATGCTGTAATGATTAATGTGCAATGTTTTAATGATTATATGTTTTAATGATTATATTTTTCTTACAATTCAATTAACTCATCCCCTGTATATCTTTCACTCTCATTATGTTTTGTCTGTTTTGTTTCTTACACCGCCTTGATTATATGATAAGGCGGTATATAAATACAGTTAAATAAATAAAGAAAGAAAGAAAAATGCAAAATAAAGACTTTTTCAAGTACATTCTTAGCAAAAAACCTGTGAGAGAGTCAGTTGGTCCATTAGATGATAGAGGGGTTAAAGGGGCACTAAGAGGCGACAAGGCGATAGCGGAGAGACTGAATGAATTCTTTGCTTTGGTCTTTACTGAGGACCCTCCAGCTTCCCTCCAGCCTCACTCCAGCATTCCATCTGCTCTCCCGTTGAGGGATAGAGCATGCCGGAGCAACACACCTACCCCTGATATAGGATCTGCCCAATCGGGGCAGCTCGGACCATGTTTAAAGGAGCGTCGATCGGGCGCAAAGTCCTCTTCCCTCCAGCTTCACTCCGGCGTTCCATCTGATCTCCCGTTGAGGGATAGAGCACGCCGGAGCAACGCACCTCCTTCTTCTGCAGGACCTGCCCAATGGGGGCAGCTCGGGCCACGTTTAAAGGAGCGCCGATCGGGCGCAAAGTCCTCTTCCCTCCAGCTTCACTCCGGCATTCCATCTGCTCTCCCATTGAGGGATAGAGCACACCGGAGCAACACACCTCCCCCTGCTGCAGGACCTGCCCAATCGGGGCAGCTCTGGCCACGTTTAAAGGAGTGCCGATCAGGCGCGAAATCCTCTTCCCTCCAGCTTCACTCCGGCATTCCATCTGCTCTCCCGTTGAGGGATAGAGCACACTGGAGCAACGCACCTCCCCCTGCTGCAGGACCTGCCCAATCGGGGCAGCTCGGGCCACGTTTAAAGGAGCGCCGATCGGGCGCAACTGTACCTGCGGGCCCGTGCCTGAGGGCCTCACCAGAGGGCCCTTTGGCGTGGTCCTTAGGCGTGGACCGAAAGTCCAAACCCCAGCAGTCATTACCAGAACTCAGGCTGCACTCAGATTGAAACCCCAGCAGTCATTACCAGAACTCAGGCTGCACTCAGATTGAAACCCTAGTCTCGAAATCACTGGAGGAGAATTTGCCTTATTGATTGCTGATTTGCTCGTCCCACCCCTGCCTAAGACCTGGAGCAACACGGATGTAACAAAGCAGGTTCAAGAATCGTTCTCCACTGATGCTTTCAATGTAGCAGTATCTGTAAGATATCTTGCTGTTAAATAGTACAACTAAGCTTATTGCCATCATTCTGTAACCCTCATTAACTGCTAAGTGTGATACACTGTAGCGTTTCACTATAGCAGTGTAGCAGATTCTCCAAGTTAACTAGCTGTTGATTCGATCTGCTAAACCTGTTTTAGCTGTGATACATTGTAGCCTCTGTTGTAATTTCCTAGCTGCAATTCACCTAATATCCCACTTTACCCAGCTGGGTTTAGATATAAATCCTTGCCTCGTGTATGCTATCTAATGTACAACTGCTTGCCTGTGTCTCTAACCATATACCACTGCCTATACACTGCCTCTCTGAACATACAACCATCCATACAACTCAGGCGCCCTTGAGGCAAACAACCTCCATACACCATAGGCTATTTTGGCACCCAGCAAACAAACATGGCCACTTCCGTACTACTCCTTACTACCATCTACTTCCTTACCAATGCCATATATGACACTGATGCATTCTCGCAGGCGCACAACCCCATACCCATACTTCGTGGTTTACATAAGAAAAACCATCTCAACCAATACCACTCGCCACCAAACCCTTACCACAACAGACACTCACACCTGCTCTATGTAACACTAGAGCAGCCCACCAACACAAAACCAGACAAACCACATGGGCACCAAGACCTGAGATGTGCTCTTATAAACACTCGCTCGGCCCGCAAAAAGTGGCCAGTCATTACTGATCTATTAACTAACCTTAACCTTGATATACTAATGGTCACAGAAACCTGGCTCTCAGACACCTACACAGTCCTCCTAAATCAACTTACCCCACTTAACTTTTCAATATATACCTGTAACAGGACCAGTAGAAGAGGCGGAGGCGTGTTCATCCTAGCAAAAAATGGAGCTCCAGTACCAGACGATCCCCTCTAGAAGCACTCAGCACCTAGACATAATTACTATAGCTAACAAATACAATACTGTCAATCTCATCTACAGAGCTCCAAGTTCTCCTTTGGATGAGCTCTCCCTCATAATTGACCTGGCCTGTAATTCTGAAAAGCCAAGCAAACCAAACTGGCTAGTGGGCGACTTTAATCTTGCATCCAAGCCGCCCTTGCTAACACCTTCCTTGAAGCAATGTCTGACCTCAGCTACAAACAGATTGTAAATGCCCCCACCCACCAAGGAGGGAACACTCTTGATCTTGTCTTTGCCCCATCCACAACCACAAGCCAGAAGTATCACCTTGACCTAGCCATCACCCCTGTCCCATGGTCAGATCACTGCTTAATAACCTCTTAGCCGACCAAATGCAGCAACTCTGGCAAAACCCCTACTCTTCAAACCACTTGATACAGCCATCACCCAATCTCAATGGCATGATCACTAATTGGAATGACACCATGAAAATGTTCTCACAACAGCCTCCTGGCCACAAGCATCCAACTTCCAACACTTGCGTTGGTAAAAGGAAGACAGCGCCCTGGTTCTCTGCCGAGCTGCAGACATCTTTACTTCTCCTGAGGAAATTAGAGAGAAAATGGTGATGCACCCATAACACCTCTGACCAGGCCACATACTCAGTTCACTTGAAAGCTCATCGAGAATCAATATGGGACAAAAGGAAGGAATTCCACTCCGAGCAACTCCACCGCTCATTAAACAAGCCACGGGACCTCTTCGACTTAGTAAAATCCTTTACTAAGGAACCATCATCTCCTCAGCAAGAAGAAATACAACCCCAGCTATATACTAACTACCTCCAATCTAAAGCTGTCAAAACACTCATAGCCATGAGCCCCAAAGCTCTCTATATTCCTCTCCATCAGAATCCACTCATGAAACTCACACCTCCATCTGCAGGTTGCATCGAAGACATTATTGCCACCATCAACACCACCAGTGCACCAAATGACCCATGCCCAGCTTACTGGATTAGATCAATGCGCTCAGAACGCAGCCCAATCATAGCTGAAATCATAAGTCTCTCATTCGCAACAGGAACATTCCCAATGGATCTTAAACAGACATCCGTACGACCACTTCTAAAGAACAATCACCTTGATCCGCAGAAAGTGGAGACATACCATCCGATCTCAAGTATTCCTCTTCTAGCCAAAATACTCGAGAAGGTGGCACAGAGACAGATCCAGCAACATATTGATACTGAAGCCCCCCTAGACCCCTGTCAACATGGATTTAGGGAAACTCATGGAGTCGAGACACTACTGACCTCCCTAACCAACACCTTAATCAGTGGGATAGACAACATCAAAAAGGGATTTGTGCTTATCTTCCTCGATATCGCTGCTGCTTTTGACTCAGTCGATCACGACCAGCTTCTAACTCGACTCCATGAGAAGGGAATCCACGGCCGCGCTTGGGATTGGTGCAAATCCTACTTAGAGGATCGATGGCAGCAAATTCAGATGGGCTCCAACACATCCGAACCATTTCAGCAAAGCCAAGGGGTACCTCGGGGCTCCTCCCTATCCGCACTGATCTTTAATATTTACATGCAGCCAATTTGTGACATCATCCGCTCATACGGAATCTCATGCCTCATCTATGCAGATGACGTCCTGTTGTTCACACCAATTAATGTCACATTGCCCGACTATACAGTATTAGTGAACTCTTTCAATGCAATCACAGACTGGCTCCTCAATCATAACCTTAGAATAAACTTAAAAAAAACTGAGGTCTTGTTCATCACGAAGAACAAGAGCTTTTCACCTCCTACAACTCTAAAGGTTAGAGACGCAGAACTTCCCAGCAAGACTGCCATACGCTATCTCGGTGTAACGCTTGATCAACAACTGGATTTCTCAGCGCACATAAGCAATACCGTCAAAGCAATATACTACAAGATCAAGACATTACGACATCTGAGACCCATGCTCGCCCCAGAGGACTTCCGTACAATATTCCAAGTGATTGTAACACCCCACTTTGACTGCGCAAACATTATTCTCCACGGTCTTCCCAAGAGCATCCTAAATCCTCTACAGTTAGCGATGAATGCTGCTGCCCGAGTCCTCTGCGGAGTGTCCAGAAAAGACCATATAACCCCTATCTTAAGAGACCTACACTGCCTACCTATAAACTGTAGGATCTCATACAAGGCCCTTCTCATCACATTCAAATCCATTAACAAAATCTCCCCACCTTCAATTTCTGCCCTGCTCACACATACACCAAACAACAGATTACGGAGGACACTAGCCGCCAACACACTGATTATCCCATCTGAAACTACAAAATGTTCACGAACAACTAGTAATAGAGCCTTCGCTCTTTATGCCCCTAGATGTTGGAATAACCTCCCTCCCAACATCAGAGCAATCAGAGACCTCAATCAATTTAGGAAGGCCATCAAGCATCACTTATTCCTACTGCACTTTTCCCCATATTACAGCACCATCCACCCCAACCCAACCCAGCATTACCTCACACACCACAGACAAAACCAAACCAGACAGATCTAATAAACTAGTAAAGATTTATATACTAAATCATGAAAGTCATCTTACAATATTTAAGCAGTCATAAAGTTTGCTAAAGATAATAACTTGAATATCTATATTGACATCAAACCTAGCATGTAGAATTGCCTCATTGTAAATAATCTCATTGTAACTTCACCTGTCTGTATTTAATTGTGTATAGTTCTCCCAGTTACATTTCCATGTTACTACCCCTGTTTTATGTAAACACAGGGCAGATCTACCCCTGCCCTGTAGTCAAGTTGTTGAATGTAAACCGCACTGATAACAAATAGCGCGGTATAGAAAAGCTATAAATAAATAAATATAAATAAGATGTAGGGAGGTTACCCATGACTAAAGTGGTATTTAAAGGTGTGGAAGAATTGAAAGAAATAGTGATACATCGGGAAGATGTATTACAACTATTAGATAAACTGAAGAGTAGCAAATCACCTGGGCCAGATGGTATACATCCAAGGGTGTTGAAAGAACTGAAATATGAGACTGCAGACCTGCTATTAGTAATCTGTGAATTTTCATTAAAACCATCTGTAATACCTGAAGACTGGAGGATCGCCAATGTAATGCCAATTTTTAAAAAGGGTTCCAGGGGTGATCCGGGAAACTACAGACCGGTGAGCCTCACGTCAGTACTGGGAAAAATGGTAGAAACCATCATAAAGAACAAAATTACTCAGCATGTAGACAGTCATGGCCTAATGGGAGACAGCCAACATGGCTTTAGACAAGGTGGACAAAGGTGAGTCAGTTGATATAGTGTATCTGGAGTTTCAGAAAGCCTTTGACAAGGTCCCTCATCAGTGACTGTTGGCAAAACTAAAGAGTCATGGGATGGGGGCAGTGTACTATTGTGGATCAGGAAATGGTTAAACGATAGAAAGCAGAGGGTAGGGCTAAATGGCCAATTTTCCCAATGGAGAAAGGTGAATAGTGGTGTACCCCAGGGATCTGTGCTGGGTCCGCTGCTTTTTGACATATTCATAAATGACCTGGAAATGGAAATAACGAGTGAGGTTATCAAATTTGCAGATGACACAAAACTATTTAAAGTTGTTAAAACCCAAGAGGATTGTGGAAAATTGCAAGAGGATCTTGATAAATTGGAAGACTGGGCATCAAAATGGCAGATGAAATTTAATGTGGACAAGTGCAAAGTTATGCACCTAGGGAAGAACAACTCAAACTATGGTTACATGATGCAAGGTTCCACATTAGGAACCACCACCCAGGAAAAAGATTTAGGCGTCATTGTGGATAACATGTTAGAACCCTTGGCCCAGTGTGCAGCGGCGGCCAAGAGAGCAAATAGAATGCTAGGTATCATAAGGAAAGGAATGGAAAATAAAACAAAAGATATTATAATGCCTCTATATCGTTCCATGGTGAAACCGCGCCTTGAATATTGTATGCAATTCTGGTCGCCTTATCTTAAAAAGGATATAGCGTTATTAGAAAAGGTTCAGAGAATAGCCACCAAAAAGGGGATGGAAGGATACTCCTATGAAGAAAGGCTAAAAAGGTTAGGGCTCTTTAGCCTGGAGAAGAGACGGCTGAGGGGAGATATGATAGACATCTATAAATTAATGAATATAGTGGAACGGGTAAACGTAGATCGATTGTTTACATTATCAGAATACAGAAAGACTAGGGGATATGCAATGAAGCTAAAGGGTAAACTATTTAAGACTAATAAAAAAAATAGGTGCTGTGGCGGTTTCCTCACGGCCTGATTGGCCTTGGCGGTGGGGAGCAGGGAGGAGCTCACCTGCCTGCTCCCCTCCCGATGCCGATCGGGCCGGGCAGCACAGGTTCCTCGTGCCTAGGAGCGCTGTCCATTTAAAGGTGCTGTGGCGGTTTCCTCATGGCCTGATCGGCCTTGGCGGTGGGGAGCAGGGAGGAGCTCACCTTCCTGCTCTCCTCCCGATGCCGATCGGGCTGGGCAGCACAGGTTCCTCGCACCTAGGAGCGCTGTCCATTTAAAGGTGCTGTGGCGGTTTCCTCATGGCCTGATTGGCTTGGCGGTGGGGAGTCAAAAGCTCTCTTCCTTCTTATAACACACTTCTGTCTGAATATGGGTTCCACATCCATCTCTGCTGCAATTTCTTTGGCTCTAATAATTGCTGAAATGAAAACAATTTCCCTATATTTCTTAAGACATGTACATAAATGCTCTATATGTTTCAGAACCGCATCAATCTGAATCTCTGAGACTTGCATAATTTTGCTAACTGCGTTCACTTCAGTTAACAGATCATACCACAGAACAAAACTAACCAAGAACTCGAAAGAGCCAAGTTCATTGTTAGCTAGAGAATGGGCTTCACTTTGAACTACAGAATTATTTGTTTCATCTGCAACCTCCAACAAGGCTTCTCTTATATTAGAGGCTTGAAACCAAATTGCTTTTACACTATCAATTCTGCACCCCCACCGGGTTTCTGAAAGAGGTTTGACAGTCAGTGAGGTGATATTTTCCTTCAAAAACTTCCATCTGCTTGGAGAGGCACTAAATATTGTATAAAGACGCTGCAGCACACCAAAGAATGTTTTTGCTCTGTTAGATGACTTTGCAGTATCTCCAAGCACCAAGTTCAAGCTATGACTACCACATGGTGAAAAGAATGCTCTTGGGTTTGTTTTCAGGATACGAGCCTGGACTCCTTGTTTATGTCCTTTTACACTGGACCCATTATCATAACCCTAGCCATGACAATCCAGCAAATTTGGTCCTCAGCATCTATGTAGGAACCCTGCTATTCTAAAACATCTCACAACAATAATCCCAGCTGTGAAAAGGCAGTAATGTAAATATTACACCAGGCCTTATATCAACAGTACATCATCTACTGCTCCAGAAAAGCAGAACAAGTTGGACTATTACAAACTACATACTAGCACTAACCTCAAGTGTCAACAAAGCTTTCATTAAATCTAGAAGCGAGCCCAGAAATGGGAATTGTTTTTCCCCTTACCAGTGTTAAATTTAGTATTTGTAGTGTAGTGTATGCTGTAGAGTCAATGCTGACTCCTGGTGACCAAGCCCCTGGTTTCTCTTAGCAGGGTGCGACCAGGATCAGAAGTAGACTGTCAGGCCTTTCTTCTACAGAGTAAGTCTACAGTAAAATGACATGAAATAAAATAAAATATGTAAAACTACCTTCAAATAAAGAATTATAAAATTGCTGAGCCTCACAAGAACACGGTAAACAAATGTGGCAGCAATCAAAAACCCACAAAGATCACACTGAAATATTCATTGTGGCTGTTTAGCAATAGGAACCCTTTGGAGGGCACCAGGTTCAGTTCAATGCAGAAACTGTGCTAGAGCCCTAAAGTTCTAGTGCAGGATTTCCTCATACTAGTCTAACCCAGAAGTTAGACTCTAAAATGCTGTAAGCAAACATGCTACTGCTTCACTCCAGGTGTTTATTTAAAACCTTTTTTATGAAGTCAACATCAGGACCTATGTGCCTTTATAAAATAGGCTCCCAGCCAATGTTCCCTCTAATTTTCTGTAGTCTGTGTGCGCATAAAATATCAGCTGTGTGCAGCTTTTGAAGGAAGGTTAAATATTTGTGCGCCATATAACAACACTCGGAGTTATATACTTTAAAATTTGACTACACGTCAGAATACAGATGTACACCACATTGATTTTAATCAAATTAAATGAAAATAGACGATTACTAAATGAAGCGGGAAATTTCTAGTAATTACAATCATAACTTTTAAATTTTAAGACGTCTGTGTTTTCTATCAGAATCAGAGCCGTAATTTTTGTGCGCTCTGTTGTAAAGTATGTGCGCTCGCTCGGCGAGGTGTGTGTGCGCGCACACGCGCACAGCTTAGAGGGAACAGTGCTCCCAGCACACAAATGCTGATGTACACATTATCCCTGTTTTATGGAAGGTATAAATACATGTATATTTGTATACTGTATGCAAATGTCACAGGATCCATATCCAAAATATAAAGTTTCCATTGAAGAACTTACTGAGTTATTAAGGTTTTCAAAATAGATCTCCACATATGCCTATATGTGTAATCTCAAGAGAGAAACAGCTAGTCCTTTGTTCTCTAGAAAAATAGATGAATCATGCAATCACTATATTGTTATATACTATCACAATCACAGCCCATATCAAGTTACAATTATTTCACGTAGATAGATAAATATTACTGGCCCTTGCCCCTCTTAATAGATCATATTATAGACAGAATAGACTATACTTAAAAAAAAACACATTGAAACTTTTTACAAACCACCACTAAATAAATTGATTGTTTAAAATTGAGCATGTATCTTCGAGATATTTAGTGATAGCAAAAAAACATGTATCAATACTCAAAGCTGCAATATCTTTGTAGTGTGCTGCTGGGATCTTTCTTTGGTCTGATTCTTTTTGATTTCAGAAGAGCTATCAGGTAAGATTCACCTCTTTGTGGACGATACAAAAATCTGCACTAGATAAGAGTAGACACCTGGGAAGGTGTAGATAACATGAGGAGGGATCTAGCAAAGCTTGAGGAATGGTTGAGAATTTGGCAGTTGAGATGTAATGCTTAAGAATGCAAGATCATGCATTTGGGCTACAAAAATCCAAGAAAGTGGTACAGTACGGGGGGAGTTGCAAAGTGTTTCTGTCCACAAAAGAAGAGTGGGACTTGAGCCCAGGTGTGATTGTTCCTGATGATCTTAAGGTGGCTAAATGGGTAGATAAGGCCATAGAGAAAGCCAGAAGGCTACTTGGATGCATAAGGAGAGAAATGGCCAGCAGAAAGGAGGAGTGTTCCTCGTCGTGCTCCCGGGCTGCCCGAAGAAACTTGCTAATTAATCGGCATTGACAACTGCTAGAGGGGCATTGCCCATTGGACTTGGTACACTAACTGCTAAGCTTGAGTGCTGCGCTTTTCCTGGCGGCCTAACATATATTGAGAGGCTATGAGAGCGGCATCAAAGAAGGAGAAGCCTCCGAGCACGAGGGAATCAAAAATGGCGGCTGCGGCCTGCTCTGGCAGTATGCTGGGATCTCCGGGTGCAGAAAGTGGAGACTCTAGCCTGGAGGAGGTAGCGCATGAAGTGGTAAAATTACTTGACCCCAAATTTGACAACGTGCTAAAGAAGCTGGAGGAGATGGGAGAAACCTTTACAGATCTCACGAAGCGCGTGGATGAAGTGGAACAAAGGGTGACTGTGCTGGAGGAGGGCGAGCTGTCTTTAGAACGGAGCACCACTGTGCAGCAAAAGCAGATAGAGGCATTGCTTCAGAAAATGGATGACCTTGAAAATCGCTCCCGACAGAACAATTTGAGGTTGGTGGGGGTACCTGAATCATGGGCAGATGCCCAGCTCATCCAGCTCTTTGAGGAATGGCTGCCAAAGGAGCTTGGTCTCCCGGACTTGATGGGTCAAATAAAGGTGGAAAGGGCTCATCGGTTGGGGCAGCGGACTGAGGGTAGAGGCAGGCCGCGGCCAGTGCTGGCGTGACTTTTGAATTTTCAGCACAAAACTGTTCTGCTGCAGGCCTACCGCAAGCGCCGAGAGCTGAAGCTGGACAATGTAGCTGTACTCCTATTCCAGGACTATTCTGCCTCCCTTGCTGTCAAACGTAAAGATTTCTCTCCTATATGCACCACGCTAGTGCAAAAGGGAATTCGATTTGCCCTGCTGTACCCGGCGATTCTGAAGGTTTTCCACATGGGTGCCGCTCATTCCTTCGAGAAGCCGGCGGACGCCCGCAAGTTTCTGGCAAAAATGACCCCGCCTCTGTCACCGACTGCGGCTAAACGAGGAGCATCTGGGGACACTGAGCCCTGAAGGGCTAGAAGGATACCTCGCTCGGGGGTGTACACTACTGCAGGCCCGCAGGCATGCCGAGCTCCAACATGCGTGACTGCTGGTTGCAGGATTTGAGCTCGCTCAGCTTTTGGGCTCCATGTGCAGTGCCCATGGATATTTTCTTTCAACCATGTGGCACCTTCATCCGTTTGTGGGTAGCCCGGAGGCGCCATGAACTGTGATCTGTCTCCCTTGGGAGGGTCTTGTCTTAAGACCGCAGGACCGAAGGGATGTTGAGATATGGGGGGGTGCGGGGAGGGAGAGGGCAAGTTAATGTTTTTGATATTATTGCTATTTTGTATATTTGTATGTGTGTTGCGTTGAGTGGGGGTTTGATTGAGGTTCTCTTGTTGGGGGGGGAGTGCGTGCAGTAGGAAGATTGTGTGAGTTGGATGTTTGGGGGCTATGTGGTTCTCTTTGCAAAGGTAGTTTGTGTATGTGAGGGGGGAGTGTTGAATGGAGGGGGGCATGGGTGGGGAGAGGGGTGGGCGCTGTTTGGGGGGGTGAGTGGGGCGGGGGGAACGGGGATGGGGACAGGATAGGGGGGGTTCTAGTAGGTGGGATAGCACGGTATTTTGGGATGTCTGGAGGGTGGTCAGGGATGCAGGTCTGTTTGTCAGGAGGTCTCCTATGGGGATGATACTACGCTTGAACTCTGGGGGTGAGGCTGGGCACCCTTGGAGACGCACACAGTTGTATCAGCTGTTGTTGTCTGACGTGCTTGGATGCCATGCCTAAGGTTAAGATAGTTTCGTGGAATGTGGGAGGGATAGGCTCTCCAATTAAGCGTGCCAAAATTTTGCAGACATTGAAGAGAAAGGGAGTCCATATTGCCATGTTGCAAGAGACCCATTTAAATGCCTTGGAACATAGCAAGCTTGCTAGAGATTGGGTGGCGGCAGCTCACGGGGCGGCTTCAGGCACAAAAAAAGCGGGAGTTGTGATTTTAATAAAAAAGGGTGTGCCCTGTGAAGTGAGTCATATAGAGGCTGATCCCCAGGGTCGTTACATCTTAATGCGTGCTGAACTGTATAATGAATCCGTGTGGTTCATGAACCTTTATGCCCCAAATGCCTATGACCATGATTTCTTCAAAAAGATACTGAAGTTAGTAGCCAACCCCGAAAAGAATAAAGTGATTGTTGCGGGAGATTTTAATTGTCCGCACGATCCGGGTCTGGATAAGTCCCAACAGACGAATATAGGCTCTTGGACGTGAAAGGGGGTAGGATACCTATGTAGAATGGGAGATTTCATAGATGTATGGAGAGTTCTCAATCCAGGGGCACGCGAATATACACACCAATCGCGTGCACACCTCACGTGGTCTCGTATAGATTATATTTTGGTCAACGAAGAAGGGATGTCCCGGGTATTACAAGCGGGAATAGACCCTATTGTGGTTTCCGATCATGGATTGATCTGGATTCTTTGGGATTCTCAAGGACCACCGAGAATGGGGTGGCGGTTTCCCGCTTATCTTTGGGAGGATGAGGCTTTTCGGCAATATCTTGAAAAACAGTGGGATGAGTATGTTCGCTTTAATGACACTCCCCAGTGCTCGTCAATCCTATTTTGGGAAGCTAGTAAAGCAGTGCTGAGGGGTGCAATTATCTCTTATGTCGCGATGTGACTCCGACATATGGACCGAAGTTTGCTTGTGCTGGAACGTAACCTGCATGATCTCCAACGTCGGTTGGGTAGAGGGAGGGATAAGGCTTTGCAGCGGGAATACTTACGATCGCAGACGGCATTAAACGACTTACTCGGAAGTAGGGCGCGCATGTCAATGTACTATCATCGGCATCGCCTCTATCGGTATGGTAATCGTTCTTACTAGCCCGACTGGTTCAGGATCCTCGGGGGGCCCGCTTTATCCCCGTACTTCGGGGAGAGTCAGGTGCTCTGCACCATCAGCCGGCCCAAATAACTGAGATTTTTAGAGCGTATTATGCCCAGGTATATAGTGAAGAGGAGAGAGACTACTCGAAGGGAACCAATTTCTTAGCTGCCTTATCACTTCCACAAGTGTCGGCGGACGAGCTACAGATGCTGAATGCACCGCTAACGGTACGGGAGCTTCTCCAGGGCATTAAAAAGGGTAAACCGCATCGAGCTCCTGGCCCAGATGGGTTCAGTATTGAATACTATAAAATGCTGGCGTCGCGGTTGGCCCCGTCCATGGTGGTGATGTATGAAGAAGCCCGTACAGTGGGGATTTTCCCTAGAGATATGCGGTGTGCCGATATTACGGTTATTCCGAAACCAGGGAAAGATACGGTGGACCCGGCCTCCTACAGACCCATATCTCTTATTAATTGCGATATGAAAATCTTGGCATCCATCTTGGCGGACCGGCTTAACCCGATCTTACCAAGGCTTATCGATGAGCGACAGGTGGGCTTTGTGCAGGGTAGGGAGGCATCTTGTAATATTACCAAATTGCTGTTAGGCATGGAGCATTGTTTAAGGAAAGACGAAGCTTTATTATTGGTGAGTTCGGATGCAGAAAAGGCATTCGATAGGGTTGCCTGGAAGTATCTTTGGGATGTCTTGACGGGTTTTGGCCTACACGGACATTTTTTACACTGGGTTAGAGCACTTTATGAACAACCCTCGGCGCGGGTGGGGGTTAATGGGATTTTTTCGGAGCCCTTCACTCTGGAGAGAGGCACACATCAGGGGTGCCCGCTGTCGCCACTGTTATTTGTCCTTGCGTTGGAGCCTCTACTTCGGGCCATTCAGCAGGATGGGGGGATAGCAAGCATTCGGATGGGTGGGGAGGAACTAAAAATCAGCACTTTTGCTGACGACATGTTACTTTGTATAACTGACTTGCCTGCCTCGCTACAGTGCCTGCTCCGGTTGATAAGGGACTATGGCAGTTTCTCAGGTTTGAAAATTAACGAATTGAAATTGGTTGTATTGGATGTGGGGGGTAAGGTGAAGCCAAAATGGGAGGGGGAATTCCCGTTAGTCTGGGCAAATGGGGCTATTAAGTATCTTGGGATACAATTGCCGGACCAACCAGACTTGTTATATCAAGTGAATATTCCGGGCCTCTTAGCCCGCAGCCTACAAACCCTCCAAGGTTGGCGACGTCTGCCCTTGTCTCTCAGGGGGAGAATTGCACTCTATGTAATGGTAGCATTTCCACGCTGGTTGTATGTCCTCTGTATGTTACCACTGTGGATTTCCAATGCAGACTGGAAGCGTCTTGAAATGGGTTTGCGGAGGTTTCTGTGGAAGGGTAAGCGATCTTGAATTCCATTGCAGGCCCTGATGAGCAGGAGGGAAGAAGGTGGCTTGGAAATGCCCTCGTTGCGGAACTACAATCTTCGTTATTTAGCTTTTCATGTGGGAGCCTTATTGGGGGGACCTGGTGGATACGCGACTCTTGCTGAAGCTTTGGACCCTTATCATCGCCTTTATGTTGTGCAGATGGGCAAGCTACCATCGAACATTCGGAAAGGGGTGGGAGGCAGCTATATGGGCGCGTTGCGCTCCGCCTGGCAAGTACTCTGCCAGCGCTTCGGGTGGAATTGGAGAGGCTCGGCATTACTTCCTCTGGTGGGCAACCCCGATTTTGCTCCGGGCTTCTCTAGGCCGAACGTGTTTCAGGGTTGGATGGAGAAAGGGGTGGTATGTGTGGGAGACCTCTATATGGCGGATGGTAGGACCATAGACAGTTTTCAGAATTTGCAGCAGCTCTACTCTCTCCCAAAACAAGATTTCTATGGGTACTTGCAAGTGCGGCATTATTTGCGGGAACTGATCCTGTCTCAACGTGTTGGGGAAGCGTCGGATTCCCCCCGCATAGTTCTGGAGAGAATAGTTGACAATCAACGGGGAGATGAAACCTGTAGGACGCTCACTCGGCTAAGTAGGGGGGATGTGTACCTCACGGAGTTGACCGCGTGGTGGCAATGGGATGGAGCGGATGCTTTGACGAAGGAATTGCTCCAGGCAGCTTTTCTTGGGATTGGGAAAAGGCCGGAGTGGGTGTATTTGCAGGAGCTTCAATATAAATTCTTGTGGCGAGCATATACCAGTGATAAATGGGCTTCGCAGGTGGGGCTGAAAGACTCGGCTCTCTGTGGCTGGTGTGGCTCAGAATCCGGCACCCTCCTGCACAAATTTTGGGCATGTCGACTAGTCCAGGATCTTTGGTTGCAGGTCTGCCGGAGGCTTGAGGGTTGGTTGGGTATAAGTTTTGCGGCTCATAGAGAGATATGCCTTTTCCACGGTTGGGGGCTATGCGCCGATAGGTTGACGGTTGGGCACCGGGCGCTGCTGGAGCGCGGTTTTTTGGTAGTAAAGAAGTCCCTATTGCACCGCTGGATTGAGAATTCTCCTCCGGGTCTTGTAGTTTGGGAATCTGCTATGTACGATTTGCTCCGCCTGGAAAAAACGACAGCGAAGCAAAGAGGAGGTAAACGTTGGGATGCGTTCATGGCTTTGTGGTCCCCAATGATCTTTCACATGTCCCCTAAAGAACGGGCTTTAATTTTGAATGTTTAGGTTGGCCGTATCCCCCCCACTCGTGCCTTACTGATGATGGCATCTGCCTTACATGAAAATAGTACTGCCCTAGGAGATCCGAGACTGCCTTTGGTGTTGGATGGCTGGGAGAGGACCTGCGCACTGTCATCCTACTGAGTTATTGACATATTGCTTGTGCTAGAGGGGGGGAGGGGGGGATGGGGTGGAGGGGAATGGGATATGGAGGGGAGGGATTAGAGACGGGGTTCTCTTTGGATAGCCTGTACCCGACAATACAGTCTGGTAGTTAGTTAATTTTGCGGGCTGACGTAATGTTTAATATGTGGATTGGTACCTTACACTACCCCATTAGTTAGTTTCTTGAGGAGAACTCCTTGATGTGTTCAGTTGGTGTTAATGCCTTTGTTACTGTGTTTGATTACTATGTTGGCTGACCAATTGCACATACTTATTTACCAGTAGTATTGAGTGTTTTAGACTGGATTGCTAAGAGGATGTTTTGACAACTGAACTTTTATACTTTTTACTCTCTCTGTACTGATTGGTTTTGAAATATTTTGAAAAACCCTAATAAAAATGATTTGAAATAAAGCAGCTGCTAGCGTCCAAGCTTGTTTTATGGCATATCCAACATAGCCAGAAGAACTTATATTACAGCATTTATATGTATATTGATTGATACCCACACATTTCCCCCATACAGCATTCATGTTCTTTAATTCCCTGTCTTTTTACAAAGGTTCTCTTGAGATGGGGACAGCAAAAGTGGGGTAAGAGTGAGGTCACAACTTTTATGTTTGCACGATGACTTAGTCACACAAACACTCAGGATAGCACCCTTTAGTAAACATGCCCCACTGAAAGAATCCATAAAGTTCAGACAAGCATTACACAAATGTCATTAACAATGGGGTAAATCCAAACGCCTGATTGAAAATCAGAAAAGGAAATGCTTTTGCTCTAAATTTAAGCCATGCCAAGTTTATGTTTTATCTGATCCCAAAACTGTTTTGTAATTTAAAATAGTAAGAAGACGATGAAAGCAAGAAAGAAAATTAAACAAAAAACATCACCTGGTTTCAGCTTGATAGAATCTCTTCTCTGACATCCAACTGAGTCCAGACCAGCGCCAGAGTCCTGCCTCTGGGACTGCTGCTGGACTGGTTTGTGACCATGAGAGGAGGGAACCCCCCCCCCTCCCTCAAGCCTGTGGCTCCTCCAAAACTGCCTCACGCTCTCAATGGGTGGCGATAACTAAATCTGCAGTAATTGTGCCAAACTACTTAGCACAAGGACAATACTGGTCACATACTAACTGCATGGGGATATGCCGTGCACCCCCCCCCCCCCACCTCCATTTGTTAGTAAGGCCTGGCCCAGCACTAACCCATGAAAAGCTTTAAGGTTGTTCTGTGTGGTCGTCTTTTTGTGAGTCTTGCTCCATGGCGAGGGGGAAATGCTGCGTATACCACCGGGGCTTTGGCTGTGCTGCTGCTTATAGTCGCCTTGCTGGTGGATAACACCTTCCAGAGTGCAATAGAGAGACATGTCCAGCAGGTGAGAGTCAGGGAGGTGCCCAGTTGGGACAGGACATCCCATCCCTCCTCGACCCATTCCCAAGTGAGGGCAGGGACCGTACCATTCCCTAGTGCCAGCAGGAGTTCATTCGCAGAGCTAACTTTCGAGAATGACTGGGGATGAGAGGTCCTACTCTGCACAGGTTACCTCTCCCCGAACACTATGTGGGAGGTTCCTCAGTATTGGGGATGCTCAAGCACCCCTTACACCCCCATCCCATCTCCATCATCTCCAGAGGCAAGTCAGTAGCCATGTCATAAATCGCTTCTCTTTCCAGGCAAGATGCGATCCTGAGGTCAGCTGGAAGCATTGCGGTCTAGCAAGCTGGTTGAGATCAGCCAGGTTACCCAGATCTAAGAGGGAATTTTTGGCCGGCCCTCTATTTCAAGCAAACTGCAGTATTGGTTTCAATAGATTCTATCAAGGATTTCAAATACCACAGCACAGTAGGATGTAATTTCAAAACCAAAACTGGCCACAAAGTTTCCGTCCTGGAACCAAGAACCTTGTCAACTCTGCTGCACAGAACAGGGACGGCAGGGTGTTCTGGTTATTTAAAGTGTGCCATCACTAACTCGTAAATATGGGGGAGGGGAGGAAAAGCAAAGTCACTTGTTTTGGGGGTACCATCCCTTTTATCAAATGGGGAAGAGGTGCCTAGAATTTATTTTATTTATTTTATTTAACGTTCTTATATACCGCACTTTTACCATCAGCGCAGTTTACAGTAAACATAAAGTACTCACAGATAGCAACAGGCTGTCTTGAGTTTACATGTAACAGGAAGTCTAACATGATACATCATAGGGGAAAAACTTTGTACATATAAATTATTTAACTATATACAGTGATATTCTTCTTGTTATACAGGAGTGAATAAAGCATTTCAACATTGGTTTGTAAAGGGGTTTAGGCTAAGTTGGGGTCAGGTATTGAGAGAAGTATGAAAGGAACAGGTGGTGTTTTATGGCTTTTCTAAATTGTTTGAGGTCTTTAATTTCTCTTATGGTGGGTGGAAGATCATTCCAACATTTGGGAGCGAAGTAAACGAATGCTCTTGCAGTGGTTGTGTGTGTACATTTTGTAAAGTCAGTCGGGATGATTAGAGTGAGTTGCTTTTGCTGATCCAAAACAGCAAGGAAAAAGAAAAATTCTTGAGGAACCTGTGAAAAAGTTATACGTAGTGGATTCTGCTATGTCTGCAGAATTAGCAATATGTGTTAACCTTTACATATGTACGACTGAGGTAGCAGGGCAATCTTCTAGAGTGCATTCAAATCTGCTATTTCTTGCTGAAAAGTGAGGTGTCTTGAGGCCCTAAATCTGTTGGCCAAGAAGGATATTGGGCTGTAAATGCATTACACTTTGTGCGTGCTCATCTTCTTCCCCTTCCCCCATTACTTTTTAAATATCTAGACAAAAAAAAGAATAGAATACATTGCAAATTCTTGAAAGTGCGGGTTTAAAAATGCCGCAGTCTTCGCTGTTAAAGAAGGAGCTGTCTCCTGTCTGTCGACCAGCTATTGACTTCTGCGCTGTCACTTGCTGCAAAGGAAAAGTCACCACGTGCAAATTCTGAAACCTCTATTCTGTGGCACACGGCACGTCAGGCAACACAGCAGTGTGTGAGGCGTGGAACAAAAAAACACAAACAAAATAAAAACAGAGTTTGATCACTGTGCGGAACTACAGCAAGCCGGCCAGGCAGGAGTAAATTGGAGATGGCAGCGTGGGTCACAGACAGCAGTGCCAGATTGAAGTGGAACGGGACCAGGACCATCGGGATGCACTTAAACTCTCTTAGGGGTATGTTTACTAAACCGTCTTAATGTTGCTGGAGCTAGTTGCAGCGTTAATGTGAAGAATGCCATATAAGGTAGTAGGCATTCCGGAGGAAAGGTTGCAAGGAATCGGTATCGCGCAATAGTGGGCGCCATGGCACGTTAATGCGCGTTAACCCTAAGTTCATGCCAGCGCAGCGTTAGCAACTATAAAGATGTAGCCCACTGGTTACTGCAATGACTGTGGAGGCAGAGGTCATGGGTTCAATCCTGCAGTGGTGTTATGTAAGAAGGCTGTCTGAGGCATTTCCTTTTTTTAATTTAAATCAGTGCTGTCTGAGACATTTCCTTTTTTAAATTTAAATCAGTGCTGCCAGTAAAAACACCCTCACAGTGCCATAACCTAAGGTGCCGCATAAGGTGCCCTATAAGGCACTCCATAGGGCACATTATAAAGTGCCCTGTCCGCCAAGGCACCTTATAATGTGCCCTATAGGGCGCCTTATGAGGCACCTTAGGTTACGGCACTGTGAGGGTGTTTTTGCTGGCAGCACTGATCTAAATTAAAAGGAAGAGTCTCAGACAACCTTATTAAATAACACCACTGTGGGATCAAACCCATGATCTCTGCCTCCATAGTCATTGAAGTAACCAGTGGGCTACATCTCTATAGCATTTAACACACCGCTGGCTGGCTACAGAAAGACTGCAGGTCACCACACAAACTGTCTGCTGTGGTTATCAGGATAGAGTAAACCCACCCATACCCATGATGCACTGCACATGCAGATCAGCAGCCTACCCGGCCTGGTAGGGGAACAGACCGTGTGTGTTACTGGCACAGAGTAGCTACAGACCGTGACATTGTGCGGTTCCTGTGCTCACCCTGAGGGTGAGGTGGGGCACCCAGCACCAGGTCTGCAGCACATGGCATGGCTGAGATAGGCTGCGCTGCAGGTCCCCATCAGTGCCAGTGTATGATAGGTAGTCCCTGCAGATATGCCTGTGTCCGTCTGTATTTCCCAGTCACGTTTAGACCTTGTGGACTATGATGCACCCAGAATAGTACATATCCTGTGCGGTTGCCATGGTCACGTGTTACAAGAGAAGGGTGGTGTTCGGACCCAAAAGCGGATTATGTAACACCACCCAACCCACCCTCTGTGGGTCAGGGTGGGGGACAGGATCTCCCACCCTGACCCACATTCTACATTCTACATCTCTGCAATTGTGGCAGTAGAGGGGAGCATCAACCCCGTCCTGCTGGGGAATAGGCACCCTACAGGGCAGTCAATGCAGATCTGTATGCATCACATAGGGCACTGGCAGACAGGCTGGAAAAGCTCATCTGCCCCCCACCACTATCTGACATTCACCAGCAGAGGGCACAGTCAGTCCCCACCCACTGCACCCTGCAAGGTGTTCCAGGCATACACATACTAACTGCAGACAGTCTGCTAGCTAACACATAGTACATGTTCCTGGAAGAACTATGTGCACCCAAAAATGGGATGTGAGCACACACACCAAGCAAGTATGTCAGTGATTGGACCCCAGAAAAAGGAACTCATAGATATCACTTGAATGAAACACTGTATAGCACTATGGAGGAACCTAGCCATGCCATGGTCACTGCTCAGTCAGGGTGAGAGTGACCTCCCAGCATGACATGCTGTGGCCACCCTGTCCGTGCAGGTGGTGGTCAGGCACTACAATGTCCCAGCCATTGCCCAATGCCCTGTGCAGATGCATCCTGCCCAGACCGCTGTGGCCGGGCCATACCCACAATACCTTGATCCTCATTATGCACATTGGCAGGCTAACACTGGAGACAGTGCAAGCATTGGGGGCTCAGTAAAGTGTAGGCAGCCACAAAACACTGGGTAGACATACACACACTCCCACACCTATGTCAGCATTGTGCAAAGAGAGAGGTGGTTGGCAACCCTAGCCGCCACACCAGTCCTGGGCACAGTGCAGGCATTGCTATGGTACTCAATACTGTTAGGGTCACTCTCCGGGGTGGTAAACACCATCAGTAACAAAATATGAAACACACTCCACATATAACAAAAGGTTGCTAAGATGAATCTCTGTTAACAAATTGTGTTTAATATAGGATCTGTTATCTGACATTAATCATAGCAACCTTTTGATATATGTAGAAAGTGTTTCCGTGTTTATGATGGCATTGCTAAGGTATGCAGGTGCTACTATTGCTAGATGTTGCTCCGCCCAGGGCCCAACAGCCTGATTCTCCATGAGGCTTTGGATAGTGGAGCCTGTGGGTGTGGGTGTTTGTGCCCCTGTTGGCCTATGCTCTAGGGCAGAGATTCCCAGCTCCAGTCCTGGTGGGCCCAACACGATTCAGGTTTTCATGCTGTCCCTAATGAATATGCATGAGATACATTTGCATACAATGAGGTGGTGCATACAAATGCATCTCAAGCATATTTCTTAGTGACAGCATGAAACCTGAATGGTTTCATGCTGTCCCTCCAGGACTGCAGTTGGGAACCTCTGCTCTAGGGACTGCACATGTCTATGGTGTATGTGCTCTGTAGGTTAAAATATAGGCATTTATGGTGTGTTTATTTTATCTGCAATAGGGGTTCCTTCTTTATTACCATGGTTTAGTACTGGGTAAAATATAGGGACATGGCCTGCAGGAGCCACAGCTGGGACATGAACCTGTGACCTTCTGCCCCTGAACCCACTGGCTGTGTGTACTGCACCAAACTGTTGCCACAGAGGCAGCTCATTTCCTGGGGATACCATTACTGTTTGTCAGACAGACCTTGTCTTTTGCAGTGCACGGCACCCACCTAAATAGGGCTTGGCTTTGGTCTACTGTGGGCAGATGTCAGTGCCCCCTCCACCACCAGCACCCCTCCGCCACCATGCTGACATGCCCTTATGCCGGTGGTGACGGTGGTGCGCAGTCCCAGGCCATCCAGAGTGCCAGTAGGTGGCTGCCTATGGTGCGTGATATGGAGTAGGGGTGCCTGCATAGACACCCACGCTTCCCCCCGGCACCGCCTGCCAATGTTTTGTGCCCATTGGGGTACTTGCTGTGTAATGTCCATTGTGGCACTGTGGGACACACACTCGTGGACATGTTTGCCCTTGGTCAGTTGCTGCCTTGCTGGTTTTCCGTTTCTACATTCCTATGTGTCATCTAGGCATCTGCCTAGTCCACCCTGTGCCTCAGCTGCCCCACTGCATGTCCCACCTGCAGCTCCCTGCACCCCATTTGCAGCCTCACCATAGTGCTCTTTCGTACTTGGGCACTATGCTGTTGCTGCACATGTATCACTACTATCACTTTTCTTGGTCTCCCTGCCTTTGCTGTACATTGCTGACTGAATGGTTTCTCTCTCCTACAAATGTGCCTCTAACGTGAGGTTTTCACTGGCGCTAATTTTCAGACCCTGATTTCACAGCGTTAGTGTGCCTGGAGCCTCCCCCGCCCACTCTCCGCCTATTGACCCCTTATCTCCACCCTCTGGGGAGCCTTACTCCACCCTCTGTGTGCCTTAACACTGCTGGAGATGTTATCACGCGATACATGATGTTATCGTGCGGTAATGTTACATTATCGCACGATAATGTCACTTATCACGCGATAACGTCGCCACTGCGATGTTAGCACTGTTTAGTAAACATACCCCTTAGTCAGGCAAGGAAGCACAGCATGTGTGTGTGTTGTTGGTGCGGAGCCCTGTGTACAATGGACAGGTCGGCCCTGCCGGCTACTCTCTATATTACTGCAGTTTATTGTAGACTGGCAAAAAGGCTGCCCTAATTTAAAATGCATATCTATATGGACAATGGCTGAATATCACAGTCTATCTGCAGAACTGGTGAGGTCACTTGCTCTCAGCACCACTTGCTGTTCAGATAATGGAGCTGCATATACATAAAAGATTTATAATTTATTATCAATCTGATATACTTATACAGCACTGTGTTTGCCTAGTAGCACTATCAAATGATAAGTAGGAAGAGTAGTAATGATATACTGCCTTATTCAACATATCAAGGTGGTTTATAATAGAAAATAAAGTTGTAAGAATGGGGGGGACTATAAAAAAGGTGACGATATAATGCTTACCAGCATTTCAATATTGACCCAGTAAAGATTAAAAGCCCGATATTCAAAGGTATTTACGTGGTTTACAGAGCTCTAAACTGTGTAAATGCCCCTAAGCGAAATCTTCAGTGGCGCTAACTGAGCAATGCCTCTAAACATCCCAATGCTAACCCCTTAGCATCGGGGCATGTCGGGGGTGTTCTTGGGGCGGTACTCGGAGATAACCATTCAGCGGTTAAATTCAGCCGCTGCCCAGTTATCGGTCAGTGGTGAAAGTTAGGCGTAGCAAAAGCTGCCCTAATTTCCGTCGCTGGAATTAACCGTGCAGCGGCTGAATATCGCGACTGCATGGTTAAATTCTGCACCATGTGTGGTGACCCCACATATTCAATGCTGGTGGCCGGATATGGCCCCGGATTGAATATCCTACTAATGCTACTATTATAAATCATTAATGCTACAAGGCATACGTAGCACTGTACGGATGCATATAAAAGATAGTCCCTGCTCATCAGAGCTTATAATCTAATCAAGACGGAAAATACAAAAGGTGAGAACAAGGATGCAAAGAGGGAAAATGTAAGGAGACACAAGGAAAAACAGAGGATCGGATACCAAAAACAGCCTCAAAGAGGTGAACCTTCACATGAATTTAAAATGGGGAAGAGATGAAGCCTGACTACAGACTCAAGTAGTTTGTTCCAAGCATAAGAAGCAGCTAGGTGAAAGGATCGAAGTCTGGAATTGGCAGTGGAAGAAAAGGGCAAAGAGAAAAGCAAGCCAGTAGAAGAGTGGAGTTCACGAGAAGGGGTGTAGGGAAAGAGGAGAGAGGAATGGTAGTGAGGAGTGAATGCATTTATAGGTTAGAAAAAGTTTGAATTGGATACAGAAGCGGAAGGGGAACCAATGAAGCGACTTGAAAAGAGGTGTTATATGAGTATAATGGGGCTGGTCGAAGATTAGCCACGCAGAAGATTGAAGGTGAGAGATAAGACTCAGAGGGAGACCAGCAAGGAGGAGGTTGCAATAGTCTAGACAGGAGGTGACTAAAGGGTGGATAAGCCGGACATTTAAAACCACTTTGTTTTGTGCCAAAAGTGTAGGGTCAAGGGCACAATTGCTGGTTGTGCCGGGCTTAAGGAGGAACCGATTCATCCAAATAAGAATAGTAAGGGAACCTTATATGTATACAGTAATTCAAGAGATGTGGGGAAAGAAAAAGATATTTATTTATTTAAAAAAACATGCTGCAGAATGGTTCCACGCTGTGAACCAGTAATGAAACATATATTGGAAACCATTCAGACCAAGGAGAACATTAAGTAAAACGGAGAGCTATCAGCCCAACTCCGAGATCTAACTAGTAAAACATTAAATTGATCAGCCATAGAAGCACATAATGGGATCATGTAAATGCTCATTCTGAATTATGGGCTGACAGTGAGGGTTATACTTTATACATCTTTATGGAATTGATAACGTATTACCTCAATAAAAAAGGGGGGGAACCGATAAGACCTAAGGGAATAAAAACAGACATTGGACCTTATATAATATGACTCTACAGTTGCTGAATTTGGAGAACAACCCGTTGTCAATTGTATCAATAAATAAATGAATAAATATATCCAAAAACCACACCATTTAATAAAAAAGGAAGGCGGGAAAAACTAATTAGAAACACAACCTAATAAGAGTCCTAAAAATAAACATAGGACCTGACATTAAAAAATGACATTAATAAATTGTGAGCCTGATCCAGGAAGGAGCACGTCTGGGCCATCCAGATATCCCAGAACAGGATAAGCTCCATTGTACCTAATTCTGCACCACGGGAGGTAGATGCTCCTGTGGATGCAGGATCGGGCAATGGGACGGCCCGGCGTGTCCCTGCAGCAGCTGCAGGGACATCCTGGAGGCAACACGGCCAGGCCCCCTGCTCCCCGACAGCCCAATGCCCCCCAGACCATTTTCCCTGTCGCTTGATCCTCGGTGGATTTGCTGGGGCCGAGATCAGGCAGCAGGTCAGTACCTTCAGTGGCTCCATTGCATTGGGGGAGGCTGCTGGGCCGAAGAGCATGGGCACCCAGCGCTTATTCCTCCTCCAAGGTGGAATAAGCTGTGCATTCCACTGGTACTCCTCAGTTTACAGGGCTGTGACCTGAATCGGCCCTGTACATCCGGGTGCCTGACCCATCCATGCTCGCTCCCGTGCTGCCCCCATCCTGCTCTCCTCGCACAATGGCTCTGTGCATGTGGGGAGAGGGACTTCTGGAATCAGGGCAGGGCAGCTAGCGGGGCTGCACATCCTAATGGGATGTACAGCCCTGCTAACCGCCTTACAGAATAGGGCCCTGTGTAACTAAAAGTAAGTTAAAAACTGAAGCCTCCATAAAAATGTAACATAAGAATATAAAAGGTGGGCATTAAAAATATGCATCAATTTCATTTTTATGGTATCTCGAAAAAAGATAAAATACATAAAAACATATATGAGAACCTCATTGTATAGTTGTGTATGAAATTATAGCTCACATAAAGCTGAAATAGAATCCAAGCACGTAGAGATAAAAAGTCCATACATCTATAAAAAGAAGCCGTATGACACGGTGGCCATGAGGAGAACCACTTTCCATAGTAACACACCAGGAGTTGACACAGGATTCCACGCATGGTCTAAAATTTGGAAGGACGGTACTAAATATGAGTACTTCGGCAGTGTTTATGCAATCCTGTTAGGGTATCAAATCATAAAGCGCTCACTATCAGTCAGACAATATAAAAGATCCTTGTATTAACATGGTTAAAGGTGCTATGATTGTTCAGTGGAATACGTGTTAGTAATAGCGGTGTCTTTAGGCCTAGGTCAGACACAGAGGATAGTTCTGTGGTTGGAGCACACTGAATGTGGCATTCCAGGTAGGCCTCTGAACTGCACGTGCTCTGCAGAATTTTCTAGTCTTTAGATGTAATGTCACTGACTATTTCAATAGGCAGGGGAGTTAACAGTAGAAAACCATTTTAACACTACAGACACCAAGTTCAGAGTCGTGGGGCCAGCCACGAGCTACACCACAAGGCCAGGAATAAAGCCGCGAACAGACTCCCACTCACACGTTCTCATTCAACTCTGCAGCTCTCTAAAGATGGTGGACTACGGAGGCACAGCAGATTATCATAGAAACATAGAAACATGATGACAGAAAAAGACCACAAGGCCCATCTAGTCTGTCCTTCCATAACAACTACAACAATCCACTTTTTACCTTTAGAGATCCTCTGTGTTGGTCCCATGCTTTTTTGAATTCAGTTACTGTCCTCATCTCTACCACCTCCACTGGGAGACTATTCCACGGATCCACTACTCTTTCCGTAAAGAAATATTTCCGCATATCACTCCTGAATCTATCTCCCTTCACCCTCATCCCATGTCCCCTCGTAGCAGAACTTGCTTTCAATTGAAAGAGGCTCTCTCCCTGAACATTTATGCCACGGAGGTATTTAAACATCTCAATCATTTATTGAAAAACTGGAAGTGATTTAAAGGAATAGCCTGGCTCAAGCCCCTGACCATGGGCTGGCGCAGGCCGCACTGGGGGCAGTGGATGGAAAGGTAGGCTGCCAAAGTCCACAATGCGTTGTGTTAATCCCCTCTCTCTTGGGCCTGATTCTCTGGCCTCACCTGCCTCCCGTGCTCTCTCACAGGCTCCCAGGGCGGGAAAGAGGGCTACATACCATTGTAGACTTAGAGAAGTGGAGTGCAAGGTCGTGTTTAATTTTCCTCACTTCTCTATCTATAGCAAAGGGAGGCGTGGCTCAGGCTGGAGGGCCATGGGTTCAATTCCCACATAGGGACAAGTAACCTCAGGCAGGAGGGATTGGGGTCTCTAATCCTATGGCCACTTCTTGTGGCTTTGGGCAAGGCACTTAACCTTCCATTACCTCAGGTATGCTTAGGGGTATGTATACTAAACCGTCCTAATGTTACCGGCGCTAGTTGCAGCGATAATGTGAAGAATGCCATATAAAGAGTGGGCGTTCCAGTCCTAAGGTAGCAAGAATATGTATCGTGCGATAGTGGGCGCGTGGCACTTTAACCCTAAGTACATGCCAGCACAGTGTTAGAGGCTATAACGATATAGCCTACTGGTTACTTCACTGACTGTGGAGGCAGAGGTCATGGGTTTGATCCTGCAGTGGTGTAATCTAAAAAGGCTGTCAGCGGCATTATCTTTTAATTTAAATCAGTGCTGCCAGCAAAAACACCCTCACAGTGCCGTAATCTAAGGTGCCTCATAAGTCACATTATAAAGTGCCCTGTCTGCCAAGGCACCCTATAATGTGCCCTATAGGGCACTGTATAGGGTGCCTTATAAGGTGCTTTACAGGTTTTCACTGTAGGATTGAACCCATGACCTCTGCCTCCACAGTCAGTGAAGTAACCAGTAGGCTACATCTCTATAGCTACTACCACACTACTGGCTGGCTACAGAAAGACTGCAGGTCACCACACAAACTGTCTGCTGTGGTTACCAGGATAGGGTAAACCCACCTGTACCCATGATGCACTGCACATGCAGATCAGCAGTCTACAGCTGATCACATAATGGGGTATGCACCCCCATTACACATAGGCCTGGTAGGGGGAACTGACCGTGTGTGTTACTGGCACAGAGTAGCTACAGACCGTGAAATTGTGCGGGTACTGTGCTCACCCTGAAGGTGAGGTGGGGCACCCAGCACCAGGTCCGCAGCACCTGGCTTGGCTGAGATAGGCTGTGCTGCAGGTCCCCATCAGTGCCAGTGTGTGATAGATAGTCCTTGTAGACACACCTAGGATTCACCTGTGTCCATCTTTATTTCCCAGTCACGTCTAGCCCTTGTGGACTACGATGCATCCAGAATAGTGCATGTCCTGTGCAGGGGCCATGGTCACATGTTATAGGTGAAGGGGGGGGGTGTTTGAACCCAAAAGTGGATTATGTAGCACCACCCAACCCACCCTCTGTGGCTCAGGGTAGGGGGACAGGATCTCCCACCAACAGCTTCACATTGTACATCTCTGCAATGGTTTCAATAGAGGGGACCATCAATCCCAGCCTTGCTGGGGAACAGGCACCCTACAGGGCAGTCAATGCAGATCTGTATGCAGCACATAAGGCAATAGCAGACAGGCAGAATGCTGGAGCAGCTCAGCTACCCCCCACCACTATCTGACATTCAACAGCAGAGAGTACAGTCAGTCTTCATCCTGCAAGGCTTTCCAGCCATACACATGCTAACTGCAGACAATCTGCTAGCTAGTACCTAGTGCATGTTCCTGGAGGAACTGTGTGCACCCAAAAATGGGATGTGAGCACACACACCAAGCAGGTATGTCAATGACTGGGCCCCAAAAAAGAGAACCCATAAATATCACTTGAGCAAAAGAGTGTATAGCACTATGGGGGAACCTAGCCATGCCATGGTCACTGCTCAGTCAGGGTGAGAGTGACCTCCCAGCATGACATGCTGTGGCCACCCTGTCTGTGCAGGTGGTGGTCAGGCACTACAATGTCCCAGTCATTACCCTATACCCTGTGCAGATGCATCCTGCCCATGCCACCCTGTCCGGGCCATACCCACAGTACCTTGCTCCTCAATATGCACACTGGTGGGCTAACACAGGAAACAGTGCAAGCAGTGTGGGCTCAGTAAGGTGAAGGCAGCCACAACACACTGGATAGACAGACACACACTCCCACACCTATGTCAGCATTGTGCAAATATAGAGGTTTGTGGCAGTCCTGGCTGCCACACCAGTCTTGGGCACAGTGCAGGCATTGCTATGGTACACAAAACAGTTGGGGTCACTCCCCGGGGTGGTAAACACTGTCAGAATCAATAACGGAAACACACCCCACAGATATCAGAAAGGTTGCTATGATGAATCTCTATCAACAAATCGTGTTTAACTTAGGAATTGTTATCTGACATTAATCATAGCAATCTTTTGATATACGTGGAACGTGTTCCCAAGTTTAGGACGGCATTGCTAAGATATGCAGGTGCCAGTATTGGGAGATGCTGCTCCACGCAGGGCCCAACAGCCTGACTCTCCATGAGACGTTGGATAGTGGAGCCTGTGGGTGTGGGTGTTTGTACCCCTGTTGGCCTCTGCTTTAGGGCTGATTTTCCCAACTCCGGTCCTGGTGGGCCAAACACTGTTCAGGTTTTCATGCTGTCCCTAATGAATATGCATGAGATACATTTGCATACAATGGGGCGGCGCATACAAATGCAGCACAGGCATATTTATTAGGGACAGCATGAAACCTGAATGGTGTTTGGCCCTCCAGGACTGCAGTTGGGAAACTCTGCTCTAGGGATTGCACATGTTTATGGTGTCTGTGCTCTGTAGGGTAAAATATAGGCGTTTCAGGTATGTTTATTTTATCTGCAATAAAGGTTCCGTCTTTATTACTGGGTAAAATATGGGGACAGGGCCTGCAGGAGCCACAGCTGGGACTTGAACTTGTGACTTTCTGCTCCTGAACACACTGGCTGTGTGTACTGCACCAAACTGTTGCCACAGGGGCAGATCATTCCCTGGGGATACCATGACAGTTCGTCAGACAGACCTTGTCTGTTGCAGTGCACGGCACCCACCTAAATGGGTCTTGGCCGTGGTCTGCTGTGGGCAGATGCCACTGCCCCCTCCGCCACCAGCACCCCTCCGCCACCAGCACCCCTCCGCCACCATGCTAACATGCCCTTATGCCCAGTCCCAGGCCATCTGGTGTGTCGGTAGGCAGCTGCCTATGGTGTGGGTTCTCGGCTAGGGGTGCCTACATGGACATGCGCGCTTCCCCCCGGCACCGCCTGCCAATGTTATGTGCCCTTGGGGGTACCTGTTGGGTAACATCCCCTGTGACACTGTGGGAAACACACTTGTACCCATGTTGGACCCTCGTCTGTTGCTGTCTTGCTGCTTTACAGTTTCAGCATTCCTATATGCCACCTAGGCATCTGCCTAGTCCGCGCTGTGCCCCAGCTGAACCACAGCATTACAAACCTGCCTAAAATAAACGACAAAACCCTGATCACCGCTATTTCACTGTGGGATCATTCACTTTGTAGGGGGACAGAGCATAGCCCCTTCCAAACATGATATCTTCCTTTTTATGCTTTGTCAGTAGTGTTGTTCTATGTTTATCATTAGTAGCACTATTGGCCAGCTTGGTTATGGGGATTTCAAATGTGGTTCTGGTCATTTAATATGTTTATTTGCCTTTTTGGTTCCTGCACATGTTTCACTACTATCACTTTTCAGGGTTTCCCTGGCTTTGCTGTACATTGCTGACTGAGATGGTTTTTCTCTCCTGCAAATGTGCCTCTAGTGCGAGGTTTTCACTGGTGCTAATTTTCAGATCTTCATTTCACGGCGTTAGTGTGCATGGGGCCTCTCCCCGCCCACTCTCCGCCCATTGACCCCTCATCTTCGCCCCTGGGGAGGCTTACTCCGCCCTTTGGGGAGCCTTACTCCACCCTCTGCACACCTTAACGCCGCCGCAGACATTATCGCACGATACGTGATGTTCTCTCACGGTAAAGCGCCATTATCATGCGATAATGTCACGTATCGCATGATAACATCATCGCTGCTATGTTAAGACAGTTTAGTAAACATACCCCTTAGATTGTGAGTCCTTCAGGGACAAGGGATAAAAAGTGCCTTTAGCATAAGTTTGTAAATTGCTCTGATACACAGGGTAAAGGGCAGTATATCAATTGCCTAAACCATAAGCGTGCATGGTAAAGGATGGGTTAAAGTCTGGGAGCAATGGCTATGTGCTTGAGGCACATAGCCATTGCAAATGAATATCAGTCCCGAAATTTTGTAATGAAAGAAAGGTTTTTCTATTAAAAATACTGAAAGCACAAATTGCATTTCGCACATGCACTTTTTACAAAAACACACACACATAATTTACATGGTACTTCACTTCTGCATTTTGAAGAGTGGCTAACGGCCACGAGGCCAAGCCGAAATACTGATGTCAAAAGTTAAGCAGTAAATCAGAGGTCTTCATACTCAAGAGTTGCCAAGTTACCCAGTTCCAGGAGTGAGATGTTTTGCCAGTTCTGGTTTTAAAATTGCCTTGTTGCAGTATGATATTTGTAGTCCCTGATTTTACCCATTGTAATCACTGCTGTAGGTCCCATAATGCATCAGGATGAGCTTATCAGAAAACCAGGACTAGCTTAAAATCTCACTCATGGAACTGGGCAACTTGGCAGTTCTGCAAATGTATCACCTAAAGGGCCACATACAGCATTTCAAATCACCTTAAGGGCCAGAGGGCGGGAGTCCCACTTGGAGAAGAGTTTTTTGAGCAGTGGGTAGAGGAGACTTTGTCTGGCCCTTTCAGTAATTTCAACTGCTAGGCAAGTTGGGATGCATGGGAGAGAGTTCACAGGAGTATGGCAAATAGCTTTCACTTCTCCCCCAGCATCTGCCCCCCCCCCCCAACCTTGATGAGGAGGAGAGTGGATGAAGAAGCAGGGTGAGTGTGGAGCACACTCTCCTCCAATCATACCCTGCATATACTCCATTTTCTCCTTCTCACCTCCCACTCCCCTCCTCTCTTCTTTCATTCCACACTTGCTCCCTCTCTTTCCTTTCCCTTCCGTCTCTTATTACTTACCCCTTCCCCTTTTCTCTCTCACCCAATTGCCATCTTTCCCCTTTCTCCCCACCCCACCCCAGTGCATTGGCACCCAGACACACACACTCTTTCTACAGTATCAAAACCAACACACATAAACCCTGGTTCTGTAGCTCTAGAGCAGGGTACACTGCACAGAGATCTCGATCAGGCAGCTCTAGGAGCTGAAAGCATGTGCACTCTCCAGTCCTGCAGCCCCATAGATGGGAGACAAGCACACACACACCACCAGACCTGCATCACCAAGAACAGGGAGCACAACTTCCCCCAATAGCAATGGTGTCAGGGCCATGACAGCTGTGTTAGTGTGGGGTACTGGAGATGGGCGGATACACTTTTGACAGTTTCAGCAGCCACAGATTCCAGAGATAGTGGCTATTCCTGGACTCATTTATTTATTTGCAAAAACATGAAATCTGCTAAATTATTATGGCTCAAGATAAAAACTACAAAAAACATAAATAATAAATTCATCATCATATATAAGCACATAGAAAGGGTGTTATTTTAAAAACGCTATTTGCGATTTGGACGTCTGCAAATGGGCATGCAGATGTCCAAATTAGAGAGTCCTCTCCAGAGACATTTTAGAAGGCAGCGCAAGGACATCTAAGTATGAACGGGGGCATGATGGAGCCTAACCTTAGACAAATAGGTATCTGAAAAGCGTTCATTTTGTTAGGCAAATATCTGGAAGGGATGAAGAAGGAACTACACTAAAACCCTCTGTATTTATAATATGTCAACGAATACTTAAGGGGAATGGGGGACTCATGTTTTCACTTTGCTATGTTGCTGGATGTACCCTAATGATAGCTTGCCTGAAATGGACATCCCTGACCCAAGCATCCCTAATGGGGATGTCTATATGGCTGCCCGCATGGATGTCCATGTCGGAGATGTCTATGTTCCTGAAATTAGCCAGAGACACAGACACCCCTGGCGTTTTTTTTGCATGTTCCGCCCTGGACATCCCCGATATAACTTGGATATCCTTTCTAATATCACCCTCAAAATGTACAGTACTAGTAATAGACAATCATTCCATTCCAAATGCCTGTCCAAACAAATGAGTTTTTAAAGTCCTACAAAATACCATTACATCTGCAATCACTCTTAACTCAATGGGCAAGCCGCTCCACATACGTGATGTATGCAACATATCTGCCCTAATTCAAATTGTCTGTAATTGTAATTTATCCATTTTCAATGAAGGCACAGCAATAGTGTTTTTGAGGTAGAACGAACTGGTCATCCAGAATCACCATTGTAGTGCATCAGCCAGCAATTCTGATGACAATCGGTGGTGCCTCAGCTTCAATATAAAATACAATATTTTCAACTGAGTTCAATATTCTAAAGATAACCAATGTAAGGCTACCAAATACGTAATAACATGGTCTATTCTTGATTTTATACTTTACCAATGTGATCTCAGCAACTACATTTTGCTCCTGGGATCACTGGCACTTTCCCAGCAAAGGGAGGAGGAGGAGGAGGATCTGTGCAATGGGAAAGCTCAAGGGGAAGGACCACAGACTAAGGCTGAGACTGAACTGCTCACAACATGCTGGCTAAAATCCCTGAAAAGCAAGACAGAGGGCAATAGAAATAGGGACAGGATAGAGTGCTTAAGCAAAAAACACTTCCCTTCGCCTCTGCAGGAAATTTACAGGTGCTGGATAGGCTGATGCTGAGAATAGGGCTAGGAGACTAGTCTGTTGCTGGGATGGAAAAAGGGCTGGGGACTGACAAGGACAAAGGTGGGAGGAGGAGGCTGGGGTTCAGAAAAAGATTTGATGCTGGGGCAGGATCTGGGAGAAGGGGGCTGGGAGATAGCACGAGGTTATGAATGGCAAAAGGGGAATGATACTGGAAGATGCTGTGGACAGGTGGCAAAAGAGAGGCTGATGCTGGAGGCAGATGGCAGAAGGGGCTGATGCCGAGACTTGGAGAAAGGGCCTCAGAGCTAACATGGAGGTGAGGGATGGGAGAAGGAACTAATGCAAGGCCTGGGAGAAGGAAGCCGGCGAGGCAGGGAGATGATGCAGAGGCTGGGGCTGATAAGAGGGCAGGTGGATCTGGGATAGGGGCTGATGCTGGGAGTAGGTGGGAGAAAGGTCTGATGCTGGCACTGGAAGAAGGGAGCTTAGAGAACATAGGGGCTGGGGGTGGGAGAAATGGCAGATAAGGGATCGGGATGGGGGAGGAGTGTGGAAGCTGGGAGAAGGAAGCTCAGAGCTAACACAGGATAGATGCTAAGGGGTGGAAATGGGAGAAGGGAGCTGGAGCTTGGAGATGAACTGGATGCTGGGGATGGGAGGAGGTGGCTGGGGGCTGATACAGGGTGCTTGGGCTGGAAGAAGGAAGAGAAAGAGATACTGTGCTGGGGGTAGGATAAGGGGAGAATAAAGCTGCAGGAGTAGAGGCATGGGTGGCTGGGGTTAAGGTGGAAGAAACAAAGAGTAAATGAATACTGGAGGAGGAGGTGGGTGAGTGAGAAAATGAAATATGTCAGCTTAGAAAATTAAAATTTCTTGTATTTTGTTCTGACATGGGGGAAATGTATTTTTATTTCTCTTCTTCATTGTTCCACTACTCACAGTCTGATTTCCTGAGTTTTCCATTTCATTTTTGTTTGCATATGTTTTTAATCTGTTATTTTTTTACTAGGTAATGGTCTGTTTTTAACTTGTGCAACAACAGTGGGGGATTCTTTTAACATGTAGATTCTGTACAGGAATCCATAGCAGTTGGGTTTGTTCTTTTTTCTCAACTGGGGGTATAATGGTTTTCTAGAATATCTGCAGTGTTGACTATTCATAGGTAGTGTTAGTTCTTGGACTTTGTGCTGCTATAGTAGGCCTCTGGATACCTGTTTGCAAGATTTTGTGTTATTTCTGACAGTGTCTAGTAGTAGAGGGAGTTTGTGTTGTTGTCACTCATGTGACACCGGAATTCAAAAAGAATGTTTTTGTATGCACTATACCCATTGTCAGGGGAGTTTTACTCATTGATCTTGGAATGTCCCATGTAAATAAATAATTATGCTTTATATGATTTGCATAAAACTACGTGTGGATTGGGGTAGGAGTTTGGGGCCAAGTCATACTAGAGCATTGACCCCCTCCCCCCAAAAGAAAAAGGCACCCTGTCACCTTTGACTTGGCTGATGTGGTTCCAAATTAGTCTATTTACATATCAAATGGATTGTTGCAACTAGTTTCCTGTGGAAAACCAATTTCAACTTCTATGCTAATCATTTGAAATATAGTACATACGTTCTGCATCAATATATGCCAGCAGAGCATTGCAAGGAGATAACTTTCTCCTTTCTGCTGGGCAATCAGTAATAAGATTTAGGTTGATTTTCAAATTGCATAGAACTCTAACTTTGGGAGTTTGAAGCCTATATTGGCACTTCTGAAAATTTGCTAAGGCTGGTTCCCTATATTTAGATGCCTAAGATGGGAGGCTATAGAGGCAGATTTAGGGTAGGGGAACAAGTCAGGAGTTTAGCACATACTGTATTTTCAGAACTAGAGGTATTATGTAGAAGCCCTGGACGGCAATTTTACAACCAGCCACATAAATGGATATGGCTGGTGTATGTGCAAATAGCAGAAATTTTCGAAAAGTAAAGTATACATGTTCTTTCTCTTCTAAAATTGCCCTCTACACATATCTCTATTCTGTTCCTACATCTATGTATGCATGTCTTTCATTGTGTTATATTATTATGCCAGTTGTAAGTTAGGGCAAGCAGCTTCATGCTTGGTCGGCAATCCATGCTCCATAGGTTAATAGGGGTATATGATCCACTCTCTCCAGTCTCCTTAAGACCTGCATCCTTCATACCGCAGCCCACTGTACAACCTTTGTCCTCAACAGTTAACTACAGTTCTCTCTAGCTTTTTGGGTAAGCCTATACATGACTTGCTTCAGTGCAAAAATCTACATCTTGAAAAAAGAAAACACAGCTTCATTACCTCTCTGAAATATCATCCATTCTTCAAGACATTTCTTTCAACATCCATTTCCTCAACATCCATTTTTTCAGAATCTGCACACATTCTTCAACATCCATTTCTTTCAATATCCACCCTGCTGCAACTTCATTATCCAGCCATTCAGCTAATTCCATAGTCCACCTTGTCAGCAACCGCCACTGATCTTGGGAAGTGGCGGTATATAAAAGACTTACAAATAAAATACAAATAAATAAAATAAAAAACAGTCCAACTGGAACACATAATTCTTACAGATTGCCTGGTGCATGTTGAGCCAGGACTGTGTTACCTCTTTATTTTAATAAACATCTAGAAAGTTAGAGAATTATTCTTTTCTTTGAGCACATGAGCTGCTGACCCTCCATTTGCTCCTGGCTCCTGCTTGGGAGAGCTCTCTCATAGCTGAGGCTTGCAAACCTTGTACGCTCTTTCAGACATTCTTCTGTGCCTGTTTAGAATCTAGCTTGTATATTGTTCTGTCTATATTTCTGTTTTGTCCCTGTGTGTCTTATCTTCTTTACCAGTTCCTGATCTCTGCAGTGCTGTCTCCCTTCTCGATACTTTATTACCTCTGTTCTCTGACTAGTACTATCTAACCTGCAAATTTAGGAGTCCTTTTCTGTCTTTCTTTCTCTCTCCTCCATATTCCTCTACAATGCCTGTCTTGTAGGTATTTAAAGCCTTAAGTCTTTTTTACCTTGCTTGAGTTTTACTAGGACACTCCCGGTGGAATCTGCCTGCTTCCACTTACTTGTATATAGCACTTGCCCCACCCCTCCCCCTGCTGGGGCTTTGTTCAGAAGCTTTCTTCTCTGAGCATATGAGCTGCTGACCCTCCATTTGCTCCTGTTTCCTGCTTGGGAGAGCACTCTCACAGCTGAGGCTTGCAAATCTTGTATGCTCTATTCAGGCAGACATTCTTCTGTGCCTGTTTAGAATCTAGCTTGTTGTTTATTGTCCTGTCTATATTTCTGTTTTCTCACTGTGTGTCCTATGTTCTGTCTGTCCTTTCCCCAGACCCTTCCCTCTGCAATGCAGTATCCCTTCTCAATACTTTATTACCCATCCACCCACCCCTCAACCTACCCACACCTGACATTCTTTCATAGCCTTCCTCTGGTCATTGGCATAATTACTCAAGTGCATCTGAAGCCAAAAGGACTTTCTCCCCCCCTCTCCACCTGTATCTCATTTGATTTGCATTCTCTCCTCTTTCCCCTCGCCTATGGCTCCATATCACTTTGTGATCTTGATGTTAACTCTCCCTAATCTTTTCCGCTCATTCCCACAGCTCCATAGACCTACTTCTCGTTATCCTCTCCTTACTGTTCCCACCTCCCCTACCATTTTGACTTCTACCTTATGGCTTTTGCCACCGCCTTGTATCACAGTTTTGCCACCTTGAGATCATCAGAGATAATCACACCAAGGTCTTTCTCCTGAACCATGCACACCAACCTCTCGCCCCCTATCGCGTACATTTCCCTTGGATTTCTGCTACCCAAGTGCATGACACTGCACTTTTTTGCATTAAATCGTAGTTGCCAAGCATTAGACCATTCTCCCAGCTTTAGTAGATCTTTTCTCATGTTATCCACTCCCTCGGGGGAGTCCACTCTGTTGCAAATTTTTGTGTCATCTGCAAAAAGACAGACTTTTCCATTCAGTCCTTCAGCTATATCACTCACAAATACATTGAAAGTGCCGGGCCCAGGACCGAACCCTGGGGCACCCTGCTAATCACCTTCCTTTCATCCGAGTGAGCTCCATGTACCATCACTTTCTGTTGTCTGTCAGTCAACCAATTTCTAATCCAGTTTACCATCTTTGGACCCATCCCCAAGCTACTGAGTTTATTGACAAGCCTCCTATAAGGAACAGTATCAAAGGCTTTCCTGAAATCCAGGCAGATGACATCCATCGCATGCCCCTGATCTAGTTCCTTGGTCACCCAGTCAAAGAACTCAATCAGATTTGTTTGGCATGACCATCCTCCAGTAAAATCATGTTGCCTCGGATATTGCAACCTGTTGGTTTTGAGAAAGTTCACTATTTTATTTATTTATTTAATGGTATTTATATACCGCCTTCTCATTCAATCAAAGCGGTTTCCAGGGCAAACAATCAAGGGGGCAAATGCTTTCATGCAGTGGACAGAGTGGTGTGTATGTGTTGGCGGGGATGTGATTAGATTTGGTTTATCTACATAGTGCGCTATTATATATCATGAGCTATTATACAGTCTTATATACAGTCTTGGGGTGGAGGGGGGTGGTTGATGATCTGACTTGTATGCTGGTTCAGGGGGTATGTCCATAGGGTTTTCTTCAGCTGTTTTCAGAAGTCCTTGATTTCTGTGGTTAGTCTCAGATCATCTGGGAGGGAGTTCCATATGGATGGAGCAGCCAGGAAGATTGCTCGTTGTGCGGTGTCTTTGCGGGTCTTGGTGAAGTCTTTTGGGGTGTTAACCCGATATTTATTTATTTAATGGCTACTATTCGCTCTTTCAGGAGCGCCTCCATTACTTTTCCTGCCACCGAGGTAAGGCTCACGGGCTTGTAGTTTGACACTTCTTCCCTGTCCCCACTTTTGTATAGAGGTACTACATCAGCCATTCTCCAGCCCTGAGGAACTTCTCCTGTTTCCAAGGATCTGTTGAAGACATCCTTCAACGGTCCAGCAAGAACCTCTCTGAGTTCTTTCAGTATCCTGGGATGTATCCCATCCGGTCCCATGGCTGTGTCCACTCTTTAACATGGGTCTGCACAGCGCTGCACACACCTTGTAGTGCTATGCAAATGATAAGTAGTAGTACTAGTAGACTGGGGGGGGGGATATTCAAAGGCATTTACACAGTTAGCAGACTTGCAAACCATATAAATGCCGCTGAGCTGGATATTCTGCGGCACTAGCACAGATAATACAGCTGAATATCCGTGGGTGCTGTCGCTACATGCCCTGATGCTTAGTGCTTAGCAGTGGGGCATTCCAGGACGGAGCGGAAGGGGTGCACATTGCTAACCAGGCAGTGGCGATAATGAGCTGCTGCCTGGTTAGCGAGATACAGGCAAAGTGCAGCAAACGCTGGCCTTACGTTACCTGCATAAGCTAACTGGGAAGTGGCTCAATATAGCCACTGCCTGGTTAGTTTCTGGGCTCTGGGTGATTCTGGATATTCAATGCCGGTGGCCGGACTTCGGAAGTGATGGCTAGCTGCTTTACAAGCGCTACACTTCGCCACTGAATATCCCTTCCTGGGGCTTTTCTTGGATGTTAAATTGGTTTAACTGCCTGTGGAGTGTTATATTTGGAACACAACATGAAAAAAGGGCAGCAGAAAGATACTTAGGAATGATTTTGACAGGGTTAAGCTAGTGAAGAAATTGAAATTATAAGGGCTATGAAAATGCACTCTCTCTAAGGAAACACTTTTAAAAGAAATATAAATGTGGAGGAGTGGCCTAGTGGTTGGGGCAAGGTGCTTCAGGCTGGAAGGTCGGGGGTTCAAATCCCACTAGAGGACAGCAACCTTGGGCTGGAAGGACTGAGGTCCCACAGGTGCTCCTTGTGGTCTTGGGCAAGCCACTTAACCCTCCATAGCCCATGTTCCCTGTAAAATAGTTATCTCCAAGTTATAATGCCCTGTTCAATGTAATTTCAGTTTGTTCAATGTAAACTGCACTGATGAAGAATAGCACAGTATATAAGAGAATGTAAAATAAATAAATAAATGCTGGGAGTCTTCTTTCAGCAAGTTTGAAAGAGCATAGTGATTATCAGAGTTGCAATGTGTCAGAAAGCTTAAAACAAGTGGGTAAATATAAAAAACAAAAGGAAAAGGAACTTTTCTACGTTTTCGAGCCAGATCTTCAGTTGCTAACCCGGGCTGCTCCCCCTCCCCCGACTTCCTCTGTCCAGTGTAATCTGCTTGTAATAGAGTGCTTTAGTATACTGAAACTTTATGGAAGAGTCTAATATAAGTAATCTGACTGCTACAGAAAGCATCTGTACTAAAGTTGTACTAAAGTTTCATTATAGGGTTCACTGGAACAAATATCTGAATTTTCAAAGGAAACTGTTGCTAAGCATTCTGTTTTTGAAACTTGTTTTGCAAAGGTAGAATCACAGGTGGCTACTCTGCAATTGGCAGTTATCTTTCTCTGTGAAAGATAGCCTGGTGATTCGTGGTCAATAAGAAGTGATGAGAAATGCCTCTGGAGCAAAGAACTTATATTTTTTGAATTTTCAATGTATTCACTATCTTTCCCCTTTGATTCTGTTTCAGAAATATTTAAAAGAAGTGTAATCTTAACCTGAGATGGACTCCATCAACTTATCTAATATGTATTATTTACCTTGAGGGATGAAGACTGGATTGAAAGCGAGGAAGTCTTAGATCAAATGTCATCAGAAGACGGTTTAGATGTGTCTGCTTTTTGGAATCATCCTGTGATAATATTCCTACTCTGGCTACATTATTAGTCACATTCCAGTCTGAGTCTGAAAAGAAACTTATCCTAAGACTGTAGTTTTGTAAGAAGGATGAATTGTTTTGTTTTCCCTGATGTCTCCAGATGAAAAGGAGAGCTTTTTTAGCTAAAGCCTGGGGTTTTGGCATTTTTCCTTAAATTTCCTTGGTAATACAACAAGGAAATCATTACTTTTTTTTTATCCTACCCAACTGAAGCACTTTATTCAGGGCAAAAGTTCTTCATTTTTCTTGATTTGTGTATTTCTTTCTTGGGTTGGTTTAGCTCATGAGGATCATATGAAATTTAGGTTGGTGATTCCATCCATATTTCCTTGTTTTCTTTTACTTTATTATAACTTTTGTACTGTCTTATCTTTTTCTTTTATATATTTTGGCTCCATTGTTCCTCTTACTCCATTCCCACCCATCTATCTATTCCACCATTATCCCTTCCCTCTGTCATATCCTAAACCTATTGCTCTCCACTGCAATTGTTTCTGCAGCCTTCAAACATGCCATGTTTACACTCCTTCTCAAAAAACCTTCACTAGGTCCTATGGGCCCGATATTCAAAGGCATTTACATGGTTTACAAATATGTAAAACACAAAATACACACAATATGTTCTTAATCCAAAGAATAACTCAAAATACCACTAATGTCAATATTTCAAAAGTAACCTTACAAAATTTCCAAGGCAAAGTATTGATTAGCGGAATCTTTATCCCCTGAAGAAGCCTTTTTTGGTGAAACGAGAGCTTTCATTGGGATTATGATAAGAAATTCTCGATGTCAGTTTCCTGTTTCTGAGTATCTGCTCTTTTGCAGTAGAGCATTCACGGAACTGATGGCTTGCGGAGTTGATGAGATAAGTACTGGTTGACCTATACTGGACGTTTGCAATTCCTTTTGTCTAGGAGTTTTAAGCCTGTTCCTGTTTCGCTCTGTTCAGCTTTTACAATGTAATGACGCTTTTGTATGGTTTGTATGTCGTGAATGTGGATGATGTATGTATGCGGCAGATGGTATAGTGTGTGGTGTTCCCAGTAGTAATGATGTGGTTTTGAAATTAATAGTAAGTATTGAGTTTTGGTGAGACTGGTGGCCATTTGACCTATGATGTGAGCGTAAGCTATTCCCTATAGTGAGTAATTCACTAAATGTAGGGTTTCAGCCATCCTGAGGTCACTTTGCCTTGGAAATTTTGTAAGGTGACTTTTGAAATATTGACATTAGTGGTATTTTGAGTTATTCTTTGGATTAAGAGCATAGTGTGTGTATTTTGTGTTTGATATTTTGCTCTTGTACAGCTAGTATATAGTTTGTGTGTTTTACAAATATGTAAACCATATAAATGCCGCTTTGAGGGATATCCAGTGGCACTAACATGGTTAGTGCTGCTGAATATCCCCAATTAATGCCACTACATGCCCTGATGCTAACTGTGTAGCATTGGGGCATGTCATGGGCATTCCAGCATGGAGCAGAGTCGGCACCCATTGTTAAGCAGGCAGCGGCAATACTGCACCGCTACCTGCTTAGCGACTCGTGAATAAAAATAGGCACAGCAGAAACTGGCCTATCTTTTCCTGTGGGAGTTAACTGGGCAGCGGCTCAATATTGCTGCTGTCCGGTTAGCTTCTGAGTTAGCGGAGGCTGTGTGGCAAACCCAGATATTCAATACCAGTGGCCAGATATGGCCCCAGCATTTAATATCTGGGTTATCTCTTCAGCATCGGTGGATAGCCGCTGTAATTGCGCTAGCTGCTAGCACTGAATATCAGGACCTACCTGTCCTATTTATCGGCTCACCTCCCTCCTTCCATTTGCTTCTAAACTCCTCGAATGTGCGGTTCACCGCAGATCATACCAAAATCTGCAATAGAGTAGACACCCAGGGAGGAGTAGATAACATGAGGAGGGATCTAGTTAAGCTTGAGGAATGCTCAAGAATTTGGCAGCTGAGGTTTAATGCTAAAAAATGCAGGGTCATGGACTTGGGCTACAAAAATCCAAGGGAGTGGTACAGTGTAGGGTGTAAAGTACTTCTGTCCAAGAAAGAAGAGTGGGACCTGGGAGTGATTGTTTCAGATGATCTTAAAATGGCTAAACAGGTAGAAAAGATGACAGGAAAAGCCAGAAGGATGCTTGGGTGCATAGGGAGAGGAATGGCCATCAGAAAAAAGAAGATGAACGTGCCTCTGTATTGGTCTCTGGTGTGACCTCATTTGGAGTATTGTGTGCAATTCTGGAGACTGCACCTTCAAAAGGATATAAATAAGATGGAGTTGGTGGAGAGGTTGGCTACTAAAATGGTTAGTGGTCTTTGTTATAAAGGCATATGAGGATAGATTTAAAAATCCTAATATATATAAATTAGAGGAAAGGCCAGATAGAGGAAATATGATAGAGATGTTTAAATACCTCCATGGCATAAATGCACAAGAAGAGAGCCTCTTTTGACTGAAAGCAAGCTACGAGGGGACACAAGATGAGGGTGAAAAGGGATAGACTCAGGAGTAATATGCAGAAATATTTCTTTACGGAAACAATGGTAGATGCATGGAATAGTCTCCCAGTGGAGGAAGTAGAGATGAGGACAGTATCTGAATTCAAAAAAGTATGAGACCAACACAGAAGACCTCTAAAAGAGAAAAGGGGACTATATGGAAGGGCAGATTAGATAGGCCATGTGGTCTTTTTCTGCCGTCATGTTTCGATATTTCTATTGTTTGGACTTTCTGTCCTTTCAAGCCATTCTGGCTCTACTGCAATTTGATTTTTGTCCTCTACATTCTACAGAAACGGTTCTTGAAAAAGTCTTCAGTGAATTGTTCCTCACCAAATCAAAGGGCCTTTATTTGATTCTCATCCTTCTTGACTTTTCCTCTGCTTTTGACACTATTGATCATAACCTTCTTCTTCATACCTTGTTTCCCTTGCATTTAGCAGATGTTCTGTCCTGATTTTCTTCTTATCTCTCCCAACACACTTTAAATGTAAGTTCTGGTAGATCCTCCTCTACTTCCATCCCTCTTTCAGTTGGTGTATCTCAGGACTCTGTTTTGGGATCTCTTCTCTCTCTACACCCAGTCCATTGGTGCAATTATCTCCTCCCATGGTTTTCAGTATCATCTTTATGCTGGTGACTCTCAGATCTACCTCTCTGCATCTGAAATCTGTCCAAGAATCCAGGCCCATATCTCAGCCTACTTATCTGACATTGCTGCCTAGATGTCCAACTACCGTCTGAAATTGAACATAGCCAAGAGCAAACTCCTTATCATTCCCCTTAAATCCCCCTCCCACTTCCTCCTTCTCTATCTCTATGGATAACATTCAACTTCTTCCTGTTTCCTCAACTTGCAATCTTAGGGTAATCTTTTACTCTTCTCTGTCTTTCTCTGCACACATCCAACAGATAGATAAAACCTGCCATTTCTTTCTCTATAACATCAGCAAAATTTGTCCCTTCCTTTCTGAATACACTACTAAGACCCTTATCCACTCCTTTTAGTAATTTACTGACTAGACTATTGCAACCTCTTCCTTGCTGGTCACCTTCTGAATCATCTCTCCTCACTTCAATCTGCATGGCTCATCTTCTAACAGTCTCGGTGGACTAGATAGTCAAAGAGTTAACATGGCTAGCAGAGTTGCTAATTGCATAAATGATGGTGAATGGGATATTCATCGGCACTAACATGGTTAGTGGTGCTGAATATCTGCAGTTCCTGCCACTGTATGCAATGATGCTAGCTGGTTAGCATCAGGGCGCTACGGAAACATTCTGTGGTTTGGTACCCGGGAATAACTGGGCAGCAACTTAATATTACCACTGCCTGGTTATCCCTCAGTGGCAAAAGTTAGGCACAGAAAAGGCTGTCCTAACTTTTACCAGCGAAGCTATCCAGGCAACGGCTGAATATTGCCACTGCCTCGTCAGCTTTCAAGTTCTGCGGCTGACCCAGATATTCAATGCTCATGGCAAGATATGGTCTCGGCAATGAATATCCGGGTCTGATGTTCAGCACCAGTGGCCACCCGCTGAAGGAGTGCAGGTCACCACCACTGAATATCAGGCCTGGTATGCTCACATAACCCCTCTTATCAAGTCAGTTCACTAGCTCCCTATCTGTTTCTGCATTCAGTTCAAATTTTTCCTACTGACCTACATGTGCATTCATTCTGCAGTTCCTCATTACCTTTCCTCTCTTATCACTCGCCACAACCTGTGGCCGATCCCTTTTATTTGTGCCCTTCTCTGCCAATGCCAACTCCAGACTTCATTCATTCCACCTTGCAGCTTCATATGCATGGAACAAACTACCTGAGTTAGTACACCAGGCTCCAGTTCTGGTCCTATTTAAATCCAAGCTAAAAACCCACCTTTTTGAGGCTGCTTTTGGATCTTGATCCCTTTATTCTCCTGCTCATCACCTATCTGTATCATGCCAGTCTCATAGGTTGACCCTAGTTCCCAGCTGATTTGTGGTCTGTCTTGAATAGCTTGTATACTGTTACGAATAGGGACTTTCTCTTAATTGTACATGTATAGCACTGCATATGCTTTCTAGCATTTTACAAATAATAAGTAGTAGTTGATTTGTAGAGGTACAAGAAGAACAGAGACACATACTAGATAGTTCTAGTTTCAAATATGCATACAAGGCATAGGATTTTTATACACATGGCTGGATCTAGCTGTATGTTTACAATGCATATTTCAGGTCTGTGGAGGAATAGCCCAATGGTTAGAGCAGTGGGCTTAACAGATCAAATCCCACTGCTGCCTCTTTTGCTCTTCGGGTATGCACTTACCTTCCATTGCCTCAGTACAGATTGTAAGCCCTCTGGGGACAGAGAAATACCTACTGTACCTGAATGGGACTCGTCTTGAACTCTGTGAAAGTCATGAGATAAATCCACGTCCAATGTCCACTTCTAGGAGGAAAGTGCTCTTGATGTTGATGTAGTTGCTCATTGGTACTTGCAGCAAGTTTTGCTCATTTCAGTAACAGTGCATGTACTCCTTTGTCCAGGAAAACAAATCCTTCTCTAAGGCTAAGCTAACGTAACAATGTACCAGGGTGAGAACTTTAGCTAGAAAACAGACTTTGTGATGTTTGAATCCTAGGAGTTAATGCTGTTTTGGTTTGACAGGCTTTCTATAAATGGTGACATTTTATTTATCAGATAATATCCTATTCTTGACTCCTGCTAGACTAGTCCAGACAAATGGGTTTATTTATTTATTTATTTATTTGGTTACATTTTTATACCGCTCCTTCCAGCGATCAGGAGCGGTTTACATTAAACATTTAACTCAACCATAACAGTTACATATAACAGGCTTAAAACTATATACATCTAACAGGTTAATAACTATATACAAAACATGAGGTAGTAGAAGGAAAACCTTCAAACTATTTACAATGTGATATGGATCATATTCATTTCACTCTAATACAGAGTATTTTCATTTAGGTTCAAGGTGTAAGGAATTTATCTATCTGATTAGTAATTCGGTATTGTACTAAGGTGGGTGTGGGAGTGTGAGGGGGTGACATCGGGCTAGGTCGTATTGTAGCATTCTTGGAATAAGTATGCTTTTAGTTTTTTTCGGAAGGGTAGGAGGTCCTTGTTAGCCCTTAGTGTATCTGGAAGCTTATTCCATTGTATGGGGGCTATATATGTGAACGTTCTGTTGCTTGTGGTTGTTTTGACATAGTGTATGGTGTGTGGAACGTGTAGCGTGTTTAGGTTGGGCGTTCTTCTGTTCCTGTTAGGGGGTTATATTTTAATGAGTTTGGAGAGGTAAGATGGTGCAATGTTGTGGATTAGTTTGAATGTTGTTAGTATTATTTTATATCTTATGCGCGCTTGGATGGGAAGCCAGTGAAGTTCCATTAGAATAGGTGTGATGTGATCAGTGATCCGCACTTTCATTAATATTCGTGCTGTGACGTTCTGCGCCATTTGGAGTATGTTGAGCATTTTTTTAGGTAGTCCTTGGAGTATGCCATTGCACTAGTCCAGGTGGGGAGTTATGAGTACCTGGACTACGGTTCTGAAATCGGCTTGCTCTGTGATGTTACATAGTGGCTGTAAGATTCTTAGTTTGTGGAATATTGTTCTGTTTAGTAATCTTAGATGGGTTTCCATGTTAAGCATCTTGTCAAGAGTAACTCTTAGGTATTTTATTTCTTGTTTGATGTTGTATGAGTTATTGTTTAGTAGAATTGTGGAGGGAAGTTTGAATTCTGGGTTTTTAGAAATGAACATTACTTCTGTTTTCTTATGGTTGATGTTCATGTTATTTCTTTGCAGCCAAGTTTGAGTTTCTTTAAGGCAGACTTCTATGGAATCATATATTGGGTTGTCCATGTCCAGTTGAGTATACAGCATTATATCGTCTGCGTATAAATGGTAATTGAGTTTGTGCTTTTGGAATATTGCGCAAATAGGCCTTAAGTATAGGTTGAATAGGAGGGAGGATAACGCTGATCCTTGAGGTATTCCTTGTGTTTGTGGGAATGCATTAGATGTGTCCTGGTTAAAATCTACTTCTTGCACCCTGTTGGATATATAAGAGGAGAACCATTTTAGTGGTGTTCCTTTTATTCCCATGGATTCAAGTCTTGTGATAAGTGTCCTATGGTTTACTGTGTCGAAGGCCGCAGTGATGTCTATGAATATTAGTATAAACATTTTCTTGCAATTTTCAATACCTTTATATAGATTATCAAGTAGGACAAGTAGGAGTGTTTCTACTCCGTGGTATTGACGAAAACCATATTGTTGGTCATCGAGTGCATTTGTGGCATCTATATGGTCTTGTAAGTGGCGCTGGACTGTTTTTTCAATGGTTTTGGCTATAAAAGGGATACTTGAAATGGGCCTGAACGCAGAGGGGTCTTCTTTATTTAGTGTTTTGTTTTTTAGAATAGGTCGTATGAGGGATCTTTTGAGCTCAGTTGGCATAGTTCCTTGTTGCAGAGATTGATTTACTATATTTAGTATCAAGGGAGTAGTTTCTGTTTTTATTGCCTTGATCCAGGCTACTGGACAGGGATCTAGGGGAGATGTGGTAGTGTTTAAGTTTGTGATTATGTTTAGTATTTGCCTTAGGTCAATAGTATGGAAGGTATTCCACTCTTCTGCGGAGTCCAAAGGCACTGGTGTCAGATGGAAGGCATTGTTAGCTATTGGTTTTTGAGAGGCGTTTGGTCCTATGGGGTTTAGTTTGCTGGCATAATAGTCAGCTAGTGTTGTGTTCCCCTATCAGCAGATTGATAGAGAGAAAGAACCAATGAAAAGCCCAGGCTTCAATGACATCACTCCCATGCCTCTATTCATCTCAGCCACCAGAGGGCTCTTTAGTATCCATCCCAAAGCATATGGGAGCACATGGCAAGCCTCACACAAACTCAATGTGGGCAACAATGAGAGATCAAACAGAAGAGAATTATGTACAGGAAAGCATGACCAGAAGACAGTCAGTAGAATATGGACCTGCAGATCCAAGCATATACATCTTAGTGGACCTGAAGGTACTACTGCAGAAGAACAGAGCAAACTGATCTAGGGGCAGACCCTGGACTAGTCTAGCAGGACTTAAGGAATAGAAATTATCTGGTAAGTAAAATGTCGTGCTAGATCAGTCCAGACAAGTGGGACATACCAAAGCTATGCTTCCACTGGACGGGAAGAAGACACAACAACTTGCAAAACCTTGGTGCCAAATACTGTGTCCGCCTGCACATAGACATTCAAGCGGTAATGCTTGACAAACGTGGAAGGTGATGCCCATATTGCTGCCTGACAAATGTCTGCAGAGACTACTGAGCTCCACTCCATCCACAAGGATGCCCGGAGGACTAAGGCAACTGCCCGGAGCTCCAGGAGGTTGATCTGCTGGAGGCTGTTCGCCGGCAACCAACTGCCCTGAGTGTGGAAGTCACAGCAATGGGCTCCCCACCCCAAATTTGAGACATCCATCATGAGGATTCTCTGCAGTGTGGGGATCAGGAAAGGCATCCCTGCCAGTAGATGCAGAAGGTGCTGCCACCAGCCCAGAGAGTCGGCCAAGGGATGTCTTTCAGGCACCCTATGGCCTGTGATGACTGAGAGCAGAGTTCCCACTGGGCCTCCCGCATCTGCAGGTGGGCATCTGGGGTGACGTGCACTGTGGACGCCATGTGTCCCAGCAGACGTAGCTGTGTCGGGGCAGATGCCAAATGACAGCGCTGGGTGCCTTCTGTGAGCACCTGGAGGCACAGAGCTCTGTCCCTTGGAAAAAATGCTCTGGCCCGAATTGTGTCCAGTGGCACCCCTATGAACTCCAGGTTTTCAGCTGGCTGGAGATGAGACTTTGAGTAGTTGACTATGAACCCAAGTGTTCTAGGACAAGAATTGTGCAGCCCATTGCTTGTTGCATTTTGGTGGTGGTGTTGCCCTTTACCAACCAGTCATCCAGATAGGGGAAGATGAGGACCCCCCCCAGAGCCTGAAGTGGGCCGCAACTACCGTCAGGCACTTGGTGAATACCCGTGGGGCGGCAACCAGCCCGAAGGGAAGCACTCTGAATTGGTAATGACTTCTGCCCATCATGAAGTGAAAGTACTGCCTTTGGAGGGGGTGGATAAGGATGTGTATATGCATCCTTTAAGTCCAAGGAGCATAGCCAGACTCCCTGCTGGAAGTATGACAGTAATGTTCCAAGGGAGAACATCTTGAACTTCTCCGTCACCAGGAACCTGTTGAGGTCCTGCAGGTCTAGGATGTGATGAAACCCTCCAGTCCTTTTGGAGGTAAGGAAATAGCAGGAGTAGAACCCCCTGCCTCTGACGTGGGCTGAGACCGGCTCTACTGCCATGCTTGTTAGAAGGTCTGTGAGTTCCTGCTGGAGTAGGGCCTGTGAAGTGGAGTCATGGGGAGTTTTCTCGAGAAATTTGGTGTAGGGAGTCAGACCCAAGCCAGGATAGTGCTCCTGTAGCAAGGCCTGTGATGCAGGTCTAGATACAGGCTTGTTTAGGCTCTTGACCATTGTTAGGCCAAAAGAAGAATCAGGGGGAAGGAAAGGAATGAGCTGCTGAGTAGAGCATGAGAAATTCTGGGAGTAGAATGGTACGGAATGTTGCTGATATGATGTGTATCTGCTAAGCAAACCAAATAACACAAATGAAACAAAAAGGGGGAACCAGGAAGTAAGATTTAATTAGGCACTGGCCTTGGGAAGGTAAGATTGTGTGTCCATGCTAGCTTGAACCTTGGAAAATGTAAAAATGTGCCAATATTGCATAGAAAAAAGTATTGCTGAAAATCAGCTGCATGAAAAGAAATAACCTTTTTGATCACATCAGCCTTACAGAACACTGTATAAAAAAGGACCAGGACAGAGGAGAAAGTGGGGAGTTTATTCAGCCCTGCCTCTCACCTTGATGACACCCTCTCTCTTCACCCCCGTCAATCTGTTTTCCATCCTGGTCACCGCACAGAATCTATTCTCCTATCTATCCTGAACAAACTCCATTCTGCGCACGATCATGGTTCCATTTCTATTGCAGCCTCCCTTGACCTGTCCTTCGCGTTTGATCTTGTCGATCACCATACACCACTCATTTGTCTTCGTGATGTGGTACAATTACAGACACAGGAATATTTAGACTCATCTTACCCACTTGATGAGCAACAATATGGATTTCGGCCCCGACGCGGAGTTGAGACACTCCTAACAGTTTTAATTGATGCTCTCCTAAGAGGGACTGACAATCATAAACAGGCTTTCATCCTCCTATACATTGATATATCAGCAGCTTTTGATAGTGTACATCACACAATAATGCTCAACAACCTGAGACAAATAGGCATAAACTCTACAGTACATAAATGGTTCACCTCCTATTTAAATAATAGAACGCAAAATGTAAGAATAGGTAATCAAACTTCCACTATATATAAACAAGAAATTGGTTTACCACAAGGCTCAGCGTTATCAGCCCTACTTTTTAATATTTACATAAAACCGGTCTGCAACATCTTTAAAAAGTTTGGAGTACAATATCACCTTTACGCAGATGATATTATGATGTACATTCCATTTACAATCCCTAATCTACCGTTACAACTCCTATCAGAATGCTATAATGAAATCACAACTTGGCTAAAAGCTCAAAACCTCCACATAAATCATGCTAAAACTGAAGTTCTAATAGTAACAAAAAATCAAGCATATATCCCTCCAACCCACATAACACTACAAAACCAAGAAATTAAAATAAAAAACGAAATAAGATATCTAGGTGTTATACTAGACAGCACAGTTACTAACCTGTAACAGGTGATCTCCGGAACAGCAGGAATTAGTCTTCACATATGGGAGACGTTGCCGACGGAGCCCGCACGGGAATGCTCTCCAGCATCCAATCAGAAAGCCTTTGGGAGCATCCCCCGCGCCTGCGCGGTGGCTTCCCGCCCTTCCTACTGCCTCTCCCCAGTTGAGTTTCATAGCTGAGCCAGAAGGAGAGGAGAGGAAGAAATAGAGAGAAAGAGATACAACTCCTAGGGGAGGTGGGCGGGTTGTGAAGACTAATTCCTGCTGTTCCGGAGATCACCTGTTACAGGTAAGTAACTGTGCTATCTCCAGGAACAAGCAGGAATGAGTCTTCACATATGGGGACTCCCTAGTTGAGGATGCCCAGGGGAGATCCCGTAAGCCCGGCCCAGGACGGGATGGCACTTGCCCAACCTGAATCCCCGGCATCCCCCGAGTGATGGAGGGTAGGAGTTGAGAAAAGAGGAACAGCAAACCCCAAAGACTACAGGGAGAGTAGTCATTAGAATGCATGGAAGCATCATTAAGTTTTTAATGAATTAATGAATTAATGACTTAGTACCATGTAGAGCTTACCTACTGAGTTGTAGGAAGTAGGACTGTGATGGAGGTACTGTAGACGCAGTAGCGAGGTCTTCAAGGGAACTTCACCGCAGCGAGGAGGAAGTTCCAAATCCGGAAGGCCAGGAGATCCAGGAGTCAGCTTGGTCAGGAGAAGGACGGCAGGTCTTCAAGGAAGCTTTATGCAAAGCTGAGCACTCCCTTAGGAGCAGAGTCCATAACTCAGAGGACTAACAGTAGAAGACTGGCCGATCTGGATAGCCTATTCCGAGAGAGAGTAGGGGTGTACCCCGGAGCAGAAGGAGTACACAGCCTGCCCTAGCGAAGAGATAGGGAGACAAGGGTCTGAACCTCCGGGAGGAGGGCATAACTGAAAATAGAAGCTGTTGACTTCACAGCAGTAGAGTACAACCAGTCCGAGGGCCGATCTAAGGAATAGGCAGGCGGACTTGCCGGACCCCGGAGGGGGGGGGGGGGGCGTGAGTACCGACCATTGGGAAAAAAATAGGCGGCAGAACACAGGCACTGTGGGCATCCCCCAAAATGCGCCTATCGAGCAGGTGATATCTGGCATATCTAGGCCGGTGGGCATGGAGAACGCCCCACCCCGGCACTAACGCAAGTACGCCGAGGAACCTACCTCCATGAGCATAACACTGGTAAGGCGGACCTGCCAGTGATCCACAGAACGTCCACCTGGGGAGGTGGCGTCAAGATCCGTCCGGGAGAGGGATCTATTCCGGTGGAACAAGGGCAGATCGGCGAATGAACAGCACGGTAGCGTGAAGGACAGAGGATAGCATCAGTCCGGAAGAACACACCAGGGGCTTGAGGCCCTATAGGTGTCCTCAGGACCTGCATGCAGAAACTCGCCCCCCGCACTAATCGGGGGACAGGAGGGCATAATCCCTGGTAAGCTTTGGGGAACAATAGCGGCTGGAAGGAAAATTCCGGTACGGAAGCAATCAGCAGGGGAATACTGGCCGAGAAGGGTTCGGGGACGTACCTAAGGGTAAGCCAGTTGACTGTGGGCCAGAGCTATCATGGAGTAGAGGTGGTCTCCCTCTACCAACGGAAGGAGAGTACCTGAACCCTTGGATAAGCCCCCGAACCATTTGCCCTACTGAACGAGCCCCAGAGTAGAGCTCAATTGTAAACTTCTGGTAAAAAGGTAAATTGCAGGCAGCCGCCCACCAGAGCCTAAAACTGCTTGGTATGAGAGTTCTGGCGCGGGCCCGGGGACTTCAACCCAGGGCGAGGGGTCCCTTGCTTGGGCGCACCTGGCGGGTGGGCGGAGGGGTGACATTTCCTCTTCCTAGGGAAGGAGGGCCTGGTGAGGCGCGCACCACCGCCGGGGGAAGCCGGGCCCTAGGATGGCTTCTAACGCTGGGAAGGTTAGCGAAGCACTGCGCGACCTGACGTAAGGCTTCGCTATTGAAGAAGTGATCTCCGTCACAGGGAGAATTACCCAGGTTATGCTGTGCCCGTCTACACAACTCGGACGCCTGCAACCATGCTGTACGGCGTGCTCTAATGGCAACAGCAGAGCATCTGCTGACCGACAGGAAGGAGTCTAGAGAAGCACGAGAAAGGAACCCAGAGATATTCCTGCAGTGATAAAGAAGCAAGGAATATTCAAAGGCCTTGGTTGCAGACAAGAAGGGAGACAACAGAGATAATCCTATGAAATATAATATGAATAATATGAAATAATCCTGGACGCCAGCATAGACGTTTGGAAGGTTTGACGTCCTAGGGTATCTAGCGTCTTCGAGGCGCGGCCTGGAGGACGAGAAGAATGCTTTTCCTTGCTTCCGGCCTTCCTCAGCGCCGATTCCACCACCATAGAACGATGTGGAAGCTGGTGCTGTCGAAACCCCGGGGAGGGAGGCACCCGATACAGACCATGCATCGCAGTCGACGGTGCCGGAACCCTCAAAGGCGACCGCCAAGCCCCCAGCAGGAGATCCTGCAGGGAGGGATGCAGAGGAAGCATCACGGCGGCCTGTTCCGCAGGGCCTGGAGTGAGGTCCGGGATAGGGATGGCCAGCAAGTCCGCCATGTCAAGGAGGAAATTCTGAAAAGACGGCTCTCCCGGAGGGGCTATGCCATGGGAGGCGGTGGCGGGAGAGGCCGCCAGGGCACCGAGAAGCCTCTCGGGCTGATGCCCGCTGTGCAGAGGAGGAGACCAACAGCCCCGGACCGGGGTGGTCAACAAGGCGTCGTCGGCTCCTGGAATTGATTCCAAGCTAGGCATCGAAGGGGTCGATGGCACCGACGGAGCTGCCGGAATCGGCCTCGGCCCCGAACCCGGGGGCGGCGCTGCCCCCCGGCAACTGAAGCGGTTCCGTGGCAGCCGGAGGGCAGTGGCCAACGATCTCCGCTCTGCGTCGCGGGAGGGGACAGGGGCCGATCCCGAGACGTGTCGTGGCCAAGTCTTCGAGGCTGGATACCGATTCCAGGCTGGGCATCGAACCGAGCGATGAGATCGACTCCCTTCTAGAGGGCCCCGGCGGGGGCGGCCACGCCGGCGGTGCTGATCCCGGGGAGCGGGTCGGAACCGCATCGATCGCCTTCACGAGCATCAAGGGCCCCCGAGGGCGAAGTTCAGTGGAGAGGGGCCCATCCGACGCCAGCGCCGATGTCGGGCGGCGGGCACTGCCCAATGCCGGGCCCCCTCTCGAGCCCGCCTGACCCGGAGGGAAATCCTTCCGGGGCATACGACCCGTCCCGGAGGGTACCCAGGTCGCCCGACGACGAGCCCCTGCGGGAAGGGAGGTGCAAAACTCCTGTGCCGACGCCGGGGTACCGTTGCGGGACGGTGCGGATCCAGGCTGGATCGAAGCGATCGAAGACCCTAGGGCCCCCTTTCTCGGAAAGGGCGGGGCCCTCGACGGCCGCGACGATGCCGGGGGGTCGCCCGTCTGGGGCTGATCGACATACCCCGAGGCTCCCGGGGAAGGCCGACGGTTGTCCCTGGCACTTGATGCCCCTGCTGTCTCTGGCGGAGCAGTGCCGCACAAACCCGGTACCACCCTCGCGCAGGGCTGGGGTACCGGCAACCCAGGGCGGGTCGAAGCGACCGGCCCCGAAGGGAGCGAGGCCAGATGACCATCCCCGGCGAAGAGTGGAACCATCGACGCCGACACGCCCGAAGCGGGTACCACCTCCGCGCATGGCCTGAGCGTAGGGCCGCCAGACTGTGTCGAGTCGGTCGGCCCTAGAGCTGCCGAGGGCAGCGTCAGGTGATCCTTGGTGGGGAGCAGGTCACTCGACACCGACGCCGACGGGTCAGCACCGCCGGAAGCGGATACCACCCCCATAGGAACACCATACCGGCAGGAGTCGGTCGGCCCCGGAGGCGCCGAGGACCGCGGCTGACAGCCCCCGGTGAGGAGCGGAACGCTCGACACCGATGCCGACGGGTCGGCACCGCCCGAAGCGGATACCACCCCCGCGCATGGCAGGGATGAAGGAACGCCAGACTGGACCGATTCGATCGGCCCCGGACGATCCTCGGTGAGGAGCGGGACGCTCGACACCGACACCGATGCCGAGGGGTCTGCACCGCTCGAAGCGGATACCTCCCTCGAGCATGGCTTGGATATAGGGAGGTCAGACTCGGTCGAGTCAATCGGCCCCGGAGGCACCGAGGACACCAGCTGACAATCTCTGGCGAAGAGTGGAACACTCGATGCCGGTGCCGATGCTGGGGAATCGGCACCGCTCGAAGCGGGTACCTCCCTCGAGCACGGCTCGGGAATGTTCTGTGAGGAGCGAACCCCAGGAACATCCCGAAACCCCGTAAATGCTTTGGAGCCCGAGGACTCCCGCCGGGGTATAGTAGCCAAGGGGGACTTGAGGGTTTGGCCGGAGCCGTCACCATGCCGTGCATGAGACTCGCCCCTCAAGACTTGGCTAGTCTTAACAGACTGTTGCATGGTTACCTGATCCTGGAGAGAAGAAAAACCCGATGACCGCGCCTTGGGCGTGAAAACGTCATCGAGGGATACCCGAAAAAGGGAAGGTCTTCTCCCGACACTGTAGCCCGGAGGACCCGGGGGGAAAGGGTCAGGCCCCAAACAAGAGAGGCACCAGGCTTTGGAGTCCATGTGGAAAACTAAGTCCCTGCAGTGAGGGCACTTCTGGGGCTCCATGCTGTAAGCCCGGTAGGCCTCGGCGCCCAGAGGGAAAAAAAAAAAGGTCCCGCTAGGCGACGAAAAATAAGTGAGAAAAGAAAAACAAAAGGGGCACAGAGGTGCCGCTGTTGGCGGGAAAAGCCGCGACTACAGAAACAAGAAAAGAAAAGAAAAAAGGTGAAAAGTTCTGCGGTGGCAGGAGGGTCGTCCTGCCTGCTCCGCGGAAAATGAAAAACTGGGGAGAGGCAGTAGGAAGGGCGGGAAGCCACCGCGCAGGCGCGGGGGATGCTCCCAAAGGCTTTCTGATTGGATGCTTAGGAGCATTCCCGTGCGGGCTCCGTTGGCGACGTCTCCCATATGTGAAGACTCATTCCTGCTTGTTCCTGGAGATACACACCTTACAATGGAAACCCACATCAGAAATACTATAAAGAAAATTTATTTCAAGCTCAAAATCCTCAAACAACTACGCCCTCTAGTATTTTTACAAGATTTTTTTAATATAATCCAGGCTGCCATAACCCCTCACTTTGATTTTGCCAACCTAATACTAATGGGTATATCAAAACAAAACATTAAAAGAATTCAACTAGCACAAAATGCAGCAGCTAGAATCATATTGAAAGTAAACTCACTCCAACACATAACACCAATACTAGCATCCCTTCACTGGTTACCAATACAAAGCAGGATAATATACAAAACAATAATAACCACATTCAAAGCCTTAAATGATATGATTCCAACCACACTATGTAATCTAATATGCAAAGAACCTTCTAAGCCCACTCACAGAAAAGGACAATTAAACAAACTAAAGATTCCAAAAGATTTCATAAAAGCACATAAATTAACAAACAATAGAGCCTTTTCACACATAGCTCCAACTATTTGGAATTCCCTCCCAGAGGATCTACGAACACTAACCGAGATCATGGAATTCCGTAAAAAATTGAAAACTTATCTATTTACCAAACACTACAACAACATAGATAACCCTTCACTCGATTTAGATAAAGGCTAAACAGGTACCTGACTGTATCAAATAAAAACCCTTTCACTCAAACGGATAACATACATAGTTGAAATTATATGATGATCCAATGTACTAATACTTCCAAATGTATATAGTTTTATTCTGTTCTGTATTACCTTACGCTGTTTAGATAATACATTCTGTTTAGTTATTACTATGTTCTATATTTACATATGCTGTTTAGTTAATACTTTGTTTATTATAAGACGTTTAATACATTCTGTTTAGTTAATTACTCTGTTCTATATTTACATATGCTGTTTAGTTAATACATTGTTTGTTTATTATAAGACGTTCCATGTAAAACAAACCTTGCTTTGTTAATTGTTGTTTATTGTGAACCGCAACTGATCTCTGGAAGATGCGGTATATAAATGAATGTTAAATAAATAAATAAAATAAGATCTCAGGTTCTGTTCTTCTCTGGTTCCGTTCCTTCCTGACCAGCAGATCGTTCTCAGTTCTCTCATCCTCACCTACTCATCCGCTCACTTGTGGTGTTCCTCAAGGTTCTGTCTTAGCTCCCCTCCTGTTCAATGTTTTTCTAGCTCCCCTCACTCTCCTATTACTACGCAGATGACGTTTTCCTCCTCCATCACACTGACCCTATCTCACCGGATCTCTCCCCACTTAATTCCTGTTTTCCTCCATTGGTTCATGGATGTCCACTAACTTCCTCCTCGTCAACCTATCCAAAACTATGGCCATTTGGTTCACGTTTGATGGCCCCATTCCCTCTACCTCTCCCCTGCTTTCTCCCTCCCCCACCCCTGTCATTCCCTCCCTTCGCTACCTCGGTGTAACCTTGGATATCATTTCAAGAACACATTTCTCCCGTGGTCCAGCATTCTTTTTTCCTCCCTAAGACATATCCATGCTGTCCATCCTTTTCTCCCTGTTTCCTCCCTGACCACTATGCTCATCTCCCTTGTTCTGTCCCATTTAGATTATTGCAACATCTCTTTTGCCGGACTCCCCCAGTACCAATTGCGCAGGCTAGAGTTCATCCAAAATACTGCTACTCATTTCGATCACATCACATCACTGCCCTCCTTATCAGTCTTCACTGGCTTCCCATATCCTTTCGGATCCAGTTTAAAATACTCACCTTTGTCCATAAGGTCATCCACACTGGTGTCCCCCACTACCTCTCTGACTTGATTCACCTTCACACACCCCAGCGTTCTCTCAGATCCATTTATGCTAACTGTATGTTCCTCACTCCCCTCTCCTTCCTCTGCCCACCTAGAATCCACTCACTCCACTGCCTTTTTCTTCCTTGGCCCCAAACTCTGTAATTTGCTCCCCCCCCCCCCGCCCTCCACCTCGAACCCTCCTTCACCAGATTCAAGGCTGGTCTAAAGACCCATCTCTTCTGTGCCGCCTTTGACCTGTCACCTCCCTCCTCCCCTCCCCCTCCAGCCCCCCTTAGCCTCCTGCATAGTTTGTTTTCCTCTGTTAGTCTGTTCCTCTGAGTCCCATGCTTATCTTTTGCTTATTCTTTATCTTCGGCTCTATCCCTTTTCTACTGTACCAGTGGAGTTCTGTTTCCTTTTCTTCAGCCAACTGTTTTATTTAGTATATTGTAAACCGCTCTGGTGCTTCGGTGTAGGAGGTATATAAATTAACGAATAAAGATAAAGATAAAGATTGTGCGAGAATGTTGTTCGCACAGGGCCCCGTGTGAACTTCATTCTCACATGGTGTTCTTTGCAATATCGGCTTCAGAGGGAGCCGGAGAGGCCTACCCGAGGTCCCGGCTCACCTATGCACAGCCACCAGCGTGAAGAGCAGCGTTTTCCCTCATGTTGGCAGTTGTGTTCTTGTGAAGTGCACTGAATACCGGAAAAGGTTAAAGGGCATTTCCCAGCACTCGTACGCCTTACGAGGACACAGCTGCCAGCATGAGGGAAAACGCCACACTTCATGCTGTGCAGAGGTGAGCCAGGGCCTCAGGCGGGCCTCCATGGCTCCCTCTGAAGCAGGCATTGCAAAGAACGCTATGTGAGAAAGAAGTTTGCATGTGGCCCCCTGAAGCGCGGGGTCCTGTGCGAACAGCATTCTGACACAATGGACGGGCCGGCCCTGATTAAGAGGCATGTTTACTAAAAGTTAGTGCATGTTAACATTATGCAAATATTTATGCAAATGAGGATCATTATGCACGTGAGGCTCCACAATGAGTCACTGCACATGGCTCCATACCTCCTTAGGCCACCACTGGACAGTGTACTGAATTGCCTCATTAATCTTTCTCTTCTGTCTATTCCCTATACTATAGCTACCTTGTACCTGTAAGTAACCATATTAGAGAATTTATGTGAAGAAAAGGGTATCCCATAATAAACTACTACTGAGCATTTGTATAGTGCTACAAGTTGTACGCAGCGCTGCACAGACATGTAAGAGACAGTCCCTGCTCATCAGAGCTTACAATCTAGTCGACAGACAACACAGAGGGTGTAAGCAGGGATAAAGCAAGGGAGAAAGAAAAGAAAAAGGAGATCAGGTGAGTCAAGATCCAAAGGAGCAGTGAAGAGGTGAGTTTTCAGCCTGGATTTAAAGAGGGTTAGAGAAAGGTAAAGATTTTTTGAGTATTGCTGAGAAACTGGTTTCTGTGTAATTCCTCCATGTAATGTGAGATAATGGCCCTTGCGACCCATTAGGCCCCTTACAATGGTGGGGGAGTCTGTGCAGGCCCCCACCCCAGCTGGGAAGAATGGCAGGGGTGCCTCCCTAACCACCTAGAGGGCCCACACATCGGTGGTGATGGCCGGCCACTGGTGGGCATACTGCACCAGATGACCCCCCTCTCCCGTGTGTTACAGGGCTGTGCCTCCTGAGGGAAGAGAGGCTATGCCCAAGGAGTCAAAACCTCCCAACAAGTTGCACCAGGGGTGCTGCCTAGGACTTGGGAGTCTTAGACTTATGTGGGCCATGCCCCTGTCCCCTGGCCTGCTGGCCCTATTAGGGAGCCCGGAAGGCTGGGTACTGGGGGTAGTTTCTATAAACCTTCCTCTTCTTTGGGAATGAGGACTTTCTATCCAAAGTCTTCCTTCGGGAAGGGACTGTGGTCTTTTTGGAGAGCCTGGTCCATGTCAAGTACGCAGTCTCCAACTCAGCGGCCTTATCCTTCATGGGTTTGCCAAAGAGGTTCTCTCCTTGGCAGGGGACATTGACTAGCTTATCCTGCACCCACTGCTCAGGTTGGATGACTGTAGACAGGTATAGCGTCGGGCACTACAAAATACATAATAAAAAGCCCATAGGGCTTGCACATAGGTATACACATAGAGGAACGTTTTGCTAAAGTACAGTAAGTTTTCACACTTAATCTGCTTTAACAGCAAAAATTAATCTGTGGTAAGCGCAAAGGCCGTGCACTGTTAGCAGTATGCCCAGTATATCCCCTTCAGTTACTGCACTGAAAAGTTCTTTCCTATGTGGTTTTTTTTTTTTTTCAAGTTTTTATTTATTTATAAAGAAACGTACAATTAAAAAAAAAACATTCCAAAGGGGGCGGGAAATCCCCACCCACACTTTTACAGCAACAACTGAAGAAATCACATGTATTAGCTCACATCTAGGAGGAGTACAATATCAAATTAAGTAAATAACCACCATCCCTAAACAGACCTGGTAAACCCAACTAGGGGGAAATAGAACATACTATAACGAAATAAGTCAAATTACATAACAGGTCCTAGCCTTTCCCCTCTAAAAACTCCGCAAGTTGCACAACTTCCTGAAAAATGTAACGAGTACCCTGATAAATAATGTGGCACCGACATGGAAATTTCAAGTAAAACAAAGCACCCAGGGCCAAAACACGAGGGCGAATTTCCAAAAAGGCCTTCCGCCTCCGTTGTGTAGCCCTGGAGACATCAGGGAAAATCTGAATAGTGGAGCCACAAAATTTCTCAGATTTTTTCTTGAAGTATGCGCGGAAAATTTTCTGTCTATCTAAATCAGAAACTAAGGTAATAAGTAACGTGGCCCTAGTGGGAATCTCGTCCTGAGACGATTCCAAAAAATCAGAAATATTTAAAGAAGCGGGACTATGGGACTCACCAACAACTCCTACTTGAGGCACAGCTTGATAAGCTGTGTCCCTAGAGGAAAGATAATAAATATTAGAAAGGGAAACAGCATCCACATCAGAAATCAGTAGAATTTCCTTTAAATACTTATGAAATAACATCAAAGGTGATAGGTAATGAGTCTTGGGAAAGTTCAGAAGACGAAGGTTCCTGGAACGAAATGAGTTCTCAAGAACCTCGTGTTGTGAACGTAATGAGACAACATCTTGAACTAGGGAAGTTGTAACAGGCTGTTGAGCAATAAAGCGAGTCTCAATAGAGTCAACGCTTTTCTCAACAGCAGCTAAACGGGATTCCTGATTTGAAATTTTAACAACAGTTTCTTTCGTAAATGTTGAGATCCTTTGAAGAGAGGAGTCCAATGCTAACTCCATTCTAGACATCATAGACCATAAATCTTTTAAAGAAACCTCTTCAGGAATATCACGAGGTTCCCCAGCACCCACAAATGAAAGCACAGATGGCAAAGAAGGAGGCAATAAATCATTAACAGAATCCATTACAGAGTCCAAACGTAGAAATGAGGAAGAAAGGTTAGGGTCCCCATTATTATTAAGAACCTTTTCAGATAAAGTAGATAAAGAAGCAATCTTATCACCCTTCGTCGGGGATATGTCCGCAACCGGAGAAGACTCAGAAACCACAGTACTCACTGTCGACCTTTCACCGGGGGAGGTGTCCAATGCAGCAGTTTTAGGCAACACCTGACCAACGGAGACATGTGCATCCATGGGTCCAATAGTTTTTACCGCCTTCGGTGGGGCCACTGAAAGCGTGCGTTTCTTTCTCTTCCCCATTCACGGAACTGCAGCACCAAGTTGCACCGAAGGGGCGCCCCCTTTGGCGCCCCTTCGGGCACGCGCCACGGGCACGCGCCCGCTTCGCGTCCCGCGTCGGAGGCCAGCTGAAATAGCCCCGTTCAGCCCAAAAGCCCCAATCAGAGCAGTGGAGGCGGGACCAGGTCACAGGTAGGAAAATAGCAGCAGGAAACCTTGAAACTCCTCAGCGTCCCGCGTCGGAGGCCAGCTGAAATAGCCCCGTTCAGCCCAAAAGCCCCAATCAGAGCAGTGGAGGCGGGACCAGGTCACAGGTAGGAAAATAGCAGCAGGAAACCTTGAAACTCCTCAGCGTCCCGCGTCGGAGGCCAGCTGAAATAGCCCCGTTCAGCCCAAAAGCCCCAATCAGAGCAGTGGAGGCGGGACCAGGTCACAGGTAGGAAAATAGCAGCAGGAAACCTTGAAACTCCTCAGCGTCCCGCGTCGGAGGCCAGCTGAAATAGCCCCGTTCAGCCCAAAAGCCCCAATCAGAGCAGTGGAGGCGGGACCAGGTCACAGGTAGGAAAATAGCAGCAGGAAACCTTGAAACTCCTCAGCGTCCCGCGTCGGAGGCCAGCTGAAATAGCCCCGTTCAGCCCAAAAGCCCCAATCAGAGCAGTGGAGGCGGGACCAGGTCACAGGTAGGAAAATAGCAGCAGGAAACCTTGAAACTCCTCAGCGTCCCGCGTCGGAGGCCAGCTGAAATAGCCCCGTTCAGCCCAAAAGCCCCAATCAGAGCAGTGGAGGCGGGACCAGGTCACAGGTAGGAAAATAGCAGCAGGAAACCTTGAAACTCCTATGTGTTAAGCTAATTCATAATTAGCGCCGATACACTTAGGGGCTGGTTCTATATAGGGCATGTGCTTATGCCACATGAATCAGCATTTACACATGTGCTTTGCAAGGTTACTATTCTGAAAGCGCGCGTGTAAGTATCACCATGCATGAATTCCATAGGGGTGTGCACGGATACAGTGCTTGAGCAGAGAGTAGGTGGAGCCCAAATCTATGCATGTAAGTTTTAGAATACTATGTCTTCTGCATGTCACACTGCTGATCTAGGCATGGGCAGGCATAACTGGCATGCCTATTATTTATTTATTTGAAGAGTTTATATACGGCATTTCCAAGGATCAACATGGTTTACAGATAACAGAACATAACCTTACATGGAACACATTAACATTACAAGGAACAACGAACAAAACAAATAACCATAACCTTGCAATAATCATAAAATTTCAAAATATTTACATGTGAGAATTCTTATTGGAGGTTTACAGGGAAACTGTCATGTTAGAAAGTAGACTATGATATTAGACCGTAGAGCGGGCAATAGCAGGAATTAGGGTGAGATGGTTCATTTATCCTGTGGGATATCCTGTGATATCCTGGAAGTGAATTTGGAACAGACGGCCTAGACTTGGGCGCATCCATACACCCCTATTCCATAAAGTAAAGCCCAGATGTGGCTTAATTTATAAAACAGGCCAGAAATATGCATGGGGCAACACACTTTGCTTGCATGCAAGATTATAGAATTACCCTCCACAGGCCTCCTCTTGAGGAGACAGTAAGTGCACTAGCAATAAAGTGCACAAGTGCCGGCCTCAGATAATTACTATGTGCTAACAGCAATGTGCTCTCTGCCCAGTCCCACCCCATACTGCACTAAGTAGTTAACATGGGAATTTTAGCATGTGATAGCCATTAGCATGGGCCTGCCACTAATAGTTTGCATGCACTAAATTCCATACTGATTAGCGCATTTTAGCAAAATTACCCCATAGAGTTTTCTGTGCAATTTTGGCTGGATGTTCAAAATTTAATACACTCATACTTTTCTCCTTGCAAATTATCCTGGGAAAGCTATATTAACATGTATACAGGTGGTCAAGGGCACTCACAAACTTTCAGGCTTGCTTTTATTTATTTATTTATTTATTTATTTATTTGCATCTCTTATATACCGCGCTATTACAATCAGTGCGGTTTACAGTGGAACAGAACATAAAACAATGTAGCAGTTACATTGGGTTTACAATAAAACATGGGATACAAACTTGGAAAAACAGGGGAAAAACTATGTACAGTGTTATAGAAGTGGAGGATTAAAGATCAAATGAGGGCATGGTTAAGGGTTGTAATGTAAAGAGTGGATATGTAACAGGAGGGGTATCAGGCTAACGGTTTTTGTAGTTGGGGTTGCGTTAATTGTGAATCTTGGAGAGTACGTGTATTATGTCGGGGTTGGCTAGGGGGGATGTTTATTTATTTAACAGTTTTGAAAATAAAATGTGATGAGAGCGGAGCCCTGTTGCTGGTCAAGATGGACATGTAAGAGCTGAGCTCCGTAGGGCAATTGGCAAGAATCCTGACTTCTGCTGTCTTTAATCAAATAGTTCCTACCTACTTGGTTATTATTCGATCCCGGATATGTCAGACCCCAAACCGACATGGCTGGATTATCAAGTTTCTCAAAACGCCAGTGCAAAGAGAACCAAAATGGAACCTCTCTCTCCTCAAAAGATGGCGGTCATCCGAGACTGTCCTGAGACTTTGCAGGAGCTCCTGGCTGAGATTCGGGCAGTCAAAGACCTGGTCAAGTCTAATGGAGAGTCATTATGTGCAATGCAAGAAGATATCAATGCTTTGAGGACTTCTATGGAGGCAATTACGGCTCGTTTGGAGAAATGATGTGGCATCACATGGGGAAAGGCTCAAGGCCGTTGAAAAGCAGGCCAAGCTCATACGATCACTACAAAGAGAGGTGGAAGACAGCAATAACCGCTCACGGTGAAACAACATAAGAATACTAGGTGTACCTGAGGGTGCAGAGGGTTCTGATATGGTGTCCTTCTTGCAGGCCATGATTCCGGATGTGTTAAAGTTGCAGTTTGTTATGCCATTTGAGATCGAGCATGCTCAGAGTGCCTACTCAGTCCGTGGTCGCGGCCAAGCATCCACGCCCAATGATTTTGAAAGTTCTACATTTTCAGCAAGTAGCGCAAATAATGGGAGCTGCCAGAACACTTTCAAATGTGGAATACCAGGGACATAAACTCCTATTCTTCCCGGATTTCACGAAGGCAACAGTGGATCGGAGAGAGTTTTCTGGCGCTGAGTCCACGCTTATTACATCTACAGGCCCATTTTGGGCTGCTCTGTCCTGCCCGCATGAGAGTCATGCTACATACCCAGACCAAGACTTTTGATGATCCAGGGGAGCTATATGCATTTTTGGAAGATAAGGAGGCAGCGGTGATTCAGTGAAGTTCATTTCGCAGCTTTACTTGGTGCAATTTCATGGCGCTTAATATCATGGCGTTTTACTGGTCTGAGGTCATGTAAAGGAGATTTATTCACGCAGAAGCAACATTTAATCATGCAGTATTACTATGTACTGGGACACTCATTTTGTTGTTTTAGGAACGCCAGGGTACTTTCCTGGTCAAGATGTTTTCTTTTGTTTTCTCTCTCTTCTTTTGTGTTTTGTGTTGTTTGTGCTGTCTATAGTGGTTGAGAGAGTCTTAGAGCTTGGAGAAGTGAGATGGCCCTTGGTCATTCGGCTGCGTCTCTTAGGTCATAAGCTGATTCGGTGAGGGTTGCCCTGCCACGAAGTTTTGGTGGTTAGGGTTTTTGGGTACATTGTCTTTTCTTTTATTGTGAGAGGTGGGCAAGCGCAAAATTTTAAGTGGCAATAGAAGTGGGAATGTATTAGGTCATTTTGCCCTCCGTGTCTGTCTTGTCCTGGTGGGCCCACCCACTAATTTTGTGCGTTGTATAGCGTCCCTGGGTTTGGTTTGGTGGGTTTGGTATTATGTTTTTCAAAATTATGGGTTCTTATTATGAGCGATCATGTACAGGGCATGTACAGGGGCCAGGGCTAAATTATATCTCCTTTTGTTGGGCTTTCTTTATTGGGCAATAAGTGCAGCTAACACTCTGAGGGCATTTAAGATGTTGTTCTACAATGTAAAAAATTCCAGAGTTTGATTACACAAAAATATTTTTTCACTCAACGTGTAATCAAACTCTGGAATTTGTTACCTGAGGATGTAGTAAAGGCTGTTAGTGTAGCTGGGTTTAAAAAAGGTTTGGACAAGTTCCTGGAGGAAAAGTCCATAAACCACTATTAAGAAGGGACTCAGGATATCAATGCTTGACCCTGTACAAGCATTGCGGAACCTGTGTCTTTTGGGGAAACTGCTAGGTACGTACGACCTAGATTGGCCACTGTTGGAAACAGGATACTGGGCTTGATGGACCTTGGTCTGACCCAGTATGGCATATCTTATGATCTTATGTTCTTATGTAAAACTATATGCTACAATTGGGAATGTTTTTGCAACATTTGACAATCAATTTGTACTATATTATCAGTATGTCTTCCTTTAAGATAGTTTCGCTGAATTTTAAGGGCATTAACAATCCCATTAAGAGGAAAAAGATTCTTCTGTACGGCAAGAAAGAAAGTGCTGACATCTTACTGTTGCAGGAGACACATTTGAATGCAAAGGAGTCATTAAAACTAGGTGCAAATCCCTTTTCTCTAGTGGCTTCGCAGCTGCCCAGCATAAGAAAAACGGGGTAGCCATTTTAATAAGGAAAGCTCTATCCTCCATGATTATTCAAACTAGGTCTGATACTGATGGGTGGTGGACTATGGCTGTCATTAAAATTGGATCCACTGAACTGGCCTTAATCAACGTTTATGCTCTTAACATTGATTGTCCTGCTTTTTTTTTCTCCATTGCGGCCTTGGTGCAGGAGGTGTCCAGATATTCGACTATAGTGGGAGGAGACTTCAATCTTGTGCTAGACCCATTGGTAGATAGGAGTCCAGTGAGAACAATTAGGGTTTCCAAGGCTCATCCAGTTCTTGTATCTCTAATGCAGGAATTGGGTCTGATAGACATTTGGCGGCTGCAGCACCCTACGGATAAAGAACTCACTTTCTTCTCTTCTCCTCATAACTCACTATCACATATAGACTTCTTCCTAGTATCCAAGGGACTTTGCTCTAAAATTAGCTCATATTTCTGATCATTCCACAATCTCTCTCACCCTGCTTGATTCAACGAGCATCAACCTCACTCACGATGGCAATTTGATAGGACTCTTCTAACCAGTCAGGAATTTCGGGAGACCATCCTGGTGGCCATAGAGGAGTATTTCCAATTCAATCTACTGCAAGATACCTCGAGGTGGGCCTGCTGGGAAGGCTTTAAGGCTAGTATACGAGCCACTATTACTAGTTTCGCTATAAAACAGGCTAAACAGTGTAAAGCAGAACTTAGTGCACTAGACAAACAGATGAAAGCGGGGGAACGTATCTTATTTATTTATTTCTCTTATATACCGCGCTATTTGACATCAGTGCGGTTTACATGGAACATTACATTGAACAGGGCATTATAACTTGGAGATAACTATTTTACAAGGAACATGGGCAAGGGGAATCTAAATAAACTTATGCCAGAAATCTGATCCTAACATTTTGATAAGACTGCAGCGCCTTAGATTTAAATATAATTTGATTTTGACCACTGAGGCCTCACAAAATATTCAAGGGCAGAAAGGAAGATATTACTTAGAGGGTAATAGAGCTGGACGGCTGCTAGCTAACTCATTAAAGGGTCGTAAGGAATCTTCGCGTGTTACAGCTCTAAAGGATCCTCAGGTGCAACAATTGATTGTCAAGGATCCTGACATTGCAGAGACCTTTTACCAATTCTATGCTCAATTATACTCCCCAGAAATAGATTTTTCTGTGAAGATGTTTGATAGTTTGCTAAATAATATCCAAAGGCCGGTGTTAGATCAAGAAACTGCTGCGGGATTAGACAAACAGATAACAGGCATGGAAATTATCCAGGCTATTGACTCTGCACAAGCTGGCAAGGCTACCGGACCAGACAGTCTGCTGCCTGAATTTTATAAAGCATTTTCCAAAACTTTAGGGCCATACCTTCAACAATATTATAAACGTCTTCTAAACCGGAGTGATTGCCTCTGCAAACATTGTTGTCCTAGAAAAACCTGGGAGGGACCCTCAGTTAGTAAGCAATTATCGTCCAATTTCGTTGTTAAACGTAGACTATAAAATCTTTGCGACCATTGTAGCTGGTCGTCTCTCCAAATTGATCCCTTCCTTGATTCACCCAGACCAATGTGGCCTTACTGAGGGACGTTCTACAGCCGATAATGCCAGAGTGCTTTTTCATGTTTTGGAAGGCGCAGAGGAAACAAAAGCGCCTCTTGTGGGACTCTCATGAGACGCAGAGAAAGTGTTTGATCGGTTGGCCTTTTCTGTTTGCTGTTTTGAAATGGTCTGGATTTGGTGAAGGTTTCTGCAATCTAAATAAACTTATGCATGCAAAACCGAGAGCAAACATTTCTGTGAATGCAACTCAGTCTAGAGAGTTTCTGCTAGGGTGGGGTACCTGTCAGGGTTGTCCTCTTTCCCCCATTCTATTCAATCTGGACTTGGAACCTTTGGCCTCGCGGTTAAGGATGTCTCTATTGCTGGCATGGAAATCAAACTATCTGCATATGCAGATGATCTACTGCTTTTCACCACATCTAGCTCCATACCGATCATTTTAGAGTTGATAGATAAATATTCAGGATTATCTGGCTATAAAATTAATTTTCAAAATCTGTCGCTTTCCCCTTGAACTAAGAGTATGTAGAACGGATATGGAAGAATTTCCTTTTGTATGGGAACCTAAGATGGTGAAGTATTTGTGAGTTCACTATTGCTACCCACTTAGTGTAACCCTACAGTACAATGAAGAAGAGATCCTAACTACAGTTCGTAATATAACAGCAAAGTGGTCGCCAGTCTATCTTTCTTGGTGAGGTTGTCTTGAAGCTATAAAAATGACTATCACTCCTAAAGTGAATTATATATTAGAAATGCTACCTGTCTTTCTTACAAGTAAAGTGAAAGGATTCTGGTTCAATTTCTATGGAAAAATAAACTGCCCAGAATTGCTCTTAGGAAACTCAAATCTAAAAAAGTGGAGGGGGGGGGGGGGGTGAATTTCCCTGACTTTCAGGCCTATCACTGTGCTTTTTTGCTAAAACAAGGATCACAATGGGTGGAAGAGGCAGTAGGTATACGCCCAATATGGCTTGAACTAGAAGAGAGATTGAGTACTCCTCTCCCCTTGAATCTTCTTCCTGGCATGGTGTTTGTTAAGAGGTTGAAGTCTCACAGAATCATATCGGATACTCAGAAGGCTTTTCAGCAGTTAGCAAGTGCAATTCCTTAGGAGGATTGCTTATCGAAACTAATACCCATCTGGCATAGTCCGTTTTTTAAAATTAATCAAAGCTCATTCGCATGGCAAAAATGGTTTAGCAAGGGCATTTGGAGCGTTGGCCAACTAATATTGGATGGCAATTGGAAACCCTTTTCCACTTTGCAAAGTGAATTTTATCTACCTCAGTCCCTATATTTTCAGTGGATTCAGCTGAGGCATTGTATAGAAAAATTCCAGTTAGATATTACTTCACTGTCTGATGAATGGGGGGTTAATGAATAAGATAAGTTCAATATATATGACCTCTGGGCTGCCTTCCCAATATTATAAACTAGTGGTTCAGAACAGTAGTTCTCAGGTCATTGGAGTTCAACGAGTATGGGAACATGACACTGAAGAAGTCCTCTCTCTGGAAACTTGGACAAAATTCTGGGGTAAGGTAAATAGGGTTTCTCAGTCGGCCTCTGTCTCACAAGCTTTGTACTTTTTTGCGCACAGAGCGCACTTTACCCTGGTGAAGGTTGCTAAATGGGATAAGGCAGCTGGGAATAAGTGTTGGTCTTGTCGGGGAGATGTCGGCACTTTGAGACATGTGGTGTATGATTGCCCTAACATTCAGTCTTACTGGGTTTCAAAATGGAATCGCATTCAAGAGGTGCTGGGATTTCGGGCCACTCTCTCCTGGTCTGTGGTCGATCAGAAAGTTTTTCGATCAGCAAGTGACATCTTGTCGTTACAGAGGGATCGTCAATTTTTGCTGGACTTCATGCTGGGAGTGGCCCTACATCTCATTATTTCTAATTGGAAACATACAGCAGAGCTTAGTTGGCATGAATGGTGGAACCGCTTGTGCTTATGCTGCAAATATGAACAAATGCCATGGTGTGGCAGAACCCTCACACCCTCCACTTTTCTCAAATGGAAACCCCTACAGAAATACATTTCTAAAGCAAGATATGAGATATAATAAAGGGTTATTAGTCAATCCCCGTGTTTCTTAGGTAATGGAGTGGTAATCTTCTAAAGCCCTTATAGGCATGGTAGGCCTTCAGCTGTATTGTTTTCTATAGCCCCTGATGATCGCATGATGGTGGGAGGGATAGGGTGGGGTGGGCTATAAATAGCCTCTTCTTTACTGTTTTTTTTATTACAGAGACATATTTTGTATTTTGATTTGTTGTAATTTGGTTTTGTTTCATTTGTATTCTGATGGAAAATACAAATAAAGAAGTTAAAAAATAAATAAATAAATAAAATGTGGTCCAGCATGGTGCTATGTGGCATGATGCCCCTTTCAAACTCGACCAGCTCCACAGACACAGCACAACAAACTTACCATTACACTGGTTTGCCACCGTGCCTGGCATTTAAGGGACCGATTGCTCTGCTCTCCCAGCCAAAGTCTAGTGAATTGCAAGACTTTGGCAGGGAGAGAAGAGCTACCGGCCCCTCGAGCCAGAGGCACCACAGCAAACCAGCATAATCATAAGTTTGCTGCACTGCCTCTGTGGGACCGGTGGGGGTGCACTCCCCTCCCGGCTGGCAACCGGGGTGGACCACACCCACCGCCCCGCTCTGTGTGCACCATTGCTTTGAAACACACTATGTAACTATGTCTAAACCGCTTTGCTGGATTCTGATAAGATAGTAGTATATCAAGAATCTAATAAACTATAAGCTATTCCCCGAGAATATCTCCACTCACATGCATTCATATGGGTACAGCCCTGGAGTTGGTTCAAGGTGTTGGTGCCCTAGGTGAACCTCAAGCGTTACACCCTCTCTGACTGTGAAAATCTATTATTTATCTTAGAATGCCCTGCTTTTGCAGACCTACAGAAGTTGCTGCCCTAGGCGACCGCCTACTTTGTTTAGTGATTGGGCCTGCCCTGGGTACAGCACTGCTTCATTCACAAAAATGCTTTGGAAATTTACCTTCTAAAATTGCAACTTAGATGCTCAAAAGGACTAGTTAGACTTATAACACATTTTCAAAGCACCAAGTGTAGGAGTAGGATTAAATGACTAAGTGCATACACCCTACAAGAGGGCTTCCCATACATGCCCTGGTGGTGCCAAAGTGGGTATGGATGAGATACTTATAATGAATACGCATAGGATACATTTTCATAACCTGGATTGTATATGTATGTGACTATCCCATAAATCTGTGATCATACAATTTGATACATTTATCTCATTTCTAAAATTTTATTTATTTATTTAGACAGCTTTGTATGCCACCTCATCCTTCAATCGAAGTGGTCACAACACAATTGGGGGATATGAGACACATACACTAATACTTACAGGGAACATGGAGGGTTAAGTGGCTTGCCCAAGACCACAAGGAGCACCTGTAGGACTAGAAACCCCAGTCCTTCTGGCCCAAAGTTGCTGTCCTCTAGTGGGATTTGAACCCCTGACCTTCTGGCCTGAGGTAACTTGCCCCAACCACTAGGCCACTCCTCTAAAACAGCCTTGCTATGTTGCACCAGGTATTTAGATTTCTAAATAGATCCTCATTTAAATGTATTACCTGAATTTTATGTTCAGATTTTTTTGTGACTAATAATGCTTGAAAATATTTCCTAATTTTGTATGTACACACATAAACAGTTGTGAAATTAGTTGCATGTCTTTGAAAAATATCTTTCTCCATTCTGGAATCTGCCATCAGGAACTGTCATGTGCACTAGGGGGACCTGTTTCCTCCTGCTTTTATATCTCCTCTTTCAGATACAGTATATTTATTTGCAGGGGCGGCTCAAAGCAATCTGCTGCCTGAGGCGAAGAATGAGATAGCGCCCCCCCACACACACCTTAGAGGGGGTGGGGCTTTTTCAGAAATCCAATCAGAGACTGAACCAAACCAAAAAACTGATTAGATTATAGGAGGAAATGCAAGATGTTTGCACACAGGGCCGTATCGAGCTGCAATCGCTCCCTGTGCGACTTGCAGCTCGGGTGCACGCCCCCCCTCTCCCCCCATACCTCCGTCCAGCGCTGCCAGCTCTTTCCCTGCTGCTGCCGCCCTCTGTTTTTTTCACAGCGGCACTGGCAACAGAGAAAGAACAGGCAGCGCTGGACAGAGGTATGGGGAGGAGGAGGGGGCATGCCCCCGATCTGAAAGGTGCCAGCACTTTAAGAAGATCTGTCCCTCCCTGCTCTGACATCGCGTCGGAGAAGAGAGGGACCAGACCTGCTTAAAGTGCTGCAAAGAGGCTTGAGGGCACATTTTGGCTGCCTGCTATTGTCCTGCCAGCGGCGACAGGGCAACAGCACACAGCCAAAATGCACCCCCCAAGCAATGTTCCCTCTAATTTTCTGTAGGCTGTGTGCGCATAAAATATCAGCTGTGCAGATTTTGAAGGAAGGTTAAATTTTTGTGCGCCACATAACGACACTCGGAGTTATATACTTTAAAATTTGACTACACATCAGAATACAGTATTGTACACCACATTGATTGCACTAGAAAACATTGTAGAACTTGTGAAAACCGTAAATACATAACAACTTTTACATTTTAAGACATCTGTGTTGTTTTCTATCAGAATCAGAACCGTAATTTTTGTGCGCTCTGTTGTAAAGTATGTGCGCTCGCTCGGCGAGGTGTGTGCGCGCGCACACGCGCACAGCTTAGAGGGAACAGTGCCCCCAAGCCTTTGCGCCCTTTGCAGCTGCACTGCTTGCACAGGGCTAGGTATGGTCCTGTTTGCACACCAAGGAACTAAAAGACAGCAAGAACCAACAGCACAGTTTATAAAACTAAATTATAACTCATTTTTATTTTGTGTCCAAAACATGCATCACTTTAAATACTACAGTGGGCACTTGAACATCCATACACCTATTTGAAAAGCTGAACAAGTCAAATTATTACAGTACAGTATAGATCCTTATGTACAAACTCCATGTTAACATAACACCTGACCTCAGTCACACACTTACAACATCGACCCTCACCAAGTACAGAATAAGTAACCACAATCTAAAGTAAAAATAAAAATATGTAGACAAAATTTAAATTGAAACTCCAAGAAGCCAGAGTCCACATGCAGTGCAACATCAGATAAATAAGAGATGCAGTTCCCCAATGTTGTGTAAAATATAAAAATAGCACAAATTCCAATCACTAAAATTAAATACAATTATTTTTTCTACCTTTGTTGTCTGACCATTTTATTCTCTGATCATGCTGGTCCCGATCTGAGGCTTCTGCTTTCTGTCAGCCCATTTTCAGTTCCAGTAACCCTCCCCAGTATCAGCCCCCTTTCCAGTCCTCCCCTCCCAGTACCTTCCAATGTCAACCGCTTTGCATTCCCACGACTGCCACTGGTGTCCATTCCCTTCCAGGCCCCCTCCTTCCCCACTGTCCAGCCCCATCTAGTCCAAATACCATCCCAGGTATCAGCTCAGGTCCACTCTCAGTACCATCCCCCAGTCAGCTCCATTCCAGTCTCCCTACCCTCTGTCCATCTCCCTTCCGGGGCCATTCGCATGTCAGTTCCCTTCCAGTCTCCTCCCCATTACCCAGCCACCTATCACTCCCATCACCAAGCGTCAGCTTCCTTCCAGTCCCCCTTCAGTACATCCTAGGTATCAGCTCCTTTTCAGCCCCCTCCCTCCCCTGGCAGACCCTCTCAGTATCTGCTCCCTTCCAGTCCTATTCTACCATCCCCCTGCATCAGCCCATTTGTAGCCCTAGCCCCTAGTTTTCTTCCAGGGCCAGCAGCACTCTAGTCCCCTCCCCCATTAGCCCTCTTCCATTCCCAGCCCATTTCCAGATCTATCCCCCTAAATCAGTCCACTCCAGTCCTAGCCCCCCAATTAGCCCATTAGCAATCCTAACTCATTTCCAGTGCTAGCCCCCCATCTGCCCATTACCAGTCCTAACCCCCCCAATAAGTCCATTTCCAGTCCTAGCCCCCCAATCAGCCCATTTCAGTCCTAGTCCCCCCGATAGCCCATTACCAGTCTAGACCCCTTCCCAATCAGCCCATTTCCAGTCCTAGCCCCCCCGATAGCCCATTACCAGTCCTAGCCCCCTCCCAATCAGCCCATTTCCAGTTCTAACCCCCATCAGCCCATTTCCAGTCCTAGCCCCCCCCAATAAGTCAATTTTTCAGTCCTAGCTCCCCAATCCGCCTGTTTCCAGTCCTAGCCCCCCCCCCATAGCCCATTACCAGTCCTACTCCCCCCATCAGCCCACTTCCATTCCTAACCCCCCCCTTCAGCCCATTTCCAGTCCTAGCCCCCCACCATAGCCCATCACCAGTCCTAACCCCCCATCAGCCTACTAGAGAAAGACAGCTGTTTCCCTCCCCCTCTCCCCCACAGGGAAGTGGAATACATGTAGCATGTTTTAATCTACTGCAATACAGAAAGGGGTGAAATATGTCAATGAAGTTAACCGCACTGCTGTCTAGAAGACAGTAATCCTATTCCTGGATGTATTAAAGCATCTTACACCTCACCCACTTGAAGATTGTCATGATTTATTGTATTCCAATAACCTCAAAATGAAATTACATTAATTTGATTTTCATTATCCAGAGTATTTGTTATTTTGTTTAGACTGGGTGAAATGCTGGATCATCAAGCCAAACTATATAAAGGGCCATTTTCAAAGTAATTTTTAAGGGTAAAATGTGTTCTAATCAGTTGTCTGAAAATGAAACAATCTGTATTTGGGTAGAAGGATGCCCCTAGTTGCACATGTATGCTTTAACTCACATTTGGGGGGGGGGGGGTGGCACTCCTGGGAGTGGGGTGAAGGCTGGGATTGCAACAATGAATGCACTTTTGTATTTTCAAAGTATTGTGTTCTTAGTTGTAGATAGTAGCCACAAAGTAGTAAGCTCTGATGAGCAGGGACCGTCTTTAACATGTGTCTGCGCAGCACTGCGTACACCTTGTAGCGTTATACAAATTCTCAATAGTAGTTATAGTAGTAGTAGTAGAAAGGAGGTGCAGACCTGTGCTGGTGTTTTCAAAATTAAATGCAGAGTCTGCAACTGGTAATACCCATGTGTTCTCTGGCTACGTAAGCAGTAGGAAAATTGCTCCTAAAATGATATAAATATTTGACATCTCTTAAGATAAAACCCTACATCTTTTTTACAGCTTTCTGAAGCTATCTGAACAGAACTGGTGCTGTAAGAGAGAGGAAAGTGTTCAAGAATACTAAAAACAGCATGTTTTCAAATACATCTTTCAATCCACAGCCTTACTTTACCAATATTCATTTTTAATGACAGATTTGATATACTGTAGGTCTTAAGTAGAAGACCAGTAACTTCTAAGTTTTTTTTCAAAAATGTAGCAACCTTTCATTCTACACTTAAAATCTTAGACCATCATTGACATGATATAGCTGTAGGACTAAAAGGGATTCCAGACATTGAAAGGGATGCGCAAGTGTCCTGCTTTACTTCATATCTGAAGTACCCACTCTGATCTTTCCCTTACTATATATATCCACTCTCCAGATCGACAGGAGATATTAAGGAATTTCGAAAACAACTCAAGACAACGCTCTTCATTGAGCATTACGGCAAAAGCACATAATAGTGCCCGACAGCCCCTGGACTAATACCGGCCCCCCACCCTTTATCACTCATGTACATAACAATGTAATGTAGCTCATGCTGTAAATAGCCCACAACGAATCAACGCCAACTTACACACACACACACACTGTATAACACTGCATGATAACACAAATATCAATATAATTTGATTGGTTGCTGTGTACACCGCCTTGATTAAAGGAGAAGGCGGGATATAAGTCCTGTTAAATAAAATAAAATAAATAAATAAATAATTCTTAACTGTTCTTGTTTCAGAAACAATAGGCAAGTCAACACCATAGGTAGGTGAGCATGAAGAGAACTAGTGCTTTGCGAAGCTCTGACTCATTATGGGTCTGTAATGCTAGTAAATACTGAGTATCCATTAGCTGGCCATCAAGATGAAAGTGAAAATAAGAATGTGAAACTTACTGTAGAACCCACATGATGTGATCAGTAATGGAAACATCTTTCTTCCTAGGTCAAAGTGAAAAAAATCTTAGATTAACGTATCAGAAGGTAGTAAGGGAAATTCCATCAGCCATTTCAGATTTTAGCAAGTAACAAAAGAGTCAAAATATGCAACATACAACTTTGCGAATCGAAGCAGCAGTTGAAACCCAGGAAGCAGAAGAGGAAGACATGGCCTGTATTTGCTGCTGCTGCCACTCTCCCTTCTTCGGTGGCCTGGATCAGTGCAATAGCGGTGGGGGTATAGGTGATGGAACATAGAGGGAGGTGGAAGCATAGTGAGAGAGCCTTACCACAGGGTTGGCCTGTCCTCTACATAGACTTAAGTGTCTGTCTAGGGCAGCAAACCTTGGGGGGGAGGTAGCACTGAGGCCCCTCACTTACTTCAAAAAGGTGGCAGAGCAAGCTGCTGTCGGCATTGTAGTGGGCCTCAAAGGACGTACATGCACACGCATGATGTTGAAGCAGCATGTTCTTCTGCTGTTTTGAAGTATGTGGAGGGGTCAAGTTGCCCCTTCCTGAGGACTGCAGATGTCTTCGACTAGGTTGAGAAAGAAGGGATGGGAATGGGTGATGTTGGATGCCAGGGGCAGGGGCAGAAGGTAGGGAAGGGAAGAGTTTATTGGACACCTAGATGAGGGGGAAGGGAAAAGGAGATGCTGGAAGCTGGGGTGAAGGGAAATGTTGGACTGTGGGGGTAAGGTAGGGATGAGAAGGGAAGAGAAAAGGAGATGCTGGAGTATGAGTGGGGGGGGGGTAGGATATGGGCAACCTGGGGGGGAAGGAGGCTCAAGACCCTGGGCCACCCCAGGGGGCAGGGGTACAAGGCCCTGTGCTGCCTGTGGAGTGAGGTGGGGTGTACAGGACTGAGGTTTCACCTAGGGCAGCAGATACGCTTGGACTGGCCCTGCCTTAACCTCTCCAACCTGGCTTGGACCATGGTCTACCATGGCAATTCAACAATGACCAACCAGTTCCACAGGAACGGCCAGATTTTGCAATTCATGCCATAACAGAAAAGCAAAGAGACTGGGGGTTCTGTCTATTGTTTAGTACCTAATGGAGGGTTCAGTGCATTTAAAATGCAATTTCAAAGCCATTTACACATAATTCAGCCAGCTGGAAAGTTCCCTTGTACTGTAAGTACATATTTGTAGCTGCATTAAGAGGAGACATTCTCAGAACTGGTAGCTGAAACTCAGTACAAACATATAACATGCTTATATAAGCTGTATTTTATATGAATTTGTAAACCGCTGCGATATACATTATTATATTTGCTGTACAGCCAATAATAAATTATAAACCGTATACCATTGATTGTAAATTGAAACGACAGATTTGATAAGTCAACCCATGGAATTAAAACTCTGGTTGATTAGCACATTTTGTCCCCTTATTTTTTTCAAGAAATGAGTATTTATAGTAACAGCAACATAGTATTTTTGAACAGTTTCACAGACAATTGCAAAATCCTAATGTCCATCATTATTTTTCATAAATAGTTTCTATTATCCTTCCAGCTCCTCCTTTGCCTAGCTTATGTTGCATTTATTCCTAACTAAAGGGACTTTTTCAGACGTCCCCTTATTTTTATATTTACATGGTGATCTCATGCAGGTTTTGTCATAAATATAGCTGTGATGTCAATTTTTTTAAAAAAAATCTTTATATGTGTTTTGTTAGTTATTGAGTTATTGAAAACGTTTTAAATTTTTAATTTTTAATTATTTATTTCAGTGGTCAATGTCTTTTATTTACATGAAAGATTTTATCGAAAGGTATTGGTGTTCAAATGATCATATCACTACATTTTAATACTTTTATGTTTACTATTTGTTATCTTTTAATTTACCCATCATAATGTATCCGCCTCATCTCTCTTTTACATATCACAAGTTTAGTACATAATGGTTTTATTGCACATACATATGTCTTACTGCATATATTCTTTTTTATATATACAGTATATTTCACTTATTGGTGTTTTTAATTTACAGTCAGATTTGCTGTTACACTATATTTTAATGTATAACAATTAAACATATAGAAACAGTCACAGAATTTTCTAACAGGCTTTATATGCACAAAACCTTTATAAAATTACCCCCAAGGATATTATATAACAGGGTGCCAAGCAGGTACATATGATGTGCCTATTTTATAAAGGTAACCAATCACTATAATAGTATATCATTCAACATCTATAAATAAATGAAATAGTTCAATACCATTCAACTGACAAACTACTGTAAAGATAGTATTTAAAAGGACCATCAAAATGGGAGTACGCTTATTCACATGGATTATATGGTGCAAAATGTTCATTATCAGAAAAAAAAAATTCTATAGTTTTTCTTCAGGATATAATCCAAAAGTCCAAACAAATGTCGTTTTCCTGTTCAATGTAAAACCAAACAGCTTGTTGTTCTGGTCTTTTGTTGTACTGTAAACCGCGCTGATCCCAAATAGTGCGGTATATAAGAGCTTGTAATAAATAAATAAAATAAATAATAATAAATAATATCCATGACGACACATTCACTATAACATCTTTCATTTTAGGAAATATAAGTAAAGCAGAAAAAAACTTAGCTCTCTCAACTCCTCCAATTTAATTCTCCTATTCTTCTAACATATTTTGAAAGGATCTTTTTGCGTGAAGGACAGCAATTTATTTATAGTCCATAGTATATTTAGTTATTCATTTAGGGACCAATTCAGACCCAGATGTCTCAGCCCTCTGTGTGCCCAGTCGGAAAAGGATGCACAGAGTTATCCGGTATTCTGATCCCGCAGGGCACGTCTAGCCCCATAGGATCAGAATTGCGTCTAGGCCTGTACGTGCAGGTTGGGACCCCGATTCAAGTCAGCCTGCACATATAGGCCTTGCTCAACTAGCTCAGTCAGGGCTTTTCAATGGAGCCATGGCACCATGGCATCCGGTTGCCATGGCACAGCAGCTCCATTCAAAAGCCGCAATCCCCAGACACCAGCTCAAAAAGTGCTTTCTCTGCAGCCCAACCTCCGATCTGGCCTCCCAAGGCCAGGGTCGGGCCGCGGGGAATGCCCTCTGCCCCCCTCCTGCCCTCTCTGAACCCCGGGCCCACCGTTCCTTGCCAACTAGAGGAACTTATTCCACCCCCAAGGTGGAATAAGTTCCCCATTCAAGCTGCTGGCCCCGGACATACAGGGCTGACATTGGAATTGGCCCTGTATGTCCAGGGCCGACGACCGCCCGCTACCTGTCCTAACCCTGCCCCCGATCTTTCCCTTTCCTGCCCCCATCTAACAACGCGCGTGAAGTTAGAGAGATCAGGAGAGGGCACGAATAGCGGGGATGGACGTCCATCCCCGCTATTTGTGCCCCAAAATGACCCTATTAGTTATTTATTTATTTATTTATTTATTTATTTAATACACACTTATATACCGCCGCTTCCAGCGATCAGCAGCGGTTTGATTCATCTATTTGGGGTGTCAAATCAGGACTGGGAGGGTACAGTGATTACATGGGATTGGAGGGAAGTCACAGCACACATGTTGAGTGTCTAGGGGGAAAATATACATATTTACATTTATACATACGTATTTACATATTGCTGGCTACTATTGAACATTTACACCTTTACGCAGTTTTACATTTACATAGTTGGGTTTTGTATTTTTGTGTTTATATTTTCCATATTTTCCATATTTTACTTAAAGTGTATCCAAATGCGTATAATTATCCACAATCTTTGCTATGATTTCCTGGAACTTGAGGGTCATGGCTGATTGTAGTGGCATTTGAAGAGGTATGTTTTTATCTCTTTCCTGAATCTTGTAATGTCCGTGACTGATCGCAGTTCAACAGAATTTGTTCAACAGAACAGTTATTTACAGAATTTGATATACCACCAAATGATGCTTGCATCATGGCGGTTTACAGCTTCCAAATGTTCATATACAGAGACAAATTACAGACCCAGCAAAACATGTCAAATAAACTTCTGATGCAAAAAGGAGGGCGTGAGGTAGCGCAACAATTCAAAGAGAAGGACTTAAGTTATTGCGTGATACAGCCGGGAAGGATAACTGATCAATGAGAAAAGAAAAAGGGGAGAAACTTGTGAAAAGCTTGGGTGAAGAGCCAGGTTTTCAAAGTTGTCTTAAATTTTTTATATGATGATTCAGAACAAATTTCACTAGGCACCATAGATAGGAGGCTTGATACAGTAACAGAAGGCTATGCTTCTATAGGTCTCTAGGCATTATACATGTTTCCTAGGAATAACTAGGTTATGTTCACTTTTACTGTCTACCTTCTAAATAAAGGAAAATGTGGTGTCAATGGCATTATCTATCACCATAATGCATGGCCAAGTTCATGCATAGTTTAAAGAGGCAGCTTAACCAACCATTCAAGGGACATCCATTCTATTTCTGCATTCAGACCTTCCAGAGTTACCAAATTTAAATAGAGTATCCAATATTGTTCACGAATATTCAACACAAGATGATGATCTCCTCCCAGTGGATCTTCCATAACATGATCAATGACTCTGCATCTAATATCATTGATTTTGTGCTTTTTATCCAACAAATGTTGAACCAAGGGAGCAGCCACCATGCCCGTAATTATTCTACTTCAATGTTCAAACTTTCCCAGAGGACTGGAGAAAGGCGCATGGTGGTCCCTTTACACAAAAGTGCAAATAAGGATGAGGTTGAGAAATAAAGGCCAGTAGGTCTGACCACTGTGGTGAGTAAATTAATGGAAATGCTGCTAAAACAGAGGATAGTGAGATTTCTGGAGTCCAGGATTGCAGGATGCGAGGTAGCATGGTTTTATTAGAGGCAGATCTTGTACGACAAATCTCATTAATTTCTTTGATTGGGCGACCAGAGAGTTGAACCAAGGGAGAGCTCTAGATGTGGTGTACTTGAATTTCAGTAAAGCCTTTGATACCATTCCACACAGGCGACTTATAAATAAACTGAGCACCCTAGGGATGGACCATAAAGCAACTGACTGGGTTTGAAATTGGTTGAGTGGGAGGCGACAAAGGGCACAGGTAAATGGGGCTCACTCTGAGGAGAAGGATGTTACCAATGGTGTGTCGCAGGGATCTGTCCTTGGTCCGATTCTTTTTTTACATTTTTGTTAGTAATATTGCAGAAAGGCTGTTGGGTAAGCTTTGCCTCTTTGAAGATGATACCAAAATCTTCAATAGACACTCAGGCAAGTATAGATAACACAAAGAGAGATCTAGCAAAGCTTGAAGAATGGTCGAGAATTTGGTAGCTGAGATTTAACCCTAAAAAGTGTAGGCTCATGCATTTGGGCTGCAAAAATCAAAGGGAACAGAACAGTGGGCCTTGACAAATTTTCACAGAATCTAAGAGTCAGTTTAAAAATTAGGAGTTGGCCACCTGTACCAAGATTCCAGTAGCCCTCTCCCCTCGCAGCTCCTTTTTTAGGGATTGATTTACTGTTTTCTCATTTTTTATGGGAAAAGAAAGCTTAAAATCTGGCCCTTAATATGCCATTGCACAGTGCCAACAGAAGGCAGTGACCTTCTCCTCCTGCCCCTCCCATCAGCGCCAGTGACGAAGCAGACAGCAACTTACAGGTGACCCTTTATAGCTGTACCTGATGCAACTTCTTTTTTTGCATCATGTATCACCATGGACACAGCAGGAGGGGGGAGAGAAGAGAGAAGGGAGATGCAGGATGAGGGAGGGAGGGAGAGAAGAGGGAGAGATGCTGGACCACAGTAGGAGGGGGGAGAGGATGAGAGAGGGAGGGAGGGAAGAGGGAGAGATGCTGGACCACAGCGGGAGGGAGGAGAGAAAAGAGAAGGGAGGGAAGAGGGAGAGATGCTGGACCACAGAGGAAGGGGGAGAGAAGAGAGAAGGGAGATGCAGGATGAGAGAGGGAGGGAAGAGGGAGAGATTCTGGACCACAGCAGGAGGGGGGAGAGAAGAGAGAAGGGAGATGCAGGATGAGAGGGGGAGGGAAGAGGGAGAGATTCTGGACCACAGCAGGAGGGGGGACAGAAGAGAGAAGGGAGATGCAGGGGAAGAGGGGGAGGGAAGAGGTAGAGATGCTGGACCACAGCAGAAGGGGGGAGAGAAGAGAGAAGGGAGATGCAGGATGAGAGAGGGAGGGAAGAGGGAGAGATGCTGGACCACAGAAGGAGGGGGGACAGAAGAGAGAAGGGAGATGCAGGAGGAGAGGGGGAGGGAAGAGGTAGAGATGCTGGACCACAGCAGAAGGGGGGAGAGAAGAGAGAAGGGAGATGCAGGATGAGAGAGGGAGGGAAGAGGTAGAGATGCTGGACCACAGCAGGAGGGGGGAGAGAAGAGAGAAGGGAGATGCAGGATGAGAGAGGGAGGGAAGAGGGAGAGATGCTGGACCACAGCGGGAGAGGGGGGAGAGAAGAGAGAAGGGAGATGCAGGATAAGAGAGGGGGGGGGAAGAGGGAGGGATGCTGGACCACAGCGGGAGAGGGGGGAGAGAAGAGAGAAGGGAGATGCAGGATAAGAGAGGGGGGGGGGAAGAGGGAGGGATGCTACACCACAGCTGGAGGGGGGAGAGAAGAGAGAAGGGAGATGGAGGATAAGAGAGGGAGAGAAAAGGGAGAGCTGGTGAGTGCAGCCTGATAGGATGTGGCAGTGCTGGCAGGAGGTAGACCTGGGAGGGGAAAACTGGTCTGGGTAGCTGGTTTTGGCTCATGGGTCAAAGTTTGGAAGCCCATGAGGTAGAAGCCCAGAGTAAGCAGGCATAAACTCAGGCCCATAAAAGTTACAATTGTTTACATTTCCACCAGTGTCACCCCTTTTCTGAAGTCACTTCACTGGCTTCCTATTGTTTCTGCATCCAGTTCAGACTTCTACTACTGACCTATAAGTGCCTTTGTTCAGCTGCTCCTCACTACCTTTCCTCTCTTATCTCTTCCTACACCCCTCCTCAGGAACATCGCTCTTCTGGTCAATCCCTTCTATCTGTGCCCTTCTCTTCCACTGCCAAATCCAGATGTCGATCGTTCTATCTTGCTGCTCCTTATGCCTGGAACAAACTTTCTGAGTCAGTTCGTCAGGCTCCATCTCTGGCCCTGTTCAAATCCAAGCTAAAAACTCACTTCTTTGAGACTGCTTTTCAATCCTGATCCCCCCGGTCTCCTATTCACTTCCTATGTATTTCCTTAGCATTTACCTAGATATATCCTAATCCCCACTTGTATTGTCTCTCTTGACTACACTGTTTGCTCTTATACGCAGGGACTGTCTCTTACATGTCTCTGTACAGTACTGCATATGTAGAGCTATATAAATAAGTAGTAGTAGTAGCATTAGTATAGTTGTGGTCAACATTATTGGCACCCTTGTATTTTAGGTTTGTTGTGTACAATATTTTGAGAAATAATTGAAACTATTCCAACTGTATATCATCATAATATTGTAATACTATATTAAAAGGTATACAACAAAAAAAAAGATGTCTGTGTAACTTAGATGTACTAATTTCTGTGAGAAATAAACAAAATATGACCTGCACAAGATTAACGACACCCTTCACTAATATTTGGATGCACAACCCTTGGCAGTGATGACAGTCTCCAAATGTCTCTTGTCAGGGGCAGCTCTATAATGAGGTGGAGTGAGGCAGTGGCCTCAGGTGGCAAACCTTTGGGAGTGGCAAAAATGCCCCCAAAACAGCTGCCTCACTCTGCCTTCAGTTTAAAAAAAAAACAAGGACAAGCTGCTATGGCCGCGATAGCTTTTAAAATGAAAGGTAACTGGTGCAGAGCCTCCTGGCACTATGGAACCCCTGCTGCTGCTGCGTACCACCCCAAAAGGAAATGACGTAAAGAGTGGGACGCAGCAGCAGCAGCAGGGGTTCCATAGCACCGGGAGGCTCCGCACCGGTTTCCTTTCATTTTAAAAGCTATTGCATGCAGCTGAAGGGGAAGGAGCAGAAGTACAGAGACATGGCTGGCAGAGTGTAATGAGCTACATGGGGGGGGGGAGAGAGGAGCGGAATGAGCTACATGGGGAGGAAGGGGAGAAGCAGAATGAGTTACACTGGGGGAGGAGAGAAGCGGAACGAGCTACATGGGGAGGGAATGAGAGGAGCGGAACAAGCTACCTGAGGGGGGGGGGGAGGAAAAAGTGGAACGAGCTACACGGGGGAGGGTGGAGGGTGGAGGAGAGGAAGCGGAATGAGCTACATGGAAGGAGAGGGAACTGAATGGAACTGACACAGGGCAAAGAGAGAGCTGGAAGGGAGCTGGCACAGGGGAAAAGAAAGGGCTGAAAAGGAGCCGACACAGGGTGGAGAGAGGGCTGGAAGGGAGCTGACAAAGAGGGGGTTGGAAAAAAGCTGACATGGGAGAAAGAGGGCTGGAAGTGAACTGGCATGGGGTGAAAGAGGGCAATGGAAAGGAGCTGACACCTAAGTGTGGGACTGGAGGAAACTGACATTTGGGGATGGGACTGGTAGGTGGCTGGGTAATGGAGAGGAGGCTGGCAGGGAAGGGGCAATGGGACTGGAAGGAAGCTGACACATGGGAAGGGTCACTGGGACTGGAAATAGGCTTTTGGAAGGAAGCAAAGAAAACAAAAGAAAAAACAAGAAATGGCAGATAGCGTGCTAAGACAGGACAGCAGAAGCCGCAGATCAGGACTGGCACGTTCAGAGAATAAAATGGTCAGACAACAAAGGTAGAAAAGTAATTTTATTTTCAATTTAGTGTTTGGTCTTTGCACTATCTTTATATTTTACACAGTATGGGGAACTGCATCTCTTATCTGGTGTTGCACTGCATGCAGAGTCTGGCGTTTTGGGGTTTCGGTTTAATTTTTGTCTAAATATTTTATTTTACTTTAGGTTATGATCACTTATTCTGAACTTGGTGAGAGTCTGTGTTCTGAGGGTGAGACCAAGGCTGTGTGTTCTGTTAACATGAAATCTATATACAGGGATCTGTACTGTAGTAATTTGCCTTGTTCAGCTTTTCAAATAGGTTTTAGATGTTCTAGGGCCCGCTGCAGTATTTATAGTGCTGCTTTTTTGTATGAGTTTTGGAAGTTTATGCTGATAATGGTATGGTAGATTTGGCCTTGTAGACCTTTGATGACTTTTGTAAGTTTTTATTTTAGTTCCCAAGGGTTTTATATTAGTTCCCAATAAGCCTGGTATTGGAGAATATTTGTTAGTGAGATGACCAGAATCAGATTCTTTTTTTAAGATATTGAGTTCTGTGGGTCAATGTCCTAGTTCTGCTCTGCACCCACTTTTGAGGGAGGGGATTCTGTGGATGCAAAATATATGTTCAAAAAGAAAAAAGCAAGAACCATAACACAGTTTATAACAAAATAAAAATGAGTTATAATTTAGTTTTATAAAATGTGCTGTGGTCCTCACTCATTCTTTTAGTTTCCTTGGCGTGCAAACATCTTCCATTTCCTCCATATTATCTAATTAGCTTTTTGGTTTGGTTCAGTCCCTGACTGAGTTTTGAGAAGGTGCCCCCCCCCCACTATGGGGGGAGGGGAGGGGGGGTGCCATCTCATCCCTCGTCTCAGGCAACAGATTGCCTTGAGCCACCCTTGTTTCTTGTAGCCATTTATGTTTCATACATCTGTCTCCTGGTAGTTACTCTCACTTTTCAAATGTGATTTGTTCCATCTCATGAATGGTTTCCAGGATTCCTTTTACCAATATAGGACCTGTAGAGTCTTGGCATACACTGATTCTTGTACAGCTGTGGTAAACATTATCTGCATCCTTGCATTTTAGGTATGTTGTGTACAATATTACATCTATGATTAAACATTTTTTTTGAAGATTCTGTATGTGGCAAGGCATGTATGCAAGTCTTCTTATTGAACTAGTGCCATGTGTTAAGCTGTAAGGACTGCATTACCATGAATTTTTGAAGTGCCATACTTTTGTCTGCCTGCTTATCAAGTACCTCAATGAATCCTTTGAAGAGGTTCTTTTAGTTTTGCAATCTGTCAGATCAAATAGCATTTCTAGTAGATATACTTTAAAAGTTGGCAGAGGTAAAATAGAAAATATTTTGTATTAGGTGTGGAAAGGAAACCGGTGCCAAGGTAAGCGTGGTAACTTGGAGTAAGACAGAAGCCTGATGGGATTCCATTATAATTTCAGTCTTTGTCAGGCACTTAGTTCTTGAGAACATCTGAATTTTAGCCAAAGATGTTTAGAGCATGTAGATAATTGCATGAAAGGGCTTAATTTGAAACAACCTCTTTCTGCTAAATTGACATTTTCAGTGAAAAGTTTCCTCATGTTTCTTTGGGCTTGCAGTTCAACTTGAAAAAAGGTTGGGTTCCCCCTATTTTATAGCCCCTCTTATAGCACTGTAGTACAGTCATTGCAGCAACATTCTTCAGTTGGGGCTACACATCCTCCAGTCATGGATCCAAGATCCGGCCAGTTGGTATTTCTGTTGCATGAGGCTCTGAATGCTGCCTTCATTTTTTATATAATTTCCAAAGTGTAAAACTAAATTTCCATTGCATTAGTGCTTGTAACCATTTCAGATGTGACTTCAGTTGCTTCTGTGATGCTGTTTTATAAAGATACAGAAGAAGCAAAGTCGGCATCAGGCATCGGAGGGGTGGAAGCAAACAGCTCGGCAGTGCAGAAGTTTAAAGGTAAGCTGTTTGCTGCAATAGCCAAGAGGGGCGACAGCAGTGGCAATAGGTGCCCTCAGAGGGCTGCCACTCTGTGTGACAGCCTAGTTTACCTAATGGTAGCACCAGCCCTGTCTAGCTTCCCCAGAAACTGGGGCTGTGGTTGTAAGATAATGCTTGATCAGAAGGGCCAATACAATAAAGTGTGCTAGACTTTGTGCACAGCTTAGCTCAGTATTTTTACACAATTTGTTCACTACAGTGGAAGGCCTACTGTATATAAAAATGAATCCTGCGCAGGAGTTAATTCTGAGCACAGTTTGGGGTAGACATCAGTGCAGAGCTCATGCTAATCTCATGAAGAACAACATATTACCTATTCAAATACAGTGCCTTGTAAAACTATTCATCCCCTTGGGTTTTGTCCTGTTTTGTCGAATTACGTACAACCTGGAATGAAAATGGAGGTTCATTTGGATGTTAGGTAATGGACCTAACAATATAGTCCCAATTGGTGAAGTGGAAGGACAATAAAATACCTTGTATATATAAAAACAACAAGTAAAAACTGAAAAGTTGTGAGTGTATATGTATTCATCCCTTTATACTATGAAACCCTTAAATAAGATCTGGTCCAATCAATTAACCTCAGAAGTCACATAATTAGTTGATTAGGGTCCACCTGTGTACAATCAGTGTCGCATGATCTGTCACGTGATGCCTGTATAAACATATCTGTTCTGAACCACTAAGAAAGCAACATGAAGACCAAGGAGTATTCCAAAAATGTCAGAGACAAAGTTATGGAAAAGTATAGATAGGGTTGCGTTATAAAAAAATATCCCAACGTCTGAATCCAACAGAGCACCATTAAATCCATTATAACAAAACAGAAAGAATATGGCACCACTACAAACCTGACAAGAGAAGGCTGCCCACCAAAACTCACAGACTGGGCAAGGAGGGCATTAATCAGAGATGCTACAAAGACACCAAGGATAACACTGAAGGAGCTGCAGAGATCCACAGCGGAGATGGGAGCATCTGTCCATACGACCACTTTAAGCCATATACTCCACAACGTGGGGTTTTATGGAAGAGTGGCCAGAAAAAAGCCATTGCTTAAAGAAAGAAATAAGAAAACACGTTTGGACTTTGCACAGCAGGATGTGGCAGACCCCCACAAACACATGGTCAGATGAGACGAAAATTGAACTTTTTGGCCATCGTGGGAAATGCCATGTGTGGCGCAAACGCAACACTTCCCATCACCCCGAGAACATCATTCCCACAGTGAAACACGGTGGTGGCAGCATCATGCTGTGGGGATGCTTTTCATTGGTAGGGACAGGAAAACTGGTCAGGATTGAAGGAACGATGGATGGCACTAAAGACAGGGCAATTCTTGAGGAGAACCTTTTTCAGTCTGCCAGAGATTTGAGACTGGGACAAAGGTTTACCTTCCAGCAGGACAATGACCCTTAACATCCTGCTAAAGCTGGTTTAAAGGGAAACATTTAAATATCTTGGAATGGCCTAGTCAAAGCCCAGACCTCACTCCAATTGAGAACCTGTGGCATTACTTGAATTGCTGTACACCAACGCGATATATTTTATTTTATTGTAAACCACTCTCAGGCTTCGGCAAGGGCGGTATATAAAATGTGAAATAAAGATAAAGATAAACCCATCTAACTTGAAGGAGTTGGAGCAGTTTTGCCTTGAGGAATGGGTGAAAATCCTAGTGGCTAGATGTGCTAACAGAGACACCCCAAGAGACTTGCAGCTGTAATTGCAGCAAAAGGTGGTTATACAACGTATTGACTTTGGGGGATGAATACATATGCACACTCCTGCTTTCAGGGCTTTTTTTTTGTCTCAATTATTATTTGTGTCACAATAAAGGATATTTTGCACCTACAAAGTCATAGGCATGTTGTGTATATCACATGGTGCTAACCCCCAAAACTCCATTTTAATTCCACGCTGTAATGCGACAAAACAGGACAAACAGAGGGGATGAATACGTTTGCAATGAACTATAGATGCAGAGACATGTACTGAAGTCTAAAAGGCTGATCGCAGGATTTTCCAACACTGGGGCTTTAACGCAAGGTCCGAGGAGGAGTCTCATGTGGTCAGTGGTAGTGAGGTTTTGTGCCTGTTTCTTCTCTTTATTGCAAGCATACAAAACCTGCTGAAAGAGAGATGTGCTGGAAGAAATAGATGCTGGCCGGTTGACAAATATTTAGTATTGCAAAAATTGTGTATCAGCACTTGGAGTTAAATGTGCATTCATCTGTGTGTGTGCTGGAATGCTATTCTGCAATATAGGCGCAGATGTATGTCACTAGCAAAGATTAATGTGTGCATGCGTCTGTGGTGCTCTCCCATGTTGGCGCACATTTTGTTGCTCACAGCCTATTTGCATTCTATTTGCTTACTGCATTGGGTGCAGGTTTGTTTGTTTGTTCATTTTTTTAAAGTGTGCATTAGGAAACCCTGCGATGAGCTTTAGTGCAGAGCTCTAACACACAGCTTTGTGCTTCAGCTCCAGAGAAGCAAACATACTTCGATGGAATGGAAGTTCTAGGACAAAAGGTAATAAATAGTATGATAAAAGGCTGCAACATAACATAACTGTAGCCATTCTTTCCTCCAGAAGGTTCAAGACCAGACATGACCACATAAGTTCCTGTTTCACTGGATCTCTCTGCTGCCTTTGACCTCGTCGATCACTCCATTCTACTCTCATGCCTCAGGTCTGCAGGTCTACAGGGGACAGTTTTCCGATGCTTTCACTCTTTCCTCCACTCCCACTCCTTCTCTGTGGTTTCTAATACCCGCACCTCCTCCCCTACACCACGTAGCTGTGGGGTGCCCCAGGGCTCTGTTCTAGCTCCCCTTCTGTTTAATGTTTTCCTGGCTCCCCTCACTCTTGGAACAACAGTCCGGGATTTTGGCTTACTATTATGCTGATGAAGTCATTCTTTTAAACCACACCTCCCTGTGAATCCTGATCTCTCCCCCCTCAATGCCTGTCTTTCACTTGTCACTTCCTGGTTGTCTTCCAATTTACTCCATCTCAATCCAGTTAAAACATCTGCGATGTGGTTTATCCACGGTGGTCCCTAACCAACCCTTTCCCCTCTTCTTCCGAATGCCCCGATTCCCCTTGTAGCCTCACTCCGATACCTTGGAGTTACCCTGGACCATGACCTCTCCTTCCACACGCACATCTCCTCCCTTGTGCACTGCTCTCACTTTTTCCTTCATCAGATCTGAGCTGTCAGTCCAATACTCTTCCCCACATCCCTTACAACTCTTCTTCTCTCTCTTGTAATCCCGTGCTTGGACTACTGCAACGTTGTTTTTGCCAGTATCTCCCAATATCAGCTTCACCGCTTACAGTTGATTCAGAATGCTGCTGCTCACCTCCTCACTCATACCCCCCGTTTTGGTCACATCACGCTCTCTCTGATCCACCTACACTGGCTTCCCTTCCCCTACCTCATTACCTTCAAACTCCTAATCCTGACCTACAGGACCCTCCATCAGTACACTCCCCAGTTCCTTCAAGATTCACTACACTTTCGTACTGTACCTCGCAGCCTCCGGTCACTACACACTAACCGCCTGGACCTCCCTTCCCCAGCCCGTGCCTGGCTGGAGCAGAACTGTCATTCCGCCTTTTTTTTCTAGCCCCATCACTCTGGAACTCCCTTCCCCCCCCTACTCCGCCAGGAACAATAATTTCCCAAATTCAAGTCCTTCCTTAAAACTCATCTCTTCTGTACTGCTTACCACCTTCCCTTTCCTGACTCCCCTGTTCCCTCTTCTACCTCCACTTAGCCTCTCCTCTTCCTTCGTCTGGTACGACTGTGTGCTTTCCTGTCTGGCATTGTAGTTCTTTTCTTTTTCTGGCTTCTTTGTGTTGCTGTTATTATTGTAAACCACCCAGATGGCCTCCGATGGGCGGTCAATCAAAAGTCTGAATAACGATAAAGATACACTACCTAAAAGGCTGTAATAATATGAACGTCCAATGGGGTAACAGGGGAGGACATAAAAGGCAAGTAACAATAGATTTCCATGCCCGGCTGATTGTTTCCCAAAAGCTTATATTGTTTAGAGGCAGATTATTAAAAATAATGTAGCAATGTTTAAATTTCTGTATTAATTCAGTTATAATAAGGTTGAAGAAGATGTTCAACGGTACTTTCCAGGTAGTAGCCCATGATAAACTACCAATTTGAGATCCAACTGAACACCTATAAAAAATTTGTTTAGTGTCTACATCTTAGATATATCTGACCTATGGTTGAAGAAGTGTTGTCCAGCAGTGTATAATTTAAGCAGATAACTCTAGTAACTGAACACAGGTGGGACAACCCCACAGAATTTGAGGACTATCTCCTTCATTCTAAATCACAATACTTATAGAAGGTTCAGGCCCATCCCATAAATTGATTGTATTTACTAATTCCATCAGTTAGTGGTGCAAGTTGATTGCAACATTGGGAGTCCTCAGGCACAAACCTTTCAAAAACAAGGTTACAGTTTTGTAACTTAGTCAGTAAAACACAGCATCTCCCTGCCAGCTATGAAATCTGGGTTCAAAGAAGAGATCCATTCTTAAACTAGAGCTTCTTCTCACCCTCACTGAACAAAAGAGACCGATGGCCTCTCTTCACTACAAAATCCTCCGGGCTCCTCATATCAGTAGAAGAAACAATTTGGTTTGTAGTTTTCTGGGTTCTAACAACTTTTCCAGCTTTTTTCCCAAGAGGTTGGCAGAATTAAGGAACCTTCTTCATCAGCAAATATTTCCTCACGGAAAAGGTGAAGGATGCACCAAAGACCTCTCAGTCATGGCTGGCGCTACCAAAAGACAAACTAGGCGGTCTCCTAGAGCGATGGCCTTTTGGGGGCATCCATTGCCACCGCTACTGCCCCTATATGGGACCAGCAGTGGTGGCAATTGCAAGGATACTCTACATACCACTTACTGGATTTCCAGTTTAGCATAAACCAGAAGTCCGCCTCGGAGGGGGAGGAAGCGGCAGATGACAGCAAGCAGGAACCATGATGCGGCGCCAGAGTCTTTGGTAAGTGCTGTGTTGTGGTTCCCTTGTCATTACCACCACTACTGGCCCCAGAGAGGGGCGGAGCAGTGGCAATGGAGACGGAAGGATGGAGGGATCCGCTTAGGGCGCTATCAATCCTTGCACTGCAGTGGAAGTGCAGGAGACGAGCACAGTCTGAGAAATTTAAGAAAGCATAGGATAGGCATGCTCAGTTGTGGGTAAAGAGCAGAAAGCCAGAACTCAAGTACAGTCTGTAGCATTACACCACAAAAGAAAAATACAAAAGTGCCCTAATGATCTTTATCTGCTGCTCTATTCTACGTTTCACGCTGAAGAATAGGCTAGCAATAGGGGCTCATCTCTTTCATAGCCTATTGTTGTAAACAGAAATATGTTTTAACAAACAAGCTAGTCTGCTCATAAATGTAAAAGAGAAATGCATTTCCTTTTAAAATGAAATTCATGCTATGGAAAAAATGAAATTCATGCATTTGAAAAAAAATGACGATTCAAACAAAATGGTAAAACAGCTGCTTTGTATATTTCAAAAGAGCAAAAAAAAGTCATTTTAAAATAAGGCATTGTGTGTTCTCTACAGAAATGGATTTTAATATGCTAGAATATCATTTGTTTCTAAAATGTGTTGCATAAATTATAGTATCTGCCATAGTGCAGTATTTATGCTAGACTTTCCTGCCATATTCAGAATCTACTGATTCACCTTACTAGTAATGTGCTCTAACATCCAAGGGCACTGGAAAATACCTTTTGTGAGGGGTAGCTACTAAGCTACAGTAAAACATCCCATTTCATGACAGCTCAGTTTACTGTGTGACTTTCTAAGCGCAATATCGCAGATTAGTAACTTGCATGATAAATTTCTTTTGGCTTTACTGCACACAGGAACACTGCAAATTCCTGTCTGCAGCAATGGAAATACAGTGGGCCCTAAGTCCAAGTGCTGGTGGTGGAATAAATTTACACCCTAAGAACATAAGATATGCCATACTGGGTCAGACCAAGGTCCATCAAGCCCAGTATCCTGTTTCCAACAGTGGCTAATCTAGGTCATAGCAGTTTCCCCAAAAGACACAGGTTCCACAATGCTTGTGATGGGTCAAGCATTGATATCCTGGGTCCCTTCTTAATAATGGTTTATGGACATTTTCTCCAGAAAATTGTCCAAACCTTTTTTAAACCCAACTACACTAACAGCCTTTACTACATTCTTCGGTAACAAATTCCAGAGTTTCATTACACGTTGAGTGAAAAAATATTTTCTTTTATTAGTCTTAAATAGTTTACCCTGTAGCTTCATTGCATGTCCCCTAGTCTTTCTATATTCTGATAACGTAAACAATCGATCTACATTTACCCGTTCCACTCCGTTCATTAATTTATAGACTTCTATCATATCTCCCTTCAGACGTCTCATTTCCAGGTTAAAGAGCCCCAACCTTTTTAGCCTTTCTTCATAGGAGTATCCTTTCATCCCCTTTACCATTTTGGTGGCTCTTCTCTGAACGATATAGAGGCATTATAATATCGTTTGTTTTATTTTCCATTCCTTTCCTTATGATACCTAGCATTATATTTGCTCTCATGGCCACCACTGCACACTGGGCTGAGGGTTTTAACATGTTATCCACAATGACGCCTAAATCTTTTTCCTGGGTGGTGATTCCTAATGTGGAACCTTGCATCGTGTAACCATAGTTTGGGTTGTTCTTCCCTAGGTGCATAACTTTGCACTTGTCCACATTAAATGTCATCTGCCATTTTGATGCCCAGTCTTCCAATTTATCAAGATCCTCTTGCAATTTTCCACAATCCTCTTGGGTTTTAACAACTTTAAATAGTTTTGTGTCATCTGCAAATTTGATAACCTCACTCGTTATTCCACTTTCCAGGTCATTTATGAATATGTCAAAAAGCAGCGGACCCAGCACAGATCCCTGGGGTACACCACTATTCACCTTTCTCCATTGGGAAATTGGCCATTTAACCCTATCCTCTGCTTTCTATCTTTTAACTAGCTCCTGATCCATAATAGTACACTGCCTCCTATCCCATGACTCTTTAGTTTTGCCAAAAGTCTCTGATGAGGGACCTTGTCAAAGGCTTTCTGAAAGTCCAGATACACTATATCAACTGACTCACCTTTGTCCACCTGTTTATTCACACTTTCAAAAAAACATAACAGATTAGTAAGACAAGATCTTCCTTGTCTAAATCCATGTTGGCTGTCTCCCATTAGGCCATGACCATCTACATGCTGAGTAATTTTAATCTTTATGATGGTTTCTACCATTTTTCCTGGTACTGACGTCAGGCTCACCGGTCTGTAGTTTCCCGGATCACCCCTGGAACCCTTTTTAAAAATTGGTGTTACATTGGTGATCCTCCAGTCTTCAGGTATTAGAGATGTTTTTAATGATAGTTCACAGATTACTAATAGCAGGTCTGCAATTTCATATTTCAGTTCTTTAAACACCCTTGGATGTATACCATCCGGCCTAGGTGATTTGCTACTCTTCAGTTTATCTAATAGTTGTAATACATCTTCCTGAAGTATCAATATTTCCTTCAATTCTTCTGCACCTTTAAATACCACTTCAGTCATGGGTAACATCCCTACATCTTCCTCAGTAAAGACCGAAGCAAAGAATTCATTCAGTCTCTCCGCTATCGCCTTGTCGCCTCTTAGTGCCCCTTTAACTCCTCTATCATCAAATGGTCCAACCGACTCTCTCACAGAATGTACTTGAAAAAATCTTTATTTCGCGTTTTTCCTTCCGCATCAAGCTTCTTCTCAAATTCTCCCTTTGCCTTCTTTATCAATGCCTTGCATTTGTCCTGCCAGTGCTTGTGCTGTTTCCAGGTTTCGTCGTTTGGCTCTTTTTTCCATTTCCTGAAAGATGCTTTTTTTGGCAACAACACCTTTAAACCATGCTGGCAGTTTTTTGGACTTCCTTCCACTTTTCTTAAAGCGTGGAATACAGCTGGTCTGGGCTTCCAAGATAGTATTTTTCAACAACACCCAAGCTTGATGTAAGTCTTTAACCTTTGCAACTGCTCCTTTTAGTTTTTTCTTAACTATTTTCCTCATTTTATCATAGTCTCCCTTTCTTTGAAGCCAAGTTTGAGTTTCTGTAAGGCAGGCTTCTATGGAATCATATATTGGGTTGTCCATGTCCAGTTGAGTATACAGCATTATATCATCTGCGTATAAATGGTAATTGAGTTTGTGCTTTTGGAATATTGCGCAAATAGGCCTTAAGTATAGGTTGAATAGGAGGCAGGATAACGCTGATCCTTGAGGTATTCCTTGTGTTTGTGGGAATGCATTAGATGTGTCCTGGTTAAAATCTACTTCTTGCACCCTTTTGGATATATGAGGAGAACCATTTTAGTGGTGTCCCTTTTATTCACATGGATTCAATTCTTGTGATAAGTGTCCTATGGTTTACTGTGTTGAAGGCTGCAGTGATGTCTATGAATATTAGTATAAACATTTTCTTGCAATTTTCAATACCTTTATATAGATTATCAAGTAGGACAAGTAGGAGTGTTTCTACTCCGTGGTATTGACGAAAACCATATTGTTGGTCATCGAGCGCATTTGTGGCATCTATATGGTCTTGTAAGTGGCACTGGACTGTTTTTTCAATGGTTTTGGCTATAAAAGGGATACTTGAAATGGGCCTGTACGCAGAGGGGTCTTCTTTATTTAGTGTTTTGTTTTTTAGAATAGGTCGTATGAGGAATCTTTTGAGCTCAGTTGGCATAGTTCCTTGTTGAAGAGATTGGTTTACTATATTTAGTGTTAAGGGAGTAGTTTCTGTTTTTATTGCCTTGATCCAGGCTACTGGACAGGGATCTAGGGGATATGTGGTAGTGTTTAAGTTTGTGATTATGTTTACTGTTTGCCTTAGGTCAATAGTATGGAAGGTATTCCACTCTTCTGCGGAGTCCAAAGGCACTGGTGTCAGATGGAAGGCATTGTTAGCTATTGGTTTTTGAGAGACGTTTGGTCCTATGGGGTTTAGTTTGCTGGCATAATAGTCAGCTAGTGTTGTGTTCCCCTACCAGCAGATTGATAGAGACAAAGAACCAATGAAAAGCCCAGGCTTCAATGACATCACTCCCATGCCTCTATTCATCTCAGCCCTTGGATGTATACCATCCGGCCCAGGTGATTTGTTACTCTTCAGTTTATCTAATAGTTGTAATACATCTTCCCGATGTATCGATATTTCCTTCAATTCTTCCGCACCTTTAAATACCACTTCAGTCATGGGTAACATCCCTACATCTTCCTACATCTGCATCTGTGGTGCATTCCCCTGTTTGTAAAGGAGGAGGCATGTGAAGTTAAGAGTCAGAAAGAAGATAGGTGAGTAGGAAAGAAAAAAGAAAAGATGGGAGAAAAGAAGCAGCTGGAAACCCTGTATTGTGTTCTACATAGGGTCTAGAATAAGAGAGAAGGATTTTGGCATTAATGAGAGTCTGTGTGCTGGAGTTCATCATGGGAATAATTTTAGAAGTACTATTCAAGTTTTGGACATCCCAAAAAAGGCATAGAGACATCCAAAGCACAGACGTCTCCACAGACATTTTAGAAGCCAGGTCTGTAGATATCCCCATTGTGAGGATGGGGATGTAGTGGAGGCGTTGGCAGTGGTGTTCCTGGGAACCTTGACATTCCTACCTGACCTCAGAAACATCCGGGATGCCCGGCATTGCGTCTAAGTTTAGAACTGCTCCGGGCACAAACAGGCATCTGGAAAGTGTTAGTTTTGGCTGAGAAACATCCAGTAGGTGTAGAGGAGAAAGCACTTCATCATCTCCAGTACATAGCACAATTTCAATGATAGCAGCAGTGGTATTTGAACCCTGATTTCCCTTTCTTAGCTCACTAACCATTAGGCAATTCCTAGACGTCCAGGTTCTGAAATACTATTCTGGGAACGTCTAAGTAGATGCCCCTGCAAACATCCATATTGGGTAATCCATGTTTGTGAAATCATGTCTTCATCTGAACATGCCTGCTTTTTTCCATATGCTCTGGCTTAGATGTCCTAAATTGCACTTGGACATCCTTTCAACAATTCCCCTCCACATATCCATGGAAGAGAAGTCTTGGGCCATCAGAGGAGTCATAGGAGGAGGAGTTAGGGGTCTCTATTTGGCATCCTGAAGTACTGCAGCAATGCTCCATGGAGATGACACCAAAATTCTGAAAGGCACCAAGGAGAAGGGCACAGAAGAGAACACCATAGATAAAGTGCAGTTCTAGGGAGTCTTAAGAATGTGAGATACCAGAGTTTGGAACAAAAAGTTATTTTTTGCCCCTAGAGTAACAAAGAAAATATACAGTGTATCTGTACTTTCAGAAAGCCTTTGACAAGGTCCCTCATCAGAGACTTTTGGCAAAACTAAAGAGTCATGGGATAGGAGGCAGTGTACTATTGTGGATCAAGAACTGGTTAAAAGAAGCAGAGGGTAGGGCTAAATGGCCAATTTTCACAATGGAGAAAGGTGAATAGTGGTGTACCCCTGGGATCTGTGCTGGGTCTGCTGCTTTTTGACATATTCATAAATGACCTGGAAAGGGGAATAAGGAGTGAGGTTATCAAATTTGCAGATGACATGAAACTATTTAAAGTTGTTAAAAACCCAGGAGGATTGTGGAAAATTGCAGGAGGATCTTGATAAATTGGAAGACTGGGCATCAAAATGGCAGATGACATTTAATGTGGACAAGTGCAAAGTTATGCTCCTAGGGAAGAACACCCTAAACTATGGTTACACAATGCAAGGTTCCACATTAGGAACCACCACCCAGGAAAAAGATTTAGGCGTCATTGTGGATAACATGTTAAAACCCTCTGCCCAGTGTGCAGCGGTGGCCAAGAGAGCAAATAGAATGCTAGGTATCATAAGGAAAGGAATGGAAAATAAAAGAAAGATATTATAATGCCTCTATATCGTTCCATGGTGAGACTGCACCTTGAATATTGTGTGCAATTCTGGTCGCCGTATCTTAAAAAGGAAATAGAGTTATTAGAAAAGGTTCAGAGAAGAGCCACCAAAATGGTAAAGGAGATGGAAGGATACTCCTTTGAAGAAAGGCTAAAAAGGTTAGGTCTCTTTAACCTGGAAAAGAGACGGCTGAGGGGAGATATGATAGAAGTCTATAAATTAATGAACGGAGTGGAACGGGTAAACGTAGATCGATTGTTTACATTATCAGAATATAGAAAGACTAGGGGACATGTTTGGACAAGTTCCTGGAGGAAAGGTCCATAAACAATTATTAAGAAGGGACCCAGGATATCAATGCTTGACCTAGTACAAGCATTGTGGAACCTGTGTCTTTTGGGGAAACTGCTAGGTACTGTCACGCCCCAGCCCTCTGCCTCAGGCTTAGAGGGGTAGGGTTGCCATTAACTTCTCTTATAAAAGGTTGAATAAACTATTTTTCTCCAGTGAAGCATGCTGGGAGTTGTAGTTTTGGCCTTCTAAGATGAAGTGTAGTCATGAAACCGAAAGTAAAGGCAAATAACAAAATGTATTCCCCAAACGCAAACAAAGTCCAGGTAGACTGTAAAAGGATACTTCTCCATTCATTCGCTCAAGGTTATTTACAACTTAGGCTGGATGAGCTTCACAGTCATTTATTATATGCAGCTGCTTATCAATATAACGGATAAAGAAAACACAGCTTCTTCATTCAACAAAGTACCAATATCTTCTTTTTCCTTTGTCTTCATTAAGCATTCAAATGTACATGTAACAGGTATCCTCCAATTAAAAAGAGCAGGTTCCTACCTTCAGCTCAGGCTAGGTTTCATTACTCTATTGTTCAGGAGACTTTATCTTTTCAGCTATTCTTTAGCAAAGGGACTCATTGCTAACAGCTTGACATAGAGTACAGTCCATGAGTACTTCTGGAAGCAATAAATCCTGCTCAATAGGCTCAACCTGCATTTTCTCTGGCTCCAGAAATTCAGTGCCCTGCTCTGAGCTTTTAACGTATGTCTCAGGGTATTCTCTCTCTGAGGATCCCTGTGTCTCTCTTGAGCACAGCTCCACCCGGTAAGGATAAATGGTACCTGAAGCTGTGGTCAGTTCTCCCTGGCTGTGTTCACCAGTCTCCCTCCAGCTTCTGGGAAACAGTCCCTGGCTCACTTCCCTGAGTTCCTTCCTGGAGCTCTGCCACAGCTCCCTGTTCCAGGCTTGGCTCCTTTGACTCCTGTGCTGAGTCCTGGGCTTCCACTTCTGAAATCTCTGATCCTTCTGATCAGGAACTGGGGTTTGAAGCCTTCTCTGCTCTCTCCTCTAGTGCTCTCTCTCTCCGAGCTCTCCTCTCCTCCCAGGCTCTCGCCACCCAGGCTCTCTTCTTCTCCTTCCCCCGGGCTCTCCTCCCTGCTTTCTCTCTAGCCAAGGTTTATATCCCTACTTCCCGGGCAGTGTCTCTCCCTCTCTGGACAGGTGATTGCAATTATCTTCCAAGCCTACAACTACGTCAGCAGAGCTTGGGTGTGGCAGCCTAGGTTCAGTTTCTCTCTGCTTGCTTTCTTTAGGCAGAAGCTGAAACCTGTGCACTGCAGGGATGTCACTTTTCTTAAAAGCAAAATCATTAGTTTCTCCTATTTCCATAGGTTCACTACAGGCTTCCTTATCACATACCCCCCTCCCTAAGATATTACGGGCTGGCGGCATTTCCCCCGCACAGTCTGTAATCCTCGATAGGGCGTCAGCATTCTGATGCAACCTTCCTGCCCTGTGTTCCACCCTAAAGTTAAAGGCTTGCAACGCCATATACCAGCGGGTCAGACGGGCATTATGGTTCTTCATTTGATGTAATCATTTCAGGGGCGCATGATGCGTGACCAATAAGAACTTCCGCCCGGTGAGATAAAATCTGAGGGCCTCCACCGCCCATTTGACGGCCAAACATTCCTTTTCAATAGTTGAGTAGTTCCTGCTGAGAAACATTATAGGATGTTCCTTTCCCTCATGCGTTTGCGATAGAACTGCCCCTAAGCCTGTCTCTGACGCGTCTGTTTTGACGATAAATGGCTGCCCAAAGTCTATTGCACGTAATACCGGAGCTTTACACAACTTCCCTTTTAACACCGTGAAAGCCTTCTCAGCCTCTGGGGTCCACTTGAGGTGATTCGGGGAGTTTTTCTTCAGCATGTCTGTAAATAAGAAGCTTTCTTTGGCAAAACGAGGGATGAATCGTCGGTAGTACCCGATTAGGCCCAAAAAACCCCCTAATTGTTTTTTGGTTGTTGGCCTAGGAAAATTTTTGACACTATCTATCTTGTCAATTAAAGGTTTGACCATGCCTCGCCCCACCATGTGTCCGAGGTATTTCACTTCTTGTCTGGCAAATGTACATTTTCCTGGGTTCAGGGTAAGACCGGCCCGCCTCATAGCCCATAGAACGGCTTCAACTCTTGGTAAATGTTGCGCCCAACTGGAACTATGTATGATGATGTCATCCATGTAGGCCACGGCGTACTCCTGATGTGGACGTAGAACGTGGTCCACCAACCTCTGACAAGTTGCCGCTGCACCATGTAGGCCGAAGGGCATCCTTCGAAATTGGAACAGTCCAATTGGCGTACTAAAAGCAGTCTTCGGCCATGACTCCCTGGTTAGGGGAATTTGCCAGTAGCCCTTTGTCATATCTAACATGGTCAGAAATTGAGCCTGTCCCAACCGATCCAACAATTCTTCAATGCGGGGCATGGGGTACGCATCAAACATTGAGATGGCGTTCACCTGCCTAAAATCTATGCAAAATCTTAGAGTGCCATCGGGCTTTGGCACCAGCACTATGGGGCTACACCATGGGCTTTTAGATTCCTCAATAATCCCCATTTCCAGCATCTCCCTTACCTGTGCCACTACCTCTTGTTTCCTGGCCTCGGGTAGCCGATAAGGCCTTTGTCTAACCACCTTCCCAGGTGGGGTTATAATTTCATGGGCCACCAATTTGGTCTCACCGGGGATTGGTGTCGGGACATCTGTAAATTTTTCCAGCAATCTGGCCAGTTCTTGCCTCTGCAGCAGGGAAAGTTCTTCACCCATTCTAGGCTCTGGGTTCGTTTCCATTCCACCAGTTGCGGTCCTAAGTCCTCTTCCACTTTCTCCTCGCAGGTGGCAGTCAGTCCCTTCATACCGGTTCACCCAGTGGACCCGAACCCTCCGGCTCCTCGACCCGTAGGGGTCACCATGGGGACTTCTTCCAACAGGGGAAACCCCACTCTCTCACAAATGAGCTGAGCAATTTGATCGCCCACCTTTACTATGAAATCCTCATCCCCAAAATTAAAGAGCAATACTTTTATTGCCCCCCTATAATCTGGGTCAATTACGCCAGCGCCCACATCAAGAAAATGTTTTAAGGCTAGACCAGAGCGTGGTGCAATCCGGCCGTAACACCCAATTGGCATCTCCATCTTTAGGCCAGTGTCCACCATGGCCTTTCCATGTCTGGGAATTACTTCCTCCACAGCGCTGCACAAATCATAACCTGCTGCTTGGGGTGAGGCTCTCCGGGGACTCTGAGCTTTCATAGACACCTTGCAAAATTTTAATACAAATTTCTGCTTAACTGGGGAATCATTTTGCAGAGGCTGTCCCTTCGGGCTCTGGCCCGGCTTCCTTGGTTTCTCGAACAGGGGGCTAGGAACCACTGTTACCATGGCCTCCGCCTTCTGGCCAAAATCCTTTTCCAACCCTTTTCCTGCATCCAACCCAACTCTCCCTTGAGACCTACACTGTATTTGATGGCATTGCTCAGCTTTTCCCTTCTTACTCCTATCAGCAGGGGAAGCTACTAGGTCATCATGTGAGGGTAATTCAGCTAGGGATTCATCTGGGGGTTCATCATTTTTGTCTTGGGCCTATGACTGGGACCCTGTGGACACCAGTCCAACTTTATGATGTAGGCCCTTCTCCAATCCTCTTTTGAACTGGGGCCAATCCCTACCCAACACTAGGTCATGGGGCAGTCTCGGGACTACGGCTACCAGAACTTCCCTCTGTATACCTAACCCCTTTATTAACACCTTGTACATGGGATAAAAGGAGGCTGCTCTGTGGATACATCTGATCTGGACCCTTCCCTCTGGTCGGCTCGGGACTGACTCACTCTGGGCTTCTATTGCCCGCCAGTCTCCGTGAGATCATACTCTGGTCAGCACCTGAGTCGAGTAGAACGTTAGTAGCAATGCCATGAATATCAACATTCAAAAGGAAACCCTCTCTTAGCTGCTTCACATTAGCACTTATCAATGCTGTACGTGCTTTACATTCCTTTTGTATGTGACCTAACTTTCCACATTGAAAACATTTTTTTCTTGCCCACTTGCCCTCCTGCGTAGGCAGATAAGTTTTCATACATTCCACCTTTTTCCTTGGTCTCATTTCTGATTGTTCAAAACTAGTCTCTGCTGCTATTTTCAGAGCGCCCCTTTTTGGTTGACCAGCCAATTCTGCTTCTAAATATCGCTCAGTCAGCAGGGTTGCTTCGCTTGTGGTCTGACAGTTTTGTAATATCAGAAAGGATTGGATTTCTTTAGGAACCGCAGCCATAAACTCCTCTAACACAATTGTATCTATCACCATATCCATGGTTTTACCTTCTGGAGCTAACCATTTCAAAGCCAAGCCTCTGACCCTTTGGCACAAAGCCTTAGGTGTCTCACCGGCTCTTAAGCTTGTAGCTCTCAGCATGCGATGGTAGACCATCTGAGTTAAACCTAAGCGATCTCGGATAGCCTTTTTTAGCTCTTCATAATCTGTAGCAAGTGCCGCTGGCATGGCCCTGTAGGCCGCTAATGCCTCTCCTGTGAGAGATGTGGCTAGCCGAACAGCCCACTGTTCCATTGGCCAACCTACATTATGAGCAACTCTCTCAAAGGATTCTAAGAAATCGTCAATATCATCCTCTACTGAACGTTTTCCAAAGGAAAATGTCCCACATGTCTGTGGCCCTACCATACAGGTATTTGGTGTCCCTTCTAGTCCCGATGGGGTTGGCAATGCTCCAGCTGTTGCTTTCTGGTTAGCGAGCAACGCCTCCATCAAGTCCAGTACCGGCTTCTGTTGTGCCTGCAAAGCGGCTGCTGCCTGTTCTTGTGCCTGGTGTGCCATTTCTCGCTGTTTCTGAAATTGGGACGCCATCCATTGCAGTATGTCCTTTGGATCCATCTCAGCAATTTCTGCAAAACTCTGCTAGTCCCTTTTAGCTGAATGCTTGGAATCTTCCACCCCTTTTACTTGAATCCAGGTTTGACCCACGCCTAAATACTCTTTACCTGAGGTTAGGCATTGACTCTGGCCTTAAAAAGGGAGTGTCTCACTGGCCACCTCCGTCGCTCTGGCCGACCCTGCCAGCGATTTTTCACTCTGCAGCTCACAGCACAGCTCAGCAGTTTGGTGTTGAAAAACCTTTGGGGCGTATATCCTGAAGTGTTGTATATCCTGATACAGGCGAGATCCAAACAACTACGCCACTTGTCATGCCCCAGCCCTCTGCCTCAGGCTTAGAGGGGTAGGGTTGCCATTAACTGCTCTTATAAAAGGTTAAATAAACTATTTTTCTCCAATGAGGCATGCTGGGAGTTGTAGTTTTGGCCTTCTAAGATGAAGTGTAGTCATGAAACCGAAAGTAAAGGCAAATGACAAAATTTATTCCCCAAATGCAAACAAAGTCCATGTAGACTGTAACAGGATACTTCTCCATTCATTCGCTCAAGGTTATTTACAACTTAGGCTGGATGAGCTTCACAGTCATTAATTTTATGCAGCTGCTCATCAATATAACGGATAAAGAAAACACAGCTTCTTCATTCAACAAAGTACCAATATCTTCTTTTTACCTTTGTCTTCATTAAGCATTCAAATGTACATGCAACAGGTATCCTCCCATTAAAAAGAGCAAGTTCATATCTTCAGCTCAGTCTAGGTTTCATTACTCTACTGTTCAGGAGACTTTATCTTTTCAGCTATTGTTTAGCAAAGGGACTCAATGCTAACAGCTTGACATAGAGTACAGTCCATGAGTACTTCTGGAGGCAATAAATCCTGCTCAATAGGCTCAAACTGCATTTCCTCTGGCTCCGGTAATGCAGTGCCCTTCTCTGAGCTTTTAACGTATGTCTCAGGGCATTCTCTCTCTGAGGATCCCTGTGTCTCTCTTGAGCACAGCTCCACCCGGTAAGGATAAATGGTACCTGAAGCTGTGGTCAGTTCTCCCTGGCTGTGTTCACCAGTCTCCCTCCAGCTTCTGGGAAACAGTCCCTGGTTCACTTCCCTGAGTTCCTTCCTGGAGTTCTGCCACGGCTCCCTGTTCCAGGCTTGACTCCTTTGACTCCTGTGCTGAGTCCTGGGCTCCCACCTCTGAACTCTCTGAACCTTCTGATCAGGAACTGGGGTTTGAAGCCTTCTCTGCTCTCTCCTCCAGTGCTCTCTCTCTCCGAGCTCTCCTCTCTTCCCAGGCTCTCTCCACCCAGGCTCTCTTCTTCTCCTTCCCCTGGGCTTTCCTCCCTGCTTTCTCTCTAGCCAAGGTTTATATCCCTGCTTCCCAGGCAGTGTCTCTCCCTCTCTGGACAGGTGCTTGGAATTATCTTGCAAGCCTGCAACTACGTCAGCAGAGCTTGGGTGTGGCAGCCTAGGTTCAGTTTCTCTCTGCTTGCTTTCTTTAGGCAGAAGCTGAAACCTGTGCACTGCAGGGATGTCACTTTTCTTAAAAGCAAAATCATTAGTTTCTCCTATTTCCATAGGCTCACTACAGGCTTCCTTATCACAGTACGTATGACCTAGATTGGCCACTGTTGGAAACAGGATACTGGGCTTGATGGACCTTGGTCTGACCCAGTATGGAATATCTTATGTTCTTATCTTATGTTCTTATAGACGTCCATTTGAAGAAAGGATCAGGGAACGTATGGGAGCCCAGAAGAACAAAAGTTGTCCAGGCCTGTGATTAACATTCCCGAAGGTCTTCTAGGGATGATTATGAGCTATGGGGTCTTTTCCGTCCCATGAATATTTGTCCCCCTTCTGTCCCCGGCAAAAGTCTCCATGTTTGAACAAGGAGTTTGTATGGGGAGGCTTAGACGGGGGCAGGAGGGGGTGTTGTGGAGGCGGTGTTAGGGCGGGCAGTGGGCGGTCCACAACCCCAGACGTATAGGGCCAATTCTGAAGTCGGCCCTGTATGTCTGGGGCTGGCAGACTGGACAGGGAATGGTAGGCCCGGGTAGCGCCAGTGCGGTGAGGGGATGCAGGGGGTTCCTGGTTGCACTCATTAGAATGTGCCTTGATGTCAATAAATATGAGGTAAGTGGAATGAACTTTATTTTGAATTTCATTTACTTTGTAGAATAAACTTACTTTACTTTTTTGGAATATCACTTTTGGGTCTATGAGAGTTTCTAGAAGTGTGTTTCCACTCAAGGTCTTGAAGAGAAGGATCTCTTCCTATCCTTTCCCCCTCCCCACTCAGAGAATCCATACAGGTTTTCCAAAGGGGAGAAGAGACTTGGAATGTGGATTAGCGAGTTTCCCACTTAGCCCAGGTAGTATCTGGCAGGGGAGCTACATACTGTATGCAGGAAATCCATTTATCAGTACGGATGATCTATGCATTTGTTTTTTTTCATAAGAAATAATTCCATTACCATGATTTTTTTGAGCAGAATCAAAGTAAAATGAGAAAAAATATAAATATAATAGAACAACAGCAGGAAAGTGAAATGACACACCTCACAGCGGCTACATCTACAAGCCAAGTTCCAGTAGGCAACTAGATTAAGCTGTATTAGAAATAGGCTGTTCTGAGGACAGAGATATCTAGGAAGAACAGATTGAAGCCTTGTCCTGGCTTTTCTATGCCTCTTAGGATTCTATCTAGGAGAGTTGTCATTAGGGTTTTCATGCCATGACTGGGTCTGAAACCATGCTATTGAGTGTCAAAAGGTGCAGTGTTGTTTATGTGTTCTTGCAGTTGGTGCTGAATTGCTTTTTCAATTATTTTGGCAAGGAATGGTAGGGCTGGATATGGGCCTGTATGAGCTTGGATTCCTGTGATCTAAGGATGGGCTTTTTAATAATGGTCTGATCGAGGCATTCTTCAAGCTGGGGGTCATGTGTCCTTGTGAGAGGGACAACTGTATGAATTTAAGTAAGAGATTGGAGTTAATTCTGATCTATCTAGTTTGATCCATGGGTCTAAAGAGGATGTTGTAGTGTTGAGGTTAGTAATTAATTCCTTCTAGCTACTACTACTACTACTGAGCATTTGTATAGTGCTACAAGTCGTATGCAGCACTGCACAGACATGTAAGAGACAGTCCCTGCTCATCAGAGCTTACAATCTAGTCAAGACAAACACAGCAGGTGTAGACAGGGATAAAACAAGGGCGGAAGGTAAAGAAACAAGGAGATCAGGTGAGTCAAGATCCAAAAACAGGAGCGAAGATGTGAGCTTTCAGCCTGGATTTGAAAAGGGTCAGAGAAGGTGCCTGGTGTACAGACACAGGTAGTTTGTTCCAGGCGTAAGGTGCAGCAAAGGTGAAAGGAGCAAAGTTTGGAGTTAGCAATAGAAGAGAAGGGCACAGATAAAAGCAGTTTGCCAGAAGAGCGGAGTTCCCGAGGGGGGGTGTAATGAGAGATAAGAGAAGAATGGTAGTGAGGAGCTGCAGAGTGAATGCATTTATAGTTCAGCAGGAGAAGTTTGAACTGGTTGCAGAAATGGATAGGGAGCCAATGAAGTGACTTGAGAAGAGGGGTAATATGGGCATGACAAGGCTGGCAGAAGATTAGCCGCGCAGCAGAGTGTTGAACAGATTGAAGGGGAGAGAGATGATTCAAAGGGGGACCAGCAAGGAGTAGGTTACAGTAGTCAAGACGGGAGGTGATTAAGGAGTGGATAAGCGCCTTAGTAGTGTGTTCAGAAAGAAATGGGTGGATTTTGTTGATGTTATAGAAAAATAAAAGGCAGGTCTTAGTTATCAGAAGGATGTGCGTGGAAAAGGAGAGAGAGGAGTCAAAGACAACCCCAAGGGTGCGAGCTGAGGAAACAGGAAGGAGTAGAGAGTTATCCACAGAGACTGAGAAAGGAGGAAGAGGAGAGGAGGTTTTAGGGGGAAAGATAAGAAGCTCAGTCTTGGCCATGTTCAATTTCAAGCAGCGGTGAGCCATCCAAGCAGCAATGTCAGAGAGGCAGACAGAGATCCGGATCTGGATTGCCAGAGAGATTTCAGGAGTAGAGAGGTAGATATGGGAGTCATCAGCATAAAGATGGTACTGAAAGCATCGGAAGAGATGAGCACACCAAGGGACTGGGTATGTAGAGAGAAAAGGAGCGGACCCAAGACAGATCCTTGGGGAACACCAACTGAGCATGGGATAGCAGAAGAAGAGGAGCCCCAGAACTAACACTGAAAGAGCAATGGGAGAGATAGGAGGAGAACCAGGATAGTACAGAGCCCTTAAAATGAAGCGAGGACAGGGTATCGAGGAGAAGGTTGTGATCAACAGTGTCAAAAGCAGCAGAGAGGTCAAGAAGGATGAGAGGGTCAAAAGTGGTTCATTTGTGAGTGGCGTTGGTATTATTAGTTATTGCTTGTGTTGACAGGCCTTGGATATTTTTGTGTTAGATTTAGTCTGGAGGAAGTTTGTCATCTAATGTGGGCATAACCTGATGTTGTAACACCCTAAAGAAATCCACGTACTATAAAAGTCACTTAGCAGCTAGCCAAAGAGGTGGTATTTTTCCAAACATTTTAGAAGCCGGGTCTGTGGACATCCCCAGCTAGAGGACATCCAAGTCTGAATGGAGGCATGGCCAAGGCATGGCCAGGGCATTCCTACATGAGTCAGGGATGTCTATCTCATGCATACGGGATGCCCATTGTCATGGCAAGATGAAAACAAAAGTTTTCATTCCCCATTACTGTTTGGTGTCAATGTGAATAATATAGGGGATATGTGTATACTTCCGTCTCCACACCATCCAGAACGAGCACTTTTCCAGTGTCTGTTCAAGCCTGCAGCAGGTATAACCTTGGTGGCTCAGGACATGCAGGGTGCTTCTGAAATTAGATGAGGATGTCCAGGTTCTTGGGCACACCCCAGACATGCCCTACACCATGCCCTACCACGCCTACACCACGCCCATTCCTACTTGGACATCCTCGCACCGGAGACTCTTTGCAACTGTCTTCTAAAATAGCCCCAGGGATGTCTCTGTGCTTTGGACATCTCCATGCTCATTTTCAGATGTCTAAAGAATGGATGGTGCTTCTAAAATAACCCTCATAATGCGTATTTTATAAACTACATGAGTAAACGTGTAGAGTATAAGCACACATTTGCACCTGCTTCACAGCAAGTGTTCATGTATGCATTGGCATTTAGGCCCTAGAGAAACACACTGTACTCGCAAAAGTAGAAGAGAATCACTGACAGTGAGTAGTAGAAAGGGATGTCCTTTATTGGAAGACCAACAAGGCCACGTTTCGGCACTTGCCTTTGTCAGAGGGCAACCTCAAAAATGAATTTATAAAGTTAAAATTCACACAACAGAACATAATGAAATACAGAGAAAACATAAAAAGCATAAAAACATATTTTGTCAAAATCAATTCTGGAGCAGAGAAGTACTTTGTGTAATAATTAGAAAGACCAAACAGATATATCCAATCAAAACCAACTGAGTGTGCATATCGGTAAAAGACCAAGTAAACTAACCACTCACAATGAAGTGAAAAAAAGACCAAAATGTGCACTTAAAAAGATTAATTAAAAAAGGAGGGTAGAAATTAAAAAGGGAGATTGAAAATTAAAAGAAAATCAAAAGACAAACCATCCTTAAAAGAGTAGTGTATATACCACGTGTCAATGTGCAGTGTTAAAAAACATGAACAGGAAAGGTAATCGCCTATATGATACAACTAAAACATATATATCTCAATAAAAATATATATGTTAGAGCATGCTGAGTATATAAATAATTTGCATGGAACAAAACATATGTGAAAAAATATACATAAAAACAACTAAAATCATGTACATTCCCATGATGGTGTGTGTAAGAGAATGCAAAATGAAGAAACTAATTCTATAGAGACAAGCATGGAAGGAGGAGGTATTTATACACTACAGTGGCTGGCTCTGGGAGCCTATTTTATAAAAGGCACATAGGCAATTATTACTTTATAAATTCACTTAAAATAAGCGCCCTTTTGGACTTCTTACATAGGCATCCTGTTATAAAATCTGGCTCCAAAACAGGAATACTCAACAGAAGAAAAAATGGCTGCAACATTCCAAATGATGCCGCTTAAAAAAAACAAAACAGGTCAGACTGAAGTTGTGGACTAAAAGCAGGGCAAAATAACTGCAAGAATATGCAAGCCAGTTTTCTTGAAACAGGATATAATGTCTTGCAACCTCTTGAAGGGAATGGAATCAAGAGTAAAACTTTATGTAACTTCTGAAACAGAAATGCTAGGAAAAAAAAACTCGTCCCTAAATTGCTGTGGTACTTTTTCCAGTTCTTAAATTTAGCATTTCCGGAAATACTGAAGATCAATACATATATATTTGATCTCAAATCAAATTATTTTTATTCTTCCCCTCTTCCTTCTTTCTGTTCTTCCTTTCCAAGCTACTAACATCCCAAATCTTTTGTCTGTAGCCTAGATATTCTTTCAGTGCTCTATGGTTCTCTTTGTTTTTTGTTATATCTCCAGTGGCTGACACACTGGACAAATCTACACTACTGTGGCTCTTCAACCCTATGATGCTCACACCAATCACAAACATGCTCCTTTTACCCCATTAGCAGGCAGGCTCGAGCTTAATGATTTTGAACAGAATGAACAAGAAATGATTTGGATTTGATATTTGGATGTTGGCATTTTCTGCTTGCATCTGCTAGCTGAAACTCACGGATATTTAATTTTGCATTACAAAGAAACTTTGCCTTCTGTTTATTTGAAACTGTGACATGGCTGATTTAATTGAGCATGTTTCAATACAGCTCAAATGGATTAGCATGGGAATATTACAGATCCACTCAAATAATATTGGATCCTTTAAAACCTCTACAAGGAAACCACTTATAACAATATCACTTAGATAAACATTTTAAAACTAAACCTTAATAGTGTTACTGGAGCTCAACTAGCAGAGTTACAGGCATCTTAAAATGTGCCAGCTGCTATTTTACTGTCATCATCGCTCCTCATTGTAATCACCCAGATTTTTTAAATCACAGCAGGAACGACTCTCCACAGTAGCAGTTTTATAACCACGCTTACAACACATCATGGGAACATCAAAGGACCATCACAGAATTTTGACAAAAAGCTGTACTTAGCTATATTTATCTTTTACGTTGATAAACAATCGTTCCCAAAAATAATGTGTGTGTACTTTTGCACTCACATGTCCAGCTCAGGCAATACTTTTAGCAAGAAAGGCCGACCATGGCCGTTGGTTTTGCCACCTTTCGCAGCTTTATCAAAGCAGTTGTACCTAGCTTACAAGTGCCATAAAGCTTCCTGTAACAACACCAGTAACTGTTAGCTGAGCTCCATTAACACTATTTAGGTTTAGTTTTAAATTGTTTTATCTAAGTAACATCATAAGGGGTCAGTCTCCTAGTAGAGGCTTTAAAGCGTCCAATCTTAGAGTGCAAGGTGATTTTTGGTTCCCTTATTTGGTGTCTTTTGAAGTTTTGTGATAATTTTACAGATCCACCACTAGTTGGTCAATGTTTTAACAGAAAATGACTCTCTACTTTGGATTGGATTTACTTCCAGTATTATTTTATAAAACTCTGAAGAGTGAATATCTGAGGTATTATTGTTTTGTTGAGTATCAACTAGGGTTTCGAACTGTTTTCCAGAATTTTAGGACAGGTTGATCCAATCCTCGTTTACCTCATTGCCTGTGAACGTGCAGTTCTAGTGCCTTGGTCTTCACACCCACTTCCTAAGGGTTACCAACGGGTCAGGTTTTTGAAATTTGCATACAATGGAGGTAGTAGGTATGCAAATCTATCTCATGCATATTTATTAGGGATATCCTGAAATCCTGATCTGTTGGTGGCCCTCGAGTTCTGGGAGTGAAGACCAAGGTTGTAGTGTATCTACTGATTTCCCTAAGACAGGGGTTCCCAAACCTGTCCTGGAGCCTCCCCAGCCGGTCAGGTTTTCTGGATATTCACAATGAATAAACATGAGAGAGATTTGCATACAATGGAGTCAGTTCATGCAAATCTCTCTCATGAATATTCATTGTGGATATCCTGGAAACCTGACTGGCTGGGAGGCAGGTTTGGGAACCCCTGCCCTAAGAAAACAAGACTACAATTCCATGCAGGTTACCCAATTCCAATAGGTGGACTTTTTGGCTAGTCCTGTTTGTGAAGTTACATCCCAAAGTTGTGTGGTATATGTAGCCCCTGATTCTTTTCACTGAAATGTGATTTTGTAACTTTTTTTCTTGTCCTGTTATGACAACATTGGCAAGCCAAAATGAAATAAGTCATGACATATCACTTTATCATGAGCCATGAGCCATAAAAGGAAATGTTTAAAACTCTTTATGCCCTCTGCAAAATCACTAAAGAGATAATATTGTTTTAACACAGCAGATTGCAGTACTAATATTTCAAAAATAGGTTTGCCAGATTTTACATCCGATGCACGCAGCTCATCATTCATTAACACCTCTTTACAACTTATCGCATGCATAACTAATCCTGCACTCACTACCATATCATAAGAATGCAAGGCTAGCCATGCTGGATCAGACCAAAAGTTGAGTAACCAGGAAGTATCTGGCAGATCTCAAGCAACAGATCCATTCCTTGCTGCTCAGGCCTGGGGATAAGTAGTGGCTCTCCCCTGGCTAATAACTGTAAATAGAATTTTCTTCCAGCAACTTCTCTAAGCCCCTTTTAAACCCAGCTATGCTAGATACATGGGGCTTGATATTCAAAGGGATTAATATGGTTAGTGCTGTCGAATATCCCCAGGTGCGACCACTGCATGCCTTGATGCTAAATGGCTAGAATCAGGATGTTCCATGGGTGGCAACTGACCATAACCAGGCAGTAGCAATATTGAATGCCAGGGCATTTTTTTTTTAAATTTGCATTTATGAATGAACACCCAAGCATTCACATGAATGAACCAAAGAAAAACATGGAATGAAACATAGCAAAGAAAAACAATCAATATAATTAGACCACAAAAAAAAAAAAAAAGAAAAAACAGGGAGGCTCCAAGAAAACCAATAAAAAAGATCCCCAATTGCATTCATAATCAAGTCTTTGCTACCAAAGAAAAGAAAAACTCTAGACAAAAACAGGCAGAGACTTAAGCGTCAGCTGTACGGAAAGTCACAGCCACTTCAGTATCTTTCCTTGCAGTAAAGAATTCAAGGAGCTTCTTGGGCTCAAAGGAAAGAAAATTTTTACTTTGATAGAAAATATAACAACAAGAAGGAAATTTAAACAAAAATGTAACCCCAAGGACAAGGTCCTGGCCCTACAGGCCAGAAACTCCTTCCTCCGATACTGAGTAGCCTGAGACAAATCAGGAAATATGAGAACCTGAGAGCCCAAGAATTGCCCATTAATATTCCTAAAATAAGAACAAAGAATCAAAACCTTATCCGATTCCGATGCTAGCGTAACAAGCATAGTGGTTCTCTCGGTAATCACTTCCAGGGAACTTTCCAGAAATGCAGTTAAGTCCCCAGTCCCTAAAGACACATCCGCTTGACCTGGTCCTCTGGTGAGATCACCAACACCCAGGGACAGGAATTGGACCCTTGTCAGGGGAGGCAAATGCCCCTGTGGAATCTTAAGCACCACACAGAAGTATTTCCTCACCATTTCCAGGTGAGACAGGACAGGAGATTTCGGAAAATTCAATAAACAAAGATTGTTTCTCCGTGTTTGATTTCCCAGATGTCCTGTCTTCCTAACCAGTAAAATCCTGTCTTTAATTAGAGCCACATGCTCCTCTCAGAGGTGTCCAATTCAGGTTCACGTTTCAGCAGTAGCGGCTACCGCGTTAGAAAAGCTAGCCACCACTGCTGAATATTCCCCCCCCCCCTCCCCCCCATTGATTCATCCTCTGGTAATAAATGGCGCTCTGTAATTCTGAGTTGGATCAAACAGGAACTTGATCTCCAGTGGATATACATCTCTCTAATGCATATTCACTGTAGCAATTCAGGAGAGGATTGAAAAAGAGTATTTAGATATTATTATAGTCTTGGTTTTATTCTTGGTCCCTTTCTGAAAAATTCCTAAAGCTCTATTTGCTTTTTTGGACACAGCCATGCATTGAGCTGAGGATTTCAATATATTTTCCACACAACCACCACATCAAGATCCCTTCCCCAGGTGGTGCCAATATGGGAGCCAAAAATTGTGTATCTATAGTTAGGATTACTTTTCCCCATGTGCAGCACTTTGCACTTATTCACATTTAATGTGATGTGCCCATTTAGATGCCCAGAACTCTGCTTATGTTTTAACTACGTTGAACATTTTTGTGCCATCTACAAATTTGTCACTTCACCTGTTGTTCCCTTTTCCAACATTGGTCCATTATTTCCCTTTTTTCAATGGAAAAACAGAAACTGACATTTAATCCTACTCTGTGCACCCTATCTTTAAATCAGTTACCAATCCACAGTAAAACCATCTCCTATCCCATGGCTTTTTAATTTCTCCAAGAGGCTCTTATGATGGACTTTACCAAATGTCTTTTGAAAAACAAACACACTGTATCAACCTGCTCATCTTTATCCACAGGCATTTTCACACCTTAAAGAATTATATTAGATTAGTAAGGAATTATTTCACTTTGTTAAACCAATGCTGACTCTTCTCCATTAAGTCATGTTTATCTATATGACCAGTAATTTTGTTAACAATAGCTTCCTTTCTTTCAGCCAGCACAGTAACCGGGTAAGGCGGACCGGGTGCTCCTGTCCCCGCCCCCACCCCACCCCCATTGCCACCCCCACCCCCACCCCACCTTACAAATAACCACAACACACTCATTGGGAATCAAACTGGTCGCAGCTTTATTAACCGTACAACATTTTCCTTAAACCACAACCAACAGTAAACCTTCATTAATTGAATACGGCCGCGGAACGAATCCTCACCAGCCGTGTGAGTAGCAAAGTGAGTTCCGCCCGCTTCCGCTGTGAACCGGCCACAGGACATTCCGTCGCCCCTCTTCCGGCTTCGCCATATTATTAGCAAAAGCCCTGAGGGCTTCACCGGGCCGGGGGTACCCCACCCCCGTCCTGCATCTTGCCACCGGCTCCGGACCCCGGACACCTCCGGGATCCCGCCACAGGCTCAGGGACCACCGACCCTGAGCCACCCCCCACGGCAAGCTGCGACCAGTCACCCTTCCCAGCTCCACATATTCTAAAGCCTCTTGCCAGCCATTTAGGAAGAAAGCCACCCACACCGGGGATACACACACCCCACCCAGTCCATAAACCGGCACACTCCACCTCCCACCTGGAGGCAAGATCAGTCATCAACACTGCGGACACATCCCACGGCCACCTGCCGATGAATGTGTAAGCAATCCGCGAGACCACCACTGGTGGACCCAGCAAGCAGGCCTTGGAAATATGTCTGACCCCCCCAAATCCACATTGTCCCACCGGAACATCACCTCAGCCCCATCACCGTTCGCTTCACCACTCTGCAACTTACCCATCCTGGCCGCTCAATCGCTGCCACCCAACTGCAGCAACAGCAACCCAGGCACACCCATCTCGCCACCCAGGCACCGAAGCAAAGGTAGCAACGGCCCCCTCCGGAGACCGCGCTTGCCCAGCCATAAGACGGGCACCTCCGAGGCGTGCAACCTCATGTGCGCCCCAATGGCCTTGGCGCTGCACGGGAATTGAAGAGCTGAGGCATCCAGCAGCAACCCGGAGTCCGGCCGACATCTAAAAGAAAATAACAGTTAGCACCCGCTAAACCCCCCCCACCCCCGATAAGCTCCCAACCCCTGAAAGGTAGTCGACTGCCAGCAGCCCATCCGCCGACTCTCCCGCTCAGCCCATTCCAACGAAGGAGCAAAGGAGCAAAGTGGACTGGATCCAGCCCTAACTGACAAATCGGCCTCCACAAAACCGCGTTAGCACCCATTAGCGCATGGGCATCCGCCTGCGCTGCCCTTGACACCACCTGGGATCCAGCCTAATCAATACACCCTCCCCAGAGGCACCTGCCGTACCAGCAAGGCACCATCGGCTTCCTCCCACTGTTGGCAGCCGCATGCTCCCCACCCGAAAAGCCCTAAAAGAAGGCGAGACAAGACCCAGCCGTACCCAACCGGAACTCGATGCCGAGCCACTGACACTGCGAGGAACGCTGCACACCACCCTCCCAGTAGCTGAAGCGTGCCCGGCAGCCGCCATTCACCCAGCAAAGGATGTGCACTCGTCCCACCCCGCAGCAGCCTGAGAACCAGCAAACCCCCCCCCCCACAGAAGCCCCCAACCGAGACAATACAAAACCCTGTTGTTCTCCGACGGACGGGGCCGGGAGATAGCCCTACACCGTACCCAGCTGCCAACCCTACGAGACCAGTAATGCAACGACTCTGTCACCGCCCCGCCAACACACCCTCCCCGTCGCTGCCGACACTGTACTCCACGGCAGGTCCGCATAGCAGCAGGCCACCATTGCTCCGGGACCTGCAATCCCATGGCATCCGTCCCTGGAGCCGAATTCCAACCCGATCGCACCCGAACACCTGCGACTACCCAACCTGTCGGGCCACCAATGCAACGCCACCAGGCCAGGGAACTTCCCAAGCCCAGTCATGTTATCGATGATACCCGCCACCCATGACCCCGCGCACCCAGGGCTTCAAAATACCAACCAAACCCCCAGCCACCCATCACATCCGCAAAGAGCTGAACGTCCCCTGCGGAATGTTCATGCTACAGTAAAACAGAAACCCGTTGAAACCCCCGAGGAACTTACCCCGCGACACTCTGAAGAGGCTTAAGGGCGCCCGATGCCGACTGTGACAACCGACACCAGAACACCCACCCAGTGGAAGCACCGGACATGCGACGGGCCAGCCTATTCGGGCTGACAAGTACCGCAACGTTCGGGTAGAAACTCAAATCAAGTCGGCAAGCAGAAACCCGCAGCCAAACCACACCCCCCATTGGCCAGCACTCCTTCGTCTTCCCTGGGTCTAGTTCCACCCCGCACCGAAAGGGAATTCCGTCCCTCATCTTGTCCAACCCTCCACCCTATCAAAAAAGATAGCTCATACCGACATCCCCCTTCAAGCCCCCCTCCGTCCCGTCCCGGGCCTGCCAAAGCTCCGCAACCCGAAGGAGTGTCAAAGCCACGTCCCATAGATCCTTACTGCTTGGGGGCGGGTAAAGAGCAAACCGCAGCCCCCTTTTGGATGCATTCGAGTGATAAACGCCCCCCCGCCCCGAACAGAACTTACAATCCGGAAAGAGGCCGGGGGCTTGCCAACCGCCAGCAGAAGTCCCCTGCTCCCCCCAAACCGCTCTCTTCTCCCCCGAAAGGACCGCCGCCGCCCCCCTCAGCACTGCCTCCCTTTTGGTTCCCCCCCACCACCTGCGCCCCCCTTGCCCGTCAACAGCGGCATCCCCCGAGGCTACTATCCTGCGTTCCCTGCGAGAATGACCTATGCACATCCCCCTGGTCCCGAACCTTCCCATCGTAGCTGCCATGCCCACCCACCTATGACTGGGAAGCTTCCAAGCTAAAGTCGGAATAGGCGACCAGCAGCCCATACTACCCAGGGATGGGTGTCCCCATACCCCGGCGTACATCAAGAAGGCTCTTGTCCAGTTACGCGCCAGCGGACACACCCATCCAGCTCCCGCACCCGCCCTTCTTTACCGCCAGTATCGCCGGACCTCCTCCTACCCCCAGAAGCCTAAAACGCCCACCTACGGCCACCTCCGGGAACCGTTCCATAACTGCCGCGGCGCCCCCCCTCAGAGTTCAGAAATCTAATCCAGCGTGGGCCCCACCCCGCCCGACATGGCTCCCGTAAGCCACAGCCACCCTCCGCTCGAACCCTCTCTCCACACCCCGCAACAATGAAGATGCCCCGCAAGACGCAGAAGATGAGGACCCCAACCCGCGGCACAAACCAAAGGCGTGCGGCCGCTTCGTGCTGCCGCTCCTGCTTTTCCTTACCTCCCACCCCGTAGCCCCCCCCCCAACCGGTGACTCACCTGCCTCAGCAGCCACGGGCCTGGGCACCCGCGCCCACCGTCCAGCCCGCCGTCCAACAGCAACCCGTCCTCCGGATCCCTGTCGACTTCAGAGCCGCTCACTCCCTGCACCATCCGCCTCGACAGCAATCCTCCGGGCAGCATCTGCAAAGATAAAGCAGAACACACCACGGGGGAGCAGCGAAAAACCGCAGGGAAGCGCATCCTCCTGGCCACACAGCCTGGGAGATCCCTGACTCCTGCCCCATCCCTGATCCCCAGGCGGCCAGCTCAACGCCCCCAGAGTACTCGGCTAGCCCCACTGACCATTTAAACCCTGCCCCCACCCGACTGTCCTGACAAGCCGTTCCCCTGCCACCCTTCACTGCCACCCTCAGATTTAGCAAGTTGCCCAGCTGTTTCTTTAAGAGTACACCCAGTATGAGAGAATTGCAGTAAAGGAGGACAAAACTATACTTCAAAGCAGCCGTATCCTGTAGCAATAGTGTTGCAATAGATATCACTCCCACCTCCCCTCACATGCCGGTACTGCCACATTAAAATAAACTGATATTGTGAAACTAAATTCACTGTGGTAACCCACGGCATTCAGAATTCACTGCTTTATAACAGTGGCACAGGTTTAGACTACTGCGCTGTTTATGATTGCTCTTTAGAAGCACTACAATCATGCCGTTCACCTAGGACGATACATACAACTACATTTTCTGGGGCCCAGCCTTGTGAGCACCTCTGCTGGTCATCGCAGAATGTTCAAACTGCCAAAATATGAATGATTAGACTGGGCCAAGGCTCCGCCCCCCAACAACAACCATCAGCCATTGCAAGCCAATTTGGTTTTCAGACACCTCAAGGATAGTCACTAGGGGCTCCCAAAAGCCCTCCCACCCCTTCAAGTCTCACCAAGGAGTCCACGTAAGGTTTTAAATGCAGCTATTGTGTACCATGCAAGGGGCACTCCCGCCCTGTAAGAACCGCTCCCACCCCCTCCTTGAGGGCACCTAATCACCTCGTCCCCCCACACCACTCCACCTCACCCCTCAGCCCCGACCCCATCCCAGGCACACCCAATAATCTGGTACCCTTCCCTGGGGCCTCCGGGACCCCAAAAAACCTCCCAACTCCCAAGGAGCCCCCCCACAGTTCAGCGGCCTCCCACAACGAGTGGGAACAGCTGAGGGCCGGCAGGCCTGCATCGGGGCCAGCCGCGGCATTCGCAGCACCCCCGATGTCCCCGCAGACTCTCTCATCGCTCTCCCTTACCAAGGCCCCAGCAGGACCAAACAAGCACGCAGGCCCTCTGCAGCGACAGGCGCGGGAGCACAGCCCACCACAAGCCCGCCTCTGCCGCCCTAGCCGTCATTCCTCCAAAATTGCAGCAGCCCGCTCGTCACCGGAGGAGCTCCCCACTCCTACCTCTCCGCTCTCTTCTACACGTGCACCCGACACCCCTCCACAGGGTGCTCCCGCCACCCAGGGACAAAAGGAAAAGGTACCATCTGGCGAAGGCAGCCACGCCAGCCACCTTCACCCGCTCCCCCGGTGACTGTCGTTCCTGCCGGCTCGCGCGGCCTTGGCCCCACCTCCCCCCAGGCCCAGACAATCCCCCATTGGCTTCCGCGCCGCCACTCACCTCCGGGAGCCCATGGGGCCAGCCAAAGCCACGCCAAAGAGGGCTTCCTCCCGACGCCTCCCGCGCGGCGTCTTAGAATAATCGGCGGAGGGACGAGAAAAAAGTGTCCTCTGAGGCGATTCACGAGCAAAGACTGATGTTACAGATCAGTATGGGAGATACATTCCCCTGAAGAACTTGTTACAACGAAACGCTTGGGCGCCTTAGATTAACGGCGTTGGGATTTATGTGAAGCTGAGTGATACTTCAGACATTGCTATATCAAGATTTCATCCTTTGGACTGGGCAGCGCTACAAAGAAAGGCAACGTTGGAGATAGTGCTGTAAGAAAAGGAGTACGACTTGGGGCGTTTTCAAGATAAGTGCTGATTATGCTCAGTTCCTAAAGGACAGCAACGGACAGTAACAACTTTAGGAAGTACCACCAGTGTGATTCTACATTTTTGTTTTTGCAAATCTTGCGGATGCGAAGTGAATGAGAAGAGCAATCATAGTGAAAACATAGTAGAATCAATTGTACTGATCTTTTTCAGCTTGTTACAGAAAGCAGATTATGAGAGCAGTATTGCTTATTCAAGTTTTTTAAGTAAAAAGTAAAAAAGTAAAAAAGAAAAAAGGAAAAAGAATAATAAGGGAATAGTGTTTTCTGTTGTGAGACAGAGAGGAAGGCATTGATTAAAGGTCATTGATGTGAACAGCAGCTGCAGTTTCATTGAGAAACTTGTTTAAAAAAATCCAAAGGATTGCTGCGTTGTTTTAAACTGAGACCTCAAGGCCTGACACTGTGTTTTACAACATTATTCCATAGGTTACAGTTTGAGTTTAGGCTTGTCCTATCACATGTGTTAGAATAGAAGCTCAATAGAGAAAGCCCACATCTAGTAGTTAGTACACTCATTTAGAACCCATAGCAAACCCACCGTATCATAACAACACTACCAGGACTCACAAAGCACAAGACCCTACCTATCAAAATGCTACACTGAAAATATTAAACCAATACATTTCAGAGAATAACAATACATGGCCTACTGGGGAAAGAGAACAAGTGGCAATGTCAAATAGGAATTACATAAACAGAATACCTCAGCTCAGTTACACATGCAGAACATAGACCATCACCAAACAAGGAATCACAATTTAGAAACAGGAAGACAATAATTAAACTGGGAACCCCAAAAGCCCAACAACACTGTAGAAATAAAACTATAAATTAATTTCCTCTTGTACTAAACAAAGCGCAGACGTTAATGATGCACATTTCCCAGAGCTGGCATATTTCAGTTAATAAATTCAATAAAGAGATATTTTTCTACCTTTTGTGCATTTTTTTTCAGTTGCAATTGCTCCAGCCACTTTCTTCTGGTTTCTTTGTGTCTTCTGCTAACTCTCCATCGTCTGTTGTCCATTTGTCCTTTCTTCACGCTTCTAGTTTTTTTCCATTCTCTCTCTACATCTGCTTTAACATACTAATCTTTCTCCTTTTGCTCTTTCCTCATTCCTATTTCATCCACTCAAATTTTACCCCTCCATCCTCAATCCCCACTTACTCTCCCAATATCCGACCAATTGTAGATTTGTCTTCACTCCCACACAAAATATTTTTTCACTCTCCCAGCTCTATCCCATTCTAATCCTCCCCCAACATCAGCTCCCTTCTAGTTCCAGCCCCACCCAGCATCCGCTCCCTTCTAGTCCACGCATCAGCCCTTTTCCAGTCCTAGCCCCCCATAAGCCCATTTCTAGTCCTATCCTAGCCACACCATCAGCCCATTTCCAGTCCTAGCTCCCCCATCTGAGTCCCTCCATCAGCTCATTTCCAATCCCAGCCCCCCATCAGCCCATTTCTACTCCTTTCCTAGCCCCACCATCAGCCCATGTCAAATCCTAGTTCCCCTCCATTCAGCCCATTTCCAATCCAAGCCCCCCATGAGCCTACTTCCAGTTCTAACCCCTCCATGAGTCCATTTCAATCCAAGCCTCCCCAACAGCCCATTTCCAGTCCTATCCTAGCCCTCCATTAGCCCATTTCCTGTCCTAGCCCCCTCACTCAGCCCATTACCAGTCCTAGCCCCCCTAACCCATTACCAGTCCTAAGCCCCCCATCACCCCATTTTGTCTTAGCACCCACATAGCCCATTACCAGTCCTAACCCCCATCAGCCCATTTCCAGTCCTAACCCGCCCATTAGCCCATTTCCAGTCCTAGCCCCCCTCATAGCCCATTACCAGTCCTAACCCCCTATCAGCCCATTTCCAGTCTGAGCAAGCCCATAGCCCATTACCAGTCCTAACCCCCCCATCAGCACATTTCCAGTCCTAGCCCCCCTATAGCCCATTACCAGTCCTATCCCCCCATCAACCCTTTTCCAGACTTAGCCCCCCATAGCCCATTACCAGTCCTAACCCCCCTCCCCCATCAGCCCACTTCCAGTATTATTCCCCCCGTAGCCCATTAGTAGTCCTAACCCCCCATAGCCCATTACCAGTCCTAACCCCTCCCCCCGTCAGCCCACTTCCAGTCTTAGTCCCCCCATAGCTCATTAGTAGTCCTAACCCCCCCATAGCCCATTACCAGTCCTAACCCCCTCCCCCATCAGCCCACTTCCAGTCTTAGTCCCCCCATAGCTCATTAGTAGTCCTAACCCCCATAGCTCAGTACCAGTCCTAACCCCCTCCCCATCAGCCCTCTTCCAGTCTTAGTCCCCCCATAGCTCATTAGTAGTCCTAACCCCCCCCCCCCCATAGCCCATTGCCAGTCCTAACCCCCTCCCCCCATAAGCCCACTTCCAGTCTTAGTCCCCCCCCCATAGCCCATTACCAGTCCTAACCCCCCTCCTCCCACCAGCCCAGATAGATTAAAAAAAAAATACCGGCTGCTGCTGCTGCCGCCGTGGCAGCGGCAAAATCAAACGTCCACGCTGCGAGGCCCCGACTGCCCGGCAGAACCTCCTTCGAGCATCAGCTCCCGAGTCCCTCCCAAAGCGCGGGCTTTCAGAGCCACGAGAGTTTCCCTTTCTTCTCGCGGCTCTGTTAATCTCGCCAGGGCTGATGGGATTTTTTTTTTTTAAATCTACTTGGGCTAATGAATGTTTTTTGCGCGGGGTCCCCTGAAATGCGGGGCCCTGTGCAAAAAACATTCTTGCTCAATGGACGGGCCGGCCCTGTTCTCTGATACCAAGGGAAATTAGAATATGTTACAGATTAACTTTATCAAGTTTGCAATTTCATATTTGAGTTAGTTTAGAACTTTGGGGTAAATGCCATCAGGTCCTGACAATTTGCTACTATTTTTTTATTAACTCTTGCACATCTTCAAGTTGCAAATTAACTTGTTTCAGTTCTCTAAATCAACATCTACAAAAAAACAGTTCTAGCATGGGCAATTCTCAACCATTCTCCAGTGAAAAGATCAAAAGCAAAGAATTCATTTAAGAGCTCTTTTACTAAAGGTGTGCACTTACCACATGAATAGGGGCAATACAATCCTTTGGTAAGTGCATCCTTCGTATGTCAAGATCATGCTCGGCATGTTCCCAACAGTTATTGTAAGATCATGAATACTAATGTGCAGCACATGCTAACTGCCTCATCGACCTTAGGCCTGTGTGCTAGCGGCAGTGGTCTCTCAACGCCCACACTCTGCTCATCTCCTGTCCCATTGGGAAATTGCTGATTACTGTGCATTTTAACATATGGGTTGCTGGCAAGCCCCATGTTAGCCTTCCCGGTTGCCGGTTGCCATGTTTAAAACGCATTAATGGATTATTGGGCCTTAGTAAAAGAGCACCCTAGTTTTTCTGTTATGGCCTTATCCTCCCTGAGCATGCTTTTTGTCCCTTTTTAGGTTTCTCATTTTTAATGTATTTGGAAAAGATTCTATTATTAACTTTTGCCTCTTTGTCAAGTATTTCATGAAATTGACTCTTGGTTTGCTTTATTAATATTTTACATCTAATTTGCCAGTGCTTATGCACCTTTCTGTATTTCTCAGAAGGTCCCGCTTTTCGTTTTCTAAGGATATTGGGTTTTAATAGCCTCACAGCACCATTTAGCCATGCTTGCAGATGTGTAGTCTTCTGACCTTTTTCATTTTGAGGAATACATTTTGTGTCAACTTCCAAGATAGCAATTTTATACATTCTCTATGTTTCATGCAGACTTAAGCTTGATCCTTATAACTTCTCTCTAAATTTCCTTCATTATCATAGGGGGCATGTTTACTAAACCACGGTAATGTAGCATCGGTAACGTTAACGCCTGCAGTGGACCAAGGCCATGCCCTGTTCCAGTGTGCGGTGTGCAGTGCAACAGACAAAGTCTGTCTGATGGAAAGCAAAGGTAGCCCCAGGAACTACTGTGCCTATGTGGCAACAGTGTGGTGCACTACACAGAGTTAGTGTGTCTTGGAGCAGAGTGTCACAGGTTCAGGTCCCAGCTGTGGATCTTGCAGAGCACGTCCCTACGTTTTACCCTACATTGCAGATACAACACCAACATGTGCAATCCCCAAAGCATCGGCCAACAGGGGTACAAACACCCACACACACAGGCTCCACTATCCAAAGCTTCATGGAGAGTCAGGCTGTTGGCTCCCGCACACGGAGCAGCTGTTATCATCAGAGCACTGCCACTAGCTCCTGCACAATTAGCACACCTTAGCAATGCCTGCACTGTGATCGGTACCAGTGTGGTGGGCAGGGTTGCCAACCATACCTATCTTTGCACAGTGCTGCAATATGAGTGGGTGGATGTGTATGTCTATCTATTGTTTTGTGGCTTCCTACTCCTCACTGGGCCTCACAATGCTTACACTGTTTCCAGCCTGCAAATGTTCATACTGAGGAGCAAGGTATTGTGGGTATGGCCAGGACAGGGCGGAATGGACAGGATGCATCTGCATCGGGGTAGGGCAATGGCTGGAACATCGTAGTACCTGACCACCACCTGCATGGACAGGGTGGCCACAGCATGTCATCCTGGGAGGACACTCTCACTCTGACCGAGCAGTGACCATGGCATGGCTATGTTCCCACATAGTGCTATATAGCATCTGTCTCAAGTGATATCTGTGTGAGTGCTCTCTGTTCTGGGGCTCAATCACTGAAACAACTGCTGGGTGCACATAGTTCCTTTGTGAACATGCAATGTGGACTTGCTAGCGGGCCATCCGCAGTTAGTATGTGCATGCCTGGAACACCTGGTGGAGTGCAGTCTGACTGTGCCTTCTTCTGGTGAATGTCAAACCTTGGTGGTTGGCAGCTGAGATTTTCCAGGCCTACTCCCAGCACTACTGGTGGTCTGCCAGTGCCCTAGTAACAGGTACAGATGTGGCCTATTGGTCCAACTCCCCTGGAGGACAGCAACCTCAGGCCAGCGGGACTGGGGCTTCTGGTCCCACAACTACTCCTCATGGCCGTGGCCATGCCACATCTCCCTCCACTACCTCCGTTACAAAACATAGACTGTGGGCCCTTTGGGGACAAGGGGTATATGCTGTACACCACTTTGACCCGGAGAGGGCAGTATACAGGCATTGCTACATAAACCTCATGCAAGTCTAGACACCCCTCTGCCCTGATAATATGTGGCCATGGCAGCTGCATTGTAACACTAGATATGCACTATTCTGGGTGGGTCCCAGTCCACCAGGGCTAGATGTGGCTCGGGCATACAGATGGACATAGGGTGACTTTAGGTTACACTGCAAGGAATGCTTGCCACACACTGGTAGCGATGGGATCTGCAGCAGAACCCATCTCTAGCACCAAAGGTATTGCGGACCTGGTGCTGGGCGTCCATCCTCACCCTCAGGGTGACCACAGAACCTGTGCAGCAGCATGGTCTGTAGCTGCTCTGTGCCAGTTCTTCTTACCAGCTCCCCACAAAAGTTCACCAAAAATACAAAAACCTGCTCTTATTCCTTATGTATTTTTTGTCGAAGCGAGCCGGAGGAAGGTCGGTATGGAAAATTGACCCTCTCCAGACGGCTAGCTGCTTTTTAATCAATTAGGTTCTCCACCCAAAATTGTAGAAATCACACACACTTAGCTGACCATTGAAGACCACATTCAAAAAGTACACTCTCACTCACTGCTCAGAAGAAGACTAGTTGGCACGACGTGCACGTTTCGGGCATTCGACCTGTATCAAGTGCTGAACTTAAATCTCCATAGATGGCAACGATGCTGACGAACGCCGTCAACGCGGCTCAGGTTGAAACTTCTTACCAAGCTGAGGTGCTAGAGAGGTGCATTCTCCATTTGGTGATCCATGCTGTTCTGCATGTGCATTGCATCATGGGTACTTGTGGGGCTACCCTATCTTGGTACACACAGCAGACATTTTGTGCAGTGACCTGTAGTCTTTCTGTATCCAGCCATTGCTGTGCAGAGAGATGTGGATGTGTAGCCTACTGGTCAATACAATGACTCCCTGGGCAGGGGTCATGGATTCAATTCCTCTTTGTTCTCTTTTTATGCCTGTCCTACTCAAGTCATTTTCATGCCTGTAACAGTCATGTCTCTGTAGATCCTCTGCCTCCACTGGGGGACATGTAATCCCATCCTCTGCCACCCACTGTCATTGCAGCACTTTACATTGACACCACCCTGTGCATCAGTACACCTTACTGGCTGCCACATATGGTACAACAGATCCATCAGCTCCCACCTCTCCTTCCTTCCATCACCTGTTCATTGTCTTTCCTTGGTGCTCTATCCAGCGTTAGGGTTATTTATTTAGACAGTTTTGTATACCACCTTATCCTTCAATCAAAGTGGTCACAACACAATTGGAGGATACATTTAACACAAGGGGATATGAGACACATACACTAATACTTATAGGAACATGGGCAATGGAGGGTTAGGTGGCTTGCCCAAGACCACAAGGAGCACCTGTGGGATTAGAAACCCCAGTCCTTCCAGCCCAAGGTTGCTGTCCTCTAGTGGGATTTGAACCACTGACCTTCCGGCCTGTGGTACCTTGCCACAACCACTAGGCCACTCCTCCCTCCAGGTTGTAGTTGTTTTATGCCTTACAGTTCATGCTTGTGAACTTAAAACACCTTACAGCCCTTAGGGCACCTTAACTTAAGGCACCTTAGGTAAAGGCGCCTTAGGTTAAGGCCCCTTTATCGTCCTTAGGAAACCTTAACTTAGGGTACCTTAACCTAAGGTGCCTTATGTTAAGGTGCCCTAGGGGCTTTAAGGTGCCTTAACCTAAGGTGCCTTAGGCTAAAGCGCCTTAACCTAAGGTGCCTTACATTAAGGTGACTTTAGAACGTTAATGTACCTTACTCTAAGGCGCCTTAACCTAAGGCGCCTTAAGTCAAGGTGCCTAAGAGCTTTAAGGTGACTTAAGTTAAGGCACCTTAAAGCCGTTAGGGCGCCTTAAGTTAGGGCATCTTACAGCCCTTAGGACACTTTAAGGCATGCTTGTCACCTTAAAGTGTGATGTCCCATTAATGTGCTTAAACAGCCAAGGCTCCCTGTTAACATGCATTAAATGGCCCAATGCTTCCCTTACGCCAGAACACCCCCTATCTGCCCACTGCCTTATATGGCTTCAGGTACCTTAACACTGCCCTTACCGCTTGTAACTTTACCATGGTTTAGTAAACATACCCCATAGTGTTCTTCTTTAAAGAATTTTATTTCTTACTCTTGCTTCAGTGATATCAAATTTGGTTTCATTATGCACATTATTGGAAGGCAGGATTTGGACCCTCCTAAGGACAGAACTATCAAGGCTGCTTTTGGATCCTGGGGCGCCCCCCCCCCCCCCCCGTTCCTCCTATTCTTCTGTGTGTTATCCATACGTGTGTTAACCATTTTCCCTTAGTTTTACCCTAATCCCCTATTTGTTGTGTGTATCTGCTCTGAAGAGATTGTAAACTCTATGGGGTATGTTTACTAAAACCCCGCTAATGTGCGGGCTGCGGTACTGTGCAGGTGTCATATAAGGAGTGGGCGTTTCGCGCTGAAAAAGAAAATCCGTGATTGACAGATGCGCTAAGGTGCGCGGCGCCCATGTGCGCCCCGCACCTTAGCGCATGAGATAGCTGCGCGGGAGGCATAAGTGGCGCACTGAAGTACAAAAAAAAAAAAAGAGCAGAGCCACAGCACAATGGTTAAGGCATGTACCAATGGTGCAGGGATCAGGGGTTCAATCCCCCACAGTGCCCAATGAAGACAGCTGGCTGAGGTGTTAATTTATGAGGCTCAGAAATACTGGGCGGCATAAGGCGGCGCGCTGATGTTTTTGGCGGCATATTAATACTGGGCGGCATAAGGCGGAGCGCTGATGTTTATGGAGGCATTATAATACTGGGCGGTATAAGTAGCACGCTGATGTGCAGGAAGAAAAGCAGAGCCACAGCACAATGGTTAAGGCACTTACCAATGGTGCAGGGAACAGGGGCTCAAAGCGCCCAATGAACAAGGCTGGCTGAGGCATAACATATTATGGGGAAGATTGCTTTAGGAGGCATTTTAATTATCACTACTAGCAAATGCACTCTCAAAGCGTGTTAACATAAGGCGCCCTATAAGGCACATTTTAAAGTGCAGTCAGCCAAGGCACCCTAGAATGTTGCTTATAGGGCGCTTTAGAGGGTGCCGTATGAGGTACCGCAAGGTCAGTGTACTGTTTTTTATGGCAGCACTGTGCAGTGTAAGGAATGAAAAGCATAAGTAGGTGCGCTGACAGACAAGGAGGAGCAGCAGTGGAGCACAATGGTTAAGGCACTGACTGCTGATACAGGGGTATTAACCATGCGTATGTTCTCAGCAAAAAAGGTTTGTCCTTACTATCATGGTTTAGTTGTGGGAAAAATATGTGGACAGGATTGGCGGTAGTCCCAGCTGGGATTTGAATCTGTGGTCTTACAGGCACTGGCTGTGTCCGTTGCACCACACTGTGGCCACAGAGACAGTGTGGTCCCTGGAGATAGGAAACCTGGCCTGACGAGTCAGAAACCCCGCTCTGCACAATTTTACTGTGGGCTCATTTACCTTGTACGGAGACAAAAGTGCAAATAAGCCTCAAAAATGACCTCGGAAAAAGGGCCAAAAAAACCATGACCAATCAGGGCAACAGTGATATTAATGGGCAACCATAAAATACACTCCCAGGAAAGCTCCAATACACTGCTATGCATTTTGAAAGGGTCTACGGAGCGTAGACCCTTCCAAAAATAATTTCCTTTTTTTGGAGCTTTCCTGGGAGTGTTTCTTATGGCTGCCCATTAATATCACTGTTGCCCAGCTGGATTATAATTTATTTGGAATTTGTTGTGGTCATTTTCAATTTATATTTGCTATTTTGTTCTGTGCACATGTATCACACTGCTCACGTTTTGCAGGTTTCCCCGGTTTTGCTGTACATTGCTGACGGAAATGGTTTCTCTTCCCTTTAAATCGGCTCTAACGCGAGGGTTTCACTTGCGGTATTTTTTTGCCGAAATTCAGCCCCGCTTCTGTGCCTCTCCCCTCCCACTCTCCACCCATTGACCCCGTCCCCCCGCCCCTCGGGAGCCTTCCTCCGCCCTCGAAATGCCTTTCCACGCCTCTATCGCACATCAGCGCGCCCCGCTCTTGTGCGGGGGGCACGCACGCGTGTGGGGCACCAAAACGCACTATTAGTGTGCGATAAGGTACCTTAGCGCACGCTCAAGTGCGCCCCGCACATTTGCGCGGTTTAGTAAACATACCCCTATGGAGTAGGGATTAATTTATTATGTGTATGTGTACTACACTGTGTGTTCCTTGTAGTGCTATAGCAATAAGTAGTAATAATGGTAGTAATAAATATTATGACGAACCTTACAAGTGTAGGGTTGCAATACCAAAATGCTTGCGCAAAATTTAAGAAATTAGCATTTTTAGGATAATATTGGGAGAAAAGCAATTTCATATAGCTTCACAGAGCTTCCAATCACCATTCACGTCTATTTCACATTCTTCAACAATATCCTGTACACCCTAGAATAGAGCACATATGGAGACATTAGTCTGGAATGCACCAATAATGCTCTCAGTCAAGGGTAGCTGGAGTATGCCACTATAAATGTGACCAGTTTTCTGCAGGCTACAAGTAAATCATTTCATAAATATAATTATTTAATAAATGGTGATTGAACTGAAAAAATGTATTTGCTCTTCAAAAAAGTATACTTCGAAACAATATAATAAAATGTTTAAAAGAACTATATTATATTATTCTTTCTAACTCACCATGTTTCCCAATTCATTTTCAAGTGTTTATGTTGCTTTGAGACTTGCTTATAGCTTTGAGAGCCAAGATTACAATTACAGAACATTTTGCTGAAAGTATTTACAAGGAAATGACATTATAATTTCATTAAGAGCAACTGAGATACTATTTAAAAAGATCTGGGTGCAGTGCTAGTCATACATTTAGCTCTGGCATCAGCCTCAGCCCTGCAGATATGAAAAAAGTAGCCTCTTCCTACCAATTTTTAACTAAACAAGAAGACAAAATAAATGTGTCCTAATGAGGACAGCTTTATATATGACAACCTTCATACTTTAGAAAATGACTTCAAAGTTCAGGCATATTTCAAAAGCACTGTAACAAAATTTTCTCCTGTTTTTTGGCAATAGTAAGTTTTGGAACATTAACAAGACATTGTTAGATAATATTAGGCTTGCCTGCTTAATACACCTTAATGTTAATATTAAAATGAAGTTACAGCTGTCAGACGCTCATTTTGGTCAATATTAATGCAAATGTTTTCCCTGCTATTCCATTTTTAACTCAAGGCATTTATAATAAAACGTTAAAATATAACTGAGAAGATAATATCATAATAATGACAGTGCAACAATGTTATAATCATTAAATCACCACAATAAAATAAATCACATACAGCAATGCTTCCCAAACCACTACTACTGAACATTTGTATAACGCTACAAAACGTATGCAGCCCTGCACAGACACATGTAAAAAGATGGTCCCTGCTCATCAGAGCTCACAATCTAGTCAAGACAGACAACACAGTAGCTGTAGACATGGGATAAATCTAGGGGGAATGGTAAGGAAACACGAAGGAAATCAGGTGAGTCAAGATCTGAAAGCAACAGCGAAGAGGTGAGTTTTCAGACTAGATTTGAAAAGAGTCAGAGAAGGCGCCTGACGTACAGACTCAGGTAGTTTGCTCCAGGCATAAGGAGCAGCAAGGTGAAAGGAGCAAAGTCTGGAGTTAGCAGTAGAAGAGAAGGGCACAGACAGAAGTGATCTGCCAGAAGCACGGAGTTCCCGAGGAGGGGTGTAGGGAGAGATAAGAGAAGAAAGATAGGGAGGAGCTACAGAGTGAATGCACTTATAGGTCAGCAGGAAAAGTTTAAACTGAATATGGAAATGGATAGGGAGCCAATAAAGTGACTTGAGAAGAGGAGTAATATGAGCATGATGAGGCTGGTGGAAGATTAGTTGTGCAGCAGAGTGTTGAACAGATTGAAGGGGAGAGAGATGATTCAAAGGGAGAACAGAAGGAGCAGGTTACAATAGTCTAGACGGGAGGTGACTAAGGAGTGGATGAATGTCTTAGTAGTGTATTCAAAAAGAAATGGGCGAATTTTGTTAATGAAGTAAAGAAAGAAATGGCAGGTTTTAGCTATCAGTTGGATGTGTGTGGAGAAGACAGAGAGGAGTCAAAGATGACCTCAAGGTTGCGAGCTGAGGAGACAGGGAGGAGTAGAGAGTTATATACAGAGACTGAAAAAGGATGAGGGTTTAAGGGAAAAAATAAGAAGCTCAGACTTGGCCATGTTCAATTTCAAGTGGTGGTGAGATATCCAAGCAGCAATGTCAGAAAGGCAGGCATAGATCCTAGCCTGGATTGCGGAAGAGATATCAGGTTTAGAGAGGTAGATCTGGGAGTCATCAGCGTAAAGATGGCACTGAAAGCATGGGAAGAGATAAGTGCACCAAGGGACTGTGTATATAGACAGCAGAGGAATGGACCCAAGACAGATCCTTGGGGTACATCATCCAGGGCCGGCCCGTACATTGAGCGATAATGTTGTTCGCACAGGGCCCAGTGCTTCAGGGGGCCCCACGTGAACTCCATTATCGCACAACGGACGGCTTCAGAGGGAGCTGGGAAAGCCCTTGCGAGGCCCCGGCTCCCTCTGCACAGCCGCCAGCATGAAGAGCCTTTTCCTTCATGCTGGCGGCTGTTTCTGTGAAGTCACGAGTGCCGGGAGAGGTTAAAGGCAATGACTTCAGTAGGCTGTGATGGTGGGGGGGGGGGAGTAAACTTGGACTGCAAATGGGCTGTGATGGTGGGGGGGGATCCTAGACCGCAAATGGCTGTGATGGTGAGGGGGGGGCTAGGACTGGAAATGGGCTGTGATGGGAGGGGGAAACTTGGACTGGAAATAGGCTGTGATGGGAGTACTTGGACTGGAAATGGGCTGTGATGGGGGGGGGCTAGGACTGGAAATGGGCTGTGATAGGAGGGCTAGCATTGGAAATGGGTTGATGAAGAGCTGGAATAGGACTGGGAGTGGGCTGACGAGGGGGCTAGGATTGGAAACTGTCTGATGGGGGGCTTGAATGGAACTGGAAAAGAGCATATGGGGGACTAGGACTGGAAATGGGCCGATGGGGAGCTAGAATAGGACTAGAAATGGGTGATAGAATGCAATTGGGTGATGGGCTGGAAAAGGACTGGAATTGGCTGATGGGGGAATAGGACCGGAAATGGGCTGATGGGGCTGGAACAGGACTGGAAGCGGGCTGATGGGAGTTGGAATACAGCTGGAAATGGGCTGATGGGGGGCTAGGATTGGAAATTTGCTGATGGGGGAGCTTGGAGTAGAAATGGGCTGATGGGGGCTGGAATGGAACTGGAAAAGAGCATGTGGAGGGATAGGACTGGAAATAGGCTGATGTGGGGGCATAAAAAATTGGAGCCACTAGTCAAAAGGACTTATCTATAGCCTAATGTCTAGAGCAGCTTTGGTCTCTCCCCTCACTGTCCTACCCTGCACTGTTCCCCAGGGCTCAGTTCTATCTCCTCTACTTTTCAAAGCTTTTCTGGCCCCACTCTCTCTCCTGATTCAGCAGTCCGGCACGTCTGCCTATTATTATGTGTACGACATCTTCCTCCTTCACCATCCTGATTCTTTTGCTCCTGATCTTACTCATTGAATTCCTATCTAGCCCTCATTCACACCTCGTTGTCCTTAATTACCTTCATCTGAACCCGTTAAAATCCACTGCCACTTGGATCACCTTTGGGGCTCCTTCCCCCTCTCTGGCCCCTGTACTGTCCTCCACTCCTATCCCCCTTGTCGCCTCCTTCAGATATCTCGTGGTTATCCATGATTCTTCTCTTTCCTTTACTGTACACATATCATCTCTTATCCATTGCTCATTCTTCCATCTCCATCAGATCCGAGCAGTCTACCCATTCCTCTCTTCCACCTCCCTGACTACACTCCTCCTTTCCCTTGTTATCACCCGGTTCAACAAGTGCAACATCGCCCTGGCTGGTCTCCTGCAATATCAACACAGACTCCAATTGTTACAGAACATAGCAGCCCACATTCTTACCCAATCCTCTCGTTCTGACCATGTCTCTCCGCTCTTCACCCACCTTCACTGGTTACTTATTCGCTTTAGAATTCAATATACAATACTTACTTTTGTCCAGAGAGTTATTCACACCTGCACACCCCAATATCTGGCTGACCTTCTGCATTTTCATAACCCTCATCGCCTCCTGTGCTCAGTTCATATTCACCGACTGGCTTTCCCCTCTGTTTCCCGGGCTCGTCTTGAACGCACAGAGGGCGCTACCTTCTTCTTTTTGGGTTCCACCTTTTGGAACTCTCTCCCTTACACTCTTCATTCCAAACTTTCCTTCACCAGGTTTAAGGCTGCCCTGAAAACTCACCTCTTTCAGATAGCATTCGACATACCTATTCCCCCTCCCTGATTGCCATGTCATGTCAACTATATTTTTCCGTCCACTATTACCTTATAAGTTCCTCCTTTTTCCCTATCCTTTTCTCTCTACTTTCCTATCATATAATTGGTGTTCTTTTTCTTTTTCCCTCTGCTGCAGTCCTTTGTATTGTGCACCGCTTTTATGCTCTGGCCTAAACGGTATATCCAGAAACCGAATAAAGATAAAGAAGTGGGCTGAAAACCAGCATTCAAATCCCACTGCTGCTCCCTTTGTTTTTTTAACAAGTTGTTTAACCTTCCACTGACTCAGATACAAACTTAAATTGTAAGCTCTCTGGGGTTAGGAAAGCAAAAGCTGTACTTGAAAGCAGCTTGCCTTGAGCTACTCCTTTAAAAAAGCATGAGCTAAACCCCAAATCCCTTTCCTTTCCTAGTTAGTAACTACATGGCACATCCCCTAGTCGTCATACTTTTTAAAAAAAGTAGACAACTGATTTGCGTTTATCCATTCCACTCATGATTTCATAGACCTCTATCATACCTCCCCTCAGCTGTCTTCTCCAAGCTGAAGAGCGCTAATCTCTCAATCCTTTCCTCACAGAGGAGTCATTGCCTCCCCTTTTACATTTTAGTTGCCCTACTCTGTACCTTTTCTAATACCGCATATCTTTTTTGAGATGTGATGACCAGGCAACATTCAAGGTGCAGTCACACCATGGAGCAATACAGAGGTATTACGATATTTTTCATTTTATTTACAATTCTTTTCCTAATAATTCCTAATATTCTCTTTGCTTTTTTGGCTGCCACCATACACTGCAGGGAATTTCAACATACTGTCCATAATGATTTATGATGGGAGCCCAAATATGATCAAAAGAAATGATATCCTGTTTTTAATATATACCATTCCATTTCTCACATATGCCAAGATTTATTGTACCTGTCTGACTCCCTAAGGGGTAAACTTTGCTTCCATTTGATAGGAAGAGCTAATTTCACAGTTGGCAGGAGATTTGCAAACAGTGGGACCAAGCATGCAAGCCGCCTCCGGAGTGCAGGGGGGGGGCACATTTAAGAAGGGGACATGGTGGAGATAGAGGCGGAGCATGGCAAATGTGATTTACTTTTAAATAACTTGCTAAGTCAACATTCTCCAGCTTTCTCTAATAAAAATATTCTCTCTCAACAGCCAGAGAAGCACCATGAAATTGTGTGGCTGTTATTACAAGACTTTGGCCCAGCAGTGGGAGGCGAGGTGCTTATTTGCTTCTCTAGCTGCCAAGAGAATGTTGATGGAAGGCAGTATGGGAAATGGGAGATTATTTAAAAGTTGTGTCCCTCCCCTTGCCACTACTACCACGGGGGATCCTCAGGAAAATTCTGCTTGGGGACTCGCTTTTGAACTTATGCCACTGTTTGCAAAGCTTTCTTTTGCAGGATTATTTTTCTTGAAACAAAGTTAAGCCAGTTAAAAAGCAGCATGTATTTTTTTTTTAAATCTTCGATAATACAGTCCTTCCAATCCTACCAAATGTGTCTGGATCTGCCTTTAAGGGAGCAGCCTCTCCAAAAGACATCAGGTGTGTTCACCTAAATTTTATATCAGTGGACTGGTGTGAGATAAAATTGATAGAGGAACATATTATGTGTGTATATGTTGAACTTTATTGATTTTTTTTTCATAATATGCACTGTGCCTTTGTTAGGGGCATCTGTAAATCTGTTTTCTATTTGTATGGACAAGACTGCTACTAGGGTCGCCAACCACCATTTTGGGAGTGACAGCCACAGGGGAAGGAACAAGTTTGAATCACTCCTGCCCTCACCTAGACTCCTTGGGTTAGTTAAGGTCCTGAAGAGGAGGTGAGGAGAGACAGTTCCCAGTTTTTCAGCATTTAATGGGTGGAGCCTAGAGGAGCAGCTTTAAACACTTTAGCTCTTCGTCTGAACTGACAGATTAAAAGTTCCACCAGAGTCCTCAAGGTTCTGCTGCAGGAGGGTCCAAGGAACCTTTTTTCAATCATTTATGCCACACATGGGATCTACAGTAAACAGGGGTTAGGGGGCCACAAGAACAACAGAGACAGGAGACCCCCCACTGGGGTTCGGAGTAGGGTTGCCAGCTTTTTCACTGAGAAAAACCCAACACCTGTGGCTCTCCATGTTCCGCCCATTCCCTGCCCCTATTTATTTAGTATACATTTGTATACCGCTACTTCCAGCAATCAGCAGCGGTTTGATTACAGATTGGAAATTGTCAAATCATGACAGGAAATTTTTGAGGTATAAACACATTGATTAGACAGGAAAGCACAGCACACAGAGAACTATTTTACAGGGAACATGGGCTATGGAGGGTTAAGTGGCTTGCCCAAGACCACAAGGAGCACCTGTGGGACTAGAAACTCCAGTCCTTCCGGCCCAAGGTTGCTGTCCTCTAGTGGGATTTGAACCCCTGACCTTCCGGCCCGAAGTACCTTGCCCCAACCACTAGGCCACTCCTCCACTGATTTATTTTATTTATTTACATTCTCTTATATACCATGCTATTCTGCATCAGTGCAGTTTATATTGAACAAACTGAAATTACATTGAACAGGACATTATAACTTGGTACCACCCTGCCCCACCCCCAGTCCCACCCACACTCCACCCCAGCCCCACCCACAAAAATTACCGAGGGCAAGTGTAGGCAGTTGTAGGGGAGAAACTCTAAAGGTAAAAGGATGAGATTATACAGATATATTATTAGAACTGTGAATACTGTTTGAGTGTCTTCTTGGGAAATAATGGGAATGCTGAAGTTCAATGATATTTCAGTAAAGTTGCAGTTCATTATACCTCACTGTGTGCTGTGGATTTATTTATGAACTTCCTGACCCCCAAGGTGGACCAAATGGAATAATATTGCCCAAATAGGAGAGCTACCTTTCCCACAGGAACAGGGAATTCCACAAGGCTCCGCACTTTCTGTTCTCCTTTTTAACCTATACCTGCAACCGATATGCACCATATTTAAAAGACATAATATAAACTATCACATTTATGTGGACGATATTATGTTGTTCTCCCCAATTAATATATCTGACCCCAACTATGACAACCTAGCAGCCTACCTCTCGGAAGCTGAACTGTGGCTCCGCTCAAAGAATATGCACATCAATTTCAAAAAGACTGCAGTACTATTTACTTCAAGAAACCCCAATTTCACACCTCCATCAGACATTAGGCTCCAGAGCTTCACCCTCCCAGTGAAGCAGAAGATAAAATATTTAGGAGTCACCCTTGACAGGACTCTTAGCTTCACTTCTCACATTAAGAAAATAGCCAGAACAATCTTCTTCAAGCATAGGACCATCCAACAACTAAGACCACTTATAGAAAAGGATGATTTCAGAACCATTATTTATTTATTTAGCTGTATTTATATCCTGCTTTTCACTGGGTCAAAGTGGTCAATTAGGGGATACGAGACACATATGCTAATACTTACAGGGAACATGGGCAATGAAGGGTTAAGTGGCTTGCCCAAGACCACAAGGAGTGCCTATAGGACTAGAAATCCCAGTCCCTCTGGCCTGAGATTGCTGTCCCCAGGTGGGACTTGAACCCCTGGCCCTCTGGCCTGAAGTACCTTGTCCTAACCACTAGACCACTCCTCCCTCCATTACTCAAGCCTAATAACACCCCACCTGGACTATTGCAATGGTATCCTAAAAGGCATAACAAAGAAGAATCAAAACATACTACAAATGGCTCAGAAGGTTACCGCCCGAATAATTTCCAGGGCTAGGTTATCTGATCACATTTCTCCCATTCTATATACTCTCTACATTGGCTTCCCGTTGCCAGTAGGATCCAACATAAAATCATACTGACTACCTTTAAGTTAATTAATAAGATTGCCTCATCATATCTATCTACATTGATTCACAGCCCTCCTGAAAACAGAGTGAGAAGAAGAAGGAACCTCAATACCATTCTAGTACCAGATTCAATAAGAAAGACAAAACAAATAACAAGTAACAGAGCTTTCTCATATGTAGCACCTACCCAATGGAATAATCTCCCAGACCAGCTAAGGGAGATAAAAGATCTCCAAACGTTCCGAAAGGAACTAAAAACATATTTATTCACTCAGCATTACTACAATATAGACCATTACTCGGATCCGGCCCCCCCACCCCCACCCCCCTAGCAGGACCTGACAATCCTACCCAATTACTCATCCCATACAATTAACTTTGTCCAAATCTGAACCTTAGAGTGATGTCGCAAGTTGTAAATATTTCAAAGTTTTGTTGCAAGTTGTAAATAGTTACTATGTTTATACTGTTTTTTTGTATATAGTTGCAATTTTGCATAATGTTCTATGTATATTACCTTTGCTCTATGTAAACCACCCCTGATCTTGAGAAGGAGCGGTCTATAAAAGTTTTTCAAATAAATAAATAAATAAATAAAATAATCCTAAATATTGAAGGAATCGACACAAGAATCTACTCCAATCCTTCACCACTAATACGCTCAGTACACTACAGGATGAAGATTGCCGTTGGAGTAATGCATTGCAGTCTAAAGTTTGGATTTCATTCATTGAGCTAACTCCTTAGGCGGTAACTATGAAACCTAAAGTGGTGGGCTGCCCTTACATGGTATGAGTAACCTGCCAGTCAGTCCCAGAACCCACGGTGATGCAGACCAACCGAGGCGCCATGTTTTGAAGACTGAAATGCTGACAAGGAATTAGAAAAAAACCTGATAAGTGGGTGCCTGATTTGCATTTAATAAAATATATAATGCTGAGCGTTTGAGTGACATTACATTGATTTGGCTGCAAGCATATATATTGATATGAACTGTCCTTGGCAGCAGTAAGCATCTGAATAGTTAGAAGTTAAAAATAAGCACCATAGTTCAGGCAGTGCAGCACAGCACAACAGCACCATAACCATCCCCATATAAAAAAATTATAAAACATTTTTAAGACCCTGGGAAGTTCAGTATCACTGTTCAGGCCCACTGGCTCTCTCTTTCCACTAGTCAATGAAAAACCTCCTGCTGGAAGCTCCCTCCACTACTCCCTAGTCTCTCCCTCTGTTGTCTCATTGGCTCCTTTGGCTGACATTTTATTTATTTATTTATTTAGCTGTATTTATATCCTGCTTTTCACTGGGTCAAAGTGGTCAATTGGGGGATACATTTAACACAAGGGGATATGAGACACATACGCTAATACTTACAGGGAACATGGGCAATGGAGGGTTAAGTGGCTTGCCCAAGACCACAAGGAGTGCCTATAGGACTAGAAATCCCAGTCCTTCTGGCCTGAGATTGCTGTCCCCAGGTGGGACTTGAACCCCTGGCCCTCCAGCCTGAAGTACCTTGTCCTAACCACTAGACCACTCCTCCCTTACTCAGCTTCCATTGCTCCCTAGTCCCTCCTTCTGTTATCTCATTGGCTCATTTGGCTGACTTTTACTCAGCTCCTACTACTCTCTAGTCCCTCCCTCTGCTGTCTCATTGGTTCATTCGGTTAACTAGTCTCAGCCTGGCAGAATAGCAGCTCCTCATTGGACGGAAGAACAGAAACGTGCCTATGATGGCAGTTTTGTCCACCAGCCACAAAAAACCCCGGCTTTTCAAGTGCCGGTTTTAAAAGTCTGCCGGCAGCCGGCCTGGCCATATAAAAACCGGCCAGTTGGCAACCCTAGTTCAGAGAGCCTCTAAAGTGAGCCATGAGGGCTCTTTAAATTGCACCATCGCACACTATTTGGCTCTTTGCAGATGCAGCTGGGAATGGATAAAGTTCCCAGCAGTGACAACGCATACAAAATGTCTTACAAAATTTAGTTATATCCCTATAATTATATTTTGCAACAAAGACATTTGAAAGATCAATTGCAATATGTTCCAGGCAGATGATTGCTCTCATCACAGAGACATCTGGTGATTCCTATGATTAGTAATATAAAGGACAAGGATTTTTAGAGGCATGTTTACTAAAATGTGGGTGCTTACCATGCGATCATCCCCAAAAATGAGTGTAGGGGTGGCGTTGGACCTGCACTAAAAAAACAGAGGCCTGCTTGGCATGTCCCCATGTAGCTGGTGCAGGTTTCATTCTACCCCCATGCTATGCTGTTTGGCGTGATCAATATGGATGCACTTAATGCCACCCACTGAGGAGGCAGAAAGTGAACCTGCGCCAAGTGCAACACTGACAGCATCCGTTAAAGATGCCTGTGCTAACCATGATGTGCATGCTCTGCCCACGAATGGCCCAGTCTCAGCCCCAATCCCGCTCTATGCAGTTAACATGGCTGCATTTTTGGCATGCAGCACACCTGAAACACGCTGAACCCTGCACTACCCATTAGCGCACTTTAGTAAACATGTCACTTAGAATACTTAGCACTGTGGTGGAATAAAGTGCTGGAGGACTTGGGGCAATAGCTACTTGATGCAGTTTAAAAGTTACTAAAATCATATTTATTCCCTTAGTGATATCTCATTGTATATACTCTATAGTTTGCATTGGCTGATATTTAGGCATAATGGGGAATATAATGTTGGAAGAATCTAGAGGTGATGTCTGCTTTTAGTGATGCTTGTAATGTATTTCTTTTAAGGTTGTTTTTTATGAATGGCGTGAACTATGTTGACTAAGGATTCAGGAAGACAGTATTAAAAGGTTTTATAAATAAAGAGAAATGAGTGCTAACTTGCAAACATTTTTGCAGGTTAATACATGAGGTCGAAGGTTTGGTAACTCCATTTTTTCACATTCATTAGTGTCCAAGAAAGACAGCTTTGTAAATGCAATATGTGCTGTTGAGCCAATGCTGACTCTAGGGAGTATGTTTACTAAGCAGCGATAGCAGCTGCTGCTGCTTAGTAAACATACCTCTAGGTGAGCTAGCAGCTCCTGGGTTTTCTTGGCAAGGTACCACTGGAAGGAGATTGCCAGGCCTTTCTTCCAAGTCAATGGAGGGTAAAGTGACTTACCTAAGGCCACAAGGAGTGCCAGTGGGAATCAATTCCTGGTCTACTGGTTCGAAGGCCACTGCTCTAACCACTAAGCTACTGCTCCATTCCTTATAAACACCTATGAAAGGTTCTTCCTGAAGCACCAATACAGGAAGTGTTTTAGGAAATATTTTCTTTCCAAGGGAGGAGTGGCCTAGTGGTTGCAGCAATGTACAACAGACTAGAAGGTCAGTGGTTCAAATCCCACTAGAGGACAGCAACCTGGGGTCAGAGGGACTGGGGTTTCTAGTCCCACAGATGCTCCTTGTGGTCTTGGGCAAGCCACTTAACCCTCCATTGTCCATGTTCCCTGTAAGTATTAGTGTATGTGTCTCATATCCCCTCATGTTAAATGTATCCCCCAACTGCTTTGACCTGGTGAAAAGCAGGACATAAATGCAGCTAAATAAATAAGTACCATTCAGGACAGAAAAACCATCTTTAGACAAATCTAATATAACCCATGGTGAAGGAAAAGTCTCTCTCATACCTTTAACCTTTTCTGTGTAGTCGCATGTTCAAGTGGCATTACCTCAGACAAGAGACATTCTGTACCCAGACCCTTCCTTGAAAATGCTAACCTCCTCTCATTATACCAAATCCTGAACCTTGCAATCTGGCTTCCTGTTACAAGATGGAACTCTTTTCTGCAGATCAAGCAATTCTGTAAAGTTATGAGCCATACAGCAGAGCCTTTGTTTTCGCGCCATGGCTACGTGCAAAAGAACTCGCTGCTGAGGCTGTTTCTGTTCCTGTTCTACTGGTCCCAACATTTGCAACAATGTATGAATCTGCATACCAACATCTTTCTTTCACCATGGACCTTTGTTTGGAGAAGGACCACCTGACAGCTGTTACCTGATTCGCTGAAGATGTCACAAGGTATTTGAGACCAGCCAATTCTCATACTGTGACAAGAAATTCAGGACAAAGAATTATACGCTGGACATGCAGGGATGCAGACCACTTTTGGGCATTTCTAGAGGCACTTAGAGAGACCTTTGTACAACCATTGGTCTCTCCTTCTACTTTCTGCCACACTCTGCCATTTTGCAGTCTTCAGACCTACTGCCTGCCTGCCTCCAGCTGGAAAGTCAGATGGTGTGCAAGGACGAGGACTAACCTTGGGAAGGAGTGAATCTCTCCTACAGACCTGAAGCTCTGTGTCAACACGCTGCTTGACCAGACACCTGCATCTACTGTTGTGTTAGTTGTAATAAATCTCTGAGAATATGTGTGGTGTATATTCTACCTCAAACTGGATTTATCAGCAATTCCTTGAATGGTTGACTGATCCATTGACCTTCATAAGGTGGTCATAATTGGAGATTTCAATATGCAAGTCAATTTGACCCCTCAAAGCCTTGAGGTGAAATAGAGCATTGCTAATATGGCAGCTTTATGGTATGAGCAGCAGGTAACATTCTCCACAAACTGTAAAGAGAATATTTTAGACCTGCTTTTTGCTCCTGTTAGAGGAGCTTGTAATATGGTGGATGCAGATTTAATGCCATGGCTAGTCCCTTAGTCAGATCATGTTTGTCTGGTATTCACTGTAAAGTCAATGACTTCTAGAGTAGATACTATTGCTATAAAACAATGCCAAAAGTCATATCAGAAATTTGACTATCATTCCTTTCAAAATGCTTGACTTTATGAAGCAGGGGTTGTAGAGGGATTCAATTTGGATGAAATGTTAGATCTATGGTACCTGTCATTGCATCAGCATTCAACGAAGATTACCATATGTCTGGGATCCCATCCTTTATACAGTAATCTTTGGTTCTTTGTGCAACTACAAGAGAAAAAATGTTATGTGCTTAGAGCTGAGAGATTTGTGGCGTAAGTCACAATCCCCTCTTATGCTAGGAAGTTTATAGTCATGCCTTTTGTGAGTATAACAACACCCTACCTCTTGAGTGAATCTTAAGTAACTGACACTGTTAACACACCACTATATTTTGTCGGACGTTTTTGCCATGAGAGATAACTCCCTCCTGAAGCGTAACTTCCCTTTTAATCAATTATGTGGTAACCTAACCACTGTATAAAATATTGTGAAATAATGGCATTCAACCTTAATGCTATATCACAATAACTCAAATCTGCAGAGCATAGCGAACACAGTACTGCGTTTAGAGCCACACTCCTATTTCAGGCCCTGTTTCAACACTTGAAAATCTACCAACCTCTTGTACTCATCTTATTAGAGCGTCCAACTGCGGGAGCTTCAACGTCCGGCCTTAATAGCTTCGTTCATTCTGTTGTCTTCTCGAAGAAATAATGCCATTTGTCCTCCTCATATGATTTATTTTATTTATTTATTTAGCTGTATTTATATCCTGCTTTTCACCAGGTCAAAGCAGTCAATTAGGGGATACATTTAACACGAGGGGATATGAGACACATATGCTAATACTTACAGGGAACATGGGCAATGGAGGGTTAAGTAGCTTGCCCAAGACCACAAGGAGTGCCTATAGGACTAGAAATCCCAGACCCTCAGGCCTGAGATTGCTGTCCCCAGGTGGGACTTGAACTCCCAGCCCTCCGGCCTGAAGTACCTTGTCCTAACCACTAGACCACTCCTCCCTCACAGAGAGGACCTCCTCCCTCATGATGGACCTCTCTCATGATGGACCTCCTCCCTCATGATGGACCTCTCTGTTGTTGCAGTCTCACTTACTGATCAGGAACTAAGGTAACCGCTGGAAATTTCAACCTCTCTGCCAATGCATGACTCCGACGTCAGAGCAGGCTCGTCCAATCCAATTCCAAGTTCAACCTCTTTGGTTCCAAAGATCCAATACGGAAAATCCAGCTCTGTTCTAACCATTGGAGACGTTGTTCCCTGTCTCCTCCTCTAGGACTCATGGGCACATGATCAATAATTCGCCATTTAAATTCTGAAAATGTATGATTAAATTCCTGACAATGTTGAACTAAAAGAGCAGAAACTACTGCATTTCGTATTCGTGAAGCATGTTCCTGTAATCAAAGTCTAACCTTCCGAATAGTCCGTCCAACATAGAGCCTTGTGCAAGGGCACACCAATACATAAACTACATGAGATGTTAAACATGTAGTTGTCCATTTGGAAATCTGTTTCATAATAGTGTTGGGAATGTTCTATTCTTTACCCTCAATAGTTAATTGACATAAAGTACAAGATGAATCTGCCGAACAAGAATAATGCCCCAGTGGAGAGTTCTCCGAGGCTTGAAGGTGTGCTGAATATGTATTTCCTATCAAATTGCCAATATTTGGACCCCTAGTATAGGCTATCTGTAATGATTTCTGAAAGCAGGGATGAAGAGTTAGTATTGGCCAATGTTTTCTTAAAATAGTTCTGATCTTTTGAATATTGAGCATATATGGCAATATACCAGTAATAAAATCTGAATCATCCTGTTTAGCTTCAGAATCCTTCAACCACTCCCTATGGGTATATCTTGCTCTTGTCCGTGCTCGTTTAACTATAGTAAGGGGATAACCTCTTTGCAATAACCTTTGCAGCAGATCCTGAGCATGATAATCATAATCTTGGATGGAACTACAAATTCACCTTAGTCTCAAAAACTGCCCATAGGGTAGTCCTCTTTTTAAGGTCAGCGGATGGAAACTGGAGTATTCCAATAGAGTATTTCTTTGTACTGCTTTCCGATAAAGTGTAGAACCTAAACGAGAACCTTGCTTGAAAATTTTAACATCCAAAAATTCTAATTCCTGTGTGTGATAATGTAATGTAAAAGTTAAATTCTCTTTTTGAATATTGAGCCAATCAACAAAGGTTTGCAACGCTAATACAGTATCAATCCACAAAAAGAATATGTCGTCTAAAAATCTGACCCATAAGCAAACCTTTGAATACCACTCAGAGGGAAAAATGATGTTCATTTCAAAGTCAGCTAAGAATAGCATAGCAATAGATGGGGCCACTGTGGCCCCCATTGCTTTCCCATGGATTTGATGAAAAAAATCCCCTTCGAATTGAAAAAAATTCTTCGATAAAACCAATGAGTCCATCAAATGCACCCAGACAACCAAGAAAAGGACCTTCGCCTTCTATGCACCTAAATGCTGGAATGACCTCCCACCTGAAATAAGAGCAATTAAAGACCTCACTCAATTCCGCAAGGCAATCAAGCACCACATTTTCCTTCTCCACTTCAGCACTCCTAAACCCAAAAACTCTCAATCTCCACTCCCAATTCCCTCATAGGCAACTCCGCCTCAAGTTCTCTGCGGTCTTGCCTTAGCCCTCCTTTTGAATACTAAAGAATCTAATATGTTTTGTACATAGTTACAGTTTTACCCTGTTGTTCCAAGTTTAAGTTTCCTGTTATAATGTAAGCACACAATTGTCCTCCGAATGTGCAACTTTGTTATATGTAAACCGCACTGACAACAAATAGCGCGGTATATAAAAGATGTTAAATAAATAAATAAAATAAATAAATGTTAACAATTGAAAGAAAAATTCCTTTGGTACTCGAGAAGGCAAAGGTATCTCTAATTTCCGTAACACCTCTAAAGCCTCCCCTTGAGCAATATTGGTATATAAAGCTACCACATCAAGAGATACCAAAATTAAATCATTGACAGGTAACGTAAGGGAATCTATTTTCTCTAAAAAATGAGATGTGTCTTTTATATATGAAGCAACTTGTTGTGCACATGGTCTCAAAAATATGTTGCAATATTGTGAAAGCGGCTCCATCATCGAGCCCCTACATGAAACAATTGGCCGTCCTGGCGGGTGAGAAAGGGATTTGTGTATTTTTGGAACTGTGTAAAAATTGGGTACCACTGGATGTTTTGGTGTCAAAAATTTAAACTCTTTTTTCATTAGCCAACCCTGATCCAATCCATCCTGCACCAGATCCAAGATCCTAGCCCTCACTTCACTAGATGGATCATGAGACAGGTGCCGATAGAACTTTTTATCCGCCAATTGTGTCCTAGCCTCCTGAGAATATTGTTCCTTAGATTGTACCACTGTTGCCCCTCCTTTGTCTGCTCTCTTAATGATTATATCTGGGGTAGTTCGCAATTCCTCTAATGCCTGCCATTGAGATTTGGTCAGATTATTTGAATGAGATGTTGGCTTGATCTTAGAAATATCACTTTCCATTTGTTGCAAATCGTGTAAAACCAACTGTTGAAGTGTTGCAATATATGGATCAATTTCACCTGTGGGGACCCATTTTGATGGTAGTCGAACCACAGCTGAATCCGGTGTCAATGGATTTGCGGCACAAAATTGTATAACCCTTAATTTTCTAAAAAATCTATACAGAGCTATCCGAACTTGAAAAGGTTGATACTGGACTCTAGATACAAACGAAAGTCCTTTATTTAACACCAAGTCTTGAGCTTCCGTTAAGGGAAATCCTGAAATGTTTATTACTGTGGTTTCGCTCGCGTCCTGGTGATCGGACCTTGTATTTGATCCATTACCAGGTCCTGAAGTTCTTCTCCTTCCGACAAAAAATAGTGGTGTGTTAACAGTGTCAGTTACTTAAGATTCACTCAAGGGTGTTGGCATAGATTAGAGTGAAGGGTTTTGAGGTTAATATAGCTTTGTGAGTATAAAGCTGACTGTGATTATTTAACTAAAATCACTTCAGCATTATCTCATCCTGCTGAATTATTTTCTGTGGTTAGATTTTTACTACAGGATAATATAGTGGAAAATCGGGGGATGGAGGTACCCACTGAGCAACAGTTTGGGGAATATTATTCTCCTAGATAAAACGTTGTTGCTCCTCTTGCTGAGATGACAGTGGAGGGTATGGTAACTGCCTCCAAGGGGAACAGTCCCTATAATGGTTGGGATTGTTTTGCTGCAGTCACAGTAGATACTGTAAAAAAAAAAAAAAAAAAAAAAAGGTGCTGCCATCTCTGCATCCATCTAGCCCCCCTTTGATGTAATTCCTGCAGGATTTGTAAAGATGGCTTGCGATAAGGTCAGTGTTCTTCTCACTGATAGAATGAGGGCTTCAATGGTGCAGGGATATCCCCCTACTAGTTTGAAGCAAGCAGCGGTTCACCCAAAATTGAAACATGCGAACTTAACAAAGTTGTCAGAGATGAGTTATCAGCCTATTTTTAACTTCCCATTTATAGGGAAACTTATTGAGCTAATTGTTCATCCACAATAGGATGATTGTTTAGAGCTGAACCATTGTTTGACTCTTGCCAGCACAGTTTCCAAAGAGGACAAAGTCCAGAGACTCTTCTGACCTCTTTATTTAGCCAGATATTATAGGGTTTAGATAGACCTGGTTTGGCATTTTTGCTTATTTTTATTGATTTATTTATATTCTCTTATATACCGCGCTATTCTGCATTAGTGCAGTTTACATTGAACAAACTGAAATAACATTGAACAGGGCATTATAACTTGGAGATAACTATTTTACAGGGAACATGGGCTATGGAGGGTTAAGTGGCTTGCCCAAGACCACAAGGAGCACCTTTGGGACTAGAAACCTCAGTCCTTCTGACCCAAGGTTGCTGTCCTCTAGTGGGATTTGAACCCCTGACCTTCTGGCCTGAAGTACCTTGCCCCAACCACTAGGCCACTCCTTCACTCCATTGACACAGCATCTGCATTTGACTTTGTTATTCCACAGCTCCTGGTGGCACAATTGGCTACCATGGGTTTAGCAGAATTGGTACTTTCTTGGTTTTGCTCTTTTCTCTCTGGCTATTCACAGAGGCCGATGAATTGTCTGATTTCTTTGCATTGCATAGGGGTGTTCCTCAATGTTGACAAAAGGTTCCTCTCTTTCCTTGACATTGTTCAGTATTTATTTAATCCCTTTATGTCGTGTCTTGCGTCAAATGAATATATGTTTTTGTATTTACATTGATGATATTTGTTTCATCTACTTTAGGAGATGATTTAATAAAACTTCTGCTTGTATCAGAATTTGCTACTATCTTGTCCTGGTTAATACAGAATAGTTTGTGACTGAATTATGATAAAATGAAGGCAATGTTCGCCACTAATTCAGGGCTGCAAGGTGATGTCTCCAATATTGTGCTAGATGGTCATAGTGTTCCTTTGCATCAGGAGGTTCGATATCTTGGGGTAATATTAGATTCTACCCTTTCTTTTTTTTAATTATTTTTATTTATGGAATTTTAACTACATATACCAAGAATGTTAACCACAACATCCTTGCAGAACAAAATCCGTAGAAGTTAATGAATTATATAAAGTACAAAAAAAAAGGAATAACATACTACATACTATCACTAGTCCGCTTCAAATGGGGAAGATGCCAAAAAAGAAACCAAAAAACTTCAACAAAAGTGCAAGAAATAAAGCCAGGCAATACATTCACTACATACTATCAAGGCACACTTAAGTGAGTTCTATAGAGGTTTCTATGCATCTAGCATTTACAAAGGCAAGTAGCTGGGAGGACTCATAAAATATATAAGCAGAAGACTGATATTTAACTAAGCACTTACAAGGATGCTTAAGAAAGAAGAGCCCACCCAACTGCAAAACCCCTGGGCGCAGCAGTAAAAGCTCCCTGCAGGGCCTCTGCAATTTGCCAAATCAGGAACTATATTAACCTTTAAACCACAAAACAAAAGATTCCTTTTGTGGAAAAAGAGTTTCAAAGCCACTCCTTATCTGACAGAAGGGCAAAGGTAACAATCATTGTAGATGGAACCACAGACTCACTCACCCCTGGAGGATTCCAGTAAACCAGTAACATTTACCAAATCCAGTTGTGCAACCTCTGAGACTGCCGGGGAAACCACCCTTCTACCCTTAGGAAGATAGTACATTTTTACCATAGGGGAAAGTCATTCCTGAGGAACTGCCAATACATCAACTAAATAATGATTAAACATGTCTCTTGCAGTAACAATCACAATACATGGAAAATTAATCAAATGTTGATTATTAGCCCGAGAAATATTCTCCAATTGTTCTATCTTCATTTCCAATGCTGTGAAATTTTTTACAAAAGACTGTCTGTCCCTCCAACAAGTATGTCTTTGTCTTCAGCTCTGAAACTACAAAAGAAACCGTATTCACCATTGCCATGAGCTGGTTAATTTTTGCAATATTCTCACTAACCTTTACAGCCAAAGAGGAAACCTATGGCAATAAGGCTTCCCCTAGAGAAACAATGGCGGTCCAAATCGACTCCAAAGTAAAACTTTCCAGTTTAATAAATGTAAATGATGTAGAATCTCCCGTTTGCAAAAGGCCAGTCTCCATTCCTGCAGCCACAACTCCTCCACACAGCCCAATGGGAACCCCCAGAGTCTGCTCTCCACTCAAAAGACGCTGCACCTCCAACATGCCGAAGTTGATCCAAGGCAGAGGTCACCTCCTCCGTCACCACATCTGTGCTTGGCCCTCGCATCACCAACGCCTCACACTCTTCTAGTGCAGAACGCGACGATAGGCTTCCTTCGGGTTTGTACTGTAGACACGCCGCCTCCGGCGCTAGCTCCGAAGGGGAGAAAGATGATATATCCGAGGCAAGACTCTACCCTTTCAATGCATTCACTAGTTCTGTGGGTGGTGTATTCTGCCTATTATAAGTTGCAAAAAGGTAGAAGTTTGAAATGTTATCTACCACCCGCTGATTTTCATATGGTGGTTCTATTGGCGGTTCTACCTGTAATAGATTAATGCAGTATTGCAGGTTTGTTGAGATCATTGCAACTAATTCAAAATGCAGCTCTGCAATTTATTTTTTACTTGTGGAAAATGGATCATATTTCCCTGTTCTATGCAGAGCTTCATCATTGGTTGTGTGTTCTTGAATGGGTATCTTTTAAGTGTCTTTGTTTAATCCAAAGAATTTTATATACCAATTATGAAATAGAATTAGCTAGTTTGCATATGTGTCGATGAGATTGCTTCGCTTGAGTCAACAGACATTACTACGCATTCCTTCCATGACTCGGGTTTGTAAGACTTTATTTATTTATTTAATTTTCTTATATACCGCACTATTCAGTATCAGTGCGGTTTACATCGAACAACACTGTTCAGTGCAGAATATCTGAACTGGACTTACAATATAACAGTTATCAATAGTACAGCTATAACAATGTAACTAAATGTAGAAGCAGTGTAACTAGATATAGTTAGAACAGGACAGGGTAACTAGATACAGATATATATAGACTTGGCTTCAAGCATGGGCTTTTTCGATTGATAGCCCTAGTTTGTGGAGGTCTATTCTGATATTTATTCGACAGATACAAGATTATTTAACTTTTAGTAAGCAATAGAAACACACCTTTCCCTTCAGGTTGATGTGTTAGTTTCTCAGGACTGTCAGGATTTGAAATGACTGTTGTGTGTCATGTCTAAAAACTTTTATTTGTTGCATTTGTTGTGCATGTTGGATATTGTTAACTTGCTCGGTAATTGTATGGTGGGCATGTAACAAATGTTAATAAACATAAACATAAGCATGCTGTTAAACAAATTACCCCCAATATGTCTATGCTAGTCTTCCTCCTTTTAATCAAGTGCAACTTTAGACGCTAAATCTAACCAGTCCTGCACGAGAGAGATGCACAGAATTGTAGCTAGAGGCAGCCACTTCTTAGACTGCATGTCAAAAAAGGTGCATTTTTTAAATATTTTATCCCCCTTTTTTAGACCAACCCAACTCCAAAGGAGATATTTGAAGTCTAGTTGCCCCCAGGAATACTCTTCTGCTATGCTGCTGCATAAGCTTTATAATCTAGTTAGTTATCTGTCATTCTGTACTGTCTCTTAATGCATGCAAAACTGCTTGTCATTTAGTTTTAAATACATTATGGAGACAATTACATGCAGACTGTAATATGCTTTACTCTCATATTTATTTTCAGAATCTCCACTTGGATCACAGCTAATTAATTCAGTACGGCGTAGTTTGTTCACTGATTATATTGCTTTGAGAATTAATGATAAATAAAAGATTTGTTTTCAAAATCAAATACAAGCAGAACATTTATTTTAGATCACTCATAATTCCAGAGATCACAGCTGTCCAAAATAATTGGAGCCCATTACCCTTAACACTAAAATCTGACACTAATGAATTTAGCAATCCAGATTCTTTCCAATGGGAAAAAACACGTTTTTGTCTTTTATTAAAATAGAAAATGTGTCAGTTATATAGTGGCAAGAGATCTGTTCGAAGACAGCATGAAGTCTCCACACAGTTACTGAAAGAAATCTACTCCGAGCACATTCTGCACAACTGCACAAAACAGAAGTTCGTGACTGCATAGATATATATTTTGCAGATAACATGAGAATTGGCTGGCATGGATCGGAAGAGGCAGATAATAACTGCATAGATCCCTCTCACTTGGTTTGCAGCTTGTCGTGCTGTGAGGGCTTGTGTGCATCAGTGATGCTGAGAGCTAAACTATCGGTAGTTTAACTACTGGCAGGGTCTCCCAAGATGGACAGGTCTCAGCTGAGGTGCCAGACGAAGACAAACCACCCATCTGGGCAGCAGCAGTTGTACTGATTATGGGAATTTTTCCCTAGAAAAGCACAACTAGTGCTGCATCATAGAACCCACAATGGGGAGAAACCTTTTAGTTGTATTCAATGTGGGAAATATTTCCTCCGAAAAACACAACTAGTGCTGCATCATACAACCCACACAGGGGAGAATCCTTTAGTTGTACTGAATGTGGGAAATGTTTCCTCATGAAAGCAGAACTAATACAGCATCATAGAACCCACTTAGGGGAGAAACTGTGTAGTTGTACTGATTGTAGGAAATGTTTTCTCAGAAAAGGACATCTAGTGCTGCATCATAGAACCCACACAGGGGAGAAACCCTTTAGCTGTACTGAATGTGGGAAATGTCGGCCCAGAAAAGCAGAACTACTGTTGGATTATAGAACCCATAGAGGCGAGAAACCTTTTAGTTGTACTGAATGTGGGCAATGTTTCCTTATGAAAGCAGACATCATAGAACCCACAAGAGGGATAAACCTTTTAGTTGTACAGATTGTAGGATATGAATCGTCATGAAAGCAAATCTAGTTACGCATCATAGAACCCACACAGGCGAGAATCCTTTTAGTTGTACTGGTTGTGGGAAATGTTTCCCCAGAAAAGCACAACTCCTAATTGTTCATTGAAATCTACATATTTTGCACCTGTGCCCAGCTAACAGCAATCACAGCCAATGTTATTAGATAGTAACATAGTAAATGAAAGCAGATAAGGACCAGTATGGTTCATCTAGTCTGCCCAGCAAGGCGGCAAGAGTAGATGCGCCTGCTGCACCAGGCAGGTCACCCCTCCCCATGCCTTTTTTTAGAGGTGTACCCACCACTCCGTGGAGGTCCCCCCTATTTGTTCATATATAAGAGATAGTTCGCTATCTGTTCTAGGCCAAAACCTCACAGACCCCATCTTAGATCACAAAACATTTAAGAAGCTATTGTAAATAGTTGTAAATATCTGTTGTTTATTTTAACCCCAGTTCTCCATGTTTCATATCCTGTTACCTGTAAACTTGACATATGTTTTATGTTTAAGTATAATGTTGTTATAATGTAAACCGCACTGATGATAAAAGTGCGGTATATAAAAGCTGTTAAATAAATAAATAAATAAAAATAATAGTGTTGACGGCGGAGGATCACATTTCTGTGACAACGGCAACAACACCAAACTTAAACTGCGCGGAAGGAAGGCCCGGCAATCTACTTCTGTATCTTGCCATGAAAACCCAATGGATAGTTACAACAAAACAAATTGTGCTATGGTGCTGGAAGATGAGACTCCCAGGTCGGAAGGCACTCAACTAGCTACTGGGGAAGAGCTGAAGACTTTTCAGAGTAAAGCCAGCATTTATGATGTGGTTGGATCAAAGCCTTCGGGAAGTCTGACTGCTGATGTAGCTGCGCATGAAATGAGAGTCAGAAGCTGTAAAGATGTCTTACACATTGGAACATGGAACGTACGAAGCATGAACCAAGGGAAGTTGGAAGTGGTCAAGAATGAAATGGAACGTGTACAACTTGATCTGTTGGGTGTCAGCGAACTGAAATGGACTGGCATCGGGCACTTTGCATCAGATGATCACATGGTCTACTATGCTGGAAATGAAAGACAAAGAAGAAATGATGTTGCATTTATAATAAAGAAGAAACTTGCAAGAACTGTAATGAAATACAATGCAGTCAGCGAACGCTTAATCTCTATTCGTCTACGAGGATTGCCTATCAACACAACTATAATTCAAGTATATGCCCCAACAACAGCTGCAGAAGAGAATGAAATTGAAGAGTTCTATGAACAAGTACAAGCTGAAATTGACAGAACATGCAAACAGGATATCCTGATAGTCATGGGTGACTGGAACGCAAAAGTTGGCAACAAAGAAGAAGGCAAAGTAGTTGGAAAATATGGACTTGGCAACAGAAATGAAGCTGGAGAAAGATTGATAGAATTCTGCAAGACCAATGATCTATTCATCTCAAACACCTTCTTTCAGCAACACAAGCGACGACTGTACACATGGACTTCACCCAATGGATTGTATAAAAATCAAATTGACTACATCTGTGGAAGTCAACGATGGAAAAGCTCTGTAACATCAACAAAGACAAAACCTGGAGCTGACTGTGGTACAGATCATCAACTACTAGTATGCAAACTCAAGCTAAAGTTGAAAAAGAGCAAACCACTCATGAATGCACCAAAATATGACCTTGAGAATATACCACTGGAATTTAAAGACTGCCTGCAAAATCGATTTGCTGCCTTAGATACAAATGACAGAGCTCCGGAAGAGTTATGGAATGACATCAAGAAGGTTGTGCTGGAAGAAAGCGAGAAGTCTCTACAAAAGGTGAAAAAGCAAAAACGGCCAAAATGGATGACGGAAGAAACTCTGAAAATTGCCCAGAAACGCAGAGAAGCTAAAGCCAAAGGAGAAAGAAAGACAATCGCAGAACTCAACAGAGATTTCCAACGTGCAGCAAGACAGGACAAGGAAAAGTACTACAATGACACTTGCAAGGAAATAGAAGCAGAAACTATTAGAGGAAGAACAAGATCGGCTTTCCTAAAGCTGCGAGAGTTAAAGAAAAAGTTCCAGCCTCGAATTGGAATGTTACAAGATGCTCAAGGTTCTATGTTGAATGATGCTGAGAAGATCAAGAAAAGGTGGAAGGAATATACAGAGTTTTTATATGATAAAGATCAAGTGGACCAACAGCCGTTTCAACCTATACCTTATGATCAGGAACCATTGGTGATGAAAGAAGAAGTTGAAGCAGCATTGAAAGCCTTATCAAAGAACAAAGCACCAGGCATTGATAGCATTCCCATAGAAGTATTGCAGCAATCTGATGCAGCTGTTACCGTACTTACAAGGCTCTGCCAAGAAATATGGAAGACAACATCATGGCCAACTGACTGGAAAAGATCTGTGTTTATACCAATACTAAAGAAAGGTGATCCAACTGACTGTGGAAATTATCGCACAATCGCTCTGATCCCACATGCCAGCAAGATTCTACTGAAGATTATTCAAAAGAGACTACAGCCATACCTAGAACAAGAACTACCTGAAGTGCAAGCAGGGTTCAGGAAAGGGCGAGGAACGAGAGACATCATTGCGGATGTGAGATGGATCCTTGAAAAGACTAAAGAATACCAAAAGGATATCTATTTGTGCTTTATCGACTATAGCAAGGCTTTTGACTGTGTAAACCATGAGAAACTCTGGGCCACATTAAGAAGCATGGGTATACCAGAACACCTGATCGTTCTCTTGCATAATCTGTACATTGATCAAGAAGCAACAGTTCGAATGGAACAAGGAGAAACAGAATGGTTTAAAATAAGCAAAGGTGTAAGACAAGGCTGCATACTTTCCCCCTACCTGTTTAATTTATATGCAGAACAAATCATCAGAGAAGCAGGACTGTATGAAGACAACAGAGGTGTGAAGATTGGTGGAAGACTCATCAACAACCTTCGCTATGCTGATGATACCACATTACTGGCGGAAAGTGAAGATGATCTGAAACATTTGCTTCTCAGAATCAAAGAACATAGTCTCAAAATGGGCCTGCACCTTAATGTAAAGAAGACAAAGATCATGACAACTGGCATAATCAACAGGTTCATCGTTGAAGGAGAAGAAATTGAAATCGTGAACAACTTTAACCTACTTGGATCAACTATCAATAAAGAAGCAACAAGCAGTCAAGAAATCAGACGACGCATTGCTCTTGGCAGAATGGCTATGAAAGACCTAGATAAGATTCTCAAGAGCAGAGATGTCTCTCTCCATACAAAGATTCGACTTGTTCAAGCCATGGTATTTTCAATAACATCATATGGATGTGAAAGCTGGACAGTGAAAAAGACAGACAGGAAGAAAATTGATGCCTTTGAATTATGGTGCTGGCGGCGAATACTGTGTATACCATGGACTGCCCGAAGAACAAACCAGTCGGTACTAGAAGAGATCAAACCTAAGCTTTCTTTAGAAGCTCAGATGACAAGACTTCGACTTTCATACTTCGGACACATCATGCGAAGAGAGAGATCATTAGAGAAAGACATCATGCTTGGCAAGATAGAAGGTCAACGCAAAAGAGGAAGGCCAGCAATGAGATGGATTGCTACAATAACAGCAGCTACGGGTACCAGTCTGTCAACAATGAGCCGCCTGACTGAAGACCGAACACAATTTAGGATAGCTATCCAGAGGGTCGCCATGAGTCGACTCCGACTCGACGGCACTTAACAACAACAGATCCCTCTAACTGAAGAGGAAGGAAAGAAGCATCTTCCTTATGCCGGTATCATTTCTCCCCTCTGCTGAGGTTGCCCTTTCCCTGCAGCATAAGTGGATCCATCCTCTGGTCAGGAGCAGACAATCAGCCTTTCTGCTTACTGCTATCGTTAAACCCCACCATAAAGCTTCCTTAGTGATCTTCCTTGCTCTCTCCTCATCCATGGCCCATCTCATCCTTAACATAAGGACATAAGAAAAGCCATACCGACCAAGGTCCATCAAACCCAGTGTCCTGTTTCCAACAGTGGCCAATCCAGGTCACAAGTACCTGGCAGGTTCCCAAAAAGGTACACAGTTTCCACAATGCTTGTCCCGAAGTAAGCAGTGGATTTCCCTGGTCCTTTTTAAAAATAGTTTATGGACTTTTCCTCCAAGAAATTATCCAAAGCTTTTTTAAACCCAGCTATACTATTAGCTTTTATTACATCCTCTAGTAATGAATTCCAGAGTTTGATTACACAATGAGTGAAAAAATATTTTCTCCGATTAGTCTTTAATGTGCTACACTGTAGCTTCATTGCATGTCTCCTAGTCTTTCTACTTTTTGATGGAGTAAACTACCGATCTATGTTTACCTGGTCTATTCCATTCATTAATTTATGGACCTCTATCATATCTCCCCTCAGTCATCTCTTTTCCAAGTTGAAGAGCCCTAACATTTTAAAACCTTTCCTCAAAGAGGTATCCTCCCTTCCTCTTTACCATTTTGGTGGCTCTTCTCTGCACCTTTTCTAATTCTGCTATATCCTTTTTAAGATATGGTGACCAGAATTGCACACAATATTCAAGGTGCGGTCACACCATGGAACAATACAGAGGCATTATAATATAGAAAAATAGAAACATGTCAGCAGAAAAAGACCATATGGCCTATCTAGTCTGCCCTTCCATATCAAATAATATAATATCTTTGGTTTTATTCTCTATTCCTTTCCTTATGATTCCTAGCATTCTGTTTGCTTTCTTGGCTGCCCACTGCACACTGGACAGAGGGTTTCAATGTATTATGCATGATGACACCTACTATAAATCATTTTCCTGGGTGGTGGTTCCTAAAGTAGAACCCTGCATTGTGTAACTGTAGTTTGGGTTATTCTTTCCTAGGTACATAACTTTGCACTTGTCCACATTAAATTTCATCTGCCATTTGGAAGTCCAATCTTCCAATTTCTCAAGGTCCTCTTGCAATTTTTGACAATCCTCTTGTGTTTTAACAATTTTGAAAAGTTTTGTGCCATCAGCAAATTTGATCACCTCACTCATTATTCCCATTTCCAGGTCATTTACTCACGTATTTTCTTCCATTAACTTTTAAGATATCTCATTCCTTTCTGCTTTACTGCAGGAAAAGCAGCCCATCCTCATTAAATCACACCTATAGCCTAGCTACTTTACACCCTACCAATTGCGGCCTTGCCATTTAACTTTGAGCCTCTTATTTGCTTTTTATTGTATGTATTGTCTCTTTTGACTAAACTGCAAGCTCCAAACAGTAGGGATTGTCTGTTAAGGGAGCAATTCTATAAAACCTTTTCACATGTGCAACATGATTTTATGCACAAAAAACATTCTTTTATAAAATTACCCATTAGGATTTGTGCCGTATCAAAACAACACATAGTTTTGTGCAACACACATGTAGGCATATTCTTAGGTAGAGTTTGGGTAGAGTATAGGCAAAGTTGCAAAATGCATGAGTTCACAGGTCGTCGGTACCTCAGCTGTTTGGGGAGACTAAAGTGGTGGGGGTTAAAGTTAATATTTGGGTGCGGTGCTTTAAGATTTGTCAGGAACGGGGCAACATTCTGAAAAAAGGGGAACTTTTTCCAGAAGGATGGGCGCCACCTTAACTAGGATGGAAACAGGCTGCTGGCACTAACCTTTAATAGGAGATAGAAAAGCTTTAAATTAGATATTGGAGAAACGTCGACAGTCACCCAGGAACGCATATATTGGAATAATGTATTTCTGAAGGATATTGCCAAAACAAGGAAACTAGAGCATCTCGATAGAGAAGTTCCAATAAAGGTTAAAAGTAGTCCAGGTGCCCTTAAGTAAACAGCAGGCAGAGCTGAAAGCTTCCTAATTATCCCTGTTAACTGATAAGCAGGTTGTCACTATGAACAAAAATCATACTTTGAAATGTCAGCTTTCAAATGCTAAGAGTCTAAAAAATAAGATGGGAAAGCAGAAAATATAGCACTGAATGAAGAGGCAGATGTAATTGATATCTCAGAGACTTGGTCAAAGGAGGATAACCAATGGAACACTGTAATATGAGGGTACAAATTATATTGCAATGAGAGGGTAGATCAAATTGATGGAGGGGTAGCTCTATATGTTAAAGACAGCATCAAGTCAAACAGGATACAATTTTTCCAGGAAACAAAATGCACTGTAGAAATATTATGAATAGAAATTCTATGTGAGAAGGGGAAGAAAACAGTAGTGGGGGGTGTACCACCATCTGCCTACCAGATTGAACAGACATATGATGAAATGCTAACAGAAATTGGGGAAGATAACAAAACTGGCAATACAGTAATAATGGGCAATTTCAATTACCCTGATATTGAATGGGTGAATGTCACATCAGGACATGCTAGAACGATAAAGTCTCCAGATGAAATAAATGGAGGCTTTATAGAGCAGCTGGATCAGGAACCAACATGAGGAAGAGTTATTTCAGATCTAATCCTTAGTGGAATATGACAGCTGATGGTACTGGGACCTTTGGCAATAGTGATCATAACATGATAGCATTTGATTTAATAAATGGAGGAAGTGCAGCAAGGAAAGCTATTGCACCAGCATTAAACTTTCAAAAGGGAGATTATGAAAAACATGAAAAAAATAGTTAAGAAAAAGCTCAAAGGAGCAGTTGCAAAGATTGGAAGTTTACATCACGTCTGGACAATGTTAAAAATACCATCTTTGAAGCCCAAGCCAGATATATTCCGTACTTTAAAAAAAGTGGAAGCAACAGCAAACAACTGCATGGTTTAAAAGTGAGGTGAGAGAAGCTGTCTTTCAAAAAATGAAAAAAGGATCCAAATGAAGAAAACAGGAAAGAGCATAAGCACTGGCAAGTTAGATGCAAAGAATTGATAGGACAGGCAAAGAGAGAATTTAAAAAGATGCTTGACATGGAAGCAAAAACTTAAAACAAAACATTTTCAGGTACATTTGAAGCAAATAGCCTATGAAGGAGTCTGTTCAACCATTAGATGATAAATGATTTCCAAAAAGCTTTTGACAAAGTCCCTCATGGGAGACTCTTGATGAAAGCAAAAAAAACATTGGAAAGGTGGCGGTATCCTATTGTGGACTGGGAACTGGTTAAAAGGTAGAAAACAGAGCAGGACTAAATGATCATTTTTTCATTGGAGAAAGGCAAATAGTGGACTGCGCCAGGATCTGTGCTGGGCTCAGTACTTTTTAAGATTTGTACATGACCTGGCAATATAAAACACAAGTGAGGTGATCAAATTTGAAGGTTGACACAAAATTATTCAAAGTAGTTTAACCACAAGAGGATTGTGAAAAACCGAAGGAGGACTTTGAGAAACTGGGAGACTGGACAGCCAAATGGCAGATGAAATTGAATGTGGACAACTGCAAAGTCAAGCACTTAGGGAAGAACAACCCAAACTATAGTAACACGATTTAAGGTTCATTAGGAACCACCATCCAGAAAAAGAATCTAGGTGTTATTGTAGAAAATACATTGAAATCCTCTGCACATTGATTACAGAATTTAAATGTATTACAATAGAATGCTAGGAATCATAAGGAAAGAAATAGAGAATAAAACAAAGGATATTAGAATGCCTCTGTATCGCTTCATGGTGCAACTGCAATTCTGGTCACTGTGTCTAAAAAACCCCATTGTGGTATTGGAAAAAGTACAGAAAAGTGCAACCAAAATAATAAAGGTGATGGAAGGATACCCCTATAAGGAAAAGCTTAGAAGTTTGGGGTTCATCAGCTTGGAGAGGAGACGGCTAAGGGGAGATATGATAAAGTCTATAAAATAATGAGCAGAGTAGAACAAGTAAACATGAATTGGTTGTTTACTCTGTCAGAAAGTTTAAAGACTGGGGGACATATAATGAAGCTACAAAGTAGTACTTCTAAGACTAACTGGAGAAAATAGTTTTTTACTCAATGCATAATTAAGCTCTAAAATTCATTGTCAGGGGATATAGTTAAAGCTGCTAGCGTAACTAGGTTTAAAAAAAGATTTGGACAAGTTCCTGGAGGAAAGGTCCTTAAATTTATTTATTTATTTATTTATATTTATTTATAGTCTCTTCTATACCGCACTATTCAGCATCAGCACGGTTTACAGTGAACAAAGAATTTACACATTTCCGATGGTGCTTTGTGTTTACAGTTGAACAGGCAAAAGTAACTTGGATAACAGGGGTAACTATTTACAAATTAAAAACATTATTAAATCATTATTAAAGTGGAATGGGGAAAATCCACTCTTTATCCATGGGATAAATAGCATGGAATCTGTCTGCTTTTTGGGATCCTGCTAGGTACTTGTGACCTGAATTAGCCACTGTTGGAAACAAGACACTGACCTTGACTGGAAATTGGTCTGACCCAGCATGACAAATATTTTATGATCTTAGCTTTTCAGGATAACCACAAAGAATATTTTTATTTATTTATTTTACAAGATTTATATACCGTTTTCTCATTAAGTCAAATAGGTTTACATGGAACACTAACAGCAGGGGAACAGCTTTACATAATACGACTTTACAAAGAACTGGACTGAAAATATATAGAACTGAGAACATACATAGAACTGGGTTGGGTGGGATGGGTAAGTAACAAGGATAGGGAGGTTATTAACTGGGGACATCTAGAGATAGCATGGTGGTAAGGGTGTTAAAGTACGTCAGATTAGGGGCAGGAAGTTGGGGGATCATATGAGTTAGATGTGTAGGAACAACTTACAAAACCAAAAGTGGACAAGGCCATGAACCGGATGGGATACATCCCAGGATACTGAAAGAGCTCAGAGAGGTTCTTGTAGGGCCGTTAAAGGATGTTTTCAACAGATCCTTGGAAACAGGAGAAGTTCCTCAGGACTGGAGAATGACTGATGTGGTACCTCTTCACAAAAGTGGTGACAGGGAAGAAGTGACAAACTACAGGCCCGTGAGCCCGTGAGCCTTACCTCGGTGGCAGAAAAAGTAATGGAGGCACTCCTGAAAGAGCGAATAGTGGATTTTCTCAAAAGCAACAGGTTGCATGATCTGAGGCAACATGGTTTTACCGAAAGACGATCTTGCCAAACAAATCTGATTGAGTTATTTGACTGGGTGACCAGAGAACTAGATCAGGGGCATGTGATGGATGACATCTACCTGGATTTCAGCAAAGCCTTTGATACTGTTCCTCATAGGAGGCTTATCAATAAACTCAGTAGTTTGGGGAAGGGTCCCAAGGTGGTGAACTGGATCAGAAATTGGTTGACTGACAGATGACAGAAGGTGATGGTAAATGGAGCTCACTCGGATGAAAGGAGGGTGATAAGCGGGGTGCACCAGAGTTTGGACCTGGGCCCGGCACTATTCAATGTATTTGTGAGTGATATTGCTGAAGGACTGAATGGAAAAGTCTGTCTTTTTGCAGATGACACGAAAATTTGCAAGAGAGTGGACTCCCCTGAGGGAGTGGATAACATAAGGAAAGGTCTACAAAAGCTTGAAGAATGGTCTAATGCTTGGCAGTTAAGATTTAATGCAAAGAAGTGCAGTGGCATGCACTTGGGAAGCAGAAATCCAAGGGAAATGTATGCGATAGTGGGTGAGAGGTTGGTGTGCACGGACTAGGAGAAGGACCTTGGTGTGATTATTTCTGAGGATCTCAAGGTGGCAAAACAGTGTGACAAGGCAGTGGCAAAAGCCATACAAAGAGGAATTACCAGCAGAAAGGAAGAGGTACTAATGCCACTGAATAAGTCACTGGTGAGGCCTCACTTGGAATACTGTGTTCAGTTTTGGAGACCATATCTTGCAAAGGATGTAAAAAGACTGGAAACTGTTCAGAGGAAGGCAACCAAAATGATTTGGAGCCTGCGTCAGAAGCCTTATGAGAAGAGACTTGAAAACCTAAATATGTACACTCTGGAGGAGAGGAGGGATAGGGGAGATATGATTCAGACCTTTAAATCCTTAAAGAGGATGAGATCACGTGATCACATGAGTGGGTGAGAAGGTTCCCCATCGCGCTTCCGGGTCACCCCGCTGATTTAACATATATCCTACGGACAGCTCCTAAAATTAGGGGGTGCAGGCAGCCACGACTGAGCAGCGAGCTCGGGAGTGGTTGGCTTGAAGCTGAGAAGTGGCAATGCGTTCGACGTCAAAAAAAGAGAAAACAAATGTAACTCAGAAGACCAAGATGGCAGCCGTGCCCCAACCCTGCAGCACACCGGAATCCCCGGGGAAGGAGAGCGTGGAATCTGGCTCAGAAGAAACGGCGCAGGAGGTACTCAAGCTGCTGGAGCCTAAATTTGATACTGTGGTGAAGAAACTAAAGGAGATGGGAGAGACCTTTGCTGAAATTACACGTAGAGTGGAGGAAGTTGAGCAACAAGTAAGAACTTTGGAAGACAGTGAGCTTCTATTGGAACAGGACACTCAGAAACATCAAAAGCTGATTGATGCGTTGATGATAAAGGTGAATGATCTTGAGAACAGATCCCAGAGAAACAACCTGCATCTGGTGGAGTGCCGGAGACATGGACAGAACAACAGCTACCAGGCCTTTTTGAGGTATGGCTACCGAAAGAACTGGGCCTAGCAGATATACAAGGCAAGATCAAGGTGGAAAGGGCGCATAGACTTGGCCAGAGGATGGAAGGTAGAGAGCGGCCAAGGCTGGTGCTAGCCTGGATCTTAAACTTTCAACATAAAGCGATGCTTCTACAGGCCTAACGGAAACAGCGAGACCTTAGGTTAGACAATAAATCTATACTAATATTTCAGGATTACTCTGCGGCCCTCACAGCAAAGAGGAAAGAATTCTCACCTATGTGCAGTGAGCTGGCAAAAAGTGACATACGTTTTGCACTGAGTTACCCGGCTACCTTAAGAATCTACCATAAGGGTGCAGTGCATGCCTTTGAGCAAAGATCGGCAGCAAAGAAATTTACTGCCACCCTACAACAAGAGAAGACACAGGATAAGGACAAGCAGTGACTCAGAGTTTATGTAAAACACTCTGAATGACAAGAGTCCATTAACATATAATGATTGTGGAACCCACCTAGGTTTGCAGAATGTGACAGGTGGTGGGTTATTCCTGGAGAGATTGACCGACCAGAGTGGGCCATATGGGCCAACTCCCCCCACCTTTTGCAATGATGGGGGGGAGGGCGGCCCAGAAGTGTGGACTGTGATCTACCCCTTTTTGGGGGCACTTGCCATGGCAAGACGGATTGTCTGGGGTTGAGGGGGTGGGAGGTGCCAAGTGGGAGAGTTGGGTGGGGATGTTTGGTTGTTTGAGTGGGGGGTTTGTTTTCGTGTTGAGTTGAGTGGCTTGCTGTTGGGGTGGGGGAGATAGGGGGAGGGGATGTGTGGGACGGGAGGGGGGATGGGGTGGGGGAAAAGAAGCAGAAGGGGGAAGGAAGGAGTTTGAAAAAAGGGAATTGGCAGTATCAGAGTAACTATATGGCCCTTGGGAAACTTGAGAATGGCTCTGGGGCTGAGGCTGGGCAGCTCCAGGAGAAAGATGAGAAGACAACTATACATAGCATAGACCCCTTGGCAAGGTGTGGTGAATAATGTAAAGACAGTTTTTTGGAACATGGGGGGGGGGACTGGATCACCGGTTAAATGCACCAAAATACTTCAAGCTCTTAAAAGGAAAGGAGCACAGATTGTGTTGTTGTAGGAGACCCACTTGAGCACTCTAGAGCATGAGAAGCTTGCTAGAGATTGCGTAATGAAAACGTATGGGGCGTCGTCTGGAACTAGGAAGGCCGGGGTGGCAGTACTTGTAAAAAAAAAGGCCTGCCACTAGAGGTGATTAAGTGCGATGCTGACCCAAACGGGAGATTTATCTTTTTGCAAGCAAACTTATATACGGAGGAACTTTGGATAGGTAATATGTATGCCCCAAATGTGTATGATCACAGTTTCTTTCAATCCCTGCTGAAGTTTATTACGAGAGCGGGGGGGGGGGGGAGTTGATCATAGCAGGGGATTTTAATTGCCCACATGATCTGACGTTGGATAAGTCAGGGGAATGTGAAAAATGGGCCTGGTCCAAAAAGGGAATGGATATCTATGTAGGATTGGTAGTATGGTGAATGTGTGGCGTGCTCGACACCCTGGGTCACATGAATACACCCATCAGTCTAGAGCTCACCTGACTTGGTCCCACATTGATATATATTCTGGTGAGTGAAAGAGGATTTGCACAGATCTCCCAGGAGGGGATTGAACCAGTGGTGGTGTCGGACCATGATATGGTCTGGGTGGTTTGGGATGCCCGGGGCTCATTAAAAACGGGGTGGCGGTTCCCTACATACTTAAGTGAAGACAAATATTTTAGAGTATTTCTTGAGAAGCAGTGAGATGAATATACATTGTTCAATGACACTCCCCAATGTATGCCTCTCTTATTTTGGGAGGCTAGTAAAGCGGTAATGAGGGATGCTATTATTACTTATACTATCCAGAGGCATAAACATTTGGACCATAGTCTTTTTGTGCTGGAGCACACCTTGCAGTCATTGCAGAGGAAACAAAGCAGAACAAGGGATAGGAATATAGAGCAGGAGTATGTCAGAGTTCAAGCGACCCTCAATGATTTACTTCAGAGGCGAGCCACTATGTCCTTGCAATATTATAAGCATTAACTATATAAATATGGTAATAGGTTGGGGAGGTTGTTGGCTCGAGTGATTAGAGATCCAGGGGGCACACGTTTTGTTCCGGTTCTCAGGAGTGAGGGAGGTGTACTACATCAACCACACCAGATAGCGGATACTTTATATCCTCTACTTTCTTTTATATTTTACCCCTATGTTCAGTGCTTGTACTGTTAATGCCGTAGGGACTATGCTGAAGGAGTGGGGATTGAAGTGATGTAACAGCTTGTTATTGTTTGTGTTGTTGGTGTGAATTGGATTTCAGAGTGTATATAAATATAAACAAAACTAATAAAAAGATTTGAAACTAAATACTTAAAGAGAAATAATGAACAAACAAACCTCTTCCAAAGAGGGGAAAGCTGTAAAACTAGAGGGCATAACATGAAGTTGCAAGGGGGTAAATTGAAAGGCAATGTCAGGAAACACTTTTTCACTGAAAGGGTGGTGGATGCTTGGAATGCCCTCCCGATGAAAGTGATGGGGGCAAATACAGTGACAGAATTCAAAATGTCATGGGACAGACACAGTGTATCCCTTTACAGCAACAGGATACAATCAAAATAAACTTAACTATCTAATTTCTCAACAAATAGGGGTGTCCTACATGGAGCAGTGGGTTCACCCCTAAACAAAGACATGGGGAGGGGCGGCCTGTACAGAGCGGCAGGTGCACCTACTCTTGCCATCATACTGGGCAGACTAGATGGGTCATACTGGTCTTTATCTGCTGTCATTTACTATGCTACTATGATACTATGAGTTATCCAGGTTCATCAGAACCTGGATAACTCATAGTAACCAACAGAACACATAACCCCCATACTATTCGAACTCCATTGGCTGCCGCTACTAAGCCACATAAACTACAAAATACTGGTCACGACCTTCAAGTTAATCAACTATATCTCACCCTCACACCTCTCCACACTCATCCAAAAAGAAACGAACTCCCGCTCTCAACGAAACTGCAACAAGAACAGAATCTCCATACCACCAGACTTCAGGAAATCAACGAAAGCGACAGACAATAAGGCATTCTCCCATAATGCACCTACCCTCTGGAATGCGCTCCCAGATCACATAAGAGACATTTACATGCAACCACTCAGTGAAATATTCAGGAAATATGGCATAAACTACCACATATACGCAGACGATATCATGCTGTACACCCAACTAGAGACCACCGACCCGAACTACGCCCAGCTTGAAACCTGCATGGGAGAGATGTCGGGATGGCTACAACAAAATAACATGTCGATTAATCATAAGAAGACCGAAGTAATGTTTATATCAAATACCTTGGGCTTCGAACCACCTCCAACAATTACATTGTGCAACAATACATACAATACTAAGAAAGAAATAAAATATCTGGGAGTCACAATTGATAACAAACTGAAAATGGAAAAACACCTCAACAACACCAACAAAGCCATCTTCCACAAACTTAAAGTGCTACGACCCCTGCGTAACATACTAGATCCGTGCGATTTCCGATCAGTTGCTCAGGCTCTCATCATGCCCCACCTGGACTACTGCAACGCCATCTTGCAGGGGCTACCAAGGAAAACAACCAACATACTACAGATGGCCCAACACGTAGCAGCAAGGATCATCATGAGAACTAGCGTCACCGAACATATCACACCTGTATTGATGGAACTACACTGGCTTCCAGTCGTTGCAAGGATTCAATACAAAACATTGGTAACTACATTCAACTTAATTCACAACCTGGCCCCCTCATTCCTCTCCACCCTGATCTCCATGCAACCTACAACCAGAAGCAGGAGAACCATTAACTCTGACACACTAAGAGTTCCAAACAGCTTTAGGCACGTAAAGGTCAGTACTAGTCGCAGAGCGTTCTCCTTATCTGCCCCCACGTTATGGAACCAGCTCCCACACGAGCTGAGAGAAATTAAAGACATAAGCAACTTCAGAAAACAACTGAAGACGCACCTGTTCAATTGTCATTATACCAGATGAAAATCCAAAAGGACAAAAGAAATTGAATTGCTGTATGTACAAATGTAAATAGATGGTGGTTAGTGCCTGTGTAAATGTATGATAATAACTAAGGTCTTTATATGGACCCGCATATGTGTGCTGTGTATTCCCCCTGATCTCTCTATCTAATCCCCAAATAATTTTGCCTGTAATTTATGACAAATCCCGTACTTGTAATCAAACCGCTTCTGATCGCTGGAAGGAGCGGTATATAAGTCCTTACTAAATAAACATACAAGATCTGAAAACATTCTGTAAACAACTAAAAATGCATCTATTTACCCTCCACTTTGACACACTAATTAAAAACAATGACACAAATCCCCCATTCATCAATACCACACAGTCCACTACTGCGGTACACACCAATGCTTAAAGGAATGCAACCTAAGAACCATATAACATCTTGTAGTTATAAAACTGTTCTATGTAATTGAATATACACATGTACTATAATATTCAACTTGTTGTTCAATGTAAACCGCTTTTGATCCACCAGAAAAACATGGTATAAAAATTTACAATAAATAAATAAAATAAAATAAAATAAATCATGTCCAAAGAATTCAGTGGAGGTGGGTCTTGAGCTTTTTTCATAGTTCGGGTATGGTTTCTGACGCTCTAAGGGTTTCTGAGAGGGCGTTCCAGATAGTGGGTGCAAAGAGGGTAAAGGTTCTGTTGCATGATTGTTGGGAGCTCTTTCTTTTGAGGGCTGGTATGGTGAGTAAGCTTTGTTGGTTGCTTCACCCTGATCTTGTGTTTGGAACTTTAATTATTAACATTTGTAGACTGGGAGCTAGTTGGTCTTGTAGTAATTTGAAAATGGTGAGGAATATTTTGTACATTATTCATAAATTATGACAGATTTGCACACAATGGAGACAGTGTATGCAAATCTATCTCATGCAAATTCATTGTCGTTATTCTGAAAACTTGACTGGCAAGGAGTGTTCCCAGGATTGGGTTGAGAACCCCTTACTTAGATGCATGTGGAAAATACTAGCATATTTGCCTAGAGAAAGCAGAAATTTTAAAAAGTTGCACATGAGGAAAAAGAATAAGCTGCTCTCCCCCAATTGTGTATGGGAGCAGCTTTTTTAAAATTGCTGCTCCTGACATCCAAGCACCCCTTACCCCTTCCCTTACCACACTAGTCCAGAAACCACCTCCCAGAGAATCACAACAGACCCTACCACTGACTCATTTGGAGAATTTACCCACTGCATTTCAGTTCAGCATTAACCATGACCCCCCAAAACCCCTCCCTGCATTAGCTCAGCTCCAACCGTGACCTCCCCTCAGAATTCCACAAGAACATTCCAGTATCTAACATAAGAACATAAGATATGCCATACTGGGTCAGACCAAGGTCCATCAAGCCCAGTATCCTGTTTCCAATAATGGCCAATCTAGGTCGCAAGTACCTAGCAGTTTCCCCAAAAGACACAGGTTACACAATGTTTGTATTGGGGTAAACAGTGGATTTCCCAGGTCCTCTTTAAAAAAGTTTTGTGGACCTTTCCTTCAGGAATTTGTTCAAACTTTTTTAAACCCAACTACAGTAACAGCTTTTACTACATCCTCCGATAACGAATTCCAGAGTTTGATTACGTGTTGAGTGAAAGAATATTTTCACTTATTAGTCTTAAATAGATTACACTGTAACTTCACTGCATGTCCCATAGTCTTTCTATATTTTGATGGCGTAAACAATCGATTTACGTTTACCCATTCCACTCCATTCATTAATTTATAGATCTCTATCATATCTTCCCTCAGCCATCTCTTTCCAGGTTGAGAGCCCTAACCTTTTTAGCCTCTCTTCATGGGGGTATCCTTCCAAACGCTTTACCATTTTGGTAACTCTTCTCTGTACCTTTTCTAATAACGCTGTACCCTTTTAAAGATACGGTGACCAGAATTGCACACAATATTCAAGGTGTGGTCGCACCCTGGAACGATACAGAGGCATTATAATATCCTTTGTTTTATTTTCCATTCCTTTCCTTATGATTCCCTGCATTCTTTTTGCTTTCTTGGATGCCGCTGCACACTGGGTGGGGGGTTTCAACATATTATCCACGATGATGACTAAATCTTTTTCCTGGGCGGTGGATCCTAATGTGGAACCTTGCATCGTGTAACCATAGTTTGGGTTGTTCTTTCCTTGGTGCATAACTTTTCACTTGTCCACATTAAATTTCATCTGCCATTTGGATGTCCAGTCTTCCAATTTATCAAGGTCCTCTTGCAATTTTTTACAATCCTCATGGATTTTAACAACTTTGAATAATTTTGTGTCATCTGAAAATTTGATTCTCTCACTCTTTATTCCCATTTCCAGGTCATTTGCAAATATGTTAAAAAGCAGCGAACCCACCACAGATCTCTGGGGTACTCCACTATTCACCCTTCACCATTGGGAAAATTGGCCATTTAGCCCTACCCCCTGCTTTCTCTCTTTTAACCAGTTTCTGATCCACAATAGCACACTGCCTCGTATCCCATGATGTTAATTTTGCCAAAAATCTCTCATGAGGGACCTTGTCAAAGGCTTTCTGAAAATCCAGATACACTATATCAACCAACTCACCTTTGTCTACCTATTTATTCACACCTTCAAAATAATATAACAGATTAATAAGACAAAATCTTCCTTGGCTAAAGCTACATTGGCTGTTTCCCATTAAGCCATGACTAGATCTACAGTAATTTTGTTCAGTAATTTTGTTCTTTATAATGGCTTCTACCATTTTTCCCGGTACTGACGTCAGGCTCACCAGTGTGGTTTCCCGAATCACCCCTGGAACCCTTTTTAAAAATTGGGATTACATTGGCCATCCTCAAATCTTCAGGTATTACAGATGATTTTAATGATAGTTCACAGATTCCTAATAGTAGGTCTGTAATCTCATATTTCAGTTCTTTCAACACCCTTGGATGTATGCCATCCGATCTAGTTGATTTGCTACTCTTCAGTTTATCAAATAGTTGTAATACATCTTCCCAGTGTATTGATATTTTTTCAATTCTTCTGTGGCATCACCTTTAAATACCATTTCAGTCATGGATAATATCCTTACGTCTTCCTCAGTAAAGACCACAGTAAAGAATTCATTCAGTCTCTCCACTATGGCTTTGCCCACTTTTAGTGCCCTTTTACCCCTCTATCATTCAATGGTCCAACTGACTCTCTCACAGTTTTTTTTTACTGCAAGTTTTTGCTTCCACAGCAACCTTCTTCTCAAATTCTCTCTTTGCCTGCCTTATCAATGCCTTGCATCTAACTTGCCAGTGCATGTATTGTTTCCAGTTTTTGTCATTTGGTTCCTTTTTTCATTTCCTGTAAGATGCTTTTTTGGAAAGAACAGCCTCTCTGACCTCCCCTTTAAACTATGCTGGCAGTTTTTTGGACTTCCTTCCACTCTTCTTTAAGCTTGGAATACAACTGGTCTGGGCTTCCAAGATAGTATTTGTAAACAGTAACCAATCTTGATGTAAATCTTTAAACTTTGCAACTGCTCCTTTTAGTTTTTTCTTAACTATTTTCCTCATTTTATCATAGTCTCCCTATTGAAAGTTAAAAGGTAGCAATGTGGATTTCCTTGCTATCCTTCCTCCATTTATTAAATCAAACGCGATCATGCTATGATCACTATTGCCAAGTGGCCCCAACCCCTTTATCTCTTGCATCAGATCTAGTGTTGCACTAAGGACTAGGTCCAAAATTGCTTCCCCTCTGGTCAGTTCATGAACCAACTGCTCCAAGAAGCAGTCATTTATTTCATCTAGAAGCTTTATCTCCCTAGAATGCCCTGCAGTGACACTGACCCAGTCAATACTGGGGTAAATGAAATCACCCATTACTATTATTGTGTTGTATGTAATGTTTGTTAGCTTCCCTGGTTTCTTTGAGAATTTCATCATCCATTTGTTCCTTCTTGCCAGACAGTTGATAGTACACCCCCACTTCCATCACTTTCCCCCTCCCCTTTTAACATGTTGCTAAACTGGAAATCTATGTGGCTATGGGGTCACCAGGAATAGAACTGAGAAGTAGTGATTTAAATTGGTGAAATATCAAGTCACCTGAAGTAGTTTTAATTTAGTGTCAGAAATGCATAATTGTTTTAAATCATCAGTTTTCCATGAGAGGTCTTGGTTATACCAGTATAAAACATTGCTTACTCTAACGTGGATATATTATTTCAAAAGTGTTTGATCTGAGGACAGGGCCGTTACATTAGGAATAGCTGTGAAGTGCTTCTACTGTCATAAAATACATTTAATGCGATAGCATCAAAAATGCAAATGGTAGATGCAAGCAACTAGTTAAGCTTGTAGGGACTTTTATCACAGGCATTGGCAGTTCTGGACAAAGCAATGAAAGAGCCAAAGTATTATTTATTTATTTAGCAACTTTTCTATACAGCTGTATCTACCAGTCACAGCGGTGTACAGGAAACAAGTTTAACAAGAATAGGCTTCCACAGAACAAGGAAGCTTCCTTTACAGGGAACAAGTTTAACAAATATAGGTTTACATAGAACGTGGATTACAACTTTTAACATTATATGGAACTTAGGTAATAAAATTTAACAAATGAACCAAACAATTTAACATGTGAACTAGAGTATGGAAACAGGAGACATGCAATAGAAGGTGTAAGCATTATCAATGTTTAAATACCTGGTAATTTTTTTTTAAATTTATTTATTGAAATGTATTTTTATACCACCTTTCTACAATCCAAAGCGGTTTACAATTACTGAACATGTAACAATGCTTTGGAAGATGCATTAGAACTGTAACAGTAACAACAGTAATACAATAGTTTAAGTCTCATAACTAATTACAATGTTAGTTCACATGATTAAGGATAGTTCAACTTATATATACACATGGCAATTAGGCTATTGGATTATAAGGTAGGGTGGTTAAGTCCCTGAGTCCAGGTTTATATTGTATTTGCTCTGAAAGAGGTATGTCTTTAGTTTTTTCCTAAATTCTGATAAGTCTGAGAATCCTCTTAGTGATGGAGGTAAAGAATTCCATAACGTAGGGGCAAAAAGGGAGAAAGCACGAGCACAAGTGGATTGCTTATTCCTGATTTTTTGAGTTGGAAATGTTAAAAGGTTAAGGGTGGTGTGTCTTCGTGATTGTTTTGTTGTAGTGGGGTTGGAGATGAGGGATTGAAGGCAGGTTGCAGATTCATTGTGAAGAGTTTTAAAGATCATAGTGAGGGCTTTGTGTTTGATTCTGACAGTAATGGGGGGCCAGTGGAGGAGTATAAGAATTGACGGGTAGCACCAGTGATTATTCGTGCTACTATGTTCTGGGTCATTTGTAAGGTGTGTAGCATGCTTTTGGGGAGGCCTTGGTAGATGATGTTGCAATAATCGAGGACAGATGTGATTATGGCTTGACAGATGGTACGGAATAAATGCTTGTATGCAAATGCTAGAAGTCTAAAAAATAAGATGGGAGAGTTAGAATATATAGCACTAAATGAAAGGTTAGATATGATTGGAATATCAGAGACATGGTGGAAGGAGGACAACCAGTGGGACACTGTGATACCTGGGTACAAACTATATCATAATGATAGAGCTGATCAAATTGGTGGAGGGGTTGCTCTCTATGTTAGAGAGGGCATTGAGTCAGAAAGGATTAAAGTTTTGCAGGAAACAAAATCTGCTGTAGAATCTATATGGATTGAAATTCCATGTAAAAGGGGGAAGGCAATGGCAGAGGGGGTGTACTATCCAGCACCTGGCCAGAATGACCAAATGGATGATGAAATGCTCAAAGAAATCAAGGAAGCTAACAAAAGTTACAGCACGGTAATAATAATGGGTGATTTCAACTACCCCGGTATCGACTGGGTCAGTGTCACGTCAGGACATGCTAGGGAGATAAAGTTCCTAGATGAAATAAATGACTGCTTCTTGGAGCAGCTGGTTCATGAACCGACCAGAGGGGAAGCCATATTAGACCTAGTCCTTAGTGAAACACCAGATCTAGTGCAAGAGATAAGGTTGTTGGGGCCACTTGGCAATAGTGATCATAGCATGATTGCCTTTGATTTAATTAGTGGAGGAGGGATAGTAAGGAAATCCACAGTACTACCTTTTAACTTTCGAAAGGGAGATTATGATAAAATGAGGAAAACAGTTAAAAAAAAACTAAAAGGAGCACTTGCAAAGGCTAAAGACGTACATCAGGCTTGGCTGTTGTTGAAAAATACTATCTTGGAATCCCAGACCAGCTGTATTCCACGCTTTAAGAAAAGTGGAAGGAAGTCCAAAAAACTTCCAGCATGGTTTAAAGGTGAGGTCAGAGAGGCTGTTGTTGCCAAAAAAGCATCTTTCAGGAAATGGAAAAAAGAGCCAAACGACGAAACCTGGAAACAGCACAAGCACTGGCAAGTCAAATGCAAGGCATTGATAAGGCAGGCAAGGGGAGAATTTGAGAAGAAGGTTGCTGCGGAAGCAAAAACGCGAAGTAAAGACCTTTTCAAGTACATTCGTAGCAAAAAACCTGTGAGAGAGTCAGTTGGTCCATTAGATGATAAAGGGGTTAAAGGAGCACTAAGAGGCGACAAGGCGATAGCGGAGAGACTGAATGAATTCTTTGCTTCAGTCTTTACAGAGGAAGATGTAGGGATGTTACCAATGAATGAAGTGGTATTAATGGTGCGGAAGAATTGAAGGAAATATCGATACATCGGGAAGATGTATTTATTTATTTTATTTATTTATTTAAGGTTTTTCTATACCGCACTATTCGGCATCAGCACGGTTTACAATAAACAAGTTTGTACAATGAGGAACAGCCATACATTGAACTTACATAGAACAGGGAGTTTAAACATGGATAACAGGTGAACTTTATACATAGCATTACATAGTATTACAACTATTAGATAAACTGAAGAGTAGCAAATCACCTGGGCTGGATGGTATACATCCAAGGGTGTTGAAAGAACTGAAATACGAGATTGCAGACCTGCTATTAGTAATCTGTGAACTATCATTAAAATCATCTTTAATACCTGAAGTCTGGAGGATCGCCAATGTAACACCAATTTTTAAAAAGGGTTCCAGGGATGATCCGGGAAACTACAGACCGGTGAACCTGACATCAGTACCGGGAAAAATGGTAGAAACCATCATAAAGAATAAAATTACTCAGCATGTAGATAGTCATGACCTAATGGGAGACAGCCAACATGGCTTTAGACAAGGAAAATCTTGTCTTACTAATCTGTTATGTTTTTTTGAAGGAGTGAATAATCAGGTGGACAAAGGTGAGTTGGTTGATATTGTGTATCTGGACTTTCATAAAGCCTTTGACAAGGTCCCTCATGAGAGACTTTTGGCAAAACTAAAGAGTCATGGGATAGGAGGCAGTGTACTATTGTGGATCAGGAACTGGTTAAAAGATAGAAAGCAGAGGGTAGGGCTAAATGGCCAATTTTCCCAATGGAGAAAGGTGAACAGTGGTGTACCCCAAGGATCTGTGCTGGATCCGCTGCTTTTTGACATATTCATAAATGACCTGGAAAGTGGAAAAACGAGTGAAGTTATCAAATTTGCAGATGACACAAAACTATTTAAAGTTGTTAAAACCCAAGAGGATTGTGGAAAATTGCAAGAGGATCTTGATAAATTGGAAGACTGGGCATCAAAATGGCAGATGAAATTTAATGTGGGCAAGTGCAAGGTTATGCACCTAGGGAAGAACAACCCAAACTATGGTTACACGATGCAAGGTTCCACATTAGGAACCACCACCCAGGAAAAATATTTAGGTGTCATTGTGGATACCATGTTAAAACCCTCGGCCCAGTGTGCAGCAGCAGCCAAGAGAGCAAATAGAATGCTAGGTACGATAAGGAAAGGAATGGAAAATAAAACAAAAGATATTATAATGCCTCTATATCGTTCCATGGTGAGACCGCACCTTGAATATTGTGTGCAATTCTGGTCGCCGTATCTTAAAAAGGATATAGCGATTTTAGAAAAGGTTCAGAGAAGAGCCACCAAAATGGTAAAGGGGATGGAAGGATACTCCTATGAAGAAAGGCTAAAAAGGTTAGGGCTCTTTAACCTGGAAAAGAGACGGCTGAGGGGAGATATGATAGAAGTCTATAAATTAATGAACGGAGTGAAACAGGTAAATGTAGATCAATTGTTTACCTTATCAGAATATAGAAAGACTAGGGGACACGCAATGAAGTTACTATTTAAGACTAATAAAATAAAATATTTTTTCACTCAACGTGTAATCAAACTCTGGAATTTGTTACCGGAGGATGTATTAAAGGCTGTTAGTGTAGCTGGGTTTAAAAAAGGTTTGGACAAGTTCCTGGAGGAAAGGTCCATAAACCATTATTAAGAAGGGACCCAGGATATCAATGCTTGAACCAATACAAGCATTGTGGAACCTGTGTCCCTTGGGGAAACTGCTAGGTACGTATTACCTAGAGTGGCCACTGTTCGAAACAGAATACTAGGCTTAATGGACCTTGGTCTGACCCAGTATGGCATATCTTATGTTCTTACGTTCTGCTTGTTAGGACTTGGTCAAGGAATCAGAAGGGAGCTGTGGGGATCTCTAAAAAGCCAGCATTTTTTAAATTTTAAAGTAGCTGCTATACTGCTGTTCTCTAGGACATGTAATATTTGCAGTGTTGACTTTTCATAGTTATGGTTATTTCTGTTTGAGTGGTGGAAATTTAGTTTTTAATTGCCTTGATTGTTAACAGAAAGGCAGTATATAAAGAAGTAATAGACCATAACCATAGCCATAACCATAATCATGTTATATTAGGCCACTGGGGCCGATGTAATAAATTGTGTACATGCATGTTTTCTTTTAGTGTCCTTTTAGCCTATTTCACTTTCACAGATGCTCTGTGTATGCTTTTCTTGGTTATTTATGTAAAACTGAATTTAGCACTGACTGGCTAAATTTAGTACTGACCTGACGGGACTTGCTCTCCAGGCAGTAGTGAGCTGCGAACGTATGAATTGAAGACCATGTGGCGGCTTTGTAGATGTGCGTCACCAGAACTGAGGCCATTGCTCTCACGCGATGCGCTGTGATCCGGTGTTCCAGGGAGAGCCCAGCTCACTCATAGGCAAGGTCAATACAGTCTGCCACCCAAGTGGACAGAATTTACATAGTCACAGGAAGCCCCAGCCTGCTGGGGTCATAGGAAACGAAAAGCTGAGGAGTTTTGTGATGGCCCTGAGTCCGCTGTAGGAAAGGAAAGGGCCCTGAGTCCGCTGTAGGAAGGAAAGGGCCCGTTTGCTGTCCAATGTATGGAGCATAGTTTCCTTCCGACTGGCGTGAGGCTGCGGAAAAAAAGGTGGGAAGGACCACCTCCTGGTTGAGGTGGAAAGGAGATACTAGCTTTGGGAGGAATTTGGGGTGAGTGCAGAGCACCACCCTGTTCTTGTAAAATCTTGTATATAGTGGCTCTGCCACCAGGGCCTGAAGTTCACTTACTCTGCGGGCGGATATGACAGCTACCAGAAGTCAACCTTCCATGAAAGATACTGCAGATGGCAAGTAGCTAGAGGCTTGAATGGTGGCCTAGTGAGCTGTGAGAACACCATGTTGAGGTCCCATTCTGCTGCCGGGGGGGCAGACGAGGGGCTTAGACAATAGGAGGCCCCAGAGGAACCGGGAGACTAGGGGCTAACCCGAGAGGGGCTTCCTCTCGATAGGGTGGTGGTGTGCTGCAATCGTACTCAGGTGCATCCTCACTGAATTTGACTTTAGTCCAGCATGCGACAGATGAAGTAGGTACTGGAGCACTAGTTTACTGGGCAGGAGAATGGGTTCTCCTGCCTCTCCGCACATCATACCGAGAATCTTCGCCACTTAAAGGTATAAATTTGCCTCGTGGGGGGCTTGCAGGAGGCCAAAAGGATTTCTCATGGGAGGTTGAAAGAAGCCAAAGCTACCCTTTCAGCAGTCATGCTGTTAGCGTTAGAAACCCCAGACTGTGGTGCAGGAGGGAGCCCTCCTCTTGAGACAGGAGGTCTGGGGCATAGCCCAGTGGGACCAGGAGTTTCGCTGACAGGGAGAGCAGCAGTGGCTGTCTGGGCAACATGGGGCAATTTAGTATCAGTGCTGCCCCCTCACAGTGGACCTTGACGAGGTCCTTGGCAACCAGGGGGGTCAGTGTAAGGGCATAGAGGAGGCCTTCCATCCAAGGGATCTGGAAGGCATCCACCACCATCCTTGCCAGGTACGGCTGCCGCGAGCAAAAGCAGGGCAGCTGCACATTGCCAGGGGTGGCAAAGAGGTCCATTTGGAGCACCTTGCTCAGTCTGTCTGCCAGAAGGTTATCCTGACCCAGGAGGTAGATCGCCCGCAGGAGCATGTTGTTGAGAGCTGAAAAGGAAATGAGGGCCACCACCTCCTGGCAGAGGGAGTATGATCTCATGACCCCCTGTTTGTTGACATAGAACATGGTGACTTGGTTGTCCATCTGTATCAGCACCCGCTGGTGTCGATGGTGGTGGTGTAACACCCGTAAGGCCAGGAAGACTGACCTGACTTCCAGAAGATTGATCTGTAGCAGAGATTCCACCTGGGACCAGCTGCCTTGTGTGTGATGGTCCTCACAATGTGCCCCCCAACTGAGGAGGGAGGCATCAGTGGTCAGGACCCTCTGGGGCATGGGTGCATAGAAAGGCATCCCGTCCTGGAGGTGGTGGAGAAGCTGCCACCAGTCGAGGGTCTCTGCTAGCCTGTGGGTTACCCTGATCTTGTCCCGCAGTCTGCCCGTGGTTTGCGTCCATAGAGAGAGCAGGCACCATTGAGCTGTCCGCATGTGTAGGTGGGATAGTGGGGTCATGTGAACTGTGGAGGCCATGTGTCCCAGAAGGCAGAAGAGGAGACGGGTTGGCATTGAGCGATGGTGCTGTACCTCAGCAGCTAGCTCCCTGAGATGGTCTGCCCTTTCCCTGGGAAGAAAGACCTTGGCCTGCAGGGTGTCCAGCTGAGCGCCTATGAATTCCAGGCTCTGGGCTGGAGTGAGATGAGATTTGTGGTAGTTGATGATATACCCGAGGTGCTGCGGCAGGAGGGTTGTGCACCTTGTGGCCTGATGGGCCTCTGCAGCCGTGCTGCCCCCGATGAGCCAATTGTCTAAGTATGGGATGACAAAGGCCCCTTGCAGACATAGGCGGGCAGCGACCACTGCTGGGCTCTTTGTGAAGACCCTTGGCGAGAAGGCCAGGCTGAAGGGTAGCACCCTGAAGTGGTAGTGCTCCTCCTACCACCATCCTTAGGTACTGCCTGTGGGAGGGGTGGATCAGGTGTAAGAATCCTTTAGATTCCAAGAGCAAAGCCATTCTCCCTGGTGGAGGTAGTGCAGCAGTGTTCCAAGGGAGAGCATCTTGAAATTCTCCCTCACCAGAAATCTGTTTGTTTCACAGGTCTAGACAACCACAGGTGCCTGGGTACAGGTTCTACTGCATTGTCCCTGAGAAGGCCTGTGAGCTCTGTGAGCAGCAGGGTCTGGTGAAGGAGGGGTCGTACCAGTTCTCCGGGAAATAACCTGGGTGGAATCTACTACAGGTGGACGAGATATCCCTCCCTGACCATCTGCAGTTCCCAAAGGTCCAAGGTGATTGAGGCCCATCTGTGGGTGAAGAGCAACAGGCACCCCCCTGTGGGCTGGTGAAGGTCTCCTGGAGAAGGGGAGGCTCAGTCCTGGGATCAAAAGCTCCCCCTAGGCTGGGTGGTAGCTGGAACCTGGGGCTTAGGTGTTTTTACCTTCTGAGCCTTGTGTCCCTGCCTCTTGGGGAGAGAACCCTGCTGATGGCCAGAGTAGGGCTGGCATTGGTGACCCTGTGTAAAGGCATCCTTTTTTCTAGGGAAACTCAAAGCTGTCATAGGCAGTTTGGGAGAAGAACCTGAAGCAGTCCCTCACTCCCAAAGTAAGGGTCTGCTGCAAACCCAGCAGTCCCTCACTCCCAAAGTAAGGGTCTGCTGCAAACCCGGCCAGCTGCAAACCTTGACAACTCTTTGGCCAGTGCCTTTAGGTACATGCCTATGTAGAGTTCATAGGCCTGGACAGACATGGTAGGAAACACCCGGATGCCGACGACCCCCGGATTAAAAAAGGCGCCAAAGCTGATCGAGAGAGACCTCAAGAAAAAAAGGGTCTGAGAATGGCGCCGGGAGGAAAAGGAACCAGTACGTCTGCTGGAAAACAAACCTTTAGAAACAGTTTTGTCAAGGATTTTTCTGGAGACATACATCCATTGGGCTCCACGGAAAAAAGGAGACTGAGCAAGATGGCACCCTTGGGCGGGAAGGGGATCACCCATGCGTGGTGGCGTCTCCCAAAAGCTTTCTTTGAAAGCTGGGGAGATGCTTCCACGGGGGTTCCAACAGCATCAGTATCATCCATATGTGTGCACTGACTTCCTGCTTCGTCCTGGAGAAATTATGCTCCTCTTGCAGCCTCAGTCATATGAATAGCTCTCATCTGATACAGCAGTTCTCCTGTTCATAAGAGAGTGAACACTGAAGTAACAGCCTGAAAGAGTCCTATGAAAAGACAAGATTTTTCTGGGAGAGGCTGTTGGACACAGGGAAAAAAAGATCAGATTTCTGCCCTGCTGCTATAGACTGACTTCAAGCCTTTCTGCTCCTGGCAGTCCAACAAAAAAAACAGGATGATGACAGGGTCTGCAGTGGCTGCCACTGTCCCACAAGCCTTGCACTGAAGATAACTGATCTTGGCTACCCAACATCCTTGTGTTGGCCTTGGAAATGATATCAGGGTGCACCATCTTTTGGTTGTTTTCTAACAGATCATGCTATTGTAGGTATAACTATCCATAATACTTTATAAATACCATAATCCTGGTTCACTTTGAAGTTCTATTTGTTTATAGCCAAGTCTCACTCATTAGGAGTGTGTCAAACTTATTTGAAGGCCCTTTCATTTTCACACTCTTTGGGCCCCTTCTCTCTTTGGGCCACCTGCACTGATCCCGATTATTGCTTTCCTGAGTGACAAGTCTCGGAGAAAAAAAAACCAAGTGGCCCAGCCAGTAGGAAGAAATCTGAGCTCATCTTCCTGTGTATTCCCTCCTCCTGTACCATCCCTTTTCCGGTACAATTTGCTATGAAACCTCTGCACCTACTTTCAGCCATTGAATAGAGAGTAGTTTTCAGCCCAGAGAATTTACTCATATAGCCTCCACTATGTCTGTATCCTTACCGAAGCTCCCAAGAAAAGCAAATATCATTTATGCTGCATTTTTCATTTGCCAAACAATACTACATTTAAATCTTTCAAGAGGTCAATCACATGTTTGCATTCAGAAAGCAGCTAAAAATGCATTTATTCACTGAATATTTTGGAACTTCGACCGAAGGAATATATATATGGATCCAACATGAAAGGAATACTAGGATTCCCATAGACAATGTCATAACCCTAAGACATCCCCTATTTTAAAGTAATGGCGTAAAATACCTATTCTATATAGTTTACTAATACCTAAGACTACAGTGCATTGCAAAAGTATTCATACCCTCTCTCTGTGTCCTGTTTTGTCGCATTACAACCTGGAATTAAAATGGAGTTTTGGGGGTTAGCACCATGTGATATACACTACATGCCTATGACTTTGAAGGTGCAAACTATCCTTCATTGTGATACAAACAATAATTAAGACAAAAAAAACCTGAAAGCAGGAGTGTGCATATGTATTCACCCCCCCCCCCCAAAGTCAATACGTTGTAGAGCCACCTTTTTTTATTTATTTATTTATTTATTTATTTGCAGTCTCTTTTATACCGCGCTATTCGACATCAGTGCGGTTTACAATGAACATAAGAGTTGCACATCTCAATTTCGTGATTTGTGCTTACAGTGAAACAGGTATAATAACTTGGGTATACATTAAACAGGAAAATTAATCTTGGGTATGCATTAAGCAGGTATAACAGGTAAAATAGGGTATAAATAACCAGTCCCTTAACAAGGAGACACGATGAATAAATACAGTCTACTTTATGCAACAATATAATGAGTTATGCGGCACTGCATACGTTTCTCATGGTGGTTGGAGGGGAAGGTGTGATTGCGAGTGATCAGTCTGGGAATGTGACGTGTATGAGTTTGAGGTGCTGCATTGAGATGTGAGAGTGGGTGAGTGTGGGGAGAAGGCTGCATCATCGTAGTGATGAAGAAAGAGGTGCCGTTTCAGTGCCTTCCTAAATTGGGAGAGTTCACTGATGGTTCTGATAGTTGCTGGTAGTGCGTTCCAGCAGGATGGAGCAAAGAAGGAGAAGGCTCTGGATCTAGTGAATTGAGAACACTTCGTGCTTGCCTTAGGTAATATGAGAGTATTTGCGGCATTCGATCTCCTTGCTCGATTGGGAGGTGTGATTGAAATTAGATCAGTAATGGCAGTAGCAGGGTATTTATTGATGGCTTTATGGGTCATAATTAGGATCTTGAAAGAGATCCTGGCTTGTATGGGTACCAGTGCAATTGTTTTAGTATTGGGGTAATATGAGAACTTCTTGAGGCTCCATGAAGGATTCTTGCAGCTGAATTCATTGCAAGTTGTAAGGGGTTAGTCGTGCACTTAGGTAGACCATACAAGATCGCATTGGCATAGTCAAAGTGAGGCATTATTAGGGCCTGAAAGACAGTTCGGAAGTCATCAGGTTCTAACAGTTGACGCAGATTGCGGAGGGTCCGGATTTTATGGTACACCGACTTTGTTATATTTTTGATATGAGCCTTCATATTAAGTTGCTGATCAAGCATTACACCTAGGTATCTTACTGTAGTCTTGCATATGAACCTTGATAGACAGGTGCTGCAATTACAACTGCAAGCCTCTTGGGGTATGTCTCCATTAGCTTAGCACAACTAGCCACTGGGGTTTTCATCCATTCCTTAAGAAAAAATTGCTCTAACTCCTTCAAGTTAGATGGGTTGCATTGGTGTATAGCAACCTTCAAGTAATGCCACAGATTCTCTATTGGATTGAGGTCTGGGCTTTGACTAGGCCATTCCAAGACATTTAAATGTTCACCTTTAAACCAGCTTTAGCAGTATGTTTAGGGTCATTGTCCTGCTGGAAGGTGAACCTTCGTCCCAGTCTCAAATCTCTGGCAGACTGAAACAGGTTTTCCTCAAGAATTGCCCTGTATTTAGTGCCATCCATCGTTCTTTCAATCCTGACCAGTTTTCCTGTCCCTGCCAATGAAAACCATCCCCACAGTATGATGCTGACTGCCATGGTGACAGGACTCTACTGCACAAGCACACCAGCTAAAGCGTTGTGTGGTAGGGATGAGCAGCCTCAGATATGTCTCCCATATTGGGATACGGTGCATGCCGGGCCATCTATCTGCCCAATTCTGCAATCATGTGTGCACATAGATCCCGCAGTTGTGCACATGGCCCAGGCGTGCACAGTTTGGAATCGGCCTCCACGTGTATACAGCATTCTCATCAGTGACCAGTTTTACATTTTCATAAACTACAGCCAGTTCTTCCCAATCAGAATAATTTACCTGATGTCCAATTTAGATGACCAGTGGCTAACTGCACATCACAGGTCATGATGGGACAACCCTTCTCCATGGTCTTTGTGAAGTTTTCTAGTCGGAACAGTCATCATGATTATAGATAATTCTGGAAGTTACTTCCCTAAAGCACGTTGTTTTATCAGCAAAGGGTACTGGCTTCAGTAGTGACATTTCACCAGTCAGTGTAGTCTTGGACTCCCATGTTCATCCAATAAAGGCATATGGGGATCTGTGGGCTATGTTTGCCATTTAGCTGTACAGATAGTGGTTGAATATCATTGCTATATGTATATCTAGGCAAAGATTCTTCACTTTGCCCATTACTATGCAGACAGTGCCATAGCATTTAGCATTCACAAATAGCAAACTCATATATTTAGTGGTGGCTGGTAAACATGTAGCTTCCCTTGAATGCTGATCTGACCATAAATAGTTACATTTGTCAAAGACTATAGGGAATAAAAGGGGGGGGGGGAGTGGCGTGGAAGCTTTTCCTGATGAATGTGTGGACTCACTTTCTTCTTAACATATAGACTTTACTGTCTGGATGAAGCAAGCTCTCATTTCTGTCCACAGTCCTTTGTAACTCAGAAATGGACACCACAATATTCTGTTCTGGCTACCTGAGAACTAGCTAGTCAAGGACCTCAGAGTTGGAGTTCATCCACTCCTCGTAATTTTAACCTGTCCCATAAACCACCAAAATGTAGGCACTGATCTCCAGGAACAAGCAGGAATGTAGTCCTCACATATGGGTATCGTCGGTACCGACGGAGCATGCGCAGGAACGCTCCCCAGCGTCCAATAGGAACGTTTTTGGGAGCATCCCTCAGCACATGCGTGCTGCCTTCCCGCCTTTCCAACTGTCCCTCTTCAGTTCTTCATTTTCCGGAGAGCCAACAGGACCTATTCCCTGTCACCGCAGAAAATTCCGTCTTTAAAATTCTTTTTTGTTTATACGGATGTTTCTCAATTACAGTTATTTTTGTCTGAAAAAGGAAGTTGCTGAGGGTTAGGGTGGTGAGATAAATGTTCCCCATTGTGGAGATTATTGCTCCTGTTTTCCTATATTATTTTGATTTGCTTTAAATTTGAAATCGCTCTTCCTTGATGTGGGTTTTGATATGTTACTTTTTTGCTTGAATCATTTTGATATGTTTATTCTGAATATGTTGCCTATAAGTGTGTCTGTATTCAAGAAAACTTAAATACAAATTTGAATTAAAAAGAATTATTTTTAGTGGTTGCGTTTGCCTACCGCTTGAACCCTACCAGTACCGGCAGTTCTTTTCTTTTCTTTTCCTAAAGAAAAAAAAAAACCTGGACTTTGACTGTTTCTTTTCAGAAACTTTCCTGTTTGGGTGCTAGGCGCCATTTTGGGCATTAGGCCCCATTTTTCCAAAATCATGGAAAAGCCAACTAGTGGTTTTAAAAAATGTACTAAGTGTGGCGGTACCATTTCCATCACTGACACCCATGATTGGTGTCTAAAATGTTTAGGACCTGATCATTCTCCAACTGAATGTCTCTCGTGCATGGGGATGACCAAAAGAGGAAGACAGAACCGGGCCGCAAAGCTCGGTACCCTCTTTTCTTCAGATGCCAGATCCATTGCATCAACATCGTCAAGGGCCTCTTCTTCCTCCCATGGATCTCAGGTAACTAAACACAAAAGCTGGTCCTCAAAGGGTAGCTCTCCTGCTAAGCATCGAGAGGCCATTGGCATTGCCCTTGAGGGAACCACACCGGTAAAACAGCCCCGGCGGGAGGCTTCGGCTTCCAAAGCATCGATGGGGCTTCAGGATGTTCTCGAGGCCTCAACCTCGCAAGAACTACCTCTGCCATGCTCAGGGGTTCCGGCCGTTCTTACCAGTACCGACACCCAGGCATCGGCAGCGTCAATAGACCAGAGATTTCTTGCTATCGAACGCAGTATCGCAGCTCTTCTCTCAGCTGCAGTACCAGTGGTCCCTAGGGCACCGGTACCGAAACAGACACTGATGCCGGTACCGACACCGGTACAGACACCAGTACTGACACCGACGATGCCGGTACCGATGGTACCAGCCCCAATGGTAACTCTTCCCATTCCACCTCCGGCTGGAGTGGATAAAGTGGTACCAGGTCACCTCGGTACTGACTTCAATCGGTACCAGGATCGTGCTTTGCAGGAGCATCGGGGTCAGGAATACATCGATTCCTCCGATTCCGAAGACTCTGACAATTCTGCTGGCACTAGAGGGTTTCTCCTAGAAGATCCCTCTTCTCCCCAACGCAGAATGTCACCTCCAGAGGACATGTCATTTCAGGATTTCATCCGTGACATGGCTAAAGGTCTTTCAATCACAGTAGCTCCTGAAGAGGAACCCAGAGCAAAGGAATTGGAAATCTTCCAATATCCTAAAGCTCCTAAGGAGGCAGCTACTCTGCCTATCCATGAAATTCTGCATAGCTTGATGCTCAGAATGTGGGAGACACCTCTGACTACTTCTCCTCACTCTAGGAGACTTGATACTATGTATTGAGTCCCACCATGTCCTGGATTTCAGAAAACTCAGCTGCCACACCATTCAATGGTAGTGGAGTCAGCCATGCATAGGATGAAAAGTGCAAAAAGACATGCATCCAATCCTCCAGGTCGTGAATGCAGGACTCTGGATGCTTTTGGACGCAGAACATTTCAAGCTTCCATGCTTTCAGCTAGGATCAGCTCATATATCCTATAGGTGGGAATGTTCCTCAAAGAAATCACAGGAGACTTGGAACTTATGAGCCCATTTCTCCCAGATGATAAGAGACAAGACTTTCTTACTCTGGTTAAGCATGCTCAGGATGTCTCCAAGTTTGTCAATCGTGCAGCCTTTGACTGCTTCGAATGCATCAGCAGAACTTCTGCCATTGCCATTGGCGCACGACGGATTAACTGGCTACAGGCATCAGACTTGGAGACTTGAGTACAGGACAAGTTAGGCAACATTCCTTGCACAGGAGAGAATCTCTTCGGCAAGAACTGGCAGGAGAAGGCTAACAAGTTAGATGCTGACAATTCTACCTTAGATAGATTGTGAAAGTCTACAGCCACTCTAGCCAAAAGGAAGCCTTAGCAAAAAGAGGAAGTTTTATCCTTCCTATACCCACCAGACTCAGACTCCAGGTCAGGTTCCCCAAAAGGGACAAACTAGAGATTAAAGAAGCCAAAAGGCCCGAGAGCCCAACCAGCTCTCCATGTTCAGCCCACTCAAGGGCTTTGACTCCTTCCTAGACAACTTTGCCTTCCTGCCTCTGAGGGATCTTCAACCCCCCAATATTCCCGGCAGGTTATGCCACTTTGTCAACAGACGGCATCAGATAACAGCAGAAGATTGGACTTTATCCATTGTAGGGGAGGGGTACAAACTTCATTTTCACAGCTTACCCCCTCCTACAATTCTAAAGCAGTTCTATTCACAAACCTCTGCAGACAATCTGCTAGATCACGAGGTCTCCACACTTCTTGCCCAAGGGGCAATAGAGGAAGTACCCATTCTTCAACAGGGTGCAGGGTTCTAATCTCCCTATTTTCTTATTCCAAAGAAAACAGGAGGACACAGACCCATTCTAGACCTCAGAGAATTGAACAAATATCTGTTTCGAGAGAAATTCAAAATGATTTCTCTGGGAACTCTTCTGCCATACCTTCAAAGCCAGGACTGGCTTTGCTCTCTAGACTTAAAGAATGCATACACTCACATTCTCATCCATCCAGATCACAGGAAATTCTTACGTTTCCTTTTCAGGGGAAAACATTTCCAGTACAGGGTTCTTCCCCTTTGGTCTGGCTTCAGCACCAAGGGTATTCACGAAATGCATGGCAGTAGTAGCTGCATTTCTACGAACCCTGGGGATTTTTGTCTTCCCTTACTTAGACGACTGGCTCATCCGAGCCTCCACAGTGACAGAGGCCAGCACTGCACTGTCTCGTACAATGCGAATCCTCCAATACTTGGGATTGGTAATAAACTTCCCGAAATCTCAACTAGTTCCTTCCCAATGCCTAGAATTCATAGGAGCCTGTCCGGATACCAGACAGGCAAGGGCTTTCCTTCCACAAGCCCGGTGTCTTTGCATAATGCAGTTAGCTTCCCAAACAGCAGGCAAATCCTCCCTCACTGCTCGGGAGCTACTGCAGTTACTGGGACACATGGCATCCACAGTTCATGTAGTCCCATATGCTCGCCTCCACATGCGGACCCTCTCCACACAGTGGTCATTTGTCGGACAAAATAATAATCTCTCAATGACTAATTTTGTCCCTCCAATGGTGGCAATCATTAGAAAATCTGACAGTAGGGACTCCTTTCCATCAACCCCTCTTTCAGACCACCCTAACAACAGATGCATCACAGGTGGGTTGGGGAGCACACCTGAATCATCTCTCTACCCAGGGCACCTGGACTCCACAGGAGGTTGGTTTACACATAAACCTCCTGGAGTTAAGAGCAATTTATTTAGCTCTTCGAGTGTTCCACGCCCAGCTCAGCTACAAGACAGACGGACAATCAGGTAGCCATGAACAAGCAGGGTGGGACAGGCTCTCTGTCGTTATGCAACGAAGCTTTACGACTATGGGCCCTCGCCAGAGAGCATCAAATTCACCTTCTAGTGCTATATCTTTCAGGCATTCAAAACGTTTGGGCAGACAAACTCAGTTGAGTACTGCTACCTCACGTGTGGTCACTCCACCTAGACTAGGTGGCAAAGATATTTCATCTCTGGGGCACTCCAGACATAGACTTCTTTGCAAGTCCACTGAATGCCAAACTTCCCCAGTTCTGTTCCAGGATTCCAGCGCACAACTGTCAGGCAAGGGATGTCTTCCTCCTTCACTGGGGTCAGGACTTCCTTTATGCCTTCCCACCCATTCCCCTCATCCCCAAGACACTATTCAAGCTTCAGAGAGACAGGGGATCGCATGATTCTCATAGCACCACGATGGCCATGCCAAACGAGGTATTCCCTGCTTCTGCATCTCTCTCAAGCGGCACGTCTAGAGTTAGGGCATGCTCCAGATCTTCTTTCCCAGGAGAACGGGACGCTATGGCACCCGAATCCCCAGTTCCTGCACCTCACGGCCTGGTTGTTGAAGGCTTAGAACTCCAGGATTTCAACCTGTCCCAGCAGGTAAAAGATATAGAAACATAGAAACATGATGACAGAAAAAGACCACAAGGCCCATCTAGTCTGTCCTTCCATAACAACAACTACAACAGTCCACTTTTTACCTTTAGAGATCCTCTGTGTTGGTCCCATGCTTTTTTGAATTCAGTTACTGTCCTCATCTCTACCACCTCCACTGGGAGACTATTCCATGGATCCACTACTCTTTCCGTAAAGAAATATTTCCGCATATCACTCCTGAATCTATCTCCCTTAACCCTCATCCCATGTCCCCTCGTAGCAGAACTTGCTTTCAATTGAAAGAGGCTCTCTCCCTGAACATTTATGCCACGGAGGTATTTAAACATCTCAATCATATCACCTCTATCCCGCCTTTCCTCTAAAGTGTACATATTAAGATCCTTAAGTCTGTCCTCATATGCTTTATAATGAAGCCCATTAATCATTTTAGTAGCAACCCTCTGCACCGACTCCATCCTGTTCACATCCTTTTGAAGGTGCGGTCTCCAGAATTGCACACCATACTCCAAATGAGGTCGCACCAAAGACTTATACAGAGGCATTATCACCTCCTTTCTTCTGCTAGCCATTCCTCTCCGTATGCACCCAAGCATCCTTCTAGCTTTTGCCGTCGCCTTTTCTACCTGTTTAGCTACTATAAGATCATCAGACACAACCACGCCTAGGTCCCGCTCTTCTTTAGTGGACAAAAGTACTTCACCTCCTATACTGTATTGCTCCCTTGGATTGTTGCAGCCCAAATGCATGCCTTACATTTTTTAACATTAAATCCCAGCTGCCAAATTCTAGACCATTCTTCAAGCTTAGCTAGATCCCTCCTCATGTTATCTACACCTTCCTGGGTGTCTACTCTATTGCAGATTTTGGTATCATCCGCAAAGAGGCAAACCTTACCCGACAGCCCTTCTGCTATATCACTAACAAAGATGTTAAAAAGAATCGGACCAAGGACAGATCCCTGGGGCACACCACTGGTAACATCCTTCTCCTCAGAGTGAGCTCCATTTACATGTACTCTTTGTCGCCTCCCACCCAACCAATTTCTATCCCAATCAGTAACTTTAGGGTCCATCCCTAGGGTGCTCAGTTTGTTTATAAGTCGCCTGTGAGGAACAGTGTCAAAGGCTTTACTGAAATCTAAATACACCACATCTAGAGCTCTCCCTCGGTCCAACTCCCTGGTCACCCAGTCAAAGAAATCAATCAGATTTGTCTGACAAGACCTGCCTCTGGTGAATCCATGCTGCCTCGGATCCTGTAATCCGCCGGACTCCAGAAACCTCACTATTTTCTCTTTCAGCAGCGTTTCCAATAATTTACTCACCACTGAAGTTAAACTAACCGGCCTGTAGTTTTCAACCACATCCTTACTTCCGCTTTTGTGTAAAGGCACCACATGAGCCTCTCTCCAGTCCTTTGGCACCACTTCCGACTCCAACGAGGCATTGAAAAGGTCAGTCAGTGGAGTTGCTAGAACGTCCCCAAGTTCCCTCAGTATTCTGGGGTGTATCCCATCCGTTGAGCTAGTTTCTCACGAACACAGTCTTCTGAAAATTGTTCAAGATGTCCCTCGCTTCTGTTCCTATTTGTGGGTGTTTTCTGAGGTCCTGCTCCTGGTTCTTCATCTGTGAACACAGAACAAAAATATTTGTTAAGCAATTCCGCTTTATCCTTATCAGCTTCTACATATTCCCCCCCTGCACCCTTGAGTCTGACAATACCACTTTTGCCCTTCCTCTTCTCACTAATATATCTGAAAAATGTCTTATCCCCCCATTTTATTGCATTGGCTATTTCCTCCTCCTTTTGAATCTTTGCCTTCAGGCTTCTAAGAAACTTTCCACAAGAAGATCTTATGCCTTCAAATGGTAACACAGAAACATAGAAATATGATGACAGAAAAAGACCGCATGGCCTATCTAGTCTATCCTTCCATATCAACAACTACAACAGTCCCCTTTTTACCTTTAGAGATCCTCTGTGTTTGTCCCATGCTTTTTTGAATTCAGTTACTGTCCTCATCTCTACCACCTCCACTGGGAGACTATTCCACAGATCCACTACTCTTTCCGTAAAGAAATATTTCCGCATATCACTCCTGAATCTATCTCCCTTCACCCTCATCCCATGTTCCCTCGTAGCAGAACTTGCTTTCAATTCACAGAGGCTCTCTCCCTGAACATTTATTCCACGGAGGTATTTAAACATCTCAATCATATCACCTCTATCCCGCCTTTCCTCTAAGGTGTACATATTAAGATCCTTCAGTCTGTCCTCATATGTTTTATAATGAAGACCACTAATCAACGTTTTAGTATATGGTGCTCCAAGAAGAGATTAAACCCCCTGGTCATACCCTTAGAATCGATACTAGAGTATCTCCTTCACTTATTGAATTCTGGGTTAAAGACCAATTCAGTAAGAGTCCATCTTAGTGCAATTGCAGCTTCTTATAAGTCTCTAAATGGACAAGCAATTTCCTCTCATCCACTCCTATCAAGATTTATGAGAGGCCTTTTATTAACTAAACCTCCCATCAAGCCACCACCGGTAGCATGGGATCTAAATGTAGTTCTCAGGCAGCTCATGAAGCTGCCTTTTATTTATTTATTTATTTATTTATTTAGCTGTATTTATATCCCGCTTTTCACCGGGTCAAAGCGGTCAATTGGGAGATACATTTAACACGAGGGGATATGACACACATACACTAATACTTACAGGGAACATGGGCAATGGAGGGTTAAGTGGCTTGCCCAAGACCACAAGGAGTGCCTATAGGACTAGAAATCCCAGTCCCTCCAGCCTGAGATTGCTGTCCCCAGGTGGGACTTGAACCCCCGGCCCTCCGGCCTGAAGTACCTTGTCCTAACCACTAGGCCACTCCTCCCTCCCTCCTCCCTCCTTTTGAACCTTTAGCCACTACAGCCCTTACGTTTTTGACTTGGAAGATCATCTTCCTGATTGCAATCACCTCTGCCCGTCGCATTAGCGAATTGCAAGCTTTAGTGGCTGATCCTCATGATAAGGTTGCTCTTCGAACTCACCCACACTTTATGCCTAAGGTGGTTTCGCCTTTTCATTTAAACCAATCAATTTATCTTCCTGTATTTTTTCCGAGGCCTCACGCCTCTAATGCAGAAAGAAGCCTTCATACTTTGGATTGTAAAAGGGCCTTAGCCTTTTACATTCAAAGAATACAGCAACATAGAAAGTCCTCGCAACTTTTTGTAGCTTTTGACTCTAGTCATTTGGGACTTCCAGTCTCCAAAAGAACTTTATCTAAATGGATTGTCCAATGCATATCCTTTGCTTTTGAGACTAAGGGTCTTACTCTTCAGGACCATGTCACAGCTTATAATGTGAGAGCCATGGCAGCTTCTATGGCTAATTTCCACTATGTGTCTATCGATGACATTTGTCGAGCAGCCACCTGGGCTTCGGTACACACCTTCACAGCCCACTACTGCCTGGATAAAGCCTCCCATCTGGATGCCTTCTTTGGCCAAGCTGTTCTTCAAAATCTCTTTCAAACCTAAACCAACTCCTACCCACCAACCCTGGTGGGATGCCAGAGATCCATGGGAGGAAGGATTCTCACCTTCGACGATGGCACCTTCCTGGGGCTATCTCCCTGTCATCTTCAGCTAGGGAGTCCCCATATGTGAGGACTACATTCCTGCTTGTTCCTGGAGATAGCGAAGTTACTCACCTGTAACAGGTGATCTCCGGGAACAGCAGGAATTTAGTCCTCACAACCCACCCACCTCCCCTAGGAGTTGTCTCTCTCTCTCTCTCTCTTTGTCTCTTTCCTCTCTCCCTCTATCCTTTCACTCAGCTACAAACTTAACTGAAGAGGGACAGTTGGAAAGGTGGGAAGGCAGCGCGCATGTGCTGAGGGATGCTCCCAAAAGCGTTCCTATTGGACGCTGGGGAGCGTTCCCGTGCAGGCTCCGTCGGTACTGACGATACCCATATGTGAGGACTAAATTCCTGCTGTTCCCGGAGATCACCTGTTACAGGTGAGTAACTACGCTTTCCCTTAGCTACAATGCTTTCACCAAAAGGAGCACTTTCATGCATCATCACATGCTGCCAAATCCCAGTCATAGGGCAGGAATGTTCCTCTAATGCAGGAGAGATAGTATGCTAATCCTGGGCCTGCCTAATTATGAGGAAGTCTTGAGAAGGTGTTTTCTGTTAGTGAGCAAAGGGACCAGGGTGTCTGACGCTGTAACCTGACAACCATGAGACACAAAACTGTCAAATAGGGTGTAGACAAGACAGCATGCAGAATAGGAGGGTGCCACAGTCAGGATGTGAGGAAACTACAGCATGTAAAAAGCATACACATCATAGAATATAAAGGTAAAAAAATATTGCACCTAGAGTTAGCTGAGTACAAAGGACAATCACTTAGGTAGACTAACCATTATATATGAATTAAAATAAATAAAACGCTAATATCAACAGGTAATATCATCTTCCCTATTTTGGTTTGTCTTATTCTGTATTTAGGACGTCTTTTCTTAAGTGTTTATTTTTCAGCTAATTAGGGATTCTTTTAAGGTACAAAAATTAGTGTTTATCTGTGTTTTTGTGCCACTAGCACTTTCGCTAGGTACCTTTTTATTTATTTAGCATCTCGTTTATACCATTTTTCTATGAGTCAAGATGCTTTTCATGGAACTCAGTGCATTCAAACATAAATTAATTAAAGGTGCAAGCTACATTTAATGTTATGAAAGTTAGGTTTGAAGTATAAGGGTTAAAAGATGTATATATTAACAAAACAGGACATGTGGTATTCAAGACTAACTCAATTTATGTATAATCATAGCTTGAAGTGGCTGACATGTGGAGGGTTAATCCTTTTCAGGTGAAATTAAATACGTACATTTGTGGCACAGAAAAGGCACAAAACCTGAGTGGAGGATACAAGATAAGCCACAAGATGGATAAAAAGAAATTCTAGAGGAAGTGATTTTTGCCAGTGTTTATTCCATAAACACATATTTTATTTTTTTTGCATTGAAGGTATTCTATCGGTGTTGATCAGTTAAACTTAAAATCAGGAGCCCTAAATTTATAATTCAGTAGACTGGCATTCTAGGTGTCAAAATATTTTTCTAATTACAACCCGCTAAATGCTGGTGATCTTCAATGGTCCTATAGACCTTACACAATCCAATCAACTCTAAGGGGCCCATTTAGTAATGTGCATTAAAGTTTTCTACTTAAGAGGCATTTAGCGCAAAACCTAATGAGCATTCAGTGCAAAGCTTCTGTGGTAAATGTCGAGGGCATGGCCAGCATGTTCCCGGCAGTTAATGTGCAGGTGCATACCCTAATGTGCAGTGTAAGTACTGCGGATACACCCAACGCCACCCATTAAGGTAGCATTAGATGAACCTGTGCTTACTGCAACATTAACAGTTAGCACACGATATGTATCCCTGTGCTTACTGCAAAGTGTTCAACACACCCACTCTCCACCTCTAACCTACCCATGCAGCACCTTAAGATGTGATTTGGCACTTAACGCAAAAACCTCTGAGCATTAACTGTCATGTCAATGGAGTACGTATTACCATGGGCTCAAACCACACATTAACTGCAAAATACTTTTTAGTGGCATCCAGGAAGAAATGTAGTGGGAAGAGTTGTACAAAATCCATGTGTATCCTGCCGTATGTTGTATCATCTATTCTTTTCTGTCCTATATACAACTAGAGTTTCAGTTTCTAATCTTAAGTTTTTATTTTTATTTAATTTAATATTGCATTATAATCCACTTTGTGTAACCCGAAAAGGCACTATAGCAAACAAATCATCCTCAAACTATCATCCTCAGACTGCACAACTAACATGGTTATAAGCTGTAATGTACAAGATGGAACGTTTGACAACACTATGGCAGACAGAATCTATGCAAGAAGTAGGCTGTAACTCTCATATTCACCTGCCTACACGTCACTTAAAACTTACAACGTTTCTAAACCACTAGTCTAAGTCACACAAAAATGTCAAGTGTAATAAAGGAGTTGCTATCTGTGCCTCACAAAGGCCACAGATTCCATGTACCATTTCAACTGTTAAAAAACACAGGGGAATTTACTCCTAAACGTGGAAGGAGATCTGAATGAGCCCTGTCATCGGCCCGTGGACTGTCTGGCTGCCGCCATGTTACTGCCCGAGTCTGTGCTGCTCTCGGCAGGCTCTGTGGGGGGCAGCCCGTTGCCCGGAAGGACCCCCTGCAGTGCATTAAGATGTGAATTTGCTTTCCCATGATCACAGGTTACGACCGTGGGGTGTGATCCGAAGGGGAATGTACAAAGGGGCAGGTTACGCCCCTTCTGCGCCACCTGCATAAGGCATTGTAATGCCTTCTGACTGGTATAGTTTGTTGTATAAGCTATTGTAATATAATGGGGAAGCGGAAAGGTAAGTCTGGGAACAGGGTGGCGGTGGTTCCAGCAGGTAAGCCGACTGATCCCATTGACAGACACCTTGTCACGATACCGGCCTTGCACTCCCTACCAAATGGGGGCTCCCTCAGTTCTGGAGGACAGATCCTGCCACCATGTCCAGCTCCTCTGGTATCTTCAACTTTTGTGGAGAGTGTCTTTCCTGGTATTGTTCAACAAGAGTTTAAGGTCCCTAAGCTGTTAAGTTATGTGAATCTATTGCTCCCATTGATTCCTCTCTGGAGTTTTCGGGAGAGGAGATCTTTTTAAAAGATTTATGGGGGGAAATATCAAATATCGATAAGAAATTGCCCTCAACAGTTTCTTCACTGTGCTCTTTCTCTCAGGATACTGCAACTTGCTTGCAGGACCTTGGGGCTAAAGTGACTTTTTTGGATAAGGCAGTAACTCAGCTAGAAGCTCAGGTACAACCACTTTAGCAGACAAATGTTTCCCTTAATAAAGATTTCTTAGTTTTACATGCAAAGGTGGAGTCGCTTGAACACACTGAGGGCCCATAATTTATGCTTTTTTAATTTTCTTTATACGTCATTGCCTTCTCCAGAAATTCTTTTGAAAAAGTATTTGAATGAGTTTTTGGCCATTACCGGCCCAGAAGAATTTACACAAATTTATTACCTCTCTTCCCGCATCAGGGAAGTGGATCCTACTGATGGTGACTTAGATATATTGATTCCTACAGATATTCATAATTTGACAGCGTTTTTGGAGAATTTCCAGGATGTTATTGCCAGGCGTGCCACTCTACTGGTCACCTTTACATCTGAGGTAATTAAAATTTGTATCCTAAAAGCATATTTAAAAAAAAAAAAGGATGCCCAGTTTTGTGGTCAGCGGCTGACCATTTTTCCAGGTGTTACCCGCAACACACAGTTACGCAGAAAGCAACTCCTGGAACTTAAACCCCAGATCTTTGCCCTAGGAGCCATATTCTATCTGCAGTTCCCATGTAAATGTATAAACACTTTACATGAGAATATTTTATTTTTCGGGATGTTTCCTATCTGGAGAAATTTATTTTTGAGAAGCAGAGTTCTTAATGGTGGATAAGGTTATTGATTTAAATTGGCCTCCTTATGTTGTACATTTGGTATAGTTGCTCTTGGTTTGATTTTTCATGGAAAGATGGATGCAAGTTTTCTCTTTATGTAGGATAAGCAGAATTGCAATGTATTATTATGTTTATTGTTGCCATTTTGAATACTGCTGCAATTTCTTGGATTATTTGGTTTGTAATCTATAACATTTGTTAAATATAAACAAACAAAACACACAAGGCCCCATATTGTAAATGGCGCTCAATGGGATATTCAGTGGCATTAAGCGGGCATTCCAGGGCATTTCGGAGGCAGCATCTGGACATAACTAGACAGCAGCGATATTGTTTGGCCATGTCGCCACAGTGAAAGTCAGGTACAGCAAAGGCCTAACTTTCTCCATAGAAGTTAAATGGGCAGTGGCTGAATATATCGTTGCTGCCCAGTTAGCTTCTGGCATATTCGGGCAATCCAGATATGTAATGCCAGGGCCAGATATGGATTTCAAATTCGTTGGCAGCAGCTGACCTCTGCATACCGAGCCCACCATTATAATACTATTGTAACACTATTGTAAATAGTTCCCATGACAGCCTTGTAACTAATGACTGTTCATTATGTTACTATGTAACTTTGATTGTACCACTGTTCACAATGTTACTATGTTACTCTGTTTACTGTACATAGCTAAACGTTCCATGTAATGAAGATGTACCCTTCGTACAAGTCAATTTTCTGTTTAATGTAAACCGCATTTGAACCTCGGAAAATGCGGTATAAAAATGTTAAATAAATTGAAAATAAATAAACACTAGAAGAGCCTCAGACCATAATGAGCCATAAGTCAGCTCCAACCACTGAGCAAATTCAGCAATGTGGCCAGTTTGTACATTAGTAAAAATTTGGAGGTAGATGCCAGATTTTCCAAATTAAATGCAGGCACACCATAAGGAGCCTAATCCAAGGGAGGCTGTTTAGGTAAGAGATGTGCAGTCTAATGGCAGAGGATCCACAACTCCATGGTTCAGCAAACATCTCCCATCCATCACCTCTTTCAAAGCTTCAAGATGCCACAATATAGGCATATCATGTGGCTATAGGTCAGCAGATACACGCTAATCAGTCTGGGTCTAGCTACCTGGAATGCACAGAGATCTATATCAGAATAACTTGTGATACTGTTTTGGGAAAAACAGCTACCCAAATGCTAACACAGAAAGTAGTAACAATTGGAGAAGTTAATGGTTGACAAATGTCCTGCAGTTATGTGTTACAGACAGGGCTGGCTTTGAAGTACGGTGATCATCCAGAGCTCTGTGTGACAAGGTGAATCACTGGGAACTCTGAGCATGTGCAAACCAGAAACATCACATGGCCCTCATCACCAACTCACCCTACTCCCTCCATTCAGAATACTCATGAATTAGGAGTGCCACAATCGACACATCCAGCGAGATGGGGGAGAGGGGGTGGCACCATCTGCCCCCGACTTGGCCCTGCTTATGCCAAAAACTGACCAGAAAAATGCACAAGCAAATGTGATCCCAAGGTCAGATTGGTTACAAGGATTTCTACGGGCAGATGCTGAACAGACGGTTAAGCCTCCTAGTATACAATGTTACACATCAACCGACCCCATCTGCATACTTTAAAAGAGCCCGAGAAGTACTTTTATAATAATCAACATTTTTCATATGCTTACCATGCAAAAAGCAGCAACATTCACCCATCTGGTCTAAAGAGAGATGCATAAAAAAAAGTTATTTAAGAGATGACTAGACATTGGATTTCCATCTAGAAGGACTGTTAGTTGTCCTTTTCAATGATAATGGAAAATAAATCTGAACATCTCACCAAGAGGGGGAGGGGGAGCAGGTATCAATAAGTGTTTTGAAACATTACTTCATATGTATTTGACACTACTGCCATCAGTCGTTTATGTTTATGCTTATTTGAACTTGCTTACCCAACTTTTAAAATACGGCAAAGCAGGGATAAAATCAAAATAGAACTGATAATCCAACATAAAATTAATTTATAAATGAATTTAAAAATCTATAAAACATAATCACACTGGTTCCTTCTGACAAACTAAGCCTGTCCACAACATGCCTTCAAGCAATGGCCACCCAAACACCCACAACTAAAACAGCTCAATTATACACAAAGAGAAGCAAACATATGTCATTTCATCTCATTAATTTTCAACATAAAATAATGCAAGCATTCAATGCATAAATCATGCCTCAAATAAAATACACAATACTTTTAAAATACAAGAAAACATGCATAAAAGGTGACATTTTACTTACCAGATAATGTCCTTTCCTTGAGTCCTGCTAGATCAGTCCAAACAAGTGAGTTGTGTTCCCCTACCAGCTGATTGGTGGAGACAGCCAATGAAATGCTCAAGTTTTAATGGTACCACTCCCATGCCTCTATCAGCCTGAGCCACTAGAGGGCACTTCAATATTCATCCCAAAGCATATGGAGAAGCATAGCAAACCTCACACAACCTCAGTGGGGGCAACAATGATGAACCAAACAGTACAGAAACAATGTAAAGGAGAGATTGAACAGCAGGCTGTCAGTAGGATATGGACCTGCAGAACCAAGCATATAAATCATAGCGGACCAAGGTAACACCACAACATAAAAGACAAACATAGTTCCAGGGGTGGGTCCTGAATTGATCTAGCAGGACTCAAGGAAAGGTCATTATCTGGTAAGTAAAATGTCACCTTCCATATCATCCTGCTAGACCAGTCCAGACAAGTGGGACATACCAAAGCTACACCTCCACTGGGTGAGAAGAAAACATAGCAGCTCGTAAACCTTTGAGCCAAAGGCCATGTACAACCAAGTGTGGACATTGAAGCAATAATGCTTGACAAAAAGTAGAAAGTGATGCTCAAGCTGCCATCCAACAATGACTGTGGGGACTACCAAGTTATGCTCCACCTACGAGGATGCTTGCGCCAGAACAGATTCACTGATAAGGCGGTATAAAAACACACACAAATAAATAAATAAAAATAAATGGAATGAGTGTGCAAACCCTCTGGAACCACTCAGTTCCATAACAGATATGCCGAGGCAATAGTCTCCATGATCCAGAGCCCCAAGATAACTTGGCTGCTGCAACACTCTGACACGGGCCAGCAACAGCACAAATAGATGATTGGACTTACAAAAGAAATTTATAACCTCCAAGTCTCGGAGAAGTACCCTCTGGAAATCCACAAAGTGAAGATCCTTATCTTTCCTTCTACACTGCTCCTTAGAAAGGAGGGCAAGCAAACTACCTGGTTCACAAGAAAGGGAGAGATCTTCTTGGGAAAAAAGGAAGACACAGACCAAATGAAGACATCCTCCTCTGAAAAGGACAGTTATGGATCCCAGCATGAAGAGTCTGAAGCTCTGAAATCCATCCTGCCGAACAAATTGTAACCAAGAACACAGTCTTGACAGTCAAGCCCTTCAGAGTTACATGCTTCAGAAGCTCAAAGGGCTCTAACACCAGGGACCTGAGCACTACACAGAGATCCCATGAAGTGACAATAACCAGAAGGGAGGATGTAGATTTTGAACTCCTTGAAGAAAACATGAAACATCCAGTTGTAAGGCTGAAGTCTCTCCAGCCACTGGACCTCTGAAACAGGACCTGTTCTTTCATGGAGGTAAGGGAAATCCTTTTCCAGACTATACTGCAGAAGATCAACGGAGCCAGCACCTTGGCACACTTAGGAACAAGCTGCTATGTGCTGCACTAATGCTAAAAGAGGAACCAGGCCCGCACGTATGCCAGACTGGTAGAACTCCTTCATGCTTTGAGCAAAGCGAAAACTACTGCAGGAAAATAGTGCTAATGCGTTAGCTGACCCCTTCAAGAGCCAAGCCATAAGTGAGAAGGGAGCCAGGTCATCCAGGACAAATGACCCCTGACACAACGAGCCCCGAAATGGGGCAAATGAAGAGGAAGAACCTGCAGGAATCACATCAGGTCCCTGAGCCACACTCTCCTTAACCAATCCAGTACCATCATACCAATCCAGCCCAGATGGCACTCTATGCACTGAATCACATGCCCCAACAGCAGCCATGGAGGAAGTACATACAGCAGGCATTAACATGGCTAGGACTGAACCAGGGCGCCACCGCCCTTGGACCAGTTTCTGTGCAGAAACTAAAGAAATGGCACACCTCAACACAGGAGTGGGACACCATCAATTCCATCATGGGGCAACCCCTAAGGCTGTAAAGCATCTGAAATGCCTCCTGATTCAGTTCCCAGTCTCTAGGACCGAGACAGTGCTGATGGAAGAAGACCACTTCCACAATGACCACCCCGGCAAAGTGCCAAGATGGCAGAGTTAGGAGGTTCATTTTGCCCAGGCGAACCAGAGAGCCATTCCCAAGGCCACTCCTACATATCTTGTGCCACCTTGATGATGGATATACAGTAAACCACTGCCATAGTGTTGCCTGAGAATACTCGCACTACCCTACCAGTGACCAAAGGTGGGAAAGAAACACTAGATGGCCAGTCAGATAGCCCTTCCTTCAAGATGGTTGATGGGCCACACTGCCGCCCTGCGGCTCCAACAGCCTTGGGCTGTTCAGTCTTGACAAGGACTCCCCAGCCTGTAAGACTGGCATTCATCGCCAGAAGCATCCACAAGGGATCATCCAATGGTATGCCCCTCTACAGATCAAGTGGGTGCAGCTACCACCTCCAGCTGGCTCTCACTCCCAGCTGGAGTGGAAGCCTGAGCTCTAACTCTGGCCAGGAAGAGCCGCCACAATGGCCTATTAGGAGCATGCCCATGGCACTACCTTGACTGCAGCTGCCATCAAGCCGAGAAACTGTAGATAATCCCAAACCCTGGGATCCTGTTGAGAACAGAATACTGCAAATCATTCCAACAATGGCATTCAACTTGGAAAAGAGACGGCTGAGGGGGGAAATGATAGAGTTCTATAAATTAATGAATGGAGTGGAACAGGTAAATGCAGATCAATTGTTTATGCCATCAAAAAGTAGACAGCAGGACACACAATGAGGCTACAATGCAACCCATTTGAGAATAATAAGAGAAAATATTTTTTTACTCAATGCGTAATCAAATTCTGGAATTCGTCACCGGAGAATGTAGTAAAAGCTGTTAGTGTAGTTGGGTTTAAAAAACGTTTGGGAATAAAAAAGGAGGTGTGACCTCCACGGAAACCAAACAAGTCCACAAAAAGCAGAGGAAGGCACAGCCACACCACTGATCAAGACCTGAATTGGCCAAATTTTGGCTGTCAGCCTGCATCAGGGGTCTAAAAATGTATATGTTCATGTTTTAGAGCCCTGATGCAGGCTGACAGCCGAAATTTGGCCATGTCAGATCTTAAAAGGAGTCTTTATTTCAAAATCTGCAAGGTTCAAGAACAACATCAATGGTATAGTTGTCCCTTCCTCTGCTTTATGTGGACTTTTAAAAAAAAACGTTTGGACAAATTCCTGGAGGAAAAGTCCATAAACCATTATTAACAAGGACCCGGAAAATCCACTGCTTGCCTCAGGACAAACATTGTGGAACCTGTGTGCCTCTTTGGGAACCTGCCAGGTACTTGTGGCCTGGATTGGCCACTGTTGGAAACAGGATACTGGGCTTGATGGACTTTGGTCTGACCCAGTAAGGTATGTCTTATGTTCTCTCTTCTCTAGCAGGAAGACTCCATCCACTTGAGCATTAAACTGTGCTCCCAGGAATGCTAGGGAATGGGAAGGCTCCAATAGAGGCATTCCCCAATTAGTCACCTAGCTGATGCTTCCCATAAAAATACTACTTGAGCCAAAACCTGAAAGGTCTACAACAAAGAACGGGCTCAGATGAGCTAGTCATCTTGAAATGGGTATACACAGAGCCCCTAGCACTGTAGTACATTACCAGGACCCCAAGGAAAGATCTCGGGACAGCGGAAGATTGAAGGAAGGGAGGCAAACTGAAGGAGTGAGCCAAACATAGCAAAATGCATACATCTCCGCTGATCCTCCTGGATCGGGTTATGAAAGCAAGCTTTGGACATGGTCAGAGACGTTAGGAACTCCCTTTAAAGCATCACTGAAATCAAGATCTCAGAGTTTCTATTTGAAAGCGCAACATGTGAAAATAAGCAGTGACCTCCTTGAGACCAGTGAACAAAAGGAGCCAGCCTTCTTGGCATCCTGAAAGAAAAATATCTACCCTAGCCCTGCTCGGTCAGGGCAATGGCACCACTGCCTTCAGATGCAATAACTTATCCACCGTGGCTCTCATGTCTGCTGAACCACATAGAGAGACTAAAAGTGCCTCCAGTATCAGCTGCTTGCAGTCCAGGAAATAGCTGCTTGAATGGTTTCCAGCACCCAGATATCCTTGGTGACATTCAGGAATGGACCCAAAAAACCTTCATTGTGATGAATGGGAGAAACCCCGTCAGGAGGAGCCCACAAGCCCCTCAAAGTACCGATTATGGGTCCAAAATCCAAAAGTAGAGAAGAAAAGGCACATCACGATGAAACACCAGAAGCCCTGAGACTCACAGAAGTCAGTCTAACACACCCACGACAAATCAGAAGAGGCCAGAGAGGGAAACGGCTGTGGTTGCTTCTCAGGTCCTTTTGGCCTATCCTCTAGAAGGCGTGAAGACTATGACTTGGCCAATTTCTTTGCCAAGCTCTCCAACCAGCCCCACAAGGGAGTTTTCCCTTAAGGCTGGTAGAGTTAGCCAGGCTTTGGGAAGTATATTAGCTGCCCAGTGGTGACACCATATCCAATGCTGTGTCACCGCTGCCAGGACAATATTTCTAGCCACTAAATCCAACCACCATCTGCTGGAAGCAGAAGAATACAGAGGTGCCGTCTAGTGTCTCAGGCTGATAGAGGCATGGGAATGATGCCATTGAAACCTGTCAGTTTCATTGGCTCTGGGGGTCATTCTGAACTGCGTTTAGTGGGTCTGGATGTCCGATCCTGATGTCCAGCCCCGCTAAAAGCTTGGCCTGTGTCCTGGAAACAGAGCTCCCCGCACGTAGATCTGAGCTATGCGGGGAGCTCTGTTTGTGGGCAGGAGGGGGTGGGCCGCAGGCGGAGTGAGGGCGGGCTGTGGGTGGCACCATGATCCCAGATGTACAGGGCCGATTCCGAGGTTGGCCCGGTATTTCCGGGGTCAGCCTTATTCCACCTTGGAGGGGGAATAAGTCCCCCTAGTCGGAGCCTGATTGAGGAGCCGGGCAGTAGAACAGAGGTGAGGTGCGCAGGGTGTTCTCCACAGCCCAGCTGTGGCCACGACAGGGCCGATCAGGGATCAGGCTGCAGGAAAAAGCAGAATTCTGGGTCTGCCGGGATTGCAGCTCCTGCACAGAGCCGCAGTGCCATGGCAAAATGATGCTATAGCGCTGCGGCTCCAAGTAGGAGCCAGGTTGGGCTAGTTGGGGAGTTCATTGGATGTCCAGGCAGCCAGAATCGGGGCACGGCCTGCAGGTCCAGGCCGGTAGACCCGATTCTGATCCCACGGGCACGTCTAGCCCCTGTGGCTTCAGAATCAGGTTCAACCGGAGCACATTCTGATTCTGACTGGCCGGACTGGCGGGGATGCACAGAACAGGATTGGCCTCTATCTGTCTCCACCAATCTGCTGGTAGGGAAACACAACTCACTTGTCTGGACTGATCTAGTAGGACAATATGGAAACCACCATACTAATTGAAAACTCCTTCAAATAAAAAAACATTTCATTCACTTATGAAATAAAAGGTGATCTGTTTCCTGTCTCAAAGGTAGTGGAGTGAATTTCACATTTTAAGAGCATAATAAGAAAAAGCACATAAACAGGTAAACTGCTTCCTAGAGCAATGCAATGGGGGAACATTTACTTTCTCAGTTCAATGCAAGTTATTTTCAGGATCAGTAGGTACTTAAAAGATCCTGTTGGCTAGAACATAATTCTCAACTGAGGACACAAGGTTGAATTGTTTCCATATAAGTAACATTTTAAAGGCCATACACAAGATCTTAAACTGTGATTGAAATTTAATGGGAAGCCTGTGTAAATCAATTGAGATTACAGCTATATGATTCATGCTTCCTAAAGCCACAATAATTTGAACAGCAGCCTCCTATGCTACTTGTAATGACCACACTGTTCCATTGGGAAGACAAACATAAATTGTATTACAATAATGAAGATACAGGAGGGCTAAAAACTAAATTACTACTAGAAAATCAAAGAGCTGAAGAAGATGAAGCAATCTTCTTACCATCCATAACTTAAAAGCCATATTTTTAACTACTTTTAATACCTGAGTCTTAAGTCAGTTTCCTATGGATTACAATTCCTAAATAATGAACCTCTTTTAAAACAAAAAAAAAATTCACGTGCTGCTAGTAGGATATTTTTCAGGTAGATTATGGGCTTGGTCTAAGAATACAACAAATGAATTTTTAAAAAATGTATAGCCAAACCATATTTAGTACACCAATTAATAACACAGCAACATCAGTGAGACGTTTCAAGGATTAAATATCATACTTGAGAGGAAAAGGACAAAATAACAATTGAAAGTCAATATCTAATGTACAAAGTTTATCAGAGAGAGAAACCATACAAATATTAAATAACGTGGCAGAGAAAGCTGACTCTTGTGGCACACAAGAATCTAATGAATACCACTCGGATACATCATTTTGAACTCTTACTTCTTGTTACCTGTGCATTAAATAAGAAGTAAACCATTTTAGGATTGCCTGCCTAAATTGTCTAAATGCTGCAACAGAACATTAGGGCAGCCTGTGCCAAATGCAGCTATCAGATCAACAAATCTAAAATATATTCTCATTTTTCATTCTGTGGCTCCTCACTACCTTTCCTTTCTTGTCTAACTCTACACCTCTCCTTGGAAACTCCACTCCTCTGGCAGATCCCTTTTTTAAATTTTATATTTATTGAATTTTCTAATGCATACCCAAGCATCACACTTATTTAGAAAAGGAACATAGCAAAGAAAATGATACACAATACCAAACACCAAAAGAAGAAAATGAAAAATGTTAGGTCCCACAAGCCCTCAAAACCAGGGGGGGGGGGAGATTGTGATTTTATACATGGAACAAGAAATCCCTCAAAAAACGAATAAAAGGAAAATAAATGCTATACTGACTGCCACAGCGAACTACTCAAGACAGATTGGACGGAGAGGACATAGTGTGCCTAGCATTAATAAAAGCTAACAATTCAGAAGACTGGAAAAACACATAATTGACTGAATTATACTTGACTAAGCACTTACAGGGGCATTTTAAAAAGAAAAGTGCCCCCAGCTGCAAAACACCTGCCTTCAGAAGCAAAAAATCTTTTTGTTTCTGAGTCTCTCAAGAGAGATCCGGGAAGACCCTTAGATTATATCTAAGGAAAGGGACTTGACATCTTTTAAAGAAAAGCTTGAGAAGCCAGTCCCGGTCATGTAACAATGCACATGTGACCATGAGCGTCACTGGAACAACAGTCTCTGACTGTGAATCTTCAAGAAAAGCGAAGACATTTAAAGTGTCCATCGTCTGAGGTTCCCCTGAAAATTCTTTCTTCCCCATTGGTAAGTAATATATGTTCAAAAGAGGTGGAACCACATCTTTGGACTCCTGCAGTACTTCAGTTAAATATCTTCTGAACATGTCCTAAGTAGAGACGACAGAAGATTTTTAAAAATTGATAAACCTTAGATTGGAAGCCCTGGCTGAATTCTCCAAGGCCTCCAGTTTAACTCTTGCACCGGTAAAGTCCTTCATAATAGCAATATTAGAGTCCCATACAGAGTCAATCTTCACATCACGTTCTGCAATAGATGTTTTAAACTCATCTATCACAGTTTGTTGCTAGACAATGGTAAAGGCTTGAAAATGAATCCTAGATTGCAATTGCTGGGTCTGGCTAGACACCACTACAGACAAGTTAACTATAGTGCCCAAAATCATCTCGAGGGTAAAATTTTCCAGTTTTACCAGAGTCACCACCATAGAGAGCAGTTAAAAAGCGACCGGGCGCGATGCAGGGTGAGCTGACAACAAAGAACCGACCAAGCTGCTTGGCTCAACCATTCTCTCAGAACCTCCTGGCACTGACCCTGGTACCGCCAGTAATGTACGAGCTCCACCATTTGTATCTGCTTCACTACCTCGAAGGAATCCTACACGCTGATTTCTGGCCGGGTGCCTTTAGGGCAGGTCTGCCGTAACGCCACTGATCCAGGAGGTAGAGGGAGAAGACGCTTCTCTGGGGACAGAGTGGTGTCAAGGCATATCCCATTTATCTGTGCCCTTCTCTGCTACTGCCAACTCCAGACTTCATTCATTCCACAGTGCTGCTCTATACACCTGGAACAAACTACCTGAGTCTGTGCATCGGGCCTCCTCTCTAGCCCTGTTCAAACCCAGGCTAAAACCTACCTCTTTGAGGCTGCTTTTGGATGCTGATGCCCCTCACTCTCTTGCTCACCCCTTATGTGTATCTTACCATACTCTAGTCCCCAGTTTTGTGATGAAGTTCGTCTTGATTATAAGCTCTGATGAGCAGGGACCGTGTCTTACATCTATATATGCAGCGCTATACAAATGATTAGTGGTAGTAGTAACCTGTACACAACTGAATCTAAAAGTACCATAAGTAATGCCTGTCGACTGTGGTGCTTACAAGACCCATGCTGTCCTCATCAAGTATACTACTGAGATGAATGAATACATCTCATTGCAGCCAGACTTCATATTCTATTAGTTTGCTAAGAAACTGTAAATTCGATATTGAGCAATAAGTATCACACTTAAAGAATTAGACAGTTTCTTTACTATCAGATGCGCTGATGCTTGCTCATCTCTCCTAGGCACAGAGCTTTTTGTCAGAGGGTACTCAGTGGTAATGAGTAGCAGCATCTTTTCCATTGCCTTTTCCTGTTAAAATTGACCCATGGTCCTCAAGTCTTAATGAAAGTACCCAGGCTCTGCACAACTCAAATGCACACATAGAGAAAGCCTCCACAGGAAAAGCAGGTCTTCGGCTAATCTCTGAGCTATACACACAATAAAAATACAAAAAAAATGTAGTTGTGGTTTAGTGTTTTGAATACGCCAACTCTGTGAACCTGAATGTGCAACATCTCCGATATTTTACTATTCTGTTTCTATTTCTCTATTGTTGAACCGGAGGGCAGAGTACATTTGTCTGTACATTTCTGTTTCTCCAAGGAGTTCTATTTACTTATTTAAATGATTTTATATACCATCTTTGTAACAAAATGGTTTACAAAGTAAGCAAAAGAACATTAAAAGATTGATAATAGGGGATTAGAAATAAGTTCAAAGGAGTATTAACAACATACCAGTATAGATATGATTTCAAAACCTGGAGCCAAAATTACAAATCAGCAGGAGACATAAGCAAAGCACCTACATTGTCAGTTTAAGTTACAATTACAATTCCAGTATTAATCCTCAGCAGGGAATAATAAGGTTTTCAATCCCTTCCTAAAATTCATTAAATTAACTTCCTCTCTTACAAAGACTGGCAAGGCATTCCACTGCTCAGGGCCAATCACACTAAGTGCTTTAGATCTTCAAGTTGAGAAATGAATAAGAGGCTCCAGGTACTGTATTTCTAAGAGCTAACCTTGAGAAGACTGAAAGCTTTACAACAGTCAAGACAGAAATGGCCATCACCCTGATCTTGGCACAGCAAGCCATGCTATTTAGCACAGCTAGTACCAATTACAATCAGCATGCTGTAGATCATAACAGGGAGGTAGAAAACCTTAAGTAAAAATGAAATGTTCTCTGGAAGGAGGCAAAGAAGAAGCAGGCAACCAGTCTCCACCTTCCCTGTCTTCCAAAGGGTAGCCCTGAATGCCCTGGAGCAGCAAAGTAACTAGTTAGGGCCTCAAGGTTTGACAACTCCACGTCTCCCACACATAAAATTAAGAAATGTTGTGATGTTCTTTGTTGCTAAGGTTTGACTTTCACTTTTGGATATCACAACCAACTAGGGTTGCCAACTGGCTCCAGATGCGCCTGACAGGTTCGAAGCAGTCCTGGGTTTACCACATTGCATGCAGGGATATGTAGTTCTGATTTCTCCATTGCACTCCATAAGAAAAGGAAATCTACAAGTAATTGCATGCAATGGGGTAAACCCAGAACTGCAGCAAGCCTGTTGGGTGCGTCTGGAGCCAGTTGGCAACCCTACAATCAACTAGCTATTGACTGCACGTTAGCCAATCTGTCCATGTAGTCTGCCATCAATTTGTTAGTCTTGTCCTTTTAAAGATCATAGCCAACCACTGTCATTGTAACAGACCTTCCATTCTCTTCAAGAGAATGTGTGGCCCTTGTTCATCCCCCACCCTCTGCTTTTTCCTGCAGCTTCTCCACTGTATATGCCTTTCGTAGTAAAATGCTTTCTCCTTTGTTGTTGCAGTGAACTGGAGCAGTCACTGAGTTGCAAGGTTCTAGTTTACTGAGACAGAAGAATGGCTGTGACGTCATAGTGGGGAGAAAGCATGAAAACTAAGCAGCTGTGTTAGAGACGTCTCTCATAGTTTGTTCTCTTTGCACTCTTGAGTGAGGAACATGGGTGTAGTTTGCCCCCTCCCTCCAAATGAAGCAGTCAAAGCGTGGGGCAACATATTTGCATATTTATTATGGTTATCTAATAAAAAAATACTAGATGAAATGGAAGTCAGTGTAACAAGTAGGCAAGAGATGAGCTGGCACCCCCCCAAGATACTCAAAGTGAGAGCATAGGATATCATTCAGTGACTTTGCCAAAAAAAAGGGAAAGCAACATATTCCCAGGCTTATATAATTAAAATGCAGCAATAATTGTAGCTATTTAGTTATTAAGCCTGGCATTCTAAGATTAAAAAACTACTGACAACTGTAAATATATATTCTGCGAAAAACAAAGGAGATGTAAGATGCTCTCACACCAAGGGACAAGAAGAAGACAAGAACCACAATGCAGTTTCTAACACCAAAATAAATTATAAGTTTTATTTTTGCATTAGAAACTGTGCTATAGCTCTTTCTTTTTGAACATCTATTTTGCATTCAATGAAACCCCTCCTTTGCCAGTAGGTGCAGAACAGAACTAGGACATTTCACTATAGAATTCAACATACCAAGGAAAAAATCTGATTCTAGTATTATTTCATTAACAATCTCTTCCACACCAGGCAGATTGTGAACATAAGAACATAAGAAATGCCATACTGGGTCAGATCAATGTCCATCAAGCTCGGTATCCTATTTCCAACAGTGGCCAATCCAGGTCAAAAGTCCCTGGAAGGATCCCAAAAAAGCACAAAGATTCCACAATATTCATCCTGGGACAAGCAGTGGATTTCCTGGATCCTCTTTAATAATGGTTTAATGACCTTTCCTCCAGGAACTTGTCCAAACCTTTTTTAAACCCATCTAGCTACTGAACCACTTCCTGTCACATTAAGGTGATGCTCTCCTTTCATGTGACCTCCTCCATGGCAACTGAGAGGCTGTCAGATTGAAGTTGGGACTTCAGTATTACATCCCTGTAGGTCTCAGTTATATACCTCTCTCTCCTCCTTATGTCCTCCAATTCTGCCACTCTAGCCTCCAGAGATTGGACTCATTCCCTGAGGGCAAAGAGCTCCTTGCACCTAGTATACATATAAGACTTCTCATCGACTGAGAGAAAATTGTACATGTGACACTCAATACAAAAGACTGGATGGCCCCCTTTCGCTGCTGGACTGTTGTCTGTATCTTAGTTTTAAGGTTTTGTTTAGCTATTTAAATTGCTAGGGATAATTGTACTAAAACAACTGTACCTAATAAGTTTCAGGGACTTAATTCACCTCAAGACTAATCAATCTATTCCTGGTGAGGACAAATATCTGAACCTGAAGTGAATTTGATCATCTTTCCCCCTTCAAAAGGTTTAATAGGCTATGAAGCTAAGGGATTATGCCTGGGATGGGTGGGAGTTGGGGTGGGTGGGAGGGAAGGAAATAACACCTAGTAAAATCTGGCTTGCTACACAGTGCCCTCACCTATGCTTCTAAGGTAATCTCTTAATTTCCTGGGCGATTCACATAGCCCTTTGTTTGATAGAAGGAGCCTTTCAAATTGCCCTTTTGACCTGTCACTTGGCATTAACACCTATCTAAAACAGTGCCACATGTCTTTTGCCCCCTAACTGGAAGGCCTATTTGTAAAGTTCTCTAGAAACAACTTAGTTCTTTCTGTTAAAAAAATATTTATCCTATTCTTCCTTCTATACTAAGCTATACTTTAATTTGATTTAAATTAAAAGCTTTCTGGAGCTACTGATTGAAGCTGAAATTTAAGCTAAAAGCTGTCTGGGGCTACTGACTGAGGTTTAAATTTAAGCTAAATGCTCTCTAGGGCTATTGACTGGGATTTAAATTTAAATTAAATGCTCTCAAGGGCTATTGAGCTCCGAGTGAGTTAGCAAATACACTGGATTCTAATACATAAAATTATCAGCCTTAACCCAAATAATTCCCTTTTCCTCAAGATTTAGAGAATTTCTCAGAAGTAAAGAAATACTTACAAGTGCAAATTTCTTTCCAGCCCCTTTTGGCAGTCCTTCAAAACCCTACAAAAGCCACTGAAGACCTATAATGCAAATCTACCATACCATAATGAAACCAACTTCTAAAATTAATGCAATAAGGAGCCTAGCCAGATAAAAGAGGCATCATAAATATTACAGTGGTCCTTGGAACATCTTTCACTTATTCAGAAATCTGAACAAGCCAGATTACTACAGATCCTACATAGAAACTCCACGCTGACAGAACACTTTGTCTCAGTCACACAGGCAAAACACAGACCCTCACCAAGTAAAGGATAAATTATATTAAACTCAAAATAGAAATATGTAGATAAAGTTGGATTTAAACCCCAACAAGCAGCGCCGGCCCATCCACAAGGTGGACTAAGTGGCCGCCTAGGGCAATAGACCTCTGTGGGTGGCATTACAGGGCACAGCACCCACAAAAGGCCATATGGTTTGGCACATATGGCCTGCTGCTAGTGACCCCCATCCGACAAGAAGTTGTCTTGCAGAGGGATCAGAAGCAACAGGCCATGCATGCCAAATCACATTACCGTTGCTCCACTGACCCCCCCCCCTCGATGGGATCAGCAGAAGTGGGGGCATTGGCATGCCACAGTTCATTGTGGAGGGGGCATTGCAGCTTGACAGAGGTGGTGGAATGACTGGGGCTTCTGCTTGGAGCAGCAGAAATCCTTCGGCCAGCCCTGCCAACAAGTCAGCCTCTGCATTTAGTACAACACAAGAAATAGAGGAGGCAGGTAAACACTTTACCTCACCTTTGCTGTGCAGTAGCACAAGACACACAGGCCTCTCTGATCCCACACGCAGGTGGAGCAGCCTCTCCCCATAGTCTTCTCCCTCTATCAATCTCAATGTCACTTGCTCAGAGGTGGCCATGTTGCTGATTAAGTGCAGTGATGGTTCTCTCCGCAGCACATCTCTGAACAAGAATCACAGGGATCAAGGAAGGGGCAAACCATGGGGAGAGGCAGTATTGCCTGCATGTGGGATCAGAGAGAATTGTGCCTCATATTACTGCTCTATATATCAGTAAGAGATAAACTAACACCATTCAACCAACCCTATTACTTCTATGCTTAGTGTATGAAATCTTTTGTCGGATCGTTTGCCCTGAAAGGGAACCTTCCCTCTCTGGTAGCAAATCCTCCTTTTTATCTTTTATTAAGAGTGCACTCACCCTTTTCATCGACTGAGGCAAAATTACAAAATAATCCTCAGTAAACTCAATTATAAGATCACAATTAGAGAATGGTATTGTAAGCATATTAATAGTCCACTTAACTCAAGGTCCTGGAATCCTCGGCGAAGGCTCACCCATGGTACTTCCAAAATAAATGGCAATACCGTGTCTCCGAAAACAAACTGACTCAAATCAGTGTTAACATAATAATCTGGAATACCAAGATCTTTAGACCCCAGGAATCCTGTGAGTCTTCTGCTTCTCACTTCCCAAATTCATTCCCAATATGTGAGGTATCCAAGAAGACGTGTTCTAAATTATTTGTACACAATATCGTGTGTCAAACCATGAAGCTCCTGGCCCTGTTAGTTGGCCTTCCTCTTTTACGGTGATCTTCTATCTTGCCAAGCATGATGTCTTTCTCTATTGATCTCTCTCTTCGCATGATGTGTCCAAAGTATGAACGTCAAAGTCTTGTCATCTGAGCTTCTAAAGAAAGCTTAGGTTTGATCTCCTCTAGTACTGACTGGTTTGTTCTTCGGGCAGTCCATGGTATACGCAGTATTCGCCGCCAGCACCATAATTCAAAGGCATCAATTTTCTGATTGTCTTTCTTTCTCCTCTGGCTTTCGCTTCTCCGCGTTTCTGGACAATTTTCAGAGTTTCTTCCATCGTCCATTTTGGCCGTTTTATCTTTTTGACCTTTTGTAGAGACTTCTCGCTTTCTTCCAACACAACCTTCTTGATGTCATTCCATAACTCTTCTGGAGCTCTGTCATTTGTATCTAAAGCAGCAAATTGATTTTGCAGGCAGTCTTTAAATTCCAGTGTATATTCTCAAGGTCATATTTTGCTACATTCAAAAGTAGCTTGCTCTTTTTCAACTTTAGCTTGAGTTTGCATACTAGTACTTGGTGATCTGTACCACAGTCAGCTCCAGGTTTTATCTTTGTTGTTGTTATAGAGCTTTTCCATGGTTGACTTACACAGATGTAGTCAATTTGATTTTTGTACAATCCATTGGGTGAAGTCCATGTGTACAGTCGCTGCTTGTGTTGCTGGAAGAAAGTGTTTGAGATGAATAGATCGTTGGTCTTGCAGAATTCTATCAGTCTTTCTCCAGCTTCATTTTTGTTGCCGTCCGTATTTTCCAAACTCTTTGCATTCTTCTTTGTTGCCAACTTTTGCCATCCAGTCATCCACGACTATCAGGATATCCTGTTTGCATGTTCTGTCAATTTCAGCTTGTACTTGTTCATATAACTCATTAATTTCATCCTCTTCTATAGCTGTTATTGGGGCATATACTTGAGTTGTGTTGATAGGAATTCCTCGTAGATGAATAGAGATTAAGTGTTCACTGACTGCATTGTATTTCACTACAGTTCTTGCAAGTTTCTTCTTAATTATAAATGCAACACCATTTCTTCTTTGTCTTTCATTTCCAGCATAGTAGACCATGTGATCATCTGAGGATTAGATACATTTTGTGTGGATTTAGAAGCCAGACCAAAATCTTAAAAGCCAGTGCTTGTGAACTCCTCGCACCCACCCACCATTATCTCTCACGCTGGTCTCATGTTGTCAAGTCTCATGAGACCACTGCCAGAGTTCCTATACCACATGGCATCTTTAGACAGAAATACAAATAACCAGTTATAGTTTCAGATATTAAGGGGCATGTTTACAAAGCCGCGGTAGCGGTTTGCGATCGTAATCGGAGCCGCGGCCCCATTGATTTCAATGGGGCCGCGGTTGCGATCGCGATCGCGAACCACTACCGCGGCTTTGTAAACAAGCCCCTAAGTGTACATGTGTGTGGTGCAACTCTGTGTGTCTGTCTGTGCATGGGTGGAGATGTAGTAGATGGCTTTATATGGGTGGGGTGGGGCATCTGTGTGTATGGTATGAAAGTGAGGTGCCTGTGTGTGTATGGTGTGGAGGTGAGGTGTGTGTGTGTGTGTGTGTGTGTGTGTTTGTGTGCATGTGTGCGCATGTGGAGGGAGGGTGCCTGTATGTGTGCATATCTATTGTGCAGAGGTGGGATGACTGTGTGCATGCATGTCTGTCATGTGAAGCTGGGGGTGTGCGTGTGTCTGTCTGTCATGAGGCTGTGGGGTGCCTGTGAGTATGTGTGTGGTGAGGAGGTGAGGTGCATTTATGTGTGTGTGTGTGGTGCGAAGGGGAAGTGCCTGTGTGTGTATGGTCCAGACGTGAGGTGCCCATGTGTGTGTGTCTGTGTGTGCATGTCTGTTGTGCAGAGGTGGGATGCCTGTGAGTGTGGTGTAGGGGTGGGGCCGGGGTACTTGTGTGTATTCTGAGGGAAGGGAATGCACCTTTTGGCAACACCTTACACTTTTCCCTCCCCCTCCAACCACTCTCCTGCTGGCTCCCATCTTCTGTTACCCTTCCAGACTCTCCCTCTTTCACTAAACCCCCTAGCACTCCCATCCCCTGCCCTAAACTCCCCCATCCTCCTTTTTTAAATAGGTCCCCTGCCCCTTTAAATTGTCACTGCCTTCTCTACCTCAATTGAACTCCTCCCGCCCCCCCCCCCCACACACAACCTATTAGGCTGCAGGCAGGGGCGGCCCAAGGGGGTGCGGGGCCATGTGCGGAGACTCATTGCGGGCATCATTTGCATAAATATTTGCAAAATGTTGATGTCCACTAACTTTTAGTAAACATGCCTCTTAATGAGTGTATGAATAAAGAAAGACTACCAGATTTCTACATTACTATACTCCAGTGACAACCGCCAGGCACATTAGGAAGTACTATAAACACTAACCATTTAGAAGCCATAGCAAACCTGCCATATCATAACAGCACTACCAGGACTCACAAAGCAACAAACTCTACCTATCAAAAAGGCAACACTGCAAATATTAAAGCAATACATCTCAGAGAATACCAACAGTGGGGAAAGAGAACAAGTTGCACTGTCAAATAGAAACTACATGAACATAATAACTCAGCTCGGTTACACATGAAGAACATAGACTGTCACCAAACAAAGAGCGAGGGATCACAATTTTGAAATAGAAAGACAATAATTAAACTGGGAACCCCAAAAGCCAAACTTGGAATGTACAACACTGGAGAAATAAAACTATAAATTAATTTCCTCTTGTACTAAACAAAAACGCAAGGACGTTGGCAATGCACATTTCGCAGAGTTGACACATTCCAGTTAATAAATTTAAAATAGAAAAGTATTTTTCTACCTTTTTTGGTTTAGGCATTTTATTTTTCAGTTGCAATTGCTCCCGTCACTTTCTTCTGATTTCTTTGTGTCTTCGGCTAATTTTCCATTGTCTGCTTTCCATTTGTCCTTTCTTCTCTCTTCTAGATTTTTCCATAATCTCTCTACATCTGCTTTAACATACTTATCTTCCCCTTTTTCTCTTCCCTCCATTTCTTTCTTTATTTTTTTTTTATTCACTCGACTTTCACCCATCCATCCTCAATCCTCATGTATTCTCCCAATACATGGCCTATCGTTGATTTTTCTTCCTTCCAACACAAAATATCTTTTCCCCTCTCCATCCTCACTCCCCCAGCCTCATCCCCTTCTAGTCCTCCCCCAACATCAGCTCCCTTCTAGTTCTAGCCCCACCCAGCATCCACTCCCTTCTAGTCCCATTCTCCCATCCCCCCGCATAAGCCCATTTCCAGTCCTAGCACCCCCATCAGCCCATTTCCAATCCTAGCCCCCCATCAGTCTATTTCCATTTCTAGCCCCACCATCAGTCATTTCCAGTCCTATCCTAGTCCCCCATCAGCCCATTTCCAGTCCAAGCTCCCCCATCAGTCCATTTCCAATCCTATCCCCCCAACAGCCATTTTCAGTCCTAAACACCCCTCAACAAAGGCATGGGGAGAGGTGACCTGCATGGAGCGGCAAGTGCACCTACTCTTGCCGACTTGCTGGGCAGACTAAATGGACCATATTCGTCTTTATCTGCCGTCATATACTATGTTACTATGTTACTATGTGAATAGTGGAGTATGCCAGGGATCTGTGTTGGGTCCGCTGCTTTTTTAACATATTCATAAATGACCTGGAAATGGGAATAACGAGTGAGGTAATCAAATTTTCAGATAACACAAAATTATTCAAAGTTGTTAAAACCCATGAGGATTGTGAAAAATTGCAAGAGGACCTTGATAAATTGGAAGACTGGCATCCAAATGGCAGATGAAATTTAATGTGGACAAGTGCAAAGTTATGCACCTAGGAAAAAACCCACACTATGGTTACACAATGCAAGGTTCCACATTAGGAACCAATACCCAGGAAAAAGATTTAGGTGTCATCGTGGTTAACATGTTGAAACCCTCCGCCCAGTGTGCAGCGGCGGCCAAGAGAGCAAATAAAATGCTAGGTATCATAAGGAAAGGAATGGCGAATAAAACAAAGGATATTATAATGTCTCTGTATCATTCCATGATGCGACTGCACCTTGAATATTGTGTGCAATTCTGGTTGCCGTATCTTAAAAAGGATATAGCATGATTAGAAAAGGTACAGAGAAGAGCCACCAAAATGGTAAAGGGGATAGAAGGATACCTCTATGAAGAGAGGCTAAAAATGTTAGGGCTCTTTGACCTGGAAAAGAGACGGCTGAGAGGAAATATGATGGAGGTCTATAAATTAATGAATGGAGTGGAACGGGTAACAAAATTGTTTACACCATCAAAATATAGAAAGACTAGGGGACATGCAATGAAGCTACAGGGTAATCTATTTAAGACTAATAAGAGAAAATATTCTCTCTCTCAACGTGTAATCAAACTCTGGAATTCGTTACCAGAGGATGTAGTAAAAACTGTTAGTGTAGCTGGGTTTAAAAAAGGTTTGCACAAGTTCCTGGAGGAAAGGTCCATAAACAATTATTAAAGGGCACCCAGGATATCCACTGCTTGTCCCAGTACAAGCATTGTGGAACCTGTGTCTTTTGGGGAAACTGCTACGTATTTGTGACCTAGATTGGCCACTGTTGGAAACAGGATACTGGGCTTGATGGACCTTGGTCTGACCCAGTATGGCATACCTAATGTTCTTATGTTCTTATGTGAACACAACGCGAGTGAAGGAGCATGCTGCTCTTCACTCCAGCGCTGTGCAGAGGCAAGCTGGGGCCTCTCGCATCGCATTGAAAAGTTCTAAAGTTTAAACAAATATACATCACCATGTGGCTCACTTTATGGATTAAAAATGTGTGGACTTTCATACATATACGTTTTGACCATGGCTCTTAGATGCCTCTACTTATATCTGTATGCATACTAGTGCTTAACAGTTATCAGCTAGAGCTACTAATGTGACTACAGAGTTAAGAGGCACTAATATGATAGCACACATTATTAACTAGATCCCATCGCATAAATGGGACTTGCAGTAAAATTATATGAGTGAGCAGCATTAACATGTGCTAACATGGTAGCACATATTAATAACCAGGTCGATGGTTCTTTGAGTTTGTGTGGATGTCAGAATAAGGTAGTTATTCACTTGTAGCAGGAGTTCTCCATGGACAGCAGGAAAAGGTCCTCATGAGGACTTATTTCCTGCTTCTCTACAGAGAAGGTGTAGTTACTCATCTGTAACAGGTGTTCTCAAGGGACAGCAGGAATCAGTCCTCACATATGGGTGACATCTGCATAGACGGAGCCCGCATGGATTCACTCCCCATCTTTCAAAGAAAGCTTTGGGAGTTAGACCACGCATGAGCAATCACCTTCCCACCCAAAGGTGCCATCTTACCTCAGTATGATGACATAGCTTAATCAAGCATAAAAAAGAAAAAATAACTCCCTGGTGAGGACGGAGGGTTGTGAGGACCTATTCCTGCTGTCCCTGGAGAACACCTGTTATGGGTGAGTAACTACGCTTTCTTCAGGAACAAGCAGCAAGACAGCCCTCACATATGGGACTCCCAAGCTACAGGCTACCAAAAAAACCTGTACGAGCTATGGGAGACTCAAAAGGCAAACTGTGAAGGGCAGAGAGGAGCACTAAATGGCTTGAAGTCAAGTGATGCAGCCCCAACATTGACGATGGAGTCACCTCTCCGGTAGCATGGACAGAAAGGGCCGGAGGGAAGGATTTGCACTATTCCCCAGAGGTGATGAAGTACTGCCTGGTCGAAGGCGCTATCGCGCCATGAGCTCTCCTCCAAGCAGTAATGCGCTGGGAAGGTATTGACTGAAGACCAGGTGGTGGCCCGCCAGATGTCCTGCAGGGAGACCGAGTGCAGGTGAGCCACCAAGGCCACCATGGTATGCACATTGTGTGTGCTAACATGACACCCCTGAGAAGAGTCCAGCCTGCTCATAGGCAAAAGAGATGCAGTCTGCCACCCAGGTAGACAGGGTATGCTTATTGACCGCAACCCCAAGCCTGTTGATGTCATAGGAGATGAACAGTTGTGACAAGCAGCGATGGGCCTTTGTCTTCTTGAGGTAGAAAGCCAGTGCTCTTTTGCAATCCAGGGTGTGTAGTGAGGCTTCCTCTCAGTATAAGTGAGGCTGGGGAAGAAGGTGGGAAGGACCACCACTTGGTTGATATGAAAAGCTGCCACCATCCTAGGCAGGAATTTCGGGTGAGTCTGGAGGACAACCCTGTTTTTGTGGAACTTGGTGTAGGGGGAGTGGGCCACCAGTGCCTGCAGCTCACTGACCCTTCTGGTCAAAGTGAGTGCTATCAGGAACACTACTTTCCATGACAAGAACTTGAGATGGCATGAAACCAGCGACTCAAAGGGGGAAGCCATCAGCTTCCCGAGGACAATGTTCAGGGTGGGTAGACGGGAGGCTGCGAGAGGAGAAGCCCCTTCATAAAATGGCTCACAAGTGGGTGCACAGAGATGGGCTGGCCGTTGATGAGGTAGTGATGTGCTGCCAGGGCCCAGAGATGCAACCTGATTGAAATGGATTTCAGACCAGCCTGGGAGAGGTGCAGCAGATACTGTAGGATGCCCTGCCCCAAGTAAGAGAAAGGGTTGAGATTCCTATCAGTGCAGCAGACCAAGAACCTACACCATTTGAAAGCATACACGCCTCATGTTGAGTCCTTGCATGATGCCAGTAGGACATCCTCCACATCACGGGGGAGGTGGAGGTGTGCTATGGCTAACCATTCTTTTTATTCTCTTTAAAAGAGAGTGAATACTCTCATACTATCATCCCGAGGTATAATTACCAAATTACCCTCAGATACTTGAGCAAATACAGAATATCCTGACAAGTATTTAGCTTGAAGAAGCCTCTTTCTTTCAGCAAGCATAGGAAGCTGACCACCAAACAAGCCTTTGAACGTTAACGTCCAAGCATAGGCATTCCTGCTGCTCCTCACCAACTTCATCTCACAAAGTCAGCTGTGCTGTTGGATCATTTCCTCCATACATGCTTGTAATCGTACTCTCCAGCATTCACATATCTTAATGTATCTAAGCCTTAAAGCAGAACCTGATTCAAAGACGTATCCAAAGTTGTACACAACGCCGTGTTTCAAACATTGACTCTCCCGGTCCTTCTTCATGCAAATTACGTCACTCCCCTACTTCCTGTTCTCTCATTCTTATAGACCAACCCCATATCCATGGTAACAGACCTGGGCTCACATTGGCTGTCCACAAAATCAGTTCAATTCACCAAACCCCACCAGTCAAGAGTTAAATTTAAACCTCCTGGTGATACTGTGTTTAAACGATATATCCAAGATTGCTCTTTATATTGTAGGCGCTGTAAACGATTTCCTCCCCAAGTCTGTTCAGGGACAAAATCAAGTATCCACCAAGTCAGTTCTTGAAAAGAATGATTAAGCTCCTGGCAGCGCATCACCACCGGAGCTGAAAGGACTCTATTGTTGATTCTAGACCTATGTTCCTGTAGTTTCCTCTTCATGGTACGTGAAGTCTGCCCTATATAGTTTTTATGACAGGGGCAGGAAATCACATAAACCACAAACGTGCTCAGACAAGTAGTCCGATGTTGACTAGTACTTCTAATCCCAGACCAGACCTTCTAAAGTGTGATCACAAAAATCACAGGAACCACATTGATAATGAGACAACAGATGTTTCCGTGAAGGTATGAGAGTATGAATGCTCTTTTAAAGAGAATAAAAAGGAGTATTTGCTGCGAGAGATTGGATTATTTCAAGGCAAATAATCCAACAAAAAATTCTTCTTTATCTCTGGGGCACTTAGGATAGTTAGGTTTATCTCTTTAGTTTATTTAGGTATATCGAATGTGAGATGAGCAGCAGTTTTGGTATTATAATGGTTAACCATTCAGCAGCCATGCCATCAGGATGAGGGATTGAAGGTTGGGATGAAGAAGGGTCCCATCCTCCTGTGAGAGCAAGTTTGGGGCATGGCCCGATGGTATTGGGGCCACTCATGACAGCTGCAGAAGTAGAGGGAACCATGGTTGCCGGGGCCACGAAGGAGCAATGAGAATTTGCGAGGGCTGGTCTGACTGAACCCTGAGCAAGGTCTTGGGAATCAGGGGAGTAGGCGGGTTCGCAAACAGCGGGCTCCAAGACCAAGGCATCCATCGTCACCATTCTGGGGTCAGCCTCCAGGAGCAGAAGTGCGGCTGCTGTGTGTTCTTGAGGCTGGCGAAGAGGTCCAATGTTGGGGTCCCCCAATGTCAAAAGATGGAGATGGCCACTGCTGGGTTGAGGCGCCACTCGTGGGGCTGAAGGACTCTGCTGAGATGATCTGCAAGCAGATTTTCTTGGCCCTGTATATAGACCACCTGGAGGATCATGACCTTCTCTGCAGCAGAAGTCCACAGGTGAACCACCTCCCAACAGAGGAGGTACAAGCCCATTTCCCCATGTTTGTTGATGAACATCGCTACTTGGTTGTCCATCTGAATAAGGACAACCTGACTTGCCAGGTGGACCTGAAACACCCGAAGGACATTTGTCACAGCTCTGAGTTCCAGGAGGTTGATCTGGAGGGCACTTTCCTTCCGAGTCCAAGTGCCCTGCAACTGGATACATAAGAACATAAGAACATAAGATATGCCATACTGGGTCAGACCAAGGTCCATCAAGCCCAGTATCCTGTTTTCAACAGTGGCCAATCTAGGTCATACGTACCTAGCAGTTTCCCCAAAAGACACAGGTTCCGCAATGCTTGTACTGGGTCAAGCATTGATATCCTGGGTCCCTTCTTAATAATGGTTTATGGACCTTTCCTCCAGGAACTTGTCCAAACCTTTTTTAAACCAAGCTACACTAACAGCCTTTACTACATCCTCCGGTAACAAATTCCAGAGTTTGATTACATGTTGAGTGAAAAAATATTTTATTTTATTAGTCTTAAATAGTTTACCCTGTAGCTTCATTGCATGTCCCCTAGTTTTTCTATATTCTGATAATGTAAACAATCGATCTATGTTTACCCGTTCCACTCCGTTCATTAATTTATAGACTTCTATCATATCTCCCCTCAGCCGTCTCTTTCCAGGTTAAAAAGCCCTAACCTTTTTAGCCTTTCCTCATAGGAGTATCCCTTTACCATTTTGGTGGCTCTTCTCTGAACCTCTTCTAATAACGCTATATCCTTTTTAAGATATGGTGACCAGAATTGCACACAATATTCAAGGTGTGGTCTCACCATGGAACGGTACAGAGGCATTATAATATCTTTTGTTTTATTTTCCATTCCTTTCCTTATGATACCTAGCATTCTATTTGCTCTCTTGGCTGCCGCTGCACACTGGGCCGAAGGTTTTAACATGTTATCCACATTGACGCCTAAATATTTTTCCTGGGTGGTGGTTCCTAATGTGGAACCTTGCATTGTGTAACCATAGTTTGGGTTGTTCTTCCCTAGGTGCATCACTTTGCACTTGTCCACATTAAATTTCATCTGCCATTTTGATGCCCAGTCTTCCAATTTATCAAGATCCTCTTGCAATTTTCCACAATCCTCTTGGGTTTTAACAACTTTAAATAGTTTTGTGTCATCTGCAAATTTGATAACCTCACTCGTTATTCCACTTTCCAGGTCATTTATGAATATGTCAAAAAGCAGCGGACCCAGCACAGATCCCTGGGGTACACCACTATTCACCTTTCTCCATTGGGAAAATTGGCAATTCAGCCCAACCCTCTGCTTTCTATCTTTTAACCAGTTCCTGATCCACGGTAGTACACTGCCTCCTATCCCATGACTCTTTAGTTTTACCAAAAGTCTCTGATGAGGGACCTTGTCAAAGGCTTTCTGAAAGTCCAGATACACTATATCAACCGACTCACCTTTGTCCACCTGTTTATTCACACTTTCAAAAAAACATAACAGATTAGTAAGACAAGATTTTCCTTGTCTAAAGCCATGTTGGCTGTCTCCCAGTAGGCCATGACTATCTACATGCTGAGTAATTTTATTCTTTATGATGGTTTCTACCATTTTTCATTTACCATCACAGTGGCCTGCCCAGCTGAGCTTGCAGGTGTCTGTGGTCTGAACGCATTGACGCATTAGGCTGGCGAGGCCTGGAAGGGTATGCCAGCCATGAGAGTCTGTCACCTCTCCGACAAGGCAAGAGAGGCCACTAGAGGCTTGGTGATCCGGACCTGATCCTCCAATTGGCCCATGACCTGAGTCTGAGAGCTGAGAGTCCACTGGGCCTGTCGCATCTGTAGATGGGTCTGCAGGGTTACGTGAATCGTTAAGGCCATGTGCCCCAATAGGCACAAAAAGTGATGAGCGGACACCGAAGAGCGATCCTGTATCTCTTGTGCTAGGTCACCAGATGCTGCGCCCTGTCTAGAAGGAGGAAGGCTCTATCCTGGGGGGGGGGGGTCCAGAAGGGCTCCTATGAATTCCAAGTGCTGGGTCGGTAGCAGATGCGACTTTGAGAAATTGATCATGAACCTCAATTGCTGTAGTACCCTGATGATGTGGTGGGTCACGTGACATATCTCCTCTGGTGAGCTGGCCTTCAGGAGCCAGTCATCCAGATAGGGGAAGACAAAGACTCCCAGCAAGCGGAGGTGAGCAGCGACTACCACCAGGCACTTGGTGAACATCCGGGGGACAGAGAAGAGGCCGAAGAGGATCACTCTGCACTGGTAGTGGCAGCCTCCCTTGATGAAGTAGAGGTACTGATGGTGCTGGGGATGGATCAGGATATGGGAATAGGCATCTTTGAGATCCAAGGAGCATAGCCAATCTCCCCACTGGAGGTAGGGCAGCAATGTTCCAAGGGATAGCATCTTGAACTTCTCCTTGACCAGAAAGACTTATTATATGCAATAGTTGATACACAGAACAGTATAATATATATACATGAGGGGTACCTGGATGGGAAAGGCAATAGGGGCAATAGATTAGATACATAATAGTTAGATACATAATAGACTGCTATTTCTTTGGTACTATGGGGGATGTGGGAGGAGGGGTTATGTAATGGGACCAAAATATTAGTTGAATAGATGAGTTTTGAGAAGTTTCCTGAACATGGACAGTTCGTTTGTCGATCGGAGGGTTCCAGTTAGAGAGTTCCAGAGGGATGGCGTATACAGTTTGAATGTTCTGTTACAGGAGTACTGGGTGCTTTTGTTTTTTTCTTGTGGTATGCTTAACATATTTATTGTCTTTTGTCTTTTTGTCCTTCAGGGGTTGGTGGTCTTCAGGAGTGATTGGAGGTAATGAGAGAATTGATTGTGGGTGATTTTGAAAGTCAGGGGTAGGGTCTTGTAGCGTATGCGGCTGAATAGTGGCAACCAATGGAGTTGTTTGAGTATGGGAGTTATATGTACATACCTTGAACTCCTTGAATTGTGCATGCTGCTGTATGCAAGGCAGTGCTTAGTGGAAGTAGAATGGTTTTCGGCAGCTCTTGGTGGACTGAATTACAGTAGTCAAAGTGAGGTGTTACAATTGTTTGGAAAACTGAGCGGTAGTTGGATGGGTCCAATAGGGAGTGGAGATGATGGAGAGTTCTGATTTTGTGATATATTTGTTTTGTTAAGTTGCTTATATGAGGTTTAAAGGTGAGTTGCTGGTCAAGAGTAATGCCCAGGTACCTGATCTTTGGTTGTATATTCACGTTTATGACATCAAGGGTTATGGAGGATGGTGTTTGGAAACTGGTATCTTTTGTTATAAATAGTGTTTCGGTCTTCTTGTAGTTTATTTATTTTTTGTTATATTTATAATCTTTATTGGCATTTATAATAACACTCAGGTATTTACATGAATGAAAAAAAAGAAAAAACGGGAACTCCACAACATACCAAATACATTAACACATAAAATATTAATCTTTCCTAAAATTTAGTCCACAATTTTTTAGGGGGGCTACAAGAAATCAACCATTGACTATGATTTGCAATCCATCTCAAGAACAAAACAAGGCCAAGGGAAAAAAACAAAAGAATTATATACCAAATATGACAGAATAAGACTTATGCGTCAGCCGTAATAGGACCCACCTCCACCCTTATCTCTTCGCTAGCACAAATAAATTCTAAGAGCTGCTTAGGTTCAAAAAATAGGAAATTCTTCCTTCAATAGGAAATATAACATCTACCAGGGGTCTCAAACTCCAGTCCTGGAGGGCCACAAACCAGTCAGGTTTTCAGGGTATCCCTAATGAATATGCATGAGATATATTTGCATGCACTGCCCCCAATGTATGCAAATACATCTCATGCATATTCATTAGGGATGCCCTGAAAACCTGACTGGTTTGTGGCCCTCCAGGACTGGAGTTTGAGACCCCTGATCTAGACGGATACTTTAACACAAAAGTGGCACCCAAGGAAATAGTCCTGGCACAATAAGCCAGGAAATCTTTCCTCCTTAATTGGGTCACTCGAGACAAATCTGGAAATATTCTAACATTAGAACCTAAGAACTTCTCATTAATATTTTTTAAAAAAGACCGAAGAATCAATGCCTTGTCGGCCTCTAAGGCCAGAGTCACAAGCATAGTAGTTCTTTCTGTAACCACGTCCAAAGAACTTTCCAGGAATCCTGTCAGGTCCCCAATCCTGCCCACTGAAGCCTCCAAATTTCTCCCCCGTGCTTCAGAGATGTTAACCGACAGGTATTGTGCCCTAGTAAGTGGGGGTAAATGCTCAGTTGGAATCCTGAGCACTTCTCTTAGATATTTCTGCACCATTTCCAAAGGGGACATGAGTGGAGACCTTGGAAAGTTTAAAAGACAAAGATTATTCCGTCGGGCAAGATTTTCAAGGTGCTCAGTTTTTCGTATTAGCACTGCCCTTTCTTTCATCAGAGCAATACGCTCCTCCTTAAGCTGACCCAACTCTTCCTTTACCTTTACCAAAAAACCCGCTTGCAACTCCAGGTTCTTGGACGCCTCCAATTTCATAGCAGATAACTCAGTACTTACAGAACCCACAACTGTAGAAAGAGTTGAAGTTAAAGCAGAAATTGCATCCTACAGCACTTCTAATGTAATAACTGCTGGCTTTTCCAACACCCGATTTACTGACCTCAGACCTCCTCCATGCTCCAACTGCCGTGGGGCTACCACTCGAGGGTATGGGTCATCCACACCACATCCCTCTGGCTGACTACCCCCTCTGGAGATCAGGGCCGACCGCAGTAGCACTTGCTCCTCACCTCCAGGCAAGGGAGTGCTCACCCAGGGACCAGGCACCGCGGAGAAACCAACGCCGACTGGAGAAGAAGAACTTCCGGGTTGTATTGGGGGCTCCCGCAGATCCGGAGACAAAGACACTCCTGATGCGCCAAGCACAGAGATCGACTCCTCCAACCGTGCTGGCAAAGATGCCACTAATGACCCAGGAACCGCAAAACCACAATGCTCATGAGTCCTCTGGCCAGTGGTAGAAGCTTGCGGTGGAGCACAGGGATAGCCTGCTTGCTTCCTTTTCCTCCGCCCCATACTCGACAGAACAGAGCTCACCGCCGAGGAAACACAGAGCTATCGCGGAGCAGCCTCCACAGGTCAGATACCTGCTGCCATCTTGCCCCCCGGGAGGCATTTATCTTGTAGTTTATTTTAAGGGAATTGCTAGTTAGCCATAGGGAGATGTCTTTGGCTAACTTTCCATTGTCTGCTTTCCATTTGTCCTTTCTTCTCTCTTCTAGTTTTTTCCATAATCTCTCTACATCTGCTTTAACATACTTATCTTCCCCTTTTTCTCTTCCCTCCATTTCTTTCTTTATTTTTTTTTATTCACTCAGATTTCACCCTTCCATCCTCAATCCTCATTTATTCTCCCAATACATGGCCTATCGTTGATTTTTCTTCCTTCCAACACAAAATATCTTTTCCCCTCTCCATCCTCACTCCCCCAGCCTCATCCCCTTCTAGTCCTCCCCCAACATCAGCTTCCTTCTAGTTCCAGCCCCCACAGCATCCACTCCCTTCTAGTCCCATTCTCCCATCCCCCCGCATAAGCCCATTTCCAGTCCTAGAACCCCCATCAGCCCATTTCCAATCCTAGCCCCCCATCAGCCCATTTCCATTTCTAGCTCCCCCTCAGTCTATTTCCATTTCTAGCCCCACCATCAGCCATTTCCAGTCCTAGCCTAGTCCCCCATCAGCCCATTTCCAGTCCAAGCTCCCCCCATCAGTCCATTTCCAATCCTAGCCCCCCAACAGCCATTTCCAGTCTAAACACCCCTCAACAAAGGCATGGGGAGAGGTGACCTGCACGGAGCAGCAAGTGCACCTACTCTTGCCGACTTGCTGGGTAGACTAGATGGACCATATTGGTCTTTATCTGCCGTCATATACTATGTTACTTTGTGAATTGTGGAGTATGCCAGGGATCTTTGCTGGGGTCAGGCCTCCTGGCAAACTAAATGAGGTGTGCATCAACTGTAAATAGCCCCTTTCTAAAATCGCATTTACACATGTAAAATACTATGTGTATTTACACATGTGCATTTACACGTATACTATGAGACCAATACCAAACGGGGCACATCCAGCCTGTCCAGACGTCCAAAATCTGGACGGGCCGTATTTGCACCTGTGGGAGCTATACATTCCCGTGGGAGCAGAATTGCGGCAAAAGGCCTGGATGGACAGGATGTGCCCTGATTCAGGTAATGTGCACGTACCATTCTCTCCCTGCCTAACCCCCCTCAGAGCTCCTGCATGGAGCCCGGTGCCATGGCATCCTGTCGCTATGCACCAGGACGCCCTCCAGGAGCCCGGATCCGCTACACAAGTTAAAATATGCTTTTCCCTGCCACCCGACCCCCCCAAGGGACCTGCCAAGGTTGGGATCAGGGAGGGGGGAAACCCATGCGCCCACTCACCTGTTTTGGGGTGTCCTCTATGGCTGGCTGGCAAAATCGGAGGGACTTATTCCACCTCTGAGGTGGAATACATCCCCCGTCTATCCCCTCAGAGCCAAATGTACAGGACCGCAATCGGAATCGGCCCTGTACATCTGTGCTGTGCGCCCCACTCCTGCACCGCCCATTCAAATCCCCATCACTGCCTCCTCCTGCGGTGATGGGGATTTGAATGGGCAGTGCAGGAGTGGGGGGGGGGGGGTCTGGAGCTCTCCGCACATATGCCCTATATGTGCGGGGAGCTCCTGGTGCTGAATATCCAAACAGAGAATAGCAGGGGTTGTAAGTTCGAACTGGATGTACAACCCCACTATTCCCTGTTCAGAACGACCCCCTATACGTATGTTTCAATGCTGCTGTTTACTCATGGAATGCTTCTAAAATAACCATCAAACTATCTGAGCCACATTTTTGTCCTCCTTAACTGCAGTTACATCAGATGTTAGGATTAGATGACTCTGTAATGAAAAACGCTGTTTTGATTTTTCTCTGGTAATACAGTTTATTATCTCATTCATGCATGTGAACACTGGAGATTTAAAGATCTCTGCTAGGCTATAAATTTATGTTTCTGCAGTTCAGATTAAATCACTTTCAAGCAATATGTGCCACACTATGACAAGAATAAATTGTGTCTATCAGTGCACTCCAGAGCCTAATTTCATTGTTGCAAATGCAATGAGCAACATTCTTCTACTGCCCTGCCACTTACCCCATCCTCTCATTATTTCATACTATAATAAGATGCCTAGCATTAAGGGTATCAGAAAAGGCGGACTGTAAGTACATCTTCTTTGTATGAACAACATCCACATATGATATACCCTCAAGCGTTCATCACTGGGATATGTTAGGTGATAGGTGAATTTGGAAAGTATTAAATCACAAAATCAATAGTAATGAGACAGAGATAGTGATGCTGGGCAAATCCCAGCTCTAACATAGCAAAGAAATAAAATTACATTTAGACACAGTTTCCTCAACAGCACCCTTGAATTTTAAAAAATTCGAAAATATTTCAGAGGGAATAAAGCCTTCTTGATCCCAGTTCAGGGATACAGTTCAGAAAGGGCCATCAAAGTTCTTATTCCTTTTGCAATTACTACCGCCGAAACAAATAGAAAATGTATTTATACCCGGCAAGAAGATAGTCAACTATCTCCTAAGGTAGAAAATAGAGACTTAAAAACTCAAAAATAAAAGGAACCTCTTAATATATTACCAGGTTACACAAGACTGGCAGACCAATGAAAAAACTAAACAGCGGTAGCATCTGATTTCAATGGGGCCACGGCTCCGATATCACACGGAGTCCGCTGCCGCCATTTAGTAAACACCCCCACCCCTCCTTGTGTTAAGCATTGCTCTCCAGCACAGGAGAAGATGGGTGCCAACAGAATGTCGATGGTTGGACACAAGTCACCAGGGCCTGCAAAATCACCAATCCAACTTCTCCAGCCCTTGAATTGAAGAACCATTATGCAGCCCTGGAAGTGGAGGAGATGAAAGCATCCCTGGAAAGGGAAGAACCAGAGTTCAAGTACCCCAAAGTTGCGGAATCAGTGACCAGAAGGAAACGAAGGGTAGTGGTGGTTGGAGACTCTCTTCTGAAGGGTACTGAGGCGTCCATCTGCCGACCAGACTTGATGTCCAGAGAGGTATGCTGTCTGCCTGGTGCCAAAATCCAAGATGTTACGGAGAGTTTGCCAAGACTCATCAAGCCCACTGACTATCACCCAATGTTGCTAATCCAAGTTGGAACAAATGATACTGCCAGGTATACCTCGGAACGTATCAAAAGTGACTTCATGGCTCTGGGACAGAGGGTGAAGCAGTTAGGTGCACAGGTGGTGTTCTCTTCAATCCTCCCTGTTGAGGGTAAAGGCCAAGGCAGAGAGGCTCGCATCCTGAAGATGAATGCATGGCTGCGTGGATGGTGTCATCGAGAGCGTTTTGGTTTCCTAGACCATGGGATGCTGTTCCAAGGGTTGCAGAGCAGAGATGGCATCCATCTGTCCAAGAAAGGTCAACGCATCTTTTGTAGTAGACTGGCTAATCTACTGAAGAGGGCTTTAAATTAGATTCGTTGGGGATGGGTGAAGAAAGCCCCCAGGTAAGTGAAAGCCCCCAGGTAGGTGATACATTAAATACCTTTATGGAAATGGGTAACAGGGGTAACATAAGGAAAGCAGTGTGTATTAATGCCCGTAGCATGGGAAATAAGATCCCTGAAGTTGAAGCTTTGGTGGGAGTGGCTGACTTGGATTTAGTGGCAGTTACAGAAACATGGTTCACAGAAAACCATGACTGGGATGTAACTATACCTGGCTATACTTTATTCAGAAAGGACAGGGTAGGAAGAAGGGGAGGAGGAGTGGCACTATATGTAAAAACTACTATTAAAGCTTTGGAATTACAGAGCTTAAAAGGGAGAGAGGAGGCATTGTGGGTTAAACTAGAAAGAGGGAAAGAGAAATCTATTTGCATTGGTGTGATATACAGACCTCCCTCACAAGAGGAAGAGGTGGACAGAGAGTTAATTGAAGACATACGCAGCCTTGCTAGGAAAGGGGAAGTGCTACTGATAGGAGATTTCAATATGCCAGATGTTGATTGGCACATTCCTGCTGCAGTATCATCTAGAAGTAAGGAGAACCTAGATTCTCTACAGGGAGAACTATTCAGGCAATTGGTAACAGACCCCACACGTGAAGGGGCCATACTGGACTTGGTGCTTACCAATGGTGAAAGTGTTTCTGATGTTGTAGTGGGAGATCATTTTGCATCCAGTGATCACCAGATGGTGTGGTTCAGTATTAGGACTAGGGCTGTTAGAATCCATTCCAAGGTGAGGATCTTAGACTTTAGGAAGACTAACTTTGCGAAGATGGGCCAATACCGCAGGGAGTCGTTAGTGGGATGGGAACAGCTGGGGGATGTAGAAAAACAGTGGGCAAAACTGAAAGGGGGTATTTTAAAGGCAACCATCCTTTTTGTTAAAATGGTAAATAAAGGCAAAAGGAACAGGAGACCGCTATGGTTTTCGAAGAAAGTAGCTGAAAAAGTGAAGAAAAAGAGGGAGGCCTTCATGAAATACAAGAGATCACAGAGAGAGGAAGACAGGCATTTGTATTTGGAAAAACTTAGAGAAGCTAGCAAAGTAGTCAAGAAGGCAAAGATTCAAAAGGAGGAGGAAATAGCCAATGCAATAAAATGGGGGGATAAGACATTTTTCAGATATATTAGTGACAAGAGGAAGGGCAAAAGTGGTATTGTCAGACTCAAGGGTGCAGGGGGGGAATATGTAGAAGCTGATAAGGATAAAGCGGAATTGCTTAACAAATATTTTTGTTCTGTGTTCACAGATGAAGAACCAGGAGCAGAACCTCAGAAAACACCCACAAATAAGAACAGAAGCGAGGGACATCTTGAACAATTTTCAGAAGACTGTGTTCGTGAGAAACTAGCTCAACTTAAAGTAGACAAAGCGATGGGACCGGATGGGATACACCCTAGAATACTGAGGGAACTTGGGGACGTTCTAGCAACTCCACTGAGTGACCTTTTCAATGCCTCATTGGAGTCGGGAGTGGTGCCAAAGGACTGGAGAGAGGCTCATGTGGTGCCTTTACACAAAAGCGGAAGTAAGGATGTGGTTGAAAACTACAGGCCAGTTAGTTTAACTTCGGTGGTGAGTAAATTATTGGAAACGCTGCTGAAAGAGAAAATAGTGAGATTTCTGGAGTCCAGCGGATTACAGGATCCAAGGCAGCATGGATTCACCAGAGCCAGGTCTTGTCAGACAAATCTGATTGATTTCTTTGACTGGGTGACCAGGGAGTTGGACCGAGGGAGAGCTCTAGATGTGGTGTATTTAGATTTCAGTAAAGCCTTTGACACTGTTCCTCACAGGCGACTTATAAACAAACTGAGCACCCTAGGGATGGACCCTAAAGTTACTGCTTGGGTTAGGAATTGGTTGGGTGGGAGGGGACAAAGAGTACAAGTAAATGGAGCTCACTCTGAGGAGAAGGATGTTACCAGTGGTGTGCCCCAGGGATCTGTCCTTGGTCCGATTCTTTTTAACATCTTTGTTAGTGATATAGCGGAAGGGCTGTCGGGTAAGGTTTGCCTCTTTGCGGATGATACCAAAATCTGCAATAGAGTAGACACCCAGGAAGGTGTAGATAACATGAGGAGGGATCTAGCTAAGCTTGAAGAATGGTCTAGAATTTGGCAGCTGGGATTTAATGTTAAAAAATGTAAGGTCATGCATTTGGGCTGCAGCAATCCAAGGGAGCAATACAGTATAGGAGGTGAAGTACTTTTGTCCACTAAAGAAGAGCGGGACCTAGGCGTGGTTGTGTCTGATGATCTTAAAGTAGCTAAACAGGTAGAAAAGGCGACGGCAAAACTAGAAGGATGCTTGGGTGCATACGGAGAGGAATGGCTAGCAGAAGAAAGGAGGTGATAATGCCTCTGTATAAGTCTTTGGTGCAACCTCATTTGGAGTATGGTGTGCAATTCTGGAGACCACACCTTCAAAAGGATGTGAACAGGATGGAGTCGGTGTAGAGGGTTGCTATTAAAATGATTAACGGGCTTCATTATAAAGCATATGAGGACAGACTTAAGGATCTTAATATGTACTCCTTAGAGGAAAGGCGGGATAGAGGTGATATGATTGAGATGTTTAAATACCTCCGTGGCATAAATGTTCAGGGAGAGAGCCTCTTTCAATTGAAAGCAAGTTCTGCTACGAGGGGACATGGGATGAGGATGAATGGAGATAGATTCAGGAGTGATATGTGGAAATATTTCTTTACAGAAAGAGTAGTGGATCCATGGAATAATCTCCCAGTGGAGGTGGTAGAGATGAGGACAGTAACTGAATTCAAAAAAGCATGGGACCAACACAGAGGATCTCTAAAGATAAAAAGTGGACTGTTGTAGTTGTTGTTATGGAAGGACAGACTTGATAGGCCATGTGGTCTTTTTCTGTCATCATGTTTCTATGTTTCTATGTTTCAGCAGTGAGAGGCAAATGCAATTAACTAGAAGATAACATGTGAAGCTTCTCTCATGGTTGAAATAGCAACCATTTTTTTGTAAGTTTTTATATTATCTGTTTTATGAAGCTCATTATTTAATCACTGATGATGCATTCTGGAAATAGACATTTCCTAAGTAAGAGTGCAAAAATCACTACCTAGTTTTTCTCTAGTATTATCACTTATGTCTTCTTTAAAGGCTCTTCACCATTAGTTTTGCCTAGCTTAAAATACTCTGAAGGATTCTACACTGAAGGATGAAATACAGGGGCACTTAGAGTAACAGAAATCTTATTCTCCGCAGCTACATTTATATTTGTACAACCATCCTTAAAACATCTGCTCCACAAGAAACAACTAGCCACTGTGTAATTTCAAAAGTGCACCAATGAAAGAATATTTAAAAAATCACCATGTGGCATATTTACTAAAGTGTGCTGTTAGTTTGAGGTTTAGTATGTTGTAAGAACACCACGCAAAATGTTAGCATGGGTCCCTGCAGGAAAAGAAACCAACACTAACCAGCGTGAGATTAGGAGGGGACTGGGCAGGTTGGGGCAGAATGTGCGTGTTTATTTTAAAAAGCTTATACGCCGCCAATTGCCAAAGCATTCATGGAGGTATACAAAACATAAAGTCCAACACCATTACAACTTATTTATTTATAGTTTATTTACTTGATATACGGCCTACAGTGGGCAGCAGTTAGGCGGTTAAGGAAATTACATTCATTGAATCCCTAATCACCAATAAAAAAAAATAAAACAAGATAAAACCAAACTCTCAACCTCTAAATGTGCTATTTGCTGTCCCAATCAATAAGGAACCCACCAGAGAGAAGCTACTTGACCTACATTACGGGAAAAGAAACACCTTTAAGTTCTTCCTAAACTATAGTAAATTTGTCTTCTTCTGAAGTGCCACTGGCAGAATTCCATTACGTAGGAACCGCCACTGAAAAAAACTGTGCTCGCTACTGCTGTAGATGTACCTCAGAGCAACTTGGCAGCACCAAACGACATTCCTCCGCAGAACGCAAGGTCCAACTTGGTACATACCAATGTAACAGCTCCTTCATGGTAATGGTGTGTCACCTTTAGCACAGATGTCTTGAGCACACACTAAAGCAGCTGTTGCCATTAGTGTGGCTGCACTTAATGTCACCTCAACAGGTGGCGTTAAGTGCACTCATGTGCCGGCTAGCATGGCACCACCCAGCTGCACCATGCTAATGACAGGGGGATGGACACACACACACCCTGAGGTTAGGACGGGTCTCTGTGCTAGATTCTTATCCCAACTGCCCACTAAGGGGTATGTTTACTAAGCTGTGGTAGCGGCATCCGTGCGATATCGGAGCCGTGGCACACTTTTGTAAATTTCTCCCAGATGAGAAAAACAAAGTTAATTGCCTAATCCAGGACCTGCTAGTCTGCCTAATATCAAGAAATCATTTCAGCAAAATCACTACTGATAGCCCTACCATTAATATTTATTTTTAATATGGAGGGATGAATACACCCCCCCCCCCTTGTATTTTATCATCTGGAAAAAAGGGTAACAGAAAAAAAGCAAACTGAAGTGTTTTTAAATGACAGCAGGATATGTCAAAAGTGGAATATCCTTCCCCTGGTTGTAGATGAGCTGAACAGATCTGAAGCAAATGTTTTTCACATCTGACAAAAATATTTTTTCTCCTAGGACAAGCAGGTTTCGTCAGCCACACCTGGTGACGTCCCCCGACGGCGCCATATACGGAAGTGCTCTCAGAGCTCAGACCTTTCTGAGCATGAGCCAGAGACCCAACCCACGAGCCGCCCCTAGCCAGCCAGTCTTTTTTCTTCCGCCGTGCCTTCCACACGTGGATCCTGCTCTCTCTAGCCAGAGAAGAATTTTAAAATCACTTACCAACGAGAAGATGCCATCTAAACCCGGTTTCAAGAAGTGCAGCCGCTGCTCTAGGAAGATGAGCAGCTCAGATGATCATGATCATTGCGTTAGATGCTTGGGAGCCAAACATCAGGTACAGGATTGCCAGCACTGCTCCCGGATGTCCCCAAGGGCTTTAAAGTCCAGAGGCCACGCTCTTAAGGACTTCCTTGCTGAGCAAAACACCGAGGGTCGCAGGCCCCCCTCACCGACACGGGATGCGCCCCCCGGGGCCTCCATCCCCGGTCGCTCAGCCACGGACCATCTTTCTGCCTCCGGAGCCCACGACAAATATCAGCCGCCCTCCACGAGGACTTCTGACGCCCGCGGCTCAAAAGGTACTGATATTCCTGCCTCCGCGAAGTCTTCCGACTCACGCAGCACAGGAGGCTCTGAATTTAAAAAGCATAAACGCTCCCTGGAGATCCCCCGGGGAGACTCTCCATGCTACAGCCACGTTTCCCATGGAGGCGGCCATCTTGTCGACGTCATCGCTGTGAGCCCCTCCTCCCTCTCTCCCATTGGACAACGGCAGGACTTCCCCAGCTCCTCCCATTTGCTTCCGATTGGGCCATCTAGCCCCTCCCAGCCTCTGTCTATTGGGCATCAGTCTCCTCGACGTCGCAAGGCTTCCACCCAAGTCGGCACCGACTCAGGCCCGCCCCTCCGCAACGGCTCCGTGTCTCCTGCTTCTCATCGGAGCCGGGGCAGCCAACACAGGAGCGAACAGAGCAGCGGCCATCAGAGGGGCAGACAACGTGATCGGAGCAGAGAACACGATCGCTGCAGCAAGAGTCACAACAAGTTGCATCAGCACAGACACCGGGACCGCAGTAAACACAGCGAGTATGGCAGCCCCCGCAGTCCCCATGCCTCCGAAAATGATCATTGCTCTCGCAAGCGGAAGCATCCCAGCCCCTTGCCCAGGGCAGCCAAGAGACCCTCAGATCCAGCAATACAAATCGCTGAGTCTGCCCCCCCTGCACCTGCACTACCCAATCAAGGTGCCATTCTACAGCTACTGAACAATCTCACTGAGCTTCTACGGATCGGCTCCAACAGCCCCGCTGCCCAACTCCCCCCCTGAGGGCACCCGGGAATCTGCTACTGGGAATACAGTCTCAGCAGAGCCCACAGATCCTGGTGACCTGGAACAAACCTTCAACAGCAGTGCCTCTGCGGAGTACGCATCCTCCTCCTCCTTCCTCAGCTCTGGGGAGGAGGATGAACTGACGCCTCTCGGATCCGAGCCACCGAAAACCTCGGCGGTCTCTGAACAGATCTCGGAATCACCATCCTCAGCGGCGTGCACCATCACCGGAGCAACACCCATTCCTCCCCAGGAGGACCTCACATACCCCAAGTTCCTGCGCAAGGTGGCTGCCGCCCTTAACCTTTCAAACCCGGACCCTCAGCAGGATGGCCCTGAAGTCTTCAAGTACCTCGACGCTCCAAAGGGCCCCATTAACTTACCTATACATCAGCGCCTCCTGGATGCACGTATGAAACTATGGCAAAGCCCAGCTTCTTCACATGCATGCCCTAAGAAATTGGATGTAAAATACCAGGTCCAGCAAGCCCCTGGATTTGGAAAGAGCCAGTTACCACACCACTCCATTGTGGTCTCCTCAGCCCTAAAGCGCGTGAAATCCTCACGCACCCATGCTAACTCACCGCCTGGCAAAGACCCCAAACTTCTGGATGACGTCGGAAAGAAAGTCTTCCAAGGTGCCATGCTTAATGCGCGCATTACGGCGCACCAGTTTCAACACATGCTCTTCCAAGACGCCTTACTGGCGACTCTCAAGGACACTTTAGCATCTGTTCCAACCGAGCAGAAAGCGAAAGCGCTATCATTGATAGCTGACCTAAATGAATGAGGGAAACATCTCATCAGCACGGTACACGATGCGTTCGAAGTTGTTACGCGCACAGCAGGCACCGCCATCTCTACCAGGAGATTAGCATGGCTACGAGCCTCGGGCCTGCGTGAAGACACCCATGAGCATATAGCAGATGCTCCCTGCAATGGAGAATCGCTCTTTGGAGACAAAGTGGCAGATACCGTCAACGACATAAAGGAACATTGCTCGACGCTACAGACACTCGCCGACGAAGGTCTGGAACGTCGGACCAGTAACAAAGGAACGTATAACCACAAATCCTACACCAGCCACCAAGGGTATCAATCGCACCATAAATGGCAGCCTCCCTGCTACAAACAGGCCTCCTACAGACCCTCGTATGGGGCCACACATCATCAGAAGCCACAGGACAGGAAACAAAAGAAAAGGCCGCCCCTTTCGGGCAAAAACACACCGTCTTTTTGACAACCAGCCGGCGGCGCCACTATCATCTCTCCCGGTTGGGGGATGATTAACCGCCTTCTGGGACTCCTGGCAACTTATTTCATCAGACACATGGGTCCTACAAATCATTCGGGACGGCTACCGCCTGCGCTTCCAGTCCCGCCCCCATCAGCAACGTGCGCCGCCACTTCCTGACGACAGCATAACATCCCTCCCTCTGCACCCGGAGTTACTGCACCTCCTGACAATCCAAGCCATCGAACCGGTGCCTCCGGATCAAATCAGTCTGGGATTCTACTCCCGCTTTTTTCTTGTTCTGAAGAAGGTGGGGGGGGATGCGACCTATCTTGGACCTGCGGAATTTAAACAACTTCATCCTCTAGGAAAAGTTCCGTATGTATTCCCTGGACTCAATCCTACCTCTCCTCCAAGCAGGGGATTGGATTGCCTCCCTGGACCTACAGGACGCGTACACGCATGTCCCAATCCATCCTCAAGATAGGCGGTACCTGCGTTTTCAAGTCCTCGGGAATCATTATCAGTACAAAGCACTCCCCTTCGGGCTTTCACCAGCGCCCCGAGTGTTTACGAAATGTGTAGGAGTCGCAGCGGCTCACCTACGGAAACAGGGGATCCAGGTCTTCCCATACTTGGACGACTGGCTCCTAGCATCCCCATCTCCACAGGAGACGCACTGGGCCATCAAACGAACCATCCGCCTACTCTCTGCTCTCGGTTTCCTGGTGAACCATCAGAAGTCGCATCTTGTACCCACTCAGTGTCTGGAGTTCATAGGGGCCGAAATAGATACCGTCGAGGCGAAGGCCTTTCTTCCAACCCAGAGGGCCAAAAGGTTGGCCTCTCTAGCCATGGCGGCCTCTCTTCAAATGACTTTGACAGCCCGGTCCCTCCTATGCCTCCTGGGCCATATGGCCGCCACCACCACACACGTGCTACCCGTAGCAAGACTGCACATGCACACTCTTCAGTGGCGCCTACGTTCCTGCTGGAACCAGCGCACCCAGCCGCTCTCTGTCAAAATCATCCTCGACGCACGCACCAAGAGGAGCCTTCGATGGTGGACAGTCAAACGAAACCTCTTGATGGGGAAACGATTCCAACAACCCAGTCATCAAATCACCATCACTACCGATGCATCACAGACTGGATGGGGAGCTCATATGCGCCACCTTCGCAGGCAAGGGGCCTGGACGGCGGCAGAGAGGAACCTCCACATAAACCTCCTGGAACTCAGAGCCATACGGTATGCACTGCAGGCATTTCAGCCACATATCAAGGGCAAATCAGTGTTGATACTGACGGACAACCAGGTGGCCATGTTCTACATCAACAAGCAAGGAGGGACAGGCTCGAGACGCCTATGCAGGGAGGCGGTCAAGACATGGACGCTAGTTCTAACCAACCATTGCTGGATAAAAGCGTCTTACCTCCCGGGCGACCAGAACTCCCTGGCAGACAAATTGAGCCGTCAGCTGAGCCCACACGAATGGACCCTAAGCCCGCAGGCCACCGCTCTCATCATCAAGCGCTGGGGCCAACCGGAGATCGACCTTTTCGCTACAGAGCAGAACACGAAATGTCCCCTATTTTGCTCCAAACATCCGCCAGCCCTCAGTGTGGCGTCGGATGCATTCGTTGTGTGCTGGGGGGAGTGGTCTCTTGCATACGCCTTCCCACCCACTCCCCTGATCTCCAGGATGCTGCAGAATGTTGTTCAAGACAGAGCCCAGATTATCCTAGTGGCTCCATACTGGCCCAGACAGATGTGGTTTCCGACCCTGATACGCCTCTCGCAGGAACCACCCCTCCGCCTCCCTCTCCTTCAGCCCTTGCTGACCCAGGACGAGGGGCTCACGCTTCACCCCAACTTGGGGTCCCTGGCGCTGACAGCATGGAGATTGAGCGGATGTCTCTCACGTCGCTGAGCGTTCCAGAGGAGGTACAACAAATCATTTTGGTGGCCAGACGGCCATCCACAAGGAAATCCTATGGCCTTAAGTGGAAACACTTCAGCCTCTGGTGCGCTCCTAGAGGGCTTAACCCCTCTGACTGCCTGGTCCCTTGTGTCCTCCAATACCTGGCCTCGCTCTCTGAGCAAGGTCTCAAAACAAACTCTGCCCGTGTACACCTGTCGGCCATTTCGACATTCCACGAACGCATGGACAGTGGATCAATCGCCTCTTCTCCCTTAGTCGTGAGCTTAATGAAAGGACTGTGCAACCTACGGCCTCCTATACGGGCCCCTGCCCCGGCCTGGGACCTGAACCTTGTTCTACAACAGCTGACCAAGCCGCCCTTCGAACCCTTGCTCACTACCACCATGAAGTACCTGACATGGAAAGCTCTGTTCCTGATCGCCATCACATCCGCACGCAGAATCAGTGAACTTCAGGCATTGGTGGCCCATCCACCATACACTCAGTTGTTTCAGGATAGAGCCACTCTTCGCACTCATCCCAGGTTCATCCCCAAGGTGGCCTCTGAGTTCCACATAAATCAGACCATCGAACTGCCAACGTTCTATCCGGAACCACACTCTTCTCCCGAGGAGGAGAGGTTGCACACTCTCGACTGCACCAGAGCCCTCCGAACCTATATCCTCAAAACAGGACCTATCCGGCAGGGTTCTCAGCTGTTCGTCTCCTACGACCCCAACAAGCCAGGGCGCCCGGTCTCTAAGCGCACTATGGCCCTCTGGATCTCGGCCTGTATCGGCTTCTGCCACAAAATGGCAGGCGCACACGAGGCTCCGAACGTAGGGCCACATCAGCTCAGAGCGCTTGCAGCCACTATAGCCAACGGAAGTGCTCTCAGAGCTCAGACCTTTCTGAGCATGAGCCAGAGACCCAACCCACGAGCCCGCCCCTAGCCAGCCAGTGAGTATCTAGCTGTGCCCGGCATATCCGTGGCTAGGGGCGTGCGGAGGTCGACCTCGGTTTGGGGAGGTGAGTGGGAATGTGTGGCTGACTCATCCTGCTGTCCACGGAGAACTCCAGTTACAGGTAAGTAACTACGCTTTCTCCTAGGACAAGCAGGATTCGTCAGCCACACCTGGTGCCTCCCTAGCTGCGCGATAGCGCGGAGTAGCAGTGGAGAGGGAGGCCGAGGCAAAAAATCGCTTTATTTTCAGTGCAACAACAGGTTAAACATTCCATATTAGAAGGTCATACAAGCACTAACGAACAGTGGCCAGCATGGCCAGGTTACACTAAAGAACAGTGGCCAACATGGCCAGGTCACACAGCATTAATGAGCAGTGGCCAACATGGCCAGGTTACACAAGCACTAATGGATACTGGCCAACATGGCCGTACGATAAGGCCAACATGGCCGAAAAAAACTGGGGCTAGCATAAGTCAATGAAAGATCTTATGTGACTGCACCAAAGTCAAGTCCCGCTAGCGGTGGAAAGAATCGCCTGTCCGAAGGCGCAACGTGTTTATGTGTCCAAGTCCAGACAGTAATGTTTCTGGAAGGTGTGAGTGGAGGCCCATGTGGCAGCTCTGCAGATTTCGGCAAGAGGGATGGAGCGCAGGTTGGCTTTAGCCTCTTACAAAACTTAAGAGTGGTTTTCTTTTAATACACAAGATGATATTCAGTTTCTTTTCAGATACGATTCACCGAATCCAGACCTATAGAATTGTAATTTTTGTTTGGATACTGTTGCCAATTGGCTGGAAAGTTATAAGCTGAAACTCAGTGCTGACAAATCCAAGGCTATTTGGCTTCTATAAAAGGTACTGTACCTCTATACAGCACTTTCTGTGGTGCTCAAAATTCAGGGCTCCACGTGCCAGCTCAGAGATGTGTTAATTGTTTAAGAAGTAAAACTTGACTCATGCATACTACTGTATTTGAGAAACAGATTTTGGCCCTACAGGCCAATGCAGAATGCTCTAATCAAACAGCATGCAAATTAGCTGTGCGTAAAAGGTCAATGCTAAACAAAAAGAGCATGCCAAACGCATTTACACAGGGATCTGTATTAGAAGCCCCTAAAGTTTGCACAAGTTTTGGGCATGCTGTCCCAGGAAAACAAGGGTGAAGTTTGGCACTGTACCTCAGATGATTCAGGCATTGGCAAAACCCCAGTGCCCCCCAAACCAGCGTTAGGGGGTGTGTGCTCCCAGACACTGAACTCTTCAACTGGTACAAAAATCATTGGTGGTCCCATAGACCCTGATCCCCCACCCTCTCAAAAAAAATCCATTGGTGGTTCCATGGGTGCCAAATACCCTGCCTCCTCCCCAAGAACCTTCCCCACAGTATTTTTACCCTATTGGGAAGTAGGACTGACAGCCACATGCTCCTGTCTCCCTGCAACCATCTTTCAAAAATATTTCTTATTTGGAAAACTGACCCACTTCCCCCATTGGTGCATTCTGGGATGCACAGTATGGGGTCAATCAGTTTCCTGATCCCATGCACACCATGTGTGTGGGGGGGGGGGGGAGGGAGAAAGTCTGCCAAATAAGGATTTTTTTTCCTTATTTGGCTTACTGAGTCCCCCCACCCTTCCCCGGACAGTGCGGGATGCATCACACAGTTACCACCATCGGTACTGTATTTTGAAAGATAGCGACAGGGAGGCATGAGCAGTGGGCATCATATCTGTCTCCCAATGGACTAAAGGTGCTACAGCATGGAGTTAGGGGTACTTGGGGGAGTACGGCAGGTGGAAGTCCACGGACCACGGATGACTTCTTTGAGAGACTTGGGGGTTTCAGGGCCCTTAGGGCTACAATTTTTGAGAGTGGGTGTGGGGCCCATAGGGCCAATAATAGTGCTTGTACTAGGCAGGGATTGGTGTCCCAGGGGAGTATTGGCACCACAAAGCTGGGTCAGGAGCATCAAGGGTCTTGCCGGTGTTTGGATCATCTGAGATGAAGTGTCAAACTTCACCTCAGATGAGCCTTTTGCTCCCCGCTGGATCTTCATGCCTGCCTGAAGATGGCATAAAGATCCAGCATTAAAAAATGAATGTAAAAAGTGAGCTAAGTGTCTGCGCAGTTTTTCTTACATTGAGAGCAATTGCATATTCCTTTTGTGATCAGAAGGCCCACTGTGCTATGCTTTAAGCACAGTGGTTGCTCTGGTGATCTTTCCACACTAGCTTGTTTTCTGCATTGGAGAGCAAAACTAGCATGGGAAAATTGAGATGTAGGGAAGACCACATTAGGAGGACTTTATATGTATTTTAGCTCACTCCTTTCCAGAAAAGTTCATGGTGAGTTACCTTCAGGTACTGTAGGTATTTTCCTATCCCAGCAGGGCTTACAAACTAAGTTTGTACCTGATGCAATGGAGAGATAAGTCACTAATAGAAACAGAGAAATGTTGTGGTTAAGTGCCGTCGAGTCGGTGTCGACTCATGGCGACCATCTGGATAGTTGTCCTAAACTGTGTTTGGTCTTCAGTCAGGCTACTCATTGTTGACAAACTGGTACACGTAGTTGTTGTTATTGTATCGATCCATCTCATTGCTGGCCTTCCTCTTTTGCGTTGACCTTCTATCTTGCCAAACATGATGTCTTTCTCTAATGATCTCTCACTTCGCATGATGTGTCTAAAGTATGAAAGTCGAAGTCTTGTCATCTGAGCTTCTAAAGAAAGCTTAGGTTTGATCTCCTCTAGTACTGAGTGGTTTGTTCTTCGGGCAGTCCATGGTATACAAAGTATTCGCCACCAGCACCATAATTCAAAGGCATCAATTTTCTTCCTGTCTATCTTTTTCACTGTCCAGCTTTCACATCCATATGATGTTAATGAAAATACTATGGCTTGAACAAGTAGAATCTTTGTATGGAGAGAGACATCTTTGCTCTTGAGAATCTTGTCTAGGTCTTTCATAGCCATTCTGCCAACAGCAATGTGTCGTCGGATTTCTTGACTGCTTGTTGCTTCTTTATTGATAGTTGATCCTAGTAGGTTAAAGTTGTTCACAATTACAATTTCTTCTCCTTCAACGATGAACTTGTTGATTTTGCCAGTTGTCATGATCTTTGTCTTCTTTACATTAAGGTGCAGACACATTTTGAGACTATGTTCTTTGATCGTGAGAAGCAAATGTTTCAGATCATCTTCACTTTCGGCCAGTAATGTGGTATCATCAGCATAGCGAAGATTGTTGATGAGTCTTCCACCAATCTTCACACCTCTGTCATCTTCATACAATCCTGCTTATCTGATGATTTGTTCTGCATATAAATTAAACAGGTAGGGAGAATGTATGCAGCCTTGTCTTACACCTTTGCTTATTTTAAACCATTCTGTTTCTCCTTGTTCCGTTCGAACTGTTGCTTCTTGATCAATGTACAGATTGTGCAAGAGAACGATCAGGTGTTCTGGTATATCCATGCTTCTTAATGTGGCCCAGAGTTTCTCATGGTTTACACAGTCAAAAGCCTTGCTACAGTCGATAAAGCACAAATAGATATCCTTTTGGTATTCTTTAGTCATTTCAAGGAACCATCTCACATCTGCGGTGATGTCTCTCGTTCCTCGCCCTTTCCTGAACCCTGCTTGCACTTCAGGTAATTCTTGTTCCAGGTATGGTTGTAGTCTCTTTTGAATAATCTTCAGTAGAATCTTGCTGGCATGTGGGATCAGAATGATTGTGCGATAATTTCCACAGTCAGTTCGATCACCTTTCTTTAGTATTGGTATAAACACAAATCTTTTCCAGTCAGTTGGCCATGATGTTGTCTTCCAAATTTCTTGGTAGAGCCCTGTAAGTACAGTAACAGCTGCATCAGATTGCAGTAATACTTCTATGGGAATGCCATCAATACCTGGTGCTTTGTTCTTTAATAAGGCTTTCAATGCTGCTTCAACTTCTTCTTTCATCACCAATGGTTCCAGATCATAAGGTACAGCTTGAAATGGCTGTGGGTCCACTTGATCTTTATTATATAAAAACTCTGTATATTCTTTCCACCTTTTCTTGATCTTATCAGCATCATTCAACATAGAACCCTGAGCATCTTGTAACATTCCAATTTGAGGCTGGAATTTTTTCTTTAACTCTCGTAGCTTTAGGAAAGTGGATCTTGTTCTTCCTCTAATAGTTTCTCCTTCTATTTCCTTGCATGTGCCATTGTAGTACTTTTCCTTGGCCTGTTTTGCTGCACGTTGGAAATCTCTGAGTTATGCGATTGTCTTTCTTTCTCCTCTGGCTTTAGCTTCTCTGCGTTTCTGGGCAATTTTCAGTGTTTCTATAGAGGTACTATCATCTCCTTCTTCTTCCTTCTCATTCCTCTCTCTTTGTACCCAAGCATCCTTCTGGCTTTCCTAAAGCCTAGGACCCTCGCTTTTGAATGGACTTTATCAGCCCTGACCCTTATACTGAACCATACCATCTGGTGATCACTGGATGCAAGATGATCTCCCACTATAACATCAGAAGCAGTTACCCCATTGGCAGATACCAGGTCCAGTATGGCCCCTTCACATGTGGGTTCTGTTACCAGTTGCCGTAATGGTTCTCCCTATAGAGAATTCATTATCACTTCTCTGTGGGCTAACACCATTAACACATACTGTATTACCAGTAACTAGGTCTCACTGAATAAAATGGGGCCTGCAGTAAATTAATGTGCATTAACAGTGTTAACACAGGAGTAATTCTAGTGCTAAGTCACCTGTACATACCACACACATTAAACATAAGGTTACCAGAGGTCCCCAATTTTTGGGGATTTTAGAGCTGTATCCCCAACTCCCACCTGTTTGGCAGCATCTGTCCAGCAATAGGGACAGAGGGAGGTAGAGAAAACATATGCTTTCAATTTAGTGATTTGAATATGTCAGTTTTTAGAACTTACATCCATTATTCTTATATTTTGCACAGTACAGGGGAAATACATCACTGGTTCTATTTCTCTGTTGATTTGTCTGCTTGAAAGTGATATTGTTGCTGTGATGTGGGTGGGGAGCAGGGTAATGACACCTCTTCCCTCCCACTACTACTACTTCTACTACTATTGATCAATTGTATAGCGCTACAAGATGTATGCAATGCTGCACAGGCACATATAAAAGACAGTCCTTGCTCATCAGAGTTCACAATCTTGTTAAGACAGACAACACAACAGCTAAATATAAGGATAGGTCTATGGGTATGGTAAGGAAAACAGATAGGAGACCGAGTAGATCATGGAATTAAAAAGGGACAGAGATGAAGCCTGACATACAGACTCAGGTAGTTTGTTCCAGGCATAAGGTGCAGCAAGGTGAAAGGACTGAAGTCTGGAGTTGGCAGTGGAAGAGAAGGGCAAAGACAGAAATGATCCACCAGTAGAGCAGAGTTTCTAAAGAGGGGTGTAGGGAGAGATAATAGAGGAAAGGTAGAGAGGAGCAGCAGAATGAGTGCACTTATAGGTCAGCAGGAGAAGTTTGAACTGGATACGGAAACGGATAGGGAGCCAAGAGACAGGAAACCAATGAAGTGACTAGAGAAGAGGGGTTTTATGACAGAAGATTATCCGTGCAGCTGAGTTTTGAAGGGGAGAGAAATGTTTCAGAGGGAGAACATCAAGGAGGGGGTTGGAATAGTCTAGACAGGAGGTGATTAAAGAGTGCGTAAGTATCTTGGTAATGTATTCCAAAGCTTGCTGCTTAAACCTGGAACTAAGGTATCCATTCCTTCCCCGCCTCCTCTCCCCATACGCACTTCTGACAAATGTCCCAGATTTGCCTGCAAAAAATCTGGTAGCCTTAATGAAAAGGGATGTAGGCAGGGCCGGATTTACCTTGAGTGAGGCCCTACGCCAACAAAAATTGTGGGCCCCCAGAAAAGATAAAAACGAGCACGCCGGATCAGCTGCGCGCTGTTGGCCCTGACGTCATAATTAAACTGGGAATCCCAAAAGCCAAACTTGGAATGTACAACACTGTAGAAATAAAACTATACATTAATTTGCTTTTGTACTAAACAAAGTGCAGATGTTAATGATGCACATTTACCAGAGCTGACATATTCCAATTAATAAATTCAAAATAAAGAGATATTTTTCTACCTTTTGTGCATTTTGTTCAGCTGCAATTGCTCCAGCCACTTTCTTCTGGTTTCTTCGTGTCAGCCCAACTCCAGTCTTAACCCCCCCAGCCCATTTCCAGTCCCAGCCCCCCCCCCCCCATCGGCTCACTTAAACTTTAATAAAAAAAAAATAAAACGCTGGCTGCTGCCGCTGCCGCCGCAGCAGCATGGACTGTCCCACGGGGCCCCCTCTGCCCTGCTGAGCCGGGCAGAGGGGGCCCCGCGGGACAGTCCATGCTGCCGTGGCAGCAGAGGGGGCCCCGCGGGACAGTCCATGCTGCCGTGGCAGCAGAGGGGGCCCCGCGGGACAGTTCATGCTGCCGCGGCAGCAGCCAGCGGTGTTTTTTTTTTTTAAATTTAAGTTTTAAAAAGCTAATAATTTGTTCAAGTTTTATGGGCCCTTGCCAGCTGTGGGCCCTACGCCACGGCGTAGTTGGCGTATAGGTAAATCCGGCCCTGGGTAGGACATGGGCCTTTAAATATCTGTAGGAAGAATGCCTAACATTTCGTCACATGATATCAAAATAATATGGCCTAATGCTTCTCTTATATCGTAATTTACTTATGAAATAGATTAGCACTTTTTGCATTGGTTCTTGTCTTCACTCTATATATCATGTTTCATACAACCACCTTTTTAGGTTGTTCCCATACAGTAGGAATAGTTGAACGAGCCCATGTCAACGGTAAACTTCTTTTTTTTTGAAGTGGAAAATTTTGATCCATTCAGTTGTAATATTTACACTGGCATTTACTACGCAGTGCGGAATTTTATTCCTGGGAATAATGCTGTGACTCAAGAAAGGAGATGACCAAATGACGTAAAATGAAAATGAAATCAAGACATGTGACAAATCTAGCTTCTTATAGAGAAATAATCATAAAGCAACACAATTGGTTTTGTTATTAGTATTTTAATGTTTTTAATATATAGATTGTTGTTTTTATAGCTTTGTATTGCCACTGTTTGCAAAGGGATGGTGCAGAACAGAAATGTTATTTTAAATTAAGTTAAACAGTGCTAAGGATTAAATGAAGGGGTTCTACCTTTGGTGAGGCCTTGCAACAGTGGTGCTGTGTCAGGAAGAAACTGACCTAGAACATGTCATACTAGATGGAATGAGTCACCTGGGCTAAAAGAAACATGAGTAATTAATGGTAAGTCTGCAGATAATCTCTCCAAGCCCTTCTGCAGACATGATATGTGTATTTTGAGGGCTTTATGAAAGGAAGACATTCTTAATGAAACACTGAAAGCAGACTGCCTGTGTTAAGTTTGTGCTTTGGAATTACATCTGGAGGGTTGTGCTTGTTGGAGATTCAAAGTTCAAGACAGACTTAGTACTGGTTATACTGATGAACATTTATGCAGAATCAATAATGTAAAGTATTTAACACTCAATGGATCAATAAGCTAAGGTATAGCAGAGAAAGAAAAATAGATTTTTACCTCAAGATAATGTTGTGCCTTAAGAATCTAACAACTACGTATTCCTCAGTGAATAGAGCCCTAGAGGAGAAATGGAATGAAGTGACACTTTAAGCAATAAATAGTGTGTCTATTTCTAGAATTCCTGTAAATGAATCCACTAAGATGCCAGCATAAGGTATCTCAAAGGATTTAAGCCTAGCCTTATTAAGAAATGATATTAAAGTATTAAGTAGACCATTGAGAATACAGAATTGCTTAACATCCCCAGATGATTACGGCCTAATCTAGTCTCCTAGAAATATGCAACAGAAGGCCAATTAAAAACTTATCGTAACTGATTTTATGAGTTGAAGAATTCTCATCTTCACCTCAGCAGAAATTTGTTTTAGTTCCTTCATTATATGAAGCCACTGCAATGCAAGGTAGCATAGTAAATGAGGTCAGATTAAGACCAAACTGGTGCAGCCAGTTGGCCCGAGGGATTGATCCAATTTAAGCAGATGCGTACACAAAACCACTTATGCATCAGCGCCATTTCACTTCTCCTCTCAGTCTTCTGCTTGCCCACCATATTTGTTTTGACCATGCCAAATATCTGCTGTGAGGCCATTTTAGACTTCCACAAAATCAATACCTGTCCACACTCATGCCCCCTTTAACGACTTATTACCAAGTTCAGTACTAATCCCCACAGCCATCAAAGTTAGTGATGTTGTGGCAAAAAGTCAATCTGGCCTCCTCATCATGACTGAAGTTTGGCTTTCACCCACGGCCTTTCCATGCACACCAACCTTCTTGGAAGCCGGATGCTCTTTTATCACTGCTGTTTCTGGTTATAACCAACACTCAATGCAGATTTCTTCCAGTGCTTTCTTAGACCCTCGATGGAATCATATCACTGATGTTTTGGATTGTAACTGCTTCTGTGCGCAGGTTACCTCAATGTATTCTTGAAAGGATAAGCAGTACTGTATATCACCACTGCTGCCCCTCCTTGTATGTTACCCACTTCTTCAAATTTAAGCACCCGTCTTCATGTTTATCTTAAAAAGGCTAAACCCTGCCATGCATTTTTTCTTTTCTCTCTGCTACTTGCTCCATATTCTCTCTTCATTGAATTCATCAACTTATGTTGATATTTCTAGGACAAAAGAATGGTAAAGCACAGAGCTGTGAAAACTGCACAAAGCTCCTGAAACTCCCTTCCACTAGTTGCTGTGTGTGACCTGGCACAAGCCATTTAACCCATCTCAATGCTTAAGGAAGCAGAGCTACCAAATGACCCAGTTTCTGAAAAGACATTTTAGACAAGTCTAAGATGACTGTTGCTAGTAGTACAATATTGTTATTAATTAGGCATTTTGTTTCTTATCCTGGTGTGTTCTTTGGACTCATTCATATCATTCTGCATTTACTGTTATGTCTCTTTGTTGTGATTTAATAAAACAATGCTTTTGGGTGAAACAGTGGTGATTATTATGGGGTGAGCATCATCATGCTGTTACTGGCTTTGCTGATGATCAAAGAGCCTGCACGTCCTATGCACTCATAACATAAGCACCTGAAATTTAAATGCATGCGCACATGGCCACTTGTAGCACATCTACTGTGTGCACATACATTGACTCCCTTCCTTTCAACATTACACTGAAGTTTTGTGCACAGCATATTTGCATAGCTTGCTGCATATTGGAGAGGTTTCGTGCTATTGGCATGCTACCAAAAGACATACATGTGCACATGACATCAGCACCAGCTTTCTGCATTGACTTGTTAGTCAAATATCCTCAATTAAGTTGAAAGCAGACCTGTGTTGATGTTGATGAAACAACTGCTCTATATCAAATCCAGTAATCAAAATGACTTTTATTCAGTGAAATAACTGTGGTGCCTTAATCCTAAAGAGAGTCATGTGGAGACTTAGAGCTCAACCTTAGAGGTTGCCCAACTATGTGCTATGGAAAAATAATTGAATCAACTAAGGGAAGAATTGGCTGCAACAAATGATCCTTCCCCCAGTACATAACATTAAAACAATCCACCACCACTCCTACAAAGAATCAAACAATCCAGAAATAAACGGATCATTGCGGATTCTGACTAGTTCTGACCTGTAACACAGATATCCACTCCACCAAAAGATGCCCCTGCAAAATGCCGTGGGGCTAATGTGGAAATACTGCCCAGCAGTAGCAGCTAATGTTGTGGAAATGCAGATATCACAGGCAAATTTTTGGGATATCTGCATTTTGCGCAGTGGACCCAGAGGGGTGGGATCGAGGTGGGGAGTAGTATACTTTGTCACATGATGGCTGCCAAATCGGGCCTCATTGCAGCTGCTGTGTGGCTCAATGCAACTGCGGTAGCCTCCCCAGCACCTATTGGGCCTCCCCCAACCTTAGATCATTGTCGATTGTCTAAAGATCCACAGCAATGACAGTATTAAAAACCCCCGCCTGTCCCTCCCTTCAGCACCATCCCCCCCCCCAGACAGATACTGATCCCCATTGAGAACTGTATGGGGGGGGGTGGATCAATGCATTCCCTGGCCATTTCAATAATCCTGGTTAGCCAGTCGGTGCCCAAGGGACCATGACTGGCTAGTTGTTTTATTTTAAAGAAAAGATTGGAGAGGGGGAGCCCTTTAGGCACCCGACTAGCTAGCTGGGATGATTGACATGACCAGGAGGTGCACTGATACCCCCTCCCAGACATATAGTTCCAGATGGGGACCAGAAGCCATCTGTGGGGAATCAGTACTGATGGGCAGAGCAGGCAGGGGTTTTTTTTTAACATTGTCGGGGCAGCAGATCTCTCCATCTGAGGCACCAATATTCTCTGATGGGGCTAGCCTGATCAAAGTTTTTTGGGGGAGGGACGTGGCAGATGGAAGAAAACAACTTCAGGATGTCACCCCCAGCAAAAGCTTTACAGTAATTTTGAGAAGAACCATTATTGTAACTCATTCATTTTTTTGTAAAATGGCAGTTATTGTATGTGCTGGCAGATAAATGTCTAACTCTCCACATCCTTATATGTATTTCATACACGGCTCCATACACAATGTAGACATTCTTTTTCTGGCTTAGACATACAAAATGGAGCTTTTCATGCAACATAGTAAATGATAAGAGATAAAGACCGAAATGACACATCTAGGGCCCCTTTTAGTAATACTTAGCTCAAGTTATCTATCACACAGCCCATTGGAAGAAAATGTGACATGCAGCAGATGCTGTAGCTCAAGCTACTAAGAGAAATGCTAAGAGAAACTGAAATGCTAAGAGAAACTGAAATACTAATAGAAATCAGGGAAGTTAACAAAAGTTACAGCACAGTAATAATGAGTGATTTCAATTACCCCGATATCGACTGGGTCAGTGTCACAGCAGGACATGCTAGGGAGATAAAGTTTTTAGATGAAATAAATGACTGTTTCTTAGAACAGCTGGTTCATGAACTGATAAGTGGAGAAGCTATTTTGGACCTAGTCCATAGTGGAACAGAATATCTGGTGCAAGAGATTAGGGTGTTGGGGCCACTTGGCAATAGTGATCATAGCATGATTGCATTTGATTTAATAAATGTAAGAAAGATGACAAAGAAATCCACAGTACTCTCCTTTAACTTTCAAAAGGGAGGCTATGATAAAATGAGGAAAATAGTTAAGAAAAAACTAAAAGGAGCAGCTGCAAAGGTTAAAGATTTACATCAGGCATGGGTGTTCTTTAAAAATACTATCTTGGAAGCCCAGACCAGATGTATTCCATGTTTTAAGAAAAGTGGATGGAAGGCCAAAAAACTGCCAGCATAGTTTAAAAGTGAGTTCAGAGAGGCTGTTGTAGCCAAAAAAGCATCTTTCAGGAAATGGAAAAAAGAGCCAAATAATGAAAATCAGAACAACAAAAGCACTGGCAAGTTAGATGCAAGGTACCAAGGCAGGCAAAGAGAGAATTTGAAAAAAAGCATGCTGTGGAAGTAAAAGTGCATAATAAACTTTGCAAGTACATTGGTAGTAAAAAACCTGTGAATCAGCTGGATCATTAGATGACAGAGGTGTAAAAGAGGTGTAAGGGAAGACACAGCCATAGCGGAGAAATTGAATGAATTCTTTGCTTCAGTCTTTACTAAGGAAGATATAGGAAAGTTACTCATGCCTGAAATGCTATTTACAAGTGATATCTGGGAAGAATTGGAAGAAATATCGATAAACCAGGATGATGTATTACAACTATTTGATAAATTGAAGAGTAGTAAATCACCTGGACCAGACGATATACATCCGAAGGTGTTGAAAGAAGTGAAATATGAGATTGCAAATCTACTATTAGTAATCTGTTAATTAACATTAAAATCATCTGTAGTACCAGAAGACTGGAGAATGGCCAGTGTAATGCCAATTTTTAAAAAGGGTTCCAGAGGTGATTCAGGAAACTACAGACCATTGAGCCCAAAGTCAGTACCGAGCAAAATTGTAGAAACCATTATAAAGAATAAAATTACTGAACATGTAGATAGTTATGAAGTTGCAAGGGGGTAAACTGAAAGGCAATGTAAGGAAATACATTTTCACTGAAAAGGTGGTGGATGTTTGGAATGCCCTCCCAATGGAAGTGGTGGGGGCAAATACAGTGACAGGATCCCTTTATAGCGACATGATACAATCAAAATAAACTTACCTATCTCTTATATCTCAACAAATAGTGGTGGCCTGCATGGAGCAGTGGGTACACCCCTAAATAAAGGAGGAGAGCCTGCACGGAGCGGCATGTGTACCTACTTTTGCCACCTTGCTGGGCAGACTACATGGACCATGCTGGTCTTTATCTGACATCATGTACTATATTACTATGTTCCTATGTCATGGTTTATTAGGAGAAAGCTAACATTGATTTAGCCAAGAAAAGTCTTGTCTTACTTATCTGTTATTTTTTTTAAAGGTGTGAATAAACAGGTAGATGTGAGCCGGTTGATATAGTGTATCTGGATTTTCAGAAAGCATTTGGCAAGGTTCCACATGAGAGACTCTTGGCCAAATTTAAAAAGTCATGGGATTGGAGGCAGTGTACTATTGTGGATCAGGAACTGGTTAAAAGATAGAAATCAGAGAGTAGGGCTATATGGCTCATTTTCTAAATAGAGAAAGGTGAATAATGGAGTACCCCAGTCTGTGCTGGGCCTGCTGCTTTTAACGTATTCATAAATAACCTGGAAATGGGAATAAAGAGTGAGGTGATCAAATTTGCAGATGACACAAAATTATTCTAAGTTGTTAAAATACAATAGGATTGTGAAATTGCAAGAGGACCTTGATAAATTGGAAGACTAGATATCCAAATGGCAGATGAAGTTTAATGTGGACAAGTGCAAAGTTATGCACCTAGGAAAGAACAACCCAAACTACGGTTACATGATGCAAGGTTCCACATTAGAAACCACCACCCAGGAAAAAGATTTAGGTGTCACTGTGGATAATACGTTGAAACTCTGCCCAGTGTGCAGTGGCAGCCAAGAAAGCAAACAGAATCATAATCAGGAATCATAATGAAAGGAATGAAGAATAAAACCAAGGCTATTATAGTACTCTGTATCATTCCATGGTGCAACTGCACCTTGAATATCGTGTGCAATTCTGGTCACCATATCTTAAAAAAGGATATAGTGGAATTAGAAAAGGTTTGGAGAAGAGCCACCAAAATGATAAAGAGGATGGAAGGATACCCCTATGAGGAAAGGTTTAAAAGGTTAGCGTTGTTCAACTTGGAAAAAAGACGGCTGAGGGGAGATATGATAGAGGTCTATAAATTAATGAATGGAATGAAATAGGTAAACGTAGATCAGTTGTTTACACCATCAAAAAGTAGAAAGACTAGGGGGCATGCAATGAAGCTACAATGTAACCCATTTAAGAGTAATAAGAGAAAATATTTTTTCACTTAATGTGCAATCAAACTCTGGAATTCGGTACCAGAAGAAGTAGAAAACGCTGTTAGTGTAGCTGAATTTTAAAAAGGTTTGGACAAGTTCCTGGAGGAAAGGTCCATAAACCATTTTTAAAGAGGACCAGGGAAATCCACTGCTTACCCTAGGACAAACATTGTGGAAGCTGTGGACTTTGGGTACCTGCCAGTAACTTATGCCTGGATTGGCCATTGTTGGAAACAGAAAACTGGGCTTGATGGACTTTGGTCTGACCCAGTATGGCATTTCTTATGTTCTTGTGGGCTCTGCGGAAAAAAAGAGACTGAGCAAGATGGCACCCTTGGGCAGGAAGGGGACCACACATGCATGGTAGCATATCCCGAAGACATTCTTTGAAAGATGGGGAAATGCTCCACATGGGCTCCGTCAGTGCTGACATCACCTATGTGAGGACTGACTTCCTGCTTGTTCCTGGAGAATTATGCTTTGATATTTTATGTTGTATGTTCATTGTATGAGTCCAACAAAAAATTGGTAGAAAGCTAAGAATAATTTGATGCTACATTTGGGCTCGATGTTTGGGTAGAGATTTTGATAGTCAAACCCAATAGCTTGGATTACAATAATTTAGATCTAGAAATGAAAGGCAACACTGCTATCTACTTTTGCTATGTAGCACTAGTGTCAAACATTGCCAACCTTGTTTGGATGGAAGGCAAAGAGAAGAGGAAGACAGATGCCTTAGTCGTGTACCCTTTATATTTATAAGGAAAAACATTCTGGAGTCCTTGCTCCAATGCAGGACCTAATGAAATGTGATGTATTGGGCGATGACATTCCATGTCAGGCACATGACAGGACGTATCACCTCCAAAACATTTTCAGGGAACTAAAGGGCCCTATAACTCTGTACCCATGTTCTCCTCAGGAGTCTGCCGAGTAAGCTGTCCGAGCCTAAAGCTGGAGGCACAGCATAGCCTGGGAGTTGCTTCCTATGGGACCTCCATTGGCCAGTAACTATAGGAGTCACCCCAAGTCGGTCAGGCATGAAAAAGCAGCAAGTGCTACCAGAGAAAAGGACATTTGCAGAGCAAAGAAAGTCAGTGTTCTGTGTTCACAGATGAAGAGCCAGGAATAGACCTCAGAAAAGACCCAGAAATAAGAACAGAAGTAATGGGGACTTTGAATGATTTTCAGAAGACTGTGTTCATGAGGAACTAGCTAAACTAAAAGTAGACAAAGTGATGGAACAGGATGGGATACATCCGAGAGTACTGAATGAACTTAGGGATGTTCTAGCAACTCCACTGACTGACCTTTTCAATGTTTCTTTGAGGTCGGGAGTGGAGGATTGGAGGACTGGAGAAAGGCACATACAGTCCCTTTCCACATAAGCAAAAGTAAGGATGTGGTTAAAAACCACAGGCCAGTTAGTCTTTCCTCTGTGGTAGGTAAATTATTGGAAAAGCTGCTAAAAGAGAGAATAATTAGATTTCTGGAGTCCAATGCATTACAGGATCTGAGGCAGCATGGGTTTACCAGAGGCAGGTCTTGTCAGACAAATCTGATTTCTTTGACTGGATGACCAGGGAGTTGGACCAAGGGAGAGTCCTAGATGTGGTGTACTTAGATTTCAGAAAAGCCTTGGACTCCATTCCTCACAGATGACTTATAAACAAACTGAGCACCCGAGGAATAGACCCTAAAGTTACTGATTGGGTTAAAAATTGGTTGAGTGGGAGGCAACAAAGGATAGAGGTAAATGGAGCTCACTCTAAGAAGGAGGTTACCAATGGTGTGCAGCATGGATCTGTCCTTAGTCCAATTCTTTTTAGCATCTTTGTTAGTAATTATTGCGGAAGGGCTGTCGGGTAAGATTTATCTCTGTGGATGATACTAAAATCTACAATAGAGTAGACACACAGGTAGGAGTAGATAACATGAAGAGGGATCTAGCTAAGCTTGAAGAATGATCAAGAATTTGGCAGCTGTGATTTAATGCTAAAAATGCAGGGTCATGCATTTGGGCTGCAAAAATCCAAAGAAGGGATATAGTGTAGGGGCAAAGTACTCCTGTCCCTGAAATAAGAGCGGAACCTGGGCATGATTTTTCTGATGATCTTAAAGTGGCTAAACAGGTAGAAAACGTGACGGTGAAAGTCAGAAGGATGCTTGCGTTCATAGGAAGAGGAATGGCCAGAAGAAAAAAGGACATGAAAATGCCTCTGTATAAGTATCTAGTGCGACCTCATTTGGAGTATTGTGTGCAATTCTCAACACCGCACCTTCAAAAGGATATAAACAGGATGGAGTCGGTGCAAAGGGTGGTTAGTGGTCTTCTTTATAAAGCATAAGGGGGCAGACTTAAAGATCTTAATATGTATATGTTAGAGGACAGGCGGGATACAGGGGATATGATAGAGACATTTAAATACCTCCGTGGCATAAATGCACAAGAGGAGAGCATCTTTTTATTGAAAGTAAGCTCTGCTATGAGGGGACATAGGATGGGGGTGAAAGGGGATAGATCAGAGGTTCCCAACTCCAGTCCTGGAGGGCCAAACACCATTCAGGCTTTCAGGCTGTCCCTAATGAATATGCATGAGATACATTTGAATACAATGGGGGCAGTGCATGCAAATGCATCTCATGCATATTTATTAGGGACAGCCTGAAAACCTGAATGGTGTTTGGCCCTCCAGGACTGGAGTTGGGAACCTCTGGGATAGATTCAGGAATAATATGTGGAAATATTTCCTTACAGAAAAAGTGGTAGATATGTGGAATAGTCTCCTGATGGAGGTAGTAGTGATGAGGACAGTATCTGAATTCAAAAAAGCATGAGACAAACACAGAAGATCTCTAAAGGAAAAAAGGGGACTATTGTATTTGATATGGAAGGACAGACAGATAGGCCATGTGGTCTTTTTCTGCCATTATGTTTCTATGGGGCATGTTTACTAAACATTCCTAACGTGCGGGGCCGCGCTAGTGAGCGTGTGCCATATAAGGAGTGGGCGGTTCAGGCAGAAAATAGAAAAAAAACGGTAGTAAGCAACCGGACGTGTGTGCGTCGCGCTAATGTGCGGGGGTCGACATTACCGCGTGGAAAGGCAAAGTGGCGCGCTGCTGAGTATACAAAACAACAGAGCCGTGGTACAACGGTGAAGACACTGACCAATGGTGCAGGGGCCATGGGTTCAATCCCCCAGTGTGCACAACGACAAAGGTCAGCTGAGGCAGTAACTGTAATGATTAACATTGTTTTAGGAGGCAAATTAATTTGGAACGGCATAAGGCGGCGCACAGTTATTTTTGGGCGGCAGAAGGCGGCGCACAGTGCTTTTTGGGCGGCAGAAGGCGGCGCGCTGATAGGCACAAGACGGCGCGCTGATGCACAAGCACAGGAACAGAGCCACAGCACAATGGTTAACACACTGACCAATGGTGCAGGGATCAGGGGTTCAACTCCTCACAATGCCCAGTGAAAAATGCCTGCTGAGGCAGTATGTATTATGTTGAGGAGTGCTGTAGGAGGCTGTATAATTATATTTTGTTATCACTACTAGCAAACGCACTCTCCCAGCATGTTACCATACGGCGGCCCATAAGGCACATGTTACAGTGCACTGTTCGCCAAGGCACCCTTGAATGACCCCTATAGGGCAGCATGTATGTTGCGACACAGGATAATGTATAGTGCACCCTATAGGGATGGCAACCATAAGGTGGCCTACAGGGCGCCCTATGAAGCACCCTCAGAGGCACCTAATGGGTATAGTAAGCTGAGGGTGGTCTTGCCGGCATAGACATATGTACAGTAAATAAAAATAAAGCTGTGGACAGCCCTACCAACAGGCCCCACTGTGGGTTTGAACCCATGACCTCTGGCTGCACAGGCAGTGATGTAACCATTGTGCTACAGCTCCATAGCTGTAAGCAGGCCCCTGGCTGGCTGCAGATAGCCTACACGTCACCGCACAGACAGTCTGCTGGTGTCAACAGGATAGGGTTAGGCCACCCGTACCCATGATGCACTGCACATGCAAATTAGCTGTCCGCAGATGGACACAAGATGGGGAATGCACCCCCACAGCACCTCGGCCCTGTTGGGGGAAGTGACCGGGTGCACCCACACAGCACCTTGGCCTAGTAGGGGGCACTGACCGGGTGTTTTACTGGCACAGAGTAGCCACACACCGTTACATCGTGCGGGTACTGTGCTCACCCTGAGTGTGCAATGAGGTGGCCAGGACCAGGTCAACAACACCTGCCATGGCTGATGGAGGCCAAGCGGGCGTTCCAAAGCAGTGTTAATGTGTAAGATAGCTAGTTTCTGCACAAACACCATGGATATCCCTGTCTGCCGCCATCAGGCACCCCCCCCCCCCCCGTGGCAAACATGGTCTCCATCAAGGGATCCACACTCTACCTCCCTGCAAAGGTGGCAGTAGAGGGCAACATCAACCCCCCCCCCCCCCCGGCAGGCAGCTCCATACACAGCCATAACACAATAGCAGACAGACATAAGCCCAGGGTATGGTAAGCTGCACTCCACCACCAGATATTCCCCTGCAGCAAGCCAACAGCCACTGCAACCTGCAAGTCATTATAGCAAGACATTTACCAGCTACAAACAGTCTGCTGGTTAGTCCATAGTGCATGTTCCCAATGGAGAGGCATGCACCCAGAACTGGGCTGTCTGCATACACAGCAAGCAGATAGATCAGTGACTGGGCCCCAAAGAGAAACCCATATCTATCACATGAGAGAACTACTATACAGCACTATGGGGGGGCCTAGCCATGCTGTGGTCACTGCACAGTCAGGGTGAGCGTGATCCCCCAGAAGGACATGCTTTGGCCACCCTGTCTGTGTAGGTGGTGGCCGGACACTACAATATCCCAGCCAATGTCCCTGCCAGGGCCCTATGCCCAGTGCAGATGCATCCTGGCCACGTCACCCTGCCCTGGCTATACCCATGGTACCTTGCACCTCATTATGCACATTGACTGGCCAATACTGGCAACAGTGCTGGCAGTGCGGGCTGTTGAAGGGGCTTGCAGCCAACACCCACTGTATAGACAGACACACACTTCCACACCTCTGCCATCATGGTGCTACGATTGAGGGGGTAAGTAGCCTTGCCCACCAAACCGGTCCTGAGCACGGCAAGGCATGGATATGGTACGCATTACAGCTGGTGGTCACTCCCCAGGGTGGTAAGCACCGTCAGAGGCCAGGGCTGGAGCATGCCCCGCAAACACCTAACAGATTGTTTGGATGGGGTCAACTAGCAGTATGTACGTAACGTATGGATAACTGCCTGCCTGTGCTCCTAGCAAACGTCTCCGAGCTGTGTACCGTATACCTCAGGTGTAGGGTGACACTGGTAAGTTATGCAAGTGCTCGTTGTGGGTGCTGCATGCACGGTCCAATGTTCTGCCTTTCCAGGAGACATTGGCCAATGGGGCCTGTGGGTGTGGGTGTGTCTGCCCGTGATGGCTGCTGCTTTACGGCACAGATTCCCAACTCGAGTCCAGGTTTGCATCACACTGTTCGGGTTTTCCTGCTATCCCTCATGAATATGCATGGGCTACATCTACATGCCATGGGGGTGGTGCATAGATATACAGCACAGGGATTTGTATGAGTGTCAGCATGGAACCTGACTGGTGTGTGGCCCACCAGGACTGCATTTGGGTGATTCTGCTCTAGGTACTGCCCCTGTTCATGGTGTCTGTGCTCAGTGGGGTAAAAGATAGATGTCTTACCATTGCATATGTCCCCGCCATGAAAGGTGTGTCCTTACTATCACTGTTTAGTTGTGGGAAAAATATGTGGGCAGGATTGGCAGTAGCCCCAGCTGGGCTTTGAACCTGTGACCTTCTGTTCTTGTATGCACTGTCTGTGTGCACTGCACCACTGTGTAGCCACAGATTGGTTGGATTCCCTGGACTGTCCATGACTGTGGATCCGGCAGGACCTGTCTGTTGCAGTGGACTGTGCCAGCCTGCACATGGCTAGGCCTCTGTCTTCTGTGGTTAGCAGCCACTGCCCCCTGCACCACATGTACTTGTCCGCCAACATGCTGGCATGAACTTCTCTCAGAAAAAGCAGTTGACCTGATTGCAATGTGGCAGTATGGGACTGCATTTGGGGGACTTGGCTGTAGGTAATGCCCATTGTTGTGGGGTGTGTGCGGTGTTGGGTAAAATATGGGTGTTTTCCCCATGCATACAGGGGTGTCTGCGCTATCTTTATTTAGTGGTGGGTAAAATATAGGGACTTGGGCTGGCAGGTGCCCCAGCTGGGTTTTGAACCTCTGCCCTCTGGTCCTAGAGGTAATGACTCTGTCCGCTGTACCACACTTTGGCCACAGAGACAGTGCAGCCCCTGGAGGCAGTAAGCCTGGCAGGATGGAGTCACAAACCCTGCTCTACGCAATTCTACTGTGGGCATATGCACCCTGTCTGGTGACAAACGTGCACATAAACCCCGGAACTGACCACGGGAAATGTGGGACAAAATATCACCACGCTGGGCAACAGTGATATTAATGGGCAACCATAGCAAACACTCCCAGGAAAGCTCCATAACGTGGAAATGGTTTTTGGAGGAGTCTCCTCTCAGTAGACCCTTCCAAACTTCATTTCTTTTTTCTGGAGCTTTGCTGGGTGTGATTTCTGTATTTGCCCATCACTATAACTGTTCCCCAGCTGAATTACTATTTGTAATAGTTCTGTTGTGGTCATTTTCTATTTTTATTTTCACTTTTGTGCTGTGCACATGTATCACACTGCTCACGTTTTGCTGGTTTCCCCGGTTTTCCTGTACATTGCTGACGGAAATGGTTTCTCTTCCCTTTAAATGCTTTCTACCGCGAGTGTTTCACTCGCGGTATTTTTTACATGCAAATTCGGGCCCGCTACTGTGCGGGGAGCCTCTCCCCTCCCACTCTCCACCCATTGACCCCGTCCCTCCGCCCCTCCGGAGCCTTCCTCCGCCCTCCTTTCGCCGTTCCACGCCTCTATCGGACATTTGCGGGCCCGCACTTGTACGGGGCCCGTTAGTGAGCCACGTACCTGTGCGGGGGTGACACGCACGTGTGCGGGGCATTTAAACGCGTTTATTCGCGTTTCAGTGCCGCGTTTCCATGCGCTATTTTGCGGCGCGCACATTTGCGGCTTTTAGTAAACATCCCCCTATATTTCTAAATAGCAACAGAGGGGCAAGAGTACCAATGGAGAGGTAACTGTCTATGTATCTACTAGGAAAGGACCACAAACTACTACTACTAATAATAATCATTTGTATAGTGCTACAAGGCACACACAGCGCTGTACATAATGTAAAACACAGCCCCTGCTTATCAGAGCTTATAATCTAATCAAGAGAGAGTGCTCCAGCTTGTGGGAAAAGGCCACAGCTTCCCAAGCAGAAAGTATGGAATATTAACGGTACTTTTTACACTTGTACTCATGGGACAAAGAACAAGTGGGAAGAAGTGGGCAAAACAAAATCAATGCAAAATACATGCAAGCCAGTTAAATGCTGGAAAGCAATGAGCGCAAATACTCGAAGCTTAGCCAACAAAGTTCCAGACCTGGAAGCCCTAATGGTGGAAATGGACTTGGACATTGTGGCCATTACAGAAACATGGTTTAATGAATCACATGATTGGGATATAGCCATAGCTGGCTATAATCTATTCAGAAGAGACAGAGAAAGTGGAAAAGGAGGAGGAGTAGCCTTGTATGTCAAAAGCAATATTAAAGCTTCTCAAATGCAGGAGGCATGGGGAACAGAAGAAGCGCTCTGGATTGTGTTGGAAAAAGGAGATGGCACTGTTGTCCATACTGCTGTAGTCTACAGACCTCCAACTCAAATCGAAGAGATAGATAACAAATTGATTATAGATATTGCCAAGATAGCCACAAAGGGGGAAGTGATCATATTGGGTGACTTTAATCTACCCGAGGTGGACTGGATTACTCCTTTTGCGAATCTGGAAAGAAGCAAAAAAATTGTGGATTCTCTCCAAGATGTATTACTTAGACAAATGGTGATGGAACCAACCAGGGAAAGCTCAATGGTGGATTTAATGTTCACAAACGGTGATAGTGTGTTGAATGTCTGGGTGGGTGCCCTTGTGAGCAGCAGCGATCATCACACGGTGTGGTCTGAGATAAAAGCCAAGGTGCAGTCCAATCATAGCAAGCTCAAAGTCCTAAACTTCAAAAACACTGACTTCAGTAAAATGGCCAAGTACCTGAAGGAGGAGTTGGCAAGGTGGGATAGGATAAGGGAAGTGGAACTGCAATGGGCTAAACTAAAGGTGGCAATAAAAGGGGCAACAAATAAATATGTAAGAAAAATAAATAAAAACAAGAGGAGAAGGAAACCTATTTGGTTTTCCAAAGAAGTGGCCGCTCAAATAAAGGCAAAAAAACACAACTTTCACAAAATTCAAAAGTTTGCAAACAGAGGAAGACAGAAAGGCATACAGGATCAAACTCAAAGAGACAAAAAGAGAAATAAGAAAAGCAAAATCAAAGGCAGAAGAAAAGATGGCTAAAGATGTGAAGTGTGGCGACAAAACTTTCTTCAGGTATATTCGGGAAAGGAGGAAAATCACAGGTGGAATTGCGGAACTCAAAAATGCTGGGAACGGACTCGTGGAAAGTGACATTGAAAAAATGAAATTGCTAAACAAATACTTCTGTTTTTACTAAAGAAAATCCTGGAGAAGGACCACCTGTGACTCCCAAATATAAAAATGGGAATGAAGTAGATACTACACCATTCATAGAAGATGATGTGTTAGAACAACTTGCAAAACTGAAAGTGGACAAGGCCATGGGACAGGATGGATACATCCCAGGATACTGAAAGAGCTCAGAGAGGTTCTTGCAGGGTCGTTAAAGGATGTTTTCAACAGATCCTTGGAAACAGGAGAAGTTCCTCAGGACTGGAGAATGGCTGATGTGGTACCTCTTCACAAAAGTGGTGACAGGGAAGAAGTGACAAACTACAGGCCCATGAGCCTTACCTCGGTGGCGGGAAAAGTAATGGAGGCACTCCTGAAAGAGCGAATAATGGACTTTCTCAAAACCAACAAGTTGCATGATCCGAGGCAACATGGTTTTACCGAAGGACGATCTTGCCAAACAAACCTGATTGAGTTTTTTGACTGGGTGACCAGAGAACTAGATCAGGGGCATGCGATGGATGTCATCTACCTGGATTTCAGCAAAGCCTTTGATACTGTTCCTCATAGGAGGCTTATCAATTAACTCAGTAGTTTGGGGATGGGTCCCAAGGTGGTGAACTAGATCAGAAATTGGTTGACTGACAGACGACAGAAGGTGATAGTAAATGGAGCTCACTCGGATGAAAGGAGGGTGATTAGTGGGGTGCCCCAGGGTTCGGTCCTTGGCCCAGCACTGTTCAATGTATTTGTGAGTGATATTGCTGAAGAACTGAATGAAAAAGTCTGTCTTTTTGCAGATGACATGAAAATTTGCAACAGAGTGGACTCCCTTGAGGGAGCGGTTAACATGAGGAAAGATCTACAAAAGCTGGAAGAATGGTCTAATGCTTGGCAATTAAGATTTAATGCGAAGAAGTGCAGTGTCATGCCCTTGGGAAGCAGAAATCCAAGGGACATGTATGCGATAAGGGGAGAGAGGTTGGTGTGCATGGATCAGGAGAAGGATCTTGGTGTGATTATTTCTGAGGATCTCATGGTGGCAAAACAGTGCAACAAGGAAGTGGCAAAAGCTAGGAGGATGTTGGGCTGCATACAAAGAGGAATTACCAGCAGAAAGGAAGAGGTACTAATGCCACTGTATAAGTCACTGGTGAGGCCCCACTTGGAATACTGTGTTCAGTTTTGGAGACCATATCTTGCAAAGGATGTAAAAAGACTGGAAACTGTTCAGAGGAAGGTGACCAAATTGATTTGGAGCCTGCGTCAGAAGATTTTTGAGAAGAGACTTGAAGACCTAAATATGTACACTCTGGAGGAGAGGAGGGATAGAGGAGATATGATTCAGACCTTTAAATACTTAAAGAGAAATAATGAACAAACAAACCTCTTCCAAAGACGGGGAAGGTGTAAAACTAGAGGGCATAATGTGAAGCTGCAAGGGGGTAAATTGAAAGGAAATGTCAGGAAATACTTTTGCACTGAAAGGGTGGTGGATGCTTGGAGTGCCCTCCCGATGGAAGTGGTGAGAGCAAATACAGTGACAGAATTCAAGATGGCATGGGACAGACACAGTGGATCCCTTTATAGCAAAAAGGATAAAATCAAAATAAACATAACCATCTGATTTCCCAACAAATAGGGGTGTCCTACACGGAGCGGTGGGTTCACCCCTAAACAAAGATATGGGGAGGGGTGGCCTGCACAGAGCGGCAGGTGCATCTACTCTTGCCATCTTACTGGGCAGACTAGATGGACCATACTGGTCTATCTTCCGTCATTTACTATCTTACTATGTTACTATGTAAGTGGGCCCCCAGAAGTATATCACCCCTTTTGGTTAGAGGACATTAGGATGAGATTTGGTAGTTTTGTGACCAGAGCAGTATGCATACTTGTAGGGGTTAAGTGCTTGTAGAGGTAAGCATATTACATACTCTAGGCACTCTATTCAAGTGAAGTCTGAAGGAAGCCCTGAAGAAGTGCTGAGACAGGACCAGAAAGTACCGAGAAGGGCATCTGCACGCGTGAGTTCTTATCTGCAGGGGAATTGTCCTAAAACCTGGGGAAATGGGAGATTGGATTAAACTAATAAATTCCGTGTTTCTTTGAAATTCTGTGTTATTTAAGCAGTTAGTTAGGAAATAGCCTAGTAGCAAATCTTTCTGCTATTCTTTGATCCCTACCCACTAACCTCGGGCTCAGTCTTTGATTAATAGGCTTTTAAGACAATTAAGAGAATGGAAGGAAAATTTTTCACCACAAGGTTTAGTTTAATTGAGGATTTTCATCAGCAAGTGAATAACCCATAACAATAGATTAATTCTGTGTCCTTGAAATTCATCTTGAAGCAAACATAAAATCAATAACATAAAAAATATATTTAACAGACTTAAAGGACTTTATATTAATTTAAGTATCTCTACTCTGTTAGCAACTCTAAATAACTAAACAACTCAACATTATTAAGATGCAGGCAGCGGTCCAGCAGCAATATGGGGGCTATCCAGCCTTTTGCATTGAGTGCCATGTATATGATTATTTCTTATTTGGTGAGAGGTCATGTGTGCCCTTGTTAAATGGAACTCATGGCTCTCAGAGAACATGATTCCACAAGAAGGAAAGGTTAAACAGGTTAGAGCTCTTCAGCTTGGAGAAGAAATGGCTGAAGGTCTTTGAGGGATGTAAACAGGATGGGTTGTCAGGATTTCCCTAATAAATATGCAGGAAACATCCGCATACATGCTAGTTCCATTGTTTGCAGACCTCTCATGAAAACCTGGCTGTTTACAGTCCTCAAGGACTGAACTTATGCACCCCTGAAGTAAAAGAAAGCATTTTTCCACCCAGCACATAGTTCAGCTCTGGAACTTGCTGCCAGAGAATGTGGAAAAAGCAGTTAATGCAGCTGGGTTTAAAAAAGGTTTTGACACATTCCTGGAGGAAAGCTCCAGAAACTGTTTTTAAAACTTGCCACTGCTTATTTCCGGGGGTAAGCAGCATGGAATTTTGCTACCTTTTGTCATACTGCCAGATATTTGTGATTTGAATTCCCCACTGTTGCGAAAAAATAGAGGGCTTGATGTTCCTTTGGTTTACGCAGTATGGCAATTCTTATGTACTTACGATGCTCAAAACAGCATCAGAAGACTTCAAAAAGTAAGATAGGGAAGACAGAGTCTCAGCAAGGACTAACTGTAGAAGAGGTTAAGAGGCAAAGGAGAAGGAGAACAGTGAACTCAAGTACTTTTATAACCATTACTAGCTATAAGATACCACCTTAAAATGGTTCCACTCATACCTAACCTACAGGCAGATACAGGTCAAGGTAGGCCACAACACCTCCCAACCCATAAAGGTCCTCCAAGGAGTGCCTCAAGGATCCGCCCTCTCGGCACTACTGTTTAACATCTACATCCAGCCAATATGCGACATCCTAAAAGCGAACAGCATTCAATGTACAATCTATGCAGATGATATCATGATATACACACCTATCTCAGTTGACAACCCAGACTACTCTAAAATAACAGTCTGCCTCACACAAATGACAAGATGGTGTCAAGACAACAACCTCGCAATCAACTACAGCAAGACGGAGGCACTAATAATCACTCACAACCCAGACTTCATCCACCCACCGGACATCAAGGTACAAAACACAACCATACCAATAAAATCGGAAGTAAAATACCTCGGAGTGACCCTGGACAACGAACTGAATCTCAAGCCTCACGTAAACAAAAAGTCAAGAATGCATACCACAGGATGAGAATCATCAGAAGACCTAAACCCCTCCTTGCCACTGAGCACTTCCATAACGTATGCCAAGGTCTAATAACCCCCTTACTGGACTTCTGCAACCCTATCTACCTTGGACTAGCAAAACAAACACTCAAACCACTTCAACTAGCACAAAACACGGCAGCCCGTATAATATCTGGATCAACAAGACATGAACACATTACTCCTATTCTAAAAGACCTCCACTGGCTCCCAATTAGTTCATGCATCAAATACAAAACAATCATAAACATATTTAAGATCAAACAACACACCTCAGCCAACAGCTTACACACCCTCATACAACCAGACACCAGCACACGCCCAAGAAGAAAAGGAACCTCTAACCGAGTTAACACCCCAAGAGACGTCAGAAAAACACGCAAAGACACCACAGAAAGAGCACTCTCCCTGGCTGCCCCAACAATTTGGAACTCCCTCCCAGATGAGCTGAGATCAACGACGGACCTCAAAGACTTCCGCAAACAGCTGAAGACTACGCTGTTCATAGAACACTATGGACACGTCACTTGATCTAACTACCAGGAACTCCTAACATACCCCCCTCCGACCCCCCTGATAAGAAATTGTATAACGGCACTCGATGAATCTTAATACCCAATGTATAGAATAATGTATTATAGCACATACTGTATCATAGCGCACTATGTACATAGTTCAACTAATCAAACACACTATAACTTCTCACACACAAATCATGATATAGCTTCACTGCATGAAATACACTTTCACCTCTTTTGATTGTTTTGCTGTGATACCGCCTTGATTGTAGGATAAGGCGGTATAGAAATACTGTTAAATAAATAAAATAAATAAATTACAAATTTTATCAGCCTATTAATTTTGCCTGAAGTAAAGACTGTGCATTTGCTTTTGTGGGGATCAATAAATGTCTTTTTATCTAATCAATAATCCTTTTGTCTTTCTAGCCTTTTTATTCTGAGTCTTTGGTAACTGACTCCAATTTAGGCCTTGAGCTCAGTCTCTCCCTATCCACCAGGACCCTTTTATTTGTTTTAGGTGCTCTGTTTTATGTTTTGACCGTTTTCCCTTTTTAAAAAGAGAGGCACCCATTCAAATGTCTTTTGGGTAGCACCTCTGGTACCATCCTCACCCCTTAATGAGAGGCTGGGTAAATAATTTCAGAACTTGGCAAGAAGGCTTTAGGATTTGATTATTCGCCTTTCCAAATCCAAGCTCAAAGCATATTATATACAGGTATAGCCAGCTCCGGCCCCTGTGTTGGTTCAAGATTTTGAAGCCCTAGGCAAAAATTAAGCATTTTGCCCCCCAACCTCAACTGTCAGAATCTATTGTTTAGCTTTGACTGCCCTGCTCTTTGCTGCCCCCCCCCCCCAAGAATCTGTCACGCTAGGCAACAGCCTCGTTTGCCTGATAGTTGGGAAGGCTCTGGGTACAGTACATATTTCCTTGCTCCAGAAGCCTTACAATCTGACAGCTACATTTGCTAATGTATTAATTGCAATATCACATCTTAAATGCATGTTAATATGAGTCATTAGTAAATACATCCAATTGACAAAACAGGGGTCTGACTTGACTCACATTAATGCCCATCAGTAAATCGAGCCCTGAGTTTATACCTGAGGAAATGAAAGATGAAGTGACTTGTCCAAATGCACAAGCTGCATCAATGAGACTGGCAGGATCAGGACCCAGGCTTCCCTGCCTCTCAAGGTCCGCAACAAAGAAGCACACTACCCTCCTTCTTTCATTAGTCATAACGCGACTGGACTTCTGCAATTCTATCTATGCCGGTATTCCTAAATATCAGTTGCATCGCCTACAGTTAATACAAAATACGGCTGCCCGGATGCTTCTCCATGCTTCTCCACGCGATCATGTCACTCCCCTCCTACAGCACCTCCACTGGCTGCCATTACAATTCCGGATCCCTTACAAGGTCCTTACCCTGGTACATCGAGCCATTTACCTCCACAGACCTCAATACCTTTCCGATTTGCTCTCTTTCCATGTCCCCACTCGAAGCCTCCGGTCCATTCATATCAATCGTCTCCACCTTCCAGCCCCCTCCCGTGCACATCTCCAATCCACCTGTAAATCAGCATTTTTCTACCTCGGTCCTTCTCTCTGGAACTCACTACCCACTGCTCTCAGACTGGAAGAATCATACCCCAAGTTTCGGTCCCTTCTCAAAACCCATTTATTCTCCTGTGCCTTTCCTGGATCTAACTACCCTCCCTGACTTTCACCCTCCTCTTTCTTCTGTCCTCTGTCCCTCTTTCTTCTCTCTTAAGTAATTGTAACTTTCTATTTCTGACTTTGATGTTTTATTAATATTGTAAACCGCCCCGATGTAATGGGGGGCGGTATATCAAATGTTTTATAAACAATAAACAATAAACACACACTCTCACAGAACAACAGGAGACCAACAAAAAACAAGGTGTAAATAGAAAAAGTCCTTTTTATTCAAGCAACCGCAACACGACTGCATTTCGGCAAACACCTAGTAGTCTGGGGGAACCTCAAAACCTAAAAAGCATGGCCAACACAATAAACATATTACAAAACATTCAGGAGAAGAGGAAGATCAGAGTTGAAATTGCAAGACTCAAAAGTGCTGAGAATGGATTCGTGGAAAATGATGTTGAAAAAGCAAAAATGCTAAACAAATACTTTTGTTTTTACTAAAAGAAAACCCTGAAGAAGGACCACCTGTGACTGACAAATATACAAATGGAAATGGAGTAGATAATACACCATTCACAGAAGATTATGTGTTTGAAAAGCTTGCAAAACTGAAAGTGGACAAAGCCATGGGACCGGATGGGATACATCCCAGGATACTGAAAGAGCTCAGAGAGGTTCTTGCAGGTCCTTTAAAGGATGTTTTAAATAGATCCTTGAGACAGAAGAAGTTTCACAGGACTGGAAAAGGGCGAATGTGGTACCTCTTCACAAAAGTGGTAATAGGGAAAAAGTGGCAAACTACAGACCAATAAGCCTTACCTCGGAGGTGGGAAAAGTAATGGAGGCGCTCCTGAAAGAGAGAATAGTGGAATTTCTCAAAGCCAATAGGTTGCATGATCCGAGGCAACATGGTTTTACCAAACGACGATCATGGCAAACAAATCTGATTGAGTTCTTTGACTGGGTGACCAGAAAACTAGATCAAGGGCATGCAATGAATATGATCTACCAAGATTTCAGCAAAACCTTGGATACTGTTCCTCATAGGAGGCTTATCAATAAACTGACCAGCCTGGGGATGGGTCGCAAGGTGGTAAACTGAATCAGAAATTGGTTGACTGACAGACGACAGAAGGTGATGGTAAGCGGAACTCACTCAGATGAAAGGAAGATGATTAGTGGTGTGCCCCAGGGATCAGTCCTGGGGTCAGTACTGTTCAATGCATTTGTGAGTCATATTACTGAAAAACTGAATGGAAAAGTCTGTCTTTTTGCAGATGACATGAAAATCTGCAACAGCATGGACTCCCCTGCGGGAGTGGATAACATGAGGAAAGATCTGCAAAAGCTGGAAGAATGGTATAATGCCTGACAGTTAAGATTTAATGTGAAGAAGCTCAGTGTCATGCACTTGGGATGCAGAAATCCAAGGGGATTGTATGAGATAGGGGGCAATAGGTTAGTTTGCACGGACCAGGAGAAGGACCTTGGTGTGATTATTTCTGAGGATCTCAAGGTGGCAAAACAGTGTGACAAGGCAGTGGCAAAAGCCATACAAAGAGGAATTATTGTTTATTGTGTTGGCTATATGTTTTTTTATGTTTTGAGGTCCCCCCTGATGAAGGTGTTTGCCAAAATGTGGCCATGTTGGGGTTGCTTGAATAAAAAGGACTTTTCTCTATTTACACCTTGCTTTTTATTGAGTTCTCTGCCTTTCAATCCACTAAACTAATTCTTTAACGCTACAAATAATAGACTACACTGGTTGGAGACCAAACGTAGGGACAATTTCACTTTTTTGGAAACAAGGTTGATTCTTAGGTTATGGCATCTGCTGCAATTGCTAACGCTGTGAGTGGGACAGGAGATAGAACAGAGCCTGATAAAGGAGAGCATAGGTAGGCTCCATCTTGTGCATGTTTCAAATCTCTTTTTGAGGCTCTTCCCAATATCTTTTGAATGTTTCAAAAACACAGCTTTAACAGCTGATATTATGCAAAAAAAAAAAATAAAATAATAACTGACAGGCAGTACAGCTATCATAACACATATGGGAACTGCTCTCTCTGAAAAACTGCCCAGGATTATCTAAAAAGCCCAATTTAGAATGCCAGCAGGCACTAACTACAGTATTTTACTTCAGTGTAAGAATTTACTGCAAATTGCTATTTATTATCAGAACCACTATAATTTACTTCTCTCTCTACCATCTTTGCTTTTTCTGTTTTTATTTCTTATTCTTTCACCTGTTTTTCCTATCCAATATGAAAGGACTTTGCCTTGTATTGTCTAATGTTTCTATATTCTATTTACTATTTAGGACTTTCACCATATTTCAAATGTTGTGGGTCACTGATGCCATGGTTTTCGCTATGTGAGATAGTGCACCCTCTATACTGGGGTAATTTTATAAGGCCCTCTGGGAACTTGCATAATATCTATGCACACATAGGTGTACTTAATGCCACCCACTGAGGTGGCATTAAGTGCATCTACTCTAACAGCAGCAATTATGGTTAGCAGGAGCTATTAATGCCCATGCTGTGAACTGCTGTCAACCCCCACATTCCGTCCCTGACCTGCTTAGTCCCCATCCCACCCAATGCTACCCAGTTAGTAAATATGCCCCTTTATGTATGAAAATGGCTTCTGCAATCCCCCCAAGGAGGTATGTTGACAGAGTCATTTTAGTGTATGTGTGTCAATATACATCAGTAAACAGGCTCATAAAATTGCAACAGGCATAAAAGTACACGAGATGGAATGTGCACACATGTTTTTCTTGCAGGCATTGTTGGAGGGGTGGTCTGGGCAGAGTACAGTTGGAATCACATTAATCTAAGTGCAGACTTGTCAACTCTTCATGTGGACATATGCTCCTATCATCAAGCTGTTATATTGGCTTCACCTTCAATCTCTGCACAATTACTACAGGATTTGTGCTAGTATTTTATAAAGAGATATAGATGCCTATGTGTCTTTCTAAAATAGGCTGAAAACAGGCACTTTATTACTCTCTTAACCTAGGTGCCCTGTTATGTAATTACCCTCCACCTAATAATAAATGCTGCATACCTCTCCTTTTCTAGAAGGATAAAGTATTTCAATCTGTAACACACAATAATACTAAATTATTGCAGAAACATAGAAAAAGACCACATGGCCTAGCTAGTCTGCCCTTCCATATCAGCTACCACAGTCCACTACAATTATAGCTTGCGGAGTGGAGGAGTAGCCTAGTGGTTAGAGCAACAGCCTACAACCCAAGAAATCTGGGTTCAATTCCCACTGGCACTCCTTGCAGCCCTGGGCAAGATTTAGGTGTCATTGTGAACAAACCCCTCTGCCTGGTGTGCAGCAACAGCAGCCAAGAAAACAAATAGAATGTTAGGTATCATAAGGAAAAGAATGGAGAATAACACAAAGCATAATCATAATGCCTCTGTATTGTTCCATGGTGCAACCACATCTTGAATATTGTGTGCAATTCTGGTCACTGTCTCTTAAAAAAGGATATAGTGTTATTAGAAAAGGTACAGAGAAGAGCCACCAAAATGGTAAAGTGGATGGAAAGATACACCTATGAAGAGAAGCTAAAAAGGTTGGGGCTCTTCAAACTGGAAAAGAGACAGCTGAGGGGAGATATGATAGAGGTCTATAAATTAATGAATGGAGTGGACTGAGTAAATAAAGATCAGTTGTTTACACCATCAAAATATAGAAAGACTAGGGGAGATGCAATGAAGCTACAGTGTAATCTATTTAAGACTAATAAGGGGAAATATTTTTTTACTCAATGTGTAATGAAATTCTGGAATTCGTTACCGGAGGATGTAGTAAAAGCTGTTAGTGTAGCTGGGTTTAAAAAAGGTTTGAACAAGTTCTTGGAGGAAAGGTCCATGAACCATTATTAAAGGGGGCCCAGGAAATCCACTGCTTGCCCCAATACAAGCATTGTGGAACCTGTGTCTTTTGGGGAAACTGCAAGGTACTTGTGCCCTAGATGGCCACTGTTGGAAACAGGATACTAGGCTTGATGGACCAGGTCTGACCCAGTATGTAATATCTTATGTTCTTATATTCTTACTTTACCCTCCATTTCCTCAGAAGAACAGGCCTGACAATCTACTTCCAGTGATATATTGTCAAGAAAACCCAGGGGCTGTTGGATTGCCAGGAGTTAGCATTGACTTAATGGTACTTTTAAAAAAAAAATGTGGAGGGGACGTTTCCAAGATGGCTGAAGCAGCAGTCAGTTTCGTGTGAGTGCGCTGATGGGGAGGAAGCGAAAGGGGAAGTCCGGGCCATTGCCCTCAGAGCCTGCTGACACCTCCACGCCGATTGTAAATCCTGTCTTGGGCCGGTTAGACCCATTTCTTGTGCGCACTGCGTGGGTTTCCGATGTAGTGGGAGGAATCTCGCAGCTAGTAGGTTCGCCGGAGCTGGAGTGCCCGGCGTCTGCGTCGTTATCATCTTTGTTCCCCGCATTGAGTCCGGCGCCAAAACTGCCTCGTAGCCAGCCCTTGCCAGAAGGCCTCCTGGAACTACTTACTCCTCCCTTAGGTGTGGGGGGGCAGTTCCTCACGAGGGCCAGGCCGGGCTGTCTTGGCTGGGTTAGAGAGTGAGCCGTTTGGAGAGCTGGGCTCACAAAGATCTTTGGTGCCGTTTGAGGAAGCACGTCCAGAGAAGGAGTTTCCCTCTTCGGGTGGAGACAGTCCTTCGGCGACTATCGAGCCAGTTATATCACCTGCTGAGTCGGGAGTGTCTTTCTCTTTGCAGAGACCTCAGAACTTTACACTGGAAGCCATTTGGAATGCAATTGTATCCCTGGGTGAGGTTTTGTTGCCTCAAGTTTCTTCTTTGGCTAACAAGGTGAATCTTTCTGTGGGTCTGGTGAATGACTTGGAGAGTAAGGTTTCTACGATTCAAATGGACTGTGTTGATGTACGCAATAAGGTACTGTGTCTTGAGGAACACTCAGATGGACATAGAAAGAACTTTCAGTCCTTACAAATGAAAATTGAAATTTTGGATAATCAATCAAGAGCTAATAATTTGAGAATCCTTAACTTTCCTAAAGTTCCATTGATTTCCCCTAGAGATATGTTTAAAAAGTATTTAGTAGAGATACTGGGGGTATCCCCTGAGTTGGTGCCCCCTTTGGTTAAAATTTATTATTTACCTAAAGCAAAGCGAGTCTCGGCTTTAGGAGGTAACCAAACTCAGGAAAGTATTTTGAATGTCTCTGATATATTAGAAAATTCTGGTTTAGAATCACAGGTGCCTTCAACGCTGTTAATAGCTTTCGCTTTATTGTCTGACAAGGAATGGTTACTGAAATTATTCTTTCAGAAGCGGAAAATTATGTTTCAAGGGCGTTCTGTCCGTATATATCCCGATTTATCAAGGGAAACCCAGAAACGGCGCAGAGAGTTTTTACTGCTCCGGCCTGGGGTTACACAATTGGGAGGGCCCTTTTTTCTTAAGCACCCTTGTAAGTGTCTGGTGAAGTACCAGACGATTTCTTATATTTTTTTTGAGCCCTCCCAATTGCTGGCTTTCATAAATGCCAGACGTCTGGAAGCTTCCATTGACTCATAGGATTGTTGGTCCATTTCATGACTGTATGCTGTTTCTTGATATATTGGGTTTAAATGATATTACTATGTTAATTCCCCCATTATGTGGGCTAGAGAGAGCAGGCGCTCTGTACTTATGTAATTATTTCTTTTGTTAATGTGTCCCATTATTGTGGATGGTTTTCTGATTGCCTTCTCTATTTCTGCAAGAATGGTTTATGTAAACTTTCTTGATTATTTCTTGAAAATTTCATAAATAAAAAAAAATATATATATGGATTGTATTGCATGAGCCTTCCCACATCAGCCTGAACTTTAAGAATTAAAGACCAATAGAACCACAGTGGTAAACTAAGCCCCATGAAACTACATATAAAATGACATTTTAGAAAGGACGTCCAAGTGAAATCTGGGGCGTGAAGGGCAAGACGTCCAAGAAATTGTCAGGAATGTCTAAGTGTCAGCCTGATTGTGGAAACATGGATGTCCCTGAAATGGAAAGCCGCACTGGTGGCTACAGATGCCCCCATTAGAAAAATTGGGGTCGGGAATGTCTATCCTATGCTGAAAGCAAGATATTTTGCATACAGGGATGTGCATCAGCATGACGAACCAAAATCCTAGTTTCCCTTACAGTTTTCATTATCATCATTAGTAATATAGGAGTTATCAGAGTATCTTCTTGTCTATGCCCTCCAGGTGTTGGGATGGGAGTATACATACTTTTCTGAAGCCTATTTGTACCCTGGAGCAGGTATAATCTTAGACGGCTCGGGATGTGCAAAGCGTTTCAAAAATCGGCTGAGGATGTTCAAATTCTTGGACATGCCCCAGACACACCTACACCATGTCCTCGTTTGGCTTTGGACATTCTTGCGCCAGGGACATCCTTAGAACTATGGAGAAAAGTCCTGCACAAAAACACTCACAGCACAAATAAGCAGGTCTTGGTGGGGAGGGAGAGATTTATTTACATTCTCTTATATACCATGCTATTCTGCATCAGTGTGGTTTACATTGAACAAACTGAAATTACATTATAACTTGGAGATAACTATTTTACAGAGAACATGGGCTATGGAGGGTTAAGTGGCTTGCCCAAGACCACAAGGAGCACCTGTGGGACTAGAAACCAAAGTCCTTCTTGCCCAAGGTTGCTGTCCTCTAGTGGGATTTGAACTCCCAACCTTCTGGTCTGAAGTACCTTGCCCCAATCACTAGGCCACTCCTCCACTCCTCTTTGGATTTCTCTGAAGGAAAACATTGTACAAGAGCAAGGAAAAGAGGTGACAGGACCAGCAAGGTCCATAGAAATTACATTTAATGGATAACCCTACTCAAAAAATATGTACAGAGAAAAGGGGTATAAATATAAAAGGCAAGTAATACAGTCCAAATAATAAAGTCCTTTAGGTGCAAAATGTTAATTGGAGCTCATAGACCTCGGCTTTTATGCTCGACCCTGTCCTCCTTTTCATCCTCAATGAATCTCTGATGGCCCCCGATAGGTCCTTTTTCCCTTCAGCACTGTACCTGCAAAAGAACAGTAGATCCTGTATAACCTCTTTTAAGGGCACTGATACAAGTGCTTCAGAGTTCGTGTGTGCCCTAGGATTCCACAGTAGAAATCCTACTCCGTATCTTCAGTGGCCGGCCCTAGGCACTCTTCCCTTGAGTCCTAGGCTTTCTGCACACAAACCCTGATATGGTGTCTCTTTCTTTCTCTTCTAAAGAACGCTGTTAATTTTAACTTAAGCTTAGCTGGTTTTAGTGGCAAAGCTCCTGCGGTGGATACTGTTCTAGCAATCCAAGTTGCACTCCCTGGGCAGTTGCCGTTTTAGCCCCAGGCTCCTTCAGCCTCTTTTCACTTTCCCAGTCTCCTTAAAGCCAGGCAGCATTGGAAGGAAGACCTCAAATTCCTCTTTATACTGCTTTTAATAGTCCCCTTGAAAGGCTACAGAGGAACCACCTCCTACCTTGGCATTGCCACGGAAGAAGAGCCCCCATTACATCACAATCTAAGAAAGAATAGCACTGGAGCAGGGACCATTTGAATAGACGTCACATTTTGGTACCAGGGGAGTGAGTTTTGATTTGAAATGCTGGAGGGTAACAGAGGAAGACAACAGTAAGAGCAGCAGCAACCTGTGCAAGGACTACACATCAAGAGCCACAGAGAAGCAACTTCTGAAGATTTTCTTGGCAGTAAAAGCAATCTTTAATAAATCCTGCATTTGTTATCAGTCTTTACCTTGCATGTTTCTTTTTCACATTAGTCAGATAATTTTAAAAGCTAACCATAACTCTTCAGCTGAATCTCTCAAATAATTCACTGACATTTTACATTTGCCCATCTTTATTTATCTTTATTTTATATTTCCAGACTGCCTGGCCAATGTTACCTGAAGGTAGTTTATAACATTGTTCCAGGTACAATAAGTCATTTTTATTATTTCAGTAAAGCTATAATATGCCTAACTCCAAACATTTATTTTGGCTTGAAGACAGTCAAATATAGTTAACAGTATTTTGCCAGCCTTTTTCAAATAACTGTCTTCAGGAACTGCCCTAAATGGCTAGGTTAATACAAGCGATGTGGAAACCCATAATATGATAGCAGATAAGGACCGTTAGGGCCATCTAATGTGCCCAATTAACTTTCTAGTGCAGTGCCATTGATCCCTAATCCATTTCTGAACTAACACACACTTTTTCATAACTTTAACTCCCCTGTGATTTTTTTTTAAATAATTCCTATTTCTATCTACCCCCAGAAACAATATGTACAGCAGTTATTAATTTGATAAATAGACCCTCTTGAACGCTCAATAATTTTCTTTAACCCACCAGTCATTATACTCTAATGTAATCTGGCACTTATTTAATAAAGCATTTTCTGCCTGCCACTTTAATCAACAAGATTTCTCATTTAATTTTACCTTTATAGATCAATTGTCTTGAAAAATTCCTTTTCTTACTGTGATTGAGAAATCATAGAGTCCTAACTCAGACTAGGTTTTCTGTAAAATAGGTTTTTCCTTTTTGATCATTTTGGATGGAACTATAAAAAACTTTGGAGAGTCTAGAAAAGGAGGGGAGGGGGACCTTGGTGTTTGCTACTGAAGGAGGCAGGAGGGGAAGTCCTTGCTTCCAGGGCCACCTAAAGCTAGACAAGAAAGGAAACTGCTATAGGCCAGTTTGATCTAGACAGTGGAGTAGACACAAAAGAGCCCAGGCCAAGGAGGACCAACATTTTGATATGCCACTAGTTGTGATAAACAGCCTTTCAGAGATACTCTGTGAGGTGAAAAGCTTTTAAAGGATTTTTCCCAGATACATCCCTGAGACTTTGCGCCATTTTTGTGCAAAGTTGCTGTGCCTTCTTGGGTATTTACCAAAAGGTTTGTCTTCCTCACATGCTTAGATTTTGGGATCGTGTCCTTGAGAAACATTTTTGGGTGCCTAACTAGTATCTTACAGAATTGTGGGAGAAGTCTTCTACAACCTAGAAGAAAGAAATACAGAGGAGATAGACGTCTCAATGTGGCAGGCTGAACAGAAACCAGGGCGAGTGGGTAGAATCGCTACCAACTAGATGAGGAGTTAAAGGAAGACCTACTGAGAGGCAATCAAAAGTTATGAAAATAACTTTTTGGTTAAACACTTTGCTAGATACAGTTTAATGATCAATAAATCACATTTTTCTTCCTATTGTTTTCCCAACTGACTATTTTGAATTACATGAGGATTCACCAGTGAGAGAGTTTTTAGAAAAAATACACCACCTGGACTGAATCTATTTTGGCAAAAAAGAGTGAAGAGAATGGTGGATGAGTCCTTTTAGCAAGGCAAAACCTTGAGGATATGCCTCATCCTGTCCACCAGGACCCCAGGGCAAGAGACGGAGCCCATTTCACCCGATCCCATACCACTATGGAGTGGTCCAGATACACCACCCCCGGACCACTATTACATACATAAAATAACTAACAAAATCATACTCTCCCCTTCACTTTCATATTTCTACTACTAAAAACCAACCCAGAAGCTCCCAGGATAAAGTATAAAAACCACTGTTGGACTGGGCCCCATTGCTCAGTCACTGTGGAGTGGGAATCATAGTTCAGATTCCTCATTCATGGGGTCAGTCGTGGCATGAAGACAGAAAGCGCAGGTTCAGAAAAGGAGGGAAGGAGGCCGCCACTAGAATGGTGACCCCTGCCAATTGAGCAGCAGTGCTGAGTGTGTCTCTTGAAGGGCTACCCCTCCAAGTCCAAGGGTGGCCAGGGTCTCTCCGGCATCAGCAGGGCAATTCGCCTAGGAAGGGATGAAGGCAGTAGAAACTGCTGAAAAAAAAATCAAGGGGAAAAAGACGCTACTCTCTGCATACACATTTTCATGAATTTATTAAGTGCCCGATGCAGAGATGCAGATAGCAGGGTTGGACGTCCACCCCCGTTCTGGCCCGGCACTCAATTCTGAGTTCAGTCCTCCTCGCCTGTACTGAGGGGCAGTGCGGGGAATGCTGGATGGGGGTGGGAGGGGGAGTTATGGAGGCAGGGAGTGGGCAGAGTGGGGGCGGGCCTAAACACCCAGACGTACAAGGCCTATTCAGGTCATGACCCTATACATCCAGCGGGGAAGAGATTGAAACCGGCCGGGCAGATGCAGGGGTGTCCCCGTCGCCTGATCCCGGCCCTGGCTGCCCATACCGAGGGTCGGGCAGCGGGGAAGTGAGGGTTTCCTCTGTTGCGGCATTTCTGCACTCCTGCTGGGCATCCCAGTGCCACGGCAATGCAGGAGCATAGGTTGGGTTAGATGGGCTGTAGGAAGGACATCCTGTGCTGCTGAATCGGGGCTAAGCCAGGTTATCTAAGTGCCCGATCCTGCAACCGCGGGACTGTCTAGATCCCGCAGTTACAGAATAGAGTGAAAATTGGGGCCATCCATTTTTTGGATGCCCGGACGGCTCGGACGTTCCCCTGTTGGAATCGGGCTCTAACCCTTTAAATGCATAAACAAAAATAAAAATTCCATTGATACCCCTTGTGGCCTTGGGCCAGTGACTCATCCTTCCATTGCCTTAGATACAAATTTAGTTTGGAAGCCATTCAGGGACAGGGAAATTCCTAGGTGAAAGGCCTGATTTACAAATACAAATAAAATGGATCTTATTCAATAAAAATGTTTATATAGCCACATAAATGGGGAAAGTCCTTTTCCTGAGAAAGGCCCTGCACGACCCTTGATTACCCCAGCTCCCTTTCTTACAGATAGAATGTAGCTGTTGGAATAATGCCTATAGAAGCAAAAAAGCAAGTGAGATTTTGTGGCCCTGCATTTTTTTTTTGTGCCATCAAGTCAGTGTTGACACATAGTGACCCATCTACCTCTGGGTTTCCTTGGCAATGTATCACTGGAAGTAGATTGCCAGCCTTTTCTTCTGAGGCAATGGAGGGTAAAGTGACTTGCCTAAGGTCACAAGGAGTGGTAATTGAACCCTTGATCTTCTGGGTATAAGGCAGTTACTCTAACCACTAGGCTACTCCTCCACTCCAAATACCTTAGATAAATTACATAAATTATATAAAGCTAGTTTATCTATTAAATAATGCAAAATATTACCAAACTGCCTTCCTCTAAAATTGAGTGGAAAAAGCAGAGAGACCAATGCAGCAAACAATGCTATTCTCTTGAGAAGAGTTTTGCTTGAGATTTTCCCATGCTGGTCTCGCTCCTCGATACAGAAAACAAGGAAGGAAACATCCTAAGCAAAATCACTGCACTCAAGTAAAGAACAGTGCTAATGGCATGCAAAGGAATGAATGTTTAATTGCTCCCAAAGTAAAACAACTGCAGAAACTTAGTGCAGTTTTTTATTGTTCTCTTTACGCTGGATCTTTATGCTTGCTCAGGGCCCACAAAGATGCAGCTGGGAATAAAAGGGTTCTCTGAGGTGACGTGCAGCACGTCACCTCAGATGACCCAGACGGTCCCAGATTCCCAATCCACCAGAGGTGGCCCAAGTAGCCACATCCCCTCCCCTGACCTCCAACAATGGGTAGAAGTCTGATGCCACCAGACCCACCCTAATTAGCAGAAAAATCATTTGTGGCCCCTAGCCTCACCCTGATCCTCTCAAAATAAATACTGGTGAACCTAGTGCTTCCTAGACCCTGCATCCCAAGCCTCAAATTAAAAATATCTCAAGGTGATCCCCCTACCCCTCACTAAGGATACCCCAAACCCCTTCCCCCCAGTACCTTGAATGATGAGAGGCAGGAGTTGTCATCTTGTAAAATGGCAGCACTAGACCTTGTGGCTGCTCCCTGTGGGATGGGGGAGTTCAGTCTACCAAATAAGGCAAACTAAGAAGCAACTGTGGCTGCTGCCCCCCCCCCCCCCAAAAAAAAATAATGAAAAGTTACTTGAGATTTCCGGGCAAATAAATCCAAAATTTTGTTTAGGGTTGTTGTTTTTCTAATTTTGTTAACTCTTGTGCCTCTTGGGTTGGAATGCACTGGTCTTCCAGAAGAAGCTATTATGTGGATTAGATCCCATGTTAGTGCATGTTAACTCCATTAATGCACATTATTAGTAACTAAGTCCCATTGAATAACATGCCCTAAAATAACACACATTACAGTGATTTAATGTGTGTTAACAAAAACTCACCTTAGTATATCTCTTGCAGAGCTGGCTCCAGCTAGCCTGTCCTTAGGTGTTTCTTGTATTTCTGATACTATTAGTTCCTGTTTCCTGATTGGCCCAAAGTTTGTCTGGTAAAAACCATGTCTAAGAAACTGAAGTAGAGAAAATGGAAGTGAAATATTTTGTACATATGGCATAATAATTATATTGGTTTTAATTGTATAAATGGTTACTCCTACTACCCCCTACTTAGCACCTATGCCCGATCTGCTAAACGCACTTGGCTTAAATCCTGCTCCCTTTCTGATTTCCTTAACTTTAAATTCATGCTTACTTCTTTCAAGTCTACAATCTCACTTGCTAAGCAAAACTATTTTATTCACCTGACTGACTGGTCTCTAATCCCCATCGTTTCTTCTCTACTCTCAATTATTTTCTTAAGGCTCTTCCTCCTCCAATTCCCCTTCTCTTTCAGCCCAAACCCTCACCGACTATTTCCACAATAAAGTCAAACAGATTATTCTTCAATTCCCTTCTAATTCTTCTTTGACTCCTCTTTCCCCTCTTCAATTTTAACTCTTTCCCACAAATTCCACAACCCTCTCTCCCTTCTCTAGTATCTTTGATGAGGAAACCTCCATTCTTCTTTCATCAGCTAAACCAAATACTTGCTCCTCAGATCCCAACCCCACTAATCTCCTAAACTCCATCTCCTCCATTATCCCTGTCATTTATCAATCTTTCTCTCTCCACTGCCAATTTTCCTACTGCCTATAAGCATGCTTTGATCTCTTCTCTTCTCGAAAAACCCTCTTGATTCTACTGCTCACTCTAATTATCGCCCAATATCTTTTCTCCCCTTTATCTCCAAACTCAGGTGAACGTGCTGTTCTTCATCGCTACTTCGATTTTCTTTCCTCACATTCCCTCATTGATGTTTATCTTTATTTCAACATTTGATATACTGCCCCCCATTACATCGGGGCAGTTTATAATACAAAAAAAAGATATATATGAAAAGGAAATGAAGTTACAATCTTTGTTTAGGAAAGAAAAGAGAAAAGAAAACTTTAAACATTAAATTCAGCAGAGAATAGGAAATAGAAGTTAGGGGGGAAGGTTAAAGGCAGTGGAAAAGAGGTGGGTTTTCAGTAGGGAGTGGAACTTAGGGTAGGACTCCTCCAGTCGAAGGGCGGTGGGCAGAGTTCCACAGGGAGGGACCGAGGTAAAAGAAGGCCGAATGCCTGGTTGATTGGAGATGCGCCTGTGAGGGGGAGGAAAGATATAGGTGATTTATGTGGATAGAGCAGAGGCTGCAGGTAGGTGTATGAAACTTTAATAGATCGGCCAGGTATTGGGGTCTGTGGGAATAGAGAGCATGATGTACCAAAGTAAGAATCTTAAATTGTATCCGAAAATCTAAGGGCAGCCAGTGAAGGTGTTGGAGAATCGGCGTAATGTGATCCCGAGAAGAAGCCAAACTTCTCTCAGTTGATGTACCCCAAGGGTCTGTTCTTGGTCCAATCCTTTTCTCTCTCTATACCCAGCCCCTTGGTGCTCTCATCTCTTCCCATGGCCTTCAGTATCACTTTTAGGCGGATGACTCTCAAGTCTATATATTTTCGCCTGATATTTCTCCTGCACTTCAGACACATATCTTGGCTTGTTTGTCCAACATTGCTGCCTGGATGTCTCAGCATTGTCTGAAGTTGAACATGGCTAAAACTGAGCTTCTTTTTTTCCTCCTAAACCATTCTCCATCTTTCCTCCTTTCTCCATCACTGTTGATAATACTCTTCTTCTTCCAGTTTCCTCTGTTCATAACCTTGGAGTCATTTTTTACTCCTCTCTCTCTTATTTTCCTCACATATTCAACAAATTGCTAAATCCTGTTGTTTCTTTCTCTTAGACATTACCAAGGGTCATCCCTTCCTCTCTGATTACACTAATAAAACTTTTGTTCACTCCTGTCTTGACTGCTGCAACCTCCTCCTTGCTGGTCTTCCCTCTTCAATCTATTCAAAATTCTACTGCGCGGCTGATTCTCTGCCAGCCATGTTACACTTACATTACCCCTCTTTTGAAATCCCTTCACTGGCTCCCTATCTGCTATTTTATTCAGTTCAAGCTACTTATCTTGACCTACAAATGCATGCACTATGCTGCCCCTCCTTACCTTTCCTATCTCCTCTCTCCCTTTACCCCTCCTTGTGATTTCCATTCTTCCTCTGCCTTCCTTCTTTCTATATCTCCCTCTTCTTGTGCCAACTCCAGGCTTCGTTCTTTTCACCTTGCTGCTCCTTTTGCCTGGAACAAGCTGCCCCTGTCTTTACGTCAAATCTCTTCTTTTTCCTTCTTCAAGTCCATGCTCAAGGCTCACATCTTTGAGGCCACCTTTGGTTCATAATCTTTCAGAAAACAGCTAAAAACCATCCTTTTCCAAGAATGCTTCGACACGACTCCCACCAAAAAGTCCACTAACCCCTGACCTCACCAACAATGAACCTCCGACTCAAAACTATACTAACCTGTCTATGTCCAAAGTCTGTCCCATGTCCAAAGTCTGTCCTATGTCAAAATCATCAATGTTGCCTCCTCGGTGATGGCCCCACCCTTATACTTAATTTCCCCACCCCTCTATGTAACACCGCTTTGACCCGGAGAAAGGCGGTATATAAATACCGCCTTATATTCAGCGAAAGAAGAAGAGTGAGTAAAGCCTGTGGGGAAAGGAAGGGCCCGATAGCACGAATGTGTCGAAGGAAAAAGAAAGAATACCGGGAAACCTGAGAAATATGGTCATTGAATGAAAGATTGAATCATCCATTCCAGTCTGGCTTTTGTCCTCTTCATTCCACTGAAACAGCTCTTGCCAAGGGCTCCAGTGCCTTGTCCCTAGCCAAGTCTAAAGGACTTTATTCAATTCTTATCCTTCTTGACTTTCTGCTGCCTTTGATATTGTTGACCACTCTCTCCTCCTCGTCACATTATCCTCTCAGTTTTAGACTCTGTCCTGTCCTGGTTTGCTTCCTATCTCTCTAATCACTCCTTTAGTGTTTGTTCACAAGGTACCTCCTCTTCTGCCAACCTTCTCTCAGTTGATGTACCCCAAGGGTCTGTTCTTGGTCCACTCCTTTTCTCTCTCTATACCCAGCCCCTTGGTGCCCTCATCTCTTCCCATGGCCTTCAGTATCACTTTTAGGCGGATGACTCTCAAGTCTATATATCTTCACCTGATATTTCTCCTGCACTTCAGACACATATCTTGGCTTGTTTGTCCAACATTGCTGCCTGGATGTCTCAGCATTGTCTGAAGTTGAACATGGCTAAAACTGAGCCTCTTTTTTTTCTCCTAAACCATTCTCCATCTTTCCTCCTTTCTCCATCACTGTTGATAATACTCTTCTTCTTCCAGTTTCCTCTGTTCATAACCTTGGAGTCATTTTTTACTCCTCTCTCTTATTTTCCTCACATATTCAACAAATTGCTAAATCCTGTTGTTTCTTTCTCTTAGACATTACCAAGGGTCATCCCTTCCTCTCTGATTACACTAATAAAACTTTTGTTCACTCCTGTCTTGACTGCTGCAACCTCCTCCTTGCTGGTCTTCCCTCTTCAATCTATTCAAAATTCTACTGCGCGGCTGATTCTCTGCCAGCCATGTTACACTTACATTACCCCTCTTTGAAATCCCTTCACTGGCTCCCTATCTGCTATTGTATTCAGTTCAAGCTACTTATCTTGACCTACAAATGCATGCACTATGCTGCCCCTCCTTACCTTTCCTATCTCCTCTCTCCCTTTACCCCTCCTTGTGATTTCCATTCTTCCTCTGCCTTCCTTCTTTCTATGTCTCCCTCTTCTTGCGCCAACTCCAGGCTTCGTTCTTTTCACCTTGCTGCTCCTTTTGCCTGGAACAAGCTGCCCCTGTCTTTACGTCAAATCTCTTCTTTTTCCTTCTTCAAGTCCATGCTCAAGGCTCACATCTTTGAGGCCGCCTTTGGTTCATAATCTCCTTGCCTTGTGTTTCATACCCATATCACCCTTATTTCTTGTATTATATTGTACTGTATGTTTGTCTTCTAGATTGTAAGCTCTATGAGCAGGGACTGTCTACTTGCATGTCTGTACAGCGCTGTGAATGCTTAGTAGTGCTCTATAAATGATTAGTAATAATAAGTTACAGCCTATAATCGATGATTCCTGAACAATCTGGCTTTCAAAAAGGAAAATCATGCACAGGATAAATTATAAATCTTACACATGTTGTGGATTGCTTTCAGAAGGGACTGGTAAGTGAAGTAATATTCATCAAACTCAAAGCAGCATATGATACTGTCAATCACAGAAGCATACTTGTCAAACTTTATAACACGATCAAAGCCTACACTCTAATACAGGCCATTGAATCACTTCTTATGAACCAGTGCTAGATGGACCTTGGTCTGACCCAGTATGGCATATCTTATGTTCTATTCTCTGGAGGATGTAGTAAAGGCTGTTAGTGTAGCTGGGTTTAAAAAAGGTTTGGACAAGTTCCTGGAGGAAAGGTTCATAAACCATTATTAAGAAGAGACCCAGGATATCAATGTTTGACCCAGTACAAGCATTGTGGAACCTGTGTCTTTTGGGGAAACTGCTAGGTACGTATGACCTAGATTAGCCACTGTTGGAAACAGGATACTGGGCTTGATGGACCTTGGTCTGACCCAGTATGGCATATCTTATGTTCTTATGTTCAGTGGTTTTTCATTGAAGTGCAAAGCATGCAAAGTTGACGGAGCATTCAACTCAATGATCTGCCAATGGACAGCATCTTGGTCCCACTTCTAAAATATATATACAAATGATCATACAATACATCCAGAAATGTGCTGTTTCCTGTATGCTAACAACCAAAAAATTACCCCGTCCTATGTTACGTGTTCCACCGCTTTGACCCGGTGAAAAGCGGGATATAAATGCAGTTAAATAAATAAATAAATAAAATAAATAAACCTTAGGGCATCTACAAAAGTGAGGAACTTTGATGACATCAAGATGATGATACAAACTGCCAAGACTGGATTGTCAAAATAATAAGTAGAAAATCATCTTCAAGCCAACCAAGCCAAGACTCCAGACCAGCTTATTCCACCTGTGAAATAATCATACTAACCACCAAATGAATTCCACTTAGGACAGTGTGAAGCTGCAACACTGTAGCAATCCAGTCAACCTTGATGTTACACTGGGCCAAATACTCTCATATAAACTGCATATTCAGAAGCTGAGTGGAAAGGACAATGCCAGAAATAACATCCTGCATAAATTTCAGAACAGCCAATAGGGTGCAAATCTTCAACAGTGATTTCCACTGCCTTGTCACTTTGTTAGTCTGCAGCTAATATGCATGCCTGGTCTGGGGAAGACCATCACACATGAGTAAGATTGACCCAGTGATTAACTAGAGTTGTCGATATATATATAATTGGCTGCCTACTTAAATCAACAAAAACTAAACATATTGGTTGGAATCACTCCACCAAATATCAGATGAGATGTGGCTGGCCAGACTGAATGTACAAAATAGGTTAAGAACAGTTGACACCCATTACATGGACATGTTCAGCCACCAAAATGATAGAAGTCATGCATTTTTTTTACTTTTTTTAAATTGCGCTTTATATTAGAGTCAAAGCAGTTTGCAACTAACGAAGAAATTTTTATAGCAAATGAGCATATTTACATAGAACATTTTGTTTACATTGCATAATGATATAATTATGGCAGAGTAACCATTCTTCCAGGTAAGGAGTGTGACTATATAACATTCACATACAATTCTGGCCACGCCAACAATCAGCTGAAGCGGCCACTCTAGAAATGTGCCACCAACAAGTGTTAAATTATGATGATGTGACAATGAGAACTGACATCACTGAAAGCTTCCTGCCTGGTGTTGGGTTGCCTGGTATATGGTGGGCGAATATGATAAGATGGAGACTGACAATTGGATCAAATGTGACTGTGTACTTATACAGACTATGCAGCATCTGTTACACTACCTGCTGCTTTTGACCCCATGTACAATTGCTGACTTAGCAATGGCTAATTGGTCAGCTCTATGGATGGCACAAAGATCCAGTAACATAATTTGATGCCGCCTTTCAAAAGAAGACTACAAAATGGCATACAACAGCATCAACTAAAATCCATATATACTTAGTATTTTTTATACTTGGGGTTGTTGTTTTATATAAGTCACAGACAGGCACATTTTTTACAGTGTGTTGAGATAGGAATTGAGACTGGTATTTTACAATAGGTTTGCCAAGCATGGAGCCTTTTGTAAAATATCTACAAAGACATCCAACCAGTCTGTGACATTATATGATCTCATAATGTATTCTATCACTCATGCAGATAACATTATGATATACGTACCCTTTTCTACTACCAACACAATACTCAACAATAACAAACTGCTTCAATGCTATTACACACTGGCTATCGGAACATTGACTCAATATCATTCTTAAGAAAACAGAGATCCTCTTTCTTACCAAAAACCAATCCTTTCTCCCCCAACAACACTAAAGGTTGACAACGCCATCCTGGAAGTAAAATCAGAAGGGAGACATCTTGGTATTACAATTAATCAACACCTCTCATTACAACTTGACGAGGCTGGCGGAAGATTAGTCACGCAGCAATGATGCTACAATGTAACCCATTTAAGACTAATAAGAGAAAATATTTTTTCACTGAACACTTAATCAAACTCTGGAATTCGTTACCAGATTATGTAGTAAAAGCTGTTAATGTAACTTGGTTTAAAATAGATTTGGATGAGTTCCTGGAGGAAAGGTCCATAAACTATTATTAAAGAGGACCTTGGAAATCCACTGCTTACCCCAGGGCAAGCATTGAGAACCTTTTTGGGAACCTGCCAGGTACTTGTGAGCTAGATTGGAAAACAGGATACTGGGCTTGATGGACCTTGGTCTGACCTACTATGGCATTTCTTATGTTCTTATGTTCTAACCTCATATGAACAAAGTAACTCAATGTATCTACAATAAAATAAGGATTCTCCAGCACCTATGGCCCCTACGTGAATCACATGACTTTAGAAGGATCTTCCAAGCCATGATACTGTCATATTTCGACTACTATAACACAAGGAATCCCAAAGAACCCCTCATACCCACTACAAATTGCCCAACATGCAGCTGATCGAATCCTCCTAGGTGTGCCCAGGACCAATCATATCACACCCATCCTAAAAGAACTCCACTGGTTACCCCTGCACAACTGAATTAAATATAAAACAGTGACGACTACTTTCAAAATCATCCATCAGTTGTCCTCTCAATATCTACAATCCATACTAAAGAAAACCCTGAAAACCATCAAAGGAGAAGCAATGCAACAAACCTCCTCGCCCTGCCACGTAAATTAGCCTAAAGCAATCAGACAACCTGCACCCGGGCCTTCTCCAAACATGCCTCTCGCCTCCAGAATACCTTACCCAACAACATTAGAGACACCCTTGACCTCGCAACATTCCGAAATTTGCCAAAAACATTTTTGTTCAAGGAACATTTTGAGAGTATTACCTGACTCTGACTTCCCTCTAACCAGATAAAACTTACCCTGAACACACCTGCACATGTGTTCCTTATACCCTTCAACATACCTTCCCACCATCCTTTCTCCCCCCCACCCCCAGCAATGATTAAGTTGTTACTTAGACCTGTTGGTCGGTTCACTATGCTATACTATTTATGTCAATATTTAATCTATTCACTATGTTATGATATTAATATCATGTTACAGTGTTAGCCTGTTCACCATACTATACCATTGATATCAATGGTCAATATGTTTCCTATGTTCTACTATCTGTATAGTTCCATGTAAAGTTGAAATTATGTTCTATGTAAACTGCATGTAAAATGGAAAGCCCATGTTTATTACTTAGACTTGCCCAAATTATGTCCAATCCAAACACCCTTGATATCTCTGGGCCCTAGTGATCCTACATGTGCAAACTGCAGCTTTTGAATGCAAGCTTCTAAAATGATCTCAAAAATAAATTTGTTCTATCAAACATTGGCTTCATACTCAAATATAGTCTATTCAACTAATCATTAGATACGAAGCATCAAAAAGTCAGACTTTACACAATTTTCTAAAATCCATCACTTCTACTTTTGATACCAAATTGCAAGGCAGACAATTTCAACAAATGGAGCCGACATGAAAAAGGTTGCTACTTTTTTCCTCCATTTTTTTTACGTAGCCCAACATTCATCTAGCTCTGGCCACTGCCTTAGAACACTATTCTAAGATTGGAAAACATCAGATATGATCACTTCAAAGGATCTCTCTTGGCTGACAGACAGCAATATTTCATATAAGAACATAAGCAATACTATACTGGATCAGACCAAGGTCCAACAAGCCCAGTATCCTATTTCCAATAGTGGCCAATCCAGGTCACAAGTACCTAGCAGGGTCGCAAAAAGACACACAGATTCCACAATACTTGTACTGGGGCAAGCAGTGGATTTCCCGGGTCCTCTATAATAATGGTTTATGGACCTTTGTTCCAGGAACTTGTCCAAACCTTTTTTAAACCCGGATACACTAACAGCTTTTACTACATTGTCAGGTAACAAACTCCAGAGTTTGCGCGTTGAGTGAAAAACATATTTTCTCTTATTAGTCATTGTAGCTTCATTGCATGTCCCCTAGTGCCCTAGTCTTTCTACTTTTTGATTGCGTAAACAATCAATCTATGTTTATCCATTCCACTCGATTCATTAATTTATGTACCTCGGTCATATCTCCCCCAGTCGTCTCTTTTCCAGGTTGAAAAGCCCTAAACCTTTAAGCCTCTCCTCATAGGGGAATCCTTCTATCCCTTTGACCATTTTGGTGGCTCTTTTCTACCTTTTCTAATTCCACTATATCCTTCTTAAAATATGGTGACCAGAAATGCACACAATATTCAAGGTGAGGTTGCACCATGGAACGATACAGAGGCATTATAATATCCTTTGTTTTACTCCCCATTCCTTTCCTGATGATTCAGAACATTATATTTGCCTTCATGGTCATTGCTACACACTGGGCAGAGGGTTTCAACGTGTTACCCATGATGACACCTAAATCTTTTTACTAGGTGTTGGTTCCTAAGGTGGAATCTTGCATCATGTAACCCTAGTTTGGGTTATTCTTTCCTAGGTGCATAACTTTGAACTTGTCCACATTAAATTTCATCTTGCAATTTTTCACAATCCTCTTGGGTTTTAACAACTTAGAATAATTTTGTGTCATCTGCAAATTTGATTACCTCACTTGCTGTTCCCATTTCAAGGTGATTTATGAATATGTTAAAAAGCAGCGGATCCAGCACAGATCTCTGGGGTACTCCACTTTTCTCCTTTCTCCATTAGGAAAACTGTCCATTTAGCCCTACCCTTTGCTTTCTATCTTTTAACCAATTCCTGATGCATAATAATACACTGCCTCCTATCCCATGACTTTTTAATTTTGCCAAAAGTCTCTTACGAGGGACCTTGTCAAAGGCTTGGAGAAAATCCAGATACACTATATCAATCGGCTCACCTTTGTTTACACCTTCAAAAAACATAACAGATTAGTAAGACAAGACCTTCCTTGGCTAAAGCCATGCTTTCTCCCAATAAACCATGACTATATGTTCAGTAGTTTTGTTCTTTATAATGTTTTCTACCATTTTGCCAGGTACTGGCGTCAGGCTCACCAGTCTGTAGTTTCCCGGATCACCCTTGGAACCCTTTTAAAAATTGGTATTAGAGTGGCCATTCTTCAATCTTCAGATATTACAGATGATTTTAATGATAGTTCACAGATTACTGATAGTACATAATAGGTCTGCAATCTCATATTTCAGTTCTTTCAGCACCCTTGGATGTATACAATCCAGTCCAGGTGATTTGCAACTCTTTATTTTATCAAATAGTAGTAAAACATCATCCCAATTTATCGATATTTCTTTCAATTTTTCCGATGCATCGCCTTTAATTACCATTTCAGTCACGGGTAACTTCCTTACATCTTCTACAATAAAGACTGAAGCAAAGAACTCATTCAGTCTCTCTGCTATGGCCTTGTCCCCTCTTAGTACCCCTTTTACTTCTCTATCATCTAATGGTCCAACTGACTCTCTCATCTTTTTTTTGCTACAAATGTACATAAAGACGTTTTTAAGTGTTTTTGCTTCCAAGGCAAGTTTTTTTTCAAATTCTCTCTTTGCCTGCCTTATCAATGCCTTGCATCTAACTTGCCAGTGCTTATGTTGTTTCCAGTTTTTGTCATTTGACTCCTTTTTCCATTTCCTGAAAGATGCTTTTTTTTGCTACAACAGCTTCTCTAACCACACCTTTAGACCATGCTGGCAGTTTTTTGGACTTCCTTTCACTTTTCTTAAAGCGTGGAATACATCATGTCTGGGCTTACAAGAAAGTATTTTTAAACAATTCTTGATGTAAATCTTTAACTGTTGCAGCTGCTCCTTTTAGTTTTTTCTTAACTATTTTTCTCATTTTATCATAGTCTTCCTTTTGAAAAGTAAGGAAATCCACAGTACAACCTTTTATCTCTTGCACTAGATCTTGTGTTCTACTAAGGATTAGGTACAAAATGGCTTCCCCTTTTGTCGGTTCATGAACCAGCTGCTCCAAGAAGCAGACATTTATTTCATCTAGAAACTTTACCTCCATTCCATATCCTGCCGTCACACTGACCCAGTCGATATCGGGGTAATTGAACCTAGGTATCGCAGCGTCCCATTGGTTGTCCTCCTTCCACCAGGTCTCTGAGATACCAAACATATCTAACCTCAAATTAGTGCTATATGTTCTAACTCTCACATTTTATTTTTTTAGCATTCTAGCATTTGCATACAAATATTTTACAGTTTGTATTTTATTCATATTAATCTGGTTAACAGCCTGTTAAATAAATAAATCAGTAGACAGGGGTAGTTTGAAATCTTTAAGTTCTGTCTGCACTGTACTTAAGGGCATTTGGGTTGCTTTTGTCTTGATTAGAACCTCTCTGTTGATATGCCCTAACTACAATCTTTTGCAAGCATCCTTCAGGGAGACATCTTTCCGAACCAGGTGCTCCTGAGTGACTGTCGGCTATCCCCTATTATCTAGTTTAAAAGCTGCTCTCTCTCCTTTTTAAAGGTTAAAGCCAGCAGCCTGGCTCCTTCCCAGTTAAGGAGGAGCCCATCCCTTCGGTAAAGCCCCTCCTTTCCCCAGAATATTGCCCAGTTCCTAACAAATCCAAAACCCTCATCCTTGCATCATCGTCTCATCCATACACTGAGACTCCGGAGCTCTGCCTGCCTTCTGAGTTCTGCATGTGGAACAGGAAGCATTTCTGAGAATGCTATTTTGGAAGTTCTGGATTTCAACTTCCTACCTAAAAGCCTAAATTTGGCCTTCAGAACCTTCCTACCACATTTTCCTATGTCATTGGTACCAATATGTACCAAGACAGCAAACTCCTCCCCAGCGCTATCTAAAACCTTGTCTAGGTGGCGCGTGAGGTCTGCTACCTTCGTACCAGGCAGGCATGTTACAAGGTAATCCTTACATCCACCAGCCACCCAGCTATGTACATGTCTAATGATCGAATCATCAGCTATAACTACTTACCCTTCCCTCATGGGCACATGGCCCTGGAGAAACCTCCTTGGTGTGAGAGGGTTTTACATCACCTGGAGAAAGGTGCTAGAAATAGGATCACTTCCTGACATTCCAGGGTGATGCTCTCCTGTCACATGACCTCTCTCCTCCATGTCAAAAGGGAGGCTGCCAGACTGGAGATGGGACTTCAGTACTACTTCCCTGTAGATCTCATCTATATACCTCACTGTCTTTCTTATGTCCTCCAAATCTGCTACTCTAGCCTCCAGAGATCGGACTTGTTCTTTGAGAGCAAAGAGCTCCTTTCACCTAGTGCACACGTATGATCCCTCAAAAACTGGGAGAAAATCATACACATGACACTCAATGCAAAAGACTGGAAAGTCCCCATCTCGCTGCAGGACTGTTGTCTGCATCTTAGTTTTAATGTTTTGTTTAGGTATTTAATTGTTTATTTACTTATGTTTGCTGGGGATACTTATACTAATACAACTATGCCTAATACACTAAGGTATTAATTAATCTCGGGTCCTTAATTAATCTATTCCCGATGAGGATAATCAGACGCACCTGAAAATGAATAGGGGCACCTCCTTCCCTTTAATAGGTTTAAGAGCCTATGAAGCTAAGATTATCCCTCAAGTGAGTGGGAGTTGAGGTGGGTTCGAGGGAACAAATACTTAACAAAAGTTGGCTTACCACACAATGCCCTGACCCGTGCTTCTAAGGTAAAGTCTTACCAATTTCCTGGGCGATTCACACAGCCCTTGGTTTGAGGGGACTTTTCAAATTGCCCCTTTGATCTGTCACTTGGCTTTAACACCTATTTCATACAACTTCACGGATCTTTTGCCACCTAATTGGAAGGCCTGTTTGTAGAGGTCACTAGAAACATATGTATTTCTTCCTACCCAGAGACTATTTATTCTACTTGTATGCTAAGCTATATTCTGATTTTATTTAAATAAAAACCTCTCTAGAAACACATTTATTTCAGTGACTATTTACTCTATTTTACTTTCTATATTAAGCTACACTCTGATTTGATTTAAATAAAAAGCTCTCTCGTGGTACTAAGACCCGACTGGCTCAGCAAAAACATGGACTTCAAAAATGCACAGATTTATCTTTAACCCAAAGAGTTCCCTTTTTCCACAAGATTTAGAGTATAGTCCAGAAGATAAAAACTTACAAGTGCAGATCTTTTTCCAGCTGTAGCCCTTTACATTTATGATTCTGTAACCCCCTTGCCTATATGTATTCCCTACAATGATCCTTTTCACTGTATTGCAGACAGTGGCCACACTAATCCAAGTATGTTACAGTCTTTCACCCTCTACACTTGGAGTTTGATTACACAATTCATTTAATGGGATCAGTATACACTGGGAGGCCTTGTCACTTGTACGCCACTCACAACTCTTCCATTCTCAAAACAACTAAGTTCAATCCAAGTTATGTGTTCTGAACCAAAGGGTTTACCTAAACCTTTAGGTCTCTGAAAACAATAGCAAAAATTACAACTGGCATTACATTAGGAACAGAACTATATTACATGCGGTTATCTCCCCCTTTCGTCTCTCAAAATAAGCTTTCTCCTTCTACTTAGTTATAGTTTTAATATTTAACTTTAAGTGCTCTCCTCCTGTTGTGCAGGCTGCCCTGAACATGTGTGCTGATTGTGCTTGATCTCCAGACACTCCTGACCCTTGCACCCCCTTCCCTCAACATGGGAGACACACTTAACAATGGCCATGAATGGTGCTGTCCAAACCATATCACAGAAGTAAGAGGTGGAGCGCACCCCTCACCTTCACCAGAGGCCATGTACGGTGAACAAGAACCCTGGGCACCTCAGGGTGAAGAAGGTTCATATATCTGTCCCCCATGATATCTGATTTCATGCACGGCCCCCTGCATCTCCTGGTGCCATATCTGTACACTATCTCCCATAGTTAGGGATGCAGCACGGATTCTCTGCATGTTTTTCTTTGCTGATATGCATGCCGCTCTGAGCTGTGCAGGCAGTTATGTCTCTACCCATTCAGGCCTCTCTATCCTGAAATGTCCAGTTGCAATTTTCCTGTATGTGTGCTAGGGCACATTGCTTACTGTCCACAAAAGTTTCTTAGTCTACAGCCGCCGCAATACCACATTTGTTGCTTTCAATTTCTTGACATTCATTGCAAGTATGCACACCATGTGCATGCGCTGTGGCCGTGTGTTCCCTACTACTGCACTAGTGATGCTACTAGCAAGGCAGCCGTAGTCTACCACAACTGCTACTCTCTGCTGCGGTAGGAACCCTTGATTTTCACATGTTATCCCCATGCTACCTGCCGCGCTTCATTAAACATGTCCCAAAGTTTATTATTTAAAAGTATGATGCCCAATTTGCATCGTCAAATTTTTAAATAAACTCAGTGGGACGGCAAATAAAAAAAAATTATATGACCAGATTAGAAATAATGGGAGCCATTCTGAATAGCGAACAGCGGAGATGTACGTCCAGTTGAACATACAACCCTCGCTATTCGCTGTTAGCCTATTCTGGCTGCAAAGCTCCCCGCACATACAGGGCCTTTGTATGGGGAGCTCTGGTCAGGGGCGGAAGGGGGCAGCGACAGTGTGGAGAGTGGGCGAGGTGCATAACCCGGACATACAGGGCCTATTCCGGTCAGAGCCCCGAGGTGAAATAAGTCCTAGGGTGGAATAAGTCCTATGATTGACAGAGATCGGGCCAGAGGAAGGTAGACACCGGCCACCCGATCCCAGCCTTGGCATCCCCCTCCGAGAGTTGGGCGATGGGGGAAATGCATTTGCATGCTGTTGGGTCATTCAGCACTCCTGCATAGCGTCCCAGTGCCATGGCGATGAGACACCATGACACTGGGGCTCCAGAAGGAGCATAGTGAGGGATAGTCTGTTAACAAGGCAGACATCCAGCACGGCAGAAATAGGGCCCATCCAGCCCATCTAAGTGCTCGATTCTGCACCCACAGGAATGTCTAGCTCCCGCGGGCGCAGATTTGGGTATATTTCCGGGCCATCCATATTTTGGACATCCGGAAGGGGCCTGATGTCCCCAGATCTGAATTGGCCTCAAAAGAAACAAATGATATACTTGTACAGTATAAACACTTATGAATACTTCACTGATTCCATCTTCAGACAGCACTACAAGCATAAGAAATATAAGAAAAGCCATGCTAAGTTAGATTAACATCTACTGAGCCCAGTATCTTGTGTGGCAGTGGCTAGTCTGAGTCTTAAGTATCTGGCAGATTGTAAAAAGGACATGCAATTTCTCATAACTTATACAAAAGAGATAAGCAATGACTTTCCCAGTCTACCTCGCTAATCATGTTTTATGGCATTTTTCTTCAGGAATTTGTCCAAATGCCTTTTGAATCATGCAATGTTAGTCACCTTGACCACCTCCTCCAGCAACAAAATCTGTAGCTCAAATTATGTGCCACATGAAAAAGAAATGACTGTCTATGATTTATTTTCAGTCTCCTGGTAGATAGTGTATGAAGTGTCCTCTTCTTTAAGGGGTATGTTTACTAAGCTGGCATGGGCTCCTGCAGCTGACTCCGGGCAATAGCTGCAAAAGACCCACAGTATCTGCAGAGGCGTTCCTAGCGTTTCCCCTGCAGACACCACAGAGCCTGCAAAAAGAGCAGCTACTGCGCCATGTGAATGCCCACGGTAGCTGCTCTGATTTGGAATGCCAACTCTGCAGGCAATGTGGAAAATGCAGCTACTGTGGAAAAAGGCCCGTGGTAGCTGCATGTCTCACATGGTAGTTTTCTTTGCAGTGCAACAATCCTGCGTTAGCACCTCAAAGCAGCTAATGCGCTTTAGTAAACATACCCCTTAGTATCACTTGAAAGGTTAAACAATCGCTCCTATATAACTGTTCCACCCCTTACGATTTTACATCTTCTGTCATGGCCCCTCTCAGCTGACTTTTGTAAGCTGAAATGCTCTCACTTGTTTAGCTTTCTTCATAAGGAAAGTGCTCTATCCTCTCTATCACAGTCGTCACCCTTCTCTGAACCTTTTCTAGTTCTGCTATAGCCCTTTTTGAGATGGAGAGACCAGAACTGCACCCAAAATTCAAGATGCGGGATACACCAGGGAGCTATATAGAGGTATAATGGTCTTCTGAGTTTTATTTTCCATCACTTTTTAAATAATTCCTAATATTTCATCTGCTTTTTCGGTAGTTATGACACACTGGGAGGCAAATTTCAGCATTACTGTTCGCAATAGAGGTAATTTTGGAAGCCCTATTAGTGCTCTGGCCATCTGAAAATGGGCATAGAGATGGCTCTAGGGTGATTTTAGAAAACGGGTCTGTGGAAAGCCCCAGCATGGGGACATCCAAGTCTGAATGGGGGGATATGATGGAGCCATGGCTGGGGCATTCCTAGGAATGTGGATGTCCCCACCTGATTTCAGAAAGGCCCTGGATGTCTGGAGTCATATTTAAGGTTATACCTGATCAAGGCACAAGTAAGCATCTGAAAAAAGGTGTTTGTTTTGGCTGAAAAACATCCAGAGGGTGTAGAGAAATTAGCACTCCCATCATCCCCAGTATTCAGCACAATTTCTATGAAAGCAGCAGTGGGAGTTGAATCTTGGCTTCCCTGTTCCTCGCCCACTTCTCCAACCATTAGGCTATTTCTGTATGTCCAGTTACTGAACGACTATTCTATGGATGTCTATGTAGGTGCTCCTGCAGAACTTCATATCGGGCACATCCACGTTTGTGACATCATGTCTGCACCTGGACAAGTCTGCTTTTTCTTCTAGACATTTTGGCTTAGACATCCCAGATTGCACTTTGGCATCCTTTCTAAAATGCCCCCCCCCCCCCCCCCATGACTCCAAGATCTTTCTTAGGTAGTGATTTTTAAATTAGAATCCAGCATTTTGTACCTGTGATTGATATGTCTATTTGTATCAATTTGCACTTGTCCAACTTAAATTTCATTTGCCATTTGGATGCTTAATCTCCTAGCCTCGAAAGATGGAAGGGCAGACTAGGTGGGCCATGTGGTCTTTTTCTGTTGTCATGTTTCTAAGATCCTTCTATAATTCTTCACAAATCCTCTCCTGTTTGTATGGCTTTGAATAATTTTGTGTCATTTAAAAATGTGTCACTATACTTATTGCTCCTTTCTCCAGATCATTATGTTAAATCATTCAGATCCCAGTACAGACCCTTGGAGCACTCCACTATAGAATCTTTTTCCAACTGCAAAACTAACCATTTAGTCATACCTGTTTCCTGTCTTTTGGCAGGGCATTGCCCTTATGGAGGACTTTATTTTTGAAGCAATCAAAGCAAATGATAAGATTAGAATTACATGGGGCCACTCTGGTTGATTATTGCCGAAAAGAAATTATACCCAGGGGCCTTCAAGTATTGAAGGAGCCAAAAATGTTTTTGGATGATGAGAATTTTTTCCAAAATGGAATTGTATATTGAATAAATGTGCTCTGGATTTAATGTTATTAGTTATTGAAACATCTAATTGAAAATGTAGGTAGGTTAAGCAAGAGTTGAAGACAGATTTGAAGAAACTTAAAACGTACGAAAATTTCAATTATCAAGATGTTAAGGTGCAAAAACAGATTGAACAATGTAAGGACGGAATTGCGGCAAAAAAGATAATTGCGATGTTTAGGTCTAGCTGTGCTATCTGTTTTCTGTTACAGGGAGTAAGTGCTGTGCCGTGCTGCTGAAAGCTTCAGTTGATTGCATGAAGGCATTAGATGAACTGTCTATTGAATGAATGAATGACTAAATTAACTTTATTAACTTTTTTAGATTCCTTAAAAGTCAAAAGTTAAAAATAACTATTTATTAAGGTATAAAGCTATCCTTAAATGAATTCACCTATAAGTGCATTCACTCAGCAGTTCCTCACTGCCTTTCCTCTCTTATCTCTCCCTACACCCCTCCTCAGGAACTCCGCTCTTCTACTGCTAACTCCAGACTTCGTTCCTTTCACCTTGCTGCTCCTTATGCTTGGAACAAACTACATATATAGTTTTTGCTTATGGCATTTCCTTGGGTTACCTTTAAGGTTTGAAGTGGGATGAATTGATATGATTGGGTTTTTAATTTTTTTAGTGCCATCAAGTCTGTGCTGACTCCTAGTGACCCAGCTGCCTCTGGGTTTTCTTGGCAATGTATCACCAAAGTAGACTGCCAGGCCTTTTCTTCCAAGGCAATGGAGGGTAAAGTGACTTACCCAAGGATCACAAGGAGTGCCAGTGGGAATCAAATCCTTGATCTTTTGGGTACTAGGCAGTTGCTCTAACCACGAAGCTACTGAGCAATATAAATTAAGAGATTGTTATAAAAATTTGTATGATTTGAGATAATAGGATTAGTGATTTAATGGTGCAAGGGTTTCTTTTTAATTTGGACTTTATAAAATGCCTTCTGAAAACCTAAATACACTATATCAACTGGCTCATATTTATCTACATTTTTTTTACACTTTCCTAAAAAATTGGTAAGACAAGACCTACCTTTGCTAAACCCATGCTGAATCATTCCCATTAAGCCATGACTCTATATACAGTCAGTAAGTTTGCTTTTCAGTATAATTTCTACCATTTTGCCTGATATCAATGTCAAGTTTACTCGTCTATAGTACCCGGATGATTCCTGAAGCCTTTTAAAAATTGGCATTACATTGGCCTCCCTACAAGACCTCAGAACATTTTAAATGATAGCGTAGAGATTACTAATAACATGTTACCAATTTCATGTTTGAGCTCTTTCAGAATTCTGAGATGACTTCCAACCTGCTGATTTGTTACTCTTTAATTCGGCCATTTGCTCTATTACATCTCCCAGATTGATAGCGATTTTCATTAGTTGCTCTAAACCACCAAAGGAGATTTGTGGTTTGACCCCAACATCCTCTGTAAATTCTGAGACAAAGCATTAGTTCAGCTTTTCTGCTAATGCCTTGTCTTCCATGAGAACTCCTTTTACCACTTGGTCATTGAGAGGTCGAATGACTCCCTCACAAGCTTTTGCTTTGAATGCACTTGAAAAAAGTATTTAGTATTAGTTTTTGCCTATACAGCAAGCTTCTTTGCAAAGTCTCTCTTTTAGTCTTCCTTATTATTCTTTTACATTCATCTTGCCAGTGCTTATGCACTTCTCTGTTTTCTTCATTAGGATATGTTTTCCATTTTCTGAAAGATGCCTTTTGGTTCTCACATCCTCTTTCATTTAACCATTCAACCATAGTGGTGTCAAGGGGGTTCTTCTTCAATTGGATGTTGGGGCAGTGTTTGATATGGTTGAACATCGACTGTTGTTAGATTGTCTTGAGGGTGTGGGTGTGGATGTGGGTGTGAGTGTGGGTGGGAGGGTTCATCAGTGGTTCTCATCCTTTTTGAATGGGAGAGAACAGAGTATGAAGTATGCGAAAACGTTGTCAGGTGTTTGGGGGATAATGAGTGGGGTCCTTCAGCGCTCCAGTCTTTCACCAGTTTTGTTTAATATCTACACTGTATGCTGCCATGGTGTTTTTTGATGAGGAATATGGAGTTGCAATTTTATAAGTATGCAGACAATGTTCAAGAATTGTTGCCTTTGTCCCCAAATGAGCTAGATATCTCTGGAAGAATTAAATAATGTATTACTACATTGGAGGATGGATTTGCACAAATGTTTCTTGATATGAATTTGTAGAAGACACAGCTTTTGTGGTTGTCATCTTGCATCACTACTGAGACTTTGTTTATTTGGGGGTTGGGGATGATTTATGGCTTTTCTGGTCTTTATCATATCTTGGGGGTATGGTTCGATAGTTCCTTGACCATGCATGATCGTATTTCAAGGATGATTAGGTTCTTATTTGGGGTTCTACGGATGCTTTGTACATGATGACCTTATCTTTCAGAAGGGTGGTTGGTGCCTGAGACAAGGTCATTGGTTCTTCTAATGTATAGATTATTGTAATTCTCTGTTAGGCTTGTCCATGAAGGAAAAGGCTTGGCTGCAGCAACTGCAAAATATAGCAGCAAAAATTATTAATGGAGTGGGTACATTTGATCATGTTACTCCTGTTTTGAAGGAGCTGTATTGACTACCAGTGTTGTTCAGGCTTCGATACAAATGTTTTGACACTTGTGTCAAATCTGGTGACACTGGTGACATGGCCCCAATTTACTTACGACTTCTGCAATATTATGTACCTGGTCAAGCTCTGAGGTCTGCAGATATGGAGTTATTGGTGGTCCCGGGTTTGTGGGATATTTAGAAGGCAGGTCACTGGCTTCAAGTATGCCAGATGTAGGTTTCTGTGCTTCGGAATTCTCTCCTGCTACAGTTACAAAAGGAGGTTGATTTTAAATTGTTTATGGTTAAGTTGAAAATATATTTATTTATATAGGTTTTATTTGGGAGGGATTGTGAGTGAAGAATTGTTTCTGTATTGATGTACTGTGTACTGCATTTTCGGATGTGCAGTATAGAAGTGTAATGAAATAAATAAACAGACAAACATGCTGGCAGTCATCTGATCTTTTTTCAACCTTTTTTAAAGCATGGAATATATTTTATCTGGGCTCTAAAAAGGTTTTTTAAAATAATGTCCAGGCCTCGCAGACTTTTTACCTTGACAACCACTCTAGTATTTCTAATTCCTCATTTTGTTACAGTCTCCCTTTAATACTAGATGCTTTAGCAGTAGTTTTCTTTAGTGTCCTCCTTCCAATGATTATGACAAATTTATGACATTGTGATCATTACTGTCGAGTGACTGAGCCACCATTACCCCTTGCACTAGGTCCTGCATTCCACTAAGAAGTATATCTAAAGTAAAATAATCTCCCTTCTCTGTGTTCCAGGAATAGGGAGTCATTTGTAGTATCTAGAAAGTTCACGTATCTAGCATGTCCCAATGAGACATTTATTTAATCAGTATTTGGATAATTGAAATCTCCCATTACATGGTGTTACCAAATTTGTTAACCTTCCTAAATTCTGTTATATTTCACCGTCTGTCTTTTCTTCCTGTTTAGGTGGATGGTGGTATTTTATTTATTTATTTATTTAACAGTATTTCTAAACCGCCTTATCTTAATAATCAAGGTGGTATCACAGCAAGCAATCAGGTAAAGTGTGTGCGTTATACATGCAGTGAGGGTGAAACTTAGTAGTGTGAGGGCTGTGTTGGGTGCTTGATATGTTTGAGCTATGTACAAGGTGGGCTATTTACAGTGATATATCCCCACCACTATATTCATCCCCATCACATATGGAATTTCTATCCTTAAAGGTTCCACATGACATTTTGTTTCTTGCAGAATTTTTATCCCGTTTGACTCTATGCCATCCTTTGCATACAGTACCACCCCTCCTCCAATTTGATCCACCTATCATTTCAATATAATCTGTAACTGGGTGTCAAAATTGCATCAGCTGTCCTCTTTCCACCAAGTCACTGAGATACCTATTGTATGTACCTCTTCATTTTGCACCATACATTTTAACTCTCCAATCCTACTGTATGTTTTAGACTTCTCACAAAAAGAAAATGGAAATGGTCCCCACCTATTAATAGTAATGAACAATTTGACAATTGCTTATATATTGAGAAGAGTCAAATACTATGTGACGACATGAAGTACTGTAAAATTATTATTAGATACATGTATAGACAATTTCACAACTATGGTTTTTAAAACTATGGCTTTCTCAGTTAATCTATAAAAATAAGATTCACACCTGCATCCTGGCAGATTAAGTCATGTTTATTTTTGTACAAGTACAGTATGAAGGTTTTACATATCTAGGTCATGCTACATTAGGGACCTTGATACTCATCAGTTTTCAAATTCCTCTTATTGTAGCAGCTGCACTGCCATCTTATTTATTTTAATTTGATGTTTTAGGTGTCAACATCATTTGATATACCACCTACCGTGTCAATGTCTAAGAAGTTTACATTAAAATACAAACCATGGAAGACTCTTAGAAATGAGAAAATACAATAAAATGCAATAAAACCACTGTGGTTAAATTAAGGATAAATAACTAAATGCATTTATTTAAACAGATTTCTATACCACTTTATCCTAAAATCAAAGCAGTATAGAAATTGGTAAACAAAATAATAAGACAGTATCAGCGAGAAACAAAGTTGAGAGAAAAGATTAGGCTTATTCTTGACATGCCCTGGTCCAACCAGCCACAAACACATGCAGCGTCAGGAAGGTTTAAGAGGGAAATTCTGGAGTTTTTAGGAACTACTTTAAATTTTGCATGGGAGGATTCCAAACGGATTCCAAGGGGCACCTTTTGCCACAGATAGGGAGCTATTATCCAAAAAGCTGATTGTCATGCTATTTTCTGACACTGATCATACTTCACCTCAGACATTCATCAAATGAACAATACCAGCCAAAGAGTGGGAGCTGCTTGTCTGCATATTGCGAGTAAACCGAGAGAAACTTAGACAGAGGCTTCACACAGAGTGTTGCAGCTAACTGCTATGCATAAGGCAGTATCCCTTCATATTCCTCTGAGAAAGAACGAGGCCCAGACTGAAATGACTGGACCTGAAGCGGGAGATCAGCAAGCAGCCTGTGCAGTTGGAGTTAAATATTTTACACAAACTGCAGTATCCTAGCATTCAGTAGTATAGCACATTAAGGAGAAAGGATAGGAAATGTAAAACCTCACAGAAACATAAAAATAGAAAATGAAGACAGATAAAGACCATAAATCCTGTCCAGTCTGCTCATTCATGCTAACTACTAAGCTCTACGATCCCTTCCTTTCTCAAAGATTCTCTGTGCTTGTCCCATGCTTCCTTAAATTCAAAGATAGTCCTCGTCTCCACCACCACTAATGGCAGACCATTACATGCATCCACCCCTTCTGTAAAGAAATATTTCCTTAGCTTACTCCTGGAAGTCTATTACCTTTCACCTTCATTCTATGACCTCTTGTTCCAGAAACCCGCCTCTTGTGCATTTATGCCATGGAGGTAATAAAATGTTTCTACCATAATTTTTTTCTCGTGCTTGTCTTCCAAAGTATACAACTTTGACAAAGACCGCTTATTATTTTAGTAGCCACTGTCTCAACTAACTGTTTTGTTTATATTGTTCTGAAAGTGCAGTCTCCAGAATTGTTCACAGTACTCCAAACGAGATCTCACCAGAGACTTAGACCGAGGCACTCTCTTCTCCTTTTTCCTACTGTCTATTCCTCTCTCAAAGCACCCAAGCTTCCTTCAGGCTTTTACTGTCACCTTTTCTACCGGTTTAGTCACCTTAAGATTGTCAGATACGATTAGGGTTGCCAACTTTTTCACCGAGAAAAACCCGACACCTGTGGCTCGCCATGCTCCACCCATTCTCCGCGCCTAGTCCCACCCCTGCCCTGCCCCCAGCCCCACCCACAAAAATTACCAAGGATACGTGTAGGCTAACTTCCTTGGTCAGATAATAATTAAACTGGGAACCCCAAAATCCAAACATGAAATGTACAACACTGGAGAAATAAAACTATAAAGTAATTTCCTCTTGCACCAAACAAAAACGCAAAGATGTTAGCAATACACACTTCCCAGACCAGACATATTCCAGTTAATAAATTCAAAATAAAAAGTATTTTTCTACCTTCTGTTTGGGCATTTTATTTTTCAGTTGCAATTGCTCCAGTCACTTTCTTCTGGTTTCTTCGTGTCTTCTGCTAGCTATCCATTTGTCCTTTCTTCTCTTTTAGATGTTTTCCATTCTCTCTCTATTTCTGCTTTAACATACTGATTGTTTCCCTTTTGCTCTTTCCCCCAATTCTTTCCTTATTCCTTTATCATCCATTTAAATTTCACCCTTCCATTCTCAAGTCCCTCTTACTCTCCCAATACCCAGCCCATCATAGGCTTTTCTTCCACACAAAATATTTTTTCCCCTCTCCATTCTCATTCCCCATCCATTCTAGTCCTCCCCCAAAATCAGTTCCCTTATAGTTCTAGACCTACCCAGCATCCACTCCCTTCTAGTCCCATTCTCCCATGCCCCACATCAGCCCATTTCCAGTCCTATTCCAGCTCTTCATCATCCCATTTCCAGTGCTAGCCCTCACATCACAGGCCATTTCCAGTCCTAGCCCCCCCCCCCCAATCACAACCCATTTCCAGTCCAAGTCCCCCATCACAGCCTATTTCCAGTCCTAGGCCCCACCACCATCACATCCCAGTTGCAGTCCGAGTCCCCCCGCACCATCACAGCCCATTTGCAGTCCTAGCCCCCCCCCCCACCATCACAGCCCCCATTTGAAGTCCTAGCCCCCCTAATCACAGCCTATTTCCAGTCCAAGTTCCCCCTACCCCCCATAGCCCTTTTCCAGTCCAGGTCCCCCTCCCCATCACAACCCATTTCCAGTCCATGTCCTCCCCCCATAGCCCTTTTTCAGTCCTGGTCCCCCCATAACAGCCCATTTCTTTCCAGTACAAGTCCCCCCCCCCCATAGCCCTTTTCAGGTCCAGGTCCTCCCCCCCCCCATCAGAACCCATTTCCAGTCCAAGTCCCCCTCCCCATAGCCCTTTTCCAGTCCAGGTCCCCCCCCCCATCACAGCCCATTTGTAGTCCTAGCCCCTCCCCATCACAGCCCATGCAGTCCTTGGCCTCCCCCCCCCCCCACCCGCACTGCAGCTGTCTGAGGGGCTTTAGAGGGAGCCGGGGAAGCCCGCGCGAGGCCCCGGCTCCCTCTGTACAACCGCCAGCGTGAAGAGCCTTTTCCTTCACGCTGGCGGTTGTTTCTGTAAAGCCACGAATGCTGGGAAAGGTTAAAGGGTATTGCCTTTAACCTTTCCCAGCAATCGCGGCTTTACAGAAACAGCCGCCAGCGTGAAGGAAAAGGATCTTCACGCTGGCGGTTGAACAGAGTGAGCCGGGGCCTCGCGCGAGCTTACCCGACTCCCTCTGAAGCCCTCCGGTGTGTGGGCCGGCCCTGGGTAGTTTTTTTTTTTACTTCAGGTCGGAAGAAAAGCCGGTTTTTTGTTCTGGCCGCTCCCAATCTTGCGGCCAGAGCAAAAAAACGGCTTTTCAAGGTCCGGTTTTACATCTGCGCCGGCAGTCGGCCTGGCCATGGAAAAACCGGCCAGGCCGGCTGAAAACCGGCCAGTTGGCAACCCTAGATACGATCACCCACTCTTCTATACAAACACAGGACCTCAACATTTCTTATTTATTGAGATTGCTTTTCTTATTTTGGTGTGTATAATTACTTGATGCCATTAACCTCTTGTGGATTCAAGGTAGATCTATTCAGAGCAATCTGAAGGGAAGCTGAGGCCTATGTTGGGCAACTTAGAGACACTGTTTGACCCGAACCCCCTTTTTGCTCTTTTTGCTACTGAGTCGGGAAGGTGACTATGGTATTTCTTCAGCAAGCTACCCCCTCCTTTGGTGGTGATGACTTTCCTTTACCTGAGATGATGCTATACTATTAAAAGGGCTCAGTTACCAGAAAGCATTAGGGTAAATCTCATAAGTGTTCTCTCCCTCCATCTGTTAGTTGGATTTACCCCACTTTCTGGACTGTTCTATTAGGACTCAAGGAAAGGAAATTAGAAAGTAAGAACATATTTCACCTTTTAGAATGGCAATACACGTATTCCTTACAAGTTCTACTGGCCAGCATTTAGATCTGCTTAGTCACACACAACACAGGTAACTACTCTTTTGAATCTGGGGCTTGAAGGAATGCTTGAGGAAGGAAATATGCTCACCTCTCCGACTTTCAAAACCACTTCTCTTGGGTAACACTTAGGGACATGTTTACTAAAAGTTAACACATATTAAGTAAAGCTAGTGCTCGTTAAGTGCTGCCACTGTCCTTTCATTTCTATGGGCCATTACAGCACTTAACACACACTAACTTTACTTAACACGCATTAACCTTTGGTAAACATGCTCCCAAGAAGACAATCTCAAATTCGCTGCTCTTGTACATGCAGATTTGCCAAATCCTCCACGTATACACATAAACCATAAGTGGCAGCACATATGCATATAGTATGGGACCAATTTTATTAAAAAGGCATCTATTTTGGGCCACTTTATAAAAGCAGTATTGACACTTATAAACCCGTCCTAGCAGCGGACAAATCCTCAAGCACAAATTTACACTTGTTCCAAAGAAGGTGCAATTTTGTGCATGTTTTTGACTTTTTAAGTTATTAACTACTATTCCCTGTGAAGTTCAATTGGAAACTAAAAAACATATTTGCTGTTCTGAAAAAGATTGAAGGTCTGGCTGTCTGAACAGGCATTTGGCTAGTAAGGCATTAGTTTTTTCTTGGATGATGGACCTTATGGTTACATAGCTTGGGAAGAATTTCAGGGACTATTTTTAATAATTTTTATCATTTTATTTTGATAGAAACTTGCTTTGAGGTAAAATAAAGGAAAGTGAGAAAAGGGAAGACGAAAGCCCTAATTTTCTGTAGATGAGACAGGTCCTCCTACCCTAACACTTAGTTTAATAGGGCAGTACACCTCATCTAGGTGTGGTCCTGGATGATGAGCTTAGCTTCCACAGTCATATCTCCAAAACAGCGAAAGTTAGTTTTTTGCACTGAGAATGGTTCATTCTCCTAGATCCATTCTCAAAGCTAAGGCCTTTTATACACAGGTTCTCACTTTTGTGATACATGAATTGGATTCGACTACTGTAGCTCACTTCTTTTAAGGTCTCAAATCATCCACACTTCAACATTTTCATTTGGTTCAAAACATAGCAGCAAAAATGCAAGGCCGCGGGGCAGGGTCCCGGCGGCCGAGGGTAACCGGGTGCTCGGCTGGTGCGGGGGCCCTGACCCGCGGACGTCATCGGCCGGGGGGCGGGAGCATGATGACGTGGAGGGCGCCGAAAAGATGGTTGGCTCCAGCCGCGCGCGGGAGCGCGGTGGAGTCTGGGAGGCGGGAGGCGTTTGGCCTGCGGGGGGAGGAGCCAGGAGTCGGCAACGGCTGCCGAAGCTCCTGATCCTCCCTGGGGACGAGGCCGGTTTGTGGTGCAGGATCGGGCGGCTCAGCGTGGGCGCCGGTGGGCTACAGGAGCGGACGCGCCGGGCGCAGCAGGGCGCGGGTGAGCGGTGACGAGAGCCAGTGGGCCAGGAGGGTCAGTTCGATGGCACGTGGGTGACCGAGCGCGTGGCGCTGGGGGCGAGGGCCGTCAGAGTGCCGTCGGTGCGGCATAATTGTTAGGCCCCATGTGCGACGGCGTGCCCTACAGGGGAGGCCAGTAGCTACTGTGGCATTAGCGCTTTCATCTTAGCGCTCTAAATGTGCTCCTAATTATTTCAAAAGCGCAGCAAAACGAGACAGGGGCACTTCAATTACTGCGATTTAACTGTGCCCGCACGTGGAGGGTTGTTGGGGATGGTACGGGCTGCGTTCCGGGTTGCTGTGGCGGATGATTCCGATGGGCGCTTGGGGCGGTAAGGGTCCGTTCCTATGGTACTGCTGTTTGCATGGTGGTGCTGTAACCGGGGTTCTATTTTAAAAGATATATATCTATTAAAAAAAAAAAAAAAAACCGCACACCCATCTCACCGGGGGTTTGGGACAAGTTCCAGAAGTTCAGGTTCCTACCCCTTTATTACGAAGGGCACGGATAGCGGGGTCGGCCCGGTTCAGGTCCTGCGGCGCCTGGGTTTTGCGGACCACTGTCGGGTATGGGTGCTCGGCAGTGGTTGCGGGTGGTAGGATGCTGGGCGGGATGGACCTTGGTCTGACCCAGTAGGGCCTATCTTCTGTTCTAAGGTAGGGCGGAGGTGCCCAGATGGGCGCTTGGGGGTGGAGTTAGGGGTTGACGGCGTGCAAAGGTGGGGGGGGCTGTTCTTGGTTGAGGGCATCAGCAGAAGGGGGGAGGGGATGGCCCGGAGCCGGGCATCACCTCTTCATTCTGCATTTCCAAGGCTCATTATCATCATTCTAAAATGCACAGTAAAATTGTAAATACCTCATACTAAGAAATTCTATCCTTTGTATATAGATTCTTATTTATAAATATGTACAAAGTTTCTCTAAGTATAAAAGTTCTTTACAAATATGTACTAAGTTTTTACAAAGTTTTTACAAATATGTACAAAGTTTCCCATGGTTAAATTCCTAGTTGTATTTGCCTGTTATATGTAAACTCATTACAGTCTGTTGCGTGCAATGAGTATTCTGTTTAATGTAAACCGCGCTGACGAAAAAGAGTGCGGTATAAAAGAACTATAAATAAATAAATAAAATAAAATATCTTCTGTTCTACGGTAGGGCAGGGGATCTGGATGGGCGCTTTGGCGTGGCGTTCGGGGTTGATGGAGGGAACTGGTGGGGGGGCGGTTCTTGGTTGGGGGTGTCAGTAAAAGGGGGGAGGATAGATCGAGCGGGTCGGGTAGACCGGCTGAGAGGGCTCAAGGGGTGTGGCATCGGGTGAATGGTGCGGGCTCGTGGGTGGCGGTCCTGGGGTTGGGTGAAGGGGGGCTGCTCTGGGGCTACGGGGGGGGGCTCGGAGACGATGGGACTGTGGGCCGGTTACAGGGAGGCGCTCGGGGGTGGGGGTTCGTCTGCGCCGGCTTCTCGTTGGGGGGGCTAGTAGTGGTTGGTGCGACTCTTCACCGGTTGGGGGGGCGGCTTGGAGGGGGGGGCCTCGGTTCTTGCGGGGGGAGGAGTAATCTCGTAGTGGGGATAAGGTAATTCAGGCCGGGGGGTTGGGGGTTTTAGTTCCCACTGGGGGGCTGTGGCCTGGGAGCCGGTGGGACTGGGGTTTCTTGTCCCATGGCTGTTCTTTGTGGTCTTGGGCTGGCCCCTTAACCCTCCATTGCCCCTTTTTTCCCTGTACGGAGGGGTGTGTGTCTAACATCCCCATGTGTTCCATGTCCCCTCCCCCCACTTGGGTTGTGGCCGCTTTGGTGGGGAGGCGGTATATACATCCCAGTAATAAATGCTATAAACACATCCGGGGGCGGTCTGGTTGCGGGCTGGGCTCCTTCGGGTTTTCGGTGGTCTCCCCATCTTGGGTTTTCTTTGTTTGCTTTGTCTCCACAGGGTCGATATGACCGCTGCCACGGGGGCGGTGGCCAACGGCATGCTGTGAGGTGCAGGTGGCCGACTGCGAGCGGTAAGCACGAGACCGGCTGCAGTGGCCATCCGAGGATGGTGGACGCTTGCGGCCTTTGCCATCGATGGCCAGGTGGCTGAGACAGGGACTGCAGGTGAGTTGCAGGCGGACCGGGGGGGGGTGGGCGTAGGGGATCGCGGGGTGGAGCCGGGCTATACGCGTGGTGGAATTGGGGTTGTAGGTCGGGGTGGCTCCCCTGTGTGCGGTCATTCCCCGCGGCATGCGCCGCCTATTCGCACGGGAGGTCCCCTTCCCAGTTCGTTCTGGGGATTACGGAGGTGGCTTTGACAGGATCAGCGTCTCGGGGAGGGGGTATTTAGGGGGGCGGGGGGGGTTCCCGGATGGTTTTGGAGTCCAGTGTATGGCAGTCATGGGAGCGGCACAGCTACGAGGTCCTTGTGTTCTGCCTTTCCGCGTTGGGTCGGGTATGCATGGGAGGTCTTCCGTCTAAAAAAAAACCAAAAAAAACAAAAACGCAAAAACGAACCCGATAATGCCAACGACGAATCGCGACTGTTGGCGTTTCCTGAATGGTCGGTAAGGTGGGGCATGCCAGTAATGCTCACATCCCGTGGGGCAGGCCGCGGTCGTGCTGTTTGGGGATTGGTCGGTTCTGTTGGTTGTCCGGGTGGGGCGCAGCTGGCACGGGGGTTGCGGAATCAGTTTGCCTTGAGGTCCATGTCGTGGGCTCTGCGGCACGGGGCTGTTTTGTGCGGATGTGCATGGCAATAGACTGTTCAGCTTCGGTGGCGTCCTTGCGGTTGGTGTACTTACGGGTTAGCTTTGGGCGCGGCAGGTCGGTGAGGCACTTGACTTGCAGCATGACCTGCGTAAGGACCCACAGTTGTGTTGAGTAGGGCTTGGGGGTGGGGGGGTTCTGGCAGGTTTGGAGGGTCCGGGCCACACCTCTGCTTGCGCGGCTTAAGCGGGGACTTCGCTGTGGGGGGTGGCGTTTTCCTCGGGGAGTAGGGGTCGAGTAGGGAATGGGTGCTGGCGTGCAGTACCATCAGGGGGTGTTAGGAGCTATTTAATTGTGGGGTACGGCAGAGGACCCAGTGTTGGGGCTTACCTCTTAGGCCGGGAGCTTACGTTCACGGAGCTGGGGACTGTCTCCCTTTGGGGGGGAAGGTCGTGATGGCAGGGGCCGGTAGCGACTGGGGCGGGCTTCTCCGTAATTTGCGTTACCAATCTTCCCGGCCCCTGCTGGCGGGGTTGCCGAGGTAGTGGGCGGTGTCAACTCCAGGGGAGCGGAGACTGCACCGAGGTCTGTCGGATTCATGGGCCGGCATGTGGCTTTGGGGGTCGGTGATGGCTGGGGGAGAATTTCGCGGGCATGATGGCTATTTAGACATGGGTACGACCGCTATTTAGGCTGTGGCCGCCAGTCATCGGCCCGGGTATTCCGTCAGGGGCTGTGTGGCATGTGGACAGCTCATGGCAGGTTTGGCTGAACTCCGCCTTAGGCCTTAAGTGAGTTGTCGCCAAAGGGGGGCTGGCGAGTCGAGCGCAGCCGCGAGCAGGGTGGGGTGGGGGACGCTGCATCAATCGGCAGCGGCGTGCAGCGGTGTGAGCACGTGGCGGCCGGATGTGGGGCATCGGTCTTGCGTGGCCCCGCTGGTTCTCACGGGGTGGTGGACGAGCTTTCATGTCCCCGATGAAGGACGGGGGCGGTGCAGACGGGTTAGGAGGTCCTGCATGAAGCCGCAAGAGGAATGCATTCCGGCTGGAGAGGGGGGGGGTTTCGGGCTCAGGGCCTCTGGGTGCCGGGTGGCGGTTCCGCGTGGGGGCTACCGGGGACTTGCTGCTCTGGGTGGCGAAAGGAGGATGTCAGGTCTGCTGCCTCCTTCTTCCGGTTAACGGGGACTTGCTGCTCTGCTTCTCCGGGCAGCCTGTGCAAGTCTGCGGCCTCCCGTCCGGGCCAGGATGCCTGGTATAATGCGGGGCATTCTATCTGGGTGGGGCTGTGGCGAGCTCCGGCGGAGCTGGTGTGGGTTGTGGTCTATCGTGGACGCCGTAGGCAGTGCGTTGGCGGGGTTGCGGTTGTTGCAGCACCTTCATCCAGCTTTGGGGAGGCGACTCGTGGGGGGTCGGGGCGGGGTCGCCGAGCGAAGAGTTTTCAGCAACGGCGGAGGAGGTGCACGGGTTTCTGGTTGGTTTCGGCTTCCGGGAGGTGAGGGTCACGTGATTTTCGCTGTCCGCTGGCGGCGGGACTGGTTGCCTCGGGTCCTTTGGCCATGGGTCATTCCCTCGTTCGGGAGAGTCTGTGTGGATGGTCTGGCCCCCTCGGATCTTGATCTGGCGGGGACATCATTTTATGGCAGGGGAGCGTGGTCGCAGTTGGCTGCAGCATATACCTTTGCTGGGGCGCCATGGCGTACGCCGCTTTTGCTCCGGTTATGTGTTGGAGGGGGCGCCGACAGGGTCCCGGGGTGGCCTTCGGCTGTGGTCGGGGATCAAGTCATGGTCTGCGGGCTTATCAAAAAACAAACAAAAAATAAATAAATAAAATAAATAAGGAACGCGGGGGGGGGGGGGGTGAGACTCGGCAGGGTGAAGCGGGCACTGGTTAATCTGGCATTCCTGAGGGGAGCGTAAGGTTGTCGGGGTGGGGGAGTATTTCTCCTCTGGGGTGTCGGAGTGCTTCGCTACCACTGGGCGGTGGGCTTGGTATGTGTGGTTCGGCAGGAGGTGCAACTGGTCGCAGCTTGATTTTGGGGGGGGGCGGCTTCGGGACATTAATGTCGCCAGTGCTGGTGGAGGGATCTCGGAGGTGTCCGGGATCCGGAGCTCTAGGCCGCACTGGGGCCAGGGCGGGCGCCTTCGACCTGACATTAATGTCCTCTGTGCCGGTGGCGGGATCCCGGAGGTCCGGGGTCCGGAGCCTTAGGCTATACTTGGGCCGTGGGGCGGGGTGCCCCCGACCCGGACATCCCCTGGCTGACTTTTGCTAATTCATGGCGAGGTCGGGGAAAGGGGATTAGGAAGATTGCGGTTGGCATGACCGCGGCAGCAGCGGAGGCGGGGTCACCTTGCTAAGGGCATGGCTGGTGAGGCATTGCTCCGCTGCGGGTCACCTTGCTATAATGGCTGGTGAGGTATTACTCCAAGGTTTATATTGTTAAGAGGATTATTTTGAACTGTAATGTTCGGTATATTATAAAGTTAATAAAGCTGCGACCGGTGTTTTCCCAAGAATGGTGTATGTGCGTATTCTGTGGGAAAGGGGAGAGGGACTGAAATGGGGGTGGGGGTGGGGGGTGGAAGGTTAGAGGGGCCCAGAGCACCGTGTCCGAGCTGCCTCGGTTAATGCAAGGCCGCGGGGCAGGGTCCCGGCGGCCGAGGGTAACCGGGTGCTCGGCTGGTGCGGGGGCCCTGACCCGCGGACGTCATCGGCCGGGGGGCGGGAGCATGATGACGTGGAGGGCACCGAAAAGATGGTTGGCTCCAGCCGCGCGCGGGAGCGCGGTGGAGTCTGGGAGGCGGGAGGCGTGTGGCCTGCGGGGGGAGGAGCCAGGAGTCGGCAAAGGCTGCCGAAGCTCCTGCTCCTCCCTGGGGACGAGGCCGGTTTCCCTCCCTCCCTCCCTATGTTAGCGATGTGGGGTGGGGGTTGAAGGGGTGTCGCAGCTGGAGGGGGGCGGGATCCTGGAGGTCCGGGGTCCGGAGCCTTAGGCTATACTTGGGCCGTGGGGCGGGGTGCCCCCGACCCGGACATCCCCTGGCTGACTTTTGCTAATTCATGGCGAGGTCGGGGAAAGGGGATTAGGAAGATTGCGGTTGGCATGACCGCGGCAGCAGCGGAGGCGGGGTCACCTTGCTAAGGGCATGGCTGGTGAGGCATTGCTCCGCTGCGGGTCACCTTGCTATAATGGCTGGTGAGGTATTACTCCGAGGTTTATATTGTTAAGAGGATTATTTTGAACTGTAATGTTCGGTATATTATAAAGTTAATAAAGCTGCGACCGGTGTTTTCCCAAGAATGGTGTATGTGTGTATTCTGTGGGAAAGGGGAGTGGGACTGAAATGGGGGTGGGGGTGGGGGGTGGAAGGTTAGAGGGGCCCGAAGCACCGTGTCCGAGCTACCTCGGTTACTAATAATGGGTAATCCTTGCTATGATTGTTACCTCACTACTGAAGGCTGAACACTGGCTGCTAGTTCCCTAGAGAATCTTTTACATGCTTCTTATCATGGACCATTGGATTTTCTACACAGGACTTCCTCTCTTTGTATCTAGTCGTCTTATTCTCTATATTCCATTCAGCAAAATTTGTTGTAGTTCATTGACATTTCAAGTTCTCACTAGTGAAAAAGGTGTCAGATACAAAATTATTTTGTTATTTTCCTGCAGGTTTATGTGAAAACCTTTCAGAGTGCATCCCTCTATCTCTGTTAATTCTTGGATTCACCTGCAGAGAGAAGGTATAGGATCAAAGTGTTTTGTTTTTATCTTTCTGCAACTTACTTCTGCCTGTCACAGTTAATCCTGCAGCTTCTGCCTTGTAACCTTGTGAGTCATGATAGAATCAGAGTGGAAGTAAATTATAGGATTCATTTCACAAACAGATTAGTTAGATTAGGAAAATTCTGGTCTGATTTCCTTATGGAATAAAACTCTACATAATTAAAGGTTTTTGGCAAAACAGCCAGTTCTTCAATCCAGAAGAGAACAGACAATGAAGAAAGATGACCCTTGGTGACCAAAGGTGCCCTGGACATTTTCTTGTGACTACATGAGATGTCCAGGCCAGAAGGGAGAGAGAACCATACATAGAATAGCTAAGTAAAAGGGAAAAGAATTAGCTTAACCTATAGTGAACTTTCTTACTGTGATTATACAATTTTGTCATTTTCCTAAGCTTTCTAAGCTGGAGCATTTTACATACTGTGAAGAAAAGAGATTATGATCTATCCAAAGTGCATCTAAGTCCCAGCCTTTATGGTGCTCATATTTTCCTTTGCTTCCATTCACGCATAGAGTTTAGCTTTATTCAGAACTTGCACCAACAATACTGCAGTATCCTTATAAATAATTTCCCATTACATAGGGAACCCGATTTAGAATGAAAGCATACAGCATTAAAACAATTCATAATACCCAGTCACAAAACAGTAAACCAGTGCAACGCAATGCATATCTCCATTCAGAAACAGCATATAACAGGGTAGGGGAAAGGTCTCACCTTCTGTAGGCCAAAAACAATGAGCTTGGTCAGTGGGGTCACAATAGTATACATGCTAAAAAGTTAACACCTAGTGTGAGGCAGTTATTAAATTTTAGGCTTAGCAGACAAGCCCTTAATAGCACGTGGAAGCAAATATGCTACAGTATTTTCTGTGCATCTACTAAAGAGTAATTTACATGAGACCTAGTGAAATGGCAGCAAATAAAGACCAGCATGGTCCATCTAGTCTACCCAGTAAGATGGCTAGAGTTGTAGAGCTGTACCTGCCACTCTGTGCAGGTTACCCCCCCCCCCCCCCGCCGCCCTCTATGCCTGTGTTTAAGGTTGTACCTGCCGTTCTAGGCAGATTACCCCTATTTATGAAGTTATTTACATTTGCTTTGATTCCATCCTCTTGCTATATAGTGATCCTCCGTGTCTGTCCCATGCCTTTTTGAATTCCATCACTGTTTTTGCTCCCACCATCTCATTCAGAAAGGCATTCTGGGTATCTACCATTGTTTCCATGAAAAAGTATTTCCTGATGTTGCTTTTAAGTTTACCTCCTTGCAGATTCATTTCATGTACTCTAGTTCTACAGCTTCCTCGTCTTTGAAAAAGATTTGTTTGTTCATTAATATCCTGTAAGTATTTCAAGGTCTATATCATATCCCCCCCTCCACCTCTCCTCTCCTCTGGGGTATACATATTTAGGTCTTCAAGTACCATTTTCCTCTGAACCATATCTAGTCTTTTTATATCCTTTGTAAGGTATGGTCTCCAAAACTGAACACAGTACTCCAAGTGAGGCCTCACCAATGACTAGCACACAGTACAAAAACGTAGGCAGGTGTAATTTCTCACCAATACTTTATTAATCCATACTTATTAGGGAGACCAGACCCGACACAGGCCGTGTTTCGAAAACCTCTTCTTCAGGGGTAGGCTCACCTTATGCTAAAAACACATCATAAATAGTAAAATGATTGAAACACAAATATAAAAAAACTCTCATAAATAAAAAGACTGTAAGAATGCGAAAAACCAAATAAATAAATGTATAAAAAGGATACAAATATAATATACATAATCCATAGACAAAACTTGTTATAATATGTATATAACCATATAAAAACATGAATGCTTAAATCATAAACATGTTGAACGATGTTAAAACAAAACTCCCTTTAAAACAAAACTCAGCATATATAAAAATATATAAGAAAAGAATCAATAAAAAACAATAACATGCAGATATTAACTGAAAACTGATATGTAAAATGAAAATAAAAACAATAAATAAATAAATAACATGTTGCAAACACCATGACTACAATAATAATAAAATCATAAAATGCAAAAAATTGCAAAGCAAACAATATGGAGAAGTACAAGAGAGATGAGGATCATGAACCAAAAGATACCAAAACAGATCTAGGAGCAGGAGTGAAGATACTGTTACCTTAGGAGCTGGATAAAAATGCGTCAATAAAAACTAATTGTTTCACTAAAAGTGAAACAAACTTTCGTAACTGTAAAATAAATAAAAGAAGAATAATATTAGAAAACTGATAATAAGAATAAAATGAATTTTATCAAAATTAATATGATTCTTTTAAGACTCAAAACCAACCCTGATATAAAAACATACCAGACTGTCGTGTTATGGAGGGGCACCAACCGTGAAGGTGAAAATGAAACAGAAATGGATAAAAGAAAACCGCCCAGATGTCAACTAAGGCAAAATAACATGTAGGCATTGCATAATTATACAAACCAGGCATCACAAAAACGTTCCAAGGACTAAACCCAAAGAAAAAGGGGAGAAACAAAAAAAGGGCGTTTGTATATAGAGCCAAAAAAAGGGGCCCCGGCTATTAATGAAATAGAGAAAACGATGTTTTGCTAATTAGATGTATTTTTGGCGGCTAAATTCAACCACACAGCACACGCTGTGTTTCCTTAATCCTTTCACAGAGTGATGGTTGATCTTCGGTTGTGAACCATAAAAAATCAATAAAAAGGCCATTGAATGGTAACATATCATACAATCCGTCTATGAACAAATTAAAAATGCCATACCAAAAAATAAACACTACTGCAGACACCGCAGTGTCCCAATGAAGTGAACAACCATACTGGCATCCAGCCATATCTAAAAAGTGAATGTGTGGCTCAAATCATCGCTCAAAATCACATAAATCTGTCTTAGGACTGTTAAAAGAAACCATATAAAACAGTGACCAATGTCTTTAAAGAATTAGGTAAACCCGTGAAAACTTGATTAACCCTACCAGAGGGTACCCACAAATGCAGGCGTCACAGTGTCACACTGAAAAACTGCCGCACCGGTACTTCGCCATGCTTTAAAACTAAACATGTGAGCCCAAAAGATATCATAAAATCTCCCGAATCAAGCCTAAAAAGCGCCCGTGGCTATTGAAAAGTAAAAACCTGTTAAGGAAAACTTACATATACATAAACCGCCACTGCTTCTAAAATCAGGGGGGCAGTCAATATTGTCGGCATTGAAAACGCAGTATTTGAACCAGACACCAACGCATGCGCATAGGCCCAAAAAGATGCGGGATGACAGCCAAATGAACCTAAATGTATGAGCACAAGTGTTACAAACTAATGATAATATTATGAATGATCATGAATAAATAAAAAACGAAAGAGTGAATAAAAGTAAATAAACAAGTAAAAACTAAAATAGGGGATACATTAAAACCCGCGCTTATATTTAAAAGTAACACAACTCATTGTGGGAAAAATAGGGCCACCTCTGGTATAAATGAAAGCTGAACCTATAAAGGAAAAATTAATCAATCATATACCCTGATAAAACGCCACCATTAATGTAATGATGATCACACGTATAAAATAAGCACCAGAACGGGCGCATCCTTAAAATAACAATAAAACCAAACCGAGATGAAAAAGTCAAACAATTATCCAAATGAACAAACAAAACACCGACCTCTATAATCAAACACTACTTTAAAGCCGATTGCAAACCTTGTATAAATAAATAGACAAATTAATTTAATAAATAACTAGAATAAAATAATTAAATCAATAAATACCCACCCTAAAAGAGAGTCAAAATACCATACATATAGGCAACATGTAAACGATGTCATCAAAACAGAAAAAATCCTTACAAGAAAACGGAAAAATCACGCTCAGAGTTCAGACCATGTGGTGTGAGCGTGTTAAGAGCAAAAATGTATGTCTGCTCCAACCGAAGAATGGTCTTCTCAATATTTCCGCCCCTCCAATTCAATTTCACTTTTTTAATAACACAAAATCTCAAATCTGATATTTTATGTGCCCTATCTATCCAGTGTTGCACCAGGGGTTTGTCTAACAATCGCCTCTTGATGCAACTCTTGTGTTCAACTATACGCACACGAATGCTCCGTATAGTTTTGCCAACATACAGAAGGTTGCATGGACATTGTATAATGTAAATAACGCGTGTAGTGTTACAATTTGAAAAAATCGTCAATATGAAATGTTTGCAGTGTCACTGGATGTATAAAAATTTTCCTTATAGGTAACACATTCAAACAAACAGAACAGTGACCACACTGATATTGTCCTTTGTGTACTGAAAGAGGTTTTTTCTCACTAAAAGCAGAGGGCACCAATAGATTACGGAGGTTGATGTTGCGTTTATGGGCAATCATGAATTAAGTATCTTTAAAACCAGGAACTGCCTGGATCAAATGCCATTCTTTTTTAAGAATGGTTGCTATCCGTTGGGACTGTAAGGAATACAATAATGGACAAACTATTTTTTCTTTTTCATTGTTGTTGTCATGTATTTTATCTGCCATCTTTCGTGAATAATCGCGGGCTCTAGAGTAGGCTTTATTAATATATTGCTGAGGATATTGGCGTGCTTCAAATCTTTTCTTTAAGTCTTTAAGTCTTTAGCTTGCAGTTCAAATTCAGCATCGGTGGTACAGTTTCTCCTAACCCTGAGAAACTGTCCGACAGGTAAATTATTTTTTAATGCAGGATTATGGAAACTTTGGTAATGGAGCAATTGATTTCTGTCGGTTGGTTTCCTATACAGTTTGGTAATAAATCCGTTCCCTTCTTTTTTAATCACTAAGTCTAAATATGGAATTTGCACCGGATCATAGGTAATTTGAAACCGTAAATTTTTATCTAAGTCATTGATCCATGCATTGAATGCAGATAGATCCTCCATGGAACCATCCCATATAATAAAGATGTCGTCAATGTACCTTATCCACAATTTGACTTTGGATTTGAAAGGATGAACCTTAAAAAAGGTGTTATCAAATTTATACATATATAGGTTGGCAATGTCTGGTGCCATAGCTGAACCCATGGCCACCCCCTTGATTTGCTGATAATATATATCTCTAAAACAAAAGAAATTTTTACATAAAGCAATCTCTGCCAATATTAAAAGAAAAGAAGTTGAAATCCGTGTGTGTTCTTTCCTACCTACTAAATATTCTTCAATGATACTAAGAGCCTCAAACTGTGGAACGTTGATATATAAGGCCTCAACATCTAAAGTCACCAATAGGACTTCTGAGCCCAAATCTTTGAATGTTGAAAGGATGTCGATAACATGTGATGAATCACGGACGTAGGACCACATATTTGTAATGTGGGGCCTCAAAAGGATGTCCATCAGTTGAGAGATAGGTTCCAAGAATGACCCAATTGCTGATACAATTGGTCTCCCTGGAGGGTCAATGAGGGACTTATGGATCTTAGGGATCACATAAATAGTAGGCATAACTGGTTTCTCAACAATCAAAAATTCTTTTTCCTTTTTAGTGATATGACCTGTCTCAAAGGCACTGATGACAATGTTATCTATAGTGCATTTCAGCGCTTCTGTGGGGTCACCGTCAAGACGTAAATAAAATTTTTTGTCATTAAGCTGTTTAGTGATCTCAGCTAAATATTTGTGCTTCTCCATAACTACCACAGCACCTCCCTTATCCGCAGGTTTTATAATAATTTTAGTATTCTTCTGTAATGTCTTAAGGGCCTGTCGTTCATGTAATGTTAGGTTCTGAAAAGGTAAACGGTCACTCTCATGTATCTGTTCAACCTGCTGTGTCACAACTCTTTCAAAGGCCTCGATGAGGGGATTTGTTTTAGGAGGAGGAACCCAGGTGGATGGTCTACTTACAACTGAAATATTACCATAAGATTCTATTTGATCATTCAAAAAATGGCGGATGTGTATTTTTCTAAAAAATTTGTACAAATCAATTTGTGTTTGAAATGGATTGTATTTCTTAATGGGAACAAATGATAATCCCTTATTTAAAACGGAAATCTCATTCATGTTTTTATATGATTATATACATATTATAACAAGTTTTGTCTATGGATTATGTATATTATATTTGTATCCTTTTTATACATTTATTTATTTGGTTTTTCGCATTCTTACAGTCTTTTTATTTATGAGAGTTTTTTTATATTTGTGTTTCAATCATTTTACTATTTATGATGTGTTTTTAGCATAAGGTGAGCCTACCCCTGAAGAAGAGGTTTTCGAAACATGGCCTGTGTCGGGTCTGGTCTCCCTAATAAGTATGGATTAATAAAGTATTGGTGAGAAATTACACCTGCCTACGTTTTTGTACTGTGTGCTGGTTTTCTGCGTGGCAGTGTGCTGTTTTGGCTCACCAATGACTAGTACAGAGCCACTAATACCTCCTTTTTCCTGCTGGTAAATCCTCTCTGCATGCAGCCTAACATACTTCTGGCTTTGGCCACTGCCTTGTCACACTACTTCACCACCTTGAAATCCTCAGACGCTATCATTCCAAGGTCCCTCTCTTGGTCCGTGCACACCAGCCTTTTGTCCCCTATCGTGTACAGCTCCTTAGGCGTGGCCCTTAGGCGTTGGTCCATGGCGTCAGTTTCTGGAGCCTACATTGATGTCCTGCGTATTTATCAGGGTAACTTGCTGTTCCGTGTCCTTCTCCACTTATCTGTTTGACTGTTTCTGTCCTCTACTCTGTCCTATCTTATAATTGGCGTTCCTTTCATATTTCCTTAAATGACGTAGCATTGTAAAACGCTCTAATACCTTTTGGTCTGAGCGGTATATCAAATTTAAATAAACATAAACATAAACATCACCCTGGTGTGGCAGGAAGTGATCCTGTAACTAGGACCTGCCCTCCAGGTGATGTAAAATCCTCTCGCACAGAGGAAGTTTCTCCAGGGCCATGTGCCCATGAGGGAAGGGTTAGGACAGCCGTCATAGTTGGTGATTCGATCATTAGGCATGTAGATAGCTGGGTGGCTGGTGGACGTGAGGATCGCCTGGTAACACGCCTGCCTGGTGCGAAGGTAGCGGACCTCGCAAGCCACCTAGATAAGGTCTTAGATAGTGCTGGGGAGGAGTCTGCTGTCTTGGTACATGTCGGTACCAATGACATAGGAAAATGTGGCAGGGAGGTTCTGGAGGCTAAATTTAGGCTTTTAGGTAGGAAGTTGAAATCCAGAACTTCCAGAGTAGTGTTCTCCGAAATGCTTCCCGTTCCACGCGCAGGACCCAAAAGGCAGGCAAAGCTCCAGGGTCTCAATGCGTGGATGAGACAATGGTGCAGAGATGAGGGGTTTGGATTTGTTAGGAACTGGAGAACATTCTGGGGAAAGGAGGGGCTCTTCCGAAGGGATGGGCTTCACCTTAACCGGGATGGAACCAGGCTGCTAGTCACCCAAGAGCGGATGGTTCGGAAGAATGTATCCTTGAAGGATACTACCAAAAGCAGAGAAGTTCCAATAAAGAGTAAAGTAGCCCAATTGTCCTCAAGTATGGAGCAGACAGAGCTTAAAGATCCCAAATTACCCATGTCTACCAATAGCCAAATTAATATGAATAAAATACAGTCTCTAAAATGCTAGTATGCAAATGCTAGAAGTCTAAAAATAAGATGGGAGAGTTAGAATATATAGCACTAAATGAGAGGTTAGATATGATTGGAATATCAGAGACATGGTAGAAGGAGGACAACCAGCAGGACACTGTGATACCTGGGTACAAACTATATCGTAATGATAGAGCTGATCAAATTGGTGGAGGACTTGCGCTCTATGTTAGAGAGGGCATTGAGTCAGAAAGGATTAAAGTTTTGCAGGAAATCGCTGTAGAATCTCTATGGACTGAAAAGGGGAAGGCGATGGCAGTGGGGGTGTACTATCGACCGCCTGGCCAGAATGAACAAATGGATGATAAAATGCTCAAAGAAATCAAGGAAGCTAACAAATGTTACAGCGCAGTAATAGTAATGGGGGATTTCAATTACCCCGGTATCGACTGGTTCAGTGTCACGGCATGACATGTTAGGGAGATAAAGTTCCTAGATTAAATTAATGACTGCTTCTTGGAGCAGCTGGTTCATGAACTGACCAGAGGGGAAGCCATATTAGACCTAATCCTTAGTGGAACACCAGAACTAGTGCAAGAGATAAGGGTGTTGGGGCCACTTGGCAATGGTGATCACAGCATGATCGGCTTTGATTTAATTAGTGGAAGAGGAATAGTAAGGAAATCCACAGTAAAAATAAGTTTTAACTTTTGAAAGGGAGACTATGATAAAATGAGGAAAATAGTTAAGAAAAAACTAAAAGGAGCAGTTCCAAAGGTTAAAGACTTACATCAAGCTTGGGTGTTGTTCAAAAATACTATCTTGGAAGCCCAGACCAGCTGTATTCCACGCTTTAAGAAAAGTGGAATGAAGTCCAAAAAACTGCCAGAATGGTTTAAAGGTGAAGTCAGAAAGGCGGCTGTTGCCAAAAAAGCATCTTTCAGGAAATGGAAAAAAGAGCCAAATGACGAAACCTGGAAACAGCACAAGCACTGGCAAGTCAAATGCAAGGCATTAATAAGGCAGGCAAAGGGAGAATTTGAGAAGAAGCTTGCTGCAGAAGCAAAAACGCGAAGTAAAGACTTTTTCAAGTACATTCGTAGCAAAAAACCTGTGAGTCAGTTGGTCCATTAGATGATAGAGGGTTTAAAGGGGCACTAACAGGCGACAAGGCGATAGCAGAGAGACTGAATGAATTCTTTGCTTCGGGCTTTACTGAGGAAGATGTAGGGATGTTACCCATGACCGAAGTGGTATTTAAAGGTGCGGAAGAATTGAAGGAAATATCGATACATCGGGAAGATGTATTACAACTATTTGATAAATTGAAGAGTAGCAAATCACCTGGGCCGGATGGTATACATCCAAGGGTGTTGAAAGAACTGAAATATGAGATTGCAGACCTGCTATCAGTAATCTGTGAACTATCATTAAAATCATATCTAATACCTGAAGATTGGAGGATCGCAAATGTAACACCAATTTTTAAAAAGGGTTCCAGGGGTGATCCGGGAAACTACAGACCGGTGAGCCTAACGTCAGTATCGGGAAAAATGGTAGAAATCATCATAAAAAATAAAATTATTCAGCATGTAGATAGTCATGGCCTAATGGGAGACAGCCAACATGGCTTTAGACAAGGAAGATCTTGTCTTACTAATCTGTTATGTTTTTTGAAGGTATGAATAAACAGGTGGACAAAGTTGAGTCTGTTGATATAGTGTACCTGGACTTTCAGAAAGCCTTTGACAAGGTCCCTCATCAGAGACTTTTGGCAAAACTAAAGAGTCATGGGATAGGAGGCAGTGTACTACTGTGGATCAGGAACTGGTTAAAAGATAGAAAGCAGAGGGTGGGGCTAAATAGCCAATTTTCCCAATGGAGAAAGGTGAATAGTGGTGTACCCCAGGGATCTCTGCTGGGTCCGCTGCTATTTGACATATTCATAAATGACCTGGAAAGTGGAATAATGAGTGAGGTTATCAAATTTGCAGATGACACAAAACTATTTAAAGTTGTTAAAACCCAAGAGGATTGTGGAAAATTGCAAGAGGATTTTGATAAATTGGAAGACTGGGCATCAAAATGGCTGATGACATTTAATGTGGACAAGTGCAAAGTTATGCACCTAGGGAAGAACAACCCAAACTATGGTTATACGATGCAAGGTTCCGCATTAGGAATGTGTTTGTCCTTCTTTCATATCTGTTTCCCCGCCCCACCCCCAGTTCCATGTCTTTGTCTATTTGTTTGCTGACTTCCTCTCTCCTATTCTGTCTGATTTGATGGCGTTCTTTTCCTAACTTCTCGCAGCCTGTAAATTTTAATTTTAATTGTGAACCGCCCAGATGCCTATTGTGGTGTGGGCGGTATATCAAATTTTAATAAAACATAAACATAAACATAAACCACCACCCAGGAAAAAGATTTAGGCATCATTGTGGATAACATGTTAAAACCCTCCGCCCAGTGTGCAGCGGCAGCCAAGAGAGCAAATAGAATGCTAGGTATCATAAGGAAAGGAATGGAAAATAAAACAAAAGATATTATAATGCCTCTATATCGTTTCATTGTGAGACCGCACCTTGAATATTGTGTGCAATTCTGGTCGCCGTATCTTAAAAAGGTTATAGCGTTATTAGAAAAGGTTCTGAGAAGAGCCACCAAAATGGTAAAGGGGATGGAAGGATACTCCTATGAAGAAAGGCTAAAAAGGTTAGGGCTCTTTAACCTGGAAAAGAGACGTCTGAGTGGAGATATGATAGTTCCTGGAGGAAATGTCCATATACCATTATTAAAAAGGGACCCAGGATATCAATGCTTGACCCAGTACAAGCATTGTGGAACCTGTGTCTTTTGGGGAAACTGCTAGGTACGTATGACCTAGATTGGCCACTGTTGGAAACAGGATACTGGGCTTGATGGACCTTGGTCTGACCCAGTATGGCATATCTTATGTTCTTATGTTCTTATGGCTATCAATTGCCGAATGCATAAAATATAAATCCATCCTCACAATCTTTAAAGTCATCAATGGCCTATCAGCCATCCACCTCCAATCACTAATACAGAAGAACTGGCTCCCTCAACACGCTATGCCTTCCAGCGCTTTACACCAAAACCACCCCTACCACATCCAAGAGGGCGTTCTCCCTACTTGCACCGCCCCTATGGAACTCTATCCCTAACAATCTACATGCTACAAATGACTTATCATCCTTCAGAAAGATCCTCAGAACTTGCCTGTTTACAAATTGCTTCTCCTCGGACATAACATGACCACCTAACATGCAATATCTACAACCTCCTTCACCTCTCCCCCCTTCCCCCTCATGTACAACCCCTATGTCATGAATGTTCCAACCTGTTCTCCCGCAATGATATATCAACATGTTCTCTTCCCTCCACAAACATGATTTACTACTCCCTATAATATGCAGATTCCAAATTTTTTACCCTGATATAATGTATCACCTATTATACACATACTCCAAGTTTATTACCCTGTTATAATGTATCACCATTTTGTTAAAATATAAACTGCTTTGACCACAGGATAAAGCAGTATTAAAAATAGTTAAATAAATAAATGGCAATATTCCATTAATGAGACTCATTAAACCCCATTTCTGTAATGGCCACAATGTCCAAGTCCATTTCCATCATCAGGGCTTCTGGCTCAGGAACTTTATTAGCTAGACTAAGATTTTGTGCTCATTACCTTCAGGCAGTTTTTGGTAGGTCTGCCCCTATTTTGCATGGGTTTTATCTTGACTCCTCTTCCCCTTTGTTATTGATACATGAGTTAATATTATGACTCTTTCTATTTTTACATTTACTGTAATACTTTTGCTGAGGGGTGACATCTTGAACTTGTTTTCCATCCATCACCCCCTACATTTACATGTGGGTACATGCCAGCATTAGCAGTATTTGCTAAAATCCTCAGACCCTTGTTTAGGAAACATGCTATCACCTTTGTGTATAGCATGCTATGTTCTGTACAGGCTAAAGGGATATTTTTATAAAGGGTTTTTTTTTTAGAAACATAGAAAAATGATGGCAGCTAAAGATCATATGACTTATCCAGTTTGCCCTTCCATATGAACCACCAAGCTCTACAGCCCTTTTTTTCCTTTAGAGATCCTCTGTGCTTTTCCCATGCTCTCTTGAATTCAGATACTGTCCTTGTCTCTACTACCGCCACTGAGAGACTATTCCACACTTCTACCACTCGTTCTGTAAAGAAATGTTTCTGTATATTACTCCTGAGTCTATCCCCTTCCCCCTAAGCCTCCTTGTTGCAGAGCTCACTTTCAATTGAAAGATGCTTTCCCCCTGTGCATTTGTGTTATTTATTTATTTAGACAGTTTTGTAAACCATCTTATCCTTCAATCAAAGTGGTCACAACACAATTGGAGGATACATTTAACACAGTGGTTCCCAAGCCTGTCCTGGGGGACCCCAGCCAGTTGGGTTTTCAGGATAACTGCAATGAATATGCATGAGAGAGATTTGCATACACTGCCTCCATTACATACAGATCTCTCTCATGCATATTCATTGTGGATACCCTGAAAACCCTACTGGCTGTGGGGTCTCCCAGGACAGGTTTGGGAACCACTGATTTAACACAAGGGGATAGGAGACACATATGCTAATACTTACAGAGAACATGGGCAAAGGTGGGTTAAGTGGCTTGCCCAAGACCATAAGGAGCACCTGTAGGACTCGAAACCCCAGTCCTTCCGGCCCAAGGTTGCTGTCGTCTAGTGGGATTTGAACCCCTGACCTTCTGGCCTGAGGTAACTTGCCCCAACCACTAGGCCACTCCTCCCTAGGTGTAAATACAGAGGTATTTAAATTTCCCTCTCATATCGCCCCTCTCCCACCTTAACTCCAAAGTATACATATTGAGATCTTTAAGTCTGTCCCCATATGCCTTACGATGAAGCCCACTGATCATTTTGGTAGGCACCCTCTGCATTGACTACATCCTGTTTCTATCCTTTTGCAGATGTGGTCTCCAGAACTGCATACTGTACTCCAAATGAGGTCTCAAAGACTTACACAGAGGCACTATCATCTCCTCCTTCTTTCTGGTCATTCCTCTCCCTGTGCACCCAAGCATCCTTCTGGCTTTTGCTGTTGCATTTTCTACCTCTTTAACCACCTTAAGATAATCAGAAATAATCACGCCAGGTCCCGCTCTTTTTTTCTGGACAGAAGTACTTCATCCCCTATGCTGTACCAATCCCTTGGAATTTTGTAGCCCAAATTCATGACCCTGCATTTTTTAGCTGCCAAATTCTTGATCGCTCTTCAACTTAGTGAGATCCCTCCTCAAGTTCTCTATTCCTTCCTGTGTATCTACTATATTGCAGATTTTGGTATCATCTGCAAAGCCTTACTCGACAGCCCTTATGTAACAGGGGTAACTATGTACAAATGATTGTCTTGGAGTGGAACATTTTGTTCAGGTTCCAGGGCTAAAATACTTCTAGGTTTTTATGAAGAGCCCTAACCTTTGAAGCCTTTCCTCACAGAGATATCTTTCTATCCTCTTTATCATTTAGGTCACCCTTCTCTGTACCCTTTCTGCTTCCATTATATCATTTTTCACATGTAGTGACCACAATTGCATACAACAATCAAGGTACAGCAGCATTTTTTAGCATTCAGCTGTCAAATTTTTGATCGCTCTTCAACTTAGTGAGATCCCTCCTCATGTTATCTATTCCTTCCTTCTTGTGCTTTTAATGTCTGATCATGTCTTGCCATTTGTCACTAATACCATTAAGAAAATGTTTTATGTTAAAATTAAACTCTATAAACATAATAGTTTCTAAAGCACTTTGAAAGCTGTTTTCAGATAAAGTGATATATACATTTTATAAATAAATAAACAAAACAAAATGAATGGCAATATCTAAATTTAGGAAATCAGTATGATGAGCACTGGCAGGTCAAAAAATGTTTTATATCCCAAACAAGAAACTGGTAATCCCTAACTCCACTCCTTGTCATACAGGATCAAACTCAGAGACAAATAGAGAAATAAGGAAAGCAAAATCAAAGGCAGAGGAAAAGATGGCTAAAGATGTGAAGTGTGGCGACAAAACTTTCTTCAGGTATATTCGGGAAAGGAGGAAAATCAGAGATGGAATTGCAGGACTCAAAAGTACTGGGAATGGACTCGTGGAAAGTGACATTGAAAAAGTGAAATTGCTAAACAAATACTTCTGCTCTGTTTTTACTAAAGAAAATCCTGGAGAAGGACCAGCTGTGACTCCCAAATATAAAAATGGGAAGTAGATACCACACCATTTACAGAAGATGATGTGTTAGAACAACTTGCAAAACTGAAAGTGGACAAGGCCATGGGACCGGATGGGATACATCCCAGGATACTGAAAGAGCTCAGAGAGGTTCTTGCAGGGCCATTAAAGGATGTTTTCAACAGATCCTTGGAAACAGGAGAAGTTCCTCAGGATTGGAGAATGGCTGATGTGGTACCTCTTCACAAAAGTGGTGACAGGGAAGAAGTGACAAACTACAGGCCTGTGAGCCTTACCTCGGTGGCAGGAAAAGTAATGGAGGCGCTCCTGAAAGAGCGAATAGTGGACTTTCTCAAAACCAACAGGTTGCATGATCCGAGGCAACATGGTTTTACCGAAGGACGATCTTGCCAAACAAATCTGATCGAGTTCTTTGACAGGGTGACCAGAGAACTGGATCAAGGGCATGCGATGGATGTCATCTACCTGGATTTCAGCAAAGCCTTTGATACTGCTCCTCATAGGAGGCTTATCAAGAAACTCAGTAGTTTGGGGATGGGTCCCAAGGTGGTGAACTGGATCAGAAATTGATTGACTGACAGACGACAAAAGGTGATGGTAAATGGAGCTCACTCGGATGAAAGGAGGGTGATAAGCAGGGTGCCCCAGGGTTCGGTCCTTAGCCCGGCACTATTCAATGTATTTGTGAGTGATATTGCTGAAGAACTGAATGGAAAAGTTGTCTTTTTGCAGATGACATGAAAATTTGCAACAGAGTGAACTCCCCTGAGGGAGTGGTTAACATGAGGAAAGATCTACAAAAGCTGGAAGAATGGTCTAATGCCTGGCAATTAAGATTTAATGCGAAGAAGTGCAGTGTAATGCACTTGGGAAGCAGAAATCCAAGGGAAATGTATGCGATAAGGGATGAGAGGTTGGTGTGCACGGATCAGGAGGAGGATCTTGGTGTGATTATTTCGGAGTATCTCAAAGTGGCAAAACAGTGCGACAAGGCGGTGGCAAAAGCCAGGAGTATGTTGGGCTGCATACAAAGAGGAATTACCAGCAGAAAGGAAGAGGTACTAATGCCACTGTATAACACATTGGTGAGGCCTCACTTGGAATACTGTGTTCAGTTTTGGAGACCATATCTTGCAAAGGATGTAAAAAGACTGGAAACTGTTCAGAGGAAGGCAACCAAAATGATTTGGAGCCTGCATCAGAAGCCTTATGAGAAGAGAATTGAAGACCTAAATATGTACACTCTGGAGGAGAGAAGGGACAGGGGAGATATGATTCAGACCTTTAAATACTTAAAGAGAAATAATGAACAAACAAACCTCTTCCAAGGACGGGGAAGCTATAAAACTAGAGGGCATAAAATGAAGCTGCAAGGGGGTAAATTGAAAGGAAATGTCAGGAAATACTTTTTCACTGAAAGGGTGGTGGATGCTTGGAGTGCCCTCCCGATGGAAGTGGTGAGAGCAAATACAGTGACAGAATTCAAGATGGCATGGGACAGACACAGTGGATCTCTTTACAGCAACAGGATAAAATCAAAATAAACTTAACCATCTAATTTCCCAACAAATAGGGGTGTCCTACACATAGCGGTGGGTTCACTCCTAAACAAAGACATGGAGAGGGGTGGCCTGTACAGAGCAGCAGGTACACCTGCTCTTGCCATCTTACTGGGCAGACTAGATGGACCATACTGGTCTTTATATGCCATCATTTACTATGTTACTATATTAACATGTATAGTTATTATAATCACAATATGCAAACTGATAATATGATACACAAATCAAATAGGCATAATTTTATTGCAAATATTAACTAGGAAATCCTCAAATCTATTTGCAGTTATGAGTAAGAGATTTGGGAACCACTGCCAAAGACTCTACAGTATAAGGGAATAATTCACCTCATCAAAAACAAAGTATGGTTTAAGTATAAAAATAACAAATTATAGCTTCAAGAGAGAAGCGAGTTAATTAAACTTTGTCTTGTAGATATGCTGTAGTATAGCTCAAAGCAAGTTATGGCTTACATGAGGAATTCATTTTGAAAACAGAAAATAAAACACACTCTTAAATTGAAATCCAGCTTTTATTAAAGTCACTCAAACAAAAAATTAGAAGACACATGAAAGGGCAAAATTCCAAAATCAGAAAAATTATGGCTCGCATTTGATAGTCAATGAAACTGAAGTTAATGATTTGTAGAAATCTAATAATCTTTGTTATTTACTATTCTATCCATCATCAGTTGTAATCTGACATTTCATGCTCAGCAGGAAATTGACAGCAAATTATCTTGCATATTATATTTCCTACTATAATTAACAGCAACAGAACCAACACAGAGCCCTAGAGAGCTGAAGAGGTTTATTCAGGACTTGCTGGGTTCCAATGGGGCAATGATAGCCGCCTCAGACTGGAGATCAGAGCTCCACTCCCTTAGGATGATACTATCCTTATGGTCAAACTTTCCTTTAAAATTCTGCTGTCAGTGGAGCAGCTTTGAGCCATCACAGAGGCCTGGGACAGCTGAAGAGTTCATGCAGGTCTTATGCCGACCATGGACCTTCAATGGGGGAGATCCCTTGATACCTGCCCCAGACCAGATGACATCATCAATAGGGGCAGACTTGACCTTAAAAATCTGTATAGGACATGCCCCTTCAGTATCCCCTCGTGAAACCCTGGCTGGAATGCTGTGATATCTTAGTTGAGGACTCTGCTTCTGTTTTTCCTTAGTTTCTCTTCTTCTCTTTTTCCAAATCTAGGAAAGTTGCACCTCTGTTTGCCTTACAGTAAAAAGGAAGTATTGGTTTCATCCTAAATCATCTAAATCCAGGCTGGCAGTTATTGCAGGCATCCATTCAGGGGTATATGCCCAATTTTTGTCAAATGATAAAGGATATTTAGGGCTAGGTGGAGGATCAGCCACTCTGAGTTAATCTTTAATCTTGCTTAGTCCCAATAATTAGCTATATTTTCCTTGGGAGATTGGGCAAAATCAGCTGGAGACTGGCCTGAGAGAAGGGTCCCAGTGGGATCACAACTCAAAGGTGTATGCTGGGGTGAACACTGATACTTTCCCTAAGGGGAAAGGGTGAACCTGGAGGATATTAGTCCTCTAGAAGTCCAAGAGGTGATATATAGTATTTTAGGCATGTTACCAGCTACACCGTCTACAGCTCATTCAAAACACTGCCGCTCGCCTCCTCACTCATGCCAGTCACAGAGACCATGTCACTCCCCTTCTCATACAGCTCCACTGGCTCCCGATGACCTACTGTTCCAATATAAGATTCTTACCACTGTCCATAAAACAATCCATATTGGTCAGCCTCAGTACCTTGCCGATCTCATCCAGGTTCACCTCCCTCCACGTATCCTCCACGCTATCCACAATGACCGCTTGGCTCTTCCATGCCCAGCCCGAGCCCACCTAGAACACACCCGTCACTCTGCTTTCTTTTTCCTTGGGCTAGCCCTGTGGAATTCCCTTCCCACCTTCCTCCACACCGAACACTCCTACTCTCTGTTTAAAACCCTCCTAAAAACCCACCTCTTCTGCAAGGCCTTTGACCCACCTTTCTCTCCCGCTTAGCTGTGTGATGTTAGTCAGTCCACTCTGTACCTTCGCTGTCTCTTATCTTGTCTTTCCTGTCACAAATTGGCATTCCTTTTCTTTTCTAAAACAGCCTATGTTTTTTATTATTTTGTAAACCTCCCTGACGCTTCGGCCTGGGCAGTCAAGCAAGCAATGTAATATTTATTTATTTAGACAGTTTTTGTATACCGCCTTATCCTTCAATCAAAGCGGTCACAACACAATTGGGGGATACATTTAACATGCGGGGATATGAGACACATACACTAATACTTACAGGGAACATGGGCAATGGAGGGTTAAGTGGCTTGCCCAAGACCAAAAGGAGCATCTGTGGGACTAGAAACCCCAGTCCTTCCGGCCCAAGGTTGCTGTCCTCTAGTGGGATTTGAACCCCTGACCTTCCGGCCTGAAGTACCTTGCCCCTACCACTAGGCTACTCCTCCCTAAACATAATAAACATAAACATAAAAAATAAAGATAAATCCCTTTGATCTCTGCTTGACCCCTATGAATTCTGCACGGTCTTCCAGACCCTGGTCATACTGCACTTGGACTGTAACATAATCCTACTGGGTTTACCGGGATATGTAACCAACCCCCTTGCAAATGGTACAGAACACAGCTGCCCGGATTCTGCATGGAGCATCCATTCACGATCACATCACTCCGATCCTCAAAGCATTACACTGGCTTCCCATTACTTTCCATTCTAAATATATGGCATGAATCATTATATTCAAAGTATTCCACTTCCTCTCCTTAGATTATTTGCAATCTCTCATTCTAAGGACACCAGAGAACAGACCTAGTTCACCTTAGCTATTCCTTCCACAAACAGGAAGAGCACAACTCAGCTTCAAGTTGAGCATTTTATCTATACGCCCCAAAAATTTGAAATGTGCTCCTTGACAGTATCTGGTCCATACTCAACCTCGAAAACTTCCAGAGAAACCTAAACATGCTCTCTTCATTGAACATTTTGATGGACCTGTCACTTAACTATAATGCTTTTACCCCTCATCTAGAGCCTTTGAAGGCCACCCTCAACCCCTATTAATCCCCTCCCATCTAGTCACACCATATATTAACCAAGTATGTTGTTGTTAACTGTCATCAAGTCGGTGTCGACTCATAGCAACCTTCTGGATACTTCTCCTAAATTGTGTTCGGTCTTCAGTCAGGTGGCTCATTGTTGACAGACTTGTACCCGTAGCTGCTGTTATTGTATCGATCCATCTCATTGCTGGCCTTCCTCTTTTGCGTTGACCTTCTATCTTGCCAAGCATGATGTCTTTCTTTAATGATCTCTCTCTTCGCATGATGTGTCCAAATTATGAAAGTTGAAGTCTTGTCATCTGAGCTTCTAAAGAAAGCTTAGGTTTGATCTCCTCTAGTACTGACTGGTTTGTTCTTCGGGCAGTCCATGGTATACACAGTATTCGCCGCCAGCACCATAATTCAAAGGCATCGATTTTCTTCCTGTCTATCTTTTTCACTGTCCAGCTTTCACATCCATATGATGTTATTGAAAATCCCATGGCTTGAACAAGTCAATTCTTTGTATGGAGAGAGACATCTATGCTCTTGAGAATCTTGTCTAGGTCTTTCATAGCCATTTTGCCAAGAGCAATGCGTCTTCGGATTTCTTGACTGCTTGTTGCTTCTTTATTGATAGTTGATCCAAATAGGATAAAGTTGATCATGATTTCAATTTCTTCTCTTTCAACGATGAACCTGTTGATTTTGCTAGTTGTCATGATCTTTGACTTCTTTACATTAAGGTACAGACCCATTTTGAGACTATGTTCTTTGATCATGAGAAGCAAATGTTTCAGATCATCTTCACTTTCAGCCAGTAATGTGGTATCATCAGCACAGCGAAGGTTGTTGACGAGTCTTCCACCAATCTTCACACCTCGGTCATCTTCATACAATCCTGCTTCTCTGATGATTTGTTCTGCATATAAATTAAACAGGTAGGGAGAAAGTATGCAGCCTTGTCTTACATCTTTGATTATTTTAAACCATTCTGTTTCTCCATGTACCGTTCAAACTGTTGCTTCATGATCAATGTACAGATTGTGCATGATCAGGAGCTCTAGAATACCCATGCTTCTTAATGTGACCCAGAGTTTCTCATGGTTTATTTTATTTATTTATTTATTTATTTAACAGTATTTCTAAACCGCCTTATCTTAATAATCAAGGTGGTATCACAGCAAACAATCGAGTAAAGTGAGTGTGTTATACATGCAGTGAGGGTGATGTTGAGTGTGTGTTGTATTGTGTGCTGGATTGGTATGAGCTATGTACAGAGTGGGCTATATACAGTGGAACACAGTCAAAAGCCTTGCTATTGTCGATAAAGCACTAATAGATATCCTTTTGGTATTCTTTACTCTTTTCAAGGATCTATCTCACATCCGCGATGATGTCTCTTGTTCCTCGCCCTTTCCTGAAACCTGCTTGCACTTCAGGTAGTTCTTGTTACAGGTATGGTTGTAGTCTCTTTTGAATAATCTTCAGTAGAATCTTGCTGGCATGTGGGATCAGAGCGATTGTGTGATAATTTCCACAGTCAGTTGGATCACCTTTCTTTAGTATTGGTATAAACACAGATCTTTTCCAGTCAGTTGGCCATGATGTTGTTGTCCATATTTCTTGGCAGAGCCTTGTAAGAATGGTAACAGCTGCATCAGATTGCTGTAATATTTCTATGGGAATACCATCATTGCCCGGTGCTTTGTTCTTTGATAAGGCTTTCAATGCTGCTTCAACTTCTTCTTTCATCACCAATAGTTCCGGATCATAAGGTACAGGTTGAAACGGCTGTTGGTCCACTTGATCTTTATCATATAAAAACTCTGTATATTCTTTCCACCTTTTCTTGATCTTCTCAGCATCATTCAACATAGAACCTTGTACATCTTATAACATTCCAGTTTGAGGCTGGAATTTTTTCTTTAACTCTCGTAGCTTTAGGAAACCGATCTTGTTCTTCCTCGTATTTCCTTGCATGTGTCATTGTAGTACTTTTCCTTGTCCTGTCTTGCTGCATGCTGGAAATCTCTGTTGAGTTCTGCGATTGTCTTTCTTTCTCCTCTCGCTTTATCTTCTCTGCGTTTCTGGGCAATTTTTAGAGTTTCTTCCGTCATCCATTTTGGCCGTTTTTGCTTTTTCACCTTTTGTAAAGACTTCTCGCTTTCTTCCAACACAACCTTCTTGATGTCATTCCATAACTCTTCCGGAGCTCTGTCATTTGTATCTAAAGCAGCAAATCGATTTTCCAGGCAGTCTTTAAATTCCAGTGGTATATTCTCAAGGTCATATTTTGCTACATTCTTGAGTGGTTTGCTCTTTTTCAACTTTAGCTTGAGTTTGCATACTAGTAGCTGATAATCTGTATCACAGTCAGCTTCAGGTTTTGTCTTTGTTGATGTTATAGAGATTTTCCATCATTGACTTCCACAGATGTAGTCAATTTGATTTTTATTCAATCCATTGGGTGACGTCCATGTGTAGAGCTGCCGCTTGTGTTGCTGGAAGAAGGTGTTTGAGATAAATAGATCGTTGGTCTTGCAGAATTCTGTCAGTCTTTCTCCAGCTTCATTTCTGTTGCCAAGTCCATATTTTCCAACCACTTTGCCACCTTCTTTGTTGCCAACGTTTGCATTCCAGTCACACATCACTATCAGGATGGATGACTGGAATGAAGTTCAATTTCAGCTTGAACTTGTTCATAGAACTCTTCAATTTCCTCCTCTTCTGCAGCTGTTGTTTGGACATATACTTGAATTATATTTGTGTTGATAGGCATTCCTCATACACGAATAGAGATTAAGCGTTCACTGACTGCATTGTTTCTCATTACAGTTCTTGCAAGTTTCTTCTTTATTATAAATGCAACACCATTTCTTCTTTGTCTTTCATTTCCAGCGTAGTAGACCATGTGATCATCTGATGCAAAGTGCCCTATGCCAGTCCATTTCAGTTCGCTGACACCCAACAGATCAAGTTGTACACATTACATTTCATTCTTGACCACCTCCAACTTTCCTTGGTTTATGCTTCGTACATTCCATGTTCCAATATGTAAGACATTTTTACAGCTTCTGACTCTCATTTCATGCGCAGCTACATCAGCAGTCAGACGTCCTGAGGGTTTTGATCCAACCACATCATAAATGCTGGCTTTACTCTGAAAAGTCTTCTACTCTTCCCCAGTAGCTAGTTGAGTGCCTTCCGACCTGGGGGTCTCATCTTCATTGGTTGGGTTTTCATGTTAAGATACAGAAGTAGATTGCCGGGCCTTTCCTCCGTGCAGTTTAAGTTTAAGTTTGCAGCTTGTCGTGCTGTGAGGGCTTGTGTGAATCAGTGATGCTGAGAGCTAAGCTATCGGTAGTCTAACTACTGGCAGGGTCTTCCAAGAAGGACAGGTCTCAGCTAAGGTTCCAGACCAAGACAAACCACCCATCTGTGCAGCAGCAGAATGGGATAGTGTTGACGGCAGAGAATCACATTTCTGTGACAACGGCAACAACACTAAACTTAAACTGCGCAGAGGAAAGGCCCGGCAATCTACTTCTGTATCTTGCCATGAAAACCCAACTGGGCAGCAGCAGAATGGGACGGTGTTGGCGGCAGAGGATCACATTTCTGTGACAACCAAGTATACCCATTGTAAATATGCTGCATCCATGTTAACACTTGTTAACACATGTTCTCTTTGTTTCTGATGTTTTCTCTGTGCTCTATGTACTAAGTGTTGCATTGTTGACTGAAAACTGCTTTAACATCACCGAAAGGCAGTATATAAATACAGTTAAATAAATAAAAGGAATAATATCTGTTTTCTACAGTCAGCAGCTTTTATTTGAATAATAGTGATTTTCAGCTGCAATCTGGATATCCTTTGTGGATAAAGTTAGGACTGTCTTTTTTGCTGTCCTAATTTTATCTGTAAAATTTATCCAGAGCGCAGCTGAATATTGCTGCTATCCAGATACTCCCCAGCTCTGTTCATGGAGGAAATATTGAACGGCACTATTTGGATAGGGCTGCTGAATATTGTTTTCATCAGATCTTGCTAACTGGATAAACCCTTTTAAATAGTGAGCCCTTTCTTTGTTTTAATATGCGTGACTATGTTAGTGATCTACCCATTTTAGTATGTATGCATTTTATGTGGTTTTCCTGATTATATTATTTTTTGTGTTTCTTGTAATCTCAGAATGTGAGATGAATAAACAAGAGCTTTTTTTGAGGAGGTACACGGTGGTATGGAGTACCAACACCTTTTTCATTGCCTGCTAAAACTGACCCATGGTATATGAGTACCAGCACATTTTTTCTAGGAAAAATGCATTGGAATAAGCTAAACTAATATCTTCCCCTTGTTAGACCCCCCAGTGGTGGGGTTCTGAGAATATCCCATTTTTAAATTGGAGCAAACAATATCTATTAAAATTCACCCTTTGGTTTCAAAAAGTTGACAAAATCCATTGAGCAGAGGTTCAGTCCAGATGTTTGGATGGAGATATTTCTAGTCTGTGACATCACAAATCATTGATGAAAAATCTCCAAGCTTAAAATACTGCCTTAATTAAAGAGAGAGACATTATCCACAGGAAGTTGGAAGCTATCAAGAATTAGAACCTGAGTTTCCCCAAAGTGCCCATAATTGTCTCCTCTAGATACACTCAAGATGATGTTGAAAGTCGCTGAAGAAACAATCACACCTAGTTACATGGTATTCATTCACCTACTCCTCTAGCAGCTGCGGCTGATCAGAGAGGACCTGCAAGTCCTGAAATTTCAATCAAGAGCTTGAAACTCACCGTTTCTTCAGGATCCTCACATAGAGATGATCTACATGTCCACACTCCTTATTCTACTACTACTACTACTACTATTATTATTATTATTATTATTATTAATCATTTATATAGTGCTACAAGGCATAAGCAGCGCTGTGCAAACCTATAGAGTAGATAGTTCCTGCTCATAGAGGTTACAATCTAATCAAGACAGACAGAACAATACAAGAGAAACAAGGGGGTTCAAATAGGGAAGGAGACAAGGTGAACAAGGGATTAGAATCCAAATGCGGCCTCAAAGACGTAAGCCTTTGGCATGGATTTGAAGAGGAGGAGAGAACTGACATAAGATAGAGGAAGTTTGTTCTATGCATAAGAAGCATCAAGGTGAAAAGATCGAAGTCTAGAGTTTGCAGAAGAAGAAAAGGGCATAGAGAGGAGAAAGCCAGAAGAGGAGCGGAGTTCACGAGGAGGGGTGTAGGAAGAGAGAAGAGAGAACATAAGAACATAAGATATGCCATACTGGGTCAGACCAAGGTCCATCAAGCCCAGTATCCTGTTTCCAACAGTGACCAATCTAGGTCATACGTACCTAGCAGTATCCCCAAGAGACACAGGTTCCATAATGCTTGTATTGGGTCAAGCATTGATATCCTGGGTCCCTTTTTAATAATGGTTTATGGACCTTTCCTCCAGGAACTTGTCCAAATCTTTTTTAAACCCAGCTACACTAACAGCTCTTACTACATCCTCCGGTAACAAATTCCAGAGTTTGATTACACGTTGAGTGAAAAAATATTTTATGTTATTTGTCTTAAATAGTTTACCCTGTAGCTTCATTACATGTTATTATTATTTAGCTGTATTTATATCCCGCTTTTAACAGGGTCAAAGCGGTCAATTGGGAGATACATTTAACACGAGGGGATATGACACACATACAGGGAACATGGGCAATGGAGGGTTAAGTGGCTTGCCCAAGACCACAAGGAGTACCTATAGGACTAGAAATCCCAGTCCCTCCGGCCTGAGATTGCTGTCCCCAGGTGGGACTTGAACCCCTGGCCCTTTGGCCTGAAGTACCTTGTCCTAACCACTAGGCCACTTGTCCCCTAGTCTTTCTATATTCTGATAGCATAAACAATTGATCTACGTTTACCCGTTCCACTCTGTTCATTAATTTATAGACCTCTATCATATCTCCCCTCAGCCGTCTCTTTTCCAGGTTGAAGAGCCCTAACCTTTGTAGCCTCTCTTCATAGGAGAAGCCTTCCATCCCCTTTACCATTTTGGTGGCTCTTCTCTGTACCTTTTCTAATAACGCTATATCCTTTTTAAGATACAGCGACCAGAATTGCACACAATATTCAAGGTGCGGTCGTACCATGGAACGATACAGAGGCATTATAATATCCTTTGTTTTATTTTCCATTCCTTTCCTTATGATACCTAGCATTCTATTTGCTTTCTTGGCCACTGCTGCACACTGGGTGGAGGGTTTTAACATGTTATCCACGATGACTCCTAAATCTTTTTCCAGGGTGGTGGTTCCCAATGTGGAACCTTGCATTGTGTAACCATATTGTGGGTTGTTGAGAGGAAAGGTAATGAGGGGCAGTAGAATGAATACATTTATATGTTAGAAGGATAAGTTTGAATTGGATACGGAAATGGAAGGGGAGCCAATGAAGTGATTTTAGAAGAGGGGTTATATGAGTGTATCGGGGCTGGCGGAAGATTAGCAACGCAGCAGAGTTCTGGATAGATTGAAGAGGAAAGAGATAATACTGAGGGAGACCAGAGAGGAGGAGGTTGCAATAGTCAAGACGAGATGTGACCAAAGAGTGGACACGAGTCTTAGTAGTATGTTCAGAGAGGAAGGGATGAATTTTGTTAATGCTGTAGAGAAAGAAACGACAGGTTTTAGCTATATGATGAATATGTGTGGAGAAGGAAAGGGAGGAGTCAAAGATGACCCCGAGGTTGTGGGCCAAGGAAACATGATGAAGAGTGTTGTCAACAGTGATAGAGAAAGGAGGAAGGGGGAGGAGGGTTTAGGGGGAAAAATAAGAATTTCAGTTTTAGCCATATTCAGTGAGATGTCAGATAAGCAAGTAGAGATACGAGTTTGGCGTGAAGGAGAGATGTCAGGTGTAGATAAATAGATTTGAGCATAATAGGAATTAGACCCTTAAACTGTTCTGCCTTAAGCAATATGTTTTTCTTGGCTGTATGATAGCCGTGTTTCCTGAATTGCATTGGAAAACACAGCAAAGAAGAGAACCGCTTTGACTTTCACATAAAGGTTTCCATGTAAATATGTGCTAAATATGTATTTTACTTTCAAAGTCTTTTAAACCTTTTTTTTGGAACAGAGAAGATTGTTGTTCCTGTGAAATTCAAAGTCTTAGATTTTATATTAAGAATAGGGGAATTTGGTTTCTCTTGCTTTATGTTTATACAGTATGGGATCTATTCTGTACTGCGAATAGCATCCTTGCTATTCGCCCCCTTTCCATCCCAAGTAAAAGCCTCCCCATATGAAGAAGGAGTTTGTAAGGGGAGGCTTAGATGGGGACGGGAGGGGGCGTTGCAGAGGAGGAGAGAGAGAGGACTATGGGCAGTCCGCAACCTCAGACATACAGGGCTGATTCTGAAGTTGGCCCTGTATGTCCGGTACCTCGGATCTACGTAGACGGGGGGGCGGCAGGCCCGGGCAGCGTCAGAGAGGTGAGGGGGTGCAGGGGGTTCCCTGCAGCCCGACCCTGACCATGGAAGGCCAGATCAGGGGTCAGGCTGCAGGGAAAGAAGATTGTGATCGGTGGCTGAGGATTGCAGCTCCTGAATAGAGCCACAGTGCCATGACAACCGAATGCCATAGCACCGCGGCTCCATTCAGCAGCCTGACTGAGTTAGCCAGGCAGGGGTCTGTACGTGCAGGCCAATCTGAATCAGGTTCCAGCCTGCACGTACAGGCCCTAGACCCGATTCTGACCTTGCAGGGCACATCTAGCTCCCGTGCGATCAGAATCGGGTCTGCCTCTGTGTGTCCCGATTCCAATTGGATGCACAAGGGCCTGGACACACACATTAGAATGTGCCTCCATGGGTCTTTTCCCTTGTTCTGTTTCTTGATAGGTTGATAAAACTTCAATTGTGTTGTCTAATAAGTTAAAATAATTTACAGTATATTTTTTTTGCTTCACTTAGTTTTTGCTTTTTTCCTTAATTCAAGAGTGAAACTTGATGTTTGTATGTTAGAAAATAATCGAGAGAAGAAAACAAGGGGACGGGTCACTCCATAACCAAACAGTGCAGTTGCAAAGAGAAATCAATAAACAGAGAATGACTCTTAATTTTCCATAGGGGGTACTTTATTCAAATTGTGCCTGCATCAAGGGTCTGAAATGAGGTCTCTATCAGATATATAAGTACACGCAAATTTGTGAACATTTGTTGCAGCAACAATGTAATTCAGCTTGCATTGCCATACTACATTAATGTGGATCATGTTCACTTCAACATGGGCTAATGCAGTGGTTCCTAAACTTAGAGTTGTGACCCCAAATGGGGTCACATCATTAGTGCATGGGGTCCCAGAAACATAGCCATTTCCCCTTCTCTCTGGGCTTTCACTGTGACCTATGCCAAGTAGAACAGTCAGCAGTCAGCATTTGGCCTGTGAGCCGCTGAATATTCACAGGCCCTTACCCCCTCCTGGGTAAGCTTCCTGTTAGGCTGAAAACCTATGCTGAGTACTGGGGTAAGCACACACTGCACACTGATGCAAAGGACCCTGTGCTGATGGCGGCTGCTGCTGTTCTCGAGCTTTCTAGTTTAGATGAGTGGAGGGAGAGGAAGGAGGTTGCACACCTGCTATTTTGATTTTATCATCACCTGGGGTCACGTAAATTTTCATTTGCTAAAATGGGTTCACACGGGATAAAAGCTTGGAAAGCACTGGGCTAATGCATGCCGTTTAGTGAATCTGCTCTATTTAAGCTACTAAGGCTTCAGTAAGTGAAAGGTAATGTTATACCAGGGCACCATTTGAAGGTACCTACTTGTCTTTATAAAATACTAGCATAAATGGCAGAGAACATACCTTGAAGCCTTAAATGTGAGCGCAATCATTTGCACCTGCTCATGAGCAGGTATACATTTTCACATGCACTTTACACTGCAGGTGCCTAGATTAAGGTATTTTATAATGTATGAAAATATATGAAACTCCACCCACACTCTGCCCAGACTATGCCTCAACTATGCCTACTGGCAAATACACACCTTCATGCCAAAGTGCATACTTTATGCCAGTTGGTATTTTGTAAGAGATCATTTGCATGCATATGTGGCCACATATATACGGGAGCGACTCTATAAAATTAACTGCTTAATGTGCACAGTAACCCATATTAACATTAACGCAAGCCATGTTAAATTTAGAACAGGTTAACACATTTTGGGGCATGTTAATTAAAAAGCATGCCAGTACTGCACAAAGGCCCACGCTATGTTTGTGAGCACGTGGTCCGTCTCCTTACAGCAGCATGCGAGTGCACTTAGCGCCACCCATTGGGGCGGTGTTCCATGCACCTGTGCGAACAGCAAAAGGTATTGTTCACACACACCCAAAACACCCATGCTAACCACCATGTGCCATTAACTCCCATGCTCCACCCCTAACCCGCCCAGTCCCTACTGTGGTAACGAAGGCTGTTCAGGGGAGATGGAGTGGCAAGAAAGTGAATCCTGTCCCTTTAAAAATAGTAGTAAACAAGGTTTCCCTAGCAACCACAAACCTCCGAGTCAGAATGCAGCCAGTACCAAGCCCCGCCCACTTCATCACATCAGAGCTAGGTTGAGCCCTAGCAGCTCCCACGTGTGCAGGGAGAAGGGTGTGGTCCCTAAGAAGGATCAGTTTAAAACTGCAGTGTTTGAGGAGTTAGGGGGAAGGAGAGCAGGAACAAGGAGCAGAGACGAGCAGTTGGATCTGAGAGGCAGACACAGCTAAATGAGAAACTGCCAGGAGAGAGGCAGCTGAACGAAGAGAGAAAGCAGCATGGCACAGAACAGGAAGGATTGGAACAGGAGAAGCCCAGAGCCAAGGCAAGTGCGTGTTTCAAAGTCCCTTCGTGAAAGGAAGCTGGAAGAGTCAGTTCCCAGTTGGGGAAGCAACTCAGCTAAGCTACAGAGGTAGGGAAAATAGCTTTTCTGTGTTCCCTAGCCAAATTCCCTCTGAAGAGATAGAGAACTAAAGAGAAGTGCTAGAAGCTGTCGTAGCCAGAATGCCTCAAAGCAAGCTTCTATGAGAGATAGGAGGTTTGCTAACAGCTGCCGTGACTCAGCAGTGGAAAGTTTTATTAAGGAGAAAGAAACTTTGTGTTTAAAGTCTGCTGAGATAGAGCAAAAGAAACATTTATTGTCAAAGCTGAATGAGTTGTTACAGAGTGAGAATAAGAAGCTCTATGACACTGTTCCACTTGAAGACAGTTGCAATGAATCCATTGAAGAAATGGAGATAGGAGGGTGCAATGAACCGTATGAGAGTGAGTCTGAAGAGATGCAATGTTCATACTGCAGGGCTAATGAGCTTAATATGTGCTGAGCCTAAGCACATGTAAAAGAATGATTGTTTGAAGCAGTGCAAAGCTTATTTTTATGAAGCTGAAAGAAACAGCAAGAAAAACTCACCAGAAGTTTTTAAGCAAATGTGTTTGTTCCCAGAATGCTCTGAAGGAAGTAAAACTTGCTGGACGTTTTAGAAGCTGTGATCCTCATTGTACAGAAGATGTGAAAGAAACAGTCTTCATAGAAAAGTTAAGTTGCCTTGCAAGAGTTAACAGCCTGAGCTTTGTAAGATAGTTCTTAGAGCAAAAGTTAACTGCTGATATTGGAAGTAAAAGTTCCCAACTCTGTGAATGCAACCTGTTTGGACTTTATTATTCTTTGCTTTGGAGATGTATCCCATTTATGTTCACTGCTATTGAATTTTGATGCGAGGGGGAATCCTGAAAATAAATATTCTCTGTTTTTGCCTAATACCGTGTGGTCACACTATTTGCTCTGAGGAATAGCTGAACTACATTTCCCAGCAATCCTAGCTGGCAGCCATATTTGTGGACACTATTCAAAGAGGGCAATAAGGCAACGCCCTCCTGCTTACTGGCTATCGGCCCGGGCGGGAGGCGCGGCGACACTACCCAATTGCATGCTCGCTGGTTAGCCTTGGACTTCTAGCGTGGGGCCCCACGCTGTTCGTGCAGCTCACTTAACAGACAGCAAACACCATACTAAGGTTAGCGCAGGTTAATAAATATGCCCTTTTATCTGAAGACAGAGCCTATCACCGTAGTGACATTACAATCAAACAGTCCCACAGATATCTACCATTGCGAGGGGACAACCATCCTAGCTGAAATGCTGCAAAATTACTATGCTTCTGACTGATCAGTCATGAGATTATGGCCTTCATATTTATTATACAGTATAGTAATAATTAAAATTTCTAGACCATTTTTTTTACATCCCAAAGAAAATCGTATCTTACTTTATATGTTAATACTCGTGGAAGCATATGTATAGCCTCTGGAGGTTCCATTAAGGTACAATACTTAATTATTCTGCCTTTCATTTCTTTATTAGATTTCCCTGCACAGTACAATGAGATTTTAATGAAACGGAATTACAGAAAAGCAACCCTGATTTAAATAACGTAATATACTGGGTGTTCCACTGAAGCAAAAGCTTTGATCATACCATAGCGCAATTTTTTTTCAATATTTATCTATCATTTTCAACTTAATACAAACAAGCAAAAATGGCTTGTATCACAAAGGAGTTTGCCTCCCAATTATACTCTTAACAAAAAAAAAAAAAAAAAAGGAAAAGAAACGAAAAACTGTCCCAACAAACACCACAAGCCCATGAAATTTACAGAGAGATTCAAGACAAAACCACTGGAAACTTTTAGTAAGATAAGTAACAAAAGCAGCACAGACGTTAATAATGGTCAAAACTCTTCTTCCCTATCTAAGCAGGTGAAGAAGAGGGACCATCAATGGACCAGTGTTCAGGAGCAGGGCCGGTGCTAGGTTATCAGGAGCCCTAGGCAAACCTTTAGCCTTATACCCCTTCCCCAAGATTCTGCTAATTCTATTCAACAATCACCATCATCTCAACACCGCCTCTCCCAAAACAATCCCAAAAAAATGCAGAATTGGACAAGAGATTTTTAAATATTAAACTTTGCTTTGTATGTATGTGTGTGCCCACTCTCTCAGCATATGCAACTCTTAGGATCTATTGCTTTGCCTTTTCTGCTCCTCAGAAGCTGCCGCCCTAAGCATCTGCCTAGTCTTGACTAATGGTTATGCCTGCCCTGCTGAGGAGTCTTATTAGGACTAAGGTGGGGGGCCTAGAAACTCTAAGACACTTTAACACTTGTGTAGCCTTAGGATCCCTTCTAAGTGGAAGCCAAGGGTATCTGTGTGCCTACCCTTGAGATCCTGTTGGGTGGCGGGAATCTAGCTTCAAGACCCTAGATTTGTGGAGTTTTTTGCTTGTGACCCCCTGTTTATAAATAACTCCATTTAGTAGCTGTAACACCTTCAAAAAACTTCCCTGTCCAGACAGCTGAATGTTGTCTTTGCTGGGGCATAAACTAGTCGACCATGCTGGTTAAAACAGGAACAGAAAATACAGTTGAAAAGGATTTTTTCCTTAGGCACGCCTTCCTTATCATCCTTCTTTCTCCCTAAGTTTCTTGACTCACTGGAGGTGTTCCATCAGAACTTAGGTGCACACTTTGGGCAGCTGCTATTCTGTCAACGCGCACATACATCACATCACATGTACTTTCAGTTTGGGTGTGTACAGGGGTGGAACTTGGGTAGAGAATAGGACCTACATTTATACGTGCAACTTATAAAATACAACTTACACATGTTTCTGAAAAATCTAGGCCTTCTCTAGAAGAGACATAACAGCCATGCCTAGGTTCAGGTGTGTAAGTAAAAGCATGTGCGTACTTCACTTTTTAAAAACAGGCCCCATATATACACCAGGAAATGAACATTAACTAAACGGGAGATAATAAAATTGCCCTCGGTGAGTCCAAGTGCTCCCTTGAGGCCCTTGCACTCTGAGGCACTCTGTAAAGAGCAAACTCCAAAATCACAAAGGAGGGTATTTCAAATGGCGGTAGCCAGCGCTGATAAAGTGGCTGGTTGTTGATGCTGTAAGTAAACACGGATATCCAATGATTCTGCATATCCAGCGACCAATACTGAATATCCAGTTTCACCGAATTTCTGTTTTGCAATCTAGTTAGTGGATTGCAAAACCGTATAAAGTTAGGACAGCCTTCAACCTCAGCTACCTATGTACTATGGTGTTATGATGGTCTGTAGTTTTTTAAAAGTTGTCTGCTTCAGAGTCAAAATCTGCCAATTCTTATGGATTTTGATATGCTGAATTCCAAAATGACAATTAAAACCACTGATTTCCAAGATATCTAAGCTTTTCCATTTTATGTGTATATATAGCGTGTTGGCAGTACAGTTTTAATCACAAATTATTATACACCTAAGTCTTTTCATGTGTTTATGGTCGCCATATATATGACCTTGATAATATTTCACCTGTCGTCTTTGTTTAAAAGTTTAAAAATCAGCCAAAGGGTTATTTAAATACAATTTATTTAAAAGGTTAGTGTGAAACAGAAAGCAAGAAATGACTATGTATGCATTAGTATTCATTTCAGACCTTATTCAGTGCCTACTCAGCGTTTCTTAGCTTGTCTCTTGTATTCTGTAAATGGAGTATCACTGTCCAGCAATAGTTTTCAAGCATTGATGGGCTCCATTTGTCTTGATATCTTTTCTCCATCGTTGCAATGTCCTGATGAACTCACTCACCATGCTCATTGCTCACTGGTCCGCAGTTCGGTGGGAAAAAATCAAGATGAGAGTACAAAAAATGTATATTTAGTGACATGTTGCAGCCAAGACTTTTGTATGTATTGAGGAGTTTTTCCACCAACCCCCTGTAGTTGCCTGTCTTGTTTCTGAGAAAACTTGTTCCCACTAATTAGAAAGCTTTCCATGCTATCCTTTCTTTGCCACGTAGTGCATGGTTAAATGCATCATCTTGAAGAAGTTAATGAATCTGGAGACCAACAAAGACACCTTCCTGTATCTTAGGACCCGATTCTGGGACACGAGTTGCGGAGCTGCACATCGGGGATGATCGCGGTATTGGGAAAGACCCTCGATACCATCAAAATACTGTCGGGGGCCAGTGCCCTGAAAATAAAAGAATCCCTGATGGTCTAGTGGTCCTTGTACCCCCCCCCCCATTAAATACAAAGAAATAACCTGGTGGTCTAGTGGCCCCTGTCCCCCCCCCCCCCATTAAATACAAAGAAATAACCTGGTGGTCTAGCGGCCCCTCAATTCAGCCCCTCCCACCTGGTACCTTAAAATAAGCGGGAGCGCTGCCTACGTGCTCCTGCTCTGTGCCGCCATCTTGAAAAATGGCAGTGTCCTGGGATGCACTGGGTGGGTCAGACTGCCATACAAGTTATATATGGCAGTCTGACTTCACCCCCACAGTGTCTTTTCACAAGTTAGCCCCCCTCATTTCCTTTCAATGTCGCTTGCTTAGAGAAGTGTGTTCAACAGACCAAAACGCAAGAATGCAATAAATCATATGGAATGCTTATATCTTTTTTATTTATGCATTTATTTAACCAACCATTTATTTATAACAACTTAATAACTGCAAAACCATTCAATGTAGTGAACAAGAAGCATTCATAAAATAAATGCAGACAAAACAATAAAATAAGCAAGACAATAAAAAAACATTAGGTACCTTATGATACTGCAACAGATTTTGTTCATCACACAGAAACTCCAGAAGAGCATTTCAGAAATATGGTCCATTAATAAAAATGTGTTTGCATGAGTGAACTGTTAACTTAGCCACTTTTAGTGAGAGGATCGCTAACAAATTTGTCTCGCATGACTGTATTGGGTGGATTAGACAATTATTATTGATTTTCTCAGATAACCATGCAACACTTCAAAAATTAAGAAACATACTTTAAACAGCTCTGCCACTGGGAAACAGCTCTGCCACTGGGAAACAGTACAGAGACTTAAGAATTGGTTTAATATGTTCCTTGATTGACATCCAGTAAGCAGCCTGGCACTTGAATTTTGTGCCATCTATACTGAAGAGGTAAACCTGTTAAAACATTATGCCTAGAGTATTTTCTTTTACCAATTTCTATTCCAGTGGGTTTTACTATGACAGGATGGGCCCTGAGGATAAGGGATGTTGAGAGTCCCCATTCCTCAGGGCCGGCCCCAGAGTTGGTTCAAGGTACTGGCACATAATACCAGCAGCCCTCTGACATCTATCCAGTGCATATGCAGTCAGTCAAGAAAGCCACGGATGTTTCTAAAAATGTTTGCCCTCTATCCCAGCAGGGTCACTCCTGACCTGCAGGCCCCGGGTTTGTGGTTCTCAAGCTAATGTGTTTCATTCCCATAGCAGCTGCAGCATACAGCTCCTCCGAACAGATGGCCTAGGCAGGCACCTAGGTATTCTGTTAACACTGTCTGTTTGCCCTTTTTTTTCCCTTCTATATGTTTGCCCTGTTTCTGCCCTTCATATTTTCTAACACACACATATGAACCACATGCTAGCAAGGCGGGAGCAACTATCGCTTTGTCAGACGCACAGTGGTACTTGCACCCGTGATGTCTTTGTGCCTCTAGAACGTCATTAGCACACACACACTAATGGTGCTCTGCAGAGGCTGCCCACTTTCCTCCCCGACTCCGCCCTATTCCCGCCTATCCACACGCTGCTCTGGTAGCACAGCAGTTTTAGATGGGGTGCCTCTCAACCGCATCTTCCTGGCTACTGTGGGCCAAAAACGCAGATTAGTCCCATGCTAAACACCATCCTCCCAGCTACTGCACTTTAGTAAACATACCCCAAAGTAAAAAAATATGTTCTACAATTAGTCTTAAATGTACTACATTGTAGCTTCAGTGCATATCCCCTAATCTTTGTATTTTTTGAAGGAGTAAACAACCGATTCACATTTACTCATTCCACTCCACTCATAATTTTACAAACCTCTATCATATCTCCCCTCAGCCTTCTCTTCTTCAAGATGAAGATACCTAATCTTTTAAGCGTTTCCTCATAGGTCTATGCTTCCATTCCCTTTATCATTTTTTCCATTCCCTTTATCTCTATTTTTTCCGATTCTACTATGTCTTTTTTTTTTTTTAAGTGTGGTGAGCAGGCACACAATACTCAAGGTATGATTGCACTATGAAGCAAACGGAACCAACAAAAAAACAGCACAAGCCACAGACAAAAAAAATACAGTTAAAAATACAATCAAAAATATAATACAGAGAAACAATTTGTTTTAAACGCCTCACCTCTCTATTTGTTCTCCTCATCCCTCTAGTTTCTCCTTTTGGTCGATATGTAGTTGCTTTACCATGTCTTATGCTTTAGTAGGTAGATCTTATCACATTTTGATCCTTCATTTTAAGTTTTAGTTCTCCTATATTTTATAAATTATAATTTTTTAACTATGTTATGCACTTTATATGTTGTTTTTGTGTTCCGTATCAGTTGCACGCAACATATTAAATATAGATTTTGTTTCTCTGTATTATATTTTTGATTGTATTTTTAACTGTATTTTTAGTTAATTTTTTGAAAATTTTACTGTATTTATAAGACACATTAGAGATTAAATATTTCTCGCGTCTCAACTGAGACTAAAGCCTGTTATGGAATAATATGTAATTTTTGACTCATTTGTTATATATTATTATTTATATATGTTTTTAAAGTATTATTTCATAATTTATAATTGTATTATTTATTTATATGTTTTTTAGTGTGTCCTGATAAACCCCTGTTGAAGTACGCTACGAAACACGGTCCTGTGTTGGGTTTAGGCCACTTTTATCTGGTTAATAAAAGAATTGTGTGTGTGAACCGGCCACTCTTCTGTTTTTTTGTCTTTGCACTATGAAGCAATACAGAGGCATTATGATATCCTTTGTTTTATTCTCCATTCCTTATAATTCCTAGCTTTCTTGGCTGCTGTTGTACACTGAGCAAAGGATTTAAACATAATATTCACAATGATCCCTAGACTCCTCATGTGTAGCTATAGTTTGGGTTGTTCTTCCTTAAGTGCATAACTTTGTACTTCTTCACATCAAATTTCATCTGCCATTTGGATGCCCAATTTCTCAAGATTCTTGCTGTTTTTCACAATCCTCATGATTTAATAACTTTGAATAATTTTGTGTCAACTGCAGAACTGGATCACCTCACTCGATGTTCCCATTTCCAGGTCATTTAAAAATATGTTAAAAAGCAGTCGGCCCAGCACAGATCCCTGGGGAATTCCACTATTTACCTTTCTCCATTAAGAAAACTGACCATTAAAACCCCATTCTCTGTTTTCTACCTTTTAACAAGTTCCCATTCCACAGTAGGACACTGCCTCTTATCCAATAACTTTTTAATTTCCTCAGGAGTCTCTTATGAGGAACCTTGTCAAAGGCTTTCTAAAAATCCAGAGATACTATATCCACCTGTTTATTCACACCTTCATAAGAATGTAGCTGGTTGGTAAGGCAGGACTTCCATTGGCCAAATCCATTTGGGCTTTGTCCCATTAAACCATAACTATCTATATGTTTAATAGTTTAGTTTTTCATGTTTTTTCTACCATTTTGCCTGGCACTGATGTCAGGCTTATCACTCTGTAGTTTACTGGATCACCCCTGGAACCCTTTTTAGAAACTGTCTTACACTGGCCACTCTCCAATCTTCGGGTACTATAGACTATTTTAATGATAACTTACAAATTAGTAATAATAGTCTGAAATTTCATTTATGAGTTCATTCAGAGGTCTGGGAGGTATACCATCTGGTCCAGGTGATTTTCTATTGTTTAGCTTATCAAATTGCCCTATTACATTTTCCAGGTTCACTGAGATTGGTTTCAATTCCTCCAGTTTATCATTTTTAAATATCATTTTTGGCATGGGTATCTCTCCTATATCTTCCTCAGTAAAGACCGAAGAAAATAATTCATTTAATCGCTCTGCTATGGCCTTGTCTTCTCTTTGTGCCTGTTTTATTCCCCCCCCCCCCCACCCAAGCCCTTTAGCTTTGAATGTAACTTAAAAAAAAGGGTTTATCAAGAGTTTTTGATTCCAACGCAAGCTTCTTTTCAAATTTTCTCTTTGTCTGCCTTATATATAATTTGTTGATGCTTATGTTATTTCCTATTTTCTTTATTCACATCCTTTTGCCATTTTAGAAAGATTTGGGGTTTTTTTTGCTATAACAGCTTCTCTCACCTCAGCTCTGAGGAAACAAGTGGAGGAACTCAGAGAGGAGGTGGTGAGGCTGAGGAGCATTCAAGACAGTGAGAAGTACATTGATGCGATGCTTCTTGAAACATCCAACCTCTCTAGCAGAGGAGAAGATGGGTGCCAACAGAATGACGAAGGTTGGACACAAGTCACCAGGGACTGCAGAATCACCAATCCAACTTCTCCAGCTCTTGAGTTGGAGAACCATTATGCAGCCCTGGAAGTGGAGAAGTTAAAAGCATCCCTGCAAAAGGAAGAACCAGAGCTCAAGTACCCCAAAGTTGCAGAATCAGTGACCACAAGGAAGCGAAGGGTAGTGGTGGTTAGTGACTCTCTTCTGAGGGGTACTGAGGCGTCCATCTGCCGACCAGACTTGATGTCCAGAGAGGTATGCTGTCTGCCTAGTGCCACAATCCAAGATGTTACGGAGAGTTTGCCGAGACTCATCAAGCCCACTGACTATTACCCAATGTTGCTAATCCATGTTGGAGCAAATGATACTGCCAGGTATCCCTCTGAGCATATCAAAAGTGACTTCATGGCTCTGGGACAGAGGGTGAAGCAGTTATGTGCACAGGTGGTGTTTTCTTCAATCCTCCCTGTTGAGGGTAAAGGCCAAGGCAGAGAGGCTCACAGCTTGGAGACGAATGCATGGCTGCGTGGATGGTGTCATTGAGAGCGTTTCCGTTTTCTAGACCATGGGATGCTGTTTCAAGAGTTGCAGAGCAGAGATGGCATCCATCTGTCCAAGAAAGGTCAACGCATCTTCAGTAGTAGACTGGCTAATCTACTCAAGAGGGCTTTAAACTTGACTCATTGGGGATGGGTGAAGAAAGCCCCCAGGTAAGTGATACATTAAATACCTTTATGGAAATGGGTAAGAGGGGTAACATATGGAAAGCAGTGTGTATAAATGCCCATAGCATGGGAAATAAGATCCTTGATGTTGAAGCTTTGGTGGAAGTGGCCGACTTGGATTTAGTGGCAGTTACAGAAACATGGTTCACAGAAAAACATGACTGGGATGTAACTATACCTGGCTATATTTTATTCATAAAGGACAGGGTAGGAAGAAGGGGAGTAGGAGTGGCACTATATGTAAAAAACATACTATTAAAGCTTTGGAATTACAGAGCTTAAAAGGGAGAGAGGAGGCATTGTGGGTTAAACTAGAAAGAGGGAAAGAGAAATCTATCTGCATTGGTGTGATATACAGACCTCCCTCACAAGAGGAAAGAGGTGGACAGAGAGTTAATTGAAGACATACTCAGCATTGCTAGAAAAGGGAAGTGCTACTGATAGGGGATTTCAATATGCCAGATGTTGATTGGCACATTCCTGCTGCAGCATCATCTAGAAGTAAAAAGATCCTGGATTCTCTACAGGGAGAACTATTCAAGCAATTGGTAACAGACCCCACACGTGAAGGGGCCATACTGGACTTGGTGCTTACCAATGGTGAAAGTGTTTCTGATGTTATAGTGGGAGATCATTTTGCATCCAGTGATCACCAGATGGTGTGGTTCAGTATTAGGACTAGTGCTGTTAGAATCCATTCAAAAGTGAGGGTCTTAGACTTTAGGAAGACTAACTTTGCCAAGATGGGCCAATACCTCAGGGAGTCGTTAGCGGGATGGGAATAACTGAGGGATGTAGAAAAACAGTGGGCAAAATTGAAAGGGGATATTTTAAGGGCAACCAACCTTTTTGTTAAAATGGTAAATAAACGTAAAAGGAAAAGGAGACCATTATGGCATTCGAAAGAAGTAGCTGAAAAAGTGAAGAAAAAGAGGGAAGCCTTCATGAAATACAAGACATCACAGAGAGAGGAAGACAGGCATCTATATTTGGAAAAACTTAGAGAAGCTAGCAAAGTAGTCAGGAAAGCAAAGATTCAAAAAGAGAAGGAAATAAGCCAATGCAATAAAATGGGGGGGATAAGACATTTTTCAGATATGTTAGTGAGAAGAGGAAGGGCAAAAGTGGTATTGTCAGACTCAAGGGTGAAGGGGAGGAATATGTAAAAGCTGATGAGGATAAAGCGGAATTGCTTAACAAATATTTCTGTTCTGTGTTCACAGATGAAGAACCAGGAGCAGGACCTCAGAAAACACCCACAAACCGGAACAGAAGCGAGGGACATCTTGAACAATTTTCAGAAGACTGTGCTCAAGAGAAACTAGCTCAACTTAAAGTAGACAAAGCGATAGGACCGGATGGGATATACCCTAGAATTCTGAGGGAACTTGGGGACGTTCTGGCAGCTCCACTGACTGACCTTTTCAATACCTCATTGGAGTCGGGAGTGGTGCCAAAGGACTGGAGAGAGGCTCATGTAGTGCCTTTACACAAAAGCGAAATTAAGGATGTGGTTGAAAACTACAGGACGGTTAGTTTAACTTCGGTGGTGAGTAAATTATTGGAAACGCTGCTGAAAGAGAAAATAGTGAGGTTTCTGGAGTCCAGTGGATTACAGGATCCGAGGCAGCATGGATTCACCAGAGGCAGGTCTTGTCAGACAAATCTGATTGATTTCATTGACTGGGTGACCAGGGAGTTGGACTGAGGGAGAGCCCTAGATGTGGTGTATTTAGATTTCAGTAAAGCCTCTTACACTGTTCCTCACAGGCAACTTATAAACAAACTGAGCACCCTAGGGATGGACCCTAAAGTTACTGTTCGGGTTAGAAATTGGTTGAGTGGGAGGCAACAAAGAGTACCGGTAAATGGAACTCACTCTGAGGAGAAGGATGTTACCAGTGGTGTGCCCCAGGGATCTGTCCTTGGTCCAATTCTTTTTAACATCTTTGTTAGTGATATAGCAGAAGGGCTGTTGGGTAAGGTTTGCCTTTTTGCAAATGATACCAAAATCTGCAATAGAGTAGACACCCAGGAAGGTGCAGATAACATGAGGAGGGATCTAGCTAAGCTTGAAGAATGGTCTAGAATTTGGCAGCTGGGATTTAATGTTAAAAAATGTAAGGTCATGCATTTGGGCTGCAGCAATCCAAGGGAGCAATATAGTATACGGGGTGAAGTACTTTTGTCCACTAAAGAAGAGCGGGACCTAGGCATCGTTGTGTCTGATGATCTTAAAGTAGCTAAACAGGTAGAAAAGGTGACAGCAAAAGCTAGAAGAATGCTTGGGTGCATATGGAGAGGAATGGCTAGCAGAAAAAAGGAGGTGATAGTGCCTCTGTATAAGTCTTTGGTGCGACCTCATTTGGAGTATAGTGTACAATTCTGGAGACCACACCTTCAAAAGGATGTGAACAGGATGGAGTCGGTGCAAAGGGTGGCTACTAAAATGGTTAGTGGTCTTCATTATAAAGCATATGAGGACAGACTTAGGGATCTTAATATGTACACCTTAGAAGAAAGGCGGGATAGAGGTGATATGATTGAGATGTTTAAATATCTCTGTGGCATAAATGTTCAGGGGGAGAGCCTCTTTCAATTGAAAGCAAGTTCTGCTACGAGGGGACATGGGATGAGGGTGAAGGGGGATAGATTCAGGAATATTATGCAAAAATATTTCTTTACGGAAAGAGTGGTGGATCCGTGGAATAGTCTCCCAGTGGAAGTGTTAGAGATGAGGACAGTAACTGAATTCAAAAAAGCATGGGACAAACACAGAGGATCTCTAAAGGAAAAATGTGGACTGTTGTAGCTGTTGATATGGAAGGACAGACTAGATAGGCCATTTGGTCTTTTTCTGTCATCATATTTCTATGTTTCTATGTTTAAACCATGTCATTTGAATCTGGTGTCTTCCCAGACTCCCTCAAGCAAACCTCCATCCGTCCACTTCTAAAAAACAATCAACTGGACCCAAAGAGAGAAGACTCGTACTGTCCAATTTCTAGTATTCCATTACTAGCCAAAATTCTCGAGAAGCTAACCCAGAGACAGATCCAGCAGCATATAGACTCCTCTTCCCCATTAGATCCTTGTCAACACGGATTCAGGGAGGCCCACGGTGTAGAAACTCTACTAACAAGTCTAATTAACACTCTTATCAACGGCATCGACAGTCTTAAGATGGGCTTTGCTTTAATCTTTCTGGATATAGCGGTTGCGTTCGACTCCGTGGATCACACACAGCTTCTGATGCGTCTCCACGAGAAAGCACAGTTACTTACCTGTAACAGGTGATCTCTGGGAACAGCAGGAATAAGTCTTCACATATGGGTACGTCGGTACCGACGGAGCCTGCGCGGGAACGCTCCCCAGCGTCCAATCAGAAAGCTTTTGGGAGCATCCCTCAGCGCCTGCATGCTGCCTTCCCGCCTTTCCAACTGTCTCTCCTCAGTTGAGTTTCATAGCTGAGACAAAGAGAGAGAAAGAGGAAAGGAAAGATAGATATAAAAATACAACTCCTAGGGGAGGTGGGTGGGTTGTGAAGACTTATTCCTGCTGTTCCCAGAGATCACCTGTTACAGGTAAGTAACTGTGCTATCTCCAGGAACAAGCAGGAATGAGTCTTCACATATGGGGACTCCCAAGCTAAGATGCCTGGAGCCATAACATGTTGAAGATTGAAAACATGCTACATCTCATATGGCCAGGCATCCTGAGGATGGAGGGTAGGAGTTGCATAGAGAGGAGCTGCAGAAAAATCAGCTAACCTAAGAAAGGACTACCCTCAAGGAGTCCATGTATGTATGATCATTATCAAAAGATATATTGAAATGAACAATCACCATAATAATGAAATGAATAATCAAAATGAAACGCTCACCTACTGGATTGCAGGAAGTAGAGAGGCTGATGGAGTATTCTGGGGATCCAGCAGAATAATGTCCAAGGTGACCTCACTGGAGTGAAGGTGGAGGTCAAAATCTGGAAGTGAGAGGTGACCCCAGGATTCAATTAGGGTAACACAAACACGGCAGGTCTTCAGTGGGAAGCTTCATGGAAAGCTGAAAACTCTTTTGGCTACAGAAGTATTCAGAGGTAGGAGCAAAAGAGGAAGACTGACCGATCTGGGCAAACAGACGTAGTCCTTGAGGGAGGAAAGGGTATGAGAAGAACCCCATACTCCCAAGAAAGGACAGATGTTTGAGGAATTGAATCTGAAATCCACTGAAGATCCACCATGTCTTTCCTAACTGGTGAGAGGTAGGAAGACATTGGGGCATGGAGCTTCAGGGATACGTAAACCTAGGATACGGTAGGGCTGTCAGTTCCACAGCAGTGGTTGTGTGCAAAATATTCGAAACATACTGTGGAATAGTATAAAGTTGTGCAGGCCCACTGTCAGAAACATACAGGAACGTAAAAACCTTTATGAGTATAGACAGTCAGGAGAGAAGTATGGAAATACATATCTACTTATAATAAGTATCTGGACAGATACACACATATATGAAGAGATATGTATATATATATAGATATATACGGGTATATAGATATAGATATATCTATAATAAGATCTGAAGGGCATAGCATATGCACACTTAGCTGACAGACAGATACATCTACAGAGATGTATATAGGTATATATAGATATAGATATATATACCTGAATATATGGGTCTAAAGATAGATGCCTGCAGTGAGCAGACAGAGCTATGCATATCAGGACATTCACATGGAGATGTGAAGGGAAAAGATTCATCTAAGAACAAGGAGGTGAAACCTACTTCAGAAGAAATATAGAGAATCTATTCCCCCAGAGATGATGGTAAAGGAATGCTATCCAGTGAATTACCAGGATGGTTACGTGAAAAAACAGAGGATAATATCAGTCTGTAAACAGCAAGTCCGGAGTCCTGTGGAACTCCAGCATGGTAAAAGGACAGAAACGCATAGGATAAGATACCAGGTTGACCTACATGAGGGACAAAGGAGGTATCAGGCGTTTTTCAGATTAATATGTGCTGTCCTTGAAGTGATAGGATACCATGAGGACAAGCTGCAAGAAAAAAGAGTATATTCCCTAAGGAATGGGAGAACTCTTAGATTTTCACGTGGAGAAGGCGTATGTCCTTTTCCCTCTTCTTTTTTTTTTTTTTTTTAAAAGAAGATAGCAGGGTATGAAGAACCCTCACAGTCATAGGGGATGACTGAGGAAGCATTTTTCAACCATGATGGATAGCCATTAGAGAAAACTCTATGCTCTCTAGCAAGGGCCCATAGTGGAAAGCTTCTCAGTAGGATTGCAGAGAGCATTATGCAGGAGAACTGGGATGTAGAACTGGCTGATGGAGAAAACTGACAGTCAGATCCACTACGTTGCCAAATCCAGAGACTGGAGATGGCAAGGGTAGAAGACAGTGTAAGAAGCCTGTAGTGAAAAGATTATCCAAGAAAGATGTAGAAAACTTTCTTGGAATCACTACTAAGGCCAGACAGGAGTGGTGGAAGACAAGACTGGGACTTGTGGAAAAGTACCAGTAGTCAAGCACTGGACTCCTGTATGGGCAGCTACTGAATAGGACAACAGAGAGAGTCAGTCTGTGTCAAACAGAGAGAACAGACTGAACAAAGAGAGCAAGCTGTCTCTGTCTGCAGAGCTGCCTAGATAAAGAAGGGAGTTTACTCAGGAGAAGAAACTCTACAGTGAAAGACAGAAAAGTCTTTCAATGGTATGGTACCACTCTTACAGGGGAAACCCTGGCGAAGAGGGTAGAGAGAGAAGCTGAAGAAGGACTTACCACATGGTAAGTCCCTGGAAGGAAAAAATTCATGCTGGTACAGAGAAACTATCATGTGATAGTTGCTAACCTCTCTTCTAGTCAGGAAGAGGTGGAAAACTCTGTAACTTATAGACATGAATAGCCTGATAGTTCAGCATAGTGAAGAGTAACTGGATTTCCTGAGAATAGGAATCCCTGAGCAGAGTTTTGAATGGAAAAACAGTGAAAAACTTCTGCTGAAAAGAATTAACAGTAGTTATAAAAAGATTAATCAGAAACCTATGGTTACTGTGGTTATTCAGCCTGGCTAGAGTTTGGATTCTGCAGACCAGGGCGAGACTTCCCCTGCTTGGGAACATCCGAATGATGGGCAGGAGAAGAAGAAAACCTTTTTCTTTTAGGGAAAGAAGGTTTGGTAGGGCATTTCCTACCTGCTGAGGAAGGAGAGGGCTTAGGATGGCCCTCAGAAACAGGAAAGTCAGTGGAGTAATGAGCAACCTGACGTAAGGACTCCTTATTGAAGAGATTTTCTCCAGTACAAGGAGTATTACTCAGTCTTTGTTGTACCCATCTACTCAAGTCTGAAGCTTGGAGCCAGGCTTTACGACGTGCTCCTATGGCTATAGCAGAAGTTCTGCTAACAGACTCAAAAGAGTCTAGGGAAGCACGAGAAAGAAACCAAGAGATATTTTGGCTTTGACTAAGAAGTAAGGAATAGTCTGCAGCCTTGGGTTCTGATAGAAAAGGAGACAAAAGAGATAATTTCTTTGTGATCTCCTGAAGGGATAGACTCATATAGAAAATATAGGAGAGAATCCTTGTTGCCAGCATAGATGTTTGGAAGGTTTGACGTCCAAAGGCATCTAGTGTTCTAGATGCACGCCCTGGCGGGAAAGAAGAATGTTTTTTCTTGCTTTTTACCTTCCTCATTGCTGATTCCACTACAATGGAATGATGGGGAAGTTGAGGCTTTTGAAATCCTGGAGAGGGGAGCACCTGATACAGAAGATCAGTTGCTGTAGGAGGTGAAGAAACCCTTAAAGGTTTTTCCCATACCCTCAGAAGAAGATTCTGCAAAGAGTGATGTAAAGGAAGCATTATAACTTCCTTTTCTGCAGAAAAATCCTGAGAAGACTCATAGACAGGGATAGGAATATTAAGGAAGGTTGCCATGTCAAGGAGAAATTTCTGAAAGGAAGGATCTCCGATGGGAACCATCCCTGGACAGGTTAGACCTGAAAAGGAAGCCTGGGCACCGGAGGATGTACCTGTCCGGTGCAGCACAGGATTTGTAATGGATGGATACTGGAACTGGCAATTATGAGTTGAGACAGTCAGTAGTGCATCATCCATGCCAGGTATCGACTCCAGACTAGGTATAGAAAGGAGCGATCCGAGTGAACCAAGCATGGAAGGAGCTGGTCCCGATGATACTGTCGGTACCGACATTGATACCGATACTGGTAGCTGTGCCAGAATCGCCGAAGCAGTCAGCGGAGGCTGCTCAAACGGTACCGAGGAAACTCGAAAGTGTCGGTGGATATCCTCGGTACCGCGCATCCGGAATCGGTGCGTGTCGGTTCCGAGATGCGTCGGTACCCAGTCTTCCAGACTAGATACCGATTCTAGACTTGGCTTCGAAGGAAGCAAATCCATTGATGCATATCTAGATGGTACCGGCACCAGGGATCGTATCGACGGAGCTGTCAATACTGGAAAATCAATCTGGGTATCGATCGGTCCCGAAGGCACCGAGTACACCAGATGACGATCCCTAGTGAGGAGTGGATCACTCCACACCAGTGCCGATGCCGGGTTATCGGTACCGCTCGAAGCGGATGCCACCCCCGTGCATGGCTCAGGTATGTTCTGTGAGGGGTGAGCCCCAGGAACAACCTGAAACCCCTGAAATGCTTTGGAGCCCGAAGATTCCCGCCGGGGTTTTAATGCCAATGGGTTCTTGAGGGCAAGGCCGGGGCCGTCAGCATGCTTAGCATGAGACATACCACTCAAGGATTGGCTAGTCTTAACAGACTGTTTGTGGGTTACCTGATCCTGTAGAGAAGAAATGGCCGGTGCCCTGACACAGGGAGGGTAAACGGTATCGAGGGAAACTCGAAATAGAGAATCTCTTCTCACAGCATTGATGCCTGACGGTTCAGGGGAAAAAGGGTCAGGACCCAAACAGGTTAGACACCAGTTATTGGAGTCTAAAAAGAAAACGGTATTTCCACAGTGAAGGCACTTCTTAGGAGAAGAAGGCTCCATGATGGAGAGGCCTTATAGGCCCAAAGAATTTTAAGACAAAAACTGAGGGAACTGTCCCTCAGTTTGAGAAAAAGAAAAGCAAAAAACTCCACCGGCGGTACCGGTGGCGGCGGGAAAACAGCCGCGACCACAAGAAAACAAGAATAAAAGAATTAAAGAAAAAAGTTTCTGCGGTGACAGGAAGACGTCCTGCCGGCTCCGTGGAAAAACGAAAACTGAGGAGAGACAGTTGGAAAGGCGGGAAGGCAGCACGCAGGCGCTGAGGGATGCTCCCAAAAGCTTTCTGATTGGACGCTGGGGAGCGTTCCCGCGCAGGCTCTGTCGGTACCGACGTACCCATATGTGAAGACTCATTCCTGCTTGTTCCTGGAGATAGGAATCCATGACCGAGCATGGGAATGGTGCAAATCTTACCTTGAAGGCCGACTGCAACACATACGTATTGGTAATGCTACATCTGATACCTTTCAGCAGACAATGGGTGTCCCTCAAGGCTCCTCCCGGTCTGCACTTCTGTTCAATATCTACATGCAGCCAATTTGCGACATCACACGCTCTTTCGGCATATCCTGCCTCATGTATGCAGACGATGTGCTGCTATTCTCTCCCATATCTGTCGCATGCCCAGACTACACAGTGTTAATCAACTGCTTTAATGCAATAATGGATTGGCTTCTTACTCAGAACCTCCATATCAATTTCAAAAAGATGGAAGTTCTAATAATTACAAGAAATAAACGTTTCTCTCCTACACCCACCCTAAAAGTCAGAGATGCCGATCTCCCGGTCAAATCCAATATATGCTATCTGGGAGTGAATTGGATCAACAACTGGACTTCAAGGATCATTTAAGATGCACCGTAAAAAAGAAGTAATTAGATCTTACCTGCTAATTATTGTTCCTGAAGGAACGACAGTCCAGTCCCTTTACTTCTGGGTTGCGTAACCCTTCCAGCAGCTTGGAGGCTGAGCCCATCCTTTTTGAGGATGGTGCGGTATAAATACCAGTGGCACCACCCCCAGAGCCCAGTATTCTCAGCCTCCAAGCAGCTGGAGGGTTCCGTAAGCCACGGGCTTACTGGAGTCTTCCTTTCTTTACGTCCAGGAGTTCCAACTTCCTGTCTCTCCCCTCATGCCCCTCCGTTGAAAACGACGGGAGGGTAACTGTCTGGTTCGCATGAAAGGGGGAGATGACCTTGGGCAAAAAGGAAGGCACCGTTCGTAAGACCACTTTGTCCTTGAAGAATGAAAGGAAGGGGGGGCTGCGAGGACAGCGCTTGAAGTTCAGAGACACGTCTGGCCGAGCAAATAGCGACCAGAAAAACCGTCTTCAGTGTCAAATCCTTTAGAGAGGCTTCTTTCGCCGGCTCAAAAGGTTTCTTGGTCAAGGCATTTAGTACCAAGTTGATTGATCTCTGCTGGGGGCGTAGACGCTTAACTGCTCTTAGGAACCTGGCAACGTCCGCGTGGGCCCCTAATGACTTCCCGCGGACCTTACCTCTATAGCAAGAGATGGCTGCCAACTGGACCCATAAGGAACTGTGCGCTAGGCCTTTATCAAAACCCGCCTTCAAGAACTCCAGAACCTCCGGGATAGAGGTTGAAAGAGGTTTCCTCCGGTGCTCCGCACACCATGCTTCAAAGATGCGCCAGACTCTTACGTAGGAGAGACAGGTCGAGCGCTTTCGGGCACTCAACAGGGTCGCGATTACGGATCCCGAGTAACCCCGCTTCAGGAGCCGCGCCCTCTCAATAGCCAGGCCGTAAGCGAGAATCGATCCACATGAGGCATCCGAACCGGCCCCTGCCTCAGAAGATTCCTTCTGCAGGGCAGACGCCAAGGCCGGTCGACGATCAACCTCACCAGATCTGCATACCAGGGGCGGCGAGGCCAATCCGGAGCTATGAGGATTACCAAACCTTGGTGAGCTTCCACTCGCTGAAGAACCTTTCCGATGAGAGCCCATGGGGGGAACACATACAGGAGACCCTCCGACGCCACTTCTGGGACAGAGCATCTAAGCCCTCGGACATCCTTTCCTTCCTTCGACTGAAGAATCGGCTTGACTTGGCGGACGCATACCGTGCCATGAGATCCATGACTGGTGGACCCCAAAGGGCTACTATCTGGACGAAGACCTCCTGCTCCAGCTCCCACTCCCCGTGGTCTATCTTGAACCTGCTGAGGTAATCGGCCATAGCGTTGTCCGTGCCGGCCACGTGTTGAGCTGAAAGGGCCTCCAGGCGGATCTCGGCCCATTGGAATAGGCCGTCCGCTTCCTTCTCCAAGGCGGGGCTGCTTGTGCCGCCCTGGCGGTTGATGTAAGCCACCGCGGTGACATTGTCGGAGAGGACGCGAATCGCTCTTCGTATCACCAGGGACTCGAGAGCTCTGAGTGCAAGGACTACCGCCCTTAATTCCAGTCTGTTGATTGACCATTGCGACTCCAACGCCGACCATTGGCCCTGGACGAACCGGTCCTCGCAATGCGCTCCCCAGCCTGTTAGACTGGTATCCGTCGTCAGCAGCAACCACTGCGGGGGCTCGAGAGGCATCCCACAATCCAGATCCCTTGGGGACCGCCACCACTGGAGGGCCTTCTTGGTTCGAGGAGCACAGGGTAATTGCATGAACAAAGGATGATGCAGATGGGACCACCGACGCAACAGGACCCGTTGTAAGGGCCGCATGTGAGCCCTGGCCCACGGTACTACCTCTATTGCCGCAGCCATGGTCCCCAGCAATTGAAGGTAATGCCACGCCGTAGGCTTTCGCCTGCTCAGGAATCTCGTGACTAGGCCCCTTAGGTCCTTTGATCTTGACTTGGACAGGAACACCCTACCCCTGCTGGTGTTGAACCTTGCCCCGAGATACTCGAGCTCCTGGGAGGGTCTCAACCTGCTCTTTGCCCGATTGATGACCCGCCCTAACTCCTCTAGAACCTCCACCACTCTGGCCGTGGCCGAGCGACTTTCCTCTTCTGACTTTGCCCTTATCAGCCAATCGTCCAGATAAGGGTGAACTAGGATTCCTTCTTTTCGTAGGGCCGCGGCCACCACCACCATCACCTTGGTGAAGGTCCTTGGAGCCGTGGCTAGACCGAAGGGCAGAGCCTGGAATTGAAAATGACCTCTGGGTACCGCGAACCTCAGGAACTGTTGGTGGGACTTTCTGACCGGTATATGTAAATAGGCTTCTGTCAAATCTAATGACGTCAGGAACTCCCCGCTCCTTACGGCCACGATGACGGACCTTAGAGTTTCCATCCGGAAATGAGGTACCTTGAGACAGCGATTGACTCGCTTTAGATCCAGGATCGGGCGATAAGAACCTTCCTTCTTTGGTACCACAAAATAGATCGAGTACCGACCTGAACCGCATTGATCCGGTGGCACCGGGACCACAGCCCCGAGCGCTATGAGTCGAGAAAGAGTTGTTTCTATCGCTGCCCCCTTTACCGGGGAACCGCAGGGAGACTGAATGAAGGCCGGAAGTATTTGCTTTGCAAATTCGAGAGCATAACCCTCTCTGATTACCTCCAGGACCCATTGATCGGCCGTGACCCGGGACCAGGCGGGAAGAAACAGTCTTAGCCGGCCCCCCACTAGCAGTCCGCCCCCCTGGACCCCCGGTTTGTCATTGAAGTTTTCTGGGTCCCGCGGAGGCGGAGGAGGACCCAAAGCCTCTTCCTGCCCCCCGAAACCCTCGGAAATTTTGACCCCTCGAAGGGAAATGGCCCCTAGGAAAGGGGTTCAATCGGGCTGGACGAAATCTCCGGGGATCCCTCGGTTGATTACGGGCCGGAGCCAGCGAGCGAGTTTGTTTTGGTCTGTCCTCCGGGAGTCTGCCTCCCTTAGATTCGCCAAGGTCTTTAACCAACTTATCCAGGTCTTCGCCAAACAGTAGCTTCCCCTTGAAGGGCAGACGACTCAGGCGCGTCTTCGACGAGGCATCTGCTGCCCAATTACGGAGCCATAAATATCGCCTAGCTGCTACCACCGAGGCCATGTTCTTAGCTAGGCTCCTGATGAGGTCGTACTGACTGTCTGCCAGGTAGGCAGCCCCGGACTCTAACTTGGCTGAAATAGATTGGGGGTCCCCCGAGGGGGACTCGGCTAGTTGTAGTTGTTGGGACCACCTCAAACAAGCCCAGGCCACCCAGGCCCCTGCAACCGAGGCCTGCAAGGCAATAGCACTGACGTCAAAGGCCTGCTTCAGTAAAGTGTCCAATTTTCTATCCTGAGCGTCCCTCGGGGCAGCACTACCCTCTACCGGGATAGTCGTCTTCTTTGTCACTGCAGAAACCGCTGCATCCACCCTGGGAGACCTCAGCAGTTCTTTATCCGGTTCTGGCAAAGGATACAGCCGAGACATTGAGCGCACTCCCCTCAGGCCTGACTCTGGTTGATCCCATTCCTCCTCGATCATCTGGCGTACTACTCTGTGAACCGGGAAGACCTTTTGAGACTTCCTCACAGCCTGGATTAAAGGGTCTTCCAACCCTTCTTCCTCTGATGGAACCTCCGAAGATACATTGAGAACCTTAAGGGACTCATTAATCAACCCTGAGAGTTCCTCTCGCCTAAAGACACGCACTATGCGGGATTGATCCTCCTCTGGAATCTCTCCCACCTCAAGTTCTTCTCCATCCTCCCTACATCCTTATCCGAAAACTCCTCTTCCGGAGTATCCTGCGAGAAGGATGTGGGAGGTTCCTCACTCAGTAGCCGTGCACGCTTAGGAGGGATGACTGAATCTTGGGAGCTTGACTTCCATGGTCTGGAGGCTCCTCCCCCTTCACTCCCCTTTAGTACACTCGGCTCACCAGCCTCGAGTCCCTGCCTGCATAAGCAATAAGCCTTGTGCCGCAAGAGGACAAACTCGGGGGAGAAGGGGTCCCCAGAACTATCCTCCCCCACAGCAGAGGGGGAGGGGGAGAGGGCCGAAGCCGGCAAATCCGTGGTAGAGGGAGGGGGAGGAAGGGAAACCTTCACCCCTCCCGCCAGGTCCCCAGACCCCTGAGTGGATTGGGACATGGGTAAAAGAACACCTTGCTCCACAGAAGCGGCTTCTGCAGCACAAGCCCTGCAAACTCCTGACTCTGAATCAGTGCCCCTACGAGTGCCACAAGAAGGGCACCTTGCTTTGCCAGTCATGTCCACTCTAGAGAGGCTCTTCCCGTCTGGAAAGGAAAAGGGCCCTTATGCCCTTCCAAATTCAAAAAGCTACCAAAACCAACGGGGCTGAGAGATGCCTCTAGGGAATAAGTTAGATCCCCCCCAGGCCCCCCTCACTCACTATGCCGTTCAGGATAGGAAATAAATAAATAAATAAAATTCAAGTAACCTACAGATTAAAAACAAATACTAGCACTCAAACCCAGGGGAAAAGTTCCCAGTACTTGCGGTTTTGAAGATGCTCAGCGAATCTCCGGTGGAGAGGAGAGCGCTGCGGCCGCTCGCACGTGGAAGGCCTGAGCCACGTGGAGTCGAAAACGGCAGTCGTCGGCTCTGCTCGCGCCGCCGAGCAAATTGCCAGCGCCGGGATTAGCACGGCATTGCCCTCGGCTCCGGAGCAGGCTGCGCATTCTCCAATCGCTCCCAGACTACTCCGCGATCTCTCCCTCCTCTGGAGACCGCGGGAGAGCCCCTTGTTGCTGCCTCAAGCGCTCAGCCGCCTGAGGGCTTCGGCGCGAGGCAGGACCGGCTTGGGAAGAAGAGACAAAGGAAATCAGCACGATCTTTCTCCTTGCTGCGGGTAGCCGGTTGTAGGAGAGAGCGAGGAGCCCTCGCGATTAACCCAGAAGGCAAACCTCCTCCTCCGTGGAGCTGGTAAACTGGCCGGGAGGGGGGGGGGGAGGGAAACCTTAAAGGAACAGAGCTAAGAAGGAACCCCTTATCTCAAATCAAAGGAAATCAACAGATTAACTTGAAATAAATTGAAAATAAATCTAGGGTGAAAATAAAGAAAGGAAGACTCCAGTAAGCCCGTGGCTTACGGAACCCTCCAGCTGCTTGGAGGCTGAGAATACTGGGCTCTGGGGGTGGTGCCACTGGTATTTATACCGCACCATCCTCAAAAAGGATGGGCTCAGCCTCCAAGCTGCTGGAAGGGTTACGCAACCCAGAAGTAAAGGGACTGGACTGGAGTGACGATAAGGAACATATACTTTAAGATAAAAACCCTGAGACACCTGAAACCGATGTTGGAACCTGATGACTTCAGAACCATCTTCCAGGCTCTAGTTAAACCGCACTTCGATTATGCTAATATAATACTCCATGGTCTCCCGAAGAACACCATCAACCCACTTCAGTTAGCCATGAATGCAGCAGCTCGGATCCTCCACGGAGCCTCAAGGAGTGACCACATCTCCCCCATTCTAGAAGAACTTCATTGGCTTCCAATAAGCTCTAGGATCCTATTTAAGGCCCTCCTCATCACCTTCAAGGCCTTCAACAAACTATCTCCTGCAGCCATCTCAGATCTCATCACACACACAGAGAACAACAGGCCTAAAAGAGCTTCTGCCATGGACATGCTAATCATACCAAGCAACTCCATCAAGTCCAACCAATCAATGATTAACAGAGCTTTTGTTAACTTCGCCCCCAGATGCTGGAATAAACTCCCTCCCGGCATTAGAGCGATCAGAGACCTTAGACAGTTTAGAAAGGCCCTCAAACACTACCTTTTTATCACTCACTTTAAGCTTCTGGACATACCTCCCCCCCCCCCCTCCAACACTTACCCTCATAACCCCATACCTATCCTTTATGAATGTACAGAGCTGACATATATCCCAACAGGTAGTTTCAAAGATTGTATATAGTTTCCCTGTTATCTGTAAACGAAAGCCAGTTATTTGGCCTATGTGTTTTATTGTTACAATGTAAACCGCACTAATGACAAATAGCGCGGTATATAAGAAATGTTAAATAAATAAATAAATAAATGCTGGCAAGTGTTTGACTTTCCTTCCACTGTGCTTACATGATGGTATGTATGCATGTATTTATTTATTTTAAACAGATTTAGGTCCACGTGATGCATGAGCGAGTGAGGATGTTCCTCTGCTTGCTCTGGGACCACCTTGGTGAATACTCTGTAAATATAGCTGAATTTCCCCAGTAAGTGGCCCGGGTGCAGACAGGCATTCCCACAAAGTCAACTTGCAACTGGATTAGCATGTATGGTTCCAAAATGCCTCCAACATTAAAGAAAGACTGCGAGAAAGACAGCTGGCTGGCGACCACAGCCTTGATGTCAACAGCACCTGCATCGCCTGAAACAGAAAGTACCGACTTAGCTCCGGAGTTATTAGCTAAGGAGGTAGTGCGGTTGCTGGATCAAAAATTTGACACATCATCAAAAATCTGCAAAATGTGAGTGACTCGCTGGTGAATATCGGCAGAAGGGTGGATGAACTGGAGCATCACGTGGAGGCCATGGAGGACTCCAAGGGACAGCGTGAGTGGGAAAGAAAGGCCCAGAAAACACAAATAGAGACGCTTCTCTCTAAAGTCGATGACCTCGAAAACAGGTCGAGAAGAAACAATTTACGGCTTATTGGGGTGCCGGAGACCTGGGCAGATCATACTCTGTCTTCAGTGACTGAAACCTGGCTCCCTAAAGAATTGGACATTGAGGCACTTCTGGGCCAGGTACAGGTAGAGAGATTGCCTGGGAGCCCACATAGTGGCACAACAGAGACTGCGAGTGGTAATAGCATGGATTCTAAACTTCCATCATAAAATGCAGCTTCTGCAAGTGTATCGGAAGAAAGGGGAAATCTTGCTGGAAAATCATCATATCCTTTTATTTCAGGATTACTCAACTATGGTGGCAGCCAATCACAAGGAATACGCTCTGCTTAGTGCTGATCTTTTCCGGAGAAAATTTTGTTTCACCCTAGCCTATCCAGCTGTTCTGCGGGTGCATCACGAAGGACACGCTCGCTCCTTTGACAGTGTGTCTGCGGCAAGGAAATTCATCGGAGACTTGAACACAGAGAGCCTGACGAATGTCTGAAAGAAGTGAGCACAGTAGGAGGATTACTTCCAATCTATGAATAGCATGGCCTCATGTCTGCTGTGACCCAGTTAGTGGTTACCCTCTTTGGTAAAGATTAAGTCTGTTCGTGGAAACATCAGGTGGATAATCAATGTTGTAAACTTACTTTTGAGACAAGGAGAGCCTGAAGTGGGAGAATTCTGTGGAGGATGGAGAGGACATTGATCACAGGGGTTATTTAAGACTTGGGTATAGTCGCCCAGCAATGGACAGAGATGGCCTAGGGGAGAATGTGGGGTGGCCCCGCAGCATCGACTGCAGGCTCAGCCTCAGTGAAATGAGGCATGAATGCTTATCTGAATGTTATAAGGGGGGTTGTTCTCATTTTAACTGTCATGTATGTTTTGGTTGGGTGCAGGGGACCGAAAGGAGAATGGAGAGTGCCTGGAGGTGTGAATGTTGTGTGGAAGTATGCATGGAGGTATGGGGGAGTTGGCCTGACAGGGGGGATGGGGGGGAACTGTAGGGGGAGATGGGTGTGTAGGGAGGAGGGGAGGAGGGAAGGTGGGGGGTCTCTACTTGTGAGGCTTTCTCAGGGTATTCCGGTGTCTAAGGGCTGAGGCTCGGTAGCCCTGGGCCGGCAAGCTGTATATGGTTGGCTTGGAGACTTTCGGGGCAACCTCAGATGTCACATAGCATATCTATCATAACCTTGAACATAGTTGGGGTAAGCACGCCCATTAAGCGCACAAAAATCGTACAAGCTTTGAAAAGAAAGGGGGTGCATATGGCCCTCCTCCAGGAAACACACTTTTCTATGTTTCTATGTGGAATAGTCTCCCAGTGGAGGTGGCAGAGATGAGGACAGTATCTGAATTCAAAAAGCATGGGACAAACACAGAGGATCTCTAAAGGAAAAAAGGGGACTGTTGTAGTTGTTGTTATGGAAGGACGGACTAGATAGACCATGTGGTCTTTTTCTGTCATCATTTTTCTCTGTTTCTATGTTTCTATGAGTACACTGGAGCACTCTAAATTAAAACATGACTGGGTGGCGCAGGTGCATGGGGCTTCTTCAGGCACCCACAAATGCAGAGTGGCTATTCTGATAAGGCCAGGGGTCCCTTGTAAGGTCCTGTCCAGCGATGCAGATCCACAGGGTAGATTCATATTTATGCGGGTGAAAGTATATCAGGAGGAGCTATTAGGGAAGCATATGCACCCAATAACTATGACCATGTATTTTTTAAGGACATCCTTCAACGTATAGCATGAAACTCACAGGTCTCGGTCATACTAGTAGGCAATTTCAATTGCCCTCATGATCCAGAACAGGACAGAATAGACCCCATTGGGGAGAGGAGGATGGAAAAATAAAGGGGTGGGTCATCTTTGTCGACTGGGGGACTTGGTGGATATATGGAAGACCTTGCATCCTGAGGCGCGGGATTTTACACATCTCTCAAGAGCACATCATACATGGTCTCTAAATATAGACTATATATTGGCTTCAGTGGTAACTTTGGGCGTGTTTTGAAGTCGGAGATTGAACCGATCTCGATAGCAGATCATGGCATGGTATGGATAGATAGGGTGGAAAAGGGGCTCCCGGCAAGATCTTGGTCTTTTCAGAGGCATTTGTGGGAGGAGGAAGAATTCGGGGTTTACCTCCAGAAGCAATGGTCAGACTATAAACAACTATATGAGGCCCACATGGTCACTCCAATACTTTTTCGGGAGACAAAAAAGGCCGTCATGCAAGGGGCACTGATTACTTATGCAGCCAAACGTTGCAAATATCTTAATCAAATTCTGCAACTTGAGCAGACTCTGCAGGCCCGAAAATGGGCAACGCTGGGGAACCCAGGTCAAACGACAAGTAATGCATATGTTGCTACACAGATAGCACTAAATATCTTGCTGCACCACCGAGCCCTGTCCAATATACATTACTATAAGTATCAGTTCTTCCACTATAGTGATCGGATGGGGAAACTTCTAGCCTGGGTAGTATGAGATTGGGGGGCTCCCTCTTTGTAGCGACAATTAAGGATCCCTCTGGAATTCGCCACAATGAACCCAAGCAAATAATAGAGGTCTTTCGGAAATTCTATCAGACTCTACACTGCCGGTTCAGAGTATAGGGAGGTGAAGATGGACTTCCTAGATGCAGTTGCGTTCCCCTCCCTTATGGAGGAGGAATCAGTAGAGCTCAATAGGCCAATATCGGGGAGCGAAATCCAGAGTGATTAAAGCAGGGGCACTGCATAAGACCCCAGGCCTGGATGGGTTCGGAGAAGAATACTATAAAATCCTGACTTTCCAGCTGACACCAGTGATGGCAGCTAAGTATGATGATGCGCTGGAAGAAGGGCAATTTCTGAAAAATATGAGGCAGGCAGTAGTTACAGTCTTACCTAAACCAAATAAAGATCCAGAGAACCCTGCTGGCTCTCAATCCCATACCATAGAACTTATTTGCTGCACGTGGAAACTTCTGCTCTCCCAGCATCCTGGTGACACTCGCACTACTTGGGGACCCTCAGGCAGGCTTGGAAGGTTTTGTGTAGGTACCGAGGACGCCAGTGGCGCAGGATAGATTTTCTCCCACTAGATGATAATAAAGGGTTTACTCCGGGTCAACAACAGTGAGTGCCAGGAAGATGGAGTCAGAAGGGGATTGCGCATATCAGGGACGTGAAAATGCCAAATGGAACCAAAATAGAGTCTTTTGGGCATGCAGACACTGTATCAGTTGGCATCACAGGAGTTCTATTATTATCTACAAGTATGGCACAATGTGAACTCTTTTCAGAAAGTGGACACCCTACTGTTGCAGCCTGGTGGCATGGTGGAATTAATTGAAGCGTGGGAAGGGTATCTAAACACAAAGATGGTGTGGGCTGGGCTCTGTCCTGTTCTGGATGTATCAAGCCTAGAAGCACAAGCTGCATGCTGGCGCAAAGATCAGCGGTTCTCAACCTTTAGGTCGCGACCCCCATGGGGGTCGCCACAGGATTTAGCGGGGATCGCCTCACTCCGCCGTTAAAAAAAAAAAACGCACAAGCTGCTGCCGCTGCCGAGTCCGCTTTTCAGCAGCGGCAAACTCACCACTTCCCTTCTAATGCAGCCGCGGCTCCTGCCTCTTAGGGAACCACGGCTGTGCCTGTGAAACCGTTGCGGAGCCGTCCAGTCTCTCGATGGGCTCCGTGCAGCATTGTCCCGCCTCCAAAGGAAGTTATCACAGAGGGGAGAGACAGTGTGGGTTAGGATTATAATGGGCAGATGGGGGAGGGCTAGGACTGGTAATGGGTTTATTAGGGAAGGCTAGGACTGGGAATGGACTGATCAAGGGGGGTTGGGACTGGTAATGGACTGATTAGGGGAGCCTAGCACTGGTAATGGGGTTGAAGAGGGACTAGCACTGGAAATGAGCTGATTAGGGAAGGCTAGCACTGGTAATGGGGTTGAGGAGGGACTAGCACTGGAAATGAGCTGATTAGGGGAGGCTAGGACTGGTAATGAGCTGATGGGGGGGTAGGACTGGTACTGGGCTGATTAGGGGCGGCTAGCACTGGTAATGGGATTAAAGGGGGACTAGCACTAGAAGCGAGCTGATTGGGGGGCTTCGACTGGGAATGGGCTGATTGTGGGGAGGGGAGGATAGAGCTGCTGGCCCTGGAAGAAAACTGGGGGCTAAGGCTACAAATGGGCTGATACGAGGGGATGGGAGAATGGAACTGGAAGGGAGTGGATCTGAGAGGGGCTGCAATGGTATTTGTACTAGAAGGAACTGGTCAGTGGAGAAGGAGGGGGACTGGAAGGGAATGGACACCAGTGGCAGTCATGGGAATGCAAGTTGACATTGAAAGGTACTGAGAGTGAGGACTGGAAAGGGGCTGATACTGGGGAAGGTTACTGGGACTGGAAATAGGCTGATGGAAAGAAGTGAAGAAAATGAAAGAAGAGATAGGAAATGGCAGATGGACCATAGACCACAGAAAGAGAGCTAAGAGAAAACAGGAAAGCAGAAGCCTCAGATCAGGACCAGCATGATCAGAGAATAAATTGGTCAGACAACAAAGGTAGAAAAAATAATTTTATTTCATATTAGTGATTTGACTACAAAGCCATCATAATTTTGAAATCAAATATTGTTACTTGTTATTGTGATTAATTATTGTGGTTTAAATAAGTAAATTTTATAAATAAAAACATATTGCAAAGGCCTATAATATATTAATAATTCAACAAATGATTACAGTGACAATGCGTTAACGGTAAAGGAAGAGAGACGCATTTGATTTTATCACTGGGGGTCACCACAAGTCGACCAATGGTAAAAGGGGTCACGGTACAAAAAAGGTTGAGAACCACTGGCATAGATGGATTATTGGAAGTTATGGTTGAACTATTGCAGGGGGCTTTTGCGTGCAATACGGTCATTTTGGAATGTGTTTACCTCCAAGAATCACAATATAAATTCCTATGGAGGGCGTATGTACATGATGTTTGGGCACTCCAGGCAGGCTTGACATCCACGGACATGTGCCACCTATGCCAAAGAGACAGGGGCACTTTCACACACAGGTTTTGGGCTTGCTCTAAAATCCAGCAATTTTGGAATGCTCTGGCCGTGCGCTTAAGCCAATGGGTGCACCGCCCTTTATCCCCCCAGTCATGTACATGTTTATTCGGTTGGTTTGGGGTGGAATGGTGTCTATTGAGTAGGCAAAGAAAGCTATGTGAAAAAGGATTCGTAAAAGCAAAAATAGTTATTCTACAGCAATAGATGAACAGATCGTTGCCGGATGTGAGCTCCTGGGAAGCAGCAATAATAGAGTTAATGGGAATGAAACAGAAAAAGCACAGTTACTTACCTGTAACAGGTGATCTCTGGGAACAGCAGGAATAAGTCTTCACATATGGGTACGTCGGTACCGACGGAGCCTGCGCGGGAAAGCTCCCCAGCGTCCAATCAGAAAGCTTTTGGGAGCATCCCTCAGCGCCTGCGTGCTGCCTTCCCGCCTTTCCAACTGTCTCTCCTCAGTTGAGTTTTATAGCTGAGACAAAGAGAGAGAGAAAGAGGAAAGGAAGATAGATGAAGAGATACAACTCCTAGGGGAGGTGGGGAGGTTGTGAAGACTTATTCCTGCTATTCCCAGAAATCACCTGTTACAGGTAAGTAACTGTGCTATCTCCAGGAACAAGCAGGAATGAGTCTTCACATATGGGGACTCCCAAGCTAAGATGCCTGGAGTCCTACCATGGTGGGGATTGGAACATGCTACACCTCATATGGCCAGGCATCCTGAGGATGGAGGGTAGGAGTTGAAAGAGAGGAGCTGTAGAAAAACAGCTAACCTAAAATAGGACTACAGGTAAGGAGTCCTTGTATGTATGATAATTATCATGAAAATATTGAAATGAACAATCACAATAGGTACCTCACCTACTGGATTGCAGGAAGTAGAGAGGCTGATGGAGTCTACTGGGGATCCAGTAGAGGAATCTTCAAGGTGACCTCACTGAAGTGAAGGTGAAGGTCCAAATCTGGAAGTGACAGATGACCCAGGTGTCAACTGGGGTAGTACAAAAACGGTAGGTCTTTAGTGGAAAGCTTAATGGAAAAAGCTGGGAACTCTTTTGGCTACAGAGTTACTCACAGTTAGGAGCAAAAGAGGAAGACTGACCGATTTGGGCAAACTAGCCCAGTCCTGGAGGGAAGAAGGGGTATGGGAAAAAAGCCCGTATTCCCAAGAAGGACAGATGTCTGAAGGGTTGAAACCTTAGATCTACTGAAGATCCACCCTGTCTTTCCCAACTGGTGAGAGATAGGAAAGATATTGGAGTATGGAGCTTCAGGAATACTTAAACCTAGGGTTAAAGTAGGAGCTGTCAGTACCACAGTAGTGGTTGTGTGCATAATACCCCAGACATACTGTGGGATAGTATGAACATATGCAAGCCCACTGTCTGGAACCTATAGGAAGGTAAAAACCTTTATAAGCATAGACAGTTAGAGAGATAAGTATGTAAATACATATCTACCTATAAGGAAGCATCTCGACAGATACACATATATATAGATAGATAGATATATGTGTATATATATACATATATATATGGGTATATAGATATGTCTATAGAGAGATCTGGAGGGCATAACATATGCACATGCAGCTTACAGACATATGTATCTATAGAGAAGTATATAGAGATATATACATACATGAATATATATGTCTAAAGATAAATGTCTGCAATTAAGCAGATAGAGATATGTCCATAAGAACATTCACATGGGAGATGTGAAGAGGAAAGATTCATCTAATAACAAGAAGGTGGAACCTACTTGAGAAGATATATAGAGAATCTATTCCCCCTGGCTAAGATGGTGCAGGAATGCTATCCAGTGAAATAACCAGGAAGGTTGCGTGAAAAAACAGAGGATAATATCAGTCTGTAAACAGCAAGTCCTGAGTCATGTAGAACTCTCGCATGGTAAATGGACAGAAAACGCATAGGATGAGATATCAGGTTGACCATTGGAGGGATACAAAGTGGTATCATGCGTTATGAGTTAAATATGTGCTGTCCATGAAGGAGTAGGATACCATGAGGACAAGCTGCAAGGAAAAAAGAGCATATTCCTTGTAGGAATTGGAGAACTCTTTAGACATTCACGCAGAAAAGGCTTATGTCCTGTATTATAAAAGGAGATAGTAGGGTGTGGAGAACCCTCACAGTCATGGAAAATGACCGAGGAAGCCTTTTCCAATCATATAGGATAGTCATTAGAGACAAAACCCCATGCTCTCTAGCAAGGGCCCATAGTAGAAAGCTTCTCTGTAAGATTGCAGAGAGCATTATGCAGGAGAATTGGGAAATAAAACTGGCTGTTGGAAGAAAAACCAGCTGCCACGTTAACTATGCTGCCAAATCCAAAGGAATTGGGGATGGCAAGAAAAGAAGATAGTGTGATAAGCCTGAAGTGATAAGGATTATCCAAGACAGATGCAAGCATTACCTTGGAATCACTACTAAGGCCAGACTGGAAGTAGTGGAAGACAAGACTGGAAACTTGTGGAAAAGTACCAGTAGTCCAATCACTGGAACTCCTGCATGGGCAGCTGCTGAATAAGACAGCAGAGAGAATCCTTCTGTTAGTAACAGAGAGAACAGACAGAACAAGAGGAAAAAATCCTGATCATGTCTGATGAGCTGCCCAATGAAAGCAGGGAGGTTACTCCAGAGAAAAACTCTACACTAGAAAGGATAGGAAGACTAGAAAGGCTAAGAAAGCCTTCCAGTGGTATGGTAGCACCCTTATAGGGGAGGTCCTGAAAAAGAGGGCAAAGAAAAATAGGAGCTGAAGGGAGACTTGCCATATGGTAAGTCTGCAGAAGGAAAAAATTCATGGTGGTACAGGAGAGAACTATCATGAGATAGTTGGCAAACCTCTCTTCATGGTAGAAAGAGGAGGAAAACCCTGTGACCCATAGACATGAATCTCCTGACAGCTCAGCCTACCTAAGAGCAGGTGGATGTCCTGGAAAACAGGAATCCATGTGTAGAGTTTTAAATGAAAAAACAGTGAAAAAACTTCTGCTGAGAAGAAGTGAACTGTAGGTTATAAAAAGATTAAGTAGAACCCTATTGAGGGTTAATTTTTCTGGCTTGAGTTTGGATTCTTCAGATCAGAGCGAGGTTTCCCTTGTTTGGGAACATCTGTATGATGGGCAGGAGAAGAATAAAACCTTCTTTTAGGGAAAGAAGGTTTGTTAGGGCATTTCCTACCTACTGGGGAAGGAGAAGGCTTACGATAGCCCTCAGAAACAGGGAAATCAGAGGAGCAATGAGCAACCTGACGTAAAGACTCCCTATTGAAGAGATTTTCTCCAGTACAAGGAGTATTACCCAGTCTTTGTTGTGCCCATCTGTTCAAATCTGAAGCTTGGAGCCAGGCTCTACGTCGTGCTCCTATGGCTATAGCAGAGGTTCTGCTAACAGACTCAAAAGAGTCAAGGGAAGCACGAGAAAGAAACCAAGAGATATTTTGGCTATGACTAAGTAGTAAGGAATAGTCTGCAGCCTTGGGCTCTGATAGAAAAGGAGTCAAAAGAGATAATTTCTTTGTGACCTCCTGAAGGGATAGACTCATATAAAAAATATAAGAGAGAATCCTTGTTGCCAGCATAGATGTTTGGAAGGTTTGACGTCCAAAAGCATCCAGTGTTCTAGATTCACGACCTGGCGGATAAGAAGAATGCTTCTTCTTGCTTTTTACCTTCCTCATTGCTGATTCCACTACAATGGAATGATGGGGAAGTTGAGTCTTTTGAAACCCTGGAGAGGGGGGCACCTGATACAGAAGATCAGTTGCTGTAGAAGGTGAGGAAACCCTTAAGGGTGTTTCCCATATTCTCAGAAGAAGATCCTGCAAAGAATGATGTAAAGGAAGCATTATATTCTCCTTTTCCCCAGAAGAGCCTTGTGTGGGATCATAGCCAGAGATAGGAATAGCAAGGAATGTTGCCATGTCAAGGAGAAATTTCTGAAAAGAAGGATCTCCAATGGGAACCATCCCTGGACAGGCTAAAGTTGAAGAACTAGCCTGGGCACCGGAGGATGTACTGGTCCGGTGCAGAAAAGGAGCCCCAATGGATGGATACTGGTACTGGCGGTTATGACTTGAGACAGTCAGTACTGCATCGTCCATGCCAGGTATCGACTCCAAACTAGGTATAGAAAGGAGCGATCCTGGTGAAAAAGGCATGGAAGTATTTGGTCCCGATGGTACTGCAGGAACCGGCATCGATACCGATACCGGTATCTGTACCGGAATCAGAGGCGATACCGACATCGAAGCAGTCATCGGAGGCTGCTCAAGCGGTACCGAGGCAACCAAAAACCCTTGGTGAGTATCCTCTATACCGCGCATCCGGAATCGGTAAGCGTCGGTTCCGAGACGCGTCGGTACCCAGTCTTCCAGACTAGATATCGATTCCAGACTCGGCATCGAAGGATGCGAGTCTATTGATGCATGTCTAGAGGGTACCGACGTCGGTGGTCGTATCGGCGATGCTGCCGATACTGGAAAGTCAATCTGGGACGTATCGATCGGTCCCGAAGGTGCCGAGAACGCCAGATGACGATTCCTGGTGAAGAGTGGATCACTCAACACCAGTGCCGATGCCGGGGTATCGGTACCGCTCAAAGCGGATGCCACCATCGAGCATGCCTCAGGTATGTTCTGTGAGGGGTGAGCCCCAGGAACAACCTGAAACCCCTGAAAGGCTTTGGAGACCGAAGACTCCTGCCGGGGTTTTGAAGCCAATAGGGTCTTGAGGGCAAGGCCGGAGCCGTCATCATGCTTGGCATGAGACCTACCACTCAAGGATTGCCTAGTCTTAACAGACTGTTTGTGGGTTACCTGATCCTGTAGAGAAGAAATGGTCGGTGCCCTGACACTGGAAGGGAACTCGGTATCGAGGGAAACTCGAAATGGAAAATCTCTTCTCATAAAATTGTAGCCTAATTGCTCCGGAGGAAAAGGGTCAGGACCCAAACAGGTTAGATACCAGTCACTGGAGTCTAAAAAGAAAACTGTATTTCCACAGTTAAGGCACTTCTTAGGAGAAGAAGGCTCCATGATGGAGGGGCCTACAGGCCCAAAAATCTAAAACAGAAACTGAGGGAAAATACTCCCTGAGTTTGAGAAAAAGAAAAGAAAAAACCCACCGGCGGTACCGGTGGAGGCGGGGAAACAGCCACGACCACAAGAAAACAAGAATTAAAGAATTAAAGAAAACATTTTCTGCGGTGACAGGAGGACGTCCTGCCGGCTCCGCGGAAAAATGAAAACTGAGGAGAGACAGTTGAAAAGGCGGGAAGGCAGCACGCAGGTGCTGAGGGATGCTCCCAAAAGCTTTCTGATTGGACGCTGGGGAGCGTTCCCGCACAGGCTCCGTCGGTACCGACGTACCCATATGTGAAGACTCATTCCTGCTTGTTCCTGGAGATCAGCCCAACTGTTAGGAACTAAGAGGACTTCCTTGATCTGTGGGACCCGGTTATTAACTCTCTCCTACCATGAACACAGAGTACTATCCTAAATAACTACTAGGATTAGATGAGAAATGCTATGCAACTAGAGACGGGGAGGAAGTTAGGGGGAATAGGGAGGATGGGGGGAGGGGATGGGAGGGAGGAAGGAGGGTGTGATTGTGTGGAAGGCAAGATGCGAGCAGTGATTCTTGTTTAGTTGTGGCTCCTGCCACATTTCTCTGGGTTCTGTTGCTCCTATGTCTGATCTTTGTCCTAAGCTTACTGACTGGGTGGTGACGGTATGCCATCTTACCTATTGTTATTCTTTGGACACGTATGACATATAAATTGTTGAGACTGATACATATACGGGTTTACAGTGAAATGTTTGTATGTTAAGTTGTAAGGCAAGTCCAGGCAATAAGCTGTCTACTAGGACAGGAGCTGGAAAGGCTGTTGCTGTATAGTTGGTTAATGTGTTCACCTTTCACACTGTATTATGCTAAATGTTATGGTAAATGACAATAAAAATGAGTTCCACTAAACAGGTTTATAGTCTAAGCAGCTTACATAAGAATATTCATAGCAATAATAATAGAACATAAAATACATATGGACAAACTAAAACACTAAAACTAACACACTTTTAAACAATGTTCAGGACTGCAGCTACTCCTTTTAGATTTATATTAACCATCTCCCTTTTGAAAGTTATATGCTAGCACAATGGATTTCCTTACTGTTGTCCCTCCATTTATTAATTCAAATTTTATCATGTTATGATCACTACTGCCAGGTGGTCACAACACTGTCCCCTCTTGTACCAGATCCTGTGTTCCATTAAGTATGAGGTCCCCTTCATGTTAGTTCCTATACCAGATGCTCCATGAAGCAGTCATTTATCTCTTTAGCATGTCCTGATGTAACATTCACTCAATCGATAATGGGATAATTAAAATTACCCATGATTATTGTGTTACCAATTTTGATAGCTTTCCTAATTTCTGTTATTATTTCTTCCCATCTGTTCATTCTGACCAGGCAATGGTAGTACACCCACACTGCTATTCCCTTTCCCTTCTTATATGGAATCTCTCCATAGTGGTTATACAATACATTTTGTTTCCTGTTTCCAAAACTTATATCCTGTTTGACTTAATGATCTCTTTACCATATAGCACCACCCCTTCACCAATTTGATCTATCCTATCCCAATGATGGGAGAGGAGGAGTAGCCTAGCGGTTATAGCTATAGCTTAGTACCAAAGAGATTTGGGATTGATTCCAACTGGTACTCCTTGTGACCCTGAGAAAGTCCCTTTACTCTCCACTGCCTTGGAAGAAAAGGCCTAGCAATCTACTTCTGGTCATACCTTGCCAAGAAAACCCAGGGGCTGCTGGGTCGCCAAGCATCAGCATTGATTTGACAGCACTTAAAAAATTGCAGTGATAGGGTAGATGAGATGAGTTTCAAGTTTCTCCTTTATTTGAATATTATCAGCCATATAATTAGTCATTCAGTTTACAAATTAAAATGCAAATATAAAATATGGGAAACCTGTTGTACAACAGCCCTTTTAGTAACCCTGGAACATGGCCAGATCGCAAAACGTTATTCAAAAGCAACCAGCAACAAAGGCTGTGTAACATTGCTCATAGCTGACAATGATGATGACGGGCAAGGATCCAAAACAGTAGCTTTTCTCTGAACATAAGTCAAACCCCATGCAATCCCTTCAAAAGTAATGGCCCTAAAGAAATCCTACGTAAGTGAAGTGAATAGCATATTAACAGAGCCCAGTTGTTCAGCTGGACTATAATTTTTTAATTCTGCCCTGGTAGATAGTATTTTATGCTAAAAAAAAAAAAAAAAGAGGCCACATCCTCAGCAGACGGGACTAACTTAGTGTTACTAACATCAGCAGTAGATGTTTAGGACCTAATCAATGTAAAACGTTCTTTCAGACAACTTATGGCACTGAATAGTTTGGCTATTTAGTAATCCTTCTTTCTAGTCTGTCTTAATAAGTCTTAAATGCTGCGTGGGCAGAAGCTGAACAATAATAAGCCCAAATCTCAAATCTCTTTTTATAACAATTAAGTTTGTAGAAATTTAGAAAACCATCTGGAGGATTTCCGATGTGAAGTTTTAACAATTTGCTCCATAGGGGCCAGCTGATCAACTACTCTCCTAACTGGCAAGTCCCAAGATTAAACTTGTATTTCCACATTAGGCACAAATAATATTAGATTATAAGCACTCCATTCATCTTTAAACTTACTGACATAAATTTTAGGATGACAGAAGACATGGAGCCCAATTCAGAAAGGGACACGTCCAGGCCCCGTGCACGTCTCCAGAGAAGATGTGCACACATAGGACTGATTCCATAACCCTGCGTAAACACGCACATGGGGATGTGGAATTGGCATGAGGCCATTCCTGGTGAAGCATGCCTAACTGGCGGCCTATCACTCCGTCCTCAGCCACGCACACATGTAAGCCGTGCGCACACTTCCCTTATTGCCCTACTCACCTCATGCAGCTGCAACCCTGAAAGCATCTCCATCCCCATATCCTGCAGACCACATGTGACCGGAATCAGGAAGAAGGCACCCCCCCCCCCCCATCATAACACAAACATCAATATGGTTACCAGGCAGCTTAATTTCAGCAAGGTGGAGACGAGGCTGCTGGTGACCATGGTCCTGGAACAGGAGGACACTCTCCTCCTCACCAGGCAGAGTCGGCCAGCCCACATAGCAGCATGCAGAGGCTGGGAACACATCAGGACCACCCTCCCCCAGTAAGTACATCACAACACAGACAAATCTGAAAGCAGAGAAAAGTGGACGGGCTAGAGCAGCACACAAGTTGGCACAGAGACAGGCATGCACCAAGGTGGAGAGGAAGGGCAGGGAAAGTCAGGATTTGGCCGTAAGTGAAGTGGCAGAAAGCAGGCAGGCTTCACAGTGACAGCACAGAATGGCACAGACAGAGCAGTCCCACAGCAGAGGCCCAGGAAATAAGGGAGAACAGTATGCAAACAGGCCTACAGTTAAGGCACAGGTGGACAAAGAGACAGAAGGAATGGACACACATAGCAGAAAGCAGTCTCAGAGTGTCAGTCACGGGCCCAGGTCACACAGATGCCCCCTGAGGAGACCCTAAAAATGGTCCAGTACAGGCCCCTAGGCAAGAGGCGAACCCAGCATCCTGAGGGTCAGGCACAGAACCACTAGGCTAAAGCTGTGAGTGCCCCCATGCCCTAGGAGGGAAAGGAACTGGGCCCTGTGCATGTACACCAAATTCACTGACCAGACACACCCTCCCCTAGCATGACATGGCAGGGTGATGTGCCACCGATAGCAGATGGGGACAGGGCACATGATGCGCATGCGCACAGCACCAGCAGCACCCCCCCTCAATTAGTAGGCAGGTCTGTGTCCTGGCATGAGGGAATGATGAGGTGTGTCTCTATCCCACAGGCATTTCCAGATCTTGCATGACATAGAGGCATACCGTGTGCAATACCGCACAATCTGTTGCACACACCCGCGGCTGATAGGGCATATCCGGCAGCAGCTTCAGGAGGAGCAGGGTGAGTAGCCATGCAGATATCCAGTCTGAGAAGCATGACATGGACATCATGGAAACAGCATGCCCCCATGCCAGGGTCCCACAACACATAGTCCCGGCCCACACTGTCCCACCCCCTGCAGAGCTGGGACATACTGGAACACCCTATATATGTGCCGGCCTCTCAGCAACCACAGTAGTGCAGCAACAGGAACAGCAGGCGCAGCCACCACGATGTCCCACAGAGAGGTATGGGCACTGAGCATGGTAAAGAGACACAAAGAGGCCTGCCCCACCACAGTGGCAGTGACAGGAGCACTGTCCAGAGATTGACACAGGAAACACATACCTGATGTGGGCCACCCATGGGCCCGGAATGACAGCACCCTGTGCCACTGGCACATCAGAAACTCTGCTGCCTATGGATGGCCTGTCAGAATGCAGCAGAGACACCACAGCTGTGCAGCTAACCAAGACCTCTGTCCCCCACAGTGGCAGCACAGCAGGAGGAGGACTCCCAACCCCATCCCCTGATGGCTCCACCTATGACACCATAGAGGACACCGGTGCAAATACGCCCGCCAGCCACAGCAGGAGCAGCAGCATGACCACCAGCAGGGGCAGCAGCAGTGCACTGCCAAGCCCCACCCTCATGTCCAGCTCAACACCATCCGTGGATGATGAGGAGGATGAGGAGAGCCTGGCAGGGAAAGCAGCATTCTCCCCCTCCACCTCCCCGGAAGGGGGCAGAGCCAATGGCAGTGAGCAGGATGGGCCATGTCCCACAGCACACCTGGGGATAGTGTGCAGCAGGGCAGTGGACAGGTCCCACTGGTACCATGTGCAGACACTGCAGAGACAGGGGGTGACCTCTGGACCCTCATCCTCCAGCCCCTGGTGGATGTGGTGTGTGGCGTGACAGGGCAGGTGGCTGGGGAGGCCTCATGGAGTGCTGTGGAGGAGGCTGTAGCAACACAGGCTGAGGGGTCAGACAGAGGTGGCGAGGGGGCAGCAGTTGAGTGAATGGAGAGGATGAGTAGCTGGAGGGTGGTGGTGAGGATGGGAGGTCTGAGTGCATGCAGGGGGAGTGTGTGGAGGTGTGTGAGTGGCAGGAGGGTGGGAGCGAGGGTGAAGGGATGGAAGGCATGCAGGGGGGAGTGTAGGCGAGAGTCACCCACTCCCGGCAGAGTGAATGGGGGTTCCAAGTGCAGGTGTGGGGTGGGATGTGACAATGCAACTGGAGGGGGATGCGGATAGCAAGGAAGCAGTGGGGGGGGGGCCCAGGTTATGGAAAATGTGGTTGCAAGGAGGCTTTGGTGGTGGCAGATCTCAGCAGTGATGAGGGTGGTGATGTGGCAGAGGTACCTTCATCCGGGTGCACGTGGGAGCATTGTGCCTGTGTTCGTGGGCCACAAAGCCCACCCCTATCTGATGTGGGGCTGGATGAGGGGGCCCAAGAGGCAGGTGGAGGCCACAAGGACATGCCAGTCAAGGCCCAGCTGGAACGCATGTTTGCATGCAGCATTGCACAGCTGCACAGGCCCCTCACCCTCCTCTCATGCCATGTGGAAGGCCTCAAGTGTGAGTTGCAATGCCTGAAGGGCAAGCTCAGGGGCCTGAAACTCCTGCTGGAGGCCCACCCACAGCCCCACACACCACCCCTCAGTCACACAGCGGGCAGCCCTGTGGCTCACTGAGGGGGCCCCACCATCTGGTAAGTGTGCAGGGACAGCCGTACAACTAAGCAGCTTGGGCCACGCCAATGGCTGCTGGTGCAGTGACAGCCACCAGAACAGACTGGCCAGCAGTGTAAATGGCCCTGTAGGTGCTGCAGGAGCAGGGGTTGGGTGCCGTGGGGCACACCTGTTTGCCAGTGTGTGAGGGCACTGATTGCCATATTATGTGTCTGTCCCATGCATGTTTGCTGGAAAAATAAAGTGTTATGCTGTTCACCATGTGTACCTTGTGTGCCTATGTGTCTGTCGCCCACAGCAACCCTGACCAATAATGATACCAGTCATATGTGTAGCGCCATAAGGGAGACGCCATGCTGCATGCCACACGTTCATGGTAGCCCATGCACTGCTGAGCCAAATAGCCAGGTAGACTGGCCACCACAATAGCAAGAGATGGTGCAAACATCCAGGGGGAATGGGAGATGCCACATTAAGGGGGGGGCCATGAACATGTGGCAGCAGCACAATCAGTGGTCCATGGGGTGCCATGACCTAGGGCGGAGGATCCAGCCGCAGCACAGACGCCAGTGGTGCGTGCTATGCTGAGGGGATGATATGGAAAGAGGGGAACATCCCAGAGTATGCCATGGATGTGGCAGACCCAGGTCACATGAGCAGCCCAGATGTGCAGGTACCCCCAATGCAGGATGTGAAGTGACCCATGAAAGGGAGGGTGGGGAGGCACAGCAGACATACTGCACTGTCTGGACTGCATGAAGCAGGGGCTCTGGATGTGGGATTTGAGTGGGAGCAAGAAGTGCTGGATGCAGTGTGCGGTCATGGGCAGGACAGGGCCCACAGCTGACCAGACACACTGAAGTGACAAACAGAATGGGGGAGGGCAGGGAGGCCTGGGATGGGCCACCAATGCTGGCGGCACAAAAGGCATGACGGGGTGACGGTTGGGTGCATGGGTCTCCCAGGCGTGTGACACATGTGGAATGTGCGAGTCAGTGTGCTGTAGGGAGGCCAGCTGCAGCACAGTAGAGCCAGTGGCAGCATAGGTGGGGTGGGAGCAGGGACACATGCTGCCACAGACACCAGTCCCATGTGTGGGGCCGCCTGTGTAGTGGCCCTGCCACCCCATGGTGACAAGAACAGGCCTGGGACTGTATCTGTGGTGCCCAATGGCTGCCATGCATGCTCTTTGCGGCTGGATGGTGACGTACTGGGGGTATGATGTGTGTGTGGCACACCATGCGCATGACCTGCCCACCCATGACAGTGGCCAGGTGTGCGGCACTGACAGCGGACAATGCACGGGTGAAGGACGCGCAAGGAACAGGTTGACCATGCAATGTATGTGTCCCAGCTACAGCAGTCGTGAGCACTATGCCATAGATGCACATGTCCAGACATGGGGCCCCCATGCAGGTCACCATTGGAAGATGCCACTAGACACATGTCATGACACACACGGGGTCCAGGAGGGCACAGCACATGGCTGGGTGGGCACTGCACCCCTGGCACATGACAGCAAAAATATTGGGAGGGTGGGCTCCAAACCCCCAACTTCTGGTACCAGAGGCAATCCCCATACCAGCAGACCATGATGGCACACTGCTGTGACCAGTGTCCCAGACAGGCAATATGCATGATGTACAGGGGCATGGGCTGGCCACACAGGCCATGTCTGCATGGTGTGGACATGCATAGGCCTGTGGTGAATGCGGCACGTGCCCCAGCCCCTCCCCATGCACTGGCGTGAGCATCAGATGGAGCATAGATGTTTTTCTGGGCCTGTTCTGGTGTGGTTACTGCATGTGGACAGAAGCATGTCCTTATGTACTGCACGTTGTGGTGCTGTGGATGTTACATTACCACAATGGGTGGTGGTGGGTCATGAACCCATGACCATTTGGTTCCAGGATAGTGCTGTTTCCAATGCACTACGCATCCACTATGTGATATGCATGGCTACCTGTAACTATAGCCCATAGCATCACACTCTGCTCATAATATCACCCCTCGTGGACAGGTATGTGGGTGTTATGGTGCCTTGTCCAGCATCTAGTCCCATATCTCTGGCCATTGGCGTTTCCATGGGCCAACAGTGTAGGGTCTGGTCAGGCATGTGCTGTGTCAGGCCAACCAATATGCTAGCTTTTTGCATCCACAGATCTCATTCACCCTGCCTGCATTGATTTCACACAGGAGGCCATTGTTGTGTTCAGGATAAATACAATACATAAATTACACTTGCAAATCTGTCTAACCACCATGACATGATCTGGATAGAGCATGGGTGGATTTCGCTCCTACTAACCTCTATTGCATGGCTCTACATATGGCAGCCGGATACTGCCATTCTACATCTGGCCCGCTGCAGTCACACCTTGGACATCTCTCCAACAGTACCACTTATCCATATCACTGGCTGTGCTTTTAAACATTGGGCATCCTTCCACCACTGGCAATTGACATCCACATATTTCATGCCTTTCCTATGGTGGCCTGGGTGACTTTATATCTTGGGGACACTCTTGCTTTTGATACTAATATATCTCATCTGGGGGAATAACAGAAATTAGGTCCCCTTTCATTCTGGGGCAGATAGGTCATCTGAAAGCAGCAGTAGAATCATCCCCCATATACCTGTCTCTGCCATTGGCACACATATTCTGTGGCCTACCTCCGGGGAATAATTTAGATGGTCCCATGATTATGGTGGCACCATTAACAGTTATGGGGCACACCTCAATCTCTGTGCATCTTCTTTATCCATTTATTTGTTACATAGTCATATATGGTTGGTAGCACACATCTTCGCAGACAGATTTGGGGGGTTGTTTCAGAGGTATTCCCTCATCACAATAGCAGCAGTGACATGTATGGACTGCCTTTCACATAGAAATGCCCTCTTAGGCATCTCATTGCTGTCAAGCGGCGTACCGCCTTAACATTAATGTGCCCTATTATGGGAGTCCCTTATCTTTTCTGGGCATATGTTTGGACAGTTGGTTATGGTGGGCCCTCTCTGTCTTTGCCTGCCTCATCACATTGCCACCTGGTGACACTGTGGTCATCTATACGGTCCAGGTACTGACCAGACTTTCATGTCCCCCCTGCATTACTGCTGCCCACACCAGCTCCCCCCTGTGCACCCCTCAGATCACACACACTCTCTCACTTTCTGAGACAGCAACATGATTCTGTGAGATGGCTGCCCAGCTATGACATAACATACACACATGGGGTACCAGGGCTATATATCTGATCTCCCGTTCTCACCCCATAAGGTATCCTTTCCCTGCTCACATCCATACTTTCCCTGTATCAGCAGTCCCATTGTTATATGCATAGTTTTGCTGGAATCCCATAGATCGTCTCCTTTGGCACATACAGCACATAGGTGCATGGCCTGATTGGACACTGTTGCTCTTCTTAGTATTACTGCAAGTGTGTTTAGATATCTTTCCTTACCCTACAATATTCCCTTGGTTCTGCTCCCTGTACCTTATGACTGCATCTTGTATTTATCCTAACTGCAGTGGTGCCACTTGTCAGACGGCTGCCTGGGTGAGAATCTTCACAGTCTTGACAATGCATATATTTATATGATTTTTGCAAGGTATTGTGGGTAATGTAGTTCATTCACACCAGACACAGCTGCTGACAATAATTTAGTTGTGCACAAGTGTTAAAGCCAATAAGATACTTCTTTATTTATGGGGTTATTTCTCCCAGCACAGATATGCTTGGTAGCACATAAATTAGGTTACTTGCTTGTAGTGTTTAACTTGGTAAAACAAAGTCAAAAATCAAAATCAGGAAAACAACCTTCAAACTTGTCAGGCAATTAGCTAATGTTTTCTTAGCATATCTCTAACAAACGAAAAGCCACAAAGAAAGAAATAAACTGTTCTTGTAAGGTTAACTTCTGATTACTTTCCACACAGATCCAGAAGTAATTCTCTCCTAGCTCACAAGCAATTAGGTGCAGCTCAATTGCTATCAGTTATCCAGCTGAAACCCTTTAGCAGGCTGGCTTTCTACTGTGTGAGTCAAATCCTGCTTCAGGAGCTTTTCTTAGTGGAATAAAGAACAAATTTATATTTTCTTTGTGATGACTGCTGTGCTTTATCACAGAAAGTTACCAACGGAGTTTGGATAGAGAGCAGTCCATATAAACAATATCTTGATCTGCTATTATTTCCCCTTCATCAACAAGCATAGGGTCACTATCATGAATTGGCACAGATGAATCTTTCAATGGAGCAGTTTCAGGAGAACACTTATTTCCCTGCTGTCTTTCAAGGTTATAGCTAGGGCATAGATCAGTGTTCATACCTGAGCTTCCATTGTTGCTATAGTTCCTCTCTATATAGCCTGGCCAGTATGTAGTCCAGTTCTTATGTCCAGCCTTCCAGTCCTGATCCCTGGACACTGGATCTCTCTTCACATACCTTCTGGCATAGGTCTTAGAGTCCCTTCCACGTGCAGCCGTCTCCCTTACAGGTAGCCTCTGGTGATTCCTTGTTCTGCAGCACCATTCCTCTGGCTTTCCCCAGTCCAATGGTCTATGCTGGCCCTTGGAATACCTCCCAGTATACGTACTGCCTTGGACTCTTCTAGACCTCTCAAAGGCTTTTCTCCTCTTCCTTCCAGAGGGTTTCTTTCCTTCTCTATCCGTCCGGTTTGGCTTCTGCTTCTGCTGATCCTTCAGATGAAACTGATGATCAAACTCAAGCTGATTCTCAGGATACTGAGGACAATTCTCTGAATATCCAAGGTGATCATGAAGCTGGTCATCTGTAGAATAAACTCTACTCTTATTCTGCTTAGATGAGTGATCCTCCCTAACACAGCGCAGCTGTGCTGAATCAGGCCCTGCCCTTTGAGATGAGTGCTTAGGGATTACCTCATAGCCCTCCTGATTGAACACACGTTTCCTCACTTCAACTCCTCTAATGGCTGTTGGAAACCTGGTGCATTCTGGGACTGGTAGTCTTTTATGGCAAAATTCTGTTTTCATATTTCTACCAGAACTGACAGGTTGCTTGTTCAGAGTCACTTCACCTTTTCTATAGCTCCTTCCTGAGCTATGATAAGCTTCCTTATCACATACCCCCCTGCTTAAGTTATTATGGACTGGTGTAACTGGTGAAACTTCTTCTCTACAGTCCGTAATCCGGGAAAGGGCATCGGCATTCTTGTGTAACTTCCCAGCACGATGTTCAACTTGAAAATCAAATGCCTGTAAGGCCATGTACCAGCGTGTCAACCTGGCATTGTGGTTCTTCATTTGCTGCAACCACTTAAGTGGGGCATGGTCCGTGACCAACTGGAACTTTCTCCCTGTAAGGTAAAACCTTAACGCCTCCACTGACCACTTGATAGCTAAACATTCTTTTTCTATTGTGGAATACTTTTGTTCAGCCGGTGACAACTTCCTGCTCAGGTACATCACAGGATGCTCCTCCCCATCATGACACTGGGATAGAATCGCTCCTAGCCCTACATCCGATGCATCGGTTTGAACCAGAAAGGGTTTCTTGAAGTCCACCCCTTTCAGTATCGGTCCTGTACACAATTTTCCTTTTAAGACTGAAAACGCTTTTTCAGCTTCAGGTGTCCACTTTAGCTGGTTTGGACAATTCTTCCGCAGCATATCCGTGAAAATTGCACTTTTCTCTGCGAATTGCGGTATAAACCTGCGGTAGTATCCAATAAGTCCCAAGAAACTTCTTAGTTGTTTTTTTGTTGTTGGAGGAGGAAAATTCCTGATGCTATCTATTTTACTCATCAGAGGTTTAATTTTTCCTCTTCCCACTAGGTGGCCCAGGTATTTTACCTCCCTATTTGCAAAGGCACACTTCTTCGGGTTTAAAGTGATTCCCGCTTGCTTCATGGAGCACAAGACTGCCCTGATCCTCTTTAGATGCTCCGCCCAGGTGTTACTATGGATTATGACCTCATCCATATATGCAAAAGCATAATTTTGGTGGGGTCGAAGTACCTGATCCACTAACCTTTGGCAGGTAGCCGCTGCTCCATGCAGTCCGAAAGGCATCCTCTTGAACTGGAAAAGGCCAACGGGGGTGCTGAACGCAGTCTTCGGCTTCGACTCCCTGGTGAGAGGGATTTGCCAATATCCTTTTGTCATATCAAGGGTGGTTAAGTATTGAGCCTGTCCCAGCTGGTCCAACAGCTTTTCAATTCTTGGCATTGGATATGCATCAAAAACTGATATGGCGTTTACCTGCCGGAAGTCAATACAAAATCTTAAAGATCCATCAGGCTTCGGCACCAGGACTATGGGGCTATTCCAGGGACTCTTTGACTCCTCTATTACTCCCATGTCCAACATCTCCTGGACTTGTGCCACTATTTCCTGTCTTTTGGCTTCAGGCAAGCGGTATGGCCTTTGACGAACTAATTTCCCAGGTGGAGTTATTATTTCATGGGCAACCAAATGTGTCTCCCCAGGTATGGGTGTCAACACATCTGGAAACTCTTTGAGCAATTTCCTAATTTCTTCCTGTTGTACCACTGTCAGGTCCTCACCTATTTGGGGCTCTGATTTTTCTTTACAATCAGATACCTGGGGTCCCAAATCTTCCTCTTCATTCACCTCCCTCTCTCGGGCACAGGTGGCAGCTAGGCTTTTAACCCCTTTGACATCAGTAGAACCAAAGCCTTTAGTTCCACGTTCAGAATTCTCCAGGGATGTGACCTCCTCCACAGGTGGAAAACCCAGCCTCTCACAGATCAATTGGGCAATTCTGTCTCCTGTCTTCACGTGATAATCATTCTGTCCAAAATTAAACAACAGAACTTTAATATTGCCCTTGTAATCGGGATCAATTACTCCCGCACCCACATCGATGAAATATTTAAGGGCTAATCCGGACCTTGGGGCTACTCTCCCATAACATCCAATAGGTATTTCCACTTGGAGACCGGTGTCAACCAGGGCTCTCCCTTGGCTAGGTACCGTCACATTTTCTATGCTGCACAGGTCAAACCCAGCAGCTTGAGGGGTTGCCCGCTTAGGAGCTTGGGCCTTCTCTGTGACCCTATGGTACTTTAGGACAAATATCTGCTTTGGGGTAGCTTGGTCTTCTGGACGCTTAACCATCTTTTTAGCTGGGGTCTGAGGACTTCCAAATAAAGGCCCGGGAGCTATTACCATTAAACCTTCTCCCTCCTTCTTTCCTAGTCCTTCCACTAGACCCTGCTTAAATCTTGGCCAGTCTCTTCCTAGAACCAAATCAACGGGTAGCCTAGGCACCACTGCTAACAGGACTTCCTCTTGTCCCCCCAGGCACTTAACCTTTAGCCTATAGGTGGGATATGATGTTGCAGCACCATGAATGCATCTGATGTGAACTTGGCTTTCAGGGGTTCTAGGCACAAATCCTTCTTGGGCCTCTATCTTCTTTCAAAGCCTTTTTGACATCATACTCTGGTCTGCCCCAGAGTCTAATAAAGCATTTGTGGTAATTCCTTGCACATCAACCATCAAAAGAAATCCTTCTTTGGGCTGTTTTAAATCCAGACCCATTAAGCTAGTGTGTGTCTGGCATCTTTTTTCTAAATGTCCCCATTTTCCACACTTGAAACATTTCTTTCTATTCCACTGTGTCATCTGGTTTGATACAGTACATTCATTTTCAGAAACATTTTTAATTATTTTCTTTTCTGATACAGCACATCTAGCCTCCGCATCCATCTTTAGAGGGCCACCCATTCTATGGCAAGCCTGTGTGGCTTCCAAGAATCTCTCTGCTAGCATGGTTGCCTCTCCAAGATTTTGGCAATTTTGCTGTATAAGGAAAGTGTGCAAATCTTTAGGCACCCCAAACATAAATTGTTCCAGCATTACAATATCTAATAACATTTCTACTGTCTTTTGCTCAGGCTCCAACCATTTTACAGCTAAACCTCTGATTCTCTGACTCAGAGCCCTGGGTGTTTCACCCACTCTCAATGTAGTAGCTCTAAACATTCGCCTATACTCTGAAATAGACAACCCTAGGCGATCTCTAATAGCAGCCTTTACATCCTTCTAATTCAAAGCCTGGGCTGCTGGCATTGCTCTCCAGTTAATGAGGCTGCCAGCCTTACTGCCCACTGGGTCTCTGGCCATGCTAATGCTTGTGCCACTCTTTCAAAAGACTCTAGAAAATCATCAACATTATCATCTGGAGTTAGCTTCCCAAAACTAAATGCCCCAATCCCTTGATTGAGTCCCACACTGTCCACATGTGGTGTACCAGTATTCACTGCTGGTCTTGCATCTGTTCCACTTTGGTTCTTCAGCTCAACTAGGGCTCGCACCAGATCAAGCACTGGCTTCTGCTGGTCCATTAAGGCTCTCATAGCAGTGTGCTGAGCCTGCTGTGCTAGCTCCTGCTGCCTGCTGAACTGGGCTGCCATCCACTGAGCTAGTTCCTTTGAATGCATCTTGAACCCTGTAAGAAAATACAAAGAAAAAAACACAGTGCACCACCTTCCAAACAGGTGTTTTTTTCTACACTTTTTTTTTTTTCAATTACCCTGTGCTTACTCCCATCCACCACTAGACATGCCCAGGTACTTATTACCTTGTCTCAGTGATGAATCCAGCTCTGCACAGGGTCTTTTCCTCCTGGGACAGCTTCCTCTCCTCCAAAGTGCAGTTGAGGGAAAATCTTTTTTTCCAGCTTTAAACTTGAACTGTAGTTGTAATCCTCAGCAAGTAAATCCCCTTTGTGCAAAAGCAATCCGAAAAACTACGCCATTTGTCAGATGGCTGCCTGGGTGAGAATCTTCACAGTCTTGACAATGCATATATTTATATGATTTTTGCAAGGTATTGTGGGTAATGTAGTTCATTCACACCAGACACAGCTGCTGACAATAATTTAGTTGTGCACAAGTGTTAAAGCCAATAAGATACTTCTTTATTTATGGGGTTATTTCTCCCAGCACAGATATGCTTGGTAGCACATAAATTAGGTTACTTGCTTGTAGTGTTTAACTTGGTAAAACAAAGTCAAAAATCAAAATCAGGAAAACAACCTTCAAACTTGTCAGGCAATTAGCTAATGTTTTCTTAGCATATCTCTAACAAACGAAAAGCCACAAAGAAAGAAATAAACTGTTCTTGTAAGGTTAACTTCTGATTACTTTCCACACAGATCCAGAAGTAATTCTCTCCTAGCTCACAAGCAATTAGGTGCAGCTCAATTGCTATCAGTTATCCAGCTGAAACCCTTTAGCAGGCTGGCTTTCTACTGTGTGAGTCAAATCCTGCTTCAGGAGCTTTTCTTAGTGGAATAAAGAACAAATTTATATTTTCTTTGTGATGACTGCTGTGCTTTATCACAGAAAGTTACCAACGGAGTTTGGATAGAGAGCAGTCCATATAAACAATATCTTGATCTGCTATTATTTCCCCTTCATCAACAAGCATAGGGTCACTATCATGAATTGGCACAGATGAATCTTTCAATGGAGCATTTTCAGGAGAACACTTATTTCCCTGCTGTCTTTCAAGGTTATAGCTAGGGCATAGATCAGTGTTCATACCTGAGCTTCCATTGTTGCTATAGTTCCTCTCTATATAGCCTGGCCAGTATGTAGTCCAGTTCTTATGTCCAGCCTTCCAGTCCTGATCCCTGGACACTGGATCTCTCTTCACATACCTTCTGGCATAGGTCTTAGAGTCCCTTCCACGTGCAGCCGTCTCCCTTACAGGTAGCCTCTGGTGATTCCTTGTTCTGCAGCACCATTCCTCTGGCTTTCCCCAGTCCAATGGTCTATGCTGGCCCTTGGAATACCTCCCAGTATACGTACTGCCTTGGACTCTTCTAGACCTCTCAAAGGCTTTTCTCCTCTTCCTTCCAGAGGGTTTCTTTCCTTCTCTATCCGTCCGGTTTGGCTTCTGCTTCTGCTGATCCTTCAGATGAAACTGATGATCAAACTCAAGCTGATTCTCAGGATACTGAGGACAATTCTCTGAATATCCAAGGTGATCATGAAGCTGGTCATCTGTAGAATAAACTCTACTCTTATTCTGCTTAGATGAGTGATCCTCCCTAACACAGCGCAGCTGTGCTGAATCAGGCCCTGCCCTTTGAGATGAGTGCTTAGGGATTACCTCATAGCCCTCCTGATTGAACACACGTTTCCTCACTTCAGCTCCTCTAATGGCTGTTGGAAACCTGGTGCATTCTGGGACTGGTAGTCTTTTATGGCAAAATTCTGTTTTCATATTTCTACCAGAACTGACAGGTTGCTTGTTCAGAGTCACTTCACCTTTTCTATAGCTCCTTCCTTATCACACACTTCAAAGCCTACTTGTCACATCCATGTATCTATATTGGACACATTGCAGGGCAGAGCTGAATTTTTTCTAAGTCAGGGCCTTATACCTGGCTTCAGCAGGTATAACTTGGATGTTTCCAGATTACACCTCATGCGTAAACGGCCCTTTCGGGAATAGACTTTCTAATCTCTGTGGCTAACTACACCCCTGTTCCATCTTCTCCTGCCTATGATCTTAATTCCCCGTGTTACCGACCTGGACATGCATGTCAGAGGTGTTTCGGAATATGGTGGGGGACATTTTCACCATTTACATGTCCCCGCCACATGTGGACATCCCTTATTCGTGTACTAGAATGACCCCCCCTTAGGCTGTTTTTTGTTGACATAAAGACTTCCTAGGTGATAAGCAGAACAAAAAAAATAGTGGTCAAACCAAGGAACAGAGACAATCGATGAAGTAAAACTCTGCCAAAAGTCTCCATCTTCTTTAAAATAAACATCTGCTCTAGCAAATGCTCTACTTCGCTCATCTTTTATAGTGGAAGCAAAATCCAGAATGTGCTTCGCTGCTAAGAAAGTTCGAATGTAAGGGGCTTTGAAATCCTTCAAGTGTAAATTAAATTCACCAAGGAATATTAAGGTCTCCCGACTGATAGATGCTGCAGAAAAAAACTCTGGGATGGTAAAAGAAAGCAAAGAAAGGCTATTTTATCCAAAGCCCCTCCCAACTCTTATCAACCCTCCCAAGAATTTTTTTTTATTAAGCATTTCACTTTAACAAAATGAAACATAGGCAGAAAAATGAGAAATCAAAATATACAGTAAGAAATCACAAACAATATTATACTCAAAAAGCCCTCATCTACGGTTGTTTAGAGTATTAGCAATTGTACAAAACAACTATCAGCATTGAGTGCCCTGCAAAATCAACCTAGATCCCTAATTAACTTAAAACAGTCTGACAAATCATGATTTCTATGTTACAGGGACATCCTGAACAACGTGAGAATTCAAAAAATCTTCAAGTTGAGATATATAAAAAAGACAGTTATTCCCACTCAATGATACCAAGCACTTGCAAGGAAACTTAAGGAAAGAAGTAGCACCTAAAGCTAGGACACAAGACATCAAGATTAAAAAGCCTTACATCTCAGTTGAGTAGGCTTGGAGGTGTCGAGGAATATGCTAATTTTTGACCACAAAAAAGATCATTTTTCTTCTGAAAGTAAAGCTTCAGTATAACATTCTTGTCAAATTCAGAGTTAAACAGACCAGCAGCATCGCATGAGCTGGAAATCATTTGAAAATTCAAGAAAAGCAGATAGAAAGCCTGGATTTATCAGTGACAATACATCCTGCCCTCCCTCCCCCCCCCCCCCCCATCTCTCCTTAACAGCTTTAGCCCCTCTCAGAAAATAGTAGATATCATTTAAGGAGAGATTAGCAAAATCCTGGTAACCAAGAACTTGCTTAAGATATTTCTGAAACAAAATTAATGGTGATAAATACTGTGTAATAGGAAAGTTTAGACACCTACGATTTTTTCCCTAGAGGCGCGCAGCAGGAGACTGTCCTTAACCAAGGAGGAAACAACCCCCTGGACCATCCACTTTTTGAAGACGAGATTCAAGGAAATCAAGATGAGTGTCGTCTTGAGCAAGCTTAGCTTCCGATTCCTTTGTAAAATCAGCAAACTGCAAAAGTACTGTCATGCAGCAGGGGCTGATGAAAGCAAAAATGCAGGAGAAGAAGCTGTTTTTCATGAGGAAAAAGATGTGCACAAGATGCAATATCCGCACAGAACAGCTAGAGGGAGCAGGCGTGCACTCACAGAGCCTGAGTGGACACACTTAGCTAATCGAGAGCACCTGACAGCCCGGAAAGCTCAAACACAGGAGAGCTTTATAAACGGGAGACTGGAGAGGGCAGAGCAGTGCTTGCAGGTGTGGAGCTGGAGGTAAAGCTGAAGGTTTACGAGAGAGAAGCACCACAAGCAAGGACCAAGCAGAAAGAAGCACTTGGGAAACTAGTGCTGGGCAGAAGTAGAGGGTATCACACTTGGCGTGGCCAAAGTGGTGCTATGAGGATCATAGTCCCTTTGTCTCTCTGAAGCTTGAACAGAGTCTTGGCGATTAGGGGAATAGGTGGAAAGGCATAAAGGAAGTCTTGCCCCCAATGAAGGAGGAAGGCATCCCTGGTCTGAACTCCATGACATGGAATCCTGAAACAGAACCGGGGAAGTTTGGCATTCCACGGACTTGCAAACAGGTCTATGTCTGGGGTACCCCAAATCCGAAAAATTCTGGCTATCTGGTCCCCATGGAGGGACCATTCGTGCGGAAGCAGAACTCGACTGAGTCTGTCTGCCCAAGAGTTTTGAACTCCTGGAAGATATACTGCCATGAGATGGATTTGATGCTCTCTGGCGAAGGCCCACAATCTCAGAGCTTCGTTGCAAAGCAACAGAGAGCCAGTTCCCCCCTGCTTGTTCACGTAGAACATAGCTACCTGGTTGTCCGTGTGGATGAGGACTGTCTTGTAGCTGAGCAGGGTGTGGAAGACTCTGAGAGCCAGAAAGATTGCTCTGAGCTCTAAGAGGTTGATATGAAGATATGTCTCCTGTGGAGACCAGATGCCCTGGGTCGAGAGATCTTGTAGATGAGCCCCCCAACCCTTTGGAGAGGCATCTGTTGTAAGGGTTGCTTGGGGTAACACCTGTTGAAAGGGGGACCCCAGCAATAGATTCTGAGTGGACTTCCACCAGTGGAGGGACGAAAATAGGCGACTGGAGGTTGCTATTTTGTCTAACAGGCAACCTGATGCCTGGGTCCATTGGGTGGATAGGGTCCACTGAGCTGCTCTCATGTGAAGGTGAGCATAGGGAACCACATGCACCATGGATGCCATGTGGCCTAAAAGTTGCAACATCTCTCGAGCAGTTAAATGGGATTTTAACTGAATCTGGGAGGCTAACTGCACCAAGCGTAGGCAACGGGCCTGGGGAAGATAGGCCCTTGCAGTTGTGGTATCCAGTAAGGCCCCTATGAACTCTAGAGACTGAGTAGGGGTAAGATGGGATTTTGGAATGTTGATTACCAGTCCCAGATACTGAAGAACACACCTTGTGCAGGCTAGAGAAGTCAGGGCCTCTGACTGGGATGGAGCTCGGATGAGCCAGTCGTCCAGATATGGGAATACAAATATTCCTAGAGTGCGTAGGAATGCAGCTACTACTGCCATGCATTTTGTGAACACTCTTGGAGCAGAGGCCAGACCGAAAGGAAGCACTTTCTATTGGTAGTGCTTTCCTTGGTACAGGAAGCGAAGGAATCGTCTGTGTGTTGGATGGATGAGAACATGGGTGTACGCATCCTTGAGATCTAGAGAACAAAGCCAGTCCTGACTCTGGAGGTATGGAAGGAGAGTTCCGAGAGAAGTCATCTTGAATTTCTCCTTGCATAGAAACTTGTTCAATTCTCTGAGATCTAATATGGGTCTGTAGCCCCCTGTTTTCTTTGGGATGAGAAAATAGGGGGAGTAGAACCCTGAACCCTGTTGAAGAAGGGGTACTTCTTCTATTGCCCCTTGGGCAAGAAAGGTAGCAATCTCCTGACCTAGAAGGTTGAGGAGAGATGTTGGAGAATTGAACTGTTTCACCATGGTGTGAGGAGGAAGGTTTAAGAAATGAAGTTTGTACCCTTCCCTTATGATGGAGAGGGTCCACTGCTCTGCTGTGATTTGTTCCCATCTGGAAGCAAAGTGAGCTAACCTTCCTGGGATGGTGAGGGGCTCTGGATGTTCTAGAGCCAGAAAGGCTAAGTTCTCTAGTGGAAAGTCAAAGGCCCTGAGGAGGCTGAGGCTGTTGGGCCGTAGCAGTCCTCGCAGCCTGGGTTTTGGCCTGTTTTGGTTGTTGCTGCCTCTTTGTAGCAAAACGACCTTGAGAAGAGGCCTGACCATAAGAAGAAAATTTCCCTTTCTTTGGGAAAGATCCCTTTTTGAACAACCTCTTTTTGAAAGGAGCAGTAGTAGACTTTGAAAGTCTATCTAAAGCAGAATTTTCAGCATCCATCTGGTTGGCCTTTGCTTGCCAATCTTTGCCAAACAGGTTTTCGCCTGTACAGGGAAGGTTACCTAGACCATCCTGTACCCAGGATTCCAAATCAGAGGCTTGCAACCAAGCAACTCTGCGTGCACCTATGGCAATAGCCGAGGCTCTACTGACCCCCTCAAAAGAGTCAAAGGCTGCACGGTTGGAAAACTTGGATACATCCTGTGCCTGTTTAAGCCAGGTGATATATTCTTCTCTCTTATCTTCTGACATAAAAGGAGATAAGGTTTGCAGATGATCTGTAACTTCTTTTAGAAGCATCCCCATATAGAGACTATAGGAGTTGATTCTGGCTACAAGCATACTGGCCTGGAAGATTTTCCTGCCAAAGGCATCTAGGGTTCTGCATTCTCTTCCTAGAGGAGCAGAGGAGTGCCTTTTTGTACTTTTGATCTTTTTCATAGCAGACTCTACCACAATGGAGTGGTGAGGAAGCTGAGTCTTATGAAACCCAGGACAAGGAGGAACACAATACATGGTGTCCAACCTTCTGGAATGAGGGGAGGCGGAAAGAGGAGTCTCCCATATGCCCAACATGTGTTCATAAAGAATCTCATGTATTGGTAAGGTGGCTGCCTCTTTAGGAGCCTTAGGATATTGTAGGATATCTAATTTTTTGGCTCTAGGTTCAGTCTCAGAGGTCACTGAGATGGACAGGCCTTTGGCCACCTCCCTAATAAAGTCCTGAAAAGACAAGTCTTCAGGAGGAGACATTCTCCTTTTTGGAGAAGAGGGTTCCTGAGGAAGGATCCCCGATGCTTCAATTGAGGGCTCTGAAGAGTCAGAGTCTTCAGAAGAATCGAAGTATCGACTGTGTGGATGCTCTCGTAGAGCCCGATACGCGTACCGGGAGGTATCGACATCGGGAGTAATCGGTACCGGGCCGGTACTGATAGGCATCACTGGATAGCGTACCGCTGCCGTCAATGCTGATGTCGATGCAAGCGGTACTGGTATCGGAACCGGAATCGGATCCTGTACTGCAGTCGGTATGGGTACCGACAACGGGGTTTGTTGCGGTACCGTAGGCGTTGCAGCTTGAATGAATGCCGTGATGGCACGCTGCATGGTCAGAATATTCTGATCCACTGACGCCACCAATGTCTGGATATCGGTACCGGTAGAAACTGCCGGTACCCCAGAACATTGTAACAGGTGATCGGTCGAGGCCGAGCCATCGATGTCAATCTGTGACCCCATAGGTAGTGCTTTGGAAGCCAGAGCCTCCCGCCAGGGTAATTTTGCCGGTGTGGTATCCTCAAGAGTAAGCCCGGGGGCATCTCGATACTTAGAGGGAGATGAACTCTTTGAGGACCGGCCAGATTTAAGTTTGGTTACCTGAGATCCATGGGATGAAGAAGAAGCCCTGGAAGACGTCGATGCCACGGAAGCTGCATCGGAGGGAAACAGGGTACTGAGCTTAGCTGCCCGATTCTGTAACCCTCTTTTGGACATCATAGAACAGGACTCACAATCTGCAATGGAGTGGTCAGGACCTAAACATTTTAGACACCAGTCATGGGTGTCAGTGACAGAAATAGTGCTACTGCACTTTGTGCATTTTTTAAACCCGGAGGCGGGTTTTTCCATGAGGGAAAAATATCTCTGTAGGCCTAAGGCCCCAGAAGAAAAATGCACTGAAAAAGTAGAAGGTTTTTTTTTTTTTTTAAGAAAGAAAAAGAACTGGTAATACAGGTGCGGAATCGAGAAGGCAGACACGCGACTAAAGAAAAATAAAAGAAAATAAGAAATTCTTCAGCGGTGACAGGAAACACGACCTGCTGGCTCCGCGGAAAAGAAGAACTGGAGAGAGGCAGTTAGGAAAGGCGGGAAGGCAGCGCGCAGGCGCTGTGGGATGCTCCCAAAAGCTTTCTTTCAGGACGCTGGGGAGCGTTCCCGCGCAGGCTCTGTCGGTACCGACGATACCCATATGTGAAGACTCATTCCTGCTTGTTCCTGGAGATTGCCCGTTAGTAAAAGACCCCCTATATTTTGACAAATAATTAGGTCTAAGAAGACTATATCTATCTATGGTAATTATTACTAAAATTATACAGTAACATCGTCTAGGCCCATAGCATTCCAATGGCTATCTGCACCCGAAACGGGTGTTCTATCCCCTTGCAGCATACGGACCCCGCCCCCCTCACCAGGCCCCCACCAGGCAAAATACAAGACTTTGGCAGGAAGGAAACAGCTGCCAGGCCTGGAGCAGAGAGGCTGTGTGGAAAGTCACTCACCAGCTTAAGTAGGTTTGCTGTGCTGCTTCCACCGTGTGGGTCCGGGATTCGGAACCCTCCTCCAAGCCAGCATCTGGGGTGGCCTGAACCCACCACCCTGCCTTGGTACGCCATTGGTCCAGACTAACATGAATAAATTCAATGCAATCACACATCATAGGACTTAAACCAATGACTATATTAAACAAAACTTGAAAAAAAAATAGTTAAAGACCTTTTCATTATTTTTGTGAGATCAGGATGCAAATCGGCACAAGAGGTCAATCAGCTTTTTAAAGGATTAGGTAATTGTTTATTTGGCTTGTTCAGTGAGTAATCCAAAGCCAGGAAGCCACCTGCTGGCATTAACCTTTAAAAGGGAGATAGAGCAGCTTTTTAAACTAGATAATAGGGGAGAGCCCGACAGTCGCCCAAGAGCACATGGTTCGGAACAATGTATCCTTGAAGGATACTACCAAAAAATAAAGTTAGGGCACATCAGCAGAGAGGTTCTAATAAAGACAAATGTGGCCCAAATGCCCTTGAGTATGGAGCAGACAGAGCTTAAAGATTCCAAATTACTCCTGCCTACCGATAACCAGATTAATATGAATAAAATAGAGTCTCTAAAATGCTTGTATGCAAATGATTTTTTTTTTTTTAGTGTCATCAAGTCAGTGTTGACTCATAGTGACCCAGCTACGTCTGGGTTTTCTTGGCAATGTATCACCAGACGTAGATTGCCAGCCTTTTCTTCCGAGGCAATGGAGGGTAAAATGCCAGTGGGAATTGAACCCTTGATCTTCTGGGTACTAGGCAGTTGCTCTATCACTAGGCTACTTCTCCGCTCCTATGCAAATGCTGAAGGTGGAATAAGTGCCAGAAGCTCTGGCGTTTGCGGCTTGCGGCCGCCCTTCCCCAATGTGACCCCATGGGAGGGCTCCCGCTGCCTGATCCCGGCCTTGGGAGCCCCCGCTGAGAGTCGGACGGCGGGGAAATGGGGCCGCTTTGCATCCAGATCTTCAGTGTCTCCGGCTGGACGTGCCAGTGCCAGCTTGACGGGATGCCACTGCACTGCCACGCCAGCCAGAGCACTGTGTGGTGAAGATGGGCAGATGCCAGGACATCTCAAAGCAGGGAATCAGGTAGATGCCGGGCCGTCTAAATGCCCGAATCCGCAATCATGGGAACGTACAGCTCCCGTGGTTGCAGAATCGGGTACAACTGAGCCCCGCCCATGTTTTGGGCATCCTGACGGCCCAGCCTTGCACCTTTGTGAATCGGCCTCCACATTAAATAGAACAGTATTTCAATGGAATTAGTAACATGTACAGGCATTTTAAAACCTCACAATGATGTAATAAGGCTTGTATCATTCCAAAGACTTCTAGGAGGGAATGCCTCAGGCTACTTACATCCTATTAGTCTCTCACATGTGCACACAAAAATACACAAAGATAAGAATAAAATCTTGTGTTGTAGCGACTGAAAATGAATTTCAGGTAGCATGGAATAAACATCTTTTACATAATGTTTATGTCTGGTAGTTTTATTTCTCTGCAACTACCTCTCTTTCCACCGTCATCCTGCTAGCTTATTGTTCCCCGTTAACCCGCCCTTTTCAATACTCTCTCTCCTTCCCTCGGGTCATTTCCTCCTCAGTGCTCGCCTTTCTTCTCCTCCCTTAGGTCATCCCTCTTCAACAGCCTCTCTCAGTTTACTCTCTCTCCCTCCTACCCACATCCCTTAAACTCCCATTACCCCCAGCAAGGTCCTTCACTCTCATCTCTGCCCCCGCAATCTCACCTTTTTTTTTACTTTTACTTGCAAACATTGTTCATGGGACTTTGTTTTATATTTGTCATAGTAACATAATATATGATGGCAGATAAAGACCAGTATGGTCCATCTAGTCTGCCCAGCAAGGAGAGAAGAGATAGGTGTACCTGCCACTCCGTGCAGGCCAACCCTCCCCATGCCTTTGTTTAGGGGTGTACCCACTGCTCCGTGTAGTTCACCCCTATTTGTTGAGATATAAAAGATGGTTATGTTTATTTTGATTTCATCCTGTTGCTATAAAGGGATCCACTGTGTCTGTCCCATGCCATTTTGAATTCTGTCACTGTATTTGCCCCCACCACTTTCACTGAAAGGGTGGTGGATACTTGGAATGCCCTCCCAATGGAAAAGTATTTCCTGACATTGCCTTTCAGTTTACCCCCTTGCAGCTTCATGCTATGCCCTCTAGTTTCACAGCTTCCCCGTCTTTAGAAGAGGCTTGTTTATTAATACTCTTTAAGTATTTAAAGGTCTGCATCATATCTCCCCTGTCCCTCCTCTCCTCGAGTGTACAAATTTAGGTCTTCAAGTCTCTTCTCATAATACTTCTGATGCAGGCTCCAAATCATTTTGGTCACCTTCCTCTGAACCATTTCCTGTCTTTTTATATCCTTTGTGAGATGTGGTCTCCAAAACTGAACACAATATTCCAAGTGAGGCCTCACCAGCGACTTGTACAGTGGCATTAGTACCTCCTTTCTGCTAGTAATTCCTCTCTGTATGCAACCCAGCATCCTTCTGGCTTTGGCCACCGCCTTGTCACACTATTTCACCACCTTGAGATCCTCAGAAACACTCACTCCAAAGGTCCTTCTCCTGGACCGTGCACACCGACCTCTCGCCCCCTATCACATACAATTCTCTTGGATTTCTGCTTCCCGAGTACATGACACTGCATTTCTTCACATTAAATCTTAACTGCCAAGCATTAGACCATTCTTCTAGCTTTTGTAGATCTTTACTCATGTTCTCCACTCCCTCAGGGGAGTCCACTCTGTTGCAAATTTTCATGTCATCTGCAAAAAGACAGACGTTTCCATTCAGTCCTTCAGCAATATCACTCACAAATACAAGGAACAGTACCAGTCCCAGGACCGAACCCTGGGGTACACCGCTAATCACCTTCCTTACATCCAAGTGAGTTCTGTTTACCATCACCATCTGTTGTCTCTCAGTCAACCAATTTCTGATCCAGTTCACCACCTTGGGACCAATCCCCAAGCTGTTGAGTTTATTGATAAGCCTCCTTGGGAGCATTTTACTAAAGCCCTTTAGCATTTTATATTTAACGTGCATTTAGCACAAAAACTAGCTTATGTTAAATGCAAAGCTTCCACAATAAGTGTCAGAGGCATGGGCAGCATGTTCCCCGCAGTTACCGCATGGACATGTACCCTAATATGTGGCACAATTAACATTGGTGCACCAAATGCTAGCCAAAGAGCTGCACTAGGTGCACCCGGGCTAATTGCCACATTGACAGTTAGTGCATGATATGTACCCCTACACTAACTACAATGTGCTCTCAATGCCTACACTCTGCCTATACCCTGCCCATTTGCATGATGAGCAATTAATGTGTGTTTTAATGACCATTAGCTGTCCTGCTGCGCACTACCTGTCACCATGGGTACAACTGCCTGCTAAACTGAGCTTTAGTAAAGGGGGTCCTTTGGTATACATGCTGGAGCATTTTGGTTCTTCAAAAGAAAATGGAAAAGAATATCCTTTTCATTTTTCAAATGCCATATACTGACTTTACCCTCACTGGCAGATTTGTTTACAATTAGCCAGCAGGAAAATTATGCAGGGACCACATTCAGCAGCAGAACATTATGAGGTGATTTTGCAGTGGGCTCAGTGAGAGCAGTTGCATTTACTGCTTTCTCCTTTCTGAAGGTTTGTATAATCCGAGGTTGGGGCCAGTACTTCAAAAAATAAAATAAAATAAAAAGCATGCCACTATTCATATAATCCATAAGCATTACGCTTTCTTTAATAAGCAAATGGGGCTGGGAAGAGAGAGAAAGAAATATGCTGAAATTATAGAGTGCAGGAGGCCGTACAGGCAGAATTTGCCAGAAGTACAGCAGATGGAGAATGAGACCAGGTGTAGAAGAAAAGATGGAGGCATTAAAGAATTTTTACTAGGAAAGTCAATTTACAGGACTTCCATTAGTGCGAAAACATTTTTTTATTAAGTACTAGTTCTATTTATTTTATGTCATATTTAGATGTGTTCTTCAAATACATACAGAAAAAGTCATCTACAGCATATATTCTTGAAAAGGGGAAGCACATTTTGTATTAGATAACTCAGACAGACATCTTTTCTTGTCAAATGATTTTTTTTCAGAAATAGAACTTTATAACTTTTCCAAAATCCTTAAGGTCTTCGGGGCCCTTTTACTAAAGCCCAGTAAGGCTGCCTCTTAAGTGCAAAGCCTCCTTGTTAGATGTTAGGGGCATGATCGGTATGTTTCCTGGAAAGCTAATTTGTGACAGAGTACATTAATGTGCGGCACAGTTAAGCACACCCACGCTAATTACCACGTTAATGATACTTGTGTGCCAATGTGCTCTCCGCGCCCACACTCTGCCTCTAACCCACCCATTTTCTACATCAGCACACAAGTGCCACTCAACGTGCATTTGGGATGCCTGCGCATTGGCATTCACTGTGACCAGTTACTACACACTATAACATGTTACCTGGTTAGTGGCACTTAGCAAATGGGCCCCTTGGCTTTGAACAAAATAAAGCACCTAGAACCAGCCCCAAAAGGTAAACAAACACCCACACACAAACTTATACCTGCTCCAAAGGTGTAAAATGCGTGCGTGCACTGTACAGGGGTCCTTTTTTAAAGGGGGGGATGTGTACTTTAAGCAACAAAGCAAGTGCCTCTTGTAAAATACTGATTAACATGAAGGCGTCTTCATATAATGGTACATTATTTGCCAGTAGGTGTGCACTTGGGTGGAGTTTGGGGCAGCACAGGCAGATGGCACAAGTACACGCATAGATTCTAAAACACTATATAATAGATGTACTTGAAAGCGCTAGGCACAGGCATGCACACCAACTTATGGCTTGTGTAAATGTCTGAGCTTGCAAAGCAAGTGCACCGTAGACCACTTAAGCTAGTATTTTAGAGAGACAAGTAAATGCCTGGTCAGTGGCATTTGTCGTAACGCATATGTCGGTAGACCTACAGATCTCAATACGTATACTTTGGAGGAAAGGTAGGAGAGGGGAGCTATAACAGAGATATTTAAATACCTCCATGATATAAATGCACAGGAGGTGGCCCTCTTCCAGTTGAAAGGAAGCTCTGGAATGAGGGGTCATAGCATGAAGGTGAAAGAGGGTAGAATCAGGAGTAATCTGAAAAAAATATTTCTTTATGTACAGGGTGGTAGATGCCTAGAACAGCCTGATAGTGGAGGCAGTGGAAGGGATGAGAGCTGTATCGAAATTCAAGAAAGCATTGGACAAGTACAAAGGATCTGTGAGAGATGTGAAGGGATTGTAGAGCCTAATAGTTCTTATGGATGGGCAGACTGGATAGGCCATATGCTCTTTATCTGCTGATGTTTTCAGTGTTCCTGTTTTGTTTTCTGTTTGTAAAATACACATGTACCTCACATTTACCTCTCTGTTCCACCAAACTATACACCTGGGAATGACTATAAGCAGACTGCATAAAAATAGCCTCACACTTTTTGTGCATGCACTTTCTAAATGAGTATACAATCAAGCAATTTCATTAAAGCTCTTTTCTGCATATCAAAAGAGACTTATAAAAATTGTCCCCTAAATGTACCTACTTACCACTTTGTTAGTTGCTAAATTACAATGTACTCTAAATGAGACATAGGAATATAAATCAAAGACATCAGCTACAAGCCCACTGCCAGCATACCATAACAGAACAACATTAAAAAAAGCTGATATAGTACTACATACAGCACCAAGTGGGGTGAACAAAGGATCTGAGCATCTATATTTGCCTCTGACCTCTCCTCTGGAGATAATCTGATAAGAGACTAGGTCTGTAAAGTAATGAATTTCATAAACCTAAGCGTCCATTAATAGCTGATTAGGGTGTTGTCCTCCGAAATTAAAATCGGCCTCAGGTCTGAGAGCGGGAAGCAAAAACTCCTCCCGCTCTACATCCTAAGGCCAATCAAGGCCTACCTCTTCAATGTAAAAACAGGAGCGCCAGCAGGCACACAGAACTTGCCCCGATCCCCAGATCGGCATCAGGACTGAGAGCGGGAAGCACAAACTCCTCCCACTCTCCATCTTAAGGCCAATGAGGGCCCACCTCTTCAATTTAAAAACAGGAGCACCGGCAGGTGCGCCCGCGCCTGGTGGGCCCAAGCCTGAGGGCCTTACCAGAGGGCCCTTTGGTGTGGCCCTTAGGTGTGGATCGAGGGCGTGGACAGAAACAAACCATCAAAAGACGCAACTTAGTCAACCCTGGAGAAACCAACAACGCTAAGACTATACTAGTGTACAGTTTCAGAAGTTATGTTGGGGCTGCCAATCATCTCTTGGTGTTTACGTTGGAGTGGGAGGTGGTGTGTTAGGGTCACAAAGTCCCTCTTGTTTTCTGTGAGAGTGGGAAGTGCTGTAGGGGACCACTGAGCCTCTCTTGTTTTTGTGAAGGTGGAAAATGCTGTATTAGGGCTGCCAAGTTGTTTGTGTTTTTGTCAAAGTGGGAGGTGCAGCATGGGTGCTGTTGAGCACTTCTTGTTTGGCACATTTGTGGCATGTTTACTAAGCCCCTTTTCTGAAATTTTTGTACAATTCTAGATTTGAAGGAAAATACTAGCATCATGTGAAAAGAGTTCAAAAAGGAGTTTTGGAAAAAATGAGTGTGGAATATAGCAATCATTAATGACGGAGGGGGCACCGATCTATAAGTTGCAGAGGAGCGCCAGACACTCGAGCACTACTCCTATGTGTGACTCAAATCAGATATAAAAACTGATGGGTTGAAATGTCAATATATATGTGTATTTCCAGGATATTTTTTTAATTCAATCCTTTTATAGGCTGTTAATGCAAATACATTTGTCCAAACCATATTGCAATTAACATGCCAAACTGAATGGCACACATCATTAGAGATTTAAATGAAAAAATCCAAACTGAAAATGCTAGACTAAACAAATAAGCTTTCATATTTTGCAAAAACCTAAAAAAAAAAAAAAAATCCTGCTCTGGCTGAATTTTGGCTGGTATCACATTCCACAAACGTGGGCTAGCAATTGACAAAGACCGGTCCCATGTGACAAACAAATGTGCTTGCTGTACCGCAGGAATGGATAACAAGCCTCTATTTGTTGCCCACAGAGATCTCACTGATGTCTGAGGAACTACATGGGCCTGAATATATAAAGGGGCCTCATTATGTGGTGCTCTCAACAGTAATAAAACCATTTTTGTATGGTTCAGCTCATTTCTATCTGAAAGATCTTTCTCTGTACACATTAGCTCTAAATAATCTTCCTCTCAATCTCTAACTTGTGGAGTTCCACAAGGTTCAGTCTTACACTCCTACTATTCAATGTCTTCCTTAGCCCTCTAGCAACACTAGTTCAAGATCTCACAGTCACAGCGTACTATTATGCTGATGGCATACAGCTCATAGCCTTCTCAGATTTGATGCATCCAGATTTAACTATATGAATGCTTGCTTGTCCAAAGTCAGCACTTAGATGGTTGACCACAGGTTGAAATTGAACTTAAAAAAATAAGACATCCATTACATGGCTCAGAAGACATACTACTCTCTTGGTATTAGCCCCTACTTTAGATGGATCCACCACCTCTTCTTTCAAATATTTGGGAGTTCACTTGGAGTATGTTTACTAAATGGCGCTAGCGACGACCATGTGTTGTGCGTGGTTAGGCCCCATTGAATAACAAGGGACCTCGGAAGTAAGCTCCAGTGTTAGATTCTGAAAGGAACTGTGATCAAAAGCTTTTTTCACGCTTCAACAATTTAATTCCATCAAATATTTTTTCAGTAATTCATTTCAAAGAACAATGTTTTTCAGTCTCATTTTGTCTTGCATTGATTATTGCAACTTTATTTATGCAGGAAAGGACTACACACAGTACAAAACACTACTCTACAAGTTTTATGTCAAGGTCCTAAATACAACCACATTATTCTAGTTTTCATGCAAGAGCACTGGCTGCCCATCCAATTTAAACTGCAATATAAAATCCTGTTCCTTACCCTGAATACTTATCTTTGCAAATCTCACAATATACTTCACCTTGCTTATTACATAACATTCATGCCAATCATTCGCATGGCCAAACGAGAATCAACCAGGCAATCTGCCTTCTACTTCAACCAGGCAATCAACCAGGCAATCTGCCTCCTTGTGGAACGATCTTCCCCAAGCATTACAACTGCAATGCTCTTTTAAAACATTAAAACTTGTTTAAAAACCTATCTGATTACAAAAGCTTTGGGAAGCTTTGATCGGCTTGTGGCGCTGGTGACTAGTGGGGGGCAGGTTGGAAAATGTCATCATCTTCAACATACTTTTCTATCAATTTATTTGGAGTTCTTTTCTATTTTTAATTTATTGTAAACTGCTTTGATGTGAATTTGTGAAAGGTGGTATATCAAATATTAAAAATCTATAAACCATCCTCTCTTGACTGTTACATCCTATTATACTTCAAGCTGTTGCGGTCGTCGATTTTAGAGCCGTGTCACTGATTCCAGCAATGGAGACAGAGAGGATAGAAAAAAGATTTATTTTCAATTTAGTGATTGGAATGCCAGTTTTTGGAATTTACTTCTATTATCTTTATATTTTGCACAGTATGCGGGAAATGCATCACTGTTTCGGTTTCTCTGTATAGGTCTTCACACCCTTTATTACAGCAAACCCCAATTTGCTCCCTTTTCAAAAAGTGCTTTAAGAAGTTCCACAGTAAGTTAAATAGTGCTCACCTGTGTCTAAGTACAGTAGTTCAGCTGATTCAAATGCTCCTGGGGAAAGGATCAGTTATTTCTATTGTTTGAAGTGAATTTGAAGTAAAGATCTTAATATGCCAAACATGGAGCTGCCAAAAAAATTCTGGGACAAAGTTATTCAATAGATACAGACTGGGGGAAAGCTATAAGAAAATTTTAGTGTGTTGGATATCCTTTGGAACACTGTCGGGTCTGTCGTGGTAAATGGAAAATATTTGACACCCCCATGACAATGCCTTGATCAAAACACCCCTCTAAAGTGAATAACCATGGATTAAGGAAAAGCTTATGAGAAGGGTCATTGTGAGGTCTAAGTGTAACTTTAAAAAAAAAAAAAAACTACAGAGGTCTCTGCCTGAGACCGAGGAAAATATTGACTATGGAACAATTTCAAGATTACTCCACAAACATGGTCTCTATGGGGGGTTAAGAAGAAGGAAGTCATTGTTAAAGAAAAAGGCATATTGCATGCTACGTAGCATTTGGAAAGTAACTTAGGGAACATTTCAAGCATGTAGGGGGAATGTTTTATGATCTGATGAGAACATGGTGGAACCTTTTGGTCTCACTACTCAACAATGTGTGGTGTCAAACCCTGCTAACACCTTCCTTACAGTAAAGCATAGTGATGACAGCATTAGATTGTGGGGCTGGTTTGCATCAATGGAGACAAGTAGGCTTGTAAAGACTGATGGAAAGATAGATGGTCCCAAAACTGGAGAGAAGATTCATTTTTCAGGACAATGATCCTAGGCATAAAGCAAAAGAGTCCTGCTTCTAAGCACAAAGCAAAAGTAATGGGTGAGTGGTTCATCAAAGGCAAAATGAATGTCCTCAAGTGGCCCAGTCAAAGCCCAGATCTGAATCCATGAAATCTGCAGCAAGACCTTAAACTACAGTCCACAGATGGTCCACAGCCAACTTGACAGAGCTTGAGCTATTCTGTCAAGAGGAATGGTTAGAAACAGTACCACACCACTATACAAAGTTGGTAGACGCTTATCCTAGACGACTCATGGCTGTTATTGCAGAAAAGAATGATTTCCACCAAGTACTGAGTCAAGGGGTATGAAAGATCTAAGCGAGCAAGACTTCCTAGTTTCTTTTTCATAGTTACTTTTTGACTATTTCTACAATTGTTTTTTTCATACTGAAAATGTAAAGTATGTTGTGTAGATCATTGAAACAAAACTTCTATATTAATGTATTTTGAATTGTATTTTTTTGGCAGCAAAATGTGAGAAATATTCAAAGGTGTGGAGATTTTTCAAGGCACTAGACTAATCTAAACCTATAGTCCTTACATTCAAATCTTAATTTCCTTTCTATCATACTCATTTATTATTCCTCACTGCGATCTGTTGCTGTAAGAGCAGTAGCACTAGCCAGTGTCCTTACTAAAATATTGGAGAGGTTAGAGAGAAAGGTATTATATTTTCCAGAAGAGGGAAGGCTCTTTCTGCCAATCATTTCATAGTGGGAGGAGATTTTCTCTGGAAGAGAAAATCACACTTTGTATATAAACCACTCCCAAAGGCAGAACACTGTCTTTGGCACACAACCACTGCACCATGTAGGAGTAAGGCCTCTGCCCTTAAGGGGAAGGTGTCTGTGGCTCCCAGACATAGCATCAGATGGAAAAAGAGGAGATATTTGCACCCGGCCACTCGTATTATCCAGAGTGTACAACAGGCTTAGAGCAGCTGCATAGGAAAAGAGAGCAGAAGGTTAATGTCTGTGCAAACCATACCAGCACCCACTGTACCATGAGGAGAGCAATGCAGCCTGTCAAGGAGGTACCAAGAATTGTATCACCAACCGACCCACCCAGATCATCAGAGCCAAGAGCCTTACAGAGCACTTCTAGGGGCCTGCATCTACAGAAGCCACCAGCTCTCAGGAAGAGAAGACAGAATCCAAGTAACCACCTTATACCAGTGGCATCAGATCATAATACAGAATTGGGGAACTGCCTCCCTCACATACAGATTCAGGTACACTGTGACAAAGTACGAGAAAGAGAAGAGAGAGATTTTCACTTAGGAAAAAAACTAATTAAATACTAAAGGTGCATATGTGATAAAGAAACCAGATTAAGTAACAAGGGTGCAAGAATGGTAAAGAAAGGAGTAACTGCTCAACTTAAAATAAAGAATTATTGAAGGAAAGATGGTAGCCTTCTAAACTGAGAGGAGGAAAGGAATAATTTGCTTATAAGTATTTTTTGACTGAAGAGAAGGAGTTAATTGCTTGTAACCTAGTTATAGTTTGGTTCTGCTAATGCTATTTTTGTTTCTCAGTGACTCTAAAGTTTAAGTAAACCCTTGGTTCAGAACACAATTTCTGGCCTGGATTCAGTTATTTGGGAAGGGAATGGTGTGAAAATGTCAAGTATCAAGGGCCTCTTGGATTATGCCAGTCCCCACCAAAAATAACTCTGATACTTAATATCCATCATCGCCAGAGTAAAGACTGAGAAAAATGCTCATAGGATTAGTGTGCCAAGACCTTGTCTGCCAGTTTGTGAGGTAACTGTGAGGACCACACAGAAGGGATATTTGCACATAAAAAACATTAAAAATTGCTTACAGTCCTTTAAAATAACATCTCACCATTGTTAAGACAATAGTACAAACACCTATGCTAATAAGATACAACCTGTCCTTTAAACATCAAGCCATGCACAAAACAACTAACCAACATCAACTAAAATAACAATTTAAAGAATTATTGTCTTCTTAGTAATTCTTCAAAGAGCCAGGTCTTCAATTTCCTCCTGAACACTAAAGGGGCCTTTTTACTAAGGTGTACTAAGATATTATCATGAGAATTTGTGGGCAGTAACTGTTAGCATGAGCCACAGTAACGATCCTCTAATTTCCATGGTAACTGCACCTCATGCCATGGGCCAGGGAAGGGGAGGGTTATGGGCAGAGACTGGGCCTTGAGAGCACAGTGCGGTTAGTATGAGGCTTCATATCACATGCTGTCATGTAGCAATTAGTGCAGTGCACTTAACGTCACTTCAATGGGTAGGATTAAAAGCATCTGTGTCAAGTTCAAAAGCTGCTTCCGCTCATTAAGGTACTTTTCTGTGCAGCAACTGCCAGGAACATGCTAGCCACACCCTGAAAGCACACAACCTTTGCACTTACCACACACTTGATTTTTATGCAAAACACATACAGTATATGGAAAAACCTACCTCATCTTAATAAAAGAGCCACTAAATAATCTGACTCCATTTTAAGTTCCAATGCAAGAGAATTCCAAACTGATGGTGCTCTGCCACTAATACCCCTGTCCCTAGTAGAAACCAATTTCAATCCCTTTGTTGATGGGATATTCACGTTTAAATGTGATTGTGACCCTAAAATTCTAGTTGACTGATAAGGAGTCAGATCTGGACACACTGATCTCATTTTAGGATCTACAACAGATTAGATGCTTCAACAGGAGTGGACAAATATTTGCAAGCAGGCACACTTTTTCTAACAACATTATCAGAACTCAGGGTCAGTCCATTGATAAAAGTGAAAAGTGCCTTTTTGTGAAATCCTTACATCAGTCTTATTTCTATTAGAATCCTTTTGATTTTTTCCAAATTATTTCCTACGTCACTTTTACTTACCACTTTCTGAGTAAAGTTACAGAAAACAGGAATCTCTGACGTTTTGTGTTAGAAGCACTAAAAAATAAATTTACATTTTTTAAAAAAGGGAAAATTGCACTATACATCTAGCCCTGTATAATAACAACTGAAGATGAGATGCCAAGAATGAACCATCCCAAAGAGGGGAACCGAAGGCTATAGAGTGAGATATTTCAGATGCAGTCTCTGAGGTTTAAATCAACAAAAGCTTTAGTGCAGTACTGCTTTGCAAATGGAAAAAAAAGCAGAATAAAAATTATATTTACTTTTCTTTGGTGCCTCTAAATGGATATAACAACTCTTGGTCTACTTTTGAAGTGATAAAACGTAATCAATGCAAAACGATATCAATCACTGCACTCTAACTTCAGTCAAACGTGACGCTGGTTCTCCTACTTGTGGAAATTCATTTTTTATTGTGTATTCTGTGCTTTATAGGTCTCAGACTTGTCGGCACTACAGCACATATGTAAAGATGTCTATCATGGTGCCTGATAGCATCAACGACCTTCTCGGCACTTTTATACACTAATGTAAATAAAATACCACTAGTAAAGCATTCAAATGATTTGTAAACTAAATGCTGCTTAACTCTTGGGAGCACTAGGACTAGAAAAAGGGATTGTTACTTCTGAAGAGAGATCTGCAACTGTGAGTATATACTTCTGGTAATTTTCTAAAAGGAAATATTTGTATTAAAGCTAATTAATCTGTGAACCCACTATTTTTTGTTATGTCAGGACTTAGTAGCAGCAGTTTAAGTTTAAATATAAAACACAGAGGAGAACTTTCTGGTTACATTTCATACCCAGCAGAGAGCTTGTAGTTTAAATTTAATAGTCACTCAGGGCCTAGTAACAGCAAAGTACTTTTAGTTTAAATTTAAAACACAGAAGAGAGCTTTCTGGTTACATTTGGAACCCAGCAGAGAGCTTGTAGTTTAAATTTCATAAGAAGTTAGAGCCTAGCAGCAGCTAAGAGCTATAATTTAAATCAAATCAGAATTTAGCTTAGCACAAAAGGCAAAACAGGGTACTGTGTAGCAGCCCTCTTTTAATAAGTGTTATTTCCCTCCCTCCCTCCCCAAACCCACCCACCCCTGGGATAATCGTAGCTTTATAGGTACTTACACATCTTAAAAGACAGGAGGTGCTCTCAGGTGAAGCTCATTACCCAAATCAGTCATACACTTAGGACCTGAAATTAGTTAAGCTTCACGTGAACAAGGTATATTACACATACTAGGTACAGTTTTATTAGTATAAATATCCATAGCAACCCTTAGTAAGTAAAGAACTTAGATCTAAACACAAACTTAAAACTAAGATGCAGACAGCAGTCCAGCAGCGGGATGGGGGCTTTCCAATCTTTTGCATTGAGTGTCACATGTATGATTTTCTCCCAGTTGGTGAGAGGTCTTACGTGTGCACTACGTGCAAGGAGCTCTTTGCTCTCAGGGAACGAGTCCGTTCTCTAGAGGCTAAAGTAGCAGACTTGGAAAGCATAAGACAGACAGAGAGGTACATAGACGAGACCTACAGGGATATAGTCCTGAAGTCCCACCTCCAGTCTGGCAGCACCCCTGTTGCCATGGAGGAGAGAGGTCACGTGACAGGAGAGCATCACCCTGGTGTGGCAGGAAGTGATCCTGTAACTAGGACCTGTCCTCCAGGTGATGTAAAACCCTCTCGCACCGAGGACGTTTCTCAAGGGCCATGTGCCCATGAGGGAAGTGTTAGGACAGCCGTTATAGTTGGTGATTCGATCATTAGGCATGTAGATAGCTGGGTGGCTGGTGGACATGAGGATCGCCTGGTAACATGTCTGCCTGGTGCGAAGGTAGCGGACCTCACGCGCCACCTAGATAAGGTCTTAGATAGTGCTGGGGAGGAGTCTGCTGTCTTGGTACATGTCGGTACCAATGACATAGGAAAATGTGGTAGGGAGGTTCTGGAGGCTAAATTTAGGCTTTTAGGTAGGAAGTTGAAATCCAGAACTTCCAGGGTAGCATTCTCCGAAATGCTTCCTGTTCCACGCGCAGGACCCAAAAGGCAGGCAGAGCTCCGGAGTCTCAATGCGTGGATGAGACAATGGTGCAGAGATGAGGGTTTTGGATTTGTTAGGAACTGGGGAACATTCTGGGGAAAGGAGGGGCTCTTCCGAAGGGATGGGCTTCACCTTAACCGGGATGGAACCAGGCTGCTGGCATTAACCTTTAAAAAGGAGATAGAGCAGCTTTTAAACTAGATATTAGGGGAAAGCCGACAGTCGCCCAAGAGCGGATGGTTCGGAAGAATGTATCTTTGAAGGATACTACCAAAAGCAGAGAGGTTCCACAAAAGAGTAAAGTAGCCCAAATGCCCTCAAGTATGGAGCAGACTGAGCTTAAAGATCCCAAATTACCCAGTTCTAACAATAGCCAAATTAATATGAGTAAAATACATTCTCTAAAATGCTTGTATGCAAATGCTAGAAGTCTAAAAAATAAGATGGGAGAGTTAGAATATATAGCACTAAATGAAAGGTTAGATATGATTGGAGTATCAGAGACATGGTGGAAGGAGGACAACCAGTAGGACACTGTGATACCTGGGTACAAACTATATCGTAATGATAGAGCTGATCAAATTGGTGGAGGGGTTGCTCTCTATGTTAGAGAGGGCATTGAGTCAGAAAGGATTAAAGTATTGCAGGAAACAAAATCTGCTGTAGAATCTATATGGATTGAAATTCCATGTAAAAGGGGGAAGGCGATGGCAGTGGGGGTGTACTATCGAGCGCCTTGCCAGAATGACCAAATGGATGATGAAATGCTCAAAGAAATCAAGGAAGCTAACAAAAGTTACAGTGCAGTAATAATAATGGGTGATTTCAACTACCCCGGTATCGACTGGGTCAGTGTCACTTCAGGACATGCTAGGGAGATAAAGTTCCTAGATGAAATAAATGACTGCTTCTTGGAGCAGCTGGTTCATGAACTGACCAGAGGGGAAGCCATATTAGACCTAGTCCTTAGTGGAACACCAGATCTAGTGCAAGAGATAAGGTTGTTGGGGCCACTTGGCAATAGTGATCATAGCATGATCGCCTTTGATTTAATTAGTGGAGGAGGGATAGTAAGGAAATCCACAGTACTACCTTTTAACTTTCGAAAGGGAAACTATGATAAAATGAGGAAAACAGTTAAGAAAAAACTAAAAGGAGCAGTTGCAAAGGTTAAAGACGTACATCAGGCTTGGCTGTTGTTGAAAAATACTATCTTGGAAGCCCAGACCAGCTGTATTCCATGCTTTAAGAAAAGTGGAAGGAAGTCCAAAAAACTGCCAGAATGGTTTAAAGGTGAGGTCAGAGAAGCTGTTGTTGCCAAAAAAGCATCTTTCAGGAAATGGAAAAAAGAGCCAAATGACGAAACCTGGAAACAGCACAAGCACTGGCAAGTCAAATGCAAGGCATTGATAAGGCAGGCAAAGAGAGAATTTGAGAAGAAGCTTGCTGCGGAAGCAAAAACGCGAAGTAAAGACCTTTTCGAGTACATTCGTAGCAAAAAACCTGTGAGAGAGTCAGTTGGTCCATTAGATGATAAAGGGGTTAAAGGAGCACTAAGAGGCGACAAGGCGATAGTGGAGAGATTGAATGAATTTTTTGCTTCAGTCTTTACTGAGGAAGATGTAGGGATGTTACCCATGACTGAAGTGGTATTTAAAGGTGCGGAAGAATTGAAGGAAATATCGATACATCTGGAAGATGTATTACAACTATTAGATAAACTGAAGAGTAGCAAATCACCTGGGCCGGATGGTATACATCCAAGGGTGTTGAAAGAACTGAAATACGAGATTGCAGACCTTCTATTAGTAATCTGTGAACTATCATTAAAATCATCTCTAATACCTGAAGATTGGAGGATCGCCAATGTAACACCAATTTTTAAAAAGGGTTCCAGGGGTGATCCGGGAAACTACAGACCGGTGAGCCTGACATCAGTACCGGGAAAAATGGTAGAAACCTGTCCTTTCGCTTGATCCTTTGATACAGACTGTTGAGGATTCGAGGGGGATACAAGGGGTTAAAATAGGAACGCAGGGGTTTAAAATCTCCGCCTTTGCAGATGACATTCTAGTACACCTGCTCAACTCAGGGCAGTCATTGCGGAAGTTGTTGGCGGAATTTGGGAGATTCGGGAAGGTTGCGGGGATGCGCATTAACCGGGAGAAATCTGAAGCCTTAGATGTCTTGGGTACTTTGCAAGATACATGGGAAGGGGAGTTCCCGTTGAAGTGGGCGACTGATGAGTTTATATATTTGGGGATTGTCTTACCTCGCCAGCCTATGGCGTTATACAGTCGCAGCTTTGATCGCACTCTGCGACGCCTTCAGATACAGTTGAAGGCTTGGAGTTTCCTCCCATTGTCCCTGTCTGGGAGAGTGGCAGCGGTGCAGATGGTGGTCCTACCCCGACTACTTTATTGGTTGAAGACTCTACCAGTGTGGCTGCAACGTCGCGATATGCGCCGACTCGAGGCCTGCTTCTGTAGTTTTCTTTGGAAAGGCGGCAGAGCGCGCATTCCATGGCTTCGGTTATTGGGAAAATGGAAAGAGGGGGGGATGGGATTCCCGGACTTGAAGGTTTATGCCTTGGCTTGTCAAGCACGGCATGTTGGGGATTGGCTGGGCGGGACAGCTTTCTATACACCTCAGGCCCTCGAGGAATGTTTTGTGGCCCCGCTAACATTGTTGCGGGTCCTTCATGGGGAGAATCGCAAACTTCCTAGATATCTTGTACATAGTGTGCTCATTAGCTCGGCCAAGCGGACCTGGCAATATCTGAATGGGGCCTGGGGTACGCCCTGGCAAATCTCTAGTTGGCTTCCAATACAGGGGAATGTATCCTTCACCCCGGGATCTGACTCGGTGTTTTTTCGTGAGTGGCACGAGCGGGGCTTAAGGAACATAGGACACTTAGTTGAGTCGTCAGGGAAATGTAAATCTTTTTTGACATTGAGTCGGGAATACGATTTGACCCCTCAACATTGTTTTGCGTATATTCAGGTGACCCATTACGTCTCTACCTTATCACGAGACGCTTTGCAGATTGAACGCTCCACGCAGATACTCGAATTCTTTGGGTTGGGGGGGGGAGACCCCATTGTCGATCTCTGAATTTAAAACCCGGTTGGCACGGCTCGGGGCCCAGCTGGACTACCGGAAGGTGGAGGACGACTGGGCGGCCGAATTGGGCGGTGAGGTGGCCCCAGGTACGATTCGTGCAGCCTTGTGATGAATAGTTAGACTAGTACAGGGTATGCGGTGGAGGGAGATACAATTTAAATGCCTCACTAGGGCTCACTTCTCGCCGAGATGGGCGCTGCGCAGTCGACTGACGACTGATGGCCGCTGCCCTCGCTGTTTAGAGCCCATGGCGACTCTGCTGCATATGTGGTGGGACTGTAAAGTATTGGAATTTTATTGGGCTAGGATCTGTTCCTTTATAGGGGGCCTGCTGCAGCGGAGATTGCGTTGGTCCGGCTCGCTTGTGGTGTTGGACTGCATACCCTCTCCCTGCCTAACAAAACAAGGGGAACGTTTGTTGATACGTAAGGCCTGTCTGGTGGGGAAGGCTCCAATCCTCCGATTGTGGAGAGAGTCTCAGGCTCCTACCTTTGGGGAGTGGCAGAATTGCTTTCACCAGCTGATGCTGACGGAGCGGTGGGGGGCGCGGGGCAGTGTCAAACGTTGGACGGCCTTTATGGCGGTCTGGAAACCTTATATTCAGCAGCTAGGGGCTCGATGTCGTAATGAGATTCTACAGGTAGGTAGTTGAGGAGATTCATGTCTGAGGATGTCTGGAGTAGATGGTATGTCAGGTGGACAGCACTGCTTCAAGAGTGAGGGGTGAGGGGTGGGGGGGAGGGGAGGGAGGGAGGGTGGGGAGGAATAGATGGGGGGGTTAGTGGGGATAAAATATTAAAAACCAACCCACGTGTTTTCTGTTTGTATTGTACTCCCGTGGGGGGGATAAGAGTACACCCCCTCCCCGGAGATGTTCTTGTTTTGTCATTGTTGTTGGTTGGTGATTTATAAATAAAGTTAAAAAAAAAATGGTAGAAACCATCATAAAGAATAAAATTACTCAGCATGTAGATAGTCATGACCTAATGGGAGACAGCCAACATGGCTTTAGACAAGGAAGATCTTGTCTTACTAATCTGTTATGTTTTTTTGAAGGAGTGAATAATCCGGTGGACAAAGGTGAGTCGGTTGATATTGTGTATCTGGACTTTCAGAAAGCCTTTGACAAGGTCCCTCATCAGAGACTTTTGGCAAAACTAAAGAGTCATGGGATAGGAGGCAGTGTACTATTGTGGATCAGGAACTGGTTAAAAGATAGAAAGCAGAGGGTAGGGCTAAATGGCCAATTTTCCCAATGGAGAAAGGTGAATAGTGGTGTACCCCAGGGATCTGTGCTGGGTCCGCTGCTTTTTGACATATTCATAAATGACCTGGAAAGTGGAATAACGAGTGAGGTTATCAAATTTGCAGATGACACAAAACTATTTAAAGTTGTTAAAACCCAAGAGGATTGTGGAAAATTGTAGTTGGATCTTGATAAATTGGAAGACTGGGCATCAAAATGGCAGATGAAATTTAATGTGGACAAGTGCAAAGTTATGCACCTAGGGAAGAACAACCCAAACTATGGTTACACGATGCAAGGTTCCACATTAGGAACCACCACCCAGGAAAAAGATTTAGGCGTCATTGTGGATACCATGTTAAAACCCTCGGCCCAGTGTGCAGCAGCGGCCAAGAGAGCAAATAGAATGCTAGGTATGATAAGGAAAGGAATGGAAAATAAAACAAAAGATATTATAAAGCCTCTATATCGTTCCATGGTGAGACCGCACCTTGAATATTGTGTGCAATTCTGGTCGCCGTATCTTAAAAAGGATATAGCGATTTTAGAAAAGGTTCAGAGAAGAGCCACCAAAATGGTAAAGGGGATGGAAGGATACTTCTATGAAGAAAGGCTAAAAAGGTTGGGGCTCTTTAATCTGGAAAAGAGACGGCTGAGGGGAGATTGTATTTAGTTTCCCCTATTTCGCCAAGTTATACTTCCTGTTAAATGTAATGACCAGACATATGTAAATTGTCGGATGTTTTCTGTTCAATGTAAACCGCGCTGATGTCTAATAGTGCGGTATATAAGAATTGTTAATAAATAAAAATAAATAAATAAATATGATAGAAGTCTATAAATTAATGAACGGAGTGGAACGGGTAAACGTAGATCGATTGTTTACCTTATCAGAATATAGAAAGACTAGGGGACATGCAATGAAGCTACAGGGTAAACTATTTAAGACTAATAAAAGAAAATATTTTTTCACTCAATGTGTAATCAAACTCTGGAATTTGTTACCGGAGGATGTAGTAAAGGCTGTTAGTGTAGCTGGGTTTAAAAAAGGTTTGGACAAGTTCCTGGAGGAAAGGTCCATAAACCATTATTAAGAAGGGACCCAGGATATCAATGCTTGAACCAATACAAGCATTGTGGAACCTGTGTCCCTTGGGGAAACTGCTAGGTACGTATGACCTAGATTGGCCACTGTTGGAAACAGAATACTGGGCTTGATGGACCTTGGTCTGACCCAGTATGGCATATCTTATGTTCTTATGTAAGCAGCATTTAGTTTACAAATCATTTGAATGCTTCATTTGTGGTATTTTATTTACATTAGTGTATAAAAGTGTCGAAGGTCGTTGATGCTATCAGGCACCATGATAGACATCTTTACATATGTGTTGTAGTGCCGACAAGACTGAGACCTATAAAGCACGGAATACACAATAAAAAACAAATTTCCACAAGTAGGAAAACCAGCGTCACGTCTAAATGGATATAGACAGAGTGAATGCAATAGGAGACAATTTTCAAAGGAATTTGCCCAGGGGCTACAAGAACCCACATAGGCGTCACAGCCCAGGTATTTGTACATGCAGTAGAAAGGGATGGGAAAAGCAAAGATGGAGAAGTTGGAGAGGCAGGCAAAATGCTTAGGAAGGAGTGCTGGTTGGGACACTTGGCTTTTCCCCTCTTAGTTTAGGTTTGCCTCTCATGAAAGTGCTGATCAGGATCTGTGTGCATCACCACCAAGGCTTTAATGAGTAAGAGAAAAGGCTCAGAGCGTGAAAGTGAGAAAACCTTCAGATGAATGTGGCACACTCTTAGTGAGGGAGACTTAGCATCTCTGTTAAAAAAAGAATATGAAACAAAACTGAGTTGCTAAGCCAGCAGAATACCATTTCAACATGCTTCTACCACACAAAGCATTTGCTAGGGTTTGCGAAAAGTTAAATCAGCAGGTTACAACTATAAATATAATATTGACTTGAAGGATTATTGCAGCCACCAACGTTGCCAGCTTTCTTCCCAGATTTAATAAAAATATTTTTGCTCTCAGTTCTGCAGGTACTTTCATATTAACTTACGGCCACACTGCTGGCCGAATCATTACATATACCCCTTACCGAGAGCATATTACTCCAATTCTCATTCAACTACATTGGCTTCCTTTGGCATACCACATTCGCTACAAAGTTCTCACTTTGACCCATAGTCATGCACACAAATACTCCCCAATACCTGGTGGACCTTCTCCAATTTCACACCCCTACCCATAGCCTCCACTCAGTCCACATTAACCCAGCTGGTTCTCCCATCACCCTCCTGTGCTCACCTTCAGTCCACCCGCAACACTGCTTTTTTCTTTCTAGCCCCATTCCTTTGGAACTCCCTCCCCTCTGAGTTGCGTCAAGAGCACTCCTATGCCCAGTTTAAAAGCCTCCTGAAGACTCACCTTTTCCAAACAGCATATGATCTTCCTCCCACCACTCCTTAGCCTCTTTGTCCAGCTCCCCCTCCCCATCTTTTCTTTTCTCTCTGCCTGTTCTATCCCTGTCCTATCATTTATTTGGAGTTCCCTTTCCTTTTCCTGGTCTCTGACCTTTGTCTCTCATTGTATATTCTATTTTGTAAACCACCCTGGTGTAATGAAGGAGCAGTATATCAAGAAGTCTAATAAGCATAAATAAACATAAACATAGTGGGGTAGCAAAAGAGATTACATCCAACATATATACAAATAACACCCACCTAAGTAAAAAGATCAATCATTTCATCACTGTGTAAAGCTTTAACATGGCGAGTAACCCAACATCATAGTGGAGGAGTAGCCTAATGGTTAGAGCACTGGCTTTGGACCCCAGAAACCAGGGTTTGATTCCCACTAACATGCCTTGGGCAAGTCACTTAACCCTCCATTGCCTCAGAAAAATCCAGGTTATCAATGTCCCTGTTTAATGTACATTACCAAGTTTCAATGTAAATTGCTTTGATTGAAATGATAACGTGGTATATAAAACCTAATAAATAAAAAAATATCCAGTTGTTTGCTGTGGTCATTCAGAACCTCACCACTGGAACATCAGGCAATATCACAGAAACAGATATACCACAATATTGTTTACAATACTGTCAGAGATTGGCCAACATCCAGGAAAACAAGTAGCAAAATGGGCATATCCACAGATAATAAAAGTAGTCCCGTTCCGGGTAGCCTGGTGTATCCTTAACATACAGAACAAAAGATGATTTAGAAAGCTAGACAAACCATGACAAAAAACTGAGCAGTAAAGTTAGCCTTATCACATAAATTTAATCTTCTGACTTTTCACCTTTCCTCATAATTATGTGTTCTATAAAGTAGCTTATTCTAACAGCTGAAGCAACCGGCAATCAAAATGGCACAAGTTCCATTACAGAATTTTCAATAGTCATCAAGAGTAGATAGTCGCCTGAGAGAAAAAAGAAAACCATTTAACTTTTCATTTTCACATTTTTCCCCTTCGAGGCATGGTTAGAATATTAGAAGTTGATAGAAATTGTTGTCCCTTCTAATTGAAAACTCGATTTTGGCAGTGAACTACGCTGCCTTAAGACTTAACAAGTCAGATCCCTTTGCCATACAAACAATTTATCATTTGTGTAATTGAAAAAATGAAATTCATAGCTATCCAAAGCTATGAGGAATAATATGCAAGAAGGAGCCCACAGAGGCAGCACTGTAAAAGACCCCGATAGGATCAAAAATTATAGGTATTGAAACAAACAGCACAGGCCAGTGTTACCTTGTTTTCTGAATGAAACTCATACATAGTCTTTTCTCATTAAAATATAAGGTTTAACACACAAACAATGTAAAGGTACTTCAACTTTAATTATGCATAGTAGCTCTCCAGAAAGAAAATGTAAATCAAATGTTCATATCATTTTAGATATTTACCAAAGCTCAAAAGCCCGTATCATGCAAATGCAATGTGGGCCCTTGAGTCAATGCTGACTCCTAGTGACCTAGCAGTCCTTGGCAAAGTGTGACTGGACGTAGTTTGCAAGGCCTTTCTTCTGAGATAATGGAGTGGTAAAGTGACTTGTCCAAGGCTACAAGGAGTTCCAGTGGGAAACTGAACCGTGGTCCCTTGGTTACCAGGCTGTTCCTCTAACCACTAGGTTACTCAGGGTTGGTCCCATAGTTGCTTCAAGGTGTTGGCATCCTAGGCAAACCTTAAGCCTTTTACCCCCCCCCCCCTCAGTTGTCAAAATCTATTATTTAGTTTTTAATGCCCTGAGCTTTGCTTCCCCTCCCTCCAGAAGCTGACACTCAATGCGACCGCCTTCTTTGCCTGATGGTTGGGTTGGCCCTGAGGCTTATCCTCCACTCCCCCAACCCATCGCAGAAGCAATAAAATCAGTCCTAAAAATGCATGATAAAGGCAGACAATATGCTTCCTGCTTAGCGTAAGAACTCAGCTGTTCACAAACAGCCAGAGCAGCGATGTCCTATCACTCACGGAGTTCTTTTTGCGCCACTAAGAGGGGGTATCTTAGAAACCCTAGTCATGAGATGGACATCTGAAAATGGGCATTTAGACATGTAACGCATGGAGATGTCCCCAGGGCCATTCTAAAAGTCGGGTATATAGATGTCCCTAGCACAAGACTGGCCATGTAGAGCGAGGGCATGGTAGAGGTATGGCCTGGGCGGAGCAAGGACGATGTACATCAGAACAGCACAAGCACATGATGGCCATACCTATACCTGCTCCCGACTACGAATAAGGTGAAAAAAGTGCTCGTTTCATGTATGTAACTCTTCTAGGGAAAGCACATAATGTGCTTTCCTTGCCACACGTATTATGTTTTTGCCTAAAGAAACCTGCGCATAAATATACACTCCAAATATATTACTGTCCTACTGCCACACGTCCAAGTATCTGAAATGACAGGCTAAGATGTGCACGTCTCATAGCAGTGATCCCCCTTTTGAAATACCCCTGCTGGCACATCCAAGCACCTGGTTCTGACGCCATGCAAGTCAGGGACGTCCACATTTGTAAAATGGCCTACACCCATGCATGGACCCAGCCTTGCTATCTACATGGGGCCTGTCTTCAGAAATGATTACTCGGATATGCATTTTTTGGGTGCAAACGTAGTGATTTCAAAAGGCACTTATACACGCCTCCCTTCACCGCTGCCACTCCCCCGGATCTTTTAATAGTCTGCTCTGGAGTCCCAAATTCTTCCCAGTTTACAGTAAATAGCTAGGAATCAGTCCTCTTTTTGAAATATATGCATAAATTTATGCATATCATCCAACCCAGTTAATGCCTTCCCACTCTGCTCTTTACACTTATAACTTAACATTAGTGTTTTCTGTTCCACTCACCGTGCTATCTACCAATGTATTTTTAAACCAAATTCATTTGTTTTAAAATTCTCTGGTGTAATTTCTATACTTAGTTTGGGGGACGGGGGAGGGCAAGGAGATAGGCAATCATATATTTTTTTTTAACGTGTATATTCTGTGTTATCAACATTACAACATGGACCACAATAAACAGTGGGAAGAAGGGAACCAATTCAGCACCAACACCTGGAGCACTAGGTGGCGCTACCTCCCCTACTCCCCCTACCTCCCACAAATGATACCTATGCTCTTTCTTTTGCCAGTCTGTTAGGCTCGTTTTATCTGCTTTGTCCCAACTTCCTTGCCTTCTCCTTTCCTGCACTAGCAAACCAGACTTTATTCATTTTATACGTACTCCAGTTCAGTGTAATCAGAGGGGATGCTGTTTCTGTCAAGATTACCTAATAATAATTAGGCAGATTTCGGATCTCCCTAAAGAACTGATTTCATAACAGCTAATAAAATCATTTGAAACGTGATGACTAATTTAAAGTGTTTATTGTTTTTCTGATTTATTGCTAATTGTAAATTGTTGTGTATGAAACGTTTCTTGGAAACTGATATACTTGTAATCCATTTATAACTGAATGGAATAGCAGAATATAAATGAATAAGTTGTTATTATTATTATTATTATTATTACTATTATCCCCTTTTCTAGACCCTCACTGGTATCTGAGAAATACTGGGCCGCAGCAAGCCATGGTACTTGCTAGAGTTCATGCTTCAGTGGAGGAGAGGGGATGGGAATCATCGTTTCAGGTCTCTTAGGACTATCATGACACACCAAAATGTATTGAAATAAGGACAATTAAACCAAAAATTGCTTTCCAAAATCAGATGGGGTGATATTTAAACGTCAAGGTCAGTGTATTATTTGCTTTTTTAATGCTGGCCACTGTATTTAAATGAAGCCCGGATCTTCAGCTCCGGTATCTAAAGTAGCAATTTTCAGCCCACTATCTGGATAACCTATTGCGATATCTATTCGTATAACTTAAGACTGCAAAAAATATGTCTTAAGTTATCTAGATAGCGACAATGAAAATCACCATTATTCCGATCATTTTTTGTTCTGCCCCATTTTTGCCCCCAGCCCACCCCGGCACTATCTAGTGATATTTACAAATACTATCCGGATAATGCCAGTGAATTTCACAGTCAGTGGCCCTTATCCGGTCAGCAGGTGCTGCTGACTGGATAAATGCTGCTAATATTTGGTCCAGGTTTTACTGTTCAATAATCTGTTGAATAATGACAAGTTGACATCGACATGCCTTCTTCAGACAGTATCCATAAAATATAATTTACAAAGTCATATGAACATTTCAAACAAATGCAGAGGCCTCCCTTGACTGTAGATACTCCTTAAGACTACTCTAGGGATCTAACCCCGAGTTCCTTACATTTCATTTCATTTATTAAAACTTGATATACCGCTCTTAGTGGGGACAACAGAGCAGGTTACAATAAAATCAATAAAAACAGAAAACAGTAAAGAACGCCAGTACTAAATAGGCAAGTCAGACGAGGACAGCATAACATCAAACAGCTAGAGGAACAACATGGAGAGGGGAATATACCGCATAACAAGGATGGGAGAGGGTCAATAGAGGATCAAGTGGAAGATCAAAAGCTGTCTCCAAACTATCTAACTCTTCTTTTTACTTGAAATGTTGTAAAGCACTTCTCCCTCCTTTAGTCCTTCTTCTTATATTTCAACATCAACTTGAGAAAATCCTGCTTCACTCCTCCTCTTAGCCTTCCAGTTTTCAGACACTGTAGAGCCCCCTGATCTTTATGTCACTTTTTGATTTCACAAACCATGTGGACAAAATCTCCAGCAGAGAAAGGAGCCTCTTACATGCTCTCTCTCTCTCCAGGAATCCTTCTCAGATTCCTCTTGCAACTCCTCAAGGATTACTACAGACACTTCTTGACAAAAAAAGAAGCTCCCTCCTGAGACCATCATATCCAGTATCGAAAAGTCCTGGAGTATTCTAAATCTCTTTTTTTTTTACTTCTCACGATACCCCCTCCCATCTATTCTTCTTTCTGGTCGAATGCAACCCCTTATGGAGACATACAACAATCTGTTAGGAAACTACTCAGCCAATTACAATAAGAAACTTTCATGTATATGACAGAACGGGACATTTTACATAGATGATTCATGTGACATTGTACGTCATACGGCCAATAATGCCTTAGGAAAAGAGAGGGATATGGAAAAGAACCTACTGCAAATGAAAAGTTGCTGAAAGAAAGGACATTTAGCAGCAGCTGAAAGTGAATTCGCTGGAAGAATTAACTGGCAAAAAGAAGACTGAAAGAATTGTTATGCAAGCTGTAATTTTCACTTTTTTTTTTAGCAGGAACTATGTCCTCTTAGATCCCAATTAGTGCTCCAAGGTGCAAACTGGAGCTGTAAATTGGGACGGAATACAAAAGGACAAATTCTGCATTTTAGACATGGTGGTATTACCTTAGACTTTGAAATGTGTTTTTTTGCTTTTTTCTGAAGATCCATACTGTACATCTCTTCCAAGGAAATGCACACAACGCTTTTATCACTGGAGCATGTACAGCGTAATCAAATAAGTTCATGGCATTTTCTACTTTTGTTACTGCTGCTCTTGATCAGTGCACAATTCATCACTTTAGACTAAGTTCTGTCTATGCTCTTCTTAACTATTATAAAATTGTTTGCTGTAAATCCATCACTGGCTGGGCTCCTGGAGGCAGGCTACAGAGGAAGAGGAGGCAGAACAAATCAGCTTTACTAGTATTCATGTCTTCTTCCCTGGGAACATTATAGTCCAAGACTCCCAGTAACAGACAAGCATGAGTTCCTCTCAGGTTATCACTTCCCACATTTTGGGTAGGTGTAGTAAAATGAGAGGTTTTCAGCTATGAAGTAAAGATGCTCCCTTCTTGAGCTTTTGACTGGATGGGGATGAGGAGGGATTAACACATGCCATTCAATCTTACTGGGGCACCATGATAAAATGATCATTTAGACTTATCAAAGTTCACACCAGGGTTAGAGGACCATCAACAGAGCCAGAGGAAGGATAGCCTGTCTAGCCTCAAAGAGGCAGAGGAAGACCAGGTTCCTAGGGCAGTAGAACATCTCTTTGATTGTAGGGGCCAAACTAATTTATATCCCCACCCTCCAACTCTTTAGTTGCCGATGTTGTATTGGGCAAACTATTGGTGGGGCCATGACCTTTATGGTTCACCCTATTCCAGTACCTATGCCTGGTTCCTTCCTTGCCCATCTCCTAAGGAGCCATAGAAAGGTAGGGTGGCAGGTGACTGGCTCGATCTCTGGCCTGTCTGGGCCCTCCTTTTTATCTTGAATAGGAAGTTTGGTTTGGTAATATAAATATAAAACAGTCTGTCTTGATTCACCTCAGGTAAAAGCTTCCCAGTGAGTTGTTCTAACTGCCTTTCAGACAACCTCTCCCTAAGGGACGGGGAAACCCAGTTTTTATTAGTGTTCAGACTATCTCAAATGTGATGATGTAAAGTGCATTCAAACAGGCTTTGATTAATTTATCAAAAATATACTACTCCTTTCTTTCATAAGCACTTAGGGGAGAAAAAGGGACTTTACACTTGCATCTCTCTCTCATATGCATACATTTTATATAGACACACATTCACACAGATTATAGTACTATATAAAATATTAATTACATAGACCTCCAGAGATATGAAACAAGAGACTTTATATGCACAACAATGTTCAAGAGGTTCCATGAAGAGAAATATCAACATTCTAATTTGAAAATGAAGAGAAGTTCATAAGCCCACAAGCCATGCCACTACTCCCAGTCGTGGAACACAATATTTCCCTCACTCTAGGGCACACGGGGAATTAAATAAGAAGAAAAATTACTGGAGCTGTATGCAGGGCAATGTGGAAGGTGGGGAGTAAACGTCTGCTCTGTACACTGATATGTCTAAAGAATTTTAGGAAAGAGAAGAAAGTCATGGGAGTCGATGGGAAAATGGAACTGAGAAGAGTGGAAAATAAGCTTCAGAGAAGACCACGGTGGGAAATTAGGATACAAGGGTGAAGAAATGAAAACATCTGGTGATTGGACAGTTGGGTAGAGATGAGGGTGTGGGGAACCAGAGTTCAAATTCCACTGATGCTCCTTGAGACTTTGGGAAAGTTACTTAACTTTCCATTGCCTTAGGTACAAACTTTGATTGTAAGCCCTCTTCAGGACAAGAAAATGCCTACTCTACCTGAATGTAATGCTCATTTTGAACGACTATGGAAAAAGTCTGAGCTAGGAAAAAAAAGTACATATTTGGTGGATAAGGGGAAAACAGAGAGAGGAGGCAAAGGAGATATATATAGAAACATAGAAACATAGAAAAATGACGACAGAAAAAGACCACATAGCCTAACTAGACTGTCCTTCCATATCAACAACAGTCCCCTTTTTTCCTTTAGAGAACCTCTGTGTTTGCCCCATGCTTTTTTGAATTCAAATATTGTCCTCATCTCTACCACTTCCACTGGGAGACTATTCCATGGGTCCACCACCCTTTCCGTAAAGAAATATTTCCACATATCACTCCTGAATCTATCCCCTTTCACAACCTCATCCCATGTCCCCTCATAGCAGTACTTGCTTTCAATTGAAAGAGGCTCTTCCCCTGTGCATTTATGCCACGGAGGTATTTAAACGTCTCAATGATATCACCTCAATCCCGCCTTTCCTCTAATGTGTACATATTAAGATCCTTAAATCTGTCCCCATATGCTTTATAATGAAGACCACTAACCATTTTAGTAGGCACCCTCTATACTGACTCCATCCTGTTTATATCCTTTTGAAGATGCGGTCTCCAGAATTGCACACAATACTCAAAATGAGGCCACACCAAAGACTTATACAGAGACACTATCACCTCCTTTTTTCTGCTAGCCATTCCTCTTCGTATGCACCCAAGTATCCTTCTAGCTTTTGCTGTCGCCTTTTCTACCTGTTTAGCCACTTTAAGATCATCAGACACAACCAGTACTTCACCCCCTATACTATATTGCTCCCTTGGATTGCTGCAGTCCAAATGCATGACCTTGCATTTTTTAGCATTAAATCCCAGCTGCCAAATTCTAGACCATTCTTCAAGATTAGCTAGATCCCTCCTCATGTTATCTACACCTTCCTGGGTGTCTACTCTATTGCAGATTTTGGTATCATCTGCAAAGAGGCAAACCTTACCTGACAGCCCTTCCGCTATATCACTAACAAAGATGTCAAAAAAAGAATCGGACCAAGGACAGATGCCTGGGGCACACCACTGGTAACATCCTTCTCCTCAGAGTGAGCTCCATTTACCTGAACCCTTTGTCGCCTCCCACTCAACCAGTTTCTAACCCAAACAGTAACTTTAGAGTCCATCCCTAGGGTGTTCAGTTTGTTTATAAGTCTCCTGTGAGGAACGGTGTCAAAGGTTTTAATGAAATCTAAATACACCACATCTGGGACTCTCCCTCGGTCCAACTCCCTGGTCACCCAGTCAAAGAAATCAATCAGATTTGTCTGACAAGACCTGCCTCTGGTGAATTCATGCTGCCTCGGATCCTGTAATCCGCTGGACTCCAGAAACCTCACTATTTTCTCTTTCAGCAGCGTTTCCAAATTTACTCACCACTGAAGTTAAACTAGCTTTAGAGAAAGAAGGGGGAAGTGCATGATTTGGAAGAAAGGAGAAAGAGGGGCATGCAACATCGGACAAGAGGAAGACACCATTTTGAAGATGGAAAGCACTAGGAAAAAACTGAGAAGAAAACAGGGGGAATGGGATGGAATAAACTTAATAATGAATATGAGTGTACACAATGGGGAAAGTATGAGAAATGTAATCATGTATGAAAGGGGCCCCTGATTTCAACAAAGCAGCAAGGTAGCAGGCGGCATCCATGTGCACTAAACGCCTGTCTGAGGAAACACTACATTTACGTAGTCTGGAAACTCCAGAGACACCTACAAAACACCTTTGTAGGTTGCAGCAAGCAGCGGCAGAGTTGCGGGCATGCAAAAATGGCTAAGGAACTCCTTCTTGCAGAGCAGAATATCCCAAAAGAGGCCCACAGTTCTTTCTGACAACATAAGAAAAGCATGTGAATACTTTTCTAGGCCTAATATTACTGCATCCAGATATTCATATAGTTCAGGATATTTGCAAACTCAAATGCTTTTGTCTCTGTATAACATAGTTGCGCTCACACCCAGATGCAGGTCTGACCCCAGAGTTGGTTCAAGGTGTTGGCGTCTTAGGCAAACCTTAGACTTTACACCTCCCCTTCCCCCACTGTCAAATCTATTTAGCTTTGAATGCACTGCTCTTTGCTCCGCCCCCTGTCCCTCCCCAAAGACGCTGCTGACCTATGTGACTGCCCGGTTGCCTATTCGTTGGGCTGGTCCTGCCCAGATGTTTCTCTTGGCACAACTTTAAAGGTTCATAGTCAAATCAGCATTTTTACTAACGAGCAATTTTGCATAGTTTTAGATAAATAATACCTAATAATAATCAAATAAACTGAAATGGTTAAGTCATAGCCATTTCTTTCCTCTGAATAGTTCAGAATGCTTCAGCCCACAACATTAATTTCAGTGAAGAAAAAGTAAGTTGTGTGTCCACCCTCTCAAACTATGAATTTTAAACAAACCTATTTGAAAATCCCTAAACCTTTAAAGTTGTCTAATTGGTTTGCTAAAAGAAAAAGCTGCTAAATTTAAAGCTGTTACATGTTCAAAACCAAAGCTGCCAATTACTTGAACATGAAGGAAAAACAGACTAAATAATTGCTTCTGGAAGTTCTCACAACTGGAACTCTTAGCTTTACGCCTTACAAAGAACAAACAGAGTTGGTTTGTAGAGACAATACTCTGTATCAAAATATTTTTCTATTACAATTTTTAAGTAGTGGCAAGAGCTGTAAGCAGCTCTTCTGAAGTAGAAATCAACCACATGGAAATTCTACACATTCACACCAAGTTTTCCATGTGTTTTTAATTCAAAAAAAATATTCATCTCCTACAAACTTTTATAGGGAAAAACAAGATTTTTGCTAAAACAGTCTAAATTCTAGTAACTCAAATTTTCATGTAATTGAATTTTACTTTGAACATCTTCCAGCACTATATCTTCCTTGTTTTCATTTGGAGCTTGTTTACTAAAGTGCGCTGCGCAGTTAACATGCCTTTTAGTATGCGATAACTGCGAGGGCAGGGCATGAGAGCTATCATGTGATAAAACATGCATTGATTGCACATCGCACGATGGGGTGGGGAGAGCAGACTGCAGTTAGTACACAAAAAGTATCCCCGTGCTCATGGTCAATGTGAAAATTAGCATGGCTGCACTTAACAATACCTCTGTGGGTGGCGTTAGCTACATGATTTGCCCAACACATTGTAAGTACAGACCCTTGCCAGCGCTTTAATAAAAGGGCCCCTTTGAGTGATGCTGGCACCCCTGCTTACTTACTTTTCTAACACTTTTCCCTTCGGGTTTACTTAGGATACCAACCCTAAGAGACCTAATTTTAAGAAGCCCTTTTAATAAAATGAGCTAAGGTGTGCTTTCACACACGTTAATTGCCTGCTCGGGCCCGCAGTAACTCAACACAGTGGCATGACAATTAAAACATGCCACTTTGCACGCTAACTACCACTTGTACATTGGAATGCTGGATGAGCAGGGTAAGGGCGGAGAGTGGACATTGAGCACATTGCAATTAGCGTGAGGAGACATACTGTGCGTTGTCAATATTGCCATTAGCGCGAGTGCACCTAATGCCACCTCAACAGGTGGCGTAAAATGCACCCGTAATAACAGCGCCATGTGTTAGGGTATTCATCTGCACCTTAACTGTCAGGAACATGCTGGTCACACACCCCCTCCCCCCAGTTACCATGGAGGCTTTTGCACATAACGTATATTCATTTTTGCATTTAATGTACTTTAGTGTTTTATCATGAGCGCAGAAGAGAAAGCTATTAAAATTGGGAACATAGATGGTGCACATTTATTTGTTACATTACAGTGAAAGTGATGGGGGAGAGTGATGATAGCCCAGCAGAGTTATACCCCCCACCTCTCACAAGTCAACATGAAAACTTCTACACAGACTACCAAACCAAATATCAGGCACGGTATACTGAAAGTGTTCCAGAGCAAATATATCAAGAACTATCCTAATAGGAACTAGGCGTAGGAGCTTCCATGAAAGACTACAAAACATAAGTCTATAAAGGACAAGTTAAAACATATACAGGAAATAAAACCAAAGAACTCCAAATCCTACAGTGTTCAAAACAAAACAAAAATCAATTGTCTGTTCACAGGGCTGCCAATACTCAACTTTGCATGATAGTGCAGAAAAGGAAAGGACCTATTGCAAATAAGTGACAAATAATATTCATTTTTGCATCATACCATTAAAATGATAATGAGTCAGGTTAACCACCAATAAAATCTAACATGGTCAGAGTAGTTTTGGGGGTAGGAAGGATAGAGACAGTCAAACTGATTGCAATTTAAAAAAAAGAAAGGTACATCCTTCAAGCCTTAGCTGTGATCTAGTATTTCCCACAATTGGGGTGTATGGATTCTAATACCATACTGCATAAAATCACTATGAGAAACCACAAATCATCACACTGCAGAATGCACCTTCCACATCTGATAAAAATGTATCTAGCCAAAAGACTGAGGAAAAAGACCACCCAGCAACACCAATCAATCTCCCAACTAAAAGTGCGCCTCAGCTCAACAGAGGCCGTAAATCCCCCTTACATGGAGCACAATCCAACAATCTTTGCTGATCAATCAGTTGCTGATCCTTAAAAAAAAGGATTTATTTTTGAAACCCAGACTATAAAGCTCTAGAGCAAAGAAGGCTGTAAAACACGAGTTCCCTTGGAGAAACACATTTTTTCCCTCAGTATTTTCTAAGCCAATAAAATCTAGGGCAGTTATTTCTTTTCTCCGGGCACCGTACATTTTTTGGCTCTCCCAGATGAACTATTAATATTCTGAAACATAAACTGCCCATGTTGGTTAAAAGATTAATTAGGTATACTTACAAACACCTAATCCTTAAACAGCTGTCATCTTGCAACTAGTAAACATCCCAAACATCTTTTAGAGGTGGGAGGAACGAGAGAATCTTTTTCAGGAAAAAAAAGTTACAAGATCTCCATGCAAAGACGGAGGCAGATAGACTCGCTCTATCTCTAGCTCTAAGCCCCTCTGGTTTCCTTCCTCCCAATACTATGGTGAACAATCCGTAGCAGTGAAATGCAAAACTATTAAATCATAAAAATCTGCTCTTTCTGCAGTCTCCTCCTAGGAATGAGTGCAGTTAAAAAACAATACTCCACGTGTGACCCAAACCGCTGGAGCTCAGTTTTCATTCTGCAAAGCTTAACCTTGCAGGTCCTGTAGACGGCACACAATTCCTTATTTCCCCCTGTAATTCAATTAGGCAACTCTTAACGCCAGCCTTCTATGTAAATAGAGAGTTTTGGGGGAAGGAAGAAGAGATGGCAGATGAAGAGCAAACCAGAGATTCTTACACCCCTTCTGCTAACGTAGCAAAGCGAGTACCTGAACTAAACAGCCATGAATATGCACGGAAATATTTTCTCTTTTGACAACGAAGGCCAGCTAGTGGTAACCCTTTCCTTTAAGAGCTGCAGCCTGAAGGCGGACACTACCAGTACATGAAAGATTTTGTAACAGTCCTGCTCTTGTGCCAGAGCCAAATGACGAGAAGCAGATTGCCCACTGCTGGATTTAGGACTAATAACCGATCGCTCCAGCATGCCAACACTGCTTGCTGCAAATACCACAACAAAATGTACATCTGCACGTCGGAAACTGTGCAACAGCCCATTCATTGCAAACGGTTATTTTAAAGCGAGGCACGGCATTGTGGAATATGAGGATCATCTCCGCATTTAAAGCCTGTTCCCGCCCCGCCTGGCCATGTGCTGAACGTCCTGCGGTAGCAAAGCAGAACCAGGCTCTTACCTCAGCCTCCTTGCTCTTCTCTTTGTTTCTGCCCATTGAACTTCTCCCATTGCTGGAGGTCTCCCGTGCCGGGACTACCGAGATCTGCTGAAGAGGCATACTGACGGTGCTGCAGGTAGCCAATTTCTGATTGGTTGCCTTGGATCTTCACTCCCCCTTGGTAGCCCACCTGTATAATTGTTCATATCCTTGCTTGGTCACGCTCAGCTCTAAACAAAAAAAAAATAAGAACAGGAGAAAATATTTCAGAGCCTGGGTGGAGAAAGACTGGATCTTCGACGGAAAAGACTTGCAGAGAGCTGGGCAAAGACACGATCCGGAGTTTTGCCTTCTCAGAGAGGCATCCGTGCAAGTCCCAAGTACTCTGCTCTCTCGGTGACACAACACCCCCCCCCCCCCTTCCTCCCTCCCCCCAAGAGCATTGTGGGAGACAATTCAATTTCTCTGGTACCTAATAACTGTCATGGAAACCAAGGAAACCTGGGTCTCGCAGGCCCTTATTAGCAATCGCTTCCCTTAATGGCAGAGGCTCCCACGTTTGCAGCGGCTGCCACTTCTGCTTTTGTTTCCCGGCTGATTCCCCAGGAGCCCACTGAGCGCCCCGAGACGCTGCATCGTGCTGACTAGGGAAATAAGCAGAAGGCGGAAAGGCTTAGTGTCCTATTTTGGAGGCAGATCTTCTCTTTGCAAAGCACGGATTGCCTGCTGTGCCCTCCATACGTTTCATCTGCTGAGGTCAAAGGATCTGCCTTGAAGTAAGGAGCAGCAATGAACGAATCAGGTGTTTAAGACAGAAAACAAGGAACACTAGAGTGGAGCGATTGCTATGTGCTTGTGTGTGGCTGGTTGTAAAAAGTTAACCCTCTGCAGCAAGTTGCATTTCTTAGGCAGCTGTTCCACTGGCAGTCTCTGCAAGCATCCAAAGAGCGTTTCAGTTTTACAGTGCACGCCACCTCTTGAAATGCAGTTTGTGCGGATCTGATACACCTCAGGGCTGAGCCTTCTCGCGAGTAAAAAGCAATTAAACTCAAGCAAGTATTTTGTTTTGCACCCGAGAGTAGATGTCATTCCCAAATGCTTTGCAGACTTCTCGAAAACATCTTGTTAATTCCACGGCTCTGCCGAATTAGATGGCTGAACTTTTTTATTCAGGCAATTTGTACTGCTACTTGGAAAGATGAGCATGCTTGAAAAAAGAGACAACATTTAATTTCACAGCTGTTGATTCAGTTTTCAAAGTCAGGTATTTTATGGAACACAAATCTGTTCTTTAAATGGATCTGACTGTTCATTTTTTAGGAATGTCCAAACAAATACTCTGGATTAATGCTACCAAAATGTATTAGCAATATGTATCCGAGTTACAGTAATAGTTCTGTTCTATACTGCATGTGTGCAGAAGTTTATTTTGTCAAAAAAATCATGCATGACCGTGGATAAGCTGTTTAAAACAGCATGTCGTAGTCACCAGAGTAACCTGCATTTCTAAGCTCCATGGATACTGTACTGATGTACATGTAATCACCTTGTGCCTGGCTAGCAGAATTGAGGGGTACATTCTGGAGAGTTGGGGCAAGCTGATTCCCCATGCTTTATGGATTCTTCAAGAAAAGGGAGAAAGGATTGTCTTTTGGGGCTCTGAGGTTTGTATGGCACAAGTCATAGAGTAAGGAAAACACACAGCCGACCGGCTTGAGGTTGTGACTGGGCTACTTAATGAAAGCATTAGAAATTAGGGCAAGCAATGTGCCCTACTGTACCCCCAGTGCTAAGAAGACAGGATGCATAGTCCAGACATCCAAAGAATTCTTTTTAGAAATCACAGTCCATAAACATCAATCCAAGCAGAATCTGCGTGCATTACAGACGAGGAGTTTCTTCCTCCAGTACTCTCTACTACTAATATGACTACTACTATTTATCATTTATAAAGCACTACAAGGCATATGCAGCACTGTATAGGTGCATGTAAAAGACGGTCCCTGCTCATTTATTTATTTTATTTATTTTATTTATTTACTGCACATTTATATACCGCTACTTCCAGCGATCAGCAGCGGTTTGATTCATGTTCTGGGATTGTCAATCAAGACTGGGGGGGGTGGTATGTACAAATAACTGGGGTCACAGCACACATGGTTAGCGTCTTAGGGGGTGACTTATACATTCTTACATCTATATATACATATTTACATAATTATACATATAGCAGTTTTGAATACTCTCTCAGTTGATGGTCATAGCTGATTGTAATGACATCGAAATAGGTGAGTTTTTAGCTCCTTCCTGAATTTGGTGATGTCCTTGATTAAACGCAGCTCACACGGGAGGTGATTCCAGAGAGTTGGTGCAGAGAATGAGAACGCTCTACGACTCGTACTTGTTTTCACTGTTCTGAAGTTGGTGGGGACTTGTAGGTTGCCTGAGTTGATAGTTCTTCTGTCCCTATTTGTAGGTTGCGTGCTGATTAGTGATGATAGGAATGATGGGGATATGTTGTTTATTAGTTTGAAGGTGGTCATCAACATCTTGTATTGTATCCTAGCTGCAATTGGGAGCCAATGTAGCTCTATCAGGATGGGGGTAATGTGTTCAGTAATGCCTGTTCCCATTATGATCCTGGCCGTCACGTTTTGGGCCATCTGAAGTATATTTAGTGATTTTTTAGGCAGACCTTGAAGGATGGCATTACAGTAGTCTAGGTGTGGCATTATGAGGGCTTGTGCTACTGACCGAAAATCACTGGGCTCAAGTATTTTCCGTAGTGGTTGTATCACTCTAAGTTTATGGAAGATGGCTTTATTTGTTTTGCGTAGGTGTGTCTCCATTTTCAGGTTGCAGTCGAGTGTTACTCCGAGATATTTGATTTCCTTCTTCGTGCTATACGTGTTGTTGCAGAGGGTGATTGTGGGAGGGGGGTTGAAGTTTGGTTTGCTGGATATATACATGACTTCTGTTTTCTTATGGTTAATTGCCATGTTGTTGTTTTGTAGCCATCTTTTTTTTTTTTTGTATAATCTGTTTATTAAATGAAACAAACCGTATAAACATTCAACAGGTTCAAACAACAGCAAAAATTTTTTGTAATTTAGTGTACATGACAGAACCCCTCCAGCGTGGTGGTGTCTGATCCAACGCCGGAGGCCAGGCATCTCAAACAAGGCAAGTAATCCGGACAAAAAAACTATACCTATTAGATACCCCCCCCTCCCCCCCCCACCCCCTAAACCCCACTATACTCTGAACCAGGAGTAGCTCTATCCAACCTGTAGCACTGCACTGCGGGCAAGAGGGCTCAAGTTGTGAACATAGGGCATCCAGACCAAAAGAAAATGGGCCCAACGCTTGGGGGATCCCAGTGCACGGCGGCGCTCAAAAAGCATAAGCTGATGGAAGCTATTGCGCCATTCACAAAATGTAGGGGCCGCTGCCTCTCTCCACCGATGGAGTATAGGTCCTTTCCCCACCAGACAAGCCTTACGCACTAGAAAACGCTCCCACCGCCCCTTAGGGTGGAGTGGTCCCAGGCAATCCAATACCACTAATAACCCTGTCCAAGTAACCCGCTGCCGCAAGAGTCCACCAAGATAATCTCCGATGCGCTGCCAGTAAGATTGTATCACCGGGCAATGCCACCACATATGCCCCAGGTCAGCTAAGGAGCACGAGCATTTAGGACAGCCGCCGGATTCGGCAAGATGACTCCGCAGCGCCCTCCTTGGGGAGAAGTGGGCACGCAAGATAGACTTATATTGCACCTCCCGCCAACGGGTCCCCTCCGCTAAACATCGAATTTGGCATAAAGCGGCCGATACGGAACCCGGGTCAACCGCCCGCCCCAGGTCTCGGGCCCATGCCTGCTCCACAGCTAAAAAATCCGTGGGGTGTACAAGGCCATCCAAACGCTTTTTTAGGTCGGCAATAGACGGGGGGCTCCCTGCGCCCAAGCCGAAAAATTCCAAAATCTGTGTCGAATGCTCCACACGGAGCTCCACCGGGGACAAGGAGCCTACGTAGTGGGACAGTTGGGCATAAGCAAAACCGGAAGTTGACCGATTCAAACCGTATTCCGCAGAAAGCTCCACCCATGTCTTACACTTCCCTGCCAGATCCACTACATTCCCCAAGCGGCCAATACCAGCTCTTTCCCAGTGCAGGAAAGCGGCCGAATCAGAACCCGGGGTAAACTGGACATTGCCTCGAAGTGGTAACCAAGACGACACCGCAGGATTGCTGCCCCAAAATTTATTTAGCTGCTGCCAAGTGCGCCGCATCGCCTGTAAAAGCACACTCTTGGTCAACCGAGCCGGTAACTGCGCCCCGGGTAGCTGCAAGGCCGCTTCAAGGGCATGGGGCGCCATAAAGGCCCGCTCCAACTCACTGGGGGTATACACTGCCGTGTCCCCCAGCCAGTCACTAAGATGACGTGCTTGACAAGCTAGTGCATACTTCCAAAAATCCGGAACACCCACTCCTCCAGTCCTCCAGCCACCCCTCAAACGAGAGAGAGCGGTATGCGCGCTCGGGCCCCCTTCCATAAGAAACGTCGGACTTCCCGCTCGAGACGTATCACGTCCCGCCGCAACAACCACACGGGGAGGGTTTGAATCCAATAAAGTAAGCGTGGAAGTATAACCATCTGTAAGGCCGCCACCCGGCCCAACAGAGACAGAGGCAGCGGCATCCAGGCCCGCAATTGCGCCCGGAGTTTGAGAAACACCCGATCAAAGTTTGTCTTATACAGTGTCGCGGGCACCCTAGTCAACGCTATACCTAGATAGGTGAAAACCTCGTCCGCCCAACGGAGGGGAAAGGTGCCCAACCAGCGAGCCCGCAGTGAACCCCCCACATCTAAGGCCTCAGATTTCTCTGTGTTGATACAGAACCCTGCAAATCTCCCGTAAAGTGAGAAGGCCTCCAACAGAAATGGTAGGGAGCGCTGGGGAGACGTGAGATGAACCAATATATCGTCCGCAAAGGCGGCCGTTTTAAAACCCACTGCCCCAATCTGCACCCCCGATATGGACGCGGATTCCTCCACAGTCCGTATCAGCGGGTCTAAGGATAAAACGAAAAGTAGAGGTGAGAGCGGGCAACCCTGGCGCGTACCCCGCTCGAGAGAAAAGGGATCGGAGAGCAAGCCATTGCAGAGGATACCCGCTGTTGGGTCCGCGTACAACAGTGTCACAAAGCTGCGGAAAGCGTCTCCCAGTCCATAATATGGTAACAAACCCTGCAGATATTCCCAGTGCACCTGATCAAAGGCTTTCTCAGCGTCGAAGCTGATCAGCAGAGAAGGCAGCTCCCGTTCCCGGACCCATTCTAAGGATGCCAAAATCTTCCGTAAATTACGAACCGCGTAGCGCCCTTTCACGAAACCCACTTGTGCCTCGTGGAGCAGACCATTGAGCACCGAAGCCAATCTATCCGCCAATATTTTTGCCAGAATCTTCATATCAAAATTCAAGAGCGAAATAGGGCGATAAGAGGCCGCCCGAGTAGGATCTTTGCCTGGTTTGGGTATTAGAGTAATATAGGCATGGTTCGATCCCCAAGTGAATCGCCCGGCCTGCGCCCTACAACCGTACGTGTCCACGAGAACTGGGGAAACCACGTCTTCGATCACCTTATAAAACTCGGCCCCAAAACCATCCGGCCCGGGCGCTTTACAACACTGTGCCCTCCGGATAACGCCACGGACCTCCTCTATAGTGATCGGGGCATCCAGGGCCGCCCGCTGTGCCGTGGATAACTTTGGCAACTTCAGTTTTCGCAAATAATCCTGCATTCGGGACATAGAACCCGCTCGTCGCGCGTAGAGTTGTTGAAAAAAGGAACGGAACTGTCCCACTATAGCCCGGTTATCTTTATGCAAGTGGCCTGTCTCGTCTCGCAAGGCGGCTACTGAGCGGACACCACGACTGCCACGTAGGCAGCGAGCTAGAAGACGGCCTGGTTTGTCCCCAAACTGGTATAAACAATACCGGTAATAAAAATGAGATTTTTTCGTTCGCTGATGTATAAGTTCATTAAGCGATACTTGCAGTTCCCAATAACGTTTACGGTTAACCCCTGAGGGGTCACCGGCACAACGGCGACGCGCCCTGACCAGTTGTTTTTCCAAATGCACAATTTGCCGTGCTAGACGTCTACGCTTACGCACCACATACTCAATAATGTTACCGCGCAGGACAACTTTAGCAGTCTCCCAAAGCAATTCCGGATCCGCAGCATGCACTTCGTGATGGGCCATAAAATCTTCCCAACAGTAACGCAAATGGGCCTGAAATTCCAAATCACGGTCGAGACCTGTGGGGAACCGCCAGATACGCGTCGTAGCAGCCACCACTCCCCACGCTAAGTCCACCCAGATCGGAGCATGGTCCGATACCTCGGTGGGACCAATCTGCGCCTCATCCACTTGCGAAAAGATTCCTTCCGAGAGCAAGATATAATCTATGCGAGCACTAGTCCCGTGAGCCCGCGAGTGATGTGTGGAGTCTCTCTCAAGGGGGTGTAATAAACGCCATGGATCCACGACCCCCAAGCGTCGACACAGCTCTCGAAGTGTAGCCGTAGTAGGGGCCCGCCCTCGTCCACCCCCTGCCCCATCCGTATCCATGTCTATGTCGAGGACCCCATTCAGATCTCCGGCTAGTATCAAAGGAGCATCAGGTAGCTGCTCTACATGGGACGCCAGGCGGGCGTAAAATGCACGGTCTAAAACGTTAGGGCCATACAGGTTCCCAAGAACAATCGGCTTGCCCTCCAAATGGCCATACAGCAAAAGGTAGCGTCCATCCGAGTCAACAATTTGCTTAGCTAGGTCAAAGCGTATCTTTTTACTAATAAGTGTGACCACTCCACCCTTTCTACCCTTAGCAGGGGCTCCCCAACTCTGCCCCACCCAGGTCCTTTGCAATTTTACATGTTCGTCGGCTGTCTGGTGGGTCTCCTGCAGCAAGGCGACATCGCATTTCAATCTCGCCAATACTTGTAGCACTTTTGATCGCTTGATAGGATTACCTATCCCGCAGACATTCCAGGAAATGATCTTCAGGTTGGATAGTAAACACTTAGCAAATGTAACACAAACCGGCTAGCATAGTGTGGGCGAACCTCCCCAGCCTGAGGTCCCCCCCTAGGTGGAGAATTACTCCTGGTGAACCATACACTTTTACCCCCCTTCCTCCCTCCCCTTATTGTACCCAACCCCCCCCCTCTACTTCCCCCCGCCCTCCCCTGCCCTCGCCCCACCTTCCCCCTCCCCCAATCCATGGAACTCCTCTCCCTACTCATTAGAGACCTAAGGATGTGAGTAGGGCCCCCCCCCCACCGATAACCAGACTCCCCCCCCCACCATTCACCCCTGCCAGAAAGGAACCCCAACCCCCCTCACACCCAGCCCCATCCCACCTATACTCCCCCCCAGTACCCCAGTGGTAGCTCCGCATAACAGCACATATATATACATCTGAAGGGGGAGGGTGGGATGGGGAACAGAGGTAAATACCCCACATGACCAATCACTGCAACAACTCGTCGGTCCAAAAAATAAAAGCGTTAAACAAGATATGTCCATCGTTTGGGGTTATAGGGAGTGAGATATTAACGTCGGGGACAGACGGGAGCCGAAAGGAAGGGCCCCCATCACCCCGGAAGCACCTTGTTCCCGGCAGCTGCAAATGTCCGTTGCAGAGTTCGGTGGTCTGAACTGCTCCCCAGTATCACATATGCTCGGACCCCTCAGGTGACGCTCCAGACAGTGAGGTAGACATCCCGGAAAAGGCCGGTTAGGTAGAGCCGGATGCCTGAGCAAGTGTCTGATCTGCCCGACACCAAACAGCTACAATGTAACATTAAACGTGACCATAGAAAAACAGGACAAACTTTGTAGCAGCACATCGTAACAGAGTTGCCTGAGATTGGCTGTATATAAAAAAACCCTCCTCTGCCCTCAGCACCAGGCTGTCAATCCAAGGGCAACTAAAGTACCTGAGGGAGGCCGCTGACTTCCATCCCCACGAGCAGTATCGGGACGGTTGGGGCCTGCACTCCCCCACTGCGCTGTTCGAGGGTCTCCCCCTCAAGGCAGTACGTGAACTCCAAAAATAGAACTATGAAGGCAGAGCGGCAGACCAGCCCAACACCCTTGGAGTTTGCAGCTTCAACCGAGACAAGGGTGGGCCAAGATGCGCTCAGTGCATACAAGTGTGGTGTGCGAAACGATCTTCCCTTTCTCCTTGCTGCAGGGAGCCTCCGCTCACTCCCTGGGCGAGTTGCTCAGGTCCGTCGCGGGAGCTGAGATCTTCTCCACATGGGCAGCAGCCTCACTTGCTGAATCAAAGCTCCGGCGTGTCCCCTCCTGCCAGATCACCAGGCGCGCTGGATATTGTACTTGAAAACGAATATCAGCGTTTATTAGTTTCTGGCAGAGGGAGGCATAGGCTTTTCGACGTTGGCTTAGCGCGGCTGAGTAGTCTTGTGTGACTCGAAGGCGCATGTTCTTCCATTCTACCACTCCTTTCTGGCGAACAGTCCGAAGCAGCTCTTCCTTCTGTGGGAAGCTAAGGAACCTCGCCAAGACCACCCGAGGCCTGCGATCATTTGCCGATTGCTTAGGGCCGATCCGATGAGCACGCTCCACTACGATGGGGCTGGGTACGTCTGCCTCAGGTCGCAGGGATGTCGCCAAAGCCTCCACAAATCCCCGGAGATCTTTGTCGGGTACTGAGTCCGCGACACCCAGAAATCTCAGGTTATTCCGCCTGGATCTGTTCTCTAAATCGTCCAGTTTGAGCGCTTGATCCAGGGCTAACTTATGCGTCGCCCGAAGCTCTCGCTGAAGTGTCGCCAGGCTGTCCTCATTTTGTGTTATCCGGGTCTCAGCCTCTTGCATGCGGGACCCCAGCGCCTCCAAAGAGTTTTGGATCGTGTCCATTTTAGTGTGCAGGGCATCAAATTGCCCTGACAGCGCACTGGCCACCGCTGCCGAGACTTCAGCTGTCAGGGCCGGTGAGGTAGGGGACCCGGCCTGCTTCGGGGGGGATTCCACCATCTTGGAAGTCCCGGCAGCACGGTCCTTCTCTCTCTGCGCCCGAGTTTAGCCGCGGAAGCCATGGCGATCAGGAAATTAGAATCGGTGCCAGGGGTAGAACAAATCGTCTCTCATACGGGGGTAGCAGGTGGGGGCTTTTCACGGCGGATTATCACAGTTTAGGGGTCGGGGGGCCCAGAGCTCAAACCGGACACGTCCGTTCGAGCTCACCACATCACGTGGTCTCCCGTTTTGTAGCCATCTTAACATCTCCTCCAGACAATTTTCGAGCGGAGTATAATGAGGGTCCTCGGTATCTAGTTGCGTGTACAGCATAATATCATCTGCATAGATGTGGTATTTAATATTATGCTTTTTGAAGATGTCACAGAGGGGTTGCATGTAAACGTTGAACAGTAATGCCGATAGGGCTGAACCCTGGGGTATGCCCTGCGTTTGAGAGAACGGTTCAGCTTTCTCCCCGTTGAATTGTACCTGCGGCGTTCTGTTCGTTATGTAAGAGGAGAACCATTTGAGGGGGGTTCCCATTACTCCTATAGATTCCAATTTATTGAGGAGGATCTCATGGTGTACAGTGTCAAAGGCGGCAGAGATGTCAATGAAAATGAGTATAAACATTTTCTTTTTGTCTTCTAGGCATAAGAGCTTACAATCTAGTCAAGACAGACAACACAGCAGATGAGGATAAGGATACATCCAGGGAATGGTAAGGAAACAGATAGGAGACTAAGCAGAACAGGATCCAAAAGCAGCATCAAAGAGGTGAGATTTTAGCATGGATTTGAAAAGGGTCTGAGATGAAGCCTGACATACAGAATTCAGTAGTTTTTTGCAGGCATAAGGAGCAGCAAGGTGAAAGGAACAAAGTCTGAAGTTGTCAGTGGAAGAAAAGGGCACAGACAGAAGCAATCTGCCAGAAGATTGGAGTTTGTGAGGAGGGGTGTAGGGAGAGGTGAGAGGAAAGGTAGCGAGGAGCAGCAGAATGAGTGCATTTATAGGTCAGTAGGAGAAGTTTGAACTGGATATGGAAATGAATAAGGAGCCAATGAAATGACTTAAGAGGGGTTATATGAGCGTATCGGAGCTGGCGGAAGATAAGCCACGCAGCTGAGTTCTAAACAGATTGAAGAGGAGAGAGATGATTCAGAAGGAGACCAGAAAGGAAGAGGTTGCAGTAGTTTAGATGGGAGGAGACTAGAGTGGATAAGTGTCTTAGCAGTGTATTCAGAAAGGAAGGGGCAAATTTTGCTGATGTTATAGAGCCGGGGTCTCAAACATGCAGCCCACGGGCCGCATGCAGCCTGCGAGAGAACTTTGTGCGACCCGCGACGGAGGGAAACAAAAAAAAAAAACCCTGGCTTCTGCTGCTGCCGCTGCCGCCGTAGCAGCGGCAGAATCAATTGTCAATTTAAAAAAAAAAAACCTGGCTTCTGCTGCTGCAGCCATGGCAGCGGCAGAATCAGCTGTCCCGCGGCCCCTTCCCCTCTGTCCAGAAGAGCCCTGAATCTGCTCCATCAGCGGCGGGCTTTTCAAGCCGCGAAGCGAGTATTTCCCTCTCGCGCAGCTTAAGCCTATTCACTTTTCAAGCCGCGCGAGAGGGAAATACTCTCTTCGCGGCTTGAAAAGCCCACCGCTGATGGCGCAGACTCAGGGCTCTTCCGGGCAGAGGGGAAGGGGCTGCGGGACAGCTGATTCTGCCACTGCCATGGCAGCAGCGGCAGCAGCAGAAGCCAGGGTTTTGTTTTGTTTTTTATTTACTTGGGCTGATGGGGGGGGGGAGAGGAGGGTTAGGACTGGAAATAGGCTGATGGGGGTTAGGAAGGACTGGAGGTGGGCTGATGGGGGGCAGTTAGGACTGATAATGAGCTATGGAGGGGCTAAGACTGAAATGGGGTAATGGGGGGTTAGGACTGGAAGGGGGCTAATGGCAGCAGGGGGGTTAGGACTGGAAGGGGGCTAATGGCAGCAGGGGGGGTTAGGACTGGTAATGGGCTATGGTGTGGGCTAGGACTGGAAATGGGCAGATGGGGGTTAGGACTGGTAATGGGCTATGGGGGGGCTAAGAATGAAAATGGGGTGATGGGAGGGTTAGGACTGGAAGTGGGCTGTTGGGGGGCTTAGGACTGGTAATGGGCTATGAGGGGGCTAGAAATGGTAATGGACTGGGGGGGTTGCTAGGACTGGAAATGGGCTTAGTGAGGGGGGAGCTAGGACTTTCTAAATTACGCAACGATTGCTAGTGGTTCCCGCTCTTCCGAGTATTCAACACTTCGCTGCACTGCATGCAAGACATTACGTAAGACGGCAGTTCCGTGCTTTTGAGCTTATACACGAATGACGCTATGCAATACTAGCGCTTCAAAAAGAGCACACCATCATCACTTACCCAAGATATCATAGATATTTAGAATTGGGTTATTCTGCTACCCCCTGATGAAGGCAATAGTCGCCGAAACGCGTTGGGGACTTCTCCAATAAAAGCAATTTGAACCTATCCTAACGTCTTTCAACTCTTGCTTACTGTGGTTCCTGTTGTTTATTGCAAGAGCGGTGCTCCTTGTTTTGTTTGGTTTCCCTGCTCCCTACAGGACATTCTCCCCGCAGGCATCCCTGACTCCGGCATCCTCGGCCCCCCTTTTCCCTCCGCCCGACCCAAGGTTGGCCTGCCGTGGGCTGGATCAGGCGGCAGGGACACACCCACAGCTGGCCCCGATCGTGCCAAAAGTGCTGCATATTCCACCTTTGAGGTGGAATAAGCAGTGCGTCCCCACGAGTCCGTCAGGACGTACAGAGCCATGACCTGAATTGGCTGTGTACGTGCTGCTGGGCTGGCCCGCCCGCGCTCTGCCCTGATCCCACCCTCCTCACCGGCTCTCCCCATCCTGATGCTCAGGACGTATAGGAAGAGCCGGAGGGGGAATTGGGCCCAGTTGGCTTGCGGGGCTGCACATAGTGCTAGGGAGGGGTGGTGGGAAGACTTTTCCTCTGATTCTACAGCAGTTTCTTCCTGCTGCAGTTTGAGGGGAGGAGATTACCTGGGCTTTTAGGCTGGAGGGGTCTCCTTGAGTCCTCTGTCCCTGTTTTCTGTCTGGGGCACATTTCTGCTGGATTTCCTCTTCGTTCAGCCATGCCTGTCCCTGGTACAGCTCCTGGTGCCCTGCCAGCTCCGAGGCTTCCCTGAGCCATCGCCACCTGTCATCACGGGAGGAGGATTTGCTCTGTGCCTGCTGTGCTACTAGTTGCTGCTGCTGCTGCTGTCCTTCTGCAGCCTGGATGCTTCTGTGGCTAACTCCCATTGCAACCCGGTAGCTGTCTCTGACACTGTCCGGCTATCCATGAAGCTTTTCTTGGTTCTGCCATAATCACTCTTGTTTGCAGCTTGTGGCTTTGCCCTGTCTCTCTCACCTTCCTGCTCCTTCTCCACCTCAGGTTCAGGTTCAGGGCCCATATCACAGCCAATGCAGAGTGAGGTCACGGGTGCTCTCCAGGTAAAAAAACCATACCGTATATACTCGAGTATAAGCCGACCCGAATATAAGCTGAGGTACCTAATTTTACCACAAAAAACTGGGCAAAACTATTGACTCGAGTATAAGCCGAGGGTGGGAAATGAAGCACTTACTAGTCAATGTAAAAAATAAAGATATAGCCCTCTGCTGTTTCCTCAGCTCCTTGGATGACATCTCTAATTCTTCTCTGTGATCATAGAATAGCATTTTATACCATACTTCCACTCTTAGGGATGGATGCTAGATCACTTAAAACATATCATAAACTGGGAACCCTCCCTTTGCAAGAAAGTTCCCCATTTTAACAAACAGACACTGGAAAGATAACTTTTGTATAGATCAATAGGTGGGGCATTGGTAATCTAAGTCCACCTATTTACCGTTAGGCTAACGTTTTATGTGAAGGCACATTTAGATACCGGTAGTATGTGGAGATCGGAATTGAGATGTCAGAGTTGGAGCCTACTTAATTCCGAAGGTATTTCAGAAACAGCTCTGCCAAATGTGGAGCGGTTTCTAAAATACAGATCCACGTGCGGTGGGAGGAGCCATTGTACAAAGTTACACATGGGAAAAACTGATGGAGAAAACCTGCCGGCTTACATTTACAAGTGTCGGCATTTCACAGCGTGCACATGTCAATACTGGTGCATGTGCAGCTGAGCCGTTTTGCAAATATAAAGGTGTAGCTGCTGCAGCTTAACTACAGAGGGTCTATTTTTATCTACCGGTAAATACAATTTAGAAAGGACGTGCTCCGGCGGCCAGCTGGTATTATGGACGCTGTCCTTAAATAAATATTACCGGTACCTTTGTGCTGATTTACTTGCTCCATGATGGGGAAAAGGAAGGGGAAGGTCACATACCCCGAAGCTGATCTTCCGCCCAAGCAGCAGCCCATAACCAAGTTTGTTACCATCAGAGCTATGCAGAGTTCTGCTGGGGTTAGCGTCGGAGCTGACTTGAAGGTGGTCCTTTCGACCTCGGTTGTGAGTCTGAGCCCCGAGCAGCATGTCCCACCTGATGAGCCTTTTCTGCTGTCCGTTGGACCGGATTCCTGGCTGCAGTCACACCTAGATGAGGTGGTTGCTGTTTCGCCATCTTTGGGGGCAATGCCGAGCAAGGGGTTGCTGCTGAATGCTCCTTAGCACCCGCCGCTCGCACAGCGCCCCCTGCTAGACATCTGCAGACGTTGACTCGAGTATAAGCCGAGGGGGCCGTTTTTCAGCATAAAAAATGTGCTGAAAAACTCGGCTTATACTCGAGTATATACGGTACATTTTATAGCATTTTATAGTATACTTAGATTTCAGCAAGGTCTGTGACCAGGCCCAGATTTAGACATAGGCAATTGCCTAGGACACAAAATGTGGAAGGTACCAAATACCTCTTCTACTAGTACTACTTATCATTTGTATAGTGGTAACAGCATACGCAGAGCGGTACCTATAGAAAGAGAAGCCTGCTGCCGCCTACTTTAGGGTCCTATGCATGTACTGCTTCCAAGGGACGTCACTGTGGCCTTATGGCCTTCTTCTGCTCCTCTCTGATCTCTACGATGTTTGGAATCGTTGACATTTCCCTCCTCCCCTCCCTCCCTACCCCAAGCTCTGTTGGATCTTCTCTCTGGTCTTGCCTATGGGCATCAGTATCTTAAATCTGGGCCTGCCTGCCTGTGACATAATTTTGCATTGAAGACTTAGAAATAAACTGAGTTCCCTTGGCATGGCGTTGAAGTGGCTGAAGGGTCAGAAACTGCTTGAATGCGAGGCAATACAGGGTTTTGATAAAGAGAGTTTACTCAAGATACTGTAAGGGTATTACTAGTGGTGTGCCGCAAAGGCTGGGCCCTGGTCCGATTCTTTTCAAAATGTTTGTAAGTGATATTACAGAAGAGCTGTTTACTACTACTTTTCATTTTGGTAACACTACATACAGGGCCGGCCCGTCCATTGAGCAAGAATGTTTTTTGCACAGGGCCCCGCGTTTCAGGGGGCCCCGCGCAAAGAACATTCTGCTTTTTTAAAAATAAAAAGCTGGCTGCTGCCGCTGCCGCCATGGCAGCGGCAGAATGGAGTGTCCCGCGGGGCCCCCTCTGCCCGCTGAGCCCCTCTGCAAGGGCTTTCAAATTCACGAAGGGAGAGTGTCTTCCTCACGTCTCTGTTAAGCCCGCAGGGGCTAATGGGAAATTTACCATCTGCCCCTTTGGGCAGACAGGAAATGGGCTGATGGGGAGGGGTTAGGATTTGAGGTGGGCTGATGGGGTTAGGACTGGTAATGAGCTGTGGGCTGTTGGGGGGGGTCAGGACTGGTAATGGGCTATGGGGGGGTTAAGACTGGTAATTTTATTTTATTTATTTACATTCTCATATACTGCGCTATTCTGCATCAGTGCGGTTTACATTGAACAAACTGAAATTACATTGAACAGGGCATTATAACTTGGAGATAACTATTTTACAGGGAACATGGGCTATGGAGGGTTAAGTGGCTTGCCCAAGACCACAAGGAGCACCTGTGGGACTAGAAACCCCAGTCTTTCCGGCCCAAGGTTGCTGTCCTCTAGTGGGATTTGAACCCCCGACCTTCCGGCCTGAAGTACCTTGCCCCAACCACTAGACCACTCCTCCACTCCACTCCACTCTGGTAATGGGCTGTGGGCTGATGGGGGCTGTCTGGAAATGGGGTGATGGGGGGTTAGGATGGGTAATGGGCTATGGGGGGGCTAGGACAGGAAATGGGCTATGGGGGGGCTAGGACAGGAAATGGGCTGATGGGGGGTTAGGACTGGTAATGGGTTATAGGGGGGGCATAAACTGAAAATGGGGTGATGGGGGGTTAGGACTGGAAGTGGGTTGATGGGGGCTAGGACTGGTAATGGGTTGGGGGGTTGCTAGGACTGGAAATGGGTTGAGTGGAAGGGGAGGCTTGAACGGCAAATAGCTGATGGGGACGGGGACTTGGAATGGAAATGGGCTGAGTGGAAGGGGGGGCTTGAACTGCAAATAGCTGATGGGGAGGGGGTTTGGAATGGAAATGGGCTGTGAGGGAAGGGAGCTAGGACTGGAAATGGGCTGATGGAGCAGCTAGGATAGGACTGGAAATGGGCTGTTGGGGGGAGCTAAGATTGGAAATGGGCTGTGGTGGGGGCTTGGATTGAAATGGACTCATGGAGGGGCTAGAACTGGAAGTAGGCTCATGGGGGGGCTTGGACTGGAATTGGGCTGAGTGGAGGGGAGCTAGGATTTGACATGGGCTGATGATGGGGCTAGGAAATGACTAGAAATGGGCTGATGAGGGGCTAGGATTGGAAATGAGCTGATGAAGGGACTCGGACTGGAAATGGATGGGGGAGCTAGGACTGGAAATGGGCTGATGGGGGACTAGGACTGGAAATGGGCTGATGCAGGGACTAGAAGGGAATGGATGCTGGGTGAGGCTGGAACTAGAAGGGAGCTGATGTTGGGGAAGGATTAGAATGGGATGGGGCTGGGAGAGTAAAATGGAGAGAGGAAAAATATTTTGTGTGGGAGGGATGAAAAATCTACAATTGGCCTGGTATTGGGGGAGTAAGTGGGGATTGAGGATGGAGGGGTAAAATTTGAGTGGATGAAATAGGAATGAGGAAAGATCAAAAGGAGAACGATTAGTATGTTAAAGCAGATGTAGAGAGAGAGAATGGAAAAAAAACTAGAAGAGAGAAGAAAGGACAAATGGACAGCAGACGATGGAGAGTTAGCAGAAAACATGAAGAAACCAGAAGAAAGTGGCTGGAGCAATTGCAACTGAAAAAAAATGCACAAAAGGTAGAAAGATATCTCTTTATTTTGAATTTATTAACTGGAATATGTCAGCTCTGGGAAATGTGCATCATTAACGTCTGTGCTTTGGTACAAGAGAAAATTAATTTATAGTTTTATTTCTACAGTGTTGTTGTACATTCCAAGTTTGGCTTTTGGGGTTCCCAGTTTAATTATTGCCTTCCTGTTTCTAAATTGTGATTCCTTGTTTGGTGATGGTCTATGTTTTGCATGTGTAACTGAGCTGAGGTATTCTGTTTATGTAATTCCTATTTGACGTTGCCACTTGTTCTCTTTCCCCAGTATTCTCTGAAATGTATTGGTTTAATATTTGCAGTGTTGCCTTTTGATAGGTAGGGTATGGTGCTTTGTGAGTCCTGATAATGCTGTCAGGATATGGCGGGTTTGCTATGGGTTCTAAATGGGCAGCGTTTGTAGTAGTTCCTAATGTGCCTGGCAGTTGGCACAGGATTATAGTAATGTAGTAACCTTTTAGTCTTTCTTTATCCATATACTCATTAAGAGACATGTTTACTAAAAGTTAGTGTATGGTAACATTATGCAAATATCTATGCAAATAAGGCCACTTATGCAAATGAGGCCCCCGCACCGAGTCTCCGCACATGGCCCCGCACCCCCCTTGGGCCGCCCCTGACTACATAGCATACACAGCGCTGTACAGGCACATTGTGATGAAGAAGCCCCAATTTCCACTGTTAAAATACAAAACATGCAGCATGTCAGTGCAAAAGCTGACAGGAGAACAGACCAGGTGGATAGCTGTTGTCAGTGGCAACGAGAACAAAGGCAGCCACGAGGTCTGGAGAAACGTGTAGTAAGAAGAAACGCCCTAATTCCCAATAGCACACACCTGGTAGAGAGGAGTATGCACAGCCCTTATAAGGATAGTGCAGGGAACACAAGGGGGAAGCATTACAAGGACGACACCTCCAAAGAGTTGCCAGGAGGAAAGGAATTGTCAGAGAGCTCAGATTTGGAACAAACCCTGAGAGGGGGAAACCTGGGACAAGGTGAGCACTGTAGGAAGAGAAGACAGCCTGTCTTACCTACAGCAGTTACCAGAGAGGAACCAGGAAGAATCTCTCACTTCAGTATAGGAAGTGACTCAGAGTCTGAACCAGGAAGCGTTCAACCTCAGAGATACCCAGAATCCACTAGGAGGAAGCAGCTTGCTAGAGCCGAAGCCAGCTGGGCAGCTCCTGCTGATTGCAGAGACACGGCAGCATGGAACCTACGTCCTAACCAGAGGAACTGCAAGCCAGTAGCTAAAAAGTATGTAACAAGAAGCTGGGACTTGGGGAATGAATGTGAGCCATTGAAAGTTAAAAGGAATAAAAGTGTTTGTAGAGTGAATGCAGAGCAACCTTATACAGGAAGCCAGAGGTGGGGACAGGGCAGCTACTCCCAACCTAACTACCTGAATAGAGAGCATTCACAGCCGTCAGAAAAGCTTAGAGACTGGCCAGAAGACGTGTATATGTCAGAAGAGGAGCTGGCAGTAAGCTTTAAACCCCAAAAGAAGCCTTACAAGCTAAAGTCTGTTAGCAAGAGGGGACAGAGAGTTCCTCTATCCCAAACAGAAGATAGCAACAGAGAAACTTACCGTGAGGGCTTGCCAAGGGAAATGTCCAAGCAGATTTCAACCAAGAGGGTTGGAACGTGAGGAGGAACCCATGTTAGTGGACTCTTTCAGTGAATCCTCATCTATATCTGACCTAATGGACTGTACATTAGTCTCATCTGAAAGAATATCTCTGCGTTAGACAGAGCAAAAGCCTGTGTGCTACAGTTTGAATTCCTACCTTGAAGCAAGAAGTTATTGCTGTATGTCCTTTGTGTTTTTGCCAAAAGATTGGAATACTTTTGTTTCTGCTTGTGTTCTGTTCACTTGTTTATTAATCCACCCCGGGAGGGGAATAAATCCACATTTTGCTTTACCATTCGAGTTTGCACAACTATTTCTTCACCATCAGCAGCACACTGCCCCCTGGTGGTGACATAAAGTGGCGTAGTTCTTCGGATTTTTCAAGTGGATGAAAAGCACAGCACTGAAGACACACATAGGATTTACCTTGCTGAAGGAGGAAAAGTTTGCCGCCGGAGAAAAAAAGAAAGAAAAAGCCGGAGCAGATTTTTTTTCAAAATTCCTGACCTGGAGTGCAGCGAGCCTACAGCTTTCTCAACGCACGATCCTTCACCGTGCTGAGGTAAAGGTAGGAGGGCACGGGTGATTTGGATCTGAGAAAGGGGGAGCTGTGGTGTTAGGAGCAGCAAGAGGAATAGCTGAAAAAAAAAAAAAAGAAAAAGTTACCTATAGTGGAAACACTTTGTTTGGTGCCGCACTTGGTGGGCTTGTCTTTTGTTTCTTCACAGGTGCGTAAAGATGGATCCCCAGCAAATGAAAGACTGGATAGAGGTCCAGTGGAAAGCACAAGGAGAACTGGCCCGGCAAAGCCAAGAGAGAATGATCCATGCAATGACTGAGCAGCAGCAGCCGCTACTAGAGTTGCTGGAGACTCTGATAAAGAAAACTGCTACCGCAGCCGAGGTTGAGTCTGCAGGACCGAGGGCGGTAGGACTACATGAATACAATGCTCTGTCATTGGGACAATTAAAGTCATACAATAGTTTTGATGACTTCGCTGAAGCGTTCGAGCGAATAGCAGCAGCGGCTAAATGGCCGACTGATCAGTGGGCATTAAGATTCGCCATGACTTTGTCTGGTGAGGCGCTCGCCGCATACAAAACAATGCCCGTTGATCTGTCTTCCAGTTACCCCGACGTGAAGATAGCTATTAGAGATAGGCTGGGTTTAACGCCCATGCACTACAGAAGGCTCTTTAGAGAGGCCAAACTCCTGGATAAGGAAACGCCTAAAGCCTTGTTACAACGACTAAAAGGTCTAGCGACCAAATGGCTCGTTCCAGAAAGGGCGACGGTCGAGTCTTTATTTGATACCGTCCTCCTGGAACAGTATTTGGAAGCCATTCCGCAAGAAATAAAGGCATTTATATTGCTACAAAAATGCAATTCTACGAATGACGCAGCCATCCTTACGGAGAACTATTTTGAGGCTGAATTAGCCAGTACCTCCGGAGGCGGTATTTTAAAAATGGCTGGCATTGATAGAATGCATGGTGTGAGAAAATCTTTTAAAAGCAATGCATATGGTGATACTGCATGTAATGTTAAGATGTCTGGTAACACTAGGGTGAAAATGATTCAAAGGAAATGTTTTAACTGTGGTCAGCCTGGACATGGGTACAAAAAGTGTACTGAACGTAGTGCTCTAGTAGTGGGAGGACAGAACCCCCTAGAGAAGGGCATTCAGGTAGAGGTCCAGATAGAAGGGGTAAAAGCTTTGGCGCTCTTGGATTCTGGAGCTAGCCAAAGCATGGTTTCTCGTGAATTGTGGGAGACCATTACCGCCCGTAACCCTTTTTCACAAAAGCAAGCGAGGGACAAAATTAAAGTAAGATGTGTGCATGGTACGTCTGTATTTTACCCACGGTATGGAGTGTCTGTGATAGGGATGAATACTCTGGAGAAGATACAGATGGCTGTAATTCCTCATCTCCCGTATGAGCTTGTTTTAGGCCGTGATTGGCCACCGTTCAACCGAGGTCTTAAAGAGAGCCTAGGTAAGAAAACTACTTTAGTTTCCACTAGATCCCAGGCCAAAGCCTCAGAGATAGGGGTAGGTTCCGCTGAGGAGGAAGAAACTCCAGATGCAGAGGAAGGCCAGGGAGAGGAGCTAGTAGATATACTCCCCACACATGACGATCTAATAAACCTTCCTTCTAAGGAAAGAAAGGGAAGGGCAGAGAGAGACGTAGGGAGCAAAGAAATAGGTCCCAAGGGAGGGCAGAGCTGGTAGCAGGGGAAGATTTGCCCTGGGTCCCTGCTGAGTTAGTCCAGAAGTTCCCTTCCTTCCCAAAGGAGCAGAGGGCAGATCCGGCCCTAAAAAGAGCTTTTGAGTTTGCTCAGGAGGGTAGAGCCATCTTGCCTAGATTTTTCCTAGAGGGTGACCTGTTATACCGGGAAAGTACGGACCCGTATACAGGGGCCATCCGCAAGCAGGTAGTGGTGCCCGCAACCTTTAAGACAATAGTAATGCGATTGGCACACGACCACCCTGTGGGTAGCCACAAAGGCATACAAGGCACAATAGACCAAATACTGGCCCGCTTTTACTGGCCGGGCGTCTTTAAGGAGACCACCCGCTACTGCCAGTCTTGTCCCGCGTGCCAGAAGGTCACTGCCATAAAGCCGAAACCGGTGCCAATGATTAGTACACCCATTATTGCCACGCCAGTCCGACGCCTGGCTATGGACATTGTAGGACCCTTAGTTAGGACGCCAAGGGGCTTCCAATATCTATTGGTAATTATAGACGTTGCCACTAGATTTCCCTGGGCCATTCCGCTACGGAATATTTCTGCTAGGTCGATGTCCTTAGAAATAATAAAATTATTTTGCGAAATAGGTTTCCCACAAGAGGTCCTAACGGACCAAGGAAGCAACTTTACCTCAAAGTACTTGGCCTTAGTGTGGGATGCCTTCGGGATAAGGCACGTCCGGACCTCCGCCTATCACCCACAGTCGAACGGACTGGTGGAAAGGCTAAACCAGTCAATTAAACAGATGTTACGACGCGGACTGGAGGGACAGATGGGGGAGTGGGATAATTTACTTCCCTTTGTATTGTACGCTTGCCGAGAGCGTAGGCAGGCATCATTAGGGGCATCGCCCTACGAGTTATTATTTGGCCGAGCTCCAAGGGGGATCTTGGATATCCTGAGAGAGCAATGGAGCGAGCCGGAGGCAGAGGAAGTGGGGGTTCCCCAGTTTCTCCGGGATCTTAGGAACCGCCTAGAAAGGACTTCCCGGGTTTTCCATGGAAAATTTACAGGCGAGCCAAAGCCGGCAAAAACGGTATTATGACCGGAGGTCCAAAGAACGGCAATTAAGCATAGGAGACAAGGTATTGGTCCTAGTGCCCGCTGTAGGGCCCAAAATTTGAATCTAGGTGGAAGGGACCCTGCAAAGTGGTAGCTAGAGTAGGCCCAGTCTCCTATAAAGTTGAGCACGAAGGGGGGCGTCAACAGGTATATCACTTGAATTTATTAAAACCCTGGCAGGAACGATCGGCGTCAGTACAGCTGGTCAAAAGAGAGAGGCGAAGGGTTAGTCACCTTCAGCTTACGTGCTGTCCGACGGAAACGTCAGCAACACGTAAGGTTTTAAGGGGGGGGATATGTGATGAAGAAGCCCCAATTTCCACTGTTAAAATACAAAACATGCAGCATGTCAGTGCAAAAGCTGACAGGAGAACAGACCAGGTGGATAGCTGTTGTCAGTGGCAACGACAACAAAGGCAGCCACGAGGTCTGGAGAAACGTGTAGTAAGAAGAAACGCCCTAATTCCCAATAGCACACACCTGGTAGAGAGGAGTATGCACAGCCCTTATAAGGATAGTGCAGGGAACACAAGGGGGAAGCATTACAAGGACGACACCTCCAAAGAGTTGCCAGGAGGAGAGGAATTGTCAGAGAGCTCAGATTTGGAACAAACCCTGAGAGGGGGAAACCTGGGACAAGGTGAGCACTGTAGGAAGAGAAGACAGCCTGTCTTACCTACAGCAGTTACCAGAGAGGAACCAGGAAGAATCTCTCACTTCAGTATAGGAAGTGACTCAGAGTCTGAACCAGGAAGCGTTCAACCTCAGAGATACCCAGAATCCACTAGGAGGAAGCAGCTTGCTAGAGCCGAAGCCAGCTGGGCAGCTCCTGCTGATTGCAGAGACACGGCAGCATGGAACCTACGTCCTAACCAGAGGAACTGCAAGCCAGTAGCTAAAAAGTATGTAACAAGAAGCTGGGACTTGGGGAATGAATGTGAGCCATTGAAAGTTAAAAGGAATAAAAGTGTTTGTAGAGTGAATGCAGAGCAACCTTATACAGGAAGCCAGAGGTGGGGGCAGGGCAGCTACTCCCAACCTAACTACCTGAATAGAGAGCATTCACAGCCGTCAGAAAAGCTTAGAGACTGGCCAGAAGACGTGTATATGTCAGAAGAGGAGCTGGCAGTAAGCTTTAAACCCCAAAAGAAGCCTTACAAGCTAAAGTCTGTTAGCAAGAGGGGACAGAGAGTTCCTCTATCCCAAACAGAAGATAGCAACAGAGAAACTTACCGTGAGGGCTTGCCAAGGGGAAATGTCCAAGCAGATTTCAACCAAGAGGGTTTGGAACGTGAGGAGGAACCCATGTTAGTGGACTCTTTCAGTGAATCCTCATCTATATCTGACCTAATGGACTGTACATTAGTCTCATCTGAAAGAATATCTCTGCGTTAGACAGAGCAAAAGCCTGTGTGCTACAGTTTGAATTCCTACCTTGAAGCAAGAAGTTATTGCTGTATGTCCTTTGTGTTTTTGCCAAAAGATTGGAATACTTTTGTTTCTGCTTGTGTTCTGTTCACTTGTTTATTAATCCACCCCGGGAGGGGAATAAATCCACATTTTGCTTTACCATTCGAGTTTGCACAACTATTTCTTCACCATCAGCAGCACACTGCCCCCTGGTGGTGACAACATGTACGAGACCGTCTCTGCTCATCAGAGCTTACAGTCTAGTCAAGACAGACAACACAGCTGGGGACTGGGATATATCGAAGGGAATGGTAAGGAAACACATAGGAGGTGAACGGGAGGCTGAGGGGATCAGGATCCGAAAGCAGTAAAAGAGGTGAATTTTTAGCCTGGAATTCAACAGAAGAGCTATTGGGAAATGTTTGCCTCTTTGCAGATGATACCGAAATCTACAGAAGGTTAAACACCTGGAAATCTAATCTAATCTAATCTATACAGATTTGTATACTGCAATCATCCCAATTGAAACTGGTTCTGAGCGGTTTTACGGCAAGGAAATTAAATAAATATGAAAAGGGAAGTTCCTAACAAAGTTTAATGAATGGTCTAGACTAAGTACAGCAACTAAAATTTAATGTAAAAAATGCAGCATTATGTATTTGGGCTGCAAAACCCAAGGGAGTATTAGAATATAGTTATTTATTTATTTTTTATACCACGCTCTTTAGAATCAGTGCGGTTTAGAATCAGTGCGGTTTACATGTATACTAACAGGTACTTTTTTTTTATAGGCAATGAAGTATTTCTGTGCACAAAAGAATAGTGGAATCTGGGGGTGATTGTATATGATTGTATATGATGATCTGGAGGTGATTGTATATGATTATATATGATGAACCTTTTTCGAATAGGTAGAAAAAGTGGCAACAAAAGTCAGAAAGATGCTTGGATGCATAAGGAGAGGAATGGCCAAGAGGAATAAGAGAGATGATAAATCTTTAATGAGACTTCATTTGGAGTACAGTATGCAATTCTGGAGACCACAGCTTCAAAATGATATCAACAAGGTGGAGGTTATTACGATGGCCCATGGTCAGCTACTAAAATGCTCAGTGTTTTTTGTCATAAAGCATATGGAAGCAGACTTAAAGATCTAACTATGTATACTTTGGAAGAAAGGTGAGAGGGGGAAGATATGATAATGACATTTAAATGCCTCCATGGTATAAATGCACAGAAGGTGGGTCTCTTTAAATTTAAAGGAAGCTCTGGTATAAGGGTGATAGGATGAAAGTGAAAGGGAATAGAAGCAATCTAAGGGATATTTCTTTATGGAAAGGGTGGTGGATGCATGCAACAGTCTCCCAGTAGAGGTGGTAGAGATTAGGATGGTATCTGAATTCCAGAAAGCACCAGACAAGTACAAAGGATCTCTGAGGGAGAGGAAAGTATTGTAGAAGTCAATCGTTCTTATGAATTGACAGACTGGATAGACTTTATAGTCTTCATCTGCCATCATTTTCTATGCTCTGTAAAGGATCAGATGGAGTATTTGGGAGACTGGCCCCTTCCTTTGAACTTTTGTCTATCAAATATCCATTACCTGTTCTCTTTAGAAACATATCCTGTCTCCTGGGGAAGAGTATGCCTCACTTCTGCCAGGACTGGATATGTTCCCGGTCAAGAAGGGAGTTGTGAAGCTGACATCTGCTTTTGCAATAGAAGCAAAGCCTGAATGCATGACGATTGCTTCTTCAACCTTGAGATGGACTGCAGATGGTAAGATATCACCTGATTCCCGTGAACTGGTTACCTCTGATCTGTTTTCCTTCTTGGGAAGTCTGAACAAGGATTGTTCTATTTTTCATCCTGTTAAGAGAAGAATTGTTGGATACAGGATTCACTGTTGGTGTATGTGGTGTGATTTTAACCTCTATCTTTATCAGAACACTTGACAGACTGCACCTTCAAACATCAGGGTGGTTTAGAAAGCAAATAGATGAAAAGAAAAACAGAAAAAGAAAAGCACTACAATAATTTGACAGGACAGGGCAGCAGATAGGCTGAGGAGGAGGGGCGGGGGAGGGGGTCAAAAGCAATTTGGAAAAGATGTATCTTGAGGAGGGTCTTGAATTTTGAGAGGGAAGACTCAAGACGCAGGGCTATGGGTAGTGAGTTCCAAAGGGAGGGACCGAGGAAGAAAAAGGCAGAGTTGTGGGTCAGTTCAAAATGGGCAGATGAAACTGAAGGCAGTTTATGTGGATTGAGCGGGGACTATGGGATGGAGTATGAAAGTGAAGGAGATCAGACAAAAGACTGTGGAGTGTGCGTATAAATAGACCAGTGTAAGAATTTTGACTTGGATACAATATTTGATGGGCAACCAGCAGAGATCAGTGAGTAATGGGGTGATGTGATCAGAATGGGAAGCATGGAAAATGATACTGGTGGCAGTGTTTTAGACTAACTGGAGATGCTGGAGATGAAATTGAAGCAGGCCTTCAAGAGCAATATTGTAATTGTTGAGATGGGATATAACCAAAGATAGGAGAATGGTCAGAGAGGAGACAGTCAAAAAGAGATGAATGGCACAAATCCTCCTTAGAGAATAGAAAGAACGATGAATAAGCAGAGAAAGATGGTCCCGATAGGACAGAGCAGAATTGAGAGTAACCCCTAGATACCAAAATGTGAGGACAAAAGGAATAGGGGAACCCAGAAGGCAAGGGGCCAGAGAGGGACAGGAACTATTGAAGGTGAACCAGATAGCAAGAGTCTTGGAGGGGTTAAGGTGAAAAAAAATTGGATGATAACCAGCGGGAGACATAGACAGTTGTCCAGGGGGGGACAAGTCAGGAGCAGGGGGACTGGTGTGGTGGAGGATAATTATGTCATGGCAACAATCCAGACTGTTGAATCAGCAGAGTGAGGGGTGTAAGAAAGACACTGAACAAAAACAGAGCCAGTACCGAGCCCTGGGGTACACCACAGTGAAGAGGAGTAGGAGCAGAGGAGGTGGATCCTGAGATAGCGGGAAAAGATCTAGAAGCAAGGAAAGAGTGGAACCAATGGAAAACTGTACCATGGACACCCACTTCCTGAAGATGTGATAGAAGGGTGAGGTGATCGACCAGGTCAAATGTGAAAAAGAGGTCTGGTGATACTGCTATAGAAATGCCCCCACGTTAAGAAGATGGTGTCGGTGCTGTGCCCTGGTCTGAAGCTGGATTGACAAGGGTGAAGGAAATGAATAGAGTCGAGGTGAGTGGAAAATTGAGCAAACTCAAGTTTTTCAAGGATCTTAGAAAGAAACGAGAGATTAGATACAGGTCGGTAGTGTGCAGGATCAGTTGGGTCAAGGGAGGGCTTCTTAAGAAAGGGAAAGACCAAAGCGTGTTTCCACAGGGAAGGGAAGACTAGAGTCAAGCATGGAAAGAAGGGGAGGAAGAAGAGGTGAGGGAAGGCTCAAGGAGCCAAGCAGAGGGAATAGGATCAGAGGGGCAGGTGGTTTTATGGGAAGTGCTGAGCAGTTTACAGAGTTTGGTAGATGAAGTGGGCCGGAAGGTGGACCGAGAATATGATAAGGAGGGGGAAGGGAGGGGGAGATGGTGGGGGAGGAAAAGGGGCAAGCAGAGGGTGGGGATTAGAGAAAGAGGAGCAAAGCAGCTGAATCTTATCAAAATGAGTGGCAAGACAGGTGGGACTTGGAGGCGAAAGAGCAGCAGCTGCAGGGAGATGTGCGGTGGACAAGAGATTCAGGACTGAATAAAGGTGACGAGAGGAGTTGGAGGCGGAGGAAATGTGGGATGAATAGTGAGTCTGATTAATTTTGTGAACAAGTGCAGAATAATGCTGATGGCAATCTTGAAAATGGTGCAGAGTTTCTGGGTGTGGTGCTTACGCCAAAAGTGCTCGGCACGACGGAGGTAGGTATGATGGAGCCACAGGCTGGATTGGTACCAAGGATGGCGAGTGGGATTGCGGGGAGGGCAGTGATCTGCAATGATATATCTGTCTTTCTGTAACCAGGTGTGTTGATGCAGGGAATTTTTAAAAAAATAGGCTTTATTGACTTTTCAGAAAGTTTAATAATGTATCAGAATCATTATATTTACATGTATAACAACAACAGCAGAGTGGTTGAGTAGCCTAGTGCTTAGACCAACAGCCTAATACCACAGAGATCACAGTTCTATTCCCACTGACACTCCTTGTAACCTTGGGCAAATCACTTTACTCTCCATTGCCTTGGAAGAAAAGGCCTGGCAATTTACTTCCAGTCATACGTTGCCTTAATCTCAGGAAATGAAGTTAAACCACCCAAATACAGAAGAAAGGACTGCACAGGGCCTAGAAGCTGCATATTGTATACACGCCTATACATTATGTTGGTAAAACAGCACTAGAAGGAGTTGAAGTACAAGCCCCAGTTCAAATCTGAGTTCAAGAAAGCTACCAAGTGTGCAGGATCATAAAATATATAACAAATTGACTAAAGTTTAACACACATTAGCAAGAAAAATTTCAAACAAAAAAGACCACCAAGCTGTATAACTCAAGGTCAAAGGAGAAGAAACTCCTTTTGCTTTTGAGTGGCACGAGAATATCAGGAAAAACCCTAAGCTTAAAATCAAGAAACTGGGTCTCTTGGCAATGGAAAACTAACTTCAGGATCCAATATTGATCTGGTTCTAATACAAAATTAATGATCAGAATAGTAGGTCTAGCTGTTTTGCCATCATCTCTTTCTAACATCTGTATACGATTCAAAGGGGTTTGTTTACTAAATCGGGTTAACGGTTAACCCAGGCTATCTGCAACTAGGCAGAATTGAAGGGAGAGGCAAAGTCCCCTTCAGTCTGTCCATGGGAGATCAGATCTCCCACAGGCAGAAGAGAAGGGGCAGCAGAGGCAAGCAGTCTGCCCATGGGGATCAAATCTTCACAGGCAGAAGAGAGGCCCAGTTGTGTTTGGCAACAAAATAGATTGTGGGGGGGAGGAGTTCAAGTGAGATATAGATGGCAGGGACAATTTAAAGGGGCAGGGGGCCTATTTAAAAAAGCAGGAGGGGGGATTTTATGGCAGAGGCTGGGAGTGCTAAGGCAGTTGGTGTGGGGGGGGGGGAGTCTGGAAGGGTTAAAAAAGAGGGGGCCAGCAGTAGAGGGGTTCGAAGGGGAGCGAAGAGTGCAAGGTGTTGGCAAAAGATACATTCCCTTCCCCACAGAACACCCACAAGCACCCTGTCCCCACCACCACACTACATAAACAGGAACCCTATCTCCACACGACAGACACACACAGGCACCCTACCTCTGCAAGACAGATATGCACACACAAATACACACACACACACACGGGCAACTTACCTCTGCACCACACACACATACTCATGCACTTCCACCCTGCACCCCACCCACACAAAAGCACCTACCACCACATCTCCTCCCACACACAGACAGGCACACCACTGTTGCACCATACACACACATACAAATACTTAATATCTGAAGCTATAGCTGTTGCTATCTGTATTTCTGTCTAAAGATGCCAAGTGGTATAGGAATTCTGGCGCTGGTCTCATGAGACTTGAGAACATGAGACCAGCATGAGAGACAATGGGAGTGGGGTGGGTGCAAGGAGGTCACAAGCACTGGCCCCTAAAAGTTTGGCCTAGCTCCTAAATCCACACAAAATTTGTTGAGGTCTGCAATAAAGGCACAGCAGATTTGGAATTTTGGGGCCAACTATAGGCTGCACAGTTGCACAAATAAAGTCCCGTCACCATGTGACCCTCTCTGCTAGCTGCTGCTTTTAAGTTTGTTGAGCAGTAACATGAGGCACAGTTCTCTCTGATCCCACATGCAAGCAATTCTGCCTCTCCCTATGGTTTGCCCCTTCCCTCGATCCAGGTGATTCTTGTTCAGAGATGGGCTGCAGGGAGAGCCAGCACTGCACCTAATCAGCGACATAGCTACCTCTGAGCAAGTGGCACTGTGATAGACAGAGGGGGAAGACTCTAGGGAGAGGCTGCACCACTTGCATGTGGGATCAGAGAGGTCTGTGTGTCTAATGTTACTGCTCAGCAAAGGTGAGGTAAAGTGTTGCCTGCCTCCTCTATTTCTTGTGTTACACTCCATACAGAGCCTGGCTTGTCGCAGTTTCAATTTAATTTTATCTACATATTTCTACTCAAGTTTATTATAATTTATTCTGTACTTGATGAGGGTCTAACTGTGTTTTTTCTGTGTGACTGAGACCAAGGGATATGTCTGCTAAGCCAAGCTAACAATTAATCTTGGCTATCTGCAATTAGGTTCCATTGAATAACATGGGACCTAGTTGCAGATAGCATGGATTAACCATTAGTTTGGCTTAGTAGACATACCCCAAGTGTTCTGTTAGCATTTTAGAAGTTAGCATCATTATGTTATAGTAGATTTGCATTATAGACCTTCAGTGACTTTTGTAGAGTTTTGTGTTAATTCATAGCCTGCCTGATACTGGAGAAGCTGTTAATGATTTGACACCAGAATCAGATTTATTTTTCTTGTATGTTGGGTCTGATGGTGAAATTGTCCTAGTTCTGCTCTGCACCTACTGTTGGAGAAGGGGTTTCTTTGGATGCTAAATAGATGTTCAAAAGAAAAAGAGAGAACCATAGCACAGTTTCTACTGCTAAAATCAAAGTAGTTATAAATTATTTGGTGTTAGAAACTGCATTGTGGTTCTCTTTTTCTTTTTGTCCCTTGGCGTGTGAGCACCTTACGTCTCCTTTGTTTTTTGCAGAATACATATTTACAGGTGTCAGTAGTTTTTTAATCATAGACGGCCAGGCTAAATAACTAAACAGCTACAATTTTTGCTGCATTTTAATTATATAGCCTGGGAATATGTTGTTTTCTTTTTTTTTTTTTTGGCTAAGCCACTGAATAACAGCCTCTGCTCCCTCTTTGGGGATGCTAGCTCATCCCTCACCTTTTTGATATACTAGCTTCCTATCCATCTAGTATTTTTTTAAAGATAACCATAATTAATATGCAAATAAGTGTGCACATATGCAAATTGATATGCAAATATGTTGCTCCATCCTTTGCCCACCACAAATAAAGTAGCCAGACCATGCCCGAACCATTAGCTCGGTTTAGTAAATATACCCCAAAGTGTTTCTTCAGGCTCTAAACCAAGAGTTTGATCAGATGCCTTCTATTTACTTTTATGTATTTATTTAAATATTTTAAAAATATCTTCAGTAACTTTTTCATAAAACTCAAACCATTCAATCCAACAATAATAAATGTTACAACACCTTATGAATATGTTCCTCTATAACTGCCTTCCATAAAGATGTCTCAATATAGTGCTCTCATATGAGGTCTACCACCATCAAGAACCACTTTTACACAGAGTACTGATGACTTTGCCATCCTGCTCCAAAGAGACACAGAAGATACCTACTTCCCACTCCTAAGCCCTTTTCCCCTACCTCCTAACAACCCCCCTCCCCTAACCCCCCCTTCCCATCCCTTGCTGCCTGAGGATAACCTACTTGGAACTGCTGCCAAAGCTGTCGATAGCACGCCCACTTAGGGGTCTTGTGAGAAGCATAAGTGTGCCATTCTGCTGCTGCTAGTGTGTACGTCATGGTAATCCAGTGTGTATAGGAGGGGATCTCCTCTCCCACCCAATATTGCAGAATAACTTTCTTGACTACCCATATGCCTATCATCAGAAACTCTCCTTCCACCTGCCGTATTTTTTGTACTCATAGAGAGCTTCCCTCCTCCAAAAGCAACAGCTCATAAGTTCACTGCACCCTTTTCTTAATCACGCGAGTCAGGCAAAGCAACACCGAGTTACATATTTCGGTCAACATAGGACACTCGAGAAAGGCATGTTGCAGTGTCTGCGGCTGTTGCTTGTATTTGTCGCAGTTTACCTGCGTCCAGATACCCTGCCTCACTCCCCATTCCCTAGTTTGGTATCCCCTATGAATAATCTGAAATTGCATTTCTTGATATTTCTCCGTAAACAAGATCCTGGAATCTGTTGAAAGCATTTTTCCAGTTGATCCTCCCCCACCTTCTCCCCAAGTTCATCTGTCCACTGCTTAGCTAAACCTTGAAGGTATGTGGGTAATGTATCTCTCAATATGCGATACCAATTCCCCAAGCAATTCCACTGTGGCTTTAGCTTGCGGAAATCGTCATCACCCTCCTCCACCTGAACATCTTTGAGGTGTTAAGCGGTCACCAATTGCCAATAATATCGCAACTGCAGATAGGAGAAATAATGATGGTTGGGAAGCTGTAACTTCTACCGAAGCATCTCAAAAGTGGGTATATGCCCCCCCCCCCTCTACACACTCCATTAGGTGTCCCATATCAATTTGACCCTCTAGGCACCATTTGCTGAACTTGGTGTTCCCCTGTCCCAGTATAAACCCCAGGTTAACCACAATTTGAAGGAATGAAGTTATTTGCCAGCTCCTTTGGTGTTTTCCAGCTCACCATTTCCAGGCTTTCCGAAGGGCACCCACCCATGTTCCATCTTCTGGGAATACTAGATCAACCTTGTTATAGTGGAGCACACTTAGCAGCTCATGTGAGTGACTCCAGGTTTCCAATAATCCTTCCGGTGCATATTGATATGTGCAGTGAATGCCTCATGGATCCACCTAAACAGGAAAGCTACATTATAAATTCTAAGGTCAGGGAGTCTCGTCCTTCCCACCTCTTGCGTCAAAATCATTTTAGCGTGACTGATGCGCACTCTTTTGCCCTGCCACAAGAATGAACTTAAAGCACTTTTAAAGTAGTTTCATCTGTCCTACTCACCCATATGGGCAACATCTGCAGCTGATATAAGATTTTGGGTATGACCACCATTCGGGTCACCACCACCCTACCATAGAGGGATAAAGTGAAATTGCTCCATTTTTCACATAAAAGTTTAATTTGCCTGAGCTTAATGTGTATATTCAACTGATATATCTGTTTAGGATCAGATTGCAGAAAGATTCCAAGGTATTTCATAGGTCAAGCTATCCACTTAAACACATTACTATCCCCCACAGGGTCCCCCCATCCCAGTGGATGAACCTCTGATTTCCCCATGTTTATTTTGAGTACAGAGACTGCCCCAAATTGACGCAAAATAGCAATCAGGTTGGTCCACTTATTTTGTATTCGGTGGGACCTACTACTACTACTACTGAGCATTTATATAGCACTACAAGTCATACGCAGCGCTGCACAGACAGGTAAGAGACAGTCCCTGCTCATCAGAGCTTACAATCTAGTCAAGACAAACACAGAAGGTGTAGACAGGGACAAAGCAAGGGAAAGAAAAAGGAGATCAGGTGAGTCAAGATCCAAAAGCAGCAGCGAAGAGGTGAGTTTTCAGCATGGATTTGAAGAGGGTTAGAGAAGGTGCCTGGCGTACAGACACAGGTAGTTTGTTCCAGGCGAGCAAGGTAGTTTGTTCCAACGAGCGAGGTGATCAAATTTACAGATGACACAATCAAAGTTTTTTGTGTGCAGACCCCTGTGCCTGGCCTACCCTCCTAGTTGAACACAGACTTCATACTTGGCTTTAACGCTGGGTTTCTACATGGTGCCCATAGTGGTGTCAAAATTACAGGCTTCACTCACTGTTATATCAGAGGTCCTGTGCATAGTGCATTGAAATATACTGCGCGATGTACTAAGAAGGGTCGAGGAGGTGACTATAGCGAGGCAGCACCACTAAACAATACCCGCAATCCACAGATAGTTCGAAACTGGTCACGTGCTTCTGGGTTAAACCCAAACAAAGCACAGCAGGATGAAAACGCAGTGGAGGGTGGCAACCAATCAGCTTCGGCAGAGGTGAAGGTGGGGCAGCACTATGGTGTGATGCATTTTCGTCGGAGGTGGGGACTCTAGGAGGTACACAAATATGGGCGGGAATATGTAACTACACACTGACGCTATCCGCCCGGGGCCAGCAGTCGCGGTGTGATGCCTTGCATTGGGAAGGGGTGGGGCTACACAATGATGCGCCATAATAGGGGGCATGGCCTAAGAGTGAGGCGCTGCGGACGGTGGGGGCGGGGGACCTACTGTAATTCTCCAAATAGCTGTGGCTGCCCATATCTTGAGTCAAAGAAAGACTCTAGAGACAGGATGAACAATAAGGGGGAAAGGGGACAAGCCTGTTGCGTCCTCCTCATAAGTCCAAAAGATTCGGCTAGCCATCCATTCACAACTTTCTGGGCACGCGGTTGAAAATATAAAGTTTGAATCCATTTAAGAAAATAACTCTCTATTCCAAATCAGGGCAAGGCCCAGAACAGATAATCCCAAACCACTCTGTCAAATGCTTTTTAAGCATCTAAACTCACCATAACAGCTGGGTTTTCTGGCTTTCGCTTTTGTCGGAACAGGGTCAGAGCACACAGGATGGCTGCCACTGCACTGCAGCCTTTTACAAATCCCGCTTGGTCGGGATGTGTAATATCTGGCAATAAGACACTTAAGCGTCTAGCAAGAGCCGTGGTGATAATTTTCAAATCTTGATTTAAAAGCAAGATGGATCTATACGATTCCACCTTCTCCACGTCCCATCCCAGTTTGGGCAGCAGAATGATTGCCACTCTGTCTGCATATTCACCCAAACATCCTGCTGCTACCACTGTCTCCCTCATAGCTACCATAGGCCCCACCACCAAGTCCTGAAGGATTCTGTAAAATTCTGGGCTGCCCAGGCCATCTGGGCCAGGTGCCCATGCCCGCCCTAAATTACAAATGACACCCCGCAGTTCCCCTTCAGTAAGTGGCATGTTCAGCTGCTGTTTCTGCTGCTCTGTGAGGTGTGGGAGAGTTAAGTTAGTAAAGAACACCTCCCGCTCCTCGGGGTCACCTCCCTCAATATGATACAGTGTTTCAAAAAAAATTTTAAATTGTTGCACTATCTCCACTTCCTGCAAGAGCAGTGTGCCATCATCTTGCCTCAAACCGCTGTCTTAAACTTTGCCGGTCTAATCAGGTTAGGTAGGAGCTTATCGGTTTTGTCCCCCCCCCCCCCCATTTATGTAGGATATACTTATATAGTCTAAGACTGTGCATAGCCCATTGTTGCAGGATCCCTTGCACCCTGTTCTTACTCCCTTGTAACATCAAACACGTGAATCTGCCCCTTCCGCAGGTATTGAACCCTATGGATTCTCAATGTGCATAACCCCTTTTGTGACACAGCCCCTTCTTTGCGTTACTGTGCCACCACATAACCCCCTCTGTAGGAAGGTCTGGAAGTCCGCACTCTAGCCCAAACCGGACTGAGGCACCAAAAACTGGCTCCCAGCTTTTTCCCCCAGCACAGTTTAATTTGTACAGCTGCATGATCTGACACTACCTGTGGGTGAATGTCGGAACTTTGGATGTTAGGATACAGTTGTTCAATGAGCAACAGATAGTCGATACGGCGGTGCATCCGATGTGCTCCTGAATAATATGTAAACTCCGAATCTAAGGGGTTCGGCATTTGCCACCTGTCAATCAATTCTGGTTCTTTGCATTGGAGGTTGATACCTCGATCCTCCTCCCCCCTCAGAGCTGTCAGTGGCTGACACAATGATGGACTGCCGACCACCTCGAAGTTAAAGTCTCCTCCTAAAATAATTTGATACTCCAATTGATCTACTAAGTGGGAAATCAATTCCAGGAAGAAACTGTGTTGGTATGTATTTGAAGCATAGATACTACCCAATAGGACTTTCTTTCGGTGTAGTTCCCCCAAACTAGAATATAGCACCCTTTGGGGTCACGAACCACTCAGTGAAGATCCCAAGTGGCCTTCTTCCCCACCAAAATAGCCACCCCCATTGTCTGGAATGGTAATAAGCTGAAATGGCCTCTTTGACCCACCATCTTTTTAATTTGAGCTGTTAGTAACAGACAAATGTGTCTCTTGTATTAAAACTATCTCAGTTCCCAAAGAGCGCAGATATGTCAAAAACTATCACATTTTATGGGGGAGTGTAGCCCACCCATGTTCAGTGTTATTATTTGGCGTTCATCCATTACCCAATGGTTCTTCAAGATCTAAGACCAAAGCTGTTTTCCTATCCACCTAGTGGCCTTCCAGCTGAACCTCAAGGGATATCATTATATTTGATATCGCTGTTATCCCCATGCCTCTCTCCCCATTCCTTCATATCTCCCTCAGGCAGCCCCATTCTCCCACCCTAAACCACCTAACCCCATTCACAACTTCCCTACCCTTCCCTCCTTTGTTCCCCCACCCCATGCCATTCTCACACACACACCATTCACATCCCGCCATAATCAACCCATTCCCATGCGGACACTCACGCCTGCCCCAGGTCTTTATACCAATCTCTCCTCTTAATCTCGCATTTTTACAAACTTCTCCGCTTCTCCGTATCAATATAGGTCATTTCCTCCTTCCCACCTCCCCCTCCCTTCATTTGCATCACACAGTCTCCCCAGTGTTCGATGTTTGTCGGTTCTTTTCCATATTCAGGAAACTTACAGTCCGGTTCATGTTCTCCACGGGGTTGTGTGTTATGGCTGTTTTAAGTTTGCTTGATGGTCAGCCGCCCTTTGGTCCCTCTGTTTCTTTAAGTTGTGCATATAAAGTTTCTCTTCCTCTGAAACCAGCCGCGGCCATAGCTCCCACCAAAAAGTCTAAGTGCCATAAATAAGTTCCATAAATGAGCACCCCCTCGATCACTAGGTGCTTGACGGGAAGACACTTCCAATCAGTCCCACACCGCCGCAAGAGCTGTACTGGTCCTGTGCCAGTAATGCAGTTTGTCCAAAAATATTTTCCTCTTAGCTGGCATATTGAAATATAAAGTTTTTCTGATGTGTTGCACTCGTAACTTATAAGGATAAAGCAGCACAAACTTTATTTCTTGCTTGATCAAGTCACTACAGACAGGTGCAAACTTACATTGTTCAGCAGCCACTCTGGATGAATAATCATTAAACAAGAGAAGTCTGTGGTTTTGATATTCTAAGTTTTTGCATTTGCAGAACTCCCTGAGTAATTGTTGTTTTTCAGACCATATTAAGTAGCGCTCTATAGCTGCCCGGGTGCGTCGATGGTCTTCCTGCAGTGGCTCAATTCTGTGTGCCCTCTCGCAGTGCTATGAGGCCGCATGGGTTGTCAGGGCCAATTGGTTCGGTAACCACACCTGAAAGATATTATATACAGTAGTTCTCCTATCAGAATACTTTCTGGTAGCCCCACAATCTGCAGGTTGTTTCTTCTGGCCCAGTTCTCTTGTTCTTCCAGCTGGTCAAACAAGTGAACTTGTTCCCATGTTAGTTGAGCCACCACTGCCTCCAAACAATTGGCTATGTCCTCTTGTGTGGCCAGGCGGGCCTCTACCTTTTCTATTCAGTGGGTTTGGCCCTCAAACCTTTCCTTAATATCATTAACCATCCACTGGAGTTTGTTTAGCAGTCACCACTAGAGAAATCTCCGCTGCAAGGTCCCCCGCTCCAAGCTGTGCGATTGTTTGGGACTCGGTGGCCATACTTTTCTCTGATCTGACCCTCCTGTCAAGGCTTTTCTTCTCTATTTTAGGGGGCATACCCCTAGACAAGCTTCTCGTCGCTGTGTTTTTCACTTGTGGAGGCTAATGCCCGCTCCGTTAATTAATTGAGAATCAGTTCTGTCTCTTCATTGGCTATTTTCGCCGGTTTTCTTTTGCCCTGGGGTAGAAGCACACGCTTCACCCATCCATCTTCCAACTACACCTGGAAGTGTTCTTTATTTTTATTTATCTATTTGTTATACTTCTAATGGCAGCTCTAGAGGGTATGCGTCTAAGCGGTGTACAAGTTCAAAAAAACAGCAGACACATACATACAGTAAAACAATAAACAAGGTCAGGTGTAGGTCAAATAAATCAAGAGAAGAAACATAGGGAAGGGAGTGAAAGGTAAGATAACAATTGTTAAGTCAAAACAAAGTGGTACCAGTACAGAGGGAGAAGGGAAAGAGTAACACAGTGGAAAATTATGCAAGGCTCTTACAAGTGTCCCTGGAAGGCCTGATGGAATATTAAGACATGTTTCTGAGCGGGCTTGGAGCGGAAGAGGGTTCCACAGGGTTGGGGCATGGCATGCAAAAGCAGAATTCCTGATTTATTCGTACTGGAACTGTCGGTAAGTAGGCATAACTAGCAGGTTAGATTGGGATAACCTCAGACATCTGAGGCACGTACGGAATGAGTAGCGAAAATTAGTGTGAGAGGCCAGTATAAAAGGAGCCGTGCGAAAGGATGGCAACCTTGAACTTGATGTGCTGGGGGATCGGTAACCAGTGCTCCCTAACCAAAAGAGGGGTAGTGTAATCCATTTGCTTGGCTCCATAGAGTAGCTTCACTGTAGTGTTTTCAATGAGTTGGAGGCACCGTACTGTGTATAGTGGAAGGCCAGAGTATAAGGAATTACAATAGTCAAGACAGTTCAGGATAAGGGCATGGATCAGAGTCCTCAAGGATTTCAAGTTAAGATAGTACTTAACAGACCGCGGCAGACGTAGAGAATAGAAACATTTTTTGTATGAGAGAGGAAATCAATACCTAGTGCAGAGATCTCGTCCTTGAACAAGCTTGGCAAACCTTCAATGTTCTCTCTCAATGTATTGCAAAGGTTTAACCTTTCCACTGTGGTCAGGATTCAAACAGTTTGGGGTATATAGTAAGATCAGGTATCGGAGCATTAACCCTGCCATGTTATACAGATTCTCAGTCTCAGGCAGAAGGGACTGTCCTCACCTCTCCTAAGATCTTAGACTGGTAGCCAGGTTGCAAGGCAGGTGCTCTTCAGCTTCATGTTTACCCATAAAGAGAATGGGCAACGTCCTTACCAACCCGTAGGTCAAAGTGCAGATCAGAATACTTCACCACATGACAGGTACTATCATTCAGGTTGTGATCTGCATTTGATAGACTGTTTGCATGAACAGGCTCAGGATGAACACTTCCGGGTCAAAAGTTAGATCTTTAAAAGTAAATTGCTTAATCTTCTCTGTAATCGCAGAGCAGAATTTCTGAAGAGATGGGAATTGCCACCACATGGGATTTAAATTCCCTCCTGGCCACATTGCCTCCAGCAATTGCTTTTACCTTTAGCAACCATCTTTGTTCATTGTGATGGTGTCAAGTGCTGATGCCTAATTATTTTATATACATTTTCCATAAATTAATGAGCAAATCGAATGGTGCTCGGCTATAACTTGTATCTGCGATCAATCATCCTCTGTGAATTTTGCATTCAAATGCCTTTACTATTTCCAACAGCTGGTGTTTCATTGTCTGCGCTCAGCAACAGCTGAAACAAACTTGAAATTAGGCCTTTAGTACTCTTTTTATTCAATAAAATAATTTCTAAAGTGTTTTTTCTTACTGTGAGATGAATTATAGGAGGTAATTTTACAAAGGCCTTTTTGCTTTTGTAACAGGGCTTTTATAAAGCTACTGCAAGGCTTACGTGCTTCAAAGCATGCGCAGCCACAGAAGGGCACAGATGTTTATGCTGCGCATTTTTAGGAATCTTCCGAGGTGGAGTTTGGGTGGAGTGAAGACGGAGCTCAAATTTATGTGCGTATTTTATAAAACATGCACATATGTATGTATTTTGCACACTAATGTCCTGAGTAGGCACACAGCTTCAATCTAGCCCTTGTTTCTGCCATTTTACCCCTGATATTTTATAAAGACACATGGGCTAAAAATAGATGCCTACATGGCCTAAACACATTGGTGATTTGTTATAAAATTTCACTGTGGAGGGTCATTTTATATAGGTTGAGCCAATGTATTTGCACACTGAAAAAAGCGGGTCAGCTAGATTTTATGAAGTAGGCGTAGCTGGATGTGTAGATGCTCTGTCAAGTATGTGCCATCTGATGTCAAGTGCATACGAATGTCCGCTCATACTTTCACATCCACATGTACATTTATGTGATGTAAACACTTATATGACAGGCATGAAGACATTCTCAAAATTGCCACCAGAGGTCAAAAGGCTGAATTTCAGCTAGCAGTACATCGTCCTCCTCTCCAGGCTTATGCTGGGACAGAGAACCATCTCTTCCCAGTGCCTGGCCAAAGGAAGGAAATGGACAGAATGTGTCAAGCCTGTGGAAGGCTACTCAGGCGGGGCCAGCCCATCCACTAGGCAGCTGCCTAGGGCGGAAGATGCTGCTGGGAAAACCGGCACTACAACCTCTCTGATTTTTGAAAACAGTGGGTGGCTTTATGCCACCGCTTTAGCGCCCATAGCAAACCATGCATTTCAGCACCCATTGCACTCACTAATGGCCTGCTGTTCCTGCCCCCCAAACCGATTCAACTTTCAAAAATCGTGTAAGGGGTGCAGTTCCACTCCCCCTCCCCCCAAGGTCAGATGATGTATACAGGAGGGGTGGGGCAGCATGGTGGGGGGGCCAGCCTAGGTTGGCAGAAACCCTTGGGCCGGCCCTGTGGCCAGGTGCTATAATCAGCAAACATCCTACCTCAGCGAGGTAAGTGCCAACAGGAGACTGACATGGGAAGGGTGAACTATCCTAAAGAGTGAGATTTTCCACGCTAAATAGCGGGAAGTTTCAGACAGTGTCCCCATGGTGTAAAATCTAACCCATGTAAGTGATGTATGGTTTTCCTACAGAGAAGAAAAATAGCATTTAGTGAGAATGAGTTCTCCTTCAGCTGGTGAAAGTAATTAGATGGAATGGAGCCAATATGAGGACACATTTGTAAGATTTTTATTGCACTAATTAAGGAGTTACCCACCTCAAATCCTCAAATTGAAAAGTGCCCTCCACCTAGTACATGCTGTAAGTCTGACAGCTCATGTACCTGTTAGTGAAGGCGCAGGCAAAGTGCACAGGAAGGTGTGCTCTGATGTCATCTCACTGCTTCGGCCACTTAGCGTTTCAGAAAACAGTGATCTGAATCAGTGAAGTGAGGAGTGAGAAGGCGCTGAAAGCGTGGGAGTGAGAGACAGTCCTCTAATTTCCATAACACACTCGCAATTGCTTCTGATGAAGTGGACTCTTCTCCTTGAAAGCTCAGGCCAGAAGATGCCACTTGCCTTTGTCATTTTGCTGCCCGTAATGAATGACATTTGTTTGCACTCTGGAGGTATAGGGGAGGGTACGTAGGTTCCTAGAAGGCTACATGTGAAAAGGGTTATGCAGCTGCTTCATGAAGGCCTCTTCAGCCAACTTATATCTTACATTGCCATACATTCTGCTCTTACCACTTGAAATAACTGTACACTGCCATACTGGGTCAGAGCAAAAGTCCATCATGCACAGTGTCCTGTTTACAACAGTGGCCAATCCAGGTCACAAGTGCCTGGCATATCCCAAACATAGACAGTTCCATGCTACTTATCTCCAGGAATAAGCAGTGATTTTCTCTCAAGCAACCTTCATAACAGTTTATGGACTTTTACTCCAGGAATTTGTCCAAGCCTTTTTTAAAGCCAGCTACACTGCCAAAGACTAATTATATGTTGAGAGAAAAAATATTTACTCCAATCTGTTTTAAACATACTATTTTGTAGCTTCATGGCATATCCACTAGTCCTTCGTATTTTTTAAAAAATTAAACCATTCGATTGGTATTTATCCAGCTTTCTGGTTAAATTTAGAACCCAGCAGAGAGCTTCTAGTTTAAATTTCATAATAGGTCAGATCCTAGCAGCAGCAACAAAGAGCTTTAATTTAAATCAAATCAGAATATAACTTAGCATGAAAGGCAAAACAGGGTCAGCATTCTTTGAGCAACAAATAAAGTCTTCTAGAGACCTTTACAAACAGGCCTTCTACCTAGGGGGCAAGAGACCCATGAAACATTTTCAATAGGTGTTAACGCCAGGTGGCAGGTCAAAAGGCCATTTTGAAAGACTCCTTCTATCCAAGCAAGGACTGTTAATCACCAAGGAAGTTGGTCACAGCTTACCTCAGCAGCACAGGCATAAATAGTTCAACCAGAGCTCTGTGATCCTCAGTCTTGAAGGACTAGAAAAGGGGACTGCTAGTTCTGGAGAGAGATCTGCAATTGTGAGTATATACTTCTGGGAATTTTTCTGAAGGGACTTCTTTGGATTAAAGCTGATTAATCTGTGAACCCAGTGTATTTGTTAAATCAGTCAGGGCCTAGTAGCAGCAGTTTAAGCTTAAATTTAAAACACAGAAGAGAGCTTTCTGGTTAGATTTCATACCCAGCAGAGAGCTTCTAGTTTAAATTTCATAATAAGTCAGAGCCTAGCAGCAGCAAAGAGCTTTAATGTAAATCAGATCAGAATATAACTTAGCATAAAAGGCAAAACAGGGTCAGTATTCTTTGAACAACAAATAAAGTCTTCTAGAGACCTTAGCAAAGAGGCCTTCTACCTTTGGGGCAAGAGACCTGTGAAAAATTTCAATAGGTGTTAACGCCAGGTGGCAGGTCAAAAGGCCAATTTGAAAGACTCCTTCTATCCAAGCAAGGACTGTTAATCACCCAGGAAGTTGGTCACAGCTTACCTCAGAAGCACAGGACAGGGTACTGTGTAGCAGCCCTCTTTTAATAAGTGTTATTTCCCTCCCTCCCTTCCGAACACCCACCCACCCCTGGGATAATCGTAGCTTTATAGGTACTTACACATCTTAAAGGAAAGGAGGTGCTCTCGGGTGCAGCTCGTTAGCCAAGTCAGTCATACACTAAGGACCTGAGATTAATTAAGCTTCAGGTGAACAAGGTATATTAAACGTATTAGGTACAATTTTATTAGTATAAGTATCCATAGCAACCCTTAGTAAGTAAAGAACTTAAAGATCTAAACACAAGCTTAAAACTAAGATGCAGACAGCAATTCAGAAGCAAGATGGGGGCTTTCCACTCTTTTCCATTGAGTGTCACATGTATGATTTTCTCCCAGTTGGTGAGAGGTCTTACGTGTGCACTAGGTGTAAGGAGCTCTTTGCTCTCAGGGAAAGAGTCCATTCTCTGGAGGCTAGAATAGCAGACTTGGAAGACATAAGAAAGAAAGAAAGATACATAGACGAGACCTACAGGGATATAGTCCTGAAGTCCCACCTCCAGTCTGGCAGAATCCCTGTTGCCATGGAGGAGAGAGTTCACGTGACAGGAGAGCATCATACTGGTGTGACAGGAAGTGATCCTGTAACTAGGACCTGTCCTCCAGGTGATGTAAAACCCTCTCGCACCAAGGAAGTTTCTCCAGGGCCATGTGCCCATGAGAGGTTTAGGACAGCCGTTATAGTTGGTGATTTGATCAGTAGGCATGTAGATAGCTGGTGGATGCGAGGATCGCCTGGTAACATGCCTGCCTGGTGCGAAGGTAGCGGACCTCACGCGCCACCTAGATAAGGTCTTAGATAGTGCTGGGGAGAAGTCTGCTGTCTTGGTACATATCGGTACCAATGACATAGGAAAATGTGGTACGGAGGTTCTGGAGGCTAAATTTAGGCTTTTAGGTAGGAAGTTGAAATCCAGAACTTCCAGGGTAGCATTCTCCGAAATGCAGCCCTTTCCACGCGCAGGACCCAAAAGGCAGGCAGAGCTTCGGAGTCTCAATGTGTGGATGAGACGATGGTGCAAGGATGAGGGTTTTGGATTTGGAGAACATTCTGGGGAAAGAAGGGGCTCTTCCGAAGGGATGGTCTTCACATTAACTGGGATGGAACCAGGCTGCTGGTATTAATCTTTAAAAAGGAGATAGAGCAGTTTTTAAACTAGATAATAGGGGAAAGCTGACAGTCGCACAAGAGCGCATGGTTCGGAAGAATGTATCCTTGAAGGATACTACCAAAAGCAGAGAGGTTCCAAAAAAGAGTAAAGTAGCCCAAATGCCCTCGAGTATGGAGCAGACAGAGCTTAAATATCCCAAATTACCCATGCCTGATAAAATGAATAAAATACAGTCTCTAAAATGCTTGTATGCAAATTCTAGAAGTCTAACAAATAAGATGGGAGAGTTAGAATATATGGCACTAAATGAGAGGTTAGATATGATTGGAATCTCAGAGACATGGTGGAAGGAGGACAACGAGTGGGACACTGTGATACCTGAGTACAAACTATATTGTAATGATAGAGCTGATCAAATTGATGGATGGGGTTGTGCTCTATGTTAGAGAGGGCATTGAGTCAGAAAGGATTAAAGTTTTACAGGAAACAAAATTTGCTGTAGAATCTCCATGGATTTAAATTCCATGTAAAAAGGGGAAGGCGATGGCAGTGGGGTTGTACTATCAACCGCCTGACCAGAATGAACAAATGTATGATGAAATGCTCAAAGAAATCAAGGAAGCTAACAAATGTTACAGCACAGTAATAATAATGGGTGATTTCAATTACCCTGGTATCGACTGGGTCAGTGACACGGCAGGACATGCTAGGGAGATAAAGTTCCTAGATGAAATAAATGACTGCTTCTTGGAGCAACTGGTATATGAAATGACCAGAGGGGAAGCCATATTGGACCTAGTCCTTAGTGGAACACCAGATCTGGTGCAAGAGATAAGGGTGTTGGGGCCACTTGGCAATAGTGATCATAGCATGATCGCCTTTGATTTAATTAGTGGAGGAGGGATAGTAAGGAAATCCACAGTACTACCTTTTAACATTCAAAAGGGAGACTATGATAAAATGAGGAAAATATTTAAGAAAAAACTAAAAGGAGCAGTTGCAAATGTTAAAGACTTACATTATGCTTGGGTGTTGTTGAAAAATACCATCTTGGAAGCCCAGACCAGCTGTATTCCACACTTTAAGAAAAGTGGAAGGAAGTCCAAAAAACTGCCAGCTTGGTTTAAAGGTGAGGTCAGAGAGGCTGTTGTTGCCAAAAAAACATCTTTCAGGAAATGGAAAAAAGAGCCAAACGACGAAACCTGGAAACAGCACAAGCACTGGCAGGTTAAATGCAAGGCATTGATAAGGCAGGCAAAGGGAGAATTTGAGAAGAAGCGTGCTGTGGAAACAAAAACACGAAATAAGGACTTTTTCACGTACATTCGTAGCAAAAAAACCTGTGAGCGAGTCAGTTGGTCCATTAGATGATAGAGGGGTTAAAGGGGCACTAAGAGGCAACAAGATGATAGCGGAGAGACTGAATGAATTCTTTGCTTCGGTCTTTACTGAGAAAGATGTAGGGATGTTACCCATGACTGAAGTGGTATTTAAAGATACGGAAGAATTGAAGGAAATATCGCTACATCGGGAAGATGTATTAGAACTATTTGATAAACTGAAGAGTAGCAAATCACCTGGGCTGGATGATATACATCCAAGGGTGTTGAAAGAATTGAAATATGACATTGCAGACCTGCTATTAGTAATCTGTGAACTATCATTAAAATCATCTGTAATACCTGAAGATTGGAGGATGGTGAATGTAATGCCAATTTTTAAAAAAGGGTTCCAGGGGTGATCCTGAAAACTGCAGACCGGTGAGCCTGGTGTCAGTACTGGGAAAAATGGTAGAAACCATCATAAAGAACAAAATTGCTGAACATGTAGATAGTTATGGCTTAATGGGAGACAGCCAACATGGCTTTAGACAAGGAAGATCTTGTCTTACTAAATCTGTTAAGCTTTTTTGAAGGTGTGAATAAACAGGTAGACAAAGGTGAGTCAGTTGATATAGTGTATTTGGACTTTCAGAAAGCCGTTGACAAGGTCCCTCATCAGAGACTTTTGGCAAAACTAAAGGGTCATGGGATAGGAGGCGGTGTACTATTGTGGATCAGGAACTGGTTAAAAGATAGAAAGCAGAGGGTAGGGCTAAATGGCCAATTTTCCCAATGGAGAAAAGTGAATAGTGGTGTACCCCAGGGATCTGTGCTGGGTCTGCTGCTTTTTGACATATTCATAAATGACCTGGAAAAGGGAATAACAAGTGAGGTTATCAAATTTGCAGATGACACAAAACTATTTAAAGTTGTTAAAACCCAAGAGGATTGTGGAAAATTGCAAGAGGGTCTTGATAAATTGGAAGACTGGGCATCAAAATGGCAGATGAAATTTAATGTGGATAAGTGCAAAATTATGCTCCTAGGGAAGAACAACCCAAACTATGGCTACACTATGCAAGTTTCCACATTAGGAACCACCACCCAGGAAAAAGATTTAGGCGTCATTGTGGATAACATGTTAAAACCCTCTGCCCAGTTTGCAGCAGCGGTCAAGAGAGCAAATAGAATGCTAGGTATGATAAGTGTGATGAAGAAGCCCCAATTTCCACTGTTGAAATACAAAACATGCAGCATGTCAGTGCAAAAACTGACAGGAGAACAGACCAGGTGGATAGCTGTTGTCAGTGGCAACGACAACAAAGGCAGCCACGAGGTCTGGAGAAACGTGTAGTAAGAAGAAACGCCCTAATTCCCAATAGCACACACCTGGTAGGGAAGAGTATGCACAGCCCTTATAAGGATAGTGCAGGGAACACAAGGGGGAAGCATTACAAGGACGACACCTCCAAAGAGTTGTCAGGAGGAGAGGAATTGTCAGAGAGCTCAGATTTGGAACAAACCCTGAGAGGGAGAAACCTGGGACAAGGTGAGCACTGTAGGAAGAGAAGACAGCCTGTCTTACCTACAGCAGTTACCAGAGAGGAACCAGGAAGAGTCTCTCACTTCAGTATAGGAAGTGACTCAGAGTCTGAACCAGGAAGCGTTCAACCTCAGAGATACCCAGAATCCACTAGGAGGAAGCAGCTTGCTAGAGCCGAGGCCAGCTGGGCAGCTCCTGCTGATTGCAGAGACACGGCAGCATGGAACCTACGTTCTAACCAGAGGAACTGCAAGCCAGTAGCTAAAAAGTATGTAACAAGAAGCTGGGACTTGGGGAATGAATGTGAGCCATTGAAAGTTAAAAGGAATAAAAGTGTTTGTAGAGTGAATGCAGAGCAACCTTACACAGGAAGCCAGAGGTGGGGGCAGGGCAGCTACTCCCAACCTAACTACCTGAATAGAGAGCATTCACAGCCGTCAGAAAAGCTTAGAGACTGGCCAGAAGACGTGTATATGTCAGAAGAGGAGCCGGCAGTAAGCTTTAAACCCCAAAAGAAGCCTTACAAGCTAAAGTCTGTTAGCAAGAGGGGACAGAGAGTTCCTCTATCCCAAACAGAAGATAGCAACAGAGAAACTTACCGTGAGGGCTTGCCAAGGGGAAATGTCCAAGCATATTTCAACCAAGAGGGTTTGGAACGTAAGGAGGAACCCATGTTAGTGGACTCTCTCAGTGAATCCTCATCTATATCTGACCTAATGGACTGTACATTAGTCTCATCTGAAAGAATATCTCTGCGCTAGACAGAGCAAAAGCCTGTGTGCTACAGTTAAAGTTCCTACCTTGAAGCAAGAAGTTATTGCTGTATGTCCTTTGTGTTTTTGCCAAAAGATTGGAATACTTTTCTTTCTGCTTGTGTTCTGTTCACTTGTTTATTAATCCACCCCGGGAGGGGAATAAATCCATATTTTGCTTTACCATTCGGGTCTGCACAACTATTTCTTCACCATCAGCAGCACACTGCCCCCTGGTGGTGACATAAAGTGGCGTAGTTCTTCGGATTTTTAAAGTGGATGAAAGACACAGCACCGAAGACACACATAGGATTTACCTTGCTGAAGGAGGAAAAGTTTGCCGCCGGAGAAAAAAAAGAAAGAAAAAGCCGGAGCAGATTTTTTTCAAAATTCTTGACCTGGAGTGCAGCGAGCCTACAGCTTTCTCAACGCACGATCCTTCACCGTGCTGAGGTAAAGGTAGGAGGGCACGGGTGATTGGGATCTGAGAAAGGGGGAGCTGTGGTGTTAGGAGCAGCAAGAGGGATAGCTGAAAAAAAAAAAAAAAGGAAAAAGTTACCTATAGTGGAAACACTTTGTTTGGTGCCGCACTTGGTGGGCTTGTCTTTTGTTTCTTCACAGGTGCGTAAAGATGGATCCCCAGCAAATGAAAGACTGGATGGAGGTCCAGTGGAAAGCACAAGGAGAACTGGCCCGGCAAAGCCAAGAGAGAATGATCCATGCAATGACTGAGCAGCAGCAGCCGCTACTAGAGTTGCTGGAGACTCTGATAAAGAAAACTGCTACCGCAGCCGAGGTTGAGTCTGCAGGACCGAGGGCGGTAGGACTACATGAATACAATGCTCTGTCATTGGGACAATTAAAGTCATACAATAGTTTTGATGACTTCGCTGAAGCGTTCGAGCGAATAGCAGCAGCGGCTAAATGGCCGACTGATCAGTGGGCATTAAGATTCGCCATGACTTTGTCTGGCGAGGCGCTCGCCGCATACAAAACAATGCCCGTTGATCTGTCTTCCAGTTACCCCGACGTGAAGATAGCTATTAGAGATAGGCTGGGTTTAACGCCCATGCACTACAGAAGGCTCTTTAGAGAGGCCAAACTCCTGGATAAGGAAACGCCTAAAGCCTTGTTACAACGACTAAAAGGTCTAGCGACCAAATGGCTCGTTCCAGAAAGGGCGACAGTCGAGTCTTTATTTGATACCGTCCTCCTGGAACAGTATTTGGAAGCCATTCCACAAGAGATAAAGGCATTTATATTGCTACAAAAATGCAATTCTACGAATGACGCAGCCATCCTTACGGAGAACTATTTTGAGGCTGAATTAGCCAGTACCTCCGGAGGCGGTGTATTAAAAATGGCTGGCATTGATAGAATGCATGGTGTGAGAAAGTCTTTTAAAAGCAATGCATATGGTGATACTGCATGTAATGTTAAGATGTCTGGTAACACTAGGGTGAAAATGATTCAAAGGAAATGTTTTAACTGTGGTCAGCCTGGACATGGGTACAAAAAGTGTACTGAACGTAGTGCTCTAGTAGTGGGAGGACAGAACCCCCTAGAGAAGGGCATTCAGGTAGAGGTCCAGATAGAAGGGGTAAAAGCTTTGGCGCTCCTGGATTCCGGAGCTGACCAAAGCATGGTCTCCCAGGAGCTATGGCAGACCATCATAGCCCATAAACCTTCTGTAGAAGGACAAATTGACGGAAGAGTGAGTGTGAGATGCGTGCATGGCACCTCGTCCCATTATCCCTTGTATAGCGTGTGTGTGGAAGGAGCAGGTACTCGGGACAAAGTACAAGTAGCCATAGTCCCACATCTCCCGTATGAGGTAGTATTAGGGCGTGATTGGCCCCCATTTTCCAGACAGATGAGGGAAGGCCTTATTGAAGAACCCGAGATACTGAGGACAGAGGCCATAGCTCAAAAGGTCCCAAAACCTTTATTTGAGAAGGTAAAAAGGCCCAAGGGTCCCACAAAACTTCAGGTAGTGGAGGAAGCCTCTTTGAAAAAAAAGTTCGTTTTGAGGTTCGCCAAACTATCTCCTTTGGCCCAGAGTCCAAAGAGAGCCTCTGAAGCTGCAGCAGGTTATGACCTGTGTAGCATAGAGGATGTGGTGGTCCCGAGGGAGGGAAAAGCCCTTATTAATACAGGCTTGCAGATCCAGATACCCGAAGGCTGCTACGGCAGAATAGCCCCGCGATCTGGATTAGCTGCAAAACATTTCTTAGATGTTGGAGCGGGAGTAGTGGACCCCGATTACCGGGGCGAAATAAAAGTCCTGCTGTTCAATTTCAGTAGAGAAAACTATGCAGTAAAGAAAGGGGACAGAATCGCCCAATTTATATGTGAGCGCGTAGGTTTTCCCTTAGTGGAAGAAGTCTCCGCTTTAACAAGTACAGCACGAGGTACAGGCGGATTTGGCTCCACGGGGGTGGGGGAGGTAAAAAGTCTAACAGCCATGACAGATAGGAAAAAGGAGGAAGACTTAGGCCCCCAACCTGCCGATTGGAACGAACACCCAGAGCCACGCATAGGCGCGGACTTATCAGTACCCCAGCAGAAGGAATTGATACAGGTGCTAAATAGGTTCAAAGATGTTCTCATGACGACACCGGGGGAAACCCGTATCGTCGCGCATGAGATCATTACCACACCAGGGAAAATAGTCAGACAGCGCCCCTACAGGTTACCTGAGGCGAAAAAAATGGAAGTAATAGCCCAGGTAAAAGAAATGGCAAAAATGGGCATCATTGAGGAGTCCAAAAGCCCATGGTCAAGTCCAATCGTGCTGGTCCCAAAACCAGACGGGACACTGCGATTTTGTATCGACTTTAGACAGGTGAACAACATATCGCAGTTTGACGCCTATCCGATGCCACGGATAGATGATTTACTGGACAAGTTAGGCCAAGCCAGGTTTCTGACTACCCTTGATTTAACGAAGGGATACTGGCAGATCCCACTAACCAGGGACTCCAAGGCAAAGACCGCCTTTAGCACACCGGTGGGCCTCTATCAATTTAGGCGTATGCCATTTGGCCTTCATGGTGCAGCAGCCACATGCCAGAGACTCATCGACCAGGTCTTGAGGCCTCACCACTCGTACGCCCTTGCATATCTGGATGACGTTGTTATCCACAGCACAACTTGGGCCGAGCATTTGGTTAGGGTGGAGGCAGTGTTACAAGCCATTAGAAAAGCCGGCTTAACGTTAAATCCGGCGAAGTGCCTATTTGCCACTAGGGAGGCAAAGTATTTAGGGCACATAGTGGGGAATGGGTTGGTTAAGCCACTCACAGGAAAAATCGACAGTGTTCGGGATTTTCCTAGGCCCCTAGACAAGAAACACGTCCGCAGCTTTTTAGGCCTTGTAGGGTATTACAGGCGATTTATCCCTAAATTTGCGGAGCTTAGTATGGTGTTTACAGAGATGCTCAAAAAGAACGCCCCAAACGTTGTACGGTGGACTCCAGAGGCTGAGGAGGCCTTTGTTTCTTTAAAGGAGAAACTCTGTAAGGCCCCAGTTCTCCGAGGGGTTAATTTTCGGCTACCGTTTATCGTGCAGACCGACGCCTCTGAGACAGGTTTAGGTGCCGTTATGTCACAGACTTTTGAGGGGATTGAGCATCCCGTTCTGTATCTCAGCCGGAAACTCTCTGATGCTGAGAGGAAATATTCAACGGTGGAACGCGAATGCCTCGCGATCAAGTGGGCTGTGGAGGCATTACGCTTCTACCTATCAGGGCGCAAGTTTGTCCTAGTCACGGATCATGCGCCACTGAAGTGGCTCAACCACATGAGAAACGATAATGCCCGTTTAACAAGATGGCACCTAGCCTTACAGGCCTTTGATTTTGATGTCCAACACAGGGCGGGCAAGTTGCACGGCAACGCAGATGCGTTATCTCGGCTTACGTGCTGTCAGACGGAAACGTCAGCAACACGTAAGGTTTTAAGGGGGGGGATATGTGATGAAGAAGCCCCAATTTCCACTGTTGAAATACAAAACATGCAGCATGTCAGTGCAAAAACTGACAGGAGAACAGACCAGGTGGATAGCTGTTGTCAGTGGCAACGACAACAAAGGCAGCCACGAGGTCTGGAGAAACGTGTAGTAAGAAGAAACGCCCTAATTCCCAATAGCACACACCTGGTAGGGAAGAGTATGCACAGCCCTTATAAGGATAGTGCAGGGAACACAAGGGGGAAGCATTACAAGGACGACACCTCCAAAGAGTTGTCAGGAGGAGAGGAATTGTCAGAGAGCTCAGATTTGGAACAAACCCTGAGAGGGAGAAACCTGGGACAAGGTGAGCACTGTAGGAAGAGAAGACAGCCTGTCTTACCTACAGCAGTTACCAGAGAGGAACCAGGAAGAGTCTCTCACTTCAGTATAGGAAGTGACTCAGAGTCTGAACCAGGAAGCGTTCAACCTCAGAGATACCCAGAATCCACTAGGAGGAAGCAGCTTGCTAGAGCCGAGGCCAGCTGGGCAGCTCCTGCTGATTGCAGAGACACGGCAGCATGGAACCTACGTTCTAACCAGAGGAACTGCAAGCCAGTAGCTAAAAAGTATGTAACAAGAAGCTGGGACTTGGGGAATGAATGTGAGCCATTGAAAGTTAAAAGGAATAAAAGTGTTTGTAGAGTGAATGCAGAGCAACCTTACACAGGAAGCCAGAGGTGGGGGCAGGGCAGCTACTCCCAACCTAACTACCTGAATAGAGAGCATTCACAGCCGTCAGAAAAGCTTAGAGACTGGCCAGAAGACGTGTATATGTCAGAAGAGGAGCCGGCAGTAAGCTTTAAACCCCAAAAGAAGCCTTACAAGCTAAAGTCTGTTAGCAAGAGGGGACAGAGAGTTCCTCTATCCCAAACAGAAGATAGCAACAGAGAAACTTACCGTGAGGGCTTGCCAAGGGGAAATGTCCAAGCATATTTCAACCAAGAGGGTTTGGAACGTAAGAAGGAACCCATGTTAGTGGACTCTCTCAGTGAATCCTCATCTATATCTGACCTAATGGACTGTACATTAGTCTCATCTGAAAGAATATCTCTGCGCTAGACAGAGCAAAAGCCTGTGTGCTACAGTTAAAGTTCCTACCTTGAAGCAAGAAGTTATTGCTGTATGTCCTTTGTGTTTTTGCCAAAAGATTGGAATACTTTTCTTTCTGCTTGTGTTCTGTTCACTTGTTTATTAATCCACCCCGGGAGGGGAATAAATCCATATTTTGCTTTACCATTCGGGTCTGCACAACTATTTCTTCACCATCAGCAGCACACTGCCCCCTGGTGGTGACATAAGGAAAGGAATGGAAAATAAAACAAAGGATATTATGATGTCTCTTTCGTTCCATGGTGCGTCCGCACCTTGAGTATTGTGTGCAATTCTGGTCACCGTATCTTAAAAAGGATATAGCGTTATTAGAAAAGATTCAGAGAAGAGCCACCAGAATGGTAAGGGGGATGGAAGGATACCCCTATGAAGAAAGGCTAAAAAGGTTAGGGCTCTTTAACCTGGAAAAGAGACGGTTGAGGGGAGATATGATAGATGTCTATAAATTAATGAATGGAGTGGAACGGGTAAATGTAGATCGATTGTTTACGTTATCAGAACATGGAAAGACTAGGGGACATGCAATAAAGCTACAGCGTAAACTAAGCCTTTGCACCCTGTGTGACTGCATTGCTCGCAAAACTTAACTGACAGCCCTTCCGCAATATCCCTACCAAAGATGTTAAAAGAAATAAGACCAAAGACAGATCCCTACGGCACTCTCACTTGTAACCTCCTTCTCCTCAGAGTGAGCTCCATTTACCTGTACCCTTTATCGCCTCCCATTCAACCAATTTCTTATCCAAGCAATAACTTTAGGGTCAATCCCTAGGGTGCTCAATTTGTTTATAAGTCGCCTTTGTGAAAGGTGTCAAAGTTTTTACTGAAATCTAATAACATCAAATCTAGAGCTCTCCCTCATTCCAGCTCCCTGGTCACCCAGTTAAGGAAATCAATCAGATTTGTCTGACAAGAGTCTCTCATGAGGGACCTTGTCAAAGGTTTTCTGAAAATCCAGATACACTATATCGACCATCTCACCTTTATCTACCTGTTTATTCACCAAAAAAAAATATAACAGATTAGTAAGACAAGACTTTCATTGGCTAAATCCATGTTGGCTTTCTCCCATTAAACCATGACTATATATATGATTAGTAATTTTATTCTTTATAATGGTTTCTATCATTTTGCCTGTACTGATGTCAGACTCACTGGTCTGTAGTTTCCCGGATCACCCCTGGAACCCTTTTTAAATATTGTCATTACATTGGCCATTCTCCACTCTTCAGGTACTACAAATGATTTTAATGATAGTTCACTGATTACTAATAGTAGGTCTGCAATCTCATATTTCATTTCTCTCAGTACCCTTGGATGTATACCATCCGGTCCAGGTGATTTGCTACTCTTCGCTTTATCAAATAGTTGTAAATATTCTTCCTAGTTTATTTCTTTCAGTTCTTCTGATACATCAACTTTTATATACCATTTCAGGCACGGGTATATTCCCTAAATCCTCTTCAGTAAAGGCCAAAGCAAAGAATTCATTCAGTCTTTCCGCTATGGCCTTGTCCTCACTTAGCTCCCCTTTTACTCTTTTATCATACAATGGTCCCATTGAGTCCCCTCACAGGTTTTTTTCTACAAATGTACTTGAAAAAGCTTTTATTATGCATTTTTGCTTCTATGGCTAGTTTTATTTTTAATTCTCTCTTTGCCTGTCTTATCAATGCCCTGCATCTAACTTGGCAATGCTTATGTTGTTTCTCATTTTTGTCATTTGGCTCCTTATTCCATTTCCTGAAAGATACTTCTCTTGATATATAATGTGTTCCACCCCATGTGGGGATCTGCAGAACATATGTTGATCTGTAAGACCAGTCATAAAGTGGCAGAGTTGGAAGTACTGGAAATATGTCAAGCTTTCCTGCCAGGTGATCTCTGGTCACCAGTGTTCATTCCTCAAACAAATCCCATACTGGTGCTCCTTTTCCGGAATCTATCTCCCATCTGCCGAATAAAACTATGAGTCATCAGCAGCGTATATGAAGAGTACAAGGGGGACATGCCGGCTACTTTAGATACCTGCATCCAGCAGCATCTTGCCACTCATAAGAAAAGGTGGGCATGCCTTTGGGCCAACTCTATGGAGGAAAAAAGATACAGAAAAGTTTCTAATGGGATGGGCTTCAGCCATGCAGCCTCAAGTGCTGTCCAGGTTGGTTGCCCCCTCGCGCCATTCCAATACCTGACCACTCTAAGACAAGCACTCCAATAATAAATGACAATATCTGGGAACCCCCCACTCCTCTCATTCCTTGGGTGCAGTCAAGCTATCCATCATTATTCTGGGTTTCTTCCCTCACCAGATATAAGTAGCCAGGATCCTCCATAATCCCCTGAAAGGATCTGTGCAACAGAATTGGAAGTCTCATAAACAGAAAGATGAACCAGGGTTATATCAACATTTTCACCACTTTCCTTCTTCCCAGCCAAGATACCACCTGGTCCTGCCAATGACGCATGTCCACTCCAACATCTCTTAATAGGTCTGCATAATTCAAATTGTATAACTGTGCAAGATCTTCAGAGACTACAATGCCTAAGTATTGGAATGTCGTCACCACCTGGAATGCCACCATATCCACCGAGGTCAGGCCCTGCAGACAGCATGCCCCACAGGGGAGAAGGACTGACTTCTGGAAATTAACTGTATAGCCAGAGAGGTCCCCAAATATCTTAATCACTTGTAACAGCATGGACAACGAAGTCTCCGGTTGCCAGACATAGATCAATGTATCATCCACATACAGAGGTACTATATGACCCTGACCCTCTATCATTATCCCAGTGTCATCAACTAATTACTGAAGTCTACAGGCAAGGGGATCAATGGCTGGGGCAAATAATAGTGGGGACATGGGGCATCCCTGTCTGGTGCAATGACCCAATGCAAAGTAGGGAGAGAGATGACCATTGATCAAGACCACAGCTACCGGTGAGCTGTACATGATTTGTATCCAGTCACAAAAACTTGCTCCAAAACCAAAATTTCTAGTACAGAAAACAAGGCCATTTAATTTTATCAAAGGCTTTCTCAGCATCTAGGAACACAATCATATAGGACCCCTTCGCTCTCTGCAGAGCCTAGAGAATATTCACAAGGTGCCGAACATTGTCCATGCCATAACTACCCTTAATAAACCCAGTTTGATCTGGGTGTACCAAGTCCTGAATGACCTTTTCCAGCTTGGAGCTGAGGACTTTCGCCAAGGTCTTATGTTCAGCAGTGAGACTGGGCAGTAACTACTACATAGGAGCGTATCCTTTCCATCTTTATGAATAATGGTGATAGAAGCCTCATAAAAGGATTTGGGAAGTGCCTGATAGAGTAGTATGTCATTGAAGACATCTACTAGTAGTGGGGTAAACTGCTCCCGAAACCGCTTATATAGCTCCGCTGGCAGGTGTTCAGGGCCAGCAGCCTTATTACAGTATTTTTAAGGGAGGCTATAGCCTTTCCAACCTCCCCCATACTAAAGGGTCGATCAAGAGACAGCCTCATGGCCTCAGACATTTTTGGCAGCCGTCTCTGTCAGAGCCAATCCTCGATCTGTGCCAGAGTTCTACGAAAGTGATACCATCAGATACCTACTCACAATCAAGACTCCTTCGATTTAAACCATTTGACAGAGACGCAATCACTGCCCAAATCATCCCAAAACTCTATCAAATACCCAACAACATCAATGAGACTGTTTTGAATTGGAACAATACTCTTGGTCTATCCGCCCTGATTCCCACCACAAATACTCGTACTTCAATCAACTCGCTCACACCTAAGAAACAGAATGCACCATGGTTCTCCACCGAACTACAGGCCTCATTACATTGACTAAGGAAATTAGAGAGGAAATGGAGACACTCTCTAGATCCAAATGACCAAGCCTCCTATTTATCTCACTTGGAATCTCACCGTCAACAAACCTGGGATAAGAGAAAAGAATTTCATGCAAGACTTCTTAACCAGTCTCTTAACAAACCAAAAGATCTCTTCCAACTAGTAAAATCCCTGACTACTGAACCTACTCCACCACAACAGCAGCATATACAACCACAACTATATGCTGACTATATTCAGTCCAAGGTGATCAAAATCACAAAGGCAACCTCAAGTCAAACCACACAACCTTCCAATGTTCAGTTCATACTTAATAAATTCTCATCTCCAACTCCAAAGTCAATCGAAGAACTTATAGCCTCCATCAATACCACTACTGCCCCTAATGACCCATGCCCAGCCCACTGGATCAAAGCTCTGAGAACAGAGCTTAGCCCGTACATCACAGCCATTGCCGACCAGTCACTCAGCACAGGGATATTTCCAACAGCCCTCAAACAGACCTCCATTCGGCCCTTGCTGAAAAACAACAAACTGGACCCAAAGAAGGAGGATTCCTACCGTCCAATCTCCAGCATTCCACTATTAGCCAAGATCCTTGAAAAGATCACACTAAGGCAAATTCAACAACACATAGATTTTGAAGCTCCACTTGATCCAAACCAACATGGGTTCAGAGAAGCTCACAGAGTCGAAACTCTTCTTGTTTCCCTAATGAACACGCTCATTAAAACAACAGACAATATCAGAAACGGAGTTGCAATGATATTCCTAGATATATCTGCAGCTTTTGACTCAGTAGACCATGACCAACTTCTAGCCCGGCTCCAAGATAAAGGGATACAAGGAACTGCATGGAACTGGTGCAAATCCTACTTGGAAGATCGCTGGCAACAGGTCCGGATCGGTAATACAACGTCCCAGCCTTTCCGACCGAAGCAAGGAGTATCACAGGGTTCCTCCCTCTTGGCCTTGCTATTCAATATCTACATGCAGCCAATCTGTGACATCTCTCGGTCATTCGGAACTTCATGCCTCATTTATGCCAACGATGTTCTCCTATTCACACCAATCAATGTTATAAAACCCGACTACACATCTTTAACCACCTGCTTCAATGCAATCTCTGATTGGCTGCTCACACAAAACCTCCGAATAAATTTTAAAAAACAGAAGCCTTGATCGTCACAAGGAATAAAGACTTCTCTCCCCCACCATCGCTAAGAACAAGAGATGCCAATTTACCCTTTAAAACCATGATACGTTACCTAGGTGTCATACTGGACCAACGCCTGGAATTCAAAGAGCACATAAAAAGTACAGTAAAATCCATCTATCACAAGATCAGGATGCTACGCCATCTCAGACCCATGCTGGAACCAAATGACTTCCGCACAACCTTCCAATCACTAGTCACCCCACACTTCGACTATGCAAATATTGTACTACATGGCCTACCCAAGAGCACGCTGAACCCACTACAAATGGCCATGAATACAGCAGCCAGGGTTCTTTATGGAGCCTCAAGAAGCCAACATATTACTCCTATCCTGATCGATCTTCATTGGTTCCCGATAACATGTAGGATTCTATACAAAGCCCTCCTCTTGACCTTTAAAGCGTTCCATCGAATATCACCACCTTCACTAACTGACCTCCTTTACCATGTACAGGACACCAGATCTAGACGATCTGTTACTGAAAACACATTAATGGCCCCAAAAGACCTACCAAAACTTACTCAGACCACTTCCAAGAGAGCATTTTCATCCTTCGCCCCCAGATGCTGGAACATGTTGCCAACCAACATCAGATCACAAAAAGACCTGTCTCAATTCAGAAAAGCCCTAAAAACACACCTCTTCCAGCAACACTTCTTCCAAGGCAATATCTCCCTATCCCCTCCCCTTCCAACCCAAACCAATGACTATGGTTAATCAATGATTCCCTAAACCGTATTGCTCGCTCCAAGTTATAATCCCGTTCATCCTTAGCCTATAGAGCCCAAAACACATGCTAATTTACTGTACATAGTTGTTTTTATTTGTTACCCCAGTTATCCATGTTTTATTCCCTGTTATCTGTAAACTTGACATATGTTATATGTTTTAAGTATAATGTTGTTAAACTGTAAACCGCGCTGATGATGAATAGCGCGGTATATAAAAGCTGTTAAATAAATAAATAAATAAATTCCATATCTGATTGATGTGCTTCTTAGTTCAGATTTTTTTTACTGCCATAACTAATTTATTGGCCTTATCTGAATACTCATAAAAATGTCGTTTATTCCTTTTCATGGCCTGAACTGTCTATCCCAGAGTTAAGGATTTCAGTTCCTTGTGGCTCATAAGCAACTTCAATAGGGTATCTTCTTGATGCATGTATTTGAGGCCTATTCTATAAAGTAAAGGATGCCTGGACTTTACGTTATACACAGGGGCGGCCCAAGGGGGGTGCGGGGCCATGTGCAGAGACTCGGTGCGGGGCCTCATTTGCATAAGGGACCTCATTTGCATAAATATTTGCATAATGTTACCATACACTAACTTTTAGTAAACATGCCTCTTAATGAGTGTATGGATAAAGAAAGACTAAAAGATTTCTACATTACTATAATCCAGTGCCAACCGTCAGGCACATTAGGAACTACTACAAACACTGCCCATTTAGAACCCATTCTAAATCCTGAATCTCGTATGTCTCCCACTTATATAACCAACAGACTTAGAGAAACATTCACACATACATATTTTTGTTGGAACTCACACTTTGAAGGATAATCCTTCTCGTGGCGTGCTGTTCCCTTTTATTCTTTATATAGGGACGCAACCCTAACATGCGTTCAAAGGGGATATCTATCCCTCAACATCAACCAGTTAACATTCTTTCATTCAGGAAAAACCCTCTTAGAAGCCACTTATCTGAACGGAGACTTTCCACAGTTCATAGGCAACTCGGTGTCTTCCCCAGCTCATAGATAGACTCTATTCAAGTAGCAATCATACGAGAGTCTGAAAATGACAGAAAATGAGGGGAGACTCTCGTATGGTTGCTACTTGAATAAGTCTCAGAAGTCATAACGGATGACCTTCCCTGTTGGTTACATTGATTTGGAGGTGTTGGGTTTTACCCGGTATCGGCGGCTGATAAAGGGACGTATCCATTTACCATCAGGAGTGGACGTTGAGTCTATCTATGAGCTGGGGAAGACGCCGAGTTGCCTATGAACTGTGGAAACTCTCCGTTCAGATAAGTGGCTTCTAAGAGGGTTTTTCCTGAATGAAAGAATGTTAACTGGTTGATGTTGAGGGGTAGATCCCCTTTGAATGCATGCTAGGGTTGCGTCCCTATATAAAGAATAAAAGGGAACAGCACGCCACGAGAAGGATTGTCCTTCAAGGTGTGAGTTCCAATAAAAATATGTATGTGTGAATGTTTCTCTAAGTCTGTTGGTCATTTAGAACCCATAGCAAACCCGCCGTATCATAACAGCACTACCAGGACTCACAAAGCACCAGACCCTACCTATCAAAAGGCAACACTGCAAATATTAAACCAATACATTTCAGGGAATAACAATACATGACCTACTGGGGAAAGAGAACAAGTGGCAATGTCAAATAGGAATTACATAAACAGAATACCTCAGCTCAGTTACACATGCAGAATATAGACCATCACCAAACAAGAAATCACAATTTAGAAACAGGAAGATAATAATTAAAATGGGAACCCCAAAAGCCAACTTAGAATGTACAGCAACACTGTAGAAATACAACTGTAAATAGCTTATGTATATAGTTAACCCCGTTATCCAAGTTTGTATTCCTGTTCGATGTAAAACCTGACAGCTTGTTGTTATGGTTGTTAAGTTATGATGTAAACCGCGCTGATACTAAATAGCGCGGTATATAAGAAATTGTAATAAATAAATAAATAAACTATAAATTAATTTCCTCTTGTACTAAACAAAGCATAGACGTTAATGACGCACATTTCCCAGAGCTGACATATTCCAGTTAATAAATTCAAAATAAAGAGATATTTTTCTACCTTTTGTGCATTTTTTTTTCAGTTGCAATTGCTCCAGCCACTTTCTTCTGGTTTCTTTGTGTCTTCTGTTAACTCTCCATCATCTGCTGTCCATCTGTCCTTTCTTCTAAGTTTTTTTTTCCATTCTCTCTCTACATCTGCTTTAACATACTAATCTTTCTCCTTTTGCTCTTTCCTCATTCCTATTTCATCCACTCAAATTTTACCCCTCCATCCTCAATCCCCACATACTCTCCTAATACCCAGCCAATTGTAGATTTTTCTTCCCTCCCACACAAAATATTTTTCCCCATTCCATTTCACTCTCCCAGCCCCATCCCATTCTAATCCTCCCCCAAAATCAGCTCCCTTCTAGTTCCAGTCCCAACCAGCATCCGCTCCCTTCTAGTCCCCGCATCAGCCCATTTCAGTCCTAGCCCCCCATCAGCCCATTTCCAATCCTAGCTCCCCTATCCATTTCCAGTCCTATCTGAGTCCCTCCATCAGCTCATTTCCAATCCCAGCCCCCCATCAGCCCATTTCTAGTCCTTTTCTAGCCCCATCATCAGCCCATGTAAAATCCTAGCTCCCCTCCACTCAGCCCATTTCAATCCAAGCCACCTATGAGCCTACTTCCATTTCTAGCCCCTCCATGAGTCCATTTCAATGCAAGCCCCCTACCACAGCCCATTTCCAATCTTAGCTCCCACCAACAGCCCATTTTCACTCCTATCCTAGCCCCTCCATCAGCCCATTTCCTGTCCTAGCTCCCCCCCCAAACTCAGCCCATTTCCAGTCCTAGCTCCCTCCTCTCACAGCCCATTTCCATACCAAGCCCCCTCCCCATCAGCTATTTGCACCTCAAGGCCCCCTACCCCTCCGCCCAATTCCCTTCCAAGGCCCCCTCCCCATCAGCTATTTGCAGTTCCCACCTCCCCTTCCACTCAGCCCAGTTCCAGTCCTAGCAACCCCCCCAACCATTACCAGCCCTAACCCCCGTCAGCCCATAGCACATTACCAGTCCTAACCCCATCAGCCCACCTCAAGTCCTAACCCCCCATCAGCCCATTTCCAGTGCTAGCCCCCCCCATATCCCATTACCAGTCCTAACCCCCCCCCATCAGCCCACAGCACATCACAGTCCTAACCACATCAGCCCACCTCAAGTCCTACTCCCCCCAGCCCACATCAAGTGCTACTCTCCCCCCCCAGCCCACATCATGTGCTACTCTCCCCCCCCCAGCCCACATCAAGTGCTACTCCCCCCCCCCCCGGGAAAATTACAACTTAAAAAAAAAGCTGGCTGCTGCCGCGGCGGTAGCAGCAATATCGCATGTCCCGCAGGGCCCCCCCCTGCCCGGCAGATCCTTCCTGCTTGCCTGCCTGCTTGTCAGTTCTTCTCCGCTTCGGCTTTCAGAGCCGCGAAGGGAGAGCTTCTCCCTCACGACTCTGTTAAGCTCGCCGGGGCTTATGGGAAATTTCCCATAAGCCCCGGCGAGCTTAACAGAGTCACGAGGGAGAAGCTCTCCCTTCGCGGCTCTAAGCTGAAGCGAAGAAGAACTGTGTTGCTATGTGTGTATATGTATATATATTTTATGTGTGTATGCACATCTATATATATATATATCTGTAAATAGTTTATTCTGTTATGTTCTGTTCACATTGTTAGAATTATATTATGACGTTCCTTGTAAATTTACATTCGGTTAATTATACTAGCATTGACGTTCCTTGTAAAACAACTTGCGTTGCCAAGTGTTAAGTTTTGTTCTCTGTAAACCGCAACTGATCTGTGGAAGATGCGGTATATAAATGTGTATAAAAATAAAAAAATAAATAAAATAAAGAGATCTACTGTGTCTGTCCTATGCCATTTTGAATTCTGTCACTGTATTTGCCTCCACCACTTCCATCGGGAGGGCATTCCAAGCATCCACCACCCTTTCAGTGAAAAAGTATTTCCTGGCGTTGCCTCTCAGTTTACCCCCTTGCAGCTTCATGTTGTACCCTTTAGTTTTATAACTTCCCCATCTTTGAAAAAGGTTTATTTGTTCATTAATACCCTTTAAGTATTTAAAGGTCTGAATCTCCCCTGTTCCTTCTCTCCTCTAGGGTATTCGTATTTAAGTCTTCAAGTCTCTTCTCATACATCTTCTGGCACAGGCTCCAAATCATTTTGGTCGCCTTCCTCTGAACTATTTCCAATCTTTTTATATCCTTTGCGAGATATGGTCTCCAAAACTGAATACAATATTCCAAGTGAGGCCTCACCAGTGATTTGTACAATGGCATTAGTACCTCTTCCTTTCTGCTGGTTATTCTTCTCTGTATGCATCCCAGCATCCTTCTGGCTTTGGCCACCGCCTTGTCACACTATTTTTCCATGTTGAGCTCTTCAGAAGCAATCACTCCAAGATCCTTCTCCTGGTCTTTTCACACCAACCTCTTGCCCCCTAGTGCATACAATTTCCTTGGATTTCAGATTTTGCGCCATTCAGATTACGGATGCAGCCTTAGTAGCAAAATTAATTTCCCAGAAGGAGTGGAAATATTTGAACACCTCCAATCAGCAAGGGGCTGTGTTTTACTTAGTCCCTAAAATACATAAGAATTTAGACAACCCCCCTGGCCGCCCTATAGTCTCCACGAGGGGCTCTATTTTAGAGCCCTTGTCAACATATGTGGATTCTTATCTCCGTCCGCTACTTTCACAGATTCCTTCTTATTTGAAGGATACTACTGATTTTTTGAGGCTTTTGGAGAATAATCACAGTTGGGCCAATCAGGATAACATTTTATTGGTCACTCTGGACGTAAGTTCACTTTATACAAGTATCCCTCAAGCAGCAGCCTTCAATACAGTGAAGGAGTTTTTAAAATCTCGGGGTGACCTTACAGCAAGTCAAGTAGCCTTCATTTTAGAGCTGGCAGACATCACGATTTTTCAGAATTATTTTTGGTTCGAGGGCAGTATTTACCATCAAGTGTCGGGAGTGGCTATGGGTGCGACTTGTGCCCCATCCATAGCCAATCTCTACATGGCACGATATGAGGAAAAATGGCTACAATCCAGTCCCTATCAGTCCCATATAAAATTATGGAAACGTTTTATCGATGACATCTTTCTGTTATGGGAGGGTTCAATATCACAATTTAAGGCTTTTTACCAGTGGTTGAACCAGTGTGACACTAACATTCAGTTTACTTTTGAGTGCAGTACGGAAGAGATAAATTACCTTGATGTTAGAGTCAGGAAGGAAGCGGGAGGCTGGGAAACCACTTTGTATCGCAAAACGATAGATCGAAACACTTACATTTTCAAAGTGCCCATCCTCCCCGCTTGAAAACGGGTCTTCCATTCTCTCAATTTCTCCGGTATAGGAGAAATTGTTCGAATCGGCAAGAATATAAGATTCAGTCCCAACAGCTTACCACCAGTTTTTTGGATAGGGGTTATCCACCTCAGATAGTCAAAAGGGCTTATCAGAGAGCTTTAAATAATGATCGAGAATTGCTCTTACAGGGAGTCTCTAGTTCGACCACCAAACTGGAAGATATGATGATAAATCTCATAGGATACTGGGCTTGATGGACCTTGGTCTGATCCAATATGGCATATCTTATGTTCTTATCTAGAGCTCTCCCTTGGTTCAACTCTCTGGACACTCAGTCAAATAAATTAATGAGATTTGTCTGACAAGACCTGCCTTTAATAAAACCATGCTGCCTTGGGTCCCACAATCGATTGGATTCCAGAAACCTCACTATCCTCTGTTTTAGCAGTGTTTCCATTAATGTTCTTACCATATAAGTCATATAAGTTTCCATTAATGTTCTTACCATATAAGTCAGACTAACTGACCTGTAGTTCCCAACCTCTTCGTTACTTCCACTTTTGTGTATAGGGACCACATGCACCTTTCTCCAGTCCTCTGGGACCATGCCCAACTCTAAAGAAGCATTGAAAAGACCAGCCTTATGGCTGGTGCAAGTCATAGTGATGACTTCAAAGAAGAAAGCTGTTGATTTTCATGAGTTAGTTTTTATTGGGCTCAGACTCAGTGCCGTGTGAGGAGAAAAACATGCCAGCGATACTAGAAATGGCAGACAGTAAGCATGATGCAGAGGCTGGCAGCCACAAATCAGAGCTGTCTGATAAGTTGTAGTGCTCTAAAAATGAGTTGAAGGACTGGTTGTGTGAATTAAAGCAAGATATCGCCAGGGTCCTGAAGAGCCTTGTATTGGACTATGCATGGATATCTCACAAAGAGGTGGAAACACAAGTGGAGGAGGAAAACTAGACCATGTGTGTCTTAAAGAATCAAATTGTGATTTGGAAAAAGAGAATGTAGATTTGATAGAAAAGCTCCAAGACCCAGAGAGTAAGTCCAGACACTAAAATGTCCAATGGAGATATCCCTAAAATGCCTGAGTTTGCATTGAAGAGGTGGAAAGATTAAGTAAGGCAGTCCTATGAGATTTATTCAAGGTGTGGTCGCACCATGGAATGATACAGAGGCATTATAATATCCTTTGTTTTATTCTCCATTTCTTTCTTTATCTTTATCTTTATTTTAAAGCTTTATATACCGCCCATTGTCAGGACATTAGAGCGGTTAACAAAAGAAAAATAAGTCTATGCTAAAGAAAAATGAAAAGAACGCCATAAAATATAGGAAAGAAGAAAGAGTAGTAAAGCAACAGCAAAGCTACAACAAAAAAAAAAAAACAAGCATGGAATACAGCTGGTCTGGGCTTCCAAGATAGTATTTTTAAACAATATCCATGATTGATGTAAATCTTTATCCTTTGCAACTACTCCTTCTATTTTTTCTTAACTATTTTCCTCATTTTATCATAGTCACCCTTTTGAAAGTTAAAAGGTAGTACTGTAGATTTCCTTGCCTTCCTTCCTCCATTTATTAAATCAAACGTGATCAATGCTATGATCACTATAGTAAGTGGCCCCAACACTTATATCTCTTGCACCAGATCTTGTGTTCCACTAAGGATTACGTTCAAAATGGCTTCTCCTCCTATCGGTTCATGAACCAGCTGCTCCAAGAAGCAGTCATTTATTTCATCTAGAAACTTTATGTCCCTTGTATGTCTTGCCATGACACTGACCCAGTCGATACTGGGATAATTGAAATTACTCATTATTATTACTGTGCTGTAACTTTTGCTAGCTTCCCTGATTTCTTTGAGCATTTCATCATCCATTTGTTCATTCTGGCCAGGTGGTCAATAGTACACCTCCACTGCCATTGCCTTCGCTTTCCCCTTTTTACACGGAATTTCAATCCATAGATATTGTACAGTGTATTTTGTTTCCTGCAAAACTATAATCCTTTGTGACTCCATGCCCTGTCTAACATAGAGTGCAACCCCTCTACCAATTTGATCAGCTTTATCATTACGATATAGTTTGTACCGAGGTATCACAATATCCCACTGGTTGTTCTGCTTTCACCCTGTTTCTGAGATACCAATCTTATCCAACCTCTCATTAAGTGCTATATATTCTAACTCTCACATCTTATTTTTTAGACTTCTAGCATTTGCATACAAGCATTTTAGAGGCTGTATTTTATTCATATTAATCTGGTTATCGGTAGGCAGGGGTAATTTGGAAACTTTAAGCTCTGTCTGCTTTGTACTTTGGGCATTTGGGTTACTTTTGTCTTTATTGGAACCTCTCCATCGATATGCCCTAACTTCCATCTTTTGCTAGTATCCTTCAAGGATACATTGCTCCGAACCACGTGCTCTTGGGCGACTGTCAGCTTTCCCCTATTATCTAGTTTAAATGCTGCTCTATCTCCTTTTAAAGGTTAATGGCAGCAGCCTGGTTCCATCCCAGTTAAGGTGGAGCCCATCCGTTTGGAAAAGTCCCGCTTTTCCCCAGAATGTAGCCCAGTTCCTAACAAATCCAAAACCCTCTTCCTTGCACCATTGTCTCATTCACACATTGAGACTGAGGAGCTCTGTCTGCCTTTTGGATCCTGCGCGTTGAATGGGAAGCATTTCGAAGAATGCAACCCTGTGAGTTCTGGATTTCAACTTCCTACCTAAAAGCCTAAATTTGGCCTCCAGAACCTCCCTACTACATTTTCCTATTTCATTTATACCAACATGTACCAGGACAGCAGACTCCTCCCCAGCACTATCTAAGATCTTGTCTAGATGGCACGTGAGGTCCGCTAACTTTGCACCAGGCAGGCAGGCATGTTACCAGGTGATCCTCACATCCAACAGCCACCCATCTATCTACATGCCTAATAATCAAATCAACTCTTTTCCTGAAAAAAGACTAACTCTTTCTAGTGTAGTCTATTTATTTCAGTAAACGTTTTGAAACCAGTCCACACAGCTTACTTATAAATAAATTGAATGCCATAGGGATAGATCCTAAAGTGACTGACTAGGTTAGAAATTGGTTGAATGGGTGGCGACAAAGGGTATAGGACAGCTGAGCTTTAATGCTAAAAAATGCAGGGTCATGCATTTGGGCTGCAAAGCTCCAAGGGAACAATACAATAAAGGGGTGAAGTGCTTCTGTCCACAAAAGAAGAGCAAGACCTAGGGGTGACTGTTTGTGATGATCTTAAGGTAGCTAAACGGGTAGAAAAGGCAACGGCCAAAGTAGTGTAGCAGTAGAGACAACCTAAATTAGGTTCCTACTGTGGATGCCTACATCCATTTCCAACAGTTCCGTTTTCTACCTCTCTCAAAAGAAATGAAACTTGCTTTTGTCTTCTAATAGTTCAAGCAGCTTCTTTATAAAAATGACTACTCCTGACTTAAAACTTTAACAAGAGTTCCAGCAGCTTCCAAACAATTCCTTTCTAAAATGGCTGCTACTGTCTTTCCTAGCAAAGTTCTAGCAGTTTCCAAACAATCCTTAGCCAAAATGACTGCTGTATTTTTCTTTATCAAAGGCTCATCTTTCAGCACTTCAGAGAAAATAAAGTCCTAGCATTTCTCTATTTATACTTTTGCACTGCTCACGGTAGCACCACAGATCAAATTTTTGGCTGCTAACAAGGAAAAGTATTTGTCTCTCACTTAAACATCTGAGCATTTTTGGAACAGTTGAAAAACAGACAAAGTGAAGCAATGTGCATTTATCCCTCAATAACTTCCATATTTTCACCATCACTTGGCATTTCAGCTTCTGCCTCTATTTTCATTGCTTCTTCCTCACTCAGAGTAGCTCTCTCACCAGCTCCTTCCCTTTCGGCTCCCCCAACTCCAACTAGTCTTTACCTGAGACACCTGTTTATATCACCTGATGGGTGCAGGACTCCTCCTACTGTATTCTCAGAGCCCTGCCCCTCACAGCCCATTGGTTATCAGGTAATTCCCTCCTTCTTCTATTTGTTTTGTCTTTGCTCTAATGATGTATTTAGAAGCCATTTTATAACTGGGTGTTTCTCAGGCTCTCCTTTCTCCTGTGTTTTCACTTTCTATTTGGAGTTTTTTTCTTACTCATGTTTTTCTTCTTTGTCATTCAAACAGACAAACCCTTTCTAATAGGGGCTATCGCTACAGTGAAATGCACCTAAACATTGATGGATTAAATCTGTGCCAGCTGTTTACCTATATAAAGAGCCCCATGCCTTCTGTGCGTGAAAGTATCCACACTGGTCACCATGCTGGTGGCTTTTATCGTGCAGGAAAAAAGGAGCAGAGTTGGGACAGAGGAAGGTAGGGGAGAGAAAGTATACATAAGTATACATATTCATAAATGACCTGGAAAGTGGAATAACGAGTGAGGTTATCAAATTTGCAGATGACACAAAACTATTTAAAGTTGTTAAAACCCAAGAGGATTGTGAAAAATTGCAAGAGGATCTTGATAAATTGGAAGACTGGGCATTAAAATGGCAGGTGAAATTTAATGTGGACAAGTGCAAGGTTATGCACCTAGGGAAGAACAACCCAAACTATGGTTACACGATGCAAGGTTCCACATTAGGAACCACCACCCAGGAAAAAGATTTAGGCGTCATTGTGGATACCATGTTAAAATCCTTGGCCCAGTGTGCAGTGGCGGCCAAGAGAGCAAATAGAATGCTAGGTATGATAAGGAAAGGAATGGAAAATAAAACAAAAGATATTATAATGCCTCTATATCGTTCCATGGTGAGACCGTACCTTGAATATTGTGTGCAATTCTGGTCGCCGTATCTTAAAAAGGATATAGCGATTTTAGAAAAGGTTCAGAGAAGAGCCACCAAAATGGTAGAGGGGATGGAAGGATACTCCTATGAGGAGAGGCTAAAAAGGTTAGGGCTCTTTAACCTGGAAAGAAGACGGCTGAGGGGAGATATGATAGAAGTCTATAAATTAATGAACGGAGTGGAACGGGTAAACGTAGATCGATTGTTTACGTTATCAGAATATAGAAAGACTAGGGGACATGCAATGAAGCTACAGGGTAAACTATTTAAGACTAATAAATGAAAATATTTTTTCACTCAACGTGTAATCAAACTCTGGAATTTGTTACCGGAGGATGTAGTAAAGGCTGTTAGTGTAGCTGGGTTTAGAAAGGGTTTGGACAAGTTCCTGGAGGAAAGGTCCATAAACCATTATTAAGAAGTGACCGAAGATATCAATGCTTGACCCAGTACAAGCATTGTGGAACTTGTGTCTCTTGGGGAAACTGCTAGGTACATATGACCTAGATTGGCCACTGTTGGAAACAGAATACTGGGCTTGATGGACCTTGGTCTGATCCAGTATGGCATATCTTATGTTCTTATGTAGGTTTTCCATTTGAAAGCCCCACATGTCATTCCATGGGTACACTTGTACTTGATTCAAAGCATGGCCATCTTGTACTCACTGTGCATGGCCATCTTGTACTCACTGTGAACACCAGGATTTTCAAAAGGGAGGTGTTTTCCCTTCGAAAATAAGTTTGGTGTACCCATGGGGCTGCAGATCCCACAGTTAGTTTAAGAATTGCCACAATAATATTGCAAATCAAATTAACAAAAATGATGTGGTTCAATATTCAAAGGCAAATATCTAAGTAATGGCAGCTGTGGTCCAGATATTTGCTCTAGCCGGCACTATCCATAGATTTTCAGCAGCACTATATAGATAATTCTTCCAGATTGCCTCAGCGTTATCCACATAATTCTGGGGATTAGCTTAAGCGGGCGATGGGTGTTCCTTGAAACTGTTTGGATCGTGGCGGATAGTTATTCAGTCCACTTTCTGGATAACTATCTGGATAACTTTAGGACAAAAAAGACTTTTGCTGCGCTAAAGTTATCTGGATAGTTATCCCAATATCACCACTATCTGGGTAAGCAGCTGTGCTGATCACTATCAATGTATTCAGCACTGCTCACTCTCCAGATAGTGCTGCTGAAGGTAGATATTTTATTTAAATGTCATGGCTGACATTTAAAAAATGCCAACCTCAGAGTTTAAATAGCAACCCAACGGTGTTTGTCATGCTGTTATTAATATGCCAGAAACAAATAAAAGCACGGATTATGTAGAAAGGGTTAAGAAAAATTCTTGCTCTTAAGAAAATTTTCATTAATAGCCATCATGGAGAGTACAAATATGTACCACCAGGGTACTGGCAAAGTCATCCACCAGGATGGGTGCGTAAGCATTGAGTTGTGAGTTGAATATTCAGCATTTTACCTCTGATTAAGCCTAGTTAAACGGCTCACAGCTTACTATCCTGTTTTTTATAGATCCCATGACCATAAAAAGAAGAGTTCAGACCTTAAATTCTACTTCAAAGCAACAAACAACCTGAGGAGAAAAAACTCCTAAGGTTCCCTGATCTTGAAGGCAGTTAAAGCCACAGTAAATCAGTATTTTCTAAAAAAAAAAGATGGGAAAACGATTTACAGGCCAATATTCAAAGATCTTGTCGCCTAATTTAAGGAGTTCATTGCCCATAAGAACATAAGAACATAAGAAATGCCATACTGGGTCAGACCGAGGTCCATCAAGCCCAGTATCCTGTTTCCAACAGTGGCCAATCTAGGTCATACGTACCTAGCAGTTTCCCCAAAAGACACAGGTTCTGCAGTGCTTGTACTAGGCCAAGCATTAATATCCTGGGTCCCTTTTTAATAGTGGTTTATGGACCTTTCCTCCAGGAACTTGTCCAAACCTTTTTTAAACCCAGCTATACTAACAGCCCTTACTACATCCTCCGGTAACAGATTCCAGAGTTTGATTACACGTTGAGTGAAGAAATATTTTCTCCTATTTGTCTTAAATAGTTTACCCTGTAGCTTCATTACATGTCCCCTAGTCCTTCTATATTCTGATAGCGTAAACAATTGATCCACGTTTATCCGTTCCACTCCATTCATTAATTTATACACCTCTATCATATCTCCCCTCAGCCGTCTCTTTTCTAGGTTAAAGAGCCCTAACCTTTTTAGCCTCTCTTCATAGGAGTAGCCTTCCATCCCCTTCACCAATTTGGTGGCTCTTCTCTGTACTTTTTCTAATAACTCTATGTCCTTTTTAAGATACGGTGACCAGAATTGCACACAATATTCAAGGTGCGGTCGTACCATGGAGCGATACAGAGGCATTATAATATCCTTTGTTTTATTCTCCATCCCTTTCCTTATGATACCTAGCATTCTATTTGCTTTCTTGGCCGCCGCTGCACACTGGGCGGAGGGTTTTAACATGTTATCCACGATGACTCCTAAATCTTTTTCCTGGGTGGTGGTTTCTAATGTGGAGCCTTGCATCGTGTAACTATAGTGTGGGTTGTTCTTTCCTAGGTGCATAACTTTGCACTTGTCCACATTAAATTTCATCTGCCATTTGGATGCCCAGTCTTCCAATTTATCCAGATCCTCCTGCAGTTTTCCACAATCCTCTTGGGTTTTAACAACTTTAAACAGTTTTGTGTCATCTGCAAATTTGATAACCTCACTAGTTATTCCCTTTTCCAGGTCATTTATGAATATGTCAAAAAGTAGCGGACCCAGTACAGATCCCTGGGGTACTCCGCTATTCACCTTTTTCCATTGGGAATATTGGCCATTTAGCCCTACCCTCTGCTTTCTATCTTTTAACCAGTTCCCGATCCACAATAGTACACTGCCTCCTATCCCATGACTTTTTAGCTTCGCCAAAAGTCTCTGATGGGGGACCTTGTCAAAAGCTTTCTGAAAGTCCAGATACACTATATCAACCGACTCACCTTTGTCTACCTGTTTATGCACACCTTCAAAAAAACAGATCAGATTAGTAAGACAAGATCTTCCTTGTCTAAAGCCATGTTGGCTGTCTCCCATTAGGCCATGACTATCTACATGCTGTGTAATTTTGTTCTTTATGATGGTTTCTACCATTTTCCCTGGTACTGACGTCAGGCTCACCGGTCTGTAATTTCCCGGGTCACCCCTGGAACCCTTTTTAAAAATTGGTGTTACTTTGGCGACCCTCCAATCTTCAGGTATTACAGATGATTTTAATGAAAGTTCACAGATTACCAATAACAGGTCTGCAATCTCATATTTCAGTTCTTTCAACACTCTGGGATGTATACAATCCGGTCCAGGTGATTTGCTACTATTCAGTTTATCAAATAGTTGTAATATATCTTCCCGGTGTAGCGATATTTCTCTCAATTCCTCTGCAGTATCACCTTTAAATACCACTTCAGTCTTGGGTAACATCCCTACATCTTCCTCAGTAAAGACCGAAGCAAAGAATTCATTCAGTCTCTCTGCTATAGCCTTGTCTCCTCTTACTGCCCCTTTTACCCCTCTATCATCTAATTGTCCAATTGACTCTCTCACAGGCCTTTTGCTACGAATGTACTTGAAAAAGTCTTTATTTCGTGTTTTTGCTTCCGTAGCAAGTTTCTTCTCAAATTCCCGCTTTGCCTGCCTTATCAATGCTTTGCATTTAACTTGCCAGTGCTTGTGCTGTTTCCAGTTTTCATCATTTGGCTCTTTTTTTCCATTTCCTGAAGGTTGCTCTTTTGGCAGCAACAGCCTCTCTGACCTCACCTTTAAACCATGCTGGCAGTTTTTTGGACTTTCTTCCACTTTTCTTAATGCGTGGAATACAGCTGGTCTGGGCTTCGAGGATAGTATTTTTAAATAACACCCAAGCTTGCTGTAAGTCTTTAACCTTTGGAACCGCTCCATTTAGTTTTTTCCGAACTATATTCCTCATTCTATCATAGTCTCCCTTTTGAAAGTTAAAAGGTAGTACTGTGGATTCCTTTACTATCTGTCCTCCACTGATTAAATCAAACATGATCATACTATGATCACTATTGCCAAGTGGTCCCAACACCCTTATTTCTTGCACCAGATCTGGCGTTCCACTAAGGACTAGGTCCAGTATGGCTTCCCCTCTGGTCGGTTCATGAATCAGCTGCTCCAAGAAGCAGTCATTTATTTCATCTAGAAATTTTATCTCTTTAGCTTGTCCTGCTGTGACACGGTCCCAGTCGATACCGGGGTAATTGAAATCACCCATTATTACTACTCTGTTGTGGCTTTTGTTAGCTTCCTTGATTTCTTTGAGCATTTCATCATCCATTTGTTCATTCTGGCCAGGTGGTCGATAGTATACTCCCACTGCCATCACCTTCCCCTTCATAAATGGAATTTCAATCCATAGAGATTCTACAGCATATTTTGTTCCCTGCAAAACTTTAATCCTTTCTGACTCAATGCCCTCTCTAACATAGAGCGCAACCCCTCCACCAATTTGTTCAGCTCTATCATTACGATATAGTTTTGTATCCAGGTATCACAGTGTCCCACTGGTTATCCTCCTTCCACCATGTCTCTGAGAGTGCAATCATATCTAACCTCTCATTTAGTGCTATATATTCTAATTCTCCCATCTTATTGTTTAGACTTCTAGCATTGGCATACAAGCATTTTAGAGACTGTATTTTATTAATATTAATCTGGCTATTGGTAGGCATGGGTAATTGGGAATCCTTATGCTCTGTCTGCTCCTTACTCAAGGGCATTTGGGCTACTATACTCCCTTTTGGAACCTCACTGCTTTTGGTAGTATCCTTCAAGGATACCTTTGTCCGAACCATGCGCTCCTGGGTGACTGTTGGCTTTCCCCAGTTCTGTGTAAATGAAGTTAGGCATGTGGAGGGTAATTTAATAACATGGCACCCAGTTAAAGCATTTTAATGCATCTATTTTATACCTATTTTATAAAAACAAGTAGGCTCCTACTCGTGTTTATAAAATAGCAGACAAAGTGGCAGAAATCGTGCCTAGGTTTTGCAATAACATGAGTAAATTATAGTATTTTATAGTCTACATATGTATTTGGGCACTCTGGCCATAGTCTGCCCAAACTCTGCCCATGCACATACTGTCTTGCAAAATGTGCGTCATCAAGCAGCATGTGTACTTTTATGCTGATAGGCATTTTATGAGGTTATTTACACACATTTGTGGCCACATACATGTATTAACGACTAAAATAACCCACAATTAGGCACATACTTGGTGCTTAAAATACGTACCCCCTTGATAAACCTCCCTTGGGCAGCAGCTTGGGAGCCAGAAAGACAAGGTCTCAAATCCTACTGGCAGTCCATATGGCTTTGGGCAAGTCACTTAACCTTCCATTGCCTCAGGTACAAACTTAGCTTGTAGGCCCTTCAGGAACACAGAAATATCTACTGTACATGAATGTAGAGAAGTTATACATAGAAGCTGTAAAACTGTCACTTTCACATATAAGTTCTGGCACTTGTACATGGAAGCTGCCAAGTCAATGCCACTCTTTTTATGCAGACATATAGCTGGAAAATCGCTGCCCCTGCAGTAAATTCCAGCAAATGTCCATGCACTCTTGCATGCCCTTCTATGTATTTTACATATAGAACACGATACACAAAGGGGCATGCTGGCCATCCGGGTGGCCCTGAGCAAGACGGGTCCATTTGGACCCGATTCTGGACCATGGGAACAAAACGTTCCTGCGATACACAGAATCGGGCCCAGGGATGGCCCAGTGTGCCCCTGCCTGCCTATGGGGATGTCCTCTCTGTAGGTGCCCCTGGCTCACACGGCTAAGACCACCCCTCTTCCCCATCGCCTGACTCACGGCTGGCCAGCCTGGGCCGGGATAGGATGGTGGGGACTCCCCCACACCTGACCCCAGCCCCGGGCCCGATCTCCTGGTCAGTGCTGCTTATTCCATCTTCGAAGTGGAATAAGCAGCATGTCCCCACTGACTCTACAGGACGTACAGGGCCGTGACCTGAATTGACCTTGTGCATCTTGCTGGGCTGGCCCACCCCTGCTCCGCCCAGACTCCATCCCCTCCTGCCCCCTGCCGGCCCTCCCCGTCCTACTGCTGTAGCCGTGTGGGGAGAGCAGGAGGTGGAATAGGGTCCAGATAGCTTGCGGGGCTGCACATCCCACTGGGATGTGCAGCCCTGCAAGCCATGTCTAATTAACTCCCAAAGTTATTGATTAACTATTTTTTTTCTTTTATTGTAATCCTCTTTCTCTTGTGAAATGAGAGGTGGTATAATAAATGATTAAACTAAACTACACTAAAGTTAACTAGTTTTGAATATTGACTCCTTACTTTTTGTTGTTGTTCTTGTTAAGTGCTGTCAAGATGATGTTGACTCATGGAGACCCTCTGGATAGTTGTCCTAAACTGTGCTCAGTCTTCAGTCAGGCGGCTCATTGTGATCAAGTGGCATCAATAGCTGCTGTTATTGTATTGACCCATCTCATTTCCGACCTTCCTGTTTTGCTTAAACCTTCAGCCTTACCAAGCATGATGTCTTTCTCTAATGATCTCTCTCTTTGCATGATGTGTCCAAGGTATGAAAGTCAAAGTCTTGTCATCTGAGCTTCTAAAGAAAGCTTAGGTTTGATCTCCTCTAGTACTGACTGATTTGTTCTTCGGGGAGTCCATGGTATACACAGTATTCTTCACCAGCAGCACAATTCAAAGGCATCAATTTTCTTCCGATCTATCTTTTTCAATGTCCAACTTTCACATCCATATGACATTATTGAAAATACCATGGCTTGGACAAGTCAAATCTTAGTATGTAGAGAAACATCTTGGCTCTTAAGAATCTTTTCTAGGTTCTTCATAGCATTCTGCCAAGAGCAATGCGTTATCAGATTTTTTGACTGCTTATAGTTTTATTGACTTTTGTTCCAAGCAGGTTAAAGTTGTTCACTATTTCAATTTCTTCTCCATCAACAATGAGCTTACTGATTTTGCGAGTTGTCAGGATCTTTGTCTTTTTTATGTTAAGGCGCAGACCCATTTTAAGACTATGTTCCTTGATCTTAGGAATCCACACCTCAAAAAAAACAATTGAAAAGAGTGCTGCAGCAAATGCAATTCTATCTAATAAAGCACGCACTCCTAAAACACACTGAGGAAAAATATTTAAAAAAAAAAATACTTATTACCCTTTTATTCCATATGTTTAAAACAATATGCTTAGTACAAAAAAAATTACATAGCAATCACCATTATAAAACAAGTCTCTTGAACAACTTAGAATAAACTCCTAGATACAACCAGTAGGTAGGGTAATGGGATATCAAATCTTCAATAGATCTGCATTACTAAGATAACACCATTATCCACCATTATCACATGGGGCCCGATTCTATTCACGACGTAGATTTCCTTTGTATGTCTGGGCTAACCCGGATGTACAAAGGAGATTGCGATTCTGATCCCACGGGGCACGTCTAGCCCCGCGGAATCAGAATCACGAACAGCACCGTACGTGCAGGCCGGGACTGCTAACTGGCTAACTCAGCCAGGGCTTTTAAATGAAACTGTGGCGCCATGGTGTCCCATTGCCATGGCACCGCAGCTCCATTTAAAAGCCACGATTCCTGCCGCTGCCCCAAAAAATTAATTCCCCACAGCCCAACCCCCGATCCGACCTCCTAAGGCCAGGTTCAGGCTGCAGGGGATTAACTTTATCCCCCCCCCCCCCAGCCCCTTCTGCACCTCTAAACAAAAAAAAAAAACGTCCAGGGAGGTTATTCCATCCCGGGGCCAATTCGCCGGGCCTGGACGTACAGGGCCAACATTAGAATTGGCCTTGTACATCCAGGACCGGTGACCGCCGACTGCCCGCCCACTGTCCAACCCCGGGCCGCCTCTTCCACGCCCTCGACTAACTTACCCGCACAACCAGCGGGGAAGTTATTCGGGTGCCTGCAGCCGCACGAATAGCAGGGATGGACGTCCCATTGGGATGTCCATCCCCGCTATTCGTGGTTCGGAATAACTCCCATGTTAAACAAACTTCAAAAATACAGCATAAATGATAATCTTATTCAAATATCATCATTAGTAATTATTAAGCAGTTTTCAAACCATTTCAGACAGTTTTCAAACAGGTTACAGTTAATAGTTTTTAGAACAATTCACAAAAAATGACATGACTTATTTGCATGGCATAAATCGCATACAACAGATTTTTACCTTACAAAACCCATAGTTTATTTGTATAATATAAATCTCACATACCAATGATATCGAACAGGAGGTGTTCGCATTCATGATCTCACAGGAATATACAGGTTAAACCTCAACATAATTTTAAGGGGGGTGTTTACTAAACAGTGGAACATAAGGACATAAGATATGCCATACTGGGTCAGACCAAGGTCCATCAAGCCCAGTATCCTGTTTCCAACAATGGCCAATCTACGTCATACGTACCTAGCAGTGGAGTGGACTCTGTGCGATATCGGAGCTGTGGCCCATGGGGCCGCAGCTCCTATATCGCACAGTCCACTACTGCCATTTAGAAAACACCCCCCTAAAACACTCTTCATAATCTTCCAATTCTAGTCGTACTACTCCCTCTTTAAACAGCACAATATCCGGTGCATATGCTGGCACCATAAGCATTTCACTCCCTCTGGAGTTTCATCAGGGAAGAACCAGCACCTTAAATCTGTTAAGCAAAACCACAAAAATAGTCAAACTTCAGCAGGGACTACACTATATAGCTACCCAAGAAAACTATGAAGGCACTGAAATTCTACCAAAACATCTTCATGAAAAAAACAACCAGGCTTCCTTATTTAGATTTACCAACATCCCGAGTAGGCAGTTATCCATGTCAGGCACTTTTTTTAGCCGATGACAGTTCCAGCAAAACATGCCTCTGGTTACAAATTCACATCTAAAATGATTAGAAATGCCACATGTTAAATCCCCACATCAGAACTATGTTGATTAATACCTCTCAAGACAACACCATGTACCCACTCATCTGCAAAGCATAGAAACATACTCCCTACTCTATAACTAAAACAGATTCCTTCTATAACCACTTCTAAATGAAAAATAGCACAAGAAGCACCAAATCTAAAAAACATACTCACTGTAGCCGGACTCGACGTGCATTTCTTCACCAATCTCATCTAGTTATCCAGCCGGAATCATCTGAAACCAGCTCAGGCTTACTTGTTTTTAAAGAACTTAAAGACGCCGTGCTGACCCATTCCCAGCAAATTCACAAAGAACCCACTGCTTTCTACTAACAATCATCACAATGAGACAGGCAACCAATACCCAGCCTCTCACAAAGCCAACCTGCTTTTAACCAACAGTCCATCAGACAGCTTCTTATCATTATCTATTCAGGAAATACATGTGTATTCACCGAAGCTATCACCTACTGCACATAAATATTCCTCAACTGAGGGCTTTTCAATAATTAAACAAAGTTATTTGATCATGATGATCTCTCTAAGGATTGTATAGAATTTATTTTGAGGCTGGCTCAGCTGGTATTACAAGAATATTGTTTTCAATTTGAAAATTTGTTATATAAGCAGATTTCCGGGATCGCAGTGGGGGCCACGGTGGGCCTATCAGTCGCCAGTTTTTATATGGCGGACTGGGAGGAGCGATGGCTTACGCATTCAGTCTTTAAAAATAAAATTGCACTGTAGTGTCAATATATAGACGTGTTTTTGCTATGGTGTGGGAATGGTGAAGAGTTACAAGATTTTTTTTGAATGGGTTAATGGGTGTGGTCCCCATATCCAAATTTCTATTGTGTCCAATGCTAGACATATTTCATTTTTGGGTGTTTTAATTAAAAAGGAAAATAATAAACTGGTTACAACTGTTTATCGTAAACCCACAGATTGTAATACATATCTTCACTATTCGAGTAATCATCCTGTATTTTTAAAAAATAGCCTTCCCTTTTCACGAGTTCATTCATTTTGGTTGGAACTGTACAATGCTGAAAGAATGTCATAAACAGGTGAAAACTCTGGTGGCTGATTTTCAAGCAAGGGTGTCTCCTAAGTCAGTGATTAAAAAAGCCTATCGGAGGGCAACATGCAATTATTGGAAATGGCTACTGCTTGTACTTATTTGATTGTCAATTCTGATGATGTACAATATGTTCAATTTATTACTACTTTTCCCCCATTGGGCTATCAAATTAAAAAGAGTGTTTGCAGACCTATGGATGTTCTTAGGATAGTTCCTGGGCTCCAGAACAGTCGTGCTCATTTTGTTTTTTCTCAAGGGCAGAATTTAAAGGACTTTGTTAGCCCTACTCGCCCTTGGAGTGTTCTTCTGGGAGTGTTCTTCTGGGAGATTATGCGGAAATTGTTTGGTATGTTCTATACAGTATGTTGCGCCTGAATTTTTGTAACATGGTAGGTGCTATAAACCGCTTTGATTTCAGAAAGGCAGTATATAAGTGCACATAAATAAATAAAAATAAAATATAAATTGCGATTTTCTATGAATTGCAATTCCTCCTAAATAGTATATGGTATTTTTTGTCCTTGCAATTTGTTATATGTTGGAAAGATGGTTCGTCCATTTCGGATTTGTTTATTGGAACATAAGAGTAGATTAAATTGTGAAGTCTTGGAAGCCCCTTTGGTGAAACACTGTAAGCTTTATGGTCATCATTTTTCAGATCTGCCCTGTTTCTGTATTGCTCATATTCCCCCCAGTGATGGGAGACTGTACAAGGGATCAGCAGTGATGATTGGTTAGTGGACAGGAGTGGGTTTTTTTTTTAATTTGCTGATATTGCGTCAGTGCGGTGTCCTTAGGGTCTTTAAAAACAAGTAAGCCTGAGCTGGTTTCAGGTGATTCCGGCTGGATAACTAGATGAGATTGGTGAAGAAACGCATGTCGGGTCCGGCTACAGTGAGTATGGTTTTTAGATTTGGTGCTTCTTGTGCTATTTTTCATTTAGAAGTGGTTATAGAAGGAATCTGTTTTAGTTATAGAGTAGGGAGTATGCTTCTATGCTTTGCAGATGAGTGGGTACATGGTGTTGTCTTGAGAGGTATTAATCAACGTAGCTCTGATGTGGGGATTTAACATGTGGCATTTCTAATCATTTTAGATATGAATTTGTAACCCGAGGCATGCTTTGCTGGAACTCATTGGCTAAAAAAGTGCCTGACATGGATAACTGCCTACTCGGGATGTTGGTAAATCTAAATAAAGAGGTCTGGTTGTTTTTTTCATGAGGATGTTCTGGTAGAATTTCAATGCCTTCATAGCTTTCTTGGGTAGTTATATAGCGTAGTCCCTGCTGAAGTTTCACTATTTTTGTGGTTTCCCCGATAGATTTAAGGTGCTGGTTCTTCCCTGATGAAACTCCTGAGGGACTGAAACACTTATGGTGCCAATATATGTGTCGGATATTGAAGATATGGTTTATGGTTTATTAAGAATTTGATATACCGCCTTTCAGTAACATCAAAGCAGTGTACAATACAAATATTATTTAAAAGAAGAAAGGAAAGCATTAGAAAAGAGAGAGTTGGAAGAAATAAAAGAGGAGAGAAGCCTAAAGAGATTATGTAGTAGTAGGAATATCGAAAGCAGTGGAAAATAAGTGTGTTTTCAAAGAAGCCTTAAATTTCATGAATAAAGGTTCTAACCAAAGACAGTATTCTGAAGACTGGTCGAACTGTTTAAAATGGGGCTAGTGAAGATTTGAATTGGAAGATTAAATTTATGTTGGGGTTTAACCTGTATATTCCTGTGAGATTGTGAATATGAACACCTCCTGTTAGATATCAATAGCATGTGAAATTTATATTATATAAATAAACTATGGGGTAGGTTTTGTTCCCCGAATAGCAAGGATGTACGTCCGGTTTGGACCTTCAACTCCCCCTATTCGCAAGGACCGTATTCCAATCTGTCAGTTCCCTGTACGTACAGAGGCTTTATGTGGGGAGCCGTGGATGGGGGTGGGAGGGGCGGACCTGAGGCAGAAAGGGGACAGAGTGGGGGCAGGCTGAAGTGGCCAGACATACAGAGGATATTCGGGTCGGCCCTCTGTACGTCCAGCGGCCTCGATTTGTACGCCTGACTTTTTCCATCTCGAAGGTGGAATAAGTGCAGGGCGCCTGTACAATGGGAGCATGCTGCCCCCCCCCCAATACAATGGGGCTGCTGCAGGAGATCCCCCACCTCCTGATCTCAACCCTGCCTGCCCCCACTGAGGGTCGGGCAATGGAGAAAAGGTATGTTTGATACGGGTGGCATTTGGGCTCTCAGGCTGGACGTGCTGATGCAATGGTGATGGGATGCCAAGGCACTGGCACACCAGCCGGAGCCTTGAGTGGTGGGGACGAATAGGCACGTGGACATATTCCGGCTCAGAATGCTGTGCACACCAGCCAGAGCCTTGAGTGGTGGGGACGAATAGGCACGTGGACATATTCCGGCTCAGAATGCTGTGCACACCAGCCGGAGCCTTGAGTGGTGGGGACGAATAGGCACGTGGACATATTCCGGCTCAGAATGCTGGGCACACCAGCCGGAGCCTTGAGTGGTGGGGACGAATAGGCACGTGGACATATTCTGGCTCAGAATGCTGTGCACACCAGGCCGTTCAAGTGCCCTGATTCTGCAACCGCGGGAACGTATAGCTCCTGCAGTTGCAGAATCAGGTCCAAATTGGCACCGTACATTTTCTGCACATCCAGATGGCCCGGATGTGCAGACATCTGAATCGACCTCTATGGGTTTTGTAAGGTAAAAATTTGTTATATGCGATTTATGCCGTATAAATAAGTCATATGTCGTTTTTTTATGAAGCGTTCTAAAGACTATTATCTTTAACCTGTTTTGGAAACTGTCTGAAATGGTTTGAAAACTGCTTAGTAATCACTAATGATATTTGAATAAGATTGTCATTTATGCTGTATTTTGAAGTTTATTTAACATCTGATAAGGGTGGATAATGGTGTTATCTAAGTAATGCAGATTAGTAGTTCTCTCATCCATCTCAGGATGGGGAGAATTATGCCAGTATTGTACAAGAGTTCTGCCAAATTAGAGCCTGTTGTTAAATAGCTGCAGGACTGCACAGGTATGCTCCTGCGTGTCTGACAGGAGCAGTGATTTTAGAAAGCTTCACTTAGGAAAAAGAGTTGTGGAAATCCCCCCCCCCCCCCACTTAGATATAAGATTAGCCACATAAAATTGCTGCATCGGTACAGAGGCATACTGGCGCAGCACTACAAATCCGTCCATCCTGGCTGCCCTGATCGGATATGTCCCCCACAAAATCATCCCAATCTCCCCTCCCACCCCTATGAGGCATAACTCCAGTCCCCCTCCCACCCTGCAAAGCATCACATCAAGCCCTTTCTCCCCCCAAAGGCCCACTCAACCAAAAAGTAAAAAATTGACTTCCCCGTGAAAGCCCTCCTTATTTTCTCGGCTCCCCTCCCAATGAACAACCCTGCACCTACTGGGACATTGGTCATCAGTTCTGCATAGGGTCGCTCTTCTACTGATGACATCTAGTAGTAATCTCATGGTACTTGCAGGGCCGCTTTTATCTATGGGCAAATGGGGCAGCTGCCTCGGGCCCCTGCACAAGGGGACCCAGTGCCCCAATGCCCATGTGTAACAGCGATCTTGTTGTCGCTCCTCTCCAGGACTTGCAGCGGCGGCAACACATAAGAAAGGCACTGTGGCACCGGAGTCACCTTCTTTACCGGCGTTGCGGTGCCATTTGCGTTTCTGCTTTTGCCCTTCTATCCCCCCTCTCTGATTGGGTGGAAGCAGGGATGCCACCGCGGTGCTGGAAAAGAAGGTAACTCCGGCACCACGGTGCCTTTCTTATGTGTTGTTGCTGCTGCATGGTCTGGAGAGGGGCAGCTGCCGCAGCGGTGAGAGGGAGGGCATCACCGTCAGATGAGGGGGGCACATGGATAAAGGGTGGGGGGCACTGATGGAAACGTTTGCCTCAGGCCTCATAAGGAGTTGAAGTGGCCCTGGGCACTGGCCTTCAGGGGAAGGAGGGACTCAATGTGATGCCTCTAGGTGTGGGAAGGGAGATTGGGGTGATGCCATACCTTGTCATGGGCAGCTGGAGAGGTGGCCCCGACATCAGCATTTACATCTGCCCTTCTTTATGTCTGAGAGTAGATTAAGTGCCACCATCCACATTTCTTTTCACAGAAGTGGATGCCTTTTATAAAATCGGGAATCCACGTCTGCATGGTGGACCGTTCCCACACCATTCCCACTCTCCAGCTCCACCACTACCCCTGGCTCTGGAGTCTTGGTGAGCATTCCCAAAACGTATGATTTAAAATGGCACAGAGATGTGAATATCTCAGTGCTGCTTTTTGGATATGGAATGCTTTTAAAATAATCCCCTTAGTGGGTAAATTTATAATGGGCGGCTAGATTTACGCATGTTTTCACACATAGATTTCATGCCTATTTTATAAAGTAAGGTATATGCATATTTTATAAGAAAGGGGTGTAAGTTGTCAAAAATGTACCTAAATGTAAGCCGCAAGCACTTATGCCAGCCTTATGGCTGTTGTAAATTCCTGTGGCTAGATTTTTCAAGAATGCACATAAATTATATTATTTTATAATTTATGCAAGTAACTTTGAACATCGTCCATGCTTTGCCCAAATTATGTCCTTATACACATCCAAAATGATTTGTCTGATGTGCATACATTCAGAATAGCGACTGCATCACATGTGTGTCTAAATGGTTACTTAGGTTCATATACCTAAAATACCTAGAATTATGCATGGAAACACACATGCAAACTGTAAAATGACCCCCACTAACTGGGTTATTTTGAGCCATGAATATCGGGGATGGACGTCCATCCTCTCTATTCGGCCCCCTCTACACCCCCAACTAACCTCCCCATACGAACAAGGTGTGGAGGAGGAGTTAGGGTGGTCAGTGGGTGGTCCAGGGCCCCGGACGTACAGGGCCGATTCTAACATCGGCCTTGTATGTCCAAGGCTGGCAAACTGGACGGAGACATATTCCACCTTGGAGGTAGAATAAGTTCCCCTAGATGTCGGGGGATGGGAGCTCCAGCCATGGAAGAAAGTTGAGGTGTGTGCATGGGACTCCCCACAGCCCGACCCTGGCCGTGGGAGGCCAGATAGGGGGTCGGGCTGCGGGGAAAGGAGACAGTCATCGATGGCCAGGGATCGCGGCTCCTGAATGGGCCTTGACTGAGTTAGCTGGGCAGGGGCCTGTATATGCAGGCTGATGGGAATTGGGTCCCAGCCTGCACGTACAAACCTAGTCACGATTCTGATCCCAAGGGGGCTAGACGTGCCCCAAGGGATCAGAATCGCATCTACCCCCTGTGCGTCCAATTCCAATCGGGTGTACAGGGGCCTGGACATCCTGAATGGAATGACCCCCTAAATGTATAAATCCCCTGTTCATGGATAATGCCACCGAAAATCTCTCTAAATGCCATGGCACTACCCAGGTAGTATCATGGCAATGGTGGAGTGAAGACATTCCAGATAACTATACATATAGCAGTGATATTCAGCCACTATGCACTTAGCTAAATGGTTTAATTTAGGCCTGCACAATGCAGACCTAACTTAAACCACTTAACTATACATGTGGAGAGCAATTTTATAAAGTCTCACGTAGTTAACATGCATTTTTCTGCATATATTTCATGCCAAATTTATTTATTTATTGTTTATTGAAATTTTACAGCATACAAGATGCAACAAACACATGGCAAAAGAAAAAAAGTTCAAACATTCGATAATCAAAAGAATAAATGCTTCCTAGCCCACATTACAGAGAGAGAGTCCTACTCTGCCTGGATAGACATAAGTTTATCTATTCCCTAGAAAAAACACCCCACATACTAGTAACAATAAGGGAGAAAAAGAAAAAATATAGACGAAACAGAAGAATGTCAGGACTAAAATGGATGAAGGTCACTTATGTTTAAGGAAATTGTCCAATTTGATAGGGTCTGTTAATATGTAACTAAGGCACTGGTAAAGAACCAAACATTTGCAGGGGAAACGCAAGAAGAATAGTGTCCCCAAAGCCAAAGCATGAGGCTTCAACTGAAGTAACCTCCTTCTTCACAAAAGTGTAGACCTAGCTACCTCAGGAAAGATCATAATTGTCTGACCACAGAACAGAAAGTCTTTCTTGGAAGAGGAATTCTTCATTATTCTTCATTAGGGAGGTGTGGTCTAGTGGTTAGGAAAGGTACTCCAGGCCAGAGGGCTCAGGGTTCAAGTCCCAACTGGGGACAGCAATCTCAGGCCAGAAGGACAGGAATTTCTAGTCCTATAGGCACTCCTTGTGGTCTTGGGCAAGCCACTTAACCCTCCAATGCCCATACTCCCTGTAAGTATTAGCATATGTGTCTCATATCCCCTTGTGTTAAATGTATCCCCCAATTGACTGCTTTGACCTGGTGAAAAGTGGGATATAAATACAGCAAAATAAATAAATTATTATTGATTTGTCTGCATATAGAGAAAGAGTAACAATCAATGTACCTCTAGATCAGTGCTTCTAAACCTTGTTTATTTTGTGGCACACTTTTAGGTTTGTTTGGTCCTTGGGGCACACAAACCAAATTGTGGCCAGTGCAAAGGTTTTAGGCGCCCTAGGCAAAACTTTAGTCTTGCACCCCTCGCAATTAGCTTTTAGATCCCTAGCACCCCACCCCAAGATTTTGATTATCAAATTCAATTGTAATCATTTCAACATCATCTCTCCCAGAACAATCCCATAGAAATGCATATTTTGACATCACACTTTTTGATATTAAACTTTGTTTTGTAAATATATGTATGAGGGAGATTTAACAAAGCTACTTACAAGGGATAATGGACTATGTACATATCACCCAATCTTCCTCCAGGTAAAAGCACACATTGATGACTGTTTGTGTGACTTCTAGGACCTATTGCTTTGCTTTGACTATAGCTGCTGTCCTAGGCAACTGCCTAGTTTGCCTAGTAGTTGGGTCAGTCTCTCACACCAGCAGAAGGAGAGCAGCATTTTTAGCCCGTGGGTGTCTCCTTCTGCTGGATTCAGTCTCACTTCTGAACATATGAGGCCAGTTTGATTGCGTTAGCTAATCTGATGTTTCTCTGGTGTATAACTAAGGGGCATGTTTGCTAAAGGTTAGTGCACATTAATGAAGTTAACATGTGTTACCACTGGCTTAGGGGTAGATGACATCACTGACTGTGTATGACTTTTTCCTTTCCTCTTCCAGGGTCCCTTTCGCATCCTCAAGCAAACTGCCAGTATGTGCTGGCACTGAAGGGGCACCAAGGGGTGAACCCTTTTGGTCGCATGCCCCCTTGGGCATGCGCACCACAGGCTGTGTGTCCATGGGCCGCAGACAGCTACAAAAGCTTTTAAAGGTCCTGGTATTGCTGTAATGACATCAGCGACAGGGCATATTTTACCGCCCAGTTCAGATTCCCGGCAAACTCTCTTTTGCAGTTCTGCCAGCAATATTCCTTGGGTCCAGCAGCAAAGCCGTTCTCTAGGTAGGAAGGGGACACTGCTCCTCTCTCCTTCATGCCAAATTTATAAAGTAAAGAGGATGTGCATGTTCTAAAATAGGGGCGAAAGTGATTAAACAAAAAAACCTTAAATCTAGATGCAACCATTTACACCAATCCTATGGCTGGGGTAAATGCCCACAGCTATATTTCTCAAGAACTTGCATAAATGATAACATTGTATCATTTACATGCATTCTTGTGCTCTCCATCCAGGCTTGCCACCATTGGCCTTATGCACATACTTTAGAATAGTAACCAGCTGCGGCTTCAAGATGTCGGGCATTCACGAAGGCCAGCAGCTGGGATGGCTCAAAAAACCCCCATAAGAAACAGAACGATATTTTACCAAACATTTACATGGGTGTTTAAGAAAAAAGAGTGCACACAGCTGCAGGACTCCAGGACATAAGAGAAGAAATTCTTTATGCTTCCGCTGCTTATCCCTAGATAAATCTAGATAGATACGAACAGACAACCCTTTAAACATTAAAGGGGTCATTACGAGGTCCGAATAGCGTGGAAGGATGTCCCTTTGGGACGTCTATTCCCGCTATTCGGCCCCTCTGCCAACCCCAACTAACTTCCCTGCACGTCGTACGGGGAGGTTAGACGAGGCAGAAAAGGGGCATTGTGGGGGCGGAGTTATGGCAGGCATTCCAAAGTCGGCCCTCTATGTCCGCGGCTGGCTGCCTGTATGGGGAACTTATTCCACTCCTGAAGTGGAATACATTCCCCTAGTCGGATAGATCTGGCAAGCAAAGGTGGGAGGGGGCAGAGGAGATTACCCGCAGCCTGACCCTGGCCTTGGGAGGCCAGATCAGGGGTCAGGCTGCGGGGAATGGATCTTCTTGTCTGGTGGCTGGGGATCACGGCTCCCAAATGGAGCCGTGGTGCCATAGCAACCGAACGCCATGGTGCCGCGGCTCCATTCAGGAGCCCTGATGAGTTAGCCGGGCAAGGCCTGTACATGTAGGCCGACTGGAATTGGAGTCCCGGCCTGCATGTACAGGCCTGGACATGATTCTGATCCCATGGGGCTAGTCATGTCCCACTGGATCAGAATCCCATCTAACTCTGTCCATCCGGTTCTGACCGGGCACACAGAGGGCTGGGACATCCAGGACTGAATCAGGCCCTAAGTGTTTTTTTCGGAAAAACATTCTAAGCATCCATTCTCTATCTAGCAACAGCACAAATATAACTACCAATGTGGAAGGCTCTACAAGATCTCCCTGCGAGCCTTCCTATATGGCAGAAGCATCCAAACTATCAGCTGGTTGAGACCCCACTATAACATTAGAAGGATGCTTCTTCCCAAGTGGAAGATAAAATAGCTTCTCCACTGGAGGATGAGACTCTACAAGAACGTCCAGAATCTCAGACAAATAATTTTTAAACGTGTCCCAGGCAGACACAGTTCTATCTCAAGGAAAGTTAATCAACCTCAAGTTACAAGCACGGGATAAGTTCTCCAATTTTTCTATCTGGATGTTCAAAGCAGTAGCATTCTTCAAGTGCATTTCTGATCATAGATCCAAGGTGCTTAAAAGAGATTTCATATCAGCACAGTCAGATTGCAAAGCTGTAACCTTATTAGTGTTTAATTCAATGGCACTGGAATTCTGCTGCACCTTGGTAGATAGCACCAAAACCTGAGAAACCATTGTCTCTCCCACAGATACAATCGCCAGCCATATTGACTCAAGCGTGAAATTGGCTGGTTGTGTCAGGGTAAAAGTTTCCAGGATTGCAGCGGTGGTGAGCTCTCCCTCCATCAGAACGCCGCTTGTCCCGCCGCCGCTTCCAGCAAATCCACCTGATGCCTGGCCTCCAACAGAAGCCGCTGAAGCCGCTGCACATAGATGCTGCTGCTGTTGCTCTTCTGGTATGTGGTGCTACCGCACTTCCCGAACCAGGGTCCGGCCCTCTCTCACAGGCTAATCCACTCCCTGTCGGAAGGGAAGGCTGAAATGGACCTCTGGCAAGTGCTGGACGTGTGCAGACAATCTTTATTTATTTATTTATTTAATTTATTTATTTAACCAGTTTTGTATACCACCTTATCCTTCAATCAAAGTCCGGGGAAGGAAGCTGACCAAACTGAAGCAGATGATGAGCTCTCCAGCTCCAAACAATCCGCAGCCAAGTACCCTTCCCCCATTCTCACAGGACCCTGTGCAAGCTAAACAAGAAAAAATTCCAAAGGACTGGATACTCCAGGCAACGGCGAAGAGGTAGGGGGGGCATCGAGGGGCTTTGCCTCCGCTTTAACCTTCCGCTTTTTCCCCATTTTTCAAACAGCCTGCACACTTAGCCTGAGCACTGCCATCTTGGCTCCTCCCCATTCCATATACATATTTTTTAAATGCGATGGATGGTGCTTGTTGCTGGGTCGGAATATTGATCCATTTATGCATACCGTATCTATTACCTCCTTTATGAAATATATTGATCCCTTTCCTTTTTCCCTTTTTCTATCCATCTGTACAGAGATATTTGTTTCCTAAATGCTTCCTTTTATTAGTAGCCAATATTTCTCCACAGCCTTTTGATCTTGGATTCCCAATAGGACCTTCTGAACCTTACCACTCAGATTAGAAATAGCCTGATGGACTACTACTACTACTACTACTTAGCATTTTTATAGCGCTACCAGACATACGCAGCACTGTACAAAATATGTAAGACAGTCCCTGCTCATCAGAGCTTCCAATCTAATCAAGATAAACACAGAAGGCGTAAACAGGGGTAAAACCAGGGAAGCCAAGACTGAAATCCTGCTTCCAAAGGGATAAACCTGAAATTGAGAAAACCTGATTGCAGGTTTCTGGTAACTGATTAAGTTCCAGTAAAGGGATACAAAGAAGTATTTTTCCAGAAGAAATCAACGAGTGTGTTGACTAATATTATGCCAGTTCCTTCTTTCAAAATTTGTGGCTTTCTCTTTTTTCACTTTATCTTTATCTTTACCTTTATTTAAAATTTGATAGACCGCTTTCCATCGAGATATAAAGCGGTGTACAATAAAAGGCTGGCAGTGCACGGATAAAAAGAAAAGAACGCCAAAATAAGACAGGAAAGTAAGAATATAAAAGTATAAATAGATAAAAAAGGATAGTACATAACAAGGACAAAAAAAAAACAAAGGGCCAGTCAGTTAAAAACATAGGTTACTAAAAACATAAAAATTACAACCAAAGTAATAGGCCCCTACTAAAAAGGACAAAACAAAATAGAATGAATCATTCTGAATTTTACACCCCAGAGGCAACAGAAAGTCAATGAAGTGCTTCCAGCATTGTTGGGATCTGATCATTGAGATGACTGCCCATAATGTAGCCTGCAGCATTTTGAGCCAATTGCAAAGCCTGAGTTAAGAAATTTGATAGACTTAAATAAATAATATCACAATCATCTATTCTAGACCAATTAACAAATTCAAATTGAAGTTGGCCATCCTGAAGACTAGGGCCCTACTCTTATTATAGTTCAGATCTGAGTTTGGATCACACCGCACAATGATCTGTAAATTGTCCCTTGGGGCAGTTTCTTCAAATAGGTTAGTTTTGCGCATACAATGACAGTCATGAGCCTCACTTCTAAGCCAGGACATGGGGAGTATGATCTCAGTCTCTCTAATTTATTACTAATGCTCAGCGTAGTACTTGCACCGTGCCAAAGAGAGCTTCCTTCTGGAGTTCGTAAGATGTAACATGTTATGGGTAGTTTGTCAAGATGTGCTTGAAAATTCTTCTGTATTGACTCCCAATATGATGGAAAATATTTCTGTATCTTTCTGCCACATTTTCTTGGTACTTCAGAATCTTTTGCCTCTCCACTCGATTCACAGAATAATCACTTAAAACCATCACCTCTATTATCAATGCCGTTCTGGTGTATTTCTGCTTTACCACTATACTGGGTCTCATCGCATCCAGTTTCTTATCCATTGGAATGGAAATTTTTCCAGGTGATCATAGCCTCTTCATTCTCTGTAATTCTCTTAGGGTCATGATCCCAGTGCTTTTCGGGCACAGTGGTGTTGTAGTGTTTAAAGAGTTTCCAGTGGATGTGGTGCGCTACTTTATTATGTCTTTCTGTATAGAAATTTTCCGCTATCAGAACTTCACAGCCAGCTATGAGGTGAGTCACTTTTTTGAGGTTTTTCTTACAGATTCAACATATGTCGGTGTTGCCAGTTTTTTTCAGTGCTTGCTGTAAACCATCTCATCTGTAATCCACTGTTCTGGGCTACAACTATCAATCTCTCATCCTTTAGATTCAGTTCACCTCTCCTTAACATTTCATGCATCCATTCTTGATTGACAAAAGGTTCCTGGAATAACACTTTGTATTTCCCATTGTGTTTGTGCATTTGCCACTTGTTGTTCCTCATTGGCTGATCTAATTCTTTGAAGTGTGTGGAGGAGTGGCCTAGTGGTTAGAACAATGGGCCTGATAACCAAAGAAACCAGGGTTGAAATCCAACTCTGTTCCCTGTAACCATGGGCAAGTCACTTAATTCTCCATTGCTCTAAGTACAAATTTAGATTGTAAGCCTTTTGGGAACAGAGAAATACCTACTGTACCAGATTCTAACTTACCTTGAGCTACTGGAAAAGCATGAGCTAAATACTAAATAAATAATATTATAAAAGGCTTTGTTGAAATCTAAGTAGATTACATCCAGTGCATTGCCTCAATCTAATTCTCTGGCCCCTTGGTCAAAGAAATCACATTAGATTTGATTGACAGGATCTTTCTTTTGGAGTGGAGGAGTAGCCTAGTGATTAGAGCAGTGAACGTGATAACCAAAGAGACCAGCTTTCAAATCCTACTCTACTCCCTGTGGCCTTGGGTAAGTCAATTAATGCTCCATTGCTTCAGGTACAAATTTAGATTGCAAGCCTTCTGGAAATAGGGAAATACCTACTGTACCTGATTCTAACTCACCTCCATGGTGCAGGACTCAGAATGCATGCTGAGCTCCAGAGTCTCAATGAATGGATGAGATGATGATGCAAGGAAGAGGGTTTTGGATTTGTTAGGAACTGGGCAGCATTCTGAGTAAGGAAGGGGCTTTTCTAAAAAGGATAGGCTCCACCTTAACCAGGGTGGAACCAGGCTGCTGGCATTAACCCTTAAAAAGAAAGAGCAGCTTTTAATCTACTTAATACTGGAAAGCCGACTGTTGTCCAAGAGCGCATGGTGCCGACGGATGTATTCTTGAAGGATACTAGCAAAAGAGGCAAGTTAGAGCATCCTGATAGGGAGATTCCAATAAAGATAGAAGTAACCCAGATGCCTTTAAGTACAGAGCAGACAGAGCTGAAAGATTCCAAATTACCTCGCAAACTGATAATCAGATGGCCAATATGAATAAAACACAACCACAAAAATGCCTGTATGCAAATGCTAGAAGTCTAAAAAATAAGATGGGAGAACTACAATATATAGCACTAAATGAAAGATGAGATATAACTGGCATTCTCCAGGAGCAAGCAGGAAGTCAATCCTCACTTATGGGTGACTTCGGCACTGACGGAGCCCCTGAGGAGCAATTCCCCAGCTTTCAAAGAAAGCCTTTGGGATTGCTGCCACGCATGTGTGGTCCTCTTCCCGCCCAAGGGTGCCACCTTGTTCAGTCTCCCTTTTTCCGCGGAGCCCGTCAGATGCACGTCCTCGTCCCTTGAAAAAAGTTTTTATTTTTTGGAATGACAGGCCTCTTTTTTTTCTGCTTGCACTGGTCCTCTACCTGTCTCCCCTGCTCTACATTTTTAGAGCAATAGGGGATAGTTTTCTTCTTTTCTTTTTTGTTGCGGGCTTCAAGCCCTTTGTTCTCCTCTAACTGCTGGCCACATGGGTCTTTGACCTCGCAGGGGCCATTTGTGCCCCCATGGCCACTGGTTTCAAAAAATGAGATAGATGCTCTAAGAACATGTCGCTTACATGACTGTTGTCTGCGGTGCCTCGGAGCCAACCATGATCCGGAGCTCTGTTCACTTTGCAAGAAAATGTCCTCTAAGGCCCTGCTCAGGCGTAAGCAGAAGTCCGAAGACATTTTCTGAAAGGCTTCTTCAGAATCCCCGGTGGCATCCTCGGTCGTCTCTCCCCTGGTGGGGTCCCCTCCTGCGGCACCGCGCTCTTGGCAGCACTCCAACCAAGGATCCTCTGAGGTGGCGTTCCCGAGAGTCGGACAGGGAGCAGCCCCGCAAGGTACACCGCACGGAAGCGGAGGCCTCCAGCGAAGACTCCCAGTCTCTTGAGGGCTGTCCTGGTGAGCACCCCCTCTCCTCCTCAACGCCCGACCCGGTGACCTCGGGATCAGCATCGCAGGACCCCACGCCCGCATGGGAGTCCCACATGCTGGCACTGAAATGCAGCGTTTCTGCATTCATTGCTTCCCAGCAGGTGCTCACGGCCAGCTTTTCTGACTCGTGCCCAGAGACCATGGGTCCCTCGCGTGGGACACCGAAATCCATCCAGGAAACCCCCGAGAGCCGCGGGCCTCATGAGGGTCCTCAACATCGGTCTCACTTGCCCTCCTGTTCCTCGGAGGCGAGATCCTCCAGGGTCTCTGGCTCCAAGCGGGCACCGGCCACTGGCCAGGGCAATATGCCCGGCTCAGACTCCTCAACCAATTTCTCAGAGTGGGAGTCTGATGGGTACACCTCCCCGGAGACCCGTACCCACCGGGATCTTCCATCAGACCCCTCCCCGCCCGTGTTCCAGCGGCGCTCGCCACTCGAGGACACCTCTTTCCTGGTGTTCGTTCAGGACATGGCACAGGCCCTTAACCTGACCACTCAGGCCAAGGAAGATCCTCGTGTTGAAGAACTCTATATTCTTCAGTACAAATCCCCACCCAGGGAATCCCTCACTGTTCCCTCCTATTCTATCTCGGCTGCTGCTCCGCATGTGGGAGGCCCCCTCCTTGGTCCCCATCATGAGCAAGCGCCTTGACACGATGTACAAGGTACAATGTGGGCCGGGTTTCAGGAAGACCTAACTACCCCACACCTCTATGGTGGTGGAGTTGGCCATGAGGAAGCAAAAGAGCCCAAAATTGCACTCGTCAATACCGCCTGGCCGAGAGTCGAGAGCCCTTGATGCCCTGGGCCGCAATGCCTACCAAGGCTCCATGCTTTCTTATCACATTCAAGCATACCAACTGTATATAGGTATGTTCTTACGCGATCTAGCCTAGGAGCTCGGAGGGTTGTCCGCGGGCCTCGAGGGTGAGCCCCTCAACAGATTCGACACCCTGCTGAAATCCATGGCAGACTGCTCTAAATACCTCTCCCGAGCCGTCTACGATGGGCTTGAGTCATCGGCTCGGGTGCCGGCTGGGGGCATTGGGGCCTACCACCAGGCATGGCTCCAATCCTCGGATTTGAAGCAATGAGTGCAGGAGGAACTCCTGGATGTGCCCTGCCTCAGCAAGCAGCTCTTTGGCAAGCCAATGGAGGATAACGCCGCAGAGATAGAGACGGAGTTCGTCACCAGAACCTGTCTCTCATGCAAAACCTCCACTCTGCCCTGAAAGAAACAACCGGCCAAGAAGCCCTTCTTTCCTCGGAAGAGCCTTCAGTACCAAGGCTATCCACCATACCCGGCTAACCCCATGCCGACCAGTCCGGCAAAGGGTAAGTCCAGCCAGGGGCATTATAAGCTGAAAGGGCTGAAAGCCCAAACTCCGGCTCCTCCACAACCCGCTTAGGGGTTTTGACGTCATCGGCATAGCCTCTCGCCCTCCAGCAACACAGCAACCAGTGGGGGGACGCCTTTCCCATTTCGCCCCGTCATGGGCCTTCATCACCTCGGACACCTGGGTTCTCCAGGTCATCCATGACAGCTGTTGCCTTCACTTCGACAGGCTTCCACCTCCCTTCTCCACGGCGGAGCCTCCTTGACTCCCCACGCACCAGCTTCTACTGCAGCAGGAATTACACTCTCTCCTTGCCCAACGAGCAGTTGAGAAGGTCCCCTCTCACCTGCGAGGTCGGGGCTTCTATTCCCGGTACTTCCTCATCCCGAAAAAGATGGGGGGTCTGTGGCCTATTCTCAACCTCCGCAAGTTGAACAAGTTCTTGGTGCGGGAGAAATTCAAGATGTTATCCCTTGGCGTTCTGATGCCCTTCCTCCAGCAGAGCAACTGACTATGCTCCTTGGATCTAAAGGACACTTACACCCACATCTTAATCCACCCACAGCACAGGCAGTATCTACGCTTCAAGGTGCAGGGAGAGCACTTCCAGTACAGGGTGCTCCCCTTTGGCCTTGTGTCTGCCCTGCGAGTCTTTACAAAGTGCCTCATTGTGGTCGCCACCCGTCTCCAGTGTCAGGGCATGCCAATCTTTTCCTACCTTGACAACTGGCTCATCACGGGCTCCTCGGTCGAGGAAGCCCACCGAGCAATGTCACACACCATCCTTCTGCTGGAGACCTTGGGGTTCTTGGTCAACTACCCAAAGTCTCACCTCGAGCCGGTACAGGCACTCGAGTTTATTGGGGCGCACTTCGATACTCAACTGGGGACCACCTTCTTACCAGCGGATCGCACCAACCGCCTCCAAGCTCTGGCGGGCCGCATTCAAAGCACCCCCCATGTCACCACTCGGACCATGCTACGCCTCCTGGGCTACATGGCCTCTACCGTGCATGCGGTCCCCCACGCCCACCTGCATATGCAGACAGCTCAGTGGTGTCTCAGTGCCCAATGGAGCCAGTCCCTCGGTCACCTCAGGGACCCCATCAGAATCCTTCCCGACCTCCGTTTGTCCCTGAGCTGGTGTCAAAACCCCCGCAAACTCCTGTGGGGATTGCCCTTCCAGGCCCCATGGCACGATGCGGTGCTGATGACAGATGCTTCCCTGTTAGGGTGGAGAGCCCACTGTGGACCGCTATGCACACAGGGGCAGTGGTTGCCCAAGGAGTCTCAGCAGCAGATAAACTTGCTCGAACTCCGGGCGATCTGGTGGTCCCTGAGGTCCTTAAAGGACCACCTCAGAGGGAGGTTGGTTCTCATGCAGACCGACAACCATTTGGCGATGTTCTACATCAACAAGGAGGGAGGCACGGGATCACACTCCCTCTGCCGGGAAGTGGTCCTCATCTGCTCTTTGGCTGTCTGTCGGAAGATGTCCTCAAGGCAACCTACCTTCCGGGTCAGGAAAATGTCCTGGCGGACTGACTCAGCATAATTCTTTGCCCCCACAATGGTGGCTGAATCCAGGAGTAGCAGGCTGGCTGTTTCTCTGCTGGGGGACACCGGCAATAGACCTCTTCGCCAGTCCCCGGAACATGCAGCTTCCCCGCTTTTGTGGATCGGTACTGCACCCAAGCAAGGAGAGCCCCGATGCATTCCTTTTGGACTGGTCATCCAGCATGCTCTATGCATTCCCTCCCTTCCCTCTCATTGCGAGGACCCTTTTCAAGGCTTAGCGGGATCGGGCATCGTTGATCCTCATAGCCCCCTTGTGGCCTTGCCAACCATGGTTCCCACTCCTGCTCCAGCTGTCAATGGAGCCTCCTGTTCCCTTTGGCTCTGTTCCAGGTTGGCTGACACAGGAAGAGAGGCGGGTGCAACACCCGAATCTAACCTCCTTATCCATCATGGCCTGGCAGCTGAACGGGTCTCCCTAGCCTCGAGCCTACACCTTCAAGTGGAGACGCAACTTGGTCTGGTGCTCGGAGCTCCAGATTGACCCCTTCTTATGCCTCATTTGATGGATCCTCCAGTACCCCCTCCATCTCTCGAAGGAAGGGCTGAAGTCGAACTCTGTCAGGGTACACTTGAGCACCATCTCGGCGAATCACCTCCCCATGCTTCATGCGGGATCTTCTGCTTTCCAAGCCACCCCTCCGCCCTCCCCCAGCGGAATGGGACCTGAATATGGTGCTCATGCAGCTCACCCATTTACCTTTCGAGCCAATGGCGATGTGCTTGCTCTGGCACCTGTCCTGGAATGTGGCCTTCCTGGTGGCGCTGACCTCGGCCCGCCGAGTCAGTGTGCTCCAGGCTCTCATGGCTGACGCCCCTTACACCAGGTTCTATCGAAACAGAGTGCTCCTCCGTACCCACCCTAAATTCCTGCCTAAAGTCATCTCGGACTTCCTTCTTAACCAGGAGATAGTCCTGCTGACTTTCTTTCCGAGGCCCCACGCTGACCAGGCGTCGGCGGCTCTCCACACCCTCAACTTCAGACAGGCTCTCACCTTTTGCTTGCAGCATACCCAGACTCATCACAAGTCTGGCCGGCTCTTTGTGACCTATGATCCCAATAGGCCGGGGCAGGCAGTCACCAAATGCACCCTCTCAGTTTGGGTGGCGGACTGCATCTCTTTTGCCCATGCGAAGGCAGGCGCCCCGCTAGATCGTGAAGTCACCGCACATGGGGTCTGGGTCAAAGTGGCCTTGGTGGCCTCGTTATGCTCCGTGTCCCTGATGGACATCTGCTGGGCGGCAACCTGGTCTTCCACGAACGCCTTCGCTGCTCACTACTGCCTGGAGAGGGAGTCCTGCCGGGACAGCGCCTTCGGCCAGGCTGTACTCCGTAATCTGTTTGGGGTATAAGCAACTCCTGCCCTCTGACCCTTCTTCACGGCTACCGAGGGCTTCACCCCGAGGACCCGAGGACTCGGGCTCCTTTGGGCTTCGGCTTCTGCTCATGGCCTCGCAGAGGCATTTTTTGGTTACAAGTTCGGTAGCCTGTAGCTGGGGAGTACCATAAGTGAGGACTGACTTCCTGCTTGATCCTGGAGAAAGCGTAGTTACTCACCTGTAACAGGTGTTCTCCAGGCGCAGCAGGAATCAGTCCTCACTACCATCCCCCTCCTCTGATAAGTTGCTAGATTTTTGTCCTTCTCTTGCCATCTGCTTGGTAGGGCTCGAGCTAAGGAATCTGACTGAGCAAGATGGCACCCTTGGGCAGGAAGAGGACCACGTATGTGTGGCAGCAATCCCAAAGGCTTTCTTTGAAAGCTGGGGAATTGCTCCGCGTGGGTTCTGTCGGTGCCGACATCACCCATAAATGAGGACTGATTCCTGCTGTCCCTGGAGAACACCTGTTACAGATGAGTAACTACGCTTTTCAGAGACCTGGTGGAAAGAGCACAACCAATGGGATACCGTGATACTTGGGTACAAACTATATCTCAATGATAGGGTTGATCAAATTGGTTGAGGAGTTGCGCTTTATGTTAGAGAGGGTGTTGAGTCACACAGGATAAAGGTTTTGCAGGAAACAAAATACACTGTAGAATTTCTATGGATAGAAATTCCATGTAAAAAGGGGAAGGGAATAGCAGTGGGAGTGCACTACTGACCGCCTGGTCAGAATGAACAGATTGATGATGAAATGCTTAAAGAAATTAGGGAAGCTAACCAAAGTTATAATAATGGGTGATTTCAACTACCCCAGTATTGACAGGGTCAATGTCACGGCAGGACATGCTAGGGAGAAAAAGTTTTGAGATGAAATAAATGACTGCTTCTTGGAGCAGTTGGTTCATGATTCGACAAGAGGAGAAGCTATTTTGGATCTAGTCCTTAGTAGAACACCGGATCTGGTGCAAGAGATAACAGTGTTGGGGCTACTTGGCAATAATGATCACAGCATGATTGCATTTGATTTAATAAATGGAGAGAGGATAGCAAGGAAATCTACAGTACTGTTCTGACATGTTCTGAATGCGTGTTGGGACAACCTTGCCAGCTAGCATAGGACCATGACAGTTAGCGGGTGATGATTCCTGCTCTAAGTGTGTAACTTGCATTATGGTCACAAGTGGGCTGGGAGGGGCATAGAGTGGATGTGGTGGGTTCTGTGCAACTAGCATTGGGTTCACGTTTTGTGCTAACTGAATTAGTGAGGGATCTCCTAACGCCACCTCAATAGATGGAGATTGGTGCACCTGCGCTATTTTATGACAAATAAGCATAAAGTATGCACACAAAATACGTTAACTAGGTACCGCTTTATAAATGTACTTTCTTTATGCATGAATTAGCACAGGTTAATTGTCCAGCTAGTGTGGTAACTGTTACTGTGACTCTGGCTAACAGCTCATGCTAATTCACATGCTAAGTGCTTAAATGCGCTTTAGTAAAAGGGAAAGATGCCTATTGAATTAAGCAACAACAATTCTCCATGGAGGAGTAGCCTAATGGGTAGAACAGCAGGCTACAAAGCCAAGAAGCCAAGTTTGAATCCCATTGCCACTTCTTGTGATCTTGGGTAAGCCACTTAACCCTCCCTTGCCTCAGGTACACTTAATAAGCCCTCTGCTAACAAAAAAGTGCATGCTGTACTGGAATGTAACTTGCCTCAAACTTCTGCAAAAGACTAGAGCAAAATCCATTTCCCTTTCCCCCTTACAAATTTAAGCAACACAGACACATACAAATGACTTCTTAATATTTATTAAATGCTTAATTCTGGAATTTAGATATCTAAGGGGTATGTTTACTAAACCGTCTTAATGTTACCGGTGCTAGTTGCAGCGATAATGTGAAGAATGCCATATAAGGAGCGGGTGTTCTGGTCCTAAGGTAGCAAGAATCTGTATCACGCGATAGTGGGTGCTGTGGCACATTAACACGCGTTAACCGTAAGTACATCAGTGCAGTGTTAGAAGCTATAAAGATGTAGCCCACTGGTTCCTGCAATGACAGTGGAGGCAGAGGTCATGGGTTCGATCCCACAGTGGTATAATCTAAAAAGGCTGTCTTTCAGTCTTTCAATCCTCAGCAGCTGGAAGGATTGCAGATAGGCAGGCTCCTGGGTGTTAGGTAACTGAAAGAAATGAATAAATGAAAATAATATAATCCTAAAGTGCAGGTAAACAGTGGAGATGGAGGTTAGGTGGTTGTTGTAGCCTGAAATTGGCAGCGAGGAGGATCTGGCTTGCTCTAGCAGGGCGAGATTGCCAGAGTAGTGCTGCTCAATTGGGGAGGACAGAGAGGCAGAGCCTGTCTCGGGGAGGGAGCACGGCTCTCTCATTGTCCGACAGAAGAAGCGCCGGGGAGCCCCCAGAGCACTTCTTCCTGCCTCTGCAGCCACACCAAGCTCTGCCGCTAGCAGTGGAATGGAGACAGGGCTGTACTGTCAGCAGTTTTCTGTCCCAGGTAGGAAATCCCGAACAGGGAGTTATTGTTGTGGGAGTCGCGGCCTCAGGGCGCAGCAAAGTGCCAGTCCTGGTGCATGCGGTCGGCTTTGGGGCAGTTTCTTTAAATTTAAATCAGTGCTGCCAGCAAAAACACCCTCACAGTGCCGTAACCTAAGGTGCTGCATAAGGAGCCCCATAGGTCACATTATAAAGTGCCCTGTCCGCCAAGGCACCCTATAATGTGCCCTATAGGGAGCTGTATAGGGCGCTTTACAGGGCACCCTATAGGGCGCCTATGAGGCACCTTAGGCTACAGCACTGTGAGGGTGTTTCTGCTGGCAGCACTGATTGAAATGGAAAGGAAAAGCCTCAGACAGCATTCTTAAATAACACCACTGTGGGATCAAACCCATGACCTCTGCCTCTACAGTCATTGAAGTAACCAATGGGCTACATCTCTATAGCATCTAACACACCGCTGGCTGGCTACAGAAAGACTGCAGGTCACCACACAAACTGTCTGCTGTGGTTACCAGGATAGGGTAAACCCACCAGTACCTATGATGCATTGCACATGCAGATCAGCAGCCTACATCTGATCACAAGATGGGGTATGCGCCTCTATAGCACCCCGGCCTGGTAGGGAGAACTGACCGTGAGTGTTACTGGCACAGAGTAGCTACAGACCGTGACATTGTGCGGTTCCTGTGCTCACCCTGAGGGTGAAGTGGGGGGCCCAGCACCAGGTCCGCAGCACAAGGCATGGCTGAGATAGGCTATACTGCAGGTCCCCATCAGTGCCAGTGTGTGATGGGTAGTTCCTGCAGACACACCTAGGATATGCCTGTGTCCATCTGAATTTCCCAGTTGTGTCTATGCCTTGTGGACTATATGCACCCAGAATAGTGCATATCCATGATCACATGTTATAAGTGAAGTGGGGTGTTTGGACCCCAAAGCAGATTATGTAGCACCACCCAACCTGCCCCTGTGTGTCAGGATGGGGGACAGGATCTCCCACCAACAGATCCACATTCTACATCTCTGCAATGGTGGCAGTAGAGGGGAATGGGCACCCTACAGGGAGGTCAATGCAGATCTGTACACATCGCATAGGGCAGTAGGCCTGGAAAAGCTCAGCTGCCCACCACTCCTATCTGACATTCACCAGAAGAGGGCACAATCAGTCTCCACCCGCTGCACCCTGCAAGGTGTTAGAGCCATACACATGCTAACTGCAGACAGTCCACTAGCTAGTACATAGTGCATATTCCAGGAGGAACAGTGTGAACCCAAAAATGGGATGTGAGTGCACACACACCAAGAAGGAATGTCAGTGATTGGGCCCCAGAAAAGGGAACCCAGAATTATCACATGAAAGAAATACTATATAGCACTATGAGGTAACCTAGCCATGCCGTGGTCACTGCTCAGTCAGGGTGAGAGTGACCACCCAGCATGACATGCTGTGGCCAGGCACTACAATGTCCCAGCCATTTCCCTATGCCCTGTGCAGATGCTACCTACCCAGGCCGCCCTGTCTGGGCCATACCCACAGTACCTTATGTATGTATCTTATGTACTCAGTTACAGGCCTGGGACCCTGCCCCGTGGCCTGAGAACTTCTTGAGGACTGTTTTCTTACCTTGCTCCTCATTATGCACATTGGCAGGCTAACAGTGGAAATAGTGCAAGCATTGTGGGCTCAGTAAGGTGTAGGCAGCCACATAACACTGGATAGACATACACACACTACCACACCTATTTCAGCATTGTGCAAATATGGAGGTGGTTGGCAGCCCTGGCCGCCACACCAGTCCTGGGCACAGTGCAGGCATTGCTATGGTACTCAATACTGTTAGGGTCACTCCCCGGGGGAGTTAAACACTGTCAAAAACAAAACCTGAAACACTCTCCACAGATATCAGAAAGGTTGATATGATGAATCCCTGTCAACAAATTGTGTTCAACTTAGGATTTGTTATCTGACATTATTCATAGCAACCTTTTGATATATGTGGAACGTGTTTCCACGTTTAAGACGGCATTGCTAAGGTATGCAGGTGCTAGTATTGGTAGATGCTGCTGCGCACAGGGCCCAACAGCCTGACTCTCCATGAGCCGCTGCATAGTGGGGCCTGTGGGTGTGGGTGTTTGTGCCCCTGTCGGCCGCTGCTCTAGGGCAGAGATTCCCAACTCTGGTCTTGGTGACAAATAATGTGTGGCACTAAGTGGGAACATGGACATGCCATGGTCACTGCTCGGTCAGAGTGAGAGCAACCTACCAGCGTGACATGCTGTGGCCACCCTGCCCTTGCAGGTGGTGGTCAAGCACTACAATGTCCCAGCCATTGCCCTCCACCCTGTGCAGATGCATCCTGGCCAATCCTCCCTGTCTGGGCCATACCCACAATACCTTGCTCCTCATTATGTACATTTGCAGGCTAATGCTGGAAACAGTGTGAGCAATGTGGGCTCAATGAGGTGTTGGCAGACACAAAACAATGGATAGACATAAGCACACTCCCACACCTATCTCAGCATTGTGCAGAGATAGAGGTGGTTGACAACCCTGCGCACCACACTGGTCCAGAGCACAGTGCCGACATTGCTAAACTATGCTCTGGTGATAACTGCAGCTCTGTGCTGGGGCCAACAGCCTGACACTCCATGAGGCTGTGGATAGTGGAGCCCGTGTGAGTGGGTGTTTGTACCCCTGTGCACCGCCGCATTGGGGTTTGCACATGTTGTTGTTGTGGCTGCACTGTGGGATAAAACTATGGGGTGATGCTCTGCAGGATCCACAGATGGGACTTGAACCTTTTGCTCTTGGACATACTGGCTGAGTGTATTGCACCACACTGTTGCCACAGCAGCATAGTGGTCCCTGGGGCTACCCTTACGTTCCCCAGCCAGACCTCTTCTGTTGCACTGCACACCACATACTGGTACAGGGCATGGGCTAGATCCACTGCAGGTGGATGCCACTACTCCCTCCAGCACAAACACCCCCCCTGCCATGCCGCCATGACCATATGCTGTCGGTGCCAGTGGTGTCCAGTCCTAGGCCATCCAGGGGTCAAGTAGGCGGCTGCCTAAGGTGTGGGTTCTGGGCTAGGGGTGCCTACATAGCTGTCCACACTTCCCCCGGCACTGCCTGTCAATGTTATGTGCCCCTTGGGATTCCTGCTGGGTAATGTCCCATGGATGGGACACTGTGGGACACAGACTCATAGGCATGTTTGACCCTGGTCTGTTGCTGTCTTGCTGGTGTCCATTTTCCACATTCCTATGTGCCACCTAGGCAACTGCCTAGTCCACCCCATGCCACAGTTTCCCCCACTGCATGTCCTGCCTGCAGTCCCCCTATGCCCCATTTGCACCATCACCATAGTGGCCCTTCATACATTGCCACTATGCTGTTGCTGCATATGGAACTCTACTATCACCTTTCTCGGGCTCCCTGCCTATGCCCTACATTGCTGACACTGAAATGGTTTCTCTCTCCTGCAAATGTGCATCTAACGGCAGGTTTTCATTCACGGTAGGATTCAGCCCTTCAGTTCAGCGCGTTAGTGTGCAGGGAGCCTTTCCATGCCCACTCCCCACCCATTGACCCCAGCTCTCTGCCCTCTCTCCTCCCTCTGTGGTGTCTAACGCACCGCAGAATGCTTCCACGCGGGTTGTAACATTACCACGCGTTAACATTATGTTACCGCGCGTTAACGTTACATAATGCGCGTTAACGTTACCTACCGCGCTGTCTGTAATGTTACCGCAGTTTAGTAAACATACCCCTAAAATTCATGGCGGATTTTCAAAATTTCAAAGGAAATCTGAAATTGAATGTTTACACAGGTGTATTTTTGTTTAATGCTTCATCCATTACATCATATAATGATTTCATTTGTGAGATGGATGTATTATTATTTTGTATTTAGCTCACACTTTTTCATTGCTATCTCAAGGCAAGTTACATTCCAAGTACATGCAGGGTCGGTGCTATCAGCAGGCAAACTATTCAGAAAGAGCCTTTTCTGCACCTATGGAAAATCTATATTAAATAAGGTTCTGTACAAGGTGTATTAATGCTACAGAAACTATAATAAAATATTTCAAGAATAATCATGAGTTCTTACCAGTTTTCTTCTCAACATGTTCAAGAGTCTACTTCCAGTTTCATTTGTGAACTTCAGATTCTAGTTGTCCATTCCACAGACTAGTGTCCTAGATTTCAGTACTGACAGTTTTTTAGTAGCTCGGTGTTTACAAGGTTTAAGACTGGGATTTGTAAGCTCACAATTAATCTGTTTAATCCTATCCAATGTCTCTTTCAATTTGTGGAAAAAAATTAATGCCTAGCCTCGTATATACGCACAAAACTAAGACTTTATTCAGAGGCAAAAAAACAGAATCAGTCCATCTGATCAGGTGATTTACCCTTTACCATTCAATAAGTTCCCAGTATGTATTTGATAGAGTAAATGTTTCTGGTGAACATTTAAATTTGACCTTACAAGTTTGGCCAACCTGGGGGCCCATGTATTAATTTGTGAAAATGTTAATGGGTTGGTACCTCTTTCTTGAAAATTTATCTAGCAGATACAAATTAGCTCTTGGCTCATTTACATCCTTAGCTAAAGTTCACACAGATTTTTTCATGCATTTCTACTGCCAGGCACTTCGTATAGTCTGGGCTGTGGCAACATGTGAAAAATTCCCCAGGAGGTTCCCTTTGGAACCAATGCTATAAATTTAAAGGACCTACTAGCTCGATTTAGAGGCCCCCAGACCCCCTCTCTTTGTGGCCTGATGCCCTCCCAATTTGGACATGGAGGTAAAAATGGAAGAAATCCCCCAAGGTCCTCACCCCTGAAGCCTCACCCCTTCCATACAGGAATTTTGAACTGTCCTGGCCTGATCTTTCCCCCACGCTTTCTCTTCATCCTTCCAGGGGTGGGGGTGATAGGGCAGGAAGAGTTCACACTCATTCCTACCCCAACAGCTGTCTTCCTCAAAATGGTACTGCTGGCTTCTACAGTAGTCTCACAGTACTATCGCTAATGGTCAGATTGCCAAATAAGGACTACACACTAATTTGGCAATCTGACCTCAAGTGGTAATACCACAAGACATTTGGTAGGGGCCAGTGATGCCATTTTGAGTAAGACAGCTGATGAGGCAGGAACGAGTCCCCAGCTGTTGTGTTGTCTGTCTCGACTAAATTGTAAGCTCTGAAGAGCAGGAACCATCTCTTGCATGTCTCTGTAAAACTCTGCATATGCATTGTAGCGCTATACAAATGATTAGTAGTAGTAATATATTCAAATCCTGAAGAAGTCCTCCATGCTCTAAACTGGCATGAAAGGGCAGACTGTATAGTAATACTACTACTGAACATTTGTATAGCGCTGCACAGACACATGTAAAAGACAGTCCCTGCTCATCAGAGCTTACAATCTAGTCAAGACGGACAACACAGTAGCTATAGATATGGGATATATCTAGGGAGAATGGTAAGGAAACACAAGGGAGATCAGGTGAGTCAAGATCCGAAAGCAACAGCAAAGAGGTGAGTTTTCTGCCTGGATCTGAAAAGGGGCAGAGAAGGCGGCTAGCTGTATGGTCTTTATAAGCCATAATGTCTCTATATTTCTGTAAATGGGCTGTGGCCTATTATTTTAAAAGAGCTGATGCCTTCATGAAATCTACTCAGCTTTTCATTTATTTTGATCCTAAAAAAACTTTTGCACCAGTTGCAAAAAAACCTTTAGTGAACCGACTTGTCTCATAGGTACAGTTTTGTTATGAACAAGCAGATGCTCCTTTGAGTTCCAAGGTCAAGTTTATCAAATTAGTGCTACTGCAGTGACAGTGGGTCTCTTGAAGTCTGCCTCATTATAAACCATCTGTCCTCCCTTCAAACTTATTCTGCACATTACTCTTTGGACCAAGCTTCAAAAAAAGGACAGTGCCGTTGGTTGAGTTATGCTGGACAATCTGTCCCTCCGAACTAGCAACACTTGCGACTGCCTATATGGGGTACTACAAAGACTATGACAATGTGTAACATGAGCAGCCTGAAGTTTGGGAGTCACCCACTTGTGTGCCTGGCTCAATCCTGCTTGTTGATGGAAAAAGCAGTGTTGCTGATCTCTTGTTCTGCAAACAGCAGGACTGGTAAGACACACAAATAAGGACTACACACAAGCCCTACCATCGTCCCACGAGTTATTGAGCTTTGAAACAAACTGAGGACTGAGGAGGCTGCTGCACACAGGAAGGACTGCGCACAAGGGAAGCTCAAGACAACCACATTCAAACTAATTAACGACATCTCTCCCTCCTTCCTCAAATGTAGAGTTCAATCACAAACAGGCTTCAGGAACAGAAAGAAGAGTAACCAGAACATACTTGCCATACCTTCCTCAGTGCGTAAAACAAAACAAATAGCCAGCAACAGGGCCTTTACTTTCACTGCACCTACTTAATGGAATTCATTACCATACCCCGTTAGGGCAATCAAAGATCTGCAGACCTTTAGGAAAGAACTGAAGACACTTCTTTTTACTGAATACTTTAACAATATTGACTAATGCATAATTGTTACCTCCGCTCCTATGTAACCTACAAACATAAGTATATTGTTAAAAGCCTCCCTCTAACTTCCTGATCCAGGAAGTTGCTCTGTACATAGTTAATGGCTTTTCGTGTTTTCTTGTTCTTATGTATCTGTACATAGTTATACCATTATGGTTTGTAATAACTGTTCCATGTATCTGGTTTGTTTAAATGTAAACCACCCCTGATCTCTGGAAGGGGTGGTATAGAAAAACTGTTTAAATAAATAAAATAAATAAATAAACCTGCTGCCTGTGGCAAGAGATGAGCTGCTACCCCACCCCACCCCGGCCACCAAAATGGAAGGGCCTTCTCAGAGCTCTAGTTGGGGAACCAGGGGCAGCCCGATGCAGGGCCATGTGCGGAGACTCAATGCGAGGCCTCAGTTGCATAGCCACTGTGCCTCATTTGCATATAGTTTATTTTATTTATTTTAAAATGTGCATGCTGCCCATCTAAAATTTTAGGCAGCTTCCAAAGGAGCCCTTCACAAGCCTATTTTTTTTCCCAGCAATGACTTGGGCGCATGTTTACTAAACATTAATGTGCGTTAAGTGCCACTGCGCTCATAGAAATAAATGGGTGCTGCTGCACAGTGCACATTAACCGTTCCTTTTTTAGGGTCCGACTTACTAATATTGCTTTCCCATTCCACGGGAAAGAAAGCTTAATGAAATCAGGCCTTTAACATGGCACTGCATGGTGCCAACAGAAGGCAGCGGCCTCACTCTGCATCCCCCTCCCACCGCGCCCCAGCAGCCCTTCATAGCTGCACCTAAGGCAACATCCATGTTTGCTTCCCATGACACCTTGACCAGGTGATAAGGTTACCAGATTTTTTGCAAGAAAATCTGGGACTCTTATCTTTTGTAGCGTTAAGAGGGGAGGAAGGGACACCTTAGTTCCAGGTGTGAAGGACAGAGCTTGGAGGAGGGAAGAGGAGTCAATATCCTTCTCCCCCCATCCATCCCATGACAACAGCAATATCGTTTCCAAGCAGACAAATAGGCAGACAAATAGAAACAGTGATGAATTTCCCCTGTACTGTACAAAATACAAAGATAATGGATGCAAATTCCACAAACAAGCATATTCAAATCACTAAATTGAAAATATTTTTTTTCTATCCCCTCTATCCCAATTGCTGAATTCTGAGTCAGGAGGCTGCTAAACAGGTGGGAATCAGGGGCACAGCTGTAAAATCAGGGACAATCCCTGAAAATCAGGGACATCTGGTAACTTACCAGGTGATATGGCAGTGCAATCATTTTCTAAATACATCTTTGCTGTCCAGAATATCTTGTTGCTAATCTTGTGATGCATGTAAGATTAGCATCATGACATTCTGGGTCACAAGGACATGTTTAGAATATGATTGCACTACCGGCATTGAGGTCCCAGTAGAGTGATCTGCGCAGCCACAGTATAAGCTTTTGCAGAGGCTCTGCAGATCGCTCTACCTGGACTTCAATGCTGGTAATGCAATCACATTGTAAACATGTCATTGCGGCCTAGAATGTTTTGATGCTAATTTCACCTGCATCGCAAGACTAGCATCAAGATATTCTAGGCTGCAAGGACACATTTAGAAAGTGATTGAACTGCAGGCATTGAAGTCCTGGTAGAGTGATCTGCAGATCCGCATAAGCTTCTGTTGCTCCAGCCCCGGCCCAGCAAAATGGGACCCTGGGATTCATGCCAGGCATGCCGCTAGGCTGGGAAGTGAGGACTTAGAAGCCCTCCTAGACAGCTCACCTAGAAAAGCGGACTTCAGATAGCGCAGCCCTCTTGCTCCCCTAAATTGTGTGGCTCAGGTGTTCCGCAAAAAGCTCTGACTTAGATTTCCAGTTGGGGGCATCCTCTACTTCCTATCTTGCTACGAATGTGCCCATATTTCTTTGTACCCTGGGTGGCTTCACCACTGGCACAGGCCCAGTTATGGTGCTGCTCCTGCCCCGGGCCATCCACTCTCCCACCAAGCTATTTCTAACCCTGGCCACTTAAGGTGTTCATGTGTTTGTATGTACATGTATGTATGTGTGTGTGTGTGCTGTGCATGTGTTGTGTCTATGATGGTGTAATTGGGGGTGGTGGAACATTTACAGTGGATGTACTGTAGTTTGGGCACTTGGTGAAATTTGGAGGGTAGGGGCTGTTGCTTGGTGCTAGTTTGGGGGTGGAGCAATTGTGGTGTGGTAGTTTGTGGGAAGGGCAGTTAGGTTGTTGTGCAGAGGCAGTGGACAGTTGTCAATGTGGTGGGATAGTGGAGGGGTAGTCTTTGGGGATTGGAGCAGTTTGTTGGGTAGTGGGGGATTTGCAGAAGGTAGTTTATGGGGATAGGCAGTTTGTGAGGTGGTGGGGCAGTTATCAGGGGGTACATTTTAGTGATGGGACAGTTTTCAGGATAGTGCGGTGGCTGCAAAGGATAGTTTTTTGGGGTGGGACAATTACAGGGCAGTATTTATTTGGAGTGGAGCAGTTTATAGGTTAGTGGGGCAGATGTACAGGGCAGTTGACGAGATGGTTGGAGAGTTGCGGGCATAACGTTTGTGGATGGGGCAGTTATGGGAATATTTTTAGGGGTGGGTTAATTTGTGGGGTGGCATGGTATTTACTTTGGAATGCTTTTTATAGGTAGAAAAAGTATGCAGGTTGGTGGGGCAGTTGTGAGAGAAGAGTATTTGTGGGTGGGGCAGTTGTGGGGCCTAGTTTATGAGAGTGAGGGCAATTTACTGGGTGGTGGGGTAGATGCAAAAGCAGTTTACAGGGTGGTGAGGCAGTATGGGATAGGTTTTGGGACTGGGGTAATCTGTGAGGTGGTGAGGTAGTTGTGGCGGTATTTTTTAGGAGTTGGGCAGTTTGTGGGGTGATAAAACAGTTGCAATGAAGTGTTTTTAAGGGGTAGGGGCAGTGGATGGGTTGATAGAACAGTTGCATGGAGTACTTTTGTGGGTGGGGCAGTTTGTGTGGTGGTGGTATAATTGTGGGGGGTATTGTTTAGGGGTGAGAGCAGTTTGTCGGGTGGTAGAGGAGTTGAAGGGGGTGGGGCAGTTTGTGGGGTAATGGGACAGTTGTAAGGGAGTATTTTTTTGAGGATGGCAATTTGCTGGAGGTTGTTTATTGGGATGGGATCAGTTTGTAATGTGGCGGAGCAGTTGCAGGGGTGTAGCTTTTGGACATGGGGCTTGTAGGGCATGTAGCTTGTAGGGTGGTCAGAAAGTTGTGGGAGGTTGTTCTTTGGAGTGGTGATGGTTTGCAGTGTGGTATGGCAGTTTAGGTGTAGCTTTTGGAGCTGGAGCAGTTTGCAGGATGGTGAAGCAGTTGCGTAGGGGTAGTGGCAGAAATTCAAATTATGGGCTCTCGAGCAACACTTTTTAAGGGTCCCTAGAGCGAGGGAAGTCAACTTCTGAAAATACAGAAGCAGCTGCAAGTGGGCCTCCTTCTTCCTTGGGGGCCTAATGCAGCTCAGGGTCCACTTGGATAGCATTTACGCCAATGTGTGTTTTTTTTTGTGGTGAGGTCATCTGGCAGGTTGGTACGGCAGTTGTTATGGTATATTCTTGGGAGATGAGGCAATGTGGAGGTGCTGGAGCAATTGTGGGGAGACAATTTTTGGGAATGGAGCAGTTTGATGATTTGGGAGAATGGAGAATAGGGAGAGGGAGTTAGAAAGGAGCAATTCCCTAAATGATATGTTTAATTGCATGTAGGTTTCTATGCTATAGAAATTGTAATTTATTCTCCTATAGGAATGTATTGGGCAGTTTTTCGGCATGGGCTTATATCTCTGGAACGCCTCTCCCCCCAGTCCAACTTGGCCCATTTTTTAATGTGATGTGTCTTTTTACCAGTGTTTCTCACAACTAAGTTTCAGCCCTTGATATTAAATTTCCAGAGTTTTTTTGCCCCCAGACAAACAGACAGGCATTCTCAACCCCTTTTACATAATTCCTTCCAATGTCCATTGGATTGAAAAGAATAAAAATTATCTGTTGAACACATCTATCATATATGCTTTACAGGGCTCTCTCCAATCTAGCAGCAGCAGTTCAAAAGTCTATGTTACTTCATTTCTACTTTAAGAAGGCTACATAAGAACATAAGATGTGCCATACTGGGTCAGACCAAGGCTCCATCAGGCCAGTATCCTGTTTCCAAAAGTGGCCAATCCAAGTCACAAGTACCTGTCAGGTTCCCAAAAAGTACACAGATTCCATGCTGCTTGTCCAATGGGTAAGCAGTGAATTTTCCAAGTCCTCTTTAATAATGTTTTATAGACTTCCTCCAGAAACTTGAAAAAGTTTTTATTATGTGCTTTTGCTTTCACAGCAAACTTCTTTTCAAATTTTTTCTTTGTCTGCCTCGTCAATGCCTTGCATTTAACTTGCCAGTATTTATGTTGTTTCCTGTTGTCGTCATTTGACTCTTTTTCATTTTCTGAAAGATTCTCCCTTAGCTGCCTGTAACAGCCTCTCTGATCTCACTTTTAAGCCATGCTGGCTGTCATTTGGTCTTCCTTCCATCTCTTTTAAAGCATGGAATACATCTGGTCTGGGCTTCATCCCAGTTTTACAACTTTTACATCCATTTTGCATAAGCTCTTTTCACTATGGGGGTCATTACGAACCACGTTTAGTGGGGATGGACGTTCGCTTTGGACGTCCATTCCTGCTAAATGCTTGGGACTGTATTCCCTGAGCAAAACTCCCCACACATATAGGGGAGATATGCAGGGAGCTCTGGATGGGGTTGGGAGAGTCGGGCCATAGGAGGAGCGAGGATGGGGAGTGGGCGGGACCCTGACCCCGGACGTACAGGGCTGATTCTGGTGTTGGCCCTGTATGTCCAGGGTCAGCAATCTATATGGGGGACATATTCCACCTCAGAGGTGAAATAAGTCCCCCTAGACAGTGAGACATGAATGCTCTGGGGCTGGAAAGAGAGATAAGGGGGTGGGGGGTACCCCGCATCCCGATCCTGGCCATGGCAGGCCCGATCAGGGGCTGGGTGGTAGGGAAAGGACATATGCGGGGTGTGTCGGTGATCGGGGCTCCTGCATGGAGCTGCGGTGCCATGGCAATGGGATGCCACAGCACTGCTACTCCATGCGGGAGCCTGGCTGGGCTAGCCGGGTAGGTGTCAGGACTTCCGGGGTGCCTGAATCGTGGCACGACCTGGACATCCCAGCCTTATGTCTCGATTCTGCTCCTGCGAGGCCATCTAGCCCTCATGGGAGCAGAATCGGGTGCATCCCCGGACCATCCGCATGTCTGAATGTCTGGACTGCCCAGGGACACACATCTCTGAATTGGCCTCCACATGTACATTTCTGTCACTGAGATCACTGCCATTACATTATATATAATACAGAAGTAAACTAGAGCTGTAACGCTTACAGAGCTGGTCTGTATCAAGAGATACCACATATGCATAGATGCATGCACATTCAAAGAACAGATGAAAGTATGATCATCTAAGATACCTTCTCTATAATGGAAGTTTAGATGTTCGGGGAATACTGTTTGAACTTTCTCCCAACACTGATCAATCAGGGAAGTACTAACATTTGTGTAATGTTATGATAACATGATTTCACACTACACTTGTCAAAGATGGTGCAAAATGGAACATAATCATAGAGCACCAAGAGTAAGCCCATGGGAAATATTTACTAAACCATTTTAGCTGCTAACTCAAAGCTAATATAGAAATAACACCCAGCAATAGTAGCTAACACTGTCAAAATGCAGATATCGCAGGCACTTTTCTGCAATATCTATATTTTGTGCAGTGCACTGCGGGAGGCAGGATCAGGGTGCCGAGTAGGCATGCTGATTTTTGGTAGCCATCTCAAGAGGTAGTGTTAACTGCATCAATGCTGCCTGGGCTGTATCACAGCTGCTGCCAGTCAGCAGTGGCCATCTCCGCAGGACCTGATCACCCCTCCCCCCAAGGTACATATCTGTCTCCCCTAAACCATGTCCATTGCTGGTGCCGAGGATGTACCGATCCATAGCACTGACAATGTATAAGGCCCGAACCCACACCTCCCCTTCAGTACCAAGCCCCCTGGACTACTCCCGGTCCCTATTGGGAACTCTCCTGGGGGATCAGGGGAACTCTGGCGACAAGTTATCACCAGACTAGCCAGTCATTCCCCTCCAAGCCCCCCTCCCAGTTACTTAAGTGACCCTGACTAGCCAATCAGCCCCCTCCCTCCCTCCTGCCTCCCTCCTGCCTCCCTCTGCCACTCACCAAACACTGATTCAAGCCTGGCTAGCTAGTCGGCAAAAGGGATCTGCAGCAGAGAGGACTGCTGCTTCACCCTTCAGTTCAGGGCCGGTCCAAACACTAGGCAAACTAGACAGTTGTCCACTACTAATACTACTACTAGTTTGTAAAGCACTACCAGCCAGGGCAGCAACTTCAAGAGGGCAGCAAAAGCAGGACATTCAAAGCTAAATAATAGATTTTGTCAGTGACGGGGGTGTAAAGCTTGAGGTTCGCCTAGGACGCCAACACTTTGAACCAACTCTAGGGTTGGCCCTGCTTCAGTTGTACTAACAAAAATGGCCCGGTCTCGCAGCACTGCCTCCTAGCATCAGGATGCTAAGGGGTCAGCACTGCAAAATCGGCACCATTTTAGAAAGTGCCGAGGACAGGGACAGGAGCAGGGAGGGACCACTCCTGTCCCTAGCCCCACTAGATCACTACAGATTGGACAGGTAATGGGGGAAGAATTGGAATGGCTCCTGGCCTCCTCATTTGTACTCACAAATATGGCATTGATTTTCCAGTGCTGCCCCCTAGCGTCAGGATGCTAGAAAGCAGCACGGTGTGATTGTGGCCATTTTGAGGAGACTCAATGATGAGGGCAGGAGTAGGGAGAACCACTCCCGCCCCCATTGACCACTAGACCACCAGGAATTGTAAAGTACTGGTTGGGGGGATCCAGAGGACCCCTTTAGGGCAATAGACTATCCAGAATTTAGTGATTCTATTGGGGAGGGGGTGTCAGGGGCGCAACTGGCTAGCCAGGTTTATTTCTAAGGATTGGGAGTGGGGGTTTACGGGGGCCTGACTGACTAGCCGGGATGGGGTCTTAGTTAAGGCGTGCACTGATCCTCCTCAGACAGATCCTCCTCAGACAGATCAGACAGACTTCAAAAGGAATACAACGGCGACAGCTACAAAAGGATCCCACCACTCTAAGGACCCAGCACTGAAACTCGACACAGCTCCCAAACGTCAAGGTACTCACACACACCATGCCACCCTTCCTAGCCCCCATCTACCTCCTAACCCCTCTCCTGACCCTCCCCCACTAACACTCTCAATAACCTCTTCTGCCCAGACACCGCAGCAACCCAGCCCGCGAGCAATAACAAACCTGCACAGAATCACCACCACTCACAGCATACACCAGCACACATCCCCAACCCCCCAACTTGCCACCATCTCTCCATCTACTAATAAATGCACGCTCAGTCAGAAACAAATACCACATGCTCCAAGACCTGATTACAACAAAGAAAGTAGACATCCTCTGCGTGACAGAAACCTGGCTAACAGATAGCGACACAGTAATAATGAACCAACTAACACCAAAAGGATACAACTTCCAACACTGCTCCCGAATGCATGCCAAAGGAGGAGGCGTAGCCATCATAGCAAAGGACAACCTCCACCTCAGGATCCATATCTCAGAAACCTCCAACGACGCAGACATACTCACCCTCACCAATAAACAACTCTCAATATGCCTGATCTACCGCGCACCCAACGCAACCACCGACCTACCGAGGATACTACAGCTCATCTCCGAGAGCACCAGCTCTACCAAAGAGCAAATAATCCTAGGAGACTTCAATCTCCCATCTCTCCAAGAAGAACAAGCAGAAACCTTCATCAACGCCATAACAGCAATGAACCTGAAACAGATCATTCAAGAACCGACACACGAAAAAGGGAACACACTAGACCTAATATTCCTAAACGCCCATACCACCACCCCTTACAGGAACCCGGAAATCTCACCTGTACCATGGTCAGACCACTACACCATCAACCTATCCCTCGCCTACCAGCATATGCATAACAAGGAGAACAAGCAACATACCAGAAGATTTAAAGCATTTAACAAGGAAGACTTCCTAACACATACTCTACCCAAACTCCAAGCAACTTCCAACAACATTGATGATCTAATTCACAACTGGAACACCACAATCGCCTCAGCATCCAGCGCACCAATGAGCAAAACCAACACCAGACCCACCTCCTTGAAAGCCCGATGGTTCACCCCCAGCCTCCGGAAACTGAAAACCAAACTCAGACAAACAGAAAGAAAATGGAGAAAAACCAAAAACGAAAAGGACAAAATAAAGTACCTATCCGAACTCGATGCATACCACTCAGAAACCGACAAGGCAAAAAAGACTACCATTCAAAACTCATATACACAGCCATAAATAAGCCCCGTGAACTCTTTCAGATTGTCAAAAAACTGACAAAGACACCTAATAACTCTGACCAGCTACCAAATCTCCCACCAGAACTACTAGCCCGACAATACAAACAGCTTCAACAACCACAACATCCGCAACAGAACGTCAAGACAACCGAAACAAACCACTGCACCATCATGAACAAAGACTGGAATACATTCAATGCGACCTCGGAAGAAGAAATATCATCGACCATCTCCTGCCTAAACACCACCACTTCCCCACTAGACCCCTGCCCCACTGACTGGGTGAAGAAATCCAAAGAAAGCCTGACCACACCATTAACCCATATTGTCAATGAATCCTTCACCCAAGGCCGCATGCCAGACACCATCAAAACCACAATCATTTGACCAACCCTAAAAAAGCACAACCTGGATCCCCTAGATCCCACCACCTACAGGCCAATAGCAAGCCTCCCCTTCGTCGCCAAGATAATCGAGAAGGTAGTCCAGCGCCAGCTTCAAGAACATTTAGACATCAACAACATACTGGACCCGCAGCAACACGGCTTCCGTCCACTACACGGAGTTGAGACCCTCATGACCACACTGCTGAACACCCTCATCATAGGAACCCAAGCAAAACACTCTGGATACGCCATGATCTTCCTCGACATATCGGCAGCCTTCGACACCATCTCCCATACCATACTCATACGCAGACTTCAAACAATCGGGATCAAAGATGCCGTACTCCAATGGTTCCAATCCTACCTAACTAACAGACAGCAATTAATCTGCACCAGCACTTCAACCTCACCTCCCTTCCAGCAGCACCAAGGAGTACCTCAAGGATCCACGCTATCAGCTATGCTTTTCAACATCTACCTCCAACCACTCTGCTCAGTCATACGCACCCACAACATCCACTTCCACATATATGCTGATGACATAATGCTCTATGCCCCAATTACAACCACAAACCCAACGAATGAACATCTATCAGCATACTTCACCGATGTATCCACTTGGCTACAGGAGAACAACCTCTCTATTAACCTAAAGAAAACCGAAACTCTCATAGTAACAAGGGACCCGGACTTCATACCACCTACACACCTCAGCATGGGAACCACACAAATTCGGATACAGCCGCAAATAAGATATCTGGGCATTATCATTGACCAGCCCTAACCCTCAAGCAACAAATCACTAAAACCACCGGAACTATATTCTACAAAGCTAAAACCATACAGCGTCTCCGATCTCTCCTTGAACCTCAGGACTTTAGAATGGTAATGCAAGCAATGACACTCCCCCATCTGGACTACTGCAACATAATCTACCACGGACTACCCGCCACACAGACCAACCCTCTCTGAACTGCCTTGAACACCACAGCAAGAATCATTCAAAATGCAAAGAAACGAGACCACATCACCCCCATTTTGAGGGACCTACACATACTTCCCCTCGACGCAAGAATTAAATTTAAAGCCATTCTACTCACCCACAAAGCCATCCACCAAGCACAGGCCTCCCAGCTCCGCGCCCTCCTACCTCATCCAGCACACAACAAGACAGCCAGACAAACCTCCAGCAACTCCCTCATCGTCCCCCACAAAAGAACCAAATGCACACAACGGACCTGCAACAGAGCCTTTGAACTTTATGCTCCATCCCTCTGGAACTCTCTACCAACTCACATCAAGAACAACAGCAATCTCTCATCATTCAAAAAACAGCTGAAAACCATCCTATTCCAAGAATATCTCAAAACAGAAACAGACTCCCACAAATAACTATCTGATCCTTAAAGAACTCATGATCAAAACTGTACTACCTTGTCTATGTCTATGTTCATCCACTCCAAGATCGCCAATGTTGCCCTCCTGGTGATGGCCCTACCCTATGTATGATTACCCCCCCCCCTTTATTCGTTTGTTGCGCCGCTTTGACCCGGTGAAAAGCGGGATATAAATACAGTTAAATAAATAAATAAAATAAATAAATAAAATCCTAATGAGGATTGGGAGCTTTCTACGAGGGTCACTGCTGAAGAGGGTGGTGGTCACATTGAGTCCGATATTCAAAGGCCTTAACTGGGATTTTCAAAGGGCACCTACATTAGGGGGTGTTAGGGGCATTCCGGGGCAGAGGAAGGGGCTACAAAGGTAGCAGCGATTTTCGTTGCTCCCCTTGTAACCCTCTGCGCCTTAAAGATAGGCAAGGAAAAACCTTGCCTGTCTTTAAGATGCAGAGGCTATGCGGGTAGCAATGAAAATTCCTGCTACCTATGTAGCCTCTGCAGCTGCCGGGGCGTGCGGGCTAACCTGGATATTCACTTCCGCCGACACGGTAGTGAATATTTGGGTTAGGGGGGTTGTCGGGCAGGCTATGCGCCGCCATGGCATATAGCCTGCCCACCTCAATATCGGGCCTATTATTGATAAAGTCAATGCTGTGGATCTGACAATAGGGGCTCGATCATTGCTTACCGTGGAGACCCACTATACCTGCATCTGCAGGCACTGCAGGACTTCCCGTGCTTCCTACTGATGCAGGGATTGTGGGTCTCCGTGGTAAATCCAAAATATCCATGGTATCTGCAGCAGGGAAGCTGTAAATGCCATCTGCAGATATTGTGGAGGTTTTGTCTTTACCATGGACCTTTTGCAGCTATCATTCCTGTAGTTTAGTAAACATGACCCTTAGTAAAAGGGCCCCTGTGTTTTCTTGGACAATACTGATATTCTTCACTATCCATTAAAGCTTAACTGGGAAATTGGCCACAACAGCTGGATTAAGATGATCAGATAGCCATAACTGGTTATCTTCAGTGGTCCAACTTAAAGAAATAAGTCTTCTGAATACCTGATTAAAATTAATAGGCTAACTTTATCCAGATATCTAGCCACCGATTGTCCTCTAAGGCCTAGATTTACTGAAAGGTGCTACTGTGCTGTCATGTGCTAATGCACATTAATGTGATAATTACCGCATTCCTCATTTTATGTAATGGGACCTATAGACCTGCATTAGTGTGCACTAACATGATCATGCACTTTAGTAAATTAAGCCCTAAGTGACCATAGGAAAATCACAAATCAGTAAGTGCTGTTCTAAATAGGTACTTAAATCAATAGATATAAAACAAAGGGAGCTCTAAAGTAGTGTTCTCAATCCTTCACTGGAAGCACACCTAAACAGTTGAGTTTTCAGGATTATCACAACAAATGCTGTATACAGGAGAGTAAAGGAGTAGTCTATGTCAGCACGCTGACTTAGTAACCAAAAGACCAGGCTTTGATTCCCACTGGCACTCTTTGTGGCCTTGGGCAAGTAGTTTAACCTTCCATTGCCTTGGAAGAAAGGTCTCGCAATCTATTTCCATTCACACTACCAAGAAGATCCAGGAGCTGCCGGATCCCTACTACTACTGAGCATTTGTATAGTGCTACAAGATGTGCACTGCCCAGACACATGTAAAAGACGGTCCCTGCTCATCAGAGCTTGCAATCCAATCAAGACAGACAACACAGTAGCAGTAGACATGGGATGCATCTAGGGGGAATGGTAAGGAGACACAAAGGAGATCAGGTGAGTTAAGATACAAACGTGGCAGCAAAGAGTGAGTTGTCACCAGGCGTCAGCATTGACTTGAAGGTGCACATTGCATGAGAGATTTGCGTATCATTGGAGATTAGTAGTTATAAACAGTTATAGTTTATTAAATTTGATATACTGCCCATAGTTATGCACAGCTGGGTGGTGAACAATAAAATAAAAGGCAAGTTGAAAAGAAAATACAAAACAAGAAACAGACCACATGACAAGACTAACACAACAGAAAAGGAGAGGAGGGGGAGGGGGAGGCCTAGGTTACAATAAAAGCATCACAGTAATAAAACCTGATTGTCTACGTGTGCCTACAGGGCAGAGTTGAGATGTTCTGCTCTAAAGCTACACTGAGGTGGATTTAGAGCTCCCTTTATTTTATATTTAGTTTTTGTGTAGGAATCTGCTATTCTGGCTTTTTTCTTCTAGGACTTAAAATCCACAAATCCCGCACTGAATTTTACAATTTTAGAATTTAGATAATTCAAAATATATAAAATAGAAAATGTTACAGAAAAAAATCAAGATACAGTGCAGAAAAGAATGTGAAACTTTAAAGAGGGAAAAAAAAGAACACTTTCACAAAATTCAGAAGCTTGTAAACAGAGGAACACAGAAAAGAATACCAGATCAAACTAAAAGAGACAAAAAAGGAAATAAGGATAACAAAATCAAAAGAAGAAGAAAAGATGGCTAAAGATGTGAAGTGTGGTGACAAGACTTTTTTCAGGTATATTCGAGTGAGGAGAAAAATCAGAGGTGGAATTGCAGGACTCAAAAGTGCTGGGAACGGATTCGTGGAAAGTGACATTGAAAAAACGACAATGCTAAACAAATACTTCTTCTCTGTTTTCACTAGAGAAAATCCTGAAGAAGGACCACCTGCGATTGACAAATATACAAATGAGAATGGAGTAGATACCACACCATTCACAGAAGATGATACGTTAGAACAGCTTACAAAACTGAAAGTGGACAAGTCTATGGGATCAGATGGAATACACCCCAGGATACTGAAAGACCTCAAAGAAGTTCTTGCAGGGCCTTTAAAAGATGTTTTTAATAGATCCTTGGAGACATAAGAACATAAGATATGCCATACTGGGTCAGACCAAGGTCCATCAAGCCCAGTATTCTATTTCCAGCAGTGGCCAATCTAGGTCATATGTACCTAGCAGTTTCCCCAAGAGACACAAGTTCCACAATGCTTGTAATGGGTAAAGCATTGATATCTTCGGTCACTTCTTAATAATGGTTTATGGACCTTTCCTCCAGGAACTTGTCCAAACCTTTTTTAAACCCAGCTACACTAACAGCCTTTACTACATCCTCCGGTAACAAATTCCAGAGTTTGATTACACGTTGAGTGAAAAAATATTTTCTTCTATTAGTCTTAAATAGTTTACCCTGTAGCTTCATTGCATGTCCCCTAGTCTTTCTATATTCTGATAATGTAAACAATCGATCTACGTTCCATAGGACTGCAGATGGGCTGATGTGGTACCTCTCCACAAAAGTGGTAATAGGGAAGAAGTGAAAAACTACAGGCCAATAAGCCTTACTACAGTGGTGGGAAAAGTAATGGAGGGGCTCCTGAAAGAGCAAATACTGGACTTCCTCGAAACCAACAGGTTGCATGATCCGAGGCAAAATGGTCTTACCAAAGGACTATCTTGCCAAACAAATCTGATTGAGTTCTTTGACTGAGTGATCAGAGATCTAGAAACATAGAAACACAGAAACATAGAAATATGACGACAGAGAAAGACCACGTGGCCTATCTAGTCTGTCCTTCCATATAAACAACTACAGTCCCCTTTTTACCTTTAGAGATCCTCTGTGCTTGTCCCATGCTTTTTTGAATTCAGTTACTGTCCTCATCTCTACCACCTCCACTGGGAGACTATTCCATGGATACACTACTCTTTCCGTAAAGAAATATTTCCGCATATCACTCCTGAATCTATCTCCCTTCACCCTCATCCCATGTCCCCTTGTAGCAGAACTTGCTTTCAATTGAAAGAGGCTCTCTCCCTAAACATTTATGCCATGGAGGTATTTAAACATCTCAATCATATCACCTCTATCCTACCTCTCCTCTAAGGTGTACATATTAATATCCTTAAGTCTGTCCTCATATGCTTTATAATGAAGACCACTAATCATTTTAGTAGCCACCCTCTGCAACGACTCCATCCTGTTCACATCCTTTTGAAGGTGCGATCTCCAGAATTGCACACTATACTCCAAATGAGGTCGCACCAAAGACTTATAAAGAGGCATTATCACCTCCTTTTTTCTGCTAGCCATTCCTCTCTGTATGCACCTAAGCATCCTTCTAGCTTTTGCTGTCGCCTTTTCTACCTGTTTAGCTACTTTAAGATCATCAGACACAACCATACCTAGGTCCCACTCTTCTTTAGTGGACAAAAGTACTTCACCCCCTATACTATATTGCTCCCTTGGATTGCTGCAGCCCAAATGCATGACCTTACATTTTTTAACATTAAATCCCAACTGCCAAATTCTAGACCATTCTTCAAGCTTAGCTAGATCCCTCCTCATGTTATCTACACCTTCCTGGGTGTCTACTCTATTGCAGATTTTGGTATCATCCGCAAAGAGGCAAACCTTACCCGACAGCCCTTCCACTATATCACTAACAAAGATGTTAAAAAGAATCGGACCAAGGACAGATCCCTGGGGCACACCACTGGTAACATCCTTCTCCTCAGAGTGAGCTCCATTTACTTGTACACTTTGTCGCCTCTCACCCAACCAATATCTAGCCGAAGCAGTAACTTTAGGGTCCAACCCTAGTGTGCTCAGTTTGTTTATAAGTCGCCTCTGAGGAACGGTGTCAAAGGCTTTACTGAAATCTAAATACACCACATCTAGGGCTCTCCCTCGGTCCAACTCCCTGGTCACCCAGTCAAAGAAATCAATCAGATTTGTCTGACAAGACCTGCCTCTGGTAAATCCATGCTGCCTCGGATACTGTAATCCGCTGGACTCCAGAAACCTCACTATTTTCTCCTTCAGCAGAGTTTCCAATAATTTACTCACCACCGAAGTTAAACTAACTGGCCTGTAGTTTTCAACCAAATCCTTACTTCCGCTTTTGTGTAAAGGCACCACATGAGCCTCTCTCCAGTCCTTTGGCACCACTCCCGACTCCAATGAGGCATTGAAAAGGTCAGTCAGTGGAGCTGCTAGAACGTCCCCAGGTTCCCTCAGTTCTCTAGGGTGTATCCAATCCGGTCCCATCGCTTTGTCTACTTTACGTTTAGCTAGTTTCTCATGAACACAGTCTTCTGAAAATTGTTCAAGATGTCCCTCGCTTCTGTTCCCGTTTGTGGGTGTTTTCTGAAGTCCTGCTCCTGGTTCTTCATCTGTGAACACAGAACATAAATATTTGTTAAACAATTCCGCTTTATCCTTATCAGCTTCTACATATTCCTCCCCTGCACCCTTGAGTCTGACAATACCACTTTTGCCTTTCCTCTTCTCACTAACATATCTGAAAAATGTCTTATCCCCCCATTTTATTGCATTGGCTATTTCCTCCTTCTTTTCAATCTTTGCCTTCCTGACTACTTTGCTAGCTTCTCTAAGTTTTTCCAAATATAGATGCCTCTTCCTCTCTCTGTGATCTCTTGTATTTCATGAAGGCCTCCCTCTTTTTCTTCACCTTTTCAGCTACTTCTTTTGAAAAACATAGCGGTCTCCTTTTCCTTTTACCTTTATTTACCATTTTAACAAAAAGGTTGGATCCCCTTAAAATATCCCCTTTCAGTTTTGCCCACTGTTTTTCTACATCCCCCAGCTGTTCCCATCCCACTAACGACTCCCTGAGGTATTGGCCCATCTTGGCAAAGTTAGCCTTCCTAAAGTCTAAGATCCTCACCTTTGATTGGATTCTAACAGCCCTAGTCCTAATACTGAACCACACCATCTGGTGATCACTGGATGCAAAATGATCTCCCACTACAATATCAGAAACACTTTCATCATTTGGTAAGCACCAAGTCCAGTATGGCCCCTTCATGTGTGGGTTCTGTTTCCAATTGTCTGAATAGTTCTCCCTGTAGAGAATCCAGGATCTCCTTACTTCTAGAAGATACTGCAGCAGGAATGTGCCAATCAACATCTGGCATATTGAAATCTCCTATCAGTAGCACTTCCCCTTTCCTAGCAATGCTGCGTACGTCTTCAATTAACTCTCTGTCCACCTCTTCCTCTCGTGAGGGAGGTCTGTATATCACACCAATGCAAATAGATTTATTTTTCCCTCTTTCTAGTTTAACCCACAATGCCTCCTCTCTCCCTTTTAAGCTCTGTAATTCCAAAGCTTTAATAGTAGTTTTTACATATACTGCCACTCCTCCTCCCTTTCTTCCTACCCTGTCCTTTCTGAATAAATTATAGCCAGGTATTGTTACATCCCAAGCATGGTTTTCTGTGAACCATGTTTCTGTAACTGCCACTAAATCCAAGTCAGCCACTCCCACCAAAGTTTCAACATCAGGGATCTTATTTCCCATACTACGGGCATTTATACACACTGTTTTCCATATGTTACCCCTGTTACCCATTTCCATAAAGGTATTTAATGTATCACCTACCTGGGGGCTTTCACCTACCTGGGGGCTTTCTTCACCCATCCCCAACGAATCTAGTTTAAAGCCCTCTTCAGTAGATTAGCCAGTCTACTACCGAAGACGGGTTGACCTTTCTTGGACAGATGGATGCCATCTCTGCTCTGCAACCCTTGGAACAGCATCCCATGGTCTAGGAAACCAAAACGCTCTCGATGACACCATCCATGCAGCCATGCATTCATCTCCAGGATGCGAGCCTCTCTGCCTTGGCCTTTACCCTCAACAGGGAGAATTGAAGAGAAAATCACCTGTGCACCTAACTGCTTCACCCTCTGTCCCAGTGCCATGAATTCACTTTTGATATGTTCCAAGGGATACCTGGCAGTAACATTTGTTCCAACATGGATTAGCAACATTGGGTAATAGTCAGTGGGCTTGATGAGTCTCGGCAAACTCTCCATAACATCTTGGATTTTGGCACCAGGCAGACAGCATACCTCTCTGGACATCGAGTCTGGTCGGCAGATGGACGCCTCAGTACCCCTCAGAAGAGAGTCTCCAACCACCACTACCCTTCGCTTCCTTGTGGTCACTGATTCTGCAACTTTGGGGTACTTGAGCTCTGGTTCTTCCCTTTCCAGGGATGCTTTTACCTCCTCCACTTCCAGGGCTGCATAATGGTTCTTCAATTCAAGGGCTGGAGAAGTTGGATTGGTGATTCTGCAGGCCCTGGTGACTTGTGTTCAACCATCGACATTTTGTTGGCACCCATCTTCTCCTCTGCTGGAGAGCTTGGTTGCTGCAAGAAGCATCTCATCAATGTACTTCTCACTGTCTTGATTGCTCCTCAGCCTTGCCACCTCCTCTCTTAGTTCCTCCACTTGTTTCCTCAGAGCTTCAGCATGCAGGCACCCTGCACATGGAACTGGTCCTTCAACTGGCATTAGGACCTGTCTGGACAGAGGCAGAAGCTGTAACGGGGGCAACAGCTTTAGCGATACAATTTTTCCCAGTCATTGTTCTGTTCGTGGAGCTTAGGCATCTGTTAAAGCAAAAGAGAGATCTATCAAAGTACCAGCCAGTTTCCCAGCTGTCCTTTCAGAGAAAAAGCAGTTAAATCTCTTTAATTATATTCAAAATTGCTGCTCTAAGTCTCTGTGCTTTGTTAAATGGGGAGGTGCCCTATAAAGCAAGACTGCTCACTAGGGGTGGGTGGGAGTCGGGGTGGGAAGGGAGGGAACTAACACCAGATTAGGTGTCAGCAGTTCCCAAAGCTGAGAAGGTTACTAGAGTTCAACAACCTACTCTGATCAAGGAAATTTCTACTAAAGCACCAAAAAGAAAGTAACTGCTTTAAAAATATACAAAAACCCTTTTAAGAGCTCACAGTCAGAGAGCTAGCAATTTAATAAAAATAAACCCTCAAATCCTTACCGTTGTTCGACCTGTAGAGCCCCTCTTAGGAATGCCTCAACAGGGCAGGGCTCTGGAGCCTTTCATGCAGGCCTCAGCTGCTCTCAGGTAACCAGGCCCACTAACTCCTGATTAGGTGTCAGCAGTTCCCAAAGCTGAGAAGGTTTCTAGAGTTCAACAACCTACTCTGCTCAAGGAAATTTCTACTGAAGCACCAAAAAGAAAGTAACTTTGCTTTAAAAATATACAAAAACCCTTTTAAGAGCTCCCAGTCAGAGAGCTAGCAATTTAATAAAAATAAACCCTCAAATCCTTACCGTTGTTTGACCTGTAGAGCCCCTGTTAGGAATGCCTCTAGATCAAGGCCATGTGATGGATGTGATCTACCTAGATTTCAGCAAAACCTTTGATACTGTTCCTCATAGGAGGCTTATCAAACTCAACAGCTTGAGGATGGGTCCCAAGATGGTGAACTGGATCAGAAATTGGATGACTGACAGACGACAGAGGGTGACGGTAAACAAAACTCACTCGGATGAAAGGAAGGTGATTAGTGGTGTGCCCCAGGGTTCGGTCTTGGGACCAGTACTATTCAATATATTTGTGAGTGATATTTCCAAAGGGCTGAATGGGACAAGAGATTTATGTGCACAGACCAGGAGAAAGACCTCGGTGTTTCTGATGATCTTAAGGTGGCGAATCAGTGTGAGAAGGTGGTGGCAAAATGAAAAGGATGCTGGGTTGCATACAAAGAGGAATTACCAGCAGAAAGGAAGAGGTACTAATGCCACTGTATAAGTCGCTGGTGAGATCTCACTTGGAATGCTGTGTTCAGTTTTGGAGACCGTATCTTGCAAAGGATATAAAAAGGCTGGAAGCGGTTCAGAGGGAGGCGACCAAAATGATTTGAAGCCAGTGTCAGAAGACTTATGAGAAGAGACTTGAAGAACTAAATATGTACACTCTGGAGGAGAGGTGGGGCAGGGGAGATATGATTCAGACCTTTAAATCCTTAAAGAGTATTAATGGACAAACAAACCTCTTCCAAAGACGGGGAAGCTTTAAAACTAGAGGGCATATCATGAAGCTGCAAGAGGGTAAACTGAAAGGCAATGTCAGGAAATACTTTTTCACTGGAAGGGTAGTGGATGCTTGGAATGCTCTCCTAATGGAAGTGGTGGGGGCAAACACAGTGACAGAATTCAAAATGGCATGGGACAGACATAGTGGATCCCTTTATAGCAACAGGATAAAATCAAAATAAGCATAACTATCTCTTATATCTGAACAAATATCTGACCTACATGGAGCGGTGGGTACACCCCTAAACAAAGGCATGGGGAGAGGGGACCTGCACGGAGCGGCAAGTGCAGCTACTCTTGCCGCCTTGCTGGGCAGATTAGATGAATCATACTGGTCTTTATCTATCGTCATATACTATGTTACTATTCTAGTTTTCAACTCTGAATAAATATTTGCCAAAAATAGGATTCCTCTCCTCTCATGCCCCTGGATCCTTTACAATCTGGCTTTCATCTTTTACACTCTACTGAAACGGCTCTTGCCAAAGTCTCCAGTGACCTGTTCCTGGCAAAATCCAAGGGCCTTTTCTCTGTCCTCATCCTTCTTGACTTCTCTGCTGCTTTTCTTATCATTCCTCCAGTTCTGTTCTTCACCACTGGGTAGTGCACCTCCTCCTGCATCTTGGAGACTGGGCATCAGATTTGTGACATCACTGGATGTACCCTGCTGGTCTCTCCCATCAGCCCTGTGTGTCCAGTCTCCATGCAGCAGGAGGATGTAGTGAGGGTAGGTGCTGGGCTCACTAGAGGAACGGATAAGGAGCAGTTTTTAATGTAGTTAGTTTTAGGGGTTTTTCTTTTGATTACCTATCTAATTCTTTTTCTTTTTGGTACTGTTTCTTTAAAAAAAAAAGTTTTCTGTTAGGGGGTATCAAATCTGTATTCTGGGGCTTCTCTTCTCTTGCAGGACCGGCCTGGGTGATTCAACTGCTCTCCCCTCCTAATTGGGATGGAGGGGAGTTGTGTGGCAGCATCAGCGACTGGCCAGACTTCTCTGTCTGTGTCAGGGAGCCGCATGGCAGAAATCCAGGAGCCAGACAGTCTTCTCCGCAGCAGCTGATCACACTTCAATGTGATTTATTTACCTGTATTTATATCCCGCTTTTCACTGGGTCAAAGCGGTCAATTGGGAGATACATTTAACACGAGGGGATATGACACACATACGCTAATACTTACAGGGAACATGGGCAATGGAGGGTTAAGTGGCTTACCCAAGACCACAAGGAGTGCCTATAGGAGTAGAAATCCCAGTCCCTCCGGCCTGAGATTGCTGTCCCCAGGTGGGACTTGAACCCCCGGCCCTCCGGCCTGAAGTACCTTGTCCTAACCACTAGGCCACTCCTCCCACTGGATAGCATCGTGGATAGCAAGGCACTTGATCGGAGGCGCAAGTAACTGACCCGATGGCGTTCTTAGGCCCAGCAGAGTGACCCGCCGACACGCGGTCGAGCGGGGAGGCTTCAGGGCCCTACTCTGGATGCGACGCATCAAGCAGACCCTGCCAGTTTTGAGCGGGCTGGGGTTCCAGCGCTTTTTTATTTTTTCGGGCCACGGGTGAGCAGCGCTGGTGACTGAATTTCCCGAATGCTGAAAGTAGCTGTTTTCAGGGGAAGTTAGTATTGTCTAAGTTATTTTAAGTTAATTTCTTTAATTCTTTGATTTAATTTGAGACCATTTGTGGGGTGTTTGTTAGGGGACCTTTACCACAAAAAAAGAAAAAAGAAAAGGAAGGGTATTTTTGTTTTTCCTTCATTTCCTAAGAGCTTTGAATTTTATTTTTTATAATTAATGCCATCAAAGCCGCAGTGTTTGGTCTGTGGCACCCACAGGGGCGCAGTCTCAGACGATGTGGTCTGCAGGGGCTGCGCACGCGCTTCAACCACTATGGAGCAAGAGATCCATGATAAAGTGTGTGAGGAAACTCAAACGCCATCTACAAGGGGTGATGGTGAACCCCTATTGGAAGTGCTGTCTGTGTCTCCTCTGGAGAGCCAAGCAGCGCCAGCTAGTTCGGGGGCGCCATTAGGAATCGGAACAGCCCTTGGAAGTTTTTCTCCAGATTTTGTGCTCATAATGCATCAAGTGTATTGCTTACGACAGCAGGGGACGGTCACGGAGCCTTTAATGCTGGGGGCTCAGGGGCAGCAAACTGGCTTCGAAAAGGATGGAGGTAGCCTGGTGAGGCCTCTTAAGAGGGCTTGGTCTTTCGAAGATCAGCTCTTGGCATCGGATTGGCAGGATACGGAAGAGGTAGATGTGGAACTCGAATCAGGAATGGACGAACTCAAGGAAGGCGAGATTCTGGAACAGGAAGATCAAGCGAGGATCATTAGAGTTTTGTCGCAAGGATGAGCTTACTGTGCTCATTACTGAGTCTCTTCAGGCGCCTAACCTTGCCTCGGTACAGCCAGTGGAAGAAGAGGGTTTGAAGGACCCTCTCATACAGGCAGTGCGGCAAACTCAGGCGGTATTCCCAGTTCACCGTGTGGTTGACCGGATGATTCAAGATGAATGGGACATACTAGAAGCGGGATTTTGAGGCATTAGAACTATGAACAGACTCTATCCCTTAGCGGACCAGGAGAAGGAAAGGTTCCGTTCTCTGCGTATAGATGCAGCGGTGTCAGCGGTCACGAAAAAGACGACTATTCCGGTGGAAGGCAGTACGACCTTGAAGGATGCACAAGACCGGAAGGTAGACGGCTTGTTGAGACAAGCCTTTGAGGTTAATGCTCTCTCATTGCAGGCTTCCATTTGCGGAGCTTGGGTGGCAAGAGCTTGACTTATGTGGTTGCAGAGATTACGGCAGCCATTTCAGCAGGAGAAGGAATGAATATTAGTTGTGACACGTCTTGAATCGGGTGCGGCATATCTAGCGGATGTCCACTATGATTTGATTAGGTCGTTGGCAAATAGTTTGGCTTCTTTGGTAGCCGCGTGCCAGTACCTATGGTTAAGAAATTGGGCGGTTGATGTTTCTTCTAAGTCGCGGCTTAGTAAGCTTCCTTTTAAGGGGAAGTTGTTGTTTGGTGAAGGTCTGGACAAACTAGTTAAGGATTTGGGAGAGTCCAAAGGCGGCAAACTACTGGAAGATAAGCCTAAGCATGGGAGGTCCCTGATGGCTACGCGAGGTCAGTTTCGAGACTTCAGGCAATTTCGTACCTCTCGGCTGGGAGATTTCCAACGAGGAAGATTTGCTTCACGAGCGCAAGGGTTTCAAGATTTTCGTGGAATGGGGAGGGGGTTGCAGCTGCCTCCTCCGCGGCTTCCCGAAAACCACAATGAAGCAAGGCGGGCCCAGGTAGGAATTCAGCCGATTGGAGGGCGACTTTGGGAGTTTCTTCCTGCCTGGGTCCAGATAACGTCCGACCATTGGGTGTTGGAGGTAATACCCAAAGGTTATGCTCTCAAATTTGCTCATCTGATTCTAGATTAGTTCGTTCTGTCCCCTTGCAAAGGGCAGCTGAGAACGTCCATGGTCCAGCAAACTTTGGATCGTCTCTTACAGTTAGGAGCGGTTGTGCAGGTTCCATAGGAGTTACATGGTATCGGACGTTACTCTATTTATTTCGTAGTTCCAAAGAAGGACGGGTCGCCCGTCCTATCCTGGATCTCAAGGGAGTAAATCATTGTCTGCGAGTGTCTCACTTTCAAATGGAAACATTGCGTTCGGTAATAGTGGCGGTTCAACAGGGGGAATTCTTGACATCTCTCGATCTTACCGAGCACACTTGCACATCCTGATCAGACCAGCTCATCAGAGGTTCCTAAGGTTCATGCTCCCATGGGGCCATTTTCAGTTTCAGGCATTGCCCTTTGGTTTAGCAATGGCTCCGTGTACCTTCACAAAGGTTATGGTGGTGGTAGCAGCGGCTCTGCAGAAAGAAGGAATCTTGGTTCACCCTTATATAGACGATTGGCTGATTCGGGCAAGGTCCAGAACTGAGAGCATTCAGGTTACAAACAGAGTAGTGAACTTCCTTCAGAGTCTCGGCTGGGTAGTCAAGGCATCCAAAAGTCAGTTAGTGCCATCTCAGGTTCTAGAGTACTTGGGAGTTCGGTTTGACACCCAATTGGGATCAGTGTTTCTGCCGGAACGGTGAGCTCAGATCCTTCGGCTTCTAGTAGGAAAGTTTCTGTCGACTTCGGCTCCGTCGGCTTGGAGCTATCTTCGGGTGTTAGGAACAATGGTGGTGACCCTGGAGATGGTGCCATGGGCCAGGGCACACATGCGTCCCTTACAGAGGTCGTTACGTCCGCGCTGGTCCCATCAGAATGATTCGCTAAACAGACATCTTCCCTGCCCCTTGAGGGTCAGGCAGTCCCTTCAGTGGTGGCTCTCCCCAGGAAATTTGGCGGCGGGAATGCTACTGGAGCAACCACAATGGCTCCCGCTGTTGACAGATGCAAGTATCGCAGGTTGGGGGGCTCATTGCGGGGAGCTCTTTGCACAGGGAGCTTGGAACGAGCAGGAGGCTCAGTGGTCGATCAACCGTCTGGAACTGAGGGTGGTAGTACAGGCACTTCAAGCGTTCGAATCCGTGGTGAAGGGTCGAGCGGTACGAGTGTGGTCTGACAATTCTGCAACAGTAGCTTACCTCAACCGGCAGGGGGGCACAGGGAGCGCCACCATGGAAGAGGAAGCGGAGAATCTGTTTGCTTGGGTAGAGCCAAAGCTGAAGGCGATCTCGGCAGCGCACATAGCAGGAACAGAGAATGTGATGGCGTATTTTCTCAGCAGAGTCCGGGTGGATGCCGGAGAATGGGAGCTTCATCCAGAAGTGTTTGCGCAGATAGTCATCAGGTGGGGTCCATCGATTATGGATCTCATGGCGACCTTTCTTTCGGCCAAGGCGAATTGCTTTTACAGCAGAAGACGAGAAAGGATGTCGGAGGGCATCGATTTCCTGATGCAACAATGGCCAATGTCAGGCCTTCTCTATGTGTTCCCCCCGTGGGTGCTCATAGGGAGACTGGTTCAGCGCATCGAGGCGCATCGGGCGAGAGTACTGTTAGTTGCGCCAGATTGGCCGAGGCGGCCATGGTATGCAGATCTGGTGTGGTTCCTTGACAGGGATCCCTGGCGATTACCCGCAACGTCACATGCCTCAAGTGGATCAATTCTCGCTTACGGTTTGGCCATTGAAAGGGTGAGGTTAAGAAAGAAAGGTTATTCTGGAGCGGTGATTACGACCTTGCTTCGAGCCAGAAAGAGATCCACATCCCTAGCGTACGTGCGGATTTGGTGTATATTTGGGGACTGGTGCTCTCAGCGGCAGATCCGTGCATCTACAGTTTCCATACCGATGATCTTGAGCTTCTTGCAGGACGGATTCGATAAAGGCCCGGCAGCCAGCTCTCTAAGAGTTCAATTGTCAGCCCTTTCTTGTTATCGAGGTAAAGTACAAGGGGCAACCTTGGGTTCTCACGTCGATGTCATACGGTTTTTAAAAGCGGTATCTCGGTTGCGGCCTTCTCGCAGAATGGTGGTTCCTCCGTGGGACCTCAATTTAGTCCTTGGGGCATTGACTAGAGAACATTTTGAGCCTTTGCAGCAGGCTTCGGTCAAAGATTTAACGTTGAAAACAGTATTTCTGGTAGCTATTTGTTCGGCTCGCCAAATTTCGGAATTGCAGGATTTATCATGTCGAGAGCTGTTCTTGTCTTTTTCTAGAGAAAAGGTGGTGCTGCGGCCAGTGCCGTCCTTTTTGCCCAAAATAGTTTCTCCTTTTCACATGAATCAATCGGTTTCCTTGCCAGTATTAGGTTCCAAGCAGAAGAACGCTTCAGACCGTAGCCTGAGTTGGTTGGACATTAAAAGGACGCTGAGTCAATACTTAAAAGTGTCAGAAACATTCCGGAAGTCGGATTGTTTGTTCATTCTCTTTGGAGGTCCGCGAAAAGAGGAAGTGACGGCCAAAGCTTCAATAGCCAGATGGGTCCGAAAAGCTATAGCGTCAGCATATATTTTGCAAGGACGTCAGGTGCCCATGGGGCTACGGGCTCACTCTACTAAAGCACAAGTGACTTCTTGGGTGGAGCATAGTTTGGTTCCACCAGTAGAGATTTGCAGAGCGGCCACTTGATCCTCTCTCCATACCTTCAGTAAGCATTACCGCCTGGATGTTCAGGTGGTGAATGATGCCTGTTTCGGGTCAGCGGTTTTGCAATCCAGGTGGACAGGTCCCTCCCAATAATTACTGCTCTGCTACATCCCAGTGGTGAAGGACTGAATTGGAGGAACAATAAGGAAAGAGAAATTAGACTTACCTGCTAATTGATGTTCCTTGAGGAACTCCAGTTCAGTCCTGAGTCTCACCCGATGAGGGATAGCTTAGTAAGCAGTGTTGTCTGGGGGGGGATGTTTGGTCACGATATCGGTAAGAGATTTTTAGAAATTTCGGGATCGCGATAGTTACCTTTTCCCTGCAGTCATTATCCTAGGGGAGGCCTAGAGTGAAGAGAAAGTCAAAGATGCAGTTGTCCCTTTGGTTTAAGGGGACATTAAGCTAAGTTAAATTAAGCTAGGTTTAGTTGGTATAAGTTGAAATTAATGTTATAGCTACTTATTTGTTGCTCCTTTGAGTCTGCTTTGTCAATAGTTCACTGGGGCTGATGGGAGAGACCAGCAGGGTAAAGCCAGTGATGTCACAAATCTGACATGCCCAGTCTCCAAGCTGCAGGAGGAGGTGCACTACCCAGTGGTGAAGGACTGAACTGAAGTTCCTCAAGGAACATCAATTAACAGGAAAGTCTAATTTCTCTTTTGACACTGTTGACCACAACCTTCTTCTCCTGTCCTCACTTGGTTTTAACGGCTCTGTATTATCCTCATTCTCCTCCTATCTCTCCCATCGCTCTTTCAGTGTTAGTTCTGGTGGCTCCTCCTCTGCTGCTATCCCGCTCTCATTTGGTGTACTCCAAGGATCTGTCTGGAGTCCACTCCTTTTCTCTCTCTATACCCAGCCCCTTTGTGTTCATCTCTTCCCATGGCTTTCAGTACCATCTTTATGCTGATGACTCCCAGATCTACCTCTCTAAGCCTGAAATCTCTCCGGCAATCCAGACCTGGATCTCTGCCTGTCTTTCTGACATTGCTGCTTGGATGTCTGACCACCACTTGAAACTGAACATGGCCAAGACGGAGCTTCTTATTTTTCCCCCTAAAACCTCCTCTCCTCTTCCTCCTTTCTCAGTCTCTGTGGATAACTCTCTACTCCTCCCTGTTTCGTTGGCTCGCAACCTTAGTGTTGTCTTTGACTCCACTCTCTCCTTCTCCACACACATCCATCTGATAGCTAAGACCTGCCATTTCTTTCTTTATAACATCAACAAAATCCGCCCATTCCTTTCTGAAAACTACTAAGATGCTTATCCACTCCTTGATCACCTCCCATCTTGACTTCTGTAACCTACTTCTTGCTGGTCTCCCTTTGAATCATCTCTCTCCCCTTCAATCTGTTTTTTACACTCTGCTGCACAGCTAATCTTCCGCCAGCCTCATCATGCCTGCATTACCCCTCTTCTCAAGTCTCTTCATTGGCTCCCTATCCATTTCCGCATCCATTTCAAACTTCTTCTGCTGACCTATAAGTGCATACACTCTGCAGCTCCTCACTATCTTTCTCTTATCTCTTCTTACACCACCCCCCTCAGGAACTCCGCTCATCTGGAAAATTGCTTTTATCTGTGCCTGTCTTTTCTATTGTTAACTCCAGACTTCGGTCCTTTCACCTTATGCCTGGAACAAACTACCCGTGTCTGCATGCCAGGCACCTTCTCTGACCCATTTCAAATCCAGGCTGAAAACTCACTTTTTCACTGCTGCTTTTGGATTTTGACTCACCTGATCGCCTTGTTTCTTTTCCATTCCCCTTTGTTTTATCCCTTTCTACACCTTCTGTGTTGTCTGTCTTGACTAGATTTCAGATCGGGCGCATGCCCCCCCTCCTCCTCCCCATACCTCCATCCAGCGCTGCCCACTCTTTCCCTGCTGCCGGTGCCGCCATGGAAAAAACAGAGGGCAGCAGCAGCAGCAGGAAATGAGCAGGCAGTGCTGGATGGAGGTATGGGGAGGAGAAGGGGGGCGCGCGCCCAAGCTGCAAGTCGCACAGGGCACGATTGCAGCTTGGTACGGCCCTGTGTGCAAATATTTTGCATTCCCTCCATATAATCTAATCGGCTTTTTGGTTTGGTTCAGTCCCTGATTGGAGTTATGAAAAAGCCCTGCCCCCTTTAAGGGGGGGGGGGGCGCCATCTCATTCTTCGCTTCAGGCAGCAGATTGTCTTGAGCCGCCCCTGGCCATCGGAATCCCTGAAGGGGCATGTGAACTTGCGAATAGAGAAGCTCCTTGGGGGAGGAGAATGGCAGGCTCAAGTATCCCAGCTACATACGGCTTTGATAGAATTCGAGCCACCGCCACTAGAGGTGGAACTGGTGTGGACCTGGGCGTGGGACTTGGGGACGCGGGTAGAGTGTGAGATGATAATAAGTGCCTTTGCTCGGATTCCATCGCTGAGTGTATCTGTAAACTATCGGGACCTGCAGTTTAAGCTCTTGCGGCGCATGTAGTTTGCCCCAAGGAGGGCATGGCAGGCGGGAATAGTGGGAACAGACAGATGCCCCAGTTGTGGATTTGTTGCTGCAACTTTGGGATATATGTTTTGGAAGTGTCAAGTGGTGTCAGCATATTGGAATAAGGTGCAGGGATATTTAGAGAAATGTCTGGGGAAGGAGTTGAGCCTATCACATGCCACGCTGGTTCTGGACATCTGGGAGCCCGACGCCACAGCAGGTCTGGGGAGGCTAAGCTCGGATGGCTGTGATTGGCCCTCGTAACAGCCCGGCAGGTCATCTTAAGCAACTGATTATTTTCACGGGGACCAACCTACAGGCAGTAGTGGATCAGTCTACACGCGCTGTTGTTGCTGGAAAGGAATAGGGCCTGAGGGCATCCAAAACACTGGAAGATTTTCCTTGATGGGTGGGGCCCACACCTCCAGTCCTTAACGCCTCAAACAAGAAGCAGGGTACTTAATCACTGTACATGAATAACAGCCTGTGGTGGGCTATGGCAAAGACGGAGACAAAGTCGGCCCCATGGGTTCCTCCTGGGGGGGTGATGGAGGGGAAGGATAATGGGGGCTGGGAGGGTAAGAAGGTAGGTGGTGGTACCACATGGATGGGGTAGAGGTGCCTGTGAGGAGAAGAATGCACCCCAGCGGGCATCCTTGCTTAGGCACAGTCATGTGTACATACTACAATACGGTCAGAACAGGAAGGAAGGGGAGAGGCAGGTAGGAATAGTAGGTGCAAGGGGCTGTGGGCAACTTAGATTCTCTTATGCTCATAAAAAGAGCATCCTGAATATGGGTACACTCAGGTGGGAAGGTTAGCCAAAGGGGGGGAGAGAGAAAATAAAAAATGAAAAATGTTATTTGGGTCTAATGAGGTACATCTCATGTTAATTGCCTGTTGTATTTGACAAAGTTCGACTATGCTAAGTGTATTGTCAATTTAATAAACAGTTTGAACTATAAAAATTTCCCATACTTACAAAGCTTATCAGATTGAATCAATTATTTCTTTTCCTAGACACTGGAGCTATCTTGCATCACCTTCTGAGTACAGTAAGGGTGTTATTAGCTTCAATTTACATTGTTTAGTTGTGCTGCTAAAGTTGTTTTGTTCCGACAACTCTGCTGAATGTGTCTTGACTTAACTAAAATGTATTCAGCAAAGAAAGATGTATGAAAATAAATGCTGTAAGATAAAAGATGACAGTAGGAGAACTCATAGAACTTAAAATTCATAGGCAACCTGGAAAAAGAGCGGAAAAATATCTACAGAAATTTAGATTTTAACTGAATGTCACTGGGACAAACAAAAGATGATATTGTTTTTCATTACAGTAACTGCGGTTAGGCTCTCTTTTCACGTCTTCCATCTTATCAAAGATGCACATGCTTAAAGGCCAGTCCTACAGTTGAATAGGTTCTCTCGCCAAAGAAAGAAAAGGGACTGAAAATAAAACTAAAGAAAGATGTAGATTAAGTCCATGAAGAAAGATAGAAACATAGAAACAGAGAAAAATACTACATTGCCTATCTAGTCTGTTCTTCCATATCAATAACTACAACAGTTCCCTTTTTTCCTTTAGAGATCCTCTGTGTTGGTCCATGCTTTTTTTGAATTCAGATACCATCCTCATTTCTACCACCTCCACTGGGAGACTATTCCATGGATCCACCACTCTTTCCGTAAAGAAATATTTCAACATATCACTCCTGAATCTATCCCCTTTCACCCTCATCCCATGTCCCCTCATAGCAGAACTTGCTTTCAATCGAAAGAGGCTCTGCCCCTGTGCATTTATGTCATGGAGGTATTTAAACGTCTCAATCATATCACCTCTATTTTGCCTTTCCTCTAAGGTGTACATATTAATATACTTATGTCTGTCCCCATATGCTTTATAATGAAGACCACTAACCATTTTAATAGCCACCCTCTGTACTGACTCCATCCTGTTCATATCTTTTTGAAGGTGCGGTCTCCAGAATTGCACACAATACTCCAAATGAGGTCGCACCCAAAACTTATACAGAGGCACTATCACCTCCTTTTTTCTGCTAGCCATTCCTCTCCCTATGCACCCAAGCATCCTTCTAGCTTTTGCTGTTGTCTTTTCTACCTGTTTAGTAACTTTGAGATCATCAAACACAACCACACCGAGGTCCCGCTCTTCTTTAGTGGACAAAAGTACTTCACCCCCTATACTATATTGCTCGCTTGGATTGCTGCAGCCCAAATGCATGACCTTACATTTTTTAACATTAAATCCCAGCTGCCAAATTCTAGACCATTCTTCAAGCTTAGCTAGATCCCTCCTCATGCTATCTACACCTTCCTGGGTGTCTACTCTATTGCAGATTTTGGTATTTTCCGTAAAGAGGCAAACCTTACCCAACAGCCCTTCCGCTATATCACTAACAAAGTTGTTAAAAAGAATCGGACCAAGGACAGATCCCTGGGGCACACCACTGGTAAATTCCTTCTCCTCAGAGTGAGTTCCATTTACGAGTACACTTTGTCACCTCCCACTCAACCAGTTTCTAATCCAAGCAGTAACTTTAGGGTCCATCCCTAGGGTGCTCAGTTTGCTTATAAGTCGCCTGTGAGGAACAGTGTCAAAAGCTTTACTGAAATCTAAATACACCACATCTAGGGCTCTCCCTCAGTCCAACTCCCTGGCCACCCAGTCAAATAAATCAATCAGATTTGTCTGACAAGACCTGCCTCGGATCCTGTAATCTGCTGAATTCCAGAAACCTCACTATTTTCTCTTTCGGCAGCGTTTCCAATAATTTACTCACTACCGAAGTTAAACTAACCAGCCTGTAGTTTTCAACCACATCCTTACTTCCTCTTTTGTGTAAAGGGACCACATGAGCTCTCTCCAGTCCTTTGTCACCACTGCCGACTCCAACGAGGCATTGAAAAGGTCAGTCAGTGGAGCTGGTAGAACGTCCCCAAATTCCCTCAGTATTCTAGGGTGTATCCCATCCGGTCCCATCGCTTTGTCTACTTTAAGTTTAGCTAACTTCTCACAAACCCAGTCTTATGAAAATTCTTCAAGATGCCCCTCACTTCTGTTCCTGTTTGTGGGTGTTTTCTGAGATCCTTTTCCTGGTTCTTCATCTGTGAACACAGAACAGAAATATTTGTTAAGCAATTCCGCTTTATCCTCATCAGCTTCTACATATTCCTCCCCTTCACCCTTGAGTCTGACAATACCACTTTTGCCCTTCCTCTTCTCACTAACATATCTGAAAAATGTCTAATCCCCCCATTTTATTGCATTGGCTATTTCCTCCTCTTTCTGAATCTTTGCTTTCCTGACTACTTTGCTAGCTTCTCTAAGTTTTTCCAAATATAGATGCCTGTCTTCCTCTCTCTGTGATCTCTTGTATTTCATGAAGGCCTCCCTCTTTTTCTTCACCTTTTCAGCTACTTCTTTTGAAAAATATAGCGGTCTCCTTTTCCCTTTACCTTTATTTACCATTTTAACAAAAAGGTTGGTTGCTCTTAAAATATCCCCTTTCAGTTTTGCCCACTGTTTTTCTACATCCCCCAGCTGTTCCCATCCCGCTAACGACTCCCTGAGGTATTGGCCCATCTTGGCAAACTTAGGGGTATGTTTACTAAACTGTCTTAATGTTACCGGCGCTAGTTGTAGCTTTAATGTGAAGAAAGCCATATAAGGTAGTGGGCGTTCCGGCGGCAAGGTAGCAAGACTCTGTATCGTGCGATAGAGAGCGCCTTGGCTCATTAACATACGTTAACCTTAAGTCCATGCCAGTACTGTGTTAAATGCTATAGAAATGTAGCCCACTGGTTATGACAATGAATTGGAGGCAGAGGTCATGAGTTCAATCCCATTGTGGTGTTATTTAATAAGGATGTCTGAGGGATTTCCTTTTAATTTGAATCAGTGCTGCCATAAAAAAACACCCTCACAGTGCTGTAACCTAAGGTGCCTCATAAGGTGCCCTACAGGGCGCCCTGTAAGGAGCCCCATAGGGCACATTATAAAGTGCCCTATCTGCCAAGGCACCTTATAATGTGCCCTATAGGCACTTTATAGGGCGCCCTATAGGGCACCTTATAAGACACCTTAAGGTTACGGCACTGTGAGGGTGGTTTTCCTGGCAGCACTGATGTAAATTAAAAGGAAACCCCTCAGAGAGCCCTAACAAGGAACACCACTATGGGATTGAACCCATGATCTCTGCCTCCACAGTCATTGCAGTAACCAGTGGGCTACAGCTCTATAGCTTCTAACAAAGCACTGGCTGGCTACAGAAAGACTGCAGGTCACCACACAAACTGTATGCTGTGGTTACCAGGATAGGGTATACTCACCCGTACCCATGATGCACTGCACATGCAGATCAGCAGTCTACATCTGATCACAAGATGGGGTATGTGCCTCCACAGCACCTTGGCCTGGTAGGGCGAACCGACCATGTGCGTTACTCACACAGAGTAGCTACAGACCGTGACGTGTGGTTCCTGTGCTCACCCTGAGGGTGAGGTGGGGCGCCCAGCATCAGGTCCGTAGCACCGGGCTTGGCTGAGATAGACTATGCTGCTGGTCCCCATCAGTGCCAGTGTGTGTCATTTAGTTCTTGCAGACACACCTCTAAAACATCTGTGCCCATCTGTATTTCCCAGTCACGTCTAGCTCTTGTGGACTGTGATGCACCCAGAATAGTGCATAACCTGTGTGGTTGCTATGGTTACATGTTATAGGAGAAGGGTGTTGTGTGGACCCAAAAGTGGATTATGTAGCACTACCCAACCTGCCCTCTCTGTGTCAGGATGGGGGACAGGATCTCCCACCCACAGATCCACACTCTACAGTGGAGGCAGTAGAGGGGACCACCACTCCATTCCTGCTGAGGAATAGGCACCCTCCAGGGCAGTCAATGCAGATTTGTACGCATTTCATAGGGCACTGGCAGACAGGCAGCAGGCCTGGAAAAGCTCAGCTGTTCCCCACCGCAATCTGACATTCACCAGTAGAGGGCACAGTGAGTCTCCACCCACTGCACCCTGCAAGGTGTTCCAGCCATACACATGCTAACTGCAGACAGTCTGCTAGCTAGTACATAGTGCATGTTCCTGGAGGAACTGTGTGCCCCCCAAAGTGGGATGTAAGCACACACACCAAGCAAGTATGTCAGTGATTGGGCCCGAAAAAAGGGGACTCATAGATATCACTTGAAAAAACACTGTATAGCACTATGGGGGAACCTAGCCATGCCATGGTCACTGCTCAATACTTTCTGTGGTCTTATCAGAGCAAAATATATGATATACTACTTAATGCTAATTGCTCTATAGTAACATTCATTCAACGTGGTGATTGTATTTCATGTGGAAATAATTTTCATATTCACAATGCCAGGACGTCTCAGACTGAATGGCACTCAATCAAACAATATCATAGATACCAAAAGTAGTACCAGAACTTTGGACTGACCCCCCTGAAGAAACTCTTTTTTGAGTGAAACGCATGGATTGGCGCCTAAAGCTGGCATTGGGGAGCACCTAAAGATAAGCATTTCTTTATTAAATAGTGTTTAAAGATTTCATTTGTGGGGATATTTGATACAAACAGAAGAAAGTTACATGCCAGAAAGGTCATTGATGCTATTAGGCGTTACTCTTGTGAGGGAGGTCTGTATAGCACTCTAATGCAAATAGATTTCTCTTTCCCTCTTTCTAGTTTAACCCACAGTGCCTCCCTTTTAAGCTCTGTAATTACAAAGCTTTAATATTATATTTACATATAGTGCCACTCCTTCTGCCCTTCTCCCTGCCCTGTCCTTTCTGAATAAAGTATGAAAGAATGGAACTGTTGAATGTCTGAGCAAAGAGAATTCCACAAAATGTGAGATAAGCAAATAAAAAACCCAAACCACTGAGCATATAATGATATACAAGGTCTGCAGAGACATGGAAGATAAGGCCATTTCCTATATTTAGAAAAGAATGTATGAAATGCGAACAGAAATCATTTTGCTTAGATGAGCAATCAACTAAAGCAGGTGAAGACTCTGGCGAAACAGGATATCCTGAGCTCTTCTACCCAGGAATTATTCATTAGCTCCATAGAGATGCATACAGAAAAACAAATATACCTTATGATGAAAACCACTGACCATTTTAGCAGCAGCTCTGTAGACCAACTCTATCCTGTTCATATCCTTTTGAACGTGTGATCTCTCAAATTGTACACAGTGCTTTTACCATATCCTCCGGTAAGGAATTTCAGAGTTCCTGTTCAGTTATTGGGCTATGTTTATGGAATCAGTTACCACTGGACATTCATTCTATGGTAGGTATAATGGATTTCCATAAAAGAATGAAAACGTGACTGGTTAATTAGTTATTTTAAAACAATTCCTAGATAATTGTTAAATCTATGCCATTATTTAAAAAAAGACTGATTTTAATTGATTTAATATGTGAAGTGTCATGTGACAGTCCATAGAAACATAGAAATATGACAGCAGAAAAAGATCATATGGCCTATCCGGTCTGCCCTTCCATACCAACTACTATACTCTTTTTTTTTTCCTTTAGAGATCTTCTGTGTTTGTTTCATGCTGTCCTGGTCTCTGTTCCGCACATCTACCACACTTTCCATAAAGAAATATTTACACATATTATTCTTCAATCTATCCCCTTTTACTTTCATCCTATGCACCCTCATTGCAGAGCTTTCATTCAATTGAAAGAGGCTCTTCTTCTGTGAATTTATGCCATATCTCCTCTCTCCTACTTTTCTTCCAAAGAATGCATATTGAGATTGTTAAAGTCTGTCCCCATATGCCTTATGATGAAGCCCACTGACCATTTTGGTAGTCACCCTTTGCACCGACTCCACCCTGTTTATATTTTTTTGCAGGTGTGGGGGGAATGTGCAAAAGAGGGCTTGCAGAAATCAAGGGGATTTCGGAAACAGGCCTGTTAATAGTGAATTTGTGTGCAAAATCTCCATGTGAATGTACGGGAGGATGGATGCAGAGCCTGTGAGAGTCATCCAAATGTTCACCATTGCAGAATATGGAATGAAATCTGCTTAACCCTTTCCAGGCCGAGCCCAAAACTCTCGGGATCCAAAATTCTGCCTAATATTCCTATCAAATGGTATATAATACATGACCATAGCAGAAGGAAAATCACTATTAGAACATATTGAATAAGACGGGTACAATTTTCCTGAAATATGCAAAAATTAACCCGGCTGCAGAATGTGGATTAAAAATTTAAAGTAGGCCTTCAAAGGGTTAAGGTGCCGTTTTTAAAGACGAGAACATGGAGGTTCAGGTGCCAGAGATGATACGCAAGAACATACAGACACGCAGTGATAGAATATGAGGAAACAGCAAGAAGCTGAGGTGAAGGTGATTGCCCAACTTCTCTCATGCGGAAATGAGAAAACTGCAGGCTCATCATCGCACATGAAGAGAGCCTCCAACCTCCATGTTGGCACCACCTGTGTCACTAGGAGGCACAAGGGATCTGGTGAATGATCTGCCAGATGCTTAGTCGGTAAGTGTGAAAGTAGGCATGGACAGGGGGTGGCAATGGACGTAGGAGTGCAAAGGCATGTGAATATACAAGGCCAGACATGACCAGGGAGAAGAAATATTTAAGCAGGGATGGCACAAGGAAGGCGGAGGATGCTGGGGCTGACCTCATGGCCAGAATGGAAACATTGTCCATGAGAACGATAGCGGCAGGCACCATGGACACACCGGGCATGATGTAGGAGCTCAAAGGAAAGGAGTATGTGGGAAAAGGGCCAAAACCACACTGTGGAACAGTAGCATGTCCACGAGGAGCACAAAGCAGGTGGGAACAGCCATGCATGTAAAAGCCATGGAGGGACAGGCTGCTGCCAGATGGTAGAGGGAGTCAAAACAGAGTGTTGCCTGGATGAAAAACTAAAACTACTCAAAATAGCACCACAATGTCACAAAATCATTTCTGTCGGAAACCGCCGACCTGAGATAGAGAGGGGAAGAACTCTCCACTCTGTGTCGACAGTAACCGTTTTTTCAAATTTTTCAAATTTTTAATTGGCATAAAGTGCTTGCAAAACTAATCATAGTGAAAACCACTTATCTGAGAAATGGGCCAGCTGGGCAGCACAAACGAACACAGCGACATGCATGTTTCGAGCCTACGAGAGGCCCTGTCTCAAGCTGTTCAGATGAAAAATGCGCCCATGAAATTGCCAGCCCCATCCAGGTATATTTAAAAGGCCACGAAACGCTCTCTGATTGGCTGCAAAAGGGCATCCCCTGAAGACGTCATGACGACGTCAGCGAACATAGTCCCAAAGGCAATCAGCTCAAAACATCAATAGAATGAAGAAATAATCTTGAACATTATCAGGATAGAAGTAAACTCTGTCCAAAAAATCCATCAAAATGGAAGGTGGAAGAAACACTTCGCAACACTCAAAGCAAACTCCACCAATCACATTCAAGATTTAATCCTGTAGGGAAGACAGTCCGAAGCCGGAAAATCCAGCGCTGCTCACAGCATTGAAGTCGCTGTTCCCGATCGCCACCTCGGGGATCCAAGGGGACGGAATCAATAATTCTCCAGCGAAGGTCCTCAAAGTTGTGATGGTGATGAATGCAATGCTCCACCAAGGGTGGAGCACCCTTGGTGGAGCATTGCATTCATCACCATCACAACTTTGAGGACCTTCGCTGGAGAATTATTGATTCCGTCCCCTTGGATCCCCGAGGTGGAGATCGGGAACAGCGACTTCAATGCTGTGAGCAGCGCTGGATTTTCCGGCTTCGGACTGTCTTCCCTACAGGATTAAATCTTGAATGTGATTGGTGGAGTTTGCTTTGAGTGTTGCGAAGTGTTTCTTCCACCTTCCATTTTGATGGATTTTTTGGACAGAGTTTACTTCTATCCTGATAATGTTCAAGATTATTTCTTCATTCTATTGATGTTTTGAGCTGATTGCCTTTGGGACTATGTTCGCTGACGTCGTCATGACGTCTTCAGGGGATGCCCTTTTGCAGCCAATCAGAGAGCGTTTCGTGGCCTTTTAAATATACCTGGATGGGGCTGGCAATTTCATGGGCGCGTTTTTCATCTGAACAGCTTGAGACAGGGCCTCTCGTAGGCTCGAAACATGCATGTCGCTGTGTTCGTTTGTGCTGCCCAGCTGGCCCATTTCTCAGATAAGTGGTTTTCACTATGATTAGTTTTGCAAGCACTTTATGCCAATTAAAAATTTGAAAAATTTGAAAAAACGGTTACTGTCGACACAGAGTGGAGAGTTCTTCCCCTCTCTATCTCAGGTCGGCGGTTTCCGACAGAAATGATTTTGTGACATTGTGGTGCTATTTTGAGTAGTTTTAGTTTTTCATCCAGGCAACACTCTGTTTTGACTTTTTTGAATGGGATTGGTCTGTGTCATCACAGTACTTATTTGTTTGGGTTTTTTTTACTTTTTTAGATGGTAGAGGGAAGCAGAATGTCCTAGAGTGGCAGGGGTGGGTTGAGAACCTTAGGTAGAGAGGGAGTCCCACTCAAAGGCAGGATGTGATGTATGTGCCACCAACAGAATGGCGGCCAGTGTCTTCCCAGTAGCAACAATGTGAGTGTGGGGCTGATGGAGCGTACCTGTGGGAAGGCATGGGATCTCAAAGATGTGAGATGGGCTAGTAAGTTATAATGCCACATCTATTACCCACAGGTGCTATAGGATTCAGAATGATGTGGAGGCCCTGAAGATGCACTTCAGGGCCATACACTTCAGGGCCATGACTCCTGGCATGGCTTCTGAGGGAGCACTGGGAGCACAAAGGTTTGTTGATGAGGAAAGCATCATGAGCACATTCAGGAGCCAATGTGTGCTAGGGCATCCATTGGAGGATTGCATATGACAGGGAAATGAGGCCAAGCACAGAGCAGACAGGGGAGGCATAGGCAGTTCAGAGAAGATTAACTGTCACCACACAGAGACCAAACATCACCTCTCCTCAACCTCAGTGTGCCTTTGGCTGGAAAGACAAACAGTGTGCCAATCGCACAAAGCACCACAGCAAAGGTAACAGATACGAGGTGCTAAGGACAGAGCACCAGCCTTGTGAGAAGGGAGCATACATTAAGCAAAGGGCCCATAGTTGCCACAACTGCAACACCTGGCCCCTGGCCATATTGCTGGAGATGACAGAGGAGGCTGTGGCACCTGAGGGAGTGGTGAAAGCACTATGTGTCCCCAAAAGAGGTTGGGAGGTCGCAATGAAGGGGACTGTCTGGAGCAGCTATTGCCCACTTCTCAGATTAGTAAGTGTTGGAGACAAGTGTTAGCACTGACAAACCGGATGGCGCATGCAGTCACAGAATCTGTGGTGGACCCAGAAGCAGTGAACAACAGAAAAGGTCTGGTGGAGTCTGCATGTCATGATTAAGGCAACATGTATTTATTTATACCATGCTCTTTAGAATCAGTGTGGTTTACATGTATGCTAACAGGTACTTTTTATTCCCTTGTCCCTGAAGGGCTCACAATCTAGGTGTACCTGAGGCAATGGAGGGTTAAGTGGCTTGCCCAAGGCCACAAGGGGTGGCCATGGGGACTAGAAACCCCAGTCCCTCTGGCCTGAGGTTGCTTGTCCCCATGTGGGAATTGAACTCCTGGCCTTCTAGCCTGAGGTAACCTGTCCTAACCACTGAGCCACTCCTCCCTCAATGTAGGGAGAGGATCAGCAAGAGCAGTGGACCTGAGGTGACCCACGGGGCATGGGTATGGGTGTCAAAGCAGAGTCAGCAGTTCTGCAGATAGAAGCTGGCAGAGAGGCCAACAGGAGTGGGGAAGTGAAATAGGAGAACGACATAAATGAAAGAAGGGCTGCCTCAGTAGTAGTGGAGCACCAGTAGCAGAAATATCGGCCATGTGTGCATTCAAGCTGCATCCAAGGGGGAAGCAAACTACAGCAGTGAAGTACAACACAGGCAGCACAACAGCAGTCTGTGGAAAAGTAAGCCACAACAGTATTGTGGGAGGAGTGGCCTAGTGGTTGGGGCAAGTTACCTTGGGCCAGAAGGTCAGGGATTCAAATCCCACTAGAGGACAGCAACCTTGGGCTGGCAGGACTGGGGTTTCTAGTCCCACAGGTGCTCCTTGTGGTCTTGGGCAAGCCACTTAACCCTCCATTGCCTATGTTCCCTGTAAAATAGTTATCTCAAAGTTATAATGCCTTGTTCAATGTAATTTCAGTTTGTTCAATGTAAACTGCCTTGATATCATGAAAGGCAGTATATAAGAAATGTTAAGTAACATAAATAAATTGCAGAAGAAGCTTTGTCTATAGAGACCAAAAGGTGTTGGTATAGGAGCAGGGGCAATTAAATAGTTGTGCCACACAAAACAGACCTATAGTCTGGTGACTAGCAGCTCCATGTAGTACAGTAAGACAGAGTGGGTGTCAGGAAAGTGTCAACCAGCAGTGGGTGTGGCCACAGGTAAAACAGATGTGATGGCAGAGAAAGTCTGTAATGTTTCTTCTCCATTTGCCTTGAAGAAGCAGCAGTAGCAGCACAGCTAGGCACTGGCAGTCAGTTGGAGGAGGAAGACTCTGGGGTCGAGTTGGAGGAAGGCTCAGGCCCTTATGTTGGGCCATCTGGAAGGCATTAGGGCAGAGATGCATGCCCTGACCCAAGCCATCCTCAAGATGTGGGCATGCATCTATACCCAAATGCCACCTGCACTGAGGTGGGAGGGAGAGGAAGGATCCATGGTATATCTATATCTGTTTATGTGTGTGTTACATGTAAATAAATGGTGTGTAGTTATTAGGATATCATCTCTCTCCATGCATTTCTTCAGCATCCCCTAATGCAGCTTTCCCTGTTGCTGGTGATGGAGGAAGCATCATTCTGGACACTGGTGTATCACGCTGACTAGGCAGGGGGGGCCCCAGTCCCCAGCTGACATGCAGTGTCAAGACAGAGGGTGGCAGCTATCAACAATGCAACTCCACCTACCCCATGTGGGCCCTGGCTACATGCCAGCAATTACACTGGACCTCTCCATGCGCAGTAAGGTTGATGGTGCTATCAGCCCCACAGGGTTCATCGCTATATCCTGGAGACCCAACAGATGGCAGAGGAGCAAGCTATCAAGAATGAAAGGTCAGCAGGTGAAGCCATACTATATTGGCTACAAGAGAGGGGGATGGAGAGGATGATATATATTACCAGGAGCAGCATGATGCTCCACTACCCACATCTAAAGTTGTTTGCTGACCCACCTTCCAAAGAGGCACTGCTGGAGTCACTGATGGGCTGGAGGAGCCAGCATCCCATACACTGCAGGAGTGGCTACTACAACAAAATGAAGAGCTCCTGCAGATCCAGTGAGAACACAATAAAATCCTGCGGGAGACTCTGCTGGTACAGAGAGAAAGAAAAGAGGATGGACTGTAAGAGCCCTGAAAACTCAGGCAGGATCTTGAAAAATGAATATCAGAAAGGAAAGGGGAAGGGGATCTCTGTAATCAGCTAGTCCATGCAAACAAAAAGGTACACCGGAGAGAGACCACAGCAATAGACTTACAGATGTACTTCAGTCAAAGTCTATTGGGTCCCTATAATAAACTTTGACTGAAGTATATCTGTATGTCTAAAGCTGCGGTCTCTCTCTAGAGGACCTTGAGAGATTCATGGCACGATTAGGGCAGTTTGCCTCCCATGCCCCTCTGCCCCCTATTGTGGCCTCGGTCTGTCCACCTGCTTTGCCACATTCCACTTCTGCACTCACATTCGGCAATAGTGGTGGCAGATAACATACAGCCAGCCATGGCTGGTCATCCAGGCAACTCCCTGGCAATATTCTCAGACTTCACAGACTTCCATGCTGCCAAGGTAAGGGGTGATGAAGGAATGAGAGAAGAGATGACAGCCTCTTAAAGATCCAGTGACAGAAGCGAGGAGGGCTCCAGCATTACTCCACAGTCCCTTACCAGTAGTCAGGGGCATGGGGATGGGGGTAGGGGCACACAGAGAAAGGGCAAGGGAAGGGGGTGGTGACCAGCATAGCTTCACCAGCCACCTGAGAGCTGACAGTGTCTAAGGGGAGCAGCATAAGGGTGAAGGGCCTTTAGTGAGCTATAGATCCCTTTGTCAGGCAGACAGTGATGTTGGGTGTAAGTTGTGGTGCATCCTGGATTGTTACTTGGGGGGGTTGGGGGGGCGGTACAGGTGGGGACAGGTGGAGAGCCTGTATATCTTGATGTGTGCAGGTCCTGAGTGGTATACTGGTGGCATGATAGGGGACTTTGTTGTCCATGCTTATGTGTGTGTGCCCTCGAGTCAATCCTGACTCCTGGCAATCCAGCAGCTCCTGGGTTTTCTTGTGACTGGAAGTAGATTGCCATGCCTTTCTCCTGCTACAATAGAAGGTAACGTGATCTACCCAAGGCCAGAAGGAGTACCCATGGGAACTGAACATGTGTCTCCTGGTTACCAGGCCACTGCTCTAACCACTAGGCTACTATACTTATTCATCATTTATAGGTAGTCTAGGCCAGGACATCTAGTTTCCATGCCCAGGATGTCCTGAACGCTATGAAAAAGCATCTTGGATGTTCGCATCCTTGTTCTGCCCTGGCCTTGCCCCAGAATACCCCCCAGACACACCCATCTTGGGACACCCAGGTTTGGATCTTCCATCCACAGGGACGTTCAGATCTACCCTGTTTTGAAATCACCCTTTATGCATCCTTGCCTTTCTGATGTCCATATTGCCCCTTTTGCCTAGAATTTCACGAATGGCAGAATAATGCATTTTAATAAATGAAATGGAATATTCTACCAATTTGTATTCAGGTTCCACATTCAATCAATCCATAATCCTGGGAATTGAAATGCTTTTATGCCATCAAAAAGGAACCAGAAATGCAGCATGCTGACATCACCTTCTTGAAAATGCTTCTTTTTAGACATTTTTTCACTTTAAAAAATAAACTCCAGTTGATTTATTTATTTAGGCCAAAAGGTTTGACAGTGTTATGTCTAAAACTCCACTGTTGCTCATATCTCCACAAAGTCTTACAAAATCACCGCCTCACAGAGGTTGCCATGGCACATCTAAGGCTGAAAATTGATCAATAGAATAGTCAAGGCTCAAATAATGAGCAACTAATAGAGCTTCAATGTTCTTTACCATTAAGGCATTTCAGTGTTCAATGACGCAAGTTCTTAGTTTTCCCAATGTACATCTTGAAACATGTGCACCAGATCACATAAACTAAAACCACCATTTCTCAGATTGAATAGCATGAAAGTGTAATATGGTACAGGGAGCGTCAATCCACTGAATGACTGAGGTCAAACAGAGCAATTGGCACAAGCAAAGTGGCTCTCATACTGATTCCCTTGTATAGAATCTGTGAAACAAACATAGATTTAACTACATTATCTCTAACATCTCGTCCCCGTTTATACATGAAAATGAATTTTGCCTCAAAAGTCAAATGCAACCCCAATACAGCCCAATGTTGAATTATGCTCTACTTCATATTTTCAGTGATAAGGACATAAGAAAGAACACACGTCAAACGAGTGTTACTATTCCTTATGTTTGGTTGTAGCAAAAGGCCATTATTAGCCCATCTGCTATGAGTGTATGCCAGTTTGAGGAAATGAACTGGATATCTATGTTCTAAAACTGCTCTATCATGCTTTAAACTTTAATTCTTCTACAAAGGAATGCAGTCTTCTTAATCAAAATAATTTCTCTACAGTAAGTCCCATCATAAGTGGCCGGGATAGAAAGTACAAAAGCATAGTAAAAGTGCTGTGATCAGTCGGTTTCCTAAAAATGAAAAAAATAAAAGTGACTGCATCTGTGGAATCATAGGGCCCGATATTCTGCTGAATATCCTGCTGAGTGGCATTTACACGGTTTGCAGCACTAACATGTCTCATAACCACCCCCGCCCCCAACCTTCTCCTGGCCTTTCTCTCTCATATAACCCCCCAACTAGCCACCAGCCTTCCCAAATACTGGCAGAGTTACTTCAGAATGGGACATCTAAGTGATGATGCATGCGTGTCCTAGCAGGCCATTTCAGAGGCAGGACAATGAATGGACTCAACAAAATTGTCAACTCTCAAGCAACTTGGAAATCCTTTTCACCTATTTCTTCAGAACACCTTGAGAGAATCATCTTAGGAATTAATACCACCAATTCCCCTTTGGAAAATCAGCCCTCAAGAATTTTTTTTTTTTAAACTTTTATTTTCATTTTACAACAAGCAAAAAGAAACGACACACCAAAGGAAACAAATACAAACATACAATAAGGAAAAGCAACCCCAATTACCCCCCACCCCTATGCTTCTTCTCTAAGCTGATAAGTATCATCATATAAGCGCTTACAAACAACAGTAATTGTACATCAAAACAAACAGAAATAGTATCTGCGATACAGAATGATCATGTGACAGAGAATTACACAGATTTAAACAGTCAGATGAGAGCATTGAGCAGTTTGAACATAGTCGTTGAGCATCTTCCATTTAGACAAGTGGTGGGGGGTCGGAGCGGAAGAAGCTAACATACGAGGTATTTTCTCATATTTACTGTAGAGACAGACATGATTCCACCATTCATTGGGGCTCAGATGGGAGCTATTTTTCCAGTATTTCGTAATAAGGGAAATAGCTATTCCCAGCATAAAGTCTAAGAGGAAGTAAGCCGATTTGGGAAGAGAGGGGATCCCCGCAGCTGAGCGGAGTCCCACTATCTTCCAAGAGAGGGGCTCTTGAAAGTGCAAAATAGATTGAATACGACCCCAGACCCGACTCCAGTAATACTGTAATGCGGGGCATTCATACATAACATGAGTGAGGGAACCAATGGCCGTATGGCATGTCCAGCATCTATTGCTCTGGGTGGCGTTCCATTTGGCTAACCTGTCGGGAGTATAGAAACATCGGTGGGCTAGAAAGAAAAGTGTCTGAGTGAGTGAGGCGGATCGAGAGACCCGTGTCACCTTGCTCCAGACTAGGCTCCATTGCTCCGGGGTCAAAGTTACATGCATTTCCCGCTCCCAGGATTTCTGTGCTATAGGAGTGCCTCTATTTACAGTATTACATAAAGTTTTGTAAAAGTTAGATGCTACACCCGATAAGCTCCCAATAGATCGGATAATCTCCGACAATCCTTGGGTATGGGGTTCCGATGGCGGGAGCACCTTAGCACTCCGAAGACAATGCTGAAGTTGCACCAACTGAAAGTAGTGTTTCGCTGGGAGACCAAATTCAATTTGTAATTCGCTAAAAGTCTTCCAGCGACCATCAGAGAACAGCTGGTTAGGGATCCAAATGCCCCTAGTGTACCAGGGGCTCCACGCCATCGGTTTATTTTGTATTTGAAATCGAGCATTGTGCCAAAGCGGGAGTCTATCTAGCGGACAAAGTCGGGAGTCTAGAGATTGCTCAAGGGTATTAAAGGCACCTAAAGTGTCTAAGAGCATTGGTGGATAGTGGGAGTCTGATGGGAGAGTCATACCAGGGAGATAAGTAAGAGGGATTGGCTTGCAAAGGTCCTCCTCTATATCTAGCCACACTGGTCTACTCGGTGTTAGGTCTTCCAGCCAACGAGCGCCTTGTTTGAGAAGAAAAGAGTGGTGGTATTTCAGGAAATCAGGGAATCTGACACCACCATTTTCTTTATCTGCTTGTAACTTATGTTTCGCTATCCTAGGTGTCTTGTTTTGCCATAAGTATCTAGTCAGAAGACCCTCTAAATCTTTATATGTACGTCGAGGTAGGAGACATGGCAACATTTCTAAAATGTAGTTCACTTTGGGAACAATCATCATTTTAATGGTTTCTAGGCGGCCCCACCAAGTAAGTGTTAAAGGAGTCCAGCGTTGAGTAAGCGCCCGGACCTTAGAGGTTAAGTCTTTAGCATTAAAGGTGATGGTGTCTTCTAAAGGAGAGCAGTAGTGCACCCCAAGGTATTTGACCATGCGAGGTTGCCATAAAAAGGGAAAGGATTGCATATCTGCCTGATGAATCAAAGGATTTAGTGGAAATGCAACCGATTTGGTCCAATTTATCTTATAGCCCGAGAGTTGTGAATATTTACCAATTTGCTCTAGGACAGCCGGCACTGAGTCTAGGGAGACAAAGAGCATCAGGTCATCAGCATATGCTGAAATTTTGATTTCCCTATGAGAGAAAGGGACTCCGTGAATATCCTTGGATTGCCGGATTAGTAAAGCTAAGGGTTCGAGTGCGAGATCGAAAAGAAGTGGAGACAGTGGGCATCCCTGGCGGGTACCGCGTTGCAGGGGAAATGGCTGAGACTTTAAAGCATTAGCACAGATACTAGCTGTAGGCTGTGCATACATGGTTTGGAGACAACGGAGAAAGCCTTCTCCGAATCCGTACCAGCGAAGAGTTGCAAACAAGAAGGGCCATTCTAAGCGGTCGAAGGCCTTCTCAGCATCAAGTGAGAGGCCAACCAATGGTCGATCAAGATTAACTGCGGCAGTCAGCACATGACATAGGGTCCTAGCATTATCAGCAGTTGATCTACCGGGAATGAAACCGCATTTATTTATTTATTTATTTTTATTTATTTATCTATTTCTTCTATACCGCCCCTTCCAGAGATCAGGGGCGGTTTACATGGAACAATTGCATACATTTGCATAACATTACATAGAACAAGAACTTCTTAACTTTTTACATATAACAGAACAGTAAATTGTCAGAACTATTTACAGGGTGTATACTTTTGTATACTGCTGAATTTACAGGGGAATGTCAGAGAGCTGGCATTGCTATTTATAGAAATTATTTACAAGAATACCTGATTCGCTATTCAGGTGTGTGTGTGTGTGTATGTATGTGTGAGTGTGTGTGTGTATAAGTGTGCGTGTGTTTGTGTGTGTATGTGAGTGGGTTTGTGTGTGATGGAATTTATTTCCATTTTTTCTTGGGTTGTTTGGGGTGTCTTTGGGGGCTGTTAGAAGAGGAGTTGTGTGTTCAGTTAATTGTGTTTCTGCGGGTTTTTTTGTTTGTGTGTCTGTGGACGCTGTGTGTCTGGACTTGGAGGGTAGGGGATTCCGAAGTGCTCAGAGAATAGGTATGTCTTGAGTTCTTTCCTGAATTGGGAGAGGTCCTTTATGATTCGGATGTCTATTGGGAGGTCATTCCAAAGTGTGGGAGCGGTGAATGAGAAGGCTCTGGCACTGGTGGAGTTTTTGGTCCTCGTGAATGTTTTTGGCAGCTCTAGTGAGAGGGTTGCATTTAGTCTGCGGGCTCTTAATTCATTTGGGACGTGAAGGAGTGTGGATAGATGTGAGGGGGCAATATCGTTTAGTAGTTTGAAGGTTGTTAGTAGTATTTTGTATTTGATTCGATAATTTATGGGGAGCCAGTGTAGATCTAGCAGTATAGGGGTAACATGGTCTGTTAGGTGGGCTTTAGTGACTACTTTTGCACAAATGTTCTGTGCTCTTTGTAATAAGTAGATATTCTTTTGTGGGAGGCCGGTTAGGAGACTATTACAATAGTCAAAGTGAGGGGTTATGAGGGCACTAACGACTGATCTAAAGTCATGCGTGTCAAGGAGGAGCCTTAAGTGTTGAATAGTTTTGAGTTTGTAGAATATAGTTTTTACCGTCTGTTTTATGTGAGGTAGCATGGTGAGTGTGTGATCGATTATAACGCCTAGGTATTTTACCTCTTTTTTAACAGGTATCGTTGTGTTATTGATGGAGATTGTTGTTGGGTAGGTATCTTCAGCCACAGGTGATCTTGATACAAACATTGCCTCAGTTTTTTTGAGATTGATGCTGAGGAAGTTGGTTCCCATCCAGGATGAGGTTTCCGCCATGCATTCGGATAGAGTGTTATAATTAGGGTTTTTCGTGGTTATGGGGAGGGCGAGCATGATGTCGTCGGCATAGATAAAGTGATTGATTTTGTGTTTTTTAAATATTTTTGTGATGGGTTGCAGGTACAGGTTGAAAAGGAGAGCAGAAAGGGCTGATCCTTGTGGTATTCCTTGTCCTTGGGGGAAGGTTTCCGATGCTTCCTGGTTTAATTGAACTCGTATTAGTCTGTGTGTGATGTAGGACTTGAACCAATTAAGGACAGTCCCACCTATTCCTAAGTTTTCTAATCTATTAATCAGTGTGAGGTGGTTGATGTTGTCAAAAGCAGCGGAAATGTCTATGAAAAGGAGTAGGAGGCCTTGGGTGTTATCATCTGTATGTCTTATGAGGAAGTCCATCAGAGTAATTAATAGGGTTTCTACCCCATGGAAGGGGCGGAAACCGAATTGGTGGGAGTCAAGGGAGTTGTGGTCATCTATATGTTCTTGCAATTGAAGTTGAACAGTTTTTTCTATTATTTTAGCCATAAATGGAATGCTGGCTATTGGTCTATATGAGTTTGGGTCTTTTGGGTCAAGTTTATTGTTTTTTATTATTGGGCGGATTGTTGTGAGTTTTAGTTGATCTGGGTGTATTAAAGTAGACATCTTGTCAGAGAGCCGGGCGGAGAGAATGGTGGCGAATATTTTATAGTCTGCGTTTAGTAGGGAAATTGGACGATAATTAGCTGTTAGTTGCGGATCTCTCCCCTCTTTCTCAAAAACTACTACATTTGCCATTGAGAAGGATCCAGAGGGAGATCCCTCCTCGGCCAGAGCAGAAAAATAAAGTTTCGAAAACGGAGCTAAGTCAGCGTTAAAAGTTTTGTAGAATTCAGCTGGGAGACCGTCCGGGCCTGCGGCTCGACCTGTGGCACATCTCTTGAGTGCCGATTGAATTTCTGATAGAGTGAATGGTTTGTCCATGGCCTCTCTATCTTCGTCAGATAAGGTCGGTCGCTGTACCCCTGATAGTAATCGTTCAAAGACTTCTGGCTCGAAGTCACATTCAGATTGATAAAGCCGAGTATAAAAATCACGAAAGAGTGCTAATATTTCTGTATCTTTAGTGACCAAGCTCCCCCCCGACGGATTGCGGAGAGCGGTAACACGCTTGGCTTCTTTTTGACCTTTCAGGGCATTGGCTAGCAATTTGCCAGCACGGTTATTTTCCCGATAGTACATCCCTTGTTGTGATTCAATATTTTTAGCAGCAGCGGTATATAAAAGCTGATTGTATTGAAAACGAAGACGTTGTAAGCGAAGTAAAATACATGGGTCAGTACGGGACGTGAGGAGACGCTCTCCAGCTTGTATCTGTTGTTCTAGAATCAGTAAATGTTGCTTTCGTTGTTTCCCCTGTCGGATTTGATAGCTAGTTATAGTTGCACGGATAGACGCCTTGAAACCCTCCCACCAAGCCCAGCTCGCAGTGTCATGGGGTGAATTAAAATGAAAGTAATCTTGGATAGCGGCCTTTATGTCAACCTGAAAATCTGTTTGGTCTAGTAGGGATCTATCAAAAAACCAAGCACGGGGATGTTCACCTTGCGTAGTGACATGTAATGAGAAAGATATGGCAGCATGATCTGAAATATGGAGAGGATGAATCTTAGCCGTGTCCACTTGGGGTATCAGTGCTTTGGAGATAAGAAAAAAATCTATTCTAGATTGTGAGTGATGGGGGGCTGAGAAAAAGGTGAACTCTAAGTCGGAGGGGTGAAGCAGCCTCCATATATCTACTAACGCAAGATCTTTCATCAGAGCTGTGAGGGTATCAAGACTCTTGGGTGGACCACTCATTCTAGGCGGCTGTCTATCTATCAAAGGATCAAGTACTTGGTTGAAATCGCCGCCAAGTATTAATGGAGTATTGGCAGAGGCCTGTGCCAACTGCGCAATACTTGCATAGTAAGCAGGGTTATCCACATTCGGAGCATAAATACAAATACACGTGATTTCACTATCTCCAACCTTAAGGTGTGCACGGGCCCATCTACCCTCCTTATCAGAGCTAGTATCCAGTACAGTAGCTTGCAAAGACTTCTTAACCAAGATGGCTACCCCACACCGTTTGGAAACGGCGGAAGAGTAGGCAGCCACCATGTAAGGCTTAGCATTAAGTTTCAGTGTTTCAGCGGAGTTTAAATGCGTTTCCTGAAGAAACACTAAATCAGCATGCACATGATTAAGATAGCTAAGGATTTTCTTTCTTTTGATTGGACTATTGATGCCTTTTACATTCAGTGATAAGTGCTTACATAAGGCCATTCTGAAAAGTTAAAAATTCTGAAAAAGAACATGATAACGCACATAATTTCACAATGTCCCTCATATTAACTGTATATGGCTGTACACATGACATGATAGAAAGTAAGCTAATGAAAAACAATGAAGCGCCCATATAAAAAAATAAGCACCGAAGTGCATTAGAGAAGAAGCAAAACCCCAGAAATTACTGGCGACCATGTGTCTGTGGGGAGAAACACCAGAGAAGGCCTAATTGAAACATATAACCTGTATAGCTGTGCATGTTCCGAATCCAACCGAGGTGCACATCATGGAGGGATAGGAGACCAAGAAAGTTATATATAGACAGAAAGAAAAGTCCAGGCAGTCTCTGTTCCAGGCGGTGATCACCGCGTCGGGCCATTCAAAATGGCGGGCAGATCCGGCAGGTTACAGATCCAAGTTGTTGGATTAGCGCATCTGGTCTGCTTCTTTGGAATCTAAAAATGTTGCTAGTAGATCAGGATCTTCGAATGTCCTAGTTTGGTTATGGAGAGTCACTCTGAGCTTCGCTGGATACAATAGGCCAAAGCGAGCCTGTAGCTGTTGAAGTCTAGGGCGAAAAGCAAGGAGTCTCTTCCGACGGTCAACTGTGGGCTTTGCCAAGTCAGGGAAGAAGGAGACTTTATGACTTTCAAACTCCAGATGATGATTCGCCCGGGCAGCATTTAGAATCTGCTCAACTTGTTGATATCTCAGTAATCGAAAGATGATAGGCCGGGGGGTCGTCCGATTGAGGGCCATGTTGGTAGGAACACGATGTGCTCGGTCAATTTCCAGATCTCTGTGAAAAGTGATCTTCAGCAAGGAGGGAAGAGTTTTGACCAGGAATTCTCTTATATCTCCTGCTTCGGCCCCCTCCGGTACTCCAATGAGCCTTACATTGTTGCGACGGGCTCGATTATTGCTATCCTCTAACTCTTTTTGAAGATTCTGTATCTGACGCTCAGCCTTGTCCAGTTTCACCAAGCGCACCGCGTGCGAGTCGAGGACCCCCGCCATGTTGTCCTGCCGTAGTGAGAGACCTTCAAGCCGGTCCTGAAGCATACCGAAGTCTTCTCGCATGGCTCGGAGCGCTTCTCCGTTGGACTGTACCAGTTCCTTCACACCGCGTATTTCCTCCAAGATCTCCTGTTGCATTTCGGGGTTTTCCCGAAGTGGAACTGTCTTTTGTGGGGAAGACAACTCTGTTTTGGAGCGTTTTCCGTGTGAAGGAGAGGGAGACCCGAAGTCTAAGCGCGCTGGTTTGTGGGCCGCCATCCCCCCCGAGGTACCCCGGTAAGTTCGGAGCAAAATATTAAGTTTAGGTAGGTATTAAGTCAGGATTCTTAGTAGGCCTCTCGGGAGCTTCAGCGCGAAGCGTCTAACCCGCTGGACATCAGGCTCCGCCCCCAGCCCTCAAGAATTTTAATAGGAACTCTACTCAAAATCACAAATCTCTCTCTGTCGCTAGGGTACATGCCCAATGATCTAAAAATGGCATCTATTCACCCGGTTAAAAAGGGTGCAGCATTTGACCCATCACAACGTAGCTCATACCGCCCTATTACTAGTTTACCCTTTTTAGCAAAAATTATAGAGAAAGTGGTTTTAATTCAACTTCAAGACCATATTGACATTGGCTTTAGACCCGAGCACAGAGTCGTAACATTGCTAGCTGTCCTTACAGACAATATTGTTAAAGGCCTAGACAAACCTCAGTTAGGGTTTGTTCTAATCTTTTTGGATGTCAAAGCGACTTTTGACTCTGCTCTTCATGATTTACTCATTCAGCATCTACATCTACTGGGGCTAAGAGGCTCCACTTTGGGATGGTTTCGATCTTATCTTGAAAATCAACAGTTACAAGTTAAAATCGACTCTGAAAAATCATCAGCATATGCACAGCAGCAGGGAGTCCCACAGAATTCAGCCTTATCCTCCTTACTATTCAAGATATATTCCTTCAACCTTTATATTAATTTATACAGGAACGTAATATTATTTACCATCTATATGCTGATGATGTCATGGTATATTATCCAATTTACATCAGTCACCCAGACATCTCTTCTCTAAAAGAGTGTTTCAGTGCTGTTACTATCTGGCTTATGGAGCAAAACTTAGTCATTAACTATAAAAAGGCCGAGGTTCTCTACATTTCTAAGAACATTAACTTCACTCTGCCTCCCTACATCATCATTGATGGCACTCAGCTTCAATGAAATCAGAAATATGTTACCTTGGTATTACTACTCTCATATGAACCACATGTAAGAAACATCTATTATAAACTCAAGAGCATTCAACATCTAAGGCCACTTCTGGAGCCACATGATTTTTGTTCTGTTCTGCAGGCCCTCATTTTCCCAAACATTGATTTTTGCAGCCTCTTGCTACAAGGCTGCCTAACCACACTATTCACCCTTTCATCTTGCGATGAACACAGCTGCTTGACTCCTTTGCAATGCCTCCAGATTTGAGCATGTTACATCTCTTTTTAAACAATTACACTGGCTCCCAGTTTCACAACATATTAAACACTTTTAAAGTTTATCATGGTTTGTCTGCTCTTTGTCTTCAAACTCTCATTCAGAATAACACCTGATAGTAGGAATGTCCCTCAACTCTCTACATGTATCTTCGGCTGACTCCAAAAAGTCAGTTTTGCAATATCAAGAAGAGCTTTCTCTTTCTTTGCACCCACTCTTTGGAATATGCTCCCATATGAACTCCGTGCCATCAACAATTTACTGGACTTTAAAAGAAAACTCAAGACTTTCTTACTTAATGAACACTTCTCAAATGTTTCAATTTAATTCTCAGATTATTTTTTTCTATTATGCCTTTATTGTAATTTTTGTTTTATATTTTTCCTTTCTTCTAATTTTGTTCCATGTAAGACTTAATGCATGTTCACTGTAAAAAATAAGTAACACGCAGGGTTTTTTTGATCCAGCCAAATTTATTATGACGATGAGAGTACATTTCACTCTTCCTGCTGGAAGTGTTACTGCTATGAAATGAGCCGTTTTTTGCAACTTATTCATGGTCAGGAATAGTCGTAGGATTGAGAAGTTAAAAGCCATAGCCAGATGTGCTTGGGCCATTCTGAAATTGCACAGTGACATGCATCTCTGCGGCAACACCTCTACCATGCTCCCTTGCAACTTGGATGTCTGTACACCTGGCTTTCTAAAATAGCCCCAGAGATGTCTTTGTGATTTGCACATCTGAATGTGTTTTTTCACATGTGCCTATGTATATCAATTACCCTGGGAAATTTGTGCATTCTCCAGAGTTAGACTAAATATACATGCATATCTTGGGGAAGCAGGTGCATGCTTTCATTTTCAAAATTTGCTGGTATCTGCACAATGAAAGTATGCATGTCCTTTTTATGAAGTCTTGCAGTTTTAAAATTACCCCCTAAATGGGGAGACTCTTTAATACATCAGGTCCACTGTGAGCTTCAGGGCATGGCAATAGTGTCCTCTTCTCCATGTCCTGGGCCATCCACTTACAAGTAATGAATAACAATCTTGGCATCATTCTGTCCCATGGGGAAGAATGTTTCTGGGCTCCATTTTAGTTTTTGCGATTTTAGCTTATACCTTTTCATTGGTAAGTCAATGTGAGTTACATTCAGGTATGGTAGGTATTTCTCTGCCCTGGAGAACTTAAATCTAAGAGCTAGATTTACTAGCCAGCATTCTCTGGGAACAAGCAAGACGTCAGTCCTCACATATGGGGTGAAGCCGGCACTGACAGAACCCATGCAGTAATCACTCCGTAGCTTTCAAAGAAAGCCTTTGGGATATCACCACGCATGCGTGGTCACTTTCCCACCCAAGGGTGCCATCTTACCTCAGTCTTCATTTTTCTGTGGAGCCCAGCAGATGCCCTGTCTGTTCACTCAGTTAAAAGTTAATTTTTTTTCTTTCTTTCTTCTTGGTGTTTTTCCACCCTCTTTTACAGATTTGCATTCTGATCACCTTCCATTCACCTGGGATTGTCCTTGCCTCAGTGTTGTGTTTTTTCTCTGGTCCATTTTCTTCCTTTTATTTTTCTCGGTGTGCAGGTTTTTCCTCATACCCACAGTGACTGAGACATAGAAACATAGAAATATGATGGCAGAAAAAGACCACATGGCCTATCTAGTCTGCCCTTCCATATCAACCAGACATTCGAGTTTAATCTCATGGGATCTGCAATTCCCGCTATGTTGTCGGTCAGTGGCTTCAAGCAGTTTGGCAAGTGCTCCCGCACCATGTCCATCACGGACAGCCATATCTGCTGCTTTGCTGTCCCGGTACGGATCATGGCAACTCCACTTGTCCACTCTGCCTGCAGATGTTGAGCAAGAGTCAGAAGAGTCATGAATCTAAGTGGGAATCAATCTTCCTTGGTCTCTGCCCCAGCATTGAGTGTGGAATCGCTGATTCATCATTGCGTGGCCAAGCTGGGTCCGAACCCCAGGATCACAGAGTCTCGGATTGGGGATTGTCCTCCAAGGGCCTCCCCCCTAAGGTACGGATGCTGCTCAAATCAGCGTCAAGGTCCAAGGCTGGAGCCGAAGGTAAGACCTCCGGCCACTGGCCCCGAAGTCCTTGATGCGAGGCCGGAATCACACTAGAGTTTCATCAGTCGGACCAGCAGGGAACCTGGCAAGCTCTTTTGCCAGGTCTCTCAGGTACATGCCCATGTACAACTGGCAAGCCTGGATGCGGAGGCAAGGAAGGAACTATTTATTAACACTCTTGTATCACAAAGCCAGGCCTGGCTTTGTGATACAAGAGTGTTAATAAATAGTTCCTTCCTTGCCTCCACGCTTTTGACTGGGTCTGTTGTGTGGCGCGTGGTGGGCCTGGCTTTGTGATACAAGAGTGTTAATAAATAGTTCCTTCCTTGCCTCCACGCTTTTGACTGGGTCTGTTGTGTGGCGCGTGGTTCGTGGGCCTGGCTTTGTGATACAAGAGTGTTAATAAATAGTTCCTTCCTTGCCTCCATGCTTTTGACTGGGTATGTTGTGTGGCGCGTGGTTCGTGCTCGTTTGTTGGACGATAAAGCCTGGATGCGGGCCATAAGCATCGAGCCCTGGTAGCACTGCTTAACAAACCCATCCATGGTGTGGGCCTCCCTGCTTGGGGACAGCGAGGAGTGCATCTTCTGGCTTTAGATCTGATGCATCGCTGACTCCACCACCATGGAGTTGTGTGGCAGCTGTGACTTTTCAAACCCGGGGCCCTTGTGGACTCTATACTGGGAATCAAGTCGCTTACTCACAATAGGCACCATCACTGGGACTTCCACATTCTGAAGAGCAAATGCTCTAGAATGGGCAGGACAGGCACCGTCAGTGCCTCCCTTGGAAGGGAGTTGTACTGGAGAATCTCCAGGTCCTCAGCATGAGGCCCGTCCTCCAGTCACTGTGTCTGTGCAGTGCTATGTATGTTTGTAGCACTATACAAATGTTCAGTATTAGTAATAGTAGTAGTAGTGGCTCAGCCACAAAGGACTGGGCTTTGGACAGCTCCCGGACAAAGCTAAGGAACACAAGGTCCTCGGGTGGGGATCGCCTCCGCTCTTGCGGTGGGTAAGAATTCAACAAGGCATCCCTATGTAGCCAGGTATCGTGTGACTTGTCCTCAGTCTCTCGCTCTGAGTTGGAGTCAGAGAGCACCTCGAGGACTTAATGGGCATCAGCCCAATGCCCTGATGGAGGCGTCAATGGGGACAGAGGGGCCTGACACCCTGAAACGGAAGTGTTTGGGGGAAAGACCCAAGGCCTCACGGGTGAAGAGAAGCACCATTGCTCGGTTTGGAGCACATGCTTCTCGAGCACTGGTTGGACATCCTCTGGGGAAGCCCTCGAGGAGGAAGGCCCTGACATTGGTACTGACTACCCAGAGACACTGTGCATCAGACTGCGCTGTGAGCCAGGCTGCACTCCAGGGCCACTTCTGCTTGGTGAGTCAGTGAGCTGCAGGCATTGATGGCTTATGCCCCATATAGCAGATTTCACAGGAATAGGGTGGTATTACGCACCCATCCCAACTTTCTACCAAAGGTGGTATCTACGTTTCATCTCAGTCAGGAGGTAGTTCTTCCCACCTTCTTCCCTAGACCTCATGCGTCTCAAATGGAGACCTCCCTCCATACTCTCAACTGTAAGAGGGCACTGGCCTTCTACCTTGAGTGGACAAAGGCCCTCCACCGCTCATCACAACTGTTCATTTCCAATGACCTGAACAGGCTTGGTGTTGCTGTATCTAGGTGTACCCTGTCCACATGAATGTCAGACTGCATCTCCTTTGCCTATGAGCAGGCTGGACTCTCCTTGGAGCATTACGTTACTGCCCACAATGTGCGCATCATGACGACTTCGGTGGCACATTTGCACTTGGTTCTTCTGCAAGATATATGCCAGGCCGCCACCTAGTCCTCATTCCATACCTTCGCAGCTCATTACTGCCTGGAGGAGAGCTCATGGTGTGACAACGCCTTCGGCCAGGTAGTACTCCGTCATCTCTTTGGGGATTAGTGCAACTCTTTCCCTCCGGCCCTTATGTCCAGCCTACCGGAGAGGTGATTCCATCCTTGACATTGGGGTTGTATCCTAGAACTTGAGGTCGTTCATTGCTCCCTGTTGCCATTCACATCTCATCATTTTTCAGTTGTCTGTGGCTTTTTACAGGTTTTTTTGGTAGCCTGTAGCTGGCGAGTCCCATATGTGAAGGCTGACTTCCTGCTTGTTCCCAGAGAAAACGTAGTTACTCACCTGTAACAAGTGTTCTCCAGGGACATCAGGAATCAGTCCTCATAACCCTCCCTCCTCCCCATGGAGTTGTTTTCTTTTTTTTATGCTTGATTAAGCTATATCATCATACTGAGGTAAGAGGGCATCCTTGGGTGGGAAGGTGACCACATGCATGGTGTAACTCCCAAAGACTTTCTCTGAAAGCTGGAGAGTGATTACTGTGCAGGCTCCATCAGGCTGACGTCACCCCATCTGTCAGGGACTGAGCATCCAGCAACAAGGAAACTGTGACTCTCACAATTGCCCAGATAATTTATCCTCTAAGAAATTTCAACAATGAACTCCCAGTTCTCATACAACATGTCAGAGCTTCTGCTACCCCAATGCAAATCTCTATGTAAAAAGTTTAATAACAATGTTATATGTTAACTTCTACTATATTTAGCCACACTGTTTACTATGTTCTATGTAATGCATTTGAATGTTTGATGTAAACTGCTTTGATTCCCAGATAAAGTGGTATAGAAAAACACATAACTAAATAAATAAATATGTGAGGACTGATTCCTGCTGTCCCTGGAAAACACCTGTTACAGGTGAATAACTACACTTTACTGGTATTAATACAAGTTATAGTAAATAGGTCCAATTGAAAATAATGGGGCTTTTGTTAAATAAAGCATGTTAGTAAACATAGCCCTTAGGCAATAGAAGGTGAAGTGACTTGCTCAAGGTCACAAGGAGAATTATAAAGAGAAGCAAGGTTTGGATGCTGGTTTCCTTGCTTCTCTAGATCGTAACGTACACTAGAATTGTGTTTTGATAAACAGTGTTATATAAATGCAAATTGTAACTATTATCATATAATTCTGTGCCATGAATACCTAACTCTGGGTCATTATCCAAAACACCGAATCATTCACAAAATAATCATTTAAAAAAAATAGTCAAGCATTTCATGATGATTCAATTTAAGCTAAATCACTTCATTGCAGAATACCTTTCATGTGAATGGACATTTATTTTGTTTAATAAAAAAGTCTTTGCCATCATTTCTTCTCTTCTATTTAATGGTCACCTTTCTCAATAGCAACAAAGTAACTGGCTCCTTAATTTAGGTTATAAATGAATTGCTGGAATTTCCTATTAACAGGGAGTTAAACCTGAGATCACATGTGATTTACATCTGCCTCTGTCCCCTTTAGTTGTACTCCCGTTGCTAGTGAAAATGCACAGAAGTCCTGTATCAGATAAGTATATGTACATTTCACAAGACAACTTTGGCAATCATTTTCCAAAAATGTGTTACCGCCATTCACCATTGGGTGTGATTGTCACCTGACTGTGAGGGAAATCATAAATTCTGTAAAATGATTTACAGCAGATCCAAAATCTTTATTCTGTTTTAGCCTATGTGGTACGTCCGCCCTTAGCTGAGAAATAGAGTGATTATTACAGATCATATCTGGATTCATAGGAGCCCAATCCATTTCACCTGTTTAACAGCATTAAGCTTGAGGGTAGTTTCTATATAGCTAACGGAGCTATAACATTTACAGGTACTTTTTATCCAGACGCTTTACAAGAGTTTCCTAAGTGCCAGCATACCTAAGGACAAAGATACCCATACAGTGTTCATTTTATTTCTGGAATGCCCTCCCAGTGAAGGTAGTAAGAACAAAAACAGTGATGGACTTGTTATAAACAGAGGACCCCGATATAGCAACGGGACGGAATCAAAGCAAAACCTTAAACTGCTTTTCTCACATCAAAAAGTCTTAGAGGGTGTAACTTGCATTGCGTGACAGCTATAACCCTAAACAAAGGCATGGTGGGGAGGAAGATAACCTTCACAGAGTGGCAAGAACAGCTTTAAACAAAAGCACAGAAGAGGGTAACCTGCACATAGCAGCGGTTACAACTTAAGCAAATGTATGGAAGGGGGCCACTTGCATGGAGAGGCAAACAAAGACAGAGGGGAGTGACCTGCATAGAGCTGTAGTTATAACCCTTATTATCTTAATGGGCAGGTTCAATAGTAGTCAACAGATGGCCCATGCAGGTCTTTGTGTGCTGTCTATAAAACTAGAGGACATAAAATGTAGCTGAAAGGAAGAAAATTTAAAAGCAACATCAGGAAATACTTTTTCTCGGAAGGGATGATCAATACCCGGAATGTCCTACTGGAGGTGGTGGAGACAAAAACAGTGACAGAATTCAAAATGCATGAGATAAGCACAGAGAATCTCTATATAGGAAGAGGAGCTTTCTTCCTCAAAGCAAAACTTACATGACTTTCACACTTTAAAAATGCAGCGCAGGGGTAGCTCTCAAAGAGCAGCAGTTACAAACCAAAATAAAAAGCAAAGAGCTGGAGTAACCTGCATAGAGGGGCAGTTACAACCCTAAATACCTTGCTGGGTAGAATAGATGGGTCATGCTGGTCTTTATTTGCTATCCTTTACTATGACCATGGAATTCTGTTCCAAGGGCTGCAGAGCAGAGATGGCATCCATCTGTCCAAGAAAGGTCAACGTGTCTTCAGTAGCAGACTGGCAAACCTACTGAAGAGGGCTTTAAACTAGTTCTATTGGGGATGGGTGAAGAAAGCCCCTAGATAAGTGAAAGCCCCGAGGTAAATGAAACATTAAATACCTTTATGGAAATGAGTAAAAGGGGGCAACATCTGGAAAGCGGTGTGTATAAATGCCTGTAGCATGGGAAATAAGATCCCAGATGTTGAGGCTTTAATGGGAGAAGCTGACTTGGATTTAGTGGCAGTTACAGAGACATGGTTCATGGACAACCATGACTGGGATGTAACTATACCAGGCTATACTTTATTCAGAAAGGACAGGGTAGGAAGAAGGGGAGGAGGCGTGGCAGTACATGTAAAAAATAATATTAAAGCTGTGGAAATACAGGGCTTATAAGGGACAGAGGAGGCACTTTGGGTTGAACTAGAAAGAGGGAAAGAGAAATCAGTTTGCATTGGTATGATATACAGACCTCCATTACAGGGAGAAGACATGGACAGAGATTTAATAGAAGACATACGCAGCATTGCCAGGAAAGGGGGACTTGCTATTGATACGGGAATGTTGATTGGCGCATCCCTGCTGTGGTGCCATCTAGAAGTAAGGAGATCCTGGATTCTTTACAGGAAGAACTTTTAAGGCAACTGGTAACAGAACCCACACATTAAGGGGCCATACTGGACTTGGTGCTTATCAACAGGGAAAGTATTTCTGATGTTATAGTGGGAGATCATCTTGCATCCAGTGATCACTAGATGGTATGGTTCAGTATTAACACTAGAGCTGATAAAATCCATTCAAAAGCGAGGGTCTTAGACTATAGGAAAACTAACTTTGCCATGATGGGCCAATACTTCAAGAAGTCGTTAGTGGGATGGGAACAGCTGGGGGATGTAGAAAAACAGTGGTAAAAACTGAAAGGGGATATTTTAAGGGCAACCAACCTTTTTGTTAAAATGATAAATAAAGGTAAAAGGAAAGGGAGGCTGCTATGGTTCTCAAGGAAGTAGCTGAGAAGATGAAGAAAAAGAGGGAGGCCTTCATGAAATACAAGAGATCACACAGAGAGGAAGACAGGCATCAGGGAGGAGTGGCTCAGTGGTTGGGGCAGGTTACCTAATGCCAGAAGGTTGGGGGTTCAATTCCTGCATGGGGACAAGCAACTTCAGGTTGGAGGGATTGGGGTTTCTAGTCCCTTAGCCATTCCTTGTGGCCTTGGGCAAGCCACTTAACCCTCCATTGCCTCAGGTATGCTTAGATTGTGAGCCCTTTGGGGACAAGAGAATAAAAAATACCTGTTAGTATACATATAAACCACACTGATTCTAAAGAGCATGGTATAAAGAAATAAATAAATCTATGCTTGGAAAATCTTAGAGAGGCTGGCAAAGTAGTCAAAAAGAGGAGGAAATAGCCAATGCAATAAAATGGGGGATAAGATATTTTTCAGATATGTTAGCGAGAGGAGGAAGGGCAAAGGTTGTATTGTCAGACTGAAAGGGAGAAGGGGAGGAATATGTAGAAGCTGATGAGGATAAAGCAGAATTGCCTAACAAATATTTCTGTTCTGTGTTCATAGATGAAGGACCAGGACCTCAGAAAACACCCACAAATAGGAACAGAAGCGAGGGGCATTTCGAACAATTTTCAGAAGACTGTGTCCGTGAGGAACTAGCTAAACTAAAAGTAGACAAAGCTATGGGACCGGATGGGAAACATCCAAGAATACTGAGGGAGCTTGGGGACGTTCTAGACGCTCCACTGACTGACCTTTTTAATGCGTCTTTGGAGTAAGAAGACTGTAGAGAGGCACTTATGGTCCCTTTACACAAAAGCGGAAGTAAGGATGTGCTTGAAAACTACAGTCCGGTTAATTTAACCTCGGTTGTGAGTAAATTATTTCAGTAAGTGTTACCGAAAGAGAAAATAGTGGTTTCTGGAGTCCAACGAATTACTGGATCCGAGGCAGCATGGATTCATCAGAGGCAGGTCTTGTTAGACAAATCTGATTGATTTCTTTGACTGGGTGACAAGGGAGTTGGACAGAGGGAGAGCCCTAGATGTGGTGTATTTAGATTTCAGTAAAGCCTTTGACACCATTCCACAAAGGCGACTTAGAAACAAACTGAGCACCCTAGGGACTGACCCTATAGTTACTGCTTGGGTAAGAAATTGGTTGAGTGGAAGTTGACAAATTGAACTCAGTCTGCAGAGAAGGAGGTTACCAGTAGAATGCCGCAGGGATCTGTCCTTGCTCCAGTTCTTTTTAACATCTTTGTTAGTGATATTGCAGAAGGGCTGTTGGGTAAGGTTACCTCTTTGTGGATGATACCAAAATCTGCAAGAGAGTAGACACCCAGGAATGTATAGATAACATGAGGAGGGATCTAGCTAAGCTTGAAGAATGGTCTAGAATTTGACTGCTGAGATTTAATGTTAAAAAATGAAAGGTCATGCATTTGGGCTGCAGCAATCCAAAGGACTGGGCTACACAAAAGAAGAGCGGGATCTAGGTGTGATTGTGTCTGATGATTTTAAACTAGCTAAACAGGTAGAAAAGGCAATGGAGAAAGCTAGAAAGATGCTTGGGTGCATAAGGAGAGGAATGGCCAGCAGGAGAAAGGAGGTGATAGTGCCTCTGTATAAGTCCTTGGTGTAACCTCATTTGGAGTATTGTGTGCAATTCTGGAGACTGAACTTTCAAAAGGATATAAATAGGTTGGGGTTGGTGCAGAGGGTGGCTATTAAAATGGTTCGTGGTCTTCGTTATAAAGTATATGAGGTCAGACCTAAGGATCTTAATAGGTATACTTTAGAGGAAAGGCGGGATCAAGGTGCTATGATTGAGATGTTTAAATACCTCCATGGCATAAATGCACAGGAGGAGAGCCTCTTTAGACTGAAAGGAAGTTCTGCTATGAGGGGACATAGCATGAGGACGAAAGGGGATAGAGTCATAAGTAATATGCGGAAATATTTCTTTACTGAAAGAGTGGTAGATGCGTGGAATCGTCTTCCAATGGAGGTGGTAGAGATGAGGACAGTATCTCAATTCAGAAATTCGATATGAAAGGCAGACTAGATAGGCCATGAGGTCATTTTCTGCCATCATGTTTCTATGTTTTTATGTTGCTATGTTAAAAAAATTCTAGAATGCTTTCTCAGACTCATAGGAAAGCATAAAAAATATCATACATGGGGAGTGGCTTTCTCAAGATAGCGGCAGTGAGTGCTGACGATGCCTAAATGGAAGGGCAAGTCTAAGGTTGCTCCCACGGTGCCCTTGTCCAATTCTGAGCAATCTATGGATTATTATGTGCAGCTTTCGAAGGCTCAGATACAGGGGATTCGAGCAGGCTTGGAGGCGCCGGTGGTGGAAGATTTGGCGTCCTCCACTCTTGACATCTCGCTCTCCCCTAATGGGCATGTTCCTCCTGCCCCCCCCCCCCGGTAGCGCGGCAGCTCAGCTAGTGATTGACGCAGCAGCAATGTCCGAAGTGGTGGGAGCTGCTGTATTGGAGCGGGTTTCACCTTCTGAGTTTGCCGGTGTGATTTCCGAGGGATTTCGGCCTGCTGAGGCGGCGAATTTATCACCTAGTGGCAGAGACTCTGCTCAGGTTGGTGGTTCTTCTATGGGGGATGACCTTTTGGGCTCCAGGCCCTTATTACCTTTACCGGTTCGGCCTGAATCTGTGACTTTGGACAGTATTTGGGATGCTATCATCCATTTATCTACTGTTGTGGGCCAACAGCTGTCTTTATTATCCAGTAATGCAACCTCTCTTGAAGAAACTATTTCTCTGGTTAAATCAGACATTCAAGGAGTTAACTTGAAGCAGTGTGTCATGGAGCAGAAGGTTGAAGAAATATCTGACCTCACGGTCTCTTTGGTTAAAGAAAATACTGCTTTGCGAAATAAAATGGAGTCGTCGGAGAATGCGATTAGATCTACAAATTTATGTTTGCTGAATTTCCCCATTATTGCTGGGGTGGCTCCTTTAGAGTTATTCAAGAAATATTTGCAGGAGGTACTTTTGGTACTCGTTGATTTGATGCCACCCGTGTCAAAGATATATTATCTTCCTTCGGGAAAAAAGGCTGGGAAAGTGGTAATTGGCTCATTGGAGTTGGATTCTCTAAACGTCTCCGACTTGCTACAGTCTCCTAAGGAGGAAGATATTGCTGTTTCTACTCTACTGGTTACTTTGGCTTTGTCATCTGACAGAGAATGGCTGCTGAAGATTTTCTATAAAAAAAGAGCGAACTTGTTTTATGGAAAGAACATTTTTCTGTTCCCGGATGTATCCAAAGAGACGCAGAAGTGACATAGAGCATTTCTCTTGTTGAGGCCTGGGGTGATCAGTTTGGGTGCCACTTTTATGTTAAGGTTCCCCTGTAAATGTTTAATTTTTTACAAGTTGCAGAGATATATTTTCTTTTCTCCTGAGGATTTATCTACCTTTATTAGTGCACAATTGCCTATTGTTTCCCCTTCCTGAGTAAGATATGTACACCCATTGTGAAGTTAGGAGCCTATGAGCACTCCCTCTGTCTTGTTTTTCCTTAGTAAATCTTTTGGGTATTTTCCCCTAAAGTTTCAAGTTGCTGTCAGCTTTACTCCCCCTTTAGTGGGCTAATGAATAATTCTTGCATAGAATTCATCCTTTATTGTTTCCTCATTGTATATTTCCTTGCGAGTGTTATTGTGTTTCCATGTTCAAGTTTTTTCTTGACTTATTGTATACTTATAAATATAAAATTTAAAAAAATATATCATACACAATCATAACTGAAAACAATAAAATACAGTAAAAACTCAAAAGTCAAATGAAAAGCATTAAAATATAAAGTAAAAAATAAATAGCATAAAAATACAGTCCATGATATACAGTATACATAAACACCAAACCAGTGCAAATGTTTTGAACATACAAAAGCACATGTGTTGTTGCATGTTCTGTCTTCAATCAATCCTCAGGATTATCTCCACTACAGTATGCTATATGCTAGTAAAAATTCTATGTATTTAATAATTTACATTTGATGGCACATCTTTATAAAATAATCAAGGTGAGATACATTAAAATATTATAATATTACAACCAACATAATACCAAATGTCACTCTCATAATTCCCCACCCTAAAATCAACCAAATAACCAAAAAAGCTTAATTCTTCAGTACGACTGAATAAGCAGAATCATGTAAAAAACTATCATCATTGAGCAAAAAGCCATGCTTTGACTAATTTTCAAAAACTTCAAATAGTTCATTTCCAATCATACTTCAATAGGAAGCATATTCCAAAGAGAAGTGCCTGTATAAGCAAGACCCTAGTTTTACTCCGCTGAAGTTTGACATGGCTTGGAACATTCAAAAGCATTCTCTAAGAGGAGTGGAGAACTCTAATTGGCTCAAAAGGGGTCAATAAAGTCTCAAGATAATGAGGCAACCTTTGATGAAGGCTCTGAAAAAGCATGCAGAGTTTTAAATTTGCAAATTTAAAATGTGCCCTTGAGTCAGTGCTCCTGATGGTGCTGCTGCTAGGGAAAGGAAAGACTTCGTTGTCCTATGCTAATGATAGATATGTCACAAGCAGCTAAACAAGGCAAATAGGCAAATTTGGAGAAATTGATCCCATATAGGTTCTCAATCATAGATCTACAACTGACCAAAGGTACCATGTGCACCAATGGCAAATGTGGTGTCATCCTATATCCCTTCATACAGGGTTCCGTTGCAACAACTGCATATCTTTGATCAAGTACACATCCCTGGCCCGATATTCCAGGGAACTTAAAATAAAGCCAGCTCAAAGCTGGTGTTATTTTTCCCAAGAATAACATAGCTTTCAAAGTTAAATGCAAGCTGCATTATTCCATTTGAATAGTGATAGGGAGCATTGCATGCATTTTCATGCATCTCATTATTATTTTGATTGTGCTACACTAACACAAACGATGAACACTTTTGCTAATTTGCCTGGGTTAAATGGCAAAAATTATGCATTATTCCCTTAACGCACTTTAGTAACTACCCCTCTGAGCCTGCAAAATGGTTGACTCCTATTACATAAGTTTGCCACTTTTAACTGAGTGAACATGTTCATATCCTCTTTAAACTGCAACTGTTAGTCAATGGTCGCCTGACTGAGGAATTTGACTTATATAGTGGAATGCAGCAAGGGTGCCCCCTATCACCTTTGCTGTTTGTTTTATCCTTGGAGCCATTTGCAGTTAAATTAAGGGCTGACATGGAGCTCCCCAGAGTGGCGGTGCAAAAAGAACAAAGCGACTAATTAACATGTTGGAGTGCTTTGGTACCTTCTCGGACTTAAGATAAATTCAGCTAAGTCTGAAGCACAGATGCTGGGAGAGGCTAAAGGGAGGAGAATTGCCACCGACTTTGGCCTGGTCAGGGACCCGCTTAAATATTTAGGGATTTACATAAAATCCCACAGGTGATCTACCAGAAAAATATCCAAGAGAAGATACAGCAAATAAAAAAGCTATGCACCTGATGGAGGGAGTTTCCCCTGTCCTTTTATGGCAGGATGGCACTTGTCCGCATGGCAATATTACCAAAAGTTTTGTATCAACTCCAAATGCTCCTAGTATGGATTAAGAAGGGGGAGGAGGAAGAATTCAAAGGGGTAATCTGGACTTTTATTTGGCATGGACATCGAGCCCGTATTGCAATACCAGATAATACATAGGTGTTATTTCACGAGAGCCAGGGGAGCGGAAATGGACCTGTGGCATATGGGGCTATCTCAGAAGTATCAGGGTAGAGAAGAGACGTTTCTGCATGCATTTCTTGAGTGTCCCGCATTGGTGGAGGTGTGGGGCTGGGCATTGGAGAGCTTGCAGGATATAGTAGAGAAAAAGATACAGTGGACCTTGTCACAGAGCAGACTCTCTAGAGCCCCCTGTGGAGCTAAAAAACACTACTCCTCAAGTAAACAGTGACGTGTGGAGAGAGCACATGACACAAGGATATCAGAATAGGTATAAGGGAGTGAGGTCACAAGCCTGGAATTATCACCCAGCCAGTAGGGAGGCAAGGAAGGTCCCACCTGACCCCAATAGGCTAGGGTGTGGTGCAGCTGGGGATTACGTAAATAATCAGCACAGCTCACAGGAGGGAATCAAGGCAGAAAGAGCCGAAGAAGCTGGGAGACCTGAGAGACGAAGGAGGTTAAGAGAATCAAGGCAACCAAGTGAGTTGAAAGACCCAAGGAGAAAGGATATTCCCAGGCAGAGGAGATACCCAGAGTGGGAAGAACACAGACCTCCCAGGTCTCTACAGCAAGGCAGAAGGCACTGGCTGAATGAAAGTCTGAGTGAGTCTGATGAACAATTAAGTGAAAGAGATGAGCAACTGAATTCAGACAGGGACAGTGTATGCAGCAGCCTTGATAGAAGCTATGCCCTAAGACACAAGTTACAAGCTAGGAAAAGCTATTCTGAGCCAGAGAGGAGAAATGCTAAGCTGAGCTATGAGAGGCATTTGTATGAGAAACAAAAGCCCTATAATGTTAACTTAATGAAAGCAGGAAAACTCCAGAGTCTGGGCTACAGACAGAATATAGAACAGAGCTTGTTACCTGTGAGAGAGAACCCTGCAGAGGGATATAACTGGCATAAGCCTTCTCAGAAACTGCCATTGGAGATAACAGCTGTTTGTAAAGCTCCTGTTAAAACAAAACCCCGAGCAAAGGTTCCACTCTCTAATAGCTGGGCAGCTAACTGCTTTACTCTGCCTGATAACCAGAGGCAGAGGAAAGGCTCCTGGTTGAGCAACTCCAGAGAATATGGTAAAGCCAAACAGATACATGCTGTAGAGAGTCAAGTACGTCACAAGCTGGAAAGTTTGTTGAACAAACTACCTCAGGAGAGAGGTGACGAAGCATCTGTACAGGACAGTGTTCCAATGCAGTATGAGCCTTATGCAATAGAGGATAACATTGAATTGCCTGTTGAACAGATGGACTGTAGTTTGATACTAGCTGACCAAATAGAGTCTCTCAGATAGAAGGCTGATCTGCTCCAGAGAAGCCTTTATCTGGAAACCTGACAAGCTGTATTTCTGTTTCCATTCATATTTTGTTTGCTGAAAGGAAAGCTATTTTTGTTATAGTTCTTTTTGTTTACCCGAGAAGGGTTATGTTGATTTGATTGATATACTTTTGAAAGAATCCTACGGGACGGGGAATAAAACCCAGTTAAACCGATTTCGGTGTCACAACTTATTTGTGTACTGGCAAGGACTATAAATATTGAAAAGGCCAGTACTTTACACCCGGGTGCAGTACCAGCTGTGACCAGCAGGAGGTGCTGCATGACAAAGGGGTGACAACCTATAGTCTTTTAATGCTTGGGGACGAGATACCATTGCAACAACACAAACTTCGTAAAGAGGAGTGCAAATATATACTGATAGGTGTATGGGGAGTGAAAAAGACCATTTTACAAAGCTGGGTTGGGGACATACCACTGACGTTTACACAATGGGTGAAAAATATACATAATCTATCCTATGCTGCGAGATATGGGTACCAAAAAGCAGTGACCCCCAGATGGACTCGGTATAAGAAATTGTGGCTCAGGTTTCAGACACAAATTCCTAAAGGGACAGGGAAGGGGGGGGGGGAGTAGGAGAGTGAGATATGACTGGGGAGGGGGGAACGTTGGGTGATGAAGAATGGACTTTAACTGATGTCTATGTCAACTATGGCAAATGGTGTTGGATATACAGAGGGTAGAATCTTGTTGATCTGTTGCTTAAGAAATTGCATTGAATAATGTTGGCTTGGCTTGGTTGGCCATTTATAAATTGTTTGTGATTGTGTAAGTTGACAAAGATGAATAAAAGGAAAGTTTAAAAAAAGTGCAAAAAAATATTCCCTTATACATGATCACCATTATTTACTGTAATGCTTCTTATATCTTCAACTGCATATTTTCTATCAAAATTATAGGTTGATAGCAAAACTCATCGGTTCACATTTAGAGGACAATTTTACAAGGAGCTCTCTACTTTCAGGTGGCAACAGTGGGCCTAAGTGCCAGTCTTTATGTCATTTATATGGGTAAATGACCTCTTGTAAATACTGACTAGCAAAAAAGTATGCAAGTTGTTTGCATCATTCATTCTTTCACTGTGGTTGTGCACAAGGGTGGAGTTTGGATGGAGACCTGGCTTCTTATGATATATTCTCTGCATGCCTATTTCACTTGACAGGAAATCAATAGAATATCTTGATTATTGCCTAGGAGCAATATAGGACTCCATTTTATTTTTATGGCCAATTGTTATATACAATTAGACTTCACAGTAACAAGTCCACCTGCAGACCTGTTAGAAGAATAACTCACAGTCATTCTTCTAAGTCTCTCTGGTATTCACAGATTATCCAGTTAGCTCAGTTGTGATAAAGAAACTAGAATAACAGTGCAAACAGAAATATATATATATATAGTTTCCAAGCCAGGAAACTGGAACACAAAATCACTGTTTCACTCTGGTGTTTTCTATTTATCTCTTCCTGCAGATATGAATCAATGAATTTCTATTTTGTTTTCTGAAAGAGAATCAATATAACCTTTTATTCTTTAACTGTTTTGGTTGTATTAATCACAATGACTTCATTTATACTGCATAGTCAATCCAAATACCGAGGTTGATGAACTAAACTGCGCAGTTATTTGCGAAAAAGATCTCGTAAAAATCACTTAAATCTGTGCTTTTTCAATGGGGGACTATCTGCATTACCCATATTTTCTTTGAAGCACCATTCATAGCTAGCACAGTTAGTGCAAGGGATTGGCACCCTCAGCAAGCTTTCATCTTATACCTCTCCCAAAGTATTTAATAATTGAACTCAACATTCATGATCACCAAAATACCAAACTTCCCACTACAATCTTGTGAAAATGCATAACTGGATATCATACATTTAATATTAAACTTTGCTTTGTATGGATATGTGTACCCACGCTCCCTAATGGTAAAGGAAAGAGATGATGGCTCTTTGAGTTTGTGGGGTTGTCAGGATCTCTTTGCTGCTTTTCTTTGCTGAATCTCAACAGCTGCTGTCCTAGGTACCTAGGCTGGACTGGTTCTGATGGCTAATGAACCTTGACATTCTAATCTGAAGTTTATATACCACATATCTGGTCCAAAGGACTATATAAGATGGTTTACAACAAAGCAAATTAAATGGACCAAGAGAGGGACCTTGGAGTGCCAGGGTCTGAGGATCTCAAGCTGTCAAGGCAGTGTGACAAGGCAGTGGCCAAAGCCAGAAGAATGTTAGGCTGCATACAGAGAGAAATAACCAGCAGGAAGAAGGAGGTATTAGTGCCCCTGTACAGGTGAGGCATCACTTGGAGTACTGCGTTCAGTTCTGGAGACTGCATCGTGCAAAGGATATAAAAAGACTTGAAAATGTTCAAAGGAAAGCACCTAAGATAATATGGAGCCTGGACCAGAAGGCATATGAGAAAAGAGTTGAAGACCTAAATATGTATATTTGGAGGAGAGGAGGGACAGGGAGGATATGATGCAGATATTTAAATACTTAAAGGGTTTTAATGAACAAACAAACCTTTTTCAAAGACTGGTAAGCTGTAGAACTAGAAGGCATGAAATGAAATTGCAAGGAGGTAAACATAAAAGCAACATCAGGAAATACTTTTTTCACTGGAAGGGTGGTGGATGCTTGGAATGCCTTCCTGAAAAAGATGGTGCGAGCAAAATGAGTGACAGAATTCAAAAAGGCATGGGACAGACATAGAGGAAGAGGATGGAATCAAAGCAAACATATATAACTTCATGAATAGAGAGGGTAACCTGCCTGGAGTAGCAGGTACAACCTTAACCAAGGGTATAGAAGAGAAATAACATTGACAGAGTGGCAGATGCAACTCTACAAGTCTAGCCAACTTACTAGGCAAACTAGATGTACCATGGTGGTCTTTATCTGCTGCCATGTATTATGATACTATATACTGCCACCACACCCCCTGCTGGTAGCTTGTTGAAGGGACAAGGTGGACATTTTAATTATTTTGTAGAAGTAGGAAACCTTTTCAGACCAGAGGGATCATGGTCCTTGTAGTCCTTCTTAAAGAAATGAGTTGTGTACGCCTTGTGTAGGGTCAAACAAAAGGTTTTTATTCCCCTTTAGCACTAAGGTTCGCTAAGAAACCAAAAAGTAGAATTTACCTTATTTTCAGGTTTATGCCAAAGTAATTACAGACCAAGAAAACTGTTATGAGAGATTCACAGTTCCTTGTAAAAATACAAAGGGTTTTTAACACTGTAGTAAAACAAAATAACAAGCTCTTCTTTAGCTCAACCCAGACAAAAGATACTGTTAAATCATGTTCTGGTAATTACAGCTCTGGGAGAGACTCTAGGCTTTCAGCAATACACATCGAACAGTCCATTTGTTCTTCAGGCATCAACAGCTCTGGTTCCCCAAGCTCAAACTGCATGGGTTCCAGCTCAGCCGTGCTTTCTTCTACACCTGAGCTTTCCCTGGCTGAAATAGTTTGCAGTTCAGATGTTCTCTTCCCTAGTTTCCAGCCTGGCAGTTCTGGGTTTTGCAAACAAGTGGTATGTCTTGTTCCTATTCCTCTTTGTAGTGGTTTCCAAAACTTCTGCCAGCTTTCTTTCCTCTCAGTATTGCTATCTGAGATATAAGTCTTTCTAGGACCTGGCTTCTTTGTGAGAAATAAAGTATCACTGTACCTTGGCTCCTTGAAGTCTGTGCCACTGGTATTCCCTCTACCAGGCACTCTCCTTCTGATACCGTCTCCTCTGAAGACTGTTTCTTGGAGTTCTCTGGGCTGGGCTAATCCTCCCTGGAGCTTAGCTCTGCCACGTAGGGATTCAAAGCTCCTCTGCCTTGCAGTATAGGAGGTTCCTCTATCAGGTCCTTTCTTCCCAGTATCCTGGGGTTCTTTACCAGATCCTTTCTCAGAGCGGCATGGCTCTCTCTGCAGCCGTGGCTTTCTCCCTAGCCATGGCTCTCTCTGCATCCTTCCTGCAGAGCTCTGCTTATAAAGCCATTTTTCCCTTGAGTTTTCTGACCCTCTCCTCAGGTGCACCTGATTAGCTTCTGCTTCATCAGTACCTGGGTGTGTCAGCTCAGCATCTGCAGGCTCGTGCCTGCCCCCTCTAGCTGTCCTGCTAGGTAATTGTACCCTCTGCAAGTCAGTTGCTTTATGAAAAACAGCGTTTTTTCCAAGTTCATAGCTTCACTAGCTTCAGCTCTATCACAATATACATGCTAAAAAATCAATATAGTGAACAAATATAAATTCTTAATAATGTTGCTGTTGTTGTTGTTGTTAAATGCCATCATGTCAGTGTCGACTCATGGCGACTCTATGGATTTTTGTCCTAAATTGTGTTCGGTCTTCAGTCAGGTGGCTCATTGCTGACAGACTGGCACACATAGTTGCTGTTATTGTATTGATCCATATCATTCTTTCTCTAATCATTTCTCTCTTCACATGATGTGTCCTAAGTATGAAAGTTGAAGTCTTGTCATCTGGGCTTTTAAAGAAAGCCTAGGTTTGATCTCCTCTAGTACTGACTGGTTTGTTCTTTGGGGATGTCCATGATATATATACACAGTATTCGTCACCAGCAAAAGGCATCAATTTTCTCCCTGTCTAACATTTTCACTGTCCAACTTTCACATCCACATGATGTTATTGAAAATGCATGGCTTGAACAAGTCAAATCTTTGTATGGAGAGCGACATCTCTGCTCTTGAGAATCTTGTCTAGGTCCTTCATAGCCATTCTGCCAAGAGCAATGCATCGTCTGTTTCCTTGACTGCTTGTTGCTTCTTTATTGATAGTTGATCCAAGTAGGTTAAAATTGTCAACTATTTCAATTTATTCTCCATCAACGATGAACTTATTCATTTTGCCAGTTTTCAGGATTTTTGTCTTCTTAATGTTAAGGTGTAGATCAATTTTAAGACTATATTCCTTGAACTTGAGAAGCAAACGTTTCAAATCATCTTCACTTTCAGCCAGTAATGTGGTATCATCAGCATAGCAAAGGTTGTTGATGAGTCTTCCACCAATCTTCACACCTCTGTTGTCTTCATTCAGTCCTGCTTCTCTGATGATTTGTTCTGCATATAAATTAAAGAGGTAGAGGGAAAGTATACATACTTGTCGTACACCTTTGCTGATTTTAAACCATTCTGTTTCTCCTAGTTCCATTCGAACTGTTGCTTCTTGATCATGTAAAGGTTGTGCAAGAAAATGATCAGGTGTTCTGGTATACCCATGCTTCTTAATGTGGCCCAGAGTCAAATGTTTACTGAAGTAGTCAGTAATACACATATAGATATGGTATTCTTTTGTCTTTTCAAGGATCCATCTCACATCCGCGATAATGTCTCTCGTTCCTCTCCCTTTCCTGAACCCTTCTTGCACTTCAGGCAATTCTCATTCTAGGTATGGTTGTAGTCTCTGCTGAATGATCTTGAGTAGAATCTTACTGTCATGTGGGATCAGAGCGATTGTGCAATAATTTCCAGTCAGTCATGCCACCTTTCTTCAGTATTGGTATAAACACAGATCTTTTCCAGTCAGTTGGCCATGAATTTGTCTTCCAAATTTCCCAGCAGAGCTTTGTAAGTATGGTAGCAGCTTCATCTTATTGCTGTAATAACTCAATGGGAATGCCATCAATTGAGTGGAGGAGTGGCCTAGTGGTTGGGGCAAGGTACTTCAGGCTGGAAGGTTGGGGGTTCAAATCCCACTAGAGGACAGCAACCTTGGGCCGGAAGGACTGGGATTTCTGGTCCCACCAGTGCTCCTTGTGGTCTTTGGCAAGCCACTTAACCCTCTATAGCCCATGTTCCCTGTAAAATAGTTATCTCCAAGTTATAATGCCCAGTTCAATGTAATTTCAGTTTGTTCAATGTAAACCACGCTGATGCAGAATAGCACAGTATATAAGAGAATATAAATAAATCAATGTCCTGTTCTTTGATAAGGCTTTCAATGCTGCTTCGACTTCTTCTTTCATCACATATGGTTCCTGATCATAAGGTATAGGTTGAAATGGCTGTTGGTCTACTAGATCTTTATGGTATAATGACTCTGTATGTTCTTTCCACCTTTTCTTGATCTTCTCAGCATCATTCCACGTGGATCCTTGAGCATCTTGTAGCATTCCAATTCGAGGTGGGAATTTTTTCTTTAACTCTCGTAGCTTTAGAAAAGCTGATCTTGTTCTTCCTCTAATACCTTCTGATTCTATTTCCTTGCATGTGTCATTGTAGTACTTTTCCTTGTCCTGTCTTGCTGCACGTTGGAAATCTCTGTTGAGTTCTGCAATTGCTTCTCTTTCTCCTCTGGATTTAGCTTCTCTGCATTTCTGGGCAATTTTCAGAGTTTCTTCAGTCATCCATTTTGGCTGTTTTTGCTTTTTCACCTTATGTAGAAACTTGTCGCTTTCTTCCAATACAACCTTCTTGATTTCATCCCATAACTGTTCTGGAACTCTGTCATTTGTATCTAAAGCAGCAAATCTATTTCTCAGGCAGTCTTTAAATTCCAGTGGTATATTCTCAAGGTCATATTTTGTTACATTCATGAATGTCTTGCTCTTTTTCAAATTTAGCTTGAGTTTGCATACTAGTAATTGGTGATCTGTAACTACAGTCAGCTCCAGGTTTTGTCTTTTTTGATGTTATCAAGCTTTTCCATCATTGTCTTCCACAGATGTAGTCTATTTGATTTCTGTACAATCCATTGAGTGAAGTCTACGTGTACAGTTGGCGCTTGTGTTTGAGATAAATAGAATATTGGTCTTGCAGAATTCTATCAGTATTTCTCCAGCTTTGTTTCTGTTGCCAAGTCCATATTTTCCAACCACTTTGCCTTCTTCTTAGTTGCCAACTTCAGCGTTCCAGTCACCCATGACTATCAGGATATCTTGTTTGCATGTTTTGTTAATTTCAGCTTGTACTTGTTCATAGAACTCATCAATGTCTGCTTCTTCTGCAGCTGTTGTTGGGGCATATACCTGAATTATAGTTGTGTTGAGGGGCTTTCCTCATAGATAAATAGAAATTAAGCATTTACTGACTGTATTGTATTTCATTACAGTTCTTGTAATTTTCTTCTTAACTATACAGTAAATGCAATACCATTTCTTCTTTGCCTTTCATTTCCACCATAGTAAACCATATGATCATCAGATGGAAAGTGCCCAATGTCAGTCTATTTCAGTTTACTGACACCCAACAGATCGCGTTGTACAAGTTCCATTTCATTCTTGACCACCCCCAACTTCCCTTGGTTCATGCTTCGTACATTCCATGTCCCAATATGTAAGAATCTTTGCAACTTCTGACTTTCTTTGCATGCGCAGCTACATTTATTTATTTATTTAACATTTCTTCTATACCACGCTATTATAATCAGCGTGGTGTACATCGAACAAAAACATACTACAATGCATACAGGCAGGGGCGGCCCAAGGGGGGTGCGGGGCCATGTGCGGAGACTCGGTGCGGGGCCTCATTTGCATAAGGGTCCTCATTTGCATAAATATTTGCATAATGTTACCATACACGAACTTTTAGTAAACATGCCTCTTAATGAGTGTATGAATAAAGAAAGACTAAAAGACTTCTACATTACTATAATCCAGTGCCAACCGCCAGACACATTAGGAACTACTACAAACACTGCCCATTTAGAACCCATAGCAAACCCGCCGTATCCTAACAGCACTACCAGGACTCATAAAGCACCATACCCTAACTATCAAAAGGAAACGCTGCAAATATTAAACCAATACATTTCAGAGAACAACAATACATGACCTACTGGGGAAAGAGAACAAGTGGCAATGTCAAATAGGAATTACATAAACAGAATACCTCAGCTCAGTTACACATGAACAGAACATAAACCATCACCAAACAAGGAATCACAATTTAGAAACAGGAAGACAATAATTAAACTGGGAATCCCAAAAGCCAAACTTGGAATGTACAACACTGTAGAAATAAAACTATACATTAATTTGCTCTTGTACTAAACAAAGCGCAGACGTTAATGATGCACATTTCCCAGAGCTGACATATTCCAATTAATAAATTCAAAATAAAGAGATATTTTTCTACCTTTTGTGCATTTTTTTTTCAGCTGCAATTGCTCCAGCCACTTTCTTCTGGTTTCTTCGTGTCTTCCGCTAATTCTTCATCGTCTGCTGTCCATTTGTCTTTTCTTCTCTCTTCTAGTTTTTTTCCATTCTCTCTCTACATCTGCTTTAACATACTAATCTTTCTCCTTTTCCTCTTTCCTCATTCCTATTTCATCCACTCAAATTTTACCCCTCCATCCTCAATCCCCACTTACTCTCCCAATATCCGGACAATTGTAGATTTGTCTTCCCTCCCACACAAAATATTTTTTCCCTCTCCATTTCACTCTCCCAGCTCCATCCCATTCTAATCCTCCCCCAACATCAGCTCCATTCTAGTTCCAGTCCCACCCAGCATCCGCTCCCTTCTAGTCCCCCCATAAGCCCATTTCCAGTCCTAGCCCCCCATAAGCCCATTTCCAGTCCTAGCTCCCCCATCTATTTGCAGTCCCATCCAAGTCCCTCCATCAGCTCATTTCCAATCCCAGCCCCCCATGAGCCCATTTCTAGTCCTTTCCTAGCCCCACCATCAGCCCATGTCAAATCCTAGCTCCCCTCCACTCAGCCCATTTCCAATCCAAGCCCCCATGAGCCTACTTCCAGTTCTAGCCCCTTCATGAGTCCATTTCAATCCAAACCCCCACCACAGCCCATTTCCAATCTTAGCACCCCCCAACAGCCAATTTCCAGTCCTATTCTAGCCCCTCCATCAGCCCATTTCCTGTCCTAGCCCCCCCCTCACCCATTTCCAGTCCTAGCTCCCTCCCCCTCACAACCCATTTCCATTCCAAGCCCCCGTCCCCATCAGCTATTTGCAGTTCAAGCCCTCCTTCCACTCAGCCCATTTCCAGTCCTAGCCTCCTCATAGCCCATTACTAGTCCTAACCCCCCATCAGCCCATTACGTCCTAACCCCCCATCACCCTATTTCCAGTCCTAGCCCCCCATCAGCCTATTTCCAGTCTTAGCCCCCTCCCATAGCCAATTACCAGTCCTACCCCCCCATCAGCCCATTTCCAGTCTTAGCCCCCCATAGTCCATTACCAGTCCTAACCCCCCCATCACCCTATTTCCAGTCCTAGCCCCCCCATCAGCCTATTTCCAGTCTTAGCCCCCCCCATAGCCAATTACCAGTCCTACCCCCCCCATCAGCCCACTTCCAGTCTTAGCCTCCCCCCCCATGGCCCATTACCAGTCCTAACCCCCCCCTCATGGCCATTACCAGTCTTAACCCTCCCCCCCATCAGCCCATTACCAGTCCTAACCCCCCCCGGCCCATTACCAGTCCTAACCCCCCCCATGGCCCATTACCAGTCCTAACCACCCCCCCCCATCAGCCCAATTCCAGTCTTAGCCCCCCCATAGCCCATTACCAGTCCTAACCCCCCCCCATCAGCCCATTTCCAGTCCTACCCCCCCCCATGGCCCATTACCAGTCCTAACCCCCCCCCCCCCATCAGCCCACTTCCAGTCTTAGCCCCCCCCATAGCCCATTACCAGTCCTAACCCCCCCATCAGCCCATTTCCAGTCCTACCCCCCCACTTCCAGCCTTAGCCCCCTCCCCATAGTCAATTACCAGTCCTACCCCCCCATCAGCCCATTTCCAGTCTTAGCCCCCCCATCAGCCCATTTCCAGTCCTACCCCCCCACTTCCAGCCTTAGCCCCCTCCCCATAGCCCATTACCAGTCCTAACCCCCCCCATCAGCCCACTTAGCCCCCCATAGCCCATTACCAGTCCTAACCCCCCCATGAGCACATTACCAGTCCTAGCCTAGCCCCCCCATGGCCCATTACCAGTCCTAACCCCCCCCAGCCCACTTAGCCCCCCCAGCCCACTTAGCCCCCCCCATGGCCCATTACCAGTCCTAGCCTCCACCCCCCAGGGCCCATTACCAGTCCGAACCCCCCCCCTAAGTCCACTTAGCCCCCCCCCATAGCCAATTACCATTCCTAACCCCCCCCCATCAGCCCACTTCCAGTCTTAGCCTCCCCCCCATGGCCCATTACCAGTCCTAACCACCCCCCCCCCGGCCCATTACCAGTCCACACCACCCCCCCCCCCATCAGCCCACTTCCAGTTTAGCCTCCCCTCCCATAGCCCATTACCAGTCCTAACCACCCCCCCCCCTATCATTCCAAATTAAAATAAAAAAAAAACCAAACTGGCTGCTTCTGCCGCGGCAGCATCAAGAGCTCTGCCGCGGCAGCATCAAGAGCTCTGCCGCGGGGCCCCCCCCTGCCCGGCAGAGCCTCCGTGCATCCTCAGCAGCTTTCTTCATGTCCAAAACGCGGGCTTCTTTCAGAGCCGCGAGAGTTTCTTTTCTCGCGGCTCTCTTAATCCCGCGGGGCTGATGGGAAATCCCATCACCCTCGGCGGGATTAACAGAGCCGCGAGAAAGGAAACTCTCGCGGCTCTGAAAGAAGCCCGCGTTTTGGACATGAAGAAAGCTGCTGAGGATGCACGGAGGCTCTGCCGGGCAGGGGGGGGCCCCGCGGCAGAGCTCTTGATGCTGCCGCGGCAGAGCTCTTGCTGCTGCCGCGGCAGAAGCAGCCGGTTTGGTTTTTTTTTTTTAAAACTTGGGATGCTGAAGAATGTTTTTTGCGCGGGGCCCCCTGAAACGCGGGGCCCTGTGCAAAAAACATTCTTGCTCAATGGACGGGCCGGCCCTGCATACAGGCAACATTGAGTTTACAATGAACAGGAAAATAAAACAGGGGATAATCTACATCAGCAGATCCAACCACATCATAAATGCTGGCTTTATTCTGAGAAGCCTTCAGCTCATACCCAGTAGCCATTTGAGTGCCTTCCAACCTGGAGGTCTCATCTTCCAGCACTAAAGTGCAATTTGTTTGTGACTATCTATTGGGTTTTCGAGGCAAGATACAGAAGTAGATTTGAGGCAAGATACAGAAGTAGATTTGCCAAGCCTTTCTTCTACGCAGTTAATTCCAGTGTTGTTGCATTTGTTGCAAATATTCAAATCTGCCAGTGGATAACATTTTGGTCCTGAATAAGCCCCATTTGTACTAATAACAGTAGAATATTAGGCTTCTATTTTTCAAGCTTCCCACACTGAAATAACAAATTAGTATCATGTCTGAAAATACATTTCAGAAGTAACAAAATTCAAAGTAGCAAATGACTTCTAAAGAGACCATAAGCAACCAAATACTCTCCAGAACAATGATGTTTGGTTTCACCAGTGGTGATCTAGATGCTAAGGGTTGTTATTTTAGAGGCATTGCTATGTGCAAATGGCATTTTAAAAAGGGCCCATTTACATCTGACAAGGAAAAAAAATGTAGACATCAACATTTATACCTGCCTCAAAGCACAAATAAGAGCCCATTTAAAGCAACAAGTATAAAGGCCGAGATCAGGCTCCTTGATGATAGCCCCCTAGGTTATCCAATTTCCTCTAACACCTGCCTGAGCCATCTGATCCTCTTCATCCGAGCCACTGGCATGAAGACCCCCCCCCCCCACACACACACACCTGGCCCCTCCAGCATAAAGTAACCTCCCTAAAGACCTTTCAGCAGAGTCCCCCACCCTGATCTCAACTCTGAGGTTTACTTTATTTTGCAGCCTGACCCCTAGTGGTAGTACTACTAGATTACCACTAGGGGCTATGGGTACCATTTTGAGACCTGGAACTAAAGAGCAGGAGTGAGTGGGGATTGCTCTTATTCCCAGTAAACACCAGGGACCTTGGTGGAATCTGGATATGCTGCACAGTCTCTACTCTATGCACTGTGTTCTGCATTAACACTAAAATCCTTACTCATCCCCCAATATATAGAAGTTAATGTTCTCCCATTGAATCAAGGTAATGTTTGCTAGAGCTAGGCATGGAAGCGGTGGGAGAAGTGGAAGAAGAAAGATAATTGGCTCTCCAGAAAGACCTAGGGTCAGCAGCAGTACCAGTAGTTTTGAAAAATACTTCCATCTTGGGGACCCTGTAGCCCACCAGCCAAGATAAAGATTTTTTGAGAGCATCATCAAGTAAAGAAGCAGTTTCCAGTAAGAATGTGAAATATCAGTTGTCTGCTCTCATCTCTAGGCAGGAGCAAGATAAGACTGAAGCCATTCAGGGTAGGGCGGGGCAGGAAGCAAGCCAGCAGGTAAAGTTAGCAGAGTATACTAATAGGCATGCCCTATTCCCTCCTGAGAAGTGTATGGCTCACACTTGGGAAGATATTGAAACAAATGAACCATATGAGAGAGATTTCCAGAATCAGAAGAGATTGCATTTTTTACAGCTGAAGAGGTTTTGGACAAGCTAGTTGCATGCACGATAAATGGTGAGCAGCGAAGAGCACTTCCAGGAAGAGCAGGTAGTGGAGAATGTGAGAGATGCCCCTTATGTTTCACCTTTGATCCAGCCTCAGTATTAGTTCTTTAGGTGGAGTTTCCCAGGTTGAAGACAGGGTATCCCATAAACAATCGGGTGTGGAGGCATTTTACAGTACTTGAGGATTAGTAATTGCAGGAATGCATTTTCTGCTAGAAGACCATCATTTGAGATAAGTAGGGCTGTACATTAGTTTAATATGAATGGTAAAATCTACAAAAAGTGGCAAAACAACTGAGCCCACACGCCCGTGACTTTGAACAAATCGCCATTCATCTTGTTTGTTTTCATCATGGAGCCACACTAAGAGGAGGGAGGGGACAAACAGAAGTGCAGCACACTGCAACCAATTACACAGGTACACTACCAAAAAACTGCCTCCAGTTTTGCAACTGATTCCTATAGATTTTGGGGTGCTGAATCCAGGAAAAATAGCCAAAATGTTCCATCACGTCACGTTTTCTTGCAAAATTAGATTTCTTACCCATATAAGGAATGTTCACATAATTTCTTTTTAGCCGACTGCAGTTTATTTTCTTGGCCCAAAATAGAGGTTGTAATGGTTAACTAACTAGAAACACTCCCTCATGATATTTTAGAGTGTTTTGTATTCATTTTATACATTAATAGGACAATTGGGAGGCGGGGGGCTAAATCCAGTACTCGCGCTGGCGCATGTTCTTTCCTGTTCGCCTCGCCTCGTTCGCTCGCTCAAACACGGTGGTTGCGACATGAACGTTCCTGTCAAATTTCAGTTTCTTGCAAGTTCATTATTACCTTTTGTTTGCTCAGTCGTAATCCAGCTTTATTCCAAAGTGGTTCACTACAGTTGTAGTTTGCAGTGCTGTGTATTTGTGATGGCTCACAGAGCCAGAGGTTGCGTCAACTCTCCGGACAGTTTTTGTTTTATTTGTGGGGAATATACCGTGAAAAAGCGGCAGAGGAACATTTCTGCATTTATTAAAAAAGTATATTTCGCCTGTTTCGGTTTGTAGTTAGGCGATCAAGACAAACCGTGGGCTCCTCACAAAGTGTGCAAGACATGTGAGGAAGATCTACGCTTATGGATGAAAGGTAAAAAACAAGCATTTCGTTTCGGAATACCTATGATGTGGCGTGAACAAAGAGACCACAGCAGTGACTGCTATTTTTGCTCTTGTATTGTGAAGGGATACAACTTAAAAAATAAGAACGTAATAAGTTACCCCAACATTCCCTCAGCAATTAGGCCTATGCCTCATAGCAACGAAGTACCTGTGCCTGAACCACCAAACTCTTTGGATCATATTTGTTTGGACGGTTCTGATCATGATGAGACTCATCAGATGGCTTTTCCCGATGAGTCCAGTACTTCCGAGTTTGAAACTGAACCAGATCCGAAACCTGAACTTTTCTCTCAAGCTGAATTGAATGATTTAGTCCGGGATTTAGGACTCCCAAAAGATGCTGCCCAACTGCTAGGTTCTCGGCTTAAACAGAAAAATCTATTGTCACCAGGAACAACTTTTTATTGGTACCGCAACCGCGAGACACAATTTTTGAAGTATTTCAGCAAAGAGGAAGATTTGGTATTTTGCAACGATATATACGGAGTGATGGAAAAGTTTAAACTCAAGTATGATCCTGCTGAATGGCGGCTGTTCATTGATTCGTCAAAAGACAGCATAAAAGGTGTTCTTCTTCATAATGGCAACACATTCGCTTCAGTTCCTATTGCTCACTCTGTTATTCTCCAAGAAAAATACGAGAATTTGGCCCTGATTCTTCAGAAGATTCGTTATGATGAGCATAAGTGGATGATTTGTGGAGACTTTAAAATTCTATCCATGCTATTAGGGCAGCAATCCGGTTTCACCAAATATCCCTGCTTCCTTTGCTTGTGGGATAGCCGGGCCCGCGACCTACACTGGGGGAAAAAAGACTGGCCAATTCGGGAGTATTTGAGACCCGGTGAGAAAAATGTTCTTCATGAGAGCTTGGTACCTCGTGATAAAATTCTATTACCACCTCTCCACATTAAGTTGGGTCTCATTAAGCAATTCATCAAGTCCCTTCCAAAAGATGGTGAGTGCTTTCGGTACCTTTGCTCAAAGTTCCCCCGACTTTCTGAAGCAAAGCTAAAGGAAGGAGTGTTTGTTGGCCCTGATATAAGGAAACTCATTTCAGATGGAGCATTCGCTGAAACGATGTCTGAGAAGGAAAAAGAAGCCTGGGATTCCTTCAAGGATGTTGTTCTCAAATTCTTGGGGAACAGGCGGGATGAGAACTATAAGGATATTGTTGCCAGGATGCTCAATGCCTTCAAAGAATAAGGCTGTAACATGAGCCTGAAAGTCCATTTCTTGCACTCCCATGTGAACTACTTTCCCGAAAACTTGGGGGCGTACAGTGAAGAACAAGGTGAAAGGTTTCACCAGGACATCAAGGACGCAGAGAGAAGGTACCAAGGAAGATGGAACACCACTATGATGGCTGATTTCTGCTGGTTGCTGCTGCGGGAAACCCCAGATGAAAAATACGCCAAGCAGCGCACCAAGAGAAGCATTCGGGGGAAGAAGAAACGGGCCCACCAGGAGATTGATTGACCCAAGAATGACTTTAAAATCTAAACTGTGTTGACAAATATCGTGTTTTTACTAAACTTTGAAATAAAAATTTGCTAGTTATTACCACAGTGTCGGATCTCATTTATTAGAATTTTATTTTCACACCATCGGGTGTTTGTCTTCATGTATTGCAATGGTGCGGTTTGCATTTTCTATACTTACATACGTACCTGTACAACATTTTTTGCACATTTCTTTGCTTTGCTTTGTGTCTAACCTCGCTCTTATATGCTCAATGTTTGTGCACATGTATGTGGCTGTTTTAAGTGCAGACAATTTTGCTACCATCACAGTGTGTTTTGTTGACATTATTCTTATGTGCTGCCTTGTTACAATTTTCTTTATTCTTATTTGAATAACTACTAAACAATTAGTATAAAGAATTCATCCAAGAAACTTTTATCTCGATCGCACTCAATCTGAAACGTTCACCTCAAACTGCTAATCCAATGTAGCAAAAAATCTGTACGTGATGGAGCAAATTGGTTACCAGATTTGGATTCAGCGCACCAAAAAACGTAAAAATCAATCGAAACATTAGAGGCAGTTTAAAATAAAATTTTTTTAGTGTACCTGTGTTATATTAGAAAGTCTTTCAAAAGCAGCCTGACTCATTCAAATCCCATGGGCAATAATATTACAGCGAGGCTGGAAAGACAAAGGCAGAATAAGTGGGAAAGAACCATTTTGTTTCAGACTTTTGTGGGGAAAAGATGAATCCCCTTCAGGTACCTTTATTACAGGTTGAATCCATCTTGTGCTAACGTCTATAGCTCAGGCCTAAGAAACAGCTTGCTAAAAAACAGCTTGCTCTGACTTCTTCACACTGAAACTGCAAATCCAGCAAGATTGAACTGTGAAATGACCTCATATCCTATCCCAGAGAGCTTACACAATGAGAATCTCTGGACACTATACATCTAATGAAAGGCTGCCTACATGGGCCTCTCGAATGCACAAAGGAAAACGTAAACAACGAAGACCAACATCATTATCTATAGCTTATCTACAGGAAACATGACTCGCAAGCCAGCACACAGTCAGTAAGACTGAAGGAGACAGGATATCGAGCCAGTGAGAACAGAATGCTACAGAGGGTAGCGATCAGAGGGCAGATTTTCTATAGAATAATAGAGAATGAGAGGAAATCTATTTATCAGCAATTTTTAGATATAAATATGAAGAAGGAATCTTAATAGATAGACAGATGGAAGCTGATCTCACTAGATTAAGGCTCTCTCTGTCCCAGGACCTTCTTTATCAGGTGCTTTACTTGCTTGTAAATGTATTGATGTTGTGGATTGATATTGCAATTTGTACAAAAGCAAAGTTTGTGATGTTACAGACCTGATAAGATAAAATAAAACTTTTTACATGCTTTTATGGTGGCAAGAGCAATTTGTTTAAGGTCCTGTATATGTATGTTGGGGTCGAACACAAACAGCCAAAAACAAAAATAGAAAATCCCTAATTAGGGAAAGCCCAGAAAAGCCCCAACATTTTGGTGACCCGACGTGATTTTGGTGACTCACAGCGCAGTGGCGTCACTGGGAAGTGTTCTCCCGTGTTCGCTGGACAAAGCACAGGTCGAGAAGGAGGTAAGTGTGATTTTGAATTGCTGCAGAAGAAATGTCAAGAGGGTAAGAGATGTTTTTCTTATATATATATATTGTTGTTTTTTCATTTTGCATAGGTGTAGTAATTAGTAGAAAATAAAATTTTGCATGCGTAGGATATTGTAGATTAGTTAGGATGTTTAAGAAAAAGACAAAAGAAACTGATTCTGATACTAGAAAAGTGGATGTACAAGAGCAGACTGCATTACAGAAAGTTAGTAAGAGATATCCACTTGCTGCTAAAACTTTAGAACTGTTCTGCAAGAAGTGGCGTAACTGGGCACTATGAGACTCCGCTTTTGCCTGGCCAGCAAGCGGTACTCTAGACCCACGTTCGCTACATGACTTGCAAACTAAGATAGAAAAGGACAAAACAGGACAAAAATTAGTGCAACACTTACAACATGTTACGTTATGGATGGAGGTAGCAAAAGAATGTGGTGAGGAGCCCCCTCCTTATAATCCTACACATAATCTGGGAGAAACAGGATTATATCCTACCTTAACTGCAGTTGCAGCTATAGGATACCAAGACCCTATTCCTATAGATCAGGAACCTAAACAATCCAAGGGGACCCTCCACAGTAACTTGAAAGAGACCTCACCCAAAAGGAGATTTTATAACCAAATGCCCCCGGGAGTGACAGAAGATCCTGAGATGAGGGCAGCGTGTGAAGATATAGGGAAAGAAAAGGAAAAATGGGCAGAGATATCAGGGACAGTTAAATTAGAATATTGTAAACAGCCAATTTGTGAGAATTAGAAATATGGGAAAAATATGAAGAAAAACTGTGCTTGCCCCTCTTGCATTCAAGAGGAGGAATTATTTTTTACTGATATGGATAATATAGCTAGTGCCTTACCTCCTCTTAGTAGAGGGGGGGCTTCCTGGATTCAAAAGTTTGAGCGGGTTACGGCAGGGTATACTTTAGGGCTAGGGGATGTTAAAGCACTGTTAGCAAAACTCCTGGGAACGTACGCAACAAATCAAGTTTTTGCCAGAGCTAATTTATCCCAAGTTACTGTACCAGAGACACGGTATGATGGGTCTGAGTTTAATGAGCACCGACCCAGAGTTTGGAATGCTATAAAAGAACTATACCCCACCCAGAAGAATTTAGGGCCACTATTGAAAATGCGTTTTAAGATAGGAGAGGATATTAGTGCATATATTGCCCGATTTCAAGATTTGTGGGAAACCCAGACTGGGATGGTTTATTCTGACCCAGGTTTCCTGCCCCTATTTTTCCAAACACTTAGCAATACTTTGCCTAAATCAGTTCAATCAAGACTCGACACGATTGTGGGGTTAGAAGATGAGTCCTGGGCAAGACAGCAGTCACATATACACCATTTTGTTAAATTAGCTGAAGAAGAACAGATAAAACCTGAGAAAGATATGAAAAGTTTGCAGACAAAATGAATGGCATTACAACTGAGAGAATTGCAGGAGGATTTTGATAAAAGTAAGATTAAAGACAAGGATAAGGAAAAGGACGATGAGAAGGAAAAAGAAAGAGAAGGTTTAAATAAAACAGAAAAGCAGCATGAGACAGAAAAGCAAAAACTTAGGGCCATTAAAAAGCAGAAAAATGAAATTATTAGAGATTTAGAACAGTATGATATTGAAGAAGACGACCCCTGGGAGAATTTTGGTTTATATGCTCAAGCTTGGAACCAGACAGGACCAAACAATGGGGGTACTTGGAGAGCGGGACAGGCAGGACCATCTCAGGCACAGCGTTTTCAAAGAAGCACCCTTAGTTGCTGGAACTGTGGCAGAAGGGGACATCTTCGGCATGAATGCCGAAGCCCCCCAGCCCGAGGATCAGCAAAACCACAAGGGCCACCCAATGCCTATCAGGGTCCTCAGAGCAGGTTTCCCCAGTGGCAGCCTCCTCAAGGGGGACCACAATGGCTCTCTATGGTGATGCGGGCCATGCTCAATGAGCGTGAGCCGATAATTGAAGTCCGTTTAAATGGGTATAAAGTGCAAATGTTGTTGGATTCCGGAGCAACAACATCAGTACTAAATTCCCTACCCCCAGGTGTAAGCCTCTCTCATCAAACTACTGTGACAACAGGGTTTAATGGAGACCCAATTACTACCAAAATGACAGTACCCATCGAGGTAGAACTCATGGGGCAACATATCTGTAAACCCCTATTGTATGCCCCACACTGTCCAGTTAATTTGATGGGACGGGATCTACTATCCGCCTTTGAGGTACAGATGACGTTTATCAGCACACCATCTGTTTTGCTCCTGCAGACAGAGAGTCAGCCAAATTTTGCTAATATCCCACCTGAAGTTTGGGCTACCCCAGAAAACCCTTTTGGCCTAATAAGGTCTGCATCACCTGTCCGAATTACATTAAAAGAAAATTGTCAGGGTCCAAAAATTGCTCAATATCCACTACAGCCAGAAGCTGTAGTAGGAGCAAGTGAGGAGATTGATATGTTATTGCAAAATGGTATTATAGAACCCAGCACATCTCAATTTAATACACCCCTGTTTCCTATTAAAAAGCCCAGTGGCAAGTGGAGAGTAGTCCATGATTTGAGAGGTCTTAATTCAGTGGTGGAGGCAGAATTCCCTCTTGTAGCAAACCCAGCTACATTGTTACAGCAAAACCCACCAAGGAAATATAGTACTGTTTTAGATTTATCAAATGCATTTTTGGGGATCCCGGTCCATCCTGACAGTAGACCATTGCTGGCATTTCAATATAATGGACAACATTTTCAGTGGACTAGACTACCTCAGGGATACATAGATAGTCCCTCAATTTTTACTCGATGTTTAGACAAAGATCTAGCTCCTTTCAAACACCAGCTACCTGGTTCAGTTTCACTTATCCAGTATGTAGATGATTTACTTTTAACAGCAGACACTGAGGAATTGTGTAAACAATATACCAGAGAATTGTTAGTGTTATTGGCTAAGGGTGGTTACAGAGTGAACAGGGAGAAACTTCAGTACTGTCAATTACAGGTTACATTCCTTGGAATGACACTCATTGAAAAGGAAAAACTACTAGGACCCATATTTCAGGAAGCTGTGCTCAAGGTCACTGAACCTCGCACTGTGAAAGAGTTATGAGCACTCTTGGGACTGTTAAAATATAGCCATCTCTGGGTGCCAGGATATAGTGTGAGGACTCAGACATTCAGGAGACATTTGAAAGGGAACCCGAAAGGTTCGCAGCCTATAACTCTTAGTGAGGAAGAAAAGGTTTGCAAACATAACCTATTGAAGGATCTGAATGATTTGCCATCACTCTATTTACCTGATCACAGCCTCCCAGTGGAAGTCTATGTGTTTCACAGCCCCACTGCCTGTGTGGCAGTGGCCACACAGGGAGATGGTAAAGTAGTGGGACATTTGTCAGGATCTTTTTCTCTAGTAGAGCAAGGATTCACAAATTGTGAACAGGGATTAGTGGCCGCCAGTGCAGCAATTGAAAAATTGTATGGTTATATGACTCCCTTACAGGTAAACTTATATACTGATCATACATTGCATGCACTTTTAAAGTCCAGTACCATTCATTTCTTACCCGCCAGAGTAGGTAAGTGTGTAGCTGCGCTGCTACGCAGCCATATTAGACACCACTTGATACCAAAGCAGAATCCTTTTAGGGATTTACAGGATCTCCTCCAGGTATCTACTATTACACATGACTACCTGCAGCAAGTAGGAGAAGATGTCAGACCCACGTTAGGGATAGTGCCACATTCAGATGTGCCTCAAGAGGCTGAATGTTGGTTCATAGATGGATCCCAGAGAGAAGGCAGAGCAAGTTTTGCTATCTGTAGAGTAACCCCACAGGGAGTAGTTACTTCCACAGCACAGTATGAGATGCCCCTAGGATACAGCGCACAGAGTGCAGAAATCGCAGCACTAGCACAAGTCCTGAGAGAAAATGAAAATAAACATCTAGTAATTTACACCGATTCTCAGTTTGTAAGCAGCTCAGACACATATATAGTACCATTTGGGCCAAGAGGGGATATTTGTCAGCTAAAGACCAACCTCTCCAACAAGCTGAAATCCTAATGGAAGTGTTTGAAATGCTCAGAGAAAGAGCAGAGCAGGGCTATTTGACAGCATGTGAGTGGATTGCAGCACATCAGGAAGTTAAGACATGGGAGCAGTACGGAAACTGCTGACAGCCTAGTACAAGAAACCACTTATCCTGAAGTCCCTGAGACTATGGTAGTAACCCATCAGCAGAGTAGCCAGCAAGACTTTTGCAAACTTGAAGATTTATAAGAAAATGTGTCACAGAATGAATTACAGCGATGGGTGAATGCTGGATGTAAAAAGATCCACAAAGTATGGATGCACCCTTCAGGGAAGATGTGTGTTTCCTCTGCTGCTTTGATACATTTGTCAACTATGCTGCACTATGAAGATCATTGCAGTGTGACAGCCCTGGTCTCTCATCTTGGGGATACATTGTGGTGTCCCAATATGCGTAAGTTGGTTCAGGCAGTAGTTAGTGGCTGCCACACCTGTAGCACTAGCACTCCCCATGCACGTCTTAAACCAAGTGGGGGTGCAATACCAAGACCACAAGGACCTTTTCTGCATTGGCACATTGATTTCACTGATATGCAGGTGAAATGTCAGGGCAGATGATACCTATTGGTTCTGGTTTGTCCCTACTCACAATGGGTTGAAGCATTTCCATGCAAGAAAGAGACAGCTGCTGAAGTCCTAAAAGTATTAATGGAACATATAATTCCCCGGTATGGGATCCCTGCCCAAATCTTATCAGATAATGGGTCCCATTTTAAAAATCAATTAGTTAAAGAATTTTCTGAAAAATTGCCCATTAGATGGCGATATGTTGCTGTCTATTCTCCAACCTCAAATGGCCTTGTGGAAAGGTGCAATGGTCTTATTAAAACACAGTTAAGAAAGCTAATGATTGGGAGTGGCCAGACCTGGCTGCAAGCATTACCTCTTTGCCTGTATCTATTGAGAAATAATCCTATCAAGCGGTTAGGTCTAACTCCTCATGAAATCATAACTGGAAGAAGGAGCATGTGCCCAGTTATGAAGTCAGGTACCCAAAATTTGCCCGACTTGTTTTCTGCTTATCTTACAGGACTTCAGACCAGTGTATCCTTGATTCAAAGGAAGTTGGCTTCCCGCATACCACCAACAGCGTTAGTCCCATATGCTTTTGAATTGTGTGATCTTGTCTACCGCCGGATCCAGGTGAGGGACAAGTGGTACCATCCTATCTATTCTGGACCACACACTGTTACAGCTGTGACTCCAACCGCTGTTCAGCTTGATAACGGCACTTCGTGGATACACAGCAAATATATTTTTCCAGCCCCTACCACCAGTAGTGTTCAACAAACTGTGGGTACAGAACAGTGATATCACTCGTGACGGACACTTCTCTGAGAGATCTGAAAAAGAGAAGCTCCACTTAGACCCACTATAAAGAAATTTACCTAGTGCCTGTTTAAGATATTAGTGTACACATTAATCAGTTATACCATCTGAAGCCTATCCTGTTAGTCCCTTTGTGTTAGATCCGTCTCCTGTAATTTTCATTCAATTAGTAATCATATTTGTTGTACTTTGCTTAGTATTACTGTTCTTAGATTGCTGTTATAATGCATAAGGCCCGCCAAACCCCATTGAATCCCTCCCCTTTTATGGTATGGGCAATTCTGTGTGGAGCATTGGTAGGATCACTTCTAGTTCTTTTCCTTCCATACTTATATATTCCTCAGCCTGCTCCTCTGAATCTCTTTACACAGAAACTGAATAGTTCTTTCAATAGTTCCTTTAATATTTCCCAGAGTAGTCCCTTACGATCCCGAAGGTCCACCCCAGGAACTAATCTATGGAAATCCACAGTTCTTGAGGTTGTTCAATTAATGAATATCTCAGACTGTATCATATGCACCCCACTGCCAAAGGGAGTTGAGTATGCACCAGTCAATATAGTACCAGTACAACCAGTGGAGTACTCAGGGAACTTGGCTTGCCAGGATCCTACTGAATACTACACTACTCCATGCTGGGCCCCCTCTAACTGCTCCCATATTTGGGAACATTTCAATTTATCTAACCCGGTCCCAGTTCAAGTCTATGCCCCTCCTCATTTGATATATCCATATTGTATTGGTAATGGAGGGATAGTCCATTCAGACACACGCCCTTCACTGAAGTGTAATATCATCTACCATCCTGCACAACAGCGATTTACTATTTCCCCCAGGTCTATAATTCCTTATAACTTTTCAGCTCCTTATAGTCAGGACAATTGGTCTGTAACCACTAATGCATCTTTGAATGTTACCTCTGCTTACTGGCAAAACACATACACAGTGGGTCCTATTTATAAAGATGGTACAGCAGTCCAGACATCTGGATACAAAACTGGTACCCCTTATTCCTCTTGTTATTTTCCCTGTAATGATCAATCAACCATAAGGCAAACTTCAATTGCATGGGGACACAAAATGAACTGGATCTGGACCAAAAATACCCGATTCTCAGCCCTCGCAGGCTATTATTGGTATTATCAGGGTTTTCTGTATCAGGCTATAGGTCTGAATCATCTTCCTTGTGCTCTGGTTAGGGCTGAGACCTATTCAGTGTTAATCCCTCTCAGTGTCAGTCACTATCACACAAACACCCACAGACACAAAAGTGACACCTCCCCCTGGTATGATAAATCTGAAGATGCTGCTCTCATGGCCTCTTATGAATATATTAATTCCACATATCCACTGACAAAAACACGACTTGATGCCCTAAGTTATACCTCTTGGATTCCTATATTTCAAACCCCTGCAATTACTGCTGAACTAGGTATGGCTATATGTAGGTTGAAATGTTTGCTTCATGTCCAAATGCGTTCTGTCACTGAATCCATTACTCTCCTAGCCAAATCCCTTAAACAAAATAATCAAATGACTCTGCAAAATAGACGAGCTTTAGATCTGTTGTTAGCAGCTGAGGGAGGAGCATGTAAATTCATTAATGAAACAAATTGTTGCACAATCATAGCAAACCACAGGACTTTTGTACTTGATGCAATGGATAGAATTAGACACTTGTCAGAATTACATCTGGATGATTTCAAAGGTGGAATTCAGGTTGGAGCATGGTGGAACGTTGATGCTTCTTGGTTTACAGGCCTAGGCTCTGGCCTACGTGGCTTACTTATAGCCTTGTTTGGTCTGCTCATTGCTCTATCAATTAGCTGCTGTATTTTTTCATTTATTCTAGCTTTCTGTAGAAGGTGTTTGACTAAGGTATCTACCACAACTCTAATTCTTATTTCCCAAAATCAAGCCAATGAATATATTTCTCTAGTTCGTAGACCTAGAGTTAATAATATAAATGGTAACCTGTCTGAGGCCCATCCTCTTATACCAGAGGGGTTCCACTTGGTAGCAGTCCAATATTCAGGTAACAAGTAACTCTATATGGATTTCCTCTCTTTTCAAGTTCTCTATGTTAGGTATAGAATTAATGGGTTTCAGATCTCATGTAGCAACCTGGTCTCATCATGTCTCCATCTCTTCAGCGAGTCTCACTGGAAGTTCCGGATAGCCAAGTATAGAAGGGCACACTATGGAGACAGCAGAGGGGACCTGAATGGGATTCAAGAGGGGAATGTGGGGAAAAGATGAATCCCCTTCAGGTACCTTTATTACAGGTTGAATCCATCTTGTGCTAACGTCTATAGCTCAGGCCTAAGAAACAGCTTGCTAAAAAAACAGCTTGCTCTGACTTCTTCACACTGAAACTGCAAATCCAGCAAGATTGAACTGTGAAATGACCTCATATCCTATCCCAGAGAGCTTACACAATGAGAATCTCTGGACACTATACATCTAATGAAAGGCTGCCTACATGGGCCTCTCGAATGCACAAAGGAAAACGTAAACAACGAAGACCAACATCATTATCTATAGCTTATCTACAGGAAACATGACTCGCAAGCCAGCACACAGTCAGTAAGACTGAAGGAGACAGGATATCGAGCCAGTGAGAACAGAATGCTACAGAGGGTAGCGATCAGAGGGCAGATTTTCTATAGAATAATAGAAAATGAGAGGAAATCTATTTATCAGCAATTTTTAGATATAAATATGAAGAAGGAATCTTAATAGATAGACAGATGGAAGCTGATCTCACTAGAGTAAGGCTCTCTTTGTCCCAGGACCTTCTTTATCAGGTGCTTTACTTGCTTGTAAATGTATTGATGTTGTGGATTGATATTGAAATTTGTACAAAAGTAAAGCTTGTGATGTTACAGACCTGATAAGATAAATAAAACTTTTTACATGCTTTTATGGTGGCACGAGCAATTCGTTTAAGGTCCTGTATATGTATGTTGGGGTCGAACACAAACAGCCAAAAACAAAAATAGAAAATCCCTAATTAGGGGAAGCCCAGAAAAGCCCCAACACTTTCTAAAGAGAAGGTCAGGCACTAGCTGATGCTCCAGTAATATTGATAAAAATAGAATCTCATCATTGAAAACAAAATGAAAAATAAATGTCTGGCACACAGGGCCATTGCTAGGCTTTCTGGCTCCCCCTTGCAACTTATAGATCGGTGCCCCCTCCCTCATTACTATTAATGCTAGATACACCCCACCCCCTTTTTTCCCCAAACTCTTCTAAACTCTTTTTGCATGATGCCAAACAAGAGGGGCTTGGCAATTCCAACATAACTCTTCTGAAACTGCACACTGGACCAGCATGGTGTTAATGTAAATATATATTCTGCAAAAAAACAAAGGAAATGCAAGAAGCTCGCACTCCAAGAAACTAACAGAAAAAGCGAGAATCAGAGCACAGTTTATAATACCAAATTATAAAATTATAACTCATTTTGTTGTTATAAATTGCTTTATGGTTCTTGCTTTTTATTGTTGAACATATAAGGCCCAATATTGAGATAGGCAGGTTATGTGCAGCGGCAACCCCCTTAATACGGATTTCACTTCCACGCCGGCGGAAGTGAAAATCTAGGTTAGCCTGGTTGCCCCGGCAGCTGCAGAGGCTACACGGTTAGCAGTGATTTTCAATGTGTCTTAAAGATAGGTGAGGAAAAATCGCTGCTACTGGTATAGCCCCTTCCTCCACCCCCGCTCTATCCCAGAATTCCCCTAACACGCTCCAATGCTATGCAGATAGAATCTGGGTGTGTTAGGGACTTAGCCAGGATTTTTGAAGGCCTAAGGAAGTTACCCGTGCAAAGGCCTTAGAATATTGGACCCATAGTCTGCATCCATAGAAACCTCTCCCTTGACAAGTATGCAGAGCAGTAGTGGAACACTCACCCATAAACTCAAATATATACAAAGCTCCAAAGAGCTTAAGGCTGACCTGGAACAATGCGATGTGGTAGTTTCAATCTGCACCATACGCTGTTCACTAAACAAAGAAGGTCTTCATGGGCAAAGGCTAAGGAGGACCCCACTGCTCAATTGCCCAAACCCACCTTGAGAAACCACAATCCTTCTGGGAAAATGTTCTGTGGACAGGTGAAACCAAAAAGAGCTCTTTGGCAATGCAGACCAGAGATACATTTACAGACGAAGAAATGAAGCTTATAAGGAAAAAACACCCTTCCTACAGTTAAATATGGTGGAGGTTCCATAATGTTGTGGGGCTGTTTTGCTGCCTCAGGAACTGAGGCCTGAAATGTATTAATGGAATCATGAAGTCAGAGGACTACCATGGTATTGTGGAGTGAAATGTGCTACCTAGTGTCAGAAAGCTAGGTCTGGGTTGAAGGTCACGGGTCCTCCAGCAGTACAATAATCCAAAACATACATCCAAAAGTACAAAAGAATGATTAAAAAGGAACAAATGGATTGTTTCAAACTGGCCAGCAATGACTCCTGATCTCAATCCAACTGAGTATCTTTGGAAACAGCTTAAGTCTGCCATTGGTAAAAAGCATCCTGGAAACAGTCATGAGCTGGAACAAATCACAGTTTTATTTACAGCATCTAACAGGTTTTTTATACTGCTTTATCATTTTAGGCAAAGCGGTTCACATTGTAACTTAAACTTGGTAATGTACATTAAACAGAGACATTGATAACTTGGATTCTTCTGAAACAATGGAGGGTTAAGTGACTTGTCACAAGGAATGCTAGTGAGAATCAAACTTTGGTCTCTTGGTTCCTTAACCATTATGTTAACCACTAGGCTACTCCTCCACACTTTGGTTGAAGAGTGGGAGAAACTACCAGCAGACAGATGTATGATGGCTACAAGAAATAGATATAGACTGTCATCACCGCCAAGAGTTGTGCAAGCAAATATTAGTGAAGGGTGCCATTAACCCTGTCCAGGTCACATTTTTTTCTCAGAAATTATTACATCTAATTTGCACAGTCTCTCAGCATCACTGATGCACGCAAGCCCTCACAGCACGACAAGCTGCAAACCAACTACTATCGGTAGTTTAACTACTGGCAGGGTCTCCCAAGATGGACAGGTCTCAGCTGAGGTGCCAGACCAAGACAAACCACCCATCTGGGCAGCAGCAGAATGGGACAGTGTTGACAGCGGAGGATCACATTTTTGTGACAACGGCAACAACACCAAATTTAAACTGCGCGGAAGAAAGGCCCTCAATCTACTTCTGTATCTTGCCATGAAAACCCAATGGATAGTTACAACAAAACAAATTGTGCTATGGTGCTGGAAGATGAGACCCCCAGGTCTGAAGGCACTCAACTAGCTACTGGGGAAGAGCTGAAGACTTTTCAGAGTAAAGCCAGCATTTATGATGTGGTTGGATCAAAGCCCTCGGGAAGTCTGACTGCTGATGTAGCTGCGCATGAAATGACAGTCAAAAGCTGTAAAGATGTCTTACACATTGGAACTTGGAATGTACAAAGCATGAACCAAGGGAAGTTGGAGGTGGTCAAGAATGAAATGGAACATGTACAACTTGATTTGTTGGGTGTCAGCGAACTGAAATGGACTGGCATGGGGCACGTTGCAACAGATGATCACATGGTCTACTATGCTGGAAATGAAAGACAAAGAAGAAATGGTGTTGCATTTATAATAAAGAAGAAACTTGCAAGAACTGTAATGAAATAAAATGCAGTCAGCGAACGCTTAATCTCTATTCGTCTACGAGGATTGCCTATCAACACAACTATAATTCAAGTATATGCCCCAACAACAGTTGCAGAAGAGAATGAAATTGAAGAGTTCTATGAACAAGTACAAGCTGAAATTGACAGAACATGCAAACAGGATATCCTGATAGTCATGGGTGACTGGAACGCAAAGGTTGGCAACAAAGAAGAAGGCAAAGTAGTTGGAAAATATGGACTTGGCATCAGAAATGAAGCTGGAGAAAGACTGATAGAATTCTGCAAGACCAATGATCTATTCATCTCAAACACCTTCTTCCAGCAACACAAGCGGCGACTGTACACATGGACTTCACCGAATGGATTATATAAAAATCAAATTGACTACATATGTGGAAGTCAACGATGGAAAAGCTCTGTAACATCAACAAAGACAAAACCTGGAGCTGACTGTGGTACAGATCATCAACTACTAGTATGCAAACTCAAGCTAAAGTTGAAAAAGAGCAAACCACTCATGAATGCAGCAAAATATGACCTTGAGAATATACCACTGGAATTTAAAGACTGCCTGCAAAATCGATTTGCTGCTTTAGATACAAATGACAGAGCTCCGGAAGAGTTATGGAATGACATCAAGAAGGTTGTGTTGGAAGAAAGTGAGAAGTCTCTACAAAAGGTGAAAAAGCAAAAACGGCCAAAATGGATGACGGAAGAAACTCTGAAAATTGCCCAGAAACGCAGAGAAGCTAAAGCCAGAGGAGAAAGAAAGACAATCACAGAACTCAACAGAGATTTCCAACATGCAGCAAGACAGGACAAGGAAAAGTACTACAATGACACTTGCAAGGAAATAGAAGCAGAAACTATTAGAGGAAGAACAAGATCGGCTTTCCTAAAGCTACGAGAGTTAAAGAAAAAGTTCCAGCCTCAAATTGGAATGTTACAAGATGCTCAAGGTTCTATTTTTTTTTTTAATTTTTTTTATTGAAAATTTTTCAGTCATATACAATAACCAAATTGGATACAGGACACATTACTGAATATACAGTACAAGAAATTCAGTCCACAAAAACACTAAACAGTATATGCAGACCACATCATGGGAGCTGACTACAACCATCCTAACAAGAAATCTTACAAAAGAGAAAACAAGCCAAAAAGGCCACATATCAGGAGGAACCAGTATCAATGCTATCTAGTTTTGAGGGTACTTCATGCTCAAGGTTCTATGTTGAATGATGCTGAGAAGATCAAGAAAAGGTGGAAGGAATATACAGAGTTTTTATATGATAAAGATCAAGTGGACCAACAGCCGTTTCAACCTATACTTTATGATCTGGCACCATTGGTGATGAAAGAAGAAGTTGAAGCAGCATTGAAAGCCTTATCAAAGAACAAACCACCAGGCATTGATAGCATTCCCATAGAAGTATTGCAGCAATCTGATGCAGCTGTTACCGTACTCACAAGGCTCTGCCAAGAAATATGGAAGACAACATCATGGCCAACTGACTGGAAAAGATCTGTGTTTATACCAATACTAAAGAAAGGTGATCCAACTGACTGTGAAAATTATCGCACAATCGCTCTGATCCCACATGCCAGCAAGATTCTACTGAAGATTATTCAAAAGAGACTACAACCATACCTGGAACAAGAACTACCTGAAGTGCAAGCAGGGTTCAGGAAAGGGCGAGGAACGAGAGACATCATTGCGGATGTGAGATGGATCCTTGAAAAGACTAAAGAATACCAAAAGGATATCTATTTGTGCTTTATCGACTATAGCAAGGCTTTTGACTGTGTAAACCATGAGAAACTCTGGGTCACATTAAGAAGCATGGGTATACCAGAACACCTGATCGTTCTCTTGCGCAATCTGTACATTGATCAAGAAGCAACAGTTCGAACGGAACAAGGAGACACAGAATGGTTTAAAATAAGCAAAGGTGTAAGACAAGGCTGCATACTTTCCCCCTACCCGTTTAATTTATATGCAGAACAAATCATCAGAGAAGCAGGATTGAATGAAGACAACAGAGGTGTGAAGATTGGTGGAAGACTCATCAACAACCTTCGCTATGCTGATGATACCACATTACTGGCTGAAAGTGAAGATGATCTGAAACATTTGCTTCTCACAATCAAAGAACATAGTCTCAAAATGGGCCTGCACCTTAATGTAAAGAAGACAAAGATCATGACAACTGGCATCATCAACAGGTTCATCGTTGAAGGAGAAGAAATTGAAATTGTGAACAACTTTAACCTACTTGGATCAACTATCAATAAAGAAGCAACAAGCAGTCAAGAAATCAGACAACGCATTGCTCTTGGCAGAATGGCTATGAAAGACCTCGATAAGATTCTCAAGAGCAGAGATGTCTCTCTCCATACAAAGATTTGACTTGTTCAAGCCATGGTATTTTCAATAACATCATATGGATGTGAAAGCTGGACAGTGGAAAAGATAGACAGGAAGAAAATTGATGCCTTTGAATTATGGTGCTGGCGGCGAATACTGTGTATACCATGGACTGCCCGAAGAACAAACCAGTCGGTACTAGAGAAGATCAAACCTAAGCTTTCTTTAGAAGCTCAGATGACAAGACTTCGACTTTCATACTTTGGACACATCATGCGAAGAGAGAAATCATTAGATAAAGACATTATGCTTGGCAAGATAGAAGGTCAACGCAAAATAGGAAGGCCAGCAATGAGATGGATCGATACAATAACAGCAGTTACGGGTACCAGTCTGTCAACAATGAGCCACCTGACTGAAGACCGAACACAATTTAGGATAGCTATCCAGAGGGTCGCCATGAGTCGACTCCGACTCGACGGCACTTAACAACAACAACAACAATTTGCACAGACATCTTTTTTTTATTTTATATCTTTGACCATACTATTAAAATATGATGACATACAGTTGGAATATTTCCAATTATTTCTCAAGATATTGTATCCAACATACCTAAAATATAAGAGCGCCAATAATGTTAACCACAACTGCAATAAAAACTGATTTTGATGTTCTCCAGTACTGGACATATTGTAAACTAATAGAAAACCCTACAAATATCGCTGTGAATCTATAGAGCAAATCTATCATACCATATCAGTACCAATTTCCAGAACTCACACAAGGAGCCTAACAAAACAAAACAGCACCGTAAATATTGTAGCGGGCCCTAGAACATCCATACACCTATTTGAAAATCTGAGCAAGTTACATTATTACAGTACAGATCCCTGTGTATAAATTCCATGCAAACAGAATACCTGGCCTTGGTCATACACTTAAAACACAGTCCCTCATGAAAAACAAAATAATTGACCACAACCTAAAAATAAAAGTATGTAGACAAAAATTAAACTGAAACTTCAAGAAGCTACACTCCGCATGCAGTGCAACACCAAAGAAATTGAAAGAGATGCATTTCTCTGTACTGTGTAACACATATTTACTAAATGTGTTAGCTGCTAATGCAGCGATAATGTAGGATTGTCGCTGGGCGGTATCAGCTAACGTGAGTAAATGCAGATAGTACAGGGTTTTCCTGCAGATCATGTATTAACTGAGCACCTGGACAGAGAGAGGGCAGAGAATGGGAGTACCAGACCCCAGCTCCCACCCAGCCTGGAGGGAGCATTTGACTCCCACGGCAGGGCCTCTCCTCCCACAGGAGGCCTTCACCAGCTCACAGAGGGGCACCTAGCACTCTTTGCCCACAGATGGGCCCCAGTCACCTCAGATCAATGGGTACTGCAGGTGGTCGGGCAAGGGTATGATTCCACCCAGGTTATTTCCCAGAGAGCCAGTGCGACCTCTCCTTCACCAGATTCTGCTGCTCACAGAGCTCACAGGTCTTCTCAGGGACAATGCAATAGAGCCTGTACCCCAACACCTAGGGGTGAAGGCTTCTATTCTAGGTACTTCCTTGTCCCAAAGAGGACTGGGGCCTCAGGCCCATCCTAGACCTGCAAAACCTAAAGAGGTTTCTGGTGAGGGAGAAGTTCAAGATGCTCTCCTTTGGAACGCTGCTGCCTTACCTCCTCTAGGGAGACTGGCTGTGCTCCTTGAACCTAAAGGATGCGTACACACACATCCTGAGCCATCCCTCCCACAGGCAGCTTCATGGTAGGCAGAGGGCACTACCTGTACAGAATGCTACACTTTGGCCTGGTCTCCTCACCGAGGGTCTTCACAAAATACCTGGCAGTAGCCATTGCCTACCTACGCCTGAAAGAGGCCTTTGCCTTCCCTACTTAGCCTGGAGCTAGGGAGTCCCATGTTTGAAAACTGACTTCCTGCTTGTTCCTGGAGAAAGTGTAGTTACTCACCTGTAACAGGAGTTCTCCAGGGACAGTAAGAATCAGTCCTCACAACCCTCCCTCCTTCCTTGGGAGTTGCTTCCCTACCTTATTCTAGTTTATTCACTACTGTCCTAGCTATGTCATCTGACTAAGAAGGCATCCTTGGGTGGGAGGGGGACCATGCATGCATGGTAGAATATCCCAAAGGCTTTCTTTGAAAGCTGGTGAAATGCTTCCATGCAGGTTCCATTAGTGCCAACATCACTCATATGTGAGGATTGAATCCTGCTGTCCCTGGAGAACACTTCCTACATATAGAAACAAGAACAAATTTACATTGGGTTATAGGCTTAAATAAGGATGTACAAATGAAATCACAGTAGTGGGGGTAGTGGTAGGGGGCATAACTTATTTACATGCAAGAGGTAGAAAACTATGTAATGTATGGTAAGAGGGTTGGGTGGTGAGTCTACATGACAGGTCCAAAGAATTCTTTGAAGAGGTGCGTTCTCAACCTTTTCCAGAAGTCAGTTTGGTCCTGGGTGGTCCGTAGTGTAGTTGGCAGTGAGTTCCATAATGTAAGGCCGTAGTATGAGAATGCCCTTTGGCATACTGTTTGAGAACCTTTTGTTTTTTGAGGTGGGATATTGAGAAGATTTAGGTGTTGTCATTGTCGTAGTCTTGTGTCTGGGTTCTTCTGAATGAGTGGCTGTAGACAGGCTACAGTAAGATTGTGTATCATTTTGAAAGTTGCCATGATTGCTTGGTATTTTATTCTTGCTTTTATTGGGCGCCTGTGTAGGCTCTTGGGTACTGGTGTGATGTGGTCATATCGTGAGGTTTTGATGTTGAATCTGGCTGCTGTATTCTGTGTGGTTAGAAGAGGCCTGAGGGCTAGGTTTTGGAGGCCCTGTAGGACTGAATAATCCAGGTGTGGAATGAGTAAGGCCTGGCATAAAGTACAAAAGTGATTAGTATCTACTGTAGTAGTGGGCAAAGATTGTGAAAGATCCTCATTTTATGGTATACAGGGTTTATTGTTCTCTTGATGTGTGCTTGAAAGGATAATCTGTGATCTAGAGTGATCCCTAAATATTTAACCTCTGACATTACTGGGAGAAGCACTTTGTTGACCTTTAGTTGTTTTGGATGGACGTAGGATGGTTCTCTGGATACAAAGAGAATTTCTGATTTGCTATAGTTGATTGATAGGTGGTGGCTATTCAGCCATTCTGCTAGTGCCTTGAAATGTGTTCTGGGTTGCTGGTGTCGAAGGGAGTATATAGCATTAGATCATCAGTATATATGTGAAAGTATATTTTATGTTTTCATATGATTTGGCATATTGGTTGGATGTAGAGGTTAAAGAGTAAGGCTGAGAGGGTGGATCCTTGAGGCTGCATGAAAGGTTTGGAGGTCTTGTTGCATATTTTTATTTGCTGTTTGGCATTCTTTTAGGTATGACTGGAACCAGGCTAGAGGGGTACCACTGATACAGAAAAACTCCAGCCTATCTAGTAATTGGGTGTGGAGTGGAGGAGTGGCCTAGTGGTTGGGGCAAGGTACTTCAGGCCAGAAGGTAAGGGGTTCAAATCCCACTAGAGGACAGCAACCTTGGGCCAGAAGGACTGGGGTTTCTAGTCCCACAGGTGCTCGCTCCTTGTGGTCTTGGGCAAGCCACTTAAACCTCCATAGCCCATGTTCCCTGTAAAATAGTTATCCCCAAGTTATATTGCCCTGTTCAATGTAATTTCAGTTTGTTCAATGTAAACTGCACTGATGCGAGAATAGCACAGTATATAAGAGAATTAAAATAAATAAATTTATTGAATCGAAGGAGGATGCTATGTCCAAAAAGATAGGGATGAATCCATGTTTAACCTGTTCATATCCGAGAAGAAGGGTATTTATTAGAGTGGCATGATGCAAGTACTAAGCCACACTTTAGCAGTAAATTTTAGAGACTGCCAAAGACAGAGTGGAGGAGTAGCCTACCTGTTAGAGCAACTGCTTAGTACCCAGAAGATCAAGGGTTCAATTCCCACTGGTACTCCTTGTGACTTTGGGCAAGTCACTTTACCCTCCATTGCCTTGGAAGAAAAGGCTGGCAATCTACTTCTGGTGATATGTTGCCAAGAAAATCCAGAGGTAGCTGGGTCACTATGAGTCAACACTGACTTGATAGCACTAAAAATAAAAAAGAGGTTAAAGAGTAAGGCTGAGAGGGCAGATCCTTGAGGCTGCATGAAAGGTTTGGAGGTCTTGTTGCATATTTTTATTTGCTGTTTGGCATTCTTTTAGGTATGACTGGAACCAGGCTAGAGGGGTACCACTGATACCGAAAAACTCCAGCCTATTTAGTAAATGGGTGTGATTTATTGAATCGAAGGAGGATGCTATGTCCACAAAGATAAGGATGAATCCACGTTTAACCTGTTCGAGCCCGAGGAGAAGGGTATAGATTAGTGATGTGAACAAGGTTTAAACACCATGATTAGATCTGAAACCATGTTGTTGCTCGTCTAGAGGGGTGGAGGAGTCTATGAATTCCTGTAGCTGTATTTGAACTGCTTTTTCAATTATTTTTGCTAGGAAGGGAATACTGGAAATGGATCCGTAAGAGATGGCTAAATTGATGTCTGTGGAGGAGTTTTTTAGAATAGGTCTGATGTATGCAGTCTTTAAATTGGTGGGTATGAATCCCTGAGAAAGTGAGAGGTTTAGTATTTTGAGCACGGTGAGTGTTAATTCATTTCTTGTCATCTTTATCCATGCGATAGGACATGGGTCAAGTAGAGAGGTTGTGGTATTGAGCGTTGTAAGTATTTGGTCGAGTAGGTCCTCTGAGACTGGTGTGAATGTGGTACAAAGCTGTGGGTTACTTGTGCTCAAAGGTATGTGGATCAGTGTCAGTGAGTCTCTCTTGGATGTGGGTGTTAGCTTTTCTTGTAGATATGTCGCAAAGTCTTCTGGGTGCATTTCAGTGTGTTGAAGGGATGAAGGTGCATACAAGCAGGGCCGGCCCGTCCATTGAGCAAGAATGTTTTTTGCACAGGGCCCCGCGTTTCGGGGGGCCCCGCGCAAAGAACATTCTGCTTTTTTTTCTTAATTAAATTTAAAAAATTTAAAAAAGCTGGCCGCTGCCACTGCAGCAGCATGGAGTGTCCCGTGGGGCTCCCTCTGCCCGGCGGAACTCTTCCGGCGCGGTTGAGCCCCTCTGTGCCGGCTTGCAGATACGCGAAGGGAGAGTGTCTCCCTCACGTCTCTGTTAAGCCCGCAGGGGAATTTCCCATCTGCCCCTGCGGGCTTAACAGAGACGCGAGGGAGACACTCTCCCTTCGCGTATCTGCAAGCCGGCACAGAGGGGCTCAGCCGCGCCGGAAGAGTTCCGCCGGGCAGAGGGAGCCCCGCGGGACACTCCATGCCGCCGCGGCGGCAGGGCCAGCTTTTTTTTTTTTTTTAAATTGCCTTGAGCCGAGGGGGGGCGGGTAGGACTGGCAATGGGCTAGGGAGGGGGGGGGGTTAAGACTGGCAATGGGCTAGGGAGGAAGGGAGGGGGGGTTAAGACTGGCAATGGGCTAGGAGGGGGGTTTAAGACTGTGGGTTAATACTGGCAATGTGCTGGGGGGGTTAAGACTGGCAGTGGGCTGGGGAGGGGGGGTTAAGACTGGCAATGGGCTATGGGGGGGGTTAAGACTGGCAATGGGCTAGGGGGGTTAAGACTGGGTTTTAAGACTGGCAATGGGCTGGGCTGGGGGGTTAAGACTGGGAATGGGCTGGGGGGGGGTTAAGACTGGCAATGGGCTATGGGGGGGTTAAGACTGGCAGGGGGCTGGGGGGGGTTAAGACTGCAATAGGGCTATGGTGGGGTTAAGACTGGCAGTGGGCTATGGGGGGGTTAAGAATGGCAGTGGGCTGGTGAGGGGGGTTAAGACTGGCAATGGGCTATAGGGGGGTTAAGACTGGCAGTGGGCTGGGGGGGTTAAGACTGGCAGTGGGCAATGGGGGGGGGTTAAGACTGGCAATGGGCTGTGGGCTGATGAGGGCTGGCAATGGTCTATGGGGGGGTTAAGACTGGCAATGGGCTGGGGGGGGTTAAGACTGGCAATTGGCTAGGAGGGGGGGTTAAGACTGGCAGTGGGCTGGGGGGGTTAAGACTGGGGGTTAAGACTGGCAATGGTCTGGGGGGGGTTAAGACTGGCAGTGGGCTGGGGAGGGGGGGTTAAGACTGGCAATGGGCTATGGGGGGGGGGTTAAGACTGGCAATGGGCTGGGGGGGTTAAGACTGGCAGTGGGCTGGGGAGGGGGGTTAAGACTGGCAATGGGCTATGGGGGGGTTAAGAATGGCATTGGGCTGGGGGGTTAAGACTGGGTTTTAAGACTGGCAATGGGCTGGGGGGGTTAAGACTGGCAGTGGGCTGGGGAGGGGGGTTAAGACTGGCAATGGGCTATGGGGGGGTTAAGACTGGCAGTGGGCTGGGGGGGTTAAGACTGGCAGTGGGCTATGGGGGGGGGTTAAAACTGGCAGTGGGCTGGGGGGGTTAAGACTGGCAGTGGGCTATGGGGGGTTAAGACTGGCAATGGGCTGTGGGCTGATGAGGGCTGGCAATGGGCTATGGGGGGGTTAGGACTGGTAATGGGCTATGGGGGGCTTAAGACTGGCAATGGGCTATGGGGGGGTTAAGACTGGCAATGGGCTATGGGTTGATGAGGGCTGTCTGGAAATGGGGTGATGGGGGGTTAGGACTGGTAGTGGGCTGATGGGGGGGGGGTTAAGACTGGTAGTGGGCTGATGGGGGGGTTAGGACAGGAAATGGGCTGATGGGGAGGGGTTAGGACTTGAGGTGGGCTGATGTGGTTAGGACTGGTAATGGGCTGTGGGCTGATGGGGGGGTTTAGGACTGGCAATGGGCTATGGGGAGCTGACTGGAAATGGGCTGATGGGGGGTTAGGACTGGTAATGGGTTATAGGGGGGGCTTAAACTGAAAATGGGGTGATGGGGTTAGGACTGGAAGTTGATTGACGGGGGGCTAGGACTGGTAATGGGTTTGGGGGTTGCTAGAACTGGAAATGGGCTGAGTGGAAGGGGAGGCTTGAACTGCAAATAGCTGATGGGGAGGGGGCTTGGAATGGAAATGGGCTGTGAGGGAAGGGAGCTAGGACTGAAAATGGGCTGATGGAACAGCTAGGATAGGACTGGAAATGGGCTGTTGGGGGGAGCTAATATTGAAAATGGGCTGTGGTAGGGGCTTGAATTGAAATGGACTCTTGGAGGGGCTAGAACTGGAAGTAGGCTCATGGGGGGGGCTTGGACTGGAATTGGGCTGAGTGGAGGGGAGCTATGATTTGACATGGGCTGATGGTGGGGCTAGGAAATGACTAGAAATGGGCTGATGGGGGGGCTAGGATTGGAAATGAGCTGACGAAGGGACTTGGACTGGAAATTGATGGGGGAGCTAGGACTGGAAATGGGCTGATGGGGGGGCTAGGACTGGAAATGGGCTGATGCAGGGACTAGAAGGGAATGGATGCTGGGTGAGACTGGAACTAGAAGGGAGCTGATGTTGGGGGAGGATTAGAATGGGATGGGGCTGGGAGAGTAAAATGGAGAGGGGAAAAATATTTTGTGTAGGAGGGATGAAAAATCTACAATTGGCCGGGTATTGGGAGAGTAATTGGGGATTGAGGATGGAGGGGTAAAATTTGTGTGGATGAAATAGGAATGAGGAAAGAGCAAAAGGAGAAAGATTAGTATTTTAAAGCAGATGTAGGACTTCCGGTGTCATGGTGGGCTAAGCAGGACGTCTCCTACTTAGCTCCGGAGCCCATACCCTCTACCCTGGCTAATTAACACCCTCACGAACGTTTTTTTTATCGCAGGCCGGGGGTCCGCATACTTACCATCGCAGGGGGTGTCTATTTGCTGCAGCCTCTACCAGCCAGAACCCACATGGCAACAACAACCCCCCGTCGGGAGCGGACCCGAGGCGGTGCAGCCAAGATGGCGGAAGGCGCTCACGATGGACTGCAATCGGCGGCCGCGCCATCGCTGGTAGCGGAGGTTTCGCGAGCCGTGGTGGAAGCCCTGGAGGGCCGTTTGGGGGGTCTGGCGTCCCAGATCACTGATGTGGCTCAGGCAGTTGGTGATTTTACCCGCAGAGTGGAGCAGGTGGAGCAGCGTCTGGGAGCCCTGGAAGACACGTGTGGGCAAGACGGGGCTAAAATTGCCAAGCTGGAGGAGGCCTTGGCCCGACACGCCGAAAACCTCGAAGACCTGGAGAACCGCAGCCGTAGGAACAACCTACGTTTTATCGGCATCGCGGAGACTGTGCTTGAGAGAGATCTGCGTGGGTACCTGGAGCGGTGGCTGCCTGAAAATCTGCCCCTGGAGGCGGCGATGGGGCCAATAGTGCTGGAGCGGGTGCATCGATTGGGGCCTTTCCGGGCCGGCGACAACAGGCCCCATGCGGTGATTGCACGTTTCTTGAATGCGGCTCAGAAGGAGGGGGTTTTGCGTGCCTCCCGACTGCAGCGGCGTTCTGGAGAGGAGCCCGGCAGGATCCTGATCTTCCAGGATTACTCGGCAGGCGTCTCTCAGCGGCGTCGGGCCTTTAAGGATGCCTGCAGCCGCCTGATCGCACGTGGTCTCCGCTTCACGATGGTATACCCAGCAACTCTTCGGGTCGACTGTGATGGCGGGAAGCGCACCTTCTCTACGCCGGCGGCAGCCCTCGATTTCTGCAATGGCCTGCGCTGAGGGAGGGGAGATCCTTGGAGGAGCGCGCTGCAGAGGACTTTCTTGTTTCCTCCCTTTCGTCCAGAAGACTGTGGACGCTAGTTTCGGGACTCCGTGAGGCTGCTGGAGGGGTCCCTGTTTTGCTGTTTTGCTATGTCTTCCTTGCCCTGGGGCCTCTCCTCCCCAGTCTTTATTCCCTGATCCTATCCCATGCGGGGTGGCTGGAGGGAAGCCTTGATGCCCCGTCAATGCCACGTTGGTCGTTTGACCTGTGTGTCCGCACAGGTGGAGGGGTCCTTACTGCAGCCTGGTTGAGTGGCTTGCGGGGGGTCCCGGGACCGTTATGGCCTTCCTATCTCTATCACTGTTACTTGAATAGTGCTGGACTATGTCTAGTGTGATGTGTGGGTTTTTCCTTTTCTTGTTAGATACCTCTGTATTTATTTACTTGTTATTTGTCCCTTGATATTGTAATCTCATTCTCATTTCTTTTACTTTCCCCACTATGTGCTTCCAGGCTTCCATTTCCCCATTGCCATTATAGGGTCCGGATATCCCCGTTGGTGTGTGGGCAGCAGTGGAGGGGTGGGGGGGGGGCACTCACAGTGGCCAGTGGGGAGTGTTTGTGGGACTGCTGTGGATGCTCCCCCTTGTAGAGCCCATGGCGGCGCCTGCGGGTGAGCGTTGGCCGCTGCGGGGACTGGGCCAGGTATTGGCTGGAGATGCCTTGATCCGTGGGGCCCCCCCATTGGGGAGGTGGTGGAATTGGGGGCCCACCGGCAGGTCTCCCACCCTTGGGTGGGCGTTCCCTGGGGGGGTGCGTGGAGGGTAGACTAAATGCTCTGGAGTTGGTGTTAATGTTTCCCTGATGCCTGCTCTGTCTGCATGGTGTTACTCTGAAGCCACTGATTATCTTGGAGTTACTCTGAGGGGTGGGGTTCCCTCCTTGCTGCTCCCAGGGGCCGGGTGGTCGGGGTGGTTGTTGGGGATGGGAGGTAGTTAGGGCTAAGCTGGAGGTTTATCAAGGGGGATAGTGGGGAGGCTTGCCTGGTCGGGGGGGGGGGGTTCTGCACGTGCCGGAGGTCAAGGTGGGGCCAGCGATTAAGCTGGGCTGTGAGGTGGATCTGATTGGGTTAAGGCGGGGAGGCGGGGGGGGGTGTCGGATGGGAGGGGGGGCGGGAGAGGGGGAGGGGGGGCGGGGGGGATGGTGTGCATGGCTTGTAGCAGGTTTGGCAGAGGAGGGTAGGTTGACTGGTGACTGTGGGTATGTGCGAGGGTGGATGCGGTTGTTGTGTGTGTCTTGGCTATGTGTGTTGGGTGAGACCCTAGGCTGGGGGGGTCTTCACTCCCTGGACTTATGGTTACTGGCTTTATGGTGGTCCTTTGGGTATACAAGAAATGAATGCGGGAGTTAGAATAGCCTCCTGGAATGTATGCGGCCTTGGATCTCCGGTTAAGCGCTATAAAGTGCTTCAGCTTTTGAAACGTAAACGGGCGGGGGTGATCATGCTACAAGAAACCCACCAGACTTTGGAGGAACACGGGAAGTTATGTAAAGGGCATATTACTAAGGTGTATGGTTCCCCGGCAGTGGGGAAAAAGAGGGGGGTGGCCATTTTGTTCGCCCGTTCCGCGGATTGGGTGGAGGAACGAGTGGAGATTGACTCTGAGGGCCGGTATGTTTGTGTGTGGGGGACATTGTCCGGGCTGAAAGTGGCGCTTTGCTCGGTTTATGCCCCAAATGTTTACGACGCCCGCTTTTTTCAGGCTCTCACTCGGATCTTGACGGGCACCGTAGGATATCAGGTCATACTCGGGGGGGATTTTAATGAAGTGTTGGACGATGCGATGGATCGGTCTGGGCAGGTCCATGGTCGGAGCCAGCGGACCCGGCGGCGTCTGTGGGGATTGTGCGACGGCCATCAGCTCTTAGACATATGGCGGACTCTACACCCTGGAGAGCGGGAATACACTCATCAATCTCGGGCACATGGTTCGTGGTCCCGTATAGATTATTTCTTGGTTTCGGCCTCTTTATTTAGCCGGGTTCAAGGTGCGGAGGTCAGCCCCTCCGTTCTTTCTGATCATGCGATGGTGCTACTAGAATTGAAACATGGCGAGTCGGGTCGTGGACGGCTATGGCGCTACCCCCTGGAACTCTGTGGGGACCGGCACTTTGAACAGTTTCTTCGAGACCGGTGGAAGGATTATGTTACCCTTAATGACCAGCCTGGGATTTCTCCCGCTCTTTTTTGGGAGGCGGGCAAGGCCGTCCTCCGCGGTGATATCATTAGCTACACTAGCAGGAGGCGTAAGCAGTTGAATCAACAGATAGTGCGGCTGGAGCGGGACCTGGGGCAGGCACGGCGCCTAGATGCACGGTGTAGGACTGTTGAAAGCCAACGCCGGATGCGGGAGCTCCAGATGGAGTTGGAGCTGCTCCTTCACAGGAGAGCGCAAAAGTCTTTGCTGTATTATCGCTTTCGGATGCATCAGTACGGGAATAAAGCTGGCAGACTGCTGTCCTCCCTGGTGAGGCCTACAGGGGGTTCCCGAGCCATCGGGGCTGTGCGGCACGCCGACGCGACCCTTAGGCGGGAGTGTGCAGATATTGAGGCGGTTTTTACGGATTTTTTTCGACAGCTTTATGCGGGGGAAGGGGCTCCAACGGAGGCGGGCCTGGACTTTCTTAACGATTGTCGTCTGGCTCAGCTTAGTGAGGAGGGCAGGCAGGCTTTGAGTCAGCCTTTAACGGGCCGGGAGGTTCAGTAGGGGATTAAGAACTTAAAGCTGGGCCGGGCTCCTGGGGTGGATGGCTATCGTAGCGAGTTTTATAAGGCATTGGGAGGCGATGTGGTGGTGCCCCTCGTGGGTTATTTTGAGGATCTAGTACGTAGGGGGCGGTTTCCCTATGAAGCCAATAAAGCCTTGATCACTATCCTCCCCAAGCCTGGCCGCGACCCCCTCTTGCCTAGCTCGTATCGCCCCATCTCGCTCCTTAATGTTGATATTAAGTTACTGGCCAAGATAATGGCGGATCGGCTAGCACAGTTTTTGCCGGATTTGATTCACAAAGACCAGGTCGGATTTGTGCGTGGCCGTCATGCTGCTTTTAGTGTACAGCATATTCTGCTTTCCATGTGTGCGGAGCAAGTGGCGAGTCAGGGATCTATGCTCATTAGTTTCGACGCCGAGAAAGCGTTCGATAGGGTCAACTGGGAGTTTATGTACCAAACGCTGGATGCGATGGGCTTTTCGGGGTTCTTTCTGGATGTGGTCCACCTCCTGTATGCTGAGCCTCGAGGGGTGCTCCTGGTGAATGGCTTCATGACAGCGGAGTTCGATATACAGAAAGGCACTCGTCAGGGTTGCCCGCTCTCTCCACTTCTCTTTGTCTTGACCTTGGAGCCTCTGCTTCACCGATTCCGGGCAGCCGCGGAGTTTCAGGGTGTCTCGGTGGGTAACACTGAGGTCCGCATTGCGGCATTTGCCGATGACTTATTAGTGCATCTGGGCCGGCCTCGAGAAGGGTTGCACCATTTACTGTGGCTTATTCAGGAGTATGGGGTGCCGTCGGGGTTCCGTTTGAATCTTGACAAATCGGAGGCGATGTTGTTAGGCCGTGCGGCTCAGCAGGGGTGGTCCGGAGCCTTTCCGTTGAGGTGGGCTACTGGTCACTTCAAGTATCTTGGCATCTATCTGCTGGCGCGTCTCCAAGACTTATATTCTCTTAACGTCACTAAACTGATTGCGGCTGTCTCGGTGGCGGTGGATAAGTGGCAGGATTTGCCCCTATCCCTGGGTGGCCGGGTTGCGTTGTACAAAATGTCCTTGTTTCCAAAGATTCTTTATATGCTTCAAATTCTTCCGGTGTTTCTCAAAAGTCCTGATTTACAGAAGATACAACAGATGCTTAATCGTTTGTTGTGGCGGGGGCGGCGGCCGAGGATCCGTTTAGCGGTGCTTCAGCAGCCGCCTTCCCTGGGGGGGGGTTGGGCTTTCCTGATCTTCGCAAATATAATGTGGCGTGCCTACTGCGAATTGCGAGGGACTGGCTCTGGGATCTCGAGGATTGTTCCCCTTTGGGGCTGTTTCGGGAGGCGGTGGGGCCTTTTCACCCGCGGTTCCTCCTTCATGCCAGGAGGCTGAGGGGCCTCCCACGGACCATTAGGGAGGTGTTGGTGGACCCTGTTCGGCAGGCCTGGCGTTTTACCTGCACTACCCGCGGCGTGCTGATGCACTATTCTCCTTATCTCCCGCTTCGGGGGAATGCAGATTTCTTGGCCGGATGGGGGGGCTCTGTGTTTGATAGGTGGGCTCGGCTGGGGATCGAGAACTTGGAACAGGTGGTTACTCTGGATGGGGAAGTGGTAGACTTTTCTCAGCTTTGCAGGCAGTTCCCATTGGAGCCGCGGGATGTGTTTCCATACTTGCAGATTCGCAGTTATATTCGGGGGATCCCTCAAGAGGCTCTGCAGGGGGAGGTCAGTTCTTCTCTGGAGGTGGCCCTTCGGGGAGCGGACGTGGGTGTGAAGGTTTCCTACCTCCATCAAATGCTCTGGGAGAATGCGGAGCCCATGCTGGTGGATGGGCTCGCCAGGGCCTGGACCGAGGAATTGGGGGAAGAGGTCCCTGTAGAGGGGCTGTTGAGTGCCTTGGCCGGCCTTCCTAAGTTAAGTGTCCGGGTGCTTCATCGGGATGCCCAGTTTAAAATATTACGTCGCTTATACTTTGCTCCGAATCGGGCTTGGCGGGCGGGGCTCGCCAGCTCTCCTGGCTGCCCCCGTTGTGCTGAGCCCCGAGCTACGCTGGGACATATGTTTTGGACTTGCCCGCGGGTACGATTGTTTTGGGGGCGGGTGGTACGTTATTTGACTCAGTGCCTGCAATGTTCCCTAACTTTGACTGCTGGCAATGTGGTCTTGGATGTGTGGACTGATGCTTGGGGGGCTGGCCTTCGTCCAGGGACGTTGCACTGGATGCGCTTGGTGTTGCTGCTTGCTCGTTTAACCATACTGCAGAAATGGATGGATGCCTCGGGGCCTGTGTACAGTATCTGGAGAGTGAAGCTACACGAACTTCTCCTTCTGGATCGTCTGTTTGCTGCCGGGCATCCGGGGCGTTGGCAGAGGTTTTTGAATGGCTGGGGGCTCCATCTTGCTCTTCTACCGGATCGAGTGTGCCATAGGATCCTCGGGGGTCTATGATGGATGGGCCGCATTGGCTGGTTGCAGTCACTGTCTACCTGTTTGGATGTAGTGCGTAGAATGTTTGTTGTGCCGGGGGGGGGGGGAAGAGGGGGGGAGGATGCGGGTGGTTTGCTGACTAGGAGTGGGCTTGTCTGCCACATTGCTGTAGGAGCTGGCATGTCCTAGCGGTCGGGGAGGGGTACGGGCCGGCCTGGGAGAAGAGTACACCCTAGGCTTGTCCGATTCCCTAGGCTGGGATTGTAGTACTGTCTTATAGGGTGGTGGCGCGGTGCTAGTAGGGGGCACGGGAGGGGGGTTGTGGGTCCTTTCCTTTCCTCTTTTCTTTTTTCCCTAGCTTGCCTTGGGGGGCTCGCCTCCCAGTTAGTTTGGCTGGGTGGGGCGGTTGTTTATATATGCTCACTGCTCGGTCTGTCTGTTTGGCCACAGTGTATTACCTCTGCATGTATAATTTTGCATTTCTACCAGGGTGGCTTTGTTCCTTTTGTATATATAGCTGCCTGCTTGATGTATGTTGTTGGTGGAAAATTAATAAAACAAATTTGAACTAAAGCAGATGTAGAGAGAGAGAATGGAAAAAAAACTAGAAGAGAGAAGAAAGGACAAATGGACAGCAGACGATGGAGAGTTAGCAGAAAACATGAAGAAACCAGAAGAAAGTGGCTGGACCAATTGCAACTGAAAAAAAATGCACAAAAGGTAGAAAGATATCTCTTTATTTTGAATTTATTAACTGGAATATGAAAGCTCTGGGAAATGTGCATCATTAACGTCTGCGCTTTGTTTGGTACAAGAGGAAATTAATTTATAGTTTTATTTCTACAGTGTTGTTGTACATTCCAAGTTTGGCTTTTGGGGTTCCCAGTTTAATTATTGCCTTCCTGTTTCTAAATTGTGATTCCTTGTTTGGTGATGGTCTATGTTCTGCATGTGTAACTGAGCTGAGGTATTCTGTTTATGTAATTCCTATTTGACGTTGCCACTTGTTCTCTTTCCCCAGTATTCTCTGAAATGTATTGGTTTAATATTTGCAGTGTTGCCTTTTGATAGGTAGGGTATGGTGCTTTGTGAGTCCTGGTAATGCTGTCAGGATACGGCGGGTTTGCTATGGGTTCTAAATGGGCAGCGTTTGTAGTAGTTCCTAATGTGCCTGGCGGTTGGCATTGGATTATAGTAATGTAGAAATCTTTTAGTCTTTCTTTATCCATACACTCATTAAGAGACATGTTTACTAAAAGTGTATGGTAACATTATGCAAATATTTATGCAAATAAGGCCACTTATGCAAATGAGGCCCCGCACCGAGTCTCCGCACATGGTCCCGCACCCCCCTTGGGCCGCCCCTGCATACATGAATGATTTTACTATTTCGAACAGCTCTCTAGGTTTGTTTAATGATCTGAGGATCAAGTTCGAGTGATACTCTCTTTTATGTTTGTGTATTAGGTTGTTGGTATTCCTCCTGCTTTATGGTGTATTTCTTTTGGTGTGTTGTGTCTCTGATTCTTCTCCAGCGGCATTCGATCTGTCTTAACTCGTGTTTGACTATTTTAATTTCCCTAGAATACCAGGGTGCTGAGTCACCTCGAGTGGCTTTTCTCAGGGAAGTTTCTCCAAATGGGTTAGTTTTGCACATACCATGGCAGTCGTGAACCTCACTTCTAAAGCAGGGTATGAGGAGTATGATCTCAGTCTCTCAAATTTACTGCTAAAGTGTGGCTTAGTACTTGCATCATGCCAAAGAAAGCCTCCTGCTGAAGTTCGTAAGATGTGGCATGTTTAGGTAATTTATCAAGATGTGCTTGGAAATTCTTCTTTATCAAGCCTGAGGCACCCAACACCATTGGAAATATTTCTATATCTTTCAGCTACATTTTCTTGGTCTTCAACTTCATTTCCTGGTATTTCAGGATCTTCTGCCTCTCCACATGATTCACAGAGTAGTCACTTGGAACTGACACCTCTATTATCAATGCTGTTTGGATGTTTTTCTCCTTAACCACTATATCCAACTTCCTCGCATCCAGAATTCCCAGGTGATCATAACCTCCTCATTCTCTATAATTCTCTTAGGGTCATGATTCCAGTGCTTTTTGGGCACAGTGATGTTATAGTGCTTACAGAGTTTCCAGTGGATGAGGTACGCTACTTTATTATGTCTTTCAGTATAGAAATTTTCTGCCATCAGAACTTCACAGCCAGGTGAATCATTGTTTTCTTGGGGCAGTTTCTCCAAATGGGTTAGTTTTGCGTATTTATATTCACTACTGCATCAAGGGAAAATACTAATTACTCCAAAGCAAACCCTTGTCTCTATCTGAACCTTCCCAAAAAGGCACTCTCAAAATTCTCAGAAAACACTCTCCTGAAATAAATTATCCACTTTTTTACAATCAACTATAGGGAGGAAAATGACCTCAGGTTTTACTTTTCTGTCCCTCTATGCAGCGAAATTCATCACCATAGGGGATTACAAAAGGGGTAACATCACGGGTCCAGCCTCTCCCTTCCAACTTACAAACTCAAAATCACTTACTAATATTAAAAAAAGTACTTTTTCTGTGGATGAATTTTCCAGATAAGTAATGAGAATATTGCTTGGATGGTGATAAAGGTTGATAATCTGTAGAGCCGTTTGGCTTTGTTTTTCAGGGATATCATAGATTAATTTGGAGTAGATGTTAAGAAGAAGAAAATAAGTTGAAAAATGTGTAAAAAGTAAAAATGATTAACGGTATTATAGGTAGTATTGAGTGTGAGTGGAGGAGTAGCAGGCTAGTGGTTAGAGCAACTGCCTAGTACCCAGAAGATCAAGGGTTTGATTCCCACTGGCACTCCTTGTGACTTTGGGCAGGTCACTTTACCCTCCATTGCCTCAGAAGAAAAGGCTGTCAATCTACTTCCAGTGATACATTGTCAAGAAAACCCAGAGGTAGCTGGGTTGCTATGAGTCAACATTGACTTGATGGCACTAAAAAAAAAAAAAGGGCAGTATTGAAGGGCATAGAAGAGCAGCTGTGAAGAGGTGGGTCTGTAGGATGGAGCTGAATAAGAGCCAGAGAAGGAGCCTGATGACCAGACAAAGGTAGGGTGTCCCAGGCATATGGAGCAGCAAAGTGGAATGAATGAAATCTGGCAGCAGCAGCAGCAAAAGAGAAGGGCACTGAGAAAAAGAGGTCTGCTCAAGATTGGAGCCCCCAAGGAGGGGTGTAGAGTGAGATGAGGCAGTGGTGAGAAGCAGAATGAATGCCCTTGTTGTTCAGTAGGAGAATTATGAACAGGATGCAGAAAATGATAGGGAGCCATTGATATGACATGAGAAGATAGGTCACAGGAGCAGGGCTGGCCCCAGAGCTGGTCCAAGGGGAAGATTCCCTAGACAAACCTTAACCTGTCTAACCCCTCTGGTGCTCACAATATACCAGTTAGCTTGAATGCCCTGCCAGTGCCACCCTCCAGAAGCATTCACCCTAGGCAACCAACAGCATTGTCCATGTAGATCAGCTGGCCTTTGCACAGGTGTGTCACTGCATTATTAGAGACATGCTCATGGGACAATGGAGGAGAGGGAAAAAGAGACAGATGCTGGGAAGAAGGTAACAGATTCAAAGCAGACACCAGGAGGATCCAGGGGGCACACAGTGCTGCTGTTGACACAGTCCTTGATGCAATGGCAAGATATATGGGGATGTGAGGAGAAGGCAGCCCATATGAGGGCAGTGAAAATTCCTTCACATCAGGTCTCTGACAGACAGATGCCAACACCTCATTTTGACCAGGTAGAGGCAGGAAGTAGCAATCACCAGGTTTGCCTATGGTATCAAAGATGTGCCCCCTTTGGAATGAATATCACAATGGTCACTTTTGTCAAAATGCCCAACACCAAACATGGCATTTAACTCACATATGTCCTTCCCCAGCTTGTCCCGAGCCATCCTGTACCAAAACCCTGCAGTACAACACACACATCAAACACATGAGCCATCAAGTCACCATGAAATCCAGCCCTGCCACACAGTCCATTATCATGCAGATGATCTGCAAGTCTGGCATCTGTTAGGGTCACATGTTGTGTGATCTGCAGGAGTATTGCACAGCTCAGAGCATGTCCAGTCATGGGAATCCAGCCACCCCAGCAAACATGCCATGTGTCTGAGCTGCCACATCTGGCCCACGATGTACCAGTACCCTGTCAACGAGTTCCACAGGCCCCCAACCCATGTGAGGAGATCAGTATTAGGTGGAGGAGGATCTCAACAGTCATTAATTAAAGCTTATAACATTTGATATACCACCCTTCTCTAGTTGCACCAGGGTGGTGTACAATTAAAAGCAAAATTGGGAGAAAGAAACAGAAAAAGGAGCATCATAGCTTGATAGGAAAGAAGTTGCAGTCAGACCAAAGGAGGGCAGAGTCGGAGGAGAGAAAGGTCAGGGGGACTAAGGATATGAGGGTGGTAACTCAAAAGCTAACTGCAAGAGGTGGATTTTCAGTGGGGATTTCAACTTATTGTAGGAGGATTCTAGATGGAGGTCGGGGGTAGTGCATTCCATAGTGATGGGCCAAGGAAATACAAAGTGGAGTTGCGGATGGATATTAACCACAGTGCCTGACATTCTAGCAACACATGGCACCATGAACTGCTGTCATCTAATGAAATGCACTGTAGTTGCAAGACAAGATTATATTACAACAGTGTTCAAATCATATCACATGCAGGTGTATCACACACAGCTGTGCATTAACAAGTAACTGTGGAATGAAATAGTTTGCTGAGTCTGTTGCAATGCTGTTTCACACCATGCGCCTCTAACCCCCTAAGACAATCTGTTGGCTGGAGTAGCTGCCAGTCAATGTATACATATCAATGTTATCAGGTAAGGAGGCACAACAGATGTGGCATTCACTGGCAGATAAACCCCTAAAGGAACAGTTAAGGACACAGCGTCCTCCACGTAGGATTGAAAGTTGCCATTTGGAGTGGAGGAGTAGCCTAGAGGTTTAACCAATGCCCTAAAACCCACAAGATCAGGGGTTGGGTCCCAATTAGAGCACCATGAAAAATCAAAAAGTCCCTTTAAAAATCTGAAAAACAAAATACATCTAGTGAAGGTGAATAATGTAAGTATAATAGAGTCCTGCAACTGATGAACACATATCCCCATAATAACCCAATCCACAAATGTGTCAATAATGTATTTGTCAGAATCAGTGCATGTAACTGTCCATTAAAAAGCCCAGATGCACAAGAAGTTGGAATCAGTCACCGCAGGCATATGTCAATAACATCTGCCTCATTGCTGCCTGTAGTTGCTCGTACATGGGAATAGTAGAGTCCCACAAATCGACAAAAAGGCTCACAGGTGACCACAATGTCATCCCCTGGCCGAAATAGTCACTGGAGTCATTGGAAAGCAAACTAAGCAATGACCCACCTAGAGCAGCCAGCTTCATTGGGTTTGACATCCTCAAATGCCTACCCAGCAAGCATGTCCAGACACTCCATCAACATATACAAGAACCCTACAGATCAACAGCACACACAACCTGATACACCGACCAAACTGAAAATAGATTGTCAATAATGTTGAAGACACTGTCCTGTGAACCCCAAGCCTGTGTGTGCAAGTCGGGCTGGTGCTATGTGTGAAGCTCACAGAGGTGGGGAACCCATCCGAAGGGGAGTAACTAGACACCACACAGCAGCTGGCGGGGCACTTGCCTAACAAACCTGTGTAAAAGACTGATGAAGGGGAGGTGTTAGAGGAGGGAGAGGTGGGGTTGCAGCCCTGTTTATATGAGTCTTATGCTGCCCTTCCCCCCCCCACATGAGTGTACTACAATGGAACCTTCACAAGTCTCACTTTGGTCTCAATATGATGATAATTGTCTCCAAGGTTGCCATGTTAGCAGGGACTCTGGAGTGGCAAAAATGACAGAAGTCTCATATTTATTTATATTCTCTTATATACCATGATATTCTGCATCAGTGCAGTTTACATTGAACAAACTGAAATTACATTATAACTTGGAGATAACTATTTTATAGGGAACATGGGCTATGGAGGGTTAAGTGGTTTGCCCAAGACCACAAGGAGCACCTGTGGGACTAGAAACCCCAGTCCTTCTGGCCCAAGGTTGCTGTCCTCTAGTGGGATTTGAACCCCTGACCTTCTGGCCTGAAGTACCTTGCCCCAACCACTAGGCCACTCCTCCACTCCATATGATTTTGTAAGTGTATATTGCAGTAGTATGCCTAGCTGATGTGACACTTAGAGTAGACACTCATTTCCCCACCCCCATGTGCATGTTCGACTAATGTACCCTCAGTTGTTTGCTGGCTTGCAGTATAGCCTTCACTGCAGGCCCACTGTTCCCTCCCAGGCCAAAGTCCCTTGGTGCAGCTGTTACCAAAACACCTAAGGAGGGAACAGCTGGGGCGTGGAGTAGAGGCAAAGCAGCAAGCCAGCAAACAACCAAAAGTGGGTTTGCAGAGTGCTGGCCCATACTGTCAACCTCGGGGCCAACTGCACCCACTGCCTCGCCCTTGGTACTCCATTGCTATAAGGTGGCCAGTGATTGTCTCATATTTGTCCCAACAATAACTTTGGATGTGTACCTCATTGATACGTTGTCAACGGGGGCGCTGGGTGAGAATGTCCACAGTCTTGGCAAAGGCAAATATTAATATGACTTGCAAAGGATTGTGGGAAATGTAGTCCATTCATACCAGACTCAGCCGTTCACAATAAATTAGTTGTGCTTGCTCGAATGTAAAGCAAAGAAGATATTTTATTTATGGGGTTATTTCTCCCAACACAGATATACTTGGTAGCACATAAAAAAGAATACTTGCTTTCAGTATTATGCTTAGAAAAACAAATAAGGAAAAACAACATCTGAACTTGTTAAGCAATCAAATCAAAGCATAAAGACCTGGATGGGAACCAAAAGGTCTTTTCTGTAGGCACCTGCTAATATCTTCTTAGCAGTGCTTCAAAGAACAAACAAAACCCCACAAAGTAGGAAAAAAACTGTTCTTTTTCAGGGATAACCTCTTGTATCTTCACACACACTCAGAAGTGTCCCTTCAGAGCTCACTGGCATTTAGGCAAGGCTCAATTGCTAACAATTACCAGCTGAAACCCTCTTGGCTGGTTTACTTTCTATTACGTGGCTCAAATCCTACTCAGAAGCTTTTCTGAGTAGATTAAAGAACAAGTTTATATTTCTTTGTGATGGTTGTTGTATTTTGTGACAGCATATTACCACAGAAGTTTAGACAGAGAGCAATCCATGTACTCAAAATCCTCATTTACCACCTCTTCCCCTTCTTCAATTATCATAGGTTCACTATCATGGATTGGCACAGAGGAATTTCTCAATGGAACGCTCTCAGGACAATACTTGTTTCCCTGCTGTCTTCTCAGTGAAGAGCTAGGGCATAGATCAGTGTTCATACCTGAGCTTCCATTGCTGTTAGAGTTCCTCTCTAAATATCCTGGCCAGTATGTAGTCCAGTTCTTATATCCAGCCTTCCAATCAAAATCCCTGGACACTGGATCTCTCTTCACATACCTTCTTGCACTGGTCTTAGGGTCCCTTCCAAGTGCAGCCGTCTCCCTCACAGGTGCCGTCCGGGGATTCCTGGCTCTGCAAACCCACTCCTCTGGCTTTCCCCAGTCCAATGGTGTATGCTTGCCTCTGGAATGCCTCCCAGTATACGTACTGCTATGGACTCCTTTAGACCTCCCAAATGCTTTTCTCTTCTTTCTTCCAAAGTGTTTCTTTCTCTCTCTGTCCGTCAGCTCTGGCTTCTGCTGATGATGATGGTCAGGATGATCAAGGTGCTTCTGATCCAGATGAACAGGCTGCTTCTGATGATTCTCTGTAGAATAAGCTTTTCTTTTATCCTGCTTAGATGAATGCTCCACCCTAGCACAGCGCAGCTGTGCTGAATCAAGCCCTGCCCTTGGAGATGAGTGCTTGGGGATTACCTCATAGCCCTCCTGATTGAACACACGTTTCCCCACTTCAGCTCTTCTAATGGCTGTTGGAAACCTGGTGCATTCTGGGACTGGTAGTCTTTTATGGAAACATTCTGTTTTATTATTTCTACCAGAACAGACAGGTTGCTTGTTCAGAGTCACTTCACCTCTATTATAGCTCCTTCCTGAACTATGATAAGCTTCCTTATCACAACGTGCAGTGAGGTTAAAGAAAGGCTGTAGAGTGGGAGAGTAACCTAGTGCTTAGAGCAGTGGATTGTTAAGCTAGACACCTCAGCTTGATGACCCCCAGCACTCGGCGTGCCCTTAAGGCAAGTCACATACCCCTCTGAATAAAGGTCTGGCATCCACATGTAGTCATACTGCCCAGAAAACCTAGGAGCTGCTGGGTCGCCAGGAGTGAGCACTGACTTAAAGGCACACATTGCTTTTCACCAGATTGCAGCATGACTTCTGTTAAGTGCCAACATGTGCATCAGACGCAGCTTAAAAGGCCACTCAGAGCCCAGAGCAAATCTGCTGTAATAATAACATTACACGACCAGGACTCACACAGCACCAAACCAACCTATGAAAGGGCAGTACAATATATACAGTGTAAGGAACACAATTACAGTACCTCTCCTACTGGGACAACAGGACAAGTGGGGCTCATCTTGAGCTCTACACAGGAATATTACACTTCAGTCATACAGATAACCCTCACTTGGTTTGCAGCTTGTCGTGCTGTGAGGGCTTGTGTGCATCAGTGATGCTGAGAGCTAAACTATCGGTAGTTTAACCACTGGCAGGGTCTCCCAAGATGGACAGGTCTCAGCTGAGATGCCAGACCAAGACAAACCACCCATATGGGCAGCAGCAGAATGGGATAGTGTTGACGGCGGAGGATCACATTTCTGTGACAACGGCAACAACACCAAACTTAAACTGCGCGGAAGAAAGGCCCGGCAATCTACTTCTGTATCTTGCCATGAAAACCCAATGGATAGTTACAACAAAACAAATTGTGCTGTAGTGCTGGAAGATGAGACCCCCAGGTTGGAAGGCACTCAACTAGCTACTGGGGAAGAGCTGAAGACCTTTCAGAGTAAAGCCAGCATTTATGATGTGGTTGGATCAAAGCCCTCGGGACGTCTGACTGCTGATGTAGCTGCGCATGAAATGAGAGTCAGAAGCTGTAAAGATGTCTTACACATTGGAACATGGAACGTACGAAGCATGAACCAAGGGAAGTTGGAGGTGGTCAAGAATGAAATGGAACGTGTACAACTTGATCTGTTGGGTGTCAGCGAACTGAAATGGACTGGCATCGGGCACTTTGCATCAGATGATCACATGGTCTACTATGCTGGAAATGAAAGACAAAGAAGAAATGGTGTTGCATTTATAATAAAGAAGAAACTTGCAAGAACTGTAATGAAATACAATGCAGTCAGCGAACGCTTAATCTCTATTCGTCTACGAGGAATGCCTATCAACACAACTATAATTCAAGTATATGCCCCAACAACAGCTGCAGAAGAGAATGAAATTGAAGAGTTCTATGAACAAGTACAAGCTGAAATTGACAGAACATGCAAACAGGATATCCTGATAGTCATGGGTGATTGGAACGCAAAGGTTGGCAACAAAGAAGAAGACAAAGTAGTTGGAAAATATGGACTTGGCAACAGAAATGAAGCTGGAGAAAGACTGATAGAATTCTGCAAGACCAACGATCTATTCATCTCGAACACCTTCTTCCAGCAACACAAGCGGAGACTGTACATATGGACTTCACCCAATGGATTGTATAAAAATCAAATTGACTACATCTGTGGAAGTCAACGATGGAAAAGCTCTATAACATCAACAAAGACAAAACCTGGAGCTGACTGTGGTACAGATCATCAACTACTAGTATGCAAACACAAGCTAAAGCTGAAAAAGAGCAAACCACTCATGAATGCAGCAAAATATGACCTTGAGAATATACCACTGGAATTTAAAGACTGCCTGCAAAATCGATTTGCTGCTTTAGATACAAATGATAGAGTTCCAGAAGAGTTATGGAATGACATCAAGAAGGTTGTGTTGGAAGAAAGCGAGAAGTCTCTACAAAAGGTAAAAAAGAAAAAACGGCCAAAATGGATGACGGAAGAAACTCTGAAAATTGCCCAGAAACGCAGAGAAGCTCAAGCCAGAGGAGAAAGAAAGACAATCACAGAACTCAACAGAGATTTCCAACGTGCAGCAAGACAGGACAAGGAAAAGTACTACAATGACGCATGCAAGGAAATAGAAGCAGAAACTATTAGAGGAAGAACAAGATCAGCTTTCCTAAAGCTACGAGAGTTAAAGAAAAAGTTCCAGCCTCGAATTGGAATGTTACAAGATGCTCAAGGTTCTATGTTGAATGATGCTGAGAAGATCAAGAAAAGATGGAAGGAATATACAGAGTTTTTATATGCTAAAGATCAAGTGGACCAACAGCCGTTTCAACCTGTACCTTGTGATCTGGAACCATTGGTGATGAAAGAAGAAGTTGAAGCAGCATTGAAAGCCTTATCAAAGAACAAAGCACCAGGCATTGATGGCATTCCCATAGAAGTATTACAGCAATCTGATGCAGCTGTTACCATACTTACAAGGCTCTGCCAAGAAATATGGAAGACAGCATCATGGCCAACTGACTGGAAAAGATCTGTGTTCATATCAGTACTAAAGAAAGGTGATCCAACTGACTGTGGAAATTATCGCACAATCGCTCTGATCCCACATGCCAGCAAAATTCTACTGAAGATTATTCAAAAGAGACTACAATCATACCTGGAACGAGAACTACCTGAAGTGCAAGCAGGGTTCAGAAAAGGGCGAGGAATGAGAGACATCATTGCGGATGTGAGATGGATCCTTGAAAAGACTAAAGAATACCAAAAGGATATCTATTTGTGCTTTATCGACTATAGCAAAGCTTTTGACTGTGTAAACCATGAGAAACTCTGGGCCACATTAAGAAGCATGGGTATACCAGAACACCTGATCGTTCTTTTGCACAATCTGTACATTGATCAAGAAGCAACAGTTCGAACGGAACAAGGAGAAACAGAATGGTTTAAAATAAGCAAAGGTGTAGGACAAGGCTACATACTTTCCCCCTACCTATTTAATTTATATGCAGAACAAATCATCAGAGAAGCAGGATTGTATGAAGACAACAGAGGTGTGAAGATTGGTGGAAGACTCATCAACAACCTTCGCTATGCTGATGATACCACATTACTGGCGGAAAGTGAAGATGATCTGAAACATTTGCTTCTCACAATCAAAGAACATAGTCTCAAAATGGGCCTGCACCTTAATGTAAAGAAGACAAAGATCATGACAACTGGCATAATCAACAGGTTCATCGTCGAAGGAGAAGAAATTGAAATCGTGAATAACTTTAACCTACTTGGTTCAACTATCAATAAAGAAGCAACAAGCAGTCAAGAAATCAGACGACGCATTGCTCTTGGCAGAATGGCTATGAAAGACCTAGATAAGATTCTCAAGAGCAGAGATGTCTCTCTCCATACAAAGATTCGACTTGTTCAAGCCATGGTATTTTCAATAACATCATATGGATGTGAAAGCTGGACAGTGAAAAAGATAGACAGGAAGAAAATTGATGCCTTTGAATTATGGTGCTGGCGGCAAATGCTGTGTATACCATGGACTGCCCGAAGAACAAACCAGTCTGTACTAGAGGAGATCAAACCTAAGCTTTCTTTAGAAGCTCAGATGACAAGACTTCGACTTTCATACTTTGGACACATCATGCGGAGAGAGAGATCATTAGAGAAAGACATCATGCTTGGCAAGATAGAAGGTCAACGCAAAAGAGGAAGGCCAGCAATGAGATGGATCGATACAATAACAGCAGCTACGGGTACCAGTCTGTCAACAATGAGCCGCCTGACTGAAGATCGAACACAATTTAGGATAGCTATCCAGAGGGTCGCCATGAGCCGACTCCGACTCGACGGCACTTAACAACAACAACATACAGATAAAACCCAGAGAAACCCTCACCAAAAGAATAACCGGGAGACATAAGTTAGAAGCCAAACATTGCATTCAAAGCAACACAGGTGAAATACAAATGGCAATGCATGTTGGCTAGTACTGTACAAAAATAGAACCACCAATTGCAAACAAAAACCAATTGTCAAAACACATTGCAATCATTAATAGCTTAACAGAATTAAGAAACTACCAAATTCATCATATTCCTACTGTAAATAAACATTCACTAAATTAAAAAAACAAATACAGATACATCAAATATGTAAATTAAATATTTATTAGACATACATATGAATATTTTATAAATAAATATACATCATATATTATTACTTATCGCGTTGAACATTACCACCCACACAAATGGTAATTTTCAACGGCAATTGTGTTGTAGAGAACAACAATATATATTTTGTTGGAAGAGTATGACACCTTATGGTTTAAATTCACAAGTGGAGTGGCATTGGTTTTTTTAATTTTAAGGCAATTGGAGTTGGTTAGTATAAAAGTGCATGCGTTGACTTTGTCTTTCGGCGTTTTTTCGTTTGGACGGGAGCTGTTTGTGGAAGGAGTAACCTGTCAGGTTTAAGGTCGGTATTGATACGAATTAGTATGTCTTTTGATGGTTTCAGATATTGGCAATAATGATGTGTATGGGTGTTATTTATTTATTTTGTTTTTTGTAGAATGTATGTATTACCCCGAGGAAGCTGTTGTTGTGGCGAAACTATGGCTTGTGTTGATAGAAGGTGATTCCCTTTATAACAGCATTGCTGGTTCCTGGCTCCAGGAAGAGGAGAGGTCAGTTTTGGTAATGGGGATATCATGTGGTATGTGCTTTTAATTTTGAGTGTATTTGTGGCTGATGTTTGATTGTCATTTTGTAATATTTTTCTGTCTATTCTAGGATGCTTATTTAGGTTCCGGTTATTGATTGTTCCGGTTGTGTTGAGCGGTTTGACAATAAGATATAAAGCTGTGACACTTGGCCGCAACTAGAGGTTTGTTGGTAAATATGTTTTCCTTTTTAACATCTTGGAGTAACTTTTGTTTTTTAGGTATATGTTATGGATTTCCTTGGGGCTGGGTTGATGGTATCATCAATATTAAGATAATTGCTGCTATATTAGAAAGATACTCAGTGGAGTTGATGCAATTTGGTTTCATCATGACACGAGCCACAGTAGGTTCTGATACGCATTGTTGGAACAAGAACAAGAACAAGAAGAAGGATGTTAAAAATGATAAAAAAAATTTGATATCAGGTTTTTGAAACAAAAAGGGTTGTATGTATTTTTGTCGTGAGGTTTTTGTGATTAATTTTATTATGTTTGTTGTATGGTGGTTATCGTTCAAATTTTTTATAGTCTATTTTTTGTATTGGTTTTTTTGTGTGTGGGGGGGTATTTATACGTAAATGGTTGTGAAATATCAAGTATTAGATAGGAGAATTGGTGTATTAGGCAGATGCTGTTTATGAAGTACTATAATACATTACTTTTATGCTGCTTTTGATAAGTAATAATGTATGATGTATATTTATTTATAAAATATTCATATGTATGTCTAATAAATATTTAATTTACATATTTGATGTACCTGTATTTGTTTTTTGAATTTAGTGAATGTTTATTTACAGTAGGAATATGATGAATTTGGTAGTTTCTTAATTCTGTTGAGCTATTAATGATTGCAATGTGTTGGCTAGTACTGAACAGGACAGAAATACCTCAGCAATGCACAACTCCCAAAGCAGATATTGCTGTTATCCCCACAAAATACTGTGTTCTACCCCTGTTGTGTGGCTTTTGTTTTTAAATGTGCAATGGCCACATTCTCTTTTCTGCTTCCCTCTGTCATCATTGAACATTCTCTCCAGTGTCAACTATCCCTTGGCTATTTCTCCTCGCTCTCCCTACCATCGTATATTCTCTGTATCTGTGTCTGACATGTTGATCATTCCCTCTTAGCAGTCCCCCCCCCCCCGTGTCATTCTCTACACCATCTCTAGCCACTCCAGTGTTACCCCCCCTACACCTCTATCACCCCATGACCTCATAACTATTTGTCATCTACTTCTGTCACCTCCAATCCATCTAATTTTCCCTAGCTGACACCTTCCCTTGCCTCTTATTCCCTCTGACCCACTCTCTAAGACCCCATTCTCACTCCTTTTACATATCCTCCTCCTTCATCTCGGCACAACCTTCAATGGCTTCTCCCACATGATTCCACTATGGCCTGTATCTTGCTTCTCCCTCCCACAGCCACAGACTATCTCACCATCCCCTTGCCCGTCCCTCCACCTCTGCAGTCAAGTACTCCCTCTCACTCTCTTTTTCAATGTCTACGTATTCTCTCCCTCACCAAACAACTAGCAGCCTTATACCCCTACGCTCTACCTGTTGTCCTCCCCCATCTGGTGGTCTAGCATCAACCCTCTCTGTCTACCCCACAGAACCCAGCACTTATCCCATCTTTCTTGCTGTTCACCATTGACAGGCCAGTCTCTGCCCCCCTCACTCTCACTCACTCTGTCCACCCCTCAGAGCCCAGTGTATGCCCTCTCTGTGTCTTTCTCTGTGTCCCACTCACCCAAGGCTGACTTGTTCTTTCCCTCAGCTTTGACCTCTCCTTACCATCATCACACAGGAACCCCAAGCCTGCGCAGGCATTTGGAGGACATGCGCGCACAAGCACACTCCATGCATCCCCTCCAATATATCTTCATCAGTAACAGGACATTGCATTAGAGGGGACTGGGTCACATCAGACATGTAGCGTGCATGAGTCCCCCAGCCCCCTGGGAGCCATCATTATTAATGTGTCTGCCTGCTTCTCACTGCCAATGCGTGCCTACTGCTCATCTCCACTGCCTGGCACCACTGCCAACACCACTGCCTGCCTGCTATCTGGCTCACTGTTCCACCCTCCCATGGCTGCTGCCCTGTGTGTGTGCCCAGTTTGCACAATGGATCACTCCAGCCCTGTGTGTAGACATGATGACAGCTTCTGATAAATTGCGTACCAAGCATCTGGGGGGAGGGGGCCTGTACATTCTGACCTGCTTGTATGGATTACATTGGATGAACTATTGTGAAGCACTGGTGTAATTGTGGAAATGTGCTTGCCTCTTGGACAGGATAGGAAAGCATTTGGTGGCCTGCTAAGTAAACAGACAGCTGAAATGTGCATATTGACCTGCATGTGTGAATTGTCACAGGTTGTCCCCAAACCCATGAGCTGTCGTTCACAGCACAGCTTTCCAAATGCTTGAGCACACCATTCCCACTACTGCTACATAGCTGATCTGTGCTGATCATGTGCTGTGAGCATACCTGTCCCTGTCTGGGGCAGACTTGGTGCTACCCAGTAAGTCCAGTAAGCACAGCAGGAGGGTGCCGGTGTTAAGGGGCATTGAAACTGCAGTCGTGGGCTGGTGACGGAAAAGGCTACAATCACAGTCAGCATTAGTGTCTGTGGCCACTGCTATCAGTGCAAGAGCCAGAGAGAATTATTTATATTAAAATGTGTTTGAATCAGTCAGCTTTGGTCCTATTCATTTCACCAGTCCTGCCTCTACCCTCCTCAGAGATGACCTTGCAGCTGCCTTCCACATGCCCTGCACTCTGAGGCAAATGCCCCCTCCTTCCCCGAGCCCAAGGTGTCGGGGTAGGGAAGCAGGAAGGTCACTCAGGGTGTGCCAGGCCTCCCCACCCCTGGCTTGGAGTGGTGGGAGCCACCTGCAGTGGTCCTGCTGCTGTTCCCATCTATAGCTGACTTGTGAGCAAGGCCCAGGGAGTGCCACACTGCAGCTGGGAAAGCAGCAGAAATGATGTCAGAGCTGTACAGCCCAGACCCACAACAGCAGAAGCTGTTAGAGGAAAGTTTATTTACTTTTGCATGAAGGGTAGGTTAGGATTAGGTCTTGTAAGCATTTCCTTGTCCCCAGAGGGCTTATGATAAAGGTTCATACCTGGATTTGAACGCTGCTTTTTCCAGTGCCAAGCTGCTGCCAAACTGATCTGTGTGGGTGTTGCACATAATCTTTCTGTGCTATGGTGTTACATTCCTGTATCCTGGGTCGCACAGGGTTTGTGCGGTCTGCCCTTTAGCATGATTTCAGATGAGCAGTGAGGCCTCGGCACCTAGAACTGCTATTCCCTGCTGTGTGTTTCAGATGCATTTCCATATCCCTTCCTAACATACTTTTCATTGCAAAGCAGTGACAGCATGTATGGGAGAGTGATATGAGAGATATTACAGCCCCACTGCATATCCCCTTCATTCATCAATGACAGAACAGACAGGATGGGGCCATGACTTGGTGGCTGTGAGGGCATACCTATACCTCCAATTAATCAATACTTGCTTACATTTCATAGAAAAAGGTTACTCTTGCAATAACTCTCTAAACCAGGTGGTAGTTCCATTCTGGGCTTGCCATGCACATGGTGCTTTCCACTTCTATCCATTAAAGCTGAGAGTTGTTCTACTAATGTGGACACAGCAAGGGTGCTCAGTCATAGATGTTTTGGGGTAGCACAGTGACAATCTGTTGTGGCTTAGTTATCAGGCATGCATGCCCTCTAACCAGAGTGTCAGGGGTTTGATGCTTGCTCAGAGCATGTATCTATTGTAGTGTAAAATATTCATATGGAGATCTGGTAGTGGTTTGTGAGGTGCCATGTTGTAACCTGTGCTTCCTTTTTCCAGAGAGCAGCATTGCACAATGCGACAGCAGCCCCCATCTAACAATTTGGCCCTGTTCCAATGGGGTCAACTATGTCATCTCATCTTGATAGCAGAAACACTGACATTCCTCTGTGACTGATAGGCAAATCATTCCTTGTGGCTAACATAAGTGCTCTGTGTATTCACAGGTGCTGATGATGCTGCAGCTACAGGCCTGAGCAGTGAGCCCTTGCTGATTCTCCAACATTGTGCACTTGCCAGGATAGAGCCACCTCTGCAGTAGGGCTCTGCCAGTGCCCAGGGGAAGGAACAACAGAATGCCCCAGACCATGGCAGGCAGCTGCAGGCGAGCTCCTCAGCTCCACAGGCAAGGCAGGATGGGAATGGCCAGAAGCCACGCAGCAGCACTAGGACCTCAAGGAAGCTCATCAAGTGTGCTGAGAAGCTGCTCACGCACAGAGGCATACCAGGCATGGGGAAGGTTGAAGTTGGAGGTGTTGTAGCAAAGTATGGTGTTGCAGGGGCATCAGCTTGCAACCACAGAGCACCTTGACTAATCCATTTGCCTCCTGTGGGAAACTGTTATGGAGTTTCTGTGAGAGCTGTGCCAGACCTGCATCTGCCCAACCCACATCCCAGGATCAGCCTTCTGCACATGCCATCCAGTGACCACAAGCTGTACCCATGGCAATGGTGAATCTGCTCCGGCTGGCACCTCTGCTACAACCATTGGTATGTCCACTGCTATGACAATATCTGTGCCAAGCTCCACCTGTGTCACCATATGTGCCACCATAAGACAGGCCTCCACATGTGACACTGTCATCACACTGGCCTCCAATATCCTGGGGTCTGTTCCTCAGGGCAGAGGGCCTATCATGATATTTCCACCATTTTATGAGTCGATCGAGGAGGTGAGTGGCCAGAGTGATGACAGCTCTGATTCAAGTAGCATGCTGCCCTCCCCCCTAACCAATATTGTGACACAGGTACTGGTGCATGTGCTCTCTGTGAGGGGGAGGGGTAGGGGCAGTGACCATGGATGGGTGAAATAACTGTTACAGGAGGGCCAAGTGTGTGTGCCTGGAAGGGAGTTTGTGTGCCACTGTGTTTGTGTGAATGTAGGGGTATGGTGCTTGGTTTGTGTGAGAGATGGTGGGATATGTGGGGGAAGCTAAGGTTTTGTGGGGTTGGGATGAGCAAGAAGTGTGATATGTGCACATGGGTGTTGGCTCTGGGATATAGGGCATGGTGGCGTGGGGGGAGTGGGTGGGCCAGGGTGGGGGTGGAGGTACAAGGGAAGGGCAAGACTTCCCTTAAGAGTGGTGAAGTTGTTAAATCCATAGCCTAGTACCCAAGTAATCAGGGTTCACTTCCCACTGGCACTCATACCTTACCACAAAAACACAGGGGCTGCAGAGTTACTAGGAGTTAGCACTGACTTAATGGCACTCTTATTTAAAAAGAAAGAAAAATAAAAAATCAAACTAAAAAAATTAACGCTTTTGCATCAAATGAAATATTAGCTATTTTTCATCTCTTGGCCATATTTTTCCTGGTAACGTCACATTGCCTTGGGATCATCTGGAGAGTATTGTTTCCAGATTAGCCCTCTGCCTATTTCCGAGAGTCTTCCTGCCAATGTTGATGCTGTTTTACCTGCTCATGGTACTGTGGTGTTCTCCTGCCAGTGCTGGTGTTTCTTTACTATCTTCCACTCCCCTGGACTGCTCCTTCCACACTTTGTGCCACTTTGACCTTCTGAATGTGGCTTGTTGTCTTGCTGTCTTGCTGCCACTAGTTCTACTCTCCTCTTCTGGCACTATAGGGTGTTCATGATACTCTTGATGGCTTATGGATGGTAAGCTTTACTTTTCCACTGTAAAATTACTTCCCCATACAGCGCTGACCCATCCACTAGGTGGGTTAGATGGTGGCCTACGGTGGCAGACCTCTGTGGTTGGCATGGCACAAATGGCCTACTGTCCCTGCCTCCTCCCCATGCTGAGCTGTACCATGCTGCACCCCTGTCCCCTAGTGCCGCTGATTCTGGCTGCAGGGTCGGCTCAGCTCGGTAGCAATGGCCTACGGCAGGCCATGTGCTTCAGCACACATATCCTGACCCCCCGAAGTTGTGTTAGAGGGGGCGTGGCTCAGCATGGGGGGGGGGGAGGGGGCAGGGCAGGAAAAACCCTTGGGACAGCCCTGGCCCCATAATTGTGAACAAATGTGAACAAATGGGGCAAATGCATAAATGATATAACATACAAACACTAATTGAATGGTGCCTGTAGACAAATACTAATAGACATTTATTTATTTATTTATTTAGTAAGGACTTATATACCGCTCCTTCCAGCGATCAGAAGCGGTTTGATTACAAGTAAGGGATTTGTCATAAATCACAGACAGAATTATTTGGGGATTAGATAGAGAGAGCAGTGGGATACACATCACACATATGTGGGTCCATATAAATACCTTAACTATTATAATACATTTACACAGGCACTAACCATCATCTATTTACAGTTGTACATACAGCAAATCAGTTTCTTTTGTCTTTTTGGATTTTCATCTGGCATAGTGACAATTGAACAGGTGCGTCTTCAGTTGTTTTCTGAAGCTGCTTATGTCTTTAATTTCTCTCAGCTCGTGTGGGAGCTGGTTCCATAACGTGGGGGCAGAGAAGGAGAACGCTCTGCGACTAGTACTGACCTTTACGTGCCTAAAGCTGTTTGGAACTATTAGTGTGTCAGAGTTAATGGTTCTCCTGCTTCTGGTTGTAGGTTGCATGGAGATCAGGGTGGAGAGGAATGAGGGGGCCAGATTGTGAATTAACTTGAATGTAGTTACCAATGTCTTGTATTGAATCCTTGCAACGACTGGAAGCCAGTGTAGTTCCATCAATACAGGTGTGATATGTTCCGTGACACCAGTTCTCATGATGATCCTTGCTGCAACGTGTTGGGCCATCTGTAGTATGTTGGTTGTTTTCCTTGGTAGTCCCTGCAAGATGGCGTTGCAGTAGTCCAGGTGGGGCATGATGAGAGCCTGAGCAACTGATCGGAAGTCACACGGATCTAGTACGTTCCGCAGGGGTCGTAGCACTTTAAGCTTGTGGAAGATGGCTTTGTTGGTGTTGTTGAGGTGTTTTTCCATTTTCAGTTTGTTATCGATTGTGACTCCCAGATATTTTATTTCTTTCTTAGTATTGTACGTGTTGTTGCACAATGTGATTGTTGGAGGTGGTTCGAAGCCCAAGTTATTTGATATAAACATTACTTCGGTCTTCTTATGATTAATCGACATGTTATTTTGTTGTAGCCATCCCGACATCTCTCCCATGCAGGTTTCAAGCTGGGCATAGTTTGGGTCGGTGGTCTCTAGTTGGGTGTACAGCATGATATCGTCCGCGTATATGTGGTAGTTTATGCCATATTTCCTGAATATTTCACTGAGAGGTTGCATGTAAATGTTAAAAAGTAGCGCCGAGAGTGCCGAACCCTGAGGAATGCCTTGTATTTGGATGAATGGTTCAGCTTTATCTCCGTTGAATTGGACCTGTGGCTTTCTGCCCGTTATATAGGAGGAGAACCATTTCAAAGCGGTTCCTAATATTCCAATTGATTCCAGCTTGTTCAGGAGGGTTACGTGATGGACAGTGTCAAATGCAGCGGATATGTCGATGAAAATGAGGATAAACATTTTCTTCCTGTCTTCCAGCCCCTTGAGGAGGTTGTTAAACAGGGCTAAAAGCAGGGTTTCGACCCCATGATTTTTTCTGAATCCGTATTGCTGTTTGTCCAGTATTTCATTGTCTTCAAGGTGTTCTTGCAGTTGGAGGAGGGCTGCTTTTTCAATGATTTTCGCTAAAAACGATATGCTGGAGATTGGACGGTAAGAAGATGGATCTTCTTTGTTTAGCGAGTTGTTTTTTAGTATTGGTCTTATTATAGACTTTTTGAGCTGGTTAGGCATGATTCCTTGGGACAGTGATTGGTTCACAATGTGAGTGACTTGGTGGCCAATGTCCTTTTTTGCCGCTTTAATCCAGGTAGCTGGGCATGGATCAAGCAGGGAGGTGGTGGTATTGATGCTAGTTATTATTTCCCCTGCTTGCTTATCATCAATTTTACAGAATTCGTTCCACGTCTGTTCTTGCTTCTCTATAGTTGCCAAGTTGGGTTTGGCCAAAGGTAGCGTGGTTGAAGTTGTGGTCAGCTTGCTTGCGTAGTGGTTAGCTAGGGTTTGGGGCTGGATAGTATCGCTCAGCTGTTCTGGTTGGTTTGTTTTGGTTAGTGTTTTCACTATTCGAAATAGTTCCCATGGTTTGTTGATGGCTTTATTCAACAGGTTGTTGTGGTGTTTCCTTTTTGCATCATCTACCTCGTCTTTGTATTTTCTGAGGGTGTTGAGACATGGACATTTTTGGTGTGCATATCCCTGGAGGAAAGCTACTGGGCAATTAGTTCTACAAATGACACTCTACAGAGCTGGGTTCAGGGAGGGTTCTGATCAGGACCATACCGAGTGTAATTCGCGCCCTGTACGACTTGCACATCGGGCGCGTCCCCCTTCCCCCCTCCCCATCTCCCCGCAGCAGGAGACAAGAGGCACAACCAATGTGTAAGTCGCTGGCATGCTAAGAAGATCTGTCCCTCCCTGCAAGAGGGACAGATCTGGTTAGCATGCCGGCGAGAAGGCTTAAGGGGTGCATTTTAGCTGTCTGTCATTGTCTGCTGCCGCTGAGAGAAGAAAAAGTGGCAGCACCGCTCGCACAGGGTTAGGTACGGGCCTAGTTCTTATACTAGGGTGGGGACTCCATTCTGCACTTAAAGTAGCAGGAGCAAAAAGAAAGTTTCTCTCTTTCACATGTTACAATTCTATTCTCCTGGAAGCTGTACTTAGGACTGGGCAATAGCAGCTCCTTTGTGACAGGGGAACAGTACAGGTGAAACTTTAGGCTGCATTCCAATCTCCCTTTCAAAGTAGGAGCCCTAAGTTTTTTCCTGTCATCCTTCTTCTAGTGTGACAGAAAATAGTCTCTTTCTGTCAAAGTCTTTCAAGTTATATGTAGCTCATGTCTTCCCATTAGTAGTTCAAAACAAGTAGATATTTCCATGTTCATGGAGGTCTTACATTCTAAGTGTATACCTGAAGCAATGTAGAGTTAAGCAACTTGCCCAAGGCCACAAGGAGTGTCAGTGGGATCTGAACCTTGGTCTGTCTAGTCCCAGGCTAATGCTGAAACCATTCCTTTGGAGAAACTCTGTTACTTCTTCATATACAGTACCCCTCAAACAAGCTTATTTCCCCAAAACCCTTGGACTCTATCCTAACTCTATCAGTGCTTCTTTACCATTCATCCATAGGATTTTGGTTCTTCATACTAATGTTGATGTTAGCTTGCCCCTTTTCGATTATCTTTGGGCCATCCTGCCAAAGTTGATGCTGTGCTGCCTCTCTCGCTGTGCCTTGGGGTCTTTCTGCTAATGTTGGTGCTACTTTATTTCTCTCCCAGCAGCTTAGGGTCTTCCTGATTATATTGGTGCTGCTTTGCCCATTTCCTGAAGCCTTTGGATCTTCAAGACACTGTGTCACTTTGCCCTTCTTACAGTGGTTTGACATCTTCATGGCACTGTTAATGCCCTTTGCTCCACTTTGGATGCCATGGGGCCTTCATATCATTTTTGATGTCTTATAGAGCTGTTTCCTCTCTGGCTAAAGAATGCCAGCAAACTTTAAGAAGAAAAAACACGTTCATAAAACTAACATTGAGGAATTAGAATATTTTGTATCTCTTCTTAATATAACAAAAGCACTTATTTACTATGTGGCTATAGAAGGTCTCAGACTTCAAGTGGCACTGCTTTTTCAGACTCACGTCTTGATTATATAGCGTGCCAAGTTGCATCAACGACCTTCAGTTGGTTATTCGTATGGAAAGGGCTCCATCGTGTAAGACTATTATAGCGATTGCAGACAGCTATTGCTCTATTACTACACACTGTTGCTCTTGGTCTTTATAAAGTACTCTTAGTACTAACTTGACAAACTAACTCTCGTGTGTTATCAAAAAAAGCCTTTCTTCTTGTTGCTTAGTCTTCAGCTGTGTTTATCCGGCTCCTTTCACATTGTTCATTAATCCCAATCCCGATGCTCTCTCTAGGTACCGCTATGGCGTTTCACCGCCTCGGTTTCTTCAGGGGATTCGTACTCAGCCCTTGTGTGATCTAAATAAATAAAAATCTTAATGAAACCCTCACCCTAATTCCCGCTAAAACATCTACATTTATAGCTATATTTGGAATGCTTGCGATTCACTTGATAGGGAAAGATGATTGGATCTCGTATTTGAATCAATAGTAGTTATTGATATACCTTATGCAGTATGAAAGGGATGATTGTTTGAGTCTCCTACTCAGAGGAGTCTATTAAAATGCATAGGGTAGAAGAAAGCTCTTGTTTACAGTCATTGACATTTTTTCAATAGTATTTAATTAAGAGGGAGTAGAGCAGTGGAACGTCCAATTAGGACGTAGGCGATGGGTCTTTAAAAGCATTGTCCAGGCATGCACTTCGCATGCGCGGCGTCTATTTTAAAAATGGAAGATGAGAAGTGCCACGGATTGATGTCCGTTTAAATTATTGAGTAAGTCGAACGTGGGCAGCATCACAGCAGCATTTTGGTAGGTGTTTTATTCACTTTATATATATGTCTATAGGTAGATGTTTTAGCGGGAATTAGGGTGAGGGTTTCATTAAGATTTCTATTTATTTAGAGCACACAAGGGCTGAGTACGAATCCCCTGAAGAAACCGAGGTGAAACGCCATAGTGGTACCTAGAGAGAGCGTCGGGATTGGGATTAATGAACAATGTGAAAGGAGCCGGATAAACACAACTGAAGACTAAGCAACAAGAAGAAAGGCTTTTTTTGATAACACACGAGAGTTGGTTTGTCAAGTTAGTACTAAGAGTACTTTATAAAGACCAAGAGCAACAGTGTATAGTAATAGAGCAATAGCTGTCTGCAATCGCTATAATAGTTTTACACGATAGAGCCCTTTCCATACGAATAACCAACTGAAGGTCGTTGATGCAACTTGGTACGCTATATAATCAAGATGTGAGTCTGAAAAAGCAGTGCCACTTGAAGTCTGAGACCTTCTATAGCCACATAATAAATAAGTGCTTTTGTTATATTAAGAAGAGATACAAAATATTCTAATTCCTCAATGTTAGTTTTATGAATGTGTTTTTTCTGCTTTAACTTGAATGTTCACAAGAAGACCATACGATAAGTGAGCAAACTTTAAGAAGGCTTCATTGAAAATGGTTAAAACCCCCACTGCTAGAGTGTAAAATTGCTGCCCCATTGACTTTCATGGAAACAGAGGAATATGAAAATTAACCTAGTGGTTGGCTGATCTGAAAACAAACCAAATCAAAAAGTTTTCATGTAAAAATCCCTAATGGATAAATGCTTGGGTATTCTTGAATTTTTTAAAGATTGGATGGTCTTATGTGTGATTATCATGCTTATTTATGTCATTGTTTTGATGCTATATGTTTTCTTTGTTTGATTATGATGTTTACTTGCATTGCTGTATATCACCTTGGACAGCAAGATTGAAAGGCAACTGATTAATTTTGAATTATAATAAATATCAGTATTTGTTGGAAGTGACAGCCAGATTCAATCGGCTTCCGCCTGCCACCCCACTCATCTAGTTTCAATTCTTGTCAATGCATGATATAAACTATTAAGACTCTGGTTGCACTCTCACACAGGTGCCCATTCCTATGTATCCTTCCATGTTTTGTCCTAACATCTAAGATATCCACAAGCTTCTCCTTTAGGTCCCATCTTCAGCCATATATTAAAACTTCTAGTACAACTTCATCTATCATCTCCCTTAATACTTATGAAAATATAACAGTCTTTGCGCACTGCATTAGGCCATTCCTTAATTTTTTAAACTCCACCTTTACTGCACTGACTTTGCTTCTGGCCAGGAGAGATGTGGCTGTCATTTAAAAATGATCGGGAGCAACATTTATTGTTGAGGTTACATGTGGGCTTGGCTTTCCTGAAGCTACAATACTCTTACTATTTGAGACCTACTTCCAATCTAAAATGACACAACAGTGAAATTTAGGACCATTTTAGTAAAACTTAACCCTTACTAATAGATATTAGCATACACTAAGGGTATGTTTACTATGCAGCGGTAGCGACTTCTGTGTGATTTCGGAGCCACAGCCCCATTGAATTCAATGGGGCCGTGGCTTCGATATCGCATGGAAGCCACTACCGAGGCCAAGTAAACAAACCCCTAAGTGCCAGAAAGCTCATAGGAATAAAACAGGCAGTGTAGCACTTAACGCGTGCCAATGTCTGTTAGTCTGCACTAGGCTTTTTAAACCATGGCCCTTAGTTTATTTGTTTTTTTTTTTAGTGTGTCTTAAAATGAAAAAAAAAATCCCAAACTGAAACAGGAAATAAAACCTGGAATACATAGAAAACAAAAAAAAAAGCAATGCCATTTTTTCCATACACACCCTCTTACTGACAACTCAGATGAGCTAAGTGGGGGCTGACATCAACCTCCGTTCTTCAGCAGTACTTTGCTGTTTATGTCTGTGATACTCTATTAACTGTGAATGAATAAATAGATAAATATGAGGCTCACATAAATTCAACAGTAATCAGTTCAGAATAAGTCTTTGCCAGCAGTTAATAACATTTGCTTTGTTTCAGTGATGGGCTAGATAATAACCAGAAGATCATTCATTACTGGGAATAAAAAAGAAGTCATGTAGAGAACTGTGCTGATGAATAATAATCAAATGAAGATAGTGCAAGTAGATTAGTGTGTTTAAAATGATAAACATGAAACTGCAGTTCCTAGCTGATAATTAAACTCTCAAATGTCCCAAGATAAAAACACACAGTTTGGGAGATACAAAAGGCAAACTATTACAATGGATATTAGGAATCAGTAAACCTTCTTGGACCAGTATACTGTACATCCAGGCTCAGATATTTGACATTTTGCCTCGTATATATTTGAATAATTAATAGCTTCCATCCAGTTGTACTCTTTGGAAAAATGTTCAGAATTTACTTGGCTCAGAATTATAACCGGCCGCGGGTAATGCTTGGCCTAGTCAAATATGATTTATTTATTTAACAGAATTTACATACTGCCTTTTCCTTAAATCAAGGTGGTTTACATAGCAACTCAACGGTTTACATTATAACCAGGTAGTTTACACTCAACTCAAACTGTTACATCTAACTTCGTATAAAGGATGGGTCGCATAGTGTGCAGGCAGTTTTAATAAGATAAATCTTAACAGTAACAGCAACACAAACGCCAACTGTATACGTGGACTTCACCCAATGGATTGTACAGAAATCAAAATGACTGCATCTGTGGAAGACAATGATGGAAAAGCTCGATATTATCAACAAAGACAAAACCTGGAATTGACTGTGGTACAGATCACCAAATACTAGTATGCAAACTCAAGCTAAAGTTGAAGAACAACAAGCCATTCATGAATGTAGCAAAATATGACCTTGAGAATATACCATTGGAATTTAAAGACTGCCTGAGAAATTGATTTACTGCTTTAGATACAAATGACAAAGTTCCAGAAGAGTTATGGAATGATATAAGAAGGCTGTATTGGAAGAAAGCGATAGGTCTCTACATAAGGTCAAAAAGCAAAAACGGTCAAAATGGATGACTGAAGAAACTCTGAAAATTGTCCAGAAATGCAGTGACGCTGAAGCCAGAGGAGAAAGAGAGGTAATTACAGAACTCAGAGATTTCCAATGTGCAGCAAGACAAGACAAGGAGAAGTACTACAATGACGCATGTTAGGAAATAGAATCAGAAGCTATTAAAGGAAAAACAAGATCGGCTTTTCTAAAGCTACGAGAGTTAAAGAAAAAAATCCAGCCTCAAATTGGAATTCTACAAGATGCTCAAGGATCCATGTTGAATGATGATGAGAAGATCAATGTTTACTATGCAGCTGTAGAATATACATAGTCATTATACCATAAAGATCAAATGGACCAATAACCTATACCTTATGATCAGGAACCATTGGTGATGAAAGAAGAAGTCAAAGCAGCATTGAAAACCTTATCAAAGAACAAAGCACTGATGGCATTCCTATTGAGTTATTACAGCAATCAGATGAAGCTGTTACCATACTTACAAGGCTCTGCCAGGAAATTTGGAAGACAAATTCATGGCCAACTGACTGGAAAAGATCTGTGTTTATACGAATACTGAAGAAAGGTGACCAATACTGAAGAAAGGTGACCCAACTGACTGTGGAAATTATCGCACAATCGCTCTGATCCCACATGCCAGCAAGATTCTACTCAAGATCATTCAGCAGAGACTACAACCATACTTGGAACGAGAACTGCCTGAAGTGCAAGCAGGGTTCAGGAAAGGGAGAGGAACGAGAGACATCATCACAGATGTGAGATGGATCCTTGAAAAGACAAAAGAATAGCAAAAGGATATCCATATGTGTTTTATTGATTAGAACAAGACTTTTTGACTGTGTAATCTATGAGAAACTGGGCCACATTAAGAAGCATGGGTGTACCAGAACACTTGATCATTCTCTCGCATAACCTTTGCAGTGATCAAGAAGCAACAGTCTGAACGGAACTAGGAGAAACAGAATGGTTTAAAACCAGCAAAGACGAACAACAAGGCTGCTTACTTTCCCCCTACCTCTTTAATTTATATGCAGAACAAATCATCAGAGAAGCAGGACTGTATGAAGACAACAGAGGTGTGAAGATTGGTGGACGACTCATCAACAACCTTTGCTATGCTGATGATACCACATTACTGGCTGAAAGTGAAGACGATTTGAAACATTTGCTTCTCATGATCAAGGAATATAGTCTTAAAATGGGTCTGCACCTATATGTTAAGAAGATAAAGATCCTTACAACTGGCAAAATGAATAAGTTCATCATTGATGGAAAAGAAATTGAAATAGTTGACAACTTTAACCTACTTGGATCAACTATCAATAAAGAAGCAGCAAGCAGTCAAGAAATCTGATGACGCATTGCTCTTGGCAGAATGGCTATGAAGGACCTAGACAAGATTCTCAAGAACAGAGAAGTCTCTCTCCATACAAAGATTTGACTTGTTCAAACCATGGCATTTTCAATAACATCACATGGATGTGAAAGTTGAACAGTGAAAAAGATAAACAGGAAGAAAATTGATGCCTTCGAATTATAGTGCTGGCAACGAATATTGTGTATACCATGGACTGTCAGAAGAACAAACCAGTCAGTACTAGAGGAGATCAAACCTAAGCTTTCTTTAGAAGCTGAGATGACAAGACTTTGGCTTTCATACTTTGGATACATCATGCGAAGAGAGAGATCATTAGAGGAAGACATCATGCTTGGCAAGGTAGAAGGTCAATGCAAAAGAGGAAGGCCAGCAATGATATGGATCGATACAATAACAGCAGCTATGGGTACCAGTCTGTCAATAATGAACTGCCTGACTGAAGATCAAGCACAATTTAGGACGACTATCCAGAGGGTTGCCATGAGTTGACACCGACTTAATGGTATTTAACAACAACAACAAACATTAGCATAACTTATTTACAAGTTGGGGTTGTGTTATTATGGGCCAAATTGCATATTATGGTAAACAGCTGTGATGGTTGTTCCAAATCGGTGGCAGTATATCAAATCTCATTAGATAAATAAATAAATAAATGAAATAAACTTTGTGCCTGTATGTGTCAGCAGGAATAGATATTCCTGCTCTGCTCATTGTCTGCCCCCTGTAACATAAATGATTATATCACATATTTTAAACAGCTGGGTGATCTACATGATGTATATTAAAACTGATGTAATGTTGTCCTTGTTTATTTGTGCATATGATCACAATTGTTAATTGCATTAGATTGTTAAAACTAAAGCAATTCATAAATATAACAAACTAAACAAATAAGTTTATTTGTTCTCTTAGACGTCTTTTTAAGCTGCCAAAAAAATGTCCCTGGAAGTGCCATTTTACTTAGGTAAGAATTTTGTAGGATTTATAAAACTGTGGCACCAAGATTTCATAAATCCAGCTGAATGTTTCCTTGTGTTGCCATGTGTTAGCATATTCCCAGATTTGGCAAAACTTCATGGTTGTCCCCCATCCCAGGCTGGCCTGCTTAAGGACCTTGCAAGACCCTATGATCAGGGCCGTCACAAGGAGATGTGGTGCCCTCTGCAAACCTCATCCCTTGGGCCACTTCTGCCCCTCTCCGGCGCCCATTGTTGCTGCTGCCACCCCTTTTCCAGATCTGCAGCGGCAGCAATGGCCACAAAAAGCTATGCAGTGCCGTGCAGCTGTTTGTCTTCCACCAACATAGATGCCCTATGCTGACTTCCTGTTTGCAAACAGGAAGTGGGCATTGGATGGTCCAAGGTGGTGGAAAAAAACAGCCCCGTTGTGCTGAAGCTTTAAGATAAGCGCGTGAGGCTATTTGCAGCCATTGCTGCAGCTGCAGGTCCCAGAGAGGGGCAGCAGTGGCGGCAAAGGAGCTCCTCTGGACCATTAGTGTTCTAGACGGCCCCTTATTTGCCTGATGGTTGCGTTGGACCTGCCTTTGATATACATCCATCTTTGTGACTTAAATCTCTGGTGTCCTATGGGGGCTATGGTAAGGTCCCTGGGATCCCTGGCACATGTATAATACAACACAAACAAAAAAAGGACAAAGATGGTTCTACACGAATTAATATACATCAAGAACAGCAGAGCCTTTATAGGACACCACTCTCTCCCTCTCCTGGGTGTGGACTTTAAATTCAATATCTAAAGAAGTTTTCATAAAAAATGTATCAAAACATTATTTCTGATAAATGAATTTAAATTTTCAGATTGTTTTATATGTTGGGAGTTTCAAATCAGTTTTATAGGAACCACTTGGGTGCTAACTGCACCTACCAGTTCTGAAACACCTCCAGATGCTGCATCATCATTCACCCCAGACTATTCTTTTCAAAAGCAACACCATGTGCACACACGTACAAAAACTCAAAATAACTCAAAACTCTCAAAACGCATAAATTCATAAAGTTCATAAATTGCAAAGTCTGAGTAATTTTCCAGCCCCCAATTCAGGCAGTGTTTGTTGTTGTCACGTTCTGAGATATCAGCATACTCTCTCCAGACTATATGTAAAAGGATCTCCTAAACAATCAGGAAAACAGAGAGCTGCAGTGTTGGTGCCAATATACTACTGAAGAAGGCAAGAGCTAAAACACGGCCTGTGTGGGGTATGGCAACACTGTACCCCTGAATAAGGTTCCTGAACCATAGTGTTTCCATCTCGCTCCTTGTTGGTAGTAAGCCTCATGGTTGTGCATACAACATGCTGCTAGTCAGCTATACAGCAAATCCACACACTGTTTGAGACACCATTTATGAGCAGAAGGTGAGTCCTCGGTAAATAGTTGCAACCTATGGGAGTCACTGGATGACCAGCTCTGCATGTACACATATTTTCTCCACAGCTGTGATGCAGTAATGCATTCCTAGTCACATCATTATAAAGCCCCATCCCCTCAGCATTCACCTACACTTACCTCACACCTGACACTGCTGTACAGCTCCCATATTGCCTTTGCTGGTTTGATTGCAGTGTGCCTGTAGCAACTGTCAACTTTGACTGAGCCTCCAGGCCTCATGACACACCTATTTGTCCAGGTGAGAGGCATGATTAGTGCCAACTGCCACAGTAGCTGTATCCGTGGCAACACTGTCAGGCCTTGGTGCAGCTGCAGCATATAGGGATTTAGATTCAAGTGGAGGGCTGACCTCTGTGAATGTCCTCTTCAGTCACCTAGTTGGTGATACTGCAAATAATCTGTGATATACCTGCATGCATGTTGCTCTTGTCTTATGTTGCAGTCATAGAGGACTCTTTGCTCCATGTATAGTATGCACATACAGGCAGGACCATATCAGGCAAATTTTCACACAATATACAATCTGTTCCCAGTATCTACTGATCATTGAACACAGCAGTCCGCTGTACATCATTCTAGAACCACAACGTGCCTTATCTTTCCAGAGACAAAATGCACCTCTGCTTATGACACTGGGACACTGACCTCTGAATGGTTCATGCCCAATGCCAGCAGGCAATATGTGCCACAGAATGCCATGTGTGTCTGTTCATTGCCCGCCACAATATGGGAAGGCAGTGCCTGGAGGTGAATGTTGGAGTAGGGGTGGAGGTGGGGGAAATAGTACTATACCTCTTTTTCCATGTGCCCTTTGAAGGTAGCATTGCTGCCCAAAGCACAGAACCTATGAGGGCCCACTCATTGTCTGCATGTTTCACATCAGTGGCCATGCATGACAGCCTCACCTGCTCTCTGTGGGCACCAAGTGTAACAGCCACAAAGATGTCCTTACAGTAGCAAGAATCAGGAAATGGTGGCATATGTATAGCCCACAACTGCACCAACATCTAACCCCTTGTCCAAAAGGCCAAGCTTCCACTGGACTTTGGGAGGGGGGCCAACTGGGTCTGAAGCATGGGAGAGTGCCTGTGCTGCACTGACCATTTTTGCAGTGTCCATGGCTAAGGACATGACATGACATAGAAGTCTAAGCATTGAACTATGTTCAATTCTCAAAGTCCAAAGCTGTGTAGTGCGAAACTGTATTCAGGAATGTGACAGATGTAGGCTACTATTTATTTACATTCTCTTATATACCACACTATTCTGCATCAGTGCAGTTTACATTGAACAAATGGAAATTACATTGAACAGGGCATTATAAATTGGAGATAACTATTTTACAGGGAACATGGGCTATGGAGGGTTAAGTGGCTTGCCCAAGACCACAAGTAGCACCTGTGGGACTAGAAACCCCAGTCCTTCCGGCCCAAGGTTGTTGTCCTCTAGTGGGATTTGAACCCCCGACCTTCCGGCCTGAAGTACCTTGTCCCAACCACTAGGCCACTCCTCCACTCCACTATGGACCAAACATGCACTCACAGTCTGTCTCCAGGGCACTTACCAGTGCACCTTGCATTGAAGAAGCTGTCCCTACTTTCAATATATTTATTTATATTTATTTATTTATTACAGGCTCTTAAATACCGCACTATTTGAGATCAGCGCGGTTTACAATATAACAATATACCAGAACAACAGGTTGTTTGGTTTTACATATAACAGGAACAAGAACTTGGATAAAACAAGGGGAAAAAAGTTGAACTGAAACTATTTACATATGTAATTACATGTATATACAGCAGTATTATTCTTAGGTTGGGATGGGTCATGTGGAACAGGTGATTAAAGAGGAGATGGGAGGTTAGGTCGGTGTTTGGCTGGTCTGGTAATATTGGGGAAATAGGTGGGATTTGAGTGCTTTTCTGAACTGCGTTAGATCGGAGATAGCCCTAATCTCCGGTGGTAAGGTGTTCCAGCACTTAGGGGCATAGAAGCTAAAAGCCCTGTTCGACATCACTCGGGAGCATTTTGTTGCCTCCTTAGGGATTATTAGCGCATTTGTAGAAATAGTTCTCCTAGCTCTGTTAGGTGGAACGGTCTGAATGAGGTCTATTAGAGAGGAGGAGGTGATGCCTTTGATAGCCTTGAAGGTGAGTAATAAGGTCTTGAACAACAGTCTCCCATGAATGGGGAGCCAGTGAAGCTGCTTCAGAATAGGTGTTACATGGTTTCTTATTGATGCTCCATAGAGGTCTCTGGCAGCGGTGTTCATGGCAAGCTGTAAAGGGTTTAAAGTGGAGTGTGGGAGGCCTTGAAAAATGGCATTAGCATAATCGAGGTGCGGTAGGGTTAAAGCTTGGAATATCGTCCGGAAGTCCTCTGGATCAAGCAAGGAGCGAAGGTGGCGGAGAGTCCGGATTTTTTTTTTTAAATGCTTTATTTTCGTTTTACAACAACAAAGGAAAGGAAGACATACAGCTAAAAGACAAATACATACATAGAATGTGATACATACACCAAAGTAAACCCCTGCCACCCCCCTCCCCCCTGCTTCTTCTCTAGAAAACTAAATCATTCTCGAAGCGGGCGTGTACTGACATTATTGTGTTACAAAACCTAACGGCGATCTGAAACATGATGAGTGTACATTAAACAGACATGTCGAAGCAATGAGCAGATGTACATGATCATTGAGCATCTGCCATTTAGACAAGCGAGAATAAATTTGGGTATGGAAAATAGCTCTCCGAGATATCTGCTCATATTTACTATATAAGCAGACAAGGTTCCACTATTCATTGACAGTAAGTCGAGAGCTATCCTTCCAAGTCCTCGTGATTAAACATATGGCTATACCCAGCATGAAATCAGGAGAAAGCGACCCTTCTTAGGAAGAGAGGGGACCTCCGCCACTGAGCGGAGTCCCACAGTCTTCCAAGAAAGAGGCTCGTGAAGGTGTGAGATAAATGGAAGACAGCCCCAAGCCCGCCCCCAGTAAACCTGTAGTTAAGGACATTCATAAAGAACATGAGCGAGGGTTCCCACATCAGTATGGCAAGACCTACACTGGTCCCTGGCAGTTGTGTTCCATTTGGCTATTTTCCTGGAATATAAGAACATCTATGTGCAAAAAAGATGAGAGTTGAGTTTGGGTAACTGAGGCAGATCGGGAAACCCGCACTATTTTGCTCCAGAAAACGCTCCAATGCACAGGGGTTAAAGTGGTTTGTGGTTAGCGATCCCAGGCTTGTTGGACTCTACAAGTGGCAGTATCTGTACCCTGACATAATAGTTTAGAAAAGTTAGAGGCTACCCCATGTGTACTACTAATAGAGTGAATTAGTTCTAATAGCCCATCCTTAGTAGGGACAGAGGGCGGCATGATTGGAGCACTTTTGAGGCAGCATGGAAGCTGCATCAATTGAAAGTAATGTTTCGCTGGTAACGCAAATTCCCTGTATAAATCAGAAAAGGTTTTCCAACGAGCTGCAGAGAAGAGCTGTTGGGGTGTCCAGATCCCCCTGGAATACCAGGGTCTGGAAGTAATCATGTATGGCTGCTCGAATTTCTAACCGGAACTCTGGCTGAGTTAATAGGGCTCTATCAAAGAACCAGGCCCCCGGAATCCCTTGAAGTGCAGTAGTGTGGTATTGAAAAGAAATAGCAGCATGATCTGAAATATGCTGGGAGTGAATCTTTGCAGCGTCCACTTGAGGAACTAACAGTGTTGATATTAGAAAGAAATCTATGCGAAACTGGGATTTGTGAGGGAAAGAGAAGAAGGTAAAGTCAAGCTCATTGGGGTACAGTAACCTCCATAGATCGACTAGAACAATATCTTTGATCACAGAGGTAAGCGCGATATGACTCGTGGGGGACCACTTATCCTAGGCGGCTATTTGTCAATCAGGGGATCAAGAACTAAATTGAAATCCCCCCCAATATCAATGAAGTATTAGCTGAAGCCTGCGCAACCTGAGCAATAGTAGCAAAAGGGCAGGGTCATCCACATTAGGAGCATAAAGGCATATACATGTAACTTTAAAGTTACCTATCTTGAGGTGAACTCTGGACCATTTACCCGCTGTGTCTGAGCAAGTCGCAACAATAGTAGCATGCAGAGATTTCCTATCCAATATGGCAACCCCACATTTCCTAGAAACGGCTGGGGAATAGGCGGCCACCATGTAAGGTTTAATATTGAGTTTGAGAGTTTCCTTCGAGTTGAAATGTGTTTCTTGGAGGAAAATCAGGTCCGCAGCTTCATGACTTAGATAGCTTAGGAGTTTCCTCCGTTTTATCGGATTATTGATTCGTTGTACATTCAATGAGAAAATCCTACATGGTGCCATCAATCGATAATAGACATTTTAGGTAAGGGCGCTTGAAAACTTACAACATAATCAGAATCTGTACAATAATGACATAAGCACCAAATATGCTGGCCAAAACACCCATATTGAAAAGTATGTACCAAAGTAACTTAGAGAAGAAGCAAAACCCCCAATGAATATGGCGACCAGATGTCTGCGGGAGGAGGCCCTAGAGAGGAAGATAGAGACATAATAAAAGAAAAGAAACACCAGAGTCCATAAGTAACACTGTCTCTGATACTCGTCGAGGCTACTATGGGTAGATGGAGTCGGGTCCCAGATATCTTCAAAATAAGGCAACAAACCGCCCTCGACAGACTCTTCGCTGAGCCGCGGTAAATCCAATATGGCAGGTACAGCGGATGTGAGAGTACTGGCAGGAATATTCTGGAAGTCAGCGCATCAAGTCGGCTTCTTTAGAGTCCAAAAACTCCGCTAGTAGATCAGGGTCCTCAAATGTTCTTGTCTGATTGTGAAGCGTGACTCGGAGCTTGGCTGGGTACATCAGGCCATAGCGTGCTTGTAGTTGTTGAAGCCTCGGCCGAAATTCCAGAAAGCGCTTTCGGCGGTCGACCGTGGGTTTAGCCAAGTGAGGATAGAAGGAGACCTTGTGGCTCTCAAACTCCATATGGCCCTTTGCCCGGGAGGCACTGAGAATTTGTTCCACATGTTGATATCTCAAAAGTCGAAAGATAATAGGCCGCGGGGTCTTCCTGTTGAGCGTTATGTTTGTGGGTACACGATGAGCGCGATCGATCTCCAATTCTTTGGTAAAGGTGATTTGGAGCAGGGAAGGGAGGATTTTACTTAAAAACTCCTTCATGTCTCCCAATTCCGCTCCCTCCGGTATGCCCACGAGTCGTAGGTTGTTGCGGCGCGCTCTATTATTGCCATCTTCCACTTCTTTCTGCAAGGCCCGCACCTGACGTTCAACTTTGTCGAGTTTGGACAGCCGGACCGCATGGGAGTCTAATATACTCTCCATTTTGTCCTGACGCGAAGAGAGCCCCTCAAGCCTGCCTTGCAGTACACCAAGATCTTCCCTCAGCGCTCGAAGTGCTTCACCGTTTGACTGCACGAGGTCCTTAACCCCTCTAATTTCGGCGAGGATTTCCAGCTGCATTTCGGGGCCCTCGCGTAAAGCCAGCCCCTTCTGCGGGGACGGGGGTTCAGTTTTGGAGCGTTTACCGTGAGAAGCCGCTGGAGATCCAAATTCCAGGCGCGTGGGTTTGGTCCCCGCCATCTCACCAATGTGCCCCGGCAAGATCAGAGCAGAAATTCAAGTTTGTCCGGTGTTAATTCAGGATTCTGAGTAGGCTTCTCGGGAGCCTCAGCGTTATGCGACCATCCCGCTGGACATCGGGCTCCGCCCCCCCGAGAGTCCGGATTTTGAGGTAGATCGCTCTGACAACATTGGTAATATGTAATTTCATATCCAGGTGTTGGTCCAAAGTAACCCCAAGATATCGGATTGAGGGCTTTGTTTGGAGCTCGGCTTTTTTCACCTTTATATGGGGTGGCGGTGTGAAAGATGGGTCCATGGAGATGAAGAGAACCTCAGTTTTCTTGTGTTGAATGCGGAGGTTCTGGGATTGAAGCCATTCAGAGACTGCATCAAAGCATTTGGTTAGCGGAGAAAGATCCATGTTGACAGTGGAAAAAGGCATGTAGAGAAGAATGTCATCTGCATATATCAAGCAGTCGACCTTGAAGGACTTGATGATGTTGCAGACAGGCTGTATGTATATATTAAATAACAGAGATGATAGGGATGAGCCTTGTGGCACACCTTGCCTTTGATGGAAGGGTGTGGATGTTGCTGTACCAGAGATTACATACTGCCATCTCTGATCCAGGTATGATCTGCACCAGGCAAGAGCAGTGTCGTTGATGCCCTTTTCTTTTAGCCGCTCTATTAAAAGATCGTGATGTACAGAGTCAAAGGCAGCAGCGATGTCCAAGAAGATAAGAACAAAGCCTCGGCGGATGTTGTCAATGCCTGTGATAATGTTGTTGCAGAGGGTGGTGAGGAGGGTTTCTACACCGTGGTACTCTCTGAAACCATGCTGGCATTGGTCTAGAGGGGAGGTGGTGTCTATATGGTCCTGTATTTGCCTTTGCGCTTCCTTTTCAATTATTTTAGCTAGAAGGGGTATACTAGCTATGGGTCTGTAAGATTCAACCTTTTGTGGGTCAAGCTTGGTGTTCTTCAAGAGAGGTCTAATAGACGTTCTCTTGAGGGCTGATGGGAAGGAACCAGATGTAAAGGATAAGTTCATCATTCTAGTGATGAGAGGGCTGAGATCGCAGCGTAGCTCCTTTATCCAATAGGCTGGGCAAGGGTCGGTTTGTGCAGTGGATGTGTTGAGAGCAGTGATGGTGGTCTCAACATGTTTTTTAGATGGTGTAGAGAACATGGATAGGTTAGATATGCAGATTGTATCTTGAGAAGGGATTGTTGCGATGTTGTCAGTTAGAAGCAGCTTGGATTGCAGATATTCAGCAAAAGCTTGTGGGTTAATGTGTTCAGGTTGTTCAGACGAAGGTTCCTTGGCTAAGGTCTTGACAAGATTGAAGAGATCACGTGGTTTATTTAGTGATCTCTTGAGTGTATCGGTATGGAATTGTTTCATTTTAGCTATGACTGACTCTCTGTGCATGGATAGGTGTAATTTGTAGGCTGTTTGGTCTTCCATGGAGCGTGATCGACGCCACCGTTTTTCCAATCTTCTTAGATGTATGAGGGAAGATCGTAGGTCAGGGGAGAACCAAGGAGAAGGTTTCCTTTTCTTCAAGATGTTACTCTGGTTTGGTTGTAGGGCAATGACGCTGAATTGGTTATTCCAGGTGGTGATCAGGTTCTCCAGGTTGAGGGAGGTGTCATTGAGGAGAGGACGAGTTTCTGCAAGAATAAGCTCTTTGTTGAAGGCTCTGAAAACCCGAGATGATACTTTTGTTACACTGATAGAATTCTTGTTGAGATTAGATGATGTCTTGCTCTTGATGGGAATGGGGAAGGTGATTAAATTGTGGTCTGACCACGGTACTGGAGTTATAGAGGAGTAGAAGTTATTGTTAGCATCGAGGGCTGACAGAGGGGCGAAGATCATGTCAAGGATGTTTCCTTTTTTGTGTGTGGGATCTTTGATAATTTGCTTGTAGCCCAGTTCGTTGATTGCTTCTAGGAAGGATGATGCGTAGCTGGGGTGAAGTGTTGGGAGATTGAAGTCTCCTAGTATCCAATTAGGAATGCTGCGATTGCGTGCATTGGCTGCAATATCTAGAATGTGAGGAAAGTCATCAGGGGATGATGAGGGTGCCCTGTATATTAAATTGATGGAGCACTGTTCATTTGCGATGAATATGACATCCATGTTGTTTGAGCTTGAGGAGTCAACAGTGTGGAAATGTAGATCCGCCTTGGTAAGTATAAGAATACCTCCTCCTCTCTTGTTTTCCCTATGTTGGGAGTGGACGGAGAAGTTGGAGGGTACCAGTTGATTGAGGATTACATTATCTACGTCTGATAACCAGGTTTCCATTATCATGAGTATGTCCAGATTGTAGGAAGAGATTGAGTCGGCGATAACTGGCCATTTCTTACGGATAGACCGTGCGTTTATAAGTGCACAATTTAGGTGTACGGGTTGAGGGGGTTCCACTAGTTTATTCTTTTTGGAGTGTTGGAGAGCAATATGTATTAGGTGAGAGTGGCGCATGGGGGCTTCATCTCTTATGTTAGGATAAGGAGCATCTGTCCATCTTTTTCCGTGGCTCCGGAGTATTGGAATTTGGAGGGCTGTGTGATGTAATGCCAGGGATTCATTAATCCAGCTTAGGAGAAAAAGGATACAGATGGCTAGGGCGTTGATTGATATAGCCATTTTGAGGTTTCTGTAGTGGGTGGGGCGCTTTCTGTAAGGAATTGAGGATTCTGAATGATTGCCTTCTCATATGCTGTCAATCCTGATAGAGCATGCTCAGAGTGTAATGTATGTTTGTGAGCCACCCGGTTGGTAAAAGAGATATATAGCGATTTGTAGCTTTACGCTGTGTGGTACAGGAGTTGGCAGATAACCTGTGGTTATGGGCAGAGGAGAAAACAACAGACAGATATCTAAGATTGCGCATGTAATCACGTGTCAGACATACATGAAAGGCTGAGCCCCGAGAGTTCAACACTCAGGTATTAAATGAATGAAATAACATAGAACTTGTAAATGCAACACTCAGGTGTCAAAATATATGAGATAGCATAGGTCATGGGTTGCATAGACAAGAATTTATGTAGGATCTGGTCTGGCGTGGTATGTTGCAGTTCAGAGTGTTGGTTAAGGGTGAATAGTTAGTGTCAGAAGTGGTGCTGTCCCATGAAGCGTGCTATATGCAATAAAGGACGCCAGTACCTGGTTGAGAGTACTTGCGTGTGGTTTCCTGGTTTAGCTCGTGGACAGCTGGAGCTAAGACTTGCGAGTGTGTCTGCAGATGAGAGGCGTCTTTCCTGAAGTTTCAACAGACAGGCGATACTGCTCCAAGGATTATGAGGTTGTTGTTTGGGTATCCAGTCGTGCCCCGCCTAAGGGCCACGCCAAAGGGCCCTCTGGCGAGGCCCTCAGGCACGGGCCCGACAGGCGCGGGCCCGCCTGGCGGCTGCTGCTTTTGTGACTGCAAGGCCCCTCCCACAGCCCCGATATAAAAGGTAAACAAATAAAGAGCAGAGGATTCTGGGTATTGCCTACAATAGAGCAGTTTGCACAGGATGTATATGAGTCGAAGATTAGGTAAATGGCTGAGCCATCCTAACGTGGGTCTGCCACGAGCATGGCCAGGGTGCACACATCAGTTCACACTGAGAAGCCACTCTCACACTGACCATGTCATTACTATGTATCCACATAGTGCTATATAGGGTCAAGTTGTAGTGATATGGGCACTGTATCTTTATTGCAGTCTAGTCACTACCCAGGTTGCTGGCTGTCCATGCTGTTTGTACAAAGCCCATGTTTTCATGGTGGCTATGCATACATTCAGTGGGTGATGACTAGCAGACTGTGCACAGATGATTTGTGTGTGGCTGACATAGCACAGTGCTGCCCAACATATGCAAACTGCCTGTGATTAACCTAGCTGATTAGAATTCTCAGAAAGGGGGCTAGTGAGACTTCTTGGGCTGTTGGTAACCCGCTGATGACTCTGGTCTTGGCAGACTCTGCTGGTTGGTATCAGTTGGCCATGATGTTGTCTTCCAAATGTCTTGGCAGAGCCTTGTAAGTATGGTAACAGCTGCATCAGATTGCTCTAATACTTCTATGGGAATGCCATCAATGCCTTGGTGCATTGTTCTGTGATAAGGCTTTCAATGCTTCTTCTTTCATCACTAATGGTTCCGGATCATAAGGTACAGTTGAAATGGCTGTTGGTCCACTTGATCTTTATCATATAAAAACTCTGTATATTCTTTCCACCTTTTCTTGATCTTCTCAGCATCATTCAACATAGAACCTTGAACATCTTGTAACATTTCAATTCGAGGCTGGAATTTTTTTTTAACTCTCGTAGCTTTAGAAAAGTCAATCTTGTTCTTCCTCTAATAGTTTTTGCTTCTATTTCCTTGCATGTGTCATTGTAGTACTTTTCCTTGTCCTGTCTTGCTACACGTTGGAAATCTCTATTGAGTTCTGCAATTGTCTTTCTTTCTCCTCTGGTTTTAGTTTCTCTGCGTTTCTGGACAATTTTCAGAGTTTCTTCTGTCACCCATTTTGGCCGTTTTTGCTTTTTCGTCTTTTGTAGAGACTTCATGCTTTCTTCCAACACAACCTTCTTGATGTCATTCCATAATTCTTCTGGAGCTCAGTCATTTTTATGTAAAGAAGCAAATCGATTTTGCAGACAGTCTTTAAATTCCAGTGGAATATTCTCAAGGTCATATTTTGCTACATTCATGAGTGGCTTGCTCTTTTTCAACTTTAGCTTGAGTTTGCATACTAGTAGTTGGTGATCTGTATGACAGTCAGCTCCAGGTTTTGTCTTTGTTGATGTTAAAGAGCTTTTCCATCATTGACTTCCACAGATATAGTCAATTTGATTTTTCTACAATCCATTGGGTGAAGTCCGTGTGAACAGTTATTGCCTGTGTTGCTGGAAGAAGGTGATGTAAAACCCTCTCGCACAGAGGAAGTTTCTCCAGGGCCATGTGCCCATGAGGGAAGGGTTAGGCAAGCCGTTATACTTGGTGATTCGATCATTAGCATTTAGATAGCTGGGTGGCTGGTGGACATGAGAATCGCCTGGTAACATGCCTGTCTGATGCAAAGGTAGCAGACCTCACGCGCCACCTAGACAAGGTCTTAGATAGTGGTGGGGAGGAGTCTGCTGTCTTGGTAAATGTTGCTACCAATGACATAGGAAAATATGGTAGGGAGGTTCTGGAGGCTAAATTTAGGCTTATAGGTAGGAAGTTGAAATCCAGAACTTCCAGGGTAGCATTCTCCAAAATGCTTCCTGTTCCACGTGCAGGACCCAAAAGGCAGGCAGAGTTCCAGATTCTGAATGCATGGATGAGACAATGGTGCAGGGATAAGGGTTTTGGATTTGTTAGGAACTGCGGAACAATCTGGGGAAAGGAGGGGCTCTTCTGAAGGGATGGACCTCACTTTAACTGGGATGGAAACAGGCTGCTGGCATTAACCTTTAAAAAGGAGATAGAGCAGGTTTTAAACTAGATAAAAGGGGAGAGCTGACAGTCGTCCAAGAGTGCATGGTTCGGAACAATGTATCCTTGAGGGATACTAACAAAAGATGAAGTGAAGTGAGGGCATATCAGCAGAGAGGTTCCAATAAAGACAAAAGTAGCCCAAATGCTCTTGAGTATGGAGCAGACAGAGTCCAAATTACCCCTGCCTATCAATAGCCAGATTAATATGAATAAAATACAGTCGCTAAAATGCTTGTATGCAAATGCTATAAGTCTAAAAAATAAGATGGGAGAGTTAGAATAGATAGCACTAAATGAGAGGTAGGATATGATTGGTATCTCAGAGAAATGGTGGAAGGAGGACAACCAGTGGGACACTGTGATACATGGGTACAAACTATATCGTAATGATAGAGCTGATCAAATTGGTGAAGGGGTTGTGCTCTATGTTAGAGAGGGCATTGAGTCCAAAGGATTAAAGTTTTGCAGGAAACAAAATTTGCTGTAGAATCTCTATGGATTGAAATTCCATGTAAAAAGGGGAAGGTGATGGCAGTGGGGGTGTACTATCGACCTCCTAGCCAGAATGAGCAAATGGATGATGAAATGCTCAAAGAAATCAGGGAAGCTACCAAAATTTACAGCACAGTAATAATAATGGGTGATTTCAATTACCCTGGTATTGACTGGCTTAATGTAATGGCAGGGCATGCCAGGGAGATAAAGTTTCTAGATTAAATAAATGACTCCTTCTTTGAGCAGGTGGTTCATGAACTGACCAGAGGGGAAGCCATTTTGGATCTAGTCCTTAGTGGAACACCAGATATGGTGCAAGAGATAAGGGTGTTGGGGCCACTTGGCAATAGTGATCATAGCAGGATCACGTTTGATTTAATTAATGGAGGGGGGATGATAAGGAAATCCACAGTACTACCTTTTAACTTTTGAAAGGGAGATTGATAAAATGAGGAAATAATTAAGAAAAAACTAAAAGGAGCAGTTGCAAAGGTTAAACACTTACATCAAGCTTGGGTGTTGTTTAAAAATGCTATCTTGGAAGCGCAGACCAGTTGTATTCCATGCTTTAAAAAAAGTTGAAGAAAGTCCAAAAAACTGCCAGCATGGTTTAAAGGTGAGGTCAGAAAGGCTGTTGTTGCCAAAAAAGCATCTTTCAGGAAATAGAAAAAAGAGCCAAGCACTGGCAAGTTAAATGCAAGGCATTGATAAGGCAGGCAAAGAGAGAATTTGAGAAGAAGCTTGCTGTGGAAGCAAAAATTTGTAATAAAGACTTTTTCAAGTACATTCATAGCAAAAAATCTGTGAGTCAGTCAATTGGACCATTAGAGGATAAGCTGGGGTAAAAGGGGCACTAAGAGGGAACAAGGCCATAGCAGAGAGACTGAATGAATTCTTTGATTCAGACTTTACTGAGGAAGATGTAGGGATGTTACCCATGACTGAAGTGGTATTTAAAGGTGATACTGCAGAAGAATTGAAAGAAATATCGATACACAGGGAAGATGTATTACAGCTATTTGATAAACTGAAGAGTTGCAAATCACCTGGACTGGATGGTATGCCTTCAAGGGTGTTGAAAGACCTGAAATATGAGATTGCAGACCTGCTATTAGTAATATATGAACTATCATTAAAATCATCTGTAATACGTGAAGACTGGAGGATGGCCAATGTAATGCCAATTTTTAAAAAGGGCTCCAGGGGTGATCCGGGAAACTACAGGCCAGTGAGCCTGATATCAGTACCGGGAAAAATGGCAGAAACCATCATGAAGAACAAAACTACTGAACATGTAGATGGTCATGGCTTAATGGGAGACAGCCAACATGGCTTTAGACAAGGAAGATCTTGTCTTACTAATCTGTTATGTTTTTGTGAAGGTGTGAATAAACAGGTAGATAATTGTGAGTCAGTTGATATAGTGTATCTGGAGTTTCAGAAAGCCTTTGACAAGGTCCCTCATGAGAGGCTTTTGGCAAAACTAAAGAGTCATGTGATAGGAGGCAGTGCACTATTGTGGATAAGGAACTGGTTAAATGATAGAAAGCAGAGGGTAGGGCTAAATGGCCAATTTTCCCAATGGAGAAAGGTGAATAGTGGAGTACCTCAAGGATCTGTGCTGACCTGGAAATGGGAATAACGAGTGAGATTATCAAATTTGCAGATGACAAAAAATTATTTAAAGTAGTTAAAACTGATGAGGATTGTGGAAAATTGCAAGAGGATCTTGATAAATTGGAAGACTGGGCATCCAAATGGCAGAAGAAATTTAATGTGGACAGGTGCAAAGTTATGCATCTAGGAAAGAAAAACCCAAACTATGGTTACACGATTCAAGGTTCCACATTAGGAAACACCACCCAGGAAAAAGATTTAGGCATCATCGTTGATAACATGTTAAAACCCTCCACCCAGTGTGCAGCGGCAGCCAAGAGAACAAATAGAATGCTAGGTATCATAAGGAAAGGAATGGAAAAGGCGACGGCAAAAGCTAGAAGGATGAATGGGTACATACGGAAAGGAATGGCTAGCAGAAAAAAGGAGGTGATAGTGCCTCTGTATAAGTCTTTGGTGTGACCTCATTTTGAGTATAGTGTGCAATTCTGGAGACCGCACCTTCAAAAGGATATAAACAGGATGGAGTCAGTACAGAGGGTGGCTACTAAAATGGTTAGTGGTCTTCATTATCAAGCATATGAGGACAGACTTAAGGATCTTAATATGTACACCTTAGAGGAAAGGCGGGATAGAGGTGATATGATCGAGATGCTTAAATACCTCCGTGGCATAAATATACAGGGGGAGAGCCTCTTTCAATTGAAAGCAAGTTCTGCTATGAGGGGACATGGGATGAGGGTGAAGGGGGATAGATTCAGGAGTGATATGCGGAAATATTTCTTTATGGAAAGAGTGGTGGATCTGTGGAATGGTCTCCCATTGGAGGTGGTGGAGATGAGCATGGGACAAACACAGAGGATCTCTAAAGGAAAAAAGGGGACTGTTGTAGTTGTTGATATGGAAGGACATTCCTTGTGGTCTTTTTCTGTCATCATATTTCTATATTTCTATGTAAAACAGAGGACATTATAATGCCTCTGTATCCTTCCATGGTGCGACCACATCTTGAATATTGTGTGCATTTCTAGTCGCTGTATCTTAAAAAGGATATAGCGTTATTAGAAAAGGGGCAAAGAAGAGCCACCAAAATGGTAAAGGGGATGGAAGGATACCCCTATGAAGAGAGGATAAAAAGGTTAGGGCTCTTCAACCTGAAAAAGAGACGGCTGAGGGGAGATATGATAGAGGTCTATAAATTAATGAATGAAGTGGAATGGGTAAATGTAGATCAATTGTTTACGTTATCAGAATATAGAAAGACTTGGGGACATGCAATGAAGCTACAGGGTAACCTATTTAAGACTAATAAGAGAAAATATTTTTTCACTCAACGTGTAATCAAACTCTGGAATTTGTTACCGGAGGATATAGTAAAGGCTGTTAGTGTAGCTGGGTTTAAAAAAGGTTTGGACAAGTTCCTGGAGGAAAGGTCCATAAACCATTATTAAAAGGGACCCTGGATATCACTGCTTGACCCAATAGAAGCATTGTGGAGCCTGTGTCTTTTGGGGAAACTGCTAGGTACTTATGACCTAGTTTGGCCACTATTGGAAATAGGATACTGGGCTTGATGGACCTTGGTCTGTCCCATTAGGGCATATCTTATGTTCTGATGTTCTTATAACATAGGATGCTGCCGAAGTTAACTGGGCAGCAGTGATATTGGATGCTACCCAGTTAATTCCTGTGTATTAATAATTACTCTGTAATTAGTTACCCCTGTTACCTCCAGGTTATCTCGTCCATGTTCAATGTAAAAACTCAATTGTCGTGTGACATTGCAGTATGTTTTTTGTTCAATTGTAAACCGCACTGATTTTAATAGCACAGTATATAAGAGAAGTAAATAAAATAAAATAAATAAATTAAAGATAGGCAAGGGTTTTTCTTGCTTATCTTTTAGGTTCAGGTCACTAACCAGGCAGCATGCAATATAGCTGCTGTGTGGTTAGCGTTTGTTGCTGCCTCCTCTCTGCCCTGGAATGCCCGGCACACCCTGATGGCTAACTGGATAGCATCGGGGTGCATAGGGGAGTTAGCAGAAGATATTCAATGGCACTAACCATGTAAGTGTCATTGAATATCAGGGCTTAAAGCATTTACATGGTTGATGGTCGCGTCATCAGTCTCGTGTGAGCGCGTAGTATGGGGAAGAAGTGAAAGGGGAAGCCAGGGCTGTTGCCCTCCCAGTCCTCTGGTACCTCTACGCCTATTACTAATCAGGTGGTGGGTCCCCTAGATCCATTTCTAGTTCGCGCAGTTCGAGCTTCGGAAGGAGCAGGTGGTATTAGCCGGCTAGCAGTTTCACTGGAGTTGGAGTGCCCGGCATCTGCTTCGGCCTCATCTTTGTCCCCTGCATTGAGCCCTGCGCCGAAATTGACCCACAGCCAACCTCTGCCAGAAGGCTTCCTGGAGTTTGCTTCTTCCCCATTGGTCAGGGGAGGGAGCCTCTCGAGAGGGCCAGGACAGGCTGTGCTAGTGGAGCAAGAGAGTGTGGTTCTTGTAGAGTCGTGCTCGATATAAACTTCGGCGGTGCTTGGAGAGGTGCGTGCTGGAAAGGAGATACTTCCTACGCATGAAGAGAAGTCGTTGGTATCTATGGAGCCAGAGATATCTGCAGCTGATTCAGAAGTGGTGTTTTCCTTACAGCAACCTCAGAATTTTACTTTGGAGGCTATCTGGAACACAATTGTATCATTGGGAGAAGTACTTTTGCCTCAAGTGTCCTCTTTGGCTACTAAGGTGAATACTCTACTGGAGCAATGCGTGAGTTGGAGGGAAAGGTTTCTGCGATGCAAACAGAGTGGGAAGATATACGTAACAAGGTTGTGAGTCTTGAGGAACATTCGGACATGTATAGAAAGAACTTTTTGTCACTTCAAGTAAAATTGGTGCATTTGGATAATGCATCTCAAGCTAATAACTTGAGAATTATTAATTTCTCAAGGTTGCCTTCAATTACAGCTAGAGATATGTTTCAAAGATACTTAGTGGAAACTTTAGGAGTATCTTCTGAGTTAATTCCTCCCCTGGTAAAAATCTATTATCTACCCAAGGCGAAGCTTGCTCTGGCTCAGGGTGAGACAGGGGGTAACCAAACTCAGGAGGATTTCCTGAATGTTACAGATTTTTTAGAAAATTCTGGATATGAATCTCAGAATCCCTCCACACTATTAATAACTTTTGCTTTGTTATCAGATAAGGAATGGTTGTTAAAATTGTTCTTTCAATAAATTATAAATAAAAAAAAAATTTGTTCTTTCAAAAGCTGAAACTTTTATTTTGAGGTCTATCTGTACGTATATATCCTGATCTAGCAAGAGATACCCTGAAGTGGCGCAGAGAGTTTCTTCCGCTCCGGTCTGGGGTTTTACAATTGAGGGGGCTCTTTTTTCTTAAGCACCCATGCAAGTGTTTGGTGAAATACCAGTCAGTTTCTTATATATTCTATGAGCCCTCCCAATTGCTGGCTTTCATAAATGCCAGACGTCTGGAGTCTTCTATTGATCCTCCTTAGGCTCAAGGCAAACCACCCATCTGGGCAGCAGCAGAATGGGATAGTGTTGATGGCGGAAGATCACATTTCTGTGACAATGGCAACAACGCCAAACTTAAACTGCGCGGAAGAAAGGCAATCTACTTCTGTATCTTGCCATGAAAACCCAATGGATAGTTACAACAAAACAAATTGTGCTATAGTGCTGGAAGATAAGACCCCCAGGATGGAAGGCACTCAACTAGCTTCTGGGGAAGAGCTGAAGCCTTTTCAGAGTAAAGCCAGTATTTAAGATGTGGTTGGATCAAAGCCCTCGGAACGTCTGACTGCTGATGTAGCTGTGCATGAAATGAGAGTCAAAAGCTGTAAAGATGTCTTACGCATTGGAACATGGAACATACGAAGCATGAACCAAGGGAAGTTGGAGGTGGTCAAGAATGAAATGGAATGTGTGCAACTTGATCTGTTAGTGTCAGCGAACTGAAATGGACTGGCATTGGGCATTTTGCATCAGATGATCACATGGTCTACTATGCTGGAAATGAAAGACAAAGAAGAAATGGTGTTGCATTTATAATAAAGAAGAAACTTGCAAGAACTGTAATGAAATACAATGCAGTCAGCGAATGCTTAATCTCTATTCGTCTATGAGGAATGCCTATCAACACAACTATAATTCAAGTATATGCCCCAACAACAGCTGCAGAAGAGAATGAAATTGAAGAGTTCTATGAACAAGTACAAGCTGAAATTGACAGAACATGCAAACAGGATATCCTGATAGTCATGGGTGACTGGAACGCAAAGGTTGGCAACAAAGAAGAAGGCAAAGTAGTTGGAAAATATGGACTTGGCAACAGAAATAAAGCTGGAGAAAGACTGATAGAATTCTGCAAGACTAATGATCTATTCATCTCAAACACCTTCTTCCAGCAACACAAGCGGCGACTGTACACATGGACTTCACCGAATGGATTATATAAAAATCAAATTGTCTACAACTGTGGAAGTCAACGATAGAAAAGCTCTATAACATCAACAAAGACAAAACCTGGAGCTGACTGTGGTACAGACCATCAACTACTAGTATGCAAACTCAAGCTAAAGTTGAAAAAGATCAAACCACTCATGAATGTAGCAAAATATGACCTTGAGAATATACCACAGCAATTTAAAGACTGCCTGCAAAATCGATTTGCTGCTTTAGATACAAATGACAGAGCTCCAGAAGAGTTATGGAATGACATCAAGAAGGTTGTGTTGGAAGAAAGCAAGAAGTCTCTACAAAAGGTGAAAAAGCAAAAACGGCCAAAATGGATGACGGAAGAAACTCTGAAAATTGCCCAGAAACGCAGAGAAGCTAAAGCTAGAGAAGAAAGAAAGACAATAACAAAACTCAGAGATTTCTAACGTGCAGCAAGACAGGACAAGAAAAAGTATTACAATGATGCACGCAAGGAAATAGAAGCAGAAACTATTAGAGGAAGAAACAGATTGGCTTTCCTAAAACTACGAGAGTTAAAGAAAAAGTTCCAGCCTCAAATTGGAATGTTACAAGATGCTCAAGGTTCTATGTTGAATGACGCTGAGAAGATCAAGAAAAGGTGGAAGGAATATACAGAGTTTTTATATGATAAAGATCAAGTGGACCAAGAGCCGTTTCAACCTGTACCTTATGATCGGGAACCATTGGTGATGAACAATGTTCCCTCTAATTTTCTGTAGGCTGTGTGCACATAAAATATCAGCTGTGCAGCTTTTTAAATTTTTGTGCGCCACATAACGACACTCGGAGTTAAATATTTTAAAATTTGACTACACATCAGAATACAGTATGTACACCATATTGATTGCACTAGAAAATATTGTAGAACTTGTGAAAACCATAAATACACAACAACTTTTAAATTTTAAGACGTCTGTGTTTTCTATCAGAATCAGAACCGTAATTTTTGTGTGCTCTGTTGTAAAGTATGTGCGCTCGCTCGGCGAGATGCGTGCGCGCGCACACGCGCACAACTTAGAGAGAACAGTGGTGATGAAAGAAGAAATTGAAGCAGCATTGAAAGCCTTATCAAAAAACAATGCACCAGGCATTGATAGCATTCCCATAGAGGTATTACAGCAATCTGATGCAGCTGTTACCGTACTTACAAGGCTCTGGCAAGAAATATGGAAGACAACATCATGGCCAACTGACTGGAAAAGATCTGTGTTTATACCAAAGAAAGGTGATCTAACTGACTGTGAAAATTATCGCACAATCGCTCTGATCCTACATGCCAGCAAGATTCTACTGAAGATTATTCGAAGGAGACTACAACCATACCTGGAAGAAGAACTACCTGAAGTGCAAGCAGGGTTTAGGAAAGGGCGAGGAACGAGAGACATCACTGCGGATGTGAGATGGATCCTTGAAAAGACTAAAGAATACCAAAAGGATATCTATTTGTGCTTTATCGACTATAGCAAAGCTTTTGACTGTGTAAATCATGAGAAACTCTGGGCCACATTAAGAAGCATGGGTATAACAGAACACCCTGATCGTACTCTTGCACAATCTGTACATTGATCAAGAAGCAACAGTTCGAACGGAACAAGGAGAAACAGAATGGTTTAAAATAAGCAAAGGTGTAAGACAAGGCTGCATACTTTCCCCCTACCTGTTTAATTTATATGCAGAACAAATCATCAGAGAAGCAGGATTGTATGAAGACAACAGAGATGTGAAGATTGGTGGAAGACTCATCAACAACCTTCGCTATGCTGATGATTACTGATGATTACTGGCTGAAAGTGAAGATGATCTGAAACATTTGCTTCTCACAATCAAAGAACATAGTTTCAAAATGGGCCTGCACCTTAATTAAAGAAGACAAAGATCATGACAACTGGCATAATCAACAGGTTCATCGTTGAAGGAGAAGAAGTTGAAATCGTGAACAACTTTAACCTACTTGGATCAACTACCAATAAAGAAGCAACAAACAGTCAAGAAATCAGGCGACGCATTGCTTTTGGCAGAATGGCTATGAAAGACCTAGATAAGATTCTGAAGAGCAGAGATGTCTCTCTCCATACAAAGATTCGACTTGTTCAAGCCATGGTATTTTCAATAACATCATATGGATGTGAAAGCTGGACAGTGAAAAGATAGACAGGAAGAAAATTGATGCCTTTGAATTATGGTGCTGGCGGCGAATACTGTGTATGCCATGGACTGCCAGAAGAACAAACCAGTCGGAACTAGAGGAGATCAAACCTAAGCTTTCTTTAGAAGCTCAGATGACAAGACTTCGACTTTCATACTTTGGACACGTCATGCGAAGGGAGCGATCATTAGAGAAAGACATCATGCTTGGCAAGATAGAAGGTAAACGCAATAGAGGAAGGCCAGCAATGAGATGGATCGATACAATAACAGCAGCTACGGGTACCAGTCTGTCAACAATGAGCTGCCTGACTCAAGACCGAACACAATTTAGGATAGCTATCCAGAGGGTCGCCATGAGTCGACTCCGACTCGACGGCACTTACTAACAACAACAGGCTCCTATGGCAGTAGTTCCGAATGATGACTGTTAGCCGGTTTCTTTTGTGTTGTGTTTATTGATTGTGATTAGGTATCCTCCCCCTTTATAGTGGGCTAGGGAGAGCTGGCATATAGTGCCTTTGGTAATGCTTATGATTATTACTATGAAGAAGTACTCTGGTTTTGTCTTCAGTACTTTTCATTATGTCTGCTCTGTTTCTGCAAGAATGGTTTATGTAAACTTTGTTGATTTATATGTAGAATTTCATAAATATAAAATAATAATAAAAAAGCATTTACATGGTTTACTGGACTTTAAACCAATAAATATAACTGCCTAAGGGAAAACTACAACTCACAATCCAACAAAACACCCTTAGTAACTACCAATCCTTACCTTAATCCTCCATTATTTGCACCCTCTTTGCTCAAATTCATTCTACTACAATTAAATATGGATTTAGACCTATGATGTGAGTGTCCGCCCTTTACCTATGGTGAAAGGTTTCGCCATATGTAGGGGTAAGGCTATCCTGAGGTCTTTGTATGCCATATTTAATTGTAGTAGAATGAATTTGAGCAAATAGGGTGCATATAATGGAGGATTAAGGTAAGGTTTGGTAGTTACCATGTAAATGCCTTTCAAAAATTGGGCCCCATGACTTTTGCCACCAAGTGGGACACAACAACAATTTAGTGATCTAATCAAAGTTCATTTCCAAAATTAATAGAAAACAAAACAAATTGAACTTTCAGGAGGTTCTACTATAATTATTAAAGCTATCTGAAAAAACAAAACACAACATCATGGTGTGTTGTTAGGTGCTGTCCATCATCAACCATGACAATAAACCCAATTTCTCCAAATCTCCAATGCTGTCTGGCCCTGCCAAGTTACCGTGTATTCCTCCTCGACATCTGACCATGCTGACAGAAGAGATAGACTCTCTTCTATGGAGTGGAGCAATAGAGGAGGTCCCATCGGAATAGAAAGGTCTGGGGTTCTACTCCAAATTCTTCTTGTTCCCCAAGAAAATGGGAAGATGATTTCACATCCTAGACCTTTGCAGTCTCAAAAAGGAGGAATTCTAAGTGAACGATCTAGCCACCATATTTCCCTTCTTGGACAAAATTGATTGGCTTGCCTCTCTGGATCTGAGGGACACCTATACCCATATTCCCATCCAAGCAACTCATTGGCAGTTCATGCAATTCACCTTTCATGTTTTCATCAGCTCCAAGAGTCTTCACAAAGTGCCTTGCAGTTTTTGCTGCACAGCTTCACAAAAATGATCATTATGCATTCCCCCATCTAGATGACTGGCTCATATCTAGAGCATCTGAATCACAGAATCTCTGCAAGAAACCAGGCCATCTTCTTCAAATACTAGGCTTTCTCATCAACAAGGAAAAGTTTTGTCTTAAAACTGCAGCGTTCATTAACTTCATAAGCATCTTCCTAGACACATTCTTATTGTATAACAGAACTCAGGCACTACTGGAAATCAACGCTCAAATGGGTCAAGCACACCAACCAAAAGCTCTATATCTCCATATTGCTCAAAAACGTTTTATAGTTGCTTCATTTATTTATTTATTTTTTAACATTTCTTATATACCACCTTTCATAATATCAAGGCTGTTTACATTGAACAGGGCATTATAACTTGGAGATTGCTATTTTACAGGGAACATGGGCAATGGAGGGTTAAGTGGCATACCCCAGACAACAAGGAGCACCTGTGGGGCTAGAAACCCCAGTCCTTCTGACCCAAGGTTTCTGTCCTCTAGTGGAATTTGAGACTGTGACCTTCTGGCCTGAGGTAACTTGCCCCAACCACTAGGCCACTCCTCCCTAATTCCTTTAATGTAGGAGGCAAGTAATTTTCTCCCAGTGACATATTTATATCATCTGTATACCCTTGGCACCATTTTCCTAATCAGTTGTAATGAAATTTGATGGACAATGATGGGACTGAGATTTAGCTGGTTTTAATGACTGAAATAATGAGCTGATTTCATCAGTGTTAATATTGGAAAATTAATAAAAAGATGCCACAGTGTTTGAAGAAAGGAGATCTCTCTCTAGGATATTTATAGATGAAGAGAAAGATATACCACCCACTGCTAGATCTAACTCCTACATAGTCTCAAAGCATCCTCAATAAAATGTTCCAGATTCAACCTAGCTTCAAAGCATTCTCATTAAAATGTTCAAGATCTAACCTATTTTTTCTCAATTTATCCCGCTGACTAAAAGTGTTTCTAATCTTTTAAAACTCTAAAGGTGACCCCATGGACAATTCAAGCTTCCCCAATAAATATGGATTATTACTGCCTTTAGGCCTGTAAACTAAATGAATTATATTTGGTATCATAGGCAGCACAGAGAAGTTTCTCTTATATCCCTAATGATTGTCTCTCTTGCTGTCTGCTCTCACTGTCTCCTTCCGTGGAGGCCGATTCCCAATGGCGCACACCTGGGTTATCTGAATGAGCAAAATCCGGATGAGGCCAAGATGTACTCGATTCCACAACCGCAGGAGAAGAGGAACAGCTAGGAAAGGGGAAGTGCTACTGATAGGAGATTTCAATATGCCAGATGTTGATTGGCACATTCCTGCTGCAGTATCATCTAGAAGTAAGGAGATCCTGGATTCTCTACAGGGAGAACTATTCAGGCAATTGGTAACAGATCCAACACGTGAAGGGGCCATACTGGACTTGGTGCTTACCAATGATGAAAGTGTTTCTGATGGTGTAGTGGGAGATCATTTTGCATCCAGTGATCACCAGATGGTGTGGTTCAGTATTAGGACTAGGGCTGTTAGAATCCATTCAAAGGCGAGGATCTTAGACTTTAGGAAGACTAACTTTGTGAAGATGGGCCAATACCTCAGGGAGTCGTTAGTTGGATGGGAACAGCTGAGGGATGTAGAAAAACAGTGGGAAAAACTGAAAGGGGATATTTTAAGGGCAACCAACCTTTTTGTTAAAATGGTAAATAAAGGTAAAAGGAAAAGGAGACCGCTATGGTTTTCAAAAGAAGTAGCTGAAAAAGTGAAGAAAAACAGGGAGGCCTTCATGAAATACAAGAGATCACAGAGAGAGGAAGACAGGCATCTGTATTTGGAAAAACTTAGAGAAGCTAGCAAAGTAGTCAAAAAGGCAAAGATTCAAAAGGAGGAGAAACTAGCCAATGCAGTAAAATGGGGGGCTAAGACATTTTTCAGATATATTAGTGAGAAGAGGAAGGGCAAGAGTGGTATTGTCAGACTCAAGGGTGCAGGGGAGGAATATGTAGAAGCTGATAAGGATAAAGCGGAATTGCTTAACAAATATTTTTGTTCTGTGTTCACAGATGAAGAACCAGGAGCAGGACCTCAGAAAACACCCACAAATAGGAACAGAAGCAAAGGACATCTTGAACAATTTTAAAAAGACTGTGTTCGTGAGAAACTATCTCAACTTAAAGTAGACAAAGCGATGGGACCGGATGGGATACACCCGAGAATACTGAGGGAACTTGGGTACGTTCTAGCAGCTCCACTGACTGACCTTTTCAATGCCTCATTGGAGTCGGGAGTGGTGCCAAAGAACTGGAGAGAGGCTCATGTGGTGCCTTTACACAAAAGCGGAAGTAAGGATGTGGTTGAAAACTACAGGCCGGTTAGTTTAACTTCGGTAGTGAGTAAATTATTGGAAACGCTGCTGAAAGAGAAAATAGTGAGGTTTCTGGAATCCAGCAGATTACAGGATCCAAGGCAGCATGGATTCACCAGAGGCAGGTCTTGTCAGACAAATCTGATTGAGTTCTTTGACTGGGTGACCAGGGAGTTGGAACGAGGGAGAGCCCTAGATGTGGTGTATTTAGATTTCAGTAAAGCCTTTGACACTGTTCCTCACAGGAGACTTATAAACAAACTGAGCACGCTAGGGATGGACCCTAAAGTTACTGCTTGGGTTGGAAATTGGTTGGGTGGGAGGCGACAAAGAGTACAAGTAAATGGAGCTCACTCTGAGGGGAAGGATATTATCAGTGGTGTACCCCAGGGATCTGTCCTTGGTCTGATTCTTTTTAACATCTTTGTTAGTGATATAGCGGAAGGGCTTTCAGGTAAGGTTTGCCTCTTTGCAGATGATACCAAAATCTGCAATAGAGTAGACACCCAGGAAGGGGTAGATAACATGAGGAGGGATCTAGCTAAGCTTGAAGAATGGTCTAGAATTTGGCAGCTGGGATTTAATGTTAAAAAATGTAAGGTCATGCATTTGGGCTGCAGCAATCCAAGGGAGCAATATAGTATAGGGGGTGAAGTACTTTTGTCCACTAAAGAAGAGCAGGACCTAGGCGTGGTTGTGTCTGATGATCTTAAAGTAGCTAAACAGGTAGAAAAGGCGTCGGCAAAAGCTAGAAGGATGCTTGGGTGCATACGGAGAGGAATGGCTAGCAGAAAAAAGGAGGTGATAATGCCTCTGTATAAGTCTTTGGTGCGACCTCATTTGGAGTATAGTGTGCAATTCTGGAGACCGCACCTTCAAAAGGATGTGAACAGGATGGAGTCAGTGCAGAGGGTGGCTACTAAAATGATTAGTGGTTTTCATTATAAAGCATATGAGGACAGACTGAAGGATCTTAATATGTACACTTTAGAGGAAAGGCGGGATAGAGGTGATATGACTGAGATGTTTAAATACTTCCATGGCATAAATGTTCAGGGAGAGTGCCTCTTTCAATTGAAAGCAAGTTCTGCTACGAGGGGACATGGGATGAGGGTGCAGGGAGATAGATTCAGGAGTGATATGTGGAAATATTTCTTTACGGAAAGAGTAGTGGATCCATGGAATAGTCTCCCAGTGGAGGTGGTAGAGATGAGGACAGTAACTGAATTCAAAAAAGCATGAGACAAACACAGGGGATCTCTAAAGGTAAAAAGGGGACTGTTGTAGTTGTTATGGAAGGACAGACTAGATAGGCCATGTGGTCTTTTTCTGTCGTCATATTTCTATGTTTCTATGTTTCTAATTGGGCACTTAGACGTCCCGGTGTGCACCGTATTCTGCGGTGCGAGATGTCTGAAATGTACCCATCCCCTGCACAGCTCGCTCCGGCTGGAGTGCCGGTGCAGTGGCATCCCATCGTCATGGCACCCATAGGTCCAGCTGACTGACATTAATAGTGTGGTCGACACAGGCACCAGTGAAGGGCCACAAGTGCATACCGTGCCGGCTGGCTCCGTCCTAGCTGGGTGCTGAGGTGAGTGGGGGGCTGACCGTCCATGTTGGCGCCGGGGGACATACAGAGGTTCTTCCAGAATAGCCTCTGTCTGTTCTGGCATCGTGCTCTTCCCCGCTCTGCCCATGTACAGCGCTCCCCACACAAATGCTGTGTATGTGTTGAGAGCATTGGGCGGCAGAATTGGGGACAAGCTCTGAGCGTGGGTTGGACAACCAGCCTGGGTGTCCAACAGCGCTATTCGTGGGACAGAATGCCAGCCATAATGTCTTTGAAAATGACACTGCTTCTAATCTTCTGGATAGATCACAGATCATTCCAGGTGCTAAGTAGTGTCCTCAGCCTTTGAATCAAATATCAACTTGCTCATCGAGTCCCTTCTCCCTAAGATTCTTGGATTAATCTTGCAATTGCTTTCAAAATCTCTGTGGCTCCAAATTTCTTAACCAATTATATTTAATATAGTCACTACTTCCTATCATCTTTTTATCTACTCCCAGCAAATTTGTAAGCAAACAATGGTTTATTTATGGCAAAAGAGAGTCAGTATTTAATACCCCAGCTCTTCTGCCTCTGAAAATATCAGGTTAAACATATGGTCACAGGTTATTGTTAAGTGTCTTTAAGTCAATGTGGACTCCTGGTGACCCTAGTTATCCATGTTGTGACTATTCACTGATTTTTCTAAGCAAGGTGCAACCAGAAGTAGATTGCAGGCCTTTCTTCTGCACAGTAAGCATACAGCACCTGGTATTCCAAGGTGATCTCCCATCCAAGTACTAACCAAACCTGACTCTGCTTATTGTCTAAGATCAGTTAAGATCAGCCTCACTTAGGGTGGTGTGGCCATAACTATTTGCTTTGGTACTGTCTGGGAAAAACCTAGGTTTCCCATTAGTATGATAAACCCTCTAGCAATATTAACAAGGAAAGATCTACAAAGATTTTGTAGGTATCCTAAAATCACTAATTTGAGGTTGATAATCATTTTTGATCAACCCTGCAAGTTCCAAAAAGATACTCATCGATGTATGAGGAGTCCTCTATACAATCAAGTACAATATATCCTCCAAATCCCTGATTTTACAAGAATTCCTTTCACAGCAGTTAAAGAAAAAGGTTTAAATAATATCTAAAGATGATCTATATACCAGTGCCACATCCCCTCCCTTCCCCTTGAGTGTAGACTGGCACAGAACCTGGAATCTAGAGATAAATGGAAATCAAGCTCATACCATCCCCCTTTTCAATCTATCTCCAAAATGCATAAGGCATCTAATTTGTTTGCAAAATGCAATGTGTGCTTTCAGTCAATGCTGACTCCTGGCGCCCCTAATTAAATAAAATATTAAAAGATCCTCATCGTTTGCCAATTATGGTTTCACAATTATGAAACCTACTAAAAACACAGAAGTGCTCTTACCAGACTGTGCTAGTTTGATTTCCTGGATTGGTAGCACATAGCAAGTAATATTATCTTTTGCTACACTCTTTTTGCCATTCTATTAAGTGTTTTTATATACCAGATGGCAAAATCTATCACCTTAGATTCTAACTTTCCCAGTTAACATTTAGAAAGAATCCTGGCAAACAATGATCAATAACTTGATGGTTAAATATTCCATTGAAAACTAAAAATCCCATTTAATTAACTCTCGGGGTGGAGATGTAGGAAGGGGCAAGCAACAGCTCATGCACCTTAGCTGTCAATGCTTTTTGGGGAAACTTAACTCTGCCTCTCAAGGCGGAGCTAGTGCAGCCTGCAAAGATTGTTTAGAATGCCATACTGATTGCCATGGCAACAAGCTACTTTGCATGTATTTGCATGAAGCACAGCTCATTACCCTAACCTTATTGTGCCTAATTTATAGGCCTTAAGAAAAATGGAAATTTATAATAATCATAAATCCTAAAGCTAATCAATAATATTTCACCCATTTATGCTCAATTCCTGTAGCTGTTAACATGTATTTACTGTGCTCTGTTTTAGGGTTTTCAGACAAAGTAGAATATTAAATTCTATTTATAAACAGACAATATTAAGCACATGAATGCATTTTCTTCTTATGTGAATAAAACACTAGAGACTGTACATGAATCAAAAAGGACAAATGCTATAGATCTATTCAATCAGGCATGTTCAGAAACATCACACGGTTATCACCTAAGGCTCTACTTGGAACGCAACATAATAGAAGTGACCAAATTCAAAAAATTAAGGGAGGTTAGATAGCTAAGGGGATTAGCCAAAATTTACTGAGCCTTACATCTCCAGGTCACTAGCTCAGGTCTGCGATTTATTTATGTATTTCTCACAAAATTTATTGCACACTTTACTACCAAATTACCCAAAGCTAGCAAAGGAACAAAGCAGATAGGGAAAACAGACTTCTTTGAATGGAAGAATGAATGTCAGATAACTGAAAGTCATTGCTATCGGGAAGCCTTTAGGTGCCACATATAAAGTTAGTTGGTTTTCACAATCCAGTTATTGGTGGACACATAACTAAGAAAAAAATACTATCACAATTTGGCAATAGCGTATCTACAATTCCAGAAGAGATGCCCACAACTGAATAAGGCATGTGGACAGGAGTAATCCCTCCCCCTTAGAATGGCTGTCTTCAGAGCAGGGCTGAGCACAATGGGGAAATGGACTCCTTTGCTTTTTGCTGGGCTTGCTATATGAATAAAATTAAATAGAGAACTCTGGATTCTAGTGATGTCAAATCATAACCTTCCAGGAGCATTAAATTCACTAGAACAATAAAATGAAGGGAGAATTAGAAATTATTTTAGAAAATCTATTTTTATTACAATACTAAGAAATTCAGTGATGCTTTTTACCTTGAGGATGATATTCCACTCAGTAGAAGTGTGAACAGGAGAACTCTATTGAGAGAACAGTGCTAAATCCATTTCTATAATAATCAAACTGAATTTTTGCAGTGGCTTTATTTTATGGATTTTATAAAATGTTATTATGAAAAGTATTGAGAAGAGCAATGCGTTATTGCAGTATGACCCTTCTCAGTGCACGCGATTGGTTAATGCTATTTTTCTAAAGGGCACATACTATTATATCTATAAAATACAGAGACAAAATAAGTTTTTTAAGTGCCATATAATATTAGCTCACTTTCATTAAACTGTATGCATGGTTCCCAGGTACAACATTTTAAACACAGTCTGTTAGACTTTCCATAATAGTGTTACATTTCTGAATTCTAAATCCCCAGTAAATTGTATTTTTTAAAATTCATTTTCCTAAAGCCACCATGTTATGCTGTATTATTAAATATAGCTTTCCATGCAGTAAAGTAACTATATAGAAGTGTCTGCAAATGCCAGGCATCATGATTCTATTATTGCAGGGTAAGCATTAGGTCAGAAAGGATTATTCATGTATTCTGTAGAGAGCTGTTACAATGCACGATGATTTCTAATGTTTAATGTGGCCTAGTGGTTGGGGCAAGTTATCTTAAACCAGAGGTCCATGGGTTTAAATCCCATTAGAGGACAGCAACCTTGGGCAGGAAGGACTGGGGTTTCTAGTCCCACAGGTACTGCTTGAGGCCTTGGGTAAGCCACTTAACCTTCCATTGCCTCAGGTACAAAAACATAGATTGTAAGCCCTTTGGGGACAAAGGAAATATATATGCAGTATCTAAATGTACACTGCTTTGACTTGTATATAAGCCTAGCTAAATAAATCCATTGCCTGCCATGTGAATCAAGGTGATCTGAGTCCAAGTGACTTTTCAGAAAAAAGCAAAGTGGAGTCACTGGGGGAAGTGATATGATTTAACTTAGGGATACTTTTACTAAAGGCCAGAAAGGGTACAGCATTTTTGAGTGCTAAATGGCATCATTAAGGGTTCCTTCATGCATTAAAGGCCAGGGCGGGGAGTAGGCATTTCAGTGCTAAGGGTGCTAGTGGCTGGTAAGCGGGCGTTAACAGGACATCGGGCGGTAAGGATGCCAAGCATGCACGTTAATGCTCAATAAGGCCGGTAACCTTGAAAAGGGATAAGAGAGTCTTACTGCAAGTCACATTTCAGGTACTGGATGGAAGCAAAAGTAATAGCTGATGGACATATCATAGCCATATGTCCTTTATGTATTAGAAAGTGAGTGTGAGGATAATGTGGGAGGCAGGTGACTGTTATCCTTGAGGGGTGCTCTGCTCATTTGGGTAATGCCAGTGGGTGGCAGAGAAGTGGGGATGCATGTTCTTGTGAGGAGTTGCAGTGATAGAGAATGAGTGGTGACCGCACATCCTCTGTAGATGATGTATGTGTGATATGTCCTAGGGAGCAAAGAGCTATTGTGTGGGCCTGGGTGTACCAGATGTCAAGAGAATATGAGTGATCATGAAGCCTATGTGGAGAACGATGCATGGATGTGGAGAATGATGCATGTAGGTGGAAGAGAGTGTTGCATGGACTTGTCGCTCCCAAAGCACCTCTGCTGCAAATTTGCCCCCAATATTGTGCATAGTGACATTTGGGGGGACAAATCAATATCATTCGACCGCTTTGACCCGGTGAAAAGCGGGATATAAATACAGCTAAATAATAAATAATAATAATAATGTATGGTTTGGTAAGCATCACACCAAAAACATTGGTAGTGTCATTGTGACTAAACAAGCATGCATCACTCAGGTCTGTGACATTCAGGTCTGAAGTATGTGTTCTGACTCCCAGCAGGAAGGAGAAATTCAGAATATCATGGTAATCTCATTGTCATGATCACAGAAAGGAAAATCATTAATTCTGGCATGACAGATGCAGCAGGCTATGACAGAAAGTGCAGGCTTGACTTGCAATGGCTGGGTGAGCACCTTGGCACCGAGGTTCATAGTAGCAAGTATGGACTACAATAACTCTCAGAGAATAATGTGGGCTGGCAGGATCCACCACAGCATGGACAACATTAATAGCCTCATGGTTTGAGAAGTGGTAAGTCATCAAAAGCATGATGGTTTGAATCCCACCAAATCTCTGTCCACCCTTACACAGCCGATATATGCACACATAGCTCCAGTCAATGATTGTGGTGTGGTAGTGCTTCCACTTTTAATGGATTGACGGGGTCTGCAAGATAGGCACACATCTCTCAAGGGCAGGAGGTAGGCTGCGAGGGAGTATAGAAGAAACACATCCTGTTTGAATCACTGTCCTATGCAAACAGGATCACATGCTACCAGTAGGGGAGTAAGTACAGTGAAGGGTTGTATGGGATGTCCAGAACTTATATGATGTACATCAGTCCTCGCTCAAAGATGGACAAGGAACTGCATGCCACAGGGCCACTTTGTGAATACTGCACTCAATGGCCAATGCACTCAGCACTATCAAAATTTTGCCATATGTGTGGCCCCAAAGTTAGAAACCAAACAAATCAGACCAAAGGTAACAAAATGTCCGTCTAGGCACACGAGGCCATCCCCATGATAGATGAAATGTTTCCATGGCTGCACTGCTGATGTAAATATGTCAGTCATGTCTAATAGAAATAAAAAACACACAGCTGATGGTCAGTTGTGATTAGCACAGTAACATGCTAACCACCACAGACAGGAAAGACTGCAAGTTTAAGACCCCCCACTGGCCAACATAATTGTATGTAAGATCAGTATATATTTCCAGGAGGTCAGTTAATAGACCCACAATATGTCACTGATGTTTAGCCTGCACTGAGCAAAAGAACCCTGTGTTTGATGAAAATCATCAGGTGCTGTACCTAGGAAGGCATAGAGGCCTTGCAGGTTGAGGAAAAGAAGCAAGCAGCAAAACTCAGGCAGACCTATCAGAGATCTATAGATAGCTTTTCATCATGTATGTATCTGTCTGATTCCAGAGCCTGCTACCATATTCTGCTACCCTCCATAACAGGGATTTCCAAACCTGCCTCCTAACCAGTTGACGTATCTGAATATCCACAATGACTATGCATGATAGAGGTTTGCTGAGAAAACACAAAAAGCGAGCAGGTATAAAGGTCACATGCGCTTTATTAAAGTTGATAACCCCAACGCGTTTCGGCAATTGCCTTCATGAGGGGGTGCTAGAGGACAACAAAATAATTTAGTAAAATGATAATACATTGTATAAAACAAAGTAGAATATGAATTATAAAAACACAAAGTTAAAAAACATGAAATAGTAAAACAATGAAAGTGAATATACAAGCATAAATACATATAAATAACCATACTTATTATGAAAAAGGACAAACAAATATAATATAACAAAATCATGATGTACTTACAAATGGTATGTTTCAATATACTAGATGAAGCACATAAAGTAGTAAAAATAGGGCACAGAACCAATCAAATAGTAGACAATGCTAAAAAATAATAATGATATCATTAATAACATAATAAATAAATAAATAAACAATTAAGAAGTGCCAACATAGCTACTAATCATGAATATGACCAACGGGAAACCCAGACCTAAAACGGAGCAATTCAATACTCCGGGAAAAAACCTTTCTTTTAAGAAAAATTTTTTCTAATAATATCTCTCTAAAACAACTGTGCATATCATATTGATAACGATAAATTGCTAAGACAGAGGCGAATAAACATTCTTAAAATTGTGTATTGTACAGTCGGAGGAAATCACACCGCAAAGCTTAGAAAGTTAAAAATCAGATGGCTATGTGCAAAAATGGAAACGGGCACCTACAATGTTGCAAAAAACCATCTAATATCCTAAAGTACACAAAAATAGGAACTTTAGCACTGGATTGAGCACCAAACTAATGCAAAACTAAAAACATCTTGACTAAAAACTTGATGGGAGCATTTACCTTCAGCACTGACAGCAAAATGTAGCAACAATTCTTGAGAACGCTGAAATTGGCGCGCTTTTAAGGTCAAAGAGACGAAATGCATATGTATGAGGTGACCTGAATATTTACGAGGCAGTTTGCACCACATGGTAAGGGGGAGGGACTGGTATAATAAAACCTTAATCTGGCATAATGTAATTAAAATAACTGATGCCGATAAAAAGAACATGAGGGGGATTTGCAATACAGTAACCACAGCTCTAGGCGTTGCAGACAAGATGAAGCTCATGAGCGATCGCAAAAGCAATGTAAACGGCAGTTTTTAAAGGATGATAAAATATGTGCATATGTACCTTCAGCACTGCCAGCAAAGGTAGCAACAATTCTTGAGAATGTTGAAATTGGTGCGCTTTTAAGGTACTGAAGAAGATTTGCAAGCTTTTTTTCTTTGGCTCAATTCTCAAGATGTGCACTTATAATTTGAAGGGTCCTTCAGTTCCGTTCAGATTTTATATCTTGATATTAACATCAGAAAGGGTGCTGATGGATTCATCACAGATTTGTATCGGAAGCCCACTGATCGCAATACCATTCTATGGTATGACAGTTTTCATAACAAATCTCTGAAGGATAACCTACCCTATGGTCAACTTCTCAGGGTTAGGCGACTATGTACATTGCAAAATGATTTTGAAAAACATGCAACCAATATGAGTGTTAGGTTCAAAGAGAGGGGTTATCCTACGCATGTTATCCAAAAGGCATATAATAAAGTTAAGACCTTAGATAGGAACACACTTCTTAAGAAGAAGACACAAACTAAAGAGAGTCAAGTAGTTTGTGCATTAACCTTTTCGGCCCTCTCTAAAGATATTTCTAGGATTTCTAGTCCTATAGGCACTCCTTGTGGTCTTGGGCAAGCCACTTAACCCTCCATTGCCCATGTTCCCTGTAAGTATTAGCGTATGTGTGTCATATCCCTTCGTGTTAAATGTATCTCCCAATTGACCGCTTTGACCCGGTGAAAAGCGGGATATAAATACAGCTAAATACAAAAATAAAAAAATATTTCTAACATTCTCAGATGGGAGTGGCATTTGGTTTCATCACTTCCTGCTTTGGCACACAAATCTTTAATTATTGCACATAAAAGAAATTGCAATTTAAAGAATTTCTTAGTTCCCTCAGCTTTATCTAAGCCACTACCGGTTGTAAAAGTCAAAGGTCATTTTCAATGTGGGCGCTGTTCTGTGTGTTTGAACGTCATTACAATGAAGGATGTTTTTATACATCCAATTACTCAGAGAAAGTTTTTTCTTAATCATTACTCTAATTGTATGACCAGCAATGTTATATATGTAGTCATGTGTCCTTGTAAGTTATTATATGTTGCCAAGACTACTCGCCCCTATTAAGACACGAATTATAGAACACAAAAGCTGTCTAGGAAGATGTGTTCCAGATAAACCAATGGTCGCTCATTGGATAGAGAAGGACCATCTTGTTTCTGACTTAAAATTTTTTGTTTTGAAAGTTGTACATCCACATTGGCGTGGAGGAAATATAGATTCAATTTTACTTAAACTTGAACAGCGGTTTATTTATGAGTTGCAATCTGTTGAGCCTCAGGGTGTGAATCAGGATTTAAATCGTGCGGTCTTTTTATAGCCTATGCAAGTTTTTACAAGATTGGTTCCGCATAAAGCTTTTCTTTCTGCAGCTTTTATCTATCATAACCCTTTTGGTTTTGCTGGGAGTTTTTGCCCTCCTTCCCCGCCATTTTTTTACAGTGTGATTTTATAAGAACATATATGTACACTCACTAAGTGGTTAATTGTTACCCTCACAGGTATCATGTTGCTATGTTTACTGTAATATAGTTGTGAATATATACACCGATATTTATATATATTATTATTTTTGTACATATGCACATATTTTACTATTCCTTAAGATTTGCCGTTTATATTGCTTTTGCGTTCGCTCATGAGCTTCATCTTGTCTGCAACACCTAGAGTTGTGTTTATTTTGTTGCAAGTCCCCCTTATGTTGTGTTTTCTACATTATAATTCTTCTTATTGGCATCATTTGGTCTTAAGTTTTTTTTAATGAGGTGCATTACATTGTGTCAAATTAGGGTTTTATCACACCTCAGAGTTTAAATCTTGCGGTCTTTTTATAGCCCATGCAAGTATTTTTACAAGATTGGCTTCGCATTAAGCTTTCCTTCTATAGCCCTTATCTATTGTAACCCTTTTGGTTTTGATAGGAGTTTTTGTTCCCCCCTTTTTTAGAATATGTCTGTACACTCATTAAGTGGTTAATTGTTGTCCTGTTGGTGTGCTTCCTGCAATATAGTCATAAATCTATACACATACATTTATATATATTTTTTTCAATTTTTGTACATATGCACATATTCTACCATCCCCTAAGAATTGCCGTTTACGTTGCTTTTGCGATTGCTCATGAGCTTCATCTTGTCTGCAACACCTAGATTTGTGGTTATTTTGTTGCAAGTCCTCTTCATGTTGTTTTTTACATTACAATTCTTTTTATTGGCATCAGTTATTTTAATAAGGTGCATTACATTAGGTCAGATTAAGGTTTTTTTATACCAGTCCTTCCCCCTTACTATGTGGTGCAAAATATGCCTCCTATAAATTATTTTTCTTACAGATAGCATTTTTAGTGATGTGTATCAAACTACCTCATAAATATTCAGGTTACCTCATACATATGCATTTTGACCTTAAAAGCGCGCCAATTTCAGCATTCTCAAGAATTGTTGCTACCTTTGCTGGCAGTGCTGAAGGTACATATGCACATATTTTATCATCCTTTAAAAATTGCCGTTTATATTGCTTTTGCGATCGCTCATGAGCTTCATCTTGTCTGCAACGCCTAGAGCTGTGGTTACTGTATTGCAAATCCCCCTCATGTTCTTTTTATCGGCATCAGTTATTTTAATTACATTATGCCAGATTAAGGTTTTATTATACCAGTCCCTCCCCCTTACCATGTGGTGCAAACTGCCTCGTAAATATTCAAGTCACCTCATACATATGCATTTCGTTTCTTTGACCTTAAAAGCGCGCCAATTTCAGCGTTCTCAAGAATTGTTGCTACATTTTGCTGTCAGTGCTGAAGGTAAACGCTCCCATCAAGTTTTTAGTCAAGATGTTTTTAGTTTTGCTTTAGTTTGGTGCTTAATCCAGTGCTAAAGTTCCTATTTTTGTGTACTTTAGGATATTAGATGGTTTGCAACATTGTAGGTGCCCGTTTGCATTTTTGCACATAGCCATCTGATTTTTAACTTTCTAAGCTTTGCGGTGTGATTTCCTCCGACTGTACAATACACAATTTTAAGAATGTTTATTCGCCTCTGTCTTAGCAATTTATCGTTATCAATATGATATGCACAGTTGTTTTAGAGAGATATTATTAGAAAAAGTTTTTCTTAAAAAGGTTTTTTCCCGGAGTATTGAATTGCTCCGTTTTAGGTCTGGGTTTCCCGTTGGTCATATTCATGATTAGTAGCTATGTTGGCACTTCTTAATTGTTTGTTTATTTATTTATTTATTTATTATGTTATTAATGATATCATTATTATTTTTTAGCATTGTCTACTATTTAATTGGTTCTGTGCCCTATTTTTACTACTTTATGTGCTTCATCTAGTATATTGAAACATACCATTTGTAAGTACATCATGATTTTGTTATATTATATTTGTTTGTCCTTTTTCATAATAAGTATGGCTATTTATATGTATTTATGCTTGTATATTGTGACGCCTTCCACCGCTCTCACCGCACTGCCCCTAGGGGTGGCACGGCAGATTGTCTCTGTTTGAGCACTTATAGTGATATTTAGTATAGACACTTGCCTAATGAGAGACGGTGGATCACCTCCTTAATTGTAGTTGTGGTTTGCTTTTATTAGCAGTCCGAATAGAAGGAGCACAGGACAATTTATAACATAAATTGCTTTTATTTTTATTTTCTGTAAGGAAAATCATTCGTGGCAAAATTCCAGAAAGGGAAAACACATTCAACCAAAGTATAGGATTCTTCTCCAAAATGTGCAAGGTGAATTTCTTCCATAAACTTCTCAACCTTGATAGCAGTATTTTCTAGTATTTACAAACGCAGTAGAAACATCTTTGTGTATTACTCACAAACTTTGGCAATACGGAAAGCTTCACTTTCCTTGCTGACTTCAAGTTTAAAACATCACTCAGAGTGCTACCTCTTAGCTTTTACCACTAGCTTTCTCAGCTGACGTTACAGCAGCAATAAAACTAGCTAGGCTTTCACATGAGGTTTCTCTTATCCACTTGTCTGCTTTCCAAGCATACAATGATATCTGAACTCCTGACGTCTTCTTACTTGTTTCATACAGCATAAAAGAAAGCTTTATACATTAGACACACACAAACTGCAATCCATCGATTCAGCAGAGGACATTGATTTATCAGAGAGACAGTCCACGTCCATTTCCGTTGTGGAATTGTATGGCTCTGAACTTGGGGTAATCTCTGGTTTAACCTGTTGTATGTTCTTCAGAAGCTTACAAAGGTTTCTCCACTTTAGCTCACGGTTCCCCTCTGTAACTGGGTTTGAACCTTTTGCTTTTCTCCCCCTTAATAGTTTCTCATCAGGAAATGCAAAAGCTTCTTGACTAGCAGTAACTCTCCTCCTAACAGGCTTTCTATAATATCTGTGTGGAGGTTCCAGACTAGAACTGCTATATTCTGATTCAGAGGTAAAATCCAGGCTTCTCTGCCGGTTCTTTCTATGCCCACACCCTTTGCACTTGCCTTGTAAGTAGTGGTCAGTCCTTCTGGGCTTAGCAGAATTAACAGCTTTTAAATCCTGCTTCCTTCCTTGGTTTACTGGCCTTTTCCTCTGGCTCCTAGCCTGCAACCGGTCCTGCCTTTGAACAGACCTTCTTTGCAGTCTTTCTGGTGTAAAAGCACATACCGTTTGATCAGTACCTGATTCCTCCTCCCACTCAGCTGATTCTTCAAAGAAACTTTGTCCTCGGGGCTTTGCTAGTTTCCCTTTAGCATTGCAATTTCCTTTGCACCGTCCTGTGCCTAGTCCTCGTGTGTGTGAAGCTCTGGAATCAACTCCCAGCTGATTCTCTAGCTCCTGTTCATCTCTCCCCTCACCTCACTTCCTGTGTGACGCAGCTTATATGTTCTGTGAACTGTTTGCTTCTCTGACCCCACCCTCTCTCTGCTTGCAGCTGTCCTAGAGGTTGGGTGTGGCTTCAAGCTAACCCTGCTTCTATGTGCCTTAGTTTCATTCTCTCTGTGGGAAATGTGCTTCTGTGATCCCATCCCCCGCTTGTGGGAACAAATCTCAGAGTTTTTTCTACTTTTAAAGGGCTCTGCAGCCTTCACATCATCACATATCCCCCACCTTAAGCAATTGCCAGCTGGCGCACCCATGCGCGCACAGCTGGAAATCCCAACTAATGCTCTTGGGTTATTGTCCGGTCCTACAGCTACTCTATCAATATGCTCCTGCACCGGACGCAAGCTGTCGATGTAGTATGCATGGTACTTCCCCTTCCCTGTCTCCAAGAAATAGTGTAGAGGACCTATCTGTTTTAATACTTTATAAGGGCCTTTCGTGGCAGTTCCAAACTTGGAGCTGGCCTTGGTAATTACTAATACCTCATCCCCCATACGTAAGAAATGCGGTCGGGCTCGTCGGGCATAATAAGCCTTCTGACGGGCATGACCATCTTCCTTGGCTAATCTAGGTACCAGTTCGGCTATAACTGGCCTTAGGGGTGCCCTCGGTGGACGACTTGCTGCGCCCCCCTGACAAACCGGGCAAGACGCACAATATCTCGCCGTTTCCGTATATACCCCTGGCCAATAGAACCTAGCCAATACGTGCTCTAGGGTGTCTTGCGCCCCTTTATGCACTCTTCCCGCGTATCCATGTGCTATCCCTAACACCATGCTCCTAAGAGCTTGAGGTATCACTAATTGTTTCTTTGTGCCCCCTAGGCGGATATCTGTACTTTCCCTGTACAAGATATTGTCCTCTAATAGAAATCTTGGTAGGGTCTCCGATCCATTCGTAGCGTACTCATACGCTCGACGGAGAGCAGGATCGGCCCTCTGTTCTGCAAGGAATGAGGAAAATTTTTCCTTTAATTCGGCAGGAACCCAGGGTAGTTCCTGTCCTGTCATTATTTTAACCCTATTTTGTGCCCGGGTCCTCCTCTCCCTTCTCCTTTCAGGTTTCCCTTTCCTAGGAGTGTCTTTGGCCTGAGTAAGCAGGTCTTCCTGGAAGGATGTTCCTGGCACTGGGTCTACTTGTGAACCAATTTCTTCTCCTAAGGGCTTATCCCCTGTACGGGTAGTGATCATACCCATTCTTTCGGCTAGTCCGGGGTCAACTACCTTGCCTACCTTGGGTAAGGTCTTCTCCCTGACTGTGGTATTCATAATAGCCCTATTCTTAGCTAGCATGGGGTCAGCTACCTTGCCTACCTTGGGCAGGGTCTTCTCCTCAGCTAAATCAATTTGGGGAAAGGTAGCGGATGGGTAGTTTTCCACCTGCAACTCCTTAGCCAAACCTTTCCGAAATTGTGGCCAATCTCGGCCTAAGACTACTTCGTGTGGAAGCCTTGGTACAATGGCCACTTGCATTTGTTTCTTGAGACCCACTCCCTCTATAACCACCGGGTGTATAGGGTAGGTAGAGGCTGCGCCATGGACGCACCGGATCCGAATATGATCCCCAGAGCTTGGCAGCGAGGGTTTTTCTTTTGCCTCTATCTGTTGCCAGAGCTTCCGGGAGATCATAGACTGATTCGCCCCTGAATCTAAGAGTGCCTCAGTTGGTATTCCTTCTACCTCCACCCTCAGTAGGAATCCCTCCCCTGTATCTCGGTGCTGGGTAGTGATTAAAGCCTTCCTGGCCTTACAGTCCCTTTTCACGTGCCCCACTTCTCCACACGAAAAACACTTTCTTAACACATTTCTCTTATACAGTTTCACATTACTATCTGCAAATTCATCCAGCTTAGCTTTCCTTTCTAGTAACTCCACTTTGTTTTTAAAAATGCCTTCTTTCTCCAGGCTCAACTTATTGGCCTCCAGAAAGCGGTCTGTTAAAGCAATTGCTTCTTGCGTGTTTTTACAGCTTTGGAGTACTAGAAAGGTATGCACGCTGCTCGGTACTGCTTCCATGAACTGTTCAAGAATTATTGTGTCTAAGATAGCCTCTATATCTCTACCTTCAGGCATCAACCATTTATAAGCCAAATTCTTTACGCGGTAATATAACGCCTGAGGTGTGTCCTCCTCTGACCTCAATTTACATGACCGTAGCTGCCTACGGTAGACCGCTGGATTTAGACCCAAACGATCCTTTACCGCTTGTTTTACATCTTCATAGCTTGTAACTAAACTAGCAGGCATGGCACGGTAAGCTGCTAAGGCTTCGCCTGTAAGCGAGGCAGCAAATCTTAGCGCCCACTGTTCTTTAGGCCATTTTGCTAGAATAGCTATACGCTCAAAAGACTCAATGTAGTCGTCTACATCGTCATCCTTTGTTAGACGACCTCCCGCAAAAATCCCAGTCCCTGACCAGTCCCAGTCCCGACAATCTGCCCTTGCACCTGGCATAGTCCTGGCAGCATCGTCCTTTTTCCCTTGGGCCTCAAGCCAACTGGACATTGCTTGTATCACTGGTGCTTGTTGTGATTGGAACAGCGCCTTCGCCTGTTCCAGGCTCCTCGTGGACAACTCTTGATGTTGGGCTATCTGATCAGCCGCCCAGTCCAAGATGTCTCTAGACTCCATCTTCTTTCCTGAAAAAAAAAACAGAAACAAAGCACCAAGTGCGGAACCTTCCACTTCACCCTTGTCTTGGTGATTATCCCAACAGCCACCCTCTTACACCAGTGCTTATCCGGTCCAACCCTCCAGCCTACGGGTTACCTTATACTGGTGCAGAGTCTCACTTCATCAACTCCGTTGCCCTGGACTCGGGTTCCAGTGGTCACTCCGGCTTTCCTTCCGCTCCGCAGACCTTGGAAGTTGATACAGCTGCTCTAGGATTCTCTTTCCTGTGTTTGTAGATGACCTCTCCGTTGTCACGTGACTCCAAACGAAAAATCCAACACACTACGCCACCTGTGACGCCTTCCACCGCTCTCACCGCACTGCCCCTAGGGGTGGCACGGCAGATTGTCTCTGTTTGAGCACTTATAGTGATATTTAGTATAGACACTTGCCTAATGAGAGACGGTGGATCACCTCCTTAATTGTAGTTGTGGTTTGCTTTTATTAGCAGTCCGAATAGAAGGAGCACAGGACAATTTATAACATAAATTGCTTTTATTTTTATTTTCTGTAAGGAAAATCATTCGTGGCAAAATTCCAGAAAGGGAAAACACATTCAACCAAAGTATAGGATTCTTCTCCAAAATGTGCAAGGTGAATTTCTTCCATAAACTTCTCAACCTTGATAGCAGTATTTTCTAGTATTTACAAACGCAGTAGAAACATCTTTGTGTATTACTCACAAACTTTGGCAATACGGAAAGCTTCACTTTCCTTGCTGACTTCAAGTTTAAAACATCACTCAGAGTGCTACCTCTTAGCTTTTACCACTAGCTTTCTCAGCTGACGTTACAGCAGCAATAAAACTAGCTAGGCTTTCACATGAGGTTTCTCTTATCCACTTGTCTGCTTTCCAAGCATACAATGATATCTGAACTCCTGACGTCTTCTTACTTGTTTCATACAGCATAAAAGAAAGCTTTATACATTAGACACACACAAACTGCAATCCATCGATTCAGCAGAGGACATTGATTTATCAGAGAGACAGTCCACGTCCATTTCCGTTGGGGAATTGTATGGCTCTGAACTTGGGGTAATCTCTGGTTTAACCTGTTGTATGTTCTTCAGAAGCTTACAAAGGTTTCTCCACTTTAGCTCACGGTTCCCCTCTGTAACTGGGTTTGAACCTTTTGCTTTTCTCCCCCTTAATAGTTTCTCATCAGGAAATGCAAAAGCTTCTTGACTAGCAGTAACTCTCCTCCTAACAGGCTTTCTATAATATCTGTGTGGAGGTTCCAGACTAGAACTGCTATATTCTGATTCAGAGGTAAAATCCAGGCTTCTCTGCCGGTTCTTTCTATGCCCACACCCTTTGCACTTGCCTTGTAAGTAGTGGTCAGTCCTTCTGGGCTTAGCAGAATTAACAGCTTTTAAATCCTGCTTCCTTCCTTGGTTTACTGGCCTTTTCCTCTGGCTCCTAGCCTGCAACCGGTCCTGCCTTTGAACAGACCTTCTTTGCAGTCTTTCTGGTGTAAAAGCACATACCGTTTGATCAGTACCTGATTCCTCCTCCCACTCAGCTGATTCTTCAAAGAAACTTTGTCCTCGGGGCTTTGCTAGTTTCCCTTTAGCATTGCAATTTCCTTTGCACCGTCCTGTGCCTAGTCCTCGTGTGTGTGAAGCTCTGGAATCAACTCCCAGCTGATTCTCTAGCTCCTGTTCATCTCTCCCCTCACTTCCTGTGTGACGCAGCTTATATGTTCTGTGAACTGTTTGCTTCTCTGACCCCACCCTCTCTCTGCTTGCAGCTGTCCTAGAGGTTGGGTGTGGCTTCAAGCTAACCCTGCTTCTATGTGCCTTAGTTTCATTCTCTCTGTGGGAAATGTGCTTCTGTGATCCCATCCCCCGCTTGTGGGAACAAATCTCAGAGTTTTTTCTACTTTTAAAGGGCTCTGCAGCCTTCACATCATCACAATATTCACTTTTATTGTTTTACTATTTCATGTTTTTTAACTTTATGTTTTTATAATTCATATTCTACTTTGTTTTATACAATGTATTATCATTTTACTATATTATTTTGTTGTCCTCTAGCACCCCCTCATGAAGGCAATTGCCGAAACTCGTTGGGGTTATCAACTTTAATAAAGCGCATGTACCTTTATACCTGCTCGCTTTTTGTGTTTTCTGAGAGATTTTTGCGAGCAGTTGCTCCTGTTGTGTTTTCTATGATAGAGGTTTGCTGACCATGCCTCCAATGTATGTCAGTCTGTCTTATGCAGAGTCAATGTGGATATCTGGAAAACCTAACTAGCTGGGGTCCTGCTGGAAGACCCATGACCTTCAATACAGACCTAGCTTTCTGACACTAGGTAGCACATTGCGCTCCAACAGACCTTGGTAGTCCTCTCTTAATGATTCCTTTCATATATTGCAGCCCTCCAATTCATGAGGCAGCAAAAAATTCCAACTACACCATCTTTAACTGTGGGAAGGATATTCTTGATCATTTGAACCTCTTTTCTTATGCTGTAAATGTATGGCTGGTCTGCATTGGCAAAGAGCTGACATATCTATCTGCAGCACTGTGTATGTCTTGTAGGCTTGGCTGCTACAGTAGCACTATATAAATGATTAATGGTAGTAGTAGTAATTTGATTAAATCTCTCCTAAGAACATTTTCCCATAAGGACTGGGTTTCTCAGCATGGGTTTTGGCAATGATCAGATGTGCTTTCTTATGTGTGTCTTTGAGCAGTGGGGTCCTCCTTGGCCTGTGCAGTGTGCAGTGTAAGGTGCAGGTTGAAACCACCACTCCCAATTGACCCAGGTCAGCCTTGAGCTCCTTGGATGTTGTATGTGCTATTTTTCCCACATTTCACACTAGCCTTAGAGGATTTTATGGATTAATTTTCCTCTTCCCATCACATTCTGGGAGATTCCTGTCAATTCCATTGTCAGAAATCTTCTTGAAAACATAGGAAACTGTAGACACAGGAATGACAAGGTCTGTCAAGATGGCCTTGTACCCTTTTGAACTGTCATGTTTGCTGATAAAGGCTTTTGTGACAGTGTCAGGCATCTCTCTTGTCATTACCATTGGTAAAATGGAACTTGGAGTGAATGTGGCCATTTTTAACATTACAGCCATCATTCATTGGTTGATTGGCATTATGTGGTTGCAGACCATTGATCAGAGTAGCATGAACTTTTACTGGAGTGAGAATGAGGTCATTCTGTTCCATCAGATTTTCTGTATCTCTAAGGGTGCCAATAATCATGTCCTGCCAATATCCAGTTCTCAAAAAATTTCACACAATGCTCTTTACATTCTTATCTTGAGGTTGCAGATTGCACTTTGACGTACCATTGTGATATGTGCCTTATTCGTGTGGCTTTTTCTTGTTTTTGTTTTCATTTATTGAAAGTTAAGAGTGATAATAAATATAGTTCATGTTTTCTTATTCTGGCTCACATGTTTGTTTATTGTGGTCCTGCTCTATGCAAACTGTCAGTAATATGACATAACATAGATGTTACCCACATATGCACTAATTTCACACAGACCTCCAGGTGGGACATCAACATTCCTCTGAATAGATGGCTGAATATTTGTAGGTCCTATAGACTCTGTGATCCACATACATGCATGTTGAGATACTGCACTGGGAGGGAGTGACCCCTATTAGACCTGCCCTGCACATGTTGTGCCTATGTGGACTCCTGCACCAAACATATAGACACCATGTGCAGGCAGATAACCGATGTTATGGCCAGATTACCTTTTTCATGGCAGTGATTCATGTCCATAAGATGTCTTTTCATCAAAGTCAGACATGATGCCTGCATTGTACTTTGACACATATTTAGCACATGACCTTTCTGCACATGATAATGATCATCTGTAAAGGTTCCTCATATTGTGTCAGTGAACTGGCAATCCATGGCAAAGTGGTGCAGGAGAGTGGCCACAGCACCACCTTGCACAATGCATCATCACGGTACAGATGACCACAGGGCAGCATATTTCATATCACAAATAGGAGATGTGGTTTCATGTCCTCCTACATGACACTTCAGCAGTTGCCTTCCAATTGACTCTCATGGCATCATTCAGAGGGCATGTAAGCATTAGCCCTCCTCAATAACATGTGTTGTACACTGCTCTATGTGGACATTTAACATTGATATAGTGTATCTGGATTTTCAGAAAGCCTTTAACAACGTCCCTCATGAGAGACTCTTGGCAAAATTAAAAAGTCATTGGATAGGGGGAAGTGTACTACTGTGGATCAGGAACTGGTTAAAAGAATGCAAAAGGTAGGGCTAAATGGCCAATTTTCCAAATGGAGAAATGTGGAATACCCCAGGGATCTGTGCAGGGTCAGCTGCTTTTTAACATTCGTAACATTCGTAAATGACCTGGAAATGTGAATAACGAGTGAGGTAATTAAATTTGCAGATGACACAAAATTATTCAAAGTTCTTAAAACCCAAAAGGACCTTGATAAATTGAAGACTGGATGTTCAAATGGCAGTTGAAATTTAATGTGGACAAATGCAAAGTTAAGCACCCAGGAAAGAACAACCCAAACAATAGTTACAAGATGCAAGGTTCCACATTAGGAACCACCATGCAGAAAAAACATTAAGGTGTCATTGTGGATAACACGTTGAAACCCTCTGTCCAGTGTGCAGTGGCAGTCAAGAAAGCAAAAAGAATGCTAGGAATCATAAGGAAAGGAATGGAGAATAAAACAAAGGATATTATAATATCTCTGTATAGTTCCATGGTGCGACCACACCCTGAATATTGTGTGCAATTCTGGTCACCGTATCTTAAAAAGGATATAGTGTTATTAGAAAAGGTACAGAGAAGAGCCACCAAAATGGTTAAGGGGATGGAAGGATACTCCTAAGAAGAGAGGCTAAAAAGGTTAGGGCTCTTCAACCTGGAAAACAGACGGCTGAGGGGAGATATGATAGAGGTCTATAAATGTATTTATTTATTATTTATTTAAAAGGATTTATTTACTGCCTTCTTCTGTAATCAAGGCGGTGTACACAGCAACCAATCAAAGTATAATGACATTTGTGTGTGCATGCAGTGTTATACAGTGAATGTGTGTGTGTGTAAGTTGGCGTTGATTTGTGGTGGACTATTTACAGCGTGCGTTACTTTACAATGCTATGTACATGAGTTAGAAAGGGAAAGGGCTTGGTATAAAAAGGACATAGCGTTATTAGAAAAAGTACAGAGAAGAGCCACCAAATTGGTGAAGGGGATGGAAGGCTACTCCTATGAAGAGAGGCTAAAAAGGTTAGGGCTCTTTAGCCTGGAAAAGAGACGGCTGAGGGGAGATATGATAGAGGTCTATAAATTAATGAATGGAGTGGAACGGATAAACGTGGATCAATTGTTTACGCTATCAGAATATAGAAAGACTAGGGGACATGTAATGAAGCTACAGGGTAAACTATTTAAGACAAATAAGAGAAAATATTTTTCACTCAACGTGTAATCAAACTCTGGAATCTGTTACCGGAGGATGTAGTAAGGGCTGTTAGTATAGCTGGGTTTAAAAAAGGTTTGGACAAGTTCCTGGAGGAAAGGTCCATAAACCACTATTAAAAAGGGACCCAGGATATCAATGCTTGACCCGGTACAAGCATTATGGAACCTGTGTCTTTTGGGGATATTGCTAGGTACGTAGGACCTAGATTGGCCACTGTTGGAAACAGGATACTGGGCTTGATGGACCTCGGTCTGACCCAGTATGGCATGTCTTATGTTCTTATGTAGCCCGGGAACTGGCGGGCAGAACTATGTGATTTCACCGTAGTGAATGAATGAATGGAGTGTAAAGGGTAAAAGTAAATTGATTGTTTACGCCATCAAGACTAGAAGGCACACAATGAAACTACAGCGTAACCTATTTAAGACTAATAAAAGAAAACATTTTTTCACACAATGTGTAATCAAACTCTGGAATTCGTTACCGGAGAATGTAGTAAAAGCTGTTAATGTAGCTGAGTTTAAAAGGGGTTTGGACAAGTTCCTGGAGGAAAGTTCCATAAACCATTATTAAAGGGGACCCAGGAATCCACTGCTTGCCCCAAGCATTGTGAAACCTGTATGTCTTTTGGGGAAACTGCTAGGTACTTTTGACCTATATTGTGCACTGTTGGACACAGGATACTGAGCATGATGGACCTTGGTCTGACACAGTTTGGCATATTTTATAGTCTTGTGTTCCTATGTGCCATCTAGGCAGCTGCCTGGACCCCTCTGTGCACCAGCGGTCTCCACTGCATGACCCATGTACCACATCCTTTGCCCGCATTTGCACCATCAACATAGTGTCCTTTCATACTTGGGCACTATGCTGTTGCTGCTAATGGAGCACTACTATCACTTCGGCTCCCCTGTCTGTGCATCACATTGCAGATGTAAATTAGGCTCTCTCTCCTCAAAAAAACACCCTTTCCACCAGGTTTTGAATTGTGTTAGGGTTCCTGCCGTTAAGATGCCTGAGTTAAGGGACCAAGCCTTGTTCCCATCCATTCCCTGCCCATTGACCCCCCCACTCTCCACCCCGTGCATGCCTTCTCTCCACAACTTCCACATGGATCATGACTCACAGTCTTAGTCATTCCAGTTCCCAAAGGATCAATCATACGAGTCACATAATTAGCTATATTTTTACCTCGTCGGTAGGCTAACATTAATGGGCATTGAAAACAGGAATGTACATTTAAAATTCCCCAATATTTCTTCAAAAGTTTACTCACTTGTTCAGATAAATGCATATACGGCAATACGGCCACAATTGAAGTAACTGATCTATCTTGGCAATGATCTTCTTGCCAACATTCCGGGTGGCTAAATTGAGCCCGCTTATATGCTCTCTGAATCAAGTCCGAGGGATATCCACGAATTTACAGACACTCCCCCATATCTTTCGCATGCTGATGAAATTCTGACAGTGTTGAATAATCGACGAATTCGAATAAATTGACCTAATGGCAACCCCCTACGCAGAGGGGCTGGATGATGGCTATGGAATTTCAGCAACGTATTTCTCTGCACTGATTTTCAAAAGAGAGTGGTATGCAGTGTCTGTCCTTCCTTATACACTGTAAGATCCAAAAAATTCCATAGCCATCATCCAGCCCCACTGCATAGTACTACTGAGCAATAACTGTCGTACATCAGGTTTTGAAACAGAGTGGTATGTAGTGTCTGTCCTTCCTTATGCACTGTAAGATCCAAAAAATTCCATAGCTATCATCCAGCCCCGTACTCGTACTACTGAGTAATAACTGTCATACACCAGGTTTTACCAGATCCAGCTAGTGCTCCACACACACCCTCTCTTTCTGTCAAAGGTGGTCTTGGCTTTTCATCTCAATCAGTCCATTGTCCTTCTGAAGTTCTTTCCCCGAACTCGCGCCAATCGCGGAGAAGTGACATTACACATGCTGGATTGCAAGTATGCATTGGCATTCTACTTGGAGCTCATGAAGGTGCACCATTGATCCTCCCAGCTATTCATCTCCTTTGACCCCAATAGGCTGGGGGTTGCTGTTTCAAAGCATATGCTATCTCTCTGGCTGACAGACTGCATTGTCCTTGCTTACTAATACTACTACTACTACTACTGAGCAATAACTCATAGGATTGATCCTTTGGGAACTGGAATGACTAAGACTGGGAGTCATGATCCATGTGGAAGTTGTGATTTTTGCCAGACAACAATTTCTGGCTCGATATGGGAGGATTCATATTCACATATTACCTATTCAGCTCAGCATAAAACTAACTGTCGTTCATCTTTTGTGGTATATATGTTAGTATGCCCGTGTTCCCTGAAATACATAGGATGGACTACGAGACCTGTTAAACAATGGTTGTTGGAACTTAGATCCCGCCTTCATAATCAAGTGCTGTCGGCACCGATAGTGCCACATAGTGTGTTAAAAGGGCATTCTTTTCAAGACTATAGATGGCGTATCATTGATCAAGTGCCTCCTTTACAACATGGAGGGGATAGGATACAGCGTTTGCAAAATCTGGAGCAAATGTGGATATTCAAATTACACACGGTAGTTCCCCAGGATTTAAATATAGAAATCGATTGGTGGAGTTTGCTGTGATTCCTCTGGGTAACCCGATGTAACCATAGCAAGTGATTGGCTTAATCAGAGATCAATTTAGTATGCCAAAAGATGATTGGATCTGCTTTAAATGATGTCAGAGTGAGTTTCCCTATATGAAGCAAGTAAAAATGGCGATACCGTATTCAGCCAGAAAGCGAGCCTGATAAAGGATCGAGAGGACTCTGGGATTTGACACATGGCGCTACGTAGCTCATGCTGCTTATGCTGTTGAATTTAAAGCTGTTTTTAAGAAGGAAAAGAAATTTTTAATGGCATAAAGAGAGCAATGGAATGATATATGGTGCAAATCACGGGGCTGCACACGATGGTGAAGTCTGAGCGCAAGTAGCACATTACAGCCGATTGAAAGTGTTGGAGAATCTACATATACTGAGATAAATTGAAGTTAATTAAATCTATTTTAGAAGTTTAGAGGTGATCACAGGGTGTGAGTCTCCTTAGTTTTTCACTGTGATGGTGGAAAGTGAGTAGTATTTTTAGCTCATTAAAACAAATAAAAAGGACATGGTTGCTACAGGAAAGAAGATTCAAGGCACTAAGTCCAACAAAAAAATAGTTTTGATAATATATCTTCAGGGTGTAGAAGGGGAGTGTTTTTTGATATGGTGGATGATTAACTTCTCTTGGGTGATTTGTTAATTATTACGACAAGTTATGTTCGGCAAGTGTTGGAGAGAGATATCTTATTAGGTCTGTATGTTGCACTGCCTTGCTATGCTGCTAGTTCAACAGGGGCAAGCCATGATATATGAACACACACATTGTAAACCATGGGTGTACTAGCAGAATGATCAATGTTCCCATTTCCTGGCCTGTGCTTGTGGGGCAGTCATAGAATATTCTCCTATCTTGCAGACCAACAGAACTTATTTGGCTTCACATGTGGCTCAGAGGGTTATAACTGATTGAATCCTTACTTATGGAGAGGTCACGGGTTCATACTCAGATTATAGTTGTCATTTCTCAAGTGAGAGGGCAGGGTGGGCATTTTTCCTTTGACATGGGCTGTTATCATATTGCATACTATTCCTGCCTCAGTGGCATATTTTTCTCCCTACATACACTTATCCACTCGGTAGGATCCCAGGACCAGCCCATCCACTTGGAGAACTAGCTGAGTGTCCATGTCGAAAGATCATGGTGGACAGCATGCCTGCCAATCCCTCCCTCCCTGCCATTGTGGCAAAGCCATCGCTTCAGTGCTGCAGGCGGCCTTATTGCAGATGTACACATGCAGCTGGGCACACTTTGCCACTTCTGCCCTCTCCACTGGGGTATGTGGGCACACATACTGTTGCCTTAAACCTTAGTAGGGAGGGGTGACTATGTGCTCCGCTCCACCTGCTGCTGACATGTTTGCCATCCCACTGAGAGTGGCAATTGCAGCGTTTCACCAGACACATAGGACTGGGACATTTCATCTGCAGCAGACTGGGGCTGCTGCACCCGCCACTTCCACGTTCACACTATGCTGACATGGCAGCATGGTGGCAGTGGGGGTGGTGTGACTTCTTTTTGACTTCGGCAGCATGTTTGTGTGCTGCCACCATCACAGTGGTGTCATACCAGACATCACAGATATACGCCCTAGGCATCAGCATTGTCAGCTTAGTGGACCTGCCAGACCCACTGCAACACCCTCGTGCCACCTCCTTTGCCAATTTGGCACCAACAACATAGTGCCCTTTCTTCACAGGGCATCATGCTGTTGCTGCCAATGGAGCACTACTATCACTAATTTGGGTACTCTGGTGGGTGGGGCACATTGCATACATTGAACTTGGCTCTCTCCCCTCAGAAATAGTCCTTACTGGGAGTTTTCAGATGGCGTTAGGGTTCCCAGCTATGGGAGTTCTAACACATGGTAACACCGCCCAGCGCTAATGGAGCACATGCTATCCCTGCCCACTCTCCATCCCATTAACACCCACTCTCCGACTTCTTTCTCTTTATTGCTATGGGCCTGACTTCTACACATTAATCCAGCATTATCAATGCTTTCTGCAGTTTTAACCACTCATGGGCGCCAATAATGCCCATTAACGGCACCTTTGCTCCCTTACCGCCCTTTAGTAAACATACCCTATAGGGTAAGATTCCTCAAGATATATTATTTATTTATTTATTATAATCTTTTATATACCGCGCTATTTGGTATCAGCGCGGTTTACACGAAACAAAATTACCAGAATAACAAGCTATTCTGTGTTTACAGAGAACAGGTATACAAACTTGGATAACAAAGGGGAACTATTTACAAATATTATTTACATTCAGGCGTCATGACAATGTTCAGTAGTCCTAGATAACGTACCAAGAAAGTTGATAATGCTATCTGATGATGGTAGTGTATCTACTTTTGTTGGTGGCTTTGGCTTGGTGTATTACTGGGCGGGTAGTATATGAGGAATAGGTGATATTTGAGTGCTTTCCTGAACTGGATTAGGTCAGTGATTGCACGAATGTTCGATGGTAATGCATTCCAGCATCTTGGGGCGCAAAATCTGAATGCCCTGTTTGCTGTTGACTGGGTGCATTTTGTTAATGCTTTCGGAATTGTTAGAGTGTTTATTGCTGTCAGTCTTCTGGATCTGTTAGGTGGAATGGGGTGAATGAGCTCTGCTAATGAGGAAGATGAAAGTCCGTTGATGGTTTTGAAGGTAAGGAGTAATGTCTTGAACACGAGCCTTCCATGTATGGGGAGCCAGTGGAGCTGCTTCAAGATAGGTGTCACATGCTCGTTTCTTGAGGCTCCATAAAGGACCCTCGCTGCAGCATTCATGACGAGTTGTAGAGAGTTAATGGTAGACTGCGGAAGGCCTTGTAGGACGGCATTGGCATAGTCAAAATGCGGTAGAATTAATGCCTGGTATACTGTCCGGAAATCTTCTGGATCTAGTAAGGAGCGCAAATGCCTGAGAGTCCGGGTCTTGAAATAGACTGCTCTTACTATGTTCCCAACGTGCTCCTTCATATCAAGGTGTTGATCTAACGTAACCCTCAGGAATCGTATTGCAGATTTTGTTTGAAGTTCCGCTTCTTTAACTCTTACATGTGGTTTTGGGGTGAAGTTGTGGTTCGTCGTGATAAATAGCACCTCCGTCTTCTTGTGTTGAATGCGGAGGTTTTGGGATTGGAGCCATTCGGAGACTGCATCGAAACATTCTGTCAGAGGGGAGAGGTTCAAAAGTTCTGTAGAGAACGGCATGTAGAACAGGATATGGTCTGCATATACCAGGTAGTCCACATTGAAAGATCTGATGATATTGCAGATGGGCTGTATGTATATGTTGAAAAAGAGTGATGATAGTGAGGAACCTTGCGGGACTCCCTAGCTTTGGAGGAAAGGTTCTGATGATGCTGCTCCAGATTTTACGTGTTGCCATCTTCCAGCCAGGTATGATTTGCACCATTCCAGAGCATTGCCGCAGATGCCCTTCTCTTTTAGCCAGCCCAGGAGAAGCTCATGACTCACTGAGTCGAAAGCTGCAGCAATGTCTAGGAAGATAAGCACAAACCCTTGACGGATGTTTTCGATACCCGAGATTATATTACTGAAGAGGGTTGTAAGGAGGGTTTCTACGCCATGAGACTCCCTGAATCCATGTTGGCAGTGGTCTAGAGGGGCGGCGGAGTCTATGTGATCTTGTATTTGTCTCTGTACCTCTTTCTCAATTATCTTGGCCAGGAGAGGTATACTGGCTATAGGTCTATAAGAGTCAACCTTCTGGGGGTTTAACTTGGTGCTTTTCAACAGAGGTCTAATGGAAGTATGTTTGAGGGCTGAGGGGAACAAACCAGTTGTGAAAGATAGGTTCAAAAGTCTTGTTATGAAGGGACTGAACTCATTGCGTAGCTCCTTTATCCAAAAGGCTGGGCAGGGGTCAGTTTGCGCTGTGGTGGTATTGAGAGACATGATGGTGTCCTCGACGTATTTCCTGGATGGAGTGGAGAACATAGACAAGGACATTGGGCAGGTTGACTCCTGTGAAGTGACCTCTGAGACCTTACCCGTCTGGAGTAGTTTTGACTGAAGGTAGTCGGCAAATTCTTGTGGGTGGATCTCATCTTGCTGCTCTGGGGATGGTTCCTTCGATATGATAAGATGTGAAAAGGATTCTGAGCCCTGCAGATAGCTTGTAATCCTTGGTCAGATTGTTCTTGGCCCATCTGAAGATGAGGAGGAGCATGCCTTCTTGACCTTGGCAGAAAGTTCTGTATAGTCCGGAGAAACCTAATGCATCAGTCCTTTAGCTGAAGGAAAGTCCCAAAGACATTGGATGATGGCAGAGAGAATTCTACAGTTCATAAAGGAGTGAATGTCAGGGTATTACACAAAAATTTCAACAAAAAGACAATGGTTAAATATGTGCCTATAAAAAAAATAGATTGTCAACAAAAATTTGACAATAAAACAAAATATTCATGAGTGGTAACCCCCTTTGACCTTTGTCTTATTCCTCTTCATTCCAGAGCTGCATTAGCTAATTAATTAAATGATTAATTAATCTGCAAACATTTATTAGTCACCTAGCTGAAAACCCCCACCCAAAGGGTTTCCAGCTAGGTGTTGGAGAAGCCCCGTGGTTCAAGAAGCCTCAGCTGCCCCACAGTTCTATTGTGGTTGAGTCAGTCTAGAAGAAGGCTAAGCGTGCTAAAATACACTCCTCGATGCCACCCATACAGGAGGCACAGACCCTGGACTCCTTTGGGAGAAAGTGTTTCCAGGGCTCCAGTCTCATAGCCTGGATCCTGGCCTACCACACTTACATGGCCATGTTCTTCAGGGATATCATGCTTGATACAGAGGACTTTGCTCCTCTCATACCCAAGGATCATTGCGAGTCCTTTCAAACTCTTGTAGCTCATGGCAAAGATTACTCAAAGCTTATGGTCCGGGGCACCTACAATGCCTTTGAGTCTGCTGGTAGGGTGGCAGCTGTGGGAATTGCTGCACAGCAGATAGCCTGGCTTCAGTCCTCTGACCTGGAGTGGTGGGTCCAGGACGAGATCGCCAACATCCCCTGTTGGGGTGAGAAACTCTTTGGCAAACTCATGGAGGAAAATGCCAAGGAGCTGGAGAAGGAGCAGGTCACCCTCACCAGACTCTCAAGAAAGACTGTGGATCCCATGTGGAAGAAACAACAGGCCAAGTAGACTTTCTTCCCATGCTTGTGTTGGTATGTTTCATCACAGTTGCAGATACAGCCCAAGGCCCAGACTCCCCACTCGCAGCGGAGGGAGAAAATCCAAAGGCTCCCCATCGCAAGCCAGGTGCAGGGTTTTTATGGGGCAGGAGTATAGCCAGTCAACCATTGCAATCCGAGGTCCCCCCACAAGCAGGGGGGGGGGGGGAGGCTCATCTACTTTGCCTATCGATGGTTTCTGGTTACCTCAAATACCTGGGTGCTACGGATTGTCCACAATAGCTATCGACTGTATTTCATCCAGCTGCCATCTTCTTACAATCCCGGAGAGTACCTCATGGACCCCGTGCACCAGGGCCTGCTGCAGACCGAGGTCGTGGCCTTGCTGGCTGACTTTGCCATCAAACCGGTTCCTCCAGCCCAAATCTGGCAGAGCTTCTACTTCAGGTACTTCCTGGTCCACAAAAAGACCAGCAGGTTCCACCTCATTCTAGATCTGCACAACATCAACTGGTGCACGAAAAGTTCAAGATGGTCTCGTTGGGGATGCTGCTCCTGTTTCTTCCCCAAGACAACTGGCTATGCTCCTTGGATCTGAAGGATGCATACGCACACATTCTGATCCACCCTGCATCACAGACAGTACCTTCAATTTGTGCTCGAGGGCCAGCACTACCAGTGCTGGGTGCTTTCCTTAGTGTTGGCCACAGCCCCCAGGGTCTTCACAAAGTGTCTGGCAGCCATGGCTGCTTTTCTCCAGTCCCTGGGGGTCTTTGTCTTCCTCACCTTGATGACTGTCCCATGCCCAAGTATCCAGTGTATGACAGTCCACTGAGCTCTCCATTCAGGTTCTAGAAGAGCTTGACTTCAGGATAAACTATCCAAAGTCCCATCTCTAGCCATGCAGCAACTGGAGTTCATTGGAGTCCTCCTCAATACCTCTCAGGTGAGAGCATTTCTGCTAGCTGACTACCTGCAGCATTCCATCAAAATGGTGGATGCCTTGCCATGCCAGCACTACACTACGACTAGTAGGCTACTGTGAGCCCTCAGTCACATAGCGGCCAAGGTGCATGTCACCCCCAGGCCTGACTCTGCATGTGGCAAGCTCAGTGGACTGTGTGAACACAATGGCAACAAGTCTCAGGCCTCCAGTGGGACAGCGTGGTGTCACTGTGCCTCTCGTGCAATCTCTGGAGTGGTGGCTCATACCCAAAAACTTGCATCGAGGCCTCCTGTTCCAACCTGCAGCACCCTGCAGACTATTCATGATGGATGCCTCCAAGCACAGATGGGGTGCATACCTGGATGGTCTCCGCACCCAGGGCCTATGGTTTGAGAGCAAGAGTCTCCATCAGAACAACTTCCTCAAGCTCCAGGTCATTGCAAATGCTCTCTGTGCCTTCTTAGCACATCTAGCAAATCAGGTGGTCCTGGTCAAGACAAATAACCAAGTGGTCATGTTCTATGTGAACAAGCAGGGGGGCACGGGCTCGTGTTGCGAGGTTATTCACCTCTGAAAGATTGCCCTGCTCCATGGCATGGACCTCAGGGTGATGTATCTGTCCGGCGAGAGCAATGGCCTAGTGGATCACCTCAGTACTTCAGCCACACAAGTGGACCCTCAGGAGGATCATGGTAGAGTGGATCTTCAGGGAATGAGGCACCCCCAAAGTGTACCTCTTTGCTACGGTGCAGAAGGCTCTGGTGAGCTTGGTTCTGCTCTTGGAAGCTGGCCAACAGCTGCCTGGCCTCAGATGCCTTTCTGCTACACTGGGGGGTTGGCCTGCTCTATGCCTACCCCCGATACTGCTCATCATGAAGACATTTCTGAAACTCCAGGCTGAGGGGAGATCCCTGATTTTTATCACTCCCTACTGGCCCTGGTAACTGTGGTTCCTGTTACTGCTACAACTTTCACAAAGGGAACCTCTCTGCCTGGGCTCTGACCTGGATCTGATTTATCTGGAGAGTGGCTCCTTGTTGCACCCCAATGTCCACACCCAATGTCGACATAATGTCGAATAATCGACATAATGTCGAATAATCGACAACACAATAATGTCGACAATAATGTCGACATAATGTCGACATAATGTCGAATAATCGACAACACCAAGAATGGAATCATAATGATCTTCATCGACATCTCCTCAGCCTTCGACACAGTGGACCACAACACCCTCCTGGAAAGACTAAAGAACACCGGTATACACGGTATCACATTAAAATGGTTCCACTCGTACCTAACCGAAAGACAGCTACAGGTCAAATCGGGACACAACACCTCCCGACCCATAATCGTCCGACAAGGAGTACCTCAAGGATCCGCACTCTCAGCACTCCTATTTAACATCTACATACAACCAATATGCAACATCATGAAAAAGAACAACATTCAATACACAATATATGCAGACGACATAATGATATACACCCCGATATCAATCGACAACCCGGACTTCTCTAAGATAACAGACTGCCTCACCCAAATGGAGAGTTGGTGTCAAAACAACAACCTAGCAATAAACTACAACAAGACCGAAGCCTTAATCATCACCCGGAACCAAAGCTTCATACACCCACCAAATTTAAAGATACAAAGCACCACTATACCAATAAGATCAGAAGTGAGATACCTCGGAGTTACTCTGGACAATAAACTCAATCTCAAACCACACATAGACAAAACAATCCAAAAAGCCTACTACAAGATGCGAATCATCAGGAGACTGAAGCCGCTCCTCGCCCCGGAACACTTCCGTACCGTCTGTCAAGCACTGATAACCCCACTACTGGACTTCTGCAATCCGATATACCTTGGACTACCAAAACAAGCCCTCAAGCCTCTACAACTAGCACAAAACACTGCTGCACGAATCATATCAGGAACTGCAAGACAGGAGCACATCACACCCACCTTAAAGGACTTACACTGGCTTCCAATCGGTGCACGCATCAAATACAAAACTATCATAAACCTATTCAAGATAAAAACACCACACATCAGCCAACAGCCTACACACCCTCATACAATCAGACACCAGTACGCGTCCCAGAAGAAAACAAACCCACAACCGAGTCAGCACCCCAAGTGAATACAAACACACACGCAAGGACACAACAGACAGAGCACTCTCAATGGCCGCTCCAACAATATGGAACAAACTCCCGGACGAATTGAGGGCCGCTACAGACCTCAAAGACTTTAGAAAACAGCTGAAAACCATGCTGTTCATAGAACACTATGGACACATCACATAACTTCAGAGAATGAATAACAGCACATGATTCCGCCTAACCAATGTATGTATAGAATATGTTTTTGCACCACTGTATATAGCCCACTCTGTACATAGCTCATACCAATCTAGTACACAACACAACACACACTCAATTTCCCCCCCACTGCATGTATAACACACTCACTTGACCTGATTGTTTGCTGTGATACCACCTTGATTATTAAGATAAGGCGGTTTAGAAATACTGTTAAATAAATAAATAAATAAATGTCTGCTTATGGCGTGGATGCTGAATGGGTAGCCTTCGCAGAGTTCACTCTTCCCGAGGGCATTACTGAGATCTCCCTGACATTCAAATGGTGGCGTTTTGCCATCTGGTGTACTGGACCCCTTCATCTGTCCCATGGATCAGTTGTTGGAGTATCTTCTGCACCTCTCTGATTCTGGACTCAAGTCCAACTCAGAGCGTTCCTTTATAACTGTAGGAGGAAGCCCATGTGTGTGAGAGAAAACTGCAGCCAATCTGAGCATTTTTCAAATCATTTAGAATCCCTTCAGCAAAGGCTTCAACGATCCTGTGAGCAGTGAGTGAGAATCAGCTGTGCCTACTTAGTTGGGAACTGTGTGTGAGAGAAAACTGCAGCCAATCTGAGCACTTTTCAAATCATTTAGAATCCCTTCAGCAAAGGCTTTAACGATCCTGTGAGCAGTGAGTGAGAATCAGCTGTGCCTACTTAGTTGGGAACTGTGTGTGAGAGAAAACTGCAGCCAATCTGAGCATTTTTCAAATCATTTAGAATCCCTTCAGCAAAGGCTTCAACGATCCTGTGAGCGGTGAGTGAGAATCAGCTGTGCCTACTTAGTTGGGAACTGTGTGTGAGAGAAAACTGCAGCCAATCTGAGCACTTTTCAAATCATTTAGAATCCCTTCAGCAAAGGCTTCAACGATCCTGTGAGCAGTGAGTGAGAATCAGTTGTGCCTACTTAGTTGGGAACTGTGTGTGAGAGAAAACTGCAGCCAATCTGAGCATTTTTCAAATCATTTAGAATCCCTTCAGCAAAGGCTTCAACGATCCTGTGAGCAGTGAGTGAGAATCAGCTGTGCCTACTTAGTTGGGAACTGTGTGTGAGAGAAAACTGCAGCCAATCTGAGCACTTTTCAAATCATTTAGAATCCCTTCAGCAAAGGCTTCAACGATCCTGTGAGCAGTGAGTGAGAATCAGCTGTGCCTACTTAGTTGGGAACTGTGTGTGAGAGAAAACTGCAGCCAATCTGAGCATTTTTCAAATCATTTAGAATCCCTTCAGCAAAGGCTTCAACGATCCTGTGAGCAGTGAGTGAGAATCAGCTGTGCCTACTTAGTTGGGAACTGTGTGTGAGAGAAAACTGCAGCCAATCTGAGCACTTTTCAAATCATTTAGAATCCCTTCAGCAAAGGCTTCAACGATCCTGTGAGCAGTGAGTGAGAATCAGTTGTGCCTACTTAGTTGGGAACTGTGTGTGAGAGAAAACTGCAGCCAATCTGAGCATTTTTCAAATCATTTAGAATCCCTTCAGCAAAGGCTTCAACGATCCTGTGAGCAGTGAGTGAGAATCAGCTGTGCCTACTTAGTTGGGAACTGTGTGTGAGAGAAAACTGCAGCCAATCTGAGCACTTTTCAAATCATTTAGAATCCCTTCAGCAAAGGCTTCAACGATCCTGTGAGCAGTGAGTGAGAATCAGCTGTGCCTACTTAGTTGGGAACTGTGTGTGAGAGAAAACTGCAGCCAATCTGAGCATTTTTCAAATCATTTAGAATCCCTTCAGCAAAGGCTTCAACGATCCTGTGAGCAGTGAGTGAGAATCAGCTGTGCCTACTTAGTTGGGAACTGTGTGTGAGAGAAAACTGCAGCCAATCTGAGCACTTTTCAAATCATTTAGAATCCCTTCAGCAATGGCGCGCCCGTGCCTTGCGGGCCCGCGCCTGAGGGCCTCGCAAGAGGGCCCTTTGGCGTGGCCCTTAGGCGGTGGACCGTGCGGGACCCACTATCTGCTGCTATATGCTTATTCTATATGCTCATTCTGTTCAGCGATATGCTGTTTGTAGTTAATGTAAGGTAATGTAATGTAAGTTATGTACTGTGTTCCCTGTTTGTACTCCTAGTGTTTTGTTGTGATGTAATGATAATGCAATGTATGTTTCCCTCACCTTTGTTTAACTCTGTGCTGTATTAACCGCTTTGATTGAAGGAAAAGGCGGGATACAAAACATGTTAAATAAATAAATAAATAAATGTTGGCTCACCCTTTGGTGGGCTGTTTCATGTGGGGCTTGCTTCTTTTGAAGCCTCCGGTCAAGCTCCTTCCCGCTGCTTGGGATCTGAATGTGGTCCTCAACTATCCTATGCCGGCTCCTTTCAAGCTGCTGGATGCATGCCTGCTGAAGTTGTTAACCTGGAAAGTCCTCTTCCTGGTGGCTGTCACATTGATCTGGCATGTTAGTGAGCTCGAAGTACTGGTCGCGTATCCTCTGTACACCAGGTTTTACCAGAACCAGCTGGTTCTCCACACACACCCTCTCTTTCTGTCAAAGGTGGTCTTGGCTTTTCATCTCAATCAGTCCATTGTCCTTCTGAAGTTCTTTCCCTGAACTCATGCCAATCGCGGTGAGGTAGCGTTACACATGCTGGATTGCAAGTATGCATTGGCATTCTACTTGGAGCTCACGAAGGCGCACCATTGATCCTCAAAGCTATTCATCTCCTTTGACCCCAATAGACTGGGGTTGCTGTTCAAAGCATATGCTATGCCTCTGGCTCACAGACTGCATTGTCCTTGTTTACTACTACTACTACTACTGAGCATTTGTGTAGTGCTACAAGACATATGCAGCGCTGCACATACACATGTAAATGTCATCCCTTCTCATCTGAGCTTACAATGCATACTCCTTGGCTGGTCTGAGCCTGGAGAGTCATGTCATGACTTCCAAAGTCCGTGCAATGGCTACATTAGTAGCCAAACTCTGTTCTATTTCCACAAAGAAAATCTGTCAAGTCGTGATATGGTCTTCAGTTCATATCTTCACAGCCTATTACTGTCTGGATGGGGATTCCTGATGGGACAGTGCTTTTGGCCAGGCTGTGTTCTGGCATCTCTTTGGGTCTTAGAGTCAACTCCTATCCACCAGCCCTTCTATTTGTCCAGGCTATCTGCTCAAAATCCCCTCAGCTGAATGTCTGTTGAGGATACTGAATCAGATGAGTCCCTTAGCAGGACTACCTCTTTGGTCTTTCTGACTTCTCCAGTTCTCATTGCCCAGGTGGGTTGCTTATCTCCTCAGATTCCCGTAGCCTGTAGCTTGGGAATCCCATACATGAGGACTTATTTCCTGCTTATTCACGGAGAAAGCGTAGTTACTCACCTGTAGCAGACGTTCTCCGTGAACAGCAGGAATAAGTCCTCACAACCTTCCCACCTCCCCGGGGAGTTGCCTTTTGACTCCTGCTATGTGATCATACTGGAGAATATGGTGCTGTGGTAGGCAGGGAAGGCAGGCGCGTGTATGTGGTGTACCTCTAAGAAGTTTCCAAAATTTGGAAGCTGGGGAGCATTCAATACAGGGCTCTGTCGGTGATGTCATCGACATGTGAGGACTTATTCCTGCTGTTCATGGAAAACACCTGCTACAGGTGAGTAACTATGCTGTCTCTATCATATCTCACCTCTCCCAACTTTCTTCTACAGCATGAGATCTTTAAGTCTGTCCCCATAAGCATTATAATGAACACCACTGACCACTTTAATAGCCATTTTTTGCACCAACTCCATCCTGTTTATATCGCTTTGAAGGTGCAATCTCCAGAACTGTACACATAATTCTAAATGAGGTCTCACCAGAGACTTATACAGAGGCACTATCACCTTCTTCCTGCTACAATTTCTCTCCCTATATACCCAAGCATCTTTCTGGCTTTTGCCATCACCTTTTCTACCTGTTTGGGTACCTTAAGATCATCAGATATGATCATCCCCATATCCTGCTCTTCTTTCATGGACAGAAGTACTTGACTCCCTATACCAGGGGTCACCAACCTCCAGAGGGCCGCGGGCCGCACAGCCGACTACCGGGAGCCTCGCGGGCCGCATAAGACAGGGCCTCATTTGCATAAGGGGCCTCATTTGCATAAATATTTGCATAATGTTGCATAATGAGTGCATGGATAAAGAAAGACTAGAACATTTCTATATTACTATAATCCAGTGCCAACCGCCAGGCACATTAGGAACTACTACTAACACTGCCCATTTAGAACCCATAGCATATCATAACAGCACTACCAGGACTCACAAAGCATCAGACCCTACCTATCAAAAGGCAACACTGCAAATATTAAATCAATACATTTCAGAGAACAATACATGACCTACTGGGAAAAGAGAACAAGTAGCAATGTCAAATAGGAATTACACAGAATACCTCAGCACTGTAGAAATAAAACTATAAATTAATTTCTTGTACTAAAGCACAGAACTGGTAATGTGCTGTGGGCTGGGGGTCAGAACTGGTAATGTGCTGTGGGCTAGGGGGGGGGGGTCAGAACCATTACCAGTTCTGACCCCCCCCAGCACATTACCAGTGTGCTGTGGGCTGGGGGTGTCAGAACTGGTAATGTGCTGTGGGCTGGGGGGGTGGGTCAGAACCATTACCAGTTCTGACCCCCCCCAGCACATTAGCAGTTCTAAACCCCCCAGCCCCACAGCACATTACCAGTTCTGACCCCCCCCCCAGCCCACAGCACATTACCAGTTCTGACCCCCAGCCCACAGCACATTACCAGTTCTGACACCCCCCCTCATCATCATCAGCCGCGGCAAAAATCGCATGTCCCGCAGGGCCCCCCCCTGCCCGGCAGAGCCAGCCCTCCCTCCCTCCCTCCCTGCCTGTTTGCTTCCCTGCCTGCCTCAGTCCCTCTCCTCTTCGGCTTAGAACCGCGAAGGGAGAGTTCCCTCGCGACTCTGTTAAGCCGGCTGAGGCTTATGGGAAATTTCTCCTCTGCCCCCTCGAGCTTAACAGAGTCGCGAGGGAGAAGCTCTCCCTTTGCGGCTCTGAAAGCCGGAGGAGAGGGACTGAGGGAGGCAGGGCTGGCTTAATTCCGGGTGCTGGGCAGACTGCTTCCTTACCTGCCGCGGAGAGCTGTGCACCCTGGCGATCCTCCAAACAGGCGATCCTCCAAAGCGCGTGGTGCCTCGTGGCTGCTCAGACTGCTTTTGGGCCCGGCCCCCCCCCTCCTCCTTCTTCACCTCCTCCTGCCTGTCGCTGATTGGTGGAGGGCAGGCTCGTGACTCGGTCATGTGAGCAGACCAACACCACGCAGCCCCGGGAATCATGCTGAGAGAGAAAAAGAATACAAATAGCAAAACAATACTCGTGGCGTCGCGGGCCGCACAAAATGCTCTGGCCCGCGGGCCGCGTGTTTGAGACCCCTGATCTACAGTGTGTGGCGGGCCGCACGCATTGTTAACAGTGGTAGAGCCTTGCGGGCCGCACGAAGGGACCTCGTGGGCCGCATGCGGCCCACGGGCAGCAGGTTGGTGACCCCTGCCCTATACTGTCCCACTACCTTTGATTTCTGCAGCCCAAATGCAAGGCCCTGCATTTTTTTAAGCATTAAATCTCAGCTGCCAAATTCTAGACCATTCTTCAAACGTTGCTAGACATCTCCTCGTGTAATCCTGGGTGTCTGTCCTATAGCAGATTTGGTTATCCTCCACAAAAAGTGCAAACCTTACCTGACAACTCTTCTGCAATACCACATACTAAAATATTAGAAAGGCCAGATCAAAGGCCGAACCCTGTGGTATCCCAGAGTGAACTCTATTTTCTACTATCCTTTTTTGCTTCCCATTCAACCAGTTTCTAACCCAGTCAGTTACTGTAGGGCCCATCCTAAGGATGCTCACTTTATATATAAATCACTATGGGAACTGTGTCAAAGATTTTGCTGAAATCTAAGTACACCACATCTAGCGCTTTCCCTTGATCCAATTTTCTAGTCACCCAGTCATAAAAATTAATCTGATTCATCTGACAAAACCTACCTCTAGTAAAAACCATGCTGACTCAGATCCTGCAGTACATTGGATTCCAGAATTTTAAACAAGACAGGAATGGTGTGCCTGCTTCACAGTACAAAGGTAAACATTTATCATATGCTGTTAAAAGATTCCAGTTTTATATGTAGGAATAATTGTCTACAAAGAAGTTGCAGATGACATATTTTATTTGATGGCATTTCAATATGAAGAGTCTGTGGAATAACCACTTGTTAGCACTTATACAGCATCTCAGATATATGATAGACATACTAATGCTTTTAGTTCATATTATGCTAACAAGTATATTTAGCACAAATAGTAAAAGATGGTAGAGGTGAAATGAGCAGCTCTCATTAGCTATTTTGTTTGTCACATATTTATTCTGTAATATAATCAAGTGTCTTATCTACTTCTTGCTCTATGTTCCTGATGTTTGAGACTCTTCCAGCAATAGTAAGAGAGAAAAGAGTGTAGCCTGTATTTTAAAAGTTTGAGAATACTGATAATAGTTTGACATCACCATAGGTTTAAATTTTTATCCAAACTAAGACAAAACGAGTGGAAAATGTGTGCACCTAGTTTTGCTGCCCAGCCTGTTCCCACTGTTATTCTTTGTGATCTTGAACAAGTCATTTTGCTCTCTGTTGCCTCTGATATGATTAAAATTTTAAGTCCACTTGGGCAGATAAATAGCTTGTGTACCCAAATATAACTTGCCTTGAGATCGGCTTTAGAAAAAGCAAAAAAAAATACATCTAAAATCCATATTTAGACAAAGATTTCATTGCCTGAAAATTCTGCCAGCAAATATTTATGTAAAATGTTAGGAAACTTTTGCTGGTAAAAGTTAAAATTCAAGAGATGGGCATTGATATTGCTTGCAAATTTTTTCTGTCTTATATATTTTTCTTCTCTAGAAACTGCAGGAAAAATAGCTGTCTTTAAGGAATCTAGATGCTCGTTTTATGCAATTATTTTACCTCAAAACTTAAAACTGGGAAAAAAAAGTGGCTTGCCATTCCAGGAGCATTGAAACGTGATGGGCCATAAACAGTGGCAGGATACGATTCGAACAGGAAGCGGCAGGACCGAGCGGGCGGCAGCATGGCATGCGTTTACATTGGCAGTGCCACTCGCTCCTACTGCTGGGGGTCACTGAAGGGCAGCAGCTCCCTGGTGGCCTAGCAATCCGATCCCTCATCCCACAAGTGGTTTGAAGACATCGGGGGCTTGCCACGTTGCCACAGTCTCCCGATGCCGTCAAACCACAGGCAGGCAGGAGGAGTCCTGCCAGCGCAGAGCTGGCATCTGGATGCTGCATTTCACCCAGTTTGCTGAATGCAGCCCGTGGCTGGAGCTGGTTCGCATGAACTGAGCCAAATCGGCCGGATCCCACCACTGGTCATAAGGGCCTTGGTCCAACCATTTTTGTCATATTGCCTATACTCAGCTACCCTCGCATTTGCAAAGCATTCAGGTTGCTGAAGGCAGCAGATGGCAGAGCACAGATAGAGAGGCAGAGAGTAAAGAGAAAGTTCCTTCTACTGTTCAGAGAAGATTAGGGGTACATAGAAGAAAGAAAAGGATACTAGGGTTTGGAGAAAGGGACTGATGCTGGAAGACGGTCGGGGATATGGATGTGGGTGGGAGAAAGGGGCTAATGCTGGAAGATGCTGGGATTGGGAATGGCAGAAGTAGGTCTTATGCTGGAAAATGCTGGTGGTGGGAAGAAGAGACCAATGCTGACAAGTGCTGGGTGAGTGATAAGGGAAAGGAAGATAGTGTTGGAAGAGGAGGAGCAAGTGTATATGCAGGTGATGGTGGAGAGGGAGAAGGAGAAGATGGATGCTGAGGTAGGAAGGAGGAAATGGTTGGATAAATGCTAGGGAAGGAGAGAAAGAGGTATGGAGAAAGAGACAGGAGGGATGGATGCTGCGAATACAGAAAAAGACAGGGAAAATGGATGCTGGAGAAGGAGAAAGAAGGAGGAATGTATGCTGGAAAAGGGGAAAAAAGGGGTAGGAGGGTGGATACTGGGGACATAGGGATATACAGTTGTGGTCAACATTATCTACACCCTTACATTTTAGGTATGTTGTGTACAATATCTTGAGAAATTATTGGAAATATTCCAAATGCATGCCATCATAATATTTTAATAGTATGTTCAACGGTATGCAACAAAAAAAGATGTCTGTGCACCTTAAACGTAGTAATTTCTGAGAAATAAAATATGACCTGGACAGGATTAATGGCACCAATCACTAATATTTGGTTGCACAACCCTTGGCAGTAATGACTGTTTACAAACATTTCTTATAGGAATCTATATGTTTTGTACATCTGTCTGATGGGAGTTTCTCCCACTCTTCAACTGTGATTTGTTCCAGCTCATGAATGTTTCCAGGATTCCTTTTACCAATGGCAGATTTCAGCTGTTTCCAAAGGTTCTCCATTGGACTGAGATCAGGACTCATTGCTGGCCAGTTTAAAACAGTCCATTTGTTCCTTATTACCCATTCTTTTGTACTTTTGGAAGTATGCTTTGGGTTATTGTCCGGCTGGAGGACCCATGACCTTCAACACAGACCTAGCTTTCTGACGCTAGGCAACACATGTTGCCTTGGTAGTCCACTGACTTCCTGAATCCATTAATACGTCCCAGGCCTCCGGTTCTTGAGGCAGCAAAACAAGCCTACATTATTATGGAACCTCCACCATATTTAATTGTAGGAAGGGTGTTTTTTTCCTTATTAGCTTCATTTCTTTGCCTGTTAATGTATTGTTGGTCTGCATTTCCAAAAAGCTCAAGTTTGGTTTCATCTGTCCACAGAACATTTTCACAGAAGAATTGTGGTTTCTTAAGGTGGGTTTGGGCAAAGATCAGGCATACCTTTTTATTTTTCTCTTTGAGCAGTGAGGTCCTTGGTGGCATCGGGCTCAGGGCTCAACATTCAAATGAGCTATGTGTTCTAGAGGGTTCAGCATGTAGATAAGATATGTGCTTAAGGCATGTCATATGTTTAATAAAAGATGGGAGGATCAGTACTCTGTTAAATAGTAAATGTTGTATGTTATAAGCTGTGGTATTATATAAGGTGGGATAATAAATGTTTCAGTAAATTGAAAAAATACCAGGTTCACAGAAATGTGTGGGCTTAACATTCAGATAAGCTATGGGGGTTATTCTGAGACATGAATAGCGGGGATGGACGTCCCAACGGGGCGTCCATCCCCGCTATTCATGACAGCAGCAGCCCCCGACTAACTTCCCCGCCAGTTGTGCGGGGAAGTTAGTCGGGGGCGGGGAAGAGGTGGCCCGGGGACGGAGAGTGGGAGGGGGCAGTGGGCGGTCACCGGCCCTGGATGTACAGGGCCAATTCTAATGGACTTGGCTGGTTTGTGAGTTGGGCGTTGATCTACTTCTCATGCTGGCTTGTCCGACAAAGACATTTAATTAGCTATTTTGGGAGTCATTGCATCATTGCAGGGATGATTTTGATTTTTAGACATCTATTGACTTTTATCACCCTTGGGGTTTTGCTTTTGATTGCTTCTACTTTGCCAAGCATGATGTCTTTCTCTAATGATCTCTCTCTTCAAATGATGTGTCCAAAATATGAAAGTCGAAGTCTTGTCATCTGAGCTTCTAAAGAAAGTTTTGGTTTGATCCCCTCTAGTACTGACTGGTTTGTTCTTCGGGCAGTCCATGGTATACACAGTATTTGTTGCCAGCTCCATAATTCAAAGGCATCAATTTTCTTCCCGTCTATCTTTTACACCATTCAACATTCGCATCCATATGACATTTTTGAAATTGCCATTACTTGAACAAGTTGAATCTTTGTATGGAGAGAGACATCTCTTCTCTAGAGAATCTTGTCTAGGTCCTTCATAGCCATTCTTCCAAGAGCAATGCGTAGTCAGATTTCTTGACTGCTTGTTGCTTCTTTATTGATAGTTGATCCAAGTAGGTTAAAGCTGTCCACAATTTCAATTTCTTCTCCGTCAACGATGAAGTTATTGATTTTGCCAGTTGCCATGATCTTTGCCTTATTTACATTAAGGTGCAGGCCCATTTTAGGACTATGTTCCTTGATCTTTAGAAGCAAATGTTTCAGATCGTCTTCACTTTCAGCCAGTAATGTGGTATCGTCAGCATAGCGAAGGTTGTTGATGAGTCTTCCACCAATCTTCACATCTCTGTTGTCTTCATACAATCATGCTTCTCTGATGATTTGTTCTGCATATAAATTAAACTGTTAGGGGGAAAGTATGCAGCCTTGTCATATAACTTTGCTGATTTTAAACCATTTCTGTTTCTCCTTGTTCCGTTTGAACTGTTGCTTCTTGATCAATGTAAAGGTTGTGTAAGAGAACGATCAGGTGTTCTGGAATACCCATGCTTCTTAATGTGTCCCAGAGTTTCTTATGGTTTACACAGTCAAAGGTCTTGCTGTAGTCAACGAAGCACAAATAGACATCCTTTTGGCATTCTTTAGTCTTTTCAAGGATCCATCTTACATCCGCTATGATATCTCTCGTTCCTTGCCCTTTCCTGAACCCTGCTTGTACTTCAGGTAGTTCTCATTCCAGGTATGGTTGTAGTCTCTGTTGAATAATCTTTGTTAGAATCTTTCTGGTATGTGGGATCAGAGCGATTGTGTGATAATTTCCACAGTCAGTTGGATCACCTTTCTTTAGTATTGGTATAAACACAAATCTTTTCCAGTCAGTAGGCCTCACTTGGTTTGCAGCTTGTCGTGCTGTGAGGGCTTGAATGCATCAGTGATGCTGAGAGCTAAACTATCGGTAGTTTAACTACTGGCAGGGTCTCCCAAGATGGACAGGTCTCAGCTGAGGTGCCAGATCAAGACAAACCACCCATCTGGGCAGCAGCAGAACGGGATAGTGTTGACGGCGGAGGATCACATTTCTGTGACAACAGCAACACCACCAAACTTAAACTGCGTGGAAGAAAGGCCCGGCAATCTACTTCTGTATCTTGTCATGAAACCCCAATGGATAGTTACAACAAAACAAATTGTGCTGTAGTGCTGAAAGATGAGACCCCCAGGTTGGAAGGCACTCAACTAGCTACTTGGGAAGAGCTGAAGACTTTTCAGAGTAAAGCCAGCATTTATGATGTGGTTGGATCAAAGCCCTCGGGACGTCTGACTGCTGATGTAGCTGTGCATGAAATGAGAGTCAGAAGCTGTAAAGATGTCTTACACTTTGGAACATGGAACGTACGAAGCATGAACCAAGGGAAGTTGGAGGTGATCAAGAATGAAATGGAATGTGTACAACTTGATCTGTTGGGTGTCAGCGAACTGAAATGGACTGGCATCTGGCACTTTGTACCAGATGATCACATGGTCTACTATGCTGGAAATGAAAGAAAAAGAATAAATGGTGTTGCATTTATAATAAAGAAGAAACTTGCAAGAACTGTAATGAAACACAATGCAGTCAGCGAACGCTTAATCTTGATTCGTCTACGAGGAATGCCTATCAACACAACTATAATTCAAGTATATGCCCCAACAACAGCTGCAGAAGAGAATGAAATTGAAGAGTTCTATGAACAAGTACAAGCTGAAATTGACAGAACATGCAAACAGGATATCCTGATAGTCATGGGTGACTGGAACGCAAACGTTGGCAACAAAGAAGAAGACAATGTAGTTGGAAAATATGGATTTGGCAACAGAAATGAAGCTGGAGAAAGACTGATAGAATTCTGCAAGACCAATGACCTATTCATCTCAAACACCTTCTTCCAGCAACACAAGCGGCGACTGTACACATGGACTACACCCAATGGATTGTATAAAATCAAATTGACTACATCTGTGGAAGTCAACGATGGAAAAGCTCTATAACATCAACAAAGACAAAATCTGGAGCTGACTGTGGTACAGATTATCAACTACCAGTATGCAAACTCAAGCTAAAGTTGAAAAAGAGCAAACCACTCATGAATGCAGCAAAATTTGACCTTGAGAATATACCACAGGAATTTAAAGACTGCCTGCAAAATCGATTTGCTGCTTTAGATACAAATGACAGAGCTCCAGAAGAGTTATGGAATGACATCAAGAAGGTTGTGTTGGAAGAAAGCAAGAAGTCTCTTCAAAAGGTGAAAAAGAAAAAACGGCCAAAATGGATGACGGAAGAAACTCTGAAAATTGCCCAGAAACGCAGAGAAGCTAAAGCCAGAGGAGAAAGAAAGACAGTCACAGAACTCAACAAAGATTTCCAACGTACAGCAAGACAGGACAAGGAAAAGTACTACAATGACAGTTGCAAGGAAATAGAAGCAGAAACTATTAGAGGAAGAACAAGATCGGTTTTCCTAAAGCTACGAGAGTTAAAGAAAAAGTTCCATCCTCGAATTGGAATGTTACAAGATGCTCAAGGTTCTATGTTGAATGATGCTGAGAAGATCAAGAACAGATGGAAGGAATATACAGAGTTTTCATATGATAAAGATCAAGTGGACCAACAGCCGTTTCAACCTATATCTTATGATCGGGAACCATTGGTCATGAAAGAAGAAGTTGAAGCAGCATTGAAAGCCTTATCAAAGAACAAAGCACCAGGCATTGATAGCATTCCCATACAAGTATTACAGCAATCTGATGCAGCTGTTACCATACTTACAAGGCTCTGCCAAGAAATATGGAAGACAACATCATGGCCAACTGACTGGAAAAGATCTGTGTTTATACCAATACTAAGGCAAGGTGATCCAACTGACGGTGGAAATTATTGCACAATCGCTCTGATCCCACATGCCAGCAAGATTCTACTGACAATTATTCAAAAGAGACTGCAACCATACCTGGAACAAGAACTACCTGAAGTGCAAGCAGGGTTCAGGAAAGGGCAAGGAACGAGAGACATCATTGTGGATGTGAGATGGATCCTTGAAAAGACTAAAGAATACCAAAAGGATATCTATTTGTGCTTTATTGACTATAGCAAAGCTTTTGACTGTGTAAACCATGAGAAACTCTGGGCCACATTAAGAAACATGGGTATACCAGAACACCTGATCGTACTCTTGCACAATCTGTACATTGATCAAGAAGCAACAGTTTAAATGGAACAAGGGGAAACAGAATGGTTTAAAATAAGCAAAGGTGTAAGACAAGGCTGCATACTTTCCCCCTACCTGTTTAATTTATATGCAAAAGAAATCATCCGAGAAGCAGGCTTGTATGAAGACAACAGAGGTGTGAAGATTGGTGGAAGACTCATCAACAGCCTTTGCTATGCTGATGATACCACATTACTGGCTGAAAGTGAAGATGATCTGAAACATTTGCTTCTCACAATCAAAGAACATAGTCTCAAAATGGGCCTGCACCTTAATGTAAAGAAGACAAAGATCATGACAACTGGCATAATCAACAGGTTCATCGCTGAAGGAGAAGAAATTGAAATCGTGAACAACTTTAACCTACTTGGATCAACTATCAATAAAGAAGCAACAAGCAGTCAAAAAATCAGACGACGCATTGCTCTTGGCAGAATGGCTATGAAAGACCTAGATAAGATTCTCAAGAGTAGAGATGTCTCTCTCCATACAAAGATTTGACTTGTTCAAGCCATGGTATTTTCAATAACATCATATGGATGTGAAAGCTGGACAGTGAAAAAGATAGACAGGAAGAAAATGATGCCTTTGAATTATGGTGCTGGCGGCAAATACTGTGTATACCATGGACTGCCAGAAGAACAAACCAGTCGGTACTAGAGGAGATCAAACCTAAGCTTTCTTTAGAAGCTCAGATGACTAGACTTCGACTTTCATACTTTGGACACATCATGCGAAGAGAGATATCATTAGAGAAAGATATCATGCTTGGCAAGATAGAAGGTAAATGCAAAAGAGGAAGGCCAGCAATGAGATGGATCAATACAATAACAGCAGCTACGGGTACCAGTCTATCAACAATGAGCCACCTGACTGAAGACCGAACACAATTTAGGATAACTATCCAGAGGGTCGCCATGAGTCGACTCCGTCTCGACGGCACTTAACAACAACAACAACAGGCCATGATGTTGTCTTCCAAATTTCCTGGCAGAGCGTTGTAAGTATGGCAACAGCTGCATCAGATTGCTTTAACTACCAGAATGCCTGGTGCTTTGTTCTTTGTTCTATCATAGACCATGTGCCTTTAAATCCCCGTGGAGGAAATAGAGAAGATAGGTTACAAAAATTAGAGCAACGGTGGATTTTTCTCTTGGATACGGTTGAGCCTGGGGGTTTAAACCGTGAAATCGACTGGCAGAGTCTTCTCTGAATGTTGCTGTCATTATTACCTCAGTTTCCAATCACAATAGGGATTCCCCCAAATGTGGGGTATTCTCTTTTTCTGATTGGGTGGTTCTTCTTTAAATAGCATTTCGGCCATTGAAAATTAGACCTTAGCCCAAAACACCTTGATAGTCCCAAAATCAATAACTAAATGCACCAAGTCAACATCCAGCAGGGCCTACAAATTTTATGCACCAATGATCTGGAATAACCTCCCTCACCACATCCGAACAATCACAGACATATTCCAATTCAGAAAAGCCTTGAAACACTACCTCTTCCTCCTATATTACCCGGAAATCAATAGAAGCTCAGGACAAACTGCTGAATCCACCAATATCTCCACTGCCTGAAACCATACGAGCACATGACTATTCTGTGATTTGTATATATTGTTATTGTATATAGTTCCCCTGTTAGCCAAGTTGAATCTCCTGTTCATATGTAAACACAAAGTACTATTGGAAATGTGTGTGTTCATTGTTTACTGTAAACCGCGCTGATGCTGAATAGCGCGGTATAAAAAAAAAAAAAAAAAAAAAGACTATAAATAAATTGATGGCGTTTTGGATGTCGGTTGCTGGAAATTCATTCTTTAACTCTTGGATATTGCACTTGAGACAGGGCAAGGTGCCCGAAACGTGCACGTCGTGCAGAGAGATTATTTTCTACTAGCAACTTGGGATTGAACTTTGAATTTAACTGAGATAAGTGAAATAAAGTTTTATTAGATTAAGCATTGGGGTGAAGAACCTTATGAGAAAAAAAGTAGCTGACCGCCTGGTGTGGGTCGTTTTTTCATATTGACCCTCCTCCGGCTAGCTCCTACAAAAAAATTTGTTTAATTACTATTAGGTCGCTGTTCATTTGGTTTGGTTTTTTTCTGCTATTGTTCTTTGATAAGGCTTTCAATGCCACTTCGACTTCTTCTTTCATCACCAATGGTTCCGCATCTTAAGGTACAGTTTGAAACTGCTGTTGGTTCACTTGATCTTTATCATTTAAATCTCTGTATATTCTTTCCACTTTTTCTTGATCTTCTCAGCATCATTTAACATGTATCCTTGAGCATCTTGTAACATTCCAATTCGAGGTTGGAATTTTTTCTTTAACTCTCATAGCTTTAGGAAAGCCAATCTGGTTCTTCCTCTAATAGTTTCTGTTTCTATTTCCTTGCATGCATCATTGTAGTATTTCTCATTGTCTAGTCTTGCTGAACATTGGAAATCTCTGTTTAGTTCTACGATTGTCTCTCTTTCTCCTCTGGCTTTAGGTTTTCTGCGTTTCTGGGCAATTTTCAGAGTTTCTTCAGTCATCCATTTTGGCCGTTTTTGCTTTTTCACCTTTTGTAGATGCTTTCTTTCAACACATCCTTCTTGATGTCATCCCATAACTCTTCTGGAGCTCTGTCATTTGTATCTAAAGCAGCAACTTGATTTTGCAGGCAGTCTTTAAATTCCAGGGGTATATTCTCAAGGTCATATTTTGCTACATTCATGAGTGGCTTGCTCTTTTTCAATTTTAGCTTGAGTTTGCATACTAGTAGTTGGTGATCTGTACCACAATCAGCTCCAGGTTTTGTCTTTGTTGTTGTTATAGAGCTTTTCCATCATTGACTTCCACAGATGTAGTCAATTTGATTTTTGTACAAGCCATTGGGTGAAGTCCATGTGAACAGTCGCCACTTGTGTTGCTGGAAGAAAGTGTTTGAGATGAATATATTGTTGTTATTGCAGAATTCTATCAGTCTTTCTCCAGCTTCATTTCTGTTGCCAAGTCCATATTTTTCAACCATTTTGCCTTCTTCTTTTTGCCAACGTTTGCATTCTAAGCACCCATGACTATCAGGATATCCCATATTCAATTCACTCAAAGTACCATCAGACAAAGTTTGAATTTCTGGATGTATTGGTTTATAAAGATATTAGTGGATTACATGCAACTCTATATCATAAGCCTATGGCATGCAATGACTTGTTTTGATTTCATAGCTATCACCCTTGCCCTCTGCGGCGGGGTCTACCTTTGCGACAATTTCTGCATATTCACAGAATTTGTTCTGATTTGACTGAGTTTACCCTCTATGCGACTGATCTGAAACAACGTTTGAAGGCTAGGGGCTTTCTGGACAATGTGATTAACAGGGTTTATAAAAAAGCTCGTTTTGCACACCGTGAGTGGTTACTCAGTCATCAGCTATTATCTTTTATGGACCACTTGAATGATGTGAAGATAGTGGGTATTAGGCATACACGATGGGCTCATCACAGATTTTGACACTGTTGCCGAAACACTGGCATATTCTCTCAGTACACAGTTGCTTTCAAAGAGACCTCATAATTGTTTATACAAGAGGCCTCAATGTAAGGGACTGGGTGGTCCATTCAGCTTTACCCATTGATCGGTGTATTTCGGGCTATGATGAGCCTGGTCACTTCCCCTGCATAAAGTGTATTTTTTGTGCTACAACGATGGCTGGCATCAGTTGGACTGATTCTACAACTGGAAGGGTTTACACCACTAAGTGGCATAACATTTGCCTTACCTTTTTTATGGTATATTTGATTATATGCCCTTGTGGATTTAAATACAGAGGGAGAAACATCCGACCCATAAAACAATGTCTCACTGAGCATAAATCTCGTATTAAGGCAAAGACATTATCGGCCCCATTGATTTCACACTGTTTTCAAATGCAACATGTTTTTGCTGACCTTAAGTGGAGGATTATTGATTTTGTTCCCCTCAGCCCCTGGGTGGTGATAGGGAGCAGTATCTTCAAACCCTTGAACAGCGGTGGATTTTCAAGTTGAATGCAGTGGCGCCCTGTTCCCTGTAAAATAGTTATCTCCAAGTTATAATGCCCTGTTCAATGTAATTTCAGTTTTTTCAATGTAAAGCGCCTTGATATCATGAAAAGCAGTATATAAGAAATGTTAAATAAATAAATAAATAAACTTGGAAATTGACTGGCTGTTTTGTCCGCTATGTGGGTCTTTTCAGTTTGATCTGGTCTTTCTGGTGACATCAGATGCCATCTTCTTCAAAAGAGCTTTCATAAGGGATATTAGTCTGGCGCAAAAATCTAACTTCTTTATTTATTTAGCTACGTTCTTATACCCCTTTTCACCGGGTCAAAGCGGTTTCCAGAGAACAGAACATTTTACAATAAACACATGTTGTACAAGGACAGCATAACAGTTAACTATTGAAACTGTTCAACATTTTGTTAATAGAACATGCTAAATGTTATAAATAACTATTTACAATTATGAATCTGCTTTAGTTGTATTATGTTTATAGTGGGGGGGGTTAGGTGGAGGGACTGAAATGTTCAGCAAGTAGGTGGGTTTTCAGGTCTTTGCGGAAGGTAGGGAGACTGGTGATATTTCTTAGTGTGCAAGGGAGGGAGTTCCATAGGGAGGGAGCATAAAGCTCAAATGCTTTGCGGCATGTTTGTATTTATGTTTGGATTTTGGTATGTAGGGTTTGTTGGTTGTAGTATGTCTTTGTGGCCTGGATGTATGTGGTTTCTGTAGAAGGGATTTGAGACAGGTTTCTTGCTGGGCATGACGTGCTTTGTGCATGAGGAAGATGCATTTGTATTTTATTTTATTGGTAAGGGGCAGCCAGTGTAATTGTTTTAGGATGGGGGTGATGTGGTCGTATTTATTTGCTCCCAGTATGGTACGTGCAGTGGTGTGTAATGCAGTTTCGAGGGGGAAGAGTGTCAATTGGGGTAGACCTTGGTAGATATTGTTACAGTAGTCTGCATAGGGGAGGGTGAGAGCTTGCAGTGAAGATCTAAAATCTGTTGGTTTGCGTAGGGGATGGAGTCATTGCAGGGTTTTTGTTTTGAAATAAGTTGTTCTGGCTGTCATTGTTGCTTGTGTTTTGAAGGATAATTTCTGGGCAATAGTGATGCCAAGGTATTCCAATTCGGGTTTTACATCTATCTGTATGTTGTTTAATTTTATAATAGATGGGGGTGTGAAGGAGGTATCTTTTGTAATGAACATAGCCTCCTTAGAATCTTTGGATTCTAGCCATTGAGGTGGCAGCTCAAATGTAGACAAAGCTCCTTGGGGATCCATTATATGTTTTCTTCTTGTTCTTCTCCACTCTGAGGCCTGATGCAGGGCCGGAATTTGATGGCCCGAAACACAGTGCTGTGTCATCTTCTATCATCATTTTGAGATAAATTGTATATTACATTGCTGGGGAGTATTCCTGAATCTGCCTTGGTCTTGGTTTCCCCCTGGTGGCCCCAAATACCAGCTAGGTATCTGAGCCCTTTGGGGTAACTTTAATGTGTTTTAAGTTTGTTGCACACTTTTCTTAGCTGTGTGGTTTATTGGCGTATGTTTAATAGAATAAAAGGAGCCATTTGTTCTTCGGAGGACCTTTTGGTCTTGCATAACAAATGATTCGACAAAAAACTGATTTAACAAGCAATTCACTTGCTCTTTTATATAGTTCAAACACTTTTTTGATTTTTTTTGTACTGTGGTTTGGTTTTGGGTATTTTCTATTCTGGATCTGCATAAACTAGACACCTGGTTCCTGAATCAGCTGCTCCATGAAGCGGTCATTTATTTAATCAACAAAACATTATCTTCATAGCATGTCCTAATGTAACATTTGCCCATTATTACTGGGTTGCTGGTTTTTTCCCTAATTACCAGTAGCATTTAATGATCTGCCAATTCTGGCCAAGTAGATAGTAGTAAAAAGATAGAAAGCAGAGGGTAGGGCTAAATGGCCAATTTTCCCAATGGAGAAAGGTGAATAGTGGTGTACCCCAGGGTTCTGTGCTGGGTCTGCTGCTTTTTGACATATTCATAAATGACCTGGAAAGTGGAATAATGAGTGAGGTTATCAAATTTGCAGATGACACAAAACTATTTAAAGTTGTTAAAACCCAAGAGGATTGTGGAAAATTGCAAGAGGATCTTGATAAATTGGAAGACTGGGCATCAAAATGGCAGATGAAATTTAATGTGGACAAGTGCAAGGTTATGCACCTAGGGAAGACAACCCAAACTATGGTTACACGATGCAAGGTTCCACATTAGGAACTACCATCCAGGAAAAAGATTTAGGCGTCATTGTGGATACCATGTTAAAACCCTCGGTCCAGTGTGCAGCAGCGGCCAAGAGAGCAAATAGAATGCTAGGTATGATAAGGAAAGGAATGGAAAATAAAACAAAAGATATTATAATTCCTCTATATCATTCCATGGTGAGACCGCACCTTGAATATTGTGTGCAATTCTGGTCGCCGTATCTTAAAAAGGATATAGCGTTATTAGAAAAGGTTCAGAGAAGAGCCACCAAAATGGTAAAGGGGATGGAAGGATACTCCTATGAAGAAAGGCTAAAAAGGTTAGGGCTCTTTAACCTGGAAAAGAGATGGCTGAGGGGAGATATGATAGAAGTCTATAAATTAATGAACGGAGTGGAACGGGTAAACGTAGATCGATTGTTTACCTTATCAGAATATAGAAAGACTAGGGGACATGCAATGAAGCTACAGGGTAAACTAAGACTAATTAAAGAAAATATTTTTTCACTCAACGTGTAATCAAACTCTGAAATTTGTTACCGGAGGATGTAGTAAAGGCTGTTAGTGTAGCTGGGTTTAAAAAAGGTTTGGACAAGTTCCTGGAGGAAAGGTCCATAAACCATTATTAAGAAGGGACCCAGGATATCAATGCTTGAAGCAATACAAGCATTGTGGAACCTGTGTCCCTTGGGGAAACTGCTAGGTACATATGACCTAGATTGGCCACTGTTGGAAACAGAATACTGGGCTTGATGGACCTTGGTCTGACCCAGTATGGCATATCTTATGTTCTTATGTTAGTACACCCCCAATTCTATTCCCATCTTTTTCTCACACTGAATTTCTATCCATAATGCTCCACAGTGCATTTTGTTTCCTGCAAAACGTATAGCCTGTTTAATTCAATTTCCTTTTTAACATATTGTGCTACCCCTCACCAATTAGATCTACCCTAGCATTGCAATATAATTTGTACCCTGGTATCAGTGTTCACTCCTCCTATCATGTCTCTGAGATTTACCTCTTTCTTCAGTGCTATATATTCCAACTCTTCCATCTTATTTTTTTAGACTCCTAACATTTGTATAAAGACATTTCAAAGTATGCTTTTTGTTCATATTGACAACCTGCTTATTAGTTAACAGGGGTAGTTTGGAATCTTTGAGCTCTGCTTCTGTTTACTTATGGGCACTTGGACTACTTTTGCCTTTATTGCAATCTAAGAACATAAGAACATAAGATATGGCATACTGGGTCAGACCAAGGTCCATCAAGCCCTGTATCCTGTTTCCAACTGTGGCCAGGCCAGATCACAAGTACCTAGCAGTTTCCTAAAAAGGCACACAGGTCCCAAAATGCTTGTATTGGGGCAGGCAGTCGATTTCCTGGGTCTTCTTTAAAAATGGGTCGTGGTTATAGTTTATCCAGATTTTACTACATCCCCCGGTAACGAATTCTGCATTGAGTGAAAACATATTTTCTCTTATTATTCTTAAACAGGTTACACTGCGGCTTCATTGTATGTCCCCTAGTCTTTCTACTTTTTGATGGTGTAAACAATCTATCTACGTTTACCTGTTCGTCTCCATTCATTAATTTATAGACCTCTATCATATCTCCCCTCAGCCGTCTCTTTTCCAAGTTGAAGAGCCCTAACCTTTTTAGCCTCTCCTCATAGCAGCATCCTCCCATCCTCTTTACCATTTTAGTGGTTCTTCTCTGTACATTTTCTAATAATGCTATATCTTTTTTAAGATACGGTGACCAGAATTGCAAACAATATTCAAGGTGCGGTCGCACCATGGAATGATACAGAGGCATTATAATATCCTTTGTATTATTCTTCATTCCTTTCGTTATGATTCCTAGTATTCTATTTGCCTTCTTGGCTGCCGCTGCACACTGGGCAGAGGGTTTCAATGGGTTATCCAGGATGAAGCCTAAATCTTTTTCCTGGGTGGTGGTTCCTAATGTGGAACCCTGCATCGTGTAACTATAATTTGGGTTGTTCTTTCCTAGGTGTATAACTTTGCACTTGTGCACATTAAATTTTGTCTGCCATTTGAACATCCAGTCATCCAATTTATCAAGGTCCTCTTGCATTTTTTCCACAATCCTCTTGGGTTTTAAGAGCTTTGAATAATTTTGTGCCATCTGCAAATTTGATTATCTCATTTATTATTCCCATTTCTATGCCATTTACGAATATTTTAAAAAGCAGAGGACCCAGCACAGATCCATGGAGTACTCCTCTATTCACCTTACTCTATTGGGAAAATTGGCCATTTAGCCCTACCCTCTGCTTTCTATCTTTTAACCAGTTCCTGATCCACAATAGTACACTGCCTCCTATCCCATGAATTTTTAATTTCACCAAGTGTCTCTCATGAAGGCCTTCTGAAAATCTGGATACACTATATCAACCGACCCACCTTTGTTTACCTGTTCATTTACACCTTCAAAAAAATGTAACAGATTAGTAAGACAAGACCTTCCTTGGCTAGAACCATGTTGGCTTTCTCCCATTAAGCCATGTCTATCTACATGTTCAGTAATTTTGTTCTTCATAATGGTTTCTACCATTTTGCCTGCTACTGACATCAGGCTCACTGGTTTGTAGTTTCCCAGATCACTCCTGGGACTCTTTTTAAAAATTGGAGTTACATTCGCCATTTGCCAATCTGTAGGTATTACGGATGATTTTAATGATAGTTCACAGATTACTAATAGTAGATCTGCAATCTTATATTTCAGTTCTTTCAACACCCTTGGATCATCTGTTCCAGGTGATTTGCTACTCTTCCTGGTGTATTGATAGTTCTTTCAATTCTTCTAATGTATCACCTTTAAATGATATTTCAGTAATGGGTAACTTCTCTACATCTTCTCCAATAAAGACCGAAGCAAAGAATTCATTCAGTCTCTCCACTATGGTCTTGTCCTCTCTTAGTGCGCCTTTTACCCCTCTAAAATGTAATGGTCCAACTGATTCTCTCACAAGTTTTTTGATATGAATGTACTTGAAAAAAATTTTATTATGCATTTTTATTTTCACAGCAAGCTTTTTTCAAATTCTCTCTTTGCCTGCCATATCAATCCCTTGCATTTAACTTGCCAGAGCTTATATTCTTTCCAGTTTTCATCATTAGGCTCCCTTTTCAATTTCCTGAAAGATGCTTTTTTGGATACAACAGCCTCTCTGACCTCACCTTTAAACCATTCTGGCAGTTTTTTGGACTGCCTTCCATTGTCTCGGTTCATGTAGACATCAGCAACATAGAAAAGTATGGGAAGGAGCTTCTAGAGGTTAACTTTCAGGTAGAAAGTTGAAATCTAGGATCTCCAGGATAGCATTCTCAGAAATGTCCCCTGTTCCTTGTGCAGGACCCAAGAGGCAGGCAGAGCTCTGGAGTCTCAATGTGTGGATGAGACAATTGTGCAGGGAAGAGGGCTTTAGATTTGTCAAGAACTGGGCAAACATTCTGGGGAGGAAAATGCCTTTTGCAGAAAGAGAGAGAGCAGCATTTAAAACAGATATTGGAGGAAAGCCGGCAGTCACCGAGAAGTACATGAATAGGAATAATGTATCTTTGAATGGTATTATCAAAACAGAAAGACTATGGCTGGAAAGAGATCTGCATGTGTAAGTATTTATCTTCTAGAATATACTCTAAATCTTGGGGAAAAAAGGAAATTCTTTGGGTTAAAGATGATAAATCAGTGTATTTTAGAATTCAGTGTTTTTGCTGAGTCAGTCAGGTCTTAGTACCACCAGAGAGCTTTTCATTTAAATCAAATCAGAGTATAGCTTAGCATAGAAAGTAAAATGGAGTAAATAGTTACTGAAATAAAGTTGTTTCTAGAGAGCTTTTTTTATTTAAATCAAACCAGAGTAGCTTAGCATACAAGTAGAATAAATAGTCTTTGAGTAAGAAGAAATAAACTTGTTTCTAGTGACCTTTCCAATGAGGCCTTCCAGTTTGGAGGCAAAAGATCTGTGAAGTTGTCTTAAATAGGTGTTAAAGGCAAGTGACAGATCAAAGGGGCAATTTGAAAGGCCCTCTCTATCAAACCAAGGGCTGTGTGACTCACACAGGAAATTGGTAAGACTTCAGCTTAGAAGCACTGGTCAGGGCACTTTGTAGCAAGCCACATTTTATTAAGTTTCTTTTCCTCCCAGGAATAATCTTAGGGGTATATTTACTAAACCGTCCTAATGTGCGCCTGGCGTTAGTGTGCAGGATGCCATAAAAGGAGTGGGCGGTCCGGCCAAAACGTAGCAAGTCGCATCACCGTGCGCTAATGTGCACTGCGCACATTAGCGCCTGAGAAATGGAGCCGCGTACATTAGCGCCCGAGAAATGGAGCCACGTGCGTCAGCACGCGGAAAGAATAAGCAGGCGCGCTGATGTGCAAACAGAGGAACAGAGCTGTAGTACAAGGGTTAAGACACTGACTGAAGGTGCAGGGATCATGGGTTCAATCCCCCACTGTGCCCAATGAATAAGGCTGGCTGAGGCACTACCTGTTATGTGTAATATTGCATTATGAGGCGTTTTAATTACTGCTGCTAGCAAACACACTCTCAAAAGTGCTGTAACATAAGGTGCTGCATAAGGCACCCCAGAGGGCACATTTTAAAGTGCACTGTCCGCCAAGGCACCCTACAATGTTGCCTAAAGGGTGGCCTATAGGGCGCCATATAGGGTGCCCTATGAGGCACGGCAAGGTTACAGCACTGTTTCTGATGGCAGCACTGCACATGGTAACGTGTGGTAAGCTGAAGTAGGTGTGCTGATGTACAAACAGCAACAGCAGCATAGCATAATGGCCAAGGCACAGACTGATGGTACAGGGGCCATGAGTTCAAGTCCCCAGTGTGCCCAATGACAAAGGTTTGCAGAGGTGATTCTTTTTTTCTGCTTGCAACTGTACAGCAATATGTGTTGCCGTCTAAAATATAACTGCACCCTAGTGCCATAAAGTACTGCATCTTTTACGGTGTACCAGAAGGCACATCCTAACTAACCACGTCAGTGAAGGCGTGTAATAATGTGCCCCAGAGGCCATGTTGAAAGTTTGCTAACTCCCAAGGCACCATAATAGGCCCCCCATAAGCTGCCTGAATCGAAGGTGTGGTGTAAGATGCCCCAAGGATGTATAGGTGAACCCAAAAATGTTGGCCAAGAGCAGTAAGGTCCCCCAAGTTGAAGGGCAAGAGAGGTATGTGGCAAACACACATGTAACCCAAACACTGCACAGAACAGCAAGGAAAGACAATGCATACGTAATGGAAGGATGCAGATCAGAGCCGATAGACCAGAAAAATCAGCCCCCAGCCCATGTGGCAGCTGGAAAAATGGACAAACATATCGGGGGCAGCTGTAGCTCTGCACATAGCGATGGTAATGTACCATGCAATAATGACAGTGTGTGGCAGAGGATGGGAAGATGTGTGAAGCAGAGGAGGGAGAAGTGGCAGGAAAGGTGGAATGTCAAGATGACAGTGGAGTATCAGTGCCCTGCAGAGCACACACAGGAGAGGCAACCAGGGAGAGCTGCAATGCAGCAATGTGTAGGAGTTCAGGACGTGGGGTAGCAGCATGCACATCAGGGTAGGATGGCACACAGCTGGCAGACACACGTGGATGGACAGAAGGATGGTCAGAACTGTGATAAGGGTACAATGTGCTTACAGTACAGAACTGCACAGATATGACTGTCGCAGGAATGAAAAGTAGTTTTGCAGGACAGGCAGACAAATGAAAAAGAACAGCGAGGAATCAAACCTATGACCATTAGCACACAGGGCAATGCACAAATCCATCACCAAAGGCTGCACACAAAAATAGTGCAGGGCAGCACACAAGACGCCTGCTGGCTGTCAGGATAGGCAAACCCCCAACAGTAACCAGGATGAAATGCACATGCAGATCTGGTGTGTACAGATCAGATCACAGTCTGGAATTGGGACCTGAGCCACATAGAACTACATGCACACACACAATGAAAAGTTATGTAGTGGATACAGCATGCAAAACAGGAAAGAAACTAAACCCCAAGGGCAGCAGAGGATGTTCTGTGGAGCTGCGGCAAACCCTGGAACAGGACAGGAGACAATTGATCATGCAATCAGGTGTACCACACACCAGCTGAACCATAGCAATACCAGACCCCCAAGCGGACTGCCATGTAAACACCATAAAGAAAGAGACATATGGAACAGCTATTATGTGATGGCTAGGAGGCACAGAGGAGACACCCTGGCGTACAGCGAAGAGATGGAAGGGTGTGTGCAGAGGTGCCGAACCTGCTGGTACCTAATGGTCATGTTAGCACAACAGAGAAGAAAAACAAAACCCCATGTGGGGATCAAACCTGCAACCTATGGTGTTAGAACACATGCCTGTAACCACTACCCCAAACAACCACAATGAGCACGTTGAGCACAATGCCAAAATAGTAACCCAAAGGGAGGGTGTGTAGGGGAACCTGTTATACACAGTGACGTTGCAAATGGCTGGCAGATACACAGCTGCCACCATACAAGGATGTGAGCACAGGTGGGCCATGTACATGAACAGGAACTCAGTAGATACAAGTGTTGGTGTGATCAAAGAGTGGAGGAGTAGCCTAGTGGTCAGACACTTGGCGTGGCAGCAAGCAACCAGAGTTACATTCCCACTAGCACTCCATGTGTCATTCGGCAAGTCACGTAACCCTCCATTACCTTGGAAGAAAGGCCTGGCAATCCACCTCCAGTGACACTGCCAAGAAACCCTGGAGTCTCTGGGTCACAAGGAGTCAGGACTGACTCAAAGGCACACATTGCATTGCATGCTTGTCACCATGATCAAGCAGCAAAAGAGACAAATGTATGTCAAATACATATCTTTATTTGGGTCACGCATCACAGATAGTGTAGACACTGCTATCATAATATCAAGGTGAGTGCATCCCAGGTGAAAGACGGAAACACATTTAGCAGGGCAGCAACCCACATCCTCCAGAAAGGTCACTGGCGTGACCACAAATGAAGGGCAGGAGATATAATGTGCATCAGGTTCATGCTATGCACTAGGCATCAGGCCCCCACCTAACACATGCTGCTGCATACCTCAAATGTGTTACACACATATGAGTGCATGTAGACAGTAGGCGGTGCATGATGAGGACCCAACACACATCACACATCATCTGTCCCCCAAAACATATCTATCTGGAAAAAGAGGAGGCACACAAATGAAAACAGCATATGTTGTCACAATGTTGTAACGTTAAAAACACATTTTGAAAGTAATGTATCACCTCCCACCTAATGCCTGATCTAGGAATCAAAGCTGCAACAATGTAACCCCAAACAATCATCAAAAGCACAATGAGGATATGCTAACAGGTAGCAGAGGCACATCAACACAGAGAGAATACAAACAAAACTACCTGCAGAAACCTGCAGAGATAACACCATGCAGGAGGTCCCCCTGCACTGGTTGTTGGGTAGACAGTGTCTGAACACATATAGCACGGTATATGGAATGCACGATTGAAGGAGGACAACGGACACCCACACTGCCACACTCCAAATATAATGGGGCAATGTGAGTGTCATTACCGCAGGGGATAAGTAGGACTGTGCAGACATGCAATGCAAGGTTTGTACATAAATGCAGAGCATCACATCTGTACAGTAAACAAACACAAGAACCAGCATGTGAAGATGGAAATTAAGGGCAAACATGTTACAGTGAACCACACAGAAGCCATAGTTCCACATGCTGTGGTTCACCAACATAGTCAGTCATATGCACATGCACCATCCACATACCAACATGATACAGTGATGCCACACATGCACGTAAACACCCTTGGCAATTGTGAACATCAATCCAGGATGCTGGTGTGCATTAAAGTGTTGTCGTGGCAAAACCTATATCATGTCCAGGTGGAGAGCAGGTGGACATAGACAATAGGACCGCTCCATCATTCCCCCTATGCCACACACATGGCTGTATGCTTGTGTTGAAACAAACAGATGAGCGTATCCTGTGTGCTATGTCACACACATGGCCAAAACACAACAACAACACAACTGGGGAGGAATGTACAACATACAGTGACAATGTCAGTCCCTGCTGCACACGTGGGGATCAGTACACAGCGTCCAAAGTGCAAAGCGTATCTTCAATCCAACAGGTCAGGTTAATACTGTCCTTGCAACCTTGGCCATGCATAGTCAAGTGTCACATCCCAATATGCCACAGTCCTTGAAGGTTCATGTGTGTCTCCTGCAATGAGCATGACTCCCAGCCAGAGCATGGCAGCAACAGTGTGTTGGACAGGTCTGTCATGGCCAAAGTAGCAGTCCAAGAGTAATACTGTCCATCCTAGGCATGTGTCCCACTCGCAGAGGTCAAACATCCTATGGCACCATTTTCCAGGGAAAGTTCCATGGTGTTGTGTCCCCCAACAGGTGGGTGATGGTGACGCCAGATGCACTGTAATAGATGTGTCTGGTATGTCCTCTGCCCTTTGTCAGGAGAGGATAAATATTGTATTGGTATACGCCTTGCAACATCAGCACAAATTGCAGAGAGTCAAACCTTAGGAAATACATAAGAAAGGGATGCACAGGCAAACATGACATGATCACAACACAAAACACACCGCATATTGGTGACATCTTGAATCGGAACCGCAGACACGGGTGGCACATGGATATGGTCATGTCCATGCCCATGTCACACAGGCATCTCACAGCTACACACACTATGTGCATCTGTTTCCATGAACAGAGAGGCAACACAACATGTACATGAGACAAACAGTAAATCATCAACAGGTAAAGGCAGATGTCACCCCCCAAATAACAAAGATGCAAACTACCTTGTGTGTGCATCAGGTGTATGTCATCGATCCCCTGAGTGACTCAATGGCCATACCAGGTCACAGTGAAGGGAGACAATGTCAGCAAAATGTGTAGAATCACCAGGTCACGCCACTGTTGATGCATGTCCACATTATGCCAATATCTGTGATACAAAAATGCTGGTCAACAGTGGTCCATCACAACACAAGACACAGTTCTGCTCATAGCACACAACACATGTCCACAATGTTCACAAGGTAAACAGCACTAAGGTACAGGTAGCACAGTCACCACTGCCCCCCAGGTGCACAGACCCCTCAAACCACACGATAATGTACAATGCCTGAACACTGTATCATCACACAGCCAACCCAAAAACACACACCCACACAGTATGCTAAGGTCAGTGTGCCAGCTGTAGCGTATGGCCTGTATGTGCACAAGTGGAGATTTGTAGACATAAAGGCCCAGTGAAATGCAATGATACCCTGGTGTTGGCTGATGGTACAATGTTGGGGTAGGGTGCAAGTGTACGCCACCACCCAAAAAACAACGACCTCCACACACATGCAGCTCTGTTGGACATGTCCCAGAGACAGTGTTGCAGAGGACATACTGGACACAAACACATGGGGATATGTGTGACAACAGCAAGATATGGGTTAGGGAGGTGCAAGGAAAAGAGGTGAATCACAACATCTGGACAATATGACACATCACTGAGGACATGTGTTCCCCCTGACTGCTGGCACAGACAATGTAGCTGTAGTTCCACCTACCCCAGACCACAGCATGTTGGCTGATGTGCAGTCACGTGCCAATGCACCACAGCACCAGCATCTTCACCAAGTATGTCCTGTGCATTGGGAAACACAAGGGAAACAAACATATGCCATGTTCTAGCTGTGCAACACACACTGCACCTTCCTGTCCCCAGCTTTCAGACCCCACAACATCACATACAGACTGACTGTTCACTATCATACTGTCCAGATCTCTCACATGTGAGAAGCATCACTGAGGTGTCGGAGGCAAACTACAGGGGTCCGTACTCTGTCTGTCCCCTCCCTCACCTCTCTGTTGTTGTACACACTGGTCAATAGAAGTGTCTGCTCCCCACCATGTTCCTGCCTCACCCCAAGGCTGCAGTCTTAGCCCTGGTCCCCCATACTGCCACCAATGCTCCCTGACCATGTGTACTGGTGTCCCAATGTTGTCTGTTACCCCACTGTCAATTGCTGTAACACACGGAAATATGCAGGGACACCTCCTGTATCCACTGTCCAAATAAATTTCCTGGTGTGTACATCTCATACCTTGAATAATATTGACAGCTGTGTGCTGATGATGTGCACAAATAGATCTCAATGTCTGCATCATGTCTGCTAAACCACACCCCATGTCTGTTTGTGACCTGACCATGATGGCTGCATGTCATCCCACTGTGTGACAGTGAGAATGTCAAAGCATGGATAGCCTATATGTGCACCTAAAAAAACCCCTCCCATCTGAGTCTCTGTGTGTATGTGGACATAACCTCCTTCGCTAGGGTCCGCAATGTAGATGTTGTCGTGGACTGTACTCTCCTCCCCTACACACATACACAGCCTGTAGCTGAGGCATGTGGCTTATGTTGAGATAGCATCAGCTAGATATGCTGGGTCCTCCCTGAAAACACCCCTAAAACACAATCCACCCACACATTCAGCTCTCAGCTTGCCTACTGTAACCCACACCTTGTTGATCTGGGCTGGATCACCTCTGTCTGTGTGTACATATGCAACACTGCACTGCATGGCTATTCTACAACAACAAAATGTAGCAATGATACTCCCCCTGGCTGGACACTGCACAGGTCCCCATCCTTCACCATATCCATGTCAGGGCTACGCGATGACCTATACATTCAGGCACACTGTGGGGTTGCACGAACACCCCTCAAGGATAGTTAATACCATCATGAAAAACTAGTACTGAGCATGTATATTGTGCTATGTATGACATGTAGCACCATACAAAAGAAACAGACACACAGATCCAGCTGACAGGAGCATAACACCCACACAAGCAGCTTGAAATTGTACAATAAAACCACACACAGCTGGACAACTGTCCCCAAACATGGTCTGCTCTCCCACTGTGAATCCCGCACCACATGCCTCCCACCATGCTGCACCCATAGCATCAAACCAACTAACTGTGGTTGCACAGCAGCTGCTATCACAACCAGCCACCAACCAGGAATGTGACCCCAAAACCTCCCACAGGCCTAGAACCACCCACCCACATAATCCACCACCACCTGCTGTTGTGCCCTGCCCACATTGTTTGTTTCACACACATGCCTATATGTGACATTGGGATTGTCTGTTAAATGTCAGTGCAGTGTGGCATCCTAATGATATTGTTATAGAAACGTTAACCTCTATTACCAGCACACACATATAACAACAAATGTAGGTGGGAACATATGCATTATGTACATGAGAAGATCTCTGCAATCAACTGCCGCCTGACCGCTGTGCCCTCCCGTGTGTCACCACTGGCATGTACAGGGGGGCACCTCGGATCATCCTCCAGATCCTCATTAATCTCTGCAGGGATATTGTGCCTGAAAGCAATGCTGTGCAGGATGCAACAGGCTATGATTATCTCTGCCACAGTCCGTGGCTGATATTGTAAGGCCCCGTCTGTCCTATCCAGACACCTGAAGCGACTCTTCAACACGCCAAAGGTGCGCTCTATGACAGAGCGACTGGAGGCATGGGCCTCATTGTACCTCCGCTCTGCATGTGTCCATGGTTGACGCACAGGGGTCAGCAGCCAGGTGCGACACCCATATCCTGCATCACCTGCAGAAAGAAATGTGGCATGTTAATGCAGGAGCTCATGTTCACCCAAATGGACACAGGTATAGATGTGAAAAACAAATGCAGAACACATCCTGACAGAAACATATGACATCACAACTATGCAGCTGAGAAAAATAGACATATGATGACAGAAAAGGACCACATGGCCTATCTAGTCTGTCCGTCCATGGCAACAACTACAACACTCCCATTTATACCTTTAGAGATCCTCTGTGTGTGGCCCATGCATATTGTAATGCAGTTACTGTCCTCATCTCTACCACCTCCACTGTGAGACTATACCACCGATCCACTGATCCCATGTTCAAAGGATATGTCAGCATAGCAACCACGAAAGAACATGCTGTCAATTGAAGGAGGCTCCCTCCCAGAACATGTATGCCATGGAGGTCTGGCAAAGTCTCAAGCATATCACCTCTATTCCGCCTGTCCTCTAAGGTCTACATATTAAGATCGAGCAGTCTGTCTCCATATGCTGCATACTGCTGACCACAAATCATTTCAGTAGCCGTCCTCTGCACTGTCTCCGTCCTGTTCACAGCCTTTTGAAGCTGTGGTCTACAGAATTGCACACTGTACCCCACATGAGTTTGCACCAATGACATATACAGAGGCAGTGTCCCTTCCTGTGTATCTGCTACCAATACCTCTCTGTATGCACCCAAGCAGCCCCCTAGCTTTTGCCGTCACCTTTCCAAACTGGTCATCTACATTAGGTTCGGCAGACACAACCACGCCTAGGTCCCACTCGTCTACAGTGGCCAAATGTACTGCACCCTCTATACTATCTTGCTCCCCTGGTTTGCCACAGCCCAAATGCGTGACCTTACATATTGTCGCCTACTCACCCCCCCGCCCCCAGAGGCCATAGGCATGGGTGGATTAGCAGGGTAAGTTCTTTAATAGCTGTGGAGTATAGTAGAGAGGCTTGGCAATGCCCTCTGGGATTTGTAGTTCCACAACTTTAGCAAAAAGAAAGTAGTTGTAGTCGGAGTGATAAGGATTTTAAACAGGATTTATTCCCTTCCCAGGGTTGGATTTTCACACAATGAAATAAGACAACACAAAAACCATACGTCTGGTAACAAAGTTAAAGAAACATTTGAACAAAGGATATGCTTATCTTCAGCTTTCACAATGGAGGCAAAAATGGTAAAAGAAAACAGTTTCCTTCACAAAACTCTTCCTGTCTGTTTTCTTTATGAATCAGCTCCTACAGCTCTTCAGCATAGAGAAGATATGCTATCAGATAAGGTATATGTACAGTCCATGTAAATATCACCGTTAGACTCCTCACACGGATCACATTGCATCTCTTCTATATCTGGGTAAGTTTCCCGGTGAGTGAAACTTCTGTTCTGATGGCTGAGTTCCTCTCTATAGCTTTGGGAGTTCCCTTCCCCCACCAGCCTAGAGGTGGATGGGTAAATACTGTAATCACTATAGTCTCTCTCCGAGGCGGCACATAATTCTTGGTAAGTACAGGGCTGACTGCTATAGTCTAAGCTTCTCCTGTTAGGAAGAATAAGGTTACCTTTCAGCAGTTTCCCTTCAACATTCCTCCCTCGAGCACAGCTCTGCTCGTGGGAAGGCTTTTCACTCCGTGTCTGTTTGAGCTTTCTCCTTGGCACCAAATTATCTTCAGGATAATGGTTTTCTCCTGCTTGGTACCTTATGCTGGGTGACTGGTCTTGCCTTAACCTGTCCTCAGAGCTACTACCTCTGCTTCCTCTGTAGCAAGGTTCTCGGAAGCACTGGTCAGCTGTGCACTGCTCTTCCAAACAGCCCTTCCTGGGTTTCTCAGCACTGCACCTCCCTGGTAGTCTCCTTTGGTCAGCAATTGGTTTTAACCAGCATGGAGATCCTTCTCTCCTGCCTCTCAAGCTTCTCTCCCTGCTTGGAGTTCTCCTGCTATCGGGACTTCTCTCCCTGCCAGCACGTCTCTCCTCAGCAGTTCTCTCTTTTGCATTTCTCCCTTTAGCTGCTCCCCCACTATTCTCAGGTGAGTGATTTTTAACTGCGTAGCTTGTGATGTTGGCTCCGCCCCTTGTCAGCTGCCCCTCATCCCCTGATGAGCTACGAGCTAGCTTTGAGTCTGGGCGTTCCCCTACACCACGTGAAATAGCTTGTGTATAGTTCCTATGGCAACCTTTGGCCATATGTATCCCTGAGCTGTCAAAGTTAGCTCCATTTTGTTCAGAATCCCCTATCTCCATGGGCTCTGACCGCTGCACCTCATGACAGATCCCCCCCTTAAAACATTACAGGCTGCCGAACTTTCAATCGGACAGCACGTAATCCTATCTTGGGATCTGTATCGCTGCTCTACGTAAGCCATACTGACAGTGGCTGACCTATCCTTCCATGACTTAAGGAGGTTTAGGTGATACACCTGTTGGCATCCCTTTTCATTCTCTATTCTATACGAGACAGGGCCCACCCTCTTCACTACCATGCATGGCCCTTTCCAGTGAGCCTCAAATTTTGGTCCTGGATCTGCCACCTGGACAAGCACTTTATCACCTATCTCCAATTTTCTAGGTTGCGTGCCCCTGTCGTAATACTGCTTTTGTTTCCTCTTACTGGCCTGCAGATTCTCCATCGAGAACTTTGCTGTCCTTTCCAAGCGTTCCCTCAGACCTTTTAAGAGCTGAGGTACTTCAACCTCCGATGTGTCTGGTTCTACCCACTGCTCGTGTAGAATATCTAATATCCCTCTAGGGGATCTACCAAACATGAGTTCGTATGGGGATGCTTTCAATGCAGTTTGTACGCGTTCTCTACAGGCGTATAATACGAACGAGAGTAGAGTATCCCAGTCTGATATCTCTCCTTTTTTTAAACCCCTCCTAAGCATTTGCTTGATGGTTTGATTCATGCGTTCTACCAAACCATTTGTTTGGGGATGGTACGCTGCAGTTCGTATGTGCTTTATACCGAAGGCCTCCCATACGGTAGCCAGATGCTTGGATAGAAAATTGCTACCCTGATCGGTAAGTACCTCCCTAGGAAACCCCACCTCACAGAAGAGCTTCACAAGCTCTCGTGCTATGTTCCTCGCCGAGGTGTTCCTTAAGGGAATAGCCCATGGGAATTGTGTAGCGTGGTCTACTATCACCAGCAGGTACTGGAAACCTCTCGGTGTTCGAATCATAGGGCCTACCATGTCCATTCCTAGGTGACTCATAGGTACCGCTATGGTGGGTGTAGATACCAATGGTACTGCCCTAGGTCTTAGTGCTGTCACTCTCTGACATGAGGGACAAGACTCACAGTACTGCCTGGTTTCCTTGAATACCCCCGGCCAATAAAAGCGACTTAATATTTGGTCCAGGGTGCCCTGGATTCCCTTATGGCTTCCTATGGGGTGGTCATGTGCCAGACGTAATACCATGGCCTTAAACATCGTTGGCACTACCAATTGTTTTCTAATGGCCTCAGTGTAAGGGTCCATACTTTCCCTGTATAAAATCTCGTTCTCCAGGAAAAACCTGGGCAGTGTAGGCCGGGTTTCTTTTGCCCATTCGAAGGCTCTTTTAAGCGCTGGGTCGGCCCACTGTTCCGCGGGGAACGACGGAAATTTATTCACCAGTTCAGCGGGTACCCAGGGCAAACCTGCTCCAGCCTCCAACTCGGCCCTCCCTCGGGACCTATATTGCCTCTCTTGACGTCTCTTGGCCTTGGCTTTTCTGCCCCTTTTTACTGGCTTGTGGACTAAATCACCATGCGTGGGGAGAATATCCAATGCTTCCTCATTCTCTTCCTCACCCTGGGATCCTACCACCTCCTCAGGCTCTTCCGTGCTCCCAGATGATGTCTCTCCCACCCCCGAGGTTCCGGCTTGCGCCCGGGTGGAAACTAGGCCTGACTGGGTAGCCAAACCTGCTACCAGCCCCTTATAAAAGGGTGGCCAATCTCTGCCTAGAATAAGGTCCCTGGGTAATGTGGGGATTATAGCTACTGGTAATGTTTGTTCGGTGTCCAACCCCCGAACAGACAGTTTCTGTAATGGGTACTGTGAGAATGCCCCATGTATGCATTTTACCCTCACCTGGTTCTCTGCTTGACTCGGGGGCGACGAACGGCGCCTTTCGATGGCTTCCCAGAGCCTGCGGGAAATCATGCTCTGGTCAGCCCCCGAGTCAAGCAGTGCCAGCACTTCTACCCCTTCTACCTTAACATGCAGAAGAAATCCATCCTGTGCTGGCTTGTCCACTCCAGACATGAGGACAGTCCGCTTGATACAGTCCTTGTGGAAATGTCCAGCTCTCCCACATAGATAGCATTTCCATTTATATGCAAGCAAAATATTATCATTAGCATTCATATTTTTTACATTACACATTTTCCTCTGGGGATACCTCCTTTTCTTACAATCTGCCATACCTACTGCCTGCATTACTCCAAACCCGGAGGTGTCAGCTATCTGGGCCTCTAAAAACCTGTCTGCCAGACTAGCTGCTTCATCGGTAGATTGGCAGTTTTGCAAGGTAAGGTATGTTTTCATTTCTGCGGGCACAGCTTGGATAAATTGCTCCAAGACCACTGTGTCCAGTACAGATTCCATGGTTCTCCTTTCTGGAGTTAACCACTTCCAGGCCAAATTCCTCAATCTTTGATGCAAGGCTTTTGGCGTCTCTTGCAACTTCATTTTGGCCTTCCCAAACATCCTTCTATAATGTGAGGTAGTAAGCCCTAGCCTATCCTTGATTGCCTTTTTTATTTCGCTATAATCAGCAGCAAGGATGGCAGGCATTGCCTTGTAGGCTGAGAGGGCTTCACCGGTAAGTGAAACCGCAAAACGAGTTGCCCATTGCTCACTAGGCCATTTCAGGGCCTCGCCTATGCATTCAAAAGCATCAATAAAATCATCTACATTGTCATGAGGACTCAATTGCCCTAGAGAGAATGCATGACTAGCATTTAGTCCTACCCCTGGTATTATTGAGGGGCTTTCAGTCCCATGTTCTTGTGGTTTTCTCAAAAGCGCTTCCATAGCGTCCAACAGTGGTTTTTGTTGCTCCCTCATCATGCTGGCACTTTGCTCCTGGATATGGCGAGCTAGTTCAAACTGCTTATCCCACTGGAGTTGCATCCACTGCATGACGTCTCTGGGCTCCATTCCTCCCGTCTGTACCCTGTGGAGAAAAGAGAAAAAAAACCACCAAGTGCGGCACCTTATATTTCCTTTCCCCTTAGTCCTTCAGCACAGCAGCGCCCTCTTTCCTGCACAAATCCTCCCACGTTTATGCCCCAGGTACCGTTACCTTAGGCTTCGTGTAGAGGTCAGCTCACAAGAAAGGTTACTGCTTCCTTCACCGACCGGTCTGTCAGTAAACTTGCTTCCAAGGTCCTCAGGTACCGTAGCAGTTTCTTTAATAGTGTTCTTTTTTTATTTCAAGGTAAAAATCCGCAAAACTACGCTAGATGTCACCCACTCACCCCCCCAGAGGCCATAGGCATGGGTGGTTTAGCAGGGTAAATTCTTTAATAGCTGTGGAGTATAGTAGAGAGGCTTGGCAATGCCCTCTGGGATTTGTAGTTCCACAACTTTAGCAAAAAGAAAGTAGTTGTAGTCGGAGTGATAAGGATTTTAAACAGGATTTATTCCCTTCCCAGGGTTGGATTTTCACACAATGAAATAAGACAACACAAAAACCATACGTCTGGTATCAAAGTTAAAGAAACATTTGAACAAAGGATATGCTTATCTTCAGCTTTCACAATGGAGGCAAAAATGGTAAAAGAAAACAGTTTCCTTCACAAAACTCTTCCTGTCTGTTTTCTTTATGAATCAGCTCCTACAGCACTTCAGCATAGAGAAGATATGCTATCAGATAAGGTATATGTACAGTCCATGTAAATATCACCGTTAGACTCTTCACACGGATCACATTGCATCTCTTCTATATCTGGGTAAGTTTCCCGGTAAGTGAAATTTCTGTTCTGACTGCTGAGTTCCTCTCTATAGCTTTGGGAGTTCCCTTCCCCCACCAGCCTAGAGGTGGATGGGTAAATACCGTTATCACTATAGTCTCTCTCCGAGGCGGCACATAATTCTTGGTAAGTACAGGGCTGACTGCTATAGCCTAAGCTTCTCCTATTAGGAAGAATAAGGTTACCTTTCAGCAGTTTCCCTTCAACGTTCCTCCCTCGAGCACAGTTCTGCTCGTGGGAAGGCTTTTCACTCCGTGTCTGTTTGAGCTTTCTCCTTGGCACCAAATTATCTTCAGGATAATGGTTTTCTCCTGCTTGTGCTGGGTGACTGGTCTTGCCTTAACCTGGCCTCAGAGCTACTACCTCTGCTTCCTCTGTAGCAAGGTTCTCGGAAGCACTTGCCAGCTGTGCACTGCTCTTCCAAACAGCCCTTCCTGGGTTTCTCAGCACTGCACCTCCCTGGTAGTCTCCTTTGGTCAGCAATTGGTTTTAACCAGCATGGAGATCCTTCTCTCCTGCCTCTCAAGCTTCTCTCCCTGCTTGGAGTTCTCCTGCTATCGGGACTTCTCTCCCTGCCAGCACGTCTCTCCTCAGCAGTTCTCTCTTTTGCATTTCTCCCTTTAGCCGCTCCCCCACTATTCTCAGGTGAGTGATTTTTAACTGCGTAGCTTGTGATGTTGGCTCCGCCCCTTGTCAGCTGCCCCTCATCCCCTGATGAGCTACGAACTAGCTTTGAGTCTGGGCGTTCCCCTACACCACGTGAAATAGCTTGTGTATAGTTCCTATGGCAACCTTTGGCCATGTGTATCCCTGAGCTGTCAAAGTTAGCTCCGTTTTGTTCAGAATCCCCTATCTCCATGGGCTCTGACCGCTGCACCTCATGACAATATGCAAACATGAACTCCCAGCTGCAAAGGTCGAGAACATTCATCAAGCTTAGCTAGACCCCTCCTCATGTTATCTAGTGCTTCCTGGGTGTCTACTCCAGTACAGATTGAGTGTGTGAACCTAAGACACACAAGACAAGGGTTAGTTGTATGGATTGTCAATAACATAAATGGTAAATAACATACAAATGCTAGCAGACAATTAACCAGCATCACAGGTGGATGTGAAGGGCACCAACCCCCCCCCCCCCAACATCACATGTGGGCAGATGGCACACAGAAACACAAGGAGGGATCCAACACCAGGACAGACATTTGCACATGTGCGTAGTCACATGAACACCATGTGCATGTTATAATCTGGAAATACCCACCCAGCAATATACAGTCCTCATACCAGCCTGCCTCAAATTGTCTGAATAGTGCCGAGTGATGCAGGATATAGGAGTCATGGGTGGACCCTGCAAACCTAGGGACCACATTCAGAATATGCAGATTTGCATCACATACAACCTGAACATTCAGGGAATGATAGTGTTTGCGATTGCAGAACACTACCTCCCTGTCTCTAGGCGGGACCAGGGCAACATGTGTGCAATCAATAGCTCCCATCACGTGTGGTATCCTGGCTAACACCTCAAAGGCCTGGTTCAGGGCCCACCACTGTTGCCCAGTGTGGGGAATGGCAATATAGTTCCTCACCCGGCTGACCATGGCACGCAGTACTTGGTGAGACAGCGTGAGAAGGTGGGGCGGCTCATGCCACCCACTGCGGCCACAGATGACTGGAAACAGCCAGAGGCAAAGAAATGTAAGGCAGCTAGGAGCTTGACTAAACCTGATATGGCATGGGACCGATCAGTCAGGGGCTTGAGGTCAGGTCTTAGATCCTCATAGAGCTCCCTAATAGCTCCTGTGCTCAGTCAGTAGAGGGAGATGACCTGGTCCTCACTCATGCCCTGGAGCTGGGTCCTGGGCCTGTAAATGCGAGGCTGCCGAGCCTGCACCTCAGCATGCCTCCTGCGCCGTGCACGCACAGCACCTGCCTGGCCTGCCCCCACAGCTGCAGGTCTGATTTGCAGCGGGGCTACACCCATGCCCTGTGCCTCAGCCCCATAGACACCATCTCCCCTGTCCGGCAACCGCAGCAGCTGCCCACCTCCCAGTGCAGCTGCGGAAAAAAAAAAAGCCGCCATAAACTCCACCCGTCCGGCTCCCCTAACACAGTCAAACACACACACGAACTTCCCTAACCAGGGCACACACCTTACAAACCACACACAACCACACACACACACAATACACCCAACACCAATCACAATCCCAGCCACACTCCACAATACACCTGCTTTGACTCTCTCCATTCCTCACTGCCCACACACACCTTCTCTCCCTCGCCTATGAAACACCCCTCAACATGGACCAGGTGTGCAGGCTGATTTATAGTTTTTTTTATGTTGCGCCCATTGTGCATGTGCAGTTGTGCGAGCGCGGTGCGTGTGCATGCCACGCATGTGCAACTCACTGCACATGGGTGTTTGGATGTGCGTGCCGCGCATGTGCAAATCGTTGCGCATGGGCGTTTGTCTGTACGTGCCGCGCATGTGCAACTCGTTGTGCATGGGCGTTTGTCTGTGCGCGCCACGCATGTGCAACTCGGTGTGCATGGGGGTTTAGATGTGCATCCAAATGCCCATGTGCAACGAGTTGCACATGCGCGGCGCGCACAAACGCCCATGCGCAATGAGTTGCACATGCGTGGTACGCACATCCAAACACCCATGTGCAGTGAGTTGCACATGCGCGGCGCACACACACACCGCGCTCGCACAACTGCGCATGCATAACAGGCGCAACGTAAAAAAAACTAAATCAGCCTGCACACCTGGTCCACGTTGAGGGGTGTTTCGTAAGCGAAGCAGAGAAGGTGTGTGGTGAGAGTAGTAGAGGTAGTGTGTTGCGTTTGGCAGTGTCAGAGGCTAGTTTGTGTAGGTGAGGTGTGAGACAAAGCAGGGTAGAAATGTAGCAGCAGATAAGCATGCAATAAATAAAACCAGGAGTCGTTTCAATTAGCATGGATCATAGGCCGTCGCCTACCACAGACAGAGAGGAGGGCAGGCAAGGAGCAAGTGAGGGAGAAAGGGGGTGAGGTGAGGTGAGGTGAGGTGAGGGGCAAACAGCAGGGTGAGGAGGGAGGTGTGAGGTGGAGGTGAGAGGGCCAAGAGAAGGAAGGAGTGACAGGGTGGGACAGGGCACAGAGGGCACAGACATGGAGCAACAGGCCATGCCAGGAGTGGAGAGGGAGACGGAGAGGGAGATGGAGAGGGTGAGGGAGGGGGATGAGGGGGCCCCACCTGTTAGTGAGGACACACATAGGGCAGGGACAGCTGGGCATATGGTGGCAGAGGCAGGCACATCGGGTGGGCCACAGCCCACACACTGTATCCACACTGGTAAGAGAAAGCGGATACCGGTGGCCTGCCCCACAAAGGAGGAGGGCTATAAGGTTCAATGCACAGGAGAACCACATCCTGCTATCCTGTGTACTTGAAAACTATGAGGTCCTGTATGGGCGGCTCAGTAGCCGCACAACTGTGGCCAAATGAACAGAGCTGTGGGAGGAGGTGCGGGTGGCAGTTGCCGAGGCAGGGGGCCCACACAGGGACATCGACAGCCTCAGAAAGAGGTTTAATGATATAAAAAGAGGTGTGAGGCAACACATGGCTGCAGAGCGGCAACATGCGATGGGCACTGGTGGGGGTGGCCCCTTCACCCCAGCCCTCACGGCCCTGGAACAGGAGCTGGCTGAACGTTTAGGCCCAATTTACCTGTTTGGTCTGCCAGAGGCCCTGGATACCGCACATCCTCAGGCAGGTATGTATGCTATGTACACCTTTCAGCTCTCAGGCCATGCCTGCAATCCCCATTGTGTAGACATCAGCCATCTGCAACCACCCTCCCATACTTGTCTCTCGAGCCCCACCATGTACCTATCCCGGGGGCACATAGGTGTGCTGTACCCCTGCACACCTTGTTTGGTTGCTATGTTCCTGGCCCCATTCCACATGTGGCCCTCATCCCATCCCTCTCCCCATCTGCCCCAAACATGCCCCCACACACCTGCTACTACCCTACCCTCACTCCTGTTATTGCCATCCCCTGTAGGATTGTGAGGGCCTTTGATCAGGGCATGTTTGTTTGACATACTATCTGCACAGTGCTGCATGTGCTTGGCAGTGGCCAACAGGTGCTGAATAGTCGTAGTCTGCTGCATAGTGGGTATTTTATGCAGCACACATGCAGGGTCCCCCCCCCCCATCATTTGTGTGGTGGCTGTAGTACACACGTATAGATAGGTGGAGTGTCTAAACATATGAGTGCTATCTCTGGCTTTTCACAATGCAGGTGACTACAGTACCATGGGGGCTCATGAGGAGGAGGAAGGGGACGAGGAGGAGGAAGAGGAGGAAGTGGCAGGGCCTCAGGGTGTGGAGGAGCCCGAGGGTGTGGAGGAGCCCGAGGCTGCAGTCTCTGGGGGCAGCACAAGTGGGTGTGAGGACATGAAAGGAGACTATGAGGTGCCTGGGCCACAGGAGCCACCCATCAACAGCAGGGCGACAGTGGGGGATGCAGCCAGCATCTCACAGGCTGGTGTGAGTCCTGGAGTGGAGGCCAACCAACGCCCCATGCAGGCACCTGGATTGTCAGGCGCACATCCCACAGGCATGGATACCGTGCAGGCAGAGCTGAGGGCCTATACTGCATCAGCATGGCGCGATGCTGAAGGTGGGTAACAACATACTGTCACAACCACAACGCCCAAACCACTGGTCTCTAGTTGGTGTGGGTGTGGTGGTTGTGGCAACATTCCTTCCTCAGCTGTTATATGTATGGTTCAAGTAGAAGGGATGTATTTGAGCGAACATAAGGGTATGGTTTATGACAGATAATGTTTATGTTACACACACCAGAATAGCCCAGGGTCAGGTACCATCTACAGATGCAGACATATGAGGAATGTTGCGTAAAGTCCAGCACATTGTTAGCCAAACAAACAGAACGCAATCAATGCCCTTGAAACAGTCAGCCGCAAGGCAGATGCCCAGCCTTCTCACAGAGAACAGGATGCCACCTGTCCTATAGTCATTGGACAATCAGAGCATAAAAAACAGAAACCTAAGCATCTTATGTCAATTAACGTCACTCAGCCTCCATTCCCTCTAGTCTGCAGCTCAAGGTGAAAAACAAACCTAGGATATTAAATTAGCAGTCAAAATGTGTCAAAACACTCATATACCAGGATTTGCAGAGATGACAGGATTAAAGCGCATATGTCTATGGCAGCCAATTAGATCTCTGCCTGTGCAGAGGGTAAACACAACTGCCAAAACAGCAAGAATCATAGCATTGCGCACAACCTTATGTTGCAGTAACGTCCCCTCTCAAACCACACAGGAATGTACCTCCTCACTGCTTATGCTCTAAAGATGGTTTTGGGAGAGGAACAGGTCCTTCAAGGCTGCCTGTACGTCAACACCTCAGATCGACAGCTGGGCATACAGACAAAGCCATCAACATGTCCCCTTCCTCTAGCTCTGACACTGAGTCCCCCAATTGCATTGGTTTGGGACTCACCCACTCGATCACACAGGTCAGCTAACAACCTCTGTGGTGTTCTGAGAGACTGGCCACCTCCCAGCTACCACCCCTGCTGCCAACCTGAATCAGGGAAATCACCTCCCCAGCTCTGGGTATCGCAGCCCTTCCCCAGGGGTTAGCACCTGCTGTGGATTCCTCAGCATTACATTGTCAGTGCTTTTCTGGAGTCTGTCCACCTCTGCTGCATCCTCTGTTGCTCCCCCTGCTCCGTCCAAACCCTCCATACGTTTACCAAGGTGTATACGCACTGGTATCCAACCCCATCTCTTTCTTCCCAAGGTGTTTGTAAACCCCTCTGCCGTCAGAAACGTGATGCAGCAGTGCACTTGCGCAAGTAAGGGTTGATATCCTTGTGCTTCCACTCCCTCCCTCTGACTCTATAGGGCATCTCCTGTAACCTGTCCCAGCTGCGTTTATCCCACCTTTGAAAGGTGGTCCTGCCCTTCTGACCCTGCCCACCTCACAGAGGCCCCGTGATCAGGGTGACTCCCTTATGCTGTTCACCTACCCCATGATCATATTGGCAGACTTTGCCACAATACACCCTGATCCCCATGGGTGTCGGGGCGACATCCACATGTTGGATGGCAACATATGTGATTGTGGATGATGTGGAGGGTCAGGTGCCACTGTCACAACCTCACACCCGGCCAGGGCACAGAGGTTTGGGGCTGCCATAATGTTCTGTAAGCAGAAGGTGAGAGAAACCCTGTTGCCTCCCGGTAGGCCAGCTGGGAGTGGTAGTTCCTCTGCCCAGTGACACAGAATAGTTGTGAGTTGAGTGGTAAGGCAAAATGATCAGATGTGTATCATGCAAAACCAAAAAATTCAGTGTAGAGGAAGACAGGACACTATGCAGGTGTTTGCTGGAGGGTATGTACAGAAATGAACGTTACTGCATTGTCACACTCTTTGCACCACAAATGTGCAGCATGTATCATGGGTAGGAAACAGAGCAAAACAAAGCAGCTTTGTCTCTCCAAAGAAAAACACCTGCTCTATTTTCTGCTCTCACCCATCTATTTTCTACAGGTTTAGCAAAGAGACTCTATACGATCTGCCAAGCAGAGCATGCAATCCATAGGACCTCTCCTGGGGCACTCTCATTAACGTCCAATTTCATGTCTGCAAACTCATGGCCACCTGAGTGTGGCGGCAAGCTGTTATAACAGGGTGTAAGTGAACCTCCCTCTAAGAGGTCGGGTGTTTCCCCTGGACACAGGTCTACACGGTAAGGTTTAGAAAACCCTGTGTCTGTGGAGACCCCTCTCTGGCTTTCAGCTAACCCTCTCCAGCTGTCCCGACATGCTTTCTGATTCTCTGGTTGCAGTCCCTGTCTGGAGCACTGCCCTGGAACTCTGTTCCAGGTTGAGCATATATAACACCGTGCCCTAGTGCTGATTTCCCACCTGCGCAGACTCTGAGGCCCGTGTATCCGGCAATGGGGTCTGAGGGTTTCCCTGTTCTCTCCCTCTAAGCAGGTGTCTATCAACAGTTTGTAACCTCCCTCCATCTGCTCTGCTGGCTGCAATTCCACAAATGCAGCTAATTCCCTTATGTGGTCCCCAACTCACTGAAGTCTCTGAGACTCTCCAACCATGTCTCCTCCCCTCTGGAGCTCATGTCCGTCTCACGGAAGCTGCTCCTGTCGTCCCCTCTGGAGCCCCTATCTGTATTTGATATGTCTGTTCCCTGAGGCCTGGCTATGCCTCCCTGAGCAGGTGTGAGTAATCAGGATCCAAGCTTGCTACCATGTTAGTGCTTGGGTGTGTCAGCTCAGCTCCTGTATCCCTCTGCTTGCCTCTCTCATGCACACACTGGGATGTGGGTGCTGGCTGACTGTCAGTCTCTGAAAAGGTACAATCATCTCTTCTCTCTATCTCCATAGGCTCTGTATGGGCCTCTACATCACACCATGTGCCATCTGTGTACCACCCTCCCGTGGTGTGTTTTGCCAGTGCACAGCACGTGTGTGTGGCTCCAACACAAACATACTGTGCATGGCCATATACCCCAGGTGATCAGACAACGGCACCCATGGGAACCACTGTCACGGGCCCCCCAGACACCCTAGCCTATCGGCAGCCCGTCATGGGTATTGTAATGCATTACAGTCTGCCAACATGATCTGCAATGTGCCCCAGCATTGCATTGAGGTATGGGACACATATATGGATAGGATTGTGTGTGCAATTACCCCTCACATTCCCTGTCTCCCCTGAGACAACCAGTGTACATAGCAGACATCACCAGATCTACCTGCCAAACTGACATATTGTGGGCTATGTGGGTCACATGGGCCCTCATCAGGACACTGTCCAGGCATTCGATTTGCTCATGGGACACACATGTCTAACCCTGGCCATGCATTTGCATGTGTGGCAAGCAGGAGTGTCCTGTATACTGTCATACTCCGCCCCCTGCCCTAGGCTTGGAGGGTTGGGTAGCAAGTAGTCCATCAAAAACCCTCCCCTTGCAATGCATGCTGGGAAATGTAGTCTTCCCTCTGATAACAGTCATGGAGCCAGAGTTACAGGCAAGGATGTGACAAGGTTTATTCCGCCACCCAACGCAAACGTACAAAATCAGTGCACCAGTATAACTATCCAGCAGTGCCTAAGACGGTTCTGTACACAAGTGTGCTGGCAGAGGTTACATTCATTCAATCCAAATGCAGCTGTTTGCCACATATACATAAGAACAACCAAACATGGCAGCGTCCTTTAGCAAAGCAAAGATATTTGGTTATTTGGGTATCACTCAGCTTATCTCACTCAGCTTCGCAGAGGCTTCCCATACTATCTGCAAAGCACAACGTATAATCCATAGGTTGGTCAGTCTCAGAGGACGCACTCCCCTTACAGTACACCTGCATTACTGCAGTTACCTGTGCTGAACTGCCCTGCTGCACACGACTGGCAAATGCCTCAGGGTGTTTTCCACCTCAAACCCCCTGGCCCGGAAAACACCCCTCTCTGCAGTTGTGCGGCTATCTCATGCCAGCTCTGAGGACACAGTCCCCTGCTGTATAGTCTACGTTACTCCCTGGAGCTTTGCCATGGATCTCCAATCAAGGCTGTGTCCTGCAGACCTCTGCACTGTGTCGTGGGCACCCACCTCTGGACTCCCTGAAACTGGTTCTGTCAGTGCTCGGGTTTAATGGTTGCCATGCTCATCCTCCCTGTGCACCCCAGACCACCTTTGTGTCCCCTCTCACTCTGCCGCACTTGCTTAAGTCCCTTTCCCCCATGAGGCTTCCTAACTCCAGTTGCTGTGTTCCCTCCAACTGTGCCCCCTCTTGGGCTGGTTCTCCTCGACCCTCCTCTGATTGCCACTGCTGCTCTCTAGCCGTCGTTGATGTCCCTGGTTCCTGCTCAACCTCCCGGACTGTCTAGACATGTGTTTGTTATCGGTCACCAAGCCTGTTGCTACATCTGAAAGACATGGGTGTGTCATCGCAGCTTGTGGATCTCTGTGTTTGCTTTCCCCTGAGAACTGCTGGACCGTGTGCTGTGCAGGGCTGTGACCTTTCCTAATGTTTGAATGATGTATTTCACCTCTATCCATGTGTCTACTAGAGTCTGCCCTATCACAATAACAATCTGGTGGGATATGCGTGACATGTGTCTGTGTGACGGTTGATTACTGGAGAGGTATCATACATAACACCCTGTGTCCCACCCACAGGCACTCGGCAGGCACTCCAGAACATCTACAGGGCGATGGGGGAGAATACAAGTGAGCTGAGGCTGCTCCGGGAGGAGAATCGTTCGGGGCCGTTCACCCGCATTGCTGACGCCCTGGAGGGCATCCTGGCCCTGAGGCAGCATCAGCACAAGCACCAGAGGCACCAGGAGAGGGTGCAGCACTGCGGGTGGAGTTGGCCCGTGGGAGGCATGGCCGGCCACGCAGGAGATGACTGTGTGCTCAATAAACAGCTGTGACCCACTACATGCAATGTGTGTTTCCAATGTGTGTCTCTGTGGTCCCCTATGTAGTGTGCAAACGCATGTCATGTCCCTGACCATATGACCTGCAGCCAGGCCCCTCGCTGGTGGGGTGTCTGCACTGCCAGGCATTACTGCACAGATGCCATCACATGCCGTGTGTGCCATGCACAGTGTGTGGTCACTGCCCCTGGGCTGCAGCGTGGCGGTTTACACATCCACCCGGGTTGCAACAGGGGGAATGTCCTGAGGTCACAAGTTCAGTGTTGTGATCCATCACCATTTCCCTCCCCTCATACCCCCAACATTGGACGCATATTTGTGACCATTGCCCCTGCCTGCAACACTACATAAGAACATTTTTTTTTTTTTTTACTGCTCCCTTATGTGGGATCTTTGATCTCTTATTACCTTTTTTGTTAAGTTGAGACAAATTCTCCTTCCGTTAATGTGTATTCAGCTATGTGATGGTGATATTCTTGTAGAGTGAACTTATTGTGGTCTAAGTTTTTTTTTTTTTTTTTTTTCCTTTTGTTATTCTGTATCTCAAGAAAATGCAAAATAAAATATTTAAAATAACATAAGAACATAAGATATGCCATACTGGGTCAGACCAAGGTCCATCAAGCCCAGTATTCTGTTTCCAACAGTGGCCAATCTAGGTCATACGTACCTAGCAGTTTCCCCAAGGGACACAGGTTCCACAATGCTTGTATTGCTTCAAGCATTGATATCCTGGGTCCCTTCTTAATAATGGTTTATGGACCTTTCCTCCAGGAACTTGTCCAAACCTTTTTTAAACCCAGCTACACTAACAGCCTTTACTATATCCTCCGGTAACAAATTCCAGAGTTTGATTACACGTTGAGTGAAAAAATATTTTCTTTTATTAGTCTTAAATAGTTTACCCTGTAGCTTCATTGCATGTCCCCTAGTCTTTCTATATTCTGATAAGGTAAACAATCGATCTACGTTTACCCGTTCCACTCCGTTCATTAATTTATAGACTTCTATCATATCTCCCCTCAGCCGTCTCTTTTCCAGGTTAAAGAGCCCTAACCTTCTTAGCCTTTCTTCATAGGAGTATCCTTCCATCCCCTTTACCATTTTGGTGGCTCTTCTCTGAACCTTTTCTAAAATCGCTATATCCTTTTTAAGATACGGCGACCAGAATTACACACAATATTCAAGGTGCGGTCTCACCATGGAACGATATAGAGGCATTATAATATCTTTTGTTTTATTTTCCATTCCTTTCCTTATCATACCTAGCATTCTATTTGCTCTCTTGGCCGCCGCTGCACACTGGGCCGAGGGTTTTAACATGGTATCCACAATGACGCCTAAATCTTTTTCCTGGGTGGTGGTTCCTAATGTGGAACCTTGCATCGTGTAACCATAGTTTGGGTTGTTCTTCCCTAGGTGCATAACCTTGCACTTGTCCACATTAAATTTCATTTGCCATTTTGATGCCCAGTCTTCCAATTTATCAAGATCCTCTTGCAATTTTCCACAATCCTCTTGGGTTTTAACAACTTTAAATAGTTTTGTGTCATCTGCAAATTTGACAACCTCACTCGTTATTCCACTTTCCAGGTCATTTATGAATATGTCAAAAAGCAGCGGACCCAGCACAGATCCCTGGGGTACACTACTATTCACCTTTCTCCATTGGGAAAATTGGCCATTTAGCCCTACCCTCTGCTTTCTATCTTTTAACCAGTTCCTGATCCACAATAGTACCCTGCCTCCTATCCCATGACTCTTTAGTTTTGCCAAAAGTCTCTGATGAGGGACCTTGTCAAAGGCTTTCTGAAAGTCCAGATACACAATATCAACCGACTCACCTTTGTCCACCTGATTATTCACTCCTTCAAAAAAACATAACAGATTAGTAAGACAAGATCTTCCTTGTCTAAAGCCATGTTGGCTGTCTCCCATTAGGCCATGACTATCTACATGCTGAGTAATTTTATTCTTTATGATGGTTTCTACCATTTTTCCCGGTACTGATGTCAGGCTCACCGGTCTGTAGTTTCCCGGATCACCCCTCAAACCCTTTTTAAAAATTGGTGTTACATTGGCGATCCTCCAATCTTCAGGTATTAGAGATGATTTTAATGATAGTTCACAGATTACTAATAGCAGGTCTGCAATCTCATATTTCAGTTCTTTCAACACCCTTGGATGTATACCATCCAGCCCAGGTGATTTGCTTCTCTTCAGTTTATCTAATAGTTGTAATACATCTTCCCGATGTATCGATATTTCCTTCAATTCTTCCGCACCTTTAAATATCACTTCAGTCATGGGTAACATCCCTACATCTTCCTCAGTAAAGACTGAAGCAAAGAATTCATTCAATCTCTCCGCTATCGCCTTGTCGCCTCTTAGTGCTCCTTCAACCCCTTTATCATCTAATGGACCAACTGACTCTCTCACAGGTTTTTTGCTACGAATGTACTTGAAAAGGTCTTTACTTCGCGTTTTTGCTTCCGCAGCAAGCTTCTTCTCAAATTCTCCCTTTGCTTGCCTTATCAATGCCTTGCATTTGACTTGCCAGTGCTTGTGCTGTTTCCAGGTTTTGTCGTTTGGCTGTTTTTTCCATTTCCTGGAAGATGCTTTTTTGGCAACAACAGCCTCTCTGACCTCACCTTTAAACCATGCTGGCAGTTTTTTGGACTTCCTTCCACTTTTCTTAAAGCGTGGAATCCAGCTGGTCTGGGCTTCCAAGATAGTATTTTTCAAAAACAGCCAAGCCTGATGTACGTCTTTAACCTTTGCAACTGCTCCTTTTAGTTTTTTCTTAACTGTTTTCTTGCTTACGTGCCTGCCCCCCCCCTCCCCCCATAGGCATGCATGTGGCACAGGCAGACATGGGTGGCTTGCGTAGGTCGGCTGCTGCTTCCCACAAATGCATTTGGTTACACTACGCCCATCCCTGTGACATGGATTTTCCCGGGACGCCCTCTACATTGCAACTTCTCATGCGCCACCCTGGACTCATGCCCCTACACACATGGTCAGCCCCCATGACTGCATGTGGAGCCAGTCCACGTATGATACCCATGTCTTCCTTTACTGCACATACCTGTCCACACAGATATCCCATGCTTGCATCCATAGTGATTCGGTAAGGGAAACACGTGACTATTGTGTCTTGAAACAACAACAACAGTTTACTGTCAACCAACAGAACAACTTGTAACATGGCAACCCATCCCCTGCCGCATGTCCATTGATGGAACACAGGACAGCACAGGGCACATGTGTGGACGTCACAGTTGCCATCACTCACTACTGTGACGCCCTTCAGGGGATGGCCGTCAACAGGGCAGCCGCTCCACCTCGTCGGCCACCTGCTGAACAGCTACCGTCAGCCACTGGCAGGTGTGCAACAGAAGATGGAGTGTGCGCTCCACGCCATCCAGTGCCACAGACACGTCATGCACACACATGCCACCACACACACACATAGTGCCAGGGGTCTGTGTGGTGGCATGTGCATGTGATGTGTGTGTGGCCCTGGATGGCATATCCACACGCTGCCGCCCATCTTGTGCAGACACCTGCAGTGGCTGGTGGGAACCCACAGTGCCCTGTGCTGCCCTGTGTTTCCCACCACCCTCCCCCAATGCACTCCCCTCCACCCCCCCCTGCCACCTCCCACCTGCCCTCCACACCATCCTCCACCCCTCCCCCCTCCTCCCACCCCCACATCAGCAACACCCTCACCCTCCCCTGCCACCCCACCCCCACAGCCACCATGGCCCCATCATCCCCCTCCTCGCGGGAGAACTGTGCTGCCTCCTCCTCACCCTCACCCTCCAGCTCCTCTTTGGGGTCCTCCACCACCACCACCTCCACCTCCCTCGCATGGTGGGTAGGGGCGCCTCAGGGCATAGGCAGACGTGGCTGGGTCCTCACTGTTGTGATCGCCCTCTGTGGAAGATGACAGTCATTAGCACACTATCATGTGTGTCACATAACACATGTACATATGCAGCCACCACACAGGCTGGTGGGCCAATGTGACCTTTGTACCTGGGCAGCAGGCTTGGCAATACTCACCATCACGGTGGGACTCCGCACCCCTCTGGAAGCGGGAAAGGTACTCAGGGTGGTGCTGATGCAGCTCCCGCCCCTTCTTCCTCAGATCCTCTACCTGGGGATATGCAAACAATGGGTGGGGTCATCAGTGACCGATTATCTCTGGTGGGTGGCCAACATAAACATACATCTGTGGGGGCAGCATCTTGCTGCTCCTGCTCCACCGCTGTGTGTGGCATGTACAGCATAGTTACCCACCTATAACAGGTGATCTCTGGGAACTGCGGGAATAGGTCTGCACATGTGTGTAGTGGCAGTACTAACGGAGCCTGTGTGGGAACGCCCCGCACCGTCCAATAGGAAAGCATTTAGCAGCATCGCACAGCGCCTACATGCTGCCCTCCCCCATTTCACAAAATGCCTCTCTCGAGTGTAAAGCTGAGGCAAACAGAGAGAGAGAGACAGGGAAGGGGAGATTGAGAGAGACATCTCCTAGGGGAGATGGCTTGGGTGTGAAGACCTATCACTGCTGTTCCGGGACATCAACTGGTACAGGTGGGTAACTATGTGATCCCCAGAAACAAGCAGGAATTAGTCCTCACATGTGAGTAATCCCCAGTTATAGATGCCAGGGAAGGGTCCCCAGAGTGGTGGGGCCCTGTGGAGGGGTGCCACTATCTCCCATGGATCTATGGCATCCCTTATGGGAGGCGGGTTGGAGTTGGGTACGTATGGGAGAGGTGTTGGAGAGCAGCCTGAACAAACATAGCATCCCTGTGGGAGCCTCTATCTGAGCAGTAGTGGGCCGTGAAGGTGTGAACCGAGGACCAGGTAGCTGCTCGTCAGATGTCGCTCACACAGGCGGAATGGAGGTGAGCCCTAGAGGCTGCCATGGCTCTCACATTGTGAGCGGTGACATGGGCCTACAGTGAAAGTTGTTTGCCATGATAGATGAAAGTAAGACAGTTAGCAATCCAGTAGGATAGAGCTCTTTGGGAAACTGCTGTACCCACATGGGAAGGATCAGAGAGTAGGGATAGCTGAGAGGACCTTCTGTGTTGCTGGGTCCCCTGCAGATAGCAAGCCAGAGCTCTTCTACATTCCACAGTATAATGATTCGTCTCTGCATCTGGGGCATGAGGCTATGGGACGAATACAGGTAGATGTACCTGTTTGTTCAAATGAAGGTATGAAACCACCTTAGGCATGATGTGTGGATGTGTCCGTAGGACGACCTTATCATGGTGAAACCTTGTGTATGGTGGATCAGCCACTAGAGCTTGCAATTCACTGATACACCTTGCTGATGTGATTGCAATAATGAATAATAACGTCCAGGACAGAAACATCATAGACGTAGTGGCTAAGGGCTCAAAAGGCGGCAGCATAAGCTGGCCTACAACCAGATTGTGACCCCATGCCACTGGAGGTGGTTTCAGGGGAGGTGTCATTAGAGGCAGGCCTTCCACACTTCAGGGTTTGAGCAGATGGGAGGAAATGGTTTGTCCATTGATGAGTGGAGATGATGCAGCAATGGCACCTCAATGGGCTCTGACGGACTTAAGTTGGAGACTAGTGTTTGATAGGTAACGGAGGTAACCCACCAATGCTTCTCTAGGGATGGCACGAGGGTTGACGCCTTTTTGTGGACACCAACTGGAGACTCTCTTTCACTTGAACACATGAGAACGCCTTGTGGAAGGTTTTCTCAAAGCATAAAGGACATCTCGCACTTCCTGGGGGGGGGGGGGGCAAAACCTTTTCAGCCTTCTGTAGCCAGGCTCTGGGGTGTACAGACTGGGGGTGTGGATGCCATAGTGTCCCCTCCTCCTGTGACAGTAGGTCTGTGGCAGACCAAATGTCCAGGTGTGGAACCTGGGAGAGATGTGGATGCAGAGGGTACCACACCTGGTGTTGCCAGCGTGGGGCTATGAGGATCAGGTTGCCTCTGTCACCCTGAAGCTTGCATAGGGTCTTGGCAATCAAGGGAATGGCAGTAGAGGCATATAGGAATTCATGCCCCCAGGTGGAGAGAAAGCATCCCTCGCTTGGCAGCCATGAGCCGGAATCGGTGGACAGAACCGTGTACGTGTGGCAGTTGACAGACTTGCAAAGCGGTCTATATCTGAAGTTCCCTAGAGTTGAAATAGTCTGGAGAGGTGGTCCATGTATAGGGACCATTTGTGCGGAAGCAGAACACTACTGAGTCTGTCTGGCCAATATCTCCGATTGCCAGGGAGATAGACTGCCAGGAGATGGGTCTGATGCTCTCTGGCAAATGCCCACAGTTGAAGAGCTTCGTTGCAAAAGGACAGAGAGCCTGTTCCTCCTTGTTTGTCCACCTAGGACATGGCTACCTGATTGTCTGTGTGAACTAGTATTCTGTTGCCCTGTCAAGGGTGATGGAATACCTGAGGGGACAGGCGCATTGCTCAGAGATCCAAAGAATTTATGCTGAAATGAATCCCCTGGACCTCCAGGTGGCTGGGGGGGAGGTGTCCAGTAGATGAGCACCCCACCCCACTTTGGCAGCATCTGTTGTTAAGGTGATCAGAGGTGGGGGTTGCAGGACAGGTGGCCCCTCCAACCGGTTTGGTGCTGAAGGCCACCAGTCCAGGGACTGGGTAAGGCGGTCTGAGATCACTCTCAGATCTGAGAGACAGCCTGTTGCATGAGTCCACTGGGGGAGGCGGGACCATTGGGCTGCTCTCCTGTGGAGACATGCGTAGGGGACCACATGCACCGTAGATGCCATGTGCCCCAGCAGCTGGAGCATCTCTCGGGCCGAGAGGTGAGTTGTTTGTAGTGCTGAAGATACCAGTTGCACAATTCAAGGACAGCGAGGCTGCAGCAGATAGGTCGTTGCCAGTCTGCTATCTGGCCTTGCTCCTCTGAACTCCAGCGATTGCGTGGGAGTCAGAAAGGATTCCCGGAGATCTCTGAGACGGCCTAGATGCAGTGTGTAAGAGGGAGAGAGGCCTGGGCTTCTGTCTGTGACTCTGTCCGGATGGGCCACTCGTTCAGGTAGGGTTGGACACATATTCCCCTGGTACGGAGGAAAGCAGCTCCCACAGCCATGCACCTTGTGCATACTCTGGGTGCTGAGGCAAGGCCGAAGGGAAGACCTTTGCAGTGATAGTGCCTTCCTTGATAGCGGAACCAAAGGAACTTATGGGGTGATTGGTGGCTGTGAACATGGGTGTAGGCATCCTTGTGACCTGGGGAACAAAGCCAGTCCTGGCTGTGGAGGTAAGGTAGTAAGGTTCCTAGTTAAATCATTTTGGATTTCTCTCTGAAACATAACCTGTCCAGTTCTCTGGGATCTCAAATGGGTCTGTGACCTCCTGTTGTCTTTGTTATGAGGAAATAGGGGGAGTAGAACCCGGAACCATGTTGAAGATGAATTACCTCTTGTATTCCTCCTGAACTAGGATACGTTTTACCTCTGGATTCAGTTGGGGTGCGGTTGTGAGAACTGACCTCCCATAATATTGTAGGAGGAGGCAGGCTTTGGGAATGAAGCCTGTACCACCTTCTATGATGGACAGAGTCCAGGGTTCTTATGTTCTGTCCCTCCATCCGTGGATGAGGTGACATAAACTTCCGGGGATTGTTGACGTTTGTTTTCCATGGATGGCCAGGGAGGGCATGTACTCTATCAGGGACTCAAAGGCCCTGTGGGGGCTGCTGCTGCTGGGTCTGCTGCAGCTGGGTAGCTCTCAGCTTTCTTGGCTTAGTAGATTGTTGACCCTTTTTATCAGCTTAGCCTGAAGGTGGTCCATGCTGAGCATAGGACTGATAGTATCCGTTCTTTTTGGACAGGGATGGCTCTTTGACAGCTTTCCTCTTTGCAGGATCTAGGATCTCTGACAGCCTGGTCAAGGTGGACTTGTCAGCATCCAATTCTTTGGATGTTTGCTGCCACTTTGTCCCTGACAGGTTTCAACCAGTACAGGGGATGTTGCCCAGTTTATCCTGTAACCAGTGTTCCAGGTTAGAGGCTTTCAGCCAGGCAAGTGTCGACACAATGGCAATGGCGGAGACTCTGCCTATGCCCTCAAAACAATCCAATGCTACCCTGCTGACAACTTTAGACTTGTTCTGGGCATGCTTGACAGGTGATAAGTACTCCTGTCCTCTGTCATCTGGGAGAGGCGGACTTAGCAATTCTAGATCTCCTGCGACCTCCGTCAAGAACATTCCCATGTACAGGATATCGGAACCTATCCTGGCTGACAGCATGGATGCATGGCAGACACGGCAACCCAAAGCATCTAAGGTCTTACACACCTACCAGGAGGGTTGGAGGCATGTCATCTGTGACATTAAATTCTCATCATAGCAGACTCCACCACAATGGAGTGCTGAGGGAGCTATGTTGTTTGAGGACCAGGGGACGGAGGGCACAGGGTACACAGTATACAGCTAGTGGGAATATGGGGAGGTGGTGAGAGGTGCCTCCCATCTTTTCAGGAGAGGATCCAGTACGATCTGATGTATTGGCAGGGAGGCTGCCTCCTTTGGAGCTTGGGGATATTGTTGATTCTCTAGCTCCTTTGGCCTGTGCTCAGATTCAGTTGCCACTGCAATGGAGTGGCCCTTGACTACATATCTGAGGAAATCCTGGAGGGACATATCCTCAGGCGAGGACAATCTCCTCTTGGGAGATGCAGGCCCCTCCTGGAGAGGTACATTAGTACCCTCTGAGCTGTCACAGTCACCAAACTCCTCAAAGGATTGGACGTATCTTCTCACAGGGTGCTCAGGTTTAGTGCGGTTTTGGTACCGATTGGCGTGGGTACAGGAGTGACCTGGTACTGGTGTGTCGGAAACGGCACCCATCAGCACTGATGGTGCAGTTGCCCATGCCGGGACCCCAATCTGTGTGGATACCAGTGACGCAATGTGCGGGGTCTGGGGTGGTAACGAGGGCTTTGATGCCACAAGGATATCCGCCAGACTGCGTTTGCTGGCCAGGATCCTCTGGTCCAGTGACACTGCCTATGCCTGTGTATCGGTACCGGCCAAAGCCAGCACCCCGATGCATGGCCCAAGGAGTTCAGACAAGATTGCAGCCTCCAGAACTTGCTGTAGCCCCAAAGTGGCTTTGGAGGCCGGGGAATCCCACCAGGGCTGTTTGGACAGAGTGCGTTCCTCAGGGGCAATGCCGGGGCATCCCGATGTTTGGAGGGGGATGTACCCTTTGAGGAACGGCCAGATTTCTGTTTGGTTACATGAGATCCACGGGAGGAAGGGAACTCCCCTGAGGACATGGATGCCACCGCGTCCACGTCAGAGGGGAGGAGGGTACTGAGCTTGGCTGCTCTGTTCTGCCGACCCCTCTTGGATAACATCCCACAGGCCAAACATTCAGACATGGAGTGAATGGGCCCTAAGCATTCCAGACACCAAGCATGGTTGTCAGTGACAGAGGAGGTACCGGCACATTTTGAGCATGTCTTCAAAGCCAAGGAGGGCTTTTCCATGATGGAGGTGGGATTAGGGCCTATGCACAAACCGAGGGGAGACCTACAAAGGAGGTTTTTACTCTTCCGCTGGTAGTTTGTTTGTGTGAGGTAAACACAACTTTTAGAGAAGGGAATTAAAAAACACCTGTGTTACCGGTAAGGAAAACGTAGGCAGACGCTGCCACAGGAGTGGCAATAGCATAGAGGTGTTCTGCGCAGACAGGAACGATGACCTGCTGGCTCTGTGGAACATGATGAACTGGAGAGCATCATTTGGGAAAGGCATCAGGGCAGCACGCAGGCACTGTGGGATGCTCCCATATGCTTTCCTATTGGACGCTGGGGAGCGGTCCCACGCAGGCTGCGACAGTGCAGACAATACCCACATGTGACAACTAATTCCTGCTTGTTCCTGGGAATTAACTGTTCCCAGTGCCACCTGCATGCGTAGCTGTGGGTCTGGGCATATGTGCAGTGACACCTATGTGCAGTGTGCGTGGCACCCTGAACACACCATTCCATTCCCCTGTGGCCCCCTTGCATGACATGGCACGACCATACCACGTTTGGGTTGGCAATGATGGTGTCCAGGGTACCCCCCTAACCCTGTATGTGGTCTGTTGCACACATTTGTGTTGTCATCATCTACACATGTCATCCAACCCAAACTCACTGGCAACATGATATCCCAACACACATGGGTGATGTGTCCATACATGGGACGTTGGGTGGCTGGCCCTATGCACCTTACCAGGGGCCTCTTCCATGACATTTGGCTTTTTACAAGGCCCTGGATAGCAATGCTTGACCCACTACAAACATTGTGTAACCTGTCTGTCTTGGGGATACTGGTAGGTACGTCTGACCTAGATTGGCCACTGTTGCAAAGGGCATACTGGTCTTGATGGACTTGCGTCTGTTCCATTCTGGCCTATCTGATGTTATTATGTTCCTATGACCTGGGCCTTGTATGGTTAGGGCAGGTGTGCATGCCAACACCAGGGGCAGGGGCCATTGCACGGGTATAGGCTATTGCCACCTGTGCTCATGTCTGGGTTTCAGGCTGTGGTGTGCAACCCCAACAGGTGCATGTATCCTTCCAACAGCATCTGTAATGTTCATCTGCAAACAGGTGTGGGATTCCTGGCGGGTGGGCAGATGTGTGACCTGACTCAGCATACATTTCTGGGGACATGTCTCAGTTACAGGTTTTCATAATCTGATCTCATAGCTCATGGGGGTGAGGTGTTTTTACGCACATCCACATCTGTGCCTACCATATCATCTGGATACATCAACGGTGTGTGTGATGAGGTGTGGACCTCATGGACTAGGGGAGATGTGCAACCTACCCACCATACCCTAACACAATATCTGACTGACATACCCACCATTGCAATCAGGTCTCAGGCCCCCTGGGGTTTGGGTGTCCTAGTACACAGCATCAGAAACATACAGCATAGCACCAGGGTGACTGCCAGGACACCATATGCAGGTCTCAGGACCCCTGGGGATAGGGAGAATGTATTGAACAGCATAGGCACACACAGCACCATATCACCAGGGTGACTGACAGCCCACTCTGATGGGCTCTCAGGACTCCTGGGGATAGGGGGGATGTATTGAACAGCATAGGCACAAACAACCCCATATCACCAGGGTGACTGACAGCCCACTCTGATGGGCTCTCAGGACTCCTGGGGATAGGGGGGTTGTATTGAACAGCATAGGCACACACAACCCCATATCACCAGGGTGACTGACAGCCCACTCTGATGGGCTCTCAGGACTCCTGGGGATAGGGGGGGTGTATTGAACAGCATAGGCACACACAGCACCATATCACCAGGGAGACTGACAGCCCACTCTGATGGGCTCTCAGGACTCCTGGGGATAGGGGGGATGTATTGAACTGCATTGGCACACAACCTCATATCACCAGGGTGACTGACAGCACACTCTGATGGGCTCTCAGGACTCCTGGGGATAGGGGGGATGTATTGAACAGCATAGGCACACACAACCCCATATCACCAGGGTGACTGACAGCCCACTCTGATGGGCTTTCAGGACTCCTGGGGATGGGGGGATGTATTAAACTGCATTAGCACACAACCCCATATCACCAGGGTGACTGAGAGCCCACTCTGATGGGCTCTCAGGACTCCTGGGAATAGGGGGGATGTATTGAACAGCATGGGCACACACAACCCCATATCACCAGGGTGACTGACAGCCCACTCTGATGGGCTCTCAGGACTCCTGGGGATGGGGGGATGTATTGAACGGCATTGGCTCACAACCCCCATATCACCAGGGTGACTGACAGCCCACTCTGATGGGCTCTCAGGAATCCTGGGGATAGGGGGGATGTATTGAACAGCATTGGCACACAACCCCATATCACCAGGGTGACTGACATACCATTTGGGCCACGTTTCACGACCCCTGGTGGTGGGCAAGATGTGTTACCCTGCAAATGCAGATCCCACCATAACCGCATGATGTTTCGGAGAGCCCCTTAGGCAGGTCTATGGGCTAGCTGTGTTACAGTGTGTTGTAGCACATCAACAGCAGCAGCTGCCATGACACCAGGATGACATCAGGACCTCTGTGACCACATCCCTCGCCACCTGGGTACAGGGCAAACCACTCAGATGTGATACAAAGACAATATGGCATGTGGGTTCACCTGCTACACATTACTGAGATAGACTACCTAAACACAGCAGCATGGACAGCTGCAATCAACACTGGCTGTGTATATGGATATACTGACCTGTCCCCATATACTTACCTCCCGTGGGTAGTCTGCTACACGATTGAAGTGGCGTGTGACCCTTTCCTAGGCCCTCCGGACCTTCCCCAGGTCCTGGCGCCTGGAGGCCCCAGGGAACAGCTTGTGCTGCTTCCCTCCAATCAATTCAGCCAGGTAGCGCAGCTCACGGCTGTTGAAGGCTGGCTTCCTTGACCTGCTCGCCAGTTTGCTGACTGCCCAGATGAACACACACACGCACGCTCCGCAATTTGCATGCATGCACCCCGCAATTAGCGCACATGCGCGCCGCAACTCATGCATGTGCGCGAAGCAACTCGCCCTTCGCGCACATGCGCAACACAAATCGCACACATGCGCACCGCAACTCGCACATGTGTGCCGCAACTCGCACATGCGCGCATCTTTCTGCCGCACAGAATATTTCTATGGATCTCTGCTGCAGATGCACATTGCACTGATGTGTCTCACATTTTAAAAAAAGCAACTTCGATTAGGAATTTCTCTTGTTTACACACTTGGGTCGCGAACCTATCAACACTTCCCCACTGGTTCCTAGGGCATTGTATGATGCGGTGTGCAATGCCTTTCACATAGCAGTGACTGCCAAGACAGTTTATTTAACAGTATTTCTAAACCGCCTTATCTTATTAATCAAGGTGGTATCACAGCAAACAATCGGGTAAAGTGAGAGTGTTAAACATGCAGTGAGGGTGATATTTAGTTGAGTGTGTGTTGTATTGTGTGCTAGATTGGTTTGAGCTATGTACAATGTGTGTTGTATTGTGTGCTAGAGTGGTTTGAGCTATGTACAATATGGGCTATATACAGTGATGCAAAAAACATTTTCTATACATACAGTGTTTAGGCGGTATCATGTGCTGTTATACATTCTCTGAGGTTATGTGATGTGTCCATAGTGTTCTATGAACAGCATGGTTTTTAGCTGTTTTCTAAAGTCTTTGAGGTCTGTAGTTGCCCTCAACTCGTCCGGTAGTTTGTTCCATATTGTTGGAGCAGCCATGGAGAGTGCTCTGTCTGTTGTGTCCTTGCGTGTGTGTTGCAACAAGGGGTCCTGACGGCCCATCAGCGTGGGCTGTCAGTCACCCTGGTGATATGGGGTTGTGTGTGCCAATGGAGTATGTTCAGTAGTTCATCTCAATGTGAGCCCAGCAATGATGTGCAGGATGCCATAAAGGGGGGGGGGGGGGCTTCTGATCTAGACATAGGACATGCACAATAGGTTGCGTAGTGCACATAATGAGGCGATGGAGGTAGGCATGCCACGTTAATGCACGTTAATCGTAAGTAGGTGTGCTGACATACAGACATAGTGACAGAGGTGTAGCACATTGGTTGACAGACCGCCTTATGGTACAGGAGTCATGGGTTCATTCACCCAGTGTGGCTATTGCATATGACTGCCTGGGACATTACTCTTTGATATCAGCAGTGGTTTGTGAGGCTTTTTTTTTTTGGATTTGTTCTGCAAGCAAACACACTCTCACAGTGCCATAACCTAAGGTGCCACATCATGCACCCTATGGGGCACTCCAGAGGACACATTATGAGGTGCACTGTCCGCCACAGCACCTTATAATGTTCCCTATAGGGCACCTTGTGGGGCATATTTGAGAGCGCTTTCAAGGCAACTTCAGGCTACAGCACTGAGGGTGTTTTTGCTGGCAGCACTCATTTATATTATGAAAAAAAATGCCTCAGCCACGCCTGTCAAATATCCCCACTGTGGTATCAAACCCATGACCTCTGTCTCCACAGACAGTGAAGTCACCAGTGTGCTACATTTCCATAGCTGCTGGCTAGCTCCTGGCTGGCTACATTGGGACTGCAGCCCAACACACAAACTGTCTGCTTTGGTTACCAGGATAGGGTTCACCACAAATACTCATGATGCACTGCACATGCAAATCATAGAAACATGATGACAGAAAAAGACCACATGGCCTATCTAGTCTGTCCTTCCATAACAACAACTACAACAGTCCACTTTTTACCTTTAGAATAGAAACATAGAAACATGATGACAGAAAAAGACCACATGGCCTATCTAGTCAAATCAGCAGTCTACAGAAAGCCACAGGATGGGGTATGCACCCCCACAGAACCTCAGCCTGGAAGGGGGTACTGGCCATGTGTGTGTTACTGGCACAGAGTAGCTACTGACCATCACACTGTGCGTGTCCTGTGCTCACCCTGAGGGTGAGGTGGGCTGCACAGCACCATGTCCACAGCACCTGGCTTAGCTGAGATAGGCTATGCTGCAGGCCCCCATCAGTGCCAGTGTGTGATAGGTGGATCTTGCAGATACACTTTGGAATACACCTGTGTCCATCTCTATTTCCCTGTCAAGTTTAGCCCTTGAGGACCATGATGAACCCACAGTAGTGCATATCCTGTTAGAGTGCCATGGCCACATGACCGAGGGAGGGAGGGGCCCGCCTGTTTGGACCCATAGGCAGGTTATGTAGTACCACCCAAATGGCCCTCTGGAGCTCAGGATCTCCCACCAACAGAACCACATTCTACATCACTGCAATGGTGGCAGGGGCAGATACTATCAACCTCAGTCCAGCTGGGGGACAGACAACATAAGAAGGCAGTCCATGCAGTTCTGTACACATCCATAAGGTAATACGAACAGTTAGGCAGCCTGGAAATGCTTAGCTACCCCTCACCACTATCTGACATTCTACAGCAGCAAGCACAGTGGATCTGTAACCGCTGCACCCTGCAAGGTGCTCCAGCCATACACATACTAACTGCAGGCTGCTAGCTAGTCCATAGTGCACATTACTAGAGAAAATGTGTGCACCCATAACTGGGATATGAGCACACCCACCAAGCAGATAGGTCAGTGATTGGGCCCCAGAAAATGGAACCCATACACATCACTTGAGAGAAAGATTATGTAACACTATGAGGGACCTAGCCATGCCATGGTCACTGCACAGTCAGGGTGAGAGTGACCTCCCAGCATGACATGCTGTGGCCACCCTGTCCGTGCAGGTGGTGGCCAGCCACCACAATGTCCCAGCCATTGCCCTATGGACTGTGCTCATGCATCCTGCCCAGGCCACCCTGTCCGAGCTATACCCACAGTACCTTGCTCCTCATTATGCACATTGGCAAGCTCACAGTGGACACAGTGGAAGCAGTGTGGGCTGAGTAAGGTGTTGGCAACCACCACACACTGGATGGACGGACACACACTCCTACACCTATGCCAGCATTGTGCAAATATAGAGGCTTTTGGCAGCCCTGGCCACCTCACCAGTCCTGGGCACAGCGTAGGCATGGCTATGGTATGCAGTACTGTTGGGGTCAATCCCCAGGGTACTGTACACTGTCAGACACCAGACCTGAAACACACTCCACAGACATCAGAGACATTGGTATGATACATTGGTATTAGTGGAGGAGTGGCCTAATGGTTGGGGCAAGGTACTTCAGGCTGGAAGTTCGGGGGTTCAAATCCCACAAGAGGACAGCAACCTTGGGCCAGAAGGACTGGGGTTTCTAGTCCCACAGGTGCTCCTTGTGGTCTTGGGCAAGCCACTTAACCCTCCATAGCCCATGTTCCCTGTAAAATAGTTATCTCCAAGTTATAATGCCCTGTTCAATGTAATTTCAGTTTGTTCAATGTAAATTGCACTGATGCAGAATAGCACAATATATAAGAGAATATAAATAAATAAATAAAATAATACAGCTCTATGAGCATATTGTGCTTAACATACGGATTTCTATCTGCCAGTAATCATAGCAACCTTTTCATATACGTGTACCGTGGTCCCAGGTTTAGGGTGGCATTGCTAAGGTATACATGTACTAGTATTGGGGGATGCACACAGGGCCGGATATCCTGCCTCTCCATGAGGCTTTGAATAATGGAGCCTGTGGGTGCAGTTGTTTCTGCTCCTGTTGGCCACTGCTCTAGAGTCTAGGGCAGAGGTTCCCAACTCCAGTCCTGGTGGGCCAAACACTGTTCATGTTTTCATGCTGTCCCTAATGAATATGCATGAGATACATCTGCATACCATGTTGGCGGCGCATGGAAATGCAGCACACACATATTTTTTTGAAAAAGCATACGACTTGAAGGATTTGTGGCCCTCCAGAACTGCATTTGGGGGACTCTGCTGTAGGTAATGCGCATGTTTCTGGTGTGTGTGCTGTGTAGGCTAAAATATAAGCTTTTGACCCATGCTTATGTTCTCAGCAATAAAGGTTGAGTCTTCACTACCACGTTTTCTTAGTGGGAAAATTATAGGGACTGGGTTGGCAGGAGCCACAGTTGGGATTTGAACCTGTGACCTTCTGCTTTTGGACACACTGTCTGTGTGCACTGCGCCATCATGTTGCCACAGACATGGTGTGTTCCCTGGGGAGTCCATGAATGTACATCCGACAAGGCCTGTCTGTTGCAGTGCACGGCACCCACCTGGACAGGGCTAGGCCACTGTCTGCTGTGGCCAGCAGCCACTGCCCCCTCCACCACCAGTACCGCTCCACCACCATGCTGACATGCCCTTCTGCTGGTGGAGTTGGTGCTGCGCCATCTCGGGCCATCCAGTGTGCGGGTAGGCGGCTGCCTATGGTGCGGGTTCAGGGGTGGGGGTGCCTGCATAGCTGTCCACGCATCCCCCCAGCACCGTCTGCCAATGTTTTGTGCCCTTGGGGGTACCTGCTGGGTACTATCCCCAGTGACACTGTGGGAAACACACTCGTGCCCATGTTGAGCCCTCTTCAGTTGCTGTCTGGCTGCTGTGCAGTTTCAGCATTCCTATGGACCACCTAGGCATCACCCTAGTCCTAGGCATTCCTATGGACCACCTAGGCATCACCCTGTATATCACCCTAGTCCGCACTGTGGCTCAGCTGCAACACAGCATGTGCCGCCTGCAGCACTCTGTGTCCCCTTTTCCAGCATCTGTCCAGTTGCCCATTCCGACATGCCCGCCCTGCTGTTGCGGGACATGTTCACGCCATAGGGCACCTGTCCAATGTAGAGGGAAACCCTGATCAGTGCTATTTCTGTGGGATCCTTCACCTTGTATGGGGACGGAGAATAGACCCTTCCGGACCTCAGATCTTTTTTGGGGAGCTTTCTCAGGAGGTTTACTTGATGTTTCCCATTACTATCACTATTGTCCAGCTTGGTTATGTTTGTTTCCTATTTTGTTGGGGTCATTTTCACTGTTTATTTGCCCTTTTGTTCTGTGCACATGTATCACACATCACTTTTTTGTAGGTTTCCCTGGTTTTGCTGTACATTGCTGACAGAAATGGTTTCTCTTCCCTTTAAATCAGCTCTAACGCCAGGGTTTCACTGGCGTTAGTTTTGAGCCTCGAATTTCGCATCGTTAGTGTGCAGGGAGCCTCTTCCCTCCCACTCTCCACCCATTGACCCCTTCTCTCCGCCCCTGGGGAGCCTTCCTCCGCCCTCCGGGAGCCTTTACTCCACCTTCAGCGCTCGTTTGCGCCACTGAACGCCGCTGAGTGCCGCTGCGCACGTTAGCACGCGACAAGGCGTCTTATCGCACGGTTAAGTGCCATTATCGCACGATAAGGTGCCTTATCGTGCAATAACGTGTCAGAGCGCACATTAAGACGGTTTAGTAAACATGCCCCTTAGCTTTATAGGCTCTTAAACCTATTAAAGGGAAAGAGGTGCCCATATTCACTTTCAGGTGCAGCTGGTTATCCTCATCAGGAATACATTAATTAAGGACCTGAGGTTAATTAATCTTGAGATGAACAAAGTCCATTAAATGTATTAGGTATAGTTGTATTAGTATTGGTATCCCCAGCAAGCCTAAGTAAACGACTTAAATATCTAAACAAAACCTTAAAACTAAGATGCAGAAAGCAGTCCAGCAGTGAGATGAGGGCTTTCCAGTTTTTTGTATTGAGTGTCACATGTATGATTTACTCCCAGTTGGTGGTCTGTTCTTTTATGAGGTTGTGATAACTTCTAAATATCATTGTTACAATATGGGATCAAAATTTTAATCTCAAATCTGGGCTATATTGTTCTTATTGTACTGCTGTATAGGTTTTTTTATTTTTGTTTTGTGGATTTTGATGATGCTATTGCTATAAACCTATACTGTATATCTGAAGAAAAAAAAATCTCAAAGCACCCTTAGTAGCACATTGCTTAGAGCATCAATACAATTTGAAGAACTTTTAACTACAGTGATCAATCAAATACATCCTCACTAGCAGGTTATTGGAAACTGAAGAAAGAAGAATTTATTGACTCAGTACGGTGGCCTAAAGAGACCTGAAGGCATAACTTGGCAGTATTCCTGCAAGCAGGGATTCAGTATCTCTTCACAGATTGGAATAGGAAGCTATACATGATAGGTTGTGTTGGATGCAAGGTAATCATGCATTGAATATTTAAAGATGGTAATACTGTACATAGTCAAATTAAACATTCATTTTGAACTAAGGTATATAAGCTAGAGCAGCTGATAGTGGAATAAGTTTTGTGCTTGTCTAATGCTTTATCCTGATAAAGACATTCACCAAATTATTAGCTACTGACAGGATTTGTTTCTTATTCAATATAAGAAGAACAATATTGAGAAGACCTGCCAAGCATAATGAGATCATTGCCAATAACCTGCTAAAGTTTCAATTTGACTAGACCAACATCTTAGAGATGACTATATTAATGTGAAAAAAAAGATTTAATTGCATTTTTAAAAATTCTATATTAGCTTGCTGGAGGAGAAAAAAGGTATAGCGAATGATTAAATGGATACTGTATATACTGTACTGCATAACAGCATAGAAACTCAGTATAAGTTCTCCTCTCCCATTTCAGCCTAGCATTCCAATTTAGAAGTCCCTTACATTTTGTTACATTAATTATGTGTTATTTCAGAATCTTTATTTGTAAAATTTAAGATACAGTTGTGGTCAACATTATTGGCACCCTTGCATTTTAGGTAAGTTGTGTACAATATCTTGAGAAATAATTGGAAATATTCCATCTGTATGTCATCATAATATTTTAATAGCATGTTCAAATATATACAAAAACCCCCACAAGATTTCTGTGCAACATAGACATAGGGGTATGTTTACTAAAGTTTCTTAACGTGCGCGCCGCGTTAGTCTGCAGGATGCCATATAAGGAGTGGGCGGTCCGGTCAAAAATAGCAAAACGGGATTAGCGTGAGCGCTCTTGTGTGCCGCGCGCTCTTGTGTGCCGCGCACATTAGCGCCCGAGTAACGCCCGCGGGAAGCATAAGCAGGCGTGCTGATGTACAAACAAAGGAACAGGGCTGCAGTACAATGGTGAAGACACTGACAGATAGTGCAGGGGTTATGGGTTCAATCACCCACTGTGCCCAATGAATAAGGCTGGCTGAGGCACTACCATTTTTGTGTAATAATGCATTATGAGGCATTTTAATTTTATTTTAATTACTGCTGCTAGCAAATGCACTCTCTCAAAGCGCTGTAACATAAGGTGCTGCATAAGGCTCCCCATAAGGTAACCCAGAGGGCACATTTTAAAGTGCACTGTCCGCCACGGCACCCTACAATGTTGCTTAAAGGGTGGCCTATAGGGCGCCATATAGGGTGCCCAATGAGGCACGGCAAGGTCATAGCACTGTTTTTGATGGCAGCACTGGGCATTTAAATGCATGGAAATCTTAAGTAGGTGTGCTGACATGCAAAGAGGAACAGCAGTGTAGCACAATGGTTAAGGCACTGGCTGATGATACAGGGGTCATGAGTTCTATCCCCAGTGTGCCTACTACTTAAGGCTGGCTGAGCCATCAGCTTTGACATGTAAGTATTGTGTCCTGCTGCACTTTATTTGTATTTTATTAATTGCTGCCAGCAAACACACCCTCACGTGCTGTAACATAAGGTGCCGCATAAGGCACCTTATAAGGCACTCCATAGGGCACATTATAAAGTGCACTGTCCGCCACGGCACCCTATAATGTCCCCTATAGGGCACCCTATCAGTCGCTCCATAGGATACTGTATAGTGCACCTTATATGGACGGTAACCATAAGGTGCCCTATAGGGCACCCTATAAAGCGCCCTCTGAGGCACAATATGGGTACAGTACGCTGAGGGTGATTTTGCTGGCAGCACTAATGTACATTAAAAATAGATAATGCTTTGGACAGTCCTATCAAATAACCCCACTGTGGGTTTGAACCCATGACCTCTGGCTCCACTGGTGGTGAAGTAACCAGTGGGCTACAGCTCTATAGTTGTGAGCAAACCCCTGGCTGGCTGCAGAAGGACTACAAGTCACCACACAAACAGTCTGCTGTGGTCACCAGGATAGGGTTAACCCACCCATACCCATGATGCACTGCACATGCAAATCAGCAGTCTACAGATGATCACAAGATGGGGTATGCACCCCCACAGCACCTCGGCCTGGTAGGGGGAACTGACCGTGTGTGGTACTGGCACAGAGTAGCTACACACCGTCACATTGTGCAGGTACTGCACTTACCCTGAGGGTGAGGTGGGGCGCCCAGCACCAGGTCCACAGCAGAGATAGGCCATGCTGCAGGTCCCCAGCAGTGCTAATGTGTGCGATAGGTAGTTTCTGCAGACACACTTTGGATATATTTGTATGTCTCAGTCAGGTGTAGCCCCTATGGACCCCTAGGAGGATTATGTACTACCACCACCCTTCTCCTCCTCCTCCAGGGCTGAGGGTGGTAAACAGGGTCTCCCACCAACAGATCCACATTCTACCTCCCTGCAATGGTGGCAGTAGAGGGGACCATCAACCCCAGTCCTGCTGGGGAACAGACACCTTACAGGGCAGTCAATGCAGCTCTGCACACATCCATAACACAATAGCAGACAGACATTAGGCTCGGATATGCTAAGCTGCACCCCACCACTATCTGATATTCTCCTGCATCCAGCCTTCAGCCGCTGCAAGGCGCTCCCTCAAGACACATACCAGCTGCAGACAGTCTACTAGCTAGTCCATAGTGCATGTGCCTGGTGGAAATGCATGCATCCAGAACTGGGATGTCAGCATACACGACAAGCAGATAAGTCAGTGACTGGGCCCCAAACAGAAACCCATAAATATCACATGACAGAAATGCTATATAGCACTATGGAGGTGCCTAGCCATGCTGTGGTCACTGCACAGTCAGGGTGAGAGTGATCTCCCAGCAGGACATGCTGTGGCCACCCTGTCTGTGCAGGTGGTGGCCAGGCACTACAATGTCCCAGCCAATGCCCTATGCCCTGTGCAGATGCATCCTGGCCAGGCCACCCTGTCTGGGCTATACCCATGGTACCTTGCTCCTCATTATGCACATTGGCAGGCCAATACTGGCAACAGTGCTGGCAGTGTGGGCTGTGGAGGGTGTTTGCAGCCACCACAAACTGGATAGACAGACACACACTCCCACACCTATGCCAGCATTGTGCTACTATAGAGGAGTTTAGCAGCCCTGGCCACCACACCAGTCCTGGGCACAGTGCAGGCATGGATATGGTACGCAATACTGTTGGGGGTCACTCCCCAGGGTGGTAAACACTGTCAGAGACCAGACCTGAAGCACACTCTACAGACATCAGAAAGGTTGCTATGATGGAGCTCAATCAGCAAACTGTGCTTAACGTAGGAATTGCTGTCTGCCAGTAATCATAGCAAACGTTTGATAGCTGTGTACCGTATTCCCAGGTGTAGGGTGGCATTGCTAAGGTATGCAAGTGCTAGTATTGGGAGATGCACGCAGGGCCCAATGTCCTGCCTCTCCAGGAGGCATTGGCTAATGGAGCCTGTGGGTGTGGGTGTGTCTGCCCCTGTTGGCTGCTGCTTTACGGCAGAGGTTCCCAACTCCAGTCCTGGTGTGCCAAACACTGTTCGGGTTTTCATGCTGTCCCTCATGAATATGCATGAGATACATCTGCATACCATGGGGGTGATGCATAGATATGCAGCACAGGCATCTTTATTAGAGGCAGCATGGAACCTGAATGGTGTTTGGCCCTCCAGGACTGCATTTGGGAGCGCATTTTTACCCCGTAAAGCATCATGAGCGTGCGCTAAGGTACCTTAGCGCGCACTAATTGTGCAGCGCGCACGTTAAGAAAGTTTAGTAAACATACCCCATAGTAATTTCTGAGAAAAAAACAATATATGACCTGGACAGAATTAATGGCTTCTTTCACTATTTGGTTGCACAACCCTTGGCAGAGTTGACAGCCTCCAAACATTTCTTATATCCATCTATAAGTTTCGTACATCAGTCTGCTGGTAGTTTCTCCCACTCTTTAGCTGTGATTTGTTTCAGTTCATGAATGTTTCCAGAATTCCTTTTACCAAAGGCAGATTTCAGTTCTTTCCAAAGGTTCTCAATTGGATTGAGATCAGGACTCATTGCTGGCCAGTTTGAAACAGTTCATTTGCAGTTTTTCAAGGTGGGTTTGGACAAAGATCAGGCGTGCCTTTTTATGTCTGTCTTTGAGCAGTGGTGTCCTCCTTGACCTTCACCCATGAAGTCTTCGCCAGATTTCTCCAGGTCAGCCTTAAGCTCTTTGGATGTTGTACGTGGTGTTTTTCCAACAGTTTTAACTAACTTTTGAAGCCTTCTTGGATTAATTTTCCTCTTCCCATCATGTCCTGCGAAGTTCTTGACAGTTCTGTTGTTGTTGTTATTAAGTGCCATCAAGTCGGTGTTGACTCATGGCGAACCTCTGGATAGTTGTCCTAAATTGTGTTTGATCTTCAGTCAGGTGGCTCATTGTTGACAGACTGACACCAATAGCTGCTGTTATTGTATTGATCCATCTCATTGCTGGTCTTCCTCTTTTGTGTTGACTTTCTATCTTGCCAAGCATGATGTCTTTCTCTAATGATCTCTCTCTTTACATGATGTGTCCAAAGTATGAAAATCAAAGTCTTGTCATCTCAGCTTCTAAAGAAAGTTTAGGTTTGATCTCCACTAATACTGACTGGTTTGTTCTTCTGGCAGTCCATGCTATACACAGTATTTGTCACCAGCACCATAATTCAAAGGCATCAATTTTCTTCCTGTCTATCTTTTTCACTGCCCAACTTTCACATCCATATGATGTTATTGAAAATACTATGGCTTGAACAAGTCAAATCTTTGTAGGAGAGAGAGATATCTCTGTTCTTGAGAATCTTGTCTAAGTCCTTCATAGCCATTCTGCTAAAAGCAATGTGTCATCAGATTTCTTGACTACTTGTTGCTTCTTTATTGATAGTTGATCCAAGTAGGCTAAAGTTGTCAACTATTTCAATTTCTTCTCCATCAACAATAAACTAATTCATTTTGCCAGTTGTAAGGATCTTTGTCTTCTTAATATATAGGTGCAGACCCACTTTAAGACTGAGGGATATGTTTACTAAACCGTCTTATTGTGCGCCTTGTAAGTATGGTAATAGCTTCATCTGATTACTGTAATAACTCAATGGGAATGCCATCAATGCCCAGTGCTTTGTTTTTTGATAAGGTTTTCAGTGCTGCTTTGACTTCTTTCATCACAAATGGTTCCTGATCATAAGGTATTTTTATTTTTTATTTATATGCCAATTTAACATTTCAATCAAAGTGGCTTACATCAAAACTTAAACTTCATAATGTACATTAAACAGAGACATTGATAACTTGGAGGCAATGGAGGGTTATGTGACTTGCTTAGGGCCACAAGGAGTGCTAGTGGGAATTGAACCCTGGTCTCTGGATTGCCAAGCCAGTGTTCTTAACAATTAGGCTACTCCTCCACTCCATAGCATAGGTTGAAATGGCTGTTTGTCCACTTGATCTTTATGATTATAATGATTCTGTATATTCTTTCCCCCTTTTCTTGATCTTCTCAGCATCATTCCGCATGGATCTCTGAGCATCTTGTAGCATTCCAATTCGAGGCTGGAATTTTTTCTTTAACTCTCGTAGCTTTAGAAAAGCCGATCTTGTTCTTCCTTTAATAGCTCCTGATTCTATTTCCTTGCATGTGTCGTTGTAGTACTTCTCCTTGTTTTGTCTTGATGCACGTTGGAAATCTCTGTTGAGTTCTGCAATTGCCTCTTTTTCTTCTCTGGCTTTAGGCTTTCTGCGTTTCGGGACAATTTTCAGATTTTCCTCAGTCATCCATTTTTTGACAGTTCTATGAGCAAAAAACGTATTAACATTGTGAACTATAGAAACAGGAATCCCAAGGTCTTTGGAGATGGCCTTGTACTCCTTTGACATTGATGTTTGGTGATAATGGCTTTTCTGATGGTCTCAGGCAGCTCTCTTGTCTCTTGTCCTCAGCATTGTGAAAATGGAACAGGGAGTGAATGTGGCCATTTTAAACATTAGAGCCATCATTCATTGGTTGATTCAAGTTATCTGAGTACTGACAATTGATCATAGGTGCATCTAATTTTACTGCAGTTGGAATGTGGTTCTGTTGAAACTGATTTGAATTGTTTAAAGGATGGTAATAATCTCGTCCTGGCAATGTCACAGTTTTTATATGTTTCCTACTATTTCCTTTTCTAATTGGTCTTGTATTATTTGATTCTTTTATGTGTCAAAATGTGTGTGCATATATAGTCCAAAGCTATTTCACTGGCCACTTTTTGTTTTAGGAGATATTGGACATTAAGGGGTTGAACTGCAAGGATGCCAATAATATTGTCTAATGCTTTATCCCGATACAGACAATCACCAAAACATTAGCTCCTGACAGGATTTGGTTCTCATCCAGTGTGCTAAGAACAATATTGAGAAAACCTGACAAGCATAGGAGATCATTGCTAGTAACCTCCTAAAAGTCTCATGTCAAGCTAAGTACATTTTTGGCTAGACCAAATGGACCTAGGGAGTCTCTAGGTTAAGGTGAATTATATTTGCCATTTGATTGTAAGCTACTTTGAGATGGGAGAGAAAAGCAGGACAACAAGATTATGGGTCATGTTTACTAAAATGTGGCAGTGCATGTTTTGTTAAGGCCCAAAATGTAGTGTAGGGGTGGTGTCAGGCCCACGGTAATACATGGAGGTGTGCCTGGCATGTCTCCATGTAGATGGCGTTGGTTTCGCACCACCCCCATGCTAAACAGTTTGCTGCAATTAATGCAGGTGCACTTAATGCCACCCACTCAGGTTGTGGTAAGTGCCCCCATGCCAAGTGCAGCATTACAAAACTGCCGAATTTAAAATACTGCCACCGCCTACCTCCCCCCCAAGATGGAATCAGCAGCAGCAGCAGGGCAGTGGCAGGGGCGGCATGGCATGGGGTGGGGGACAGTGTGGCCGGGGTGTCTGCTGAGGTTGCAGAAACCCTTGGGCCGGCTCCTGATAGGGAGTTGCATTATTGAATATACTAATATCATTAATTTTACTCTAGTAAAGTGCAGTCTTCAAGAACCACTGTGGAAGTATCTGAAATTATATACACACTGGTTTTTGTGGCAGTGAGGGGACAGATAATTATATACTGTAGATGAATAGATACTAGTATTGTATAACTATTTTACAAGACAGCTACTGATAGAAAATATTCCTAGGATCCAGCTGATATGTTCTAGCTATTAAGGCAGTCACATGTAATGTGAGACACCAAGCCAACTATGACATAGTGGAGTCACCTTGGACAACATGACTTCTTAACTCTTTGTGATCCAAGCTATAGCAGGAATTAATTCCAAGTGAATCTGATTATTAAGCATGGAGAGAAGAGTCTAAGAAAAGAATATATTCTCTGAGGGAGATATATTCTGGGATCTGGTAACCCACATGGGAGGGGACCATACTGGACTTGGTGCTTATGAATGATGAGAGTGTTTCTGATGTTATAGTGGGTGATTATCTGGCAAACAGTAAACACTGGATGGTGTGTTCCAGTATTAGGACACAAGAGAAGATGGTTCATTTAAAAGTAGGGAGTCCTAGATTTTAGGAAAACAAACTTTGTTAAGATGGGCAAATATTTCATGGAGTTGTTAGCTGGATGGGAACATCTGGAGGATGTAGAAAAGCAGTGGGATAAACTGAAATGGGATATTTGGAGGGCAATGAATCTTTTTGTTAGGAAAATAAAGAAAAGTATGAGAAAAAAGAGGCCACTATGTTTCTCAAAAGAAGTAATGGAAATAGTAAGGAAAAAGAGGGTGGCTTTCATAAAGTACAAAAGATTACAGAAAAGAAGACATGCAACTATTTAGAAAAGTTAAGAGAAGCTTGGAAAGTAGTCAGGAAAGAAAAGAGGTAAATGGAAATAAAAATAGCCAATGCAGTAAAATGGGAGATAAGAATTGTTTTAGATATGATATGTAGCAGTGGCATAAATTCCATCCAAGTAGCCCTTGCAATACAAGGGGAGGGGGCAGGCAAGAAGGGGGGCCCACACAGCAATGTGGCAAACTTACTTTTGTTTGCTGCACTACCTCCATTCGAGGGTCAACTTTTAGCTCCAGGGCCAAAGTCTTGTAATAACAGCCATACTACAAGACTTCAGCCCTGGAGGAACACGTCTGGGCCTGGAATGGATGCAGTGCAGCAAACAAATAAAAGTAAGTTTGCCGCGCAGGGCTGCCACTGTCACTGCAGCTGCTTCTCCAGCTGGAGCAGGGGGGCAACAATGGGGGGGTCACTGCCAGGGGGGCAACAACAGGAAGGCTCTCAGCAAAATTTGACTTGGGGGTCCCCCACTAGAACTTTCGCCACCGATATGTAATGACAGGAGGAAGTGCAAAAGTGGTATTATCAAACGCAATAGTGAAAGAATAAAACAAAGTACTTAGAAAATATTTATTTTCTATTTTTACTGATAAAGTGTCTGGATTGGGATCTCAGAAAACACACACAAATATGAATGGAAGTGAGGTGAATCTTGAACAATTTTCAGAAGACTGTGTTCATGAGAAGCGAATGAAACTAAAAGCAGATAAAGTGATGGGGCCAGATGGGATAGACTCAAGAATATTGAAGGAACTTATGAAAGTTCTTGGTTGGGGATACTGTCTGGCCTTTTCAATCTTTCTTTCTTTCTTTCTTTCTTTAACTGTATTTATATCCCGCTTTTCACCGGGTCAAAGCAGTGGGACGTATAACAGGGGGGGGGGGGGAATCAATAGTGGGGGGGGGGCCCATCATCGGGGGCTCAACATTGATAATTTTGGGGCGAACATAGAGACTGACAGGGTAGTAGAGTTACTGGTCTGGAGTTCTTGAAGAGAAATAGGGGGGGTTCCTATTCAGAGATGTTCTTGGAATAGGATGGTTTTTAGCTGCTTTTTGAATGATGGGAGATCACCGTTGTTCCTGATGTGACTTTAGAGTTGGGGAGTGGTCCTGAGGGAGGATTTGGGGAGGATTTGGTTCTTTTATACAACAGCAGACATAAAAAAGAGGTTGGGAGCTACAGGCTGATTAGTCTGATCTTTGGGGAGAGTAATTTAATAGAAATGCTGATAGAACCAGGGCCAACCCTAGGTATGACTGGACATGTTGCCTATACATGGCCCTGCTCTACTATATGCCCCATACCCCACAAGCCTTTCCCCTTTGGCCTTCCTCCAGTCGCCACATCATCTTCTGCCATCCCCCTCCTCCAGCTGCTACCTTCACTGCTGCCATCCCCCCAACTGCTGCAACCCCTGGCATTGCCATCCTCCAACCCTCTGGGGTGAGGGAAAAAATGGAAAGCTATAGGTAGATGCAATAAAAAGAGAAAGATTGAAGACTGTATAGAGCAGAGGTTCCCAATTCCATTCCTGGAGGGCCAAACACCATTCAGGTTTTCAGGCTGCCCCTAATGAATATGCATGAGATACATTTAAATACAATGGGGGCAGTGCATGCAAATGCATCTCATGCATATTTATTAGGGACAGCCTGAAAACCTGAATGGTGTTTGACCCTCCAGGACTGGAGTTGGGAACCTCTGGTATAGAGTGTAAGAGAGAATGAAATATGAGTGGACAGAGAGGCAGAAAAATAAGTGAAAAAATGCTGAAAGGAAAAGATTAATGAAGTAAAGGAGACAGAAAGAGAGCAATAAATGACAAATGGAAAAGAGACTGGAAAAAGAATTAAGAGAAGACACAGGAAAGCAGAAACCAACCTCTGGAGCCAACGCAATTAGAAAAATAAAATGTGTAGACAACAAAGGTAGAAAAAATAATTTTATTTTTAATTTAGCTATTGGAATGTCAGGTTTTCAAGTTTACATCTGCTAGAGTATCTTTGAGCTATCTTTATTGAATATTAGTGCGCACTATCTGCTGCAGCACCCATGTTATTCTTATGGACATGCTGACAGATAGCGCATCCTAATGTTTAATAAATATGGATCATTATATTTTACATAGTACAGGGGTAAATACTTCAGTGTTTCTATTTCTCAGGTATTACCTTGCATGTGGGGCCTGGCTTCTTTGGGTTTCAGCTTAATTTTTGCTACATATTTCTATTTTTAGTTTATGGTCCCTTATTCTCTACTTTGTGAGACTATCTATGTTACAAACATCATGGCAGATAAAGCCAATACGGCCTATCCAGTCTGCCCTTCCATGCTAACTACTAAGCTTTACAGTCTCTTTTTTTCCTTTAGAGATCCTCTGTGTTTGCCCCATGTGTTCTTGAATTTAGATACAGACCTTGTCTCTACTATCTCACCTGGGAGATTATTACAAGCTCCAAATGCACTGAGATAAACCCTAATGGAGTTGGACTTAAGTGCAGACTCGGAGAAGTGTAGAAGATACTCAAGCAGTTTTTGTGTGGGACAGGCAAAGGGATCTAGGGAATGGTCCTCACACCAGACAGCAAACCTCTTCTACTTGCATGAATAGGATTTTCTCATTGAGGCCCTTCTGGAAGCCAGAAGTACTTTGGTCACACCGGCTGGCAGATTGAGCTCGGATAGTGTTAAATTCTACGCATCCACATCGTGAGGGACAAGGACTTGATGTTGGGATGCAACATCATTCCATTCTCCTTCGATATTAAGTCTGGCACATGGCCTAACCAGAATGGTTCCTGACTGGAGAGTCGTAGCAGGAGAGGAAATCATGGTTGTCTGGGCCAATAGGAAGCAATGAGAATCACTGTGCTTCTGTCTGTTTTGAGCTTCAGGAGGGTTTTTGCAAAGAGAGGGATTGGAGGATTAGCATACAGAAGATCCTACCCCCAATTTAGGAGGAAAGCATCCAAGGCTAGTCTACTGTGTAATCTTACTCTGGCATTCTGAGGAGTCGTGAACAGATCAATAGAAACATATGAGTAGTAACCAGTGTCCATTTGTGTGGCTGGAGGACTTGACTCAGTCTGTCTGCCAGAGTGTTTTGTTCACCTGTTAGGTACTCTAAAGGAGTATGGTACCCACAGATATCATTCTGAACATTTCTTTGACAATGTGAGTACAGATCTCTGAAGTTGAGGATGGGACAGTATCCCACTCGTTTTCTTGGGGATCAGGAAATACCTGAAATAAAACGTTTGCCTTCTTTGCTCTGATGGCATGAGCTCAATCACAAGATCTGCTAAGAGGGCGGTGATTTCTCTTTGAAGTAAGTCCTGATACAGAGGGTCGATCGAATGAGCCCTTGGAGGAATGTCAAATAGATGTAATTTGTAACCGCTCTGGATAATTTGCAAAACCCAAGTGTCTGAGGTTATGAGGGCCACCTTTGGGCAAAAAGAGTGAGCCTCCCTCTGACAGTTTTCCATTGCCATTACTAGTACAGTGGCTATGCTGTGCAGGAATCAGTCAAAACCTGCCCCAGACTGTACCTAATTAGGATTAAACTATGAAAGGGATTGTATAGGACAAACTGAATCAGAACCATAGATAAATTATGTAGTGCAACTATAAATATGTGATGTAAAATGTAGTGCAATGGATGCAACTGCTGATTAATATGGACTAATCTCACAAATGCTAAACCTGGGTGGTTGGGGTGCATGAAGATATATGTATCATCTATTTGCTTCATATGTGTAAAAACAACTATTATATATTTCCTATAATTACGTTAAAAATCTAAGATCAGCCACAAACCAAACCGTTCATGAATTGTGAATATGTGCCACATGTATAAGCAAAGATCTTATAAAATTGCAGTGAATCGCATCGCACACCCTGAGATAAATGGACAATGGACAGTACCAATGTCAGAAGCCCTCAATGTTGTTTCAAAGATACCATAGGTCGCCCGGACCATGAATTTCAAGCAGACCCCATGACCACTAGGGAATGATAGTGTTCCAGTTTCTCTGGAGGGAGATACTGGGACAGGTCAGCAAGGCCACAAATGATGTCCTTTAGAAACTTGTCCATGTAGAGGTGGTAAGAGGCCATGTGGGCCATAAGCATGGAACTCTACAAAATTCTCCCTAAAGAGTCCACTGTCTGAGCTTCCCTCCTTGGGGATACCAAGGAGTGGATCTTGGAACTTTTGTATCTCTTAAGGGCACATTTGCCCACCAAGGAATGGTGAGGAGACTGGGGATTCTCAAATCTGGGAGCCTTCTGAACTCTATACATGGAGTCAAGCCTTCTACTAACTGGAGGTACAGTGAAGGGGTTCACCCATATTCTCATCTGTATTCTCTGAAGGATGTACATGCACAGGTACTGTCACTGTTTATGTTTCACTTTATTTGATATGCCGCATTTCTGAGACAACTTATGAGGTTTGCAATAAAAAGCAATACACACAGGGAAAGGAATGCCATTGTGGTGACAGAAAAGAATAGAAAAAGAGATCACACAACAAAAGACACATTGTCATACAAAGGTAGACAGAGCTCACCCCTTGTGCATCTTGTAACATTCCAATTTGAGGCTGGAATTTTTTCTCTAACTCTCATAGCTTTAGGAAACCAATTTTTTTCTTTCTCTAATAGTTTCTGCTTCTCTTTCCTTGCATGTGTCATTGTAGTACTTTTCCTTGTCCTGTCTTGCTGCATCTTGGAAATCTCTGTTGAGTTCTGCAATTGTCTCTCTTTCTCCTTTGGCTTTAGCGTCTCTGCGTTTCTGGGAAATTTTCAGAGTTTCTTCCGTCATCCATTTTGACCGTTTTTGCTTTTTCGCCTTTTGTAGAGACTTCTCACTTTCTTCCAACACAACCTTCTTGATGTCATTCCATAACTCTTCTGGAGCTCTGCCATTTGTATCTAAAGCAGCAAATCAATTTTGCAGGCGATCTTTAAATTCCAGTAGTATATTCTCAAGGTCATATTTTGCTACATTCATGAGTGGCTTGCTCTTTTTCAACTTTAGCTTGCGTTTGCATACTAGTAGTTGGTGATCTGTACCACAATCAGCTCTAGGTTTTATCTTTGTTGATGTTATAGAGCTTTTCCATCGTTGACTTCCACAGATGTAGTCAATTTGATTTTTGTAAAATCTATTGGGTGAAACTATGTGTACAGTTGCCGCTTGTGTTGCTGGATCGATAGTTGGTCTTGCAGAATTCTATCAGTCCTTTTCCAGCTTCATTTCTGTTGCCAAGTCCATATCTTCCAACCACTTTGCCTTCTTCTTTGTTGCCAACTTTTGCGTTTCAGTCACCCATGACTATCAGGATATCCTGTTTGCATGTTCTGTCAATTTCAGCTTGTACTTGTTCATGGAACTCATCAATTTCATCCTCTTTTGCAGCGTTTGTTGGGGCATATTCTTGAATTATATTTGTGTTGAACGGCATTCCTTGTAGACGAATAGAGATTAAGCCATCACTGACTGCAATGTATTTCATTACATTTCTTGAAAGTTTCTTCTTTATTATAAATGCAACACCATTTCTTTTTTGTCTTTCATTTCCAGCATAGAAGATGATGTGATCATCTGATGCAAAGTGCCTGATGCCAGTCCATTTCAGTTTGCTGACACCCAGCAGATCAAGTTGTACACGTTCCATTTCATTCTTGTCCACCTGCAACTTCCCTTGGTTCATGCGTCGTATGTTCCATGTCCCAATATGTAAGACATCTTTACAGCTTCTGACTCGCATTTCATGCATAGCTACATCAGCAGTCAGACATCCCGAGGGCTTTGATCCAACCACATCATAAATGCTGGCTTTACTTTGAAAAATCTTCAGCTCCTCCCCAGTAGCTAGTTGAGTGCCTTCCAACCTGAGAGTCTCACCTTCCAGCACTATAGTGCAATTTGTTTTGTTGTGACTATCCATTGGGCTTTCATGCAAGATACAGAAGTAGATTTCCAGGCCTTTCCTCCGTGCAGTTTAAGATAAGAACATAAGATATGCCATACTGCGTCAGACCAAGGTCCATAAAGCCGAGTATCCTGTTTCCAGCAGTGGCCAATCTAGGTCATAAGTACCTAGTAGTTTCCCCAAAAGACACAGGTTCCACAATGCTTGTATAGAGTCAAGCATTGATATCCTGGGTCCCTTTTTAAGAATGGTTTATGGACCTTTCCTCCAGGAACTTGTCCAAACCTTTTTTAAAACCAGCTTTACTAACAGCTTTTTCTACACTCTCCAGTAACAAATAAAAGAGTTTGATTACACATTGAGTGAAAAATATTTTCTCTTATTAGTCTTAAATAGGTTACCCTGTAGCTTAATTTCATGTCCCCTAGTCTTTCTATATTCTGATGACGTAAACAATTGATCTACATTTACCCATTCCACTCCATTCATTAATTTATAGACCTCTATCATATCTCCCCTCAGCCATCTCTTTTCCAGGTTAAAGACCCCTAACCTTTTTAGCGTCTCTTCATAGGGTATTCTTCCATCCCCTTTACCATTTTGGTGGCTCTTCTCTGTACCTTTTCTAATAATGCTATATTTTAGTTTTTTCTTAACTAGTTTCCTCATATTATCATAGTCTCCCTTTTGAAAGTTAAATGGTAGTACTGTGGATTTCCTTACCATCCCTCTTCCATTAATTAAAAGACGATCATGCTATGATCACTATTGCCAAGTGGCCCCAAAACCCTTATCTCTTGCACCAGATCTGGTGTTCCACTAAGGACTAGGTCCAAAATAGCTTCCCCCTCTGGTTAGTTCTTGAAAGAGTAGTTACTCACCTGTAACAGGTGTTCTCCAGGAGCAGCAGGAATCAGTCCTCACATATGGGTTATATCGACGACGATGGAGCCCTTGCGGAGCATTTCCCCAGCTTTCCAAGAAAGTCTTTGGGAATGCAGGCACGCATGCGCAGTTCCATGTCTACCAATAGCCAAATTAATATGAATAAAATACAGTCTCTAAAATGCTTGTATGCAAATGCTAAAAGTCTAAAAAATAAGATGGGAGAGTTAGAATATATAGCACTAAATGAGAGGTTAGATGTGATTGGAATATCAGAGACATGGTGGAAGGAGGACAACTAGTGGGACACTGTGATACCTGGGTACAAACTATATCGTAATGATAGAGCTGATCAAATTGGTGGAGGGGTTACGCTCTATGTTAGAGAGGGCATTGAGTCAGAAAGGATTAAAGTTTTGCAGGAAACAAAATTTGCTCTAGAATCTCTATGGATTGAAATTCCATGTAAAAAGGGGAAGGCAATGGCGGTGGGGGTGTACTATCGACCGCCTGGCCAGAATGAACAAATGGATGAGGAAATGCTCAAAGAAATCAAGGAAGCTAACAAAAGTTACAGCACGGTAATAATAATGGGCGATTTCAATTACCCTGGTATCGACTGGGTCAGTGTCACGCTAGGGAGATAAAGTTCCTAGATGACATAAATGACTGCTTCTTGGAGCAGCTGGTCCATGAACCGACGAGAGGGGAAGCCATATTAGACCTAGTCCTTAGTGGAACACCAGATCTAGTGCAAGAGATAAGGGTGTTGGGGCAACTTGGCAATAGTGATCATAGCATGATCGCCTTTGATTTAATTAGTGGAGGAGGGATAGTAAGGAAATCCACAGTACTACCTTTTAACTTTCGAAAGGGAGACTATGATAAAATGCGGAAAATAGTTAAGAAAAAACTAAAAGGAGCAGTTGCAAAGGTTAAAGACTTACATCAAGCTTGGGTGTTGTTGAAAAAATACTATCTTGGAAGCCCAGACCAGCTGTATTCCACGCTTTAAGAAAAGTGGAAGGAAGTCCAAAAAACTGCCAGCATGGTTTAAAGGTGAGGTCAGAGAGGCAGTTGTTACCAAGAAAGCATCTTTCAGGAAATGGAAAAAAGAGCCAAACGATGAAACCTGGAAACAACACAAGCACTGGCAGGTCAAATGCAAGGCATTGATAAAGAAGGCAAAGAGAGAATTTGAGAAGAATCTTGCTGCAGAAGCAAAAACGCGAAATAAAGATTTTTTCAAGTACATTTGTAGCAAAAAACCTGTGAGAGAGTCAGTTGGACCATTAGATGATAGAGGAGTTAAAGGGGCACTAAGAGGCGAGGCGATAAGGCGATAGCGGAGAGACTGAATGAATTCTTTGCTTCGGTCTTTACTGAGGAAGATGTAGGGATGTTACCCATGACTGAAGTGGTATTTAAAGGTGCGCAAGAATTGAAGGAAATATCGATACATCGGGATGATGTATTACAACTATTAGATAAACTGAAGAGTAGCAAATCACTTGGGCCGGATGGTATACATCCAAGGGTGTTGAAAGAACTGAAATATGAGATTGCAGACCTGCTATTAGTAATCTGTGAACTATCATTAAAATCATCTCTAATACCTGAAGATTGGCGGATTGCCAAAGCAACACCAATTTCTAAAAAGCGTTCCAGGGGTGATCCGGGAAACTACAGACCGGTGAGCCTCACGTCAGTACCGGGAAAAATGGTAGAAACCATCATAAAGAATAAAATTACTCAGCATGTAGATAGTCATGGCCTAGTGGGAGACAGCCAACATGGCTTTAGACAAGGAAGATCTTGTCTTACTAATCTGTTATGTTATTTTGATGGAGTGAATAATCAGGTGGACAAAGGTGAGTCGGTTGATATTGTGTATCTGGACTTTCAGAAAGCCTTTGACAAGGTCCCTCATGAGAGACGTTTGGCAAAACTAAAGAGTCATGGGATAGGAGGCAGTGTACTATTGTGGATCAGGAACTGGTTAAAAGATAGAAAGCAGAGGGTAGGGCTAAATGGCCAATTTTCTCAATGGAGAAAGGTGAATAGTGGTGTACCCCAGGGATCTGTGCTGGGTCCGCTGCTTTTTGACATATTCATAAATGACCTGGAAAGTGGAATAACGAGTGAGGTTATCAAATTTGCAGATGACACAAAACTATTTAAAGTTGTTAAAACCCAAGAGGATTGTGGAAAATTGCAAGAGGATCTTGCTAAATTGGAAGACTGGGCATCAAAATGGCAGATGAAATTTAATGTGGACAAGTGCAAAGTTATGCACCTAGGGAAGAAAAACCCAAACTATGGTTACACGATGCAAGGTTCCACATTAGGAACCCCCACCCAGGAAAAAGATTAAGGCATCATTGTGGATAACATGTTAAAACCCTCGGCCCAGTGTGCAGCGGCAGCCAAGAGAGCAAATAGAATGCTAGGTATCATAAGGAAAGGAATGGAAAATAAAACAAAAGATATTATAATGCCTCTATACTGTTCCATGGTGAGACCGCACCTTGAATATTGTGTGCAATTCTGGTCGCCGTATCATAAAAAGGATATAGCGTTATTAGAAAAGGTTCAGAGAAGAGCCACCAAAATGGTAAAGGGGATGGAAGGATACTCCTATGAAGAAAGGCTAAAATGGTTAGGGCTCTTTAACCTGGAAAAGAGACGGCTGAGGGGAGATATGATAGAAGTCTATAAATTAATGAACGGAGTGGAACGGGTAAACATAGATCGACTGTTTACGTTATCAGAATATAGGAAGACTAGGGGACATGCAATGAAGCTACAGGGTAAACTATTTAAAACTAATAAAAGAAAATATTTTTTCACTCAACGTGTAATCAAACTCTGAAATTTGTTACCGGAGGATGTAGTAAAGGCTGTTAGTGTAGCTGGGTTTAAAAAAGGTTTGGACAAGTTCCTGGAGGAAAGGTCCATAAACCATTATTAAGAAGGGACCCAAGGTATCAATGCTTGACCTAGTACAAGCATTGCAGAACCTGTGTCTTTTGGGGAAACTGCTAGGTACGTATGACCTAGATTGGCCACTGTTGGAAACAGGATACTGGGCATGATGGACTTTGGTCTGACCCAGTATGGCATATCTTATGTTCTTATGTTCTTATGTTCCCTTCCCGCCTAAAGGTGCCATCTTGCTCAGTCAAATGACATAGCTAAAAACAGCACACAAAAATGTAAAAATAAACTATGTACAACTGCAACTCCCAGGGGAGGAGGGAGGGTTGTGAGAACTGATTCCTGCTGCTCCTGTTACAGGTGAGTACCTACTCTTTCTCCAGGACCAAGCAGGAAGTCAGTCCGCACATATGGGTGACTCCCTAGCTCTGGACTTCCAAGGAACCCAGGCTGAACAAGAGGATTCCCTCTAGTCCCAGCATCAAAGAAAGGCTTTTCACTGACAGAACCTCCACTAGTAGCCCAATGGAGGACTGGAGGGCAGGAGTTGCCTAAACATCAAAGAGATTCCGGAGTACTGCATGGTCAAAAGCACTGTCCCTAAGGGTTTCCCTCTCCAGACAGTAATGGGCCGCAAAGGTCTGGCTTGAGGACCAAGTTGCAGCCCTGCAGATGTCCACCGACGGTACAGAGCGGAGGTGAGCCACTGAGGCAGCCATTGCCCTGACACGATGGGCCGTGACCCGACCCTGCAAAAGAAGGTCAGCCACCCTGTAAGCCCAGGTGATACAGTCAGCCACCCAGGTGGTCAAGGCACGCTTGGACACAGCTAACCCCAAATTATTAGGGTCAAAAGATATGAAGAGCTGAGTAGCCCTTCTATGCCCCTGCGTACGGTTAAGGTAGAAGGATAAGGCCCTCCTACAGTCCAGGGTATGCAGAACTGCTTCAGCCTGGCTTGCATGAGGCCTAGGGAAGAATGTTGGAAGAACCACCTCTTGGTTAAGGTGGAAGGAGGAGACAACTTTTGGGAGGAACTTTGGATGAGTCCTAAGGACTACCCTGTTCCTATAGAAGCGAGTGTAAGGCCTGTCACAGACCAGGGCCTGAAGCTCACTCGCTCGCCTGGCCGAGATTAGGGCTATCAAGAAAAGTGTCTTCCAGGACAGGAAGCATAGAGGGCAAGTAGCCATCGGCTCACAAGGTGGGCGAGTAAGTTGCTGCAAGACCACATTCAACTCCCACTCAGGAGCAGGAGGACGGATTGGAGGCTTGAGCAAAAGCAAGCCCCTGAGAAACCGGGATACCAAGGGGTGAACTGACAGAAAATGTCCCTCCACCAGTGAGTGGTGAGCTGCTAGAGCTGAGAGGTGGACCCTAACAGAATTGGACTTAAGTCCCTGATTTGATAAGTGCAGTAAGTACTGAAGCACTACTGGTACCGTACAGGCGAAAGGATCCTCTGTACGCAGCTGACACCACACAGAAAACCTTTTCCATTTGAGAGCATAGGTTTTCCTAGTGGACTGTTTCCTAGAGGCTAGGACAACCTGCTCAACTTCCTGAGGTAGACCCCAGTGAGCCAAAACTACCCTTGCAGCCTCCAGGCCATCAAATTGAGAGCTTTGAGATTGGGGTGCAGAAGGGAACCCTGATCCTGAGAGAGAAGGTCGGGTTGCAACCCCAGAGGCAGTGGAGGATCCACTGCCAGCTGAAGCAGAAGGGGGAACCAAGGCTGTCTTGGCCACCTGGGAGCCACCAGCAGTACCGAGGCCTTGTCCTGAAGAATCTTGTACAGGGTCCGGGCCACCAAGGTCATGGGAGGAAACACATACAGGAGGCCCTGAGACCATGGAATCAGAAAAGCATCTGCCGCTATACGCAGAGGATGCGGTTGCCTGGAGCAGAACTTTGGCAGCTGTTTGTTCAGTGCACTGGCAAACAGATCTATGGATGGAAGTCCCCATTTCAGGAAAATCTTCTGAACCACCAAAGGATGGAGCTGCCACTCGTGGGGCTGCAAAATCCTGCTCAACCTGTCGGCCAGGTAATTTTCCTAGCCAGGGAGATACACAGCCTTGAGGAGCATGTTGTGCCTGAGAGCAAACAAGCAAAGATCCTGTGCTTCCTGACAAAGGAGCCTGGACCCAGTTCCGCTCTGCTTGTTCACATAAAAACATGGCTACCTGGTTGTCTGTTTGAACTAGGACAGACTGATGAGCTAGGGTTGGAGAGAAAGTTTTGAGGGCTAACCGAATAGCCCTGAGTTCCAATAGATTGATTTGCTGTGCGGCTTCCCAGGGAGACCACAGGCCCTGGGTGCACTTGCCTAGACAATGAGCTCCCCAGCCTTGCAGGGAGGCATCCGTGGTCAACACCACTGTGAACCCAGGAATCTGAAAAGGTACCCCATGCAGCAGATTGGGTGGGTGCAGCCACCACCTGAGGGAGTTCAAAATTTGTCTGGACACCCTTATCCTGTCTCTGAGGCTGCCTCTGGCCTGTGACCACTGAGTCCGAAGGCACCACTGTGCAGGCCTCATATGGAGCCTGGCATTGGGAGACCAGTGACCTGCTGAGAAACTGGTTTGCCAAGTTTATCAGTCTTTGGGCTCTGTCTTCTGGCAAGAAGGCCTTTGCCAGCAGAGAATCCAACCTTGCCCCTATGAACTCCAAGTTCTGGGAGGGGAGCAAAGTGGACTTGGCAAAGTTTATTACAAACCCCAGGCTTTGAAGAAGAGCAATAATTCTGAGGGTGGCTTGTCTGGCCTCCTGGCATGTCTGACCCCTGATGAGCCAGATAGGGGAAGACAAAGATTCCCTGATTTCTCAGGTAGGTTGCCACCACTGCCAGGCATTTGGTAAAGACCCTGGGAGCGGAGGTGAGGCCGAAAGGCAGTACTCTGTACTGATAATGGTTTCCTCCCACAATGAACCTGAGGTACTTTCTGTGGTCTGGATGAATGAGGATGTGAGTGTACGCATCCTTTAGATATAAGGAGCATAGCCAATTTCCCTGCTGGAGGTAGGGCAGAAGTGTTCCAAGAGTAAGCATCTTGAACTTTTCCTTCTCTAGGAATTTGTTGAGATTTCTGAGGTCTAGAATAGGCCAAAGGCCACCGGTTCTTTTGGGTACCAGGAAATACCTGGAGTAGAACCCTTGACCTTGTAAGTGGGGAGGCACAGGCTCCACTGCCCTGTCCACCAACAGACCTTGGAGCTCCTGAAGGAGAAGATCTGTGTGCAGGGGAGGCCTTGGAGGTTCCCCTGCAAAGTATGGAGGAGGCAGCTGTTGGAAGTGTAGCAGATAGCCCTTGTGGACTATGTTTAACACCCAACTGTCTCCAGTGATGAGTGGCCACTTGTGGGCAAACAGGGCGAGGAGACCTCCTGTGCAGGGTTGGGAGAGCAGGGACGGAGAGGCTATGCCTAAGGAGTCAAAAAAACCCACCCTGCTGAGTGGGAGCAGGGGTCGGAGGCTTGGGAGTCCTCTGCCTACGGGGCCCATTACCCTGCCCCTTGGCTTGCTGACCCTGAGGGGCAGCTTGGGCGGCCTGGTACTGTGGGTACTGTTTGTAGGCAGTGCCCTTCCTCGGGTAAAAGGACTTTTTACCCGAGCCCTTCTTTTTGTGAGAAGGGGCAGAAGTCTTCCTAGACAGCCTTGTCCTCGTGAGGTGCTCGGTTTCGAGCTGTGCGGCCTTCTCGGTCATGGGCTTGCCAAAAATGTTCTCACCTCAGCAAGGGACATCGACCAACTTGTCCTGAACCCATGGCTCGAGGTCCGATGACTGCAGCCATGCCTGGCGTCGAGCCACGATGCCGGCTGCCTCAACACGGGCTGAAGCCTCGAAGCCATCGTAGGCAGCGCGGGACATAAACTTGGAGCATTCCCGGATCCCCTAGGACAAGGACTTGAACCTCTGCAAGGGTTCCATGGAGAGACCAGCAGAGAACCCTGCCAGCTCCTTGGCCAGATCTCACAAGTACATGCCCATGTACAACTGGTAACACTGGACACGGCAAGCAAGCATCGAGCCCTGGAAGCACTTTCTACCAAAACCATCGAGGTTCCGGGCCTCCCTGCCAGAGGGCACCGCGGAGTGCATCTTCTGACTTTTCAGGTGATGCATGGTCGATTCCACCACCATGGAATGGTGTGGTAGCTGCGCCTTTTGAAAGCCAGGGCTCTTCCGGAGTCGATAGATAGAATCGACCCGCTTGCTTAGAACTGGTGCCGAGGCCAGTGCCTCCCACATCCGGAAGAGGAGCCTTTCCAGCATCGGAGGAACCGGAACAGTAAAGGCCTCCTTCGGAGGAGAGTCATACTGTAGGGCCTCGAGCTCTTTGGCTCGAGGCTCCTCCTCGGGATCCGCAGGGATAGCCAACGCCGTGGCCATATCCCAGACGAACTCCGAGAACCGGATATTCTCCGGATGGGATCTACTCTGAGGCTCAGACTGCGGTGAGTCCGACGGGACGCACTAAGTCCTGAAGGTGTCGGGGGACTCCTCGTCCTCCGTCTCCCAGGCGGACTCGTCTGATGAGGAATCGGGGTCCGACCTCGCGGGGCCTGTGAGCACCTTCCCCGACGCCGAAGGCACCGGCATCGATGCCCTCGGTCCCGAACGGGAGGTCAAGGGAGACCGCGACTGAGGTCGACCTCGAGTCTTTATGGTCTCGAGTATCAGCTTGGTCTCCGGGATCGACTTCGATGTCGATGTCCCGGTGGTTGGGGCAGATGTGCCAGACAGGCTGGCCATCAGTGCCCGCTGCTGTTCCATGAAGGCAGACAGTCTGCTCTCCAAGGCTGTCAGCCTGAGACCCAGCTCAGGAGACTCAGCAGCCCCCGACTTGGGCCCCGGCGGCGCTGGGCCCGACGTCAGCTCTCTGGGAGGAGAGTCCACAAGGCTACAGGACTTACGTGTCCAGCAGACTCCAGCTCAACTCAAGGTACTTTGGGAGGCTTCTCCTGTTCCACGGACCTGGGGCGACGGTCTGGGGTCTGAGACCTAGCTCCCGAGGAGCCAGGGACCTCTTCCGACGATGCCCTCGCGAGCCGCTTCTTCCTCTTTCGTTCCCGGTCAGGGGACCTCCTGTCTGAGGAGCCCCGACGGTGCTCGGGATCCGATTCCCGAGATGTCGAGGCCTCCGACGAGGTCCGGGCCCGGCCGGAGGCCGAGTCAGAGAAAAGCCTTTCCTTTTGGTGCTGACGACTTCGAAGCGCCTTGGAAGACATTTTTCCACATGGTCCACAGATCTTAGGATCGTGGTCAGGACCGAGACACCGAAGGCAGCAGTCGTGTGCGTCGGTGAGAGACATTAGCTTCTTACACCGATCACACTTTTTGAACCCACTGGAAGCCATCGGGGAAAAAAAAGTCCCCGTGAGGTCAAAGGACCGGCCTTCCAGGGAAAAAGAAAAAAAGGGCACGAATGCTAGCCACGAAGGGCAAAAACCGAAAAAAGAAGATCGGGCTCGATACCGGTGTACCGAACCCGGCGGGAGGGGAACCGGCATTGAACCAGATAAAAAATAGCAAAGAAATCGCAAAAAAATCTAACTATTTTCCGGGAGGACTAGGACACACGTCCGGTGGGCTTCACGGAAAAAGAGAGACTGAGCAAGATGGCACCTTTAGGCGGGAAGGGAACCGCGCATGCGTGCCTGCATTCCCAAAGGCTTTCTTGGAAAGCTGGGGAAATGCTCCGCAAGGGCTCCATCGACGTTGATGTCACCCATATGTGAGGACTGACTTCCTGCTTGGTCCTGGAGAACCAGCTGCTCCAGAAGCAGTCATTTATTTCATCTAGAAACTTTAACTCCCTAGCATATCCTGCCATTACACTGACCCAGTCAATACCTCGGGCTGGAAGCACTGGGGTTTCAAGTTCCACAGGTGCTCCTTGTGGTCTTGGGCAAGCCACTTAACCCTCCATTGCCCATATTCCCTGTAAGTATTAGTGTATGCATCTCATATCCCCTAGTGTTAAATATATCCCCCAATTGTGTTGTGACTACTTTGACTGAAGGATAAGGTGGTATACAAAACTGTCTAAATAAGTAAATAAATACTGGGGTAATTCAAATCACCCATTATTATTACTATGCTGTAACTTTTGTTAGCTTCCCTGATTTCTTTGAGCATTTCGTCATCCATTTGTTCATTCTGCCATCTCCTTCCCCTTCCCCTTTTTACATGGAATTTCAATACATAGAGATTCTACAGCAAATTTTGTTTCCTGCAAAACTTTAATCCTTTGTGACTCAATGCCCTCTCTGACATAGAGCACAGCCCAACCAACAATTTGATCAGCTCTATCATTACGATATAGTTTCTATCCAGGTATCTCAGTATCTCACTGGTTGTCCTCCTTCCACCATGTCTCTGAGATAACAATCATACCTTACTTCTCATTTAAGTTTAGTGTTATTGCCATTGTCACAGAAATGTGATCCTCTGCAGCCAAAACCGTCCCATTCTGCTGCTGCCCAGATAGGGTTTCATGGCAAAATACAGAAGTAGGTTGCCAGGCCTTTCCTCCGCGCAGTTTAAGTTTAGTGTTGTTGCTGTTGTCACAGAAATGTGATCCTCTGCCGCCAACACTGTCCCATTTTGTAACTGCCCAGATGGGTGGTTTGTCTTGGTCTGGCACCTCAGTTGAGACCTGTCAATCTTAGGAGACCCTGCCAGTAGTTAAACTACCCATACCCTAGCTCTCAGCATCACTGATGTGCAAGTCCTCACAGCACGACAAGCTGCTAACCAAGTAAGGGGGGGGGGGGTAAGGGAAGTGAAATTGCACTGGGCTAAACTAAAGGAGGCAGTAAAAGGGGCAACAGATACATATGTAAGGAAAGTAAATAAAAACAAGAGGAAAAGGAAACCTATTTGGTTTTCTAAAGAAGTGGCTGCACAAATAAAGGCAAAAAGCACAGTTTTCACATAATTCAGAAGTTCGCAAACAGAGGGACAGAGAAAAGAATACAGGATAAAGCTAAAAGAGACAAAAAGAGAAATAAGGATATAAAATCAAAGGCAGAAGGAAAGATGGCTGAACATCTAAAGAGTGGTGACAAAACCTTTTTTCAGATATATTTGGGAAACGAGGAAGATCAGAGGTGAAATTGCAAGACTTAAAAGTGCTGTGAACGGATTTGTGGAAAGTGACGTTGAAAAAGTGAAAATGCTAAACAAATACTTCTGTTTTTTCTAAAGAAAATCCTGGAGAAGGACCACCTGTGATTGACAAATATACACATGGAAATGGAGTAGATAATACACCATTCACAGAAGATTATGTGTTTGAAAAGCTTGCAAAACTGAAAGTGGACAAAGCCAGGGGACCGGATGGGATACATCCCAGGATACTGAAAGAGATGAGAGGTTCTTGCAGGGCCTTTAAAGGATGTTTTAATAGATCCTTGGAGGCAGGAGAAGTTCCGCTGGACTGGAAAAGGGCCAATGAGGTACCTCTTCCCAAAAGTGGTAATAGGGAAGAAGTGGCAAACTATAGGCCAGTAAACCTTACCTCGGTGGCGGGAAAAATAATGGAGGCACTACTGAAAGAGAGAATAGTGGACTTTCTCAAAACTAATAGGTTGCATGATCCGAGGCAACATGGTTTTATCAAAGGACGATCATGCCAAACAAATCTGATTGAGTTCTTTGACTGATCCAGCCCTTTGACTGGATGGCCAGAGAACTAGATGAAGGGCATGCAATGGATGTGATCTACCTAGATTTCAGCAAAGCCTTTGATACTGTTCCTCATGAGGAGGCTTATCAATAAACTGACCAGCCAGGGGATGGGTCCCAAGGTGGTGAACTGGATCAGAAATTGGTTTACTGACAGACAGAAGGTGATGGTGCACTTTGGATACAGAAATCCAAGAGAATTGTATAAGATAGGGGGCAATAGGTTGGTGTGCACAGACCAGGATAAGGACCTAGGAGCGATTGTTTCTGAGAATCTCAAATTGGTGAAACAGTGTGACAAGGCATTGGCCAAAGCCAGAAGGATGCTAGGTTGCATACAGAGAGGAATAACCAGCAGAAAGGAGGAGGTACTAATACCACTGTGCAAGTCACTGGTGAGGCCTCACTTGGAATATTGTGTTCAGGTTTGTGAGACCATATCTCACAAAGGATATTAAAAAATTGGAAACGGTTCAGAGGAATGTGACCAAAATGATTTGGAGCCTGCACCAGAAGACGTATGAAAAGAGATTCCAAGACCTAAATATATATTTATTTATCAAAAAAATTTATACTGCAATTTCCAGAGATCAATTGCGGTTTACAATTAACAACAATTTGAGTAGTACAGGAACTAGTACATACTCGTTTACATAAAACATTGTAACTATGTGCATTTTGAATACAACAATATGCATAGAGGAGAGGAGGGAAAGGGGAGATATGATACAGACCTTTCAATACTTAAAGAGTATTAATGAACAAACAAACTTTTTTCAAAGACGGGGAAGCTGTAATACTAGAGGGCATAATATGAAACTGCAAGTGGGTAAACTGAAAGGTAACATCGGGAAATACTTTTTCACTGAAAGGGTGGTGGATGCTTGGAATGCCCTCCCGATGGAAGTGTTGGGGGCAAATACAGTGACAGAATTCAAAATGGCATGGGACAGACACAGTGGATCCCTTCATAGAAACAGGATAAAATCAAAATAAACTGAACTTAACTGTCTCTGATATCTCAACAAGCAGAGGTGACCTGCACGGAGTGGTGAGTACATCCCTAAACAAAGGCATGTGGAGGGGTGACCTGCCTGGAGCTGGGGGTTCACCTACTCTTGCCATCTTGCTGGGCAGACTAGATGGATCATGCTGGTCTTTCACTGCTTAACAAAAAAAACACTAAAGAGGTGAAAAACCAAAATTCCTTTCCAAAATTGCCTATTAACTTGAATACCAAAACACTTAATTTTAAAATTAATGTCGGATTATTTGCCTTGAGGAAACAACCTCCTGTAGCAAATCTTCCTTTTTATTCTTTTTATATTGTGAACCCGCAGCTCACATATCACTTAACATGATCATAATTGCCCAAGGACAAAAGGCACCTCACCAATCCCTTGAATAAGCATGGTAAAATGACAAAAAATTAGCTCCCAGCCAAATGAGGAAAAACCGCTAACTTAGCTTTCAATCGAAGCTCCAGTCCTCATCGTAGTGAAGATTTTAATACATCGCTTCCTCATCTGTACCGTCTTCTGGCAATTCAATTAACAGGCTTCTGCTGTTAGAAAATCATATTGCTACATAGTGCCATGTTTCAGGCCGTAGTAACTGTTCGGCCCTTCTTCAGGCTAGACTGAATGCCAACGCAGAATGTTCAGTCCTTTTTGAAGGGAAAAGGAAATGATGTCAGACGATCCAAAATTCACCACTGACAAAGCTGCCCAGCAATTCATAATAGGCTCCACCAATCCAGATGTAAATTAAGCCTCTGAGGCATGACTGTATTTAATTTAAAAATTTAGCATTGTTCCTAATACTGCAATTGGGCTAGCCTATCACCTCCCCTAAAATCTAGGGGGACCTGATCAATAATCCTCCAGGTTAAATCCTGAAATGAATGACCCTGACTGAGACAATGTGATACCATAGGCGCTGAAGCAACTTGTGCATTCAATCTGGAGCGATGTTTCTGTAATCACAACTTCATCATACGAGTAGTCCTGCCTATATATTTTAATGAACATGGGAAAACTATCATATAAACCACAAAAGATAGACAAGTGGTGTTGTAATGCACTCGATAAGGAACTTGAGAGACTGAATCAATCCATACACTTCCCGAAATGGTGGACATGCAAAAATCACAAGTGCACATGCTGAATGACCTACACTACTGGACTCCATAAGAGATGTCTCCTGATCATGGAATCCCTTTTGATGTACCACATAATCTGCAGTACTACGCCCACGATGATGTGCTATCATAAGTAAGTGCTGAAAACAAGTATGAGCTTCCAATATATGCCAATGAGTTTTCATTATCTCACTGACTTGATCAGTAAGATGCATATATGGTAAAATCCCTACAATGGGAGCCGACTGTTCCTTTAATTCTCCCGGTTGTTCTAGCTGCCACCATTCAGGATATTTATATTGGGCCTTCTTATAAGCTAGGTGCACTATATGAGCTGGATATCCCCGTGCCAATAGACGCTGTACTAATTCCTGTGCATGTTTATGAAATTCCATCTTTAACCGCTGTCATATACTATGTTGGTATGTTAGAACTGCACACAATATTTGAGGTGCAGTCGGACAATGGACTGATACAGAGGCATTATCCAGTAATATCCTTGGTTTTATTCTCCATTCCTTTTCTTATTATTCCCAGCATTCTATTTGCTTTCTAAGCTGTCACTGCACACTGGGTGGAGGGTTCCAATGTATTATCTTTTACTGGGTGGCGATTCTTAATGTGGACCCTTGCATTGTGTAACTTCCAAAAGTAAGCCTTATGAACGTAACAATCACATTTTAGAGTAAATGAAAAAGCAAAATTAACAAAAGGAAACAAAAATACTCTGCTTATTTGCTATCTTCCATTGTTATCACGGGAGACCGGCTGAAGTTTTTCATCATTAGAAGTCATTCAAAGAATAACTTAGCAGCGTAGGCAGCATGCGTTTATCCTATTGTCCTTTCATGCTTCCAGTGCTGCCAGGTAGTCATAGTAACTTAAGATATTTTGCTGTCAAATTCATTACTCAGTGCTAGCATAAGGCCAAAACTGAAAAGTTAAAAACAAATGTAGGACTGGTGATTAATGTATTGTCCTATTAGAATGTTCTCTCACTGGCAAAAGAAAATAATGCACAAGGAGAAAACAAGAGTAATCACAGAATACAAATGAAAGATAAGGGAATATAGTTAGAGAGTGGGGTTGGCTTGCATTGTAGCATTGACAAAGCAAGAATTACTGCAGCGGTTCTATAAAAGCAGCAATTACAACTGTGTACCTGAAAATACTACTACTACTACTACTATTATCACTTATCATTTGTATAGCACCACGGGGCATCACAACGCAATACATATGCATTCAAGACCCAGTCACTGCTCAATAGAGCTCACAATCTATGCAAGATAGACAAATACAAGAAACAAGGTAGAAACTACAAGAAATGGTTATAACAAACATGGGTGGTGAGCAGAATAAGGGGAATCAGGATCCAAAAGCAGCTGCATTGAGATGAGTTTTTAGTCTGAATTTGAATTGGACCAGAGATGGAGCACGATGTACTGGTACGAAGTAGTAAGGTGGAATGAATGAAGTCTGGAGTTGGCAGTGGAAGAGAAGGGCACAGATCAAAGGGATTTGCCTGATGAACAGAATTCCCAAGGAGGGGGGTGTAGGGTGAAATAGGAGAGAAAAGGTACAGAATGAATACACTTGAAAGTGAGTAGGAAAAAATTGAACTGAATATGGAAACGTATTTTGAGCCAGTGAAGTGACTTGAGAAGAGGGTTCTATGAGAGTAACAACACTGGTGGAAGATTAGCCATATGGCTAAATTTTGAATAGATTAATAGGGAGATTAATAATTAAGGGGGGGAGGGGACCAGCAAACAGCAGGTTGCAATAGTCTAAAAAGGAGGTGATTACAGAGTGGCTAAGAGTCTTTGTAGTGGGATCAGTAAAACAGGATATGGTAAATAGCTAACTAAAGAGAGGGTACTTGGGGATAATTTGATAAAGTGTTTCTGTGCATAAAACCCTGTTTTATGCACACAAAAGGGCTTTTATAAAATTACCCCAGGATTTCAGGTATAGAAGCACATGCAATGACAAACGAGTGCAGATTTCTACATAACCTGTATCTAGGTGTATTCTGGATTAGAGTTTAGGCAAAACATGGGCAGAACTATATGCATATGTTATAAAGACATATAGGTGCCTATGGGTCCGATTCTAGTAGGGGAATAGCCGGGCAGCATGTCCCACGGGGATGATCTGTCCCAATATCCGCCCTGGCAGTATTCCGCCTGACATCCCTGCTATATGCACAGAGCCGCTCTGTGTGCAGCGGGAGACATGGGCATGATGGGGGAGGGGAATGGGTGGCCCGACCCTGGACATACAGGGCTGATTCCATTGATAGCTTTGTACATCCGGGGGTCACCAGGGGACGGCCTGCTTATTCCACTTCAGAGGTGGGATAAGGTCAGGCCGCCCCCAATCCTGTCTGCCAGCCTCCCTTGGGAGCACCACTGGAGTAGCAGGCCACTGGAGCTGTGTCCCGCCACCCAATCTGGGTTCTGGCAGACCCCACCAGGGGTCGGGTGGTGGGGTAAGTGCTAGGGCACTACAGACCTATGGGATGGATGTGCTGCTGGCCATGTTGGGGCATGCCGGGCCGTCCTCAGGCTCTATTCTGTATGCCGCAGGAACATTTTGCTCCCACGTTACAGAATCAAGTCCCATCCTGCTCGGGGCCATTCGGATGGCCTGGATGTTCTCCTTTCTGAATTGGGCTCATAACACAAGAACATAAGATATGCCATACTGGGTCAGACCAAGGTCCATCAAGCCCAGTATCCTGTTTCCAACAGTGGCCAATCTAGGTCATACGTACCTAGCAGTTTCCCCAAAAGACACAAGTTTCGCAATGCTTGTACTGGGTCAAGCATTGATATCCTGGGTCCCTTCTTAATAATGGCTCCACGTGTCATTATAAAATGGACTATAAATAGATGCCTACTTACCCTTCAACCTATGCATCCTGTTATAAACCACCCTCTCTAGGTTCTCCATTCCATCAATGGCACCTTCAAATTGGTCATGTTATCAGGATAACCAATGATATTTTGGAAGAAGTCTGCATCTGGGACTTATGTCCCCAGTTTAAACATAGAATCTTGTAGCTTTAAAGTCGGTGTTTTTGGCTCCTTTTTCCTCCATTTTTACAGGAAAGACGTACATCATTTCCTCCTATCGTCAACGCATCTGTAGAGGGTGATTTTATAAGAGGAGTCCAGGCAGGAAAGGCAAGTAGATGCATATGCTGTGCCTATTTTATAAAGGGTCCCCTTATCTTTAATGTTCTCCTCAATAGTGTTCTTTATGTAAAAAAGAAGCATCGGCAATGGACTATTAGTGGCCTGTCTTGGCTATGAATGCCGTTCTTTATCTTCATTTACCTCCCCAAATTATTTTGTTTTTTAAAAGGTTTTTGCATGAAACCCTTGTGCCAATACCACACAGACACACTAGTCCAGTATGTATTGCCATTAATGGATAAACACCATTCTTAATCCATTTACCAGAGGCACAACTTTGCAACATTGTAGCTGTTACTCTTCTATTTGTTTATTTTACTTATCTAATGCACTAATGTCCATCATATTCCACTCAATCCTACAATGATATTTTGGAAGAAGTCTGCATCTGGGGCGTATGTCCCCAGCTTAAACATAGAATCTTGTAGCTTCAAGGTAGGTGTTTTTGGCTCCTTTTTCCTCCATTTTTACAGGAAAGCCCTACATCATTTCCTCCTATCATCAACCCAGCTGTCAAGACACTTCCGTGGAAAACTGGTTCCAATAAAATGCTGACCATTCTATTTCAGCATTTAAGCCATGTTATTGTATTTAAATTGAAAATCCAGCATTGTTCTCTTCACCATCATTTTAAATTAAAACTACCTCCTCACCGACCCTGCAGAATTTGATCCACTATTGCAAACTTTAGATCTGTAAAAGAGTTCTGCTGCTTTATGCAGTGCCCCACCACAGAAACATTGCGATCTTGTTGACAAGATAACTCTTGTGTTCATTCATACATATATGTGAATCATACGGACCATTTTCCTCATCTATATGAAGGACATGGACATAATATGATATAAACCATACCTGTTGTGTGGCAGCAACATGAGAAATTTATAAACACAGGCTTCTGCTGAGGAAACACTATCTTTCAAATTGCTCCCTCATTGAAATGCAGATATTGGCAAATCATGTAAAACTGAGTGATACTGGAGTGTGTGTCAGTGTTTTTTTAATAATGCTCTTAATCTTTAATGCCTCTAGTGAAAATGGCACAACACAAGTCATCTGCTCTCGGTTTACTTCTTTTTGTTTGGCTTGTAACGCCTATTGGCATTTTTAGCTCTTCAAGTGCCTTTTTAACACACTGGACAGAATACCCCTGTTGAGAAAAGCATTATCTCACAAAAGAGACCCCAATCCTAACAAGCAGGTGCAAAACATTTTCATTTAAGAATGTCAGAGAGACCATCAAGGGGAGGGAAGAGAATCCTCTCCTTCAAAGCAGTGTCTCCTTTTAATAATTTTTATTCAACGGTCTTTACTGAGGAAGATGTAGGGATGTTACCCAAGACTGAAGTGGTATTTAAAGGTGATACTGCAGAGGAATTGAAAGAAATATCGCTACACCGGGAAGATGTATTACAACTATTTGATAAACTGAATAGTAGCAAATCACCTGGACCGGATGGTATACATCCAAGAGTGTTGAAAGAACTGAAATATGAGATTTCAGACCTGCTATTAGTAATCTGTGAACTTTCATTAAAATCATCTGTAATACCTGAAGATTGGAGGGTCACCAAAGTAACACCAATTTTTTTTATTTATTTTTTATTTTTTTTATTGAAACATTTTTACAACTTACAAAGCAAGCATAAGGAAACTTACAGATGATGCATTCAAAAGAAGTACACAAAACTACAGAAAAAGAAAAATGTAGAGAGTAACAATACATCTGAACCTAGCCCACAATATGAGGAGAGTAAAATAATAACAATCATAGAGAAATAACCAGGAAACTAAACTCCTGAATCCCTAGGCAGCTACTATTAATACCACCTATCCCAATCGCTTCGTGCCAAGCCCCTCTTTATCGCAAAGAAATAATTCAAGTTGAGTAGGATCAAGGAAAACAAACCTAGAACCCTGAAAGGTTATCAAGCACTTACAGGGATACCGAAGAAAAAAGGTGGCCGGCAGGGCAATCACTCTAGGTTTAAGGGCCAAAAAACCCTGTCTCCTAGTTTGAGTCGCCCTGCAGACATCCGGAAATATTTGCACTTTCGCTCCACAGAAAAGAACAGACATATTCTTAAAATAACTACGAAGTACAAGAGCTCTGTCTTGATCAGACAAAAAGGAAACCACCAAAGGGCTCTTCAACCTGCAAAAGAGACGGCTGAGGGGAGATATGATAGAGGTCTATAAATTAATGAATGGAGTGGAACAAGTAAACGTAGATCGATTGTTTATGCTATCAGAATATATGATTGTTTATGCTATCAGAATATAGAAAAACTAGGGGACATGTAATGAAGCTACAGGGTAAACTATTTAAGACAAATATGAGAAAATATTTTTTCACTCAACGTGTAATCAAACTCTGGAATTTGTTACCGGAGGATGTAGTAAGAGCTGTTAGTGTAGCAGGGTTTAAAAAAGGTTTGGACAAGTTCCTGGAGGAAAGGTCCATAAACCATTATTAAAAAGGGACCCAGGATATCAGTGCTTGACCCAATACAAGCATTGTGGAACCTGTGTCTTTTGGGGATACTGCTAGGCATGTATGACCTAGATTGGCCACTGTTGGAAACAGGATACTGGGCTTGATGGACCTTGGTCTGACCCAGTTTGGCATATCTTATGTTCTTATGTTCTTAAAATTATAACTTATCTTATGTGAGTAAGCGCTCATAGAAGAAGATGACAAGGGAATCCAACCATGGCGTGCATCGCATTTTGAGCCAACCAACTCTACCTCAGGTGATAAAGGATTCCAAACTCCAGAAGAGCTTTCAGCACTTATGCGATTAAAAGAAAAACCTGCCAGATTTAAAAGGAAGGTATCTGACATAAGCAGTCATCAGAGGCTTGCAATTCAATCAATCAAATCACAGGAGAACATCCATCAAGGGGAAATTCCCTGTGTGATTGGTGTTATTCAGAAGAGTCTGGGCCAATCAAGTTCCAAATTGAGTCCTAAGGAAGATACAGTCTATAATATAAAAATCAATATTGCTCGGTCCACTGAAGTTTGAAAATCTGGTTTCCACCACATGGTTCCAAGGAAATATGTTCGATAGTTTGCCAGTGTAATTGTTGAAACTGATGTCCATGTTGCAAACAGTGTTCTACCATTGGGGCAGATGTTGTAGCAGTTCTTGATCGGGAAGCATGCTTGCTTAAGTGTTTCTTCATCTGTCTAGTAGTGCAGCCAATATAAAAAAGCCCGCAAGGGAACACTATGAGGTAAATCACAAATGTGGAAAGACAAGTTGAATGCCATGGAGATTGCAACCTCACCCCACGGTTTTGATCAGACCAAGTTTCTACTTCCAAGGTTAATGTACAAAATTGGCAAGTGCCACAAGCAAATTGGCCCAGATTCTCATGAAAAGAAGGAGGGCGATCGATCATAGTTGTAGAATGTACTATCTTGTCATGGATGTTAGAACCTCAAGAGTATATCATCATTAGAGGTTTACAAAAGTATGGATGAAGGCGCAAGACAGTATCTAGGTAACAGTTCAGTGACCCCTGAAATATCCTGCCTAAAGGAGAGAACCGCAATCACTTTGTGCTCACAAGAGTCACTAGAAGAGGTAACATCACCCTGGTCAGACAAAAACCACTCCTGATGGGAATATCAGGCTCTCTTTTAAGCATGAAAGATAACTCTTCGAGGATAGCCCTGAGCAAGAAGATGGGACCACAATTCACTAGTATGATTCTGGAATTCATATAATGTAGAATAGATGTGCCTTAGATGCAGGAATTGGCCAAATGGAAGACCATGTCATAAAGGACCTGGGTGATGACTGTGGTAGTGCAACAATGTGTTGCATTGTACAGGTTCCTCTGCAGTGGAATATACAGACATTCAAAATGTCAATGGATTGTGTCTCAATATGAGCAGTAAACTGAATGGTGGGCTTGATGGAGTTAAGCCATTCCAAGAATTGCTGAAGAATCAGCAGAGAACCTGTCCACAAACAGAAGATGTCATCTAGAAATCATCTCCAAAAAGGAATGAACTGAAATCATTTTGAAGGATAGATGTTTGTCTCCTCAAACATAGCAATGTAAATGGTAGCTATCGAGGGGGCCACTGTTGACCCCATCGCTATTGGAAAGATTTGTAAGTAGAATTGGCCATTGTACAAAAAGTAATTATTGGTCAATACTAAGGGGCATGTTTACTAAACACCGTTGCTGTGCGGGTTCCCGTTAGTGTGCGGGTGCCATATAAGGAGTGGGCGGGCCAGGCCGAAAAACGGAAAAAGGGACCGTACCTGTGCGCAGCGCGCTAATGTGCGGGTCCCACATTAGCGTGTGGGAAGGCTAAGCGGGGCGTTGCCGGGCACATAGAAGAGCACAGCCGTAGCACAATGTTGAAGACAAAAATCAATGGTGCAGGGGCCATGGGTTCAATCCCCCAGTGTGCGCAACCAAAGGCGGCAGGGTGAGGCATGAATAGTAATGTTGAAAAAGCATTTCAGGAGGCATACCACATTTGGGCGGCTGTGGGTGTTGCGGTGGTACGTTTGTGCAGAAGTAAGTAATATTTTGTGTCATGAGGCTATGCGCTGTAAAATCTGTGGTGTATTATGCGGCGTGCTGTACGTCGCTTGCGTTTCGTGCGGCAATAGGCTGTGCGCGGGACATCTTTTGCGTTTTGGGCGGCAGTAGGTGGTGCTGTGTTAGTTGTGGACGGCATGAGGCGGTGGGAAAATGTCCATACACAGGACCCGAGACGTAGCACAATGGCAAGACACCAACCAATGGTGCAGGGGCCATGGGTTCAGTACCCCATTGTGTGCAATCCGAAAAGGCTGGCAGAGGCATAAATAGTAATGCTGAAACAGAAAGTTTATGGAGGCACACTAATTTTTGGCCGTCTCCAGGCGTCGCGAATGAAAGTTTGTGCGGCAGTAACTAATTTTGAGCGTCATTATGCGTATCGCTGGCAGACGTGGGAGGCCACGCCGTCGTCAATAGCACAATACATATTACGGTGACAATGCATACCTACTACGTCTCAGTCCAATTTGTATTCCTTTTATACCATAGGTTGTGTGCACATGCATGCCTTGACCGTGGCCAGAAGAGTTGAGACCCGGACCGTTGTTGCCGGGGTGTTCATACTGTCATGTATTACTGCACACATGCCATTGCCTGTCATTCCGTAAATGCATACGATTTGTTCATTGCCCCTTGGCTGCAATACACCGATGTACACATAGGCCCAATAGCACATGTTGGCCAGCTCCAGGGTTACAGCAACACTATCTTGGGCATTCCACGTTCCCACCCCCTTATACTGTGCACATTGGGGGAGGCTATGTGCCCATTGGCCCTGTCCGTGGCAGGGATGTCATGCGTGTCCCACCCCTCCATGGCACACATGTGTCAGAGGCACACATGGGTGTCAGGTGTCTGTACGATGCTGCTCTGTACCAGCAATTGGTGTTGCGACAGACACATCCCTGTGACATGACTGTTTAGGTGGGAGATATTAACAGCAGCATTACCTGTGGCTACCCATGTCCCATTTCTATGCACACATGTTTATCCCACAGCTACGCATGTGGTGCTGGTAACATTATGATGGCCATGGCTACGTTACATGTCCAACCAGGTGTATGGACCTGTCCCATGCTTGCGTACATGTTGTGTGTGTGAGGTAAACACGTGACCAGTGAGGCAGGGTCATAAACTTTTTATTGACCAACAATAAAACACACAATGGGCAACATGCCCAACATTATCAGGTGCATAACGTGGGGCGGGGGAAACACAGCACAGCAGAGGGCACACAGGGGCATCACAGGTGCCAGCCATGGTACCTGTCACGCTCCTCGGCAGGTGGCCATCGGGATGCCAGATGCACCACATCAGTGGCCACCTGCCAAACAGCCCCAGTCAGACACTGCAGGGCGTGGTACACGACACGGATGTCACGTCGTACGTCATCCAGGGCCACAAACACATCGTGGATACACCTGCCAGCACACAGACACACATTGGCTGTGGTCTGTGTGCTGGCATTAGCATGAGGTGTGCCAGTGGCCCTGGATGCCGCAAGATCGTGCACACGTCCATGCCGTGCAGACGCCTGCAGTGCCGGACTGGTGCCCCGGTGGCCCTCTGCTGGGCTGTGTTCCCCCCCACCCACCTCCAACCCCTCCCCGCTCCCTCCACTCCCACCCCCCACCCTCCCTGCCCAGACAATCACCCCAACTCCCCCCTCCCTGCCCGCGCCCCTGCCCCCGTTGCCCCTCTCCCCTGCACCCCCATTGATCCATCTTGGCGCTGCCCCTGGTTAGGGGTGTGGCTGCTGCCATCCGCCTCATACTCCCCCACATCACTGGAGGAGGACACCACCACCACATCTGCCCTCTCAGGGCCTGCATCTTGCTGCTCCTGCTGCTGACACATCCCTCTGGCCTGGTCATCCTCCTCCTCCTCCTCCTCCTCCTCCTCCTCCTCCTCTGTTGTGCGCCTGGTGGTGGGCCTGCGTAAACAGTACGCAGAGGTGTGTGGGGAGGCGTCGCTGGCATCACTGTCTGTGAAGGATGACATACATCAGGGCATGTCCATGTGTGACACATACCGAATGTGCAGATACAAGCGAGAGACAGGCTGGTGGCCCTATGGCCCACCTGAACCTGTGATTTTGCCCTCCAATACTCACCATCGTGGTGGTGCTCCTGCTCCCTGCAGGCACATGCCAGGAACTCGGGGTGGTACTGGCGAAGTTCGCGCCCCTTCTTCCTCAGGTCCTCCACCTGTGGATATGCAAACGTTGTCTGGTGTCAACACATACCACCTGTCACTGGGGCTATGGGTAAACATACTTTGCCTTGTCTCACCCGCATCATGCTTCTCCCACACCCCTGCTGTTTGTGGCATGTAGAGCATAGTAACGCGCCTCCAGCAGTCAGTCCCTCCCATATGTGCGAATAGGTTAGCACATAGGTGTCACAGCGGTATGACATGAGCATAGCGTACATCCACCTGCACTGTCATGTAGGGCAGCACACAACAGCATCACACGGTGACTGCATGCTGCTCCTCACCCATATCCCCAGAACACCACACCACAACGGTGGACTGGTGGGACTGACAGTGAGAGACATGGGTGGAGACGAGTGGCCATAGGTGGGACGTCACAGAGACAGAGGGGATGAGAGGGGGGAATAGATCACCTAGGGGACATGGTGTGCATTGCAGGTCATGTCCCTGCTGTGCAATGACAGCAGCTGTCAAAGGTGTGTGTGTCTGATGTTTCCTTGAACAGGCAGGACATGGTGACCGATGGAGGTGACCAACTCTGAGCCATTGCCACTGTCTGATTCCCACAGTGTGTGTCCCCTGTGGGGCAGCTCACCTACACAGTAGGCTTCTGGGTCACCCCCTATGGGTGTTGCCCGGTGACGGCCATGTGTGTACTTGGTGTTTCACAGCATCATCATGACACATCGCATCCCTATGTGTCTGTGCCCTCATGTAGTCTCAGGTAGGTGCATATTGGGGCTGTGTAATACACAACCCGCCTGTTGCAGTGCCCCCACTTGTACCCCTTGTAAGCTAGTTTGCAAATCTCCCACAAGGCATGCTGGGGTTATATTCTGGGGTTTGTCCTCACGTTGTGTTGTGCAGGGTAGGTGTGTTTGGGTCTTTTGCATGGGCCACCTCCCATGGTTGACAGTGTCCAGGCCTCCTATGGTGTGTCGCAACACACATGCATGCGGGGACATGGGGATCATGAGCTGTCCCATATCTGTTTCAGTTGTTTGCAGGGGGGTGGGGATGTACCTGACCAGGTGCTGGGATGTCCTCTGGTTGCTATTACTACTGTACAAGCTACGGCTGGGTGTTTTCCAGATGTTTTCTAGTGTGGAACATGTACATTTCTCACAGGTAGAGGTGGGTGTGGGGCATGATGGCCATATGACTGCTTGGCTAAGTTTGTGCTGCACAGTGTGTAGTCATTGTTGGCCTTCCATTTGCTGGGTAGTACTGTTTGGCCCCCCTGGCCAGGACAGACCTGTCAGCATCCACCTCATGGATCCTTGCTGTCACTTTGTCCATGACAGTTAGACACACATACAGTGGGTGTAGCAGACATTGTCGTGTGACAGACATGTCACTTTTGGCGGCATATGCCACAATGTCAAGGGCAGGGACTCACCCTATGTGTCCACACAAGCCCAATGATACCCTGTTGCCATCATTTGCCCTCGAAACACGCATTACTGACAGGCGCTACCCATACCTCCCCCATGTCATATGGGAGGGCCACATCTAGGTGCTCTACATGTTCGTCAGACGTCATCCACGCCGTCCCCTGCAACATTGTTTGGGTCAGTATCCTGTGTGAGAGCAGGGATCCATGGCACATACGGCAGCCAAGGCAGCACTGTTCATATGCCACTAACAGAGTGTCTGACGACATGTAATCTGTGACATTGTGTTGTGAGCATAACCGCCTACAGCACAATGGGGTGCACAGGGGGCTTTCAATTTGGCACCACAGGGAACGTTTAACGCTGCATAGTTATTATCTCAATATGTGCCATGTGGGTAGGGTTTGGGGGGTATATCCCCTCCTGTTCAGGGTGCTATCCTGTATGTCTTGATGTCCAGCCAGGGTGATACCCTCCCTTGGCGTATGTGGATATTGATTAGTTGTCAGCCGCATGTCCCCTGTGTTGTACCTCATTTCTGACTGCAACTGAGTGGAGCATGGCCACAGGCCAGGGCAGCCCCCAGTGGGTCTGATCGTAGGGTGGGACAGATTTCCTTTTTGGACATGCAGGCACCCTCTTGCAAATTACATTACTCTACTCTGAGCTGTCCCATTCACTAGGCACCTAGGTGGATTGGACATATATTGTCCCTGTGGTTTTTGTGAGCGTGCAGTTTGGGGACACAGGTGCGTAGTGCCAGAGGTTACATGGAACCAATGTGTCCCGCACAATAAACATCTGCATTGATGGTCCATATGCCCATGCTGTGCGCCAAAACATTGTGTGTGCCAATGACACAATAAGTGTGGCCTGGGGTGTTGTCCGGTGCCCTGGTGTATTAGGGATGTCTGCAGGCCCGCATCTTTGGCACATCAATGTGTGTGCTAGTGACACCTGCTATGCCGTTGCAGTTGTCATGGACACATCCCATGCCCCAATGCACAGCACGTGGTGTTATGACGCATGTCCCGCCTCCCCACTGGTATTGTGGTTACTGACTCACTTTGTTGGGCCTGGTGGTCACACCAGAGCTGTTGTGACAGACTGCATTTGTCAGTGCCACTGCCAGGGCATCCCGATGTTGTGCGGATTGTGGCCCTCTGTGATCATGCCACATTATGTTGGTCAAGATGTGATGCACAGGACACATGGCGCTCCACAGGGGAAATGGCTACCAACACAGCCACATTGTGGGGTGGGGGGGGGGGTGCACATGGCTGGGCGGCTCGGTCAGACACCTCCCCTGGATGCCATCCCACTGGTCACTCATGGTGACAGGTCACATGTAGGCCCTTGGCATTCAGCACACTAGGCATGGCTGACAGTGACCAGAGAGTAATTGGCACTCCTGGCTCATGTCCTCTGGCACATGGTGTGTTCTCCATGCTGATGGCATGGTTTGGCCCTATGCATACATAGTGTAGCAACGTAATAGTGTCATTCTCACTGTTCCCCTGGTATTGTCTGTGGATCATGTCCACACAGCTACTAGTGCTGGGGTATCAGATACACCAGTGTCGCCGTTCGTGAGGACCTCAGCAGAGACACACACAGGGGTTGCTTTAACATGCAGGTGTATTGCACTTAGACGGACACAGAGATGACATATTTGCATGACATTATGCACTGGGGAGCAGCACTTGGGGTTTGCATCAGGGCAGGCCACATGAGCTGTGGGGTACTCCCATATGCTTTTATAGTGGATGGTGGGGAGCAGTCGCATGCTGTCTTCCACACTGCATCTCAGACAGATATGGGTCACGGCATTCATGCTTTTTCCAGGTGATTACCTGTCCCCAGTGCCACATACATGCCTCAATGTGGGTGTGGACATGTGTGCAGTGACACCTATGTGCAATGTCCGTGTCTCCCTGAGCGCATGGGGATGTTTCCCTTTGGCACCCTTGACAGACATGGCTTTGCCATGCCTCATTTGTTTGGCCAATGTGCATGTCCATGCAGAGGCCTTAAAACCAGTAGGTATTACCTTAGATACATGTGTGGTCACATTATCTGTACATGTCATGCACTCCAAACGCAATGGCACCCTGATCTACCGGCAAACATGTTTGTTCTCACATACATGTGACATTGGGTGGTTTGCCCTATGCACCGTGGCAGGGGGCAGCTCCATGACACGTGGATATCTACATGGCCATGGATGTCCTTACCTGACCCACCACATGAGTTGTGTGTCCTGTATGTCATAGGGCTACTGATAGCTACATCAGACCTACCTTGCCGACTGTTAGACACAGCATACTGGCGACGGTGGACATGCATCTGTCACCTTCCAGCCTCTCCAGTGTTGTTATGTTCCTCTGACCTGTGTCCTTGCGGGTTATATGAGATGTGCCTGCACACACTACGGGCAATGACACATTACACGGATATGTGCTTTTTCTGCCCCTGTACATGTGTGGATTATAGGCTGTTGTGTGCAACCTGGATGTGTGTCTGAAACCCCCCAGGGGCATCTGTGAGGTACATGTACAGAAAGGGTCATTGTGCCTGGGTGCTTTTGGGGAGGGGAAACCTAATTCTGCATACATAGCTGTGGACATGTCCCTCTCGCAAGGCTTTTGACGTCCATCCCGAGGCTAATGTGTGATAGATGTTGTTGACGCACATCCGTATCTGCATCTACCATAACATGTCCATACGTCTACAGTGCGTGTGTTGGACTATGTGCCACATAGAGCGAGTATGAGGTGCAACCAGACCACTATACCCTATGTGACAGATCAGACTAACATACCCTCTGTTACAATCAGGTATCAGCCACCAGGGTCTTGGGTGTCCTAGGGCACATCATCACCAAGATACAGCATTGCAATATGGTGACACCCTGGACGCCATGTGCATGAGTCAGGACTGCATGAGGTACAGATGATTGACTTAACGCCATCCTCACCCTGCACCATATCACCAGGGTGACTGTGGCACACTGTGATGGGCTGGGCAGACAACTGGGGATTGGTCGATGTGTTAGCCTACACTGGCACATCCATACAAATCTCCAGGGTGATTGAGAACCCATTTGGATGGCCTCTCAGCACTCCTGGAGGTAAGGGGGAGGCTTGCAACTGCAATAGGACACAGATCCATATCTCCAGGGTGCTGGAGGACCCACTTGGATGGGCTCTCTGCACATCTGGAGGTAGGGAGAAGGGTTCAAACTACATTAGGACACACAACCCTAGCTCCAGGCTGCTAGAGAAGCCAATTGGATGGGCTCTCTGACCTCCTGGAGGTGGGGAGGAGGGTTCAATCTACATTAGGACACAGATCCATATCTCCAGGGTGATAGAGGACCCACTTGGATGGGCTCTCTGACCTCCTGGAGATATGGGTTATGTGGGGTTGAGTGGCTCTCTGGACCCCTGAGGGGAGGGGGATGTATTATACCACATTTGTATACGACCCCTGGGCACCTGTGTGCGTCAGGGCCCTTGTGCTGACGGTTCCACGACCCCTGATGGTTGCCCCTATGTGTTACCCTCCAGATGCAGATACCGCCATCAGCACATGGTGATTCTGGACACTCCTTAGGCAGATGGTTGGCCTAGCTGTGTTACAGTGGTCTGTAGTGCATCAATACCAGCAGCTGTCATGACGCCAGGGGGTCATCATGCCCTCTGTGGCCACATGGATCTGGAATTGGCTACATGGGCAACCACTCAGATGTGTTACACAATGCATATGGCATGTGGTTACCCTGCTACACGTACGTTATCTGGACTACTTACACACAACAGCATGGACAGCTGACATTAACCCTGTCTGTGTATATGGTTTTGTGACCTGTGCCCATTCACTTACCTCACGTGGGTGGTCTGCCTCACGATTGAAGCGCCTGGTCACCCTCTCCCAGGCCCTCAGCACCTTCCCCATGTTTCTCCTCCTGGAGGGCCCTGGGAACAGCCGTTTTTGTATTGGCCCAATAAGGGAGGCCAGGAGGCACAGCTCCCGATGGCTGAATGCAGGCTTCCTGCTTCTCGTCGCCATTTTGTTTTGTGGGCGTGTAGACGCGCGAACGCTAAGGACGCAACTTCCGCATTTGCGCATATCAGAGCACGCACGTGCACGCCGCATGGCTGCGGCCCTCATCACTGCTTGCCCTTGCGTTCCACATTGCTGCGCGCCAGAAAAGTGCAAAGATTACCGGCACGCAGCATTCATACACATTTCTTATATTTAACAATAGAAATAGGTTTCATGTTCTTGGCATACTCACATAGCTACAAGGTATCTCTCATGTCCCTATAACAGACTTTAATTATTGTGGATTTCACTTGTTCACACAGTGTGGTCTTGAACCTCTGGACACATATGCACTGATTCCTGGGCCATTGTCAGATGTGGTGTTCTATGTGTGTCACATAGCAGGTAGTGCTCTGACACTGATAGCAATGGGTGCAAACAGACCATCAGCGTCAGGGGTCAAGCAACCTGGTGATATGGGGTTATGTGTGTTAGTGGGCTATGTTCTGTGGTGACTCACCATGTACAGACAGCAATGATGTGGTGGTTGCCATAGGTGTTTTGAGGGGGTTCATATATGTGCATTACACACAAAAAGTAGGTTGTGTGTTAGACATTAGGGGGCAATGTGGTCAGCATGTCACCACAATCCACATTAAACTGTGGTATATCTGCTGGCATACAGTCCTGGGGGCTGAGATATAGCGCAATGGTGGATACATTGGCTGCTTAACCTGGCATCATGGGTTACATCTTCCTTTTGCGCTCTGGAGTGCCTGTCTCAGGCAGCTCACATTATCATACTTTGTTACAACATTGGGCATGGTGCTTTCCATGTACATCTATGCTGTGCACAGCATATATTTTCATACTTTGCAACATTATTACTTGGCCCAGAGCCCTTTCTGCATTACAGAGGTGCTGCTGGTGGCAAGACACTCACACTGCTGCATACATCATGTGTCATACACCATTCTCACTGATGGGGCAACACAACCCTGGTAACAACAACACACAGTCTGCATGATTGCCTCTTTGGCCAGCCAGGCATCTGTTGTTAGCAATCTAGCTGTGGCCCACACCTAACCTTGCTGCATGGGGAGCCAGAGGTTGCATACTTCCATAAACAGTGGGTTTATTGGTGAGTGCAGCCAATGACAAGTCCATGACTGTGGGCTACTGGTGGTTGTTTGGAGATCCTCACAGTGCTGTCAGCAGCAGGTGCTCCACAGACCACCTTATAGGGTGTACCTGGGTTAATGCACTGTGATGGTGTTTAAGTTGCCAGTACTAGAGGACATTACCCACGTTCCAGGCCTGACAGCCCCCATGGACCTTGGACAAACATTTGCCTAATGTGACACTGCCTTGTTCAATGTATGTTGGTTTTCAGAACATTTACCCGCACTGCTGCTGACTGGTGGAGTCTGTGGGCCACTGTCAGGATATATAAAATACTTTCCTTGTATAACCACACTTTGGATTCGAACCAACAACCTTTTGTTTCTGAGGCATTGCAGTCACCACTGGACTACAGCTCTGGGGCTGTGATGAGTTATCTGGCTGTCTGCAATATAACCTATGCAGACTTTGTGCTGCGGTTAACAGGGTGGGGCCAATCCACTCACACCCATGATGCACTGCACATGCACAGCAGCAGTCTACTAATGGTCCTACGATAGGGTGTGCAACCACACAGCACCTGGGCATATTTTTGGGCACGGACCTTCTGTGTTGCAGGTACAGAGTGGGTACAGAACCTCACAGTGTGTGTGGCTTTTACTCACCCTGAGTGTGAGGTGAGACACACAGCACCTGTCCTGGCTGAGAACACCAGGAACATCAGATCAGCTTGTCAGATGATGTTTGATAGGTTGACATATCAGACACACATACAGTCCTCCTTCAAGCATCTGTATCTCCCTGACCCATCTGGGCTACAATGCTCACCCAAGGGTGCATATCCTTTGTGGGTGCCCTGCCCTTCCTGATATATGTGAAGGGGTTGTGGGGGTGAGGGAGATTTCTGGCCACATTGGCTATTTGTGTCTGACCACCTGAACATCCCTGTCAAACACAGTTTGCACAATATTACGATATACACATTCTGTAGCCCAACTACAGTGCTAGCAGTTGCAAGCAACCTCATTCCACCTGTCGTACACAGACCCTACAGGTCACTCTCTGCAATTTCAAACATATCCATATGTCTAGATCAGGCAAACAGACAGTAGAGGCAGAGCCACACAGCTCAACCAACACCATCTGACATTTTGCAGCAGAGGCACAGTGTGTGCCCAGCTACTGACCCTGCAAGGTGTTCCAGCCAGACACATGTTAACTGCTTTCAGGCCGCTTGACAGTCCATGGTGCATGCTACCAGGGAGACTCTGTGCACCCATAACTGGGATGTGAGCACAGCCACCATGCAGTTGACTCAGTGATTGGGCCCCATATATACAGGACCCATAAAAATCACATGAGAGAACTACTGTATGGCAATATGTTGTAACCTAGCCATGGCGTGGTCACTGATCGGTCGGGGTGAGGGTTACCTCCTCACAGTACATGCTATGGGCACCATGTCTGTGGAGGTGATGGCACAGCACAACATGGTCCTAGGCATGCACATTTGCCCTGTGTAGCTGCATCCTGCTCCTGCCACCCTGTCTGTTCTATACCCAGAGTACTTTGCTCCTCATTATGCACATTTGCAGGCCAATACTGGCAACGGTGCTATCATTGTGGGCTGTGGGAGGTGTTGGCAGCCGTCACACACTGGATCAACAGACACACACTCCCAAACCTAGGACAGCATTGAGACGATGTACTGTTATGTAGGAGCAGAGACCAACGCAACAGTAATGGGCACACTGGGGGTATGGCAACGTTGGGGTACACTTTTGGTGAAATGTTCCAGGCTGTTAATCTCTGGAGGGCACATGACCTGACACACGTTGTACATACATCTGAGACGTTGGTCTGTTACAGCTCGATGATCTGCTTATGCTTGGCATAGGCATTTCTAACACTCACTGCTCATACCAGGCTTCTGATATGCGTGTGATGTATCGCCATGTGTAGCGTGTGATTGGTAATGTCTGCACATACTAGTTTTTGGAGGGGCACACAGGGCCTGACATCCTGCCACTGCATTGGTCCTCAGATATTAGGGCCTGCAGGTGCAGGTGTTTCTGCCCCTGTTGGCCACTGCTCTACGGCAGAATTTCAAAAAGCCAGTCAATATGGCACACACACTGGTCAGGTTTTCATGATGTCCGTGATGAGTATGCCTCTCAGACAGATGCATACCATGGTGGTGTTCACTTAACTTGCAGCACACGCATCTATATTGGATACATCAGCGAACATGAGTGTTCTTTGTCCCTGCATGGCTGCATTTGGGGGACTGTGCTGTGGGTGAGGCATATGTTTATGTGTTGTGGGCTGTTTATTGTAAAATATGTTGTCTTGACCAACGCTTATGTCATCAGCAGGGGAATTCCATTCATTACTAACAGGTTTTCTGCATGGAAAAGAATATGGGGAGTGGGATGGCAGGTGCCCCAGCTGAGATTTGAACCTGGGGCCTTCTGCTCTTGGGGCACTTGCTATGTGTACTGCACCACCGTCTTAGCACAGCAACAGTTCATTCCCGGGGGAGTTCATGGCTGTTTGTCACACAGTGGCTGTCTGGTGATGGTGGCTAGGGCAGCATCTGCTGTGGTGCAGCAGCCACTGCCCCCTCTGCCAGCAGTAGGCGTCCAACACCATGATAAAGTAGCCTTATATTGGGGACAGCATCACAGCTAACTGCATTGTGTGTACTCTGCTGTAGCTGTTGTACATTTCTGAGGGGTATGAGCTACTTATTGTAAAATAGCAATCCTCAGAACATGCTTTTGTTCTCTGCAGGTGGGGTTTTTATTCCCTATAACGGTTTACTGGTGGATAAAATATGTGCACTGTGTTGCCGGTGGCCCCAGCTGGGAGTTGAACTTGTTATCTTTGCCTCCACAACACACTGGCTGTGTCCCCTGCACCACACTGCAGACACAGAGTCAATGTAGACCCTGCAAATAGCATGTCTGCTTGTCCTAGCGGCCCTTCCTGTTGTGGGCCACTGCACCCACGTGTCAGGGGCTCTGGCTCCATCCTCTCTGGCCACCTGCCACTGGCCCCACTGATACCAGTACACCTCTGCTAACATGCTGCAGGCCCTGCTAGTGCTGGTGCCACTCAGTTGTTGAACATCCACTGTGCATGTACGCAACTCCCTATGCTGAGCATTATGGGTTTGGGGTGACTACCTAGTCCTCCACACATCCCCACAAATCACACATGCTGTTGTGCAACATGTGCATGCCCTAGGGGAAATCACCATTGGTGTGGGGACACCTGCTCTCTCCTTCATCAATGTTGACTCATCCACATGTTATGCTGCATGAGCCGGGAACCCTTCCAACATGCCTATTTTTTAGCCCTGCCTTTCTTGAGAGTGTATGTTGATGTTTCACATTGCTGTGACCATTAGCCAGGTTGGTCGTCTTGTGTCGTACGATCAAGTAGTTTAGCAGCCCTGGGCGACACACCAGTCCTGGGAACAGTACAGGCATGGGTATGTTACACATAGCTGTTGGGGGTCACCCACCCAGGATGTACACACTGTCAGACAACAGACCTGCTGCACACATAACCCACATCTGAATGATTGTCATGTGGTGCTCAATGGGCAGAATGTACTGAGCATCTACATCCATATTTCACTGTGTTCAATGGAAACATTAGATAGCTGTGTACCATGTCCCCAGGTGTGGGGTGGCATTGGTGACGTATGCAACTGCTACTATTGGGGGTTACAGGCAGGGCCCACTGTCCTGCCTTTCCAGGATGCATTGTGCAATGCGGCCTGTGGGTGTGGGTGTGTCAGGGCCTGTTGGCTGGTGCTTTTCATCGGGCCTTCCCACATCATGTCATGGTGTGGCAAACACTGTTGTGGTTTTATGCTGTCCCTCATGGATATGCATGTGCTACATCTGCATGACATGAGGGTGGTACATAGATATGCAGCACAGTCATTTGTATTAGAGGCAGCATGGAACCTGACTGGTGTGTGGTCCTCCAGGACTGCATTTGGGATACTCTGCTCTAGGTGATCACCCTGTTCATGGTGTCTGTGCTTGGGATGGTAAATGTTAGGGGTTTTACTGATGCCACTGTCCTCTGCCTTAAAGGTTTTGCTTACTACCACGGTTTATTTGTGTGTAAAATATGTGGTCATGATTGGCAATATCCCCAGCCGAACTTTGAACCTGTGACCTTCTGTTCTTTCATACACTTTCTGTGTACACTGCACCACCGTGTATCCACAGCTTGGCTGAGTTCCCTGGGATGTCCATGACTGTACATCCAACAGGGCCTGTCTGTTACAGTGGACGGTGGCAGCCTGCACCTGGCTAGTCAAATGTCTGCTGTGGCTGGCAGGCACTTCCCTCTACACCATCTGTACAGTCCCACCAACATGCTAGCATGTCCTTCTCTTAGCATAAGCATATGGCCTGATTGAGTGGAGCCACTCCAGGACTGCATTTGGGCGACTCGTATGTGGGTGATGACCATTGTTCTGATGTGTGTGCGGTGTGGGGTAAAAGAAGGATGTTTATGTTCTCTGCAATAAAGGGGTGTCTTTCATATCTCTGTTTAGTGGTGGGTAATATATTGGCATGTGCCCCAGATGGGATTTGAACCTGTGACCCTATGGTCTTACAGGTACTGGCTCTGTCCACTGCACTACACTGTTGCCACAGAGATGGTGCAGTACCTGGGGATGATAAACCTGGCAGGATGGGGTCACACACCCTGCTCTGCACATTTTTACTGTGGGCTCCTTCACCCTGTCCGGTGACAAACATGCAAATAATACCCAGACATGACCACGGAAAGGGGCGATAAAATATAACCAACACGGGCTACAGTGATTTTCATGAACAAACATGGGGGACACTCCCAGGACAGCTACAAAAGAGGGGAGTTTGTTTTTGGAAGAGTCTCCGCTCCATACACCTTTCCATGGTTCATTCCTTTTTTTTGGAGCTTTCCTGGGTGTGTTTTTTCTTTGTGCCCATTGCTAGCACTGTTCCCCAGCTGAATTATACTTTTTAAAATGTTTGTTGTGGTCATTTTCGCTTTTTATTTGCACTTTTGTTCTGTGCACATGTATCACACTGCTGACGTTTTACAGGTTTCCCCGGGTTTGCTGTACATTGCTGACGGAAATGGTTTCTCTTCCCTTTAAATGCTTTAAATGGTAGTTTTTACATGGAAATTCGGCCCCGATACTGTGCGGGGAGCCTCTCCCCTCCCACTCTCCACCCATTGACCCCGTCCCTCCGCCCCTCCGGAGCCTTCCTCCGCCCTTCTTTCGCCGTTCCACGCCTCTATCGGACATTTGCGGGCCCGCACTTGTACGGGGCCCGTTGGTGTGCCGCGTACCTGTGCGGGGGTGACACGCACGTGTGCGGGGCGTTTAAACGCGTTTATTCGCGTTTCAGTGCCGCGTTTCCGTGCGCTATTTTGCGGCGCGCACATTTGCGGATTTTAGTAAACATTTTTAGTAAACATCCCCCTAAATTCAAAAGATCCAACAAAAAAGATCTTGGTGTGCGAGCTGGTAAATATAAAGGAGAGTCAACTAAACAATGCAATGCTTCCTGTTGATTGATGTTGGTATACGGCGCATTAACATCTAATGTAATCATATAACACCCATCCTAGAGCAACTCCACTGGCTCCCCATACATGGCAGAATATTATTCAAAACATTACTCCTAACTTTCAAGGCCACCAAAAGCATCACCTCCTCCTCCCTAATAGACTTCATTCAGGCCGTCCCACCCAACAGATCCAGAAGAACGACATTAACAAATACTCTAATCATCCCTAAAGCAGCGACAAAATGCCTATCAGTGACATCTAACAGGGCCTTCAGATTCTATGCCCCTAAGTTCTGGAACGCTCTACCCCCAGAGATTCGTGCTATCAATGATCTATCCCTTTTCAGGAAGGCACTCAAATCCCACCTCTTCCCCCAATATTACTTGACAACTAACCAATCTTAATCACTACCCAAACTAAGAACAAATCCTGTAATGTATACCTGTAAATACTCTTGTAAATAGTTGCAGTAATGACGTTCCATGTTTTATTCCAAGTTCTCTGACCTTGTTCTCTGTAAAACCTAACAGTTTGTTGTTATGGTATGTTGTTATATTGTGAACCGCGCTGATTCTGAATAGAGCGGTATATAAGAGCCTGTAATAAATAATAATAAATATAAATAAATAAGTGTGTGCTGGCAAGTTGATACAAGTGGCTAGTTGAATCAGAAATTGAGAGGTGTTTTTTATATAAGCTCTAACCTGTGCAGCTGATGGTTGCAAAAAATGATCGCAAAATTTTGAAAGTAGTTCCAGTATGGACACCCCCTGCAAGACAAGACACATATTGGATGACCAGGGGATTGCATAAGGGATTTATGTATCTTAGGGACAGTGTAAATTGCAGGAATCTTAGGAGTGGTCTTACACAAAAAAGCCACCTCCTTTCCCATAATCCATCCCACCTGAAATGCATAAGTAACCACTTCCTTAATTTGACAGTGAAGATTGGGAGTGGGATCCCCAGGTAGAACTTTATAGTAGCAATCATCAGTAAACTGCCTCATTAATTCAGTATGATAAAGATGTCATGACTGAACTACCACAGCAGCTCCTTTGTCAGCATTTTGGATGACCAAATCCTTTGCAGATGCTAACTGGGATAAAACCATGTATTCACCTCTAGGCATGGTAGAGCAGGTATGCCGAGATTATTGTTCCAATTATGATTATTGTTCCAATGAATCTAAACCAGATAGCAACAGCCACTGAAAAGTAAAACTGGCAGGGTCTAATTCACTCGGAGATATCCAATGAGAAGGATTCCGTATTACAGAGCCATCTTTCGTAGAAGGTTTGTCAGTAAAAAAAGAACATGACATGAAGTTTATGAAAAAGCATTTGGAGGACTACTCTAACTTTAAAAGGAGCATACCTAATGTTTGGTACAAATGATAGTCCAAGATTTAATACATGTTCCTGTTCTAGAGTTAGAACGCTTTCTGAGAGATTGGTGATTGCTGTTTCATTTTGAAATTTGTAGTGGGGCTGCTCCAATATTCATGCTGATAAAATTGTCTTGGACATCTGCCCTGATAGCTGCTATCCCGAAAAATCCTGATTTCTTTTATGTTGGTTGTGGGTATATCTTTGAAGTCCCCTATCAGAGGAGTCATTGTTATCCATTGCATTATCTGTGGAGTGCTCAAATGTGACACGTTAGACCACTGTTTTTTTTCAGTCATATACATCCATCTATAAATCTGATTAGTAGTGCAATCAGATTGATCACATTTAAATTCTTTGATTTTTAAATTTTATATATGCTCCCGAAAATTAGAATGTTGTTTGGTCATATCCTCCATTTGTGACTTAAAAATCTGTTCATCCAAAGGAGCTTTTATTTTGTTCTGTAATTCAGTAAATTGTTTCTGGATAGTTTCCTCCTTGGCTATAGTGCGCTCAACAAGTAATGCTATTATAGCAAGTCTGCACGCATTCAGAATAGCATTCCACTTGGCCAAAAGGAATATTGAAGAATCATATTTGATTTCAGAAATATAGCCAAACAAAATGATAGCTGAACCAAGCATTTAAAAGAAAGCTTGCTGTGGAAGCAAAGATGCATAATAAAAACTTTTTCAAGTACATTTGTAGCAAAAAAACAGTGAAAATCAGTTGGACCATTGGATGATAAGAGGAGTAAAAGGGTCACTAAGAGGGGACAAGACCATAGTGGAGAGATTGAATAAGTCCTTTGCATCAGTGTTTCCTGAAGAAGATGTAGGGAAGTACACATGACTGAAATGGTATTATAGGTGATGCATCGAAGAATTGAAGGAAATATCGATACATCGGGAAGATGTATTACAACTATTAGATAAACTGAAAGTAGCAAATCACCTGGGCCGGATGGTATACATCCAAGGGTGTTGAAAGAACTGAAATATGAGATTGAAGACCTACTATTAGTAATCTGTGAACTATCATTAAAATAATCTGCAATTTATTTATATTCTGTGCTATTCTGCATCAGTGTGGTTCACATTGAACAAACTGAAATTACATTGAACAGGGCATTATAACTTGGAGATAACTATTTTACAGGGAACATAGGCTATGGAGAGTTAAGTGGCTTGCCCAAGACCACAAGGAGCACCTGTGGGATTAGAAACCCCAGTCCTTCTTGGCCAAGGTTGCTGTCCTCTACTGGGATTTGAACCCCTGACCTTCCAGCCTGAAGTACCTTGCCCCAACCACTAGGCCACTCCTCCACTCCATACCTGAAGATTGGTGAATGGCAAGTAATGCCAAATTTTAAAAGGGTTACAGGGGTGATCCAGGAAACTACAGACCAGTGAAACTGATGCCACTACCAGGCAAAATGGTAAAACCATTATAAAGAACAAAATTACTGAATATGTAGATAGTCATGGTTTAATGGGAGAAAGTCAACATGGCTTTAGCCAAGAAAGATCTTCTCTTACTAATCTGTTATATTTTTTGAAGGTGTGAATAAACAGGTAGACAAAGGTGAGCTGGTCTATATAGTGTATCTGGATTTTCAGAAAACCTTTGACAAGGTCCCTCATGAGAGACTCTAGGCAAAATTAAAATGCCATGGGATAGGAGGCAGTGTACTATTGTTGTTAAATTGGAAGACTGGGCATCAAAATGGCAGATGAAATTTAATGTGGACAAGTGCAAGGTTATGCACCTAGGGAAGAACAACCCAAACTATGGTTACACGATGCAAGGTTCCACATTAGGAACCACCACCCAGGAAAAAGATTTAGGCGTCATTGTGGATACCATGTTAAAACCCTCGGCCCAGTGTGCAGCGGCGGCCAAGAGAGCAAATAGAATGCTAGGTATGATAAGGAAAGGAATGGAAAATAAAACAAAAGATATTATAATGCCTCTATATCGTTCCATGGTGAGACCGCACTTTGAATATTGTGTGCAATTCTGGTCGCCGTATCTTAAAAAGGATATAGCGATTTTAGAAAAGGTTCAGAGAAGAGCCACCGAAATGGTAAAGGGGATGGAAGGATACTCCTGTGAAGAAAGGCTAAAAAGGTTAGGGCTCTTTAACCTGGAAAAGAGACGGCTGAGGGGAGATATGATAGAAGTCTATAAATTAATGAACGGAGTGGAACGGGTAAACGTAGATCGATTGTTTACGCTATCAGAATATAGAAAGACTAGGGGACATGCAATGAAGCTACAGGGTAAACTATTTAAGACTAATAAAAGAAAATATTTTTTCACTCAACGTGTAATCAAACTCTGGAATTTGTTACCGGAGGATGTAGTAAAGGCTGTTAGTGTAGCTGGGTTTAAAAAAAGGTTTGGACAAGTTCTGGGAGGAAAGGTCCATAAACCATTATTAAGAAGTGACAGAAGATATCAATGCTTGACCCAGTACAAGCATTGTGGAACTTGTGTCTCTTGGGGAAACTGCTAGGTACTGTCAGACGGCTGCCTGGGTGAGAATCTTCACAGTCTTTGCAAATGCATATCTCTATATGATTTGCAAGGTATTGTGGGCAATGTAGTTCATTCACACCAGACACAGCTGCTGACAATAATTTAGTTGTGCTCTTGGGTAAAGCCAATAAGATATTTATTTATGGGGTTATTTCTCCCAACACAGATATGCTTGGTAGCACATAAATTAGGTTACTTGCTTTCAGTGTTAACTTGGAAAAACAAAGTTAAAATCAGGAAAACAACAAATGAAAAGCCACAAAGCAAGAAACAAACTGTTCTTTTCAGGTTAACTTCTGATTACTTCCCACATAGATACAGGAATGATTCTCTCCTAGCTCACAAGCAATTAGGTAAGGCTTAATTGCTAGCAGTCACCAGCTGAAACCCCTTAGCTGGCTTGCCTTCCACTGTGTGGATCAAATCCTGCTTCAGGAGCTTTTCTGAGTAGATTAAAGAACAAATTTGTATTTCTTTGTGATGGTTGCTGTACTTTATAACAGAAAGTTACCAACGGAGTTTAGATAGAGAGCAGTCCTTATAAACAGGATCCTCATCTGCTATTATTCCCCCTTGTTCAACAAGCATGGGTTCAATATCATGGATTGGCACAGATGAATCTCTCAATGGAGCATTTTCAGGAGAATACTTGTTTCCCTGCTGTCTTTCAAGGTTATAGCTAGGGCATAGATCAGTGTTCATACCTGAGCTTCCATTGCTGCTAGAGTTCCTCTCTATATAGCCTGGCCAGTATGTAGTCCAGTTCTTATGTCCAGCCTTCCAATCCAGATCCCTGGACACTGGATCTCTCTTCACATACCTTCTGGCACAGGTCTTAGGGTCCCTTCCACGTGCAGCCGTCTCCCTCACAGGTAGCCTCTGGTGATTCCTAGCTCTGCAGCACCATTCCTCTGGCTTTCCCCAGTCCAATGGTGTATGCTGGCCCTTGGAATACCTCCCAGTATACGTACTGCTTTGGACTCTTCTAGACCTCTCAAAGGCTTTTCTCTTCCTTCTTCCAAAGGGTCTCTTTCCCTCTCTGTCCGTCCGGTTTGGCTTCTGCTTCTGATGATCCTTCAGATGAAACTGATGATCAAACTCAAGCTGATTCTCAGGATACTGAGGACAATTCTCTGGATATCCAAGGTGATCATGAAGATGGTCATCTGTAGAATAAACTCTACTCTTATTCTGTTTAGATGAGTGCTCCCCCCTAATACAGCGCAGCTGTGCTGAATCAGGCCCTGCCCTTTGAGATGAGTGCTTAGGGATTACCTCATAGCCCTCCTGATTGAACACACGTTTCCCCACTTCAGCTCCTCTAATGGCTGTTGGAAACCTGGTGTATTCTGGGACTGGTAGTCTTTTATGGGAAAATTCTGTTTTCTTATTTCTACCAGAACTGACAGGTTGCTTGTTCAGAGTCACTTCACCTTTTCTATAGCTCCTTCCTGAGCTATGATAAGCTTCCTTATCACAGTACATATGACCTAGATTGGCCACTGTTGGAAACAGAATACTGGGCTTGATGGACCTTGGTCTGACCCAGTATGGCATATCTTATGTTCTTATGTTCTTATGATCAGGAAAGGTTAAAAGATGGAAAGCAGAGGGTAGGGCTAAATGGCCAATTTTCTCAGTGGAGAAAGGTGAATAATGGAGTACCCCAGGGATCTGTGCTGGGTCCACTGCTTTTTAACATATCTGTAAATGACCTGGTAATGGGAATAACTAGTGAGCTAATCAAATTTGCAGATGACACAAAATTATTTGAAGTTGTTAAAACTCAAGAGGATTGTGAAAAATTGCAAGAGGATCTTGATAAATTGGAAGACTTGACATTCAAATGGCAGATGAAATTTAATGTGGACAAATAATAGGTTAGGCACCTAGGAAAGAACAACCAAAATCATGGTTACACGATGCAAGGTTCCACATTAAGAAACACTGCCCAGGAAAAAGATTTAGGCGTCAACATGGATAACATGTTGAAACTCTCCGCCCAGTGTGCAGCAGTGGCTAAGAAGGCAAATAGAATGTGAGGAATCATAAGGAAACGGATGGAGAACAAAATGCCTCTGTATTGTTTATTTATTTCATTTATTTAACAAGCATTTATACACCGCTACTTCCAGCGATCAGCAGCGGGTTAGATTTTACATTGGAAACTGTCAAATCAGGACAATAAAATTTGGGGTATATACATGTTGATTCGTAGGGTAGGCACAGCACACAGTAATGGGTTAAGGTGTAGAGAGGAGCAATAACTTAAATATGTACATTATCGCATAAATGAGCAATACATAAGGAGCAATAACTTATATAAGTACATTTTACATAAATGTATCCTTGTCTGCCGGGATGGCAAAGCTTTTATATCAAGTTGTACTGAAACAGATGAGTCTTGAGTTTTTTTCTAAAGTCTGTTAGGTCATTGTTTCATGGTGCGACAGCACCACAAATATTGTGTTCAATTCTGGTCGCGGTATCTTAAAAAAGATATACTAGAATTAGAAAAGGTACAGAGAAGAGCCACCAAAATGGTAAAGAGGATGAAGGATACCCCTATGAGGAGAAGCTTAAAAGGTGAGGGCTCGTCAACTTGGAAAAGAGATGGCTGAGGGAAAATATGATAGAGTGGAATGGGTAAATGTAGATCAATTGTTTATGCCATAAAAAAGTAGAAAGACTAGGGAATATGCAATAAAGCTTCAGTGTAACCCATTAATAAGAGAAAATATTTTTCCACTCAATGTGTAATCAAACTCTGGAATTTGTTAGCGGAGGATGTAGTAAAAGCTGTTAGTGTAGCGGGGTTTAAAAAAGGTTTGGAATGGAGGAGTGGCCTAGTGGTTGGGGCAAGGTACTTCAGGCCAGAAAGTCAGGGGGTCAAATCCCACTAGAGGACAGCAACCTTGGGCCAGAAGGACTGGGGTTTCTAGTCCCACAGGTGGTCTTGGGCAAGCCACTTAACCCTCCATAGCCCATGTTCCCTGTAAAATAGTTATCTCCAAGTTATATAATGCCCTGTTCAATGTAATTTCAGTTTGTTCAATGTAAACCACACTGATGCAGAATAGCACAGTATATAAAAGAAAGTAGATAAATAAAGTTCCTGGAGGAAAGTTCCATAAACTGTTATTAAAGAGGGGCTGGGAAATCCACTGCTTGCCCCAATACAAGCATTGTGAAACCTGTATGTCTTTTTGGGAATCTGCCAGGTACTTGTGACTTGAATTGGCCACTGTTGGATACAGGATACTGGGCTTTATGGACCTTGGTCTGACACAGTATGGCATTTCTTATGTTCTTTTGTAGCTGTGCTCAGATTAATTGTTTATTAAGACCCTTCAATTCTATAATATTTAGAGAAGTTAAACCAGCCTCAGCCTTTACATCATTAAATAAAGACAATCTCTGCCTTAATTTATTCAATTGTTCATCTGTGAAAGGAAATGTGTCAGATGCCATTCTCCAAATACAGGTGCAACAATATTAAACCAACTATTGTGGAAAAAGGCATTGTAGCATCTGTTCAGATATGTTAAAAAAAGCTCTTGCTATAGACTTCATATCCTGTATAAGCATAATAATTGTCTTACTGGCAGACTTTCAAGCAATGAAAAATACAAAAGGGTTCTTCTGTCCATTGTTTTTCTAAATTTGGAGAAAATGAAGGCACTGACATCCCTAGTGCTTTCCAAATCTAAGTAATTAATCTTTTTCATCCCATATATATAAGTAAAATGTAATTTTGGATCACAAGTATTCATCCATATTAGAAAGTATGTAATTGGTCTATGGTACCAGACCACAATAACATTACATTGTCTATAAACTGCTCCCACGTAATGATTTGGGATTGCCAGTCAGATTATGCTAATCATGTCTGTTAAAAATGGTTAGAGTAGTGGGCTAGGAACAGGATATCCAGGATTCAAAGACCACTGCTGCTATTGCTGACATAGTGCTGAGTACTGGGGAGGATGGAGTGCTATTTTCTCTACATCCCCTTTGGAGAGGCCTGTTCGTGCCGGGAGCAGGTCTAAAATTAAACGTAATGCTGGACCGCCATGGCATTTCTGAGATCAGACAGGGATGTCCAGGTACCTGGGAATGCCCTAGCCACTTCTTAAGGAGATAGAGCAGCTTTTAAACTAGATAGAGGAAAGTCGACAGTCACCCAAGAGAGCATGGTTCGGAAGGATGTATCCTTGAAGGATACTAGCAAAAGAGGGAAGTTAGGGCATCCTGAAAGGGAGGTCCCAATAAAGGTCAAAGTAACTCAGATGCCTATAAGTAGAGAGCAGACAGAGCTGAAAGATTCCAAAGTATCTTTGACAACTGATAACCAGATTGTTAATATGAATAAAACACAACCTCTAAAATGCCTGTATGCAAATGCTAGAAGTCTAAAAAATGAGATGGAAGAGCTGGAATATACAGCACTAAATGAAAGTTTAGATATAGTTGGCATCTCAGAGAGCTGATGGAAGGAGGACAACCAATGAAATACCGTGATACTTGGGTACAAACTATATTGCAATGACAGGGCAGATCAAATTTGTGGAGGGAATATGTTCTATGTTAGAGAGGGTGTTGAGTCACACAGGATAAAGGTTTTGCAGGAAACAAAATACACTGTAGAATCTCTATGGATAGAAATTCCATGTAAAAAGAGCTTCGAGAGAAGATCCTCCCACTCCTCAACAACATACCACACGATCTAGATGCATTGGTGTCCACATGGGACGAGAGCCTTAAGACCATCGCATGCATACCAGCCACTAATAAAACAACAAAGAAACGAGAGCACGCACCATGGTATACCAAAGACCTCCGAGATTCACTCAAGTGCCTGCATAGGCTCGAGAGAAGATGGCGTCGATCTCGCTCTACTGAAGATCAAGGTAATTACATCAATCACCTAAGAGCACACCGTGATGAATTAACAAAAAAGCGGAAACAATATCATTCCGACATCTTGAAGCGGTCACTAAACAAGCCCCACGACCTCTTCAATATAGTGAAATCTCTCATAAGAGAACCTCCAGCAGACCAGTCACAGATGCCACACCCCCAAGCATACTCCAACTACTTACAGTCAAAAATGATCCAGACTACTACATCTGCAACCAACTACCTACAACCTGAAGTGACCCAGGCTGGTGCAACCTCGAGCTCCGCGGAAAACAGCTCTCAGCATAACTTGCCCCAACCATCACCACTATCCAAATTTGAAAAAATATCACGCAGAGAGATTGAAGACACTATCGCTGCAATCAACCCCACTACCGCACCCAATGACCCATGCCCTGCTTTATGGATAAAGGAGTTACGATGTGACTTAAGCCAATATCTGAGCGAATTAATAAACCAATCTCTTACAACCGGATCGTTTCCACAAAGTCTGAAACAAACATCAATCAGACCACTGCTAAAAAATAACAAGCTGGACCCAACGAAAGTGGAATCTTACAGACCAATTTCAAGTATCCCCATGCTTGCCAAAGTAATTGAAAAGCTAGTACAGCGCCAAATTCAACAGCATATTGATACTGAAGCCCCACTGGATCCTTCCCAGCATGGGTTCAGAGAAGCACATGGGGTTGAAACCCTTCTCACCAACCTATTTGACCATCTAGTCTCTGGAACTGACAAAATTAATCAAGGATTCGCCCTCATATTCCTCGACATTGCAGCGGCTTTCGACTCGGTGAGTCACGAGATCCTCATACAACGCCTCAGCGAGAAAGGAATTCAGGGAACAGCTCTAAAGTGGTGCAAGTCATACCTGACTAATAGATGGCAACATGTAAGGTCAGGCTCCACAACCTCCGAACTATTTTTACAAAACCAGGGTGTACCACAGGGCTCGTCACTATCTGCATTGATGTTTAACATCTACATGCAGCCCATATGTGCACTAGCACGTTCATTCAAGGTCAACTGTCTAGCCTACGCAGATGACATCCTCCTATACATCCCATTCAGGACCAACCAACCAGACCTCTCCCCTCTAACAAGATGTTTTGAGGCAACAGCAGAATGGTTCAGCACACAAAACATGAGAATCAACTACAGTAAAACAGATGTCCTTTTCATCTCAAGGAACCAGGACTTCACCCCTCCACTCTCTTTAAAAATCGGCAACACAGAACTGAAAACTAAACCTACAATACGCTACCTTGGCGTTACACTGGATCAACAACTGGATCTGAAAACCCACATAAAAAACACAGTAAAAACAGTATACATGAAAATAAGGACCTTAAAACATCTCCGACCGCTACTTGACTTCAGCGACTACCGATCGATCTATCAGGCATTGATATTACCACATTTCGACTATGCCAACGTAATTCTACATGGTCTCCCTCAAGCAACGCTAGCTCCTCTCCAGCTTGCAATGAACACTGCTGCAAGAGTACTAACAGGGGCCTCACGGAGAGAGCACATAACGCCAGTGCTGATGAACCTCCATTGGTTACCGGTTCAAGCAAGAACCCTCCACAAAGCTCTAACCTTAACCTTCAAAGCCTCAAACACTATGACCCCCACAGCCCTCAGCAAGATGATACATAAAGTACCACAGAACAGAAACAGAAGACCCATGATGCAAAACACCCTAGAGGTCCCAAAAGTAATAACAAAATGCACAAAAGCAACAACAAATAGGGCCTTTACGATTTACGCGCCCAGAGCATGGAATGCTCTCCCCACCTCTATTCGAAACATCACTTACCTAACCCACTTCAGGAAGGCATTAAAGCAGCACCTGTTCACTACATACTACCCGGAATCCAGCCTTAATAACCATGCATATGGCCCCTCAGACAATCACTCATTACAATTAAACAATCAGACTCAGCATGAAAAAGGATAATCAACTGATCGCTCAGAAGTACCCACTGAAATAGAATTAAGACCCCCAGTGTAAATAAGATGTAGATATGTCCTACCTGAAATCAGGTACCAGTGTAATACAATGTATATAGTTATACAATGTACATAGTTCCCCCAGTTACTGCCAAGTTGATCTCCCTGTTTATTGTAAATACAACTCAAATTTCCTTGTGTTGTATAGTTGATGTTAAATGTAAACCGCTCTGATCTAAAATAGAGCGGTATAGAAGAACTGTTAAATAAATAATAAAATAAAAATAAAAAGGGAAGGCTTGATCACTATGTTTTAAAGTGATTGGTTCTACAGAGCTTTCCTCAATGTGGGAGTGTTTTGTATGATATGATTGTGTGACTCTCAGTGTGGCAGTTTCTTTTCTATAGTGTTCTACAGGTTTACAGCTACGGAAATTGCTTAGAAGAGTGATTTTAGTTATAGTGAAGAAAAAAACAAAGGAATTTTGGATGTTTGTTTCCTGTTGCAAGAAGATGGCATTTCTAAAATGTCTGTCTTGGGAGTCTTTCATTAATAAATCAAAGAGAGGGGTGCGCTTGGAGCTGCACAGCTTAACATTAGTGGAATATTGCAGAAGGGAAGTGACCCCTATGGGTTTGAGAATATGGAAAGTGCCTGGGATGTTTCATATATAGTAATATAGTAACATAGTAAATGATGGCAGATAAAGACCAGTATGGTCCATCTAATCTGCCCAGCAAGGCGGCAAGAGTAGGTGCACCTGCCGCTCCGTGCAGGTCACCTCTCCCAATGCCTTTGTTTAGGCACCCACCGCTCTGTGTAGGTCACCCCTATTTGTTCAGATATAAGAGATAGTTATGCTTATTTTGATTTTATCCTCTTGCTATAAAGGGATCCACTATGTCTGTCCCATGCCATTTTGTATTCAGTCACTGTGTTTGCCCCCACAAATTCCATTGGGAGGGCATTCCAAATATCCACCAGCCTTTCAGTGAAAAAGTATTTCCTGACATTGCCTTTCAGTTTACCCCCTTGCAGCTTCATGCTATGTCCTCTATTTTACAGCTTCCCTGTCTTTGGAAGAGGTTTGTTTGTCCATTAATTCTCTTTAAGTATTTAAAGGTCTGAATCGTATCTCCCCTATCCCACCTCTCCTCCAGAATGTACATATTTAGGTCTTCAAGTCTCTTCTCATAAGTCTTCTGATGCAGGCTCCAAATCATTTTGGTCACCTTCCTCTGAACCGCTTCCAGCCTTTTTATATCCATTGTGAGATACGGTCTCCAAAACTGAACACAATATTCCAAGTGAGGAATTACTACCTCTTCCTTTCTGCTGGTAATTCCATTCTGTATGCAACCCAGCATCATTCTGGCTTTTGACACTGCCTTGTCACACTGTTTTGCCACCTTGCGATCATCAGAAACAATCACATTGAGGTCTTTCTCCTGGTCTGTGCACATCAGCCTCTCGCCCCCTATCCCATACAATTCCCTTGGAGTTTTGCTTCCCAAGTGCATTACACTGGCTTCTTCACATTAAATTTTAACTGCCAAGCATTAGACCATTCTTCCAGCTTTTGTAGATCTTTCCTCTGTTGCAAATTTTTGTGTCATCTGCAAAAACACAGACTTTTCCATTCAGCCCTTCGGCAATATCACTCATGAATATATTGAGCAGTACCGGTCCCAAGACTGAACCCAGGGGCACACCGCTAATCACCTTCCTTTCATCCGAGTAAGCTCCATTTACTGTCACCTTCTGTTGTCTGTCAGTCAACCAATTTCTGATCCAGTTCACCATCTTGGGACCCATCCCCAAACTGTTGACTTTATTGATAAGCCTCCTATGAGGAATAGTATGAAAGGTTTTCACATTTATCGCATGCCCTTGGTCTCTGGTCACCCAAAGAACTCAATCAGATTTGTTTGGCAAGATTGAGTTCTTTGACTGGGTGACCAGAGAACCAGTTGATGGTAGCATGGCTCATGAGAATATTGCAACTTTGTATATTTTTTGAAGACAAGATCATAACGCCTGATAATTCAGTGGAGCATTTAACATTGTCTTGGGTACCACCTGGGCCATTGCATGCAGTCCTTCTTACCCTTAGAACTCTCGTGTTAAATGACCATGAGAAAATTGAACAAGGCTATAGGAAACACTCATCCATTCTTACATCACTTGAAAATAAGGCACTTCAAGATTTGCAGAATAATGACTATTAAATGGGCAGATAAAGGTGGAGCACTTGTAGTCATGAATACATCTGACTACGATGCAGAGGCCCATCGTCACTTAGTGATGCATCATGTTATCGCAAATTGATTGTTGACCCTACTATTGAATTACAACTTAGGATTTGTCAACTGACTGAAACTGTTGTTGCAGCTGGGTTTTTGACAGAGAAAGAAAGGGTATTTTTAAATCCACCATATCTTATTACCTGTGTTGTACCTCTTGCCCAAAATTCATAAAACCCTCGATCATCCACATGGGAGACTGATATAGTCTAGCAATGATTCTTTGCTGGAGTATATGGGGTGATTTTTGGATGCTTTTTGAGATGAGATTCCAAAGATGTCTTCCTTTTTTAAAGATATTACACATTTTCTGTGAGTTCTGCATCAGGTCTCAGAGGTTTCTGCAATTTGATGGCTTGCAACATTAGATGTCACTTCATTATATACTATCCCCCAGAGGGAAGCTCTGGCAGTTTTACATTCATTTTGGGAGTCTAGACCCTCTTCTCAAAGAGTTCCACTAAGGACTAGGTCCAAAATAGCTTCGTCTTGTGATGGTTCATGAACAAGCTGCTCCAAGAAGTTGTCATTTATTTTATCTAGAAACTTTATCTCCCTAGCACAGGGATCTCCAACTCCAGTCCTGGAGGGCTGCAAGCTAGTAAGATTATCATGATATCACTAATGAATAATATATGAAAAATAACTGCAATGCAATCAGCCACTCACCCAATCCTGACAAAATTGTCTTCAATTAACACTCATTAATTTACATAAATGTTTCAAATTTCCACAACAACAATATGTATATAATATATTATATTCTTTATTATTCATTAATTTATCAATGTTAATGTTCAAATGTCCAAATATGCAATACAAATACAATGAAATCATACACACCAACAATAATAATGGACAATACAATCTCCACACTCCCTGACGATTACCAATCAATTGCACTTTATATTCATTCAATGAAAATATATTAGCTGTACAATAAAATATCAGTAACAATCAATACACACATATATTAAATTCCTAAAATTCCACTACAAATTCATTTGATAAGTATATATTTGTTACATTGAAATGTTCATTATTAATTTTTAACAATACATATGAAAATCCAAAACTCCTAATTTTTAACAATACATATGAAATTCCAAAACTCTAACTATAGGCTACGGTATAATGGACAATCGTTACTATAGAAAAAAAATTATTCATGGGCCTCCATACACAGTATTATGACATCTCCATGCACTCGAAATCTTCAGAGCTGTTTTACAACTTCCATCCACGGGAGCCCCCGATGTTAACCTTCCACTCCTTCAAAAGCTCTTGTGTCACCTTGCACAATGCAAAAATGCACTCATTAAATATATTTCTTCTCAAAAACCTTTTCGCCATGAAGCTTTCCACTTCGCAACCATTCATTTCCTCAAAACATTCTAACCTACAAACCGCACCCCTCTAGTCCACAAACCTCCTACACTGGGCACACATGCAGAAAACGCGCTGAAAAACCTCCACCATAATATTTAATACTTCTCAGAGATCAACTGAATGTGATGGGCCATGGAGTATTTATCTTCCCATGAACTCTCATTATATCAAGCCATAAGACACAGTTTTGCCAAACATCGGCTTCCTCAGGGGAACTCACCTTACCTCACAGCACTAGCCAAAGACAAAACAAACAATTATAATATCAATACTGTATTCAAAAGTTGCACAAAAAACATAAACGTTGTGAAATAAACTTCACTGACTTGAAATTTCACTCCACTTAACAAAGGTACAATACCCAAACAGTTCCGAAAGGAAAAACCTTGCAAAGATGCCGATGCATGCACTCTCCTAAATAAAGGACTCTTAGCCAGTAATAAGTACATAAGAACATAAGAACATAAGATATGCCATACTAGGTCAGACCAAGGTCCATCAAGCCCAGTATTCTGTTTCCAACAGTGGCCAATCTAGGTCATATGTACCTAGCAGTTTCCCCAAGGGACACAGGTTCCACAATGCTTGTACTGGTTCAAGCATTTATAATCTGGGTCCCTTCTTAATAATGGTTTATGGACCTTTTCTCCAGGAACTTGTCCAAACCTTTTTTAAACCCAGCTACACTAACAGCCTTTACTACATCCTCCGTTAACAAATTCCAGAGTTTGATTACACGTTGAGTGAAAAAATATTTTCTTTTATTAGTCTTAAATAGTTTACCCTGTAGCTTCATTGCATGTCCCCTAGTCTTTCTATATTCTGATAAGGTAAACAATCGATCTACGTTTACCCGTTCCACTCCGTTCATTAATTTATAGACTTCTATCATATCGCCCCTCAGCTGTCTCTTTTCCAGGTTAAAGAGCCCTAACCTTTTTAGCCTTTCTTCATAGGAGTATCCTTCCATCCCCTTTACCATTTTGGTGGCTCTTCTCTGAACCTTTTCTAAAATCGCTATATACTTTTTAATATACGGCGACCAGAATTGCACACAATATTCAAGGTGCGGTCTCACCATGGAACGATAAAGAGGCATTATAATATCTTTTGTTTTATTTTCCATTCCTTTCCTTATCATACCTAGCATTCTATTTGCTCTCTTGGCCGCTGCTGCACACTGGGCCGAGGGTAAAACCAATGCCATTCAATCTGTGAGTTTAACCCATAAGGTTCCACATTCTTCCAACGAAAAATGAACTGCTGTTCCTTGCGGCACAATAGCCGATGATATTCACCACCCTCACCACCCCTTACTTGCTGTAATGCAAAACACCGAAAATCCTTCAAAGAATATTTGTTTAATTTCCAATGTGCAACAAGAGGTGCAGATTCCACCCCCCTTCGGATGGCCGACAAATGTTCTATAATTTGCGTTTTAAACGAACGTGAAGTCTGGCCAATATAAAGTAACTGACATGGGCACATAAGAGCATAAATCACTCCATTGGATTGACAAGTTGTATCCCCCATAACCTATAAGTAAGTCCCAAAGAGGGATGCTTAAAAACCTCTACCTCCAATGTCTATGCACAAGCCACACAGTGATTACATTTACAATGCCAGTCATTGGTGATTTGTTTTAAGTATCACTAATGAATATGCATGAGATTAATCTGAATATAATGGGGGCAGTACATGCAAATATATCTCATGCATATTCATTAAAGAAAAGAAACAGCTACACTGAGAGTCACACAGTCATATCATACAAATCACTCCCAGACTGAAGAAAACTCTTTAGAACCAATCACTTTAAAACATACTGATCAAGCTTAGAAAATTCACATAGAAAAGCAATCATTCAAACTCTATCAATTTGGGAGAAAAGAGCCTCAGGCAATGTCTCATCCACTAAGCAGCAACAATTGGCCATAGGGGAAAAGGGAGCTCAACATCATAGGCTGTAAAAAAACCCTCCCCTTTGAATATATTTTTTAAAATCTTTAATTAATACAAACTTAAATATACCTGTCTACCAATGGATATTAAAAATGATCCTTAAACAATACCCAAAGTTTACATGGTATAGGATGTTGGGTTGCATACAAGGAGGAATTATCAGCAGAAAGGAAGAGGTACTAATGCCACTGTATAAGTCACTGGTGAGGCCTCATTTTACTGTGTTCAGTTTTGGAGACCATATCTTGCTATAAAGATGTAAAAAGACTGGAAACTGTTCAGAGGAAGGCGACCCAAATGATTTGGAGCCTGCGTCAGAAGCCTTATGAGAAGAGACTTGAAGACTTAAAGATGTACACTCCAGAGGAGAGGAGGGATAGGGGAGATATGATTCAGACCTTTAAATACTTAAAGAGAAATAATGAACAAACAAACCTCTTCCAAAGACGGGCAAGCTGTAAAACTAGAGGGAATAACATGAAGCTGCAAGGGGTAAATTGCAAGGCAATGTCAGGAAATACTTTTTCACTGAAAGGGTGGTGGATGCTTGGAATGCCCTCCCAATGGAAATGGTGGGGACAAATACAGTGACAGAATTCAAAATGGCATGGGACAGACACAGTGGATCCCTTTACAGCAACAGGATAAAATCAAAATAAACTTAACTATCTAATTTCTCAACAAATAGTCATGTCCTACACGGAGCGGTGGGCTCACCCCTAAACAAAGACATGTTACAATGTATGTTCCAAGTTTAAACTCCTGTTACAATGTAAGCACAGAACAGACTTCTGACTGTGCACCCTTGTTGTATGTAAACCGCACTGATAACAAATAGCGCGGTATATAAAAGTTATAAAATAAATAAATAAATAAAATAAATAAATAAATAAATGGGGAGGGGTGGCCTGCACAGAGCGGCAGGTGCATCTACTCTTGCCCTCTTGCTGGGCAGACTAGATGGACCATACTGGTCTATATCTGCCTTCATTTACTATGTTACTATGTCAATATGGGAATTAGAATTGAATAAAGTTCAGTTTAATGTAGCATAATTTAATACAATATTAACAGAGCTCAAGCAGGATATCAAGCTATTTTTTCCCACAGCACCCACAACCATTTACTTATCTGAACACTGAATGATAAATGTTGTTGCACACCAATGGCACAATGTAACTCATCAGGTTTCCTGTTGCAGCTTAGTCACAACGTGATGCTATTTTCCATGAAATGAAACAATCTAAATACAGCTCATTCTGCTTGAAATTAAATGCATCTAAATACAGCTCATTCTGCTCTACAAAGATCTTTGTTTCGCCATAAGACAGGCTTCTTCAGGAGCAAGAAACTTGGCCAGAAAAACTTCTGTGCAGAAAGAAGAGTGTCTGATGACACATTCATTTATACAGGGTATCAACCAATCAGGAACAAACCTATACCTGATTGGAGCAACCCAGAAAACCAAAACTTTATTAGAGAACCCACCACCTAAAACACATATAAAAAAGAGACGGTATACCCTTGGAAATACTGCACAGCAAAACACACAAAAAAAGTAATATTAATTGAAGAACCTCCCCCAATCGATTTTATTGTTCAGACCAGAAGGCTCCAAAACATTTATTTGAAAAATCAAAACGTTGTTCACATTGTAATAAGAATTTTCCCTGATCGCCTCCATGCAAATTCACTGGGACATGGTCTATTGCCATTCAATGCAGGTCTTGAAAATCATGATGGTATTGAAAACAATGTTGTACTAACAGGGACTCTTCACGGGCCTTCAAGAGGTTATTCTTATGCTGAGACAAGTGTTCTCATAGTTGACATGTGGTCTTACCAATATAACATTTTTTACAGGGACATCTAAGCAAATAAACTACATACCCAAATATACAGGAAGTGAGCCAACGATGATAGTAAACAACACCATTGATCTCAAAAATAGACACTTCAGACATAATTGCACAAAATATGCAATGTCCACATTTAAAATGACCTTTATTCTGAACTCTGGAAAGGCTCGAGGAATAGCTGAACATAACCTATCTCGGAGGTTATGCCCTCTACTAAAGGCCGTCCGGAGATGTGTTCCAGCCAAACAGGGGAGAGCTGCAAGAACTGGCCAGTGTTTGCTTAATGTAGATCAGAGGTACTCAAATCCAGTCCTGGAGGGCCGCAAACCAGTCAGGTTTTCGGGATATCCCTAATGAATATGCATGAGATATATTTGCATGCACTGCCTCCATTGTATTTGAATATATCTCATGCATATTCATTAGGGATGTCCCAAAAGCCTGACTGGTTTGCGGCCCCCCAGGACTGGATTTGAGTACCTCTGATGTAGATGTTAGTGACTTAGAAGTAGCAGAATGTTGTAATACACATGTTATTATATCAGAATCACTAGCATCATCATGAGGAGAATGTAGAAGCCATTCCTTATGATTTGAAAGTGCTTTCTTATATGCTTTATGCAGTCCCCGGTTATTAAACTTGGTAATCAACAGTAATGCCTAGTGCTGAAACTCAGAATCAGATGAACAAATCCTCTGACACTGTAATAATTGTGAAAAAGGAAGACTATTTTTCAAAGGGTATGGATATAAACTCTGGTATGACAACAGTGTGTTCCTATCAGTTGGTTTTGTGTATAAGGTAGTTTAAAAGGAATCTCTCCCTTTAATAACTCATAGCATTCATAGCACTTTGTAGCAGAAACATTGAAAGGGTGGTGGATGCTTGGAATGCCCTCCTGATGATCGCCATGGTAATTGACATCACCGATTATTATTACTGTGTTGTAACCTTTGCAAGCTTTCCTGATTTCTTTTAGCATTTCACCTTGAAGGACTAGAAAGAGGGACTGTTACTTCTGGAGATAAATCTGCAACTGTGAGTATATACTTCTGGTAATTTTCTAAAAAGAATTATTTGTATTAAAGCTACTTAATCTGTGAACCCACTGTTTTTTGTTGGATCAGTTAGGGCCTAGTAGCAGCAATTAAAGTTTGAATTTAAAACACAGAGGAGAGCTTTCTGGTTACATTTCATACCCAGCAGAGAGCTTGTAGTTTAAATTTAATAGTCACTCAGGGCCAAGTAACAGCAAAGTACTTTTAGTTTAAATTTAACACACAGAAGAGAGCTTTCTGGTTAAATTTAGTACCCAGCAGAGAGCTTGTAGTTTACATTTCATAAGAAGTTAGAGCCTAGCAGCAGCTAAGAGCTATAATTTAAATCAAATCAGAATTTAACTTACCTCAGCAGCACAAGACAGGGTACTGTGTAGCAGCCCTCTTTTAATAAGTGTTATTTCACACCCACCCCTGGGATAATCATAGCTTTATAGGTACTTACACATCTTAAAAGACAGGAAGCGCTTTCAGGTGAAGCTCATTACCCAAATCAGTCATACACTAAGGACCTGAGATTAATTAAGCTTCAGGTGAACAAGGTATATTAAACATATTAGGTACAGTTTTATTGGTATAAATACCCATAGCAACCCCTAGTAAGTAAGAGCTTACAGATCTAGACACAAACTTAAACTAAGATGCAGACAGCAGTCCAGCAGCGGGATGGGGGCTTTCCATTCTTTTGCATTGAGTGTCACATGTATGATTTTCTCCCAGTTGGTGAGAGGTCTTACGTGTGCACTAGGTGCAAGGAGCTCTTTTCTCTCAGGGAACAAGTCCGTTCTCTAGAGGCTAAAGTAGCAGACTTGGAAAACATAAGACAGACAGAGAGGTACATAGACGAGACCTACAGGGATATAGTCCTGAAGTCCCACCTCCAGTCTGGCAGCACCCCTGTTGCCATGGAGGAGAGAGGTCACGTGACAGGATAGCATCACCCTGGTGTGGCAGGAAGTGATCCTGTAACTAGGACCTCTCCTCCAGGTGATGTAAAACCCTCTCGCACCGAGGAAGTTTCTACAGGGCCATGTGCCCATGAGGGAAGGGTTAGGACAGCCGTTATAGTTGGTGATTCGATCATTAGGCATGTAGATAGCTGGGTGGCTGGTGGACGTGAGGATCGCCTGGTAACATGACTGCCTGGTGCGAAGGTAGCGGACCTCACGCGCCACCTAGATAAGGTCTTAGATAGTGCTGGGGAGGAGTCTGCTGTCTTGGTACATGTCGGTACCAATGACATAGGAAAATGTGGTAGGGAGGTTCTGGAGGCAAAATTTAGGCTTTTAGGTAGGAAGTTGAAATCCAGAACTTCCAGCGTAGCATTCTCCGAAATGCTTCCTGTTCCACGCGCAGGACCCAAAAGGCAGGCAGAGCTCCGGAGTCTCAATGCGTGGATGAGACAATGGTGCAGAGATGAGGGTTTTGGATTTGTTAGGAACTGGGGAACATTCTGGGGAAAGGAGGGGCTCTTCCGAAGGGATGGGCTTCACCTTAACCGGGATGGAACCAGGCTGCTGGCATTAACCTTTAAAAAGGAGATAGAGCAGCTTTTAAACTAGATATTAGGGGAAAGCCGACAGTCGCCCAAGAGTGATGGTTCGGAAGAATGTATCCTTGAAGGATACTACCAAAAGCAGAGAGGTTCCACAAAAGAGTAAAGTAGCCCAAATGCCCTCAAGTATGGAGCAGACAGAGCTTAAAGATCCCAATTTACCCATGTCTAACAATAGCCAAATTAACATGAATAAAATACATTCTCTAAAATGCTTGTATGCAAATGCTAGAAGTCTAAAGAATAAGATGGGAGAGTTAGAATATATAGCACTAAATGAAAGGTTAGATATGATTGGAATATCAGAGACATGGTGGAAGGAGGACAACCAGTGGGACACTGTGATACCTGGGTACAAACTATATCTCAATGATAGAGCTGATCAAATTGGTGGAGGGGTTGCGCTCTATGTTAGAGAGGGCATTGACTCAGGAAGGATTAAAGTTTTGCAGGAAACAAAATCTGCTGTAGAATCTATATGGATTGAAATTCCATATAAAAGGGGGAAGGCAATGGCAGTGGGGGTGTACTATCAAGCACCTGGCCAGAATGACCAAATGGATGATGAAATGCTCAAAGAAATCAAGGAAGCTAACCAAAGTTACAGCGCAGTAATAATAATGGGTGATTTCAATTACCCCGGTATCGACTGGGTCAGTGTCACGTCAGGACATGCTAGGGAGATAAAGTTCCTAGATGAAATAAATGACTGCTTCTTGGAGCAGCTGGTTCATGAACCGACCAGAGGGGAAGCCATATTAGACCTAGTCCTTAGTGGAACACCAGATCTAGTGCAAGAGATAAGGGTGTTGGGGCCACTTGGCAATAGTGATCATAGCATGATCACCTATGATTTAATTAGTGGAGGAGGGATAGTAAGGAAATCCACAGTACTACCTTTTAACTTTCGAAAGGGAGACTATGATAAAATGAGGAAAACAGTTAAGAAAAAACTAAAAGGAGCCGTTGCGAAGGTTAAAGACGTACATCAAGCTTGGGTGTTGTTGAAAAATACTATCTTGGAAGCCCAGACCAGCTGTATTCCACGCTTTAAGAAAAGTGGAAGGAAGTCCAAAAAACTGCCAGCATGGTTTAAAGGTGAGGTCAGAGAGGCTGTTGTTGCCAAAAAAGCATCTTTCAGGAAATGGAAAAAAGAGCCAAACGACGAAACCTGGAAACGGCACAAGCACTGTCAAGTCAAATGCAAGGCATTGATAAGGCAGGCAAAGAGAGAATTTGAGAAGAAACTTGCTGCGGAAGCAAAAACGCGAAATAAAGACCTTTACAAGTACATTCGTAGCAAAAAACCTGTGAGAGAGTCAGTTGGTCCATTAGATGATAAAGGGGTTAAAGGAGCACTAAGAGGCGACAAGGCGATAGCGGAGAGACTGAATGAATTCTTTGCTTCAGTCTTTACTGAGGAAGATGTAGGGATGTTACCCATGACTGAAGTGGTATTTAAAGGTGCGGAAGAATTGAAGGAAATATCGATACATCAGGAAGATGTCTTACAACTATTAGATAAACTGAAGAGTAGCAAATCACCTGGGCCAGATGGTATACATCCAAGGGTGTTGAAAGAACTGAAATATGAGATTGCAGAACTGCTATCAGTAATCTGTGAACTATCATTAAAATCATCTCTAATACCTGAAGATTGGAGGATCGCCAATGTAACACCAATTTTTAAAAAGGATTTGAGGGGTGATCCGGGAAACTACAGACCGGTGAGCCTGACGTCAGTACCGGGAAAAATGGTGGAAACCATCATAAAGAATAAAATTACTCAGCATGTAGATAGTCACAACCTAATGGGAGACAGCCAACATGGCTTTAGACACGGAAGATCTTGTCTTACTAATCTGTTATGTTTTTTTGAAGGAGTGAATAAACAGGTGGACAAAGGTGAGTCGGTTGATATTGTGTATCTGGACTTTCAGAAAGCCTTTGACAAGGTCCCTCTTCAGAGACTTTTGGCAAAACTAAAGAGTCATGGGATAGGAGGCAATGTACTATTGTGGATCAGGAACTGGTTAAAAGATAGAAAGCAGAGGGTAGGGCTAAATGGCCAATTTTCCCAATGGAGAAAGGTGAATAGTGGTGTACCCCAGGGATCTGTGCTGGGTCCGCTGCTTTTTGACATATTCATAAATGACCTGGAAAGTGGAATAACGAGTGAGGTTATCAGATTTGCAGATGACACAAAACTATTTAAAGTTGTTAAAACCCAAGAGGATTGTGAAAAATTGCAAGAGGATCTTGATAAATTGGAAGACTGGGCATCAAAATGGCAGATGAAATTTAATGTGGACAAGTGCAAGGTTAGGCACCTAGGGAAGAACAACCCAAACTATGGTTACACGATGCAAGGTTCCACATTAGGAACCACCACCCAGGAAAAAGATTTAGGTGTCATTGTGGATACCATGTTAAAACCCTCGGCCCAGTGTGCAGCAAATAGAATCCTAGGTATGATAAGGAAAGGAATGGGAAATAAAACCAAAGATATTATAATGCCTCTATATCGTTCCATGGTGAGACCGCACCTTGAATATTGTGTGCAATTCTGGTCGCCGTATCTTAAAAAGGATATAGCGATTTTAGAAAAGGTACAGAGAAGAGCCACCAAAATGGTAAAGGGGATGGAAGGATACTCCTATGAAGAAAGGCTAAAAAGGTTAGGGCTCTTTAACCTGGAAAAGACGGCTGAGGGGAGATATGATAGAAGTCTATAAATTAATGAACGGAGTGGAACGGGTAAACGTAGATCGATTGTTTACCTTATCAGAATTTAGAAAGACTAGGGGACATGCAATGAAGCTACAGGGTAAACTATTTAAGACTAATAAAAGAAAATATTTTTTCACTCAACGTGTAATCAAACTCTGGAATTTGTTACCGGAGGATGTAGTAAAGGCTGTTAGTGTAGCTGGGTTTAAAAAAGGTTTGGACAAGTTCCTGGAGGAAAGATCCATAAACCATTATTAAGAAGTGACCAAAGATATCAATGCTTGACCCAGTACAAGCATTGTGGAACTTGTGTCTCTTGGGGAAACTGCTAGGTACATATGACCTAGATTGGCCACTGTTGGAAACAGAATACTGGGCTTGATGGACCTTGGTCTGACCCAGTATGGCATATCTTATGTTCTTATGTTATGTTCATCCATTTGTTTGTTCTGGCCAGGCAGCCAATAATGCATCCCACTGCCATAACCTTCCCCTTTTTAAATGGAATTTTGATCCATAGAGATTCTAGTGTATTTTGTTTCTTGTAAAACTTTAATCCTGTATAACTCAATGCCTTCTCTAATACAGAGTGCAACCCTTCCACCAATTTGATCTACTCTATCATTGTGATATAGCTTGTACTTAGGTATCACAGTGTCCCATTGGTTGTCCTCCTTCCACCAGAGATACCAGTCATATCTGTAAGACAGACCATGTATTCCATGGCTTTGTCCAATTGTGCCTAGTTTATTTTAAACTGCTTTGACTCTTAGAAAAGCGGTATAGAAAAAGTGTTAAATAAATAAATACAATATGAGGTGTAAAGAAAACTATTGAACAGAACATTGATTAAAAATAAGGAGACCCTATATATAAATGTAATCAGAGCCTGTTTGGTCTGTAGGGTTGTCCTGAATACAAAGGCCTCAAAGGCCACCTTTTCTACAAATACCTTATAGAACCCAATGGCGTCACCTAGAGCCCAATAACACCCACTGATACCAGCCCCAGATAAATCTAGGGTATATCAACAACTCACCAAGTGTGATATTCATTCCTATAGTGGCTGGTTTCCCTATGTATCTTCTGTGTATATGATCCCATGTAGTATGTTTTGTAAATAGTTACCCCGGTTATCCAAGTTATTTATACCCTGTTACCTGTAAACTCATACGTGTTAAATGTACTGAGCATTTTGTTCCATGTGAACCGCGCTGATGCTGAATAGTGCGGTATATAAGAGACTGTAAATAAATAAAATAAATAAAATAAATATTATAAATTAGTAATATTTTATAAAGGCAACATATGCACCTGTGTGTCTTTATAAAATAGTTTACCTAGTGGAGGAAATAATTCATATAGACTGCATTTTCAACTCTGTATGCCACATTTGCCTTTGAAAGACTATCCATACAATAAACAGCCATAAACGTCCAGCATAATCAAATATGCTATACAAAATAGATAATGAGCACAGCAAGCATGTAAATCTGTTCATTGCCTAGATTCACGGAGTTAAATTTAGCATGCAAAACTATATGTTTGTGAGGAAATTAGCTACACATAGAGGAAATGTAGCTAAGGTTTTGTGTAATAAATGTCATGATTTTGCATAAATTTACTGCAAAAAATTCCTGCAAAATATGACTTCCGTAATGTACAAATGGTCCAATATTGCAAAAGAAAAAACAAAACAGATCACTTATTACCAGTGCATTCCCATGGAGTCTTCAGATCACGCAAGTGGTGCTTCTTGATTCAGAAGAGAATGGCACTGCGAGGTACAAAAGGAAGCAGCACATGTTCGAGAGGCTGCACAAAGTTTTCTTCCAGTGTTTTTCAGCTGTCAGAACATGGCTGAGTTCTTGAAAGCTTGATATATACCAATTTAGCTGCCAGCAAATAATTGCATAAATTCTGAATTGCCAAACCGCCCCTTTCTTTGGGGGCTTGTAATATTGCTAAGCAGTGTTGGGTTTTTCTTGTACCAGATGACAGCAGACAGGGCTTTATTGAAACTGGGCCAGAGAGTCGTTTTGGAAAAACATGGAAACACAGAGAATAAGTAGGCTAGCTTAGGCAAGCTATTAATCTTGAGAGCTTTTTTTTTGCCTGACAAAAGACAGAGGAAATCTTTTCACAATTTAAAAAAAAGCATTTTTAGCCACTGATTTCCATAGGAAAGAGAAAGAAATGACTAATATTATTGAGGGAAATTCATGTGTGCATTGTATTGTGCATGATATTATATTGCAGGAGCAATTTTCAAAAGCTTGCCAGCTGATACAAGCGCTATGACTATCTTGACACATGGACTTTTCACAGTTCTTAAAGGGAAAGCCCTTTCCTTTGAAAACTTCCCGGACTGGGGAAAATATTCATCCACTCAGCTGCCACATAAATGTGAGTAGTTGATTTATCAGGTACAAACTGAGAGGAGCAGTTACTAACGTGCGTTGAGGGAATAACACACTTTTTGCCTGTTAAAGTGTGCTAAGAGGCAAAAACCATGCCTTATTTTACTGTAACACATAGGGGCATGTTTACTAAGGAACGCTATTTGCGCCGCGTTCCGTTATCGCGTGGTAAGGTACCTTACCGTGCGATAATGGAACGCGGCGCAAATAGCGTTCTTTAGTAAACATGCCCCATAGTATTTTGTGTGTTCCATTATAGTGAGATGCAAAACATGCAAATGCATGCAGAACATCTCATTAATATGCAAATGAAATAATAGCAGCTCAAAGCTGGCATTATTTATTTATTTGAAACATTTTTCTATACCGCCCCTTCCAGAGATCAGGGGCGGTTTACATTGAAACATAACTTTTACAAGGAACTAATTGTAAGGATTTGAACAATTACATGAAACTTGCAATTGGGTTGTAGTAACATTAATGACATTAGGCCATTAAAGATTAACTTTTTACATTAACTATATGCACATTCCCGTTAGGATCGTATGGTTGTTTGTTGTATGTGTTGCGTATGGCTTGTATTGAGTGGGATATCATGGGGCTAGTTTGTGTGGGCAGTTCTTGTATTTGAATATGTGGTGGGAATAAGGGGTCAATCCTGTTGTTCTGGGAGAGGTTTATAATGGACTTTGTTAGTCTTGAGGCATATATGAGTTTAATTTAGTTAGGGGGTGGGAGGGGAGATATGTGTTGTGGGTAGTAGTAGTGGGTGGGTTGTTTTCGAAGGGCTGGGAGTCATAGTATTCAATGAAAAGGTGTGGTTTTAGTTCACTGCGAAAAGCCTGAAGGTCCTTGATTGTTCTTACAGACTCTGTGAGAGAGTTCCAAAGTGTGGGGGCTGTATATGTGAAGGACCTCTTGTTCATGTTCTATTTTGTCTTCCTGATCGTGGGAGGAACTGTGAGTGTATTCTGGTTAATTCTTCGCCTTATTCTATTATCTGATTGGGGATGGATTAGGGCTGAGAGATAGGAAGGGGCTATTTCGTTAATTATCTTGAAAGTGGTCATTATGTTTTCGTTAATTATCTTGAAAGTGGTCATTATGTTTTTGTATTTTACCCTGCTAGCAATTGGAAGCCAATGGAGATCATAAAGAATGGGTGTGATGTGGTCTGATAGTCTTGTTTTAGCTATGATTCTGGCTGTGACGTTTTGGACCATTTTAAGAATAGTTCGATTCTTTTTGGGTGTTCCAATAAGTATGCTTTTGCAGTAATCGAAGAGGGGTGTGATTAGGGCTTGTACAACTGTTCTGAAGTCCGAGTGGTCGATGAGTGGTCTAATGTGTTGGATGATCTTTAACTTAAAAAATATAGTTCTGGATATATTTTTTAGGTGAGGAATCATGCTCAAGTGTTTTGTCTAGGATCACACCTAGGTATCTTACCTCTTGTTATAGGGATGGGATTGTTACATATATGAATTTTTTGTGGCAGGGTGAAGTTAGGATTTCTGGTTGTGATCAGGGCTTCTGTTTTTTTATATTTTATGCTCATGTTCATAGATTTTAGCCAGCTTTCTACTTCCTTTAGGCAAGAATCCAATTTGTCATAGGAGGGGTTTTGTGTGTCTTTTGGACTGTAGACCATGATGTCGTCTGCATATATGTGGTAGTAAAATTTGTGTTTTTTAAATAAGGAGCATATTGGTTGAATATATAAATTGAAGAGTAGGGCAGACAGCGCTGATCCTTGTGGGATTCCTTGTTGCTGGGGGAAGGTTGAGGAGTGGTGATGGTTTATTGTTACATATTGGGATCTGTTGGTAATATATGATGTGAGCCATTTGAGGGTTTGACCTTTTATGCCTATGCGATTGAGTCTGGCAATTAGAGTGTAGTGGTTTACATTGTCAAAGGCAGCTGTGATGTCTAGAAATATAAGTATAAATGCTTTCTTAGCATTATCCAACCCCATATGAGTATATCAAATAGTGCTAATAGTAGCATTTCCACCCCATGGAGGGAGCAGAATCCATACTGATATTCGTCTACCAGGGCAGGAGAGTCAATGAAATCTTGAAGCTGTCGCTGTGAGGATTTTTCAATGACTTTAGCTACAAATGGTATGCTGGCTAAAGGCCTGTAGGAGGAGGGTTCCTCTTTGTTTAAGTTATTGTTCTTTAGTATAGGGCGTATTGTGGATAGTTTGAGTGAGTTTGGCATTATGCCTTGTTGTAGTTGACTATGTTTAGAAGGGTGGGGGCTATTTCTGTTTTTGTTGCTTTGATCCACTCTATTGGGCAGGGATCTAAGGGGGAAGTGGTGTTATTAATATTTGTGATTAAGTTATTATTTATCTATGGTCTAAGCTGTGGAAAGAGTGCCAGCTATTGCTAGTGAGTGAGGGTGTTGTCTGTGATGGAGGGCATAAGGGATCATTGTATTTTAGTTTGCTGGCATAATAATCCACTAGTTTTTGGGGTTGAATATTTATTTTGGTGGAATCTTCTAGCGGTGATTTGGTTATTCACTTGACCAATTTGAAGAGTTTTCTTGGCCGGTTTATGGCTTTGTTGAGGGTTTTTGTGTGATATGCTCCTTTTGCATTGTTTATTGCCTCTTTGTAGTTATTTAGTGTTGATACATAGAGAGAGTTATGTTTTCTATGGTCTTTTTGGACCTCCATGTGTGTTCAATTTTCCTAAAGTTTCTTTTCACTTTGGTTAGTTCCTCTGTGTACCATTTCTCTGAGTGTTTTCGTAGGAGATTTAATATTTTGGTTGTTGGTTTTGCTGCTGTGGTAATTATCATATTCCAATTTATTAGTAATTTGTTGAGGTCATTTGAGGTGGAGTCTAATTGGGGTATGGTAGTGCTTATGAAAGTTTCCCTGTCAAATGGTTTGAGTCTCGGTTTTGGGTGTGTGTTGGTTGGTGTGTGGGGTGTGAGGGGTGATAGTGGTAAGGAATATGTGAATCGGATTAGAGAGTGGTCTGACCATAGAATCTGTGAGATTTGCGGGTGAGTGTGGGTTGGGTTTTTATTGGATTGTTTTGGGATGAAAACCAGGTCTTTTTTTTTTTTTAAACTTTTATTTTCATTTTGCAACAAACAAAAGAAACAACACACCAAAAGAGACAAAACAAGTATACAATAAGGAAAAGTAAACCCATTACCCCCCACCCCAATGCTTCTTCTCTACCCGATTATATCAGCATGTGAGCGCTTCCTATTAACAGTGATTATACATCAAACGATCAAAAGAGTATCTACAATACAGCATGATCATGAGACAGAGATATATACAAAGTTAGACAGGCAGATGAGAGCATTTAGCAAAATGTAAATAGTCATTGAGCATCTTCCATTGAGACCAATGAGAAGGAGTCTGAACGGAGGAAGCGAACAGACGAGGTATTTGTTCATATTTACTGTAAAGACAGGCATGATTCCACCATTCATTGGGGCTCAGATGGGAGCTAATTTTCCAGTATTACTTAATTAGGGAAATAGCAATGCCAAGCATAAAGTTCGAAAGGAGATAAGCCATTTTTGGGAGAGAGGGGATCCCCGCAACTGGGCGAAGTCCCACTATCCTCCAAGAAAGGGACTCCTGAGAGTGCGAGATAGACTAAATACGACCCCAGACCCGACGCCAGTAATACTGTAGTGCGGGATATTCATGCATAACATGAGGCAATGAACCAATGGCCGCAGGACGTGTCCAGCAACCATTGCCCTGAGTAGTGTTCCATTTGTCTAATCTGTGAAGAGTGTGAAAACACCGGTGGGCTAGAAAGAAGAGGGTCTGAGTGAGTGAGGCGGGTCGGGAACCCGTGTCCCTCCACTCCAGATAAGGCTCCATTGCTCCGAAGTCAAAGTCACCTGCGATTCTCTCTCCCATACTTTCTGCACTATAGAGGTATCTCTAGTGATAGCATTCCATAAGGTTTAGTAAAATTGGATGTTACACCCGGTGAACTACCGAGAGATCGGAAAGTCTCCAATCAACCTTATGTAGAGAATGCCGATAGCGGGAGTACGCTAGGGCTCCGAATGCAATGCTGAAGTTGCACAGACCAGAGTCGGGAGTCTAAAGATTGCATGAGAGTATTAAAGGCACCTAAAGTGTCTAAAAGCATTGGTGGATAGTGGGAGTCTGAGGGGAGAGTCATACCAGGGAGAAAGGTAAAAGGAATCAGTTAGCAAAGGCCCGCTTCTATATCTAGCCACACAGGTCTACTCGGTATTGGATCTTCCAACCAACGAGCACCTTGTTTGAGAAGAAAAGAATGAGGGAACACTTGAGTAAAATCGCCACCAAGTATTAATGGAGCATTGGCAGAGGCCGAGGCCAACTGCGCAATACTTGCATAATAAGCAGGGTTGTCCACATTCGGGGCATAATGCAAATATACGTGAATTCACTATCTCCAACCTCAAGGCGTACACGGGCCCATCTACCCTCCTTGTCAGCGCTAATATCAGGTACAGTAGCGTGCAAAGATTTCTTAACCAGAATGGCCATCCCGTACCATTTGGAAACGGTGGGAGAATAGGCAGCTACCATATGAAGCCTAGCATTGAGGTTCAGTGTTTCAGCAGAGTTTAAATGCGTTGCCTGAAGAAACACCAAATCAACATGCTCATGGCTAAGATAGCTAAGGATTTTCTTTCCTTTGAGTGGACCATTAATGCCTTTGACGATAAATAATAAGATTTTACATAAGGCCATTCAGAAGAGTTAAAGATTCTGAGCATGATAGCACACATAATTTCACTATGTCCCTCAAACTGACTGTATCTGGCTGTACACATGACATAGGAAAAATAAGCTAATATAATACAATGAAGCGCCCCACATTAACAAAGAAAACCGCAGTACGGTAGAGGAGAAGCAAAACCCCAAAATTACTGGCGACCATGTGTCTGCGGGGAGAAACCCCAGAGAAGGCCGAAATTGAAAAAACACATAACCTGTAGGACTGTGCGTGCTCCGAGTCCGACCGAGGCACACATCATGAAGGGATAGGAGACCAAAAAAACAAAAGTCATACAGAGAAAGAAAGAAAGTCCAGGCTATTTCTGTGCTTGGCTATGACCGCCGCATCGGGCCCTTCAAAATGGCGGATAGAGCCGGCAGAGAAGAGTCCAAGATTTGGGATTAGCGCATCTGCTCTGCTTCTTTGGAGTCCAAAAAGGTTGATAGTAGATCAGGATCCTCGAACGTCCTGGTCTGGTTGTGGAGAGTCACTCGGAGCTTCGCTGGATACAACAGGCCAAAGCGAGCCTGTAGCTGTTGAAGTCGAGGGCGAAAAGCAAGGAGTTTCTTCCGACGGTCAACGGTAGGCTTTGCCAAATCAGGAAAGAAGGAGACCTTACGACCTTCAAATTCCAAATGATGATTCGCTCGGGCAGCATGTAAAATTTGTTCCACTTGTTGATATCGTAGCAAGCTAAAGATAATAGGCCGGGGGGTCGTGCGGTTGAGCGCCATGTGGGCAAGAACACGGTGTGCTCGATCGATTTCCAGTTCTCTGTGAAAAGTGATCTTCAGCAAGGAGGGAAGAGTTTTAAGCAAGAATTCTCTTATATCTCCTGCTTCCACCCCCTCCGGCATTCCGAGGAGCCTCACATTGTTGCGACGGGCTCGATTATTGCTATCTTCCAACTCCTTTTGAAGATTCTGTATCTGGCGCTCAGCCTTGTCCAGTTTGCCCAAGCGCACCTCGTGCGAGTCGAGGACCCCCGCCATATTGTCCTGCCGTAATGAAAGACCTTCAAGTCGGTCCTGAAGCACTCCAAAGGCTTCTCGCATGGCTCGAAGCGCTTCTCCATTGGACTGCACCAATTCCTTCACGCCGCGTATTTCTTCCAAAATCTCCAAGTGCATTGCGGGGTTTTCACGAAAGGGAACCATCTTCTGTGGGGAGGACACCTCTGTTTTGGAGCGTTTTCCGTGAGAAGAAGAAGGAGACCCGAAGTCCAAACGCGCTGGTTTATGGGCCGCCATCCCCCCGAGGTGCCCCGGTCAGCTCGGAGCGAAATAGTAAATTTGTATAGGTATTAAGTCAGGATTCTAAGTAGGCCTCTCGGGAGCTTCAACGCAAAGCGTCCTACCCGCTGGACATCAGGCTCCGCCCCCCATGAAAACCAGGTCTAATATATTTCCCTTGCTGTGTGTAGGTTGTTGAATTAATTTTTGGAAGCCCATCTCGCCCCTTGCTTCTAGGAATGTATTTGTTTGGGTGTGGGGTAGGGATGATAGATTGAAATCACCTAGAATTATGTATGTCTTCATTAATGTAGAAGAGCAGGCAGATTCTAGGATTGTAGTAATGTTTTGGTGGTTGGGAGTGGGTGGTCTGTACAGGAGGCATACTGCTATTTTTCTGTTTTCAACTTTAAGGAGGTCTACCCATAGTTGCTGCAGATGGAGGTGGAGAGTCTTAGGTCTTCTTTGGTGATAGCAAGTACTCTGCCACCTCTTTTATGGTCTCTGGTGCAGTTGAAGAGGCTATATCCCTGAACGTTTAGTTGGTTGATGAGGATGTTGTCGGTGTCAGTAAGCCATGTCTCTGTGATATATAGGATGTTTGGTTTTTCGGCCTATGATGAGATCGCGGATGAGTGGGATTTTGTTTCTTATGGATCTCGCATTAATTAGGATGAAACTTAGTGGTGTATTTGCCAGTGCGCCATTTAGAGGTGTGTTTGGTAAGGTATTTATGTATATTAGTCTGTGGTTCGGTCTGTGGAGGTTTGGGATATGATCTTTTGGGGGTTGGGTGTACAATGTGAGGTAATGGTTTTGTCTTGGATGGTAGTTTAGGGTGGGGATGAGGACTTGTTTGTGGAAGTCTTCTGTGTGGGAGAGTGCCTTGAGTAGTCTGGCAGAAATGAGTATGAAGATTGGGAAGTGTATCATTATTGTTTTAGGCTCCATTGTGGTCTGAGTTTGATTTGCAGAGTGGAGGAAGAGTCAATAATCTAGGCCTGGGGGTTCAGAAAATATCTTTTTGTGGGTCAGTGGTTAGGTATTCTAAAGTGCTATCGATTTTGAGCAGCTGATAGGGTAGTTGTATATTATGTATTATGAAAAAAGCAGTGGATCATAACATAGTAGCACATGTTGTATATTACATATTGATTTGAAAGATACAATTTTCCTTATGTTATTCCTGGTACAAGGCAGTTTTATATAATGTTATGCTATAGTTAGATGATACCAGATGTGGTGGGATGAATAAATTCCATGATAATATGAAAATGACTTATGGTTTGGTGTTTACATGATATGGGAGAGTAGATATTCAGTTTCTTCCCGCCTCCATTCCCTGCCTAAGGGCCACTCATCCAGGAATATCGGGCTGCTAACACATGGCCCAGTGCTCCTGGCTGTTCTCTTTAAAGGAGCATCAGTTAAAAAAAACCCATGTAGTCCAGGAGTCACTAATTCCCTCCCCTGCCTCCTGAGGATATCCCCACCCTCCACAAGGGCCCCCTAGTCCCCCACACAAACCACTCTTTGAAAATAACGCTCATTTCCTGTACAACCCATACAACCCTCACCCAATTACCCCCACCCCACAACGTCTCCCCCAGGGTTACATTTAAGTGTCCCTGGTAGACTAGTGATGCCGGGGAAGGAGAAATCCCCATTCTTTCCTGCCCTTGCCAGTGCTGGGTTCAGAATGGTGCCGGTAACCTCTAGCAGTAGACCTGCATTGCTACTGCTAGGAGTCAAGCTGCCATCTACAGTAAGGGGGAGGGGGGTCATTGCTAGATCTTAGCACCATATCAGGCACATATCATTCTAGCTGAGATCATAATTATATGGCTCAATTCTCTCTATAGGGGGGGGGGGCAGAATCTTTTGGGAGGGGGTCTATGTATGGGTTGAGGAATCCTTGGAAGGAGTGGGGGAGTCCTTAGAGGAGGAGGTAATCTTTGCTGGGAAGAAGGAGGAGGGAGGAAGAGAGAAACCTAGCTTGCAGGTTATTTTAAAAAAGTGCTGGCCCTTTAAGAAAGGCTCCCCAGGAGCATTGGGTCATGCATTAGCGGTCCAGTGCTGATAGAAAGCAGAATAAGAGTGGTTACTCACCTGTAACAGGTGTTCTCCAGGAGCAGCAGGAATCAGTCCTCACTTATGGGTGACGTCGGTGCCGACGGAGCCCTCGCGGAGCAATTTCCCCCAGCTTTCGAAGAAAGCCTTTGGGATTGCAGCGCGCATGCGCGGTCCTCTTCCCGCCCAAGGATGCCATCTTGCTCAGTCGAATGACATAGTGGAAGACAGCAACCATAAGAATGACTGCAACTCCAGGGGAGGAGGGAGGGTAGTGAGGACTGATTCCTGCTGCTCCTGGAGAACACCTGTTACAGGTGAGTAACCACTCTTTCTCCAGGACCAAGCAGGAAGTCAGTCCTCACTTATGGGACTCCCTAGCTTAAGGCTACCGGAGACCTCAAGCTGGAAAAGAGAGCTCCCTCCAGCTCAACCGCACAGAAGGAAGGAATCTTCTCTGAATACGAATCCGGCCGGTAGCCAACATCGGGGCCGGCGGGTAGGAGTTGCCTAAACCTCAAAGAGATTGTGGAGGACTACCTGTCCGAAAGTACTATCCCTGCGGGACTCCCTCTCCAGGCAGTAATGAGCCGCAAAAGTCTGGCTAGAAGACCAAGTAGCGGCCCGGCAGATGTCTGCCAACGGAACAGAGCGGAGGTGTGCGACAGACGCCGCCTTCGCCCGGACACGGTGCGCCGTGACTCGACTCTCCAAAGAGAGGCCGGCTGCCCCATACGCCCAGGCGATGCAGTCAGCTACCCAGATGGACAGAGTACGCTTCGATACAGATAACCCCAACCGATTGGGGTCAAAGGAAACGAAAAGCTGGGCAGCTTTCCTATGCTCACGCGTACGGTCAAGGTAGAAGGACAAGGCTCTTCGACAGTCCAGGGTATACAGAACAGTCTCAGCTCTGCTGGTATGTGGCCTGGGAAAGAAGGTCGGAAGAACCACCTCTTGATTGATGTGGAAAGAGGAAACCACCTTAGGAAGAAACTTAGGGTGAGTCCGTAAGACAACCCTATTCCTGTAGAACCTAGTGTAAGGGGGCTCCGACACTAGGGCCTGTAGTTCACTAACGCGCCTAGCGGAGGTGAGGGCTACCAAGAAGAGAGCTTTCCATGAGAGGAAGCGGAGGGGGCAGGTAGCCATGGGTTCCAAAGGTGGGCAAGTGAGCCTTTGTAAAACCACATTGAGGTCCCAGTCAGGAGCCGGAGGGCGCAACGGGGGCTTAAGCAGAAGCAGGCCCCTGAGGAAACGCGCCACCAAGGGATGCGAGGAAAAGGGCTGGCCCTCCACCGGCGAATGATGTGCAGAAAGAGCACTGAGGTGGACTCTGACAGAGTTGGACTTGAGGCCTAGATCAGAGAGGTGCAGCAAGTATTGTAGTACCACAGACACTAGGCAGGCGAATGGGTCCTCAGAACGCTGAGAACACCAGACGGAGAAGCGACGCCATTTGAGTGCGTAAGACTTCCGGGTAGAAGGTCGCCGAGATGCCAGGACGACAGCTTCCACCTCTGGGGGGAGCGAGAGCAGGGCCAGGACTACCCTCTCAGCAGCCAGGCCATCAGGTGAAGGGCCCGGAGGTTGGGGTGCAGGAGAATACCCTGATCTTGGGTCAGAAGATCGGGCTGAAACCCCAGAGGGAGAGGGGTGTCCACCGCTAACTGCAGGAGCAGAGGAAACCAGGGTTGCCTCGGCCATCGGGGCGCTATCAGGATCACGTAGGCCCCGTCCTGGGCAACCTTGAATAGCGTCCGGGACACCAGCGGCATGGGAGGAAAGGCATACGGTAGGCCTGTGGACCACGAAATGAGGAAAGCATCCGGGGCCACTCTGAGGGGATGCGGATGCCAAGAGCAGAACCGGGGGAGCTGCCGGTTCAGGGGACTGGCAAAGAGGTCCACGGTGGGGGAGCCCCACCGGCGGAAGATTTGCTGGGCAACACCGGGGTTCAACCTCCACTCGTGGGGCTGCAAGACCCGGCTCAGCCTGTCGGCCAGGCAATTCTCCTGCCCGGGCAGGTAAACAGCCTTGAGGAGGATGTTGTGGTCGACTGCCCAGGAGCACAGTCGCCGGGCCTCCTGACAGAGCAGGAGGGAGCCCGTGCCCCCCTGTTTGTTCACGTAGAACATGGCCACCTGATTGTCCATCTGCACCAGTACGGACTGGCGAGAGGTGAGGTGAGAGAAGGTCCGCAGAGCTAGGCGGATCGCCCGCAGCTCCAGGAAGTTGATTTGTTGAGCCGCCTCCCAAGGAGTCCAAAGGCCTTGAGTGCGCGCTCCCTGGCAATGCGTTCCCCATCCCAAGAGAGAGGCATCGGTCGTCAGCACCTGGGAAGGTGCGGGAGACTGAAAGGGCATACCCCGTACCAGGTTGGGCAGGTGGAGCCGCCACTGCAGAGAGGAGACTAGGCGGTCGGAGATCTGTAGAAGGTCCGCCAGACCTCCTGTGGCCTGATGCCATTGAGTGCGGAGACACCACTGGACAGGCCTCATATGCAGTCAGGCGTTCGGCGTGACATGGACCATGGAGGCCATATGACCGAGCAGCTGCAGAAACCTTCGGGCTGGAACCGGAGACGCACTGTGGAACCTGCCGGCCAAAGCCATGAGCCTGTCGGCTCGCTCCCGAGGCAAGAAGGCACGAGCTCTCAGAGTGTCGAGCCAAGCTCCTATGAACTCGAGATCCTGAGAGGGGTGCAACGTGGACTTCCCGACGTTTATGACGAAGCCCAAGTGCTGAAGCAGAGCCACCGTACGCTGCGTGGCCTGAGCGACCTCTGGGGCCGACTGCTCCCGGACGAGCCAGTCGTCCAGGTAAGGAAAGACGAATAGGCCCTGAAGCCTCAGGAAGGCCGCGACCACCGCCAGGCATTTTGTGAACACCCTGGGGGCGGAGCACAAGCCGAAGGGCAGCACGCAGTACTGATAGTGTTTCCCGGCCACTACAAATCTGAGATATTGTCGGTGGTCCGGATGAATCAGGATGTGAGTATAGGCATCCTTTAGATCCAAGGAGCGTAGCCAATCTCCCTGCTGGAGGTAGGGCAGCAAGATTCCAAGGGTAAGCATCCTGAACTTTTCCCGCTTCAGGAACATGTTGAGGTTGCGCAAGTCCAGAATGGGTCTGAGGCCTCCCGTCCTCTTTGGGACCAGGAAGTATCTGGAGTAGAACCCCTGACCCCACTGAGGTTGGGGCACTGGTTCCACAGCCTGCTCCTCCACTAGACCCTGCAGCTCCTGAAGGAGTAAGTCTCTGTGCAGAGGGGGCCTCGGAGGCTCTCCCAGGAAGTAGGGGGGAGGCACCTGGTGAAAATGCAAGAGGTAGCCCCTTTGAACCACCTGCAGCACCCAGGAATCGGATGTTATGGCTGACCACCTGTGAGCAAAGTGGATCAGCCTGCCCCCCGTGCTGAGCGACGGGTGCGGAGGGGGAAAGGCTATGCTGGCATAGTCAAAACCCCCCACCCTGCGTGGCAGGGGGCTGTGTAGCGGGCTTGGGGGCCCGCGGCCTACGGGGGCCATTCCCCTGACCCTTAGTCTGTGGGCCCTGAGTGGAAGCCGCCGGTACTTGGTATTGAAGGCGGGATTGCTTATAGGCAAGCACCTTCCTCGGGTAAAAAGGCTTCTTCCCCGGACCCTTCCTCTTCTGCGGGGGAGCGGAGGTCTTTCGGGACAGTCGAGTCCGAGTGAGAGTCTCGGACTCGAGCTCCGCAGCCTTATCGGACATGGGCTTGCCGAAAAGGTTGTCACCTCGGCAGGGGACATCGACTAACTTGTCCTGTACCCATGGCTCGAGGTCGGATGACTGGAGCCAGGCCTGTCGGCGGGCACCGATGCCGGCTCCGGCTACTCGGGCCGACGCCTCAAAGCCGTCGTAGGCCGCCCGAGAAAGGAACTTCGAGCACTCTCGAATACTATCAGACAAGGCCAGGAACCTCTGCAAAGGTTCGTTGGAGAGATCAGCCGAGAACCCGGCGAGCTCTTTCGCCAGGTCTCGGAGGAACATGCCCATATACAGCTGGTATGTCTGGACTCTGCAGGCAAGCATGGAACCCTGGAAGCACTTCCTACCGAGGGCATCCAGGTTACGGGCCTCCTTACCCGGGGGCACCGAGGAGTGCATCTTTTGACTCTTAAGCCGATGCATTGCCGATTCCACAACCATGGAGTGGTGTGGCAGTTGCACCTTCTGGAACCCGGGGCTCTTGCGGACTCGATAAATCAAATCGATCCACTTGCTTAACACCGGTGTCGAGGCCGGGCTTTCCCACATGCGGAAGAGCAGCCGCTCCAGCATCGGAGGGACCGGCACAGTAAAGGCCTCCTTCGGGGGAGAGTCGTACTGGAGTGCCTCGAGCTCTTCCGTGCGAGGCTCCTCCTCTGGATCCGCGGGGAAAGCCAAAGCCTTGGCCATATCCCGCACAAAATCAGAGAAGCACGTATCCTCTGGAGGGGATCGCCTTCGAGGCTCCGACTCGGGCGAGTCGGAGGGGACGCACCGGGTCTGAAAAGAGCCAGGCGACTCGTCCCCTTCCGTGTCCCCTTCCGTGTCCCAGTCCGACGCCTCCGTGGAGGAATCGAGGGGCTCCGTGCGGGCGAGGGTTCGTCCCGACGCCGACGCCGGCGTCGACAACCTCGGTCCCGAACAGGAGGCCGAGGGAGACCTCGACCGAGGATCGACTCGAGCATGCATCGACTCGAGGATCGACTCGGCCGCCGGGGTCGACTTGGGCGTCGACGTCCCGGTGGTCTGGGCAGATGCACTGGTGATGCCGGTCATCCAAACCCGCTGCTGGTCCAAGAAGGCAGAGATACTGCGCTCCAAGGATGTCAATCTGAGGTCAAGCCCAGAAGACCCGGCAGCCACCGACGACGGTTCTGTAGGGGAGTCCAGGAGGACAATAGTACTCACGTGCGGCTCCACCTCAAGTCGAGGAAGTTTAGAAGGCCTCTCCGCCTCCGAGGACTCGGGGCGGCTTGCGGGGCTATGCGACCCGGCCCGCGAGGGACCAGTTGCGTCCTCCGATGACGCCTGCGCGAGTTTCCTCTGCCGACGATGCTCCCTGCCAGGGGACCCCCGCTCAGAGGAACTCCGATGGAGCTCGTGGCCGGAGTCACGAGACGTCGAAGCCTCCGACGAGGTCCGGGCCGGACCGGACTCGGGGTCAGAGAAGATTCGGTCCTTTTGCGATTGCCGACTCCTCAGCGACTTGGAGGACATCTTGCCACACGGACCACAGCTCCCAGAGTCATGGTTGGGTCCGAGGCAAGGGAGGCAGAAATTATGCATGTCTGTAAGAGACATTAATTTAGAACAATGATCACATTTTTTGAACCCGCTGGCAGCCATCGGGGGAAAAAGGGCCCCTGCGAGGTCGAGAGACCGAGCCGCCAGGGGTGGAAAATAAGTGGCGGGAACGCCAGTTAAAAATTGAAAACAAAAAAGAATTGTGAATGGACTCGATAAGGAAAAATCGAGACCGGGCAGGAAAAGGACACGCGAACCGAGAAAACAACAAAGAATTAATCAACTTTTTCAGCGGTGGTAACAAACTACGTCTGTAGGGCTCCGCGGAAAAAAGAAGACTGAGCAAGATGGCATCCTTGGGCGGGAAGAGGACCGCGCATGCGCACTGCAATCCCAAAGGTTTTCTTTGAAAGCTGGGGAAATTGCTCTGCGAGGGCTCCGTCGGCGCCGACGTCACCCATAAGTGAGGACTGACTTCCTGCTTGGTCCTGGAGAAACTCAGCTTGTGAGCTTGACTGCAAGCTGCGTTATTCCTTTATAATGGGATTTACTAACCTGCGATATTGAGTTACTGCAGATTAGTGATTCCCATGGTAAATTAAGCTGCAGTAAAATGTGAAATTTTACCACAGTTTAGTAACTAGCCCCCTTAGATTTGCAAGCCTTCCAGCAACAAGAAAATACCTACTGCACCTGAATTTAACTCACCTTGAACTACTACTGAGACATTAGCTAATAGAATATGCATTACTCTACCACAAATACCTCCATGCAACAAAAATATAGGCCCCTATTTAGTAGCTGTATTAGAGGTTTAACCCAAGTTTTTACATATGTTAATAGTTATTGTGGAGTTTTCTAAAACAGTTAATGAAGCACATTAATATTTAGTGCAGAAATCTATATTAGTGGGCAGGGAAAAGGGGAAGAGTGTGCCTTGCAGTTAACTCTCTCCTCTTAGTTCCTTCTGGATCCATTGCAATCTGGCTTTTTTTCCTCTACATTCTACTGAGACAGCTCCTGCCAAAGTCTCCAATGACTTAATCCTTGCGAAATCCAAGGATCTTTACTTGATCCTCATCCTTCTGGACCTTTCTGCTGCTTTTGATGCTGTTGATCACCATCTCTTCGATACCTGTCCTCATTTGAATTTATGAGTTCTGTCCTAGTTTTCCTCCTATCGCTCCCTTCGTACTTTTAGTGTATGTTCTGATGGATCCTCCTCTACTGCTATCCTGCTTTCAGTTGGTGTACCCCAGAACTCTGTCTTGGGATATCTCCTTTTCTCTCTACACTCAGTCCTCTGGTGCACTCATCTCCTCCCATGGTTTTCAGTACCATCTCTGTGCTAGATCTACCTCTCTACACCTAAAATCTCTCCAGGAATCCAGGCCCAGATCTCTGCCTGCTTATCTGACATTAGAGAAACTTAGAGAAGCTAGCAAAGTAGTCAGGAAGGCAAAGATTCAAAAGGAGGAGGAAATAGCCAATGCAATAAAATGGGGGGATAAGACATTTTTCAGATATATTAGTGAGAAGAGGAAGGGCAAAAGTGGTATTGTCAGACTCAATGGTGCAGGGGAGGAATATGTAGAAGCTGATAAGGATAAAATGGAATTGCTTAACAAATATTTCTGTTCTGCGTTCACAGATGAAGAACCAGGAGCAGGACCTCAGAAAACACCCACAAACAGGAACAGAAGCGAGGGACATCTTGAACAATTTTCAGAAGACTGTGTTCGTGAGAAACTAGCTCAACTTAAAGTAGACAAAACGATGGGACCGGATGGGATACACCCGAGAATAGTGAGGGAACTTGGGGACGTTCTAGCAGCTCCACTGACTGACCTTTTCAATGCCTCGTTGGAGTCGGGAGTGGTGCCAAAGGACTGGAGAGAGGCTCATGTGATGCCTTTACACAAAAGCAGAAGTAAGGATGTGGTTGAAAACTACAGGCCGGTTAGTTTAACTTCTGTGGTGAGTAAATTATTGGAAACGCTGCTGAAAGAGAAAATAGTGAGGTTTCTGGAGTCCAGCGGATTACAGGATCCGAGGCAGCATGGATTCACCAGAGGCAGGTCTTGTCAGACAAATCTGATTGATTTCTTTGACTGGGTGACCAGGGAGTTGGACCAAGGGAGAGCCCTAGATGTGGTGTATTTAGATTTCAGTAAAGCCTTTGATGCTGTTCCTCACAGGCGACTTATAAACAAACTGAGCACCCTAGGGATGGACCCTAAAGTTACTGCTTGGGTTAGAAATTGGTTGGGTGGGAGGCGACAAAGAGTACAAGTAAATAGAGCTCACTCTGAGGAGAAGGATGTTACCAGAGGTGTGCCCCAGGGATCTGTCCTTGGTCCGATTCTTTTTCAAAAGAGTTCCCAATTATGTCTTAAATTGTAAATAGTTACCTGTTATCCAAGTTGCATTACCTGTTCAACTGTAAACACAAAGTATCATCGGAAATGTGTATTTTATTGTTCATTGTAAACCGCACTGATGCTGAATAGCGCGGTATAAAAGAGACTCTAATAAATAATAATAAATAATAACATCTTTGTTAGTGATATAGTGGAAGGGCTGTTGGGTAAGGTTTGCTTCTTTGCAGATGATACCAAAATCTGCAATAGAGTAGACACCCAGGAAGGTGTAGATAACATGAGGAGGGATCTAGCTAAGCTTGAAGAATGGTCTAGAATTTGGCAGTTGGGATTTAATGCTAAAAAATGTAAGGTCATGCATTTCGGCTGCAGCAATCCAAGGGAGCAATATAGTATAGGGGGTGAAGTACTTTTGTCCACTAAAGAAGAGCGGGACCGAGGCGTGGTTGTGTCTGATGATCTTAAAGTAGCTAAACAGGAGAAAAGGCAACGGCAAAAGCTAGAAGGATGCTTGGGTTCATACGGAGAGGAATGGCTAGCAGAAAAAAGGAGGTGATAATGCCTCTGCGACCTCATTTGGAATATAGTGTGCAATACTGGAGCCCACACCCTTCAAAAGGATGTGAACAGGATGGAGTCGGTGCAGAGGGTGGCTACTAAAATGATTAGTGGTCTTCATTATAAAGCATATGAGGACAGACTGAAGGATCTTAATATGTACACCTTAGAGGAAAGGCGGGATAGAGGTGATATGATTGAGATGTTTAACTACCTCTGTGGCATAAATGTTCAGGGAGAGAGCCTCTTTCAATTGAAAGCAAGTTCTGCTATGAGGGGACATGGGATGAGGGTGAAGGGAGATAGATTCAGGAGTGATATGCAGAAATATTTCTTTATGGAAAGAGTAGTGGATCTGTGGAATAGTCTCCCAGTGGAGGTGGTAGAGATGAGGACAGTAACTGAATTCAAAAAAGCATGGGACAAACACAGAGTATCTCTAAAGGTAAAAAAGGGACTGTTGTAGTTGTTAATATGGAAGGACAGACTAGATAGGCCATGTGGTCTTTTTCGGTCATCATATTTCTATGTTTCTATGTTTCTATTAGTACCTGGATGTCCAACTGCCATCTGAAATTAAACATAGCCAAAACTAAACTCCTTAACTTTCCCCCTAAGCCTACCTCCACTTTCTTCCTTTCTCTGTTTCTGTGGATAACAGTCTACTACTTCTTGTTTCATCAGTTTGGAACCTTGGGGTCATCTTTGACTTCTCCCTCTCCTTATTCACACACATTCAACAAATAGCAAAAACCTGTCGCTTCTTTCTCTAGAATATTGACAAAGTTTGTCCCTTCCTTTCTGAATACACTAGTAAGACCCTTATTCATTCTGTAGTCACCTCAGGCCCAGTATTGAGCTGGGTGAGCTAAGCGCTGCATCGGTGCATAGCCCTACCCACTTACCCTTAACCCCAGATATTCATGCTGCGCAGATGGCTTTGAATATCTGGTTTGGGTGCCCTGGGGAAACTATCACACAGTCTAACCTGGTAGCGGCGATATTGGACCGCTACCCAGTTAGCATCCATGGCTAAGACTAGGCGCGTCAAAAGCTGGCCTAGTTTTAGGCATGGAGTACTAAACGGGTGGCGGTCCAATATTGCCGCTACCCAGTTACATAGCAACATAGTAAATGACAGCAGATAAATACCAGTATGGTCCATCTAATCTGCCCAGCAAGGCGGTAAGCATAGGTGCACTTCCCGCTCCGTGCAGGTCACCTCTCCCCATGCCTTTGTTTAGTGGTATACCCACCGCTCATGTAGGTCACCCCTATTTGTTCAGATATAAGAGATAGTTAGGCTTATTTTGATTTTATCCTGTTGCTATAAAGGGATCCACTATGTCTGTCCCATGCCATTTTGAATTCTGTCACTGTGTTTGCCCCCACCATTTCCATCAGAAGGGCATTCCAAGCATCCACCACCCTTTCAGTGAAAAAGTATTTGCTGACATTGCCTTTCAGTTTACCCCCTTGCAGCTTCATGTTATGCCCTCTAGTTTTACAGCTTCCCTGTCTTTGGAAAAGGTTTGTTTGTCCATTAATACTCTTTAAGTATTTAAAGGTCTGAAACAAATCTCCCCTCTCCCTCTTCTCTTCCAGAGTGTACATATTTAGATCTTCAAGTCCCTTCTCATAAGTCTTCTGTTGCAGGCTCCAAATCATTTTCTCACCTTCCTCTGAGCTGCTTCCAGCCTTTTTATATCCTTTGTGAGATACAGTCTCCAAAACTGCACACAATATTCCAAATGAGGCCTCACCAGTGACTTGTACAGTGCCGTTAGTACCTCTACCTTTCTGCTGGTAATTCCTCTCTGTATGCAACCCAGAATCCTTCTGGCTTTTGCTACTGCCTTATCACACTGTTTTACCACCTTGAGATCCTCAGAAACAGTCACACCGAGGTCCTTCTCCTGGTCTGTGTACACCAACCTCTCAGCCCCTATCGCATACAGTTCCCTTCGCTTCCTGCTTCCCAAGTGCATGACACTGCTCTTCTTCACCAACGAAGCGGCCACTCAACTGCAACCTCTAGAGCATCTTGCTCTTCCAGGAGGGAGAAGAGCATTTCACCTGGACCGAAGCCTCCCCACAGAAAAGAGCACCACCTGGGCCGATGCCTCACTGCTCTACAGCCCTCCCAAGTAGAGACAAACTGCCTGCTCCGCCCACAGAAACAAAGCGGCCTTGTGCTGCCCTTGCGCCCCCATCAACAACAACCACAGATAAGCTACACCAACACCGACTCTAACCATTACTTATTGATTTCAGTCAGAATAATTGTTATTTCACTGTCTGCTAATAACTCATTTTGTTTAGTGAGTCGTGATCAACACTTCTGCTTACTTTGTCTTATAATATTTTAATATCATTGTATACTACACTAATTGCCATTGGTATATACCATAATATACTTATTCTACTTGATACATTGAATATATACACTACTTGCTACATTGAATATTTACTATTTGTTACTATTTGTTACTTTGAATCTCCTTTACTCAATAGCCTCAGAACCTCTCCTACTAACTAACAATGGAACTTAGAAGATTGTTAACAATCACTCTAAACATTCTAATGGGTACACTAGTATTCTTATTTATCAACACCCCCCCCATTCTTTCCCTAACCCCAGCTATAATTAATCCTACATTGACACACATTCACATCATCCCTTACAGGCCCAGGCATGATACCCAAAAATATGATTTCAGACATCCATCAATAAGGAATCCACACACTCACCAGCGCACTCATATTTGAAGGTTGATCCATTTGAATCCAACTCTAATTGACTACCCCAAACAAAACAGTACCCAGCCAACACAACTAAAATGCATACTCATCAATGCTAGGTCAATTAGAAATAAAATCCCGATTCAAATTGACTTCATTCTTGACGAAGAACCTCATCTCCTTTGCATAACGGAAACCTGGCTAAACGAATCTGTTGCAGTTCTTCTTAATCAACTAAGAATGCATGACTATACTATTCTCAGCTGTAATAGGGACAGAAAAAGAGGTGGAGGTGTACTTATAATAGCTAAAGCTAACCTCAATCTCTCATCCACGTTACTTGATAAGCATGATGGAATAGACATCCTCAAAATAGAAAGTCACACCATGGCTATATGCCTTATATACAGACCACCAACAAATGATATGCAGACCTTAGACACTATCCTCGAGGTTGCATGTAACTCTTCCTTGAGGAAACCTTATGTTATCTTAGGAGATCTTAACCTTGCTTCCCTATCAAACATTCAGGAAAAATCCTTCCTTGAAGCAATGGAGGAAATGGGTTTTAGACAAATAATTACCCACCCTACGCACTGCAAAGGTAACATTCTAGATCTACTATTCCTCCCTTCACACTATACACAATTACCACAATTTATTCCACCTACTATGACTCAGGTCCCATGGTCCGATCATTTCTTGATACATTTCTCTCTCCCTTTCCAACACATTATTTCAGCACATACCAATAATAAACCCATAGAACAAAGATTCCGCCAGTTTAGCAAGGAAAACTTTATTGAATCACTCCTTACAAAACTAGACAATGACTTAAACAATCTCAATGATCTAGTATCAACTTGGAACTCTGTTATAGGGGCGGAAGCTAAATATTTGCCGTCAAACAAAAGACTAAGAAAAAACTCATCTGAAAAATGGTTCACTTCAGAACTTGCTACACTAAAGAAAGATCTCAGGAAATTGGAAGCTAAATGGTACAAATCAAAAACACCTGAACTCAGAGCACAATACTTCACAAACCTCAAAGCATATAAGGAAGCTATAAATACCACTAACAGGCATGTTTACTAAAGTCCGTTGCTGTGCGGGTCCCCGTTAGTGTGCTGGTGCCATATAAGGAGTGGGCAGGCCAGGCAGAAGAAGGAAAAAAACGGACCGTAGGTTTGTGAGTCGCGCTAATGTGCGGGTCCCACATTAGCGCGTGAGAAGGCTAAGTGGGGCGCTGCTGCACAACCAAACAACAAAGCCGTAGTACAACGGTGAAGACATTGACCTATGGTGCAGGGTCCAGTGGTTCAAACCCCCATTGCACCCAACAAAAAGACCAGCTGAGGCATCAAATTTTATGGGCAAAAGTGGTGTAGGAGGCATATTGATTATGGGCGGCAGAAGGCGGTGCACCTATTTTTTTAAACGGCATGAGACGGCGCACTGTTTATTGTGGGCGGCAGAGGGCGGCGCGCTGTTAAGGTTGGGCGGCAGAGGGCGGCGCACTGATAAAATTGGTCAACAGAAGGCAGCGAGCCGGTGGGCAGAAGGCGGCGCGCTGATGTGTGAGGGGGCAGCCCAATAGTGGGAGGGATAAGTGGCGCGCTGATGTGCAAATAGCAGGAATGGAGCCATAGGACAATGGTTAAGACACTGACCACCCATGCAGGCATCATGGGTTCAATTCCCCCCAGTGCCCATTGAAGACAGCTGGCTGAGGCAGTATTTTAAGGGGCATGCCCATGTTGGGCGCTGTTAATGTTACGCACCAGAAGGCGGCGCGCTGTTAATTGTAATTTTGTGCGCCACAAGACGGCGCGCCAATGGCTACAAGGCTGCGCGCTGCTGCTGAAACACAGGAACAGAGCCACAGCACAATGGTGAAGACACTGAGCAATGGTGCAGGGGCCATGTGTTCAATCCCTCACAAAGCCCAGAGAAAAAGGCTAGCTGAGGCAGTATGTTTTATGTTGGGGAGAGCTGTAGGAGGCTCTATAATTTTAGTTTTATGATAACTACTAGCAAACGCACTCTCACAGCATATTAATATAGGGCCGCCCATAAGGCACATGTTACAGTGCACCGTCTGCCAAGGCACCCTAGAATGTCCCCTATAGGGCAGCATGTATGTTGCGACACAGGATAATGTATGGTGCACCCTATATGGATGGCAACCATACAGTGCCCTATAGGGCGCCCCATAAAGCACCCTCAGAGGCACCTTATGGGTACAGTACACTGAGGGTGCTATTGCTGACATCAACATATGTACAGTAAACTAAAAACATATGCTTTGAACACCTGTCTCACAGAACCCCGATGTGGGTTTGAACTCATCACCTCTGGCTGCATAGGCAGTGACCTAACCATAGCTGTATGGAAGCCCCTGGCTGGCTGCAGATAGCCTGCATGTCATCTCACAGATAGTATGCCAGGGTAAACAGGATAGGGTTAGGCCACACGTACCCATGATGCACTGCACATGCAAATTAGCTGTCCACAGATGGACACAAGATGGGAAATGCACCCCCACAGCACTTCGGCCCTGTTGGGGGACGTTACCGGGTGCACCCACACAGCAACTCGGCCTGGTAGGGGGCACTGACCGGGTGTTTTACTGGCACAAAGTAGCTACACAACGTTACATCGTGCGGGTTCTGGCCTCACCCTGAGTGTACAATGAGGCGCCCAGGACCAGGTCTACAACACTTTCCATGGCTATCCCAGTCAGGCACAGCCATAGCCCCCCCCTGGGCTGCCCCTAGAGACAAACATGGTCCCCCATCAAGAGATCCACACTCTACCTCCCTGCAAAGGTGGCAGTAGAGGGCAACATCAACCCCAGTCCTGCTGAGGAACACCCCCCCACACACAGCCATAACACAATAACAGACAAACATATGACCAGGTATGGTAGGTTGCACCCCACCACCAGGTAGTCCTCTGCAGCAAGCCAACTGCACCCTGCAAGCCATTCCAGCAAACCACATACCATCTACAAACAGTCTGCTGGTTAGTCCATAGTGCATGTTCCCAGTGGAGACACATGCACACAGAACTGGGCTGCCAGCATACACAGCAAGCAGATAACTCAGTGACTGGGCCCCAAATAGATACCCATATGTATCACATGAGAGAAAGACTGTACAGCACTATGGGGGTGCCTAGCCATGCTGTGGTCACTGCACAGTCAGGGTGAGTGTGATCTCCCAGAAGGACATGCTTTGGCCACCCTGTCTGTGTAGGTGGTGGCCGGACACTACAGTGTCCCTGCCAGTGCCCTATGCCCGGTGCAGATGCATCCTGCCCAGGCCACCCTGTCCTGGCTATACCCATGGTACCGTGCACCTCATTATGCACATTGGCAGTGTGGGCTGTGGAAGGGGCTTGCTGCCAACACCCACGGTATAGACAAACACACACTTCCACACCTATGCCATCATGGTGCTACTATTGAGAAGGTAATCAGCCTTGCCCACCAAGACCGCTCCTGAGCACGGCAAGGCATGGATATGGTAGGCAGTACAGCTGGTGGCCACTCCCCAGGGTGGTAAACAGCGTCAGAGGCCAGGCCTGGAGCACGCACCGCAAACACCTAACAGATTGTTCGGATGGGGTCAACTAGCAGTATGTGTGGAACTAGCAAACATCTCAGAGCTGTGTATCATATACCTCAGGTGTAGGGTGACATTGGTAGGACATGCAGGGTTCAATGGTTTGCCTCTCCAGGAGACATTGGTCAATGAGGCCTGTGGGTGTGGGTGTGGGTGTGTCTGCCCCTGATGGCTGCTGCTTTACGGCACAGATTCCCAACTCCAGTCCAGGTTTGCATCACACTGTTCTGGTTTTCCTGCTGTCCCTCATGGATATGCATGAGCTACATCTACATACCATGGGTGTGGTGCATAGATATACAGCACAGGCATTTGTATGAGTGCCATCATGGGACCTGACTGGTGTGTGCCCCACCAGGACTGCATTGTGTGGTTCTGCTCTGGGTACTGGCCCTGTTCATGGTGTGTGCTCAGTGGGGTAAAGATAGACGTATTGCCATTGCATATGTCCTCCCCAGGAAAGGTGTGCCCTTACTATCACTGTTTAATTGGGGGAAAAAGATTAGCGGTTGCCCCAGTTGGGCTTTGAACCTGTGACCCTCTGCTCTTGTATACAGTGTCTGTGTGCACTGCACCACCGTATATCCACAGATTGGGTGATTTCCCTGGAATGTCCATGACTGTGGATCCGGTAGGGCCTGTGTTGCAGTGGACTGTGCCAGCCTGCACATGACTGGGCCTCTGTCTTCTGTGGCTAGCAGCCACTGCCCCCTGCACCACATGTCCTCGTCCGCCAACATGCTGGCATGAGCTTCTCTCAGAAAAAGCAGATGACCTGATTGCAATGTGGCAGTACGGGACTGCATTTGGGTGACTTGGCTGTAGGTAATGCCCATTGTTGTGGTGTGTGTGCGCGTTGTTGGGTAAAATATGGGTGCTCTCCCCATGCTTATGTTCCCTGCAATACAGGGGTGTCTGCGCTATCTGTGTTCAGTGGTGTGTAAAATATAGGGATTGGGCTGACATGTACCCCAGCTGGGCTTTGAACCTCTGACCCTCTGGTTCTAGAGGTACTGACTCTGTCCGCTGCACCACACTATGGCCACAGAAACAGTGCAGCCCCTGGAGGTAGTTAGCTTAGCAGAATGGAGTCACAAACCCTGCTCTATGCAATTTTACTGTGGGCATATGCACCCTGTCTGGTGACAAACGTGCACATAAACCCCGGAAATGGCTACGGGAAATGGGGGACAAGATATCACCGCGCTGGGCAACAGTGATATTAATGGGCAACCATACCAAACACTCCCAGGAAAGCTCCAAACAAAGGAAATGTTTTTTGGAAGAGACTCGGCTCCGTAAACCCTTCAAAAGTTCATTTCTTTTTTCTGGAGCTTTGCTGGGTGTGTTTTCTGTATTTGCCCATCACTATAACTGTTCCCCAGCTGAATTACTGTTTTTAATAGTTCTGTTGTGGTCATTTTCTATTTGTATTTGCACTTTTGTGCTGTGCACATGTATCACACTGCTCACGTTTTGCTGGTTTCCCCGGTTTTCCTGTACATTGCTGACGGAAATGGTTTCTCTTCCCTTTAAATGCTTTCTACCGCGAGTGTTTCACTCGCGGTAGTTTTTACATGCAAATTCGGGCCCGATACTGTGCGGGGAGCCTCTCCCCTCCCACTCTCCACCCATTGACCCCGTCCCTCCGCCCCTCCGGAGCCTTCCTCCGCCCTCCTTTCGCCGTTCCACGCCTCTATCGGAAATTTGCGGGCCGCACTTGTACGGGGCCCGTTAGTGAGCCGCGTACCTGTGCGGGGGTGACACGCACATGTGCGGGGCGTTTAAACGCGTTTCTGCGCGTTTCAGTGCCGCGTTGCCGTGCGCTATTTTGCGGGGCGCTATTTTGCGGACTTTAGTAAACATGCCCCTAAAAGACTATATCACACTAGAACATTATCAAAAGCTATCAACCGGCCAAGAGAGCTTTTCCAGATTATTAAATCACTATCCAAAGTTCCAGATCCCACCATGAACAAAACACTAATAGACCCCCAACTCCTAGCAAACCATTTTGCTAGCAAGCTTAAACATGATATTTGTCCAGGCTCTATCATGATACCTACCACAGCAAATATCACTGAATGGAGCTCTTTCCATCTAATCTCAAACAAACAACTTCTAGAGATAATATCAAATCTCAATACAACCACCTCACTACTTGATCCTTGCCCAGTACATTGGATTAAGGCAGCAAAGTCTGAACTTGCTTCATACATTCTTAAAATAGTAAACCAATCTCTACTTCAAGTCTTCATGCCAGATGACCTTAAATACACAGCAATTCGCCCGCTTCTAAAAAATAAATCCCTTAACATCAACGACCCCTCTTCTTACCGTCCCATAGCCAGTATATCTTTCCTAGCTAAAATCATTGAGAAAGTAATTCAAATGCAGTTGCAAGACCATATTGACACTAACTTTCCTTTAGTTGAACATCAGTACGGTTTCCACCCTTATCATGGGGTGGAAACGCTACTTGTATCCTTATTTGACTCACTAATCCAGGGCATGGATGATTCCAAGCAGGCTTTCTTGCTAATTTTCCTTGACATTTTGTCAGCTTTTGACAGTGTAAATCACAACATCCTCTTAGCCAGGCTATTGCAATTAGGTTTAAAAGATAAAACACTTGACTGGTTTAAATCCTACATCTCTAACCGTTTCCAATATGTCCAAATTGATCATTCCCCTTCTCTCCCATTCCCACAAGAGCGAGGTATCCCACAAGCATCATCTCTTTCAGCTTTACTTTTTAACATTTATCTCCAACCCATCTGCTCAATCTTCCAACGTCACAATCTAAAATACTTCATCTATGCAGATGATATCATGTTATTCGCACCCTGTGACGTAGCTAACCCTAATTACGATGTAATCGCAATTTGTATCACTGAAGCTGCACAATGGCTGCGCTCAATTCATATGGATATAAACTTCAAAAAGACTGAAGCAATTTTTGTATCCAGAAACTCTAATTTTACCCCCCCCCCCCATCTGTTATCAATCCATTAGACATTACTCTCCCAGTCAAATCCAAAGTAAAATACCTAGGAGTTACTCTGGATAAAACCCTAAGCATGACACAGCACATAAAACAGACTGTCAAAACTATATTCTTTAAACTCAGAACTATCCAACATCTCAGACCACTTATCGACATTAGTGATTTTAGATCAGTTGTCCAGGCCTTGGTAATGCCACACTCAGATTTTTGTAATGGCTTACTACAGGGTACATCCAAGAAGAATCTACTTATCCTTCAAAGGGCCCAGAATGTTACTGCCCGGATTATTTTTAAAGCCAAATTTTCTGACCACATCTCTCCAATTTTATATGCCCTTCACTGGCTACCTATTCATAGCAGGATTCAATACAAAACACTAGTCACCATTTTTAAGCTTGTTAATGATATAGCTCCTTCACATCTATCAACATTAATTAAGTCCCCCTCAGAAACTAGGCTAAGAAGAAGAGCAAACCTCAATACATTGCTAATTCCCGACTCTATGAAAAAGCTTAAACAGATAACAACTTATACCGCCTTTTCTTTCTACGCCCCCAGTCAATGGAACAAATTACCCTGCAATCTGAGAGAGATTAAAGACCTTAGTTCCTTCAGGAAGGAACTAAAAACACATCTATTCACCCAGCACTTTCTTGACTTACAACCTACACTCGAACAAAAAGCACAAGATTATGCAACTCTAATATCACAAGCATACCCAACCTAACCCAAAACACATTTTCTCATTTGTAACTCATACTGAACGTTAGTCAATCCTAGTATCACTGTTATAAAATAATCTCTTTACTGTCAAATTACATACTGCAGTATGATTAATCTCTCTCAATCAATTGTAAACAATTAATGCATATAATCCCCATGACTGTCATTGAATTACATACATCAGTATGATCAATCTCTCTCAACCAATGTAAATAGTTAGTACGTTTACAATTTGTATTTTTAATTTTCTTATGTAACAAATTTTTACACTGTTAATGTTCCATGTAATGTTAGTGTTAATTCTTTGACATGTTCTCTGTAAACCGCTCCTGATCTCTGGAAAGGGCGGTATAAAAAAGCACACAAATAAATAAATCTTAACTGCCAAGCATTAGACCATTCTTCCAGCTTTTGTAGATCTTTCCTCATGTTATCCACTTCTTGAGGGGAGTCCACTCTGTTGCAAATTTTTGTGTCGTCTGCAAAAAGACAGATTTATCCATTCAGTCCTTCAGCAATATTACTCACAAATCCATTGAAGAGTACTGGTCCCAAGACTGAACTCCAGGGCACAGCGCTAATCACCTTCCTTTCATCTGAGTGAGTTCCATTTACCATCACTTTCTGTTGTCTGTCATTCAACCAATTTCTGATCCAGTTCACCACCTTGGGACCCATCCCCATGCTGTTGAGTTTATTGATAAGCCTCCTATAAGGAACAGTATGAAAGGCTTTGCTGAAATCTAGGTAGATCACATCTATCACATGCTCTTGATTTAGTTCTCTGGCCACCCAGTCAAAGAACTCAATCAAATTTGTTTGGCAAGATCGTCCTTTGCTTAAACCATGTTGCCTCGGATCATGCAACCTGTTAGTTTCAAGAAAGTCCACTATTCGCTCCCTCAGAAGCGCCTCCATTACTTTTCCTGCACCAAGGTAAGGCTTATGGGCCTGTAGTTTGTCACTTCTTCCCAACTAACACTTTTGTGGAGAGGTACCACATCAGCCCTTCTCCAGTCTTGTGGAACCTCTCCTGTCTCCAAGGGTCTATTAAAAACATCCCTTAATGGCCCTGCAAGAACCTCTCTGAGCTCTTTCAATATCCTGGGTTGTATCCCATCCTGTCCCATGGCCTTCTCCACTTTCAGTTTTGCAAGCTGTTTAAACACAACATGTTCTGTGAATGGTGTAGTATCTACTCCATTCCCATTTGTATGTTTGTCAATAACAGGTGGTCCTTCTCCAGGATTTTCTTTAATAAAAACAGAACAGAAATATTTGTTTAGCATTTTCGCTTTTTCAATGTCACTTTCCACAAATCTGTTTCTGGCACTTTTGAGTCCTGCAATTCCACCTCTGATTTTACTCCTCTTCCGAATATACCTAAAAAAAAGTCTTGTCGCCAGACTTCACATCTTTAGACATCTTTTCTTCTGCCTTAAATTTTGCTATCCTTATTTTTCTTTTTGTCTCTTTTAGTTTTATCCTGTATTCTTTTCTGTATTCCTTTGTTTGCAAACTTCTGAATTTTATGAAAGCTGTGTTTTTTGCCTTTATTTGTGCAGCCACTTTTTGGAGAACCAAATAGGTTTCCTTTTCCTCTTGTTTTTATTTACTTTCCTTACATATGTATCTGTTGCCCCTTTTATTGCCTCTTTTAGTTTAGTCCATTGCAATTCCACTTCCCTTATCCCCTCCCACCCTGCCAACTCCTCCTTCAGGCACGTGGCCATTTTACTGAAGTCAATGTTTTTGAAGTCTAGGACTTTGAGCTTGCTGTGATTGGAATCTGCCTTGGCTTTTATTTCAAACCACACCGTGTGATGATCGTTGCTGCTCACGTGGGCACTCACCCGAATATTCAACACACTATCTCCATTGGTGAGTACTAAGTCCAGCATCTAGTTTTCCCTGGTGGGTTCCATCACCATTTGTCTAAGTAGTGCATCTTGAAAGGCATCCACAATTTTTTTTACGTCTTTCCAGATTTGCAAAAGGAATGCTCCAATCCACATTGGGTAGATTAAAGTTACCCAGTATGATCACTTTCCCCTTTCCCTTCATGGCTATCTTTGCACTATCAATAATTAATTCGCCATTCATTTCTTCGGTTTGAGTTGGAGGCTTGTAGACTATATCAGTATGGATGACGTGCCATCCCCTTTCCAACAAAATCCACAGCACTTCTTCTTTTCCCCATGCCCCCTGCATTTCAGCAGCTTTAATATTGCTTTTGACAATCTGGCTTTTGTCCTTTACACTCTACTGAAACGGCTCTTGCCGAAGTCTCCAGTGACTTGTTCCTGGCAAACTCCAGTGTCCTCATCCTTCTTGACCTCTCTGCTGCTTTTGACACTGTTGACCACAACCTTCTCCTTGATACCCTGTCCTCAATTGGTTTTAAGGGCTCTTTACTATCCTTGTTCTCCTCCTACCTCTCCCATCGTACTTTCAATGTGTGTTCTGGTGGTTTCTCCTCTGCTACCCCGCTCCCAGTTGGTGTACCCCAAGGATCTGTCTTGGGTCCACTCCTTTTCTCTCTCTATACCCAGTCCCTTGGTGCGCTTATCTCTTCCCATGGATTTCAGTACCATCTGTATGCTGATGACTCCCAGATCTACCTCTCTATGCCTGAAATCTCTCCGGCAAACCAGACCCGGATCTCTGCCTGCCTCTCTGACATTGCTGCCTTTATGTCTCACCGCCGCTTGAAATTGAACATGGCCAAGACTTAACTTCTTATCTCTCCCCCTAAAACCTCCCCTCTTCTTCCTCCTTTCTCAGTCTCTGTGGATAACTCTGGTGATGGAATTAAGTGTTAACCTGGCCAACACAGACAGGCCAGATAGTTGAAGGAGGAAGAAAGGACAGTTGCAGTTAATTATGGAAAAGGATAAGTTATTCAGCTGAGAAAAGCTGAACAAAAGGGCAAATTAAGGGAGCACACTAACAATGACAAATAAATAAATATGTGGAGACAAACAGACAGATAGAACTCACAGCAAAGCAGCAAATTTAGCAAATTCGCCTTTCTAGGAGAGCTCTAGGAGGACACTGATCTTCTCAAAGGACAGAAAGGCAATCAGAGCTAAGCACACGTGGAGGACAGGAAATGGGGTCACAAGTAGGGCGAGTGAATAAACATAGGTTGCCCTGAAAATCCAGATGGGGCATTCTGCTCCTTATGATTCAAAAAGATCGAAAGTTTGTTTAAAAAGATATGTCTTCAATTCGGACCTAAATCTGGTATGGGAGGCTTGAAGCCAAAGGTCAATAGGTAACACAGGTACACTAAAAAATAATTTTTTTAAACTGCCTCTAATGTTTCGAATGATTTTTACGTTTTTTGGTGCCCTGAATCCAAATCTGGTAACCAATTTGCTCCATCACGTACAGATTTTTTGCTACATTGGGTTAGCAGTTTGAGGTGAACGTTTCAGATTGAGTGTGATCGAGATAAAAGTTTCTTGGATGAATTCTTTATACTAATTGTTTAGTAGTTGTTCAAATAAGAATAAAGAAAATTGTAACAAGGCAGCACATAAGAATAGAGTAATGTCAACAAAACACACTGTGATGGTAGCAAAATTGTCTGCACTTAAAACAGCCACATACATGTGCACAAACATTGAGCATATAAGAGCGAGGTTAGACACAAAGCAAAGCAAAGAAATGTGCAAAAAATGTTGTACAGGTATGTATGTAAGAATAGAAAACGCAAACCGCACCATTGCAATACATGAAGACAAACACCCGATGGTGTGAAAATAAAATTCTAATAAATGAGATCCGACACTGTGGTAATAACTAGCAAATTTTTATTTCAAAGTTTAGTAAAAACACGATATTTGTCAACACAGTTTAGATTTTAAAGTCATTCTTGGGTCAATCAATCTCCTGGTGGGCCCGTTTCTTCTTCCCCCGAATGCTTCTCTTGGTGCGCTGCTTGGCGTATTTTTCATCTGGGGTTTCCCGCAGCAGCAACCAGCAGTAACCAAGGCAGGTCGGACCCGGTGGCACCCCGCTTTCCCCCCCCCTTCCCCACCCCCTTTTTCTTCCAACCCTTCCCCCTCCCCATAAGAAATCCATATACACAGATCTTTGGCTCAAATGGTCGCAGCTTTATTAACTTTGTACAATCCAAACATTGTTTTCAACATCCAACTTCTTAATATATCATACTAACTCCCAAGTGGAATGAGCCCTCAACCGCCATACCACTAGCAAGGTGAGCTCATTCCACTCCCGCCGCGGCCGAGCCAGCGGCAAATCCAACCCCCCCTTTCCCCGGCCTCGCCATACTACTAGCAAAGACCGGCCAGGGTTCACCCGGGTTGGGGGCACCCGCCCCCACCCCAATTCCATCTTAAGGCTCCGGACCCCGGAAACCTCCGGGATCCCGCCTCCCCCCCCACCAGCTGCGACAACCCATCCCCACAGCCTGCATGCAGGGCGGGCGGGCGGGAAGATGAGGTCCTCTCCCCGGTTGCCGGTCTCGCCAAGAGACCGTCTCCGCCGCGCGCCCCGCTTAAAACCCCCCCTTTGCCAGCTTTCTTCATTGGCTCGCCCCCCTATCCATCATCGGGGCAAGCCAATGAGTTCGAAAAATGCTCGCCAGCCCCGCCCCTCCTCACAAGCCGCGGGCAGGGTCCTCCACCGGGCCGCACGCCTGGTTACCTACGGCCGCGAGGGACCCTGCCCTGCGGCCTCGCCATAACCAAGGCAGGTCGGACCCGGTGGCACCCCGCTTTCCCCCCCCCTTCCCCACCCCCTTTTTCTTCCAACCCTTCCCCCTCCCCATAAGAAATCCATATACACAGATCTTTGGCTCAAATGGTCGCAGCTTTATTAACTTTGTACAATCCAAACATTGTTTTCAACATCCAACTTCTTAATATATCATACTAACTCCCGAGTGGAATGAGCCCTCAACCGCCATACCACTAGCAAGGTGAGCTCATTCCACTCCCGCCGCGGCCGAGCCAGCGGCAAATCCAACCCCCCCTTTCCCCGGCCTCGCCATACTACTAGCAAAGACCGGCCAGGGGTCACCCGGGTTGGGGGCACCCGCCCCCACCCCAATTCCAGCTTAAGGCTCCGGACCCCGGAAACCTCCAGGATCCCGCCACCCGGCGTAGGGCCACTTACACCCGTACGCTGCCCCCCCCTAAAGCTGCGACCATCGAGGCTCCCACTGCACCACACATTCCAAGGCCTCCTGCCAGTCATTTAACAGCAGGTCCACTCCCACCGGTGATAAATGCACACCGTCCTGGCGATAGAGCCCAGCACAATCTACATCCACCCAGGAGTGCATAATCTGATACCCTCCGTGCTGACAGGCCCACCGCCCAATCTGTCGATTGACCTTCGCTAACCCCCTGGACCACCTCCTCTGCCCCCCGCAAACAGGCCTTGGAATGATGTCAGACCACATTATGATAACCTGAGGGAACATCCTCAGCACCTCTGCCAGATCTCTTTTTGCTGCCCAAATGATCTGTTTACAAGTCCAGCTATTTAAGTCGTTCCCTCCCACATGCAGCAGTATCACAGCGGGCTCCGCTCTCACCCGTCTATGGTGCCGAAGCAATGGTAACAGCTGCTGCCAACGCAACCCACGTTCACCAAGCCATAGTAGAGACACCACTGCCGGGTCAAGTCCCAAATTAGGACCCAATGGTCTTTCAGTTGCCTGCAGTCCCGCCCAATGTACAAATGAGTGCCCGATCATCCAGCACCCTTGCGGGCACCGCACAGCATCTGAAAAAGAAAGCAAAGGTTATTCTCCTGCTCTCCCGCTGCCTCACAAGCGCACATAACCTTTAAAGGCCTGTGACCGCCACCTGCCGATGTTCTGAATAGCCACCTCTGACATCCCTGCCGCCGCCGCACTTGTCGCCGCTCCTATGCGAAAGGAATGTGGCGCAAAGTGCTTCGGATCCATACCCAGATACTGTATGGTCAGCCGTAGCACCGCCGTAACCTGGAAACGTGTCACCCAGCTGGCATTCTCGTGCAAGAAAAACAGGGAACCCGCCGCCGGGCGCACAGCCAAATAAGCCCGCACTGCCTCCACTGGGCACGTCGGCAGGGAGTCTACCTCGTGAAGGACTACCCACAGTCCTTTGCCCAACTGGTCAGTCTTTGATTTAGCCAGCTTGATCCGCAGCTGTCCACCCCCGATCTGTACATGACCCAACAATAATCCTTTGCCCTGCACTAGCCTGCCAGAGCTAGCCACCAGCTCACCGACCCAAAAAGCCCCGAAAAAGGCCAAGCAAAACAATGCTTTAAACAGCACCGCTTCATAAGCCGACGATGCCACGTTCGGCAGTGCTGCACAGAGCCGCACCAAAAGGTCATGCGTCACTGGTAACCGCGCATCCGGAGGTGCAGGAGCAACTCTATCCCAGCCCCGCAATAACTTCTGGACCAAAAACCCCTGCCTCACAAACCCCCAGCCAGCTGCCTTGGCAAAGAAAGCAAATCCCGCCAACTTCGTCCGAACCGAAGCCCTGGACATACCAGCATCTTTAGACTCCACTATGTATTGTCCTAACAAGCTGTCCACCTCCGCTCCGGGCTTCCATCCTTTCCCCTCCAGGTACTCCAAGACCGCATCAAATCCTTTCGAGTATGCCGACCAGGACGCCGGCGCAAGAGAGTTCTTCAACAGGCATACCATTTCTGCTGGCCAATCTTCCATAAATGTTCGGGCACCTCCATGCCTTCCTCGCTCGCCTCGGGTGCCATCGTCCGGAACAGGTCCCACTTGAAACGAGAAAGAGCATCCGCAATTCGATTAGTGCAACCCGGAATGTGCCGAGCTTTCACTGCGACGTTTAAATGCAAACAAGCAAAAACGATAGTTCTCATTAAGCCCGCTACCAACGCGCATCGCGGCGTATACCGGTTGACTACCGCAACCACAGCCTCATTGTCACACCACCATAACAATCTGCGGTTCTGCAACCGCTCGGGCCATAAATGCAACACAACTAACAGAGGGAACAATTCCAAGAACGTAATGTTTTTTGTCAGGCCGTCTGCATGCCACGCATGCGGCCATTGGGCTGCACACCAATCCCCTCCAAAATAAATCCCTAAACCCCCACTGCCTGCTGCGTCCGTAAACAGCTGCAAATCAACACTGGACACCTCCGCCTCCATCAGCACAGACACCCCGTTGAAGTCTTCCAGAAAAACATCCCACACTCTCAAATCGGTCTTCATGACCCTGGACATTCTGATCCGATGATGCGGCTTACGAACCCCCACCGTGGCGGCCGCCAAGCTACGCATGAAAACTCGGCCCATCGGAATCACTCTGCACGCAAAATTCAACGAGCCAATTAGTATTTGCAATTCCTTCAAGGATAACTTATCCGATGCCAGCCCGTTTGCGACCAGGACGCGCAATTTCAACACCTTGTCCAGAGGGAGGCGCGCCACCATCTCAACTGAGTCGATTTCCACCCCCAAAAACGTAATACAAGTTGCCGGGCCCTCCGTCTTGTCAACCGCCAGCGGGAGCCCACACTCACTAGCCATGCCTAGAAAACCATCCATCAACTGTTGACACACCTCAGAATGCGCCGCCCCCACAAAGAGGAAATCGTCCAGATAATGCACGACATTCCCACTACCTACCCGCCGTACTAGATTCCAGTGCAAAAATGTACTAAATGTCTCGAAGTAGGCACACGACACGGAACAACCCATGGGCATGCACTTGTCCACATAAAATTCCCCTTCAAATGAAAATCCCAACAAATAAAAGGAAGACGGGTGGACGGGCAGCAAACGAAAAGCAGATTCGATATCAACCTTTGCTAATTGGGCCCCAGGGCCACAACGTTTCACCAAACCAACCGCCTTGTCAAAGGATGCATACCGAACCGCGCACAACTCTTTCGGAATATGAGCATTTACCGACTCACCCAACGGAAAGGAGAGGTTATGTATCAGACGAAACTTGCCTGTCTCCTTCTTAGGGATTACCCCCAATGGAGACAGTACCAAATCCGCCAATGGCGGCTCCACAAATGGGCCGGCAATTCTGCCCAAACCCAACTCGACCGCTAACTTCTCGCGAACAACCGACGCCAAGCGCCTCACTGAGGGCGAATTATGCGCCGACCTACCTACTATCGTACCTTGCACCGGAATAACGAACCCCTCTGAAAACCCCCGCTCCAACAGCTCCCGGTCCGTCCTCCGCGGATAAGCCCCCAACCACACCCTAAGCACCTCCCGGGAGAATGGGGTGGGCGCCAGCCCCATCCAATCAACATTACTTGGGGGCCGCCGTAGGGGGGGGCCCACCGCCCTTTTTGAAGCATTTAAGTGCGGAATGCCCCCCCCCCCCCCCGCAGGCAGAGCAGGCGTGCCGGAACTTGCAGTCGGGGAAAGGGCATGAGGATCTATTGAAACGCCAACAGATGTCCCCCAGAGCCCCTGCCCCTGCTCTCTGCGGCAGAGAGCCCCCATTCGCCCAAAAGGGCCGCCCCGTTCCTGCCAAACCACCCCCCCAGCCCGTACCATATTTCCACTGCTCGCACCCGAACCCCCCGACATCTAGGTTAGCCATAAATTAATATCCTGAGTGCCCCAGGACAACCCTTTACTCTCCTCCATTTTATCTCGAAATTTCTCGTCATAATTAAGCCACGCAAAACCTCCATGCGTCTGGGACGCTTCCAAGATAGAGTCAGCATATGTCAACAGCATTCCATAATCCTCCGGAGCCTGCCGACCCCAGACATTAGCTAACCTTAAAAAAGCCCTCACCCAATTAATAACATTCTGGGACACTTTCCTGACACGACCCGCCTTCTCGTCCTCCTTCCTCTTTTTCTTACTCTCTCCCGAGCGCCTCCGTCCCTCCAGCAATCTGAAGATATCTACGTAGCGCCGCTTCGATATCTTACGTCGTAGGTGCCGCGGGACTCCTTCCCATAACTCCGCGAATGCCACCAACGTAGGAACGCCCTTCCCACCGGCGGGCCCACCCGATCCCGCATCCATCCCTGGTCCCGAACGAGAAGGCGCTATCGAGGATGATGAGGAGGATGATGAGGACGCCGATGAAGACTCTGAGCTGTGCCGACTCCGTCGCGCGTGCCGACACTTGCGCTTCGCCTCACGCCCTCCCTTGTCCTTCCCTCCCACCTGATCAGCTCCATCCCCCCCCCCGCCACATTGCACCCGAACAACTCACCCTGGCACCACCAACGCCCGTCGACAGATCCTGTGGCAGCACTTCGGGATCTCGTGCCCCCTGGCTGGGTGACTGCGCTCCCACTACACTCGCTGTGCTGGCCTCGCTCCGCGTAGGTCCGCCGGATACGACCCCAGCCACTTCATCCATTGCCGCACGTTGTCCGCCGGGGATCTGCGCCGCCTCCTGAGCGTCTGTGGCCACCTGCAAAGACAAAAGAGAAGCAGAGGGGGGAGAGGGGACAAACGGGGGGCCTCAAGGTGGCCAAGCAGAGACCCACTTGGCCCGGGAAGATCCCTGTCCTCCGCCCCGCCAATGCTCCCATGGCGAAAATCCCGCTGGAGTTCCAACACTCCCTACTGCTCCCCCTTGTACCAAGGGGCCGTGCCTGTACGCGTGAGCCCCAAGCCATGGTGGAGCCCAACCTGCCCAGACTGGCCCCCCCTCCACCCCACCCCCCCATCCCTTGTCCTCCCCAACTGCACCCCCCCGCCTCCGCCACCCCCTTCTCTGCACCCCTTTGCACCATCCCCCTCCTGGCCCCCCCGTACCGGGCCTCCCTAATGTCTGCCCCATCTGTTGCCCCGCCCCCCCCCCGTGCCCTACTGGATCTGTTTCCCCCAGACCAGGCTCCAGGCCCAGGCCACCAACCCCCCTGCCCCTCCTGACCAAAGACCTCCCTCTTTGTCCTCCCCTAGCACCGGCCTCATTGCCCCTACCCACGCTGGCCCTTCCCCTGCCGCCAGCTCCTTTTCCTTTGGCCCCCATCGCCCCTCTCTGTCCTCCCTCTCCCGCAGACGCTCCCCTAGATGCCCGCTCAGCCTGCCCCCCCAAATTCACCACCTTTCCTCCTCTCTCGCCGACCGCAGACCGCACTCCCCTGCCCGAAGTCCCGCGTCTGTCCTGCCTTCCCCTCCTCGACGGCATCTCCCCGCTTAAGGCCCCGATTCGGCGCTTGACCGCGGGCTCCCGCGCCCACTGAGACCACTCCACCCCCACTTAACCTAGTTATTCAATTATTTAATTATTTATTTCTTTATTTTATTTTTATTTTTATTTTTTTACAAGCCGCTATACCCCGATCTCCTACCCTCTGTACCGGTCCGGAACCCCCGACGACACCGACACGCTGCAGGACTCCAACTAGGTAAGGCAGGAGGCAAGAAGATGAGGTCCTCTCCCCGGTTGCCGATCTCGCCAAGAGACCGTCGCCGCCGCGCGCCCCGCTTAAAACCCCCCCTTTGCCAGCTTTCTTCATTGGCTCGCCCCACTATCCATCATTGGGGCGAGCCAATGAGTTCGAAAAATGCTCGCCAGCCCCGCCCCTCCTCACAAGCCGCGGGCAGGGTCCTCCACCGGGCCGCGCGCCTGGTTACCTACGGCCGCGAGGGACCCTGCCCTGCGGCCTCGCCAAAATCAGCCATCATAGTGGTGTTCCATCTTCCTTGGTACCTTCTCTCTGCGTCCTTGATGTCCTGGTGAAACCTTTCACCTTGTTCTTCACTGTACGCCCCCAAGTTTTCGGGAAAGTAGTTCACATGGGAGTGCAAGAAATGGACTTTCAGGCTCATGTTATAGCCTTGTTCTTTGAAGGCATTGAGCATCCTGGCAACAATATCCTTATAGTTCTCATCCCGCCTGTTCCCCAAGAATTTGAGAACAACATCCTTGTAGGAATCCCAGGCTTCTTTTTCCTTCTCAGACATCGTTTCAGCGAATGCTCCATCTGAAATGAGTTTCCTTATATCAGGGCCAACAAACACTCCTTCCTTTAGCTTTGCTTCAGAAAGTCGGGGGAACTTTGAGCAAAGGTACCGAAAGCACTCACCATCTTTTGGAAGGGACTTGATGAATTGCTTAATGAGACCCAACTTAATGTGGAGAGGTGGTAACAGAATTTTATCACGAGGTACCAAGCTCTCATGAAGAACATTTTTCTCACCGGGTCTCAAATACTCCCGAATTGGCCAGTCTTTTTTCCCCCAGTGTAGGTCGCGGGCCCTGCTATCCCACAAGCAAAGGAAGCAGGGATATTTGGTGAAACCGGATTGCTGCCCTAATAGCATGGATAGAATTTTAAAGTCTCCACAAATCATCCACTTATGCTCATCATAACGAATCTTCTGAAGAATCAGGGCCAAATTCTCGTATTTTTCTTTGAGAATAACAGAGTGAGCAATAGGAACTGAAGCGAATGTGTTGCCATTATGAAGAAGAACACCTTTTATGCTGTCTTTTGACGAATCAATGAACAGCCGCCATTCAGCAGGATCATACTTGAGTTTAAACTTTTCCATCACTCCGTATATATCGTTGCAAAATACCAAATCTTCCTCTTTGCTGAAATACTTCAAAAATTGTGTCTCGCGGTTGCGGTACCAATAAAAAGTTGTTCCTGGTGACAATAGATTTTTCTGTTTAAGCCGAGAACCTAGCAGTTGGGCAGCATCTTTTGGGAGTCCTAAATCCCGGACTAAATCATTCAATTCAGCTTGAGAGAAAAGTTCAGGTTTCGGATCTGGTTCAGTTTCAAACTCGGAAGTACTGGACTCATCGGGAAAAGCCATCTGATGAGTCTCATCATGATCAGAACCGTCCACACAAATATGATCCAAAGATTTTGGTGGTTCAGGCACAGGTACTTCGTTGCTATGAGGCATAGGCCTAATTGCTGAGGGAAGGTTGGGGTAACTTATTACGTTCTTATTTTTTAAGTTGTATCCCTTCACAATGCAAGAGCAAAAATAGCAGTCACTGCTGTGGTCTCTTTGTTCACGCCACATCATAGGTATTCCGAAACGAAATGCTTGTTTTTTACCTTTCATCCATAAGCGTAGATCTTCCTCACATGTCTTGCACACTTTGTGAGGAGCCCACGGTTTGTCTTGATCGCCTAACTTCAAACCGAAATAGGCGAAATATATTTTTTTAATAAATGCAGAAATGTTCTTCTGCTGCTTTTTCACGGTATATTCCCCACAAATAAAACAAAAACTGTCCAGAGAGTTGACGCAACCTCTGGCTCTGTGAGCCATCACAAATACACAGCACTGCAAACTACAACTGTAGTGAACCACTTCGGAATAAAGCTGGATTACGACTGAGCAAACAAAAGGTAATAATGAACTTGCAAGAAACTGAAATTTGACAGGAACGTTCATGTCGCAACCACCGTGTTTGAGCGAGCGAACGAGGCGAGGCGAACAGGAAAGAACATGTGCCAGCGCGAGTACTGGATTTAGCCCCCCGCCTCCCAATTGTCCTGTTAATGTATAAAACAAAACACTCTAAAATATCATGAGGGAGTGTTTCTAGTTAGTTAACCATTACAACCTCTATTTTGGGCCAAGAAAATAAACTGCAGTCGGCTAAAAAGAAATTATGTGAACATTCCTTATATGGGTAAGAAATCTAATTTTGCAAGAAAACGTGACATGATGGAACATTTTGGCTATTTTTCCTGGATTCAGCACCCCAAAATCTATAGGAATCAGTTGCAAAACTGGAGGCAGTTTTTTGGTAGTGTACCTGTGCAATTTGTTCCACAAGCTGGGGCTAGAAAAAAGAATGCGGAACTTCTGGTTGATTTATAGTGGGCCCGAACTGGTGATGTCAAACACAGTTGGTTCCCATGGACTGAACGCAGGAGATGGGTTGGACAATATGGACAGGAGAGTGTGATTATGGATGAAAGGTATTCTGGAGCAGCTTGCTAGAGGGCCTTGTGCATCTAGATAAAGATCTTGTATTCAATTCAATGCACTTATATATGTCCATCTTCACTGCTGCCCCTCACACAGAATTGTAGATATTTTGACATGGATGTCTCAGATTTAGCCTAAATGGCCATTCAGGCTCTTAAGATAGACATTTAAAATTGTGCCCTATTTTCAGCAAAATTTAGGAGCCGAAGTTTTCAGCTGAAAATGTATTTTAATTTATGAGCTTAAAATTATGCTTAGACATATAGGCCTGGTATTCATTTGCCTAGATTTATGATTCCAATTTATGAGGTTTTTAAACTTGAGGCTCAGGCGCCGTTTGGGCTCATCGTCGGACTGATCAGAGCAGGCAGCCAGGAACGAGAGAGTGTTCTCCTCCCCGTTCCACACCAGGATCAATCAGCGGCAGCTGCAGTTTTTAAGCTTGAAGTGCGCTCAGGCGCACTTGCACCTGGTAGGCCAGCGCCTGAAGGCCTCGCCAGAGGGCCATTTGGAATGGCCTTTAGGTGCGTGTCTGCTCGATTCTGCAAGCAAACACCATAGTGCAGTGCTCGCAGCATTCCAGCGCCCAGTTACAATCAGTAAGAGCAGCTGATCAGAGGAGGCCTTTTACTGTGCCCTTGACTCAACTGCAGACATTTCATTATTGTCTGAAATGTTACCTCAAGAGACACTATGCCCAGAAGACTGACATGCTGTACCACTTAAGTCCACAGTTTAACGTGCCATCAATTTACTCAATATGTTTACTACTATTATTCTTTCATTGTGGACTCATTTGCCTGTGAGATTTATTACTGTTTGGATCAAAGCATAATCTTTATATGCACCATGTACATCTACATAGAAAGTTTACCGTCCTTGTTTGGACTATTGTCCTAATGGAGCTCTATAACCCTAATGGAGCTCCACATAACCCTCACCATCAACATAGTACTACCAAAACTGATTCACTATTGTAGACAGTTGTTTGAATACACCATTAAGCCCCAACGTTTGTATGTAGTACTACAGTTTATAAAGCTTACTGTAGTATATACAGTATATGTTACCTAAAATATCGAAATGTTTCAATTGTTAACTGTTACTCTACTCTGTTCCTTGTACAACAAATGTTTACTGTAAAATGTTCTGTTCTCTGTAAACCGCTTTGACCCGGTGAAAAGCGGTATATAAGCCAAGCTAAATAAATAAATAAATAGAATCATTTCTGCAGCTACTTTGACTACACCCCTATTGCTTTTATCTCCTCTCTGCCTCATACTATTATCCTCCTTCTCCATTTCTCTTCCAATGACATTCATCCTATTCCTGGAACCCCCTAGAAATGCCTTTCACTCTCATTCCTCTCTCAACCATTCTAATCTCATCTCTATTCCTCACATCTCCGCCTCATCTCTTCCTTTCTCATGTAGATTGTGGAATGCACATTCTATTTGTAATAAACTCTCCTTTACTCATGATCTTTTCACCTCGCTCTCCACCTCAACCTTGGTTGTTCTCCACTTGCCGCTTTCTAAGCTCTGCTATCTGGTTAAAATCTCGCCTTCTTTCCAATTTCTTACATTTCAAATTCATGCTTAACTCCTTCCAGTCTGCTTTAGCTCTCGCTAAGCAAAACTACTATGTTCACTTGAATGAGTCCCTTTCTTCCAATCCCCATTGTCTTTTCTCTGCACTTAATTCTCTTCTTAAGGCCCCTCCCCCTCCTATACCACTCTCTCTCTCTCTCTGCCCAAACTCTTGCAGAATTCTCCCACAACAAAATACATGAGATTTCTCTTCAGTTCCCTTCCTTATCATCTTCTCTCCCTCTTCACCCACAATACCAACATTTCCCTTCGACTTTGCCTACCCTTTCATCATTTCCTTTGATCTCGGATGAAGCAACATCTCACCTTCTCTCCTCAGCCAATCTTACTACATGTTCTTCCGACCCTGTCCCCTCCCACATCCCTGTCTTTCTCATATTCTTAACCTCTCTCTCTCTCTTCTGCTACTGTACCTATCGCTTTCAAGCATGCTGTGGTTACTCCCCTTCTCAAGAAATCTTCTCTTGATCCTAACTCCCCTTCTAACTGTAGTCAAATCTCCGTTCTTCCCTTTGTTTCTAAACTTCCTGAATGTGCTGTCCTTCACCACTGCCTTGATTTTCTATCCTCTCATGCTCTTTTGGAACCTCTTCAGTCTGGCTTTCGTCCCTTACATTCTAGTGAAACAGTTCTCGCCAAAGTCTCGAGTGACTTGTTTCTGGTCTTTACTAAGGGTCTTTACTCAGTCCTTATCCTTCTTGACCTTTCTGCAGCATTTGACACTGTCGACCATCACCTTCTACTTGATACCCTATCTTCGCTTGGATTCAGTGGCTCGGTTTTGTCATGGTTCTTTTCCTATCTTTCACAATGCTCTTTTAGTGTTTATTCCAATGGTTCTTACTCTTCCTCATATTCCTCTCTTGGTGTTCCCCAGGTATCTGTTTTAGCCCGCAACTCTTCTCACTCTAGACCCTATCTTTGGCTCCCTCATCTCTGTACATGGTTTTCAATACCACTTCTATGCTGATGATTTTCAAATCTATCTGTCTGTGCCTGTTATCTCCCAGGCATCCAAGAAATTGACTCTGAAAAGAATAGTGAAGAGACCCTCTATCTTTTTTTCCAGAGTGTAGTTCACCAAAAGTAGGGGGAAGCAAAACCACCCTCTCACTGTGATTACTCCATTTTAATCATTTAAGAATATAAACTGTTTAACAAAGCTATATCATTTAGCTGCAGTTCCCCCTGAGCTCACAATCACCGCAAAAAACAGAATTTACGACGTGGCACGTTTCGGGTCTAAAAGGTTTTTTTGACCCTGCATCAGGTAAAATAAAAGGCTTGTAATTGAAAATCTTCAATGTTCAGAAAGGCAGAGCCATTTTGCTTAAAAAAGCTGGCGTCTGACGTAGATGATGGTGAGTCAGCCTAGGAAAATGTCTCAGCCAATAGACACATGGCAAGTTTACTCACCAGTCAGGGAGGAAAGACCCTATGAATCAAGGGAACCTCCTCTCCTGATTGGATGAGACTGATTGAAGATACGTCCCAGAGGATTGTTTTTTATTCATTAAAGGTTTGTCCAAGCCATAGAATTCAGACTATACTATGCCATTCAAGGAAAGCATTAAGACCATTGGTGGAGACCGTCTGTGGTCTAAAAATCCATCTCTGTTCTAGCTTCTGTATCTATATGGCTCATTTTGAAGAGCTTTATGTTTACTCGGCATCTTTATTCAGATATGTTGTTTTTTGGCGAAGATTTCTAGATGATATATTTTTCTTATGGTCTGGATCCAAAGTTGACCTAGATTTATCAACGGATCAATACCAACATGAGATGTAAAATCATTTAAGTGATCGAAAGTACTATAAACCTATAGATACTGACCCTACTCCATGTTTGATGGATTGGGTTATACTGCTGGTATCCGAAGCTCTCCAAAAACAATGGATCACAAAACGGGAGTCTAAATTTCTCATAAATAGGTTCCCTAAAATCCCAGTATTCTACTTAGTTCCTAATATACATAAAACTATAATTAATCCACCTGGGAGGCCAATTGTTTCATGCCGAGATTCTCTTCTTGAACCATTGTCCAAATATTGTGATATTTTCTTACAACCTGCGGTGGCTAAAGTCCCTTCGCATATTCGTGACACAGGGGATTTCCTGTCACAACTCTCGGCCTGTACAGACATCACTGCTTATAATTTTCTGGTAACTTTAGACATCCAGGCCCTTTATACCAACATAAATCAAAAGGAAGTTTTGTCAGTTCTGGCTACTTTTCCACTGGACCTCCCTTCGCGAATCCCTCGGGCATTTTTGTTGAACCTTTTAGACTTGGTTCTTAATAACAATTATTTTTTGTACCAACAGAAGTATGTTTTACAAGTCTTCAGGATTGCCATGGGAGCTACTGTTGCCCCTTCTATAGCAACTATCTATATGGCTCATTTTGAAGAGCTTTATGTTTACTCAGCATCTTTATTCAGATATGTTGTTTTTTGGCGAAGATTTCTAGATGATATATTTTTCTTATGGTCTGGATCCAAAGTTGACCTAGATTTATTTATATCATCATTAAATACCCATATGAGTAATATTCAATTCACAGCTCAAATACAGCGAACTCAAATTCAATTTTTGGATATCATTATTAGCGAAACACCTGAGGGTCTATCTACGTCTTTATACTGAAAGCTGGTGCAACGGAACACTGTTGAGCTTTTCAAGTTTCTATCCAGTCTCTTTAAAGCATGGCTTACCATATGGCCAGTTTTTGAGGCTTTGCCGGAACTGTTCGTCATTACAAGAATTCTATCGTCATGCAGAGGACTTACGACAACGCCTATTAATGAGAGGCTATCCCCATTCATTAATTAATTAATTTATTTTATTTATTTAACAATTCTTATATACCACGCTATTAATTATCAGTGCGGTTTACATTCAACAACGAGAGCTCAGTGCAGTCAAGACTGTTTGAGTTTACATTATAACAGGGGTTAGAACTTGGATGATATAGGGTAACTATTTACATGTTGCGATATCTTTAAACGATACAAATACAGAGTAACTATATACACGCAGAGTTTGGTCAGGATAGATATAGAATATATGGTAAGTATATACAGGTTGACATGGAGTAATAAATATTACATGTTGTGAATAGACGTGAAGTGTTTACGGGCATGAGTGTGATTGCTTAAAGTATGAGTGTTATGTTGTGAGTGAGGTGTTTGTGGGGGATGGGGGAGATTTCTCTGGGGCGGTGTAGCTGATTGAGCAAAATGTAGCAGAAAGAGATGGTGCTTTATTGCCTTCCGAAACTGTAGGAGGTCTTTGATTGTTCTTATTTCTGGTGGGAGGTCATTCCAGCATTTTGGTGCATAGTGTGCAAAAGCTCTTCTCCTGGTTGTTTGGGTGCACTTTATGGAGTCTTTAGGGAAGGTCAATGTGTTGGCAGTTGCTGTCCTTCTAGATCTGATTTGTGGAGTTGGTGTAATAAGGTTCTTGAGAGAATTGGGGGCTATGTTGTTGTTAATCTTAAATGTAATCAGCAGGATCTTGTATGTTAGCCTGCAGTATATCGGTAACCAGTGGAGATCTTTAAGTATTGGCATGATATGGTCTGATCTGGATAGACCACAGAGGACGCGGGCAGCCGCGTTCATAGCTAGTTGAAGGGGGTTGAGGGTGTTCTTTGGTAGACCATATAGAATTACATTTGCATAGTCGAAATGTGGTAGTATGAGGGCCTGGAAGATGGTGCGGAAGTCCTTAGGGGGTAGCATGGGTTTGAAGTGTCGCAGTGTTCTGATTTTGTTGTAGATAGATCTGGTTGTAATTTTTATGTGTTCCTTAAAGTCAAGGTGCTGGTCCAGTGTGATTCCGAGATATCATATGGTACTTTGAATTGGAAGCTCTGCATCTCTTACTCTTAGGATGGGTGGAGGGGAGAAATTCTTGTTCCTTGATATAAATAGAACTTCAGTTTTCTTGAAATTTATGTAAAGGTTTTGGGTGAATAGCCAGTCTGTAATTGCGTTGAAGCAGTTGACAAGGTTGGATAAATCTGGGTGTTTGACTTTGAACGGAGTAAATAGTAGCACATCATCAGCGTAGATTAGTGTAGAGATATTGAAAGAACGGATGAGATTGCATATCGGCTGCATGTAGATATTGAAAAGTAGAGTGGATAGGGATGAGCTCTGTGGAACACTTTGTTGTTGGTGAAAGGTGCCGAGGTGTGAGAGCCGACCCGGACTTGTTGCCAGCAATCAGATAGCATTTAAACGGGCTCGCTTTTCCCACCGAGAATGGTTGCTGACTTCCTCCAGGACTTCTCAAGAATCTCAGATGATAATATCACTGCGGTATTCTCTTATGTACAAGGAATCTCTGGGGTCATTTCTGGGTTGCATCATTTCTGGCCAATACTGGAATTGCATTCTTGTTTCAAGGAGAAGCAATTAATGGGGTCCTACTCTAGGGGGGCTAATTTAAGAGATCTGGTGGTAAGAACTACATCATTACTGGATTGACCCCTTTCTTCATATACAGACCCAGGCCATTATACATGTGGCTCCTGTATTTACTGTGAAACTAGTATTACAGGGGTCACTTGGACGGATGTTCATACATCCATTATTTATAAATCCAAATGGCACACTACCTGTGAATCATCTTTTGTAGTTTATTTGATGCTATGCCCTTGTTCCCTCTACTATGTGGGACGGACTATTAGACCTGTAAAGAAGCGTCTGGGTGAACATGCGTCCCGTTTATGTTTGAAAAATCTTGCAGCACCTCTGGTGGAACACTGTTTACAACAAGCACACACTTTCCGGAAACTTTGATGGCGAGTTCTGGATTGTATTCCGCCTGATCCAAGAGGTGGTGACCGGATCTCTAAACTACAGAAGCTAGAACAGAGACGGTCTCCCCCAATGGTCTTAATGCTTTCCTTGAATGGCATAGTATAATCTGAATTCTATGGCTTGGACAAACTTTTAATGAATAAAAAACAATTCTCTGGGATGTATCTTCAATCAGTCTCGTCCAATCAGGAGAGGAGGTTCTCTTGATTCATAGGGTCTTTCCTCCCTGAATGGTGAGTAAACTTGCCATGTGTCTATTGGCTGAGACATTTTCCTAGGCTGACTCACCATCATCTACGTCAGACGCCAGCTTTTTTAAGCAAAATGGCGCTGCCTTTCTGAACATTGAAGATTTTCAACTACAAGCCTTTTATTTTACCTGATGCAGGGTCGAAAAAACTTTTTAGACCCGAAACGTGCCACGTCGTAAATTCTGTTTTTTGTGGTGAATGTGAACTCGGGGGGAACTGCAGCTAAGTGATATAGCTTTGTTAAACAGTTTACTTTCTTAAATGATTAAAATGGAGTAATCACATTGAGAGGGTGGTTTTTTGCTTCCCCCTACTTTTGGTGAGTTACACTCTGAAAAAAAGATAGAGGGTCTCTTCACTATTCTTTTCAGAGTCAATTTCTTGGATGTTCTTATTTCACTCTGAATAGAGTTCTTCTTGTTTTATCTCCCAGGCATAGCAGGCCTGTATTTCTTCCTGTCTCTCTGACATTGCCACTTGGATGTCTCACCGTTTCTTAAACTTAATATGAACAAAACTGAACTGCTTATCTTTCCACCCAAAGCCTCCTCTCCCCTTCCTCCTTTCTCAATTTCTATTGAAAGCGTACTTCTCCGTCCTGTTACCTCTGCCCATAACCTCGGCGTTATCTTTGATTCCTCTCTTTCCTTCTCTCTCATATATAACAGACAGCAAAAACCTATTATTTCTTTATCTATAATATCTATAAAATCCGTCCCTTCCTCTCTGTTAATACCACACGAACACTTGTCAACTCTTTGATTACCTCTTTCCTCAGCTATTGCAATCTCCTTCTTACCGGCCTCTCTCTGAGTCATCTCTCTCCCCTTCAATTAGTTCAAAACTCTGCTGCGCGTCATCTTTTGCCAGCCTCGCTTTGCACGTATAACCTCTCTTCTCAAATCACTTCATTGACTTCCTTTCCGTTACTGCATCCAATTCAAGCTTTTCCTTTTAACTTTTAAATGCATTCATTCTGTGCTCCACCCTATCTCTCTTCTCTACTCTCTCCTACTCTCCTCCTCATAAACTTCGTTTTTCTTCTAGTTTGCTCCTTTCCCTGCCTTTTCCCTCTTCTGTTAACTCCAGACTTCGGCCCTTTCACCTTGCAGCTCCTTACGCATGGAACTCTCTTCCTGATGCTGTTCGTCAGGCTGCATCACTCCATCTCTTCAAACCTTTGCTAAAGGCTCACCTATTTAATGTTGCCTTTGGTCCCTTATTCCCATTCCGTGTGTCTCCTTTGTCATTTCCCTACTGTATCCTCTTTCCTTTCTTGTGCTGTTTATCTTGATTAAATTTTCATCCCCTACTCCTTCAGTCTTCTTGATCTCACTGAAACCTGGCTCTTCCCTGATGACTCTGCTTGCATTGCTGTCCTCTGTCATGGTGGTTACCATTTTTCCCACTCTCCACACACCACTGGTCATGGAGGTGGAGTTGGGTTTCTTTTTTCCCCTTTAGAAACTCCCCTTTAATAACTTCTCTTTAATAACTTCCCGTCTTGATTATTGCAACGTCCTACTTGCTGGTCTTCCTCTGAGCCATCTCTCTCCCCTTCAATCTGTTCAAAGCCATGTTGTGCGTCTAATTTTTCACCAGCCTTGTTTTGCCCATATAATCCCTCTTCTGAAAACACTTCATTGGCTTCCCTTCCACTTCTGCATCCAATTCAAGCTCCTTCCTCTGAGATTTAAGTGCATTCACTGCTGTTCCTCTCTATGTCTCCTCTCTCCTCTCCCTCTACACCTCTCCTCGTGAACTTCATTCTTCTACTGGCTTGCTCCTCTCCTTGCTCTTTTCTAGCTCTGCTAACTCCAGACTTCGGACTTTTTACCTCGCTGCTCCTTACACTTGGAATAAACTTCCTGAGACTGTGCATCAGGCTTCATCCCTGTCCCTTTTCAAATCTAAGCTAAAGGCTCACCTCTTTAAGGCTGCCTTTGGATCCTGATCCCTTGTTCCTCCTACCCTTCCCTATTCTATCCTCTTTCTCACTTTTGTCTTGTTTGTCTTATTAGATTGTAAGCTCTAATGAGTAGGGACTGTCTATATCTTTGTTTGTACAGTGCTGCCTATTTATTTTATTTATTTATTTATTTTACATTCTCTTATATACCGCGCTATTTTGCATCAGTGCGGTTTACATTGAACAAACTGAAATTACATTGAACAGGGCATTATAACTTGGAGATAACTATTTTTACAGGGAACATAGTATATACGTAGTAGTGCTTCATAAATTTTTAATAATAATATTAATGAGCCTTGTGTGAGCCTAACTTTTTTCCCCTGCCCTGAATTCACCCATGTTTACCTCCCACTGTTTATTCTCCTAAAGTTAGACGTTTAATGACATTTGAAGGGACATATTCAACAATGGCAGTGGTAGCCAGTGCAGTTAAAGTGATTATTTGTTGCCACTGTAAATTATCTCAGGATAATCAGTGCCAGGGCCCTAACCGGTCAGTGGCACTGAATATCCGGTTTCACCAGATAACAATTTAATGAACGGAGTGGAACGGGTAAACGTAGATCGATTGCTTACCTTATCAGAATATAGAAAGACTAGGGGACATGCAATGAAGCTACAGGGAAAACTATTTAAGACTAATAAAAGAAAATATTTTTTCACTCAACGTGTAATCAAACTCTGGAATTTGTTACCGGAGGATGTAGTAAAGGCTGTTAGTGTAGCTGGGTTTAAAAAAGGTTTGGACAAGTTCCTGGAGGAAAGGTCCTTAAACCATTATTAAGAAGGGACCCAGGATATCAATGCTTGAACCAATACAAGCATTGTGGAACCTGTGTCCCTTGGGGAAACTGCTAGGTACATATGACCTAGATTGGCCACTGTTGGAAACAGGATACTGGGCTTGATGGACCTTGGTCTGACCCAGTATGGCATATCTTATGTTCTTATAGCTATCTGGTCAATAGTGATATTCAGCCACTGGCCAGATAGCTAAACTGGTTAAAGTTACGATGGCCTTTTTTCTGTCTATCTTTAGCTAGTTTAGGTTAATCAGTTAGCAGCATAGTATCACCACTAGCAGGCTAATCTCTTGTGTCCCTTGCTCTCTGCCCCCAAAATACCCCGACACTAAGGGGTCTATTCAGGTCCCCAAATAGCGTGGTTTTATGTCTGGCTTGGACGTACAACCCCCAAACAAACCCAGAACCTGCTCCCCGCAAAATACAGAGCCATTGTGCAGGGGGCACTGGATGGGAACGGGAGGGGGCAGGATGGAGGTGGCGCGATGAGTGGCAATGAGGCTGGATGCACAGGGACTATTCCTGAAGATGGAATAAGTGCCGGGTGCCACAGCGATATCCATCCTCAGCCCCCCCCCCCCCCCACTACCCCAGTACTGCAGGGGTGATCCCAGAGCCCAATCCCGGTCTCTGGGGAAACCCTAAGGGCCAGACAGTGGGGAGAAGGGGCATTTTTAGCATGGGGTCCATTGCTGCTCCTGCTGGACTTGCAGGTGCCATGGCGACATGACGCTGCTGCACTGGCGCACCAGAAGGCGTGTTGGGAGGGCTGGATAGGCAGGGCTCTGTGCATCTCCTGTAGCAGAATTTGGGGCACGCCAGGCCATCCAAGTGCCCTGATTCTGCCACCATGGGAATATATAGCTCTTGCGGTTGCAAAATCGGGGACAATTGGGGCCCATACGATGTTTGGACGTCTGGACGTGCCGCACTTAGAATCTACCTCCATATGGTTAATATCAGGGTGTTTAGGTGGGCTAAGAGGGAATATTCAAAAGCACAAATCAGGTTTATGCCACTGAATATCCCACAGAGTGCCATTTACAGTTTTCAGGTCTGCAAACCCCGTAAATGCTTTTGAATGTGCCTTCCTTGGAGTCTGACTTAGGCTACTGACCCTAGTAAGCTTTCAAAGAAACCAATTTAGGAGCACAACTTTTAATATTAGGAGCGTAAATCCTTTGAATATTGGGCCCTAGATGTATAAGCCCCCTTTGTACTTACATGTTTGGCTTGGCTGGCCCAAGTTATACCTCTTTTACCCACGTATGAACCACATATATAATTTATATGTTAGTGGATGAATATCTGCTCCTATACATTTAGGGCCCAATATTGCAAGGCCTTTACAGAGTTTACAGAGTTGTAAGCCGTGTAAATGCCCCTAAATGGGATATTCAGCGGCACTCACACGGTGCCTGAGTAATGCCGCTATATGCCCCGATGCTAACTGCTTAGCATCAGGGTATGTTGAGGACGTTCCAGGGGCGAATCCAGATATAACCAGGCAGCGGCGATAGTCAGCAGCTACCCAGTTATCCTTCAGCAGCAAAAGTTAGGTAGAGCAAAAACTGTCCTAACTTTTGCTGCTGAAGCTAACCAGGCCATGGCTGAATATCAGCGCTGCACGATTAACTTCTGCACTGTGCACAGCTGCACTGCAAACCCACATATACAATGCCAGTGGTTGGATATGGCCCTGGCATCAAATATCTGGGTTAACTTTTCAGAGGCAACAGCTAGGTGCTGTACTCACATCAGCCACTGCTGCTGAATACTGGGCCTTTAATCTATATGTATTTATTTATTTACAATCTCTTATATACTGTGCTATTCTGCATCAGTGCAGTTTACATTGAACAAACTGAAATTACATTGAACAGGGCATTATAACTTGGAGATAACTATTTTACAGGGAACATGGGCTATGGAGGGTTAAGTGGCTTGCCCAAGACCACAAGGAGCACCTGTGGGACTAGAAACCCCAGTCCTTACAGCCCAAGGTTGAAGTCCTCTAGTGGGATTTGAACCCCTGACCTTCTGGCCTGAAGTACCTTGTCCCAACCACTAGGCCACTCCTCCACTCCATTATATGTATTTATGGCCCCACCAATGGAATACCCTCACCCCACACCTTTTGCTCGACTTACAGCACTATACATATAAGGCCTCTCAGATATTAAAAAAAAAACCCAGACCGTTGCAAGTTTAGTGGGGCGCAGAACATTTACTGCGATCAGTCTGTTTCCAAGATCCTTGTAATTTACACATATTCCACAAAACAAAATTATCTTCTAATGAAAGATACACAGGCTTAGAGGAACACAGAGTAGGTTTCAGAGCTTTCATATCCTCAAGGCAGGCAAGCCCCTCTTAAGGGAAGTGTTGGAATAATACAAAATGCTGATAGTACTTCTCACTTCTGCTGATCTCAGAAATGAAATCTCTTGGAGTCATTCCTGACAGATGGGGTGTTAGAAATTAGATAGCAGTGTCATTTCTGGAAGAGAGAACGAAGACAGCATGATGGCAATTACAGTGCAGGAAAATATAACTTTTATTCTCAAAATGTGTTCTTTGTATAAGGCTGGTATAATGGCAACCTATATAGGGGCCTAGTTACTAAACTCCAATAACACAGCAATGTGGTTAAAGCCTAGAGCTGGATTTAAAATTTCAGAGCCTATAAGCAGGAGCAAAGGGTGAGGACCGTGATCCTCCCTTGCTGCACAGAGAGTTGAAAGGGTTCCCTGGACAATGGAAAGCAGTAGTGGTGATGCTGGACCAGAGTGCCATGGTGATATCTCTTTGAAATGGCGCTGGTGAATGGCCCTAAAGTAAGTGGAAGAAGGATCCCTCTTGGCCTGGGTACCCGGAGGCTTCAACATTTGGCACCTAGGTAGTTGCCTCTGTTGCCTATGTCTAAATCTACAGTAGGCCTCTTAAAACCATGTTATTGCTCAGAAACAGCAATGCTCTTGCAAGCATTGCCAATCTGACCAAAAAGACACCCGAGGTGAGGAAAATATCCGTAAGTTGTGTCACATGCAAGTACATGCAAATAACTTGCTAATATTAAAACCGAGTAATGCAGATCAGGATAAACTGCACTATTTGAACAGGTGTAGTGAGCTATCCCTCAAAGGTATTGGCAAGTTAACATGGCTGCTGAAGCTCTCAGGGTCCCCCTTCCCCACAATGGGCAGGGAGCTATAAGGCACAAATATTACAAACTCTAAAGCCTTCCATCCCATAGCAGTTCAGCCTCTAATGTAATTAATATAATTTCTGGGATTTATAATCTGCCTTCATAGTTACTATACTAAATAAATCTGTATAATCCTAAAACATTCAATAAAAAACAAATATTCCAACCAAACCTACCTGTTATCCCCCTAGCTACGCCGTCATCCCCCTAAATATCCTTGACCTCTAATCTCTACCACAACTAGACAGCCCATTATTTTTTCTTCAAGCAATAATCCATCATGAATTTTAGATAAAACAGGCCTTGAAATCATTTTTGGAACCTCCCATAATCACAAAGATGTCTAAGCTCCACTGAAATTGTGTTACAAAATTGAGGGCCAGTCATAAAAAAGGCTTTGGATTCATGTCTTACCTAATGAATTTCTCTTATTGTAAGGACCTTCAAAAGGGTCTCCTAACTGAATCTTAGCACCCTATCAGGCACATATATTCTAGCTTAGATTATAATTACATGGCTCATTTCTTTGTTTAAAAATACTATCTTGAAAGCCCAGACCAGATGTATTCTTCATTTTAAGAAAAGTGGAAGGAAGACCAAAAAACTGCCAGCATTTATTTATTTATTTTATTTATTTACATTCTCTTATATACCGCGCTATTCTGCATCAGTGCAGCTAACATTGAACAAACTGAAATTACATTGAACAGGGCATTATAACTTGGAGATAACTATTTTACAGGGAACATGGGCTATGGAGGGTTAAGTGGCTTGCCCAAGCATGGTTTAAATGTGAGGTCAGAGAAGCTGTAGTAGCCAAAAAAGCATATTTCAGGAAATGGAGAAAGGAACCAAATGACAAAAATGGGAAACAGTATAAGCACTGGCAAGTTAGATGCAAGGCATTGATAAAGCAGGCAAAGAGAGAATTTGAAAAAATACTTCCATGGAAACAAAATCATATAATAAAAAGTTTAAGTACATTTAAAGCAAAACACCTGTGAGAGAGTCAGTTGGACCAATAGATGATAGAGATAAAAAGGGCACTAAGGGAGAACCAGGCCATAGTGGAGAGACTGAATGAATTCTTTGCTTCAGTATTTATTAAAGAAGATGTTGAGAATTACCAATGCCTGAAATGCTATTTAAAGGTGATGTATCAGAAGAATTGAAAGACATGTTGATAAACTGGGAAGATGTACAGTATTACAACTATTTGATAAAGTGAAGGGTAGCATATCACCTGGACCAGATCGAATACATCCAAGGATGTTGAAAGAACAGAAATATGAGATTGCAGACCTACTATTAGTAATCTGTGAGCTACCATTAAAATCATCTGTAGTAATTGAAGATTGGAGAATGGCCAATGTAACACCAATTTTTAAAAAGGGTTCTAGGGGTGATCTGGGAAACTACAAGCAGGTGAGTCTGACCACATACCAGGCAAAATGGTAGAAACCATTATAAAGAATAAAATTACTGAACATGTAGGTAGTCATGCTTTAATGGGAGAAAGTCAACATGGATTTAGCCAAGGAAAGTCTTGTCTTAATAAATTGTTATCTATTTTTTAAGGTGTGAATAAACAGATAAACAAAAGTGAGCCAGTTGATATAATACTGGATTTTCAGAAAGCCTTTGTTAAGGCCCCTCATTTGAGACTGTTCGGAAAATTAAAAAGTCATTGGATGGCAAGCATTGTACTATTGTGGATCAGGAACTGGTTAAAAGATATAAAGCAGGGAATAGTGCTAAATAGTCTATTTTTTCAATGGAGAAAGGTGAATAATAGAGTACCCCAGGGATCTGTGCTGGGTCCACTGCTTTTTAACATATGAACTGGAATGGCAAGGCTGCGGAGCCATGTGCACGCGGCCACCATTAACCGGGGGGGCGGCCGCGCGCACCCCCAACGGTTAGCGCGGTGAGGCAAGCCCGAGGGGAGGAGCGGCCGGGGAATATCCCGTCCATTGGCTGCAGCGCATGACGGCATAGCGCGGCAGCCAATGGGACGAAGGAGTCGCGAGGAGATGGTGCGGGGACGTAGCGTGGCTCCGGCCTCTTGCCTTCGGATGCCGGAGCCGACGGACGTGTGCAGAGGTTTGCAGTGGATGCAATTGCATTATATACTGGCGCGGTGTCTTGCTCTCGGGTGGGTTGAGATTTCTCCCTGCTCTAGTGTGCAGCAGCGTGCCCGTTCGTTAGTTAGAATTATTTTCCTGCCGGGCCAATTTTAAGGGGAGGAGGAGGGGGCTCTGTGCAGCGGTAGTTCCGCTACTGTCCGGGTGCTGGGTTGCGGCAGGTAATTTAAAGTCGGGGATCTCCGGTGCGGCTTGGCCAGGGCTTATAGATATTGCTGTGGGCTTATTTCCCTCCTTAAAATATGCCGCAAAATAAACCCGGAGGCAAGCGGGCGGCGAAAAGTAAAGCCCCCAGGGGGGGAAGTGGGGAGGGACAGATGGCTCGGGGGGGGAAGCGGATGGTGTCTGGTTCCAGCAGGGAGCGTGGGGATAGCGGCGAGTGCGGTACTGTTGTCCGAGGTAAGTCAGCGCGGGGAAGGGCCAGGGGCAGAACAGCGCATGCTTCAGGGACTGATCAGGGGAGGGGTCAGCCAGCAGGGGAGTCTGTCAGGGGTAACAAAGGACAGAGGGGCAGAGGGGGAGCAGGTGGGACCTCGCGGACACGGTTGGAGTTGGAAGGTGACAGAGGGGTTCAGGGGTCAGAGTTGGAGCAGGGTATCCCCCTGGGCTGTCCGGGAGGTGGGGATGGGGAGCAATTGCGGGGGGGGTTGGGATATAGGACAGCTTGGGCAGCTGAGGGCCGGCCAAGTGGTGGTCCGTCCCCCATGGAAAGTGCTGATAGATGGGGGTTTGCGGGCATGTGGGGGTGGCCACAGGATGTGGGGGGAGCCCCTTCACCCTCGTGGGAGCACTGGCAGGGCGGGGGTCAGGGCTCCTCGCGGGCGGAGTGGCTCGGGGCTTGGCAGTCTCCTTGGATTAGGGCGGGTGTCTCGTCGCCTCTCCCTGTTTTTTCTCCACAGGTACCTCCGACGTGGCAATGTATGGGGAATCCTTGGTGGAGTGGATCGCGGCCAGGAGGCAGCTCAAGTTCTCGAGCGGAGGGCGGTGCGGCTGTTGAGACGGAGGCAGCGGTTCGAACTACTTCGGAGCGACCTGAGCTCAGTGTGCCAGCGAATGAAGAGACTGCGGGTGAGTTGGCATTGGAAATAGGTGCGGAGTCTGGGTTGGTAACGGGGAATGTGGTCGGCGATCGAAAGAAGAGAAGCCGGAAGCGGCGGCGTTCTTGTCATAGGCGCAGGCGATCGGATTCGTCGTTCTCATCGTCCACTGATTCGTCGTCTAGTTCGACATCGCGGGAGGGAAGTCGGGGCCGGGTATCAGGGAGGCCGGTCGGTGGGAGGGAACCCAGCGGTCCAGTGCCTACGGTAGCTGCGTTTTCTGAGTTATGGGAAAGCGTTCCAAAAAATTTGCGGCGAAAAATTCAAAAGCGTCGTTATATTGATGTTTTTCGTTTGCTGGAGGGTAGGAAACGTTCAGGGGACAGTAGGCGAAAGAGGAAGGAAGACGAGAAAGCTGGTAGGGTGCGGAGAGTTGCGAGGAATGTAGTGAACTGGACGAGGGCCTTTCTACGGCTAGCCAGTGTTTGGGGATACGAGCATCCGGAACAGTATGGTATGCTTTTGGCATACATGGACTCCATCTTAGAAGCGTCACAAAACCATGACAGTTGGGCCTGGCTCAACTATGATGAAAAGTTTCGCGACAAGATGGAAGAGAACCAGTTGTTATCTTGGGGTACACAAGATATCAATTTATGGTTAACGCAGATGGCGGTCAAATCAGGTGGAGGAGCGGGGGGTGTGGGCAAGGGGGGGCTAGTCAGTACAGCTGGGGCGGGAAGCCCTTTCGCGGAGGCGTGCCCCCGGCAGTTCAGAGACCTGCGGGGGGAGGGGGCACAGGCGACGTCTGTTGGCGTTTCAATAAGTCTTCCTGCCCCTTTCCGGACTGCAAATTCCGGCACGCATGCTCTGTTTGCGGAGGAGGGCATTCCGCCCTTAAATGTGTTAAAAGAGGTCCTACTGGATCCATCCCCCCCCCTACAAAACAATAGGATTACGTGGAGCTTAGCCCCTACTCCCATTAGGTTAATGGCTTTGCGTCCATGGCTGAATAGGTATCCCAGGAGGGCGGACGGCAGCCTCTTAGATAATGGATTCGAGTGGGGGTTTCAGATTCCTGTTGTGGGTCGGGTCGCCTCGGCCAGATCGACGAATTCACCGTCGGTGAGACGTTTCTGTAATATTGTGAAAGACAAATTGTTAGGGGAAATTTTACTGGGGAGGGTAGCTGGCCCTTTTCTTGAGCAACCCTTCGAGGATTTCGTAGTTTCCCCATTGGGCATAATACCAAAAAAAGAACGAGGTAAATATAGACTGATTCACAATCTATCCTTCCCGGAGGGTGCATCTGTTAATGATCACATCCCAAAGGAATTGTGTGCAGTGCGGTATGCATCTTTTGATGAGGCGGTTGATTTAGTGAGAGAGTGTGGCCCGAGGTGCTTGATGGCTAAGACCGATATTGAGTCAGCTTTCCGATTGTTGCCGGTGCACCCCTCGGCGTTTCATTTGTTGGGCTTTCGTTTCGAGGAACAATTTTATTTCGACAAATGCATGCCAATGGGTTGCGCGATATCCTGTTCATATTTTGAACGATTTAGTACATTTATGCACTGGGTGGTGGTACAGCGTTCGGGTTGTGCGCAAGTAGTGCATTACTTGGATGATTTCCTCTTTGTAGGGACGGCTCAGTCCGGGCAATGTCGGGACTTATTGAACAATTTCAACCAGTTAGCTCAGGAATGGGGAGTACCGTTGGCAGTGGCAAAGACGGAAGGGCCGACTACGAGTCTTACTTTTATAGGGGTGGAGTTAGATACTGACGTAATGGTAGCGAGGTTACCCGCAGACAAGGTAGCGAGGTTGCGTGTATTGATAGCGAATGCGATAACAGCAGCTAAGATGTCGCTGCGGGAGATGCAGGCCCTTATCGGTTCACTTAATTTTGCATGTCGTGTTATTCCCATGGGCCACGTATTCCTCCGACGGCTCTCGTTGGCTACAGCGGGGGTGGGTAAACCTCATCATCGGATCAGGATTTCCCGTAATATGCGAGCGGACTTAGGGGTTTGGGACGATTTTCTGCGTGAATTTAACGGGGTCTCGGTATTGCGGGAGAAGGTAGTGTCCAGTGCGGATTTGCAGTTATATACCGATGCTGCCGGAGGAGCGGGATTGGGGATTTACTTTGGCGGCTCTTGGTGTGCGGCAGGATGGCCATTGGCCTGGCGGGAAGCTGGACTTACTCGTAATATCACCTTCCTAGAGTTGTTCCCGATCTTGGTGGTTCTGTCCATCTGGCCAGAGAAGCTGCGGAATCGCCAGGTAGTGTGGAACTGCGACAACGAGGCCGTTGTCAGCGTGGTAAATAATTTTACCCCGCGATGCAGACCGGTCGCAGATTTAATGCGGCAAGTGATCTTATCCTGTTTGCGGCTGAATGTGGTGCTGAAGGCTCGACACATTCCGGGATGTATTAACACTATTGCTGATGCTCTTTCCCGTTTCAAGTGGGAGCTGTTTCGGACCTTGGCACCGGACGCGGAAGAGCGGGGAGCATCGGTCCCGGACAACTTATGGCAGATTGGCCTGTCGGCATGATTGACTTGCTAAAAAACTCTGTGTCGGCTGCGACGTGGGAAGCCTATCGAAAAGGCTACCGCAGCGTGGAGTCTTTCTTGTTGGAGCGGGGATGGAGACGGGGCCCTGCATCTGAGTGGCTATTGGGTCAGTATGTTTTCACTGCGAAGGCTGCGGGCTTGTCGCGTTCTACAGTACGTAAGAATTTGGCCGGTTTTTCCTTTTTTATGAGAGCCGTGGGGTGGGGTCCGGCGCGGGGGGTTTTTCTGACATCTCGGTTGTTGCAAGGCTGGGAGCGCTCGCATCCATCGACCGGGGATTCCAGGCAACCAATAACGCATGCCTTGTTAGAGCGATTGTGTGCGGTTTTGCCTCGGGTGGTCTCATCGCGTTACGAATGTTCCCTATTTCGGGCGGTTTTTGCAGTTGCCTTTTTTGGGGCCTTCCGAGTGGGTGAATTGGTGGCCGAGTCTGGAAAACGCACGGGGGGCGGTGGCCTGCAACTACACCACGTCAAGTTGGTTGCCGGGGGGGTGCACATACATGTTGCGCGCTCAAAAACCGATCAGTTGGGGAAAGGCTCCTGGGTGGTGTTGCGACAAGTGGCCGGGGCATTGACTTGTCCGGTTGGGTTGTTGCGGGCATACTTGGATGCGCGCCCCCCGGGCTCGGGAAATTTATTCATGCATAGCGATGCGCGGGTCCTTACGCGTTTTCAATTTACGGCTGTCATGCGGATGTCGCTGCGGATGATAGGGGAGGATGCTGGTCGTTTTGCTCCACACTCGTTCAGGATTGGGGCGGCTACCAGCGCGGTGGCGGAGGGATTGTCGGAGCGGGAGATCCAGCGTATCGGGCGTTGGAGGTCGCAGGCTTTCCAAACCTATGTGCGTTTGTAGGGGGGGGGGTCTCTAATCTATCTTATTTTATATTACAGATATAGGAGATGGTCGGTGTCGCTGTTGGGTGACTGGCCATTCATTCGTTTACTGGGCTGGTCGGCGGGCAGCAACACGACCCATTGGCATGAATCTTGGACTGGAAGTCTCTGAGGTGTCCGTCGCATGGCTGGGAGAGCGCGGAATGCGGTGGATCCAGCTCCTGCCTTTGCTGCGGCACCACGGGAATCGGAGAGAGAAGCCTGATGTTCTGTTGATACACTTGGGAGGCAACGACTTGACGTCCTGGACTTGTCGACAGTTGATTCGTGCAGTGCACAAAGACTTGGGGGCTGTATTAGTAATGTTATCGGGCGTGGTCATTTTGTGGTCAGATATACTTCCAAGGCCTGCTTGCAGCGTTCAGCGGCGCTGGTCCAGGGGGCTGGCAAAAATCAATCGCCAAATAGGCAGATGGGTCATAAGGAATGGAGGGCGCCAAATTTTGCACTCCTGGGCTGATGTAAACTGCGCTGGCTTGTACAGGCCAGACGGGGTACATTTATCCCCGAAAGGCTTGGATTTGCTGCTTAACGATTGGCAGGAGGCCTTGGAGGTGGTCATGCATGGGAGACGGGCTGGTCGCAGCTTTCTTTAATGGGGGGCGGCTCAGGACGTCAGTGTCCGGAGCCGGTGGCGGGATCCCGGAGGTTTCCGGGGTCCGGAGCCGGATGCAAGCATTACGGCGGGGGTGGGGTACCCCCGCCCGGACAATCCCTCAGGTTTTTGCTAATAATATGGCGAAGCCGGATGAGGGAGGGCGAGGCGATTTTGTTGGGGCCTGTACCTGGCGGAAGCGGAAGCGGCGGCACCTTGCTAATAACATGGCGGGTGGTGGCGCGTTCTGCTGGTGGGGGGGGGGGATATGTTAACTTGTTAATTGTAAAGTGTGATTGTTATAAGTAATAAAGCTGCGACCAGTTCAATTCCATAGATTGTGTAATGGTTTTATTTGAATGTCAGGTATGTGCATGGGATAGGCGATGGTTGGGGGGGGGGGAACAAGGTTGGGATCGCTCGGTCCGCCTTACCCGGTTATGGCAAGGCCGCGGAGCCATGTGCACGCGGCCACCATTAACCGGGGGGGCGGCCGGGCGCACCCCCAACGGTTAGCGCGGTGAGGCAAGCCCGAGGGGAGGAGCGGCCGGGGAATATCCCGTCCATTGGCTGCAGCGCATGACGGCATAGCGCGGCAGCCAATGGGACGAAGGAGTCGCGAGGAGATGGTGCGGGGACGTAGCGTGGCTCCGGCCTCTTGCCTTCGGATGCCGGAGCCGACGGACGCCCTCCCACCCTCCCTTGTGTTGCGATGGGCAGAGGGGTTGTGGGGTGTTGCAGCTGGAGGGGGGTTGGCGGGATCCCGGAGGTTTCCGGGGTCCGGAGCCGGATGCAAGCATTACGGCGGGGGTGGGGTACCCCCGCCCGGACAATCCCTCAGGTTTTTGCTAATAATATGGCGAAGCCGGATGAGGGAGGGCGAGGCGATTTTGTTGGGGCCTGTACCTGGCGGAAGCGGAAGCGGCGGCACCTTGCTAATAACATGGCGGGTGGTGGCGCGTTCTGCTGGTGGGGGGGGGGGGGTATGTTAACTTGTTAATTGTAAAGTGTGATTGTTATAAGTAATAAAGCTGCGACCAGTTCAATTCCATAGATTGTGTAATGGTTTTATTTGAATGTCGGGTATGTGCATGGGATAGGCGATGGTTGGGGGGGGGGGGGAACAAGGTTGGGATCGCTCGGTCCGCCTTACCCGGTTAATGGTAATAATGAGTGGGGTGATCAAATTTGCAGATGAGACAAAGTTATTGTGAAAAATTACAAGAGGATCTTGATAAATTGCAAGACTTGACATGCAAATGGCAGATGAAATTTAATGTGGACAAGTACCTAGGAAAGAACAACCCAAACTATGGTTACACGATGCAAGGTTCCACATTAGGAACCACCACCCAGGAAAAAGATTTAAGTGTCATTGTGGATAATATGTTGAAACTCTCTGCCCAGTGTGCAGCAGTGGCCAAGAAAGCAAATAGAATGCTAGGTATCATAAGGAAAGGAATGGAGAATAAAACCAAGGATATTATAATGCTTCTGTATTGTTACATGGTGCAACCACACCTTGAATATTGTGTGCAATTCTGGTCACCATATCTTAAAAAGGATATAGCAGAATTAGAAAAGGTACAGAGATGAGCCACCAAAATGGTAAACAGAATGGAAGGATTCTCCTATGAGGAAAAGCTTAAAAGGTTAGGGCTCTCCAACTTGGAAAAGAGATGGCTGAGGGGAGATATTATAGAGGTCTATAAATTGATGAAAGGAGTGGAACAGGTAAACAGTGATCGGTTGTTTACGCTATCAAAAAGTAAGACTATTGGACGCACAATAAAGCTACAATGTAGCCCATTTAAGAATAATAAGAGAAAATATTTTTCCACTTAATGCATAATCAAACTCTGGAATTCTTTACCAGAGAATGTAGTAAAAGCTGTTAGTATAACTGGGATTTAAAGAGGTTTGGATAAGTTCCTAGAGGAAAGATTCATAAACCATTATTAAAAAGGACCTGGGAAATCCACTGCTTACCCCTGGATCCTGTGTACCTTTTTGGGAATCTGCCATGTATTTGTGGCCTGGATTGGCCACTGTTGGAAACAGGATACTGGGCTTGATGGACCTTGGTCTGACCCAGTATGGCATTTCTTATCTTCTTATGTAATAAGGCCTCAATATTTGCCTTAGGTTATTTTGAGTTGGTGAAAATATTGAGGAAACGAGAGGGCATTCTCCCCTTCTATGTGCTGTTATTTGTGGGCTGAAATGAGCACAGTTTAAATATCAGTGGCAGATACAGACATGGACGTGTGACACTGGCAGATATAAATATGCAATGATAATCTAAAATCAACCACAGTTGTGCATCGTTTTTGGAAATCCCTGGACATGCCCCTGTACAACACAGAAAATGGCTCATGGGACATGGATGTGATTGGGATGTCTGCATGGTCATTTTCGGATGTCCAAATCATGAATAGGGCTTCTAAAATTTATTTATTTATTTATTATTTATTTACATTCTCTTGTATACCGCGCTATTCTGCATCAGTGCGGTTTACATTGAACAAACTGAAATTACATTGAACAGGGCATTATAACTTGGAGATAACTATTTTACAGGGAACATGGGCTATGGAGGGTTAAGTGGCTTGCCCAAGACCACAAGGAGCACCTGAAGTATAGGAGCTCAGTTTCATTTTAATATTGGGCACTTGGCTTATGTATAGAGACCCCAATATTTGGATATTCCACATATATGTACATATATGTATATACAGGGTGTCCCAAAAAATGTGAGAACATCTCGTAAATTAAAAGCTTAAATAGTTTACTTATTTACCTTTTTTAGCTATATAACGTCTTTATTTCGACAATTTACAGTCGCCATCTTTTTTTTTAATTTGTCAATTGTTTACATCTGTCTTTTTGAATTTTTAAATAACTTATATGCTATGAGATATTCTCACTTTTTTTGGGTCACCCTGTATATGCTTACATGTGTGAAGGTAAATTTTAGCTAGTACGTAGAGATCGGAATTGAGGTATTGCAGACATGACATATAAACAGTTCTGTAAGTATTTTAGAACAGGCTCTGAATGTGGAGCCAGAGGACCCATTTTGCAAGCCTATATGCGGGAAAAATCAACAGGAGAAACTCAATAGCTTCCAAGTGTAGATGCACTTACATACGGAAGTTGGTATTTTGCAACTTAGACACACATTTGTCAGCCATTGTGAGAACTTACACATATAAATGCTGCTCGTTACCTACAGATGCCACTATCTTTATTTTCAGTGTTTTATTTATTTTATTTATTTATTTATTTACATTTCTTATATACTGCACTATTTGCGATCAGCGCGGTTTACATAAAACAACAGTATCCGACAGTAAACAAGAGTCAGGTCATTACAATGAACAGGAGCAGTCAACTTGGATAACGGGGGAAACTATCTACATGTGTGGAACATTGAAATAGGTAACTGTATATATGTGAGATGGAGTTATTGTGTGTTGCTCATACATGGTGGCTGGGGTTCGGGGGAGGCTGTGAGGTATTTAATGAAGAGGAAGTGTTTTAAGGCCTTCCTGAACTGGCTCAAGTTGGGGATAGCTCTGATGTGTGGTTGTAGGGAGTTCCAGAGGCTTGGGGCGCTCAGACTGAAGGCTCTATTTGAAGTTGATATGGCGCATCTTGTCATAGCTTTTGGTATTGCTAGCATGTTGGCTGCAGCGGTTCTTCTTATCCTGTTGGGCGTGGGTGGTTGTATGAGGTCACATACTGAAGAGGCGGATAACCCGTTGATGGCTTTGAATGTCATCACTAAGGTCTTGAAGCTAATCCTGGCTTGGATGGGGAGCCAGTGCAGCTGCATCAGGAGGGGTGTGATGTGCTCTCTCCTTGGTGCTCCAAAGAGGATTCGCGCAGCGCAGTTCATGGCGAGTTGTAAGGGATGTAAGGTTGCCTGAGGGAGTCCTTGTAGGATGGCGTTTGCATAATCAAAATGAGGGATGATGAGGGCTTGGTAGATGGTACGGAAGTCGCTCAGCTCGAGTAGAGGGCGTATGTGTCTGAGGGATCTGATCTTGAAGTAGATCGCTCTTACTGTTTTTGCTATGTGCTGCTTCATGTTGAGGTTCTGATCCAATGTGACTCCGAGATACCGTATGGCTGATTTTACTTGCAGCTTGGCGTTGTCTACTTCCAAGTGGTTAGGTGGAGTAAACTCAGGATTTCTAGAGATGAACAGGACCTCTGTTTTCTTGTTGAGGAGGAAATAACCCCCTTAATCTCTCCTGTAAAGGGCTGGCCAAAACAAGCACTTTGTGAAAACCTCTACATTGCCAGGGAGCAGTACTAAATCCTGACTTGAACAATTGCAGTCATTCACATGTAGTCCTTGTATGAACTGGGGAATACATGTATAGGTTTTTGAACTGCCCAGTCCACTCCCTAACCATGCCATGACATGCTCCCTTGCAATTTCTATGTAGTAGGGACGACCACGTGTAAACTCAGCCCTCTCTAAAATGGCCATTTCCATGTCAATGCCATTTCCACATGTAAATGCCTATTTATACACAGGGAAACTACAAATAGGGCAAGTCTAGATTAGATTTTTCACATTATTCCCTAGACGTTCTTCTGAATTCAAAATGGCATGGGATAGACACAGTGGATCCCTTTACAGCAACAGGATAACATCAAAATAAACTTAACTATCTAATTTCTCAACAAACAGGGGTGTCCTACACAGAGTGCTGGGTTCACCCCTAAACAAAGACATGGGGAGGGGTGGCCTGCAGGGAGCGGCAGGTGCACCTACACTAGCCATCTTACTGGGCAGACTAGATGGACCATACCGGTCTTTATCTGCCGTCATTTACTATGTTACTATGAATATTGACTTTAAAGAATACATAGGAGCCAAAAGAGAGTTTCTTTCAGGGCAGTTTCTCCAAATGGGTGCGCATACCAGGACAATCATGAACCAAGGTATGTGGAGTATGAACTCAGTCTCTCGAATTTACTGCACGATGCAAGTACTGCTCGGAGTAGTACTTGCATCGTGTCAAAGAAAGCCTCCCTCTGGAGTTTGTATGATGTTACATGTATGAGTAATTTATCAAGATGTGTTTGGAAATTCTTCTTAAATAGGCCTGTGGCACAATGGGAAATAACTCAGTATCTTTCTGCGACAATTTCTTGGTTTCCGACGGCATTTCTTGGTACTTGAATATTTTCTCCCTCTCAGTGCTTGGAACTGACACCTCTATAATCAATGTCATCCTGGTGTTCTCCTTTAACACTATATCTAGCTTCCTTGCATCGAGCTTTCTATTGGACGGAATGGGAATATCTCAGGTGATCATAATTTTATTTATTTATTTAATTTATTTATTTAACTATTTCTTTTATACCGCCCCTTCCAGAGATCAAGGGCGGTTTACATATAACAGATTAACAGTCTTGTACACAATTTGTATACATTTTACATAGAACAATAGAAATCAACTATTTACATTGAACAGTAAAAATAAACTTTGTAGGTATTAAAGCAAAAACATCTTGTAGGTATTAAATCAAGAACTTTGTAGGTATTAAAGCAAACATATCAAACTTTATACAAAAGTATATTTACAGCGTGTGGTGTGTGTGATGTATGGGGCAGATATTGGTGTAGGTGCTGGAATTTAGTTCCTTTTTTGTCATCTTTGGGGCGTGTGTGGGGGGGCAGGCTTGTGGTTACATTGTTGGGATTAAGGGAGTTTGCGCATGTGTGACCACGTTTGTTGTAGAGCTGGCTTTGGGGGAGTAGGGGATTTCGAAGTGTTCAGTGAACAGGTAGGTCTTTAATTCTTTTCTGAATTGGATGAGGTCTCTTATGGTGCGAAGTTCAATAGGGAGGTCGTTCCAGAGTGTAGGAGCAGTGAATGAGAATGCTCTGGAGCTAGTGGTATTCTTAGTTTTACGGATGGCTTTTGGTATGATGAGGGAGTGGGCTGCGTTTTGTCTGAGGGTCCTTGTCGATGTTGGAGATTGTAGTAATGTGGATAAGTGTGAGGGGGTTATGTCGTTTATGAGTTTATAGGTTGTTAGGATAATTTTATATTTGATTCGGCTGTTTATAGGGAGCCAGTGGAGTTCCAGCAGTATTGGGGGTTACGTGGTCTGTTAGGCGAGCTTTAGCAATTACTTTTGCACAGATGTTTTGTGCTCTTTGTAGAAGGTATGTGCTTTTTTGAGGGAGGCCTATTAGGAGACTATTGCAATAGTCGAAGTGAGGGGTGATCAGTGTACTTACTACGGATCTAAAGTCTTGTGTTTTGAGGAGTGGCCTTAGGTGCTGAATAGTTTTGAGTTTGTAGAAAATGGTTTTGACTGTTTGTTTTATGTGTGGTAGCATGGTGAGAGCGTGGTCTATTATTACTCCTAAGTATTTTACCTGTTTTTTGACAGGTATGGAGGTTTTGTTGATTGCGATTGTTTCCGGGTAAGTGTTCTCAGTCATAGATGATCTTGTTACAAACATTGCCTCAGTTTTTTTGAGATTTATGCTGAGGTGGTTAGTTTCCATCCAAGAGGAGGTTTCAGCCATGCATTTGGATAGCGAGTCATATGTAGGGTTTTTAATGGTTATGGGGATAGCTAGCATGATGTCATCGGCATATATAAAATGGTTAATCCTGTGTTTTTTAAATATGTTTGTTATCGGTTGCAGGTACAAGTTAAATAGGAGGGATGAAAGGGCTGATCCTTGGGGTATTCCCTGTCCTTGGGGGAATGTTTCTGATGCTTGCTGGTCAATTTGGACGCGTATTAATCTATGTGAGATGTAGGATTTGAACCAGTTAAGGACAATCCCGCCTATTCCTAGGTTTTCTAATCTGTTGATCAGTGTCAGGTGATTAATGTTATCGAAGGCAGCAGAGATATCTATAAATAGGAGTAAGAAGCCTTGGTGTTTGTCATCTGTGCCCTTGATGAGGAAGTCCATAAGGGTGATTAGGAGGGTTTCTACTCCGTGGAATGGGCGGAAACCAAATTGGTGTGAGTCAAGTGGTTTGTGTTCATCAATGTGTTCTTGTAACTGAATTTGAATTGTTTTCTCTATTATTTTGGCTATGAATGGAATGCTGGCTATGGGTCTGTATGAGTTCGGGTCTTTTGAGTCGAGCTTATTATTCTTTATTATTGGTCGGAGTGTTGTGAGTTTTAGGGCATCAGGCATGATGCCCTGTGAAAGGGATTGGTTAACTATGTGTTGTAGATTTACCGCCAGTTCATCTTTCACACACTTAATCCATGATACAGGGCATGGATCGAGTGGGGAGGTGGTGGTGTTTATCATTGTTATGATTTTGAGAAGTTGCTTTTGTTCAACCAACTGGAAACTTGTCCATTCATGTGTGGTTTTCGTGTTTGATAATAAAGGAGTTGGGGTAGTGGTCTTGTTTTTTAGTTTTTCTGCAAAATGTTTTGCTAGTGTTTGTATATTTATTGCTTGTTGTTTAGGTTCGGTGTTATTAGTTTTGGTTAATGTTTTTACTATCGCGAATAACTCCCTAGGGCGGTTGATGGATGAGTTTATTACTTTAGAGTGGTAGTCTCTTTTTGATATGTTAATTGCGTTTTTGTATTCTATGAGTAGGAGCATGTATTGGGATTTGTTTTCATCAGATTTTAGTTTTCTCCATCTCTTTTCTTGTCTCCTCAGTTGTTTTTTTAGTTTTGTCAGCTCTTTCGTGAACCATTTTTCTGTCTTTTTTGTTTGTTTGTGTAAGACTTTTGTGTGGACAGCTGCTTTTTGAATAGTTAGATTCCAATGTGTTATGGTTGAGTTGATGTCTGGTGAGCTTGTGTCTAGTTTGGGTAGTACTTTGTCGAGGAATGTGTCTTTGTCAAAGCGTACGAAGCGTGATGTATGTGGAGTTGTGCTCCCATTGTTTTTTGGGACTTGTGCCGGTAGCTGGATTGTGATTAGATGGTGGTCTGACCAGGGTACTTCGGTTATACTCGGGGTGGTATGTAGTAAGTGACTGTGGAGTGTGGCTGGGAGGAAAATTACGTCAAGTATGTTACCTTTTTTGTGTGTAGGAGCGTGTATTATCTGTGTGAACCCCATTTGTGACATAGCATCTATGAAGTTATCTCTTCATTCTCTATAATTCTTTTAGGGTCATGATCCCAGTGCTTTTCAGGCACAGTGATGTTATAGTGCTTACAGAGTTGCAATGGATAAGGCATGTTACTTTATTGTGCCTTTCTGTATAGAAGTGTTCTGCCATCAGAACTTCACAGCCAGCTATGAGGTGAGTCAGTTTCTTCAATGTAGTCCAGTGGTTCTCAAGCCAGTCCTCTGGGACCCCCAGGCCATTCAGGTTTTCAGGGTATCCACAATGAATATGCATGAGATAAATCTACATGCAATGGAAGCAGTACATGCAGAACTATCTTGTGCATATTCACGGTGGATATCCTGAAAACCTGACTGGTCTGGGGGTCCCAGAGGACTGGGTTGAGAACCACTGGTATAGTTCTTGGTAGAACTTATCCGGTAACACAGGGGCTTTCAAAGCTGTCCTGTTGACCCCAGCACAGAGTCAGGGGACCAAGGAGGAGATGAAAAGAGGCAACATGTTTGCTGTCTTGCCTTACGGCTTCTCTGCTTGTTCACACTACATCATAGCTAGGCAAAAAAACTCATAATATAAGTAAACATCTTGTTTCAAACCCACAGTCTGTGGTAGTGTCACTATCTGAAGCATGCACAGATATTTCCTTTTCACCACTCTTTCAGAATTCATAATGTTGTGAGCTTGCATAGCCTACAAGAGTTCATGCAAGGAGATAGTAGGGTATTAATGAAGACGTTAATGAAGAGAAATGTGTATGAAAAGGAAAACCGTGTAAAACCAGGCTAATATGAAGAGGGCCAGAACCACAACACCAGGGCTGGTTTTCATAACACTGAATTTACATTTTTTTAAAATTTCCATTAACATGAATATCTAAGCAAATATCTCTCTGGCCATGTAGATTTTTCAGATAGTTGAGACCTTAGTGAATATGATTTTGGGGAGCTGATTCGCTAAGTTTTATTTTTGCCATAGACACAGACTAAATAGATGTCCAGCTGAGTCAATCCCTTAGTTTAATAAATGGCAGTACTGAGTAATAGCTTTTCTGTCTGAAGGAAGCTACTAAACACAGTGAACAGAAAACGAATGACTTTTTGTGCCAAGAGATATTATGGATATTGATTTGACACATTATAGGCTCCGAGGCTATGGGGGGGTTGGCATACCAAGATAAGAGATGAGTTTCCATGCCATTACAATTAGGAGCTCTATTGGATATAATGAACTTGTTAGGCAGGCATTCTCCTATAGAAATTAAGGGGGGAAAGCCAAGTGAAAAGCACATACAATTAGAGAGATGTTTAACAAAGTTCTATTTGTAATTTAGAAAGTTAATTGCAGTTCTTCTGTTTATGGAATGGAGTACTTATTGCCCTTTCTACTCCTGGACAGTGGCCACCTAGGCTATTAGTTCCCAATCCTTCCTCAGATGCACACCTAACTGACTTGCTTTCAAGATATCCCTAACAAATATACCTGAGATAAATTTGCATACATTTGAGATATTCTTCTCACCAATTCCCACATTTATCAAATCCAGTGCTCTGGATATGTTTTTATCCCCATATACAATCTGTTAATATATTATTTATTTATTTATTTATTTAACATTTCTTATATACCGCACTATGGTCATCAGCGCGGTTCACATGGAACAAAACATATACATACAGGATAACTGTAGTGCATTTTACAAGTAACAGGGATTAGAGAACTTGGAAGAAACAAGGTAATCTAAATAAACCATATACAATGAACTATATACAGTAAGCACAGTCAAAATTCACTAGATCTGATCTTGTTGTGACTATTTCTCTAGGTAAGGTTTAGATTGGAAAATAACTTAAGAATAGGTAGTGCTTGAGACTTTTCCTGAATTGTATTAGACTGGTTATGGCTCTCAATTCAGGCGGGAGGGTATTCCATGCTACTGGGGCATGAATGCTAAAGGCTCTTTTAGATGTTTCTTTGGTGTATTTGACTGTTATTTTCGGGACGGATAGGGTATTTATTACTGATGTTCTTCTGGCTCTGTTAAGGGCCTGGGTGTGTAGTAGGTTAGTGATGGTTGAGGGTGCTTGATTGTTTAAGGCTTTGAAAGTGGTGATCATAATTTTGTATTGGATTCTTGCATTGGTTGGTAGCCAGTGGAGTCTTTTCAGGATTGGAGTTATGTGGTCCGACTTTGATATTCCTTCAAGTACTCTGGCGGCGGTATTCATCGCCAATTGGAGAGGATTTAAAGTTGATTGAGGGAGCCCATATAGGATTGCATTTGCAAAATCAAGGTGTGGCATCACTAAGGCTTGGAAGATGGTTCTGAAATCTGTGGGTTCCAGTAGGGGTCGCATGTGGCGTAGTGTGCGTTATCTTGTGATATATTAATTTTGTTATATTTTTTATGTGAGTTTTCATATTGAGACGCTGGTCAAGGGTGATGCCTAGGTATCGTATAGTAGGTTTTACTGTCAATTCCTTGTCCTTTATCTTTAATGTAGTAGGGGGTGTGAAGCTTTGGTTCTCCGTGATAAACATATCATCGGTCTTACTGTGGTTGATTCTTAGGTTCTGTGTGAGGAGCCAGTCTTCTACCGCTTCGAAGCACTGTATCAGTGGCGTGAAATCAGGGTGGTTGATGGAGAATGGCATGTATAAGAGAATGTCGTCTGCATAGGCTAAGCAGGTAACTTTAAAAGAACGGATAAGGTCACAGATAGGTTGCATATAAATGTTAAACATTAATGCTGAAAGAAAAGAGCCTTGCAGTACCCCTTGATCTTGCAGGAATGGGTCTGATGTACTTTCACCAATCCTTACCTGTTGCCATCGGTTAGATAGGTAGGATTTACACCAGTTCAGTGCGGAGCCATGTATTCCTTTTTCATTAAGGCGATCTATAAGTATTTGATGACTGACTGAGTCAAACGCAGCCGAGATGTCCATGAATATAAGGATGAATCCTTGCCGGATATTGTCTATTCCAGTGATTAATGTATTGAAGAGAGTGATGAGGAGGGTTTCTACTCCATGGGCTTCCCTAAAGCCGTGTTGGGCCGGATCAAGTGGGGCTTCAGTGTCTATATGTTGTTGTATTTGACGCTGGACCACTTTTTCGATTATTTTATAATTATAATTATTATATGTACGTTTCTAGCATTACATTTGAGATACAGCATATGCACATTTCAGGCTATTCTCAGAACCAGAGTACTTACGTGCACCTCAAGAACAGTGTTAGGAACCACTAACCTGGATATTTGAAAGCACCACATTCAATTTAAAAGTTCTGTAGCAACATTTAGTATATGCCAGTGGTTCCCAGTTAGGGTCTGCAAGACAACCAGAGGAGATCAGCCATAAAGCAGACAACCAAAGCACAGCTACTGCAGTAGACCCCTTCTTGGCAACTCTGCTCATCAAGCAAATCACTGTTATCCATGCCCTTGTCTTCTACTGCCATCTCCAGACTCCGTTCATTCCACCTTGCTACAGTGCATGCCTAGAATAGTCTACGTGAGTCAATAGGTCAGGCTCCATCACTAGTCCAAGTCAAATCCATGCTAACAACTCATCTCTTTGAGGCTGCTTTTGGATCCTGAGCCTTTTATTCTCCTGTCTGCATCCATATGCTTTTTAATCATCCCCATAAGAATTACCCTAACCCCCTCTTTGTTCTGGTTGTCTGTCTTGAACAGATTGTAAGATCTGTGGGGCAGGGGCAGTCTCATGTGTATATGTGCACAGTGCTGCATATGCTTAGTAGCAGTATAGAAATGATTGGTAGTAGTAGTAATAAAAAAAGAGCCAGTGGTTCCTAGTTAGGGTCACACCTATGAAGAGCTTTGTCTTGAGGCTGCTGCTGCCTTATCCCATGCTTCCAATGCCAGTAGAGGGAGATCACAGCCTTAATGAGTCCATCTCCACAGAGTATGGAAGTGGGAGGAGCATGGCTGATTACTGTAATAGTACTGAGGAGGGAACTGTGCGGCTGATGCTCTATATGACTGGGGGAGGCAAACAAAGTTCTTTTACCTCTAAGAAACATTTCTGAGCATTGATGCATGTGCTTTGGTTGGTTTGCTGACCAGATAGTGAAGGAGAAAAGTTGCAGTGAGTGAGTAGTACAGCTATAGTGAAAGGGAAGAGAGGTCAGGAGGAGCAACAGAAGGCAAAAATAGTGCAGGAGGCAAAATAATTGGGAATAGCCTGGAAGGGGAGGAAGGCAGGAAGGAGAGTATTTAAAAAGGGGCCATGACAAGGGGAGGATGGAGAGAACCAGGGAAGAGAGAGGACAGATACTGAAGAAGAGGCTATGGGTGGGAGTAAGCAGAGCAAGGGGAGGCACTTACAAAGGAGCCATGGGGGCCAGGAATCAGGAAGGGGCCATGGGTGGGGAGTGCAGAATGGATCATGAGCAGTAGAATGGCAAGAGGGAAGGCAACCTGGAAGGGACTATTGAGGTCAGCAATAGAAATGAAGACAGGAGGGAGAGAGCCATGGAAACGGTTGTAGAGGAAAGGGTAGGAGATAAGGCACTCAGAAGGGTCCATGGAGGAGGAGTAGAAAGCAAATGATCAGGGAAGGGAACATAAAGGAATATGACAGTTGACAAGGGGAATAGGCATCAGAATGGGGTGGCCATATGGGCCCCTGCCCATCAAAATTTTGACCACCAGCCGCAGAGAGAAGAGAGCAGCCATGATCATGGCAGACTCCTCCTGTCCACCTATAGGAGATCGGATCCCTGTGGGCAGACAGGAGTCTTTGCCACAATTGTGGTGGCCTTCCCCTCCTGCCCATGGGGATGTGATCTCCCATGGATAGACAGAAGGAGTTGTCGTGATCGCAGCCATTCCCTTCTCTTCTGCCCATGTGAGATGGAATCCCTGCGGGCAGGAGGGGAAGGCCACGGGGGACTAGGGGTGAAGTTAGGGTGGAGCCTGAGGTAGAGTCAAGGCAGAGCTTGGCTCCTCCAATCAAAGAGGCATTCTTCAGCCTCTGAATAGGGGCTCAGGAAGGGACTAGGGTAGGGACAAATAAGGTAGGGGGGGACTGGCACTCAAGAAGGGGCCATAGTGGTCAGCAGACAGTAAGTGTCTGTGGGGGGGAGGGCAGAAGAAGCCATGAATGGTAGGAAGGCAGGAGGGAGAGAACCAGGAAAGAGGCTATTGGGAGCAGAGGGATAGAAGAGAAGGCATTCATGAAGGGACCATGGATGGGGGAGAGGGAAAGCAGGACAGAAGAGAAGGCACTGAAGAAGATACCATGGTAAAAAAGCAGGAGGCAAATGACTGAATAAGAGACCACAGAGGGGAAATGGCAGTTGAAAAGGGACTCAGAAAAAATCAAGGTAGGGGGAAGTAGGGCAAAGGATAAGACACTTGTGAAGGAGCCAAGAGTACGGGGGGGGGGGGGAGGGGAAGCAGGGTTGGAGGATAGGCACATGGCAAGAGAAGATAGGGAGAAATGCCTTCCAGGGATCATGAGGCAGATGAGAGAGGCGAGGGAAAGATGGATGCCAATGATCAAGGCAGTAGGTGGGAGCAACAGGCAACCTCAAAAGATTATTTTGTTATCTTTGAATGTAAAATGTGTGGGTATTGAAGTACCTGCAGTACCACCAGATCCAGAATTTTCTAAGGAAAAGTCTGTGGGAAGTTTTCTTTTGAAAATTATTTTCCAGTCCTGTGGATGCAAAGTACAAAGTTGCCAGCAAGGGGAAGGCTGAACGAGACTGGCAGAAAGATTCTGGGTAAAAGAGTGTGCGAGCTGGGAGTGGTACAAGAAAGACTAATGGGTTGGCATCTTGGAAGAGTGACAGAAGGGGGATAGCTGGGTTAGAATGAAGGGGGAGTGGTGGGAAGGAGCTGGGGTGAGATAAGAATAAAGAGAGGGTGGTGAAGAGAGGCTGGAGAGAGAGGTGAGGGAGAAACTGGTAGAGTGACTACAGGAGGGAGAGAAAAAGACTAGTGAGGATGTGTTAGAATGAGAGGTAGAGACTGATGGGAGAGCCTGAAGGTTGACAAACTGCATTCAGCACACAGTACTTTTTACTGTGGCACGCTTGAAGCGCGCTGATTCCCAAGCTACCCAGTAGCGCACTTTAATAAATATACCTCCATAGATTATAAAATACTGTTATCTAAATGCATACTTGAAAAATATAGACAAGAACACTTACACTAGGGTGCAGACATTTACACCAGTTTTAAAGACAATTAGGGGACTACTTGTCTTTATAAAGTAGGCTTAACATAGATGCCTTAAAATGCACTTTAGGTAGATGCCTCCTTATAAAATGAGTCCCTTTGTGTGAGCATTTATCTCCACCTTCTCTTTTTATGTGTGGTCTGTTTCTCTCCTTCTACATATGTGTTTGTCTGTCTCTCTTTCCATCTCTGTTACAGGACACCAACATATAGCTGCTATATTCAGACAGAAGAATATTCTAGGTCCCCTCTCCAGATCTGATCTTGCCTATTTTGCGCATGTATGGTAATTGATACAGCTTGCCACTGATTGAGCAAGGAGTGTTTCATTCTATATTTTTGTGGAGAGAAGATTAAACGCCCATTGCTCAGGAGCCCAGACCCCAAGATCTTCTTTCCTCTGAAGGAGTCCATATAGAGGCTAGAAAGGCTGAAGAAACACAAGGGGGCTCAGACACAGTTTGGGGGACTACCTCCTTTATGGCCAACAAAGCTTAATCTAGTTACAACTTAATACAAGAGAGGGGAAGTGTTGAGACCCAAGGGGGCAATGGCCAAAAGATCTTAAGTAAACAACTTAAAGAGCCAAACAAAACCTTACAACTAAGATGCAGACAGCAGTCCAGCAGCGAGATGGGACTAATCCAGTCTTTTGCATTGAGGCCCACATGTACGATTTTCTCCCAGTTGGTGAGGTGTCTTACATGTGCATTAGGTGCAAGGAGCTCTTTACCCTCAGGGAATGAGTCCAATCTCTGGATGCTAGAGTAGCAGACTTGGAGTACATAAGGAAGAAAGAGAGGTACACAAACGAGACCGAAAGAGACATAGTACTGAAGTCCCACCTACAATTTGGCAGCTTCTCAGTTGCCATGGAGGTCACGTGAAAGGAGAGCATCACCTTGGTGTGGCAAGAAGTGATCCTGTAGCTAGGACCTATCTGCCAGGAGATGTAAAACTTTTTCATACCGAGGAGGTTTCTCCAGGGCCATGTGCCCATGAGAAAAGGGTTTGAACAGCTGATATAGTTAGTGATTTGATCACTAGACATAGAAAAAGCTGGGTGGCAGGTGGATGTGAGGGCTGTCTCCTTTAGCCAATGCCTCTGTACCTTGGGAAGCGTGAGCCTTTGCTGGCTGTTTCATGGATAACTTTGCTTCTTCTGAACTATGACCTGCTGATTTTGCCTCCTAAGTCGAAGTTGATTTTAAATAAACATGGGTTGTACTGTTATAGATATTTACTAGAAGATGGCTCCCCACACTTCCTCCCTTCTCTGTTTCTGTGAACACTATACTTCTCCTTGTTTCCTCAGCTCACAACATTTGACTCCACACACACTCTCTCTCTCTCCACACATTCAACAGACAGCTAAAACTGTCACTTCTTTCTCTATAACATTGGCAAAGTTCATCCCTTCATTCTAAACACACTACTCTTTAATGACCTCCTGCCTTCACTATTGCAACCTGCTCTTTGCTAGTCTCACTTTGAATCATTGATCTCCCCTTCAATCTGTTCAAAACTCAGCTGCATGGCTAATCTTCCATCAGTGTGTCTATACTCAAATAGCCCCTCTTCTCAAGTCACTTCACTGGCTCCCAAATCGTTTCTGCATCCAGTTCAAGCTTCTCCTACTGACTATCTGGGTGTTAAGTTCAGCTGCGATAGCAAGTCGCTTTTCTAGGACTAGCTGCCACTGGAGAAATATCCCCAGGGATTATCCCCCCCCCCCCCCCACCCAGTGTGATTTAATACCCAGCTAAGTTCTTTTGTTCCTTTCTTTCAGAGAAATTGCCATCTTCTAATTTCTTAATATCAGAAATAGATGAAGCTATTATATGACCATGTTGAAACTATGAGACGTGAAACCCCATTTTCTATAGGGGCTCTTCACGGGAAATGGGATGTTCATGTCAAGACGCTCACATTTCTCTGATATTTTACACTCATCTCTGTCAAACGTGAAGCTTTTTGTAAAATATGTACAAGGGAACAGGAAAACATACATGTAATTGTCAGAATGTACAGTGGATGTAGCAATTTTATAAAAATACACATGGTAGCATCACTCAGCAACTCCTCAGAGATTATACATGGAAGTGGTAAGTTCGCAACTTCCATGTATACATTCCAGCCCTTATGGGGGTCATTCTGTCCTGCGAATATTCGCTCCCCTACCGCCCTGGCAAAAGTCTCCCCATACGAACAACACGTTTGTACGGGGAGGCTTAGATGGGGGTGGGAGGGGGTGTTCTGGAGGTGGAGTGAGGGTGGGGCAAGGGTAGGCAATGACCCTGGATATACAGGGCCAATTCAGAGGTCAGCCCTGTATGTTCAGGGCCGTGAACTTAGACGGGGGACTTATTCCACCGCAGAGGTGTAATAAGTCCCCATGGACATCTGGGGATCAAGCTGCTGGGCCGGAACGGAAATGTAGGGCATGCAGGAAGTTCCCCATAGCCGGACCCTGGCCATGGGAGACCCGATTGAGGGTCCGGTTGCAGGAAAAGAAGGACATCAGCGGCGGCCATCATTCACGGCTCCTGAATGGAGCCACGGTTGCATGGCAGTGGTAAGCCATGGCACTGCTGCTGCTCCATTCAGGAGCCTGACTCAGGTAGCCAGGCATGTGGCTGGGCATGCAGGCCAATCAGAATCGGAGCCCGGCTTGCACGTTCAGGCTGTAGAACCAATTCTGATCCCGTGGGTACATATTGCCCTCGCAGGATCGGAATCGGGTCTACTTCTGTGCGTCCTGATTCCGATCGACCGCACAGGGAGCTAGACGGCCACATTGGAATGTGCCTCTATATGTACAGTGGCCCTAAAACAGAAATACTGTATGTAAAAGCAGTGCCAATGATGCAGTAAAGCCTTGGCCAAAACAAACACTTTTATAAAATTTATGCATAGCTCAGAGGAGGTGCAAAAGCCAACAGAAATTAAGTTGCATATGTATATATTCCAGTTTTTGGTCCACCCTAGCTATTCCTTTGACATACCCCCTTGGAATTTGTGCATTCCAGGCTCCGTCATGTGTGACTAGCAGCATGTTGAAATCACTATTTACACATGTCGCAACCCACGTACACAAGGCTTCTAAACTGACCTTCTTAATGTACCAATAAAGAGTTGATCTGGGCCATTTTTTGTAGGGATAAGGACAATCAGACTCTATAATGAAGAAATAGTGAAGCCTGTCACAGCTTTTCAGCTCCTTTTTGAAATGAGTAACTGAGTCTGTCATCGGGTGATTCTTTAAAACAGCACCAGGAAGGCAAAAATAAATCAGCTTTTCTGTAACCTTGACTGTGCTGAAAGAATCCCCTCCCCCTCTCAAGTGAGAGGAAGGGAAGGACCCCAGCACAGTGCATTACTGAGAGACAGCAGAGCTTCCAGAAATGCAGAGAAAGGAGAGCACCGAGGGGAAGATGCAACAAGTCTCGATCAAATGCAAAGGATGAGAAACAAGATGCCTCCCCGTGTGGAAGAACATTGGAATCTCTTGCCATTTTGGATGGTGGAGAGAATTGTTATCGCCTTGTTTGAAATGACAGTACTCCTTGAAAACTAGAAATTCTGTTATTGTTTCACTACTATTAATAAAAAACACATTTTAGAAAAGACGTGGGGGTTGGAATTGAAATGCTAAATTTGCAACATTTATAATTTTGGTGGTATTTTAGGAACAGCTCTGCTAATGTGGAGCCTTTTCTAAAACACCAAAAAGGAAGTTTGCCTGATGGTTGGCCCAGATCTGAGGCCGGCACCTACACGTGTAGGCTGATATTTTGCAATTTCCACATGTAGATGCCGCATGTAAGTGAGCTATTCTGTAAGCTTACACAAGTAAATGCCAGCAGTTAACTACAGATGCCGCTATCTTTTTCTAATTTCAATATGGAAGGGGAAATAAACAATGGGAAATTAAGGAGGATAACCTTCCTAATTCCCCCGTAACAGGCTGGCCTGAAAGAAGCACGTTTTATAAACCCAAACGTGCCAGGAGCAGTGTAAATCCCAATGTGGGCATTTTTGGTCATACTCATTTGTTCCCCACATCTGTAGATTCTTGACCTGCCGCAGCCACTCCCTAACCATACCCTCGACACACCTCCTTGCAACTTATGTAGTAAGAATATCCAAGTGTAAATTGAGATTTTTCTAAAATCATCATTTCCAAGTGGGATGCCATTTCCACATATAAATGCTGGTATTTGCATTTTCAAAATGTGAATAAGGCTTCTAAAGTAACCCACATAGGCTTGAGTGATGATGTCCTTGCCTTTACTCCTAAGTTTGTTTATGAATTGCTCCTTCAGTATCTCAGTTATTTTCCTAATTGGCAGGGAAAATCATCTATTTTCCTATTATTCATACAATGAAGCATTCTATGTAACAAATCCAGTCAGAATATTCATAAAACAATCCGAATTTTTTTAGACAAATTAGAAATGTCTCATTTTACAGATAACTGAATTATGGTTTATGGTTTATTGTTCTTAATATCCTGCCCTTTGCAAGCAGTAAAAGTGCTTTACACAAAGCAAGACTTAAGTCAAAATTAAAATCACATAAAACATAGAGATATGTCTACTAAAGGGCGGCTAAAGAGGAATCAACACCCCATGGTAGCAACTAACCTGCAAAAAAATCAAATATTGTCAACAATTTTTGCCAATATCTGATTTTCACATGATGCAGGGCTCTAGGGGCGGGATCAGGACAAGGGGTGGGGTTGGTGATGGTTAGCAGCCACCATGCAAAAATCTGGCATTATCTGCCTGGAGGCTCGATAATGTGGCAGTGTTGCAGTGGCCATCTGATCTGGAGGCAATCAGACCACTGAGCCGTGATCGGGCCTCACCCCCTTCACAATATTATTGTGCCACAGTTCTGGTCCCCCCTGCAGCACCGATTCCCCTAGAAAGCTTATAATCTCCATCGGGAGTTGCCCAGGTGGGATTGGTGCATCCTCTGAGCAAAACACTATCCCGGCTAGCCAGTCGGATAAATGTCGCTCCCTCTCCCACCTTCCCATTATAAATAAATCTCCTGTGAGGTTAGAGAGCAGCACTCTGTGATTGTGACCATTTTGAAATGAGTAGGTAGGAGGGGGAGGAGGGGGGCTACGGGGGCACTCCTTTGACTAGAGGATCGGAGGGAGGGAGGGAGGGAGCTTTGCCCAACTGGCTGGCTGGGATGGTGTTTTGCTTGGCGGCTTTACTGATCCCCCCTGGTCAGTTCCTGATGGGATCGGGAGCTGTTCAGGGGGATCAGCGCTTTTTTAAAATATTGTCTTTGCTGTGGATTGCAACATTGCGGCACTAACCATACTGTGGAGGGAGGGCTAATGATGCATTTTGGGGGGCATGATAGAGATTGGGGCACAGAGCTATTGACAGCTCTGAACACCTGACTGCTACCATACCTCCCCTTGGATTTACTGCAGGGACCCATGGTACCTGGTTGGCAGGCACCATGAGACTTTTTCTGCAAAAACTGCAGAGGCAGGTAATGTTGGGTCTTGGTTGGAAATCCAGTTCTCCATGGTATCTGCAGGGGCAACTCCGGGAATGACCCTTGCAGATACAGTTTTTTTTTCCTTACAGTGAAGTTTTGGAAGTTAATGGACCACGATAACTGCCAAACCCTAACTCGGTTTAGTAGACATACCCCATAGTGTAGAAATATCCAGAAAGAAACTCCATTCAATGGACAGGACAGATAAAGAAAAAGAAAAGAACAATTTCAAACACACAGTAAGAATAGACTGTTTGGTAAGCCTGATACCTCAGTCCTGGTCCAAATTTTATTCAAAAAGGAAAGATTTGATCAAGATTTTACATTTTTTAAGAACAGGTTCAAGGCGAATATAGGCGGGTAAGGTATTCCACATAGAAGGAGCGACGAAACAGAAGGCTGAGTTTCACGTAGGTTCGACTCTGGCTGTTAGGAGGGAAGGAATAACCAATTGGTTCCCATGAAGGAAACACAGAAAATTCAAGAGAGTGTATAAAGTAAGAATAGATGATAAATGCTCAGGTACATTGTTGTAAATGGTTTTATGAGTCAAGGTAAGAATTTTATGCTGAATCCAACTATAAACAGGAAGCCAATGATATTGAATCAAAAGGGGAATGACATGATCAAATTTTCTTGCATTACAAAGAAGGTGTATTGCTGTATTTTGAATAGTTTATAGTTTTCTGAGTTTATAGACTGGTAGATATTATTCCTGTAATAGGATTTGGAGAGTGTCTATGGAGTCCTTGACTTAACCAATTAGAGACAGTGAGGCCAATTTTAAAGCCCTTATCCGGATAGCTGATATTCAGTGGCACTATCTAGATCAGTGCTTCCCAAACCGTTATCCAATATGAGCCCATTTTAACATTAGAAACATAGAAATATATAAACATCATGGTACAAAAAGACCATATGGCCTATCCAGTCTGTCCTTCCATACCAACCAATATAGTCCCTTTTTTTTTCCTTTAGAGATCTTCTGAGCTGGCCCCAGGCTTTCTTTAATTCAGATACTGCCCTGGTCTCTACTACCTCCACTGGGAGACTATTCCATGCATCTACCATAAGAAATATTTCCACATATTACTCCTGAGTCTATCCCCTTTCAAATTCATTCTATGCCCACTCATTGCAAAACTTTCTTTCAATCAAAAGAGGCTCGCCTCTGAATTTATGCCATAGAGATATTTAAATGTCTCTATCATATTTCTTCTCTCCTGCCTTTCCTCTAATGTATACATATTAAGATCGTTAAGTCTGTCCTCATATTCCTTATTACGAAGCCCACTGACTATTTTGGTAGCCTCCCTCTTCATAGACTCCATCCTGTTTATATCCTTTTGAAGGTGTGGTCTCCAGAACTGCACACAATACTCTGAATGAGCTCTCACCAAAGACTTACACAGAGGCACTATCACCTCCTCCTTCCTGCTGGTCATTCCTTTTCCTATGCACCCAAGCATCCTTCTGTCTTTTCCCATCGCCTTTTCTATCTGTTTAGCCACCTTAAGCTCCTCAGAAACAGTCATGCCCAAGTCCCACTCTTCTTTCATGGACAGAAGTACTATACTGTACTGCTCCCTTGGATCTTTGCAGCCCAAATGCATGATGCTGCATTATTTTACATTAAATCTCAGCTGCCAAATTCTCGACCATTCTTCAAGCTTAGTGAGATCCCTCCTCATGGTATCTACTCTTTCCTGGGTGTCTACTGTATTGTAGAAACTGGTATCATCTGCAAAGAGGCAAACCTTTCTGACAACCCTTCTGCAATATCACTAACAAAAATGTTAAAAAGAATCTGACCAAGGACTGAACCCTGTGGCATACAACTGGTTACATCCTTCTCCTCAGAGTGAGCTCCATTTACCAGCACCCTTTGTTGCATCTCACTCAACCAATTTCTAACATAGTCACTTTATAGTCTATTCCTAGGATGCTCAATTTATTTAAAGGTTGCCTGTGTGGAATGGTGTCAAAGGCTTTACTGAAACCTAAGTACACGACATCTAGGGCTCTCCCTTGGTCCAACTCTCTGGTTGCCCAGTCAAAGAATTAATAAGATTTCTCTGACAAGACCTGCCACTAGTAAAACCATGCTGCCTCAGATCCTGCAATCCATTGTACTCCAGAAACCTCACTATCTTCTGTTTCAGCAGCATTTCCTTTAATTTACTTACCACAGAGGTCAGACTAATTGGCCTGTAGTTCTCAACCTCATCCCTATTTCCGCTTTTGTGTAAAGGGACAACATATGCCTTTCTCCAGTCCTCTGGGGCCACAGTCAACTCTAAAGAAGCATTGAAAAGGTCAGACAGTGGAGCTGCTAGAACTTCCCTAAGCTCCCTAAATACTCTGGGATGTATACCATCCAGCCCCATCTCTTTGACTACTTTTAATTTAGCTAGTTCCTCACGAACACAGTCTTCTGAAAATCATTCAAGATCCCCTTCACTACTGTTCATATTAATGGATGTTTTCTGAAGTCCTGCTCCTGGTCCTTCATCTGTGAATACAGAACAAAAATATTTGTTAAGCAATTCTACTTTATCCCCATCAGCTTCTACATGTTCCTCCCCTTCAACTTTGAGTCTGACAATACCACTTTTGTACTTCCTCTGCTCACTAACATATCTAAAAAATGTCTTGTCGTTCCATTTTACTGCATTGGCTATTTTTTCTTCCAGTTGTATCTTTGCTTTCCTGACTACTTTCCTAGCTTCTCTAAGTTTTTCCAAATATTGATGCTTGTCTTCCTCTTTTTGTGATCTCTTGTATTTTATGAAGGCCACCCTCTGTTCCTTCACTTTTGTTACTTCTTTCAAGAACCATAGCAACCTCCTTTTCCTTTTACATGTATTTATTTTCCTAACAAAAAGGATTATTGCCCTTAAAATATCCTTTTTCAGTTTTGTCCATTGCTTTTCTACATCCCCCAGGTATTCCATCACACTAATGCCTCCTTGCGGTATTGTCTCATCTTGGCAAAATTAGTTTTCCTAAAGTCTAGAGCTTTCACTTTTGAATGGATTTTATTAGCCCTAGTCCTAATACCGAGCCACAGGATGTGAGATGATCTCCCATTATAACATCAAAAACATTTTCCCCATTAGTAAGGACCAGGTCTAGTATGGCCTCTTCATGTGTGGCTTCTCTTACCGGTTGCTGGAATTCTCCCTGTAGGGAATCCAGGATCTCCTTACTTCTAGATGACACTGCAGCAGGATGTGCCAATCAACATCCAGCATATTGAAATCACCTATCAGTAGCACTTCTCCTTTCATAGCAATACTGCGAATGACTTCAATTAAATCTCTGTCCACCTCTTCTGCCTGTGAAGGAGATCTGTATAATACACTAATACAAATGGATTACCTATTCCCTCTTTCTTAGTTTAACCCACAGTGCTTCTTCCTTCCCTAGTAAGCCCTGTAATTCTGTAGCTTTAATATGATTTGGTATATATATATAGTGCCACTCCTCCTCTCCTTCTTCCTACCATGCCCTTCCTGAATAAAGTATAGCCTGGTATAATTACATCCCAATTATGGTTGTCTGTGAACCATGTCTCTGTAACTGCCACTAAATCTAAGTCAGCCTCTTCCATTAAAGCCTCAGCATCTGGGATCTTATTTCACATACTACAGACATTAATACATACTGTTTTCCAGACATTGCCCTTTTTAACCATTTCTAAAGAGGTATTAAATGTTTCACTTACCTGAGGGCTTCTACTTACCTGGGAGCTTTCTTCACCCATCCCCAATGAATTTAGTTTAAAGCACTATTCAGCAGGTTAGCCAGTCTGCTGTGGAAGACACTCAACCCTTCTTGGAGAGGTGGACACAATTTCTGTTTAGCAACCCTTGGAAAATCATCCATGGTCCAAGAAATCAAAATGCTCTCGAGAACACCATTCACGTAGTCTTGCATTCATCTCCAGGATACAAGCTTCTCTGCCTCGGCCTTCACCATCAACAGGGAGGATTGAAGTGAATACCACTTGCACACCTATCTGCTTCACCCTCTCTCCCAGAGCTATAAAGTTATGCTTGATATACTCGGAGGGATACCTAGCAGTATCATTTGTGCTGACATGGATGAGCATCATCGGTAAACTTGATGAGTCTTGGTAAACTCTCCATAACATCTCAGATTTTGGCATCTGGCAGACAGTACAGCTCCCTGGACATCAAGTCTGGTTGGCAGATGGATGTCTCAGTATCCTTCAGAAGAGATTCATCAACCACCACTACTCTTCTTGTGACCCCAGGTGAGGAAAACAAAATAGTAGAGCTCGAGTCCCCTCCCATCTGTCATTCACGTCCTCCTCCCCCTACTTATTCAAAGCATAAAGACAGCACCAGCAGCAACAGCAATGGTAGCAACAGTCACAGGATCCTGTGTGTCAGTATGCTCAGAGGAAGGACATAGACTGTGAACATTCAGTAATTCACAGGCCCCATACTGACTGACACAGCTTGGCGCAGGTTACAGTGGGGATCAAGAGTGAGGGGGAGCAGCCTTGTTCTGTGACCCTATCCACCGATTATTGTGACCCCATTTGGGGTCCTGACCTAAAATTTGGGAACCGCTGATCTAGATGGTGCTGCTGAAACTCTCTAAAGTCTGCCCTGGAACTGCCCAGTTAGAGCAGAGGCAGTTTGTGGACAGAGTAAGGGCAGTACCCGTGCTATCCAGATAAGTGCTGGCACGTCACCAGAGAGTGTGATTTTCTGCCAGCACTTACCTGGATAACTTAGGTGGCTTAAGTTGTTATTCTGTTAACTGCCAACTGACAAATCGCACTCAGCTTGGATATTCAGCAGTAGCTTTCTCTAATGATTTTTCTCTTCACAGTCACAAGATGTGTCCAAAGTATGAAAGTCCAAGTCTTCTTATTTGAGCTTCTAAGGAAAGCTTAGGTTCAATCTCCTCTAGCACTGATTCTTCATCAGCACCATAATTCAAAGGCATTGATTTTCTTCCTCTTTTTTCTTCACTATCCAACTTTACAAATGTCTTAACCCTACCTAATAACTTTGTAATGGGCTTGGGAGGAAACATTTCAGAACCCAGGCCTAGTTTTCTAAGTTTCTTGTCACAAGCAGAGTGAGCCCAAAGTAGGGCTGCCAACTGGCTCCAGATGCGCCTGACAGGCTTGATCCAGTCCTGGGTTTATCCCATTGCATGCAGAGACTTGTAGTCTTGCTTTTTTTATGCAATAGGAAATCAGAACTACATGTCCCTGCATGCAATAGGGTAAACCTAGGACTGAATCAAGCCTGTTGGGAGCATCTGGATCCAATTGGTAACTCTGGGCCAAAGTAGGAGGGAAACCTAGGGTGTAGTTGGCCTTCTCCAATTGAAGACACTACACAGGGAGGAAATTAAAATGAACTGTATTTATGTATGCTGTATGTATGCAGTAACACATTTTGAGCTAATTTGGAAAGGTGGTTAAAAACTGTCTTGTCAGAGAAGCTGTGTCCAGAGATCGAGAGACCTTAACTATACTGAGAATCGTCCTTCTTTACCATTTAATTATAAAAAAAATCCATGCTTCTTTCTTGGAAAACACCCTTCATTATTGCTATTGGGGCTTATAGCTTTTAAATAGGCCTTGTTTGGATTATTCACTGGTGTAGCTGATCTGAGCTATTCTCACCCATCACAGGCTCCCACAAACCTACAATAAAGTCTATTTTTCTTAAGAGGAGGGAAGGAGTGGGCAGAAGCTTCCTCGTGCCCTTTTTTTGGCCTTCCAGTTCCAAATGAATGACCCTATACTGGGGCTACAGCAGAAAGCATGAGAATTCATAGCTGCAGTAGATACAGTACATATTTTATTTATTTATTTATTTATTTACATTCTCTTATATACCGCGCTATTCTGCATCAGTGCGGTTTACATTGAACAAACCGAAATTACATTGAACAGGGCATTATAACTTGGAGATAACTATTTTACAGGGAACATTTGATTATCATGATTATCATTTGATACAGCAGGAGGAATATTGTATTCTTCAACCTCGTGAACATAGTAACAGGCCTGCATCTCCCCATAGGCAAGTGAGGCACCTACCTCTGGCGCCAAAATTTTGAAGGCACCAACATCACCTTGGGCCTGAGCAGAGTCAAGCCTTACAGTTTTTTAGCAGAGCACAGAAGCTGCCCATGCCGAACCCCCATGATGAAAGTTGCAAATTCAATTATTGCTCTGGGGGAAGGCTGGGCTGGGCTTGGCCCAAGGTGATGCTGGTGCCCTCAAAATTTTGGTGATGTCAGAATCAGGGCCTAGCCTTCCTGCAGAACAGTAATTAAGTTTAGAACTTTCAATCTCTGCACTCTTTGAGGATCAGGAGTCAGTAGAGGCAACCACTGTTGAAAACTGCAGAGTGATAATAAAGGGTAGGTTTGGGGCAGGGGTGTTGGGGTGGGGAGCATGCTGGGTGTACATTAGCACACATTCAGTACCGCTTGTCATCTATTTTTTGAAGATTGGGGATTGGCCTGGGAAGCCTCTGTGCTCTGCTGAAATTTTTTTAGTTACAGACATGGTTTCTTTTTCAAGTGCTGCAATCAAAAGGCATGGGTTGTAGCTCAAAAACAAAGGGCCGATGCGTTTAACAGAGAAGCCACCCCAGCGCAGCACCATCCTGGAGAGAAAGACATTTTGGAGCGATTTGAATGAGCTGGGAGTCAGACAAGCCTCTACTGAGATCACTCACAGCTAATGCACCCCAGCCTGAGCCCATCAACCAGGTAAAAAGGGTAATATATCTCTTCTTACTCTTGCACAAACTCCATTTCCTGACAAGCTCTTTTTTTCTCCCTGGAGCTTACCGGGAATCTTTTCTGTTTACTGAGCCAAAGTCTGCATTATTTAACCCCTTCTGGCATGTGATGTGCATGGTCACTTCAGTGTTAAGGCTTTACGAGGTCTTTTTCCACTTAAGTTGTGGTGAGGATGGTTTTCCTATTCTGACTGGAGCAGAAGGGCAAACTGGACTCATTAATAATGATAACTTTATAGTCCCATAGTATCAGGTATGCTAAGTGCAGAGAGCTGATGGGCAGCGTTCCTGCTAGCAAAAAATCATAAAGGCACGGAAAAAGGATTTCCCCCTTCCTCAGGGTGTTCATCTATGTTTCAAGACCAAAAAATGGATAACAGGCACAAAATTCTGTGAGTGTGTGTGAGTATACATATAAACTGCAATATTTATTTATTTGAAAACATTTATATACCTCCACCATGTACAACATTCTAAGCAGTTTCCTATAAGAAAATGCTAAATAAAACATAGTACAGGGAACATACGTAATAACAATATGTCATTTTGGGGAATGAACATTTACTATCTTTATATTTTGTACAAGGAGGAATGCATGCCTTTTTATTGCTTTGGTGTTGCATTGTCGTAGGGGTTCTCAACCCTGTCCTCGGGACCCACCTAGCCAGTTGAGTTTTCAGGATAACCACAATGAATATGCATGGGAGAGATTTGCATATAATGGAGGCAGTGTATGCAAATCTCTCTCATACATATTCATTGTGGTTATCCTGAAAACCCGACTGGCTAGGTGGGTCCCGAGGACAGGGTTGAGAACCCCCTATGTAGAGGCTTGCTTTGTTGTGTTCCAGTTTAATTTTTGTGCAAACATTTCTATTTGTAGCATCTGGTAATTTGTTCTGTACTTGGAGATATGACTACTAGAGAGTGTTTGTTGCTATTGCAAGTCTAGAGCAGATTTAATGCCAGCTAACCCATGAAAAAAATCAGTTATTGCAAGCACTTTTCTATGATATCTGGTTTTGCACGGTGCAGGGCTGCAGGGGTAGGATTGGGCCAGATCACGGCGGGGAGTGGGGGTGGCAATGGTTGGCAATCACCATGCAAATACGTTTTCATGTGGCGGCTGCCGAAATCTGGCCCAGTCACAGAAATAAATAACACTACTTCAAAAGGTGCATTACCTGCCTGGAAGCCTGATAATGCACCAGTGCCCTAGAGGCGATCGGGCCTCTCAAAAAGCAATTGGGCCTTCCCCCTCTACAATATTGTCGGCGCTAAGGTGTTACAATCCGTGGCACCAACAATACAAATAGAAAATGGTGCTGCTCCGCTACAGCACCAATCCCCGCAGGACAGCTCCCTATCCCTATAGCACACCCTGGACAATCAAACTTCCAGGTTAGACATTTGGGGAAAGGGCCCACTCTCCCAATCCTCAAAAGGTTGTCTCTGCTAGTCAGTCAGTACCTCCCTCTCTTCCCCTTCCCCATTCTAAAAAGAATATCCTGGCTTGCCAGCCAGCAAAGGGGGGGGGGGGGGGCCCGCAGCCCCTCCACCCTGATCCCCCACAAAGGCCTAGGCCTTCCTTATCTTACCCTGGTGGCCTAGTAGATCTGTGTGGCGGGAGCAAAACAGTCCTCTCTGCTCCTGCCCTGTCATCCGGCCATTTCAAAATGCTGGAGGGCAGCACCGTGAGAACGTGGCCATCTTTCTTAGGTCTATTTTTGGGCAAGGGGGAATTCATTTCTTTCTTTTCATTTGTTTTATTTTATTTTATTTAGATCATGCCTTTCCAATACTAGCTCAAGAAGAGTGGCATTCAGGTACAATTGGTATTTTTCTCTTCCAGAAGACTTACCATTGTACATTTGTGCCCGACACACTGAAGGTGCTCTAAGGCTTTCTGTATTCTTGCCTTATCCTTTTGTATTACTTTTCTATTCCATTTTTTCTCCCGCTGAAGCACAATGCTTTATTTTCTTTGGAATTGGCACTCTGTTTATTTCAAGAAAAGATGAAAAGATTCATATTCCCTTGTTACTATATTTTTACATTTGATTTCTAGAGGGCATCCCCTCCCCCCCTCGCGCAGACACCATAGGAAAGCCGTAAATGATGGTAAATAAAGACCAACAACATCTAATTCAAAAGTGCAGGCCACAACTTTATGAAAATCAAGTGCTGCACTCCTCTTTTTAATCATTGATCCAATCCTTCTATGCAGGTCCCTTTTTAATGTTTATATTTTTTTATGCATCTAAAATTTCGTTAAATACTTAGGGCTTACTTATCTCCGTCAGACTGACATTTCTCTCTCTCCTGCCTGACTCAAGTTTTGTCCACATTCAACTGTGTCAGGAGCCCTTCAGCCTTGTCAGCATCTATGTCAGCATATCCTTCTCAGCTATACCACTGACACTTGCTCAATTTAAATATCCATCTAGACTGCCCAGGACAGCGTTTAGGGTTGTAATGCCACTCTCTGCAGTTTACCCCATACTTTGATTCTAGCCTCCTGCGGTATAGGGATTCTCTGAGTTTATCCCACGTCTTTTTGAATTTTACCGCTATTTTTGTGCCCACCACCTCCACTGAGAGGGCATTTCAGGCATCCATCACCCTCTTTGTGAAAACGTTTTTCTAGATGTTGCTTTTAACTTTAACACCTTGCAGCTTCATTTCATTCTCTAGTTTTATGGCTTCTTCATTTTTGGAAAGGGTAATTTTCTTCATTAATACCTTTCAAGTACATAAGCATCTGTGTCATACCTCCTTTGTCTCTCCTTTCCTCTAGGGTGTAGGGTATTCAACTCTTTAAGACTCTTCTCATATGACTTCTGGTGCAAATGCTTTACCATTTGGTCACTTTTCTCCGTATTGCTTCAAGTCTTTTTATATCCTCGGTGAGATGTGGAGCCCAATTCAGAAAGGGGCATGCCCGGGCCATCTGGATGGCTCCGAGCAGGATGGGCCCATTAGGACCCAATTCTGTAATGGGAGAGCAAAACGTTCCCGTGGCTTGCAGAATCGGGCCCGAGAATGGCCCAGTGTGACCCAGCAAGGCAGCAGGACGTCCATCCCACAAGCTTGTAGTGCCCTAGCAGTTATCTGCTGCCCAATCCCTGGTGGGGGCAGCCAGAGCCTGAATCAGGTGGTGGGACACAGCTCCGCTGGCCTGCTGCTCCAGTGGTGGACCACTGTGCTCCTGTGAGGAGCTGCTGGGTGGGATCGTGGGGGGGGGGGGGGCGGCCTGTTCATATTCCATCTCCAAGGTGGAATAACCGGCCACCCCTACCCCCCCAGTGACCCCCGGATGTACAGGGTCATTAATGGAATCAGCCCTGCACATCCTGGGGTTGGGCCTGCCCATGCCCTGCCCCGCCCCTCCCCATCATGCCCATGTCCTCTGCTGCACGCACAACGGCTCTATGCATGCATTGAGGGTGTCAGGCGGAATACCACCAAGGTGGATAGTAGAGCAGCACGTCCCCGCAGGATGTGCTGCCCCACTATTCCCCTTCTAGAACTGGGCCCATAGCCTCCAAAACTGAACACAATACTCCAAATGAGGCCTCATCAATGACTGTACAGGGGAACAATCACCTCCTCTTTACTGCTAGTTATGCCTCTCTTTGTGTAGCCTGGCATCCTTCTAGCCTTGCCACATTGTTTCACCACCTTGAGATCCTCAGACACTATTACCCTGAGGTCTCTCTCCTGGTCTGTACACATTATTTTCTCACCCCCTATCGCAACTGCTTCTTTGGATTTCTGCACCCCAAGTGCATCACTTTGCAATTTGCATTAAATCTTAACTGCCGAGCATTAGACCATTCTTCTAATTTTTGTAGATCATTTCTCATGTTGTTTATTCCCTCTGGGGTGTCCATGTTATTAACAAATTTTTGTCATCAACAAAAAGATCAAAATTTCCCTGTAATTCTTTGGCAATATCATCACACGATGATGGCAAACTGCATAGTGAACATGTGTTTCCAGGTGCATATGTGGGTCCTATTTTATAAGGTAAAGTGCTTGTGCATTTATTTCATAAAATAGGGGCACAGTGGCATGCCTGAATCTAGACGTGGCAATTATACCTGCTCCACGGGTATATGCATGTTAAATTATAGTATTGTATAACTTACTTGCATAAATTTAGGTCTTGCCTATGCTTTGCCCAAGGTCCACCCCTGTGCCCACCCACAGGACATATGTGCATGCTTATAGAATAGCAACCACCTAAAGTGTACGTGGATGTGCTCATTCATGCACCTAAGTCCTTTAAAATAGGGACTTATGCAGATTTCTAGCATGTCCATTTCCACACTCACTTTACAGAATTACCAAATATATGTCACAGCTGCTACCAGACACAAGATGACCTTCTAGGCTAGTGGCTCTCGAGACACACCTAGCCAGTCAGGCTTTCATGATATCCACAATAAACGTGCATGAGAGATATCTGAAGGCAGTGCCTTCATTGTATGTAGTTCCCCATGTGCACATTCATTGTGAACATCCAGAGAACCTGGTTGGGTATGTCCTGAGGTCTAAAGTGAAAACCCCTGTCCTAAGCTGTCCTATGTGAACGAGACACTGTAACATTCAGATAGGCAGTTACCATAATGCTTTGCATTCTGGCCTTTCTTTGAAGTCCTCGGGTCATTTGCAGAGGGTTCAGAATGTTGCTGCTAAAATTTGGTTGAAGCAGAACCTAGGAATCATGTTACATCTGTTTTGGAGATTCTCCATTGGCTGCCTATTCTTCAGTGGCTTGTTAGTTGTTGCTTTTACGATTTTCCACCAATTGAGTATTGGGTATTTATCGGTTTATTTGCAAGAACATAGTCGTTCACGGGTTACTCATTCCCAAGATGCTTGATTGTTTCTACTCTCCAGAGTCAATTATTTTATTCAGTTAGGCTTGTTCTTTGCAATTTATGTGGCATGGCTTGCATTTAATCATAAACAATAAACACCGCCTAAGGGAAAATACTAGCGTATCAACCAAAAACCAGGCTGTGAATCCTTTGGAGTTGTGGGTGGAGTATAGAGGTTCTTAAATAAACTTTAAATATTTATTATAATAGTGGCCGTAAATAGTATAGGCTAAGGACCTATGATGTTAGTGTCTGCCATTTCCCTATGGTGATATCATTCGCCAAATGGAGGGTGAGCAAAACCTGAGGTCCGTTTGAGTCTGCTTTTGAGTGTTGAGATCTTTTTGAGTTTCGTTTTGTTTTGTAAACGTTTGAGGTATAGTGATTAGGGTGTTGCATTTAATCATCCCATTTATTGATGATATCTGGGGATTTAGGAGGGCAGTAAAGACATTTTTGTTCCCCAAGGGTTGTAGAATATAAATTCTTAGGGAGTCCTAAGGATGTTGTTTGTTTAGCTGTTCTGTGTTTTGATTATGTATGTTCTATTGTTATTTGCCTAGGGCTTTTTGTAAGGGCAGGTAAAATATCAAATAAATGAAATGAAATGTGGTATCGGGTAATTTTATAAAGCAGATGGATTAGGAAAGACGTCCTCTGGATAAATTCATATTTCTTTTGTTCCATTAAACCATGACTGCCTATATGTTCAGTAATTTTGTTCTTTATAATAGCTTCTACCATTTTCCCAGGTACTGCTATCAGGCTGATTAATCTGTAGTTTCATGGATCCCTCCTGGAACCTTTTTTAAACATTTCCATTATATCGGCCACCCACCTATCTTCACATATGGTAAATGTCTTTAATGATAGATTATAAATTACTAATAGTAGATTTGCACTTTTATTTTTGTGTGCTTTTCAGCATTCAGCCCAAGAAATGAACTACTGATTTATTTCCTGGGCTGAATGACACCAAATTATTCAAAATTGTTAAGACTGTGAGAAATTGCAGGAGGAGCTTGTGAGATAGGGAGAGTGGATATCCAGGATTTTTTATTTTCCAGTATTTCCTTTAAACTTGGCTATGGCTTTATCCTAAGGTGGCCCCTTATTTATCTGCACCTTTAAGGAAATGTTCACGGACCTTTCCCTAATTGAGCTAGGAGCAGCCCTTGTTTGGAGCAGCCGTTGTGTGGTAGCAGTTGATTTCCATGGAGCTACAGCTGGTGAAGGGGGCAGCTGGAGGAAGCCTCCCTCCCTTTTTTTTTCCTTTGGTGTACTATGATTGGAAAATTTTAGGAAGAAAAGCCATTTTGAAAAGGGCACTTGTTTTTCCTCAGCATACCTCTTTCTCTCTCTTTTCTATATGATTTGTAGTTCTTTTCCAATTCTTCCTATTTAGAGAAGTTTGTTGTAAACTGCCCTGCTGTTCTCTTGAAGGGTGGTATATAAGAAACAATAAACCATAAACCTCCACAGGGGGGCATCACTTTAGCTCCAGAGGAAATCCCATGGATGCATGCATACTGTACATGAATTCACTTTTACAATGCCCGACACCAACCTTTCTAGAGGTTTCTGTGTGCTCAGGGAAAAAGAGAAGCAGTTAGAAAATCAGAAACAATGTATGAACGTTAACTAAGAAGCATGAATAAAAATACAAAAGCAAGATGCAATGAATAGAAAGATATACAATGTAACCAAGAAAGATAAAGGAAAACATTATGCAAACATTACTCTGAAAACAGAAAACAGCATGTGTCTTTCCAAAGAACAAAAGGAAACACTTTATGTTTAGGTCATGCTTTTCTCAGGAGCTTAAGGGGAGTTACATTCAGATAGAGTAGGCATCTTCCTGTTTGCAGAGGGGACTTATAATCTAAGCTGTTACCCAGGGCCATACTAAGCTATAACAGCACCCTGTGCGACTTGCGAACCTGGTGCCCCCCCTACCCACTGGGCCTTATTTGCATATATTTAATTTCATAATTTATATGTGGCCCATCTACAATTTTAGGAGGCTTTCAAAGGAGCTCTTTTTTTTGTCCCAGCAATGAATTAGGGACATCTTTAAGAAACATTAATGTGCATTAAATGTCACTACATCCATAGAAATAAATGGGTGTTGCTGCATTTAGTGCATGTTAACATTTGTGAATACACGTTAACCTTTAGTAAACATGCCTCTTAATGAGTGAGTGTCTTAATACCATTTGCATGGACGGTGAGGATAAAGAAAGGCTACCGTATTTCTACATTACCATTCTCCAGTGCCAGGTACATTAGGATGTACTAGAAAACCCTGTTCATTTAGAACCCATAGCAAACCTGCCAAATCATAACAGCACTACCAGGATTCACACAGCACCAAACTCTACATATAAAAAGGCAGCACTGAAAATATAAAACCAATACAACTAATAGAAAAACAATTCATCTCCTATTGAGAAAAGAGAACAAGTAGGACTGCTACACAAAACTACACAAACAGAATACCCCAGCTCGGTCATATACGCAAAACATAGATAGACCATCATCAAATACAGAACAAGGGATCACAACTTAGAAATATGAAGGCAATGAGTGAGCTGGGCACCCCAAAAGCCAAACTTGGAATGCACCACAACACTGGAGAAATAAAACTATAAATTCATTTCCTCTTGTAATGTGCGTTAACGTACCGGCAGCATAAAGCACCCTGTGGGCAGAGATAAGGCATGCACGGGGTGGAGAATGGGGGTCAGTGGGTAAGGAGTGGGCGTGAACAAGGCACACTCCCTTAACAAAGGCATCTTAATGCCAGGAACCCTAATGCATATCAAAACCTCACAGAAAGGGTGCATTTTGAGGAGAGAGATCCTATTTAAACATCCGCAATATGATGCACAGACAGGTGAGCCCAAGTCAGTGATTGTAGTGCTCCATTAGCAGCAATAGCATAGTGCCTAACTATGAAAGGGCACTATGGTGATGATGCAAATGGGGCAAAGGAGGGTGCATGTGGATCATGCAATGGGGGCCACTGGTGCACAGGGCAGACAAGGCAGTTGCCTAGGTAGCACATAATTTATTTATTTTTATTCTCTTATATACCGCACTATTCTGCATCAGTGTGGTTTACATTGAACAAACTGAAATTACATTGAACAGAGCATTATAACTTGGAGATAACTATTTTACAGGGAACATGGGCTATGGAGGGTTAAGTGGCTTGCCCAAGACCACAAGGAGCACCTGTGGGACTAGAAACCCCAGTCCTTCTGGCCCAAGGTTGCTGTACTCTAGTGGGATTTGAACCCCCAACCTTCCAGCCTGAAGTACCTTGCCCCAACCACTAGGCCACTCCTCCACTCTGAACATAAGACACACAAATATGCCAGACTGTGTCAGACCAAGGTCCATCATGCACAGTATCCTGTGTCCAACAGTGGCCAATCTAGGTTTCAAGTACCTAGCAGTTTCCCTAAAAGACACAGGATCCACAGTGCATGTACTGGGCAAGCAGGGGATATTCTGGGACCCTCATTAGTAATGGCTTATGGACCGTTCCCCAGGAACCTGCCGAACATTTCTGAAACCCAACTACACTAACATATCCCAGCTACTTATCCTCTAGAAATGAATTCCAGAGTTTGAATATGCATTGACTGAGAAGCCATTCACTCCCAGTAATCCTCAATGGCTTACACTGTAGCCGCATTGCATGTCTCCTAGTCCTTCTACATTTTGATGGCATAAACAATCAATCTATATTTACCCAATCCACTCCAGACAATATCTTATAGGCCTCTAACATAACACCCCTCAGCTGTCTCTTCCACATGTTGAAGAGGCATAACATTGACAGGTGGTGATGGGGTCCCTGCAGAGGCAGATGTTTGTGGGAGGAATGTGTGGCCATCCATGTATGCCTCTGCCCTCCCCATCCAGACCTTGTGCCCTAGGCACCCATCAATCCACATGATGGAGGGGCTGGGACTGCACAACACCAATCCAGACACCACACAGGCATGTCAGCATGGTATGGGGGTGTTGTCGGAGGGGGCAGTGGCACCTGCCTGCAGCAGGCCAAATCCATGACCTGGTCCTGTGCACAGTGTGCATTGCAACATAGACCAAGGTTTGTCTAATGCGAAGTATGTCAACCCCGGGAAGTGTTGCAACCATGTGGCAGCACTGTGACTCAATGCACACAATTGGTGTGTATTTGAGTGGAGGGTCACAGGTTTGGGTTCTGGCTGTGGATTATACATTGCATGTCCCTCTGGCTAAACTTTAGCCCACAGTGCAGGTACAACACCAACATATGTAACCCCCAATGAATCGACCAGCAAGGGTACAAACATCCATCAGCCACATAGGGTCCACTATCCACAGCTGGATGGAGAGTTAGGTTGACAGCACTGGCACACTGAGTAGGCATTAACATCAGAGCACACTACTAGCTCCTGCACAAGGAACACACATTAACAATGCTTGAACTGCTATCGGGACAAGGTGGCAGACAGGAATGCCAGCCATCCCCATTTTTGCACAGCACGACAATATGAGTGTGTGTATGTCTATCCATTGTTTTGTGGTTTTCTCCACCTCACTGAGCCTCGCAGTGTCTAAGCAGTTGCCAGCATTATTCTGCAAATGTGCATGATGAAGAGCAAAATATTGTGGGTTTGGCCTGAAACAGGGCGGATTGGCCAGTCAATGGCTGAGATGTTGTTTTGCCCTTCTGCCGCATGCATGGCCTGGGTGGCCACAGCATATTCTGCTGGGAGGGCTCCTTCACCCTGACTGAGCAGTAACCATGGCATGGCTATATATCCATATAGTGTTTTGTTCCAGTGATGTGGGTGCACTTCCTGTCCTGGGAGCCGATCACTGAACCAAATGCTGGGTATCTGTGCTGTTTGTCCCAAGCCTGGGTACACATGGTTGTTCTGTGCACATGAAATGTGTACTGACCAGCAGACATTTCGCAGTTTGTATGTGCATAGCTGGAAAACCCAGTGATGGACAGCAGGTGCAGTCTGACTGTGCTTGCTGTGGGTGATTGTTAGACTTGTGGTTGGAAAAGGAGGTGTTCCAGGCCTGCTCCCTGTGGTGTTGGTAGGGCCAGGAGGCCTCTAGTGACATCCTCCTACAAGCCTAGATGCCTCTACCGTAGATGGCATCAGCTGCTTAACACTGGGTATTAACATACACTGTTCTAGGAGAGTCACTCTCCAACAGGGGCAGGTCGCAGGGCCAGAGGTGACGTGCATACAGCATACTGCAATTGTGCAAGAAACAATGTGACTAGCATAACACACTGCAGACAACAGCTGCCACATGCTAGCAGTGATGGAAATGTGCAGTATAAACAGCAGAGACCATCTTTAGCACTGCAGGTCCTGGGGACCAGGTGCTGGGGGTCCATCCTCACCCTCTGGGTGACCACTGAAACTACGCAGTAGCACAGTTTGTAGCTGTTATGTGATTGAAGCACACACTGTCAGTGCATCGTACTGAGCTGATGTGATAGATCTGCCCATTCTCCATTTGATGATCAGCTGCAGGATGCTGTTCTGTGTGTGCAGTGCATCATGGATACCGGAGGGGTAATCTATACCAGCACACACAGTAGACAGCTTAGGCAGAGATCTGCAAGCTCTTCGACTTCAGATATTGCAAGCTCATGAGGCATGGAGGTGTAGCATACTGGTTAGTGCAATGTCCCCATAAGCAAAGGACAGGGGTTTAAATCCTACCTGCTTTTTTTGTGACTGTGTGCTACTCAGGTCATTTTGATGCCCGTGATAGCCAGGATTCTCCTGTGCCTGATCTGCACATCACCATTCCTACTCTGTCCTTTGCAAACATCCTACACTTCTGGCTAGGCTAGGGGACACATCTTCCACCTAGGGTGCACGCCGATATAGCAGGTCCATCAGCTCCCACCTGTCCTTCCTTCCATCACCTTTATATTGACTTTCCTTGGTGCTCTCTCCAGCGTTAGGGTTACAGCTGTTTTCGTGCCTTACGGTGCATGCTTGTCAACTTAAAGCACCTTACAGCCCTTAGAGCACCTTAAGTTAAGGCACCTTAAAGCCCTTAGAACACCTTAAGTTATGGCACCTTTAAGCCTTAGGGCATCTTAAGTTAAGGCACCTTAAAGCCCGTAGGGCACCTTAAGTTAAGGCACCTTAAAGCCCTTAGAGCATATTAAAGCATGTTTGTCAGCCTTAATATGCCCTAAGGTGCATGCTTATCACCTTAATGTGTGATGTCCCGTTAACGTACGTTAAATGGCCAAAGTGCCCTGTTAACATGCATTAAATGGCCCATTGCTCCCTTTATGCCAGAATGCCCCCTACCCGCCCAGTGCCTTTTTAGGATTAGTGTCTTTTATCATTGCTGTTACCGACTGTTACCTTACCATAGTTAAGTAAACATACCCCTTAAAATCCATATACACTGTATCAAGCAACTTTATCTACATATTTATTCACACTTTCAAGAAAGTTTAGCAGATTACTGAGGGATGACTTTCCTTGGCTAAATTCATGTTGGCTTGGTCCTATTAAACCATGACTAACTATATGTTCAGTAATTTTCTTCTTTATAATGGTAGGATTCTTGGATCACCCTTGGAACCATTTTTAAAAATTAGTACTGGGTTGGGCATCTCAGATTTTCAGATACTATAGATGATTTTTATGATAGCCTACAAATTATACTAGCAGGTCTTCAATTTCATTTTTAGTTCTTTGAGCTCCCTGTATCTATACCATCCAGTCTAGGTGATTTCGGCCTTTAATTTATCAAACTGCTATATTACGGTTTATTGAGATTTGTTTAATTTCCTCCGATACATCACCTTTAAATATAATTTCTAACATGGTAACTGATAGGGGATAGTAAGGTTTAATTTAAGTGTACATACAGAATGATTTGAGGTCTGTAAGAGGGGCCCGGAAGAGGGAAGATGGCAATCCTGTATATGTCTATATATGGAAAAGGAATGTGCTGTGCTAAACTAAATTGATTGTTCTACTCAGAGATGACTCGTATTTGCATAGTTACTGATAAGCTATAGTGGGCCCCAGAAGATGGGTGGATGACGTATGAATATGTTTCTGATAATGTATAAAATACGGACAATCCCTCCACCCTATGGAATAAACTGCATACCACTTATGTGCAAGTGTGTGTGTGTTTGTTCCCCTGGATTCCAGACAGAGAAGGTAAGGTGATTCCTTGACCCAGACAGACGTCCCAAGGGTTAGTGATAAATGGTGCTGGGAAAGGAATAATGTACCCTTACAATTTGGTGTCTCAGAAGTGGGATTTCCCCGATGCACTTTCTAAATTGAAGCAGCTTTGGTAGCTGCACAAGGATTTTTTAATTGACGTTGCTTTGGTAGCTCGTCCTGGGAATATGCGCTTGGGTAGTGCAGGGAATAACAGGGACGTCATGCTGGGTCTGTGGTAATATCCTTCTCCTTCTCTGTGTGCTTGTGTGCCTGTGTGAGTTTGGCAAAACGCCCCTGCCGTACTCCGAAGCGATATAGCGCTAGTGACGGGTACTGTGCAGAAAGCAAGTGGCCAGATGCGCGTTTGTTGTGAATTAATTAGAGGATGGGGGGGTCCCAAGGTGAGGGGACCGCTCCAGAATCCGCGTGAGTGCATGTTCAGCTAAATGTTGTGATAAGGTTTAAAACTGCAGCTAAAATAGCCATTCTACATAAATTGTCAGTGTAGGTTACAGGGCATTTGCTAATTCTGCTGAAGAAGTCTGTTAGCATGTTTACTGTGCTTAGTTTATCTCTGTGCCTATACGACACCCCTCCCCCCCCCCCCCCCCCCCCCCCCCCCCGTCTCTAGCGAAGGTAAAACTGATGACTCAGAGTCCCTGGAATGCAAGTGACAAGTGGTGTTTGTTTAAGCAGACTTTGTATTCCAGTTGTACTCCTGTACCCCCCCCCCCCGGGGCCCCTCCCTGTAGATTTCGAATCTCCTAATCACTGAGGGAGTTGTTAGGTTTTTAGCAGTTTACTTTGTTGTTTTTATAAATACTGAAATTAAGTATGCTTTTCGATGTGTGCTGTAACTTACTGCATCTGGAGATAGTAGAGCTTGAGCAACACATGCTCCGCTCTTCCCTCCCCCTCCCTTCCTGTTCTTTGTTGTTCAAAGGCTACGGACAGGCAGACAACAGAAACCTAAAGTTAAACAGCATATTAAAATGTAAATTATTATTTATTTGCAGATTGTCTATTTATTGCCATATTGTAAGAAGACAAGCTAAATAAAAAAAAATTACTTTTGTACTCAACAACGGTATAACTGTCACTGAAATATGTAAAGGGGTGTGTCTGTTTTTAGATACCCATTGCTATAGCAATGTACTGCATAATAAAAATACTAAAAGAGCTCTTAATCTGCTTCACAATATTCCTCTTCGAGTCTCATTGGCCAGGTTGGCCAAAGGTGAATTGGCCACAGGTAAAGGTGTAAATAACAGCTGGGGCTCGCCGGGATTTTCCAACAGTAGAGTGACTCCTGCTGAGTGGAGGTGCGAAGACGCGTCCTGTTGATTTCAACAGTCTCACCTCCTCTTCTGCGGAGAGGTCTCTCTGCTAGCTGGCAATGGTCCCGGAGAAGAAAAAAAAAAAAGTGAACAGAGGTGTTGTGAACCAGCAAGCGCTGCAGCAATCGAGTAATTCTGTGCACAGACCGTGGTAAGGAAAAGGGGGAGAATGATAAGAACTGTAAGATGCTAATGATGAAATGATGAAATACTGTTGTTTCCTTTGCACAAAGGAAAGTATCTCTCCTCCTGCTGTTTTGGTTGCTTGGATTTGTTAGGTGTTAACCCTTTATGTGACTGGTAAGTCTGAAGTGGAGAAATCAAGGGAGAGAGTCTGGTTCATTATGCAGGGTGAAATTTCTTAAGAAAGCACTTGTAAGCTTTGACTTGTCTTCTGTTTAAATTAAAAACCTTTGTCATATGTTTTAGTGGCTGAGGCAGCATTTAAGGAATTTGACTAAGCGTGTTTAGACTCATCATCCTGTGGTCCCAAACCCTTATATATAAAGTTGAGCAAAAATCTTGCATGTACACAAATGGTTCAGTATTGTGGATGTGAGGTATATGTTTGAGCCTGCTCCCTAGGCACTATGTAGATGATCTTCAAAGTTCGGGGCAGGAGAAACCAGTTGTGATAGAAGCCATTCACAATCTGCTGCATTTCTTGGGTAAGAAAGGTTTCAGGGTGTCCTGGGAAAAAAAAAATTAAGTTGGGGCTATCCCTTTCCCCTACAGCATCAGAATCAAAACTAGAAACTTAAAAATGAAACCAGAAACTTAACAAAGAGAACAAAGAAGAGAGAGGGAAAGGGGGCAGCCCCTCCCGTGGGCTACAGAAGGCACAAATGGTTTTGGATTATAGCACAGCCCCTCTCTGGCCGTTTGTCAATGCATTTTGTAGCATGGCCATATTTACTAGCCAGGGGCTGAATTCCTTTTATCTTGAGGTGACTGCCACATTATAAGTGAAGGAAAGTGAAACTAAAAAATAAATCCGGAGAGAATAAAGGGTATTGTGGAGTTACCTTTGCCTAAACTAAGAGAGCTGATATCCGTTTGGCTGGGTGTAAAAAGGGCTGTGATGATGTCATAAAGGTTTGGTGGAAGCTGTTCTGTTTTTCTTTGACCTTTAAAGTAGGGGTTGAGAACCCTGTCATGACAATGGGGCATCCTGAGCCAGTAATTAAAAGACTGCAACTTGAAAAAATGATTTGAATCCTGAGTGAATAAGAAGGTTATGTTATGTGTCTGGTCTTTGTTTGTGTATGCTATTGAGTAAACTTAAAGAGTTTTAAAAAAATGAATTTTATATTTTGTGGCAAGCACCTCAGAGGTCATAATTATTGTTCATATATTACAACAACACATAGAGTTATAACTATAGGAATTTAATAGCAATCACAATTAGTGACAATTCTCAAGCAACTTTTTCTTTTTAAACTCTTAATTTAGGACTCTTCTCTCTCTTGTTCAGCTATCTGCATTTGCCTGAAGGAATCTAGACACAAGACAGACCTGCTGTTTACTTTGCTATTTGTGTTTGAGATAACATCAAGGTTGAACTGTTACTCTAAGCAAATTGCTTTAACATAATTTCATTGTTTCAGATCAGTTTGATACCAGTCTCAAGTATTATGTATAAGGTTTTAATTTAAATGTGACAAAGTATGATTCTGAATTCACCTTTTTGCAGTTTCATGTTATTTGAATGTCTGTTTCCTGAACTGTAAGATTTTAAGATAATTACTTTGCCTTGTTAAGCTTTGTGCTGATGACTGATGAACAGGACAGTAACATCACAGTTTTATTTACTACAATATTGGATTTTAGGATAAATTCACCTGTTTTCCTGTATTTGAATTTTATGTGTTGGGGTCCAGAGAAAAAAATTGTACTTTGCTTTGAAAGTTTTTAAAAATTCAGTTTTAGGAATACAGTATATTGTAGCACTATGACATACGAATTTTCTTTAGTTCACACACTTGCACTTTATGTTACCAAAATACTTGTTGTAGCAGTTGTCGCAGAGCAGACCCAGCAGAGCCCATGGAGATAGATGGAGAAGCAGTGGATCAGGCTGACACTGACGTTTTTAGAAAGCACATGTCAGGAAGTTGCTATGAGCAACAAAAACAAATGTGGTCACGAGCCAGAGAGACACACCCAGCCAGCAGGAAAGCTAGGAAGTTATCACCTGATGCAAGTCAGCTGGGGGGAGGTGCTGCTCGGAGGTACGTAGATAAGCACAGCTCACAAACAGTTAGACAGAGTCGTGGTCAGAGTCATGGAGAGAGCTGGAGAAGGGGCCAGAGAGAGAGCTGTGGAGAAAGCCTGCATGATGATCACTACGGAAGCCTGAATGGAAGTTTGAATGATTACCATGAGTGCTTGAGAGAGAAGCCAAGACAGCTGGACTCAGAGTGTGAAAGTGAGGATAACGGCAAAAGTGAAAAGAGCTACAGAGGAGGTAGCAAAGCCAGGAGAGGAAGCCTCAGATATCAGAGGAGCCCAGAGAGTGTTGGAAACAGCCCAGGTTGGAACGGAGCTGGGAGGAGAAAGGTAAAAGCTGAAGAGTTTTACTTTCATCCTGAAAGGGGAAGCACAGGGCATGGCTATAAGAAGCAGTTCCCAGAAACGCTAAAACCTTATGAAGCCAGCTTAAGAGAAACAGATATGTTTTATTACCCTTATACCAGGCATGAGAAGGTTAAATGCTTTTTACCTGAAGAGGCTAGTATCTCTGGAAATGATTTAAGGAGCAGAGTCTCTGCAAAACTGCCGTTTCAAACTCCAGCCATACACAGGATCCTGAGCCAGTCAGAGCAGAGAGGTAAGCCTATTTACCTTAATAGGGAGGAGAGGTAAGCCTATTTACCTTAATAGGGAGGAGTGGCCTAGTGGTTGGGACAAGGTACTACAGGCCGGAAGGTCGGTGGTTCAAATCCCACTAGAGGACAGCAACCTTGGGCCGGAAGGACTGGGGTTTCTAGTCCCGCAGGTGCTCCTTGTGGTCTTGGGCAAGCCACTCAACCCTCCATTGCCCATGTTCCCTGTAAGTATTAGTGTATGTGTCTCATATCCCCTCGTGTTAAATGTATCCCCAACCGCTTTGACCCGGTGAAAAGCGGGATATAAATGCAGCTAAATAAAATAAATAAATAGAGGTGCAAGGGAATATTGCAATTCACCTAACAACCACCAGCAGGGGAGAGGCTCTTACCAAAGGCAGTTCAGTGAATGTGGTAATAGCATTCAGCACACTCTCACAGAGAGAGAAAGAGAGTCACGTCAGAACAGAGAGAGACGGTTTGAAGAGGTCCCAAATGCTGAAAGGAAAGAGATATTAAATGCTTGTGAGGAAGCGATGCAATGTGAGCCATCAGAAGCTGAGACAAGCACTGAATATATGGATTGCACGATTTCAATAGCAGACAGCATTTCCTCATTAAGATGAAAGGAAGTAAGAGCTGTTGAAGCCTAACATTGTAAAGAAGGGCTTGTATGTGCTTTTGAAAGACTGTTTTGATGTACATTTGCTTTATTGGTTAAGAAGCTGAAGAGAAGCTATTTTTGTTCCATTTTTTCCTTTATTATATGCCCAGGAAGGGTTATGTTTTCCTTTTGTTTATACCACGACAAAAAGTCCTATTGGAAGGGGAAATAAATCCTTTGTTAACCTTACCATCGTTCCACAACTGATTTTTAACTGGCACCTCACAACTACAACTCCCAGAGGGCCAAGCAAGGCCTACGCAGCTAATTGAGCCAGTTACACTGAAGCCCCAGCGCAGTGCCCTGCCCAACCAACAGGTACACAGCACGGAGGGGTGACATAGTACATTATGTAGAGGTTCAGTATACACAGAAATTATAGAATTTTGGAAAGAGGCTGATCTGAAATTGCTTTGTTCCCAAGCACATAGATCTCATTTAGTGGAAAGATGAAGCTTAGTTCCCAGGAAATATGAGAATATTTGTAAAGTTAGTAGACAAATAAAACAATAACATTAACGTGAGTTCATTGAAGAAGAAGAAAAAAAGAGAAGGAGAGAGTGAGAGAGAGAGACAGAAGGTGAGGCTACAGCCTAGGAAAAGGCAATAAACGTACTGCTTCGAATGTGATGATCTGGGCTACCAGAATTCTGACTGCTCTAAGACTCCTCGAGGACCCACAAGGCCTGAAGAACAGGAACCTTGTATATTTATGCCTCTGAAGAGACATGAATAGGCAGGGGGGAATAGGCCGAGAAGAACCCGAGGATCATCATGAGGCCCAGCCACAAATGCCTTGCAGGCCAAGAAGAACCTGAAGACGTATCGCCATGAGGCCCAACCACAAATTCCTTGAACCTTCTTAGGCCTCTCACCTCAAAAGGATCTCTTAAACACCATGATTAGTGAGTAACTTGCACAGATCCTTGTGAGCACTGCAATTATAAGATCAGTCCTCGAATATTTTTAAGTTTCCACAGCACTCTCACTGAGAACCAGGTATAAGATAGACTTTAGTCACACCTGAGAGATTATGTGGCTGTTCTGTTAGAAGCCATACTCCTTCCTATTGGGATTGATGTTATAAAATGCCGTGAAGCACTAGTCTATATAGTAAGGACTTGCTAATTAGAATGAGCACTGTTTACTCATATTGTGATGCTTATTGAAAAGGATCTACATTTATATTTTATATATACCTTTTGTTTACAAAAAATACTAAGTTTCTAACAATTGTTTGATGTTCTTAGCAGCTTTGCCAAATAAGGATACACTAGTATGGTATAAAAAAGACAGAAGGACTTATGCATGTAGTTTGATGGAATGATGTAAGTGGAAAAAAAGTGGTGTTGAGAGGAGTGTGATGGAATATTCATGTTGGAAAGGAGAACTCAGATTAACATTATAAAATGGTGAGGGTAAATTGAAATGTGAAATGATGTATCCGATGTATCCACCTAGAAAGAAAACTGACAATGAATACTCTACAATATTTGATTATGCCATCCCCATTAACTCCAATTTTGAAAGTCATCTAGCCCAGAGATATACCCAATAATTGGAAATAGACACTTGGAGATAGGCTGAGTGTACTTTTCATCCTAATGAGCTTTGGGGAGACCCACACTGGCCATGTGGTGCTTTTCAGATGCTTTTATCCCTTTTTGCCTCTGTGTCCTGGCCCAACACATGAAGGTAAGGGAGGAAAGTTATCTACACAAAATTTTACAAATTGGTATACTTCTAAAAATTGTGGAAAAAATTGAGGAAGTGTGAGCATCTTGTCAAAAATGTAGTAGTTAAACTGAGTTGCTTAGGATTTGGCTGTTGTATGCAAACAGCAACTCACGAAGGGGGGAACCTCCGAAACCTTAAAAAAACTTTGTAAAGACACTAAACTATCTTGCCTTTGACTCTGTTCAAAAAAAAAAAAAAAAAAACACCCAAACAAATTGCCCTAAGGGAGTAGACTGAAATTTTTCTCCCTTTGAACTGTTATATGGAAGACTGCTTACTTTTTATACTCCTGAGCCTCACATTTGATCTCTTGTATTTCCTAGCAGCAGAGGCAACTCTCTTCCCTCCACAGGTATGCTCAGCAGGTCCAGTCTTTTCTGCTGGATGACTCAGCTCTTTTCTTTCAATCCGGAGACTGGATTTTGGTAAAGATATACCACCAGCACACAGTACAAGCCCCTTTTCCAGTATGGGACCGTTCCAAGTTCTTCTGATAACACCGATTACAGTGAAGGTGGCGGCTAAAAGATCCTGAAGCCATTGCCCTCGCTGGAAACATTCTCCATCTATAGATCTGGCTTCAGGACCAGGATGAGAAGTACCTGATGCCGGGGCAGCCAAGGCCCTAGCAACTGGAGAGGAGAGGAGAAGACTCCTGAAGAAAAGCAGCTTTCGGCCTAGAGGTACCGAACCAACATATCCCTTCAAGGTTGGTGACCAGGTACAGGTCAGAGCACCTCACAAGCACAGTACCCTAGACCCGCCCTACGGACCTCCAACTACAATGATCGCCATCACATGGACAGCCATCCTGTGGGACTCCTGCCCTTCGTGGATCCATGCGTCAAGAATCAAGCGTGTATCGTCTCCACTGACATCTTCGGTTCCAGCCTCCTGACCATCATGCACAAGACTGTGTTGACTCCTCCTATCACTCATATAGTGCCTCCTTCAGCCCATCTCGGGAACTGTTAATACGGCAATACTATTTGCCCAGACTGCCTTACCTTTTGTGTGCGCAGCTCGCTACAAACTGGAGCTTTTCTCTCAACATGTCTCATTACTGTACCTTCTAATCTGTGTGAAATGCAGAAGTTTACTGTACTTGATCATTTAAACTGCACCCAGACCCATGTTTCTTTTTCTACTTTCTTGTATAACATTGGTGTTACTCGCCCCTCTTTGGGATATGGCTAGGTCCCTTGCTCATTGTAAACTGTCTCTAGTTTTAATGCTACGGATTGTTTTATTGTTTTTGCTTTTAGCCTGTCTATGTATCTTTCTTTGGGGTGGTCTCAAAGGGCTGCTTATTGCCCTATTGAGCAGTTTTATAATTCTTGTTCTTTTTTGTTGTATATTTTCATTTGTTCTTGGCTGTTGCTGAAAGGCCTTAGAAAGCTCTACCACTTTTATGTACTCTTATGCACCTGTTTCCATGGTGGCTGATGTACCTGTGCATGCCTCCACTGACTTTCCCGTTAATGCCTGCTTAACGGCCCAGTAGACTGTTTGGCTGTTCTTATAGTGGGCCTATGCAGGCCCAAAGGGGGGATTGATAGGGGATAATAAGGTTTAATTTAAGTGTACATACAGAAGGATTTGAGGCCTGTAAGAGGGGCCCAGAAGAGGGAAGATGGCAATCCTGTATATGTCTATATATGGAAAAGGAATGTGCTGTGCTAAGCTAAATTGATTGTTCTACTCAGAGATGACTCGTATTTGCATAGTTACTGATAAGCTATAGTGGGCCCCAGAAGATGGGTGGATGACGTATGAATATGTTTCTGATAATGTATAAAATACGGACAATCCCCCCACCCTATGGAATAAACTGCATACCACTTAAGTGTGTGTGTGTTTGTTCCCCTGGATTCCAGACAGAGAAGGTAAGGTGATTCCTCGACCCAGACAGACGTCCCAAGGGTTAGTGATAAAAGGTGCTGGGAAAGGAATAATGTACCCTTACAGTAACTTCTCTACATCTTCAGTAAAGATGGAAGCAAATAATTCATTCAGTCTCATTGCTATGGGCTTATCATCCATTAGTGCTCCTTTTACCCCTGTATCATCTTTGATCCAACTGACTCTTTCACAGGTTTTTGCTACAAATGAAAACATTTTTATTATGAGTTTTTGCAGGGGTGGCTCAAGGCAATCTGCTGCCTGAGGTGAAGTATGAAATGACGCCCCCCCCCCACCACCTTAGAGGGGGGCATGGCTTTTAAAGAAATCCTATCAGAGACTCAACCAAACCAAAAAGCCGATTAGATTATATGGAGGAAATGCAAGATGTTTGCGCACAGGTCCATATCGAGCTGCAATCACACCCTGTGCGTCTTGCAGTTCGGGCGCACACACCCCTCTCCCCCCCCCATACCTCCATCCAGCGTTGTGTGCTCTTTCCCTGCTGCTGGCACTGCTGCAAAAAAAAATAGGGCGGCAACAATGTTTTTTTTTGCAGCAGCGCCAGCAGCAGGGAAAGAGCAGGCAGCGCTGGACGGAAGTATGGGGAGGAGGAGGGGGGCATGTGCCTGATCTGAAAGGCACCGGCACTTTAAGCAGATCTGTCCCTCCCTATTCTGACATCGCGTCGGAGGAGGGCGGGACAAGACCTGCTTAAAGTGCTCTGAAAAGGCTTGGGGACCACATTTCGGCTGCCTGCTATTGTCCTGCCAGTGGCGGCAGGACAACAGCAGACAGCCAAAATGCGCACCCCAAGCCTTTCTGCCCTGTGCGGTTGCACTGCTTGCACAGGTCTACAATGTAGGTATGGTCCCATTTGTACACCAAGGAACTAAAAGACAGCAAGAACCAACAGCACAGTTTATAAAACTAAATTATAACTCATTTTTATTTTGTTGTTATAAACTGCGTTATGGTTCTTGCTTTTTCTTTTTTAACATATATTTTGCATCCACAGTAGGTGCAGAGCAGAACCAGGACATTCACCCACAGAACTCAATATTTTAAAAACTATTCTCCAGTACCAGGCATATTGTGAACTAATACAAAACTCTACAACAAAGAGCAAACCTACCATACCATACCATATAGCACAAACTTCCAAAACTCACATAAGCATCCCATCCAAAACAAGCATCACTGTACTTACTACAGTGGACCACAGAACATCCATACACTTATTTGAAAAGCTAAACCAGTCAACTTGCTACAGTACAGTATAGATCTTTATGCACAAACTGCATGTTAACAGAACACCTGACCTCAGTCACACACGCACAAAATCGACCCTCACCAAGTACAGAATAAGTCACCACAATCTAAAGTAAAAATAAAAATATGTAGACAAAATTTAAATTGAAACCCCAAGAAACCAGAGTCCACATGCAGTGCAACATCAGATAAATAAGAGATGCAGTTCCCCAATACTGTGTAAAATATAAAAATAGTACAAAGTCCAATCACTAAAATTAAAAATATATATTTTTTCTACCTTTGTTGTCTGACCATTTTATTCTCTGATCATGCTGGTCCCAATCTGAGGCCTCTGCTTTCCTGTGTTCTCTTAGCTCTCTTTCTGTGGTCTATGGTCTGTGGTCCATCTGTCATTTCTTATCTCTTCTTTTGTTTTCTTCACTTCCTTCCATCAGCCCATTTCCAGTTCCAGTAACCCTCCACAGTATCAGCCTCCTTTCCAGTCCTTCCCTCCCAGTACCTTCCAATGTCAACTGCCTTGCATTCCCACGACTGCCACTGGTGTCCATTCCCTTCCAGTTCCCTTCCAGTTCCCCTCCTTCCCCACTGTCCAGCCCCTTCTAGTCCAAATACCATCCCATATATCAGCTCACGTCCACTCTCAGTGCCACCCAACACAGTCAGCTCCCTTCCAGTTGCCGTACCCTCTGTCCATCCCCCTTCCGGTGCCATTTGCATGTCAGCTCCCTTCCAGCCTCCTCCCCATTACCCAACCACCTACCACTCCCATCCCCAAATGTCAGCTCCCTTCCAGTCCCCCGTCAGTACATCCCAGGTGTCAGCTCTTTTCCAGCCCTTCTTTCCCCCATGTCAACTCCCTTCCTGCCCCCTCCTTCCCCTGGCAGACCCTCTCATTATCCACTCTCTTCCAGTCCTATTCTACCATCCCCCCACATCAGCCCATTTGTAGCCCTAGCCCCTAGTTTTCTTCCAGTGCCAGCAGCACTCTCCACCCCTCCCCCATTAGCCCATTTCCAGTCCCAGCCCATTTCCAGTCCTATCCCCCTTATCAGCCCACTCTAGTCCTAGCCCCCCAATCAGCCCATTACCAGTTACAGCTCATTTCTAGTGCTAGCCCCCCATCTGTCCATTACCAGTCCTAACCCCCCCAATAAGTCCATTTCTAATCCTAGCCCCACCAATCAGCCCATTACCAGTCCTAGCTCCCCATCACGATCAGCCCATTTCCAGTTCTAACCCCCATCAGCCCATTTCCAATCCTTGCCCCCATAGCCCATTACCAGTCCTAAACCCCCATCATCCCATCTCTAGTCTTAGCCACATCCAATAGCCCATTACCAGTCCTAGCCCCCCCCCCCCGATCAGCCCATTTCCAGTTCTAACCCCCCATCAGCCCATTTCCAGTCCTAGCCCCCCCCCCCCCCACTCTAGGGAAATTGGAAAAAAAACCTGGCTGTTGAAGCTGCTGCCACTGCCACTGCCACCATGGCAGCGGAAGAATGAAGTGCTCCATGGCCTCCCCAGCAGAGCCCTCCTATCTCCCTCAGTGCCGGCTTTTCAGAGCCGTGAAGGGAGAATTTCCCTTTCTCGCGGCTCTGTTAAGCCTGCCGGTGCTGATGGGAAACAGGAAATGCCTGTTTCCTATCAGCACTGCCGGGCTTAACAGAGCCATGAGAAAGGGAAACTCTCCCTTTGTGGCTCTGAAAAGCCAGCGCTGAGGGAGATAGGAGGGCCCTTCCAGGGAGGCTGCGGCCAAGGGGCACTTCATTCTGCGCTGCTGTAGTGGCAGCAGCAGTGGCAGCAGCTCTTATCGTGCTTTTTTTTTTGAAGGCCGAGTGAGGCGGGCTTTTTGGGGGCAATTTTTGCCGCCCCCAAAAAGTTGCCACCTGAGGCCACTGCCTCACTCGGCCTCATTATAGAGCCACCCCTGAGTTTTTGCTGCCATAACAAGCATCTTTACAAATTCTTTCTTTACCTGGCTTATCAATACCTTGCATCTAACTTGCCAGTGATTATTTTGTGTCCTGGTTTTTTTTTTCATTTGGCTCCTTTTTCCATTTTCTTTTTGTCTATAATAGCCTCTCTGACCTCACCTTTAAACCATGCTGGCAGTCATTTGGCCTTCCTGCCACCTCTCTTAAATTGTGGAATATATCTGGTCTGGGCTTCTAAGATAGTATTTTTCAACAATACCCCGAACTGATGTAACTCAATTTTTTCAATTGCACCTTTTTGCTTTATCTTAACCATTTTTCTTATTTTATCAGTCTTCCTTTTGAAAGTAAAATGCTAGTGCCATGGATTTACTTCCTGTCCTCCCTCCATTTATTAAATCAGTGGTCCCTAAAACCATTATCTCTCTCACGAGATTCTGTGTTCCACTAAGGACTAGGTCTAAAATAATTTCACCTCATGTCAGTTCTGGAACAGCTGCTTCATGAAGCAGTCATTTATTTCTGCAGAAACTTTATCTCTCTAGCATTTCTTGAGGTGACACTGACCTAGATGATACTGGTGTAATTGAAATCACCCATTATTAATGTGTTATAAATTTTGTTAGCTGCTCTTATTTCTTTAGCATTTCATCATCCATCTGTTCATTATAGCCAGGCAGATTATAGTACACCCCTCTTGCCATTCCCTTCTCTTTTTTACATGGAATTCTTATCAATAGAGATCCTACAATGTATTTTTTTTATCTGCAAAACTTTTATCCTCTTTGACTCAATGCCCTCTTTAACATATAGTGCAACCCCTCTACCAATTTGGTCTACCCTATCATTCTGATATAATTCGTATCTGGATGTCACAGTGTCCCATTGATTATCCTCTTTCTACCAGGTCTCTGAGATGCCAATTATATCTAACCTTTCATTCAGTGCTATATATTCTTACTCTTCCATCTTATATTTTTGGATGTCTAGTACTTGCATGCAGACATTTCAAGGTTTGTTTTTTATTTATACTAACAATCTGGTTAACAGTTGACAGGGTAATTTGGAATCTTTAAATTCTGTCTGTGCTTTACTCAGAGGCACCTATGTTGCTTTTACTTTTATTGGAACCTTTCTATGAGAATGCCCTAACTCCCTGTTTTGCTAGTATCCTTCAAAAATACAGTACATCATTCTGAACCAAGCATTCATGGGCAATTGTTGGCTTTCCTCCATTATCTAGTTTAAGAATTGCTCTACTTCACTTTTAAAGGTTAATGCCAGCAGCCTGGTTCCATCCTGGTTAAGGTGGAGCCCATTCTTTCAGAATTCCCCTTACCTAGAAGGTTGCCCAGTTCCTAATGAATCTATGGTTCCCTTCATCATCACCTCATCCATGCACTGAGATTCTGAAGCTCACTCTGCCTCTTGAGTCCTGTGCATGGAATGGGAAGTATTCTGAGATATATATCTTGGAAGTTCTGGATTTAAACTTTCTGCCTAAAAGCCTAAATGTGGCTTCCTAAAACTTCCTCCTACACATTTCCATATCATTATTACTAACATTTACCAAAACAGCAGGCTCCTCCCCAGAACTTTCTAAAACCTCATCTTTGTTGCACATGAAGTCTACCAGCTTTTCACCAGACAGGCAAGAAATCAGGTAATCCTCATACCCTCTGGCCATACAGTTATCTACATGCTTAATGATTGAAGCACCATCTATAACGGCTGTCCTAATCCTTCCTTCATGGGCATGTGTACCTGGACACATATCCTTGGGGCAAGAAGATATTACATCACCTGGAAGACAGGTCCTAGCTACAGGATCACTTCATATTTCATCCTTTTTAGATTGCGTGGTTTTTTTAACAAGCATTTTATTTATGTGAATGATTGTGACCAGGGCTGGTTGCAGAGTTGGCTCAAGGTATTGGCAACTTAGGCTAACCTTAAAACGTACGCTTCCTCTGGCTATCAAAATCTATTGTTTAGCTCTGAATGCTCTGCTCTTTGCTAGCCTCAGAAGCTGCCACCCTAGGTGACTGCCCAGTTTGCCTAATGGTTAGGCCAACCCTGAACGTGGCATGCGAGTACTGGCAAGTAATGGTGACATGAAGATATGATGATCTCAACATCTGTTTTTTTGATTGTTTTGTGATATATTGTTGTTCACTATACTGAATATGTATGTATTTTTGTTATCTGCTCAGAACTGTTTTAAAATAAAGAAATAATGATAAGTCATAGGAACAAATCATTTTCTTTCTCGTTTGAACACATGCTGGCCTTATTTGCTATGTACCTTCTATTCTGCAGTTTCCGATGGCATGAGTGCTCTGCTTTTCAACTGTAATTCATTTGTTTATTGCATATGTTTGAATTCCTAGGTTTTCTCCTTTTATTCTTATGGTGTTGAAGCAAATATGTTTTTTTGGAAGTATGAAAATGAAGCAGCATGGGGACAAAAATATGGGTGGGCATTTTTGGCATGCTCAATGTGATATCCATGACCTTCCTTCCCAAGAACTAATGTCTTCTGAGCAATTCTGCATGATCCAGCAGGGAAAATAAGGTTCATATATATGGATATGAGATGGACAATGCATTCTACTCCTTGAAGGAGGGTGGACAATAATGCCTCATTTGCATCCTATTTACATGTGTTTGGTTTCCATTGTAGTCTCTGCTTGATTTACATAAAAATAATCCCAAATAATCTTTAGTTTGAAAATGGGTGAATGGACCCTACAGATCTTAAATAATGTATACTGTATATTCTATAAACTAAGACAATATCCACAGCTTTCTCTGTGGCCAAAGCAACATTTTACCTATGGAAAATGGGGCATTAAAAAATCTTCCAGCCTGTCTGTGGATAAAAATACATATTTCTCAACTTGTGGAATCCAAAGGAAATTCTGGGAAAGGGATTGAAAAATATGAATAGTTTTAATGGCTTCAAATTGTGCATTTTGTGTTAAAACTATGTTCAGAAAGAGCAGGTGCAATCTTTGGGCAAATTTTACCTTGGGCAATAATCAAAGCAAAGCTATCCACAGAGTTTGTATCAAAAAGCTATGTTTTCATTATTTACACCACAATATATGTGCTGCAGGTCTAAAAATAATACAATTACTCAGATTGACATGACTGCTGCTAGGTCACCATGGCGACTAGAAATTTTCTTCTGGCACCTCGGATTTTCATAGTCCTCTAAAAAAAAAAAAAAAAAGCTGTAACCGCTGCCAGAGCAGGAGCTTCTTTCTACCTGTAAATCTGAGCTGCATGGTGCAGGAACTCTTGCGCTGGTCTTATAAGACAGGAGATCCTGAGCCCAACATGAATGTTCCTGCACCATGCGGCTCACATTTGCACAGAGCCATGTGGCGCAGGAAGGAAGAAACTCCTGCTCCAGCAGTGGCTGCAAGACAAAAAATAACCTTTGTTTTTTAAAGGGAGAAGGACGTCTCTGATCTGGCAGTGGCCACAGACATCCAGGTGAGGATCAGTGGTGCTTTGGGGGAGGAAAAGCCCACTAGCTTGCAGTGATGGGGGTAGGAACTGGGGGGTGGGCTACCTTACAGGTGTGGGGGCTGAAGGGACTGACTAGCTTGCAGAAACAGGAGGAGGCAACGGCACTTGAAGAATTGACTAGCTAGCTAGAGGTGTCGCTAACTGGTTTGCAGGGGTGGGAGTAGTGACTGGGGGGCTGACTGGCTTACAAGGACAGGAGTCGGGGCTGGAGGGCTGATTGACTTGAAGGGGCAGGTGGGAGGCTGAGAGTTAACTGATTAGCTGGGGAGAGGGTAACTGACTGGTTTTCAGGGTGGTGAAGGCTAGCTAGGTTAGGTGGTGGGGGTTTCCGATTTTAAGAGAAGGAAGGAGATTGGGTGGCCGATGTAATGCCAATTTTAAAAAAAGGTTCCAGGGGTGATCCAGGAAAGTACAGACCAGTGAGCCTGACATCAGTACCAGGCAAAATGGTGGAAACCATCATAAAGAACAAAATTTCTGTACATCCCCTCTGTGCATCCGGTCTGAACCGGACGCACAGAGGGGATCACGATTCTGATTCCGCGTGGCATATCTAGCCCCGTGGGATCAAGCTTGTGAACAGCAATGTAAGTGCAGGCTGGGACTGTGATTCATTGCAGCCTGCACATAATTAAAAGCCTGGCTAACTCAGTCAGGGCTTTTAAATGGAGCTGCAGCACTATGGCATCCTGTTGCCATTGCACTGTGGCTCCATTTTAAAGTTGCGATGCTGGTCGCCAAGAAAAAGTGTTTATTTCCCACAGTCAGACTATCAATCTGGCCTCCTAAGACCAGGATCGGGCTGCAGGGAACAAACCCTGACCCCCCCCCCCCCCTGCCCCATCCAGGCCCCAGCAGCAGAAAAAACAAGCGTCCAGGGAAGTTATTTCATCTCCGAGGTGGAATAACTTCCCTGGACATTTTGCCGGCCCCGGACGTACAGGGCCAACATTAGAATTGGCTCTGTACATCCAGGGCCAGCGACCACCCACTACCTGCCCACTCTCCACCCCCATGCCGCTCATTCCCCACCCCTTTCTAACTTTGCGCACTACCAGCGGGGAAGTTATTTGGGGACAGGTGAAGCCACGAAGAGCAGGGATGGACATCCCGTCGGGCCATCCATTCCCGCTATTCATGGCTCAGAATAACTCCCTCTGAGTTTAAAACGTTTTCTGCCTCTGCTCTAATCTACCTGAGTGACTAACCCCTTCCCCCTGCTGAGGTATTGTATAGCCCCTTTTCCTGTCTTCCACGTGAATTTAGCTCTGTTTGCCTCTCTCTCCTCTGGAAGAGAAGTCTCCATTGCAAGATCTGCTGGTAAGGTGAATTCTGCTTGCTTTCTGTTAGTCCTGTCTGTCTCTCTCTATATATTTATTTATTCATCATTGTTAGTGTGCTCTCTTACCTCATTGCACCTTTTTTTGCACGTTTGTTCAGATTTTCTCAGCTGAATAACTTATATCCCACCCCCCTCCTTTTTACCCACCCACCCCTGGCATTCGGTCTCTTATAGCTGTCATCTGCTCATTACCTCTCTTATTCACACGTGTACCTAATCCCCTGTGGGTTCTTTCCCATCTATCTATTTCCTCTCTATCCCTCTTCTATGGCTTCTCATCACTTTCTTCATACTCCCTAATTGTCTCCCCTCCTACCAACACCTTCACTCCTCCCCTCCTTATCTCCCCTTTACCATCCTCACTTCCCCCTCCATTCTGTCCTCTACCCTGTCATCAGCTCTTGAGCTTCACCACTTTCTCCCTCTCATTCAGCCATCTCCTCTCTCCCTAAGACAACCTCGCCCTCGTTTCCGACATACTGTCTCCTCTCTGCCCCACATTCTTCTACTCCTTCTCCTTCTCTCATCCGGAGATATCAACCCCAACATGGCCACCCTAGATTTCTGTCTCACTCTGAGAAGAGATCTTCACGCAACACCTCTAATCCTATTCATATCCCTCTCCTTTCCCCTTCATTTCTCCCTTTCTCATGTACCTTGTGGAAGGCACACTCCATCTCAAATAAACTTGCTTTTACTCATGATCTCTTTATCTCTAACGCTCTCCATCTTCTTGCTCTAACTGAGACCTGGCTCCTCCCAGAAGACACTGCATCTGTCACTGCTCTCTGTTATGGTGGTTATCAGTTCACCCACACGCCTCATCCCACTGGCCATATTGGTGGAGTTGGCCTTCTACTTTCTCCTTCCTGCCAATTCCAAACACTCCTGCTGCCTCAGTCTCACTCCTTTCCCTCTTTTGAAGTCTACTCCATCTGCCTTTTCATTCCACTACCTCTCCAGGTAGCTGTTATTTATCAACCTCCTGACAAGTCTACCTTTTTCACTGACTTTGACTTGTGGCTTTCCTTCTTTCTGGATTCCTCTTTCCCCACTCTTATTCTCGGGGATTTTAACATTCATGTTAATAACCCTCTGCTCCTTATGCTTTAAAGTTCCTTTCCCTTACCTCCTCAGTTGACCTCCAGCTTTGTTCTACTACCCCACTCACCAGCATTCTTCCCTTATCTGACCATCACCTGCTAAGCTTCACTCTTCATCAGCCGCCACCTCAACCTTGTCCTGTCTCCTCCAACCTCTTTAGAAATCTTCATGCTATTGACCCTTTGGTTCTCTCTACTGTTTTGTCATCTCTTTCCTGCACTATGTCATCTGAATCTGTTGATGAGGCAGTAGTTTCCTTTAACGCTGCACTCTCCTCTGCTCTGGATGCTCTCACTCCGTCCATGCCATGTCCTGTGAGGCATACTGCATCCCAGCCCTGGCTTTCATCCACTACCCACTATCTATGTTCCTGTGCCCATTCAGTTGTGCATGCTTGGCTCAAATCCCGCTCTCTTGCAGACTTCCTACATTTCAAATTCATGCTTGTCTCTTTCCAGTCAGCCATAGCATTCACCAAACAAGACTATTATGTCCATCTGACTAACTCTCTTGCCTCTGACCCTCACTGTCTCTTTACTACTCTCAGCTCTCTCCTCAAGGTGATTCCACCTATGACCCCTCCCTCCCTTTCTGCCCAAACCCTGGTATTTCCATGACAAAATCCATACGATCACACTCCAAGTCCCCACAAAGTCCGCTACTTCCCCTCCTTCCCCTCCTCTCCCTCTTCACTCCCAACTTTCTCCCTCTGCCTCTTCTACCCTCTCTTCCTTTTCTGTGATCTCTGAGGAGGAAACCGCATACCTTCTTTCTTCCTCCAAACTCAGTACCTGCTCCTCTGATCCTATCCCACCCATCTCTTAATCCCCATCTCCTCCACTGTTGTCCCTTCCATCTCTCATATTCTCAACCTATCGGTCTCCACTGCAACTGTCCCTGTAGCCTTCAAGCATGCTGTAGTTACACTTCTCCTCAAGAAACCCTCACTTGATGCTACCTGTCCTTCTAACTATCGACCCATCTCTCTCATCCCCTTCATTTCTAAACTACTTAAATTTGTAGTTCACTGCCATTGCCTTGACTTTCTCTCCTCTCAAGCCCTCCTGGATCCTTTACAGTCTGGCTTTTGTCCTTTGCATTCTACTGAAACAGTTCTTGCCAAAGTCTCCAGTACTTGTTCTTGGCAAAATCCAAGGGCCTTTACTCAGTCCTCATCCTTTTTGACCTCTCTGCTGCTTTTGACACTGTTGACCACAACCTTCGCCTTGACACCCTGTCCTTTCTTGGTTTTAAGGGCTCTGTACTATCCTGGTTCTTCTCTTATTTTTCCTAGCATTCTTTCAGTGTTTGTTCTGGTGGATCCTCTTCTGCTGCTATCCCACTCTCAGTTGGTGTACCCCAAGGATCTGTCTTGGGTCCACTCCTTTTTCTCTCTCTACCCAGTCCCTTGGTGCACTCATCTCTTTATGCTGATGACTCCCAGATCTATCTCTCTACACCTGAAATCTCTCTGGCAATCCAGATTCGGATCTCTGCCTGCCTTTCTGACATTGCTGCTTGGATGTCTCACCACTGCTTGAAATTGAACATGGCCAAAACCGAGCTTCTTATTTTTCCCCCTAAAACCCCCTCTCCTCTTCCTCCTTTCTCAGTGTCTGTGGATAACTCTCTGCTCCTTCCTGTTTCCTCAGCTCACAACCTCGGGGTCATCTTTGACTCCTCTCTCTCCTCCACACACATGCATCTGATAGCTAAGACCTGCCATTTCTTTCTCTATAACATCAACAAAATCCATCCATTCCTTTCTGAACACACTACTAAGGCACTTATCTACTCCTTAATCCTTGACTACTGTAACCTACTCCTTGCTGGTGTGCCTTTGAATCATCTCTCTCCCCTTCAATCTGTTCAACACTCTGCTGTGCACCTAATCTTCTGCCAGCCTCATTATGCTCATATTACCCTCTTCTCAAATCACTTCATTGGCTCCCTATTCATTTCCACATCCAGTTCAAACTTGTCCTGCTGACCTATAAGTGCATTCACTCTGCAGCCCCTCACTACCTTTCCTCTCTTATCGCTCCCTACACCCTTCCATCTCTCCCTACACCCTCCCTCGGGAACTCCGCTCTTCTGGCAAATCAATTCTACCTGTGCCCTTCTCTTCTATTGCTAACTCCAGACTTCGCTCCTTTCACTTTGCTGCATCTTATGCCTGGAACAAACTTCCTGAGTCTGTATATCAGCTGCCTTCTCTGACCCTTTTCAAATCCAGGCTGAAAACTCACCTCTTCACTGCCACTTTCAGATCTTGACTCACCTGTTCTCCTTTGTTTCCCTTGTGTAGTCTGTCTTGACTAGATTGTAAGCTCTGATGGACAGGGACTGTCTCTTACATGTCTGTGCAGCACTGCATTTGCCTTGTAGCGCTATACAAATGATTAGTAGTAATAGTAATAGTAGTAGTAGTAGATTCCCATGAAAAAGTCATGGGAAAGGAGGCAGCATGGATTCACCAGAGGCAGGTCTTGTCAGACAAATCTAATTGATTTCTTTGACTGGGTGACCAGGGAGTTGGACCGAGGGAGAGCCCTAGATGTGGTGTATTTAGATTTCAGTAAAGCCTTTGACACTGTTCCTCACAGGCGACTTATAAACAAACTGAGCACCCTAGGGATGGACCCTAAAGTTACTGCTTGGGTTAGAAATTGGTTGGGTGGGAGGCGACAAAGAGTACAAGTAAATGGAGCTCACTCTGAGGAGAAGGATGTTACCAGTGGTGTGCCCCAGGGATCTGTCCTTGGTCCGATTCTTTTTAACATCTTTGTTAGTGATATAGTGGAAGGGCTGTCGGGTAAGGTTTGCGTCTTTGCGGATGATACCAAAATCTGCAATAGAGTAGACACCCAGGAAGGTGTGGATAACATGAGGAGGGATCTAGCTAAGCTTGAAGAATGGTCTAGAATTTGGCAGCTGGGATTTAATGTTAAAAAATGTAAGGTCATGCATTTGGGCTGCAGCAATCCAAGGAGCAATACAGTATAGGAGGTGAAGTACTTTTGTCCACTAAAGAAGAGCGGGACCTAGGCGTGGTTGTGTCTGATGATCTTAAAGTAGCTAAACAGGTAGAAAAGGCGACGGCAAAAGCTAGGAGGATGCTTGGGTGCATAAGGAGAGGAATGGCTAGCAGAAAAAAGGAGGTGATAATGCCTCTGTATAAGTCTTTGGTGCGACCTCATTTGGAGTATAGTGTGCAATTCTGGAGACTGCACCTTCAAAAGGATGTGAACAGGATAGAGTCGGTGCAGAGGGTGGCTACTAAAATGATTAGTGGGCTTCATTATAAAGCATATGAGGACAGACTTAAGGATCTTAATATGTGCACCTTAGAGGAAAGGCGGGATAGAGGTGATATGATTGAGATGTTTAAATACCTCCGTGGCATAAATGTTCAGGGAGAGAGCCTCTTTCAATTGAAAGCAAGTTCTGCTACGAGGGGACATGGGATGAGGGTGAAGGGAGATAGATTCAGGAGTGATATGCGGAAATATTTCTTTACGGAAAGAGTAGTGGATCCGTGGAATAGTCTCCCAGTGGAGGTGGTAGAGATGAGGACAGTAACTGAATTCAAAAAAGCATGGACCAACACAGAGGATCTCTAAAAGTAAAAAGTGAACTATTGTAGTTGTTGATATGGAAGGACAGACTAGATAGGCCATGTGGTCTTTTTCTGTCATCATGTTTCTATGTTTCTATGTTACTATTGTGGATCAGGAACTGGTTAAAAGATAGAAAGCAGAGAGTAGGCCTAAATGGCCAATTTCCTCAATGAAGAAAGGTGAATAGTGGAGTACCCCAGGGATCTGTGCTAGGCCCAGTGTTTTTTAACATACAGGTATGCACCACATAATGTCTGTTTGAGCAATGTCCGACTGCATATACGTCCATGGTCCGATAAAATTGTAATAGAGTTCAGAAATCCTGATCAAAGAAATGGGACGTAGCAGACGTAACTGGACATAGTGAAAGCAATAGCTTTCCATACACAACACATTGCATTTATTTAACAGTTTTTCTATACCGCCCTATCATAAGATTCAGAATAGTTTACATATAATATGAACCAACAATCTAATAAAAGTTACACTGAACAAGAGTAATTAAACTTGGTAGATTATATAGGGTTACAGATAGTTCATTTGTATCAGTGTTGTGGGTGACACATTACAGCAGATATGGAGTATGTTCTTTGGAGGGTGGAACCGGTTGGGTGAAAGAGAGATAGATTGGGTTGAGGAAGGGAATGAGAGGCAGACAGTTGGGAGGATATGGGTCTGTATACTGAGGTGCTTCAGTATGTATCTATTGTTCATGGGGTATTCCCATAGTATTCCATAAATAGGAAGGTTTTTATTACTTTTCTGAAATATGATATGTCCTTGATGGCTCTTATTGAGTAACTGTATATTATAATAATCTAGTGTGGGGGTTATAATGCCCTGGCAGACTGATCTAAAGTCGCTGTCACTGAGCAGAGGCTTCAGTTTGTATATGGTTCTTAGCTTTTGGGTTGCTGTCTTTCTTGTTTTCTTGATGTGTGTCTGGAAGTTGAGTTGTCTGTCAAATGTCACGCCAAGGTATCTCCAATATTGTAAGAAAGCCGCTACCACCGAATAGTAAACATATCCCTTAGAGTATAGTCTAAGATGTTTATGAATTCAGGTGGAGAGAATAGTACGCTCCTGGTGATGTGTATAACTTCATATTTTTTGAAGTTTATAGTGAGATTTTGTTCCTTAAGCTATCCAGTCATTGCTTTGAGGCATGAGGTGATCTGTGTGTAGTCGGGTTGTTCAATGTTTACTGGGGTAAAGACCATTATGTCGTCTGCATATATTTTGTATTGGATTTTGTGTTTTATGATGTTACAGAGTGACTGTATGTAAATGTTGAAGAACAATGCCTAGAGGGCAGAGCCCTGTGGGACACCTTGATGCTGGGTGAATGGTCTTGATTGTTAGCTGCCGGATCTTACTTGTTTTTTCCAGTTTGATAGGTAAAATGAGAACCAATTCATCACTGTTCCATGGATCCCTATTTTGTGAAGCCTTTGCAGCAGAGTCCAAAGCTGCAGTGATGTCAATGAAAAGCAGGATAAAACCTTGTCATATGTTGTCTATACCAATTGTTGTGGTGTCGAGGAGTGATGTAATTAGTGTTTCCATACTTTGATTGGGTTTGCAGCCATACTGGTGTGCATCTAATGGGGCATGTTCATCTATTTGGTCTTGTAGTTGTTGCAGGACTACTTTTTCGATCACTTTGGTTATGAATGGTAGGCTTGAAATTGGCCGATATGAGTTGATGTCCTTGGTGTCAAGCTTTTTGCCTTTTAGAATGGGTCTTATTGATGCTTGTTTAAGTTGAGAGGGTAGGTATCCTTGCGTGAGTGAAGACAGGGTGATTTCCAGTAGGAAGGGTGTTAGGTATTCTTTTGTGAGTTTGATCCATGTGGTTGGGCATGGATCTAGTGGAGATGTAGTTGTCTTTATGCTGATTATGATGGCTTCCAGGTGTTCTTCAGAGGGAATGTGAAAGGATTTCCATGAGTTTATATTCTTGAAGTATGGCTGCTGCAAATCGAACAGGGTAGGATCCTCACCATCTAACAGGGTAAGATCTGAGGAAGGTGCGCTTCTGTTTTTTTGCATCAAGTAGTCTGCCATTTCTTGGGTATCTGCGGAGTTGGTGTTCTTTGGCTATTTAGGAATGCTAATTGGTATGTTCACTATTTCAAAAAAATCTCTTGGTTTATTGAGTGGCTTCATAATTCAGTTTGTATAATATTCCTTCTTTCATTTGTTTATTGTGTTGTGGTATGAGACTTGCATGTCATTGTATGTGATTAGGTGTTCCTGGTCTTTATTTTGATGCCATTTTCTTCCTAGCTTCCATAGCAGTTTCTTTTGGCTGTTGATTTCCATTGAGAACCAAGGATCGTTGTGTTTCCTTCTGTCTTGGACTACTCTGTGTGGGGCTGCTGCTGCATTGTTGAGTGAGTTCCAATTATTAATTATAGAATCTAGATCAGGCATGTTCTGTTCCAGCTCTGGTAGAACTTGCTTCAGAATGTATCTTTGTTGAAGGTTCTAAATCTTCTCTTTTCTTTTGGGGTTCTAGCTGATGTTCCCTTTGTCACAGGTGCATTAGTGGAGAGGTTGGTCATGTAATGGTCCGACCAAGGGATTGGGGTGGTGTTAATGTGTGTCAGTAGGTTGTGATCAATGTATTGGTTGGGTAGTAATAAAAGATTGAGTGTTCCCCTTTTCTTGTGCGTTGGAGTATTTACCATCTGGGTGTAGTGTAGGTCCTTCATAGCATCTGTGAATGAGGTTGCATCCTTTTAGGGTAAAGAGGGGAGGTTTGGTTCTCCTAGTACAAGGAGAGGTTTCGGTATCGAGTGGGCGTATACTGCAAGGATGGCTGAGAGTTCTTCCGCATCAGAGCTTGGTGCCCTGTATATTAGGCATATTGCTATGTTCTTATTTGAGACTGTTATCGTGTTGCTTCCTTTTGATTGATAAGAGGAGATGGTTGTGAACTTAAGGTGTGATTTTGATATAATGAGGACTCCTCCTCCCCTTCAAGAGGGCCTTATGCAGTTGTGTATAGTGTATGCTTGGGAGGTCATTTGGTTTATAATGACATTGTCTGTGTCTGAGAGCCATGTGTGCACATTAATTCTATGTCTTGGTCTTGTATGTAGTCCAGTATAGAATGGAACTTGTTCCGAATGGAGTGAGCATTAATTAGTGCACATTTGAGTAGGTTATGTTGGTGAGTCCCAGTTGGAGCTATTTTCGGTAAGTTGATGGGTTTATTTGAATAAGTCTGTGTGGTCTGCCATGTGTATTTTGGTGGATATGTATCTTTTTCATTTCATGTCCACTTCTTTGGATTATAGGAATCATCTGTGCTGTTTTGTGGGTGGAGGGGTCCCTGACATTTAGGCATAGAGGTTTGAGGAGTAAAAGTATAAAAGGTGTTAGAGTTAATATTCTCTTATACATTATGTAGGCTTCTGTGAGAGTTTGAATACCTCTAATTGCTTTTATGTCTGAGGAATGGGACCACCACTGAGGGGTTATTCTTTGAGATTTAATTGGGGTGTTTTGGTATATACTCATATCAGTAGGATTTCCCCTTTTTAGCTGAGAGGTCTGGTCTTGTGCCAGTTCTTTGGTCTAGGAGCACTCAAATGGAAGGGTGCTGTAATATCTGTGTTTGCAGGTGGTGTTAGAGTATAAGGGTTACTAATCATGTATGCTGAGGTGCCTGGTATATGTATGCTGGTGTGCGAGAGTTGAGGTGAGCTTTTGCTTGCTAGTCATCATAGGAGGAGTTTGTGATTGTACGCTGGTCTCTCATATTGCTTGTTTGAGGCAAGGGGTTGTACTGTTGAATCCCTTACGATGGAGCTCTTGTGGATGGTCAGTTGAGGAGTTTGTTGTTATTGGGCCCCACCAAGGGACCTTTAGTTCAACCCTTAGGTGCAGGCATGACAGGTGCAGGCACATCTGGGAGGTTGTTAGGTCTTTATTTCTTGCTGGGGCGTCGCATCAAATTTGTGCAGGGTCAGGGGGTGAAGCTTACCATGTTCCTCGTTGGAGACAGACTGTGCAACATGGTGTGAGGGCCACTTGAAGATGGTTGCCTGGATGTTGGTCTGGGTGTTGGGTGTGCTTCTGGAGCTGGAATAATCCTCAGATGAAAGTCACAGGAATCAAAATGGTGTCTGGGTTCTAAAACACATGCAGAATAGATGTAACAGCCCACTAGCACTGGATTTTAAGGTGTTGCGGCTGGTGGGCCTGATTGGCCTTCGTGCAGTGAGTGAGAGGAGCTTCAGGCCCACTCCCTGTTGTCAGACTCTGATCAGGTGGGCAGCTGAGGTGGCTGAAATGCAGTACTGTATGTGTCCAGTAAAGCTATTTAGTCAATACAGGTACACTACAGTTTCCCATATAACTTTGCTAAGTACAGCATATAGCAGGGGTCTGAAACTCAAGTTGCTCTGAGGGCCAAATGAGGACTTGTAAAGTAACCCGCGGGCCACATAAGACTTGGAACTGGAAGTGTACAACAACACCGTAGAAATAAAACTAGAAATTAATTTCCTCTTGTACTAAACAAAGCACAGATGTTAATGATCCACATTTCCCAGAGCTGACATACTCCAGTTAATAAATTCAAAATAAAGAGATATTTTTCTACCTTTTGTGCATTTGTTTCAGTTGCATTTGCTCCAGCCACTTCCTTCTGGTTTCTTCGTGTCTTCTGCTAACTCTCCATCATCTGCTGTCCATTTGTCCTTTCTTCTCTCTTCTAGTTTTTTTTCCATTTTCTCTCTACATCTGCTTTAACATACTAATCTTTCTCCTTTTGCTCTTTCCTCATTCCTATTTCATCCACTCAAATATTACCCTCCATCCTCAATCCCCACTTACTCTCCCAATACCCGGCCAATTGTAGATTTTTCTTCCCTCCTACACAAAATATTTTTCCCCTGTCCATTTCACTCTCCCAGCCCCATCCCATTCTAATCCTCCCCCAAAATCCACTCCCTTCTAGCCCCCGCATCAGCCCAATTCCAGTCCTATCCTAGCCCCACCATCAGCCCATTTCCAGTTCTAGCTCCCCCATCCATTTCCAGTCCTATTCGAGTCCCTCCATCAGCTCCTTCCCAATCCAGCCCCCCCCCCATCATCCCATTTCTAGTCCTTTCCTAGCCCCACCATCAGCCCATGTCAAATCCTAGCTCCCCTCCACTCAGCCCATTTCCAGTCCAAGTCCCCCATGAGCCTACTTCCAGTTCTAGCCCCTCCATGAGTCCATTTCAATCCAAGCCCCCAACACATCCCATTTCCAATCTTAGCACCCCCCAACAGCCTATTTCCAGTCCTATCCTAGCACCTCCATCAGCCCATTTCCTGTCCTAGCTCCCCCCCCACTAAGCCCATTTCCAATCCTAACTCCCTCCCCTCACAGCCCATTTACATTCCAAGCCCCCTCCCCATCAGCTATTTGCAGTTCAAACCCCCCTTCCACTCAGCCCATTTCCATTCCAAAACCCCATCCCCATCAGCTATTTGCAGTTCAAGCCCCCACCTTCTACTCAGCCCATTTCTAGTCCTAGCAACCCCCCCCCCAGTCCATTACTAGTCCTATGCTCCCCAACAGCCCACTTCCAGTCCTAACCCTCCCATCACCCCATTTTCAGTCTTAGCCCCCCCCATAGCCCATTACCAGTCCTAACCCTTCCCATCAGCCCACCTCCAGTCCTAACCCCATCAGCCCATTTCCAGTCCTAGCCCCCCCATAGCCCATTACCAGTCCTAACCCCCCATCAGCCCACGTCCAATGCTAACCCCCCATTACCCATTTTCAGTCTTAGCCCCCCCCCATTACCAGTCCTAAACCCCTCCCCCCAATCATCCCAAGTAAATTTTAAAAAAAACCCTGGCTGCTGCTGCTGCTGCCGCCGTGGCAGTGGCAGAATCAATTGTCCCGTGGCCCCTTCCCATCTTCCCGGTAGAGCCCTCAGCTCCATCAGCGGCTTAGCGGCTCAGCCCTCAGCTCTATCAGCAGTGGGCTTTTCGAGCTGCGAAGAGAGTATTTCCCTTTTGTGGCTCTGTTAAGCCCCCTGGGGCTGATAGGAAGTTTCCCATCAGCCCCAGCGGCCTTAACAGAGCAGAGCCGAGAGAGAGAAACTGTCTCTTTGCGGCCCCGAAAGCAGCCGCTGATGGAGCTGAGGGCTGAGCTGCTAAGCTGCTGATGGAGCTGAGGGCTGAGGAGCAGACGGGAAGGGACCACAGGACAATTGATTCTGCCGCTGCCACGGCAGCAGTGGCAGCAGCAGCAGCCAGTTTCTTTTGTTTTTGTTTTTTTAGGTTCCTCTCCATTGCGGGCCGCAAAAAATTGTCTCACGGGCCGCATGCGGCCCGTGGGCCGCATGTCTGAGACCCCGGGCATATAGTGTGGTGCTTGCACAATGTCCAAATCACATAGGAAGTTATTCTGAGCCACAAATAGCGGGGATGGACAGCCCGACAGGACATCCATCCCCGTTATTTGTGGCTTCTCCTGCCCCCAAATAACTTCCACACCAGTTGTGCAGGGAAGTTAGACGGTGTGGGGAATGAGTGGCAGGGGCCGGAGAGTGGGCGGGCAGTGGGTGACATACAGGGCAATTCTAATGTTGGCCCTATTAGTCCGGGGCTGGCAAAATGTCTGGGGAAGTTATTCCCCATTGTTTCTAGTCCCACAGGTGCTCCTTGTGGTCTTGGGCAAGCCACTTAACCCTCCATAGCCCATGTTCCCTGTAAAATAGTTATCTCCAAGTTATAATGCCCTGTTCAATGTAATTTCAGTTTGTTCAATGTAAACCGCACTAATGCAGAATAGCGCGGTATATAAGAGAATGTAAATAAATAAATAAATATTCCGACTCTGAGGACATTTGTTTTTGGAAGGCCCTGGGTTTGGATGGGGCAAGGGGGGCCAGAGTTATTTTCCTGCAGCCCGACCCTGGCCTTAGGATTCAGGCTGCGGGAAATAAACCTTTTTCTTTGCGGCTGGCATCACGGCTTTTAAATGGAGCCACAGTGCCATGGCAACAGAACGCCATGGTGCCGTGGCTCCATTTAAAAGCACTGACTTAGTTAGTTGGGCTACTAATGCACATGCAGGCCATATTGAATTGCAGTCCCGGCCTGCATGTACATTGCTGGTCGCGATTCTGATCCCGTGGGGCTAGACGTGCCCCGCCGGATCAGAATCACAATCTCATCTGTGCATCTGGTTCAGACCGGATGCACAGAGTGTATCTTTGTCTGGAACAGAATTGGGCCCAATATGTCCTATTTCACAGAATGTATCGTGGATGTGAAGGGATGTATAACTGTATTCATGAATGACCTAGAAATGGGAATAACGAGTGAGGTGATCTAATTTGCAGATGACACAAAATTATTCAAAGTTGTTAAAACACAAGGGGATTGTGAAAAATTGCAAGATGACCTTGATAAATTGGAAGAATGGATGTCCAAATGTCAGATGAAATTTAATGTGGACAAGTGTAACGTTATGCACCTAGGAAAGAACAACCCAAAGTATGGTTACATGATGCAAGGTTCCACATTAGGAAGAACCACCAAGGAAAAGGATTTAGGTATCATTGTGGATAATACGTTGAAATCCTCTGCCCATTGTACAACAGTGGTTAAGAAAGCAAACAGAATACTAGGAATCATAAGGAAATGAATAAAACAAAGGATATTATAATGCCTCTGTAACATTCTATAAAGGCATGGAGGAGTAGCCTAGTGGTTAGAGAAACTGCCTAGTACCCAGCAGATCAAGGGTTTGATTCCCACTGGCACTCCTTGTGACTTTGGGCAAGTCACTTTATCCTTCATTTCCTCAGAAGAAAAGGCTGGAAATCTACTTCTGATGATACATTGCCAAGAAAATCCAGAGGTAGCTAGGTCACTATGAGTCAATACTGACTTGATGGCACAAAAAAAAAAACATTCTATGGTGTGACCACACCTTGAATATTGTGTGCAATTCTGGTCATCATATCTTAACAAGGGTATAGCAGAATTAGAAAAGGTACAGAGAAGAGCCACAAAAATAGCAAAGGGGATGGAAGAATGCTCCTATGAGGTAAAGGCTTAAAAGGTTAGGGCTCCTCAATTTGGAAAAGAAGCAGCTGAAGGGAGATATAGTATACTAGAGGTCTATAAATTAATGAATGGAATAGAACAGGCAAATGTAAATAAAGTTGTTTACTCCATCAAAAAAGTAGAAAGACTAAGGGATACACAATGAATCTACAGTGTAAGCCATTTAAGATTAATAAGCAAAAATATTTTTTATTCAATGTGTAATCAAACTATGGAATTCATTATGGACGGATGCAGTAATGGATGTTATTTTAGCTGGGTTTTGAAAAGGTTGGACAAGATCCTGGAAAAAAGGTTGGACTAGTTCCTGGAAGAAAGGTCCATAAACCATTATAAAGAGGACCCAGGACAAGCACTGTGGAACCTAAGTGCCTTTTTGGGAACCTGACAGTTACTTGTGACCTAGATTGGCCACTATTGGACACAGGATACTGGGTGTGATGGACCTTGGTCTGACCTAGTATGGCATTTCTTATGTTTTTATGGGTGAGTCAGGGTGGGGCAGAGAGAGAGAGTAAGAGTAGGTAGTGACAGAATGTGTGGGGAGAGAGCGAGCAAGAGACAGAGTATGTGGGGAGAGTCAGTGAGACTAGGTGATGATGGTGGAGGTAGGAGGTTGACCGGCTGAGTATTGCTATCTGTGGCTGGAGCTGAGGTAGATACCAGAAGAGATTTCTACCCCTGCTTCTCAAATTCAGTGGAGACAGAGCTGGGAGAGGGGGTGGTCTCAGCTGCTGGCTCCTGAGCTTGTGGACTGGCCCCTAAATTCAAAGAGAATTTGTCAAGGCTCAATATACAATTTTTACATATATAAACAAGCAGCAGTAATATCAATCTGAGCAACTTATTTTCAGACCTACACAAATGATTCATATGGTAAGTCCATATCTCCGGAGTTGAGGAAATATCAGAAAATAAACCTAGGTCATTTACTATTTGCTTCTGGAACCTTCCCATTATGATGTCGAAAATGGATACAAAGGCAAAAGGTCCTGTATAACTTTAAAATAAATTGTATGGCATCAGGTGTACGTGCAGTAAATTACTATATTAACCTATGATAAATATGTAATTGCATCTAATAACCTTCTGCTTCTAATCTGCACTTCATTTGGAAACAGATTGCAATTTTTTCATGGGTAAAAATTCACCAACAAAAATATGAGAAATACATGATTATTTTGAACTGGACCAAACTTACAGTATGTAAGTTGTGCTTCAATTCAAAAGCAGAAAATTTATGTTTGCACTGGCTTATGCATGAAAACTAATTGCACATTACAGATACATGATGCATTGGTAGATTATTACATCACAATTCCTTATTATATCCTGTATCTGCAATATTTACTGCATTTTTCCCTCCTGCTCTTTTGAATTTTCAGCTTAGTCTGAACTAGGGCATGGATCCAGGGCCATGAGCCTTCTACCCTGGAATGTTTTCTGCTGTTTTATATTATATCCCAGCTCACTTAGTCCAGTCATTGCAGCAACATGACTCTACCAGGGGCCACACACCAAGGCGTATATGAACATCAGAACATAAGAAATGCTATACTGGGTCAGACCAAGGTCCATCAAGACCAACCCAGGTCACATGTACCTGGCAGGTTCCCAAAAAGGCACACAAGTTCCACAGTGCTTGTCCCAGGGCAAGCAATGGATTTCCCGGGCTCTCTTTAATAATGTTTTATAGACCTTTCCTCCAGGAACTCGTCCAAACCTTTTTTAAACCAAGCTACATGAACAGCCTTCACTACATTCTCCGGTAACAACTTCCAGAGTTTGATTACACATTGAGTGAAAAAATATTTTTTCTTATTAGTCTAAAATGGGTTACATTGTAGCTTTATTTCATGTCCCCTAGTCTTTCTGTATTCTGATGATGTAAACAATCGATCTACATTTACCCGTTCCACTTCATTAAATTAATTTGTAAACCTCTATCATATCTCCTCTCAGCCATCTCTTTTCCAAATTGAAAAGCCCTAATCTTTTAAGCCTTTCCTCATAGGGGTATCCTTCTATCCCCTTTACCATTTTGGTGACTCTTCTCTGTACCTTTTCTAATTCCGCTATATCCTTTTTAAGATATGGCGACCAGAATTGTGCACAATATTCAAGGTGCAGTCGCACTATGGAACAATATCCTTGGTTTGATTCTCCATTTCTCTTTCTTATGATTCTTTGCATTCTATTTGTTTCTTGGCTGCCACTGCACACTGGGTGGAGGGTTTCACAATGACACTTAAATCTTTTTCATGGGTGGTGGTTCCTAATGTGGAACCCTTTCATTGTGGAACCCTTTCATTGTGTAACCTTTCCTAGGTGCATAACTTTGCACTTGTCCACATTAAATTTCATCTGCCATTTGGATGTCCAGTCTTGCAATTTATCATGGTCCTCTTGCAATCTTTCATAGTCCTCTTGTATTTGCCATCTCCTTCCCCTTTTTACATGGAATTTCTACAATGGAGAAATACAATGGAGATTCTACAGTGTATTTTGTTTCCTACAAACCTTTAATTCTGTGTGACTCAATGCCCTCTCTAACATAGAGCGCGACCCCTCTGCCAATTTGATCTTCCCTATCATCGCGATATAGTTTGTACCCAGGTTTTACAGTGTCCCATTGGTAGTCCTCCTTTCACTAAGTCTCTGAGATGCCAGTTATATCTAATCTTTCAAATAACCCTATATATGCTAACTCTCCCATCTTATTTTTTAGATTACTAGCATTTGCATACAGGCATTTTAAATGTTGTATTTTATCCATATTAATGTGGTTATCATTGTTAGGGGTAATTTGGAATGTTTCAGATCTGTCTACTCTGTACTTAGGGGCATCCGAGTTACTTTTATTTTTATTAGAACCTCTCTATCAGGATGCCCTAACTTCCCTCTTTTGCTGCTATCCTTCAAGTATGTATCTTCAACTCCCCCTGCATCGGGGTAGAGCACTATCCTAGCTCCAGCCAGCTGATCTGCTCAGGTGCTCCAGCCCAATCGGGGCTGTGGGAGGAGGAGCAGCAGCTCACCAAAAGCAGCCCGCGATCGGCGGGAAATTCACCATCTTCAACTCCCCCTGCATCGGGGTAGAACACCGTCCTAGCTCCAGCCAGCTGATCTGCTCAGGTGCTCCAGCCCAATCGGGGCTGTGGGAGGAGGAGCAGCAGCTCACCAAAAGCAGCCCGTGATCGGCGGGAAATTCGCCATCTTCAACTCCCCCTGCATCGGGGTAGAGCACCGTCCTAGCTCCAGCCAGCTGATCTGCTCAGGTGCTCCAGCCCAATCGGGGCTGTGGGAAGAGGAGCAGCAACTCACCAAAAACAACCCGCTCTCAGGCAGGCCCGTGCCGGAGGGCCCGCGCCGGAGGGCCTCGCCAGAGGGCCCTTTGGCGTGGCCCTTAGGCAGTGGCCATCTACAAAGACATCCTACTATCCTAAACAACCTTTGAAATACTCGATACTCTGTAAACAAGAGTTGTAAACAGCTACCCTCCACGCACCACTCTGGAAGATAGCTGCGTCAATACCTTGAGCTCCACAACCCTCCACTAACTGATCCTTTACCTACCTACATGCCGCAAGTATACCAATCATATTCTATTACGGACATTAGTCTTCTACTCTCTTAACTACTCCTTACATTGTAACTGTATTCTGTTACATAATTGTTTAATCTTTCCTCCATACATACGTATCTAGCCACTGTCTACCTTGCAATTGTACTACTTGTTAAAAAGTACCATTTTCAACTAAATGTATAAAATTTATTCAATGTACAATACTTAACTACTACATCTTGCCTTGCAATTGCAGTATTCTCAATTGTTGCCGCTTCTCTCTTTTATCCCCATTTTATTCTTGTCTTCAATTAAGCCTGCCAACAATTGGTTCCATTATTTTATTTATTTATTTAGAACACATTTATATACCGCTGCTTCCAGCGATCAGCAGCGGTTTGATTCTTCTTTTGGGAGTTGTCAATCAGGACCGGGTGGGGAGAGTACATACATAGTTCTGAGGGGGGTCACAGCACACATGGTTAATGTTTTGGGGAATGGAGTTAAACATATTTACATTTATACAATACATATTTACACATTTTGGAATTCACATATTTTACATGGCTATACATAGTTACACCTAAGGCGGATTCAAAAGCATATAATTATCAGTTTACTTTGCTACGCTTCCATAGAATTTGCGACTTATGGCTGGTTGTAGTAGCATTGAAATAGGTGGGTTTTTAACTCTTTCCTGAAACTTTTAATGTCCTGGACTAAACGCAGGTCAACAGGGAGTTGATTCCATATAGTAGGCGCAGCGAAAGAGAAGGCTCTGTGACATGTACTTGTTTTCACGGTTCTGATTGTGTTGGGGACCTGCAGGGTGCCCAAGTTGTTAGTTCTTCTATTCCTATTTGCCGGTTGTGTGCTGATAAGAGAGGACAGGAAAGAGGGGGCTATGTTGTTGATAAGTTTGAACGTTGTTGCTAGCATCTTGTACTGTACCCTAGCTGCAATTGGAAGCCAATGAAGGTCGATTAATATTGGGGTGATGTGTTCAGATATTCTTGTTCCCATTATGATCCTGGCTGTCACATTTTGGGCCATTTGAAGGATATTTAGTGATTTTTTGGGTAGACCTTGGAGGATGGCATTACAGTAGTCGAGGTGCGGCATTATGAGTGCTTGAGCCACTGACCTGAAGTCGCATGGTGCTAGTATTTTCCTTAGAGGTTGTATCACCCTAAGTTTATGGAAGATGGCTTTGTTTGTTTTAGCTTCACTAATCCTGTTGCTCACTGCTGCCACATTACAACAGTATTGCAAACTTACATTAGCCATCACTGTCACTTCTACAAGTGTTACCAACTGTTCTACAATGTTACTATTGTTTCAATCCCATTGTTATTAGTATTACCTTTACTCTCTGTGCCAACTCTCTCTATCACTATCTCAACCCATTATTACCATCTAGATATTGTCATTACTGTCAATACCCCCTTTGCCAGTACTACCAGTATTTTTCCAATACTGTCATTACAGATAGTAATCTCCTTGTCAGTATTTCCAATATTGCCATCACTTCAACTAGCACTGTAATTTGTAGGCTGCCTTATTATTGCCAGTATTCCCAACATTCTCTAACATATTCACCGCAAATCCTCCCCTTTTTCCCTTGATATACAATGTTACCCTTAAGGTTGCACACACTCATAACCTTCACCATCACCTACCTCCTACTTGCACTATCTGGATATTCAGATGCCTTCAACAGCGACCAAAACTCCATACCAATATTAAGGAACAACTGGAAGAGATGGTCAAACAAATATCAAACACACACAATGAACCCTATACATACACCCCACCCTCATCTGCTACACATTGCCCTGCAACTTACAAAAAAACCCCAACCTAAGCAACAGAACCAACCACCTTTGTGATGTGCCCTCATCAACATCAGATCCATCCGCAAAAAATGGCCACTGATCACCGACCTTATAACAACGCATGACCTTGACATTCTGATGATCACAGAAACATGGCTATCTGACTGCGATAATGTCATTCTAAATCAGATGTTACCCCCTGGTTTCTCAATATTCACATGCCACAGGAACAACCAAAGAGGAGGCAGAGTACTCATCACCTCTAAAAGCCATCTACAATTTCAGATGACCAACAATATCAGCACAACACAATTAAATACGCTAACTATATCAAACAATGAACACACAATCAACTTAGTCTATAGAGCTCCAACAACATCAGCAGATGATCTCTCAACAATAGTTGGCTTGGCCTGCAACACCGAAAAACCACGGATATCTAGCTTGATCTTAGGAGATTTTAACCTTCCCTCTCTACATGACACGCAAATCGCGGCATTTCATGAAACACTAGATGACCTTGGATACAACCAGATAATCAGAGAGCCTACTCATGCTATGGGAAATACACTTGATCTAATCTTTGTACCACAAACATCAGCGGAAGCAGACCATAACTATGCACTTTCCATAACACCGGTACCATGGTCTGACCATAATCTGATTATATTCCAAATACCCAACTCATTCAATACCCTTAACTCCAATACCACCCTTGCCAAACCAACAACTCGGAGGTTCCGCCCATTTGTTAAAGAAGACGTACTTAAGAATATTCTCCCTATGCTACACAACTCTAAACCAGATCTGGATGACTTAATCAACACCTGGGATAACACCTTCAGAACCAACTCTCACCAGCTAACAGGCCAAGAAGGTCCAATAATCGAACACATGTAGCTTGGTATTCAAATGAGCTAAGAACATCTCTCCTCCATCTCCGTAGACTCGAAAAACGATGGCGAAGATCACGTACTACTGAAGCCCACACAGCATACTGTTCATATCTCAGTAAGCACCACCAAGAAATAGCTGATAGAAGAAAACAATTTCATACCAATCTCCTTAAACAATCAGTAAATAAATACCATGATCTCTTCAATATCGTAAAAACATTGGCAAAAGAACCAAGCCCTCAACACACACAAATAATATACCCTGAAGACTATGCCAACTACTTAAAATTAAAAATGACGAAAACAATCAAGAACCCTTGCACCACTGATCCACATACTATATCCAAACTCCCACAGTCTTCCACATTGACCAAGTTCAACACGATATCAACTAAAGATATTGAAAGCACTATTGCCTCAATCAACGCTACCACTGCGTCAAATGATCCATGTCCAGCAGCCTGGATAAGAGAGCTCAGATGTGAAGTAAGCTTCTTCATACATAAAATCCTAGATCAATCCTTTTCATCTGGAACCTTTCCTCAGAGCCTAAAACAAACTTCCATTAGACCATTATTAAAGAACAATAAACTAGACCCTCTAAGAGTAGAATCATACAGGCTAATATCCAGCATCCCACTATTAGCCAAAATAATCGAAAAAGTAGTCCAACGTCAAATACAACAACACATAGACACCGAAGCTCCACTTGATCCGGCTCAACATGGCTTTAGGGAAGCCCATGGAGTGGAAACCCTCCTCATCTCTCTCTTCAATACATTAATCACTGGAATAGACAATATCCGGCAAGGATTCATCCTTATATTCATGGACATTTCGGCTGCATGTGACTCAGTCAGTCACCAAATACTTCTTGATCGTCTTAATGAAAAAGGAATACATGGCTCTGCATTGAAATGGTGTAACTCCTATTTATCTAACCAATGGCAACAGGTAAAGATTAACGAGAAAACATCAGACCCATTCTTGCAAGATCAAGGAGTACCACAAGGCTCCTCACTTTCAGCATTAATGTTTAACATTTATATGCAACCTATCTGTGACCTCATCCGTTCTTTTAAAGTTAACTGCTTAGCTTATGCAGATGATATTCTCCTATTCATGCCATTCTCCATCAACCATCCTGATTTCACTCCACTGATTCAATGTTTCCAAGCAGTAGAAGACTGGCTCCTCACACAGAACCTAAGAATCAACCACAGTAAGACCGATGTTATGTTTATCACGAAGAACCAAAACTTCACACCCCCTTCTACATTAAAGATAAAGGACAAGGAATTGGCAGTAAAACCTACCATATGATACCTACGCATCACCCTTGACCAGCGTCTCAATATGAAAACTCACATAAAAAATATAACGAAACTAATATACCACAAGATACGCACACTACGACACATACGACCTCTACTAGAACCTACGGATTTCAGAACCATCTTCCAAGCCTTAGTGATGCCACATCTAGATTTTGCAACTGCAATCCTTTATGGGCTCCCTCAATCTACTTTAAATCCTCTCCAATTAGCAATGACTACCGCCGCCAGAGTGCTTGAAGGAATATCTAAGTCAGACCACATAACTCCAATCCTGATAAAACTTCACTGGCTACCTATCAATGCAAGAATCCAATACAAAATCATAATCACCACCTTTAAAGCCTTAAACAACCAAGCACCCTCAACCATCACTAACCTACTACACACCCAAGCCCTCAACAGAGCCAGAAGAACATCAGCAATAAATACCCTAATCATCCCGAAAATAACAGTCAAATTCACCAAGGAAACATCTAAAAGAGCCTTCAGCATTCATGCCCCAGTAGCATGGAATACCCTCCCACCAGAATTGAGAGCCATAACCAGTTTAACACAATTCAGGAAAAGTCTTAAGCACTACCTATTCCTAAGTTATTTTCCAGTATAAATGCTCCAAGAGAAATAGTCACTTCATGTTCAGTTCCAGTGAATTTTGATTGCACTTAATGTATATAGTTTACTGTATATGTATATGATTTATACCGACTCCCCTGTTTCTTCCAAGTTTTCAAAACCCTGTTAAATGTAAAATGTACTACAGTTATCCTGTATGTATATGTTTTTGTTCCATGTGAACCGCGCTGATGACAATAGTGCGGTATATAAGAGATGTTAAATAAATAAATAAATAAATAATCTCATTGGCCCCCATCTTTCTCCGGTACTCCCATACCTTTCGTTTCTACCTTCCGCTATCTAGTCGTACTCTTTGACTCTGATCTTACCTTTCAACCACATGTCTCTCACGTCACCAAGACCTCCTTCTTTTTCCTTCGCCAAATCCGTGCGATTCGACCCTTTCTCTCTCCACCTGCTCTCGGTGCTTTACTACTATCACTTCTAATGTCACGTGTCAATTTCTCTAACTCCATTCTCACCGGTCTCTCCAAAGCTCAACTGAACAGACTTCAGAGGATCCAAAACACTGCTGCCCGTCTCATCACTCACTCCTCCCCTTGAGATCACCTAACACCTCTTCTTCTCCACCTCCATTGGCTGCCCGTTTCCTTCCGCACCCAGTTTAAACTGCTCACCCTTGTCCACAGGTCACTTCATACTAACACCCCACAATATTTGGCAGATATTATCCACTTTCACACGCCCAGACATACACCCCGTTCATTTCACCTTAACCGCCTTACACTTACCCCCCCCCCCCAACCCCTCCCTTGCCCACCTCCAGTCCACCCGCTCCTCAGATTTCTTTTTCGCAGGCCCTGCCCTCTGGAACTCCCTCCCCACTTCCCTTCGTTTAGAACCCCATCATACCAACTTTAAATGTGACCTAAAGACCCACCTCCTTTCCTTGGCCTTTAATCTTCCCTCCCCTCTCGTGTGAGTCTCTCCTTCTACGTTTACTGTCCTATTTTCCTATTTTCTCCCCTATTCTGTTAAGGATTGTAATTTTTTTTTCCATTTTCCTGGCCTTGTGCCTCTCCTTTTTTTTTTTTATTTATTGTATTGTAAACTGCTCCGATTGCCACAGAAGGGCGGTCTAACAAGCGAAATAAACATAAACATAAACATCTTTTTGAACCATGCGCTCTTGGGCTTTCCCCTATTATTTAGTTTAAAAGCTGTTCTATCTCCTTTTTAAAGGTTAATGCCAGCAGCCTGGTTCCATCCTGATTAAGGTGGAGCCCATCCTTTCAGAAAAGCCCCTCCCTTCCACAGTGGCACCTGCACACTGCTCTTGTGTTTCACCATCTCATGCCTTCGCCATCCACTATTTATGGGCATCCTTACCTGGGTAGATATCCCTACACTGCCTCTCCTCTATCCATATGGCCCATTCTGTGGGTCACAGGCCTATGCTTCTGCCTCACCCTGCTGCCACTCCATATGTTTGCAGATATGATGTCCTACTGGACATACTTTGGATCCTCTCCACGACATATGCCAATATCTATGCAGGGCTATCTGCTGCATGCTATCTCTCTGACCTATGTCCTTTCAACTGTGGCTGTGCAACTGGTGCCCCAGAGTGTTAATCCATGTTGTGGATGCATGTTGTTGGCATGCATCTCCCGGCCTTGTGCATTCCAGATGGCAATTTGGGTCCTCTCCCTACATGTCACATCTATGCCACATGTGACTGCTTACTTTGCTGATGCTGTAGCTCCAGCTGGAGGCAATACAGCAATCAAGCCAGGTCCTCTTCATGGACCTTTAAGGTTTCAGAGGATGTGGAAGTGACTATTGAGGATAACTGATAACAACATGTTTAACCATACACTCATTTCAGCAGTTCTTCCCTTGTCTCCCACTTCACTTTTTCACTCTCTTGCCTTTGGGTTGAGGGTTGACTCTGTCCAGGTGTACAGAGGCTCTGCCGTGTTGTCATTGGGCACATCCTAGTAATGGGTGTGGGTCTTAAGAACATAAAATATTGCAAACTGGTTTAGACCAAGATCCATCAAGCCCAGTATCCTGTTTCCAACAGTGGCCAATCTAGGTCATAAGTAACTAGCAGTTTCCCCAAAAGACACAGGTTCCACAATGCTTGTATTGGGTCAAGCAGTGATAACCTGGGTCCCTTTTAATAATGGTTTATGGACCCTTCCTTCAGGAACTTGTCCAAACCTTTTCTAAACCTGACAACACTTACAGCTTTTACTACATCCTCCGGTAGCAAATTCCAGAGTTTGATTACACGTTGAGTGAAATAATATTTTCTCTTGCTGGTCTTAAATTAGTTACCCTGTAGCTTCATTGCATGTCCCCGAGTATTTCTATATTCTGATGATGTAAACAATCTATCTACGCTTACCCGTTCCACTCTATTCATGAATTTATAGACCTCTATCATATCTCCCCTCAGCCGTTTCTTTTCCAGGTTGAAGAGCCCTAATCTTTTTAGCCTCTCTTCATAGGGGTATCCTTCCATCCCCTTTACCATTTTGGTGGCTCTTCTCTGTACCTTTTCTAATAATGCTATATCATTTTTAAGATACGGTGACCAGAATTGCACACAATATTCAAAATGTGGTCGCACCATGGAATGATACAGATGCATTATAATACCCTTTGTTTTATTTTCCATTCCTTTCCTTATGATATTTGCTCTCTTGGCCGCCACTGCACACTTGGTGGAGGGTTTTAACAATTATCCACAATAACACCTAAATCTTTTTCCTGGTTGGTGGTTTCTAATGTGGAACCTTGCATCGTGTGACAATAGCTTGGGTTGTTCTTTCCTAGGTGCATAACTTTGCACTTATCCACATTAAATTTCATCTGCCATTTGGATGCCCAGTCTTCCAATTTATCAAGATCCTCTTGCAATTTTCCACAATCCTCATGGGTTTTAACAACTTTAAATAGTTTTGTGTCATCTGCAAATTTGATAACCTCACTTGTTATTCCCATTCCCAGGTCATTTATGAATATGTTAAAAAGCAGCGGACTCCACTGTTCACCTTTCTCCAATGGGAACATTTAGCCCTACCCTCTGCTTTCTACCTTTTAACCAGTTCCTGATCCATAATAGTACACTGCCTCCTATCCCATGACTTTTTATTTTTGCCAAAATTCTCTGATGAGGGACCTTGTCAAAGGCTTTCTGAAAGTCCAGATACATTATATCAATGGCTAAACTTTGTCTACTTGTTTATTCACACCTTCAAAAAAACATAACAGATTAGTAAGACAAGACCTTCCTTGTCTAAAGCCATGTTGGATGTCTGTCATTAAGCCATGACTATCAGGAGCATCAGGACTGACTCGAAGGCACACATTGCATTGCATCTACATGTTCAGTAATTTTATTCTTTATTATGGTTTCTAATATTTTTCTCGGTACTGACGTCAGGCTCACCGGTCTGTAGTTTCCCGGATCACCCCTGGAACGCTTTTTAAAAATTGGCGTTACTTTGGCCATCCTCCAGTCTTCAGGTATTACAGGTGATTTTAATGATAGCTCACAGATTACTAATATCAGGTCATGTCTTTCATCCCTTCCTTCTAACACCCTGGTACTCTGTGTGACCCATCTATATTGCTAATAGCTGTCATCTGTGGTTGACACAGTGTGGCTGCTTTTCTTCTGTTGTCCCTCTGTGTACCAGCACTGCCTGCAACCATGTGAATATTGTATTTTGCATGTGTTCTGAACTGGGGATAGGACCCTAGCAGAGTCTCATCTATACCTGTGAACATGGCCTTGCCTCTTCATAGCCATAGGCAATGGAATTGGCAAACATGCCCATGTGCTACTAGCTGCACATCTCAGCATTCTACACATGTGTCAGTCATATCCTGCTGATCTCATGCCTCATGTTGCCTTGCCACTGCTCTGCTTGCATGTGTGTGCCTACTCTCCCTGGCAGATTCCAATTATGCTTCTGGTTGTCTATGTGTTTGTGCCTTCAATGATCTCTTTGGTTTATGGCTTATTGAAACTTGATATACCGCCCTTAACTAATAGTATCAAAGTAGTTTAATTGCTCTGTCAGGCCCCTCAGAGGGTGTTGCCCATGGGGACCAGTCTGTCTTGGTTACATTTTGACCCAGCCTTGACTGCCTTACTTCCCTACTTGCACACTGGTTGTTTACCAGCAATCTACATGTCCCTTTGCATATTGTGCTTTTAGGTGACTCACATTGCTAGGGCCATTCAGATCTTCTACTAGTCCCTTCTTGTTGTAACATGGGAGTCTTTGTCATTCTGGGGGGTATAGCAGCTCCTCCTCTTTCAGCACAAGGTGGCAGTGCATTAGGGTTTCAGCCCTTGAAAGGTTAGGCTACCTGATAGCTATCCTGATGTGCTTTGTGCACAGAGCATAGGATTATGCAGAAGTTGCATACATGGGGAGGAGGCATGTGCCCACATATAGGTCCCACACACAAGTGCACGTTGTCTAGGGGCACATACATTTGTATTTCATGTTATGCTTGTATATCTCCATGGCTGCTGTTCTCTATGGGGATTCTACACATGCGTGGCACTTTATTTTCCATCATGCACATGTAGAAACCCTAAGGCTTGGGCATGTGCATATGCTGAGATGGGGACGTATTGATTTTAGAAGGTCCATGCACATGCACGCTGCTTTTTTAAAAATCTCCATTGCACTCCACATTTTCTGATTTGCTTGTTCTCACTGCCAGCTGGACAGCTTTTCTAAAATTTACCTTCATATGCATAAATCGTGACTGCACCCATGGTACATCTATACTCTGCTTCAGAACTGATGAACACATGGGTCGCATAAAGTACACACCCTCTTGGCACCAGCATATTTTTACACACAAAATCCCTGTAGTGTTTTTATTATGGATCACATGTGTAAAAAGGCCTTTATGTGTGAAAAACCTTCATAAAGTGACATTCCCTCAGTGTTCGAGAGTGACAACTGACTCCAGTTGAATTAAAGATCCTCTGAAGATCAGACTTACAGAATACAAGAGTCATAGAAACATAGAAACATGACGACAGAAAAAGACCACATGGCCTATCTAGTCTGTCCTTTCATATCAACAACTACAACAGTCCCTTTTTATTCTTTAGAGATCCTCTGTGTTTGTCCCATACTTTTTTGAATTCAGATACTGTCCTCATTACCACCTCCACTGGGAGACTATTCCACGGATCCACCACTCTTTCCATAAAGAAATACTTCTGCATATCACTCCTGAATCTATCCCCTTTCATCCTCATCCCATGTTCCCTCATAGCAGAACTTGCTTTCAATCAAAAGAGGCTTTCCTCCTATGCATTTATGCCATGGAGGAATTTAAATGTCTCAATTACATCACCTCTATTCCGCCTTCCCTCTAAGGTGTACATATTAAGATCTTTAGGCACTATCACCTCCTTTTTTCTGCTAGCCATTCCTCTCCCTATGTACCCAAGCATCCTTCTAGTGTTTGCTGCCGTCTTTTCTACCTGTTTAGCTACTTTAAATCATCAGACACAACCACACTGAGGTCCCGCCCATCTTTAGTGGACAAATGCACTTCACCCCCTATACTATATTGTTCCCTTGGATTGCTGCAGCCCAAATACATGACCTTGCATTTTTTAACATTAAATCTCAGCCATCAAATTCTAGACCATTCTTCAGGCTTAGCTAGATCCCTCCACTTTTTATCTACACCTTCCTGGGTGTCTACTGTATTGCAGATTTTGGTATCAACCGCAAAGAGGCAAACCTTACCCGACAGCCCTTCCGCTATATCACTAACAAAGATGTTAAAAAGTATCGGACCAAGGACAGATCCCTGGGCCACACCACCAGTAACTTTCTTCTCCTCAGAGTGAGCTCCATTTACCTGTACCCTTTGTCGCCTCACACTCAACCAATTTCTAACCCAAGTAGTAACTCTAGGGTCCATCCCTAGGGTGCTCAGTTTGTTTATAAGTCGCCTGTGAGGAACAATGTCAAAGGTTTTACTGAAATCTAAATACACCATCTAGAGCTCTCCCTCAGTCCAACTCCCTGGTCACCCAGTCAAAGAAATCAATCAGATTTTTCTGACAAGACCTGCCTCTGGTGAATCCATGCTGCCTTGGATTCTGTATTCCGATGGAATCCAGAAACCTCACTATTTTCTCTTTCAGCAACGTTTCGAATAATTTACTCACCACTGAAGTTAAACTAACCGGTCTGTGGTTTTCAACCACATCCTTACTTCCGCTTTTGTGTAGAGGGACCACATGAGCCTCTCTCCAGCCCTTTGGCACCACTCCTGACTCCAACGAGGCATTGAAATGGTCAGTCACTAGATGCAGAATCCTCTGATGGAACATTGCACAAGGGCTAGACATTCTTTTGGGAACTTATGTGGGAGGGTTATGGAACACACTGAAATGTCATGGTAGGGAAGGGACAGTGAAGCACCTTACTCTGCAGTCTTATTATCCATATGACATGAATGTTGAGGTTGCGTGGCATAGCTGCTTCAACAATGTCACTCAATGCCTATCAAACATGGACCTCTCAGTAAACCCTAGCAAAATGGAAGTACTGCACATCAAGAAAGACTCAACTTCATCCCCCTGGCCAAGATAAGTACAAAAGACGTGCAACTTACTGTGAAATTTAAGGTCAAATATCTGGGTGTCACAATCGATCAGAACTTAAACATGTTTTATTTATTTATTTATTTATTTAACTGTATTTATATCCCGCTTTTCACCGGGTCAAAGCGGTGGGACATATAACCAGGGGGGGGGGGAATCAAATGTGGGGGGGGGGCCATCACCGGGGGTTCAACATTGATGATTTTGGGATGAACATCGAGACTGACAAGATAGCATAGTTACTGGTTTGGAGATCTTGGAGAGAAATAGGGGGGGGGGGGTTCGTCTTCAGAGATGTTCTTGGAATAGGATGGTTTTTAGCTGCTTTTTGAATGATGGGAGATCACCGTTGTTCCTGATGTGGTTTGGTAGAGAGTTCCAGAGGGATGGGGCGTAGAGTTCAAAGGCTCTGTTGCAGGTCTGTTGAGTTGCTTTGGTTCTTTTGTGGGGGATGGCAACGGAGCTGTTGGAGGATTGTCTGGTTGTTCTGCTGTGGGTTGGGCGAGGCAGTAGGGTGCGGAGTGGGGTGCCCTGTGTTTGGTGGATGGTTTTGTGGGTGAGTAGAAGAGTTTTGTACTTGATTCTTGCTTCGATGGGGAGAATATGAAGGTCCCTCAGTATTGGGGTGATGTGGTCTCGTTTCCTTGCATTGTGAATTATTCTCGCCGTGGTGTTTAGGGCAGTTCGGAGGGGATTGGTCTGAATGGCAGGTAGGCCATGGTAGATTATGTTGCAGTAGTCTTGATGAGGGAGTGTTAGAGCTTGCATTACTGTCCTGAAGTCTTGTGGTTCGAGGAGGGGTCGGAGGCGTTGTACCGTTTTTGCCTTGTGGAATACAGTTCTCGTGGTTTTGTTGATTCCACATAAAAAGAACAACAAATGTGGAGCTCAATTCCCAGAGGAGTATGTCCGGGCTGTCTGGATGTCCCCGATGAAGACGGGCCCATTAGGATCAGATTCTGGACCACAGGAACTAAATGTTCCCACAGTACACACAATTGGGTCTGTGGACAGCCCGGCATGCACCTGCCACCTGCAGGGACATCCTCCCTGCAGGCACCCCTGACTCCTGTGGCTTAGGCCCCTCACTTCCTTGCTGCTTGACCATGGCTAGCCAGCCAGGACCTGGCTCAGGTGGTGGGGACACCCCTGCACCCAGCCCCAGCCCTGGAGGAGGTTCCCAGGGCAGGATCACCAGGTGGAATAATCAGCATGTCCCCTCTGACCTGGCAAGATGTACAGGGCTGTGATTTGAATTTATTTTATTTATTTATTTAACAGTTTTTTATACCACTTTATCATTTCAGTCAAAGCAGTTTACATTGTAACTTAAATTTGGTAATGTACATTAAACAGGGACATTGATAACTTGGATTTGTTTGAGCAATGGAGGGTTAAGTGACTTGCCCAAGGCCTCAGGGAGTGCTAGTGGTAATCAAACCCTGGTCTCTTGGTTCCCAAGCCACCGCTCTAACCATTAAGCTACTCCTCCACTCCTCCAATAGGCCCTGTACGTCCTGCCGGGCTGGCCCGCCCCTGCTCCGCCCCTGCTCCGCCATGACCCCGCCCCTCCCGATCCCCGCCGGCTCTCCCCGTCCTATAGCTCAGGACATGTGGGGAAGGCAGGAGGTAAAATAGTTATGCAGTCTGTGTCCCAGAATCGGGCCGATGGTCTACCACAAAATGAGAATTCTTCAAAACCTTTGCCTACTACTTGACATCAGTGATTTCAGATCTGTAACCCAAGCCATTATAACACCCTACCTAGATTTCTGAAATATAATCTAGCAAGACCTCCCAAAACATGCTCTATATCCCCTACAAGTGACCCAAGATATGGCTGCTAGAATGATTCTGGTATATCAAGACATGATCACATCACTCCAATACTCAGGAATCTATACAGGCTACCTATAGCCTCAAGTGAAATATGAAATCATCATAACCGTCTTCAAAATACTGCAAGACCTCTCAGCCAACAGTCTAAAATCATTAATAAATACAACCCCTGAATCCAGAGCACAAAGATCCTGCAACCAAAACCTACTCATGATCCTGGCACTCAGAACGAAATGCAACCAACAGACATGCAACAGGGCCTTTAGCCTCTTTGCCCCCTTGATTTGGAAATTGCTGTCTAAACCTCTGTGATTTGCTAAAACACTTCAAGATTTTATAAAAAGACTTAAAACAGACTTATTCACCAAGAACTATGGGTATGACACCAATGACTAAACATAAAAATGCACCTTGCTAGCCCAGAGGCAATACCAGGTCAATCCTCCTTAAATCCTTATCTACTTTAAACATCTCATCCACTATATCCTTATGAGCTTTGTATATACCTAGTTCTTTGTACTTTGAACTCAAGTGAGTTCACCTTGTTGTTCTATACAGTGTTCACCTTGTTGTTACATCCCGCTATATTCCAAGTTGATTGCACCTAAATAGTTCATTGTAATTCCGAATCGAACTGAGTTCACCTTGTTGTTCCATGTAAACTGCTTTGACTACCCAGAAAATCAGTATATAGAAAGTGTTAAATAAATAGCTTGTTATGACAGTTTACTATATTAGGATATGACATGTGAAGGCACATTTTAAATAGTACATGGAGGCTGGAATTGAGACATCGAGGTAAGGTATACACAATTCCACCAGTATTTTAGAAAAGGCTCTGCTAAACCCAGAGACTGTTCTAATATAGTGCAGGAAGGCATTGGAAAAATCAATGGAAGAAACTTGGCAACTTCCGTGTCTAGGTGCCAGCACTTGCACGTGTATGTTGGCCATTTTGTGAACCTGCATGTATAAGTCCTGCCAATTAACTACAGATCCCATAATCTTTAACTAATTCCAATCTGGACAGGGGATCAAGGAGGATAACTCCCCCTTAATCTCTCATGTGAAGAGCTGGTCAAAAAGAACACTTTTGGAAAATCTATAGTTCCAGGGAGCAGCTGAATTCTGACATGGCAATTGCAGTCATACAGTATACATGTATTCCCTACATAAAGTGGAGAATGAACATGTACATTTTTGACCTGCCTGGGATACTCCCTAACCATACCCTTGACACATCCCTTTGCAATTTCTATATTGTAAGGACATCTACATGTAAATTCAGCACTTTCTAAACTCTCCATTTTCACGTTGATCCTATTTCCAAATGTAAATCAATTTTACATGTGGAAATTGCCAAAAAGAGTTTGTAAATAAGCCCTGTGGAGCCTGATGCCATCCGGACATCCAAAATCTGGACTAGCCAGACTAGACCCAAATTCTGTAATCACAGGAGCCTTATGATCCCGCAGGTACAGAATTGGGAGCTAGATGGGCTGGTTGTACCCCGATCCCAAAGACCTGGATGTCCATCCCTCTCCCTGGCTAGCCTTCCTCATCCTCCTGCAGGAGCATGGTGCCATGGCACTCTGTCGCCATGACACCGAGACACCATGCATGAGCTCAGTTAGGACCACTACTATCCCGCTCTATGTTCCTCATCACCCAAACCTCAGCAGAGAACGCTGGGGTCAGGATCAGGTGGCAGGGACCTACCTCCGGCTATCCTGAGTTTTCGGTCTCCCTGCATGCCCTGATCCCTGATATTCATCAGACTTATTCCACCTCCTAGGTGGAATAAGTCTAACGGCCATTTCTGCAACACTGAACATACTGGGCCATGACTGGAATAGGCCCGTTTGTCTGAGGTCATAGGGCCACCTCCGCATCACTCACTCTCCTCCCTGTCGTCGCCCCTCCCACCCCCATCCAGAACTTCCCACACAGTGGAATAGGTTCCCAGCAGGTAGAGGGGGTTGGATGTCCACCCCGGACATCCAACCTCACTAATTGGCACTCTGCATGCCGGCCTTAATCTGTTGATAGGTGTCAAAGATCATTAGGTGTCAAAGATCATTAATAGGATTCTTGATTTGTCAGTTTACTGATCAATGAATGTCTTACAGGAAGAAATCTTTTCTAGATTGGCCCTTGGAGAGGTCATTTTAACCATTGTAATATGCTTCTTCATTTCCAGAGAAGTAGTATGCTTAAATAACTGTCCTTGACACAGGTGATTTGAAATGTGCTTCCATGTTGGACCTAATAGGTGTGGTTTCATTTATAAGGTCCTAATTAGTAGCTATTGAGCAACTTTGAAAATAGTAATTAAACGTAGGGAGAGATCTTAGATTGTGTATTTCCAGAGTCCCTAAGTTGGAATTCTATATTTTTTGTATAAATCCAATGTCAGAAACCATCTATAAGAAAGTTCTTGCAATGGAGATAGGAATGCAACAGTTTAGTTGCAAGTCTCTTACAGAAGACATTGGTGCATATTGATTAAAGCATGCTAACCATTAGGTATGCCTCACTAACAGCACAGGGCCCTGTGTTAAAATCCCATTTTAATAGATAGGGACTTGGCAGGTTACAGGAATAAAGTGCCCATTGATGGCACATTGCAGTTAGCATGAGCATCTTGGGTGTGTGCTAACCATGGCTATTGCCATAAGACTGCCTGCACTTAGCACCACCTCAGTGAATAGCATTAAGTGCATCAGAATGCCAGTTAACACAATGCCCTGCAACTGCAATGCGCTAATGGAAGGGGGATGGATGCAGACCAAACTACCTCCCCCCCCAAGCTTAGCACGGGCCTTCATGCTAGATTCATGGCCCAATCATGTTGTAATGGTGCATTTCAGTAAACCTGCCCCATTGAATGGGAGCTAGGGTTTATATGGGTTTATGTGTGTACTAGTGTGGTTACCTTCTACCTCATATAACATGCAATGTGTTGCACATTTTAGGATCCATGTTAAGTTTTTAGCAAGGCATATATTAAAATATTTTAAAACAAACATTAATACATAGGTACCTAAATTGCAAAAATTGCATGGTGTTCACAGAGACTAGCATACATTTTGGTAAATGGAAATGAATAACTTGTTGCTAGATTTGTGCTTCTTTTAAGTGAATAATAGTCATAAATAGTGGGGAAGAAAGTGTCTTTTTCAACCAGACAATGCAGATTTATAGGAAATAGAACAATAGCTAATGATACTGTACAGTATGTACTGACAGAACATGCACTTGCTTTTCATATGCGATTTCCATCATTATCTCCGATAAAGCACTGTGCTGGTGTGCTGATGAAGGACATCCCTTTTGACTCCTCAGGAAATATGTCTAAGTAGAATATAATTAAAATGAAAAAAATAATTCCTTTCATTTCATTTCTTAATTATTTGCTATCTGTTGAAAACTGTTCCAACTAATTAACTGTGCAAACCTGCAAGCTACATTTCTTAATTATATCGTGTGGCACTATGCTAAAATCTAGGATGATGCTACTGAATAATGTCAAAACAAGCAAGCTCATGTCCTAGTTTAAAGATTTAAAAAAGATGGGAGAGAGAGGCCATGGAGAGTAACTAAATTACATCTGACCATTTAATAAAATAACAGGCCAAAGGCTACGAAAGCTGAAAATGAGTTCTGTCATATCAAACTACTTTTGAGTAATACGATTAACATCTTCACCTGTCCCTGAAGTTCTTTGGGCTAATCTTTCCGCTTGTGAAAACTGGAACAGCCCTCTCAAAAGACCTCCATGTATTTTTTTTTTAATAAGAATTACTATGAAAATCTTAAACCGAAATTAGAGCAGGTAGATTGACTCAAGTTATTTCAGGCTCATGCAATGACATAATAAGACAATCCCAAACAGACGACTAGCAAGCCTTCAGGTGAAGATGTTTTTTAAATAAATGCTTTAGGCTTGCACCTGAGTCCAACAAAACGACCAGCATTATCCGAATGAGAATTCATTTATGCAGGAGAGTATATGGCAGAAAAGAAGATAATGTAGCAGCTGACAAATAACATTCCCTAAAGTTTAACTCCAAAAGTATTCCTGCTGGCAGTATTGGCAGAAAGGGCAATTATACCTTCAGCATTTTCTTGGGATGAGTAGGCAGTCAGATTTGGATTTTATTATTTGTCCGTTCAAGGTGAGCTGTTTATTTGCCAATAAAGCAACTTAATGCAAGTTTTCTTACTGCAATGTGAGTTAAATAATGAGCTGCAAAGCATGTGAAGGGATGCAAAACAGCTCATTATTATGCAAAATTATTCCCCAGCTTGCCTTACGCTAGTCATTCCAAGTTAGCACCATCTCAAGAGTTGTTTGTAACTTTCCTTCAGGAGCATTGGTCCGCTAATGTGTGAGCCACTGAACCCAGAGAACAGCAGAAAGGGGCTAATATAGATTTAAAAATTACTTGATCCCTTTCAAAAAATGTGCAGAATCCCCTCCCCTCAAACCAACCTCAATAGCCCCATTGCACACTCCACACAGGCAAACCACTTTAAAAAAATGTTGGTGTTTTCCCAGGCTATCCCTGATTCATCCCCAGCACAAACTCCAGATCCCTGGTGGGTATTAAGAGGCAGAAGCCATGAATAATGTCTTGAGTGCTATATTGAATGATATACGTGCCACCCTTCCTCATTTGTCATCTTAGAGAACTTGGGATTTCTGGCACTATGCTTGAGTGGTTTATCTCATTTTTAAATTCCAGATCTTTTGGAGTTCATTGGATATTTTCTCTTTCTGACTGTCATCCTCTACCTTATGGAATGTCACAGGGTTTGGTCCTGGCCCCCCTACTTTGCAACTCCTCTCTCAATCCCTTGGCAACTTTGGTGCAGGGCCATGGTGTCACTGGCTATTATTATGCTGTTGATATCCAGTTGTTGTACTGAGATCTATAAGTTAATCAATGGAGTGGAACGGGTAAATGTAGATTGATTGTTTACGTCATCAGAATATAGAAAGACTAGGGGGCATGTAATGAAGCTACAGGGTAACCTATTTAAGACTAATAAGAGAAAATATTATTTCACTCAACGTGTAATCAAACTCTGGAATTTGCTACCGGAGGATGCAGTAAAAGCTGTTAGTGTAGCTGGGTTTAAAAAGGTTTTGGACAAGTTCCTGGAGGAAAGGTCCATAAACCATTATTTAAAGGGACCGAGGATATCACTGCTTGACCCCCAATTGGTTGACTACTGAGGAAAAAAAACTGAATCTATCAAAACCTACTGCTGTGTGGTTTATGGGCAGTGACAGTAGCTCTAGTGCTGTTCATTTTAGGAACTTCAGGATAGTTCAACTGTATCAGGGATCCTCTTTGGCCAGAAATTAACTTTTGAGCAAGAGTACTCAGGTTGTAAGATACTGTTTTCTTTCCCCTAGGCATATTTGGGCCCTTACAGGGCCAGCCCAACCATTAGGAAACTAGGTGGTTGCCTAGGGCAGCAACCTCTGAAAGGCAGCAAAAGCAGGTATCAAACCAAGAGCTTTATTGACCTGACCATGCAGGTAAACACCAAAGGGAGCGAAAGCCCAACACAGCCGTGTTTTGGCGTGGTGTTCTTCAGGAGCTAAAATCTGCTGAAGAACAAATAAAACTTGCATAAATAAGAGATATGAACGTTAAATGGTAAATCAAACATAAAAATATAAGTAATAAATAAATAATAATAGCATACATACTGAAACACACATACTAAAAGATACAGTGTGGTATTCAAAGGTACCCACAAAGTAGTAAAGTGTCCAAACATAACCAAGTGAAAACAAAAAAGAAACAGAAAAACTCATAGGTAGGCGTTAAGAATGTGTCTCATGCCTTTCATCTCCCCCCCCCTACCCCCTATTTTTATTAGTTCCCATTTTATCAGTTCCTGTCACATCTTCTTGATACTCGCTTCTTTCTTTGGTTTATCCAGTGACTTGCGAGTACTTGTGCCTCTTGCTTGTGTATGGGCAGCAAAAGCAGGTTATTCAAAGCTAAATAATAGATTTTGAAAGCCAGAGGGCGTGTAAAACTTGAGGTTCCCCTAGCGCTCCAAACACTTTGGACCAACTCTAGGGCTGGCCCTGGGACCTTAGGCCATTTCTATGCTTTAAGGAACTACAAGTGTTCATGTACAGTAAGCACTGATACCCATGTGAATGTGAGTAGATTATTGTAAACTGTTATGCAATGGTATTAAACTTGCCTCTCTTAAACATCTTCAGATTATTCAAATTATGGTAGTAAATTTCTCAAAAGTTTCAGTAAAATAAAATGCCTATAAACCAGTAACAAATAATATCCAAAAAATGTTTATAGGAATAATGGTTACCCAGTCCGAAATAGGTGGTTTAACCAACAAGGGCTCGGAAGTACTTCTCTCTCCGTTTCTTAAACGTCAAAAGTTTCTCTTCTTCAGACACACGTCTGATCTTTGAGAATTCACTTTTGTCATTCTTGATGCACATCATGAATATCAAATTTAAGACGTGCATGCCTGAATCCCCTGATGAAGTGAAAACGAAACACGGCCTGTGTCGGGCTATTTGGGCTTTTTGCTCTTAAATATCAATCTATTATTCAATAAAAGAATCCTTCTGGTTAAACCACATATTTCGGCAGGGTATCTTCTAGCAACATGGTACAGTGCTCCTTTGGTGGACCTATAGGAATAATGGGCCAGATATTCAGCGGTGGTGACTAGCGTGATTATAGCATTTAGCTGTCACCACTGAACAGTTAACCTGGACATTCATCGCCACTGAACAGTTAACGTGGATATTCAATGCTGGGGCTATATCCAGCCACTGGCACTGAAAATCCAGGTCAGCTGCACAGCCTGGAAGCTAACCGGGTAGCAGTGATATTGAGCCACTACCTGGTTAGCTCCCGCAGGTAAAGATAGGCTAGCAACCCGTGGGTTGCTAACAGGGCAGCGGCTCAATATCACTGCTGACCAGTTAACGACAGGTACTACCTTTGGAATACTCCTATGTTAACTGTGTAGTACTGCTGAATATCCTGCTTAGAGGCATTTATTTTTGTTGTTGTTAAGTGCGTCAAGTTGATGTCGACTCATGGCGACCCTTTGGATAGTTGATCTAAACTGTGTTCGGTCTTCAGTCAGGCAGCTCATTGTTGATAGAGTGATACCCATAGCTGCTGTTATTGTATCGATCATCTCATTGCCAGTCTTCCTCTTTTGCATTGACCTTCTACCTTGCCAAGCATTATATCTTTCTCTAATGATCTTTCTCTTCACATGGTGTGTCCAAAATATGAAAGTTGAAATCTTGTCATCTGAGCTTCTAAGGAAAGCTTAGGTTTGATCCCCTCTAGTATTGACTGGTTTGTTCTTTGGGCAGTCCATGGTGACTTCCTCAATTTAGCATAATTATTATAGCAAACATGAAAAATGGTGAGGGTGACTCATATCTTGAGCGAATGCCAATAAACTCATTTGATTTTATAATTTATCATCACCACACTATAACCTCAAAAAACATACAAAAATACTTTAAATATTTACTTTCTCAATTAATGCCTAAATGTACTCTCATTCAAGAAATCACTTCACATTCATATAATCTTTTTCAAGAGCATAAATGCATAAAATAGGATCACTTATCTTGAATGAGAAGTTCTTCAAGAAATGAAGCTGTAAGAGTGGAATCCATCCCGATCTTGTCCCAGGTTTCACAGTAAGCTTTTTCAAGGGATTGAAGTACTGCCCCATGCATCTTAAAAAAGAAAAGATGTCAAATGATAAATAAAATATTCCATCAAATTACTACATAAAATATTTGTAGAAGTCTTTCTCTAAAGCATTTTTAAGGAGCGGAAGGGTATTTATAGGACTTACTGTGCGTGTGCTGGCATTCTCAATCAGTACAAGTGGTGCTGGTTTGACGCCCCCTGGAGTAATTAATGATAATTAATAATCTCTAAAAAATAGGTTTTTTTAATAATTTGATGGAATATTTTATTTGTGGTTGTGTATCTTCATTTTTTTAGGATGCGCGGGCCAGTACTTCAATCCCTCAAAAAGCTTTCAGAGAAACCTGGGGCAAAGTCAGGATTGATGGTTTTTGCACTCTTACACTTCATTTGTTGAAGAACTTTGGACTGATTATTTTTCTTCTGGTTCAAATTTGTTTTTGACAAAGACCATATGAATTTGAAGTGATTTCTTGAATGAGAATACATTTGGGTATTATTTGTGAAAGTAAATAAAATAGTATGCTTTTTTGGGGTTATAAGGTGGTGATAATGAATTACAAGATCAAGTGAATTTATTGGTACTTGTTCAAGATATCAGCTGCCCTCTGCATTTTTCACTTTTGCTATAATAATTTTGCTAATTGGAGGATGTCACAATCATAATGTGGTTTTTTTAAGAGAAATAAATATTTGGAAATTGAGATTTATTGATATTTTTGAATATTGGGAGGGGATATTCAAAAGCATCTGCATGGTTTGCAGACCATGGGTGCCACCACTACACGCCCTGACGCTAAGTGGTTAGCATCGGTGCTGCCTGGTTAGCAACATGTGGGTAAAGTAAGGCTTAGCAAATGCTGGCCTAAATTTAACCATGGAATCTAACCGGGCAGTGGTGATATTGAACCACTGCCCAGTTAGCTTCTGGTTCTGCGGCAACCTGGACATTCCATGCCGATGGCCAGATAGGACCCCTGCATTGAATATCCAGGGTTAGACTTCAGCAGCGATGGCTAGCCACTTTACAAGCGCTAGCCATCAATGAATATCCCTCCCTTCTATAAAAATTCTCAGGTGGTAAATTTGCCATATCATGCTTGAAAATACGAATGTGTGACTCTTTTTCTCATTGATCAGCATTGACTTACAGTCTCTTATCATGTTAAATTTAACATTTTGATCATGAAACACAGGGCACTGTATTAAGGTGTACCATTGCATTTGACTGACTCTCTGTTCCCCTATGTACTTCAACACTGCCTTTTCTGTAATTTGGATAAAATGTTGCCCTTTTCCCTTCCTGCCAAGTCACCTGACGATTTGCAGCAGTCTCCCTAGAGACCTTAGATTGCTGTCCACATACTTGCAGTTCAAGGTGAGCCTGAAAGATTATTACTTTTAGATGGGTTACCAGGATGCTCTCTGAGATGTCTTTTTAACTCAGAGCCCTACAATGACTGTAGGCCCATTTATTTATTTATTTATTTCTTCTATACCGCCCCTTCCAGTGATCAAGGGCGGTTTACATGGAACAAGATCATACTTCTGCATATACTTGGCGCCCGTGACACTACAGGGTATGTTTACTAAACCGGGCTAATGGTTAACCCGGGCTACCTGCCACTAGGTCCCATATTATTCAATGGGATCTAGTTGCAGATAGCCCGGGTTAACCGTTAGCCCGGTTTAGTAAACAGACCCCTAGGCTCTTCCTTTTATCTCTGTTGCTTAGTTTTCTTTAGCATCACATTTTTCCCTCTTTTTCTTCGTTCCCTTTAGAAAAATGTTGTAAAGCATTCTGCTGTTTTTGAGTGTGGTATAGCAAATTAAACTGAACCAAACAATCAAAGTTTATTTATTTGTATTTAATTTCCAGTAGTAGTTCAAGATGAGTTATATTCAGGTACAGAAGGTATTACCCTGTCCCCAGAGGGCTTACAATCTAAGTTTGTACCTGAGGCAATGGAGGGTTAAGAAGTTGAGAATATCAACCTTCTACTTAGTTGAAAAGTATTGACATGAGCCGTTCTCCTCATAGAAAGTACTTGCTTGTCCAGTCTTGCAGGAGCAGATGCACCGTATCAACCATACATTGTGATAGCATATGTGGAAGATAAAAAACAAGAAAAGCATGTAAATATATTTATATTTACATGCTTTTCTTGTTTTTTAAGTGTCTTTTTGGTGCTCATATATGGAATTTTTTATATAAGAATTGTTTATATATATCTCTTATATAGAATTTTATATATTTTTACATTTTTTACATTTCATGTATATGTATATTTATTCATATAATTAATTATTTGTTATTAGTTGGTTATATTTATTAATATGTACTTGTTGATTTTAGCATTATATATTTGTCTTAGAGATGTGTATTTACCTATTTAATGACTTATTTATTTATTTATTGTCAGCTGTTAGCATTTTACAGGTTCGATCCATGATAATATTCAATTTGACCATAATAAGGTATTTAATTATCAATTATTTTTTAATTTTTATTTTTTGTTTCTCCTCGTCTCTCTTTCCTCCTCTATAGTTGTTTAATATGGTTTTATCATTTATTACTATTTTTAATATAATTTTTATCTATAAGTTGTCTTTATTATTCTTATAGATTAATAGATTGTCCTTTGTTTGTTTGAGTAATACCATATGTTTTTAATTTTCAATTTTTAATTTAGTTTTTATTTATTATTGTTTACTTTTTATTGATAAATGTCAGTGGATTTTATACTATGTTTTATCTATTTAATCTATGTGTTGATGTTTATTTGTTTTTTGAGGTGTGCTCTTTAAGACCCCCTGAAGAAGGCCGGTGGCTGAAACGCGTTGGGGCGTAATAAACAAGTCTTACGAATTTGTCAGTCCAGGCTCCGCTTTCTTGTTTTCTTGTTTTGTGCGGATCCTTAGCTCTTTTTGGTACTACTACTTCAGATGGTAAATTTGCCATGCAAATGCCTGAAAATATTGTGTTACTTGTTTTGTCATTGATCAGCACTGACTTTATCTTTTTTCCACTGTTTTCTATAGACTTGTGGCACATACTGTAAGTTGTTTAGAGCACATGTGATTAACTGAAGTACTGGGATGCCATTTGGGCTTCTTGCTTTTCAAGGGTGACAAGGCAGTCAGAGAATGTAGGCGAGAAGACACTTTGGGCCCGATCCACGAAGGTGAATGGCAGGGCTGATCAATGGCCCCTGCTATCCGCCCTCAGCCTATGCTGCCTCTTGGCCCCGCTGCACATACAGAGCTGCTGTGCATACGGCAGTGAATGGGGGCGGAGAATGGGTGGAGCATGAGCAGCCAGTGACAGCCCTGTATGTCTGGGGATCTCCGGGGGACGCCCTGCTTATTCCACCTCTGAGGTAGAATAAGAGCAGGGTGCCCCTCCAATTCTGGCTGGCAGCTCCGCCCCCCCCCCCCCCCGAGCCCAGCAGTCCCTCCCCACTGGAACAACAGGACACTCACATTAATTCCCCGCCGCCAGATCCAGCAGTCCCCGTCCGGGTCAGGCAGTGAGAAATTGAGGGGCACAAAGGCAGCAGACAGGTTGTGCTGCGGAGAGGACATCTCCATGGGGATTCAGGGGCATGCCGGGCCATCCCAGGCCCTGATCCTGCACCCATGGGATTGTCTTGCTCCCATGGTGCAGAATCGTGTCCTAACGGGCCAGTCCTGCCCAGGGGCACCTAGACAGCCTGGACGTGTCCCTTCAGGGATCAAGCTCTATGAGGGGTAGCTGCTAATGTATGTTAAGAAAATAAAACACAGTTTTGGCTAAATAATATATGCTAAAGGATGAAATTGTGCAATTTTTGCCCTTAACACCCATTTTGGAAGCACAGCGAGTTAAATAACAGTGAGTGGCATCAATGAGTAGTCTAAAGGCTAGAGCAGCAAGCTGAGAACCAGGGAATCCAGGCTTCACATCCTTGTGGTCTTGGGCACCTAATGTTCTACTGCCTCAGGTACAGCCTGCGATGAAGTCCCTCCAAGGACACAGAAATACTTACTGCATTTGAATGTCACTGGCCTTGAGCTAGTCCTGAAAAAGGCATGAGCTACATCCAAATCCCATGAAGTTTCAAATCAAATAGCACAGCTTGCATTTAACTTTATAAGCTGTATTATTTCTAGCAAAATAACTCCAGCTTAGAGCTGGAATTATATTTTGTCCCTGGGAAGCATCAGGCTGCTGACATGTGGTCTGATGATCCTGGAGTCCATCTTTTTTTTTAAATCATTTATTTTATAAGAGTTTTACAACTATACAATATAGAATTACAGTATGCAGAAATACAAAAATACAACCATAATATATTACATAATAAATCAAAATACAAGTATATCAGCCCACGTTTCGGGGAATCATTTATGATAAATATAAAGAAAAAAGAACAAAAGGAAAACAAAGCAAGAGACAACAAACCTCAAAGGAAGGGGTCCCCTGCCAACATAGCAGCCTACCATCTAAACTGCTCCCCTACCCCAAAGTAATTATATTTTTTTGAAAATATACTAAAGGTGGAAATCAATGTGCCTTTTCCTTTTCAAGAATCCATTTTTCTAACTCTGAAGAAGATAAAAATACATACAGTACTTATCATATCCAAGAGAAGCAAAACATTTACAAGGATATCTTAAGAAAAAAGTAGCCCCGAGGGCAAGAATTCTAGCTTTAAAAGCAAGAAAAGCCTTTCTATGTAATTGTGTGGACCGAGAAACATCAGGGAAAATAGATACTTTGTCCCCACAGTATAAGTTATCTTTCTTTCTAAAATATGCTCCCCTACCCAAAAAACAAACAATTTTACCAACTCACCAAAACATATCTCCCTCTCCTCCCCCCTATAGAAACCCCCATACCTACAGGGTCTATCCCTGATGTCTAGCAGTAGGGGGCAGGAATGATCCTCAGTTGTTCCTCATAAATTGCTAACATCAAATGGTTCCAGTGATAGCTCCACAAATGCTCTTATTTCTCAATTTAGCCCCTAATGGCATTGCTAAGAGACTAACACTGGGGTCAAACAGCCCCATTTTGCTGCTGGCAGCCTAAAGTGAAGGAGTGACTTGGGATTGCTCCTTCCCACCACTGTTAGACACCAAGGATAATCCCGGTAGGTCTGCAGACCTTTTCAGCTGGAGGGTTGAAGCAGGACCATAAATGTGCCCTGTGAGACTCATGAATCTGGTGCCCCCTCCCTCCCCCCCCCCCAATGGCATGCAAGAATTCACTCTTATCACGCTTTCCAGAAGTCCAGTGATGAAAACAGTGCCTCCTCCATACCTGCGCCCAGTGCGACCAAACTGCTTGCACAGCCCTTGGTACGGCCCTGGGTAGAAGACCTCCTTCAGAGAGCAGTGAAATGTCTGTTGGAGGAGGCATGGGAATTAAGATACTACCAGCGCCGGAGCCTGCTATCAGTGCTACATGCAGCATTGCAAATTTATATTTACCTCAGGAATCAATGACCTGCAGGACTGAGGTACTTCAGGAAGTGACTCCAGCAGTAAATATCACTTTGGTAAAAAGCATTATTTTACTACACCTTAGCAAATATCCCTCTATCTCTGCATATCATGGCGGGCATGAATATCATTATGAAACGGAATGTATTGCAAAACTCAGAGCAGAGGCAGGTCAAAATAGAGGCATACAGGGCATTTATGTAGCTTTTCAGATTAGCAGGGTCTCTAAATAATGCTTTTTAAGATAAAATGTAGTGATTTGTATTTGGCAGCCTCAACATTTGATTAATTAAGACCCATTAAGCATGGACAAATGTAATACAATAAATCAACCATTATGGCAGAGCCGCAAATACTGTATGTATTCTGTAGATGTGATATTATTATGCGATCAGCAAAATTAACTACATAATTGAAAGTATGCATTTATGAACTTGCAATTAATAATATTGGAGTTAACTTAGGATTTAATATTCAGTAACTTCTGACCTTGGCTGACAAAACTTTTTCATCAGAAAATAATAAAAATCCAAATATAAACAGAATACTTCTGGTCATTAAAAAACAGATAAACTTTTACAAAGTTGTGCATGACAATTTCATAAACAACTTTGAACAAACTATGTATTGAGAAAGTGTGAATTTTCTGTTTTGAAAGGACATTAATCCATACAAATGTGGGACTTTAACAATTGAATGGAATTTAGATATTCAGCAGCTTTGATAGAATAATAACACTGCTTATTTCTGCAGAGTTTTATAAACACCTTTAAGCGGGTTTTAGGAAAGCATCCTCTTGGCAATTCATAATCATTTATCACCTTCTTTACAATAATGCACGAGGCCGCGGGCCGGGTCCCGCGGCCGACAGTAACCTGGGCCCGGGCCCGGCCTCGGCCTCCTGCACAGGACAAGGGGCTCGGTGGGGGGGGGGGGGGGGGGGGGGCGCCGGGGGCGCTGAGAGGAGCGGCATTTGAAATCGCTCCTTGCCAAGAAGGAGCGATTTCATTGGTGCTGGGCGGCTGGGGGGCGGAGCAGGTGTTGCCGAGGAGCCGCGTGGCTGGCCTTTTCGCCGCGGCTCCTCGGGAAGAAGACGTGTTCCCGCCCTCCCTCCCCTTTGTTTGGCATTTTGGGATGTTGCAGCTGGTGGGGGCGGGGTAGAGAGCCAGCGCTCGCAGAAGCGGCGCGGGCTTGAACTGGTTTTGGAGCAGTGGGGGGCCAAGTGCTCCTCGGGGTGGGGCGAGGCAGCCCGGTTGGGGGTCTCGGCCCGGAAGGGGGGGGGTGCCGGCCTTTGCTACGAGGATGGCGAGGCAGGCGGCGGGGTCCGGGGAGGAGGATGCTCCGCCTTGCTACTAACATGGCGGGAGGGAGCATCGTCCGGCGATGGGGTGGGGGGCTTGGGGTTATGTTTAAGGTTGTATATTTCGGCCCGTTTTGGGCTGGTTGTTACAGGTTGTAAATAAAGCTGCGACCAAAGTTTGTACCATACTTAAATTGTTGTGTACTTTGTTGGGGAGCAAGTTATGTGTGGGGGGGGGGGGGTCAAGGATGATGAGGGAGACGAGGCGGGTTTCCGGGTTACCAGAGTTACTGTATAAATCACCTTCATTATCTGTTTCATATTCAGTAGCATCTGAATATGAGTAAACAAGATTTACTGAGCATATCCCTTCCATGACATCAGTTCAGAATAAGATCATGACAATATAAGTCATTGCTCACACTTCAGTCAACAAACAGACTCATTTGAATGTATTCAAGAGCCTTTATATTCCCCACATCCATAAGAATCAATGGGGAATTCTATAGGGATTGGCATTCAAAAGACTAATATATAACCTTTGACCACACTACTTGATGTCTGGTCAAAGGTTAAGTTTTTAAGACGAGATAGGGTTGGAGGCAATCTCTAGGTGGGGGCGATATCTGCTATCTAGGAAATTTTATCCCTTCTAGTGAGACTGCAGAACAGGTCCTTATTACTAGGGAGGTTCTTGGTATAAAGCATCTGCTATACCCTTCTTTGTTCTCTCATACCATTGCTTCTTCTTAACATGGATTACATATGGCTCAAATGATCCACAATCTTGATCCTACCAACTATGTCATCTGTTTATATCCTCTGTGATCAGTCTCTTGGTATATGGATGCCAAGCTTCCTCCTCTTCCTGCTTTGCAGCTTTCTTGGTGTCTTCATTCCATGGTTGCTGGTGTTTCTTGACGCCTTCTATGGTACCTTGATGTCTTCCTCTCTCCTCAGTGCAGAGACAAAATTATTGCTGCCCCTCTTAGCCCTCAATTATCAAGTGACCTCCAGGATATCATTTCCTAGGTTAACAAATCTATCACACCCAGATACCTCATGAAACTTTGAGTATTGATGCCACTTAGAATTCTGACATGCTCACTGAACCTCAATGGACAAATTTTTTGGGACTGTAGGAACTAAAGCTGTAGTCCCTTTCTATTGATCTGTGCTACCTGAACCAAAGAAAATGGAGGTTTGGAAGCCCGGGAGTCTGAGATGTGCTACTGTTACACACAGCTATATTAAGCAAAGAACAACATTACAACTCACTAAATGGATTAGTGACCTTGGATAGTTCCTCACACAAAACTAAGAAGATATGAGGATCTCTTACTAATTAACTCTTTGGCAGGATACTTTAACGCCTAATAGATTATTAGCAGTTCAGTATGAAGAATTTGCAGTAAAATTCCAAAAATCCCGAAAGCCTTCATTTTAGTCTAGATATTTAGTTTTAGTAATTCTAAAAAAACTAACCAACTCATCAATACAAACATGCAGACAGCAGTCCAGCAGTGAAATGAGGGCTATTCTGTCATTTGCACTCAGTGTCACATGTATGATTTTCTCCCATTTGCTGAGGGGTCATATGTGCTCACAGTGTGGAGCTTTCATTCTGAGAAGAATCGCTTGGAACCCTAAGGGGTATGTTTACTAAACTGCGCTAATGTGCGCGGCGCACATTAGCATGCGCTAAGGTAATGTCGCGTTACGGGGCACTAATGTGCCCCGCACAGGTGCACGGCGCACTAAAATGCACGCTCATGTGCGCGGCGCACTAATGTGCGATAGAGGCGGGGAAAGGCTCCCAGAGGGCGGAGGAAGGCTCCCCAAGGGCGGAGAGAAGGGGTCAGTGGGTGGAGAGTGGGAGGGGAGAGGCTCCCCGCACACTAGCGGGGCTGAAATTTAAGGCAAAAAATACCGCGAGTGAAAACCTCGCGGTAGAGCCGATTTAAAAGGAAGAGAAACCATTTATGCCAGCAATGTACAGCAAAACCAGGGAAACCTACAAAACAGTGATAGGTGTGATACATGTGCATGGTACAAAAGTGCACATAAACATTGAAAACGACCCCAACAAAATAAATAAAAATTATAATCAAACTTGGCAATAGTGATAGTAATTGGAAACATCAAAAAACACTCCCAATAAAGCCCCAAAAAATAAATATGAATTTTGGAAGGGCCTACGCTCCGTCCCCATACAAGGTGAATGATCCCACAGTGAAATAGCACTGATCAGGGTTTCCCTCTCCATTGGACAGGTTACCTATGGCATGCACATGTTCCACAACAGCAGGGCGGGCAGGTCGGAATGGGCAACTGGACAGATGCTGGGAAAGGGGATACAGAGGGCTGCAGGCGGCACATGCTGTGGTGCAGCTGGGGCACAGTGTGGACTAGGCAGATGCCTAGATGGCACTTAGGAATGCTGAAACTGAACAGCAGCCAGACAGCAACTGATGAGGGCCCAACATGGGCACGAGAGTGTTTATCACAGTGTCACAGGGGATAGTACCCAGCAAGTACCCGCAAGGGCACAGAACATTGGCAGGCAGTGATTGGGGGACGTGTGGACAGATATGCAGGTACCCCTACCCCAGAACCCACACAATAGGCAGCTGCCTACCCGCACACAGGATGGCCTGAGACTGCATACCACCAGCACCACCAGCAGAAGGCCATGTCAGCATGGTGGCACAGGGGTACTGGAGGTGGAGGGGGGCAGTGGCAGCTGCCCAGAGCAGACCATGGTCTAGCCCTGTCCAGGTGGGTGCCATGCACTGCAACAGACAGGCTCTGTCTGACAAACAACCATGGTATCTCCAGGGACTGCACTGTCTCTGTGAGCAATGTGGTGCGGTGAACACAGCCACTGTGTTCATGAGCAGAAGATCACAAGTTCAAGTCCGAGCTGGGGCTACTGCCAATCCAGTCCCCATATTTTACCCGCTACTAAACCGTGATAGTAAGGACAAACCTTTTTCGCAGAGAACATACGCATGGTTAATATGCCTATATTTTACCCCACCGAGCACAGACACCAGAAACATGTGCATTACCTAGACCAGAGTCCCCCAAATGCAGGCCTGGAGGGCCACAAATCATTCAGGTTTTATGCTGACTCCAATATAAGGCCATGTCAGCATGGTGGCGGAGGGGTACTGGTGTTGGAGGGGGCAGTGGCAGCTGCCCAGAGAAGACCATGGCCTAGCCCTGTGTAGGTGGGTGCAATGCACTGCAAGACAGGCTCTGTCTGACAAACAGTCATGGTATCATCAGGGAATGCACTGTCTCTGTGGCAACACAGTGGTGCAGTGCACGCAACCAGTGTGTTTGGAGGCAGAAGGTCACAGGTTCAAGTCCCAGCTATGGTGCCTGCCAACCCAGTCCCCATATTTAACCCACTACTACAACGTGCTAATACAGACAGAACATTTATTGCAGATGACTTAAACCTGCCCAAAACACCTACATTTTACCCAACAGAGCAAAGACACCATAAACTTGAAGGACTAGAAAGGGGGACTGTTACTTCTGAAGTGAAATCTGCAACTGTGAGTATATACTTCTGGTAATTTTCTAAAAAGAATTCTTTGTATTAAAGCTACTTAATCTGTGAACCCACTGTTTTTTGTTGGATCAGTTAGGGCCTAGTAGCAGCAATTAAAGTTTGAATTTAAAACACAGAGGAGAGCTTTCTGGTTACATTTCATACCCAGCAGAGAGCTTGTAGTTTAAATTTAATAGTCACTCAAGGCCAAGTAACAGCAAAGTACTTTTAGTTTAAATTTAACACACAGAAGAGAGCTTTCTGGTTAAATTTAGTACCCAGCAGAGAGCTTGTAGTTTAAATTTCATAAGAAGTTAGAGCCTAGCAGCAGCTAAGAGCTATAATTTAAATCAAATCAGAATTTAGCTTAGCACAAAAGGCAAAACAGGGTCTGTACTCTTTGAGCAACAAATAAAGTCTTCTAGAGACCTTTACAAAGAGACCTTCTACCTAGGGGGCAAGAGACCTGTGAAACCTTTTCAATAGGTGTTAACACCAGGTGGCAGATTAAAAGGCCATTTTGAAAGACTCCTCCTATCCAAGCAAGGACTGTTAATTACCCAGGAAGTTGGTCACAGCATTACCTCAGCAGCAGAGGCATAAACAGCTCAACCAGAGCTCTGTGAACCTCTGTCTTGAAGGACTAGAAAGGGGGACTGTTACTTCTGGAGAGAAATCTGCAACTGTGAGTATATACTTCTGGTAATTTTCTAAAAAGAATTATTTGTATTAAAGCTACTTAATCTGTGAACCCACTGTTTTTTGTTGGATCAGTTAGGGCCTGGTAGCAGCAATTAAAGTTTGAATTTAAAACACAGAGGAGAGCTTTCTGGTTACATTTCATACCCAGCAGAGAGCTTGTAGATTAAATTTAATAGTCACTCAGGGCCAAGTAACAGCAAAGTACTTTTAGTTTAAATTTAACACACAGAAGATAGCTTTCTGGTTAAATTTAGTACCCAGCAGAGAGCTTGTAGTTTAAATTTCATAAGAAGTTAGAGCCTAGCAGCAGCTAAGAGCTATAATTTAAATCAAATCAGAATTTAACTTACCTCAGCAGCACAAGACAGGGTACTGTGTAGCAGCCCTCTTTTAATAAGTGTTATTTCCCTCCCTCCCCACACCCACCCTCCCCTGGGATAATCATAGCTTTATAGGTACTTACACATCTTAAAAGATAGGAGGTGCTTTCAGGTGAAGCTCATTACCCAAATCAGTCACACACTAAGGACCTGAGATTAATTAAGCTTCAGGTGAACAAGGTATATTAAACATATTAGGTACAGTTTTATTGGTATAAATACCCATAGCAACCCCTAGTAAGTAAGAACTTAAAGATCTAGACACAAACTTAAAAAAAAGATGCAGACAGCAGTCCAGCATAAGAACATAAGAACATAAGATATGCCATACTGGGTCAGACCAAGGTCCATCAAGCCCAGTATTCTTTTTCCAACAGTGGCCAATCTAGGTCATATGTACCTAGCAGTTTCAACAAGAGACACAAGTTCCACAATGCTTGTACTGGGTCAAGCATTGATATCTTCGGTCACTTCTTAATAATGGTTTATGGACCTTTCCTCCAGGAACTTGTCCAAACCTTTTTTAAACCCAGCTACACTAACAGCCTTTACTACATCCTCCGGTAACAAATTCCAGAGCTTGATTAAACGTTGAGTGAAAAAATATTTTCTTTTATTAGTCTTAAATAGTTTACCTTGTAGCTTCATCGCATGTCCCCTAGTCTTTCTATATTCTGATAAGGTAAACAATCGATCTACGTTTACCCGTTCCACTCCGTTCATTAATTTATAGACTTCTATCATATCTCCCCTCAGCTGTCTCTTTTCCAGGTTAAAGAGCCCTAACCTTTTTAGCCTTTCTTCATAGGAGTATCCTTCCATCCCCTTTACCATTTTGGTGGCTCTTCTCTGTACCTTTTCTAAAATCGCTATATCCTTTTTAAGATACGGCGACCAGAATTGCACACAATATTCAAGGTGCGGTCTCACCATGGAACGATATAGAGGCATTATAATATCTTTTGTTTTATTTTCCATTCCTTTCCTTATCATACCTAGCATTCTATTTGCTCTCTTGGCCGCCGCTGCACACTGGTCCGAGGGTTTTAACATGGTATCCACAATGACCCTAAATCTTTTTCCAGGGTGGTGGTTCTTAATGTGGAACCTTGCATCGTGTAACCATAGTTTGGGTTGTTCTTCCCTAGGTGCATAACCTTGCACTTGTCCACATTAAATTTCATCTGCCATTTTGATGCCCAGTCTTCCAATTTATCAAGATCCTCTTGCAATTTTTCACAATCCTCTTGGGTTTTAACAACTTTAAATAGTTTTGTGTCATCTGTAGCGGGATGGGGGCTTTCCAGTCTTTTGCATTGAGTGTCACATGTATGATTTTCTCCCAGTTGGTGAGAGGTCTTAAGTGTGCACTAGGTGCAAGGAGCTCTTTTCTCTCAGGGAACAAGTCCGTTCTCTAGAGGCTAAAGTAGCAGACTTGGAAAACATAAGACAGACAGAGAGGTACGTAGAGGAGACCTACAGGGATATAGTCCTGAAGTCCCACCTCCAGTCTGGCAGCACCCCTGTTGCCATGGAGGAGAGAGGTCACGTGACAGGAGAGCATCACCCTGGTGTGGCAGGAAGTGATCCTGTAACTAGGACCTGTCCTCCAGGTGATGTAAAACCCTCACGCACCGAGGAAGTTTCTCCAGGGCCATGTGCCCATGAGGAAAGGGTTAGGACAGCCGTTATAGCTGGTGATTCGATCATTAGGCATGTAGATAGCTGGGTGGATGGTGGACGTGAGGATTGCCTGGTAACATGCCTGCCTGGTGCGAAGGTAGCGGACCTCACGCACCACCTAGATAAGGTCTTAGATAATGCTGGGGAGGAGTCTGCTGTCTTGGTACATGTCGGTACCAATGACATAGGAAAATGTGGTAGGGAGGTTCTGGAGGCAAAATTTAGGCTTTTAGGTAGGAAGTTGAAATCCAGAACTTCCATTCTCCGAAATGCTTCCTGTTCCACGCACAGGACCCAAAAGGCAGGCAGAGCTCCGGAGTCTCAATGCGTGGATGAGACAATGGTGCAGAGATGAGGGTTTTGGATTTGTTAGGAACTGGGGAACATTCTGGGGAAAGGAGGGGCTCTTCCGAAGGGATGGGCTTCACCTTAACCGGGATGGAACCAGGCTGCTGGCATTAACCTTTAAAAAGGAGATAGAGCAGCTTTTAAACTAGATATTAGGGGAAAGCCGACAGTCGCCCAAGAGCGGATGGTTCGGAAGAATGTATCCTTGAAGGATACTACCAAAAGCAGAGAGGTTCCACAAAAGAGTAAAGTAGACCAAATGCCCTCAAGTATGGAGCAGACGGAGCTTAAAGATCCCAATTTACCCATGTCTAACAATAGCCAAATTAACATGAATAAAATACATTCTCTAAAATGCTTGTATGCAAATGCTAGAAGTCTAAAGAATAAGATGGGAGAGTTAGAATATATAGCACTAAATGAAAGGTTAGATATGATTGGAATATCACAGACATGGTGGAAGGAGGACAACCAGTGGGACACTGTGATACCTGGGTACAAACTATATCGTAATGATAGAGCTGATCAAATTGGTGGAGGGGTTGCGCTCTATGTTAGAGAGGGCATTGACTCAGAAAGGATTAAAGTTTTGCAGGAAACAAAATCTGCTGTAGAATCTATATGGATTGAAATTCCATATAAAAGGGGGAAGGCGATGGCAGTGGGGGTGTACTATCGAGCACCTGGCCAGAATGACCAAATGGATGATGAAATGCTCAAAGAAATCAAGGAAGCTAACAAAAGTTACAGCGCAGTAATAATAATGGGTGATTTCAATTACCCCGGTATCGACTGGGTCAGTGTCACATCAGGACATGCTAGGGAGATAAAGTTCCTAGATGAAATAAATGACTGCTTCTTGGAGCAGCTGTTTCATGAACCGACCAGAGGGGAAGCCATATTAGACCTAGTCCTTAGTGGAACACCAGATCTAGTGCAAGAGATAAGGGTGTTGGGGCCACTTGGCAATAGTGTTCATAGCATGATCGCCTTTGATTTAATTAGTGGAGGAGGGATAGTAAGGAAATCCACAGTACTACCTTTTAACTTTCGAAAGGGAGACTATGATAAAATGAGGAAAACAGTTAAGAAAAAACTAAAAGGAGCAGTTGCGAAGGTTAAAGACGTACATCAAGCTTGGGTGTTGTTAAAAAATACTATCTTGGAAGCCCAGACCAGCTGTATTTCACGCTTTAAGAAAAGTGGAAGGAAGTCCAAAAAACTGCCAGCATGGTTTAAAGGTGAGGTCAGAGAGGCTGTTGTTGCCAAAAAAGCATCTTTCAGGAAATGGAAAAAAGAGCCAAACGACGAAACCTGGAAACGGCACAAGCACTGGCAAGTCAAATGCAAGGCATTGATAAGGCAGGCAAAGAGAGAATTTGAGAAGAAGCTTGCTGCGGAAGCAAAAACATGAAATAAAGACCTTTTCAAGTACATTCGTAGCAAAAAACCTGTGAGAAAGTCAGTTGGTCCATTAGAAGATAAAGGGGTTAATGGAGCACTAAGAGGCGACAAGGCAATAGCGGAGAGACTGAATGAATTCTTTGCTTCGGTCTTTACGGAGAAAGATGTAGGGATGTTACCCATGACTGAAGTAGTATTTAAAGGTGCGGAAGAATTGAAGGAAATATCGATACATCAGGAAGATGTCTTACAACTATTAGATAAACTGAAGAGTAGCAAATCACCTGGGACGGATGGTATACATCCAAGGGTGTTGAAAGAACTGAAATATGAGATTGCAGACCTGCTATCAGTAATCTGTGAACTATCATTAAAATCATCTCTAATACCTGAAGATTGGAGGATCGCCAATGTAACACCAATTTTTAAAAAGGGTTCCAGGGGTGATCCGGGAAACTACAGACCGGTGAGCCTGACGTCAGTACCAGGAAAAATGGTAAAAACCATCATAAAGAATAAAATTACTCAGCATGTAGATAGTCACAACCTAATGGGAGACAGCCAACATGGCTTTAGACAAGGAAGATCTTGTCTTACTAATCTGTTATGTTTTTTTGAAGGAGTGAATAAACAGGTGGACAAAGGTGAGTCGGTTGATATTGTGTATCTGGACTTTCAGAAAGCCTTTGACAAGGTCCCTCATCAGAGACTTTTGGCAAAACTAAAGAGTCATGGGATAGGAGGCAGTGTACTATTGTGGATCAGGAACTGGTTAAAAGATAGAAAGCAGAGGGTAGGGCTAAATGGCCAATTTTCCCAATGGAGAAAGGTGAATAGTGGTGTACCGCAGGGATCTGTGCTGGGTCTGTGCTTTTTGACATATTCATAAATGACCTGGGATATGGAATAACGAGTGAGGTTATCAAATTTGCAGATGACACAAAACTATTTAAAGTTGTTAAAACCCAAGAGAATTGTGAAAAATTGCAAGAGGATCTTGATAAATTCGAAGACTGGGCATCAAAATGGCAGATGAAATTTAAGGTGGACAAGTGCAAGGTTATGCACCTAGGGAAGAACAACCCAAACTATGGTTACACGATGCAAGGTTCCACATTAGGAACCACCACCCAGGAAAAAGTTTTAGGCGTCATTGTGGATACAATGTTAAAACCCTCGGCCCAGTGTGCAGCGGCTGCCAAGAGAGCAAATAGAATGCTAGGTATGATAAGGAAAGGAATGGAAAATAAAACAAAAGATATTATAATGCCTCTATATCGTTCCATGGTGAGACCGCACCTTGAATATTGTGTGCAATTCTGGTCATCGTATCTTAAAAAGGATATAGCGATTTTAGAAAAGGTACAGAGAAGAGCCACCAAAATGGTAAAGGGGATGGAAGGATACTCCTATGAAGAAAGGCTAAAAAGGTTAGGGCTCTTTAACATGGAAAAGAGACAGCTGAGGGTAGATATGATAGAAGTCTATAAATTAATGAACGGAGTGAAACGGGTAAACATAGATCGATTGTTTACCTTATCAGAATATAGAAAGACTAGGGGACATGCAATGAAGCTACAGGTTAAACTATTTAAGACTAATTAAAGGAAATATTTTTTCACTCAACGTGTAAACTCTGGAATTTGTTACCGGAGGATGTAGTAAAGGCTGTTAGTGTAGCTGGTTTTAAAAAAGGTTTGGACAAGTTCCTGGAGGAAAGGTCCTTAAACCATTATTAAGAAGTGACCGAAGATATCAATGCTTGACCCAGTACAACCATTTTGGAACTTGTGTCTCTTGGGGAAACTGCTAGGTACATATGACCTAGACTGGCCACTGTTGGAAACAGAATACTGGGCTTGATGGACTTTGGTCTGACCCAGTATGGCATATCTTATGTTCTTATGTTCTTAACAGGTGCATTACCTAGAGCAGAGTCTCCCAAATGCAGTCCTGGAGGGCCAAACACCATTCAGGTTCCATGCTGCCTCTAATAAAGATGCCTGTGCTGCATATCTATGCACCACCCCCATGGTATGCAGATGTATCTCATGCATATTCATGAGGGACAGCATGAAAACCCGAACAGTGTTTGGCACACCAGGACTGGAGTTGGGAACCTCTGCCGTAAAGCAGCAGCCAACAGGGGCAGACACACCTACACCCACAGGCTCCATTAGCCATTGCCTCCTGGAGAGGCAGGACATTGGACCCTGCGTGCATCTCCCAATACTAGCACTTGCATACCTTAGCAATGCCACCCTACACCTGGGTATACGGTACACAGCTATCCAACGTTTGCTATGATTACTGGCAGATAGCAATTCCTACGTTAAGCACAGTTTGCTGATTGAGCTCCATCATAACAACCTTTCTGATGTCTGTGGAGTATGCTTCAGGTCTGGTCTCTGACAGTGTTTACCACCCTGGGGAGTGACCCCCAACAGTATTGCGTACCATATCCATGACTGCACTGTGCCCAGGACTGGTGTGGTGGCCAGGGCTGCTAAGCTCCTCTATAGTAGCACAATGCTGGCATAGGTGTGGGAGTGTGTGTCTGTCTATCCAGTGTGTGGTGGCTGCAAACACCCTCCACAGCCCACACTGTCAGCAGTGTTGCCAGTATTGGCCTGCCAATGTGCATAATGAGGAGCAAGGTACCATGGGTATAGCCCGGACAGGGTGGCTTGGCCAGGATGCATCTGCACAGGGCACTGGCTGGGACATTGTAGTGCCCGGCCACCACCTACACAGACAGGGTGGCCTCAGCATGTCCTGCTGGGAGATCACTCTCACCCTGACTGTGCAGTGACCACAGCATGGCTAGGCACCCCCATAGTGCTATATTGTATTTCTCTTATGTGATATTTATGGGTTTCCTTTTGGGGCCCAATCACTGACTTATCTGCTTGTTGTATATGTTGACATCCCAGTTCTGGGTGCATGCATTTCCACCAAGAACATGCACTATGGTCTAGCTAGCAGACTGTTTGCAGCTGGTATGTGTCTTGATGGAGCGCCTTGCAGGGTGCAGTGGCTGAAGGCTTGCTGACGGAGAATATCAGATAGTGGTGGGGTGCAGCTTAGCGTATCCAGGCCTAATGTCTGTCTGCTATTGCGTTATGGATGTGTACAGAGCTGCTTTGACTGCCCTGTAGGTGTCTGTTCTATAGCAGGACTGGGGTTGATGGTCCCCTCTACTGCCACCATTGCAGGGAGGTAGAATGTGGATCTGTTGATGGGAGACCCTGTTTACCACCCTCAGCCCTGGAGAAGGAGGGTGGTGGTACATAATCCTCCTAGGGGTCCATAGGGGGCTATACCTGACTGAGACATACAGATATATCCAAGGTGTGTCTGCAGAAACTACCTATCTCACGATTAGCACTGCTGGGGACCTGCAGCATGGCCTATTTCTGCCATGGAAGGTGCTGTGGACCTGGTGCTGGGCGCCCCACCGTACACTCAGGGTGAGCACACTACCCACACAATGTGACGGTGTGTAGCTACTCTGTGCCAGTAACACACATGGTCAGTTCCCCCTACCAGGCCGAGGTGCTGTGGGGGTGCATACCCCATCTCGTGTTCATCTGTAGACAGCTTATTTGCATGTGCAGTGCATCGTGGGTACGTGTGGGCTAACCCTATCCTGGTGACCACAGCAGACTGTCTGTGTGGTGACGTGCAGTCCCTCTGCAGCCAGCCAGGGGCTTGCTAGCCTCTATAGAGCTGTAGCCCACTGGTTACTTCACTGCCTGTGGAGCCAGCGGTCATGGGTTTAAACCCAAAGTGGGGTTATTTGATAGGGCTGCCCAAAGCATTATCTCTTTTTAATGTACATTATTGCTGCCAGCAAAAATACCCTCAGTGTACTGTACCCATAAGGTGCCTCAGAGGGCGCTTTATAGGGCGCCCTATAGGGCACCTTATGGTTACCGTCCATATAAGGTGCACTATACGTTATCCTGTGAAGCAACTTATAGGGTGCCCTATAGGGGACATAATAGGGTGCCGTGGCAGACAGTGCACTTTATAATGTGCCCTATGGAGTGCCTTATAGGGTGCCTTATGCGGCACCTTCAGTTACGGCACGTGAGGGCGTGTTTGCTGGCAGCAAGTAATAAAATACAAATAACCTGCTGCAGGAAACAATATGTACATGTCAAAGCTGATTCCTCAGCCAGCCTTACATATTAGGCACACTGGGGATCAAACTCATGACCCCTGTATCAGTAGTCAGTGCCTTAACCATTGTGCTACACTGCTGTTCCTCCTTGCATGTCAGCACACCTACTTCAGATTTCCATGCGTTTAAATGCACAGTGCTGCCATCAAACACAGTGCTATGACCTTGCTGTGCCTCATAGGGCACCCTATATGGCGCCCTATAGGCCACCCTTTCAGCAACATTGTAGGGTGCTGTGGCGGACAGTGCACTTTAAAATGTGCCCTCTGGGGTACCTTATGAGGCGCCTTATGCAGCACCTTATGTTACAGTACTTTGAGGGTGTGTTTGCTGGCAGCACTAATTAAAATAAAAATAAAATGCCTCCTACAGCAATATTACCTATAACAGGTAATGCCTCAGCCAGCCTTCTTCATTAGGCACAGTGGGGGATTGAACCCATGACTCCTGCATCATTGGTCAGTGTCTTTTTTTTTTTTTTTTTTTTTATGAGTTTCAAATTTTACATCCAATGAAATACAGAAAAAGGAAAACAAGTGATATGAACATTAAGCACCACAAAGACTCTTAGGTCTAAAAAAGAAAAGAGAAATATTATTATTTATATTAACATACCACTTAACCAACCACATCAAGAAGAACCAACTAAGAGAAAGATACCGGAGTATAAACTATAAGGCTACTGCACCCAGCCTTACATGTTCCGAAGAACAAGAAAAAATGAAAAATCTATGATACTCAAGCCTGTAAAGAGACCAAAAATGATTCCAGCAAAGAAGGATCAAAATAAACATAATTAGAACCTTGTATTGTCACCATGCACTTACATGGAAACCGTAAGAGAAAAGTACCACCAGCAGCCAAAACTCGAGGTTTTAACTTAAGAAAGGTTTGTCTACGGCACTGCGTCTGTTTAGAGACATCCGGGAAAATAGATATCTTCTGACCATAAAAAAGAAAATCTTTTTTAGGAAAAAAGGCTTTCAAAATAGAAGATTTATCTGAGAAATAGACCAAAGAAACTAGCAAAGTGGCGCGAGTAGAGATGGGAGTCTAAGAATGTTCCAAAAAATTAGTAAGATCCATAGAGGCACCCTCCTCTTGCCGCGCCACTGCGGATTCCCCGGAAGTCTCTGAAACAGACAAGTAAAACAACCTATCAAACATTACAGTGTCGGCATTAGGGAGCGTCAAAACCTCTTTGCAATATTGTCTAAATAAATAAACAGATGTTAGTAAATGAGTCTTAGGAAAATTCAAAATCCGCAAATTTTTTGCTCGAGAAGCATTATCTAAAACTTCAAGTTGCTGATAAAACAACACTGTTTCCTTAGAAGATAACACATTTGCAGCCTGCAGAGAGGCCACCTGCGAATCAAGCTGATCAGCACGCTGAAACAGCTGATTAACAGAGGTCTCTATTTTTTGAAATTTACTGGAAACCTGCTGGGAAAAAACAGCAGTTTGATTCATAAATTGAGATATCATTACATTAGTAGCAGTAACCTGTTTCCAAATGTCTGCTAAAGTAACAGTTTCAGGATTTTCAATTTGAGGAAAACTAGGAACCTCAATGCCGGCAACCGTAGAGATAGGGACTAAAGAAAGTACCTCTGGTGAAGATACAGAAAAGGAAACAGGAAACTTGTCTTCCTCCCCCGAGGAAGAAGACGCTCCAGTTGAAGACAAAGACTTCACAGACGCTTGAGTAGAACCTGGGTTGGGTGTAGGAGTCCTTTCGATGGAACTCAGGGTAATGCCGGAACCAGGCGACGAAGAGTGTTGGGGAACAGAAGTAGATTGAGGAAGAATTACTACATGTTGATCCATAGGCCCAACGATAGCTGAAGGGGTAGAAGTAACTGCAGCAGATTGTTTGGCAGGCTGACCTCCCTGAAGCTTCTTACTCTTTCTTTTCGCGTGACCTCGCAGCATACCTGCGACAAGAAAACAATTCAAAGGCCCGAAGGCCCCGAATTGGCACCAAGGGGGCATCCCCCTTTGGTCACGCCCCCTTCGGGCACGCGACCGCGGGCCGCGACCGTGGCCGCGAAGCAGCCGGTGTAGAAATATGCTGCCGGGAACCGCCGGGGCAGATGGGAGGAGTCTGTAGCAGAGTGAGAATCAGCTGTGAGAGGGCCGGAGCTGTGTGCCAGTGTATTTCCACCTGATAGGCTGCTATAGACTCCTCCCATCTGCCCCGGCGGTTCCCGGCAGCATATTTCTACACCGGCTGCCTTGGGAGAGTGAGAATCAGCTGTGAGAGAGCCCGGAGCTGTGTGCCAGTGTATTTCCACCTGATAGGCTGCTACAGACTCCTCCCATCTGCCCCGGCGGTTCCCGGCAGCATATTTCTACACCGGCTGCCTTGGGAGAGTGAGAATCACCTGTGAGAGAGCCCGGAGCTGTGTGCCAGTGTATTGGTCAGTGTCTTAACCATTGTGCTACACTGCTGCTCCTCCTTGCATGTCAGTGCACCTACTTATGATTTTCATTCGTTAAACTGCACAGTGCTGCCATCAAAAACAGTGCTGTGACCTTGCGGTGTCTCATACGGCACCCTATAAAGCGCCCTATAAGCAACATTCTAGGGTGCCTTGGCGGACAGTGCACTTTAAAATGTGTCCTCTGGGGTACCTTATGGAGCGCCTTATGTTACAGTGCTTTCAGAGTGCGTTTGCTAGTAGCAGTAATTAAAATAAAATTAATATGCCTCAGACTGCAATATTACCTATAACAGGTAATGCCTCAGCCAGCCTTCTTCATTGGGCACAGTGGGGGATTGAACCCATGATCCCTGCACCATCGGTCAGGGTCTTAACTATTGTACTGTGGCTCTGTTCCTGTGCTTGCACATCAGCGCGCCACTTATGCTTCCCGTGCAAGTTTCTCATGCGCTAATGTGCACGGCGCACATGAACGCAGAGCGCACATTAGCGCATGATTAATCCCGGTTTGCTTTTTTCAGACTGAAACGCCCACTCCTTATATGGCATCCCGCACACTAGCGCGGCGCGCACCTAACGGGGTTTTAGTAAACATACCCCTAAGAGCTTTCCCTATATGCCTAAGTTAGCTGCTATAAGCATTGAGTCTACTAAGGGAAGAATTAGCTGCAATTAAACGCACCTCCTCTAGGATGCAAACTGAACAAAATCCACCACCACTCTCACAAAGAATCAAACAGCCCAGGAACAAATGGATCACAGTCGGCTCTGGTAGGTTGTGACCTGTAATACAGAGACATCCTATACATCAAGCGATATCCCTGCATAATGCCTTCTCTGTCGTGGATAATGAGGGTTCCCAATCCGTGGAAACTGAAGTGACCTTAAATGAAAGACTTAATGCCAGATCTACTGATAATAGAAACATAGAAACATAGAAATATGACGACAGAAAAAGACCACATGGCCTATCTAGTCTGTCCTTCCATAACAACTACAACTTTTTGCCTTTAGAGATCCTCTGTGTTGGTCCCATGCTTTCTTGAATTCAGTTACTGTCCTCATCTCTACCACCTCCACTGGGAGACTATTCCACGGATCCACTACTCTTTCCGTAAAGAAATATTTCCGCATATCACTCCTGAATCTATCTCCCTTCACCCTCATCCCATGTCCCCTCATAGCAGAATGTACCAAATAGGAAGAAAACAAATCACAAAACAGAAAACTACTACTACTTGGAGATTCCATCATCGGAGGCACCAACTTGGGAACACAGTTCAAAGGAGAGAGGATGGTCAAATGCCTCCCAGGCTCTTCACCCAGCAGGAATACAAACCAAATTTTTGGTATGGTTAGTGCAGAAAGTGTGCACTCCAAAACTGATATTGTCATCCACTTGGATATAAATGACCTGGGTAGAAACAGTGCCTCTGCAGTTCAAGGGGCTTCCATACTCTGGGAGAGAAACCCAACCCCATTGCTAACACTATAGCATTCTCAGAAGTTCTACCTGTTCATGGTAAGGGGCAGAAAGGCTTCATTGCATAAACAACTTTAATATATGACTCCAAACCTGGTGCAAACAAGAAGGATTTGGATATATAGGCGATTGTGGAAACAGATGGATCAACAAGAGACTATACTGTGCTGATGGAGTACATCGTTCTGTCACAGGGAAAAGGTTTCTAAGTGAAAAGTTCAGGCAGTATGTGGACAGGCATTTAAACTAGGGATTGGGGGTGATGGATGGAGGACAAGTTCAGTACGTCACTCCCAGCAAAAGCAAAACAACATTGGAAATAGCCACACTTTTGAACCACACATCAATGGCAAATGGAAAGGGGCATGTTGAACAAAATCCATGTAAAATGCAGGCAAGTCAATCAACAAATGCTGGAAAGCAATGAGCACAAAAGCTCAAAGCCTAGCCAACAAAGTTCCTGATCTGGAAGCCCTAATGGTGGAAATGGACTTGGACATTGTGGCCATTACTGAAACATGGTTTAACGAGTTGCATGAATGGGATATAGCCATAGCTGGCTATAATCTATTTAGAAGAGACAGAGAGGGTAGAAAAGGAGAAGTAGCCCTATATGTCAAAAACAATATTAAAACTGCTGAAATACAGGGGACATGGGGAAAGGAAGAAGCACTGTGGATTGTGTTGCAAAATGAGTCTTTTTTAAAATGGCCATTTACACATGGATGCAATTTACACATGCATATTGCCTGATTATCCATGTGTAAATCTTGAATAGAGCTTCTAAAATTACCCCTATATCTTTTGAATCTTTTGCATTTCAGCAAAGCAATTCTTTTATTGAAGTAGCAATCACTTTCCTTCAGAATACCTTCAGAGAAAATGGTGCTTTTCTGCTATACCATCCTTTCTTTCCTATCCAGCTACTGACATCATCACGCATGGGATTTCAAATAGGCTGCTTGAGAAAAAGATTTGACATGATTTGAAAAATGCCTCATGCTTCTGTCTTCTTCACTTCCCAGAGTGGCTGTATGTGTCTAGCCCTCTGGACTGTCCTTTGCTAACAAAAATCAATGACATGAATGTGGATTCATAAAATCCTGCCCTCCTATCCATTTGCTTAGTTTAAAGTGGTTTACCATTTTATGAAAAGGAATGTACATCCTTAATCTTTATTGTACCAAATTAATATCCCAAAACCTCTTATTTGTTTTGTCTAGGTGTCTTCATTGGTCCGTGGTCTCTATGGAGCAGGGGCTGACTTATTGTGCATCTGATCAGTGATGTATAAGCCTAATACTATCATAGAAATGATCAGGAATATTTATTCAAAGATTTATAGTTTATGGCATATTATTGGTTATGTATGATCATTAATATCCATTAAGCAATAGATTGTGCAAATAATTCAAATAAGCCAACTTTTAAAGGGATAATGATTTGCAACCTATGGGTGATTGTGCTAATTAGCAGCATATCCATCATACCATGAAAATACAGAGAAACATATTTTGTTTCATATTTCTTAATAACCTGTAATTAAAGCATTGTAATTTTTATTATCTTCACAGTGCAGTATAAGCCACTGTAACACTGATGTAATTAAAAACATATGTATTAAAAACAATTCTGACATATAATAATCTTACAATAGCTATTTCTTTTCTTAAAATAAACAATATAGATATATGAAGAGAGAGGGAAACAATACTGAAGTCCTTATTTTCAAAAGTGTTTCATTGTGGACAGAGAATAGAAAAATTCTTTATTATTCAATTCACCTTAAAACAGAACGTAAAAATATTTATGAAAGAAATTGCTTTTATTGGCTGGCTCAGCTTCTGATGGGGCATGCTAACTAAAGTGTGCATCGTTAGCGCACACCCCACCCCAAAATTTAGCACCAAGGGCCATGCAAACTTTTGGGGGCATGTCCGTATGTCCCCCTGCTGTTAGCATATTGGAGCTTCGCCATGCTAAAAACCACATGGGTGCATTTATCACCATCCCTTGAAGAGTTGATAAGTACACTTGTGGTTAGCGTACACCAGTTAGGCCTGCACTGTGATCTGTCGTCAATGTCCATGTTCCACCTCTAACCCACCCAGTCCCTGTCTCATTGCATGCTATCTGGTTAGTGTGGGATTCTAACTGTAGCTCCCCATGCTAACAGTTAGCATGGAGAACTTAGTTATGGTAAATCCAGTGCTAATGGTTAGCAGAGTTTCTTAAACATGCCCTGATGACTTATTCATCAATATTTAACAAGCTGGAAAGTGCACACTGGTGGGGTAATGTAATAAAAGGTCATTAATGTGTAATGTAAAAACAAATTGTCAATTTTGTGCCTATTTTATAAAGGCATCAGGTACATACTCTATGTGCCTTTTAAAGTAGACTCAAACAATAATCCCCCTATAGCACACAGATTCTCATGGAGAAAATGTAAATGTTTATTTATTTAACAGTTTTTATGTACCACCTTTATCCAAGGCAGTTTGCATCAAACAACATAACATAATGTGTGCTTGGACTCCATGTGTGTACATGAGTATTTTATAAAACATGCAGGTGCAACATAGCTCCACCTAAAAGGCATTGCTGGAAACTCATACAAGCAACTCACAGAAAGGTCCTGTCAATCACAGGTGATCCTTCTCCAGGATTTTCGCTAGTGAAAACAGAGCAGAAGTATTTGTTTAGCATTTTCGCATTTTCAATGTCACTTTCCATGAATCCGTTCCTAGCACTTCTGAGTCCTGCAATTCCACCTCTGATTTACCTCCTCCCCGAATATACCTGAAAAATGTTTTCTCCAGGACCAAGCAGGAAGTCAGTCCTCACATATGGGTGTCATCGGCGCCGATGAAGCCCCAGCGGAGCATTTCCCCAGCTTTCTATGAAAGCCTTTGGGAATGCAGGCACGCATACGCGGTTCCCTTCCCGCCTAAAGGTGCCAATCTTACCTCAGCCTCTTTTTTTCCGTGAAGCCCACCGGACGTGTGTCCAGTTTTCCCAGTTAAAATTTGATTTTTCAGCGATTTTTGCTATTTTTTTCTCCCGGTTCGACACCGGTTCCCCTCCCGCCAGGTTCAGTACACCGGTATCGAGCCCGATTCTTCTTTTTCGGTTTTTGTCCTTCGTGGCTGGCGTTCGCGCCCTTTTTCCCTTTTTTCCCTAGAAGGCCAGTCCTTTGACCTCGCGGGGACTCTTTTTTCCCCGATGGCTTCCAGCGGTTTTAAGAAGTGTGATCGGTGTAAGAAACTAATGTCTCTCACCGACACACACGACTGCTGCCTTAGGTGCCTCGGCCCCGACCACGATCCTAAGTCGTGCGGGGCCTGTGGAAAGATATCTTCCAAGGCACTACGAAGTCACCAGCAGCAAAAGGAAAGGCTTTTCTCGGACTCAGCCTCCGGCCGGGCCCGGACCTCGTCTGAGGCCTCGACATCTCGGGATTCCGATCCCGAGCGCCGTCGAAGCTCCTCGGACAGGGGGTCTCCCAACCGGGAATGCAAGAGGAAGAAACGGCTCACGAGGGCATCATCGGAAGAGGTCCCTGGCTCCTCGAGGGCCAGGTCTAAGACCCCCGACCGTTGCCCCGGGCCCGTGGAACCGGAGAAGCCTGCCAAAGTTCCTCGTGTGGAGCCGGAGTCTGCTGGACACGTAAGCCCCGTAGTCCTCGTGGACTCTCCTCCCAGGGAGCCGACGTCGGGCCCGGCGCCGCCGGGGCCTGAGTCGGTGGCTGCTGCGTCTCCCGAGCTGGGTCTCAGGATGACAGCCTTGGAGAGCAGATTGTCTGCCTTCATGGAGCAGCAGCGGGCACTGATGGCCAGCCTGTCTGGTGCATCTGTCCCGACCACGGGGACATCGATGTCGAAGTCGACCCCGGAGACCGAGATGATACTCGAGTCCATCGTGGCTCAGAGTCGACCTCGGTCGCGGTCTCCCTCGACCTCCCGTTTGGGACCGAGGGTGTAGGGGCGGGTGCTCCAGGGCCCCGCGGGGTCGGACCCCGACTCTTCCTCGGACGAGTCAGCTTGGGAGATGGAGGACGAGGAGTCTCCTGATACCTTTAAGACTCGGTGCGTCCCTTCGGACTCACGCAGTCTGAGCCCCGGAGTAGGTCCCCCCCGGAGGACACCCGGTTCTCAGAGTTCGTCTGGGATACAGCCACTGCCTTGGCTATTCCGGCGGACCCCGAGGAAGAGCCTCGAGCTGAAGAGCTCGAGGCGCTACAGTATGACTCTCCTCTGAAGGAGGCCTTTACTGTCCTGGTTCCTCCGATGCTGGAACGGCTCCTCTTCCGTATGTGGGAGGCACCGGCCTTGGCACCGGTTCTTAGCAAGCGAGTCAATTCGATCTATCGACTCCGGAAGAGCCCTGGTTTTCAGAAGGCACAGCTACCACACCATTCCATGGTTGTGGAATCGGCCATGCATCGTCTGAAGAGCCAGAAGATGCACTCCGCTGTGCCTCCTGGCAGGGAGGCCTGAAACCTTGATGGCGTCGGTAGAAAGTGCTTCCAGGGCTCGATGCTTGCTTGCCGTGTCCAGTCCTACCAGCTGTACATGGGCATGTACTTGCGGGATCTGGCCAAGTAGTTGGCCGGGTTCTCTGCTGGTCTCTCCGGGGAACCCTTGCAGAGATTTAAGTCCTTGTCCTCGGGGATTCGGGACTGCTCGAAGTTCATGTCCCGCACCACCTATGATGGCTTCGAGGCTTCGGCCCGAGTCGCGGCAGCCGGCATCGCGGCTCAACGCCAGGCATGGCTGCAGTCATCGGACCTCGAGCCATGGGTTCAGGACAAGTTGGTCGATGTCCCTTGCCAAGGTGAAAACCTTTTTGGCAAGCCCATGACCGAGAAGGCCGCTCAGCTTGAGACCGAGCACCTCATACAGACAAGGCTGTCGAGGAAGACCTCTGCCCCTTCTCATAAAAAGAAGGGCTCGGGTAAAAAGCCCTTTTACCCGAGGAAGGGCACTGCCTACAAACAGTACCCACAATATCAGGCTGCCCAAGCTGCCCCCCAGGGTCAGCAAGCCAAGGGCCAGGATAATGGGCCCCATAGGCAGAGGACCCCCAAGCTTCAGGCCCCTGCTACCACTCAGCAGGGTGGGGGCTTTTGACTCCTTGAGCGTAGCCTCTCCTCCACTGCTCTCCCAACCCTGCACAGGAGGTCGTCTCGCCCTCTTTGCCCACCAGTGGCCCCTTATCACCGGGGACAGTTGGGTGCTGGAGATAGTCCACAAGGGCTATGCCCTCCATTTTCACCAACTGCCTCCTCCATACTTTCCAGGGGAGCCTCCCAGGCCTCCTCTGCACACAGACCTTCTCCTTCAGGAGCTTCAGGGTCTGTTGGTGGACAGGGCGGTGGAGCCTGTGCCTCCCCACTTGCAAGGTCACGGATTCTACTCCAGGTATTTCCTGGTGCCCAAAAGAACCGGTGGCCTTCGACCCATTCTGGACCTCAGGAACCTCAACAAGTTCCTAGTGAAGGAAAAGTTCAAGATGCTTACTCTTGGAACCCTTCTGCCCTACCTCTAGCAGGGAGAGTGGCTATGCTCCTTAGATCTAAAGGATGCGTACACTCACATCCTCATTCATCCAGACCACAGAAAGTACCTCAGGTTCATTGTGGGAGGAAACCATTATCAGTACAGAGTGCTGCCTTTCGGCCTCACCTCCGCCCCCAGAGTCTTCACAAAGTGCCTAGCAGTGGTGGCAGCCTACCTGAGAAATCAGGGAATCTTTGTCTTCCCCTATCTAGATGACTGGCTCATCAGGGGTCAGACATGTCAGGAGGACAATCAAGACACCCTCAGGACTATTGCTCTTCTACAACGCCTGGGTTTTGTCATAAACTTCGCAAAGTCCATTTTGCTCCCCTCCCAGAACTTGGAGTTCATAGGGGCAAGGTTGGACTCTCTCCTGGCAAAGGCATTCTTGCCAGAAGACAGAGCCCAAAGGTTGATGTCCTTGGCAAATCAGTTTCTCTGCAGGTCCCTGGTCTCCGCCAGACTCTGCCTGAGGCTTCTAGGCCACATGGCTTCGACAGTGCATGTGACCCCCAATGCCAGGCTCCATATGAGGTCTGCACAGTGGTGTCTTCGGGCTCAGTGGTCACAGGCCACAGGCAGCCTCAGCGACAGAATAAGGGTGTCCAGACCTTTTCTGCACTCCCTCAACTGGTGGCTGCACCCACCCAATCTACTGAAAGGGGTGCCTTTTCAGATTCCAGGGTACACAGTAGTGCTAACAACAGATGCCTCCCTGCAAGGCTGGGGAGCTCATTGTCTGGGCAAGTGCACCCAGGGCCTCTGGTCTCCCTGGGAAGCTGCACAGCAGATCAATCTCCTCAAACTCAGAGCTATTCGATTAGCACACAAAGCTTTCACTCCTTCCCTGGCTCACCAGTCTGTCCTGAATCAGACAGACAACCAAGTTGCCATGTTTTATGTGAACAAACAGGGCGGGACTGGGTCCAGGATCCTTTGTTGGGAGGCTCAGGACCTTTGTTCTTTTGCCCTAAAGCACAACATGCTCCTCAATGCTGTGTACCTTCCAGGCCAGGACAACTACCTGGCAGACAGATTAATCAGAATACTGCAGCCCCACGAGTGGCAGCTGCATCCTTCAGTGGTTCAGAAGATCTTCCTGAAATGGGGTCTCCCTTTGATAGATCTCTTTGCCAGCCCAACGAACAAGCAACTGCCAAAGGTCTGCTCCAGGCAACCGCATCCTCTGCGGATAGCAGCGGATGCTTTTCTGATATCCTGATCTCAGGGCCTCCTCTATGCGTTTCCTCCCATGCCCTTGGTGGCCCGAACTCTCTTCAAGATTCTTCAGGACAAGGCCTCAGTCCTGCTGGTGGCTCCCAGGTGGCCGAGACAGCCTTGGTTTCCTCTTCTACTTCAACTGGCAGTGGATCCTCCACTACATCTGGGGTTGCAACCCGACCTTCTCTCACAGGAGCAGGGTTCCCTTCTGCACCCCAATCTCAAAGCTCTCAATTTGATGGCCTGGAGGCTGCAAGGGTAGTCTTGGCTCCCTGGGGCCCGCCTCAGGAGGTTGAGGAGGTTGTCCTAGCCTCTAGGAAACAGTCCACTAGGAAAACCTATGCTCTCAAATGGAAGAGGTTTTCTGTGTGGTGTCAGCTACGTACAGAAGATCCTTTCTCCTGTACTGTGCCAGTAGTCCTTCAGTACTTACTGCACTTGTCAAATCAAGGTCTTAAATCCAATTCTGTTCGGGTCCACCTCTCAGCTCTAGCAGCTCACCACTCTCTGGTAGAGGGACATTCTCTGTCTGGTCACCCCTTGGTGTCTCGCTTTCTTAGGGGCTTGCTTTTGCTCAAGCCTCCTATCTGTCCTCCTGCCCCTGAGTGTGAGCTGAATGTGGTCTTGCAGCAACTGACTCGCCCACCTTTTGAGCCGATGGCTACTTGTCCACTACGCTTCCTCTCCTGGAAGACACTCTTCCTGATAGCTCTTACCTCGGCTAGGCGAGTAAGTGAGCTTCACGCCCTGGTCTGTGATAGGCCTTACAGCAGGATTTATAGGAACAGGGTAGTCCTTAGGACTCATCCAAAGTTCCTCCCTAAAGTTGTCTCCTCTTTCCACCTCAACCAGGAGGTGGTTCTTCCAACATTCTTCCCTAGGCCTCATGCAAGCCAGGCTGAAGCAGTCCTGCATACCCTGGACTGTAGGAGGGCCTTATCCTTCTACCTTGACCATACGCAGGGGCACAGAAGGGCTACCCAGCTCTTCGTCTCCTTTGACCCCAATAAGTTGGGGTTGCTGTGTCCAAGCGTACCTTGTCCATCTGGGTGGCTGACTGTATCACCTGGGCTTACAAGGCGGCTGACCTTCCTTTGCAGGGTAGGGTTACGGCCCACCGAGTCAGGGCAATGGCTGCCTCAGTGGCTCATCTCCGCTCTGTGCTCTTGGTAGACATCTGCAGGGCTGCAACTTTGCGGCCCATTACTGCCTGGAGAGGGAGTCCCGTAGGGACAGTGCTTTTGGCCAAGCAGTACTCCGGAATCTCTTTGAGGTTTAGGCAACTCCTGCCCTCCTGCCCTCTTTTGGGCTACCGGTGGTGGTTGTGTCCTTGAAAAGCCTTTCTTTGCTGCTGAGACTAGAGGGAGTTCTCTTGTTCAGCCTGGGTTCCTCGGTAGCCCAGAGCTGGGGAGTCACCCATATGTGAGGTCTGACTTCCTGCTTGGTCCTTTTGCCCCTACCCAAACGAAAAAATGTTCATGCCGCCGAATGTTGCATGCTCTACCCCACTTTTGGTGCCTTAGTTTCTTAATGTCACTCTAGATGTGACTAGCCGGTATGATTAGCCACCCTGTCACTCTCTTGTTTCCACTGGGCTGCTAAGATCATTATGGAAAGAGTTCTGTTGGAGCAATTATTATAATTGTTCTGTTTAATTATCAAATTCTTGGTCAGGGGAGGCTAGAGGGGCTGAACGTTAATTGAAAGGGCCACAGAGCTGAAGATTCACCTAGATTTACTATTACCCTGCCACTGACCAGACTTAAAGGGCTAATGCCAAAAAATTCTGGATACTGTAAGAATCTTCTGTGCTCATATCAGTACTGGAATAGACTGCAGATAGGTATGATATCTCAAACAGAATCAGCCATGTTGTCCATAGCCAAATGGTATTGTTAATGAAATTGCCCCAGTTAAATGTAAGAGAAGGTCAATTCATAAACAGAAAGTTCTATGGTATTCTGTGGAACTGGTAGCAAGAAGGGAGTGTAGAGCCCTGGAACTTAAATGGAGAAAATCGCATGATAATCTAGATAAACATACATGTAAAGTTAAATATAAACTATATAAGGCAATATTTCACCAGGCAAGAAAGCAATACTATGAGAAAGAGGTCTCATTGCCACTATTGTAATCTAGAACACTATTCTGAGTGACCACATCCCTATTAAGGAATAAAGTTAAATTAAAGCTCGATCCATCCTTGAAAGCCCAACATTTTGCAGATTTTTTTTGCAACAAAAAATTAGCAATTTACATACTAATTTAATCATAAATGGTGTATGTTTTGATGACTTTCTTATAATAATCTCACAGGAAAATCAAGCTGGTCCTTTTCCTGTAAATCGCTCATGGTCAGAATTTTTTCCACCAACAGCAAAGGAAGTAAGCAACCTTTTTTAAAGTATTCTAAGAAATACTCGTTGGCAGACCCTTGACCAAATAAATCCTACTAGGCTGAACCTCCTGATTTCCATGCCTGTTTGTTCAGAGTTAGTACAGAATTATTGTTACAGGGTATTAATCCTCGAGAACTGGGGGATATTATTTTTACCCTTATTCCTAAGGATAAAAAAGTCAGTTTAGCAGATGTAGCAAACTTTCGTCCTATCGTGAATATTCCATTGATGGTTAAAGTATTGGAAGCCATAGTAGCTGGACAGATAGACCAATACTTAGACAAGTTTGATTGCCTGGATAATTCACAATTTGGTTTCAGGAAGGCACATAACACTGAGTTGCTTTTAGGGACTCTTACTTCAGACACACAGTAAAAACTGCTCTGTCTGAAGGCCATATAGCCGTTTTTATTACAGAGTGATCTCACCACAGCCTTTGATTTGGCCAACCATGACATTCTGTTGGCCATTTTGGATCATCTTGGTATTTCAGGGTTAGTGTATTTTTTGGGTTTTTAAAGAAAAGGTCATATCAGGTCAGGATTGGAGTGGATTGCTTGGGAGGATGGAGCGCCTGTTGTGGTGTCCCACAGGGCTCCCCACTCTCCCCAGCACTCTTTAATGTTCTCATGATAACATTAGATTGGCTTCTTCCTCAAAACAGTCCTAAGTTATATACTTACGCAGATGATATTTTTTTTCTGCTAACATTCACATCACCGTCAAGTATCTTTGATTCAAAAATCAGTAATACCGTACAGTTATAGTACTTGAGAGGTGGGCAAGGACTTTGCGATTACAGTTAAACACATCTAAAACAAAGGCTCTTTGCTTTAATGAAGTTAAACCACTATCTAGTTCTTTAGTTGAGGCATTAAAATGATTAAATCTATTCTTTGATCCAGTACTCCGTGTTCTCGGAATTTTACTGAATAAAAATTTATCATTCAAGGCTCATGTTAGCTCTGATGTGGCAAGGTCCTTTTTCAGATTACATCAATTACGTAGAATCAAACCTTTTCTTTCTGTAATTCATGTTCAGCTTTTAGTTGAAAGTACCACTCTTGCTTACCTGGACTATGGAAATCTTTTATTTTTGAACGATTCACCGAGGCAGATGAAACATCTGCAGCTCCATCAAATACTGTGGCTCGACTTATTTATGGTGTATCTAGATACACCCTGTGACCCCATTGTTTTATGAATTACATTGTTTTAGAATTGTGAATCAGGCTAAATTTAAATTTTGCATGATTATTTACCAATTTGTTAATGACTATGTGCCTGACTTTGACCCCAAATTTAGCAACTAATTCTAAATGTTTATAGGTTTCTAATGTTATTTTGCTTCCTTCATGTAAAGATATTAGATTAAAATCCAGATTTAAACAGACAATTCCATATATGGTAACAGAACTATGGCCACAGTTACCAAAAGGGATTAAATTGACTCTGTCTTTCTTTCGCTTTTCTAAGAGTCTAAAATCTTGGTTGTTCAATAACTAACAAACTTTAGTCATGACATTTTTCATGCTTTTTGTTTTAACCACACTGAGTGTGGTGATATATAAGCATGTATGAGATTAGATTAAATAAACTAAGCATTCTCAAAATGGCCACTGGGAAGCGATATGCAACTCTAGAAAACATGTTTCCAGTATATTCTGTTCATACCAACTATGCCATCAGCTTACACTGTCTGCTTTGGACCTTTCTTGGTTCCTTGGGTCTTCATTCCACTATTGCTGGCGTTGCTTTACTCTTTCTTCCCTCCATGGTAAAAAGAGGAAATGATTGCTCTACACTCTAGCTCTCAATTACTAGGTGTTCTCAAGATAACATTTCCTCCTCATGGAACAAATTTTGTGTAGGGCTGGCCTGTCCATTGTGCGAGAATGTTGTTCGCACAGGGCCCGATACTTCAGGGGGCCCTGCACCAACAACATTTGGCACCGGCGGTGTTGGTGACGGCAGCAGCAGCAGCAGCAGCAGCAGGGTCAGCCTTAAAGTGCAACCTGGCAGGCCCCAGCTCACCTCTGACAGCGCCGAAGTGAAGAACACTGTTTTTCTTCACTTCGGCAGCTGTGTTGTATTATAGGCTGCTGGCGTGCCAGATCAAAAGGAACTTCCTGTTTTCCGACACTCTGCGCACCAGCAGCCTATAGTGCAACACAGCTGCCGAAGTGAAGAAAAATGGTGCTCTTCACTTGGGCCTGCCAGTAGCTCTCTAAAGGCAGTCGGACAGCTGCGTGGCTCTTCAGGGAGAGGGGGCTAGAACTGGAAATAGTTGATGGGGGGTTAGGACTGGAAATGGGCTGAGGAAGGGCTTGGACTGAAAATGGGCTGATGGCGAGCCTAGGACTGGAAATGGGCTGAGTGTGTGTGTGTGTGGGGGGGGGGGGGGATGAGAGCTGATGGAGGGGCTAGGATAAGACTGGAAATAGCTTATGGGGTTGTTAGGACTGGAAATGAGTTGATGTGGGGGGCTAGGACTGGAAATGAGCTGATCGGGAGGGGGCTTACAATCGAAATGGAATGATGGGGAGCTAGGATAGAACTGGAAATAGCTGATAGGCGAGCTAAGACTGGAAATGGGCTGATGTAATGATCAAAAAGTCGACTGATGGAACCCTGAACCATAGTGTATACAGGAAGCCCACCCATACTAGCCGTTGTGTACATGCAGAGTCTCACCACCATCCATCCATGAAAAGAGGCATCCTGCACACACTATTAAACAGGGCACTAAGAGTCTGCAACCCGGAGAGTCTCTAGGAAGAAAGGAACACTCTCTGGGGCATATTCTCAGCCAATGGCTACAGCAAAATGGTCATCTCTCAAGCCATAAAATGTTTGGACAAAGCATTCCACAAGAATAGCAACCACCAACAGTCATTGGATGACAGCTCAATGACAGAACAAATCTTCCTGGTGCTCCCTTATGTCCAAGGAGTAACAGACCAGATAGGTAAACTGCTTAAAAAGAATAACACCAGAAGAGCATGTGGAGTCACATTTCTAATATGTGCATCCAGGCCCCTGTGCGCCTGATCGGAATTGGGACGCACAGAGGCAGACATGATTCCGATCCTTTGGGGCTAGATGTGCTCTGTGGGATCAGAATCAGGTCTGGGTGTATACGTGCAGGCCGGGATCTAATTCTGATTGGCCTGCATGTACAGACCCCTGCCTGGCTAACTCAGTCAGGCTCCGGAATGGAGCCACGGTGCCATGGCATCCCGTTGCCATGGCACTGTGGCTCCATTCAGAAGCCACGATCCCCGGCTGTTGACCACTATCTCCTTTCCCTGCAGCCTGACCCCCGATCTGGCCTTCCATGGCCAGGGTCGGGCTGCGGGAAACCCCCTGCACCCCCTCACCTTTCCACCGCTGCCCGGGCCTGCCATCCCCCATCCAGTCTGCCAACCCTGGATGTACAGGGCCAACCTCCGTATCAGCCCTGTACGTCCGGAGTTGCGGACCGCCCATGCCCCGCCCTCGATCCGCTTCCGGAACGCCCCCTCGCACCCCCGACTAAGCCTTCCCGTACAAACTCCTTGTTACAAAAGAACGTCCATCCTCACTATTCGCATTACAGAATAGACCCCATAGTGTACTTCACGAGCTGGCATCCTCACTCACGCATGTTCCAAACTGCTGGAGTGTATGAAATCCTATGCAACTGCTGTTAATCACATATAGGCGAAACAAGTCAAACCACAGAAGAAAGGCTACAAGAGCATAAAAAGCATTATAAACTCAATATCACAGAGAAATCTGCTGTAGCCCTCTACATGATGGAAACTGGTCATACAATCGGATTTGATGACACAAGAATTCTGAAAAAAAAAGAACATTGGGGGCCAAGAAGGATCAAAGAGGTAGTAGAGATAGCAAGACTCCCACAAAATCCCTATGGGAACAAAAGATTCAATATAAATAAAGCATGACAACCCCTCTTTCACAGAAGGTTTAGTGCTACAGGGACTGGTGCCAAAGACCAATGATGTTTTCCAACTTCCAGAATCTGAAATAGTCACAACAAATTTTCCTGCTAAAATTCAAAATTCCCTGCCTCCAGAATTCTAAATTGAAATTTTCCTGCCTTTTTCTCTAATGAGCTTTCCTGGAAAACTTCAAAGATCATAATATTAGCTGTGTAAGCCTAAGAGAACCTTTTAAAATCCAGCTGTATTAATAGCTTATCTACATCCTCTTGCAATGAATTCCATAGCTTAATTATATATGAGTGAGAAAATATTTTCTCCAATTAGTTTTAAATATACACTTTGTACCTTCATTGCATGTCTCCTAGTCTTTATGTATTTTGAAGAAATAAACAGCCAGTTCACATTTACTCATTATACTCCTCTCATTATTTTTTACACCTCTATCATATCTCCCCCTCAGTCGCCTTTTCTCCATGCAGAAGAACTCTGTTTTTAAAGCCTTTCTTCATGGGGGTATTCTTCCATGTCCTTTATCATTTTGGTTGCCTTTCTCTGTTGTTGTTGTTAAGTGCTGTCAAGTTGATGTCGACTCATGGCAACCCTGTGTTCGTTGTTCAGTCAGGTGGCCAATTGTTGATATATTGGCATCCATAGCCGCTGTTATTGTATTGATCCATTGCTTTGTCGGTCTTCCTCTTTTGCATTGACCTTCAACCTTGCCAAGCATGTTGTCTTTCTCTAATGATCTCTCTCATCACATGATGTATCCACAGTATGAAAGTTGAAGCCTTGTCATTTGAGCTTCTAAGGAAAGCTTTGGTTTGATCTCCTCCAGTGCTCATATCTACAATAATGTATCGCGTTTCTAGCTCTTTCCTGAATCCTGCTTGCAGTTTGGGCAGTTCTTGTTACACGTGTGGTTTTAGTCTCCACTGAATGATTTTGACTAGAATCTTGCTGGCATGTGGGATTAGAGCAATTATACAATAATTTCTACACTCAGTTGGATCATCTTTCTTCAATATTTGTATGAACACAGATCTTTTTATAGTTAGTCAGCCATGAGGTTGTCTTCCAAATTTTCTGGCAGAGCCTTTTAAATATTATAACAACTGCATCTGATTACTGTAGTTCTTCAATGAGAATGCCATCAATGGCTGGTGCTTTGTTCTTTGATAATGCTTTTATGCTGCTTTGATTTCTTCTTTCATAACCAACAGTTTCTGATCATAAGGTCCAAGTTGAAACAGCCATTGATCCACTTATTCTTTATTATATAATGACTGTATATTTTTTCCACCTTTTCTTGATCTTCACAGCATCATTTAATGTGAATCTTTGAGAATCTTTTAGCACTCCAATTCGAGACTGGAATTTTCTCTTTAATTCGCATAGCTTTAGGAAAGCCAATCTTTTTCTTCCTCTAATAGTTTATATTTCTTTGCATGCATCATTGTAGTATTTATCTTTGTCTCATTTTGTTGCACATTGGACATTCCAAGATTACCTCTCTTTCTCCTCTGGCTTTAGCTCCTCTGTATTTCTGAGCACATTTCAGAGTTTCTTTGACTGTTTTTGGTTTTTCGCCTTTTGCAGAGACTCCTCACTTTCTTCCTGCATAACTTTCTTGATGTCATCCTCTAGCTCTTCTGGTGCTCTGACATTTATATCCAAAGCAGTGAATTGATTTTGAAGACAGTCTTTATATTCTGGTCTCTCTACCTTTTCTAATTCCACTATCTCTTTTTTTAGATGTCTTGACCAGAATTGTATGCAATATACAGGGTCAGATCGTACTATGAAGTAATAAGGAGGCATTATGTTATCCTTCGTTTTATTCTCCATTCCTTTCCTTATACTTTCTAGCATTTCATTAGGTTTCTTGGCTGCCACTACACACCGAACAGAGGGCTACGATAACACCTAGATCCTTTTCTTGGCGGCTCCTAATATCGAACCTTACATTGTGTAGCTATAGTTTGGGTTGTTTTTCCCTAAATGCATAACTTGATACCTGCCTATTAAATTTCACCTGCCATTTAGATGCCCAGTCTCCCAGTTTCTCAAGGTCCTCTTGCAATTTTTCACAGTCCTCATGTGATTTAATAACTGAATAGCATTGTGCCTGCAAATCTGATCACCTCACTCATTGTTCCCATTTCCAGGTCATTTATAAATATGTTAAAAAAGTAGTAGGACCAGCACAGATTCCTGGGGCACTCCACTATTTACCTTTATCCATTGAGAAACTTGATCATTTAGCCCTCCTCTCTGTTTTCTTTCTTTTAACCAAAACCAAACTAGGGCACTGCCTCCTATCCCATGACTTTTTAATTTCTGCAAAAGTCTCTTATGAGAGAAAATTTGCCTGGAAACCAGCAGCTCCTTATAAAAGTCTCTAATTACATATACAGGCTCTCCTGGCCTAATCTGCAGCAGCCTTAACATATAACAGGTTACATTAGTTATTATGCGAGAGCTTAGGTCTCACAAACATCCAGAAGCTATTTCACCTGGAGTTCTTCTTTATTATACCCCAACAAAGGTCCTTAGAATATTATGGAATATCTGATTCATTTGAAGAAGGACTACATAGATTTACTGTACTCTTACCATTAACCTATGAAGTAAATGAAAATATTATTCAGCTACTGTGCCATCCATCTAGTACCTTAGTGTTATGTTCAACTGGGTGATTGTACGGGAAAAGTTGTTTTGCACCTGCATATGTAAACAGTGGCGTGTACATGTAAATGCTCATTTTACAATGATGTATGTGTAGATGGTATGGGGTGCATAGATTGCAAGGGGGTATGTTCTGGGTATGATTTGGGTGGTCCAAGAAAATATAATGGGAAATACAAGTATATTTACAAATATTTCGCTGGTGGCATTTACATTTGCTCTGAGGCACACATGCCAAGTATGAGGTCATTTGACCATGGGGTCTCTCTACCAGTGACTGTGAGGGCAATTGCTTTTACTATTTATTTATTTAGTAAACATTTGTATACCGCTGCTTCCTACGATCAGCAGCGGTTTACTTTATAGAATCATAATGTATCGTACAATACATTGATTTTTAGGATACAGATTTCGATTGGGCGATGATTTACATAAAACAGGAAATAGCAATTATACATTGGATTGGGGCCCTCAAATCTAAATATACATTTGATTGTAGTTGCGTGTGTGGGGCCTAGAATATACATAGATACAAGATTACAAACCGGTATTCCAAATGCCGTTGTGGCAGGCAAAAGCCATCTAGTTGCGGTAAGGCATCACACTTAGGTCAGGTTGTAGTGAGTCTGAAATAAGTGGGTTTTGAGTTTCCTTCTGAATTCACTCAAATTATTGGTCAGTCGCAACTCGTGTGGGAGTTGGTTCCAGAGTATTGGTGCGGTATATGTGAATGCTCTATTGCTTGTTTCTGCTTTGACAGTTCTTATGCTGGTCGGAACACAGAGAGCATTGAGATTTATGGTTCTTCTGTTCCTGTTGTGTGGCTGAATAGTGATTAGGTTATTGAGGTAGGAGGGTGCAATGTTGTGGATGAGCTTAAACGTTGTTATGAGAAGTTTGAAAATGATGCGAGCGGTCACCGGGAGCCAATGCAGTTCCATTAGCACTGGGGTTATGTGATCTGTGACGCTTTTTTCCATGATGACTCTTGCAGCAACATTTTGAGCCATTTGCAGGATATTTAGGGTGTTCTTCAGCAGGCCTTGCAGAATGGCGTTGCAGTAATCTAGGTGAGGAATGATGAGGGCTTGTGCCACAGACCTGAAGTCAGATTTCTCGAGTATATTGCACATATACTATGTGCTGTCTAACACCACCTCAAAAATAGGGAGGGAAATTTTAGAAGATCTGTCCAAGTGCAATCTGGGACGTCTAAGCGTGAACATCTGAAAAAAAGGCAGGCACGTCCAGGTGCAGACATGACTTCACAAACCTGGATGTACCTGATATAGACATCTGCAGATTAGTGCTTCAGAGCCTGGATGTCTAGAATAGCCTAATGGTTAGCATAGTTAATTAAAAACTAGGGCAGCTAGGGTTCAAAACCTGTTAGGGCTAATTTTGAGAATGTGCTGCGTTCTGGGGATAAGAGATTGCATTCTTCTCTACACCCTCTGGATGTTTGTCAGCTAAAACTAGCACTTTTCAGATGCTTGTTCTTCACTGTGCCTTGGAGCAGGTCTGGGGTTAGACATGATGCCGGATATTCATGACATTTCTGTGATCAAATGGGGATGTCTGGGCTCCTAGGAATGCCCTAACCAGGCCTCCAGGTTTCCGGGAACACCCGGGCCATGCCTCCTCCATGTTTCTATTCAGATTCTAACGTCCCCAGAGCCGGCTTCTAAAATGTCTCTGGAGACATCTCTGTGCTTTAGACATTTCTAAGCCCATTTTCAGATGTTCAAAGCATACAACTAAGGCTCCTAAAATGAACCCCATAGTAAATGATGGCAGGTAAAGACCAGTATGATCCATCTAGTCTCCCCAATAAGATGGCTAGAGTGATGTCTGCCACTCTATGCAGGTTACTCCCTCAATGCCCTGGTCTAGGCTTGTATCTGCCATTCTGTGCAGTTCACCTCACTTAATGCCTTTGTTTAGATTGCGCCCACTGCTCCATGCATGTTATCCTCCTCTGAAAAAATTTGATTAACTGTGTGAGGACCCTCCATTTTTTGTCAGCACCTCTCAGACATGCCTGCAGTTAAATCTGCTTTTCTTGCAGAACTATTTTTTTTAAACATGATTCATCCCTAGTATTGAAAGAATGTATTAGCACAGCTGTAATACACTTCAGAGACTCTGACAGTTCATCTTATTTCCATTTCATCTCCCAGTAAGTTCTATGTTTTCAGCAATTTTTCTCTCAATAAAGATTTGACATTTTAGAACAGAGCTTGGAGGAGTTTGGAGAACTGCAGTGAAGTTGTTAGCTGCTGTGTCCGTTATGGCATCTAATCTTACATCTTCAGTATTTATTACTTTTGCCAAAAAATAAAAAAGTGAGCTCTCTGTTAAGAAACTGGAGCTCCAAATGGTGACATTTCAAATGGTTTATTCTGCCTTAGACATGTTTACTAACATGCGTTATGTAGTTAATGCATGCTTATGCAATTTAACATACATTAAAAATCTCACTTTGCATAGGAATTGAGGTATTCAGGTTAGGATGTGCTCAGTTCCCCCTGTATTTTACAAAAGGCTTTGCTGAACATAGAGCCTCTTGTAAAATACACATAAGAACATGAAGCATATATGTGTATGTTTTGGAAATGTCCACTAGGAGCAGAGATTTTAAAATAAGAACATAGAAAGAAAAGCATTCCGAGCTCTTAAAATAGTGTTGCTGAAATCAAGAATTTCCTGGGTTCCTAGCTGTAGCACTGAGATAGCAATCCCTAAGTCAGACCCGCTATCAGTGAAAGGAGCTGGTGAGGGGATTCAGGTTCCCCCTCCCGGACCTTCCTGACATCCGTCTTAACCTCTACCACTCTCTCCATGACCCCCTCAAACATCCAGAGCACTTCTTAATTGGCAACTTAACCCCTAAGAGAAATGCTGCTAGGAGGTCAGAGGTACCATTTTGAATGGGCACCTGTTGGGACAGGAGTGATTGGGAATCACTCGATACCAACATCAACCAGGGACCAGAGAGTATGCTGTCAGCTCTAGGGCTGGCATAAGTGGTCATACCATGGATTAATGTGTATTTTTCCACTTATGCTGGTATTCCTTTTAGAAAAGTAGGCGTGACATAAGTGCATATAAATGCATGCTAACTAGGCAGGACTTTATAAAATTACCCTCTAGATGTCTAACAATATAAGGCCATTGAACTGTTTTGCTTTTAGAGAAATGAGAGATGACACAGTTGTGTGCAAAAGTTTAGGCCCCCCTGCTCAAATCATCTATTTCAATGAATCCCTCAGTGAACAGAAACTCACATAATCTCTAGATGGCACAAAGTTAAATGTGACAACTATCTGCAATTTATATTGCAAAATATTTATTTGTCGATTTTAACCAAATGAAAATAATAGAAATTAAAGTATGGCATGTTGAAAGATGAATTATTGTTAACTTTTTTAAGCTTTTAATAAGGCCTAAAACCTTTTTGAATTGTCAGCACGTCAGTCAGGTAAGACAATTCCATGGCTGAAGAAATACTGCAACCCTTCTAACCCCTCAGCTTGTGATTGTTGTTTTATCCACTTTGTACAATCATGGACTCCTCTAATCAACTGTCTGGGCATTTGAAAAGGATGATAGTTCACGCTCACAAATCAGGTGAAGACTATTAAAAAAAATCACCAAATTTATTTATTTCTTTCTCAGATTTTTATATTGCCTCTCCCCTAAAGCTACAGCTAGCAATTTCAACTGTCAGAAATATTGTTGAATAGTTTAAGTAACATGGAGCTGTGGAAGTCAAAGCAGCTGCTTGAAAAGTAGTCAGATATGCAAAATGAAACTCAGAGATCACTGGAACCTGATGAATATTTAAAGTGGCATTTTAGACGGGACGTCCAGGAAGAATCTGGAACATCCAGAAAACATCCAAGAAATCGGTTGAGAGGTAGCAGTGAAGGGAGGCACGCATACGAGCCTTCTGAAATCATTTCATCTCCACCACAAAAAATGAACATCCAGGTTGCCAGTTCTTGGCATCCCCCCCCCCCCCCCATAGCAATGCCAGGTATGTGGACTGATGTAAGTCATTTCACAAATATGGGAGTTTTCAAATTGGATCTCTGTAGAACCAGATACTCTGACTTCCCAGCTGGGGTATTTCAGAAGGGGGCAACTATGTCCTGGAACTAGCATGATCTGGCCTGCCATCTCAGATAATCAGACATGCAGTGACAGGCCTGTACTATGCCTGGAGTATGTATTTACGTGCAGGTTTCTTCAGGCAGGAAATAACTGCAATAATGAAAAAGCATTTTGTGCTTCCCTCTGAAAGTGTTGCATCCATGAAATGAGCACTTTTTTCACTTTATTCATGGTCAGGAGCAGGCCTAGTCATGGGTGCCTCCACAATCAGGGCCAAGCCGACCAGTGCAATTGTACGACCGGTGAGGGACCTCCAGCCAGCAGCCAGCAGCAGTGGGATGCGGGAGATGAGCTCCTCACCTCTCTCCTTCCACAGCCAGCCTCTGGCCTTCCTGCACATTTAAAACATCAGTGCCTGGCGGGCCCATGCCTAAGGACCTCACCAAAGGGCCCTTTGGCATGGCCCTAAGGCATGAACTGGAAAGTGGACCCCTACAGTTGCAGGAAGCAGTAACCGCCCACACCAAAGGACAAACTCTACAACAACAAAACAGTCAATCCAAACAGAGGTAGGCTTCCCTACATCACCACAAGCAAACAGTAAACAAGCTCCCTGCTAGAGGCAATCACACTTTGTAAGCAACCTACTATACACCTAGACCACTCATTCCAAACAGACAAAACATCCTCACATGCAAGTCAAGTTAACAAAGATGATTCCAACACCTGCCAGTCTACTTCTCCTGCTCACCCTCCCACTATTAACTCTCTCTAGTAAAACCATCATTATGCATGGTATGATCCCAATCCTGCACAGACAGAGCATCATACTACACTGGAACACACCTCACCAGCAACCACACCAAAGACAATAAAGACTCATAAACATACATCCGATCATTCTCACCACACTTCAACCAGCATCCACACAAAATCTGAGCTGCACCCTAATAAATGCCCGCTCTGCCCGCAACAAGATCCATTCCATTTCAGACTATTTCAGTGACCATGATCTAGACCTCATGTGTTTCACTGAATCCTGGTTCAAGGAAAAGGATAATCTACTCACAAACCAGTTCATCTCACTAGAAATATCCCTGCATAACTGCCCTAGACCAAATAAAAGAGATGGAAGAATATTCATCCTAACTAGACAGCATTACTTACTAAAAAACATCGCTTCCACTACCACTGATACCTCCAACATACTGGTAATCGAAAGCAAGCAGTTAACTATGAAGGGAGGAGTAGCCTAGTGATTGGGGCAAGGTACTTCAGTCTGGAAGGTTGGGGGTTCAAATCCCACTAGAGGACAGCAACCTTGGGCCGGAAGGACTGGGGTTTCTAGTCCCACAGATGCTCCTTGTGGTCTTGGGCAAGCCACTTAACCCTCCATTGCCCATGTTCCCTGTAACTATTAGTGTATGTGTCTCATATCCCTGCATGTTAAATGTATCCCCCAATTGTGTTGTGACCACTTTGATTGAAGGATAAGGCAGTATACAAAACTGTCTAAATAAATAAAATAAATAAACTATCTGCCTAACATATAGATCACCTAATGCAAGCATAGATGAGCTTTCTACTCTACTGGAAATAGCAGGCACCCACTCAAAAAAAAACAAGTCATTCATTCTCCTAGGTTACCTTAAACTCAACTTGGCTTCTGCTACTCACATATCCGAATTCCTAGAATTGCGGTTATTGACACAGTAACCTCATCCAAATCATAACAGTTCCCACTCACAAGGGAGGAAATGTCCTCGACCTACTATTCGTACCAAGTTCACTCTGCAATGGCAACCAAAAGATCTCTCCCCAAGTCACTGCTATCCCCTGGTCAGATCACCACCTCATATCATTTGACATACCACTGACACCCAATGAAACCACGACTCTCAAACAACTGCCAGGGCCTTGCAGGTTGAGAGTTTAACAAAAAGGACTTACTAAATCACATTATCCAACAACTCAATGCATCCACGCCTGATCTCTCAGAAATTGTAAATGACTGGAATAATATAATTTCATCCCATGCTCATGGCCCACCGAAAGCTCCTTCAACTCGTAAATCTGATGCACCTTGGTACTCCCGGAAAAGAAAAGAAGCCAAGCTCAAACTAAGACAAATCGAATGATATTGGAGGAGAACCAGAGATCCACACCTTCAGAGCGAATACTCACTCAAGAGTATTACAATAACTACTACTACTACTATTATTGTTAATCATTTATATAGTGCTACAAGGCATATGCAGAACTGTAAAAACATATAAATAATACAGTCCCTGCTCATAGAGCTTACAATCTAATCAAGACAGGCAGACCAATACAAGATAAACAAAGGGGGTTCAAATAGCAAAGGCACCACAAGGAGCAGAGGAGTAGCCTAACAGTTAGAGCACTGGCTTAGGAAGCAAGAGGTCATGGTTCAATTCCCACTAGCACTTCTTGTGGCCTTGGGCAAGTCACTTAACCCTCCATTGCTTCAGAAAAGTCCAAGTTATCAATGTCCCTGTTTAAGGTACATTACCAAGTTTAAGTTACAATGTAAATTAAATAAAATAGAACAAGGGATTAGGATCCAAATGCAGTCAATGGATGTATTTATGTTAGAAGGAGATGTATGAATTGGATACAGAAAAAGAAGGGGAGCCAGTGAAGTGGTTTTAGAATAACCTGATATCAAAACATAAAAGAGAGTACCACACCAATCTTTTCCTCAAATTCTTAAACTGACCCAGAAAATTAATCTATATTGTCCGATCCTTCACAAGGGTCCCACCCACTCAAACCGAGATTGCTCCATCCACAAGAATTTGCGAACTACCTACAGAATAAGCTCCCGCCCTGCCCAGCTAGCACTACCACAAACTATTTAAACCACGACAACACAAGAGCCACACACAGATGGACATCATTCCAAAAAATCTCAACACAGTGCCTAGACGAAATCCTCAACATGATCAACACAAGTACCTCTCCACTTGATCCATTCCCTGTGTCCTTGATCAAGATGACGAGAATGTAGCTCTCCCATATTCTAAGACAATAAATTGATCACTGACTCAAGGACACATATGTGCCAATCTACAAACCACCTCCATTGGACCCATTCCCAAAGGACCCACAGCTGACACCATGCTAATCTCTTCCTATAGACCAATCTCTAGCATCCCTCCTAGCCAAAATAATTGAAAAGACCATGCAACTCCAGTTCCAGGACTTTATTGACACAGTAACCCCACTCTACTCCCAATAACATGGGTTTTGACCCAATCATGGTGTCAAAACACTGCTCACCTCACTCTTAAACATCCTCAAGGGAATCAAACACACCAGACAAGAGTTTCTACTTATATGTTAAATGTAACCCCGCAATTGTGATGTGACGTGACCACCTTGATTGAAGGAAAAGATGGCATACAAATCTTACTAAATAAATAAATAAATATTCCTTGACTCAATAAACCAGAAGGAACTCCTGGAATGCCTAATAGTCCTTGGCATAAGCAGCACCCCCTTCACCTGGTTCCACTCATACCTCACTGACCGTACACAGCAAGTAAGAACAAGAGACACAACGTCAAAACCCTCCGAACTCCAGCAGGGAGTACCCCAAGGGTCATCCCTATCATCCTTACTCTTCAACCTATTCATCCAACCAGTATGCAAAATCTTCAAAGAACATAATATCCTGTACCACATCTATGCTGATGATCTAATGTTTTAAACCCCCATCTTTACGACCAACCCAGACTACACCCCCACAAAATCCTGTTTCAACACTGTGGCAGAATGGCTAAAAAACAACAACCTCCTAATAAAATATGCAAAGTCCCAAGCCATGTTCATCTCAAGAGGCCCCTCTTTCACACTCCCAAAAACAATCACCCTCGACAAGATAAGCCTCCCAGTCAAACAGAAAGTCAAATACCTTGGGGTCACTCTGGATCAGCAATTGAACATGCAGGCTCACATAAAGAATATCACATCTACTGCCTATTATAAGATGAAGACCCTACACAACCTTTGCCCACTCCTGGACACCAGCCATTTCCACATTTCCAAACAGTATGCCAAGTTATAATTAGCTCACAATGGACTACTGTAATTCCATCCTTCAAGGCCTCCCAAAACATGCCCTCCATCCTCTCTGGCTGGCTCAAAACACCGCAGCAAGACTTATAACAGGGACACCAAGAAACAACATCATTATAGTGCTCAAAACTCTTCACTGGCTCCCCATATAACTATAAATCAAATTCAAAGCCATCATGCTCACCTATAAATCCACCTACAACCAAGCTCCAGGTTGTCTTTATGACCTCATTCAAAAACCAACTAGTATAAGATCAAGAAGACAGCACAACCAGAACCTGCTCAACATTCCCACACTCAAGACAACTAGCACCCATGAAACCTGCCTGAGATCCTTCTCTATATACTGTCCTACACTCTGGAACTCACTCCCAACCACACTAAGAGACACCAATGACTGCACCAATTTTTGAAAAATCTAAAGACCTTCCTATGTCAAGAACACTTCGGCCACACCTCTACCATGCCCCTGTTCTACCTGGGTGTTCATGCACTGGGGATGTCCATATTCCCAGTTTCTAAAATTGCCCTGAGAACATCTCCATGCCCATTTTCAGACATCAAACTCATGAATAGAGCTTCTATAATGACCCTCTTCCCATCAGCCCAGGCTCAAGTGCCGTATTTCCTCCCATACTCTTCAGCTTTTTCCCTCTGCCGAAGAGCTTCTCCTCTCCAATTTCTCTTCCCTATCTCCCAATTCTCAGGCTTGTACCTGGTATGATGTCCTCTCCACTGCCCTTGACACACTAGCTCCCCTTGGTCATGCCCCAGCCCTACAACCCTTTTCTCGATATCCATGGTACCATCCAGGTCTTCGACTACACCGATCGCACCTTCGTCGCGCTGAGTGCATTTGGCATGCCCGTCCTACTCCCTGTTCTCTCAATGTCTTCCGTCAGTGTCACAGAGAATATCAGCTCCTGATTCACTCAGCCAAATGCGACCACTACTCCAATCTGGTTTTCACCTCCTCCAATTCCACCCATCAATTGTAGTCAGTGTTTTGTTCTCTGTCTGCTGCCAGCCCCTCCTCTACCACTCCCCCTCTGCCTGATCCTGTCTGTTTAGCAGAGTTCTTCTCCAACAAGGTTCTATCTCTATGCTCAGCTTTCTCCTCCTGCCCGCTCCTCCCTTTCACCTCCACCTCTACCTCCCCCCTCCTCCCTCTTCCCCTGTTCCCTTTCTCACACATGGTCTTCCTTTCACCCCATTTCCTCTGCTGAATTGCATCAGATTCTTGTGTCTTTTTGGAACACCACTTGTCTTTTAGACCCGATTCCTTCCAATTGGCTTCTAGAGCTTTCCTTTGCTCTTCTTCCTTCCCTTCTTATCATGCTCAAAACTAGTCTTTCCACTGGTTGCTTCCAAGCTCCCTGGAAGCAGGCCCTGGTTTGCCCCCTCCTGAAGAAGCCTTCCCTTCATCCCTCTGTACTCTCCAATTGGTGCTCTGTTTCAAATCTTCCCTTCCTCTCAAAAATCCTGGAGCGCTATGTTTTTGATCAAAAAAGTCTCTGAGCATGACCTTGAGGTTTCAGTTTCTTTTTAAGTTTTGCGGGTGAGATTTTGGTTGTCTCAAGTTCAGCCACTCTCCTGAAGCAATGCCCAAATTAAATCTTAGAAAAGGGCCTCCCTACCTTTCACATTTCAGATCAACTGAGAAGTTGGTTTGGGCAACTGTGCCAGCAAGAAAATTGTAGTTCAAGGTTGGCCCTACATTGGATCAACAGTGTTTTTCGCATATGGCCCCACATTTTTGTCCTGCTTTCTAACTGCTACTGACATGAAAATGAGGCCTTGCGATGTCTCAGAACATGGCCCCCTCATTTCTCCATAGGCCACCCTGTAGTAGTTCATATGAAAAGTATCCCACAGAAGGGAATGGCCTAGAACTGTAGATATATAGAGGAATATCAATTTCCAAATAAATGTATCAATTACCAGGCTGACATTTAGTGTCTTTCTCCATGTTTGCAATGCAATGCATACCACTGAGTTAATGCTGACTCTCAGCAACCCAACAGCCCCTGGGTTTTCTTGATAAAGTGTGACTGAAAGTAGATTGACAGGCCTTTCTTTTGAGGCAATGGAGGGTAAAGTGACTTGCCCAAGGCCACAAGGTATGCTAATAGGAATTGGTCCCTGGGATCTTGGTCACCAAGTAGCTGCTTTAACCACTAGGCTACTCGTTTATACTGTCATTTTTAATTTTTTTATTGACCTCTTGATATTAAGTCAGATGAGCTAAATACACTTTCTTATTTTAAATTCTGCAAAATTCTCTTGGAGGTATGTATCTCTTGTAAACAAAACAACCTTAGCTAGAAACTGCTGTGAATTTCAACCTTAGAGGACATTCAAAAGCATGATTAGGGAAAACAAGCTGCCACTAAGGACCTGGGAATTTAAACCGAATATATTGCACAGCTCCTTATAATGTATCCACAGGTAGTGTGTGAAACAAGGAGATTTAAAATTTAAACCAAGTAAATAATGTGATTATGCGTCCGATCAAAAAGAGAAGCAAACAAAAAGAATTTCATTTTCCTAATCAATTAAGGTTCTTTGCCTAACCTCTAGAAGAATGATACTCTGTGTTACATTTTCGATTTTGCTATTATGGGGCTTGTTTACAATGGGGCCGCGGCTCCGATAACGATCGGAAACCGCTACCACGGCTTTGTAAACAAGCCCCATATGAGTAACAGACCACAAATGAAGAAAACTAATTAGAAAACTGATCCTCTTGGACCTTCTAAACTGTATGTAGCTCTTCTTTATTATTGGATCTACCATGGCAGTAGCAGGTTTAGAATCACATTATTTTTTTTGCATTATTTTTCTTCTTTTCCAATTGAAATGCTATTAGAGTGGCCCTGCGCTCCGACAGCAGAACTCTCAAGTGTAAGTCAAATGTAACAGAAAGAAAAAGTGCTTGCAATTCAGTCTTGAGTACCTACAGAATAAAAGCTCATCCTCAGGATTATCTAGCAAAAATTAGACATCAAAAGGCTCAAATAAAAGCAGGATTGTTTCACCCACTGGAAACTATATGAAATTTGTGGTGTGATGCATGTGTACATCAGAGATATGTATCTTTACAGATGGGCAGTTGGAAACATCTTGAAATGCATATATTTGTAATAGAATAGCATTAGCAAATGCCTTATTCATCCTAGGGTCTTTTTAGAAGCTTTGTTTGTGAGTTAAATGTCTGAAAATGGACATTCAAACGTAGAAATCATAGAGATGTCCTCAGAGCCATTTTAGAAAGCTGGTTATATGGATGTCCTTGTTGCATGGGGGCATGGCGGAGGTGTAGCTTGGGTAGAATAACAGAGATGCATGTCATGGTGAGATTTCAGGATGGCACAAGCATGTCTGACCCTGGTTGTTGAAGTGTCCGTGTCTATACCTTCTCCTAATCACAAATAAGATGCAAAAACGTGCTCATTTTATGGCTACAATGCTTTCAGGGGAAAGAGCAAAATGCAATTTCATTGCCACAGTTAATATTCCTTGACCAAAGAAACTTGCATGTAAGTATGTACTCCAAACATATTACAGGCCAAATATGACACGTCTGATCTGAAATGGCCAGCCAGGATGTGCAAGTCACATAACATAGTTGCTCCCCCTTCTGAAATACTCCTGCTGGCAAGTTCAAGTACTCAGCATTACAGCTATGCGATTCAGGGACGTTCACATTTATGAAATAGTCTGCACTCATGCATGTACCTGGCCTTGCTAGCTGCTACCCTGGCAGTAGCAGGTTTAGAATCACATTATTTTTTTTTGCATTATTTTTCTTCTTTTCCAATTGAAAACTATTAGAGTGGCCCTGCAAAGATGATAAATAGATTGTGAATCCAGTGTAGAGGGTCCTATGTGTGAGAACTGGTTATTAGGATGTTCATCATTTGAAGTGGAGACAGCAATTTCAGAAGACACTTATTTGTGCCTCCCTTTACTGCTGCCACTCCCCCCAGATTTTTGGACGTTGTGCTCTGGACGTCTCAGATTCTTCCTAAATGTCCCTTCTAAATTCCCAGTTTTTTTATCTTTAAAAAAAATAGAATTTATGTTGCTAAGGGTCTTTTGCCTCTTATGTGTAGTATGCTGAGTGTAGTGTGTTGAATGCATCAATTATATATTTAAAATATTAAATAAAAACAAAATTAAAAACAATGGAGTCTGTGCAGTGCTTCCATTCAAAAAATGTGGATTTTTTTCTATAGATGCTTATTGTTATGGTTAACTTATGGGTTATATGAAAAATCAAAGCAGTTCACAAGAACTATAATGCAAATACAATCCAAGAAAAGGAGAAGAGAACAAAAACATTATCTCCTGGAGAGGCTGAGCCCACAGTGATTATACAGGCCATCTACCAGGGACAGAATGCAACATTAGGCCCAAATGCAAGTTCAAAAATGTAGGGGGTCGATATTCACTTTTAAAGTGCCTGGTAGCTGCCATTGAAATTAAAACCAGCTGTTCAGAGCCAGAGCCTATCCACCAATTGAACATCTGGTTTCACTGTCAAAGGCAGCTGCTATTCAGTCAGTGGCAATATTCAGCCTTCCATTTCTGGGGTTCCTATACCCTTGGTCACTTTCCTTTTACATCTGGGAGTTATTTTTGATCCACTTTTGTCTTTTGACTCTCAAGAATCCGTGACACTTCATTCCACCTCTTCTCATTCTGCAAAAACATTTTTAACATTTCAAGCTCTTCACACTTTACTTCATGCCCTACTTATATCCGAATTAGACTACTGCAATGCAATCTATTGTGATCTTTGTTCAACCAATCTGAAAAAAACTACAACTGGTTCAAAATACAGCAATTGGACGCCTCACCAATGATTCTAGGTGTGGCCATGTCTTTCCCCTGGTGTGCTATCACTGGCTTCCCCTCTCTTTCTGATCTTGATTTAAGATCCTTGTTCTCACACAAAGGACCCTCTACACTGGATTCACAATCTATTTATCATCTTTGCTGATTCTCTACTTCCCACATGATAACTTGGGTGCCAAAGTACAAATCTCCTGCTTCTCCCTATTGCAGAATGAGCCAAATACAAATCCACTTGTCATTCTGCTTTCCATTTCTTACTCTATCTCTAGAATTCTCTTTCTGAATTTGTGTTGAATCATCCCTCAAGTCTGCTTTTAAGGCTAATTATTTTGAATAGTCCTTCTTTTTCCTGAGGGAACAGAGGAAGCATTTCGCAACCATTATGTTTCATTTTAATAAATATATGTGTTTATTATTTTATCTCTGGTTATCCAAGTCTACTTTCAAACTGTTTATGCTTTTTCTATTTATTTTGATGGAGTACCTTTCTTTATTATGATTTTAAATTCTTAATTTTTAATTGTAAACCATTGTGGTGCCATACCAGATGTATGGCAGTATAGCAAGCTTTAATAAAAATAAACATAAACATAAATATAAGTAGATAGCTAAACTGATGCAAGTACTATGCTGAGCATTAGCAGTAAATTTGAGAGACTGAGATCATACTCCACATACCCTGGCTTAGAAGTGAGGTCTGGCGCTAAGACCACCCGCCTCACACAGCAAGCTCCCCCGAACGCGATCGGGGTGGAGGATGAGGAGAACCTCTGGCCGGAGGCCGATTAAAGCCAGTGCCATCAGGCAAGAAGACCACCCGCCTCACACAGCAAGCTCCCCCGAACTTGAATGGGGTGGAGCAGGAGGAGAGCTGCTTCCGGCCGGTGGCTAATTAAAGCCAGTGCCATCGGGCGAGAAGACCACCTGCCTCATACAGCAAGCTCCCCCGAATGCGAACGGGGTGGAGCAGGAGGAAAGCTGCTTCTGGCCGGCAGCTGATTAAAGCCAGTGCCATCGGGTGTGAAGACCACCCACCTCACACAGCAAACTCCCCCGAACGCGAACGGGGTGGAGCAGGAGGAGAGCTGCTTCTGGCTGGCGGCCAATTAAAGCCAGCGCCATCGGGCACGCCCGCGCCTGGTGGGCCCGCAGCTGAGAGCCTCACCAGAGGGCCCTTTGCCGTGGCTCTTAGGTGCGTACCAAGTAGCAGCCAAAGATCTGTGTCCCGGGCCCTCTTCCATGCACATCGTATCTCTCTACCCCCGCGCGAATACTGCTCCCTTGCCTGGACAATCCATTGCCTTTAAGTTAATTCTGCTACATTGCCTGGACAATCCATTGCTTGTAGATTAATTCTGCTACCTTGCCTGGACAATCCATTGCTTGTAGATTAATTGCATAGAACTTACTACCCATTGTTTGCATTGTAAAACAACTCACGCGGCATAGCCTATTAACTCTAGTAACTCCACTACTACCTCATAGCTAGACTACCAACCAACCACAAGTAACACAACACACAGAGTAAAGACACCACTACCAATACAGAACTACACATATAGGACCCACAGAATTACACCTATAGGACCCAACTCAAGTTGATCCCAAGTCAGTAAACCACAAACCTAATCCCAGGTCAGTAAAATACAAATCACAAAATGCACTCCACTACCCATTACCTCATGGTCTACCTCACACTCCTACATATGTTCGCACCCTGCACACATAGCATCAGACTCAATGAGCAAATTCCCTTGATCAACCTACATAAACCCAACCCAGATGCACACCAGCAACACACCTATCCAAAGAACACCAACAACCAAAGCATACAGCCCACAAACCATACAATGCCACACGTAATACACCCACACACCACACAAATAATGAACATACAAACCCAATCATAACAACAAACATCAGGTGTACTCTTCTAAACGCCAGATCTATCAGGAACAAACCAAATACTATCCTTGACCTAATCCACGACAAGAAGCTTGATATAATATGCATCACTGAGGCCTAGCTAGACGACTCGGACCAGGTCATATTAAACCAAGTAACCCCAACAGGATACTCGGCATTTAACTGCATCAGAGCACGAAGGAGAGGAGGAGGAGTATTAATACTTACAAGAAAAGAATACAGATTCAAAACAATCGCCAACACTAACATAATTGAATCTAACACACTCACTATAGCGAACAAGTACCTAAGCATCTCCCTCACATACAGACCACCTGAAACTACAACTGAACACCTATCCACAGTAATCATTGCACTAGGAGATTACAACCTAACATCCGCACCCACCAGAGAAATCGCAACGTTCTTAAAAGCCATGGAGTCATTAAAATACTGCCAGACAATTAACGCCCCAACGCACCAGCATGGTACAACTCCAGACATGGTCTTCATGCCAATGCAATTAGTGGAACAGAACAGGACCACAAAACAATCATGCCAGTCCCCTGGTCAGACCACCATGTGATTTAATTCACCATGACCCTGAATAATCACGTCCAATGCAAAGAAGATGAAATAATAACTAGACGGTTCAAAACATTTAACAGAGACTCATTCATAAACGAAATCACTCCACAACTTCAACAGGAACATGACACCCTTGACCTAAACATAGAAGAATGGAACACAATAATATCCAATGCAGCATCTGCCCCAGCCATCAAAGAACCACAAACACGCAAGAGATCCAACGCCCCATGGTTGCAATCAGAATATGAAATCAGAGTTGCAAAATGCACACTCAGAAGACTAGAAAGAAAATGGAGACGGAACAAATCACACAACCTCCTAACCCAATACAGAGACAAACAACGGGAATATAACAATCTAATAAATGAGCGTAGACAGCAATACCATACCAAGCTAATCATAAAATTACCAATAGACCAAGAGAACTCTTTAGCATTGTCCAAAAGCATACCAAGGATGACACGCAACAAAGCACCCACCGTCTTGACCCACAAAAATATGCAGACTACATGAAGTCAAAAAACACCAACCAAACATGCTCTACTACACTACAAACAAATGATCACACGATAAAAAACATCAAACATGGGAGAGCTTCAACATACCAACAAAGCAGCAAGTGGAAGACATTATATCTGGACTAAACACAACAACTTCACCGTCAGACCCATGCCCAGTGACGTGGCTCAAAGCTACAAAAAGCCAACTCTCTCATCACATTCAAAAAATTGTCAAAGATTCACTCCAACAAGGATACATGCTGCAACCCCTAAAGCATGCAATGATACGACCAATACTTAGAAGTAGCAATCTAAGCCCCTCTGAACCAAAATCATACGTCCCATCTCCAGCCTGCCATTCCTTGCTAAAATCGTGGAAAAGGCAGTGCAAAGGCAACTGCAGGACAATATTGATATAAATGCCCCACTGGATATACACCAGCATGGATTTAAGCCCCAACACGGCGTGGAAACACTACTAAGAACATAAGAACATAAGATATGCCATACTGGGTCAGACCAAAGTCCATCAAGCCCAGTATTCTGTTTCCAACAGTGGCCAATCTAGGTCATATGTACCTAGCAGTTTCCCCAAGGGACACAGGTTCCACAATGCTTGTATTGGTTCAAGCATTGATATCCTGGGTCCCTTCTTAATAATGGTTTATGGACCTTTCCTCCAGGAACTTGTCCAAACCTTTTTTAAACCCAGCTACACTAACAGCCTTTACTATATCCTCCGGTAACAAATTCCAGAGTTTGATTACATGTTGAGTGAAAAAATATTTTTTTTTATTAGTCTTAAATAGTTTACCCTGTAGCTTCATTGCATGTCCCCTAGTCTTTCTATATTCTGATAAGGTAAACAATCTATCTACGTTTACCCATTCCACTCCGTTCATTAATTTATAGACTTCTATCATATCTCCCCTCAGCCGTCTCTTTTCCAGGTTAAAGAGCCCTAACCTTTTTAGCCTTTCTTCATAGGAGTATCCTTCCATCCCCTTTACCATTTTGGTGGCTCTTCTCTGAACCTTTTCTAAAATCGCTATATCCTTTTTAAGATACGGTGACCAGAATTGCACACAATATTCAAGGTGCGGTCTCACCATGGAATGATATAGAGGCATTATAATATCTTTTGTTTTATTTTCCATTCCTTTCCTTATTATACCTAGCATTCTATTTGCTCTCTTGGCCGCTGCTGCACGCTGGGCCGAGGGTTTTAACATGGTATCCACAATGACGCCTAAATCTTTTTCCTGGGTGGTGGTTCCTAATGTGGAACCTTGTATCATGTAACCATAGTTTGGGTTGTTCTTCCCTAGGTGCATAATCTTGCACTTGTCCACATTAAATTTCATCTGCCATTTTGATGCCCAGTCCTCCAATTTATCAATATCCTCTTGCAATTTTCCACAATCCTCTTGGGTTTTAACAACTTTAAATAGTTTTGTGTCATCTGCAAATTTGTTAACCTCACTCGTTATTCCACTTTCCAGGTCATTTATGAATATGTCAAAAAGCAGCGGAACCAGCACAGATCCCTGGGGTACACCACTATTCACATTTCTCCATAGGGAAAATTGGCCATTTAGCCCTACCCTCTGCTTTCTATCTTTTAACCAGTTCCTGATCCACAATAATACACTGCCTCCTATCCCATGACTCTTTAGTTTTGCCAAACGTCTGTCATGAGGGACCTTGTCAAAGGCTTTCTGAAAGTCGAGATACACAATATAAACCGACTCACCTTTGTCCACCTGATTATTCACTCCTTCAAAAAAAACATAACAGATTAGTAAGACAAGATCTTCCTTGTCTAAAGCCATGTTGGCTGTCTCCCATTAGGTCATGACTATCTACATGCTGAGTAATTTTATTCTTTATGATGGTTTCTACCATTTTTCCCGGTACTGATGTCAGGCTCACCGGTCTGTAGTTTCCCGGATCACCTCTGGAACCCTTTTTAAAAATTGGTGTTACATTGGCGATCCTCCAATCTTCAGGTATTAGAGATGATTTTAATGATAGTTCACAGATTACTAATAGCAGGTCTGCAATCTTGTATTTCAGTTCTTTCAACACCCTTGGATGTATACCATCCGGCCCAGGTGATTTGCTACTCTTCAGCTTATCTAATAGTTGTAATACATCTTCCCGATGTATCGATATTTCCTTCAATTCTTCCGCACCTTTAAATACCACTTCAGTCATGGGTAACATCCCTACATCTTCCTCAGTAAAGACTGAAGCAAAGAATTCATTCAGTTTTTCCGCTATCGCCTTGTCGCCTCTTAGTGCTCCTTTAACCCCTTTATCATCTAATGGACCAACCTCCCTCTTTGACAATCTTCAAAGAGGCATGGACAACATAAAAAACGGCTTCCTGCTAGTGTTCATGGACATCTCGGCGGCCTTCGACACTGTGTCCCACACCAAGGTATTGCAACGCTTACAACAGATAGGACTATGCAAGAATACCCTGAAGTGGTTTACATCATACTTGGAAGGGCGAATGCAACAAGTCAAATGTGACCAAAAGAAAGCAATACAATTCCCCGTCACACAGGGAATACCTCAAGGCTCAGCCCTATCATCAATGCTCTTTAACATCTACATACAGCCCATATGCAACATCATCAAGCACCACAAACGTCACTATCACATTTATGCTGACAACATCATAGTGTAAGCTCCAATCAACCTACTAGCACTAAACACCACAACAATAACCAAATGCTCGAAGACATGAAAGACTGGCTCATAGCCAACAACTTAACGGTCAACTACGATAAAACTGAGGCAATGTTATTCACTAGGAACCCCACCTTCCTACCTCCACAAACTATCAGCATCCTAGACAAACACATAGTAGTCAAAGAAGAAGTTAAGTATCTGGGCATCACACTAGACAGAGCTCTAAACCTGAAATCCCACATTAACAAAACCGCAAACAAGGCCTATCAATGATTGAAAACAATCAGACAAATCAAACCAATGCTCCGTCAGAACCACTTCCGCAGAGTGTTCCAAGCATTCATTACACCACTGCTTGATTACGGAAACTCATTATATCAAGGCCTACCTCAGCAGACACTCCACCCACTACAGATGGTCCACAACACCACAGCATGCATCATTACAGACACACCAAGGACCAAGCACATCATTCCCTTCCTACAGCAACTGCACTGGCTCCCAATGGTGACAAGAGCTAAATACAAAACAATCATGATCATCTTCAAAGTCATTCACCATCTCTCAGCAGACGTACTCCAAAATGTCATAACAAGTGATACCAGCAATAAACCAAGAAGAACCAATAACGACAATATGATCGGCACACCTGCAGGCTATCACAAAACCAAACAAACAACTTCAAAAAGAGCACCATCACTACTGGCAACCACACTATGGAACTCCCTCCCAACGAGCCTGAGAGCATTAGATGACCTCACAGACTTCCGCAAAGACCTCAAAACATTTTTATTTATAGAAACATATGAGCATCCAGGCAACATCCCATACCCAAACTGAAATACTACTTAGGCCGCCAACTAAGCATGCACTCATCCTATCCACACACACAAGTTTATCATACCACATTATTAAATACCCTCATGTTAAATGTTAGCTTTAATTGTACTGTCTAAATGCTGTTATGTTTAAATGTTTATGTCTAAATGTTTACATGTACCCTAATGTTAAATGTAACCACTCCAATTGTGACGTGACGTGACCACCTTGATTGAAGGATAAGGTGGCATACAAATCTGTCTAAATAAATGACTGTCATGGTATGTGTAAAACTCATCAATAAATAAGAATAACTGCCTAAGGCAGAGGTGTCCAAACCTGTCCTGGAGGGCCACAATCCTGCCAGGTTTTGGGATAGCCCTAATGAATATGCATGAGATATATATGCATTAGAGATATCCTGCCAACCTGACTGGTTTGTGGCCCTCCAGGACTGGATTTGGAGACCCCTGCTTTACACCTCTGTCATTTAAGATGGTGAGTGGGCAAGGTACAGATGTCATAGACATCAAAAGGGTAGCTAGAATGTGTCACATTCATCCTCGATTCTCACCACCACCAAAAAGATGACTAATGGACAATATTTTGGTGGTGGCGAGAAGTGAGGAGGAATGTGACAAATTCTATCTAACCTTTTTGATGTCTTGGACATCTGCACCTTGCCCACTCACAATCTTAAATGACAGAGGTGTAAGGCAGGGGTCTCCAAATCCAGTCCTGGAGGGCCACAAACCAATCAGGTTGGCAGGCTATCTCTAATGCATATATATCTCATGCATATTCATTAGGGCTATCCCAAAACCTGGCAGGATTGTGGCCCTCCAGGACAGGTTTGGACACCTCTGGCCTAAGGGATAAACTAACAAAAAATACCCTTAGTAATCACCATAAATTCCTTATAATCTCCAGAAAAACTCATATAGATCTTCTACACAAATACACATATTACTAATTCAATATGGCAGATAAATGACCTCAGGATGGCCTTACCATGGCCTTACCATCCTGATGTAGGAAGATGGCAGACACTCACATCATAGGTCTTCAGCCTTATAATTCTTAATAACATTTATTTATTAATCCAAATTCACCACAATTTCAATATTCTACATCCACAAAAGTACTTTTTAAGGATCCTTCAGAGCTCAACAATACACATAAATATTAAAAGAGAAGCATCTGTACTTCTGTATTTCTATATAGTGTGTGGTAATTTTACCTAGTACCCAAGCCTATAAGATGCACTCCATTTTTCCTAAAACGAAACAGAAAAGATTTTCTTAAAAATCAGCTTATCTGTACATCCAATAAAGGTATATATACACTAACCGAGGGAGCGCAGACTCTCAGCTCCTCCGAATACTTATCACCATTCCTTCCTTTTCCACCCTTCACTCTCCCTCCCCCCAATCCTTAACGCCTCTCCCCCATGGGAAGACAAAGTCAGACGCCACTCGCTAATTGGTCCACAAACTGGTCGCAGCTTTATTAAACATTAACACTTGAAACATCAACTTGATTAACATACAAAATTATAACAGCGGAATAATGCATCACCAGCCATATCACTAGCAAGGCGATAGCGCCTCCGCTTTTGTATTGTGCTCGCCCCCCCTTAGCCCCCAACTTCGCCATGCCATTAGCAAAAGCCCAGCTAGGGAGTTGTCCAGGTCGGGGGTACCCAACCCCCGGCCCAAGCTTATCCTCAGCGTCCGGACCCCGGAAACCTCCGGGATCCCGCCGACCCCCCCCTCCAACTGCGACACCCCTACCTATCTCCCACCCTGATCACAACCCAACACAAGGGTGGGTGGGTGGGACACCGGCCCACGGCTCCGCACCCGTTCTGTCCCAGCCGTTGCTGCCAGCTCGTGCTCCCGCCTCTTCCTTCTTCCCATTCATTGGCTCCCTCCCTCCGGCTCCCGCCGTGTAGAAAGCCAATGAATTTAAAAGACACACTGCCCGGACCTTCCCTCCCCCCCCCCCCCCGCAACCCTCCTGGCCGCCTCGTGTCGCTCTTGCCGCGCCAACCGGTTACAGGCGGCCGGCGTGGACGCAGTACCGCGGCCTTCACTAACCGAGGGAGCGCGGACTCTCAGCTCCTCCGAACACTTATCACCATTCCTTCCTTTTCCACCCTTCACTCCCCCTCCCCCCAACCCTTAACCCCTCTCCCCCATGGGAAGACAAAGTCAGACGCCACTCGCTAATTGGTCCACAAACTGGTCGTAGCTTTATTAAACATTAACACTTGAAACATCAACTTGATTAACATACAAAATTATAACAGCGGAATAATGCATCACCAGCCATATCACTAGCAAGGCGATGGCGCCTCCGTTTTTGTATTGTTCTTGCCCCCCCTTAGCCCCCGACTTCGCCATGCCATTAGCAAAATCCCAGCTAGGGAGTTGTCCGGGTCGGGGGTACCCAACCCCCGGCCCAAGCTTATCCTCAGCGTCCGGACCCCGGAAACCTCCGGGATCCCGCCACCGGCGCAGAACGTCCCCCATGTTACTGCGCCGCCCCCCTTGACCCAAGCTGTGACCAGCGGGCATCCCTCAAAACTACCCACTCTACTGCCTCCTGCCAATCATTCAATAATAGATCTAAGCCCACTGGGGATAAATGTACCCCGTCCCTTCCGTACAACCCTGCACAGCTGACCTCCACCCATGAATGCAGTATTTGGTACCCGCCATGCTCACAAACCCAACGGCCGATTTGTCAGTTTATCTTTGCAGGGCCACGCGACCATCGCCGCTGGTCCCGACAACTCGGCCGTGGAATAATGTCTGACCACAATACTATCACCCCCGGGAATAAGCGCAACACTTCCCCCAAGTCTCTTTGGCCTGCTCTGATCAGCTGCTTGCAGGTCCAAGCTGTCAAGTCGTTACCCCCTAAATGCAGTAATATCAAGCCAGGTACACTTTGCAGGCGCGCATGGTGCCGCAGCAAAGGGAGCAACTGCGTCCAACGTAGACCCCGCTCACCCAGCCATGTGACAGTCACCACCGCGGGATCCAGTACCAGATTCTCCCCAACAGGCCGCACAGCTGCACACCGACTCGCCCAATGCATGAACGAGTCGCCGATCAGCCAACAGCTATGTGGAATCCGCCTTTGGTCTGCAATAGAAAAAACACAATTAGACGCCTGCTGCACCTGACCTCCACCCTTTTACAAACGGACATAGCCCAAAAACGCCTTAGACCTCCATCTCCCAACGCGCTGCACCTCCTGACCGGACAAACCTGCTGCTGCGGCACTCGTTGCTGCACCTATGTGGAAAGAATGCGCTGCAAAGTGCAACGGCTCCTCTCCGATCCGTTGCAGCACCATTCGCAATATGGCCGTCACCTGAAATCTTGTCACTCGTTTTGCATCAGCGTGTAGGAACAGCTTGCCCTCAACCACCGGGCGGCACACCAGGTATTCCCGCAACGCCGCCACCGAACAAATCGGCCCTCCTGAAATCTCCTGCAATACCACCCACAGCCCTTGCCCCTGCTGATCTGTCTTAGACCTAGCCAATAAGACTCGCAGGCTCGTGCCCTCCAGCTGGACATGCTGGAATAACAACCCCCCGGAACCCTCTGATCCCCCCGATGCAGCCACCAACTCCCCCACCCGAAAGGCCCCAAAAAACGCCAGGCAGAATATAGCCCTAAACAAGACCGCTTCATAAACGGATGAAGCCACCTCAGGGAGCACCGCACACATCCGCACCAGCAACTCATGCGTAATCGGTCGCCTGCGGTCGCACCGTCTTGGCTCCACCCTCTCCCAACCTTGCATCATCTTCCGGGTTAGGAAACTTCCCCCTGCGGGGGACCAACCCACCGCTTTCGCAAAAAACATGAAACCCGCCAAATGCGTCCGCACCGCAGCCTTGGATAAACTTCTCAGCTTTGCCTCCGCTACAAACTGTGTCAGCATCCAATTTATTTATTTATTTTATTTATTTAACAGTTGCTTATATACCGCTACCTTCCACAGATCAGGTGCGGTTTACAGTGAACAAGGAATGAACAGATTTACAAGTCTGTTTTACATGGAACATTAATTAACTAGGTACAATTTTGCTAAATACATTAAACATGAATGGATTAAATATGGTAAATAATTTGTTAAATAACAATCGAACTATTTACATATTTTGAACTATTACATCCAATCCGACACAGATTCCAGTCACCACCCCTGCTCTGCACAAAACTCCTCAATCTTGCCACAGCCCCGCTGATAAGCCACCCAGGTGGCATGCGCCACTGAGCTCCGCAGCAAACTCAACATTCTGGTAGGCCAATATGCCACAATCTCTCTGGGACCTTCCATCCTGATGCGTCTGCTCCTGGTGCCAGCTTCTGAAAACGTTCCCACTGCAAACAAGGAAGAGCGTCAGCCACCTCATTGGTGCATACTGGGATGTGTCTAGCTCTGATCACTACATTCAAATGTAAACAGGACAACACCACCTCCCGCATTAGCTCTGCTACCTGACTGCACCTTGGCGTATAATGGTTTATGACACTAACGACCGATGCATTATCACACCACCACAACACCCTCCTATTACCCAAGCACTCGGGCCACAATGCCAAGGCCACCAGAATGGGAAATAACTCGAGAAACGCCACATTTTTCACTAAACCCGCCTCGTACCACACTTGCGGCCATTTCTTGGCACACCAGGCTCCAGCAAAATAAATGCCCAGACCAATTCCTCCTGCTGCGTCTGTGTACAATTGCAAGTTGTCCGAGGACCGCTCTTCCTCCATCATGACCGCAGTGCCATTAAATTCCTTCAAGAATATGTCCCAGATCCTTAAATCCGCCCTCACAACCCCCGACACCCTGAAGCGATGGTGTGGTTTTCGTAAACCTGCCGTGGCTCTCGCCAAACGCCTCATGAATACCCTGCCCATCGGGATGACCCGACACGCAAAATTCAACGCACCCAGCAGTGCCTGCACCTCCCTCAAAGTCAACTTATTAGATGCCCTTGCGTTGGCCACTAACACCCGCAACTTGACCACCTTCTCGCGTGGCAGCCGAACCACCATCTCCATTGAGTCCAGCTCTACCCCTAAAATGGTCAAGCGCCTCGTCGGCCCCTCCGATTTCTCTTCCGCCAGTGGCACGCCCAGCTCTTCCGCCAAGCCCAGAAACCCTGTCACTAGGTTCTGGCAATCCTCAAACTGTCCGGTTCCCAAAAAAAAAAAATCATCCAAATAATGGACCACATTCGAACAACCAACCTTTTTCACCAGTGCCCAGTGCAAAAATGTACTAAATTTCTCAAAGCACGCACATGAGACCGAACAACCCATAGGCATGCACTTGTCAAAATAAAAGCTATCCTCAAACCGAAAACCCAACAACGGAAAACTATCCGGGTGGACTGGCAGCAGCCTAAATGCCGACTCAATGTCCACCTTTGCCATCCAGGCCCCCCTCCCTGCACGCCTAACCAATTCCACTGCCCAGTCGAAGGACGCATAATGCACCGCACACTTATCCCGCGGAATCAGATCATTGACCGACTCACCCTCAGGAAACGACAGGTTATGAATGAGTCTAAACTTCCCCACTTCTTTTTTAGGAATAATCCCTAGCGGGGACATCACTAAATTCTGGAAAGGCCTCTCGGAGAAGGGCACGGCGACTCGACCCAGCTCCAATTCCACTAACAATTCTTTCCGAACAATGTTCGCCAATCGCCTCACTGACGGCGCATTGCGCGACACCCTGCCTACCACCGCGCCCACTATTGGAATAACAAAATCTTCACGAAACCCCTTTTCCAAAATTACCCTGTCCCCCCGCTTCGGATAACCTAACAACCTAGCCTGCAACTCCTTAGCCTTAATCGGGATAGGGGCTAGACTGCCTATCTCTGCCTCACTTCGGCAGGGGCCCGCCAGGTGGGGCGGAGACTTTTTTGCTGCACTTGGCTGCCGAATGCCCCCCTCCACAACTGGAGCATGCGTGCCGCAATTTACAGTCTGGAAAGGGGCACGATGCCTTGTTAAATCTCCAACACACATCCCCAGTCCCTGTTCCCCCCACTCTCTGCTGCAACCCGGCTCCTGCATTCCGAAAGGAACGACCCGTGCCCCCTTGGCTCGCCCCTCCCTTTTTTCCGCCACCCAGACCCCCCACCCGTACTTTAGCTGACATTTGCGTTAGTCATAGGTTGATGTCTTGTGCGCCCCACGACAAGAATCAGTTCTGCTCCATCTTATCTCGAAATCGCTCATCGTAGTTCAACCACGACCAGCCTTCATGTGTTTGTGCTGCCTCCAGAATCGCGTCCGCATAAGCCAGCAACATCCCATATTGCTCCGGATAATAATGCCCCCACACGCTCGCTAAACGCAGAAAAGCTCTTGTCCAATTCACCACATTCCGGGACACCTTCCTCACCCTACCTGCCTTCTCATCTTCTTTTCTCTTTCTCCTACTATCCCCGAATGCCTCCTGATCTCCAACAACAAGCAAAATACCTCCACGAACTCAATGCATACCATTCAGAAACTGACAACGCCAAAAAAACCTACCACACCAAACTCATCGCAACAGCCATAAACAAACCTCGAGAGCTCTTCCAAATTGTCAAAAATCTAACAAAAGTACCCAGTAACTCCGACCAGCTGCCAGACATCCCCCCTGATCTTCTAGCCTGACAATACAAACAGCTGCAGCAACCACAAAACCCACATCACTACGCTGAAACAACAACCAAGACAACTTCATACACCACCACGATCAGAGACTGGAATACATTCGACACAACCTCAAAAGAAGAAATATCCTCCACCATCTCCTGCTTGAACACCACCACCTCCCCACTGGATCCTTGCCCTGCTGACTGGATAAAGAAAACCAAAGAAGACCTCAGTGCACCTCTAACCCACATCGTAAATTAATCCTTTAAACAAGGACACATGCCAGACGCCCTCAAGACCACAATCATCCGACCAACCCTAAAAAAGCACAACCTAGATCCCCTAGACCCCACCTCCTACAGACCAGTAGCAAGCCTCCCGCTCACCGCAAAGATAATTGAGAAGATAGTCCAACGTCGGCTTCAAGAACACCTAGACATTAACAACATACTGGACCCGCAGCAACACGAATTCCGACCATTACACGGGGTCGAGACCCTAATGACCATGCTGATGAACACTCTTGTCATAGGAACCCAAGAGAAACACTCCGGATACATCCTAATTTTTCTGGATATATCAGCGGCATTCGACACCATCTCCCATAACACCTTCATCCACAGACTCCAAACAATTGGGATCAAAGGTACTGTACTCCAATGGTTCAGGTCCTATCTAACCAACCGACAGCAACTGATCCGCACCAAAACCTCCACCTCATCCCCCTTCCAGCAACATCAAGGAGTACCACAAGGATCCACACTATCAGCCATGCTTTTCAACATCTACCTCCGTCCACTCTGCTCAGTCATACGCACTCACAATGTCAACTTCCACATATAGGCCGACGACATAATGATCTACGCACCAATTACAACAACGGACCCAACAAACGACCAGCTATCAACCTGCTTCACCGACGTATCCAACTGGCTACAAGAGAACAACTTATCCATTAACATAAAGAAGACCGAAGCCCTTATAGTGACAAAAGACCCAGACTTCAAACCACCCACTCATCTCACCATGGGAACCACGCAAATTCAAGTACAACCACACATAAGATATCTCGGCATTATCATTGACCAAGCCCTAACTCTTAAGCAACAAATCAACAAGACCACAAGAACTGTATTCCACAAGGCGAAAACGGTACAACGCCTCCGACCCCTCCTCGAACCACAAGACTTCAGGACAGTAATGCAAGCTCTAACACTCCCTCATCTGGACTACTGCAACATAATCTACCATGGCCTACCTGCCACACAGACCAATCCCCTCCAAACGGCCCTAAACACCACGGCGAGAATAATTCACAATGCAAGGAAACGAGACCACATCACCCCAATACTGAGGGACCTTCATATTCTCCCCATCGAAGCAAGAATCAAGTACAAAACTCTTCTACTCACCCACAAAACCATCCACCAAACACAGGGCACCCCACTCCGCACCCTACTGCCTCGCCCAACCCACAGCAGAACAACCAGACAATCCTCCAACAGCTCCGTTGCCATCCCCCACAAAAGAACCAAAGCAACTCAACGGACCTGCAACAGAGCCTTTGAACTCTATGCCCCATCCCTCTGGAACTCTCTACCAGACCACATCAGGAACAACGGTGATCTCCCATCATTCAAAAAGCAGCTAAAAACCATCCTATTCCAAGAACATCTCTGAATAGGAACCTCCCCCCCCCCTATTTCTCTCCAAGATCTCCAAACCAGTAACTATGCTATCTTGTCAGTCTCTATGTTCACCCCAAAAATCATCAATGTTGAACCCCCGGTGATGGCCCCCCCACATTTGATTCCCCCCCCCCCCTGGTTATATGTCCCACCGCTTTGACCCGGTGAAAAGCGGGATATAAATACAGTTAAATAAATAAATAAAATAAACAACCGAAAGATGTTGACATACCGACGTTTTCGTATCTTACTACGCAATTTCTTCGGGACCCACTCCCACAATTCCACATAAGCCGCTAAGTAAGGGGCTCCCCTCTGCTGGCCTGGCCTCTCGCCGCCGCCCCTGGCCTTCAATTCCGCTTCTCCCTCACTCGAAGTGGAGGACGATGACCAGTTTGACGATGACGACGAGGTATCCGACCCATGCCTCCTTCTCCTGCTGCGCTTCCGCTTCCGATGGCCCTTTCCTTTCTTACCCGATGACACCTTGGTCCGCTGCCGACTCACCTGCAGCCCCGTCCACTGGACCCTCAGCTGCTGCTCCCGCTGCCGCCCTGCAGCTGTCCTCTATGGGCCGCTGCTGCTCCTCTGGCTGCTCATTTGCCCTCTCCTCTCCCCCCGCTGGCTGGCCAATGGTTCGCCGCTCTCCGCTGAATTCGTCTCCTCTGGTCAGCATAGGGTATGGACTCCTGCCAGGCATCTGTGAAGACAAAAAAGGAAACACAGGGGGAGGGCCCACCAGAGGCCAAGCTGACTGCCACGCCCCAAGCCACTCGGCCCCAGAGGAGCCCTGTCTGCCCCTAGCCCAATGCTCCCAAGCCCCTGCGCTCCCTGCTGGCCATGTAGCCTGTTGTTCCCCCATCTGGTAAAAGGACCCAGCCCCGCTACACTGTCAACGGCCTGCCCCATGTGGCCCCTGCCAGTGCTCCCACTTAAACCCGGTGGTAACCCTTCCCCCTATACACCTCCCCCCTATACACCCCCACTTCTGCACCCCTTAAGCCTCCTCTCCCCTCACCTCTCATCTCCCCCCTGTTATTTGTCTTACTGCGAGACCCACGGGGAGGCCCCCCCTCTTCTCTCCCCCCTTGAGGTTGCTTGACCACCCCTCCCGCCCCTGAAGTGGACCGCGCTCCCCTGGCCCGTCCGCGATCTCTACCTGGCCTGTTACCCCTCCCCCGCTCCTCCAGACCCCCCCTTCCAACCTGTTCACGGCATTCTCAGGCCCTGAACCCAAAGCCCCCCTTCCTGGCAGTGCTGCCCGCCTCCCTGAGTCCACCCCCCTTCTCCCTGGCCCCCCACTCATCCGTCTGCCCAGAGCTGGCATAGCCCCCAGCTCCTCTCCTTCAATTTAAGTTTGTCTGTAAGAGGAATCAGGCACTGGCTCTTACTTGCCTGCCTGCTGAGGATCCGAAGCTTTCTTGCACACCGCTCGCTGCAGCCGACCACGTGCCGTCCACCGGTCTGACGCGTTGCTTCAGCCCGAGCTGCCCGCCACGCTCGCTCACCGCTCAGCACTCCCCTTCCATCCTCCAGAGCTGGAATTGCTGCTACAATCCTTCCCGGCAGGCGCCCGACACACCGGCCCACAGCTCCGCACCCGTTCTGTCCCGGCCGTTGCTGCCAACTCGTGCTCCTGCCTCTTCCTTCTTCCCATTCATTGGCTCCCTCCCTCCGGCTCCCGCCGTGTAGAGAGCCAATGAATTTAAAAGATGCACTGCCCGGACCTTCACTCCCCCCCCCCCCCGCAACCCTCCTGGCCGCCTTGTGTCACTCTTGCCGGGCCGCCCGGTTACAGGCGGCCGGCGTGGATGCAGCCCCGCGGCCTTCACTTATCTGAGTGACATCCTGGGCTCGTCACGTAACAATAGTTGCAAACCACTTGATCCAACTGCTACTGCAAGCCACGATCACCAAATAACCTCAGCTGTCCGTCACCACGACTGATTACTCAACAAAAGCTTTTTTTTCGCCAAATTAGCTATCATATAGCGGTGGGAAGCATTCTTTATGCTCGAGATTATGGATGTTTAGAGATACTTTTTATGGATTAACCGCAAGAAAAACTCCTGAAGAAGCCAATTTGGCGAAACAAAAGCTTTTGTTGAGTAGTCAGTCGTGGTGACGGACAGCTGAGGCTGTTTGGTGATCACAGCTTGCAGTAGCAGTGGGATCAAGTGGTTTGCAACTATCGTTACGTGACGAGCCCAGGATGTCACTCAGATAAGTGTATATATACCTTTATTGAATGTACAGATAAGCTGATTTTAAGAAAATCTTTTCTGTTTTGTTATAGGAAAAACAGATTGCTCAAGTAGGTAGGAGAAAGGAATATGGACCTTAGGACAAATTATGGAGGAAAATACTCTACTGTCTTTGCCAAAGTATGAGTTAAATTCTTCTGTTTGAAAACTTATCTAGTAAATGTTTTCAGTTGTCAAATGCTATTAGATGCAGTGTACTTAGACTTCCTAACTTGAAAGAAGAGCCTGAAAGGATAACTTACTGTTCAAAAGAGCCATATCAAAGAAACCAATTTCTAATTGTTCTTTATGCTTTTGGCCTGCAGAGACTTTGGCACATGTGGGGCTGAAAGGTCTGGAGAAAAGATATTGGCTATGATTTAGAATGAGACAAATTGAAAAATCTGTTTTGGGATAAATCATCGAGAGTTTTGCTTTTGGCTTCCCTTACTCAGTCTTAATATTTATGGCACATATACTATACGTACTGTACACTGTCAACATTTCTAAACACTGTGCAGCAAGTACTGATAAATATATTGGTTTTATGAGTGGTGGTTGGCATTTTGTCTGATGTAATTTTTTTATCTCTATTTGATTCAAGATTGAGTTTCTAGGGAGATCTCACATTTATTCCTGCTATTTGGAAATCATTAGTATCAGCTCAACTATTCTTGCCTAGAAATGACAAATATTTGACATATTATTATTCTTAGCCCTACAACTAATGTAAAGCAATAGGGAAAAATGCATCCTTCGTTGAAGTGAACACATGGTGGAACATTGTTTAACTCATGAGCAGGCAACAGAGGAAAATGTTAATCAGTGGGAACAGGATGAAGAAATGTGGGAGCCCTTGAGTAATTATGCGAATCAGTCAAGTTGATGAGCTTGTCTTATTTTGCAATTATTTGCACTATTGAAAAGCTGAGTGTACTCTACTGTTTTTGTCTTGCCATTCCTTGAATTTTTGTTGGTTCTATTTTGATCACAATAAGACGTTGAACACTGAGGAACAAAAGTGAAAAAAAAGAAGGAAAACCTGCAAATGGAACAAGTTTATCAAGAAGGGCAGAGAAGCATCATAAGTTCCAGACACACAAGGGGTAAAAATGTCCAATTTATTAAAAAAGATCCAACATGGCCGTGTTTCAGCAGTCTACCTATGTCAGAAGGTCCAAACTAAAAGCATAGACAATCAGAAACATACATAAAACTCAAATCCTAAAAACAACAAAAAGCACAGTATAAAACTAAATTATAAAAACAAAATTATAAAAACAAGGAGTAAAAGGAGTCAGAAAATCCAAGTCAAACCTATTAACTAATACATACTGTAAGTTAAACATATAACTATGTAGAGAAAATAATAAATATAGATTATTTCTTAAAAGAATAGGAATATAAAAATGTGCCAACACAAAGCTGATTTTTCAGCATAAGGAAATAATGCAATCAATAAAAGTAGTAGAAACGGGAGGCTGTGAGATACAGATTTAATCCTGCAATAACAAAATATAACTACTAAAAAACAAATTCAAGTGGAACAAACCACAACAATGACTTGAATCAAGGATAATAATATTGTAATTTGTGGTAAAACAAAATTGATACTGATGGCATCTTCTAAAACCAGAAAACAATTCTAAAAATAAAAGAAATGAATAATAAAAGGCATCACTGAGGCACAGTATAATGCTCTCAAGTAGATGGTCACTAAAAATCACTAAAACAATATCCTATGCACCAAAAATGCAAGGCCGCGGGGCAGGGTCCCGGCGGCCGAGGGTAACCGGGTGCTCGGCCGGTGCGGGGGGCCCTGGCCCGCGGACGTCATCGGCTGGGGGGTGGGAGCGTGATGACGTGGAGGGCGCCGGAGAAATTGGCTCCAGTCGTGCGTGGGAGCGCGGTGGAGTCTGGGAGGCGGGAAGCGTGTGGCCTGCGTGGGGAGGAGCCAGGAGTCGGCAACGGCTGCCGAATCTCCTGCTCCTCCACGGGGACGAGGCCGGTTTGGCGCCTCGTCCATCTGCGGCCGCGTCCGTCTGTGGGGGGGGCAGTGGGGGGGGGAGCTGTGCCGGGGGAGAGCGGACTGCGGGCGGCGGGTGCGGGCAGAGGCGCGGTAGGTGAGTGGGGGCTGCGCCGGAGGGGGACGGGCCCGGAGCGCTCCGGTTGCTGGCCGCGCGCCCCCCTCTCTCCACCTCGATTGTTTCTGCCTGCCTGTCTCGCGGCGCACGCTTCCTTCGCGGTTGCTCTTGGGATGCCTTGACGGGCAGAGTGGATGGGGCCCTAAGGGTCTTTATCTACCTTCCTATACTATGTTGCGGTGGGGTCCTTTTCACATTTTTCGCTGCTGTGGTGGAGGGATCGTTGGGTGGGGGTTTGCTTCTCTGTGGGGGATGCCCAGAATCTGCCATGGGGGGACGTCCTGGAAGGTGCAGATGGCATGGGGTGGGTATGGGGCAGATTTAAATTTTGCCAAAGATTTGGTAGCTTGGATTTGATGCGGCCAGCTGTGTGGTTGTGCAGTATACCAGGCGAGGTGATTCGGTGCATGCGGGGGGAATGGGACTTGGGGGGGATTGTCTCTGCTTATTTTGCAGTGACCCACCCAGGAGAGGAGGAGCTGGCAACAGCCAGAGGGATGTTTGGGTGCTTGGGGGGCACTGGGGGGGCCTGGCCAGTGAGAAAACTAGGATGATGGTGCTTGGGGGTGGGCAGCGTTTGCGCGACATCCTGACGTGGCTGCCCTCGGCCGCAGTACACTTTGCCCTGCCTTGTCTGCTTCGGGGCTGGGGAGGCGGGACTCGGGTCGGGGTGCCTGGGCATGGGCGGGCAGTGCAGGATGGGGCTCCCTGGTTGGCGGGCTCAGCGGGGGGTTGGTTTTGGCACACGTGGGGGGGTTTTTTGCCTTGGGGCATGGCGGGTGGGGGAGTTGGGGGGCTCCGGGGACGTGTGGTCGGGGGGCTGGGGGGTGTTGGAGGTGGGTGCAAGGGTTGCGGTGTGTCGGGGGGGGAGGTTGGTGGGGGGGTGGAGTGGCAGCGGCTAGGGCAGTGATGCGCACTGCGAGCGGGGAGGGGTAGGTTCCCAGCTTCATGGGGCGGAGTGCCAGTTCGTCTGGGGCTGGCTGTGGTGCCTTGGGATGGGCAGGATGGTGGACTGGCTTAGGGGTTGAGCGGCTGCCTGGTGCCCGGGAACCCACAAGGCTCTCGCTTCGGCTGGTGCTCCAGGTGTCTGGGGGGGGTTTCTTCAGGACAGGGGACGGCGGGGCATTCTTTTTTTTTTTCAGTTTGACATTGCCGGGAAAGCATGGGGGTCGTGGGTTCAATGTGGGCGTGTACGGACTCGCTGGCCCTATATCTATAAAAAAAAAAACAAAAAAAAAACTAACAAACACGGACATCTATTTATTCCTGTTGGAGAATGGTTCCCCCTCCTTGGGTTTCTCTGTGTTTTTTCTCTTTGTTTCCACAGATGGCGCTCAGAGATTGGCTTGCTGAAGGAGAGTGGAGAGGGCCCCCCCGCGTTGGAGCGCACGGGTCGGACTGCGGCAGGGGACCATTTACGGTGGACCCTGGCTTCTGCGTCCAGGGGTGCGACGCCGGAGCATCAGGTGAGTGTTGGCGGACTGGGGGGTGGGTGCTGCGAGGGCAAGAGGGAGCGGAGGTGCAGTGTGCTGCCTTAGCGGTGTTAGTGTTGGCGGCACCGCTATGTGGAGTCATCCACCTTTGCGGCACCGGCTATTCATCCGCATGGAGGGGGCGGAAAGGGCACGGGGTGGGGTACGGCGTGGTGGTTGAGAAGTGGGTCAAGTCGGAAGACCGTGTGCCAGCGGAATTGGCAGCCGTTCTACAGATTGTTCGGCTTATTCGGGACGGTTGGGGTCCCAGGGGTGGGGGTGGAAGCGGAACGGGACGGAGCAGTTAGCAGGGTGTCCATGAAAAGAATGCTACGATGTTCAAGTCTCCATCGGAGAAGGTGGCGAGGCAGGTGGGAGGGCCTCGGCCTCGTCGAGTGGTCAGATGGGGGCGGATACTGCGGGCTCAGGAGACAGAAGGAGGGGCAGGGGGGTCTTTCCGGTCAGGCAGGCATGGTGGGGATGTGACAGCTAGGACGTAGTGGGGCAACGTTTTCTGGCCCTCCTGCGACAGCCACTATCGTCCTGTTTCCTCGGTCAGTGGGAGTGGACACTCAAGCTTCTGTGCCTGCTATACTACAGTTATGCATTGGCCTACCAAAGCAAGAGCAAATAATAAGGCCAAGGCCGAGGACTGCTTAACTTATTCACTTGACTGGCAGGGCCCGTTGCGCTGTCGGGCCAGTCCCTCCACTTCTCTGGGAGGGGTAGTTGGCCTATTACGCATGGGCCTTACGTTTTGGGCTGCAGCGGGTCCCATGGTGGTGCTGAGGTGGGCTTGGGGGAGGGGGGTTCTGGCGGGTTTGGAGGGTACGGGCACAGCAACGGCTTGCGCGGCCTAAGCGGGTACTTCGCCTTGGTGGTGGAGTTTTCCTCGCATGGCTAGGGGAGTAGGAGTCGAGCTGATGGTAGGCGGACCCCAGCCCCTTTATGGGTATAGCAAAAAAAAAAAAAAAAAAGGTTTTTTTCCCTCGGTTATTCGGCCACGTCATGACGGGGTTCCGGGGGTGTGCACTACAGGCTTGCAGATCGGGGGTGGGGGTTACGGGTCTTGTGACGTCGGGATCCGGAGGGGTGGCGGCTGTCCTCGGGGGTGATTGGGTTTCTGACATTTCATGGTGGTGGGCTGTGCTTTGCTCCTTCTGGGTTTTGGGCGTACCGGCTATAGCTGTGGGAGCGGGAGATGGGCCGGGCGAAGGGTTCTGGAGCGGTGAATGGGTGCTGGAGTTCAGTGCCTTCAAAGGGGGTGTTGGGGGGCTCTTTCATGGTGGGGTACGCTCGGGGTATAGCTGAGGACCCGGTGCTGGGGATTACCTATTAGGCCTGGAGCTGAGGTTCGGGGAGCTGGGGATCATCTCCCTTTGGGATGAAGGTCACGAGGGCAGGGGTGGGTAGCGACTGGGGTGGGCTGCTTTGTAATTCCTGTTAACAGTTGCCGAGGCAGTGGGCGGTGACGCCGTCCTGGAGGCAGGGACTGTACCGAGGTATGTCGGATTCATAGGCCGGCGTGTGGATTTGGAGGTCTGTGATGTCTGGGGAGGGAAGTTCGCGGGCATGATGGATATTGGGACACGGGCACGACAGCTTTAGGCTGCGACCACCTCTGGGGCTGTGTGGCATATGGACAGCTCATGGCAGGTTTGGCTGAACCCAGCCTAGGGCCTTATGTGGGGTTGTCGCAACAGGGGGGCTAGAGAGTCAGATGCAGTCCCGAGTCATTGCGGCGGAGGTGGGGCATCGGTCTTGAGTATCCACGCTGGTTCTCACGGGGTGGGGGGTGAGCTTTCCTGTCCCCAAGGGGGGACGGTGGCGGTACAGGCCGGCTGGGAGGTCCTGAATAACGCCGTAAGAGTCGGGCTTTCCGGTTGGTTGGGGGGAGGGGGGTTCGTGCTCAAGGCCTCGGGATGCCAGTCGGCCTGTTACACGGGGGCGACCGGGGACTTGCTGCTCTGTTTACCGAGGGAGGGTGTTCAAGTCTGCTGCCTCCCTCTTCAGGGCTACCGGGGACTTGCTGCTCGGCTTCTACTGGCAGCTTGTTGCTGCCTCCCTCTTCCGGGCGATGATGCCGGGTATCCTTCGGGGCCTTCTAGCTGGGTGGGGTGGTGGCGAGCTCCGGCGAAGCTGATGCGGGTCGTGGTCTATCGTGGAAGCAATAGGCAGTGCGTGGGCGGGACTGCGGTTGTTGCGGCACTTCATCCCGCTTTGGGGTGGCGTCTCGTTGGGGGGTCGTGGCGGGGTTGCCGGGCGAAGCGTTCCGCAACGGCGGAGGAGGGCCCGGGTCTGGCCGATCTAGGCTTCTGGGAGGTGGGGGGTCCCTTGATTATCGCTGTCCGCCGGGGGGCCGGGCAGGAAGCCTTGGGTCAATTGGCCCATGGGTCATTCCCTCGTGGGGCGGATGGTTCTGGAGAGTCTATGTGGACGGTCTGGACCCATCGGATCATGATCTGGTGGGGGCATCGTTTTATGGCAGAGGAGCGTGGTCGCAGTGGGGTGCAGCCCATACCTTTGCTGGGGCACCGTGGAGTAAGCCGGTTTGGCTCCGGTTACGTGTTGGGGGGGGCGCTGACTGGGTCACGGAGCGGTCTTCGGCTCTGGTGGGTTGTCCAGTCATTGTCAAGTCATGGTTTGCGGGCTTTTTATTAAAAAAAAAAATAATAATAAGAGCTGGGGTGGGGGACTCGGCAGTGCGAATCGGGCAGTGGATAGTACGGCATGCCTGAGGTGCGAGCGTACGGTTGTCGGGGGTGGGGGAGTTTTCTCCTCTGGGGGTGTCTTAGTGCTTAGCCACCACTGGCCGGTGGGCTTGGTATGTGTGGGGGTGCACCTGGTCGCAGCTTGGTGGGGGGGGGGCGGCTTCGGGACATTAATGTCGCCAGTGCTGGTGGAGGGATCTCGGAGGTGTCCGGGATCCGGAGCTCTAGGCCGCACTGGGGTCAGGGTGGGGCGCCTTCGACCTGACATTAATGTCCTCTGTGCCGGTGGCGGGATCCCGGAGGTCCGGGGTCCGGAGCCTTAGGCTATACTTGGGCTGGGGGCGGGGTGCCCCCGACCCGGACATCCCCTGGCTGACTTTTGCTAATTCATGGCGAGGTCGGGGAAAGGGGATTAGGAAGATTGCGGTTGGCATGACCGCAGCAGCAGCGGAGGCGGGGTCACCTTGCTAAGGGCATGGCTGGTGAGGCATTGCTCCGCTGCGGGTCACCTTGCTAATAGCATGGCTGGTGAGATATTACTTCGAGGTTTATATTGTTAAGAGGATTAATTTTGAACTGTAATGTTCGGTATATTATAAAGTTAATAAAGCTGCGACCGGTGTTTTGCCCAAGAATGGTGTATGTGTGTATTCTGTGGGAAAGGAGAGTGGGACTAAAATGGGGGGAGGGGGCGGGGGTGGACGGTTAGAGGGGCCCGGAGCACCGTGTCCGAGCTACCTCGGTTACCAACTGTTTTCATTTAAAAACAATAGTCACCACTTAAAATGATACTCTCAAAAAACTCTTCTTAAAGCACTCAGCAATGTAACTGTCATGGTGCACAATAAACAAAAAAGGAGCCCTCTAAACATAAAAATGAAACAAAACAGCATCTGTTAAAGTAGTCTCTTTTTATAAAAAACCCACAACCACCATTAGATTATAAAATCGAAAGTGACAACACCATTTCTTCATAGCTTCTCAAATACACATCAACTTCTTGTATTCAATATATCAATACTTTTTGTTTTTTCACACATATATATAATCATTTTGGGGTTTTTTTGTTAATTAGATATTTTTTGTAGTATGTTGCTAAAAATAAATTATATAGAGCCCAATTCTGAAAGGGGCATGTGCATGCAGAGGCGCTATTCTACAGCTCCATGCAGACGAGGCTGCTGGTGACCATGGTCATTGAGCAGGAGGAGATTCTCCTCCCCATGGGGCAGAGGCGGCCAACCCACACAGCAGCACACAGGGGCTGGGAACATATCAGGATCACCCTTGCCCAGTAAGTACAGCACAACAGAAGCAGGCAAACCTGGAAGCAGAGAGAAGTGGGCAGGCTGGAGCAGTACCCAAGTTGGCACAGAGACAGGCAAACACCAAACTGGAGAGGAAGGGCAGGGGACATAAGGATCTGGCACAGGCAGAAAGCTGGCAGGCTGCATAGTGCCAGGACAGCACAGCACAGACAGAGCAGCCTAACAGCAGAGGACCAGGAAACAAAGGAGAACAGGATGCATGTAGGCCTACAGTGAAGGCACGGGGGGGGGGGGGGGGGGGGCCCCCAGAGACAAATGGAAGGGATATGCACAGCAGAGAATGTCAGCCACATTTCCAGGTCACATAGATGCCCCCTGAGAAAGCAAAATAAAAGAGCCCTGAATATGCCTCTAGGTGGGAGGAAAATCCAGGACCCTGAGCACTGCTGTCTAGGACCAGAACTATCAGGCTACAGCTATCAGTGTTCTCAGGTTTTAGGAATAGAGAGAGCATGGCAAGTCAGAGGGGAGGGCCAGTGTGAATGATTGAGGTGCAAAATGAAACAGTGCAGGTGAACCCAGGACCCCGAGCATTGTGGTTCAGGTGAGAACCATCAGGATACAGCTGTCAGTGCTCACAAACCCACAGAGGAGAGGGAACATGTCCCTGTGCATGTACACCAAATGCAATGACCAGCTGTTGCTCCTCCCCCTCCATGGCATGGTATGGCAGGGTGATGTGCCACTGAGAGCAGATGTTGACAAGGCACATGATGGCCATGTGCAGAGTAAAAGCAGAACCACCTCATAGAATAGGCAGGTCTGTGCCTTGGCACAGGTGAATGATGAGATGTGTCTCTACCCCAAAAATGTTTCTGGATCCTGTGTGACAAGGAGGCCTACTGTATGCGGAACCACACAATCTGCCGCACACACCCGTGGCTGATACTGCGTATCTGTCAGCAGCTGCAGGAGGAGCAGGGTGAATAGCCATGTAGATACCCTGTCTGAGCAGCAGAGTGACAGGTTCCCCAACACTGAAGCGGGGGCCCAGGTTATGGAACGCATTTAAGAGTGGACCCCACTGTGACATGGAGACCACAGAAACACCATTCCCCCACCCCAGAGTTCCACAACACATACAGTGGTGTGTAAAAGTCTGGAATCACTTGTAAATTTGACGGTTTTTTTCAACTTCGTGACCTTATATCTTAATTTCTTTTTCCTCCCAGTGGCTTTTTCTGTGTATCTCATGATAAGTGATAGATTTGGCTATTAGGGCCAACTTTTAGTATTGGTTTGGCCCTTATTTTCTGAGTTTGTTCCCCATAGTTGTCCTGTTGATAGATTTTCTGTGAAAATGGCGTAATGTACATCGTTGGCCAACGATATATTATTGTAAGTATGCTTTAAAATATTATGGACGCACGCCAGGTTTCCTTCAAATTAATGTATGTGGCCTTGAAATAGGCTGTTTTTATGTGTCAGTGATGGCTCAGTATTTGATGGGCCACCCTTTGTTCTTGATCACCTGACTGCACTTTGTCAGCATTGAATGAACCAGTCTGACAAGGTGATCATTGGTGACAACGCGGTTCCAAGCTGCAATGAGTGACTCAATCAACTCACGCTTTGATGTCGGATGCCTCTTGGATACTTCCAAGGCCACCTTGTGCCACAGGTTCTCGATTGGATTCAGATCTGGAGACTGGGCAGTCCAGCCCATTGACTTGATATTGTTCCGCTGCTTCCAGCTAATCACCTGTCTGGAGCGATGGCAGGGTGCATTGTCATCTTGGAACAGGAACTGGCCAGGAAACAGCTGGTGTGCTGATGGCACCATGCACTTTTGCAGTATGGTGATGTACTTGGCCCTGTTGACCATTCCATCGATGATGTGAAGATGTCCAACGCCACTGGCAGCCATGCAGCCCCAGATCATGACCTTCAAAGGATGCTTCACAGTGAGGTTGAGACACTCAGGCTTGAATTCCTCTCCAGGAAATCTCCTCACATGGAGTGGAGGAGTGGCCTAGTGGTTGGGGCAAGGTACTTCAGGCCAGAAGGTCAGGGGTTCAAATCCCACTAGAGGACAGCAACCTTGGGCCGGAAGGACTGGGGTTTCTAGTCCCACAGGTGCTCTTTGTGGTCTTGGGCAAGCCACTTAACCCTCCATAGCCCATGTTCCCTGTAAAATAGTTATCTCCAAGTTATAATGCCCTGTTCAATATAATTTCAGTTTGTTCAATGTAAACCGCACTGATGCAGAATAGCGCGGTATATAAGAGAATGTAAATAAATAAATAAATAAACATAGGTATGGGCCTGGTTACCAAACAGGCAGAAGGTGCTTTCATCTCTGAATAGCACCTTTTCCCGAACTTCAGTCGACCAGGTTGAGTGCTTTCTCGCCCACACGATCCCTTTGCGCCTTTGTATGTCAGTCATCAGTGGCTTATTCCATGCTTTGCAGCCCCTGAGACAAAACTGCAGGCACCGGCGACGAACTGTTGATGAGCTTACACTGACCTCACTCTTGTCTGACCACTCTCGAAGTAGCTGAGGAGAGGTCAACTTGCGATTAGTCAGTGAAATGCGTCGTAGTGCACAATCCTGGCGTGATATTGATGCACGTGGATGACCTGAACGAGGCTTGTCCACCACTGAACCCATTTCTTTCTTCTTCTGTACAATCTTCACAACAGCGCTCTGACGGCAGCCAACTTTCCTGGCTATCTGATGACTTGAAAATCCTTCCTTGCTCATAAAGGACACACGAAATGCTTCTCCAACAACAGGGTCCGAGTCATCTTTATGGTCGATCCAGAAAGCGTATGAAATTCAAAAATTTGGCACGTTTTATAGCTGCACTGTTGGCTAGATATCTGCATTGTGATTGGTTAGTGAAACCAGCCTCCTGATTGGTCAGAAATAAAGTGTGCATATTGGACAATCTTGTTCCAGTTTTGATGCAGGATCCGCAAAAATCACAGTACCTATCTCCCAGTGTCTGTAAAGTATTTAAACTGGAAGCAAGGAATGCAAAAAAGTCAACTCTAATAGCCAAATGTATCCCTTTTAATGTGGTAGATAGATGAATATGCTGGGCTAATGCAAAATTTAAAAAAAAAATTAGAAAGTACAAAAAACGCAAAACTCACAAGTGATTCCAGACTTTTGCACACCACTGTAGTCCTGACCCACACTGCCCCACCTCCTGCAGAGATGAGACATGCTGGAACACCCTGTGTGTGTGGTTGGCCCCCCAGCAGCCACAGTCATGAAGCTAACCATGATCTCTGTCCCCCACAATGGCAGCAAAGCAGGAGGAGGACTCCCCATCACTGTCCCCAGATAGCTCTACCCCTGACACCATGGAGTAAGATGGTACAGCCCTCAGCCCCATTGGGAGCAGCAGCATGAACAGCAGCAGTGCACAGCAAAGCTCCATCCTCCTGTCCAGCCCAACACATCTACAGATGATGAGGAGAACAATGAGGGGCCAGCAAGGGAGGAAGCATACGCCCCTCTACCCCCCCCTGCAGGGGGCAGAGCAGATGGCAGAGGGCAGGGGGGCCTATGTCCCACAGCACACCTGGGGAATATTGAACAGCAGGACAGTGGTCAGATCCAGAGTTGTCATGTGCAGAAGGCCTGGAGACAGGGGGCGGCCCCTGGACCCTCATCCTCTAACCCCTGGTGGAGGGTGCATGTGCCATGGCAGGTAGGGTGGCTGGGAAGTCCCATGTAGTGTGTTGGGAGAGTATGTAGCGACCCAGACTGAGGGACCAGGCAGGATGTGGAGTGTGATGTGGCTGAGTTCATGCAGGAGGGTGAGTGATTGGAGGGTGGTGGTAAGGCTGAGGGTTCTGTGTGCATGCCGGGGGAGCATGCAGGGGTATGTGAGTGGCAGGAGGGGGGCAGTGAAGAGGAGGGCTTGGAGTGCATGTAGGGGGAGTGTGTGAATGTGTGTGAGTGGCAGAAAGGGGGTAGTAAAGGGGAAGGCTCAAAGTCCATGCAGGGGGAACATGTGGTGGTGTGTGAGTGGCAGGAGGGGGGCAGTGAAGGGGAGGGCTTGGAGTGCATGCATGGGAAACATGTGGTGGTGTGTAAGTGGCAGGAGGGGTGAGGCTTAGAGTGCATGCAGGGGGAGCGTGAGGGTGTGTGTGAGTGGCAGGAGGAGGCAAAGGGTGTGTGGATGGAGGGGAGGCAAGGTGTGGGTGCAGGTGAGGGTGGGTGGGGAGAGTGGATATGTGATCCAAGTTGAGGTATGGGGAGGGATGTGACATTGCATCTGGAGGGGGATGCGGATGGTGAGAAGGCAGTAGGGGACCCAGGTTATGGAAACTGGGGTTGTCATGAGGCAGTAGTGGTACCGGGTGACATCAGTGATGAAGGTGGTGATGCTGCAGATGTGCCATTGTCTATGTCCATGTGGAAATGGCGTGGCCATGTTGGTAGGCCACGTAGCCCACCTCTTTCTGAAGTGCCACAGGATGAGGGGGCCCAAGAGGAATTCGGAGGTCCCAAGGACATGCCAGCTCTGACCTATCTGGAGCACGTCACATAGCCTTGCATGGCTGTGCAGGTCCCTCTCACACCCCTTGCACCATGTGGAGGATCTCAGGGGAGAGATGCGGGGCCTGAGGGGTGAGATCAGGGGTCTGCACCTGCTGCTGGATGCCCATTTTCAGCACCACACACCACCCCCCCCCCCAGTCACACAGTAGGCAGCCCTGCAGGTCACTGAGGGGGCCATGCCACCTGGAAGGTGCCCAAGGGCAGCAGTAGCACTAAGCAGCATGGTGGCACCGGTGGTACCTGGTGCAGTGACAGCCACCAGGACAGACTGACTGCCAATGTTCATAGCCATGTAGGTGTGGGAAGGGTGGGACTGAGTGCCAGGGCACACCTGTTGGCAAGTGTGTGTGGGCAATATTTGCCTATATTCTCTGTCTGTCTCATGCATGTTGGCTGGGAAAATAAAGTGTTTCTCACGAACACAGTCTTCTTAAAATTGTTCAAGATGCTCCTCGCTTCTGGTCCTGTTTGTGGGTGTTTTCTGAGGTTCTGCTCCTGGTTCTTCATCTGTGAACACAGAACAGAAATATTTGTTAAGCAATTCCGCTTTATCCTCATCAGCTTCTACATATTCCCCCCTTCACCCTTGAGTCTGACAATACCACTTTTGCCCTTCCTCTTCTCACTAACATATCTGAAAAATGTCTTATCCCCCCCCCCCATTTTTTTGCATTGGCTATTTCCTCTTTTTGAATCTTTGTTTTCCTGACTACTTTGCTAGCTTCTCTAAGTTTTTCCAAATATAGATGTCTGTCTTCCTCTCTCTGTGATCTCTTGCATTTCATGAAGGCCTCCCTCTTTTTCTTCACTTTTTCAGCTACTTCTTTCGAAAGCCATAGCGGTCTCCTTTTCCTTTCACCTTTATTTACCATTTTAATGAAAAGGTTCGTTGCCCTTAAAATATTCCCTTTCAGTTTTGCCCACTGTTTTTCTACATCCCTCATCTGTTCCCATCCCACTAACGACTCCCTGAGGTATTGGTCCATCCTGGCAAAGTTAGTCTTCCTAAAGTCTAAGACCCTCACCTTTGAATGGATTCTAACAGCCCTAGTCCTAATACTGAACCGCACCATCTGGTGATCACTGGATGCAAAATGATCTCCCACTATAACATCAGAAACACTTTCACCATTGGTAAGCACCAAGTCCAGTATGGCCCCTTCACGTGTGGGCACACAGTACAAACGTGATAATGTGGAAAAACAGTTTATTTGAAATCAGAACTAGCAACCCGACACAGGCCGTGTTTCGGAGACCTTCATCAGGGGTTGTCTAATAGGTACTACAAACATAAAGACAGACAATTAAAAAACAATTTAAAAGCGAAAGAACAAACCATCATGAAAATTATTGATTATGATAATAATAATAATAATAATGGTAATAATATAATTATTTAGTAATAAATATATCATAATAAATAATAAAAAAATAATAAATAATTAAAATAATAATGATAATAGTATAATGATAATAATAATAATAGCCATAAAAGTCTAATGCTCAAAATGCGATACTACAATAAAAATCATAAGAAATAATATAAAAAAAATATAATATAAAAAAACTTTCAAGGACTTTCTTATGGGAGGTAACAAGCATATGATCTTAATATTGGTACCTTGCTTGTAGAAACGATGATATGCAAACCTTACAAGGAGGCACACATAATCATTTGTAGGTGATTGCTTAAACACTTGTAATGAAATTAAACACTAAAACAAAGAAGACACAGAGTAAGGCACAGGTATACCACTGGAGACATTCAATCGGAACTTAAATAAATCAGAACCTAAATCAAATTGGAACTTAGAACGCTAAATAATGGCTGAAAATGCAGTAGGAGTGGATAGGAGAGAGAGAAGAGCACGGCCAAGAGGGACACAGATAGTGTGTGTTATTCTACTATGGCTACAGTTAAAATATATCTTATGTCAAAAAGTAGCAGTAAAAGACAAGATTTTGATCTGTAGATAGCTGGAGAACATTTCATAAGGAGCACAGGTTTCATCGTAGGGCCCAAAACAGTCACATGAAATCTGAAAAATATATACAAGGAAACGAAACATCAATTGACCGGGGGAACTCGAAAACATGAAGGGACAAACGTCTAAACTCAAACGTGAAATTGCTAAAAATTCTTTAAGAAATGAAAAAGCAGAAAGATAAAAGGGTGCTGCACTGCTATAGCTTGTTGAATCATCTAGACGACAGTAAAAACTCGTGTTAGATAAAACACTATTTTATCACTCCATGTCTGATATTGTGGGTCCTTAAAATTGTTTATATCGCTAACGTTATAGTTATACTTTGGCGATATCTTCCCTTACCGTATGAATCGCTGCAGGAACCAATGTCACAAACGCAGAAAATTTGGACTCCGTACTTACTGCTACTTTTTGACATAAGATATATTTTAACTGTAGCCAACTACCACTACCCTTCGCTTCCTTGTGGTCACTGATTCTGCAACTTTGGGGTATTTGAGCTTTGGTTCTTCCCTTTCCAGGGATGCTTTCACCTCCTCCATTTCCAGGGTTGCATAATGGTTCTCCAATTCAAGGGCTGGAGAAGTTGGATTGGTGATTCTGCAGGCCTTGGTGACTTGTGTCCAACCTTCGTCATTCTGTTGGCACCCATCTTCTCCTCTGCTGGAGAGCTTGGTTGCTGCAAGAAGCATCTCATCAATGCACTTCTCACTGTCTTGAATGCTCCTCAGCCTCACCACCTCCTCTTTGAGTTCCTCCACTTGTTTCTTCAGAGCTTCAGCATGCAGACACCCTGCACATGGAACCGGTCCTTCAACTGGCATTGGGACCTCTGTCTGGACAGAGGCAGAAGCTGTAATGGGGGCAACAGCTTTAGTGATACGATTTTTCCCAGCCATTGTTCTGTTTGTGGAGCTTAGGTATCTGTTAAAGCAAAGAGAGAGATCTACCAAAGTACCAGCCAGTTTCCCAGCTGTCCTTTCAGAGAAACAGCAGTTAAATCTCCTTAATGATATTCAAAATGTGCTTCTTCCAAGTCCCTGTGCTTTGTTAAATGGAGAGGTGCCCTATAAAGCAAGACTGCTCACTAGGAGTGGGTAGGAGTTGGGGTGGGTAAGGAGGGAACTAACACCTGATTTGGTGTCAGCCGTTCCCAAAAGCTGAAAAGGTTACTATAGTTTAAAACCTAGTCCAGCAAAGAAAATATTTCTACTAAAGCACCGAAAAGAACGTAACTTTGCTTAAAAAATATATCAAAACCCTTTTAAGAGCTCCCAGTCAGAGAGCTAGCAATTTAATAAAAATAAACCCTCAAATCCTTACCGTTGTTTGACCTGTAGAGCCCCTGTTAGGAATGCCTCAATAGGGCAGAGCTCTGAAGCCTTTTATGCAGGTCTCAGCTGCTCTCAGGTAATCAGGCCCACTAACTCCTGATTAGGTGTCAGGAGTAGGTGCACTCGTATGCCAGGTTACCAAAGTGCCACACATCAGCAATACTCCAATAGCAGAGGAATGCATGAACATGCCTCTGAAGTAGCAACCTCCATGATGGTATCGTGGCCCGACCACACACTACCGGGCAGGAGAGGGTGGAACAGGGGCATGGCCAGCTGCCGTGACATAGAAAATCTATTCCCGAATGGGTGCATGTACATATGATGTGTAATCCAGAAATGTCCATGTCAGACCTGCTGAAACCAGGTATAAATTTCTGACAGAAAAAATCCAGCTCTGCTCTGCAATGCATCCCATAGAGGTGAATAGATGTGACAGGTTGGGTCTGTAGTGCACCACTGCAGACAGGACAAATACAAGATACATGCAGAAGGTACAGGGAGCTGAATTGAGTGACTGTTGACAGACAAAGAAACATAACTAAACAGACATCCAGCAATACAACTACAAATACCAGTATCTAATCATGCCATGCACCTACAGTATGTGCTGTATGTGGCAAAGGAGACAATCCACAGGATGCCAACAAATCTAGGCACATAGATGGGACAACAGAGTCAGGGAGATTATAGATGTGAACAGGGAAAGGATACCCTCTGGGGTGAGAATGGGAGAGTGAATATGTAGCCCTGGTACCCCATGTGCCTATGTTATGTCATATCTGATATGTACAGGTACCGGGCAGCCCCCTGCGGAAACATGTTGCTGTTGCAGAAAGTGAGAGAAGGTTTGGGGGTAGGTTTGAGGGATGCACTGGGGGCAGCTGGTTTAGGTATCAGCAGGGTAGGTGGCACATGAAAGCCTGGCCATTACCTGGACCGCATGGATGTGCACAGTGTTACTAGGTGTCAGTGTGATGAGGCATGCAAAGCCACAGAGGGCGCACCACAGCCAAATGTCCAAAGATAAGGGTGGCAAACACAGGGGTCCCCCATAATAAGGGCACTCAATATTGCAAATAGCACTGATGTAAACATTACAAACAGCACTGAGCATGCACATGATGTAGTGTACTGTTGAGTAGGTAGTAGTGAGGATGAGTGTTCACCTGACGCCACTGATGGTGGGTCTGTACAGATGACCACGGTGGAAATCACCGAGTCTGGCCAGCAATGTGATATATTGTGTGATGGTAGTTATGTCCTGACATACATGTTGAATTTGCAATTTTGAACCCCATACAGGTGTGCATGAGGGGGACTGAGACAAAGGCAGGTTGATGCAGCTGCAAGAGCACAGAGCATGGGGACATGTAGGATCAGAAATGTCCAACGTCCTAGAATATGGTATGCATGTGGATGTCCCAAACCATTCTCTGTGTCTACGGCTGGGGAAACTGAAGAGTGCCTGCACAAGTCCTGAAGAACACATCCCCATGCATATGTTCACCCATGGATGCTTTGTCAGGTACATCACAGCCATGGTCTGAAAGAATGCTGCATACCAGAGGTATGACATGGATGGGTGATACAGCTGGAGAGATGTCCAAGGTGTGATTGCAGTGACATATGTGGACACATCCAGTAGAGGGTAGTAGCAGGGAACCCCACCCATGCACCATCCACATTGTGTTATGGTGGACTTACAGATTTTCTAGTGTATGATATGTTATGTCTGTGTCCTGAACACACCAATGGCTCCCTGCATGTAACCCATCCATGGTCAGGGTGAATGAGAGCTGAGGATGCAAAGAGCTAGTATGGGGACTGGTGTGACACAGCACATGGATGACCTGGCCCAACACCTTAGGTTAATGGAAACATCAATGGCCAGAGTTATGGGACCATGTGCATGAAAAGGCACTACAACACCCACCTACCTGTCCATGAGAGGCAAAACCTGCCAACTATCATCAGAGTGTGATGTCGTCAATGCGGTTTATCATTACAGACAGCCATACACATCACATAGTGGATGTGTAGCACACTGAAAGCAGTACTACCTGGTGAATCTGAAGGTCATGAGTTTGTGACCCACCATAACCCATTGTGGCAATGTAACATATGCTGCACCATGTGTGCCAGATCAGGCCCAGAAAGATATTTTCACAGCCAAAGAAAAGCAAATGTGTGCAAGACAACAACCACTGATTGGGTCACAGTGTCACCAGAGTGCTGAGGGGTGCACATGCCATGATCACAGGCAGCAGTCCCAACACACTGTGGTGAGGGCAGGTAAAGGGCCCCCCCAAACCCTATCAGGATCAGTTGTGGAGGATGCCCCAGTGCAAGAATCATAAGTTATGGTAGTGGATATTCCCTTACAGACAGAGATGGGAGGAGGGCATGACAAATGTGAGAGTGGGCACAGCACGGATAGGTGCCCTATGCATGTGTTGATGCTGGCAAATGCCCCCAGCAATATCTGCCTGAGTTAGCACAGAGGGGCACTGGCCAACAGCCCAATCTCACGTACACCAGGATCCTGGGGTGGATGTTGTGGACATATACATATATGAGTCATTCAGAAATATATGAACATAGGTGTCCATATCATGCTAAGTGGTGTATCCCCTGCACACACCCAATGCCAAACCTATGAGGCAGTGCTACCCCATGGATCCCCCCAACCACCCATGCACACCCACATGGCACAATGTCATATAGACAGCCCTGGAACATGGCTGATACCCACCCTGCACAAACCCATTCCACCTGTATACCCTCTTAGGACCCAGGCCCACATACCAAGCATTCTGCACCCCAATCCTGCTGCTAGATGATGTCCCCTCCTCCATGCCCTGCCCTTGCCACTCCCCTTCCCTAAGGGCACATGCACCTCTACCTCAGTTATCATGGTCACAGGTATGCATGGTGGCATTTCCTCAGACCCCCACCCCAAAGTTTCACAGCTTATGCTGCCTGATTCCATGACACCCTCATGGAATGGGGGAATCACTATCTGTAGACCTGTGCCCCTTGGAACTGGCCCAAGGAGAATGGATGTATGTGTGGTGGGCAGACCGACCGTGGTGTGGGTACGTGCTGAGGCCCGTGTTGTGACACCACTGGTGCCTGGCTACAGAGGTGCAGGTGCACATGCTGCAGAGAATGATGCAGCTGTGGGAGCTGCTGCACCACGCCCCTCTCCAGACTCCATGAGAGGCACACTGGAGTGTGCAGGGAGCATTGCAGGGATGGACCAGCTAGGGGCATGTCACAGTTCCATAAAAATCTCCCCCCATGGTTCTCTGGAGGGTGCTAGTAGCCACAGTCAGCTTCTCTGTGGCCATGACATGCCTTTCCTGGAATACTGTGGACTGATGCAGCAGCTCCAGTTGTTGCTCTTAACCTGCCTGCTCGGCAGTGCTGTGTGCAAGCAGATGCTCAGCACATTGACACAGTTGATGCTGTTCACCTCTGTGGGTACGCCCCTCCTGGTCATCGCCTGTCAATAGTGCACTGTGGCGGAGGTGATGGGGAGGGGACATGGAGCTCCAGATCATCTGGGCCTGGGACATCATGTGGCTGCTGCAGTGCAGCGCTGGCAGCGGTGCATGGCAATGGAGTATAATCCATGGCCTCCTGGCCCCCTCCTTGTGGCATCCTCCATGGACACTGTAGGCAGAGCAGGCTCCACTGCCTGTGGAGCTACAGCAGGTGTACCTGTGAAGACACAGACATCATTGTGGGTCATACCTGCAACCGGCAATGGTACAACTGATGGGGTGGCAGTGTGCAGCTATGTGGGTTGGGTATGGAGTAACACAGGTTGAGAGGAGCCACTGCCATGGTGTGTGACACATCCTGTCCCCCTGTGGGTAGTCAAATGGGCACAGAAGCCCGTGCACAGACATACACCTTGGTGCTCTGTACACTCAGCTCTGCCACCACCAGCTGGTGGCCATTCTACCAATGCCCCAAACACATAGCCCAGCAGCACAGTGTCCACATGCACTGTGAGTGTGCCTGGTACCAGCAGCATGACTGGGACACCATGGCTAAGTGCACTAAGTGCACTAAGGCCAAGTGCATGTTTGTGCAGGCACACAGTGGGAGGGGTTATATGGGGTAAGGAGTAGGGAAACACATGGCACATATACATTCTTTTCGGTGCTTTAGTAGAAATATTTTCTTTGCTGGACTAGGTTTTAAACTCTAGTAACCTTTTCAGCTTTTGTGAAACTGCTGACACCAAATCAGGTGTTAGTTCCCTCCTTAGCCACCCCAACTCCCACCCATTTTAGGTGGGTAAGGAGGGAACTAGCACCTGATTTGGAGTCAGCAGTTTCACAAAAGCTGAGAAGGTTACTAGAGTTTAAAACCTAGTCCAGCAAAGAAAATATTTCTACTAAAGCACCGAAAAGAATGTATATATGCCATGTGTTTCCCTATTCCTTCAAAGGAAAAGAATGAAAGATTGAAGCTGTGTTGGACCGTAGGAATTCATTGACCTGAGGAAGGGTCGCTAATGGGGTGGACCCGAAATGTGACACGTTGTTTTTTGATGGATTCCTTTGCTTCAAGAGCATTTTTCGCTAGAGATAAGTTTAAGTGTTAAGTGTTAAGTTTTGAGCACATTTTCTAAAAATTTATGATTAAAAGAAGTACCCGCTGCGGGGGACGGTTTATTATCTGTCTGCTTTTGACAGGTTGCTCCGACAAAAAGAAATTTTCTCATTCATAATATTGGTCAGATTTTAGATTGATGGTTTATATTATTGGCCACGGTTATTTTGGAGTGACCATTTTGAAACCTGGCAACTACCAGGTGGGAATGAAGGGTGGTGGCTCCTGTTCAAGACCACTAGACACCAGGAAAATTCCAGGCTGTGTCCCAGAGGTCAAGAGGTGGGGAGAATCAGGTTATGGTCTTTTGGAGGGATTCTATTGGGGGTTCCCTTCCAAGGGGGTCATTTTGAGGAGATTCTGTTTTAGGGGATCTGCTTTATGGGGTGGAACCACATTGGGGAGTGCTGCTTGAGAGAATGGGTCTGTCTGGACACAAGTATGTTGACTGAGGGAATCAGATTGGGAGGGGGACTTGATGGAAGGGACTGTCCAGGAAGGGGGGATTGAATTGGGGAGATGGAGATTTTGGTTTGGATTGGATCAGATCTGGCACAAGGATCTGAGATGCTCTAGGCGAACTTCATCCTTTGTGCCCCCCTTCCTCTGGCACCCATTGCCACTGCTGTTGCTCCTCATCCAGCTTGCAGCAGGAAGTCGACATTGAGCGTCAGAAGGGCAGAAGCAAACAATCCTGCAGCACTGAAGTTTAAAGGTAAGTGCTGTGGGGCTGATTGCAGTCATTGTTGCTGCTGCCTGTATGGAGGGGGGCGACAGCAGCAATGGGCACCCCACGGAGGGTCGGCAGTCAAGACAACCACCTAGTTCACCTAATGGTAGCACTGGCTCTGGAGTGGATTGAGGAATGATGTTTGGCGGCTGAATTTATTGGCATTTTTTAGTAGTGAGACTCCATTTTGGCCATGTTCTTCTGATGCAGGCCCAGGTGGTAAATTTCTGACTTGTATGGTAAATGCAAGGCAGATGCTGGTATACTCCTGAAATTACTGTACAAGCTTTGCACTTATAGCATCTTACGTTTTGCAGTTAAAAGTAGAGTAGGTGCAAAATCTTACTATAGTTTAGTAAACATGCCCCCAAGTGTACTTTCACCTTATTTGTTTATGTTTGGCATGTCAATATCATATCGACTCTGGTCTTCTTTATATGTGTCATTTGGTCCAGCTCTTCCCAGTGTATGAACCCTCTTTCTTTTCCTCTGTTATGCAGATTTATATTCTGGCATTGTTGCTTTATATGTCTGTACATAGTTACCCTGTTAGCCTTGTTAGAGACCCCTGTTCATTGTAAGTCCAGTGTAGGCTCTGCCTGCGCTGCACAAATTTTGTTATATGTAAACCGCACTGATCCTAAAGAGCACGGTATATAAGAGCCGCTAAATAAATAAAATAAATAAATAAATATATGCTCTGTTGTAGGCAAAGGAAAGGCAAGTGACTTTTCTATTTTTCTTGAGCAAGCATTTGTCGTGTTGCTTAACTTTGTCTTTCTTGCTTATATTGTATATTTGCTCTCGTCTCATTCCATCCAGTCTATCTGTTCTTTGCTCCTGATCGTATGTGTAATTGTTAATATCTTCTTTTTCTAGACTGTCTTCCCACATCTCTTTTCCCAGAACACTGAGCTCATGCTGCAGCCTCTCCAATTAAGAGCCAGTGGTTTCCAGCTAAGACGTGCTTTCTCCGGGCTTTTGACTGGAGGGGAAGAAATGCTTCCTCTTGGAAGTATGGGTTTGGGCTGCCTCCTTTCCTGTCGCACCTGCTGTTTTATTGATCAATTGTCTGTAAGACACATTGACTATCTGTTTGTTCTCTATTGTAGTTTTGCTCTGATATGCACCTGTTTCTGCAACAGATGGGAGAAGTTGCCCCCTCCCTCCCATTGAAGAGGTGGATGAGGGACCCTCAATACCTCCATTCCCGAAACAGGCACCAGAACCTCACCCTCAGCCTTTCTCAAGAGAGAAAGGGTTTCTTTTTGTTTTAATAAATTAATTTTAAATATTTTTTGTTAGATTTGGTTTGCTTTGTGTGTGAATGCACATGCACAGAATAGCTCCAGGCAGTCTTCCCTCTAGGCTGTGTCTGTGTGCAGCACATGTTTCTGCAATTGAGCAGGAAAAGTCTATTGCACCACCCCAGAAAAGACTCCACCATGTTCCCATACCAGAGTTTCTATATAAATGGCTCTAGGGATGTGTCCATGATTTGGATGTCCACATACACTTTTTCGGATGTCCAAATCACATCGTAGGCTTTTAAAAAGTCCTCCGATGTGTCTTTATAGAACAGCACCATGCTCCTTCCTGCTCACCTAACCTAGATACCCTGTTATAAACCTTGATGGAGAAGAAATAGAAATAGTAGACAGCTTTAACCTGCTTGGATAAATAATCAATAAATATATGACAAGCCGTCAATAAATGTCCTATCAACGAGAAAGCTGGACATTGAAGAAGAAATGCAGGAAAAGCATCAAGGTCTTTGAACTATTTATTTGACAGGTTTTATATACCACTTTATCATTTCAGTCAAAGTGGTTTACATTGTAGCTTAAACTTGGTAATATACATTAAACAGGAACATTAATAACTTGGATTTTTCTGAGGCAATGGAGTGACTTTCCCAAGGCTTCAAGGAGTGCTAGTGGGAATGGAGCCCTGGTCTCTTGGCTCCTAAGCCAGCGCTCTAACCATTAGGCTACTCCTCCACTCCTGCTGGATACAAATGCTGTGTATACCATGGACTGCCAAAAGAACAAATCAGTCAGTACTAGAGAACATCAAACCTAAGTTTTCTTTAAAATCTCAAATGAGAAAAACGTCGACTTTCATACTTTGAACGCATCATGAAAAGAGAAAGATCATTAGAGAAGGACATCATGACTGGCAAGGATGAAGGTCATTACAAAAAAGGAAGACCAGCAGTGCGATGGAGCAATACGTACAATAACAGCTGCTATGGATGCCACTCTGTTAACAATTAGCCACCTGACTGAAGACTGAACACAAGTTACAACAGCTATCCAGAGGGTCGCCATGAGCTGACCTCGATTCAACTGCACATAACAACAACCTGTCATAAAATTACCCTCAGTGTGTCCACAGGTACATTTGTAACTCTTGATTTTTCAACTCCTGTCTAAACCTTTAAGGGATAATCTATTTATATGGCATTGTAAGCAGGCAGGGCAAACTCACTCATCCTAGAGGGAGAATAAGAGAGCTATAAAAGTCTAAACACAGAAAAATGTAAGAACCCTTAAGCTGGTTTTATGACTTCTAGACACATAAGAGCCATCAAGATTTACATGTGAACGGTATGCATAAATCTAGGTATTTTAGTCATATGTGCATGGGCATGCCACATATGTGCATAAATGACCACATTTGCATTAAATGCTATTTTAGAAGCACATATGCACATCTGATTGTGCATACTTTCATTGTCAACATGCACCAGGGCAGGTGTTAGACATACAGGGGCCTGGGGCAGAAACTGTGGAGGGGGGCCCCAAAGCCCAGCTTCAAGCTATTCCTGCTTTAAATTGAGGCAGGCTTGGGGCTCCTTGTGGCAGGGCAATTACCGTTTGCCACCCACTAACGTTGGTCCTGGCATGTACAGGAGTGAAGTTTGGGTAGAGGGTGGGCGGGTCACAGAAATCTAGGCATGGGTATTTATACTACCTGTGCAGCTGATGTAAGTGATTGCCTATGGGCAGCAACTGCACTACCAGGCTGCTGGCAGCACAGTTGTACTTAACACCACCTCTTGAGGTGGCGCTAGGTGCAGCTGCACTATCAGCACTCATGACAACTAGGGGGTGGCAATATTCCAGCTGACACGCCCACTATCGACCCCAGTCCCACACATGCCCCTCCCTATTGTGTTTTATGCAGATACCTTGCTACCATTTAGTACAGCTTAGTAAACATGCTCCTTAGAAACAAAAACCCTTCCTTACCTGAAACATTGCTTAGCGCCATGATTGGAAGTCCAACTGAAAAGCAAAGAAAGCAAATTAATTTTGAATGGAAGTTGCCAAACCTAGAAGAAATAAAGGTGCTTACTGACAAGTGTTTTGCTGGCATTTAAAATGAATAGCTCTGTGCTCTCTGTTCAGGATATTAACAGACATATGGGAAAGTACATGCACAGACCAGAAAGCTGGTAAAGTAAAAATTATACCTTTGCACTTCTTGAAATTATCAATAACATTGTTCAAAATATCATGTATTTATACTACTTTATCAGTGTTTCACATTTTAGCTGTTGAGGGAAGCAATGAAATCTATCTGTTAACACATACTTGGTCCTGTACTTTAAACACAGGCCTATAAATTCTTCAGATTACAAAACCTCATTTAGTGATTAGGACTGCAATAACATGGTGCTGTTTCAATTGGTTCTGCAATCAAAGAATCCTATTTTAAAAAATCCACCAACTTGATTTAATGAAAACTGTAATGTTCATGTCTGACGGTGCCTCTGGAATGTCAGCCAGACTCCATGTTGTGGCAGTGCAGCTGAAATGTGTTATTCCACATTTAAGAGCCTTTTTACAAACCACCGCTAAATTAATGTGCCTTTTTAGCATGCAGTAATTAGTTGCAGTGAAGGCTAACATGTGAGCATGACAGCTATTGGCAGCTAAAATGCATTTGAACTGCAAACGTGCACTATTACAGAGGTGAATTAGGGGTAGACTGTTGGTGTGGACTGCACATTGCGGATAGCACAGGCGTCATTAGTGAGTGCCCACCATTAACGTTGCAATTAGCGTGGGTTCACCTAATGCTATTTCTATGAGTAGTGTTATGTGCACTTACGTTACCTGGGCTGCATGTTAGCATACGCATTCATGTGTAAACTGCCGGCTACATCGTGGTCAAATCCCTAATAGATACCCCAGATGTGTACACTTATGGTGCATTTAAAATACACATTAAGTGCATATTCTTAATGACATTTATTAAATGGGTTCCTTAGTCCAGCAACATTGCATTGCACACATGGAAGGCTTGGGGATTTCTGATGCATGGAAAGAGATCAAGTTAATAAGGGAGACTGAAACATTAATGAGAAGTGTTTACACACTATTCTTTTGATTGCCCAAATTTCAAGAAATAATGGAAGCTTCCAAATTTCAAGAACTAGTGGAAGCTTCTAAATATGAAGCCGTAGCTTCAAACCACTCAATAGCTTCAAACCACTCAATGGCATATGCTGTTTGACTAGGCACTTTACACTTTAAGCAGTTGTTTGCAACTATAATCCTGTTCTGGAATATTCTGACCATTATGAGGATGATGATGCTTGACCATAATAAAGACGATGATGACTTTTTAAAATATTGTCATAAAAGGAGGAAATAAAAAAACACCGAACAACATTAGAAGTTTTGAATGATGTTTTGTTGAAGCTGGTTTCATTATCCTTGGAGCCTAATGCCTCTTGAAGCATTTTTTTAGCATGAGGTAGCAGATAACAGGAGAGTGGAGATCCTCCATAAACAAGAACAGTCCACCAGAGAAGCAAAGAAAAAACACAGCCACTCAAAGGGTATCTTCACAACCATAAAACTTTATTAAAGGACCTGACTTTGCCATGTTTTGGCATAAAAGCCTGCGTCAGGCGTCAGTCAATGTCTTGGTCAGCTTTGACTTGACAAGAGTACAAAGAATGTTGCAGCTGGTGAAAAATGCTGTGGTGCGGGTAAATGTGCCAAGGCAGTACAGCATTTTTGACCAGCCTTTGTTCTGGTATTTATTTGTTATACAACGTTCTTTGCACTCTTATCAAGTTGAAGCTGACCAAGACATTGACTATTCCTGATGCAGGCTTTTAAGCTGAAACTTGGCCCAGTCGGGTCCTTTAATAAAGTTTTATGGTTGTGAAGATACTCTTGGTGTGGCTGTGTTTTTTCTCCGCTTCTTTAGTGGACGGAGTTAGCATGAGGTAAACGAAACGAGATCAGAGAGGACAATACCTTGGAGAAACAGTTTCATGGAGTGGCAAAGGTTTTTCTAAAAATGAACTCGCAAAGGAAATATTCAGATTGATATTAAGGGGGTCATTTTAAAAGTCTTAGTCGGGATTTGGACGTCTGAAGATGTGCATGTGGTCATCGAAATCACAGACGTCTCCAGAGCCATTTTGCAAATGATGTATAGAGACATCTCCGGTGCAGGGATGCCCAGTTAGGCAAGGAGCATGGTGGAGACATGTCTGGGGAGGTACAATGAACTTAGATGTCCCGGTTTGATTTCAAAAACGTCGGGAACGTCTGCAGGCAGATCCACATTTAGACCTGCTCCAGGCACGAACAGGCATTAGGAAAGTGTTTGTCGTGACTTTAAAATATCCAAAGGGTACACAAAAGATGTAGAATTAAGTGATTAGCCTAAGATCATAAAGGCCCACACTGGAACTGCTCCTTACCCACTAACTTAAATATTATGCTATTAGACATCCACGCTCTGAGCTACTATTCTGGGGACATCTATGTAGACCTCTCTATAGATGTCCATATTGGGCACGTCCACATTTCTGAAATACTGCCTGAACGTGCACGTGCCTGCTTTTTTTTCAGACATTCCGGCTTTGACGTCCTGGATTGCCCTGGACATCTCATTGTAAAATGTGCCTTTAATTCCATAATATCATTCATAAATATCTTGTGTGGGTGGTAGGGGTGGGTTTATGATTTAGTTCTCAAATGTAAAATTGTAATATTTATCTTCGTTGTTTGAATATTATTGTATTATTTTGTTTGCTCTTTGGTTAATTTAAATAAATTTAATAAATAAAATTAAAAAAAAATATATATATATATCATGTGTGCCCATTTGGCAGAAAGATTTCTGTATAGTGAAGTCAATCTGTTTTGGATTTTGCAGCAACAGCGAAGTGTGAATTCAGCTTTGGAATTGATGAGGTCAAACTTCTATATTCATAATGCCGATGGGTCAATATTTAGTGGAGGTAGTCAGCACTTTTTTAAATGCTGGTTGCTGTGGATAAATCAAATCTGCATTTTCAGTACCAGTGTCCAGAAAGTTGCCAGTGCTGAACATCTGGATACTGAGATCAGCCTCTGCACTCTCTGTATAGCTGTGATATTCAGTGCCACCATACAGAGAACTATATGAATGGCTATTTTGGGCAGTGTTTTGCTGTTCTAAGCTGTCCACATAAATATGGCATCGATATTTAAAAGGATTTATGAGATTTGCAGGATTTGAAACTGCATAAACTCCGGTGATCCTGAGAGGCACTAACTGATTGGTGCCGCTGAGTATCCCCACAGACCGTCCTAGAAATGTCCTGTTAATTTCGGAGTGGTCCATGAGCAGAGCTGGGATGGGCCCAGTGCCTATTCAGTTATTAGCAATATTCAGCCGCATAAGGTAAGGAAAGGTCAATGGCTGTCCTACCTTTAGGTGGCCGTGCAATCTATTTAGTAGCTGAATATCGCTGCTAACCAGATCGCCACTGGGATCGGTGGTGAAATTGGATATTCAGCACCAGATGCTAAATAGGTTCTGCTGCTGAATGTCCAATTTCCATTTTGCCCACTGCAATCTGGCGCTTTAGCAGCACTGATTTCTGTGGGCTCAGTATCTGTATAGTGGCGGAATCTTGCTGCAATATGGACAGCTCTCAGCTCCACCCCTGCCCACCTCTCAACCGCCCCTGCATTATCAGTATAGTAGTCAGACAGAATATTCAGCAGCACTATCCAGAGAGAGCCACTGACTAGCCCTCTGACTGGCACTTAGCCAAGCGCCTTTGGCTATTGATCTGAGAGAATTCATTGCTGCAAATGATATTGTCAGTTAGTAAATCACTTCAAGTTTGCAGGAGCAGAACAAAATCAAAAGCACGCTGGTCTCAAGTTTTCTCGTTATGGCAGCATTTGCTTATCAAAATGAACAGCTTAAAGATCTTGCGCAATTGCTGGAAGAACATTCATGGCATCCAAGACAGCGTGTGATTGAGAACGCACCTTATGAATACCTTAAAAAACAAACAATGGAATCTCTTAGAAGCAGATTGTTCAGCATGCTGATGTTTGTTGAATGTTATCAGCTAAGCTTGATGGAGGACTAATAGATCTAAACCAAGTTTCAGTAAATGAGCAAATACCAAAGATGGCAAGGAAAGGCAGTAAGGTTAGCAATCTTAACTTTCACTATTCCTGCTTCATGATCATTTACTAAATAATTATAGTTAAAACACAGGGCCCAATATTCAGCATCAGTGGCTAGTGCTCTGGCACTGAAACTTACACCTGGCCACCGACATTCTCATATTTTATTTATTTATTTGAACATTTCTTACATATTGCCCCTTCCATCGATCAGAGACGGTTTACACTGAACAACATTCCAGAGTCCTGGTTACAGAGAACGTTTCAAACTACAATGCAATAAACTATTTACGTATCAGTTAGGCACTAATACCGAAGTATTGTGGCAGATAGGTTTAAACTATTTACATGCTGTATTTACAACAGAGCAGATTACAGGCAGTTATTTATACTTGGGGAATGGGTCATTGCTAGCGGGGGAGGGGGGAGGAGAGAGTGGGGAGGCAGATGAGTTGTAGTATTCTGAGAAGTGGAAGGTTTTAAGTAGTTTTTGAAAGTTCTGAAGGTCCTTCGTAGGTCTGATAGTGTCAGGGAGAGAGTTCCATAGGGTAGGAGCAGAATACCTGAAGGGTCTGTTGCTTATTGCCTTCTTAGTTTTCCTTACTGAGGAGGGTAAGGCGAGGAGGTCTTTTGTACATTTTCTTCTAATCCTGATATCAGTTTGTGGATGACTCAGGGTGGAAAGGTAGGAGGGGGAGATATTGTGTAGTTTAAAAGTTGTGACTAGAATTTTGTATCTTACTCTGGATGCAATGGGGAGCCAATGGAGATTATAGAGTATTGAGGTGTTTGGGCCAGTAAGGCTTGCTTTGGATATGGTCAGAGACAGACGAATTTACTAACGGCAGCACTTGAAACAGGGTTCTCACCCGAAACGTGCACGTCGTGTCTGAGCGTGCCTGAGTAGTCTGCGACCTACAATTTTCAGCTAAGTGAAGTTTTTCAAAGTTTTATAATAAAATGGATGTGACTGTGTGGTGGACATAGTTTTGATACAGTGTTCCTTTCCTGAAAACATCCGACAAAAAAATTTTTTTGACTTGAATTTTTGGGGGTTTGCTTTGGTGATTTTTTTTTTTTAGGTTGGATATGTTCCTAGCAATTACATTTTGTGCAAGTTGAAGCATGTGAAGTGTTGTTTTAGGTAGGCCTTGTAGCAAACTGTTGCAGTAGTCCAAGTGTGGGGTAATCAAGCTTGGACTACAGTTCTGAAATCATGTGATTCCAGGATTGGTCTGAGATGTTGTATGGTTTTTAATTTAAAGAATATTGCTCTAGCAGCTTGTTTGACTTGGGCAGTCATAGTGAATTCCCTGTCGATAATGACACCCAGATACTTTACTTCCTGTTTGACTGGAAGTTCAAAGTCATGAATTTTGATGGAAGAGGGGGGCATAAAGTTTGGGTTTCTAGTTGTGAATGAGACTTTACTTTTCTTGAGGTTTATTTGCATATTATTTGCATTAAGCCAGGATTTTGCTTCAATTATACAGTCGTTGTATTGTGGATTTTTTATATCAACTGGGGCATAAACCATTATATTGTCAGCATAGATGTGATATTTGATATTATATTTTTTGAATATTGTGCAAATAGGCTGGATATATAGATTAAATAGTAATGCTGAGAGGGCCGAGCCTTGGGGTATACCCTGTTCTTGAGGGAAAGTTGCTGAAGCTTCTTGGTTGATTTTTGTGTATTGGTGGTGGTTAGATATGTAAGATTTAAACCAATTTAGGATTGTTCCAGCAATACCTGAGCTTGCTAGTCTGTCTAGGAGGATGGCATGGTCAACACTGTCGAAAGCAGAGGAGATATCTAGGAAGATCATGATAAATGCCTGATTTGGATCTTCCAGACCACAGATTAGTGCATCAAATAAGACTAAGAGGATTGTTTCAACACCATGATAAGGGCGGAAACCATATTGGTGGGGATCAAGAGGTGCATTGAGATCAATGAAGTCTTGTAATTGAAACTGGACTAATTTTTCAATTATTTTTGCTAAAAATGGAATGCTCGCTATTGGACGGTATGAAGAAGTGTCATCCTTGTTGAGTGCCGTGTTTTTAAGTAAGGTACGAATGATGGATAGTTTCAGTGAGTTTGGCATAGTTCCTTGAGAAAGTGAGTTATTAATGATGTTGAGTAGTACAGCTTTCCTGGTCCTTATCCAGGAGACTGGACATGGATCGAGGTGTGATGTCATAGTGTTGATCTTGGTTATAGTTTCTAGTAGTTGTTTTTCCTTTATGGGATGAAATACTGACCATTTAATGAATGGGTTTGAGAGTTATTATGGATCAGCAAAGAAGGGCTGTTTGTTCTTTTTAACTTAGATGCTAGGTAGTCTGATATGGCCTGAGGCTTGATGGGGGTGTTATTTGGCAGGTTAGTGTGAGACTTAGCTAGAGACTTTACAATTTCAAAAAGTTCTCTTGGTCGATTGATAGCCTTATTTAAAATGGAAGAGTGGTGCTCTCTTTTGGCGTTTTGAGTTGCCTTCTTATAGGCCTCCATTTCTTCTCGAGCTTACGAGGTGTTCTTTTAAGGTTATGTAAGTCTTGAGTATACCATTGTTCAGTTGGATTTTTGAAGACCTTTTTGCTGGAATATTTTGAAATTGCTGCTTGATTAATTGTGTCAGCACAGTTTTTTATAGAATCAATATCGCCGCCGCCCAGTTAGTTTCTGCTGTGAAAGTAAGGCCAAACTTTGCTGCGGCTTACTTTCGTCACGTAGTCATAAACAGGCAGCGGATCAATATCGCCACTGCCTAGTGATGGCCCCCTGGAACACCCAGCGGATATTCAGCCGCTCTATTTATAAAAATATGAAATCAAATTGAATTTAGTTGATGTTTTCTCATTTTTTAAAACAAATGATATGTACAAATAATTAAAGAATTGCTTTCTTTAAAACAACTATTTCAATAATACTTATGAAATCCCACTATAATTTGCACACAAATGTGAAAAGAAAATTTTTGTGCACATATCCCATCAAGCATTAGAGAGAATATTGGTTCAAGGTACTATAGAGAGGGATGCTGCTATTAATATTGACATTCTGGTGCTGTATGTAGGATCTGGCAAAGGTGTTTTGATGTGTTGGGTTTTGCTTCAGTGATCATAATATTGACTTGTTTAAAGTGAGAAGAAATAGCTCTAAAACTGAAACATTGGAAGACTTTTCCTGAGACCTTTTTCCCACTATATTCTACTAGAATATGGTAAAGTAAAAGGAAAGAGGGTGTTAGTGCCAAGTTCAAATGCTGGAAGAGACATAATGGAACCTACATGGCAATGTAAGGAGATTGCCTGGGTTTAAAATGTACTCAGCATTTAGACCTCAGAAAAGCAAACCAAAGCTACATATTCAAGTAGTTAAATGGCCCATAGACCCAAGGGCAGCGGTGGGCACACCTGGAAAAGGTAAGCATGATGATTGCCTCTTCTACACTACAAATAACTTTTCAGACATTCAAAAACCTTTTTGTCCCTTCCAAAAAAAATGACAAAAATGGACAAAAGTCCTCTTTTTCAGCAATATCTATTAAGAAAATCCCAATATTCAATGCTGTTCTTTTAAAAGAAACCCATAACCCCTGTCAGTGCGAGAAAAAAGCATCAACATTGGATAACCAGGATCAGGAGCATCTAGTAATGCAAAACCTACCTTTGTTCATTCCTGTATGCTGCCAAGAAGTATGCTAACAAGAATGAAAGGGTCAGTATTTATGTATACAGGTTTTTTATACTGCTTTATCATTTATATTGTAACTTAAACTTGGTAATGTAGGTTAAACAGGGGCACATTGATTTGTCTGAGTTAATGGAGGGTTAAGTTACTTGCCCAAGCCCACATGGAGTGCTCTGGATTTTTGGTTCCTAAGCCAATGCTCTAACCATTAGGCTATGCCTAAGCCCTTTGCCAGCGAGCCAAAGGGAAGCAGGCTGGCTAAGGGCTCTGACCACACTATTCAGAGACAGTGTCCAGGCAGTGCCATTGAATATCTCCACAGACCATCCAGGCACTATCTGGTTAGTGCAGGGGCAGTCTGTGGACAGGATGAGGGCTGTGTCAGCACTAACTGGATAAATGGTGACTTGATACAGTTAGCGGCCATTTTGAGTCACCGCCTACCTGGCCAAATTGCAAGCCGGATAAGAGATGGCTGAAAAACATCACTAACTGGATAAAGTTGCCATGTAGCCCATTAGGCCCTTTCTGTCTGGACATACAGCGGCAGCTCCTATCTGGATACTCCTGATGAATATCTCATTGATAGTTAAGTGGCACAACTGACCACCGTGGTGTTTAAATATTGGCTGTTTTGAAAATCGGCTCCAAAATACTGGAGTGCAGCTGATAGAGAAACAGGAAGAAGTACTATGGTGAACACTATGGTCACATTCTGAAAATGCTAACAACATCCTCCTCGCTCCAAGAGCTAAGGGGCCCTTTTGCAAAATGCTGCTAACTGATTAACGGCCATTACTTGCTAGGGTGAAGACTGGATGGGTTGTGGTGGACTGTTTGCATGGAGAGCACATTACTGCTAGCATGAGGGCAATTGCCGTATGCTCACTGGCAATGTGGAAGTTAGCACAAGTGCACAAAATGATTCCTCTATGAGTGTCGTTAGGTACACCCACGTTAATTGTGCCATATGTTAAGGTTCACAATCGTGTGTTAACTGCTGGAAACTCGCTGAGCACCCTCCACAATTAGCACATGATAGATGCACTTACGATGCATTGCTATTGCCCCTTATAACATATAAAAGCACCCTTAGGTCTCTCTCTCTCTCTCTCCAGTATCTATATATATATATATTATATATACAGGGTGGCCCAAAAAAAGTGAGAACATCTCGTAGCATATAAGTTATTTAAAAATTCAAAAAGACAGATGCAAACGATTGACAAATTTTTTTTAAAAAGATGGTGACCGGAAATTGTTGAAATAAAGATGTTATATAGGTAAAAAAGATAAATAAGTAGACTATTTAAGCTTTTAATTTACAAAATGTTCTCACTTTTTTTGGGCCACCCTGTATATATATAATATCTCTATTATTCTTTGGCCTATTTGACTAAGCAATTAAATGCTTCATTTCCCCTTCATTTATTGAATTCAATTGTCTGAAACTTCTACCAACCAAGGACTTTAATATAGAAATGGTCCAAAATTGCTGAGACTTTTTCACTCAGTTCAAAATTATGAAAATAATTTACTGCAATCTGAGCACTTATCTACTTATGTCTTTCAGATGTTCTTTAAAATCCTTTTTATTTTATACTGATTAATGTCCTTCAATACAGAAATTAAGAATTAAAGCAGCGCTCGGCAAATCCTGGCACCAGGTCACCATGGTATCTAAAAATTTCACATACTTTTCCCACAGACTACAGAGGAAATCCCAGGAGTGGAGAGACGGCAGGGGCTTGGTAGTTTTCTGTTGTAAAAAAACTATATGCCTTGTTCCAGCTGGAAAAAATAGTGCACATAAAACAGAGAGTGCCCGAGTGTAATTTTTCCAGGGGACGTAGTAAAAGCAAAATCTCACCCCGTGCTAACAGTTACCATATGTTAAAACAGTGCTGTAATAAAAAAAAAACTATGCAAAGTGCTTAGCACTGGTGGGGCAGGATCAGGGTGAGTTTGAGGCTAGAAATTGGGTATCGCCACTGTTGACAGCATGCAGGATGTTACCCAAGGCCACTTCAAGTATCCTTAAGTACAGCCCCTCAGGAAGGGGTAAAAGAAGCAGGAGCCAAATGGTAGGGGAAAAGATTTGGGAGATGTAGAGGGATTTGGGAGATGTAGGCTTGATGAGGCAAAATAAAATAAAACTGGAGAGATCATTTTGTTACAAGGCCAGAGACTTATGAGCCGCCCCTTGTAATTCTTCCTTTCCCATCCTTCCACATTTCATAAACCTTGCCTCCACCAAGCCTAATTTCTTTCTCTCTTTCCCATTTGACCATTTCCTCTTCTCCTCACATCTGATTCTTTCCTCCTTCCTAGCACTCTCTTCCGCAGCATCTGACCCCTCCCTTCTTCTACTGACAGCGTATGCCCCCTGCCTCTCCTCTTACCCAAGTGGAAATAGAGGAATAGGTAGAAGAGCTGGAGTAGATGGAAGACTAATGAAAGTAATGGAAGTGTAGGAGAGAGAAAAACAAACAGAAGTGATGTGTAAGCAAGCTGAAAGGTATAGAAAAATCTATGATGTGAGAAGTGAGGACAATGAAAGGAAGAGAGACTGAAGCTAAGAAGGGACATGGAAAGAGATGGCATAGAGTACCTGGATTAGACCCCGAATGAAGGGAAAGGACTTGCAATGGAGGAGGGGAATAGTGAGAGGACCAGAAAAGGTGGAAAGGGAGAGAAAGCACAGGATGAGGACAGAGGAAAGGACTGTGGATAGAAAAAAGGGGCCAAGAATGACAAGGTGGTGGTCGAGGGGAGGAATCCCTGTAATGCAGGAGGAGAGGAATGCAAATTAGAGTATAAATAACAGAGCACAGAAGAAAGGGGGGAGGGGAGGAACTGGCAGAGGAGATCATACAAAACAAGAAATACGAGTGAAGAAGAAATCAGAAAGAAGGAAGAAAAGTCTTAAAATATTTAGTAGAACAGAAACAGAAAATGAAGGAAAACAGAGAATTTGAGACAGAAAAGTAAAGAAGCATACCAGCAAGAATTAGGAGCAGAGATGAAATTAAGAAAAGTTGAAGAACATGAAGCAATGAGAGGATGTAGAGAAAACTGCAGACATGCAGAGTGAAAAATTGTTTTTTTATTTTTGAAAAGGATTTTCTGGGTTTTTTTGTTCCTGTGCTCAGTAGCTACTCTAAGAGCCTTTTACTAAAGTGTGCTATGAAGTTAACAAGCGATTTGGCATGTGTTAACTGCATGTTCGGGCCCACAGTAACAGTTACTACCGGTGCATGACAGTTAAAGTATGCTAATTTTCATACTGCTAATCATGTGTTAGGGTGCCGAATGGGGGCATTAGGGGGGAGAAAGGTTATGGTGCGATCATTGCAGTTGCAGCAGGGGACATATTGATGTTGCAATTTGTGCAGGTGTAATTACCTCGACCTCAACAAGTGGAGTAAGTACACCCACAGAAAAAGCGTCATGGTACACATCCACTGTCAGGAACATGCTAGTCACACCCCTGACAGTTACCATAGAAACTTTGAATGTAAAACAAGTTAGTTTTCATGCTTAATGTGTCTTAAATTCAAAAACCTAATGCACTTTAGTAAAAGAGGCTATGACCCTTTTCTGATACACACACTGGCCATGTGTTTGGAGCCACAGAGCAGCCATCTGGTTTTATCAACCTATGGGTATACATGTGGTCATTGTCAGGACGCATGAGGGCATGAGTTGGGGTATGCCTATGTCTGCTAGATCTCTGCAGCTCTGTGTCATACTTCTATGACAAGGCATGTTCGGCAGGTATGGGAGAGGGACATCTTGTTAGTTCTGTATATTGCATTGCTTTGCTATGCTGCTGATTCAAATGGCATTCATGTCTTACATATGGGATCTGTCCAGTCAAAGGGCAGGCCATGAAACATGAACACACACATTCCAGACCATGGGTGTCCTAGCAGAATGACTAAGGTAACCATTTCCTGGTGTGTGCTTTTGGGGCAGTCATAGAATAATCTCATATTTTGCAGAGTACAATAGCCAACTTAGATTTACATGTGGCTCAGCTGGTTGTAACTAACTGAATGCTTACTTCTGGAGAGGGTCACTGGCTCACATGGTCATCATTTGGCAGGTGAGGGGGCAGGGTGGCCATGTTTCCTCTGACATGGGCTGTTATCATAGTATTCCTGCTTCAGTGAAATATTTTTCCCCCCACATGCACATATCCACTCAGTATGTGCACGTGGGGGACATTCTGATCCCAGGACCAGCCCATTCACTCAGCAAACTATTCGGATGCCAGGGTCCGCTGATGATGGTGGACAGTATGCTGGCCAATCCCTCCCCCCATTCCATCATGACACGGCCACCGCTTCAGTGGTATAGGTGGCCTTATTGAAGTTGCACACATGCAGCTAGCCACACCCGCTCCTGCCCTCCTCCACCGGGGGATGTGGGCACACATGCTGCTGCCTTAGACCTCAGAAGGGAGGGATCACCATGTGCTCCGCTGTACCTACTGCTGACATGCTTGCCATCCCACTGACAATGCCAACTGAAGCATTGCACCTGACACACAGAGCTGGGACACAGATTTTGTCAGCATCAGGCTGCAGCTGCTGAGACTGCCACCCCCACCCTCACACAATGTTGACATGGCAGCTTGGTGGCAGAGGGGATGGCATGACTCCTTTTTGAGTGTGGCAGCATGTATGTGTGCTGCTACTGTCACAGTGGAGTCATACCAGACATCACAGATGTACCCACTAGGCAGCAGACTGATCAGTCTAGTGGACTAGCCAGCCCTACTGCGTCACCCACATGACACCTCCTTTGCCAATTTGGCACCAACAACATAGTGCCCTTTATTAATAGGACACCATTCTGTTGCTGCCAATGGAGCACTACTATCACTAATTTGAAAACTACAATGAGTGGAGCGCATTGCATACATTTAAATAGGCTCTCTCCCCTCAGAGATAGCCCTTACCACAAGCTTTCAGATGGTGATAGAGTTCCCAGTGCCGGGAGCTCTAATGCATAGTAACACAAACTAGTGTTAAAGGAGCACACGCTATCCCTGCCCAGTCTCCGTCCCATTAATGCCCACTCTCCACTTCCTTTTACCTTAATACTAGGGGGCCCAGCTTCCATACGTTAATCCAGCATTATCAGCGCTTTCTGTGGCATTAACTGCTCAAGGGTGCCAATAACGCCCATTAATGACACCTTTCCTCCCTTACTGCTCTTTATTAAACATACCCCTTTGTGTGCAATATCGTTGCTAGTTAGAAAAGAATCTCATAACTAGTGAAAAGAATTGGATTGTCCTTCAATCATTCCTCTAATAGCAGAGACAGTAGCAAGATGTATGCTCAGTGTTCTAATAAGCAAACCAAATCTACTATAGTTCTTGAAAGAAAAAAAATCAAGAATGTGTCTCATTGAGACTTTTGACAGCTTTGTATTAATACATAAAACATTTCCAGACTGCATAGCATGTTCTATTAATGGAGTCTTTTGTAGCTTTGAACAGGACAGAAATTACTCTTCAGAATGGTCCTTATTTGTCAGGATTTTCTTTTCTATCTTCATGTGATTGGATTCACAGGGGTGTGGAGCCTTTCAGCCCTTGATTTATTGTTGTTGGAAGAAAGATAGTTGAAGAAATTACAGATTCTGCAGGTCTGGAAATTGCATATTTCTGGGTCAGTATGGGGCTTTTCAAATGACATCTTTTGAATATGCTGGGTTGATTCATATATTTTTGGGTCTAACAAATTATTGAAAGAAAAGATATTTATATAAAGAAATCCTTCCTTCTGAAACCATATATCCTGGGCTGATTGGTGCAAATGAATGACCCTCAAGCCTGGAGTTCACATCTATCGTAGAACAGAACCAATATGGAGAGTTTGCAGTGTGTACCTTTGAGTCAGTGCTGACTTCTGATGTTCCAGAAGCTCCTGGGTTTTCTTGGCAGTGTGACCAGAAGTAGATTGCCAGGCCTTTCTTCTGAGGCACTGGAGGGTTAAGTGACTTGCCAAAGGCAACAAGGAGTGCTAGTGGGAATCAAATCCTGGTTGCTTGGTGACTATCCCAGTGCCACTAGGCTACTCCTTCACTCCTCAACTAGCACTACTATGGAGAGCTTACATTTATAATCTTTTGAAAGCCCTCATGTATAGCACTAATTCAAAAAGTCCTGAAAAAATCACTCCTGGATCAAACAGTGCAGCAGATCCCTGATACTAAACAGTCAGCAATGCTCATAACTCACAACATCAGGCCCAGTCATGGGTAAAGATCAGCAGTCGTTACTGGCTGAGGCATGATCATAATAAATAGCAAACTTCTTTTAACTAAATGCATACAGAAAAATGCTGTAGTTGCTAACCAAGTGGATAGCTTGTTCCATTTTATTTAACATATGAGGTCTCATATCACAACCAGAAAGGGGAAAACCTAGGTTCTAATAAATTATGCATGCAGCAAATAGTTTAGTCTAGTTGCAAGAAGTGAGGAACCCTGCAAATGGCAATAAAACCCACAGAATTTCAGCTTCCATTTTGTTTTGGACCACTGGTGACTCGGGCTAGCTACATAAATTTTCCTTCCCCTCTTTCATTAGCTGTCCACCAGTGCATCCTCAGTTTTCCCACTTCATTGCAAGCAGTCTACTCTCTGTGGAGTTTCTTCTCATGCTGTGCTTGCTAGACTTTCAAACTCTGTCAGTTTCCTGGCCGATATTCTGCAGATCTAACAGACCCGTGATTTTCTTCTGGCAGTATCTGGTTTTCCCTAATCTCTCCTTTTTGATAGGAAACAAAATACCAGGGATTCAGAAATAGCAGAAAGCGACCAATTTTATTAAACTTTTCAGTCAATTCAGTTCTTTTTACTAATATACAGGGCCAACAATTTTAAGTTGGCCACATTGTTACCAGTGGATCAGTTTTATCACAGTCCCAAGGGACAGGGTAAAACTGTCAGCTACTACATGTTAGCTCAATTTTCCAGCATTCGGTCTCAGAATTTTGCTTTTCCACTTTCTCCCACAACCACCCCATTCGAAATCATAGCAATCTAGAGTAGACTAAAATCCCATTGCTTCTCAGAAATTATTTTTGTCTCATTCACTCAGCTTACTATAACCTGGTATAAATGTACCATATTGTTAATTTCTCTGCAATTCTCACAGTGAAATGACCCTTCAAGTCAAATATCAGAACCTTGGACAGTTCTTAGTTTGCTGCTAGTGTGTTTCTGAGATGCAGGACTGGTTTTATATTTTCTTACTCAAAATAATCCCCAAATACCGCTCTCTCTTTCTCGCTCTCTCCCCCCCCCCCCCCCAGTGAATTCTACCTCTTTGTGTGCCCAACTGCCAATTTCTAACTGAAAAAGAATCCTCACACTCCTACCTCAATATCTCGTGGCAGAATTGTTCCTGTGTGTACTTGTTCCACTGAGGAAACTTGTCTCTACCTCTCCCTGAGCCCCCTGAGCTATCACCATCCCTGTGATAGTCCAATGTGCCCCAGGACTATTTTTGCTCTATTCCTATCCCCACAACTTTCTTCACAATAGCTAGAACTTCCACATTGCTCCCACTACTTTCTTTTGCAGTCTTCCATGGTGTACTGCAATTGACCTCTGGGTATGTTTCTCTGGCCACTTTTTTGTTTCTGTCCCATCACCATCTTAATCCCTGCAACCCTCTCCAACACTAGACTATTCTTCACCTTGGCCCTTTCACTGCTGGACAGACCACGGCTACCAATGTAAGTTTTATTCTATATTTTTCTAGCCATTTGAACATAGGGCAGCCCTTGTTAAATGCTGGAGAAGCGCCTTCCACAACTTCGATATGCATGAGATAAGGTACTGTCTATTTCCATGATTTAAGACCATGTATTATGCTTATTCTATGACTGATCTTCCTGTGTAAATATTATAAAAAAATGTCTCTTTAAAAAAGTAATTTATTTTAAAAACCAGCAGCCCAGAAAAAATACTGAAAGAAGCCTCCAAATTGAATCCAACGTCCATCATCTTTAACCACTTTCTTTAGGGACATGTATTCATTACAAAGAACACAATTAATTAGCAGTTTTCAACATCACTTACATGAAACAAACAATATGGCTTATCTAATGAATCCTGGCAATGGCAAGGGACACTTATAATTTGCCAAATCACGTCTGCTTTATTGAATCACAGCATGAGAGGAAAGTCAGACATTCCTAGCTGCAGTTAGTGCTCCTCTATTGTTATACTTCTTTGTGTTATTTGAAAGCCAGTAATCTTTCATTTCACTGGCATGAAATAATTTCTCCAATAGACATGCATCAGTTTCTATCCTCAAGTTCAAAAGGTCATGCATATTATCATGACTGTCATTTGATGTCCTGTCGCACTCATTACCTCCATGTCTTTTCTGCAGTAGTTCAAGGCGAGTTAAATTCAGGGACTGTGGTTATTTCCCTGGTGGGCTTACAATCTAAGCTTTATACTATAGGCAATAAAGGGTAAGTGACTTGCCTAAGGCTACAAAAAACAGCTGGGTACTTGACTCCTGGTTTGGCTGGTTCCTTGTCCACTACTCTTGCCACTAGGCTGCTCCTCCCCTCTAAGTGGAAGTCTCTTTTTACTTCCAAGACTGTTTTATGTTGGGGATGGTATCACAAATCCCCAAGAAGGGTGCAATGTGCCTTTCCCACAGCAAGAATCACTAACAAGGTAAGGTGAAAGAGACTATGGGAAATTAATTTCATTAATGGCTTCTGTCTGCACATAAAACCTTTTTACACCTAAGACACAGTTTTAGGTGCATAAAAGGCCTTTTCAAAAATTCTACCACGCCTAAAAAATGCATGGGGCAAGCAAGCATGTACTGTAATTCTACAGTAGGCTTGCTTAGGTGAAACATGGGTGGAGTCACAATTTCCATGCAGATTTTATTCAATATGCATGTATGCATAACACAGTTATATTTATGCCTGCTTTTGAACAGGTGCAATGTCAGCACTTTCAATCTAGGCACAATTTATGCAGGATTTGTACCAGTACTTTACGGAGGCATATAGATGTCTATTTGTCTTCATAATTTAAGCTTAAAATAAGCACTCTGTAATAAAATGACCCTTCACATATTCTGGAACAAAACGATTTCTGGTCCTCTGTGTCCCTTAAAATACTAAGAATATTGAGTAGTACACGGTTTCCTTTTATCTCAAAGGTTTTTCTTCCCCTTCTCCTGTCATCCTACCCTCCCTCCCATCATCTCAGCTTTTCATTGTTAGCTTCATTCTTTACCTCTGAGTTCTTTTCCTCCTTTTCTTCCTTCTCTCTACCAGGTCCGATCTTTTCCTTAAAGCTGCTTAACAGAAAAGATTTGACCCTGTATTATAGTAGCAAGCCTGGTCATTAACAGTTACGCAGCAGGGATCTTTGGCTAGGGAGGTCAAATAAAGAGGAAAAAAGAGCTCTGTATTTAAAACATCTAGGAACAGACCTAAAAATTATCCAGAGCACTGGGCCAAAGCACACTGAATGGGTCTGTCTGGCTAAGGTTTTCTTTCTCTTTTTGCTGGCTTCCTGAATAGTTTCTAGCTGTCTGTAGCTTTTCCATCTCTTTGAATAAGTTGCCTTATTTGCTGTCGGTGCCTAACCTTGTTCCTTTGAAAATTGCTTTACAGTCTATCTTTGGAGCTTTCTATTGCCTTAGAGAACCTGTTGGTTCAATATAGGAAATACAGTATCTTGCTCTGCTGATATAGAAAAATTGTTCATATTTTCAGCATTTTTTTTAAAGTTGCTTGAAGGAAAAGCCTGAAGTAGCAAACCTGACTCTGGTAGTTAGTTGCCCAGCAGGGGTCTCTGGCTGAGGAGATCAAACTCAAAGCTTATTAGCATTTTGTTTCAGGAGAATTTTCCATTTTATTTCCCTCCCACCCTATCCCTCTCTCACTCACACCAGGGCTGGATATTCATATGTAGTCTTCCTAAGACACACTTGGGCATGTTTACTAAAAGGTGTTCTCTTAGGGGTATGTTTACTAAACTGCGTTAGTGTGATTCGCGTTAGGAGCCGCATTAGTAGAAGAAATGCCAAAAAAGGACATGGGCGGTACATCGTTACCAATAACGCGCAATAACGCACGTTGTAAGGTGCCGCGCAGCAACGATCGTTACAGGGCGCGTTACTGCACGTTAAGCGTAAAAAGGCGCGCAGACAACCAGCTACGGAAACAGAGCTGTAGCACAATGGTTACTACACAGACCAAGGGTGATGGGTTCGATTCCCCAGTGTGCCTAATGAAGAAGACTGGCTGAGGCGTCATGTGTAACCCTTTGAAAGCCTACTATAATATTTTAATCCACATTCTGCAGCCGGGTTTATGTTTGCATATGGCAGGAAAATTGTACCCGTCTTATTGAATATGTTCCAATAGTGACGTACCCTCTGCCATAGTCATGTATGATATACCATGTGATAGGAATATTTAGGCAGATGTTAGGATCACGAAAGTTATGGGCTTGTCCTGGAAAGGGTTAAGTATTGGGCTGTGAGGAAGTTTAGTAGTACGTTAATAGTGCTGCCAGCAAACACACCCTCACAGTGTGTAACCTAAGGTGCCACATAAGGCACCCTAGAAGGCACTCCATAGGGCACATTATAAAGTGCCAAGGCACCCTATAATGTCCCCCATAGGACACCATATAAGGCACCTTATAAGACACTATATAGGCATCCAGAACTGTAGCACAATGGCCAATACACTGACAAATGGTGCAAGAGAAGAGAGTTCAATCCCCCCTTGAGCTCAATGAGTAAAGCTCACAGAGACATCACCTTTTACTCAAAATCAGTGCTATATGAAGCAGTTTGTCTGTTAAGATTAATTAGTGCTGCCAGCAAACATACCCTCACAGGGCCGCAACCGAAGGTGCTGCAGAAGGCACCCTATAGGGCACCCCAGAGGGCACATTATAAAGTGCACTGTCCGCCAAGGCACCCTAGAATGTTCCCTATGGGTCACCCCACAGGGCGCAGGTCCTGCAGTGGGCACTGTATAGGGTGCCTGATGAGGCACTGTAAGGAGACAGCACTATGAGGGTCCCATGCTGGCAGCACCAATTGAACTTAAAAAAACAAAATGACACAGACAGCGCTAAAAAATATCCCCACTGTGGGATCAAACCCATGACACCTGGCCACACAGGCAGTGAAGTAACCGGTGGGCCACATTGCTAGTGCTATGAACAAATCCCTGGCTGGCAGATGAAGGTTGTCAGGTCACCACACAAACTGTCGGCTGTGGTGGCCAGGAGCAGGGTCAACCCACTCATACCCATGGTGCACTGCACATGCAGATCAGCAGTCCATAGATGAACACAAGACGGGGTATGCACCCCCACAGCACCTCGGCCTGGTTGAGGGAACTGACCGTGTGTCCCACTGGCACAGAGCACCTACAGACAGTAATCCAAGAGGGTGTCCCATACAGTGCATGAAAAGGTAACTAGCAAGGCATCCAGAGCTACAGCACAATGGTTAATACACCGACCAATGTCGAAGTGGTCGTGAGTTCAATACCCCTGTGGGTCGAATGAGCAAAGCTGGCGGAGACAGCACTGTGTACCTTCTAGCAGTGCTGAGAGAAGCATTTATTATGTTAACCATAAGTAATGCTGCCAGCAAACACACCCTCATGGGGCCGTAACCTAAGGCGACGCAGAAGGCACCCAATAATGTACCCCAGAGGGCACATCATAAGGTGCATTGCCCACCAAGGCACCCTAGAATGCCCCCTATGGGCCACCCCACAGAGCGCATCAAAGGGTGCTGCACATGGCACGTGAAGAGGTGCCTGATTAGGTACTGTAAGGAGACAGCACTGTGAAGGTGAGGTAGCTGGCAGCACCACTGCAAATAACAAAAAGAATATGCCTCACACAGTCCCACCAAGTAACCCCACTGTGGGTTCTAACCCATGACATCTGGCCACACAGGCAGTGAAGTAACATGTGGGCAATATTGCCAGTGTGACCAACAATGTCCTAATAATGATGTGGCCAACCTATGGAGTATAAATGACAGATGGACAAAAGTCCTACACCAGAGCAAAAACAGGTTAGCTATGTACAAACCAGAAATGCCTGCCAAGCAAACAAACCAAGGTCTCAGCAAAAAGGGCATATGGCAAACACAATCAAGACCAAGGTCAAGACCATTACCAAAAACAACACGCCCAATAACATCACTGGCCTTGTCAAATACAGACAGCTACTGTCAAAATCCAAAGAAACACCAAAACTACGATGAATACATGGAGACAGACTAGCCAGATGCCTGTTCCCCCAGCTCTAACAAATTACTGCCTGGCAGATGAAGGATGTCAGGTCACCACACAAACTGTCTGCTGTGGTGTCCAGGATCTGGGTCAACCCACGCATACCCACAGTGCACTGCACATGCAGATCTGCAGTCCATAGATGAACACAATATGGGGTATGCACCCACACATCACCTCGGCCTGGTAGAGGGAACAGACCATGTTTCTCACTGGCACAGAGCACCTACAGACAGTAATCCAACAGGGTGTCCCATACAGTGCATGAAAAGGTGACTAGCAAGGCATCCAGAGCTACAGCACAATGGTGACTACATCGAATAATGGCGCAGGGGTCGTGAGCTCAATACCCCTGTGGGTTGAATGAGTAAAGTTGGCGGAGACATCCCCAGTTATCCTAAAGCAGTGATGACAGAACCATCATTTTGTTAACCGTAAGTAGAGCTGGCAGCAAACACACCCTCACTGGGCTGTAACATAAGGAGGTGCATAAGGCATTGCAGAGGGCACATAATAAAGTGCACCATCTGTCAAGGCACCACATAATGTCCCATATGGGAGACCCCATAGGGCGCATGGAAGGGTGACTCATAGGGCATGGTATAGGGCGCCAGAGGAGGCACCCTAAGGAGACAGCACCATCGCCATCACACATCAGAGCCATGCTGCAAGGCGCTCTACCTGGTGCTGTCCGTGGACCCCAACCACCCTGCCTCCCACCCCAGCGTTGTCACCCTAACCCCTGTCCCCCAGTCTGCCACCTGTCCAAACCATACTGTACGATGTGGTGAGGAGGGTGGCAGCACGACATGTCCCCATAGTGCCCACCCCCACCGTATGCACATCAGTTACCATCCCCAACCCCCAACATAACCATGTTGAGGCAGGCAGAGTAAACAGAGACCATGCAACATCCCCAGTGACATGTCAGTATCCCACAACAATGCACAAGTGATCCCCCCAGCTGCAAACAATGAAACACCAAGACACGTCATGTCAGTGATGGTGTGTCAGATATCCGAGTGACAGTCAACAAAGTAGGCCAACAAGAAGGACCAAAAAATGCTTTATCTTTATCTTTATCTTTATTTACAGAATTTGATGGACCGCCCAGGCCGAAGCATCAGGGCGGTGTACAATACAACAACAGGCTACTGGAAACAAAGTCAGAAAAGAACGCCAAAAACTGATAGGAAAGGAGGGGATAGATTAAAGACAGAGAGAGAGAAGAGCCCAGTAGGGGCAAGAGGGACAGAAAGGCGGGAGGGGAGAAAGGAAAGGGAAGGGGAGCGGACTATCAAAAGGATGATCATGGGGGGTGGGGGGCACGGCCAGGGGACAGGGCACCGTCATCAGGGAGGGGAAGGTCGAAGGCTTGGCAGAAGAGATGCGTTTTGAGAAGGTTCTTAAAGCGGGGGTAGGAAAGCTCCAAACGAAGAAATAAAGGGAGTGAGTTCCAAAGAGCAGGGCCCAAGAAAAAGAAGGCGGAGTGGCGGGTCAGTTCTAAGTGGGCCTGAGAGGGGGAAGGGAGAAAGAGGCGGTTACTGAAGGCAGATCGGAGAAGACGTGGGGAGGGCTGGAAACGGATAACATCCGATAGGTATTGGGGGGTGCTGGAATGCAGAGCCTTGTGTGTGAGGATAAGAACCTTGAAGATGAAACGGAATTTGACTGGGAGCCAGTGCAATGCAAGGAGACAGGGAGACACATGGGAGCGGGCCGGGGAACCGGTGACGAGGCAGGCGGCGGCGTTCTGTACTACTTGAAGGCGGCGAAGCTGGGAGGAGGGAAGACCTGCGTAGATGACATTACAGTAGTCTAACCGGGTCATAACTAGGGACAGAACGAGGGTGACAACTGAGGAAGGGGGAAGTGATGATTGGCTGTGTCCAACATGCAGAGGTACATCTAACAGTGGCAACAACAAGCACGGACAATTTCACACAGGTGCTGCGTCCCAACAAATATGGAAGATGGGGCTCCAGAGGAAATGTAGTAGATGGGCCATGTCTGTGGGCTGTGTCCTGTGTGAAAAGGGGTAGAAAGAAGGTAAGGGAAGGGCACACCCACCATCAGGTCAGAAACGACACGCTGACAGCAGAATATGTGCATCAGGAATGCTGAAACACCACAACATGACATGATCATAACAGACAGCATAGTGCACATGGACCACAGTATGAGATGGCCCTGCAGACCATGACACAATCCCAACATGGTCATGTGAATGCCCATGGCACACAGGCATCCCAGAGGTCAAAAGCATGTCCAGCAGTGGTGGTGCACCGAGATATCACAGAAATGCACATTGCAACGAACAGGCCAAATGCAGCATCAGCATGTGGCCTATGACCCAGCGGAGGGAAGGTGAAGCTTACCTGAAAGATACAGCATTGGACTGATGGGGAAAGCCAGAGTCAGGCAAGGGCACAAGGGGCCCCTGGAGAGGCTGCCGACGTCGATGAACTGTGTCCATCACCACGACCTCATGATCTGCTGTCAGTGGAGCATGGCCTAGGAACGCTGTGTTGTGGGGAAACGTACTGGTTACGTGAAGTGTCCTGCCAACAAACATGGGACATGTCAGGGAAGATAATATAAAAATTAATATGGTCACCTCTCTGAGCCTATATAGCTATATGAAAAATAAATTCCTTTATCGGCTCAACTATTAACCTTGAGTTCAATATAATTTTCCTTTACATGACAAAGCTTAACTATTCTAAATGCAACCAGGTCTCAGGGAAGATAATATGACACATACACACAATGTACAGAAGGGCAGAAACAGAAGGGCATTGGAAGATGGATGAACATCGCCAGACAGGTGGTAAGACACACACTTCCCAAAGACACAGAGACACACACCGTGAGAAAAGGTAAGCATGCTGCAAGCTGTAGTTGGCTGGACTGCAGACAATCAGGGACAGGTGGAGACCTGGGTGCACCTAGGCTGTATAATGCAGCAATGGCAGTGAGGTCTCTACGTGTACCTAAGCATTGCAATTGCCTGTGTCCAGAGACACACTCAGCCTGGTAACATGTGCACAGGCAAATTATGTAGACCCCCTAGATGTGCACAGGCAATGGTCACATGTGTGTCAAACGGAACATATTGCGGATGGAGTGTGAGGCCAAAGACATGTGCAACACCAGAGGAATGGTGGAGAGGGAAACACATATGTGTCAAGTGGTGCTGCCACCACAGCACATCTAGCTGTATGTCCACCTAGCCCAGCCACCATAATGCCGCTGTGACATACACACACTCCTCACATGAACCACAGCAGTGGGAAGTATCGGCAGCCCAACCCTGGGAGGCAGGAACACAGCAGCCAATCCTGGTGAGCCAAAACACAAGAGACAAATAGAGATATGTCAGTACAGTGCTGTGAAAGCGTAGTTACTCACCTGTAACAGGTGTTCTCCAGGAGCAGCAGGAATCAGTCCTCACTTATGGGTGACGTCGGCGCCGACGGAGCCCTCGCGGAGCAATTTTCCCCAGCTTTCAAAGAAAGCCTTTGGGAATTGCAGCGCGCATGCGCGGTCGACTTCCCGCCCGAAGGTGCCATCTTAGCCAGTCAGATGACATAGCTAAAAAGACAGCATAAAAATTTGCAAAAAGAACATAAGCAGACGATTGCAACTCCAAGGGGAGGAGGGAGGGTAGTGAGGACTGATTCCTGCTGCTCCTGGAGAACACCTGTTACAGGTGAGTAACTACGCTTTCTCCAGGACCAAGCAGGAAGTCAGTCCTCACTTATGGGACTCCCAAGCTCAAGGCTACCGGAGACCCTAAGCATAAAAATGAGCTCCCTCTAGCTCAGCAGCACAGAAGGATAGAATCTTCGCTGAATTATCACCCACCGGTAGCCCACAACCGGGATGGAGGGTAGGAGTTGCTCAGACCTCAAAGAGATTACGGAGGACTGCCTGTCCGAAAGCACTGTCCCTACGGGACTCCCTCTCGAGACAGTAATGGACCGCAAAAGTCTGGCTCGAAGACCAAGTAGCGGCCCGGCAGATGTCTGCCAGCGGAACAGAGCGGAGGTAAGCCACTGACGTGGCTTTTGCCCGAACGCAATGAGCCGTGACTCGACTTTCTAAGGAGAGTCCGGCTGCCCCATAAGCCCAAGAGATACAGTCCGCAACCCAGATGGACAGAGTACGCTTGGAGACCGGGAGCCCCAATTTATTGGGGTCAAAAGACACAAAAAGCTGAGCAGCTTTACGGTGCTCCCGCGTACGGTCAAGGTAGAAGTTCAATGCCCTTCTACAGTCCAGGGTATGGAGGACCGTCTCAGCTCGGCTGGAGTGTGGTCTGGGAAAGAAGGTTGGAAGTACCACCTCCTGATTGATGTGAAAAGGGGAGACCACTTTAGGCAGAAATTTTGGGTGAGTCCGTAGGACTACCCTATTCTTGTAGAACCTAGTGTAAGGGGGATCAGACACGAGGGCCTGCAATTCACTGACGCGTCTAGCGGAAGTGAGGGCTACCAAGAACAGCGTTTTCCAAGACAGAAAACGGAGAGAACAGGTAGCCATAGGTTCAAAAGGCGGACAGGTGATCCGCTGCAAAACCACATTCAGGTCCCAGTCAGGCGCTGGCGGGCGCAGAGGTGGTTTAAGTAGAAGAAGACCTCGGAGAAACCTCGCTACAAGAGGGTCGCTGGAAAGAGGTCTGCCGTCCACCGGCACATGATGTGCTGAAAGAGCACTGAGGTGAACTTTGACGGAGTTGGACTTAAGTCCCAGATTAGAGAGGTGTAGCAAGTACTGCAAGATCACCGACACCGGGCAGGAGAAGGGATCCTGAGACTGTTGGGTACACCAGACTGCAAAGCGACGCCATTTAAGGGCGTAGCATTTGCGGGTAGAAGGCCGTCGCGAAGCCAAGACGACCTCCTCCACCTCCGCCGGCAGGAGAAGGGGAGCAAGGACTACCCTCTCAGCAGCCAGGCCATGAGGTTGAGAGACCTGAGGTTGGGGTGCAGTAGGGACCCCTGATCCTGAGTGAGGAGATCCGGTTGCACCCCCAGAGGGAATGGATCCTCCACCGCCAGTTGCAGCAGGAGCGGAAACCACGGTTGCCTGGGCCAGCGAGGGGCCACCAGGATCATGAAGGCTTTGTCTCGGAGAACCTTGAAGAGAGTTCGAGAGACTAGCGGGATGGGAGGGAAAGCGTACAGGAGGTTCCCCGACCATGAGATCAGAAAAGCGTCCGCCGCAACCCGGAGGGGGTGTGGCTGACGAGAGCAGAAGCGAGGAAGTTGCCGGTTGTGAGGACTGGCAAAGAGATCCACCGTGGGGAGGCCCACTTGAGGAAGAGCTTCTGAACTACCAAGGGATCCAGGCGCCACTCGTGCGGCTGGAGGACCCTGCTGAGTTTGTCCGCCAGGCAATTTTCTTGGCCTGGGAGGTAAACTGCCTTGAGGAGAATGCCGTGACTGACGGCCCAAGAGCAGAGCTTCTGTGCCTCCCGGCAGAGGAGGAAGGAGCCCGTGCCCCCCTGCTTGTTCACGTAGAACATGGCAACTTGATTGTCCGTCTGGACAAGGACGGACTGGTGAGAAGTCAGGTGGGAGAAGGCCTTGAGAGCCAGGCGGATCGCCCTGAGCTCCAGGAAGTTGATCTGCTGAGCAGACTCCCACGTGGTCCAGAGGCCCTGAGTACGAGCCTCCTGGCAATGTGCTCCCCAGCCCAGGAGGGATGCATCGGTGGTCAGCACCCGGGTCGGCTGAGGTGACTGGAAAGGCATTCCGAATAGGAGGTTCGGCTGCCGGAGCCACCACCGGAGAGACGAGATCAGCGGCTCGGAGACGCGCACTAGGTCTGCTAGGCCGCCTGAGGCTTGACGCCACTGCTGGCGGAGACACCATTGAGCAGACCGCATATTCAGGCGGGCATTGGGGGTCACATGGACGGTGGAAGCCATATGGCCGAGTAGTCGCAGGAAGCGCCTGGCGGAGACCAGGGGCTGGCTGCGAAAGCGGTCGGCTAGGTCCATGAGCCGCTGAGCCCTGTCGAGCGGGAGGTATGCTCGCGCCTGAGGAGTGTGCAGCCTTGCGCCGATGAACTCGAGATCCTGTGAGGGGAGCAAAGTGGACTTTGCGAAGTTTATAACAAAGCCCAAGTGCTGCAGAAGAGTCACCGTGCGGCGCGTGGCGCTGGTGACCTCCCGAGCAGATGCTGCTCTGATGAGCCAGTCGTCGAGGTACGGGAAGACATAGAGGCCGTGAAGCCTGAGATGGGCCGCCACGACCGCGAGACATTTTGTGAAGACTCGCGGTGCGGAGGACAGGCCAAAGGGCAGTACCCTGTACTGGTAATGATTTCCTGCCACCACAAACCTTAGGTATTGTCGGTGGCTTGGGTGGATGAGGATGTGCGTGTAGGCATCCTTTAGATCCAAGGAGCATAGCCAATCTCCCTGCTGGAGGTAGGGCAGAAGGATTCCAAGGGTAAGCATTTTGAACTTCTCCCGCACAAGGAACTTGTTGAGGTTGCGCAAGTCCAGGATGGGTCTGAGGCCCCCTGTTCTCTTTGGTATCAGAAAATACCTTGAATAGAAGCCCTGACCTCTCAGGTGGTGTGGCACCGGTTCCACCGCCTGATCCTGCAGAAGACCTGCTAACTCCCGAAGGAGCAACTCCCTGTGCAGAGGGGGGCGCGGAGGCTCTCCCGGAAAATAGGAGGGAGGGACCTGATGGAAGTGGAGAAGGTAGCCCTCTCGCACGACCTGAAGCACCCAGGCATCTGTGGTGATGCTGGACCACCTGTCGGCGAAGTGAACCAGCCGGCCTCCGGTGCTGGGGGGAACCAGCGGGGGGGGAGAGGCTATGCTGAGCGAGTCAAAAACCCCCACCCTGCTGAGCAGGGGCTGGTGGTGCAGGCTTGGGGGCTTGCTGCCTACGGGACCCGTTACCCCGTCCCTTGGCCTGCTGGCCCTGTTGGGGAGCTGCAGGGGCCTGATAATGGGGGTATTGTTTGTAGGCAGCCGCCTTCCTCGGGTAAAAGGACTTTTTTCCCGAGCCCTTCTTTTTCTGGGAAGGGGCGGAGGTCTTCCTAGAAAGCCTGGTCCTGGTGAGAGTCTCAGTCTCAATTTGTGCAGCCTTTTCCGCCATGGGTTTGCCAAAGAGGTTTTCACCTCTGCAGGGGACATCGACCAACTTGTCCTGTACCCAGGGCTCAAGGTCGGACGACTGAAGCCAAGCCTGTCGGCGGGCACCGATGCCGGCTGCGGCTACTCGAGCCGAGGCCTCAAAGCCATCATAGGCTGCTCGGGACATGAACTTTGAGCATTCCCGAATACCAGTGGACAAGGCTAGGAACCTCCGCAAGGGTTCCTCGGACAAACCAGCGGAGAAGCCGGCTAGCTCTTTAGCCAGATCCCTGAGATACATGCCCATGTAGAGCTGGTAAGTCTGGACACGACAGGCGAGCATAGAGCCCTGGAAGCACTTTTTGCCAAGGCCATCCAGGTTACGGGCCTCCCTTCCAGGAGGCACCGAGGAGTGCATCTTCTGGCTCTTAAGACGATGCATGGCCGATTCCACCACCATGGAATGGTGTGGCAACTGCGCCTTTTGAAAGCCATGGCTCTTGCGGACTCGATAGATAGAATCGACCCGCTTGCTCAGGACCGGCGAGGAGGCCGGACTCTCCCACATGCGGAAGAGTAGTCGTTCCAGCATAGGAGGAACCGGCACAGTAAAGTGCTCCCTCGCGGGAGAGTCATACTGGAGGGCGTCGAGCTCTTCGGCTCGAGGCTCCTCCTCGGGATCCGCAGGGAAGGCCAAAGCCTTGGCCATATCCCTAACGAAGTCCGAGAACCGGGCATCCTCCGGGGGGGACTGCTTCCGAGGCTCGGACTCCGGAGAGTCCGATGGGACACACCGAGTCCGGAAAGAATCAGGTGACTCTTCCTCCTCAGACTCCCAGACCGACTCCGACGAGGACTCGGTGGGGTCGGCTCGGGCAGGGTGCGGCGCCAGCCGCCCCGACGCCGAGGGAGTCGGCGTCGGCGACCTCGGTCCCGAACGGGAGGCCGAGGGCGACCTCGACCGAGGATCGACTCGAGTTCTCATTGACTCGAGGATCGGCTCGGTCTCCGGGGTCGACTTGGACGTCGACGTCCCGGCGGTCGGGGCAGCGACGCCAGCGAAGCCAGCGAGCAGTGCCCGCTGCTGGTCCATGAAGGCAGACAATCTGCTCTCCAAGGCCGTCAACCTGAGTCCGAGCTCAGGCGACCCAGCAGCCCCCGACTCGGGCCCCGACGGCGTCGGGCCCGACGTCGGCTGTCGCGGAGGCGAGTCCAGAAGGACAACAGGACTTACCCGGGCAGGCATCTCCGACTCCAGGCGAGGTCGCTTCGGGAGGTGTTCCTTCTCCAAGGACCCGGGGCGGCTGTCGGGGCTATGCGACCTGGCCCTCGCGGAGCCAGGAGCGTCCACCGACGCCGCCCTCGCGGGTTTTTCCTTCCGTCGATGGTCCCCGGAGGGAGAACCCCGGTCGGAGGAGCTCCGTCGACGGTCCGAACTGGAGCCTTTCGACAGGGAGGCCTCCGACGAGGTCCGGGTACGGCTGGGGTCAGCGAAGATTCTTTCGCGCTGATGCCGCCGACTTCTCAACGCCTTCGAGGACAGTTTGCTGCAGGGCCCACAGATCAGTTCCTCGTGATCTGGGCCCAGGCAGCGGAGGCAAAGGTCGTGTGAGTCGGTGAGTGACATATTTCGGTCACACCGACCACACCGCTTAAAGCCACTGGCAGCCATCGGGGGAAAAAGGGCCCCTGCGAGGTCAAAGGACCGGGCTGCCAGGGAAAAACGAAAACGAAAGCTGACTAAGTCAGAAAAACCGAAAAACCGTTAGAGGACTCGAGACCGGCGTCGCGAGTCCGGGCGGGAAAACGACCGGCGTCGAACCGAAAGAAAAAAGTATAAAATAAAGAGGAAAATCAACTTTTTCGCGGGGACAAGACGGGGACGTCTGTAGGGCTCCGCGGAAAAAAGAAGACTGGCTAAGATGGCACCTTCGGGCGGGAAGTCGACCGCGCATGCGCGCTGCAATTCCCAAAGGCTTTCTTTGAAAGCTGGGGAAAATTGCTCCGCGAGGGCTCCGTCGGCGCCGACGTCACCCATAAGTGAGGACTGACTTCCTGCTTGGTCCTGGAGAAACACACATACCATCTCACACATGGCGACCCATAAGCACATCCCCCCACATGCAGAACTTACAGGAGAAGAGTTCCTCGATCAGATGTTGCCTGGCCGCCATCCCCTCATGTGTGTCACCACAGCCATGTGCAGGAGGGCACACAGGATCCTCCCTGAGATCCTCATTAATATCGACTGGGACATTGTGCCTGAGAGCAATGTTGTGGAGGATGCAACAGGCCAGAATGATCTTGGCCACAGTCAGGGGTCCATACTGTAAGGCACCGCCAGTCCTATCCAGACACCTGAAGCGACTCTTGAGAACGCCAAAGGTGCGCTCAATGACTGAATGGCTGGAGGCATGGGCCTCATTGTACCGCATCTCTGCACCTGGCTGAGGGAGACGCACAGGGGTCAGCAGCCAGGCACGACACCCATATCCTGCATCACCTGCAAACAGAGATGGCATAAGGTCACATGTGAGATGATGGACCTATGGAATCATTGATGTAGCAATGCCCAACTGGACAGCAGAGAAGCATGGACACACACATCTGACGTCACAGCATTGCACACGATGGGAGTGCACCAGAGTCTGATGCTGGGAGTCCAAGAGCATACTTGGAGGGGCAGAGATGCGCAGTTGTGCAAGTCGGGGACCGTCATGATACATTGCACACAGAGCATAGGTCAACGGAACACATCCCCGGGGGGGCCAGGTGGGAGTGTCAGTGCAGACAGGCCAAAGTGAACAGTCATGCAGCATACATGTGTGATAGCAGGTTCGCCCACAGCCCAAGACACGTGTCACCCCCTACATGGCGAATGAGGAGGCCCCATACACACTGTACACCATGTGTATGGTTCTGTGCCCCTAATCCTCCCCCTTCCCCCCCCTGGATGGCACATGCACAAACCTGTGGCACATGGGGTGGGAAAGGGACACACCCCACAGGCAGACATATGTACAACTGCCCATGCATTATGGCCTAGGCAAGGTGCAGGAGCCACATCCATGGAGGGGACACACCATGCGTGTCCAGAGTGCCCCTGTATGCAGGAGCTTGTTAAGTGAACAGCAGAGGCAGGGTACAGCCCACACCACATGTGTGCGGGGACACCCAGATGAGCAAGAACACACACATGGTAGGCAGAGAGACGTGTGGTAGCGCACAGAGGTATGTGACCACATTCCAGGTGACAGGGTGTGATGTAGTGTCAGGCCCAGAATAGGCTGCACCAGGAAACAACACCACAATGTCAGGCATGCAGAGGACACAGGTGACAATGGTGCCCCCACGAATCATATACGGTAGGTGCACGTAAGATGTGGGGAATACCTACCCAGCAGGACATAGTCCTCATATTGTCCGGCCTCAAACTGGCTGAACAGTGCTGAGTTCTGCAGGATATAGGAGTCATGGGCTGACCCTGGGAACCGTGGAACCACATTCAGAATCCGCATACTTGCATCACAAACCACCTGCACATTCAGGGAATGGAAGTGTTTGCGGTTGCGGTACACAACCTCCCTGTCGCGAGGTGGGACCAGGGCAACATGTGTGCAATCTATTGCTCCCATCACATGTGGTATCCCTGCAATCTGCTGGAATGCCTGTCCCAGGGCCACCCAATGTTGCCTACTGTTGGGAATGGAAATGTAATTCCCAACCCGGCTGACCATGGCCCGCAGTACCTGGTGGAGGCAGCGAGAGAACGTTGGCCTACTCATCCCACCCACTGCGGCCACTGAGGATTGGAAACAGCCAGAGGCAAAGAAATGTAGGGCAGCCAGGAGCTTTGCCAATCCCGGTATAGCATGTGACCGGGCAGTCAGGGGCTCGAGGTCAGGTCGTAGATCCTCATAGAGCTCCCTAATAGCCCCTGTGTCCAGCCGGTAGAGGGAGATTACCTGGTCCTCCCTGATGTTTCGGAGCATGGCCCTGGGCCTGTAGAGGCGTTGCAGGCGGGGCCATGCCTCAGCACGCCTACAGCACCGTTGTTCCTCCACACCCGCCTGTGGACCCCCCACAGCTGCAGGCCTGAGTTGCAGCGGGATACACCCATGCCCATTGCCGCAGCCCCAGGAACATCATCTCCCTCTTCCGGAAAGCACAGCCCAGCTAGCTCCAGCAATGCAAGTACTGCACCACCTGAATTCACAGTCTGAGCCATGATAGACACAGGATGGAGGACAGGTGGTTGGGAAATAGGGTGCGGCGCGGGCACAGAAATTACAATAACGATACATACCTGGTCAACCAGGAACATCCATCACAGTCAACACCCTGTACGCATCCATGTAACGCGCGCAGGAGCGCGCATTCCCCGCATTGCATCCGACAAAAGCCATCGACGTGTGTCCCTGTGACGCAGCAGGGTGTAAAGCTACTGTGAAGTATACCCCTTTCCAAATATGGAAAATGCCAAGATGGTACAGGGACGCTAAATGCATTCACACGCGCGTACACGCAATGCACGTCTCATGTAATGTGCGTCACGGAAATGTAACCATCACCCAACGCGCGTGGTAGCGCGCACACAAAAAAAGATATGACTACTATCCCATAGAACATTTGATTCACTTACCAGCATAAAACTGGATTGTAGAAGGAGGGCGCGTGTAGTGTGTACACCCAGGGCTGATTTGGAGGAATACTAGAACGCTGCAATCCATGCACTGTAAGGCACATAGGGTACATAACCACGGCATGTCCATGCGTGCGCAGGGGGGGACGCGCGTCGCTGGGTGCATACGCAACGCACGTAGAGCCACACCCAAAATATACCTATATATATATATTGTGAGCACAAAATGGCATGCACCTCAGCACACATCTGGTATGGAGTCCACCAACCAGGGACGTGAGCATGCTAGACTGGAGCAAACACCACTGCCAAACCCAGTTGGAGATGATGAGAGGCCAGGCCGATCTGGGCAACAGCAGCACCCACGTGAGCAGACCACTGGCACACTGGGGCAAAGGCGGCGCAGGCCCACACTTCCAGAGGAGGTCCGTAAGAGGGCAGTGCGGTTCAGCCAGGAGGAGAATGATCTCCTCCTGGCAAGCATATTAGAACACTATGAGCTACTTTTTGGACGCCTCAGCTCTACAACAACAAGTGCCACATGCGCCACGGCATGGGCGGAGGTGCAGGCAGCGGTGGCAACTGCTGATGGCCCACATTGGGACATAGAGAGTCTACGTAAGAGATACTGTGATATCAAGAGGAACATCCGTAATGAGCTCGCCAGGGAGAGGCGAGGGGCACAAGGCACTGGAGGGGGCCCAGCACAGGTCGCCAACCTAACTGAACTGGAGTGGCGCCTGGCTGACTGACTGGGGCCTATGTATATTCATGGCCTGCCCCCTGCATTGGACACAGTGCACCCAAGTGCCGGTAAGTGTGAGAGTGAGCTGCACCAGTGTGAGACAGCAAACGCACATGTGTAGGGGTGGACCAAGGGTGGTGTGGGGTGTGGGTGGCATGACATGGCTGTTTGGGAACCAGGGGGCGGCACAGGCATACGGGCAGCTTCTGGCCCATGACCCATGGGGGGGACATGTCCATGGTGGGCAGGGGGCAGCACAGCACATTGGATGGGTGCGGTGGCAAGGAGGACAGGCCCACAGTACCAGCAGAGGCTGCCAATGTGTTGCAGGGGATACGGTGCAGGGTTGGCGGAGGCAGCACGGCCACACGGGTAGTAACGTGGCCAATGGGACAGCACAATGCACCTGTGACAAACATGGTCTGTGGTTGCAGGGCTGAAGACGGTGATGGGGCTGCATGGGGTGTGTGGCAGCATGCAAGGGGGGGAGGGTGCAGTGGCACTTGCAGGGCACAGGGCCCACCGGCATGGATAAAGAAGGAATGTGGGGGGAGGAAGGGGCCCTGGCCCAGACCCATGTGGCTCACCCACACACATGTGCCCTTAGGGGAGTGGGACGGGCATAGACAGGCAGTCATGCCTCATATTACCTATGTAACATTGTGGCCTACAGGTGACATTTGCTCCATTGACGCAACAGAGGAGGTGCCAGGGGACAACGAGCCAGGGCCGTGCACCGTCATGGACCCTGTGCCAGAGGTGGGCCAGGTGGGAGCAGGTGGTCCATCCCCACCCCCGGAGGAGGACAGCAGGCAAGGCACACAGCCTGCAGTTGACGGAGCACCACCCACCAATGCAGCCACGGGGGAGGTGGCTGCTGAAGTCGAACAGCGCACCAGGCAATAGGCGCTGTCCGCTGTGTCGGAGGTCATCTTGCAGATGCAGACGCACTCAGCAGTGGCACAGAGGGATGCAGAGGGTGAGTGTCAAACTGTGTTTGGGTGGCAATGCCTCTGCACAGGTGGTGGATGTTTCCCTGTCTTACAATGCACTACCTGCTGTCCCCACAGGTATACGGCATTTACTGCGAGCGGGGGTGAGGGAACAGCGCCGCCAATGCCGTGCGCAATGGCGCCTTCAGCGCACAATGTCAGGGGTCCTGGCGGGGTGCAGGACCTGGCTGCATCTGCACAAAGCATGGCTGCCAGCCTGGAGCGTATTGCGGCACACGTGGGGCCGACGCCACCACCACCGCCGCCACCACCACCACCACCAGCGGCAGCAGCATTAGCGGTGGCAGCAGGTGCACCACCATCAACACAGGGTGGGAGGGGCCACGCAAGGCGTGGCAGGGGCAGGGGGAGGGGGAAATAAACTGCCACACAAGCGGCTTTAGCTGATGTCATGTGTCCTGTGTTGCTTGTGGGGGGCCATATAACGCACAGCCCACCCGTGTCCGCACCAGGGGCCAGCCCCATGCATATTATTCAGCGAGCCGGTGTACCCACCGACCCTGCTGTGGTCAGCATGGGATGCCCCACCTGCTGTTGCGCGCACACCCGCAGGCACACACTACCCAGCAGCTGCAGCCGGCATCTGTTTTCCTTATACGTTCCCCGTTAGCCGGGTGGGGGGGTTAGGACTGGTAATGGGCTATAGAGGGGGCTAGGGCATGACATGAGGTGGGCTGTGGGTGATGGGGGGGTGGGTCGGACTGGTAATGGGCTATGGGCTAATTGGGGGGGGGTAGGGCTGGCAATGGGCTATTGGGGGGCTGACCGGAAATGGGCTGATGGGGTTAGGACTGGGATTGGGCAGTTTGGGGTAGCTTGGATTGGAAATGTGTTGTGGTGGGGTTTGGAATACAGTGGACCCATCGAGGTGCTGGAACGGTACATGGACTCATGGGGGGGGGCTGGACTTGTATCTTGCTGAGTGGAGGGGAGCCAGGATATGGCAAGGGCCGAAGGTGGTTCCAGGAAATGACTAGATATGGCCTGATGGGGGCCTGGGAACAAAAATGAGCTGGTGAAGGCACTCGGACAGGAATGGGATGGCTATGCCCTTTTTACTTTGGTATGCCTTCTTTTATTTGAAAAGGATAGGACTGCACAAATCCAGGTTTCTGCCAACTCCAACGAAATCAAAGCACATCAGCCACACTTACCCAAACTGCTACCATAGCTTTGCAATAATGGCTGCATACCCACAGTCATAGAAAGGCACTACTGAGTGTACAAGCTGCCCTCTGATGGCCATAGACCGTAGCACAGGCACGTCTTGGTTGACAGTTTAACTGCCAGTCTATTCTTTTATATATCCTAAGGTTTCCTAAACCTGTCCCTGTGATTTCTGGGCAACCCTCACTATAGAATACATGAAAGCACATGTCTAGGCTTTCCCACCTGCCAACTACAGGTTAGGCTCTGCCCTTGAATCTAAAAGCTGGCAATTTGCATAATATCCTGTGCCTTAAGAGATGCCCCTCAAAGACATGATTGGGAGGGAATGACCATGTGGTATCAGGGATCAGTGACAAAACTGCTGTCCTGTGTTATGTTTATTCTTATTTATTCTATAAAGAGGATTGACAACAGTCCCCCTTAATGCTGAGGAACCCCCTGAGCCTCAAAAATAAACACCTCCAAACAAATGAAATAAATGAACACTAGGCCAAATAAAAAACCCATCCCGTGTCCCCCTGCGGCCATGGCCACTGGGTCCACCCCTAGCCCTGTGCACTGGCCAGCTCTGTGTCCATTATCCCCCTTGCTGTGTCCATGCCAGCGTCCACCCTGATCTGTGCCCATCGCCACTGCTGCACATAGCCTTGCATGGTCCACCACAGCTGACCCCTAGCCACTGTTTAGCGTGTGTGGGTTTGGCCATGTGTGGCACTGCCCCATGTGATGCCCCTAATATCGCCCCACCCCTGACATGGGTATAGTATCCTGTATCCTCCCGTTGTATCTCACACAGACACGCATGTTGGTGCCCACATGTGTCAATCACACAACACTGACACATAGCAATGAGGGACATCTGGCCACCACAGTTGTCTGGAACCACTGTTAAACTTTATTTACATTTGCCACTTGACAGCACATTCGCCATGGCTACTCATGCTGACATTTTTGTCTGCCAACCCTACTGTCCCTGGTGAGTTTGGCAGGCCATGGCATGGGCTGTCACAGGGAAGGTGTGCCATGTGCATCTGCACACTACACACCCCGGCAACCCCCGTCACATGGTGGCTGGCCAGGCGCGCCACCGGCTACATGTTCTTCCAGTAAGCGCAGCCGGTCAGCCACCATGGTCAGGGTCGCCAGGACCTGCCCCATGATGAGTGCGTGCTGCCTCTGGGCGTGTGCCTGCGCATACACAGCCGCAGCCACGCGCAGCCCGCACATGCAGCCGCACAGACACAGATCTCCCCGTGTCTGTGTGGCTGCATGCACGGTGCGCCTGTCAGCGGCTATGTGTGGCAGGCCCACGTCCAGGGGGGACACATCGCCAGCACCATGGAGCAGATGGCTGGCGCCCCCGTAGCCCAGTGGCAGCCCATGCCGATGTGCACATGCCACAGCCGGCAAACCCATCCCCTCCCCCGCCCCATCCCCCTCCAGCTCCGGCCCACCCACCCCTTCCCCCTCCTGCCCCTGGCCCCCCACCACAGAGCCCCTCCCCTCCCCCTGCACCGGCCACTCCACCCCCTGCCCTCCCGCAACCTCCTCTGCCTCCCCCTCCCCCATCTCCTCCCCCGCTCCAACCACTCCAACCACCTCCCCCTCCTCCCCCCCATCCCCCTCCTCCCCCTCGGTGTCGGCTGGAGCATCCTCGGCATCTTCTGCCCCCCCGTTGTCTGCCTCCATGGGCACCGGGGCGTCCTCAACCTCCTGGCAACTGTCGCCATGCAGCTCCTCCGGCCCCGCTGCAGCATCTGGTCCCACAGGCTCCTCGGCAGCACGTGCATCCGCTGTGGGAGGGAAAACACGTGTCATCTCCATGGTCTCACATCAGCCACGGCAGTCACATGCATCCTGTGGTTCTGACAGCCATTGCCCCACAGGGCCATGTTACATCACTCACCATTTCGTTTGGTCATCCGCTCCCTCTGTACCCTTGCTACAAAGCGGGGGTATCGTGCCCGTAGCTCCCGCGCCTTCTTACGGAGATCCTCCACCTATTTGAGTGACAACACATATTGACATTAGCGGAGAGACACCCTTTAGGGGCCTCTGCCGCAACACATATATATCTCAGTGTGCAATATAGTTCGCCCTTGTGATCACAAACAGGGGCATTCCCCATAGCACCAGGATGGGGGGTAGGGCTCTGAGGTGAGGCCTGCTGCATCCTGAGGATACAGTTCACCCTTGTGAACACCAACAGGGGCATTCCCCATAGCACCAGGATGGGGGGTAGGGCTCTGAGGTGAGGCCTGCTGCATCCTGGGGATATAGTTCGCCCTTGTGATCACAAACAGGGGCATTCCCCATAGCACCAGGATGGGGGGTAGGGCTTTCAGGTGAGGCCTGCTGCATCCTGGGGATATAGTTCGCCCTTGTGATCACAAACAGGGGCATTCCCCATAGCACCAGGATGGGGGGTAGGGCTTTCAGGTGAGGCCTGCTGCATCCTGAGGATATAGTTCGCCCTTGTGAACACAAACAGGGGCATTGCCCATAGCACCAGGATGGGGGGGTAGGGCTCCGAGGTGAGGCCTGCTGCATCCTGGGGATATAGTTCGCCCTTGTGATCACAAACAGGGGTATTCCCCATAGCACCAGGATGGGGGGTAGGGCTCTGAGGTGAGGCCTGCTGCATCCTGGGGATATAGTTCGCCCTTGTGATCACAAACAGGGGCATTCCCCGTAGCACCAGGATGGGGGGTAGGGCTCTGAGGTGAGGCCTGCTGCATCCTGGGGATATAGTTCGCCCTTGTGATCACAAACAGGGGCATTCCCCATAGCACCAGGATGGGGGGTAGGGCTGTCAGGTGAGGCCTGCTGCATCCTGGGTATATAGTTCGCCCTTGTGATCACAAACAGGGGCATTCCCCATAGCACCAGGATGGGGGGTAGGGCTCTCAGGTGAGGCCTGCTGCATCCTGGGGATATATTTCGCCCTTGTGATCACAAACAGGGGCATTCCCCATAGCACCAGGATGGGGGGTAGGGCTCTCAGGTGAGGCCTGCTGCATCCTGGGGATATAGTTCGCCCTTGTGATCACAAACAGGGGCATTGCCCATAGCACCAGGATGGGGGGTAGGGCTCTCAGGTGAGGCCTGCTGCATCCTGGGGATATAGTTCGCCCTTGTGATCACAAACAGGGGCATTCCCCATAGCACCAGGATGGGGGGTAGGGCTTTCAGGTGAGGCCTGCTGCATCCTGGGGATATAGTTCGCCCTTGTGACCACAAACAGGGGCATTCCCCATAGCACCAGGATGGGGGGTAGGGCTCTGAGGTGAGGCCTGCTGCATCCTGGGGAGATATTTCGCCCTTGTGATCACAAACAGGGGCATTCCCCATAGCACCAGGATGGGGGGTAGGGCTCTGAGGTGAGGCCTGCTGCATCCTGGGGATATAGTTTGCCCTTGTGATCACAGACAGGGGCATTCCCCATAGTGCCAGGACGGGGGATGGACCCCTCCTTTGGGGCCTGCAGCATCCTGGGGCTATGGTTTGTTTCCTGTAATCACAAACAGGGCCTGAATCCATAGCCCCAGGACAATGGATTGGCTCCTCATTTGGGGCCTGCAGCATCCTGGGGCTATGGTTTCTTTCTTGTAATCACAAACGGCCTGAATCCATAGCACCAGGACAGGGGATGGACCCCACCTTTGGGGCTTGCAGCATCCTGGGGCTATAGTTGAGCCTGGTAATCACAAACAGGGCCTAAATCCATAGCACCAGGACAGGGGATGGATCCCACCTTTGGGGCTTGCAGCATCCTGGGGCTATAGTTGAGCCTGGTAATCACAAACAGGGCCTGAATCCATAGCACCAGAACAGGGGATGGACTCCTTATTTGGGGCCTTCAGCATCCTGGGGCTATGGTTTGTTTCTTGTAATCACAAACAGGGCCTGAATCCATAGCACCAGGACAGGGGATGGACTCCTCATTTGGGGCCTTCAGCATCCTGGGGCTATGGTTTGTTTCCTGTAATCACAAACAGGGCCTGAATCCATAGCACCAGGACAGGGGATGGACCCCACCTTTGGGGCTTGCAGCATCCTGGGGCTATAGTTGAGCCTGGTGATCACAAACAGGGTCTGAATCCATAGCGCCAGGACGGGGGATGGACCCCTCTTTAGGGGCCTGCAGCATCCTGGGATGTCTTCGAGCCTTGTGATAGCTGACAGGGTCATGTGACAGACCCCTCTGTGTCTCTTGGCCTTAGTGGTGGGCCTGTGGTTTCGTGTGGATAGGGCACATCCCTGAGGCTGCAACAGCACCCCATACCATACCAATGCGGTCTTTAGTTCACCTCTGCCATGGTTGCAGCTACCCCCTGTGGGCTGGGGGGTTCTGATATTGGGTGAGTGGCAGACCTAACTACCAGCTGGACGCGACAACACCTGACATTCCCTGGCAGTGCTTATTTTATTGGTGCTTCGGTTACAGGGTGTTCTTCCCCACATCCTCAGTTGGGGTGCCTGTCCCCAAGCACTTACCTCACGTGGGTAATCAGAGCTCCTGTTATATCTGTTTGTGAGGCGCTCCCAGGCCCTCCTGACCCTTGCTAGGTTCTGCCTCCTGGATGAGCCAGGAAAGAGGCGCTGCTGGTGGAGGCAGAACAGCTCTGTCAGCATGTACAGGTCTCTCTGCGTGAAAGCAGGCTTCCTCGACATGGCTGCCATCTGCTCAGAATGTATCTCAGCTGCATAGCCACGTGCGTTGGTGTGGGCATAGCTACGTGCGTTGGTGTGGGCGTAGCTACGTGCGTTGGTGAGGGCGTAGCCACGCGCACGAATACATGTTGTTGTGGGCATGACACGGCGCGTGCATATGTGCGTTGCTGCCGGCGAAACAGCCTGCGTAGATACATGCGGCTGGGCGTAACTACGTGCGTTGATTCGTGCGTTGGTTCGTGCGTTGGCACTTTGGATTACAGATCCTTGAGGGTGTATTGCATCTCACATTAATGCTACCATCTATAATTGTGATGGCCTATGGCTTATCCGAGCCTGTGAGCAGGAGCTGGATTTTATAACCCCCACTTTTTAGTCCTGCTGCTACATATTGCAGAGTCTGCATCATGTTTTATAACACCTTCTGCTTCACACATCTCACATTAGGATACATTCACATTCCTTTGGCTAGAAATGTCCCTGATGTGGAGATGTATCTCACATTTCTAATGTCCCTTTTGTTTAGATGGATTGAGGAGGGTGTGTGGAGACAAAGGCACAGAGAGAGTCCCTGATAGGGAAAATGTAGAGGTGGCATTGGGACCAATGGAGAGCTTGTGTGCATTTGACTGTTTGGAAATGTATAACATTAATTGTATCCTGGTCAAGCGTGCTCTTTCACCTTTTGACTCGTTCCTCTCTGGGCTTTTGAAAGAAAACATAGCTTGGATTCTGTACTTTACCTCTGCTATTATTGGGTTACAGACACCACTGCTCCAGATGGAAATGCACCTGGCAGCCCTGCCATGTATCACCACAGTGGGTTCAAGCCCATAAACTCTGGCTCCACAGTCAGTGCATTTGCCAGTGGACTACATCTCTGTAGATCCTTATACATGCCTGACTGGCTACAGAGGGACGTCAGTTCACCACACAGCCCATCTGCAGTGGTTCACAGGTTTGGATTGGAGCAGTCACACCCATGATGCACTGCACATGCAAATCAGCTGTGTACAGATGGTCATATGTTGAGGTGTGCCCCCCCACCCATCATCTAGGACTGTTTGGGGGTCATGACCATGTGCAGCCCCACAGCACCTCGGCATGGTATGGGGAACAGACCGTGTGTGGCGCTGCCACAGAGTAGCCACAGGCAGTCACATTGTGCGGTTACTGTGCCCACCCTGAGGTTGATGTGGGGCGCCCAGCACCAGGTCCACAGCACCTTTCATGGCTGAGATATGCCATGCTGCAGGTCCCCATCAGTGTGTTGTAGGTAGTTCTGTTAGACACACCTAGGATACATCTGTGTCTTGCTGTCGGTCTCGGTCATGTCTAGTCCCTATGGGCGATGATGCACCCAGAATAGTGCATATCCGGTGTTGGTGCCATGTTTTCCTACTGTAGGTAAAGGGGGGTAGGATTATGGACCCGTAGTCAGATTATGTACCACCACACAACCCACCCTCTGGGGCTCAGTGTGCAGAACAGGAGCACCCACCAATAGATCCACAGTCTACCTTCCCTGCAATGGTAGCAGTAGAGGGGACCATCATCCCCAGTCCTGTTGGGGAACAGACAGAGCGCTACACATCCATAATGCAATGGCAGACAGAAAGCAGGCCTGGAAATGCACAGCTGCCCCCCAACATTATCCAGCAGCACGCCTCCAGCCACTGCACCCTGCAAGGTGTTCTAGCAAGACACATACTAGCTGCAGACAGTCCGCCAGCTAGTCCATTGTGCATGGTCCTGGAGGAGAAGCAGGCACCCTGAACAGGGATGTCAGCATACACACCAAGCAGATGAGTCAGTGATTGGGCCCCAGAAGGAAACCCATAGATATCACATGGGAGAAATTCCATATAGCAATATGGGGGAACCTAGCCATGCCATGGTCACTGCTCAGTCAGGGTGAGAGTGACCTCCCAGCAGGACATGCTATGGCCACCCTGTCTGTGCAGGTGGTGGCCAGGCACTACAATGTCCGAGCCATTGCCCTATGCCTTGTGCAGATGCAGCCAGGTCAGGCCACCCTATCCAGGCTATTCCCACGGTACCTTGCTCCTCATTATGCATATTGGCAGGCCAATAATGGCAGAAGTGCTAGCACTGAGGGCTGTAGAGGGTGTTGGCATCCACCACACACTTGATAGACTGGCACACACTCCCCACACCTATGCCAGCATTGAGCAGCTATAGAGGTGTTGGGCAGCCCTGGCCAACACACCAGACCTGGGCACAGTGCAGGCATGGCTATGGTACGCAATACTGTTGGTGTCACTCCACAGGTTGGTAAACACTGTCAGACACAGGACCTGTAGCACACTCCAGAGACATCAGAAAGGTTGCTATGATGCGGCTCACTCAGAGATTTTACTTAACCTACGAATTGCTATCTGTCAGTAATCATAGCAACCTTTTGATAGCTGTGTACCATATTCCCAGGTTTAGGGTGGCATTACTAAGGTATGAAGGTGCTCGTATTGGGAGATGCACGCAGAGCACGAGGTCCTGCCTTTCCAGGAGGCTTTGGATCATGGGGCCTGTGGGTGCGGGTGTATCTGCCCCTGTTGGCTGCTGCTTTACGGCAGAGGTTCCCAGATCCAGTCCTGCGGTGCCAAACACTGTTCGGGTTTTCATGCTGTCCCTCATGAATATGCATGAGCTACATCTGCATACCATGGGGGTGGCGCATACAAATGCAGCACATGCATCTTTATCAGAGACAGCATGGAACCAGAATGGTGTTTGGACCTCCAGGACTGCATTTGGGAGGCTCTGCTCTAGGTAATGTGCATGTTTATGGTGTCTGTGCTCTGTAGGGTAAAATAGAGGTGTTTGTGCCATGCTTTTGTTCTCTGCAATGAAGGTTCGTCTTTACTATCACGGTTTAGTTGTGGTTAACATATGGGGACTGGATTGGTGGGAGCCCCATCTGGGACTTGAACCTGTGACCTTCTGCTCTTGCACACACTGTCTGTGTGCACTGCACCACCGTGTTGCCACAGGTAGGCTGCATTCCCTGGGGAGTCCATGACTGTACATCCGACAGGGCCTGTTTGTTGCAGTGCACAGCACCCACCTGGACAGGGCTAGGCTATGGTCTGCTGTGGGCACCAGCCGCTGCCACCTCCACCACCAGTATCGCTCCATCCTTCGATTGGAGACAGCATAAACCCTGACTGATTTGTGGCCCTCCAGGACTGCATTTTGGGGACTCAGCTGTAGGTAATGCGCATGTTTCTGGTGTCTGTGCTCTGTAGGGTAAAATAGAGGTGTTAGCGCCATGCTTATGTTCTCTGCAATAAAGGTTTGTCTTTACTATCACGGTTTAGTTGTGGGTAAAATATGGGGACTGGATTGGCAGGAGCCCCAGCTGGGGCTTGAACCTGTGACCTTCTGCCTCCAAACACACTGGTTGTGTGCACTGCACCACCGTTTTGCCACAGAGACAGTATATTCCCTGGTGATACCGTGTCTGTTCATCCAGCAGGGCCTGTCTGTTGCAGTGCATGGCACCCACCTACACAGGGCTAGGCCATGGTCTGCTCTGGGCAGCTGCCACTGCCCCCTCCATCACCAGTATCCCTCAGACACCATGCTGACATGCCGTTCTGCAGGTGGAGCTGGTGGTGCGCAGTCTCAGACCATCCAGTGTGCAGGTAGGCGGCTGACTATGGTGCAGGTTCTGGGGTAAGGGGTGCCTGCATAGACGTCCACGCTCCCCCACAGCTCCGCCTGCCAATGTTCCATGCCCTTGGGGGTAGCTGTTGGGTACTATCCCCTGTGACTCTTTGGGTAACACACTCGTGCCCATGTTGGGCCTTCAGCAGTTGCTGTATGGCTGCTCCACTGTTTCAGCATTCTTATGGGCCACCTAGGCATCGCCCAAGTCCACACTGTGGCCCAGCTGCACCACAGCATGTGCCGCCTGCAGCCCTCTGTATTCCCTTCTCCGGCATCTGTCCAGTTGCCGTTCCGACATGCCCGCCCTGCTGTTGCAGCACATGTGCACACCATAGGGACCCTGTCCGATTGTGGGGAAAAACATGAGCGGCACTATTTCACTGTGGCCTCATTCACCTTGTATGGGGATGGAGTATAGACCCTTCCACGATTTATATCTGTTCTATAGAGCTTACTTGTGGGGGGAGGGGTTGATTTTTCTCATTGATACCACTATTGGCCAGCTTGGTTATTGTTTTTTTCCAGTTTGTTGGGGTCATTTTCAGTGTTTCTGTGCCCTTTTGTTCTGTGCACATATATCACACTTATCACTTTTTTTTAGTTTCCCTGTCTGGGCTGTACATTGCTGACATTTAAATGGTTTCTCTCCCCTTTAATATGCCTTTAACGGCAGGTTTTCATTCGCGTTGGAATTCAGTTCTGAAAATCAGTCCGTTAGTGTGAAGGGAGCCTCTCCCCGCCCACTCTCTGCCCATTGACCCCTTCTCTCCGCCCTCTCTCCACCTTCTGGAGGAGTGGCCTAGTGGTTGGGGCAAGGTACTTCGGGCCGGAAGGTCAGGGGTTCAAATCCCACTAGAGGACAGCAACCTTGGGCCGGAAGGACTGGGGTTTCTAGTCCCACAGGTGCTCCTTGTGGTCTTGGGCAAGCCACTTAACCCTCCATAGCCCATGTTCCCTGTAAAATAGTTCTCTGTGTGCTGTGCTTTCCTGTCTAATCAATGTGTTTATACCTCAAAAATGTCCTATCATGATTTGACAATTTCCAATCTGTAATCAAAACCGCTGCTGATCGCTGGAAGTAGCGGTATACAAATGTATACTAAATAAATAAATAAAATAAATTCTGCGGTGTTTTACCGCGCCGCGGGAGTTTACGATCGTTAACTACAGTTAACGCGCGTAGTGAAACTTTAACGATCGTTCGCACGTCATAACGCGCGTTATGACGTGCGAACGATCGTTAATGTTTCATTATGCGCGTTGTTCGCAATTACCGCAGTTTAGTAAACATACCCCTTAGTGTTTATTTGACCTGCAAAACTAGTGAGGTGGCCTGGGATAACTTTGGGAGGGGGGGCACATTGGTAACTTGCTGTACTATACTGTCATGTAGGTGCACTTGCTGCCATCCCTTGAGGTAGCATTAAGTGCGCACATGCTAATTGCAACATTCATGGTTAGCATGTGCCCAAAACACCTGCACTAATGTGATGCACCATCAATACTCAAGTTCTGCTCCTAACCAGCCCAGTCCACACCCAATTGCACACAAACCAGTTGGCATGGGGCCTTCCGCTAACAGTTAGTGTGAATGCTTAGCATGTGGCAAGTGCCATGCTGATGGTTAGCGCAGTTTGGTAAGCATGCCCCATAGTCTGTTGTTCTGAATTAAGTGGAAAGGACACCTGTGTTGCTTTTGATATAGTAGCCTCCATTTTAAACCTAATAGTCAAACTGACTTTTATTCAATGCAATAGCTGTAGTGTCTTAATCATCAGGAAAACAATTTGGAGCCTTAGAGTTAGCTCTATCTGTCTTAGGCTATCTGCTATAAAAAAAAATTGACTCGGCTAAGGAATTCATTTTAAGAAGCCCTTTGTGATTTAGATATCTGAAAACAGAGACTTAGATGTGCAAATAATGGGGATATCCTGGGAGCCATTTTGGAAAACTAGGTATATAGATGTTCCTGGTTTGAGAACATCCATGTAGCAGGAGCTATGGCCAAGGTATGACCTGGGCACAGCAAAAGAGATGCACAATGCAGTGTGATTTCAGAATGTCCTAAGCATGTCTGATCCTGGTTGTTAAGGCATCTATGCCTATACCTGCTCCTGACCATGAATAAGGTGTTCATGGCTGAGGGAAGAGAAAAATGCACTTTCATTGCTACAGTTAATATTTCCAGGCCAAAGAAACCTGTATGTAAATACATTCTCCCAAACATGTTACTGGCCTGCTTGAGTATCGGAAATGGCAGCCTGGGATGTACTAGTATAGAAATGTTTATGAATATTGGTAGCTCATGTTGGTGATCATGGTGCTGGATTGTTCTCTGAGCTTGATAGTTTCATTGCAGACGTTTTGTCACCATTCGATGGGACATCATCAGTGCGGGGTTCCAGATGGTAATGTGCTTGAATGCTTGCATTTGTGCTTATATTTGGGTTGGTGGTGACTCAGCTCTTTGGTTCACAGGGATTGATTGGTTGGTTTCCCTAAGGGTTGCTGGGGTGTGGTTGCTGTTTCTGAGCCTTGTTGGTGATGATTCAGCACGTTGGTTTATGGGGATTGATTGGTTGGTTGGTTTGCCTGAGGGTTGCTGGGGTGTGGTTGCTGTTCCTGGGTGTTATTTATTTATTTATTTATTTACTACACACTTATATACCGCTGCTTCCAGCGATCAGCAGCGGTTCGATTCGTCTTTGGGGGATTGTCAATCAAGACTTGTGGGGGTGGTATATACATAGATCTGGGGTCACAGCACACATGATTAGCGTCTTAGGGGATGAATCATACATTCTTACATCTATATATACATATTTACATTTTTATACATATAGCATTTTGTAACTCTCTCGCAGTTGATGGTCATAATTGATTGTAATGACATCGGAATAGGTGAGTTTTTAGCTCCTTCCTGAATTTGGTGATGTCCTTGGTTAAACGCAGCTCACACGGGAGTTGATTCCAGATAGTTGGTGCAGAGAATGAGAAGGCTCTACGACTCGTACTTGCTTTCACTGTTCTGAAGTTGGTGGGGACTTGCAGGGTGCCCGAGTTGATGGTTCTTCTGTCCCTATTTGTAGTTTGCGTGCTGATAAGTGAGGATAGGAATGATGGGGATATGTTGTTTATTAGTTTGAAGGTGGTCACTAATATCTTGTATTGTATCCTAGCTGCAATTGGGAGCCAATGTAGCTCTATTAAAATGGGGGTGATGTGTTCAGCGATGCTTGTTCCCATTATGATCCTGGCTGTCACGTTTTGGGCCATCTGGAGGATATTTAGTGATTTTTTAGGCAGACCTTGTAAGATGGCATTACAGTAGTCTAGGTGCGGCATAATGAGAGTTTGTGCTACCGACCGAAAATCACCGGGTTCTATTATTTTCCTTAGTGGTTGAATCACTCTAAGTTTATGGAAGATGGCTTTATTGGTTTTGCGTAGGTGTGTCTCCATTTTTAGGTTGCAATCGAGTGTGACTCCTAGATATTTGATTTCGTTTTTCGTGTTGTACATGTTGTTGCACAGAGTGATTGTAGGGGGGGGGGGGTTGAAGTCTGGTTTACTGGATATATACATGACTTCTGTTTTCTTATGGTTAATTGTCATGTTGTTTTTCTGAAGCCATCTAGACATCTCATCCAGACAATTTTCGAGCATTGTATATTGAGGGTCCGCGGTATCTAGTTGTGTGTAAAGCATAATATCATCTGCATAGATGTGGTATTTGATATTATGCCTTTTGAAAATGTCGCAGAGGGGTTGCATGTAAATGTTGAACAGTAGTGCCGAGAGGTGGTGCCTCAGCTCTGTGCCTCAGCTCCGCGGGGATTGGTAGATCGGGCCTATGTCAATATGCCTGTTTATCGAGCTTGTGATGGAAAACCAGGTTTCCAAAATTCTCTCTCTCTTTTTATTTAATGCCCCCCTTCTGAACCATATCGACCAGGATTTCCAAGTTCCAGGATGTGGGATTGCAATTTAGGAATATCCATATTTGTGAAAAGGTCTATACTGGTGCATGTTTCCGGCCTTACTATCTGTGCAAAGCTCTTCTCCAGAATTGGTTTCTGGGACATTCATTTTCTGGGATAGGGACGGAACGATTTCAGAAGGCCCTTAAATGTGCCTCCCTTCACTGATGCCACTCCCCCAAATTTTTGAATGTTTTTCTCTGTCCCAGATTCATCCTAGACATCCCTTCTAAAATATTACTTTAAGGGAAGAATTAGCTGCAATAAAGCAACCTTCCCTCAAGGTAAAACTTGAAAACAATCCACCACCACCACCCCCACAAAGAATCAAACAACCAAGGAATACATGGATCACAGTGGGTAATAGTAGGTTATGACCGGTAACACAGATACACCCACTCCACCAAGAGATACTCTTGCATAATGCCTTTTCGACCTTGGTAACTGAAGATGACCCATTAATGGAAATGGAAGTGGTTTTAGACAAGAAGGGTAACACTCGATATACCAGAAATGCCCCAGGTATTGTCAAAAAATTTCAAAACAGAAAACTGCTACCAATTGGAGAGTCCATTATCAGAGGCATTAGCTTGGGAACAGAAGGTCAGAAGGTGGTCAAATGCCTCCCAGGATCTTCAGCCAGCAGGAATACAATGAAGATTGTTAATGAAGTCAGAGAAGAAAGTAAGGATTCTAAAACTGATGTTATTATCCATCTGGGTACAAATGATATGGCTAGAAACAGTACCTCTGCAGTGCAAAGAGAATTCCAAATTTTGGGAGAGAGACAAACTCACTGTCAACACTATAGCATTCTCAGGTCTACCTGATCACAGAGAGGGGGTAGAAAGACTGCATCATACAACCAGCTTTAATAAGTGGCTCCAAACTTGTGTAAATATGAAGGTTTTAGATACATAGGTGACTGGGGCAATAGATGGAACAGAAAATGGCTGTACTGTAATGATGGACTACATTTTTCTGTGACAGGAAACAAGATTCTAAGTGAAAATTTCAGACAATATGTAGACAGACAAAATGCAGACAAAGTCTTAGATAGTGCTGGGGAAGAGTCTGCTGTCTTGGTACATGTCGGTACCAATGGCACAGGAATGTGGGGTAGGGAGGTTCTGGAGGCTAAATTTAGGTTTTTAGGTGGGAAGTTGAAATCCAGAACTTACAGGGTAGCATTCTCCGAAATGCTTCCCGTTCCATGCGCAGGCAGAGCTCCGGAGTCTCAAAGCGTGGATGAGACAATGATGCAAGGATGAAGTTTTGTATTTGTTAGGAACTGGGCAACATTCTGGGGAAAGGAGGGGCTCTTCCAAAGGGATGAGCTCCACCTTAACCGGGATGTGACCAGGCTGCTGGTATTAACTTTTAAAAAGGAGATAGCAGCTTTTAAACTAGATAATAGGGGAGAGCTGACAGTCGCCCAAGAGCGCATGGTTCGGAACAATGTATCCTTGAAGGATACTTCCAAAAGATTGACGTTAGGGCATAACAGTAGAGAGGTTCCAATAAAGACAAAAGTAAACCAAATGCCCTTGAGTACAGAGCAGACAGAGCTTAAAGATTCCAAATTACCCCTGCCTACTGAAAGGAAGCTTGTCTGTACAGGGCTTTGTATACAGTCAGGGTACTTAATAACATCATATTACTAAAAGCCCTAAGAAAGAGTTAACACACAGACATTCCAGAGCTTATTACTCAGCAACAACCTTGAAAGTCTCTACTGAAATAACTAGGCTGACTGTTCCTAATAACAAAGACATTAGGTTTGTTATACAAAAGATAGTGCAGGGAGGAGTTTGTTTCACAGTCTCTCAGTCTCGATTCAGAGATATCAAAACTGCAAATGTTAGAATTATTGTCTAAAAGTTATGTCTGGGAATACATGTATGTCTCCTCATGATGACCTATGCTAATAAGAACTGACCTATGACGTAGAGATATAGAGATGCATGTTATGAATATACGTGATGCTTGACATAGAACAATAAGATGGAAATTATGCTGTGTAATGGAATATTTACCTATAAATAAAATGGCTGAAGGCTGTGATGCCAGAGTAAACAAGGTACTAACTTGGTTTGCTCTCCCAAAGCTTTGGTTGAATTTTTAATAATACAAGGGTGTTGTGTATTATTTACTGATTTACCGTACTTGCTCCTTCTCATTGCTCTGAAAGTGGACATCCGTTACCTAAGAGCCCTGGTGAGTTACCGGTGAGGGGAGGTGCAGAGTACACAAACAGTTGGTGCCGTGCCGGATACGGATCTCTGCATTCCGGGCAAGGGCAGAAGGTGCCAGAAGATTTGTGAGTATTACCAGTGATGGGTAATCTGTCAAGTAAACAGGCTCCATCTCGGATGTGTGAATGGCATGACAGAGCTAGGGCTTTAGCGTTTAAGAAAGATAGCCCTTCTTATTGTATGCTTCTATTGTATGTATGAGAAGCATGGCTATGTAGCCATCGATTCCGTAGCACATAGGGATTCAGTGACTAGAGGTAATGAGAATTTGCAGTTTCCTCTGGAGGGAACTTTCTCTGTAGATAAGGTCCATTACCTGAGATATGCATTGGCGGTTAAGAGTAAACCGTGCAATAGCCATGAATGGTTTGTGCTTACATGGTGGGAATGGATGGTACATGAAGAAAACATAGGAATGAAGTTCAAGATTTGAAACAAAAGTTGTTTATGTTAGGAAATGTAACTAATGACCAGCTGAGTGAGTGCAGGTCACTCGTGCAGCGGAACTAAGAGAAGAAATACTTAAAAAGAAACAGAAGTTAGGGGGAGAAGAATTGAGTAATTTAGATATTTGTAATATCTCCCAGCTCCAAGAATTGAGAGCACGTTTGAACCAAGAAACGGAAAGTGTTGTACATGTAATAGGTACCTTAAGAGTGGCAATAGGTCATAGTGTTTCCATTGCAAAAGAATTAAGAGTTACTGATGAACTTATTGATAGAATTGAGAGAGATCTGAACAGACATTATGAAACCTACAAAGAGGAGCGTGATCAATTATATCATGATCTAGGCTCTATTCAGGAAGCTATACACCAGCAAAGTAACTCACATTCTAGCACAGTTAAATCTGAAGCAGCTGAGGGACATGATATTGTGCATACTTATCCTTTTCGTTTGTATCCAGCGGGCTTGACAGGTTCTATGACGGTGCCTACAAATTGGAGCCCTAAAGAAGTGTTTGATTTGGCTAAAACCTTTCCTAATTACAGGGATAACCCTGGTAGATTTGTGTCCTTATGGTCTCAAATAATTAATAGTTATAATCCCACTTGGGAAGATCTAGATAATTTGCTTAGAGCTGTGTTTTTTATTCCATCTGATTTTCATAGGGTCACTCATCCAATTCGTGAAGAAACTGGCAATGGCCACTCACAGACCCTGTGATAGATTTTCAAGAGAAGACTCAAAGAGATAATTTTGTTTTGTGTAGAGAGAAATTGTTACAATCCCTTAAAGTAGTATGTAAGCCTGTAAAGGATTGGTCGAGGCTAACATCTCTAAGGCAGGATACGAGTGAAAAGGTTACAGATTTTTACACTAGGTGTATGCTAGCTTTTAAGGAATATTCTGGTGAGGCAGATGACACACCTTCAGGAGTCACTGATATTTTTGTAAATGGTTTGCATCCGAGAATAAAATAAATTTTGGAGATTTCAATCATAAATTGGCCAACTAGAACAGCTGATGCAATTCTGGAAGGCGCTCAATACAGTGAGTTGAAGTTTATCAAGGAACAGCAAGAAGAGCAAACCGAGATAGATGCGAAAAGGACTAAACCGCTTAATTTACAGATTGCTTCTATGCAGCCACCCATGGGCAGGGGTAGGAGTAAAGCCAGAGGGAGAGGAGGTTATATGAATTCCTAGCAAAGACGTGGACAGTCAAGAGGAATGCGTACTTGTTATACTTGTGGTGAGATTGGGCATTTGCAGCGAGACTGCCCCCGGAATCAGAATCTTGATGTCCAGAAAGCTGATTTCCCTCCAGTAAAAGCTGAATTCACTCCTGTATGTCAATATTTCTCTAGCCCAGAAGATTGTGGAGGCGATACATGGGATGCAGGACTATTGTTAAATTTGAATATAACCCCTCAGGGTGAGTTAGAAGCTAAATTGGGAGGATCTAATTTGAAGTTTGTTATTGATACTGGGGCTACTACTTCAGCACTACATTTACAGGATTTGCCTGCCATTTATCAAACTCAGCTAGTATAAGCACCGATAGTACATTGTGAAGGCATTGAGGGTAAGATAATTCCTCACTGTAAACTTGAATTTTTACCTTTGCAGATTGGAGAGACTGTGTATCCTGCTAACTTTCTTGTAGGAGACACTTTACCAGTAAATCTTTTAGGTTGGGACTTTTAGCTTCACACCGTGCTACTCTATCCTGGATGAATGGAAAGTTGTTTTTCCAGCTGTATTCTCCCTCTGAAGTGCCGTCCCCTGCAGATGCCAGTACCATTCATCCTGCTCTTGTAGAACTTCCTTCTACCCTGTGGGCAGTAGCACGATCCAATGTCGGATCCCTTTCAATTACCTGGAGCCCAGCTTCCTAGACTCAAGCAGTATCCACTACCAGCAGCTTCCATCGATGGAATTCATCCTGTGATTGAAGATCTTCAGAAACAAGGCGTCATCTATTCTACAACTTCACCATGTAATACTCCAATTCGGGTCCTGTTCTAAAGGCTGATGGTAAGACTTAGAGATTTGTGCAAGACCTGCGAGCAGTAAATAATGTGATTTTGCCAATTTTACCCTTGGTACCTAATCCACATGATATCTGGACACAAGATAACTACAGGGACTACCTGTTTTTCTGCTGTAGATTTGAGTTCTGCTTACTTTTCAGTGAGAATTAGCAAAGAAAATCAATTTGTATTTGCTTTCCATTTTGACAATAAACAATATACTTGGACCACTTTGTGTCAAGGGTACACTGATAGTCCTACGTATTTTGCGCAGGCCCTAAGAACTGCACTGCTTGATTTAAGGCTCGACCATTCCTCTTTAGTTCAGTATGTTGATGATTTGCTTTTATGTTCACCAAGTTATGAGACTTGTTTGTCTGATTCCTTGTCTCTATTAGCTCATATTGCTGATTTAGGATCGAAAGCCAATTTGTCAAAACTGCAATTTGTATCTCAAAATGTTACTTTCCTGGGTGATGCCCTAACACCATCTGGTCGTGCAATTACCTCTGCTAGATTGAAACCTACTCTTTCATTGCCTTTTCCAGCAACACCAGTGTTACTGCATAGATTCCTGGGTCTGTTAATCTTTTATAAACAATGGCTAGCAAATTTCTCAGACCTTACTGCTCCGCTTTATGCTCTCCTTGGGAAGAAGGACCTGAAGGTCTCATTGTACCTACATTACCACAGTGGGAAGCCTTTTTGAATATAAAGTCTGCCCTGGGGAATGCGCCATGTTTATCTTTGCCAGATTATTCTTCGCCATTCAAAACTGTATGTGGCTACTTCTGATTCCTCTGCTACTTGTGTGCTTTTACAAGCCTTCCCGACTGGTCGCAAGCCAATAGGCTATTTCTCAAAGTGATTTGATTCAGTGACTTTGGGACTCCCACCATGTCTACGTAGTTCGGTAGCAGTGGCTTTTGCAATTGAAATTACTGATTTTCTAGTTTTCTCAGCCTCATGTTACAGTATATACTACATCAATATGCAACCCTTCAACACTTCTAGCTCCATTGACAGGTCTTGTGGAGGATGATGGGTCTCATGATTATTTTCAAACCATTTTGCAGACCAAGAATCACAGCAAGCTGCCCTCCGAGCATCAGTGTCACCAACATTGTTGTACTTAGCACCATCTAACATGACTTTGTTTTCCCTTTCATCTCTCTTACAGCACTATCAAGATACTTCCTTTGAAACTCAGACTCTGTGGACTTCATGGGGTGTGACCTGTGATGCATAGGGCTACTGGAAGAAGGATCATCTGCTTATTTGTCCTGACAGTCTATTGTTTCCACTTGCCCTAATCCTGCATCATAAGCTTCACCTGTCCGTTGTGGCTATGTGCCTTTTCGGTTCTCTGGTATCACCTGAAGTTTTTTTTTCTGTGGCATAGCTTGTCTGCACTGTTTCAAGACTGGCAGAGTAGGGTCAGCTTAGGGTCAGTTATAAGGATTTCTGCCTTCCGGACTCTTTGATTTTGCAGCATGATTTTACAGACTGTCCTGTGCCAGAGGGGGGAATCGGTATTTATTATTGATCTCTTGTCTTTTCTCTGTATGGGTAGAAGCTTATCCCCTACCAATGTCTCCATCAAATTACCGCTCACTCAGTTTATTCCTGTTTTGTTCTTTCTTCTGATCAGGGTCCAGCCTCTATTGCGAGTGTCTGGGAGGGTACTGAAAATTGGTTTGGTATTAAGAGACAACTGCACATTCCTTATCATCCGCAAAGCTCTGGCCAAGTGGAACAGATGAATAGGACACTCAAAGGTCACTTACGCACTCTGACACAGGATTGGGCTATAGATTGGACAGAAGCCCTTCCTTTTGCCCTTATGGCAGTGCTTAATTCCCCCCAGCGTGCTCGAGGAGGCCTGACACCGTACAAAATAGTTACTATACATCCAGCTACTTCTCCACATGAATTGGCAGTTATCCCAGATCCTCAACTGTTGTGCAGCGATGTTTTGACTTATTGCTCACGATTGCACTCAGTTTGGGTCCTGATTAAGAATTTGCATCCAAAGACACTTTTGGCTCCCAAGTTCCTAGGTTTATTCCGTGTGCTCCTGGTGGGATACTTAGCTTGTAAATTGGAAGGACATTCTCGTTGGATACATCTTACATAGTGTAAAAAGGCTCCTTCACAGGATCCAGAAGGTGGTTTCCTGCATCGGTGAATCAAGAAATTGCAACACAGAGACTCATTCAGATTTGGACAACAGTAATATTGCAGAAAAGACTATCATGATTAGGTGCTTTTTGAATGGACTAATTATGCAAAACACCTTTTTCCAGCATCCATACTGCTGATTAAGTTGATAAAATTAGTTTGAGTTAGTGCTTTACTGATATATAAGCAATGACCTTTTGGCACTTAACCTCTACTTCATGAAGAGCTTGGGAATTGGGGGGTGGTTATAGTTATAGTGTTTATCTTCATGGTATTAAGAAGGGTAGGTGTGTTTTCATTTTGTCTTAGAACATTTATTTTTGAAGTAATTAATAGTTTTAAATATTTAGAGGTTTGTTAAGAATGTTTCCTTATCTGGTCATAGTTGTGTTGTGGCATATTACTGTTAATGAAGCAGTACTGCATTCAGAATCTTGGGAATGTTATGGGGAATACCCAAATATTTTTGAGTCACATCTACACTCAGTTACAAAACACTTTAATCTGTCAAATTGTGCTGTTTGCCTTCCAACTGTGATAGCCACTCAGCATGGGTTTCTGCTACGAGCTAGGCCTAAAACCTTTCAAGAGTTTCGTGACATAGCTTTTAATCTAACCACTGTACAATGGTCTCATACAAACACAGACCCTAGAGTGATTAGCCCTATGCCTCTAATGTCCCCTTCAATATGTTTTATGGCTCAAAATACAGGGAAAAAAGGTAGGGGACACCCCGTGGAACATCTGTAAAACAGTAATGCTACATAATTCCTCTATCTGGTATAAAAAATCCCATATAAGAAGTTCCTTTATTTCAGTAGTACAATTAGTGCCAGTTCAAGGGAACCAAGTGCATGATTATGAATTGTTACAGTATAATAGTTCTGGATACCCAACCCCTTTGAATGCCTCTAGTTCAGACCTAGACATACCTAACTGGAGTTGCCCCTTGTTAGGGTATTACCATCCCTGGGAATGTAATCTATCTGTAGGAATTAAAGAGAGAAGCATTACTCAGTGGGCTTTGAATAATTGTACACAGAATATATCTTATCCCCACAAGTTGACAATTTGGGAGAGTGGGTTAGTGGCATTAGAAGGAGATTATTTTGTGTGTGGTAATCCTGTGTATACAGAACTTCCCAGAGGTTGGTCAGGTACTTGCTATGTTGCCCAGTTAGATACCCAGTGACGTTTTTTACCTTACCAAAATATTACCTTATTATCAACCCTGAATGATTCTTTAAGAAGAAAAAAGGATGTTTCCCTTCAGGATAAGGCCATAGCAGCTGCACAGCAACTAGTAGACTCTACAAGTCATTTAACTAAATCTCAGATTGATGTATTCACGGGTACTGTATGGCTTTCAACTTTTGGAGCAATAGCATCCACAAGAGAATATGGTATCCAGATTATGCGATTACAGGCTGTTGTTGAACTTACAGCCCTAGATCTCACGGAAGCGATTAGTGTGTTACAAGGTGCAGTGGACAAGGTGTCTGCCTATGCAGCCCAGAATCACATGGCTTTAGACTACCTCCTGGCGAAGGAAAATGGTGTATGTGGATTAATCCTTGATCATTGTGTACTCTGCTTGATGATGAAGGAAATGTAGTGAAAGGCCTACTAGATAAAGTTAGAAATCATACTTTTGTTTCAAGTAGTAGTTATGTAAGTTCTTTTTCTGATTTCTTTGATTCTGTTTCTTCTTTCTGGAATTCATTGTCTAGGCCCCTGCAAGGCATGTTAACATCATTGTTTGGCTTTTTGGGGTTTCTTATTTTAGGAGCATTGATTCTGTGTAATATCTGCCTGATGTAAGAGGTCAGTGGATTCATTGACCCCTAAAATGATGTTACCGATTGAACCAGAGTCTATTTACAATTCTTCTTTAATATCAATGTCTGAGTTTCCTTATCTTTGAAATGATTGTTTGCAGAATCAGAGGAGGGACTGAAAGGAAGCTTGTCTGTACAGGGCTGTGTATACAGTCAGGGTAACAATATATTACCAAAAGCCCTAAGAAAGAGTTAACACCACAGACATTCCAGAGCTTATTATTCAGCAACAATCTTGAAAGACTCTACTGAAATAACTAGGCTGACCATTCCTAATAACAAAGACATTAGGTTTGTTATACAAAAGATAGTGCAGGGAGGAGTTTGTTTCACAGTCTCTCCATCTCAATTCAGAGATATCAAAACTGCAAATGTTAGAATTATTGTCTAAAAGTTATGTCTGGGAATACATGTATGTCTCCTCATGATAACCTATGCTAATAAGAACTGACCTATGACGTAGAGATATAGAGAAGCATGTTATGAATATACGTGATGCTTGACATAGAACAATAAGGTGGAAATTATGCTGTGTAATGGAATATTTACCTATAAATAAAATGGCTGAAGGCTGTGATGCTAGAGTATACAAGGTGCTAACTTGGTTTGCTCTCCCAAAGCTTTGGTTGTATTTTTAATAATACAAGTGTGTTGTGTATTATTTACTGAGTTACCGTACTTGCTCCTTCTCATTGCTCTGAAAGTGGACATCCGTTACCTAAGAGCCCTGGTGAGTTACCGGTGAGGGGAGGTGCAGAGTACACAAACACCTACCAATAGCGAGATTAGTATGAATAAAATACAGCCTCTAAAATGCTTGTATGCAAATGCTAGGAGCCTAAAAAATAAGATGGGAGAGTTAGAATATATAGCACTAAATGAGAGGTTAGATATGATTGGTATCTCAGAGACATGCTGGAAAGAGGACAACCAGTGGGACACTGTGATACCTGAGTACAAACTATATCGTAATGATAGAGAAGATAAAATTGGTGGAGGGGTTACGCTTTATGTTAGAGAAGGCATTGAGTCACAAAGGATTAAAGTTTTGCAGGAAACAAAATTCACTGTAGAATCTCTATGGATTGAAATTCCATTTACAAAGGGGAAGGCAATGGCAATGGCCAGAATGAACAAATGGAGGATGAAATGCTTAAAGAAATCAGGGAAGCTCACAAACGTTACAACACAGCAATAATAAAGGGTGATTTTAATTACCCCGGTATCGACTGGGTCAGTGTCATGGCAGGACATGCTAGGAGATAACGTTTCTAGATGAAATAAATGACTGCTTCTTGGAGCAGCTGGTTCATGAACCAACCAGAAGGGAAGCCATTTTGGACCTAGTCCTTAGTGGAAAACAAGATCTGGCGCAATAGATAAAGGTGTGGGGCCACTTGGCAATAGTGATCATAGCATGAGAGCATTTGTTTTAATAAATGAAGGAAGGACAGTAAGGAAATCCATAGTTCTACCTTTTAACTTTCAAAAGGGAAACTTTGATAAAATGAGGAAAATAGTTAAGAAAAAAATAAAAGGAACAGTTGCAAAGGTTAAAGATTTACATCAAGCTTGGGTGTTGCTTAAAAATACTATCTTGGAAGCCCAGACCAGTCATATTCCACGCTTTAAGAAAAGTGGAAGGAAGTCCAAAAGGTTGCCAGCATGGTTTAAAGGTGAAGACAGAGAGGCTGTTGTTGCCAAAAAAGCATCTTTCAGGAAATGCACAAAGGAGCCAAATGATAAAAACTGGAAACAACACAAGCACTGGCAAGTTAGATGCAAGGCATTGATAAGGCAGGCAAAGAGAGAATTTGAGAAGAAGCTTGCTGAGGAAGCAAAAACCCATAAAAAAGACTTTTTCAAGTACATTCATAGCAAAACAACCTGTGTGAGAGACAGTTGGAACATTAGATGATAGAGGCGTAAAAGGATCACTAAGAGGGACAAGGCCATTATGGAGAGACTGAATGAATTCTTTGCTTTGGTCTTTACTGAGTAAAATGTAGGCATGTTACCCATGAAATGGTATTTAAAGGAGGGTCTACGGAAGAAATGAAAGAAATATTGATGCACCAGGAAGATGTATTACAACTATTTGATAAACTGAAGAGTTGCAAATCACCTGGACTGGATGGTATAAATCCAGGGGCGTTGAAAGAACTGAAATATGAGATTGCAGACCTGCTATTAGTAATCTGTGAACTACCATTAAAAACATCTGTAATACCTGAAGATTGGCAAATGGCCAATGTAACATCAATTTTAAAAAGGTTCCAGGGGTGATCCGGGGAACTACAGACCGGTGAGCCTGACATCAGTACTGGGAAAAATGGAAACCATCATAAAGAACAAAATTACTGAACATGTAGATAGTCATGGCTTAATGGGAGACAGCCAACATGGCTTTAGCCAAGAAAGGTCCTGTCTTACTAATCTGTTATGGTTTTTGAAGGAGTGAATAAATAGGTAGACAAAGGTGAGTCAGTTGATATAGTGTATCTGGGCTTTCAGAAAGCCTTTGACAAGGTCCCTCATGAGAGACTTTTGGCAAAATTAAAAAGTCATGGGATAGGAGGCAGTGTAGTATGAGGAACTGGTTAAAAGATAGAAAGCAGAGGGTAGGGCTAAATGGCCAAGTTTCCCAATGGAGAAAGGTGAATAGTGGTGTACCCCAGGGATCTGTGCTGGGTCCGCTGCTTTTTGACATATTCATAAATGACCTGGAAAGTGGAATAACGAGTGAGGTTATCAAATTTGCAGATGACACAAAACTATTTAAAGTTGTTAAAACCCATGAGGATTGTGGAAAATTGCAAGAGGATCTTGATAAATTGGAAGACTGGGCATCAAAATGGCAAATGAAATTTAATGTGGACAAGTGCAAAGATATGCACGTAGGAAAGAAAAACCCAAACTATGGTTACACGATGCAAGGTTCCACATTAGGGACCACCACCCAGGTAAAAGATTTAGGCGTCATTGTGGAAAACATGTTAAAACTCTCCGCCCAGTGTGCAGCAGCAGCCAAGAGAGCAAATAGAATACTAGGTATCATAAGGAAAGGAATGGAGAATAAAACAAAGGATATTATAATGCCTCCGTATCGTTCCATGGTGTTACCGCATCTTGAATATTGTGTGCAATTCTGGTCGCCATATCTTAAAAAAGGATATAGCGTTATTAGAAAAGGTACAGAAAAGAGCCACCAAAAAGGTTAAGGGGCATGGAAGGATACCCTTATGAGGAGAGGCTAAAACGGTTAGGGCTCTTCAATCTTGAAAAGAGACGGCTGAGGGGAGATATGATAGAGGTCTATAAATTAATGAATGGAGTGGAATGTGAAAACGTAGATCAATTGTTTACACCATCAAAATATAGAAAGACTAGGGGCCATGCAATGAAGCTACAGGGTAACCTATTTAAGACTAATAAGAAAAATATTTTTTCACTCAAGTTTAATCAAATTCTGGAATTTGCTACCAGAGGATGTAGTAAAAGCTGTTAGTGTAGCCGGGTTCCTGGAGGAAAGGTCCATAAACCATTGTTAAAGTGTACCCAGAGTATCCACTACTTGTCCCATACAAGCATTGTGGAACCTGTGTCTTTTGGGGAAACTGCTAGGTACTTGTGACCTAGATCGGCCACTGTTGGAGCAGGATACAGGGCTTGACGGACCTTGGACTGACCGAGTATGGCATATCTTATATTCTTAAATTCTTATGTTCAGACATTTAAACTAGAGAAAGGTGCATATGGATGGAAAACAAGTTCAGGATGATAACCCTAGAAAAAGTATTACATTAATATTGAAAATAGAGATCATCTTAGCTCATGCACCAAAAACAAAGGGGAAGAGGAGTTAGGAATAAAGTCCATGCAAAACACAAGCAATCAAACTGAATATGGTAGGAGGGCAAGGAGCACAAATGTTCACATTCTAGGCAACAAGGTTCCTGACCTGGAAGCCCTGAGGGTGGAAATGTACTTGAATATTATGGCCATTATGGAAACATGGTTCAATGAGTATCATGAATGAAATATTACCATACCTAGATATAATCTATTTTGGAGGAACAGAGAGAGCTAAAAATGGGGTTGAGTAGCCCTCTATGTCAAAAACAGCATTAAAACAGCTGAAATGCAGTGAACATGGTGAAAAGAAGTGCTGTGGATCATTTGGAAAGAGGAGATGGCACTACCATGCACAACGATGTAGTCTACGGATCTCCATTTTAAACAGTGGAAATGAACTGAGATTTTATTAACAATATTACAAAAGTAGTAAAGAAGAGGAAAGTAATGATACAGGATGACCTTTAAACTACCAGATGTGGATTGTAATATTCCGTTTACAAATCTGAAAAGAAGTAGAAAGAACATGGATGCCCTACAGGAGGCTTTGCTCAGACAACTGGCTATAGAAGCCACCAGGGAAGAGTTGACACTGGATCAGGTACTCACCAATGAAGACAGTGGGCCCGATTTTCAAAAGGTATTTACTCGGTTTACAGCCCAGTAAACTGTGTAAATGCCTCAGGCCCAGATATTGAATGTCACTTACACGGTTAGTGCCAGTGAATATCCCCTGCTATCTCCCCTATGTGCCCCGATGTTATCCGGTTAGCATCAGGTTGTGCCGAGGGTGTTCTGGGGTATAGCAGAAGCGGCAACAAGTGCTAAATGGGAAACCCTCGCCTATCTTTAAAGCGTGGGAGCTGTCCGGGCAGCATACAATATCACTACTGCCTGGTTAGTTTTGGCAGCTTCCGGTGTACGCGCTGATCCCTCAATATTCAATGTCATCGCCATGGCTTTGAATTTCCAGGTTAGAGGTCGGCAGAGAGGGTTATGCGCCGACGATGCCCATAGCCCTTCCAAAATGAGGATGACTTAATATCAGACTAATTTCCAGGTGGGTGCGCACTTGAGCAGCAATGATCACCAGATGGTATGGTTTTCAAGTGAAAGCCAAAGCAGAGTCTAATCATAGCAAACTCAAAGTCCTATATTTCAAAAATGCTGACTTCAGTAAAATGGGAAAGTACCTGAAGGAAGAACTGGCAGGGTAGGAGGAGATAAGGGAAGTGGAAAGGCAGTGGGATAAACTGAAAGAAGCTATAAAAAGGACAACAGGTCAATGTGTAAGGAAAGTAAATAAAAACAAGAGGAAAAGGAAATCAATATAGTTCTCCAAAGAAGTGACTGCAAAAATAAAGGGAAAAAAGGGGTGTTCACAGAATTCAGAAGATCACAAAAAGATAAAATACAGAAAAGAATACCAGGTAAAGCTGAAAGAGGGAAAGAGAGAAATCAGGATGAGAAAGAAAAAGTGGCTACAGATGTGAAGTGAGATGACAAGACTTTTATTCAGGTGTATTGGGGAGGAAGACTAGAGATGGAACTGCAAGACTTACTGAGGACTGATTAGTTGAAAGTGGTAGGAAAAAGCAGAAATGCTAAACAAATATTTCTATTATATGTTTATGAAATAATATCCTGGAGAAGGACCACATATCCTTGACAAAGATACTAATGGGAATGAAATAGATGCCACGCCACTCATGGAAGAAGATGTTTATGAACAACTTGCAAAACTGAAAGTGGACAAGGCCATCCCAGGATACTGAGGGAGCTCAGAGAGGTTCTGGCATGTTCTTTACAAGATGTGTTTAATAGATCTTTGAAGGCAGGGGAGATTCCTTGGGATTGGAGATGAGCTAATATGGTCCATCTTCACAAATGTAGCAACAGCGAAGAGGTGGCGAACTACAGGCTGATAAGTCTTAACTCTGTGATAGGAAAAGTAATGAAGCTGCTGCTTAAAGAAAGGATAGTGATCTTTCTAGAATCCAATAGGTTGCAAGAACCGAGGCAAATGGTTTTACCAAGGGAAGATCATGCCAAACAGATCTGATTGATTTCTTTGACTGGTGGCCAGAGAACTAGATGAAGAGCATGCAATGGATGTGGACTATTTAGATTTCAGCAAAGCCTTTGATACTGTTCTTCTCTGGAGGCTTATGAATAAACTGAAAAGCATTTGGATGGGTCCTAAGGTGGTAAACTGTATCAGGAATTTGCTGTCAGATAGGTGGTGTTAAATGGACTTTATTCAGAAGGTTGAGTAGTGGATTGCCTCAGGGGTCAGTCCTCAAACCAGAACTGTTCTATGTCTTTGTGGATGATATTGCCAAAGGATTAAATGGAAAACGTAGCTTTTTTGCAGATGACACAAAGATTTCCAATAGAGTCAACATTTCAGAGGAAGTAGACAGCATGAGAAAATATCTACAAAAATTAGACGAATGGGAAAGGAAAAGTAGCCAAGTGGTTAGCACAGTGGCCTCCAACCAAGACTAGCTTTTAAAGCCCACTGGCACTTCCTGTGGCCTTCAGAAAGTCACTTAACCATCCATGACCTTAGGTACTGTCGCCAACCTCCCCCTGGTGGTCGGTGGCTGAACGGGGAGGCTGGGCATATAGTTAATTTTAGGAGAGAAGGGTTCTTTAAGGCCAGGTGCAGCCTGGTCTATGTAGCCCTGCTCCTGGTGCAAATAAGTCATGTAAGCCAAAGTGGAGGGAGAATAAGGCTTTTATTTCCCTTTTCACAAAAAGATTCGTTGGGCTACAAAAATTAAAGAAAGTCCTTCTTTTCAGGCATAAACCAAACTCAAGGTACAAAGTAAACTGTTATAATCTTCACAGTTGTGGAAAGGAATTTAACTAAGGATTCTTTCAATATTGGAGTAAATTACATGTCTGAACATTCTTCTTTCATTCAGCACAAATATGAAAACTTCTTAAGGTAATATCTGTAAGGCTCACAGTTCCGGCAGTGATTCCCAGCTACCCCCAATACACATGGAACAATCCATCAATTCCTCCTGAGATGAGAGAATAGGGTCTATAAGCTCCACTTGCATCGGTTCTAAATCACTATTATCTTCTTCTGAGCTGGGGCCTTCTCTGGCTGTTATCACTGGCCAGTCCCTATTTCTGTTCCCTTGTTTTCCATACAATTGTTCTAAGGTTCTTAAATGAGCATGGCCTGTTTTATAGCCTCTATATCTTGGCTGGTGAAACTTGTCAGACGGCTGCTTGGGTGAGAACCTTCACAGTCTTGGCAAGTGCATATATCTATATGATTTGCAAGGGATTGTGGGCAATGCAGTTCATTCACACCAGACACAGCTGCTCACAATAATTAGTTGTGCTTTTGGGTAAAGCCAATAAGATATTTATTTATGGGGTTATTTCTCCCAACACAGATATGCTTGGTAGCACATAAATCAGGTTACTTGCTTTCAGTGTTAAACTTGAAAAAACAAAATCAGGAAAACAACATTTTAACTTATCAGGCAATCAAAGCAAAAGAAATAAGACCTGGTTGATAACAAACTGGTCTTTTCTGTAGGCTTAGCTAATATTTTCTTAGCATGTATCAAACAACAAACCAAAAGCCACAAAGAAGGAAAAAAAACTGTTCTTTTCAGGTAAACTTCTTATATCTTCCCACATAGATTCAGAAGTGATTCTCTCCTAGCTCACAAGCAATTAGGTAAGGCTCAATTGCTATCAGTTATCCAGCTGAAACCCCTTAGCTGGCTTGCTTTCTACTGCGTGGCTAGAAATCTTACACAGGAGCTTTTCTGAGTAGATTAAAGAACAAGTTTGTATTTCTTTGTGATGGTTGCTGTACTTTACAACAGAAAATCACCAAAGGAGTTTAGACAGAGAGCAGTCCATGTAAACAGATTCTTCATCTGCTATCACCCCCTCCTCTTCAACAAGCATGGGTTCAATGTCATGGATTGGCATAGATGAATCTCCCAAGGGAGCACTTTCAGGAGAATACTTGTTTCCCTGCTGTCTTTCAAGGTTATAGCTAGGGCATAGATCAGTGTTCATACCTGAGCTTCCATTGCTGTTAGAGTTCCTCTCTATATAGCCTGGCCAGTATGTAGTCCAGTTCTTATGTCCAGCCTTCCAATCCAGATCCCTGGACACTGGATCTCTCTTCACATACCTTCTGGCATGGGTCTTAGGGTCCCTTCCACGTGCAGCCGTCTCCCTCACAGGTACCGTCTGGAGATTCCTAGCTCTGCAGCACCATTCCTCTGGCTTTTCCCAGTCCAATGGTGTATGCTGGCCCTTGGAATGCCTCCCAGTATACGTACTGCTCTGGACTCTTCTAGACCTCTCAAAGGCTTTTCTCCTCTTTCTTCCAAAGGGTTCCTTTCCCTCTCTGTCCGTCCGGTTTGGCTTCTGCTTCTGATGATCCTCCTGATGATGAAGATGATCAAACTCAAGCTCCTCAGGATAATTCTCTGTAGAATAAACTCTACCTTTATTCTCCTTAGATGAGTGTTCCTCCCTAACACAGCGCAGCTGTGCTGAATCAGGCCCTGCCCTTTGAGATGAGTGCTTAGGGATTACCTCATAGCCCTCCTGATTGAACACACGTTTCCCCACTTCAGCTCCTCTAATGGCTGTTGAAAACCTGGTGCATTCTGGGACTGGTAGTCTTTTATGGGAAAATTCTGTTTTCTTATTTCTACCAGAACTGACAGGTTGCTTGTTCAGAGTCACTTCACCTTTTCTATAGCTCCTTCCTGAGCTATGATAAGCTTCCTTATCACAAACTCTGGCCTGCTTTCTCTTCCTTTAAACTGGGCATCTGTTTTATAAGGGCTCCTAGCAGCTGAGCCTTTCTTCATGAATAAAGAATCATCATACCTTGGTTTCCTGTAATAGGCATAGCTGGAAGTGCCCTCCTCAGGTATTTCCCTTAGGACCCAGTCTCTCTGACAATCTTTCTCTTGAAAGCTTCTGGTACCTTTCAATCTTGTCTCCGGACTTTCTGGCAAGCGTAGGCCTCTCTCCAAGCCTGGCTTCCTGCTTCTTAGCCCTTTACCTCTGGAGTTTCTGGCTACCACGACTTCCACAGGACTGACTCTCCTCCGTCTGTCTTTCTCCCTGGGACCTTCTGGTTCTCTTCCAGTTCCTCCAGCCGTGCCACTAGTCCTGGTTCCACTGCTCCGTTTCTCAGCAGTGCTCTGCTCTCCGGTGCTGCTCTGCTTTCTGGTGCTGCTCTGCTCTCCGGTGCTGCTCTGCTTTCTGTCTCCAGCCACTTGCTTATAAAGGTCTTCTGCCTTTGAGCTTCCCAGGCTAGTTCTCAGGTGCTGCTGATTAGCTAGGTGTGTCCACTCAGCCTCTGTAAGTGCACGCCTGCTCCCTCTAGCTGTTTTGCTAGACAATTGCATTCTCTGCACTTCATTTGTTTTGGGACAGACAGCTTCTTTTCCTATATCCTCACTTTTATTAGCTCCTGCTCTATGACAGTACAAACTTAGATTTTAAGCCCTCCAGAGACAAGGAAATACCTACTGTACCTCATTATAACTTTCCTTGAACTAGTATTGGAAAGGCATGAGCTAAAAATAGAAATAAATAAAATAATACATTTTTTAAAATACTGATTGTTTGGCAGTTAGGATTTTGAGAGTGATTTTAAAATGGACATCTAAGTTAAATTGGGGATGTCCAGGGCAGAATGTGTAGAAAGGCACCAGGGATGTCTATATCTCTGGCAGATTTCAGGAACAAAGATGCTCCCAACATGGATATGCACACGGGTGGCTACATAGACATCTCCATTAGGGACGTTTGGGTCGGGGACATCCATTTCACACAAGCTAGCATAAGGGGACATTCAGTGGCACAGCAAAGCGAAAACATGCGCCCCATCCACCATCGGGGGATAGTGTTGTATCTCCTTCTCCACACCTTCCATACGTTTGCTTGACAAAATGAGTACTTTTCAGATGTTGTTCATGTCTGGTGCAGGTTTAACCTTAGGCATGATTTGGGACATCTGAGATCAGGTGGGGATGTCTAGATTCTTAGGAATGCTCTAGCCATGCCTCCATTCAGACATGGACATCCTCGTGCTGGGAACGTCCACAGACACGGCTTCTAAAATGTCTCTAGAGACGTCTCTGTGATTTGGACATCTGCATGCTAATTTGTAGACATCCAAATCAAGAAAAGGATTTTTAAAATAACACCTTCTATGCAAATATGTGCAGAGTGATGCACTTCAGATGCGGAAATCTAAAGGAGCTGTATACAACAGAGATTGAGAGTCTGGTATGCACAGACCAGGAGAGGGTATCTCAGGGTAGTAGTGTCTCCGAGGGTCTCAATGTGACAAAACAATGTGACAAGGTGGTGGCCAAAGCCAGAGGGATGCTAGGCTGCATACAGAGAAGAACAAGAACATAAGAAGTGCCATACTGGGTCATAACAAAGGTCCATCAAGCCCAATGTCCTGTTTTCACCAGTGGCTAAGAACATAAGAACATAAGATATGCCATACTGGGTCAGACCAAGGTCCATCAAGCCCAGTATTCTGTTTCCAACAGTGGCCAATCTAGGTCATATGTACCTAGCAGTTTCCCCAAGAGACACAAGTTCCACAATGCTTGTACTGGGTCAAGCATTGATATCTTCGGTCATTTCTTAATAATGGTTTATGGACCTTTCCTCCAGGAACTTGTCCAAACCTTTTTTAAACCCAGCTACACTAACAGCCTTTACTACATCCTCCGGTAACAAATTCCAGAGTTTGATTACACATTGAGTGAAAAAATATTTTCTTTTATTAGTCTTAAATAGTTTACCCTGTAGCTTCATTGCATGTCCCCTAGTCTTTCTATATTCTGATAAGGTAAACAATCGATCTACGTTTACCCGTTCCACTCCGTTCATTAATTTATAGACTTCTATCATATCTCCCCTCAGCAGTCTCTTTTCCAGGTTAAAGAGCCTTAACCTTTTTAGCCTTTCTTCATAGGAGTATCCTTCCATCCCCTTTACCATTTTGGTGGCTCTTCTCTGTACCTTTTCTAAAATCGCTATATCCTTTTTAAGATACGGCGACCAGAATTGCACACAGTATTCAAGGTGTGGTCTCACCATGGAACGATATAGAGGCATTATAATATCTTTTGTTTTATTTTCCATTCCTTTCCTTATCATACCTAGCATTCTATTTGCTCTCTTAGCCGCTGCTGCACACTGGGCCGAGGGTTTTAACATGGTATCCACAATGACGCCTAAATCTTTTTCCTGGGTGGTGGTTCCTAATGTGGAACCTTGCATCGTGTAACCATAGTTTGGGTTGTTCTTCCCTATGTGCATAACCTTGCACTTGTCCACATTAAATGTCATCTGCCATTTTGATGCCCAGTCTTCCAATTTATCAAGATCCTCTTGCAATTTTTCACAATCCTCTTGGGTTTTAACAACTTTAAATAGTTTTGTGTCATCTGCAAATTTGATAACCTCACTCGTTATTCCACTTTCCAGGTCATTTATGAATATGTCAAAAAGCAGCGGACCCAGCACAGATCCCTGAGGTACACCACTATTCACCTTTCTCCATTGGGAAAATTGGCCATTTAGCCCTACCCTCTGCTTTCTATCTTTTAACCAGTTCCTGATCCACAATAGTACACTGCCTCCTATCCCATGACTCTTTAGTTTTGCCAAAAGTCTCTGATGAGGGACCTTGTCAAAGGCTTTCTGAAAGTCCAGATACACAATATCAACCGACTCACCTTTGTCCACCTGTTTATTCACTCCTTCAAAAAAACATAACAGATTAGTAAGACAAGATCTTCCTTGTCTAAAGCCATGTTGGCTGTCTCCCATTAGGTTGTGACTATCTACATGCTGAGTAATTTTATTCTTTATGATGGTTTCTACCATTTTTCCCGGTACTGACGTCAGGCTCACCGGTCTGTAGTTTCCCGGATCACCCCTGGAACCCTTTTTAAAAATTGGTGTTACATTGGCGATCCTCCAATCTTCAGGTATTAGAGATGATTTTAATGATAGTTCACAGATTACTGATAGCAGGTCTGCAATCCCATATTTCAGTTCTTTCAATACCCTTGGATGTATACCATCCGGCCCAGGTGATTTGCTTCAGTTTATCTAATAGTTGTAAGACATCTTCCCGAGGTATCAATATTTCCTTCAATTCTTCCGCACCTTTAAATACCACTTCAGTCATGGGTAACATCCCTACATCTTCCTCATTAAAGACCGAAGCAAAGAATTCATTCAGTCTCTCCGCTATCGCCTTGCCGCCTCTTAGTGCTCCTTTAACCCCTTTATCATCTAATGGACCAACTGACTCTCTCACAGGTTTTTTGCTAAGAATGTACTTGAAAAGGTCTTTATTTCGCGTTTTTGCTTCCGCAGCAAGCTTCTTCTCAAATTCTCTTTTTGCCTGCCTTATCAATGCCTTGCATTTGACTTGCCAGTGCTTGTGCTGTTTCCAGGTTTCGTCATTTGGCTCTTTTTTCCATTTCCTGAACGATGCTTTTTTGGCAACAACAGCCTCTCTGACCTCACCTTTAAACCATGCTGGCAGTTTTTTGGACTTCCTTCCACTTTTCTTAAAGCGTGGAATACAGCTTGTCTGGGTTTCCAAGATAGTATTTTTCAACAACAGCCAAGCTTGATGTACGTCTTTAAGCTTCGCAACTGCTCCTTTTAGTTTTTTCTTAACTGTTTTCCTCATTTTATCATAGTCTCCCTTTCAAAAGTTAAAAGGTAGTACTGTGGATTTCCTTACTATCCCTCCTCCACTAATTAAATCAAAGGCGATCATGCTATGATCACTATTGCCAAGTGGCCCCAACACGCTTATCTCTTGCACTAGATCTGGTGTTCCACTAAGGACTAGGTCTAATATGGCTTCCCCTCTGCTCGTTTCATGAACCAGCTGCTCCAAGAAGCAGTCATTTATTTCATCTAGGAACTTTATCTCCCTAGCATGTCCTGACGTGACACTGACCCAGTCGATACCGGGGTAATTGAAATCACCCACTATTATTACTGCGCTGTAACTTTTGTTAGCTTCCTTGATTTCTTTGAGCATTTCATCATCCATTTGGTCATTCTGGCCAGGTGCTCGATAGTGCACCCCCACTGCCATTGCCTTCCCCCTTTTATATGGAATTTCAATCCATATAGATTCTACAGCAGATTTTGTTTCCTGCAAAACTTTAATCCTTTCTGAGTCAATGCCCTCTCTAACATAGAGCGCAACCCCTCCACCAATTTGATCAGCTCTATCATTACGATATAGTTTGTACCCAGGTATCACAGTGTCCCACTGGTTGTCCTCCTTCCACCATGTCTCTGATATTCCAATCATATCTAACCTTTCATTTAGTGCTATATATTCTAACTCTCCCATCTTATTCTTTAGACTTCAAGCATTTGCATACAAGCATTTTAGAGAATGTATTTTATTCATGTTAATTTGGCTATTGTTAGACATGGGTAAATTGGGATCTTTAAGCTCTGTCTGCTCCATACTTGAGGGCATTTGGGCTACTTTACTCTTTTATGGTACCTCTCTGCTTTTGGTAGTATCCTTCAAGGATATATTCTTCTCAACCATCCGCTCTTGGGCGACTGTCGGCTTTCCCCTAATATCTAGTTTAAAAGCTGCTCTATCTCCTTTTTAAAGGTTAATGCCAGCAGCCTGGTTCCATCCCGGTTAAGGTGAAGCCCATCCCTTCGGAAGAGCCCCTCCTTTCCCCAGAATGTTCCCCAGTTCCTAACAAATCCAAATCCCTCATCTCTGCACCATTGTCTCATCCACGCATTGAGACTCCGGAGCTCTGCCTGCCTTTTGGGTCCTGCGCGTGGAACAGGAAGCATTTCGGAGAATGCTACCCTGGAAGTTCTGGATTTCAACTTCCTACCTAAAAGCCTAAATTTTGCCTCCAGAACCTCCCTACCACATTTTCCTATGTCATTGGTACCGACATGTACCAAGACAGCAGACTCCTCCCCAGCACTATCTAAGACCTTATCTAGGTGGCGCGTGAGGTCCGCTACCTTCGCACCAGGCAGGCATGTTACCAGGCGATCCTCATGTCCACCAGCCACCCAGCTATCTACATGCCTAATGATTGAATCACCAACTATAACGGCTGTCCTAACCCTTCCCTCATGGGCACATGGCCCTGGAGAAACTTCCTCGGTGCAAGAGGGTTTTACATCACCTGGAGGACAGGTCCTAGTTACAGGATCACTTCCTGCCACACCAGGGTGATGCTCTCCTGTCACGTGACCTCTCTCCTCCATGGCAACAGGGGTGCTGCCAGACTGGAGGTGGGACTTCAGGACTATATCCCTGTAGGTCTCGTCTATGTACCTCTCTGTCTGTCTTATGTTTTCCAAGTCTGTTACTTTAGCCTCTAGAGAACGGACTTGTTCCCTGAGAGAAAAGAGCTCTTTGCACCTAGTGCACACGTAAGACCTCTCACCAACTGGGAGAAAATCATACATGTGACACTCAATGCAAAAGACTGGAAAGCCCCCATCCCGCTGCTGGACTGCTGTCTGCATCTTAGTTTTAAGTTTGTGTCTAGATCTTTAAGTTCTTACTTACTAGGGGTTGCTATGGGTATTTATACCAATAAAACTGTACCTAATACGTTTAATATACCTTGTTCACCTGAAGCTTAATTAATCTCAGGTCCTTAGTGTATGACTGATTTGGGTAATGAGCTTCACCTGAAAGCACCTCCTGTCTTTTAAGATGTGTAAGTACCTATAAAGCTACGATTATCCCAGGGGAGGGAGGGAAATAACACTTATTAAAAGAGGGCTGCTACACAGTACCCTGTCTTGTGCTGCTGAGGTAAGCTAAATTCTGATTTGATTTAAATTATAGCTCTTAGCTGCTGCTAGGCTCTAACTTCTTATGAAATTTAAACTACAAGCTCTCTGCTGGGTACTAAATTTAACCAGAAAGCTCTCCTCTTTGTTTTAAATTCAAACTTTAATTGCTGCTACTAGGCCCTAACTGATCCAACAAAAAAACAATGGGTTCACAGATTAAGTAGCTTTAATACAAAGAATTATTTTTAGAAAATTACCAGAAGTATATACTCACAGTTGCAGATTTCTCTCCAGAAGTAACAGTCCCCCTTTCTAGTCCTTCAAGACATGCATAAGTACTTGACATACCCCAAAAGTAGCTGCCTCAATACTGCTTATCACCAGGGTTAAGCAGTGGTTTTCTCTTGACTTGCTTATTAACAGTTTATGGATTTTTCCTCCAGGAATATGTACAAACTTTTTTTAAAACCCAGATACATTACCTGCTTTAACCACATCCTCTGGTAATGAGTTCCACAACTTAATTATACATTGAGAGAAAAAATATTTCCTCCTTTCTGTTTTAAATATACTACTTTGTAGCTTCATGGCATGTCCCCTAATCCTTGTATTGCTTTGAAAGAGCAAACAATTGATTCATGTTTACCCATTCCACTCCACTCAGGATTTTATAGACTTCTATAAATTCTCTCAGCCATTTCTTCTCCAGGCTGAAGAGTCCTAATATCTTTAGTCTTTCTTCGGAGACCAGACTTGCACACAATATTCAAGGTGCTGTTGCACCATGGAGCAACAGAGAAGCATTATTATATCCTTTGTTTTATTTTCTATTCCTTTCCTAATAATTCCTAGCATTCTGTTTGCATTTTTGGCCACCGCCGCACACTGATCTTTTTCTTGGGTGGTGATTCCTAATGTGGAACCTCGCATTATGTATTTATAGTTTGGTTTATTCTTCCCTACATACATCACTTTACACATGTCCACAATAAATTTCATCTGCCTTTTCAATATTCAATCTTCCAGTCTCACAAAGTCCATATGCAATTTCTAAAAAAAATAACTGTGATAAACCTTGTGGGGGGATGAGGGTGTGTACCATGACCTGGTTTCAGCAACCGGCTCCTAGATTTGTAGGCCGGATTCTATATTCCAAGCAAATTTGTCAAGGTCTGATGTAGCTTCACCCCTCCACCAATTTGATCCATTATATCATTACAATATAATTTGTACCCTGGTATCACAGTGTCCCATTGGTTATCCTTTTTCCACCAGGTCTCCAAGATGCCCATTATTTCTATTTCTTCATTTAGTGCTATATATTCAAACTCTCCATCTTATTTTTTAGGCCTTTGTCTATAAACATTTCAAGATATGTTTGTTTGAATATACAGTTTTCATAGCGATTGACACAGATCATGTCTAATCTTTCAACTCTTTCTGCTCTTTATTTAAAAGCACTTGGGCTAGTTTAGCCTTTATTATAACCTCTCTGTCAGGATGCCCTAACTCTCCTGTTTTCACGGTATCATCAAAGTTGCCTTACTCTGAACCATGCACTCCTGAGCAACTGTCAATTTCCCCCAGGATCTCGTTTGAAGGTTGCTTTCTCTCCTTTTTGAACATTAGTGCCAATAGCCTGGCAATAATTAGGGACCCACAGATTCAGTGCATGCACCAGCGCAAACAGTACTACTAAATGCCCAAGAGCATCAGCATCTGTTTATACAAATATGCACTTTTGTGAGCCTGCCAATGCTGCTGTGTGCCCTGTTGCATGCACTCAGTTTGAGGGTCCTTTATTGTTGACAGGGATATGCTGTGACATTTAGCCCTTTCTGATGTATCCTGGCCGAGCACATTGGCACCTGGTCACTCTGCGGTCATCCCTATGGACCAGGTACTAGCCAGGCATTGATGTCTCCCCAATATTGCGGTTGAGCACACCAGGTCCCCCCATGCATCCCTCTAACCACACATACATACACACAGTCTCACTTGCAGTCACACAAAACATACATCTGCAGTAAAGATGCCCTGCATCTCTAGAAAACAGCTGGTATAACATAATGGCAGGGAGTCCCAGGGCTACTAATCGGAGCTGTGTTTCTCACCCACACATGAATTTATCTTGCACTCCTCCACATACAATCCTTACATCAACAGTACCACTTCTCAGAAGACAGAAATTGTCAGGATGTCCTAGATTATATCCTCTAACTCACACAGCAATTGTCAGCATAGCCAGAATAATCACCATTGGACCTCTGAATATTTCTGTTGCGGTGTTTATTAATGTGTCTTTATCATACCACCTTCCCCCACCTCTGCATTCTATTCTTTACAACTGCATTGTGTGGTCCTACAGATTGCAGACAAACCAGTTCAAAACATCTTTGTCATAGCCATTCATCAATATGGGATGCATTGCAGAGCAGAACAGAAAGTATCTAAGTTTTGGCCTTATTCCACGTTTCCGCAGGTATAACGTGGATGTCCGCAGGAAGCACGCAGAATGTACATGGACCTTCCCTGGTTGCACATTTATTTATTTATTATTAGTATGTAGCTCACACCTTTCCAGGCATTGTACATCTCTGCTGCTGATCATGCCCCCATTCCTTCCCCTCCCGCCCACGTTCTGAGATCCCCATGCTAGTGCTGTGTATGTACAGGGGTTTCAGAATATGGTTGTAAGGGTTTTCTCTAGAAAAACATCTACACCGCATGTCCAAAGGGCTTATTCATGTTCTGGAATGACCCCCTAAGTGCATAACTTTACACTTGTCCATATTAAATGTCATCTGCCATTTTGATGCCCAGTCTCCCAATGTATCAAGGACCTGTAGAAAAACAAGATCCTCCTTGGCTAAAGCCATGTTGGCTTTCTCCCATTAAACCATGACTATATATGTGTTCAGTAATTTTGTTCTTTATAATGGTTTCTACCATTTGCCTGGTACTGATGAAAGGCTCACTGGTCTGTAGTTTCCTAGATCACTCCTGGAACCCTTTCTAAAAAGTGGTATTACATCAGCCCCCCACCATTCTTTGGATAAACAGATGATTTTAATGAGAGATCACAGATTACTAATAGTAGTTCTACAATCTTATATTTTAATTCATTCAGCACCCTGGGAGGAGTGGTCTAGTGGTTAGGGCAAGGTACTTCAGGCCAGATGGCTAGGGGTTCAAGTCCCACCTGGGAACAGCAATCTCATGCCAGAGGGACTGGGATTTCTAGTCCTATAGGCACTCCTTGTGGTCTTGGGCAAGCCACTTAACTCTCCATTGAACATGTTCCCTGTAAGTATTAGCATATGTGTCTCATATCCCCTCATGTTAAATGTATCCCCCACTTTGACCTGGTGAAAAGTGGGATATAAATACAGCTAAATAAATGTATGCTATCTGGCCTGGGGATTTGCTATTCTTTATCAATTATATCTTCCCAATTTATCGAGACTTGTTTCAATTTCTCTGATACATCAACTTTAAATATAATTTCTGGCATGGGCAAGTTTCCTACATCTTCTTCAGTAAAGACTGAAACAAAAAATTCATTCAGTATCTCTGATATGGTCTTGTCCTCTCTCAGTGCATCTTTTACTCTCCATCATCTAATGGTCCAACTGACTCCCTCACGGCTGTTTTGCAACGAATATACTTTAAAAAAAATTTATTATGCATGTTTGTTTCCACAGCAAACTTTTCAAAATTTTTTCTTTGACTGCCTTATTAATACCTTGAATTTAACTTGCCTATACTTATGCTTTTTCCTGTTTTTGTCATTTTTCTCTTTTTTTCATTTTCTGAAAGATTCTGCCTTAGCTATAACAGCCTCTCTGACCTCACCTTTAAGCCATGCTGGCTGTCATTTGAGCTTTCTTCCACCATTTTAAAGCATGGAATATATCTGGTCTGAGCTTCCAAAATAGTATTTTTAAATAACGCCCAGGCCTGAAGAAACTCTTAACCTTTGCAATTGCTCCTTTTAGTTTGTTCTTTACCATTTTCCTCATTTTATCATAATCTGCTTTTTGAAAGTTAAATGCTAGCGTAGTCAATTTTCTAGATACCTTCCCTCCATTATTAAATGTGATCCTGTTATGGTTGCTATTGCCACGCGGCCCCAAAACATAAGAACATAAGATATGTCATAATGGGTCAGAACAAGGTCCATTGAGCCCAATATCCTGTTTCCAACAGTGGCCAATCCAGATCACAAGTTCCTAGCAGGTTCCCAAAAAGACAAACAGGTTTCACAATGCTTGTACTGGGGCAAGCAGTAGATTTCCCAGGTCCTCTTTAATAATGGTTTTTGGACCTTTCCTCCAGGAACTTGTCCAAACCTTTTTTAAACCCAGCTACACTAACAGCTTTTATTACATCCTCCCAGTAATGAATTCCAGATTATGCATTGAGTAAAAAAAATAATTTTCTTATTAGTCTTAAATGGGTTACACTGTAGCTTCATTGCATGGTGTAACCATAGTTTGGGTTGTTCTTTCCTAGATGCATAACTTTGCACTTGTCCACATTAAATTTCATCTGCCATTTGAACTCCAGTCTTCCAATTTAGCAATGTCCTCTTGCAATTTTTCCCAATCCTCTTGGGTTTTAACAACTTGGAATAATTTTGTGTCATCTGCAAATTTGATTACCTCACTCGTTATTCCCAATTCCAGATCATTTAAGAATATGTTAAAAAGCATTGGATCCAGTGCAGATCCCTGGGATACTCCACTATTCACCTTTCTCCATTGGGAAAATTGCTTTCTATCTTTTAACCAGTTCCTGATCCATAATAGTACACTGCCTCCTATCCCATGACTTTTTAGTTTTGCCAAGAGTCTCTCATGAGTGACCTTGTCAAAGACTTTCTGAAAATCCAGATACACTATATCATCCGGCTCACCTTTGTCTACCTGCTTATTCACATCTGCAAAGCCATGTTGACTTTCTCCCATTAAACCATGACTATCTACATGTTCAGTAATTTTGTTCTTTATGATAGTTTCTCCCATTTTCCCGGTACTGACGTCGGGCTCACCGGTCAGTAGTTTCCCGGATCACCCCTGGAACCCTTATTGGCGTTACATTGGCCATTCGCCAAGCTTCAGGTATTACAGATGTTTTTAATGATAGCTCACAAATTAATAATAGTAGGTCTGCAATCTCATATTTCAGTTCTTTCAACACCCTCAGATGTATACTATCTGTTCCAAGTGATTTGCTGCTTTCTTAGTTTATCAAATAGTTCTAATATGTTTTCCTAGTTTATCAACATTTCTTTCAATTTTTCCGATGCATCACCTTTCAATATCATTTCAGTCATGGGTAACTTCCCTATGTCTTCTTCAGTAAAGATCAACAAAAAGAATTCATTCAGTCTCTCTGCTATGGCCTTGTCCCCTCTTAGTGCCCCTTTTAGCCCTCTATCATCTAATGGTCCAACTGACTCAGAGGTTTTTTGCTATGAATGTACTAGAAAAAGTTTTATTATGCACTTTTGCTTCCACTGCAAGCTTTTTTTCAAATTCTCTCTATGTCTGCCTTATCAATGCCTTGCATATATAGATCCAAACAAACGATATCTAATAGGGCTTTCTCCTTTATGGCACCACAACTATGGAATTCTATTCCTAGTGATTTAAGAAATGAGTATGATATCAAAGATTTTCGAAAGTCCCTTAAAACGTACCTATTTATTGAAGCATATGGCAACTAATCTAATTCCAATAGAACAAAATGTTTTAACCCTTTGAATTTCAATTTTCCTATAATGTTTAAATTATTTTAACATTTTGTAAGATTGCAGTTATTTGTTTAATGTAATTGTAATGAATTATGAAATGTAATTTTGCTGTAGTTTATGTATAATTTAATGTAATGTTCTGTAGTTTACTGTAATGTACGATCTTGTTGTCTCCCCCCCCCCCTCGATGCAGTCCCTCTGTTGTCTTGTTGACCACTTTGATTGAAGGATAAGGTGATATATAAAACTGATTAAATAAATAAATATATCTTGTTAATCTAGGAATTAACACATGTAGATATTAACAAATTTTTATTAAAATGAGTGTCTGAAATGAACCAAAAAAATGCACAAAAATCAGGAATGCTTTTCAAAGATCTGCAAATGAACTAATAATTATTTTCCTGTGTACATCCCTAATGGCAGTGTAAGCAGTTGTCTGGCCAACAATCCTGTGTGGCTTAAAACAACTGCTTATAATGAAAAGATGAAGAAAAAGAGGACGGCCCTCATAAAATACAAGAGATCACAGAACGAGGAAGACAAGCATCAATATTTACAAAATCTTGATGTCTAGGGAGGTGTGCTATCTGCCAGGTGCCAACATCTGAGATGTTATGGAGTTTGACGAGATTCATCAAGACTATGATGAGGCCGCAGGGCAGGGTCCCCAGCGGCCGGCGGTAACCAGGCGCGAGTCTCGGTGCGGGGACCCTGCTCGCAGCATGGTGAGGGGCGGTCGTTGGGGGGGAGTGGGCATTGTTTGAACTCATTGGCTCGCCGGGAATGGACAGTGTGGCGAGCCAATGATAAGAACCGGACCAGGGGGGTTATGGGAGAGGCGCACGTTGGCGGCTCTCTTGGGCGGCGAGGACAGCGGTAGGGAGCAGGGGCTTTTGCTGCCCACCCTCCTGCCCTTTCATTGGGTGCGGTGGGTATGAAGTTGAAGGGTTGTCGCAGCTGGGGGGGGGGGGCGGGATCCCGGAGGTTTCCGGGGTCCGGAGCTTTTAACTGGAATTGGGGCTGGGGCGGTTGCCCCCAACCCGGATGACCCCTGGCCGATCTTTGCTAGTAATTTGGCGAGGCCGGGTAAAAGGGGGGGTTGGCGTTTGCTGCTGGCACGGCCGCGGCGGGAGTGGAATGAGGTCATCTTGCTAGTGGTATGGCGGGTGATGGCTCGTTCCGCTCGTGGGTTATTATTAAGGAGTTTATGTTTCAAGAAAATGTTTGGAATTTTCTGATTGTTAATAAAGCTGCGACCATATGAGCCCAAGAAATGTGTCGGTGTTGTTTGTATGGATGTATTTGGGGTGCAGGAGTGTGGGTTGTATAGGTTGGGTGGGGGGGGGTGTGAGCAGGTTAGCATCGGGTCCAACCTGCCGCGGTTACAGATTATTATCTGATGTTGCTCATCCATGTCAGCACAAATGATACTGCTAGGTATCCCTCCAAATGTATCAAGAGTGACTTCATGACTCTGGGACAGAGGGGAAGCTGATAGGTGTGCAAGTGGCATTCACTTCAATCCTTCCTGTTGAGGATGAAGGCCGAGGCAGAGAAGCTTATATCCTGGAGATGAATGCAAGGCTGCATGAATGGTGTTCTCAAGAGCATTTTGATTTCCTGGACCATGGGATAATTTTCCAAAGGCTGCAGAGCAAAGATGGTGTCCACCTATCCAAAAAGGGTCGAAGTCTCGTCCGCATCAGACTGGCTAATCTACTGAAGAGGGCTTTAAACTAGATTCATTGCGGATGGGTGAAGAAAGCTCCCAGGTGAGTAAAAGCCCTCAGGTAAGTAAAACATTAAGGGGTATGTTTACTAAACTGCGGTAAACGTGAATAACGCGCGTTGTACAATGTTAACGATCGTTAGTGCGCTATAGCGCATTAACGATCGTAAACGCGCTATAGCGCACGCTATTACGCGCTAACGAGCGTAATGCTCCACGGCGCGGTAAAACACCGCAGAAGGTGGAGAGAGGGCGGAGAGAAGGGGTCAATGGGCGGAGAGTGGGCGGGGAGAGGCTAACGCGCTGATTTTCAGAGCTGAATTCCAACGCGAATGAAAACCTACCGGTAAAAGCACTTTAAAGGGGAGAGAAACCATTTACGTGTCAGCAATGTACAGCCTAGGCAGGGAAACCAAAAAAAGGTGATAAGTGTGACACATGTGCACAGAACAAAAGGGCACAGAAACACCGAAAATGACACCAACAAACTGGAAAAAAACAACAACCAAGCTGGCCAATAGTGGTAGCAATGAGAAACATCAACCCCCCCCCCCCCCGAGTAAGCTCCATAGAACAGATATAATTCGTGGAAGGGTCCATACTCCATCCCCATACAAGGTGCATGGGCCCACAGGGAAATAGCGCTGCTCAGGGATTTCCCCACCATTGGACAGGGTTCCTATGGCATGCACATGTCCCGCAACATCAGGATGGGCATGTCGGAACTGGCAACCGGGCAGATGCTGGAAAAGGGGATACAGAGGGCTGCAGGCGGCACATGCAGTGGCGCAGCTGGGCCACAGTGGGGACTAGGGTGATGCTCAGTTGGCCCATAGGAATGCGTAAACAGTAGAGCCAGACAGCAACTGATGAGGGCCCAACATGGGCACGAGTGTGTTTCCCAAAGCGTCACAGGGGAGAGTACCCAACAGCAACCCCCAAGGGCACGGAACATGGGCAGGCGGGGCTGGGGGGGGGGGCGTGGACGTTTATGCAGGCACCCCTACCCGGGAACACGCACCATAGGCGGCCGCCTACCTGCACACTGGATGGCCTGAGACCGCGCACCACCAGCTCCACCAGCAGAAGGGCATGTCTGCATGGTGGCTGAGGGATACTGGTGGTGGAGGGGGCAGTGGCAGCTGCCCGGAGCAGACCGTGGCCTAGCCCTGTGTAGGTGGGTGCCATGCACTGCAACAGACAGGCCCTGTCTGACCAACAGTCATGATATCACCAGGGAATGCACCATCTCTGTGAGAACATGGTGGTGCAGTGCACAGAACCACTGTATTCAGAAGCAGAAGGTCACAGGTTCAAATCCCAGCTGTGGTTTCCACCAACCCAGTCCTCATATTTCACCTGCTAATACAGGCAGAACCGTTCTTGCAGATGATGTAAACATGCCCAAAACACCAACATTTTACCCTACAGAGCACAGACACCATAAAAATGCACATTACCTAGAGCAGAGCCTCCCAAATGCAGTCCTGGAGGGCCAAACACCATTCCAGTTCCATGCTGCCTCTGATAAAGATGCCTGTGCTGCATTTCTATGCGCCACCCCCATGGTATGAAGATGTATCTCATGCATATTCATGAGGGACAGCATGAAAACCCAAACAGTGTTTGGCACCGCAGGACTGGAGTTGGGAACCTCTGCCGTAAAGCAGCAGCCAACAGGGGCAGACACACACGCACCCACAGGCCCCATTATCCACAGCCTTCTGGAGAGGCAGGACTGTGGGCTCTTCGTGCATCTCCCAATACTAGCACTTGCATACCTTAGTAATGCCACCCTAAACCTGGGAATATGGTACACATCTATCAAAAGGTTGCTAGGATTACTGGCAGATAGCAATTCCTAGGTTAGGTACAAGTGTCTGAGTGAGCTGCATCATAGCAACCTTTCTGATGTATGTGGAGTGTGCTACAGGTCATGTGTCTGACAGTGTTTACCAACCTGGGGAGTGACTCCTACAGTATTGCGTACCATAGCCATGCCTGCACTGTGCTCAGGACTTGTGTGGTGGCCTGGGCTGCCCAACACCTCTATAGTTGCACAATGCTGGCATAGGTGTGGGGAGTGTGTGTCTGTCTATCCAGTGTGTGGTGGCTTCCAACACCCTCCACAGCCCACACTGCTAGCACTGTTCCCAGTATTGGCCTGCCAATGTGCATAATGAGGAGCAAGGTACTGTGGGAATAGCCTGGATAGAGTGGCCTGGCCTGGCCGCATCTGCGCTGGGCATAGGGCAATGGCTCGGACATTGTAGTGCCCGGTACCACCTGCACAGACAGAGTGGCCACAGCATGTCCTGCTGGGAGGTCACTCTCGCCCTGACTGAGTAGTGACCACGGCATGGCTAGGTTCCCCCATAGTGCTATATAGCATTTTGCTCATGTGATGTATATGGGTTTTCTTTTGGGGCCCAATCACTGACTTATCTGCTTGGTGTGTATACTGACTTCACCTGGGTTCTTGGTACATGCATCTTCTCCAGGACCATGCACTATGGACTAGCTGGTGGACTGTCTGCAGCTAGTATGTATCTTGCTGGAGCACCTTGCTGCTGGGGAATGTCAGATAATGGTGGGGGGCAGCTGAGCATATCCAGGACTGCCGTTTGTCCGCTATTACATTATGGATGTGTACCGCTCCTGCTGTTCCCCAGCAGGACTGCTGTTGCTGGTCCCCTCTACTGCTGCCATTACAGGGGGGTAGACTGTGGATCTATTGGTGGGTGACCCTGTTTCCCACCCTAAGCCCCAGAGAGTGGGTTGTGTGGTGGTAGATGATCTGCCCATGGGTCCATACACCCCCCCCCTTCACCTACAGCAGGTAACCTTAGCACCAACACAGGATATGCACTATTCTAAGTGCATCATCGCCCATAAGGACTAGATATGACCGAGACATACAGCAGGGCACAGATGTATCCTAGGTGTGTCTAACGGAGCTACCTATCACACACTGATGGGGACCTGCAGCATGGCTTATCTCAGCCATGAAAGGTGCTGTGGACCTGGTGCTGGGGGCCCCACCTCAACCTCAGGGTGGGCACTGTACCCGCACAATGTGTGTGTCTGTGGCAGTGCCACACACGGTCTGTCCCCCCTACAGGGCTGAGGTGCTGTGGGGGTGCATACCCGCTCTTGTGCCCATCTCTCGACTGCTGATTTGCATGTGCAGTGCATCATGGGTGCAGGTGGGTTAACCCTATCCTGGTAACCACTGCAGAATGTGGGTGTGGTGCCATGCAGTCCTCCTGTAGCCAGCCAGTTGTTTGTTAGCATCTCTAGCCCACTGGTTACTACACTGTCTGTGGAGCCAGAGGTCATGGGTCCTAAACCCACAGTGGGGTTCATCAATAGGACTGTCTTAGGCATTGTCTGTTTTTATTGTATATTAGTTCTGCCAGCAGGACCACCCTCAGGGTACTGTCCCCTTAGGGTGGCTCATAAGGCGCCCTATAGGGCGCCTTATTCGGCGCCCTATAAAGCGCCTTATAAGGTGCCTTATATGGTGTCCTATAGGGGACATTATAGGGTGCCTTGGCAGACAGCGCACTTTATAATGTGCCCTATGGAGTGCCCTCTAGGGTGCCTTTTGTGGCACCTTAGGTTACGCCACTGTGAGGGTGTGTTTGCTGGCAGCACTATTCAGGTACACGTAACCTTCCTCACAGCCCACTACTTCACCCTTTCCAGGCCAAGCCCAGTACTTTCGGGATCCAAACCTCTGCCTATATATTCCTATCAAATGGTATAGCATACATGACCATGCCAGAGGGAACGTCACTATTGGAACATATTGGATACGACGGGTACAATTTTCCTGACATGTGCAAACATTAACCCAGCTGCAGAATGTGGATAAAATATTATAGTAGGTCTTCAAAGGGTTGTACATGACACCTCAGCCAGCCTTCTTCATTAAGCACACTGGGGAATCAAACCTATGACCCGTGTACCATCAGTCTGTGTAGTAACCATCATGCTACAGCTCTGTTTTTGTATGTGGGTGTCTGCGCACTGTCTTAAGCTTGCGCGCAGTAGCACGTGCGCTATAGCGATCGTTGCTGCGCAGCACGCAATACCGCACGCAACTGCGCATTATCGGTTACGATGTACCACCCATGTCCTTTTTTGGCTTTCCTTCCACTAACGCGGCTCCTAACGCGAATTGCACTAACGCAGTTTACTAAACATACCCCTAAATACCTCTGTAAAAATAGGTAAAAAGAGCAGCATGTGGAAAGCAGTTTGCATAAATACCTGTAATATGGGAAATAAGATCCTAAATGTTGAGATTTTAATGGAAGAGGCTGACTTCAATTTAGTGGTGGTTATGGAAACCAGTCCAATGCGTGATTATTGTAGGAAAGACAAAGGGGTATGTTTACTAAACCGCGCAATTGTGCGGGGCGCACTTGAGCGTGCGCTAAGGTACTGTAGCGCACGCTAATAGTGCATTTTTGTGCCACGCACACGTGCACGCTACACTAACGGGCCTGCACAAGTGCGCAGCGTGCTGAAGTGCGATAGAGGCGTGGAAAGGCATTCCGAGGGCGGAGGAAGGCTCCCGATTGGCGGAGGGATGGGGTCAATGGGTGGAGAGTGGGAGGGGAGAGGCTCCCCGCACAGGAGCGGGGCTGAAATTCCAGCTAAAAAATATCGTGAGTGAAAACCTCTCGTTAGAGCTGATTTAAAGGGAAGAGAAACCATTTCCGTCAGCAATGTACAGCAAAACCGGGGAAACCTACAAAACATGAGCAGTGTGATACATGTGCACAGAACAAAATAGCAAATAAAAATTGAAAATGACCAAAACAAAATTCTAAAAAATTATAATCCAGCTGGGCAACAGTGATATCAATGGGCAACAATAAAAAACACTCCCAAGAAAGCTCCAAAAAAAAGAAATGATTTTTGGAAGGGTCTACGGAGCTTTCCTGGGAGTGTTTTTTATTGTTGCCCATTGATATCACTGTTGCCCAGCTTGGTTATGTTTTTGCCCCTTTTTTCGAGGTAATTTTTGAGGTTTATTTGCCCTTTTGTCTCCATACAAGGTGAATGAGCCCACAGTAAAATTGTGCAGAGCAGGGTTTCTGACCCGTTCGGCCAGGTTTCCTATCTCCAGGGACTGCACTGTCTCTGTGGCCACAATGTGGTGCAGTGGACACTGCCAGTGCCTGTAGGACCAGAGGGTCACAGGTTCAAATCCTAGCTGGGGCTCCTGCCAACCCAGTCCCCATATTTTACCCACCACTAAACAGAGATAGTAAAGACACTCCTTTATTGCAGGGAACATAAGCATGGTTCAAACACCTATATTTTACCCTACACCGCATACACACCATAACAATGGGCATTACCTACAGCCGAGTCCCCCAAATACAGTCCTGGAGTGCCACATCTCAATCAGGTCAATTTTTGTTTCCAAGATAAGGACATGTAAGCATGTTGGCGGAAGGGTACAGGTGGTGGAGGGAGCAGTGGTTGCTAGCCACAGCAGACAGTGGCCTAGCCCTGTGCAGGCTGGCACCGTCCACTGCAACAGACAGGCTCTGTCGGATGTACAGTCATGGACTCCCAAGGGAATGCAGCTTATCTGTGGCAACATGGTGGTGCAGTGCACACAGACAGTGTGTGCAAAAACAGAAGGTCACAGGTTCAAAGCCCAGCTGGGGATGTTGCCAATCCAGTCCACATATTTTTCCCACAACTAAACCGTGATAGTAAGGACAAACCTTTATTGCTGAGAACATACGCATGGTTAATACGCCTATATTTTACCCCACCGAGCACAGACACCATAAACAGGCACATTACCTAGAGCAGAGTCTCCCAAATGCAGTCCTGGAGGGCCACACACCATTCAGGTTCCATGCTGCCTCTAATAAAGATGCCTGTGCTGCATATCTATGCACCACCCCCATGGTATGTAGATGTAGCTCATGCATATTCATGAGGGACAGCATGAAATCCCAAACAGTGTTTGGCACACCAGGACTGGAGTTGGGAACCTCTGCCGTAATGCAGCAGCCAACAGGGCAGACACACCCACACCCACACCCACAGGCCCCATTGGCCAATGCCTCCTGGAGAGGCAGGACATTGGGCCCTGCGTGCATCTCCCAATACTAGCACTTGCATACCTTAGCAATGCCACCCTACACCTGGGTATACGGTACACAGCTATCAAACGTTTGCTATGAGTACTGGCAGATAGAAATTCCTACGTTAAGCACAGTTTGCTGATTGAGCTCCATCATAACAATCATTCTGATGTCTGCAGTGTGTGCTTCAGGTCTGGTCTCTGACAGTGTTTACCACCCTGGGGAGTGACCCCCAACAGTATTGCGTACAATATCCATGCCTGTACTGTGCCCAGGACTGGTGTGGTGGGCATGGCTGCTGAACTCCTCTATAGTAGCACAATGCTGGCATAGGTGTGGGAATGTGTGTCTGTCTATCCAGTGTGTGGTGGCTGCAAACACCTTCCACAGCCCACACTGCCAGCACTGTTGCCAGTATTGGCCTGCCAATGTGCATAATGAGGAGCAAGGTACCATGGGTATAGCCCGGACAGGATGGCCTGGCCAGGATGCATCTGCACAGGGCATAGGGCATTGACTGGGACATTTTAGTGCCCTATGCCCTATGCTGGGAGATCACTCTCACCCTGACTGTGCAGTGACGACAGCATGGCTAGGCACCCCCACAGTGCTATCTAGTATTTCTCTCATGTGATATTTATGGGTTTCCTTTTGGGGCCCAGTCACTGACTTATCTGCTTGTGTGTGCTGCCATCCCTGTTCTGGGTGCATGCATTTCCACCAGGATCATGCATTATGGACTAACTAGCAGACTGTTTGCAGCTGGTATGTGTCTTGATGGAGTGCCTTGCAGGGTGTAGTGGCTGAAGGCTTGCTGCAGGAGAATATCAGATAGAGGTGGGGTGCAGCTTAGCATATACAGGCCTAATGTCTGTCTGCTATGGTCTTATGGTTAGGTACAGAGCTGTATTGACTGCCCTGAAGGGTGTCTTTTCCCCAGCAGGACTGGGGTTGATGGTCTCCTCTACTGCCACCATTGCAGGTGGAATGTGGATTTGTTGATGGGAGACCCTGTTTGCCACCCTCAGCCCTGGAGAAGGAGGAGAGTGCTGATCCTCCTAGGATTCCATGGGGGCAACACCTGACTGAAACAGACAGATATATCCAAGGTGTTTCTACAGAAACTACCTATCTCATACATTAACGCTGCTTTGGACCTGCATCATGGCCTTTTTCAGCCATGGAAGGTGCTGTGGACCTGGTGCTGGGCGCCTCACTGCACCCTCAGGGTGAGCACAGTACCCGCACAATGTGACAGTGTGTAGCTACTCTGTGCCAGTAAAACACACGGTCTGTACCCCCTACCAGGCCGAGGTGCTGTGGGGGTGCACATGGTCAGTTCCCCCTACCAGGCCGAGGTGCTGTGGGGGTGCATACCCCATCTTGTGTTTATCTGTGGACAGCTGATTTGCATGTGCAGTGCATCATGGGTACGGGTGGCCTAACTCTATCCTGGTGACCACAGCAGACTGTCTGTGTGGTGACGTGCATGCTCTCTGCAGCCAGCCAGGGGCTTGCTAACAGCTGTAGAGCTGTAGCCCAATGGTTACTTCACTGACTGTGAAGCCAGAGGTCATGGATTCAAACCCACAGTGGGTTTGTTTGATAGGGCTGCCCAAAGCATTATCTCTTTTTAATGTACATTTTTGCTGCCAGCAAAAACACCCTCAGCGTACTGTACCCATAAGGTGCCTCTGAGGGCGCTTTATAGGGCGCCCTATAGGGCACCTTATGGTTTCCGTCCATATAAGGTGCACTGTACATTATCCTGTGATGCAACTTATAGGGTGCCCTATAGGGGACATTTTAGGGTGCCGTGGCGGACAGTGCACTTTATAATGTGCCCTATGGAGTGCCTTATAGGGTGCCTTATACGGCATTTTCAATTACGGCACGTGAGGGCGTGTTTGCTGGCAGCAATTAATAAAATAAAAATAAAGTGCTGCAGGAAAGAAAACATACATTGCAAAGCTGATGCCTCAGCCAGCCTTACGGATTAGGCACCCTGGGGAGCAAACTCATGACCCCTGTATCAGCAGTCAGTGCCTTAACCATTGTGCTCCACTGCTGCTCTTCCTTGCATCTCAGCGCACCTACTTATGCTTTTCATTCCTTAAACTGCACAGTGCTGCCATAAAAAACAGTACTCTGACCTTGCGGTACCTCATACGGCACCTTATAAAGCGCCCTATAAGCAACATTCTAGGGTGCCTTGGCGGACAGTGCACTTTAAAATGTGCCTTATGGGGTGCCTTATGTTAACACGCTTTGAGAGTGCGTTTGCTAGTAGAAGTAATTAAAATATAAATAAAATGCCTCCTAAAGCAAACTTACCCATAATATGCAATGCCTCAGCCAGCCTTGTTCTTTAGGCACTATGGGGGATTGAACCCCTGATCCCAGCATCATTGGTCAGTGTCTTAACCATTGTGCTGTGGTTCTGATCCTGTGCGTACACATCAGCGTGCCGCCTTATGCCTCTCAATATTAGCATGCCTCCTAAAGCAATAGCACGCCACCTTATGCCCATCAGCGCGCCGCCTTATGCCCCCCAATATTAAACAGGCTCCTAAAGTAATGCCTCAGCTAGCGGTCTTCATTGGGCACTGTGGGGATTGAACTCCTGATCCCTGCACCATTGATCAGTGTTTTAACCATTGTGCTGTGGCTCTGTTCTTCTGCTTGCACATCAGCGCGCCACTTATGCCTCCTGCGCAGCTTTCTCATGTGCATATTTAAATCCCGGTTTTTCTTTTTCAGAAAGAAACGCCCACTCCTTATATGGCACCCGCACACTAGCGCGCCATGCACCCTAACGGGGTTTTAGTAAACATACCCCAAAGTTTATTTTCAATTATTGGCCCATTACCACCCGACACAGGCCGTGTTTCGATTACCCTTCGTCAGGGGTGGAACTGGTAAACACACTATAAATATAAAAACATACATTAAAAGACAAAATAAAAATGAAGCCACAATAAGAACAGATGCCTAAAATGTAATTAAACACAGCATAATGAATAAATTATAAATCATAAAATCATATCATCAAACATTTATATATGACTATGCAAAAATCATAATTCATAAAATCGTATTTCAAACATTTATATATGACTCTCTAATGATATTCAAGATTGTGACAAATAGATATGTATATTAGAGCAGTAAATACCTCAGTGTTGAATATTGAGGACACTTCAACTTGTGACCAGTATAAAATAAAACTTGTTGTCAAGCTATAAACATAACCAATAAAAAGATAAATAAACATATACATTAAAATACATCATAAAAAACATATATATGAAATCATGTATATAAAATCATGTAAGATAGCAAGAGAAACCAAAAACGTAGCAGGAGCGAATGAGGAAGAGAAATCTACATGTGTTAGATGGACCATTGTAGCAAAGGATAGGACAAATTAACACCATATAAGGTGTCTCCTCTCTCAGAGGTGCATCTGTATAAAAATTATAAACCATCACTTAAAAATGTAACCAACTACGTTACTTATTTTTAACCTCCCAAATTGCCAATAGATTGTGACAGGACTAAATAAAATTATACTGACATCTCAACTTCTAAAAATGCTTAAAAAACAAAGGGGATGACCAACAAGAGGAGGATTATCGCCACTCCGTGCATAATGCAATACGATCTTTTGCATCTCACATCAATGATACATATTCTCTAAAATCATTAGGTTTTGAAATTATAGCAAATCAATCAAAGAAAAATAACATAATCCATTCCTTACTTGATCAGACGACACCCTCGTATAACTCACATAACATCTGAGACGTTTGAAAGAGGACGCCGGCTCATGCGCATTTAAAATCAAAGAAGAAAAGAGCAGGAAGGAAAAAGGGGGCGGACCAGAGGGCGGGACCAGAGACCAGAAAATAGCGGAGAAACGAAAACCATTTCTATGGGAATCAAATTATAAAAACCATTTCATATTTTATAGGGGGAATCATAATTGCACAGCAAACATAAAAACGTATACAAACCACACGCATGTATGAAATATAAATTACTGGATGTATTAAAAACATGATCGCACCATTCAAAAAGTGTTCAGCGATGCAGCACCTATCTACAGAGACGTTACCAACATCCAACCTATGAAAATGACTAAAAAACACACCTAAGAGCATACAAAAATGGCGGTCCACAATAAATAGGTACAAAAAGTGATAATAAAACCATATAATTATAACTTAAAAACATGATTCATTAACAATAACTAGATACAGAAAATAAAACCATGTAAATATTACTTAAAACATGAACAGCAGACAATAAACGCCATGATACATTACATGGGATTGCCATACATTAAACTAATAGCTGGATTCAACCACCATCTAAAATGGACAGAACCATATGGGTACCTGCCTAATAAATAATAAAAATAAACAGACAATGAACAGACTAAAAAATATATACATATGCACATATGGATAATATATAATTTATGTGAAAAAATGTGTATAATGATTATGATACAATCAAATCAGCTAAAGGAAAACAGAAAAATCCCTATCTACATTGAGACCATTGGGAATCAAGGTGTCTAATAAAAATATATATCGTTGTTCTAGCCTCATAATAGTTTTATTATTGTCCCCACCTCTCCAGTTAATTTTCACCTTTTTTATAATAAAAAACTTCAAATCCATAATCTTGTGCTGATTTTCTTGCCAATGAACAACAAGGGGTTTTTCTACTAAACCCCTTCTAACACTACTCTTATGCTCTATAATTCTAGTTCTGATATTGCGAATGGTCTTCCCAACATATAGGGGTATGTTTACTAAACTGCGCTCAAGTGTGTGGCGCACAATAGCGTGCGCTAAGGTACCTTAGTGCATGCTAATGATGCGTTTTTGTGCCCCGCACATGTGCGCGCCGCACTAAAGTGCCCGCTCATGTGCGCGGCGCGCTGATGTGCGATAGAGGCGTGGAAAGGCTCCCGGAGGGCGGAGGAAGGCTCCCCAGGGGCAGAGAGAAGGGGTCAATGGGTGGAGAGTGGGAGGGGAGAGGCTCCCCGCACAGGAGCGGGGCTGAAATTCAAGTACAAAAATACCGCGAGTGAAAACCTCGCGGTAGAGCCGATTTAAAGGGAAGAGAAACCATTTATGTAAGCAATGTAACTCAAAACCAGGGAAACCTACACAATGTGAGCAGTGTGATACATGTGCACGGAACAAAAGGGCAAATAAACATTAAAAATGACCCCAAAAAAATATAAAAAAATTATAATCAAGCTGTGCAATAGTGATAGTAATGGGAAACATCAAAAAACACTCCCAAGAAAGCCCCAAAAAATAAATATGAATTTTAGAAGGGTCTACGCTCCGTCCCCATACAAGGTGAATGATCCCACAGTGAAATAGCACTGATCAGGGTTTCCCTCTCCATTGGACAGGTTACCTATGACATGCACATGTTCCACAACAGCAGGGCGGCCAGGTCGGAATGGGCAACTGGACAGATGCTGGGAAAGGGGATACAGAGAGCTGCAGGTGGCACATGCTGTGGTGCAGCTGGGGCACAGTGCGGACTAGGCAGATGCCTAGATGGCACTTAGGAATGCTGAAACTAAACAGCAGTCAGACAGCAACTGATGAGGGTCCAACATGGGCACGAGAGTGTTTAGCACAGTGTCACAGGGGATAGTACCCAGCAGGTACCCCCAAGGGCACAGAACATTGGCAGGCAGTGTTTGGGGGACGTGCAGACAGATATGCAGGCACCCCTACCCCAGAACCCGCACCATAGGCAGCCGCCTACCTGCACACAGGATGGCCTGAGACTGCGTACCACCAGCACCACCAGCAGAAGGGCATGTCAGCATGGTGGCACAGGGGTACTGGAGGTGGAGGGGGCAGTGGCAGCTGCCCAGAGCAAACCATGGCCTAGCCCTGTGTAGGTGGGTGCAATGCACTGCAACAGACAGGCCCTGCCGGACAAACAGTCATGGTATCATCAGGGAATGCAGCATATCTGTGGCAACACGGTGGTGCAGTGCACACAGACAGTGTATGCAAGAACAGAAGGTCACAGGTTCTAAGCCCAGCTGGGGCTACTGCCAATCCAATCCAGTCCCCATATTTTACCCACAACTATATCATGATAGTAAAGATGAACCTTTATTGCAGAGAACATAAGCATGGCTCAAACACCTCTATTTTACCCTACAGAGCACAGACACCAGAAACATGCACATTACCTACAGCAGATTCCCCCAAATGCAGTCCTGGAGGGCCACAAATCCTTCAGGGTTTATGCTGTCTCCAATCTAAGGATGGAGCGGTACTGGTGGTGGAGGTGACAGCAGCTGGTGGCAACAGCAGACCATGGCCTAGCCCTGTCCAGGTGGGTGCCGTGCACTGCAACAAACAGGCCCTGTCGGATGTACAGTCATGGACTCCCCAGGGAATGCAGCATATCTGTGGCAACATGGTGGTGCAGTGCACACAGACAGTGTATGCAAGAACAGAAGGTCACAGGTTCTAAGCCCAGCTGGGGCTACTGCCAATCTAGTCCACATATTTTTCCCACAACTAAACCGTGATAGTAAGGACAAACCTTTATTGCAGAGAACATACGCATGGTTCATACGCCTATATTTTACCCCACCGAGCACAGACACCATAAACAGGCGCATTACCTAGAGCAGAGTCTCCCAAATGCAGTCCTGGAGGGCCAAACAATATTCAGGTTCCATGCTGCCTCTAATAAAGATGCCTGTGCTGCATATCGATGCACCACCCCCATGGTATGCAGATGTATCTCATGCATATTCATGAGGGACAGCATGAAAACCCGAACAGTGTTTGGCACACCAGGACTGGAGTTGGGTACCTCTGCCGTAAAGCAGCAGCCAACAGGGGCAGACACACCCACACCACCACCCTCAGGCCCCATTGGCCAATGACTCCTGGAGAGGCAGGACATTGGGCCCTGCGTGCATCTCCCAATACTAGCACTTGCATACCTTAGCAATGCCACCCTACACCTGGGTATACGGTACACAGCTATCAAACGTTTGCTTTGATTACTGGCAGATAGCAATTCCTACGTTAAGCACAGTTTGCTGATTGAGCTCCATCATAACAACCTTTCTGATGTCTGTGGAGTGTGCTTCAGGTCTGGTCTCTGACAGTGTTTACCACCCTGGGGAGTGACCCCCAACAGTGTTGCGTACCATATCCATGCCTGTACTGTGCCCAGGACTGATGTGGTGGCCAGGGCTGCTAAACTCCTCTATAGTAGCACAATGCTGGCATAGGTGTGGGGGTGTCTGTCTGTCTATCCAGTGTGTGGTGGCTGCAAACACCCTCCACAGCCCACACTGCCAGCACTGTTGCCAGTATTGGCCTGCCAATGTGCATAATGAGGAGCAAGGTACCATGGGTATAGCCCGGACAGGGTGGCCTGGCCAGGATGCATCTGCACAGGGCATAGGGCACTAGCTGGGATATTTTAGTGCCCGGCCACCACCTACACAGACAGGGTGGCCTCAGCATGTCCTGCTAGGAGATCACTCTCACCCTGACTGTGCAGTGACCACAGCATTTATTTATTTATTTAAAGGGTATTTGTATCCCGCCTTATCCTTTAATCAAGGCGGTGAGCACAGCAAGCAATCAGTGTAAGTGTTGTGTGTCAGGTGAGCTTTATGTATAGTGTGGGTGTGTGGGTGCGAGTGTTTTGATTTGGGTGAGCTATTTACATATGCGCTATGTACAGTATATACATTGGGTTCTGGGTCCAGGCTTGGTGGTTTCCGTGAGCTGTCATTAGTCCAGATTGGATCCGGTTTGTAGATTCAGGTTAAGCATTTGGGCCATAGTGATCTGTGAAGAGTACAGTCTTCAGGTGTTTCCGTAAGTCCTTCAGATCTTCAGTTGATCGTAGGTCGTGAGGGAGTGAGTTCCATATTGATGGGGCTACCAGGGAGAGTGCCTTTTGTGTGGTGGCTTTGCGTGCTTTTGTGTAGTTGTTTGGGGTGCTGAGTGTGTCTGTTGTGGCTTTTCTTCTTGGTCTGTTGCTGGTGTTAGGGAGAATGAGGGCTTGGAGGCTGAGTGCTGATCTCTTGTGTCTGATTCTGAATATGTTTAGGATCATCTTGTATTTGATGCGGTGGCTGATTGGGAGCCAGTGGACGTCTTTGAGGATGGGGGTGATGTGTGCTTGGGTTGTTGCACCGGTAATTATCCTGGCTGCTGTGTTTTGGGCCATTTGAAGTGGTTTGAGTGATTGTTTTGGTATTCCGTTGTAGATCGGGTTGCAGAAATCCAGTATGGGGGTTATGAGTGCTTGGCAGACTGTGCGGAAGTGTTCGTAGGAGAGAAGAGGCTTGAGGCGTCTGGTTATTTTCATTTTGTAGTATGTGTTTCTGGCGGTTTTTTTGATGTGTGATTGTAGGTTCAGCTCTTTGTCGAGGGTTATTCTGAGATATTTTACTTCGTCCTTTAGTGGGATTGTCGTGTTGTTGGTTGTGATGAATGTTGGGAGGCTGAAGTCGGTGTTTCGTGTGATGATGAGTGCTTCTGTCTTGTTGTAGTTGATTGCTAGGTTGTTGCGTTTAAGCCATGTGGATATGTTGTCTAGACAGTTTGTTATCTTGTTGTAGTCGGGGCTGTTGAGGTTGATCGGCGTGTAAATCATGATGTCGTCTGCGTAGATGGTATAGTTTATTTCGTGGGTGGAGATGATGTGGCAGATCGGTTGTATGTATAAGTTGAATAGAAGTGAGGATAGCACAGATCCTTGTGGTACTCCTTGCTTGATCTTCATGGGTTGTGAAGTTTTGGTTCCGATTTTGACTTGGAACTGTCTGTCGGTTAAGTAGGAGTTGAACCAATTTAGGATGGTGCCGGTTATTCCGATGTTCCGTAGTCTGGTTAGGAGGATTCTGTGGTCCACTGTGTCGAAGGCCGCTGATATGTCTATGAAGATCATTAGTGTTCCTTGATTGTAGTGGTCTATGGTTTGGATGACGTCATTGAATAGGTATAGTACAGCGATGGCGAACCTATGGCACGCGTGCCAGCTGTGGCACGTGAAGGCCTTGCAGCTGGCACGCGGGAAGGTCCGCTAGGACAGGTGTCTGCCTCCCTTCGTCTGCAGCCGCGGCTCCCTGCCTGTTAGGGAACCGCGGCTGTGCTTGTAAAATCGTTGCGGAGCCCTTCCTGTCTTGACGGGCTCCGTGCAGCATTGTCCCGCCTCTAAAGGAAGTTGTACTTACAACTTCCTTTAGAGGCGGGACAATGCTGCACGGAGCCCGTCAAGACAGGAAGGGCTCCGCAACGATTTTACAAGCACAGCCGCGGTTCCCTAACAGGCAGGGAGCCGCGGCTGCAGACGAAGGGAGGAAGACATGGGAGAGGGGGGGGGGGCTACCATTGACATGGGGAGAGGGGGGGACTACCATCGACATGGGGAGAGGGGGGGGGCTACCATCGACATGGGGAGAGGGGGGGCTACCATCGACATGGGGGGGGAGGGGGGCTTACATGGAGGGAGGGAGCTGATATGGATGGATGGAAGGAGGGGGGCTTACATGGAGGGAGGGAGCTGATATGGATGGATGGAAGGAGGGGGGCTTACATGGAGGGAGGGAGCTGATATGGATGGATGGAGGGAGGGAGCTGATATGGATGGATGGAAGGAGGGGGGCTTACATGGAAGGAGGGATAGATGGAGGGAGGGGGCTGACATGGACAGAGGGGGGACTGACATGGAGGGAGGCTGACATGGACAGTGGGGCTGACAGGGAGGGAGGGAGGGAGCTGACATGGACAGATGGAAGGACGGGGGCTGACATGGAGGGAGGGGGGCTGGCATGCACAAAGGGGAGAGACAGGGACATACTGGACAGACGGGATAAATGCTGGAGAGAGGCGAGAGACATTGCGGCTTAGGATTATAATGGGCTGATGGGGGAGCTAGCACTGGTAATGGGCAGATGGGAGGGGACTAGGACTGGTAATGGGTTGAAGGCTAGGACTGGGAATGGACTGATCAAGGGGGGGGGGTTGGGACTGGTAATGGGCTGATAGGGGGGTATGACTGATAATGGACTGATGGGGGGCTAGCATTGGAAATGAGCTGATCGGTGAGGTTAGGACTGGAAATGGGCTGATGGGGGGATAGGACTGGTGATGGGGGGGGTAGGACTGGTGGTATTGGGCTGATTAGGGGAGGCTAGCACTGGTAATGGGGTTGAGGGGGGATTAGCACTGGAAGTGAGCTGATTGGGGGGCTTTGACTGAGAATGGGCTGATTGTGGGGAGGGGAGGATAGAGCTGCTGGCCCTGGAAGAAAACTGGGGGCTAAGGCTACAAATGGGCTGATGCGAGGGGATGGGAGAATGGAACTGGAAGGGAGTGGATCTGAGAGGGGCTGCCATGGTATTTGTACTAGAAGGGACTGGTCAGTGGGGAAGGAGGGGGACTGGAAGGGAATGGACACCAGTGGCAATCATGGGAATGCAAGTTGACATTGGAAGGTACTGGGAGTGAGGACTGGAAAGGGGCTGATACTGGGGAGGGTTACTGGGACTGGAAATAGGCTGATGGAAAGAAGTGAAGAAAACGAAAGAAGAGATAAGAAATGGCAGATGGACCATAGACCACAGAAACAGAGCTAAGAGAAGACAGGAAAGCAGAAGCCTCAGATCGGGACCAGCATGATCAGAGAATAAATTGGTCAGACAACAAAGGTAGAAAAAATAATTTTATTTCATATTAGTGATTTGACTACAAAATCATCATAATTTTGAAATCAAATATTGTTACTTGTTGTGATTAATTAACCGTAGTTTCCGGCGTATTTTTTTTGGTGTGCGCTGGAAGAGGGGTAGTCTTATACGGCGAGTATAGGCCAAACACCTATATTTTAACAGGAAAAGTAGGGGGTCGTCTTATACGCCCAGTCGTCTTATACGCCGGAAAATACGGTAAGTAAATTTAACGTTTTCTATGAAAAGTAGTTCTGAGGGGGGTCAAAAAATATTAAAAGAAAAGTGACAATAATATAATAATATATATTTATAATGTGGATTACATTTGGGCCCTCATATTTACCTCAGGCTATGATTGTGATTGTGATTATGATGGTACACTGTAAGAAACAATATATGCAGTGTTAGATTTGTTTTAAATGTCGCAATGGTTTTGCGGCTCCCAGTTTTTTTTTTCCCTTCGGAAACGGGTCCAAGTGGCTCTTTATGTCTTAAAGGTTGCAGACCCCTGTGCTAGGAGAAAGGCCCCAGCCCGGCCCCGCGCTTCCCCTTCCGGTCGGAGCTTCTGCGCGCCTCTCGCCGAGAAGCTGCACGCTAGGGCTCGTGCGCCGTCCTCTCGCGAGATTATAGGACCCGCGCGGGAGCTGGGTTCCAAAGAAGAGCAAAACCTACCACTTTCATGATGAATGGGAAATGGACTACTTCTTCATCATGGTTAAAGACAAGTGTTGTGTAATTTGTAATGCCCCAGTATCCTTGCCCAAAATGGGTGATCTGGAACATCATTATAAGGCTCTAAAATATTGTTGTTAAGGTTTAATTGACGTGCTGGCACTTTGAGGAAATTCTTTGGTTTTGTGCGGCAGTTTGGGCACTCGGGCTCAAAAAGGTTAGCCATCACTGGTATAGTAGAAGTGTTTCGACTCCGTGGTTTGGGTAGAAGCCATGTTGATGTACATCCAGCGGGGCGTGCTCGTCGATGTGGTCCTGGAGCTGTTGTTGCACTGACTTTTCTATGATTTTAGCCAGAAGTGGTATGCTGGAGATTGGCCTGTAGGCTGCTGGGTTGCTCTTTTCTAGGTTGGTTTTCTTGGGGATTGGCCTTATTGTGGCTAGTTTCAGCTGTTCTGGCATGGTTCCTTGGGTTAGGGAGTTGCTCACCATGTTGTGTATGTGGCCTATGAAGCTCTGCTTGGTTGCTTTGATCCATGGGGCTGGACATGGATCAGTGGGTGCGGTGCTTGTGTTGAGAGCGGAGATGACTTCTGAGATTTGCTGTGTGGAAGGCGTGTGGAACTTGTCCCAGCTTGTGATGGGTGTGGTTGGGCCGTTGGTTTCTGTGGGTATTTGTGGTGGAGAGCGGCCCAGTATTCCTTGAAGATGATCTGCAAAGGTTTGTGGGTCGATTTGTATGTCTTTGTTGGGGCTTGGTTCGTTGGTTAGATTCTTCACTATCTCGAAGCGTTCCCTGGGTTTGTTGTGTGCTTTCTGGATGGTGTTTGTGTGGTGCTCTCTTTTTGTTTTGTTGATGAGTTCGTTGTAGTTCTTTTGCTGAGCCATGTATAAAGCCTGTGTGGAAGGAGATTTGGTGCGTCTCCAGCGGCGTTCTTATTTCCTTAGCTCTCATTTTGCTTTGCGTATGTTTTTGGAGTACCATGGTGCGTGCTGTCTCCTGGTTTTTGTCGTTGTGTATGCTTTGATTTTAGCTGCTGCACTGATGGTGCCGTTCCAATTGTCCACTTGTTTGTCCAGGTTGAATTCGTCTGTGTTGAGGTGGGGTAGTGTGTCTTGTAGGAATTGTTCTTTGTTGAAAGCTTTGAATCTTCTTAGTCCAAGAGTCGTGGCTTGTATCTTGTTGGGTTTTCCTGTTTGCTCTGAGATTTGGATTTTGATTCTGTGGTGGTCTGACCAGGGTACTGGTGTGACTGTGGGTGAAGAGATGTTGCATGGCTAGGCACCCCCATAGTGCTATATAGTATTTCTTTCATGTGATATTTATGGTTTTCCTTTTGGAGCCCAGTCACTGAGTTATCTGCTTGTTGTGTATTGTCATGAGGTAGACAGCACAAAACCTGGAATATTAAAGGGTAGTGCAGAGGAAGAGCTTACTTGTCAGGAGCTAGACACCACTAGGCCTGAAACATTAAAGAACAATGCAAAGGAAGAGCTTACTTGTCAGGAGCTAGACAGCACTAAGCCTGAAACATTAAAGGACAATGTGAAGGAAGGGCTTACCTGTCAGGAGTTAGAAAACACAGACCCTGAAATATTAAGAAATGAAAAGGAAGAAGAGCTTACCTTGCAGCCCCAGGGGCAGTTGCAGCATTCACAGTACAGAGAGGCAGGGAAAAGGAAAACAAACTTTCCACATGGGTGTAGTGACGCAGTAAGAATTGAGAGTGCCAATCAGGCTCACCTGGACTCAGACTCACGTTCCACGTTAGAGGAGCTGAGAGATAAAAGCAGGTGGGGAATCTCACAGAGACAGAGTTGGAGTGGGAAGCAGATTGGAAAGGAGAAAGAGAATTGGAAGCAGCAGAATGAACATTGGCAGTGGAAGCTGGAGCCTGGATTAGGGCGGGAGCCGGAGCTTGAATGCCAGGAGGAAAGCAGAGACCAAAGGAACTCTGACTGCTGTTTCAGGCAGGCTTGGAGAGAAGGTGAGAGTAGAAATCCCAAGCAATTGCAGGAAGACACGTTACCTTGGAGAACCAGGGCTGGAGAAAGGCAGGCTGGCAAATCCAGGTGGGATAAGCAAAACTGCAGCAAGGTCTTCCCAGCCAGAGGGGTCCTCACACCAAGGCAAACTGTCCAGTTAACAGGAGGCAGAGGTCACGTCCAAAGAAGCACACAGGAAGCAGGAAGTGAGTTTTCCTCAGCCAGACATCGTAACCAGGGTTCTCACAGAAGAGCAGGCTGCAGGGCATAAAGAAAGCCTTGGCTGGGGACAGAGGAGTTTGAGATCATCTTCTCCAAAGGAAAAGATAAGTACCCTGTTTCTGCTAAGGGGAGAAAAGGGAGTCCTCCGGGATAGAAGCCAGGCTTATAACCAGCAAGGGAACTTTTATTGGCCCAAGCCGTGGGAAGAAATCCCCAGCACAGCTCCTGATATCTGGGACATACAAAAGCCGCTTCCACTGGTGGCAGCTGAGGTTTCCCCATAGCAAGACACAGAGAGCAGCTTCATAGGGGCTCAGTGTCCTTATACAGGGACAGGTCTTAGCCCTATGCAATGGGAGAGCAATAGCTCAGAAAATATCTCTGAACCGATGGAATGTGCTGTATGCGTGACTGATGATATAGAGAGCCTTTGTTAAACGGAAAGAGCAAGAAAGAAACTGTATATTGCACATTGAAAAGTGTTGGACTTTATTGCTGGAAAGAAGCATGATTATTATTGGTTAAACATCCTTTACCCTGGTGAAAACAACCGTTCTTTATGTTGTCCCTTATTCTACGACATCCTCAAGGGAAGGGGAATAAAACCCAACTTTAATTTCATTCGGATCACGACTACAGTGTCCTTTATTTACCACAACTCCAGGCTATCCCGGGTCTAGGCAACCGCCTAGGACCGGCATGGTCTCACAAATGGCGTAGTTCTTGGATGCCAGAAAAGAGGACACCGTGCCAGAGGAACGGAGTCACCAGCGCTAGAGGACGCAACCAGGACGGAGGTGGAACCACGCCCAGACAACTCCAGGAACCGGGAGCAGTCAAAGACCTTCTCAAGGCCAGAATCACCACCTGACTCAGGTAATAGTATCTGGGACAGCCAGGGTGGGATTCTGAGGAGGTATCTGAGGGACTGGAAAATCCCAGTGGGGGAGCAGTGGAAAAAAAAATGAGAGGTTCCGCACTTGTTTTTTTTTTCTCTGATTATTGCAGGTTGCCAACATGGAGTCACCGGCGGATATCCTGAAGTGGATGGGGCTCCAGTTCAAGAAGCAACGCGATCTTGCCCAGCAGTGCCAAGAACAAGCCCTAGCCGCCATGCAGATACAGCAAAAGCTGCTGACGGACTTGTTGCAGGCGGTACTGCAGGAGCGGCAAGCCGAGAGGAAAACCGAAGGACACTTTGGTGGAGTAGGCCCACAGACATGTGGCATTTTGTCTTTTGGACAGTGGTCAGGAAAAAACAATATAGACGATTTTCTGGAAGCCTTTGAGTGTGTAGCTCGTGGTGCAGGCTGGCCCGAGCAACAATGGGCGGTTCGCCTAGCTACCTCCCTGACGGGAGAAGCTCTGGCGGCATACAAGGCTATGCCGGCCGCCCAGGCTAATGAGTATGCCAATGTGAAAGCAGCCATACGGGATAGGCTAGGCCTGTCGCCTATGGTATACCGTAGAATGTTGAGAGCTACAAAGATCCAACAAGGTGAAACTCCGAAGGCACTAGGCCAGCGGATTCGTAGCCTTGTATGTAAGTGGCTCATGCCAGAAGGGAAGACAATGGAAAGTGTTTTAGATATGCTTGTGTTAGAGCAATTCTGTGAAGCTGTGCCTGTAGAGGTAAGGTCATTCCTCACTCTACAGAACTGCCAGACGACGGACGAGGCTACTCTCCTAACAGAGAGATTCATGGAGGCTTAGGTAGCCCATGGATCCCAAGGAGCGGCTAGCGGCTCGCGTGGCATGGCAAACTCTGGTAGAGTTATGAAAGACCCAGGATTGAGCATACCAACTACAGAAAAATGTAGAAGTAAAGGTATAGCGCATGACTCTTGCATAATATGTTTTAAATGTGGGAGGAGGGGTCACAAGAGGTATGAATGCAGAGAGTGCACAGCACTAATGGGTGAAAAAGCATAATACAAGCAAGAAGGCTTTCGCCTTGAGGTGGAAGTGCAGGGGGTGTTGGCCAAGGCTTTATTAGATTCAGGAGCTGAACAAACAATGGTGTCAGAAAAATTTGGGGGTTTTCTACAGGACAGTGAGGCAGTTCCCCTGAATCAGCCGGAAGGCAATAGCAAGATCCGTTGTATACATGGGTCATCCACCTCTTATCCTCAATATAGGGTGTTAGTAAAAGCACTGGGCATACATAGGAAGCTCCTAGTAGCAGTAATTCCCCATTTACCCTATGACATAGTTTTAGGTCAAGATTGGCCACATTTTTATAGGGGCATAGGGGAGGGTGGGCAAGAGAAAAAGGGACTAGTGTCCACAAGGTCCCAGGCCCACAGTTCAAGGGAGAACTTTGAACCCGAGGAGGATAGTGACCCTCCTTCGGAGGAAGAAGTTGCACCGCAGGAAGAAGAAGAAGATACACCCCTAGAGGAAGGGCTAGGAGAACTACCCAGCCATGAAGGTTTGATCAACCCTCCAAAGAAAGTAGTTAAGAAAAGTAAGGGTGATAAGAAGCGAGAGCGCCACAATAGGGCCCAGCTAAGGGCAGGGGCAGGAGAGGGAATAGGTTTTCCCTGGGTACCCGAAGAGCTAGTACAAAAGTTTCCCTCATTTGCAAAGGAACAAAAAGCGGATCCCGCCTTAAGGCGCGCTTTTGAATATGCACAGTCCGATGGAGATACTCTTCCCAGATTTTTCCTAGAAGAGGAGTTGCTGTATAGGGAAAGTAACGATCCACAGACTGGGGCTGTGAGGAAACAGCTAGTAGTACCCACTCCTTTTAAAGCAACAGTGATGAGGTTGGCCCATGACCATCTGGTATGGGCACATAAAGGGGTTGTAGGTACCCTAGACCAGGTACTGGCCCGTTTCTACTGGCCAGGTGTGTTCCAGGAAACCAAGCGTTTCTGTGAAGCATGCCCTGCGTGTCAGAGGGTCTCTGCCGCAAGACCTAAGGGGGTGCCTTTGATACCAATGCCCACTATAGCCGAACCTATACGATGGATGGCGATGGACATCGTCGGTCCCTTAGTAAGGACCCCTAGAGGGTTCCAATATATCCTAGTCATTATGGATCAGGCCACCCGGTTCCCCTGGGCTATACCGCTAAGGAACATTTCAGCTAGAACAATAGCGGGGGAGCTTATCAAGATATTTTGTGAAGTAGGGTTCCCAAAGGAAATGCTAAAAGATAGGGGGAGCAATTTCCTATCCCGATACTTGACCCAAGTCTGGGATGCCTTCGGGATCCGTCACCTGAAAACATCAGCATACCATCCCCAGGCCAACGGGATGGTAGAACGGTTTAATCAGACCCTCAAACAATTATTAAGGCGGGGATTAGATGGGAAAATGGCCGATTGGGATATTATGCTCCCATTTGCTTTGTATGCAAGCAGGGAGCGCACATAGGCCTCATTAGGAGTTTCCCCATACGAGCTAATGTTCGGCCGAGCTCCAAGGGGCATACTTGACATTTTAAGGGATCAGTGGGTGGAGCCAAAACGAGAGGAAGTAGGAATACCGCAGTTCCTACAGGAACTTAGGTCGCGGTTGCAGAGGGCCTCCCAGGCTGCAGAACAGCATTTACAGGGTAGTCAATGGCTGCAGAAGAAATACTACGAACGGGGGAAAAAGCCCCGTCAGCTCACAATTGGGGATAAGGTAGTTGTGATGGTAGCGGACCCTGGGCCGAAATTTGAAGCTCAGTGGAGGGGGCCCTACACGGTAATAGCTCACAAGGGACCAGTCTCCTATGTGGTGGAAACGGACAAGGGACGCCGTCAGGTATATCACATCAACGTCCTGAAACCCTGGCAAGAGCGGACAGCAGCAGTTGGGAAGTTGCAGGTACAGCGGCCAGTTAAGGCGACTGTCGTAACCTGTATTTCGTGCTGTAAGGACATATGTTCCCCAGCCCGAAATAGCTTAAGAGGGGGGATATGTCATGAGGTAGACAGCACAAAACCTGGAATATTAAAGGGTAGTGCAGAGGAAGAGCTTACTTGTCAGGAGCTAGACAGCACTAGGCCTGAAACATTAAAGAACAATGCAAAGGAAGAGCTTACTTGTCAGGAGCTAGACAGCACTAAACCTGAAACATTAAAGGACAATGTGAAGGAAGGGCTTACCTGTCAGGAGTTAGAAAACACAGACCCTGAAATATTAAGAAATGAAAAGGAAGAAGAGCTTACCTTGCAGCCCCAGGGGCAGTTGCAGCATTCACAGTACAGAGAGGCAGGGAAAAGGAAAACAAACTTTCCACATGGGTGTAGTGACGCAGTAAGAATTGGCAGTGGAAGCTGGAGCCTGGATTAGGGCGGGAGCCGGAGCTTGAATGTCAGGAGGAAAGCAGAAACCAAAGGAACTCTGACTGCTGTTTCAGGCAGGCTTGGAGAGAAGGTGAGAGTAGAAATCCCAAGCAATTGCAGGAAGACACGTTACCTTGGAGAACCAGGGCTGGAGAAAGGCAGGCTGGCAAATCCAGGTGGGATAAGCAAAACTGAAGCAAGGTCTTCCCAGCCAGAGGGGTCCTCACACCAAGGCAAACTGTCCAGTTAACAGGAGGCAGAGGTCACGTCCAAAGAAGCACAAAGGAAGCAGGAAGTGAGTTTCCCTCAGCCAGACATCGTAACCAGGGTTCTCACAGAAGAGCAGGCTGCAGGGCAGAAAGAAAGCCTTGGCTGGGGACTAGGGTTGCCAACTTTTTCACCGAGAAAAACCCGACACCTGTGGCTCGCCATGCTCCACCCATTCTCCGCCCCTAGTCCCACCCCTGCCCCGCCCCCAGCCCCACCCACAAAAATTACCGAGGATACGTGTAGGCTAACTTCCTTGGTCAGATAATAATTAAACTGGGAACCCCAAAATCCAAACATGAAATGTACAACACTGGAGAAATAAAACTATAAAGTAATTTCCTCTTGCACTAAACAAAAACGCAAAGATGTTAGCAATACACACTTCCCAGACCAGACATATTCCAGTTAATAAATTCAAAATAAAAAGTATTTTTCTACCTTCTGTTTGGGCGTTTTATTTTTCAGTTGCAATTGCTCCAGTCACTTTCTTCTGGTTTCTTTGTGTCTTCTGCGAGCTATCCATTTGTCCTTTCTTCTTTCAGATGTTTTCCATTCTCTCTCTATTTCTGCTTTAACATACTGATTGTTTCCCTTTTGCTCTTTCCCCCAATTCTTTCCTTATTCCTTTATCATCCGTTTAAATTTCACCCTTCCATTCTCAAGCCCCTCTTACTCTCCCAATACCGGCCCATCATAGACTTTTCTTCCACACAAAATATTTTTTCCCCTCTCCATTCTCATTCCCCATCCATTCTAGTCCTCCCCCCAAATCAATTCCCTTATAGTTCTAGACCCACCCAGCACCCACTCCCTTCTAGTCCCATTCTCCCATGCCCCACATCAGCCCATTTCCAGTCCTATTCCAGCTCTTCATCAGCCCATTTCCAGTGCCAACCCTCACATCACAGGCCATTTCCAGTCCTAACTCCCCCTCCCCCAAATCACAGCCCATTTCCAGTCCAAGTCCCCCATCACATCCCAATTGCAGTCCGAGTCCCCCCGCACCATCACAGCCCATTTGCAGTCCGAGTCCCCCCGCACCATCACAGCCCATTTGCAGTCCGCGTCCCCCCGCACCATCACAGCCCATTTGCAGTCCTAGCCCCCCTAATCACAGCCTATTTCCAGTCCAAGATCCCCCTTCCTCTACCATAGCCCTTTTCCAGTCCAGGTGCCCTCCACCCCCATCAAAATCCATTTCCAGTCCATGTCCCCCCCCCCATATAACCCTTTTACAGTCCAGGTCCCCCCCCCCCCATCACAGCCTATTTCCAGTCCAAGTTTCTCCCCCCCCCCTAGCCCTTTTCTGGTCCAGGTCCCCTCCACCCCCATCACAACCCATTTCCAGTCCATGCCCCCCCCCCATAACCCTCTTACAGTCCAGGTCCCCCCCATCACAGCCTATTTCCAGTTCAAGTCCCCCCCCCTTAGCCCTTTTCCAGTCCAAGTCCCCCCCCACTTAGCCCATTTCCAGTCCAAGTCCCCCCCCTAGCCCTTTTCCTGTTCAAGTCCCCCCCCCTTAGCACTTTTCCAGTCCAAGTCCCCCCCTTTAGCCCTTTTCCAGTCCAGGTCCCCCCCCCCTTAGCCCTTTTCCAGTCCAAGTCCCCCCCCCTTAGCCCTTTTCCAGTCCAAGTGTCCCCCCCCCTTAGCCCTTTTCCAGTCCAGGTCCCCCCCATCACAGCCCATGCAGTCCTTCCCCCCCCCCCCCGACCAGCATCGCGGCTGTCTGAGGCTTCAGAGGGAGCCGGGGAAGCCCGCGCGAGGCCCCGGCTCCCTCTGAACAGCCACCAGCGTGAAGAGCCTTTTCCTTCACGCTGGCGTCTGTTACTGTGAAGCCGCGAATGCTGGGAAAGGTTAAAGGGCAACCTTTAGGGCAACCTTTAACCTTTCCCAGCATTCACGGCTTCACAGGAACAGCCGCCAGCGTGAAGGTAAAGGCTCTTCACGCTGGTGGCTGTTCAGAGGGAGCTGGGGCCTCGCGCGGGCTTCCCCGGCTCCCTCTGAAGCGGAGAAAAGCCGGTTGTTTTGCTCAGGCCGCTCCCGATCTTGCGGCCAGAGCAAAAAAACCGGCTTTTAAAGGGCCGGTTTTGCCTCTGCGCCGGCAGCCGGCCTGGCCATGGAAAAACCGGCCAGTTGGCAACCCTACTGGGGACAGAGGAGTTTGAGACCATCTTCTCCAAAGGAAAAGATAAGTACCCTGCTTCTGCTAAGGGGAGAAAAGGGAGTCTCCGGGATAGAAGCCAGGCTTATAACCAGCAAGAATGTGCATCTGTTGATGGGAAACCATGTTTACCACCCTCAGCCCTGGAGGAGGAGGGTGGTGGTACATGATTCCCCAGGGGGGCTACACCTGACTGAAACAGACAGATATAGCCAAGGTGTTTCTATAGAAACTACCTATCTCACACATTAGCATTGCTGGAGACCTACAGCATGGCCTATTTTTGCCAGGGAAGGTGCTGTGGACCTGGTGCTGGGCGCCCCACCGCACACTCAGGGTGAGCACAGTACCCGCACAATGTGACGGTGTGTAGCTACTCTGTAACATACATGGTCAGTACCCCCTACCAGGCCGAGGTGCTGTGGGGGTGGACATGGTCAGTTCCCCCTACCAGGCCGAGGTGCTGTGGGGGTGCATACCCCATCTTGTGTTCATCTGTGGACAGCTGATTTGCATGTGCAGTGCATCATGGGTACAGGTGGCCTAACCCTATCCTGGTGACCACAGCAGATTGTCTGTGTGGTGACGTGCAGTCCCTCTACAGCCAGCCAGGGGCCTGTTAGCAGCTATAGAGCTGTAGCCCACTGGTTACTTCCCTGCCTGTAGAGCTAGAGGTCATGGGTTCACAGTGGGGTTATTTGATAGGGCTGCCCAAAGCATTATCTCTTTTTAATGTACATTATTGCTGCCAGCAAAAACACTCTCTGCGTACTGTACCCATAAGGTGCCTCAGAGGGCGCTTTATAGGGTGCCCTATAGGTTACCATCCATATAAGGTGCACTATACGTTATCCTGTGGACCGACTTATAGGGTGCCCTATAGGGGACATTTTAGGGTGCCATGGCGGACAGTGCACTTTATAATGTGCCCTATGGAGTGCCTTATAGGGTGCCTTATGCGGCACCTTCAGTTACGGCACGTGAGTGCATGTTTGCTGGCAGCAATTAATAAAATACAAATAAAGTGCTGCAGGAAACAATACATACATTGCAAAGCTGACGCCTCAGCCAGCCTTACGTATTAGGCACACTGGGGAGCAAACTCATGACCCCTGTATCAGCAGTCAGTGCCTTAACCATTGTGCTACACTGCTGTTCCTCCTTGCATGTCAGCGCACCTACTTCAGATTTCCATGCGTTTAAATGCACAGTGCTGCCATCAAACACAGTCCTATGACCTTGCTGTGCCTCATAGGGCACCCTATATGGCGCCCTATAGGCCACTCTTTCAGCAACATTGTAGGGTGCCGTGGCTGACAGTGCACTTTAAAATGTGCCCTCTGGGGTACCCTATGAGGCGCCTTATGCAGCACCTTATGTTACAATACTTTGAGGGTGTGTTTGCTGGCAGCACTATTTAAAATAAAAATAAAATGCCCCCTACAGCAATATTACCTATAACAGGTAATGCCTCAGACAGCCTTCTTCATTAGGCACAGTGGGGGATTGAACCCATGACTCCTGCATTAGTGGTCAGTGTCTTAACCATTGTGCTACACTGCTGCTCCTCCTTGCATGTCAGCGCACCTACTTATGATTTTCATTCCTTAAACTGCACAGTGCTGCCATCAAAACCAGTGTTGTGACCTTGCGGTACCTCATACGGCACCCTATAAAGCGCCCTATAAGCAACATTCTAGGGTGCCTTGGCAGACAGTGCACTTTAAAATGTGCCTTATGGGGCGCCTTATGTTAACACGCTTTGAGAGTGCGTTTGCTAGTAGAGATAATTAAAATACAAATAAAATGCCTCCTAAAGCAATCTTCCCCATAATAGGTAATGCCTCAGCCAGCCTTCTTCATTAGGCACAGTGGGGGATTGAACCCATGATCCCTGCACCATTGGTCAGTGTCTTAACCATTGCACTGTGACTCTGTTTTTGTGCTTGTACATCAGCGCGCCACTTATGCTTCCCGCGCAACCTTCTCATGCGCTAATGTGCGGGGCGCACTTGAGCGCAGCGCACATTAGCGCATGATTAATCCCGGTTTTGCTTTTTTCTGACTGAAACGCCCACTCCTTATATGGCATCCACACACTAGCGCGCCGCGCACCCTAACGGGGTTTTAGTAAACATACCCCATAGCTTCCTACGTGGACACTCTATTACATAAATCACATTTTGTGTGTCACAATTAGAGAAATCGTTAATATGAAACTTTTGATTTGTTGTTGGGTGAATAAATGTATCTCTAACAGGAACAACATTCAAGCATACTGAACACTTACCACATTGGTATTGTCCTTTATGTTTGGATAAAAAACCTTTTCCTATAAGAGCGGAAGGAACCAGAAGATTGTGCAAATTAATATTACGCTTATGTGCTATTGTTAGTTTGACACCTTGAAAAACTGGCAGAGATTGAATGAGGTGCCATTCTTTCTTATGTATCTTGATGATACTACTAGAGTGTTGCGAATATAAGAGGGGACATACAAAACCAACATCATCTTTTCTTTCATTTGATTTCAAAAGTAAATCCCTGGATGAAACTTTTGCTCTTATATAGGCCTGTTCTATGCATGATGCTGGATATTTTCTAGCTAAGAACCGTTTCTTCATATTTAGACATTCTTTTTCAAAATCATGTGCATTTGTACAAACCCTTCTAACTCTCAAAAACTGGCCCACCGGGAGATTCTTCTTCAATGATGGATTATGAAAACTATCATAATGCAAAAATAAATTCCTATCAGTGGGCTTTCTATAAAGTGTAGTAGAAAACGCATTGCTATCTTTCTTAATTAAAAGATCCAGATAAGATATCTGATGTGGGTCATATGTCATCTGAAATCGTAAATTAGGATCCAGCTGGTTTATCCATCCATTGAAATCAGAGAGGCTCTTTATTGTACCTTTCCAAATAATAAAAACATCATCAATGTAGGGTAATCGAAACACGGCCTGTGTCGAGAGAAGGGTAATCGAAACACGGCCTGTGTCGGGTGGTAATGGGCCAATAATTGAAAATAAACGTTGTCTTTCCTACAATAATCACGCATTGGACTGGTTTCTGTGTTTCTACGTGATTATCTGCTTTTTGTGGTACATTTCTAAGTGGTGGTTATGGAAACATGGTTCATGGACAACCATGACTGGGATGGAATTATACCAGGCTATACTTTATTCAGGAAGAGCAGGATAGGAAAGAGTGGAGGAGGAGTGACATTATACGTAAAAAATAATATTAAAGCTATAGAATTGCAGGGCTTATAAGGAAGCCAGGAGGCACTGTGGATTAAACTAGAAGGAGGGAACAGGAAATCCATTTGCATTGGTGTGATATACAGATCTCCCTCACAGGGAGAAGAAGTGGACAGAGATTTAATAGAAGAGATACGCAGTATTACCATGAAAGAAGAAGTGCTACAGATAGGCGATTTCAATATACCCGATGTTAATTGGCACATCCCTGCTGCAGTGTTACATAGAAGTAAGGAGTCCTAGATTCTCTACAGGGAGAACTATTTTCAAAGCTGCATATTCTAGGTATGGTTTGAGCAGGCCTGAGAAATATGCCCATATTTCCTATCTTTGCAAAGGAAATACATATCTAATTAATCAAATCTAGATGTCGGCATTTATACCTTCTTCATGGCATGCCTAGTTTGGAAGAGTGACAATTCTGCTAAGTTTTTGGGCATTGAAAACACCTCAAAGATGCTAACATTTGCATTTTGTAGCTTGGTTCCATAATCTGGCTCCTCTAGGACATCCAGCTTTGTAAAATCTGCCGTTTATGAGTGGAAATAGCGGCAGTTACATGTGTAGGTTGCACTTACACATTCATAGCCCCAGTTGATGTTGCCTTTTTTTGAAGGTGCTTCTGTGTAAAACAGCTTTATCCCGCAGTCACCAGTCATATGTAGATTCCGTGGTAGTAGTTAAACAAACAGTATCACTTTAATGTGAATTAAGTTAACACCAGCGCTTAACTTGGATGGTTGTTGGTCTCTCTGAATATTGGGCCTGTGGTCTTTTCCATTGTCTTTACTATGCTGCTGTGCCACCCAGCCTCTTCACCCTCACTGAAGGTATCTTTTTTACACACATGTACACAGAAGGCCCGTATAAATTAACACAAATTAAGGAAGGAAATAAAATCTGGAACATAACAAAAACATTATTTTGCAGATGGGAATGAACTGTGTTAGCAAGAGATGTGTTAACCTGCAATGCCCAGCATGTGGCATTGCTAAAGCCTTTCTGTAAATACACCCGAAAGTGCATTTCCAGTGTTAGAAAAGTTTCTCAAACTCCCTTTTCAGCTGCATAAAAAAGCTTACTTCTAATACCTCTATTGATCTTTGCTAGTTGTAATATCTTTTATTGGACCAAGCTAAGGATTATCCACAGATGAAGCATAAGAGCTCTGAGACCAAATAGGTCCCATTTTAAACACAACACTAATGATAATAGAAAACTCAGAAAATATTTGACATAAGAACATAAGAAATGCCATACTGGGTAAGACCAAGGTCCATCAAGTCCAGTATCCTGATTCCAACAGTGGCCAATCCAGGTCACAAGTACCTGGCAGGTTCCCAAAAAAGTACACAGGTTCCACAATATTTGCCCCGGGGTAAGCTGTAGATTTACCAGGTCCTCTTTAATAATGATTTATGGACCTTTCCTCCAGGAACTTGTCCAAATCTAATTTATACCCAGCTACACTAACAGCTTTAATACATCCTCTGGTAACGAATACCAGGATTTGATTGTGCGTTGAGTGAAAAAATATTTTCTCATATTAGTCTTAAATAGTTTACACTGTAGCTTCATTGCATATCCCCTAGTCTTTCTACTTTTTGATGGCATAAAGATTTGATCTACTTCTACTCATTCCACTCTATTCATTAATTTATAGACCTCTATCATATCCCCCCTCAGCCATCTCTTTTCCAAGTTGAACAATCCCAATCTATTAAACTTCTCCTCATGGGGGTATCCTTCCTTCCTCTTTACCATTTTGGTGGCTCTTCTCTGTACCTTTTCTAATTTCGCTATGCCCTTTGTAAGATACGGTAACAAGAATTGCACACAATATTCAAAGTATGGTGACACCATGGAACGATGCAAAGGCATTCTAATATCCTTTGTTTTATTCTCCATTCCTTTCTTTATGATTCCTAGCATTCTAGTTGCCTTCTTGGCCACTGCAGCATACTGGGCGAGGTTTTCAACATGTTATCCACGATGATGCCTAAATCTTTTTCCTGGGACATAACACCATACTTTTCAATCTGAGAAATTTTTTCAGAGAGAGGATAAATAAACCTAAATTAAAAGTAATAACTTTTCAAATAATTCCTTTGGAAGTTTCACAACATATAATTAAAGTTCCCCTATTTCTTCAAATTTCTATTTAATCTCCAAGAAGAAATAGCTGGTTTATAGTTTTAAATGCTCTTCTTACTCTCTTATCACTGTAGATCTAAAAAGTCTGAATGCTGCTCTACCAATCGTTGTTAGAGGTTGTGCTCCATATACTGTAAATCAGTCTATTTTGCTTTTTTGTATTTCTCACTTTATTTTGGTATTGATTTCATCAAGGTTTCTAATTTACAGGTTGCGTCAATAATACATTTTAGTCTCTGTATTTAGGTCTCTGGAATTGAGGCATCTCTGGTTTTGCTCTTTTTGAGAAGCACCGTAACATGGGTAGGCGACATGTTCGTTATTATCCCCATCATCCCACTGACTTCACCCTCCACTCCCCAACCCCATGTGCATTTGCCATAACAAAAGATACTTGCCCTCACACCAAATATCAAGAAGAAATGTGTTTTTCAATATGTGGAAATATGAAGGCTGCAGCACATGAATACATGACATCCAAAAGCATACAAAACTATTATGTTTCACTCATAACTGATAAATACAATTTTAATTATTTTAATATGGAAAAGGTGTGGCCATTCTCCTGCACTGACACAACTCATTTATGGGTTACTTTTACCTGCTTATATGCATGGCAACCTTTAGAAAAGTAGGGTATCAATTGTTGAAGCCTTTTTACATTGTGTAACCTCATGTCTCATTGGCATCATTGTTAAACTGTGCTATGCTATCGATATCACATTCTGCAAGGTTTCTGCACAACTTACCATCCCAGATGGTTCTAAACCTAAACAAATTTGAAGTGTTATGAATTTCCTATAGCCAAAAATCTCTCCCCTTTCATCCATGTATCTCTTCCATGCCCATTTCAGTACTGAAATCTATCTGATCCCTGGTTATCATGTATCATGCCTGCTTACATTCACACCAAGCATTTCTAAAACTGTAAAAAGTTGCTTTTTCTCTTTTATAATTCAATATTTTTTAGATTTTCAATATACATCCAACAAAAATGTATACAATAGAAATATTGAGGACACATTATTACCCAAGAACGTAAAAAGAAACATTTACAAAATCAAACAAACATCGCATCAATTATTCCTCAAAAGAAGAAAAGGAAAAGAGAGGCATCAGGAAATAAAAGAAGAATCCCAGGGATCAAACCCTAGTCTACTACATAAACATACAAGTCAAAACAGGTCAAAGGCTTATGCATCAGCCATATATGATACCACATTAACCACAGGCCCCTCCCTCGCTACTAGGAATTCCAAGAGCTACCTTGGTTCAAAAAAACTGATAGGTTTTATCCTGATACAAAGACCTAGGCACTCCTTCCTTCTCTGTCGGGTAACCCATGATACTGTAAATCAGGAAAAATGTGAACATATGATCCAAAAAACTGCTCACTAAAATTCCTGTAATTCCAAAGAATTACAGATTTGTCAGGTTTCAAAGCTAACATTACAAGCAGGGTAGTTCGCTCAGTGATTACCTCCAAAGAGCTTTCCAGAAACCCAGTCAGGTCTCCAGGAGACCGGAAGATGTCACTAAAGCTCATACCTCATGGACCAGCGCCCAAGGACAGATACTGGGCTCACACAAGAGGGGGCAAGTTTTCTGGAAGCAACTTAAGTACCTCTTAGAAATACTTGCACACCATCTCCAAGGCAGACAGAACAGGGGATATAGGAAAATTGAACAAACAAAAATTATTTCTGTGGACTTGATTATCCAAATATTCTGTCTTTCTGCAGGACCAAGCAGGAAGTCAGTCCTCACTTATGGGTGACGTCGGCGCCGACGGAGCCCTCGGGGAGCAATTTCCCCAGCTTTCGAAGAAAGCCTTTGGGAATTGCAGCGCGCATGCACGGTCCCCTTCCCGCCCAAAGGTGCCATCTTGCTCAGTCTTCTTTTTTCCGCGGAGCCCTACAGACGTAGTTTGTGATCGCCGCTGAAAAAGTTGATTTTTCGTTCTGTTTTTTCTCGGTTCAACGCCGTGTCCTTTTCCCGCCCGGCCTCGATACTCCGGTGTCGAGTCTGTTCACTATTTTTCGGTTTTTGTCCTTCGTGACTGGCGTTCCCGCCACTTTTTTCTTTTTCTCTGGCAGCACAGTCTTTTGACCTCGCAGGGGCCCTTTTTCCCCCGATGGCTGCCAGCGGGTTTAAAAAGTGTGATCGGTGTACGAGACTTATGTCTCTTACCGACACACATGACTGCTGCCTCCGCTGCCTCGGACCCAATCATGACCCGATGATTTGTGGTCCGTGTACCAAAATGTCCTTGAAGGCGTTGAGGAGTCAGCAGTCTCAAAAGGAACGAATCTTCTCTGACTCCACGTCCGGCCGGGCCCGGACCTCATCAGAGGCTTCGACGTCTCGTGACTCCGGCCCCGAGCATCGTCGGAGTTCCTCTGAGCGGGGGTCTCCCGCTCGGGAACATCGTCGGAAGAAGAAACCCGCGAGAGCGGCTTTGGAAGACGCTCCTGGTCCCTCGAGGGCCAGGTCGCATAGCCCCGATAGCCGCCCTGGGTCCTCGGAGTCGGAGAGGCCTTCGAAGCATCCTCGTCTCGAAGTGGATTCTCCTGGACACATGAGTACTGTAGTCCTCGTGGCCCGAGTCGGAGGCTGCTGCGTCTCCTGAGCTTGGACTCAGGTTGACGGCCTTGGAGAGCAGTTTCGCTGCCTTCGTGGACCAGCAGCGGGCATTGATCGCTGGCCTCGCCGGTGCATCTGCCCCGACCACCGGGACGTCGACGTCCAAGTCGACCCCGGAGGCCGAGCCGATCCTCGATTCCATGCGGGCTCGAGTCGATCCTCGGCCACGGTCTCCCTCGGCCTCCCGTTCGGGACCGAGATCGTCGACGCCGGCCTCGGCGTCGGGGCGGAGGTCCTCAGCGCCCGCCCGCATGAAGCCGCTCGATTCCTCCATGGAGGAGTCGGGCTGGGACACGGAGGAGGACGAGTCACTCGGTTCTTTTCAGACTCGGTGCGTCCCCTCCGACTTGCTGGAGTCTGAGCCTCAGAGACGATCCCCCCCCCGGAGGATACCCAGTTCTCGGACTTCGTGAGGGATATGGCCAAGGCTTTGGCCTTCCCCGCGGATCCCGAGGAGGAGCCTCGAGCCGAAGAGCTCGAGGCCCTCCAGTATGACTCTCCCCCGAAGGAGGCCTTTACTGTACCGGTTCCTCCGATGCTGGAAAGACTTCTCTTCCGCATGTTGGAGAACCCGGCATCGACGCCGGTGTTAAGCAAGCGGGTCGATTCCATGTATCGAGTCCGCAAGAGCCCCGGGTTCCAGAAGGCACAACTACCGCACCATTCCATGGTGGTGGAATCGGCCATGCATCGACTCAAGAGTCAAAAGATGCACTCCTCGGTGCCTCCCGGCAAGGAGGCCCGGAACCTGGATGCCCTCAGTAGGAAGTGCTTCCAGGGCTCTATGCTTGCTTGTCAAGTCCAGACATACCAGCTCTACATGGGCATGTATCTCCGAGACCTGGCAAAGGAAATTGCCGGGTTCTCTGCTGGTCTCTCCGAGGAACCTTTGCAGAGGTTCCAGGCCTTGTCCACTGGTATTCGAGAGTGCTCCAAGTTTATTTCTCGAGCAGCCTACGACGGCTTCGAAGCATCGGCTCGAGTAGCCGGGGCCGGCATCGGTGCCCGCCGACAGGCTTGGCTTCAGTCATCCGACCTCGAGCCATGGGTACAGGACAAGTTGGTCGATGTCCCCTGCAGAGGTGAAAACCTCTTTGGCAAGCCCATGGCTGAAAAGGCTGCACAACTCGAGACCGAGACTCTAACCAGGACTCGCCTGTCCACGAAGACCTCTGCCCCTTCACAGAAGAGGAAGGGCTCGGGGAAAAAGCCCTTTTACCCGAGGAAGGTGTCTACCTATAAACAACACCACCCACAATATCAAGCCTCAGCAGCTCCCCATCAGGGTCAGCAGGCTAAGGGACAGGGTAATGTGTCACGTAGGCAGAAGGCCCCCAAGCTCACTACACCGGCCCCTGCTCAGCAGGGTGGGGGTTTTTGACTCCGTAAGCATAGCCTCTTCCCCCCCGCTGGCTTCTCTCAGCACAGGAGGCCGGCTGGCCCACTTTGCCTACAGGTGGTCAGCCATAACATCAGATACCTGTGTGCTTCAGATAGTTCAAGAGGGCTACCTTTTGCATTTTCACCAAGTACCTCCCTCCTACTTTCCAGGGGAGCCTCCAAGACCCCCTCTGCACAGGGACTTACTCCTTCAGGAGTTGGCAAGTCTTCTTCAGGAACAGGCTGTGGAACCTGTGCCCCACCACCTGAGAGGTCACGGCTTTTATTCCAGGTACTTTCTGATACCAAAAAGAACAGGAGGCCTCAGACCCATCCTAGACTTGCGCAACCTCAACAAGTTCCTGCAAAGGGAAAAGTTCAAGATGCTTACCCTTGGAATCCTGCTGCCCTACCTCCAGCAGGGAGATTGGCTATGCTCCTTGGATCTAAAGGATGCTTATACTCACATCCTTATCCATCTGGACCACAGGCAATATCTAAGATTTGTTGTGGCAGGGAATCATTATCAGTACAGGGTACTGCCCTTTGGCCTGTCCTCCGCTCCCAGGGTGTTCACCAAATGCCTGGCAGTGGTGGCAGCCTTCCTGAGGCTTCAAGGCCTCTTTGTGTTTCCCTACCTAGACGACTGGCTCATCCGGGCACAGTCTTCCCTGGAGGTCACTCAGGCCACTCATCGCACAGTGGCTCTGCTTCAGCACTTGGGGTTTGTCATAAACTTCGCAAAGTCCACTTTGCTCCCCTCTCAGGATCTCAAATTCATAGGAGCACGGTTGGACACTCTGCAGGCTCGTGCCTTCTTGCCTCTGGAACGGGCCAACCGGCTCAGAGCTCTGGCCAGCAAGTTTCACAGCACTTCCCTGGTCTCTGCCAGGCAATTCCTGCAGCTGCTCGGCCATATGGCTTCCACGGTCCATGTAACTCCGAATGCCCGTCTACATATGAGACCTGCTCAGTGGAGTCTTCGCACTCAATGGCATCAAGCCACAGGGAGCCTTGCGGACTTAGTACAGATCTCCGACCGCCTGGTCTCCTCTCTGCAATGGTGGCTTCACCTGCCCAATCTGGTACTCGGCATGACATTTCAGTCTCCTCCGCCTTCCCAAGTGCTGACGTCAGATGCCTCTCTCCTGGGATGGGGAACACATTGCCATGGGACATGTACTCAAGGCCTTTGGACCCCTTGGGAGGCTGCTCAGCAGATAAACTTCCTGGAGCTCAGGGCGATCTGCCTAGCTCTACGGACCTTCTCTCACCTCACTTCTCATCAGTCTGTTGTGGTCCAGACGGACAATCAGGTTGCCATGTTCTATGTGAACAAACAGGGGGGCACCGGCTCCCTCCTTCTATGTCAAGAGGCTCGGAGACTGTGCTCTTGGGCAGTCGACCATGGCATCCTCCTCAAAGCTGTTTACCTGCCAGGACAGGAAAATTACCTGGCCGACAAACTGAGCAGGATTCTGCAGCCACACGAGTGGAGGTTGGACCCGTTGGTGGTTCAGCGGATCTTCCTCCGGTGGGGCCTCCCCACCATGGATCTTTTTGCCAGTCCTCTGAACCGGCAACTTCCCAGGTTCTGCTCCAGGCACCCGCATCCTCTCAGAGTAGCGGCGGATGCTTTCCTCATCCCGTGGTCCACGGGCCTACTGTATGCCTTTCCTCCCACGCCACTCGTGTCCCGGACGCTTTTCAAAGTTCTCCGGGACAGGGCCTTGGTAATCCTGGTAGCGCCCAGGTGGCCGAGACAGCCCTGGTTCCCGCTCCTGCTACAACTGGCGGTGGACACTCCTCTTCCTCTGGGGTTTCATCCCGATCTCCTAACTCAGGATCAAGGCACTCTCCTGCACCCCAACCTCCGGGCCCTTCACCTGATGGCCTGGCTGCTGAAAGGGTAGTCCTAGCTCTGCTCCTACTACCTCCGGAGGTGGAAGATGTCGTCCTAGTGTCTAGACGACCATCCACCCGGAAGTCTTACACCCTTAAATGGCGTCGCTTCTCTGTGTGGTGTTCTCAGCAGTCTGAGAACCCCTTCTCCTGCTTGGTATCGGTGGTACTGCAATACTTGCTTCACCTTTCCAATCTAGGCCTCAAGTCCAACTCTGTCAGGGTCCACCTCAGTGCTCTCTCTGCACATCACTCGCCGGTGGACGGCAGACCTCTTTCCGCATACCCCTTGGTGGCGCGTTTTCTCAGAGGCCTCCTTCTGCTTAAGCCTCCTTTGCACCCACCAGCCTCTGACTGGGATCTCAATGTGGTCTTACAGCGGATTACCTGTCCGCCTTTTGAACCTATGGCTACCTGCCCTCTTCGTTTCCTTTCCTGGAAAACTCTCTTCTTGGTAGCCCTTACCTCCGCTAGGCGCGTTAGTGAACTGCAAGCCCTAGTGTCTGAGCCTCCTTACACTAGGTTCTACCCGAAAAGGGTGGTCTTAAGGACTCACCCTAAGTTTCTTCCAAAAGTGGTTTCCCCTTTTCATCTCAACCAAGAGGTGGTTCTTCCAACCTTCTTTCCCAGGCCGCATACCAGCCGGGCTGAAACAGTTCTGCATACCCTGGACTGTAGGAGGGCCTTATCCTTCTACCTTGACCGTACGCGGGAGCATAGAAAGGCTGTTCAGCTTTTCGTTTCTTTCGACCCAAATAGGTTGAGGGTGCCTGTCTCCAAGCGTACTTTGTCCATCTGGGTAGCTGACTGTATTGCCTGGGCTTATGGGGCAGCCGGCCTCTCTTTGAGAGTCGAGTCACGGCTCACCGTGTCAGGGCGAAGGCTGCGTCAGTGGCTCATCTCCGCTCTGTTCCGTTGGCAGACATCTGACGGGCCGCTACTTGGTCTTCAAGCCAGACTTTTGCAGCTCATTACTGCCTGGAGAGGGAGTCCGGCAGGGACAGTGCTTTCGGACTGCAGTCCTCCACAATCTCTTTGAGGTTTAGGCAACTCCTACCCTCTGGCCCTGGTGTTGGGCTACCGGCCGGGAGCGTATTCAGAGAAGATTCCTTCCTTCTGTACTGCTGAGCTAGAGGGAGCTCATTTTTCGGCTTGAGGTCTCTGGTAGCCTTAAGCTTGGGAGTCCCATAAGTGAGGACTGACTTCCTGCTTGGTCCTGGAGAAAGAGTAGTTACTCACCTGTAACAGGTGTTCTCCAGGAGCAGCAGGAATCAGTCCTCACAACCTCCCTCCTCCCCTCGGAGTTGCAGTCATTCTTATCCATTGCTTTTGCTAACTTTTTTGCTGTCTTTTCGCTATGTCATCAGACTGAGCAAGATGGCACCCTTGGGCGGGAAGGGGACCGCGCATGCGCGCTGCAATTCCCAAAGGCTTTCTTCGAAAGCTGGGGAAATTGCTCCGCGAGGGCTCCGTCGGCGCCGACGTCACCCATAAGTGAGGACTGATTCCTGCTGCTCCTGGAGAACACCTGTTACAGGTGAGTAACTACTCTTTCTCGTAAGCACAGTTCTGTCTTTAACTTGGGCTGCACACAGACCATGAAGTTGCAGCAGGTCTTCTTCCATACAAGCTATCTTCCCCACTTGTTCCTCTTGTAGCTGAGAGACCTCTAGGACACTAGATTTCACAGAAGAAAGTTCCATACTCACAGTTTCAACCATGCTTTGGAAAGAGGAGTTAATCATAGTAAGGGCATCCCATAGCTCTTCTAAAGTGATTCTTCCAGGTTTAACCAAAGTGCCGGACACCAGAATCTGTACTCCTCCACAACCTACTCCTGAGGAGTCCCACAAATGGAGATAAATTATCTTGGTGATCCTCCAGCACTCCTCAGATTTTGCAATGGAGGAAACCACAGACAGCCCAGCTGCAGAACCCTCTTATCGGCAAGCCAGGGGGAAGCACTCCATCAGCCATAGTATCACTTCTGGGTTCACTGCTCCAGAGAGAGACATACCTCAGACATGCCCAGGACCGCCAAAGAACCAGTCAGTGGCCCCACCGAAGACACTGCTCCCGCCGCTGGGATGGTGAAGCCACACTCCATCAAAATCTCTTGCCCAGGAATGGTGTCCCCAGCCAAGCTCGAGGGTAGGCTTGCTTGCTTCAGCTTACAATGCCCCATGACTCCAGCAAACGGTCCCACAGAAATCTGGACTGACACGTTAGTTCAAGCATCCACCCAAGGCTACTCCCTGCCACCATCTTGCCTCCTGCTTTTTCTCTTTAAGACAAATCTAAGTTATTAAGCCTTACCCTGATGCCAGAGCATTAAAAATGATTATCTACTCTCTCAAATCAACAAATATGGTTATTGTAACTCTTATTAAAAGGAACTACCCAACTTCAACTAAAGAGACTGCAAATAATCCAGAACACTGTGGTTAAACTTCTTTATAACGCAAAGAAATCAGATCACATAACCCCCTCCCCTCCCCCCATTATTTTATGAATAACAATGGCTTACCATTTCGTATCGGATTAAATACAAAAGTCTTCTTTTGACCCATTGCACCTTCAATACAGGTTTCCAATCTATCTTCATTCGCAACTTATCCCCTACTGCTGTACTCACACCTTACACTTATCCAACCCAAATCTCCTAGTTGCCCGATCATCTAAAACCATTTTGCACCTTGAGGCCTACAAATCTATTGCCTTCAGTTTCTCTGCCCTTCACCTCTGGAATTCCCTTTTAAGTGAATTTCAACTTGAATCATCGAACGAGACATTCAAGGCAGGCCTTAAAACTATATTTTTCAAGCGTGCCTTCCAATAAACATCAGGCCCCATAGTCATCTTTCCCTTTTAAATTTTTCTTCCCCTATCGCCCCTCATGTTTTCTTGTAGCAAGCATCAATGCCTCTGGCAAATATTGTTGTTCAATTATGTTCTTTCCTCATGTCTCTACTCATTTTTGTCTAGAAATGTCAGGCCCGATATTCAATTGGGCAGGGATAAGCGACTGCTACTCCATAACCCCAGATATTCACTTCCACGGAAATGGAAGTGAATATTCAAGTCTGGCCACGCTGCCCGGAAGCCGCCGAGGCTAACCATGCAGCATTGATATTGGATGCTGCACGGTTAGCCTCAGCACCTATAACACAGGCAACTACCGTGTAGCTTCCAATATCGGTGCTGCACGGTTAGCGCCCATCCCCACCTCCACTCCGCCCCAAAATGCCATGGCACGCCCTTATGCTAGCCAGGGGATTTAGTCAGGGATATTTGACAGCACTACCAGTATATATGCCATTGAATAACCAGCTGTTAACCATGTAAATGCCTTTTGGATATCAGGCCCATCATATCCTTAGGGAAAACCACCTTTCTATTGTTTCAGGTTCCTACTATTTGGATTGTAAACCACTAAGACATGTATACTATTAGCAGTATAAGAAATACTGTGAAATAAATAAATAAATACATAAATGTCTTTCGCTGATGGACTGGGTGCCGATCAATGCAATCCCCGCTGTCAATGCTGACATTGACCAATACATCCCAAGCCCTTCACAGCTGTCATGTGTTTCATGCTGCATGTCATCTCTAGAAGACTATTCCCTCCACAGTCCTCAGCCACAAAACCTCACTAGCCAAGAGGCTCCCAACTATTAAGTGCTATTATGACCATCCCTCCAAATTAAAAGCTCTGATTTTTTTCCAAACCTGCTTCCAAAAGGTGCACTCCATCAGGGCAATATATTTATTAATTAATTAACAGATTTTTTTATTCCGCTTTATCATTTAAATCAAAGTGGTTTACATTGTAACTTAAACTTGGTAAATGTACATTAAACAGGGACATTGATAACTTGGATTTTTCTGAGCAATGAAGGGTTAAGTGACTTGCCCAAGGCCACAAGGAGTGCTAGTGGGAACTGAACGCTGGCCTCTTGGTTCTCAAGCCAATGCTCTAACCAATAGGTTACTCCTCCACTCCAAAGCAACTTGTTGCAATCTAATTTTTTAAAACTTTTGTTGAATTTCCGTATTTAAATTTTTATTAGTTTATAACACTCATGAATAACAAGAATGAAAATGCAAAACGGATGATATGCATATAGAAAATCAAAAAGAAGCAGGAAATATATATCCAGAAGAAAAATTAAATATACATCATCCAAATTTAGTCCACAAAGTTAAGGCAATAGTTATAGGGGGAGGCCTCAGGAAATTACAATATAAAAGGAAAAAGGAAATAACATAACAGAGTGGAGACTTAAGCATCAGCCGAATTGGTTGCAATTTGCACCCTGGTTCCCTCCCTAGCTACCAGAAAGTCCAATAACTGACTAGGCTCAAAGAAAAGAAAAATCTTACCATCATAGGAAATTACAGATCAGGAGAGAAATCTTAACTGAAAACCACCCCCAAGGGATAGAACTCTAAGCCGAAGGCCCAAGAATTCTTTTCTCAACTGGGTAGAACGAGAAAGATCAGGAAACATGTAAACTTTAGAGCCTAAGAAAGTACAATTGAAGTTTCTAAAATAAGCTTAAAGAATTATAGACTTATCAAGCTCCAAGGCCAGAGTCAAAAGCAAGGTAGTACGGCTAGTAACCACCTTTAGAGAATCCTCCAGGAACGCGGTAAGATCCCCAATTCCTTCAACCGGGCTACCAGAGGTAAGGCCACCAGTACCAGAACCTACAGTTAAATATTGTGCATGGACGATTGGAGGTAAATTATCTCCAGGAAGTTTAAGCACCTCCAGGAAATATTTACGAACCATCTCATTAGCAGACATAACAGGAGATTTAGGAAAATTTAAAAGTCTCAAATTATTTCTACGAGTGTAATTCTCCAAATGTTCAGCTTTCTTTGATAGTAAGATCTTATCCTTAACTTGGGCAGCACACATCCCTCGAAGATGTTCCAGTTCTTTCTCCACACCCTCCAAACGTCGAGCTTGCTCCTCCTGGACACTTTTTGCATCTTTAGATATATCTAAATATATATATATATTTAAATATCTTTAGATAACGATAGCGAATCTCTTTTAAAAACCCCAACAACAGTCATCAGAGAGGTATTCAGGGTAGCAACTGCATCCCACAGTGCCTCCAAATTAACAACAGATGGCTTAACCAAGCCTCTCAACCCTGGAATTGTGTCCAACTCCCCCAACGGTGTTGTAGAAACCCCACAAGGGGGGATGGTCTCCTCCACTCCTTTTGCATTCACTACAGCAACCACAGGGGGCAAGGAAGTTGACAAATCTGCAACAGGATCAGAGCCCTCTTCACTTCCAATTGCTGATGAGCATCTCACAGACCCGGCAGGAAGCACTCTGAAACCCAGCTCACCATTTCCAGGTCGAGGCGGGTGGGCACGCTGCTCAGGAGACAGCCACACCCCCGATGCACTCAGAGCCAACGACTCCAACACCGCCGGCTCTGCCGTAGACACCGCTCCAACTCCCGCCACAGTCCTCTGGACGGTAGCGTCAAAATCAGGTGGCCCCGAGGGTAGGGCAGCCTGCTTTCTCTTCCGGCATCCCATCTCCAACTGACAGGCTCCGGAGCACCCCCCGACTGACCCGACTAACGCGGCGCGTCTCACCGGTGGAAGAGCTCTGACCTTGTTGAATTTCTGAATCCCCTCTAACCAAAGACTTACATGAAGTAAAATCAAATACAGCCATATCATGTGTAATGCATTCATATCATAAATGAACTTATACATCCATTTATTCCATTTCTTTCTGTGGCTTTATGAGACCTCTCTATACTTTTCTGGGAGTGACATAGGACCTAATGATGTGGGCTGCTGGGAACAGCCCCAATAGTTTGATGCTGGGAATAGCCCCAAAGTCCTTTTGAATTTTTGCACAAACTCCACACTATGAATGAATGTGATGTTGCTGCTAATCAAAGCCAATAGGGAAGCCCTCAACTTTCTTTTCTACAGAATGAACAGCATTAACTGGTCCCTTTGCATGCTTTTTTGACTCATCTATATCAGTGTCACACCCTTATTGTATAGGGTCAGGCTCTCACCTCGCGGTCTTTTTAATGCCCTTTTATTTCCCCGGAGGCACATTTTGAGATGTGTGTGTATGACGCGCGATCCACGTGGCTCTGCAGTCCACTCTGTCTGTACGTCTACACCCATCCTGATTCCATCATGCCTGTGCACATGCAGCCCCGGGCCCGTGTACAGCTGCACTGTGGTCCACGTGCAACAGGAAACAGAATGGAGTGTGTCCCTCTCCCAGAGCCTGAGAGAGAGCACACGATGGCAACCGGATAGCCCAACTTCTTGAGGCCCAGACCCGCGTGCTATGTAGGCTCGTGCTGCAGGAGGTGGAAGTGCTACTCCCAAGGGGCCGCCAATGGCCAGCCCATGCTGCCTCATGATCTACCCTTTCCCAGTATATACACATAGCACATCAGAGCATGGAAACACTTACTGAGTAAGGGAGGTCAGAAATATGCTGGGCCATATTGATGGAAGAAAGGTGTGTCCCCTATGCTGAGCAGGTTGCATGTATGTGTATAAACCTGGACATAGTAGAGAGTGAGAAGGGAGCTATGAAAGTCCCCTCCCTCCCCCCCCCCCCACGGGGAAAGACTTGAGGAGACAGAGTCAGTGGTGTCAGTAGCTCCCCAACCCTGACAGTATGCACATAGGGAGATCACACCACCCAAAGGATGAAAACATAATACAGGGAAGAGTATGATGAAGAAGAGGTCCTGTGAGAAAATGTAGTGAGGTGTACTGATCATTGATGGCTGGCAAAGTCCACAGGAGGCCACCGAGAGCCAGCAAACACCAGCAACAAACAAAACATGCACACCCACTCCCCCACACACCAATTGCCCCACAGCCCAACCCCCATGCATCCCATGGCCAGCCTGTAGCCAGATGTCACCCAGATGTTTGACACAGCAGAACACCACCAGATAACCAGCAGCTTCACAATGTATGTGACTGCAGCCCTGTACAGTGAGGGGTAAGTGACATGACTGAGGTAACAGGGAGTGTAGCAGGAAAGAGAACCACAGCCCCACTGCTACCACCACTAAAGGAGCCCAGAACACATGGCAGGCCCATGTCCCAGGCCTGAGGAACTGGCAAGCACAGCAAGAACAAATGGACCCCAGAAAGGGAGTAAACAAAAAAAAACTATGGAGGAGTGAGTGTTCAAGCCTGAGCCCTGTGTCCCCAAGCAAGTACAGAAACCACTAGGCCACATGGTCACTGTCATGTTGTCAGACAAGGGGCAAAAGGAATGTCACCAGCTGCCCCAGTGGAGCAGAGGTGGACCTGTCCAAATGTGGGAAGGGGCAGAGAAACAGCATCAGCATGTCCACAGCCTGGTGGAAGCAGAAAGGCCCAAACCTGGGGTGCAACACATGTGTCCGTACAGAAAGGCCCAGAGAAACTCAGGAGAGTGATTGTAGAAACAGAGTATGTAGGTCAGGCAGCCCAGCAGGGAGACAGATCACACCTATCTGATTAGGTCACCTGGATACTGTTGGCCCAGGCCATATACCAGCTTGGAGATCAGGCAGCCTCTTGAATAAGGGTTACCCTGAAGTGGTGATCTCCCGCACATATCGCAGGGCTCTGTACTCTCATCGGGAATGGTTTTTTGAGGTTGACCCTGCCCCGTCACATATTTCTAAAGGAACGGCCGATGTGTTGACTGGCATTTTGCCTTATATGAGCCATTCCAGTGCGGTGATCCGTATTTTGAAGAAACACTGGTCGATGTTCTCTCTATAATCCTGCTTTAATAAACCCCTATGGATTACATATTCTCGGGGACGGAATTTACGTGATCGGTTGGTAAAATCAGCAGTGGAGAGGGATCGACCGATGAGTCCGGGGGTTAGATCGGGATTCCATTCAGCATGTAATGAGTGAACTTATTGTGCTACTACTATAAGAACATAAGAACATAAGTTATGCCATACTGGGTCAGACCAAGGTCCATCAAGCCCAGTATCCTGTTTCCAACAGTGCCCAATCTAGGTCATACGTACCTATTAGTTTCTCCAAAAGACACAGATTCCGCAATGCTTGTACTCGGTCAAGCATTGATATCCTGGGTCCCTTCTTAATAATGGTTTACAGACCTTTCCTCTAGGAACTTGTCCAAACCTTTTTTAAACCCAGCTACACTAACAGCCTTTACTACATCCTCCGGTAACAAATTCCAGAGTTTGATTACACATTGAGTGAAAAAATATTTTCTTTTATTAGTCTTAAATAGTTTACCCTGTAGCTTCATTGCATGTCCCCTAGTCTTTCTATATTCTGATAACGTAAACAATCGATCTACGTTTACCCGTTCCACTCCGTTCATTAATTTATAGACTTCTATCATGTCTCCCCTCAGCCGTCTCTTTTCCAGGTTAAAGAGCCCTAACCTTTTTAGCCTTGCTTCATAGGAGTATCCTTCCATCCCCTTTACCATTTTGGTGGCTCTTCTCTGAACCTTTTCTAATAACTCTATATCCTTTTTAAGATACGGCGACCAGAATTGCACACAATATTCAAGGTGCGGTCTCACCATGGAACGATATAGAGGCATTAAAATATCTTTTGTCTTATTTTCCATTCCTTTCCTTATGATACCTAGCATTCTATTTGCTCTCTTGGCTGCCGCTGCACACTGGGCCGTGGGTTTTAACATGTTATCCACAATGACGCCTAAATCTTTTTCCTGGGTGGTGGTTCCTAATGTGGAACCTTGCATTGTGTAACCATAGTTTGAGTTGTTCTCCCCTAGGTGCATAACTTTGCACTTGTCCACATTAAATTTCATCTGCCATTTTGATGCCCATTCTTCTAATTTATCAAGATCCTCTTGCAATTTTCCACAATCCTCTTGGGTTTTAACAACTTTAAATAGTTTAGTGTCATCTGCAAATTTGATAACCTCACTCGTTATTCCACTTTCCAGGTCATTTATGAATATGTCAAAAAGCAGCAGACCCAGCACAGATCCCTGGGGTACACCACTATTCACCTTTCTCCATTGGGAAAATTGGCCATTTAGCCCAACCCTCTGCTTTCTATCTTTTAACCAGTTCTTGATCCACAGTAGTACACTGCCTCCTATCTCATGACACTTTAGTTTTGCCAAAAGTCTCTGATGAGAGAGCTTGTCAAAGGCTTTCTAAAAGTCCAGATACACTATATCAACCGACTCACCTTTTGTCCACCTGTTTATTCACACTTTCAAAAAAACACAACAGATTAGTAAGACAAGATCTTCCTTGTCTAAAGCCATGTTGGCTGTCTCCCATTAGGCCATGACTATCTACATGCTGAGTAATTTTATTCTTTATGATGGTTTCCACCATTTTTCCCGGTACTGACGTGAGGATCACCGGTCTGTAGTTTCACGGATCACCCCTGGAACCCTTTTTAAAAATTGGTGTTACATTGGCGATCCTCCAGTCTTCAGGTATTACAGATGATTTTAATGATAGTTCACAGATTACTAATAGCAGGTCTGCAATCTCATATTTCAGTTCTTTCAACACCCTTGGTTGTATACCATCCAGCCCAGGTGATTTGCTACTCTTCAGTTTATCTAACAGTTGTGATACATCTTCTCGATGTATCGATATTTCCTTCAATTCTTCTGCACCTTTAAATACCACTTCAGTCATGGGTAACATCCCTACATCTTCCTCAGTAAAGACTGAAGCAAAGAATTCATTCAGTCTCTCCGCTATCACCTTGTCGCCTCTTAGTGCCCCTTTAACTCCTCTATCATCTAATGGACCAACTGACTCTCTCACAGGTTTTTTGCTACGAATGTACTTGAAAAAATCTTTATTTCGCGTTTTTGCTTCCACAGCAAGCTTCTTCTCAAATTCTCCCTTTGCCTGCTTTATCAATGCCTTGCATTTGACTTGCCAATGCTTGTGCCGTTTCCAGGTTTCGTCGTTTGGCTCTTTTTTCCATTTCCTGAAAGATGCTTTTTTGGCAACAACAGCCTCTCTGACCTCACCTTTAAACCATGCTGGCAGTTTTTTGGACTTCCTTCCACTTTTCTTAAAGCGTGGAATAGAGCTGGTCTGGGCTGCCAAGATAGTATTTTTCAACAACACCCAAGCTTGATGTAAGTCTTTAACCTTTGCAACTGCTCCTTTTAGTTTTTTCTTAACTATTTTCCTCATTTTATCATAGTCTCCCTTTCGAAAGTTAAAAGGTAGTACTGTGGATTTCCTTACTATCCCTCCTTCACTAATTAAATCAAAGGCGATCATGCTATGATCACTATTGCCAAGTGGCCCCAACACCCTTATCTCTTGCACTAGATCTGGTGTTCTACTAAGGACTAGGTCTAATATGGCTTCCCCTCTGTTCGGTTCATGAACCAGCTGCTCCAAGAAGCAGTCATTTATGTCATCTAGGAACTTTATCTCCCTAGCATGTCCTGCCGTGACACTGACCCAGTCGATACCGGGGTAATTGAAATCACCCGTTATTATTACTGCGCTGTAACGTTTGTTAGCTTCCTTGATTTCTTTGAGCATTTCATCATCCATTTGTTCATTCTGGCCCGGTGGTCGATTGTACACCCCCACTGCCATCTCCTTCCCCTTTTTACATGGAATTTCAATCCATAGAGATACTACAGCAAATTTTGTTTCCTGCAAAACTTTAATCCTTTCTGACTCAATGCCCTCTCTAACATAGAGCGCAACCCCTCCACCAATTTGATCACCTCTATCATTACGATATAGTTTGTACCCAGGTATCACAGTGTCCCACTGGTTGTCCTCCTTCCACCATGTCTCTGATATTCCAATCATATCTAACCTCTCATTTAGTGCTATATATTCTAACTCTCCCAACTTATTTTTTAGACTTCTAGCATTTGCATACAAGCATTTTAGAGACTGTATTTTATTCATATTAATTTGGCTATTAGTAGACATGGGTAATTTAGGATCTTTAAGCTCTGTCTGCTCCATACTCGAGGGCATTTGGACTATTTTACTCTTTTTTGGAAGCTCTCTGCTTTTGGTAGTATCCTTCAAGGATACATTCTTCTGAACCATCCGCTCTTGGGCGACTGTCGGCTTTCCCCTATTATCTAGTTTAAAAGCTGCTCTATCTCCTTAAAGATTAATGCCAGCAGCCTGGTTCCATTCCGGTTAAAGTAAATCCCATCCCTTCGGAAGAGCCCCTCTTTTCCCCCAGAATGTTTCACAGTTCCTAACAAATCCAAAACCCTCATCTCTGCACCATTGTCTCATCCACGCATTGAGACTCCGGAGCTCTGCCTGCCTTTTGGGTCCTGCACGTGGAACGGGAAGCATTTCGGAGAACGCTACCCTGGAAGTTCTGGATTTAAACTTCCTACCTAAAAGCCTAAATTTAGCCTCCAGAACCTCCCTACCACATTTTCCTATGTCATTGGTACCGACATGTACCAAGACAGCAGACTCCTCCCTAGCACTATCTAAGACCTTATCTAAGTGGTGCGTGAGGTCCGCTACCTTCGCACCAGGCAGGCATGTTACAAGGTGATCCTCATGTCCACCAGCCACCCAGCTATCTACATGCCTAATGATCGAATCACCAACTATAACGGCTGTCCTAACCCTTCCCTCATGGGCACATGGCCCTGGAGAAACTTCCTCGGTGCGAGAGGGTTTTACATCACCTGGAGGACAGGTCCTAGTTGCAGGATCACTTCCTGCCACACCAGGGTGATGCTCTCCTGTCACGTGACCTCTCTCCTCCATGGCAACAGGGATGTTACCAGACTGGAGGTGGGACTTGAGGACTATATCCCTGTAGGTCTTGTCTATGTACCTCTCTGTCTGTCTTATGTTTTCCAAGTCTGCTACTCTAGCCTCTAGAGAACGGACTCGTTCCCTGAGAGCAAAGAGCTCCTTGCACCTAGTGCACATGTAAGACCTCTCACCAACTGGGAGAAAATCACACATGTGACACTCAATGCAAAAGACTAGAAAGTCCCCATCTCGCTGCTGGACTGCTGTCTGCATCTTAGTTTTAAGTTTTTGTTTAGATCTTTAAGTTCTTTACTTACTAAGGGTTGCCAATAAAACTGTACCTAATACCTTTAATATACCTTGTTCACCTGATTAATCTCAGGTCCTTACTGTATGACTGATTTGGGTAACGAGCTTCACCTGAGAGCACCTCCTGTCTTTTAAAATGTGTAAGTACCTATAAAGCTACGATTATCCCAGGGGTGGGTGCATGTGGGGAGGGAGGGAAATAATACTCATTAAAAGAAGGCTGCTACACAGTACCCTGTCCTGTGCTGCTGAGGTAAGCTATATTCTTATTTGATTTAAATTATAGCTCTTTGCTGCTGCTAGGCTCTAAATTATTATGAAATTTAAACTACAAGCTCTCTGCTGGGTTCTAAATTTAACCAGAAAGCTCTCTTCTGTGTTTTAAATTTAAACTAAAAGTACTTTGCTGATGCTAGGCCCTGAATGACTATTAAATTTAAACTACAAGCTCTCTGCTGGGTATGAAATTTAACCAGAAAGCTCTCTTCTGTGTTTTAAATGTAAACTTAAACTGCTGCTACTAGGCCCTGACTGATTTAACAAAAAATAGTGGGTTCACAGATTAATTAGCTTTAATAAAAAGAATTCATTTCAGAAAATTCCCAGAAGTATATACTCACAATTGCAGATCTCTCTCCAGAAGTAACAGTCCCCTTTTCTAGTCTTTCAAGACTGAGGATCACAGAGCTCTGGTTGAGTTATTTATGCCTGTGCTGCTGAGGTAAGCTGTGACCAACTTCCTGGATGATTAACAGTCCTTGCTTGGATAGAAGGAGTCTTTCAAAATGGCCTTTTGATCTGCCACCTGGTGTTTACAGTGACCTGCCAGCCATGGAATCATGAATGCAAGTGTGCAGCTGCAAGGGCACATTAGGGTGGGATTCACATGAGCATGCATTAATAGAGTTCACATCTCTGTCCACAGATGCTTCCACATCATGAGGGACACAGAGTACTACTGTGTCTGCAACAGGGCCATCAGGCACACGAGGTCAAGGCTCCTCCTAAGACTGAGACAGCAGCTGGAGCGGGAGCAAGGTGAGTGTGCATGTGCACTGCTGCCCTGCAAGCCATGTCCCCACACACACACACCTGGGTCACGCCAAAGCATGTGAAGGCCTGGCCCAGAAGACACACAGCCACACACCACCTGATGCACATTGCCTGAGTAATCTCACCATGAAGGTGTACAAAACAGCTGTGTGCTTTAGGAGCAAAGCGGTGACACATGAGCATATCCACAAAGCATGTGTGTGGCCACACTGGCATGGGCCTGTGGCCAGAGCTATACATGGGACCACCACAGGGTCCCGAGAGAGGGTGTATGGGAGTATCCCACAGTGGGTGCATGCGGGGGACACCAATGGCAGCCTTGTGCATATCGCACAGCATATGTGTTGCAGCACCCTCCTGAGATGTCGTGTGACACAGGAACACATGTCTGTAGGCTACCATTAGGAGAACTAGGAAGTTGCCCAGAGAGCTGGCCTTCCTGGGAGCAACTCATAGCCACTGCTGCCACCCTTCTCTGGGCCTGCAGCACTGCAATGGCTCCCAAACTGTGATGCAGCACTGTCCCATATACTCCAGTGCTGTGTTACTGTGTCTTTTGCCTACTACCTGCTGTTTCCACCCTTTCTTATGCATAAACCGGATGTCTGGGTCAGACAGGGTGGAAATAGCAGGTAGTAGCCAAAAAAAGAAACCATGATGCAGCACCGGAGTGTGCAGGTAAGTGCCACAGTGCGGTTTGAGAACCATTGCTGCCGTAACAGGCCCTGGAAAGAGGCGGCAACAATGGGAGTGGGGGGCCACTGGGGGAGCACAGGATGGAAGGTCCATTGAGGGCACTTCCAATCCTTACACTGGCCCTAGTAACCCGTGATTTGCATAGCCTATGCAAAAAAAGTGAACTGAGGTAAACAATTGGCATCAAGCCTCAAGGAAGCTGACAATTTAACTGCATATTTGAAAACTAATGAAAACAGTAAAATATACACTCAGTCCTGCTGACCTGTATAGAATCTAAACTGCCTTTCCATGAATGCATACAGGGTTTCAACAAAACGTTTAGTCCAGTGGTAGAATATAACCAACACATTTTATCCAGTAAGCTAAGTTTTTAATAGCACTTTGAGAAGCCCGATGGGGTGAATTGTTCCTGCCTCTGTAATTGCTGATTATTGTTGCTTCACTGCAGTGGCAGAGCGAACCTTCGTTTAGGAAAGGGACTGCATGCTGCGAGGTCTTGCTGTGACTCCCACAATGAATAGGATAGTGTGTGGGCTTAATGTGAAAAACTGCTCAGGAAATGACATAAGACCACTCTTAGTATCTCTGCATTTAAACTTTTAGGTGAAGTTTAATATGATGGAACACAGGATATTGATTTTATAAGCATGTATTGTATTTTTCATCAAAGAGGATGAAAAGTTTTTAATCTCCTGTTTTAATAGGAGAATTGAATTTAGCTTACACCTTTCTCCGAAGTTCAAGGCGAGTTGTATTCAACTACGCTAAGTATTTTCCTGTATAGCATTAAACAGACTTCAATCCACTGAGCTGAACCATTTTTAAGCAAATACAGTTGTGGACAACATTACTGGCACCCTTGCATTTTAGGTTTGTTGTGTACAACATCTTAAGAAAGAATTGGAAATATTCCAACTGTATGTTATCATAATATTTTCAAAGTATGTTCAAAGGTATACAACAATAAAAAGAAGTCCGTGCAACTTAGATGTAGCAATCTCTGAAAAAAAAAAAAATATGACCCGGACAGGATTAATGGCACCCTTCACTAATATTTGGTTGCACAACCCTTGGCAGTGATGACAGCCTACAAACATTTCTTGTAACCATCTGTAAGTTTTGTACATCTGTCTGTTGGTAGTTCTCCCACTCTTCAACTGTGATTTGTTTCAGCTCATGAATGTTTCCAGGATTCCTTTTACCATTGGCAGATTTCAGCTCTTTCCAAAGATTCTCAATTGGATTGAGATCAGGACTCATTGCTGGCTAGTTTAAAAGAGTCCATTTGTTCCTTTTTAAACATTCTTTTGTACTTTCGTATGTATGTTTTGGGTCATTGTCCTGCTGAGGACCCATGACCTTCTACTACTACTACTACTAGTACTGAACATTTGTATAGCACTACAAGATGTACGTAGAGCTGCACAAACACATGTAAAAATGGTCCCTGCTCATCAGAGCTTACAATCTAGTCAAGACAGACAACACAGTAGCTGTAGACATGGGATTCATCTAGAGGGAATGGTAAGGAATCATAAAGGAGATCAGGTGAGTCATGATCCGAAAGTGGCAGCAAAGAGGTGAGTTTTAGCCTGGATTTTAAAAGCGTCAGAGAAGGCGCCTGACGTACAAATTCTGGTAGTTCCAGCATAAGGAGCAACAAGGTAAAAGGAGTGAAGTCTGGAGTTAGCAATAGAAGAGAAGGGCACAGACAGAAGCGATTTGCTAGAAGAGCAGAGTTCCCGAGGAGGGGTGTAGGGAGAGATAAGAGAAGAAAGGTAGTGAGAAGCTGCAGAGTGAATGTACTTATAGGTCAGCAGGAGAAGTTTGAACTGGATATGGAAATGGATAGGGAGCCAATGAAGTGACTTGAGAAGAGGAGTAATATGAGTATGATGAGGCTGGTGGAAGATTAGTTGTGCAGCAGAGTGTTGAACAGATTGAAGGGGAGAGAGATGATTCAGATGGAGACCAGTAAGGAGTAGGTTACAATAGTCTAGACGGGAGGTGACTAAGGAGTGGATGAGTTTCTTAGTAGTGTATTAAAAAAAGGAATGGGCAAATTTTGTTGATGTTATAGAGAAAGAAATGGCAGGTTTTAGCCATCAGTTGGATGTGTGTAGAGAAGGAAAGAGAGGAATCAAAGGAGACGTCAAGGTTGCAAGCTGAGGAGACGGGAGGAGTAGAGATTTATCCACAGACTGAGAAAGGAGGAAGAGGAGATCAACCCAGACCTAGCTTAGAGAGCACATTGCGCTCCAAAATACCTTGATAGTCCATTATTCCTTTGATACATTCCAGGCCTCCAGTTCTTGAGGCAGCAAAACAGATCCCAACATTATGGAACCTCCACCATATTTAACTATAGGAAGGGTGTTTTTTCCTTATAAGCTTCATTTCTTTGCCTGTAAATGTATCACTGGTATGCATTGCCAAACAGTTCAAGTTTGGTTTCATCTGTCCACAGAACATTTTCCCAGAAGGATTGTGGTTTCTCAAGGTGAGTTTAGGCAAAGATCAGGCGTGCCTTTTTATGTCTGTCTTTGAGAAGTGGGGTCCTCTTTGGCCTTTACCCATGAAGTCCTTCTTTGTTTAGTGTGCAGTATATGATGTGGGTTGAAACCACCACTCCAGATTGCTCCAGTTCAGCCTTAAGTTCTTTGGATGTTGTGCATGGTATTTTTCCAACAGTTCGCACTAACCTTCAAAGACTCCTTAGATTAATTTTATCTTCCCACCATTTCCTGGGAGGTTCTTGACAGTTCCATGAACAGAAAACTTCTTAATAACATTGCAAACTGTAGACACAGGAATCGGTGATAATGACTTTCTGATGGTCTCAGGCAGCTCTCGTCTTCACCATTGTGAAAATGGAACAGGGAGTGAATGTGGCCATTTTAAACATTAGAGCCATCATTCATTGGTTGATTCAAGTCAAGTGAGTACTAATAATTGTACTATTTCTACTATTTCCTTTTTAACTTATCTCATTTTATTTGTTTCTTTTATGTGTCAAATATGTGTGCATATATAGTCCAAAGTCACTTCACTGGCTGTTTTTAGGAGATATTGGACATTAAGGGGTTGAACTGCAAGGGTACCAGTAATGTTGACCACATTGTATTGCTCCAGACAAATATTACCTTGTAACCATATTGCAAAAATCTAGGTCAGTGGTTCCCATATCATGTGGGACTGCCAGAGAGTTGGATTTCAGGACATCCCCAGCGAATATGCTTGAAACAAATTTGCATCCATTGCCTCCTTTGCAGGCACATTGATCTCATGCATATTCATTGCAGATTCCTGCAAACCTGATGTGCTACTACTACTTTTCCTTTGTGTAGACCTACACAGCATACACAGCACTGTACAGACACATAAAAGAGACAGTCCCTGATCATCAGAGCTCACAGCCTAGTCAAAACAGACAACACAACTGGGGACTAGGATGTGTCGAGGGGAAATACATAGGAAGTGAACAGGAAGCTCAGAGGATCAGGATCCAAAAGCAAGGCACCAGGAGATCTTTGAGAATCACTGGTCTATATTACAAAACTATATCATAAAACACACAGGTATGGGTATCACTGGTAATTAAAAATACTGCTGTATACTGTGACAACGAAAAGCCTGGGCAGTGATCCATGTCTAAAATAAAGTGTCAGCACTATCTCTTTCAACTTCATTCATATTTTCAATTGTACTATGCGTTTAACTAGCATTACTGAACATACATATGACCGGTGACCATGCTGGCACTTAAACATGTGGAGGGTACTTTTATAAACTTGTTCTTTTGCATAAAACTCTGATGGGCTCTTAGAAAATTAGGTCATGCCTAAAAGTACATGTGTGCAAGCCAGTGTACACTTGTACAGTAGGCATGCATGGGGTGGAGTTAGGATGGAGCATGGATGGGTCACAATTTGCATACATATTTTATAAAATACATGTATCTGTGCTTACTTTACATGATAGCATTTACACCTGCTCTCGAACTGGTGCAATATCTGTGCCTTCAGTCTCGTTCTTATTCCTGCAGGATTTGTGCTAACATTTTATAAAAACACAAAGGCACCTCTGCATCTTTATAAAATAGGCAAAAATTAGGTGCCTTCATGCTCTATTAGTCTAGGTACTGTGTTATAAAATTACCCCATAAATTGTCATTTTTTTAATTTTTATTTATAGACATATAAACAAAATGCATCCAGAAAAAACTGAATAAAGCATCAGAAAAAAAATAGAAATATAGTACAAGAAGAAAAAACTGCAAAACAAATACCAAATTGCATGTCTAGGCCACAGTAATGGATCCAAGAAAAAAGAAATAGCAAAGGAAAAAAACCTACCAGAAGTATAGCTGACACATCATAGCAGCCGATATGGGATACTCACTCCACCACATTCTCCCTCACAAGCAAAAACTCAATCAGTTACTGAGGTTCAAAGAAAAGAAATTGCTCAGATTGATACATGGATATTTTAAATGAAAAGTAGCACCCACAGCGTTAACTCTGGCAAAAAGCAAGAAAGTCTGTACACCGTTTTTGGATATCCCTTGCTAAGGCAGAAAAAATAGGAACCTTTGTACCCATAAAACTGATTAAATATATTCCTGAAATACAGTCTCAGAAAACAGTTACGTTCTGACTCATAAGCAAATTCTACCAAGGTTAATCTCAAGAAACTCAATCTTCCATGCCTGGATGTTCCACTCCTTAGTATAAGAGCCACCAAGTGCTTATAAGTCTCCTTCCTGGGACTCCAGCAGAGTCACCCAGGTAGACTGCTGGGAGAGACCAGAAACCACCACATGATGATTGGTTTTATGAAGAGAAACTTCTTGATTTACTGTCCCCACAATAGGAGAGAGAGACCAGTGCAGAGAAGCAATAGCGTCCCACAAACTATCCACAGTTACCAGTGCTGTTTTTTCCAACCCGCCAACACCAGAAGATAGCTGGACATTGCCCTTCCTGGGGGTATATGGAGGAGCACAGGCTGCCAAAGCAGACCCTAATGCTCCACTCCTTCCTTCTTCAATTGCCAGTGATAACCGAAGCTGAGTGCCCTCCAGGGAGGCTGAAATGCCAAACTCATAGGGCTCCTGACTCCGCTCCAACTCAGCATATGGAACACTTCTGGGTTGTAGTGGGGACATTTGTATGGGGCTAAATTTAACCCCACTGCTCAGGTCTTCTATAGGCTCTGTCTTTTCACAATATCACGTTTTAGACTGTGTGTTTGCAGTCCCGGTGAAGCCATGAAAAACACTGAGGGAAAACAGGACCACTAAATCAATCGCTGTGCTGATGTCAGAGTCAGCATCTGTGGTGAAAGTGAGTTAAAGTTGACTACTCATTATGCGTTAATGAAACCTCAGTTTTGTAGGAAAGAAATGCCTGTGCAATTTTGTGAGAAACATCTTGCATAACTACATCATGTGAAACTTATGAGAGGGAGTCCTGATACAAGGATGTAGATAAGGAAAAGCTTCTTCCCATAGCAACTGTGCTTTTTCTCATAGACAAAATATATTGAAGGTCATCTATCGATGGAGTTCTAAGTTTCTGAACCATGGGATGGGAGATGCCTCACCCTTGAGCATTCTCAGTCATCTGGCCAGTGTTTTGATTATGTTTAATGGATAGCTGATCCTATTCTGTGTGTATGTCAACTGGACAAGTTCCTGGAGGAAAGGTCCATAAACCATTATTAAGAAGGGACCCAGGATATTAATGCTTGACCCAGTACAAGCATTGTGGAACCTGTGTCTTTTGGGGAAAATGCTAGGTACATATGACCTAGATTGGCCACTGTTGGAAACAGGATACTGGGCTTGATGGACCTTGGTCTGACCCAGTATGGCATATCTTATGTTCTTATGTTCTTATGATGGAAAATCACTGGTTGCTGTTGCAACATAATATAAAGAAGGTGCCTTTTTCAGTCAGGGAGTGATAGAGAAAGTCTCACCTATGGAGTGAACGTGCGCACTGCCTAGGGTTTTCCCAACTGAGAATCTCTCCTGCCTGGCTGAATCTGGGACTTTTGCTTCTTCTTTATCCCATTCAAATAAACTTCAAGGGGAGCAACAATGCCGAAAACAGCACTAGAGCAGCAAGAGCTCCTCACTTAGGGCCCGATTTTGTCCTGTACATTTATCCCCATGGGATCAGAATTGCGATCAGGCATGTAGGTGCAGGCCGAGACTGTGATTCAGTCCCGGCTTGCACATAGAGCCACAACCTGGCTAACTCATCAGGGCTTTTGAATGGAGCTACGGTGCCATGGCGTCATGTTGCCATGGCACCGTGGCTCCATTTAAAAGCCATGATACCGGCCACTGCTAAAAAATTTAATTCCCTGCAGCCCGACTCACAATCCGGCCTCTTAAGGCCCATTGCCCATTGCCCGCCCACTCTCCACCCCTAGGCCGCCTCTTCCCCGTCCCTGACTAACTTCCCCGCACTATCAGCAGGGATGTTAGTCGGGGGCCTTCACTGGCACGAATAGTGGGGATGGATGTCCCAATGGGATGTCCATACCCACTATTCATGTCTCAGAATAACTCCCTTAGCATCCAAATCCACCACCATCTTGGATCCGTAGATGGTAATTTTATTACAGGGTGCATAAAAGAATGTATAATAATATTGATCTGTTTTTATAATACTATGGGAGGTATTCTGTGCTGTACAGTGATGATAAGTATTTAGGTTCAGTATGCCCTTACCCAGTTTAAGTGGCTACCTGCCATAATAGGAGATAAAGTAACTCGCCCAAGGTCCCAAAGAGCATCAACTCTAGGTTCCCTGATTCTCTACTCTGACTATTAGTCCACTACTTCTCTTTCACAAAAGGAACCTAATTTATGCCTATTTTATAAAAGCTTCCCAAATAAACACCCGACTATTTCAGAGTCCTCTGCTAGGGTTTCTAGTCTGCTCCAACATTAGAGGCAGTGTTTAGGACTGATTTTACTGCTGTTCTCACCAGTTTCTGTTCATACACTTTAGACCTGTCAGGTGGCAAACTCCATCCTGACGAGTGACATTTTATTTATTTATTTGTTTTTATACCACACTATTCATAATCAGCACGGTTTACAATTGAACAACTTATTACATGGAACAGTTTACATTGAACATGTGAACAAGATATAATGCAATTAACAAATTTACATTAGCAGTAGCAAGTAAGAATGGTGAACTATTTACAGTATGACAGAATCTAGAGCATGATATTGACAGACTGGGCTTTAAGTTACGTGGTCAAAAGCAAGATGGAATAGGTGTGTTTTGATTGCTTTGTGAAAGGTGGCCAGATCTGAAATGAGACAAATAGGAACAGGTAGGGAGTTCCAGAGTAGAGGGGTGAAGAGGGAGAAGGCTCTGTTCTTGGCGAATTGGGAGCTTTTTCTAGCTATAGATGGGATGGCAAGAGCCATATTTGTTCTTCCTGCTCTGTTGTCAGGAGTCCAGTGTAAGAGATCTTCCAGGGAGGATGCGGAGAGGTGATGAAGAATTTTAAAAGTTATCAGGAGAGTTTTTGTATTTAAGTCGACTGCTTATTGGGAGCCAATGTAGATGCATTAGAAGAGGAGTTACATGTTCGTATCTAGAAGCTCCATAAGTGGTTCGTGCCGCAGTATCCTACTAGAGGACAGCAACCTTGGGCAGGAAGGACTGGGGTTTCTAGTCCCACAGGTGCTCCTTGTGGTCTTGGGCAAGCCACTTAACCCTCCATAGCCCATGTTCCCTGTAAAATAGTTATCTCCAAGTTATAATGCCCTGTTCAATGTAATTTCAGTTTGTTCAATGTAAACCACACTGATGCAGAATAGCGCGGTATATAAGAGAATGTAAATAAATAAATAAATAAATAAATGTCACTTGCAAAGGATGGAGAACATATCCAGGAAGACCATGTAGGATGATATTGGCGTAGTCAAAGAGCGGAGTTATAAGGGCTTGGAAGACAGAATGGAAGTCAGCAGGCTCCAATAAGGGTCGGAGATGACGGAGGGAACGTATTTTATGGTAGACAGCCTTCGTGATATTGCTTATATGGGACTCCAGATATCTAACCTCATGATTAGACTTCAGATCAGCATTCTTAACCTGTAGGGTTGTTGGGGGTATGAATGTTGAGACCTTTGTGATATTTGATATTTGATATGTGATATTTATTTTAACTCTGCTATTTAACCCTGTTAATAGCTTATTAGTTTCCTCTTCCCCGTTCAATCCAAGTTTATTTTCCTGTTACAATGTAAGCATTGATATCACTGTTCTGATGTAATGCAAATATTATGTTTTATGTAAACCGCACTGACTCTGAATAGCGCGGTATATAAGAATGGATAAATAAATAAATAAAAGGACTTCTGTCTTTTTATAGTTCACTTTCAGGTTGTGAGCAGCTAGCTCACATCATTTCCAGTTTGGTGAAAATTATAAAATGCTGGAGAATGTGCACCATGCCACTGCAGAGGCACCACTGAAGGAGAATGCTAAAGGGACATACCTCTTCATGGGGCTTTCGTGTGGCAAAAAGGTTTAGGTTACTTTCTTTATGTTTATTTAGTATTTTCCTACATTTCTTGATGAGGGAGACAGTTCAATTCCTGTGAATTCCAAGATAAATATGGCAAGTTAGCACCCATAACTTTTAGAAATATCAGACCAGCAACCCGACATTTGGTAAGACTCTACTCCTCTCTGTGTCCTTGGCTTGCAACCTTGGGGTCAGCTTTGACTCCTCCCTCTCCTTCTCCACACACATTCAACAGAGAGTTAAAACCTGTCATTTTTTTCTCTGTGACAACTGCAAAATTCATTCCTTCCTTTCTGAACACACTACTAAGACCCTTATCCGTTCTATAGTCACCTCCCATCTAGATTATTGCAACTCCTTATTGCTGGTCTTCCTCTGGATCATCTCTCCCCTCTTCATAGAAACATAGAAATATGACGACAGAAAAAGACCACATGGCCTATCTAGTCTGTCCTTCCATATCAATGACTACAACAGTCCCCTTTTTTCTTTTAGAGATCCTCTGTGTTTGTCCCATGCTTTTTTGAATTCAGATACTGTCCTCATCTCTACCACCTCCACTGGGAGACTATTCCACGGATCCACCACTCTTTCCATAAAGAAATATTTCCGCATATCACTCCTGAATCTATCCCCCTTCATCCTCATCCCATGTCCCCTCGTAGCAGAACTTGCTTTCAATTGAAAGAGGCTCTCTCCCTGAACATTTATGCCACGGAGGTATTTAAACATCTCAATCATATCACCTCTATCCCGCCTTTCCTCTAAGGTGTACATATTAAGATCCTTCAGTCTGTCCTCATATGCTTTATAATGAAGACCACTAACCATTTTAGTAGCCACCCTCTGTACTGACTCCATCCCGTTCACATCCTTTTGAAGGTGTGGTCTCCTGAATTGCACAATATACTCCAAATGAGGTTGCACCAAAGATTTATACAAAGGCACTATCACCTCCTTTTTTCTGCTAGCCATTCCTCTCCGTATGCACCCAATCATCCTTCTAGCTTTTGCTGTCGCCTTTTCTACCTGTTTAGCTACTTTAAGATTATCAGATCATCTATGCTTAAGTCACCCCTTTTCTCAAGTCACTTCATTGGCTCCTTATCAGTTTCCATATGCTATTCAGACTTATACTACTGACTTGCAAGTGCCTTCATTCAGATGCTCCTTACTACCTTTCCTCTCTTACCTCTTTCTATACCCCTCCTCGGGAATTTTGCTCTTCCAGCAGATCCAATCTATCTGTGCCTTTATCTTCCACTGTCAATTCTAGACTTCGATCTTTCTACCTTGCTGCTCCTTATACCTGGAACAAACTACCTGAATCAGTACATCAGGCTCCATCTTTGACCCCGTTCAAATCCAGGCTAAAAACTCATCTCTTTGAGACTTGTTTCAGATCCTGATCCCCTCAACCTCCTGTTCGCTTCCTATGTGTCTCCTTACCATTCCCCTAGACATATCCTCATCCTCAGTTGTTGTATTGTCTGTCTTGACTAGACTTTAAGCTCTGATGAGCAGGAACTATCTCTGACATATCTCTGTACAGCACTGCACATCCTATGTAACGCTACACAAATGATAAATAGTAGTAGTAATAGCATATGATAATATAGTAGCTCCAAGACATCTGTGACTAGTATGATTTTGAAACTTGTATTTGTTAATCATTGTTCAATTTGTAAGAAGATTCAACTTGTGAATTATTTGATGTTTTGGGACTTACTGAAACCCGGTTGTCCCAGACAGATGATTTCATAATCAATTATGTCTATCGAATTATGTCATACATAATACGATGCACAGTGGACTTAAAGGAGGGTGGGTTTCAATATTTGTTATGCTATGTCCAATATCAGGCTTCGGAACTTCTTTCAAATAGATTGATCTGCTGCTATTGCTTTGCAATATGATTGGTTAGTTTTTTTGCTTAGCTTACATACAGTACCTCTGCATAAGATTTTGCAGAATGTTCATTTTTAGATTGGTTTTTAACTTTGTCTTGCAGTTATGGTATGACCAGGTTAATGGGTAATTTTAATTTACATTTTGATAAAGTTGATGATGTTAACACAGAGCTTAACAATATTCTTATTGCTTTGGGGTTTTATCAAGATATTCGGAATGCCACACATATTAGGGGTATGTTTACTAAACAGTGCTAACGTCGCAGTGGCAACGTAATCATGCGATACATAATGTTAAAATCGCTCGATAACATTATGTATCACGCAATAACGTCTCTGGCGGCGTTAAGGCACACAGAGGGTGGAGTAAGTCTCCCCAGAGGGAGGAGAGAAGGGGTCAATGGGCGGGGAGTGAGTGGGGAGAGGCTCCAGGTATACTAACGCTGTGAAATGAAGGGCAGAACATTACCGTGCTTGAAAACCTGGCGTTAGTGGCACAATTGCAGGAAAGAGAAACCATTTAAGTCAGCAATGTACAGCAAAGGCAGGGAGACCAAGAAAAGTGATAGTAGTGCTACATGTGCAGCAACAGCATAGTGCCCAAGTACGAAAGGGCACTACGGTGAGGCTGCAAATGGGGTACAGGGGGCTGCAGGCGGGACATGCAGTGGGACTGCTGGGGAACAGGGTGGACTAGGCAGATGCCTAGGTGGCACATAGGAACGCAGAAACTGCAAATCAGCAAGCTAGCAACTGACCAAGGTCAAACATGCCCACGAGTGTGTATCCCACAGTGTCCCAGGGGATAGTACCCAGCAGGTACCCCAAAGGGCACATAACATTGACAGGTGGTGCCGGGGGGAAGCGCAGATGTCTATGTAGGCACCCCTACCCCAGATCCCACACCACAGGCACCGAACCGGCACACTGGATGACCTGGGACTGCGCACCACCAGCACCACCAGCATAAGGGCATGTCAGCATGGTGGGGGAGGGGTGCTGGTGGTGGAGGGGGCAGTGGCAGCTGCCCACAGCAGACCAAGGTCAAGCCCTGTTTAGGTGGGTGGCGTGCAGTGCAACAGACAAGGTCTGTCTGAAGAACAGTCATGGTATCCCCAGGAAATGACCTGCCTATGTGGCAACAGTTTGGTGCAGTACACACAGCCAGTGTGTTCAGGGGCAGAAGATCACAGGTTCAAGTCCCAGCTATGGCTTCTGCAGACCTTGTCCCTATATTTTACCCTACAGAACACATATACCATAAACATGTGCACTCCCTAGAGCCGAGGTTCCCAACTGCAGTCTTGGAGGCCCAACACCAGTCAGGTTTTCATGCTGTCCCTAGTAAATATGCATGAGATGCATTTGTATACACTGCCCACATTGAATGCAAATGTAACGCATGCATATACATTAGGGACAGCCTGATAACCTGAATAGTGGTTGGCCCCCCAGGACCGGAGTTGGGAACCTCTGCCCTAGAGCATCGGCCAACAGGGGCACAAACACCCACACCCACAGGCCCCACTATCCATATCCTCATGGAGAGTGAGGCTTTTGGGCCCTGCACGGAGCAGCAGCTACCACTACTACCACCTGCATACCTTAGCAATGCCGTCATAAACATGGAAACACACTCCATATATATCAAAAGGTTGCTATGATGAATGTCACATAACAGATCCTACATTAAACACAAATTGTTAACATAGATTCATCATAGCAACCTTTTTGATATATGTGGAGTCTGTTTCCTTTTTTGTTTCTGACAGTGTTTTACACCCCAGAGTGTGGCCCTAACAGTATTGAGTACCCTAGCAATACCTGCACTGTGCCCAGGACTGGTGTGGCGGCCAGGGCTGCCAACCACCTCTATCTTTTCACAATGCTGAAATAGGTGAGGACGTGTGTGTATGTCTATCCAGTTTTTTGTGGCTGCCTACATCTTACAGAGCCCACAATGCTTACACTGTTTCCAGTGTTAGCTTGCCAATGTGCATAATGAGGAGCAACCGACAGCAACTGATCCGCACCAAAACCTCCACCTCATCCCCCTTCCAGCAACATCAAGGAGTACCACAAGGATCCACACTATCAGCCATGCTTTTCAACATCTACCTCCGTCCACTCTGCTCAGTCATACGCTCTCAAAATGTCAACTTCCACATATATGCCGACGACATAATGCTCTACGCCCCAATTACAACAACGGACCCAACAAACGACCAGCTATCAACCTGCTTCACCGACGTATCCAACTGGCTACAAGAGAACAACTTATCCATTAACATAAAGAAGACCGAAGCCCTTATAGTGACAAAAGACCCAGACTTCAAACCACACACTCACCTCACCATGGGAACCACGCAAATTCAAGTACAACCACACATAAGATATCTTGGCATTATCATTGACCAAGCCCTAACTCTTAAGCAACAAATCAACAAGACCACAAGAACTGTATTCCACAAGGCGAAAACGGTACAATGCCTCCGACCCCTCCTCGAACCACAAGACTTCAGGACAGTAATGCAAGCTCTAACACTCCCTCATCTGGACTACTGCAACATAATCTACCATGGCCTACCTGCCACACAGACCAATCCCCTCCGAACTGCCCTAAACACCACGGCGAGAATAATTCACAATGCAAGGAAATGAGACCACATCACCCCAATACTGAGGGACCTTCATATTCTCCCCATCGAAGCAAGAATCAAGTACAAAACTCTTCTACTCACCCACAAAACCATCCACTAAACACAGGACACCCCACTCCGCACCCTACTGCCTCGCCCAACCCACAGCAGAACAACCAGACAATCCTCCAACAGCTCCGTTGCCATCCCCCACAAAAGAACCAAAGCAACTCAATGGACCTGCAACAGAGCCTTTGAACTCTATGCCCCATCCCTCTGGAACTCTCTACCAAGCCACATCAGGAACAACGGTGATCTCCCATCATTCAAAAAGCAGCTAAAAAACCATCCTATTCCACTAACATCACTGAATAGCACCCCCCCCCCCCCCTATTACTCTCCAAGATCTCCAAACCAGTAACTATGCTATCTTGTCAGTCTCTATGTTCACCCCAAAAATCATCAATGTTGAACCCCCGGTGATGGCCCCCCCCCACACATTTGATTCCCCCCCCCTAGTTATATGTCCCACCGCTTTGACCCAGTGAAAAGAGGGATATAAATACAGTTAAATAAATAAATAAGGTATTGTGGGTATGGCCCAGACAGGGCGGTCTGGGCAGGATGCATCTGCACAGGGCATAGGGCAATGGCTGGGATATTGTACTGGCCGACCACAGCATGTCATGCTGGGAGGTCAGTCTCACCCTGACTGTGCAGTGACCATGGCATGTCTAGGTTCCCACATAGTGCAATACAATATTTCTCTCAAGTGATATCTGTGTGGTCCCTTTTCTGGGGCCCAATCACTGAGATACTTACTTGGTGTTTGTGCTTACATCCCACATCTGGGTGCACATTGTTTGTCTAGGAACATGCACTATGTACTGGCTAGCAGACTGTCTGCTGTTGGCATCTGTATGGCTGCAACACCTTGCAGGGTGCAGCGGGTACAAACTGACTGTGCTCTCTGCTGGTGAATGCCAGATTGTGGTTGGGGCAGATGAGTTTTTCCAGGCCTACTGGCAGTGCCCTATGTGATAAGTACAGATCTGCATTGACTGCCCTGGAGCGTGCCCATTCCCCAGCAGGACTGGGGTTGCTGGTCCCCTCTACTACCTCCATTGCAGAGATATAGAGTGTGGTTTTGTTGGTGCGAGATCCTGTCCCCCACCCTGACCCAGAGAGGGCGGGTTGGGTGGTGCTACATAATCCGCATGTGGGTCCGAACACCACCCTTCATTTATAACAAGTGAGCATGGCAACCACACAGGATAAGCACTATTCTGGGTGCATCATAGTCCACAAGGGCTAGACATGACTGGGAAATACAGATGGACACAGGTGCATCCTAGGTGTGTCTGTAAGGACTACCTGTCACACACTGGCACTGATGGGAACCTGCAGCACAGCCTATCTCAGCCAAGCCAGGTGCTGCGGACCTGGTGCTGGGCGCCCCACCTCACCCTCAGGGTGAGCCCAGGAACCGCACAATGTCACAGTCTGTAGCTACTCTGTGCCAGTAACACACACGGTCAGTTCCCCCTACCAGGCTGAGGTGCTGTAGAGGTGCATACCCCATCTTGTGATCAGATATAGACTGCTGATCTGCATTTGCAGTGCATCATGGGTACAGGTGGGTTTACCCTATCCTGGTAACCACAGCAGACAGATTTTGCAGTGACCTGCAGTCTTTCTGTAGCCAGCCAGCACTGTGCTAGCAGCTATAGACGTGTAGCCCACTGGTTACTACAATGACTGCTGAGGCAGAGGTCATGAGTTCAATCCCACAGTGGTGTTATTTAATAAGCCTGTCTGAGGCATTTCCTTTTACTTCGTGTAACAGTCAGACACATCTCTACAATCTGTGCTGCCAGCAAAAACACCCTCACCTCAGTGCCCTAACCTAAGGTGCCTCATAAGGCACCCTATAGGGCACATTATACGGTGCCTTGGCAGACAGGGCACTTTATAATGTGCCTATGCCTTATGAGGCACCTTAGGTTACGGCACTGTGAGGGTGTTTTTGCTGGCAGCACAGATTTAAATTAAAAGGAAATGCCTCATTAACTAAGGCCACTGCAGGATCAAACTCATGACCTCTGCTTCTGCAGTCATTGTAGTAACCAGTGGGCTACATCTCTATAGCTTCAAACACAACGCTGGCATGAAGTTAAGGTTAACGCGCGTTAACGAGCCAAAGCACCCTCTATCGCGCGATACAGATTTATTGCTACCTTGCTGCCGGAACGCCCACTACCTTATATGGCATTCCTCACATTACCGCTGTAACTAGCGCTAGTAACTTTAGGACGGTTTAGTAAACATACCCCTTAGAGGGCACCTCAGTGATTTAATATATACCCTTTGGTCATCAAGGAATTTTCAGTGTTCAAATATTTTGAACTCTCCTGTGCCATGGTCTGATCATCACTTGATAAGATTTTCTCTGTCGTTTCTGCAATCATTGCCTAAGTTGAATTCTTATAGAATGGTTCATAGCAGATGTTTTGACATTGATGCATTTAAAACAAAGTCGTCTTCTACTTCCTTTTCTTTTGAGGAGTCATGGCATTGAATATCCGTGGTTAGGGGTGATCAGGCAGGGCTATGCGCTGTAATGGAGCATAGCCTGCCTACTTGAATATCGGGTACTAAAATCATTGCAAGTTGCCCAGAATACGATGGCTAAAATGATAACGACTGCACCTCTGTTTCAGCACATAACTCCTAGTTTAATGTTTAAAATGCTGTGTTTGCTATACAGGTTGCTGTTTGCAGAGATTGTTTGTATCTGTGTTATCCTGTTCAGATCTATATCCCAAGCTGGCCTCTTTGTTCCAGTCAACAAGGATTGTTGAGTCTTCATCCTGCTAGAGAGGTTAAGACACAGTTTCTGAGGTCACACATGTTTTCTTTTCTTGCTCCTTTTATGTGGAATAAGCTTCTTCCAGGAGATAAAATATTTGACTTTTTCTAAACATTTGGAGGCTTATCTATTTTCTGTTTCTTTTGGCATGCCTAGACGGACCTGATTTTTGACTATGGGGGTCATATCGAGTCACGAATAGCGGGGATGGTCTGCCATTGGGACGTCCATCCCCACTATTCGTGGCCTTTCCCGGTCCCATCCTCCTTCCTCGCACATTGTATGGGGAAGTTAGATGAGGGTGGGAAATGGGAGCATTGGAGGCGGCGTTAGGGCGGGCAGTGAGCGGTCACTGGCCCCAGATGTACAGGGCCAATTCTAATGTCGGCCCTGTACGTCTGGGGATGGCGACTTGAACGGGGAAGTTATTCCACCTCCAAGGACTTCCCCGATGTGGCAGGATCAGGGGCCCACGGTATGACAGTGGTGGGAGGGGGCAGAGAGCATTTTCCATAGCTCTACCTTGGCCCTGGGAGGTCAGATCGAGGGTTGGGCTGCGGGGAAAGGAATTTGGAGGCTGGCAACTGAGGATCACGTTTTTTAAATGGAGCTGCGGCACCATGGCAACTGACTGAGTTAGTCAGGGAAGGCCTGTACATGCATGCTGGATGGAATCGGGGTCCAGGTCTGCACTACAGACTTGTTCACGATTCTGATCCCGTGGGGCTAGACATGCCCCGCGGGATCAGAATTGTGACACCCTCTGTGCGTACAGTTCTAGCCAAACATGCAGAGGGCTTCTACGTCAGCACTGAAATCGGGCCCTATGTTTTATTTTATTCTGTTTGAAAATGTTGTATAATCTGTGAGTGTATTTTGTACACTGCCCAGATAGTACAATGGGTGGTTAATAAATGAAATTAAATCTTGATATTTCACAAAGGCAACATAGGCATTTATGCATCTTTATAAAATAAGCTCCCAGAAGTATCTACAATAGGCACAAATACTCATACTGATTTACTTTTGCTTTGAGGCAGGTGAAAATATGTACAAGGATAATTTTATAATAGGGTTGTCAGGTCATTGGCTATGGTCTGCCTGTGCCCTCCAGAACCAAAATCCCTGAACCACACTGGCATGGATTCCTGCTGCATAGGCCTCTGACCTAGTGACATCACTTGCCTGTGCCTGTGTATGTGAATGCTGAAAATTATTCTTAGCTCTTATCTGCATGCGGAGAACCATACTCCCAGGCCTTTCTCATCCTGAGAACTGCTTCTATGTCCTTGGAATATGCAACATTGTAAGGAACCAGCCTAAACCAGCATTGGAATACAGACCATCACCAGCTGAATTCCATCTCTCATCATGAAACACACTGTGCACGTGACTACCTCATGATAGCTACTTCTTGATTCACTCAGCCAGTCTAGTGAGACCTGATGAAGGTGCATGAGCTCTGCAATCAGCTCAGCATACAAAGTTAAACACTGTGCTTCTTCGCTTTTTACCACCATTACTTACCCCAAAGACACTGTGGGATCACCTAAGGCTAGTTCACCATTTTTGAGGGACAAACCAAAATCTGTCCAGGCACCCTGGCTGTTCTGTTATCTTTCTTATACCTTTGCAAGCTAGAAGAGCCTTATCTCAGGCTGCTTGCTGCTTACCCACACTGCGTTCACAGGACTTGAAACAGCATGTGGAATCAGGGCCGTACCGAGTGTAAATCGCACCCTGTGCGACTTGCACATCGGGCGCCCCCCACCAAGGTGGGAGAGAAGAGGCGCGCCCGATGTGCAAGTCGCCGGCATGCTAATCTGCTTAGCATGCCTACGAGAAGGCTTAAGGGGCACATTTTAGCTGTCTTCCGTTGCCTGCTGCCGCTGAGAGAAGAAAAAGTGGCGGTGGCAGGCAACGGCAGACAGCTAAAATGCACCCCTTAAGTCTTTGCGCCCTGTGCGGCCGCACAGCTCGCACAGGGCTAGGTATAGGCCTGTGTGGAATAAATCCTACCTCACCTATGGAACAGAGCTGTGCCTGGGACACCTGACCTGGAGTTGGCTGCCTGTCTAAAGCTATAAGGCATTAATTCCCTTTGGTTTGAGGTCAGTTAGAGACAGAAAGATTTACTTTTGTTCTCATAAGTGCAGGGCAGACTGCGCTAATTTTGGTAATTAGTTTTGTTAGAGAATGCATTAGTTGTTTGCATAAGAATTTGCTATCAGTTGCTGCTATGCAATTATTCTTACCTCATTCTTGTATGCCTTAGTGATAATCTGTGTTAGTGCTATTTTTCTACCATAATAAATTCAAATATATACAGAACTCATCTCACTGCTGTTGACTGCCAGTAAGTCATAAAAACTGAAAGGGTTTGGTGGAGACATAATAAGTGAGCTATACATATCGTATCTGTCCACCCTACAAGGTGCCTGTGTGGCAGGCCAAAAAGGCACCTATTTCAAGCCTATTTTATAAAGACATATAGTACCTGCCTTGGGTGACTCTCTTCATAAAGCCTAATAAACCAATAAATACAGACACATATGCACCTCTATAAAATAATAGCACGGCTAAAACGAAGCTGCAGACATTTACACCTGCTCAGGAGCAAGTCTAAATGTTTGTGTCTAAAGCATGAGTTTAAGCATATGATTTATAAAATGCACTTGTACATCAGGACTCCTTCCACTCTCCACTCAAACTCTTCCCTGAACACACCTAGAACCAGACCGCAAAAATATCTACACATTCTTATTGTGTATATTTTGTCTGGGGTAACTTTATAAGAGGTTTTTTTATGCAACTATAGCAGCATATTCCCATTAAAAAAGTTTTACAAATTGACTCTGGACCATACCTACTTTTCTTTATAAAGTAGGGGCATAATTCATAAGATACATGTGGCAAACCTAGGTGCAAGCACTTATGCCCGCCCTAGACTTGGTGGAAATGCCCACACCTGGATTTATAAAGAAGGCTTGTAAGTTATAGTATTTTAAACATTATATATGTAAATTTAGACTCCGCCTATGCTCCTTCCAAGCTCTGCACTTGTGGCTACCCACTCCAAAAGTATGCACCATCAGCCTGATGTACATGCATAAAGAATAGTGATAACCTTTATACAGCTCATTATAGAATTACCGCCTTAGTTCTGTGAATTCAGAAGCACCCATATAGGTCAATATTCAAAATAAGTCATGCTCTTGCCACCGGGTATTCAACTTATAAGGTGCTTCTTGATAGAATTTTTAAAATTATATGCAGAGTATTGGGCCATTTAAATTGCTAAATAGCCTGAGACTCTTCATATAATTATGGGCTGGGTTAGAGGTGGAGGCAGAGACAGACATAAGAATGAACTGGAGAGCAGCGATATTCAGCCACTATCTGGATAAATTATCCATTTAGTCTAGACCCACTGAATCTAAGTGCTGGCACCAGTGCTTAACAATTGAAAATCTGGCCTATAATAGTTTGGAAAAGGCTGTGCGAGCACAAAGAAAGAACTTTTGAAAACAAGGGACTCATTGGCCCAGAGAGGTATTCAAGTGGCGGTGTGGTACCCGGCGCATCTCACCATAGTGGTGAAGGTGGTGTGCAAATTCCTTCAAATGTCTGTGGCTTTGGAGTTTGACACAGATGCAGATCACCTGCTGGGCCACCACAGTCCAAGACTGACCACACAAGAGGAATGAGTCGTCCAGCTGGAACAGCCCTCAGTGGGTAGAGAGGGCGGGAACAAGAACAGCGAGAGCCCTCCGCAAAGCCTGGCGGCTCAGATGGTGCTAGAATTATCAAGAGCAGCAGCTATGGAGGAGACCATCTACCAACAACTCTGCCATCTTGAGGATCCGATAACAATTGAAGGGATATCAGGCTCCATTCGAGCACTAGTAGACTATTGCCTAGTAGCAGGACAAGTAGAGGACCTTTGAACAGTTTGCTACATATTGTGGGGGGAATTGCTGGAGGAGAAAGTCTGAAGTGAGGCACCTCAGAATTATCCTGGACTAGCAATTAAATTTACAACCGCACATCAAGAAAAGCATATTGACAGTGTACCACAAAATGAAAATACTCAGACATCTTCGCCCACTGCTTGATAAAAGTGACTTCCAGATGGTATGTCAAGCCATCACCACACCTCATCTCAACTACTTCAACATAATCTATCACAAATTATTAAAATGTGCACTACAAGCATTACTAATGGCCCAGAACACCGCAGCTTGAATCTTCTTCGGGGCCTCATGACAAGATCATATAACTCCATGTTAAAGCAGTTGCACTGGCTACCAATGGTGTCCTGAATAAAATACAAAGTTAAACTAACCATATTCAAAACCATGAACAACTTACCTGCAAACCATTTTCAAACTTTAATTCAAACAATCGAACAAGAAAACTAAATATCCACAACACCCTCATTGTACCAATCCGAAAAAAAATAAGTACTCAGTCCACCTGCAATCGAGCCTTCTTACTGTATGTGCCATCTGTAACGTGCTCCCACCTGACCTATGAACTCTAAGCATATTATTTAACTTTTGAAAGCACCTCAAGACTCACCTCTTTCTGGAACATTTTGGGTCTAACAGCTAACATAACATGAAAATCACTACTCAGAACCAGGGACTCACCTTCCCAGTCCATGCAACCATGCACAAGCCCTCCATAGTAATGATTCAATCACATTTACCCCAACAGTAACCCTCAACCGTGTCAGATTCAATACTCTAAGTTCATTGTAAAGTGAATTGACAGTTGTTATGTTATTCAAAACCTAATATAAGCACTGCACCTAATCATTTTAATATGATAAAGCAAATCCCATACCCACCGCAAAATATAATCACTTATTAGCTTATTGTATTCAAGTTCAGTTATTGTTGCACATCACACCTGAGTTCCATGTATAAATAAGTTGAGTTAAGTTACTATTATATGTCAAATTCAGTTCCATGTACACTGTAGAAAGGAACTTGAGGTAGGGAACCAGGGCCCTCTGAAAGGGTTAACAATATAAAGAATGAGAACAGCCTGAAACCTGGAAGAATATGTGTGAGAGAAGCCAAGGTCATATTTTGCAGAAGCAGCTTGACATGTGGAGCATGATTCTAGAAGTGGGCCATCTGCGCCATCCGGATGTTCCCACTGAAGACGGGGCTGTTAGGACCCGATTCTGGTCCATGGGAACAAAATGTTCCAGTGGAAACCAGAATCGGGCCCGAGGATGGCCCAACGTGCCCCTCCGTCCTGCGGGGACATCCTCCCTGCAGGTGTCCCAGACTACTGTGGCTTCAGACCCAAAAGGTCCCACTACTTAACCCATGGCTGGCCTCCCATGGCCTAGATTGGGTGGCGGGGACCCTCCCCACACCTGGCCCCAGCCCTGGTGGTGACTGCTGTGCCACAATTCGCTGAAAAAACTGCTTATACCATATCTGGAGTGGTATAAGCAGTACGACCCAGCAGGCCCAGCAGCACGTACAGGGCTGTGACCTGAATCGGTCATGTTCATCCTGCTGGGTAGCCCGCCCCCTCCCACCCTCCGCCGGCTTTTCCTGTCCTGAAGCACAGGACGTATAGGGGGAGCTGGAGGGGGAAAAGGGTTTAGGCAGATTGCAGGGCTGCACGTCCCAGTGGGATGTATGGTCCCGCAACCTGGGTTATAGAATGAGGGCCATAGTGAGGGCCTGGGTTATAGAATGAGGGCCATAGTGATCTGTAACATATAGATAAACAAAAAGGCAAAGCAAGAAGCATGATGTAGGATGATAAGATGAAATTGTATAATGTGACAGGTTTTTCATAATAAAAAGAAATGCTGCAGGCAGTCAGGGGAAGGATTACAGGTGACTGCTCAGGTTTGCAGGTCAATGAATTGTTCTGCTGAAGCTTCAGTAGTACTCTTACTGTTAAGACAAGACTCTGTCTGTGTGTGTGTTTTCTTACTTGCACTGAGTCCAGGGAATTGGAGTCAAAGAGCCGAGATTGGATTTTGCTGCTTGTTGCCCCCCAGTCAACATTAGAGCATGAAAACATACACCACTTTCGCTTTCAGATAAAGTGGTATAAAAGAGTTGTTAAATAAATAAATAAAATAAATCTTTGAGAGGAGATTAAATTACTCTTATATTGCAAGATAGCCTTCTTCCAAAGAGCTTTATCCTCTTCATTATTAGATGATATCCATTTCCTTTCCAATTTATGACAGCACATTTTCTCATTTGCCAACTTGGGGGAATACCAAGGTATAGTTAATTTCCTAGTAACTGTCCTAGTTCTAATAAGTGCTATTTTATTTAAGGTAGCATCTAAAAGACCACTCCATAGTACTACTACTTCAGACAAATCCATTTCTTTTGAATACTCATTTGTTTTGTCATCACAGACCAAAATAATTGTGGTTGTATTTTGGGTCTGACCTTCATTCTTGCTCTTTCTAAGATCAAAAATTGTGACTGCTTCTTGGAGCTGCTGGTTCATGAACCAACAAGAAGGGAAGATAATTTGGACTTAGTCCTTAATGGAACACAGGATCTGGTGCAAGAGATAAGGGTGTTGGGGACACTTGGCAATAATGATCACATTTGATTTAATAAATGGAAGGAGAATGGCAAGGAAATCCACAGCACTACCTTTTAACTTTCAAAAAGGAGACTATGATGAAATGAGGAAAACAGTTAAGAAAAAACTAAAAGGAGCAGCTACAAAGGTTAAAGATTTACATCAAGCATGGGTGTTGATTAAAAATACTATCTTGGAAGCCCAAACCATGGTTATTGGTTATGGCTACTCTTTATTTAATATACCACAATACTGTGAACAAACCATGCAGTTTACAATTTAAAAATTCATAAAATAAGAGAAAAGGACTCCAATTTTAAGCGAAAGGAAAAATGAGATTTGAAGAAAACAGAGATAATCACAGACATAGGAAAGGGTTTGAGGGGCAAGGAGAAGGGAGGGGAAAGATGATGCTACCAGTACTGCTGTAAGCCACAGTCCTCGATGTGGAGGGGGATTGAAGTCAAAAACAGATTTAAAAAGGTGCGTTTTGAGAGTCTTCTTTAAATTTTTAAAACAGTGTTCCATATGGATAGAAGCCAGAAGGCAGTTTTGAAGAACAGGAGCTCTGGCAAAGAAGGCAGATTTTCAAGTATTTTCATACTTAACAGCCAAAGGAGAAGGAAAGTTTAATCTTTGGCCATTGTGGGAGAGTAGTGCCCTGGCAGGGCCATGTAAGGTTATCAGTGCAGCTGGGGCAACTTCGTGTAATGTTTTGTGGACCAGAGTCAAAGCTTTAAACTGGGTAAGTAACTTAATGGGTAACCAGTGGTATAGAATGAGAAACAGCGTAACATGATTGAGCTTTCGGGTGCAATGAAGAGTGTGAATAGCCAAATTCTGGATAATCTGCAACTGCTTCAGTTGGTACTTGGAAGCCTCAAGTAGGCAATATGGCAGTAGTCCAGCCACGATAGAACCATAAGTACCAAAGCTGTAGTCTGTGTGTTTTTGTTAAGGAAGGGCTGAGTGGCCCGAAATCTACACAGTGCCAAAAAAGAGGCTTTAGGAACCTTGACTAATCGGGGGGAGGGGGGGGGGGGAGAAAGACAGTTCAGTGTCAAGGGTGATACCTAAGTATTTCAGGTTGGAGTACAGCTGCAAAGGTGTACCAGTAAGCACAGGGGTTAAGGAGGGACTTACGTGTGATCCAGTAAACCAGATGGCTGAAGATTTTAAAGTGTTAAGTTTTAAAGAGTTGTTATATAAACATGTGGAAACCTGGGCTAAGCAAGTATTGGCAGGAGCAAGATTGGGAGAGGTGCCCTCGGTAGAGTGTAAAAGGAGAATATAATCTGCATATACATAACTGGAAATACCTTGACTTTGGATTAATATAAGCAGAGGACTAAGAAAAATGTTGAAGAGAAATAGTGACAATGTGGAACCCTGCGGAATGCCATAAAGTAATTTGCGTGAGGTTGATAAGTTATTGCCCACGTTCCCCCGGAAAATTCTATCTCATAAGAATGTGGTAAACCAGGTGAGGACATTCCCATGTATTTCAGTGTTGTAACGACACACCAGCAATAGGTCATGATCTATAAGATCAAAGGCTGTAGACAGATCTAATGAAACAGCAATCACGAAATTACCCTGAAAGATGGCCTTATATATCTCATTAAGAACTGTGGTATTATTGGTCTCTGTACTGTGATATGGTCTGAAACTCAACTGATGAGGGTGCAGGGAATGGGTATTTTCGATATGGTTTAACAGTTGTTTAAAAACAGCTCTTTTGGTCAGTATTCCATGTATTTAAGAAAAGTGGAAGGAAGGACAAAAAACTGCCAGCATGGTTTAAAAGTGAGATCAGAGAGACTGTTGTTGCCAAAAAAAAAACATCTTTGGATGGAAAAAGGAGCCAAATGATGAAAACTGGAAACAAAATAAGCACTGCCAAGTTAGCTGCAAGGCATTGATAAGGCAAGCAAAGGTAAAAGTTCTTGATGTCCATGAAGTTAAAGGCGAAACCTCTGACATTCTTTCCAAGTGCTTTCTTGATGCAGTTGAATCCAATAGGTTAAGATCCAAAGTTTTGGCACTGTGTACTGACAATACCAATTGCAATTTTGCTGGGGCCACTAGGAGGGGTAGTAACAATGTTTTTTACAAGCTGCAAAAAGATTTAGGAAGTAATTTAATTGATGCAAACTGTGCAGCTCACATTGCTCACAATTGTATCAGCACTGCTGCTGAATTCCTGCCATTTGACATTGAAGTTATTGTTTGCAAGATATTCAGACATTTTACATTTATACAGAGAACTGAAGAACTTAAAAAGATGTGTGACTGATGAGAGTATCAAAAGCTCCTCGGATACAGTAACACTAGGTGGCTGGCTTTACTACCAGCCATAAAGAGATTAATTAGAATGTTCCAACCAGTGAAATCATATTTTCTGAGCCAGAAAAAATGGTCAGTTATCATCAAAAACATTTTTGAGAATGAATCAGCAGAGGTTTGGCTGTACTTTCTGCACAGTCAGGCAGTGATTTTCCAAAATGCGACTTTAAAAATTGAGTCTCAAAAATCTCAATGATAGAGGTAGGTTGGATCAGTGACCTTAGAAACAATCTACAGTAGTAACTAGGAAGAATGAAGTGTTTTTGTCTTTGACAATCAGAAAGAAGATAAAAGATCTTGAAGAAGAGGGCAGCATTGATGAAGCAGATTTCAAGCAATCTGTGTCATCGTTCTACAATATTTGCATTGATACTCGGACCACTCACTTTCCAGGATTGGGAAACAACAGTGGACTCTCCTTCAAAAACAACCAGTGGTGTCAGCTAGATTTGTCTTTAGAATACATTTTGTCTACAAGACCCGGCCTAGAGTCAGTAATAAATGATACTGAACTGTTTGATGAGTTCTCTTATCTTAAGTCGTTTGCTTCTGAAGAAAAAGTTCAAGAAAAAAACAAACACCATGGTTGATGAAAAATGGAAGGTTTTTGGACACCTCAAAAATAATGATGTACTATATGTGATAAGGAAGCTTATCATAGCTCAGGAAGGAGCTATAGAAAAGGTGAAGTGACTCTGAACAAGCAACCTGTCAGTTCTGGTAGAAATAAGAAAACAGAATTTTCCCATAAAAGACTACCAGTCCCAGAATGCACCAGGTTTCCAACAGCCATTAGAGGAGCTGAAGTGGGGAAACGTGTGTTCAATCAGGAGGGCTATGAGGTAATCCCTAAGCACTCATCTCAAAGGGCAGGGCCTGATTCAGCACAGCTGCGCTGTGTTAGGGAGGAGCACTCATCTAAGCAGAATAAGAGTAGAGTTTTTTCTACAGATGACCATCTTCTTCATGATCACCTTGGATATCCAGAGAATTGTCCTCAGTATCCTGAGAATCAGCTTGAGTTTGATCATCAGTTTCATCTGAAGGATCATCAGAAGCAGAAGCCAAACCGGACGGACAGAGAGGGAAAGAGACCCTTTGGAAGAAGGAAGAGAAAAGCCTTTGAGAGGTCTAGAAGAGTCCAAAGCAGTACGTATACTGGGAGGTATTCCAAGGGCCAGCATACACCATTGGACTGGGGAAAGCCAGAGGAATGGTGCTGCAGAGCTAGGAATCACCAGAGGCTACCTGTGAGGGAGACGGCTGCACGTGGAAGGGACCCTAAGACCTGTGCCAGAAGGTATGTGAAGAGAGATCCAGTGCCCAGGGGTCTGGATTGGAAGGCTGGACATAAGAACTGGACTACATACTGGCCAGGCTATATAGAGAGGAACTCTAGCAGCAATGGAAGCTCAGGTATGAACACTGATCTATGCCCTAGCTATAACCTTGAAAGACAGCAGGGAAACAGTATTCTCCTGAAAATGCTCCATTGAGAGATTCATCTGTGCCAATCCATGATATTGAACCCATGCTTGTTGAACAAGGGGGAATAATAGCAGATGAGGATCCTGTTTATATGGACTGCTCTCTATCTAAACTCCGTTGGTAACTTTCTGTTATAAAGTACAGCAACCATCACAAAGAAATACAAATTTGTTCTTTAATCTACTCAGAAAAGCTCCTGAAGCAGGATTTGACCCACACAGTGGAAGGCAAGCCAGCTAAGGGGTTTCAGCTGGTAACTGCTAGCAATTAAGCCTTACCTAATTGCTTGTGAGCTAGGAGAGAATCACTTCTGTATCTATTCTGTCATCATCTTTTAGGCCCTAACCCTACACCTCCTCCCCCCATCTCACAAATCACTCACACAGCCTCTGACATTCCAACAACATAGCCATAACAGAACACGAACTAGACGCTCTGCACACCCAAATTTATGACCCAATTTAACTGTAAATTTCCAGATGTAATTTATCTTTCTGTATATAGCTTGTATATAGTTTACCATGTTGTCTCCAAGTTACTGACCCTGTTATAATGTAAGCAAAAGACACTGTTATAATGTAAGCAAAGGACTGTTCTAATGCGAAATTTGTTATCTGTAAACCGCGCTGATACCAAAGAGCGCGGTATATAAAAACTGTAAAATAAATAAATAAATAAATAAATAAAATATGTGGGAAGTAATCAGAAGTTAACATGAAAAGAACAGTTTGTTTCTTGCTTTGTGGCTTTTCATTTGTTGTTTTCCTGATTTTGACTTTGTTTTTCCAAGTTAACACTGAAAGCAAGTAACCTAATTTATGTGCTACCAAGCATATCTGTGTTGGGAGAAATAACCCCATAAATAAATATCTTATTGGCTTTACCCAAGAGCACAACTAAATTATTGTCAGCAGCTGTGTCTGGTGTGAATGAACTACATTGCCCACAATACCTTGCAAATCATATAGAAATATGCACTTGCCAAGAGTGTGAAGATTCTCACCCAGGCAGCCGTCTGACATATATCAAAATGTATGCAAACTGGTTGAATTTTTTATATGTTTGCTGGGTTCCAATGCTCCAACTGAAAGGTGCTTTTCAATTATGAACAAAGTGTGGTCTACAGAAAAAAACCCAATTGCATGTAGAGATTCTCAAATGTCTAATTATATGTAAAGTACAATTTTGAATTGAGTTTCCCAGAATTTTTTGATTATCTTTGTGGAAATGTTGCTATTTTGAAGAAAATTCACTCTGTAGAGAAGTACAACAAGTAGGCCTGATTGGCACATCTGTAAGTAAAGTTATAAACCTAGCCTACGGATTAAAATTTCAGGTTAAGATTAAAATTGTAATTATAAACATATTTTTTATTTTCCTTAACTATGACCCCCCCCCCACCATTTGAACTTAGAAAAGATGGTCAGGTTGGAGAAGAGAGAGAATGTGAGGGAGTAGAGGTGATGGAGGAGAGGGGGGTGTGAATTTTAGGTTTACTTTTGATATAGACCCAGCATGCTGGATTATCAGCTGCCAGACACAAGAGGGCAGGGATTAATATGCAGTGGGGGCAGATGGGCAGGCCATGGCCATCCTCTTGCCCCTCTGGTTTGCACAGAGAAGGACCATGCTTTTTCCTTTTTCTCCTGCCTGTCATCCCTGCCCTAGGGATCACGCTGCTTACCTGTTGTCTGGTTAGGGATGCTGGTGCATGGTTTTACTGCTTCAGAGACGGTAACTTCTTGCTTCAGGTCATTATTTATGGCCAGGGGGGAGGACAGTGCAGGACAACACATGGCCTACCCTGTAGCTGGACAGCAGCCCCCTAGGGGGCCGGGGCAGGGGTCAAGCAGGAACATGCAGTCCTTGCAAGCCTATGCTCAATTCTACAGCTAGGTAAGGCTGATAGGGCTGGCATCCACTCTCACTTTCAGTGCTATTTGCTGATGCTGATGCTGACTCCGACTCCCTCCCCCCCTCTGGTATGGCCACATGGTCTTGAGAACCTTCTCAGTTGTGGTGGAGGTTTGGGGGGAGGGAGTTGTCCAGACAGTGTGGTCTTCATCAAGGCTGTGAACAGGGTAAGAGGTGACTCACCACGGCCTGAGTGAAAAGATGCAATATGAACATCTCTGTGGTTTGTGGGAGAAATCAGGCAGGACTGGTGGAGGCACTGTAGGCATGGGTGACTGTACATAGGCTTGGGTCATTTAGTGTTGCAGATTTGCTACTATATATTGTGACACAGCAGACGGTACAGAGCCCATGGAGTTAGGGGAAAGTAAGGAACTTACCTCAGAATCAGCTGAGCAGCAGACAAACTCAGCACATGTAGAATTAGCTGAGCAGTAAACAAACTCAGCACAAGAAAAGCAAAAAGGCATTAGAGTAAAATGTCCTTGCACTAGTCCTGACGTAGCTAGAAGCAGGAAGGCTAATCAGGAGCACCTGTTCTCAGAAACCCATGCAGCATGCAAAGAGAACAAGGATAAAAGCTGCAGGGTAGAACCAGGGAAGGTCAGTAGGGGCAGCAACCTGGGAGGACTAAGCCAGCATCCAGTGAACACACGTCATGCTGGAGGAAACCCACTGAGGGAAGGAAGCAGTAGGTGTGGCAGCAGAGCAGGAAACAGCCAGCACTGTGCCCAGGACCCTGCTAGGATTCCTGGCAGTTGGAGAGCCCAGGAGAGAGCTGCCAGAAGCCCAGATATAAGAGACAGAACCACAGCTAAGAGGTGGGAACCTAGCTTTGCTAAAGAAAAGGCAAGAAGTTCTGTTTGGTTTGAAAGGCAAGGGCGTGGCACCAAAAGTAACTTTGATACTGAAAGTTACACAGTAATTCCACCAGCGTGGAGAAGAAGGGAAAGCCAGAAGGAAGCTTTTAATATACCAGGCATTCAGAGCCCTGGATTTAAAGAGCCTTTTCTAGAAAAGCTAGCCCATGACTCACAGGAGAGTTTTAAGGAAGACAGCAGCTGTGAAGAGTGTGACCCATATGCAATCATAAGTAACTCTGAGTTAATGCAGTGGGAGAACAGCAGCTATAACTCTGACCCGGTGCCCATGGGTTGTATAATTTGTTTATCTGACGATATTGTATCTTTATGTTGAACATGTGCAAAGCAGCCAGCTGATGGTGCCTAAAGGAAAGAAGATATTTTCTGTGCAACAGTTCTTTTGTTTCATATTGTTTGTTGTATCCCAGGAATATCACATCAGGGCAGGGAATAAAGCCCTAATATTATTTTTGCCTTACCACTTGACTACAAGACTCTTTTTGTATCAAAGGCAACTTAAATCTTAACACCCTAGGCAGCCACCTAATAGGGTTATACGAGGTAGCTATCAATCACTATCTCTCACAATATATATATATATGACCCATGAAATATTGCTTTCAAACTTGTGCCGGGTTTCCTTTTCTCGATCTCCTTCCCATCCATCTCAATAGGAATCCTCCTTTTAAAATGGGTCTAAATAATTTAACTGACCCCAGAGCTGTCCTATGGACTTATTCCGCAGAAAGCTTTCAAATCCAGTCTTGCTTTGAATGTTCATCTTACTGCATTCTGGGATAGGTTAATTTTAAAAAATTAAAATTCTCTATCAATGGTTTGGTGTGATGCTACCCTCCAGTGGCTGCATTGGTACATGGCAGTACTGTGGCTCATGACTGGAGGATCACAGGTCTGTGACCTGGCTGTGGATCCTGTATGTACAGGTCAGTTCACATCATTGCAAGGGACCTTTGTGTTTTATCAAGTGGGCCTGCTGGGGGTATATATGTATGGTACTGGTGGGCAACAGATTAATGGCAGAACTCCTGGGCCCATATGGAGAATAGTAACCCAGTTGGGACCAGGTGAGGGATTTGTTTAGAGGAAAAACTGATGACAGACAGTGATCATTTGGTGACTTAAAGCTTGGAAAGAGGCGAGATCTTGGGTTTAATTGTTGATTTAAGCAAAAAAAAAACCAGTTCTGTTTGCTTTAGAGGTTATAAATTCTACATAACCCCATTCCCCCACACCAAAATCAGATTCTGCCCTCCCGTTAGCAAAATAGCAAACAGACTTGCTAATTTACTGATTGATGTATATATGTCAATAGTTATCATGTAAATAGTTATGTGATTTACCACTCCTACAATGTTCTATGTAACTCATTTGTTTCAATGTAAACCGCCCCTGAACATTTCAAATAAATAAAAATTAACTTATGAAATGCCATACTGGGTCACACCAGGGTCCATCAAGCTTAGAATTATGTTTCCAACAGTGACCAATCCATGTTACAAGTACCTGGCCGGTTCCTGTCTGGGGGTAAGCAGTGGATTTCCCAGGTCCTCTTTAGTAATGGTTTATGGACCTTCCCAAACCTTTTTTTTAACCCAGATCCCCTAACAGCTATTAATTTATAGACCTCTACCATATCTCCCCTCAGTCTTCTCTTTTCCCAAGTTGAAGAGCCCTAACCATTTAAGCCTTTCCCCAAAGGGTATTCTTCCATTCCCTTTACCATTTTGGTGGCTCCTTACCTTTTCTAATTCTGCTATATCCTTTCTAAGCTCCGGCAACCAGACGGGTGACATTTAGGACCGGCACCAGGGCAGCGATATTTCCCCCAGTATAATAACAGCAGCTGCACATGGAACTCATGTAAGTCCCAGCATGCCTGTTCGGTCTGTGGAGCTAGCCACTCAGCTTCCACGTGTAGATCAACCAGAAAGGGAAAGCCTTTTAAGCCGCTGCCCCAATGACCCAGTGAAGGATATGGCTGCCTCGCTCATCAGGCTTGAGAGCTTACATCCATAGCCATGATCCTACCCTCACCAGGACTGGGCATGCATCATTATTGGATGGCTTTGCAGAAGGTTCCCTATTATACCCTCCACCCCTACTTCCTCGCACACCATATGCAACTCCTCTTCCTTCCTTCAGCACCTTCATGTGGTGCAGGAAGAAAAAAAAAATCATCAAGGAAAACATCTTGGGAAGGGTAGCAGGGCCCTACTGGGAACCCCCCCCCCCCCCCCTTCCCGGGTCTGGTGTTGTCAACATTTTGGGAATAGTGCCAAAGAAGGAGCCAGACAAATTCTATTTGATATACAACCTGTTCTGTCCTGCGGGTGAGTCGGTTGACCATATCGATCCTTCTTTGTGTTCTGTGAGATATGCGTCTATCGACAAGGCCATAGCAATCATTTGGAATTTGGGCCACAGGCAAAACTGGCTAAGGCAAAGATAGGGTTGACATTCCGACTGCTCTCAGTGCATCCAGAGTCGTTTTCATCTACTCGGTTTTTACCTTCGAGGGTGAGGACTACTATGACAAATGTATGTCCATGGGGTGTTCAATTCCTGTGCATATTTTGAGCAGTTCAGTTCATTCCTGTTTTGGCTAGTCGAAGAAATAGCCGGGCCTGGCTCAACTGTTCCTTTACCTTGATTTTCTGTTCATGGGGGCCGGATTCGAGGAATGCAAAAGGATCTTGGATTCCTGCAAGCCCATCGCACAGCGGTTTGGAGTATCTCTGGTGGCAGAAATGACTGTGGGACCTGCATGATACATTCCTCAAAATTGAGCTAGATATAAAAACCCAAGTGTCTAGACTGTCCAGGGATAAGTTGAAGAAATTAAAAACCACCATTGGGCAAATGAGAGGCTTGCGAAAAGTTAGATTAGAACAGAAAGCTAAATTAGAGCAGTTTCAGTGTCTGCTCAATTTATTATATTTCACCTGTAAAGTGATCCCGATGAGGCGGGTTTTCTGTTGCCAACTGGCTCTTGTGACAAGGGGGGGGGGGGGTCAAGCAAAGGCACCACCACATCAGGGTTGATAAGAGCATACGCGAAGACCTACAAGTCTGGGGAACATTTCCTGAGCCTTTTGGCAGGACTCCACCTGTTGAAATTGAGACCTGGAATTGTTCATGGATGCATCGGGGTGGGGGAGGGGCAGTTTGGGGATATACTTCTGGGGGAAATGGGGCTTGGAGTCTTGGCCGCACGAGTGGCACTCCTTCAGCGCTAACAATGATATCACACCCCTGGAGTTATTCCCCTTGATGGCAGCCCTGACTATCTGGTCCCTCAATTGGCTAACAGGGGGATTACATTCCATATTGATAATTTGGTGGTGGTCCAAGCAATACACGAGATCTATGCCAGGATCCTAGGGGTGGTGACATTGCTCCGGGAAACTGTTATGCTCTGCATTCTACATAATGTCACCTTTGCGCTAACGGGCATTTGAACTGCCTGAGCTATCGTTGCTGCACCTGAGCTGCTTAGAGCCAGGAGCGGGCAGGGAGTCCCCTCCCTGATAGCTGCTTAGCAACCAATCAGCTGTTCCTGCTGCCTTCAAGACACCAGCGCTAACGGGCATTTGAACTGCCTGAGCTATCGTTGCTGCACCTGAGCTGCTTCGAGCCGAGAGCGGGCAGGGAATCCCCTCCCCGATAGCTGCCTAGCAACCAATCAGCTGTTCCTGCTGCCTTCAAGACACCAGCGCTAACGGGTGTGCCCGCACCTGGCGGGCCCTGCCAAAGGGCCCTTTGGCGTGGGGTCCTTAGACACAGGACCTTAGCCGCATCCCTCACCATCCCATTGCCTGATCTCTTATGTGCTGCATAGCCTGTAGGTCACTACTTGGCCTGGTTTGTAATTATTTGTTGCTTGTATTATTTATTTTATTTATTTAACCAGTTTTGTATACCACCTTATCCTTCAATCAAAGTGGTTGACAAAACAACAAAGGACTTACATGTTGAGGGAATGGGAAGATCAAATACAATACATTACAATATAAATACAGTACAAACAGTAAATTATAATATTATCTCATAGTGAAGTTAGATATACAAGTTGATCAATTTAAGTTATTTGACCAAATGATTCTATGAATAAATAAGTCTTTAAAGATATGCGAAAGTCTTTGATGTCTTCCTGAGCTCTTAATTCTTCAGGAATAGAATTCCATACCTCTGGTGCCATGAAGGAAAATGCTCTTTTAGAGGTCATCTGTTTTGATCTATTGAAGTTTAAAGATGTACTAAGCTTATTGGAGTTATGAGATCATCAAGGTCTTAAGCTCTTACCTTTGGATATTATATGCTGTAGAATATCTGCTGAAAATTGGTGAAAGATTTTGAAAATAATCATTAGGTTTTTGTATTTTGCTCTTGCAATAATTGGAAGGAAATGTAACTGTTTAAGGACAGGAGTTATGTGATCAAATTTTGCAGAGCCAGTAATTATACGTGCAGTAGTGTTTTGAACTAATTGGAGAGGATGGATAGCGTTTTTAGAAAGACCTTGATACAAGACGTTTCCAAAATCAAGTAGGGGTGTTATGACAGCTTGACATACCGTGCGAAAGTGATTTGTATTTAATATTGATTTTAGTCTTCTTATAATCTTTAAGCGATGGTGTGCTTTAGCTGAAATTTTGTTTATATGAGATTTTAAGTTTAAATATTTATCTAAGGTTATACCTAAATATCTTACTACATCTTTAATTTTTATTTTTTTATTTAATAGGTTAATTTCACTTGGTAGTTTTAAGGACTGACAATTCGATATGAACAATGCTTCCGTTTTGTCAGAATTTATTTTTAAATTGTTGTTATTGAACCAATTATTCATATCATTCAAACAGCTATTAATTTTTGTTGTATCAAAGGTATTTTGATCAATTGAAGTATAAATCATAATGTCATCAGCGTATAAATGATAATCCATTTCATGATGTTTAATAATTTGACATATGGGTTGAATATAGATATTAAAGAGGATAGATGATAAAGCAGAACCTTGCGGAATACCTTGTACAATCGTACAAACTTACACTACATTGCTATCTCTCTATTGCTACCCCTCTATGTCTTGCATCTTGCCTTATGATGAGGCCTTCACGTAACCTGTCAAGCCTTATCTATATCCTCCCTAGCCCTGGCTCCTGTAAATCTATCTCTCACACTTTAAACTCCCCTCCACGTAGTATGCTCATCCACACTCATATCAACCCCATTTCTGCACTCCCTAGGCATTTCTCTCGTGTTTTAAAGTGGCCTTCACGTAACCTATCCAACCTTATTCACATTCCTCTCCTTTCACCTTCTATGCTCCCCTTCTCATGTGCCTTATGGAACCCTCACTCTGTCTCTAACAAACTTGTTTTTACTCACGACCTGTTTATCTCTCATGCCCTCCAACTCCTTGCCTTAACAGAGACCTGGCTTCTCCCTGATGACACTGCATCTATTGCCGCTCTCTGCCACAGCGGCTATCTGTTCTCCCACACTCCTCGCCCCACTGGCCGTGGCAGAGGTGTTGGGCTTCTACTTTCTCCCTTTTGTCACTTCCAACACCTCATCCTTCCTCAGTCTCACGCCTCTCTCTCTTTTGGGGCCCATTCCATCCGCCTATTCTCTCCTCTCCCCCTTCGGGTTGCTGTAATCTATCGGCCTCCTGACTTGTCTGTTTCCACTTTTCTTTCTGACTTTGACTCCTGGCTATCTATCTTTTTAGTCCCCTCCTCCCCTACTCTTATCCTCGGCGATTTTAACATTCATGTTGACAATTCCTCTGATCCCCATGCTCGTAAGCTCCTCTCCATTACCTCCTCATTCAATCTTCAACTTTGCTCTACCACCTCCTGTCACCAACTTGGTCACTGCCTTGACCTGATTTTCTTCTCTAATTGCTCACCCTCCAACTTCTACAACTCAGTCTTTCCCTTATCTGACCACCACCTCTTAAGTTTTCTTATTCATCATCCCCCATCTCAGCCTCGTCCTGTCTCCACTAATCTATTCAGAAACTTTCTTGCTATTGATCCCTTAGCCCTCTCCTCTATTTCTTCACCCCTTTCCTCCACTCTGTTATCCAAATCCGTTGATGAGGCTGTGACATCCTATAATATTGCACTCTCCTCTGCCCTGGATACTCTTCCTCCCCTTACCCCCACGCCCTGTAAGGTGTTCTTCTCCCCAGCCCTGGCTCACACCCACTGCCCGATATTTGCGTTCCTGTACCCGCTCTGCTGAGTGTCTTTGGCTTAAATCCCACTGCCGTGCTGACCTTCTTCACTTTAAATTAATGCTTTTCTCATTCCAATCAGCCATAGCACTTGCCAAACAAACCTACTTCACCCATCTGACTAACTCTCTCGCCTCTGATCCTCGTCGTCCCTTTAATACTCTCAATTCTCTCCTCAATGTGCCTCCACCGCTGATTCCTCCCTCTCTTCCTGCCCAAACACTAGCTGATTTCTTCCATGACAAAATCCATAAGATTACCCTCCAATTCCCCATTACCCCTTCTACCTCAACTTTCTCCTATCTCTCCCCACTAACTTCTGCTACCTTCTCCTCCTTCCCTGTGGTCTCTGATGATGAAACAACATTCCTTCTTTCTTCCTGCAAACCCACCACCTGCTCCTCCGACCCCATCCCCACCCGTCTCTTATGCCTCATCTCATCCTCTATTGTCCCTCCATTTCTCAAATCCTCAACCTATCCCTCTCCACTGCTACCTTCCCTACTGACTTCAAGCATGCCATAGTCACACCCCTCCTCAAGAAACCCTCACTCGATCCTATCTGTCCGTCTATCGATCCATCTCTCTCCTTCCCTTTATCTCTAAACTACTTGAGCATGCTGTCCACCTTCGCTGTCTCGATTTCCTTTCGTCTCATGCCCTTCTTGATCCTTTACAGTCCAGCTTCCGTCCCTTGCACTTCACTGAAATGGCTCTCACTAAAGTATCAAATGACTTGTTCCTAGCAAAATCCAAAGGTCTTTATTCTGTCCTCATCCTTCTTGATCTCTCTGCTGCTTTTGACACTGTTGACTACAACCTTCTTCTTATCACCCTGTCATCACTCAGCTTTAGAGGCTCTGTACTGTCTTGGTTCTCCTCTTATCTCTCTCATCGCTCTTCTAGTGTGTGTTCTGGTGGCTCCTCCTTCTCTGCCACCCCGCTCCCAGTTGGTGTTCCATAGGGTTCTGTCCTGGGACCGCTCCTCTTCTCTCTCTATACCCAATCTCTTGGTGCTCTTATCTCTTCCCATGGCTTTCATTACCATCTCTATGCTGATGACTCTCAAATCTACCTCTCTTCGCCTGATATCTCTCCAGCAATCCATGACAAGATCACTGTTTGCTTTTCAGACATTGCTACTTGGATGTCTCACCACCGCTTGAAATTAAATATGGCTAAGACTGAACTCCTTATCTTTCCCCCCAATGCCTCCCCTCCTCTACCCCCTTTCTCAGTCTCTGTGGATAACTCTTTAATCCTTCCTGTCTCTTCGGCCTGTAACCTGGGTGTTATCTTTGACTCATCTCTCTTTTTCTCCACTCATATCCAACTCGTAGCTAAGACTTGTCGTTTCTTCCTTTATAACATCAACAAAATTTGCCCCTTCCTTTCTGATGACACTACTAAAATTATTATCTACTCCTTAATCACCTCCCGTCTTGATTACTGCAATATACTCCTTGCTGGCCTTCCCGCGAACCATCTCTTTCCCCTTCAATTCATTCAACATTCTGCTGCTCGACTAATTTTCCATCAGCATCGCTTTTCCCATATCACTCCACTTTTCAAGTCCCTTCATTGGCTTCCCATACGCTTCCGGATCCAATTCAAACTCCTCCTCTTGAATGCATTCACTCTTCAGCCCCTCACTACCTATCATCTCTTATCTCTCCTTACATCCTCTCTCGCGTTCTTCGCTCTTCAAACAGCCTTCGTCTATCTATGCCCTCCACTCGTACTGCTAATTCTAGACTTCGCTCCTTTCACCTGGCTGCACCCTTTGCCTGGAACAATCTACCTCTGTTTGTGCGCAAAGTGCCCTCTCTGGACCTCTTCAAGTCCAGAGTGAAAACCCATCTCTTCTCTATTGCTTTCTGTTCTTGATTCTTGTTTTCGCTCTTCTTGTTATTGTATTCTTTGTCTTACTTGATTGTATTTGTATTTTGTGATCTTCTTGACTAGATTGTGAGCTCTGATGAGCAGGGACTGTCTCTTCTTCATATATGTACAGTGCTTCATACGTCTGAAGTGCTATATAAATGTTAAATAGATAGATAGTTTAAGGCAGAGCATATTACGGGATTCTACAATAACATTGCTGATGCCCTTTCTCATTGTTCCATGCCACCAGAATATCCATTCTAGCAGCAGTCTGGGTGTTTGGCCCACCAAAGTGCAGGAGCTATCGATAGGTTTCCTTGGCTGAACACACCAGCCAGAAATATTTTGGAAGCCTGGGAGCATTTCTATAAGCTCTGTAGCCTTAATGGGATCAGGGACAGTGACCAATGCATGATGGGATCCACTCCCAAGTGGATTCTATCATACAAGGGCAACAGGCATGATGAAATCTGTGGCACAGATGCACCTGGTGGCAGTCACTTTCTTCTTATGGACAATGGGGAAAAAGAGCCCTTCTGCTGATTTTGTCATTGCTAAAGGATGATGGTTGTGGCTGCTGACTGTTCACATGCTCCAGACCACAGGTGCCTGATGCTCGCGAGGTGTTAAGGAAGCTGCTCGCCATCATGGATGGCAGTCTACTAGGATACCTTTGAGACCCACCTTTTCAGATGCACCTTCTCCTTAGCATTCTCTGGTGCACTCAATTTGCCCTCATATTCCTGGTTCCATAGCATGATTGCCAATGCCCTTTCTCATTTTAAGATGGCAGCATTCCAGGCCAGTGCTCCTGGGGCAGATGCAGTCAAGACATCCATTCCAGAGGCGGTCTGGGCGTTGGACCCGCCAAAGTTTGGAGCCTCTTGATTGGTTTCCTTGCAGACCATACCAAGCCAACATACGTGAAGGCCCGGGATCACTTCCGGGACTTTTGTGTGCAGGATGGCATCAGGGAGGGGACTGCTTTAAGGCCAGCACCATTCCTCGCTACAGGGACAGGGGCAGGAGTAAATTCACAGTAAGAATGTGCTTAATGACCATCACTCCTTTTGCCAAAGCAATGGGAGAACGGAGTCCTTCGGCAGATTTTGTCATTGCAAGGATAATGAAGGAATGGTCAGCCGAGCATCACCACACACCTAACCTGTAGCTCTAAGATGGACCCCACGAAATGGGGGGCCAAATTATCATGGTCACCCCTGCCAGGAGACCGCATGTGTCCGGTGTGATATTTTGAGGATTGCAGATGATTATGTCCTATGGGAGGCGAGGAGTGTTGGTCGATGCAGGCAGAGCACCCCCGTCTCGCTTCTGGTTTGCCAGGGTGCAGAAGCCGGTCATCACAGAGGCAGACCTTGAGGTTGGCTATTATAGCATTCATTCCTTCCACATTGGGGTGGCTACCATGGCAGCTGGGCTTGACATGACAAGGGAACAAATCATGTCCATGGGTGGGTGGCATTCTGACCATTATAACTTGTACATTTGCCCAGAATTGACGATTGGGATTGACGATGTTGCTGTGACTAATCTGACCTTTCTTGTGTTCTCCTTTCAATGGTTTGCCCTAGGTGCAACTCTCCTGGAAATGTGGATATGAGATCATCCATTCCTCCACTTGGTGTAAAAGAGAACCAGGAACAAACCTCAGGGTTTTAATTTGGGCCTGAATCCTGCAGAGGTGTCGCTCATCGGGATGCGGGTATGGGGAATGATATGGGATATGCTGGTTCCATCCCTTATGCACAGAAGGAAGGTGGCCAGGAACCCTTGGGTTTTAGTGATGCATTTGGAGGGGGAAAAATTGGCCAATACCTGCAGTGTTGAATTAACTGGAAGATGCAGCTGGCCGACATTTTCTCTGGGACTCGGGTAGTATGGTCCCATATTGTACCAAGGAGGGTCTGAAAAGGCACAAAGGTCACACTGGACAGTGGAGAAAACAAGATGAAAGGCAAACGGATGGTTGGCTTGCTTCATGGAAGCAATCAAGGGGGGGGAGTTGCATTGTGCATGACTTCATTGATGTAAATTTCCATGGCCTGTGTCGCGCAGCAGGTGTACATCTGTTGGATATCAGCATGGACGTTTTCCTATGTGCGGCCCAGGACACGTTAGAAATGCTGTTGGCCACAGTCGAGTACTGGGTGAGGCCCCCCGACAAGCGAGGAGTCGCTGTCGGGGGGGGGGGGCTGTTAAGGGCCATCGGACTGAGTGCACGGCCATACAATTGAGTATAGGGGGAGTGGCCACAAGGAAATTGTCTTCCCTCTGACAGAGACGACGGATATGCAGCAGGATCTGCGGGTAATGTGCCTCTCCACGCTTTGACAGTGGGGGAAGGGAAGGAGACACCTCACTGCCATATATTAAGTATGCCGCAATCCCGACCTTTGTCGGACCACATCAGAAACAGAGAAGAAAGACGCTGCTATGACTGGGGGTATAGTGCACACTAACGGCATACTGCCCCACACAGCATATTATGGATAATGTGTATCAGTTATGACAGCAACGGTTAAGAAGTGTTTTTAGGTCAAGGGGCGGGCTTTGATGGCACCTCCCTTTGGCCAGTATGGGCTGTGCGTCTCGAGGATAAGTGTCAGAGGTTTAGGGCAATTTAATGATATATAGATGTTTGAGAATTGCACATTGTGAAATTTGGTTATATGTTTGCTTAAGGTTATGCTGTGGCCAACATTATCCAATAAACTCTAAATTTTTGTGGCAAAACTGGTTGTCTGTGCATTCTGTTAGCAGTGAGGGACGACTTAAGCAAGGAGACACGAGGCAGAGCAAAAAGGGGGGGAGAAGGGGTGGGGCAGTAGGGGAAGGGGGGAGGAGCAGGGAACATGGCCTAGGCCTGGATGCCACTTGCCCGGCTGTGTGTTATAATTATGTGCTAATATGCTATTTTAACGGCTGTTTGAGGTATGTCTGTGAGTGTTTTGTATATCTTTGCATTTATCTTGAGAGTGTACTGGTGTATGTGTTAAGTGGGATAGAGTGCAGGCTGTATGTTGGGTGTGTGTGGGTGGGAATGTGTGTGTGGGATTGAGGTAGAGTATGTCTATATCTCTTGTCACATAGGCGTTCTGTCCACCTCCCCTAGTTTCCTCAACCTTCCCTTCCCTCCCACTGCACACTCCCATTCCTTCCGAGCTTCAAAGGAAGGGAGTGTGCAAAGGAATGGGAGATTGAGGAAATGAGTGCAGAGAGAGCAGAGGAGAGTGCATGGCGTAGGGGGACAGAGAGAATGCCAATATGGCAAGACATTCACACACACATTGCCCCACACACCCATCACCCCCATCTCATCCCATCCTCCACACATACCTGCATTCTCAAGAGACCACTCACAGACATGCCTTATACAGCCCTAAAAAATGTACATTAGCACATCATTGTAAAACATTAATAAAAACAAAACTAAAAAGCATCCTATAATTCCATATAAGTAAAACTATATAACAATAGATCCCTATAATAAACTAGTATACTTTATAGAATTAAAATACTTAGTAAAATAAATAATCAAACCCAAAAATGCAGGGTACAATAATCAGGTAGACTCTAAAAAAGTTCAAAATAATAACATTTTGACATTTTGCATGTTTAGGGCATTTTGTATTCTTTTCATGTGATGCTACCCACCCCCAGGGCTCCACAGCCTCTGCCACTCTAACATGACACATTGTATCATGTCTCTTCCCACTGAGTCCCACACTGACACAGACATGCATGAGTTTCTGAATGAAGTGGAAATGCTAGTCATGCTATCAGGGGAATTATGTATGCAGCTGTCTAAAGTTATGTGCTTTTCATGTGTGGAAATCATGTGCATAGATGGGCATTTACCTGGGTAACTGAGGCAGTTGCTATTCTTAAAGTATGCATGTCGGGCCAATGGTGCATACTTTTACAGTAAGCATGTGCAATGGCGACTCTTCAGCAGAGCACACAAGTAGGCACGTAAGTTATAAAATACTGTAATTTGTGCGTGTTGTTTATAAATCGAGGCACAATCGAGGAAGTATTTACGCCATCAAAAGGGCTGGTGTAAGTGATCGCGCCTTCGATTAACACAGTGTATTTGGCCACTTACGCTAGTATTCTATAAATAAAAGTAGGTACCTCCCTTTTTTTTTATAAAATTGGCTTGATGTATGATTATTAGGGCACACGTTAACTAGGCGGAACTTTATAAAATTACCCTCTACAACTGTGCACTTTTCAACTTGTGGTTGTTTTGTTCTGCAAGCTGTTCTGGCCCTTCGTGAGACTGCAGGGGAGGATCAAGTTGTAATAGCAATGTTATATTAATACATCAAAAATTACTAAGTACTAAATGAAGCCCATAGAAAATGAAAGTAGCCAGTGTTTGTGCAGTATGCTTTCACTGAGGACAGAAAGAAAACAAATGGCTTTCTTTTCAGAGCAATGTTAATTATTTTAATTCATTCCAAGAAAACAATGCTGCTTATTTGATTGCCTTTAAGGCTATTCAGTGTTTCTGGGTATCAAAAAGTGACGTTTTAAACAAGACAAATCACTGTAATTTCATCATTCAGATAGTCACAATATCTGAAAGACAATGAGTGCATTAGGAATCAGTTTGTCTTTTATTCAGTATATGCAATTATCAAAATTTCAGGATGAGAGGGTTAATAGTGTTCCTCATATAAATGACAGCTGGTGGCATATTAGACGTTTTAAAATATTATGGAACTATCACATGGTTTATAAAAGAGGCAAAATAACCTCAACAGCGCCTCTTCAATAAATGAATCATGAGCTCTAAATCTATAACTTCAAATTATGTGATTTCTCTTTAGATTTGTGGATAAAAATTATTCTTTGATATCTGTTGTTTATTCCCTGTTTCTTTCGGTACTGCTGCTTCACTGTGTGCCTTTACAGATTGTACAGCACAGTAGACATTAACACCAGGGCTGTACCAAGCCATACATGTGCCCTGTGCGACTTGCAAACCTGGTGCCCCCCCCCCTCCCTTACTGACATCAGACTTTTGTCATTTGCTCCATCCCCCCCCCCCATGCCCAGCATAGCCCTTCTGCCCCATCCCCCCAAGTCCAGCATCTCTATATCTTACTCCACCTCCTCCTGTCCAGCCAGCTCCCCCCACGCTGCCTGCCCGGCCTGCCCTTGCCCCACCACCATTTTTCCTGTTCTCTTGGCAGTGGAGGTGGTGGCAGCGGACCTCCAATTAAAAAAATAGTGGTTCTTTCTGACTCCATGCTTGCATAGCTGGTCTGATCCCTCCCTCCTCTGACTTGCATCAGAGGAGGGAGGGACAAGTCCAGCCATGCAAGTGAAGGTTGCAAAGACCCATGTTGTTGTTTTTTTAAATTGGAGGTCCACTGCCACCACTGGAACAGGAAAAGAGGCGACAGGACAAGGCCAGGTCAGGCAGGCAGCGTGGGGGGAGCCAAGGCCGGCGGTCGGCAACTTTAAAAGCACCCCTATTTTTTTGCACCCTGTGTGGCTGTACTGCTTGCAGAGACCTAGGTAAGGTGCTGATCAATACCATAGTGATGCTTTTATTATTAACAAACAAGCAGGATATTTTTATTTATTTAGTTAGTATTTTTTATTCTGCCTTATCAGCAAATCAAAGCGGTTTACATAGAAGTATAGTCTCATCCCATTTAATTCTAAACGAGGAACGTGAAACTGAAAATTCAAGAACTGCTTATGGTACAGATCATAATTAAACAATTTGAGCAATTCAAGAACTAGTTTCACTACAGATTGCAATTAAATAATTTAAACAAATGTAATGAGTATTTACATGGAATTGAAGGCTGAGTGTCTGATATCAGAATCAGGTAACTTAAAAAGCAGAATCTCAACGGGAGGATTAATCAGTGAAAAAAGGCACATTTCTTCATAGATGGGATGAGACTAAACTTTGGAATATGAAATGGCCTTGTTACATAGTTATATTTGGTGTTCAGGTTTGCTAATATTAAAATCTTTGTGGTCTGAGGCATGAAAGACATTTAGAGGGTGAATGGGACATGGAAGGGAAAATGTGCAAAAATCCGTCAGTTTTAGAAGAGAGGATGTGCATGTTCTAAAATCCACCACCCCCTGCTGTCTTCCATGCATTTACAGATATACATGTTATGAAATCGCAGCACCTACACATGGAAATCCCTGGTAGACCGTAGTGGTGGCAAAGATGCACAGCCACATTCTCGAATGTTGAACAATGTTCATCCCTGCCAATGTGCGTGCATGTCTGTCATTTTTGCAATGCTGCACATGTAAATTCTATTTTGGCAGCAAAATGCATGTGCCCCACATGCGCATGGCACATCTTCCACTAAGGAACAGTGTAGAAAGGTTTCCAGCCCCTGTGCATCCCTGTGCCCAATAATACGCCACAGTAGGAAAGCACCAAAATGGCAGCAAGGCAACAGCCCAGCTTTTTCAGGGCAGAGAGCATGCTCCTTATCAGGGCTGCAGCACAGAGGCTCTGGGAAAGGATTTGCACGTCCCTGGCCAGGTAATCAAGCTTTTTTCATGTGTATACCATCATCTCACAAGGAGCCACCTAGCTGCATGCTGACACCCATTGTGTAGTCAGGGAAACATGGAAATTAGGCCTGGTCAAAACATTAGGCAAAACTAGGCAGTCACCTAGCAGCAGCTTCTGAGGACCAGCAAAAAGCAGCAGCTGTCAGAGCAAAACAAATTTCCTGACAGCCATAGATTCTACAAGAACCATCAGTCTAGTATTTAACCTGCAGGGACATGATACAAAGCAGGTGTCACCACTGAATAGCATGATGTCCAATGATGTACCCTACAGCATCATTGTGTGAGGGGTGTTGTCTCCATGTTCATGATTTTTTTATTTTAAATATCAAAATCTCAGGGGAGGGATAGAAGATGAAGGGTCACCAAGGGCACCCGATTCCCTTTCACCATTCCAGATTGAACTGCCATGATTAGTCTCACTGCCTGCCAAAGAGCAGCCCACCACAGCCACACATGCACGCACACACAGCTGCATGGGCCCATGCCATAGCATGAGCCCCAATCTGTCATATAAATAAGCAGGTCCACCAAAGAACAACAGCAGGCTGCCACGAAAGCAGGACAGGGCTGCCGTATAATGAGAGGACAAGGTATCTCAAATGATGTCACATGGAGGTGTGTAGAAATGTCATGACCCATGAACACAAGACAATGCATACATGCAAGCCTCTAGGCAGGCAGGGACCCTTTCCCCATACATGCCATATACAGATCACACTGATTGCGTAAGTATAGGTATGGTAATCACACAGAGTCCTTCCATAAGGGTCCAAACCATTTAGGACTTATATAGCACCCACCCACCAAGCAAAGTCATACAAGGTGCATAGTGGCGTGTCTCAACTGTTCAATGTATTTATGAATGACATTGCAGAAGGACTGAATGGAAAAGTCTGCCTTTTTGCAGAAGACACAAAAATTTGAAACAGAGTAGACATGAGGAAAGATCTAAAAACACTGGAAGAATGGTCTAATGCTTGGCAGTTACAATTTAATGTGAAGAAGTGCAGAGTCATGCACCGGGGATGCAGAAATCCAAAGGAAATGTATTCAGCAAGGGAGAGAGGTTGGTGTGCACAGACCAGGAGAGGGACCTCGGAGTACTAGTATCTAAGGATCTCAAGGTGACGAAATAATGTGACAAAGCGGAAGCCAAAGCCAGAAGTTGCATAAAGAGAGGAATAATGAGCAGAAAGGAGGAGGTATTAATACCCCTGTATAAGTCATTGGTGAGGCCTCACTTGGAGTATTCTGTACAGTTTTGGCAACCATATCTCACAAAGGACATAAAAAGGCTTGAAACGGTTCAGAGGAAGATGACCAAAATGATTCAGAGCCTGTGTCAGAAGATGTATGAGAAGAGACTTGAAGACCTAAATATGTGTACCCTAGAGGCGAGGAGGAACAAGGAGATATGATACAGACATTCAAATACTGAAAAGATATCAGTGAACAAACAAACCTTTTTCAAAGAAGAGGAAGCTATACAACTAGACAGCATACAATGAAGCTGCAAGGCAGTAAACTTACATAAGAACATAAGATATGCCATACTGGGTCAGACCAAGGTCCATCAAGCCCAGTATCCTGTTTCCAACAATGGCCAATCTAGGTCATGCGTACCTAGCAGTTTCCCCAAAAGACACAGGTACCACAATGCTTGTACTGGGTCAAACATTGATATCCTGGGTCCCTTCTTAATAATGGTTTATGGACCTTTCCTCCAGGAAAATGTCCAAACCTTTTTTAAACCCAGCTACACTAACAGCCTTTACTACACCCTCTGGTAACAAATTCCAGAGTTTGATTACACGTTGAGTGAAAAAATATTTTCTCTTATTAGTCTTAAATAGTTTACCCTGTAACTTCATTGCATGTCCCCTAGTCTTTCTATATTCAGATAACGTAAACAATCGATCTACATTTACCCGTTCCACTCCGTTCATTAATTTATAGACTTCTATCATATCTCCCCTCAGTCGTCTCTTTTCCAGGTTAAAGAGCCCTAACCTTTTTAGCCTTTTTTCATAGGAGTATCCTTCCATCCCCTTTACCATTTTGGTGGCTCTTCTCTGAACCTTTTCTAATAACTTAAAAGCAGAATTAGGAAATAATTTTTCACTGAAAGGGTGGTGGATGCTTGGAATGCCTTCCTGATGGAGGTGGTGGGGGTGAATACAGTGACACAATTCAAAATGGCATGAGACAGACACAGTGGATCCCTTAATAGGGATAATAGGATGAAAGCCAACTTAAATGTCTTTTAATAGAAGGACAAAAAATTGAAGTGGTCTACGTGGAGTATAATAATATTCTATGAAAAAATTACTCCATACAAACAATCATTTAAAAATAAGCTTATAAAAGACTGGTGATCCTCTAAAAATTATGCTCTTGCTTTAATCCAACTCATTACTAAACGATTCATTATTAAAAAGATCCACAGGGATAGTCTCAGACTTCAGTGGCGCTTAAAACCATTAATTTGGTGAATCAGCGCTATGATTGCATCAACGACTATTGTGGACCCCCCTGTGTTCCTCTGACTACTTTTTTATGTGAATATCACCAAGTATCCATCACCATGTTGTTGAGCTATCAACAGCTATAAAAACTGCTTATCTTTTGTTGAATTATTTTCCAAATGACAGACTTATCTTCTTCTGATCACTCTCACAAAACATCTCAACGCCTCCCTCGGCGCCTAATTAGCGTAAGATAGTAAATGACGGCAGATAAAGACCAGTATGGTCCATCTAGTCTGCTCAGTAAGAAGGCCGGAGTAAGATGGCAGGAGTAGGTGCCACTCTGTGCAGGCTTCCCCTCAGGCCACCCCTCCCCATGTCTTTGTTTAGGGGTGAACCCACCGCTCCATGCAGGACACCCCTATTTGTTGAGAAATTAGATGGTTCATTTTATTTTGTTACTATTTTATTAATTTATTTATTTAGACAGTTTTGTATACCGCCTTATCCTTCAATCAAAGCAGTCACAACACAATTGGGGGATACATTTAGCACGCGGGGATATGAGACACATACTTACAGGGAACATGGGCAATGGAGGGTTAAGTGGCTTGCCCAAGACCACAAGGAGCATCTGTGGGACTAGAAACCCCAGTCCTTCCGGCCCAAGGTTGCTGTCCTCTAGTGGGATTTGAACCCCTGACCTTCCGGCCTGAAGTACCTTACCCCAACCACTAGGCTACTCCTCCCTGTACTATAAATGGATCCATTGAGTCTGTCCCATGCCATTTTGAATTCTGTCACCGTATTTACCCCCACCACCTCCATCGGGAGGGCATTCCAAGCATCCACCACCCTCTCAGTGAAAAAGTATTTCCTGATATTGCCTTTCAATTTTCCACCTTGCAGCTTCATGTTATGCCCTCTCGTTTTACAGCTTCCCCGTCTTTGGAAGAGGTTTGTTTGTTCATTATTTCTCCTTAAATATTTAAAGGTCTGAATCATATCTCCCCTATTCCTCCTCTCCTCCAAAGTGTACATATTTAGGTCTTCAAGTCTCTTCTCAAAAGGCTTCTGACGCAGGCTCCAAATCATTTTGGTCGCCTTCCTTTGAACAGATTCTATTCTTTTTATATCCTTTGCAAGATACGGTCTCCAAAACTGAACACAGTATTCCAAGTGAGGCCTCACCAGTGACTTATACAGTGGTATTAGAATCTCTTTCTTTCTGCTGGTAATTCCTCTTCACAGTACAATATCACAGTATAAAATCACAGTACAATACAGTTATTGATGCAGTTGCACTACATATGACATAGCTATATTTATTTATTTATTTACCTGTATTTATAAATTGCCTTTTCCTTAAATCAAGGTTGTTTACATTGAACTCGACTATTTACATTGTAACATTGCAACAAAGTGGTTTACATTTAACTCAATAACTTGAATACATTATAACATTATGGAGAGGCTGGGGTTGCACATAATGAGGGAAATTTCACAAGTATTCATTAACAGTACGTTTTCATGACTTATTTACAATTTGTAAATCATATCCCTTTATGGACCCCAAGCATGCATCAACATTGTTGCCCTTGTGCTATCTCTTCCCATCTACAACTTGTGGGGAACATCAGAACATCATCACTCCTATCCCCCAGGTAATTATCACCTGGCTACAGATTCTCAGTTCAGGGTCTATGGGAAAACATAAAAATTGTCTAGGAAACCCATTTAAGGATGATCTATCATGTGCAGCTGGCTATAATCCATCATCATGCACAATAGAGCTAAGCAAAACCTGTTTTGCAACAGCAGCAATGGCAGTGGCATCTACATCACCATCCCCTCCACCACTACCACCGCCTCCACCACCTGCAGCTGAACGTAAGCACTTTGAAGGCTGGCATGGGAAAGAAGGAAGATTCCCAAAGTGGGAGACAGCTCTGATGAGGAGGGAGTGGAAGTGGAGTCTCTAGACTCTCACTACACCACTGAAGAGGAGACAGCACGGGCACCATCAGATCAGAGACCAGAGGCCCCCCAAAAAGACCCTAGTGGGCATCAACTGGACCTTGACTCAGAAAGAGTTCAGCCTGCTGCTGTAAACCCCCATGTAGAGGGGTAGGGAAACTTATGGAGGTGGAGGATGTTGAGGGGAGAGAGCGGGAGGGGAGGTAGAAGGTATTGGAAAGGCAGATGGGCAGGCTTAGGATCGGTTGGAGCTGCTGATGACACAGCCTGTCCATTCTGCTACTAATAATAATTGTATAGCACTACAAGGCGTATGCAGCACTGTACCTATTGATGTAAGACACAGACCCTGCTCATCAGAGCACACAATCAAATCAAGATGAAGCACATAGCAAAACTGGAGAATAGAGTATGGTAAGATTTACATAAATAGTGGACAAGAGAATGAGGAGCATCAGGATCCAAAAGCGACTTCAAAGAGGTGGGTTTTTAGCCTGGATTTGAATGGGGGTAGGGAAGGAGCCGGACGCACAGACTCAGTTTGTTCCAGGCTTATGGAGCAGCAAGATGGAATGAAAAAAGTCTGGAGTTGGCAGTGGCAGAGAAGGGCACAGGTAAAAGGGATCTGCCAGAGGAGCAGAGTTCCTGAGGAGGGGTATAGAGGGAGATAAGAGAGGATTCTTCCTCCTTGCTAGACCAGATGGATCCCCATGAGGTCACCAGGGAATTTGAGGATCCTGAAATCCTCCTGCTTCTGATGTCCTTCTGACTGGAGGTGTGGCAGGGCTTTGCTGTGGTCACAAGTTCTCCTGGACCTCATGGTGTTTATTTATTTATTATTTATTTAACTAGGTTTACAGTATATACTTCTTTTCCCCAGGTCAAAGCGATGTGCATAGAACACAGGTTACAGCAGTTGCAACAAACAGGAGTTAACTTATATACATGGAAACAATTAACTTATTTACATTGGACATAGACTTGAGTATTTAGGTAAGGGATGTGGAAATTGGAATCTTGCTGTCCATTGGGAGGGGGGGGAGGGGGGTAGACGGAGGGGTCAAAGTGTCCAATAAAGAGGTATGTTTTTAGGCATTTGCGGAAGTGGAAAGGCCATCAGTGCATATGATTAGGTCTGGGAGGGTGTTCCATATGAATGGTGCATACAGTTCAAAGGCTCTTATGCAGGCTTGTTTATTGTTCTTTTTTCTAGCATGAGGGATAACAAGCGTGTTGTTCACAGATTGTCTTGTAGTTCTGCTGGGCTGGAATTTTTGGAGTAAAGTATGAAGGTGAGAGGAGGAATGGGAGTGAATAACTTTGTGTGTCAGGAGGAGAGTTGTATTTGATGCAGCTGGTCAGTGGTAGCCAGTAAGCTGATTTAGAATGGGTGTGATATGATCATATTTTGAAGCTCTTTGTATAATGCATGCTGTTGTGTGGGGGGCTGTGCATAGTGGGAGAAGGGTTGATTGTGGTAAGCCTTGGTAGATGGAGTTACATTGGTTGAGGTGAGGGAGTATCATGGCCTGGAGGGTTGAGAGGACATCTTGTGGTTCAAGGAGGGGGCGCAAGCATTGTAAGCATTGTGATAGATTGCTCTGGTGATTTTGTCTGCTTGTGGTTTGAGGGAGAGAGTTTGATCTAGGGTGATGCCAAGATATTTTATTTGCGGTTGAACTACTTGGGGGGTGTTTAGAGTGAGGTGAGTTAGGGATGTGAAGTTGCTATCTTTCGGTATAAATAGGGCTTCTGTCTTTTTGCTCCAGTTGTTCAACCAAGTGGCACAGAACTATGTGCACCCTAGTCCTCCAGTTTATGTGTGTAATGCAGAAAAGGAGGGCACCTCCACTCTTCACAAACTTCCAGGCCTCCAACACAATGGAGTAGCTGCCTGTCATGGACATGCCACCACCTTTCCAAATTTTGGGAGCTGTGCCTCAATTGTGCAGCATGCAGAAGGCAGGCCTTGGCTATGGATAGAGGAGTTTCCCCCCAGATCAGTTGAAGCAATAGAAGCAGCTCTTGAGCAGGTCAGTGGTCCTCTCAGTGATGAATTGGATGAATCTGTGGGCCCTATTATACTGCTTCTTCACATCTATGTGGGATGTGATGATGGGGGTCGGGAGCCCCACGTCAGAGTCTAGTACCAGGGTATTTGTTGGGCTGGGTAGACCCTGAAACCATGTGCTCTGTTTGCCTATTGTTGCTATTACAATGTGGGTTAGAAAGACCCCCCAGGAACTGTGAGATGACTGACTAGCTGAGATCCACTGTGATGGCCAGAATGGACTAGAAACTGCCAATGTCTAGAAAGTTGAAGGGTATGGGAACCTTGATGTGGATGGCATGGGCTGGCCCATTTGTGTGGTGGAGTGGAGAAGCAGCTATATCTTCTGGCAGAGATGTGAAAGCAAAACCTGGTGAGGCACTCCTCATCTCTGAGGTCTAAGAATTTGGTCTTGGGCCTGTAGACTCTCTGATATGGATGCCGCCTGATTGCTCTCCTGTTTTGCCTGCAGGCTTCATGCAGCATGACCTGTATAAACCATCTCCCATGTCACCCATGGCTTCTGCCTCCCTCCACCACTAACCAGTGACTCCCTCCAACAACACCTACAGCATTGCACATGCACCTGCACATACATAACATTGGGGATACGCACAAACACACACATACAGGCAGCAGGGAACCACACAGCAGATGTAGCTGGAAACATTGAGACAAGCGCAGAGAGAAGGCACCAAGAAGCTAGAAACAGGAAGACTGACACACCAAGGGCCAGGGAGAAGAACAGTAGGAGCAAGTGATTGGCACAGCTGAGGGGAGAGAGAAGAAATTCAAGGAGTGATAATATACTGGATTTCTTAAAAGAGGATGGAAGATAGATTTGAGAGGGGAACAGAATAGAATGCAGGGAAACATATGGTAGCTCAGAAGACACCTGTGTGGATGCAGATTACAGGCCAAGGTATTGCAAGAACAGCTCCTCCAATCAACAATGCCACATGCAGTCTGAAAAGACAACAAAGTCTGGTGCTGATTTATGATTTATAGCAGGAGTAAATTGGCAAGTTTAAAAAATATGCCCTGCACATTGTCAGCCTATTTGAAATACATCATGGATGTGCAAACATTGGTGCACCCCAAGCAACTGCCCTAAAACATCCCCAAAACATCCCCAGAACACCTCTCAGAAAAATGTGCAGACTAACATTTCTGGCAGAAAAATGTGGATCTTACAGCCTTTCCAAAATTGATTTTTTTCACATGGATGTGGCTTGCATGTTTTTCTGCCACTGCATCCATGTTTAAAATGGGAATAGGGCTTCTAAAATAACCCTCTAAGAAGGTCATTCTGACATGCGAATAGCGGGGATGTGTGTCCGGGTTGGACGTGCTACCCCCCGTTATTTGCTGGCACCATATTCAGCATTGACTGTTTCCCACATACACAGAGCCGCTGTGCGGGGATCGCTGGACGGGGGATGGGAGAGGGCAGGACAGAGGCAGAGCGTAGGTGGGCCACAGCGCCCAGATGTACACGGCCTATTCCAGTTGGGCCCTGTACGACCGGTGGAGGCAAGATGGACATCTGGCTTATTCCACCTCAGAGGAGGTTCTTTCCTCAGAGGTGGAATAAGACCCAGGCGAGGCTGCAATCAGGCCAGGCTGCCCCACTGAAACACGGAGCACATGCAGGTGGGTTCCCACTGCCTGATCCTGGCTCTGGCAGACCCCGCCGAGGGACAGGCAGCAGTAAAAGGAGATATGTCTGCTGTCAGGCCTTGCTTGCTCCTGCTGGGTGTCCTGGTGCCATGGTGACAGGATGCCATGGCACCGGCACACCAGCAAGAGCACTGAGTGGTGGGGATGGGTTCAACTCACCACTCAGCATACCATGCACGCTGACCTGTCCAAGCTACCTGATTCTGTAGTTGTAGGTAAATATACCACCCACAGTTGCAGAATCAACTGTGCCCCACCCATACTTTGGAAATCCGGACGGCCCAGACGTGCACAGTATGGAATCAGCCTCCACATGCTTAAATTAAACAAATTTAACAAAACAGTAGAAGTCCTAAAAGTCTGGGCCTTTTTTGAGGACTTTCAATTTTATCCTGTCTCATTGGGTGCCAGCTAGCATGCAGGAAAGAGAGATAGGCTAGGTAGAGGGAAGAAACAGCTAGGAAAGCTTATCCTGATAGCCTCCAAAAAAGGGAGTTAGCAAGAAAGAAAACTTCATGAAAGAACTACAGCTGGGTGTAGGAGAGCAAAAGCAAAATCCCCCTCACTGCAGCAATGTAAGTGCTGAGGTAAGCACTAGCAGTAAACCTGAGATCCTAAGATTAAATCCCTGGTTATTGGATGAGGTTATTTCCTATCATAGCATGTGCAAAACTAGATTAACCTCTGCCAGGCTGGTGTCCCTTACAGTGTCCAGGAAAACTGTCAGGCAGTCCAAGGGCACAACTTCTAGGAGCCAGATTTATACTGCAGATCTGATTTCTGGGGTTATAGAGAGTTTTTGAAGTGGGACCAGTATACACTGGGAGGTCTATTGACTTTCAGAAAGCCTTTGACAAGGTCCCTCATCAGAGACTTTTGGCAAAACTAAAGAGTCATGGGATAGGAGGCAGTGTGCTATTGTGGATCAGGAACAGGTTAAAAGATAGAAAGCAGAGGGTAGTGCTAAATGGCCAATTTTCCCAATGGAGAAAGGTGAATAGTGGTGTACCCCAGGGATCAGGGTCTGCTGCTTTTTGACATATTCATAAATGACCTGGTAAAGGGAATAACGAGTGAGGATATCAAATTTGCAGATGACACAAAACTATTTAAAGTTGTTAAAACCCAAGAGGATTGTGGAAAATTGCAAGAGGATCTTGATAAATGGGAAGACTGGGCATCAAAATGACAGCTGAAATTTAATGTGTACAAGTGCAAAGTTATGCACCTAGGGAAGAACAACTCAAACTATGGTTACACGATGCAAGGTTCCACCACCCAGGAAAAAGATTTAGGCGTCATTGTGGATACCATGTTAAAATCCTCGGCCCAGTGTGCAGCGGCGGCCAAGAGAGCAAATAGAATGCTAGGTATCATAAGGAAAGGAATGGAAAATAAAACAAAAGATATTATAATGCCTCTATATCGTTCCATGGTGAGACCGCACCTTGAATATTGTGTGCAATTCTGGTCGCCGTATCTTAAAAAGGATATAGCGTTATTAGAAAAGGTTCAGAGAAGAGCCACCAAAATGATAAAGGGGATGGAAGGATACTCCTATGAAGAAAGGCTAAAAAGGTTAGGGCTCTTTAACCTGGAAAAGAGACGGCTGAGGGAAGATATGATAGAAGTCTATAAATTAATGAACGGAGTGGAACAGGTAAACGTAGATCGATTGATTACATTATCAGAATATAGAAAGGCTAGGGGACATGCAATGAAGCTACAGGGTAAACTATTTAAGACTAATAAAAGAAAATATTTTTTCACTCAACGTGCAATCAAACTCTGGAATTTGTTATCGGAGGATGTAGTAAAGGCTGTTATTGTAGCTGGGTTTAAAAAAGGTTTGGACAAGTTCCTGGAGGAAAGGTCCATAAACCATTATTAAGAAGGGACCCAGGATCGCCTGGTAACATGCCTGCCTGGTGCGAAGGTAGCGGACCTCACGCACCGCCTAGATAGGATCATAGATAGTGCTGGGGAGGAGTCTGCTGTCTTGGTACATGTTGGTACCAATGACATAGGAAAATGTGGTAGGGAAGTTCTGGAGGCTAAATTTAAGCTTTTAGGTAGGAAGTTGAAATCCAGAACTTCCAGGATAGCGTTCTCCGAAATGCTTCCTGTTCCACGTGCAGGACCCAAAAGACAGGCAGAGCTCCGGAGTCTCAATGCGTGGATGAGACAATGGTGCAAGGATGAGGGTTTTGGATTTGTTAGGAACTGGGGAACATTCTGGGGAAAGGGGGGGCTCTTCCGAAGGGATGGGCTTCACCTTAATCAGGATGGGACCAGACTGCTGGCATTAACCTTTAAAAAAGAGATAGAGAAGCTTTTAAACTAGAAATTAGGGGAAAGCCGACAGTCACCCAGGAGTGCATAGTTTGGACAAAGGTATCCTTGAAGGATACTACCAAAAGCAGTGAGGTTCCAAAAGGGAGTATAGTAGCCCAAATGCCCTTGAGTAAGGAGCAGACAGAGCATAAAGATTCCAAATTACCCCTGCCTACCAATAGCCAGATTAATATGAATAAAATACAGTCTCTAAAATGCTTGTATGCCAATGCTAGAAGTCTAAACAATAAGATGGGAGAGTTAGAATATATAGCACTAAATGAGAGGTTAGATATGATTGCACTCTCAGAGACATGGTGGAAGGAGGATAACCAGTGGGACACTGTGATACCTGGATACACACTTTATCGTAATGATAGAGCTGATCAAATTGGTGGAGGGGTTGCGCTCTATGTTAGAGAGGGCATTGAGTCAGAAAGGATTAAAGTTTTGCAGGGAACAAAATTTGCTGTAGAATCTCTATGGATTGAAATTTCATTTATGAAGGGGAAGGTGATGGCAGTTGGAGTATACTATCGACCGCCTGGCCAGAATGAACAAATGGATGATGAAATGCTCAAAGAAATCAAGGAAGCTAACAAAAGTCACAACAGAGTAGTAATAATGGGTGATTTCAATTACCCCGGTATCGACTGGGTCAGTGTCACAGCAGGACAAGCTAAAGAGATAAAGTTTCTAGATGGAATAAATGACTGCTTCTTGGAGCAGCTGGTTCATGAACCGACCAGAGGGGAAGCCATACTGGACCTAGTCCTTAGTGGAACGCCAGATCTGGTGCAAGAAATAAGGGTGTTGGGACCACTTGGCAATAGTGATCATAGTATGATCATGTTTGATTTAATTAGTGGAGGACAGATAGTAAAGGCATCCACAGTACTCCCTTTTAACTTTCAAAAGGGAGACTATGAAAGAATGAGGAATATAGTTAGGAAAAAACTAAAAGGAGCGGTTCCAAAGGTTAAAGACTTACAGCAAGCTTGGGTGTTATTTAAAAATACTATCCTCGAAGCCCAGACCAGCTGTATTCCACACATTAGGAAAAGTGGAAGAAAGTCCAAAAACTGCCAGCATGGTTTAAAGGTGAGGTCAGAGAGGCTGTTGCTGCCAAAAAAGCAACCTTCAGGAAATGGAAAAAAGAGCCAAATGATGAAAACTGGAAACAGCACAAGCACTGGCAAGTTAAATGCAAAGCATTGATAAGGCAGGCAAAGCGGGAATTTGAGAAGAAACTTGTTACGGAAGCAAAAACACGAAATAAAGACTTTTTCAAGTACATTCGTAGCAAAAGGCCTGTGAGAGAGTCAATTGGACCATTAGATGATAGAGGGGTAAAAGGGGCAGTAAGAGGAAACAAGGCTATAGCAGAGAGACTGAATGAATTCTTTGCTTCGGTCTTTACTGAGGAAGATGTAGGGATGTTACCCAAGACTGAAGTGGTATTTAAAGGTGATACTGCAGAGGAATTGAGAGAAATATCGCTACACCGGGAAGATATATTACAACTATTTGATAAACTGAATAGTAGCAAATCACCTGGACCGGATGGTATACATCCCAGAGTGTTGAAAGAACTAAAATATGAGATTGCAGACCTGCTATTGGTAATCTGTGAACTTTCATTAAAATCATCTGTAATACCTGAAGATTGGAGGGTCGCCAACGTAACACCAATTTTTAAAAAGGGTTCCAGGGGTGACCCAGGAAATCACAGACCGGTGAGCCTGACGTCAGTACCAGGGAAAATGGTAGAAACCATCATAAAGAACAAAATTACACAGCATGTAGATAGTCATGGCCTAATGGGAGACAGCCAACATGGCTTTAGACAAGGAAGATCTTGTCTTACTAATCTGATATGTTTTTTTGAAGGTGTGCATAAACAGGTAGACAAAGGTGAGTCGGTTGATATAGTGTATCTGGACTTTCAGAAAGCTTTTGACAAAGTCCCCCATCAGAGACTTTTGGCGAAGCTATAAAGTCATGGGATAGGAGGCAGTGTACTATTGTGGATCGGGAACTGGTTAAAAGATAGAAAGCAGAGGGTAGGGCTAAATGGCCAATATTCCCAATGGAAAAAGGTGAATAGTGGAGTACCCCAGGGATCTGTACTGGGTCCGCTGCTTTTTGACATATTCATAAATGACCTGGAAAAGGGAATAACTAGTGAGGTTATTAAATTTGCAGATGACACAAAACTGTTTAAAGTTGTTAAAACCCAAGAGGATTGTGGAAAACTGCAGGAGGATCTGGATAAATTAGAAGACTGGGCATCCAAATGGCAGATGAAATTTAATGTGGACAAGTGCAAAGTTATGCACCTAGGAAAGAACAACCCACACTATAGTTACACGATGCAAGGCTCCAAATTAGAAACCACCACCCAGGAAAAAGTTTTAGGAGTCATCGTGGATAAAATGTTAAAACCCTCCGCCCAGTGTGCAGCGGCGGCCAAGAAAGCAAATAGAATGCTAGGTATCATAAGGAAAGGGATGGAGAATAAAACAAAGGATGTAATAATGCCTCTGTATCGCTCCATGGTACGACCGCACCTTGAATATTGTGTGCAATTCTGGTCACCGTATCTTAAAAAGGACATAGCGTTATTAGAAAAAGTACAGAGAAGAGCCACCAAATTGGTGAAGGGGATGGAAGGCTACTCCTATGAAGAGAGGCTAAGAAGGTTAGGGCTCTTTAGCCTGGAGAAGAGACGGCTGAGGGGAGATATGATAGAGGTCTATATATTAATGAATGGAGTGGAACGGATAAACGCGGATCAATTGTTTACGCTATCAGAGTATAGAAAGACTAGGGTACATGTAATGAAGCTACAGGGTAAACTATTTAAGACATATAAGAGAAAATATTTTTTCACTCAACGTGTAATCAAACTCTGGAATCTGTTACCGGAGGATGTAGTAAGGGCTGTTAGTGTAGCTGGGTTTAAAAAAGGTTTGGACAAGTTCCTGGAGGAAAGGTCCATAAACCACTATTAAAAAGGGACCCAGGATATCAATGCTTGACCCAGTACAAGCATTGTGGAACCTGTGTCTTTTGGGGATATTGTTAGGTACGTATGACCTAGATTGGCCACTGTTGGAAACAGGATACTGGGCTTGATGGACCTCGGTCTGACCCAGTATGGCATATCTTATGTTCTTATGTTCTAATGCTTGACCCAATACAAGCATTGTGGAACCTGTGTCTTTTGGGGAAACTGCTAGGTATATATGACCTAGATTGGCCACTGTTGGAAACAGGATATTGGGCTTGATGGACCTTGGTCTGACCCAGTATGGCATATCTTATGTTCTTATATACTCTTGGCTCACTCTTGCCACTGTTTTCACTGTCAAAAACTCAGTCCAGTCCAAAAGCTGCATCTGAACCTTGTGCAATATACTTAAGGAAAATAAGAGTCAAGCAGAAAAATCTAAAATCACCAAACTGTCACTTTTCTAACATGTATCAAATTATCAAGTCTCAATAGACTAACTTTGGAGTGGAGGAGTGGCCTATTGGTTGGGGCAAGGTACTTCAGGCCAGAAGGTCGGGTTCAAATCCCACTAGAGGACAGCAACCTTGGGCCAGAAGGACTGGGGTTTCTAGTCCCACAGGTGCTCCTTGTGGTCTTGGGCAATCCACTTAACCCTCCATAGCCCATGTTCCCTGTAAAATAGTTATCTCCAAGTTATAATGCCCTGTTCAATGTAATTTCAGTTTGTTCAATGTAAACCACACTGATGCAGAACAGCACGGTATATAAGAGAATGTAAATAAAATAACTTACAGTTTCTTGATTTCCCACACCAGTCCAAGTCCTTTGGCTCTCTCTGGGAATAAGTATGCACTCCAAATTCAATCCCTCTCCTTTTCAGAGGGCAAGCAGATAGGTTCTTCTGGTTTAGAAACATTGTAGACACTGTTCCCCTCTGATGTACAGCCTCTCCTTTATTCAGAGTCCCAAAGCCTTTGCATCTCCCTGAAGTTCTCCTGCTCTTGTTCTGTAGATGCTTCTTCTGGAGGTTCTCTCCAGTAGCTCCTGATGAGATTCTGTGGTGCCTTAGCTTAGTGGCCTCAAACACCCCTCGTAAGAAGTCTGTGAGTAGGCACAGAACAGCTCCCTGGTGCTACACCTGGCTTCTCCTCCAGTACAGTAGTTCCTAAGAAGATATACTGTGGTGCTTTGGCTTAAGCAGCCTTAGACGTCTCTCCTTAGATACCCATTTAGATCAACACAGGTTTGCACCACTTCTCCCTCCTCTCCTAGAAGCTTGGACAGAGGCCAGAAGCATCACACTGTGGTGCAGTGGCTGTGGAATGAAAGATCCAAATTTGAATTAGGACGGAGGTTTCATACCTCTTACAGTTTCCTTGCAAATTTAGTCTCTTCTCTCCAACCAACATCTTCAAGTTAGATAGAACTTTTCTGGTAGAGCCACTAGAGGTCCTGGTGAAATAAAATATACAGAAACCTACAGGCCTCTACATTAGCCCAGTTGGAGACATAGCCCTGACTGAAGTAATATAAATGTTATGGGAAGAAAGAAGTAGTAGTGAAGACCAATCCACAACCTAAGAGATTTTCTACAGAAAAAGAGGGAAAGTGCCAAATAGGGTATGGAGGAAGGAAAAACCAAGGAAGACAGAGAAATAGAGATCTAGGGAGCAAGAGGAAGGAAACTAGGGAGAGGACAAGCAGGCAGAAGAGAAAGGAAAAAGAGGAGAGCAGAGCAGGGAAAGAGAAGTCAGAATAATAGATGCAAAGACAAGAAAGCAAAGGAGAGGAAGATGGGAGAAAAACAAAGGGACAAAGAGACAAACAAATGCAAAACCAGAAAATGAGCTCTGAACCCTAACCAAAAGCAGAGGGGAGTAACCTGCATGGAGAAATGGGTACAACCCTAACAAAAGACATAGGAGAGGGTAACCTGCACAAAGCTTTAGGCATTACTTAACCAAAGGCATAGAGGGGCTAATCTGCATAGAGTGGCAGGGAGAGGAGGGGGTAACCTGCACATAACAGTGGGCACAACCCTAAACAAAGGCACAGAGAGGGTAACCTGCACAACGCAGCAGTTACAACCCTAGCCATCTTATCAGGCAAATAAAATGAGCCACACCAGTCTTTAACTGCCATATTTAATTTGTTACTATTAATTCTACCCCTATAAAGATGAAAAACAGTATGGATTTTGGGGTTTTATTATTACTATTTTTTGGTGAAAGGAGAGACAGGGACATAGGCAATAGGATTTCAGGAAAGCAGTGGGCAATAAAGGATATTTCAGCCAACAAGCCTCAGCTAGATGAGTTTCTAAAAAAGAGTTTTAGGTCAATTATATGCTGCAAGAAGCAGAATGATTTCCATAAGAATTTGGAGGAAGATGGATACCTACAGTATGTGAGTTTAAGAGCAGACTGGTGCCTGAATATATTTTTAAAACACTTCACATATGATTCTGCTCTTGTTTGTTCAGGGCAGTACAACTTGCATCACAAAAATGGTACAACTTGGACTTCTTTCATCTTCCTCTACCAAACTATGAACCTCACTGGGAGTTAGTTGGTCTAGCATGTCTAATACAGGCAGTATAATTTTTTGATGTCGACAGTGTTTGCCCTCATTGAATTAAAATTCATCTGACACTACCAAAGCTTTTGTGATTTATTTATTTATTTATTTATTTTATTTTCTTATATACCACGCTATTTCTCATCAGTGCGGTTTACATTGAAACAATACAACAATTGGTCAGATATAACAGACCTATTACAAGTAACAGGAAAATTAACATGGAAGTAAACAGGGAAATCATTTATATTTCTAGAAAATACATGTTGGAGATATATAAAATCTATACAGTTAGTTAGGGTAGGTATGAGGTCAAAAGGATGGGGGAGGGGAAGGGGTAAGAACATAAGAACATAAGATATGCCATACTGGGTCAGACCAAGGTCCATCAAGCCCAGTATTCTGTTTCCAACAGTGGCCAATCTAGGTCATATGTACCTAGCAGTTTCCCCAAGGGACACAGGTTCCACAATGCTTGTATTGGTTCAAGCATTGATATCCTGGGTCCCTTCTTAATAATGGCTTATGGACCTTTCCTCCAGGAACTTGTCCAAACCTTTTTTAAACCCAGCTACACTAACAGCCTTTACTACATCCTCCGGTAACAAATTCCAGAGTTTGATTACACGTTGAGTGAAAAAATATTTTCTTTTATTAGTCTTAATAGTTTACCCTGTAGCTTCATTGCATGTCCCCTAGTCTTTCTATATTCTGATAAGGTAAACAATCGATCTACATTTACCCGTTCCACTCCGCTCATTAATTTATAGACTTCTATCATATCTCCCCTCAGCCGTCTCTTTTCCAGGTTAAAGAGCCCTAACCTTTTTAGCCTTTCTTCATAGGAGTATCCTTCCATCCCCTTTACCATTTTGGTGGCTCTTCTCTGAACCTTTTCTAATAACTCTATATCCTTTTTAAGATACGGCGACCAGAATTGCACACAATATTCAAGGTGCGGTCTCACCATGGAACGATATAGAGGCATTATAATATCCTTTGTTTTATTTTCCATTCCTTTCCTTATCATACCTAGCATTCTATTTGCTCTCTTGGCCGCCGCTGCACACTGGGCCGAGGGTTTTAACATGGTATCCACAATGACGCCTAAATCTTTTTCCTGGGTGGTGGTTCCTAATGTGGAACCTTGCATCGTGTAACCATAGTTTGGGTTGTTCTTCCCTAGGTGCATAACCTTGCACTTGTCCACATTAAATTTCATCTGCCATTTTGATGCCCAGTCTTATTTATTTTTATTTATTTATTTGTGTGCTTTTCTATACCGCCCCTTCCAGAGATCAGGGGCGGTTTACAAGGAACTTAAACAACAATATAGCAAAACAGTGCAATATTGCATTACATTAAACATTAAGTGAACATAAACTAGATTACATAAGAACTAGGTTACATGGAAAACAATGTGTGGGTTATTAACATAAAATGTGGGGGTTATTAACAATTTATCAAGATCCTCTTGCAATTTTCCACAATCCTCTTGGGTTTTAACAACTTTAAATAGTTTTGTGTCATCTGCAAATTTGATAACCTCACTCGTTATTCCACTTTCCAGGTCATTTATGAATATGTCAAAAAGCAGCGGACCCAGCACAGATCCCTGGGGTACACCACTATTCACCTTTCTCCATTGGGAAAATTGGCCATTTAGCCCTACCCTCTGCTTTCTATCTTTTAACCAGTTCCTGATCCACATAGTACACTGCCTCCTATCCCATGACTCTTTAGTTTTGCCAAAAGTCTCTCATGAGGGACCTTGTCAAAGGCTTTCTGAAAGTCCAGATACACAATATCAACCGACTCACCTTTGTCCACCTGATTATTCACTCCTTCAAAAAACATAACAGATTAGTAAGACAAGATCTTCCTTGTCTAAAGCCATGTTGGCTGTCTCTCATTAGTTCATGACTATCTACATGCTGAGTAATTTTATTCTTTATGATGGTTTCTATCATTTTTCCCGGTATTTACGTCAGGCTCACCGGTCTGTAGTTTCCCGGATCACCCCTGGAACCCTTTTTAAAAAATGGTGTTACATTGGCGACCCTCCAATCTTCAGGTATTAGAGATGATTTTAATGATAGTTCACAGATTACTAATAGCAGGTCTGCAATCTCATATTTCAGTTCTTTCAATACCCTTGGATGTATACCATCCGGCCCAGGTGATTTGCTACTCTTCAGCTTATCTAATAGTTGTAATACATCTTCTCGATGTATCAATATTTCCTTTAATTCTTCTGCACCTTTAAATACCACTTCAGTCATGGGTAACATCCCTACATCTTCCTCAGTAAAGACTGAAGCAAAGAATTCGTTCAGTCTCTCCGCTATCGCCTTGTCGCCTCTTAGTGCTCCTTTAATCCCTTTATCATCTAATGGACCAACTGACTCTCTCACAGGTTTTTTGCTACGAATGTACTTGAAAAGGTCTTTACTTCGCGTTTTTGCTTCTGCAGCAAGCTTCTTCTCAAATTCTCCCTTTGCCTGCCTTATCAATGCCTTGCATTTGACTTGCCAGTGCTTGTGCTGTTTCCAGGTTTCGTCGTTTGGCTCTTTTTTCCATTTCCTGAAAGATGCTTTTTTGGCAACAACAGCCTCTCTGACCTCAACTTTAAACCATGCTGGCAGTTTTTTGGACTTCTTTCCACTTTTCTTAAAGTGTGGAATACAGCAGGTCTGGGCCAACAACAGCCAAGCCTGATGTACGTCTTTAACCTTTGCAACTGCTCCTTTTAGTTTTTTCTTGACTGTTTTCCTCATTTTATCATAGTCTCCCTTTCGAAAGTTAAAAGGTAGTACTGTGGATTTCCTTACTATCCCTCCTCCACTAATTAAATCAAAGGCGATCATGCTATGATCACTATTGCCAAGTGGCCCCAACAACCTTATCTCTTGCACTAGATCTGGTGTTCCACTAAGGATTAGGTCTAATATGGCTTCCCCTCTGGTCAGTTCATGAACCAGCTGCTCCAAGAAGCAGTCATTTATTTCATCTAGGAACTTTATCTCCCTAGCATGTCCTGACGTGACACTGACCCAGTCGATACCGGGGTAGTTAAAATCACCCATTATTATTACTGTGCTGTAACTTTTGTTAGCTTCCTTGATTTCTTTGAGCATTTCATCATCCATTTGGTCATTCTGGCCAGGCGCTCGGTAGTACACCCCCACTGCCATTGCCTTTCCCCCTTTACATGGAATTTCAATCCATATAGATTCTACAGCAGAGTTTGTTTCCTGCAAAACTTTAATCCTTTCTGACTCAATGCCCTCTCTAACATAGAGAGCAACCCCTCCACCAATTTGATCAGCTCTATCATTACGATATAGTTTGTACCCAGGTATCACAGTGTCCCACTGGTTGTCGTCCTTCCACCATGTCTCTGATATTCCAATCATATCTAACCTTTCATTTAGTGCTATATATTCTAACTCTCCCATCTTATTTTTTAGACTTCTAGCATTTGCATACAAGCATTTTAGAGAATGTATCCATATTAATTTGTCTGTTAGACATGAGTAATTTGGGATCTTTAAGCTCTGTCTGCTCCATACTTGAGGGCATTTGGGCTACTTTACTCTTTTGTGGAACCTCTCTGCTTTTGGTAGTATCCTTCAAAGATACATTCTTCCGAACCATCTGCTCTTGGGCGACTGTCGGCTTTCCCCTAATATCTAGTTTAAAAGCTGCTCTATCTCCTTTTTAAAGGTTAATGCCAGCAGCCTGGTTCCATCCCGGTTAAAGTGAAGCCCATCCCTTCGGAAGAGCCCCTCCTTTCCCCAGAATGTTCCCCAGTTCCTAACAAATCCAAACCCCTCATCTCTGCACCATTGTCTCATCCACGCATTGAGACTCCGGAGCTCTGTCTGCCTTTTGGGTCCTGCACGTGGAACAGGAAGCATTTCGGAGAATGCTACCCTGGAAGTTCTGGATTTCAACTTCCTACCTAAAAGCCTAAATTTAGCCTCCAGAACCTCCCTACCACATTTTCCTATGTCATTGGTACCAACATGTACCAAGACAGCAGACTCCTCCCCAGCACTATCTAAGACCTTATCTAGGTGGCGCGTGAGGTCCGCTACCTTCGCACCAGGCAGGCATGTTACCAGGCGATCCTCACGTCCACCATCCACCCAGCTATCAACATGCCTAATGATCGAATCACCAACTATAACGGCTGTCCTAACCCTTCCCTCATGGGCACATGGCCCTGGAGAAACTTCCTCGGTGCGAGAGGGTTTTACATCACCTGGAGGACAGGTCCTAGTTACAGGATCACTTCCTGCCACACCAGGGTGATGCTGTCCTGTCACGCGACCTCTCTCCTCCATGGCAACAGGGATGCTGCCAGACTGGAGGTGGGACTTCAGGACTATATCCCTGTAGGTCTCGTCTATGTACCTCTCTGTCTGTCTTATGCTTTCCAAGTCTGCTACTTTAGCCTCTAGAGAACGGACTCGTTCCCTGAGAGCAAAGAGCTCCTTGCACCTAGTGCACACGTAAGACCTCTCACCAACTGGGAGAAAATCATACATGTGACACTCAATGCAAAAGACTGGAAAGCCCCCATCCCGCTGCTGGACTGCTGTCTGCATCTTAGTTTTAAGTTTGTGTTTAGATCTAAGTTCTTTACTTACTAAGGGTTGCTATGGATATTTATACTAATAAAACTGAACCTAATACGTGTAATATACCTTGTTCACCTGAAGCTTAACTAATCTCAGGTCCTTAGTGTATGACTGATTTGGGTAATGAGCTTCACCTGAGAGCACCTCCTGTCTTTTAAGATGTGTAAGTACCTATAAAGCTACGATTATCCCAGGGGTGGGTGGGTGTGGGGAGGGTGGGAGGGAATTAACACTTATTAAAAGAGGGCTGCTACACAGTACCCTGTCTTGTGCTGCTGAGGTAAGCTATATTCTGTTTTGATTTAAATTATAGCTCTTAGCTGCTGCTAGGCTCTAACTTCTTATGAAATTTAAAGTACAAGCTCTCTGCTGGGTTCTAAATTTAACCAGAAAGCTCTCTTCTGTGTTTTAAATTTAAACTAAAAGTACTTTGCTGTTACTAGGCCCTGAGTGACTATTAAATTTAAAGTACAAGCTCTCTGCTGGGTATGAAATGTAACCAGAAAGTTCTCCTCTGTGTTTTAAATGTAAACTTAAACTGCTGCTACTAGGCCCTGACTGATTTAACAAAAATAGTGGATCACAGATTAATTAGCTTTAATACAAAGAATTCCTTTTAGAAAATTACCAGAAGTAAATACTCACAGTTGCAGATCTCCCTCCAGAAGCAACAGTCCCCCTTACCAGTCTTTCAAGACCAACCAGTCTTAGGTGTTTGAAGTGTGCGATGAAAAGGTGGTGTTTAAGGGCTTTTTTGAATTGTTTGATGTCTTTAATTGCTCTGATATTGGGAGGGAGTTTGTTCCAACATCTAGGAGCAGAATTCGAAAAAGCCTTATTGATGGATGATTGATTAGCTTTTAAGGAAACTTTTGGTATAAGTAGTGTGTCAACAGCTGGAGATCTCCTGGACCTGTTATTTGTTGTGTGTATGATGAGATCAGAGATGGAATCTGGAGAAATATTATTGAAGGCCCTAAAGGTGGTAAGGATGGCCTTATATTGGATTCTACAGTTTATTGGTAACCAATGAAGCTTCTCTAGAATGGGGGAAATATGCTCACACTTTGATGATCCGCAGAGGACACGAGCAGCTACGTTCATGGCTAATTGTAGAGGATTAATAGTTATATTTGGTAAGCCATGGAGTATTATGTTAGCATAATCAAAGTGCGGCGTGACTAGAGCTTGAAAGATGGTGCGGAAGTCATCAGACTTCATCATAGGTCTCAGATGACGAAGGGTTTTTTATCTTGAAGTAAACGGCCTTTACGGTGCGTTTTATATGTTCCTTGAAGTCTAACCTTTGATCCAGAATTACTCTTAGATATCGAATATTTGATTTGACTGGGAGATCAGCATCTCTGACTTTTAGAATTGATGGAGGGGAGAAAGATTTATTCCTTGTGATTATTAGAACCTCTGTTTTTTTAAAGTTAATACGGAGGTTTTGAGAGAGAAGCCAATCAGTTATTGAATTAAAACAGTTGATTAGCACTGTATAGTTTGGGTATGATACAGATATCGGTGAGAATAATAGCACATCATCCGCATACATAAGGCAGGAGATACCAAAAGAGCGTGCGATGTCACAGATTGGCTGCATATAGATGTTGAACAGCAGCGCAGACAAGGAGGAGCCTTGTGGTACACCTTGTTTCTGCTGAAAGGGATTTGAAGTAGCATTACCAATACGAACTTGTTGTAATCTACCTTCCAGGTAGGATTTAACTGCAGTTAAGTATTGTTGTCACCGGCACAGGCGTTTGCTGAATAAATCTTAAGACAGGATAGTCAAATACATTCTTTAGTGTAATATTTTCCTCAAAAGGAACCGCAAGCAATGATGAGCTCTTAGGCATTTGAGAAGATGTTTCTAGACAATGGCATACTCTGAGAACTATTCATCAATAGGATGCCAGAAAGGATTGTGACATCAAAGGACAATGAGCAGACTAGATGAGCCATGTGGTCCTTATCCGCTCTCACACAGGGCTGGCCCAACCACCAGGCAAACTAGGTGGCCACTTAAGGTGGTAACTTCTGGGGCGTGGCAAAGAGCAGGGCATTCTAAGCTAAACAATAGACTTTTGACTGCTGGTGGGGGGAGGGGGTTAAAACTTAAGGTTTACCTAGGCATCAATACCTTGAACCAACTCTGGGGCCAGCTCTGCTCCCATATCTCTGTGCTTGGCACATACCATCGCTGTATGCTTTAATTAAAAGAATAGTTCATAATATACTTTCTAGCTAAAAGAAAATGAGGTTGATGTTCAGTCTTGACAGTCTAGGGGCATGTTTACTAAGCAGCGGTAGCAGCTTCCATGCGATATTGGGGCCGCGGCTCCGATATCACACGGAAGCCAGTACCGCTGCTTAGTAAACATACCCCTATGCGTTTATTAAACACTGGCTACTGCGGCTGAAACAATCCATCCTTGCTTTGATTCTTTCAGTTTCTGCTGGTGAGGAGCCCTTGTAAAAAGAAAACAAAGCAACCATATTCCAGTATATAAATGATTTCTGAAGATGACCAAGAGATTCATAAACATGCTGCATAACATAGGGCATACTGCCACAGGCTTTCCTGCTGCTAAAAATCTTCTCCCCACCACCCCTTTATGTTTTAACCACATCTTCTGTTCCTTAGAGTATGAGCTGGAGTTATTTGCTCAGTGTTTGATTTTGCTCAGTGTTTACTAAGTGTTTGATATCATTGTTCTGGACAAGTAGGGGGCTATTCTGTGCCAAGAATAGCGGGAATGGCAGTCCAACAGTTGTGCGGGGAAGTTAGACAGGGGCAGGGAAGGGGCAGCTTGAGGGTGGAGTCTGGGCGGTCAAAGGCCCTGGACATTCTAATTTCGGCTCTGTACATCCAGGGCCAGCGACATGTGCAGAGAAGTTATTCCACCACCGAGGTGGAATAACTTCCCTGGACGTGTCATTTTTCAAATGCCAGGGCACAGATGGGGCAGGGGAGGCCGGAAGGCATTCCCCGCAGCGCAGCCTGATCCTGACTTTAGGAGGCCAGATGGGGGGGTCAGGCTGTGGGGAATTTGTTCCATTTTGCAGCAGCCGGCATCACGGCTCTTCAATGGAGCCGCGGTGCCATGGCAACATGATGCCATGGCGCCATGGCTCCATTGAGGAGCCTTGACTGAGTTAGCCGGGGACAGTCCTGCACATGCATGCTGGACTGAATTGCAGTCCTAGCCTGCATGTGCAGGACTGTTCACGATTCAGATCCCGTGGGGCTAGATGTGCCCTGCGGGATCAGAATCACAATCCCCTCTGTCCATCTCGCTCAGACCGGACGTACAGAGAGGATCGGCGTCCAGGACGGAATCAGGCCCGTATTATTTTAAATTTCTGTTTTGTTTGTTTATTTATTTTAGTTAGTTTAGTTTATTTATTTATTTCATGATTTTATTGTATCTTGTATCACTATGTACCTTCTTATTTCTTATATTTTAATTATGATTCATACAATCCTATGAATGAATAAGCTAGAAATTTGCTTGCATAAATAAAAAAAATAACTACCAGCCTATGGGGTTTTTTTTAGAAGTATCCTCATGTCTAAATAGTGGCGTTTACACATGTACATTGGAATAGACATGTAAAGGTCTATTCCAATGTACATGTAGCGTTATACCAATATGTATATAGTCTTACCCGTTCTCCAAGTTTAATTTCCCTGTTCTACTGTAAGTCTAATGTATACCCCCACATTGACATTTAAGTTATTTGTGAACGGTGCTGATGCTGAATAGTGCGGTATAGAAAAATGCTAAATAAATAAAATAAAAAATAAAGGTGGTTTCAGAAAGCACACTATAGGGCATGTTTACTAAACAATTTAACGCGCATTAATGAAAGTAAACATGTATTAAATGCTTAGAGCCCTTTCATTTCTATGGGTACAGTTGCACTTAATTCATGTTAACCTTTAGGAAACATGGCCCTATGTATAAACAGCAAGCAGACATGGCTAGGGGATGGAGAGGGAGTGGTTTGGGTAGACTTAAAATATCCACATACTGTATATTCCCTATTTTACAAGATGAATATATGCTGAGAACAAAAAATCTAGACATTGGCTTTTACATCTGTCCCAAGGCTGACATAGGTATCTGCTTGAAGTAGGTGTAAGGCCAAAGGCAACCCCTTGATAACACCCCCAATAGATAATCTCCCGAACGCCTGACGTCTGATCTCCCCAGATTCTGTTTTACATGCATATAGAGCCTCTTATAAAATTACCCCGTGGTTTATGAATATAAAAGTATAGACAGTGACTTTTCCATCACTGATATGTAAATGTGCTCAGGGTGCCCCTTGAGTGGAGTCTGCACCGAGTTATGAAGCAAGCATGCACTTTATAAAATACACACCGATGTGCCTACTTCACTCGCATATATTAATACCTGCTTTCAAGCTAATCCAAATATATATGGATGCCTTTTAGCCAAAAAGACCTAGAGGTGCTTATGGGAGTTTTTACTACAGCATGCTAGCTGCCAGCATGGGTCTGGCGTGTGCTAAAGGCTCACATTGGAGATGTGTTAACAACTAGCACAGGGCCATGACAGTTCGTGGCAAAATCTGGCAGCGCTAACTGCCCATGACGCATCAGGGTTACAAGTGTGAGGGTTAGGGTAGGAGAGTGCGTGGGATGAGCACAGTGGGCTTGTGGTGTGAGTGCACTCGCCACCACTTCCATAGGTGGCATTGAGTGCACCCGCACTTTTGCAGTATCCCAGCAGGACTGCATGCATTACAGAAACCTTCCATGTTCCCAGCAGTTAACACTGCGGTGTTGCCCTAAGGCACCATGGATTCACGCCTTATGGGCCCAGTACGTGCAACATAACAGCACGCTTTAGTAAAAGGGACCCTGTTTGTCATTTCAAAATTGCCCTCTTAGCTTAGGTAGTCAGTTTTACAATGATCCCTAATACCGATTGATGAGCGTCATTGAGTCAATGCTGACACCTGGCAGCCCCGCAGCGCCTGGGCTTTCCTGGCAAGGTGTGACCAGAAGTAGATTGCCGGGCCTTCCTTCAGAGGAGATGGAGGAGATCGAGGCCACCTAGTGGAAACTGAGAACAGGTCGTTTGGTCACTAGGCAGCCAATCTAACCACTAGGCTATTCCTCCAAATACTACTGTAAGCTTGCAGTGGAAACCAATTGCCTTATTTGTCAATTATGATTTCTTTGATTGGATCTCAACAAATTTAGATTAGGGCAGGCATCCCTGCATCAGTACCCTTCATAAAAGAGATATTGGTCTGCCTGTTGTTTCTTAAGCTGGACTTTCCCACCACTGCCAACCATCCTGGCAGCTACTGTAACCACTGGAAAATAAACACAGACCTATATTTGTGTATCTCTATTTTTTAAACATTTAGGGCCCAATTTTCAAAGGCATTTACATGGTTTGCAGGTCTGTAAACCGTGTGAATGCCAATTAGCATGATATTCAACAGCACTAACACAGTGTCGATGGATATCCATGGGTGCCGCCGTTAGCATTGGGGCATGTTGTTGGCATTCTGGGGTGGGCATTGTGTCACTAACCAGGTAGCGCTGATATCGAGCCGCTGCCTAGTCAGCAATCTGCAGATAAAGATAGGCATGGCAAAGGCTGGCCTATCTTTACCCTTGTGAGCTAACTAGGCAGTGGCTCACTTTCTATGCTGCCTAGTTAGCTTCTGGGCTCTCGGGCGATCTGGATATTCAATTCTGGTGGCTGGATATGGCCCCGGCATTGAATATCTGAGGTTAGTATTCAGAGGCAACGGCTATGCACTTTAGAAGCGCTAGCTGCCATCGCTGAATATCAGGCCCTTAAAGAATTTTCAAAAAATCATTTATTAGGAAATGTTTAAATAGTAGTGCTGCGTACGTACAGATCTCGGTTTCATTTTTCCGCATTTACAGAAGCAGTCAACAATATGACAGGGATCAGAACGTCAAGTTTAAGAAGTGGCAGGCAGACAGATATTTTGTAAAGTCGCATGTATGTTTACCTTTAAACATATTTTTACCGTAGTTCTATGCCCCTGTTATAATATATAATTCTCAGTTCAAATTTAATGTAAACTGCTTTGAATCTATGATAAAGCGGTATAAAAATCCTGTTAAAATAAATGTAGTAAAGTCAAAAAGAAATATTGATTGGCAATAAAATATCCTTCCTTTGTTTCATGTAGCTTCTGCTGATTAGGAGCCCTTGCTTTGACTAGCTTGCAGGGGCTATGTCTCTTTGGTTTCCCTGTTTTTTAACAAAGAGTTTGAAACGTAACTTTGTGTTTTTTCTTTCCTCATGTTTCTCAAACACCAAATTTCATCTCAACCTGTCTGCTGATACTACAGTGGGTCTCAGCTAGACAGACATGACCTGCCCAGTCTCTTTTTCACTCCTGTTTATTCCTGTGCAATATTATTATGTTTTTTTTCATTAGTCATATTTAGCTCATGTCTTTCCAGTAGCAGTTCGGTGAGTTACAATCAGGTAACATAGCAACATAGTAACATAGTAAATGACGGCAGATAAAGACTGGTCCATCCAGTCTACCCAGCAATACGGCAAGAGTAGGAGCATCTGTCGCTCTGTGCAGGCCACCCCTCCCCATGTCTCTGTCTTGGGGTGGACCCACCACTCCATGTAGGACACCCCTATTTGTTTAGAAGTTAGATGGTTCAGTTTATTTTGTTTTTATCCTGTTTCTGTAAAGAGATCCGCTTTGCTTGTGCCCATGCTGTTTTGAATTCCATCACCGTGTTTGCCCCCACCACTTCCATCGGGAGAACATTCCAAGCATCCACCACCCTTTCAGTGAAAAAATATTTCCTGACATAGCCTTTCAATTTACCACCTTGCGGCTTCATGTTATGCCCTCTAGATTTGCAGCTTCCCCATCTTTGGAAGAGGTTTGTTTGTTCATCGTTCTTCTTTAAGTATTTAAAGGTCTGAATCATATCTCCCCTATCCCTCCTCTCCTCCAAAGTGTACATATTTAGGTTTTCAAGTCTCTTCTCATAAGGTTTCTTACGCAGGCTCCAAATCATTTTGGTTGCCTTCCTCTGAACAGTTTCCAGTCTTTTTACATCTTTTGCAAGATATGGTCTCCAAAACTGAACACAGTATTCCAAGTGAGGCCTCACCAGTGACCTGCACAGTGGCATAAGTACCTCCTCCTTTCTGCTGGTAATCCCTCTTTGTATGCAGCCCAACATCCTCCTGGCTTTTGCCACTGCCTTGTCGCACTGTTTTGCCACCTTGAGATCACCAGAGATAATTACACCAAGGTCTTTCTCCTGAACCATGCACACCAACCTCTCGCCCCCTATCTCGTACATTGCCCTTGGATTTCTGCTATCTAAGTGCATGACACTGCACTTTTTCGCATTAAATCGTAATTGCCAAGCATTAGACCATTCTTCCAGCTTTTGTAGATCTTTCCTCATGTTATCCACTCCCTCGGGGGAGTCCACTCTGTTGCAAATTTTTGTGTCATCTGCAAAAAGATAGACTTTTCCATTCAGTCCTTCAGCAATATCACTCACAAATACATTGAACAGTGCCGGGCCCAGGACCGAACCCAGGGGCACCCCGCTAATCACCTTCCTTTCATCCGAGTGAGCTCCATGTACCATCACCTTCTGTCGTCTGTCAGTCAACCAATTTCTAATCCAGTTTACCATCTTGGGACCCATCTCCAAGCTACTGAGTTTATTGACAAGCTTTCTATGAGGAACAGTATCAAAGGCTTTGCTGAAATCCAGGTAGATGACATCCATCACATGCCCCTGATCTGGTTCCCTGGTCACCCAGTCAAAGAACTCAATCAGATTTGTTTGGCAAGACCGTCCTTCAGTAAAACCATGTTGCCTCAGATCTTGCAACCTGTTGATTTTGAGAAAGTTCACTATTTGCTCTTTCAGGAGCGTCTCCATTACGTTTCCTGCCACCAAGGTAAGGCTCACGGGTCTGTAGTTTGACACTTCTTCCCTATCACCACTTTTGTGTATAGGTACGACATCAGCCATTCTCCAGTCCTGAGGAACCTCTCATGTTTCCAAGGATCTGTTGAATACATCCTTTAACGGCCCTGCATGAACCTCTCTGAGCTCTTTCAGTATCTTGGAATGTATCCCATCCGGTCCCATGGCTTTGTCCACTTTCAGTTTAGCAAGTTGTTCCAACACCTCATCTTATGTGAATGGTGTGGTATCTGCTTCATTCCCATTTTTATATTTGGGAGTCACAGCTGGTCCAACTCCAGGATTTTCTTTAGTAAAAACAGAGCAGAAGTATTTGTTTAGCAATTTTGCTTTTTTTCTATGTCACTTTCCACGAGTCCTTTCCCAGCACTTCCGAGTCCTGCAATTCCAACTGATCTTCTTCCTTTCCCAAATATACCTGAAGAAAGTTTTCTCGCCACCCTTAACATCTTTAGCCATCTTTTTCTCTGCCTTTGATTTTGCTATCCTTATTTCTCTTTTTGACTCTTTGAGTTTGATCCTGTACTCATTTCTGTGTTCTTCTGTTTGCAAGCTTTTGAATTTTGCGAAAGTTGTGTTTTTTGCCTTTATTTGAGCAGCCACTTCTTTGGAAAACCAAATAGGTTTCCTTCTCCTCTTGTTTTTGTTTACCTTTTTTACATATTTGTCTGTTGCCCCTTTTATTGCCACCTTTAGTTTAGCCCATTGCAATTCCACTTCCCTTTTCTCCTTCCACCCTATCATCTCTTCCTTTAGGTACTCGGCCATTTTATTGAAGTCAGTGTTTTTGAAGTTTAGGACTTTGAGCTTGCTATGTTTGGCCTGTACCTTGGCTTTTATCTCAAACCACACCGTGTGATGATCGCTGTTGCTCACAGGGGCACTCACGCAGACATTCAGCACGCTATCACCGTTGGTGAGCACTAAATCCAGCGTTGAGCTTTCCTTGGTTGGCTCCATGACCATTTGTCTAAGTGATGCATCTTGGAGAGCATCTACAATTTTTTTGCTTCTTTCCAGATGTGCAGAAGGAGTAATCCAATCCACATCAGGTAGATTAAAGTCACCCAAAATGATCGCTTCCCCCTTTGTGGCTATCTTGGTAATATCTATAATCAAATCGTTATCTATCTCTTCAATTTGAGTCGGAGGTCTGTAGACTACAGCAGTATGGATGACAGTGCCATCTCCTCTTTCCAATGCAATGCAGAGCGCTTCTTCTTTTCCTCATGTCCCCTGCATTTCAGTAGCTTTAATATTGCTTTTGACATACAAGGCTACTCCTTCTCCTTTTCCATTTTCTCTGTCTCTTCTGAATAGATTATAGCCAGCTATGGCTATGTCCCAATCATGTGATTCATTAAACCATATTTCTGTAATGGCCACCATGTCCAAATCCATTTCCACCATTAGGGCTTCCAGGTCCAGAACTTTGTTGTTAAAGCTTCTAGCATTTGTGCTCATTGCTTTCCAGCATTTACCTGGCTTGTGTGTATTTTGCATTGATTTTGTTCTGCCCACATCTTCCCACTTGTTTTTGATGTGTGGTTTAAAAGTGTGGCTGTTTCTGATATTATTCTGCTTTTGCAGGGGATGGCGTGCAGGTCTTGATCTTCCACAACCGTCACCCCCTTTTCCTAGTTTAAATGCATATCCACATACTGCCTGAATTTTTCATTTAAGATTCTTTTCCCTACGACAGAGAGATACAGTCCATCAGCACAGTATAGTCTCTTGTTGGTCCATCTGTTTCCCCAGTCGCCAATAAATCTGAATCCTTCTTGTTTGCACCAGGTCTGGAGCCATGTATTAAAGCTGTTAATGAGATGCAGCCTTTTTGTCCCCTTACCAAGAACAGGCAGAACCTCTGAGAATGCAACAGTGCTAACAATGGGCTTGAGTTTCTCTCCCAGAGATTGAAAGTCCTTTTGGACTGTAGAGGCACTGTTTCTAGCCAGGTCATTTGTGCCCAAGTGGATAACATCAAGTTTGGAGTATTCACTTTTTGCGCCTAGTACTTCAACAATTTGGTTTGTATTCCTGCTGGCTGTCGAGCCTGGTAGGCACATGACTATCTTCTCTCCTTTGAACTGTGTTCCCAAGTTGGTGCCTCTGATGATGGAATCTCCAAGTAGTAGTAGTTTTCTGTTTGGTGAGGTTCTCTTCATATTTGGTGCTTTAGCAGGAGATTGGACATTGTCTGACTCATTTAAGGGCCCTTCAGTTTCAATGGATTGAGCATCCTCATTAGCCAAGGCAGAGAAGGCATTATGCAGGGATATCTCTTGATGTATAGGATGTCTCTGCATTACAGGTCGCAATCTTCCAGAACCCACTGTGATCCATTTGTTCCTGGGGTGTTTGATTCTTTGTGGGAGCGGTGGTGGACTTTGTTCAGTTTGTATCCTAGAAGAGGTACGTTTCATTGCAGCTATTTCCTCCCTCAGTAGAGTCACTTCTTTATGCATGGCAGCTAGGTCTTTCCTTAGTAGAGTCAGTTCGTCATGCATCGCAGCTGACCTGAGGCACATAGGACAAGCTCTTAGGCTCCAAATGATTTGTCTTGAAATGAAAGTACCGCAGTTATTCCACTGAATACTCGACATGTTGGTTAAGCAGTCTCAGAAGAGGAAGAAGAAGAAAGGATGAAGAAGATGTGGACTTTTAACCCAAGTACAAAAGGATAGATGGCACTTATGTGACCACTATAAAGGCAAAGTAGCCCCTGGGGTGGGTGGGGTAAGGGGTAGGGTGGGCGGGAACATAAGTGTCTCTGGCGAGTAGGCTGTTCCTGAACCGTGGGCACATACCGATATCTGATGTACGTCTATACAATGAAAGCAGTCCAAATGCCCCAAGCTTAGTCTAAAACCACAGTTAAAAGCTATAACAGTAATCCCCCCAAAAATCAACAGTTAGAATTTATAGGTTTAAGCCAGCAGAGAAAATAGAAAGGTTTGTTCTTAGCGTAATGGAGGCTTCTCAGCTTCTGCAAAACTGGCTCAGACCAGGCACTGTATGTATTTCACTGTCCCTAGAGCAGGACCAGTGCAAGGAGATGAGGCACACCTTTCCCCATTGCCACCTCTTTCTGGGACCTGCAGCAGTGATGATGGTCTTAAACAGCCCTGCAGCACTTACCTTAAACCTCTGGCGCTGCAAGGCTGTTTGACTCCCACACCCGCCAAGGCTCATTTTCGACTTTCTGTTTGCAAATCGGAAGACAGCATAGGCAGTGCTGGAGGTTTAACCCTTTGAAGGCCTACTTTAAATTTTTAATCCAAATTCTGCAGCCGGGTTAATTTTTGCATATTTCAGGAAAATTGTACCCGTCTTATTCAATATGTTCTAATAGTGATTTTCCTTCTGCTATGGTCATGTATTATATACCATTTGATAGGAAGATTTGGTCAGAATTTTGGATCCCGAGAGTTTTGGGCTCGGCCTGGAAAGGGTTAAGGTAAGCAAATAGGAAGCTGACATCAGGAGTGCTGGAGGTTTAAGGTAAGGACTGCGGTGCTGTATGAGATCATTGCCATTGCTGAAGGTCCTGGAAAGGAGCAGCAGCAATGGGCTGCTCCCAAACCATTGCTGCTCTAGGCAGCCACCTAGTTTACCTAATGGTCACACAGGTCCTGCCCCAGAGAGCTTACAATCTAAGGGCCCAGTTTTCGAAGGCATTTACATGGGTAATTGCTCTAGTTACCAGTATAAATGCTTTATCCGGGACTTTCGAAAGGCACCTACACAGGTAGTGCCCTTCGAAAATCCCAGATAAGTCCCTAACACATCCAGGGGCTATGCGGTTAGCATTGGAGCAGGGGTGGAGGAAAAGGCTAATGGGTAGCACCAATTTTCAATGCTACCCACTTAGCCCTCTACATCTTAAAGATAGGTGAGGTTTTTCCAGGCCTTGGCCATGTCTGTATCCTTTTCAATTGTAAACCGCCCTGGTGTCCTGAAGATGCGGTATATCAAGCAATCGAATAAATATCAATATAAACATAAATGGTGGTCTTTCTAGTCCCAAAATCTTTCCTTAACCACTAGGCTACTCCTAAATGCACATCAATAATTTCTCCACTGGTGTTAGGTTACATACAGACAGACAATCACAATATTCCCTAAGGTTACCTGAAAAAGTGGAGTGGAGGAGTAGCCTAGTGGTTGGGGCAAGGTACTTCAGGCCGGAAGGTCGGGGGTTCAAATCCCACTAGAGGACAGCAACCTTGGCCTGGAAGGACTGGGGTTTCTAGTCCCACAGGTGCTCCTTGTGGTCTTGGGCAAGCCACTTAACCCTCCATAGCCCATGTTCCCTGTAAAATAGTTACCTCCAAGTTATAATACCCTGTTCAATGTAATTTCAGTTTGTTCAATGTAAACTGCACTGATGCAGAATAGCACGGTATATAAGAGAATGTAAATAAATAAATAAATAAATAAAATAAATAAAAAGAAAGAATGATGTTCCATCATGTATACCCTCTTCGAGCTAGAGTAAGGTGAGAGAGAAATCATTCTTGCAAAGTACAACAGTTATGGAACAAGTTGCCATGGAATATTTGTTTGTCTGACCATCTTGGCACTGTCCAGATAGTCAATCACTTCTTTGATCCTATTCAGGACTCTATAAACCCACTCTAGTGCTAACAAAACTCCACCTGTATAGTCAAATGTTGTAACCCACCAAGGAGTAAATTAATTTATGTCGGACTTTGCCATATTCAAGATCACTATATTCTGTAGGTCCTAATCATACAGTCCGTTTTCCTTTTTTTTTTAAATTATTTTTAGACTTTAGCAGTTAAAAAATAGGTCATTCTTTGAGCCACAGCTGCTCGGTACTTAATGCTTATGAGAGTCCATTACGATATATACCTTAGCTGTTCCGTCCTTTGTTTGCCAATAACTTCACAACTTCCAGTTAGCTTCCAATTAAACTCATCAGTGTTTTGCTGCACCTCCTGCACACCAGCCATGGCTGTCGCGTTTCAAAGATACAATTTTCTTCTGCATCAGGGTAACTATAGCTTTAATATCCACTCTTCTTAATTTTTCAGAGGAATTCACCAACTCATTTCACTCCACAAACAGCTTTCCCGATGTCTGACGTACTGCTGTCACAGTGAGTACTCCCAGCTTCACTTTCAAAATAGCCTCCGTGATAGCAGTACGTCGGGAAAGCTGTTTGTGGAGTGAAATGAGTCATCAGTAATAAGTACCGCGCAGTTGTGGCTTAAATAATGACCTATTTTTTGACTGCTAAAGTATAAAAATAAGGAAAATTGACTGTATGACTGGGACCTGCTGAATATAGTGATCTTGAATATGACAAAGCCCGACATAAATTAATTTATTCTTTGGTGGGTTACAACATTTGACTATACAGGTATAGTTTTGTTAGCACTGTCCAGATAGTGCCAGGGCAGCCCATGGGCGGAACAGGGGCAGAATTCCAAATTATCAAGTTAATGACGATATTCAGACCGCTAACCGGATAGTTACGTACCTAAAGTTAGGCCAGAAAGAATGCTTCCCTAACTTTACCCTGTTAGTTATCTGCATAGCAGGCCAACTATCTCTGCTATACAGCTAGCCGTGCGAGTCACCACTGAAACTGGATTTTCAGTGTAAGCCACAAGCCAGATGCTGCCACTGAATATTTGGATTTTATTTGGCTGTGATTGCTGGTGTTTAAAAAACGCTAACCATCACGACTGAATATTGACTCCTATGTTTTTAAATCATACACTACTTTGAGCTTTTTGAAAAAATGGATAAGAAAGTGGATTAAATAAAAAGTAAAGGACCCGATATTCAGCAGAGGCGGCTAGCATGACTACAGCGCCTAGTCGACCCTGCTGAACAGTAAACCTGGATATTCAATGCTGGGATATATCCAGCCACCAGCATTGAATATCTGGGTCAGCCGTGAAAGCCAGAGGTTAATGGGGCAGCAGCGATATCCTCCTACCTCCAGCCCGCCAAAGAAGACTGCTTTTGCTGCGTCTAACTTTGGCCGCCAAGGGATATCTGGACAGCGGCTGAATATCGCCTCTGACAGGTTATCCCCGGGTACTGCCCCAGAACTCTCCGATGCTAACCGCGTAGCACCAAGGTGTATAGCAGCCGTACCTGGGGATATTCAGCGGCACTAACTGTGTAAGTGTAGTCTAGGTCTGCAAACTGGCTCAGATGCACGTGCAGGTTCCCAGTTTCCTCCGGCAATTTTTCCCATGTGTATATCTGTGTATTCGCTCCTCCGGCTGCATGTGGATATAAATCCTTGGGCGTTCTTGCATTTCCTTCTGTGTATTTTAGAACCGGGATAGGAAACAGTGTCATATTGTGAGCTGGGAACTGATTAAAAGATTGAAAACAGAGAGTAGGGCTAAATGTTCAATTTTCTCAACGGAGAGAGGTAAATAGTGGAGTACCCCACTACTTTTTTACATATTTATAAATGACCAGGAAATAGGAAAAAGAATTGTTGTTAAGTGTCGCGGAGTTAATGTTGACTCATGACGACCCTGTGGATAGTTGTCCTAAACTGTGTTCCGTTGTCAGTCAGGTAGCTAATTGTTGATAGAGTGGCATCTATAGTTACTGTATTCGTCCATTTCATTGCTGGCTTTTCATCTTTTACGCTGACCTTCAAACTTGCAAAGCGTGATGTCTTTCTCTAGTGATTATTCTCTTCACATGATCTGCCCAAAGTATAAAAATCTAAGTCTTGTCATTTGAGCTTCTAAAGAAAGTTTAGGTTTGATCTCCCCTAGTATCAACTGGTTTGTTCTTCGGCCAGTCTATGGCATACAAAGTATTCTTCACCAGCACCATAATTCTAAGGCATCGATTTTCTTCCTGTCTTTCTTCTTAACTGTCCAACTTTCATATTCTGTGACTAGAAAGTGTACCTTGGGGCTTTAAGCCCCTTTAGACTTTCCTGCGCTCCCATCAGTGGTTAAACCTCTTGAGATATAATTAACTCTGCCACTTAGATCGTGATGTTTAGCACAACCCATATTGATCAATTTGCATATTAAGGAGCTGTTTTGCAGATCTGCATGCATTTGCTTGTGATAGAGCTCATTAATATTTTATATAGTATGTTGGACCTGATTTAGTGTGCACTACTGATATTCTGCAATAATACATTTTTAATATTTGTCTCTTAAAGTGTATTATTTTACTTTAATGCAGATTAGTTTACTGTAAGGTATGTTACCTGATAATGAGATGCAAAGCATGCAAATGCATTCAAAACACCTTAGTATAATGCTAGTTGAACTTTGAAAACTGTGCTATTTTGTCCATCTGGGACCATGTGGTTAGATGCTCCCGAGCACCTTCTTAAAGGTCTAGTAATTTAAAAATGCCACACAGATCCCCACCCCACCCCCAGCTAAGACCTTCCACCCCCAAGACCCCATGAACTCACTCCCCCTTCCGTAAAAAGCTTCCTATCCCCAGCCTCCCAAAGACACCCCACCCATAATATCTGCACACAAACATAACTTTAACCATTTATGATATATGCTCGAGGCCGCGGGCCCGGTCCCGCGGCCGTCAGTAACCTGGGCCCGGGCCCGGCCTCGGCCTCCAGTATGTGAGGGGGGTGGGGGGGGTGAGAGAGAGGAGGCCGTGCGTGCGGCATTCGAAATCGCTCCGTCGCGTTGTCGGAGCGATTTCATTGGCCGCGGGCTGAAGGGGGCGGAGCAGTGTCTGCGAGGAGCCGCGTGGCCGTCTCCTTCTTGCCGCGGCTCCTCGGGAATCGGATGCGTTGTCGGGTCCGGTGAGTGAGCACTTGTTTTTGGCCTGTCTGGTGGAGATGCATGGAGGTCTGGGTGGCTTTATAGAGTGCTGGTATAAACCTGTATAGATTGTGCATGTAGTGAAACTGAGGACTTTTGCTCCTGTTCGCGTGTGCAGGGTGGTTCTATGGGGGGGCACTTGGTTGGGGAGCATTTTGGGGCTCCTAAGTTCGGCCTATTTTGTGGTGGAAATTGGGTGCCTGCTTGCCTTCATGTGATGCTAGCGTGTGTAGCGGGGAGGGTTGCTGATTGGGGTGTGCTCGCTGGGTTGAGCAGTGGGGGCGAAGTGCTCCTGGGGGTGGGGCGAGACAGCCCGGTTGGGGTTCTCGGCCCGGTAGCGGGGGGTGGGAGCCGGCCTTTGCTACTAGTATGGCGAGGCAGGCGGAGGGGTTTGGGGGGGAGGAGGATGCTCCGCCTTGCTACTAAGATGGCGGGTGGGGGGGCATCCTCCGGCAATGGGGTGTGGGGCTGGGTTATGTGGGATTGTTTTATATTCAGGCCCGTGTTGGGTCGGTTGTTACTGGTGTAAATAAAGCTGCGACCAAATGTTTGTACCAAACTACAGTTGTTGGTGAATTTGTGGGGGGAATATTATTGTGGGATGCTAAGACATGGGAAGGAGGCGAGGAGGGCCTCCGGGTTACCAGAGTTAATGCTCGAGGCCGCGGGCCCGGTCCCGCGGCCGTCAGTAACCTGGGCCCGGGCCCGGCCTCGGCCTCCTGTATGAGGGGGGGCGGGGGGGTGAGAGAGAGGAGGCCGTGCGTGCGGCATTCGAAATCGCTCCATCGCGTTGTCGGAGCGATTTCATTGGCCGCGGGCTGAAGGGGGCGGAGCAGTGTCTGCGAGGAGCCGCGTGGCCGTCTCCTTCTTGCCGCGGCTCCTCGGGAATCGGATGCGTTCCCGCCCGCCCGCCCATTATGGAGGTGGTTTTGAGATGTTGCAGCTGGTGGGGGCGGGGTACAGAGCCAGTGCTCGCAGGAGCGGCGCGGGCTTGAACTGGTTTACGAGCAGTGGGGGCGAAGTGCTCCTGGGGGTGGGGCGAGACAGCCCGGTTGGGGGTCTCGGCCCGGTAGCGGGGGGGTGGGAGCCGGCCTTTGCTACTAGTATGGCGAGGCAGGCGGAGGGGTTTGGGGGGGAGGATGATGCTCCGCCTTGCTACTAAGATGGCGGATGGGGGGGCATCCTCCGGCAATGGGGTGTGGGGCTGGGTTATGTGGAATTGTTTTATATTCAGGCCCGTGTTGGGTCGGTTGTTACTGGTGTAAATAAAGCTGCGACCAAATGTTTGTACCAAACTACAGTTGTTGGTGAATTTGTGGGGGGAATATTATTGTGGGATGCTAAGACATGGGAAGGAGGCGAGGAGGGCCTCCGGGTTACCAGAGTTACTGGTTAGTGCCTGAATATTGTCAATAACCAAATAGAGGCCCTTACAGTCTAACCAGTCTAACCCAGGTATTTTTTTTGGCAGGATATTCAGCAGTACTAACCTGTTTTAGTCATTTAGCAGTGAGCATGTTAAAAATCCAATGCTAACTGTTTAGCATGCGATGGGATGGAGACCGCGTGGGTTAAAAGCAGAGAGTGGGCATTGACTGCACATTGTGGTTAGCATAGCAGTGGTGGGATTTGGCCAGCTCACCAGTTCCCGCCACGGGCTGGGTTTACTGAACCGGGCCAAACACAGCGTCCTGATGCCAGCACTGAACTGGTAGGGATCCCCTCACCCATCGGTGGTTTGATGGTATCAGGGGACCATGGCATCATGTGAAGCTCCCATTGCTGTCAAAGCACTGGCGAGTGGGGGGATCAGGCCACTGGGCCACCAAGGAAATGGTGCCCTGCGGTTGCTGGCAGTGGCCGAGTGTGGAGCACCGGCAACGCAAACTCATGCCATGCTGCCACCTGCTCGGTTCTGGCAGTGACGGGATCGATCCAAACAGGTTCCTATTCAGATCGAATCCCGCCACTGCAGCATAGGTATCATTAGCTCACACTACTCATCAATGTTGCAATTAGCTCAGGTGCCATTACCACCAGCTCATTGGATGGCGATAAGTACAAATTCATTAACTGCAATTGCAGTTTTAATGCAGTGAGATACTTCTCACCACAGTAACTGCAGAGGGGCATGGGGACATGCTGGACATGCCCACAACAGTGCTAGTCTGTTTCCCCTCCTGCGACAATTTCTGCCCCTTAATGCACGCTATCATTCTAAACCTTAGCAACTTCAAAAAGCAGGCCCTTTAAGTCCATAAATTGTAAAATAAGCCAAAAATCCAAATAAAAATCAAAAACTCTTGTCTATAAAATATAAAGGTGATATTTTATATCAGAGAGCTTGACTTTGGTAAAAAAAAAAAAAGAGTTTAAATATTTTAACCATCCTGCTATTAATTGAAATACTTTAAAACACCAATTGCTTTACTCAAGAAAGTTACTTGCATTGTTGATACATCCTCTGTTTTATTTTGCTGCACCACTCAATTTCTGCTAGCCTTGATATTTACAATAATTCATCTCATATCTTTCCTGTAGCAGCTCAAGGTGATTTTCTATCTAAGGTTGAAGCAATGCAAAGTTAAGTAATTTGCCCAAGACCACAAGGGGCATCAGTGGGATTTGAACCAAGATCTTACTAATTTCTAGGCTAGTCCTCCACCCTACAGATATCATTCATACATGTCGTTTTAACAATAAAAAAATCATATATATAAAAGAGCCACCAAAATGATAAAGGGGTGGAGGATACAAGACTGTACCACCAGAACCGACAACCCCCTGACTGGGCAAAGAAAGAGCACCATGTCACCACCCAAAGTGCCAGCTGGGGGGTAAGGATATGGGTGTAAGCAACAACACACATGGTGCACTGCACATGTACATCAGCAGTTCCGAGATGAACATAGGAGGGGGTAGGCACCCCCACAGCGCCATCCCATGAATGGAGAAATGAATTTGTGAGTCACTGCAATAGAACAGGAAAAGACAGTAGCCCAACAGTGTGGCCAAGACGACGTATGAGAAAGATGACCATTATGGTCCCGAGAAGGGTGCCCCATGCTAAGTGCAATATGAGGTACACAGGGATAAGAGAGTGCAGATGGAACCCTGGCCCATAGAACCATGTGGCACGGTGCCCCAAAAAGGGTATGTGGGCCAAGGTCAGTGTGCCCTAGGGACTGCAAGTGGTGTCTGCAGGACCTGCAGGACCCGTGTGCAACAGAGACAGATGTAGTACCAACACCACACAGTACCCACGGTAAAGACAATGGATAGGTGATTGACGGAGGGACAGTAGGGAGTCACTGGACCCACACCCCTGTGGACATCCCATGTGTCTGGAAGCAGCGCAGACAAACATGTTGATGGCAAAAGCAACACACCAAAGGTTGTTGGCAACCTAGAGTACTAGAACAAAAGTGTGTGGCAGGTGAGGAGAAAATGTGTCACCCTGTGGAGGCGGAGGAGGCCAGAGGAGTGGGCCTGCCACGCAGAACAGGCACAGGCCCGCCAAGAACACAGAGATGCAATGCAGACAAGGGTAGCAGTGTAGGATACGGGGTGACAATGCACATCAACATACAGGACATGTCACATCACACTGATGCAGATAGATGGACCAAAGGATGATTCCCAAATGTGATGAGGATGATAAGAGCGGACAGGACCTAAAAGCCAAGAGATGACTGTTACAGCGACCACAGGTATCAGTGAAGGAAAGACATAAAAACAGGGGAACAGAGAGAGTGAACAGCCATGAACACTAGGATGGAAAGCGCTGCAGGAAAAGAATAACTACCGTAATACCAGTAAGCATACAGAAATGGATGCATACAGGACCACAGCATGTCAACATACAAAACCACAGCTGTGTGCCAGGTGAGGGCACCCCAAAGACTAACCAAGATGCACTACACATTCTGAGCAGGGTCCACAGCCAACATCACAGTCCACAGGTGGGATGGGAGGCACATATGAACCTGGCCACACACGACCCAGGAAATATCATGCAGTGTACACCAAATGCAATATATCAGGGGAGTGACAAATGAGGACTGGAAGGGTCCAGGCCAATGGAAAGCCATGTGGATGGGTTGTGGTCAGGGACAAGCGACCGTAAGAGGAGCATGTGCATGACCAACCAGTTCAGTGATAGCGCCCGGACCAACCAGCAGCAGCGGGCCCAATAAACAGGCAGGCCAGTCACATGCCCCACCACAGGAGGGAATCTAAGAAGAGTCAAGACAATGTGGCACACAGGCCGCAAAAAGCCCACACTGACATGCACAGCTCAACCAGGGAGGGTGGGCACAGATGTGATGGGGCTGCACACAGCATATGGCCAAATAAGCATTTTACAAGGAAGGAAACGATCAATGCCAGTTTCTTCCCAAACTAGCAACCACCGAGTGGCAATGAAACTGGGTCACCAACACCACAATTATACAACACATCAAAAGTGCAAACAGTAGTCCCCAAAAGGCAGTCACCAGACCGAAGCAGCCAATGTATCCTGCATCCTGGCGCACCACATGACCTGGACAAAGACATGGGTCGGGTGTCGCTGCCCCCGTTGCCAGCACACACCCAATCCATTTTGCGAGTCGACCCAACTGTTGCTGCCTGTGGAGCATACACACCCTGAGCACCCCCTACCGTTGCAAACCCAACCCCTATGCCGCATCTCATCAGCAGTCGCTAACATACAGTAATATAAAATGTGAAGGGCTCCAAAATGCCATGTCCCCACAGTGTCCGCACCCACCGTATGCACACCAGTCACCATCCCCAGCCACCAAACCAACATGGGAAAAGCATGCAGAGTGACAAGGCAACATGCCATGTAGACAGTTATGTATCAGGGCAACATATGCATGCACAGCTCAACCCCCCCCCCCCTGTACTGCAAGAAACGAGATACACAGATAGTCCATGGCAGCAACGGGGGCGCAGTCCCCCCAGGGACATTCAAAATAGGCCATCAATGAGTCCGAGGAGAAGGCCTGTGTCCAAATTTCAGAGGCCCTCATCCCTGTGGCAACAGCAACCAGGGACAGTCCCACAGGGGGTGCTGTGTCCGCACACATATGGATGAAGGGATCTCCAGATGCAGGTTAGCAGATGTGTCATGTATGTTGTCTGTGTCCTGTGTGAAGATATGTAGACATCAGGAAATGGAATGGCACACCAACCCACGGCCCCTGTAGGTCTGAAAAGAGACAGGCAGATAGAATGAGGTCTCCCCAGAATGCATACATACCACCACATGACATGGCCACAACACTGGGCACAGTGCACATGGGCAACTGCAGGAGATGTCTCCAAAGACCATAACACCATCCCAATATGTTCATGTAAATGCACATGACACACAGGCACCACTGGGGTCCAGAGCATGCCCAGCAGTGGTGTCGCATACCAAAAACAGCCAATGCCATGATGATAGCAGTAGGCCAAATGCAGCGCCAGCACGTGGTGTATGCCCTAGAGTCTGGAAGCTGAGGCCTACCTGAAAGGTAGAGCTGAGACCTGACTGGGAATGTCCATGTTATGCAAGAGCACAAAGAGCCCCAATAGAGGCTGCAGACACCAATGTATTGCGGAAATGAGCATGTGTGCATGGGTAGCTGTGTGTGTAGCATGTCCAAGGTGTGCTGTGTTGTGTGGAACCAAAATGGTAACGTACATCGGTCCACCAGCAAACGTGATACACATCAGAAACAAATAGATAACAAATGCCCACAATGTACAGTAGCCCACACGCAGAATTGAAAGGAGGGATGAGGGAACATTACTGGAGCGGTGGCCATACACATCCCTGCTACACACAGAGTCAGCTAGGCGCCGAATGATTGATCATGTAGACAGGCCAAACAGACACAGAGACATACACTGTGATGCAAGGTATGCATGCCCGAAGGTGCAGATGGCAGGACCCCTGAAAATAATCAAGATGTGGAGACCCCCATCACAGTACATGCATGAGTGCCCTGCATCCTGTTAATGCCACAATGGCAGTGAGTGATGCACATGCTCCCAAACTATACGATGCCCTGTCTCTGTGGAGGCACACAGCGTGTCATTATGTGCATCAGAAATGCCATCAACACCCCCAGGATGTGCACAGGTAATGGCCACATGTGTGACAAATGGAAGCTAAGGGTTATGGGGTAGTGGCCCATAGACCAGTGCAGCACCATAGGAGCAGCAGAGAGAAAGCAACATATATGTGTCAGACCATGGCGACAGCAATGAAAACCGCACTGTATTGCAACTCACCCGAGTCATCTGCCTGTTGCATTGATGTACACACACTCCCCACACGTAGCACAGCATCGGTCAGTATGGTCAGCCAATCCCTGGGGGCCCAGAAAGCAGCAGCTCATCCTGGGGAGGCAGAAAAACATCAGACATATTGAGACATGACACGGTACTGCTGCACAATCCATACACCTGCCCACACATGGTCAACACAGATAAACGTCACCAGCACAAGCAGAACTTACAGGAGAAGAGCTCCTCGATCAGATGTTGCCTGGCCGCCATCCCAGCACGTGTGTCAACATGGCCAGGTGCAGGAGGGCACACAGGATCCACCCCAAGATCCTCATTAATATCGACTGGAACATTGTGCCTGAGAGCAATGTTGTGGAGGATGCAACAGGCTAGTATGATCTTTTCCACAGTCAAGGGCCCGTACTGTAAGGCCCCGCCAGTCCTATCCAGACACCTGAAGCGACTTTTGAGAACGTCAAAGGTGCGCTCAATGACTGAGCGGCTGGAGGCATGGGCCTCATTGTACCGCATCTCTGCACCTGTCCGAGGGAGACGCACAGGGGTCAGCAGCCAGGCACGACACCCATATCCTGCATCACCTGCAAACAGAAATGGCAGTAAGGCACACGTGAGAAGATGAACCTATGGAACCCATGATGTAGCAATGCACAAATGGACAGCAGGGAAGCATGGTCACACACATCTGACGGCACAGCATTGCACACAATTCGGGTGCACCAGAGTCTGCATCTGCGAGATCAAAATCACACTGGCCGGGACAAAGATGGTCAGTTGTGCAAGTCGAAGGGACATCATGATATATGGCACACAGGGGATATGTCAGTGGACCACAACCTGGGGGGGCCAGGTGGGAGTGTCAGCACAGACAGGCCAAAGCAAACAGTCGTGCATCAGACATGTGTGATAGCAGGTTTGCACATAGCCACTGACACGTGCCACCCCCTACATGGTGGATGAGTAGGCCACATACGCACTGTACAGCAGGTCTATGGTCCTGTTCCCCATATTCTCCAATGCCCCCCCCCCCCCGGAAGGCACATGCATAATCCCGTGGCACATTGGGCGTGAGATGGGCACAACACACCGGCAGACATATGTGAAACCTCCACACCATGCATTCCTGGAATGCCCCTGAACAAGGATGATTGCGAAGTGAACAGCTAAGGCAGGGTAGAGCCGACACCACATGGGTGCGGGGTAACCCAGATGAGCACGAACAGGCACATGGTAGGCAGGGGGATGTGTGGTGCCGCACAGAGGTACGTGACCACAGTCTAGGTGACAGGGTGTGCTGTAGTCACAGCTCCAGAATAGGCTGCACAAGGACACAACAGCACCATGTCATGCATGCAGAGGACACAGGTGACAATGCTGCCTCCGTGAAACACATATGGTAGTTACACACAGGATGTGGGGAATACCTACCCAGCAGGACATAGTCCTCATATTGCCCGGCCTCAAACAGGCCAAACAGTGCTGAGTTCTGCAGGATATAGGAGTCATGGGCTGACCCCGGGAACCGCGGGACCACATTCAGGATACGCATACCTGCATCACAGACAACCTGCACATTGAGGGAATGGAAGTGTTTGCGGTTGCGGTACACAACCTCCCTGTCGCATGGCGGGATGAGGGCAACATGTGTGCAATCTATTGCGGCCATCACGTGTGGTATCCCTGAAATCTGCTGGAATGCATGTCCCAGGGCCACCCAATGTTGCCTACTGTTGGGAATGGCAATGTAATTCCCAACCCGGCTGACCATGGCCCGCAGTACCTGGTGGAGGCAGCGAGAGAATGTTGGCCGACTCATCCCACCCACTGCGGCCACTGAGGATTGGAAACAGCCAGAGGCAAAGAAATGTAGGGCAGCAAGGAGCTTGGCCAGTCCCGGTATGGCATGTGACCGGGCAGTCAGGGGCTCGAGGTCAGGTCGTAGATCCTCATAGAGCTCCCTAATAGCCCCTGTGTCCAGCTGGTAGAGGGAGATCACCTGGTCCTCCCTGATGTTCTGTAGCATGGCCTTGGGCCTGTAGAGGCGTTGCAGGCGTGGCCGCCCCTCAGGACGCCTATGGCACCGTTGTTCCACCACACCCACCTGTGGACCCTCCACAGCTGCAGGCCTGTGTTGCATTGGGTTAGGACCCATGCCCAGGGCCTCAGCCCCAGGACCATCATCTCCCTCTGATGGAAAGCGCAGCCCAGCTAGCTCCAGCAATGCAATGACTGCACCACCTGCATTCACAGTCTGAGCCATGATAGACACAGGATGTGGGACAGGTGGCTGGGAAATAGGGTACAGGGCGGGAACACAAATCACACAAACAATACACACCTGGTCAACCAGGAACATCCATCACAGCCAACACCCTGTAGTCAGCAACGTAGCGCGCGGAGGACCGCGGTTACCCCCGCATTGCTCCTGACAAAAGCCATTCCGATAATAACAAACTCCATGTCCCCGTGTGACTCAGCATACTGTAAAGTTACTGCAATGTATACACCTTTCCAAATATGGAAGACACCAAGATCTCACAGAGACGCAAACCGCGGTCACACGCATGTACACACAATGCACGTCCATGCGTGCACAGGAGGAGAGCGTGTATGCAACGTGCGTACGCAATGCGCTCACAGCCACACCCACATGAGACCTATATAAAGCTGGGGAGGACAAAATGGCATGCACCTCAGCACACATTCGGAATGGAGAAGACAACCCAGATGTCTGATAGTGCCGGAGCACAGCAGGTTCCAGCAATGGACACCCACACTACCGATGGTGAGAGGCCAGGCCCATCAGGCATACAGGAAACCCCATGTGCACAGGGTCAGAAGCGTCGCAGGCCCACCCTCCCAGAGGAATTATGCAAAAGAGCCGTAAGGTTCAGCCAGGAGGAGAATGACCTCCTCCTGTCAGCCATCCTTGAGCGATATGACATACTATTTGGCCAGCAGAGCGCAACAATATCTGGTGCCACACGTGCCAAGGCATGGGCCGAGGTACAGGCGGAGGTGGCAACCGCAGATGGGCCACACAGGGATGTGGAAAGCTTACGCAAGAGGTACTGCGACATAAAACGCAACATCAGGAATGAGCTTAAAAGAGAGAGGAGAGGGGCCCAGAGCACAGGAGGAGGCCCAGCACAGGTCGCAAACCTGAGTGCACTTGAGCGGCGATTGGCAGAGCGACTCAGCTCGATGTACATACATGGCCTTCCCCCAGAGCTGGACACAGCGCACCCAGGTGCTGGTAAGTGTGTGAGTGATCTATACCATGTTGAGGGCCTGCAAGCGCACATATGTTGGGGTGGCCAAGGGTGGACTGTGGTGTAGGTGCCAAGATTGTGCAAAATGAGGACCCAGGGGGCAGCACAGGCATACAACCAGCCTCTGGGCCATGACCCATTGGGGGAGACATGTCCATGGTGGCCAGGGAGTGGCATAGCACAGTGGATGGGTGCGTTGGCAAGGAGAAAGGTCCCACAGTATTTATTTATTTTATTTATTTATTTTATTTACATCTCTTATATACCGCACTATTTGCGATCAGCGCGGTTTACATAGAACAAACCATATCCGACAATAAACAAGAGTCACATTGTGGCTGTCAATGTGTTGCAGTGGAGAGGGTGCAGGGCTGGTGGAGGCAGCATGGCCACACAGGTGTCAACATGGCCGACAGGACAGCACAATGTACCTGTGTCTAACACGGACTGTGTTTGCAGGGCTGATAGCGGTAATGGGGCTGCATGGGGGGTGTAGTAGCATGCAAGGGGGAAGTGGTCACTGGACGTTGCAGGGCAACGGCCCCTCTCGGCATTGGGGAATGGGTGAGGGGGAGGGGGAAGGGCCCCCACCAGGACCCATGTGGCTCACCCACACACATGTGCTCTTAGGGGAGTGGGATGGGTGCAGACAGGCAGTCATGCCGCATCTGACCTATATGATACTCTGTCCCACAGGTGACATAGCTGCCATAGATGCAGCCGAGGAGGCGCAAGGGGACAGCCATCCCTGGGCATGCACCCCCATGGACCCAGTGCCAGAGGTGTCGCAGGTGGATGCAGGAGCTCCCCCAACCCCCCCCCCCCCCGGTGAGGACAGTGGCACCATCACTCAGCCTGCCTGTGGAGGGGGGACAAACACGAGTGGCGCCACCAGGGACGTGTTTGCTGAGGCAGGACTCCGAAACAGGGATGCGGCGATGTCCGCGGTGGCAGATGTGATCCAGCAGATGCAGGCGCACACTGCAGAGGCACACAGGGATGCAGAGGGTGAGTCCCCAACTGTGTTCTGTTCAGAATGCGTCTGCATAGATAGTCTTTTTTTTCCATGACGACAATGCACTACCTGCTGTGTTCACAGTATACGGCATTTACTGCGTGCGTGTCTGAGGGAGCAGCGCCGGCAAAGGCATGCACTATGCAGACACCATCGTATGATGTCCAGGGTCCTGATGGGGGTCCCGAGGCTTGCCACAGCTGCAGAAAGCATGGCTCTAAGCCTGCAAAGCATAGCAGCACAAATGGGGGTGATGCCACCACCACCACCACCTCCACCAGCACCAGTGGAAGCAGCAGCAACGGCAGCAATGGCGGCAGCAGAGCCACCATCATCGCAGGGTGGGAGGGGCCGCGCAAGGCGTGGCAGGGGCAGGGGGAGGGGAAAATAAAACGCTGAACATGCGGCTGTAGCACATGTCATGTCTCCTGTGTTGCTTGTGGGGGTCAGTATTACGCACAGCCCAAACGTGCATGACCCTGGGGCCTGGCCGATGCAAAATATTCTGCCATATGGTGTAGCCACCAACACTGCTGTGGGCAGCATGGGATGCTCCACCTGCTCTTGGGCGCACACCAGCAGGCACACACTGCCCAGCAGCTGCAGCCAACATCTGTTCTCCGCATCCTTTCCCCGTGAGCTGGGGGGGGGGTGGGAACAACCGCTCATGGGCCATGGAGGGGGAAAGGGCATGACATTAGGTGGGCTGTGAGTGATGGGAGGGGGTTGGACTGGAAATGTGCAGTGGGATGATTGGTGGGGGGAAAGGTCTGCCAATGGCCTATTCGTGGCTTCCTGGAAATGTCCTGATATGGCTGTCACCGAATCTGGGTGGTTTGCATTGGCTCTGATTGGAGATGAGTGGTGGTGGTGTTTGACATACAGTGCACCCATGATGGTGCAGGGCCGTTACATGGGCTCATGGGGGGCGGTGTTAGACAGATATCTTGGTGGGTGGGCGGGTGGAGCTAGGTTATGGCATGTGCCCAGTTTGCTTCCACAAAATGAATATGTCTGGCATCAAAGGGTCCTCGGAGGAGGACATGAGCTGATGAGGGCACCAGTACATAGATGGGGTGTCTATGCCCCTCTCACCATGCCTTGCCATCTCCTATGTGAACAGGATAGGACTCCACATATCCAGGTCTTGGGAAACACCAAAGGGATCATAGCACAGCAGATACACTTACCCAGACTGCGAGCACAGCTTTAGGGGAGGTACTGCATACCCTCAGTCATAGACAGGCACTACTGAGTCTACAAGCTGTCCTCCGATGACCATAGACTGTAGCACAGGCACATTTGTAATGACAGTCTAACTGCCAGTCCTCTCTGTTACGTACCGTACTGTGTCCGATACCTGTCCCTGTGGCTTCTGGTCAGCCCTCAGTGTAGCACACATAACAGCACACGGTTAGCTTTCCCCACATACCAACTACATGTCCGTCTCCTCCCTTGCCACTAACTTCTTGCACTTTGCATACTATCCAGACCCTCCGGAGATGCCCCACAGGCACATGTGTGGAGGGACAGTCCATGTGGTTGCAAGGGTCAATGTCCGAGCTGCTGTCCTGTGTTCTGTTCCATCCTATGTATCATATATAGACGAGTGACAACAGTCACCCTTCATGCAGTGGAACCCCCATGTGCATCACATGTAAAAAGCCCCACGACACCATGACACGCACGACGAATGGACCCAAATTGTGGCCCAGCCCATGTCCCCTTGCGGCCATGTCCACTCTGTCCACCCCTAGCCCTGTGCACTTCCAGGCTCAGTGTCCATTAGCCCACTTGCTGTGTCCATGCCATCCTCCACCCTGGTCTGCGGCCATCACAGATGCTGCACATAGCCTTGCATGTTCCACCACTGCTGACCCCTGGGCACTGTTACATGTGTGTGCTTTGGGACATGTGTGGCACTAGCCCATGTAATGGCTGTAATATCGCTAGACGCATGACATGTGTACAGTACCCTGCACACACCCTTTGTATCTTACACTGACACACATGTGTGTGCCCTCATGTGTCGCTCACACAACACTGACCCATAGCAAAGAGGGATATCTGGACAGCACAGTTAAATGGTAACAATGTACAACTTTATTTAAACAGAAACATTGTGGGGTGGATGCGGCATTGGCCATCATGGCAACATCTCTGTCATTCAGCCCTGCTGCCCTCCGTGTGTGGGGTAGGCCATTGCATGGGCTGTCACAGGGCGGGTGTGCAATGCGTATCCACGCGCTACACACCCCGGGGACCCCTGTCACATGGTGGCTGATCCGGCGCACCCCCAGCTACGCGCTCCTCCAGCAAGTGCAGCCGGTCAGCCACCATGGTCAGGGTCGCCAGGACCTGCCCCATGATGAGGGCGTACTGCCTCTGGGCATGTGCATGCGCACACACAGCCGCGGCCACGCACAGCCCGCACATGCAGCCACACAGACACAGGTCTCCCCGTGTCTGTGTGGCTGCATCCACGGTGCACATGTCCTCGGCTATGTGTGGCATGCCCACGTCCAGGGGGGGCGCATCGCCATCACCATGGTGCAGTTCGCTGGTGCCCCCGTAGCCCTGTGACAGCTCATGATGATGGGCACCCGGCACACATGCCCCCCAACCCCCCCACCCACCCCATCCCCCTCCAGCACCACGTTGGACAGGTCACCTCCCTCCGACCCCAGTCCCACCACAGCAGGGCCCCTACCCTCCCTAGCCACCTGCACCCACCCCTCCTCACACTGCCCTCCCAGCACCTCTGCCCTCTCCCCCTCCCCCACCTCCTCCCCTGCCATAGCCACACAAGGCAGCTGCCTTCCGCCCTCACCCGCCCTCACCCGCCCCCCCCACATCCTCCTCCTCCATCCCCTCTGCGTCAGATGGGTCTTCGGCCCCGTGAGGTGGTATATTGCGCTCCACCACCATGTTGACTGGTTCGGGCACCACCTCCATGCCGTCATCTCTTGGTGGCTCCTCGGGCCCCTCATCTTGCACCACGGGTTCCTCCGCAGCACGTGCATCCTCTGTGGGAGAGGGGAACACATGTCATCCGTATGTTCACACATCTGCCACAGCAGTAACATACATCCTGTGGTCATGACAGCCATTGCCCCACAGGGCCATGTCACATCACTCACCGTCCTGTTGGGCCAGCTGCTCCCTCTGCACTCGCCGCACAAAACGGGGATACCGTGCCCTCAGCTCCCGCGCCTTTTTGCGGAGATCCTCGACCTATTGGAGTGACAACACATATTTACATTAGGAGACAGACACCCTTTGGTGGTCTATGCCGCAACACAGATATATTTATCAGTGTGCAATATGGTTTGGCCCAACGAGTCACAAACTGGGCCATTCCCCACAGCACCAGGATGAGGGGTAGGGCTCTGAGGTGAGGCCTACTGCATCCTGGGGATCTGGTTTGCCCCAGTGTTCACTGACTGGGGCATTCCCCACACCACCAGGATCAGGTATGGGGACATGTAGTGAGACCTACTGCATCCTGGGGATCTGGTTTGCCCTTGTGTGCACTGACTGGGCCATTCCCCACAGCACCAGGATGAGGGGTAGGGCTCTGAGGTGAGGCCTACTGCATCCTGGGGATCTGGTTTGCCCTTGTGTGCACTGACTGGGCCATTCCCCACAGCACCAGGATGAGGGGTAGGGCTCTGAGGTGAGGCCTACTGCATCCTGGGGATCTGGTTTGCCCTTGTGTGCACTGACTGGGGCATTCCCCACACCACCAGGATCAGGTATGGGGACCTGTAGTGAGGCCTACTGCATCCTGCAGATGTGTGTTGTTACTGTGGTCAAACACAGGCCCAGCTACCATGGCACAGGGACAGGGGATGGGCTCCTCATTTGGGATCCTCTGCATCCTGGGGCTATGGGCAGATTCTTGTGAGCACAAACACGGCCTGTATCCATAGCACCAGGACAGGGGGTGGGCTCCTCATTTGGGACCCTCAGCATCCTGGGGCTATGGGCAGATTCTTGTGAGCACAAACAAGGCCTGTATCCATAGCACCAGGACAGGGGGTGGGCTCCTCATTTGGGACCCTCAGCATCCTGGGGCTATGGGCAGATTCTTGTGAGCACAAACACGGCCTGTATCCATAGCACCAGGACAGGGGGTGGTCTCCTCATTTGGGACCCTCAGCATCCTGGGGCTATGGGCAGATTCTTGTGAGCACAAACACGGCCTGTATCCATAGCACCAGGACAGGGGATGGGCTCCTCATTTGGGACCCTCAGCATCCTGGGGCTATGGGCAGATTCTTGTGAGCACAAACACGGCCTGTATCCATAGCACCAGGACAGGGGATGGGCTCCTCATTTGGGACCCTCAGCATCCTGGGGCTATGGGCAGATTCTTGTGAGCACAAACAAGGCCTGTATCCATAGCACCAGGACAGGGGGTGGGCTCCTCATTTGGGACCCTCAGCATCCTGGGGCTATGGGCAGATTCTTGTGAGCAGAAACACGGCCTGTATCCATAGCACCAGAACAGGGGATGGGCTCCTCATTTGGGACCCTCAGCATCCTGGGGCTATGGGCAGATTCTTGTGAGCACAAACAAGGCCTGTATCCATAGCACCAGGACAGGGGGTGGGCTCCTCATTTGGGACCCTCAGCATCCTGTGGCTATGGGCAGATTCTTGTGAGCACAAACACGGCCTGTATCCATAGCACCAGGACAAGGGGTGGACCCCCTTTACGGGCCTGCACCATCCTGAGATGTCTTTGTGCTTTGTGCAGAGTCTCCCAAATGCAGTCCTGGAGGGCCCCACACCATTCAGGTTCCATGCTGCCTCTAATAAAGATGCCTGTGCTGCATATCTATGCACCAGCCCCATGGTATGCAGATGTATCTCATGCATATTCATGAGGGACAGCATGAAAACCCGAACAGTGTTTGGCACACCAGGACTGGAGTTGGGAACCTCTGCCGTAAAGCAGCAGCCAACAGGGGCAGACACACCCACACCCACAGGCCCCATTGGCCAATGCCTCCTGGAGAGGCAGGACATTGGGCCCTGCGTGCATCTCCCAATACTAGCACTTGCATACCTTAGCAATGCCACCCTACATCTGGGTATACGGTACACAGCTATCAAACGTTTCCTATGATTACTGGCAGATAGCAAGTCCTACGTTAAGCACAGTTTGCTCATTGAGCTCCATCATAACAATCTTTCTGATGTCTGCGGTGTGTGCTTCAGGTCTGGTCTCTGACAGTGTTTACCACCCTGGGGAGTGACCCCCAACAGTATTGCGTACCATATCCATGCCTGTACTGTGCCCAGGACTGGTGTGGTGGGCAGGGCTGCTAAACTCCTCTGTAGTAGCACAATGCTGGCATAGGTGTGGGAGTGTGTGTCTGTCTATACAGTGTGTGGTGGCTGCAAACACCTTTCACAGCCCACACTGCCAGCACTGTTGCCAGCATTGGCCTGGCAATGTGCATAATGAGGAGCAAGGTACCATGGGTATAGCCCAGACAGGGTGGCCTGGCCAGGATGCATCTGCACAGGGCATAGGGCACGGGCTGGGACATTTTAGTGCCCGACCACCACCTACACAGACAGGGTGACCTTGGTATGTCCTGCTGGGAGATCACTCTCACCCTGACTGTGCAGTGACGACAGCATGGCTAGGCACCCCCATAGTGCTATATAGTGTTTCTGTCGTGTGATATTTATGGGTTTTCTTTTGGGGCCCAGTCACTGATTTATCTGCTTGTTGTGTATGCTGACATCCCAGGTCTTGGTGCATGCATTTCCACCAGGAACATGCACTATGGACTAGCTAGCAGACTGTTTGCAGCCAGTATGTGTCTTTATGGAGCGCCTTGTAGGGTGCAGCGGGTGAAGGCGTGCTGCAGGAGAATATCACATAGTGGTGGGGTGCAGCTTAGCATATCCAGGCCTAATGTCTGTCTGCTATTGCGCTATGGATGTGTACAGAGCAGCATTGACTGCCCTGTAGGGTGTCTGTTCCCCAGCAGGACTGGGGTTGATGGTCCTCTCTACTGCCACCATTGCAGGGAGGTAGAATGTGGATCTGTTGATGGGAGACCCTGTTTACCACCCTCAGTCCTGGTGGGGGAGGGTGGTGGTACATAATCCTCCTAGGGGTCCATGGGGGCTACACCTGATTGAGGCAGACAGATATATCCAAGGTGTTTCTGCAGAAACTACCTATCCCATACATTAACACTGCTTTGGACCTCCAGCATGGCCGATTTTTGTCATGGAAGGTGCTGTGGACCTGGTACTAGGTGCCTCACCGCACCCTCACAGTGAGCACAGTACCCGCACAATGTGACGGTGTGTAGCTACTCTGTGCCAGTAAAACACACGGTCAGTTCCCCCTACCAGGCCGAGGTGCTGTGGGGATGCACATGGTCAGTTTCCCCTACCAGGCCAAGGTGCTGTGGGGGTGCATACCCCATCTTGTGTTCATCTGTGGACAGCTGATTTGCATGTGCAGTGCATCATGGGTATGGGTGTGCTAACCCTATCCTGGTGACCACAGCAGACTGTCTGTGTGGTGACGTGCACTCCCTCTGCAGCCAGCCCTGGGCTTGCTAGCAGTTATAGAGCTGTGGCATAATGGTTACTTCACTGCCTATAGAGCCAGAGGTTGTGGGTTTGAAACCCACAGTGGGGTTGTTTCATAGGGCTTCCCAAAGTATTATCTATTTTTAATGTACATTATTACTGCCAGCAAAAACACCCTCATCGTACTGTACCCATAAGGTGCCTCAGAGGGCGCTTTATAGGGCGCCCTATAGGTCACCTTATGGTTACCATCCATATAAGGTGCACTATATGTTATCCTGTGGAGCAACTTATAGGGTGCCCTATAGGGGACATTTTAGGGTGCCGTGGCGGACAGTGCACTTTATAATGTGCCCTATGGAGTGCCTTATAGGGTGCCTTATGCGGAACCTTAGGTTAAGGCAGGTGAGGGCGTGTTTGCTGGCAGCAATTAATAAAATACAAATAAAGTGCTGCAGGAAACAATACATACATTGCAAAGCTGATGCATCAGCCAGCCTTACGTATTAGGCACACTGGGGAGCAAACTCATGACCCCTGTATCAGCAGTCAGTGCCTTAACCATTGTGCTACACTGCTGTTCTTCCTTGCATGTCAGCGCACCTACTTAGGATTTCCATGCATTTAAATGCACAGTGCTGCCATCAAACAAAGTGCTCTGACCTTGCTATGCCTCATAGGGCACCCTATATGGCGCACTATAGGCCACCCTTTCAGCAACATTGTAGGGTGCCGTGGCGGACAGTGCACTTTAAAATGTGCCCTCTGGGGTACCTTATGAGGCGCCTTATGCAGCACCTTATGTTACAATACTTTGAGGGTGTGTTTGCTGGCAGCACTAATTAAAATAAAAATGAAATGCCCCCTACAGTAATGTTACCTATAACAGGTAATGCCTCAGCCAGCCTTCTTCAGTAGGCACAGTGGGGGATTGAACCCATGACTCCTGCATCATTGGTCAGTGTCTTAACCATTGTGCTCCACTGCTGCTCCTCCTTGCATGTCAGCGCACCTACTTATGCTTTTCATTCCTTAAACTGCACAGTGCTGCCATCAAAAACAGTGCTGTGACCTTGCCGTACCTCATACGGCACCCTATAAAGCGCCCTATAAGCAACATTCTAGGGTGCCTTGGCGGACAGTGCACTTTAAAATGTGCCTTATGGGGCACCTTATGTTAACACGCTTTGAGAGTGTGTTTCCTAGTAGTAGTAATTAAAATAAAAATAAAATGCCTCCTAAAGCAATCTTCCCCATAATAGACAATGCCTAAGCCAGCCTTCTTCATTGGGCACAGTGGGGGATTGAACCCATGATCCCTGCACTATTGGTCAGTGTCTTAACCATTGTGCTGTGGCTCTATTCCTGTGCTTGTACATCAGCGCGCCACTTCTGCTTCCCGCGCAACTTTCTCATGCGCTAATGTGCGGGGCGCACTTGAGCGCCACGCACATTAGCGCATGATTAATCCCGGTTTTGCTTTTTTCAGCCTGAAACGCTCACTCCTTATATGGCATCAGCACACTAGCGCGCCGCGCACCATAACGGGGTTTTAGTAAACATACCCCTAAGTTTCAGCACCTTAGTGTGCATTAAGTGCTGAAACTTATAACGGCAGGTGTAATGGACCCATGCTAGCCATTGGGAGTATGCCCAGTATGTTCTTATGCAGTTAGCACAGTAAGAAGCAGCTTTCCATGCTAAGCATGTCTCAATTAAAGTGGGTGCACATAACACCGCCCAGTGAGGTGGTGATAAGTGCAACCCCACTAACTGCAGCATTGGCGATTAGTACACACACTACTGACCTCCTCACTAATCGTAACATGTGGTCAACACCCACTTTCTGCCCCTAACCTGCCCAGTCCCTGACCTGTTGTGCTAAGCATTTAATGTGGGATTTTTAAGGAGCTGGCTGTTTTAGTGCGTGGTAACAGTTGCCATGGTTCTGCTTACTACTTGCTTTAGTGGGCGGTAAACATTAGCATACTTTAGTAAACATATCACATTGTGAAACAGCCCTCAAAGTTAAAATAATTAGGGACTGTATCCTGAAAATCACATGAAGGGTAAGAACGTGCCAATGTTTAAAAATAATGGACACCAGCAGTGGAGAAACCAAAGTATATGGCAAAACAAGTGATTTTTCAGGATACACCTTCAATTGCAAGAATCTTGGTGAAAGATCAGTTTGGGAACTGTAAATCTAAGGCATACAATCATACAAACTGTAATTCAGATTATGCGATTTACTACATTATTGTTCATGCCCATTGCTCTATATTGGGTGAATCAAACAAAAGATTTGACTGCACTTAAAAACTCAGCAGAGCCACATTGCTACTAGGAGTTTGGACCACTGGCTTGCTACGAATTACCATATAGATGATTTTAAATGGAGAGTGACTGAGAAATGTGAATTATCCTGGTAGGTGGGGTGGTGGGGGGGGGGGGGTTACAGGAATCATAGATTAAATTATGGAATAATCTTGAATGTTTAAAATGGATACTGTTGCCTCAAAAGATTTGAATTTGGAAGTGGAATGGTTGTCACTTCTCTAATTGACTGTAAAGATGTGATGAATTAGTTTTAAATGTTGGCACTCTTTTTCAAGAAGAACAAGATGATATTCTGACAGTGAAGTATCAAGTTGTGTGAAGCATTTTGATTACAGCCGTGTTTGTGGTGCCAAACAATTGTTAATAGCTTGATGCAGCAATGTTTTTGAAACACAATATTGTGCTGGCTATAAATACAGATACATCATTTTTGATTCTTGATTTTGAAAGTATTTATGAATTCATTTATGAACTCTTTTTATGCTGTTATGAAGCATTTCTGAATATTTTTAAAGGACCAATGATGACATCAGTTCTGCACTGCAGCTCTCTAATGTATAATTGTGTTCACCTCATGTAATTTATAAGAATTAGGGGCTACACTTCCTTGTGGCTTTTACAAAATAATTATAAAGTAGACTGCTTTTGGGAACTTTGACCTATGTGGCCCATGATAAAACTGACCCCTTAAAGTTAAAACACTAAACTCGAAAGATGCAAATAATAGCAGGTGGTTCCATTGAACTGCATTTGCATATTATGCGGCTTACTAACTCACAAAAGCTGAGCACTGCTGTTGCAATATTTGTCTTGTCAGTGCTAATTCCATCGCTTTAACAACCCCATCTAATTTTGTAAAAAAGAAACAATAAAAACGCCATCAAAGTGTTGAAATGTTTTATAAAACTAGCTATTTTCTATCTATCAGCTAAGGCATTTGCTCTTAATAACTAACTTATCTTTCTCAGGGACTGAACATGCTGCAAAATGAGAGTCACAGCATCTAGAAATGTGATAGTTCTGATTCATACTACAACCTGCCAGTGAACCTAGAAGTGCACTTAGCAGCAAGAAAGGTGATAATGGCAAGGCTGGCTTCTTCATAGAAAAACCCTCAGCTGGGGGGCGGAGCCTGATGTCCAGCGGGTAAGACGCTTCGCGCTGAAGCTCCCGAGAGGCCTACTTAGAATCCTGACTTAATACCTATACAAACTTACTATTTCGCTCCGGGCTGACCGGGGTACCTCGGGGGGGATGGCGGCCCATAAACCAGCGCGCTTGGACTTCGGGTCTCCTTCTTCTTCTCACGGAAAACGCTCCAAAACAGAGGTGTCCTCCCCACAGAAGATGGTTCCATTTCGGGAAAACCCCGAAATGCACCTGGAGATTTTAGAGGAAATACGTGGCGTGAAGGAATTGGTGCAGTCCAATGGAGAAGCGCTTAGAGCCATGCGAGAAGACTTTGGAGTGCTCCAGGACCGACTTGAAAGTCTCTCATTACGGCAGGACAATATGGCGGGGGTCCTCGACTCGCACGCGGTGCGCTTGGGCACACTGGACAAGGCTGAGCGCCAGATACAGAATCTTCAAAAGGAGTTAGAAGATAGCAATAATCGAGCCCGTCGCAACAATGTGAGGCTCATTGGAATACCGGAGGGGGTGGAAGCGGGAGATATGAGAGAATTCCTGCTCAAAACTCTTCCCTCCTTGCTGAAGATCACCTTTCATAAAGAACTGGAAATCGATCGTGCACACCGTGTTCCTACCCACATGGCGCTCAACCGAACGACCCCCCGGCCTATTATCTTTCGCTTGCTACGATATCAACAAGTGGAACAAATTTTAAATGCTGCTCGGGCGAACCATCATTTGGAATTTGAAGGTCACAAAGTCTCCTTCTTCCCTGATTTGGCAAAGCCTACCGTTGACCGACGGAAGAAACTCCTTGCTTTTCGCCCTCGACTTCAACAGCTACAGGCTCGCTCTGGCCTGTTGTATCCCGCGAAGCTCCGAGTGACTCTCCACAACCAAACCAGGACATTCGAAGATCCTGATCTACTATCAACATTTTTAGACTCCAAAGAAGCAGAGCAGATGCGCTAATCCAACGACTTGGACTTTTATTTGCCGGCTCTGTCCGCCATTTTGAAGGGCCCGATGCGGCGGTCATAGTCAAGCACAGAGACTACCTGGACTTTCTTTCTTTCTTTCTATGACTTTTTTGTTTTTTGGTCTCCTATCCCTCCATGATGTGTGCCTCGGTCGGATTCGGAGCACGCACAGTCCTACAGGTTATGTGTTTTTTCAATTTCGGCCTTCTCTGGGGCTTCTCCCCGCAGACACATGGTCGCCAGTAATTTTTGGGGTTCTGCTTCTTCTCTACCGCGCTGCGGTTTTTCTTTTTTAATGTGGGGCGCTTCATTGTATTATCTAAGCTTATTTTCTTTTATGCCATATGTACAGCCAGATACAGTCAATATGAGGGACATTGTGAAATTATGTGCGCTATCATGCTCAGAATTTTTAACTTGTCTGAATGGCCTTATGTAAAATCTTATCACTCAACGTAAAGGGCATTAATAGTCCAATCAAAAGAAAGAAAATCCTTAGCTATCTTAGCCATGAGCATGCTGATTTAGCGTTTCTTCAGGAAACGCACTTAAACTCTGCTGAAACACTGAAACTCAATGTTAAGCCTTACATGGTGGCTGCTTATTCTCCCGCCGTTTCCAAACGGTGCGGGGTAGCCATTCTGGTTAAGAAATCTTTGCAAGCTACTGTAATTGACACTAGCGCTGACAAGGAGGGTAGATGGGCCCGAGTACATCTTAAGGTTGGAGATAGTGAATTTACATGTATTTGCATTTATGCCCCGAATGTGGACAACCCTGCTTACTATGCAAGTATTGCGCAGTTGGCACAGGCCTCTGCCAATACTCCATTAATACTTGGTGGTGATTTTAATCAAGTGTTAGACCCTCTGATAGATAGACAGCCGCCTAGAACGAGTAGTCCACCCAAGAGTCTTGCTACCCTTACAGCTCTGATGCAAGATCTTGCGCTGGTAGATATATGGAGGCTGCTTCACCCCTCCGACTTAGAGTTCACTTTCTTTTCTGCCCCCCATCACTCCCAATCTAGAATAGATTTCTTTCTCATTTCCAAAGCAATGATTCCTCAAGTAGACACGACTAGGACTCATCCTCTCCATATTTCAGATCATGCTGCCATATCTTTATCATTACATGTCACTGCGCGGGACGATTCTCCCCGAGCTTGGTTTTTTGATAGATCCTTACTGGGTCAAAAAGATTTTCAGGTTGATATAAAGGCCGCTATCCAAGATTATTTTCATTTTAACTCACCCCATGACACAGCGAGCTGGGCTTGGTGGGAGGGTTTTAAAGCATCTATCCGTGCAACTATAACTAGCTATCAAATTCGGCAGGGGAAACAAAGAAAGCAGCAATTACTGATTTTAGAGCAGCAGATACAAGCTGGGGAGCGTCTTCTCACGTCCCGTACTGACCCATGTATTTTACTCCGTTTACAACGCTTGCGTTTTCAATACAATCAGCTTTTGTACACTGCTGCTGTTAAAAATATTGAATCACAACAAGGGCTATATTATCGGGAAAATAATCGTGCTGGCAAATTATTAGCAAATGCCCTAAAAGGTCAAAAAGAAGCCAAGCGTGTTACCGCCCTCCGTAATCCGTCGGGGGGGGGCTTGGTCACTAAAGATACCGAAATCTTAGAACTCTTTCGTGATTTTTATACTCGGCTTTATCAATCTGAATGTGATTTTGAGCCAGATGTATTTGAACGCTTACTTTCAGGGGTACAAAGACCGACCCTATCTGACGAAGATAGAGTGGCCTTGGACACACCATTTACTGTCTCAGAAATTCATTCTGCTATCAAGAAATGTGCCTCAGGTCGAGCCGCAGGCCCAGACGGTCTCCCTGCTGAATTCTACAAAACCTTTCACGCTGACTTAGCTCCAGTTTTGAAACTTTATTTTTCTGCTCTGGCCGAGGAGGGTTCTCCTTCTGGGTCCTTTTCAATGGCAAATGTAGTAGTTTTTGAGAAAGAGGGGAGAGACCCGCAACTAACAGCTAATTATCGTCCAATTTCCCTCCTAAACGCGGACTATAAAATATTTGCCACCATTCTCTCTACCCGGCTCTCTGATAGGATGCCTACCTTAATACACCCAGATCAATGCGGTTTCATTCCTGGTAGATCAACTGCTGACAATGCTCGGACTCTATGCCATGTACTGACTACCGCAGTTAATCTTGATCGCCCATTTGTTGGTCTCTCACTTGATGCTGAGAAGGCCTTTGATCGCTTAGAGTGGCCCTTCCTGTTTGCAGTCCTCCGCTGGTACGGATTCGGGGAAGGTTTTCTCCGTTGTCTTCGCACCATGTACGCACAGCCTACAGCCAGTATATGTGCCAATGCTTTAAAGTCTCAGCCTTTTCCCCTTCAACGCGGCACTCGCCAGGGATGCCCACTGTCTCCACTTCTCTTCGATCTTGCACTCGAACCCTTGGCTTTACTAATCCGGCAATCGGAGGAGATTCATGGAGTCCCCTTCACCCATAGGGAAATCAAAATTTCAGCGTATGCTGATGACCTTATGCTTTTTGTCTCTATAGACTCAGTACCGGCTGTCCTAGAGCAAATTGGTAAATACTCACAACTGTCCGGTTATAAGATAAATTGGACCAAGTCGGCAGCCTTTCCATTAAATCCTTTGCTTCATCAGGCAGATATGCAACCCTTCCCCTTTTTATGGCAACCTCGCATGGTCAAATACCTTGGGGTTCACTATTGTTCTCCTTTGGAAGACACTATCTCCTTCAATGCCAAAGACTTAACCTCTAAAGTCCGGGCGCTTACTCACCGCTGGACTCCTTTAACACTTACCTGGTGGGGTCGATTAGAAACCATAAAAATGATGATTGTTCCGAAAGTGAATTATATCTTAGAAATGTTGCCCTGTCTCTTACCTCGATGTATATAAAGATATAGAGGGCCTTCTGACTAGATACTTGTGGCAAAACAAGACACCTAGGATAGCGAAACATAAGCTGCAAGCAGATAAGGAAAATGGGGGTGTCAGATTCCCTGATTTCCTGAAGTATCATCAATCTTTTCTTCTCAAACAAGGCGCTCGTTGGCTGGAAGATCCAGTACCGAGTAGACCTGTGTGGCTAGACATAGAAGAGGACCTTTGCAAACCGATTCCTCTTACTTTTCTCCCTGGTATGACTCTCCCATCAGACTCCCACTTTCCACCAATGCTTTTAGACACCTTAGGTGCCTTTAATAATCTTATGCAATCTTTAGACTCCCGACTCTGTCCGTTAGACAAGCTCCCACTTTGGTACAATACTCGATTTCGAATACAAAATAAGCCGATGGCGTGGAGCCCCTGGTACACTAGGGGCATTTGGATTCCTAGTCAGTTGTTCCATGAAGGTCGCTGGAAAACTTTTAGTGAATTGCAAATTGAATTTGGTCTCCCAGCGAAACACTACTTTCAGTTGGTGCAACTTCAGCATTGCCTTCGGAGTGCTAAGGTGCTCCCGCCATCGGCCTCCCCTACACAAGGTTGGTTGGAGACTATCCGATCTATCGGTAATTCACCGGGTGTAGCATCCAATTTTTACAAAACCTTATGTAATGCTATAACTAGAGATACCCCTATAGCGCAGAAAGCATGGGAGAGAGAATTGCATGTGACTTTGACCCCGGAGCAATGGAGCCTTGTCTGGAGTAGAGTGACACGGGTCTCCCGATCCGCCTCACTCACTCAGACACTCTTCTTTCTAGCCCACCGGTGTTTTTACACTCCTGACAGATTAGCCAAATGGAACACTACTCAGGGCAATAGCTGTTGGACATGTCATGCGGCCATTGGTTCATTACCTCATGTTATGTATGAATGTCCCGCACTACAGTATTACTGGCGTCGGGTCTGGGGTCGTATCCAGTCTATTTTGCACTTTCAAGAGCCCCTTTCTTGGAGGATAGTGGGACTTCGCTCAGCTGCGGGGATCCCCTCTCTTCCAAAAACGGCTTACTTCCTTTTGGACTTTATGCTTGGCATTGCTATTTCCCTAATCACGAAATACTGGAAAAATAGCTCTCATCTGAGCCCCAATGAATGGTGGAATCATGTCTGTCTCTACAGTAAATATGAACAAATACCTCGTATGTTTGCTTCCCCCATTCAGACTCCTCATCATCGGTCTAAATGGAAGATGCTCAATGACTATGTACATTCTGCTCAATGCTCTCATCTGACTGTCTAAATTTGTATATATCTTTGTCCCATGATTATTCTGTATCGCAGATACTCTTTTGATTGTTTTGATGTATAATCACTGTTGTTTGGAAGCGTTCACATGCTGACATAATCAGCTAGAGAAGAAGCGTGGGGGTGGGGGGTAATTGGGTTTACTTTTCTTTATTGTATACTTGTTTTGTCTCCTTTGGTGTGTTGTTTCTTTTGTTTGTTGCAAAATGAAAATAAAAGTTTAAAAAAAAAAAGAAAAACCCTCAGCTTATTAGTATGTCACCCTCATTATCAAAAGCTTTCCACTGAACAAAACCAGCTTGTCGACAGCCCAAAGGTAAGTTCAGTCAGAGCAATTAGCACAGTTGCACTGCCCTTGAGAAGCAATGGAGGAAGAGAGTTATCAGCAAGGTTCACAGGGATAGCTCGTATCACCCACAAGAAGAGAGAGGAAGCAGCCACCGCAAAGCAAAATGATGGCAGAAAATAACCAGCTGGCCCAGCCAGGCTGCTCTGCTATTCCTGTCCACACTGCCAAGGATATATCCCCTGTGCTGATCACAGAGCACAGTCACCTGTAGGATATCACTCCTCATCCAAACTCCACTCTCCCAGATAAATGAGCATGTAAAATCCTCTAATGATTTCATCCCAAATACCCTTATCTTCCCATATCTAAACACAATACTCCAAACAGTTACTAATGCTGATGTGGATATTGTCCAAATATCCTACTTCCTACGACTCAGAAAACTTTGCCACCCTGTCTGTTATCAGTAAGAACTAGCTGGAAAAATTCAATACATAGTAAATCAATCCCTCTCCCAAGACATTATGCCCGATGCCTTAAAACACACAACGATCCGCCCAATAATAAAAAACAATAAACTCGACCCGAAAGACCCAAACTCATACAGACCGATAGCCAGCATTCCATTTGTGGCTAAAATAATAGAAAAAACTGTTCAACTACAACTGCAAGAACACATAGATGAGCACAACTCCCTTGACTCCCACCAATTTGGTTTCCGCCCCTTCCATGGTGTAGAAACCCTTTTAATTACTCTGATGGACTTCCTGATAAGACATACAGACGATAACACTCAAGGCCTACTACTCCTTTTCATAGACATTTCCGCCGCATTTGACAACATCAACCACCTTACACTGATTAATAGATTAGAAAACTTAGGAATAGGCGGGACTGTCCTCAATTGGTTCAACTCCTACATCTCACACAGACTAATGCGAGTCCAAGTAAACCAGGAAGCATCGGAAACCTTCCCCCAAGGACAAGGAATACCCCAAGGATCGGCCCTTTCTGCTCTCCTCTTCAACCTGTACCTTCAACCCATCACAAAAATATTTAAAAAACACAAAATCAGTCATTTTATCTATGCTGATGACATCATGCTCGCCCTCCCCATAACCACGAAAAACCCCACTTATAACACTCTATCCGAGTGCATGGCAGAAACCACATCCTGGATGGAAACCAACTACCTCAGCATCAATCTCAAAAAAACTGAAGCAATGTTCGTATCAAGATCACCTGTGGCTGAAGATACCTACCCAACAACAATCTCCATCAATAACACAACTATACCTGTTAAAAAAGAGGTAAAATACCTAGGTGTTATAATCGATCACACACTCACCATGCTACCACACATCAAGCAGACGGTAAAAACCATATTCTACAAACTCAAAACTATTCAACACTTAAGGCCCCTTCTTGACACGCATGACTTTAGATCAGTTGTCAGTTCACTCATAACCCCTCACTTTGACTATTGTAACAGTCTCCTAATTGGCCTCCCACAAAAGAATATCTACTTATTACAAAGAGCACAGAACATTTGTGCAAAAGTAGTCACTAAAGCCCGCCTAGCGGACCATGTAACCCCTATACTGCTAGAACTACACTGGCTCCCTATAAATAACCGAATCAAATACAAAACACTACTAACAACCTTCAAACTACTAAACGATATTGCCCCCTCCCATCTATCCACACTCCTTCATGCCCCAAATTATTCAAGAGCCCGAAGACTAAATGCAACCCTCTCACTGGAGTTACCAAAAACATTCACGAGGACTAAAAAATCCACCAGTGCCAGAGCCTTCACATTCACCGCTCCCACACTTTGGAATGACCTCCCAATAGACATCCGAATCATAAAGGACCTTTCTCAATTCAGGAAAGAACTCAAGACATACCTATTCTCCGAACACTTCGGAATCCCCTACCCTCCAAGCCCAGCCACACAGCGTCCACAGACACACAAACAAAAAAACCCGCAAAAACACAATTAACTGAACATACACAGCCCCCCTCAAACAGTTCTCCCAAAGACACACAAAAAAACCCACGAAAAATGGAAATAAATTCCATCACACACACACACACACACACACACACACACACTTGAATAATGAACTCACTACACTGTATCCTAACCTTTTTGTAAATAACACCTGTAAATAGAAATGTCAGCTCGCTGCCTATTCCCTGTAAAAAGTTAGAAACTTCTGATCAAGATATACACCTTGTAAATAGTTTTAATAATTTACTGTTCTGTTATATGTAAAAAGTTAAAAAGTTCTTGTTCAATGTAATGTTATACGAACGTATACAAAACTGTTAAATTGTTCCATGTAAACCGCCCCTGATCTCTGGAAGGGGCAGTATAGAAGAAATAGATAAATAAATAAATAAAAATAAATAAAAGTAAGCAATGGTTACAGACATGGAAGTTCAATCTATGATAATACTTACGGTTCTTGCAGATGAACTTCTCATTCCTTATATAAGCCAACCCACATGAGTGCAGTCAGTAGCCCCGAAGACACTGGAAAAGCAAACTATCAAAAAAGAACCTTTGTACCTCCCTTCTCTCCTCCTTAGTACAGAATATAGTCATGTAGGCAATGGTATCCATAAAAAAGCATTTGGAGACATGGAGCCAATTGATGCCAATCATAGATTATAGACTATAAAGGCAGATAAGGACCATAGGGCCCATCTAGTCTGCCCAGTTCCATTCTTGGTGCTCTACTATTGACCCCAATTGATTTTCCCTCAGTTCTTTGCAACTAGGGATCCTCTATGTTTATCTCTTGCTTTCTTCAATTGAACTTCAACTGGGAAGCTGTTCTGTGCATCTACCACTCTTCCCATGAAGAAATATTGAGTATTTGGGGTGGAAGCACACTAAGTGGATCTGACTGGCTAGGCTTTTTTATTCTTCCTCTTCTGCTTGCTTTGAATAGTTTTTAGCTGCCTGTACCTTATTTGTCTTTTTTTAATTAATTCCACTGCTTTATTTACTGCCTATGCTTAAAGTTGTTCCTTTTGAAAATTGCATAAACTGCTGGTGCAATATAAGAATTGCCTAGCCCTAAAAAAAGAGTTCAAAGTTTCAGCCTTTTCTGAAAAAAGCTTTAAAAGAATATCTTTGGTCTGTATTGCTGTTGTAAGCCTGTAGTTTGGTAGCTAGCAGTTGCCTAACAGGGATCCCTAGCTTAGGAAGTCAAACTCATAGCTAACTGTCACTTTTTTTACAGAAGAATTTGCCACTTATTTCCCTTCTTCCCTCCCCTCATCTACCCACCCCAGGGCTGCATTTTCTTAAATAGTCACCTTATGACACATAGTTGTTTGTTGTAAATTTGTAGAAAGCAAACATTTGTTGCTTTTTGATCTAACAACTTTCCCATATTTAACACATGAATCAAAATGTTTTTTACAATAGTTGTTATGTTTTAATCTCTCAACTGCAAAAAAAATGTACTGCCAAAGTGTGGGATTTTCAAGCGTCCATCGGCTTGTAAGTCCTGCTGTTTCTGCCTCACCTCTGATGCAAAAAGGATGGTGACACAAGAGCCTGCAATTGTGCTTTCTGGGGGGGTTTTCATCAACTTTGAAATTTATAAAAAAAAAAACAGAAAGCATAGTTGCAGGATCTTGTGTTACCGGCATGTTCATAAGGCCTTGATGGATCCCGCACCCACTGATAATGTTTTTCGCATCAGAGGGGGCAAAACCAGCAGGGACTTACAAGCTGATGGAGGCTTGAAAATCCTGCACTTTTGTATTCCTGTCACCGAGAAGCATCAGCAGCGGCAGGAATGGGGGGAGGAGAGGTAGGAAGAGAAATGCTGGACAAGACGGGAGGCAGGAAGACATGCTAGACAACGGGAGTAGGAAGACATGTTGGACAACAGGGGATGGGACAGGAGGACAAATTCTGGACAACAGCAGGGGGGACAGGAGGACAAGTGCTGGACAATAGAGGGAGCAGGAGGACAAATGCTGGACAACAGGGGAGGGGGCTGGAGGACAAATGCTGGACAGGGGGGGAATAAGGAAGACAAATACTAGACTGAGGGGGGAGCAGAAAGACAAATGCTGGACAACGATGGGAGGAAGCAGTAAGACAAATGCTGGACAGAGGGGAGGGGAAGACAAATGCTAGACAACAGGGGGGGGGGGAGCAGGAAGACAAATGCTGGACCAGGGCCAGCACCACCCAGTAAGCTGGGTAAGCATGGCAGGAAGGTGATGATGTCAGGAGAGTGCCATCGCTAGCCGCCTGCCCCCCACTCCCTATTCAGGATGGCCTGCAGAGTGCTGGTAACTTAATGGAGAGCCTGCCTGCAGTATACCCTACTCCCGCAGGCATAAGAACATAAGATATGCCATACTGGGTCAGACCAAGGTCCATCAAGCCCAGTATCCTGTTTCCAACAGTGGCCAATCTAGGTCATATGTACCTAGCAGTTTCCCCAGTTTCATGGCAGAAGGCCATGAGAGGCCACAATTGCTACTCACAGCCTTCTGCCTGTGGGCAGGCTCTCCAATAGGCTGCCAGCGCTCCGCAGGTCATTCGGACTCGGAAGTGGGGTGGGGGGGTGGACAGTGATGGTGCCCTACTGATGTTGGCTCCTGCAGGCGGGCTCCATTTCTCAGGGCCACAGTCACGGCTTGCAGAGAATGGTGTGGGAGACAGCGATTGTTGGCCAGACATCAGAACTTGCCTGCAGGAGTAGCATGTCCTGCAGGTAGTGGCTGTGCAAGGCCAATTGTAACCTGCCTCTCTGTCTGGGATCTTTGCTTGCACAGCCCCTATCCATGGGACATGCTGCTCTGCAGGCAGGCTCTGCATCTTATACATACAAGGAGTGGACATGAAGGGGCATTGGGAAATGGACGTCGATGAGCACAGTGAATCAGAAGGGCGTCATGGTAGGGGAGAAAAGGAAGGCAGTGAGGATAAGATTGAGGTGGGGAGCTAGGGAGATAAAGGGAGATACTAGACATGGAAAGGGGCAAAGGGAGAAGCAAGGAGGGGAGATGAAGAGGTGATGTTGGCCAGGGGGTTATAGGGAGAATCTGGCAAAATGATGGACTTTGAAAGTGGAAGATAGAGGAGAGATGCTGGACATGGGGTAATAAGGGGAGAAGGAGAGGCAGGACATGGGGGTGAGAGGGGAGAAGATGGACATGGGGTAAATAGGTTGAGAAAGAGACAGGAGATGATCGACATGAGAATAATAGAGAGGGGATGGGATAGGATGGAAATGGGTTAGATGCTATTTGTAGGGGGGATAGGAAGGGAGAGGGCTGACATGGAAGGAAAGAGAGAGCAGAGGTATTGGTTGGAGAGAAAGAGAGCCAGAGAGAGAGAAATACACTGGATGATGGGGGGAGAGATGTTAGACATGGAAGGGGGGGAGAGAGTGAGCAAAAGACTGGGGAATAATGAACCAGGGAAGAAGAGCTGGGGAATGTTGAAAAGCGATAGGTAGAAAGCGTAAAAAAAGAGGGAGATTGGGAACTGGATAGTAAGGAGTAGTGAAATCTGTGTGGACAGAGAGAGAAATAAATGGAAGAAAGTTGGAAGGAAAAAAAATTAATATCCAAGATGGAAGGAAGTGAAGAAAACAAAAGGAGAGACAAAAAATGGCAGATCGACTAGAGATTGTAGAAAGAAAGCTAAGAGAAGACAGAGGAAAGCAGAAGCCTTAGATTGGGACCAGCATGATCAGAGAATAAAATGGTCAGACAACAAAAGGTAGAAAAAAGAATTTTCTTTTCAGTATAGTGATTGGATTTTGCGCTATTTTTATATTTTACACAGTATGGGGAACTGGATCTCTTATTTCTCTGGTGTTGCACCGCATGCGGAGTCGGGTTTCAGTTACTTTTTGTCTACGTATTTTTATTTTTAATTTAAATTGTGGTCACTTATTTTGTACATGGTGAGGGTCTGCATTCTGAGTGTGTGAGCTAGGCCAGGTGTTCTGTTAACATGGAGTTCGTATGTAGGGATCTCTACTGTAGTAATTTTTCTTGTTCAGCTTTTCAAATAGGTGTATGGATGTTCTAGGGACCAATGCAATATTTTTAGTGCTACTTTTTTGGGTAGGCTCCTTCTGTGAGTTTTGGAAGCTGGTGCCGGTATGGTATGGTATGGTATGGTTATAGTAGATTTGCTCTATAGATCCTCAGTGACTTTGTTGTAGGATTTTGTATTAGTTCACAATATACCTGGTACTGAGAATGTTTGTTAATGTTAGTGAGATGATCGGAATCAGATTTATTTTTTAGATATTGAGTTCTGTGGGTGAATGTCCTAGTTCTATTCTGCATCCATTGTTGAGGGAAGGGGATTCTGTGAATGCAAAATATATGTTCAAAAAGAAAAAGCAACAATGCAGTTTATAGCAACAAAATAAAAATGAGTTATAATTTGATTTTAAAAAACTGTGCTGTGGTTCTCGCTCTTTTTTTTAGTTCCTTGGTGTGCAAACATCTTGCATTTCCTCCACATTATCTAATCAGCATTTTGGTTTGGTTCAGTCTCTGACTAGAGTTTTGAGAAAGCATCTCCCCTCCCCTCACTCCTGGGAGGGCGCCATCTCATCCCTCACCTCAGGCAGCAGATTGCCTTAAGCTGCCACAACCATTGCCACCTGCAGCCATGTTAACATTGTGTGGAGGTGGGGTTTGAGGCAGCAGTGGCTTCTGCCTGATGTAGAAGAAACCTTTGTCCCAGCCCTGCATGTCAGGTGCAACTCTGCTGTGTCTATTGTCAGGGGCATGCCACTGGCAGGTAAAGCAAAGCTCATGGTGACTCCTATCTTAAGGCAGTAGCACACATGCACATGGCATGCCGCTCTTGCCACCCTCCACTGGATAGCATGGAATATGTGTCACTGCTTTAAGGCTGCCTGCAGCACTGAAGTGGTGGCTGTGTCATGCTTGCAGGGAGGGAGGGAATGGGTACCATGACATCCACCATGATCGGTGAACCGAGGCATCCACCTGGATTACCTAGTAGATGGGCCGGCACTGAGTACTGTGAGCTATGAGCAGTTGAATCAGAACTGACCATGCATTTCTTAAGGAGAGACAACAGTGTGTGACCCTTAACCCGCAGTTTGACATAATGTGCAGGCAAGCACAATTAATGACACCTAAAAATAGCACACATGTGGCCCCTATAACACCCAGAGACTAAGAAGTGGTGTCTGCCAACCACTAACGCCCTTATGCCCTGAGTATGCATGTGATGTGTCCTGGCCCCAAAGTAGTGGACATGTTAGAACATAAGAACAAAAGATATGCCATACTGGCTCAGACCAAGATCCATCAAGACCAGTATCCTGTTCCCAACAGTGGCCAATCTAGGTCATTCGTACCTATCAGTTTCCCCAAAAGACACAGGTTCCACAATGCTTGTATTGGGTCAAGCATTGATATCCTGGGTCCCTTCTTAATAATGGTTTATGGACCTTTCCTCCAGAAACTTGTCCAAACCTTTTTTAAACCCAGCTACACTAACAGCCTTTACTACATCCTCCGGTAACAAATTCCAGAGTTTGATTACACGTTGAGTGAAAAAATAATTTTTTTTATTAATCTTAAATAGTTTACCCTGTAGCTTCATTGCATGTCCCCTAGTCTTTTTATATTCTGATAACGTAAACAATCGATCTACGTTTACCTGTTCCACTCCGTTCATTAATTTATAGACTTCTATCATATCTCCTCTCAGCTGTCTCTTTTCCAGGTTAAAGAGCCCTAACCTTTTTAGCCTTTCTTCATAGGGGTATCCTTCCATCCCCTTTACCATTTTGGTGGCTCTTCTCTGAACCTTTTCTAATAATGCTATATCCTTTTTAAGATTCGGCGACCAGAACTGCACACAATATTCAAGGTGCGATCTCACCATGGAACGATATAGAGGCATTATATAATATTCTTTGTTTTATTTTCCATTCCTTTCTTTCTTTCTTTTATTTATTTATTTAACAATTCTTATATACCGCGCTATTTGTATCAGTGCGGTTTACATTCAACAACAAGAGCTCAGTGCAGTCAAGACTGTTTGAGTTTACATTATAACAGGAGTTAGAACTTGGACCATACAGGATAACTATTTACATGTTGTGATAGCTTTAAACGATACAAATACAGTGTAACTATATACACGCTGAGTTTGGTCAGAATAGATAAGGAATACATGGTAAGTATATACAGGTTGACATGGAGTAATAAATATTAAGTAATAATGAGTGTGATTGCTTAAAGCATGAGTGTTATGTTGTGAGTGAGGTGTTTGTAGGGGATGGGGGGAGATTTCTCTGGGGCGGGGTAGCTGATTGAGCAAAATGTAGCAGAAAGAGATGGTGCTTTATTGCCTTCCGAAACTGTAGGAGGTCTTTGATTGCTCTTATTTCTGGGGGGAGGTCATTCCAGCATTTTGGTGCGTAGTGGGCAAAAGCTCTTCTCCTGGTTGTTTGGGTGCACTTTATGGAGTCTTTAGGGAAGGTCAATGTGTTGGCTGTTGCTGTCCTTCTAGTTCTGATTTGTGGAGTTGGTGTAATAAGGTTCTTGAGAGATTTGGGGGCTATGTTGTTGTCAATCTTAAATGTAATCAGCAGGATCTTGTATGTTAGCCTGCAGTATATCGGTAACCAGTGGAGATCTTTAAGTATTGGCGTGATATGGTCTGATCTGGCTAGTCCACAGAGGACGCGGGCAGCCACGTTCATGGCTAGTTGAAGGGGGTTGAGGGTGTTCTTTGGTAGACCATATAGAATTACATTTGCATAGTCGAAATGTGGTAGTATGAGGGCCTGGAAGATGGTTCGGAAGTCCTTAGGGGGTAGCATGGGTTTGAGGTGTCGCAGTGTTCTGATTTTGTTGTAGATGGAGCTGGTTATAATTTTTATGTGTTCCTTAAAGTCAAGATGCTGGTCCAGTGTGATTCCGAGATATCGTATGGTACTTCGAATGGGAAGCTCTGCATCTCTTACTCTTAGGATGGGTGGAGGGGAGAAATTCTTGTTCCTTGATATAAATAGAACTTCATTTTTCTTGAAATTTATGTAGAGGTTCTGGGTGAATAGCCAGTCTGTAATTGCGTTGAAGCAGTTGACAAGGTTGCATAAATCCGGGTGTTTGACTTTGAACGGAGTAAACAGTAGCACATCATCAGCGTAGATTAGTGTAGAGATATTGAAAGAACTTGCTCTCTTGGCTGCCGCTGCACACTGGGCCGAGGGATTTAACATGTTATCCACAATGACACCTAAATATTTTTTCTGGGTGGTGGTTCCTAATGTGGAACCTTCCATTGCGTAACCATAGTTTGGGTTGTTCTTCCCTAGGTGCATAACTTTGCACTTGTATACATTAAATTTCATCTGCCATTTTGATGCCCAGTCTTCCAATTTATCAAGACCCTCTTGCAGTTTTCCACAATCCTCTTGGGTTTTAACAACTTTAAATAGTTTTGTGTCATCTGCAAACTTGATAATCTCACTCGTTATTCCCTTTTCCAGGTCATTTATGAATATGTCAAAAAGCAGCGGACCCAGCACAGATCCCTGGGGTACACCACTATTCACCTTTCTCCATTGGGAAGATTTGGCATTTAGCCCTACCCTCTGCTTTCTATCTTTTAACCAGTTCCTGATCCACCATAGTACACTGCCTCCTATCCCATGACTCTTTAGTTTTGCCAAAAGTCTCTGATGAGAGACCTTGTCAAAGGCTTTCTGAAAGTCCAAATACACTATATCAACTGACTCACCTTTGTCTACCTGTTTATTCACACCTTCAAAAAAACATAACAGATTAGTAAGACAAGATCTTCCTTGTCTAAAGCCATGTTGGCTGTCTCCCATTAAACCAGAGCTTAGTATTTTCCCCTGAGGAACCCTTGATCGGTGAAACGCTTAGCGCTTGATTGCGTTGGGAAAGCCAATTTCTGGACTAAGCGGGAAGTCATTTTTGGACTAAGCCTTGGAACAAACAGCCTAAAAAGCTAAGCAATTTTCTACTTTATTACCAGCTATTGAATATTTGAAACCTTTTAAGAAAAATAAGGCAGCTATATTACAGTGGTCCTTGATGTGAAAACGGGAATAAGTCAGGTTAACTGACATTGGCCCGACGGTACTGAGACCACATAGCTACCTCAAAAGGGTTTGCTTTTATTTATTATTATTTATTATTATTAACAATTCTTATATACCGCACTATTAGACATCAGCGCGGTTTACATTGAACAGAAAACATCCGACAATTTACATATGTCTGGTCATTACATTTACATGTGCTAAATACAAATAAAATAAATTAATTGATGAAATCAGTATTAGTCTATTGAAGACCTAATATTACTTTCTAGTTGTAGTACAGAGTTTTGGCAATTTATCCCATTAAACCATGACTATCAACATGTTCAGCAATTTTTTTCTTTATGATGATTTCTACCGTTTCCCAGTACTGACGTCAGGCTCACCGGTCTGTAGTTTCCCTGATCACCACTGGAATCCTTTTTAAAAATTGGTGTTACGTTCGCCATCCTCCAATCTTCAGGTATTACAGATGATTTTAATGATAGCTCACAAATTACTAATAGCAGGTCTGCAATCTCATATTTCAGTTCTTTCAACATCCTTAGATGTATATCATCCATCCCAGGTGATTTGCTACTCTTCAGTTTATCTAATAGCTGTAATACATCTTCCCGATGTATCGATATATTTCCTTCAATTCTTCCGCACCTTTAAATACTACTTCAGTCATGGGTAATATCCCTACATCTTCCTCAGTAAAGACCAAAGCAAAGAATTCATTCAGTCTCTCCGCTATCGCCTTGTCCCCTCTTAGTGCCCCTTTAACTCGTCTATCATCTAATGGACCAACTGACTCTCTCACAGGTTTTTTGCTACAAATGTACTTGAAAAAGTCTTTATTAAGCGTTTTTGCTTCTGCAGCAAGCTTCTTCTCAAATTCTCCCTTTGCTTGCCTTATCAATGTCTTGCATTTAACTTGCCAGCGCTTGTGCTGTTTCCAGGTTTCGTCATTTGGCTCTTTTTTCCATTTCCTGAAAGATGCTATTTTGGCAACAAAAGCCTCTCTGACCTTACCTTTAAACCATGCTGGCAGTTTTTTGGACTTCCTTCCACTTTTCTTAAAGCGTGGAATACAGCTGGTCTGCGCTTCCAAGATAGTATTTTTAAACAACACCAAAGCTTGATATAAGTCTTTAACCTTTGCAACTGCTACTTTTAGAATTTTCTGAACTATTTTCCTCATTTTATCATAGTCTCCCTTTCGAAAGTTAAAAGGTAGTACTGTGGATTTCCTTACCATCCCTCCTCCATTAATTAGATCAAACGCGATCATGCAATGATCACTATTGCCAAGTGGCCCCAATTACCTTCTCTTGCACTAGATCTGGTGTCCCACTAAACACTAGGTCCAATATGGCTTCCCCTCTGGTCGGTTCATGAACCAGCTGCTCCAAGAAGCAGTCATTTATTTCATCTAGGAACTTTATCTCCCTAGCATGTCCTGCCGTGACACTGACCCAGTCGATACCGGGGTAATTGAAATCACCCATTATTATTACTGCGCTGTAACTTTTGTTAGCTTCCTTGATTTCTTTGAGCATTTCATCATCCATTTGTTCATTCTGGCCAGGCGGTCGATAGTATACCCCCAGTGCCATCGCCTTCCCCTTTTTACATGGAATTTCAATCCATAGAGAGCTTGTAGTTCAATCCAAGCTATATTCTCATTTGATTTAAATTATAGCACTTTGCTGCTGCTAGGCTCTAACTTATTATGAAATTTAAACTACAAGCTCTCTGCTGGGTTCCAAATTTAACCAGAAAGCTCTCTTCTGTGATTTAAATTTAAACTAAAAGTACTTTGCTTAGACTAGGCCCTGAGTGACTATTAAATTTAAACTACAAGCTCTCTGCTGGGTAAGAAATGTAACCAGAAAGCTCTCTTCTGTGTTTTAAATTTAAACTTAAACTGCTGCTACTAGGCCCTGACTGATTTAACAAAAAATAGTTGGTTTACAGATTAATTAGCTTTAATACAAAGAATTCCTTTCAGAAAGCTCCCAGAAGTATATACTCATAATTGCAGATCTCTCTCCAGAAGTAACAGTCCCCTTTCCTAGTCCTTCAAGACTGAGGATCACAGAGCTCTGGTTGAGCTATTTATGCCTGTGCTGCTGAGGTAAGCTGTGACCAACTTCCTGGGTAATTAACAGTCCTTGCTTGGATAGGAGTCTTTCAAAATGGCCTTTTGACCTGCCACCTGGTGTTAACACCTATTGAAAACGTTTCACAGGTCTCTTGCCCCCTAGGTAGAAGACCTCTTTGTAAAGGTCTCTAGAAGACTTTATTTGTTGCTCAAAGAGTACTGACCCTGTTTTGCCTTTTGTGCTAAGCTATATTCTGATTTGATTTAAATTAAAGCTCTTTGCTGCTGCTAGGCTCTAACTTTTATGAAATTTAAACTACAAGCTCTCTGCTGGGTTCCAAATTTAACCAGAAAGCTCTCTTCTGTGTTTTAAATTTAAACTAAAATTACTTTGGTTATACTAGGCCCTGAGTGACTATTAAATTTAAACTACAAGCTCTCTGCTGGGTATGAAATGTAACCAGAAAGCTCTCTTCTGTGTTTTAAACTTAAACTTAAACTGCTGCTACTAGGCCCTGACTGATTTAACAAAAAATAGTTGGTTCACAGATTAATTTAGCATTAATACAAAGAATTCCTTTCAGAAAATTCCCAGAAGTATATACTCACAATAGCAGATCTCTTTCCAGAAGTAATAGTCCCCTTTTCTAGTCCTTCAATTTGTTCATTCTGGTCAGGCGTTCGATAGTACACCCCCACTGCCATCACCTTCCCCTTTTTTACATGGAATTTCAATCCATAGAGATTCTACAGCAAATTTTGTTTCTTGCAAAACTTTAATCCTTTCTGACTCAATGCCCTCTCTAACATAGAGCGCAACCCCTCCACCAATTTGATAAGCTCCATCATTACGATATAGTTTGTACCCAGGTATCACAATGTCCCACTAGTTGTCCTCTTTCCACCATGTCTCTGAAATTCCAATCTTATCTAACCTCTCATTTAGTGCTATATATTCTAACTCTCCCATCTTATTTTTTAGACTTCTAGCATTTACTTACAAGCATTTTAGAGACTGTATATTATTCATATTAATTTGGCTATTGGTAGGCATGGGTAATTTGGGATCCTTAAGCTCTGTCTGCTCCATACTCAAGGGCATTTGGGCTACTTTACTCTTTTTTGGAACCTCTCTGCTTTTGGTAGTATCGTTCAAGGATACATTCTTCCGAACCATGTGCTCTTGTGCGACTGTCGGCTTTCCCTTATTATCTAGTTTAAAAGTTGCTCTACCTCCTTTTTAAAGGTTAATGCCAGTAACCTGGTTCCATCCTGTTTAAGGTGAAGCCCATACCTTCGGAAGAGCTCCTCCTTTCCCCAGAATGTTATCCAGTTCCTAACAAATCCAAAACCCTCATCCTTGCACCATCGTCTCATCCACGTATTGAGACTCCGGAGCTCTGCCTGCCTTTTGGGTCCTGCGCGTGGAACGGGAAGCATTTCAGAGAACACTACCCTGGAAGTTCTGGATTTAAACTTCCTACCTAAAAGCCTAAATTTAGCCTCCAGAACCTCCCTACCACATTTTCCTATGTCATCGGTACTGACATGTACCAAGACAGCAGACTCCTCCCCAGCACTATCTAAGACCTTATCTAGGTGGCACATGAGGTCTGTTACCTTTGCACCAGGCAGGCATGTTACCAGGCGATCCTCATGTCCACCAGCCACCCAGCTATCTACATGCCTAATGATCGAATCACCAACTATAACGGCTGTCCTAACCCTTCCCTCATGGACACATGGCCCTGGAGAAACTTCCTCGGTGCGAGAGGGTTTTGCATCACCTGGAGGACAGGTCTTAATTACAGGATCACTTCCTGCCACACCAGGGTGATGCTTTCCTGTCACATGACCTCTCACTTCCATGGCAACAGGGATGCTGCCAGACTGGAGGTGGGACTTCAGGACTATATTCCTGTAGGTTTCGTCTATGTACCTCTCTGTCTTTCTTAGGTCTTCCAAGTCTGCTACTGTAGCCTCTAGAGATCGGACTCATTCCCTGAGAAAAAAGAGCTCCTTGCACCTAGTGCACACGTAAGACCTCTCACCCACTGGGAGAAAATCATACATGTGACGCTCAATGCAAAAGACTGGAAAGCCCCCATCTTGCTGCTGGACTGCTGTCTGCATCTTAATTTTAAGCTTGTGTTTAGATCTTTAAGTTCTTTACTTACTAGGGGTTGGTATGGATACTTATACTAATAAAATTGTACATAATATGTTTAATATACTTTGTTCGCCTGAAGTTTAATTAATCTCAGGTCCTTAGTGTATGACGGAGTTGGATAACGAGCTGCACCTGAGAGCACCTCCTTTTCTTTAAGATGTGTAAGTACCTATAAAGCTACGATTATCCCAGGAGTGGGTGGGTGTTGGGGAGGGAGGGAGGGAGGGAAATAACACTTATTAAAAGAGGGCTGCTACATAGTACCCTGTCCTGTGCTGCTGAGGTAAGCTGTGACCAACTTCCTGGGTGATTAACAGTCCTTGATTGGATAGAAGGAATCTTTCAAAATGGCCTTTTGACCTACCACCTGGCGTTAACACCTATTGAACAAATTTCACAGGTCTCTTGGCCCCTAGGTAGAAGGCCTCTTTGTAAAGGTCTCTAGAAGACTTTATTTGTTGCTCAAAGAATACTGTCCCTGTTTTGCCTTTTATGCTAAGTTATATTCTGATTTGATTTAAATTAAAGCTCTTTGCTGCTGCTAGGCTCTGAGTATTACATTTAAACTACAAACTCTCTGCTGGGTATGAAATCTAACCAGAAAGCTCTCTTCTGTGTTTTAAATTTAATTTTAAACTGCTGCTACTAGGCCCTGAGTGATTTAACAAATACACTGGGTTCACAGATTAATCAGCATTAATCCAAAGAAGTCCCTTCACAAAAATTCCCAGAAGTATATACTTACAATTGCAGATCTCTCTCCAGAAGTAGCAGTTCACTTTTCTAGTCCTTCAAGACTAAGGATAACAGAACTCTGGTTGAGCTATTTATGCCTGTGCTGCTGAGGTAAGCTGTGACCAACTTCCTGGGTAATTAACAGTCCTTGCTTTGATAGGAGTCTTTCAAAATGGCCTTTTGACCTGCCACCTGGCGTTAACACCTATTGAAAACGTTTCACAGGTCTCTTGCCCCCTAGGTAGAAGGCCTCTTTGTAAAGGTCTCTAGAAGACTTTATTTGTTGCTCAAAGGATACTGACCTTGTTTTGCCTTTTATGCTAAGTTATATTCTGACTTGATTTAAATTAAAGCTCTTTGCTGCTGCTAGGCTCTGACTTATTATGAAATTTTAACTTGAAGCTCTCTGATGGGTTCTAAATTTAACCAGAAAGCTCTCTTCTGTGTTTTAAATTTAAACTAAAAGTACTTTGCTGATACTAGGCCCTGAGTGAGTATTAAATTGAAACTACAAGCTTTCTGCTGGGTATGAAATCTAACCAGAAAGCTCTCTTCTGTGTTTTAAATTTAAACTTAAACTGCTGCTACTAGGCCCTGACTGATTTAACAAATACACTGGGTTCACAGATTAATCAGCTTTAATCCAAAGAAGTCCCTTCACAAACATTCCCAAAAGTATATACTCACAATTGCAGATCTCTCTCCAGAAGTAGCAGTCCCCTTTTCTAGTCCTTCAAGACTTCATGGCTGTGTCTACCCATGACCCCTATATCGTGCAGTCATCAGCAGTGTCACAGCACTTGGACAGGAGCAGGTTGGATCAGGATGTCCCCCACATGCACATATTGAGTGGATATTTTCATGTGGGGGAAAAATATGCCAGGGAGGCAGGAAAGCTCTGCAATATGATAACACCCCATGTCAGAGAAAAAATACCCACAACGTTCTCTTAGTTACCAAATGATGACCTACTACTATTCATCATTTATATAGTGCTACAAGGCATACACAGTGCTGTTCAGACACATATAAAAGACGGCCCCTGCTCATCAGAGCTTACAATCTAATCAAGACTGAGAATACAATAGCTGAGAACAAGGGTACAAATAAGAAAAGGAAGGAAAAGCAAGGGATCATGATCCAAAAGCAGCCTCAAATAGGTGCATGGATTTGAAAAGGGGCAGAGAGGGAGCCTGATATACAGATATATGGAGCAGCAAGGTGAAGGGAATGAAGTCTGGAGTTGGCAGAGGAAGAAAAGGACATAGAAAGAAGCAAGCCAGTAGAAAAGTGGAGTTCACAAGGAGAGGTGTAGGGAGAAATGAGGGAGGAAAGGTAGTGAGGACCAGTAGATGAATGCATTTGTAGGTCAGAAGGAGACATTTGAACTGGATACAGAAATGGAAGGGGAGCCAATGAAGTGATTTTAGAAGAGGGGTTATATGAGTATAACAGGGCTGGTGGAAGATTAGCCATTCAGCAGAGTTCTGAACAGATTGAAGAAGAGAGAGATGACTCATGGGGAGGCCAGTAAGGAGGAGATTGCAGTAGTCTAGACGGGAGGTGACTAGGAAGAGGATGAGAGTTTTAGTAATGTGCTCAGAAAGAAATGGGTTAATTTTGTTGATGTTATAGAGGAAGAAATGACTGATCCTTTAATGAGTAAGCACTCCCTCTTGTGCCACATCCATCTGAGCCACATGGGAGTCCAAACTGCTCAGTGTGGTCTGCCAAATATGAGCTCATTCTAGGACTCGGCCACAAGCACACACACACCTCACTACCTGTAAAAAATTAGAAAATTTCTGCTCAATATTATAACACAGGAATTTATAAAAGTATACAAAATGTAAATAGTTCCGACAGTTTAATGCACTGTTACTCTGTATAAAGTTAGAAATCTCTGTTCCATGTATAATAGTATCTATTATCTGTATAAAGTTAAAAATCTCTGTTCCATGTAATGTATACAGCAGTATACAAATGTTTACTTGTTCCATGTAAACCGCCCCTGATCTCTGGAAGGGGCGGTATAGAAGAAATAGATAAATAAATAAATAAATAAATAAAATAAAAAATTAAATGGTTAGGTTGGTCACTCTGTTAGGTCACTCAGGGTCTTGCATGGGTGTGTTCATGTATCATACCCTGGACCTCTGGCAGGACAAATCCCATATGTAAGATAGGGACGTGAGTTGTACCAGCAGTTTATCAATGCATTTCTACATACACACCTAACAAGATGTCCCTCTTTCTCACCAGCCTAATATACCTTGTCAGACAAGTATGGCACAGAGCCTGCAGAGAGCTATGCAGACATAGGCATTCTCCGGCTCATGCCAATATGCATCCTGACAATGACCACATATAGGATTGATGTATCCACACTCCCTCATGACTGCTCTATGACTCCAACACATGGCCACTGTATATGAGAAGGAAGGGTCATGGGTTCAAGACCAGCCTGTGGATCAGGAATAACATGTCTAGGCGTGCTAACTTTATCATACATTTCCAGAGCTCTATCAGCATGTGCAACATTCCCCGACTCCACCAGCCTGAGTAGTCACATTGAGAAGCTGCACCAACAATTCCTGAATGGCAGATCATGCTAATCGCGCCCACACACTGAGCAGGTGCTGACATCCACAGCTAAGAATAAGCATTAGATCTCAATCACTTCCCCTACCCCTACCCCTCCACATCACATACCTCTACTAAATCCTCACATTCACCAGGCCTTGGACAGTGAGAAGCTGCAGCATCATCGGCTGTGCGACCTCACGCACTAATAGCATGGGCACAAACAGAGCGGATGTTGACAAAATCCAAGCATTAAAGGAGGACTAAGTGCCAAGTAAGAATGCCAACTTACATCTCTTTTAGATAGTGGGGTTATGTATGAGAGTATGTGTGTGTGTGTCTGTGTGTGTTTGTGTCCAGAGGACTGTGAGCTGCATCAATGAACTGTGTGTGTAGGTCATCCATATGCTGTGTAAGACACTATGGGGCTTGTTTACAAAGCCGCGGTAGCGTTCGAGATCGTTATCGGAGCCGTAGCCCCATTGAAATCAATGGAGTGGAGGAGTGGAGGATTGACCTAGTGGTTGGGGCAAGGTACTTCAGGCCGGAAGGTCGGGGGTTCAAATCCCACTAGAGGACAGCAACCTTGGGCCGGAAGGACTGGGGTTTCTAGTCCCACAGGTGCTCCTTGTGGTCTTGGGCAAGCCACTTAACCCTCCATAGCCCATGTTCCCTGTAAAAAAATAGTTATCTCCAAGTTATAATGCCCTGTTCAATGTAATTTCAGTTTGTTCAATGTAAACCGCACTGATGCAGAATAGCGCGGTATATAAGAGAATATAAATAAATAAATAAAAATAAAAAAATCGAGATACTATTTTGAATTTGAAAGAGCAACAGTGGATTTACCACCTAAAATCAGTGACACCGAATGGTCTCACCCAAGAAATAGAGTGGACTGCTTTGATGTAAGATGTCTGCCACTGATCAGAGGTTTGAACTAATTGGTTTAGAGGATTTTAAAAGTGTTTTTACTTCTGGTTTAATCTAGGCGTTTTTGAAATTACAGCTGGATGCCGCTTAAATCTTGGATGCTACTCGCTGTTCTTTCAGTTCCCCTGAAGCAAGACCTATTTTGTCTGAAACATGATGATGTTGGGTGCTTACATCGTGAGAGTAGATGAGTAGTATCAATTTTTAAGTCCTTTATGGATTATTTAAAATTATTGATGTTGTAAATATGGAAAGCAAAAATATAAAAATAAAAAATAAAAATTAATAAAAAGTAGGAGAGCACAGGGTATAAAAAACAGATGATGGTGCTTTGGCTTATGAATTATAGCTGTTATCTCTGATGGTCGTGTGAATTAAATTCAATTGAGTTTCATTGTGGATGTTGAGATGTTGACACACTGTTTTTTAGACCTGCGCCTTTCATGGTAGGTAACCCCGGGATGCGTGGGGATTCCCTTCTGTTGATTGGCGGTTCTCTATCATGTGACGTAGTGAGGACAGCCTATCCTAAACCAACCTTCACTTCTAATAGCCTTCTGGCGTTTTTTGACGGTTAATGAAATTTGGGACACACTTCGTGTTTGTTGCCAGCACTTGAGACAGGGGTTTCAGCCCCGAAACGTGCACGTCGTGCAACTGTGTAATCTGCTCAGATAAATGTAGTTTAATTTTTGGAGGATAAGAGAATGTATGAGAACCTTTAAAGAAAAAAAGGGACATGTACTGTGCTTGCGGGTGAGTGTTGATTCCTCTCCCGCTTGCGGTTTATGCCCGACAAAAAAATTTTTATGTGCAGTGGGGAATTTGCGGTATTCTTTTATGTTTGGTACTTTTGGAATATTGCTCTGGGACTTTTGAATTGAATGGGAGAAATAGTGACATTACGATACTGAGAATCTCTTTGCTTTTTTGATTTATTATTATTGTGAGATTCTTTTTTTGAGATCAATTTATACCCATTCAGACTTAGACACTGGGGACATCCACAGACCCAGCTTCTGAAATGGCTCTAGGAATGTCTCTGCGATTTGGACATCAGCATGCGATAACACCCATGCAGCCCAATTCCATAACACGCATGTCCAGACTACGGACATGTCCAAACCAAAAACGGGACCAATTTAAACAAAATTCTGCACTCATGGTTATAGACGCTTCCACGATTCCAGAATCGGGGACATAGAGGTTTTTGGCATGGCATGAACAAAGCACTATGGAATATGAGAAAAAGGTAAATGCAGCAAATGGCCTTGGATGTCTCTGCGCGCACCATATTCTGAAAAGACTGACATTTTTGATCCTGCTCATCTCCGCCATATACCTGTGGATGGCCATGCCTGCTCTGTAAAACGTGCATCTCCTAAGCTGCTCCTCTCACTGACAGTGTTGTGCAGATGTACACTACACATGACTACTGATGATAAATAAATGTTGATGCAAATTAGACTATATAGGGTGGCCCAAAAAACGGGAGAACATCTCGTAGAATATAAGTTATTTAAAAATTTAAAAAGACAAATGTAAATGACTGACAAATTTAAAAAAAAAAAGATGGCGACCGGAAATTGTCGAAATAAAGACGTTATATAGTAAATAAGGTAAATAAGTAAACGATTTAAGCTTTTAATTTACGAGATGTTCTCACTTTTTTTGGGCCACCCTGTATATACTAGTCTATTGCATGCCCAGAACACTGCAAAGTAATCTTAGTGCACTCAAAGATAGTATAAAAACAAGTAGAAAGTGATATGTTTGCATGACAAACCATGCATCACAATATACATGGCAGCAGAAGAACTCCTTAGTTATTCCTGCATTGGTCATCTCTGAAAACAGCCTGTACAATGATAAGTATGGAACATAAAAAATCAGAGATATGAAACTTAGAAACATGGCAGCAGAAAAAGACCACATGACCTATCTAGTCTGTCCTTTCATATCAACTACAATAGTCCCCATTTTACCTTTAGAGATCCTCTGTGTTTGTCTTATGCTTTTTTGAATTCAGATACTGACCTCGTATTTACCACCTCCACTGGGAGACTATTCCATGCATCTACCACTCTTTCCGTTACAAAATATTTCCGCATATTACTCTTGAATCTATCTCCTTTCATTCTCATCATATGTCCCCTATAGCAATTGAAAGAAAACCTTCTGTGCATTTATGCCATGAAGGTATATAAATGTCTCTATCATATCGCCCCATCCCATCTTTTCTCTAAAGTATATATATTAAGATCTTTAAGTCTATCCTCATATTCTACATAACGAAAAAAACCACTAACCATTTTAGTAGCCACCCTCTGCACCACTCCAACCAGCTTGTATCTTTTGAAGGTGTGGTCTCCAGAACTGCACACAATACTCCAAATGAGGTCGTACCAGAGACTTATACAGAGGCACTATCACCTCCTTTTTTCCGTTGGCCATTCCTCTCCCTATACACCCAAGCATTCTTCTGGCTTTCACAGTCATTTTTCCTTGATCTTTAGCTACAGAGAACCAATTTCTGATTTTTTCTGTTTGATCGCATTGGCACCTGGTAACACTGCAGTCATCCTACGTGCCAGGTACTGTCCACAAGCATTCAGGTCCCCCCAGAATTGCGGATGAGCACACCAGATACTTCTGTGCAACACTCAGACCACAGACACACACACACACACACTCACTGCAATCAACAAAAACATACTTCTGTCAAAAAGATGCCCTGCACCTGTCAAGAACAGCTGATCTGCATTTCTCATCCAAACAAGAATCTGTTCCATACTCACTCACATACTATCCCTTCATCAAAAGATCCCATTTTGCAGAACATAGGAATTGTTAAGGAATCCTAGATTAGCTCCTTTATCACAAACAGCAAATGTCAGCATAGCCAGAATAAACACTATTGGGGTATTTCCAAGGCACGAATAGCGGGGATGGATGCCCAGCTATTTTGGACATACATCCCCGCTATTTGGGCCCTTTCCTGATCCCATCTACTTTCCCCATTCATTGTACGAGGAAGGTAGACATGGGTGGGAAAGGGGCGGATCAGCGGAGGTGTTAGGGTAGGCAGTGGGTGGTCATCGGCCCCAGACATACAGGGCCGATTCCAATATCGGCCCTGTAGGTCCAGGGCTAGTGGCTTGAACGGGGAACTTATAAGTTTCCCTAGTTGGTAGAGGACGGCAGGTCAGGGACATCGTAAGGGCAGGGGGCGGGGCAGAGGACATTCCCCACAGCCCGACCCTGGCCTTAGGAGGCCAGATTAGGGGTCGGGCTGTGGGGAAAGCAGCTTTGGAGCCGGCGGCTGGGATTGTGGCTTTTCAATGGAGCCGCAGTGCCATGGCAACCGGACGCCATGGCATCGCAGCTGTATTGGAGAGCCCTGACTGAGCTAGCCAGGCAAGGTCTGTACATGCAGGCCAGACTGAATCAGGGTTCCGGCCTGCACATATGGGCCTGGTCAGGATTCTGAGCCCGCAGGGCTAGACGTGCCCAGTGGGAGCCGAATTGCGGCTCCATCTGTGCGTCCAGTTACAACTGGGCGCACAGAGGGCCAACATGTTGATATTGGAATTGCGCATATTGCTCTACTTAAAATTTCAATAGTGGTGTTTATTAAAGTTCCTTTACCTCACAACCTTCCCTTGCCACACCAGTTCAAAACATAATTGTCACAACCATTCTTCAGTATGGGATGCATTGAAGAAGAAAGCAAAATATTTTCTAAGTCCTGGTCTTATTCCATGTTTCTGCTAGAATAACTTGGACGTCTGCGGGAAGAACTGAAAATGTACATGGGCCTTTCCTGAATACGCTTTATAGCTCTCCATGGTTGACCACGCCCTTGTTCCATCCCACTCTGAGATCCGCGTGCTAATGTTGTAGAGGTGCAGGGCGACGGGGGGGGGGTTAGAAAAAGGTCTTAGACGTTTTTGTTAGAAAAATGTTTATGATTCACATCCAAACAGCTTATTCATGTTATGGAATGACCTCCTAAACATCTAAGTCCCTTTGAATATTGACCTGACAATATAATGCTTTAAAGAAGAAGATTCTGCCACTTCTTTAAGGACCTCATTCAAAACCAATCCAGTTAATGAAATTGTATGAGGAACCTGCACTGAAAAGAACAGATGTAGGAAGCTCTCAAGTTAACTACTTTTCTACCACTGGCATACAATGTTTTCAACAGTTTGTTAAGAAACATAAGAACATAAGATATGCCATACTGTGTCAGACCAAGGGCCATTAAGCCCAGTATCCTGTTTCCAACAGTGGCCAATCTAGGTCATACGTACCTAGCAGTTTCCCCAAAAGACACAGATTCCACAATGCTTGTACTGGGTCAAGCATTGATATCCTGGGTCCCTTCTTAATAATGGTTTATGGACCTTTCCTCCAGGAACTTGTCCAAACCTTTTTTAAACCCAGCTACACTAACAGCCTTTACTACATCCTCCGGTAACAAATTCCAGAGTTTGATTACACATTGAGTGAAAAAATATTTTCTTTAATAAGTCTTAAATAGTTTACCCTGTAGCTTCATTGCATGCCCCCTAGTCTTTCTATATTCTGATAACATCAACAATCGATCTACGTTTACCCGTTCCACTCCTTTCATTAATTTATAGACTTCTATCATATCTCCCCTCAGCCGTCTCTTTTCCAGGTTAAAGAGCCCTAACATTTTTAGCCTTTCTTCATAGGAGTATCCTTCCATCCCCCTTACCATTTTGGTGGCTCTTCTCTGAATCTTTTCTAATATCGCTATATCCTTTTTAAGATACGGTGACCAGAATCGTACACAGTATTCAAGGTGCAGTCTCACCATGGAACGATATAGAGGCATTAAAATATCTTTTGTTTTATTTTCCATTCCATTATGATACCTAGCATTCTATTTGCTCTCTTGGCCACCGCTGCACACTGGTCCGAGGGTTTTAGCATGTTATCCACAATGACGCCTAAATCTTTTTCCTGGGTGGTGGTTCCTAATGTGGAACCTTGCATCGTGTAACCATAGTTTGGGTTGTTCTTCCCTAGGTGCATAACTTTGCACTTGTCCACATTAAATTTCATCTACCATTTTGATGCCCAGTCTTCCAATTTAACAAGATCCTCTTGCAATTTTCCACAATCCTCTTGGGTTTTAACAACTTTAAATAGTTTTGTGACATCTGCAAATTTGATAACCTCACTCGTTATTCCACTTTCCAGGTCATTTATGAATATGTCAAAAAGCAGCGGGCCCAGCACAGATCCCTGGGGTACACCACTATTAACCTTTCTCCATTGGGAAAATTGGCCATTTAGCCCAACCCTCTGCTTTCTATCTTTTAACCAGTTCCTGATCCACAGTAGTACACTGCCTCCTATCCCATGACTCTTTAGTTTTGCCAAACGTCTCTGATGAGGGACCTTGTCAAAGGCTTTCTGAAAGTCCAGATACACTATATCAACCGACTCACCTTTGTCCACCTGTTTATTCACACCTTCAAAAAAACATAACAGATTAGTAAGACAAGATCTTCCTTGTCTAAAGCCATGTTGGCTGTCTCCCATTAGGCCATGACTATCTACATGCTGAGTAATGTTATTCTTTATGATGGTTTCTACCATTTTTCCCGGTACTGACGTCAGGCTCACCGGTCTGTAGTTTACCGGATCACCCCTGGAACCCTTTTTAAAAATTGGTGTTACATTGGCGATCCTCCAATCTTCAGGTATTAGAGATGATTTTAATGATAGTTCACAGATTACTAATAAGAGGTCTGCAATCTCATATTTAAGTTCTTTCAACACCCTTGGATGTATTCCATCCGGCCCAGGTGATTTGCTACACTTCAGTTTATCTAATAGTTGTAATACATCTTCCCGATGTATCGATATTTCCTTCAATTCTTCCGCACCTTTAAATACCACTTCAGTCATGGGTAACATCCCTACATCTTCCTCAGTAAAGACCCAAGCAAATAATTCATTCAGTCTCTCCGCTATCGCCTTGTCGCCACTTAGTACCCCTTTAACCCCTCTATCATCTAATGGACCAACTGACTGTCTCACAGGTTTTTTGCTATGAATGTACTTGAGAAAGTCTTTATTTCGTGTTTTTGCTTCCGGAGCAAGCTTCTTCTCAAATTTTCCCTTTGCCTGCCTTATCAGTGCCTTGCCTTTGACTTGTCAGTGCTTGTGCTTTTTCCAGGTTTCGTTGTTTGGCTCTTTTTTTCATTTCCTGAAAGATGCTTTTTTGGCAACAACAGCCTCTCTGACCTCACCTTTAAACCATGCTGACACTTTTTTGGACTTCCTCCACTTTTCTTAAAGCATGGAATACAGCTGGTCTGGGCTTCCAAGATAGTATTTTTCAACAACACCCAAGCTTGATGTAAGTCTTTAACCTTTGCAACTGCTCCTTTTAGTTTTTTCTTAATTATTTTCCTCCTTGCGAAAGTTAAAAGGTAGTACTGTGGATTTCCTTACGATCTCTCCTCCACTAATGCTATGATCACTATTGCCAAGTGGCCCAAACACCCTTATCTCTTGCACTAGATCTGGTGTTCCACTAAGGACTAGGTCTAATATGGCTTCCCCTCTGGTCAGTACATGAACCAGCTGCTCCAAGAAGCAGTCATTTATTTCATCTAGGAACTTTATCTCCCTAGCATGTCCTGCCATGACACTAACCCAGTCGATACCGGGGTAATTGAAATCACCCATTATTATTACTGTTCTGTAACTTTTGTTAGCTTCCTCGATTTCTTTGAGCATTTCATCATCCATTTGTTCATTCTGGCCATTATGATATAGTTTGTACCCAGGTATCACAGTGTCCCACTGGTTGTCCTCCTTCCACCATGTCTCTGATATTCCAATCATATCTAACCTCTCATTTAGTTCTATATATTCTAACTCTCCCATCTTATTTTTTAGACTTCTAGCATTTGCATACAAGCATTTTAGAGACTGTATTTTATTCATATTAATTTGGCTATTGGTAGACATGGGTAATTTGGGATCCTTAAGCTCTGTCTGCTCCATACTTGAGGGCATTTGGGCTACTTTTCTCTTTTTTGGAACCTCGCTGCTTTTGGTAGTATCCTTTAAGGATACATTCTTCCGAACCATCCGCTCTTGGGCGACTGTCGGCTTTCCCCTATTATCTAGTTTAAAAGCTGCTCTATCTCCTTTTTAAAGGTTAATGCCAGCAGCCTGTTTCCTTCGTGGTTAAGGTGAAGCCCATACCTTCAGAAGAGCCCCTCCTTTCCCCAGAATGTTCCCCAGTTCCTAACAAATCCAAAACCCTCATCTCTGAACCATTGTCTCATCTATGCATTGAGACTCCGGAGCTCTGACTGCCTTTTGGGTCCTGCGTGTGGAACGGGAAGCATTTCGGAGAACACTACCCTGGAAGTTCTGGATTTAAACTTCCTACCTAAAAGCATAAATTTAGCCTCCAGAACCTCCCTACCACATTTTCCTATGTCATTGGTACCGACATGTACCAAGACAGCAGACTTCTCCCCAGCTCTATCTAAGACCTTATCTAGGTGGTGCGTGAGGTCCGCTACCTTCGCACCAGGCAGGCATGTTACCAGGTGATCCTCACGTCCACCAGCCACCCAGCTATCTACATGCCTAATGATCGAATCACCAACTATAACGGCTGTCCTAACCCTTCCCTCATGGGCACATAGCCCTGGAGAAACTTCCTCGGTGCGAGAGGGTTTTACATCACCTGGAGGACAGGTCCTAGTTACAGGATCACTTCGTGCCACACCAGGGTGATCCTCTCCTGTCACGTGACCTCTCTCCTCCATGGCAACAGGGATGCTGCCAGACTGGAGGTGGGACTTCAGGACTATATCCCTGTAGGTCTCGTCTATGTACCTCTCTGTCTTTCTTATGGTTTCCAAGTCTGCTATTCTAGCCTCTAGAGCAGTGATGGCTAACCTTTTTGAGCCCGAGTGCCCAAACTGCCGCACAAAACCAAAGAATTTCCTCAAAGTGCCAGCACGTCAATTAAAGCCTCATTTGCATAAGGTGCCTCATTTGCATAAATATTTGCATAATGTTACCATACACTAACTTTTAGTAAACATGCCTCTTAATGAGTATATGGATAAAGAAAGACTAAAAGGTTTCTACATTACTATAATCCAGTACCAACCGCCAGGCACATTAGGAACTACTACAAACGCTGCCCATTTAGAACCCATAGCAAACCCGCCGTATCCTAACAGCACTACCAGGACTCACAAAGCACCATACCCTAACTATCAAAAGGCAACACTGCAAATATTAAACCAATACATTTCAGAGAACAACAATACATGACCTACTGGGGAAAGAACAAGTGGCAATGTCAAATAGGAATTATATAAACAGAATACCTCAGCTCAGTTACACATGCAGAACAGACCATCACCAAACAAGGAATCACAATTTAGAAACAGGAAGACAATAATTAAACTGGGAACCCCAAAAGCCAAACTTGGAATATACAACAACACTGTAGAAATAAAACTATAAATTAATTTCCTCTTGTACTAAACAAAGCGCAAAAATTAATGATGCACATTTCCCAGAGCTGACATATTCCAGTTAATAAATTCAAAATAAAGAGATATTTTTCTACCTTTTGTGCATTTTTTTTCAGTTGCAATTGTTCCAGCCACTTTCTTCTGGTTTCTTCGTGTCTTCTGCTAACTCTCCATCTGCTGTCCATTTGTCCTTTCTTCTGTCTTCTTGGTTTTTTTTTTCCATTCTCTCTCTACATCTGCTTTAACATACTAATCTTTCTCCTTTTGCTCTTTCCTCATTCCTATTTCATCTACTCAAAATTTACCCCTCCATCCTCAATCCCCACTTATTCTCCCAATACCCGGCCAATTGTAGATTTTTTATCCCTCCCACACAAAATATTTTTCCCCTCTCCATTTTACTCTCCCAGCCCCATCCCATTCTAATCCTCCCCCAACACCAGCTCCCTTCTAGTTCCAGCCTCACCCAGCATCCATTCCCTTCTAGTCCCTGCATCAGCCCATTTCCAGTCCTAGCAGCCCCCCAACCCATTTCCAGTCCTAGAAACCCCCCAACCCAATACCAGTCCTAGCCCCCCTCATCAACCCACTTCCAGTCCTAACCCCCATCACCCCATTTTCAGTTTAAGCCCCCCCTATAACCCATTACCAGTCCTAACCCCCATCAGCCCACTTCCAGTCCTAACCCCCCCATCAGCCCACTTCCAGTCCTAACCCCCATCAACCCATTTCCAGTCAGCCCCCCATAGCCCATTGCCAGTCCTAACCCCCCATCAGCCCACAGTCCATTACCAGTCCTAACCCCATCAGCCCACCTCAAGTCCTAACCCCTCCCCATCAGCCCATTTCTTGTCCCAGGCCCCCCAGAGTCCATTATCATTCCTAACCCCCTATAGCCCATTACCAGTCAGCCCCCATCAGCCAACAGCCCATTACCAGTCTTAACCCCCCCATAGCCCATTGCCAGTCCTAACCCCCCCATCAGCCCACAGCCCATTACCAGTCCTAACCCCATCAGCCCACCTCAAGTCCTAACCCCTCCCCATCAGCCCATTTCTTGTCCCAGCCCCCCCATAGCCCATTATCAGTCCTAAACCCCCCCATAGCCCATTACCAGTCCTAACCCCATCAGACCACCTCCAGTGTTAACCCCCCATCAGCCCATTTCCAGTCCTAACCCCACCCAAAAGCCCACCTTAAGTCCTAACCCCTCCCCATCAGCCCATTTCCTGTCCTAGCCCCCCATAGCCCATTACCAGTCCTAACCCCACCCAACAGCCCACCTCAAGTCCTAACCCCTCCCCATCAGCCCATTTCCTGTCCTAGCCCCCCATAGCCCATTACCAGTCCTAACCCCACCCAACAGCCCACCTCAAGTCCTAACCCCTCCCCATCAGCCCATTTCCTGTCCTAGCCCCCCATAGCCCATTACCAGTCCTAAGCCCCCATCAACCCACTTCCAGTCCTAATCCCATCAGCCCATATAGACTTAGCTCCCCCATAGCCCATAGCCCCCCCATAGCCCATCACCACTCCTAACCTCCCCCAGCCCATCACCACTCCTAACCCCCCCATCAGCCCATTTCCTGTCCTATCCCCCCATAGCCCAGTACCAGTCCTAGCCCCCCCAACAGCCCACAGCCATTACCACTCCTAACCCCCCCAGCCCATCACCAGTCCTAACCCCCCAACAGCCCACAGCCATTACCACTCCTAACCCCCCCCAGCCCATTACCACTCCTAACCCCCCAGCCCATCACCACTCCTAACCCCCATCAGCCCATTTCCTGTCCTAGGCCCCCCCAGCCCATCACCAGTCCTAGCCCCCCCCAGCCCATCACCAGTCCTAACCCCCCAACAGCCCACAGCCATTACCACTCCTAACCCCCCCCCAGCCCATCACCAGTCCTAACCCCCCCCCCCAGCCCAACACCACTCCTAACCCCCCCCCCCTAGCGAAATTTTTTTTACAAAGAAAGCTGTCGCTGCCGGGGCCGGGGCCGCCGCGGCAGAATCGAGTGTGCCGCGGGGCCCCCCGCCCAGCAGAGCCTGCCCTCCGTCCCCGGTATCACCTCTCTCAGCTGCCTCCAGTCACACGCGCCGGCTTTCAGAGCGCGAGGGAAGTTTCTCCCTCGCTGCTCTGTTAAGCCCGCGGGGGCTGATGGGAACTTCCCATCAGCCCCCGCGGGCATAACAGAGCAGCGAGGAAGAAACTCCACTCGCGCTCTGAAAGCAGGCGCGTTTGACTAGAGGCAGCTGAGAGAAGGTGATACCGGGGACGGAGGGCAGGCTCTGCTGGGCGGGGGGAGGCCCCGCGGCACACTCGATTCTGCCGCGGCGGCGGCAGCTTTTTATTTTTTATTTTTTTAATGCCGCATATTTTGATTGCGGACCTTCCCGCGTGCCAGCTGCAAGGCCTTCGCGTGCCACAGCTGGCACGCGTGCCATAGGTTCGCCATCGCTGCTCTAGAGAATGGACTCGTTCCCTGAGGGCAAAGAGCTCCTTGCACCTAGTGCACACGTAACACCTCTCACCAACTGGGAGAAAATCACACATGTGACACTCAATGCAAAAGACTGGAAAGCCCCCATTTCAACAACTTGCTGTCATTCTGAGTATCAATCATCCAAAGAAAAATAGCCTTTCAATGAGGATATTACACAAAACAACATGCTTTTGTTGATTTCACATCATATTATTGTCAGCATCATATAAAGAAAAACCTTATACCTCCTGTACATGCAGCAGTCCTCAATTTAAAAAAAATGAATTCTTTTGATTACAAAAAAGAGATTGCACACCGAGAGCCATCGAAAGCACAAGCATAGAGCAAAGTGACAGTCTGTTCCTTGGAGACATACATAAAAGAGTATGTTTCTCAGCCTCAACCAGAAAATAAAAATATGCCCAAACAGTCATCAACAACAGATAGAAGAGGGAGATCGTGCACATTTTTAGAGTCCGATGTTGGTGCTTTTGGGCATGTATTAGTGCTGTTTGCACTGTCGAATGCTCCCATTCTGAGGGTCCTTTATTATTGGCAGGGATATATCTTCATCATTAGCTTTGAGAAGCTTTTCTGATTTTTTTCTGCTCCATCACACTGGCACCTGGTGATGCTGTGGTAATCACTATTTGTCAGGTACTGGCCTGGGCATTCATGTCCCCCCAGAATTTCAGATCCTCCGTTCAACACTCAAACCACACACACACAGCCTCACTTGCAGTCAACAAAAACATACTTCTGCCAAAAAGATACCCTGCATCTATCAAGAACAGCTGATCTGCATTTCTCATCCAAGCAAGAATGCTTTCCATACTCACTCACATACAATCCCTACATCAACAGTCCCATTTTGCAGAACATAGGAATTGTTAGTGAACCCTAGATTAGCTCCTTTAACACAAATAGCAAATGTCAGCATGACTAGAATGAATTATATTGCTCTACTTAAAATTTCTGTAGGGGTGTTTATTAAAGGTTTTTTTACCTCACAACCTTCCCTCGCCTCTACTTTATGTTCTTTAAAACTGCTTCTTGTGTTTTTCCAGACTGCAGACACACCAGTTCAAAAGGTAATTGTCACAACCATTCTTCAATACGGGATGCATTGAAGAGCAAAGCAAAATATTTTCTAAGTCCTGGCCTTATTCCATGTTTCCGCAGGACTAGCATGGACGTCTGCAGGAAGAACTGAAAATGTACACGGGCCTTTCCTGAATACGCTTTATACATCTCCGCAGCTGACCACACCCCCATTCTACCCCACTCTGAGATCCCCGTGCCAGCACCATAGACGTGCAGGGCCGGGGGGTTTTCAGAATACGGTCTTAGATGTTTTCACTAGAAAACATCTATAGCGCACGTCCAAATGACTTATTAGTGTTATGGAATGACCTCCTAGATGTCTAAGGGGCTTGTTTACAAAGCCGCGGTAGCGGTTCGCGGTTCGCGGTCGTTATCGGAGCCGCGGCCCCATTGATTTCAATGGGGCCGCAGCTCCGATAACGATCGCGAACCGCTACCGCAGTTTTGTAAACAAGCCCCTAAGTCTCTTTGAATATTGACCTGACTATATAATGCTTCAATGAACTGTCTGAAGATTCTACCACTTAAGGACCTCATTTTAATCTAATCCAGTTTATGAAATTGTATGAGGAACCTGCACTGAAAAAAATATCTAAGGAAGAAGCCCTCGGGTTAACTGCTTTCCTACCAGTGGCATACAAAGTTTTCAACATCTTGTTAAGAATCAACTTGCTGTCATTCCGAGTATCAATCATGCAAAAGAATAGTAGCCTTTCAATGAGGATGTTACACAAAACAACACACTTTTGTTGATTTCACACCATATTATTGTCAGCATCATATAAAGAAAAACCTTTTACCTCCTGTACATGCAGCAGTCCTCAATATAAAAAAAATGAATTCTTTTGATTATAAGAAAGAGATTTCACATCCAGAGCCATCGAAAGCACATGCACAGAGCAAGGTGACAGTCTGTTCCTTGGAGACATACATAAAAGAGTATGTTTCTCAGCCTCAACCAGAAAATAAAAATATGCCCAAACAGTCATCAACAACAGACAGAAGAGCGAGACAAAGATAGACAATTTCTTTTCATGATTTTTTAAAAAATGACTTCCGATGAACAATCTACAAAGAAAATGTAATAGACAAAGACCAGATCTGTTCAACCAAGCTGAGTATTATTAATAAATCATGTTATACTATTTCCAAAAAAAAAGCCAATGGATTAGAAGAGTTCAACCATGCAAACTATGTACTTTGAGTAAAAATGAACTCAGCATAGGTAAGATAAATAGGAAAGCAGAAGTACTTTGGTGAATATAGGGCAGCTGCATCATTTGAAACCAGGCATAAGAATTCAAACACAAAATTGTCCATGACTGCAGATTCATAAAAAGGATTCAGTGTTTAAAAGAAAACTTGCAATACTATATTTTTCTGTCTGAGAAATTAAACTGGAAAATTTTATTTCCCAATTGGCATGCCAGGCCTAGAAGATGAATCTCCAATGTGAAAACTTCATCATGTGTGAAGGTATGAACCTATTACGCTGGCACACAAATTGCACAAACAACGATATTATGGAGCGCATTATTGTTTAAGCACATACAAAGTAATTAACCTTTCAAAAGGGTTCCTCTAGCTTATAAAGATTCTGATTGCAGTGCAAAACTGTAAGTGCCAAATGTAAAGAGTGTGCTAAAATAGGCCCATGGGGAGTAATTTTGTAACAGGTCATCTAGGTGAAGAGGGTAAGAAGGCACCTGTGTGAGTTTATAAAATAGTAGCACAAATCTGTTTGCAATCCCACCTAGAGTGAAGGCATGGACATTAAGAAGGGGATTTTAGAAACGACGTCCAGGGCAGAAGGGGCAGAAAAACCTCTCAATATTTTTTGTTGTTGTTATTTTTGGGGTTAAAACCAAGATGAAATGGAATTGGAAAAGTCATTGACATTTGCATTATTTTATAAGCTATTAAAAGCTTTTTAAATAAAAAAATTATGGAAAAATGCCAGGAACATCTTTGTCTCTGGTTGATTTCAGTAACATAGACGATCCCAATGTGAACATGCAGATGGGCAGCCACATAAATGTCCCCATTGAGGACATTTGGGTTGCGAATGTCCATCTCAGGCAAGATAGCGTAAGGGGACATCCAGTAGAATAGCAAAGTGAAAACACGAGTCCCCATAGTAACATAGTAAATGACGGCAAATAAAGACCAGTATAGTCCATCTAGTCTGCCCAGCAAAGCGGCAAGAGTAGGTGCACCTGCCGCTCCATGCAGGTCATCCCTCCCCATGCCTTTGTTTAGTGGTGTACCCACTGCTCCATGTAGGTCACCCCTTTTTATTCAGATATAAGAGATAGTTATGCTTATTTTAATTTTATCCTGTTGCTATAAAGGGATCCATTATGTCTGTCCCATGCCATTTTGAATTCTGTCACTGTATTTGCCCCCACCGCTTCCATCGGGAGGGCATTCCAAGCATCCACCATCCTTTCAGTGATAAAGTATTTCCTGACATTGCCTTTCACTTTATTCCCTTGCAGCTTCATGTTATGCCCTCCAGTTTTATAGCTTGCCTATCTTTGGAAGAGGTTTGTTTGTCCATTAATACTCTTTAAGTATTTAGGTCTGAATCATATCTTCTCCTCCTTCCACGCCTGTACATAGTTATGTATACATAGTTACTAATGAAAGTTCAAATGTTAAAAAGTTAAATGTAATATGTACTTAGATTAGGTTATAGTTCTATTGTTCTATGTAAAAAACAGAAATGTCACTCTGTTTCTTTAATTGTTCTATGTAAACCGCACCTGATCTTCGGAAGGTTGCGGTATATAAAAATTTGTTAAATAAATAAATAAATTAATTAATATCTCCCCTGTCCCTTCTTTCCTCCAGATTGTACATATTTATGTCTTCAAGTCTCTTCTCATACATCTTCTGACACAGACTCCAAATCGTTTTGGTCACCTTCCTCTGAACCATTTCCAGTTTTTTTATATCCTTTGCGAGATATGGTCTCCAAAACTGAACACAAATTTCCAAATGAGGCCTCACCAGCGACTTGTATAGTGGCATTAGTACCTCCTCCTTTCTGCTTGTAATTCCTCCCTGTATGCAACCCAGCATCCTTATGGCTTTGGCCACTATCTTGTCATCCTGTTTCACCACTTTGAGATCCTCAGAAACAATCATTCCGAGGTCCTTCTCCTGGTCTATGTACACCAACCTCTCGCCCCCTATCGTATACAATTCTCTTGGATTTCATCCCCGTCAGTATTTGTTGACGTAGTGTAAAATAAAGAAAGATTAGCATAGGTCCTTCTGCATACCTTCCAAATGTTCATTTGACAAATACTTTTCAGATGCCTGTTCGTTCCTGGAACAGGTTTAACTTTAGATGTGATCCTGGATGTCCAGGGTGTTTTTGAGATTAGGCAGGAATATCCAGAAGGCCCTGACTATACCTCTGCCACGCCCCTGTTCAGATTTCGATGTCCTCACATTGCAGACATCCACAGACTTGGCTTCTAAAATGGCTCCAGGGATGTCTCTGTGATTTGGACGGCTGCATGCCCATTTGTCTCTCACTTGGTTTGCAGCTTGTCGTGCTGTGAGGGTTTGTGTGCATCAGTGATGCTGAGAGCTAAACTATTGGTAGTTTAACTACTGGCAGGGTCTCCCAAGATGGACAGGTCTCAGCTGAGGTGCCAGACCAAGACAAACCACCCATCTGGGCAGCAACAGAATGGGACAGTGTTGACGGCGGAGGATCACATTTTTGTGACAACGGAAGAAAGGCCCGGCAATCTACTTCTGTATCTTGCCATGAAAACCCAATGGATAGTTACAACAAAACAAATTGTGCTATGGTGCTGGAAGATGAGACCCCCAGGTCGGAAAGCACTCAACTAGCTACTGGGGAAGAGCTGAAGACTTTTCAGAGTAAAGCCAGCATTTATGATGTGGTTGGATCAAAGCCCACGGGAAGTCTGACTGCTGATGTAGCTGCGCATGAAAAGAGAGTCAGAAGCTGTAAAGATGTCTTACACATTGGAACATGGAACGTACGAAGCATGAACCAAGGGAAGTTGGAGGTGGTCAAGAATGAAATGGAACGTGTACACCTTGATCTGTTGGGTGTCAGCGAACTGAAATGGACTGGCATGGGGCACTTTGCTTCAGATGATCACATGGTCTACTATGCTAGAAATGAAAGACAAAGAAGAAATGGTGTTGCATTTATAATAAAGAACAAACTTTCAAGAACTGTAATGAAATACAATGCAGTCAGCGAACGCTTAATCTCTATTCGTCTATGAGAATTGCCTATCAACACAACTATAATTCAAGTATATGCCCCAACAATAGCTACAGAAGAGAATGAAATTGAAGAGTTCTATGAACAAGTACAAGCTGAAATTGACAGAACATGCAAACAGGATATCCTGATAGTCATGGGTGACTGGAATGCAAAGGTTGGCAACAAAGAAGAAGGCAAAGTAGTTGGGAAGTATGGATTTGGCAACAGAAATGAAGCTGGAGAAAGACTGATAGAATTCTGCAAAACCAATTCTATTCATCTCAAACACCTTCTTCCAGCAACACAAGCGGCGACTGTGCACATGGACTTCACCCAATGGATTGTATAAAAATCAAATTGACTACATCTGTGGAAGTCAACGATGGAAAAGCTCTGTAACATCAACAAAGACAAAACCTGGAGCTGACTGTGGTACAGATCATCAACTACCAGTATGCAAACTCAAACTAAAGTTGAAAGATCATCAACTACCAGTATGCAAACTCAAACTAAAGTTGAAAAAGAGCAAACCACTCATGAATGCAGCAAAATATGACCTTGAGAATATACCAATGGAATTTAAAGACTGCCTGCAAAATTGATTTGCTGCTTTAGATACAAATGACAGAGCTCCGGAAGAGTTATGGAATGACATCAAGAAGGTTGTGTTGGAAGAAAGCGAGAAGTCTCTACAAAAGGTGAAAAAGCAAAAACGGCCAAAATGGATGACGGAAGAAACTCTGAAAATTGCCCAGAAACGCAGAGAAGTTAAAGCCAGAGAAGAAAGAAAGACAATCCCAGAACTCAACAGAGATTTCCAACATGCAGCAAGACAGGACAAGGAAAAGTACTACAATGACACTTGCAAGGAAATAGAAACAGAAACTATTAGAGGAAGAACAAGATCGGCTTTCCTAAAGCTACGAGAGTTAAAGAAAAAGTTCCAGCCTCGTATTGGAATGTTACAAGATGCTCAAGGTTCTATGTTGAATGATGCTGAGAAGATCAAGAAAAGGTGGAAGGAATATACAGAGTTTTTATATGATAAAGATCAAGTGGACCAACAGCCGTTTCAACCTGTAACTTATGATCGGGAACCATTGGTGATGAAAGAAGAAGTTGAAGCAGCATTGAAAGCCTTATCAAAGAACAAAGCACCAGGCATTGATAGCATTCCCATAGAGGTATTGCAGCAATCTGATGCAGCTGTTACCATACTCACAAGGCTCTGCCAAGAAATATGGAAGACAACATCATGGCCAAATGACTGGAAAAGATCTGTGTTTATACCAATACTAAAGAAATGTGATACAACTGACTGTGGAAATTATTGTACAATCGCTCTGATCCCACATGCCAGCAAGATTCTACTGAAGATTATTCAAAAGAGACTACAACCATACCTGGAACAAGAACTACCTGAAGTGCAAGCAGGGTTCAGGAAAGGGCGAGGAACGAGAGACATCATTGCTGATGTGAGATGGATCCTTGAAAAGACTAAAGAATACCAAAAGGATATCTATTTGTGCTTTATCGACTATAGCAAGGCTTTTGACTGTGTAAACCATGAGAAACTCTGGGCCACATTAAGAAGCATGGGTATACCAGAACACCTGATCGTTCTCTTGCACAATCTGTACATTGATCAAGAAGCAACAGTTCGAACGGAACAAGGAGAAACAGAATGGTTTAAAATAAGCAAAGGTGTAAGACAAGGCTGCATACTTTCCCCCTACCTGTTTAATTATATGCAGAACAAATCATCAGAGAAGCAGGATTGTATGAAGACAACAGAGGTGTGAAGATTGGTGGAAGACTCATCAACAACCTTCGCTTTGCTGATGATACCACATTACTGGCTGAAAGTGAAGATGATCTGAAACATTTGCTTCTCACAATCAAAGAACATAGTCTCAAAATGGGCCTGTACCTTAATGTAAAGAAGACAAAGATCATGATAACTGGCATAATCAACAGGTTCATCGTTGAAGGAGAAGAAATTGAAATTGTGAACAACTTTAACCTACTTGGATCAACTATCAATAAAGAAGCAACAAGCAGTCAAGAAATCAGGCGACGCATTGCTCTTGGCAAAATGGCTATGAAAGACCTAGATAAGATTCTCAAGAGCAGAGATGTCTCTCTCCATACAAAGATTTGACTTGTTCAAGCCATGGTATTTTCAATAACATCATATGGATGTGAAAGCTGGACAGTGAAAAAGACAGATAGGAAGAAAATTGATGCCTTTGAATTATGGTGCTGGTGGCGAATACTGCGTATACCATGGACTGCCCGAAGAACAAACAGTCGGTACTAGAGGAGATCAAACCTAAGCTTTCTTTAGAAGCTCAGATGACAAGACTTCGACTTTCATACTTTCGACACATCATGCGAAGAGAGAGATCATTAGAGAAAGACATTATGCTTGGCAAAATAGAAGATCAACGCAAAAGAGGAAGGCCAGCAATGAGATGGATCGATACAATAACAGCAGCTATGGGTACCAGTCTGTCAACAATGAGCCGCCTGACTGAAGACCGAACACAATTTAGGATAGCTATCCAGAGGGTCGCCATGAGTCGACTCCGACTCGACGCACTTAACAACATGCCCATTTGTAGACTTTGAAATAATAACTAACACTTTTAAAATAACACCCTACAGCTTATTTGCAGCAGGTATAAATGCTCATGCATAAAGTAAGCAAAGAAAGAAATATACTTTATAGTCAACACTTGTTCTTCACGATTCCTCCCATGCTTCACCCTGACCATGCCCCAGCAATGCCCACAGTGAAAATATGTGCGCTCCTACAATCACACATAGTGAGCACCCTAGGGATGGGCCCTAAAGTTACTGCTTGGGTTAGAAATTGGTTGAGTGGGAGGCAACAAAGGGTACAGATAATTGGAGCTCACTCTGAGGAGAAGGAAGTTACCAGTGGTGTGCCCCAGGGATCTGTCCTTAGCCTGATTCTTTTTAACATCTTTGTTAGTGATATAGCAGAAGGGCTGTTGGGTAAGGTTTGCCTCTTTGCGGATGATACCAAAATCTGCAATAGAGTAGACACCCAGGAAGGTGTAGATAGCATGAGAAGGGATCTAGCTAAGCTTGAAGAATGGTCTAGAATTTGGCAGCTGGGATTTAATGTTAAAAAATACAAAGGTCATGCATTTGGGATGCAGCACTTCAAGGGAATGATACAGTATAGGAGTTGAAGTACTTCTATCCACAAAAGAAGAATAGGACCTAGACGTGATAGTGTCTAATGATCTTAAAGTAGCTAAACAGGTAAAAAAGGCGACAGTGAAAGCTAGAAAGATGTTTGCGTGCATAGAGAGAGGAATGGCCAGCAGAAGAAAGGAAGTGATAGTGCCTCTGTATAAGTCTTTGGTGCAATCTCATTTGGAGTATTGTGTGAAATTCTGGAAACCGCACATTCAACAGGATATAAACAGGTTGGAGACAATGAAGAGGATGGCTACTAAAATAGTTCATGGTCTTTTTTTTAAAGCATATGAGGACAGACTTAAGGATCTTAATATGTATACATTAAAGGAAAGGCGGGATAAAGAAGATATGATTGAGACGTTTAAAAACCTCCATGGCATAAATACATAGGAAGAGAACCTCTTTCGATTGAAAGCAAGCTCTGCTTCGAGGTGACATAGGATGAGGGGGAAAGGGGATAGATTCAGGAGTAATATGCGGAAATATTTCTTTATGGAAAGAGTGGTAGATGCATGGAATAGTTTCCCAGTGGAGGTGGTAGAGATGGGGACAATAACTGAATTCAAAAAAGCATGAGACAAACACAGAGGATCTCTAAAGGAAAAAAGGGGACTGTAGTAGTGGGTGGTATGGAAGGACAGACTAGATAGGTAATGTGGTCTTTTTCTGCCATCATGTTTTTATGTTTCTACTTCTTTTTTGCCAGCTGCAATTTTTAAGAACAGTTTTAAATGCATTTATTGCTGCGTATGCTCTAAAATGACTCTGTTGAATTACCCCCAGAAGTGCAAAAAGCCTGTGAGCCATTTAGCTTACAGAATTTTGTATTAGCCCATCCTTTGCTCAAAGCTTCCAGTTCCTGAAATTTCTAGAAGGGAAAAAATTCCAAATAAAAATTTGTCTCAAGAGCATGCACAAAACGTACAGGGGCATGTTTGCCTGAACCATATATTTATACCTTTTGGGCAAAATTCTTAGGGGATTATCTACTAGCCTGAGGCAAAGTAGCATTATTTGCATGAAAATTTGCCATAGGAATCATTTACCTGCAATACTTCAGTAATATTAATTTTGTGTTGTTACAACAGAGAATATCATAGATTCCCAACTGCAGCCATCCAAAGATAACAGGCCCCAAGTCAGATCCATTATCTTATAAAGGGTTGGGACATGCATGAAAAAAAAATGGTCCCCTACCGCAATCCTTTTAATTCACCTTCCAAGCCTGAGTTCCTTGCATGATCACTGTGAGATCATGAGAAGAGGTTCCTCTGACCTGCAGATTCAAAAAAGAGGAAAGAATGAGCTAAAACTGGGACTGGAGCATTCTAACCCACAGCCCATATGCGTTCAGAGGGTATAGAAACATAGAAACATGACAGAAAAAGACCACATGGCCTATCTAGTCTGTCCTTCCATAACAACAACTACAACAGTCCACTTTTTACCTTTAGAGATCCTCTGTGTTGGTCCCATGCTTTTTTGAATTCAGTTACTGTCCTCATCTCTACCACCTCCACTGGGAGACTATTACATGGATCCACTACTCTTTCTGTAAAGAAATATTTCCGCATATCACTCCTGAATCTATCTCCCTTCACCCTCATCCCATGTCCCCTCGTAGCAGAACTTGCTTTCAATTGAAAGAGGCTCTCTCCCTGAACATTTATGCCACGGAGGTATTTAAACATCTCAATCATATCACCTCTATCCCGCCTTTCCTCTAAGGTGTACATATTAAGATCCTTAAGTCTGTCCTCATATGCTTTATAATGAAGCCCATTAATCATTTTAGTAGCAACCCTCTGCACCTACTCCATCCTGTTCACATCCTTTTGAAGGTGCAGTCTCCAGAATTGCACACCATACTCCAAATGAGGTCGCACCAAAGACTTATACAGAGGCATTATCACCTCCTTTTTTCTGCTAGCCATTCCTCTCCGTATGCACCCAAGCATCCTTCTAGCTTTTGCCGTCGCCTTTTCTACCTGTTTAGCTACTTTAAGATCATCAGACACAACCACGCCTAGGTCCCGCTCTTCTTTAGTGGACAAAAGTACTTCACCTCCTATACTGTATTGCTCCCTTGGATTGCTGCAGCCCAAATGCATGGGAGGAGTGGCCTAGTGGTTAGGACAAGGTACTTCAGGCCAGAGGGCTGGGGGTTCAAGTCCCACCTGGGGACAGCAATCTCAGGCCAGAGGGACTGGGATTTCTAGTCCTATAGGTGCTCCTTGTGGTCTTTGGCAAGCCACTTAACCCTCCATTGCCCATGTTCCCTGTAAGTATTAGTGTATGTGTGTCATATCCCCTCGTGTTAAATGTATCTCCCAATTGACCGCTTTGACCCGGTGAAAAGCAGGATATAAATACAACTAAATAAATAAATCCCAGCTGCCAAATTCTAGACCGTTCTTCAAGCTTAGCTAGATCCCTCCTCATGTTATCTACACCTTCCTGGGTGTCTACTCTATTGCAGATTTTGGTATCATCCGCAAAGAGGCAAACCTTACCCGACAGCCCTTCCGCTATATCACTAACAAAGATGTTAAAAAGAATCGGACCAAGGACAGATCCTAGGGCTGTGTAATCCCCACTAGAAGAGGACAAGGGAATAGCCAAAATTTAAAATAAATATATATTTCTACAATTTTATATCCCAGTATTCTTTAGGGATGTGAATTCATCTGAAATGACCTGGGAAATGTCAATGACTATTCTGATATCATTTCATTTTGGTTTTAACTCAAAACAACAGAAAAAAAATTAGAGGTTTTCTCCTATGTCATCAACAGTGCACAATATTGCTCAATAGAGTGCATTATTATTCAATAGTGCACATCATTGATCATCAGCATGCACTATTTATCAATAGGCATGCCACTGACAAAAAGTAGCAGTTTAGAAGACACGTCTAGTAAGAATCTGGAATGTCCAGAGCAAAACGTCGAAATATCAGGGGGAGTGACAGTAGTGTAGGCACATAAGTGCCTTCTGAGATTTCTTGGTCTCCACCTGGAAAAATGAACATCCCTGTAACCAGCTATGGAGGGAGGCCTAGTGCAGGTTGCAAGTCCGCATGTGTGCATGGATGCCGGCCATTTCACAAATGTGTATGACTCCAAATTGCACGGCCTCAGAACCAGGTAGCTGGATGTGCCAACAGGGCTATTTCAGAAGTGGGCAACTATGCTGTGAGACTTGCATGTCACGGCCTGCCATTTCAGATACTCAGACGTACCTCGGCAGGCCAGTAATACATTTGGAATATGTATTTACAGTCAGGTTTCTTAGGGCAAGAAATAATAACTGTGGCATTGTAAGGGTATTATGTGCTTTATCCTGGAAGAGTTACATCCATGAAACAAGCACATTTTTTCACCTTATTCATAGTCAGCAGCAGGTATAGGCATGGACGTCTCACCAAGCAGAGCCAGACACGCTTGACCCATTCTGAAAGCATACCAGGAGGTGCATCCCCCTTGCTCCTCCTAGGCCACGCCTCCACCTTGTCCCCATGCTACATGGACTTTCTCGCGCTAGAGATGTTTATATACCCAGCTTCTAAAATGGCTCCAGGGACATATCCATGCTATGCACATCTAAATGTCCATTTTCAGACATCCATCTCACTAACAGGGCTTCTAAAATATCCCCAAAAGTGTATCCTCTTGATCAATATACTGTGTGTTACAGTTCAATAGTGCACCCTCTTGAGCGACAGTGCATAATATTGAGCAATAGTGTACACCACTGACATTGATCCAAAATGAAAAAATAAACCTAAACAAAAAATCCTATAAAATGACATGGGAAACTAAACAAAATGATAATTTTTGGCATGCATATCTCTAGTATTTTTTTCCTTCAGAATAATTGCCAGATTGCATGGAACATTCAGCCCTCTTTCTTCCCTTTACTTTCATGTTTTAATAAAATAAGAAACATCATTTCGCCTCCTTATTAATCCTTAGACTTTCACATCTTCTAAGCAGTCTGGTAGTTAATGAGACTGCTTATCGGGAGGTTTTGATTTGTAGCTGAATGAGAATAAACATTTTAATATAGTTAATTTAATGCAATATGTAATAATACCTTTCAGTGCTGCCAATGAGGATATTGGAAGTAAGGATGGACAAAGCAGCACCTTATCTTCGGAAGCCCATTATTATAATTATTGTTCACACAATGAAGGTACATAAAAGAAGCCCGACTTGGCCACGTTTTGGTGAAACTGCCTGTGACAGGGGCAACTACTACTACTAATAATAATAATCATTTATATAGTGCTACAAGGTGTACTCAGCGCTGTGCATATAAAACAGTCTGTGGGCATTCAATAGAACATGCAAAAACACTTAACAGTGCAAATTCAAACTAAACAAATCCATAATCATCTTTTAATGGCATATTCTTTAGTCAGAACTGCATGACATCACAACACTTTTGAGGGGGGGAGCATGTTCCTTGCACTCAGTTGGATAGCACAGGGAAACCTGATATGGAGGGTATGGTCAGTGTTATCATGGCCCGACTGTCTTTAATGCAGCCATGGTAATGCAGTTAACTTTTGGTACTGACTTTAAAGCCCAATGGAACACCAGCAAAAAACTAGTAAGTAACCTGCCTAATCATGCAGATCTTGATGCTGTTTGATCCATTGAACGTTTGATGGAAGTTGTATAACAGGACACCTAGATTTAGAGGGCAATGCCAATTTTAAACCTATTTAATGAAGACACAAAGGGGCCCTTTTACTAAATCCTGGTAAGGCCGTGCACTTAACGTTTGTAACACACATAAAGTGCACGTGAGGGGCGTGATGAGCTTGTTCCTGGCAGTTAATGTGCAACTGCATATGCTAACATGCGGTATAATTAAGGTGGGTGCAGCTAACGATACCCATAGAGGTATGCTAGGTGCACCCATGCCAATTGCCACATTAACTGCGATTGCACGCTAATGTGCTCTTGATGTCCACATTCCACCCCCTAACCCACCCACTCTCCACATTAGCATGTGAATGCCATTTAACGTGCATCCTTGCAGTCGGTAGCCAGCATGCTCGTGCGTTAGCATTCACCATGGCCAGTAACTACACACTATAATGCATGTCAGGTTAGTGGCGCTTAGTAAAAGGACCCCATAGACGTTTATATGTCTTTATCAAATGTTAGCACAAACTCTGCATAAATTGTACCTAGAATCCAGGCATGGACATTATGCCCTGCTGTTGAGCAGGTGTAAATGTCTAAATCTCCACTCTGCCCATACTGCACTCAAACTCTACCCCTAAGCACGCCTACAGTATGAGAAGATGCTGGCTTGCACCAGGTGTATTTTTAGGTGTGACCTAATTTTATAAAAGACCTTTTCTGCATGTAAGTTGGCATTTTATGCACAGAAACTGTCTAAAATTACCTCTTCAAGCCTGTTCCATGCATGCTTCAGTTCTGTTACCGATTTGACCCTATAGCCTCTGTTGAAAGCTAGTTACACTTTGCCATCACCTTCTCAGTTAAGAATTTTTCCCCCCTTTCTTTTGAACTTCCCTTCCTTGAAAAAACTGCTACCTTTTCATAGTTCCCTTACTTATATTTATGTATGAAGATTTCAGAGGGATACAGTTAGGCATCTACTCAAAGAGAAAGATGCTAAAAAGCTGAGCTTGAAATTGCTCCAAGTACAGTGATGAAATGCAGTCACGCTCTGTGTTTTCCAGAAGGCATGTTTGGGTCTAGGAATGGAAAATGCACATGTAGATTTATTTATTAGATAAACCTTCATATTTTTCAGCATGTAGTAGTTCCACAGATAGAGCAGGCACAAAGTATGCAAATGCAGGAGGCTTTTAATTCTAAGCACCATTTAGCTAATATTTAAAGATAACGTATTCAATAGATTGTAGCACACAGGTTTATAAATAACAGTGTCCCATTATTGATTTCCTTTATTTTTTTCTGCCAGCCTTCCTGTCTTGGCAATTTTATTGTTTATTATTTTTTTTATTTCAAAAATGTCTGTACTACTTTCTTGGGAAACTGTCCAAAGTAGCATAAAGCAATACAATTGATTAATTAATTAATTAATTAATTAATTAATTAAAACAAATTTTAATCAAAATCTCTATACCACTATATCTATCAGTCACAGCAGTTTACAATTAACACAACTTTACCATTAACAAACATGTTAAATGGTTTATAAGGAACTGTAGAGTAACAATAACACGGAGGGGATGGGAGGGGCTAGGAAGAAGGGAGCATTAACTAATTGAGGTATGTACATACAGTGAGGGCTGGCTAATTGAAACAGATAAGGTTTAGGTATAGGGGCCATAATGCTCTGTGAACAGGAGAGTCTTTAATTTGCATCAAAACTTGGTGATTGTGTTGGATGAGCGTATTTCAGCGGGTAGAATGTTCCATTCTACCGTGCATATAGCGAGAAGGCTCTTTTGGATGTAGATTGTTAGGCATGGGATGGTTAGGAGTATGCTTATGGTCTTTGATCATAAAATTTGGCAGTGGCATAAGTTTTGTGATTGTTTCATAAGGTCCCGGAAATGCTTTTTTTTATTCAGGGACTCTCATAACCCATATGTACATCGTGGTATGCATCTTTAATTGAATTCCAACCAGCAGTGACAAAGATAATCACATTTATCATATTTAAAGCCCCATTCTGCATAGGACATCCACGTAGGCATGGTGACATCCAGGTTGGGATGTTCCTAGTTCATCCACTATTTTACCGAAGGTTCTGTTGAACGTAGAGCAGTGGTTCTCAACCTTTTTTGTACCGTGACCCCTTTTACCGTTGGTCAACTTGTGGTGACCCCCAATGATAAAATCAAATGCGTCTCTCTTCCTTTACCGTTAACGCATTGTCGCTGTAATCATTTGTTGAATTATTAATATATTATAGGCCTTTGCAATATGTTTTTATTTATAAAATATTTAAACCACAATAATCACAACAACAAGTAACAATATTTGATTTCAAAATTATGATGATTTTGTAGTCAAATCACTAATATGAAAAAAAATTATTTTTTCTACCTTTGTTGTCTGACCAATTTATTTTCTGATCATGCTGGTCCCAATCTGAGGCTTCTGCTTTCCTGTCTTCTCTTAGCTCTCTTTCTGTGGTCTATGGTCCATCTGCCATTTCTTATCTCTTCTTCATTTTCTTCACTTCTTTCCATCAGCCTATTTCCAGTCCCAGTAACCCTCCCCAGTATCAGCCCCTTTCCAGTCCTCACTCCCAGTACCTTCCAATGTCAACTTGCATTCTCATGATTGCCACTGGTGTCCATTCCCTTCCAGTCCCCCTCCTTCCCCACTGACCAGTCCCTTCTAGTACAAATACCATGGCAGCCCTTCTCAAATCCACTCCCTTCCAGTTCCATTCTTCCATCCCCTCATATCAGCCCATTTGTAGCCTTAGCCCCCAGTTTTCTTCCAGGGCCAGCAGCTCTATCCTCCCCTCCCCACAATCATCCCATTCCCAGTCAAAGCCCCCCAATCAGCTCACTTCTAGTGCTAATCCCCCCTCAACCCCATTACCAGTGCTAGCCTCCCCTAATCAGCCCAATACCAGTCCTACCCCCCCATCAGCTCATTACCAGTCCTAGCCTCCCCTAATCAGCTCATTTCCAGTGCTAGACCCCCCCTCAACCCCATTACCAGTGCTAGCCTCCCCTAATCAGCCCAATATCAGTCCTACCCCCCATCAGCTCATTACCAGTCATTGCTTCCCCTAATAAGCTGATTTCGTGTGCTAGCCCCCCCCCCCTAAACCCCATTACCAGTGCTAGGCTCCCCTAATCAGCCCATTACCAGTCCTACCCCCCCCCCCTATCACCAGTCCTATCCCTCCATCAGCCCATTTCCAGTCCTAACCTCACCAATCAGCTCATTTCCAATGCTAGCCCCCTATCAGTGCATTACCAGTCCCAAACCCCCCTTGATCAGTCCATTACCAGTCCCAAACCCCCCTTGATCAGTCCATTCCCAGTCCTAGCCTTCCCTAATCAACCCATTACCAGTCCTAGCCCCCTCCCATCTGCCCATTACCAGTGCTAGCTCCCCCATCAGCCCATTATAATCCTAACCCGCACTGTCTCTCGCCTCTGTCCAGCATTTATCCCGTCTGTCCAGTATGTCCCTGTCTCTCCCCTTTGTGCATGCCAGCCCCCCTCCCTCCATCCCTGCATGTCATCCCCCCTCTGTCCATATCAGCCCCCTCCCTCCCTCCATGTCAGCCCCCATCCTTCCATCTGTCCATGTCAGCCCCCTCCCTCCATGTCAGCCCCCTGTCCATGTCAGCCTCCCTCCATGTCAGTCCCCCCTCTTTCCATATCATCCCCCTCCCTCCATCTATCCCTCCCTCCATGTCAGCCCTCCCCTCCCTCCCTCCCTCCATGTCAGCCCCCCTCCCTCCATCCATCCATATCAGCTCCCTCCCTCCATGTCAGCCTCCTCCCTCCATCCATCCATATCAGCTCCCTCCCTCCATGTCAGCCCCCCGCCCTCCATCCATAACAGCACCCACCCTCCATGTCAGCTCCCTCCCTCCATGTCAGCCCCCCTCCCCATGTTGATGTCAGCCCCCTCCCCATGTCTGCCTCCCTTGTAATGCAGCCGTGGCTCCCTGCCTCTTAGGGAACCGCGGCTGTGCTTGTAAAATCATTGCGAAGCCCTTCCTGTCTCGACGGGCTCCGTGCAGCATTGTCCCGCCTCCAAAGGAAGTGGTAAACAACTTCCTTTAGAGGCGGGACAATGCTGCACGGAGCCCATCGAGACAGGAAGGGCTCTGCAATAATTTTACAAGCACAGCCACGGTTCCCTAAGAGGCAGGGAGCCGCGGCTGCAGAAGAAGGAGTCGGTGACTTTGCCGCTGCCGAGAAGCAGCAACTTCTGTGCATTTAAATTTTTTTTTAATGAGGCGACCCCCGCTAAATCCTGTGGCGACCCTCATGGGGGTCGCGACCCACAGGTTGAGAACCGCTGACGTAGAGCCTATTCTGAAATATGTATAAGGATGTTAGGAAATGCAAGTATATTTTCTATTCATGCAACCATTCCATAAAACTTCATGTTCATAAAAACTGCAGCATTACTCGAGAACTTCTTTGGGGTTGTTTACTAAACTTCATTAGGCTTTTGGAGCTAACACAGCAAAAACTATATAGTGCTATGTACTGTAGCTGTAAAAGCCTGTGATATCTGTTAGGGGCATTTCCCCAGCAGATACCACATCAAAATGAGAAAGAACATGGCCCAGCAATGCAGCGGCTGCAACTAGCATCAGCCATTTCCTCTGCACTATCTGTTAATGCAGCATTAACAGCACGGCTTAGTAAACGGCCCCCTATGTGGAAGCACTGGCAATAATGGATGTAAGTAGGGATTTTTGCTCCTTCCCTGTATATTTGCTGGTGTTATATGTGCAAGAGGCATAATTTTTTTAAACGCTGGCCACTGCAAGTAAAAGAAATCCTGTTATTCAGTGGCAATATCGAAATAATGGCTGCCACCAGAGAGAAAATTCCTCCCAAGGAGTCCACGCAATGCAGGGAGGCCCAGGCAGAAAGTGGGCCACGTGGCATACTTTATCATGTTTGCCACGCTGTCTCTGCTCTTGTAAGTCTGCCATGGGCCCGGCGGCTGTTCCTTATTGGGCCAAAGTCTCATGATAGCAGCCATACCACGAGACTTTGACCTAGTGGGGAACAGCCACTGGGCCCATGGCGAATGTACAAGAGTGGAGGCAGTGCATCAAACACAATGAAGTAAGCTTGCTACCACTGCCGCATAGGGGGGCCCACCGCATGAAGGGAGGCCAACACGGAAGGGGGCGCACCACTGCTGCAACAATGGGAGGCCCTCAGCAAAATTATCCTTGGGGGTGCATCATTGTAACTTATGCCACTGTCTACTGCTGAATATCCAACTTATGCAGGCATTATCTGGATAGTAACCAGTATTATCGAGATAGCAGCAATATTCTGCCGCTATCTGGATAGCCCTTAGTACAGCTTTTTTGGAGCCCAGTTATCAAGACAGTTATCTGCGTAGCAAAGCTCAAAAATGATGCTACCCAGATAAACTCTTTCTGGCTCCACCCGCGGACCCCCCAGCATTAACCAAATAGTACCGAGGAGATCTGGAATGATATTCAGTACTATCTGTTGTCACCCAGAAAAATGCTTTGGAATATGCCCCCCTTTATGAATAACTGTTTAAAATCAGCAAAGGTGCATGACAAGGCTGCATACTTTCCCCTACCTGTTAAATTTATATGCAGAACAAATGAATAGAGAAGAAGGGCAGTATGATCATAGCATGATCGTGTTTGATTTAATTAGTGGATGAGGGATGGTAAGGAAATCCACAGTACTACCTTTTAACTTTCGAAAGTGAGACTATGATATAATGAGGAAAATACTTAAGAAAAAACTAAAAGGAGTAGTTGCAAAGGTTAAAGACTTACATCAAGCTTGGGTGTTGTTGAGAAATACTATCTTGGAAGCCCAGAACAGCTGTATTCCATGGTTTAAGAAAAGCGGAAGTAAGTCCAAAAAACTGCCAGCATGGTTTAAAGGTGAGGTCAGAGAGGCTGTTGTTGCCAAAAAATTATCTTTCAGGAAATGGAAAAAAAAGACCAATGATGAAAACTGGAAACAGCACAAGCACTGGCAAGTTAAATGCAAGGCATTGATAAGGCAGGCAAAGAGAGAATTCGAGAAGGAACTTGCTACGGAAGCAAAAATGTGTAATAAAGACTTTTTCAAGTACATTCATAGCACAAAACCTGTGAGAGAGTCAGTTGGACCATTAGATGATAGAGGGGTAAAAGGGGCAGTAAGAGGGGAGAAGGCTATAGCGGAGAGACTGAATGAATTATTTGCTTCAGTCTTTACTGAGGAAGATGTAGGGTTGGTACCCATGACTGAAGTGGTATTTAAAGGTGATACTGCAGAAGAATTGAAAGAAATATCACTACACTGGGAAGATGTATTACAACTATTTGATAAACTGAAAAGCAGCAAATCACCTGGACCGGATGGTATACATCCAAGGGTGTTGAAAGAGCTGAAATATGAGATTGCAGACCTGCTATTAGTAATCTGTGAACTATCATTAAAATCATCTGCAATACCTGAAGATTGGAGGATCGCCAATGTAACGTCAATTTTTAAAAAGGGTTCTAGGGGTGATCCGTGAAACTACAGACCGGTGAGTCTGGCGTCAGTACTGGGAAAAATGGTAGAACCTTTCATAAAGAACAAAATTACTCAGCATGTAGATAGTCATGGCTTACTGGGAGACAGCCTAGATGGCTTTAGACAAGGAAGATCTTGTCTTACTAATCTGTTATGTTTTTTGAAGGTGTGAATAAACAGGTAGACAAAGGTGAGTCAGTTGATATAGTGTATCTGGACTTTCAGAAAGCCTTTGACAAGGTCCCTCATCAGAGACTTTTGGCAAAACTAAAAAGTCATGGGATAGGAGGCAGTATACCATTGTGGATCAGGAACTGGTTAAAAGATAGAAAGCAGAGGGTAGGGCTAAATGGCCAATTTTCCCAATGGAAAGAGGTGAATAGTGGAATATCCCAGGGATCTGTGCTGGGTCCGCTGCTTTTTGACATATTCATTAATGACCTGGAAAAGGGAATAACGAGTAAGGTTATCAAATTTGCAGATGACACAAAACTATTTAAAGTTGTTAAAACCCAAGAGGATTGTGGAAAATTGCAAGAGGATCTTGATAAATTGGAAAACTGGGCATCCAAATGGCAGATGAAATTTAATGTGGACAAGTGCAAAGTTATGCACCTAGGAAAGAACAACCCAAACTATGGTTACACGATGCAAGGTTCCGCATTGGGAACCACCACCCAGGAAAACGATTTAGGCGTCATCGTGGATAACATGTTAAAACCCTCTGCCCAGTGTGCAGTGGCGACCAAGAGAGCAAATAGAATGCTAGGTATCATAAGGAAAGGAATGGAAAATAAAACAAATGATATTATAATGCCTCTGTATCGTTCTATGGTGCGACCGCACCTTGAATATTGTGTGCAATTCTGGTCGCCGTATCTTAAAAAGGATATAGCTTTATTAGAAAAGGTAGAGAGAAGAGCCACCAAAATGATAAAGGGGATGGAAGGCTACTCCTATGAAGAGAGGCTAAAAAGGTTAGGGCTCTTGAACCTGGAAAAGAGATGGCTGAGGGGAGATATGATAGAGGTCTATAAATTAATGAATGGAGTGGAATGGGTAAACATAGATCGATTGTTTATGTTATCAGAATATAGAAAGACTAGAGAACGTGCAATGAAGCTACAGAGTAATCTATTTAAGACAAATAAGAGAAAATATTTTTTCACTCAACATTTAATCAAGCTCTGGAATTTGTTACCGGAGGATGTAGTAAAGGCTGGGTTTGAAAGGGGTTTGGACAAGTTCCTGGAGGAGGGGTCCATATACCATTATTAAAAGGGGACCCAGGATATCAATGACCTAATACAAGCATTGTGGAACCTGTGTCTTTTGGGGAAACTGCTAGGTACGTATGACCTAGGTTGGCCACTGTTGGAGGCAGGATACTGGGCTTGATGGACCTTGGTCTGACCCAGTATAGCATATCTTATGTTCTTATGATAACTGAGTTGTGAAGATTGGTGGTAAACTCATCAACAACCTTCGCTATGCTGATGATATCACATTAAAGGCTGAAAGTGAAGACGATCTGAAACATTTACTTCTCAAGGTGAAGGAACGTAGTCTTAAAATGGGCCTGCACCTTAATATAAAGAAGACAAAGATCCTGACAACTGGCAAAATCAATAACTTCATTGTTGATGGAGAAGAAATTGAAATAGGGGACAACTTTAAACTACTTGAATCAACAATCAATAAAGAAACAACATGCAACCAAGAAATCCGATAACACATTGTTCTTGGAAGAATGGCTATGAAGGACCTAAACAAGATTCTCAAGAGCAGAGATGTCTCTCTCTGTACAAAGATTCGATTTGTTCAAACCATAATATTTTTATAACGTCATATGGATTCAAAAGTTGGACAGTGAAAAAGGTAGGCAGGAAGAAAAATGATGCCTTTGAATATAGTATAGGCAACGAATACTGTGTATACCATGTACTGCCTGAAGAACAAGCCAGTCAGTACTAGAGGAGATCAAACCTAAGCTTTTAGAAGCTCAGATAACAAGGCTTCAACTTTCATACTTTGGACACATTATGCGAAGAGAGAGATCATTAGAGAAAGACATCATGCCTAGCAAGATAGAAGGCTACTAGCCTCTGAAGGTTCGATTACGGGAGCATAAAAGCCGTCTGAAATGTGCAAAAATGCTCGAGGCCGCGGGCCGGGTCCCGTGGCCGTCAGTAACCTGGGCCCGGGCCCGGCCTCGGCCTCGCTCACTTGACAGGGTCGGGGGGGGAGGAGGCAGGGAGTAGTGCAGCATTCGAAATCGCTCCTTTGACTCGAAGGAGCGATTTCATTGGCCCGGGCATCGGGGGGGGGGGGGCGGAGCAGTGTCGGCAAGGAGCCGCGTGGCTGTCCCTTTTCGCCGCGGCTCCTCAGGAAACGGACGCGTTTGCGGGGAGGTCTGGTCTTCGGCCTGCAGCACCAGCGTGTGGCAGCCCGTCGGTGGGCCCGGTGAGTGGTCAGCGGGGAGGGGGTATACGGTGGCAGAAGGGGGGGCCGGGGACGCCAGGGGGGGCAGTTTCTGGCTCGGGGCAGGGTCTGGCTGGCTAGGGGGGTTCTGTGTTTGCCGCGGGCCTACCTTGCCTTGCAATTTAAAAAAACAAAAACAAAAACGGAGATCCGAGGCAGCCCGGCAAGAAGAGGGCACGCTGCCTTCCTGCTGAGGGCTGAGAGAGCATGGCACGTGCTGGAAAAGGGGCTACTGGGCGGCAGAAGGGGGGGATGCAGCTGCCAGGGCCGGGGGGAGCGCTAGAGGGGCACGGGGAGCCGGTTCAGCGAAGGGAGCCAGAGCCGTTGGTCGGAGTCCGCGGGGGGCAGGGGGAAGAGGGAAGAATCGTGGGCAGGGGATCGGGAGTCGGGGGCCTTTGTCTGCCCCTGCAGGAGGATTGTTAGGTTTGGAGGTGCCCGTGGGCGCACCGGCTGAGATGGTGGGGCCCGAGACGAGGGTGCTAGGTTCAGTGGTGGATGGGGTTGCGGAAGGGGGCGTGGCAGATGGGGGAGTTGAGCGGGGGTCGGCAGGGGTCCGGGGAGAGCAGGTGGACAGGGGGGGTGGGGGTGGGCTCAGGACATGGGTTTCAGTCCGGCTGGGGTTCCCTCTGGTTCGGTTGGGGCTGGTGCTTATGGGTCAGTTCCTTGGGGGCGGGGGTGCATGGTGAGGGTTGGGCGGGCTGGTCCCCGTTGTCCGGACGGACCACGGGCATGGGCCCTTGGGGGTATGGTTGGGGGGGGACTGGGTGGGGGCTGGTTTTCGGAATGGTGGGGGACAGCTTCCCTGGGGGGCGGTGGGCTGGGCGGCAGGGGGTTTGGGTACATCTGCGGGGCCTCCCGGGGGGGGTGCTGGGTGGGGGATGGGGCATTGTGGGTTGGCTACTCCTGGTTTGGGTGTTTCTCCTCCTCCAGTTGTGGGTGCTTCTCTCCCTCTGCAGGTTCCAGCTCGTACGGCGGCTGCGGCGGGTGTGGTAGGTGGCGGCCAGACGGAGATGTCCCAGAGGGTGGAGCGGACCTGTACGACCTCGGTTGTGCCAGAGATGGCAGAGCAGGTTGCAGCAGGTGAGTGTCCAGGGAATGCGGTGGGCGGAGTTGGGGGGTTGTTGCCGGCGGGGGAGGGTGCTTCGCGTGCGCGCAAAGTCAAGGCGAAGAAGAAGCACAGGCGTCATTGTAGGCGGAGTGCGTCATCCTCGTCTTCGTCTTCCTTGTCATCAGATAGTTCCTCTAATGCCTCCACGGTGGGGGCGCGGGCGGGTGACGGGGCGGGGTTGTCAGTGGTGCGTTGCGCGGAGCTGTGGGAGAGTGTGCCGTGCAAGTTGAGGCGGCGGATCGTGAAGCGGCATTATATTGATATTTTCCGGCTTCTGGAGGGGAGGAAGCGCTCAGGGGAGAGTAGGAAGAAGCGTAAGGAGGATTAAAAGGCGGGGAGGGTGCGGAAGGTTTCTCAGAACACGTTAAATTGGACCCGGGCCTTTTTGCGTTTGGCGAGCGTGTGTGGGCACGAGGATCCGACTCATTATGGGGAGCTGCTTGCGTATGCAGATGCCATATTAGCGGCCTCCCAGGCGCACGAGGGTTGGGCCTGGCTCAATTACGACGAGGAGTTTCGTGATATGATGGAGGAGAATCGGCAGCTGTCGTGGGGGATGAAGGACATTAATCTCTGGCTGATGCAAATGTCTGCCAAAAAAGGGGGAGCAGGGGGGGGGGCGCAGGTCCAGGTAAGGCCGTGGGCAATCCTTCGGGGGTGGGTTTTCGGTCCTTTCGGGCTGCGGGCCCAGTGCCCGATACGACCAAAGTCGGACCGAGTGGACCTGGTGGAGACCTTTGCTGGCGCTTCAATAAAGCTTCCTGTCCCTTTCCGGACTGCAAGTTTCGACACGCCTGCTTGCTCTGTGGGGCCGGTCATTCGGCTGCGAAGTGCAGCCGAAAAGGTGTGCCAGGAGCACCGGTTGGGGGTAAGTGAGGAGGGGAGCAGGGGGTTGGCGCCTACCCCCATCAAGATTCAGGCGTTGCAGCCGTGGCTGGAACTTTATGCGCAGAGCAGGCCCGGCAAGGCGGGGACCATGTTGTGGGCAGGTTTTTCAGAGGGCTTTCGGATCCCGTTTCAGGGGGAGGTTTTGGAGGTGGCGAGTGGTAATGCTAGCTCTGTTCTCCGGCTGGCGGAGGTGGCCCGCGTGAAGATTGCGGCGGAGTGTGCGTTGGGTAGAGTTGCCGGACCATTTGACCGGCCACCCTTTTCGCCGTTTATTATTTCACCGCTTGGGGTGATCCCCAAGAAGGAGCCAGGGCGTTATCACTTGATACACAATCTGTCGTGCCCCCTTGGGGCCTCGGTGAATGACCATATCCCGCGGGAGTTATGCTCGGTGCGCTATGCGTCCTTCGATGAGGCTTTGGAGCTGGTGCGCCAGTGCGGTAAGGGGGCGTTGTTGGCGAAGGTGGACATCGAATCGGCCTTTAGGCTGTTGCCGGTTCACCCGTCTGCCTTTCCATTGCTGGGATTCTGTTTTGACGCACAGTATTATTACGACAAGTGCTTGCCGATGGGTTGTGCGATCTCTTGTGCTTACTTCGAGGCCTTTAGCATGTTTTTACAGTGGGTCTTGGTAAGGCGGTCTGGGCGCCATTCTATTGTGCATTACCTGGATGATTTTTTGTTCGTGGGGCCAGCGCAGTCCGAGGTGTGTGGCTCCTTGCTAGGGCTGTTCCTTGAGATGGCTGCTGAGTTCGGCATCCCATTGGCGGCAGGTAAGACTTTGGGACCGGTGACGTGTCTGTCCTTCTTAGGGATCGAAATAGATGCAAGGGAGTTCGTGGTCCGTTTACCGAGGGATAAAGTTGAGCGTCTGCGCCTATTGGTGGCGGAGGTGGGCTCTGCCTCGAAGGTGACTTTGTCAGAGATGCAAGTGTTGGTCGGCCACTTGAATTTTGCTTGTCGAGTCATTGCCATGGGGAGGCCGTTTGCGCGTAGGCTGTCCCTGGCTATGGCCGGGGTGCGCTGTGGGCATTATCGCATCCGGGTGATGTTGGGGATGCGGTCTGACTTGCGGGTTTGGGATGCTTTCCTGGTGGAGTATAACGGCTCCTCGGTGTTGCAGTCGTTTGAAGTATCCAATAGGGACTTGGAGTTGTTTTCCGATGCGGCGGGTAGTTCAGGTATGGGGTTGTATTGTCAAGGCTCATGGTGTGCGGCGCCGTGGCCGACATCGTGGACAGAGAGCGGGTTGACGCGTAAGGTGACGTTCCTCGAATTGTTCCCGATTGTGGTGGCCTTCTGGGTGTGGCCGGAAAGGTTGCGGGATAGGCGGGTGGTGTTCTGGTGCGACAACGCTGCTGTGGTGCAAGTCATCAATCGACATTCGCCCAAGTGTCCGCGTGTGGCGGCACTGATACGGGTATTTGTGCTGGCCTGTCTTCGTCTCAATGTCACGGCTCGGGCGCGTCACGTGCCGGGTGCTCAGAATGCTATTGCTGATGCTCTGTCTCGTTTTCAGTGGGCGCATTTTCGGGAGTTGGCTCCGGGGGCAGACGAGACATCGGCAGTGGTGCCGGAGCACCTTTGGAGGATTGGGATACCGGACTGATGGCCTTGTTGCAGGCTTCCGTGGCTCCAGGTACGTGGACGGCTTATCGGCGGGGTTATGCGAAGGTGCGGGAGTTTTTATGGGGGAGAGGATGGAGAGGTGGTAGAGTGGAAGACATGCTCGCCGGTTCTTTTATCCTGTGGGCAAAAGGTTGCGGTTGGTCACGGTCGGCAGTGCGGTCAGCGCTGCTGGGTTCTCCTTTTTCAGAAGGGTGGTGGGCTGGGGCAGTCCCAGTGCCGCGTATGTGGTGAAGCGGCTTTTGGCCGGATGGGCTAGGGCCCAGCCGCTGGGGCGGGATTGGCGCCGTCCCGTGTCTCATGAGTTGCTGCTGCGCATATGGGACGTATTGCCGGAGGTGGCTGCTTCTCCGTACGAGACGGTGCTTTTTCGGACGTTGTTTGTTATGGCTTTTTTCGGGGCATTTTGGGTTAGTGAGTTGGTCCCACGGTCGTGCAAGCGGTGTGTTTGGGGGGGTTTGCAGGTGCAACATGTGGACTTGCAGGAGACGATTGTCCGGATTTATGTAGAGCGCTCGAAAACGGACCAGCAGGGCCTTGGCCGGTGGGTGGTGTTGAAGGCTATCCCTGGGTTGGGCTCCTGTCCGGTTCAGAATTTGGCGTCTTACGTTCGTCAGCGGCCGGACCTGACAGGCTGTTTTTTCTGTCACGCGGATGGTATCGTGGTTAGCCAGTTTCCATTCACGGCGGTGCTCCGCCTGGCCTTGCGGCGGTTGGGCTTGGATGAGCGGCGGTACGCGTCTCATTCATTCCGGATTGGGGCGGCGACAAGTGCAGCCGCGGTGGGGCTTGGAGGTGAAGTGATTCAACAGATCGGGAGGTGGCGATCCGGGGCCTATGAGGGTTAAGTGCGCCTGGACCAACTGTGAGGCGTTTCCGGGATGGGGGAGGGGGGTGTGGGGGGGTGTTAATGCTGTCTTTCTTTTTCAGGTTCGCTGCAGAGATGGCCTCCACGGAGTGACGAACCGGGCCCTCCCGGTGTGTGGTGGATTCTGGGACATTCGTACGTGTACTGGGCGGAGCGCAGAGCCTCGAGTCATCCGCTGGGTCTGCACCTGGGCTTGGTGTCCTGCAACGTTCAGCTGGTCTGGCTGGGCGAGCGTGGCATGCGCTGGTGGCAGCTCCTTCCTTGTGTGCATGGGCATGCGGAGCGGCGGCAGCGACCGACGGGATTGTTGATACATCTTGGAGGGAATGATCTCTCCAATTGGACATGCCAACAGCTCATTCGAGCGGTGCAGCGGGACCTTCGGGCGCTGCAGGAGCAGTGGCCAGGTGTGGCAATCGTCTGGTCGGACATTATCCCGCGACCGGCCTGCCTGTCCCAGCGACGTTGGTCGCGTGGGTTAGCAAAAGTCAACCGGCAGATTGGACGCTGGTTGCAGCAGGCCGGGGGATGGCAGGTCCAGCACCCTTGGGTGGATCCCCATTGCGCTGGACTGTATCGCACTGACGGGGTACACTTGTCCCCGGTCGGGCAGGACTTATTACTTAATGATTGGCAAGAAGCGTTAGAAATGATTGGTCGCAGCTTTATGGGGGGGGGGGCGGTGCGAGGATAGTAAATACCTCGCACCGGTGGCGGGGTAGAGAGCCAGCGCTCGCAGAAGCGGCGCGGGCTTGAACTGGTTTAGGAGCAGTGGGGGGCGAAGTGCTCCTCGGGGTGGGGCGAGACAGCCCGGTTGGGGGTCTCAGTAACCTGGGCCCGTCAGTAACCTGGGCCCGGGCCCGGCCTCGGCCTCGCTCACGTGACAGGGGACGGGGGGGGAGGAGGCAGGGAGTAGTGCGGCATTCTAAATCGCTCCTTTGACTCGAAGGAGCGATTTCATTGGCCCAGGCATCAGGGGGGGGGCGGAGCAGTGTCGGCGAGGAGCCGCGTGGCTGTCCCTTTTCGCCGCGGCTCCTCGGGAAACGGACGCGTTCCCGCCTGCCCTCCCTCAATTTTGTTTGACGTAATATTGGGATGTTGCAGCTGGGGGCGGGGTAGAGAGCCAGCGCTCGCAGAAGCGGCGCGGGCTTGAACTGGTTTAGGAGCAGTGGGGGGCGAAGTGCTCCTCGGGGTGGGGCGAGACAGCCCGGTTGGGGGTCTCGGCCTGGTAGCGGGAGGGTGGGGGCCGGCCTTTGCTACTAGTATGGCGAGGCCGGCGGCAGGGTTCGGGGGGAGGAGGATGGTCTGCCTTGCTCCTAATACGGCGGGTGGGGGCATCTTCCGGCTGGAGGGTGTGGGGCTGGGTTGTGGTTGAAAGTTGTATATTTAGGCCCGTGTTGGGCCGGTTGTTACAGGTTGTAAATAAAGCTGCGACCAAAGTTTGTACCAGATACTGTGTTGGGTATTTGTGGGGGCAAATTTATGTGGGGGGTGCTAAGACTTGCTGAGGGAGGCGAGGAGGGCCTCCGGGTTACCAGAGTTACTGGAAGCACCACTGGTTCCACACTATTTAGAGCATGGGCATACTTTCTTCCAATTGCGATGCATAGTGCTTGAGCACGTGTGTAGAGGTGTGGGTGGCAGAACGGTGGATGAAACTTTATTAAGGAATGAGCAGCGATGGATTTTTCAACTTAATACGGTGTCCCCTTCAGGTTTAAACCAGGAGATTGATTGGACAGCCTGTATATGAGAAGTGTTACAAGATTATGAATATCGGGAGATCTACGAGTGATCATTGCACACTATGATGAAAGTGAAGTGGGGGTTGGTGCAGCTGTTTTCATTCAACTTCTTTCATTCAAATTTTTTTTATTTAAGTTTGCGTAATCTGAAATGAGACCAGTAGAAAGCTATATAAGTCCACCCTTAGTAGGTTGTCCGCATGCGCGGCATTTTTTGGAAAAGCCGGTGGCTGAAACTGCAAAGCTTCTATTTATAAGCTACAATGCGGGCGGCATCAAGATTTAGTAAGTAGGCTCGGGGTTTTTAATCATTTTATTTCTGGTATGGAGAGTGGAGGAGACATATCACACATTTCTATTATGTATTTTTTACAGAACAATTGAGCAGTATTATTATAACGATCCCCTGAGGAAACCGATGGCGGTGAAACGCCTCAGCGGTGCCCTGTAAGAGCGTCGGGATTAGGGCTGGAATGCTCTGAAGAGATAGCGTTTGGTTTTTTGAAGCTAAGTGCCTGAAAGATTTCTATCTTAACGCTTGACTCATGAAGCATTCGCTGTTCTGTTATGTACAATACCTGCCTTGGTGATAAAAAAACTGCACTACCGATTTCCTGTTTAAAGGTCATTGATGCGATATGAGCAATTTCTGGTCAGGCTTGCCTGCTAGTTTGCGATTAATGAGTCTGAGACCTTGGAAATCAACAGTTGCGGTCCTTATTTTATGTGAAGTCTAAAGAATGATAAATCAAGAAAATTACCAGTTGTGCTGTTAAGATTGAACGCATCGTTTTATAAATTAGCAAGATAGAAGGTCAACACAAAAGTGGAAGGCCAGCAATGAGAAGGATCGATACAATAACAGTAGCTATGGGTGCCACTCTATCAACAATGAGCTGCCAGACTGAAGAATTAATGCAGTTTAGGACAACTATCTATGAGTCGACACCGACTTGATGGCACTTAACAACAACATGCATAACTGTATGTCATTAAGGAGTGAAGCCCCAAAAGGAAAAAATGTGGATTTTAAAGGCTATATAAAATACTGCTGAGCTAAGCACAATAAATCCATCAATCACTTGTTTCAAGCACTGGCTCAAAGAAACACCTTCTTGAAAGTTACGTTTCCCTCAGAGTGGATGTAAAAGCCAGTGTGGAAATGTGTTAAAATATACAAGTATTCACATTGGGGGTCATTGTGATCATCGTTTAGTGGGTCTGGACATCCAATATGGTCATCCAGATCCACTAAATGCCCGAATCCTGTTGTTAGGGATAGAGCTCCCCGCACCTATAGCATACTTGTGCGGGGAGCTCTGTTTGTGGGCAGGAGGGGGTGGACTGAGGGAGAAGCGAGGACGGGCAGTGGGCGAAGCCTGACCTTGGATGTTCAGGACCGATTCAAAGGTCAGCCCTACAATGTAGACGGGGGACTTATTCCAAAGTGGAATAAGTCCCCCTGGACGGCGGGGTTGGAGGTGCAGGACCCTGAGGACAAGGTAAGGAGGTGCAGAAGGTTCCCCGCAGCCCAACCCTGGCCTTTGAAGGCTCGATCGGGGGTTGGGCTGCAGAGAAAAACATGTTCTTCCATCGGTCGGTGATGCCATACCATTGCTGCTCCATTCAGGAGCCTGGATGAGTAAGCCGAGGATGTACTGGGCATTCAGCCTGACAGAATCGGGGCCCGGCCTACACACTCAGGCTGGTAGACCCGATTCTGACCTCGTGGGCACATCTAGCCTCTGCAGGATCAGAATCGGGTGCCACCGCTTCACACCCAGATTGTGTCAGGCTGTACAGGGGACGTGCAGAATAGAATTGGCCTCATTGTAAAATGGGGAAAAAAGGTGCAATTCTTTGGACCACCCAAACAATGCTCCAAGTATATTCTCTTTCAATCTGTGTGTCCCAGAGCATCTACACTTGTAAATAGCAACCTTCTAGAATAGGGATTTGCATGTGTATACAATGTACACATATAAATGCAGCTATTTACTAATATAGATGCTGACCAACTGCTTTAAAATGATCTCCTTTATTTTTAGAAGATTATATTCACACCATTGTGATGTCATCAAAAGTAATATTTATTTGTTGCTGAAGTGATAGTATTCTCTTCCCACAAGACTGAATGCCTTATTCAAAATGGATTTTTTCCATAGGCACAAGATGGAGAAAAGTCCTTTTTGAAATCAGCCTTAAATTTTTCTTCCCAGGGAGAGAGGTACGTGGACCAAGGAACGGCTGGGCTGGGTGAAGGAGGAGTCAGTGGTCTGATAGGCAGGAGAGAGGAATGGGGTGAGGGATGCTGGCTAGGAGGGTAAAGGTGAGAGAGCTTTCTGCTGTTTTTGACACATTTCACCACCACCTTCTCTTCAATACCCTGGATTTAGGGGTTCTGTCCTGTCCTGGTTTTCTTGCTATCTCTCCCACCACATCTTTAGAGTATGTTCTGGTGGTTCCTCCTCAACTGCTATCCTGCTTTCAGTTGCTGCACCTCAGAGCTCTGTCTAGGGACCTCCCCTTTTCTCTTTCTACACTCAGTCCCTTGGTACACGCATCTCCTTCCATGGTTTTCAGTACCATCTCTAAGCTGATGACTTTCAGATCTACTTCTTTGTTAACACCCATAGGCAACAATGGAGGGATTCTCCACCCCCCCCCCTCCCCATTGGCTCTGGATCTCCCCACCCTGATTGGCTCTCAGCTCCTCCCCCCCTCACCCCCCCCCCCCCCGATGAGCTTTGCCACAATGTCCTTATCATGCAATCCAGTATCTGAACTGCAACAGCAAATTTGCTAATGAAATTCAGCCTGAGGCTGCCCAGGCCCTGTAGCATCCCTTTCTTTCCTCTCACAGGGCTTCCTGTTACCATAAAAACTCTGCAGGGGGGAAGGAGAAGGAAGGATGCTGCAGGGCCTGGCCAGCATCAGGCCGAATTTAATGAATGAACTTGTTCCTGCTGCTCTGTGACCAGATTGCATGTTAAGCAGGAGATCAGGAAAGATCCGATTGGGTGGGGGAGCCAAAGCCAATCAGTGATGCGATCACTGAGCTACAGTTTCAGACTCAGATTGAGGCATGGCAGTTGAGGCAATACTCTGGTGCCTATCAAAATTTGGCATGGGGCAGTTGCCTCCATTGCCTATGCCTAAATATGGGCCTGTCTGCATCTGAAATCTCTCCAGGAATCTAAGCCCGGATCTCTACCTGCTTATCTGAAATTAGTGCCTAGATGTCTCATCGCCATCTGAACTTGAACATGGTCAAAACTGAGCTCCTTATCTTTCCCCCTAAGCCCACCTCCCCCCTTCCTCCTTACTCTATTTCTGTGGATAATACTTTACTTCTCACTGTTTTCTCAGCTCTCAACCTTGGGGTCATCTTTGACTCCTCCCTCTCCTTCTCCACACACATCCAACAGATAGCTAAAACCTGCAGATTTCATCCCTTCCTTTCTGAACACACTACTAAGATCCTTATCCATTCTCTAGTCACCTTCCTCTTCACTGGTCTTCCTCTGAATCATCTCTCCCCATTTCAATTTGTTCAAAAGTCAGCTACATGGCTAATCTTCTACCAGTGTTGCTATGCTCATGTCACCCCTCTTCTCAAGTCACTTCATTGGCTCCGTATCTGTTTCTGCATCCAGTTCAGACTTCTCCTACTGGCCTATAAGTACATTCATTTGACTGCTCCTCACTACCTTTCCTCTCTTATCTCTCCCCACACCCCTCCTTGGGAATTCCGCTCTTCTGGCAGATCCCTTCTATCTGTGCCCTTCTCTTCTACTACCAACTCCAGACTTCAATATTTCTACTTTGCTGCTCCTTATGCCTGGAGCCTGAGTCAGTACATCAGGCTCCTTCTGTGGCCCTGGTCAAATCCAGGCTAAAAACTCATTTCTTTGAGACTGATTTTGGATCCTGATCGCCTTATTCTCTTGTTCACCTCCTATGTGTTTCCTTACCATTTCTCTAGATGTATTCTAGTCCTCAGTTGTTGTGCTGTATGTCTTGACTATTGTATTGTCTATCCTGACTAGACTATAAGCTCTTATTGGCAGGGACTGTCTCTTACATCTCTCTGTACAGCACTGCATACGCCTTGTAGCACTTTACAAATGATAAGTAGTAGTAATAGTAGTAGTAGAAGAGGGTTCAGGGGATTTAGGGGAATGTTGTGAATAGCATTCAACACTACCACATCTAACCTGGTTCGGTCACATGGATAAAAGCAACCAAAACAGAAATAGTACCAACCATCATGGAAATTATCAACCAATCCCTCACTTCAGGAACGATGCCTAACCCACTCAAACTATCGATCACTCGTCACATACTCAAAAGCAGATCCCTTAATAAAGATGACCCAACATCCTACAGACTGATTGCCAGCATTCCATTTCTCACACCTACAAAAACCCTGTCCGTAACATAAACCAACCCCTCAGAGTAGACCAATTAATTTTTTGTCGGAGTTGCCAGCTCAGTGAATAGGACTACCCGCGTATTGCTTGACCTGAAGCAGGGTGCTTAACTGAGGGCACCGAAAACGTGACACGTCGGATTAGCAGATTGCGGTGTTATTACTGGGAGCAGTCTTGGAATCAAGCCATTGATCAGCTAAGTCAAGCTGTTGAACTAAATTTTTTTTCTTTATTAAAATGGAAGGGCCACAGTGGTGTTAGGATATTTCCTATTCACTGAGCTGGCAACTCCGACAAAAAATTGATCTACTCTGAGGGGTTGGTTTATGTTATGGACAGGGTTTTTGTAGGTGTGTGTTATTTTTGACCCTGTTAATAAGCATTCCATTTCTAGCAAAAATCATAAAAAAACTGTCCTAATCCAGTTACAGGACTTCATTGACAGTAATGCCCCTCTTGATGAACACCAGTATGGGTTCCGCCCCTATCATGGTGTGGAAACATTGCTTTTTGTTCTACTCGATACCCTCATCTGTGGCATAGATAATGCAAACCAAGCATTTATTCTGGTATTTTTGTACATTTCCTCTGCTTTTGATAACATAAATCACAACATCCTCTTAACAAGACTTACACAACTAGGTATAACTGGAACAACCTTCAAATGGTTTAAAATCATACTTGTCCAACCGCTATAAGTGTGTGAAAATTGACCAAGAATCCTTCGTCACATTCCCCCAAGAACAAGGACTCCCACAAGGCCCCACCCTCTCTGACCTCCTGTTTAACATATATCTGCAACCACTATGTTCGATTTTTATAAAGTACAATATAAGATACAACATCTACACTGATGATATCATGGTAAACTCACCAATAGACATAAAAACCCCCTCATACTCCAACATCATTAAATGCATAGCTGAGGCAGAAGCTTGGCTAAACAAAAACAATCTTCACATAAACTTCAAAAAAACAGAGATCCTATTCACAACTAGAAACCAAAGCTTTACCCCATCTTCTACATTCAAACTCCACGGCACAACCCTCCAAGTTAAAGACTAGGTCAAATATCTAGGCCTCACAATAGATAAATCACTCACGATAACAACTCGTATAAAACAAATGGCAAGAACAATATTTTGCAAACTAAAAACAATCCAGCACCTCAAACCCTTCCTAGAAGTTAATGATTTCCACACAATAGTCCAAGCCCCAATCACTCCTCTCCTGGACTATTGTAATAGCATACTACAAGGTCTGCCCAAAAAGAGCCTCCACACATTCCAATTAGCTCAGAATGTTACTGCAAGGATCATAATCAAAGCAAGACTGATGGATCACATTTCCCCTATACTCTACGGCCTACACTGGCTCCCGATTGCAAGCAGGATAAAATATAAAACCATGGTTACCACATTCAAACTAATCAATAACATCTCCTCATCTTTTCTCTCAACCAAAATACAGATCCAACCAGAAGGCAGAAGCAGGAGAAAAAGTAATTTAAACCAACTAACTATACCCACTTAAATCCACAAAACCAAACAAGCGACCAGCACTAGAGCCTTCTCCTACTCAGTCCCCACCCTCTGGAATTCCTTACCAGACCCCATCAGAGCGATAAAAGACTTACAGACATTCAGAAAAGAGCTAAAAACTCATCTATTCTCCGAATACTACAATAACCTCCCTCCTAGCGATAACTCACTCAACCCACCAGCTTAAGCCCCCTCTTTCCTTTCAGCCCTAGCTCCCTCCACTCCCCCCCCTTTCTCCCCCCCCCCCCTTTTATCTATGTATTAGTTGCAACAACCTTCATGTAAATAGTTACAAGTGTGCCAACACCCACCACTCCTTCTTTATGGGTATAATGGGCATGTAAATAGTTCATTGTAACATAGTTCAAAACACTGTTCTTTGTAACTGTTACCTGTTCAATGTAAACCGCCCCTGATCGTTGGAAGGGGCGGTATAGAAAAGCTGTTCAAATAAATAAATAATAAAAGACTTGCCATACTAGATCAGAAGAAAGGTTCATCAAGCCCAATGTCTGATAGTGCCTAATTGAGGACACAAGATCCCAAAAGGTAGCCAGATCCCATTCTACAACAAGTTCCAAAGCTTAACAATGGAATGAGTGAAAAATATTGTCTCCTATTTGTTTTAAATGTACTATTATGTAATTTCACTGTGTCCCCTAGTCTTTGTACTTTTAGAAAAGTAAATAATCGATTCGCTTTTCCCCATTCTGCTGCACTCATGTTTTAATAAATGTTTCAAATAAATGGTTTATGGTTTTAGGCACTTGATATACCGCCCTTTACTGTGCGTATCAGAGCAGTCTATTGATATATTCTAATAGGCAGTTTTTATTCCCTTGACTCCAAAGGGCTCACAATCTAAGTGTACTTGAGGCAATGGAGGGTTAAGTGACTTGCCCAAGGCCACAAGGAGTGGCCATGGACTAGAGACCCCTGTCCCTCTAGCCTGAGGTTACTTGTCCCTACGTGGGAATTGAACCCCTGGCCCTCCGGCCTGAGCTAACCTGTAATAGGGTTGAGTGAAAATATTTTCTCTGATTTCTTTTAAATGTATTATTTAGTGACTTCATGGTGTGTCCCATAGTCTCTGTACTTTTGAAAGAATATACAACTGATTTGCATTTGCCCATTCCCCTCCACTCAAGATTTTATAGACCTCTTTCAAATCTCTTTTCAGCTGTCTTCTCTGAGCTGAAGCGACCTAACTTCTTTAAAGATCCATGGCACTGACAATAACAAACAAAGTGACGCGCCCCCCCCCCCCTTCAATACCCCCAGATAGCTCCCAATCCCCATTTGGAATTGTCCAGGTGGATCAGTGCAACCACCCCTGGCCTAGGCAAGCATCCCGACTAGCCAGTCCAGTGGCAAAAGGCTGACCCTCCTTTCCATCCTTACAAAACACCTAGCTAGCCAGTCAGGGTTCCTTCTCCCCTCCCTCGCTCCCCCTCTTCTAAAGAAGGAAACCTGGCTAACTAACTGGAATGGGGAGGCCCTGGCCCCCCACCCCCACCTGTCGACTCCCCAGGGCCATATCTGGTCTTCCTGATGGTGGTAGTGCTGAAGGGGGAGCAGGAGTGGTCCTCCCCACTCATATTATTACTACTAATTATTTATATAGTGCTACAAGGCATATGCAGCAGAGTACAAACAAGTATAGAAGACAGTCCCTGCTCGTAGAGTTTACAATCTCATTAAGACAGCACAATACAAGAAAAATAAGAGGTTCAATAGGGAGAGGAAACACAAAGGGAACAAGAGATTAGGATTCAAAGGCAGCTTCAGAGGGCCGCGATCACAACCTGCTGCCCTATGGCCTCAAGTTAGGGGCAGCACTGCAAAATCACAGCTATCTTTGTGTGGACCATTGAGGAGGGCAGGAATAAAGAACTGTGGAGCAAAGAAATCATCCAATCACCCAAGGATTCTTTGTAATATTTTCTTCTCACCAGCTACAATCTCTACTGCTTCCATGCAGTTTTCATCTTCTTGCCCATCAGCAAAAGGTTTTGCATCTTACTTTGTTGATAAGGTTGCCAGTCAGTCAAGAATTCCAAACTACTGCCTTTTCATCTCAGTGAACAGCTAATTCTGCTAATTTCCTTGAGAATATTTCCCAGGACAGCACCCCTTCCTCTTTCTTGAACTCATTTAACTGGCCATTGTTTTTGAGCCTAGAGAGAGCATATATTTTTCATCAGTAATTCAAGTACGCTTATTTTACAAACTGTATGGCTCCCGCTACACTGTTTATAAAATCACAGCACACGTTTAGTTGGACCCATTTCCCAGTGCACATCTCTACCTAGCTGACTTAGATGAAAGTACTCTCCACATCATTGTTTCATTGTAGATAAATGCACAAGCTTGAGGTAGGGTAAGCAGAACTTAGAAGCCGAAAATATTTGGAATTCGGGAATTAAAAAGTCTGTACCTCATCTCTGTGACAGACCCTGACTATTACCGTGTACTGCTAATAAAGCCATAATATTCTGAGAGCTCTTGATGAAGATTCTGACTATAGTAAACCGATGGCTGGTGTTCTCCACTGCTTTACCATTCAGAACAAACCCGAGTAGGTGCACTAAAAACCCCATTGATCAAGCTACATCCAAATAAGTTTATTTGTGCATAGTAGAACCTTTGAGATCAATATTCAGTGGTGTGACTGCTATTTATCTATGTTATAAGGGGGCGCCTAGTTTAAATGGGCAAGTAGGTGCCTACTTAGGGGCTATTTTATAAAGACACAATGGTGCTTTTATAATAGTGTAAGAAGCAGAGATTGCACCTAAAATGCAGGCACAGACATTAATGTCTGCTAGAGAGCAGATGTTAATGAATACACATGAACTTCGCAAGTCTGTACGTAAATTAAAATAATTTATAGTGAATGCATGTACTTGTGAACTCTGGGCCATACCACTCACACAAGGCCATGGACAGTGATGCGAAAAGCAGTTAACTATACTTGTGGAGCTGTAGTTAATTTTTCTGCATTATCTGCTGCATTAGCAGTTATTGAAGATTAATGACGCTCTCGTAAATTTCATGTCAGGTATTTAACACAGCCATTAACTACACTAAAGGGCACATTTACTAGGCTGTGCTACATGTCAATGTGACTGATAACATGCACCGTTGGCGAGCATAACCCGGGGCACGCCGGACTGGCTTCAAGCCTCCTCTGCTCCCTGCCTACCCACCCCCCCACCCCCACCCCACACACACACACATTTTTCCCCCAAACCCGCATGCAACAAAACAGCCAGATCCACTGCTTTGAAACTGCTTTTACTAGTGGATCTTAAAAACCACAGCTTGCGGATAGACAGATATTGCACTGTTAACAATCATAACTAATGTATAACAAATAACAATTAACAATTGTAACCTCTGTACAATTATGTACGCTTTGAGTAAGCAATAGGTAACCAATAGGTAAAACAATGATCCTAAGCTGAGGTTAACGTGAAGGGGTACCACTGTTCCAGTTGCCTGGTCAGAGGCCCTGGCCCACCCTGTGGCCAGGGCCCCTGCCCCTTTTTCTCCCATCACCAACAATTATTCCCTGCTGTTTTACTACGACCCACCTAAAGTCCACACGAAAGCCCTGACTTCTTTGTTCAGCTTCTTCCTGCTCTTCTCAATGCTCTTAATGCCCTCTCTATTTCTGTCACGAGATGATGTGGGAGCAGATGACTCCCAACCCGGCTTGGTGCGAATCCAGATCACATCCACTTTTATCCTGATGATAAGATCTATGCCCTTTGTGGACACCTGATCATTACCCCCAAGGTGCAGGATCACCAAGTTTGGCAGACAGTCAAACCTTCTCTCGCCAGCAAGGGCAGGCCTCAACTTCTCCCACTACATCCCCCTTTCACCCATCCAGTTTATCCAGAAGCTGTCAGGGTGGAAGCCAAGCTGCCTGCTGAAGTGGTGCCCGGTGCTCATCGTCCTACCCAGTAGACATAGGAATGACTTATAATCCAGATGGACAATGCCCCAGGACCTAGCGAGCAAGAGAAAAGTAGCATCAGCAAATGGCAATATGGCCTAACATACAGCTTGTATTGGTTTGAAGCCCATCTCTTGATAAACTGAATCTGACCTGGCCCTAGGTGCAACTCATGCACTTTGCTGCACCTATCCAAAAGGAATGCAACGTGACCCCACTGGTGCTGAATCCCACCTCCCTTACTGCCCACAGCACAGGGTCCTATACTGATATTGGTAGAGGCAAGACCCATCCACATGTCATAGCAGGGGCCCCCCCAACAGTGGGCACACTTACAAATGCTCCCTCATGGTTTCCACTGGGCAAAGCTCCCGGACCACTGTAGCATTTAGCCATATCATCCTCCCTTTTCTGTTCTGGTCTGCCTTAGGCCGGGCCAGGAACAGGTGCACCCTGTCCCCTTTCACTGAGGTGTCCCCTGCACATATGGCAGTGCCAGCCATGTCCATAGTGGACCAGGGCACGGCCTCACTCATGCGGAAGGCCCCAAAGAACATCAGCAGAGCCACTAGCCTGAATAGCTTGTTCTCAAACCCATCCTTAGTGATCATTGCCACTTGCCGCATGGCCCCATACAGCATGGGCAGAGTGACCAGCCGGCAACCATTCGACTATGATGTGGTCTCCCTGGCCCAGCCCTCCATCACCTTCCTCACCATTAACTCTCTTGTCACATCTCTATTACCTCCCAACTTGAAGAAGAAGGCTACCTCCGCCAGAATCAGCGTAGCTTGCCTAACTTGAGTGGAGGAGTGGCCTAGTGGTTGGGGCAAGGTACTTCAGGCCGGAAGGTCAGTGGTTCAAATCCCACTAGAGGTCAGCAACCTTGGGCCGGAAGGGCTGGGGTTTCTAGTCCCACAGGTGCTTCTTGTGGTCTTGGGTAAGCCACTTAACCCTCCATAGCCCATGTTCCCTGTAAAATAGTTATCTCCAAGTTATAATGCCCTGTTCAATGTAATTTCAGTTTGTTAGATGTAAACCACACTGATGCAGAATAGCGTGGTATATAAGAGAATGTAAATAAATAAATAAAAAATAAATAAACTGAAGTACCCTCAACCTGTAAGTGTATCAGGAATTTGAGCAGAAGGCTGTTGATACCCCCTGCCCTGGGCTGTTCCCTTGCCATGTGACAAAGCTCTGCAGCTGACCCCAGAATCTCCTGTAGGCCTTCCAGGTATTGGCTGACAATGATGCAATCAGCAGTCTGCCCATGCTCTGCATCAAAAGATACACATCTCCGCAGGCATGTGAGCCACCATGGGCATCACATTCAGGGTGAGCTGCCAGAGGTGCTGGAGCTGAAAATGAGAAAGAGTGTCAGTTATTTCATTGCTCTCCCAGGGACGTGCCTGACCATAATGAATACATTCAGTTCCAGGCTCAGCAACACCAACCTTCTGACCAATCTCATAATCCTCCCTGCCTTCGCTGTTTGCTTATTGATGGTGAACACCACTGCTGTGTTGTCCAAGTGGAAGACTATTCTCCTGTCAGCAAACTGGTGTCCCCAGAGGGCCACCACAATCAGGAACATCTCCAGGAAGATAATGTCCTTGGTCATGCCAGTCTGGTGCCACTCCACTGTCAGCACTCCTGGCACCATTGCCCATTATAGTAAATACTGAAGTCCACCCCCCCCCCCAATCTGGCATCCATAAATAGTTCCAAATCCCAGTTGCATATGTTCGTGCCGTTGTACCATAACAGGAACTGCCACACTGCCAGGTCCTCCCACATGAGGGTGTTGACCCTAATGAAATGCTGCCCCTTGTGGACCCCCTTTCTGCCAGATTTATTTATTTTATTTATTTATTTACATTTCTTATATACCGCGCTATTAATGAACAGAAACAATACTGCAATGCATCAAGCCACTTTGAGTTTACAATGAACAGGGTATGAACTTGGGTGAGAACCAGGGAAACTATTTACAGGTCATTTTACAGAAACTACAGAATATTTACAGTTGAACAAAGGTTCATGGCACAGGGAAGTTTGTACCGGGGGGAGGAGAGCTGATTATCAATTCTCTTTTTGAGTTTGGGTGTTGGAGCAGTTAGGGAAGGGGGTCATGGGGGTGTTGACCCTAATGAAATGGTGCCCCTGGTGGACCCCCTTTCTGCCAGATGCCATACGAAAGCCTGCCCCATGGGCATCATGCGACATGCAAAGTTCAGACGCCCTATTAGAGACTGCAGCTCCCTGAATGTGACTTTCCTTCTGACTGCTGCCACTTGGACTGCGGCCTTCAAAGCTGACAGCTTCCCTGCTGGAAGGCGTGTCACCATTTCCGTGGTGTCAGTTTCTATTCCCAGAAATGGCAGGCACTGTGTGGCCCTTCCATCTTATTCGCTTCCAGCAGTACCCCTGGCTCAGTGGACTTCCTTTGGAACATCCTCAGGTTACACTGGCAACTCTGCTTGTCCCCTGCCAGGAGCAGAAAATCATCCAGATAGTGTGTGATTCTGCCTTGACCCATCTCCTTCTCGATCATCCATTGGAGGGCAGAGCTGAAATCCTTGAAATAGATGCACATTATAGAGCATCCCATCCGTAGGCATTTGTCCACATAATACTGCCCCCCAAAATGCATCCCCAGCAGGTGGAAGCTATCCAGATGTATTAGAAGCAACCTAAAGGCAGATTCCACCTTCATCTTCACTAGCCATGACTGCCCCCAAGTCCCGGAGCAACTCCAAGGCCTAGTCTACTGAGGCATTCTTCACTGAGCAAGCCGCTGAGTCCAGGTGGTTGTTTACTGACGTGCCATCGGGATAGGATAGTTGGTGTATGAGCCAGAACTCCTCAGTCTCCTTCTTTGGGACCAGGCCCAACGGGGAAACAATTAGTTTGAGCAGAGGACTGCTCTCAAAGGGACCTGCAAACCTGCCCAGTTCCCTTTCCTTTTGAAGCTTCATTTGGACCACCTCCTTCTGCTCCAGGGTGGATTTCAAGTTCACCTCCATCTGTGGGTCTGGAGGGCCATTTTATGGAATAGTAAAACCCCATATGAAACCATTAATCAGGGGGAGGAAGTGACATCATCTACCTGGATGGAAGCCTGAGCTGTGTGCTCTGGAGCTTGGCCCGGTGTTCTTCGGCAACTCTCTGCCCAGACAGGCAATATGTGCAAGCACAGAGAGGCAAACCCTAGCAGGAAGCAGCAGGAGGCAGATGACAACGAGAAAGAAAGCGGCGGACCTCAGGGAGTTTGCGTATGCTGGCGGGCATATAGATGGAGCATAAAATGGCAGCCGTGAGCGCCATGGGCAGAGAAAACTCAGATCAGGAGCAAAGAGGATGAAAGTGCTCTGAGACAGAAGCAGGAGAAATGGTGGTGAAAAAGGTGACACGAGAGGAGTTAAAAGCATGGTATTGCTGAGCTGAAGGAAGAATTGGCAGCAGTAAAAATGGAGGTGGGAGAAGTGTGTGGGGAGCTCAGAGAGGAAGTGCGGGAACTGGTACATAAAATGGAAGAGCATGTCCACCAGATAGAGAAGCTACAGCCAGGGGCGGCCCAAGAGGGGTGCGGGGCCATGTGCGGAGACTCAGTGCGTGGCCTCATTTGCATAAGGGGCCTCATTTGCATAAATATTTGCATAATGTTACCATACACTAACTTTTAGTAAACATGCCTCTTCATGAGTGTATGGATAAAGAAAGACAAAGATTTCTACATTACTATAATCCAGTGCCAACCGCCAGGCACATTAGGAACTACTACAAACACTGCCCATTTAGAACCCATAGCAAGCCCACTGTATCCTAACAGTACTACCAGGACTCATAAAGCACCATACCCTACCTATCAAAAGGCAACACTGCAAATATTAAACCAATACATTTCAGAGAATAACAATACATGACCTACTGGGGAAAGAGAACAAGTGACAATGTCAAATAGGAATTACATAAACAGAATATCTCAGCTCTGTTACACATGCAGAACATAGACCATCACCAAACAAGGAATCACAATTTAAAAACAGGAAGACAATAATTAAACTGGGAACCCTAAAAGCCAAACTTGGAATGTACAACAACAATGTAGAAATAAAACTATAAATTAATTTCCTCTTGTACTAAACAAAGCACAGACATTAATGATGCACATTTCCCAGAGCTGATATATTCCAGTTAATAAATTCAAAATAAAGAGATATCTTTGTACCTTTTGTGCATTTTTTTTTCAGTTTCAATTGTTCCAGCCACTTTCTTCTTGTTTATTTGTGTCTTCTGCTATCTCTCCATCGTCTGCTGTCCATTTGTCCTTTCTTCTCTTCTAGTTTTTTTCCATTCTCTCTCTACATCTGCTTTAACATAATAATCTTTCTCCTTTTGCTCTTTCCTCATTCCTATTTCATCCACTCAAATTTTACCCCTCCATCCTCAATCCCCACTTAGTCTCCCAATACCCGGCCAATTGTACATTTTTCTTCCCTCCCACACAAAATATTTTTCCCCTCTCCATTTCACTCTCCCAGCCCCATTCCCTTCTAATCTCCCCCAACATCAGCTCCCTTTTAGTTCCAGCCCCAACCAGTATCCGCTCCCTTCTAGTCCCCACATCAGCCCATTTCCAGTCCTGGCCCCCATCAGTCCATTTCCAGTCCTAGCTCCCCCATCCATTTCCAGTCCTATCCGAGTCCCTTCATCAGCTCATTTCCAATACCAGCCTCCCATCAGCCCATTTCTAGTCCTTTCCTAGTCCCACCATCAGTCCATGTTAAATCCTAGCTCCCCTCCACTCAGCCCATTTCTAATCCAAGCCCCCCATGAGCCTACTTCCAGTTCTAGCCCCTCCATGAGTCCATTTCAATCCAAGCCCCCACCACAGCCCATTTCCAATCTTAGCTCCCCAACACCCAATTCCCTGTCCTATCCGAGCCCCTCCATCAGCCCATTTCCTGTCCTAGCTCCCTCCCCTAAGAGCCCGTTCCAAGCCCCCCTTCCCATCAGCTATTTGCAGTTCACGCCCCCCACTTCCCCTCAGCCCATTTCCATTCCAAGTCCCCCTCCCCATCAGCTATTTGCAGTTCAAGCCCCCCACTTCCCCTCAGCCCATTTCCATTCCAAACCCCGTCCCTATCAGCTATTTGCAGTTCAAGCCCCCCACTTCCCCTCAGCCCATTTCCATTCCAAGCCCCGTCCCCATCAGCTATTTGCAGTTCAAGCCCCCTTCCACTCAGCCCATTTCCAGTCCTAGCAACCCCCCAACCCATTACCACTCCTATCCCCACATAGCCCACTCCCAGTCCTAATCCCACCAGCCCATTTCCAGTCCTAATCCCCCCTCACCCAATTTTGAGTTTAAGCCCCCCCATAGCCCATTACCAGTCCTAACCTCCCCATCAGCCCACTCCCAGTCCTAATCCCACCAGCCCATTTCCAGTCCTAATCCCCCATCACCCAATTTTTAGTTTAAGCCCCCCCATAGCCCATTACCAGTACTAACCTCCCCATCAGACCACTCCCAGTCCTAATCCCACCAGTCCATTTCCAGTCCTAATCCCCCATCATCCAATTTTTAGTTTAAGCCCCCATAGCCCATTACCAGTCCTAACCCCCCATCAACCCACTTCCAGTCCTAATCCCACCAGCCCATTTCCAGTCCTAATCCCCCAGCACCCAATTTTTAGTTTAAGCCCCCATAGCCCATTACCAGTCCTAACCCCCCATCAACCCACTTCCAGTCCTAATCCCACCAGCCCATTTCCAGTCCTAATCCCCCATCACCCAATTTTTAGTTTAAGCCCCCATAGCCCATTACCAGTCCTAACCCCCCATCAACCCACTTCCAGTCCTAATCCCACCAGCCCATTTCCAGTCCTAATCCCCATCACCCAATTTTTAGTTTAAGCCCCCCATAGCCCATTACCAGTCCTAACCCCCCATCAACCCACTTCCAGTCCTAATCCCACCAGCCCATTTCCAGTCCTAATCCCCCATCACCCAATATTTAGTTTAAGCCACCCCAGCGCCCATCACCACTCCTAACCCCCCCCCCCCCAGCCCAGCCCAGCCCAGCCCAGCCCAGGGAAAATTTCAGAGCGCGAAGGGACTAGTTTCCCTTTCGCGGCTCTGTTAAGCCCGCGGGGGCTTAACAGAGCAACGAGGGAGAAACTCTCCCCTCGCGCTCTGAAAGCCGGCGCGTGTGACTGCCGCTGGAAAGAGAGAGCTGATACAGGGGAGGGCAGGCTCTGCCGGGCACAAGGGGGGCCCCGCGGCACACTCGATTCTGCCGCGGCGGCCCCGGAAGCAGCAGCAGACAGCTTTTTTTAAAAAAAATTTTAATTTTTCTTTTGGATCAGAATGTTTTTTGCGCGGGGCCCCCTGAAACGCGGGGCCCTGTGCAAAAAACATTCTCGCTCAATGGACGGGCCGGCCCTGGCTACAGCAGCATCAAAATGTAGCAGAGAGATCCCAAAGAGACTTTGAAAAGTGGAAGGAGCAGCTTATGTATAAAATAGAGGATTTAGAGAATCATACTAGGAGATACAATATGAGAATAAGGGGGATCCCAGAGGACTCTGAGTTCTGAGACAGCAGGAAAGTTGTTCAGGCAGTCTGCAAGGCAGTCCTGCAGGAGGATTGTCACTCAGACGCGGTGGTAACTATAACATTGGATTGCGCACATTGGGCATTGGGCCTGAGCAGACCAAAAAGGCCCAGAGACATTGTAATTTGTGTTAAAGACTTTGAAGTCAAAGAGAGGATTGCAGCATGATTTTGTAAGCTAGGGGACTTTATCTGGCAAGGATATAAAGTTGAAATCTTTGCGGACCTGGCTGCAGGGACATTGCAAAGGAGAAGAGACATGCAGCCCATTACACGAACTTTGAGGAAGGAGAGAGTGAACTACGGGTGGCTATATCCATTTGGACTGTTTTTCAATAAAGGAAATAAGAGCTGGCAGATGAGAAACTATGAAGAAGCAAAAAGAGCACTGGAGGAAGCAGGGCTTTTGGAGACTCTAAAGGAACAGCAGGGATCAGTGGGATCAGAAAATGGACACACATCATGGAAGGGGCAGCCTGGGAAACCGGGAGGCGGAAATCAGGGCGGTCCCTAGAGGGCGAGAGACAATCTGAGCAATGCAGCTCTTCTCTGAAGGGTGGCAAGCAAGCAGGACATGGAGATGAAACAAGGTCTGGTGCTGGAAGTAGGAGGAGGAGGAAACGCCATATATAAAAGGATTATAACTTAGTGCAGGTGGGGTACGGGTGGTAAAATGGGCTGATGGGTTGGAATGTTCAATGGTTTTATGTTGTAGCAGTTGTATGAGTTATTATACCAAGTTAATGGAATAGAAAAATGACTACACAATATTGTTAAGTAGAATGTTAGGGATAACTCAGAATGCGTAATGAAAGATATTACAAAAAGGATGTGGAAGGAACAGGACAGGTAGGGGGGAGGGAAAGGAGGAGTAGTTAAGGTATAGGAAGGAGGTGTCTGGGAGAGAGGGGCGAACAGGGGGCTCCAGATAGATGAGCACTATTCTAAGGAGACCTCAGGAGAGAGGGGAACGAGGAGGAGGTACAAGTAAAGGGAGGGGGGAGGGAAGAGAAGGGGAAATCGAAAGGGGAGGAATTGAGGCAAGAGGAGGGGGGAGTGAAGGGGGTACAGCAGATGGGAGAACATAAAATGGCAATTGTTACAATAAATGTGAAAGGATTGAGAACATGGAGAAAAAGGAGGTTATTGGTAAAAGACGGGAGTAGATTGCAGGCTGATCTTATATGCATTCAAGAGACGCATCTGAAATTGGGCTAGGAACAAATGCTACAAATAAAGAGATACCCTAAGGTTATATTGGCAGGACGAAGAGCAGAGCCCAGGAAGGGAGGGGTGGGAGTAATGATAAGCACAAACATGCAAGACAAAGTGATAGGAGAATACCGGGATAAAGGGGAAAGATGTGTAGGAGTTAAAATAAAAATGGAAGAGGAACAAGTATGGGTCTTGAGTTTGTATGGACGCAACGAAAAACAAAGGGAGTTCTATGAACGAATAATGGGAGAACTGAAGACATTGGGAGAAACACCAGTAATTTTAGGTGGAGATTTTAATCTAACAGTGAACCCACGATTGGATAATAGTGGAGGCAGTAAGATGGGGAAACGAAAGGATAGGGTGGGATTGCTGAAACTGAAAGAGAGACTAGGTCTCACGAATATATGTCAGTGTAAGCATCCGGGAGAGCAACAATACACATTCTATTCGGCCCCACATGATACATACAGTAGAATAGATATGTTGTGGGCTGAAGGAAAGTGGATGTCCAAGGTGGAAGAAGTGGATCAAGGCCCCATTACATGGATGGATCATGCTCCAGTGAGTGCAACATTTAATCTAGGGAATAAAGACACAGGGGTAAAGTTTGGAGACTTAGGGGCATGTTTACTAAAACCCCGCTAATGTGCGGGCCGCGCTAGTGTGCGGGTGCCATATAAGGAGTGGGCGTTTCTCTCTGAAAAAGAAAAACCGGGATTTAAATATGCGCTAAGGTGCGTGGCGCCCATGTGTGCCCCGCACATTAGCGCATGAGAAAGCTGCGCGGGAGGTATAAGTGGCGCGCTGATGTGTAAACAGAAGAGCAGAGCCACAGCACAATGGTTAAGACACTCACCAATAGTGCAGGGATCAGGGGTTCAATCCCCCACAGTGTCCAATGAAGACAGTTGGCTGAGGCATTACTTTAGGAGCCAGTTCAATATTGGGCAGCATAAGGTGGCACACTGATACTTTAGTAGGCATTTTAATATTGAGAGGCATAAGGCGGCGCACTGATGTGTAAGACAAGGAACAGAACCACAGCACAATGGTTAAGACACTGACCTAATGGTGCAGGGATCAGGAGTTCAATCCCACACAGTGCCCAATGAACAAGGCTGGCTGAGGCATTACATATTATGGAGAAGATCAGTTTAGGAGGCATTTTATTTTTATTTTAATTATCACTACTAGCAGGGGCGGCCCAAGGGGGGTGCGGGGCCATGTGCGGAGACTCGGTGCGGGGCCTCATTTGCATAAGGTGCCTCATTTGCATAAATATTTGCATAATGTTACCATACACTAACTTTTAGTAAACATGCCTCTTAATGAGTATATGGATAAAGAAAGACTAAAAGATTTCTACATTACTATAATCCAGTACCAACCGCCAGGCACATTAGGAACTACTACAAACACTGCCCATTTAGAACCCATAGCAAACCCGCCATATCCTAACAGCACTACCAGGACTCACAAAGCACCATACCCTACCTATCAAAAGGCAACACTGCAAATATTAAACCAATACATTTCAGAGAATAATAATACATGACCTACTGGGGAAAGAACAAGTGGCAATGTCAAATAGGAATTACATAAACAGAATACCTCAGCTCAGTTACACATGCAGAACATAGACCATCACCAAACAAGGAATCACAATTTAGAAACAGGAAGACAATAATTAAACTGGGAACCCCAAAAGCCAAACTTGGAATATACAACAACACTGTAGAAATAAAACTATAAATTAATTTCCTCTTGTACTAAACAAGCGCAAAAATTAATGATGCACATTTCCCAGAGCTGACATATTCCAGTTAATAAATTCAAAATAAAGAGATATTTTTCTACCTTTTGTGCATTTTTTTTTCAGTTGCAATTGTTCCAGCCACTTTCTTCTGGTTTCTTCGTGTCTTCTGCTAACTCTCCATCTGCTGTCCATTTGTCCTTTCTTCTGTCTTCTTGTTTTTTTTTTCCATTCTCTCTCTACATCTGCTTTAACATACTAATCTTTCTCCTTTTGCTCTTTCCCTCATTCCTTTTTCATCCTCTCAAATTTTATCCCTCCATCCTCAATCCCCACTTACTCTCCCAATATCCGGCCAATTGTAGATTTGTCTTCCCTCCCACGCAAAATATTTTTCCCTCTCCATTTCACTCTCCCAGCTCCATCCCATTCTAATCCTCCCCCAACATCAGCTCCTTTCTAGTTCCAGCCCCACCCAGCATCTGCTCCCTTCTTGTCCCTGCATCAGCCCATTTCCTGTCCTAGTCCCCCATCAGTCCATTTCCAATCCTATCCTAGCCCCACCATCAGCCCATTTCCAGTCCTAGCTCCCCCATCCATTTCCAGTCCTATCAGTTCCTCCATCAGCTCATTTCCAATCCCAGCCCCCCATCAGTTCATTTCTATTCCTTTCCTAGCCCCACCATCAGCCCATGTCAAATCCTAGCTCCCCTCCACTCAGCCCATTTCCAATCCAAGCCCCCCATGAGCCTACTTCCAGTTCTAGCCCCTCCATGAGTCCATTTCAATTCAAGCCCCCACCACAGCCCATTTCAAACCTTAGCACCCCTATTAGCCATTTTCCCTTCCTATATTAGCCCCTCAATCAGCCCATTTCCTGTCATAGCCCCCCCCCCCCCACTCAGCCCATTTCCAGTCCTAGCTCCCTCTCCTCACAGCCCATTTCCATTCCAAGCACCCCTCCCCATCAGCTATTTGCAGTTCAAGCCCCATTTCCACTCAGCCCATTTCCATTCCAAGCCCCTGTCCCCATCAGCTATTTGCCGTTCAAGCCCCCCTTCCACTCCGCCCATTTCCAGTCCTAGCAACCCCCCATCCCATTACCAGTCCTAGCTCCCCCATCAGCCCACTTCCAGTCTGAACCCCCTATAGCCCATTACCAGTCCTAACCCCCCCATCAGCCCACTTCCAGTCCGAACCCCCTATAGCCCATTACCAGTCCTAACTCCCCCATCAGCCCACTTCCAGTCCTTACCCTCCCATCAGCCCATTTTCAGTCTTACCCCCCCCCATCAACCCATTACCAGTCCTAACCCCCCATCAGCCCATTACCAGTCCTAGCCCCCCATCAGCCCACTTGTAGTCTTAGCCCCCCCATAGCCCATTACCTGTTGTAACCCCCCATCAGCCCATTACCTGTCCTAAACCCCCCATAGCCCATTTCCAGTCCTAATCCCCCCATCAGCCCACTTGTAGTCGTAGCTCCCCATAGCCCATTACCTGTTGTAACCCCCCATAGCCCAGTACCAGTCCTAACCCCCCCAGCCCATTACCAGTCCTAACGCCCCCCACAGCCCATTACCAGTCCTAACCCCCTATCAGCCTACTTGTAGTCTTAGCCCCCCCATAGCCCATTACCTGTTGTAACCCCCCATCAGCCCATTACCTGTCCTAACCCCCCCATAGCCCATTTCCAGTCCTAATCCCCCCATCAGCCCACTTGTAGTCGTACCTCCCCATAGCCCATTACCTGTTGTAACCCCCCCCATAGCCCATTACCAGTCCTAATGCCCCCCACAGCCCATTACCAGTCCTAACACCCCCCCATCAGCCCATTTCCAGTCTTAGCCCACCGCCCCATAGCCCATTTCCAGTCCTAACCCCCCCCATCAGCCCACTTGTAGTCGTAGCCCCCCATAGCCCATTACCTGTCATAACTTCCCCATCAGCCCATTTCCAGTCTTTACCCCCCCCCATCAGCCCACTTCCAGTCCGAACCCCCTATAGCCCATTACCAGTCCTAACCCCCCCCATCAGCCCATTTCCAGTCCTTACCCCCCTCCCCCCCTCCCTCCCCCCCCAACAGCCCATTTACAGTCCTTACCCCCCCTCCCTCCCTCCTTACCCCCCCCCCATCAGCCCATTTACAGTCCTTACCCCCCCCCATCAGCCCAGCTAAGTTAAAAAAAAAACCCAGAAACCGGCTGCTGCTGCCGCTGCCGCCGTGGCAGCGGCAGAATGGAGAATCCTGCGGGGCCCCCCTGTCCTGCAGTCTTCTATGCGGCCTCAGCGTGGGCTTTTCAGAGCCGCACGAAGGGAGAGTTTCCCTTTCTCGCGGCTCTGTTAATCCCGCCGCGGGGCTGATGGGATTTCCCATCAGCCCCGCGGCGTGATTAACAGAGCTGCGAGAGGAGAAGCTCTCTCTCTTCGCGCAGCTCTGACAGCCGACGGAGGCCGCATAGAAGACAGCAAGACAGGGGGGCCCCGCGGGATTCTCCATTCTGCCGCTGCCACAGCGGCAGCAGCAGCCGGTTTCTGGGTTTTTTTTGTTTGTTTTTTTAAACTTAGCTGGGCTGATGGGGGGGGGTGGTAAGGACTGTAAATGGGCTGATTCTCGATTCTGCCGCTGCCACGGCGGCAGCCGCAGCCGGTTTATGATTTTTTAAAACTTTGCTGGGATGCAAGATGTTTTTTGCGCGGGGCCCCCTGAAACGCGGGGCCCTGTGCAAAAAACATTCTTGCTCAATGGACGGGCCGGCCCTGACTACTAGCAAACGCACTCTCAAAGCGTGTTAACATAAGGCGCCCCATAAGGCACATTTTAAAGTGCACTGTCCGCCAAGGCACCCTACAATGTTGCTTATAGGGCGCTTTATAGGGTGCCGTATGAGGTACCGCAAGGTCAGAGTACTCTTTTTGATGGCAGCACTGTGCAGTGTAAGGAATGAAAAGCATAAGTAGGTGCGCTGACATGCAAGGAGGAGCAGCAGTGGAGCACAATGGTTAAGGCACTGACTGCTGATACAGGGGTCATGAGTTTGCTCCCCAGGGTGCCTAATACGTAAGGCTGGCTGAGGCATCAGCTTTGCAATGTATGTTTTGTTTCCTGCAGCACTTTATTTTTCTTTTATTAATTGCTGCCAGCAAACATGCCCTCACGTGCCGTAATTGAAAATGCCGTATAAGGCACCCTATAAGGCACTCCATAGGGCACATTATAAAGTGCACTGTCCGCCACAGCACCCTAAAATGTTCCCTACAGGGCACCCGATAAGTTGCGTCACAGGATAATGTATAGTGCACCTTATATGGACGGGAACCATAAGGTGACCTATAGGGCGCCCTATAAAGCGCCCTCAGAGGCACCTTATGGGTACAGTACGCTGAGGGTATTTTTGCTGGCAGCAAAAATGTACATTAAAAAGAGATAATGCTTTGGCCAGCCCTATCAAAGGACCCCACTGTGGGTTTGAACCCATGACCTCTGGCTTCACAAGCAGTGAAGTAACCATTGGGCTACAGCTCTATAGCTGCGAGCAAGCCCCTGGCTGGCTGCAGAGAGCCTACACGTCACCACACAGACAGTCTGCTGTGGTCACCAGGATAGGGTTAGCCCACCCGTACCCATGATGCACTGCACATGCAAATCAGCTGTCCGCAGATAAACAAGATGGGGTATGCACCCCCACAGCACCTCGGCCTGGTAGGGGGAAGTGACCATGTGCACCCCCACAGCACCTCGGCCTGGTAGGGGGTACAGACCGTGTGTTTTACTGGCACAGAGTAGCTAAACACCGTCACATTGTGCGGGTACTGTGCTCACCCTGAGGGTGCAGTGAGGCGCCCAGCACCAGGTCCACAGCACCTGCCATGGCTTAAAGAGGCCATGATGCAGGTACAAAGTAGTGTTAATGTGTGAGATAGGTAGTTTCTGCAGAAACACCTTGGATATATCTGTCTGTCTGTCTCAGTCAGGTGTTGCCCCTATGGAACCCTAGGAGGATTACCATTCTTCTCCTCCAGGGTTTAGGGTGGTAAACAGGGTCTCCCATCAACAGATCCACATTCTACCTCCCTGCAATGGTGACAGTAGAGGGGACCATCAACCCCAGTCCTCCTAGTGAACAGACACCCTTCAGGGCAGTCAATGCAGCTCTGTATGTAACACAATAGCAGACAGACATTAGGCCTGTATATGTTAAGCTGCACCCCACCACTATCTGATATTCTCCTGCAGCAAGCCTTCAGCCACTGCACCCTGCAAGGCACTCCATCAAGACACATACCAGCTGCAAACAGTCTGCTAGTTAGTCCATAGTACATGTTCCTAGTGGAAATGCATGCACCCAGAACTGGGATGGCAGCACACACAAGCAGATAAATCAGTGACTGGGCCCCAAAAGAAAACCCATAAATATCACATGAGAAAAATACTATATAGCACTATGGGGGTGCCTAGCCATGCTGTCATCACTGCACAGTCAGGGTGAGAGTGATCTCCCAGCAGGACATACTGAGGTCACCCTGTCTGTGTAGGTGGTGGCCGGGCACTAAAATGTCCCAGTCAGTGCCCTATGCCCTGTGCAGATGCACCCTGGCCAGGCCACCCTGTCCAGGCTATACCCATGGTACCTTGCTCCTCATTATGCACATTGGCAGGCCAATACTGGCAACAGTGCTGGCAGTGTGGGCTGTGGAAGGTGTTTGCAGCCACCACACACTGTCTAGACCAGGGGTAGGGAACCCTGGTCCTGGAGAGCCGCAGACCAGTCAGGGTTTCGGGATATCCCTAATGAATATGCATGAGATATATATGCATTAGAGATATCCTGCCAACCTGACTAGTTTGTGGCCCTCCAGGGCTGGATTTGGAGACCCCTGCCTTACACCTCTGTCATTTAAGATTGTGAGTGGGCAAGGTGCAGATGTCCTAGACATCGAAAGGGTATATAGAATGTGTCACATTCCTCCTCGATTCTCACCACCACCAAAAAGTTGTCTAATAGACAATATTTTGGTGGTGGTGAGAAGTGAGGAGGAATGTGACACATTCTATCTAACCTTTTTGATGTCTTGGACATCTCCACCTTGCCCACACGCAATCTTAAATGACAGAGGTGTAAGGCAGGGGTCTCCAAATCCAGCCCTGGAGGGCCACAAACCAGTCAGGTTGGCAGGATATCTCTAATGCATATATATCTCATGCATATTCATTAGGGATATCCCGAAAACCTGACTGGTCTGCGGCTCTCCAGGACCAGGGTTCCCTACCCCTGGTCTAGACAGACACACACTCCGACACCTATGCCAGCATTGTGCTACTATAGAGGAGTTCAGCAGCCATGCCCACCACACCAGTCCTGGGCACAGTACAGGCATGGATATGGTACGCAATACTGTTGGGGGTCACTCCCCAGGGTGGTAAACACTGTCAGAGACCAGACCTGAAGCACACACTGCAGACATCAGAATGATTGTTATGATGGAGCTCAATCAGCAAACTGTGCTTAACGTAGGAATTTCTATCTGCCAGTACTCATAGCAAACTTTTGAGAGCTGTGTACCGTATACCCAGGTGTAGGGTTGCATTGCTAAGGTATGCAAGTGCTAGTATTGGGAGATGCATGCAGGGCCCAATGTCCTGCCTCTCCAGGAGGCATTGGCCAATGGGGCCTCTGCGTGTGGGTGTGGGTGTGTCTGCCCCTGTTGGCTGCTGCTTTACGGCAGAGGTTCCCAACTCCAGTCCTGGTGTGCCAAACACTGTTCGGGTTTCATGCTGTCCCTCATGAATATGCATGAGCTACATCTGCATACCATGGGGGTGGTGCATAGATATGCAGCACAGGTATCTTTATTAGAGGCAGCATGGAACCTGAATGGTGTGTGGCCCTTCAGGACTGCATTTGGGAGGCTCGGCTCTAGGTAATGCGCCTGTTTATGGTGTCTGTACTCGGTGGGGTAAAATATAGGCGTATTAACCATGCGTATGTTCTCAGCAATAAAGGTTTGTCCTTACTATCACGGTTTAGTTGTGGGAAAAATATGTGGACTGGATTGGCAGTAGCCCCAGCTGGGCTTTGAACCTGTGACTTTCTGTTTTTGCACACATTGTCTGTGTGCACTGCACCACCGTGTTGCCATCAATAGGCTGTGTTCCCTGGGGAGTCCATGACTGTACATCCGACAGGGCCTGTCTGTTGCAGTGGACGGTGCCAGCCTGCACACGGCTAGGCCACTGTCTGCTGTGGCTAGCAGCCACTGCCCCCTCCACCACCTGTACCCTTCCGCCAACATGCAGACATGTCCTCATCTTGGAAAAAGCATATGACCTGATTGAGTTGTGGCACTCCAGGACTGCATTTGGGGGACTCGGCTGTGGGTAATGCCCATTGTTATGGTGTGTGTGCGGTGTAGGGTAAAATATAGGTGTTTGAACCATGCTTATGTTCTCTGCAATAAAGGAGTGTCTTTACTATCTCTGTTTAGTGGTGGGTAAAAAATGGGGACTGGGTTGGCAGGAGCCCCAGCTGGGATTTGAACCTGTGAACCTCTGGTCCTACAGGCACTGGCTGTGTCTGCTGTACCACACTGTGGCCACAGAGACAGTGCAGTCCCTGGAGATAGGAAACCTGGCCGAACGGGTCAGAAACCTTGCTCTGCACAATTTTACTGTGGGCTTATTCGCCTTGTATGGAGACATAAGGGCAAATAAACCTCAGAAATGACCCCAACAAAAGTGTAAAAAATTATAATCCAGCTGGGCAACAGTGATATCAATGGGCAACATTAAAAAACACTCCTTGGAAAGCTCCAACAAAAAGAAATGATTTTTGGAAGGGTCTGCGGAGCGTAGACCCTTCCAAAAATCATTTCTTTTTTTTGGAGCTTTCCAGGGAGTGTTTTTTATTGTTGCCCATTGATATCACTGTTGCCCAGCTGGATTATAATTTTTTAGAATTTTGTTGGGATCATTTTAAATTTTTATTTGCTATTTTGTTCTGTGCACATGTATCACACTGCTCACGTTTTGTAGGTTTCCCAAGTTTCGCTGTACATTGCTGACGGAAATGGTTTCTCTTCCCTTTAAATTGGCTCTAACGCGAGGTTTTCACTCGCGGTATTTTTTAGCTTGATTTTCAGCCCCGCTTCTGTGTGGGGAGCCTCTCCCCTCCCACTCTCCACCCATTGACCCCATCCCTCCACCCCTCGGGAGCCTTCCTCTGCCCTCGGAATGCCTTTCCACGCCTCTATCGCACATCAGCGCGCCGCGCACTTGTGCGGGCCCGTTAGTGCAGCGCGCATGTGTGCAGGGCCCAAAAATGCACTATTAGCGTGTGCTAAGGTACCTTAGCGCACGCTCAAGTGCGCCCCGCACAATTGCGCGGTTTAGTAAACATACACCTTAATGAATCATTTTTGGAAGAGCCAGAGACGGTTGAGAATATAATCAAAGCGATCTAAGAATATCTGAAGTTTAACCTAACTGGGGAGGTAGCTCTGGGGACAGTATGGGATGGGTTAAAAGAAGTAGTAAGAGGACATATGATAGGGGAAGCAGTAAAAGTTAATAGGCTAAAGGGGGCGACAGAGGCAAATTTTGGGGAAGATAAAAAAATTGGAGAGTAGTCACCAATGTGATAGGAAGCCAGAAGTGATGAAGCTAAGAGAGCAGTTGGGGCAGCTACGGGCAGACAAAATACACATGAGTTAAACATACTTAAACAAACTATGTTTGAGGGGGGAAACAAGGTGTGGCGTATATTGACAAATAGAATTAAGGTACGGATACAACAAAATAGCATTAGAAGTATAAGGAATGCTCAAGGGCAGCTGGTTCATGGGAATAACAAAATTAGGCAAATGTTTAAAGAACACTACACTAAATTATGCAATAGTGAGATAAAGGGAGGAAAAGAAAAGCGTGCAGAATATTTAAAACATTGTCATTTACAAAAAATTGATCAGGAGGAGACAGAATGGATAGATAGGCCTATTAGTGAAGGGGAGATAGAAGATGCCATTAAGACCCTAAAATGGGCAAAGCACCTGGGCTGGATGGCCTCACGGCAAAATTTTATAAAGTATTTCAAGAACAAATATGTTCTCTGTTGGTAGAGGTGTTCAATGGGGCATTGACCTTGCAGAAGTTGCCCAACTCAATGGCGGAAGAGGGGATAACTGTATTGCAAAAACCGGGAAAGGACTCTATGGTCTGTGGTTCCTACAGACCAATTTCATTATTAAATGTCGATGCAAAATTGCTGGCAAAAATTCTAGCAAACAGACTGCAAAGGGTAATGCAGAGGTTAGTAAACAGAGACCAAACAGGATTCGTAGGAAGACAAGGGGGAAATAATATTAGGAAAATATGTAATTTAACATGGGAAGTACAAAGGAAAGAACAAAAGGCAGTGTTTATCACTGTAGAAGTGGAGAAAGCATTTGATAGGGTAGAGTGGCCATTTATGATACAAGTTCTGGAAAAGATGGGATTGGGGAACAATTTTATAAATTGGATAAAAGCATTATATGAGGCACCCAAGGCACGTATAAGGATTAACGGAAGCTATTCTGACTCATTTAGCTTAGAAAGGGGCACTAGGCAGGGGTGCCCTTTATCGTCACTGTTATTTGCTCTGGTGATAGAGCCCCTTGCGGAACGGGTGAGAAAGCAAGGAGATATTAAAGGAGTACGAATGGGTCCTTGGGAATCGAAGATAACACTCTTTGCAGATGATGTTATCTTTATGGTGAGCGAACCTTTAACCACCCTACCGGTTCTCATGAACGAAATTATGAAATACTGTGCGTTGGCAGGATATAAAATAAACATTAGTAAAACAGAGATTCTTGGTTTTAACCTCACTGAGGAGTTAACTAAATGATTACAGGAAGGATTCCCGTTTAAATGGGTTAAGAAATCTTATAGATATTTAGAGATTCAAATGGGTAGTAATATTCAGCATTTATGGGAATGGAATTATGCCCCCTTGTTAAGGGAGATGCAGAAGGATTTACAGAAATGGAAGGGCCTATTCCTTTCTTGAGGGAGAATAGCAGTTATAAAAATGAATGTACTCCCAAGGTTTTTGCTTTTGTTTAGTCCGCTCCCGTGTATGGTTCCACGTACATATTTGAAATAAGTTCAAAATTTAATATTGGATTTTGTTTGGGCTGGGAAAGCACTGCGAGTGTCCTGGTATACAGTGTTTCTTAGCAAGGAGGAAGGGGCTTGGGAGTACCCTGTGTGGAAACATTTTATATGGCAGCACAACTTAGAGCTTTGCAAATATGGAAGGAGAAGGGAGAAACGCCGAAATGGGTACAAATGGAAAAAGAGGGGCATAAGGGACTTAGTTTGGAAACATGGATATGGGATCTTAAGGCTAGGAAGGAGAAGGAGTAGGATGGGAACCCCTTCAGGGCATTTACAAAGGATATGTGGTTGAGGGTCAAAACGAAACTCATGAATGGGAAAAGATATTCAAAAGAAACCTACATTATGGGGATGGGGGACTTTCAGCCGGGATTAGAAGGGGGGACATATAAAGAATGGGGATGCAAGGGTTAATGAGGTTGGGACAAATAAAAAAGGAGAGAGAGATACATTTGAAGAACTCCAGAAAGTACACAGTTTGAAGGAAACAGATTACTACACTTACATGCAACTCACACATTATTTGCAGCTTACGTGACTAAGGGAAGACCCGGTAAGGGAGAATACAGGGTTTGAATAAATAATGAGGAACACAGGATCTAGGAAGGGAATGATAGCATGCTGTATGCAGAATTAATGGCAATGGAGAAGGGATTGATTAAAGGTCGACGAAAGTTGGAACATGCCCTCATAAGGCATTGGGATAAAAAGCGATGGCAAGATACCGGCATTGAGGATCTCAACAAAAGGAGTTAAAAACGAATCAGAAGTGAATCTGAGGAACTCTTTGCCTCTCCTGTTTCCACTCCTCTCCCTCTCTCTCCCAATACATCACAAGATTTTTTATTCGAAGATCTCTGGGAAAAAGAATCAGCACGACGTCCCCCCAAAAAATCCTTGGTCTCACACCTAGAGTTCAGAGGGAGAGGAAGAGGCAGAGGCAGATTCTTCCGACCCCCATACAACTGCTCACACGATCAGTATTAGTTCATGAATCTTATACCAATGAGTCAGGTTCCTCCCATGATCTTCCTGTTTTCAATTTGTCTTCAGTAGATTTTACTACATCAGAAATAGACCTTTTACAGAAAGGCTTCTCTTTCGTTCCCACTGCCAAATATGATTCCTTCCAGACCAGAATTGACCTTCACAAGTTTTTCCGTAAATTACAGATTAAAAAGTTTTTTTCTGATAAACCTGGTTCCTCTAGTGATCCATCGGTTATACGTAACAAGTCACGATGGTATCCACCTGGACCTGTAGACTGTGCCATACAATCTTTCATGGACTGTGTCCTCCGTGATGTCAAATCCTTGGAACAAAAGTCCAGATGTCGATATAATAATCTTTCGCATGGAGAGTGGTCAGCTTTACACACACTTACTAAACGACAAGATATTATTATAAAACCCGCGGACAAAGGCGGCGGTATCGTTATAATGGATCAGTCTTATTACATAGAAGAGCTTACAAATCAACTTAATGATAAGAATTTTTACCAGGTCTTGCCACATGACCCTACTTCGACCATCAAACGCGATATTGACTCCCTGTTACTGTATGGCTTCATGCAAATTTTCATTTTTACAAGTTTCACACCCTGTAATTCCTACAATTTATACCATTCCGAAAATCCATAAATCTCTTCAATCTCCACCCGGCAGGCTTATAGTTTCAGGCATTGGGTCAGTCCTTGAGCCCTTGTCTCAATTTATTGACATTTTTTTACGTCCCTTTGTATCACTCATTGCTACATACGTTAGAGACTCAGCTGACATCATCAATTTTTTAAACACTTTCAGTGGAAACCCTTCAGATATTACCTTGGTGACCTTTGACATCGAGTCTCTTTATACCAATATCCCACAAGATGGTGCTATTGCTGTTATCACTGAATATTTAGATCGACGCACTCTACCTGTCCGCATTCCCCACTCATTTTTTGGTGGATTTGGCTCATATAGCATTGAGAAAAAATTATTTCCTGTTCAATGATCGTTTCTTTCAACAAATAAAAGGCACAGCTATGGGTACCGCCATGGCACCTGATATAGCTAATCTATACGTGGCACAATTTGAAGATACCCATTTACAAGATTGCCCCTTTGCATCCCTTGTCATCTCCTGGAAGAGGTAGGGTCCTTAATAAAGAATTGTACCTAATATTTTGGTAGGCCGTGGTCATTGCCTCCGCTGCTCTCTTGGATTGATTATCTGCGGAAGGCCATCTTCCTTCTCTCCTAAATAGCAGCATATAAACAGCACAAAAACAAACAATTTAGAGGAAAATTTGGAGGTGGTATAAAGAATGGGGGAATGAACAGAAGAGGGGATAATAGCAAGGAAGAAGAATAGGAAACAGGGGAAGGGAGTGGGGGGAGAAGGGAAGGGGGAAGGAAAGGAAAATGGGAAATGAAGATGACATGAATATGGAGGATATTGGTAGCGATAACATGTGACTTAAACATGTGAGGTTAAAAGAAAAGTATATGTTCTAAATCATGTTTGTATGAAGGTTTGATGCTATAAATGATTAAAAATACAATTACAAAAAAAAATATTAATCAACCATTGCGCTTTCCTATGATCGTAACCCTGCAAATTCATCACCAGTGCCCCGACCTTAATAAGTGTCGGGGCCCGTCTTGGCCAGGCAGCCTCAGTGCAGGTGCTGGAGGCCTCCTCCATGCTTCTTCCCTCATCGGACCTGCGGGTGCCCCTTGCCACATGTGGCGCATGTGTGCCTATATTTGCAGGTATTATTAAATCTGCAGCTTTCCCCGTTAAACAGCATGCATACCCCACAGTGCATGGGATAGCTGGGCGGCAATGGATGGGCGCTGCCGCTGCCATCCCCCATGCCAGGCCTGCTGTTTCCCCGAAATGGCTGTTGAGGCCCTGGCAACTTACTGAGCCAACTCCCTGTTGTGCTACCGCTCGGTCTATTGCACCACAGGCTTTGCGTCATCAACTGTATCCACAGGTCAATGTCCTTCCTGTCCCAGCTAAGCCCTTTGTTGCCCTCTATGTTTGTTTGTTTGTTTATTTAGCAGGATTTTTATACCACCTTATCTTACAAAGTGGTTTAAATAGAACTCAACAAATTACAGAGAACTCGGGGTGAAATACAGGGAAGGGTGGCATGCGGGAGTTGCCTGGAGGCAGAACTTATATACATAGAAACATAAACAGAGTTATCTGTGGATTGGGTATGGGCTAAGAGGGAAGGACTAGCTATTGTCTTTGAAGTGGTCAGTGAAGAGAAAGGTCTTGAGAAGTTTTCTGAAGTCCTTTAAGTCTTTCGTTGTTCTGATTACTTTGGGCAGAGTGTTCCAGATTGTGGGAGCAGCTAAGGAAAGGGCTCTCTTTGTAGTGGTGTTCTTCGCTTTAGTGTAAGAGCTGGGGATCGGATGGTGTCTCTTGTGGTCTGCCTCTTAGGTCTGCTGCTTAAGTTTGTACATATGAGATCATGTAGGGCTCCAGCAGACAGGTTCCGACGAAACCGCTCAACGTACACCAGCCAGGCTTTACCCCTGTATACCCGGTAGGCCTCGCAAATGCTATTTTGGTATTTGAGAAGCCTCTGACATTGCTCCGGCTATTTGTCACTCATCACACTGGCCAGTGCTCAAATGCCAGCGTACCAGTTTGCAATCGTCCGAGGGATGGTCGGCTTTCTTGGAGACCAGTTTGCACCGATTGCGGCAGCTTGAACATTCACAATGTCCACGTACTCACCCCTCCAGATTTTTTTCCTTCTGAGCGGCCAGCACATGACTGTCCAGGGGCTTGTAGTACATATGTACTCTGCTAGCCTAAGCTCAGATACCAACACCCACTCCCCAGATTGCACTTCTACTGTGCCCCTGTGCTCATGCGAAGGGGGATGTGGGAGGGTGAGGGTCCCCCTGCTGGCCACCCCCTAGGAGCCCTGCACTACCTGGGTCCTGCCCATTGCCATGCTGGTACCAGTTACAATCCACACAAGAGCCTGCAGCAGCCCCTCAATGCCCTGATGGTCATCTTCAGTTGACCCCCCATATCCCCATGCTTGGGTTGCCACTGCCAATGCCTTGCCCTTCCCCCCCCCCTCAGGCTTCCTCTGCCCCTGTCCCCTGCCCCGCAAACCCCGCCTCCCCTAACCCACTGCATCATTAGATAACGAAATAGATTGTGCATACTCACCCCTTAGCTGTGTCTCTCCAGATGTAGCCGCATAGCCTCTGCTATGGTCGCACTTCCCAGGGCTGGTGCTCCTTCAAGCGAGCCCAGGAGAGCCTGTACTTGTTCCACTCTGTGGACAGCGGCCATGGCCCTGACCTGGTTCACGAGGTCATGCACATCCGGGGGGGGTCGGTGACCTGCCCATCATCGCAGCACGGCAGGAGCAGCTTGCTGGCCCCAACACCATCCTTCCGGGCCCTGCTGAAGGCTCCGTGCACTGCTGAGTGCCACGTCGTCCTGCCTGTGTCACGCTGTCACTGGTTTGCTTGCCACCTTCATTGATTTTCTTGCCACTTCCTTTGAGTCCATTCTCTTTGCCCCTTTCGGCCGTTCTGTATGGTCAATCATTCTTACCCATCTTTTTCTTTGCTGGTCTGCCATTCCTGTCTCTGCAGCATTGCTGTTTGGCCATGCTGATAGCCACATGCCGAATTACCACTCCGCCGCCGTCTGCACCGCTTCTGTGCCACTGTGCCTCGCACCTGCCAACAGGCTCACCCTCAGTAAGGGGGACTGTTGGCACTGGTAAGGGGGACTGTTGCTTCTGGAGGGAGATCTGCAACTGTGAGTATTTACTTTTGGTAATTTTCTAAAAGGAATTCTTTGTATTAAAGCTAATTAATCTGTGATCCACTATTTTTGTTAAATCAGTCAGGGCCTAGTAGCAGCAGTTTAAGTTTACATTTAAAACACAGAGGAGACCTCTCTGGTTACATTTCATACCCAGCAGAGAGCTTGTACTTGAAATTTAGTAGTCACTCAGGGCCTAGTAACAGCAAAGTTCTTTTAGTTTAAATTTAAATCACAAAAGAGAGCTTTCTGGTTACATTTGGAACCCAGCAGAGGGCTTGTAGTTTACATTTAATAGTAACTCAGGGCCTAGCATCAGCAAAGTTCTTTTAGCTTAAATTTACAACACAGAAAAGAGCTTTCTGCTTAAATTTAGAACCCAGCAGAGAGCTTGTACTTTAAATTTCATAAGAAGTTAGAGCCTAGCAGCAGCTAAGAGCTATAATTTAAATCAAATCAGAATATAGCTTACCTCAGCAGCACAAGACAGGGTACTGTGTAGCAGCCCTCTTTTAATAAGTGTTAATTCCCTCCCACCCTCCCCACACCCACCCACCCCTGGGATAATCGTAGCTTTATAGGTACTTACACATCTTAAAAGACAGGAGGTGCTCTCAGGGGAAGCTCATTACCCAAATCAGTCATACACTAAGGACCTGAGATTAGTTAAGCTTCAGGTGAACAAGGTATATTACACGAATTAGGTTCAGTTTTATTAGTATAAATATCCATAGCAACCCTTAGTAAGTAAAGAACTTAGATCTAAACACAAACTTAAAAATAAGATGCAGACAGCAGCAGTCCAGCAGCGGGATGGGGGCTTTCCAGTCTTTTGCATTGAGTGTCACATGTATGATTTTCTCCCAGTTGGTGAGAGGTCTTACGTGTGCACTAGGTGCAAGGAGCTCTTTGCTCTCAGGGAACGAGTCCATTCTCTAGAGGCTAAAGTAGCAGACTTGGAAAGCATAAGACAGACAGAGAGGTACATAGACGAGACCTACAGGGATATAGTCCTGAAGTCCCACCTCCAGTCTGGCAGCATCCCTGTTGCCATGGAGGAGAGAGGTCACGTGACAGGAGAGCATCACCCTGGTGTGGCAGGAAGTGATCCTGTAACTAGGACCTGTCCTCCAGGTGATGTAAAACCCTCTCGCACCGAGGAAGTTTCTCCAGGGCCATGTGCCCATGAGGGAAGGGTTAGGACAGCCGTTAAAGTTGGTGATTCGATCATTAGGCATGTAGATAGCTGGGTGGCTGGTGGACGTGAGGATAGCCTGGTAACATGCCTGCCTGGTGCGAAGGTAGCGGACCTCACGCGCCACCTAGATAAGGTCTTAGATAGTGCTGGGGAGGAGTCTGCTGTCTTGGTACATGTTGGTACCAATGACATAGGAAAATGTGGTAGGGAGGTTCTGGAGGCTAAATTTAGGCTTTTAGGTAGGAAGTTGAAATCCAGAATTTACAGGGTAGCATTCTCCGAAATGCTTCCTGTTCCACGCTCAGGACCCAAAAGGCAGAGAGAGCTCCGGAGTCTCAATGCATGGATGAGACAATGGTGCAGAGATGAGGGTTTTGGATTTGTTAGGAACTGGGGAACATTCTGGGGAAAGGAGGGGCTCTTCCGAAGGGATGGGCTTCACCTTAACCGGGATGGAACCAGGCTGCTGGCATTAACCTTTAAAAAGGAGATAGAGCAGCTTTTGAACTAGATATTAGGGGAAAGCCGACAGTCGCCCAAGAGCAGATGGTTCGGAAGAATGTATCTTTGAAGGATACTACCAAAAGCAGAGAGGTTCCACAAAAGAGTAAAGTAGCCCAAATGCCCTCAAGTATGGAGCAGACAGAGCTTAAAGATCCCAAATTACTCATGTCTAACAGACAAATTAATATGGATAAAATACATTCTCTAAAATGCTTGTATGCAAATGGTAGAAGTCTAAAAAATAAGATGGGAGAGTTAGAATATATAGCACTAAATGAAAGGTTAGATATGATTGGAATATCAGAGACATGGTGGAAGGACGACAACCAGTGGGACACTGTGATACCTGGGTACAAACTATATCGTAATGATAGAGCTGATCAAATTGGTGGAGGGGTTGCTCTCTATGTTAGAGAGGGCATTGAGTCAGAAAAGATTAAAGTTTTGCAGGAAACAAAATCTGCTGTAGAATCTATATGGATTGAAATTCCATGTAAAAGGGGGAAGGCAATGGCAGTGGGGGTGTACTATCGAGCGCCTGGCCAGAATGACCAAATGGATGATGAAATGCTCAAAGAAATCAAGGAAGCTAACAAAAGTTACAGCACAGTAATAATAATGGGTGATTTCTACTACCCCGGTATCGACTGGGTCAGTGTCACGTCAGGACATGCTAGGGAGATAAAGTTCCTAAATGAAATAAATGACTGCTTCTTGGAGCAGCTGGTTCATGAACTGACCAGAGTGGAAAACATATTAGACCTAATCCTTAGTGGAACACCAGATCTAGTGCAAGAGATAAGGTTGTTGGGGGCCACTTGGCAATAGTGATCATAGCATGATCGCCTTTGATTTAATTAGTGGAGGAGGGATAGTAAGGAAATCCACAGTACTACCTTTTAACTTTCGAAAGGGAGACTATGATAAAATGAGGAAAACAGTCAAGAAAAAACTAAAAGGAGCAGTTACAAAGGTTAAAGACGTACATCAGGCTTGGCTGTTGTTGAAAAATACTATCTTGGAAGCCCAGACCAGCTGTATTCCACGCTTTAAGAAAAGTGGAAATAAGTCCAAACAACTGCCAGCATGGTTTAATGTTGAGGTCAGAGAGGCTGTTGTTGCCAAAAAAGCATCTTTCAGGAAATGGAAAAAAGAGCCAAACGACGAAACCTGGAAACAGCACAAGCACTGGCAAGTCAAATGCAAGGCATTGATAAGGCAGGCAAAGGGAGAATTTGAGAAGAAGCTTGCTGCAGAAGCAAAAACACGAAGTAAAGACCTTTTCAAGTACATTCGTAGCAAAACACCTGTGAGAGAGTCAGTTGGTCCATTAGATGATAAAGGGGTTAAAGGAGCACTAAGAGGCGACAAGGCGATAGCAGAGAGACTGAACGAATTCTTTGCTTCAGTCTTTACTGAGGAAGATGTAGGGATGTTACCCATGACTGAAGTGGTATTTAAAGGTGCAGAAGAATTGGAGGAGTGGAGGAGTAGCCTAGTGGTTGGGGCAAGGTACTTCAGGCCGGAAGGTCGGGGATTCAAATCCCACTAGAGGACAGCAACCTTGGGCCGGAAGGACTGGGGTTTCTAGTCCCACAGGTGCTCCTTGTGGTCTTGGGCAAGCCACTTAACCCTCCATAGCCCATGTTCCCTATAAAAATAGTTATCTCCAAGTTATAATACCCTGTTCAATGTAATTTCAGTTTGTTCAATGTAAACCGCACTGATGCAGAATAGCGCGGTATATAAGAGAATGTAAATAAATAAATAAATTGAAGGAAATATCGATACATCAAGAAGATGTATTACAACTATTAGATAAGCTGAAGAGTAGCAAATCACCTGGGCCGGATGGTATACATCCAAGGGTATTGAAAGAACTGAAATATCAGATTGCAGACCTGCTATTAGTAATCTGTGAACTATCATTAAAATCATCTCTAATACCTGAAGATTGGAGGATCGCCAATGTAACACCTATTTTTAAAAAGGGTTCCAGGGGTGATCTGGGAAACTACAGACCGGTGAGCCTGACGTCAATACCGGGAAAAATGATAGAAACCATCATAAAGAATAAAATTACTCAGCATGTAGATAGTCATGAACTAATGAGAGACAGCCAACATGGCTTTAGACAAGGAAGATCTTGTCTTACTAATCTGTTATGTTTTTTGAAGGAGTGAATAATCAGGTGGACAAAGGTGAGTCGGTTGATATTGTGTATCTGGACTTTCAGAAAGCCTTTGACAAGGTCCCTCATGAGAGACTTTTGGCAAAACTAAAGAGTCATGGGATAGGAGGCAGTGTACTATTGTGGATCAGGAACTGGTTAAAAGATAGAAAGCAGAGGGTAGGGCTAAATGGCCAATTTTCCCAATGGAGAAAGGTGAATAGTGGTGTACCCCAGGGATCTGTGCTGGGTCCGCTGCTTTTTGCCATATTCATAAATGACCTGGAAAGTGGAATAACGAGTGAGGTTATCAAATTTGCAGATGACATAAAACTATTTAAAGTTGTTAAAACCCAAGAGGATTGTGGAAAATTGCAAGAGGATTTTGATAAATTGGAAGACTGGGCATCAAAATGGCAGATGAAATTTAATGTGGACAAGTGCAAGGTTATGCACCTAGGGAAGAACAACCCAAACTATGGTTACACGATGCAAGGTTCCACTTTAGGAACCACCACCCAGGAAAAAGATTTAGGCGTCATTGTGGATACCATGTTAAAACCCTCGGCCCAGTGTGCAGCGGCGGCCAAGAGAGCAAATAGAATGCTAGGTATGATAAGGAAAGGAATGGAAAATAAAACAAAGGATATTATAATGCCTCTATATCGTTCCATGGTGAGACCGCACCTTGAATATTGTGTGCAATTCTGGTCGCCGTTTCTTAAAAAGGATATAGAGTTATTAGAAAAGGTTCAGAGAAGAGCCACCAAAATGGTAAAGGGGATGGAAGGATACTCCTATGAAGAAAGGCTAAAAAGGTTAGGGCTCTTTAACCTGGAAAAGAGACGGCTGAGGGGAGATATGATAGAAGTCTATAAATTAATGAGCGGAGTGGAACGGGTAAACGTAGATCGATTGTTTACCTTATCAGAATATAGAAAGACTAGGGGACATGCAATGAAGCTACAGGGTAAACAATTTAAGACTAATAAAAGAAAATATTTTTTCACTCAACGTGTAATCAAACTCTGGAATTTGTTACCGGAGGATGTAGTAAAGGCTGTTAGTGTAGCTGGGTTTAAAAAAAGGTTTGGACAAATTCCTGGAGGAAAGATCCATAAGCCATTATTAAGAAGGGACCCAGGATATCAATGCTTGAACCAATACAAGCATTGTGGAACCTGTGTCCCTTGGGGAAACTGCTAGGTACATATGACCTAGATTGGCCACTGTTGGAAACAGAATACTAGGCTTGATGGACCTTGGTCTGACCCAGTATGGCATATCTTATGTTATGTTCTTATGTTCTCAGTGGCCCCAAAACCAAATCCCAGGTCCTTGCTTGTCCTTGAGAAGCCTGTTGAGTGTAGCCCTCTACAGTGCCAGCAAACAACAGCAGGTGGCATACCTGCTCTTTAGTAGACTGTCTTTTGCATTGCTGTCTTCCCACGTGTTGAGGCTGGCCATGTGTCCCATGCCAACCTCCCCTACTCCTGCAGCAGCTTTTTTCCAGCTCCCCCAGCTTCACTCCTATCTGGAAGACCAACTGCCAGCAGGCAGGTCGCCTGATGAAATCCAGCCCACACACTTGGAGCTGCCACCGCCACTCTGCCAGGCCTCTCAGAAGCTGGAAGGAGCAGTCGCTGCAACCGCCACTGCTGGGCCTCTCTTTTGCCGTGATCTGCCGGATGAAGGTAGCTGCAGTGTCCCGGTCTGTGGGGGTGGGTTTTGAGTGCTAGTAGGAATCGAACCCTTGTCTCTTGATTACTGCCACGTCACCATCAAAAGAGGAAATGGTGGCTCTAGCTCCCTTCCCTTTGTTTCCGGCCGGCTCCTTTTCCTCCCCTTCCGCCTATCTTCGCTGCCTCTTTTTCGGCCCTCCCCCATCCGGGCACCCTATTATGGACTGCACCCAATTGGTGATGGCCCACCATTAGCAGATAGCACTGGGTAAATGCAGATTGCTCAGCAATTTTCTGTGCTACTGTATCTACAGAAACTGTGGTACATGCAAGAGTGGGCAGCCTAGGGGCAGAGAGTGGGCGTGTCTACAATGAACAGTTACTGCAGGCGCAAACAGCGTCATAGTTGCAGACAGCAGAGGTACAGATAACCCCACACGAATGAGTGGCATTATGTGCATCCACAGTGCTGCAGTCAGTGTTTTTTGCCATTTCAGCACATTATCTGCTGGGGAAATGCTGTGCACATCCCAGACAGAGAACACACCGAATCTCAGCTAATGAAGCACTATTTGCACTATAACAGCCTGGTAGCTGCAAAAGCCTTTATGCGGTTTAGTAAACACACAGTACCTCTAACTGTTAATGCTGTCCATTAAGGCCCCCATTTACTAATGTGCACTAAGGCTTTGATCTTACTGGGTGCAGTTTCTCCAAATGGGTTAGTTTTGCGCATAAACAAAACACAGATAACTACCTAAGGACTAACTAAACAATAAACAAAAAAAAGCCCTTAGAAAAAGACCTATAAAGTCAATTATTTTTTTTATCAAAAAAGTCTCTAAAACAATTCAATAATACTAAAAGACAATTCAATAATACTAAGAAGTGTCTATGGTGCAAAAGAGATAATCACGGAAATACACCTTCTTTTCCTGTTATGTGCCGGACCACGGAAACTCTAAGATAAGTAAATATAGACCTTTTGGCATATAGTTTATTTATTTATTGTACATTTCTTTTATACCGTGCTATTCAACATCAGTGCGGTTTACATGGAACACAAAACATACACATTGCATTTACGGAACTGTGTTTACAATTAACAGGTACGAAAACTTGGATAACTTGGGAAACTATTTACATCTAATCTTCATGGAAGTCGTATTTCGCTAGTCATATTCATTGGTGTCTTGTAGGGTCGGATTTGATTGTGTGGCCTAGTCTAGTCCGTGGATGGGGCTATTGTATCACTGCACCGTCTACCTAGTAGTACATGCAGAATAGGTAGTGCTTTACCGCCTTCCTAAACTGGGCCAGGTCAGGGATTGAGCATATGTTGGGTGGTAGAGTGTTCCAGCCTCTAGATGCGCAAAATTTGAAAGCTCTGTTTGCTGTTGCCTGGGTGCATTGGGTTATTTCTTTCGGGACTATTAGTGTGTTGACCAGTACTGATCTTCTGGACCTGTTGGGGGGAGTGATTTGGATAAGATCTGCTAGTGATGCAGAGGAGAGCCCATTGATAGCTTTGAAGGTAAGCAGTAGGGTTTTGAAAGTGAGTCTGGCCTGTATAGGAAGCCAGTGGAGATGTTTCATGATGGGCGTGATGTGATCTTTCTTGGAAGCTCCAAGTAGTATTCTCGCTGCAGCGTTCATCGCGAGCTGTAGAGGGTTCAAAGTGGTTTGAGGAAGACCATGCAGGATTGAATTGGCCTAGTCAAACTGTGGTATGATTAGCGCTTGATAAATTGTCCGGAAGTCATCCAGTTCTAGCAGGAAACGGAGGTGCCTGAGGGTACGGATTTTGTGGTATACCGCTCTAACTACGTTGCTTATGTGCACCTTCATATCTAGGCGCTGGTCCAAGGTGACTCCAAGGTACCGGATCATGGGTTTGGTCTGTAGTTCAGCTTCCTTGACCTTTAGGTGAGGCGGTGTGGTGAAGTTTGGATTCCTCGTGATGAACAGGACCAGAATGCCCAGATCTTTGTTAAATCTTTTCTGGTCCATTTGGAAGTGTTTTACCTTAATTTCAGAAGTTTTATGTTCCTGGATTGTCTTGAACCTTCCTCTTAGGATTCTCACATAAGGTCATTAATTGTTCTGAGGAACACTCCTCAACCACAATGGCATCACCTTGGCCTGCTCCATGCCTTGTGATCCGATTCTTGTTTTTAACCTTTATCAAATGCAGGACAACAGTGGACGGACGGTTCTATATATCTGCTGTTTCTTAAACACCCCATTGCTTGCCACTATCTGAGACAGGATGATGGACCTCCCGTCTGATCTAATTTGGGCAATTCTTGCAGACAAACCACATCCACTTAGCAGAAAAATTAGCCTCTCATAAGGGTGTTTTCTAGACAGCATTTGTCTGCTCTGAGGAAATAATTACAAAATACTTAGAATATTATCTACAAGTCTCAGTAACTGTCATGAAAAATTGGGTCTCAAGTGCTGAATTCTGAGGTTCTGAGATTGCAGCCAATTGGATACTGCATTGAAGCAGTCTGTTTACTATCTGTTTGAAAAGATTTATTTCTATTTTTTACAGGAAAAGAAGGTGTATTTCCGTGATTATCTCTTTTCCACCATAGATGCTTCTTCTTCTTTTTTCTAAAAATAAGTTAATTTGTAGAAGTCTTTTAGACTATTGAGAATCCTAAAAAGTACTTTTTTTGGATATAATAAGATAATTTGAAATAAAAAGTTAAAAAATTAAAGAAGGCTTGTGACCTGTGATGTGAGAGCCAGCTATTCCCTATAATGATGAATTTCACTATATGTAGGGTTTAAGCCATCCTGAGATTACATTTGCCTTTTAGTATTATTGAATTGTTTTAGAGGCTTTTTTGATAAAAAATAATTGACTTTATAGGTCTTTTTCTAAGGGTGTTTTTTGTTTATTGTTTAGTACTGCTAAGGTTCGGCGTAGTACTAGAATCATGCCAAAGAGAGCCTCCTGCTGGAGTTTGTAAAATGTAACATGTATGGGTAGTTTGTCAAACTACCCATACATGTTACATTGGAAATTCTTCTTTATCAAGCCTGTGGCACCCAACACAATCGGAAATATTTCTGTATCTTTCTGCAATATTTTCTTGGTCTCTGTCTGCATTTCCTGGTATTTCAGGATCTTTTGTTTTTCCACGCGATTCACAGAATAGTTGTTTGGAACTGACTGGTTTGTTTCTCTGTTCTTCTTTTTCTATCCTTGCTGTCTCTTTTATGAATAATTGGCGTTCTTTTCTGTTCTCTCAGTAGCCTGTTTTATTGTGCACCGCTGTATGCCTTTTTGGTCTTAGCGGTATAAAACGTTTTATAATAAAGATAAAGATAAAGACACCTCTATTATCAATGCCGTTCTGGTGTTTTTCTCCTTAACCACTATATCCGGCTTCCTCACATCCAGCTTTTTATCGGCAACTGTGCTGCTAATGCAGTCAAAGTTCACTACTACACACTTATGGCACAGCTGATAAAGCAGAATGAAGTTACCGTACCTCTTGAAGTGCAGTTAGCAGGTTTCTGCTATCTACCATATTTGCAAATAAACTGTGGTAATGACCCAGACAGGCACAGTCCCTGCCCATTCCACCCTTCTCGAGACAGATTTTCACATTAGATATTTTACACAGCAATTAGTGCAGGCAACAGTTAATGTGTCTTCTTGCTAACCGTTAAGGGTCTTTTTACTAAGGTGGGCAAAACCGTTAATGCACAATTTTATGTGCAGTAAACTTTAGCACAGGCTTGTTGTAATGGCTAACAAGCATTAAAAGCAGCCAACGCAGTACAAAACCCACGTTAAGTGCACGATAGGTTGGGGAGTGGTCAGAGAGTGGGCGGGGACTGTATAGTGTAGTTAGCAAATGGTAATTACCGCAAGCTGTTAATTTTGCATTTAGCGTGGCGACACTTAATGTCATCTCTAGAGGACGCATAAAGTCTATCTGCACTAATAAGAAATGAACTTCAAGCGTTGAAAAGGACTTTATGTGCAGGTGGTCTGCTGGGCGCGCCCCTGACAGTTACCACAGGGCTTATGCACTTACTGTTCATTGGGTTTGCTCCTAATGCGTGCTAATTGCCAAAACGTACCACCCTTTTGTAAAAGGCCCCCTTGAGAGTGCCTCTAAAACCTGCATTAAACCCCAAACATGGGATAGTAAATAGGGACCTAGGTCTACCAATGTAAATTCTCTATGATCCCTACTAGCATAACGTTTATGAAATAAGTGAATGAACTCAATTAATCTGATTGACTGTGAGATCACTGCTCCTACAGCACTTGCATCTTTACATATAGGTAATGCTTTGGATGCTACAGTTCAGTTTCCTTTATTAGACTGAACCGTTCATTCTTTTAAGGTAAAGAGCATAAATAATGATCACAGTAGGAAATGAATTATTTTATCTCTCTGAAACATGTTGGATAGTGGTGCTAGTTAAGTATACAGCTGCTAATTCTTTAACGCATATGATAAAAGATTTAAAGGATAAGGCAATGGAGGGCAGGGTCTCATTCTCATTGCTCGTATCATCACCCCTAGTTGGAGACCTTTTACTCTGACGAGAGGCACCATACCAGTCACAGAGTGTAACAGGACCCACTACAAAGCTCTGCCTCTTGTGCCTTTGGCTCAACTTTGAAATTGACGATACAAGACAAGCAGCCTACAAGCAGCAGGAGTCCTGAGCTTTACTCATACTAAATATTTTATGCTGCCACTACATTCGAAGAACAGATTTGGAAGAAAACTGGAAGCACAGTGTACATATCAAATAGTCTATCAAACCTTGGCTTTTCCAGGTGCATCGCAAATCTAATTCCAGGAAGAATGAAAGTACTCAAGGACCTTTGTAATTACCAGCGGCTCTGTGTGAAGGACACACGCAGCAGGTGTGATGCACTGCTTGACGCGTCTTATTGTTTGTGGCAAGAATCCTCAGGAGGGGTCTCCCATTATATCAGGATGGAGTAAACAATGACAAATTAGGGCTATTTATGATAAAATAGAAAATGATAATTAAGTACAGAGTGCTCTGATATCATTTGATAATTACCAGATGGGTTCATCCTAATAAGGGTTTGTATTTTAATTCCATTAAGCCAGGAAAACAGTGATCCTCTGAATGGTATCCAGTAGGGTTCTGCATTCATTAGAGCACATTCAGTTTGCTAGCAAACCTTAAAATATTAAGGGACCCTTTTACTAAAAACTATTAGGGTTTGCACTTAATGTGCATTTAGTACAAAGACTAACACACGTTCAGTGCAAAGCCTCCACAATAAGGGGTCTGTTTACTAGAGCGCGTTAGCTTCTAATGCGGCAGATAGCGCTATCCAAGCATACCACGTTAACAGCTAACATCGACAAAGGAAGATAGTGCAGTGATTTTGTGCGCTATCTGCAGAACATGTTAGCTACGCCTGTGGGTGGGGTGAAGGCAGAGAGTGAGTGTGCCTGTACCGTGTGATTACCATGAGCATCAACATCACATGGTGATTTCATGCTTTCCAGGCAGCACGAGTGCAACTAAAGCCATCTCCCAGCTACTGTCCAACTGCACTCGCTGCATTTTTGGTGTGGTGTCTGCTGGGGGAATGCTGTCTATACCCCCAACAGAAACAACATGGCTTATGCAGCTAACATAGTGCTATTTGCATTAACACGTTGCATTAGTTGCAAAAGCCTAACACAGTTTAGTAAACATGCCCCTAGCTGTCAGGGTGTGTCCAACATGTTCCTGACAGCTCTCACAGGGATGCATAACCAAGGCATGGCAGCAGCATTCCCAATTAACGTGGGTGCACCTAATGGCACCCATGGAGGAATCATGATGTGCACCTTTGCTAATTGTCACACTGACTGCACATGTTATGTACCCCTGCACTAACTGCAATGTGCTATCCATGCCCACACTCCATCCATCCGCAGTCCATTCCCTGTCCCTTCATGCGCTGGGCAGTTCACACTTGTTTTAGCAGCTGGTAGCTGTCATGCTCATAGGTTATCTGTCACCGCAGCCCCTGCACTACTTGTTATTGCCCCTAAAACAAACATTAAGAGGGTCATTCTGTCACATGAATAGCAGGGAAGAATGTCCCAATGGGACGTCCACCCCTGCTATTTGCTCCCCTGTCCACCCTGTCAGAAGCTTTCCCATATGAACAAGGAGTTAGTACAGGGAGGCTTAGATGGGGCGGGAGAAGGCGTTGCAGAGGTGGAGTTAGGGTGGGCAGTGGACTGTCCGCGACCCCAGATGTACAGGGCCGATTTCTGACATCGGCCCTGTACGTCTGGGGTCAGCAAACTGGACAGGGGATGGCAGGCCCGAGCAGTACAAGGAAGGTGATGGGGTCAAAGGGGTTCCCCACAGCCCGATCCTGGCCATGGAAGGCCAGATCGGGGGTTGATCTGCGGGAAAAGGAAAAAGTGGTCGGCGGCCGGGGATTGCAGCTCCTGAATGGAGCCGCAGTGCCATGGTAATGAGGTGCCATGGTACCACGGCTCCATCCATAAAGAGCCACGGTACCACATAAAGAGCCATACCTGAGTTAGTCAGTTATGGCTCTTTATGTGCAGGCTGATTGAAATAGGATCCCAGCCTGCATGTACAGACCCTAGGCGCAAATCTGATCCTGCGTGACACATCTAGCCCCCACATGATTGGAATCAGGACTATCTCTGTGCGTCCGATTCCGATCAGGTGCACAGGAGCCTCCACGTCCTCTATGAAATGACCCCCTAACTGTTTACTGGGCTTTAGTAAAAGGGCCCCTTAAGTGCACTAGATCGATTTTTACGCACGTTAATCTAAGAATTAACCTGCATTAAGTTGATTAGCATGCATTAAAAAACTCTAATATGCTTTAATGTTTTTTTTATTAAAATAAATTTGTTTATATATTTATTTAAACCCATCTTATCATCTGCTAACCTATACATTCTAGGGGGAGTAGTTTCAAACAGTTAACTAAAATAAAACATAATTATAAAAAATTCCTTCTATACATCACCAAAATTTAATCTTAAAAATTATGTTTTTGTCTTTTTCCTAAAACTCAAATAACGAGAGCCCACCCCACTGTCCCATAGAGAGTAAAGGGGGAGGGGAGCAGCTTAACATAGCCAAGTCACTGCACTGTATACTCTGTTGATCAGTTAGGTAGTGGTGGGGGGGAGGTTTTGAAGAGAGCAGGAAGAAGTTGGACAGGAAGTTAATTAGCTGCTTACCTCAGCTGAGTCTCTGGTAACAGTGAGAGCAGGGGTATGTGTAAGTCTTGGGCTGTTCAGGCATACTACTAGCATCAGAGAAATCAGAAGGTCCTTGTACTGTCCTTACTTTTTGTGTGTTGAACTGGCTTCATCTTGTTTGAATCTGACTGCCAGAGAATAAGGTAGCTAAGCTTCAAGAAGTGAAGGCTTGGTGTCAGAATATTGCATTCTTGTGGAAGCAATTAATAGGCAGCAAATTCCCTTCTGGTTGTAGAACAATTGACATTGTTGGTCTTACATTGTTTAATGTGACTTTGACTGCAAAACATGTTCCAGGAGTGGGCAATGCAATCGCAGACTCGCTTTCTCATTTCCAGTGATCCTTGTTCCGTGCGTGCGTTGGCTCTGGAATCAGATGAGATGTCGTTGCCTCGCCCAGCAGATTTATGGAGACTCAATCCATAATACTTACCAGACTGCTGAGGTGTTCTTTGTCTGTGAGTACTTGGAAGATTTATAAAGCGGGATGGAGGCACTTCATAAAATTCTTGCCTTCTGAGAATCTAGCACTGAAGGAATCCATAGTTGAGTTTTTGTGCTGCGATTGATTGCTTATGCTAAAATGGTAAGCATGTCGTTACATGCCTTATTGATCTCTATGGCAAGTGTAGCCTTTTCATGAAGTTGGGTGGTTATCACAATCCAACAGCATTACATAAGAACATAAGAACATAAGATATGCCTTACTGGGTCAGACCAAGGTCCATCAAGCCCAGTATTCTGTTTCCAACAGTGGCCAATCTAGGTCATATGTACCTAGCAGTTTCCCCAAGGGACACAGGTTCCACAATGCTTGTATTGGTTCAAGCATTGATATCCTGGGTCCCTTCTTAATAATGGCTTATGGACCTTTCCTCCAGGAACTTGTCCAAACCTTTTTTAAACCCAGCTACACTAACAGCCTTTACTACATCCTCCGGTAACAAATTCCAGAGTTTGATTACACATTGAGTGAAAAAATATTTTCTTTTATTAGTCTTAAATAGTTTACCCTGTAGCTTCATTGCATGTCCCCTAGTCTTTCTATATTCTGATAAGGTAAACAATCGATCTACGTTTACCCGTTCCACTCCGCTCATTAATTTATAGACTTCTATCATATCTCCCCTCAGCCGTCTCTTTTCCAGGTTAAAGAGCCCTAACCTTTTTAGCCTTTCTTCATAGGAGTATCCTTCCATCCCCTTTACCATTTTGGTGGCTCTTCTCTGAACCTTTTCTAATAACTCTATATCCTTTTTAAGATACGGCGACCAGAATTGCACACAATATTCAAGGTGCGGTCTCACCATGGAACGATATAGAGGCATTATAATATCCTTTGTTTTATTTTCCATTCCTTTTCTTATCATACCTAGCATTCTATTTGCCCTCTTGACCGCCGCTGCACACTGGGCCGAGGGTTTTAACATGGTATCCACAATGACGCCTAAATCTTTTTCCTGGGTGGTGGTTCCTAATGTGGAACCTTGCATCGTGTAACCATAGTTTGGGTTGTTCTTCCCTAGGGGCATAACCTTGCACTTGTCCACATTAAATTTCATCTGCCATTTTGATGCCCAGTCTTCCAATTTATCAAGATCCTCTTGCAATTTTCCACAATCCTCTTGGGTTTTAACAACTTTAAATAGTTTTGTGTCATCTGCAAATTTGATAACCTCACTCGTTATTCCACTTTCCAGGTCATTTATGAATATGTCAAAAAGCAGCGGACCCAGCACAGATCCCTGGGGTACACCACTATTCACCTTTCTCCATTGGGAAAATTGGCCATTTAGCCCTACCCTCTGCTTTCTATCTTTTAACCAGTTCCTGATCCACAATAGTACACTGCCTCCTATCCCATGACTCTTTCGTTTTGCCAAAAGTCTCTCATGAGGGACCTTGTCAAAGGCTTTCTGAAAGTCCAGATACACAATATCAACCGACTCACCTTTGTCCACCTGATTATTCACTCCTTCAAAAAAACATAACAGATTAGTAAGACAAGATTTTCCTTGTCTAAAGCCATGTTGGCTGTCTCTCATTAGTTCATGACTATCTACATGCTGAGTAATTTTATTCTTTATGATGGTTTCTATCATTTTTCCCGGTATTGACGTCAGACTCACCGGTCTGTAGTTTCCCAGATCACCCCTGGAACCCTTTTTAAAAATTGGTGTTACATTGGCGATCCTCCAATCTTCAGGTATTAGAGATGATTTTAATGATAGTTCACAGATTACTAATAGCAGGTCTGCAATCTCATATTTCAGTTCTTTCAATACCCTTGGATGTATACCATCCGGCCCAGGTGATTTGCTACTCTTCAGCTTATCTAATAGTTGTAATACATCTTTTCAATGTATCGATATTTCCTTCAATTCTTCTGCACCTTTAAATACCACTTCAGTCATGGGTAACATCCCTACATCTTCCTCAGTAAAGACTGAAGCAAAGAATTCATTCAGTCTCTCCGCTATCGCCTTGTCGCCTCTTAGTGCTCCTTTAACCCCTTTATCATCTAATGGACCAACTGACTCTCTCACAGATTTTTTGCTACGAATGTACTTGAAAAGGTCTTTACTTCGCGTTTTTGCTTCTGCAGCAAGCTTCTTCTCAAATTCTCCCTTTGCCTGCCTTATCAATGCCTTGCATTTGACTTGCCAGAGCTTGTGCTGTTTCCAGGTTTCGTCGTTTGGCTCTTTTTTCCATTTCCTGAAAGATGCTTTTTTGGCAACAACAGCCTCTCTGACCTCAACTTTAAACCATTCTGGCAGTTTTTTGGACTTCTTTCCACCTTTCTTAAAGCGTGGAATACAGCTGGTCTGGGCTTCCAAGATAGTATTTTTCAACAACAGCCAAGCCTGATGTTCGTCTTTAACCTTTGCAACTGCTCCTTTTAGTTTTTTCTTGACTGTTTTCCTCATTTTATCATAGTCTCCCTTTCGAAAGTTAAAAGGTAGTACTGTGGATTTTCTTACTATCCCTCCTCCACTAATTAAATCAAAGGCGATCATGCTATGATCACTATTGCCAAGTGGCCCCAACAACCTTATCTCTTGCACTAGATCTGGTGTTCCACTAAGGATTAGGTCTAATATGGCTTCCCCTCTGGTCGGTTCATGAACCAGCTGCTCCAAGAAGCAGTCATTTATTTCATCTAGGAACTTTATCTCCCTAGCATGTCCTGACGTGACACTGACCCAGTCGATATCGGGGTAGTTGAAATCACCCATTATTATTACTGTGCTGTAACGTTTGTTAGCTTCCTTGATTTCTTTGAGCATTTCATCATCCATTTGGTCATTCTGACCAGGCGCTCGATAGTACACCCCCACTGCCATTGCCTTCCCCCTTTTACATGGAATTTCAATCCATATAGATTCTACAGCAGATTTTGTTTCCTGCAAAACTTTAATCCTTTCTGACTCAATGCCCTCTCTAACATAGAGAGCAACCCCTCCACCAATTTGATCAGCTCTATCATTACGATATAGTTTGTACCCAGGTATCACAGTGTCCCACTGGTTGTCGTCCTTCCACCATGTCTCTGATATTCCAATCATATCTAACCTTTCATTTAGTGCTATATATTCTAACTCTCCCATCTTATTTTTTAGACTTCTAGCATTTGCATACAAGCATTTTAGAGAATGTATTTTATCCATATTAATTTGTGTTAGACATGAGTAATTTGGGATCTTTAAGCTCTGTCTGCTCCATACTTGAGGGCATTTGGGCTACTTTACTCTTTTGTGGAACCTCTCTGCTTTTGGTAGTATCCTTCAAAGATACATTCTTCCAAACCATCTGCTCTTGGGCGACTGTCGGCTTTCCCCTAATATCTAGTTTAAAAGCTGCTCTATCTCCTTTTTAAAGGTTAATGCCAGCAGCCTGGTTCCATCCCGGTTAAGGTGAAGCCCATCCCTTCGGAAGAGCCCCTCCTTTCCCCAGAATGTTCCCCAGTTCCTAACAAATCCAAAACCCTCATCTCTGCACCATTGTCTCATCCACGCATTGAGACTCCGGAGCTCTGTCTGCCTTTTGGGTCCTGCGCGTGGAACAGGAAGCATTTCGGAGAATGCTACCCTGGAAGTTCTGGATTTCAACTTCCTACCTAAAAGCCTAAATTTAGCCTCCAGAACCTCCCTACCACATTTTCCTATGTCATTGGTACCAACATGTACCAAGACAGCAGACTTCTCCCCAGCACTATCTAAGACCTTATCTAGGTGGAGCAAGTTTGTGCATGGTTTTGCATGATCTAGCAGACTGTCCACCTTAAGCGTGCGAAGGCAGACCATTCTGCATGATATGCTGATCAAATTGTTTAATGTTCTGCCAGATGCATGTTCTTTTCACTACGAGGTTGTTTTGTTTCAGGTTGCTTCTTATTTGCATTTTTGCTGCTTTAAACGTCAGTGAGCTAGCGTCAGCACCAAAGACCTCTGATGGGCATATAGGACTATTGTGGAATGATGTGGAGCTTTTTGAGAAGGTGGTTCAATTAAAAATTCATCGTTCTAAGATGGATCAGTTTCAAAAAGGTGTTTGGTAACATGTCCAGTTGAGTGTGCCCGTTCCTTTTTGGATTTGTAAGTTCCAGGGGGTTCAGTTTGGTGGTCTCATGAAGATGGGTCTCCTCTGATTCCGTTTCATTTTGGAGCTGTCCCAAAGCGTGGCTTGTGCAAGGCTAGATATGACTCCAGTCAATATGGTACTCATTCCTTCCAGACTGGAGTAGCAGCCTAGGGTTTGCCAGCACATGCTTTTAAGCATTTGGGGTTCTGGCATTCTAAAAAATATCAATGTTGTATTTATTAAGTTATTAGGTAACACATGAAATGCATATCTGTTTGTATGGACTATCTTATGTGTTCTGGGCCAGAAAGCAGGCAGCAGAGACTACATGGGGTCTGCACTTAGGCCTTGCTGCATTGGCTTGGAATGCAGGGCATGCAATGGGGTCAGCTGCTACCTTTACTGCTACATGCCCAATGTTCTGCTCTTTATTCATTTTGGGGGAAATTATATTTGTTGGATTAAAGGGGTAAAACTTATTTGACAGATAAAACGTGATTTGATACTGATTTGGTCTTATTTTCCTTATGATATAATTATATGATCTCAAATTATTCCTAGGCTTTGTTGGTGGGATGCAATTATACCTAAGTCTATTGAAAGACTGAGGAAAAGAGTGAATATTGATGTTTCAAGATTTTTTTAACTTGTTGAGGGAGTTGATTCTTTCTCATGTCCTGGTCTGTATAGGGCAGGTGGTGTTCATCTGTCAGATATTGGCCAGGATACATTTTTAAGTTCTATTTAGGACCTTTTAAAAGGCAGTAGCAGAACTCTACAGAACCCAGCTCGTGGGATGGGAATCGGAGTTTAGTTGAAAGTTCCATTTATGACATTATTGGACTTTGATCAGGGGCGGCCCAAAGGGGGTGCGGGGCCATGTGCGGAGACTCGGTGCGGTGCCTCATTTGCATAAGTGGCCTTATTTGCATAAATATTTGCATAATTTTACCATACACTAACTTTTAGTAAACATGTCTCTTAATAAGTGTATGGATAAAGAAAGACTAAAAGATTTCTACATTACTATAATCCAGTGCCAACCGCCAGGCACATTAGGAACTACTACAAACGCTGCCCATTTAGAACCCATAGCAAACCTGCCGTATCCTGACAGCATTACCAGGACTCACAAAGCACCATACCTTACCTATCAAAAGGCAACACTGCAAATATTAAACCAATACATTTCAGAGAATACTGGGGAAAGAGAACAAGTGGCAATGTCAAATAGGAATTACATAAACAGAATACCTCAGCTCAGTTACACATGCAGAACATAGACCATCACCAAATAAGGAATCATAATTTAGAAAGAGGAAGGCAATAATTAAACTGGGAACCCCAAAAGCCAAACTTGGAATGTACAACAACACTGTAGAAATAAAACTATAAATTAATTTCCTCTTGTACCAAACAAAGCGCAGACGTTAATGATGCACATTTCCCAGAGCTTTCATATTTCAGTTAATAAATTCAAAATAAAGGGATATCTTTCTACCTTTTGTGCATTTTTTTTCAGTTGCAATTGCTCCAGCCACTTTCTTCTGGTTTCTTCATGTTTTCTGCTAACTCTCCATCGTCTGCTGTCCGTTTGTCCTTTCTTCTCTCTTCTAGTTTTTTTTCATTCTCTCTCTCTACATCTGCTTTAACATACTAATCTTTCTCCTTTTGCTCTTTCCTCATTCCTATTTCATCCACACAAATTTTACCCCTCCATCCTCAATCCCCACTTACTCTCCCAATACCCGGCCAATTGTAGATTTTTCATCCCTCCCACACAAAATAATTTTCCCCTCTCCATTTTACTCTCCCAGCCCCATCCCATTCTTTTTTTTTTTAACTTTTATTTTCATTTTGCAACAAACAAAAGTAACAACACACCAAAAGAAACAAATACACACATACGATAAAGAAAGCAACCCCAATTACCCCCCACCCCAATGCTTCTTCTCTAAGCTGATAAGAATCATCCTATTAGCGCTTACATACAACAATTATTGTACATCAAACAATCAGAAGTAGAGTCTATGATACCGGATGAGCATGTGACAGAGATTAATACAGAATCAAACAGTCAACTGAGAGCATTGAATAGTTTGAACATAATCATGGAGCGTCTTCTAGCAAGACCAATAATGAGTGGTTTGAACGGAAGAGGCTAACATATAAGGTATTTGCACATATTTGCAATGAAAACAGATATGATTACCGTTCATTAGAGCTCAAAAAAGAGCTGTTTTCCCAATATTTCGTGAGTGAGGAACCAGGAGATAACAAGGCCCAGCATAAAGGCTAAAAGGAAGAAGCCAATTTAGGAAGAGAGGGGATCCCCGCAGCTGAGCGGAGCCCCACAATCTCCCCAAGGAGGAGTTCCGGAAAATATAAAACAGAATGAAGACGACCCCAGACCAGACTCCAGTAATACTGTGATGCGGGACAATCATACTTAACAGGAATTTAATAGACCGAAGGCAAATGGCATGTCCAGCATCAAGTGCTCTGGATGGCTTTCCAAGTAGCTAACCTATCAAGAGTATATGTCCACTTGGAAAAGTAGTACTGAGGAAAGAAGAAAAAATCAGATCTAGATTATGGGTGATGGGGGGGCTGAGAAAAGGTGAGCTCTAAGTCGGATGGGCAAAGCAGCTTCCATATATCTACTCGCACAGGATCTTTCATCAGAGCTGGCAGGGTGTAGAGACTCTTGGGTGGACCACGCGTTCTAGGCAACAATCTATCTATCAAAGGATCAAATACTTGGCAAAAGTCGCCACCAGGTAACAGTAACAGGGTCATCCACATTCGGAACATAAGTACAAATACACGGAATTCACTAATCTCCAACCTAGAATATACCCAGGCCGAACTACCCTCCCCATCAAAGCTAGTATCCAGTACAGTGGGTGGCAAAGATTTCTCAACCAAGATGGCTACCCCGCACCGCTTAAAAACAGCGGGAGAAAGGCAGCCATCATATAAGGTGTGGCAGTGAGTTTCAGTGATGCAACGAAAGTGAAATGGGGTTCCGGAAGAAACACTACATCAGTATAGTCATGATTAAAATAACAAGAACGGTCATGCTTTTGATTGGCCATTAATGCCTCTTCCGTTCAATGACAAGAGCATACAGAAGGCCATACAACAAAGTCAAACATTCTGAGAAAAAAACATGATGGCGCACCGAGTTGCGCAATGTCCCTCATATCAACTATAAATGACTATACACACGATCTGATAAAAATAAACCAATAAAATCATGAAGCGCCCTATATAACAGGAGAAGCACCGAAGTGCCTTAGAGAAGAAGCAAAACCCCAGAAATTACTGGCGACCTGATGTCTGCGGGGTGAAACCCCAGAGAAGGCCTAATAGAGACAGATAAGCGGTATAGCTGTGCGTGCTCCGAATCCAACCGAGGTGCACATCATGGAGGAAAAGGAGACCGAGACAGGTAGATATTAAAGAAAGAAAGGTCCAGGCAGTCTCAATTCCAGACAATGATCACCACGTCGGGTCATTCAAAATGACGGGCAGTTCCAGCGGAGTCCATCCGAGTTGCTGACTTAGCGCATCTGGTCTGCCTCTTTGGAATCTAAAAATGTTGCTAGCAGAGCAGGATCTTCGAAGGTGCTAGTTTGGTTATGGAGAGTCACTCTGAGCTTCGCCGGATATAAGAGGCCAAAGCGAGCCTGTAACTGTTGAAGTCTAGGTCGAAAAGCAAGGAGTCCCTTCCGCCGGTCAGCTGTGGCCTTTGCCAAGTCGGGGAAGAAGGAGACCTTATGATCTTCAAACTGCAGATGTTGAATCACCCGGGCTGCTTCGAAAATTTGCTCAACTTGCTGATACCTCAGCAATCGAAAGATAATGGGCCGGGGGGTCGTCCGATTAAGTGCGATGTTGGTGGGAGCACGATATGCGCGGTCAATTTCCAGAGCTCCATAAAAGGTAATCTGCAGCAAGGAGGGGAGAGTTTTAACCAGAAATTCTCTAAGATCTCCTGCTTCCGCACCCTCTGGTACTCCTATGAGCCTGACATTGTTGCGACGGGCTCGATTATTGCAATCCTCTAACTCTTTTTGAAGATTCTGTATCTGCCGCTCAGCCTTGTCCAAGTTCACCAAGCGCTCCGCGTGCGAATCGAGGACCCCCGCCATGTTGTCCAGCCGTTGTGAAAGACCTTCAAGCCGGTCCTGAAGCATACCGAAATCTTCTCGCATGGCTCGGAGCGCTTCTCCGTTGGACTGCACCAGTTCCTTCACACCACGTATTTCCTCCAAGATCTCCTGCTGCATTTCAGGGCTTACCCGAAGTGGAACCATCTTTAGTGGGGAAGACAACTCTGTTTTGGAGCGTTTTTCCATGTGAAGAAGAGGGAGACCCAAAGTCCAAGCGCACTGGCTTGTAGGCCGCCATTCCCCCCAAGGCACCCCGGTGAGTTCGGAGTAAAATATTAAGTTTATGTAGATATTAAGTCAGGATTCTGAGTAGGCCCCTCGGGAGCTTCAGCACGAAGCGTCTACCCCGCTGGACATCAGGCTCCGCCCCCCCAGCCCCATCCCATTCTAATCCTCCCCAACATCAGCTCCCTTCTAGTTCCAGTCTCACCCAGCATCCATTCCCTTCTAGTCCCTGCATCAGCCCATTTCCAGTCCTAGCCCCCCATCAGCCCATTTCCAGTCCTAGCTCCCCCATCCATTTCCAGTCCGAGTCCCTTCATTAGCTCATTTCCAATCATAGCCCCCCATCAGCCCATTTCTAGTCATTTCCTAGCCACACCATCAGCCCATGTCAAATCCTAGCTCCCCTCCACTCAGCCTAATTCAAGTCCAAGCCCCCCCATGAGCCTACTTCCAGTTCAAGCCCCTCCATGAGTCCATTTCAATTCAAGCCCCCACCACAGCCCATTTCCAATCTTAGCTCCCCCCAACAGCCCATTTCCAGTCCTATCCTAGCTGCTCCATCAGCCCATTTTCTGTCCTAGCTCCCTTCCCTCACAGCCCATTTCCATTCCAAGCCCCCTCTCCATCAGCTATTTGCAGTTCAAGCCTCCCCTTCCACTCAGCCCATTTCCAGTCCTAGCAACCCCCCAACCCATTACAAGTCCTAGCCCCCCATCAACCAACTTCCAGTCCTAACCCCCATCACCCCATTTTCAGTTTAAGCCCCCCATATAACCCATTACCAGTCCTAACCCCCCATAATCCCACTTCCAGTCCTAACCCCATCAGCCAATTTCCAGTCAGCCCCCCATAGCCCATTGCCAGTCCTAACCACATCAGCCCACCTCAAGTCCTAACCCCTCCCCATCAGCCCATTTCCTGTCCTAGCCCCCCATAGCCCATTATCAGTCCTAACCCCCCCCCCATAGCCCATTACCAGTCCTAACCCCCATCACCCCATTTCCAGACAGCCCCCATCAGCCCACAGCCCATTACCAGTCTTAACCCCCCCATAGCCCATTACCAGTCCTAACCCCCCAACAGCCCATTACCAGTCCTAACCACATCAGCCCACCTCAAGTCCTAACCCATCCCCATCAGCCCATTTCCTGTCCTAGCCTACCATTGCCCATTATCAGTCCTAACCCCCCATAGCCCATTACCAGTCCTATCCCCCCATCACCCCATTTCCAGACAGCCTCATCAGCCCACAGCCCATTACCAGTCCTAACCCCCCCCCAACAGCCCACAGCCCATAACCAGTCCTAACCCCATCAGCCCACCTCAAGTCCTAACCCCTCCCCATCAGCCCATTTCCTGTCCTAGCCCCCCCCCCATAGCCCATTATCAGTCCTAACCCCCCATAGCCCATTACCAGTCCTAACCCCCATCACCCCATTTCCAGACAGCCCCCATCAGCCCACAGCCCATTACCAGTCTTAACCCCCCCATAGCCCATTACCAGTCCTAACACCCCCCCAACAGCCCACAGTCCATTACCAGTCCTAACCCCATCAGCCCACCTCAAGTCCTAACCCCTCCTCATCAGCCCATTTCCTGTCCTAGCCCCCCCATAGCCCATTATCAGTCCTAAGCCCACCATAGCCCATTACCAGTCCTAACCCCCCATCTCCCCATTTACAGACAGCCCCCATCAGCCCACAGCCCATTACCAGTCTTAACCACCCCATAGCCCATTACCAGTCCTAACCCCCCCAACAGCCCGCAACCCACCTCAAGTCCTAACCCCCTCCATAGCCCATTACCAGTCCTAACCCCCCCCCCCCCATCGGCTCATGGAAATTTAAAAAAAAAAAAAAGCTGGCTGCTGCCGTCGCAGCAGTGGCAGAATGGAGTGTCCTACGGGGCCCCCTCTACCCGGCTGAGCCCCTCTGCACCGGCTTTCAGATACGCGAAGGGAGAGTGTCTCCCTCGCGTCTCTGTTAAGCCCACAGGGGCAGATGGGAAATTTCCCATCAGCCACTGCTTCCCATCAGCCCCTGCGGGCTTAACAGAGATGCGAAGGAGACACTCTCCCTTTGCGTATCTGAAAGCCAGTGCAGAGGGGCTCAGCCGGGTAGAGGGGGCCCCGCGGGACACTCCATTCTGCCACTGCCGCGGCGGCAGCAGCAGCAGCCAGCTTTTTTTTTTTAATTTAATTTTTTAAAAAGCAGAATGTTCTTTGTGCGGGGCCCCCTGAAACGCGGGGCCCTGTGCAAAAAACATTCTTGCTCAATGGACGGGCCGGACCTGACTGTGATCAGCTTCCAGAGGAAGGATTGAAGAAGGGTGATTACTAGTGGGACTACTAAGGGACATGGGCACCATTGCCATGTCCCGGAGCAAGAGGGGGTGGGAGATGCTGAACTTATACAATGCTACCCTTCAACCGGTGTCACTGCAACTTGTCAGCTAAAGTGAAATTCAGCAGTTTCATAAGTAGCCATGTGACTAAGATGTCCCCATCTAGTCGAGGTGTGGGATGTGGATCGTGAATGATAGTTTATGTATTCCTGGTTGTTCTACGATGGTTTGCTTAATAAAGTTGTGACCTGGTTTTGCCAATGATTGAGTCTGGTGTTTTATTGTGTTAGTTATTGTGTTAGGCAATTTCTGATTTAAAGTTTGAATTACTGTTTGAGTTGTTTTTGTGTAAAATTTAATAAATACTAAATTGCAAAAAAAAAAAAAAGGAGAAGGGTGTGAATGCTAATGTTATTATTTCAAGTATGAATTTCAATGGACAATTTTATTAATTCCAGATGATTGGAGTTACCACCACAAAGACTCTAGATCTAGTTCCCAACTTCTTTAGCTACTTAGCAGATGGAATAGAAAAGCTTTGCCCAGCAAAACAAAGAGCTCAGAACAATAGGCTCAGTATTCAAAATATTTATGCTCCTAACTCTAAGAAATATACCCCTGAACTGGCATCTTTGAAAGTTTCTTAGGGCTGCGTGCCTACATATTTTGTTAAAAATTTTCTAAACTCCTAAATGTAGGAGCATAAAAGGTGGGTGGCAATCGGGGTGGATTTAGGATAGGGAAAATAGTTAGGAGCTTAGCACTCATTTTCAGCACTAGGCCCAAATTACTGTCTGCTCATAAATCTAAGCAAATGAATGGCAGATCTAAGCTTAGGAGCATAAATTTTAAGCTTCTAAATTAGGATGAATTTTCAGCTGAAAACCGCACATGTTGTCACATGTATAAGCATATTTGCAGTGACTGCAAGGGATATGTAAAAATGCAGGTCAGGAAATAGGCCCCCTACCTTCCCCCAAATTGTAAAGTCCTGGCTAACAAGTTGGGAAATAGGTCTTCCCCCTTTCTCCCCCTAACAGTAAAATCACCATTAGCCTGTTGGGCAAGGGACTCAAACCCCCGCCCCCCAACCCTCCTCAACCCTCCCTAAAGGATCCCAAAGGTCTAGTAGCAAAAGGGCAAGAGTGGTTACACCATGCCCCTGCCCTCTTCTCCAGCTGCTCTCTAGCAATAAGACGTCAGTGGCAACTTTTAGGTGGGGGGGCCTGAGGAGTGCCGTGGGGACTAGGTTTTGCCTCTGTGATCGTTGCCGATTGGCAGTGGCCATGATACAGACTACCGATATCGGCTGCAGATAATGCCACCTCTTGATGAGACATCATCTGCAACCACAATCGTGGTGATTAAGGCAGCCATCATGCAAACATTGTTCATGCGTTGGTGGCCTCTGATCACCACGCCTTTTGCATGCTTCAATCCTGCCTCCCCCCTCCTTTTACACATGAAATGCAGATATCACGGAAAATTGCTTGCGGTATCTACATTTTGACCACATCAGCTGTTACTACTTTATTTATTTTATTTTATTTAAAGGCTTTTCTATACCGTGCTCTTCAGTGCGGTTTACAGTTAACAGTTTGATACAAGGGCAGCATAATGGTCCAGTGTTTACATTCACTAACATTCCTGAGTTCGTGTCACGATGACATATAATGCACTTTAGTAAACATCCCTCTTAGGCTTCCAAGTGTGGCTGAAAATAGGGCAGCAATATTGAGGTATAACTTAGAAGCCTAAATTTAGGAGCTCAGCTTTTTTTGAATATTGGGTCCAAACTATTTTTTAAATATGCAGGACCAGTCTTACCTAAATCCTTAGGCGGCCACACCTTGAATATTGTGTATAATTCTGGTCACCATATTTTCAAAAGGATATAGCAAAATTACAGAAGGGAAAGAGAATAGCGACAAAAATGGTAAAGGAGATGAAAGGATACCTCTGTGAGGAAAGACTTAAAAAGGTTAGGGCTCTTCAACATGGAAGAGAGACAGTACAGGGGAGATATGATAGAGGTTTATAAAATAATGAAAGAGTAGTATAGGCAAATGTAGATCGGTTGTTTACCCCTTCAAAAAGTATAAAGACTAGGGGACACACAGTGAAGTTACAATGTAGCACATTTAAGACTAATCAGAGAAAATATTTCTCAATGCGTAATCAGACTCTGAATTTGTTACCAGAGGATGTAGTTAAAGCTGTTAGTGTAACTGAATTTAAAAAACTTTGGCAAGTTTCTGGAGGAAAAGTCCATAAACCATTATTAAAGAAGACCCGGGAAATCCACTGCTTATGTTTATGTTTATTATCACGCCGCCCGCTCCCTAACCTTGAGGGTTAAGGAGGGGTTGCCTTGTGATGCCCTTGAGGCAGTTAGTTGTAGTTGTGTTATTGTGCTTCAAGCAGTAAGGCAGGCAAAGAGAAATTTATTTTTCATGAGGTTTATTTTTCATGAGGCTTACTTTGCCATTTGTGCAGTTCAAAAAGGCTACAGACGGTGCAGAAGTATAAACCAAAAACAAGATTAACTGAAACTTGCCAAACAGGCTTGCAATGCTGTATTATTTCACATTCACTTCATGTGGTTCAAACATACAGGATGCAACAGAAATGTTCCTTTAACAGTAGTGCTCTGGTTCTACCAATCACTGGTACCTTAATTCATTCACCTTCCACAAGCTTTCTTGTGTAGGTCAAGTTAAGTGCCACTGCTATATTTCTTCATATACCAGAAAATCCTTTTCCCTTAATTGCCTCTGTCAATTAAGCATGTAGAGCAGTCCATTAATATATCTTCATCAGGGTAAAGCAGAGAATTAGAAACAGGCGTTTCTTCATTACAGCCAGTAACTGGTTCTGGTATACTGTAGTTAAAACTTGTCTTCTGTTCTAAAAACTCTTTGAATTCTTTGAGAAGTGATTCAGCTGGTGACTTCCCTTCACTTTGCTGCCTTCCCTTCCCCTCGGTGAGCAAATGTTGGCTGAGCCTCTCTATCTCAGGCTGCTTATCATGTTTGTTTGTATCAGGAAAACAAACATTTGCTGTGCTTCCGTTATCTCCCCACCTTTCTCTACACGTGGGTGCTGTGCATAAAAACTTAGCAGTGCTAGGAGGGTACTTAAAAGCATTTACGTCAGCCCTTTCTTGGCTAGGTGTTTCAGCTAGCTTAAAGGAATAATTAGTGTTATTCAAAGCTTCTCCCTGCTGAGAACAGCTGCCACCATTTTGTCTGACTTGGCTTTTAAAACTAGTACACAATCTTTCTGGCTTTAGAGCATAAACCTCTCCCCCACTGGGTACCTTCTGCCTTTATTCCATAGCTCTGCCTGGTCCTGTAGCCTTGGATCTCTCAGCGTCCTGAAAGAGTTCTGCCTCCAGCAGTTTCTTTCCTCATCTGAATCTTCCACCACGCTACCTGCCAGCTGCAGACTATTAGAGGAATTACCACAGCAAGGATACTTCCTTTCAGCCTTTCCTTCTGAAGCACTTGTGTCTCCCTCTGGGAATTCTCTTAGCCTCCGTTGCTCTCTTGGCTCCTGCCCTCTTAGCTTCTCTCGGTCCTGCTCTTGCTCCCGGTTCTGTTTGTCTTGCCTCCTCCTCTGTTTTCCTTCACTTCCTGGTTTCTGAGTATTTAACCAGGTGCTTCTAGCCTGCACTGTCCGCCTCCCCTTGGGGCGTGCCCAATCAAAAGCTTTCCTACTCTCCTCCCTCGAGGTGAGCTGTTCTGCTTGATTGAATCTGGGTTTTTTTCTTTCTGCAAAGAAATCCCTGCTTTCTCCTGCAGTACCAGCTTCTACCACCGGATGCTCATTCATGTCCATCTGTTCCTGGGGAGCTACTGTGTCACATTATTTCATTTGATATACTGCCCTTTGTAACATCATGGCAGTGTACAAGGTATAACATAGCAGCCAGAGACCAGAGATAGATCTATGGAGCTGAATGTGCAGCATACCGGCAAGGGTAGAATTACAAAAATCCAGGCGAGATATAACCAAAGACAGCAATAAGGTAATGACGGCTTGAGGAGTGAGGAAGGGACAAATCTCTCGGACTTGACGAAGATAAAAGAAGGACTTCCTAATGAGGTTGGAAATGTGATCTTTAAAGGAAAGATCGGAGTGGAGAAAGACCCCTAGGTAGCAGAAGGAGGACCCTAAGGAGATGGAGGAGTCTACGAGACTTGGTGCTGTCTGGGGAGAGGGGATACCATGGGTAAACCAGATGGCTACTGTTTTTCTGAGGTTGAGATAAAGATAGTAATCGGTTAACCAGACAACAACTGAGGCAAGGCAGGAATTGAGAGGGCAAGATCTGGCTGGAGAGGACAGGTATGATGAAGAAGGATAAGGTCATCAGCGTGATAATAGGCGGATATTCAGATTGCTGGATTAACAGGGCGAGTGGTACGAGAAAGATATTGAACAGGAGAGGTGCCAAGACAGAGCCCTGGGGCACACCACAGTGAAGGCGGATAGAGTCAGAAAGGACAGTGGGAGTGGTGCAGGACGAGACTGCAAAAGACCGTGAGTAGAGAAAGGAATGGAACCACCTATGGAAAGAACTATGCAGACCGGCATCATATAATCGGGAGAGAAGAAGCGAATAGTCAATGAGATCAAAGGCTGCCGAGAGATCAAGGGATACCGCCTCCAAGATGTCACCACAGTCATGTGCTATGTTCTTATTTCTATATTCTTAAAAATCCTTAAATTTAACCCTCTGCTGTACTTGAAAGCCAATGCAATTGATGAAGAAATGAAGCAATATGGACATATCTAGCTGCCTCCCTTAATATTCTTACAGCATCATTCTGTATTAATTGTAATGACCTCATTATACAACTTGCTAGCCACACATGTGGAGGCCAATTCAGGTCTGGGCGCCTCCGGCCTGTCCGCAAATCCAAAATCTAGATCGGTCAGATTTGCATCCAATTCTGATCCCGCGGGTGCTAGATGTCCCTGTGGGATCAGAGTTGCATGCAACCAGCCTGGACGGGCCAGCCATGCCCTGATTTTGGACTCCGAGATGTTCTGCCACCTACCTGGCTAGCCCAGCCAGTCTCCTTCATGGAACCGTGGTGTCATGGCATTCTGTTGCCATGGCACCATGGCTCCATGCAGGAGCCATGATCCCCAGCAGACCCCAAAATGATCCTTTCCCCACTGCCCGACCCCCAATCAAGCTTGCCATTGCCAGGGTCAGGCTGCGGGAAACCCCCTGCAAACCCTTACCTCCGTTACCCTGCCCAGTGCAAGCATTGGCTATTTTTCTAGGAGGACTTATTCCACCTCCAAGGTGGAATAAGTCCTCCATCCAAATGGCTGACTCTGGTAGTAGAGGGTTGACTCTGGAATCAACCTTGTACGTCCTGGGTAGAGGTCATGCCTCCGGCCCACCCTCGCTCTTCCCTCAGCCTGTCCCCTCCTGCCCCCATACAAAGCTCTCTGTACATCTCTGCTGTATGTGCAGGGAGCTCTATGGGTGGAATCGGCACCCTAGCATTTAAAACATAGAAACATAGAAATATGATGACAGAAAAAGACCACATGGCCTATCTAGTCTATCCTTCCATATCAACAACTACAACAGTCCCATTTTTAGCTTTAGAGATCCTCTGTGTTTGTCCCATGCTTTTTTTGAATTCAGTTACTGTCCTCATCTCTACCACCTCTACTGGGAGACTATTCCATGGATCCACTACTCTTTCCATAAAGAAATATTTCCGCATATCACTCCTGAATCTATCTCTCTTCACCCTCATCCCATGTCCCCTCGTAGCAGAACTTTCAATTGAAAGAGGCTCTCTCCCTGAACATTTATGCCATTGAGGTATTTAAACATCTCAATCATATCACCTCTATCCCGCCTTTCCTCTAAGGTGTACATATTAAGATCCTTAAGTCTGTCCTCATATGCTTTATAATGAAGACCACTAACCATTTTAGTAGCCACCCTCTGCACCGACTCCATCCTGTTCACATCCTTTTGAAGGTGCAGTCTCCAGAATTGCACACTATACTCCAAATGAGGTCGCACCAAAGACTTATACAGAGGCATCATCACCTCCTTTTTTCTGCTAGCCATTCCTTTCTGTATGCACCCAAGCATCCTTCTAGCTTTTGCCGTCGCCTTTTCTACCTGTTTAGCTACTTTAAGATCATCAGACACAACCACGCCTAGGTCCCGCTCTTCTTTAGTGGACAAAAGTACTTCAACCCCTATACTATATTGTTCCCTTGGATTGCTGCAGCCCAAATGCATGACTTTGCATTTTTTAGCATTAAATCACAGCTGCCAAATTCTAGACCATACTTCAAGCTTAGCAGGGATATATGTCCAACCCGGACGTATATGCCTGCTAAACGTGGGTCAGAATCTACCTCATAATGAGATGCAGTAATCCAAATAAACAAGCAGAAGGGACTGTATCACCATATGAAAATCATCTAGTTCAAAACCAATTTTAGTCTAGAAGCTACACGAAATGATAGAGGGTTACGAAGTTGCAGCAAAATTCCGGTTTTTTTACAACAACTTAATTTATTATGGTAAAGGAATAATGCAACTTGTGTATTATCCCAAGGAAAAATAATAAGAACACAAGAACATAAGATATGCCATACTGAATCAGACCAAAGGTCCATCAAGTCCAATGCCCTGTTTCCAACAGTGGCCAATAGAGGTCACATGTATCTGTCAGGTTCTTAAAAGCTAGCCAGATTCCATGTTGCTTATCCCAGAAGTAAGCAGTGGACTTTTACTTCAGGAACTTGTCCAAACCTCTTTTAAATCCAGTTACACTAACAACTTTTACTACTTCCTCTGGAAATGAATTCCAGTGATTATGCTTTAAGTGCAGCTCCATTGTGTGTCCCCTAGTCTTTCTACTTTGAAGAAGTAAACAACTGATCTATACTTACCCATTCCACTGCACTCATTATTTTATAGATCTCTATCATATCTCCCCCTCAGCTATGTCTTTTCCAAGCTGAAGAGCTCTAACTATTTAGGTCTTTCCTCATAGATGTACCCTTTGCATTCCCTGTATCATTTTGGTCACACTTCTCTGTACTTTTTCTGATTAGGCTTTATCTTTTTTAAGATATGGTGACCAGAATGGCACACAATATTCAAGATGCAGTCGCACTATGGACTGATACAGAAGCATTATAATATCCTTGGTTTTATTCTCCATTCCTTTCCTTATGATTTCTAGCATTCCATTTGCTTTCTTGTCCACTGCTGCACAATGGGCAGAGTGTTTCAACGTATTATCCACAATGATGCCTATATCCTTTTCCTGGGTGGCGGTTCCTGTTGTGGAACCTTGCATCATGTAGCCATAGTTTGAGTTGTTCTCCCCTAAGAGCACAATTACATAATGTGCACATCTGGCACATGGTCACGTAAAAAAAAAATGGGCCCCTTTTATCCCAATTCTGCATGCATGGGTCTGGACGTAGCTGTGGGTTCGGAATCAGGGTAATAGGTGTGTTCGGCGGGCACGTGCAAGTGTTGTAACCTAGAGCATATACCAGTCTCCCTCATGCCTGAAATGTGCTAGGAAAGCCCAATGCACCCCAATATGTTATACCAGAATGTAAATGTGAACATGTATGTCAGGATATATCTTGAATCAAATGGTATGTGGCATTAGGAACCAGTCTCAGTGATGCCTGCCCTGCCATTTGCCGAGAAGCAGGACCTGAAGCAGGGTTTGAATTGCTATAACCCGAAACGTGGACCATGTTGTCAATCTAACTGATGAAGGCACTTTGGCGGTGCTCTATTTAAGAAGCTAAGTTCATTGCTCTATTTTTGCACTTTTGCACATTTTTTAAACAAAACATGTTGCTTAAATTATTTATAATAAAGTGAGTGGTCACAGTGGTGTCTGCGGGATGCTTCCCTGACACTGGGCTGACATACTCCGACACATGTAGTGGTTTCAGCCTTGTGTTTTCCCTAATTTTATTGGATTGTGTTGTGGGTGTAGTTTGTATACATCAGCTACTTTTGGGACAATCCTGTCTGCCTTCCCATAGCCAACTTTGTGGCACTGCTCCCCTGGTCAGGGCTGTGTGGGCATGAGATTGGAGATCCCTGTGTCATCACACTAAGTAGCCAGACTCCAGATATATCACCACTCTCACAGCTCTCATTGATCCTGGCCTGGGTAGGGATGTAGGCCGCATGGGACAATCCGGAGAATCGTGGCACCATATCAGTCATATCTCCCTGTGCCAGGCACAGCAGATGTATGACTGCCCTGTCACATTACCAACAATATCTGATCTAAGTAGACTACCCTATGTAGAGGCTAAGAAGGTTGGGGCTCTTCAACCTGGAAAAGAGATGGCTGAGGGGAGATATGATAGAGGTCTATAAATTAATGAATGGAGTGGAACGGGTAAACATAGATCGATTGTTTACGTCATCAGAATATAAAAAGACTAGGGGACATTCAATGAAGCTACAGGGTATCCAGAGGGTCGCCATGAGTTGACTCTGACTCGACGGCACTTAACAACAACAACAACAAAAGAAAATATTTTTTCACTCAACGTGTAATCAAACTCTGGAATTTGTTACCGGAGGATGTAGTAAAAGCTGCTAGTGTAGCTGGGTTTAAAAAAGGTTTGGACAAATTCCTGGAGGAAAGGTCCATAAACCATTATTAAAAGGGACCCAGGGTATCACTGCTTGACCCAATACAAGCATTGAGGAATCTGTGTCTTTTGAGGAGACTGCTAGGTACTTATGACCTAGATTGGCCACTGTTGGAAACAGGATACTGGGCTTGATGGACCTTGGTCTGACTCAGTATGGCATTTCTTATGTTCTTATGTTCTTCTTATGTTCAATAATCCAGAAGGAATCAGCACAGGTTCCCTATGGCTAAATGTCAAAACATATCCCTGTCAATAATAGGGGCCCTCAGAATAAGGGCATTCAGAAGTGCAAACAGCACTGATACATGCTCAACAGCAATACTATAGGTCTCACAAAATGTGCATTATGGGCATGCATTAATGCTACTTGCACTGTTGAATGCCCTTATTCTGAGGGTTCCTTATCACTGATGGGAATATGTTTTGACATTTAGTTATAGTGAACCTTCTCTGAATTTGACTGTCCAATCACACTGGCAGCTGGTGATGCTGTGATCATACATACGGTCCAGGTACTGATCAGGCTTTTATGTCCCCCCTGAATTGCAGATGAGCATACCAGGTCCCCCCTGGGCACCCTTCCAACTATACCCACACATGCACACGCACACGTACTCTCACTTTCTGTCACAAAAACATGATTCTGCCCGAAAGGTGCCTTGAACCTATACATAACATAATCGCATGGGGTACCTGGACTAAAAATATGATCCCCATTTCTCATCCAAAAAGGAATCCTTTCCGTGTTTATGTCCATACTATCCCTGCATCTTCAGTCCCATTTTTCGGAACATGGGATTTGTTAAGGTCCCATAGATTGACTTTTTTAACACAAACAGCACATAGGTCCATAGCCTGATCAATCTCTATTGCTCTTCTTAATATTTCTGTAAAGGTGTTTAGAATGGTGAGGGAATGTTTCTTTACCTTACAACATTCCCTCAGCTCTGCTCCCTGTATCTTAATACTGCATCTTGTATTTTTACAGACTGCAGTCACACCAGTTCAAAACATACTTGTCACAGACATTCTTCTCTATGGGACGCATTGCAGAGCACAGCAGAATATTTCTAAGTCCTGGCCTTATACCATGTTTCAGGAGGGATAATGTGGACACGTCCAGGAGACACTTAATATGTACATGGGCCTTTCCTGATTACACTTTATATGTCTCCGCGCCTGACAATGCCCCCGTTCTGTCCTCTCCCACCCACGTTCTGAGATCCCTGTGCTAGTGCCATGGACGTGCATGTCAGCAGTGTTTCAGAATACAGTCGGGATGTTTTTGGCATATAGACGTCCCTGCCACACATACAAACCACTTTTTCGTATTCTGGAATGACCCCCTAAGTGCATTACTTTGTACTTGTTCACATTAAATTTCATCTGCTCTTTGGATGCCCAGTCTCACAGTTTCTCAAAGTCTTCTTACAATTTTTCACAATCCTCTTGTGTTTTAACAACTTTGAATAATTTTGTGTCATCTGCAAATTTGATCACCTCACTCGTTATTTCAATTTTCCAGGTCATTTATGAATATGTTAAAAAGCAGTGGGCCCAGCACAGATCCCTGCGGTACTCCACTATTCACCTTTCTCCATTGAGAAAATTGCCCATTTAACCCTATCCTCTGCTTTCTATCTTTTAACCAGTTGCTGACCCATAATAACACACTTCCTCCTATCCCATGACTTTTTAATTTCCTCAAAAGTCTCTCATGTGGGACCCTGTCAAAAGCTTTCTGAAAATCCATATACCATATACTATACCAGTCAGCTCGCCATTATCTATCTGTTTATTCAAACCTCCAAAAAATATAGCAGATTAGTGAGACAAGACTTTCATTGGCTAAGTCCATGTTAGCTTTGCCCCATTAAGCCATAACTATCTATATATTCAGTAATTTTGTTTTTATAATGGTTCTTTCCTTTTTGCCCAGTTCTGACATCAGTAGTTTCCCTTTATTGTTTAATATTTATCTTCATACCTTAGGAAAAATGGTAAGAACATATGGCCTGTTATTCTATGTGTATGCAGATGATATTCAGCTGTTAGCACCGTTGGAGGGAAATAGGACGCAATCACTGCTGAATGTTAATCTTTGTTTCAATGAGAGAGATTGGTAGGAGGAGAGTGGTTTGGTTTTAAATGTAGACAAAGCAATATATTTGGAAATGGAGGAAGTAGAGAGAAATATTGTCAATTCCACACCCGATTTTTGGTAATCCCATTCCATGGATTAAAGGATTGGATTGGACTGAGGCAGGTTTCAAATGTAATTTAAAAATTAGTGTGACCACTTAAAATAAATTTAGGTGAGCAACAACTATATATTCTAGTGCGATCTTTGTTGTTGAGCATACAGTATTGGATTATTGCAATGTTTTGTACATGTGTTTAAAGGACAAACTGCTCTGAAAGTTATAGATTGCACAAAATACAATCGCCACAATATTGTTGGGAAGAAAGAAAAATGAACTTGCTCACCCTTTGAGAAAATTTCACTGGTTACCCACGAAAGAAATTTTAAATTGTTAGTGTTGACAATTAAAGCTTTATAGGTACTTACACGCCTTAGAGGAAAGGGGCTGCTGTCAGGTGCAGCTCTTTATCCAAATCAGTCATACATTGAGGACCTGAGAATGATTAAGCTTCAGGTGGACAAGGTATATTAGAGGTATTAGATGCAATTTTATTAGTATAAGCATCTACACCAATCCTTACTGCTTATACACGTCCAACAGAGCCTTTAGTCTCAGTGCCCCAAGATGCTGGAACGCATTACCTCCTGAGATCCGGGCTATTAAGAACCTACCACAGTTTAGGAAAGCCCTCAAATGCCACCTCTTCAACAAATACCTTATAGAGCCTAACGACAACCCCTAGAGCCCAAAGTCTCCTGGCGATACCACTTCCATACAAATTATGGTATATCAACAACACACCAAGTATGATACTCAAACACTTAGTGGTGGTTATGTTTCCGTGAAACTACTGTCATTATGACTCCATGTAATAAATTTTGTAAATAGTTTTCCACTGTTATCCAAGTTTTTATGCCCTGTTACCTGTAAAACTCATATGCGTTCAACTGTACTGAGCATTTTTGTTACATGTAAACCGCGCTGATGCTGAATAGTGCGGTATATAAGAGACTATAAATAAATAAATAAATAATAAATAAATTAGTAAGTACAGAATTTAAAGACCTAAACACAAGCTTTAAACTAAGATGCAGAAAACAGTCCAGCAGCAAGATGGGGGCTTTCTAGTCTTTTGCATTGAGTGTCACATGTATGATTTTCTCCCAGTTGGTGAGAGGTCTTACATATGCACTAAGTGCAAGGAGCTCTTTGCTTTCAGGGAACAAGTCCATTACCTAGAGGCTAGCGTAGCAGACCTGGAAGACATAAGAAAGACAGAGAAGTACATGGACAAGACCTACAGGGATATAGTCCTGAAATCCCACCTCCAGTCTGGCAGCATCCCTGTTGCCATGGAGGAGAGAGGTCATGTGATAGGAGAGCATCACCCTGGTGTGGCAGGACGTGATCCTGTAACTAGGACCTGTCCTCCAGGTGATGTAAAACTCTCTCGCACTGAGGACATTTCTCCAGGGCCATGTGCCTATGAGGGAAGGGTTAGGACAGCTGTTATAGTTGGTGATTCAATCATTAGGCATGTACATAGCTGGGTGGCTGGTGGACGTGAGGATCGCCTGGTAACATGCCTGCCTTGAGCGAAGGTAGTGGACCTCACGCACCGCCTAGATAAGATCTTAGATAGTGCTGGGGAGGAGTCTGCTGTCTTGGTACATGTCGGTACCAATGACATAGGAAAATGTGGTAGGGATGATCTGGAGGCTAAATTTAGGCTTTTAGGTAGGAAGTTGAAATCCAGAACTTCCAGGGTAGCGTTCTCCGAAATGCTTCCCGTTCCAAGTGCAGGACCCAAAAGGCAGGCAGAGCTCCGGAGTCTCAATGCGTGGATGAGACGATGGTGCAAGGATTAGGGTTTTGGATTTGTTAGGAACTGGGGAACATTCTGGGGAAAGGAGGGGCTCTTCCGAAGGGATGGGCTTCACCTTAAAGAGTATGGAACCAGACAGCTGGCATTAACCTTTAAAAAGGAGATAGAGAAACTTTTAAAGTAGACAATAGGGGAAAGTCGACAGTCTCCCAAGAGCGCATGGTTCGGAAGACGGTATCCTTGAAGGATACTACCAAAAGCAATGAGATTCCAAAAAACAGTAAAGTAGCCCAAATGCCCTTGAGTATGGTGCAGACAGAGCGTAAAGATTTCAATTTACCCATGCCTACCAATAGCCAGATTAATATTAATAAAATACAGTCTCTAAAATGCTTGTATGCAAATGCTAGAAGTCTAAAAAATAAGATGGGAGAGTTAGAATATATAGCACTAAATGAGAGGTTAGATATGATTGCAATCTCAGAGACATGGTGGAAGGAGGATAACCAGTGGGACACTGTGATACCTGGATACAAACTATATCGTAATGATAGAACTGATAAAATTGGTGGAGTAGTTGCGCTCTATGTTAGAGAGGGCATTGAGTCAGAAAGGATTAAAGTTTTGCAGGAAACAAAATTTGCTGTAGAATCTCTATGGATTGAAATTCCATGTATGAAGGGGAAGGTGATGGCAGTGGGGTTGTACTATCGACCGCCTGGCCAGAATGAACAAATGGATGATGAAATGCTCAAAGAAATCAAGGAAGCTAACAAAAGTCACAGCACAGTAATAATAATGGGTGATTTCAATTACCCCTGTATTGACTGGGTCAGTGTCACAGCAGGACATGCTAGGGAGATAAAGTTTCTAGATGGTTCATGAACTGACCAGAGGGGAAGCCATTTTCGACTTAGGGGCATGTTTACTAAACATTCCTAACGTGCGGGGCCGCGCTAGTGTGCCTGTGCCATATAAGGAGTGGGCGGTTGAGGCAGAAAATAGAAAAAAAACGGTAGTAAGCAACCGGACGTGTGCGCGTCGCGCTAATGTGCGGGGGTCGACATTAGCGCGTAGAAAGGCAAAGTGGCGCGCTGCTGAATATACAAAACAACAGAGCCGTGGTACAACGGTGAAGACACTGACCAATGGTGCAGGGGCCATGGGTTCAATCCCCCAGTGTGCGCAAGGACAAAGGTCAGCTGAGGCAGTAACTGTAATGATTAACATTGTTTTAGGAGGCAAATTAATTTGGAACGGCATAAGGCGGCGCACAGTTATTTTTGGGCAGCAGAAGGCGGCGCACTGGTCCCCTTGGGCGGCAGAAGGCGGCGCGCTGATAGGCACAAGGCGGCGCGCTGATGCACAAGCACAGGAACAGAGCCACAGCACAATGGTTAAAACACTGACCAATGGTGCAGGGATCAGGGGTTCAACTCCTCACAATGCCCAGTGAAAAATGCCTGCTGAGGCAGTATGTATTATGTTGTGGAGTGCTGTAGGAGGCTGTATAATTTTATTTTGTTATCACTACTAGCAAACGCACTCTCCCAGCATGTTAACATACGGCGGCCCATAAGGCACATGTTACAGTGCACTGTTCGCCAAGGCACCCTTGAATGACCCCTATAGGGCAGCATGTATGTTGCGACACAGGATAATGTATAGTGCACCCTATAGGGATGGCAACCATAAGGTGGCCTACAGGGCGCCCTATGAAGCACCCTCAGAGGCACCTAATGGGTATAGTAAGCTGAGGGTGGTCTTGCCGACATAGACATATGTACAGTAAATAAAAATAAAGCTGTGGACAGCCCTACCAAAGGACCCCACTGTGGGTTTGAACCCATGACCTCTGGCTGCACAGGCAGTGATGTAACCATTGTGCTACAGCTCCATAGCTGTAAGCAGGCCCCTGGCTGGCTGCAGATAGCCTACACGTCACCTCACAGACAGTCTGCTGGTGTCAACAGGATAGGGTTAGGCCACCCGTACCCATGATGCACTGCACATGCAAATTAGCTGTCCGCAGATGGACACAAGATGGGGAATGCACCCCCACAGCACCTCGGCCCTGTTGGGGGAAGTGACCGGGTGCACCCACACAGCACCTTGGCCTAGTAGGGGGCACTGACCGGGTGTTTTACTGGCACAGAGTAGCCACACACCGTTACATCGTGCGGGTACTGTGCTCACCCTGAGTGTGCAATGAGGTGGCCAGGACCAGGTCAACAACACCTGCCATGGCTGATGGAGGCCAAGCGGGCGTTCCAAAGCAGTGTTAATGTGTAAGATAGCTAGTTTCTGCACAAACACCATGGATATCCCTGTCTGCTGCCATCAGGAACCCCCACCCCCACCCTGGCAAACATGGTCCCCATCAAGGGATCCACACTCTACCTCCCTGCAAAGGTGGCAGTAGAGGGCAACATCAACCCCAGTCCTGCTGAGGAACACCATCACACCCCCCCCCCCCCAGGCAGGCAGCTCCATACACAGCCATAACACAATAGCAGACAGACATAAGCCCAGGGTATGGTAAGCTGCACTCCACCACCAGATATTCCCCTGCAGCAAGCCAACAGCCACTGCACCCTGCAAGCCATTATAGCAAGACATTTACCGGCTACAAACAGTCTGCTGGTTAGTCCATAGTGCATGTTCCCAATGGAGATACATACACAGCAAGCAGATAGATCAGTGACTGGGCCCCAAAGAGAAACCCATATCTATCACATGAGAGAACTACTATACAGCACTATGGGGGGGCCTAGCCATGCTGTGGTCACTGCACAGTCAGGGTGAGCGTGATCCCCCAGAAGGACATGCTTTGGCCACCCTGTCTGTGTAGGTGGTGGCCGGACACTACAATATCCCAGCCAATGTCCCTGCCAGGGCCCTATGCCCAGTGCAGATGCATCCTGGCCACGCCACCCTGCCCTGGCTATACCCATGGTACCTTGCACCTCATTATGCACATTGACTGGCCAATACTGGCAACAGTGCTGGCAGTGCGGGCTGTTGAAGGGGCTTGCAGCCAACACCCACTGTATAGACAGACACACACTTCCACACCTCTGCCATCATGGTGCTACGATTGAGGGGGTAAGTAGCCTTGCCCACCAAACCGGTCCTGAGCACGGCAAGGCATGGATATGGTACGCATTACAGCTGGTGGTCACTCCCCAGGGTGGTAAGCACCGTCAGAGGCCAGGCCTGGAGCATGCCCCGCAAACACCTAACAGATTGTTTGGATGGGGTCAACTAGCAGTATGTACGTAACGTATGGATAACTGCCTGCCTGTGCTCCTAGCAAACGTCTCCGAGCTGTGTACCGTATACCTCAGGTGTAGGGTGACATTGGTAAGTTATGCAAGTGCTCGTTTTGGGTGCTGCATGCACGGTCCAATGTTCTGCCTTTCCAGGAGACATTGGCCAATGGGGCCTGTGGGTGTGGGTGTGTCTGCCCTTGATGGCTGCTGCTTTACGGCACAGATTCCCAACTCCAGTCCAGGTTTGCATCACACTGTTCGGGTTTTCCTGCTATCCCTCATGAATATGCATGGGCTACATCTACATGCCATGGGGGTGGTGCATAGATATACAGCACAGGCATTTGTATGAGTGTCAGCATGGAACCTGACTGGTGTGTGGCCCACCAGGACTGCATTTGGGTGATTCTGCTCTAGGTACTGCCCCTGTTCATGGTGTCTGTGCTCAGTGGGGTAAAAGATAGATGTCTTACCATTGCATATGTCCCCGCCATGAAAGGTGTGTCCTTACTATCACTGTTTAGTTGTGGGAAAAATATGTGGGCAGGATTGACAGTAGCCCCAGCTGGGCTTTGACCCTGTGACCTTCTGTTCTTGTATGCACTGTCTGTGTGCACTGCACCACTGTGTAGCCACAGATTGGTTGGATTCCCTGGACTGTCCATGACTGTGGATCCGGCAGGACCTGTCTGTTGCAGTGGACTGTGCCAGCCTGCACATGGCTAGGCCTCTGTCTTCTGTGGTTAGCAGCCACTGCCCCCTGCACCACATGTACATGTCCGCCAACATGCTGGCATGAACTTCTCTCAGAAAAAGCAGTTGACCTGATTGCAATGTGGCAGTATGGGACTGCATTTGGGGGACTTGGCTGTAGGTAATGCCCATTGTTGTGGTGTGTGTGCGGTGTTGGGTAAAATATGGGTGTTTTCCCCATGCATACAGGGGTGTCTGTGCTATCTTTATTTAGTGGTGGGTAAAATATAGGGACTGGGCTGGCAGGTGCCCCAGCTGGGTTTTGAACCTCTGCCCTCTGGTCCTAGAGGTAATGACTCTGTCCGCTGTACCACACTTTGGTCACAGAGACAGTACAGCCCCTGGAGGCAGTAAGCCTGGCAGGATGGAGTCACAAACCCTGCTCTACGCAATTCTACTGTGGGCATATGCACCCTGTCTGGTGACAAACGTGCACATAAACCCGGAACTGACCACGGGAAATGTGGGACAAAATATCACCACGCTGGGCAACAGTGATATTAATGGGCAACCATAGCAAACACTCCCAGGAAAGCTCCAAAACGTGGAAATGTTTTTTGGAAGAGTCTCCTCTCAGTAGACCCTTCCAGAATTCATTTCTTTTTTCTGGAGCTTTGCTGGGTGTGATTTCTGTATTTGCCCATCACTATAACTGTTCCCCAGCTGAATTACTATTTTTAATAGTTCTGTTGTGGTCATTTTCTATTTTTATTTTCACTTTTGTGCTGTGCACATATATCACACTGCTCACGTTTTGCTGGTTTCCCCGGTTTTCCTGTACATTGCTGACGGAAATGGTTTCTCTTCCCTTTAAATGCTTAGTTTTTACATGCAAATTCGGGCCCGATACTGTGCGGGGAGCCTCTCCCCTCCCACTCTCCACCCATTGACCCCGTCCCTCCGCCCCTCCGGAGCCTTCCTCCGCCCTCCTTTCGCCGTTCCACGCCTCTATCGGACATTTGCGGGCCCGCACTTGTACGGGGCCCGTTAGTGAGCCGCGTACCTGTGCGGGGGTGACACGCACGTGTGCGGGGCGTTTAAACGCGTTTCTGCGCGTTTCAGTGCCGCATTGCCGTGCGCTATTTTGCGGCGCGCTATTTTGCGGATTTTAGTAAACATGCCCCTTAGTCCTTAGTGGAACACCAAATCTGGTGCAAGAGATAAGTGTTGGGGCCACTTGGCAATAGTGATCATAGCATGATCGTGTTTGATTTAATTAATGGAGGAGGGATAGTAAGGAAATCAACAGTACAACCTTTTAACTTTCGAAAGGAAGACTATAATAACATGAGGAAAATAGTTAAGAAAAAACTAAAAGGAGCAGTTGCAAAGGTTAAAGACTTACATCAATCTTGGGTGTTGTTTAAAAATACTATCTTGGAAGCCCAGACCAGTTGTATTCCATGCTTTAAGAAACGTGGAAGAAAGTCCAAAAAACTACCAGCATGGTTTAAAGGTGAGGTCAGAGAGACTGTTGTTGCCAAAAAAGCATCTTTCAGGAAATGGAAAAAAAAAGCCAAATGACAAAAATGGGAAACAGCACAAGCACTGGCAATTTAAATGCAAGGCATTGATAAGGCAGGCAAAGAGAGAATTTGAGAAGAATCTTGCTGTGGAAGCAAAAATGCAAAATAAAAACTTTTTCAAGTACATTCGTAGCAAAAAACCTGTGAGAGAGTCATTTGGACCATTAGATGATAGATGGGTAAAAGGGGCAGTAAGAGGGGAGAAGGCTATAGCGGATAGACTGAATGAATTCTTTGCTTCGGTCTTTACTTAGGAAGATATAGGGATCTTACCCATGACTGCAGTGGTATTTAAAGGTGATACTGTGGAAGAAATGAAAGAAATATTGATACACCGTAAAGATATATTACAACTATTAGATAAACTGAAGAGTAGCAAATCACCTGGACCAGATGGTATACATCCAAGGGTGTTGAAAGAACTGAAATATGAGATTTCAGACCTGTTATTAGTAATCTGTGAACTATCATAAAACTCATCTGTAATACCTGAAGATTGGAGGATCACCCAATACAACGCCAATTTCTAAAAAGGGTTCCAGGGGTGATCCGGAAAACTACAGACCAGTGAGCCTGACATCAGTACTGGGAAAAATGGTAGAAACCATCATAAAGATGAAAATTACTCAACATGTAGATAGTCCTGGCTTAATGGGAGACAGCCAACATGGCTTTAGAAAAGGAAGTCCTTGTCTTACTAATCTGTTATGTTTTTTTGAAGGTGTGTATAAACAGGTAGACAGAGGTGTGTCGGTAGATATAGTGTATCTGGACTTTCAGAAAGCCTTTGACAAGGTCCCTCATCGGAGACTTTTGGCAAAACTAAAAATTCACGGGATAGAAGGCAGTGTACTATTGTGGATCAGGAACTGGTTAAAAGATAGGAAGCAGTAGGTAGGGCTAAATGGCCAATTTTCCCAATTGAAAAAGGTGACTAGTGGAGTACCTCCGGGATCTGTGCTGGGTCTGCTGCTTTTTGACATATTCATAAATGACCTGGAATAGGGAATAACGAGTGAGGTTATCAAATTTGCAGATGACACCAAACTATTTAAAGTTGTTAAAACCCAAAAGGATTGTGGAAAATTGCAAGAGGATCTTGATAAATTGGAAGACTGGGCATCCAAATGGCAGATGTAGTTTAATGTGGACAAGTGCAAACTTATGCACCTAGGAAAGAACAACCCAAACTATTGTTACATGATTCAAGGTTCCACATGTTAAAACCCTCCGCCCAGTGTGCAGCGGCAGCCAAGAGAGCAAATAGAATGCTAGGTATCATAAGGAAAGGAATGGAAAATAAAACAAAGGATATTATAATGCCTCTGTATCGTTCAATGGTGCGACCACACCTTGAATATTGTGTGAAATTCTAGTCGCCGTATCTTAAAAAGGATATAGCGTTATTAGAAAAGGTACAGAGAAGAGCCACCAAAATGGTACAGGGGATGGAAAGATACTCCTATGAAGAGAGGCTAAAAACCTGGAAAAGAGACGGCTGAGGGGAGATATGATAGAGGTCTATAAATTAATGAATGGAATGGAACAGGCAAACGTAGATCGATTGTTTACATCATCAGAATATAAAAAGACTAGGGGACATCTAATGAAGCTACAGGGTAACCTATTTAAGACTAATAAGAGAAAATATTTTTTCACTTAACTTGTAATCAAACTCTGGAAATTGTTACCAGAGGATGTAGTAAAAGCTGTTAGTGTAGCTGGGTTTAAAAAAGATTTGGACAAGTTCCTGGAGGAAAGGTCAATAAAGCATTATTAAAAGGGACCCCAGGATATCACTGCTTGACCCATTATAAGAATTGAGGAACCTGTGTCATTTGGGGAGACTGCTAGGTACGTATGACCTAGATTGGCAACTGTTGGAAACAGGATACTGGGCTTGATGGACCTTGGCCTGACCCAGTATGGCATATCTTATGTTCGTATGTTCTTAGAAATGGGAAACCTTTGTATTTGAAAAAGAGATTACAATCCTATGTCCCAAAAAGACAGTTACGTTCCTCTCAAGGCAACCTCTTTGGAGATCTAAAGCTTTTAGTATGATTGCTCTTCAGTTATGGAATGCTTTACCAATCAGTCTAAGAATGGAAACTAACTTATTACATTTTAGAAAAGGAGTGAAACTACCTTATTCTCTGTGGAAGAATAATTTTACACGACTTTTGCTGATTAAGGAAGAACTGTTGAGTGATGTCTTCCCTATACTTCAGTCCTTTTTATTGTCACTGATCTATCTTTGCATTTAATTTATTTGTAAACCATTTTGAATGAGGATTGTCATAATTAAATCGACACCCACAATCCTCAAGGGGTTGTCTTGTGGCATTATTAGCTCACAGCCTTCCAGTAGTAGCTCAAAGTGAGTTACATTGAGGTACTGTAGGAATTTCCCTGTCCCTGGAAGGTTTATAATCTCAGTTTAGACCTGAGGCAGTGGAGGGTTAAGTGATTTGCCCAAGGCCACAAGGAGTACCAGTGGTACTACTGCTAGGGGTAATCCCAGTGGTAGTTCCACAAGACTACCTCTAGGGGATCATAGGCACCATTTTGAACCTGGTGCCAGTCCAGGCAGGAGCGCATGGAAGTAACTTCTGACCATGTACCACTGGACTTCCAGGCTTGACAGTAGGCATGGTGGGGGGGGGGAGGGGCTTAAGGGTGTGGGAGAGTTGGAGCAAGGTTTGTGGGTGGAGGGTCTGAAAGGGGGTGGGTGGATCTTTGATCACACTTTTAAGCAGTTAGGAGTCAGCAGCATGTGTGGGGAGGGGGGGGCTTTGATCCTGACAACTTGGTGATGCCTGGGAATAATTTGTTTCCAACGCGGCGCCCTGGAGCATTGTATTAGTGGGCTGATGCTCTCAGCATAAAAACATTGCCAGCTTTGAGCTGACATTATTTTTCCATTAATAAAATGGGTTGCAGTAATTAGCACAGGTCATATTATTCAGTTTGCATGCATATGAATGCTTAGCATCTCATTAGTAGTCATCACTTTTGTGGTGGCAAATTGTGTGCTAAGGTAAAATAACACTTTATTTTCCTTTAACATATATTAAGGGCCAAATAATGTGCAGTACTTCCATAATACAGTTTAGCAACTACCCCCCCCCCCCCCCTCCCAGAAAGCTTTATCAACAATATTCTCTACCTGAGATCTCAATTTCAAACATCCATCAAAAAAACGCACCATGATTTCATATCACTGCAAATGTGAAATGAACCAAAATGGGTCTGAAAATTGGGAAAAATCTCCAAATAAACTGAAACTGTGTGCCTTTTGTGCATCCCTAATCTCCAGTGTAGCAATTCTACTTGCTTGTTTACCACTGTGACTTTTCACATGGTGAGAAATTTTTGAAACAAGGTACCTTCTCCATTTAGCTGTCACAATGTTTCCATTATGTAAAAATATCAGGATCTCACCAAAGATAAGTTGAGTAGGAAGGCACTTGTTGAAGCTGTACATATTTACAGTAATAACTAAGGAAATATATAAAACTACTGCCTAAGCAAATTGCATTTCACTTTAATGGGTACTTTATTGCAGTTTGACATGTAAACATCATCTGCAGTGAGAAATAATGCAAAGTCTCTCTAATGATTTGTATATTTTGAACATTTTTGACAAATGTACTTTTTCTATGTATATGTTTATTTGCCTACTTTTTTGTGAATTTTCAGTCTATGAAATGTGCCATATGGATAGACACAGTGTCCTCCTTTTACAAATTGAAAAGGCGCAGCAGAGGAAGCAGGCATGCAGGTTTTTTTCACTCTTCACAGGCAAAGAGAGTCAACACTGTTTTGAAGTGAGAATACTAACAGGGCTATATTAACACAGGGTGGTAAGCATTTTTTTAAAATTCCTGTCACCATGGCTAAAAATATAGGGCCCAATATTCAGTTGGGCAGGCTATGTGCCGCTTCGGCGCTTAGCCCTGCCCAATGACCTTTAACTCTAGCTATTCAATGTCAGGGTCCGTGCGGCCCCGGCTTGAATATTTGGGGATCACTGCACATACTAGAAGTTGCAGTAGCTAACCTTTAACTCTAGATGTTAAATGTCAGGGTCACGTGCGGCCCCGGCATTGAATATTTGGGGATCACTGTACATGCTAGAAGTTGCAGTAGCTAACCGGGCAGCATGCAATATCACCATTACCCGGTTAGTGACATTCTCTGCCTCTGCTCTACCCCAGAACACCACATAGCCTCGGGGCATGTAGCGGGGTTAGAAGGGGATATTCAACGGCATGCAAGTGGCCTTGAATATCCTGATTTAAGACATTTACATGTTTTACTGGGCAGTAAACTGTAAATGCCTTTCAAATACTGGGCCCCTTAGGTCCAATATTCAAAGCGATTAACGTGGCTAGCAGAGCTGCTAACCACGTTAATAGCCATGAACAGGATATTCAGTGCCACTAACACGTATAGTGCCGCTGAATATCCACGTCTGCCAGCTCTACATGCCCTGACACTAACTGCTTAGTATCAGAGCGTGTCAGGGTGTTCCGGGGCAGAGGAGATGCAGCGCCAATTGATAACCTGTTGGTGGCGATATTGAACTACTGCCCAGTTAGGGATATGCAGTGAAAACCAGGTGTGGGTAACCTTGGCCTAACTTCCATGGCATATCGCTAACTGGGCAGCGGCTCAATATCACCACTGATAAGTTACTATTCGGAAAGAGTGGCTAATCCAGATATTCAATTCCGCACCCAGATATTACCCTGGTATTAAATATCAGGTTTACTGTTCAGCACTGAATATCGGGCCCAAATTGCATATTCAGTGCCAGTATGCAAACTGTGACCAATGCTGTATATTCAGTTAATGTGGTCAGCACCAGCACTGTCCATAACAGCAGCAATATAGTGAAATGGCATTTTAGAAGGAGTATATAGGAAATATCTTGGATGTTCAGAGCAGAACGTCCAAAAGCCAAGGGAAATGAGAGTAGTGTCTTCTGAAGTTGCTCCATCTCCACTCTGAAAAATGAATGTCGCCGTAACAGATATGAGGCAGGCCCCGTGCAGATTGCAAGGCTAGGCATATGCATGAATATAGGCTATTTCAGAAATATGGACTTCCCCGCCTTGCACAGCCTCAGAACCAGCTACTTGGACTTGCCGGCAGGGATATCCCAGAAGGGGTCATCTATACTATGCGACTTGCATGTCCCTTCCAGCCATTTTAGATATTCAAACGTGTAGTGGCAGGCCAGTAAAATGTTTTTACACTCAGGTTTCTTAAGGCAGGAAATAATAATTGTAGAGATGTAAGCAGATTTTGCTTCCCACTGAAAGTTTTACATCCATGAAACGAGCACTTTTATTCACATTATTCATGGTCAGGAGCATGGCATGGTTGCGCCATTCTGAAATCACACCATGGTATAGATATTCCTTCTTCTGCCCAGGCCATGCCGCCACCATGCCCCCTTGCTACATGGATCGGATCCCCACGGGCAGACAGGAGGGGCAGGCCACCAATCGTGGAAGTGCAGTTTGGCTGGCCAAGGGGCGGAGCTTGCCTCCCCCAAAGAAAACGGTGTTCCACCACCCTCAGGAGGGACATGTAACATAGCAAGAGGGGAGAAGAAGGAAGGATAGGGAAGGGAAGGATGAAAGGGAGGTGCCGATTTTCACTGCCACCCTTCCTGCGTTATTTAGTCCCTCAAGAAGTAGAAAGACTGGGGGAATGCAATGAAGCTACTATACTACTACTGCTAAGAATCATTTATTTATTGCTACAAGTCGCACGCAGTGCTGTACAGACACATAGAAAAAGACGGCCCCTGCTCATCAGAGTTTACAATCTAATCAAGACTGACAGTACAGTAGATGAGAATGAGGGTAACATCGGGAAGGGTAAGGAGACAGAAGGAGAACAAAGAATTACGATCCAAAAGCAGCCTGAAAGAAGTGAGCCTTTAGCATGGATTTGAAAAGAGGGAGAGATGAAACCTAACGTAAAGATACAGGTAGTTTGTTCCAGGCATAAGGAGCAGCAAGATGAAAGGATCGAAGTCTGGAGTTGACAGTGGAAAAGAAGGGCACAGAGAGAAGAAAGCCAGAGAAAGAGCAGAGTTCACGAGATAGGAGAGAGGAAAGGTAGTGAGAAGCAACAGAATGAATGCATTTATAGGTCAGGAGGAGAAGTTTGTATTGGATACGGAAATGGAAGGGGAGCCAATGAAATGATTTAAGAAGAGGAGTTATAGGAATATAATGGAAGATTAATTGTGCAGCAGAGTTTTGAGCTGACTGGAGGGGAGAAAAATGACTCAGAGGGAGACCAGCATGGAGGAGGAGGTTGCAATAATCTAAGCAAGAGATGATTAAAAAGTGGATAAGTATTTTAGTAGTGTGTTCAGAAAGGAAAGGGTGAGTTATGTTAATGTTATAAAGAAAGAAATTACAGGTTTTTGCTATCTGATGGATATATGAGGAGAAGGAGAAGGAGAGGAAGGAGTCGAAGATGACCCCAAGGTTACAGGCTGAGGAAACAGGAAGCAGAATAGTTTTATCAATACAGACAGAGGAAGGAGGAAGGGGGAAGAGGGTTTAGGGGAAAAAATTTCAGTTTTGGCCATGTTCAGTTTCAAATGGCAGAGACATCCAGGCAGCAATGTCAAATAGGCAGGTAGATATACGGGCTTGGAGTGTAGGAGAAATATCAGGTGTATATAAATAGATTTGAGAGTCACAGCATAAAAATGCTATTGAAAACCATGGGAGGAGATGAGAGTAGCAAGGGATTGAGTGTAGAGAGAGAAAAGGAGAGGGCCTAGAGCATTTCCTTGGGGAACACCAAATGAGAGAGGGATAGCAGTAGAGGAGAAACCACCAGAACAGACACTGAAAGAGCGCTGGGAGAGATAAGAAGAGAACCATGACAGTATAGAGCCTCTAAAACCAAGAGAGGACAATGTATCAAGGAGAAGGTGATGATCAACAGTGTCAAAGGCAGCAGATAGGTCAAGAAGAACGAGGACTGAGTAAAGGCCTTTGAATTTAGCCAGGAACAAGTTGCTGCAGACTTTGGCAAGGGTCATTTCAGTGAAATGTTAGGGACGAAAGCCAGACTGAAGAGGAGAGAAATTCAAGGCAATGGTGGAGAACTGCACAATCAAGAATTTTGGAAATGCAGGGAAGAAGGGAGATTTTTGATAATTAGAGGGACAAGTAGGGTCAAGTGAAGGTTTCTTGAGGAGAGTGTGACCAGAGCATGCTTGAAGACTGCAGGGAAAATAGCAGTGGAGAACGATGGGTTGAGAATGAGTGTGATGGAAAGGATGACAGAGGAGGAGATAGAATAAAGGAGATGGTAGGGAATAGGATCATAGGAACAGGTAGTAAGTTTAGAGGAGGAAAGAACATGAGAGGTTTCCTCTTCTGAGATCTTAGAAAAGGAAGAAAGGGAAGAGAGATTGAAGGGAAAAGTTGGTATTGAAGAGGGGGAAGAGGGGATGAAGCTGATCTAGAGAGGAATTAGTGTATAATCTTGTGGACTTTATCATGAAAATAGTCAGCTAGGGTTTGGGCAGAAAGAGAAGGAGGGGTCAAAGGCAAGGGTGCCTTGAGGAGAGAGTTGAGAGTAGAGAAGAGACAACAGGGGTCAGAGGCAAGAAAGTTAGTTAGATGGACATAGTAGTTTTGCTTGGCAAAAGCTATGGCGGATTGGAAGGAAAGCTACATTGTAACCCCCTGAAATCCCCACCTCCGTTTACCCCATCCTCCCCCCAATATATATAATTCTTTGCTTCTTTCTTACAAGTACTTCAAAGTTCAACGTATAGTATAATCTAGTTTCACTTCCAAGTTAGATCCCTGTTGATGCTGTTGTTAAGTGCCATTGAGTCGGTGTGGACTTATGGCGGCCCTCCGAATAGTTATCCTAAACTGTGTTTGGTCTTCTGCAGTTATTGTATCGATCCATCTCATTGCTGGCCTTCCTCTTTTGCGTTAACCTTCTACCTTGCCAAGCATGATGTCTTTCTCTAATGATCTCTCTCTTCGCATGATGTGTCCAGAGTATGAAAGTCGAAGTCTTATCATCTGAGCTTCTAAAAAAAGCTTAGGTTAGATCTTCCACAGTACTGACTGGTTTGTTCTTTGGGCAATCCATGGTATACGCAGTATTCATTGCCAGCACCATAATTCAAAGGCATCGATTTTCTTCCTATCTATCTTTTTCACTGTCCAACTTTCACATCTGCATGATGTAATTGAAAATACCATGGCTTGAACATGCCAAATCTTTGTATGGAGAGAGACATCTCTGCTCTTAAGTATCTTGTCTAGGTCTTATAACCATTCTGGCAAGAGCATTGCATCATCGGATTTCTTGACTGTTGTTTCTTTATTGACAGTTCATCCTTAATGATGAACTTATTGATTTTGCCAGTTGTCAAGATCTTTATCTTCTTTACATTAAGGTGCAGGACCATTTTAAGCCTATTTATCTTAATCTTGAAAAGCAAATGTTTCAGATAGTCTTCACTTTCAGCCAGTAACGTGGTATCATCAGCATAGCTAAGGTTGTTGATGAGTCTTTCACCAATCTTCACAGGTTTTTGTGCTAAGAAAATTAAGCATGTGCATGTTTCCTTTTTTTCATGGCATTCTCCAGCTCTTCAATTTTAAGTAGAGTGCTAAATTGGCCTTAACCGTGGCCATATCAGAGCACTGTAATACAGACAGCAGATCCTCCAGTGATACTCAGTATCTTATTAATATCTCATAGCTTTTGATCCCAAGATTTAAATTGTTAGTTATTTCATTTGCAAATGAACAAACTGAGGGATAAATTTGAAGAGCGTATCTTCTGTTCTTGGTACCACATGCCATGCCAGCCTTTATGGGCCCCTGTAGAGGAAGCCGTTTGGATACTGGGTTGGGCAGCCTGCAACAGAGAAGTGAATTCAAGTAAATTTCTTTTCCTAAACCGTATTATTACTATTTTCCCAACACCAACTCACAGTCAATTAATATGCAATTCCTCTCTTTTAAAACTCTTTTCTTTTCTTACAGGTCAGTAAGGGATAGACTGCTAATGTCAGATACCTATATCATAATGCTGTTTATTTCTCTTTCGCTATATGATACCAATATTGAATAATAATTCTTTTTTCAAAAATATCTCTTTTTCTGAGTCATCAACTGGAACCTGCTTAGGTAAGTGTACACTTTTAGATAAATTCTTTCATGTGAGAATCAACATTTTAAATATCCTTTGTATGCAACTGGATGTCTGCAGTTATGACAAATTTCATTTTCTTGATCAGAAATGTGTCTAGTCTGATGGAGCTGATACTGTATGTCTACACATCTCTGATGCTGGCATGAGATAGGCACCAGATGTCACTTCATCTAGGTTTTCTCAAGTCCATGTTTTCCCTGCCAAACCTCTTGTGCCTACAATCATAAACTTAATTTAATTAAATTCAGTACGAGGAGACTAACTACATTCATGTGAACTTCTTCCTACAAGTTTCAGTATGTATTTTGGCCTCAGTCATAGGATTTCTAGTGTGAAACGGTTAACTGTGTAAATAAAATAAATTTAAAATATATGTGTAGCCCTAAGCTGCCTTCCCAAAAGAACTTTATTTCCCAGGCTAACTCAGTCCTCTTTTACTTTTTCTGTTTAATATTTTGTCACTCTAAGGCAGCTTCTCCTTGCACTTTCTATTAATCCAGACAATAGAACCAGTGTCTCTCATAGTTTCACGCTATTTCTTCAAATGCCAGTGGGTGTTGAATGCAGGCTGCTGGCATAAACTTTAAATCTGCTGGCTGCTTTAGTGCACTCTTTCACATCTACAAATCAATATGTCTGTTGGATTCTTATGGCAGGAGCATTTATTCCCTTGTCAGGGCTCCTAGCGACTACAGCTGAGGAATGTCTCATGTCAATCTGTCTTAAAAGCGCTGACAGGCTCCCAACATTCCATGGCTCTCTTCCCAACTGCAGATAAACCAGTAGTCTCTAACCAACAACAGAGGTTTAACACTCTTAAAATTTCCCGAATTGTCTCAAATATTTCAAGTTTATTTGCTCTTATAACATAAGAGCCCCGTTGGTTTTTGTTTAACATCAAAATATAAAGCCAGCTAATTGAGTCCTAAATCAGTGTGTATGTATATATATATATAAATATATATATATATATATATATATATATATATATATATATCAGTGTATATATCAATCAAATTATATATTTTAATGAATATTAAAAGAAACATAGATCATAACAGCTAACAGAAGTGTTTGCCATACTGTGCAATTTCACGACATTGATCCAGTCCATAATAAAGTCCTCTTTCTTTTTTTATAATTATTCAAATTATATTTAAAGCAATCATTTGGAAAACAACTCATGATTCTCCACTAATTTTCCAAGATGCCAAATCTGAGATAGCTCCATGTTTCATAATACAGGGTCCGGGGAGTTCAATGACGCTCTCTTCTCTTTTGGGAACTATGTCTATGTGCCCAATGTTATCTCAAAGAACTAGGCATGTGCATTTTGGACTCATTTGACCATTTGTTCGTGCCTCTAAATTTAAGGTATGCATACAAATTGCTTTTGTGTGTATACAGTATATTGATAATGTTTGTGTAAGTTCAGAGGTATACACAAGCACAAGTAATTTGCATGCATAGTAGGCGTATATTCACAAGGCAAACCAAAACAATTTTGGTTCATATGCAACAAATGTGATGAAAAGTTTGGTTGTGCACCTGCCTACAAGGAACAGAATGTTACACCATAATGGGACCATAATCCCTACCACAAAGGATTACCTACATTGATTCAGTGTTACTAAATACATTGCATTTCCATGAGTTTTCAGTTTTACATTCAACCTATTAAATAACTGAATAGCTATGTATATCCGCCATTTGTATCATCAATTGTATCTCAGTTTATAAAAATGAAAGGTCCGATATCCAGAGGGGCTTATCCAGCCTAACTTTATAGGGTTTTGACTATTTAGATATCAGCTGAAGATCATCACTATCTGGATAGTCAGTGGTAGTCACTCCAGAAACCAGACAGAAGATGCTGCTACCTGGGCACTTTCACTGAATATCTGGTTTCATTTTGCCAGTACAGCTGGCATTTTAAACAACAATGACTGAGGCAGGCTGAATATTGAGCATGAACTGTACATCTTAATATTTGAAAACACATCCAGGAGATATTTAAGTCCATAGGGCAACACTGAGAAAGGGAGAGAACACCCAAACCCACCCATGTCTCAGTAAGGGCCAACCATCCCATGATCTACGAGTATTGCTTCAATTGACTATTCCCATTCATTGTCCACATTCAGATCTGCTAGGGAATTACATTCCCTGTTCTATGTAAACTCAGGACAGCTTATTTGTCCGAGAGTCATTTTGTTTCATTGTAAACCGCACTGATAACAAAGAGCGCGGTATAAAAGAACTATCAAATAAAGAAAATAAAATAAATGGCATTTATAAAATAAATCCTCAGTTGTTTTTCTTTGTTTAAAATAGCTGAAATGTCTCCTCTGCGCCAATCCTTTTAGATCTAACACCCCATAGGCCACTTGAACTGCTCAAATGTATGTTTCATTGCCACACAATGTGCAACAAGAAGGGCCTGATGTAAGCTTCTTTTAATACAACTCCAGTGTTAAATAAAATAAGTCTGCACCCTACAGTGTAATGTGTTTTGTTTAGTCAATGCTGACTCCCGGCAACCCAAAAAATAAGCCAAAAGACCCTCCACAACTAACCATAAAATTAATAGTGCAATTAGTTAAGAGACACTCAGACAAAGCACTAACTTATGCCCATAGCACCATCATCAGTCTCAAAAAATGTGCAATATTTTATTAAATTCTTAATACATTTTTGAATTATTTTTTTATCAAACTAGGTAAATTTAAAAAGGCTTATTTTCCTGAAGACACCCAACATGAATTCATGTTTTAGGCTCCAATGAGCCTTCCTTCAGGGGCAAAATTCCAAGTATAAATCTTTCAAATAAAAACAGCAACCCTCATCCAAACATTCTGGAATGATGATGCATCATTCCACATTAGGAATCACCATTCAGGGAAAGGATCTAAGCGTCATCGTTGATAATACGTTGAAACCCTCTGCCCAGTGTGCAGCTGTGGCCAAGAAAGCAAATAGAATGCTGGGAATCATAAGGAAAGGAATAGAAAATAAAACCAAGGATATTATAATCTATTTATTTATTTATTTAAACGTTTTTATATACTGCCCCTTCCATCGATCGGGGCGGTTTACATTGAACAAAATTTCAAAACTCAGTTACAGAGAACGTGTCAAACAATGATACAATAAACTATTTACATATCAGCTAGGTACCTATAAATAGACTTTCTTAAAAGCCATGAAGTTATTAAAGTACTGCCAGACAATTAATGCCCCAACGCACCAGCATGGTACAACTCCGGACATGGTCTTCATGCCAATGCAATTAGTGGAACAAAACAAGACCACAAAACCAACAATCACGCCAGTCCCTTGGTCAGACCACCATGTGATTGAATTTGCCATGACCCTGAATAACCCCACCCAACGCAAAGATGATGAATGAATAACTAGACAGTTCAAAACATTTAATAGAGACTCATTCATAAACGAAATCATTCCACAACTTCAACAGAAGCACGACACCCTTGACTTAAACATAGAAAAATGGAACACAATAATATCCAACGCAGCATCGGCCCCAGCCATCAAAGAACCACAAACATGCAAGAGATCCAATACCCCATGGTACTCACATGAAATCAGAGTTGCAAAACGCACACTCAGAAGAATGGAAAGAAAATGGAGGCGGAACAAATCACGCTACCTCCTAACCCAATACAAAGACAAACAACTGGAATATAACAATCTAATAAATGAATGTAGACAGCAACACCACACCAACCTAATCATGAAATCTACTAACAAACCAAGAGAACTCTTTAGCATTGTCCAAAAGCTCACAAAGGATGATACACAACAAAGTACCCACCATCTTGACCCACAAAAATATGCAGATTACATTATGTCAAAAAATTCCAACCAAGCATGCTCTACTATACCACAAACAACAATTACATGATAAAAAAAACAACATCAAACATGGGAGAGCTTCAACATACCAATAAAGCAGCAAATAGAAGACATTATATCTGGACTAAACACAACCTCACCATCAGACCCATGCCCAGTGTCGTGGCTCAAAGTTACAAAAAGCCAACTCTCTCAACACATTCAAAAAATCATCAAAGACTCACTCCAACAAGGATACATGCCATAACCACTAAAGCACGCAATGATATGACCAATACTTAAAAGTAGCAATCTAAGCCCCTCCGAACCAAAATCATACCGTCCCATCTCCAGCCTGCCATTCCTTGCTAAAATCATGAAAAAGGCAGTGCAAAGGCAACTTCAGGACCATATTGACATAAATGCCCCACTGGACATCCATCAGCATGGATTTAAACCCCAACATGGCGTGGAAACACTACTCACCTCCCTCTTCAACAATCTCCTAAGAGGCATAGACAACACAAAAAATGGCTTCCTGCTAGTGTTCATGGACATCTCAGCAGCCTTCGACACTGTGTCCCACACCAAACCACTGCAACGCTTACAACAGATAGGACTATGCAAGAATACCCTGAACTGGTTTATGTCATACTTGGAAGGGCGAATGCAACAAGTCAAATGTGACCAAAAGAAATCAATACAATTCCCCGTCACACAGGGAATACCCCAAGGCACAGCCCTATCATCAATGCTCTTTAACATCTACATACAGCCCATATGCAACATCATCAAGAACCACAAACTTCGCTATCACATTTATGCTGACACATCATGGTGTACGCTTCAATCAACCTACTAGCACTAAACACCACAACAATAACCAAATGCCTCGAAGACATGAATGACTGGCTCATAGCCAACAACTTAACCGTCAATTATGATAAAACTGAAGCAATGTTCGTCACTAGGAACACCATCTTCATACCTCCACAAACCATCAACATCCTAGACAAACACATAGTAGTCAAAGAAGAAGTTAAGTATCTGGGCATCACACTAGACAGAGCTCTGAACCTGAAATCCCACATCACCAAAACCGCAAACAAAGCCTATCAACGCTTGAGGACAATCAGACAAATCAAACCAATGCTCCATCAGGACCACTTCCGCACAGTGTGCCAAGCACTTATTACACCACTGCTTGATTATGGAAACTCACTATATCAAGGCCTTCCTCAGCCGACACTCCACCCACTACAGACGGTGATGGCCTATAAAATGATGGTGTTCCCGAAGGTTTTATATGTTCTTCAAACATTATTGCTAAAAGTACTGCAGAGAGATGTTCACATATTGGAGAGGGCCTAACTATCCTTGTGGGAGGAAGGAATTCTCAAATAGCGCTACAAAGACTGAAGGGTCCATGGAACAAAGGGGTACTAGGGGTCCCTGACTTACATTAATATAATTTGGCCTGTGTATTGTGTCATATTAGAGATTGGTTGAGTGGGGCAATTGGTAAATATTTACCCACTGGGAAGTGGAGCCTGCCTTTGTGGCCCCTTATAGCCTCCTTTCGGTATTGCACATCAAGGGTCAGGTGTTGCTAGCCTATGTACGCAACAGTGCACTGATTTGGATGGTGCAAGCAGGTTGGCGAACTCTATGCCGGCTCTGGGGATTGATCCCTGCACTACAGGTTGCCTGCCGCTGAAGGGTAATGTGGCGCTGGCCCCCAGTCTGGACTCTATGCTGTTTCGAGCAGTTCTGGATGATGAAGGAGTGTTGTAACCCTTTCAGGAACTTCAGGACTACTTTGCTTTGCCTAGCAGGCATTATTTTACATACCTGTAGTTGTGGCACAGTATGCATTCATTGGCTAGCCTGAACTTCTGTAAGAGTGTTCTGGATAAAGTGGAGGCCTTCTTTGAATTTGAGGGCTGAGAACGGATCTTTATAGCACAGTATTATAAAAAGCTTGTGACTTAGAATGGGTGTGCTCCTATGCCCATATTGAATCAAAATGTGCAGCAGAACTGGAGGTGAATTTGGAGGGCTTTCCATGGGGACTGGTAGTGGCATGGATCCCTATGTTGGTTAAAGGTGCGCTCCTATGGGAGCTGCAGTACAAAGTCCTGGAGCGGGCTTACTTTTTTCTTCTGCAGGCTCGGCGAGCAGGATTTACACAATCTGGGAACTGTCCCTGGTGCCAACAGGAGGATGTTCATTTGGGTCATATATTCTGGAGCTGTCCTCAACTGTGGGCTTTTTGTGCAGCGATTCAGCAGTTTTTTATGGGTCTTTTTGGACAGCAGTTTGCAATGTCCCCAGGCATCGCTATATTTCATGGTGTTCGGGGGGGGGGGGCCTGGGATTAAAGGAATGGGTGCCGGAAGGACTGTCTACTTGCCAAGTAATGCATACTGAGGCATTGGAGAGATGCAGTGCAATCTAGTATTTGGGAGTGGCATAATGTACTACATTTACTGGTTGTGTTGGAGGGCATAGCCTCCAAAGCTCTGGGGAGTTGGCAGGAGGCCTTTCGAGTGTTGTCGGAGCCTTATATCTCTCACCTCAACTCAAGAGCGTGCAATGACGTGCTCATCCTCTAGTTATGACGGGGTTTGGTTGGTCCCATTCATCCCTAATTGTTTTGTGGTTGGGTGAGGGGGGATTGAGGCTAGTACTACCTTTGAGTAGTGCACCACTCAGAGGGGTGCTCTGAGTCTAGAGAATTGGAATATGGAGAGGGGGAGGGGAGGAAGAGGGGTTGAAGGGAGGGAGAAACTTTTGTAATTGTTAAAAGGTATAAAAGACCTACAGCCTTTACTAGGGGATAATGACCAGCTTGACTCACTGAGTGTTGACCTGGGCTGAGCTATTCCTGGAGTGGACAGTTCCTGTGGCTTAATACCTATTCTGCTGGCCTCTGGGAGTACAGGGTCCAGTGGTTGCTCGGATGTTTGGGAACTTGAAGTTTGACTGTAAAAGCCCGTTCTTATGTTTGTCAAACTGGGGTATATTTTGGAAGTCTGGCCTAATGTGAGTTGCATTATTAAATGGAAGTTATTTCAACAAGCACAGGGGTGCTGATGGGGCAAACTTTAAAATGTGACGGTTGGTAGCTGTCGGTGTAGAGTTGTATGTATTGCCTGCTTGCTGTATGCTCTTTTGCTGTTTGCAATAAAGAGATTTAAACGTAAAGCCAGGGAACGTGTCCAGGCTTCTATGGGCTTACAGCAGGAAGTGACTTCTTCTACTCATAAAGATGACCAGACTCTTGATCTAATTTTTCACTTTGTTTCAAGTGGTATAAAAATTAGGAAGGTTGCGTTGTCTAGTGTCCCATGGTTGGATCATTGTCTACTTAAGATAGGGATTTACAAGACTAACATCTTGAGGAGTATTTGTTTCTACTAATGTATGGAGAGTGTGGAAGGAATTTTCTAGTCAGGAGATACAGGCCATAGTGGGTCTGGGGGAACAGGAGTTACAGTGGCCATTCTACCTGAATGAACATAAGAAATGCCATACTGGGTCAGACCAAGGTCCATCAAGCCCAGTACCCTGTTTCTAACAGTGGCCATTCCAGGTCACAAGTACCTGGCAGGTTTCCAAAAGGGTATACAGATTCCATGTTGCTTATCACAGGGTAAACAGTGGATTTCTCTGATCCTCTTTAATAATGATTTATGGACTTTTCCTCCAGGAACTTGTCTAAAGCTTTTATAAACCCAGCTTCACTAACAGCTTTTACTACATCCTCTGGTAACGAATTCCAGAGTTTGATTACTCGCTTGGGTGAAAAAATATATTCTCTTATTAGTCCTAAATGTGCTACATTGTAGTTTCATTGAGTATATCCTAGTTTTTCTACTTTTTGAAGGGAACAACTGATCTACCTTTACCCGTTCCACTCCATTCATTAATTTATAGACCTCTCTTATATCTCCCCTCAGCCGTCTCTTTTCCAAGTTGAAGAGTCCTAAATTTTAAGCCTTTCCTCATAGGGGTATCCTTCCATCCCCTTTACCATTTTGGTGGCTCATCGCTATACCTTTTCTAATTCTACCAAATCCTTTTTAAGATATTGTATCACCCGTTCAATATAAGCGCTTAACAGATCTCCTGTTCCGCACAAAACTGTTATTTGTAAACCGCACTGATTTCAAAGAGTGCGGTATATAAAAGCATTAAAATAAATAAATAAATAAGAATTGCACCATGGAGCAATACAGAGACATTATCCATGCACAATCTGATATCAGAATCAGAAGAGAAAGCACAAAAGACCTCATAGCCACACCCTCTTCAGAACAAAACACCAGACAAACGACCAGCAATAGGGCCTTCAGGTATTCAGCTCGCACCCTCTGGAACTCCCTCCCTGACTATATTAGATCAATAAAACATCTAAAGTCTTTTCACAAAGAATTAAAAACCCTCCTTTTTTCAGAATATTACAAATCTGCCACTGCCACTTCCTCCACAGCCCCCACCTCCCACCACCGCCCTCCTCCTCCTGACAGAAACACTCCTCCATAACCTGTTTCTGTCAACAGATTTGTAAATAGTTCAAACTCAGCATTATTTATTTATTTAGACAGATTTGTATGCCACCTTATCCTTCAATCAAGGTGGTCACGTCACATCACAATTGGAGGGTTACATTTAACATTAGGGCACGTGTAAACATTTGGACAGTACACTTAACAGTGTTTAGGTAGTACATTTGAGGGTTAACATTTAACGGGAGAGTATTTAATAACTTGGTATGATAAACTTGTGTGTATGGATGGGATGAGTGCGTGCTTAGTTGGCGGAGGAAGTAGTGTATCTGTTTAGGTAGGGGATGCTGCCTGAATGCTCATATGTTTCTATAAATAAGAATGTTTTGAGGTCTTTGCAGAAGTCTGTAAGTTCATCTAATTCCCTCAGGTTCGTTGGGAGGGAGTTCCATAGTGTGGATGCCAGTAATGATGGTGCTCTTTTTGAAGTTGTTTGTTTGGTTTTGTGATAGCCTGCAGGTGTGCCGATTATATTGTTGTTATTGCTTCTTCTTGGTCTATTGCTGTTATCCCTTGTTATAACATTTTGGAGTATGTCTGCTGAGAGATGGTGAATGATTTTGAAGATGATCATGATTGTTTTATATTTAGCTCTTGCCATCATTGGGAGCCAGTGTAGTTGTTGTAGAACGGGAGTGATGTGCTCAGTCCTTGGAGTGTCTGTAATGATGCGTGCTGTGATGTGTGCTCTCAGCTCCACCCAACATCAGTGCGACTATGAATAAGTCACAACAGAGGATCAAGTGAAAGCACAAACAGCAGAGATGAAAGAGGACATGCTTGTCTTGTATGCCTCTCCAGGGTGAAGCACCTCATTGATAACAATCGCCACGGTCGAGGCCTCATACAGTGCCCAAACTCCTTGAACGAACCTCTCTTCCAGCCCATTGGATGTCAGTGCCGCAAACAGATACTTCCATCCCACTCTGTCAAATGCTTTTTCAGCATTGAAACTAATGAGGAGGGGGGGCCTTGAGTGGTAGTGCACTCATTCAAGCGAGGCCAGGATCTTTCATAAGTTACCTGCCGGATACCGCCCCCAAACAAAGCCTATTTGACTCGGATATTCCAGACCAGGGAGCCAAACTGCCAATCTATCCACAAATATCTTGACCAAAGCCTTCAAATCAAAATTAACCAAAGCTAACAGAGTGGAGGAGTAGCCTAATGGCTAGAGCAACTGCCTAGTACCCAGAAGATCAAGGGTTTGCTTCCCACTGGCACTCCATGTGACTTTGGGCAAGTCACTTTACCCTCCATTCCCTCAGAAGAAAAGGCTGGCAATCTACTTCCAGTGATACATTGCCAAGCAAACCCAGAGGTAGCTGGGTTGCTATGAGTCAACTCTGACTTGATAGCACTAAAAAAAAAAATGGATGTTAAGATCCCACTAGACAGGGGTCCTTACCTGGTTTGGGTGGGACTCAATATGGGCCATATTAAACATAGAAACATGATGACAGAAAAAGACCACATGGCCTATCTAGTCTGTCCTTCCATATCAACAACTACAACAGTCCACTTTTTACCTTTAGAGATCCTCTGTGTTGGTCCCATGCTTTTTTGAATTCAGTTACTGTCCTCATCTCTACCACCTCCACTGAGAGACTATTCCATGGATCCACTACTCTTTCCGTAAAGAAATATTTCCGCATATCACTCCTGAATCTATCTCCCTTCACCCTCATCCCATGTCCCCTCGTAGCAGAACTTGCTTTCAATTGAAAGAGGCTCTCTCCCTGAACATTTATGCCACGGAGGTATTTAAACATCTCAATCATATCACCTCTATCCCGCCTTTCCTCTAAGGTGTACATATTAAGATCCTTAAGTCTGTCCTCATATGTTTTATAATGAAGCCCACTAATCATTTTAGTAGCCACCCTCTGCACCGACTCCATCCTGTTCACATCCTTTTGAAGGTGCGGTCTCCAGAATTGCACACTATACTCCAAATGAGGTCGCACCAAAGACTTATACAGAGGCATTATCACCTCCTTTTTTCTGCTAGCCATTCCTCTCCGTATGCACCCAAGCATCCTTCCAGTTTTTGCCGTCGCGTTTTCTACCTGTTTAGCTACTTTAAGATCATCAGACACAACCACGCCTAGGTCCCACTCCTCTTTAGTGGACAAAAGTACTTCACCTCCTATACTGTATTGCTCCCTTGGATTGCTGCAGCCCAAATGCATGACCTTACATTTTTTAACATTAAATCCCAGCTACCAAATTCTAGACCATTCTTCAAGCTTAGCTAGATCCCTCCTCATGTTATCTACACCTTCCTGGGTGTCTACTCTATTGCAGATTTTGGTATCATCTGCAAAGAGGCAAACCTTACCCGACAGCCCTTCCGCTATATCACTAACAAAGATGTTAAAAAGAATCGGACCAAGGACAGATCCCTGGGGCACACCACTGGTAACATCCTTCTCCTCAGAGTGAGCTCCATTTACTTGTACTCTTTCTCACCTCCCACCCAACCAATTTCTAACCCAAGAAGTAACTTTAGGGTCCATCCCTAGGCTGCTCAATTTGTTTATAAGTCACCTGTGAGGAACAGTGTCAAAGGCTTTACTGAAATCTAAATACACCACATATAGAGCTCTCCCTTGGTCCAGCTCCCTGGTCACCCAGTCAATGAAATCAATCAGATTTGTCTGACAAGACCTGCCTCTGGTGAATCCATGCTGCCTCGGATCCTGTAATCCGCTGGACTCCAGAAACCTCACTATTTTCTCTTTCAGCAGCATTTCCAATAATTTACTCACCACCGAAGTTAAACTAACCGGCCTGTAGTTTTCAACCACATCCTTACTTCCGCTTTTGTGTAAAGGCACCACATGAGCCTCTCCAGTCCTTTGGCACCACTCCCGACTCCAACGAGGCATTGAAAAGGTCAGTCAGTGGAGTTGCTAGAACATCCCCAAGTTCCCTCAGTATTCTAGGGTGTATCCCATCCGGTCCCATCACTTTGTCTACTTTAATTTGAGCTAGTTTCTCACGAACACAGTCTTCTGAAAATTGTTCAAGATGTTCCTCGCTTCTGTTCCTATTTGTGGGTGTTCTCGGAGGTCCTGCTCCTGGTTCTTCATCTGTGAACACAGAACAAAAATATTTGTTAAGCAATTCCGCTTTATCCTTATCAGCTTCTACATATTCCCCCCCTGCACCCTTGAGTCTGACAGTACCACTTTTGCCCCTCCTCTTCTCACTAATATATCTGAAAAATGTCTTATCCCCCCCATTTTATTGTATTGGCTATTTCCTACTCCTTTTGAATCTTTGCCTTCTTGACTACTTTGCTAGCTTCTCTAAGTTTTTCCAAATACAGATACCTGTCTTCCTCTCTCTGTGATCTCTTGTATTTCATGAAGGCCTCCCTTTTTTTCTTCACTTTTTCAGCTACTTCCTTCGAAAACCATAGCGGTCTCCTTTTCCTTTTGCCTTTATTTACCATTTTAACAAAAAGGTTGGTTGCCCTTAAAATACCCCCTTTCAGTTTTGCCCACTGTTTTTCTACATCCCCTAGCTGTTCCCATCCCACTAACGATTCCATGAGGTATTGGCCCATCTTCGCAAAGTTAGTCTTCCTAAAGTCTAAGATCCTCACCTTGGAATGGATTCTAACAGCCCTAGTCCTAATACTGAACCACACCATCTGGTGATCACTGGATGCAAAATGATCTCCCACTACAACATCAGAAACATTTTCACCATTGGTAAGCACCAAGTCCAGTATGGCCCCTTCACGTGTGGGGTCTGTTACCAATTGCCTGAATAGTTCTCCCTGTAAAGAATCCAGGATCTCCTTACTTCTAGATGATACTGCAGCAGGAATGTGCCAATCAACATCTGGCATATTGAAATCTCCTATCAGTAGCACTTCCCCTTTCCTAGCAATGCTGCGTATGTCTTCAATTATCTCTCTGTCCACCTCTTCCTCATGTGAGGGAGGTCTGTATATCACACCAATGCAAATAGATTTCTCTTTCCCTCTTTCTAGTTTAACCCACAATGCCTCCTCTCTCCCCTTTAAGCTCTGTAATTCCAAAGCTTTAATAGTAGTTTTTACATATAGTGCCACTCCTCCTCCCCTTCTTCCTACCCTGTCCTTTCTGAATAAAGTATAGCCAGGTATAGTTACATCCCAATCATGGTTTTCTGTGAACCATGTTTCTGTAACTGCCACTAAATCCAAGTCAGTCACTCCCACCAAAGCTTCAACATCAGGGATCTTATTTCCCATGCTACGGGCATTTATACACACTGCTTTCCATATGTTACGCCTGTTACCCATTTCCATAAAGGTATTTAATGTATCACCTACCTGGGGGCTTTCACTTACCTGGGGGCTTTCTTCACCCATCCCCAACGAATCTAGTTTAAAGCCCTCTTCAGTAGATTAGCTAGTCTACTACCGAAGATGCACTGACCTTTCTTGGACAGATGGATGCCATCTCTGCTCTGCAACCCTTGGAACAGCATCCCATGGTCTAGGAAACCAAAACGCTCTCGATGACACCATCCACGCAGCCATGCATTCATCTCCTGGATGCGAGCCTCTCTGCCTTGGCCTTTACCCTCAACAGGGAGGATTGAAGAGAACACCACCTGTGCACCTAACTGCTTCACCCTCTGTCCCATAGCCATGAAGTCACTTTTGATACGTTCCGAGGTATACCTGGCAGTATCATTTGTTCCAACATGGATTAGCAACATTGGGTAATAGTCAGTGGGCTTGATGAGTCTCGGCAAACTCTCCGTAACATCTTGGATTTTGGCACCAGGCAGACAGCATACCTCACTGGACATCAAGTCTGGTCGGCAGATGGACGCCTCAGTACCCCTCAGAAGAGAGTCTCCAACCACCACTACCCTTCGTTTCCTTCTGGTCACTGATTCTGCAACTTTGGGGTACTTGAACTCTGGTTCTTCCCTTTCCAGGGATGCTTTCACCTCCTCCACTTCCAGGGCTGCATAATGGTTCTTCAATTCAAGGGTTGGAGAAGTTGGATTGGTGATTTTGCAGGCCCTGGTGACTTGTGTCCAACCATCAACATTCTGTTGGCATCCATCTTCTCCTGTGCTGGAGAAGATTAACATCATATTTAAGAGAGCCCTGCTCTAACCACTCATTGAACACCTTCACCAAGGGCGGGATAACCTTCTCCTGCAGAAGTTTGTAATACTCTGCCCTATACCCTTCAGGGCCAGGGTCCCAACAGGTCACTGCCCCCTTGATAATCCATTGCACTTCTTCGCAGTAACTGGGGCTCCTAATTGCACCACCTGGTCGGGTGACAGCCACGGCAGCTGTGCACGAGCCAAATACTTCTTTATGTGAGAAGCTGACATGCCCTTCCCCTTATACAAGGATTGGCAGTATTCCACCAAAATCTCCCCTATTTCCTTCATTGTCTTCCGCAAGGTGCCTCTTCGATCCAGAAGGACCACCACAAATCATGAGTCCAGGCTCCATTGAAGATAGCGTGCCAGCAATGTTCCTGTTTTGTCCCCATATTGATAGAACTGAAACTTCTAATAAACCAATGACTTCTGTTTGCTTTCCTTGGTTTTAATTACAACACTACTGTAATGTATGTTAAAATCACCTGTTACATTAAGCTCATAACAAACCAACCGAGCCTCAGCCGCAAAGCTGCAAAACTCAGTCAATACCACATCATTAGATGGAGATCCCAAAGAGACCACACCTTCAGGGGTGGAGATTTTAATAAAGATATATTCACAACCATCAGTCGCCAACTGAAACTGCATATCTGTACAAAAATGATTTCTTCCCACCCTCCTGTCTTTCTCAGTCTAGTACAGTGTGTCATAACCAGTATGCCGGGGCACACTGCTGTGCCTTGGTAGAGTCCTTGGCATGCTTTAGTGGCGACAGCCAAAGTTGTAGCTATCTCTATTGGACAGTATCCCTGAGAATAGCCATCTGCTCCAGATCTAGCCCTATCTCTTCCCAAGCAAAATGTAGTGACCAGAGAACAGGGTAAGCTTGGAGCAGACAGAGCAAAGAAGAGACACTCTGCCTCCTAATTGACATCTCCCTCCCCTCTCCACCCCTCTCCAGGGAGAGTTGTGTAATTGGAATAGACACTGTCCCTACTCTCCCTGCTCCAACTCCTTTCTTTTCTATCATAGATGTAGGAAAAAATATGTTGTTTTCAGTTTAGTGATTGCAATATGTGATCTAATAGCTGGATTATAGTAAACTGGAGAACTCTAGATGCTCTGGAACCTAGCACATTTCTTACTTGAAACTATCTCCTGTACAGAATTTACAAATAGTGTATAGTTTGATTGTGCTAGCTAATCTGATTTTAAACTAGTGCGTTATTGTCTTATAGGCAGGACATATCCACCAGCCCCGAGGCTTTTGTATCAAGCCAAAAAATATGTTGTAGTAGGTATAGTTTGAGAGTCAATTACTATAATTTTTCATGGAGATAGTCTATGAGACTCTCCCATCCTCCCAATCAAACTGAACTGATTGCTTGCTACTAGTACTAGAGGCAACAAGTGTCCCAGACTCACCCACTAGAAATCTGATAGACTTAGAGGCATATTTCACAATGGAACGTCCAAGTGCAATCTGGGACTTCAAAGTCAGAACGTTTGATAACAAAGCAGGCACTTGCAAGTTCAGGCATAATTTTGAAAACATAGATGTGCCCGATATGGACGTCTATCAAACGTCTATATAGACGTCCCCAGAATAGCATTTCAGAACCAAGATGTCTAATTGCATAATGGTTAGAGTGGTGACTTAAGAGCAGGGTTCAAATCCCAATAGAGGCTTTTCTGATCTAAAGCTAGTCACTTAATTCTCCATCTTCCCTGCAATCTCTGGATGTTTTAAGGTGCAAACACTTTCCTGATGCCTATTTATACCTGGAGGAGGTATAAATATGGCCATGCCTGCAGATGTCTCTAATATTTCTGAGATTGAACAGGCCCCGGATGTGTAAGTCCATTGCTCCTCCGGGGACATGCCTCCACCACACCCCCTTGCCTATTTGGATGTCCCTGTGCAGGAGAGGTTTGCAGAATGACTACGGAGATGTCTCTGTAATTTCGATGTCCATGTCTTCAGAAGTCCAAATCACGACTATACCTTTTAAAATGACCCTCCAAGTCTCCCTCGTTCTCTCCCACTGGTAGGACAGTACTTCTTAACTGTGTGCTTCTTCTGCTGACTTCAATCTGGTTTGTGAATACATGCATACCTGCCATCTTCATGACCTACTGGCTTTGTATGTTCAAATGTGAGACTGAATCCGGCATCCACAGGCAAAAAAAAGTGCTGCTGTAAGAAGGATTGAGCAGTGAGGATCATGTAAAATTTGGTATTTGTGCCATGAAGACTGAGCAAGCTCAAACGTTTTCCACAAACTATAAAAGGTTGATAAGCACTGATCTAGGGCCCTGAACAAGTTTGTTATCAGTAATCTCAGTAAGTGCCAACCATCCCAAGTTATTATTCTCTATTAGATCCTTCTGTTGCTTCTATGCCTTGGTTACAGCAATTGCACAGCAAGCCTTTGCTCTAGGTTCCTGGCTTGGTCAGATCTTTTATTTTTCGCTTGTGCTTGTTTTGAGTTAGCCTGTCTGTCTGTCTGTCTGTCTAGATATATTTATTTATTATTTCAATGTGTTTTATTTTATCTGTATTTTTTTTTTTTTTTTAGATATTGTTCAGCGCTCTAATATAAGAACATAAGAACATAAGATATGCCATACTGGGTCAGACCAAGGTCCATCAAACCCAGTATTCTGTTTCCAACAGTGGCCAATCTAGGTCATATGTACTGTCACGTGCACCACCTTGGCAGGTTAATAGACCAAGGTAGGTTGGACACAAAAATATATAAGGTTGAGTTTGGCAAGTGTTTCACAGGGCCCAGGGACTTTTAGCCTGGTAGCCTCCTTGTTACCAAATCCCAAAGAACACCAAGGGTCAGAGTGGAGGGAAAACAAAGGCGTTTATTTCCCCTTCTTGCAAAGGTTCAAATGCTTGGGCAATAACATCAACACAAGTGTCCTTACTTCAGGTTAGAGGAAAAAGTAAAACATGAGTTTAAAGCAAAACTGTTATCTTCACAGAATGGTGTACAAAAACAAACATTTTCTATTCCACAAGTTATAGCTTATACGCTAGGCAAGGACTCCAGGCTTCCTGTCATGCAGTAATTACAGTCCATTTCTGTTTCTGAAAGCTCTTTAGCAAATTCCACTTGCATCGGTTCCAATTCGGAAGCCTCTGAAACTGAGTCAGTAGTTTCTGGCAAATTGTAATCAGGCTTCTTATATAACTTTTGTATGACCTCCCAATGCTCAGAGTTAAGCGTAGGGCGTCGGTCCTGTGCTCTCCTATACTGAAAACACTCCTCCTTCTGCAAGGATTTTACATTAGCTTCATGCAAACCTTTCTCATTAAAAAGTCTCTTATTTGATAAACGTTTCTTGTACGTTGTATCATAGGCAGTTTTATATGGACAGTATTCCTCTGCTCCCTGTCCTCCCCATATACCAGCAGTCTGAAACCTGCTTCGAGTAAAATAAGGGTTACCTTTTATCTTTGGCTTTTCTACTCCAGGTGAGGGTTGAGGCCTGCCTCGGCTGGGATTCTGACTTGCCTGAGCAATAGGCCTTAGGTTCTCCAGCCGTCCTTCAGTTGGCTTCCTACTGCAGTCACAGCAATGCCTTCGCCTCTCTGGATGAAGAGCACTCACTCTCGATGGAGCTGTCCCTCCTTCTCCTCAGTTGCTCCTCTCTTCATGCCACAGCGACTGCTGTTGCCTTCTGCCAAACTCCTGTCCAAGGGCTACTGCTTCAGCCCTTCCTTTCCCAGAACTGGCTGCTTCTTCTGCTGGTCCTGCCTCTTCTTCTGGTCCTGCTTCTTCTGCTGGGCCTGCCTCTTCTGCTGGACCTGCTTCTCCTGCTGGAGCTGCTTCTCTCTCTCTCCAGTCTTCCAGACTCTCTTTAAGAGGTACTCCTCTCTTCCTTGATTGGTGGCTGGCTGGCATTACCTCACGACCTATGGGGCATGGTTCCTCAGTCTCTCGGAGGTCCCTCTTGCTCCCTCTATCTGGTTCCTCGAAATATTGCAGCTTGTGCCCGACTTTTTCTGTGTTTAAAACATTTTCTTCTGTTCCCAGAGGGTCTGCTGCGTGACAGTACCTAGCAGTTTCCCCAAGAGACACAAGTTCCACAATGCTTGTACTGGGTCAAGCATTGATATCTTTGGTCACTTCTTAATAATGGTTTATGGACCTTTCCTCCAGGAACTTGTCCAAACCTTTTTTAAACCCAGCTACACTAACAGCCTTTACTACATCCTCCGGTAACAAATTCCAGAGTTTGATTACACGTTGAGTGAAAAAATATTTTCTTTTATTAGTCTTAAATAGTTTACCCTGTAGCTTCATTGCATGTCCCCTAGTCTTTCTATATTCTGATAACGTAAACATCGATCTACGTTTACCTGTTCCACTCCGTTCATTAATTTATAGACTTCTATCATATCTCCCCTCAGCCGTCTCTTTTCCAGGTTAAAGAGCCCTAACCTTTTTAGCCTTTCTTCATATCTTCTTCTGGCTGTTCTTTGCTCTCCTTCCCCTGTACCTGGTTCTTTCTATCTGGTCTCTCTGTTTATAAGAGGCTAAATTCGAATTCTAACTCTGGTCTCTCTTGTTTTAACTGGAGTTTTTAAATTTTTTGTGTCATTCGTGCTGAATCTGCCTGTTCTGTAATTTGCCTGAGTGTGTGCAGAAGGAGGCTAGGTACGGCTCCTTTCAGCGCCATACCTAGCCCTGTGCGAGCAGTGCAGCCACTCAGAGCGCAAAAAATTAGGGGCGCATTTCAGGTTGCCGGCCTCGGCTCTTCCGCATACTGCCTGCCTTTCTGACATTGCTGCTTGGATGTCTCACTGCCATTTGAAATTGAACATGGCCAAAACTGAGCTTCTTATTTTTCCCCCTAAGACCTCCTCTCCCCTTTCTCCTTTCTCAGTCTCTATGGATAACTCTCTACTCCTCCCTGTTTCCTTGGCTCACAATCTTGGGCTCATTCCTTTCGAAATGCACTAAGACACTTATCCACTCCTTAATCACCTCCAGTCTTGACTATTGTAACCTACTTCTTGCTGGTCTCCCTCTGAATCATCTCTCTCCCCTTCAATCTGTTCAGTACTCTGCTGTGCGGTTAATTTTCTGCCGGCCTCATCATGCTCATATTACCTCTCTTCGCAAGTCACTTCATTGGCTCCCTATCCGTTTCCACATCCAGTTCAAACTTCTGCTGACCTATAAGTGCATTCACTCTGCAGCTCCTCACTACCTTTCCTCTCTTATCTCTCCCTACACCCCTCCCTGGAAACTCCGCTTTTCTGGCAAATTGCTTCTATCTTCTATTGCTAACTCCAGACTTCGCTCCTTTCACCTTGCTGCTCCTTATGCCTGGAACAAACTATCTGAGTCTATATCAGGTACCTTCTCTGACCCTTTTCAAATCCAGGGTTAAAACTCACCTCTTCGCTGCCGTTTTCAGATCTTGACTCACCTGACCTCTTTTGTGTTTCCTTACCATTCCCCCTAGATGTATCCCATGTCTACAGCTACTGTGTTGTCTGTCTTGGCTAGATGGTAAGCTCTGATGAGCAGGGGCTGTCTCTTACATGTCTGTGCAGCGCTGTGTATGTCTTGTAGCGCTATGCAAATGCTTCATTGTAATATTAGTAGTAGTGGAATAAAGGCTCATTGTGCCATAGCCCAGTATAGGTCAGTTCAAACTGAGCCTGAAAACCAAATGGAGGAGAAGGAAAATGCTGGAACAAAAAAATAAACTGCTTTGACTTACCCTAATGTCTGCATTATCTTATATAACATGCAAACCACCCACACACTTTCTAAATGTAAACAAACTGAAATATATCTACCTACCATCTACTCACACAACACATAGCCTGGGAACTATGGCTCCCCAGGACTGTAGGATATGAAAAGTTTGTTCAGACAAAGGAAAGAATAAAGCTATCAAATACTTTCACACATTCTGAAGAGACAGAAACCAGTGAACAAAAATTAATGAGCAAAACTATTAAAATGTTGTGTTAGACCATATCATATTTCAGTACCTAGCAAAACAATGTGTGCTACAGGGTTAGATATGAGCCTGTGATGTCCTATTTTGTGAGAACAGAATTCAAAAGCGCAAAATATTAAATAGAGTGTAAACTTAATCTCAGTGATAATTCTTTCTTAACAGCTTTTAAAAGAGACATACAGTACTGGAACACAGCAGAACTATAGCAGCGAACAGGACTTGTTCAAAATGGCTGCTTAGCACAGCTACATGAAGTCATTTCTTAACCACGCAAGCTAATGCACACATACTGTAAGTCACACTCATCCTTCATATCATGCAAATCCTGGTAACGGATGTAATGTTAAAGTTTTTGGAGTCTTGTCATGATGCCCATATTTTAAGCTACAACTCCTGCATGAGTGTGGCTATTATACATGAACAGAGTTCTACTAGGTGTGATCTATTCTTGATCTTTTTATCTCGAATGATCTCCATCTTCTTGCTCTGAGACCTGGTTCCTCTCAGAAGACTCAGCTTCAGTCACTGCCCTCTGTCATGGTGACTAACTGTTCTCTCACATGCCTGGTCCTACTGGCTGTGGTGGTGGTATTGGGCTTCTACTCTCTCATTCCTATCAGTTTCAACCCCTCTTTCTGCCTCAGTCTCACTCCTTTCCCTCCTCTCCATTTGCCTTTCACTCCACTATCTCTCTGGATAGCTGTTATTTATCAACCCCCTGACAAGTCCACCTCTACTTTTCTCACTGACTTTGATTTGTGGCTTTCCTTCTTCTGGATTCATCATCCCCCTCCCTTATTCTCAGGATTTTAACATTCAAGTTGATAACCCCTCTGACCGTTATGCTTTAAAGCTCCTTTCCCTTACCTCCTCAGTCAATCTCTCGCTTTGATCTACTGCCCCTACTCACCGGCACAGCCACTGCCTCAATCTTGTCTTCTTCTCTAACTGCTTACCCTCAATCTTCTGTGCCTCAGTTCTTCTGTTTTCTGACTATCACCTGCTAAGCTTCACTTTTTATCACCTCCCACCCCAATCTTGCCCAGTCTCCTTAACCCATGCTATCACCCCATTGGCTCTCTCCACTACTGTCTGATCACCTGTTTCCTCCACTATATCATCTGAGTCTGTCAATGAGGCAGTAGCTTCCATAAGCCTGCACTCTCCTCTGCTCTGGATGTTCTTGCTCTGCCCATGCCATGTCCTGTGACCCTTGTAGACTTTCTACATTTCAAATTCATGCTTACCTCTTTCAAGTCATTCATAGCACTCGCCAAACAAGACTACCATATCCACCTGACTAACTCTCTTGCCTCGACCCTCATCATCTATTTACAACTCTCAACTCTCTCCTCAAGGTGCCTCTGCATCTGACTCCTCCTTCTCTTTCTGCCCAAATTTTGGTTGACTTTTTCCAAGATAAGTCTACAAGATTACTCTCCACAAGATTACTCTCCAATTCCCAATGAGGTCAGCTCCATCCCCTCTTGCCCCTCTTCACTCCCAACTCTTCCCTTCAGCCTCTGCCACCCTTTCTTCCTTTTCTGAGAAGGAAACCACACCTCCTCCAAACTCACTACTTGCTCCTCTGATCCTATTCCCACCCTCCTCCTCCTAAGCTCCATCTCCTCCACTGTCATTTCTTCCATTTCTCATATTCTCAACCTATCACTCTCCACTGCAACTGTTCCTCCAGCCTTCAAGCATGCTGTGGTCACACCTCTCACTAGACCCTACCAGTCCTTCTAATTATTGACCCATCACCCTCCTCTCCTTCATTTCTGAACTATTTGAATGTGCTGCTCACTGTCGTTGCCTTGATTTTCTCTCCTCTCAAGCCCTTCTGGATCCTTTGCAATCTGACTTTCATCCTTTACATTCTACTGAAACCACTGTTCCCACAAAGTCTCCAGTGACCTGTTCCTGGCAAAATCCAAGGGCCCTTACTCAATACTCATCCTTCTTGACCTTTGTGCTATTTTTGACACTGTTGATCACAACCTTCTCCTCAGTACCATGTCCTCGCTTGGTTTTCAGGGATCTGTGCTATCCTGGTTCTCCTCTTTTCTCTGTCATCGCACTTTCGGTGTTTCTTCTGGTGGATCCTCCTCTGCTGCTATCCCTTTCTCAGTTGGTATACCCCGAGGGTCTGTCTTGGGCCCACTCATTTTCTCTCTCTATACCGAGTCCCTTGGTGAGCTCATTTCCTCCCATGGTTTTCAGTACCATCTTTACACTGATGACTCTCATATCTATCTCTCTACACCTGAAATCTCTTTGGAAATCCAGGCTCAGATCTCCGCCTGCCTATCTGGCATGGATGTCTCACAGCCGTTTGAAATTGAACATGGCCAAAGCTTCTTATTTTTCCCACTAACCCACCTACCCTCTTCCCCTTTCCTCAATCTCTGTGGATAATGTGCTATTCCTCCCTCTTTCCTCGGCTCACAACCTCAGAGTCATTTTGACTCCTTCCTCTCCATCTCCACACACATCCAACTGATAGCTAAATCCTGTCATTTCTTTCTCTATAACTTCAGCAAAATGTGCCCCCTTCCTTTCTGAGCATGCTACTAAGACACTTATCCACTCTTTAGTCACCTCTCGTCTAGACTATTGCAACCCCTCCTTGCTGGTCTCCCCTTCAATCTGTTCAAAACTCAACTGCATGGCTAATCCTCCGCCAGCCTCAACATGCTCATATAACCACTCTTCTCAAGTCGCTTCATTGGCTTCCTATCCATTTCCATATCCAGTTCAAACTTCTCCTACTGACCTATAAGTGCACTCATTCTGCTGCTCCTCTCTACCTTTCCTCTCTTCTCTCCCTACACCCCTTTTCAGGAATGCCACTATTCTGGCAGATCACTTCTATCTGTGCCCTTCTCTTCTACTGCCAACTCCAGACTTCAATCTTTCTACCTTGCTGCTCCTTATGCCTGAAACAAGCTACCTGAGGTGTACGTCAGACTTCATCTTTGCCCGTTTTCAAATCCAGGCTGAAAACTCACCTTTTCAAGGCCGCTTTTGGATCCTGATCCGCTTAGTCTCCTATGTGTTTTCTTACCATTCCCCTAGATGTATGCTTATCCACAGCTGTTGTATTGTCTGTCTTCACTAGAGTGTAAGCTCTGATGAGCAGGGATCGTCTTTTACATGTGTCTGTACAGAGCTGCGTACACCTTGGAGCACAATACAAATGATCAGTAGTAGTAGTATGTGTGAGGAGAAAAACAATTCCTGTATGCAGCCTCTGAGGAAATTGTGACATGAATATCGTAAGTGAAGTTGTGTTTTGTTGGGTATTTGTGGACAGCAGTCAGAGCAATAAGGAAAACCTATTGTTACCGCCACTTCTGCACCCATCAGTTAGCACATCATGCATAAGAACATAAGAACATAAGATATGCCATACTGGGTCAGACCAAGGTCCATCAAGCCCAGTATCCTGTTTCCAACAGTGGCCAATCTAGGTCATATGTACCTAGCAGTATCCCCAAGAGACACAGGTTCCACAATGCTTGTTTTGGGTCAAGAATTGATATCCTGGGTCCCTTTTTAATAATGGTTTATGGAACTTTCCTCCAGGAACTTGTCCAAACCTTTTTTAAACCCAGCTATACTAACAGCCCTTACTACATCCTCCAGTAACAAATTCCAGAGTTTGATTACAGGTTGAGTGAAAAAATATTTTATCTTATTTGTCTTAAGTAGTTTACCCTGTAGCTTCATTACATGTTCCCTAGTCTTTCTATATTCTGATAGCATAAACAATTGATCTACGTTTACCCGTTCCACTCCATTCATTAATTTATAGACCTCTATCATATCTCCCCTCAGCCATCTCTTTTCCAGGTTGAAGAGCCCTAACCTTTTTAGTCTTTCTTCATAGAGAGTATCCTTCCATCCCCTTTACCATTTTGGTGGCTTTTCTCTGAACCTTTTCTAATAACGCTATATCCTTTTTAAGATACGGCGACCAGAATTGCACACAATATTCAAGGTGCGGTCTCACCATGGAACGATATAGAGGCATTATAATATCTTGTGTTTTATTTTCCATTCCTTTCCTTATGATACTTAGCATTCTATTTGCTCTCATGGCCGCCACTGCACACTGGGCCGAGGGTTTTAACGTTATCCACAATGACGCCTAAATCTTTTTCCTGGGTGGTGGTTCCTAATGTGGAAGCTTGCATCGTGTAACCATAGTTTGGGTTGTTCTTCCCTAGGTGCCTAACTTTGCACTTGTCCACATTAAATTTCATCTGCCATTTTGATGCCCAATCTTCCAATTTATCAAGATCCTCTTGCAATTTTCCACAATCATCTTAGGTTTTAACAACTTTATAGACGTCTATCATATCTCTCCTCAGCTGTCTCTTCTCCAGGTTAAAGAGCCCTAACCTTTTCAGCCTCTCTTCTTAGGGGTATCCTTACATGCCCTTTACCATTTTGGTGGCTCTTCTCTGTACCTTTTCTAATAACGCTATATCCTTTTTAAGATACGGTGACCAGTATTGCACAAAATATTCAAGGTGCAGTTGCACCATGGAACGATAGAGAGGCATTATAATATCCTTTGTTTTATTTTCCATCCCTTTCCTTATGATTCCTAGCATCCTATTTGCCTTCTTGGCTGCCACGGGGAGGAGGGGTTCAAAGTGTTATCCACGATTACAACTAAATCTTTTTCCTGGGTGGTTGTTCCTAAGGTGGAACCTTGCATCGTGTAACCATAGTTTAGGTTGTTTTTCCCTAGGTGCATAACTTTGCACTTGTCCACATTAAATTTCATCTGCCATTTAGATGCCTAGTCCTCCAGTTTATCAAGATCCTCTTGCAATTTTGCAAAATCCCCATGGGTTTTAACAACTTTAAATAGTTTTGTGTCATCTGCAAATTTGATAACCTCACTCGTTATTTGCTTTTCCAGGTCATTTATGAATATGTCAAAAAGCAGCGGACCCAGCACAGATCCCTGGGGTACACCACTAACCACCTTTCTCCATTGGGAAAATTGGCCATTTAGCCCTACCCTCTGCTTTCTATCTTTTAACCAGTTCCTGATCCACTATAGTACGCTGCCTACTATCCCATGACTCTTTAGTTTTGCCAAAAGTCTCTGATGAGAGACCTTGTCAAAGGCTTTCTGAAAGTCCAGATACACTATATCAATAAAACTCACCTTTGTCCACCTGTTTAGTCACACCTTCAAAAAAACATAACAAATTAGTAAGACAAGATCTTCCTTGTCTAAAGCCATGTTGGCTGTCTCCCATTAGGCCATGACTATCTACATACTGAGTAATTTTGTTCTTTATGATGGTTTCTACCATTTTTCCCGGTACTGACATCAGGCTCACTGGTCTGTAGTTTCTCGGATCACCCCTAGAACTCTTTTTAAAAATTGGCGTTACATTGGCGATCCTCCAATCTTCAGGTATTACAGATGATTTTAATGAAAGTTCACAGATTACTAATAGCAGGTCTGCAACCTCATATTTCAGTTCTTTCAACACCCTTGGATGTATACCATCCAGCCCAGGCAATTTGCTACTCTTCAGTTTATCTAATTGTTGTAATATATCTTCCCGATATATCGATATTTCCTTCAATTCTTCCGCACCTTTAAATACCACTTCAGTCATGGGTAACATACCTACATCTTCCTCAGTAAAGACCGAAGCAAAGAATTCACATTCTACAACTGGAGGACTATTAGACCTAAACAACCTAGACAAGGCTGTGTTAAAATGGAACAATACGATGTATAATAAAATTAGCCTCTGAACCATTAAATACCAAAACTAACAGATCCCATAAGAAAACATCCGAAAAATAGTACACTCCTGAACTAGCTACATTTAAAAAAGAACTCAGAAGGTTAGAATCTAAATGGAGAACAAAAAAACTTCTGATCTGCAAGAACTATACTTTGCAACTCTTAATAACTACAAGGTAGCTACAAATAGCGCCAAGAAAAAATACCATACAGCAATCCTATCTAAAACTATTAACCGCCCAAGGGAATTATTTGAAATTGTAAAGTCCTCATCTAAAGCCCCCCCCTGCCAACACTCACAAGATACCTATTAACCCCCAATCATTAGCAAACTATTTTGCCGGCAAACTTAAGCAGAATGTCCCATCGGTTCCTGACCCCTTTCCCAGAATAGTAAACAACATCAGTGAATGGAAATCTTTCCATCTGATTGATAAAAATCAATTACTCAATATAATTACAAAACTAAACACAACCACATCTCTCCTAGACCCTTGCCCGGTAACATGGATCAAGGAAACAAAACTAGAACTAACCCCGTACATCTTAGATATAGTAAATAAATCCTTACAACAGGTATACTACCTAATGAACTCAAAATATCAGCAATCTGCCCACTATTGAAAAACAAATCTTTAGATAACAAAGATCCATCCTCTTATAGACCTATCGCTAGTATTCCCTTCTTGACTAAAATCATCGAAAAGTTTATCCAACTCCAGCTTCAGGATTTTATAGATACCTCTCCTCCCCTTGATGAACATCAATATGGTTTTCACCCATCCCATGGTGTGGAAACTCTACTCTTTGTCCTTCTTGACTCCCTTATCAGGGGCATGGATAATATCAAACAAGCCTTCATGTTGGTATTCATTGACATATCCGCTGCATTTGACAGTGTAAACCATAACATAATCATCTCAAGACTTAGCCAATTAGGTATAAAGGAAGTAGCTCTCAAATGGTTTAATTTATATATAACTGACCGTTCACAATATGTACAAGTCGATTGAGTTTCATCCCGACCATTTCCACAGGAACAGGGAATTCCTCAAGGCTCCGCACTTTCTGCATTATTGTTTAACCTATACCTGCAACCGATATGCAACATTTTCAAAAAACATAATATAAACTACCACATTTATGCGGATGATATTATGTTGTTCTCTCCGATTAACATATCCGACCCCAACTATGACAGCCTATCAGCCTGCCTCTTGGAAGCTGAACGATGGCTCCGCTCAAAGAATATGCATATTAATTTTAAAAAGACTGAAGTACTATTTACTTCAAGAAACCCGAATTTCACACCTCCACCAGACATTAAGCTCCAAAACCTCTCCCTCCCAGTGAAGCAGGAGATAAAATATCTAGGGATTACCCTTGACAAGACTCTTAGGCGTATGTTTACTAAACCTTCTTAACGTGCGCGCCGCGTTAGTCTGCAGGATGCCATAAAAGGAGTGGGCGGTCCGGTCAAAAATAGCAAAACGGGATTAGCGCGCGCTGCGCTGCGTGCTCCTTTGCGCCGCGCACATTAGCGCACGAGGAACGCGCGCAGGAAGCATAAGCAGGCGCGCTGATGTGCAAACAAAGGAACAGGGCTGCAGTACAATGGTAAAGACACTGACAGATGGTGCAGGGGTCATGGGTTCAATCCCCCACTGTGCCCAATGAATAAGGCTAGCTGAGGCACTACCTGTTATGTGTAATATTGCATTATGAGGCATTTTAATTACTGCTGCTAGCAAACACACTCTCAAAGCGCTGTAACATAAGGTGCTGCATAAGGCACCCCATAAGTTACCCCAGAGGGCACATTTTAAAGTGCACTGTCCGCCACGGCACCCTACAATGTTGCTTAAAGGGTGGCCTATAGGGCGCCATATAGGGTGCCCTATGAGGCACAGCAAGGTCATAGCACTGTTTTTGATGGCAGCACTGTGCATTTAAACGCATGGAAATCTTAAGTAGGTGCGCTGACATGCACAGTGGAGCAGCAGTGTAGCACAATGGTTAAGGCACTGACTGATGATACAGGGGTCATGAGCTCGATCCCCAATGTGCCTAATATGTAAGGCTGGCTGAGGTATCAGCTTTGACATGTAAGTATTGTTTCCTGCGGCAATTTATTTGTATTTTATTAATTGCTGCCAGCAAACACACCCTCATGTGCCGTAACCTAAGGTGCCGCATAAGGCACCCTATAAGGCACTCCATAGGGCACATTATAAAGTGCACTATCTGCCACGGCACCCTATAATGTCCCCTATAGGGCACCCTATCAGTCGCTCCATAGGATACTGTATAGTGCACCTTATATGGACGGTAACCATAAGGTGCCCTATAGGGCGCCCTATAAGGCACCTTATGGGTTCAGTATGCTGAGGGTGTTTTTGCTGGCAGCACTAATGTACATTAAAAATAGATAATGCTTTGGACAGCCCTATCAAATAACCCCACTGTGGGTTTGAACCCATGACCGCTGGCTCCACTGGTAGTGAAATAACCAGTGGGCTACAGCTCTATAGCTGCTAGCAAACCCCTGGCTGGCTGCAGAAGGACTGCAAGTCTCCACACAAACAGTCTGCTGTGGTCACCAGGATAGGGTTAACCCAGCCATACCCATGATGCACTGCACATGCAAATCAGCAGTCTACAGATGATCACAAGATGGGGTATGCACCCCCACAGCACCTCGGCCTGGTAGGGGGAACTGACCGTGTGTGGTACTGGCACAGAGTAGCTACACACTGTCACATTGTGCAGGTACTGCACTCACCCTGAGGGTGAGGTTGGGCGCCCAGCACCAGGTCCACAGCAGAGATAGGCCATGCTGCAGGTCCCCAGCAGTGCTAATGTGTGAGATAGGTAGTTTCTGCAGACACACCTTGGATATATCTGCATGTCTCAGTTAGGTGTAACCCCTAGGGGGATTATGTATCACCACCCTCCTCCTCCTCCAGGGCTGAGGGTGGTAAACAGGGTCTCCCACCAACAGATCCACATTCTACCTCTCTGCAATGGTGGTAGTAGAGGGGACCATCATCCCCCGTCCTGCTGGGGAACAGACACCCTACAAGGCAGTCAATGCAGCTCTGTACACATCCATAACGCAATAGCAGACAGACATTAGGCCTGGATATGCTAAGCTGCACCCCACCACTATCTGATATTGTCCTGCAGCAAGCCTTCAGCCGCTGCACCCTGCAAGGAGCTCCATCAAGACACATACCAGCTGCAGACAGTCTGCTAGCTAGTCCATAGTGCATGTTTCTGGTGGAAATGCGTGCACCCAGAACTGGGATGTCAGCATACACAACAAGCAGATAAGTCAGTGACTGGGCCCCAAAAGGAAACCCATAAATATCACATGAAAAAAATATTATATAGCACTATGGGGGTGCCTAGCCATGCTGTGGTCACTGCGCAGTCAGGGTGAGAGTGATCTCCCGGCAGGACATGCTGTGGCCACCATGTCTGTGCAGGTGGTGGCCGGGCACTACAATGTCCCAGCCAGTGCCCTATGCCCTGTGCAGATGCATCCTGGCCAGGCCACCCTGTCCAGGCTATACCCATGGTACCTTGCTCCTCATTATGCACATTGGCAGGCCAATACTCGCAACAGTGCTGGCAGTGTGGGCTGTGGAGGGTGTTTGCAGCCACCACACACTGGATAGACAGACACACACTCCCACACCTATGCCAGTATTGTGCTACTATAGAGGAGTTTAGCAGCCCTGGCCACCATACCAGTCCTGGGCACAGTGCAGGCATGGATATGGTACGCAATACTGTTGGGGGTCACTCCCCAGGGTGGTAAACACTGTCAGAGACCAGACCTGAAGCACACTCCACAGACATCAGAAAGGTTGCTATGATGGAGCTCAATCAGCAAACTGTGCTTAACGTAGGAATTGCTATCTGCCAGTAATCATAGCAAACTTTTGATAGCTGTGTACCATATTCCCAGGTGTAGGGTGGCATTGCTAAGGTATGCAAGTGCTAGTATTGGGAGATGCACGCAGGGCCCAATGTCCTGCCTCTCCAGGAGGCATTGGCTAATGGAGCCTGTGGATGTGGGTGTGTCTGCCCCTGTTGGCTGCTGCTTTACGGCAGAGGTTGCCAACTCCAGTCCTGGTGTGCCAAACACTGTTCGGGTTTTCATGCTGTCCCTCATGAATATGCATGAGATACATCTGCATACCATGGGGGTGGTGCATAGATATGCAGCACAGGCATCTTTATTAGAGGCAGCATGGAACCTGAATGGTGTTTGGCCCTCCAGGACTGCATTTGGGAGACTCTGCTCTAGGTAATGCGCCTGTTTATGGTGTCTTTGCTCTGTAGGGTAAAATGTAGGTGTTTTGGGCATGTTTACGTCATCTGCAATAAACGTTCTGTCTGTATTAGCACGTTGAAGTAGTGGGTAAAATATGGGGACTGGGTTGGCAGGCACCATAGCTGGGACTTGAACCTGTGACTTTATGCCTCCAAACACACTGGTTGTGTGCACTGCACCACCGTGTTGCCACAGAGACAGTGCATTCCCTGGTGATACCATGACTGTTTGTCCGGCAGGGCCTGTCTGTTGCAGTGCATGGCACCCACCTACACAGGGCTAGGCCATGGTCTGCTCTGGGCAGCTGCCACTGCCCCCTCCACCACCAGTACCCCTCCGCCACCATGCTGACATGGCCTTATATTGGAGACAGCATAAAATCTGAATGATTTGTGGCCCTCCAGGACTGCATTTGGGGGACTCTGCTCTAGGTAATGCGCATGTTTCTGGTGTCTGTGCTTGGTGGGGTAAAATATAGGCGTTTGACCCATGCGTATGTTCTCTGCAATAAAGGTTTGTCCTTACTATCACGGTTTAGTAGCGGGTAAAATATGGGGACTGGATTGGCAGTAGCCCCAGCTGGGACTTGAATTTGTGACCTTCTGCTCCTGAACACACTGGCTGTGTTCACCGCACCACACTGTGCTCGCAGAGACAGTGCAGTCCCTGGAGATACCATGGTTGTTTGTCAGACAGATCCTGTTTGTTGCAGTGCATGGCACCCACCTATACAGGGCTAGGCCATGGTCTGCTCTGGGCAGCTGCCACTGCCCCCTCCACCACCAGTACCCCTCTGCCACCATGCTGACATGCCCTTCTGCTGGTGGTGCTGGTGGTGTTCAGTCTCAAGCCATCCAGTGTTCAGGTAGGCGGCTGCCTATGGTGCATGTTCTGGGGTAGGGGTGCCTGCATAGGCATCCATGCTTCCCCCCAACACCGCCTGCCAATGTTCTGTGCCCTTGGTGGTACCTGCTGGGTACTATCCCCTGTGACACTGTGATAAACACTCTCGTGCCCATGTTGGGCCCTCATCAGTTGCTGTCTGGCTGCTGTTCAGTTTCAGCATTCCTAAGTGCCACCTAGGCATCTGCCTAGTCCGCACTGTGCCCCAGCTGCACCACAGCATGTGCCGCCTGCAGCCCTCTGTATCCCCTTTCCCAGCATCTGTCCAGTTGCCCATTCCGACATGCCCGCCCTGCTGTTGTGGAACATGTGCATGCCATAGGTAACCTGTCCAATGGAGAGGGAAACCCTGATCAGTGCTATTTCACTGTGGGATCATTCACCTTGTATGGGGACAGAGCGTAGACCCTTCCAAAATTCATATTTATTTTTTGGGGCTTTCTTGGGAGTGTTTTTTGATGTTTCCCATTACTATCACTATTGCCCAGCTTGATTATGATTTTTTTTTAATTTGTTGGGGTCATTTTCAATGTTTATTTGCACTTTTGTTCCGTGCACATGTATCACACTTATCACTTTTTTGTAGGTTTCCCTGGTTTTGCTGTACATTGCTGACAGAAATGGTTTCTTTTCCCTTTAAATCAGCTCTAACGCGAGGTTTTCACTTCCGTTATTTTTGGCCTCGAATTTCACATCGTTAGTGTGTGGGGAGCCTCTCCCCTCCCACTCTCCACCCATTGACCCCTTCTCTCCGCCCCTGGGGAGCCTTCCTCCGCCCTCTGGGAGCCTTTCCACGCCTTCAGCGTTCGTTTGCGCCGCTGCGCACGTGAGCGCGCACTAAAGTGCATTTTTGCCCCGTAAAGCATCATTAGCACGCGCTAAGGTACCTTAGCGCGTGCTAATTGCACAGCGCGCACGTTAAGAAGGTTTAGTAAACATACCCCTTAGTTTCACCACTCACATTAAGAAAATAGCCAGAACAATCTTCTTCAAGCTTAGGACCATCCAACAACTTAGACCACTCATTGAAAAGGACGATTTCAGAACCATCACTCAAATGCTAATAACACCCCATCTTGACTATTGCAACGGTATTTTCATAAGCATAACAAAGAAGAATCAAAACATTCTACAAATGGCTCAGAATGTTGCTGCAAGAATAATATCCAGGGCCAAGCTATCTGACCACATCTCCCCTATTTTATACTCTCTACATTGGCTTCCCGTTGCCAGCAGGATCCAATATAAAATCATATTGACTACCTTTAAGCTAGTTAATAAAATTGCTCCTTCATATCTATCTACATTGATTCATGACCCTCTCGAAAAAGAGTAAGGAGAAGAAGAAACCCCAATACCATCCATGTACCAGATTCAATAAGAAAGACAAAACTAATAACTAGCAACAGAGCTTTCTCATATGTAGCACCTATACAATGGAATAACCTGCCTGACCAGCTAAGGGAAATAAAAGATCTACAGATGTACCGAAAGGAACTAAAAACATACCTTTTCACTCAGCATTACTACAATTACTCGGATCTGACCCCCCACCCCCCATAACACAATCTGTCAATACTGCCCAACTACTCAACTAAAATTAATCATGACTAAAGCTGATCCTTAGATTTATATTACAGGTTGTAAATACAATTTGCAGATAGTTAAAATGTTTATAATGTTTATACTGTTTCTTTGTATATAGTTACAAATTTACAATAATGTTCTATGTAATAAATTATCACTGTTCTATGTAAACAGCCCCTGATCTTGGGAAGTAGCAGTATATAAAAGTTTTCAAATAAATAAAATAAAAGAATTCATTCAGTCTCTCCACTATCGCCTTGTCACCTCTTAGTGCCCCTTTAACCCCTTTATCATCTAATGGACCAACTGACTCTCTCACAGGTTTTTTGCTACGAATGTACATGCAAAACTCTTTATTTCGCGTTTTTGCTTCCGCAGCAAGCTTCTTCTCAAATTCTCCCTTTGCCTGCCTTATCAATGCCTTGCATTTGACTTGCCAGTGCTTGTGCAGTTTCAAGGTTTCATCGTTTGGCTCTTTTTTCCATTTCCTGAAAGATGCTTTTTTGGCAACAACAGACTCTCTGACCTCACCTTTAAACCATGCTGGCAGTTTTTTGGACTTCCTTCCACTTTTCTTAAAGCATGGAATACAGCTGGTCTGGGCTTCCAAGATAGTAGTTTTCAACAACACCCAAGCTTGATGTAAGTCTAAAGTCTTTAACCTTTGCAACTGCTCCTTTTAGTTTTTTCTTAACTATTTTCCTCATTTTATCATAGTCTCCCTTTCGAAAGTTAAAAGGTAGTACTGCGGATTTCCTTACTATCCCTCCTCCACTAATTAAATCAAATGTGATCATGCTATGATCACTATTGCCAAGTGGCCCCAACACCCTTATCTCTTGCACTAGATCTGGTGTTCCACTAAAGACTAGGTCTAATATGGCTTCCCCTCTGTTCGGTTCATGAACCAGCTGCTCCAAGAAGCAGTCATTTATTTCATCCAGGAACCTTATCTCCCTAGCATGTCCTGCTGTGACACTGACCCAGTCGATACCGGGGTAATTTAAATCACCCATTATTATTACTGCGCTGTAACTTTTGTTAGCTTCCTTGATTTCTTTGAGCATTTCATCATCCATTTGTTCATTCTGGCCAGGCGGTTGATAGTACACCCCAAATGCCATCGCCTTCCCCTTTTTACATGGAATTTCAATTCATAGAGATTCTACAGCAAATTTTGTTTCCTGCAAAACTTTAATCCTTTCTGACTCAATGCCCTCTCTAACATAGAGCGCAACCCCTCCACCAATTTGATCAGCTCTATCATTACGATATATTTTGTTCCCAGGTATCACAGTGTCCCACTAGTTGTCCTCCTTCCACCATGTCTCTGAGATTGCAATCATATCTAACCTCTCATTTAGTGCTATATATTCTAACTCTCCCATCTTATTTTTTAGACTTCTAGCGTTTGCATAGAAGCATTTTAGAGACTATGGGGTATGTTTACTAAACTGCGTTAGTGCAATTCGCGTTAGGAGCCGCGGTAGTGACAGAAACCCCAAATAAGGACATGGGCGGTACATCGTTACCACTAACGCGCGTTCCAAAAACTAACGAGCGTTACAGGGCGCTTTGGCGCATTACTGCACGTTAATCGTAAGAAGGCGTACAGACACAAAGCACAGAAACAGAGCTGTAGCACAATGGTTACTGTACTGACCGCTGTTACAGGCAGCATGGGTTCGAGTCCCCAGTGTGCCTAACACAGAAGGCTGGCCCAGGCATCACCCTGTACATTACATAGGGAATGAAGAGGCATGTTTTTCTTTACATGGAGTAGTGGTGTCAGAAACACACTCTCGGAGTGTGCCTAGCCACGTGCGTTGGTGCGTGCGTACAATCGTGCGTGGGTACGTGTGTTTTTACCAGCGTGGGCACCTTATATTACAGACTCTTTAGGGTGTCCTGCACCTATGCATTATGCTAACAGATGTACGTGTGATGGCCTATGGTTTATCAGAGCCTGTGAGCAGGTGCTGGATTTTCCCAGGGTTGGATTGTGCCAGTCACACCCATGATGCACTGCACATGCAAATCAGCTGTCCACAGATACACACCATGGGGAATGCACCCCCACAGCACCTCAGCCTGGTAGGGGGAAGTGACCATGTGCACCCCCACAGCACCTCGGCCGTGTAGGGGGTACTGACCATGTGTTGTACTGGCACAGAGTAGCTACACACCGTCACATTGTGCGGGTACTGTGCTCACCCTGAGGGTGCAGTGAGGCGCCCAGCACCAGGTCCACAGCACCATCCATGGCTGAAAGAGGCCATGGCACAGGTCCAAAGCAGTGTTAATGTGTGATATAGGTAGTTTCTGCAGAAACACCTTGGATATCTCTGTCTGTTTCAGTCAGGTGTAGCCCCCCATGGACCCCCAGCTGGCCCATGCACCACCACCCCCCTCCCCCAGGGCAGCAAGCTGCACCCCACCACCATCTGATATGCTCCTGCTGCAAAGCCATCAGCCACTGCACCCTGCAAGCCACTCCATCAAGACACATACCAGCTGCAAACAGCCTGCTAGTTAGTCCATAGAGCATGTGCCCAGTGGAGCTACATGCACCCAGAACTGAGATGCAAGCAGATAAATCAGTGACCTGGGCCCCAAAAGGAAACCCATACCTATCACATGAGAGAAATACTATATAGCACTATGGGGGTGCCTAGCCATGCTGTGGTCACTGCACAGTCAGGGTGAGAGTGATCTCTCAGCAGGACATACTGAGGTCACCCTGTCTGTGTAGGTGGTGGCCGGGCACTAAAATGTCCCAGTCAGTGCCCTATGCCCTGTGCAGCTGCACCCTGGCCAGGCCACCCTGTCTGGCCTATACCCATGGTACCTTGCTCCTCATTATGCACATTGGCAGCCCAATACTGGCAACACTGCTGGCAGTGTGGGCTGTGGAAGGTGTTTGCAGCCACCACACACTGGATAGACAGACAGCCACCCCCACACCTATGCCAGCATTGTGCTACTATAGAGGTGTTCAGCAGCCATACCCACCACACCAGTCCTGGGCACAGTACAGGCATGGATATGGTACGCAATACTGTTGGGGGTCACTCCCCAGGGTGGTAAACACTATCAGAGACCAGGCCTGCAGCACACACCACAGACATCAGAATGATTGTTATGGTGGGGCTCAATGAGCAAAATGTGCTTAACGTAGGAATTGATATCTGCCAGTTATCATAGGAAACATTTGATAGCTGTGTACCATATACCCAGGTGTAGGGTGGCATTGCTAAGGTATGCAACTGCTAGTATTGGGAGATACAGGCAGGGCCCAATGTCCTGCCTCTCCAGGAGGCATTGGCCAATGGGGCCTGTGGGTGTGTGTGGGTGTGTCTGCCCCTGTTGGCTGCTGCTTTACGGCAGAGTTTCCCAACTCCAGTCCTGGTGTTCCAAACACTGTTCGTGTTTTCTTGCTGTCCCTCATAAATATGCATGAGCTACATCTGCATACCATGGGGGTGGTGCATAGATATGCAGCACAGGCTTCTTTATTAGAGGCAGCATAGAACCTGAATGGTGTGGGGCCCTCCAGGACTGCATTTGCGGGACTCTGCTCTAGGTAATGCGCCTGTTTATGGTGTCTGTGTTTGGTGTGGTAAAATATAGGCGTATTAACCATGTGTATGTTCTCTGCAATAAAGGAGTGTCTTTACTATCACTGTTTAGTGGTGGGTAAAACTATGGGGACTGGGTTGGCAGGAGCCCCAGCTGGGATTTGAACCTGTGACCCTCTGGTCTTACAGGCACTGGCTGTGTCCGTTGCACCACACTGTGGCCATAGAGACAGTGCAATCCCTGGAGATAGGAAAACTGGCCTGACGAGTCAGAAACCCTGCTCTGCACAATTGTACTGTGGGCTCATTTACCTTGTATGGAGACAAAAGTGCACATAAACCTCAAAAAAGACCTCGAAAAAAGGGGCAAACGCCCATAACCAAGCTGGGCAACAATGATATCATTGGGCAACATTAAAAAACACCCCCAGGAAAGCTCCAATAAAATGAAATGATTTTTGAAAGGGTCTACGGAGCGTAGATCTTTCCAAACATTATTTCTTTTTTTTGGAGCTTTCCTGGGAGTGTTTTTTATTATTGCCCATTGCTATCACTGTTGCCCAGCTGAATTATAATTTTTACACTGTTTCTTGTGGTCATTTTAAAGTTTTATTTGACATTTTGTTCTGTGCACATGTATCATACTGCTCACGTTCTGTAGGTTTCCCCGGTTTTGCTGTACATTGCTGACGGAAATGGTTTCTCTTCCCTTTAATATGCCTTTAACGACAGGTTTTCATTTGCGTTGGAATAGAGCTCTGAAATTCAGCGCGTTAGTGTGAGGGGGCCTCTCCCCGCCCACTCTCCGCCCATTGACCCCTTCTCTCCGCCCACTCTCCACCTTCTGCGGTGTTTTAACGCGCCGCGGGGGTTTACGATCGTTAACTGCGGTTAACGCGCATAACGTACACTTAACGATCGTTCGCATGTCAGAACGCGTGTTATGCCGTGCGAACGATCGTTAAGTGTACGTTACGCGCGTTATTCACGATTACCGCAGTTTAGTAAACATACCCCTATATGTTAGTCATATTAATCTGGCTATTGGTAGGCATGGGTAATTTGGGATCTTTAAGCTCCGTCTGCTCCATACTCGAGGGCATTTAGGCTACTTTACTCTTTTTTGGAAGCTCTCTGCTTTTAGTAGTATCCTTCAAGGATACCTTTTTCCCCTATTATCTAGTTTAAAAGCTGCTCTATCTCCTTTTTAAAGGTTAATGCCAGCAGCCTGGTTCATTCCCGGTTAAGGTGAAGCCCATCCCTTCGGAAGAGGCCCTCCTTTCCCCAGAATGTTCCTCAGTTCCTAACAAATCCAAAACCCTCATTCTTGCACCATCGTCTCATCCACATATTGAGACGCCGGAGCTCTGCCTGCCTTTTGGGTCCTGCACGTGGAACGGGAAGCATTTCGGAGAACGCTATCCTGGAAGTTCTGGAATTAAACTTCCTACCTAAAAGCCTAAATTTAGCCTCCAGAACCTCCCTACCACATTTTCCTATGTCATTGGTACTGACATGTACCAAGACAGCATACTCCTCCCTAGCATTATCTAAGACCTTATCTAGGTGGTGCGTGAGGTCTGCTATCTTCGCACCAGGCAGGCATGTTACCAGGCAATCCTCACGCCCACCAGCCACCCAGCTATCCACATGCCTAATGATCGAATCACCAACTATAACGGCTGTCCTAACCCTTCCCTCATGGGCACATGGTCCTGGAGAAACTTCCTCAATATGAGAGGGTTTTACATCACCTGGAGGACAGGTCCTAGTTACAGGATCACTTCCTGCCACACCAGGGTGATGCTCTCCTGTCACGTGACCTCTCTCCTCCATGGCAACAGGGTTGCTGCCAGACTGGAGGTGGGACTTCAGGACTATATCCCTGTAGGTCTTGTCTATGTACCTCTCTGTCTTTCTTATGTCTTCCAAGTCTGCTACTCTAGCCTCTAGAGAACGGACTCATTCCCTGAGAGCAAAGAGCTCCTTGCACCTAGTGCACATGTAAGACCTCTCACCAACTGGGAGAAAATCATACGTGTGACACTCAATGCAAAAGACTGGAAAGCCCCCATCTTGCTTCTGGACTGCTCTCTGCATCTTAGTTTTAAGCTTGTGTTTAGATCACAGAGCTCTGGTTGAGCTATTTATGCCTGTGCTGCTGAGGTAAGCTGTGACCAACTTCCTGGGTAATTGACAGTCCTTGCTTGGATAGAAGGAGTCTTTCAAAATGCCCTTTTGACCTGCCACCTGGTGTTAACACCTATTGAAAAAGTTTCACAGGTCTCTTGCCCCCTAGGTAGATGGCCTCTTTGTAAAGGTCTCTAGAAAACTTTGTTTGTTGCTCAAAGAGTACTGACCCTGTTTTGCCTTTTATGCTAAGTTATAGTCTGATTTGATTTAAATTACAGCTCTGCTGCTGCTGCTAGGCTCTGACTTATTATGAAATTTAAAGTACAAGCTCTCTGCTGGGTTCTAAATTTAACCAGAAAGCTCTCTTCTGTGTTTTAAATTTAAACTAAAAGTATTTTGCTGATACTAGGCCCCGAGTGACTATTAAATTTAAACTACAAGCTTTCCACTGGGTATGAAATGTAACCAGAAAGTTCTCTTCTGTGCTTTAAATGTAAACTTAAACTGCTGCTTCTAGGCCCTGAATGATTTAACAAAAAACACTGGGTTCACAGATTAATTAGCTTTAATACAAAGAAGTCCTTTCAAAACATTCCCAGAAGTATATACTCACAATTGCAGATCTCTCTCCAGAAGTAGCAGTCCCTCTTTCTAGTCCTTCAAGACTGGTTGAGCTATTTATGCCTGTGCTGCTGAGGTAATCTGTGACCAATACACAATTTGCCCTCTGGCTAGCCTGTGTCATTTTTAATATCAGCATCAGCTGAGCAGGAATGATGAGCCTTGTTCTTGAATAAAGGACCCACACCTCTTCAGATATTGGGTAAAGCATCAGAAAGTGTTCAAGGGAGAGGGAACCTGGGAGGGAGGGGGCCTTTTACCTGGTGGAAGGAATGAATAGAGTGGAAGGTAGAAGGGGAACAATATGAATATAAGCCTCACTTTTAGTTCAGTTTGAGAAATTCATTAAAACATGCAACATGAAAACATATCCAGCTTCCTGGCCATTCCCCCCCCCCCCCAACCCATGTAGATATTCATGCATATTGTCGTAGGTCACCCGTCCAGGCGGTAGCCTGGGGGCAGGTGAACTCGCCTGTCTTGCTCCCTACAATTACTCGTTCAAGATGGCCGCCAAGGAAGGCTGCTGGGTAATGTAGTTCATGAAGCAAGGAGTGTGACCACCCGGTAAATAGGCAAAACAGAGAATTTTATTTTGGGGTTTCCCTTCTTCATTGAATTCAAAATGAACCTCAACATAAACTGGATAATTCTCCAATAAGGCAAAACCAAAAATGTGAAACAAGTTGAACAGAAAAATACAGGACTTCCTTTTAAAACCTTAATATTTCACTTCCTGTGAGGAACAGGCTTCTGAAGCTTAATCTGTGCTCCAGATTAGCTTCATTGTCAATTACTTTCAAAACAGGTTCCTCTCTTCAAGCCATGCACAGCACAAGTCTTTAAATGGCTTTCATGATACAGTCTTTTAGCTAGGCAAATACTCAGCAATTATTCATGCTCTTAGCCAGACATAGAGAACATTGCATATCTTCAACATCTGAACCGTTAGGTTCCTCCAGCAGGTCTATATCCATTTCATCTCCTGAATCACAGCGTCTATCCTGAACATCAGCTGTCTGGTTATTCTCCTGCCTTATTAGCTCCTGCAAACGTAACAACAGCTGTTCCCTATGGTATCCAGCCACATGCTTTTGCAATGGAGTTTCTCTCTCTTTTAAGAATTTAGCAAGCTCGGTTAGAGTGGAGGTTTGGCAGTCACTGGCATAAGCTCTGGGTTTATTAAAGCTTTGCTTTCCAGAATTCAGGGGCATACAGCATTTAGCACTGTCTCTTAACTCTTGAACAATGCCTTCAGTATGGCTTTGGTTAGGAAATAAAGAAAAGACATTCTCATTACCTTCAGTGTTTAAATGCTGTCTTGGACTATTTCCCCTTCTGGAAACACTTCTCTGACTTGGCAATTGTGTCCTGCACTGGGTTCCAGACATCCTCTGTTTCTCCTTTACTCTTGCTTGTGAGTTTTCCCAACCCAGCAAGTCTCTGCTTCCAGCCTTGTCCCCTTTAGAATCAGCTCCTCTTACTTGAACTGTTCCTGGAACTTGACGGACTCCAAACACTGCCTGCTCGTCTTGCTGCTGCTGTGTTCCTCTCTGCTGTGCTTTTTCCTCTTCCTGTTGCACGTCTTCTCTTTCCTCCTTCCCTTCCATTTGTTCTAAAGCTGAACCACTTTTTAACTGCTGGTTTCCAGGCACCATGCCTTTCTTCCTGCCCACGTGCAGCTCATCAGTGCACAACCTAGCCCTGACATCACTAGGTGGGCGGAGCTTAGCACTCGGAATACTCTGCCTTGGAGGCTTGTGGTTTCTATGGGAACTGCCTTTCTCTCCAGATTTAAAGGAACAGGGCTCCTCTCCCTGCATTCCATTTCCTCTGCACAACTCTCCTCACCACAATATACACGATTATATCTTCATCTTACTTCTTCCTAATCTAGCTGTCACTTCTTATACACATCTTATGCCTGAAGGTGAGAGAAGCCGAGCTGTCAGCTTCTATTGATAATGATGAATTAGCTAAAAGATGTCAGAGGAAGCCATTTCCATATAAAAACGTTATTGTTGAGTCTTTTGAACTTTTGATATCTACATTTTTGCTGAATTGTAGCCTAAGGCACTTTGTAGCAAATGCTGTTTATATATGTGATTTTTGTACAAGATGCAATGAATCCCCAGAATGGCAAATCTTACGTTCTTATAGTTCTCTGGGAAATATGCACTTTCGGATTACTTATCCATGGTTTAATTCCCTTTCATATGGCTTTCAGTAGAGCTGAAATTACATTATGCTTGTTGTTATTGTTCTACCTTGTGATAGAAATCTAATACAATTCTAAAGAAAGTCTTAAGCAACCGCACATTACCTATGATCATCCATTTTTGTTTTCTTTCCATTTGGTGTAAGACAGAATCATTACCTAATTTTCAAACAAAGTCATTTTTTGCTGAAAAATAACTATATCCAGATTCACTCTTTGGAAGGAGACGTTTGCACGTGTTTCACTTACAAACTGTTAAGGGAGTCAAGCACTAATGGATAATATGCACGATGACATTAGAACATGCTATCTGCTGTGTGCCCTTAAGAAAAAAACAAGCCTTGCGGCACATATCATACTGATTGTAAATGAATGAGCCCCGTAATCTTTTATTTATTGTTTTGAGTCTATGATTGATTGCCTTATTGCTTGAGGCTTGCTAGGTACTCAGAAATTTCAGGCTTGGGCTCATTGCCTCCCCTTCCCTCCAAAAATCAGGATCTCTTTGCCTCTCTCTCCCTCCGTGCTGTATCTAGGATATCTGGTGGAAATGGCATAGTTTCTTTGATAAACTTTGTTATGTTTTGGGTGATTCACGTCTTTGAATAGTTACTGACAATGGCTTGCCAAGTTTTCTTTCTGTATGACAACTTAGATTATAAGCCTTCTAGGGACGGGGAAATACTTTACCCAAATGTAGCTCACCTTGATCTGTTATTGGAAAGGTGTGATCCACATACAAAGAAGGGGATATTCAGCAGTGGTGGCTAATGCGGTTTCAGCGGCTAGCCGTTGCCACTGAAACTTAAGCCCAGGTATTCAATGCTGGGGGTCATATCCAGCCCTTGGCATTGAATATCCGGGTTTTCCGGCTTGCCAGGAAATTACCCAGGCAACGGTGATATTCAGCTGCTGCCCAATTTGCTTCTATGGTGAAGGTTAGGCCAGTCTTTGCTGTGCCTCACCTTCGCTGCTTTGCCATAGCCAACAGCAGCTTGATATCACCGCTGCCCAGCTATGGCCGGGTACCACCCCCTAAATGCCCCAGGGCTAACTAGCTAGCATCGGGACATGCAGTGTCAGCACCCGGGGATCTTCAATGACACTAACAGATAAGGGGATTATCACTGTTAATAGGTCTGCTAATCATGTTAATCCCTTTGAATATCGGGCCCAAAATCAATACCTTGCAAAAAAATATTTAAAAAATTAAAAAGTGATAAATAGTCATTTTGAATATTTAATACTGGCTAAATCATCTTCTTTACCAATCTTTGCACAAAGAAACTATCTCCAGTGTTGATGTTTCTGCTTTATTTTAATAGTCCTTAACCATGATGTATGTAGACTATGCTTCACTGATAGAAATGCCAGCAGTGCAGCTTACAATTACTTGAAAGCCTGTAGAAATGTTTTCGTATTGCTAGGGTCAGAATTCAATTATGCTTTTGTTGTTATGTGACTGTCACCAGATTAAGTGTTGTGTGGGAAGGAGGACTTGTTGCTTTAGGGGCAGAATACAAGTACAACAGCAGCAGCAACAGCTGCAGAATCAGAGACTAACAACAGCCTATTATAAGGATCCCTGCCCACTGGTTGGGAGACTTTTGATGCTTGTACTTTAAGTATTTCTTTCACTATGATACTTTATTTGGTGACTTCTGATCTTTGGCAGACAGGGCACGGTTTGTTAGTGGCCAGCTTCTAGCTTGGATCTTTGCAAAAACCCAGATAAATATAAACCATGTCCCATATTCTCAGTGATTGCCCATATATTAAGTGCCAAATGACAAGAACTGGATACAAGCTGAATGAATCTCCTAAAGTAGGGAATATCCAAGTCAGGAAAACAGATTTACTCATGCTGGTATTATGACCATAAGACAGTTAATAATATCAAAACACAAAACAGATTCCAGATGTACATTACCTAACCAACAATATTTCACCAAGCTTTGCCGCACAATTCTTGCTGTTATACCATTCGATTAGTTATTGTAGTAGAAAGAGAATTGCATGTTTTTAGGTGGGTTTCTTACTCAGCTGGGGAGGCTCCAGCTGACTGAGAAAAGTTGTCTGTCCATGCACATAGGTTTCTTTATGTTTGTGCAAAGGTTCCTATGGATTGGGATTAAGGAAGGAAGACCGTCAGACAGAATCTTCTCTGGCAACGGCTTCCAGCAATGAATGAAGAAGCCACAATTGCAGCAAAGATCAGTGCAGTCTACCCACAGGGACCCCATCTTCCATTGGCAAAAGGAGAAAGAATTTGGTGCAGCGCTGGGCCTACCTGCATGCCAGGAAAAAGTTAGATATGGCGGGAAGGAGATGCAGAGACGGCAGGAGACATTTAAAGGAGCAGTGGGTTACAACAAGAGGCTCTGTCATGGAATGGTCTAATTGATGGGTAGGGGATGAGGTGTAGAGGAGTAAGAACTTGTAAAATGTTCTGACTGTTTTGTATATTGTCTGCCTACTCCTGGTGTTGTGTAAGAGTGCCCACATGCTGGGAGTGTTTTTGTATTTTATAAATAAATACAAATTTGGGGAAAACAAGAGCAGTGGGCTTGGAAAAGAATAGAGGGGATGGAGGGCAAGGGGTGAACGTGCAAAGTGAGAAGGAAAAGAGGAAGTCTGGAAAAGGGAGCAACCCTCAACTCTCTCCTCAAGGTACTTCTGCCTCTCACCCCTCCTTTCCTTTCTGCACAAAATCCATAAGATTACACTTCAGTTCCCCACAAGATCAGATCCTTCCCCTCTTCCCTCTTCTCCCTCTTCACTCCCAACTCTTCCCCTCAACCTCTGCTACTCTCTCTTCCTTTTGTAATATCTCTGAGAAGGAAATTTCACATCTTCTTTCCTCCTCCAAACTCACTACCCGCTCCTCTGATCCTATTCCCACATGTCTTCTAAACTTCATTTCCTTCTCTGTCATCCCTTCCTTCTCTCACATTCTCAACCTTTCACTCTCCACTGTAACTGTTCCTACAGCTTTAAAGCATGCTGTGGTCACGCCTCTTCTCAAAAAACTCTCACTTGACCACAACTGTCCTTCTAAGTGGAGGCGTGGCCTAGTAGTTCAGGCAAGGTACTTCAGGCTGGAAAGTCAGGGGTTCAAATCCCCCTAGAGGACAGCAACCTTGGGCCGGAAGGACTGGGGTTTCTAGTCCCACAGGTGCTCCTTGTGGTCTTGGGCAAGCCACTTAACCCTCCATAGCCCATGTTCCCTGTAAAAAAATAGTTATCTCCAAGTTATAATGCCCTGTTCAATGTAATTTCAGTTTGTTCAATGTAAACCACACTGATGCAGAATAGCACAGTATATAAGAGAATATAAATAAATAATTATCAACCCATCTCTCTCCTCCCCTTCTTTTCTAAACTACTTGAATGTGCATTTCATCACCATTGCCTTGACTTTCTCTCCTCGCATGCCTTTCTGGATCCATTGCAATCTGGCTTTTGTCCTTTTCATTCTACTGAAACAGCTCTTACCAGTCTCCAGCAACCTGTTCCTGGCTAAATCCACAGACCTTTACTCGACCCTCATCCTTCTTGACCTTTCTGCTGCTTTTGATACTGTTGACCACGTTCTTCTCCTCAACACCTTGTCCTCACTTGGTTTTAAGGGCTCTGTGCTATCCTGGTTCTCTTCTTCTCTCCCATCATAGAAACAGAGAAACATAGAAACATTACAGCAGAAAAAGACCACATGGCCTATCTAGTCTGCCCTTCCATATCAACCACTATAACAGTGCCCTTTTTTCCTTTAGAGATCCTGTTTGTCCCATGCCTTTTTTGAATTTAGATACTGTCCTCATCTCTACAACCTGCACTGGGAGAATAGTCCATGCATCTACCACTCTTTCTGTAAAACATATTTCCGCATATTACTCCTGAGTCTATCCCCTTTCACCCTCATCTTATGTCCCCTCATAACAGAGCTTGCTTTCAATCAAAAGAGGCTCTCCTCCTGTACATTTATGCTATGGAGGTATTTAAATGTCTCAAACATATCACCTCTATCCTGCCTTTCCTCTAAAGTATACATATTAAGATCCTTAAGTCTGTCCTCATATGCTTTATAATGAAGACCACTAACCATTTTAGTAGCCACCTTCTGCACTGACTCCAACCTGTTTATATCCTTTTGAAGGTGTGGTCTCCGGAATTGCACACAATACTCCAGTGTTTGTTCTGGTGGATCTCCTCTATTGCTATCCCTCTCTCAGGTGGTGTACCCCAGGGATCTGTCCTCAACCCACTCCTTTTCTCTTTCTATACCCCCTTGGTGCACTCATCTCCTCCGATGGTTTTCAGTACCATCTTTATGCTAATGACTCTTGGATCTACCTCTCTACCCTTGATATCTCTCTGGCAATTCAGGCCGGGATCTCCGCTTACCTATCTGACATTGCTACCTGGATGTCTCTCAGCCACTTGAAATTAAACATAGGCAAAACTGAGCTTCTTGTTTTTTCCCCCTAAATCCACCTCTCATTTTCCTCTTTCCTCAATCTCTTAGGATAACACTATATTACTCCCTGTTTCCTTGACTCACAACCTTGCGGTTATCTTTGATGCCTACCTCTCCTTCAACTGATAACTAAAACCTGATTTTTCTTTCTCTACAACATCAGCAAAATTTGCCCCTTCCTTTCTGAATACACTACTAAGACACTTATTCACTCTTCAGTCACCTCCCGTCTAGACTATTGCAACCTCCTCCTTGCTAGTCCCCCTCTAAATCATCTCTCTCCCCCCTTCAATCTGTTCAAAATTCAGCTGCGTGGCTTATCGTCCGCCAGCCCCGATATACTCATATAACCCCTCTTCTCAAGTCGCTCCCTATCTGTTTCTGTATCCAGTTCAAATTTCTACTGACCTATAAATGCACTCATTCTGTTGCTCCTCGCTACCTTTCCTCTCACCTCTCCCTACACCCCTCCTCATGAACTCCGCTCTTCTGGCAGATTGCTTCTGTCTGTGCCCTTTTCTTCCACTGCCAACTTCAGACTTTGTTCCTTTCACCTTGCTGCTCCTTATGCCTGCAAAAAACTACTGAATTCTGTATGTCAGGCTTCATCTCAGACCGTTTTCAAATCCATGCTAAAACTCACCTCTTTGATGCTGCTTTTGGATCCTGTTCTGCTTAGTCTCCATTCTGTCTCCTTACCATTCCCTGGATGTATCCTTATCCTCATCTGCTGTGTTGTCCGTCTTGACTAAATTGTAAGCTGTTATGAGTAGGGACCGTCTTTTACTTGTGCCTACACAGCACTGCATACGCCTTGTAGTGCTATATAAATGACAAGTAGTAATAGTAGTAGTAATAGGGGCGGTAGCAGGAGAGGTGCTAGAGGGGAGGAGGAAAGAGTGCAATGGGTTAGAAGTTGAGGAGATGATTGTATGGATGTTAAGGCCAGAATGTGTATATGCCAAAACGGTGCACACTCCCTTCCGCTTGGCAGAACACGCATACACATAGAGCACCACATGCCCGCAACAAACACACATAGACACCCCTGCACCACACACATAGACACACACATAGATATACACTATCTCAAGACAGGCCCAAAAATATAGATATCACTAGTTATAAAGATGCCTCGTACACTTATACAGCCACTCAGCCATAATGAGACACAGACATTTATCAGTTTGCAAATGAAGAATAGGGAAACGAGCCATTTTGTTACACTATAAATGTGTACTTTTCAAATTGTTTAATTTGGCAGTTTTAGGAAAATAAAAGAAATTTTAAAATCATGAAGCAACCAGGGGTGGTGAAGGGGAAGCCCAAACTGTAGTTATCAGACTAAGAGTGTACATGGGAGTCTATATGCTAACCATCATTTAGATCTGGCATGGTAATGCAAGTTACCTGCTAGTTTTAATGACCAGTATACCAAACATTGCTCTTGCAGAATGACTATGAAGGATCTAGACAAGATTCTCAAGATCATATGGATGCAAAGTTGGACAGTGAAAAAGATAGACAGGAAGAAAATTGATGCCTTTGAATTATGGTGCCAGGCAAAGAGTTATGAATCTTCTGGCAACGAATACCATGTATACCATGGACTGCCTGAAGAACAAACCAATCAGTACTAGAGGAGATCAAACCTAAGCTTTCTTTAGAAGCTCAGATGACAAGGCTTTGACTTTCATACTTTGGACACATCATGCGAAGAGAGAGATCGTTAGAGAAAGACATCATGCTTGGCAAGGTAGAAGGGCAATGCAAGAGGAAGGCCAGCAAATGAGATTGATCAATACAATAAAAGCAGCAATGGATGCCATTCTATCAAAAATAAGCTGCATGACTGACGACCGAACACAGTTTAGGTCAACTATCCAGAGGGTCGCCATGAGTCAACACCGACTCAATGGCACTTAGCAACAACAACATACCAAACTAATGATATGTAGAACACGGAAGCATTGTCATGGCCACTTTGAAAACAGCACAGCAGCTGCTGTTTCCCTGAATGAACTAGTTAGTGTGAGGAACTCCACCGCCTCTATCTCAAATGAGGACTTCCAGGACCCATCATGAGAAACCTTGGCACTCCCATAAGCTCCTATACCAGGGACAGTGGAACACCTTTTTTGCTTGGAGAGACCATGTAAAGCAATTAAGGGTAAGCTCTTGCCACTAATATCTTACTTTACTTTTAAACTTAAAGCCCAATTTTATAGAGGACATCGAGGCCTAAAAAGGGACATGCAAAACAGAACTTTCAAAATTTTCTATGTATTTGCCAAAAGGCTCACTGATTGCAGAACCTTTTGTAAAATATGTATATGACCTTAGGAATAATATGTGCATTTAGTGGTCTGGCAACATAAGAGGATCGTATTCATTCTCCTCCTCTTATGTGACATATATTATTCAGTGCAGGAAAAGTGAAAAAGGATGCTATGATGGAGATGCAGGCAAATGTTAAAGACAAGAATCCATTCACGCATACATCATACCACAGAACAAACCAAAATGACACCTCTGTGGAGAAATATTTCTCCAGACCGTGACCTTATGGTCAGAATACTAAAAGGAGATTTTAAAACAATCCAGGAATGTTAAAACATTTGAGGTTAAAATAAGATACTTTGAAACTCATAAGAAAGAACTTGACAAAGACCTGGGATTCCTATCACATAAACCATAAAATGTTACTGTGCCTTCTTGCTGGTGTCCTGCTTTCTTTTATCTCTTTATTCCTCCAATTGCTTTCTGCTGCTCTCGATTTCTTTCTTTTCCATTGCTCCATCAACTTCGGCCACCTTACTCTTGCTCCTTCATCTGCTATCCCTGCCTTCCACTGCTGTCCATGCCTTTATTAGTGAACTGGGTTGTTTTCTGCCGTCTGTTTCTGGTTTTGAGGCCATTGATTGTCACTGGATCATTCACGAGTCAGTCCAGTGCAGCTAGGACTCAGATCATTCCTCCTTTTCCTACTTGTGCCATACCTTGGAAAGCCATAGCTGAAAGCAAGTTTCCTCTCCTGCTGGTGCCAGGCCTGAGCAAGCTGTGCACAATAGCAATCATTGCCAGCTGCTAGCAGTAGCAAACTTCCTTTCCTGCTGTTATGAAGCTTGGGCGAGCCATACATGGAAGTGATCAGTGTTGGCTGCAGCCTCATGAGATGCCAACAAATCAGGTCTTGCTTTGATTCCACCCACTTCCTATGTAGTGCTTCCCTTCCCCCTCCCTGGACTGGTGAAGTGTAGATCTCGATAATCTAGGTCTTTTTCTATCCTGTATGTAATGGAATACCTCTGTGAAAGTTCTTAAGAACTCGACGTAGAATTGCCACTGGCAATCTCTGACACAAATATAGAAAGTGTGAGAGAACTACCATTGTCACTACCACCATGTGCCACATCCAAGACAGATGGACCACTTCTAACAAGCAAGAGTCCTTCTGAACCAGGGCCCAAAAGAGCTTAAAGTTCAGCAAATAGCATCTGCCTTTGTCCAGTCATTATCTACAAACTGCCTGTTGCCCAGCAAAAGCAAAAATGAGTTTGAAGGAGGTCTTTCATAGGTTCCCCAAAGCTGATTCTAAGAATCTAAGATTTATGTATGCTGCCTTAAAGCCAGATTACCACCTATACATATACAGTTCCTCCACCAATACCAGTAGGGTTGTAAGGGGCTGAATAAGGTTGAGTAAGATGTCACCTACAAATAATGTGGCCTTATATTCTTGTCCCCTACCCCAATTCTGTTAGTATCATCGTTAACTCTAATGGTTGCCACTAGAGGCTCAATTAGCATGTTAAACAAGAGTGGGAAAATGGGAAAACCTGCCTCATTTTCTGCCCTAAAGAGAACTGTTCAGAGAATCCTTTGATTCAAATATGCACCCTCAGAGCTCGATAAAATTCCTAAATCAAGCTGAGAAAATTAGGGCCAATTCCAAATGTATCCAGGAACAAAGGAATAAAAACAGAAAGGAGACCTCCACAAAAAGTAGAAACAAAACAAGGAGCAGGGAAATAAAATTGAAAACAACAGATATTATTAAGCCCTCCTATTTCGTAATGTTTTTTGAACATCATGACCCTGTATGCCAGCAGTTCATCCTGCTTTAAAGTGTACCCTGTTAAGAAGTTGCTGAAGATTTTCTATGTAGCTCTTATGTAGCTATTCCTTTTGCAATTATATTCTTTGGAATCAGGTTAAAGAAGTGTTTTAGAGCATATTTAAAAGAGGCGTATAATGACTGAAATGTGGACTAGCATGTTTGGTTTTTGCAAAAGATCATGCTATCATCCAAACAATGATAATAAAGTTTATGTATATTTTAATGAGTCCTGTGGCACATCTCCTGGCAGGAAATTGGGTTGGCTCCAAGGCCTTATAATAAGATCGTTAACTGCCTCGTTGGGAACAATTTTTTTAGTTCTTATGATACTGTTTAAAATATTCTGTTAACTATACAAAATAGCTGTACACCATGGCTTCCTTTCTGGCTTTAAAATTGATGACTCAACCCCTAAGTTTCTGTGGCTACAAGTTACTGAAATCAGGGGCAGCAGAATATCTTTTTGGTTGGAGGAGCCAAACAATCCAATCTCCAGTCCTGCCCCAGCGCTCTCTACTTCCTGATGCTGTGTTGGGTAAAATATTGGTGAGGCTATGGCCCCTGTGGCCTACCCAATTCTGCTGCCTATGACTGAATAGCATCTTTATAGCCAGGCAAAGAGTTATGAATGTTCTGCTCCCACATTTTGTCTGTACATGTATTGATATGCCAGGGCAAGCAGCTTCCTGCTGGGTCTATAATCCTTGCTCCTATAGGTTAATAGGTGCATGGGACCCATTCCCTCTAGTCTCCTTCAGACTTGCCTGGCTTCGTGCCATAGCTGAAGGTACAATCTTTGTCCCATTGGTTAATTGCAGTTCTCTTTAGTCTTTTGGGTAATCCTCTTCACACTTCCCTTCAGTGCAAAAATCTCCATCTTGTAGGACAGAAAGCAAAACTCCACTGCCTCTTCTCCTTATCCATCCCTCTGAAATTCCATCATCTTTTTCAACACGCTCTCACTCTCTCTCAGCATCCATACTCCCTTTTTGCATTATCCAGTCCTTTCATTCAACATTCAACTTCCATCATCCACCCATGCTACAGTTTCATTAGCCAGCCATTCAACCAGTTTCCACACCCACTTGATCAGCAAGAGTCAACTGAAATAGATCACTCAGATGGACTCAGCCTGTTGCCTCTTTATTGCAAAGATGTGTTATTCTGCTTATTGTAATAAACAGTTTGAAAGTAAGATACTGGGGGGGTATGTTTACTAAACAGCAGTAGCAGCTTCTTTGCGATATCGGAGCCACGGTCACATTGAACCTTAACAGGGCTTTGCAGAGATTTTTTTTATGCAGCTATAAATGAATATTCCAATAACTTTTCTATAAAGCTTGCAATGCAAATGCAATTTGTGCCTTTGAGTCAGTCCTGACTCCTGGCGACCCAGAAGCTCCTGGGTTTATATATAAAGAAATTGAGTGACCATTAGAAAAAAGAATTGAGTATCTTTTATATAGTGTAAATGCCATTCATTAGAAACCAATTCCTTATATATCAGTCATCAGTCGTCTCCAATTCAAAAAGGTTTCTAATTTTTTAGTAAATATGTTTTCTTTATATCTTCAACGAGTTTCTTAACTACATCCAACAAAATTTCAGTTCACTTAGCCTATATGAAGAATCAGTCGTTCCAAACATGAATTCATTTTTCAGGTATAAAACCTTGTATCAGGGGAAAACTTTCAGACATCTGCTTTCAGGTTCTTCTGAAACAGCCGCTATGAAAACCAGGAAATGGCGTAAATTTAGAATCCACCAATAACACCATAATTAATTATAATAAAGTGGTCCATTCAATCTCATTATTTAATCCATTAGGGAAGAATGGGTTAAGGAGGTAAATCCATTGTTGCTCTTTAAAGTTCAATAATCGAGCCAATCCTCAATAATCCAGTCAAATACTCGCCATGAAAACTTTCTTGCAGCATGTTTCTTCTCAAGGAAATGTGCTACCAGTGGAGCTATCATGGTGCCAGTAGAAATTCAGCTGTAATGTTCTTTTAACTGGGTCTGAATTGCTCTCGTTGTGCACCCCCACATAAATCTTAGGACATGAGCACATAATGATGTATACAACTTGACTAGAATTACAGGTCGTATGCTATTTAGCCTTATAGATCTTATGAGTATAAAGATGAACCCAATATCATACTAAAACACCATTGGCACTTACCACAGGCTTGATGATCACCATTATCACCTGTTGCTGCCCCACTCCCCAAAAAATTATAAGGTTTCTTCCACAACAAAATGCCATATAAGGGGAGCTTGCAGCAAACACAGAGAAAACCTGCAGAGTTTGCCAATGTCTCCAAATGATAGCACCCATATGAACAGCAACTCTAGAATATGGCAACACACATAACATTAATCCTCATCTTCTTTAACGGTAGGTTGCAATTGCCATGCTTGGTAAGCATAAAGGGTTTGTTTAAAGGCCTTATCAATCGCATGCCTTGAATAACCCTGCTGCAACAAACAAGATTTTAAATCAGCTGCATGAATCACAAAATCATCCATAGAGGAATATCTGATGTAGACCCAGAAATTGCCCCACTGCAAATTTTCTTTTAGGTGATGAGGATGGTCACTCTGAAAATGAAGTAAGGTATTTCTATTCACCGTTTTCTGGTAGAGGAAAGTCTTTAACCCCACAGGAGTCAATACCAATAGCACATCAAGAAAATCAATCTGTTGACTAGGGGGTCTTTCATAGGTTCCCCAAAGTGATTCTAAGGGGTATGTTTACTAAAACCCCTTTAGGGTGCGCACCGCGCTAGTGTGTGGATGCCATATAAGGAGTGGGCATTTCAGTCAGAAAAAAGCAAAACCGGGATTAATCATGTGCTAATATGCGCAGCCCTCATGTGCGCCGCGCTCGTGTGCACCGCGCACATTAGCTCATGAGAAACTTGCGCGGGAAGCATAAGTGGCGTGCTGATGTGCAAGCACAGGAACAGAGCCACAGTACAATGGTTAAGACACTGACCGATAGTGCAGGGGTCATGGATTCAATCCCCCACTGTGCCGAATGAAGAAGGCTGGCTGAGGCATTACCTATTATGGGGAAGATTGCTTTAGGAGGCATTTTATTTATATTTTAATTACCTCTACTAGCAAACGCACTCTCAAAGCGTGTTAACATAAGGCGCCCCATAAGGCACATTATAAAGTGTACTGTCCGCCAAGGCACCCTAGAATGTTGCTTATAGGGCGCTTTATAGGGTGCCGTATGAGGTACCGCAAGGTCACAGCACTGTTTTTGATGGCAGCACTGTGCAGTTTAAGGAATGAAAATCATAATTAGGTGCGCTGACATGCAAATAGGAGCAGCAGTGTAGCACAATGGTTAAGACACTGACCAATGATGCAGGAGTCATGGGTTCAATCCCCCACTGTGCCCAATGACGAAGGCTGGCTGAGGCATTACCTGTTATAGGTAATATTGCTGTAGGGGGCATTTTATTATTTTTTTAATTAGTGCTGCAAGCAAACACACCCTCAAAGTATTGTAACATAAGGTGCTGCATAAGGCGCCTCATAGGGTACCCCAGAGGACACATTTTAAAGTGCACTGTCCGCCACGGCACCCTACAGTGTTGCTGAAAGGGTGGCCTATAGGACGCCATATAGGGTGCCCTATGAGGCACAGCAAGGTCATAGCACTGCTTTTGATGGCAGCACTGTGCATTTAAACACTAGGAAATCTGAAGTAGGTGCGCTGACATGCAAGGATGAACAGCAGTGTAGCACAATGGTTAAGGTACTGACTGCTGATACAGGGGTCATGAGTTTTCTCCCCAGTGTGCCTAATACGTAAGGCTGGCTGAGGCATCAGCTTTGCAATGTATGTATTGTTTCCTGCAGCACTTTATTTGTATTTTATTAATTGCTGCCAGCAAACACGCCCTCACGTGCCATAACTGAAGGTGCCGCATAAGGCACCCTATAAGGCACTCCATAGGGCACATTATAAAGTGCACTGTCCACCATGGCACCCTAAAATGTCCCCTATAGGGCACCCTATAAGTCGCTCCACAGGATAATGTATAGTGCACCTTATATGGATGGTAACCATAAGGTGCCCTATAGGGCGCCCTATAAAGCGCCCTCTGAGGCACCTTATGGGTACAGTACACAGAGAGTGTTTTTGCTGGCAGCAATAATCTACAATAAAAAGAGACAATGCTGTGGGCAGCCCTATCAAATAACCCTACTGTGGGTTTGAACCCATGATCTCTGGTTCCATAGGCAGTGAATTAACCAGTGGGCTAAAGCTCTACAGCTGCTAGTAAGCCCCTGGCTAGCTTTAGAGGGACTGCATGTCACCACACAGACAGTCTGCTGTGGTCACCAGGATAGGGTTAGGCCACCCGTACCCATGATGCACTGCACATGCAAATCAGCTGTCCACAGATGAACACAAGATGGGGTATGCACCCCCACAGCACCTCGGCCTGGAAGGGGGTACTGACCATGTGTGTTACTGGCACAGAGTAGCTACACACCATCACATTGTGCAGGTACTGTGCTCACCCTGAGTGTGCGGTGGGGCGCCCAGCACCAGGTCCACAGCACCTTCCATAGCAGAAATAGGTCATGCTGCAGGTCCCTAGTAGTGCTAATGTGTGAGATAGGTAGCTTCTGCAGAAACACCTTGGATATCTCTGTCTGCCTCAGTCAGGTGTGGCCCCTAGGAGGGTTATGTACCACTACCCTCCTCCTCCAGGGGCTGAGGGTGGTGAACATTGTCTTCCATCAACAGATGCACGTTCTACCTCCCTGCAATGGTGGCAGTAGAGGGGACCATCAACCCCAGTTCTGCTGGGGAACAGACATCCTACAGCACAGTCAATGGAGCTCTGTACTCATCCATAACACAATAGCAGACAGACATTAGGCCTGGATATGCTAAGCTGCACCCCACCACTATCTGTTATTCTCCTTCAGCAAGTCTTCAGCCACTGCATAGCACTCCATCAAGACACATACCAGTTGCAAACAGTCTGCTAGCTAGTCCATGTTCCTGGTGGAAATGCATGCACCCAGAACTGGGATGTCAACATACACTACAAGCAGATACATCAGTGACTGGCCTCCAAAAGGAAAACCATAAATATCACTTGAAATGAATACTATATAGCACTATGAGGGTGCCTAGCCATGCTGTGGTCACTGCACAGTCAGGGTGAGAGTGATCTCCCAGCAGGACATGCTGAGGCCAACCTGTCTGTGTAGGTGGTGGCCGGGCACTAAAATGTCCCAGCCAGTGCCCTTTGCCCTGTGCAGATGCATCCTGGCCAGGCCACCCTGTCCGGGCTATACCCATGGTACCTTGCACCTCATTATGCACATTGGCAGACCAATACTGGCAACACTGCTGGCGGTGTGGGCTGTGGAGGGTGTTTGCAGCCACCACACACTGGATAGACAGACAGACTCCCCCACACCTATGCCAGCATTGTGCTTCTATAGAGGAGTTTAGCAGCCCTGGCCACCACACCAGTCCTGGGCACAGTACAGGCATGGATATGGTACGCAATACTGTTGGGGGTCACTCCCCTGGGTGGTAGACACTGTCAGACACCAGACCTGCAGCACACACCACAGACATCAGAAAGATTGTTATGATGGAGCTCAATGAGCAAACTGTGCTTAACGTAGGAATTGCTATCTGCCAGTAATCATAGGAAACGTTTGATAGCTGTGTACCGTATACCCAGGTGTTTGGTGGCATTGCTAAGGTATGCAAGTGCTAGTATTGGGAGATGCACGCAGGGCCCAATGTCCTGCCTCTCCAGGAGGCATTGGCTAATGGGCCTGTGGGTGTGGGTGTGGGTGTGTCTGCCCCTGTTGGCTGCTGCTTTACGTCAGAGGTTCCCAACTCCAGTCCTGGTGAGCCAAACACTGTCCGGGTTTTCATGCTGTCCCTCATGAATATTGTCACGGGGTTCCCGGTGACACAAAGATTTTACGCCACTATATAGAGACGTTAATGATCAAAGAGACCAGGTGGAGGGAAATAAAGGCTTTTATTCCCTGTTTAAAGCAAGGTTCAACTAAGAGATAATTCCAGATAACAGAAACATTCCTTTGTCTTAAAAGGTACCAATATTCACACTGAGCAGTTAACTGTTACTTCACAGTTAAGGTAAGTTTTTCCCTAGTAGCATTCAGTATAAGAAACATTAAATTATATTTCACTTATTCTTCTGGGGTATGTGGAGCATACAGACTTTGGAGCATAGGCAGTGCACCAATCACATTCCATTAACTCTGGCATAGGTGAGGGAACAGTGCTGGGATAATCCACTTCCATAGATTCTTCTCCCCTGTACTCATTCAAGGAGCATTCACTGTCCCTGTCTATCTCAGCATGGTAGTTTAAAACTTGGGAGTCTGGCTTCCCATAGCCAGGGATTCTCAGGGCTGGTGGTAGTTTACTAAACCAGTCTTGATTCTTGTATCTCATAGAAGGAATACTTGTTTTAGTAGAGCTTTTAGTAGCACAATTATCACAGTCAATATTTAATGCCTCATACCTTGGCTTTGGTGAGATAAAATCCACAGTGCTTCTTTTTCCTGCACCTCTCCCTTGGTAGCTGCAGTTCTGCCTACCAGCCGGGGACCGAGCTGTGCTTCTAGGCAGTGGAACAAAACTGCTGTTGGATTCTCCTCTCACTCTGGGTAAAAACGTCTGTTGCTTATAAAAGTGCTTTTCCCTCTGAACAGGTAAAACTGGGCAATGATCCTCTAGAGATAATAAGCTTCTGTCAGAACCTTTCTCTCTGGTTCTTGGCTTTCTTCTCTCTATTCTATCTCCAGGCAAAGTATAGGAACTAGGTGTGGCAGACGCTCTCACCTTAGGGTAACTTCCACCAAACTCCCCTTGTACAACAGGATCAGTTTGGGCCTTCTGGCTTCCCACCTTGTGAGGTCTGTTTCTCCTCCAGCTCCCAGCCTTGCTTCCTTCGCAGCAATCCGGCTTGTCTCCTTGGCAGCCTCCAGGCTTCTCTGCTGTTTCTCCTTCTCCTTCTTCTACTACCAGCTCTACTCCTTCCCCGTCCTCTTCCTCTTCCTCTTCCTGTCCAGAAGCATTCTGCTCTGGCTTATAAAGTGAACGGTTACTGATGACTTCCTGGTTCCCTTTCAGCTGCAGGTCATCAGAGAGCTTAGGTTCATTAAGTGCGGCATGTCTGTTCCTGCTCCCTCTAGCTGTGCCTGGGGGTAACTGCACATCTAATTCCTCTAAGGGGTTCTCAACCCTGTCCTCGGGACCCCACTAGCCAGTCTGGTTTTCAGGCTATCCACAATGAATATGAATGAGATATATATGCATTAGAAATAGCCTGCCAAACTGACTGGTTTGTGGCCCTCCAGTGCTGGATTTGGGGACTCCTGCCGTACACCTCTGTCAAGTACGATTGTGAGTGGGCAAGGTACAGATGTCCTCGACATCAAAAGGGTAGATAGAATGTGTCACATCCCTCCTAGTTTCTCACCACCACCAAAAAGTTGTCTAATAGACAATATTTTGGTGGTGGTGAGAGGCGAGGAGGTATGTGACATATTCCATCTAATCTTTTTGATGTCTTGGACATCTGTACCTTGCCCACTCACAATCTTAAATGACAGAGGTGTAAGGCCAGGGTCCCCAAATCCAGCATTGGAGGGCCACAAGCTAGTCAGTTTGGCAGGCTATTTCTAATGCATATATATCTCATTCATATTCATTGTGGATAGCCTGAAAACCCGACTGGCTAGTGGGGTCCCGAGGACAGGGTTGAGAACCACTGCAAGAAACAGGATTTCTTTTCTTCAAAACAACTTTATCAGTGCCCACATCATGACAATATGCATGAGATACATCTGCATACCATGGGGGTGGTGCATAGATATGCAGCACAGGCATCTTTATTAGAGGCAGCATGGAACCTGAATGGTGTTTGGCCCTCCAGGACTGCATTTGGGAGACTCTGCTCTAGGTAATGCGCATGTTTATGGTGTCTGTGCTCTGTAGGGTAAAATATAGGTGTATTAACCATGCGTATGTTCTCTGCAATAAAGGTTTGTCCTTACTATCACGGTTTAGTTGTGGGAAAAATATTTGGATTAGATTGGCAGTAGCCCCAGCAGGGCTTTGAATCTGTGATCTTCTGTTCTTGCACACACTGTCTGTGTGCACTGCACCACCATGTTGCCACAGATATGCTGCATTCCCTGGGGAGTCCATGACTGTAAATCCGACAGGGCCTGTTTGTTGCAGTGCACGGCACCCACCTGGACAGGGCTAGGCCATGGTCTGCTGTGGCCACCAGCTGCTGCCACCTCCACCACCAGTACCGCTCCATCCTTAGATTGGAGACAGCATAAACCCTGAAGGTTTTGTGGCCCTCCAGGACTGCATTTGGGGGAATCTGCTCTAGGTAATGTGCATGTTTCTGGTGTCTGTGCTCTGTAGGGTAAAATAGAGGTGTTAGCGCCATGCTTATGTTCTCTGCAATAAAGGTTCGTCTTTACTATCACTAGTTAGTTGTGGGTAAAATATGGGGACTGGATTGGCAGGAGCCCCAGCTGGGGCTTGAACCTGTGACCTTCTGTCTCCAAACACGCTGGTTGTGTGCACTGCACCACCGTGATGCCACAGAGACAGTGCATTCCCTGATGATACCATGACTGTTTGTCCAGCAGGGCCTGTCTGTTGCAGTGCATTGTACCCACCTACACAGGGCTAGGCCATGGTCTGCTCTGGGCAGCTGCCACTGCCCCCCTCCACCTCCAGTACCCCTGTGCCACCCTGCTGACATGCCCTTCTGCTGGTGGTGCTGGTGGTACGCAGTCTCAGGCCATCCTTTTTGCGGGTAGGCGGCTGCCTATGGTGCGGGTTCTGGGGTAGGGGTGCCTGCAAATTTGTCTGCAAGTCCCCCAATCACCGCCTGCCAATGTTCTGTGCCCTTGGGGGAACCTGCTGGGTACTATCCCCTGTGACACTGTGATAAACACTCTCGTGCCCATGTTGGGCCCTCATCAGTTGCTGTCTGGCTGCTGTTCAGTTTCAGCATTCCTAGGTGCCATCTAGGCGTCTGCCTAGTCCGCACTGTGCCCCAGCTGCACCACAGCATGTGCCGCCTGCAGCCCTCTGTATCCCCTTTCCCAGCATCTGTCCAATTGCCCATTCCGACCTGCCCGCCCTGCTGTTGTGGAAATGTGCATGCCATAGGTAACCTGTCCAAAGGAGAGGGAAACCCTGATCAGTGCTATTTCACTGTGGGATCATTCACCTTGTATGGGGACGGAGCGTAGACCCTTCTAAAATACATATTTATTTTTTGCGGCTTTCTTGGGAGTGTTTTTTTATGTTTCCCATTACTATCACTATTTCCCAGCTTGATTATAATTTTTTTTAGATTTTGTTGGGGTCATTTTCAATGTTTATTTGCACTTTTGTACCATGCACATGTATCACACTTATCACTGTTTTGTAGGTTTCTCCGGTTTTGCTGTACATTGCTGACAGAAATGGTTTCTCTTCCTTTTAAATCGGCTCTACCGCAAGGTTTTCACTCGCGGTATTTTTTGGCTTGAATTTCAGCCCCGCTCGTGTGCGGGGAGCCTCTCCCCTCCCACTCTCCACCCATTGACCCCTTTTCTCCGCCCCTGGGGAGCCTTCCTCCGCCCTCCGGGAGCCTTTCCACGCCTCTATCGCACATCAGCGCGCCACGCACATGAGCGGGCACTTTAGTGCGGCGCGCACGTGTGCGGGGCACAAAAATGCATCATTAGCGTGCGCCATGCACATGAGCGAGGTTTAGTAAACATAGCCCTAAGAATCTAAGATTTATTTATGTTGCCTTAAAACCAGATTGCCACCCATACATATACAGTTCCTTTACCAGTACTAGTAGGATTATAAGGGGCTGAATAAGAGTGAATAAGACGTCATCTGTAAATAATGTGGCCTTATGTTCTTGTCCCCCTACCCCAATTCCCTTAATATCATCGTTAACTCTAATGGTTGCTTCTAGATGCTCAATTAGCATGGCAAATAAGAGTGAGGAAATTGGTAAACCTGCTTTATTTTCCGCCCTAAAAAAACTGCTCAGAAAATCCTCCTTTGATTCGAATATGCCCCCTCAGATCTTGATATACAATAATTCCTAAATTAAGCTGAGAAAGATAGAGCCAAGTCCAAATTTATCCAGGAACAAAGAAATAAAAACAGAATGGACACCCCCACAAAAACTGGAAACAAAATAAAGAGCAGGGAAATAAAATTGAAAAAAAAAAAAGATTTTATTAAGCCCTCCTATTTTGTAATGTTTTTTGAACATCATGACCTTGTATGCTATCAGTTCATCCTGCTTTACAGTATACCCCATTAAGAAGTTGCTGAAGATTTTCTATGTAGCTCTTATGTAGCTATTCCTTTTGCAATTATATTCTTTGGAATCAGGTTAAAGAAGTGTTTTAGAGCATATTTAACCCTGGAATTACCGAGATTTTTTGCACACATTGAATACCGTTGGGATCATAAATGACCCCACAATGAATTTTAATTGTTAACCCTGAAAAATTTTAACTAAACAGACAAAATATTATTCCAAATTAATTATTTATTATATAAAGGTTAAATGTTTTGAAATTTAATGCTTTATCATAAAATTACATGAAGAAGAGTTGCCATGAAAGCAGTTTTTACATTCACTTGATGAATACAGTAAAGTACTACTTTCATTTGCGTGAGACACAGACAATTTCTGAATGTTCTTTGCAAACACTGTGCTTGCAGGAGGTGCAAACTATGGGGCATGTTTACTAAACATTCCTAACGTGCGGGGCCGCGGTAGTGTGCGTGTGCCATATAAGGAGTGGGCGGTTCAGGCAGAAAGAAGAAAAAAACCCGACCGTACGTGTGCGCGTCGCGCTAATTTGCAGGGCCCACATTAGCGCGTGGGAAGGCTAAGTGGGGCGCTGCTGAGCACATATTAGAACAGAGCTGCAGCACAACAGTGAACACACTAACCAATGGTGCAGGGGCCACAGGTTCAATCCCCCATTGTGCACAACAAAAAGGCCAGCTGAGGCAACACCTTGAATGTGTAAAAGTGGTTCAGGAGACAAAGTACTTTTGGACAGCATAAGGCGGCGCACTGTACTATCTGGGCGGCACAAGGCAGCGCACTGTTCTTTTTGGGCGGCACAAGGCGGCGCACTGTTCATTTTGGGTGGCACAAGGTGGCGCACTAATTGTGGGCAGCAGGAGGTGGCGCGCTGATGGGCATAAGGCGGCGCGCTGATGCCAAAGCAAAGGAACACAGCCACAGCACAATGGTTAAGACACTGACCAATGGTGCAGGGACCAGGGGTTCCATCCCTCACAATGCCCAGTGAAAAAGGCTAGCTGAGGCAGTATGTTATATGTTGTGGAGTGCTGTAGGAGGCTTTTTAATTTTATTTTGTGATAACTACTAGCAAACGCACTCTCACAGCATATTAATATAAGGCGGCCCATAAGGCACATGTTACAGTGCACCGTCCGCCAAGGCACCCTAGAATGTCCCCTATAGGGCAGCATGTATGTTGCGACACAGGATAATGTATAGTGCACCCTATATGGCTGGCAACCGTAACGTGCCCTATAGGGTGCCCCATAAAGCACCCTCAGAGGCACCTTATGGGTACAGTACGCTGAGGGTGGTATTGCTGGCAGCAACATATGTACAGTAAATTAAAATAAATCTGTGGACACCCCTATCACATAACCCCACTGTGGGTTTGAACCCATGACATCTAGCTGCACAGGAAGTGACGTAACCATTGGGCTACAGCTCTATAGCTGTAAGCAGCCCCTGGCTGGCTGCAGATAGCCTGTACGTCACCTCACTGACAGTCTGCTGTTGTGAACCACCCGTACCCATGATGCACTGCACATGCAAATCAGCTGTCCACGATTGAACACAGGATGGGAAATGCACCCCTAAAGCTCCCCGGCCTGGTAGGGGGAAGTGTCCGTGTGCACCCACACAGCACCTCGGCCTGGTAGGGTGTCCTGAGTGGGTGGACAAACGGCAAAGAGTAGCTAAACACCATCACATTGTGCGGTTACTGTGCTCACCCTGAGTGTGAGATGTTGCGCCCAGGACCAGGTCCACAACACCAGCCATGGCTGAATGTGGCCATGTCAGAGCTCCAAAGCAGCAATAGCCTGTGGAATAGGTAGGTGCTGCATAAACATTTTGGACATCTCTGTCTGGCTCGGTTAGTGGGGACCCCCAGGTGGATAAAACAGGGCTTTCCCCCAACAGATCACCACCCGAATGGCAGCAGAGTGGACCATCAACCCCAGTCCTGCTAGGGAACAGACACCCTACAGGGCAGTCCAATCAGCTCCACACACATCCATAACACAATATCAGACAGACATTAGGCCTGGATATTCAAAGATGCACCCCACCACTCTCTGATATTCACCTGCAGCAAGCCATCAGCCACAGCACCCTGCAAGACACTCCATCACAACACATATCAGCTGTGAACAATCTGCTGGCTGGTCCTGATGGGCATGCATGCACCCACAACTGCAGTGGCAGCACACACAGACAGATAAGTCCATGAAGAGGCCCCCACAGGACACCCATACATATCACATGGGAGAATCACAATATAGCATTATGGGGGGTGCCTAGCCATGCTGCCATCACTACACACTCAGGGTGAGAGTGATCCCCCAGCAGCACATACAGAGGTCACCCTGTCTGTGTAGGTGGTGGCCGGGCACTACCATGCCCCTGCCAGTGCCCTATGCCCTGTGCAGCTGCATCCTGGTCAGTTCACTCTGTCTGAGATATACCCATGGTCCCTTGCTACTCATTATGCACATTGGCAGGCCAATACTGGCAACAGTGTTGGCAGTGTGGGCTGTGGAAGGGGCATGCAGCCAACACCCACTGTATAGACAGACACACAATTCCACACCTATGCCATCATGGTGCTACTATTGAGGAGGTAATTAGCCTTGCCCACCAAACCGGTGCTGGGCACGGCAAGGCATGGATATGCTACGCAGTACTGCTGGGGGTCACTCCCCAGGGTGGTAAACACCATCAGAGGCAAGGGCTGGAGCACGCACCGCAAACACCAAACAGATTGTTCGGATGGGGTCAACTAGCAGTATGTGCGTAACGTATGGATATCTATCTGCCAGTACTCCTAGCAAGCGTCTCAGAGCTGTGTACCATATACCTCAGGTGTAGGGTTACATTGCTAGGGTATGCAGGTGCTAGTATTGGGAGATGCACGCAGGGTCCAATGTTCTGCCTCTCCAGGAGACATTGGCCAATGGGGCCTGTGGGTGTGGGTGTGTCTGCCCCTGTTGGCTGCTGCTTTACGGCAGAGATTCCCAACTCCAGTCCAGGTTTGCATCACACTGATCGGGTTTACCTGCTGTTCCTCATGAATATGCATGAGCTACATCTACATGCCATGGGGGTGGTGCATAGATATACAGCACAGGCATTTGTATGAGTGGCAGCATGGACCCTGACTGGTGTGTGGCCCACCAGGACTGCATTTGGGAGATTGTGCTCTAGGTACTGCCCCTGTACATGGTGTCTGTGCTCAGTGGGGTAAAAGATAGACGTAGTACCATTGCATATGTCCTCGCCACAAAAGGTTTGTCCTTACTATCACTGTGTAGCTGTGGGAAAAATATGTGGGAAGGATTGGTGGTAGCCCCAGCTGGGCTTTGAACCTGTGACCTTCTGTTCTTGTATGCACTGTCTGTGTGCACTGCACCACCTTGTAGCCACAGATTGGCTGTATTCCCTGGAATGTCCATGCCTGTGGATCCGGCAGGGCCTGTGTGTTGCAGTGGACTGTGCCAGCCTGCACATGGCTTGGCCTCTGTCCTCTGTGGCTAGCTGCCACTGCCCCCTGCACCACATGTACTCGTGCGCCAACATGCTGGCATGAGCTTCTCTCAGAAAAAGCAGATGACCTGATTGCAATGTGGCAGTACGGGACTGCATTTGGGGGACTTGGCTGTAGGTATGCCCATTGTTGTGGTGTGTGTGCGGTGTTGGTTAACATATGGGTGTTTCCCCCCATGCTTATGTTCCCTGCAATACAGGGGTGTCTGCTCTATCTTTGTTTAGTGGTGGGTAAAATATATGGACTGGGCTGGCAAGTGCCCCAGCTGGGATTTGAACCTCTGGCCTTCTAGTTCTAGAGGTCATGGCTATGTCCTCTGCATCACACTATGGCCACAGAGACAGTGCAGCCCCTGGAGGTAGTAAACCTGGCAGGATGGAGTCACAAACCCTGCTGTATGCATTGTTACTGTGGGCTCCTTCACCCTGTGTGGTGACAAACGTGCAAATAAAACCCGGGAATGACCACGGAACAAAGGGGGAAAACATATACCCAAGCTGGGCAACAGTGATATTAATGGGCAACCCTAGATAACACTCCCAGGACAGCTCCAGAAAAAGGGAAATGTTTTTTGGACGAGTCTCCGCTCCGTACACCTTTCCATAAATCATTTATTTTTTTTGGAGCTTTCCTGGGTGTGTTATCTAGTTTTGCCCATCACTATAACTGTTCCCCAACTGAATTACTATTTTTCATATTTTTGTGGTGGTCATTTTCTATTTATAATTGCACTTTTGTGCTGTGCACATGTATCACACTGCTCTCGTTTTGCAGGTTTCCCCGGTTTTGCTGTACATTGCTGACGGAAATGGTTTCTCTTCCCTTTAAATACATTCTAACGCGAGTGATTCACTCGCGCTATTTTTTTTTGGAAATTCAGCCCCGATAATGTGCGGGGCGCCTCTCCCCTCCCCTTCCCCGCCCATTAACCCCTTCTCTCCGCCCCTCCGGGGCCTTCCTCCGCCCTCCGTTAGCCTTTCCACGCCTCTATCGGACATTTGCGGGCACGTACTTGTGCGGCACCCGTTACTGTGACGCGCAAGTGTACGGGGCTTCATCGCACGTTTGCGGGGCATTTAAGCGCTCTTAAGTACCGCTTTTAGTGCGCTATTTTGCGGCGCGCTAATTAGCGGTTTTTAGTAAACATGCCCCTATGTTGCTTTTCTTGTCTTTTTCTCTGGAACAGCAGTGACACCTTGCCCTTTTCTTTGTGATCCCTACATTGCAAACAGCATCAGTGGCTTCTTCAATGCTGGAAGAAGTCTCGCTGCAATTACTCTAAAGCAGCTGCTTTCCTAATTCCAAGAGGAATAGACGATGTCTGTGCTTTGACTTGGACTGCCATTCTGGATTTAGTGACATCCAAACAATGAAGGCGTTCAAAGCACTGATGTCCAACATGTTGTAGAAGATTGTCACTGGCCAGCGTCTTGTCATTCGTTTTGTGGTATACATGCGCAACATTTGATCTGCCGTATCTACTCCACCTTTACTAGAATTATAGTCCAAGATCATGTGTGATTTTTTGTCTGGACGTGTGTTATCTACTTCGTCTTGATCATGCAAACTGCTCAGAAGAACAACCACTTTTCCTTTCTTTGGGCAATAGGAAACCAGAGTGGCATCATCGTGAAAGGCAAACAATGAAGTGAATACCTCTCGGCCCTTTGCTGTTACAAATTCTGGAGGTAATTCTTTTCTGTTCTTTTGAATTGTCCCCAAAAGTGTCATTTGTTTTTCTAGCAATTTCCGTGGCAGGGATAAACTGCAGAAGAAATTGTCAACAGTAACATTTCTGCCAGATCGCGTCAATCCTTCAGTGAGTTGCAGCACAACCCTTTTACCCTGATTCTGTTCCCTGTTTTGTCCGAGTTCCCTTCCTGTATATACTTGAAGACGCAGAACATATGACGTTGCACTGTCACACAACATCTATAGCTTTATGCCATATTTCCCAGGTTTGCTGGGAATATATTGTCTGAACGGAACACGGCCACGAAATGTAAGCAGTTGCTCATCCACGGTAACATTTTCACCAGGAACAAAGGCGTCACTTAGAGTTGCTTCCCAGGTATCAAAAATGTGTCTAATTGAAGCAAGCTTATCCACGCCTCATTGTTCACGTCTGTTGGTTGCATCATCAAATCTGAGAGCACAAGAAATTTGCTGAAAACAGTTACGGGCCATATTTTTGCCGAAAACAGAATGACCATCTTCAAGGTTCCACAACTGAACTATGGATTCATTTCGTGACTTCTGAGAGGATCAGAACTATGGATTCATTTCGTGACTTCTGAGAGGATCAGAAGTCCAAGAAAACATTGAAATTCTCCATCTGTCAAATCTTTCCAGGTGTCGTCATAAATGTGTCTTCCTTGTTTGCTCGTCCATATCATGATTTCATTCAATAAGTTCTTCCTCATGAACAAGTGGAATGCTGCGAGAGGGCCATCAACATTTTGTACAGCATACCTTGTAGGACCTTGTTGTACGGGCATGACATTAGCTCTGGCGTATCTTCCAGCAGCTTCCTTTATAGGTTTCCTGTTCCATGATGTGGCATCCTTAGATACATAGGCTTCAATGGCAACATTTGTGCTTATAGTTGATGACCTCTTAGCTCCTCTACGACCACAGATGATACTGATGAGTTCTCACAGATGATACTGACACCGAGGACTCCTGCCTTCTTCCCCGTCCAGCACAGCCTCGACCTTTGCCTCGACCTGTAACTTAACTCTTTGCTGCAGGTGATGTTACCGGCTCAACATCAGTCTCACATTCACTTGGCGACCAACTGCTGTCGCCATCTGAATCATGACTGTCATCATCAGATTTATTGCCCAAACTTGGCTGATATGCTTCTTCGCTTGCTGAATATCATCAGACGACTCAGAGCCGTCACTGTCAGCATCTCGTGGCAATATTTCTCTTACTTGGGCAGCTGAATACTTTCGTTTTTACATCATAAACAATAACCTAAAATAAATAAACAAAGATAAAGTTGAATAAAATGCAAAGCAGTTTTACTATAGGTGTACAATAATCGTGATGAACGAGCTGAAAGCCTTTAGATATCATCGGAAATAATGAGAGAACGTATGATATCAATTACAGAAAATGTGTAATTTTCATAAAATAAGAGTTCAGAAAATAAATGATACATAATTAATGATAAATTTCTTTGTCAGATCAAAAAATTCACAAAACTGAAAATTGTATCACGATCCAAACTGGACGTAAGCAACTGGGGTCAAAAATGACCCCACTGGAACTCTGTGCTGCAATTCATCACTAGCATCACCTAGCGGATGAAAATTATTCCTCTCATGGCGCAATATAAAGAGAATATTGACACGTGAAAAGTCACAATAAGATTGCATTCTTGAACAACTAGTTTCCGAGATACGTGTTGTGAAACTTGCAATGGGGTCACTTTTGACCCCATCGGTACTCCCAGGGTTAAAAGAGGCAGTATAGTAACTGAAATTTGGACTGGTATTTTTGTTTTTTGTGTAAGATCATGCTATCATCCAAACAATGATAATAAAGTTTATGTATACTTTAATGAGTCTTGTAGCACATCCTCTGGTAGGAAATTGGGTTGGCTCCAAGGTCTTATAATAAGCTTGTTAACTGCCTCATTGGGAACAATTTTTTTAGTTCTTATTATACTGTTTAAAATAGCTGTACACCATGGCCTCCTTCCTGGCTTCAAAATGGACCAAATCCTTATTTGTTCTACTTACTTTTGGCAGCAACATAGCCAAGGAGCCGGACACTGCAAAACCACTTTAAAAAGAGGAGAAGGCAAAAGCCCAAGGAACTTCGATCATGATGAGACGTTTTGACAAGCTGCACATTGAAACGCCTGTATTAAATACCTTAATAGGACTTTGCGGAGGTTTTTTATGCAGTTGTAAATGAATAGTCCATCAAATTTTCTATAAAGCTTATATATGTAAAAAATTTGAGTGACCTTCAGAAAAAGAGAGGGTTTTTTAGATAGCGTAAATGCTATTCATTAAAAACCAATCCTTTATATATTAGTCATCTGCAATTCAAAAAGTTTTTAAAAACTTTTTTAGTATATTTATTTTCTTTATATCTTCAACGTGTTTCTCAACTAACTCCAACAAAATTCAAATCCAACAATACAGAACATTAGCTTCAATTAGCTTACAAGGTGATTAAAAAGTATCAAGAATTGTGGTGTAGCTATATAACAATATGTTGTACCTTGATGCTATTAAGCATGCAGTGACCTAGTTATGTGCTCTGCATGTACAGAATGTAGCGTGGCTGCAGCACACTTGTACTTTTTTTAATCATGTGATGTTTGGTATGGTGTAAAAACAGTTTGGCAGATTTACAATGAGTGAAAAACTCGAACAACAAATTTGCATTAAATTCTGCCAGAAACCTAGCGATTCGTGCAAAGAGACTTATGACAAGTTGCAGTAAGTGTATGGTGATGAATGCATGAGTCATGCTCGAGTTTAACTTGTAGAAACATTTCCAAGAGGGCCGCCAAAGTGTTGACAGTGACGAACGTTCTGGAAGGCCATCAATGAGCAGGAATGAAGACAAAGTTGAAGCAGTGCCTGCCGCAATACTCTCAAATCGTCAGTTGACTATTAAGGAGCTTGCTAAGGACATGGACATCAGTTTCAGGTCAATACAGTCCATTCTTATTGTCAATTTGGCGATGAGATGTGTGTCTGCAAAATCCATGCTGATTTCTCCTGTCCCCTGACCAAAAAGAAGATCAACTGTCTGCAGTCAGGGAGTTGTTGGAATGCATTGAAAATTACTCAGATTTCAACAAAAAGATTATTACTGGTGATGAATCATGGAGTTATGGTTATCACCCAGAAACTAAGGCTCAGCCCTCACAAAGAAAGACTCCAGACTCTCCCAGACTCAAGAAAGCCCGTCAGGTGAGGAGGAATGTCAAGGTCATGCTCACAATTTTCTTTGATTACCATGGTAGTGTTCATCATAAGTATGCTCCAAAAGGCCAAACCATCAATAAGGAGTATTACATCCAAGTTCTGACTCATTTGAGAGATGCCGTTTGTCGTAAGAGGCCAGAATTGCACAGGAATGGCAAAAGGTTGCTTCATCACCATAACACCCTAACTCATGCATTATGTTGTCCAACAGTTCTTGGCAGGTCCGTCGGCCTCTGTACTCACCTGACCTCTTACCCTGTGACTTTTTCTTGTTTCCAAAACTGAAATTACCACTGAAAGGAAGGAGATTCGACAACTTGGAGACCATTAAGCAAAATTCGACACAGCAGCTTCATAACATCACGAAAGAAGCATTTCGGAATCGTTTCCAGCAGTGGCAGGAACACTGGAGGAAGGGTGTTTTATCGGAAGGGGACTTCTTTGAAGGAGACTGAGTGCAATGTCAGTGTTATACGTATGTTATTGTACAAGTCTCAATACTTTTTGATCGCAACTTGTATATGAAGAACCAGTCACTCCCGACATGAATTCATATTTCAGGTATAAAACCCTGCTTCAGGGGAAACGTTTCAGACATCTGCTTTCAGGTTCTTCTGAAACAGCTGCTGTGTAAAGCAGGAAATGATGTGAATTTAAAATCCACCAATAATACTATGTTGTTATTGTTAAGAGCCATCGAATTGGTGTCGACTCATGGTGACCCTCTTGATAGTTGTCCTAAATTGTCTCCAGTCTTCAATCAGGCTGCTCATTGTTGACAGACTGGCACCCGTAGCTGCTGTTATTCTATCGATCCATCTCATTGCTGGCCTTCCTTTTTTGCGTTGACCTTCTATCTTGCCAAGCATGATGTTTTTCTCTAATGATCTCTCTCTTCGCATGATGTGTCCAAAGTATGAAAGTCAAAGTCTTGTCATCAGAGCTTCTAAAGAAAGCTTAGGTTTGATCTCCTCTAGTACTGACTGGTTTGTTTTTTGGGCAGTCCATGGTATACGCAGTATTCATCGCCAGCACCATAATTCAAAGGCATCAATTTTCAACCTGGCTATCTTTTTCACTGTCCAGCTTTCGCATCCATATCAAGTTATTGAAAATACCATGGCTTAAACAAGCCAAATCTTTGTATGGAGAGAGACATCTCTGCTCTTGAGAATCTTGTCTAGGTCCTTCATAGCCATTCTACCAAGAGCAATGCGTCTTTGGATTTCTTGACTGCTTGTTGCTTCTTTATTGATAGTTGATCCAAGTAAGTTAAAGTTGTCCACTATTAATTATAATAAAATGGGTCATTCATTCTCATTATTTAATCAATTAGGGGAGACTGCATTAAGGCGGTAAATACATTGTTGCTTTTTAAAGTTCAATAATCTGTCAGAATCACCTCCACACCAATCCTCAATAATCTGGTCAATCACTTGCCATGAAAACTCTCTCGCAGCATGTTTCTTCTGAAGGAAATGTGCTACCAGGGGAGCTGTGATGGTGCTAGTAGAAATTTGACTGTAATGTTCATTTAATTGGATCCAAATTGTTCTCTTTATGCGCCCCACATAAATCCTAGGGCATGGGTACATAATGATGTATATAACTTGACTAGAATTACAGGTTGTATGCTGTTTAGCCTTCTAGATCTTATGAACCCAAATAGGACCCAATATCGTACTATAACACCATTAGCACTTACTGCAGACTTGATGATCACCATTATCACCTGATGCTGCCCCACTCCCCAAAAAATTATTAATGTTTCATTCATAACAAAATGCTATACAAGGAGAGCTTGCAGCAAACACAGAGTGAACCTGCAGAGCTTGCCAATGTCTCCGAATTATAGCAACCCTACAATATGGCAACACATATATCATTTTATCCTCATTTTCTTTAATGGTAGGTTGCAATAGCCATTCTCGGTGAATATGATGGGCTCATTTAAAGTCCTTATCATGGCATGCCTTGGATAACTCCGCTGCAACAATCAAAATTTTAAATCAGTTCCATGAATCAAAAAAAATCATCCATAGAGAAACATACTCAATGCAGATGCAGAAATTGCCCCATTGCAAATTTTCTTTATGATGGTGAGGGTGCTCACTCTGAAAATAAAGTAAGGTGTTTCTATCCACCATTTTCCGGTAGAGGGAAGTCTTTAACCCCTTAGGAGTCAATACCAATAACACATCAAGAAAATCAATCTGTTGACTAGAGGCTTTCATAGTGAATTTTAAATTAACATTTTAAACCCCAGCCACATTACAAATTCATCCAACTGCTGATCTGATCCATTCCAAAGAAAAAATATAACATCTATAAAATGCTTCAAGAGGGCCACCTTAGAATAAAACTTTGATGTATACACCAACTGATCTGAGGAGAAAGAGGTTACCAGTGGTATGCCGCAGAGATCTGTCCTTCGCCCGATTCTTCTTATCATCTTTGTTAATGATGTTGCAGAACGGCTGTTGGGTAAGGTTTGCCTCTTTGTGGATGATACCAAAATCTGCAATAGAGCAGACACCCAGGAAGGTGTAGATAACATGAGGAGGGATCTAGCTACGTTTGTAGAATGGTTGAGAATTTGGTAGCTGAGATTTAATGTTAAAAAATGCAAGGCCATGCATTTGGGCTGCAGCAATCTAAGGGAGCATAGAAAACATGAGGAGGGATCTAGCTACGTTTGTAGAATGGTTGAGAATTTGGTAGCTGAGATTTAATGTTAAAAAATGCAAGGCCATGCATTTGGGCTGCAGCAATCTAAGGGAGCAATGCAAATAAAGGGATGAAGTACTTCTGTCCACAAAAGAAGAGCATAACCTGGGTGTGATTGTATCTGATGATCTTAAGATACCTAAACAGGTAGAAAAGGTGACAGCAAAAACTAGAAGGATGCTTTGGTGCATAGGCCAGCTGAACAAAGGAGGTGATAGTGTCTTTGGTGGGACCTCATTTGGAGTATTGTGTGCAATTCTGGAGACCGCACCTTCAAAAGGATATAAACAGATTGGAGTCGGTGCAGAGGGTGGCTACTAAAATGGTTAGTGATTTTCATTTTAAAGCATATGAGGGCAGACTTAAGGATCTTAATATGTATACTTTAGAGGAAAGGCGGGATAGAGGTGATATGATTGAGATGTTTATATACCTCCGTGGCATCAATGTTCAGGGAGAGAGCCTCTTTCAATTGAAAGCAAGTTCTGCTGAGACATTTAAATACCTCCATGGCATAAACACACAGGAGAAGAGCCTTTTTCGATTGAAAGCAAGCTCTGCTACGAAGGGACATAGGATGAGAGTGAAAGGGGATAGACTCAAGAGTAATATGTGGAAATGTTTCTTTACGGAAAGAGTGATGGATCCGATCTCTAAAGGAAAAAAAGAGGACAGTTGAAGTTGTTGATATGGAAGGGCAGACTAGATGGTCTTTTTCTGCCATCATGTTTTTATGTTACTATGTTTCAAATTCTGCCATGTATAAAGTAGCCAACAAAGGGCTGCCGAGGCACCCATAGCTACTCCATGATGTTGTAAATAAAAATTCCCTACATAATAAAAATAATTATGCATGAACACCGAATTCACATTAAATCTGCAGGAACACGAGGATGACATTGAGAAACTTGTAGATGTTTGTTCACAATTCCTAACATCTCCAATTGTGAGATCACTGTATATTGAATTAACATCTAAAGTTACTAAAGTGATGACTTTCGCCATAACATCCACCTGTTGCACAATTCTCAAAATATGAGAAACATCTTTTACAAACAAAGGTACTTGAGCAGCTATCGGATTTAAAAATAGATCAACAAATTTTGATAAGGGTTTAAGAATCGTTCAATAGTTCTTCCAGGCAGATTTACCAAACGTTTATGCAGGTTAAGAAGCATATAAAGCTTAGAGCAGTGGGCTGAAGCCAGTGTTCAAATTCTGCTGCTGCTTCTTGTGACCTTGAGCAAGTCACTTAATTCTCCATTGCATTAGGTACAAACTTAGATTTGTACGTCCTCTAGGGACAGGAAAACGCTTACTGTACCTGAATGTAGCTCACCTTGAACCTCTGAAATAAGGCAGGAGCTAAATTCATTTCTGATTCACTGAAACCGAGACCCCTGGGCACATTGCTATGATAGAATACCTCACAAAACTCATTAAAGCCATGAGCATAGATTCATTGTCAGACTTGGTCAATGTTGCCCAGCACTTCCTTTTCTAATCAGCATGCCCAATGAACAGATATTCTCTATGGCAAAGAAGATATTGAGTCCACATCATTCACAGATAGCATCAGGCTTGGTGGAAAAGCTGGTATTTCTAAAGACAAACCTCCCCTCCTTTGCTTCCCTCAATTTCCATTTGACTAGAAACTATGCAGCTCCATTAAAGAAATGCACGCAAAGCTGTCCACACTCTTTGTCCTCAGTGTCATGCTGTGATTTTGCCAGTTGCTGCTGCTTGGTCTCTTATTTTTCCTGTGGGTTCTTGCTGTTAAACCCAAAAATAAAAACTGTAAAAGAGAGAAAACTCTCCTTCTTCCCTGCACCTCTCTATGTATTCTGCTGCTGTCTGGATCACTCCTTCCCTGCCTATTCCAGGCCCTGACACTCCCCAGTGGATTCTGTTCATCGTTTATCTGTAATCCATGGCTCCTATAAGAGCTAAGGAATTTATGTATATCCTATATGCAGGCAACCAACAAATTATTGTGGCAATATTCCTCTCTCTGCCAGTTTTTGGAGGATTCCCTTTGTATACCTTTTCAATGTAAATATAGGGTTTGTAGCATAAACATATCAGTACATTATCTCCTCTATCTGCAGAAATCCACTTAATTGTAGTTAATCTGCTTAACTTTTTCATTAACTTCAGTGGTTTATCTCCTGCCACCTTGGGTCCACGAAGAAGCTCACCATGGCCTTCATCTGTGGCGGGGATGTTATCTTACTCTACCACTATCATTAGCCCTAGTGCAAAAGCACTTTTTATCCTAGGCTTTTTCTTTCCTACCATACTTCAATTATAGTGTTGCATTGCTGATATTTAATATAGATTTTATACAACAGGGTCACCACATGAAGGTACCCAGCAAGACTTGATAAGGAAACTTTATTCTCCCCCCTAAGAGATGCACAGCAATTCACCAACCACTGCTAGTGAATTTCACATTGTGCTCCCCTTCAGTGTGCAGCTTTCCCGTGGCTCAATCCTAAAGTCCCTGTATCTCCTTGTAACCATCCTTCTCTGCTGTGCGAACAGCTTTGGCTGTTCTGTCCAGTAGCTTCAGATGGGGCCTCTGTTGTGCCTTGGTTTAAGGGGTCTTGAACACCCCCCAGATGTTGTTCCTTGCTTCTTGTCCAGTCATTCCTGTAATTCAACACAGAGTTGCACCACTTCTCCTTCCTCTCCTAGGTGCTCAACTAATGCTGGAGACACCATACTTTAACACATTGAACGTGGAACTAAGGACCCCTGCCCTTTAGGTCAGACTCCTACTTCATCTCTGTGGTATAGTGCAGTGGCATCCCAAGTCCCATGGGCACCCAGGTCAGTTGCCTTCCCATGTGGCATGGTACAGTGTGCCCCTCCCCGCCCCCGCCCCCGGCCGGGCCCACATGGTGAAGCCAGAGCAGCAAATTTAATTTAAAGCCTTGGGTGGCTTCCTGCACTGCCTCTGTTCCAGGCCCAGTAGCTGTTCTCTCCCAGGCTACTGGCTCTGCCATGTGGGCCCAGCAGGAGTATGCCCCCCCCCTCCTGGCTGGCACCTGGGGTGGGCCACACCCACCGCCCTGGCCTTGGTATGCCACTGGTATAGTGGCAGTGAAGTCAAAGACTCAGATTTGAATTTGCACTGGGGTTTTATATCTCTTACAGTTTCCCTCCTAAATTACTCTCCTCTTCCCTGCTCTATATTCATATTACTGGGACCCTCCCAGCATTACCTCACTGAGATCTATTGGATGAGTCAGAGGTTAGAACATTCCCTCATGTTCTAGAAACAGGCAAATTGCATAAAGCTCTAGTAGATCCACTAGAGGTTCTAATGACCCATCTCTAGTCTACCCTTCCTTGCCAAAATAATTGAAAAAAAAAACATCTACATGCAATTACAAGATCTCATTGACCTCTGTGCTCCACTTGATGATAACCAATTTGGGTTCAGACCATACCACAGTGTTCAAACATTGATGCTAGTCCTATACAATAAAATCATTAAGGGAATAGATAACAATAACCAAGCCTGCATACTAATTTTCCTCAACATAGCTGCTGCGTTTGACTCTGTCATCCATTCACTCCTAATATAAAGATTAAGACAAATAGGTCTAATCAACACAACACTTAAATGGTTTATATCCTATCTCTCTGAAACATCCCAACAGGTCAGCAGAGGACACATATTCTCTAACACTTACTCTCAAACCACAGGCCTTCCTCAAGGATCCGCGCTTTCAACACTATTATTTCATATATACAATATATATATATATATATATACAACTAGTTTGTTAAATCATAAAAAAATTCAAGATTGATTATGTCATCTATGCAGATGATATAATACTGTTCATGCCCTTCAACATAACCACACCCTATTTTGACTCTATAACATCCTGCTTCAAGGAAATTGCAGCCTGGCTTAAGAATTTTGGTTTAAATATCAATTACAAAAAAACCTAAGATTTTAATAATCATCAGGAACCAAATCTGCAACCCACCATATAGCATATTAATTGATGACATTGAACTCGAAGTTAAGGGTGAGGTAAAATACTTAAGTGTAACATTAGATAAACACCTCTCTTTCCAAACCCACATCAAAAATATAGCAAAAACAATATTCAACAAGATCTGACTACTGCAGCACCTAAAACCTCTACTACAGCTCTCTGACTTTAGAACGTTAATGCAAGCAATGATAATACCACATATAGACTATTGTAATAGTCTACTTCATGGGCTACCTAAATTAGCCCTACACCCACTCTTAATGGCACAACATACAGCCGCACGAATCCTCCACAATTCACGCCAGATTGATCATATAACACCAATCTTACATGACTTACATAGGGTACCCATTCAAAGCCATATAAATACAAGTTATTGATGACCACCTTCAAAATCATTAGAAAGATTGCCCACCCCCCCTAACCCGCTCCCAATTAGAGTTGCTCCCAATGATTGGCAAAGGGCAAATGAACAACAAGTATCAAAAGTGACTTCATGGCTCTGGGACAGACGGTGAAGCAGTTAGGTGCACAGGTGGTGTTCTCTTCAATCCTCCCTGTTGAGGGTAAAGGCCAAGGCAGAGAGGCTCGCATCCTGGAGATGAATGCATGGCTGCGTGGATGGTGTCATCGAGAGCGTTTTGGTTTCCTAGACCATGGGATGCTGTTCCAAGGGTTGCAAAGCAGAGATGGCATCCATCTGTCCAAGAAAGGTCAACGCATCTTTGGTAGTAGACTGGCTAATCTACTGAAGAGGGCTTTAAACTAGATTCGTTGGGGATGGGTGAAGAAAGCCCCCAGGTAGGTGAAAGCCCCCAGGTAGGTGATACATTAAATACCTTTATGGAAATGGGTAACAGGGGTAACATATGGAAAGCAGTGTGTATTAATGCCCGTAGCATGGGAAATAAGATCCCTGAAGTTGAAGCTTTGGTGGGAGTGGCTGACTTGGATTTAGTGGCAGTTACAGAAACATGGTTCACAGAAAACCATGACTGGGATGTAACTATACCTGGCTATACTTTATTCAGAAAGGACAGGGTAGGAAGAAGGGGAGGAGGAGTGGCACTATATGTAAAAACTACTATTAAAGCTTTGGAATTACAGAGCTTAAAAGGGAGAGAGGAGGCATTGTGGGTTAAACTAGAAAGAGGGAAAGAGAAATCCATTTGCATTGGAGTGATATACAGACCTCCCTCACAAGAGGAAGAGGTGGACAGAGAGTTAATTGAAGACATACGCAGCATTGCTAGGAAAGGGGAAGTGCTACTGATAGGAGATTTCAATATGCCAGATGTTGATTGGCACATTCCTGCTGCAATATCATCTAGAAGTAAGGAGATCCTGGATTCTCTACAGGGAGAACTATTCAGGCAATTGGTAACAGACCCCACACGTGAATGGGCCATACTGGACTTGGTGCTTACCAATGGTGAAAGTGTTTCTGATGTTGTAGTGGGAGATCATTTTGCATCCAGTGATCACCAGATGGTGTGGTTCAGTATTAGGACTAGGGCTGTTAGAATCCATTCCAAGGTGAGGATCTTAGACTTTAGGAAGACTAACTTTGCGAAGATGGGCCAATACCTCAGGGAGTCGTTAGTGGGATGGGAACAGCTGGGGGATGTAGAAAAACAGTGGGCAAAACTGAAAGGGGGTATTTTAAAGGCAACCAACCTTTTTGTTAAAATGGTAAATAAAGGCAAAAGGAGCAGGAGACCGCTATGGTTTTCGAAGGAAGTAGCTGAACAAGTGAAGAAAAAGAGAGAGGCCTTCATGAAATACAAGAGATCACAGAGAGAGGAAGACAGGCAAAACTTAGAGAAGCTAGCAAAGTAGTCAAGAAGGCAAAGATTCAAAAGGAGGAGGAAATAGCCAATACAATAAAATGGGGGGATAAGACATTTTTCAGATATATTAGTGAGAAGAGGAAGGGCAAAAGTGGTATTGTCAGACACAAGGGTACAGGGGGGGAATATATAGAAGCTGATAAGGATAAAGCAGAATTGCTTAACAAATATTTTTGTTCTGTGTTCACAGATGAAGAACCAGGAGCAGGACCTCAGAAAACACCCACAAATAAGAACAGAAGCGAGGGACATCTTGAACTATTTTCAGAAGACTGTGTTCGTGAGAAACTAGCTCAACTTAAAGTAGACAAAGCAATGGGACCGGATGGGATACACCCTAGAATACTGAGGGAACTTGGGGACGTTCTAGCAACTCCACTGACTAACCTTTTCAATGCCTCATTGGAGTCGGGAGTGGTGCCAAAGGACTGGAGAGAGGCTCATGTGATGCCTTTACACAAAAGCGGAAGTAAGGATGTAGTTGAAAACTACAGGCCAGTTAGTTTAACTTTGGTGGTGAGTAAATTATTGGAAACGCTGCTGAAAGGGAAAATAGTGAGGTTTCTGGAGTCCAGTGGATTACAGGATCCGAGGCAGCATGGATTCACCAGAGGCAGGTCTTGTCAGACAAATCTGATTGATTTCTTTGACTGGGTGACCAGGGAGTTGGACCGAGGGAGAGCTCTAGATTTGGTGTATTTAGATTTCCGTAAAGCCTTTGACACTGTTCCTCACAGGCGACTTATAAACAAACTGAGCACCCTAGGGATGGACCCTAAAGTTACTGCTTGGGTTAGAAATTGGTTGGGTGGGAGGCGACAAAGAGTACAAGTAAATGGAGCTCACTCTGAGGAGAAGGATGTTACCAGTGGTGTGCCCCAGGGATCTGTCCTTGGTCCGATTCTTTTTAACATCTTTGTTAGTGATATAGCAGAAGGGCTGTCGGGTAAGGTTTGCCTCTTTGCGGATGATACCAAAATCTGCAATAGAGTAGACACCCAGGAAGGGGTAGATAACATGAGGAGGGATCTAGCTAAGCTTGAAGAATGGTCTAGAATTTGGCAGCTTGGATTTAATGTTAAAAAATGTAAGGTCATGCATTTGGGCTGCAGCAATCCGAGAGAGCAATACAGTATAGGAGGTGAAGTACTTTTGTCCACTAAAGAAGAGCGGGACCTAGGCGTGGTTGTGTCTGATGATCTTAAAGTAGCTAAACAGGTAGAAAAGGCGACGGCAAAAGCTAGAAGGATGCTTGGGTGCATACGGAGAGGAATGGCTAGCAGAAAAAAGAGGTGATAATGCCTCTGTATAAGTCTTTGGTGCGACCTCATTTGGAGTATGGTGTGCAATTCTGGAGACCACACCTTCAAAAGGATGTGAACAGGATGGAGTCGGTGCAGAGGGTTGCTACTAAAATGATTAATGGGCTTCATTATAAAGCATATGAGGACAGACTTAAGGATCTTAATATGTACACCTTAGAGGAAAGGCGGGATAGAGGTGATATGATTGAGATGTTTAAATACCTCCGTGGCATAAATGTTCAGGGAGAGAGCCTCTTTCAATTGAAAGCAAGTTCTGCTACGAGGGGACATGGGATGAGGGTGAATGGAGATAGATTCAGGAGTGATATGCGGAAATATTTCTTTACGGAAAGAGTAGTGGATCCATGGAATAGTCTCCCAGTGGAGGTGGTAGAGATGAGGACAGTAATTGAATTCAAAAAAGCATGGGACCAACACAGAGGATCTCTAAAGGTAAAAAGTGGACTGTTGTAATTGTTGTTATGGAAGGACAGACTAGATAGGCCATATGGTCTTTTTCTGTCATCATGTTTCTATGTTTCTATGTTTCTATGTAACACTCACTACCCCATCAGATTTCCATAAGACTAAACAATGCACTGGCAACAGAGTATTTGAATATTTATCCCCAATGCTCTGGAACTCATTACCAGCTACCCTCTGAAACATTACAGACCTATCCTCATTCCGTTCACACCTCAAAACTCACCTCTTCATTGAACATTTTGGTCAGAATGAAAATACAACCTATACAGACCCTACATAAATAACAACTCTCCTCCTTTACCTAAGCTAACCAACCTCTTAACATAGATACAGCCCCCTTCATTCTCCTTTGAACTTATTCTAATTTTTAATGACATTCCCGTCATTAGAATTGTAAATATGTTATATTTCTAGAATAATGTAAATTTTTTGATTGCCTTTTCAGCACCAGTTATATTGTTAATATGTTTAATGTACCTGTTGTTTCAATTGTAAACCGCTATGATTACTTGATATAGTGGTATATAAAACACTCAAATCAAATAAATAAAATGTAGGTCTGTAAAAAGAGGTAGGAAAGGAAAAATATGAGGGGCTGCTACAAGCTGAGAAAAAGAACTGGCAGCAACTACAAGAACTTTAGATGACGGGTGGAGCTGGATGGAGGAGAAAGGTGCTCACTAAATGAGCATATCAATTGTAGACAGCAGCAGAGCATCAGAAGAGAGTAGGTGCGTACATGTGTGTACGTCTGAAGAACGAGAAAGAATGCACGTGTGTCTGAAGAGGATTCATCCCTTAACTCGCATGGCAAAGAATTCCTAAGAGAAGGCCATAAAACAGAAAAAGACATAGTAACATATAGTAACATAACATAGTAGATGACGGCAGATAAAGACCAGCATGGTCCATCTAGTCTGCCCAGGAATATGGCAAGAGTAGGTGCAGGCCACACCTCTCCATGTCTATGTTTAGGGGTGAACCCACCTCCCCATGTAGAACACCCCTATTTGTTGAGATGTTAGAGGGTTCAGAAGTTATATGTTTCAGTTTATTTTGTTTTTATCCTGTTGCTGTGTTTGTCCCATGCTGTTTTGAATTCCGTCACCGTGTTTGCCCCCACCATTTCCATCGGGAGGGCATTCCAAGCATCTACCACCCTTTCAGTGAAAAAATATTTCCTGACATTGCCTTTCAATTTACCACCTTGCAGCTTCATGTTATGCCCTCTCGTTTTACAGCTTCCCCGTCTTTGGAAGAGGTTTGTTTGTTAATTTCTCTTTAGGTATTTAAAGGTCTGAATCATATCTCCCCTGTCCATCCTCTCCTCCAAAGTGTACATATTTAGGTCTTCAAGTCTCTTCTCATAAGGCTTCTGTTGCAGGCTCCAAATCATTTTGGTCGCCTTCCTCTGAACAGTTTCCAGTCTTTTTACATCTTTTTGCAAGATATGGTCTCCAAAACTGAACACAGTATTCCAAGTGAGGCCTCACCAGTGACTTGTACAGTGGCATAAATACCTCTTCCTTTCTGCTGGTAATCCCTCTTTGTATGCAGCCCAACATCCTCCTGACTTTTGCCACCGCCTTGTTGCACTGTTTTGCCAGCTTGAGGTCATCAGAGATAATCACACCAAGGTCTTTCTCCTGAACCGTGCACACCAACCTCTCGCCCCCTACCGCGTGCATTTCCCTTGGATTTCTGCTACCTAAGTGCATGACACTGCACTTTTTTGCATTAAATCATAGTTGCCAAGCATTAGACCATTCTTCCAGCTTTTGTAGATCTTTCCTCATGTTAACCACTCCCTCGGGGGAGTCCACTCTGTTGCAAATTTTTGTGTCATCTGCAAAAAGACAGACTTTTCCATTCAGTCCTTCAGCAATATCACTCACAAATACATTGAACAGTGCCGGGCCCAGGACTGAACCCTGGGGCACCCCGCTAATCACCTTCATTTCATCCGAGTGAGCTCCATTTACCATCACCTTCTGTCGTCTGTCAGTCAACCAATTTCTAATCCAGTTTACCATATTGGGACCCATCCCCAAGTTACTGAGTTTATTGACAAGCCTCCTATGAGGAAGAGTATCAAAGACTTTGCTGAAATTCAGATAGATGACATCCATCCCATGCCCCTGATCTAGTTCCTTGGTCACCCAGTCAAAAAACTCAATCAGATTTGTTTGGCAAGACCGTCCTTCGGTAAAACCATGTTGCCTCGGATCTTGCAACCTGTTGGTTTTGAGAAAGTTCACTATTCGCTCTTTCAGGAGCGCCTCCATTACTTTTCCCGCCACTAAGGCTCACGGGCCTGTAGTTTGACACTTCTTCCCTGTCACCACTTTTGTGTAGAGGTACAACATCAGCCATTCTCCAGTCCTGAGGAACCTTTCCTGTTTCCAAGGATCTGTTGAAGACATCCTTTAACGGTCCTGCAAGAACCTCTCTGAGCTCTTTCAGTATCCTGGGATGTATCCCATCCGGTCCCATGGCTTTGTCCACTTTCAGTTTAGCAAGTTTTTCTAACACCTCATCTTCTGTGAATGGTGTAGTATCTACTTCATTCACATTTTTATATTTGGGAGTCACAGATGGTCCATCTCCAGGATTTTCTTTAATAAAAACAGAGCAGAAGTATTTGTTTAGCAATTTCGCTTTTTCAATGTCACTTTCCACGAGTCCTTACCCAGCACTTCTGAGTCCTGCAGTTCCAACTCTGATCTTCTTCCTTTCCCGAATATACCTGAAGAAAGTTTTGTTGCCACCCTTAACATCTTTAGCCATCTTTTCCTCTGCCTTTGATTTTGCTTTCCTTATTTCTCTTTTTGACTCTTTGAGTTTCATCCTGTATTCATTTCTGTGTTCTTCTGTTTGCAAGCTTTTCAATTTTGCGAAAGCTGTGTTTTTTGCCTTTATTTGAGCAGCCACTTTTTTGGAAAATCAAATAATCCCGAATTGAATTCTAATAGGTGGGAGCACAAATAGCACATTACCATGAGATTATCTCAATGAGTGGGGGACAGAGAACAAGCAAAGAAGCCAGAGTGGAATACCCCTATGGCAGTCCCAAAAAACCCAACAGAACAATATATTATTTGATTCTTGTTATGATCAGCAACCATACAGAATTTAAACTGCATTATTCAGCACGAGCTGAAACCTCTTGATCATAACCTAGATTACCATAGAATAATCGACTATTACAAAAGCATGAAGCATAGTGTTAGCAGCTTTTTGGAGGGTAAATCTTGGATCTCTGGGCTGGGTGGAGCAGGGGTCCTCCCTTCTCAGGCATCTGATAAGCTTGAAGAATGGTCTATAAATTGGCAGCTGAGATTTAATGTTAAAAAATGCAAGCAATCCAAGGGAGCGATATAGTATAGGGGTGAAGTACTTCGGTCCACAAAGGAAGAGCAGGACCTAGGTGTGATTGTGTCTGATGATCTTAAAGTAGCTAAACAGGTAGAAAAGGCAACAGGAAAAGCTAGAAGGATGCCTGGGTGCTTAGGGATAGGAATGGCCAGCAGAAGAAAGGAGGTGATAGTGCCTCTATCTAAGTATTTGGTGCGATCTCATTTGGAGTATTGTGTGCAATTATGTACGAGGCCGCCGGGCCGGGTCCCGCGGCCGACAGTAACCTGAGCCCAGGCCCAGCCTCGCCCTCTGTCACGTGGCGGGGTTTGGGGAGGGGGGGGGAAAGAGTGGAGTCGTGCGGCGGCTGGAAATCGCTCCCAAGACATGTGGGAGCGATTTCATTGGCTAGGCAAGGGGAGGGCGGAGTTACAGACGGCGAGTAGCCTCGTGGCTTGCCCTTTTGGCTCGGCACCTCATCGGGGAAGGAAGTGTTTCCCACCCATCCTCCTGCTGGGTTGTGGGGATTCGGATGTTGCAGCTGCGGGTGGGGGTAGAGAGCCAGCGGTCGCCGAGGTGGCGGGGCTTTAGCTGATTTAGGAGCAGTGGGGAGCGAGGGCTCCCCGGGCGTGGGGCGAGACATCCCGGTTGGGGGTCTCGGCCCAGTATATGGGTGTGTGGGCCGGCCTTTGCTACTAGCATGGCGAGGCAGGCGGCAGGGTTCAGGGGAGGACGATGCTCCGCCTTGCTAATAGTATGGCGGGTGGGGGCATTGTCCGGTGCTGGGGTGGGGGAGGAGTTATGAGAGGATGTTGATTATGTTTGCCCATGTTTGGGCTGGTTGTTATATATGTGTTAAATAAAGCTGCAACCAAGGTTGTACCATAATACAGTTTTCTGTGGTATTTTGAACTGGAAGTAGAAGCGGGGTGGGGTGGGTCGGAGTCGAAGGAGAAATATGGAGGGCGAGGTGGGCCTCTGGGTTACCATGGTTACTGGAGATCACACCTTCAAAAGGATTTAAACTGGTTGGAGTCGGTGCAGAGGGTTGCTGCTAAAATGGTTAGTGGTCTTCGTTATAAAGCATATGAGGACAGACTTAAGGATCTTCATATGTATACTTTATAGGAAAGGTGGGATAGAGGTGATATGACTGAGACATTTAAATAACTCCGTGGCATAAATGCACAGGAGGAGAGCCTCTTTCAACTGAAAGTGAGCTCTGCTATGAGAGGACATAGGATGAGGGTGAAACGGGATAGACTCAGGAGTAATATGCGGAAATATTTCTTTACGGAAAGAGTGGTAGATGTGTGGAATAGTCTCCCAGTGAAGAAGGTAGAGATGAGGACAGTCTCTGAATTCAAAAAAGTATGGGACAAACACAGAGGATCTCTTAAGGAAAAAAGGGGACTGTTGTAGCGGTTGATACGGAAGGGCAGACTAGATAGGCCATGTGGTCTTTTTCTGCCATCATGTTTCTATGTATATTTTGAAATGACCAGTATAAGTAGCATTCGGTAATGTCAAAAGTTTAAAAAAGACAGTAGCAGCTCTTCTTGAGATACAAGTGTGAATACACACATATATGCTTAAACTTTATTTTATGCATATAGATAAATATTTTATATATTTCTAAAATTACCCCTTTTTTCAAGAAGAGGTTAATTTTTAGGGATGTGCATTTGTCTGAAATGACATGGGAAATATCAACAAAATTTCCTATGTCATTTTTAATGCACATTGACACTGAAAAATCTAAAATGTAATTCCCCCATCCAGTTTCATCACAGACTGGCCTCAAATCAGTAACTTCAGGGATTAACATACAGAGTAACATAGTATATGATAGCAGACAAATACCAGTATGGTCCATCTGGTCTGCCCAGTAAGGTGACTAGAGAGGTTGTACCTGCTGCTCCGTGCAGGTCAGCCCCCTCTATGCCCGTTTAGAATTGTACCTGCCGCTCCATGCAGATCAGCACCTGTCTATTGAAATATAGAAGATAATTGTTTGCTTTGATTTCATTATCTTAAAGGGTTCCACTATGTTTGCCCCATGACATTTTGAATTCCATCACTATATTTGCCTCCACCACCTCCATTGGGAGGGCTGTCCAAGCATACACCACCCTTTCAGTGTTGCTTTTAAGTTTACCGTCTTGCAGCTTCATCATATGCCCTCTAGTTTTCATGTCCTGGCAGTGTCCCAATTCTTATACTATTTCTTACCATTTCCTTTTTTAATTGGTTTATTTGATTCTTTTATGTGTATCATATCTCCCCTGCCCCTCCTCTCTTCCAGGATCTACATATTTAGGTCTTCAAGTCTCTTCTCATATGTCTTCTGGCACAAGCTCCAAACCATTTTGGTTGCCTTCCTCTGAACCTTTTCAAGTCTTTTTATATCCTTCGTGAGATATGGTCTCCAAAACTGAACACAATACTCCAAGTGAGGCCTTATCAATGACTTGTACAGGGCCATTAATACTCCCTCCTTTCTGAAGGCAGGCATTTGCAGAAGAGCCATCGCATTTTCATGGAGGTTGGTTTTAGCCAGTCTTGCTCTTAATTCTGCTGATGATCTTCCTTCATGTTTCCTGATTGGCTCAAAGTTTGTCTTGTAAGGAGATATATGGAAAATGCTAACTTGAATATTTTGCTTGGGAATCTATTGACTCCTGTAGTAGAGTTTTGCTCCAAAGATTTATCTTTTGCCATATTCTTGTCTCAGAAATTCTATGAAACCATATCGATGTATACAATCAGAGACATTTCCTTCCTCCCAAGAAGCAGGCTGAGCCATGACCTGGGAAGAGAGCTACAGATTCTGCAAAGGATGGTACCCTTAGAACCACAGAAGTAAAAGTGTAAGGAAAAACAGGGGCAGAAGAACTCCCATGTGGAAGAGGACTGTGGTGATAATCTGGACCCAAGGATCCCACAGAACTGGAGGGTTTTCTCCCTCCAGATTGAGATGTTTAAATACCTCCGTGGCATAAATGTTCAGGGAGAGAGCCTCTTTCAATTGAAAGCAAGTTCTACTATGAGGGGACATGGGATGAGGGTGAAGGGAGATAGATTCAGGAGTGATATGCGGAAATATTTCTTTACGGAAAGAGTAGTGGATCCATGGAATAGTCTCCCAGTGGAGGTGGTAGAGATGAGGACAGTAACTGAATTCAAAAAAGCATGGGACCAACACAGAGGATCTCTAAAGGTAAAAAGTGGACTGTTGTAGTTGTTGTTATGGAAGGACAGACTAGATAGGCCATGTGGTCTTTTTCTGTCATCATGTTTCTATGTTTCTATGTTTCCCCAGGAAGAGAGTCTTGCCCACACTTTTAAGTGAGGGTCCCAATGGTATGGTACTAGAGCCAAGGTGGAAGGTGGAAACCATAAGGAGCTTACACATTGGTGTATTGAGAAGAGATATGCCCTTCCAAGGAGCTAAAGAGGAGTAACCAGTGTAAGAGAGAAAAATGTGAATTCAGAATGAATGAGAATTTGAGCAGAACTGGTGAAGAGGAGTTGTTTATTTAAGTTTATTTAAATTATTTACGTTTATTTAATTTATTTAAGTTGTTTATTTACAGAAATTGTAAACATAGTCTGAAGTGTCTTCCAAGAAGGTGGCGTCTCAATTGAAAATCACTGTGTGAAATGAACTTTCATAACCTCCCCCTCACTGAGGAGTAGAGAAATTAGGATGAGTGGACTTAAACTATTTTGATATGCCTATCAGGTCCCCGGGTATAATGTTGGTGTCCAAATAGGGACATAGAGTGGACATGTGAGAAGTAATGTAGTGCCTTAAAGAAGAATCTTCCCCTCTCCCCCTATTCTTAGGCCCCCAAAAGCACAAAATCTGTTCTGTACTTTTAATGAATCCACCTCTCCAAATAGAAGGGTCACTGGAAACGAGCTATACACACATGCACATTTACACGTTGCTGCTACAAAGATTCTGTATTCTACATGATGCCTCGACACTCCATTACATTTCCTGGAAAGGACAACATATAGCTTTTGGCTGTGGGTATTGGTGAGTTACTCCTTTCTGACATTCAGAGTTATCACCTTACCAAAAGTCAGCTCAGAAGACTGGTGATTCAGTCACAGTCTGAAGAGAAGCACAATGCCTTCCTTTGTACTTGCTTTATATTTCAGTGATAAGCGAAATACATTAAGACATAATTTTTCCTTAGAGACAACTATAATATGCAACATAGAGCAAGCTGTGTTTGATTCCCCAAGGGTTTTATTATCTAATAATAATTATATCCCCTGAAGCAGGAACATTTTAACATTTTTCTGTTTTTCCACTGACACACTTAGAATAAATTGATTTGAAAAATGGAAACTGCTAGTTAGTGCTCTAATGTTTTGGCTGTGAAATTTTGCACAAATTTTTGTGTCAGTCATTCAAATGAACTGATTAATTGATGAGTCATATCGAAGGCTGGGCCATCCACTAGGTGGACTAGGCAGCTGCCTAGAGCTGCAGACCATGGCAGGCAGAACTGCAGCTTTGTGCCGCCCCTTTGGTGCCCACAGCAGGCCATGTGCTTCAGTACACATGGCCTGCTGCTTCTGACCCCCTTCCAATATGACTTCCTATCAGAGGGGGGTCAGAAGCACGGCTTGGCACGGGGTGGGGGGGGGGGGGTGGCACGGCCGTAGCTCCTGTCTGGTGTTGCCGAAACCCTTAGGCCAGCCTTGGTCACATCCAGGCAAATATATTAAAATTCATAGGTTTGGTGATGTGGCATTTCATGGAGACCTCAGACTAATTTGGAGGTATGCCTTGGTATCTAAGAGTAAAATATGTTAGACCGTGTTAACATCAGTGTTAACGCAATGTCTGCTGTGCATAATAATAGCTCTTACTGATGAGGCACAAATAAGGCACAAGTTAACACAAGTACTATTTATTTATTTCAAAATATTTAAATTCTGCAAACCTTAAAATGTTTGTCCTGTTTTGATAACAAAAATATATACTGCACACAGTGGGCCCAATTCTGTCCGATGAATAGCGGGAATGAACGTCCTGTTGAGACGTCCGTTGACCTTTGCATAGGCATGTGCCCTCATTGCCGGCGTCCAACCTCCCTGCCAGTTGTATGGGGAGGTTAGACGGGGTGGGGAAGGGGCAGATTGGGGGCGGAGTTAGGGCAGGCGGTGAGTGGTTGCCGGCCCTGGACGTACAGGGCTGATTCTAATGTTGGACCTGTACATCCAGTGCCGGCGACTTGTGCAGGGAAGTTATTCCACTTCCGAGGTGGAATAACTTTCCTGGAAGTCTTTTTTCTGCGGGCCTGGGGTGCTAATGGGGCAGGGGGGCCTGAGGCCATTCCCCACAGCCCAACCCTGGCCTTAGAAGGCCGGATTGGGGTCAGGCTGTGGGGAAAACCTTTGTTCAGCCAGTGGCCGGGATTGCGGCTTTACAGTGGAGCCACAGTACCATGGCAACCGGAAGCCATGGCACCACGGCTCCATTGTAAAGTCCTGACTGAGTTAGTCGGGCTTTTCCTGTATGTGCAGGCCAGGCTAAATTGCAGTCCTGGCCTGCATGTACAGGGCTGTTCGCGATTCTGGTCCCGCAGGGCTAGACGTGCCCCGAGGGATCAGAATAGCGACCCCCTCTGTACGTCCGGTTCAAACCGGACATACAGAGGGGCTGTACATCTGGGATGGAATGAGCCTGAGTATCTAAACAAACAAAACAAACTATCACAAATTACATCAGTCCAAGCTCCGCAAAAAAATCAAGGTTTAGGAAATTCTAGCTGGAAGATTTAAGTCTTTACTTTCTGTCAAATTATCAGTTAATCATTTTTGAGCCAAATCTCTGGAGGCAAAGTAGTCAATGGAGGAAGCATGATGATAGTTTATGCTAAGATGTGCAACATGTACCAAAGAACAACTAGTAACCCAGGATTGGCAAATCATAAGAAGCATGTGGGTCTCTGACAGGTAATCATAGACTTCAGATAAACAGGGCCATCACCATGTACAGTAAAACATGAAACGCCACCTTTACCTTGAACCTTGCCACCAGGAAAACAGCAGCCATTGTATAAACTTCAAATACAAATATGGCGTAAGGTGGTCAAAATGCCTACAATCAGGGTGACTGCAGAAACAGGTCATTTGAACATATGGCAGCTGTCATGTGCATGAAGCACATATTGTGCATATTGTACAGTGCTGATGTGATGGATTGCTGCATTCTCCATATAGTGATCAGTCACATATATGTGCTCAGATTGTGTGGTGCATCATGGGTAATGGAGGGGCTAAATGATACTGGCACCCAGGGCCCCAGTTGCAGCCATAGCAGCGATTGTGATCACTGGAGTATTGCCCAGTACCTGCTTGCAATCCATGATGGTGATAGGCATGTGCATGGCCCCCCTCGAGGTGGGCAAGTTGGTCAGCGATGGGCTGCAGGGGTCATGCATGTGGTTTGCATTAGGTGTATGTATATGTATGCCTATCTTGCTGTGTACAGCAGGTGATAAGGGACTGCATGTCTTGCACATGTGCTACCTCAATGGTTACTGCCACACACCAGCGCAGAGGACCTTTGCATGCGACTGTTGTTTGACATTGGAAGTACAGTGGGGGAAGGGCATCTTGACCTCACATGTGGCTTGGCCTATGGACAAGGGATGTATTCTTCAGTAGTGTGTCTGTTTTTAACATCTTTGTTAGTTATATAGCGGAAGGGCTGTCGGGTAAGGTTTGCGTCTTTGCGGATGATACCAAAATCTGCAATAGAGTAGACACCCAGGAAAATGTAAATAACATGAGGAGGGATCCAGCTAAGCTTGAAGAATGGTCTAGAATTTGGCAGCTGGGATCTAATGTTAAAAAATGTAATGTCATGCATTTGGGCTATGGCAATCCAAGAGAGCAATATAGTATAGGAGGTGAAGTACTTTTGTCCACTAAAGAAGAGCGGGACATAGGCGTGGTTGTGTCTGATGATCTTAAAGTAGCTAAACAGATAGAAAAGGCAACGGCAAAACCTAGAAGGATGCTTGGGTGCGGAGAGGAATGGCCAGCAGAAAAAAGGAGGTGATAATGCCTCTGTATACGTCTTTGATGTGACCTCATTTGGAGTATAGTGTGCAATTCTGGAGACCGCACCTTCAAAAGGATGTAAACAGGATGGAGTCGGTGCAGAGGGTGGCTACTAAAATGGTTAGTGGTCTTCATTATAAAGCATATGAGGAGAGACTTAAGAATCTTAATATATACACTTTAGAGGAAAGGCGGGATAGAGGTGATATGATTGAGATGTTTAAATACCTCCGTGGCATAAATGTTCAGGGAGAGAGCCTCTTTCAATTGAAAGCAAGTTCTGCTACGAGGGGACATGGGCTGAGGGTGAAGGGGGTAGATTCAGGAGTGATATGCGGAAATATTTCTTTACGGAAAGAGTGGTGGATCTGTGAAATAGTCTTCCAATGGAGGTGGTAGAGATGAGGACAGTAACTGAATTCAAAAAAAGCATGGGGCACACACAGAGGATCTCTAAAGGTAAAAAGGGGACTGTTGTAGTTGTTGATATGGAAGGACAGACTAGATAGGCCATGTGGTCTTTTTCTGTCTTCATATTTCTATGTTTCTATGTTATGCAGCTAGTGTAGTGAACATGCAGTGCAGTGCTTACTGTATGTGCACCACTGTAGGCAGGCTCGAGGTGTGGTGTAGGACTGCCTCAGACTGTGCCACCCACATTGTTGCATGACCAAGGTTTCACCCATTGCAGGCAAAGAGCTGCAGTCTCTGTTTCTAGACAGTGCTGTGGAGTGGTGTGTGGAGTTGTAGCCTAATGGTTAGAGCACTGACTCAGTGAGTGACAAACCATGGTTTCACTCCCACGTTTTTCCTTTGTAGCTGTGGGACAATCACTTTAATAAACTACCAGAAACAGTCTATGGTCTGCATTGACTGGTGGACACACATACTTTTTAATGTGTGAAGATAGCACATTGGGTCTGCAAATGAGCACATTGCAGTCATGCCCATCTGACAGCATGACTTTATAGGCTCTGTTCCATCCCATTACAAAGGGTCTGACATATTCACCCAGCAGATGCATGACACATGAGTTGTCCATGATTGCTATATTTCCTCATAACAGTGACTGAATATTTGGTTCCATCATATATATGCAGTACATAAGAACATAAGATATGGAAGGGAATAACGAGTGAGGTTATCAAATTTGCAGATGACACAAAACTATTTAAAGTTGTTAAAACCCAAGAGGATTGTGGAAAATTGCAAGAGGATCTTGATAAATTGGAAGACTGGGCATCAAAATGGCAGATGAAATTTAATATGGACAAGTGCAAGGTTATGCACCTAGGGAAGAACAACCCAAACTATGGTTACACGATGCAAGGTTCCACATTAGGAACCACCACCCAGGAAAAAGATGTAGGCGTCATTGTGGATACCATGTTAAAACCCTCGGCCCAGTGTGCAGCGGCGGCCAAGAGAGCAAATAGAATGCTAGGTATGATAAGGAAAGGAATGGAAAATAAAACAAAAGATATTATAATGCCTCTGTATCGTTCCATGGTGAGACCGCACCTTGAATATTGTGTGCAATTCTGGTCGCCGTATCTTAAAAAGGACATAGCGTTATTAGAAAAGGTTCAGAGAAGAGCCACCAAAATGGTAAAGGGGATGGAAGGATACTCCTATGAAGAAAGGCTAAGAAGGTTAGGGCTCTTTAACCTGGAAAAGAGACGGCTGAGGGGAGATATGATAGAAGTCTATAAATTAATGAACGGAGTGGAACGGGTAAACGTAGATCAATTGTTTACCTTATCAGAATATAGAAAGACTAGGGGACATGCAATGAAGCTACAGGGTAAACTATTTAAGACTAATAAAAGAAAATATTTTTTCACTCAACGTGTAATCAAACTCTGGAATTTGTTACCGGAGGATGTAGTAAAGGCTGTTAGTGTAGCTGGGTTTAAAAAAGGTTTGGACAAGTTCCTGGAGGAAAGGTCCATAAACCATTATTAAGAAGGGACCCAGGATATCAATGCTTGAACCAATACAAGCATTGTGGAACCTGTGTCCCTTGGGGAAACTGCTAGGTACATATGACCTAGATTGGCCACTGTTGGAAACAGAATACTGGGCTTGATGGACCTTGGTCTGACCCAGTATGGCATATCTTATGTTCTTATGTTCTTATGCCATAGTGGGTCAGACCAAGGTTGTTCTTTCCTAAGTGCATAACTCTGCACTTGTCCACATTGAATTTCATCTGCCATTTGAACATCCAGTCTTCCAATTTATCAAGGTCCTCTTGCAATTTTTCATAATCCTCTTGGGTTTTAAAAACTTTGAATAATTTTGTGTCATCTGCAAATTTGATCACCTCACTCGTTATTCCCTTTTCCAGGTCATTTATGACTATGTCAAAAAGCAGCGGACCTAGCACAGATGCCTTGGGTACTCCACTATTCAATTTTCTCCAATGGGAAAATTGGCCATTTAGCCCTACTCTCTGCTTTCTATCATTTAACCAGTTCCTGATCCACAATAGTACACTGCCTCCTATCCCATGACTTTTTAGTTTTGCCAAAAGTCTCTGATGAGGGACCTTGTCAAAGACTTTCTGAATGTCCAGATACACTATATCAACTGACTCACCTTTGTCTACCTGTTTATTCACACCTTCAAAAAAACATAACAGATTAGTAAGACAAGACCTTCCTTGGCTAAAGCCATGTTGGCTGTCTCCCATTAAGCCATGACTATCTACATATTGAGTAATTTTTTTCTTTATAATGGTTTCTATCATTTTTCCCGGTACTTACATCAGGTTCACCGTTCTGTAGTTTCCCGGATCACACCTGGAACCCTTTTTAAAAATTGGTGTTATATACTGACCATCCTCCAATCTTCAGGTATTACGGATGATTTTAATGATAGTTCAGATTATAAATAGTAGGTTTGCAATCTCATATTTCATTTCTTTCAACACTCTTTGATGTATACCATCTGGGTCAGGTGATTTGCTACTCTTCAGTTTATCAAATAGTTGTAATACATCTTCCCGGTGTATCGATATTTCTTTCAATTCTTCTGCAGCTTCACCTTTAAATACCATTTCAGTCATGGGTAACATCCCTACATCTTCATTCAGTCTCTCTGCTTTGGCCTCATCCCCTATTAGTGACCCTTTTACCCCTTTATCATCTAATGGTCCAACTGACTCTCTCACAGGATTTTTGCTACAAATGTACTTAAAAAGTCTTTATTATGCGTTTTTGCTTCCGCAGCAAGCTTCTTCTCAAATTTTCTCTTTGCCTGCTTTATCAATGCCTTGCATCTAACTTACCAGTGCTTATGTTGTTTACAGTTTTTGTCATTTGGCTCCTTTTTCCATGCCATGCTGGCAGTTTTTTGGACTTCCTTCCACTTTTCTTAAAGTGTGGAATACAGTTGGTCTGGGTTTTCAACCTAGTATTTTTAAACAACACCCATGCTTGATTTAAATCTTTAACCTTTGCAACTGCTCCTTTTATTTTTTTCTTATCTATTTTCCTCATTTTATCATAGTCTCCCTTTTGAAAGTTAAAAGGTAGTGCTGTGGATTTCCTTACCGTCCTTCCTCCATTTATTAAATCAAATGCAATCATGCTATGTTCACTGTTGCCAAGTGGCCCCAACACCCTTATCTCTTGCACTAGATCTTGTGTTCCACTAAGGACCAGGTCCAAAATGGCTTCCCCTCTTGTAGGTTCATGAACCAGCTGTGCCAAAAAGCAGTCATTTATTTCATCTAGAAACGTTATCTCCCTAGCATGTCCTGTTGTGTCATTGACAGTCGATATCGGGGTAATCAAAATCACCCATTATTATTACTATGCTGTAACTTTTGTCAGCTTCCCTGATTTCTTTGAGCATTTCATCAGCATTTTGTTCATTCTGGTAAGGCTATCGATAGTACACCCTCACTGCCATCGCCTTCCCCTTCCCCTTTTTACATGGAAGTTCAATCCATAGAGATTCTACAGTATTTTGTTTCCTGTAAAACTTTAGTTCTTTGTGACTCAATACCCTCTCTAATATAGAGTGCAGCCCCTCTACCAATTTGATCTGCTCTATCATTATGATATAGTTTGTACCCAGGTATCACAGTGTCCCACTGGTTGTCCTCCTTCCACCATGTCTCTGATATACCAATCATATCTAACCTCTCATTTAGTGCTATATACCAGTGGTGTGCCCCAGGGATCTGTCATTGGTCCGATTCTTTTTAACATCTTTGTTAGTGATATAGCGGAAGGTCTGTCGGGTAAGGTTTGCCTCTCTGCAGATGATACCAAAATCTGCAATAGAGTAGACACCCAGGAAGGTGTAGTTAACATGAGGAGGGATCTAGCTAAGCTTGAAGAATGGTCTAGAATTTGGCAGCTGGGATTTAATGTTAAAAAATGTAAGGTCATGCATTTGGGCTGCAGCAATCCAAGGGAGCAATATAGTATAGGGGGTGAAGTACTTTTGTCCACAAAAGAAGAGTGGGACCTAGGCGTGGTTGTGTCTCATGATCTTAAAGTAGCTAAACAGGTAGAAAAGGTGACGGCAAAAGCTAGAAGGATGCTGCGGTGCATACGGAGAGGAATGGCTGGCAGAAAAAAGGAGGTGATAATGCCTCTGTATAAGTCTTTGGTGTGACCTAATTTGGAGTATAGTGTGCAATTCTGGAGACCGCACCTTCAAAAGGATGTGAACAGGATGGAGTCGGTGCAGAGGGTGGCTACTAAAATGATTAGTGGTCTTCATTATAAAGCATATGAGGACAGACTTAAGGATATTAATATGTACACCTTAGAGGAAAGGCGGGATAGAGGTGATATGATTGAGATGTTTAAATACCTCCATGGCATAAATGTTCTGGGAGAGAGCCTCTTTCAATTGAAAGCAAGTTCTGCTACGAGGGAGCATGGGATGAGGGTGAAGGGAGATAGATTCAGGAGTGATATGCGGAAATATTTTTTTATGGAAAGAGTAGTGGATCCGTGGAATAGTCTCCCAGTGGAGGTGGTAGAGATGAGGACAGTAACTGAATTCAAAAAAGCATGGGACAAACACAGAGGATCTCTAAAGGTCAAAAAGGGACTGTTGTAGTTGTTGATATGGAAGAACAGACTAGATAGGCCATGTGGTCTTTTTCTGTCGTCATATTTCTATGTTTCTATGTTTCTATATATTCTAACTCTCCCATCTTATTTTTTAGACTTCTAGCATTTGCATACAAGCATTTTAGAGGCTTTATTTCATCCATATTAATCTGGTTATCGGTAGGTATGGGTAATTTGGAATCCTTAAGCTCTGTCTGCTCTGTACTTAAGGGTATTTGACTTACTTTTGTCTTTATTGGAACCTCTCTGTCAATATGCCCTAACTTCAATCTTTTGCTAAAATCCTTCAAGGATACATTGTTCTGAACCATGCGCTCTTGGGCGACTGTCAGCTTTTCCGTATTATCTAATTTAAAAGCTGCTCTATCTCCTTTGTAAAGGTTAATGCCAGTTAAGGTGGAGCCCAGGCACATCCAACTCCTGCGATGGCCACATGCAGGGATCATCACAGTGCCCTACTTGCACCATATGGCCAATATGAGAGGCACTTGTTCAGTTATTATAAACACATGTGTCAGGTAGATTGTATGGTGGTTAGAAAAGCTGACACAGTTGACATACCCAAATAGTTGGTATTGGGACTTCCCCATAGCACAGCTACACTTTTTTCGCACACACTACAACTGCATTTGTGCACTCACATCGAATACATCAGGGTAGCAAGGCCATGACATACTCTCATCTACCGCCATCTATCAGTATATCCTCGTCATGTACAGTCATGTATTCTCCTGCCAGCTGCTACACGACAGCCCACACAGGAACCGTTTAATAATTTGGCTATATCGCTCACACCTGTCCTGTAAATGATCTGTACATCACCACTCCTATTCGGTCTTCCTTTTGATGCCCACATCGTGGGGCTTCTGGCTCCACCAGGGTAGCCTTTTCTTAATCATATGCCCCACACAGACATTACAGGATATTACGTTGGCACCCCTCACTGATACAGTACAACTGCCTCCCACATGCTCATTCCACTAACTGACTGACACATAGGATACATAGGATCTGACGGGTCCATCAGCTCTTCCCTTTCCTTCCATCCATCAGCTAAATAGTGACTTTCACAGGGGCTCCTTTATGCTGCCATTTTCGGGCTTTCAGGTGCACGCTTTACATCTTAACACCCGATATTCTGTTAATGCCCGATAAGTGCAGCTAAGTGTCCTTAGCACCGGAACACTTACTCCCCACCCCGTCCTTTACCATATGCAAAAACCCTTAATTCTGCCATTCTGTCATCTGGTGCTCCCTTAACGCTCTTTAGTAAACATACCCCTTAATGAGCATTATTAGTAAATGGGTCCCATAATATAAAATGTGTCTTTTGGGGAGACAGCTAGGTACTTATGACCTAGATTGGCCACTATTGGAAACAGGATACTGGGCTTGATGGAACTTGGTCTGACCCAGTATGACATATCTTGTGTTGTGTTGTGACCGCTTTGATTGAAGGATAAGGCGGTATACAAAACTGTCTAAATAAATAAATAAATATCTTATGTTCTTAAATCAGACCCGCAGTAAATAATGTTTATAAATAAGTGTTAACATAAGGTAATGCGGTAGTGCTTTTTAGAAATCTACTTTTTTTAGAAATCATGCTTTTTTATAAAAGCATGAATATTATAGTCATTTAATTTATTTTCTGTAATGTGCATGGAGTTATTCTTCTTACTCTTGTTAGCATTTAAAACAATATCTTTAAAGTAGAGCCAAATAAATTAAAGGATGAATTAATTTACAGTCATCTATAATTAGGAACTTTCTTGCCCTTTTTTGTTTTTGCAGTTTCTACATTGCTGTATTTTATCGGAACTATTTTAGGTCCTATTCTGTATCTAGGATCTTTCCTTCAAGCGTAGCAATATTTACATTTTGCTCTTCTTCATACCTTTTCTAGTTTTATTTTAATATATATATATTAGAAGGTACCAAATCAAAGCTGAATGATTTGCAAAGGTCTGCCAGTACCTAAGACAGTAGGAAATAGGATCAACAACTTTCTGTCACTTCTGACAAACGCTGCATATATTAGTACACCACTGAGCTGGCACTGTTGGCTCAGAAAGCTGCTAATTACATTCACAAACAATAAAAGACCTGACACAAAATCTCCAAGAAAAATATCACCATGGCAGGAGTATCTAAAACTGGTGTTAAGAATCAATTGCTGTAAAGTAAAATGTGAACTTGGTCATTCCCTTCAAGGACCAGTGTCTCCCACCCTTCTCCTCAATGGCTCATCAGATGCTAATATGATGCGAGGGATAAAAGAAACGTACTCAGATATGCAAAAGAAAAACACACATCACTTCAGTACACTAAGGAGATTATTTTAGGAGGGTTAGGAGCAATTTAAAAGTGTAAAAAAAATAATTGTTATTGTCATCATCATTGGCAAATGGCTTTGTGTCGATGTCGACATGGCGACCCTGTGGATAGTTGTCCCAAACTGTGTTTGGTATTCAAGTGAGGTGGCTATTTATTGATAGAGTGTTGTTGTTATTGTATTGATCCATCACATTGCTGATCTACATCTTTTGTGTTTCCCTTTAACCTTGCCAAGCACAATGTATTTCTCTAATAATCTTTCTCTTTGCATGATGTGTCCAAAGTATGAAAGTCAGTCTTGTCATTTGAGCTTCTAAGGAAAGTTAGGTTTGAACTCCTCTAGTACAGTTTGATTTATTCTTCGGGCAGACATTACTCTTTGGTATTACCATAATCCAAAGGCATCAATTTTCTTCCTGTCTTTCTTCTTCATTGTCAAACCTTTACATCTATAGAAATGACGTTATAGAAAATATCATGGCTTGGACAAGTTGAATCTTGGTATTCAGAACTACATCCCTGCACTTGAAAATCTTGTCTAGGTTCTTCATAGCTGTTCTGCCAAGATCAATGTGTCAATGGATTTCCTGATTGCTTGTTTCATTATTGGTTAAAGCTGTTTACTATTTTTATCTCTTCTCCATCAGTCTTCATGTTAAGATGCAGGCAGGGCCAGTGTTACCATTAAGCAAACTAGGCATTTGCCTTGAGCGTCAACCCTCCAAGGCTGCCCATTGCTGCTGCCGCTGCCTTCTTTCTCTGGGGCCTGCAGCGGCTGCAATCATTCTGACACCATGATGCAGCTCTTACCAATACACTCCGGTGTTGCATCGCAGTTTCTTTTTCTTCCTATGTGCCTTTTCCTGTCCCTTCAACATCGACTTCTGGTTTGGGAGCAATTGCCACCACTGCAGGCCCCAGAGAGGGGTGTGGCAATGGGGAGGGGGCTTATAGGAAGGTGACATAATGGAAGGCCCACCTAGGGTGCCTCCAGTCCTTGCAGCAGTTGGATGCAGGCCCATTTTAAGACTATATTTCTTGATCTTGATAAGCCAATAACTTGCACAGAGTGACAGGTGCAGCTGTACATCTCTAGATGACTTGTGGCTGATAAATGATTGTCTGGACAAGGTAGCTTCTTGGCTACATGTAAACAACCTAAAACTGAATACCAAGAGGTCAACAGCTATGTGGCTTAGCAGGAGTTACGCTAATCCAACAGTTGCTCCCTTCTTAGAAGGGGCACCTTTACCTTTACAATCTTCTATAAAGATTGACTCATAGTTGTCTTTCTCATTACAGATCATCCAAGTAGTAAGGGCCTCTTTTTCGCTCTCTGTAGCTTCTGTGCAATTCAATCCTTTCTTGACTTGGCTACTCAAACTACTGTCCTGATGTCTACAGTTATCTCCGTTTCATGTAAAAGATTCTTCTTTTGACTTATAAATCTTTTCATAATGTTGCCTTAGAATATCTGTCTTCTTTGATTTGCCTTTATGCCCCTGCTCGCTGTCTTCACTCATTCCATGCTAATTGGCTTCTCTTACCCTGCCTTCAATGGCAAAATATGAGTCAACACGCCAATCTGCATTTTTCTTCACAGCTCCTATTCTGGAACAGTTTGCCTTTATGCATGCACCTGAAGCAGGGCCTCCAGCAATTCAAAACCACTCTTTTTGAACAGGATTTTGGAATTGTGGGTCAGGGCGTTTTTCAGCAGTTGTGTTTGAATGGGCCATTTTTTTAAATTTGTTTCCCTCCCTACCCCCCTACCCAAACTTGCTGGTTTCTCTCTAATGATCTCTTTCTATGTTAGTTACTTCTTCTGTTTACTGTGCAAAATGGCGTTCCTCTCTATTTTCTTTTTTTATGTTTCATTTTATTTTATTTTATTTTAATTAATTAAACTGCTTTGCTCACAGAATGATGATATATTTGACCCAATAAACCATAAACCATAGTCATCTTAGTGGACAGACTAGATGAGCCATGCTGGTCGTCACTGTATCGGTCATCATTTACCATGGGCGGCATTTACACAGGTAACTGACCTAGTTAGCAGTGTAAATGCCTTATCCAGGATTTTCCAAAGCTACCTACATGGGTAGTGCCTTTGGAAAATCCCGGATAAGTCCCTAACACACCCGGATGGTATGCGGTTAGTATCGGGGTGTGTTGGGGGCGTTCCTGGGTGGAGAAGGGGTGAAGGAAAGACCTAAAAGTGCAGCAGCGATTTTCGATGCTATCCGCTTAGCCCTCTGCACCTTATCTTTAAGGTGCAGGGCTAAGCGGGTAGCATTGAAAATTGCTGCTACCCGTTTAGCCTCAGTGGCTCCGGCCACATCCAGCCAAACCTGGATTTCCACTTCCGTTGCTGCGAAAGTGAAAACCCGGATTAAGGGAGTCGGCAGGCAGGCCATGCACCGACGTGGCACATAGCCTGCCTAGATGAAAATCGGGCCCTATGTTACTATGTTAGATGCTTTAGATTGTCTTCACTTTCAGCCAGCGCCTTGGTATCATCCACATAGCAAAGACTGTGGATGAGTCTTCCATCAGTTTTCACACTTCAGTTGTCCCCATACAGTCCTGCTTCTCTGATGATTTATTCTGCATATAGATTGAGCAGGTATGCAGCCTTGTCATACACCTTTGCTGATTTAAACCATTCTGTTTCTCCTTGTTCCGTGTGAACTGTTGCTTCTTGATTAATGTAAACGTTGTGCATGAGAACGATCAGGTGTTCTGGTATACTCATGCTTCTTAATGTGGCCCAGAGTTTCTCAGAATTTATGCAATCGAAAGTCTTGCTGTAGTCAATGAAATACATATAGATATCCTTTAGGTATTCTTTAATATTTTCAAGGATCCATCTCACATCCGCAATGATGTCTGATCTTCCTCGCCCTTTCCTGAACCCTGCTTGCTCTTTGGGCAGTTCTCATTCCAGGTATGGTTGTAGTCTCCGCTGAATAACAGCATAAGATATGCCATACTGGGTCAGACTAAAGGTCCATCGAGCCCAGTATCCTGTTTCCAGCAAAAGCCAATCCACATCACATGTACCTGTCAGGTTCCCAAAACATAGACAGAAGCCATGTTGCTTATCTTAGGGGTAAGCTGTTGATTTTCCAAGCCAACTTTAATAATGGTTTATGGTTGTTTCTTCCAAGAATGTCTCCAGACCTCTTTTAAAGCCAGCTATGCTATTTTATCTCCTCTCAGCTGTTTCTTTGCTAAGCTGAAGAGCCCTAATCTTTTAAGCCTTTCACCATCCCCTTTATCATTTTGGTAGCTCTTGTCTGTACCTTTTCTAATTCTGCTATATCCTTTTTAAGATATGGCAACCAGAACTGCACACAATATTTTTAATTTCCTTAAGAGTCTCTCATGAGGGACCTTGTCAAAGGCTTTCTGAAAATCCAAATGCTCCATATCAACTGTCTCACCTTTATCTACCTGTTTATTCACAACTTCAAAAAATATAGCAGATTAGTGAGACAAGGTTTTTCTTGGCTAAATTCATGTTGGCTTTATCCCATTAAACCATGACTATCTATATGTTCAGTAATTTTGTTCTTTATAATGGTTTCTACCATTTTTCCCAGTACTGACGTCAGACTCACTGGTCTGTAGCTTCCTGGATCACCCCTGGACTCTTTTTAAAAATTAGCATTACATTGGCCATCCTCCAATCTTCTGGTATTACTGATGATTTTAATGATAGTTCACAGTAATATTAGGTCTGCAATCTCATATTTCAATTCTTTCAACACCCTTGGATGTATACCATCCAGTCCAGGTGATTTGCTACTCTTCAATTTATCAAACAGTTGTAATACATCTTCCCGGTTTATCGATATTTCAAAGCAAAGAATTCATTCCGTCTCTTCACTATGGCCTTGTCCTCCCTCTATCATCTAATGGTCCAACTGACTCTCTCATAGTTTTTTTGCTATGAATATACTTGAAAAAAGTTTTATTATGCATTTTTGTTTTCACAGCAAGCTTCTCTCTTTGCCTACCTTATTCCTTGCATCTAACTTGTGAGTGGTTATGTCGCTTCCCATTTTCGTCATTTGACTTCTTTTTCCATTTCCTGAAAGATGCTTTTTTGGCTATAACAGCATCTCTGACCTCACCTTTAAACCATGCTGGCAGTTGTTTGGCCTTCCTTCTACCTTTCTTAAAGTTTAGAATATATCTGGTCTGGGCTTCCAAGATAGTACTTTTAAACAACACCCTTGCTTGATGTAAACCATTAACCTTTGCACTTGCTCCTTTTAGTTTTTTCTTAACAACAGTATTTTCCTCATTTTTTCATAGTCTCTTTTTGAAAGTTAAATTCTGGTGCCATAGATTTCTTTGCTTTCCACCCCCTGTTTATTAAGTTAAATGAGATCATTTTATGATCAATATTGCCAAGTGGACCCAATACCATTATCTTTTGCACCAGATCCTGTGTTCCACTAAATGGCTTCCCCTTGTGCTGGTTCATGAACCAGCTGTTCCATGAAGCAATCATTTATTTCATCAAGAGACTTTGGGCCCGATTCAAAGACACGGATTGTGGGGCTGCAGACCCACATCCATCATGACTCTATTCCCTCTCATGCTCTCCCTGGATGTCCGGAGCAGTAGGATGGGGAGAGCCAGCAGGAAGTGGGTAGGGATGGGGTCAGGGCAGAGCAGGAGAGGGCCTGCCCAGCAGGACATACAGGGCCAATTACAGTCACAGCCCTGTACGTCCTGTCGGGTCAAAGATGATGTGCTGCTTATTCCACCTCAAAGGGTATGTCATCCCTGCAGACTCCCCTGGCTACTGTGGTACGGCCCTCCCTTCAGACTCCCCTGGCTGCTGTGGCTCAGCTCCCCCCCCCCCTTCCCTGCCACCCTACCCATGGCTGGCTAGCCAGGTCCTGGATCGGGCTGCGGGGATTCCATTGCACCCAGGCCCAATTGCCGGATTAGTGCTGCTTAAAGGTGGAATAAGCAGCACTAATCCTGGAATTGGGCCTGGGTGCGATGGAATCCCCATGGCCCGATCCAGGCCCTGGCTAGCCAGACATGGGTAGGGCGGCAGGGAAGAAGGGGGACCGAGCCACAGCAGCTAGGGGAGTCTGCAGGGATGACATACCCGCAGGTAGGCAGGGGCACACCAGGCTTTCCTCGTGTCCGATTCTATGTACCGTGGGAACATTTTGTTCCCACGGTCCAGAATCGGGTCCTAACAGGTCCATCTTCCTCTGGGAAGTCCGGACGGCCCAGACATCATCCTCTCTGAATTGGGCTCCACATCTCCCTAGTATGTCCTGCTATGACATTGACCCACTCAATACCATGGTAATTGAAATCACCCGTTATTACCATGTTGTAACTTTTGTTAGCTTCCCTGTTTTCTTTTATTATTTCATCACCTATCTGTTCAATCTGGCCCCCACTGCTATTGCCTTCCCTTTTTACATGGAATTTCAATCCATAGAGATTCTACAATGCATTTTGTTTCCTGCAAAACATTTATTTTTTTGACTCAATGCCCTCTCTAAAGTAAAACATAACCCAATCCACCAAATGGTGTGCCTACTTTTCAGGACGGTTGCGCGGTTGGACTTTCCTCAACTGCCTACTGTTTTGAGATTTGAGATTCCCTGGACAGAGGAACTGCATTCCCTGGGTATTATATTGGAATGTATCGGGGTTGGCAGCTCGATTGTGTGGTTAAGTTGACTTGGTTTAAGTTTCGTCTAACCCGGCAGCTGTGGCCCTACCTGGAAACATCGGCTCTGAGACTTATTGGTATGCTTGATTATTGTAACATCTTATATGTTGGTTTGCTGGGTAGGGCCCTCCAGTGCCTTCAAACGTGCAAATCCCAGTCACATGACTCCAGACAGGAGCCTACTGCTGGGAAAGTGTATGCAGGCTGTTTAAATTATTGGTGTTTGCTTTTCAAGTCATCCAAAATGCATGGCCTAGCTATCTGTGTGTGTTGTTGGATAGGTATAATCCCGCTTGGCTGCTGCGGTCCTCCCAGGCACAGTTATTGATGGTGCCAGGACTAGAGAGTTCAGAGGGTCTCTAGTTGGGAGAAAGCCTTCAGGATAATGACCTGTGAGCAATGGAATGCTCTCCCTTTGGAACTCCGTGCCGAGATTTCCCTGTTGGTTTTCTGCAAGTTGCTGAAGGCCTGGTTGTTTTCTGGGGGATGAGGGGAGTGGAATAGATGGTTTGGAGTGGAGGGTTGTTCACATGATTTTTTGTTTTGAAGGCTGACTTTGTTATGAAATTTATGGGCTCCTGCTCTTGCTGTACATCCATTTGATTGAAATCTTTTGTTCGGAAAGGTGGTTAAAACTTCTGTAAATAAATAAATAAAATTTCATCTACCCAATCATTGTGATACAGTTTGTTCCCAGGTATCATGGTATCCAAATTGGTTGTCCTCCTTCCACCAGATCTCTGAGATGCCAGTCATATCTAAATTTTTATTCAGTGCTATATCTTCTAACTCTCCCATATTATTTTCTAGACTTTTAGCATTTGTATACAGGCATTTCAGAGATTGTATTTTGTTTATATTAACCATCTGATTGGCAGGGGTAATTAGGAATCTTTCAGCTCTGTCTGCTTTCTACTTAAAGACATCTGGGTTACTTTTACCTTTATTGGAACTTCTCTGTTGAGATGCCCTAAAATTCAATAAAATTAAAAACTAAAAAAAATACCATCTAAAATTTGCCAGGTAGCTTATCCATTCAAGGAGTTTTGTTTGTAACTTCTAAAAGGTCAATTTTCCAAAAGAGTTATATGCTTACAGGCAACTCGTAAAAATATAGCTAGATCTTCCAATTCTAAGTGTTTATAATTTGGAATTTTAGAGGTTTATTTACAAGGCCATTAGATGCTTTCCTATAGTTGGAATAAAAGGGACTATTGGTATATCAGCACTGTGAAAAAAAATGTTTTTGTTTTTTTAGATGGATTTCAGTTTTCCAATACCAGCCTTTTCTCCCAGCCCCAGCATTGCCTCCCTTCTCTAAGCTTCATCAAAAGCATCAGTGCCCCCCACCCTTTTCCCACCCCCAGCAACATTATCAGCTCCTCCCCTTCTTCTCCAAGCCACGGGATTTTCCTATAGTGCAAGTTTACAGGCTTGCTGGGAAGCCTTATTTCTAAATGACAGAAGGCTTCTCTTTAACAATACTGCAATTCATATTAAAGGCAGACCGTAGAAGTCTCGCTGTCTCTCTCCCCTCTTTCCTCCCTCCTCCCTCCCTACCTTAATGTGAAATGAATCGATGCAAGCTTTCCATAGCCTAACTCCTAAATCTGGCACCAGTAGCTCATTTATCCTCCTAGTTTTAGTTTGGAAATGCACCTTAGGGATATCTGAACAGTCCAGGAATTAACTCTACTTCCATTTGAAACCTGATGGGGAAGGAGGGGAGAATAATGAAAACATGGAAAGAGTAGAATCCCAGTGCTAGTGCAGCGCCCTTTCTGCTCTGTTATTAATCTGCTACGTAGCAAAGGAAGGATAGCCTTAAACAAGCAATCTATCATTGGCAAGATCTTAGCTGGAAATGTGCACTTAAGACCGCAACGTGGTCTCTTGAGTCCTGTTCTGTGAATCACAACAGCTGATTGTGAATTCAAAACCTGCTCGCCCTTGACTTTCTGCCTGAATATCCACAAGTCACCTAAATGATTTAAAGCAACAGTAATCCCTTCATACTTGAAGAGGGGTGGGAGCTATTTACTTTTCAGTCTTATTGCTAGATTAGCTTTTTTGTCATCACTCTAGGCCATGTTTCATATTTCTAAGTGTATCTATTATGGCCAAAACACTTGCTTTAAAAGTCTCTGTTCAGCAGTTTATGTCATGAGTATGCTTTAGCTTTAATAATAATCAATATCAAGTACTAATATCACAGGAGGACTTCAGAAGTTCATTTGAAGATGTTTCGTAGTATCAACTTCTGGACCATCAAAAGTAGGAGTAATATGCCTCTTAAATTCAGGTCTGCACATCACAGACTTCATTCAGAGGATTCTTCACTTATGTCCGCAGATGACGTTTATGATGTGCAGAGCAGAATTTAAGAGGAGTGTAATCCCTGAGGCAGGAAAGTCTTTCAAAACATGATTATATCAGATCAATTTATATAAGCAAAAAGTTATCTTTGAGGCTTAATAAGTTTGTTTGGACTATTAGGGAGGTAGAACTGGGCTGACTATAAGGGAAAAATTAAAATAAAGCATGCTCTAAATGATTTTGGACCAATGATAAAACTGGTGGTGAAATGACACTGGTACTATTCCCACTTTTGATGGTTCTTTTATATTTATTAATTGTAATAGTTGCATTAGAGTCATCTATAACAACAATCAACATAATAGTATCCGGAATTAATGTGATCCATGTCTAGCTCCAGATGACAGCAAAAGCGTTGGTGAGTTGTTAACCTCTTTGTCAGGCAAACCCAAAACACATGCGTAAAATTCTGTGCTGTCTGAAACAACAGTCCATTAGAGTGAATTCATCCTCCCAGAACACTATATTTATTTGGACTTAATGAAGCAAGGATATTGTTATCTCTTAATCAAAAAAAAATATCCGTCTGGGAAATCAAAGGTCAACTCTGGAATAATAATTTTCAGTTTACTGACAAGGAAAGCAGAACTGAATATTGTTTTTCATAATGAGAGCTGCTTTTCCATGTTAAAAGCTCAGTGTAATTCTTTTGAAAGCACAAGGGCTCTGCAACTACAAACACCTGTTATATGATATGATATCTGTGTCTGCAGCGCTCTGTCTGAAACAGGTAGTCCTCTTAACTTCAGTCTTTCCAGCAGCAGAGTGGTGGGAGCAGAATGCGCCAGCTTCCACCACTGCCGAGGAACTCTGCCGGCATCCATTGATGTCACTTGGCTGCAATGATGTCACTTGGCTGCAATGGCTACTGCTGGAAGACTTCATCGGAGCACATAGACGAGGCTGTTTTTAGGAGGCTGGGGGATTGTGTTACAACTGAAAGCTCAAGCTCCCCTTCAGGGATGTTTTTTGGCTATAACTTCATTGTTCATAAATTCTAAAAGACAGTGCCGGGGCGAAGATTTGTCTAACCACCTTGTCACTATTCATATAGAAAAGTGGACGAGCAAGGGCAACAACCAGAAATGATCCAGAAAGCCGTGATATTCAGCTGTAATACAGGTACGCACTGCTACTTAGCCCACGGCAGTAACCTTTTTCTATGACAACTGCCATGAGTGAAGAAAATCTGCATGTTCAGTAGCAGTATCTGGGAAATGTACAAATAGTGAGATATGTGGATGGCATCATTTGGATAGCATCAACATTTAGCCACTATGGGACCAATTCAGAACTGTGAATAGCAGGGTTGAACATCTGGGTTGGATGTCCAATCCCTGTTTAGGCCCTGGACTGTATTCAGCAACATATGTTCCCTGCACGTACAGGGCCGATGTGAGGAGATCGCTGGATGGGGGTGGGAGGGGGCGGTGCTGGGACAGAGCAGTGGTGGGCCCAAGCATCTGGACGTACAGGGCCTATTCAGGTCAGGGCCCAGTACGTCCATCGACTGCCTGCTGGACGCCCGACTTATTCCACCTCGGAGGTAGAATAAGCACGAGGTGTGAGAAGGGAGGCAACCTGCAGCACCCCCACGGACATTGCACTGCTGCGGGGGGTGACCCACCACCTGATCCTGGCCCTGGCTGACACTGCTGAGGGTCGGTTGGCGGGGAAAAGGAGCACCAGCTTGTGTGGGACATCGGGGGCTCCTGTTGGGCGTGCCGGTGCCCTAGTGATGGTATGCCACAGCACCAGCACACCAGCAGGAGCTGAGATGGCTGGATAGACAATGCTCGGGATGTTTCCGCCTTCTTAATAGGGGGCACACCGGGCCGTCTAAGACCCCTGATTCTGCAACTGCAGGAGCATATAGCTCCCACGGTTGCAGAATCGGATACAAAAAGGCCACATATAACTTTTGGCTGTCCAGACGGCCCAGACGTGCCTCTCTCAGAATCAGACTCCACATGAATATATCAGCGAAATAACCCTTAGAACAGTTTGTTTTATTGTTACCTAACTGAATAGCGGTATTGAAAAATCACTGCTATCTGGATAACTTGAATCTCTGCTCTGGCTTTGTTTCCAGACTGCCCTGGCAGTATCTTGATAGAGCCAAGGTGATCTGTGGAGATATTCAACAGCACTAACCGGATAGTTCCACTCAATATCTCTCACAGTGGGACTTATCCGATACTGCTAACATGATCAATGGGACTTATCAGATACTGCTAACTAGATCAGTCCTTTTAAGTATTGACTCCGTAGTTCACATGTTTAGCTTTGGCCTATGAGCTATGGAACGGCCATATAGAATCAATAAATTAGAAAACGAAGGGATTGTTACGAATCCTATTTTTAAATAAAACATATGTTTATTTGATATGAGGATTAAAAATTGCTAACAATTGTCATTAACCTAACATGGCCATGTTTCGACTTTATGCCTGTATCAGAGGTACATGTATGCAACATCCCAGTCAAGCTACGTGGTAGTCCTCCGAAGGAAGTGCAACAATATCACAGCACCTCCCCCTACCAACAGCAGCATGGCTAGAGGACTGCTGTGCAGTTTGGTGCAAATGTTGCATATACATACAAATCAATCATATAACCAATAAATAGAATTAAAATACAAACATTGGAAAACATATATATGGTTTTATTTTATTTATCTCTTTCTATATACCTCTTCATCTTAAAGTCAAAGCGGTTTACAAGTAACATTGACAACTTTTACATGTTTACCTAGAATGCACTAAATAATGACTAATTTAACAAGAGTGATGTTAACGTACGATGATCATAGAAAAGGTAACACAGTGCTGACAGTTCGCATGATGAACATGTACATGAGCTCTTCGGATGGGGTTATATCTCATTTCTAGGACTCGATGGCTCTTCAGTTCTTTGTGAAATTTCTAAAACCTGAAATGGTTTGTATCCTCTCAGGGAGTGCATTCCAAAGGTCTGGTGCATAAAGTGAGAATGTCCGGGTACAGGCAGCCTGGCTGCTTTCTGCTTTTGAGGATGCGATGGTGGATGTATTCTTGAGCAAAATCTTCTACCTCTGTTATCTAATGTCCTGTGCAATATGGACTGGAGGTAATCCAAGCAGGGCCGTAACAAGAGGAGGCATTACATGCACCAATACTAATTGCAAATGACGGTAACTATAAGGGACATAATGGCCATCCTCCAATGGTCTTTTCACTTACAATGCATCAGTTTTTACTCCTATTGCACATCAAGTGCAAAAAGTTACCACACTAGTAAACTTGCCCAATTTAGCATGCAATAACAAACCAAATGTACACTTACAAATGTGTTCCTTTAATGATGGCAGATAAGGATCAAAATGGTCCACCTAGGCTGTCCTTCAAGATATGTAGGATTGTAAGTCTGCTCTATGCAGGTTTCCCAGCTCCCCCCCCCCACCTCATTTTTTTTCTTCAGGGTTGTAACTGTCAGTATTGTTTGCTGCTTCTATCCGCAGTTCCCATGGTGCCACCATTATCATGCTAGCTGAAAAAAGATCAGTCTCTCAAGGCACTGCTATTTGCTGTTGTTTCTACTGTTTGTTTCCATGGTGCCCGTCATTATCATTGCCATTACTCTGATTACAGTGATATCAGTATACCTTTGGGAATTGTAGATAGTATCAGCTCTGACAGCCCCAGAGGAGTCTTCTTCGGCAGGGGTTCTGAAGGAGTTTTGTGATGGCTTATACCACAAGAGCTATGGTGCTGTCTCCATGGGAGTATCTGATGGCAATGGCTCTGGCGGCCCTGGAAGAGCACAGAAAATTGAATTTATTCACAAGCATCATTGGACTGCCTCATGTAATATTTATTTCAAACAGTAAAACATAAGATATGCCATGCTGGGTCAGACCAAGGTCTGTCAAGCTCAGTATCCTGTTTCCAACAGTGGCCAATCTAGATCACAAGTACCTAACAGTTTCCCCAAACAACACAGGTTCCACAATGCTTGTACTGGTACTAACAGTACTCACAACCTCATTCTTTGCTAGGGTTTATCTGCTCTGACAGGCCAGTACAGAAAGTGCGCTAGGCTTTGTGCACAAGTTAGCTCTGTTTTACTGCACAATTTTGTGTGCTACCAATGCAAGAACAAGTATGCACACAAGCTAACTGCACAGAACGCCTAGAAATCTATTTAAATGGAAGTAAGAAAACAAATGTGACATTTTTTACATAAATGTAAAGGAACATTTTTGAATGAAACAGATTCAATTATTGTTCAAATTTGCCAATTTAAAGCTATATAAATATATTCATTAAAAATCATCCCAAAATAATAAAAAGGAAATCATACTGTGCTGAAGGTGCAGTCAAAACCATCAAACAAATGGGTGCCAAAGGGATTTGAACATGAGGAATAGTGCTTTACATGCTCAAATGAGCTCTTGAAAAATTGCCCCAGGGTGTATGTGCAAAGTAAGCCCACAGATACATGGGGGGTAATTTTACAACAGGGTGCTTAGGTGAAAAGTCCAACGCACTTATTTTAGGCCTATTTAATAAACACAGACACATAGAAAACTGATGGTAGATAATAACCATAAGGCTATCCATTCTGCCCATCCATGCCAATTACTAAGCGCGACAATCCATTCCTCTCCCTTAGCAATCCTCTGTGCTTATACTATGTGTTTTTTCATTTCCACCACCTCCACTGGGAGGCTATTCTATGTATCTGCCACTCTTTCCATAAAGAAATATGTCATCCAATTACTGCTGAGTCTGTCCTCTTTCACCTTCATACTATGTCCTCTCATTCTAGAGCTCCCTTTCAATTGAAAGAGGCTCCACCTCATGTGCATTTATGCCACCACGTTATTTAAACATCTCTAGCATATCTCCCCATCCCTTCTTTATTTTATGGTATTCATGCTAAGAACTTTACACCTGTCCCCTTATGCTGTATGATGACCATTTTGGTGGCCAATCTCTGGAGCGACTCCATCCTGTTTATATCCTTTTGAAGGTGCGGCCTCCAGAATTGCACGCAGTACTCCAAATGAGGTCGCACCAAAGACTTGCACAGAGGCACTATCACCTCTTCCTTCATGCTGGCCATTCCTCTCCCTATGCACCCAAGCATCCTTCTGGCTTTCGCCATCGCCATTTCTACCTGTTTAGCCACTTTAAGATCATCAGAAATGATCACGCCCAGGTCCCACTCTTCAGAATAGTGAGACCCATACTGTATTTAATAGAATATTTCCTAGCAGGTATCACATCTATCTTTGCAAAATAGGGTAAATCTGTTGAGAACAGACGAGCATCTCCAGCCAAACAGAAATGTAACTACTACTGCTTCTTATCGTTTGTACAGTGCTACAAGGTCTACACAGTGCTAGACAGGGACATGTAAGAGACAATCCCTTCTCATAAGAGCTTACAGTCTAGCCAAGACAGACAACACATCTGTCAAGACAAACAATGCAACTAGGGACTAGGATATATCTAGGACAATGTTAAGGAAACGCATAGGAGTTGAACAGGAAATAAGGGGGATCAAGATTGAAAAGTAATCTCAAAGAAGTGAGTTTTTAGCCTGAATTTGAACAGGGCCGCAGATGGAGTCTGACATACCAACTCAAGTAGTCTGCTCTGGGCATGAGGAGCAGCGAGATAGAAAGATCGAAGTCTGGAGTTGGCAGTGGAAGAGAATGGTACAAACAGAAGGGATAAGAGAAGAAAGGCAGCCGAATGAAGGCACTTATAGGTCAGTAGTAGAAGTTTGAACTGGATGCTGAAATGGATAGGGAGCCAATAGAGTGATAGTCAAACAGAAAAAAACCAGTTCTCCGGTATTCGGAGATAAAATCCAAATTGAAAAGGAATACCGCTAATCCCAGACAGCAATCATTACTTATTTTTTGTCGGGCATAAACCGCAAGAAAAAGAGGAAACCCCTCTCACGCTCACGCAGTACATGCCCCTTTTTTAGAGTGATAGTGGCAGAAGAGTAGTCGTGCAACTGAGTTTTGAACAGATTGAAGTGGGGAGAGATGATTCAGAAGAAGGCCAGCAGAGAGAAGGTTGCAATCATCTAGATGGGAGGTGACTAGAGAATGGATAAGGATATTTGTAGTGTGTTCAGAAAGGAAGGAACGGATTTTGCCAGTGTTATAGAGAAAGAAGCAACAAGTTTTAGCTATCTGTTGGATGTCTGTGGAGAAGGAGAGGGAGGAATAAAAGATAACCCCTAGTTTGTGAGTTAAGGAAACAGGGAGGAGTAGAGTGCACCAAGGGACTGAGTGTAGAGAGAGAAAAGTAGACGTCCCAAGACATAGCCCTGAGGTACACTGGCTGAAAGGGAGATAGCAGTAGAGGAGGATCCACCAGAACATACAGTAAAAGTATGGTGGGAGAGATAGGAAAATATCCAGGACAGGAAGGAACCCCTAAATCCAAGAGAGGACAGGGTATCGAGGAGAAGGTGGTGATCAACAGTGTCAAAAGCAGCACAAAGGTCAAGAAGGATGAAGATTAAGTAAAGGCTCTTGGATTTGGCAAGGAGCAAGTCATTGGAGACTTTGGCAAGAGCCGTCTTAGTAGAATATAGAGGGTGAAACCTAGATTGCAGTGGATCCAGAAGGGACTGAGAGGAAAGTCAAGATCATACAGTAATAATCTGAACTGGTATACATTTTCACTGCTGTTCAGAATGCATGCAAACTTACATCATCAGCTCACCAAAACCTAAGCCAATTTGACTCCCATTTTTGGCAGCATTTGAAGGATCTGCTAAGAGACCATTAGGGCAAGGTTAGAAGGCAAGCCAGTGAGTCACTGACTCAGGGCACTAAAGCTTAAGGATATCTAAAGCCTGCCTCACCAGCTCGCCCCTTCAGAGCAGCAGGAAGGTGTTGTTTGGCTTTCACTGCTGTGCTGTTCCTCTCTACCTCTCTTCTGGCGGGTTGGAAACCTGAGAAGAGTCATTTCCTCTATCTTGCTAGTAAAGCCTGAATGGGGATATGGATAAGGGAGTAAGACATAAGAAAGGAACTAGAGTTGGAGAGGGGATGAGTGACAGGGAGGGAACTGGGGCTATTGAAGGGATGAGAGGCATAGAAATGTACATGAGGCTGGGGAGGAGATAAGTAAAGAGGATGGAAAGGGGGGTCTAGAAAGATGGTGAAAGATGGCAGAATAGGAGGATGGAGAATGAATGAAATAGAGGTGAAGAATGGGAGCACTAGAAATGAGTATACATAGGCAAAGAAAAGCCGGTAAGCAGCTGAAAGATGAAAAGAGGGAAACTAAAGATTGGAGAAGGAAGGAGACAGCTTAACTCATACACCAATAACCAAGGGGAAGAAGAAACAGGAATTTTAAAAAAGCCATCTAAAAATTGCTGAAAGGCAATGAGTACAAATGCTCAGTCTAGACAAAAAAGTTCCTGACCTGGAAGCCCTGAAGGTGGCAATCGATTTGGCAGGGCCAGCACAACCCAGCAGCAAACTACATGATCACCTAGAGTGCCCATGTTCCTAGGGTGTCCATTGCTGTCACTGCTGCCCCACGCCAGGAACTGCAGCAGCAATAATACCATTTAAATGCAGTGCTTGCCCAAACTCTCCAGGCCAGGAAGAATCCAACTGTGTAGAGCGAGTCCGCGGAACGCGAAGCCAATCTTGATCATTGAAACGAGCACGTAACCGGGCACGATGAACCAAAGGGGCAGGATATCCCCGAGACTCCAAAGATTCTTCCTGTGTACATTTTGTTACCAGATATACTCCTCTAAGTTATCAAATTTCGAAGATTATTCAACAGCACTCTCATGTCATGTGTTTGACCCCAGGCCTACAGCAACATCGTATTCGCTCAGTTTATACGAAGGGCTCCAATTTGAAGGATATCCTTTGTCCAGGGGCTTCCTGCCACCTCTGTTTACCATCAGCAGATAAGTGCTTGGAGTTTTGTTTTTGTTGTTTTTATTGTTTGCACCAAGGAATGTATTGTTTGCACCATGGACTGAGTTGTGTGATTTGATAGCCTGCTGGAAGCCTGTTGGAAGCCTGCCTTGCTTTTTTTAATGCGGTTGGCTGGAGGTTTTTTTAGACCTTTGATGTAATTAGTAGTCTGGCTTTGGACATCGACGTTGCTTGTCGTCCTGCCAGACTCGGCTCCTTTTGTTCTTACATTGGAGATTGCTGAGGTCTTTTTTCCTCCTTTTAAATAATAGGCTTTCCTTTGCAGTTAAGGGGTTTTTTGTTTTTTGTTTTGTTGTTTTTGATCTGATTTTGTTCATCTCATGCGGGTGTTTTGCTTTTGTTTTGTTTTTCTGGGGTAGTTCCTTTTTGATTTTGGCCCAGTTAGCTACAGCAGCTTCTGTATGTGGCAATCCCTGGATACTCAATGTTGGGGCCACATATAACCCCAGCATTGAATATCTAGGGTTAAGGGTTGGAGGGCATGGCTATGTGCCATAGCAGCGCATAGCCTACCCAAGTGAATATTGGGACCTTAAATACTTAAAGGGTATTAATAAACAAACAAACCTTTTTTTAAAGAAAGGAAAGCTGCAAGACTAGAGGATATGAAATGAAGATGCAAGGAGGTAAACTTAAAAGCAACGTCAGGACCTGCTTTTTCATGAAAAGGTTGGTGGATGCCTCTCAGTGGAGGTGGTGGGGGCAAAAACAGTGATCAAATTTAAAAGGCATAGAACAGGCCCAGAAGATCCCTTTATAGCAAAAGGATGGAATCAAAGTAAACAAATAACTTTAAACACATCAAAAAATAGAGAGGGGTATCCTGCATGGAGTGGCGGGTACAACCCTAAACAAAGGAATGACGAGGATAACCTGTATGGAGTAGTGGATACAACGCTTACCACCTCAGTGGGCAGATAGATGGACCGTACTGGTCTTAATCTGCCATCATTTACTATATTACTATGAAATCTAGCTATAGGTTTATAAAAATAGACAGAAGAGAGAAATGGAGAAGAATGAAGCGGAAAGATCATTGTCAAAGACAGATGCAGAGGAGGAAGGGAAGAAGACAGAAAGGGCCCGATGTTAAGTTAGGACGGCTAGGCGCGAGTACAGCACCTAGCTATCGCTGCTATCCTCTAATCCCGGATATTCAATGCTGGGGTCATATGCAGCCTCAGCATTGAATATCCTGGGTTGCCACACATGCCCGGAAGCTGCAGAGGCTAACCGGATAGCGGCAATATTGCACTGCTGCCCAGTTAGCTTCTACAGATAAAGATAGGCCAGCTTTTGCAGCTCCTAACCTTTACTCATAGAAGCTAACTGAGCAGCAGTGCAATATTGCTGCTACCCGGTTAGACACCGATGCCATACCCCAAAATGCCCATGACACATCCCAAAGTGTGAAAAAACGGAAAATAGAAATGAGATCCTGGAATAAGACTTAGGAGAAAATCAACAAGAAGAAATGGTAAAGAGAGACCAGGATCAACCCAATTAGGAAAAAAAGATCAAATAATAAAGGTACCTTCTGGCACTGGGCCATTCTTGAGGTTTGCAATTCTGTGCAACTCATAGTGCAAGATTGACCCCAAAGCTGGCGGCACTAAAGTAAAAGTTGGCTCAGGGTGCCACAACCCTTGAGCGGTCCTGGGGACCATTTCGTTTTCAACAAGGGGCATATTACTTTGAAGAAATTTCTCTATATGAGTTAGTTCTGTGCATGACAGTAATGAACCTCACTCCTAAGCCAGGGTATGTGGTGTAGGCGCTCAGTCTCTCACTGCTAACACTCAGCATGGTACTTGCATCATGAAAAGAGAGCTACATTCTGAAGTTCATAAGATGTAACACACATGAGTAATTTTTTAAAATTGTGCTTGGAAATTCCTCGTAATCACATCTGCGACACATATCACAACGGTACCTCGGGCCGGAAGGTCGGGGGTTCAAATCCCACTAGAGGACAGCAACCTTGGGCCGGAAGGACTGGGGTTTCTTGTCCCACAGGTGCTCCTTGTGGTCTTGACAGAACAAAAAGAACCCTATTCAGAGTGAAATAATAACATCCAAAGAATTGAACTCTGAAAAGAATAATAATAAGACCCTCTATCGTTTTTTGTCGGAGTATAGCTCACCAAAAGTGGGGGGAAGCAAAACCACCCTCTCGCCATGATTACTTCATTTTAATCATTTTGAAAAAGTAAACTATCAAATAAAGTTATTTCACTTAGCTGCAGTCTACCCCGAGCTCATTTTCACCACAGAAACCAAAATGTACGACGTGGCACGTTTCGGGTCTAAAAGATTTTTCGACCCTGCATCAGGTAGAATGAAAGGCTTGTAGTTGAAAAGCTTCAATTTTCAAAAGGCTCTGCCCAGTTAGCTCTGCCTTTTGAAAATTGAAGCTTTTCAACTACAAGCCTTTCATTCTACCTGATGCAGGGTCGAAAAATCATTTAGACCCGAAATGTGCCGTGTCGTACATTTTGGTTTCTGTGGTGAAAATGAGCTCGGGGCAGACTGCAGCTAAGTGAAATAACTTTATTTGATAGTTTACTTTTTCAAAATGATTAAAATTGAGTAATCACGGTGAGAGGGTGGTTTTGCTTCCCCCCTTGTGGTCTTGGGCAAGCCACTTAACCCTCCATTGTCCATGTTCCCTGTAAAATAGTTATCTCCAAGTTATAATGCCCTGTTCAATGTAATTTGTTTGTTCAATGTAAACTGCCTTGATATCATGAAAGGCAGTACATAAAATGTTACATAAATAAATAAAATAAATATCAGGTTATCTCTCTGCCACAACTCTGCTATTATGACAATGCATTGATTTAACATAATAGTTTCAAAGGCAGAGCACACTTAAGGTTAATGATTTATTCCAAAGCAAAGAAAGTATCACTAAATGAGAACAAATTCTCAACTTTACGCTTTGATTAAAAGCCTTAGAGGTGCAGACAAAGGAAATGGCAAAGATGTAGGTGTTCTAAAAGCTTTCAGTAGTAAAGACATAAGAACATGTCGAGTGAGAGGAAGAAAATGATCGCACTGATCTCCTACTGTAAAATAAATTGATGAGGCAGATAATCAAATCCATATCCTGCAGAGCCACAGATAGAAATGTTTTCAAAATACTGCAAATAATGTATTATTGAAATTGTCCAACATTTTTGTATGCTACTTCTGTGATCTTCTTTTTAATTATAATTTGTGGGCTTTAGCTCTCGCATTTCCAGTACTAGTGATATTTGGTTATGATAGGTATTTCCCTATCCCCAGAGGACTGACAATCTATGGACATGTTTCTAAAGTGCGCTGAGTTAGCATGAGAGGCTAACCTCAGGAGGCGTGTGCGTCCATCCCTCTGCCATTAGCAAGTTATATCTATGTGGTACCCTGCTATCCAGCACACGGGTGCATGCCGTGTACCTACACTAATGGCAGTAGCCATGGTTAGTGCACACCAAAGATGCCGATGCTAGCTGTGCTGCACATCAACGCCTATGTTCCACCCCTAAAGCGCCCATTCCCTATCCTATCCTATCACATGCTAACCAGTTAGCATGGGATTTTTATCATGGGGCCCCTATTGATATTAAGCATGGTGCTCTTAGTGCATGGCAAACCCCACGCTAACCATTAGTGCAGTTTAGTAAGCATGGGGGGCATGTTCAAAGGCATAAATACCCCTCACTGGGATATTCAGTGGCAGTTACCTAGTTAGTGCTTCCGGGTCTGTTGCTGCTGGCTTCTCTTCGTTTCTTCCTGCACAGGTTCCAGAGGGTGGCAGTCTTCGACCTACCATGTCAGACGCTTGCAGTATCGGCGGTGGCACTGGGACAACCCCCGTGGTGGTGCAGCCCAGTGTGGAGTCAGCAGCCCGGACCGTGAACACAGCAGCAGTGGCCAGCACAGAAGCGGGTGAGTATGCGGGTGAGTATGCGGGCGGAGGGGATGGGGTGGGCCTGCAAGATGGGGATGTTCCTGTCGGCAAGAAGGCGAAGGCGAAGCGCCGGCGGGGTTGCCGTTGCAGGCGTGACTCCTATTCTTCGTCGTCCTCGTCTGGGTCAGGCGACTCGTCCGGGGATTCGGTGATAATGGCAGTTGCGAGTGGTGAGGGGCCGGGAGCTTCGGTGGTTCGTTGCGCGGAGCTCTGGGAGGGCGTACCGCGGAAGTTGCGGCGTCGGATCAAGCGTCGCAAATACATCAATATTTTTTGCTTGCTGGAAGGGTGGAAACGCTCGGGGGAGAGCAGGAAAAAGCGTAAGGAGGATGAAAAAGCTGGGAGGGTACGGAAGGTTTCCCGCAACACCCTCAATTGGACCCGGGCCTTTTTGAGGTTGGCCAGTGTATGGGGTCATTATTATCCGGGGAAGTACGGGGCCCTGTTGGCTTATGCGGATACAATTTTAGCAGCCTCTCAGGCCCATGATGGTTGGGCCTGGTTGAATTACGATGAGGAGTTCAGAGATATAATGGAAGAAAATGGGCAGCTTTCCTGGGGGATAAAAGAGATTAATTTGTGGCTCACACAAATGTCGGCGAGGAGCAAGGTGGGTGGGGCTGGGGGCAAGCAGGTGGTTCCGTCGGCTTCTGTTAACATGCGGCCCTTTCGAGCGCCCGGTGTCTCTGTTACGCAGCCAAAAGGGAACGTCGGGTGGGAGGGGTGGGGACGTGTGCTGGTGTTTTAACAAATCCTCGTGTCCGTTCCCAGATTGTAATTTTCGGCACGCCTGTTCTCTCTGCGGGTGCGGTCATTCGGCTGCCAAATGCAGCCGTAAAGGGGTCGGGGGCCCCGTAGCAGGGGGCAAGTGAGGGAGTAAGCCTGGCGTTGGCTCCTACGCCCATACGGATCGATGCCATGCATCCTTGGTTAGTTTGTTATGGGGGGTCCCGTCGGTGGTGGGCGTGGGGGACGATATTGTCAGGGTTTGTTGAGGGTTTCCGCATTCTGTTGGAGGGCATGGTAGGGGGCGGGCGGGCTAGGAACACTAGTTCTGTGACGGCACTGGCTAACGTCGTGCATAAGAAAATCGTGGCCGAATGCTCTTTGGGACGAATTGCTGGGCCTTTTCAGGAGCCTCCTTTTTCCCCTTTTGTGGTTTCGCCATTGGGAGTTGTGCCAAAAAAGGTGCCGGGTATTAATCCATAACTTATCCTGTCCGCCTGGCAATTCGGTAAATGACCGCATTCCTAAGGAGTTGTGCACAGTGCGTAATGCTTCTTTCGATGCGGCGGTTGCCTTGTGTGGCGGCGCCGTCCTTGCTAGGTGGCTGCCTAGTAAGGGTGCGCCGGTCATCACACTTAATGCTTCAACGTAGTAGCTGAGGCCCTTTTAGTGTAGTTGTGAGCTTGTTATTAAAGCAGTCCGAGTGGATGAGGCTTACACAGGAAAATTTGTTAAATAAATTTGTTTTATTTTTCTTTGCAGTGTCAACTTGGCAAATGACCTTGATAAAGGTTCCAAAATAGCAAACATAAAGTAGGATAATTTCTCCAACAAAACTTTCTCAGCAAAACACTTTCAAAGCAGTTTCTTCACTCTTTGGTTAACTTTTAAATTCTCTCTCACTTTAACAAAAACAGTTGAACTCTGTTACATGCACAGTCCAGCAATCTTCTCCGCTATTCTCAACTGCTACAGACCAGTGTGTAATCATGTGCTGCCTCTTAGCTTAAAACAAACAGCATTCTTAACGTAGCTCCAGCATTGGTAAAAATGGCTGCTTTTAAAACATGAGGCTTTCTACCTTTTTGTCTGCCTTTCTCCTTGGCATTAATTGGCACCAGCACTTCTTATCTTCTCACACTGTCTCACACAGCCTTCAATAAAAGCTCTAAACATTGCTTGTACAAAAACCACATTCCATTGATTCTTCTGAGGACATTGGACTATCTGGATAAGACCCAATTTCCATCTCCTCCTCTGTGCTGTAAGGCTCAGGGCTTGGGGCACGTTCTGGAACGCTTAGCTGCACTTTCTTTAAAAGTTTAAAAAGCTTTTCCCACTTAAGATTCCTCCTCCCCTTTGGAACTGGGTCAGAACTCTTGCCCTTCTTTCCCTTACTGACTCAATTTCAGGAAATGTTTGATTTGCTTGGCTTGCAGAAACCCTTCTTTTGTAAGGCTTTCTGTATTGTCTGGTTATGGGCTCAGGACTTGAGCTGCTGTCTTCAGAGTCAGAAATGTAGTTCTGAATCTTTTCCAAGCTCCTCTCTTTCCCACGGCCCTGACACTTTATTTATTTTTATTTATTTATTAACAATTCTTATATACCGCACTATTAGACATCAGCGCGGTTTACATTGAACAGAAAACATCCGACAGTTTACATATGTCTGGTCAGTTACATTTAACAGGAAGTATAACTTGGCGAAATAGGGGAAACTAAATACAATGGAGGGTTATCTGATGGCAGCTATGGCTGGTCCCTTTAGAATCACCAGGTCTCACAGCCCTGCAGTGCTGTCTCCTCTCCTGGTCTCTCTGGACTCTCTGCCTCTCCTCGTGGCTTCCTGCTTTCCACTTCCTTTGTTCGTCTCTCTTTCCTGCACTGCCTCACTTGCTGAGTGACGCAGTTTAAATGCTCTGTAGCCTGTTTCCTTCTCTGGCCCCACCCTCTCTCTCCCTGCAGCTGCTCTGGAGACTGGGTGTGGCTTCAGGCTAGCTCTGCTAGTGTGTGTGTTAGTTTCACTTTCTCTCTGGGAGCTATGCTTTGGTGAGCCCATCCCCCATTTATGAAAAAAAACCTCTTTTTTTCCACTTTTAAAGGGCTGTGCTGCATGCGCATCACCACACTTGGTACGGCAGTGCAGGTGCGGGGCGCTGATGGCGAAGGTTGACATTGAGTCAGCATTTCGTTTGTTGCCGGTGCATCCCTCGGCGTTCCTGTGCTTGGGGTTTCAGTTTGACTCGCGGTTTTACTTCGATAAGTGCATGCCGATGGGTTGCTCGATATCGTGCGCCTACTTTGAGGCCTTCAGCACCTTTGTGCATTGGGTTTTGGAGCAGGTGATGGGTTTCTGCACCATCATCCACTACCTAGACGATTTCTTCTTCGTGGGGCCGCCCTGGACAGGCCGGGACGTGTGCCGCGTTGTTAGAAGCGTTCCAGCACTTGGCAGATGACTTCGGAATCCCCATAGCGTCAGACAAAACTGTGGGTCCGGTGATGTGCCTTACCTTTTTAGGTATAGAGATAGATTCGGGGAAGATGGTGGTGTGTTTGCCGGGGCAAAAAGTGGACCGGCTGAGGGAATTAGTGGGGGCGGTGGGCTCTGCGAACAAGACTACCCTCTGGGTTCTTCAGTCCCTGGTAGGTCATCTCAACTTTGCATGTCGGGTTCTTCCCATGGGGCGCCCCTTTGCCAGGCGGTTGTCTTTGGCAATGGCGGGGGTGTGGAAGCCACATCACCATATTCGGGTATCACCCAGAATGCGTGAAGACTTGCGGGTATGGGATGCCTTTCTCGCTAATTTCAATGGCTGCTCGGTTTTGCAGTTACCGGAGCTGACGAACGCGGATCTCCAACTGTTTACGGATGCGGCGGGTGGTTCCGGATTCGGGGCGTACTGCCAAGGGGCTTGGTATGCAGAGGCTTGGCCCGCCGAATGGGTAGCGGCTGGGTTGACCCGCAATATTACATTTTTGGAACTGTTCCCTATTGTGGTGGCGCTGTGGGTGTGGCCGGAGCGGTTGCGGAACCGGCGGGTGGTTTTCTGGTGTGACAATACTGCAGTGGTGGAGGTCATCAACCGCTTGTCGCCCAAGTGCTCGAGAGTGGTGGCACTGACGAGGCTGTTCATTTTGGCTTGTCTGCGGTTAAATGTCACTGCGCGGGCACGGCATGTGCCAGGCACTCAGAATTCTATTGCTGATGCTTTGTCACGTTTTCAGTGGTCTCAGTTCTGGCTGTTGGCTCCGGACGCAGAGGAAATGGCCGCAGTGGTGCCGGATCATCTTTGGCAGGCTGGGACCCTGATATGATGGCTTTGCTGGCGGTGTCGGTGGCACGTGGAACATGGGAGAAGTATGTGCGTGGATACTCTCAGGTGAGTAGAGTCTTGGGTACGTTGGGATGGGGGGGAGGGCGAGTCCCGGACGGGTTTATGGGTCATTTTGTCCTTTGGGCGAAACGGGAAGGCTGGGCCAGATCAGCGGTTACAGCGGCTATAGCTGGGTTTTCCTTTTTCTGTAAGGCGGCCGGTTGGGGAAACCCTCGCGTAGCCTTCTTGGTGAAGCGCATGTTGGCTGGGTGGGCCAGGGTGGGTCTCCCGTTATGTGATTGGCGCCTTCTGGTGTCACATGAGCTCCTACTTCAGGTTTGGGAGGTGCTCCCGCTTATTGCGGTTTCGGATTTTGAGTCAGTGCTGTTTCGCGCGCTGTTTGTGACTGCATTTTTCGGAGCGTTCCGCGTGTGCGAGTTGGTACCACGGTCTGGGAGAGTGGGCGCCTTCGGGGGTTTGGATGTTAGGCACGTGGCGCTTGAGCAGGCTCAGGTGCGTATATATATCCCGCAGTCCAAGACCGATCAGGTGGGGAGAGGGGGTTGGGTGATACTGAGGGCTATTTCGCCTTTGCCATCCTGCCCAGTACATAACCTGCGAAGCTATTTACAGCGGCGTGCACGGTCTCCGGGTGATTTGTTTCTTCATGAGAATGGGAGGCCGGTGACGCAGTTCCAGTTTACGGCTGTGCTGCGTTTGGCTCTGCGTCAATTAGGTTGTGATGAGAGGCGTTTTGCCTCGCACTCCTTTCGGATCGGCGCTGCTCCGAGTGCAGCAGTGGCGGGACTTGGGAAAAAGGTTATTCAGCGCATTGGCAGATGGCGCTCGGGCGCATACGAGGGATATGTCAGGCCGCAGGCATCCTGACCTGGGCTAGGAGTGGTCAAGCGGGTCGGGGCTGTCTGTCATGGGGTCTTCCAGTGTGCTGTTCCTAAAGGGGGGGGTTGAGGGGGGAGGAATTAATCTGTTTATTCCTTTTGCAGAGCTGCCCGCTGGTTACAGCCCGCTTTGTCTTCTTACAGATGGGGTCTTCCCCGGAGAGTGGTGGATCATCAGACACTCATTCGTTTATTGGGCCAAACGCCGGGCGGTGTTGCGGCCCCTCGGAAGGCACCTTGGCCTGGCTGCATCGGGAGTCCGGCTGTGTTGGATGGTAGAGCGTGGCATGCAATGGGGTCAGCTTGTGCCCTTCATCCAGTCGGAAATTGAGCGACGGCAGCAGCCAGTCGGACTGTTGCTTCATCTGGGTGGCAACGATGTGTCGAGCTGGTCTTGCAGGCAGCTCATTCGAACGGTTCAGAAGGACATAGGACTTTTGTGTGATCTACTGCCGGGGGTGGCCATTATTTGGTCTGATATCGTCCCGCGCCCGGCCTGCTGGGTCCAGTGGCGGTGGTCCCGCGGCTTAGTCAAGATTAACCGGCAGATTGGGCGTTGGGTACAGCAAGCTGGCAGGAGACAAGTTTTGCACCAGTGGGCTGAGGTGCGGTGTTTGGGGCTCTATCGCACGGATGGAGTGCATTTGGCCCCTGTCAGGCAAGACTTGCTGCTGAATGACTGGCAGGAAGTGCTCGAGGGCTGGGTTTGGTCGCAGCTTTCTTTTGGGGGGGCGGCACAAGGATAGGCGGGGTGACCTTGTGCCAGTGGCGGGGTAACGAGCTAGTGCTCGTCGACCCGGCGGGACATATAAGTCTGATGCCGGATTGGAGGGAGTGGAGTGCTCCTTGGGTGGGGAGAGACATCACTGTTGGGGTCTCTGCCCGGTGGAAGGCAACTGGTGCCTGCCTTTGCTAATAATACGGCGAGGTGGGCGGTAGGGGGAATGGGGGGAGGATGATGCACCACCTTGCTAATATACGGCTGGTGGGGGGCGTCATCTGGATTGGGGGGGTTGGGGGGGGGGAATGTTATTTGAAATTTGAATGTTGTGTTGGCCCATGTTGGGCCGGTCTTGGATTTGTTAATAAAGCTGCGACCAAATGGTTATTACAAATATGTTATTGTGGCGTGTTTTTGTTGAGATAAGAAAAGGGGGGGTGAGGGGGCAAAGTGGGTTAGGTGCTGTGGTGGCGGGCGAACCGGGCATCCGGATACCTTGGTTAATCCTGGTGCGCCGCAGGGCAGGGTCCCGAGGCCGGCCTAGTAACCGGGTCCCCGGGGCCTGAGTCTTCGCCAGCCGGCGGTTCCCGCAGGGGCAGGGGGGAGGTAGGGGAAGATCTGACGTGGCATCAGTGCACCGTCCTCACGCTGGTGTGGAACGGCGCGATTGGCTGATGCCAGCTGAGGGCGGTGCAGAGCGGCAGGGAATGTGAGGGCTCGACCGCGTGGTCTCCCTCTTTCTGCCGGCTCTGCGAGGGAAAAGGTGTCCCAGCCCTCCCACCCAGGCATCGTGGTGTGGGTGTGTTGGAAAACGGGGGGTTGTCGCAGCTGGGTCGGGGGTGAAAGGGGGTTTTGGAGTGCTGGGCGGGGTAACGAGCTAGCGCTCGTCGACCCGATGGGGCATATAAGGCTGATGCCAGATTGGAGGGAGCGGAGTGCTCCTTTGGTGGGGAGAGACATCACTGTTGGGGTCTCTGCCCGGTGGAAGGCAACTGGTGCCTGCCTTTGCTAATAATACGGCGAGGCGGGCGGTAGGGGGAATGGGGGGAGGATGATGCACCACCTTGCTAATATACGGCTGGTGGGGGGCGTCATCCGGATTGGGGGGGGTTGGGGGGGGAATGTTATTTGAAATTTGAATGTTGCGTTGGCCCATGTTGGGCCGGTCTTGGATTTGTTAATAAAGCTGCGACCAAATGGTTATTCCAAATACGTTATTGTGGCGTGTTTTTGTTGAGATAAGAAAAGGGGGGGTGAGGGGGCAAAGTGGGTTAGGTGCTGTGGTGGTGGGCGAACCGGGCATCCGGATACCCTGGTTACCCGTTGTTGCAGGAAAGAGTTTCTGGTACTGTGTCCTCGGGTTCTTCAGCTTGGGGGGTTGTATTTCCTAAAGTATCCATGCAAATGCCTGGTGAAAATGCAAGGTAATTATTTTGTATTTCTTTATCCTTCTCAATTGATTTCTTTTTTTAATTCTAAGGGGACTTGGGGGGGGGGGGCGAATGAGTACCTGGCAGGTTCTCAAAAGGCACACAGGTTCCAAAATGCTCATCCTCGGGTAAGCAGTGGATTTCCCGGTCCTCTTTAATAATGATTTATGGACTTTTCCTCCAGTAACTGGTCCAAACCTTTTTTAAAACCAGCTACTCTAACAGCTTTTCCTACATCCTCTGAATGTAAGGAATTCCAGAGTTTGATTATGCGTTAAGTGGAAAAATATTTTCTCTTACTAATCTTAAATGGGTTACATTGTAGCTTCATTTCATATCCCCTAGTCTTTCTACTTTTTGATGGCGTAAACAACCAATCTACGTTAACCCATTCCACTCCATTCATTAATTTATTGACCTCTATCATATCTCCCCTCGGCCATCTCTTTTCCAAGTTGAAGAGCCCTAACCTTTTAAGCCTTTCATTATAGGGGTATCCTTCCATCCCCTTTACCATTTTGGTGGCTGTTCACTGTACCTTTTCTTTTTCTTTTTTTTCTTTTTTTTTTTTATATTTTTGAATTTCAATTTACATTCAAGAATACATCTTGAAACAGAAATTGAGAAGGGTATAAGCAATAAAGTTTAAACATAATCATATACAAAAATACAAAGGCAAAGCACATCCAACAACCCAACCCACTCTAGCCCACCACGATTACAGGAGGGAATACCATAGATAGGAAATTAAACAATTCAACCAAATTCAGCAAGAAGTAGAGGTGTGACAAACAGCTAACCTAATTCTCGGGGTGGAGAGGGGGGAGGTACATCCATCAACCGATTGTGGCGGGCATTAATAAAGGAAAGCAACTGTGAGGGCTCAAAAAAAATAAAAGAATCTGACTGATACTTAATCAGACACTTACAGGGAAACTTTAGGAAAAAGAGCCCTCCCAGTTGCTGTACCCCAGGGCGAAGGAGAAGGAAATCCCTCCGTCTCCGCTGGGTCTGCCTAGAGAGGTCTGGAAACATACGAACCTGCAACCCCTTGAACAAAACATTACGTTTTTTGAAAAATAATTTAATCAGCCATTCTTTGTCTGAAAGCAATGCTAAAGTAATCAACAAAGTGGAAGGTACCACTTGATCCTCCTGTGATGACTCCAGCAATGCAGTTACATTCAAAACATCTACATTAGATAACCCGTCAACCACCCCCAAACCCAAAGCTTTTTTCCCCAAGGGTAGATAATACATCTTCACTATCGGTGGGTGAGACTCAGGGGGGATCCCCAAAATATCCACCAAATAACTTTTAAACATATCTCTAGGAGACATCATAGTTAACTTAGGAAAATTTACCAAACGTAAATTACAAACTCTAGACATATTGTCCAGCAATTCCAATTTGGCTCCAATAGGCACAATATTCTTCTTCAGGGTTTCCACCTCCTTTTCCAAAAACGAAAAAGTTTCCTGAGATTCGGCCACTACCTTCTGCAAATCTGCTATTTTAACTGCATGATCCTGAGTAACCAATTCAATGTTACTAACTTGAGAAGCCAATCCTGAGATCCGTGGTACCATCTCTTCCCAAAGTTGCATGATAGCTGCCCATATTGTGTCCAGAGTCACCACCGCCGGGGGTGCCATAGGGGGCGAAGGAACACCGACTCCCACTCCACCAGATGGTAAAGAAACACCCGGAACAGGGGTCGACGTAGTAGGCCCCAAATCTGGGTCAGCACCTTCCTCCAACATCTCTCCAACAACCTGCGACCTTTGACGCTGCTCCGGGGAAGGACCAGCAACCGCCTCACCCTCCTCAGGCAGGCGCTGCACCACCAGGGAGTCCAACGACTCAACCCCCTCCAACACCTTCCCTTCCAGGTCAGAATCTTGACGAGGCACCTTCGAGGCTCGAACCGAGCCTGGGGAAGACAGATCACCGCCTGTAGCCGAAGCCGAGGAATCCACCTCCGACTGCTGCCTAGCCAGGCTAAACTCCCGTGCACCCGATAGCTGTCTCGGAGCCGGCAAAAAAATACGAATCGAGCGGACCGACGTCCACAGGTAACTGGGAAGCCACCGCGGGAGCATTAGAAGGCTGCTTAGCCCCCTTAGACTTCCGCTTCTTGCCCATAGGTAAACGCCGCTCCGAACACACACCTCACACAACCGCCATCTTGGATTCCCTCCCTCTGAACCCACTGTACCTTTTCTAATTCTGCTATATCTTTTTTAAGATATGGCGACCAGAATTGCACACAATATTCATGATGCGCTCGAACCATGGAACGATACAGAGGCATTATAATATCCTTGGTTTTCTTCTCCATTCCTTTCCTTATGATTCCTAGCATTTTATTTGCTTTCTTGGCCCCGCTGCACACTGGCCACTGCCGATAACGTTCCCATTTCCTTTCCCATAATGCAACAATCAGTTAGCTGTGTTGCCTGCACAGCAATAATTGCCATGGTTGTGCACTAACAGCATGCACTATTCACACACTAACTACTTAGTCTGCTCCTTTAGTAATCAGGCCTCTCTAACTCTGATTAAACATTTTGACTCTCACATCTGGGTTTAAAAAAGGTCTTTGAGAAGTTTCTGGAGAAAAAAAATCCATAAACCATTATTAAAGTGGACTGGGGAAAATCCACTGCTTATCCTTGGGATCCTGCCAAGTACTCATGACCTGGATTTGCCACTATTGGAAACAGGATTCTGGGCTTGATGGACCATTAGTCAGACCCAGTATGTTCTTATGGTTTCCCCGAAACTTCTCTGTTCTTTGTTTTTGCAGTATTTCCATTAATTAACTCACCATGAAAGCCCATAAGAATAATGGACACTGCAAAAATAGCATGTGCTAATGTTTAGCAGGGCCTAAAATAAATGTTCACAGCATGAAGGAGTCATGATCCAGCAATACCTTCCGTTATTAGGCACCAGTTCTGATCACAAATGGCCATCCACCTGTATACGTACACAGTTTTCAGCCCACCCACCCCCCTCAAAACACGCCAAAGGACTCTACTCCAAATATATTTACTTCAACTTAGCACAGTAGTAAATTTGACCATCTTCCCATGTGCCCACATAAGGAGTTAGCCCAAGCTTTATAGTAAACCAGCTGGTGAGGCAAACATGCAAAAGTAGATAGATACACACACACAGCTATGCGTTCTTCCCACTGCTTGGTTGAACACATTATCACAGTGGGGGGTTTCCTGTTGATGTTACTGGGTGGAATGTTTCATGGACCCTGCTGCCTTTCCCAGAGGAAATCGTGGAGATGATAGGAAGAATGATCTTTATTATTCAATCAAAAGCCACTGGCCTGACACAGGCCATGTTTTGTTGCCTTCATCAGGGGCAGAAATGGCTTAAACTAAAAACATATATAAAATTAAAAACATAAATATAATCAAAATTACATTAAAAAAACTAATAAAAACTACTTAAACCTCAAAATAATAAGTAATACCAGAAACTAATTAATATCCATATATAATCATAAAACAATATACAAACACAAACTATGTTAGAAGTCAGAACCAATTTATGAATAAATAAATAAATAAATGATAAGTAAATATGAAACCTAAAAATCAACATGCCACAAATATGGACATAAAAATGAAACATAAATATAAGCTATAAAACAAGCATAAAAGCTACTAAAAACTATAAGGAACATACCTCTGTTTGCTCTTGTACTTTTATTACCTTCTATGTCTTTTATGGAGACAAAAAAGAAGACATATATATATGAATATGTACACCGTGGTTGGAAAACCATACATTTTTTAAAAAAGGGGGGGAGTAAAAGGTACTTGTATCATTTTAAAAAAATTTAAATGTTATAAAAACAACACAAATACTGGAATCGGTGGAATATAGTGAACTGTATTATGTGATTTAGAACTGTGAAAACTGCCCGATGTAGTATAAGAGAATAAAATATTCCTATTATACACAAGTATGTATATATTATATGTATTCATCCTCTTTGACACGAGGATCATTCATGAATAAATTAATTAAAATGCATACATTCCCTAACTGTACTATATAGAATCAATATCTTGGAGTAATTTTAAAAATTGCAACAAACCTCAAGATACCGTACTGATGGATTGTTAAAAAACAAACTGAAATGATGCCTGATGACCGAGAGCACATAAATATGTGTAGATTCAAGGCCCACGTTGTTTATTTTTTATTTTATTTACATTCTCTTATATACCGCGCTATTCTGCATCAGTGCGGTTTACATTGAACAAACTGAAATTACACTGAACAGGGCACTATAACTTGGAGATAACTATTTTACAGTGTTCTGCATTTATTTTTGCACCGATCGCGTCAAAAAACTCGTACACTGTAGAAATCACATTAAAAAGTAAAACATATCAATGTTGAACTCAAGAAGTGAATAAAACTGATTTCTATAAACATTTATATTGTAATCTTATTTAAAACGTGCAGTGGTGCTCTTAGGCCACCAACTTATGAATAAGTTAAAAATTGAACTATTACTGATTACCTTAAACTGCTACTATGTTGCAAATAGTAGTATACAAAACAATTTTAGAAATGCTCACAAATGATGGTAAAAATAAAGGATGTAAAAAATGTATCATTTACTCACATTGCGCAAATATCACACTATAGACTGCTCGCACTTCGAGGGAACTGCTCGCACTTCAAAAAACGCCGACCCATGCGCTCAGACTCAAAAAGGTCCTTTTATAGCAAAGTTGCTGCTCACTTGTAATTACAAAACTTTGCAAAGTATATTATAATTGTGCAATGGAATAGAAAACCAGTGGGTATTGTGAATATGATATTGTGATAAAGTTTATTGTGCATGTTGCCCGTGTGGACAACAATGTAATGTCATCAGTCACCAACTTATAAATAAATTAAAAATAGAGCTATTTCTGATTCCCTTAAAATGCTACTATAACTGACTTTCCATCACATTGCAATACGAACAGCGTCCACATTTTTTATGTTGGTATATTAGAGGAGAAATTGTCTGTTTAGGAACCGCTGAACAGAGTTGATCTCTTAGGTTCCTGCCTCTACTATATGCCATATGTAAAGTGTTACCCGACAAAATAGGATGGGACAAGAGAATATTCCATCTTTTACAAATAGAAGCAGCTATCCGATTTGAAAGACTAGTGTAAGGCAATACACATGTAATGGGTAATGCATCAGAAGGCAAGGTGGAATATGCACTTTTCGGCATTAATAGCCATTCACGATGATTAAATTTCACTCGTTTATAAGCTTTTCTTAAAACAGAGTCGGGATAACCTCGTTTCTGAAATTTTGATATCATGTTCTTAGATTGTATCTCAAATTCATTATCAGATAAACAAATGCAGCAGCATCGAAGTAATTGTGAGTACGGTAAACTACGTTTCAAATGATCTGGATGAAAACTGGGATAGTGTAACAGAGTATTTTTATCTGTTGGTTTAGTATATACAGTTGTAGTGAATCTATCCCCGTATTTCATAACTTGAACATCTAAAAAATGCACCATTGATTTTTGAATATTAATCTCAAACTTAATGTTACTACTACAACTGTTTAAATAGTGAGTGTTATATGTGCAAAAGCGAGACAATCTGGGCTTACTCCTACTCTTAAATCCAGAGCCAAGGGTACTGAGCACTCCTTAATGTACCTTCAACCTTATGCCCCAACTCCCCCACCCAGAAGATTTTGATAATTAAACTCAACAATAATGGTCATCCTAACACCACCTTTCCCACAGCAGCCCTGTAAAATGCATAATTGAGCTTCATACTTTTAAATATTAAATTCTAGGGACAGTTTCTCCAAATGATGAGTTTTGTACATACGAGGACAATCATGAACCTCACTTCTAAGCCAGGGAATGTGGAGTATGATCTCAGTCTCTCAACTTTACTGCTAATGCTTGGCGTAGTACTTGCATCGTGCCAAGGAAAGCCTCTCTTGGGCGTTTATAAGATGTTATGTGCATGGGTAGTTTATCAAGGTGCGCTTGGAAATTCCTCTTAATTAAGTCTGGGGCACCCAACACAATGGGAAATAACTCTATTTTTCTGCCACATTTTCGTGGTCTCCGACTGCATTTCTTGGTACTTGAAAATTTTCTCCCTCTCAACGCAATTTACAGAGTAGTCTCTTGGCGCTGACACCTCTATAATCAATGCCGTTCTGGTGTTCTTCTCTTTACTACTATATCCTGCTTCCTCGCATCCAGCTTTTTACCTGTCAGAATGGGAATATCCCAGGTGATCATAACCTCTTCATCCTCTGTAATTCTTCTAGAGTCATTATCCCAGTGCTTTTCAGGCACTGTGATGTAGTAGTGTTTACAGAGTTTCCAATGAATGAGGCGTGCTACCCCCTTAAACTCTGCTTTAGGGGTATGTGTGTGCCCACTCTCCCTGAAGGTAAGAGAATTTGCTGATGGCTCCTTGAGTTTGTGCGGCTGTCAGGATCTATTGTTTTGTTTTGATTGCTGCTGCTGCTCTTTTCTGCCCCCCTCCCCCCACCCTGAAGCTGCTGTCCTAGGCAGTTTCAGATCTTGCCTAATGCGTGGGTTGGCCTTGCCCAAACCTATTCAGTGTAGAGATCTCAGAGAGGAGTGCAGAAGATGTGTATCTGAGTGAGGACTAGCCCTTTGGGGGGGTTGGGCCAGAGAGGGAACAGAGCCCAATTACGTAGAACATTAGCAAGCTCCCCGTCCTCTGCATTCCAAATCCCTTTCTTGAGCACTTCCGGCTAACATTTTGAGTGTTTCAAAACAGCAGGAATAGTGGCCAAATGTTCACTTTCATGATGCTGGATAGTTGCAAAAGCATGATATTCATTCTCTAGTTGCCTGGCAGAAATGCAAATCTCCAGGGATAAGTTGATCCCCTTGAGGAGGTACTCGCTGGTACTGAGTGCTGGCATCTTTTTCATTGTCTGATAAAACTGACCCATGGTCCTGAGCCTTGCATATGAGTACTGGCACCTTTTTTGCTAGGAAAAATGCACTGCTCTTGTTAGTTATTTGGTCTGCATCTACAGTGATCTTCAGAATGAGGAACCTGCACAGACAAGGGTGTGCTTGAATTTTCCTGCAAGGCAGGAGAGCAGTGAGAAGCTTTTCAGCTTTCTGCATGCTCAAATTTATTGAGAAATCCCAGTCTGACACCTAGTGGATCAGGCAATGAACTTTCCTGCATACAGCATCAACCAGTTCCCTTATGCATTGCATCATCCACATATTAAAGTGAGTAAAAAGAAAACAAAATATGTAGTTGTGCAGAGATGATATGTTTATAAAGTTAAAATGTATTGACAAACATAAGGTTTTGGAACAACCTAGTTCACTTTCTTGGGCAATGGAAGATACCTTAATAGTCTTAAAAGCTAATAAAGCAGAATTTGATAAACCTCTGCAGAGTTTAACGCATGTTGCCATGCACGTATTTGGGGCCTATTTTATAAAGCAAAGTGAACATGTACTTTATAAAATAGGAGTATAAGTGGTGTAAAAACGAGCGACAAATTAGTCACGGCAGTTACGCCTGTTCTATGGCAGGGGTAAATGCCCACGCCTAGGTTTTTCAGAAGCACATATAAATTATAACTGATGCTCATAAATCTGTCCAAACCCCACTTCTGTGCGTGCCCACACTGAAAGACTTGCAATAGGACTTATGCACGCTCTTACAGAATAGCAAACACTTAAAGTGCGCGTAAGTGTCCATTCACACATGTAAGTTCCTAAAAATAGTTAAAATATGCCTTTCAACATAGACAATTTGGACCTGTCCCCACTGAGCAACTGTTTTGACGCCATATCGGAATGGCTCTTATCACAAAACCTCAGGATTCAACATAAGAAGACAGAGGTGCTTTTCATGTCAAAGAACCCGAACTTCAGCCCTCCACAATTCCTTAAGGTGAAAGATGCTGAGCTACAATCAAAACAACAAATACGTTATCTGGGTGTTACACTCGATCAGAACCTAGGCATGAAGGCGCATATAGCTAACATTGTAAGATCCATATACTACAAAATCCGGTCACTAAGAAATCTTCGTTCACTACTTGAACCGGAAGATTTCCGTACCATTTACCAGGTTCTGATCATGCCTCACTTTGACTATGCTAATGTCATATTGCTAGGCCTCCCTCAATCCACTTTGAATCCCCTACAGCTTGCAATGAACAGCGCTGCGAGGGTTCTCTATGGAGCATCGAGGAGTGAGCATATATCGCCCCTTCTGAAGCAGTTACACTGGCTTCCTATACAGGCCAGGATCATTTTCAAGACATTACTACTTACCTTCAAAGCAGTAAACAGTCTCTCCTCCACCTCTTTAACTGAGCTCATCAAACCCATATCCCCTAATAGATCAAGAAGATCAATTGCATTAAATATGCTATTGGTTCCCCATGAACTTACAAAAAGCACCACATCAACAGCAAATAGGGCTTTCAGTCTCCGTGCCCCAAAGCTTTGGAATATGTTGCCACCTGATATTAGAGCAATCACCAACCTACTGCAATTCAGAAAGGCCCTCAAACATTACCTATTCCTTATATACTTCCCAGTGAGTGCAGAATCACGACCCATCTCTGTTAGTTATAGAAACTCTGAATCACCCAGTGACCCTGAATTCCCCACTTAGTAAGTTCAAGGCTCAGCTGACCATTACGTCTCAACTGTGCCCTAATTTAAAGATGTAAATAGTTTACATTGCAATCGAGGTTTATTTACCTGAGATTCAAAATTACCCTGTTATCCAAGTTGTTAACCCTGTTTAATGTAACTCAGACATGTTTGTGTACTGAAATGTTTTGTTCGATGTAAACCGCGCTGATGTCGAATAGTGCGGTATATAAGAAATGTAAAATAAATAAATAAAATAGTTAATGGCACGTATCTTTAGGTGGCACCCCTACCAAAGCAGACTACAAAGAGTCAATGTTCAGCAGTCCAGTGAGCACATAAAGATATATGCATAATTTAACCATATATCTCTATGCAGATTATCATGCTTCTATGCATAAAAGTCAGAATGCTGAAAATATAGGCATAACATGATACAGATAAATTACTCACAGAGGGTTGTCTCTGCTAGTTCTGCATTTAGACTTTACCACATATGTTATGCAGCTAGAGGCTAAATAATGTCACTCTCTGTATACAGTAACTTCTGATTTCATCCTTACCCACTCCAAATCCCTGTTCACTTTGCATAGGTAACTTTTGTCCATTTAGGAGTTCATTTTATATAGAAGCACACATGACCTCTTAGAACTTGCTACTGACATAATGACATGATGGCATGTAGTATTCCAGTAAGCAGAGCTGGGAGCGTGGCCTGGGTGGAGCATTGACTGTAACATGCCTTAATCTATGCAGGTACGTATGTAAAGTGCACACCTTCATTTACACCAGCTCTCCAGCAGGTATGAGTGTTTGTGCCTACATTCAAGATGTTTGATAGTATTTTATAAAAACATGTGTATGGTGCCCTGTTATAAAATGACCTTCATTTATTTATTTATTTATTTTTCTTATATACCACATCAGCGCGGTTTACATGGAACCATAATTAACAAATATCAGTTTTACATAGAACATAGCGACAGACAGGCAAAAACCTATCTCCACATATGCCCAGGAAATTTTTGAAAAGTACCTAATTCATTGCATCTGAAACTAATTGCCTAGGTGGTTTTCAGTGTAACCCCCTTACATGTTTATTTACTGTAAATATTAATCTTATAAAACTATCATTTCTATGCAAAATCTGTATCTATTTTTTAACTGATATCGTGCTTTCTTTCAATGATGCAAAACTAATAGATAAGAGCACACAGATATATTTTAAGGGCCACTGCAAAAATGAACAAATACTTCCAGGCCATCATCAGGAACAGGCAGAGTTTGTCCTAGTTTTACCATATTACTGCTGTGGATTTCTGGTTCCTCTTTTCATAAAGAAATTAAAACTAAAAGTTCATAGATGCAAAGAGCTCTACTCCTAATAGCCTGAAGCCATCTAAAAGCATTAATTAAGCAGCTCTAATTAATGCTTGAAGTCGTAGCAGTATCATGGAGGAAACATATGACCATATCATATTTTTAATGTAACACAGGGCCCAGTACAGAGATGCGGGTTGCGGGGCTGCATGTCCCGGCAGAACGTGCAACCCCGCAAGCCGCCCAGGTGCAGATTCCCCCTCTGGCTCTCCCTGCACATCCAGAGAAGCAGGACAGGGAGAACCGGCAGGGGACAGGAGGGAGAAGGATCTGGGCAGAGCAGGGGCGGGCCAGCCTGGCAGGATGTAGAGGACCGATTCAGGTCACAGCCCTGAATGTCCTGCCGGTTCAAAGGGGACATGCTGCTTCTTCTACCTTGAAGGTGGAATAAGCAGCACTGACCTGGTGATCACTGCCGGGGATCCCTCTCTGGGGCCGGGTTCAGGTGCAGGGGAGTCCCCGCCACCCAATCCAGGCCCCAGCTGGCCAACCGTGGGTTGGGCAACAGCCAGGGGAGGGGAAGATGTCCCCACAGGCAGGCAGGGGCATGTGGGGCTGTTCTTGGGCCCAATTCTGTGTACCACAGGAATAAAATGTTCCCGTGGTCCAGATTTGGGTCCTAACAGGCCTGTCTTCATCGGGGACATCTGATCGGCCCGGATATACCCCTCTAGGAATCAGGCTCCATGTGTACTTGTACCATAAGGGAGCACAGTAGGGTTGCCAACTGGCTCCAGATTTGTCTGACAGGGTTGCCTGCAGGGACTGCTAGTCTTGCTTTCCTTAAAGAATATAGTACAACTGGGAAATCAGAACTAGCATTCCCTGCAGGCAATGGAGTAAATCCTATAGTGGGAGAATCTGGAGCTAGCTAATCTATACAATTTTCTTACAGAATGCAGTTATTATCTTCCAAGTATATAGCTAAAAACATGTTATTAATAGCAGTAATCATGTGCTTTAAATATAAAGGACCCTAATTGCACAAAGGCTTTTGTTATAGGATGAGAATCAGAATGAGAAGCCTTTTTGAGAATAGACTATATAGATTATATTAGTTGAGTTTTTCTCTTTCCACAGTCACCAGTAATTGCATAAAACCTGAAAATTAGGCATATTTATGATGTAGAAATATAGATCAACATACAAGGAAGACAGCAATTTCTGGCGTGGCTTATGAGAAGACATGGTGGAGGCAGCACTCTAGTGAAAACTCATTGTCCTTTCAGTAGCAACGTAGTGCGATAGCTGTGCTGTCAATTTTAATGATAGTTAAATAAAAAGATAAAACAGGAAAATAAGGTGATATCTTTAGATTGGACTAACTTTATAGGGCCCGATTTTCAAAAGGCATTTACACGGTTTACAGCCCAGTAATTAACCTAAATGTAACCAAGCAATTAATGGGGTTAATGGAGGCAAGAAATTTTGCACATTAAGAGAGTAATTTTGTATGAAGGCGCCTAGTTTTAGGTGCCCAGTGCACATCTAAATTTTTGCTATGTTGGTTATTCATGCCTGTAAGTGGCCACTTACATAGGTGCAGTAAATAAACTCTTATAAAATACCAATTAGCATAAACGTACAAAAGAACATAAGATATGCCATAATGGGTAGGATCAAAGGTCCATCAAACCCAGTAGCCTGGTTCCAATGGTGGACAGTCCAGGTCACAAGTACCTGTCAGGTTCCCAAAAGATAGACGTACTCCATGCTGCTTATCCCAGCTATATAACAATACGTTGCATCACGATGCTGTTAAGCATGCAGTGACCTAGTTATGTGCTCTGTATGTGCAGAGTGTAGCGTGGCTGCAGCACACCTGTGCTTTTTTTTAATCACGTGATGTTTGGTATCGTGTAAAAGCAGTTCATCAGATTTATGATGAGTGAAAAAAATTGAACAGCGAATTTGCATTAAATTCTGACAGAAACTTGAAGATTTGTGCGAAAAGACTTATGACAAGTTACAGCAAGTGTATGATGATGAATGCATGAGTCGTTCTCGAGTTTATAACTGGTACAAACATTTCCAAGAGGGCCGCCAGTGTTGACAGTGACAAACATTTTGGAAGGCCACGCACGAGCAGGAATGAAGACAAAGTTGAAGCAGTGTGTGCCACAATACACTGAAATCATCAATCGACTATCAGGGAGCTTGCTGAGGACATTGACATCAGTTTTGGGTTGGTACAATCCATTCTTACTGTTGATTTGGGGATGAGATGCGTGTCTGCAAAATCCATGCCGAAATTCCTGTCCCCTGACCAAAAAGAAGATTGACTGTCTGCTGCAAGGGAGTTGCTGGAATACATTCAAAATGACTCAGATTTTATCAGAAAGATTATTACTGGTGATGAATCATGGGTTTATGGTTATGACCCAGAATCTAAGGCCCACTCCTCACAATGGAAGACTTCAAACTCTTCCAGACCCAAGAAAGTCTTTCAGGTGAGGAGCAATGTCAAGGTCATGTTTACAGTTTTCTCTGATAACCGGGGTATTGTTCATCATGAGTATGCTCCAAAAGGCCAAAGCATTAATAAGGAATACTACGTCTAAGTCCTGACTCGTTTGAGAGATGCAGTTCATCGTAAGAGGCCAGAGTTGCACAGGAATGGTGAATGGTTGCTTCATCACAATAATGCCCTAACTCACACATCACATCTTGTCCAACAGTTCTTGGCCAACTACCAAATCAAGTAAATCTGTCAGCCACCATACTCACTTGATCTCGCACTCTGTGACCTTTTTTTGTTTCCAAAGCTGAAATTACCATTGAAAGAAAGGTGATTCGATGACTTGGAGACCATTAAGCAAAATTTGACATAGCAGCTTCACAACATAATGAAAGAGGCATTTCAAAACAGTGACAGAAACACTGGAGGAAGTGTGTTTTTATCAGAAGAGGACTACTTTGAAGGAGACTGAGTGCAATAACCATCAGTGTTAAACTTCTTCTATTATTGATACTATTATTATTATTATTATTATTGATAGTCTTGATACTTTTTGATCGCACCTCGTAAAGTGGCATCAACAATGGCAAGCACACCACAAGGGTCATTGGGAGAGTAATAAAATGGCACTATATTGATATGAAGACCTCAAATTCTTTGGACAGGGAGCAAAGAAGCACAACCAGGGTTAGGTTAGTGTCATAGTTTTATGAGGAAGTGATCTTGTTTGAGGGGGGAATGAATAAATATTTGAGCATCTCTATAGATAAGTTTGCCCTGGAAAATTTCACAGCAAGAGCTTATTTTCCATCACATTGGTAGAAAGAGCCGAGGAAAGACTTAGGGCTCCAACTTTCAAGGGAACATTAGTTTCATCTGTACTATTACCCTGTCCCAAAGGAGTCTCAAATACAGCTTCTGGGAACATAGGATTGTGATATGTCAGAAAGATGAACTTTCCTTCTGCTGCATCTTTCCTGCTCCTGCTACTTGGAGTATAAGACAGGGATCACTTCTGCCTGCCACTGACCCACTAGGGAAACCCACCGATAAATGTTGGTGGGATGGGGGTAGGTTAAGATGCTGACTGGGGGTGAGGGGTGGGTTGGAAGACTGATTAGGGAGTGGGTAGATAAAGAAGACTCATTAGGGAGTGGGTAGATAAAGAAGCAACAAGCAGTCAAGAAATCAAATGAAGCATTGTTCTTGGCAGAATGGCTATGAAAGACCTAGATAAGATTCTCAAGAGCAGAGATGTCTCTCTCCATACAAAGATTCGACTTGTTCAAGCCATGGTATTTTCAATAACATCATATGGATGTGAAAGCTGGACAGTGAAAAAGACAGACAGGAAGAAAATTGATGCCTTTGAATTATGGTGCTGGTGGCGAATACTGTGTATACCATGGACTGCCGAAGAACAAACCAGTTGGTATTAGAGGAGATCAAACCTAAGCTTTCTTTAGAAGCTCAGATGACAAGACTTCGACTTTCATACTTTGGACACATCATGCGAAGAGAGAGATTGTTAGAGAAAGACAACATGCTTGGCAAGATAGAAGGTCAACGCAAAAGAGGAAGGCCAGCAATGAGATGGATTGATACAATAACAGCAGCTATGGGTACCAGTCTGTCAACAATGAGCTGCCTGACTGAAGACCGAACACAATTTAGAATAGCTATCCAGAGGGTCGCCATGAGTCGACTCCGACTCGACGGCACTTAACAACAACAACAGATAAAATTACCAGATCTCCCAGATTTTCAGGGATTATCCCTGATTTTAGAGTTGTGTCCCCAACTCCCATCTGTTTGGCAGCATCCTGTCCCTGATTTTAGCAATGGAAATAGAAGGGTCAAAAAACATTTTATTTTCGATTTAGTGATTTGAATATGTTGGTTTTAGAATTTACAGCCATTATCTTTAGATTTTGCATGATAGGGGGGGAAACGCATCACTGTTTCTATTTCTCTGTCGATTTGTCTGCGTAGAAGTGATTTTGTTGCTATCATGGGACGGACAGGGGAGCAGAGTAATGACTCCTCTTCCCTCCTCCACAACTTCTTGCTCAAATCTAAAACTAAGGTGTCCCTTCCCCTACCTCCACCCTCACTTTGGATTAGTGTCCCAGGTTTGCCTAAAAAAAATCTGGTAACCTTAGGATAGGTATGCTGATTGGGGGGTGGGGGGTATTTATTTTAAATAATAGCTGCATTACTACATGCTGATAGAAACATAGAAACATAATGGCAGAAAAATACCACATGGCCTATCTAATCTGCCCTTCCATATCAATCACTACAACAATCCCCTTTTTTTTCCTTCAGTGATCCTCTGTGTTTGTCCCATGCTTCTTTGAATTCAGATATTGCCCTCATCTCTACCACCTCTACTGGGAGACTATTCCACCGGATCCACCACTCTTTCCATAAAGAAATATTTCCACATATCACTCCTGAATCTATCCCCTTTCACCCTCATCCCATGTCCCCTCATAGAAGAACTTGCTTTCAATCAAAAGAGGCTCTCCTCCTATGAATTTATGCCATGGAGGTATTTAAACATCTCAATTATATCACCTATATCCTGCCTTTCCTCTAAAGTATACATATTAAGATACTTAAGTCTATTCTCATATGCTTTATAATAAAGACTACTAACCATTTTAGTAGCCACCCTCTGCATAGACTCCACCTATTTATATCCTTTTGAAGGTGCGGTCTCCAGAACTGCACACAATACTCCAAATGAGGTCGCACACAATACTCCAAATAAGGTCGCACTTGAGAGACATTAACTGCACCCACACTATCAGCAATTGTGACAGCGTGCAGAAAAGATTTATCCATTAACTTACTGTGCAGTCCATGCCCATTCTCCACCCATAAACAGCCGAGTTCTTGGCATGTAGTTAGTGTGTCAGTTAGCACACACTCTCATGTCTATATGGTAACAGTTACTGCGCTCATGTGCTAACAGCTAGCATGCATCAATTATTGTTAATTGCTTAGTGCATTTCAGTAAATTGGCCCATAAATGCATCTTGAAATAGCCTAGTCTTCAATTTCTTTGAAAGACCAAATAGTTCTTTTCTTTTTTCAACCCTGACATCATGGTAATTCAGATGGTGATAGGTACAATCCAGGCTCCTGTATACCTTGATTTGTTTCCTGTCCATGTCCTCCCATAGCCAAGTGTTACTATTCTTTTCCATAAAATCCACTATGTGGAGAGTCATGTAAAGGTAATGTTCGAGGCCGCGGGCCGGGTCCCGCGGCCGTCAGTAACCTGGGCCCGGGCCCGGCCTCGGCCTCCAGCACGTGACGGGGGGTGGGGGGGTGTGAGAGAGAGGAGGCTGTGCGCGGCATTTGAAATCGCTCCATCGCGATGTCGGAGCGATTTCATTGGACCGCTGGGAAGGGGGGGCGGAGCAGTGTCCGCGAGGAGCCGCGTGACCGTCTCCTTCTCACCGCGGCTCCTCGGAAAGCGGACGCGTTCACGGTCGGGTCCAGTGGGTTTCGTCCCTCAAGCGCGGTGAGTGGTAATCGGGGCGTGATTTTGCTTGGGGGGTGCTCCGGGGGTGATTTTGCTCGGGGGGTGCTCTGTGCGGCGGCCGTAGTGTGGCGGGAGGATTTTTTCCCAAGCGGGATAGTGGCAGCTTCTCCTGCTGCTTTGCGGGCAGCCAATTTTCCCCGATCGGGGCAGGAGCACTCAGCCTCCTGGAGGGAGGACAAGAGCATGGCGAGAAGGAGCCAAAAAGGGGGGGCTGCGGCGGGAAGGGCTGGGGGGAGCTCGAGAGGGTCACGGGGCGCGGGTACAGCACAGGGGGCCAGGGCAGGCAGTGGGAGTTTGCGGGGGGCAGGTAGGAGGGCAGGGAAGCGTGGGGCAGGGGCTGGGAAGCAGGGGTCTCTACCTGCTTCAGCAGCCGGGTTGCGGGGTCCGGGGGAGGCGGTGGGCCCCTCGGTGGGGGTTGTGGGGCCTGGGGCGGGGGAGACTGATGGGGGGGTGGGAGGGGTTGGGGGAGGGGGTGTTGCAGACGGGAGCGTTGCTCGGGGGTTGGTAGGGGAGGGGGGGGAGCGGATGGGCGGGGGGGGCCTGGGTGGGTTCAGGTCCCAGCGGGTGCCTATGGGCCCGTTCAGCTGGGGCGGGGTAGGCCGGGCGTGCATGGAGAGGGATGGGCGGCTTGGGCCCTGGTGTCGGGACAGGCCATGGGTGGGGGCCCATGGGGGGGGCTGGGGAGGGGATTGGTGGGGGGCCGGTTTCCAGAGTGGCAGAGGGCAGCTCCCCTGGGAGGCGGCAGGCTGGGCAGCTGGGGGGTTGGGGTCCTCTGGGTGGGCGCAAGGAGGGGGAGCTGGGTGGGGGGTGGGGCCTTATGGGATGGCTCCTCTGGGGGTTGGCGCTCCTCCTTCCCCGTGTGTTGGCTCTTCTCTCCCTTTGCAGGTTCCCGGGAGTGCAGTGGCTGCAGCAGGCGGAGCTGGCGACGGATCAACAGTGATGTCGCAGAGCGTGGGCCAGACCGGTCCAACTGCGGTGGAGCAGACTGGGTCCACCTCGGTGGTGCAGGGGAAGGCGGAGCAGGCTGCGGCAGGTGAGTGTACCGGGACTACGCTGGGGGGGGTTGGGGGGTGGTACCGTCGGGTGAGGGTGCCCCGACGGCTCGTAAAGCCAAGGCGAAGCGGAAGCACCGGCGGCGTCGGAGGCGGAGTGCGTCGTCTTCGTCTTCGTCGTTGGGGTCCTCGGACACTTCCTCGGAGGCCTCCACGGTCGGGCCGAGGACGGGCGAAGGGGCGGGGTCCTCGGTGGTGCGGTGCGCGGAATTGTGGGAGAGTGTTCCGCGCAAGTTGAGGCGGCGGATCGTGAAGCGGCGTTACCTTGATATTTTCCGGCTGTTAGATGGGAGGAAACGCTCAGGGGAGAGTTGCAAAAAACGCAAGGAGGATGAAAAGGCGGGGAGGGTGCGGAAGGTGTCCCGGAACACCTTAAATTGGACCCGGGCCTTCTTGCGTTTGGCGAGCGTATGGGGGCATGAGGACCCGAGTCGGTACGGGGAGCTGTTGGCTTATGCCGACGCTATCTTGGCGGCGTCCCAGGCGCACGAGGGGTGGGCCTGGCTTAATTACGACGAGGAGTTTCGTGATATGATGGAGGAGAATCGGCAACTGTCGTGGGGAATGAAGGATATTAATCTTTGGCTCACGCAAATGTCGGCCAAGAAGGGTGGGACGGGGGGGTGCAGGTCCGGTTAGGGCGGCAGGCAATGCAGCTCCGGCGGGCTTTCGGTCCTTTCGGCCAGCGGGCCCGGGGCCCGAGACGAGCAAAAGTGGAGCGAGCGGTCCCGGCGGAGATCTGTGCTGGCGCTTCAATAAAACATCCTGCCCGTTCCCGGACTGCAAGTTTCGGCACGCCTGTTTGCTGTGCGGGGCCGGTCACTCGGCCGTCAAGTGCAGCCGTAGGGCAGTGCAGGGGGCGCCTGCCCCGAGTAAGTGATGAGGGTAGCGGGGGGCTGGTGCCTACCCCCATCAGGATTCAGGCGTTGCAGCCGTGGCTGGAGCTGTATGCGACTACCAGACACGGCAAGGCGGGGACTATGTTGTGGGCGGGGTTTTCTGAGGGCTTTCATATCCCATTTCAAGGGGAGGTCCGGGAGTTGGAGGCGGGGAATGCTAGCTCGGTGATGCGGTTGGCGGAGGTGGCCCGTGCGAAGATCGCGGCGGAGTGCGCGCTGGGCAGAGTCGCCGGGCCGTTCGAATGGCCACCCTTTTCGCCGTTTATTGTTTCTCCACTGGGGGTTATCCCGAAGAAGGAGCCCGGGCGTTATCGGCTGATACATAATCTGTCTTGCCCCCTTGGGGCCTCGGTGAATGACCATATCCCGCGGGACCTGTGCTCTGTGCGCTATGCGTCCTTCGACGAGGCTTTGGAGCAGGTGCGCCAATGCGGAAAGGGGGCTTTGCTGGCGAAAGTGGACATTGAGTCTGCCTTTCGGCTCTTGCCGGTTCACCCGTCCGCCTTTCCCTTGCTGGGCTTTCGTTTTGACAATCAGTATTATTACGACAAGTGCATGCCCATGGGTTGCACGATCTCGTGTGCTTATTTCGAGGCCTTCAGCTCCTTTTTGCACTGGGTGGTGGTGCGGAGGTCGGGGTGCCGTACTATTGTGCATTATCTCGACAATTTTTTGTTCGTGGGGCCTGCCCAGTCCGCAGTGTGTGGATCCTTGCTGGGGCTTTTCCTGGGCCTGGCGGCAGAGTTTGGCATCCCTTTGGCGGAGGGTAAGACGGTGGGACCGGTGACGCGTCTTTCCTTCTTGGGGATCGAGATCGACTCAGTGGAGTTTGTGGTCCGTTTACCTAGGGATAAAGTCGAGCGGCTGCGACTATTGGTGGCAGAGGTGGGCTCCGCCGCGAAGGTGACGTTAACGGATCTTCAGAGGTTGGTCAGCCACTTGAATTTTGCTTGTCGAGTCATTGCGAGGGGGAGGCCGTTTGCGCGGAGGTTGTTCTTGGCGATGGCCGGTGTGCGCTGTGGGCGCCATCGCATCCTAGTGACGTCGGGGATGCGAGCTGACTTGCGGGTATGGGACGCGTTTCTGGCGGAGTATAACGGCTGCTCGGTTTTGCAGTCTGTGGAACTATCCAACCGGGATTTGGAGTTGTTTTCGGATGCGGCAGGTAGTTCGGGTATGGGATTGTACTGCCAAGGTTCGTGGTGTGCGGCGCCGTGGCCGGCCTCTTGGTCGGCGAGTGGGTTGACGCGTAACGTGACGTTCCTGGAGTTGTTCCCGATTGTGGTGGCCTTCTGGGAATGGCCGGAGAGGTTACGGGATAAGCGGGTAGTTTTCTGGTGTGACAACGCTGCGGTGGTGCAAGTCATCAATCGCCATTCGCCCAAGTGCCCGCGGGTGGCTGCGTTGATGCGGGTGTTTGTGCTGGCCTGTCTTCGTCTTAATGTCACGGCTCGGGCGCGTCATGTGCCGGGTGCTCAGAATGTTATTGCTGATGCTCTGTCTCGTTTCCAGTGGGAGCAGTTTCGGGAGTTGGCCCCGGGGGCGGACGAGACCGCGGCGGTGGTGCCGGAACACCTTTGGTGGATTGGGATGCCGGAATGATCTCATTGTTGCGGTCCTCCTTGGCTCCAGGTACGTGGATGGCTTATCAGCGGGGGTATGCGAGGGTTCGGGAGTTTCTATGGGGGAAGGGCTTGAGGGGTGGTAGAGTTGGGGACATCTTGGCTGGTTCTTTCATAGCGTGGGCGAAAGGGTGTGGTTGGTCCCGGTCGGCGGCGCAGGCGGCTTTGGCTGGTTTCTCCTTTTTCAGCAGGGCGGCGGGCTGGGGTAGTCTGGGTGCATCGTATGTGGTGAAGCGGCTATTGGTCGGGTGGGCACGAGCGCAGCCCACGGTCCCGGATTGGCGCTGTCCCGTGTCACATGAGTTGCTGCTGCGCATTTGGGTCGTTCTGCCCGAGGTGGCGGCAACCCCGTTTGAGGCAGTCCTTTTTCGGGCTTTGTTTGTCACGGCTTTCTTTGGGGCCTTCCGGGTTAGCGAGCTGGTCCCTCAGTCGGGCAGATGGGGTGGGCGGGGGGGGTTGCTGGTTCATCACGTGGACCTACAGGAGATGCGCGTACGGATATTTCTGGCTCACTCGAAGACCGACCCGCAGGGACCTGGTCGGTGGGTGCTTTTGAAGGCAATTCCGGGTCTGGAATCCTGTCCGGTGCAGAACTTGGCGTCTTATATGCGTCAGCATCTGGATCGGGCCGGTTGTTTCTTCTGCCATGCGGACGGGGGGGCGGTCACCCAGTTTCAATTCACGGCAGTGTTCCGTCTGGCCTTGCGGCGTCTGGGCTTGGATGAGTGAGGTTATGCGTCTCATTCCTTCCGGATAGGGGCAGCAACGAGCGCTGCGGCTGCTGGCCTTGGGGGTGAGGTGATTCAAAGGATCGGGCGCTGGCGATCCGGGGCCTTCGCAGGCTATGTGCGCCTGGACCAGTTGTGAGGTGCTGTGGTGTTGGGGGGGTGGGTGTGGGGGGGGGTGCTAATGCTGTGTTTCTTTTTCAGGTGTACTGCAGAGCGGGCCAACATGGAGTGCTGCACAGGGCCCGCCGGGCGTATGGTGGATTCTTGGACATTCGTTTGTCTACTGGGCAGAACGCAGAGCCTCCACTCATCCGCTGGGTCCGCACCTGTGCTTGGTGTCCTGCAATTTCCAGTTGGTCTGGCTGGGCGAGCGGGGCATGCGTTGGTGGCAGCTTCTTCCATTGGTTCGGGAGCATGCGGAGCGGCGGCAGCGGCCGGTTGGACTCATGATATATCTTGGTGGGAACGATCTCTCCAGTTGGACATGCCGGCAGCTCATTCGAGCAGTGCAGCGGGATCTTCGGGCGCTGCAGGAGCAGTGGCCAGATGTAGCAATCGTGTGGTCGGACATCATCCCACGGCCGGCCTGCCTGCCTCAGCGACGGTGGTCGAGAGGGCTGGCTAAGGTCAACAGGCAGATTGGCCGTTGGTTGCAGCAGGCCGGGGGATGGCAGGTCCGGCACCCTTGGGCGGACCCCCAGTGCGCTGGACTGTACCGTACCGATGGGGTACATTTGTCCCCGGTCGGACAGGACTTATTGCTTAATGATTGGCAGGAAGCACTGGAAATGATTGGTCGCAGCTTTATGGGGGGGGCGGTGCGAGGATAGCGAATACCTCGCACCGGTGGCGGGGTTACAGAGCCAGCGCTCGCAGGAGTGGCGCGGGCTTGAACTGGTTTACGAGCAGTGGGGGCGAAGTGCTCCTCGGGGTGGGGTGAGACAGCCCGGTTGGGGGTCTCGGCCCGGTAGCGGGGGGGGGTGGGAGCCGGCCTTTGCTACTAGTATGGCGAGGCAGGCGGTGGGGTTTGGGGGGGAGGAGGATGCTCCGCCTTGCTACTAAGATGGCGGGTGGGGGGGCATCCTCCGGCAAAGGGGTGTGGGGCTGGGTTATGTTCAATTGTTTTATATTCAGGCCCGTGTTGGGTCGGTTTGTTACAGGTTGTAAATAAAGCTGCGACCAAAATGTTTGTACCAAATACAGTTGTTGGTGAATTTGTGGGGGGGGAATATTCTTGGGGGTGCTAAGACTTGGGAAGGAGGCGAGGAGGGCTTCCGGGTTACCAGAGTTAATGCTCGAGGCCGCGGGCCGGGTCCCGCGGCCGTCAGTAACCTGGGCCCGGGCCCGGCCTCGGCCTCCAGCACGTGACGGGGGGTGGGGGGGGGTGTGAGAGAGAGGAGGCTGTGCGCGGCATTTGAAATCGCTCCGTCGCGATGTCGGAGCAATTTCATTGGCCCGCTGGGAAGGGGGGGCGGAGCAGTGTCCGCGAGGAGCCACGTGGCCGTCTCCTTCTCGCCGCGGCTCCTCGGAAAGCGGACGCGTTCCTGCCCGCCCGCCCCTTGTGGAGGAGATTTGGGGGATGTTGCAGCTGGCGGGGGCGGGGTTACAGAGCCAGCGCTCGCAGGAGCGGCACGGGCTTGAACTGGTTTACGAGCAGTGGGGGCGAAGTGCTCCTCGGGGTGGGGCGAGACAGCCCGGTTGGGGTTCTCGGCCCGGTAGCAGGGGGGTGGGAGCCGGCCTTTGCTACTAGTATGGCGAGGCAGGCGGTGGGGTTTGGGGGGGAGGAGGATGCTCCGCCTTGCTACTAAGATGGCGGGAGGGGGGGCATCCTCCGGCAAAGGGGTGTGGGGCTGGGTTATGTTCAATTGTTTTATATTCAGGCCCGTGTTGGGTCGGTTTGTTACAGGTTGTAAATAAAGCTGCGACCAAAAGTTTGTACCAAATACAGTTGTTGGTGAATTTGTGGGGGGGGGGAATATTCTTGGGGGTGCTAAGACTTGGGAAGGAGGCGAGGAGGGCTTCCGGGTTACCAGAATTACTGCAGGTCCAAAAGAACTCTCATCATTTTGTCCACAACTTTCTTGGCCTTCAAAGTTCTCTTTAGAATTTCTTCTAATGGAATAGAACAGGGGACTATGACCACCCATGAATGATTCTTCACCTCCTCAGGTAATGATTGGTCCAACCACTCATTCTCTAGATCAGGAATGGCTCTAAGGCTGCCCACAGAGAAATCAATGGTCCCTGGAGAAAATAGAGCCTTTGGTAGGGAATATAGATGTAACACTTGTCTACTGGTTTTGTAAATGCTTCCTGTGAAAACACTGGAACTATATCCTGGTTGTGAGGACTTAGGTAAAGTTCTCCCTTTAGGTAGCTGATCCCTCGCTAAAATGTTCACAACCGAGACCAATAAGGGCCCGGTTCTGTGAGGCAAATAGCGGGGCTGTATGTCCAGGTAGGAGGGGGTGTGCCCCGCTATCCATCTGAACCATATTCTGCCACACACGCTCTCTACACACACAGAGCCGCAGTGCGGGGAGAGCTGGACGGAGGCGGGAGGGGGTGGAGAGTGGACAGAGCGGGAGCAGGCCAAGGCGTCAGAACATACAGGGCTGACTCAGGTCATGGCCCTCTATGTCCTGTGGGTGGTGGTGTTGAAGGTGAAGGTAGCGATAGGACCCGAAACCCCCCCCCAAGATGGAATCTGAGTCCAAGCTGCCCCCCATTGAGGGTAGGGTGGTGGAAAAACGGGGTCGGCACTCCGCTGGGCTGGCCATGAATCGGGGAAAACGTCTCCCGCAAGGTTATAAGGGCATGCTGGGCCATCTCAGTGCCCAGTCCTGCACCCATGGGAATGTCTAGCTCCCGCGGTGCCAAATCAGGTACTAATGGGGCCATCCTGTTTGGGGGCATCCAGATGGCCCGGATGAGCCCCTTATAGAATCGGGCTCCACATGAATTTAAGTTCTTCTTGGTGTAGTCAGACAATCCATACAAGAGGCCCATTCTTCCACTTCATCTTTAAATATGGTAGCTGGTAGGTGGATTCTTCAGAGAAAATGGTACTTTCATGGATCACTCCTCATAGGATTTGCCTATTTCTCTAGGTGGTCTCTGTTATGGTTTATGACCCAGAGGCTCTCTGTGAATCCAAGATTCCTTTGCTGTCTATCATAGAGCCTTGAGAAGTGCATCATCTGTGAGGGGTTTGCTCTTGATCTAAAGTGATATAGAGTTTGCCATGACAGGCATTTCTGCAAACTCCATGGTAACTGGACAGACAAGTCCTTGATGGGGACATCAATGGTTGCAATGATTTCCACATGATCCTTGCTCCCTTGGCTACTGACCTTTTCTACTTCTGACAGCCCTCTTCCCAGCGATCCTTGACTGAACCCTGAAACCTCCAATGCAGTAGTCAGACTAGGCCCTAGCCAGGAAAATATAGTTAGTGGCATCAAACACAATGCAGAGGCCTTCTCATAAAGGTTAGTAATACAACAGTAGCACTTGTCATAATAGGCTGGGGACACTGTAGGTCTTGGCACTCTGGATATTGTATAGGGTTTACCCATGGAGAAAACTTACCCACTTACTGTCAGAAAGCAATTAGTAGAGCAAAGCTGTGATAGGCGATGGCCTAGTATGTAGCAGAGCTAGGTCTGAAAGCCCTTTTCCTCCTGCTTTAAAATGTTATTGCTGATTTTGGAAAATTACAGAATACTGTTAAGCTAGCTGTTAGAAAGAAATACCGTTCTATTCTAGTTTGATAACATGTTCTGTTGTCCTGGAGATAAGAGAATTAAATATCTTCTTACTGTTTATTGTTTAGATGTCTGATGTCTGTTTCAGTAGAATGCCGCGCCACTGTATCTTTGCTGATTGTGCACTGACCTCGTAATTAGGATGAAAATATAGCAGAGAAACTGAACAGTGTAAGAATATTTTGTCTAGCATTATGAAGATTGTTTAGTGTTTTGAGCCAGGGCCAGAGATACATCTTAGCCTTGCTTTGTTTGGCCTCGCTTTGTTTTGCTTTTGTTAAGAATGCTTCTGATATGCCTTCCACTATCTTTGTGGCTAACTGACCTTGCAAGAGTAGCGAAATATACTGTATACCTTAGCAGAAGTATTATGTTTAGTGTTATGTCTAGTTGCTGACCCGTGGCTAGTAAGACCCAAGCAGGGGGAGCGAGTCCTGGGCCTGGTCAGAGATGTCTATTGGATGAGAGTAAGTGGGCCACTGTGGCCAATGAGGAGTTTTGCCTGTATTAGACTGGAGAAGAAAAGTATATAAACTGTCATTTTTCTGAGCTCTGTGCTCAGACCATTTTGAATGCTACTGCAATCTGAGTCTGTGCACATTAAACCGGCTTGAATCTTTGCCTGACTCCGGGTATTATTTATTGCATTCTTATCAGCTACTACAAAGCTATTGTGCCATCTTTTCAACAGTGACATGCTCCATCACCAGCATAATTAACAACAGAGGGAACAGATTTAGAGGATGGTGCACTTCTTACAGTTCTTAAACAAAATGACACTCATTCATAAAAGTGTCCCATCTCACTGGCATTCTGTGGGAAGAGTGGCTCAGTGGTTGGGACAGGTTACCTCAGGCCAGAAGGCCAGGTGTTCAACTCCCACATAGGGACAAGTAACCTTAGGCTGGAGGGACTGGGGTCTCTAGTTCCATGGCCACTCCTTGTAGCCTTGGGCAAGCTACTTAACACTCCATTGCCTCAGGTATGCTTAGTTTGTGAGCCCTTTGGGGATGAGGGAATAAAAAAAAGTGCCTGTTAGCATATATCTGTAAACCACTTTGACCTGGTGAAAAGTGGTATGTGAGCACAGCTAAATAAAGAAAAATGAATCATTATAGTCGAAGGGGACATATTCAGCGACAGTGGCCAACACTTTGAAAGCAGATGACCATCACCACTTTAAAATAAAAACAGATATTCAACCACTGACCAGATATTCAGCCACTGGCCGGTTAACTAAACTGGCTAAAGTTAGGCCAGCCTATATTGTGCCTACCTTTAGCCAGTTTGCATTGATCGACCAGTAGCTGAATATCGCCGTTGACTCGTTAACACAAGCGCCACCCCCAGAATGCCACAATGCTACATAGTTAGCATGGGGACATGCAATGGCCATGTGCTGCTGATTTTCCTGCTCACTGCAATGAAAGTGATTAGCAAGTCTGCCAACTGTATTAGTCGCCTTGAATGTGCCCACCCAAATCTTTTGCTTCCCTGAAGATATATGGAAACTGCCTGCATTTCATCCTAGGTATTTGGGAATAGAATAGGAAAAATGGGAGGTAGTAATGTCTAGTTGCTAGACACAGAAAACTGGCTAAAACTTTGTTCTTTGTTGTCTTTTCTTGGGAGTCTGTTCTGTTACATATGTGATTGGGCAGATATCTGGTGATGAGAAACAAACTAAAAATTAAAACCTTGCAGATAGCATCTGTCTTGCTTTAAATTTCCTTATTGTATATTAATGCACACATGGTCAACAGGATCCTGTCTTGGGATATAGATAAGGCACAGGGGAAGAGTCTTAGGGGCTTGTTTACAAAGCCGCGGTAGCGGTTTGCGATCGTAATCGGAGCCGCGGCCCCATTGATTTCAATGGGGCCGCGGTTGCGATCGCGATCGCGAACCACTACCGCAGCTTTGTAAACAAGCCCCTTAGAGAATAATTAACTGGTGGGTTTCTGTTCAGTACTGAGAATAGAGGAAGTTCTGAGTTTCTACAAAAATGCATTCAATATTTCAAAAGTTATCTAAAAAAGATTGAATTCGGGTTAAAAAAATACTTATTCATTTCACCTGATGATTTAGGTAACCTACATGATGTTCCTCATATTCACACCATATGATTTTATGTAGGGACCCTTTTACCAAACTGTGCAAAGCAGTTAACTTGCGTTTTGGCGTGCGGAAACTGTTTGGACTCACAAAAGGTGCTTCCATGGGGCATGACAGCTATCATGCAGTAATTCCTGCGCTAACTGCAATTCTCGCTCGTTGGGACAGGGAATGGGCTGGTTAGGGATAGAGACTGGGAGTGGATTGCACATTGCAGTTATCATGAGGGAACAGAACATGCAATGGCAATGCCGCAATTAGCACAACTGCACTTATTGTGGATCACATATTAGGGTATGTGTCCCTGCAGTAACTGCTGGACACATGCTGGCCACGCCCCTGACAGTTACCGTAGAGTCTTTACATTTAATACACGTTCATTTTAGCACTAATGTTTATTAAGTGCAAAAACCTTGCACACTTTAGTAAAAGGACCCCAACTCAACACAAAAATATACTGTAGAAAACAATGGTAGATAAATACCATATGGCTGCCTATCAATAAGTATTATTAAGTCGCTCCCTGTGCGACTTGCAGCTCGGGTGCATGCCCCCCCCCCCTCCCCCATACCTCCGTCCAGCACTGCCTGCTCTTTCCCTGCTGCTGCCGCCCTCTGTTTTTTTCACGGCAACAGCAGGGAAAGAGCAGGCATGGCTGGACGGAGGTATGGGGAGGAGGAAGGGGGCATGCGCCCGATCTGAAAGGCGCCGGCACTTTAAGCAGATCTGTCCCTCCCTGCTCTGACATCGCGTCGGAAGAGGGAGGGACCAGACCTGCTTAAAGTGCTGCGAAAAGGCTTGGGGGCGCATTTTGACTGCCTGCTATTGTCCTGCCAACGGCGGCAGGGCAACAGCAGACAGCCAAAATGCGGCCCCCAAGCCTTTGCGCCCTGTGCGGCTGCACTGCTTGCACAGGGCTAGGTATGGTTCTGTTTGCACACCAAGGAACTAAAAGACAGCAAGAACCAACCGCACAGTTTATAAAACTAAATTATAATTCCTTTTTTTTTTGTTATAAACTGTGTTATGGATCTTGCTTTTTCTTTTTCAACATATATTTTGCATCCACAGTAGATGCAGAGCAGAACCAGGACATTCACCCACAGAACTCAATATTTTTTAAAAAAATCTGATTCTGATCTTCTCACTAACAACAACAACCACTATTCTCCAGTACCAGGCATATTGTGAACTAATAAAAAAACCCTACAACAATGAGCTGCCTGACTGAAGACCCAACACTATTTAGGATAGCTATCCAGAGGGTTGCCATGAGTCGACTCCGACTCCACGGCACTTAACAACAACAACAACAAAGAGCAAACCTACCATACCATACCATATCAGCACAAACTTCCAAAAGTCAGATAAGGAGCCCATCCAAAAATAGTGTCACTGTAAATACTACAGTGGGCCCTGGAACATCCATACACCTATTTGAAAAGCTGAACAAGTCAAATTACTACAGTATAGTATAGATCTTTATATACAAACTCCGTGTTAACAGAACACCTGGCCTCAGTCACACACGCACAACATCGACCCTCACCAAGTACAGAATAAGTAACCACAATCTAAAGTAAAGATAAAAATATGTAGACAAAATTTAAACTGAAATAGCTGATGGGGGACGGGGGCTTGGAATGGAAGTGGGCTGATGGGGGGTTAGGACTGGTAATGGGCTGGGGGGGCTTAAACTGAAAATTGGGTGATGGGGGGTTAGGACTGGAAATGGGCTGATTGGATTAGGACTGGGAGTGGGCTGATGGGGGGTTAGGACTGGTAATGGGCTATGGGGGGGCTTAAACTGAAAATTGGGTGATGGGGATTAGGACTGGAAATGGACTGATGTGATTAGGTCTGGGAGTGGGCTGATGGGGTTTAGGACAGGTAATAGGCTATGGGATGGCTAGGACTGGTAATGGGTTGGGGGGTGCTAGGACTGGAAATGGGCTTAGTGGAAGGGAAGGCTTGAACTGCAAATAGCTGATGGGGATGGGGGCTTGGAATGGAAATGGGCTGAGGGGTAGGGGGTCCTTGAACTGCAAATAGCTGATGGGGTGGTGGCTTGGAATGGAAACGGGCTGAGTGGAAGGGGGACTTGAACTGCAAATAGCTGATGGGGAGAGGGATTGGAATGGAATTGGGCTGTGTGGGGAGGCAGCTAGGACAGGAAATGGGCTGATGAAGGGGTTAGGATAGGACTGGGAATTGGGTGTTGGGGGAGCTAAGATTGGAAATGGGCTGTGATGGGGGCTTGAATTGAAATGGACACATGAAGGGGCTGGAACTGGAAGTAGGCTCATGGGGGGCTTGGATTGGAAATGGGCTGAGTGGATGGGAGCTAGGATTTGACATGGGCTGATGGTGGGGCTAGGAAAAGACTAAAAATGGGCTGATGGGAGGCTGGTATTGGAAATGAGCTGATAGAGGGACTCGGATATGACTGGAAATGGATGGGGGAGCTAGGACTGGAAATGGGCTGATGGGGGGGCTAGGACTAGAAATGGGCTGATGCGGGTACTAGAAGGGAGCGGATACTGGGTGGGGCTGGAACTAGAAGGGAGCTGATGTTGGGGGAGATTATGTTTATGTTTATGTTTATTGATTTAATATACTGCTCTACAAATATATATCAGAGCGGTTTACATTGTACAAAAAACAAAGAAATCACAAGGTGAAAAAAGAAAGGAAAGGAAGTTACAATATTAACAGGAAAGCAAACCAGGCAGAATCAAACGACAGGACACGAGGGGAAAAGAGGGGAAGTGGGAAGAGAAGGGGTGAGGGCTACACAGAAGGGTCAGGGAGATCGAAAGCAAGGGCAAAGAGATGGGTTTTGAGCTTGTTCTTGAAGGTAGTATGTGTCTGTTCGAGTCAGATGGAGGAGGAGAGAGAGTTCCTCAGGGCGGGGCCAAGGAAAAAGAAAGCGGAGGAACGAGTGGACTGAAGGTGAGCCTGGGCAGGTGAAGGGAGATGAAAGCGGTTGAGATGGAAGGACCGCAGGGAACGAGAGGAGGTATGAAAATGGACAAGGTCAGCGAGATACTGAGGGGAATGGGAGTAGAGGACACGATGCAAGATGGTCAGAACTTTGAAGTGAATACGGGACTTGACAGGAAGCCAATGGAGGTGGATGAGCAAAGGTGTAACATGATCACGGGGGGAGGAGTGGAAAATGAGACGGGCAGCGGTGTTTTGGATGCGTTGGAGACGGTGAAGTTGAGTGGCAGGGAGACCAGCTAGAACAGAGTTACAAAAATCAACGCGAGACATGACCAGAGAAAGAAGAAGGGTGGTTAGTGCTTGTGGAGTGAGAAATGGCCTGATGGCGCGAATCTGGCGGAGGAAAAAGAAGGAGGATTTTGACACGTGAGCGATGTGATCGCAGAAGGAGAGATGAGAGTCAAAGAAAACACCCAGGTAACGGAAGGAGGAGACCAATGGAACCGGGGAGCCGGAAAAAGAAGGGGCAATCTGGGGAGAAGCGTCACTGCGAGAGAACCAGATGGCAAGAGTTTTAGTGAGGTTAAGGTGAAGACAGTGCGTAGTGAGCCAGTTGGCAACAGCGGTGAGGCAGGTGTTCAGAGGAGAGAGGTCGGGAGAGTGAGGAGAGGTGTGATGGAGAAGAACCAAGTCGTCAGCGTAGTAGTATGCGGAGATCCCGTGCTGTTGTACAAGAAGGGCTAGGGAGGTGAGAAAGATGTTGAATAGGAGGGGGGCCAGAACAGATCCCTGAGGAACACCACAGGGGAGAGGAATGGACTCAGAGGGAGAGGAGGAGGGAGATGAAGGAAGAACGGAATAGGACCTGGAGGAAAGGAAAGAATGAAACCAATGGAGGACGGTGCTACAGAGGCCTGCTTCCCGAAGTCGAACCAGAAGGAGGGAGTGATCGACAAGGTCGAAGGCAGCAGAAAGATCGAGCGAGACTGCCACCGACAGATCACCGTGATCATGAGCTGTGTGAAGCTCATTCAAGAAACCAAGGAGGACCATCTCGATGCTATGGCCGGGACGGAATCCAGACTGACGGGGATGAAGGAAATGGGTGGAGTCCAGAAAAGTGGATAGCTGGGAGAAAACAGCTTTTTCTAGGATTTTAGAAAGAAAGGGAAGGTTGGAAACAGGACGGTAATTGGCAGGGGTCATGGGGTCAAGGGAGGGCTTTTTGAGAAGGGGATGGACCAGGGCATGCTTCCAGGGTTCAGGAAAGACACCGAGGGAGAGGCTGGTGTTGATGATGGAGAGAGCAGGAGGAATGAGGGCTAGCGAGGGAATGAGCAGCCAGGAGGAGGGAATAGGATCAAGTGGGCAGGAAGTCTTTTTAGAGGAAGAGAGTAGTGCAAGTACCTCAGAGGAGGTAAGTGGGTGGAATGTGTGCCAGGTGTGAGAAAGCTGAGAGGAGGGAGGGGGAGAGCAGGGAGGGGGACTGGAAATAGGGGGAGGGCAATGGGGAAGAGATTGACGAAGATCAGTTATCTTAGAGTTAAAGTAGGTTGCCAGCTGGGAGGGAGTGGGCGAAGGGGACGGGAGGGAAGACCTAGTGTCAGATTGAAGAGAAGTAAGGGACTGAAGGACTGAATAGAGGTGACGTGTTTGATTAGGGGCAGAAGAGATGGCGGAAGAGAAATAGGTCTGTTTGGCTTTATGAACTTGGGTTCGGTAGTATGCATGGGTAGATTTAAAGCGCAAAAGGGTATCAGGACAGGGGGATTTGCGCCAGAAGCGTTCAGCACGGCGGAGCTGGGCGCGCAGAAGGTAGAGACTGGGATGGTACCAAGGTTGAGAGGGACGGCGTGAGGGGGGACGGGGACGAAGAGGGGCTATATGATCAAGGGCGGCCGAAAGCGTGGAAGCCCAGGTGGAGGCCTGAGTAGAGGGAGAGAGGAGAGAGAAATTGGGCGGAAAGAGATCAGAGGCAGGGGGAAATTGCTGGGAGGTCTGGGAAGTTAAATGGTGAGAACAAGGGAAAGAGGTGGGGGGAAGTTGCGGGAAGGGGGGGGAGTCAGTAAGAGAAGGCTGAAAAAGAAAAGAAACGCAGTAATGGTCAGTCCAGGGTAGGGGAAGGGCCTGAAGAGGCTGTAGTAGATAAGTGGGGGCTGAGGAAGAAAGAAGCAGGTCAAGGGTGTACCCCGCAGAGTGGGTTGGGAAGGGGACAAGCTGGAGGAGGGATAGGTCATGGAGGAGGGTGTTGAAGGATTGAGCTCTGGTGGAGACAGGGGGGTCAAGATGCAAGTTAAAGTCGCCAGCAACAATCAGGCGAGGGAAAGCCAGGGACAGATCAGTAAGGGAGGAGAGCAAGGAATCCCAGAGCTCAGGGCGTAGAGCTGGTGGGGAATAGAGGAGGAGGAGGTAAAGTGGGGAGGTGAAATGGAGACGAAGGAGCAGAGCTTCGGGGTATCGGAGCAAGGGAGAGGAAATGGAGGAAAAGGGAATGGAAAAGCGAATGAGGGCAGCCACACCACCACCGGTACGGCCAACGCGAGGGACGGAGATACCAGCAAAGTCAGGGGGTAGGCACCGGGATAAGAGTGCATCTTCCCCCTGCCTCAACCAGGTCTCAGTAAGGAGGAGAATATCAAGGGATTCTTGAAGGATGAGGTCAGAGATCAGCAGGGTTTTGGAGCGGAGAGAGCGGCAGTTCAGGAGACCGAAGCGAAAGGAAACAGGGTTGGGAGGAGAGGGGGGAGGGGGAGGAGAGGGGGATGGGATGGGGCTGGGAGAGTGAAATGGAGAGGGGAAAAATATTTTGTGTGGGAGGGAAGAAAAATCTACAATTGGCCGGGTATTGGGAGAGTAAGTGGGGATTGAGGATGGAGGGGTAAAATTTGAGTGGATGAAAAACGAATGAGGAAAGAGCAAAAGGAGAAAGATTAGTATGTTAAAGCAGATGTAAGAGAATGGAAAAAAACTAGAAGAGAGAAGAAAGGACAAATGGACAGCAGACGATGGAGAGTTAGCAGAAGACACAAAGAAACCAGAAGAAAGTGTCTGGAGAAATTGCAACTGAAAAAAAAATGCACAAAAGGTACAAAGCTATCTCCTTATTTTGAATTTATTAACTGGAATATGACAGCTCTGGGAAATGTGCATCATTAACGTCTGTGCTTTGTTTAGTACAAGAGGAAATTAATTTATAGTTTTATTTCTACATTGTTGTTGTACATTCCAAGTTTGGCTTTTTAGGGTTCCCAGTTTAATTATTGTCTTTCTGTTTCTAAATTGTGATTCCTTGTTTGGTGATGGTCTGTGTTCTGTATGTGTAACTGAGCTGAGGTATTCTGTTTATGTAATTCCTATTTGACATTGCCACTTGTTCTCTTTCCCCAATAGGTCATGTATTGTTATTCTCTGAAATGTATTGGTTTAATATTTGCAGTGTTGCCTTTTGATAGGTAGGGTATGGTGCTTTGTGAGTCCTGGTAGTGCTGTTATGATACGGCGGGTTTGCTATGGGTTCTAAATGGGCAGTGTTTGTAGTAGTTCCTAATGTGCCTGACGGTTGGCACTGGATTATAGTAATATAGAAATCTTTTAGTCTTTCTTTATCCATACACTCATGAAGAGGCATGTTTACTAAAAGTTAGTGTATGGTAACTTTATGCAAATGAGGCCCCTTATGCAAATGAGACCCCATGCTGAGTCTTCGCACCCCCCTTGGGCAGCCCCTGAGTGCTAGTGGGAATCAAACCCTGGTTGTTTGGTTACCAAGCCAGTGTTCTAACCACTAGGCTACTCCTCCACTCATAATGGGGCCTGATATTGAGATAGGCATGCTATGCGCCGCCGCCGCACATAGTCTGCAGCCAACCCCTGAAACCCGGATTTTCACTTCAGCGCTGGCAGAAATGAAAATCCAGATTAGCCTGGACTTCCCAGCAGCCACAGAGGCTACATGGGTAGCAGTGATTTTCAATGCTACCCACATAGTCTCTGCATCTTAAAGATAGGCAAGGCTACCCATGTAGCCCCTTCCTCTGCCTCCTTTGTACGCAAGTCTCTCTCATGCATATTCTTTGTGGTTCTACTGAAAATCTGACTTGCTGGGTGTGTCCCGAAGACTGGCATGAGAGTCTCTGCCCTACAGGAAGCTTGTCAAGAGACTGTCCTTTACCATTGGTAGACCTTATTTCTTAGGCTGAGCTATAACAGGAAAACTAAATCTCTTAGAAATCTTGCCCACCCCTACTTAAAAACCATTGCACAAGTTATAAGAACTCAGATCTCAACATGAAGAAGAAATCATAACAGAAAGAAGACTGAAAAGTTCCAGATCACAGCAGAGCCATCAGAGCAGACAAGTAAAACTTAAGAAAGGAGAAAGAAAACAAGTATTAATGCACAAGAAACAAGTTCTTTCCAAAGGAAATGAAGCTGGAGAACTAGGGGTCATGATATGAAACTGCAAGGATATAGACTCAGGAGCAATGTCAGGAAACGTTTTTCATAGAAAGGGTGGTTGATGCCTGGAATGCCCTCCCAAAAAAAAGGTGGTAGAGACTAAAATGGTAATGGAATTCAAACAGGAGTGGATATACACAGAGAAAACCAAACTTTGAGAACATCAGCTCAAAAAAGCAGCGAAATTAGTTTCGCACTTCTTTAAAAGGTATGGGAAGGGTTAACTTGCAGAAGCAGCAGTTGCAACCTTAAATGAAGGCATGGGAGTAAAAAGAAACATAGAAATATAGAAACATGATGGCAGAAAAAGACCACATGGCCTGTCTAGTCTATCCTTCCATATCAACTACTACAACAGTCCCCTTTTTTCCTTTAGAGATCCTCTGTATTTGTCCCATGCTTTTTGAATTCAAATACTGTCCTCATCTCTACAACCTCCACTGGGAGACTATTCCACCCATCTACACCCTTTCTGTAAAGAAATATTTCCACATATTAGTCCTGAGTGTATCCCTTTTCATTCTCACCCTATGTCCACTCATAGCAGAGCTTGCTTTCAATCAAAAGAGATTCTCTTCCTGGGCATTTATGCCATGGAGGTATTTAAACATCTCTATCATATCTCCTCTATCCTGCCTTTCCTCCTAAGTATACATATTCACATCCTTAAGTCTGTCCTCATATGCTTTATAATGCAGACCACTAACCATTTTAGTAGCTACCCTCTGCACCGACTCCAACCTGTTAATATGCTTTTGAAGGTGTGCTCTCCAGAATTGTACACAATGCTTCCAATGAGGTCGCACCAAAGATTTATAAAGAGACACGGTCACCTCCTTTTTTCTGCTGGCCATTCTTCTCCCTATGCACCCAAGCATCCTTCTAGCTTTCGCCATTGTCCAATTTTTAAAAAGGGTTCCAGGGGTGATCCGGGAAACTACAGACCGGTGAGCCTGACGTCAGTACCGGGAAAAATGGTAGAAACCATCATAAAGAATAAAATTACTCAGCATGTAGATAGTCACAAGTACCGGCTTAGCCGCCGGGCCCCGGTCCCGCGGCTGCCTGATAACCGGGTTCCCGGGGCCCGGCCACGAGGCAGGCCGCTTCTCGGGGAGAGGGGGCGGGGGGGTGCAGTTGGGCATGCGCCCTGGGGCTCCCCGCGCTTCCACGGGAGCCCAGTGATTGGCCGCTTAGGTGGTCGCTGGGGGCGGGGCAACGCGAGCAAGGAGGGATCGCCAGCCGGCGATCTCCCTCTTCCTCCTTGCTCGCGTCTGGAAAAGGTTTGCCGGGTGGCTGCTCTTACCTGGGGGGTTTCGGCCTCGTTGCGGCCTCGTCTTGGGCCGTTGGGTGGACGCGGGCTCCACGTTTCCCAGGTCTTCATTGGCCCTCAGGCAGGGCTCAGACTCCAGCCGCGCGGCGGCGGCGGCCCCACTTAAACAAAAAAAAACAAAAAAAACGAACATAAATAAAACCTAGGTGCTCCGCCGCGTGCGCTCTTGATTCTGCGCGCGTGGGGGTCTGTTTTTTCCCTGCCTGGTTGCGGCGGGGCGGTCCCGCGTGATCCGGGCGAAGGGGAGCCTGATTTTGGCGGGTTGAAGGGCAGGTTGTTCTTAGGCCGGCCCCCTGTTTTTAGGCACTTTGGGGCCTTTGCTTTTAGAACGCTGTATAAAATCACAAAATAAACCACAAAAAAAAAAAAAAAAAAAAACAACAGGGAAGAACAAACAGGCCAGACAACCTACTCTAAGGGCAGGGACCTTGTACAGCAGGCCCCTAGGCCACTGCAGGCCCTTTGGCCAGGGCAGCACTTATGGCCCAACGGGTCCCAGCATGGGGGGCGGCCAAGGGACCGCGGGGCGGTGCTCGGGGACGGGGGGCTGTGCGGCGTGGGTCCATGCCCGCGGGCCACGGCAGGGCGGTGCCCTCGGCCGCCCCGGCCCCCAGTACCCGTCCCGGGTCCCGGCAGGGACGAGGGCGCAGCAGGGCGGGGGGGCCTCGGGGGCGTGGGTCTACCGGGGGGCTCACCGTGCCCGTGACTGCGGCTGTGGGCGCCTCCGCGGGCGCTCTGACGCCTCCGGCAGGTGTCTCGGGTGGGGATTGTGCATTGGCGCCGCTCGGGGGGTCGGCTGAGCTGGGCTGCCCGGTCGTCACCGGGCTGGGGTCCCCGCGGGCCCCGGAGCCCAACCCGCTCTCCGAGACGGGGGCGGACGGCTTTCAGTTTCATCCCCTTCCTGGGTAGGGGTGGGGCCTTCCCCCTCTCCCCTGGGTTCCCCTCCTCCTCCCGGACGTTTCGGTCCATCGGGCCCTTGGGCGTATGGGGCGGTCCCGTGGGGGGGATTGGGGCCCTGGGGGGGTGGCTGGGAAGGGTGGTTGGGGGAGGGGCGTGGATTGGCCGGGGGCACCGCGGCATGGGAGGCTGGAGGGTTGGGGCCTTCGGCGCGCACCTGGGGGGTCGGGCCCTCTACAGTTCTCAGTACCCCTGGGGCCCCGGCTGCTGGTTCTTCTTCTTTCTCTTCGCAGGTCCCGAGGAGTTCGATGCCTGCAACTGCCATGGCTGCTTCCGACAGGTCGGTGGGAGCGGGCCCTTCGGGTTCCCCGGCGGCGTCGGTTGTTCCGGCCCCTGGCACGTCCACCGGGGGCACTCCAGTCGCCTCCTCTGGGGGGAGTGGTGAGTATACTGTCGGGGCAGAGTGTGGGGTTCTTGACTCCGTTCCGGGTTCCGAGGGGGTGGGCAGGGCGAAAGGAAGGCGCAAGCGAGCTCGTCGCTGCAGGCGAGCGTCCTCGTCCACGTCTTCCTCGTCGTCATCCTCGGACTCATCGCACACCTCTGTTCCGGTGGTGGCGGACAGCGGTGTTGTGGGCGGGACCTCCGTCATATGCTGCGCCGAGCTGTGGGAGTCAGTTCCGCGGAAGTTGCGCCGGCGGATCAAGCGTCGTAGATATATTGACCTCTTCCGTCTGCTCGACGGCCGGAAGCGCTCCGGCAAGAGCCGGAAAAAGCGCAAGGAAGATGAGAAAGCAGGTCGGGTGCGCAAGGTCTCCCGCAACACCCTCAACTGGACCCGCGCATTTCTGCGTCTGGTGAGTGTCTGGGGGCATTACTTCCCGGACCAGTACAGGGCTTTGCTGGCCTACGCCGATAATATCCTGGCGGCGTCCCAGGCCCACGACGGGTGGGCCTGGTTGAATTACGACGAGGAGTTCTGGGACCAGATGGAGGAGAACAGTCTCTTACATTGGGGGACAAAGGACATCAACCTGTGGTTGACCCAGATGTCCGCGAGGGGTCAGGGCGTGGAGCCAGCGCAGCGGGGAGCAAGGCGGGCACGTCTCCGCTGTCGTCGGGGGGACGGTCCTTTCGTGCCTCCGGCGCTGCTTTGCCACAGCCGAAGGCGGGGGTCGTCGGGGGGGACGTCTGCTGGCGCTTCAATAGGGCGTCCTGCCCCTTTCCGGACTGCAAATTTAAGCATGCTTGCTCCTTGTGTGGGGGTGCGCATGCGGCCACGAAGTGCAGCAGAAAGGGGCTCGTGGGGTCCCCTGCGGGGGGGCAGTGAGGCAGCGGCGGTCCTGGCTCGTACCCCGGTGCGGGTCGCGGTAATGCGCCCGTGGTTGCTCGAGTACGGACGTTCCCGCCGGGGTAGGACGGCCGGGTTGATTCTAGGGGGGTTCACACGGGGCTTTCGCATTCCCATACGAGGGACTTCCGCGCGGGATGGGGGCTCGCAACGCCGCCTCGGCTCAGCGCCACGGGGATTTCGTACGGCTCAAAATCTCTGAGGAGTGCGCACTTGGCCGCGTGGCGGGCCCCTTCTTGGAGCCCCTCTTTTCCCCGTTCACGGTCTCGCCGTTGGGTGTGGTTCCCAAGAAGGAGCCGGGCACGTTTCGGTTGATACACAACCTATCTTGCCCTCCGGGCGGGTCGGTCAACGACCGCATACCCCGTGAGCTCTGCACGGTGCATTACTCTTCTTTCGAAGCCGCCGTCTCCCTGGTCCGGCGGTGCAGGCCAGGGGCCCTCCTGGCCAAGGTGGATGTCGAATCGGCATTCCGCCTGTTGCCGGTTCATCCCTCGGCTTTCCCGTTGCTTGGCTTCCGCTTCGAGGCGCGGTACTATTTTGATATGTGCATGCCCATGGGCTGTGCAATCTCTTGTGCGTATTTTGAGGCCTTCAGTACCCTCTGAGGATCTGCGGGTTTGGGATGCGTTCCTGGCTGGCTTCGACGGGTGCTCCGTCCTTCAGTTGCCTGCGCTATCGAATCTTGACCTTCAGTTGTTTACCGACGCGGCGGGCGGTTCCGGTTTCGGGGCCTTTTGTCACGGTGCTTGGTGTGCTGAGCCTTGGCCCACGGACTGGGTGCGCTCCGGTTTGACGCAGAATATCACCTTCTTGGAGCTATTCCCAATCGTGGTTTCCTTTTGGGTCTGGCCGGACCGGTTGCGGGATCGGCGGGTCGTCTTCTGGTGTGATAACGCTGCGGTTGTTGAGGTCCTGAATCGTCATGCTCCTCGGTGCCCCAGGGTGGCTTCCTTGCTGAGGTTGTTTGTGCTGGCCTGCTTGCGCCTGAATGTCACCGCTCGGGCTCGGCATGTGCTGGGCTCCCAGAATTCAATCGCTGATGCTTTATCACGTTTTCAGTGGGCACAGTTCCGGCAGCTGGCTCCTGGGGCGGTCGAGCTCCCCTCGCGGGTCCCGGCGCATCTTTGGACGTTTGGGATCCCGGCCTAATGGTCCTGCTGGCGGCATCGGTGGCTCGCAGTACCTGGACGTCTTATCGCCGGGGCTACTCGCAGGTGAGTGCGTTTCTGAGCGCACGGGGTTGGTCTGGGGGGGCGGTGCCCGAGGGCATGGTTGGCCGTTTTGTGCTGTGAGCGAAGAAGGAGGGATGGGCCCGGTCGGCGGTCACCGGGGCGCTTGCGGGCTTCTCCTTCTTTTCTAAGGCAGCTGGTTGGGGGAATCCACACGTCTCATTTTTAGTCGGCGGTTGCTCGCGGGGTGGGCCCGTGTGCAGCCGGGGCCGCGGGACTGGCGGCTCCCGGTATCTCATGAGCTCCTGTTGCAGATCTGCGAGGTTTTGCTGCGGGTGGCCACCTCGGGCTTTGAGGCAGTGCTGTTTCACGCGCTGTTTACCACGGCTTTTTTCGGCGCCTTCCGGGTGTCCGAGCTGGTTCCTCGGTCGGCTAGGCGAGGGGTTTTTGGGGGGCTGGCGGTGGGGCACGTCCATGTAGACCATGCGCGTGTCCAGATCTTCCTATCATGGTCCAAGAAGGACCAGTCCGGGAAAGGGGGCTGGGTCCTGCTGCGCGCCATCCCTCCCGTGTTGTCCTGTCCTGTTCGTGCTCCGCGTACGTACGTGCGGCAGCGACCGGTGGCGCGCGGCCCGTTTTTTCATTCATGCGGACGGCAAGCCGGTGACGCAGTTTCAGTTCACGGCTGTGCTACGCCTGGCCCTGCGTGCTTTGGGTCGTCCCGAGCGGAGTTACACTTCGCACTCATTTCGGATTGGGGCAGCGACTAGCGCGGCGGCTGCGGGGCTAGACCCGTGGGTTATCCGGCGCATCGACCGTTGGCGATCAGGTGCCTACGCTGGGTACGTTTGCCCATCGGCTGCTGGCGGTGCGGAGTAGAGTGGTGCGGTGCCGCGGAGGTAGGCTGCCTACGGTTGGGGGGGGGCTGTGGGTACTAATCCTTTGCTTCCTATTGCAGAGCTGCTTGCTGGTGGCAGTCCGCTCTTTTCGGCTTTCAGATGGTGTGGCTGCCGGCGACTGGTGGATTATCAGGCATTCCTTTGTCTACTGGGCGGAGCGTCGCACGGCGGTTCGGCCGTTGGGCGCTCACCTGGGCCTCGCTGGGGCTGGAGTGCGGATGTGCTGGATGGGCCGCCGTGGCATGCATTGGGATCAGCTTCTTGACTATGTTCGAGTGGAACTTGAACGGCATCAGCGGCCAGTCGGGCTGCTGTTACACCTGGGTGGCAATGACTTTGCCGGTTGGGCTTGCCGGCAACTCATCGGGACTGTTCAGAGCGACATTGCCCTGTTGCGAGGGGTTCTCCCCGGGGTGGCCATTATCTGGTCGGACATTATACCCCGCCCTGCTTGCTGGGCCCAGCGGCGTTGGTCTAGGGGCTTGTGCGCTGGGTGCAGATTGGGCGCTGGGTGCAGCAGACGGGCGGGTGCCAGGTTCGGCACCCTTGGGCGGTCGTTACTTGTGCCGGTTTGTACCGGCTTGATGGGGTTCACCTTGCCCCGGTGGGGCAGGACCTCCTCTTGAACGTTTGGCAGGAGGCGCTAGAGTCGTGGTGCTGGTCGCAGCTTTCGGTGGTGGGGGCGGCGCTAGGATAGCGCGCTACCTAGCGCCGGTGGCGAGCTGGTGCTCGTTGACCCGGCGGCTCATTTCAGCTGGAGGCCGCTTTCCATGTGAGCGGCATGGCTATTCAGGTTGGGGGAGACAGCCCGGCTGGGGTCTCTACCCGGAAATGGCAACCCCTTCAGCCGGCCTTTGCTAACATGGCGAGGCGGGCGGGAAGGGGTAACGGGGGGGGGGGTTGGATGGTGCTCCACTTTGCTTCAAACGGCTGGTGGGGGGCATCATCCGGATGACGGGTGGGGGGGGGCATTCTTCTGTTATGCTTTGGATTGCGGAGTTGGCCCATGTTGGGCCGGTGTTCTTACTGTTAATAAAAGCTGCGACCAGCATTTGCACCAACACCCGACGTCTGTGTGCTTTGTCAATGGTTGGTGGGGTGGGGGGGGTGTCTATTCGGCGGGTGGTGGGATGAGGGGGGTGAAAGGGGGGGGTGGGCCCATGCCGAGTAGGGCATCCGGATACCTCGGTTAGTACCGGCTTAGCCGCCGGGCCCCGGTCCCGCGGCTGCCTGATAACCGGGTTCCCGGGGCCCGGCCACGAGGCAGGCCGCTTCTCGGGGAGAGGGGGCGGGGGGGGTGCAGTTGGGCATGCGCCCTGGGGCTCCCCGCGCTTCCACGGGAGCCCAGTGATTGGCCGCTTAGGCGGTCGCTGGGGGCGGGGCAATGCAAGCAACGAGGGATCGCCGGCTGGCGATCTCCCTCTTCCTCCTTGCTCGCGTCTGGAAAAGGTTTCCCTCCCTCCCTCCCTTGTTTTCGGCCGGGGAAGGGGGAGGTAGGATTTTGTCGCAGCTGGTGGGGGGGGGGGCGGGGGCTAGGGTGGCGTATTGCAGGCTGTGCGAGCGGGGTGGCGAGCTGGTGCTCGTTGACCTGGCGGCTCATTTCAGCTGGAGGCCGCTTTCCATGTGAGCGGCACGGCTATTCAGGTTGGGGGAGACGGCCCGGCTGGGGTCTCTACCCGGAAATGGCAACCCCTTCAGCCGGCCTTTGCTAACATGGCGAGGCGGGCGGGAAGGGGTAACGGGGGGGTGGGTTGGATGGTGCTCCACTTTGCTTCAAACGGCTGGTGGGGGGCATCATCTGGATGACAGGTGGGGGGGGGGCATTCTTCTGTTATGCTTTGGATTGCTGAGTTGGCCCATGTTGGGCCGGTGTTCTTACTGTTAATAAAAGCTGCAACCAGCATTTGCACCAACACCCGACGTCTGTGTGCTTTGTCAATGGTTGGTGGGGTGGGGGGGGTGTCTATTCGGCGGGTGGTGGGATGAGGGGGGGGGTGAAAAGGGGGGGGGCCCATGCCGAGTAGGGCATCCGGATACCTCGGTTACCTAATGGGAGACAGCCAACATGGCTTTAGACAAGGAAGATCTTGTCTTACTAATCTGTTATGTTTTTTTGAAGGAGTGAATAAACAGGTGGACAAAGGTGAGTCGGTTGATATTGTGTATCTGGACTTTCAGAAAGCCTTTGACAAGGTCCCTCATCAGAGACTTTTGGCAAAACTAAAGAATCATGGGATAGGAGGCAATGTACTATTGTGGATCAGGAACTGGTTAAAAGATAGAAAGCAGAGGGTAGGGCTAAATGGCCAATTTTCCCAATGGAGAAAGGTGAATAGTGGTGTACCCAGGGATCTGTGCTGGGTCCGCTGCTTTTTGACATATTCATAAATGATCTGGAAAGTGGAATAACGACTGAGGTTATCAAATTTGCAGATGACACAAAACTATTTAAAGTTGTTAAAACCCAAGAGGATTGTGAAAAATTGCAAGAGGATTTTGATAAATTGGAAGACTGGGCATCAAAATGGCAGATGAAATTTAATGTGAACAAGTGCAAGGTTATGCACCTAGGGAAGAACAACCCAAACTATGGTTACACGATGCAAGGTTCCACATTAGGAACCACCACCCAGGAAAAATATTTAGGCATCATTGTGGATACCATGTTAAAACCCTCGGCCCAGTGTGCAGCGGCGGCCAAGAGAGCAAATAGAATGCTAGGTATGATAAGGAAAGGAATGGAAAATAAAACAAAAGATATTATAATGCCTCTATATCGTTCCATGGTGAGACCGCACCTTGAATATTGTGTGCAATTCTGGTCGCCGTATCTTAAAAAGGATATAGCGATTTTAGAAAAGGTACAGAGAAGAGCCGCCAAAATGGTAAAGGGGATGGAAGGATACTCCTATGAAGAAAGGCTAAAAAGGTTAGGGCTCTTTAACCTGGAAAAGAGACGGCTGAGGGGAGATATGATAGAAGTCTATAAATTAATGAACGGAGTGGAACGGGTAAACGTAGATCCATTGTTTACCTTATCAGAATATAGAAAGACTAGGGGACATGCAATGAAGCTACAGGGTAAACTATTTAAGACTAATAAAAGAAAATATTTTTTCACTCAATGTGTAATCAAACTCTGGAATTTGTTACCGGAGGATGTAGTAAAGGCTGTTAGTGTAGCTGGGTTTAAAAAAGGTTTGGACAAGTTCCTGGAGGAAAGGTCCATAAACCATTATTAAGAAGTGACCGAAGATATCAATGCTTGACCCAGTACAAGCATTGTGGAACATGTGTCTCTTGGGGAAACTGCTAGGTACATATGACCTAGATTGGCCACTGTTGGAAACAGAATACTGGGCTTGATGGACCTTGGTCTGACCCAGTATGGCATATCTTATGTTCTTATGTTATGTTATGTACCTGTTTAGCTGTATCATCAAGCACGATGATGCCCAGGTCCCACACTTCTTTTGTGGACAGAAGTACTTCACCCCCTGCAATGTACTGCTCTATAAATAAATGAATGGAATGGAACAGATTAATGTAGAAAAGTAGAAAGACTAGAGGACACGCAATGAAGCTACAATATAACCCATTTAAGACTAAAAAGAGAAAATATTTTTTCACTCAATGCCTAATCAAACTCTGGAATTTGTTACGGGAGGATGTAATAAAAGCTGTTAGTGTAGCTGGGTTTAAAAAATGTTGGACAAGTTCCTGGAGGAAAGGACCCTTTCATGGCTATTGTTGCCATATGGCAACCTTCAAATTTTCCCCAAAAGTTTTCACCAGATTCTATATTTCCAAAAATTCTGCACACTGTGTGCAAAATGTGATATGTATCTGTGCTTGACATCTGAAAGAAACTGTTATTTAAACTATCACACACAGTAGTAAGTGAAACTGATGCCAAGACTGTTTTTAATTTTCAGCCATTCAGGACCATAGTTGCCATATGGCAACAGTAAATATTGTTTCAAAAAAAGCTTTATATTCTGCATCATTTAGCTCAAATCTTAATAAAAAAAACAGAAAAAATATTTTCAGTTACAACACAATTATGTGGACGCAAAAGGGATAAACCATTATTAAAGAGGACCCAGGAAATCCACTGCTTACCCCAGGTTGAGCATTGTGGAAGCTGTGGACTTTGGGTACCTGCCAGGTACTTGTGACCTGGATTGGCCACTTTTGGAAACAGGATACTGGGCTTGATGCACCTTGGTCTGACCCAGTATGGCATTTCTTATGTTCTTATGTTATGCTTCCTTGGATATTTGCAGCCCAAATGCATGACCCTGCATTTTTTAGCATTAAATCTCAGCTGCCAAGTTGTTGACCATTCTTCAAGCTTAGCTAGATTCCCCCTCAAGGTATCTACTCCTTCCTAGTGGTCTACTTTATTGCAGATTTTGATATCATCTGCAAAGAGGCAAACTATACCCCAGAGTCCTTCTGCAATATCACTAACAAAGATGTTAAGAAGAATCGGACCAGGGACAGATCCCTGCAGCACATCACTGGTAACCTCCTTCTCCACAAAGTGAGCTCCATTTACCTGTATCCTTTGACCTAATCAGTAACTTTAGGGTCCATCCCTAGGGTGCTCAGTTTGTTTATAAGTCATCTGTGAGGAACGGTGTCAAAGGCTTTACTGAAATCTAAATACACCACATCTAGAGCTCTCCCTTGGTGCAACTCCCTGGTCACCCAGTGAAAGAAATCAATCAGATTTGTCTGACAAAGCTTGCATCTGGTGAATCCATGCTGCCTTCGATCCTGTAATCCACTGAACTCCAGAAACCTCACTATTTTCTCTTTCAGTAGCATTTCCAATAATTTACTCACCACAGAGATTAGACTAACCGGCCTGTAGCTTTCAACCACATCCTTACTTCCGCTGTTGTGTAAAGGGACCACATGTGCCTCCAGTCCTCTGGCACCACTCCCGACTCCAACGAGGCATTGAAAAGGTCAGTCAGTGGAGCTGCCAGAACGTCCCCAAGTTCCCTTAATATTGGATGTATCCCATCCAGTCCCATCATTTTATCTACATTTATTTATTTATTTAACAGCTGTTATATACCGCACTTTTATCATCAGCGCGGTTTACATTTTAACAACTTTGTACTTAAGCATAAAACGTATGTCAAGTTTACAAGTAACAGGAAATGAGAACATGGATAACAGGGGTTAAATAAATAACATATATTCACAACTATTTACAATAGATTCTCAAATGTATGAGCTCTTAAGATGGGGGTCTATGAGGTTTTGATCTAGAACGGGTAATGAAGTTTTGGGAACTTATTTGACTAGCCATGGTCGTTGGTATGTGTAGGGGGGGGGAAGGAAACCAGTGCAATGTGAGAAGTGTTATAGGAAGAGGTATGTTTTTAGAGATTTTCTAAAGTGGGACAGGTCTTGTTGTGATCTGATGCTGGGTGGTAGCGCATTCCAGCATCTGGGGGCAAAGGAGGAGAATGCTCTTGTAGTAGTTGTCTGAGTGAGTTTTGTAAGGTCTTTTGGGACTGTTAGTATGTTCTCTGTTACAGATCGTCTAGATCTGGTGTTCTGTGTGTGATGAAGTTCTTATGTTCTTATGTTTTAGTTTAGCTAGTTCCTCACGAACAAGTCTTCTGAAAATCATTCGAGATTCCTGTTGCTTCTGTTCCTGTTTGTGGGTGTTTTCTGAGGTCTTGATCCTGGCCCTTCATCTGTGAACACAGAACAGAAATATGTGTTAAGCAATTCCGCTTTATCCTCATCAGCTTCTACATATTCCTCCCTTTCACCCTTGAATATGACAATACCACTTTTGCCCTTACTCTTCTCACTAGTATATCTGAAAAATGTCTAGATTTAGGATAAATCTCTGTGCCTGATGCACTGTTTTATCCCATTTTGTCTCTGTGAAAAATGATTAATACATCTGTCAGCACAGATCTGTGTAATTTGCATTGATTGATTAATCATTACCTTTTTATCCAGTTCCAGTATTTATAAACTATAAATCATCTGTGACAAAATTCAAAAGCTTTGCTCCAGTTATTCCTTGTTTGGGTTATACATTCTTATTTCTCCAATGCTCCTTTCCCTCTGCGACTCCAACCTTTCCAGGCCTCCGCCACTCCTGCCTGAGATCGCTTTTCCCTGTCCCTCCTCTGAGAATCCATCTCTCCCCGCCCCCCCCCCACACACACACACAAAAACCAATTCCTTCCCTCTCCCCTCTATTCTATCCCCTCCCTCCTTCCCAGAATCAATCTCTAGGTTCTGCACCTTCCCCTCCCCCATAGAAAACATGGATCAAATACATTAAGCTAGCACCTAAGAAATGTCATGAAGAGACTATTTTTAAAAAGTAAGAAAAACATTTACATAATTTAATATGTAATTCTGTGTGCCTTTAAGACAACGCACCACGTAAGTGAATCTAATTTGGAAATACTGCAGGGAACCTGGGTCTGTCCATATGATGAAAGAAAAAGTATGTGAAATAGAGTAGATGGGAATGATCAGTTTACGTTGCCCAGTACTTTATTCATGTTTCACTTTCTTTGTGTTTGTCTTTTTTTAGATAGACTATTGCTCTGATACTCTGCCGGAGGTGAAGCTTCTCCATTCCCTTCTTGCGCAAATGGGAAACCCTCAATCAAGGGACTACAAGTGACCATAGCACAAATTTAGCAGAAAATGCAGAATTGCTACAGAAATCATATGTGGATCAAAGCCAGGCACGGGAATGGTTAAGGAGGGGTGACTTTAAACCTAAAGATAATGGCGGCACAGAACAATGGTCTATAAACAAGGTGTTTCACAGCTGGAATAGAAATGCAGATTTCACAGCACTGGATTGGAAGCAGGCACATATTTCATTGCTGGGTGTAACTGCAGATGTCAGAATGCCTTCTACAGAAAGGCACAATAAAGTAGCACGTCTCATCCTCTGGAAATTATGAAAACACTATAACTTTGCTGTGTCAAAAAAACATCAAGCTCATCACTCGGGCAGAACTGTGAAGAATGAAAACGGTGTAATCACCTGGGCCATTACTATTCTACTGATGAAAAGCGCAGTGTAAGGAAACAGGCCATTACAGTGAAGGAGAAAAATACAAGAACAGCATTACTAATAAAAATGTTGGTAGCACGTGACTATTGTGTGCTGTAGTATGTGTGGAGAAAGAAAAGATCTTCAAATACCAATCACAGACCAAAGAAATGTGGCAGAAAGATACAGAACTGTTCCGAGCTGTATTGGGCACCACCAGTCTGATAAAAGAATTTCCCAGTGCACCTCAATACGTTGCCTAAACATATTGCACCTTATAAGATTCATGAGAAGGCTCTCTTTGGTACAATGCAAGTATTAAGGCAAGTGCTAGCTGTGAATCTGAGAGAATGAGATTGGACTCTATATCTTGGCTTAGGAGAGAGGTTCATTCCTGTCATCCTGTGTACAAAACTAACCCATTTGGAGATATTACCTGTTAGAGAAGTTTCTTAAGGGTCCCAGAGGATGCAGCTGATGTTTGTTACATGCAGTTGTCCTGCATACTATTGAAAGAAAAAGGAATGAGGGCTCCAATGGCTCTGTGTACAGAGGTGATACTAACCTTGCTTAATAGCTGTGTGTTTGTGCAGCTATCAGGCCATAAAGTAACTGCAATTGGATTTGCATAACAAGTGGAGTAGCTTTGGATAACAAATTTAAATCATTTATATAATAGGGAGGACAATTTCAAAACAGGGATATGCAGCCCAAACATTTTCGTAACATTTCATATCGGGGGGGGGGGGGGGGTGTTGTGTTTTTTCATTTTGTTTCATTTTTCCTCACTAATGCTCAGTATTTTGCAAGAGTGTGCATTCTTTCATGACAGCCAAAAAACTGCCAGCATGGTTTAAAGGCAAGGTCAGAGAGGCTGTTGCCAAAAAAGCATCCTTCAGGAAATGGAAAAAAGAGCCTAATGACGAACACCAGAAACAACATAAGCATTGGAAAATTAAATGTAAGGCATTGATAAGGCAGGCAAAGAGAGAATTTGAAAAGAAGCTTGCCTTGGAAGCCAAAACGCATAATAAAAACGTTTTCAAGTACATTCGTAGCAAAAAACCTGTGAGAGAGCCAGTTGGACCTTTGGATGATAGAGGGATAAAAGGGACGCTAAGGATGACAAGGCCATAGCGGAGAGACTGAATGAATTCTTTGCTTCATTCTTTACTGAAGAAGATGTAGGGAAGTTACTCATGCCTGAAATGGTATATAAAGCTGATGTAGTGGAAGAATTGAAAGAAATATGAATAAACTGTGATGATGTATTACAACTGTTTGATAAACTGAAGAGTAGTAAATCACCTGGACTGGATGGTATACATCCAAGGGTGTTGAAAGAACTGAAATATGAAATTGTAGACCTACTATTAGTAATCTAGGAACAATCATTAAAATCATCTGTAGTACCTGAGGACTGGAGAGTGGCCAATGTAACGTCAATTTTTAAAAAGGGTTCCAGGGGTGATCCAGAAAACTACAGACTACTACTACTACTGAGCATTTGTACAGTGCTACAAGATGTACACAGCACTGCACAGACATGTAAGAGACAGTCCCTGCTCATCAGAGCTTAGAATCTAGTCAAGTCAGACAACACAGTAGGTGTAGACAGGGATACCTCTAGGGGGAATGGTAAGGAAACACAAGGGGATCAGGTGAGTCAAGATACGAAAGCAGCAGCGAAGGTGAGTTTTCAATTTGGATTTGAAAAGACCGGTGAGCCTGATGGCAGTACCATGCAAAATGGTAAAAAACATCGTAGAGAATAAAATTACCGAACATGTTGATAGCCATGGTTTAATGGGAGAAAGCCAACATGGATTTAGCAAAGAAAACTCTTGTCTTACTAATCTGTTATATTCTTTTTGAAGGTGTGAATAAACAGGTAGACAAAGGTGAGCCAGTTGATATAGTGTATCTGGATTTTCAGAAAGCCTTTGACAAGGTCCCTCATGAGAGACTTGGCAAAATGAAAAAGTCATGGAATTGGAGACAGTTGACTATTGTGAATCAGGAACCTTTGTAGATCTTTCCTCATGTTATCCATTCCCTCTGGGGAGTCCACTCTGTTGCAGATTTTTTGCGACACAGGAAATGCTTGTTTCCCATCAGCGCCGGAGGGCTCAACTTTAACAGAGTTGCGGGAAAGGGAGACACTCTCCCTTTGCGGCTCTGCAAAGCTGACCTGGCACAGGAAAAAAAATGGCAGGGCTCTTCTGGGGCGGCAGGGGGCCGCAGGGCACTTCATTATGCCTCTACCATTGCAGCAGTGCAGCAGCAGCAGCTTCTCTGACCGTTTTTTTTGTTGTTGTTGTTTAAATTTCCCTCGAGAAGGTCTGGGACTGGGCTGGGCTGGACTGGGCTGGGGGGGGTAGCACTGGAAATAGTAATGGGCTGATGGGGGAGGGCTAGGACTGGAAATGGGCTGATGGGGGGTTAAGAATGGAAATAGGCTGATCGGGAGGGGGCTAGGACTGATAATGGGCTGACTGGGGGCTAGGACTGGAAATGGACTTATTGGGGGGTTAGGACTGGTAATGGGCTGATGGGACGCTAGCACTGGAAATGAGCTAGGACTGGTAATGGGCTGATTGGGGGGGCTAGGACTGGAGTTTAAATTTTGTCTACATATTTTTATTTTTACTTTAGATTGTGGTTACTTATTCTGTACTTGGTGAGGGTCTGTGTTCTGAGTGTGTGACTGAGGCCAGGTGTTCTGTTAACATGGAGTTTGTACATAAAGATCTATACTATACTGTAGTAATTTGACTTGTTCAGCTTTTCAAATAGGTATATGGATGTTCCAGGGCCCACAGTAGTATTTACAGTGACACTTTTTTTGGATGGGCTCCTTATGTGACTTTTGGAAGTTTGTGCTGATATGGTATGGCACGGTATAGTAGATTTGCTCTTTGTTGTAGGGTTTTGTATTAGTTCACAATATGCCTGGTACTGGAGAATGTTTGTTGTTGTTGTTGTTGTTAGTGAAATGATCAGAATCAGATTTTTTTTTTAAGATATTGAGTTCTGTGGGTGAATGTCCTGGTTCTGCTCTGCACCCATTGTGAATGCAAAATATATGTTGAAAAAGAAAAAGCAAGAACCATAATGCTGTTTATAACAACAAAATAAAAATGAGTTATAATTTAGTTTTATAAACTGTGCTGTTGGTTCTCGCTCTCTTTTAGTTTCTTGGTGGGCAAACATCTTGCATTTATTCCATATAATCTAATCGGCTTTTTGGTTTGGTTTAGTCCCTGATTGGAGTTCTGAAAAACCCCGCACCCTCCTGTATGGGGAGGGGTGGGGGGCGCCATCTCATCCTTTGCCTCAGGCAGCAGATTGCCTTGAGCCACCCCTGGTTGACATGGATGACTGAGGTAAAGAACCGTGTGGCTGCCCAAGAGGACACTATGAACTGGCTGAACACCAATGTGAAAAGCCTCACCAGAAAGCAGCAGAAACTACTTGAAAGAATCGAGCAGCAGGAAAACTGCGCCCGGCGCAACAACTTGAGAGTCATTGGGTTAGCAGAAAGTGTGACTGATAATGAGCTCTACAAATTCTTTCAGGAATGGTTCCCAAAGTAGCTAGGCCTTCTGGTGGAAGCAGGGGCATGGTGATGTGAGTGCCCCCACAGAACCGACCCTAAAAATGAAGAGCAGCAGCAACCACAAGCAGCTACTGGGTGCTATTTAATTTGGTCAAAGAAAGAGAGCAGATTAAGGGTCTTCCACAGGTTAAAATTGCTGGAGTACAATAACCAACATCTCAGACTTTTCAATGACTACTCAATCCACATGGCGGCTCAACAGCGGGAATTTGCGCCGGTATGTACCCAGCTCTTCCAGCAGGGGGTGAGGTTTGCCCTCCTCTTCCCCAACAAGCTAAAGTTCAACATGAAGGGAAGACCTTTTCTTCACCACTGTTGAGGGGGGACACAGATTCATGGAACAAGTTGTAGAGCGGCAGCAGGTGGTGGCAGAGGCGACAAGGAACCCTCAGTGAGCCTAATTGAACATTTGATGAAACACTGAGTAAGTGTAGCTGGACTTGGTGAAAGGGGTGCTTCCAGAACTGAGAGACCAGGCGCCTGTCGTTGGGTGGCCTTTTACCTGGGGTATCCCCCCACCTTTGAGACTGGTCAGACTTTGTAATTACTGGCTGGTGGGCTGACAAGCTGGCGGAGGAGACCCTGTTACACCAAGCCTTAGAAAACACCCCCCAGAGAAGCAGAGGGGGTCAGCAGATGCAACTGGTGAATATAAAAGACTATGATAAAAGAGACTATGATACCTTTGGTCAACTGGGAGGGGGCGGTAGGGGGAATGGATTATGTACAGTATAAAGGGCACTGTAAGGGGGGCAGAGGGAGGTTAAGAAGGTAATAAGAGGCTAAGGGCATGAGGGACTAGCCCGCATGGGAGTGGGGTACAGACAAAAGAGGACTGGGTGTTTGGTAGTTGGATGTGGATGTGGATGTGGATGTGGATGTGGATGAATGGGAGATTGGGGGATGGGGAGGGGAGGGAGGGAACAGGGAAAGCAGTGACAATCGGGGAGAGAGGGATTCCAGGGAGATCTTAGGAGGAAAACTCTAGGGGTGAAGAGAGAAGCGAGGGTTCACACAACTCTGCTGAGTGTTGAGCTGGGGGACACTAGGCAAAATGGAGTAAGCAGAAGCCAAGCGCAAATCTGTACATGGGGGGGTAAATATGCATGAGATCAAAATCACAGCCCTGAATAGGTGGCCATGTTGGTGGGAAAAAGAGTGACATTTCTGACACACAAAGTAGTTCAGGACTCTGAGGGACAGTATGTGCTGGTGTTGGGGGAGTTATATAAGAAAAAAGTGCTGTTGGGGAGTATTTACGCCCCAAATTGCTATCAACACAGGTTCTACCTGGACTTGATAGCATTGTTGGCAGACCAAACTGAGTTCCAACTAGTGTTGGGAGGGGACTTTAATATGTTAGTTCACCCCTCTGTAGATTGCCATCCTCCCCAGCTGTCACCTAGATGGGGGGGGAGGGGAACCAAGGGCCTAAACCTATTATGTAAGGAATTAGAATTGATAGATGGATGGCACTTTCTGCACCCAGCTGAAAAAGAATACACACATTACTCAGGGCCCCATAACTTACACAGATGTATTGACTACCTGGTCCTCGCAGAATGCCTCTTTCCCAAACTGGACAAGTCAGAAATACACCCACAAGGGGTCTCGGACCATGCAGCAGTACAGGTGTGGTTGCATCTCAGGGAGAATGGGGGCAACAAATACTGGACTCAGAGCCCAGTGTTCTAACAATTTCTGAGGAAAGCCTGGACTGAGTATGACTCCAAAAACAGAATGAAGGATGTGGATCCGGTGACCTACTGGGTAGCAGCTAAAGCTGTACTCCGGTACCACCTCTTGGGGTACACCAGAGCTCAACAAAGGAAACAGAACAGGGCGTTGCAGCAAGGATTACAAGACTTGAAGTGAGCGAGGGGGGCCTACATCCGCAGGGGGACAGAAAAGAACCAAATGCATATTGTCACGCCCTTGCCCCTGGCCTCTGGCTTAGAGGTGGCGAGGTAACGGAGAACTTCTCTTGGTGAGCTCAAATAAATTAGCTTTTCCTCAGGTGGATTCTGGGACATGTAGTTTGACTCTTAAGAAGAAGTGTAGTCATGGTCCGATGTTAAGGCAAATGACAGAATTTATTTTAAAGTAAAGGTTCAAGTAAACTGTACACAGGAATTTTGTCCATTCAGGATTATTTGCAACAGAGCATTTAGATCAGTATAACTGCTTTACAGTCTTTTAAACACATGCAGCTGGTTAACAATGTTGCTCAGTCTTAGAGAAACAGCTCTGCTCAGCAAGGTAAAAATACTTCTTTTTAACCTTGTGTTTGTGAAGCACATAATAGCAAAAAGAATAACTCAGTTCCTCTGGAACAACCTCTTCTTTCCCTCCTTCCTTTCAGGATAGATTTTAAACTCAAAATAAGAAAACAAGTAGCAAACATTCACAAGCTTTCTCTTCAGCGTGACTCAGCACTTTCCTGAGAAATGCAAACACGTGGAGTTTTCTTCAAACCCAATTCCTGGCTCAGTTCCAGTTACCTGCTTCTAGGAGACTTTCTCATTCAGTGCTAGCCTTTAGCATAATGATTCCATGCTTGCAGCTTGACACAGGGTACAGTCCATGGGGATATCTAGATCTTGCAATTCCTCCCCTACCAACTCAATCTGCATATCCTCTGGTGTTGTTAGGGCAGTGTCTTGTTCTGAGCTCTGGACACAGTGCTTAGAATACAGCCTCCCTGGGGGTTCTAATGTCTCTCCTGAGCTCAACTCTCCCCGATAAAGACAGTCAGTACCTGAAGCACTGGGCAGTTCTCCCTGGTTGTGCTCGCTACGGTTCCTTGTCTCCTTCCAGCCTCTCTGGAACAGTTCTCTGTATTCCTCTCTGGGTTCTCTCCTGGAGATCTTCAGGTGCTCCTGGTTCCACTCCTGATTCCCCTGAATCCTCTGAGTCTTCAGAACCTCCTGAGACCTCTGCCTCCCCAGAGCTTCTTCCTTCCTTTGAGTTTCTCGTTTCCTCTGAGCTTCTCCTCTCCTCTGCTTTAGCAGGGGTTTATATTTCCCTCTCCAAGGCTCCAGCCCTTCCTCCACTCCTCCCAGGTGATTGTAATCACCTCTCAAGCCTGCAGTTACGTCATAGGAGTTAGGGTGTGGCTGCCTGCACTTTCTCTCCCTCAGGTTTTTTTCTCTATGAGTGGCCTGAAATCCATGCCCTGCAGGGATTTCTCTAAGTTAAAGTCATTGGCCTTTTCTATACTCATAGGCTCAAAACAGGTTTCCTTGTCACAATACGTATGCAGGAATGTAAGAGCAAACTTAACACAATACTGCAGCAAAGAGCTGTGCGTAGCATACGACTTTATAAATACAGATGGGGTGATAAAACAGGGAAACTCTTAGCCAATTTGATCCGGACCACTAAGGTTAGAACCACCATTATGCTGTTTCGGGGGGGCAAACGGCTTGCTGCTCATCCACGACCAGGAAATCGCAAAGCATCTTACAGAGTTTTTCCAGACTCTTTACAGGATGGAGGGCGCAGTGGAGGAAGCAAGAGACACCTTCTTTACAGGATTGAATCTCCTAAGGCTGAATGGAGAGCAACAAGCGCTCCTGAACCAGCCTATTACACCTGCAGAGATATAGGCAGTGATAGCCAAACTAGCACCTGCTAAGGCCCTGGTTTGGATCCAGAATTCTATCAAGTGCTGGAGGACTTGGTAGCGTACCCACTGGCCACAATGGGGGCAGCAGCAGTGGAAGCGGAAAGGCTGGGAGAATACGCAACCTGAGCGGTGGTGGTACCTTTGCCCAAGCCAGGGCATGACCCGGAAAAAGCAGAGGCATAGCGATCCATCTCCTTACTGTATCAGGACTTAAAAATACAACAGAGCTTCCAGTTAAGATGGCAACCTGAACAGACGTCTCAAGGTGGGATCCTCCTTACCCCCATGGCTAAGACATACAAAATATTGAAAACACTCAGAAAATTCAAGAGCGAACACAGAAATGCCAGAGATTATGAAGATGAACATTCCAAAACTGTAAAAGAAATATATGTGGTAAAAAAATGCAATGGCAGGAAAAAACAGTAATTCGGCCTCTGGGCTGCCATCGCCATGCTCCTCAGTAGTAAGTGAAACCGATGGAACTTCCATGAATGGCAACGAAATGCTACTCATAGTTCTCAAGGAAATTCGGACATCCAAAGCATAAATAATGAACACAGTCTTAAATAAAATAGAAGAAAAGTTTGTAGCAATAGAAGAATGTCTTGACCGAACAGAGGAATGGATTAAACACTACAACATTACTGTCCCTGAAAAGCACTGGGATCATGACCCTAAGAGAATAACAGAGAATGAAGAGGTTAGGATCACCTGAGACATACCCATTCTGACGGATAAGAAACTGGATGCCAGGAAACCTTAGTAATAAAAGAGAAGAATACCAGAACGGCATTGATAGTGTTGGTACTGAGTGATTATTCTGTGAATCGCATGGAGAGGCAAAAGATCCTGAAGTACCAAAAAATGCAGTCAGAGACCAAGAAAATGTGGCAGAAAGATATGGAAATATTTTCCATTGTACTGGAAGCCACAGGCTTGATAAAGAATTTCCAAGCACATCTTGACAAACTCCCTATACATGTTACATCTTATGAACTCCAGTAGGAGGCTCTCTTTGGCACTATGCAATACCCTGGCCTCACCCTTGCTTCCACCGTACTATCTCCACCTTACCTCGCTCTCTAATTCTCATTCTCCTTCTCTCATCAGGTAATATCAACCCTAACCCTGGCCCCCCACCTGATTTCTTTCTCACACTAAAAAAAATTCCTCACATACCCTATCTAATCTCATCCACATCCCACTCCTCCCTCCTTCCGCCCTCCCTCATTCATCCCACAATTTCTCATTCATAGATATCAATTCCAACCCTACCCCCAAAAATAACCCCTCACATAACCTAACCGATACCACCAATTTACCTCTCATTTCCCCTCCCTCCTGTCCCTCTTGGAGAGCACACACACTCAGACATACGCACCTACACCCTGCTCCCTCTAAACCTCGGTATTACACCAGGAATAGACCCCCACGCTACTCTGATAAGAAATCCACACGTAACTTATCCAACCTTATCCATATCCCTCTCCTCCCCCCCCTCTGCTCTCCCATTTTCATGTGCCCTATGGAACGCATGCTCAGTCATTAGAAAAAACCCTTTTATTCACAATCTTTTTATCTCTAATGCCCTATACCTTCTTGCCTTGACCGAAACCTGGCTCCCCCCAGACGACACCGCATCCATTGCCTCTCTCTACTATGGGGGCTACCAGTTCTCCCATACACCTCGATCTACTGGTCGCAGTGGTGGTGTTGGCCTCCTACTCTCTCCCTCTTGCCAATTCCAACACCCCCTGCCACCCCAATCCCACCCCCCTCTCTTTCGAAGTCCACTCCATTCGCCTCCTTACACCACTTCCCCTTCTAGTAGCCGTTATTTATCGCCCACCCAATAAATCCAAATCAACCTTCCTCACTGACTTAGACTCCTGGCTTTCTGCCTTTATGGATCCCTCCTCCCCTACTCTTATCCTTGGTGATTTCAACATCCACATCGACAACCCCTCCGACCCCCATGCCTCTAAGTTCCTCGCTCTTACTTCCTCGTTCAACCTCCAACCTTGCTCCACTGCCCCCACACACCTACACGGCAACTGCCTTGACCTAGTACTCTTCTCCAATTCCTCTCCCTCAAATTTTTGCAACTCAGTCCTTCCCTCATTTGACCATCATCTTCTAACATTTACCCTTCAGCTTCTGCCATCCCAACCTCGTCCTGTCTCCTCTGACCTATTTAGAAACCTTCACAACATTGATCCCCTGACCCTCTCCTCCACCACTTTTCCATCTCTTTCCTCCATTTTATCCTCCAAGTCTGTCGACGAGGCATTATCTTCATACAATGCTACACTATCCTCAGCCATTGACACTCTTGCCCCTCCCACCCCACGTCCTGTCAAACGATCTACTCCCCAACCCTGGCTCTCACCCACGATCCATTACCTATGCACCTGCGCATGTTCTGCCGAGCGTGCTTGGTCCAAAACCCGCTACCCAGAAGACCTTCTTCACTTCAAATTCATGCTTGACTCTTTCCAGTCAGCCCTAGCTCTTGCCAAACAAGATTACTATATAAATCTGACCAACTTCCTTGCCTCTGATCCTTGCTGTCTCTTCAATACCCTCAATTCTCTCCTCAAGGCCCCCCCCCCGCCCCCAATCCCGCCCTCCCTTTCTGCCCAAACCCTAGCCGACTACTTCCACGACAAAATCCACAAAATTACCCTCCAATTCCCCATCCCCTCATCTACCTCCTCTCCTCCCCTAGTCTCCTCCCCCATCCATACTCCCCCTGCCACCCTCTCCTCCTTCCCTCCGATTTCCAAAGAAAAAACCACTCCTTCTTTCCTCCTCCAAACCCACCATCTGCTCATCAGACCCCATCCCCACCCATCTCCTTCATCCCATCTCCCTCAACATTCTCCCCGCCATCACTCATATCCTCAATCTTTCACTCTCCACTGCAACTGTCCCCGTTGACTTCAAACATGCTGTTGTCACACCCCTCCTCAAGAAACCCTCACTTGACCCCACATGCCCTTCTAACTATCGACCCATCTCCCTCCTTCCCTTCACATCCAAACTATTAGAACTAGCAGTCCATCATCGCTGCCTCGACTTCCTCACCTCCCAGGCCCTCCTGGACCCACTACAATCTGGCTTCCATCCCTTACACTCCACTGAAACGGCACTCACTAAGGTCACCAACAACCTATTCCTGTCTAAATCTAAGGGCCTCTATCCTCATCCTTCTTGACCTTTCTGCTACCTTCGACACCGTTGACCATGACCTTCTCCTCACCACCCTCTCCTCGCTTGGCTTCAGAGACTCCATTCTGCCCTGGTTCTCCTCCTACCTCTCCCATCGCTCATTCAGTGTCTTCTCCTCCCCTACCCCGCTCCAGGTAGGTGTACCCCAGGGATCTGTCCTGGGCCCCCTCCTTTCCTCTCTCTATACCAAAGGCCTTGGCGCACTTATCTCCTCCCATGGCTTTCAGTACCATCTCTATGCCGATGACTCCCAAATCTACCTCTTCACACCTGATATTTCTCCGGCAACCCAGTCCAAAATCTCTGCCTGTCTTGCGGACATCGCTGCCTGGATGTCTCATCGCCAATGAAAACTGAACATGGTCAAGACTGAACTCCTTGTCTTTCCACCCAACTCCTCTCCCCCACTTCCCTTTCTCTCAGTCCATGTGGATGGATCCACTATCCTTCCAGTTCCCTCGGCCCGCAATTTGGGGGCTATCTTTGACACCTCTCTCTCCTTCTCCACTCATATCCAGCATGTAGCGAAGACCTGCTGCTTCTTTCTCTACAACATCAGCAAAATCCGCCCCTTCCTCTCTGAACACACTACCAAAATGCTTATCAACTCCTTAATCTCCTCTCGCCTCGATTACTGTAGCCTGCTTCTTGCTGGTCTCCCCGTGAACCACCTCCTTCCCCTTCAGTCTATACAAAATCACGATGCTCGACTAATATTCTGCTAACCTCGCCATGCCCACGTTACTCCTCTCCTCAGGTCGCTTCACTGGCTCCCTGTCCGATTCCGCATCCAGTTCAAACTTCTCCTACTGACCTATAAATGCATACACTCCATGGCCCCGCAATACCTCTTATCTCTCATCTCTCCTTACATCCCTTCTCGGAATTTACGCTCCACTAACAAACTACTTCTGTCAATGCCTTTCACCCGCACCGCAAACTCCCGACTGCGCTCCTTTCACCTGGCTGCACCATATGCCTGGAACAGCATACCGGCATCTGTGTGCCAGGCCCCCTCCCTGGCCCTCTTCAAATCCAGGTTGAAGACCCACCTCTTCACCGTTGCATTCAGATCCTGACCTCCATCCTCATCTTACCCTAACCCACGTCAACGTTTATGACCAAACTACAGTCCAAATTGACTAATGCTCTGTAATGCTTTGTACGTTTCTAACTAGATTGTAAGCTCCAATGAGCAGAACTCTGACAAGCAGGGACTGTCTCTTGTATGATGACTACCTCCTGTAGGTTAGCTGTGCAGCGCTGCGTGTGTGGTGCTTTATAAGTGCTAAATAGTAGTAGTAGTAAGTGAGGTTCATGACTGCCATAGTATGCACATAACTAACCCATATGGAGAAGCTACCCCAAATTAAACCATATACATGTACTGAATGTGGTAAAAGCTTCACTCAGAAGGGATACATCAAAATCCATCAGAGGATCCACATGGGAGTAAACTCACCTAATAGCAGGCTGTGAAGTTCTGATGGCAGAAAATTTCTATACAGAAAAGCACAACAAAGTAGCACACCTCCTCCACTGGAAACTCTGTAACACTACAACATAACTGTCCCTGAAAATTACTGGGATCATGAACTTAAGAGAATAACAGAGAATGAAGAGGTTATGATCACCTGGGACATTCCCATTCTGACAGATAAGAAACTGGATGCCAGGAAACCTGACATAGTAGTCAAGAAGAAGAACACCAGAATGGCATTGATAATAGAAGTGTCGGTACCGAGTGATTATTCTGTGAATCGCGTGGAAAGGGAGAAGATCTTGAAGTATCAAGAAATGCAATCAAAGACCAAGAAAATGTGGCAGAAAGATACAGAAATATTTCCCATTGTACTGGGAGCTGCAGGCTTGATAAAGAAGAATTTCAAAGCACATCTTGACAAACTACCCATAGATGTTACATCTTACAAACTCCAGCAGGAGGCTCTCTTTGGCATGATGCAAGTATTACGCCGAGCATTAGCAGTAAATTTGATAGATTAAGATCAAATTCTACATACCCTGGCTTAGAAGTGAGGTTCATGACTGCCATAGTATGCGCAAAACTAATCCATTTGGAGAAACTACCCTGAGTAAAACCACATACATGTACTGAATGCACGAAAAGCTTCACTCGGAAAGAAAAACTCCAAATGCATCAGAGAATCCATACAGGGGTGTCTCTTGTGGAAAGGCAGAAGATCCTGAAATACCAGGAAATGCAGTTGGAGACCAAGAAAATTTGACAGAAAGATACAGAAATATTTCCCATCCTGTTGACTGCCACAGACTTGATAAAGAAGAATTTCCAAGCACATGGTATCAAACCAGCCTTATGGCACCCAGCTAAGTTAACATTCATAGAAAATGGGGTGAGGAGATTCTTTCTTACACCAGCAGCAGTACATACATTTCTGAACGCTCACAAGCAAAAGCAAAAGAAAAATGTAACCGGGCAAAGTTTATCCCAAATTGGCGATGTTACAGAGGGACAAGATCAGCCCACCAAAGAAACCCAGAATACAGAACCAGGAAGAAGCTGTTCTCTAAGACAAAGGGCAGACAAAGAGCCAGAGATGGAAGGAGAGCCAAGTCCAGGGAGGATACAACCATTGGCTGCAAACTCCCCTTGAGAATAAGACAAAGATGGACTACTTTACACTGGTCTGGACATGAAGGGAAGTTGTGTAGCCCTGCCATTGTAGAACTGACCAAGGATAGAACACTTGTAGAGAATAAAACGGCAGACCATCTATAAAAAGATGAATACCAAGGAGAGGGTATGTATCCTCTAACCGGGTATGAATGGTGAGTGGAGGGTTCAATGGGGATGAAGAGGGTGAAGTCTGTGCGGGAGGGGGGAAGGGGGACGTAATGGCACCCTTAAGCAATCTTTGCGGTGCACGGTGGGAGAGGAAGCAAAATAAAGGAAAAAGAAAAGGCATGGGGGTTGATAAGAAGGAACAAAAGAGGAAGGTTAATACGCTGTATTTTAAATGTTATCTGGGTTTTGGTTGTTCTGTGGAAAAATATGAGAAGAGATATGGAATGAAATGTACATGTGTTGGTGGATTATCCAAGAATTATGGGAATTTTAAAAAGTAAAAATAGATGGGCTCAAAATCGCCTCCCTTAATAACAGAGGGATAAACCACCCGTGCAAAAGGCGCAAAGTGTTGGATCTGCTACATCGCACTAAGGTGGATATCACTCTCTTACAGGAAACCCATTTAACTCTGGGGGAACACAAGAGACTTCAGACTAAAGGCTATGAGCAAATGTTATGTTCGGCATACAACTCAAAAAAGAGAGGAGTGGTTATCCTTATACATAAAAGAATACCATTTGTATATTATGCCACTGGGGGAGGGGGGTAACTTACAGGGGAGAGTGATATGGGTCACAGGGACCTGGGCCTGCTTAATATGTATGCCACCAATAAGTCAAAAGGAAATTTCTTTCAGAAAAGTGTGGAAGAATTTGCAAGGGAGGCTAAAGGGGATTGGATGGTAGCAAGAGACCTTAATTGTGTTATGGGAGAGAAAGACCGCTCAAACTATGTGGCTATGCTACTTAAAAAAGAGGGGAAAGAAGTTCAAGAGTGTATAAAAAATGGGAATTGGTAGATCTTTGGCGGGAGAGGAACAGAGACAGCAGAGAATACACCTGTTATACCCTAGAATAGATTACTATTTCAGAATAGACTATTCCTGACTTTAAAACAAAGTGAAACCTGATTTACCAAGGTAGAAATTCACCCAATTTAATTGTCAGACCATGGAATGGTGGAATGCAGTTGGCATCAGTCTGATCAGGAGTTAAATCAGATTGGTCTGGATAGAGAGCAAACACGATTCTGTTAAAAAAAAATGACAAGGGGTTAACTAAATTAAAACTTGAATGGCAGCAATACTTACAAAACAATGACAATGGGGAAGTGTCAGATGGGCTCTTATGGAATGGGGGAGAGCAGTCCTGAGAGGTATATTGATTCAATGGGCATTCCAAGCCAAAAAAGAAAGAGAGAAGGCTAAAACTCTGCTGGTGCAACAAATTGCAGAACTCCAACGGGACCATTGTAGAAATGCAAGAAAGGAAACGAAACACAGACTTATAGAGACCCTCAAGAATGATAGAATTGCCCAGCTCTTAAATTTCACAAAGAGACAATATATGGAACAGGGAAACAAAGTGGGGAAATTATTAACCTGGCAATTGAAAAAGTGGAGGGCCTCCAGACTTGTAGCAGATCTCAAAGGGGAAAAAGGCGAAAGAAGATGTTCCCCAAAAGCGATCTGTGTTGAATTTAAGACCTTTTATAAGAACTTATACAAATCTGAGGAGATAGTCCCAGAAGTGACAATAAAGGCATACTTGGTGACAGTGGATCTCCCTAGATTAAAAGATGAAGAGGCAACTTTTCTGGGTCGACCAATTAATGAACAAGAGGTGCAACAAGCCATTAAAACATTATGCAAAGGGAAAGCCACAGGAGGGGACGGGTTCCCAACAGAGTTTTACCAGGGACTGTGCTGTGAGCTCTCACCCATATTAGCACGGATATTCACAGCGGTGCTGAGAGGGGATGACCTACCAGCGTCAATGGCGCAAGCCAATGTGATAGTCTTACATAAAGAAGGTAACCCCCCGAAGCATGTAGTAGCTATAGACCAATTGTCTTAATTAAGTTTGATGCAAAATTATTTGCAAACGTTCTTGCAAAACATATAGAGAACATCTTCCCACGTCTAATATACCCGATCAAACAGGATTTATAAAGGGGCGCATGATGTCAGATAATGTATGATGGGTAATACATTTGTTGCAGATCATTAAGGAACAGAGAAACCTAGCGTTCTATGTAGCCCTTGACACAGAAAAATCATTTGATAGAGTGGAGTGAAGATTTTTATTTGAAATGATCAAAATCTTTAATCTGGGAGAGGCATTCTTACAGTGGATTCAGGCACTGTATAGGGAGCCTTTGGCCAAGATCCTAGTTAACGGGGATACTTCTGAACCCTTTAGGTAACAGAGGGAGCCAAGACAAGACTGCCTACTATCCCCTAAGTTATTTGCCATGGTAATAGAGGTCTTTGCAGCTAGGGTACAAATGAATCAGTAGATTCAGCCCATTGAGGTGGGTACTCAAAAACATAAAATACTTTTATACGCAGACAATACACTTCTATTCCTATCAAACTCGCAGGCATCCCTCCCGCCTTTACTAAAAGAGATCCAGAGCTTTGCAAAAATCTCAGGGTTTAAGGTGAATTTAAATAAAACAGAAGCTCTGAACACTGGAGGACTCTCCAAGGCCATTCTTCCCAATTTTCCATTTCAATGGACTACACAGAAAATCTGATACCTAGGGGTACAGGTGGGATGAGATCTGCAGGACCTCTTCCGTATGAATTACTCTCCACTCGCACAAAGTTTGGAGGAGGACCTCTGACAATGGGGGGATTTAAACTTAAGCTGGATGGGGCGGACAGCCACTATCAAAATGAATATTCTCCCTAAATTCAACTTTTTATTTTCCCAACTCCCTATTATTTTGTGGGGGCGATACTTACAATCTTGGGAGAAAAGGCTTCTCAAATTTGTATGGGAACATAAACGCGCACGATAGGTGCATCCCGTCTCGCCAGAGCAAAAGAACAGGGGGGAATCAAATTTCCAACGTTAAAATTATATTATCAGGCTGCTATAATCCGGGCTTTGTAGGGCCAGCAAAATAAATTGGATGAGCATTGTGGATAGATATGGAAAGACAGATGATTTCTCCACTCTCCATCTTTGAATGGATAGATGGTAGAAGCCATATTCGAAATAATGAGAAGGAGGAAAGGTTAATGAGAAAACACCCACTGCTGCAGAAAGTCTGGGGGTGGGAGGAGGGTCATAAACAAGGATTTTTCCAATCCTCCTTATCAAAATGATCACATATCAGAGACCACATGCCTTTTTCAAGCCCAGAATGTGCTCAATTGCTACAAGATCTTCAAAAAAATGGACTCTGTAGATTTTTCCAGCTGTTGGACAGGGGATATGCTTGTCACAAAAAGATTTAGATGGAAAGCTAGAGAAGAGAGTCCCCTTTTATCAGTACTTTCATGCAACGCCAGGGGGTTAAGTCGCAGCTAACTAGAAACACCACCTGGTTAGATGAGACTCTACTAAAAGGGGGTTTGAATGCGCATCTCACGTCGAAAATATACAAAGGCCTATTAGAGTCTGGACTAAAAGGTCTTGCCCCACATAGGGAAGGATGGGAGAAGTGGCTGGGAAAAAGCTACACAGAAATAGAATGGGACCAAATCCACATAGGGGTGAATAAACTGACACAGGTCACCAAATGGCGTCAAACCCAGTTACCAATCCTACACCGCACTTCTCAGTCCAGTACAGCTATATAGAGGGGCCAGTAGGATGGACACGAACTGTTGGAGAGAATGTGGGAAGAGGGGATCCTTCTTTCACATGTGGTGAGCATGCCCCAACAATATTCGGATAGAGTAGCCAGAGAAGTGGGAGAGATCACGGAGCAACACTGAGACCCTGACCCCAAGGAATTCCTGTTAGGCAAGGAAAGAAATACCTGAATAGAGAATGGGGAGCCAGGTTGGGGTTATGGCCACATAAAACCTGTGAGAAATGTCAGCTGAGGGCAAACACCTTTTGTCACGCTTTTTTGTAATGCTCGGCTTTAGCTGGAGTTTGGGGAGAGGCGCTGCACAGCATGGAGACCTTGACTAAGAAAAATGTTCAATGGACCTATAGCATGCTTCTGTTGGGCGATGAGGGACCCTTGCAGGAATAGAAGATGAGGAAAGCATAGGGGAGGTTCATTACGGCTGGTGTTTGGTACGTCAAAAAGTTAATCCTGCAGCACTGGGTGGGAGACACAGCGCCCTCATTTAAACATTTGATAAATGTGATGCACAACCTGGCCACAGTAGAATTGACTATATATGCCCATCCTTCAAAATGATGCTGGAGTATTATAACCTGCTGTGGATCCTTTTTAAAGCCCATTACACTAGAGCAGAGGAGGGGGGACAGTGAGGGAATACGGTGAGGGGAGGGGAAGGAGGAAGGGGACAGGCAAATTAGAGGGGGGAGGGGAAAGACAAAGTGGGGGAGTCTGATTTATGTTTGCTAGGGTGGTAAAATTGGGCAATAGGAAACCACTTAACTATAGGGAAGCCATCAGAATTACTTCTACACTATTAGAATAGACAACTGCGGTTATTGTTCTGAATGTTTTGTTACGGTTTTATAGTTCTATATAATATCTCTGGAAAGGTTGGTACAAGACATGTTTAGACTTATATTATGAGATAATGTGCATCAGAAAGATGTACCAATGGAACAGCATGTCTGAAATTGGGGTACAAAACCTCTATGTATAAGGGGAAGAGGGATAGATAAAATGTAAAACTCAATAAAGAATATTAAAAAAAAAATAAGAGAAAATATTTTTTACTCAAAGCGTAATCAAACTCTGGAATTCGTAACCAAAGGCTGTAGTTAAAGCTGTTAGTGTTGTTGTTGTTCTTAAGTGCCGTAGAGTCGGTGTCAACACATGGCAACCTTCTGGATAGTTGTCCTGAATTGTGTTCAGTCTTCAGTCAGGCGGCTCATTGTTGAGAGACTGGCACCCATAGCTGCTGTTATTGTATCGCTCCATCTCATTGCTGACCTTCCTCTTTTGCGTTGACCTTCTACCTTGCAAAGCATAATGTCTTTATCTAATGATCTTTCTCTTCACATGATGTAACCAAAGTATGAAAGTCGATGTCTTGTCATCTGAGCTTCTAAAGAAAGCTTAGGTTTGATCTCCTCTAGTATTGACTGGTTTGTTCTTCAGGCAGTCCATGGCATTCACAGTATTCGTCACCAGCACCATAATTCAAAGGCATCGATTTTCTTCATGTCTATCTTTTTCACTGCCCAACTTTCGCATCCATATGACATTATTTAAAAAGGCAATGGCTTGAACAAGTCAAATCTTTGTATGGAGAGAGACATCTCTGCTCTTGAGAATCTTGTCTACGTCCTTCAGAGCCATTCTGCCAAGAGCAATGTGTCGTCAGGTTTCTTGACTGCTTGTTGCTTCTTTATTGATAGTTAATCCAAGTAGGGGCCCATTTTAAGACTATTTTCCTTGATCTCGAGCAGCAAATGTTTCAGATCATCTTCACTTTCAGCCAGTAATGTGTATGTAGAAACATAGAAACATGACGACAGAAAAAGACCACATGGCCTATCTAGTCTGTCCTTCCATATCAACAACTACAACAGTCCCTTTTTTACCTTTAGAGATCCTCTGTGTTTGTCCCGTGCTTTTTTGAATTCAGTTACTGTCCTCATCTCTACCACCGCCACTGGGAGACTATTCCACGGATCCACCACTCTTTCTGTAAAGAAATATTTCCACATATCACTCCTGAATCTATCCCCCTTCACCCTCATCCCATGTCCCCTCATAGCAGAACTTGCTTTCAATTGAAAGAGGCTCTCTCCCTGAACATTTATGCCACGGAGGTATTTAAACATCTCAATCATATCACCTCTATCCCGCCTTTCCTCTAAGGTGTACATATTAAGATCCCTAAGTCTGTCCTCATATGCTTTATAATGAAGACCACTAATCATCTTAGTAGCCACCCTCTGCACCAACTCCATCCTGTTCACATCCTTTTGAAGGTGCAGTCTCCAGAATTGCACACCATACTCCAAATGAGGTCTCACCAAATACTTATACAGAGGCACTATCACCTCCTTTTTTCTGCTAGCCATTCCTTTCCGTATGCACCCAAGCATCCTTCTAGCTTTTGCCGTCGCCTTTTCTACCTGTTTAGCTACTTTAAGATCATCAGACACAACCACACCTAGGACCCGCTCTTCTTTAGTGGACAAAAGTACTTCACCCCCTATACTATATTGCTCCCTAGGATTGCTGCAGCCCAAATGCATGACCTTACATTTTTTAACATTAAATCCCAGCTGCCAAATTCTAGACCATTCTTCAAGCTTAGCTAGATCCCTCCTCATGTTATCTACACCTTCCTGGGTGTCTACTCTATTGCAGATTTTGGTATCATCCGCAAAGAGGCAAACCTTACCCGACAGCCCTTCCACTATATCACTAACAAAGATGTTAAAAAGAATCGGACCAAGGACTGATCCCTGGGGCACACCACTGGTAACATCCTTCTCCTCAGAGTGAGCTCCATTTACCTGTACTCTTTGTCGCCTCCCACCCAACCAATTTCTAACCCAAGCAGTAACTTTAGCAGGGCCGGATTTACGTATACGCCATGTACGCCATGGCGTAGGGCCCACAGCCGGCAGGGGCCCACAAAAAAAGAACCAGTTTTTTTTTTTTAACTCAATTAAAAAAAAAAACCTGGTGGCTGCCGCCGCGGGGCCCCCTCTGCTGCCGCGGGGGCCCCGTCTACAAGCTGGTCGAGTCGAGTCGAGTCGAGTCGGGTCCGGTCCGGTCCGGTCGGGTCGGGTCGGGTCGGGTCGGGTCTCCCTCCCTCCCTCCCTCCCTCCCTCGCTGCAGGCTGCAGGCTGCAGGCTGCGAGAGACGCGAAGATAGAGCGTCTCCTCACGTCTGTGTTAAGTCCGCAGGGGCTGATGGGATTTCCCATCAGCCCCTGCCGGCTTAACACAGACGCGAGGAGACGCTCTCCCTTCGCGTCTCTCGCAGCCTGCAGCCTGCAGCCTGCAGCGAGGGAGGGAGAGAGACCCGACCCGACCCGACCGGACCCGACCAGCTTGTAGACGGGGCCCCCGCGGCAGCAGAGGGGGCCCCGCGGCGGCAGCCACCAGGTTTTTTTTTTAAATTAAATTTTACTTTAGGCCGGGGGGGGGGGGGGTAGGACTGGTAATGGGCTATGGGGGGGGGGGTGGGACTGGTAATGGGCTATGGGGGGGGTAGGACTGGTAAGGGGCTATGGGGGGGGTGTAGGACTGGTAATGGGCTATGGGGGGGGTAGGACTGGTAATGGGCTATGGGGTGGGGTAGGACTGGTAATGGGCTATTGGGGGGGCTGGGACTGGTAATGGGCTATTGGGGGGCTGGGGCTGGAAATGGACTGGGGGGGGTAGGGCTGGTAATGGGCTATTGGGGGGCTGGGGCTGGAAATGGGCTGGGCTGGGGGGGGGTTAAGGCTAGAGGTGGGCTGCTGGGGTTAGGACTGGTAATGGACTGTGGGCTGTTGGGGGGGCTTAGAACTGGCAATGGGCTTTGGGGGGGTTAAGACTGGTAATGGGCTGTGGGCTGAAGTTGGAAATGGGCTGGGGGGTTAAGACTGGAGGTGGGCTGATGGGGTTAGGACTGGTAATGGGCTGTTGGGGGGGGGTTAGAACTGGTAATGGGCTTTGGGGGGGTTAAGACTGGTAATGGGCTGTGGGCTGATGGGGGTTGTCTGGTAATGGGCTATGGGGGGCTAGGACTGGAAATGGGCTGGGGGTTAAAACTGGAGGTGGGATGATGGGGTTAGGACTGGTAATGGGCTGTGGGCAGATGGGGGGGTAGGACTGGCAATGGGCTATGGGGGGCTGACTGGAAATGGGTTGATGGGGTTAGGACTGGAAGTGGGCTGATGGGGGGTTAGGACTGGTAATGGGTTATAGGGGGGGCTTAAACTGACAATGGGGTGATGGGGGTTAAGGACTGAAAATGGGGTGATGGGGGGTTAAGGACTGTAAGTGGGGTGATGGGGGGGCTAGGACTGGTATTGGGTTGGGGGGTTGCTAGGACTGGAAATGGGCTGATGGATGGCTAGGACTGGAAATGGGCTGATGCAGGGACTAGAAGGGAATGGATGCTGGGTGAGGCTGGAACTAGAAGGGAGCTGATGTTGGGGGAGGATTAGAATGGGATGGGGCTGGAAGAGTAAAATGGAGAAGGGAAAAATATTTTGTGTGGGAGGGATAAAAATCTACAATTGGCCGGGTATTGGGAGAGTAAGTGGGGATTGAGGATGGAGGGGTAAAATTTGAGTGGATGAAATAGGAATGAGGAAAGAGCAAAAGGAGAAAGATTAGTATGTTAAAGCAGATGTAGAGAGAGAATGGAAAAAAATCTAGAAGAGAGAAGAAAGGACAAATGGACAGCAGACGATGGAGAGTTAGCAGAAGACACGAAGAAACCAGAAGAAAGTGGCTGGAGCAATTGCAGCTGAAAAAAATGCACAAAAGGTAGAAAAATATCTCTTTATTTTGAATTTATTAATTGGAATATGTCAGCTCTGGTAAATGTGCATCATTAACATCTGTGCTTTGTTTAGTACAAGAGCAAATTAATGTATAGTTTTATTTCTACAGTGTTGTACATTCCAAGTTTGGCTTTTGGGATTCCCAGTTTAATTATTGTCTTCCTATTTCTAAATTGTGATTACTTGTTTGGTGATGGTCTATGTTCTGCATGGGTAACTGAGCTGAGGTGTTCTGTTTATATAATTCCTATTTGACATTGCCACTTGTTCTCTTTCCCCAGTAGGTCATGTATTGTTGTTCTCTGAAATGTATTGGTTTAATATTTGCAGTGTTGCCTTTTGATTGGTAGAGTATGGTGCTTTGTGAGTCCTGGTAGTGCTGTTAGGATACGGCGGGTTTACTATGGGCAGTGTTTGTAGTAGTTCCTAATGTGTCTGGCAGTTGGCACTGGATTATAGTAATGTAGAAATCTTTTAGTCTTTCTTTATCCATACACTCATTAAGAGGCACGTTTACTAAAAGTTAGTATATGGCAACATTATGCAAATATTTATGCAAATGAGGCCCCTTATGCAAATGAGGTCCGCACCCCCCTTGGGCCGCCCCTGCTGGGGGCCCACAATTTTTGTTGGCGTAGGGCCTCACTCAAGGTAAATCCGGCCCTGAACTTTAGGATGTGGTAGCTGGGATTAAAAAAAGTTTGGACAATTTTCTAGAGGAAAGGTCTATAAACCATTATTAAAGAGGACCCAGGAAATCCACTGCTTGTCCTGGGACAAGCATTGTGGAGCCAGTGTGCCTCTTTGGGAACCTGCCAGGTACTTGTGACCTGGATTGGCCACTGTTGGAAACAGGATACTGGGCTTGATGGACCTTGGTCTGACCCAGTAAGGCATTTCTTATGTTCTTATGTTATATTTTTAAGTTCCTGGTTCCCTTAAATAGTGAGCGCTTTTTTGCAAGAGTGTGTACTATTAAGCAAAAGTGTGCATTATTTTGTGAAAGTGCGTACTATAACACAATAGCATGTACTATTCACACCATTTCCTGTTTTGCGGAGATCCAAGCTTTCATTACATATGAAAGCACCTCCCTATTTCAGAATGACTTTCTTCTTTTAAAAACCAGTCTCTGAAGACTGCCCTTGCCCTCTGTGAGTAAAGTATACAGGCTTCTTCAGAGTACAGGCACATTCATCCACACTGCACAGGAGCAGGAGTGAGGAGAATGATGGGATCAGTAAGCACCACATACAGATGGCATTTTGCACCTGCTGTAAACTGGGCACAAAGTCTAAGGGCCTAATTTACAAGGTGCCAAGACATGCCATACCCGCAGAAACATACCCGCTCAGGAAAAGTACTTGAATCATGAGTATTGTGCCTCCAAAACAGGCAAGCATCAAAAATGCAGCACAAACCGAGCACAGCAGCAGACAGCGCAGCTTAGAGGGATAATCGCGGATAATCGCGGCTCCAGCCCCGGATCGGCATCATCGAGGGAGAGCGGGAAGGTAAGCTCCTCCCCGCTCCCCTCCGATAAGGCCAATCGGGTCTGATGACCACCCCAGCACCGGACACTTTAAAGGGAGCCTCGCTCCAGCAACACAGCCTCTCCATCGCGACTCCAGCCCCCGATTGGCATCATCGAGGGAGAGTGGGAAGGTAAGCTCCTCCCCACTCCCCTCTGACAAGGCCAATCGGGGCCCTCCTCCTCTAACCAATTAATTAACGTTCTCCAGGTGTGCATGCGCCTGGTGCGCCCGTGCCTGAGGGCCTCGCCAGAGTGACCTTTGGCGTGGCCCTTAGGCGGAGCACAAAGGCGGATGCACGGATACTCTCACCAACAAACAAGCGGACCAAAACCTACTCAACGGAAGCCACCGAACCTCCAAGAAAGGACACCACAAGTAGAATCCATTGCTACCTCATTGCTTGCATATTAACATATGCTGCTTAACCTGTACAATCCACTGCTACCTCATTGCTTGTAAGATAACATACGCTGCTGCATAGCCTGTACAAACCTCTGCTACCTCACTGCTTGCAGGTTAACATATGCTGCATAACCTGTATAGCCTGTAGAACCCATTACTACCTCACTGCTTGTAAGATAACATACGCTGCATTGCCCCTCTCTGCTCCTCTTCCATGGCTCCACATCACATTGTCTTCCTTTTCCTCATACTCCCTGTTTCCCCTCCTACCAACACCCTCACTCCTTCCCTCCTTATCCTACCTTCACCCTTACCATCTCCACTTCCCCCTCCATTCTGTCTTCTACTCTGTCATCAGCTCTTGAGCTTCATCGCTTTCTCCCTCTCATTCAACCATCTCCTCTCTCTCTAAGGCAACCTCACCCTCGCTTCCGCCGCATTGTCTCCTCTCTACCCCGTACTCTGCTACTCCTTCTCCTTCTCTCATTCGGAGATATCAACCCCAATCCTGGCCCCCATAGACTTCTGTCCCACTCTGAGAAGAGATCCTCACGCAATATGTCCAATCTTATCCATATCCCACCTCTTTCCCCCTCCATTCTCCCTTTCTCATGTGCCTTGTGGAACACACACTCTGTCTCTAATAAACTTGCTTTCACTCATAACCTCTTTATCTCTAATGCTCTACATCTTCTTGCTCTAACTGAGACCTGGCTCCTCCCTGATGATACCGCATCTACTGCTGCTCTCTGTCATGGGGGCTATCAGTTCTCCCACACGCCTCGTCCCACTGGCTGTGGTGGTGGCGTGGGGCTCCTACTTTCTCCCTCCTGCCAATTCCAACCCCTCCTGCTGCCTCAGTCTCACTCCTTTCTCTCCTTTGTTGTCCACTCCATTCGCCTTTTCACTTCACTTCCTCTCCGGGTAGCTGTTATTTATCGACCTCCTGACAAATCTGCCTCTACCTTTCTCTCTGACTTTGACTCTTGGATTCCCTTCCTTCTGGATTCCTTTTCCCCCTCTCTCATTCTTGGAGACTTTAACATTCATGTCGATAACCCCTCTGATCTGTATGCTTTAAAGCTCCTCTCCCTTACCTCCTCATTTGACCTCCAATTCTGCTCCAATGCCCCACCTCACCAACTTGGCCACTGCCTTGACCTGATATTTTTCTCGACCTGCTTACCCTCGAACTTCTGTAGCTCAGTTCTTCCCTTATCTGGCCATCACCTTTCAAGCTTTAATCTTCATCACCCGCTGCCTCAGTCTCGTCCTGTCTCCTCCAACCTATTTAGAAATCTTCATGCTATTGATTCCTTGGCTCTTTCCTCCACTATTTCTTCATCTCTCTCTTCCACTATGTCATCTAAGTTGGTTGACGAGGCAGTAACTTCCTATAATGCTGCACTCTCCTCGGCTCTGGATGCTCTTGCTCCGCCCATCCCACGTCCTGTGAGACGTTCTGCACCCCAGCCCTGGCTATCTATGCTCCTGTGCCCACTCTGCTGAGCATGCTTGGCTCAAATCCCGCTCCCCTGAAGGCTTCCTACACTTCAAAGTCATGCTTGTCTCTTTCCAGTCAGCCATAGCTCTTGCCAAACAAGACTACTATGTCCATCTGACTAACTCTCTAGCCTCTGATCCTCGCCGTATCTTTACTACTCTCAGCTCTCTCCTCAAAGTGCCTCCGCCTTTGATTCCTCCCTCTCTTTCTGCCCAAACCCTAGCTGACTACTTCCATGACAAAATCCATAAGATCTCCCTCCAATTCCCCACAAAGTCAGCTACTTCTCCTCCTCCCCCCTCCACTCCCAACTCTCCCCCCCCCCCCCACCTCTGCTACCCTCTCCTCCTTTCCTGTTTTCTCTGAAGAGGAAACTGCACACCTTCTTTCTTCCTCCAAACTCACCATCTGCTCCTCTGATCCTATCCCCACCCACCTCCTAAGCCCCATCTCCTCCACTGGTGTCCCTTCCATCTCTCATATTCTCAACCTATCGCTCTCCACCGCAACAGCCCCTGCAGACTTCAAGCATGCTGTGGTCACACCTCTCCTCAAGAAACCCTCACTCAATCCCACCTGTCCTTCTAACTATCGACCCATCTCTCTTCTTCCCTTCATTTCTAAACTACTTGAACGTGCGGTTCACCACCGCTGCCTCGACTTCCTCTCCTCTCACGCCCTCCTGGACCCCTTACAATCTGGCTTTCGTCCTCTACACTCCACTGAAACGGCTCTTACCAAAGTCTCCAGTGACTTGTTCCTGGCAAAATCCAAGGGCCTTTACTCTGTCCTCATCTTTCTTGCCTCTCTGCTGCTTTCGACACTGTTGACCACAACCTTCTCCTCGATACCCTGTCTTCACTTGGTTTTAGTGGCTCTGTGCTGTCCTGGTTCTCCTCCTATCTCTCCCATTGCTCTTTCAGTGTGTGTTCTAGTGGCTCCTTCTCCTCTGCCACCCCGCTTCCAGTTGGTGTACCCCAAGGATCTGTCTTGGGCCCACTCCTTTTCTCTCTCTATACCCAGTCCCTTGGTGCACTTATCTCTTCCCATGGCTTTCAGTACCATCTGTATGCTGATGATTCCCAGATCTACCTCTCTATGCCTGAACTCTCTCGGAAAATCCAGACCCGTATCTCTGCCTGCCTCTCTGGATGTCTCACCGCCACTTGAAACTGAACATGGCCAAGACTGAACTTCTTGTCTTTCCCCCTGCGACCTCCCCTCCTCTTCCTCCTTTCTCAGTCTCTGTCGATAACTCTGTACTCCTTCCTGTTTCCTCGGCCCGCAATCTGGGGGTTGTCTTTGACTCCTCTCTTTCCTTCTCCACACATATCCATCTCATAGCTAAGACCTGCCATTTCTTTCTCTATAACATTAGCAAAATCCGCCCCTTCCTTTCTGAACAAACTACTAAAACACTCATCCACTCCCTAATCACCTCCCATCTTGACTACTGTAACCTACTCCTTGCTGGTCTCCCTTTGAATCATCTCTCTCCCCTTCAATCTGTTCAATACTGCTGCGTGACTAATCTTCCGCCAGCCTCGTCATGCCCACATTACTCCTCTTCTCAAGTCACTTCATTGGCTCCCTATCTGTTTCCGCTTCTAGTTCAAACTTCTCCTCCTGACTTATAAATGCATTCATTCTGCGGCCCCTCAGTACCTTTCTTCTATTATCTCCCCTTACAAACCCCCTCAGGAACTCTGCTCTTCTAGCAAACTACTTCTATCTGCGCTCTTCTCTCATACTGCTAACTCCAGACTTCGCTCCTTTCACCTTGCTGCACCTTACGCCTGGAACAAACTACCCGTGTCTGTACTCCAGGCACCCTCTCTGACCCTCTTCAAATCCAAGTTGAAGGCTCACCTCTTCACTGCTGCCTTTGGATCTTGACTCACCTGATCTCCTTTCTTTCCCCTGACTCACCTGATCTCCTTTCTTTCCCCTAGTTTTTGTCCCTGTTTACACCTTCTATGTTTTGTGTTTTGTCTTGACTAGATTGTAAGCTCCAATGAGCAGGGACTGTCATGGTAATATGTCTGTACAGCACTGTGTACGACTGGTAATGCTATATAAATGCTCAGTAGTAGTAGTAGTAGTGGGGTCTGGAACCCGGGCTCGGCGCTTAAGGCTGACCCGCCATACCCATGTATGTGTCCAAAACCAGAGAAGTGAGACGGCAAGAATGCATGAACCCGTGTATCGCCCATTCAGCATACCCATGCAGAGACGACACCGTCATGCAGGCCCCACAGGCTGCCTGTGCAAGAGCCCCCTGTGGCTGGGCGGATAGACACCAGTGGTATGGTGGCGAGGAGGACAGCAAACCTCAGCCCGGATGAGTCCAAGCACCTTCCCTGATCTGTGCTGCAGTATGAGGGGGTGCTATACCCCTGGGGGGGCCGATGGCCAAACTGCAGCTGGCCATAACGATATGGAGGGGCATCCAACTCTGCCTGCGCAGGTAAGAGGCCTCAACAGCTGGGGGGTTGCAGAGCACCATGCTAGGCCACACTCACCCTGACAGGCACAGCTGTGTGTCTTCACAGGGAGACAGGGCTGTGGTGCAAAGCCACATGCTGGTGGCAGCACCGATGTATGTGGAAACGGTGTCAGTGGGGGGATGGGCCATGCATTGATACAGGTGCTATCTCTGGCTGCCCACAGCAAGAGACATAACCAGACGCAGTAGGTGGGGAGGCCACTGCACTCTCTGGTGGTGGCTGGCAGCAACACCACAGGGCACGCACAGCAATGGCAATGCCTGGTGCATGGGGGGCTGTGGTCGGGCTGCCTACCCCAGGGGACTTGTGCCCCTCCCCCATCCCCTGTGACCCTGGCCCAGGGGTCTGAGGGGCTAGTGGTGGAATCCACTATCGCTGCAAGCAGATCTGCCACCACTGCCCACTACCCCCTGTCAGGCCGTGGCAGCATGTTGATTATGTGATGCCACAGAACCTGACAGATGTGTAATGGAAAGCATGTACAAACTGTGACACCCTAACATGATGTGGCCCCTGAGGCAGTGGATGCCCCCTAGCACAACACGTGCCCATAGCTGAGGCGATGCCCAGCCCACAACCATGTACTATGGCGCCAAGGCAAGCCTGCATGCAATAGATGGTAGCAAGGGAAGGGGGGAGGACTGGAAAGGAGGCTGAAGGGGCAAGAGGAGTGACACAGGTGAAGCAGTAGCCCAGATGGCTCTGTTGATGGTGGCACAGGGCACATGTCAAAGGTCCAGGGGAATGGTGGGTAGGAATCCGGTGGCAGATATCAGAGGTGTACCATCACATGTACCCCACACCTGCTACCCATGGATATGCCTCTGCCCCCAGGATGGACAGGCCACCTGGCTGAGGCAGGATATAGGTATACGCAACAGGTGATAGTGAAGCACCAATTGAGCCCCTGTGTGCCCCCCTCCCACAGTGAATATGGCATGCACTGCACCTTGGAAGCCCTTTAGTGCCACTTTTGAACACTACGCCAGAGGCAACCGAACCAGCTGCAGCACATCAGGGAGTGGCTGGCAGCCGAGGAAGGTCAGTGGGGTATACAGTGGAACTCAGCAGATACAGGGGGTGGCAGCCATGATTGTCAGACAGGAGCAGGCTCTGTACACAATGATGGGAATGTGCTATGAGCAGCTGTGCCATCCCCCAGGGCCACCATCCCACATGTGCACCAGCAGGCACCCAATACATGCAGGTATATACATATATGGCTGTGGCACACCACAGATGGGCAGTACAGGGGCACACACCACCAGCGATGGTACCAGATGCACATTGTGTGCCTGCCTACACTGTCCCCTGTGTGTGCCCATCACCTGGGGGGGGCCGGCAAGCCACAGCTGGGCATGTGAGGAGGAGAACAGAGCTGGCTGAAGGTGGGAAAAGGGGAGGGTGTGCAGTGTGCAGTGTGGGGTGGCATGCCCCCATGGCCCAAAGATGGGTTGTGCAATGCATGTGTGGACCCCCCGAAGGTGCAGCAGTACCACCCCAAGGCCATGCCTGTGTAGACCACTAACCCTCTTCCCTATTCCCCCACAGCCAGTTCCAGGGAGGCCCCAGACAACGCCGGCCCACCACAGCCACCACCCAGGAGCAGCGGTCTAGCACCAGCACATCCGACCTGAGGAGCAGAGACCAGTAATACCTCCAGCAGTGATGGGGAGGAGTTCAGCGACACTGCATCAGAGGACAGCACTATGGAGGGGGGAGGGCAATGAGGGGGCCATGGCGCAGCAGTGGGATGGGGAGTCAGATGAAGAGGAGGTATCAAAGGGCCCGGACAGGGTGGGGAGTCAGAAAAGAAGGAGGAATCAGGAGGCCAGGGGCATTGTGGGAGGTCTGATGAGGTGGAGGGATCAGAGTGGGCAACAGGGGCGAGACAGGCACCATCCTCCAAGCTCCCCAAGTATGGCGGTGAAGTGCAGCGTATGATCAGTAGGCACCTAGCAGGGAGACCAGAGGTGGAGCTGTACCCCCTGGCTGTGTCCCAAGGCTTACAACCATGCCCACCCACATCCCTACCAGGAGCCATGTGCCCATTGCATAGCTTGGCATGGGCCAGGCACAAAGGTCGGCAGAGCTATGGTTCACCTTCCACATATGGGGCCCCCAGCATCCATGGGCATACCCTGGTCATGCCACATCAGGCCCCTCTGTGCCACCACCCCCTCATCCATCCAGTGACTGGGCTCTGTCCGCCCTGGTGGTGGAGGTGTGGCTTCTCAGGGAGAGGGGCAGAATGTAACATGGACCATCACTGTGCACCTGGATGCCCTCACTGCTGCAGTAGCAGGGCACAAGCAGAGCCCCCCTGCACCATAGGCCATCCCCATGCAGGGATTGCCCTGTGGTGGGTCATAATGGGGCGGACTGAGTTTTGTACTGCTGTTGGTTGTATATTGCTGTTGCCACATTTGTGATATTTGTGAGAGGTTTTATGAATAAACAGTTCCCAGTTTGCAATCACAATGTGTTGTCTGTTTTGTGGGGGCAGGGCAGTGTGTCTGTATGGGTGGTGTAGGGAACCATGGGAGGGGGTCTGGGGTATATGGGCATGGGGTGTGTGCCCTATGCATCATGTCCGTATGCGCGGGTATGGCACTAAGGCACCACATGCGCAGAATGATGGCAGGCTCAGCTCTGCACAGGTAGCACCTCTGTGCCATACCCAGGCAGAGCAGCTGCACCTACCCCACCTGTGCCATATGCAGGCAGAGCAGCTGCACTTACCCCACCTATGCCAGACCCATGCATAACGGGCAATGGTCAGCATGGGTGTGACATAGTGGTGCTACACACACAGGGCACCCCCTGCCCCATGGAGGCACACAATCAGAGTGATGCCATGCGCCTGTCTGCACACTGCAGCAGCCATGCACGCATACTGTGCTATCTGTTCTACCCATGTATTACCATCTAGGCATCCATGCACACATATGTTACCATCGCACAATGGTGTGCGGCTATGGCATCCTATGGCGACTAGCTGTCACACAGATTTTTGTACTGTCAGCACTCAGGAACCTACATGGTTACCAGATATGCCTTTGGATGGGGCATGGTGTGGCTGCACATCATAACCATGTATGTGTTAAAGGACCTACCCAGGTAGCCTAACACCGCCATAATGCTTGAGCTACACAATGGCAGACAGAGCACCGAGAGGGGCAAAGTGAACACAGAAGGCAAACTTCACGCCCTCTGAGACCACTATGGCCCTGGAGCTCATCCTGAAGCAGCACACTGCCCTCTTTGTGGCAGGGGATGCCAGCTCATAGCTGACAGTTTGGCGTGACATCATCAGGAGGGTCAATGCCATCCACCACCACAACAGGGATGTGGAGGATATCAAGAAGAAGTGGCAGATGGTATGACAGGCTGCGAAGGAGAAGAGGACCAGCAACAGCAGGCTGCCACCTGAACAGCATTGCAGACTCAACCCTCTGGAGGAACAAGTGCTGCAGTTCGTGGTTGAGGTGTCAGCCTCAGGGGTTGCAGGCTTTGACAGCTTCACCCCAGGCACACAGAAGGATGAGTAGGGGTGCCCCATGGCCTGGGAGGTATCATGATGGCCATGTATGTATCCCCACCATGGTTCCATCCACCCAGGGCATGCCTGTCTATCTGTTAGACCTTGGGTGCTGTGTGGGTTAGGGAGGGTGTAGACTGGGAATCCACCTGACAGTTCTTAGTGGGCCTGGTGGCACCCCATAGACCGACCTGTCACCCATGTCACTATCCTCTACCACCTTTACTCTCCCACAGATCTGCCAGGGACCCTACACTCATAGCCTGGAACTGATGCGTCAGGGGGAGCCTCACCACCCACCGCGGATGTTGCCAGTGCACAGCTGAGATGCAGCATAGCCATAGGGGCAGATGTGCCTGCCAGGGCAGAGGAGCAGTCCAGTGCGCCACCATAGGCTGAGGGGTAGTCCAGTGTGCCATCACGGGCAGAGGGCCAGTCCGGTTCACCACAGAGGGTAGTGAAGTAGGCCAGTGTGTCTGCCAGTGCTGGGGAGATGGAGACAGATGATACCCCACTTGCTGAGCTACAATTCGCCATCCTGGATGACCCCGTGAATGCAGGAGGCACTGATCTGGACCAGGAGCTATTGCAGGAGGGTGCACGCCTGGTGGCACGCACTGAGGGTATACAGACTGAGCAGCACAGCATCCGTCAGGACCTGCAGGCTGCAGAACAGGCAGGGTAGGCAGAGCATGAGGAGTGGCGGGACCACAGATTGCGTGTGGCGTGCCACATGAAGGGGCACCAGCGTCTGATAAGGGAAATGGCAGCATACCAAGCATCGATCGCTGGTTCCCTGCTCAGTTTGGTGGGCCTCCTGCGGGTAATGGGGGTGGGTGCTGGGGCTGGCAGTACACCAGCACATCCTCCTGGTAGCCCTGACCTAGGTCCGTTGGCCTGCCTTGCTGGGGATAGTGATGACTTAATCAGACATCACTCCACTGCATCGCAGTGTACGTGTCAGCAAGTGCCCATGGCCATTAGGGAGCCTGGGGGCAGGGGACACACATAGAGGGAAATAAATGATCACTCTGCAGACATAGCATAATATTGGGCACTTTATTAGTGATTGTGTGTATCCTCTACTGGTGCTGGTGTGAGGCAGTCACCTCAGAAGCTGTCATATATCAGCTGCGTAAGGTGGCCCACTGCCCGGCCTGCTGCTGACTCCCAGCCTCTTCCCCATCACCATCTGCTGCCTCTGTGGACTCCCACTCCTCCACAACCGCTGTCTCTGGGTCCAGCAATCCACGCTTCCATGCAAAGTTGTGGAGTAGGCAGCATGATGCAAAGATCTGGCATACATGCTCTGGGCTGTAGAGGAGTTCCCCACCACTACTGCTGAGGCACCAGACGCAGCTCTTCAGCACCCCTATTGCTCATTCCACAGCCGCCTATGTCTGCTGATAGACGGCATTATACCACTCCTCCTACTGGCTCATGGGGTGGCACACTGGGGTCAGCAGCCAGGTCCTCAGGGGATATCCACGCTCACCTGTGGGGCAATGTGAGATGTGCACATGAGCATGGGACATGCATTGGTTACGGTCTATGCACTGCTATGGACAGCATGCAACATACCATCTACTAGCAGGGCAGAGTGCAGTATCTAACAGTCAGCGACATTGTGGCAATGAGAGGACACCAGCATATGGCTTGTGCAGCAGTTGGGCATTTGGAGTGGGGTACTGGGGGATGGTGACATGGGCTGGCCTGTTGGGAGTTAGGGCAGGGGCATGGCATGGAGATGTGGTTGGGGGGTCTGCTGGCTACGACAAAGGCAGTCATGGCTGTCCCTTACACGTGCTGCTGCCATGTGGCTGCACTACGGGAGCATCTCCACCTCTGGAACACCATGTGCATGGCACACATAGCTTCTCTGGTGGTCCAGCGATGCTTTACCTCTGCACGGTTTGGGTACAGGCCTGCACATGCTCCCCTCACTCTACTATGCACTGTAATGCCACTACACTAGTTCGCCACTCACCATCAGCAATTGTATGCACTGGGAATGTTGCTTAGGCTTACGCAGATGCCCAATGTAAGCATACACGGCTCTTGGAAATCCACTTTACCTGGGTTTCACGGGAATACACACCCATTCCACCCTGACCCTCAGCGCCTGGTGCTGTGTGGGTAGCTGGGACTCAATGATTCAAGCTGCCTTGTTGAATATCTGATTTATACAGGTATGGCTGTTTTACACAAGTAAGGCTGGCTTTTACATGTGTAGCACACACCTAGGGCTTCAAAAATCAGGCTCCAAAAGTATAGAGATATCCCATGGAGCTGGGTTGAGCCAAAATTTAGTTTGAAAGTTTTGCTTATAGTCTCATAGGTACTAGAGAATCTCAGGCTTGCTGCAACATTAATATTTAAAGATAGTCTGCTCAAAATATTCAGTCATCATTATCTATTGTGATATTTCACCAGCTGTGTGCAGGCAAAACTGTATAATTTTGCATGATTATCCATTCTGAGTAAGGTTAGGCCGAATATTCACTTACATTTAGACCTGGTATTCGTAAGCCTGCTATTAAGCTAGCAAGAGTTAATTGGGTATCTGGCCAGCCAGTGCTTATGACCAATGTTGACCAGCCAAGGTTTCATCATGCTTTGGGAATGTCCCTGGGACCCACCCCTTTTTATCCAGCTAAATTTTGTGTGGGCTACTTCGCAACAGGGGTTGGGTAGCCAGAGTCAAAACTGACTCAGTGGCACACACTTTCACTTTTCACAAATGGCCCACACAAAATTTAGGCAAACTTTGGGGGAGTGTAATTCAAACAGTAAGGTTTGCCCAGTTAACTCCTAAAGTGGACGTCATCATAAGGCATAAGATCTCATATGTATAGAGAAGAGATATAATAGAGACATTTAAATACCTCTGTGGCATAAATGCCCAGGAGGAGAACCTATTTCTATTGAAAGAAAGCTCTGCAATGAGGGAGCATACAATGAAGGTGAAAGGGGAGAGACTCAGGAATAATATGCAGAAATATTTCTTTACGGAAAGAGTGGTACATATTTGGAACAGTCTCCCAATGGAGGTAGTAGGGACCAGTACAGTATCTGAATTCAAGAAAGCATGGAACGAAGACAGATCTCTAAAGGAAAAAAAAGGGACTATAGTAGTTGGTATGAAAGGAAAGACTGGATAGGTCATGTGGTCTTTTTCTGCCATCATGTTTCTATGTTTCTAACTGGCAAAATCTTCGACTATCAACCTCATTGATACAAAATAATGCCAAGCACAAAGGAAAAAAAGACAATAACAGAGCCACAGATAATGAACATTTGGAGTCCCATTTACAGGACTAACCCACAAAACTGTTTGTAGATTAGTACCCAATTCCTCTATATTTTTCAGTTCTAAGTTAGGAGGATAGTTATCTGCATAGCGACATTCAAAATTGTGGATAATTTGTCGGTCTGCCCTGACTCCGCCCCTGGACCACCATAGCCCTATCTAGATAATGCCAGGGTGATCTGTGATCATTTTCATGCTTGGTGTGTTGGGGTTTCTTGTGGGCTTCCCCTAAGATTATTTGGGGATTTTCTATTTGGCTGCAATGTTCACCCCAACATACATAATATATACAGAACCCACCTTAAACAAATTGCTTGTGCCACCGTAAGAGCGTGGAAACTTTTATTTGTCAGGTGTGTAACATCACAAGCTTTGCATTTAAATGATAAGGTACAAAATTTCAATAGCAATACATAGCATCGATACCTTTATAGCAAGCAAAGCACCTGACTTAAGTGTAAAGGGTCCTGAGACAGAGACAGCGTCACTCCAGAGGAGATCAGCTAGTGTCTGTCCCTGCGTCAGAGCTTCTATCCTAAATTTATATTCATTTTTTAGACTTTAAACAAAACTGCTGATAAGCAGATTTCCTTTCTTTCTTGTTCCCTATGTTTTTTTCTCAAGCAAATCTGCTCCTTAATCTTTTGCCCTCTTGCCCTCTGCTTTCCCTTGTGGCATCTTGTCTTCTCATCCTCATAGCAGTTCTTTTTCGCCTTTGCTAGCCCTCTTTCCTGCAGATTAACTCCAGATACTGATGTTGGTCAAGTTCTTTTTTTTTTTGTTTCCCTTTGTTCATTCAAGGGGCCCAGGTGGTAGTTTCAATAGCTGTGTAGTTTGCAGAGTCATTAAGATCAGCACCTCTCATTGTGTCAACTCTATGATTTCAGGATGTTAGCTCATTCCATAGCTCAAGCTGCTAATTCTGCAGTTTCAGGGTGAAAAGGGTCAGCAGGCTACTTAGGCCTAGAGCTGGAGACGTTAGCACAAGATGGAAGACAGTAGTGCAACCTGAGACAAAGGTACCTGAAGGGGGATTCATTTTCCCCTCAAGCGTAATAGATTATTTATTTATTTAATGTCTCTTCTATACCGCGCTCTTTAAAAATCAGTGCGGTTTACAGGTAACAGATTTCTGCAGTGCAGGCAGGCCTACACTGGACTTACAATAAACAGGGGATTATATACAGGGTTAACAGGGTAACTATGTACAAGATAACTTGCTGTCATATGTTATGAGGACAGCTCCACACTATTTACACATTGGCTCAGCTGTATACAAGGCAGGGGTGTATATCTCTACCCGTCGAGGGGATCAGGGTCTAGCGGGCTGGGCTTCAGACTCGTGGAGCGGCTGCGTCGGGGGCGTCAACCTGGGTCCTGAGTGTGACTGACTGCGGGTTGTCATCAGGTTCGGTGTAGTGCTGGAGGAACACATAGTGCTTCAATGCCTTCCTAAACTGGGCAAGGTCATTGATAGCCAGGATGGCAGGTGGCAGGGCGTTCCAGCATGTGGGTGCATATAGCGCGAAAGATCTGTTTCTAGTTGCCTGCGAGCAATTTGTGATCGCCCTCGGGAGTTTCAGAGTATTGACGGCGGCTGATCTCCTTACTTTGTTGAGGGGTGTGGTCTGTATGAGATCTGTGAGGGAGGTGGAGGAGCACTTGTTGATGGCTGTGTAGGTCATCATTAGAATCTTAAAGGAGATCCTGCAGTGGACCGGGAGCCAATGCAGGTGCTTCATAATTGGGGTTATATGTTCCCTCCTGGAGACTCCGTGCAGGATTCTGGCAGCTGCATTCATTGCCAGTTGCAAAGGATTCAGCGTGTTTTTCAGGAGACCGTGTAGTATGGCATTCGCATAGTCGAAATGTGGAATTACTAATGCTTGATAGACTGTCCGAAGGTCTTCTGGCTCAAGCAGCTGTCGCAGGTGGCAAAGCGTCCAAATTTTGTTATAGATTGCCTTGACTATGTTGCTTATTTGGGCCTTCATATTGAGCTGTTGATCCAGCGTGACCCCTAGGTACCGAACCGTGGGCTTGCTGAGGAGCTCTGCATCTCGCACCTTCAGTGAGATGGGCGGAGTGAATGTTGGGTTCCTGGTGATAAAGAGGACCTCTTTTTTGCCACTGAAAATCAGTAGTTGGCCACAGTAAGCACCATCTATCCAATTATCAAGTGCTTCTAATTGAAAAAATGGTTTTAAATATTGGGCCCAAGGTTTTATGTCCTTTTAGTGATTAATTGTTGTATGTCAGGATGTGGACTTTACTTACAGTCCTGGCACTGAGTCCATGAAGGACTGACTGTCCTTGAATCATGTGACTTTTGGTGTTCAGTAGAGAATTTATCTGTTTTTCTCCCATTATATAGAAGATTGTGAAACATGAATGTCCGATAGTAGAAGTGAGCGGATTTATATGCCTTTTTTACATAACACAATGTTCTGTGTTCTAAAGAATTTCCTTGGAGCCATCTTCATGCAAAATACATCATGTTGAGGTTGATATATTTGCAGCTTGATAGGGAGCAATTTTGCACATTTTCACTTTTGATTTAAATAAAGAAACTGCTTTGAAAGGAAAGTTTACTTTGATGAAATGGTTAAATATGAACAATGCACAGTTCCCTTCAGTAAGTGTGTTGCTATTGTATTCATGATAAGTTCTTAGAAATACATATGCATGCCATCGGGCCTTCTGATGAGTTAGCAACAGGCTACTTTTTCATGTGGAGGATAAATGTATAAAGTTGCACCTAGTTAACGCAAAGGTTGTCACGTGTCTATCGCACCTATTTTATAAAGTATGTGCGTACTTAACATTATAAAACGGAGACATAAGTGGTGAGATACTCATGGCAAGTCCAGAAGTGATCAGTTACACCAACCATGAGGCTGGCCTGTGCTTAGATTTTTAAGGAGCACACGTATGTATGTAGATTTGCACTCCCCCCAAGTTTTGCCCCTGTGCATGCCCATACCAAAAGTACATACCATCGACCTAATCTGCGTACTTACAAAATAGTAACTGGCTAAAAGGATGAGCGTAAAGGCCCATCCATGTGCCTAAGTCATTGAAAATACATGACTTAGGCGCAATGATGGCAAAAAACGTTAAGCAGTGCCTTAGAAAATTATCTCTGTAATGAATATTACCTGTGCATATGCTACATATCTAAGAAATTTGGAAATGTCCAGCCGTGTGGCTTTCCATTCAAAAATATTTATCAATTGAAAAAGTACATCTCCTTGTTTTTTTGTTTCACAAATAAGTTTAAAAAAAGGTTAGTTCCAAATATCATATGGAGTAACTTTTTAAAAATACAGAATTCAGCCATCGCAAGCCACAACCCAAGGGTTTGCAATCCTGCCACAAGCTTTTTTCCTATCCCCATTCTGGTCATTCGCAAGTCTAATTAAAGCAGGTACTGTAAGGATTGCTTCACTAACTTGACTGCGCCTAGAAACACAAGGAAGTGCTTAAGCAGCTTGCTGTTATCATCTTATTTACTCAACCCTGTCAGAATGTTATCAGATTTAAAGACAATAATTGGGTTCAGTTAGTCTGACACGTCATATGTCCAGGAGCCATATGCTGAACTTTCAACTGTGTTCCAGTCACGTCAGCCTGTGACATGCCTTCTCAGGGCCTGCTGCTTGCTTGTAGGTGTGTACTTCCAGTTTCTAAGAAGTGTTTGGAAGCCACGTATCTCTTCTATCGAGGGTGCTGTCATACCTCAGCAACTACAGAATCCGAGTTCCACAATGTTACTGCCAGGCTGAAAGATGACTTTTAGCTGCTGGACACAAGGAGTCACAGCAGCCTGAAATAAGGAAGACTGTGTGCTGATGTTTAGACTATCTTGACATTAATGCTTGGACTTCTGAGTTTCCATAGAAAGGCAAGAATGTGTTCTGTCCTTGGATAGCAGCCTCTGCTGATAGGACTGTGTCTTGTAAGTATAATCATTTCATCACATTGCTTTTTTTACTGTACCACTGGGTTCAGTAAGATGATTGTGTGATCATAGGAATGGCATATTAACCATTGTACAACCATCAAAGGTGTATATATATATAGAATTCACATTGATTTCAATTAAATTGATTTTTCTTTTTAATTTTAACCTGTAGGAACCTGATTCTAATTGATTATTGGCGTGATAGGCAGCCACATAGCAGAGCTTGTTTCATAGTTATTTAAAAGAACTAGTAAATCTTTTAGGGGTTTGCAATAATTTGTTTTTCAGATTTAAGAACCTATGGTGGTCATTTTAGAAGCTCTCTTCGTGATTTGGCCATCTGAAAATGAGCATTTAGACATGCAGATAACAAAGACGTCCCCGGAGCCATTTTAGAAAGCCGGGTATATGGACATGTCCATTTCACATGGGGACGCGGCAGAGGTGCGACAGGTTGTTCCATAAAAGATAAATGTGTGTGCCCAATTTCAGAAATGGCCAGCACGTCTCAACCATCAGTGGTGACGTCCGTGTCTTCCTGCTCCAGGACACAAATAATGTAGGTAGCAAAAGATCTCTCATTCTGCCACCAAAATACATGGCAGGAGTAGAGAAGAACAGGGGTGGCCTAAGGGTGATGAGGGGCCATGTGAGGAGACTTATTGCAGGGCCTCATTTGCATAGCCACTGGACCTCATTTGCATAATTTTAATATATTTTATTTAAAAATGTATATGTTGCCTATCTAAAGTTTTAGGCGGCTTTCAAAGAAGCCCTTCACAGGCCTATTTTTTCTCCTGGCAATGACTTAGGGGCATGTTTACTAAATATTAATGTGTGTTAAGTGCCACTGCGCCAATAGAAATAAATGGGTGTTGCTGCATTTAGTGCACATTTACATTTGTACATTAACTTTTAGTAGATATGTCTCTTAATGAGTGTCTCAATACCAATTGCATGGGCAGTGAGAATAAAGGGATTACCAGACTTCTACATTTCTATACTCCAGTTGCAACTGCCAGGCACATTAGGAAGTACTATACACCCTGCTCATTTAGAACCCACAGCAAACCCACCGTATCATAACAGCACTATCAGGAGTCACAAAGCACCAAACCCTACCTATCAAAAAGCAACACTGCAAATATTAAACCAATACATCTCAGAGAATACCAATACATCTCCTACTGGGGAAAGAGAACAAGTGGACTGTCACATAGAAACTACATGAACAGAATACTGTAGCTCGGTTACACATGCAAAACGTAGTCCATGACCAAACATAGAACAAGGGATCACAATTTAGAAATATGAAGACAATAATTAAACTGGGAACCCCAAAAGCCAAATTTGTAATGTACAACAACACTGGAGAAATAAAACTATAAATTAATTTCCTCTTGTTCTAAACAAAATGCAAAATGTTAGCGATGCACATTTCCCAGAGACGACATATTCCAGTTAATAAATTCAAAATAAAATAGTATGTTTCTACCTTTTGTTGTTTGGGCATTTTATTTTTCAGTAGCAATTGTCCCAGTTGCTTTCTTCTATTTTCTTTGTGTCTTCTGCTAATTCTCCATTGTCTGCTGTCCATTTGTCCTTTTTTCTGTCTTCTATTTTTTTCCTTGCCCTCTACATCTGCATCTAACATATTGATCTTTCCCCTTTTGCTCTTTCTTCCATTTCTTTCTTTAATCCTTTTTCATCCACTCATATTTCATCCCTCCATCCTCAATCCCCACGTACTCTCCCAATACTCAGCCAATCATATATTTTTCTTCCCTCCCACACAAAATATCTGTTCCCCTCTCCATCCTCACTCCCCCCAGGTTCGCCCTGTTCATCACTAACCATACCACAGTTGTCAGGAAAGAAATCGAGATGGGAATGAAGGAAATGGATCTTTAGAGACATGTTGCAGCCAAGTTTCTGATACTGCATCAGCATGTCTTCTACTAGTTCCTTGTAGTTTTCTGCCCTAACATTCCCGAGAACGTTTGTTGGCACTAGGCGAAATGCATTCCATGCTTGTTTCGCATCACCCTGCAGCAAGTTGTTGAACTGGTCATCTTTGAAGAGCTCTCGAATCTGAGGACGCACAAAAACTCCCTCTTTAATCTTTGCTTCGCTGAATCTAGGGAATTTTTCATGCAGGTATCGGAAAGCTGGCAAAGTACAGTCCATGGCTTTCACAAAGTTTTTCATCAAACCTAGTTTGATGTGAAGGGGTGGTAGCAGGATTTTGTGAGCCTCAACCAGAGCTGGGTGCTGGATATTCTTCTCTCCAACTGTTACATTTTGTCTGCGATTCCATTCCTTCTGCAAGTAGTGCCAATCCCCTGCTCGGCTATCCCACTCACATAAGAAACACATGTATTTCATATATCCCTGCTGCAGTCCCATTAAAAGGGCAACTGCCTTCAAGTCACCACAGAGGTGCCAGCTGTACTTGTTATAGTTAATGGAAGTCAGTAGATGCTTTTAAGTTATCGTATGTCTCTTTCATGTGGACCGGCATGCGCTACTGGAATAGATGGAAGACAGTTTCCATTGTTCAAAAGCACAGCCTTCAGACTCAGTTTCGAAGAGTCTATAAATAGTCTCCAGTCTTGTAGGTCATGAATGATTTTTAAGGCATTCATGAGGCTTTCAATATCGGAACAGAATACCAGATTACTTTCCTTTCTGAAGAAAGGCTCCAACCGCTGGTGGCACTTTCGATATGAAGTAATGTTGACATCTTCTTCTAGAAGATTCCATTGTTGGAGTCTTGATCCTAGCAATTCTGTCTTGTTCTTGGATAAGTCCAAATCACGAACCAGGTCATTTAGTTCTTCCTGTGTTATTCTGTGTGGAGTTGATAATGCATCCCAGTGAAAATCTGGGTCACTGCATGCTGACGGACCAGGAGAAGAACAGGTTGGCTCACCCTTGTCCTCATCAGATGAATCAAGAGAATATTTTGATGGAGGTTCTGGAATAGGAAGTCCCTCACCATGTGGAACCGGTCTCAATGAAGACGGAATGTTTGGGTAGACTATGCTCGACTTTTTTTTCTTCGTTATTCCGCTGGAAAGAGGAGGAACCAAGCAGAAGTAACAGTCATTTATGTGGTTGCTTGGCTCTTTCCACACCATGGGGACTGCAAACGGCATTGATGGTCTTTTGCAATTCAATCACTGTGAAAGCTGTGTTGTACATGTAGCGCAGCATATATGCGGGGCCCAAGGCTTGTCTTTGTCACCAGTCTTGCATCCGAAGTAAAGATGATATGCCTTCTTCAGTTGAGAAGTGATACTTTTCTTCTGGTTGGCAAATGTCACTTCCCCACAAATGTAGCAGAAATTGTCAACAGTATTAACGCACTTTCGCGGCATTACTGTTCTGTATTGTACCTAAATGGCTAAAATTATATGATTAATAAAAGTTACATGTAACAGTAGCTTAAACTGTCTCGCACACAGTCTGAAATATTTTAAATGCTCAACCTTTCCGACTGCGTATAGTACACTGCTGACGTCAGATGGCTTCAGCAGTCGTCTGGCAGTAGTATTGCATTGCATCAGAAAATGATGCAATCAACTCTGGATGATGTGTGCATGCTGGTATTATGCAATGTGATGCAATATTACATCATTCAAGGCTTATTTGGGATGTTGTTGATGTCCTACTGGATAAATTTACACGGTGAAACGTCAAAAATGAACCACATGTAATATCTTTAAAATGAGAGCCAATACATTTTTTTAAATGTTTTATTTGTGTTCAGCTCACCAAGATACTACAGATTAGGGCCTTTTAAAGTCAGTAATGATTTCAATGTTGACCAGTGTTATCTGTCCTCATGAAACACAGCAATCACTGGATAAGGGTAATATTTCCCTGGCTATCTCTCTTGATCTCTTTTACATGTTTGATCTCATCAGTCACACCCTCTTTCTCTCTCATCTGCAAGCTGCTGGCTTGCACAGTCTGGTTTTACAATGGTTTCGGTCTTTTTTCTCTGATCACTCTTACTTTGTCTCCTTCCAGTCTTTCACATGCACTCTTTTCCCCTCCCCTTTGGTGTCCCCATGACTCAGTATTGGCTCCTTTGCTTTTCAATATCTTCCTTGCCTCCCATGGCTACTCTAATTGAGCAGTAGGGGTCTCAGCATATTAATATGCTGATGACATTCTGCTGCTATTCCACACTTGCTCAACCTCTCCAGATCTTACCACTATTAATTCTTGTCTCTCTCGGGTCACTTCATGGCTGCACCCCAACTGCCTAAAAGTCAATCCCTCAAAAATTTCTGCTATCTGGCTCATGGGCTCCTCCACTTTTCTTTCTCTGTCCTCCACTCTCTCTGGATTCCTTATTCCATGGTCACCTCACTAAAGTGCCTTGGGGTTATTCTTGATACCATTTTTTCCTTCCATGATCAAATTAGTGCCATGGTAAAACACTCTTTCTTTGCCCTTCGACAGATTCATTCCATCCGTTCATTCCTCCCTGATTCCACTCTCGCCACCCTGCTCTTGGCTTTAGTAATTTCTCATCTAGAATATCATCTATGCCAGCCTTCCCCACCATCAGCTCAAGCGCCTTCAATCTGTCCAGAATACAGCCATTCGCATACTTCATCATGCCACCAAATTCGATCACATCTCCCCTCTGTTCATCAAGTCCCACTGGCCAACTCTTGCATACCAGATCCAGTTCAAACTGTTCACTTTAGTCCAGAAGACCTTGTATACTGGTATCCCTGCTTATGTATCCTCTTGTATTATCCCACATGCTCCAACACAAGTTCTTCAATCTATACATGCCAATCATCTCCATCTTCCTTTCCCATCACAGGCTCATTTTGAATCTACATGTCACTCTGCTTTTTATTTTTTGGGACATATGGGTCTGCTTACTAGTCGCTTCCGTGCAATATCAGAGCCGTGGCCCTGTTGAATAAAATGGGACCGTGGTTCTTATTTCACACAGAAGCCTCTAGCACCACTTAGTAAACAGACCCCCTAGTCTTTGGAACTCTCTTTCTGCTGATCTTCATCTGGTTCTTTCCTTTCTGAAATCTAAATCCCTTCTAAAAACCCATTTGTTCCAACTGACTTTTAATCCATCTCCACAGCCCTCTTAGAATTCTTCTTTCCCTATCCTCTGGTTCTCTTTCCCTTCCCCCGTTTCCCTGACTATCTCCTCTTTTCAACTTTACTATCATTTTATTGGCATTCCTTTTCTTTTTCTTTAATTTGTTTTTTTAATTTTTAATTGTACACTGCTTTGTTGTTGCAACCCAGTAACCCATGTAAATGCCTAAGATAGTGATATTCAATGGCACCTACCTGTTAGTGCCACTGAATATCCCCATCTAAGTCCCCTACGTGCCCTGATGCTATCCAGTTAGCATCACGGCCTGTTGGGGACACTCCTTGTGAGCGGAGGTGGAGAATGGTATTAACCGGACAGCAGTGATATTGGATGCTGCCCGGTTAGTGATCTGCGCCTTAAAGATAGGCGAGGAAACCCTCGCCTATATTTAAGGTGCAGGAGCTAACTGGGCAGCATCCAATATCGCTGCTGCTCGGTTAGCTTCAGCAGCTTCTGGCTTTGGCGGTGATCACCGGATATTCAATGCCATCACTGCGGCATTGAATATCTGGTTTAGAGGTTGGTGGGGAGGTCTATGCACCCATCGGTGCATAGCCCATCGAAGATCTGGGCAGCTGAATATTGGGCCCCAGGCTCCCAGATCCAGCTCCCCATAGTGCACGAATGTCATCATACCAATTTATACCTGTTTTGAAGAAGGTGTAAACGTGTGCTAATTCTCTGCACGTGTACACATGTTTTGTAAAATAGCAGCTAGATATTTACAGATCACCTTCAAGAGATACAAAGCTAGGGATTCAGTTCTGCATTTTTTTATTGAAATCAATAAAGCCTCTACATCTTAACATCACATTTTAACAGCTTGGCTTCTACGAGTGAGTCCTCTCTTTAAGACCGATATACTGATATACCTTATACTGATATAATGACCAAGACAAACCACCCATCTGGGCAGCAGCAGAATGGGATAGTGCTGACGGCGGAGGATCACATTTCTGTGACAACGGCAACAACACCAAACTTAAACTGCGCGGAAGAAAGGCCCAGCAATCTACTTCTGTATCTTGCCATGAAAACCCAATGGATAGTTACAACAAAACAAATTGTGCTATAGTGCTGGAAGATGAGACCCCCAGGTCAGAAGGCACTCAACTAGCTACTGGGGAAGAACTGAAGACTTTTCAGAGTAAAGACAGCATTTATGATGTGGTTGGATCAAAACCCTCGGGACGTCTGACTGCTGATATAGCTGCACATGGAATGAGAATCAGAAGCTGTAAAGATGTCTTACACATTAAAATATGGAACGTACGAAGCATGAACCAAGGGAAGTTGGAGGTGGTCAAGAATGAAATGGAACGTGTACAACTTGATCTGTTGGGTGTCAGCGAACTGAAATGGACTGGCATCAGGCACTTTGCATCAGATGATCACATGGTCTACTATGCTGGAAATGAAAGACAAAGAAGAAATGGTGTTGCATTTATAATAAAGAAGAAACTTGCAAGAACTGTAATGAAATACAATGCAGTCAGTGAACACTTAATCTCTATTCGTCTACGAGGAATGCCTATCAACACAAGTATATGCCCCAACAATAGCTGCAAAAGAGAATGAAATTGAAGAGTTCTATGAATAAGTACAAGCTGAAATTGACAGAACATGCAAATAGGATATCCTGATAGTCATGGGTGAGTGGAACTCAAAAGTTGGCAACAAAGAAGGCGGCAAAGCAGTTGGAAAATATGGACTTGGCAACAGAAATGAAGCTAGAGAAAGACTGATAAATTCTGCAAGACCAACAATCTATTCATCTCAAACACCTTCTTCCAGCAACACAAGCGGCGACTGTGCACATGGACTTCACCCAATGGATTGTATAAAAATCAAATTGACTACATCTGTGGAAGTCAACGATGGAAAAGCTCTGTAGCATCATCAAAGACAAAACCTGGAGCTGACTGTTGTACAGATCATCAAATGCTAGTATGCAAACTCAAGCTAAAGTTGAAAAAGAGCAAACCACTCATGAATGCAGCAAAATATGACCTTGAGAATATACCACTGGAATTTAAAGACTGCCTGAAAAATCGATTTGCTGCTTTAGATACAAATGACAAAGCTCCAGAAGAGTTATGGAATGACATCAAAAAGGTTTTGTTGGAAGAAATCGAGACGTCTATACAAAAGGTGAAAAAGCAAAAACGGCCAAAATGGATGACAGAAGAAACTCTGAAAATTGCCCAAAAATTCAGAGAAGCTAAAGCCAGAGGAGAAAGAAAGACAATCGCAGAAATCAACAGAGATTTCCAACATGCAGCGAGACAGGACAAGGAAAAGTACTACAATGACGCATGCAAGGAAATAGAAGCAGAAACTATTAGAGGAAGAACAAGATAGCCTTTCCTAAAGCTACGAGAGTTAAAGAAAAAGTTCCAGCCTCGAATTGGAATGTTACAAGATGCTCAAGGTTCTATGTTGAATGATGCTGAGAAGATCAAGAAAAGGTGGAAGGAATATACAGAGTTTTTATATGATAAAGATCAAGTGGACCAACAACCATTTCAACCTGTACCTTATGATCAGGAACCTTTGGTGATGAAAGAAGAAGTTGAAGCTTCATTGAAAGCCTTATCAAAGAACAAAGCACCAGGCATTGATAGCATTCCCATAGAACTAGATATTAGGGGAAAGCCGACAGTCGCCCAAGAGCAGATGGTTCGGAAGAATGTATCCTTGAAGGATACTACCAAAAGCAGAGAGGTTCCACAAAAGAGTAAAGTAGCCCAAATACCCTCAAGTATGGAGCAGACAGAGCTTAAAGATCTCAATTTACCCATGTCTAACAATAGCCAAATTAACATGAATAAAATATATTCTCTAAAATGCTTGTATGCAAATGCTAGAAGTCTAAAGAATAAGATGGGAGAGTTAGAATATATAGCACTAAATGAAAGGTTAGATATGAATGGAATATCAGAGACATGGTGGAAGGAGGACAACCAGTGGGACACTGTGATACCTGGGTACAAACTATATCGTAATGACAGAGCTGATCAAATTGGTGGAGGGGTTGCGCTCTATGTTAGAGAGGGCATTGACTCAGAAAGGATTAAAGTTTTGCAGGAAACAAAATCTGCTGTAGAATCTATATGGATTGAAATTCCATATAAAAGGGGGAAGGCGATGGCAGTGGGGGTGTACTATCGAGCACCTGGCCAGAATGACCAAATGGATGATGAAATGCTCCAAGAAATCAAGGAAGCTAACAAAAGTTACAGCACAGTAATAATAATGGGTGATTTCAATTACCCCGGTATCGACTGGGTCAGTGTCACGTCAGGACATGCTGGGGAGATAAAGTTCCTAGATGAAATAAATGATTGCTTCTTGGAGCAACTGGTTCATGAACTGACCAGAGGGGAAGCCATATTAGACCTAGTCCTTAGTGGAACACCAGATCTAGTGCAAGAGATAAGGGTGTTGTGGCCACTTGGCAATAGTGATCATAGCATGATCGCCTTTGATTTAATTAGTGGAGGAGGGATAGTAAGGAAATCCACAGTACTACCTTTTAACTTTCGAAAGGGAGACTATGATAAAATGAGGAAAACAGTTAAGAAAAAACTAAAAGGAGCAGTTGTGAAGGTTAAAGACGTACATCAAGCTTGGGTGTTGTTGAAAAGTACTATCTTGGAAGCCCAGACCAGCTGTATTCCACGCTTTAAGAAAAGTGGACGGAAGTCCAAAAAACTGCCAGCATGGTTTAAAGGTGAGGTCAGAGAGGCTGTTGTTGCCAAAAAAGCATCTTTCAGGAAATGGAAAAAAGAGCCAAACGACGAAACCTGGAAACAGCACAAGCACTGGCAAGTCAAATGCAAGGCATTGATAAGGCAGGCAAAGAGAGAATTTGAGAAGAAGCTTGCTGCGGAAGCAAAAACGCGAAATAAAGACCTTTTCAAGTACATTCGTAGCAAAAACCTGTGAGAGAGTCAGTTGGTCCATTAAATGATAAAGGGGTTAAAGGAGCACTAAGAGGCGACAAGGCGATAGCCGAGAGACTGAATGAATTCTTTGCTTCGGTCTTTACTGAGGAAGATGTAGGGATGTTACCCATGACTGAAGTGGTATTTAAAGGTGCGGAAGAATTAAAGGAAATATCGATACATCGGGAAGATGTCTTACAAATATTAGATAAACTGAAGAGTAGCAAATCACCTGGGCCGGATGGTATACATCCAAGGGTGTTGAATGAACTGAAATATGAGATTGCAGACCTGCTATCAGTAATCTGTGAACTATCATTAAAATCATCTCTAATACCTGAAGATTTAAGGATCGCCAATGTAACACCAATTTTTAAAAAGGGTTCCAGGGGTGATCCGGGAAACTACAGACCAGTGAGCCTGACGTCAATACCGGGAAAAATGGTAGAAACCATCATAAAGAATAAAATTACTCAGCATGTAGATAGTCACAACCTAATGGGAGACAGCCAACATGGCTTTAGACAAGGAAGATCTTGTCTTACTAATCTGTTATGTTTTTTTGAAGGAGTGAATAAACAGGTGGACAAAGGTGAGTCGGTTGATATTGTGTATCTGGACTTTCAGAAAGCCTTTGACAAGGTCCCTCATCAGAGACTTTTGGCAAAACTAAAGAGTCATCGGATAGCAGGCAGTGTACTATTGTGGATCAGGAACTGGTTAAAAGATAGAAAGCAGAGGGTAGGGCTAAATGGCCAATTTTCCCAATGGAGAAAGGTGAATAGTGGTGTACCCCAGGGATCTGTGCTGGGTCCGCTGCTTTTTGACATATTCATAAATGACCTGGAAAGTGGAATAACGAGTGAGGTTATCAAATTTGCAGATGACACAAAACTATTTAAAGTTGTTAAAACCCACGAGGATTGTGAAAAATTGCAAGAGGATCTTGATAAATTGGAAGACTGTGCATCAAAATGGCAGATGAAATTTAAAGTGGACAAGTGCAAGGTTATGCACCTAGGGAAGAACAACCCAAACTATGGTTACACAATGCAAGGTTCCACATTAGGAACCACCACCCAGGAAAAAGATTTAGGCGTCATTGTGGATACCATGTTAAAACCCTCAGCCCAGTGTGCAGTGGCGGCCAAGAGAGCAAATAGAATGCTAGGTATGATAAGGAAAGGAATGGAAAATAAAACAAAAGATATTATAATGCCTCTATATAGTTCCATGGTGAGACCGCACCTTGAATATTGTGTGCAATTCTGGTCGCCGTATCTTAAAAAGGAAATAGCGATTTTAGAAAAGGTACAGAGAAGAGCCACCAAAATGGTAAAGGGGATGGAAGGATACTCCTATGAAGAGAGGCTAAAAAGGTTAGGGCTCTTTAACCTGGAAAAGAGACGGCTGAGGGGAGATATGATAGAAGTCTATAAATTAATGAACGGAGTGGAACGGGTAAACGTAGATCGATTGTTTACCTTATCAGAATATAGAAAGACTAGGGGATACGCAATGAAGCTACAGGGTAAACTATTTAAGACTAATAAAAGAAAATATTTTTTCACTCAACGTGTAATCAAACTCTGGAATGTGTTACCGGAGGATGTAGTAAAGGCTGTTAGTGTAGCTGGGTTTAAAAAAGGTTTGGACAAGTTCCTGGAGGAAAGGTCCATAAACCATTATTAAGAAGTGACCGAAGATATCAATGCTTGATCCAGTACAAGCATTGTGGAACTTGTGTCTCTTGGGGAAACTGCTAGGTACATATGACCTAGATTGGCCACTGTTGGAAACAGAATACTGGGCTTGATGGACCTTGGTCTGACCCAGTATGGCATATCTTATGTTCTTATATGTTCTTAAGTATTACAGCAATCTGATGCAGCTGTTACCATACTTACAAGGCTCTGCCAAGAAATATGGAAGACAACAGCATGGCCAACTGACTGGAAAAGATCTGTGTTTATACCAATACTAAAGAAAGGTGATCCAACTGACTGTGGAAATTATTGCACAATCACTCTGATCCCACATGCCAGCAAGATTCTACTGAAGATTATTCAAAAGAGACTACAACCATACCTGGAACAAGAATTACGTGAAGTGCAAGCAGGGTTCAGGAAAGGGCAAGAAACGAGAGACATCATTGCGGATGTGAGATGGATCCTTGAAAAGACTAAAGAATACCAAAAGGATATCTATTTGTGCTTTATCAACTATAGCAAAGCTTTTGACTGTGTAAACCATGAGAAAATCTGGGCCACATTAAGAAGCATGGGTATACCAGAACACCTGATCGTTCTCTTGCACAATCTGTACATTGATCAAGAAGCAACAGTTCGAACGGAACAAGGAGAAACAGAATGGTTTAAAATAAGCAAAGGTGTAAGACAAGGCTGCATACATTCCCCCTACCTGTTTAATTTATATGCAGAACAAATCATCAGAGAAGCAGGATTGTATGAAGACAACAGAGGTGTGAAGATTGGAACCTTCGCTATGCTGATTACTAGCTGAAAGTGAAGATGATCTGAAATATTTGCTTCTCACAATCAAAGAACATAGTCTCAAAATGGGCCTGCACCTTAATGTAAAGAAGACAAAGATCATGACAACTGGCATAATCAACAGGTTCATTGTTGAAGGAGAAGAAATTGAAACCGTGAACAACTTTAACCTACCTGGATCAACTATCAATAAAGAAGCAACAAGCAGTCAAGAAATCAGACGACGCATTGCTCTTGGCAGAATGGCTATGAAAGACCTAGATAAGATTCTCAAGAGCAGAGATGTCTCTCTCCATACAAAGATTCGACTTGTTCAAGCCATGGTATTTTCAATAACATTATATGGATGTGAAAGCTGGACAGTGAAAAAGATAGACAGGAAGAAAATTGATGCCTTTGAATTATGGTGCTGGCGGCGAATACTGTATATACCATGGACTGCCTGAAGAACAAACCAGTCAGTACTAGAGGAGATCAAACCTAAGCTTTCTTTAGAAGCTCAGATGACAAGACTTCAACTTTCATACTTTGGACACATCATTCGAAGAGAGAGATCATCAGAGAAAGACATCATGCTTGGCAAGATAGAAGGTCAACGCAAAAGAGGAAGGCTAGCAATGAGATGGATCGATACAATAACAGCAGCTACGGGTACCAGTCTGTCAACAATGAACCCCCTGACTGAAGACTGAACACAATTTAGGATAGCTATCCAGACGGTTGCCATGAGTCGACGCTGACTCGACGGCACTTAACAACAACAACATACTGACCCATGCAGGGTTTTTCAAGAATGAGCCATTAACGTCCAGTTTTTTCTCATGCTATTAGCCCCTTTAAATAATATGCCAATAAAGATCAGTATTGCATTGTTCTAACTTCCTGTGCACCCCACTGGCTTTTCTTTCAATGTATTCACTCATTGCTTGCAGTTTTGTTTATTAAATGTTTCTATTTTGTCAGCTAATGCCAGCAATAGTTTACCCAGTTTGGTTTTCCCATTCATGGTCTCACTGTTCAAATTGAAATGCTCTTGCTATACTTGTCTTTATGTCTTGTCCATCTACTTTGATTAGACTTTAAATATCAAGGAGCAGAGATTGTGTCTACATGGTGATTAGCGCAGTGCGGCACATTATCTATGCACTAACCACAGGTGGACAGGTACACATGCCCCCAAAGGGTAGGCAGACCACTGCACTAGTTTTGCAGCTTGAACGCATGCCAACAGCCAGAGTTAGTGTTTGGAGGGAGCAATGAAGGAACTTCTCCTGGGCCCCCATGCCATAGGGGGCCACAGGTCTGCCTCAAGTTGAAGGAGGCAAAGCCTGAAGGTGAACTTTGGGGCCCCATTATCAGTTTCTGCTTTGGGCCCCTGCTAACAGCTCACCCTTTAATAAACATGCGCCTATCTCATAAGTATCTTTATATGCACCTTGTAGTACAAAGAAAACTCATGATAATTTTGCAGGCAATTTATTGCCTTTAAGTTCATTTGAAATTGTAGTTTTTATCACAAACAAACTATACCTCCTCTGAGTATAGTTAATTTTCATGTAAGAAGCACAGTTTTGTTCATTTTTGAAAGCAAAATGTAGCTATATGAGCATAGATATAAAATGCTTTGCATAATTATGTAGCTCATTGCCTATTTTAAATATCAAGAGCAGACAAATTTATGACCACTCAGTTTTTTAACAACAATTAGGAAACCACACAATAACATGCTTTGTGTGAAATAGTTTTGCAAATTCAGTAAGGAAAATGAGTGGGGGGAGGGGAGTGTCTGTTTTATTTTATGGGGGATATCATCAAACTATGGACTTGTGTGCAAACTCTGAATGTGCTTTTAACTTGAAGACTTTGCAACACATTTCCAAGGGAAAGTATGGAAGGCATTTTAGAAAAGGTATAGTAGGTGGCATTTGCATCTCTAAATAGCAGGTTTACCAATTTGAAAGGCCTCATGCTCATATGTAGCGATTTTATAAAAGTTACTACTTATACATATATAACCATGGCTCAGTATTGAAGGAGGCATGTTCTGGGCGTGGCTTAAGTGGGTCTGAAAAGAATGCATGCATTTCCTATTTGCAACAGCAATGCATGTATACATTCGCCCAGGGCTGCAAACAGCCCCATCTTTAAGCTTCAACACTTCCTGTTTTGGCATCAAGTGTCGGAGGAGAAACAGAAGCAAACAGCCTCGCTACGCCAAAGCTTAAAGGTAAGCACTGCAGGCTGTTTACAGACATTACTGCCCTTGTATGCCCTGGAGAGGGGCAACAGCAGCAGAAATGGCCACCCCTTAATGGACCGGCACTCTAGTTGACTGCCTAGTTTCCCTAATGGTAGCGCTGGCCCCGCATTCATCCATTGGCATTGTGGTTGAAAACTACAGGCCGGTAAGTTTAACCTCGGTGGTGAGTAAATTATTGGAAAAGCTGCTGAAAGAGAAAATAATGAGGTTTCTAGAGTCCAGCAGATTATTGGATCCAAGGCAACATGGATTCACCAGGGGCAGGTCTTGTCAGACAAATCTGATTGATTTCTTTGACTGAGTGACCAGAGAGATGGATCGAGGGAGAGCCCTAGATGTGGTGTATTTAGATTTCAGTAAAGCATTTGACACTGTTCATCACAACTTATAAACAAAGCTGAGCACCCTAGGGATGGACCCTAAAGTTACTGATTGGGTTAGAAATTGGTTGAGTGGGAGACGACAAAGGTACAGGTAAATGGAGCTCACTCTGAGGAGAAGGAAGTTATGAGTGGTGTGCCACAGGGATCTGTCCTTGGTCCAATTCATTTTAACATCTTTGTTAGTGATATAGCAGAAGGACTGTCGGGTAAAGTTTGCCTCTTTGCGGATGATACCAAAATCTGCAATAGAATAGACACCCAGGAAGGCGTAGACAACATGAGGGGGGTTCTAGCTAAGCTTGAAGAATGGTCTAGAATTTGGCAGCTGGGATTTAATGTTAAAAAATGCAAGGTCATGCATTTGGGCTGCAGCAATCCAAGGGAGTGATATAGTATAGGGGGTGAAGTACTTTTGTCCACTAAAGAAGAGTGGGACATAGGCGTAGTTATGTCTGATGATTTTGAAGTAGTTAAACAAGTAGAAAAGGCGACAGCAAAAGCTAGAAGGATGCTTGGGTGCATACGGAGAGGAATGGCTAGCAGAGAAAAGGAGGTGATAGTGCGTCTGTATAAGTTTTTGATGCGGCCTCATTTGGAGTAAAGCATATGAGGACAGACTTAAGGATCTTAATATGTACACCTTAGAGGAAAGGCAGGATAGAGGTGATATGACTGAGACGTCTAAATACATCCGTGGCATAAATGCACGGGGGAGAGCCTCTTTCAATTGAAAGCAAGTAAAGACCTTTTCAAGTACATTCGTAGCAAAAAACCTGTGAGAGAGTCAGTTGGTCCATTAGATGATAAAGGGGTTAAAGGAGCACTAAGAGGTGACAAGGCGATAGCGGAGAGACTGAACGAATTCTTTGCTTCAGTCTTTACTGAGGAAGATGTAGGGATGTTACCCATGACTGAAGTGGTATTTAAAGGTGCAGAAGAATTGAAGGAAATATCGATATATCGAGAAGATGTATTATAACTATTAGATAAGCTGAAGAGTAGCAAATCACCTGGGCCGGATGGTATACATCCAAGGGTATTGAAAGAACTGAAATATGAGATTGCAGACCTGCTATTAGTAATCTGTGAACTATCATTAAAATCATCTTTAATACCTGAAGATTGGAGGATCGCCAATGTAACACCAATTTTTAAAAAGGGTTCCAGGGGTGATCTGGGAAACTACAGACCGGTGAGCCTGACGTCAATACCGGGAAAAATGATAGAAACCATCATAAAGAATAAAATTACTCAGCATGTAGATAGTCATGAACTAATGAGAGACAGCCAACATGGCTTTAGACAAGGAAGATCTTGTCTTACTAATCTGTTATGTTTTTTTGAAGGAGTGAATAATCAGGTGGACAAAGGTGAGTCGGTTGATATTGTGTATCTGGACTTTCAGAAAGCCTTTGACAAGGTCCCTCATGAGAGACTTTTGGCAAAACTAAAGAGTCATGGGATAGGAGGCAGTGTACTATTGTGGATCAGGAACTGGTTAAAAGATAGAAAGCAGAGGGTAGGGCTAAATGGCCAATTTTCCCAATGGAGAAAGGTGAATAGTGGTGTACCCCAGGGATCTGTGCTGGGTCCGCTGCTTTTTGACATATTCATAAATGACCTGGAAACTGGAATAACAAGTGAGGTTATCAAATTTGCAGATGACACAAAACTATTTAAAGTTGTTAAAACCCAAGAGGATTGTGGAAAATTGCAAGAGGATCTTGATAAATTGGAAGACTGGGCATCAAAATGGCAGATGAAATTTAATGTGGACAAGTGCAAGGTTATGCACCTAGGGAGGAACAACCCAAACTATGGTTACACGATGCAAGGTTCCACATTAGGAACCACCACCCAGGAAAAAGATTTAGGCGTCATTGTGGATACCATGTTAAAACCCTCGGCCCAGTGTGCACCGGCGGCCAAGAGAGCAAATAGAATGCTAGGTATGATAAGGAAAGGAATGGAAAATAAAACAAAAGAGATTATAATGCCTCTATATCGTTCCATGGTGAGACCGCACCTTGAATATTGTGTGCAATTCTGGTCGCCGTATCTTAAAAAGGATATAGAGTTATTAGAAAAGGTTCAGAGAAGAGCCACCAAAATGGTAAAGGGGATGGAAGGATACTCCTATGAAGAAAGGCTAAAAAGGTTAGGGCTCTTTAACCTGGAAAAGAGACGGCTGAGGGGAGATATGATAGAAGTCTATAAATTAATGAGCGGAGTGGAACGGGTAAACGTAGATCGATTGTTTACCTTATCAGAATATAGAAAGACTAGGGGACATGCAATGAAGCTACAGGGTAAACTATTTAAGACTAATAAAAGAACATATTTTTTCACTCAACGTGTAATCAAACTCTGGAATTTGTTACCGGAGGATGTAGTAAAGGCTGTTAGTGTAGCTGGGTTTAAAAAAGGTTTGGACAAGTTCCTGGAGGAAAGGTCCATAAGCCATTATTAAGAAGGGACCCAGGATATCAATGCTTGAACCAATACAAGCATTGTGGAACCTGTGTCCCTTGGGGAAACTGCTAGGTAGATATGACCTAGATTGGCCACTGTTGGAAACAGAATACTGGGCTTGATGGACCTTGGTCTGACCCAGTATGGCATATCTTATGTTCTTATGTTCTTATGTTCTTATGCTATGAGGGGACATGGGATGAGGGTGAACGGGGAGAGATTCAGGAGTGATATGCAGAAATATTTCTTTTCAGAAAGAGTGGTGGATCCGTGGAATAGTCTCCCAGTGGAGGTGGTAGAGAGGAGGACAGTCTCTGAATTCAAAAAAGCATGGGACAAACACAGAGGATCTCTAAAGGAAAAAAGGGGACTCTTGTAGTTGTTGATATGGAAGGACAGACTAGATATGCCATGTGGTCTTTTTCTGTCATCATTTTTCTATGTTTCTATATTTCTATATCTAATCCGAACCATACGCGTTAGCTATCTGCTGGTTTGGACTTAGGCTTTGGAGACAGTTGAAGGGGCAATTGTGCTTACCTCTCTGGTATTTAAAAACACCCTCAAAATCCTAAAATTAGAGCTTTAGAGATTACTCCTTAAGTGACTCTCCGTAAATGTCAAGTTTTGTGAACTCCAACATTTTTGTGTGTAAGTGATAGAGGTTATACAGGTAGGTTGCAAAATCAGCCGCTTATACATGTAGGTACTGCTGCTTATATGTTCAAAGCTCTGAGTGTGCTACTTTCCTTTAGATCTATTCCTTTCTAAGATGAATGTTTGCACTATACATGCTACCAAGTACCTGTGCATTTCTCGTAGCCTCATAGGTATTTTACAAACGTTTAGTGAGCCTTTCATAAAATATTCCTCAAATTGTGAATGTCCAGACTTGGCTGTCCCTTTGTCTACTCAGATGAAAATCACCAGGGTGATCCCTGCATTCACAGGTGGCGTGCCTTTCAGACATGCAAGGTGGGAACCAGGCGCGGAAGGTGTGATATCGAGACAGATCTCTTTCTGTCCAGGCCCCTTGTAGTGGAACGCACTACCTGATGCTTTCAGACATGAAAGGAGTTGGGTGCTTTTTGAAAGAGCCTAAAAACATATCACTTGAAGTGTGCTTTTGATGGGAGGGATGGAGAAGGGGATGTTATCTGATATTTGGGCAGGGGATACGTGAAGGGGTTGGGGGCCTGGAAGCATATATATTTGTGTATTCGATCGATGATTTCATTTTTTTATATCTTTTTGGAGTAGCTACCTTTAGTAAAGTTAGAGGGGATGAGAAACGTTTTGTATCAATTTTCTATTTGCATTGTTTTATCTGATGATATTTCTGTATAGAGTATGGAGCGGTATCTTTATGTGGTATATGAAAGTAGTTAAATAAATAAAACCCATCCACTTATACCTTAAAAATTATACAAACAGCGAATGGATAAAATTCAGATTAGGAGTATGTCACTGAAAAGGAGGTCAAAAATGTTCATGGCATTCAGCATTAGAAACGCCTAGGTTATCCATATAGGGACTAAATCACCTATTATCAAGTACTTACGCATGTGACTGGACACTTACGGAAATACGTAAGTCAGTTGCTATGATGTCAGTACACGCATATTACTGATCATGTGTGCAAGGAGTAGAGGCGCCCACACACAAATCTGTGCTGGAGGGGGGGAGAAGTAGCAGATTGTGCAAGAAAGAAACCATGACACAGCCCCGGCGACAGTGGGTAAGTGTTGCATCACGGTTTCAGGCCCATTGCTGCTGCTGCCTAGTTCACCTGGTGGTAGCACTGGCCCTGATAGTAACCCAAAAGCACTTACTTTTATGTGATCCACATGTAAGCATTCCTGGGGGCTATAGTTTGGGAAGAGCACAGAAGGAGTAGTGAAATATGCACATGCATCAAATACACATGTGTGCACTTCCTTGACAAGCATAGATTTGCACCTACTCCCAAGTAGAGGTAAATGTGCCCAAGTTCATTTTAGCTATGATTTCTGTAGGTTTTGTGAGGCTATTTTATAAAGGCACCACGGCACCTATGTTATCTGTATAAAAAAACTTCAAAATAGGCACACTGCCCTTCACAAACATTTAACCTATGGAATGGCCAGTAGTAATTAAGAAAGAGCTGGAAATCAGGTTAAAACGAGCCCCAAACTGGAAGAGCCCTGGCCCAGATGGAGTAACCAACTTTTGGCTCAAACAGCTAACATCACTCTACCAAGACCTGGCAAACTGTAAAAATCAATTGTACGAGCAGCTTGACTTAACACCACAATGGCTTACTACAGGAAGAATGTTTCTCCTTCCAAAGAGAAACCCGAGTAACATTCCTAAAAATTATAGACCAATAACCTGTTTACCTACAGTCTATAAGCAGTTCACTGAAGACAGAATCTATGATCACATCGAGCTCAATAATATCATGGCAATAGAGCAAAAGGGCAATAAGAGAGGAGCATATCGAACCAAAGACCAGTTAATGTTGAATAAGGCCATCATGGCCAGTGCTAAAAAGGCAGAAATCTCAGTATAGCATGGATTGATTATAAGAAAGCTTTTGACACACTTTTGGATAATACATTGCCTTGAAATGTATTAAAAAATTCTGGCTTGTTAGAGTACATTCCGTTAACAATGACAATGTGTGGCAATCCAAACTCTTTTTGAGATATGAAGATAGTCAGTACATCATTCCTAACTTTAAGATCCAGCAATGAATATTTCAGGGAGATTCTCTGTCACCCAGCATGCTCTCCCAGGAGGGATCGAGCTCTACTCAGCCGGACGCCCCCAGCTCCATCGGCTGCCCAATCGGGGCAGCACGGCACATTTAAAAAGAAGCCGCCAGCAGCAGCAGAGTCCTCTGCATCCCAGCGTGCTCTCCCAGGAGGGATCGAGCTCTACACAGCCGGATGCCCCCAGCTCCATCGGCTGCCCAATCGGGGCAGCGCGGCACATTTAAAAAGAAGCCACCAGCAGCAGCAGAGTCCTCTGCATCCCAGCGTGCTCTCCCAGGAGGGATCGAGCTCTACTCAGCCAGACGCCCCCAGCTCCATCGGCTGCCCAATCGGGGCAGCGCAGCACATTTAAAAAGAAGCCGCCAGCAGCAGCAGAGTCCTCTGCATCCAAGCGTGCTCTCCCAGGAGGGATCGAGCTCTACTCAGCCGGATGCCCCCAGCTCCATCGGCTGCCCAATCGGGGCAGCGCGGCACATTTAAAAAGAAGTCGCCAGCAGCAGCAGAGTCCTCTGCATCCCAGCGTGCTCTCCCAGGAGGGATCAAGCTCTACTCAGCCGGACGCCCCCAGCTCCATCGGCTGCCCAATTGGGGCAGTGCGGCACATTTAAAAAGAAGCCACTAGCAGCAGCAGAGTCCTCTGCATCCCAGCGTGCTCTTCCAGGAGAGATCGAGCTCTACTCAGCCGGACGCCCCCAGCTCCATCGGCTGCCCAATCGGGGCAGTGCGGCACATTTAAAAAGAAGCCGCCAGCAGCAGCAGAGTCCTCTGCATCCCAGTGTGCTCTCCCAGGAGGGATCGAGCTCTACTCAGCCGGACGCCCCCAGCTCCATCGGCTGCCCAATCGGGGCAGCGCGGCACATTTAAAAATAAGCCGCCAGCAGCAGCAGAGTCCTCTGCATCCCAGCGTGCTCTCCCAGGAGGGATTGAGCTCTACTCAGCTGGACGCCCCCAGCTCCATCGGCTGCCCAATCGGGGCAGCGCGGCACATTTAAAAAGAAGCCGCCAGCAGCAGCAGAGTCCTCTGCATCCCAGCGTGCTCTCCCAGGAGGGATCGAGCTCTACCCAGCCGGACGCCCCCAGCTCCATCGGCTGCCCAATCGGGGCAGCGCGGCACATTTAAAAAGAAGCTGCCAGCAGCAGTAGAGTCCTCTGTATCCCAGCGTGCTCTCCCAGGAGGGATCGAGCTCTACTCAGCCGGACGCCCCCAGCTCCATCGGCTGCCCAATCGGGGCAGCGCGGCACATTTAAAAAGAAGCCGCCAGCAGCAGCAGAGTCCTCTGCATCCCAGCGTGCTCTCCCAGGAGGGATCGAGCTCTACTCAGCCGGACGCCCCCAGCTCCATCGGCTGCCCAATCGGGGCAGCGCGGCACATTTAAAAAGAAACCGCCAGCAGGCGCACCCACGCCGTGTGGGCCCGCGCCTGAGGGCTTCGCCAGAGGGCCCTTTGGCGTGGCCCTTAGGCGACGGCCCTGCTGAGGCCCTACTGTCCTTGACCGGCCTTCATACTCCACGGTTGCAATATCATGTACTGCTGATGTCCTTTTTGAAGAAGTGAGAGCCCTCTGCTGAGCTACAAGGTAACCAATTGATCAAAGAGGACTGCCGTACTGCAACAAAGTAACTTAAGCGGCTGCTGAGTAACAATGTAACTGAATGAACATTAGCCACCATTAGATCAAGCAGATTATTCTCAGCAGTCAGTATTTTGAAGATCTTGTCCAGATTGGCTAATGCTCTGTTAGGTCTTTTGCCCCAGATAGTAACCTACCAGACTTCCTGAGCCTATCTACCTAATTGTCCAGTTACTCTCCCTACTGTACTTGTACTATTCGCCCACACACTCACACTCTTTCAAGCCCCTCTCATCTTTGATAAACAATCTCAGGACTACCCCAAGATGGCTATACCCCTACCATTAGTTGCAATTCTCTTCACTTCAGTGCTACCCAGCATATCGCAGGCTTTCAATCCCCACACCAAGCACATCCCAATACTCCACAGCTATAGAAGGAGATGGTATGAAAACCCCTACCACACCACATCAAAAGCCTCTAATGCATTTCATCCACACTTACTTCACATCCCCCTACAGAACATCAAGAAGAACCAATCTGAGAAGCACCAGCCCCAACCACCATTGAAATGCGCACTCATAAACGCCAGGTCAATTTGATCAAAATGGCCAGTAATCACCGATCTGATAACACTCTATGACCTTGATATTTTAATGATTACTGAGACATGGTTGTCTGATTGCGACAATGTAATTATCAATCAGATGATGCCAAATGGCTTCTCAATTTTTGCTTGCCACAGAGCCAACCAAAAGGGAGGAGGGACACTCATCCTAGCTAAGGCAAAACTACAATTTAAACTAAATGAGACCACCACCTCAACCCACCTAGACACGGTCACCATATCAAACAGTTACTGCACCATTAACTTACTCTATCGTGCCCCAACATCATCACCTGAAGATCTACCAACAATCATCAATCTTGCCTGCAACTCAAGCAACCCACGCTCAGCAAATTGGCTGTTGGGAGACTTCAACCTTCCTTCCCTACAAAACTCACAAGCAAAAACTTTCCTAGAAGCACTAAATGAGCTAGGCTACAAACAACTCATTGACTCTCCCACACACATGAAGGGGAGTATTCTCGACTTGATTTTTGCCCCTCGGTCCGAGGTTGACACCACCCATCACCTGCTGATATCCATAACTCCAGTACCCTGGTCCGACCACAACCTGCTCAGATTCTACATACCTACCACTCGCTGCCCCAGGAACAGCAGCAAAGTTCATGCCCCCCTCTCTGGAATTCCATCAAAATGTTTTCGCCCCTTCATCAAAGAGGAAGTCTTGGAGAAGGTCCTCCCTCTCCTCAGGGACACAGCCCTTGACTTAGATGAATTGGTAGTTAACTGGAATAGTAGTCTCAGTGCCGTAGCCAACCTCCCCCCATGTCAATAAGGAGTCAAGGAAGCGTGAACATGCACCATGCTACTCAAAAGATCTATGAGCATCACTCCTTCACCTACGCAAACTAGAGAGACAGTGGCATAGAACCCGTACTGCCGAAGCATACTGTGCATACAACTCCCACCTGTTAACTCATAGAGAGAAAACAATTGAGAAGAGAAAGCAGCATCACACAGATATTCTAAAACGGTCTTTAAATAAATCTCATGACCTCTTCAGTATCGTAAAATCCCTAACAGGTGACCCAGCCCTAGCACATCCGTATATGCCCCAGCCACAGGATTATTCTGATTATCTACAATCAAAGATGATCCAGACCAGTATGAACTCAACCTCTTCCAACATCACTAACATGCACACTATGCCACAGCCAACACCGTTCTTCAAATTTTGCGAAATTTCCACCAAAGAAATTGAGGACACTATTGTCGCAATCAACCTCACTATGGCACCTAACGATCCCTGTCCAGCCAGCTGGATAAAAGAGCTACGATGCGACCTAAGCCACACACTGTGCAAAATACTAAACCAATCATTATCAACTGGAGCCTTCCCTCAGAGTCTCAAACACACTTCAATCAGACCATTACTAAAAAACAGTAAAATTGACCCATCCAAAGTCGAATCCTACAGACCAATTTCAAGTATCCCTCTACTTGCCAAGATTATTGAAAAGACTGTTCAGCGCCAGATCCAACAGCATATTGACGATGAAGCACCACTTGACCCATCCCAACATGGATTCAGGGAAGCTCATGGCATGGATACCATCCTAACAACCCTCTTTAATGACCTAATCACAGGCCTCGACAATATACACCAAAGATTTGTTCTCATCTTTATGGACATTGCAGCCGCATTCGACTCAGTGAACCACGAGATACTGCTACAACGGCTCCAAGAAAAAGGGATACAGGGCACTGCCCTGCAATGGTGCAAATCCTACCTGAGCAACAGATGGCAACAAGTTAAGACAGGTACCCTTACCTCTGAGCCTTTCCTTCAGAAACAGGGAGTACCTCAGGGATCATCCCTGTCTGCGCTGCTGTTTAACATTTACATGCAGCCCATCTGCACCCTGATCCGCTCATTAAACATGCAATGCCTTGCCTATGCAGATGACATCCTGGTATACATCCCATTTAGGACTGACCGGCCAGATTTTTCACCCATTACAAGATGCTTTGAAGTAGTTGCAGACTGGCTACTCACCCAAAATCTATGAATTAATCATAGTAAAACTGATGTACTCTTCATCACGAGACATCAGAAATTCACCCCACCTCCAGCACTACAAGTCAAGAATGCTGAACTTAAAACTAAAACATCAATTCGCTATCTAGGCGTCACACTAGATCAGCGACTTGACATGATAACACATGTAAAAAACACCGCAAAAGCAGTATATCATAAGATTGGAACATTACGCCTTCTTCGACCACTCCTGGACTTCACTGATTACCGTTCTATATTCCAAGCCCTAGTGATCCCACACTTGGACTTCGCCAATATCGCTCTCCTCGGACTTCCACAGTCAATGCTAAATCCACTCCGACTTGCCATGAACTCGGCCGCTAGAGTTCTTGTAGGGGTGTCAAGGTCAGAACACATTACGCCTGTGATGAAGGAGCTCCACTGGCTACCACTACAAGCTCATATCCATTACAAGGCACTTGTCATGACATTCAAAGCACTAAAGAACCAGTCTCCCACACCCATCAGTAAGTTAATCAACATCATGCCTGAAAACAGAAACAGAAGATTTGCAATGCAGAATGCTCTAGAAATCCCCAAAATAATGACAAAATGCCTAAAAGCTATGGCCAATAGGGCATTTTCAGTCTATGCACCTACAGCTTGGAATGCCCTCCCTTCTGAAGTTCGAGCTATCCCGAGCCTTACACCTTTCAGAAAAGCGCTAAAATACCACCTATTTCAAAAACACTACCCAGAAAGCAACCCAGGGAAACACATGATTGATCCTCTGACCCCCCTCACTAACTGCTCCAATACATTAACCCAACGAGAGAATGGTTAATCAGAGTACCCTTAGCATCAATCCTGCTCAATTGTGAATATTCAGTAGCTTGTCAAATGTGTTGTAAATAGTTATTACCCAGCTCTCACCCAAGTTACTTGCCCTGTTCATTGTAAGCACAATGTGTTCCTGTTACATTGTACTATTGTTTCTGTTCATTGTGAACCGCACTGATTATAATAGCGCGGTATATAAGAAATATAAATAAATAAAAAATAAATAAATAAATAAGTGTTCTCGTTAACTCTTTGGGATATGGCTTTAGCCTGAACCCTAAAGAAGGTAACAACCCAGAAGCAACTTTCTATCTACTATTTTTAGATGATCTGAAGCTCTACAGTTCCTGTGACCAACAATTGGCAGAGCAGCTTCGTGTGGTAAAAAGCTTTTCTAATGACATCGGGATGACTTTTGGCTTTGACAAGTGTGCTAAGGCAACCTTTTTCAGAGGAAAATTGAGCAAAACTGAAAACATCTCCCTTGCTGAGGGCTATGACATCAAGAACCTTAAGCAGGAAGGCCTATATAAGTATCTCGGAATAGAGGAAGGAATGACACTTGAGCAGAAACTATTGAGAGAGATCAGTAAAGAATATTACAGGAAATTAAAATCACTATTGAAAAGTGCATTAACATCACAGAATAAGAATCAGGTTAAAACGAGCCCCAAACTGGAAGAGCCCTGGCCCAGATGGAGTAACCAACCTTTGGCTCAAACAGTTAACATCACTCTACCAAGACCTGGCAAACTGTAAAAATCAATTGTATGAGCAGCTTGACTTAACACCACAATTGCTTACTACAGGAAGAATTTTCTCCTTCCAAAGAGAAATCCGAGTAACATTCCTAAAAATTATAGACCAATAACCTGTTTACCTACAGTCTATAAGCAGTTCACTGCAGACAGAATCTATGATCACATCGAGCTCAATAATATCATGGCAATAGAGCAAAAGGGCAATAAGAGAGGAGCATATCGAACCAAAGACCAGTTAATGTTGAATAAGGCCATCATGGCCAGTGCTAAAAAGGCAGAAATCTCAGTATAGCATGAATTGATTATAAGAAAGCTTTTGACACACTTTTGGATAATACATTGTCTTGAAATGTATAAAATAAATCCTGGCTTGTTAGAGTACATTCAGTTAACAATGACAATGTGGCAATCCAAACTATTTTTGAGATATGAAGATAGTCAGTACATCATTCCTAACTTTAAGATCCAGCAATGAATATTTCAGGGAGATTCCCTGTCACCACTTCTGTTTTGTTTGGTGCTTAATCCAATAAGTGCTCTCATTAACTCTTTGGGATATGGCTTTAGCCTGAACCCTAAAGAAGGTAACAACCCAGAAGCAACTTTCTATCTACTATTTTTAGATGATCTGAAGATCTACAGTTCCTGTGACCAACAATTGGCAGAGCAGCTTCGTGTGGTAAAAAGCTTTTCTAATGACATCAGGATGACTTTTGGCTTTGACAAGTGTGCTAAGGCAACCTTTTTCAGAGGAAAATTGAGCAAAACTGAAAACATCTCCCTTGCTGAGGGCTATGACATCAAGAACCTTAAGTAGGAAGGCCTATATAAGTATCTCGGAATAGAGGAAGGAATGACACTCGAGCAGAAACTATTGAGAGAGATCAGTAAAGAATATTACAGGAAATTAAAATCATTATTGAAAAGTGCTTTAACATCACAGAATAAGATACAAGCCATCAGCTGGCAATTCCTGTGCTCTCATACAGCTTTGGTAGTGTGGACTGGCCTCTTAAAGATCTTGAAAAGCTGGATGTGTGAACAAGAACATTCCTCCATGCCCATGAAGCAATTTACAAGAATCATTGTATGTCAAGACTGCATATTCCTATAGCTGAAGGAGGGATAGGACTTATAGAGATTGATTATACCTACAGAGCTACTATCATAGGCCTGCAAGTCTACCTGACAGTATCCTCAGATCCAAATACATAAAAAGTGTCAAAATATGAAAATAAAAGTCTAGAAGCTGTTTCTATCATCAAACTTGGACCATATTTCCGACTACTAGAAGGAATGAGTGAGCCTCCACAAGCAAACATAAGGAAGGAAATTGCAAAAAACAAGTGGCAAATGCACAGATGTAGTGGGAAATATAGAGTGTTACTCCAGGAACCCTTTGTCGATCAAGAACGTACACATGAATGGTTAAGAAGAGGTGAGTTGAACCCGAAGAATGAGAGATTGATAGTTGCAGCCCAGGATGTAGATTACAGGCGAGATGGTTTACAGTAAGCATTAAAAACATTGGCAACATAGACATATGTCGATTTTGCAAGAAAGACCTGGAAACAGTGACTCACCTCATTGCTGGCTGTGAAGACATAATAAAGTGGTGCGCCTCATCTATTGGAACCTCTGTAACCACTACAACATCACTTTATCTGAAAAGCACTGGGATCATGCCCCTAAGAGAATTACAGAGACTAGAGAGGTTATGACCACCTGGGATATTCCCATTCTAACCAATAAAAAGCTGGATGCGAGAAAGCAGGATATAGTGGTTAAGGAGAAAAACTCCAGAATGACATTGACAACAGAGGTGTCAGTTCCAAGTGACTACTCTGTAAATCGCATGGAGAGGCAGAAGATCCTGAAATACCAAGAAATGCAGTCAGAGACCAAGAAAATGTGACAGAAAGATACATAAATATTTCCCATTGTGTTGGGTGCCACAGACTAGATAAAAAAAGCACATCTTGACAAACTACCCATACAAGTTACATCTTACGAACTCCAGCAAGAAGTTCTCTTTGGCATGATGTAGGCACTACGCCAAGCCTTTGCAGTAAATTTAAGAGACTGAGATCATACTCCACATACCCTGGCTTAGAAGTGATGTTCATGATTGTCATGGTATGCGCAAAACTAAACCATTTGGAGAAACTGCATCGAGGCAACCAGTTATAAGATTACTCTCTATGGGGGTCTATTCTGTAACATGAATAGTGGGGATGGACGTCTGCCTTTCCCGTTCCCACCAAGCCTCCTCATACAAACAAGGAGTTTGTACGGGAAGGTTAGATGGAGGGCGGGAAATGGGTGGTGCGGAGGTGGAGTTAGGGCAGGCAGTGGGCGGTCTGTGGCCAGCAGAGTAGATGGGGAACTTATTCCACCTCAGAGGTGGAATATGTTCCCCTAGATGGGGGGTGATGGCAGGCCTGGGACACGTCAAAAGCTGGAGGGGGTGCAGGGGATTCCCTGCAGCCCGACCTTGGCCTTGGGAAGCCAGATCGTGGGTCGGGCTGTGGGGAAAGAATGAAGTCTTTGGAGGCCGGGGATCGCGGCTCCTGAATAGAGCCGCAGTTCCATGGCAATCAGATGCCATGGCTCCATTCAAGAGCCTTGACTGAGTTAGCAAGCAGATGCCTGTAGGTGCAGGCCAACCGGAATCGGATCCGGATCTGCACATACAGGCTTAGATGGGATTCTGATTCTGTGGGTGCAGGATCAGAATCCTGTCTAACTCTATGTATCTGGTTCCGACCAGATGCACAGAGGTCGGGATGTCCAACTCGGAATAGGCCTCGAAATGCATAAATGCTAACTTCATACCCCCCCCCCCCAAACCTGCCTTCGATCCTCTTCGATAGCTAGCCAGACCTCCCGAATCCCTCTGAAGTCCACCTGGACCTTGCTGAGGCTTCCCTGGTGATCCAGCAGTGTTCAGGGCAGCAGTGGTCTTCCTCTCCTCCTGGTCCATCTCCAGCATTGCCCAAAATGGCGCCAGACTCATGATGATGCCTCCTAGCATTGACACTGACGTCTTCCTACTAAAGGTCAGCACTGCCATTTTGGACTGTGCCAGAGATAGAGCAGCAAAAGAGGGGGCCACTGCTGCCCCAACACTGCTGCACTATCAGTGAACCCCTAGTTAGGTCCAAGGAGGCTTTGGAGGGGGGTTCGGAGGGCCCACTGGCTATCAAAGAGGATTGATGCTAGTTTGGGGGGGAGAACAACCAGACGCATGTGGTTGGCTGCTGTCCGGAGGGGGGTGGATCCTGATGGCGGACAGTGTGGGTGCTGCAGATCTTCTGATCTGTGGCAGCAGCATCATAATTGCATTGTGGGGGGGGGGGTGGCTGCAGAGGATTCTGATGCCGCCGCCGCTGCCATTGGGGAGGACATAGTGCTTACTTGCTCTGTCCTCTCCCTGCTCCTTTGCTCTAGTCTGCATTCCCTGCATCAGCAGGTAGCGCAGGTCTCCCACACTGAGAACATGGGCCGGTGCAGTATGTGTCAGACCTCTGCGATATCTGCAGAGCAGATGTTGGCCACTCCCCCTGCATTTACCGGACAGCTTTTGTACCTGCCGCATGGAATTTTAACATATGCTGCACAGTAGGTTTAAAACACTTAGGGCCCAATATTCACTTGAGCAGGTTATGTGCCCGCTGACCATTAACCCCAGATATTCAATGCTGGATTCATATGTGGCCCCGGCCTTGAATATCCAGGGATCGCAGCACACGCCGGAAGCTGCACTAACTAATCAGGCAGCAGTGATATTGCATGTTGCCCGGTTAGCTCCTGCCCCTAAAAGATAGGTGAGGTTTTTCCTTGCCTATCTTTTAGGTGCAGGTCGCTAACTGGGCAGCATGCAATATCGCTGCTGCTTGGTTCTCAATCGTCTCCGTCGCCGTTCCTCCCCAGAACGCCCCCAACATGCTCTGATGCTAAGTGGTTAGCATTGGGGTGCATAAGGGCCATAATTGTGGATATTCAGTGCCACTAACCATGTTAGTACCGTTGAATATCCCTCTCCGGGGCAGTTACATGGTTTACAGGGCTGTAAACCGTGTACCTGCCCTTCCAATATATGGCCCTTAGTGCACTTTAGTGAAATCTCTCTCCCAGACTCCTGCTATTTCACACATGGCCATAAGATGTCTCCAGAGCTTCATACAAACCCGCCCATCTGTGAACTGACTCATTCTGTTGCTAATGCAAACGACCTTTTAAAACATGGTTACTGAAGCAGTGTTTTCAGGAAATGTCAGGAACGGGGCTCCCGTAGCTTGTTTTCTATATTCAGAACAGAATATCTGTGCTTCCCTCAATAAGATTTCCGCTTTCTTCTCAATCAGTCTGCCAATGCTCTTTTATCCCAGATTCATTCTTTCTAGTACTCTCCTTTTATTCCTCAAATCAATGAGCTAATTTAAGGGCCGAATTACTAAAGTTGTTGGCCCTTTTTGTCTATTGAGAAAATTCTTAGTACATAGGGGCCTTGGGTGCCCATTTACTAAAGTGCAGGAACTTTTTGTACTTACTGTGCATGTTAGGAGCAAAGTCCATCATGTCCCTTGCACTTACTCCAAAGAAAAGCCCTTTATCATGCATTAAGTTGGAATATAGGAGCATACTGTAACATTTGGCATACTGGGTCAGACCAATGGTCCATCAAACTCAGTATCCTGTTTCCAACAGTGGCCAATCCAGATCCCAAGTACCCGGCAGAATCTCAAAGAGTCGCCAGATTCCATGCTGCTTATCCCAGAGATAAGCAGTGGATTCCCTCAGTCCACTTTAATAATGCTTTATGGAGTTTTCCTCTAGGAACTTGTCCAAACCTTTATTAAACCCAGCTACACTAAATCCAGGGTCGGTGCAAGGATCTGAGACGTCCGAGGCGAGCCCTCAATCCTGCAGCTGCCCCTGGTACCACCCCCACCGCCATTGCCACTGTCCCTCTCCAGGATCTGCAGCAGCAACGGTGGCATTTAAACAGCAATGCAGCGCTTACCCAAACTCTGCAGCACCACGTTGCTCTTATGGCTCTCTGTGACCTGCTACTTCTGCCCCCTCCAATGCAGACTGCCTTTCATTTGCATTCTTCCCATTCCCTTCCTCTCTCTCTTGGATCTTTCTTCCATTTGCCCCAATACTATATCCCTCCCATCAGCACAATGCCATCAAGTCCCACAAGATCTACAGGCCCCACGTGGGTGCACTGCCAGACTGGAGATGGACAGCTGAGGAGGTAACACACTAGGAAACTCTACTCTCCTCCTATTAGAACAGGTGGGATGGAGGAAGAGAAGATCTGAGGGGACAAAAGAAGGAAGAGAAGATGTAGGGCCTGGGGTGGGGCATGTAGGATCGAGGATAATATTATCTGAGTGGAGTGGATGAGTGGCCTAGTGGTTGGGGCAAGGTACTTCAGGCCGGAAGGTCAGGGGTTCAAATCCGACTAGAGGACAGCAACCTTGGGCCGGAAGGACTGGGGTTTCTAGTCCCACAGGTGCTCCTTGTGGTCTTGGGCAAGCCACTTAACCCTCCATAGCCCATGTTCCCTGTAAAATAGTTATCTCCAAGTTATAATGCCCTGTTCAATGTAATTTCAGTTTGTTCAATGTAAACCGCACTGATGCAGAATAGCGCGGTATATAAGAGAATGTAAATAAATAAAATAAATAAATCTGGGAGTCATAATTGACCAGCACCTCTCATTTTCATCCCATATTAGCAAAATCACCAAGAACATTTACTTTAAACTTAAATTTCTTTGTCTCCTTAAATCCCTACTCGAATATAATGATTTTCATTCCATATTTCAGGCTCTCGTCTTCCTGCACCTTGTTTATTGTAATATTGTCCTTCAAGTCCCCCCTAATTCCTCAATTCACCCACTTCAATTAGTCTTGAACACAGCTGCAGACACTCTTACCAGTAGTTCAAGAGCGGATCATATCACGCCAACAATCAAGCAGTTACACTGTTTGCCTGTCATTTAGAGAATCAAGTACAAGTCACTTTTAATGATATTCAAGGCAAGTCATAATCTCACAGCAATGTTTCTTCAATCACTTATAAGAATATCCGACAACAGGTCCAGAAGATCCATTTCAATTAACACTCTGTGCGTTCCGACTTTGTATACTAGGTCTTCATGTGTCACGTTGAGGAGAGCTTTCTCTTTGTTTGCACCAGCTCTTCGGAACAAGATTCCAGACTACCTTCATGCTGCTAATGATTTAATGACTTTTAGAAGGATGCTTAAAACGTATCTCATTTTTTAATGCTTTGATGTGAATGAAACCTCATTTTCCTAACACATTACCCTTCTTATGTATATATTTCTCTGTGGCTTTAATCTCGTAACACTGCATATAGTTTTTTTCATTCATTTTAACTATTCATTTTAGCTTTCTTTAATGTTCTTTGTAAAGTCATTTATTGGCTATTTGTTGTTTTTTGTAAACAGCTTTGATTTTTAGATTTAGCGGCATATAAGCACAGCTAAATAAATAAATACTGCTAAACAGCCGCCATTACACTGGATCTGGTTGACCCTAGCAGCTAGCTGGACAATTCTGCTTCTCAAATATAATCATTTCCTATAGAGATGTGCACAAGGAAAAATGTTTTGGTTTGTTATTGGTTTGTTTGGCTTTTTGTCCCCAATTTTAAAACTTCTTCCAGTTCATAGAAACATGACAGCAGAAAAGACCACCTGGCCCATCTAGTCTGCCCTTCCACACATTCAGTTTAATAAAAAAAATGTAAAACACACTAATTAGTTTGACAAGTGTTAATATTTAGGTTAATGTGCATTAAATGATTTAGCATGCACTAAAGGGCATGTTTACTAAAGTATGGTAAGGAGTCGCACTTACCACGTTAGATGTAAACACTTACATGCGATAAGTGTAAAGGCAGTGTGCTATCAGGGTTGTGGCCAGCATGTCCCCATTGAAATGTCCTTGATACACCTTAGGTTCTTCATAATTACTGTCGGTGCCACTAGAATCTTCTCTTGCGCCCACGTTAACTGCAAAATTAACCGCATGTGCTAAGTACCACACGCTAACCACAATGTGCAGTCCATACCCACTCTCCATCCATAAACCCAGCTAATCTCCACCCCATCATGTGCTAAGCAGTTAGCGTAGGACTTTTATCACACTGGCTGCCTCTAGCATATAATGATCATTAGCATGCGCTAAAATGAGCGTAAACCATTACCGCACTTTAATAAACATTCCCCTAGATGTTTCAAGGTCTCCTAATGAACTGAATGTGCACTAACAAATGCATACCCCTCTTTCCTATGCCACGAATGTAGCAGATAGATCTAGGGATGCATTTTGCATGAGTTAAGATAAGAGCATATGTTGTCATAATTAAGCAGTAACCATCCTGCTGTCTGATGGCATTCTCTCTGGAAAGAACAGAAACAAGTGAGTTTTGTATTTTGATTTCACAGTGAAGTGTAAAACTATCCAGTATTTAAAAAAAGAAAACAAAATCTGACTGTTGGCTGTAAGTGAGCAGGTATGTCCTGAGTTCACAGAGCAGTCAGCCTAAATTGAAAGGCCTCATGTTTGTTAAAGGACCTTTTATTGTAAGAGGGGTCCCTTCGAAGCAGCAGCACTAGAAAACATTTAGGTAACTCAGTTGGAGTTAAAATAATCTTTAAGATCTACCTTTTCATTTTTAAGCTCACAGTTCTTGAAGAAACTCTATGGAGGTCTTTCCTACTCGGTAACACTTACTGTTATGAATCTAAATACTGTAAATTGGAGTGCTTCTATGCAGATACCCATCAGATACACTGCATTCAATATAAATGACCCAAACTATGACATAATATCAAACTGCCTCATGGAAGCCGAAAAATGGCTATGCGCAAATAATTTGAAAATTAACGTTAAGAAAACAGAGATACTAATCACGTCAAAAAACGCAAACTACACTCCACCAACTGATATCACAATTCTGAACTCTACCCTCCCTATAAAAAATGAGATTAAATACTTGGGAATCACCCTCAACAAGGCCCTTAATTTCACAAGCCACATTAAGAAAACAACCAAAACAATTTATTATAAGCTACGATCAATACAACAGTTGAGGCCCCTCTTAGAAAATGAGGACTTCAGAACAATCACGCAAGCACTAGTAACTCCACATATTGACTACTGTAATGGAATTCTATCAGGAGTACCTAAAAAAACCCTAAAAATTCTGCAAATGGCTCAGAATGTAACAGCAAGGATAATTTCTAAAGCAAAACTAACCGATCACATCACTCCGATACTCTATTCCCTGCACTGGCTACCTATACTAAGTAGAATACAATACAAAATTTTACTAATCACATTCAAATTAATTAACCAGATAGCACCATCCTACCTATCCACATTGATTCATAATCCCTCAGATAACAGGATAAGACATAAGAATAATCTCAATACCATCTTAGTGCCCAACTCAATCAGAAAAACAAAACATAATACAAGCAACACAGCATTCTCATTTGTAGCCCCTTCACTGTGGAATAATCTCCCTGCTCAATTAAGGGAGATAAAAGACCTAAAGCAATTCCGAAGAGATTTAAAAACATATCTATTCTCCCAATATTACACTAACATAGATAATAATTTAGACAAGGCCTCCCATCCTCCATAAATCACCAAGGCTCTCTTCTGCCCTAATAATCATGACACTCAATCACATAACTAAACATAGGATGAAACATGATGTATATATATGTGTATAAATATCATAAAAATCTGTAAATAGTTTAAAATTATACTCACACTATTTGTTTATAGTTCTGATTACCGTTCATTGTACCAGTTTTATATTGAGCTGTTCTATGTATCTCTTATTGTTTGATGTAAACCGCTACTGATCTTGGGAAGTGGCGGTATATAAAAGACTTACAAATAAATAAATAAATAAATCAGAAGCCCAGGTACAATGAGCTAGGTAAAGGGCAACTAGAGAAGGAAAAACTAGGATTGCCAGCTGGCTCCAGATTTGCCCGACAGGTTTGATCCATTCCTGGGTTTATTCCATTGCATGTATGGCCTTATACTCTTGCTTTGCTTAGAAAATAAAATTGGGAAATCAGAGTGGAGGTGGAGCCAGAGGGGGCAACACTTTGAAGGACTATTTATACTTTCATATTTTTTGCAGTGGGAGATGGAGGAGAGGAGAGGTTAGTGACAACAAGTTGACCACCAGGGAAACCCTAGTAGCAATTGGGAGGGGACTTTCATTTTATTTATTACAGCCAATTTGGTCCCTCGGGGCATCAGTTCCTATATTAAAGAACAGATATTCCTGGGAGAAAATGAGTTACCCTTTAAAGGTGTAGTTAGCTTTCATGGTACAATGCATGGTAAAAGGGTGAATACAAATCACGTTAAACCTTTTATATAATAAAAGGCTATAATGCATAAGATGGAGCTCATTTATTGTACATTGCACTTGAATATGAAGCATGTTGACAAAAAGTTAACACACTTCACCAAATGTTAATGCACATTAAGTGCCATGGACCTTTTATTTCTATGAGTGCGGCAGCACTTAGCAGGTGTTAACCTTTAGTTCCTACCAAGACTGCTATTATTGTTCCATGTAAGCTACTTCTATGTACCTCACTAAGTTGTCTTTGTTCCATGTAAGCCAACTTGGCCAAGTCGTTCTATGTAAACCGCTTAGACTCGTAGATTAGCAATATATAAACACAGTCAAATAAATAAATAAATAAACATACCACTTTTGCATCAAAGACCACATTAAAGCATATTATTGGCAATTAATTTTTATTACTTGTCCAATAAAGTGTGTTAATATAGCTTAATAAAAGAGGCCTTACCATGATACTTTGATTTTTATTTTGAAAGCAATCATTTCCCTCCCTAGATTTATTTGGGAAATACACCAGAATCTGGGTAAAAGCATCTATTATGCCTGTGAATATCACAAAATCAATATGTGCATTTTTAGCCAGCTCTTTTTCTCTTCAGGTAAACTATAGGGTTGCCAACCAACTGGTTTTAGGCCAGCCTGGTCGATTTTATGAGCTGCAGGCTCCTCCTACCACCCACCCCCTCCCACGCTGCCCGCCCAGCTTGCCCTTGCCCCACCGCGACTTTTCCTATTCCATTGGAGGCAGTGGCAACCGACCTCCAATTTAAAAAAAAAAAATGCGGGTCTTTGCGACTCTGCACTTGCAAGGCAGGTCTGGTGTCCCCCTCCTCTGACGCGAGCATATGTCACAGGAGGGAGGGACCAGAGCAGCTGTGCAAGCATGGAGTCACAAAGACCCGTGTCTTTTTTTTATTAGAGGTCCGCTGCCGCCAATGGAATGGGAAAAGCAGCAGTGCAGCAAGTGCAGGCCAGGCAGGCAGTGAGGGGGAAGCCAGTTGGACATGAGGAGGTCGGATGAGATGGGGAAAGGCAGGGCATAGGGAGATAGGAACAGAAGGGGTATGCTGGACATGGGATGAAATGCTAGACATGGGAGATAGGGGCATAAGGGGTATGTTGGGCATGGAGGGGATAGGGCAGAAGGAGTATGCTGGGTATGGGGCAATAGGGACAGCAGGGATATACTGGACATGGGGGGAGGAAGAAGGGACAAAGAAGGGAGATGTTGGACATGAGGGATGGGGCACAGAGACAATGATAGACATGAAGGAAGGGATAGGAAAATATTGGATGAAGGAAGGGAAGCAGGATAGGGAGAGGGGTTGATACTGCGCATGGGGGAGAGAGGGGAGAGTTAATGAAAGACTAGGAAATAATAGTCTGGTGAAGGAGAGAGAGCTGGGATATGGGAGGGTTGGGGAGAGGGAAAGAGATGGAAAGCCATAGCTAGATACAGTTAAAAGAGTAAAATTGAGGAGTGGTTGGTAGGAAGAAGGAGTGAAATCTGGATAGAGAAGCAGAAAAATAAATGGAAGAAAACTGAAAAACTGATATAAGGGAGGAAGTGAAGACCGGAGAAGAAATGACAAATGGAGAGAAGACCATGAAAAGAGAGCTAAGAGAAGACAGAGGAAAATAAAAACCTGGCACAAACACCATTAGTAAATAAGGTAGAAAAAATAATTGTATTTTCTATTTTGTACTGTAACTGCAAAATGTCAGTATTTGGAAAGTACATCTGCCAGGAGTCAGGATTAGTGTCAGATATGGCTGGGACTTTGCCTAAGGTAAAAATCTGAGAAGGGACCCTAAAGCTCGCCAGCAAGCAGTGCCTTTTTCAGACAGATCTAAGGCCCTCTTTGACTTGGGGGTCCAGGGCAATTGCCCTGGTTGCTTCCTTCTTAATGCCAATCCTGACATTGGCTGTCTTTTGTTTTGTACAATAACTCGTACAGGGGGAAATGCATTTTTTCTTTTGCTCTAGTATTGCACTGTATGCAGCGTCTGGCTTTTTAAGGTTCTAGTTTAACTTTTGTCTACTTATTTCTATTTTAACTTTGTGATCACTTATTGGCAAAGGTCTATCTGTAGTGTGTGGATGTGGCCAAGGCTGGATATTCTGTTAGCATGGAATTTCTGTTTAAGACTGGGTAGTAATCTGACTTGCTCAGCTTTCCTGATAGGTTTATTGATGTTTTAGGGCCCACTGCGATATTTACGGTGCTGCATGGGCAGGCGTGGGCGGAGCATGCCTAGCCACAGGTGTCAGGTGTTTCTCAACAGTTGGCGACCCTAGGTAAATAGAGAAACATTTACGTATTTTAGGGTGCAAATGATTTTTTAAAAAATTGTATTTATTTAGCATTTAGCTCACGCCTTTCCAGTAGTGATTCAAGGCTTATTATATTCAGATACAGTAGGCATTTTCCTGTTCCCGAAGGGCTTACAATCTAAGTTTGCACCTGAGGCAATGAAGAGTCAAGTGACATGCCCAAGGCCCACAAGGAGTGACAGTCTTTATACAGTATTAATGTATTCTTATTTTGAACCAAATCAAAGCTGATCTAACACTGGAAATATCTATCTTGCCTGTGACTGAAAAGGATTAACCAATAAAAATCAATATTTGCCATAGATGCTGCAAGTAATACTCTAAAATTGCTGGTTTGAAAGACTTGGCACAAGGTCCCATGAGACTGGCTTCCAGCAGCATGGGAGAGCTTCCTGTTTGATCCAGCACTGATAGGATAATGCCCAAATGAAAGGGAAAGTGGATCAAAATGTTAAAAGTCCGCCTGGAAATCTACCTGTTCAAAATAGGGCCCTATTTACTAAGCCATGCCGAGGTTTTGCAATTACTGCAAGGTAACTGCCAAAATTAATGCACCGTCACCTTTGCATTAAGTGTTGGGGGTTTTCCCAGCAATATACCATTTCATTAAGACACAAGAATATTTTTTCATGTGCGTTGAGTGTATTGAAGATACAGTAACTCAGTGCAGCTGCACCTATTCAGGTGGTTTTAACTGCACCGCGTTATTCTGCTGCATTGACAGCTTGGGTTTAGTAAATGCCTCCCCATTAACTGTAAGGTGCAGTCCCCACCCATTCTGTACCCAGTTTTGCATATTAATGAGGAAATTACTGCATGGGTATTGCTAAGGCATTGTGTTAACTGTTAGCACGTGTTAATTGCCATGTTAACAAGTAATGCAGCCTAATAAATAGAGCCCATAGCAATTCCAAGGTCTTATTGACCAGAACCAAGTGCATTAGAACAAAATTGTCAACTGCGGATTTTTCTGAGACATCTCAGAAAAAATTACCCCTTAAACCATTACTTTTTCTTTGTGTGAAACTAGAAAGGAGCAGCATATTCTCAGTGTTTATAAAGGTTAGGTATGGAATCACAGCTGGTGTTTAAAGAGCATGTAGCCAGGGCAATTGTCCTGTGCCCCCACGACATAGGGGCCCTAAGCCTGCATGAAGCTAAAGAAGACAAAACCCCAACTTTCTGCCCTGGGCTCTGTTCTATCCAACACCGGCCTTGCGTGGAATGCATCAACGGCAGTTCACCTTTCTTTTGTGGATGGGTATTTATTTTACCCATAAAGATGACAAAGTCTCTCAGCAGTCCGAGCCAGCTGCCTGCTATGTTCTTCTCAGTTAATAGGAATATCTTTCAGCACGCACAGTTCTTCCATAAACATTGCCTGCTGTAAGAGTGGGCATGGTGTGAAAAACTGCACAATGCCTTTGTTATATTTCTGCCAGGTGGTAATCAGAGTGCAATATATTCTAATACTGCCTTTTGGAACAATATATTCTGAGAGCTACAATACAAAACTTTAGCTTTCATGTTTTTTCAATAGTGTTTCATTTGGAAATTATTGGTCAAGCCCTCCCCCCCAACCCCCCACCCCAGGTTCTACATATCCATTCCTGAATACACATTTCAGAGGTTGGTGTTTTTCCATTAGCACATCAGAAGATAGAGAGCTGTTAAGAGCAGTCTGGCTATGCTTAACCAGGAAAACTCTTCTGATATAAGCAAGGTTAGCACTTCATTTGCATCAAGTGTAAAAGCCCAGGTTTTGCCCCATTGCATGCACTGTGGTGATATGCCAATTTATCCAAGAAAGGTAGAACTTCTGTATATCTCTACTCATGCAATGGGAAACACTCAGGACTCCATCGGCGTCTTTAGGTTGACTTGGGTGAGATAACAACTCTAGATAAGTGGTTCTAAACTCAGTCCTTTGAATAAACCCAAAACTTCTGGTACTCATCATATCTAAAATGAATATATATAAAATAGATTTGCATGCAATGGGGGTCATTTTAGAAGCCTTAGCTGTGATTTAGACCTCTGAAAATGTGCATGTGGGCATTCAAACCATGAAGGCCTTCACAGAGCCATTTAAAGACGTCTCCCATGGAGGAATATCCAAGTGGGCAAGGACCGTGCAATGCACTTAGACATCCTTGCTCAATTTCAGAAGTTTAGACTTGCTACATGCACCAGGAAGATGCTCCCTTTGACTATAAAACATCCAGAGTGCGTAGAGTTAAGCAATTTGCCCAAGATCACAGGGAGCAGCAGCGGGATTTGAACTATTGCATTCCTGCTCCTAGTCCACTGCACCGTTAGGAGATACTGAAAATCAGCGAGAGAAATACTGCCATAAGGCATAGCTTCAAACCTAGTCCTCTAAGTCCATCTAGCCAGACTGGTTTTCATAATATATCTGCAAAAAACTTTAATGAGATTCATTTGCATACAATGGAGGCAGTACATGCAAATATATCTCATGCATATTTATTGCAATGTCCTGAAAACCAAATTAGCCAGTTGGCCTTTGGAGGAGCAGGTATAAAAAGGGGATGGAGAAAGGCTAAAGAGGTTAGGGTTCCTCAGCCTGAAGAAGAGACAGATAAGGGGAGGTCTATAAAATACTGAGTGGAGCTGACTGTGGTACAGATCATTAACTACTAGTATGTAAACTCAAGCTAAAGTTGAAAAAGAGCAAACCACTCATGATTGCAGCAAATTATGACCTTGAGAATATACCACTGGAATTTAAAGACTGCCTGCAAAATCGATTTGCTGCTTTAGATACAAATGACAGAGCTCCAGAAGAGTTATGGAATGACATCAAGAAGGTTGTTTGGAAGAAAGCGAGAAGTCTCTTACAAAAGGTGAAAAAAGCAAAAATGGCCAAAATGGATGACGGAAGAAACTCTGAAAATTGCCCAGAAACGCAGAGAAGCTAAAGCCAGAGGAGAAAGAAACTTCATATTATTTTAACAAATAAGCTCCACTTAATACGTAACTTAACCGTAGTATCAATTATTCAGCAACATCACAGGGAAAAGGAGCAAACCTCAGATCACTCAACCACTACCCATATTCCTCCTTTCAGTGAATCCAGGTATTTGAATGAGTTTCATGCATCAATGGTTCGCTAACTTTTTTCCACTGTGTCTAAACAGTATATCAATAGCCACAAGAAGAATCTTAGAACCATGCCATAATAACATAATAACAATTTCTTATATATATATATATATATATATATATATACTTTAAACAAATTGCATAACAGCATGTTCCAATGTTAACATTCAAAGTATATCCAGGTGGCACATGATGTCCCAACAAATTAATCCCTGACGCCCGCTGGAACGTCCCTCCAGCGTTTCGCCTCAGCTGCTTCAAGGGAATATAACTATAAAATAAATAATCATACAATCATTGCTTAACTAATATACTACATTGTCAAGAGAAACCTCCTTTTACAAACTGAAACAGAATTCTTCATACCCAACCAATTCATTTCACTCCAGAACCAGATGAAGTCTCTCGGACAGCAAGTGAATTCATTCTTGGGCGTCACACACGCTTCGTCTAAACCATCTTGGCTAAATCACAAAAACGCCACTTAGGCATGCTCATAAGCACCAGAACTCCACTCATTTCTCTCTTAACCAATCCACTCTTGTTTTTTATACACAGACTCCCCAATCAATGCTCAAATTCAATCCCTCTGGTATAACTGTCCCTAATTGATAAATCCAGCGTTGTTCTCTGTATATAAGATATTGCTCACATGTCTTTCCTCTACTCCCCGAACGAATTTGTTCAACGCAAAAGCATTTTAAATCAGAGAACACATGACCCTTCTTTAAACAATGTTCTACAAAGGGATCCTCACATCGCTTACAACGTAACCGACTTTTATGTTCCCCCAATCGTATTCTAAATGAACGAATCGTCTTACCTATATATAATAACATGCATGCGCAAAAGATGCCATATACAGCATAATCTGAAGTGCAAGTCGCCACAGATCTTAAAACATACACCTTGCCTTTATAATAAAATCGATCAGTTTCCCACAATACTGTACAAAATGCACAGCAACCACATTTCATCTATTTATTTATTTATTTTATTTAACAATCATTTATATCCCGCATCTTCCAGAGTTCAGTTGCGGTTCACAACAAAACAAAATCCACAAAGCAAGAGCTTGGTTTTACATCGAACATTTTGTAACAATAAACAATATAATGGTTAACAGCATGAGCTAATACATAACAGCATAACTGGCTTGTAAACTATGTACAATAAACTATATACAAATACAAGTTGTAGGTACTTTAGGGTTGAATCATAGAGTTTTTAGTTCAGTGGTTTTTCTGTTAAGTTGTTGGATTTAGTATTACTCAGTCAGGTGATTTTAGCCTTTATCTGAGTGTTTCGAGGGATTATCTATGTTGCCGTAGTGCATGGAGAATAGGTAGGTTTTTAGTTTTTTACGGAGTTCCATAATTTCGTTTATAGATCGTAGGTCCTCTGGAAGGGAATTCCATGTGGATGGGGCTGCATGAGAAAAAGCTCTGTTATTAGTTAATTTATTTGCTTTTATGAAATCATGAGGAGAATTTAGTTTATTTGAGTGTCCTTTTCTGTGCGTAGTTTTTTGAGATTCCATACTGATTAGGTTGCTTAGTGGGATTGGAGCCATGTGATTTAAGGCTTTAAATGTAGTTATTGTAGTTTTATATATTATCCTGCTTTGAATTGGCAACCAGTGAAGGGAAGCTAGTATTGGTGTTATGTGCTGGAATGAGTGTGCTTTCATTATAATTCTAAGTATAAATCTTGATTCCGACACTAATAGTGTTTCAAGCCGCGTCTTCATTCAGCTCTTCATCAGGCTTATGAACCCCTCCCCACCGAGTTCCATTTAAATGCCATAATAATGTGACGTCAGAGGAATCCCAACGTGCAGATCCTTCACCAAACTTTATTGCACCGACAAACCCCACCAGTCAATCTCCACATTCATACCCCGTGGTGACATAGAGGCCAATCGATAGATCCAGTACTGCTCCCGCAGATGAAGGCGGGCTCTTCGATCCCCCCCACGACTGGGGACTGGGATCACTTCCAATATGCGCCATCGCAAATCTGTAAAGTAATGCCCGAACTGTTGACAATGTTGTACCCCAGGGGCCCCCTCTTGCCGTCGATTAATTCGCGAGCGATGTTCTTGCAATCGCTTCCTCACTGACCGAACTGTGCTACCCACATACAAAAGTGGGCAAGGACAGACCAGTACATAAATTACAAACTCCGTGTAACAATCAGAAGCTTGCAAAGAGCGATATTGTACACCTGTATGGGGATCCTCCCAATTCTGTCCCTGCACTGTGGTGTCACAAAAGTCACACCGGCCACAAGCATAATGGCCCCGAGTGCTATCTCGGTAGTCGGACCCTAACCCACTTTGGGCAGCCGTCTGCACAAGCCAATTACCCACAGTGCGGGAGCGACGATAGGCTATCATTAGGGGCTTCCGAAAACACGGATGCAAAGAGAGTACTTCCCAATGCTTCTTCAAGATGTGGAGTATCCCTGGAGCCTTTGGCACAAAAGGGAGTACCCCAATTATTACATCCTTCCGTACACCCCTCCCCGATGTACTATCAGAGCCCTCCCACCACACCGGGTGGTTGTAAAGAGCCCGTTTAAAAGCCATCCTCACCAGGGTCTCAGGATAACCCTTTTCCAACAACCTTTGACTCAAAGTTTGTGCATGCTGACGATACTGATCCATTGAGGTACACAGGCGTCGAATACGCAGGAATTGCCCAAAGGGTAAATTCCGCTTGAGAGAAGGGGGGTGAAAACTCGAGTAATGTAATAATACATTCTTCTGTATGGGCTTCCGGTACAACGTACTCATCAAAGAGGTTCCCTGTATGTATAACTGCAGATCCAAAAATTCAATCGTTTGACTATGATATTTAGGAGTAAATTGTAAGTTAACATCAAACGTGTTTAAGTTAGCTAAGAATTGCTGTAAGCGACCCTCTGATCCAGTCCATATGAAAAAGATGTCGTCGAGGAACCGTCTCCAAACTAAAATATTCTGAAAGTCCCCAGAAGGGTACACATACCGCTCCTCAAAGTTGGCCACATATAGAGACGCTACCGAAGGCGCTACGGTCGCCCCCATTGCGACTCCAAGGGGCTTGTTTACAAAGCCACGGTAGTGGTTCGCAATCGCGATCGCAGCCGCGGCCCCATTGAAATCAATGGGGCCGCGGCTCCGATTACGATCGCAAACCGCTACCGCGGCTTTGTAAACAAGCCCCCAAATTGTTGATGGTAAAATCTTCCTGCATAAACAAAATAGTTGGATTCCAATACCAACTTCAAAAGCCTCAATACAAAGTGACGAGGCAACCGCGGAGGAGGTTGCCAAACTAGACCAGAGATCACCTCATAAGCCTCCCTCTGAGGTATATTAGTGTAGAGGGAGACAACGTCCAGAGTCACCAGTATTGAAGAAGAGGGAATCAGTAATCGCGAAGTCAGGGATAACAAATGGAAAGAATCCCTGAGATAGGACCGTGTAGCTTGCATCAAAGGCTGAAAAAAATGATCGCAAAACTGCGATAACGGTTCCAATACTGAATTTTTACAGGAGACAATTGGTCGACCAGGCGGGTGCCACAAGGGACTTATGCACCTTCGGAACCATATACAATATGGGGAGGACTGGATGTGGGACATTCAAAAACCCAAACTCTTTCTGCGTTATCCAGTGATGATCCAATGCTTCCAGAGTCAAATTTTTAATCTCTTGTTGTAATTGCCCCGTAGGGTCCTCTGATAGGATGGAATAATACTTAGTATCTGATAAGTGTGACAACACCTTCCGATGATAATCTTCACGATTCATAATCACCGTCGCCCCCCCTTTGTCAGCTTTCCGAAAGACAACCTGGTGCTCAGCACGTAAATCCTTCAAATCCCAAGTATAAATCTTGATTCCGACACTAATAGTGTTTCAAGCCGCGTCTTCATTCAGCTCTTCATCAGGCTTATGAACCCCTCCCCACCGAGTTCCATTTAAATGCCATAATAATGTGACGTCAGAGGAATCCCAACGTGCAGATCCTTCACCAAACTTTATTGCACCGACAAACCCCACCAGTCAATCTCCACATTCATACCCCGTGGTGACATAGAGGCCAATCGATAGATCCAGTACTGCTCCCGCAGATGAAGGCGGGCTCTTCGATTCCCCCCCACGACTGGGGACTGGGATCACTTTCAATATGCGCCATCGCAAATCTGTAAAGTAATGCCCGAACTGTTGACAATGTTGTACCCCAGGGCCCCCTCTTGCCGTCGATTAATTCGCGAGCGATGTTCTTGCAATCGCTTCCTCACTGACCGAACTGTGCTACCCACATACAAAAGTGGGCAAGGACAGACCAGTACATAGTTGTTTTATTGGTAAGTTAGGGATTGTGAAAGGGATGTTTTACTGGTGAAACGTCTTCTCTACAGTCCGTAATACGGGAAAGTGCATCCGCATTCTTGTGTAACTTCCCGGCACGATGTTCAACCTGAAAATCAAACGCCTGTAAGGCCATGTACCAGCGTGTCAACCTGGCATTGTGGTTCTTCATTTGCTGCAACCACTTAAGTGGGGCATGGTCCGTGACCAACTGGAACTTTCTCCCTGTAAGGTAAAACCTTAGCGCCTCCACTGACCACTTGATAGCCAAACACTCTTTTTCTATTGTGGAATACTTTTGTTCAGCCGGTGACAACTTCCTGCTCAGGTACATCACAGGATGCTCCTCCCCATCATGGCACTGGGATAGGACCGCTCCTAGCCCTACATCCGATGCATCGGTTTGAACCAGAAAGGGTTTCTTGAAGTCTACTCCTTTCAGTACCGGTCCTGTACACAATTTTTCTTTTAAGACTGAAAACGCTTTTTCAGCTTCTGGTGTCCACTTTATCTGGTTTGGACAATTCTTTCGCAGCATATCCGTGAAAATGGCACTTTTCTCTGCGAATTGCGGTATAAACCGGCGGTAGTATCCAATAAGTCCTAAGAAACTTCTTAGTTGTTTCTTTGTTGTTGGAGGAGGAAAATTCCTGATGCTATCTATTTTGCTTAATAGAGGTTTAATTTTTCCTCTTCCCACTAGGTGGCCCAGGTATTTTACCTCCCTATTTGCAAAGGCACACTTCTTCGGGTTTAAAGTGATTCCCGCTTGCTTCATAGAGCACAAGACTGCCCTGATCCTCTTCAAATGCTCCGCCCAGGTGTTACTATGGATTATGACATCATCCATGTATGCAAAAGCATAACTTTGGTGGGGTCGAAGTACCTGATCCACTAACCTTTGGCAGGTAGCCGCTGCTCCATGCAGTCCGAAAGGCATCCTCTTGAACTGGAAAAGGCCAACGGGGGTGCTGAACGCAGTCTTCGGCTTCGACTCCCTGGTGAGAGGGATTTGCCAATATCCTTTTGTCATATCAAGGGTGGTTAAGTATTGAGCCTGTCCCAGCTGGTCCAACAGCTCCTCAATTCTTGGCATTGGATATGCATCAAAAACTGATATGGCGTTTACCTGCCGAAAGTCAATACAAAATCTTAAGGATCCATCAGGCTTCGGCACCAGGACTATGGGGCTATTCCACGGACTCTTTGACTCCTCTATTACCCCCATGTCCAACATCTCCTGGACTTGTGCCACTACCTCCTGTCTTTTGGCTTCAGGCAAGCGGTATGGCCTTTGACGAACCAATTTCCCAGGTGGAGTTATTATTTCATGGGCCACCAAATGGGTCTCCCCAGGTATGGGTGTCAACACATCTGGGAATTCCTTAAGCAACTTCCTAATTTCTTCCTGTTGTACCATTGTCAGGTCCTCGCCTATTTGGGGATCTTATTTTTCTTTACAATCAGATACCTGGGGTCCCAAATCTTCCTCTTCACTCACCTCCCTCTCTCGGGCACAGGTGGCAGCTAAGCTTTTAACCCCTTTGACATCAGTAGAACCAAAGCCTTTGGCTCCACGTTCAGAATTCTCTAGGGATGTGACCTCCTCCACAGGTGGAAAACCCAGCCTCTCACAGATCAATTGGGCAATTTTATCTCCTGTCTTCACGTGATACTCATTCTGTCCAAAGTTAAATAACAGAACTTTAATATTGCCCCTGTAATCGGGATCAATTACTCCCGCACCCACATCGATGAAATATTTAAGGGCTAATCCGGACCTTGGGGCTATTCTCCCATAACATCCAATTGGTATTTCCACTTGGAGACCGGTGTCAACCAGGGCTCTCCCTTGGCTAGGTACAGTCACATTTTCTATGCTGCACAGGTCAAACCCAGCAGATTGAGGGGTTGCCCGCTTAGGAGCTTGGGCCTTCTCAGAGACCTTATGGTACTTTAGGACGAATATCTGCTTTGGGGTAGCTTGGTCTTCTGGACGCTTAACCATCTTTTTAGCTGGGGTCTGAGGACTTCCAAATAAAGGCCCGGGAGCTACTACCATTAAACCTTCTCCCTCCTTCTTTCCTAGTCCTTCCACTAGACCCTGCTTAAATCTTGGCCAGTCTCTTCCTAGAACCAAATCAAAGGGTAGCCTAGGCACCACTGCCAACAGGACTTCCTCTTGTTTCCCTAAGCACTTAACCTTTAGCCTATAGGTGGGATATGATGATGCAGCACCAGGAATGCATCTGATGTGAACTTGGCTTTCAGGGGTTCTAGGCACAAATCTTTCTTGGGCCTCTATCCTCTTCCAAAGCCTTTTTGACATCATACTCTGGTCTGCCCCAGAGTCTAATAATGCATTTGTGGTAATTCCCTGCACATCAACCATCAAAAGAAATCCTTCCTTGGGCTGTTTTAAATCCAGAACCATTAAACTAGTGTGTGTCTCGCATCTCTTCTCTAAATGTCCCAATTTTCCACACTTGAAACATTTCTTTCTATTCCACTGTGTCATCTGGTTTGATACAGTACATTCATTTTTAGAAACATTCTTAATTATTCCTTTTTCTGATACAGCACATCTAGCTTCAACATCCATCTTTAGAGGGCCACCCATTCTATGGCAAGCCTGCGTGGCTTCCAAGAATCTCTCTGCTAGCATGGTTGCCTCTCCAAGATTTTGGCAATTTTGCTGTATAAGAAAAACATTCAAATCTTTAGGTACCCCAAGCATAAATTGTTCCAGCATTATAATATCTAATAACATTTCTACTGTCTTTTGCTCAGGCTCCAACCATTTTACAGCTAAACTTCTGATTCTCTGACTCAGAGCCCTGGGTGTCTCACCCACTTTCAATGTAACAGCTCTAAACATTCGCCTATACTCTGAAATAGACAACCCTAGGCGATCTCTAATAGCTGCCTTTACATCCTTATAATTCAAAGCCTGGGCTGCTGGCATTGCTCTGTAAGCTGCAAGTGCCTCTCCAGTTAATGAGGCTGCCAGCCTTACTGCCCACTGGGTCTCTGGCCATGCTAAAGCCTGTGCCACTCTTTCAAAAGACTCTAGAAAATCATCAACATTATCATCTGGAGTTAATTTCCCAAAATTAAATGCCCCAATCCCTTGATTGAGTCCCACATTGTCCACATGTGGTGTACCAGTACTAACTGCTGGTCTTGCATCTGTTCCACTTTGGCTCTGCAGCTGAACTAGAGCTTGCACCAGATCAAGCACTGGTTTCTGCTGTTCCATTAAGGCCTTCACAGCAGTGTCCTGGGCCTGCTGTGATAGCTCCTGCTGCTTGCTAAATTGGGCTGCCATCCACTGAGCCATCTCCCTCGGATCCATCTTGACCCCTGCAAGAAATAAAGAAAGAAAAAAAAACCAAAGAGCAGCACCTTCCAACCAGGTGTGGTTTTTTTTTTTCAACTTTTTTTTTTTTTCTTCAATTACCCCCTGTGCTTACACACATCCACCACTAGACATGCCCAGGTACATATTACCTTGTCTCAGTGATGAATCCAGCTTTGCACAGGGTCTTTTCATCTGGGACAGCTTCCTGGAACAACCACTTCTCCTCCAAAGTGCAGATGAGGGAAAAAATCTTCTTTCAGCTTTAAACTTGACTTTTATTTGTAATCCACAGCAAATAAATCCTCTTGGTGCAAAAGCAATCCGAAAAACTACGCCATTTGTCAGACGGCTGCCTAGGGTGAGAACTTACACAATCTTGACGATGCATATATTCATATGATTCTTGCAAGGTATTGTGGGTAATGTAGTTCTTTCACTCCAAACACAGCTGAAGACAATAATTGAGTTGTGAAACCAGTGGTTAAAGCCAATAAAATACTTATTTTATTGATGGGGTTTAATTCACCCAACACAAGTATGCTTGTTAGCAATATAAATGAGGTTACTTGCTTGCAGTGTTTAAATGGATAACATAAAGTCACAAAGCAAATCAGAAAACAACCTTCAGCTTGTCAGGCAATTAGCTAATGTTTTCTTAGCAAATAATTATCAAATAAAAAGGCACAAAGAAATGAATAAACTTTGCTTGTTAGGTTAACTTCTGCTTATTTTCCACGCAGATCCCAGCAGTGATTCTCCCTTGCTCACACACACAATCAGGTGCAGCTTTAATTACTATAAATTGACCAGCTGAAAGCCTTTAGCTGGCTGGCTGCTACTGTGTGAACCCAAATCCTGCTTTAAGAGCTGTTTGCAGTGGAAATAAAGAACAAAGTTAGGTTTTTTTGTGATGGCTGATGTGTTGGCTCACAGAAAGCTAGCAATAGCATTTAGATAGAGAACAGTCCATGTAATTAATAGTTTCATCTGCTGTATCTCCCCCTTCATCAATCAGCATAGGGTCACTATCATACATTGGCACAGACGAGTCTTTCATTAAGGCACTATCATGAGAATGCTTATTCCCTTGCTGCCATTCACTATTATAGATAGGGTCTGGATCAGTGTTCATACCTGAGCCTCTCCTGCTATCATAATTCCTCTCTGTATAGCCTGGCCAGTATGTAATCCAGTTCTGATGTCCAGCCTTCCAATCTTGATCCCTGGACACTGGATCCTCTCTCACATACCTTCTGGCATAGGTCTGAAAGTCCTTTCCACGTGCAGTCTTCTCTCTTCCAGGTAGCCACTGGTGATTCCTATCTCTGCCATTCCATTCCTCTGGCTGACTCCAGTCCAATGGACTCTGCTGGCATTTGGAATACCTCCCAGTATAGGTACTGCCTTGGAATCTCCCAGACCTTCCAATGGCCTTTCTTCTCTTCCTTCCAGAGAGTTTCCTTCTCTCTCTATCCGCTTGGCTTGGCTTGTGCTTCTTGAGATGATGTTGGTGCTTGAGCTTGAAGCTGTTGCTGTATCTGTTCCTGAAGCTGTTATCTGAAGAATAAGCTCTATTCTTATTCTGTCCTAATGTGTGCTCCTCCCTAACACAGCGCAGCTGTGTTGAATCAGGCCCTGCCCTTTGAGATGAGTGCTTAGGGATTACCTCATAGCTCTCTTGATTGCACACACATTTTCTCACTTCAGCCCCTCTCATGGCTGCTGGAAACCTGGTGCATTCTGGGACTGGTAGTCTTTTATGTGAAAACTCTGTTTTCTTACTTCTACCAGAACTGACAGGTTGCTTGTTCAGAGTCACATCATCTTTTCTATAGCTCCTACCTGAGCTATGATAAGCTTCCTTATCACAATAGTCATCGTCAGATGTGTGTCTAATATAACACCTAGGTATCTTATTTCGTTCTTTATTTTAATGTCATGATTTTGTATTGTTATGTGGGTTGGAGGGATATATGATTGGTTTTTTGTTACAATTAGGACTTCTGTTTTTGAATGATTAATGTGGAGGTTTTGAGCTTTTAGCCAGGTTGTTATTTCATTGAAACAATCTGATAGTTGTTTTATTGGTAAGTTAGGGATTGTGAAAGGGATGTACATCATAATATCATCTGCATATAGATGATAGTATACTCCGAATTTTTTAAAAATATTGCAGACTTTTTTTATGTAAATATTGAACAGGAGGGCTGATAGCGCAGAGCCTTGTGGGAGTCCAATTTCTTGTTTATAAATGGTTGATGTTTGGTTGCCTATTCTTACATTTTGCGTTCTGTTGTTTAGATAAGAGGTGAACCATTTGTGTACAGTGGCATTTATTCCTATTTGTTTCAGGTTATTAAGCATTATAGTGTGATGAACACTATCAAATGCTGCCGAAATGTCAATAAATAGGAGTATAAATGCTTGTTTATGATTGTCAATCCTTCTCAGTAGTACGTCAGTTAAGACTGTTAAGAGTGTTTCAACTCCATGTTGAGGTCTAAATCCATATTGGTGCTCATCAAGTGGGTAGGATGAGTCTAGGTATTCTTGTGTCTGGATTTGTACCACTTTTTCTATTATTTTAGCCAAAAAAGGGATACTTGAGATGGGTCTGTATGATTTTGGTGATGTTTTGTCAAGCGTGTTGTTTTTGAGAATTGGGCGGATTTGAGCATGTTTGAGCATGGATGGGAGGTGTCCTTGAAGTAATGAGAGTTTGACTATGGGGAGAATGTATGATAGAAGTATTGGAAGTGTACTTTTTATCCATGTTACAGGGCATGGATCAAGAAAGGAAGTTGTGGTGTTGAGATTGGAAATGATATTCTTTAGTGAATCTTTTGATACTGGATGGAAGTCTGACCATTCATCTGAGCAATGATGAACCGTATTGATATTGTCTAGAGTCATTCTAGGTTGTGTAGATTTGTTTTGATAGTGATTGGCTAGGGTTTGTACCGAAATATTGGTGATTTCATTGTTAGATGTTTGGGGATTATTCGTTAGATTTCTAACAATGGAGAATAGTTCTCGTGGTCTGTTATAAGATTTTGATAGGATTGTCGCATAATAAGATTTTTTTGTGCTATCTAAAGTATCCTTGTATTTTATGAGATAGTTGTTATATAGTTCCTTGTTGATGAATGATTTGGTTTTGCGCCATTTGTGCTCTATTTTTCTTAGTTCTTTTTTCATTTGTTTTAGCGTGTTGTTGAACCATGGTGTTTTGTTTATTTTTAGATTATTGGGCTTTTTGGTTCGTTGATCAAGTTTGGCTGCATTGTTGATTGTGTCATGCCAGTTTTTGACAGCTTCATCTAGATTTGTTGGGGATGATGAGAGGTAGGGTATTGTTGTATCCAAGAATTCAATTTCATTAAATTTTTTGAATTTTGTAGTGGGATCACTTCGTGTGTTTTTATTAGTGTTGTTGGTGTAGAATGTGAAGTTTGTTTTGATAATGTAATGATCAGACCAAGGTGTTTGTAAGCATTCTATGGAATCTGGGTTGAATAGCTTGAAGAGTGTGTTTGGGAGGAGAATAAGGTCTAGGAGTGCCTCCTTTTATATGTGTTGTTGTATTGATTATTTGGTGAAAGTCCATGTCTGATATGGATTCTAGGAACAAGTTGGTTTCTGATGCTGGAAGTGAGGGGAGGTTGAAATCGCCAAGCATGATTATGGGATTTTGTTCTGTAGATGAGCCTAGGAATTCAATTAGTGAGTCTAGGCTATCTGCTTTTTGATCAGGGGGTCTATATATTAGGCAAATTCTGAATATGTTGGTTTTTATAATTAAAGTGTCAATATTGTTCCACAGGACCTCCCCCCCCCCCCCCCCACAGGTTCCACAGGACCTCCCCCCCCCCCCTTCCACAGGAGACAATGCAGATGGGCTTAATATTTCCTTTAAATTGGAATTATATTGCCAAACACATCGAAGACATTTTGCTTCCAAACCTGGCACAGTCTGCAATACATTAGCGTATTTCTGCACAGTTTGTTGAATCTGTTTACTAAAAGGAGAAAGAAAGACAATCGCAGAACTCAGCAGAGATTTACAACGTGCAGCAAGACAGGACAAGGACAAGGAAAAGTACTACAATGACACATGCAAGGAAATAGAAGCATAAACTATTAGAGGAAGAACAAGATCGGCTTTCATAAAGCTACCAGAGTTAAAGAAAAAATTTCTGATCCCACATGACAGCAAGATTCTACTGAAGATTATTCAAAAGAGACTACAACCATACTTGGAACGAGAACTACCTGAAGTGCAAGCAGGGTTCAGGAAAGGGTGAGGAATGAGAGACATTATCGCGGATGTGAGATGGATCCTTGAAAAGACTAAAGAATACCAAAAAGATATCTATTTGTGCTTTATCAACTATAGCAAGGCTTTTGATTGTGTAAACCATGAGAAACTCTGGGCCATGTTAAGAAGCATGGATATATCAGAACATCTGATCGTTCTCTTGCACAATCTGTACGTTGATCAAGAAGCAACAGTTCGAACGGAACAAGGAGAAACAGAATGATTTAAAATAAGCAAATGTGTAAGACAAGGCTGCATACTTTCTCCCTACCTGTTTAATTTATATGAAGAACAAATCATCAGAGAAGCAGGATTGCACGAAGACGACAGAGGTATGAAGATTGGTGGGAGACTCATCAACAACCTTCGCTATGCTGATGATACCACATTACTGGCTGAAAGTGAAGATGATTTGAAACATTTGCTTCTCACAATGAAAGAACATAGTCTCAAAATGGGATTTGAACTATTGCACCTTAATGTAAAGAAGACAAAGATCATGACAACTTGCAAAATTAACAGGTTCATCATTGAAGGAGAAGAAATTGAAATTCTGAACAACTTTAACCTACTTGGATCAATAAAGAAGCAACAAGCAGTCAAGAAATCCGATGACGCATTGCTCTTGGCAGAATGGCTATCAAAGGCCTAGACAAGATTCTCAAGAGCAGAGATGTCTCTCTCCATACAAAGATTTGACTTGTTCAAGCCATGGTATTTTCAATAACATCATATGGATGTGAAAGCTTGACAGGGAAAAAGATAGACAGGAGAAAGTTGATGCCTTTGAATTATGGTGCTGGCAGTGAATACTGTGTATACCATGGACTACCCGAAGAACAAACCAGTCAGTACTAGAGGAGATCAAACCTAAGCTTTCTTTAAAAGCTCAGATGACAAGACTTTGACATTCATACTTTGGACACATCATACGAAGAGAGAGATCATTAGAGAAAGACATCATGCTTGGCAATTTAGAAGGTCAACACAAGAGAGGAAGGCCAGCAATGAGATGGATCGATACAATAACAGCAGCTACAAATAGCAGTCTGTCAACAATGAGCCGCCTGACTGAAAACCGAACACAATTTAGGACAACTCTCCAGAGGGTCGCCATGAGTCGACACCGACTCGACAGACTTAACAACAACAACAAAGGCATTCAACGGCATTAACAGTGTAAGAGCTGTTGAATAACCTCATTTAAGGCATTTACACGGTTTACTGGTCTGTATACTGTGTAAATGCCTTTCAAAAATCTGACCCCTTGTGGATTAACATTCAAAATTCTTCACTGCACACCATTTTGTATTGAAGCAGAGCAATATATATAAACAAATTGTACTACAGCAAAGAAAGCTATTTCCTCCAAGCAACACTTGGCAGCATCACTAACTCACAGAAAACAGAGTAATATTTGCTTGAGGAAAAAAGGAACCTGGGTGTACTCCACTATTCACCTTTCTCCATTGGGAAACTTAGGCCATTCAGCCCTACTTTCTGCTTTCTAATTTTTAACAAGTTCCTGATCCACAACAGTACACTGCCTCCTATCCCATGACTTTTTAATTTCGCCAAGAGTCTCTCATGAGGGACCTTGTCAACTGCTTTCTGAAAATCCAGTACATTGTATCAACCGGCTCACCTTTGTCTACCTGTTTATTCACACCTTCAAAAAATATAACAGATTAGTAAGATAAGACCTTCCTTGGCTAAATAATTTCATGTCCAAATATATCTGTTGTAAATAAGATATGCTCCCAATACATGTGTTGTAAATAAGTTATGCTACCTAGCATCTCCTGCATGTCACCCCTTTCCACGTTTCTAAAAGAGTTCTCTATAATGTTCTGCTGAAGTTGTAATGTAAACCGCTTTGATTCCATGAAAGGTGGTATAGAAAACTTTTTAAATAAAATAAATAAATAAATCCATGTTGGCTTTCTTCCATTAAATCATTAGAATCTGCATGTTCAGTAATTTTGTTCTTTATAATGGTTTCTACCATTTTGCCCGGTATTGACTTCAAACTCACCAGTCTGTAGTTTCCTGGATCACCCTTGGAATTCTTTTTAAAAATTTGTGTTCCTTTTTAAAAATTGGCGTTACATTGGCTAGTCATAAATCTTCAGGTGATTTTAATGGTAGTTCACAGATTACTAATAGTAGGTCTGCAATCTCATACTTCAATTCTTTCAACACCCTTGGATGTATATCTTCCAGTCTAGGTGATTTGCTACTCTTCAGTTTATCAAATAGTTGTAACACATCTTCCCGGTGTATCGATATTTCTTTTAATTCTTCTGTGGCATCACCTTTAAATACCATTTCAGGCATGGGTAACTTCCCTACTCTTCAGTAAAGACCGAAGCAAAGAATTTGTTCATTCTCTCCACTATGGACTTACCCCCTCTTAGTATCCCTTTTATCCCTCTATCATCTAATAGTCAAATTGACTCTCTCACTGTTTGTTTTGTACTTGAAAATGTTTTTATTTATTTACTTTATTTTTATTTATTTATTTACAGTTCTTATATACCACGTTTTTTGGTATCAGTGTGGTTTACAAATAACAGAAATTTGCATCAGAACAGGATATTTTGCTTACATTGAAACAGGGTATGCAACTTGGAATGTAACGGGGTAACTATATACAAACTACAGTAGAAGTTGTGGAAACTATTTACAGCTTATATTCAGCAAGTTGTTAATCGCAATGGAGAAAGACCTTGTGATCTATGATCATTGAGGGTGTCAAGGGCTATGTTGTTGGAGCATCAGAGGCTGAGTGTGTGGGTTGCGGATCGGGGAAGAGTGATTGTGTTGGATTAGGGTGGCCAAAGTGGAGGCAGAATAAGTAGTGTTTAAGGGCTTTCCTGAACTGAGAGATGTCATTGAGTGTTCAGATGTGAGGTGGGAGATCGTTCCAGCACCTAGGAGCATAGAATGTAAAAGCTCTATTCCTTGTTGTTTGTGTGCATTTGGTGGACTCAGTTGGTATAGTCTGCATATTAGCGGAAATTGTCCTTCTCAGCCTGTTTGTAGGAGTGATGGTTAGGAGTGCGGAGAGGGATGGGGGGGATATCCGGTTAATTGCTTTAAATGCTAGTAGTAGTACCTTGTAAGTGATCCTGCATTGCAACGACAGCCAGTGAAGGTCCATGAGTATAGACGTGATGTGATCTCTTCTAGATATATCGCAGAGGATGCGAGCTGCTGTATTCATCACCATCTGAAGTGGATTGAGGGTGTTCTTAGGGAGGCCGTGTAGGATGATGTTGGCATAATCAAAATGTGGCGTTACAAGCATTTGGAATATTGTTCTGAAGTCATTTGTGGCTAGTAGAGGTCTTAGGTGTCTTAGTGTCCATATCTTATTCTAGATGGATTTCGTAGTATTCTTTATGTGTTCTTTGAAGTTGAACTGTTGGTCTATTGTGACACCCGGGTATCGTATCTCCGATTTACATGGAAGTTCTGCATCTCGCACCTTCAGTGAGGTGGGGGGAGAGAAATTCTTGTTCTTGGTTATGAATAGGACTTCGGTTTTCTTAAAGTTTATGCGTAGATTCTGGGATGAGAGCCAATCAGTGATTGTGTTGAAACATTCTACTAGTGAGGAGAGGTCAGGTTGCATGATTTTGATTGGGATGAATATTAATACATCATCTGCGTAGATCAGACGGGATATATTAAATGATCTGATGATATCACAAATCGGTTGCATATATATGTTGAAAAGTAGAGCAGATAGGGAGGATCCTTGGGGTACTCCCTGTTGCTGATGGAAAGGTTCAGATGTTGAGGATCCTATACATACATGTTACCAACGCTTTGCTAGATAGGATTTGCACCATTCCCAGGCCAGACCCTGAATTCCCTTTTCCTGAAGACGGTAGAGGAGTTGCTCGTGATTAACAGAGTCAAATGCTGCCGCAATATCAAGGAAAATGAGTATAAACACATTTTCAATTTTGTCAATTCCTCTGGATATGGTGTTGGTCAGCAAAGTGAGAAGTGTCTCTACACCGTGGGATTCTCGGAACCCATGTTGGCAAGGATCCAAAGGGGCTGATATGTCTATGTGTTGCTGAAGTTGTATTTGAACCACCTTCTCAATGAGTTTAGCTAGAAGGGGTATGCTTGAGATCGGGCGATAAGAGTCTGTTTTTGTCGGGTCAAGTTTGTTATTTTTCAGGAGGGGGTGTATGGAAGTTTGCTTGAGGATTGCTGGGAATGTTCCTGCTGCAAAGGAGAGCTTCATGATGTATGCTAGAGTGGGGCTGAGGACAGTAACTGAATTCAAAAAAGCATGGGACAAACACAGAGGATCTCTAAAGGTAAAAAGGGGACTGTTGTAGTTGTTATGGAAGGACAGACTAGATAGGCCATGCGGTCTTTTTCTGTCGTTATGTTTCTATGTTTCTATTTTTCTATGCCCGCATCGTTCTGATCCAGTGAGCGGGACAAGGGTCATTTGGGGCTGTAGTGGTATTAATAGAGGCAATAAGGTCAGCAATGTATTTCTCTGCTGGGGGAATAAAGTTAGATAGCGGTGGCTGTACATTAGGAAAGTAGTTGGGTGTGGGACTCGGCACCAAATTTGTTTTAATGATTTTAGATTGCAGGTACTCAGCATAGGGCTGAGGTTGTATTGATACTGTCTGATTGGATGACGGTGTCTTGGTTAAGGATTTAGCAATGCTAAAGAGGTCTTGTGGTTTATTTAATGAACGGAGGAGGAGTTCCGTGTGGTGTTCTCTCATTTTTTCAGCTATTTTCTCACGGTGTTGTTTTAATGTGTTTTCGTAGGTCATTCGGTCTACTGCAGAATGAGATCGGCGCCATTTTCTTTCTTGTTTTCTTAGGAGTTGAAGGGATAATCGTAGATCTGTTGAGCACCAAGGGGCTGGTTTTCTATTTCTTGGTGATTTGATGGATGCTAGTAGTTTGCTTGAGGAAGGCAGCTGCGAGAAGGACTTTAGGGTGGAATTCCATTTGATAATCATATCATCAAGGTTTTGAGCTGGTTAATGGAGTACTGGCAGAGCTCTGTTGATGAAGTCATCCCTGTCCAGGGCTTTGAATCGTGATGTCAGTCCTGAGGAGGCTGTATTTGTTTGGCTGGTTGGAGCTTGGTTTTGTTGATGTGGGATTTGGAAGGATATTAGGTTGTGGTCAGACCATGGGACAGGAGTAGAAGACAGGTTAATATTGTTGTTTGATTCTGATTGGGGAGCAAATATGAGATCAAGAGCATTTCCCTTGAGGTGTGTAGGAGAGTTCACTATCTGTGAATAGCCAAGGTCAGTCATGGAATCAAGGAACGTGTTAGCGTAGGTGGGTTGTAGTGATGCAAGGTTAAAATCACCGATCAGCCAATTATGTTTATGTGGGCATCCAGGGTTGTAGGCAAGCTCTATTATGTTAGAGAGATCTTCTGGGGGTGAAGAAGGGGCTCTGTAGAGGAGATTTATAAAGATGTGCTTATTGGCCACGGAGACTGTATCCATGTGCATGAGACTCCTAGAGGATAATAGTTGGAATTGGAGATTAGGTGATAGAATGAAGACTCCGCCTCCTTTTCGGTTAGTTCTTTTGCAGGTATGTATTGAGTAATCGGGGGGGATGAGTTGATTTATGAGGACAGAATCTGTGTCTGACAGCCAAGATTCTGTGACCATAACCATAACCATTTTTATTATGCATTTTTGCTTCCATGGCAAGCTTTTTTTCAAATTCTCTCTTTGCCTGCTTTATCAATGCCTTGCATCTAACTTGCCAATACTCATGTTGTTTCCATTTTCATCATTTGGCTCCTTTTTACATTTCTTGAAAGATACATTTTTGGCTACAACTGCTTCTCTAACCTCCCCTTGAAACCATGCTGATAGTTTTTTGACCTTCCTTCCACTTTTCTTAAAGCATGGAATACATCTGGTCTGTGCTTCCAAGATTTTTAAACAACCATGCCTGATGCAAATCTTTAACCTTTACAGCTGCCCCTTTTATTTCTTTCTTAAATGTTTTCCTTTAGAAAGTTAAAAGGTATTACTGAGTATTTTCTTGCTGTCCATTCTCCATTTAATAAATCAAATGCCGTCATGCTATGATCATTATTGCCAAGTGGCCCCAACACTCTTATCTCTTGTACCAGATCCTGTGTTTCACTAAGAACTAGGTTCAAAATAACTTCCCCTCTTCTCGGTTCATGACCAGCTGCTCCAAGAAGCAGTCATTTATTTCATCTATCTCCCTAGCATGTCCTGCCATGACACTGTCCCAGTTGATACTGGGGTAATTGAAATCACCTATTATTATTACTGTGCTGTAACTTTTGTTAGCTCCCTGATTTCTTTGAACATTTCATCATCCATTTGTTCATTCTGGCCAGGCAGTCAGTAGTACACCCCCACTGCCATCACCTAACCCTTTTTACATGGAATTTATATCCATAGATTCTACAGCGTATTTTGTTTCCTGAAAATCTGTAATCCTGTGTGACTCAATGCCCTTTCTAACACAGAGTGAAACCCCTCCACCAATTTGATCTACTCTATCATTGTGATTCAGTTTGTACCCAGGTATCTCAGTGTCCCATTGGTTGTTCTACTTTCACCAGGTCTCTGAGATACCAATCACATCTAACCTCTCATTTAGTGCTATATATTTTAACTCTCCCATCTTATTTTTTAAACTTCTAACATTTGCATATAGGCATTTTAGAGGCTGTATTTTATTCATATTAATCTGGCTATCAGTAGACAGGGGTAATATGGGATCTTTCAGCTCTGTCTGCTCTGTACTTAAGAGCATCAGAGTTACTTTTATCTTTATTGGAACCTCTTTGTCAGGATGCCCTAACTTCCCTCTTTTGCTAGTATCCTTCAAAGATACATCCTTCCGAACCATGCGCTCCTCGACGACTGTAGGCTTTCACCTATTAATTATCTACTGTAGTTTAAAAGCTGCTCTATCTCCTTTTATAAAGATTAATATCAGCAACCAGGTTCCATCCCTTCAGAAAACCCACTCCTTTGCCCAGTTCCTAACAAATCCAAAACCCTCTTCCTTGCACCATCGCGTCATCCACGCATTGAAACTATGGAGTTCTGCCTGCCTTTGAGGCCCTGCGCATGTAAGGGGAAGCATTTCTAAGAATGCTACCTTGGAAGGTCTGGATTTCAACTTCCTACCTAAAATCCTAAATTTTCCCTCCAGAACCTCCCTCCCACACTTTCCTATGTCATTGGTACCAACATGTACCAAGACAGCAGACTCCTCCACTTGGACATTTATTGTTGAGATTATTACAAATGAAACTAGCAAAGTGCTTACATTGCTTGCCAAACAATATCCTCAAATGTGTACTGCCATTTATCAGAATCACTTAGCTTTAGATTATTTGCTTGCTGCTGAAGGTGGCGTTTGTGGAAAGTTTAATTTGACCAATTGTTGCTTACAAATAGATGATCATAGCCGTGTTATTACTGAAATTACTGACCATATGAAAAAGATTGCTCATGTTCCTGTGCAAACTTGGGATGGGTTTAATCTGGGTGGTTGGTTTGGTTCTTTTTTCTCTGCTTTGGGTGGGTTACGGGACATTTTAATTTCCATGCTACCGTTTATAGCCTGTGCTGTTATTATGTGTTGTGCATTTCCTCTCCTGATTGCATTTGTATGTACATTGATTAAGTCTTTTGCTCAAACCCTGTATATTGTATCTAGGGATCAGTATGAGTTGCTGCCTCTTGAATGATGCCTCTCTGTCACAACTGGTTGCCGTCCATGGCCCATAGTATGGGGTTCCCTACCTTTGCCCGTACACAAGAGAAAAGAAAAAGAAAAATTGGAGAATGTTGGGATATTCTGGCTTAGGAATAGGTTTTGCCTTATGTGCTGTTTGTGACTATAATCCTGCCGCCTGTGGCTTGCACGAGCACCCTGTATGAATGGCACAAGAAGACAGAGCATTTGGGCTATCCAGGAACAAGAAGGTGTCTGTGGCCTAGTACAGTCTGGAAGAAACCTTACTCTGCATAGGAATATGCGGTGTTAGGCCCAGAAAGCAAAATACAGGCCAGGCCAGAAAATAATTAACAGAAAAATAATTAAAAGAAAATTCTCCAGCCCTGAAGAATGAATGCAATCAGTGCCGGGAAATAGAAGACCATAAGTGGGTCCCAAGGAATGCAGGAGAGATGCGCTCCACAGCACAGATAAGGAAGATCTTGGAATACAGCTGCAGACCCTAAGACATAATCATGAGGAAGGGGGTCCTACCTGGAGAGCTTTTGCAAACTTCTGCAAGCGGTACTCTAATTTTAACAAGCAGTGCTAGCAGATTTTTGCAGAAGGTTCAAAAATTGTGCAGACGGCTTTACAACTTTTTGTAGGAAGTATAGCAGATTTGTGCACACGGAACAAGACTCAGTGCAGGAGTTGCTACAGAGAAGGATATATAAGAGAGCAAGCTACAGAGCTCGCGGCAGCGGTCTTCTCTTTCCCCGATGGGAGGGAGAATGTTGCTCGCCCTCAGATCTCTAAGACAGACTTTTTTCCTGTGCTTATGGAATTTGCTTGTTTAAATAAAGAGGTTTTTTTGCTGACAAGAAACTGTGATCTGAGTTATTTTTTTTTTGTTTTTTCCCCTGGTGTACGGGTCCCATGTGCTCCAGGCAATCTTGGTAACTATTAGGGATGCTTTTGTAGGTAAGAACCCGCCTACACTCCCCAGCGCTATCTAAAACCTAGGTGGCGCATGAGGTCCACTACCTTCGCTCCAGGCAGGCATGTTACCAGGCGATCCTCATGTCCACCAGCCATCCAACTATCTACATGCCTAATGAATGAATCACCAATTATAGTGGCTGTCCTAATCCTTCCCCTCATGGGCACATGGCCCTGGAGAAACCTCCTCAGTGCAAGAGGGTTTTAAATCACGTGGAGGACAGGTCCTGGCTACAGGATCACTTCCTGCCACATCAGAGTGATACTTTCCTGTCACGTGACCTCTCTCTTCCATGGAAGCAGGGAGGCTGCCAGGTTACAGTGCTATGTCCCTGTAGGTCTCATCTATATAACTCTCTGTTTTCCTTATGTCCTCCAAGTCTGCTACTCTAGCCTCCAGTAATCGGACTTGTTCCCTGAGAGCAAAGAAATCTTTGCACCTAGTACTCACATAAGACCCCTCACCAACTGGGAAAAATCATACATGTGACACTCAATGCAAAAGACTGTATAGCCCCCATCTCACAGCTGGACTGTTGTCTACATCTTAGTTTTAAGGTTTTGTTTAGCTATTTAAGTTGTTTACTTACTTAAGTTTGCTGGGGATACTTGTACAAATACAACTATACCTAATGCATTTAATGGACTTTGTTTACCTCAAGATTAATCAATTTTAGGTCCTTAATTAATCTATTCCTGATGAAGATAACCAGCTGAACCTGAAAGTGAATTTAACCACCTCATTCCCTTTAATAGGTTTGAGAGCCTATAAAGCTAAGCTTGTGCCTGGGGTGGGTGGGAGTGAAAGAAGACTTAATAAAAGCTGGCTTGCTAAACAGTGCCCTGACCTGTGCTTCTAAGGTACTGTCTTAACAATTTTCTGGGTGATTGACACAGCCCTTGGGTTTGATAGAGAGGTCCTTTCAAATTGCCCTTTGATCTGTCATTTGTCTTAACACCTATATGACAACTTCACAGATCGTTTGCCTCCTAACTACTAAAAGACTATTTATTCTATTTTACTTTGTATGCTAAGCTATACTCTGATTTGATTTAAATAGAAATCTATCTAGAAACAAATTTCTTTCTTTCAAGTCAGAGATTATTTACTACTACTACTACTATTAATAATTAAATAACACCACCAGGCATATGCAGTGCTGCACCTGCACCTTATCAGAGCTTACAATCTAATCAAGCATACAAGACAACAGAAAAGAATACGGGTAGAATAGGGAGGGAAGGAGACACAAGGGACAGAAAGGATCAGGATCCAAAAGCAGCCTCAAAGAGGTGAGCCTTTAGCATAGATTTGAAAAGGGGCAGACATTAATTCTGATGTACAGACTCAGGAAGTTTGTTCCAGGCTTAAGAAACAACAAGGTAAAAGGATCAAAATCTGGAGTTGGCAGTGGAAGAGCAAAGCAACCAGTAGAAGAGCAGAGTTCACGAGGAGAGGTGAAGGGAGAGAGGACAAAGGAGACGTAGAGAGGAGCAGAAGAGTAGTGGATCCATGGAATAGTCTCCCAGTGGAGGTGGTAGAGATGAGGACAGTAACTGAATTCAAAAAAGCATGGGACCAACACAGAGGATCTCTAAAGGTAAAAAGTGGACTGTTGTAGTTGTTGATATGGAAGGACAGACTAGATAGGCCATGTGGTCTTTTTCTGTCATCATGTTTCTATGTTTCTAATAATGAATGCATATTGTCATAACGTGGAAGCTATGGAAGAAATAGCTTTAGAAAAAAACCCTGTTTTACATGGAACTGAGAAGATGCAGAGTTCGCAGTTCCAGTGCAGTACAGCCAGAGGGTGTATGAACAATTCCTCAGAGCCAGAAGCAACGTGCTCTGACACTAATTGCATTAGTAGCATGCAGTTTCACCTGAGGTCAAGCCCAAAATGTTCAAACCAAAAATCCCTTTATAAAGGAAACCAGATGGTAGAAGAGGAAAGCAGCAATTGGAGAGAGAGCAGCAGGAGGAGAGAGAGCAGCAGTAAGAATGGAAGCAGCGGTAAGAGCCAGGAGAGCAGCCTAACCAGGAACATAGCCGGAAGCACAGCAAGTAACACTGCAAGAGGCTCAGCAAGAGGCTCAGGACGGAGCACAGCCTGGAGCAGCAGTTTGGATAGCTGTGGGAAAAGGAACCTGGAACAGGACAGCTTCCACGTGCAGCCAACTCAAGGAGACAGAATCCAAAGGAGTTTCACTCAAAGGGATAGAGTCCAGAGAGGCCAAACATATTGGGACGGAGTCCATAGCAAAGCAAACAGAAGAAGCAGTTTGCCTCACAAAAGCAACTCTCCTAGCCCAAGTTTATTTATTTTATTTATTTAGCTGTATTTATATTCCGCTTTTCACCGGGTCAAAGCGGTCAATTGGGGGATACATTTAACACGAGGAGATATGACACACATATGTTAATACTTACAGGGAACATGGGCAATGGAGGGTTAAGTGGCTTGCCCAAGACCACAAGGAGTGCCTATAGGACTAGAAATCCCAGTCCCTCTGGCCTGAGATTGCTGTCCCCAGGTGGGACTTGAACCCCTGGCCCTCTGGCCTAAAATACCTTGTCCTAACCACTAGACCACTCCTCCCTCGTAAGTAAGTTTATTGTATCAAACCAGCAAGGAACAAGGAAGGGAAGTTCCTACCACAAAGATAACTTTGCTAAGAACCACAGAGGGTGGAAATCCATACCGGGTTTGCCTGATAGCCCTGAAAGCAGAGCACTGCATAGAACAGCTTGTCTGCCTGAGAAAGCACGTTACAAGGAGAGCTCTGGGTGTGGCAGCTTAGAGAAGCCAAGGTATGCAAAATCCTTAATTCTAAGAGAAAGTTTCACTGATGAAAACCCTGTTCAAAGAGTTAAACTTTATAAGGGGAGAAGAAGTAAAACTGACCTTTTAAAAGCATTTCCCCAAAGCTTAGTAAGAGAGTTTTATGGGAAGCAAAAGAATCCCTGTGAGGAGTTAACAGGGAGTGGAAATTATCATTCATCTGAGGAGGGCAGTGACCCTGAGTCAATGGACTTTGAATATGAAAACAGTATTTCCATTCCTCAGGAGGAGCCGATGGAATGTAATCTTTGTTCAGCAGCTAGCATGAATTCCCTGCAGGATTTCTAGAGAGAGAAGAACTCTGCTGATGGTGAAATTTGTAACCATTTCTCTGCTGATATATTAATTTGTTTTGATTTAAAAGAAGCCTTAGCCCAGACTTACACTTAACTGTGAAACCTACAACAGTTGATTGTTTGAAATGTTGGTGGAACCTTTTTGTTAAAGAGAAGGACTGTATTTACTTTCTTTGTGTCTTACTGGACCTTAGCGTTGACCGGGGAAATAAAGCCTTGTTACTCTACACTTCGGCTTGAATCGTTCTTCATAAGGAGTTCTGTACTACAAGGACCAGAATCCTCTAGGCCCTTTAGGTCAATCACTCCTTAAAAATTAATTAAATGCGCCAGATGCCCTTACTCCAACCAATCAATACAGGCACATGGTAACAATTTATAGGTGAGAGGGAGATGCTTGATTTGGATACGGGAATGGAAGGGAAGCCAACCGCTTTGATTTAGAAGGATAAAGCGGTATAAAAATCCTTTTAAATAAATAAATAAAAATAAATTAAGTGATTTAAGAGGAGTTATATAAGTATATCAAGGCTGGCGAAAGAATAGCCATGCTTGAAGGGAAGAGAGGTGGCTCAGAGGGAGACCAAAAAGAAGGAGGTTGCAGTAGTCGAGATGGGAAGTAACTAGAGTGGATACGTGTTTTAGTAGTATGTTTGGAAAGGAAGCGGTGAATTTTGTTAATGTTAAAGTGAAAGAAGCAACAGGTTTTAGCTATCTGATGGATATTTAAGGAGAAGGAAAGGGAGGAACCAAAGATGACTCCAAGGTTACGGGCAGAGGAAACAGGAATTAGAAGAATGTTATCTACAGAGATAGAAACATAGAAATATGATGACAGAAAAAGACCACATGGCGTATCTAGTCTGTCCTTCCATATCAACAACTACAACAGTCCCCTTTATACCTTTAAAGATCCTCTGTGTTTCTCCCATGCTTTTTTGAATTCAGTTACTGTCCTCATCTCTACCACTTCCACTGGGAGACTATTCCACGGATCCGCTACTCTTTCCATAAAGAAATATTTCCGCATATCACTCCTGAATCTATCTCCCTTCACCCTCATCCCATGTCCCCTCGTAGCAGAACTTGCTTTCAATTGAAAGAGGTTCTCTCCCTGAACATTTATGCCATGGAGGTATTTAAACATCTCAATCATATCACCTCTATCCCGCCTTTCCTCTAAGGTGTACATATTAATATCCTTAAGTCTGTCCTCATATGCTTTATAATGAAGACCACTAATCATTTTAGTAGCCACCCTCTGCACCGACTCCATCCTGTTCACATCCTTTTGAAGGTGCGGTCTCTAGAATTGCACACTATACTCCAAATGAGGTCGCACCAAAGACTTATACAAAGTCATTATCACCTCCCTTTTTCTGCTAGCCATTCCTTTCCGTATGCATCCAAGCATCCTTCTAGCTTTTTCCGTTGCTTTTTCTACCTGTTTAGCTACTTTAAGATCATCAGACACAACCACGCCTAGGTCCCGCTCTTCTTTAGTGGACAAAAGTACTTCACCCCCTATACTATATTGCTCCCTTGGATTGCTGCAGCCCAAATGCATGACCTTAAATTTTTTAACATTAAATTCCAGCTGCCAAATTCTAGACCATTCTTCAAGCTTAGCTAGGTCCGCCTCATGTTATCTACACCTTCCTGGGTGTCTACTCTATTGCAGATTTTGGTATCATTCGCAAAGAGGCAAACCTTACCCGACAGCCCTTCCGCTATATCACTAACAAAGATGTTAAAAAGAATGCCTGGGGCACACCACTGGTAACATCCTTCCCCTCAGAGTGAGCTCCATTTACCTGTACTCTTTGTCGCCTTCCACCCAACCAATTTTTAACCCAAGCAGTAACTTTAGGGTCCATCCCTAGGGTGCTCAGTTTGTTTATAAGTCGCCTGTGAGGAACAGTGTCAAAGGCTTTACTGAAATCTAAATACACTACATCTAGGGATCTCCCTCGGTCCAACTCCCTGGTCACTCAGTCAAAGAAATCAATCAGATTTGTCTGACAAGACCTGCCTCTGGTGAATCCATGCTGCCTCAGATCCTATAATCCCCTGGACTCCAGAAACCTCACTATTTTCTCTTTCAGCAGCGTTTCCAATAATTTACTCACCACCGAAGTTATACTAACCGGCCTGTAGTTTTCAACCACATGCTTACTTCCGCTTTTGTGTAAAGGCACCACATGAGCCTCTCTCCAGTCCTTTGGCACCAGTCCCGACTCCAATGAGGCATTGAAAAGGTCAGTCAGTGGAGCTGCTAGAACATCCCCAAGTTCCCTCAGTATTCTAGGGTGTATCCCATCCGGTCCCATTGCTTTGTCTACTTTAAGTTGAGCTAGTTTCTCATGTACACAGTCTTCTGAAAATTGTTCAAGATGTTCCTCGCTTCTGTTCCTGTTTGTGGGTGTTTTTTGAGGTCCTGCTCCTGGTTCTTTATCTGTGAACACAGAGAAGAAATATTTGTTAAGCAATTCCGCTTTATCCTTATCAGCTTCTACATATTCCTCCCCTGCACCCTTGAGTCTGACAATACCACTTTTGCCCTTCCTCTTCTCACTAACATATCTGAAAAAAGTCTTATCCCCCCCATTCTATTGTATTGGCTATTTCCTCCTCCTTTTGAATCTTTGCCTTCCTGACTACTTTGCTAGCTTCTCTAAGTTTTTCCAAATATAGATGTCTTTCTTCCTCTCTCTGTGATCTCATGTATTTCATGAAGGCCTCCCTCTTTTTCTTCACTATTTCAGCTACTTCTTTCGAAAGCCATAGCGGTCTCCTTTTCCTTTTACCTTTATTTACCATTTTAACAAAAACGTTGGTTGCCCTTAAAATATTCCCTTTCAGTTTTGCCCACTGTTTTTCTACATCCCCCAGCTGTTCCCATCCCACTAACAACTTCCTGAGGTATTAGCCCATCTTGGCAAAGTTCATCTTCCTAAAGTGAAAGATCCTCACCTTTGAATGGATTCTAACAGCCCTTGTCCTAATACTGAACCACACCATCTGGTGATCACTGGATGAAAAATGATCTCCCACTACAACATCAGAAACACTTTCACCATTGGTAAGCACCAAATCCAGTACGGCCCTTCACGTGTGGGGTCTGTTACCAATTGCCTGAATAGTTCTCCCTGTAGAGAATCTAGGCTCTCCTTACTTCTAGATGATACTGCAGCAGGAATGTGCCAATCAACATCTGGCATATTGAAATTTCCTATCAGTAGCACTTCTCCTTTCCTAGCAATGCTGCGTATGTCTTCAATTAACTCTCTGTCCACCTCTTCCTCTTGTGAGGGAGATCTGTATATCACACCAGTGCAAATAGATTTCTCTTTCCCTCTTTCTAGTTTAACCCGCAATGCCTCCTCTCTCCCTTTTAAATCTGTAATTCCAAAGCTTTAATAATAGTTTTTACATATAGTGCCACTCCTCCTCCCCTTCTTCCTACCCTGTCCTTTCTGAATAAAGTATAGCCAGGTATAGTTATATCCCAATCATGGTTTTCTGTGAACCATGTTTCGGTAACTGCCACTAAATCTAAGTCAGCCACTCCCACCAAAGCTTCAACATCTGGGATCTTATTTCCCATGCTACGGGCATTTTACACACTGCTTTCCATATGTTACCCCTGTTGCCCATTTCCATAAAGGTATTTAATGTATCACCTACCTGGGGACTTTCACCTACCTGGGGGCTTTCTTCACCCATCCTCAACTAATCTAGTTTAAAGCCCTCTTCAGTAGATTAGCCAGTCTACTACCGAAGACGCGTTGACCTTTCTTGGACAGATGGATGCCATTTATTCATTCAACATTTCTTATATACCGCGCTATTTGTCATCAGTGCGTTTACATTGTAACAATAAAACACATTGGCCAGATAATTTGGCCTTCGTTTACAGATAACAGGGAATTAACATGGAGGTAAACCAGGGGAACTATATACAATCTTTGAAACTACCATCTCTGCTCTGCAACCCTTGGAACAGCATCCCATGGTCTAGGAAACCAATACGCTCTCGATGACACCATCCACGCAGCCATACATTCATCTCTAGGATGCGAGTCTCTCTGCCTTGGCCTTTACCCTCAAAAATGGAGGATTGAAGAGAACACCACCTGTGCACCTAACTTCTTCACCCTCTGTCCCAGGGCCATGAAGTCACTTTTGATACGTTCTGAGGGATACCTGGCAGTATCATTTGTTCCAACATGGATTAGCAACATTGAGTAATAGTCAGTAGGCTTGATGAGTCTCAGCAAACTCTCTGTGACATCTTGGATTTTGGCTCCAGGCAGACAGCATACCTCTCTGAACATCAAGTCTGGTCGGCAGATGGACACCTCAATACCCCTCAGAAGAGAGTCTCCAACCACCACTACCCTTCGCTTCCTTGTGGTCACTGATTCTGCAACTTTGGGGTACTTGAGCTCTGGTTATTCCCTTTCCAGGGACGCTTTCAACTCCTCCACTTCCAGGGCTGCATAATGGTTCTTCAATTCAAGGGCTGGAGAAGTTGGATTGGGGATTTTGCAGGCCCTGGTGACTTGTGTCCAACCATCGACATTCTGTTGACACCCATCTTCTCCTCTGTTGGAGAGCTTGGTTGCTGCAAGAAGCGTCTCATCTATGTACTTCTCACTGTCTTGAATGCTCCTTAGCCTTGCCACCTCCTCTCTGAGTTCCTCCACTTGTTTCCTCAGAGCTTCAGCATGCAGGCACCCTGCACAAGGAACCGGTCCTTCAACTGGCATTAGGAACTCTGTCTGGACAGAGGCAGAAGCTGTAATGGTGGCAACAGCTTTAGCGATACGATTTTTCCCAGCCATTGTTCTGTTCGTGGAGCTTAGGTATCTGTTAAAGCAAAGGAGATAGATCTACCAAGTACCAGCCGGTTTCCCAGCTGTCCTTTCAGAGAAAAAGCAGTTAAATCTCTTTAATTATATTCAAAATGTGCTGGTCCAAGTCTCTGTGCTTTGTTAAATGGGGAGGTGCCCTATAAAGCAAGACTGCTCACTAGGGGTGGGTGGGAGTTGGAGAGGGTAGGGAGGGAACTAACACCTGATTAGGTGTCAGCAGTTCCCAAAAGCTGAGAAGATTACTAGAGTTCAACAACCTACTCTGCTCAAGGAAATTTCTACTAAAGCACCAAAAAGAAAGTAACTTTGCTTTAAAAATATACAAAAACCCTTTTAAGAGCTCCCAGTCAGAGAGCTAGCAATTTAATAAAAATAAACCCTCAAATCCTTACCATTGTTTGACCCGAAGAGCCCCTGTTAGGAATGCCTCAACAGGGCAGGGCTCTGGAGCCTTTTATGCAGGCCTCAGCTGCTCTCAGGTAATCAGGCCCACTAACTCCTGATTAGGTATCAGCAGTTCCCAAAGCTCAGAAGGTTACTAGAGTTCAACAACCTACTCTGCTCAAGGAAATTTCTACTAAAGCACCAAAAAGAAAGTAACTTTACTTTAAAAATATACAAAAACCCTTTTAAGAGCTCCCAGTCAGAGAGCTAGCAATTTAATAAAAATAAACCCTCAAATCCTTACCATTGTTTGACCCAAAGAGCCCCTGTTAGGAATGCCTCAACAGGGCAGGGCTCTGGAGCCTTTTATGCAGGCCTCAGCTGTTCTCAGGTAATCAGGTAATCAGATAGAGAAAGAAGGAAGGGGAAGGAAGGTTTAGGTGAAAAATAAGCAGTTTGGTTTTGACCATGTTGAATTTCAAACAGCAGTGAGACATCCAGGTGATGATGTTAGACAGGCAGACAGGGATGCGGACCTGGAATGTCGAAGAGATATCAGGTGTAGAAAGATAGATCTGAGAATCATGGGCATAAAATTGATACTGAAATCCATAGGAGGAGATGACAACACCAAGGGACTGAATATAGAGAAAGAAAAGGAGAGGGCCTAGAACAGAGCCTTGGGGTATACCAAATGAGAGTGGGATAGCAGTAGAAGAGGAACCACCAGAAGAAACACTGAAAGAGTGATGGTAGAGATAAGAAGAGAACCAGGACAGTACAGAGTCCCTAAAATCAAGTGAGGACAATGTGTCAAGAAGAAAGCGGTAGTCAACAGTGTCAAAAGCAACAGAAGGTCAAGAAGGATGAAGATAAAGAGCCTTGGATTTGGACAGGAACAAGTCACTGGAGACTTCAGCAAGTGCCGTCTCAGTAGAATGTAGGGGACAAAAGCCAGATTGAAGAGGATCCAGCAGTGCTTGAGAGGAGAAAAATTCTAGACAACCGTGTTGGACAGCACGCTCGAAAGCCTGGAAATGAAGGGAAGAAGTGAGATGGGTCAATAATTATAAGGACAACTAGGGTCAAGAGAAGGGTTCTTAGGGATAGGTGTGACCTACAGTATGCTTGAAGGCTGCAGGGATAGTAGCAGTGGAGAGTGAGAGGTTGAGAATATATAAGATGGAAGGGATGAGAGAAAAGGAATTGGAGTTAAGGAGAGGGGTGGGGATAGGATCAGAAGAGCAAGCAATAGGTTTTACTTTCTATGCTAAGCTATACTCTGATTTGATTTAAATAAAAAGCTCTCTGGTGGTACTAAGACATGACTGACTCAACAAAAACACTAAATTCTAAAATACACAGATTTATCAGCTTTAACTCAAAGAATTCCCTTTTCCCCAAGATTTAGAGTATTTCCCAGAAGGTAAATACTTACAAGTACAGATCTTTTTCCAGCTGCAGCTTTCCCTTTCGGTAGTAATTTCATATTGAGAGTACCAATTATAATTCGAGACTAGTGAATGTTCCTTTGTTCTTATTAGTTCTATTGTCTTAACAGAAGTGGATTTTGCTATTGTTGATAAGCTATTCTAGGCATCTACCATCCTTTCAGTAAAACACATACTGTATTCCTGATACTTTCCTTGAACTTCCCTCCTTCATTAAAAATGAATCTTTCCATACCATACCAAATCCACCTAAATAATTAAATGTTATATAGTGCCATCTTTTTATTCTATGCGCCAGTCAGTACATTTGGAGTGTTTTAAGCTTTCCTTTGTAAGGATTGTGTTGAAGGACTTGTGTGATTTTAATACCCTTCTCAGACCTGCTTCCACCCCCTCCCCAATGTCATTTTAATGTACCACTCAAGGAGTGGAGGAGTAGCCTAATGGTTAGAGCAGTGGGCTAGGCTAGAATCCGGGAAGCTGGGCAAGTCATTTACCTCTCCTTTATCTCAGGAACAAACTTAGATTGTAAGCCCTCTGTCGACAGGAAAATACCTATTGTACTTGCCTTGAACTTCCAAGAAAAGGCATGAGTTAAATTCAGTTCCTTAGTTACTCAACAAGAAACTTGTCAGTGCCCTTTGGAACAGCAATATTACCTCTTTTACTCTGCTGATATTATACCTCTTGCGATTTACTCACTTAGGCATAACCATATAACCCCCTCTCCCTCTCTTCTCCTAGGGCTATGTTTAGGGGTTTTGGTGGAAAAGTTCAGCATCATTTAAGTAGCCCTTCTCTGAACTGTCTGGAGAAGAAAGATTCAATGAATAATTAACTTCTATGAACCTGAGACAAATAGCTTGTTTCCTAGGGAAGATCTGAAGAAAGGTCTTCTCAATAGAAATTACTAAAAATGAACTTTTGTTCAGAAATATCTTCATTTGCTTTTGAAGTGTTTCCAACTAAACCTACATTCTAGGTTGCTTAATATCCTCAGTCCACTTATGACTCTCTTAGTGAAAAGATGTTTTTTCACTGATGTTGAAAGAAATGCTTGTAGTCAACATAAGGCTCTGCATAATGTAAATGAGGAACCATCATTTTCATTCTGCTTTGAGAAGAAAAGGGGTCGAGTTAAGGTCTTTGATGTGGATCCTTGACCTGATGACCATAAAGAACTATTTGTTCAAGGGCATAGATGCACATTATACAGCCTAGGGCCCCAGCAATCAACCCACTTAGCAGGTGTCTGTGATGTGTGAATGATCAGCACATTTTAACATAATAGTCTACAGTCCCAGATACCTACCAGCAATTTCTTTACATTTTAAAAAGTTGATGAGACCCTTACACAGAAAAGCAATCAAGCAGTAGGATTTTACTTCCAAGCAAGGGCTATTCAACAGCCTTATATAGGTGCAGCAAAATAAGCATAAGCCACTGTGACCAATTCCCTGTAAATTAAAATTATGGGTCAGTCACTGTGTTCCTCACTTCAGGGCACAAGAAAATATTGCTGCTAGTTCAAATTATTTATGACCCAATGCATTGAAAAAGGCATTTTGTCAATGTTGTTAATTTTGTTAAATACTGGGTCATGACATTCTCCTTTATTTGACATTATTTCAATTGTCGCATGATGTACATCATGGCACCTCACATCAAATTGTCAAATATATGATTAAAATTCATTTGTTAGGAAGGACACATGATGTGGTGAGCAGGAGAGGTAGTGCTTTCTGCCTGCTCTGGGGCTCCCCGCCCATCCACTTTCATCCTTTGCCAAAACACCTGCTGTAGCTGGCTTCAAAGGACTTTAAACATTAGGAGCCTCTTTTACTAAAGCCTGTTAGCTGGTTAATAGGTGTTTTAACGCGCGGCTACAGGCAGTCGGGAACACTAATGAGTGATAGTGTCTGTCTTTGCATGCTAAAACGCACATTAATTGGCAATTGTAGGATGGAGCAGGGAATGGGCGGAGCGTGGGCGTAGAGAGCGCACTACCACTAGATCCAGGGCAAGTGACACATACTCAGCAGCAATGCAGCTCTTAACATAGGTTCACCTAATGACTCCTCTATAGGAGTCGATAAGTGAACTCAACATAGTGTTGCCCTTTGCACGTTAGCTGCAGAGGACATACTGAGCATGCCCTGGCAGCTAACATGCGGCCTCTTATAAAATTAGGTCAAGCAGGCACACACTTATAGAATAGGTATGATAATGGAGGAAATTTGGGCAGAGCATAGGCAGAGTCACAATTTACACATGAATTTTAGGAACTATGCATGTACGCGTGTAATTATGTGCCAACATTTACACCTGCTCCTGAGAAAATAAAAATGTCAGCACCCACAATCTGAGCACTATTTTTGCAGGATTTGTGCTAGTATTCTATAAAGACACATAGACACCTACAGTCTATAGGCCTGATTTTCAATTAGGCAGGCTATGCACCACGGCAGCTCATAGCCTGCCCGCCGATCACCTTAACCCAGCAGCAGCGGAAGTGAAAATCCGGATTTGTCTGGATGCACCAGCAGCCATCGAAAATTGCTGTTACCCATTTAGCCCTTTCCTCTGCCCCCACTCCACCCTAGAATGCCCCTAACACACCCCGATGCTATGTGGATAGCATCTGGGCATGATAGGGACTTATCCAGGATTTTCAAAGGGCACTACCCATGTAGGTGCCCTTCGAAAATCCTGGATAAGGCCTTTACACAGGTAACTAGGGAAGTTACCCATGTAAAGGCCTTTTACAATCGGGCCCTATGTCTATAAAATAGGCACCTTGTTGTTGTTGTTAAGTGCTGTTGAGTCAGTGTCAACTCATGGACACATCACATGATCCACTCACCAAACAAGAACAAAAGACCAATCCCCCTCCCCTGTACATAAGCATGTATAATAGCGCATGATGTAAATAGCTCAACAAGCATCTAATATACACCACCACAAACACACTTCCTATATCACTGCATGAACACACTTGAACCACTCTTATGATTGTTTGCTGTGGAGACCGCCTTGATTGAAGGAGAAGGCGGTATAGAAATACTATTAAATAAATAAATAAAATAAATAAACTCATAGTGACCCCCTCTGGATAGTTGTCCTAAATTATCAGACCTCTCACTCTAATCATCAAGAGACTACAAGCAATTGGACTAGCAGAAACCCCTCTGAGATGGTTCATATCCTCTCTCTCAAACTGACATCTTCATGTAAAATCAGGCTCCTCAAAATCAACATCATTCACCCAAGAACAAGGAGTTCCCCAAGGCTCAGCCCTCTAAAGCACTGATATTCAACATATTCATTCAACCCATCTGCACTGTCATAGAAGCATTCAATGTCCATTACCACATATACGCTGATGACATCAGTACGCTCAACCCTGTAATCACCAGCATAACAAACTGCTTCACCACAATCAGTTCATGGCTTACCACTCACAATGTGACCATAAACCTCAAAAAAACTGAAGCTTTATATATCACCAAAGACAAAAGATTCACTCCACCAGACACCATAACATGAAATGGAATTCAAATTCATGTAAAGCAAGAAGTGTGATATCTGGGTATTAACCTCAATCAGCGCTTATCCTTCTCAGTGCACATCAAAAATATCAACAAATGTATCTACTATAAGACCGTACAATCCCTCAAGCCTCTCCTAACACACCAAAACTTCCACACAGTCCTCTAATCTCTCATCTTCCCACATCTGGACTACTGCAGTCTCATCATCCAAGGCCTACTGAACCCACCCTCTCCAACTTGCCCTCAACATAGCAGCTGCACACAGAACTGATCACATTCTCTCTTACTCAGACAACTGCAATAGCCCATCACTGAAAGCACCAAACTGAAATCCATAGGAACATAAGAACATAAGATATGCCATACAGGGTAAGACCAAGGTCCATCAAGCCCAGTATCCTGTTTCCAACAGTGGCCAATCTAGGTCATACGTACCTAGCAGTATCCCCAAAAGTCACAGGTTCCACGATGCTTGCATTGGGTCAAGCAGTGATATCCTGGGCCCCTTTTAATAATGGTTTATGGATCTTTCCTCCAGGAACTTGTCCAAACCTTTTTTTAAACCCAGCTACACTAACAGCTTTTACTACATCCTCCTGTAACAAATTCCAGAGTTTGATTACATGTTGAGTGAAAAATATTTTCTTTTATTAGTCTCAGATAGGTTACCCTGTAGCTTCATTGCATGTCCCTTAGTCTTTCTATATTCTGATAACATAAACAATCGATCTACGTTTACCCATTCCACTTCATTCATTAATTTATAGACCTCTATCATATCTCCCCTCAGCTGTCTCTTTTCCAGCTGTCTCTTTGCCCTAAACTTTTTAGCCTGTCTTCATAGGGGTATCCTTCCATCCCATTTACCATTTTGGTGGCTCTTCTCTGTACCTTTTCTAATAACGCTATATCCTTTTTAATATATGGTGCGGTGGCACCATGGAAGGATAAAGAGGCATTATAATATCCTTTGTTTTATTTTCCATTCCTTTACTTATTATACCTAGCATTCTATTTGTTCTCTTGGCCACCACTGCACACTGGGCGGAGGGTTTTAACATGTTATCCACGATGATGCCTAAATCTTTTTCCTGGGTGGTGATTCCTAATGTGGAACCTTGCATCGTGTAACCATAGTTTTTTGTTTTTCTTTCCTAGGTGCATAACTTTGCACTGGTCTATATTAAATTTAATCTGCCATTTGGATGCCCAGTCTTCCAATTTATCAAGATCCACTTGCAATTTTCCACAATACTCATGGGTTTTAACAACTTTAAATAGTCTTGTGTCATCTTCAGATTTGATAACCTCACTCGTTATTTCCATTTCCAGGTCATTTATGAATATGTTAAAAAGCAGCGGACCCAGCACAGATCCCTGGGGTACTTCACTATTCACCTTTCTCCATTGGGAAAATTGACCATTTAGCCCTACCCTCTGATTTCTATCTTTTAACCAGTTCCTGATCCACAATAGAACACTGCCTCCTATCCCATGACTTTTTATTTTTGCCAAAAGTCTCTGATGAGGGACCTTGTCAAAGACTTTCTGAAAGTCCAGATACACTATATCAACTGACTCACCTTTGTCTACCTGTTTATTCACACCTTCAAAAAAACATAACAGATGAGTGAGACAAGACCTTCCTTGGCTAAAGCCATGTTGACTGTCTCCCATTAAGCCATCAAGTATTCTGTCACTCTGATATCATTCTTGAAAGTATACTGTATCTAATGTCACATCAACCTTTGATCTCTAATACATTCTTATATTTCTTCTAAGCAACGTTCAGGTCTCAGACTTATTAGGCGTTGTACATATCAAAACTTTGTGTATATGTTCTGAAAACGCCCCAATTTGCATCAGTGACCTTTGTTGTATATAACAGTTGCTTAGAATCAATTATTGTTAAGAGATAGACTTATTCAAAACTGTGCTTAGCTTTCAATGTCCTTCTCAACTTATTCAGAGCTGTGCTTAGCTTTCAATATCATTTCCCAACGCCACCTTCTGCGCTGTATCTGCGTTTCACCGCACGCCGGTTTCCTCAGGGGATTACGTGAAAAGCACTGTAATTCAGATAATGATCATGCTCACAATATATCCATAAATCGACTAAATTCACAAATAATACATATTTCATGTAAAAGAGAGGACCACCTACCCTGCTCTCGATCGTGTCTCTTCCGAACTCTAAATTATCTCATAATTCTCATACTCCTACCGATTTTCTTCTCCTCCAGTTGGTCTCTGAGCCTACCGGCTTACAAAAATGCCGTGCATGCGCACAACATTTATACACTTCTTGGATCCCTCCTCTCCCATGTCACTTTCTAGTGGGGATTTCTTCACTTACACGCTTCCCATTCTATTCGGGCATTTAAGCCCCCAGGGGCCACTGATTGTAGCACATAAATCCATCGCTGTTCGTGCCATAACAGGGTCTGTTCCCTGGATCTTCCCTTCTGACCAATCATTATCTGAGCAATGCAAAAACAGCGAAGCTCATCAAACGCGTGATTATACCTGAGACAGTGATCCACTATAGGCGCTTCATGTCGTCGGCATTTCAATCTGCTTTTATGTTCATTCATACGTATTTTAAATTCTCTTATGGTTTTTCCTACATATATAAGGCCACAAGGACATTGGATACAATATATCACATGTGTTGATGTGCAGGAAGTTTGATTACATAAACAATGAACTACTCCATGATATTGAAACTCATTTACTTCCATAGTGATATTGCATATCGCACACTCACCACATTTCTTGTGTCCTAATTGAACTGTTTCTACTGTCGTCCGTAGAGGCTTCAGAATTGCAGGGCTCAATAATTCTTTAATGTGGTGAGTGGAGTAGTTCATCGTTTACGTAATCAAACTTCCTGCACATCAACACATGTGATATATTGTATCCAATGTCCTTGTGGCCTTATATATGTAGGAAAAACCATAATAGAATTTAAGCACAGCTCTAAATAAGTTGAGAAGGACATTGAAAGCTAAGCACAGTTTTGAATAATTCTATCTCTTAACAATAATTGATTCTAAGCAACTGTTATATACAACAAAGGTCATTGATGCAAATTGGGGCGTTTTCAGAACATATACACAAAGTTTTGATATGTACAACGCCTAATAAGTCTGAGACCTGAACGTTGCTTAGAAGAAATATAAGAATGTGTTAGAGATCAAAGGTTGATGTGACATTAGATACAGTATACTTTCAAGAATGATATCAGAGTGACAGAATACTTGATTTGATAAATTACTGCTCTGAATAAGTAACCATCTTTGCATTTGTAAGTCCCATTAAGCCATGACTATCTACATGTTCAATAATTTTGTTCTTTATGATGGTTTCTACCATTTTTCCTGGTACTGACATCTGTAGTTTCCCGGATGTGGTGTTGTGTTGAGGTGTTGTGTTGGGATCACAAAGTCCCTCTTGTTTTTCAGAGGGTGGGAAGTGCTCCTGCTCTTGTTTTTGTGGAACTGGGAGCTGCAGCATGGGTGCTGTTGAGCCTCTCTTGTTTGGCATATTTAGCAGCATGTTTCCTAAGCTCTGGGCTGGTAACATAAGAACATCAGAAATGCCATACTGAACCATACTGAGTTAGACCAACGTTCATCAAGCCTAGTACCCTATTTCCAACAGTGGCCAATCCAGGTCACAAGTACCTGACAGGTTCCCAAAAAGGCACACAGGTTCCACAATGCTTGTCCTAGAGGAAGCAGTGGATTTCTTGAGTCCTCTTTAATATTAGTTTATGGATCTTTCTTCCAGGAACTTGTCCAAACACTTTTTAAACCTAGCTATACCAACAGCTTTTACTACTTCCTCTGGTAACGAATTCCAGAGTTTTATTATGCAGGGCCGTAAGCTAACTGCAGAGAGGCAGTTATATTCCCCTGCAGTTACCTCATTTCAATGTGCAAAACAGCTGTGCTACTTGCTCTGAGCCATTATGTTAGTTTCTGCCAACAATGCAGATGATTTCATGTGGAGTTCTTTGTCTCGCCTCACCCTGGAGTGAAGTATAATTTTGGGAAATAAATCCCGTAAACCTAAGAGTAATGGGTAAAAGCATTTATTGTCTTCATACGTCTGTTTTTAGTTTGTGTTAAGTTATTCCCTACCTGGTAAAGATCTATCTCTGTCTTGCATATATGACTCTGTATGTTTGGAAGCCACCCAGGTTTTTAGATGGGTAGCATATACATTTTAAAATAAAGTATACTAAATTTACGCAAATGATGCTGCAATGAGTCTCTGCGCATGGCCCTACATCACCCTCAGGCTGTTCCTGGGGGGAAGTAGACAGGGGGGAGGGGCACTGGGAGATGGAGGAAAGCAGAAACCTCAGATTGAGACCAGAATGATCAGAGAATAAAATGGTCAGACAATAAAGGCAGAAGAGGATTTTATTTTCAATTTAGTGATTGGACTTGGTGCTATCTTTTATACAATATATGGAAATGCATCTCTTTTTATTTCTCTGGTGTTGCATTGTATGCAGAATTTGAATTCTTAAAGTTGCAGTTTAATTTTTATCTACATGTGTTTATTTTTAGGTTATGCTCACTTATTCTATACTTGGTGAGGGTCTGGGTTCTGAGTGTGTGACCAAGGCCAGGTGTTCTGTTAACATGCAGTTCATATGTAGATATCTGTACTATAGTAATATGAATTGTTCAGCTTTTCAAAAAGGTGTTTGGATGTTCCAGGGCCCACTGCAGTATTTACAGTATGCTTTTTGGGGGTACATTCCTTATATGAGTTTTGTAAGTTGGTGCTGTTATAGTATGGTAGATTTGCTCTGTAGATCCTCAGTGACTTTGTTATAGGGTTATGTATTAGTTCACAATATGCCTGGTGCTGGAGAATGTTTGTTGTTGTTAGTGAGATGATCAGAATCAGATTTTATTTTTAAAGATATTGAGTTCAGTTGGTGAATGTCCTAGTTCTGCTCCGCACCCGTTGTTGAGGGAGGGTGTTCTATGGATGCAAAATATATGGTCAAAAAGAAAAAGCAAGAACTATAACACAGTTTATAGCAACAAAGTAACAATAAGTTATAATTTGGTTTATAAACTGTGCTATGGTTCTCGCTCTTTCTTTTAGTTTCTCGGTGTGCAAACATCTTGCATTTCCTCCACATTATGTAATAGGCTTTTTGGTTTGGTTTAGTCCCTGACTGGAGTTTTGAGAAAGGGGGAAGGAGCGCCATCTCATCCTCACCTCAGGCAACAGATTGCCTTAAACCGCCCCTGGTTGCTGGTACATATACTATAATAGTTGTGTTGATGAGCATTCCTTGTAAACAAATAGAAATTAAGCATTCACTGATTGCATTGAATTTCATTACAGTTCTTGAAAGTTTCTTCTTAATTATAAATGCAACACCATTTCTTCTTGTCTTTCATTTCTGGTATAGTATACCATGTGATCATCAGATTCAAAGTACTCTATGCCAGTACATTTTAGTTTGCTGACACCCAACAACTCAAGTTATAGAAGTTCCAACTCATTCTTGACCATTTCGAACTTCCCTTGGTTCATGCTTAGTATGTTCCAAGACCCACTATGTAAAACATCTTTGCAGCATCTGACTCTCATTCCATGCGCAGCTACATCCTAAGAACATAAGAATGTAAGAAATGCCATACTGGGTCAGACCAAGGTCCATCAAGCCCAGTATCTTGTATCCAACAGTGGCCAATCCAGGTCATAAGAATCTAGCAGGTTACCAAAAAGGTACATAGGTTCCTTTATGCTTGTTCCGGGGTACGCAGTGGATTTCCCAGGTTCTCTTTAACAATAATTTATGGGACTTCCAGTTTGGCAAATGAGCTGATCGGACGGGCACTGATCAGCTCCGGGTAATCTACCCCTCAAAACCGCAATATTCTCCCACTATTGGTGGAATCTCCTACCATTAACTAATAGATGTGCTAAACTCCTCAGCGGGATTGTAGTGGTGTTTCGGCGGCGAGGCAAGCGGCTCAATGGCAATGAAAACAACGAGAAAGGAGAAGCCCCGAGTCCCAGAGGCCAAAATGGCGGAGAGCGCGCCTTGTAGCCCTGGCTCTGGTGGTACTCAAGGGCTGGTGGCAGAGGTCTCTGCGGCGGTGGTACAAGCCCTTGCCACCCGATTTCAATATCTGTCGGAGCAACTGCACACTGTCGGCCAGCGTGTCACCGACTTTACAGGACGAGTGGAGCAGGTGGAGACACGTGTGTCTGATCTGGAAGACACTCAGAACTCGCTACAAACCAGAGTGGAAACGCTCGAAAAGTTGGTTAAACAATATGGAGAAAAGCTGGATGATCTGGAGAACCGGGGGCGGCGTAAAAATCTGAGATTTGTTGGGATCCCAGAGAATGTGGTGGATGGCGCCCTATACGACTTTCTGCTGGCCTGGATCGCTAAACTGATGGGCGACAAGGAAACTACCACCATAAAGTTGGAGCGAGTGCACAGATTAGGCCCGAAGAAGGAACAAGCACAAAGACCGCATGCAGTCATAGCACGTTTCTTAGACTACCGGCAGAAAGAAGAGGTGCTTAGGATTGCTCGGAGCCGTACCTGGCAGAGCTCTGCTGCGGAGAGAATACTGGTCTTTCAGGACTATTCGGTATTAGTCAGCCAGAAGCGGCGGGCCTTCTCCACTGTGTGCACGCAGCTCAGGCAAAAGGGGATACGTTTCTCCCTCTTATACCCAGCTGGCCTGCGAGTGGACTTCCAAGGTTGGCCTAGATTCCTGCCTTCACCCGAAGCGGCTACTTCTTTTTTGGACACTCTCAATAACTCTGCAGGTTCCAGCCCTTGACACTGCTAATGAAAGTCTGGCCGACCTATTGGTATTGAAGGGGGAATCCTAGCGGTTGGGGGATGGTTTTGAAAGACTGGGGATGCCTCATGCACCTATATGTTATTGTGTATCCCCTGCCGTTCCCCCCCCCCCCATCATATTCTCCGATTCTTTATTCTCTGTTGGTTCTGAATTTATATGGGAGACTGTTTTTGTGGGGTTGGGGAACTGGGTAGGTGTTAGGGGGGTTTGAATTTGAGTGCTATGTTTGCTATACTTACTAGTTATAAGGTACTGTAATAGTGTTACTCTGTGACCTTTAAATAGCAACACTGTTTCGGTTGCATTTTCACTTTGTTCCTAGGCTGTAGAATGGTTACAGTTTCTTGGGGAGTGTGGGGGAGAGGGGGAGGGGGGTGATTGGGTTGGATTAGGTGTCAGCCACGTGGATCTGGGAGCAGGGCATTTAAGTGTGGGTGGGGGAGAGGGGTTGGATAGGCTCCAGCGGGCGGGTTGGTCCCTGACCCAACGCCCCACAGTGGTAGTTCAGGCACGTGGCTGGTTGTGCTCTGGGGAATAGGAACCGTAGGATTTAATATTTAATATTTAATATTTTACAACCTCTTGCTAACATAATTTCAAACATGGCGGTGGTATCCACGGAGGGGGTAATTCTATAGTGCGGGTTGGGAGGGACGGAGATGCCTGTAAGGGATAGAGGGCGGTCTGTTCAGGCCGCTGCTTATTGTTGGATAAGAGCTGTGTAGATCGGTTACCCTTCCCCATTCATGGGAATCACCCCTGAGGTGGGGCGGTCGAATGGGATGAGGCTGAGAACCTGGGAATTTGAATTCTGACTGCAGATAAGAGGGTTGGTTAGTCGTGGATTGGGGCCTTAATAAGCTACATCTGTTGAGATTGGGGGAGATCACTGTGGGGCCCGGTGGGTTAGGCAGTTGGAAGGGGCAAGATGGAAGGAGGAGGGATACTTTGGGGTACTTGGAAACTGGGGGGGGCTTTCTAGGTCGGGTTGGGGAGTTGAATGGGTGAGTGGGTACTTGTCGTTTACACATTATAGAGGAGACTATGAAGACTAGTATGGGGGTAGCCCCGATTGTCAAGGAAGGCTGTCCGACCATCCGGACGGACTAGCAGAGGAGGGAAGGGGAAGGGGGGTGGGGGTGGGGAGGGGGAGGATAGGGGAGGAGGGAATAGTTGTTATTTTGGGATTTTACAATTGGCAGCAGAGTCCTAGACGGAGGAATGATCCAGGAGGACCCCAGGCTGGGGGGGTCTTTCCTATGCGAATGAGAATGTATCATTGTTGGAACCTTGACACTGCCCTGTCGCTCTGAAAGTCATCTCCTGGAATGTTTGTGGATTGGGGAACCCTATTAAGAGATATAAAATATTGCAAGCTCTGGCCAGACATCAGTGTGATATTGCAATGCTCCAAGAAACACACCAGACAGCGGAGGAACATGGTAAACTTTGTAGGAACTGGGTGGGGCAGGTGTGGGGATCTCCAGCTAAAGGGATTAAAGGGGGCGTAGCCATCTTGGTTCACAAGCGTATTCGTTTTGTGGCAGAAACGATTAGGTCGGATGAAGCTGGGAGGTCCCTTCTGATCTCAGGACTATTAGAGGGGAGGCCGGTGATTTTGGGAAACTTATATGGTCCTACCGTGTTTGACTTTGGCTTTTATAATGGTTTGGCTTCGGTTATTGAGCAGCTACCGGATTGCCCCCTGATTCTTGGGGGGGATTTCAATGGGGTACTTGATGTAGACCTGATACATCTAGAGGAGGGGAGGTGAGGGAGAGGGTACTACCATCTCGGATGCTGCAACGTTTTTGCAAGAGACTGGGCTTGATTGATCCCTGGCGACTGTTGCACCCCTTAGAAAAGGACTATACCCATCAATCTAGGGCACATGGCACTAGCACGCGTATTGATTATCTTTTACTGTCGGCTGCTCTGTTTGCCTCTGCGGGAGATGCCCAGATTGGCCCTTTGGAAATTTCGGACCATGCTCCGATCTGGGTAGAATTGCAGTGGGGCGAAGTAGCCCCGCGAGAACGACTTTGGCGGTTTCCTTTGGGACTTTACCATGATTCACTTTATTCAATTTATTCACCAGAGGTGGCAGGAGTTTATCAGCAATCATCAGGCTCATATGGCTGACCCCGAATTGGTGTGGGAGATGGTAAAGGTGGTTCTTAGGGGGGATATCATCGGATTTGTGGCTAGGAAGCGTAGACTGCTGGCTGAGCGCATTATTACGCTCGAGCGACGGGTGACTAAGCTCCGGCGCAGTTGTGCTCATGCGCCATCGCCTGCGCTTAAGAAACAGCTATGGGAAGCCCAGGTGGACCTTAATGAGTTATTGCACCAACGGGCCAAGAAATCGGTTCTTTATTATAGATATCGGTTGCATTGCTATGGCGACAAGCCTGGGAAGCTGCTAGCACGCTGCTTGCGGGGCCGGCGAGGCTCATCCCTGGTGGCGGCGCTTAGGGATGATAAGGGTAGTGTGCATAAAAAGAGTGAGGACATAGCAAGGGTTTTTCGTAGCTTTTTCCAATCTCTGTATAGAGCAGAGACGGGACCTGCAGAGACAATGTCTGCCTACCTAAACGGATTGGAATTGCCACGGCTCACGGAGGAACAGAGGGTGGCGTTGGATCAGCCTATCACCTCACAGGAGATACAGTCAGCTATCTCGGTGGCCAGTTGCTATAAAGCGCCGGGGCCAGACGGGTTCGGTGCAGAGCTTTACAAACTCCTTAGTGAATATGTGAGCCCACTGTTGCGGGTGGTCTTTAGTGAGAGGGCGGAGCATGGGGCCTTCCGCTGGGGGCAGAACCATGCACACATTACATTGATTCCAAAACCGGGTAAGGACTCGATGTTGGCCGCCTCTTATCGCCCTATCTCCCTTCTCAATTTTGATTTAAAATTGCTTGCGAAGGTCCTCGCTGTCCGGCTGGCTGACGTGTTGGGACACTTAGTTCATGAAGCACAAGTAGGTTTTGTCAAAGGACGCTACGCGGTTCGGAATCTCAGAAAAATTCTGGCATCCTTGGAGTGGGTACATACCCGACAGCAGGCTTCGCTTCTTATCAGTTTTGACGCGGAAAAGGCCTTGGATAGGGTTAACTGGCACTATCTTTGGAGCCTTTTGCCATGCTATGGTCTGGGTACTGCCTTTTGTCAACTAGTGCAGAGCCTGTATGTCTCACCGACGGCAAGTATTTTGTGTAATGGGGTACTTTCCGAAGGTTTTGAGTTAGAGAGGGGCACACGACAGGGTTGTCCTCTCTCCCCCTTGTTGTTTGTTCTCTCGTTGGACCCCCTGATTCGGGCCATTGAGGGTTCGGGGGAGATACGGGGAGTGCGGATGGGCCAGCAGGAGTTTACCATCTCAGCTTTTGCAGACGATTTGTTGGTTCACCTGACTCACCCGGTTGATTCCTTACAGTCTTTACTGGGGGAATTCACGCGATTTGGGGCCTTTGCAGGCCTTCGCATTATCAAAGACAAGTCGGAGGCATTGGATGTTTTGGGGCTTCTTCGGGATACATGGAGGGGGGGGGGTTCCTCTTAGATGGGCGGAGGAAGACTTCCTATATTTGGGTATTGTGTTGCCCAGATGGCCCCAGGTGCTGTATGGTTGTAACTTGGAGCGTTTTTTAAAGCGTCTGGCCACACAATTAAAAGCATGGGAATCTTTACCACTGTAGCTCTCCGGGAGAATAGCGGCTGTACAACTGGTTATTTTACCACGGCTTTTGTATTGGTTACAGACCCTACCTGTTTGGTTATTGGGTCGAGATCTGCGACGTCTAGAGGCCTCTCTTAAAACGTTCTTATGGAAAGGGAAAAGAGCGCGTATACCTTGGGCCCGGATGGTAAGGAAGTGGCGTGACGGGGGTATGGGGTTGCCAGATTTGAAGATGTATGCCCTAGCCTGTCAGGCTTGACATTTGGGGGATTGGTTGGGAAGTACAGAAGTATATACACCTAGGGCATTAGAGGAGTGCCTAGTAGCCCCATACACTTTGCTGGGGGTCCTGCACGAGCCGAAATGTAAGTTACCGGGTGGTATTCTGCGGAGTGCGCTGGTAAACTCTGTCAAGCGAACCTGGCAACAGCTCAATAAGTATTGGAATGAATCGTGGAAGGTACCTAGTTGGCTGCCCTTGCAAGGGAATGTTAATTTCCCCCCAGGGTCTGAGACGGGGACGTTTCGAGACTGGGGGCTGCGAGATATACGGAATGTTGGGCACTTGGTGGATTCAGTAGGAAAATGTAAATCTTTCCGGACACTGAGTCGGGAGTATGACCTGCCTACCAGACACTGTTTTGCATATATGCAAGCCTCTCATTATATATCTTCTTTGCCACAAGGAGCGCTGAAAATTGAACGCTCCGCTCAAGTATTAGAATTTTTCAGCTTAGGGGAAGACTGTCCACCATCGATTTCTATCTTGAAGCATCGTCTGGAAAGTTTCAGGACAACCCCCAACTATAGGGGAATCGAGATGGCTTGGGAAGCGGAATCAGGGAGGGAAGTTGCTTCGGGGATGGTTGAGACGGCTTTAAAACGGATAATTCGTGTGGCACAGGGGTCTCGCTGGCGGGAGGTTCAATTTAAATGCGTGACCAGAGCTCATTTTTCACCGCGGAGGGCATTTCGCAGTCAATTGCTGACAGATGGCAGCTGTCCGCGTTGTTCGGAATCCTTGGCCACTCTCCTGCATATGTGGTGGGGATGTCGGAGATTGCGTTCCTATTGGGCGAAGATTTGCGCCTTTTTGAGTGGGTTACTGAAGCAGCAACTGAGATGGACTGGCCTCTTTGTAGTGTTGGATCTGATGGGACCTCCCTGCCCCGCAAAGAGAGGGGAGAGGCTATTAATGCGGAAAGACTGTCTGGTGGGGAAGGGGCCGATTCTCCGCCTATGGAGAGACCACCAACCGCCTACCTTTGCTGAATGGCGAAATAACTTTCATCACCTGATGTTAACAGAGTGATGGCTGGCTAGGGGCAGTGTCAAGCGTTGGACAGTGTTTATGTCAATATGGAAGCCCTATATTCAACAGCTCAGGGTTCGCAGCCGTAATGAGATCCTCCAACTGGGGACCTGAAGTGATAGTATTACGCCCTAGGGGCGGTGGGAGTGAATAGTAGTTGCTGCTGATTGATATTTATGTGAATCTATAGCATTGTTCGAGGGGTGGGTGGGGGAGGGGGGAGGGGAAGGGCAGGAGGAAGGGCGTGGGTCGGGATAACATGATATAACCCACCTGTTGTATTTCTTTATGCTGACTCCCGGTGGGGATAAGAACACACCCCCCGGGATGATTATGTTCGATGTTTTTACTATTGTTTGTTGGTGGTAATTAAATAAAGTTTATAAAAAGAAAAACAATAATTTATGGTCCTTTCCTCCAGGAACTTGCCAAACCTTTTCTAAACCCAGCTACATTAACAGCTTTCACTACATCTTTTGGTAACAAATTCCAGAGTTTGATTACGCATTGAGTGAAAAAATGTTTTCTCTTATTACTCTTAAATGGGTTACATTATAGCTTCATTGCATGTCCCCTAGTCTTTGTACTTTTTGATGGAGTAAACAACTTATCTTCGTCTACCCATTCTACTCCATTAATTTATATATCTCTATCATATCTCCCCTCAGCTGTCTCTTTTTCAGCTGAAGAGCCCTAACCTTTTAAGCCTTTCCTCATAAGGGTATCCTTCCATCCCCTTCACCATTTTGGTGGCTCCTCTAAGTACTTTTTCTAATTCTGCTACATCCTTTTTAAGATATGGTGACCAGAACTGCACACAATTTTCAACGTGTGATAGTACCATGGAATAATACAGAGGCATCATAATATCCTTGGCTTTATTCTCCATTCCTCTTATGATTCCTAGTATTCTATTTGTTTTCTTTGCCGCTGCTGCACACTGGGCAGAGGGTTTCCATGTATTATCCATGATGACACCTAAATCTTTTTCCTGGGTGGTGATTCCTAATGTGGAATCGTGCATCGTATAACCTTAGTTTGAGGTGTTGTTTCCTAGGTGACATAAGAACATAAGATATGCCATACTGGGTCAGACCAAGGTCCATCAAGCCTCAAGCCCAGTATCCTGTTTCCAACAGTGGCCAATCTAGGTCATACATACCTAGCAGATTCCCCAAAAGACACAGGTTCCACAATGCTTGTACTGAGTCAAGCATTGATATCCTGGGTCCCTTCTTAATAATGGTTTATGGGCCTTTCCTCCAGGAACTTGTCCAAACCTGTTTTAAACCCAGCTACACTAACAGCCTTCACTACATCCTCCGGTAACAAATTCAAGAGTTTGATTACACGTTGAGTGAAAAAATATTTTCTTTAATTAGTCTTAAATAGTTTACCCTGTAGCTTCATTGCATGTCCCCTAGTCTTCCTATATTCTGATAACATAAACAATCAATCTACGTTTACCTGTTCCACTCCATTCATTAATTTATAGACTTCTATCATATCTCCCCTCAGCCGTCTCTTTTCCAGGTTAAAGAGCCCTAACCTTTTTAGCCTTTCTTCATAGGAGTATCCTTCCATCCCCTTTACCATTTTGGTGGCTCTTCTCTGAACCTTTTTTACAGGATCCGAGGCAGCATGGATTCACCAGAGGCAGGTCTTGTCAGACAAATCTGATTGATTTCTTTGACTGGGTGACCAGGGAGTTGGACCGAGGGAGAGCTCTAGATGTGGTGTATTTAGATTTCAGTAAAGCCTTTGACACTGTTCCTCACAGGCGACTTATAAACAAACTGAGCACCCTAGGGATGGACCCTAAAGTTACTGCTTGGGTTAGAAATTGGTTGGGTGGGAGGCGACAAAGAGTACAAGTAGATGGAGCTCACTCTGAGGAGAAGGATGTTACCAGTGGTGTGCCCCAGGGATCTGTCCTTGGTCCGATTCTTTTTAACATCTTTGTTAGTGATATAGCGGAAGGGCTGTCGGGTAAGGTTTGCCTCTTTGCAGATGATACCAAAATCTGCAATAAAGTAGACACCCAGGAAGGTGTAAATAACATGAGGAGGGATCTAGCTAAGCTTGAAGAATGGTCTAGAATTTGGCAGCTGGGATTTAATGTTAAAAAATGTAAGGTCATGCATTTGGGCTGCAGCAATCCAAGGGAGCAATACAGCATAGGAGGTGAAGTACTTTTGTCCACTAAAGAAGAGCGGGACCTAGGCGTAGTTGTGTCCGATGATCTTAAAGTAGCTAAACAGGTAGAAAAGGCGACGGCAAAAGCTAGAAGGATGCTTGGGTGCATACGGAGAGGAATGGCTAGCAGAAAAAAGGAGGTGATAATGCCTCTGTATAAGTCTTTGGTGCGACCTCATTTTGAGTATGGTGTGCAATTCTGGAGACCGCACCTTCAAAAGGATGTGAACAGGATGGAGTCGGTACAGAGGGGTGCTACTAAGATGATTAGTGGTCTTCATTATAAAGCATATGAGGACAGACTTAAGGATCTTAATATGTACACCTTAGAGGAAAGGCGGGATAGAGGTGATATGATTGAGATGTTTAAATACCTCCGTGGCATAAATGTTCAGGGAGAGAGCCTCTTTCAATTGAAAGCAAGTTCTGCGACGAGGGGACATGGGATGAGGGTGAAGGGAGATAGATTCAGGAGTGATATGCGGAAATATTTCTTTACGGAAAGAGTAGTGGATCCGTGGAATAGTCTTCCAGTGGAGGTGGTAGAGATGAGGACAGTAACTGAATTCAAAAAAGCATGGGACCAACACAGAGGATCTCTAAAGGTAAAAAGTGGACTGTTGTAGTTCTTGTTATGGAAGGACAGACTAGATGGGCCTTGTGGTCTTTTTCTGTCATCATGTTTCTATGTTTCTATGTTTTAATAACGCTATATCCTTTTTAAGATACGATGACCAGAATTGCACACAATATAGAGGCATTATAATATCTTTTGTTTTATTTTCCATTCCTTTCCTTATGATACCTAGCATTCTATTTGCTCTCTTGGCCGCCGCTGCACACTGGGCTGATGGTTTTAACATGTTATCCACAATGACGCCTAAATCTTTTTCCTGGGTGGTGGTTCCTAATGTGGAACCTTAGTAAGATTAGTAAGACAAGATCTTCCTTGTCTAAAGCCATGTTGTCTGTCTCCCATTAGGCCATGACTATCTACATGCTGAGTAATTTTATTCTTTATGATGGTTTCTACCATTTTTCCCGGTACTGACGTCAGGCTCACCGGTCTGTAGTTTCCCGGATCACCCCTAGAACCCTTTTTAAAAATTGGTGTTACATTTGCGATCCTCCAATCTACACCTTCAAAAAAAAACCTAACAGATAAGTGAGATAAGACCTTCCTTGGCTAAAGCCATGTTGGCTGTCTCCCATTAAGTCATGACTATGTATATGTTCAATAATTGTGTTCTTTATTATGGTTTCTACCATTTTTCCTGGTACTGACGTCTGTAGTTTCCCGGATCACCCCTGGAACCCTTTTTAAAAATTGGTGTTACATTGGCGATCCTCTAATCTTCAGGTATTACAGATGATTTTAATGAAAATTCACAGATTACTAATAGCAGGTCTGAAATCTCATATTTCAGTTCTTTCAACACCCTTGGATGTATACCATCCGGCCCAGGTGATTTGCTACTCTTCAGTTTATCTAATAGTTGTAATACATCTTCCCGATGTATCAATATTTCCTTCAATTCTTCCGCACCTTTAAATACCACTTCAGTCATGGGTAACATCCCTACATCTTCCTTAGCAAAGAGCGAAGCAAAGAATTCATTCAGTCTCTCCACTATTGCCTTGTCGCCTCTTAGTGCCCCTTTAACCCCTCTATCATCTAACGGTGTATAACTTTGAGTTTGTCCACATTAAATTTTATCTGCCATTTGGACATCCAGTCTTCCATTTTATCAATTGAAAGAAAGCTCTGCAATGAGGCGACATAGGATGAAGGTGAAAGGGGACAGACTCAGGAGTTATATGCAGAAATATTTCTTTATGGAAAGAGTGGTAGAAGCATGGAACAGTTTCCCTGTGGAGGTAGTAGAGACCAGAATCTGAATTCAAGAAAGCATGCAACCAACACAGATCTCTAAAGAAATAAAAGAGGCTATAGTAGTTGATATAGAAAGGGCAGACTGGATATTCCATACTGTATGATCTTTTTCTGCTGTCATGTTTCTATGTTTCTAATTCTCAATTCAATTTAGCAGCTACAAAGCTGAAAAATAGGCAGACAAGAATGAGTAACAGGAAAGGAGATCAGATTGGTTATAAGATTTTTGCCTGTAAGTCTCTGGAGAGTAAAGCTGCAGTGAATGAGCGGAGGGACATGAAGCTGGATAGGAATGGAAGCAATAATAAGACAAATAAGGAAAGTGGGGGCTATGATTGAGGTGAGGGTGCTCCTCCTAGTGATCAACGTGAGAAAAAACTGAAAGCAAAAAAGGAAACAATACATAATCGAGTCTGGTTTGAGTTCAAAAAAATTCACTGGTTTACCAAAGATCCAACAGGTTTTATGCTGAATATTTTGGGAAAACCTGTTGAAACCTTCAGGCTACCTGCAAGCATCTAGCAATGTGCAGCAGCATCAAATGGATTCAGCAGAGGATTTTGACAATCCTCTGCAGCTTTTATCAAAACTTACCCATTTCTTTCAAAAAAGAATATGAGAAAACTACCTCCTTTCCAAAGATTCAACAAACTGTTGAGTGAAACTTTTTTTAAAGAAATTTGTACATCTGTTGCTCTAGTCACTGTACACACTCCCTCCCAGTAAGTAAACTAAATAGCATCCTGCTTTCTCAATTCCCTGCAATAAATTTCAAAAAATGTGCATAAGTTATAACTGAATTCTGATGAATCCTTCTCCTAACAGTGCATAAAACTGAGGAGTAACCTAGTGGTTAGAGCAAGAGACTGGGAACCAGGATTTAAATCCCATGTCCCCAACTTGCATCGCTTGTAGTTTTGGACAACTGTTGACTCTACTGCCTTTGGTTATCTTATAAAGTCTCTGGGACAGGGACTTAGTTCACCTGAATGCTAATAATGCTGTAAGATGCCCTGAAGATGCCTTGAAACCAAGATCCCAAGTGAAACAATGAATCCTAAACTTGAAACTTTTGAATTTTTTTGTCGGGTACCTTGTCACAGGAGAAGGAGATGGGTTTCTCTCTCCCACTGCAGTAAACCCATTTTAATTAAAGTGTAGTTGCACAAATACATGAATAATTAAATTGATTACTTAGCTCACAAAACACGCCAAAATCCTTCTTGAGAATGTACTGAAAGAAGTCCTGCATACACGACGTGATACGTTTCGGGTTGAAACACGAACCATGATTCAGGCATTGCAGGACAATGATCAAGTCACAAACTAGCATGGCCGTGTTTAATTAGATTCAAAAGTCTTAAAGTGAATGGCGTCTGACATCATAAGATGGAAAAGACCAATCAGATACCGAGTGTTAGGAACCTCCCACTGAGCAGGGAATCCCAATGAATTGGGCACCTTAGGTGAACCTTCAGCCTTACGTCCCACCCCCTGCAAGATTTTGATAATTAAACTCAACAAACATGATAATCTCAACACCACCCCTCCCAATAAAATCCTGTAAAAATGCATAACTGGGCATCATACTTCTTGTTCTTGTTAAGTGCCGTCGAGTGGGTGTCGACTCATGGTGACCCTCTGGATAGTTGTCCTAACATGTGTTCGGTCTCAGTCAGGCATCTCATTGTTGACAGAGTGGCACCCACAGCTGCTGTTATTGTATTGATCCATCTCATTGCTGGCCTTCCTCTTTTGCGTTGACCTTCTACCTTGCCAAGCATGATGTCTGTCTCTAATGTTCTCTCTCTTCGCATGATGTGCGTTAATTGACAGGAACATGATTTCCACATCTCCAACAATTGCCACAGTGGCGTTGCACTAAAGGTGCCATGGTTTTGTATGCTATTGGTGCGTTAGGTGCAAATTGCAGCACACTTTAGTAAAAGAGACCCTTAAATATTAAACTTTGATTTATCAAGAGGGCGCCCTCTCTCGCTGCAGGTAAAGGAATATGCTGCTGGCTCTTTGAGTTTGTGCGGCGGTCAGGATCTATTGCTTTGCTTTGGCTACTGTTGCTCTGTGCCACCCATCGGAAACTGCTGCTCTAGGCAATTGCCTAATCTTGCCTGATGGTTGCGTTAGAGTAGCGGAGTAGCAGGTTAGCCTTCTCCTTTAAAAGATGCAAAGGAAACTGAGGAGCGGCAGATTTAGCAACAGAAATGTCCTTCTTACAAAACTTTGGAAGAGTCCTCCAATCGAACGCACGAAACAGGTATCATCATCCATCAGCCTGCCTCATTGTACTTGCTCATCAGCACACAAAGCTGATCATTTTGGAAGCTTTACACACGTCCAGATATTTTCTACGATTTAATGTAATTACCAATTTTTTATTTTAGTCAACTATGGTCTTGAATTACTAATGCGTGCTACTGGTTTGCATGTTTTAACGTGGTTAATGTATGTTATAAGTAGCTATGTCCTATTGCATAAAATTGGACTTGCAGTAAAATAACTTCCGCTAATAATTTTAACGCAAGTTAATCAGTAGCACAGGTTCAGAACTCTAAGCCTATATAAGGAAAATAGTTTCACCTCAGTGACATAAGTAGCTTTCATGCACATACAAAGAAAACATTAGAGACTGAACAAATTGCACAGTGTGAGGCTGAAACGGGGAAGACTTAGAAATATGTCTTCATAGAAAGGGTGGTGTAGGCACTGAACATCTTGCCAGTAGAAATAACAGAGGCAAAAACAGTAAGAGAATTCAAGGAATCATGGCATGAGTATGGCAGATGCTTATTTGTAAAGAACAGAACAGAGAAAATCAATATCAAAGTGTGGTCTATGATACTTCCAAAGAAAGGGAAGTGAGCCTTACAGTCTTTGTTTCTATGAAAATCGCAACCTAGAAAGTACTTGTGAAGAGGCAGGCAATCAGGTTTAAATGTAGAAAGAAATACGTGAAACACAGAGAGGCATGTTTGGTAAAGTGGGCAAGCCACTTAATCCTCCATTGCCCATGTTCCCTGTAAGTATTAGCGTATGTGTCTCATATCCCCTCATGTTAAATGTATCCCCCAATTGTGTTGTGACCACTTTGATTTAAGGATAAGGTGGTATACAAAACTATCTAAATAAATAAATAAAGTGTGGTCATGTTTACAATGGGGTTTGGCACACCTAAGCATTTAGTGCAAGACCGCAGTAACTGATACCACACGATAAAACTGTCAACCCGGTAAAAATCCTACACTGACTGCATAGCGTGTGACAGGACAGGGACTAGGTGGGTTAAGGGCAGAGAGTAGGCATTGACTACACATTGGGGTTAGTGCGTATTTAATGTCTGCTAATTGACAATGTGTTTCATTACGTGCACCTGTGTTAAGAGCAGTGGAGGTTTTAGCATGGTGATATACTTCTCAATGTGGTAACTGAGGGCGACTTGTAGGGCACGTCCTCAACAGTTAGTGTAGGGCTGTTGCACATCACGCACTAATTTTTGCCTCTTAATATGTATTAACACATGAAGCCTTAGCGTCCTTTAGTAAACATGCCCCGTAACGAGTACAATTTTATAACCGGGTGCTTATGGAAAATGTTTAGGAAGTTCCTATTTTATATAGGCAATATATCCTCTTAAATAAAATCAAAGCACTCTTACTATATAACAATATTTCATATAAAACTTAAACCACTTTTAATCTTTACATTTTTGTTTGAAAGGCCTAGGACATGGAACAACTTCAAAGTTTCTAGTTGTTCAAATGTACTACAGTAACTTCAGGCCTTACAATGCTTTACATGCCTCAGTGGTGTTGGTCAGTTAATTTTATTTATTTATTTATTTATTTAACGTTCTTATATACCGCACTCTTTCTCATCAGCGCGGTTTACAGTAAACATAAAGTGCTCACAGATAGCAACAGGCTGTCGTGAGTTTACATGTAACAGGAGATCTAACAGGATTCAACTTAGGAAAACCTTGTACATCTTAATTATTCAACTATATACAATGGTAACTTTCTTGTTATACAAGAAGAGATAGATCAGATCAATTTTGGTTTATAATGGGGGCTTAGGAAAAGTTGAGGGGGTAGGTGATGGTAACTGGTATTGAGAGAAGTGTAAGAGGAACAGGTGGTGTTTTATAGCTTTTCTAAATTGCTTGAGGTCATTGATTGCTCTTATGGAGGGTGGAAGATTGTTCCAGCATCTAGGAGCGAAGTATGAGAATGCTGTTTCCGTGGTTGCATTTGAACGCTTTGTGGAGTCAGTTGGGATGATTAGGGTATTGGCTGCCACTGATCTCCTGGATCTGGTATTAGGGGTGCGGGTGAGGAGTATGCAGATTGCTGGGGGCGCTAAGTTATTGTTGGCCTTAAATGTCATAAGTAATGCTTTGTATGTAATTCTGCAGGGTATTGGAAGCCAGTGTAGTTCTTTTAATATGGGGGTTATATGATCACTCCTTGAGGCCCCATGGAGGATGCGAGCAGCCGTGTTCATTGCTAATTGCAGCGTGTTTAGGGTGCTTTTTGAGAGGCCGTGGAGTACTATGTTTGCGTAGTCAAAGTGGAGAATGACTATCGCTTGAAAGATGGTACGGAAGTTGTCGGGATCGAGCATGTTTTTGAGGTGTCGGAGGGTCCTAATCTTGAAGTAGATGGTTTTCACTGTTCGGTTTATGTGCTCTTTGAAGTTTAGGCGATGATCCAGAGTTATACCCAGATATTTTATGGAGGTTTTGATTGGCAGTTCGGCGTCCCGTACTTTTAGGGTAGATGGGGGTGAAAATTCCTTATTCTTCGTGATGATTAAGACTTCAGGTTTTTTTAAGTTTATTTTCATGTTCTGTGTGAGAAGCCAGTCTGCTATTGCATCAAAACACTCTACTAGTACTGTATAATCTGGCAGAGTGATGTTGATTGGTGTGAAGATCAGCATGTCGTCTGCATAGATTAGAGAAGATTCTCCGAATGATCGTGTGATCTCACATATCAGCTGCATATAGATATTAAAGAGTAGCGCCGAGAGGGAGGATCCCTGAGGGACTCCTTGTTTCAGCTGGAATGGTTCTGAGGTGTTTGTTCCCATACGAACATGTTGCCAGTGCTCTTCCAGGTACGATTTGCACCAATCCAGTGCTAACCCATGGATCCCTTTGCATTGGAGTCGGGTTAGGAGTATGTTATGGTCCACTGAATCAAACGCTGCGGAAATGTCCAGGAATATTAATGCAAATCCATTTTTGATGCTGTCGATTCCACTGATGAGAGTGTTGGTTAATGAGGTCAGCAGTGTTTCGACTCATGAGCTTCTCTGAAACCATGTTGACTGGGGTCTAGTGAAGATGCGGTGTCTATATGTTGTTGGATCTGAATTTGTGTTACCTTCTCAATTATTTTGGATAGAAGGGGGATGCTGGCGATTGGTCGATAGGACTCTTCCTTTGTTGAGTCTAGTTGGTTGTTTTTCAGAAGAGGTCTTATGGAGGTCTGCTTGAGAGCTGATGGGAAAGTTCCTGTTGTGAATGATTGATTTATGATTTTCGATATGCACGGGCTGAGTTCAGATCGCATTGTTTTTATCCAGTGTGCTGGACATGGGTCATTAGATGCCGTAGTTGTGTTTATTCTGGTGATAATGTCTTTGACGTGTTTAGTGGAAGGGGATGCGAACTTGCAGAGCGGGTTCTCATTTACATGAATCTGGGAAGGTATCGAGGGGGAGGCTATTGATGTTTTGATGGCTTTTGATTGGATGTAGTTGGCGTACTTTTGGGGGTGTATGGATTCCTGCTGTGGTGGGAATGGTTCTGTGGTTAGTACTCTTACTAGGTTAAAGAGTTCTCGTGGCTTGTTTAGAGAGCGGTTGAGGAGTTCCGAGTGATAGGCTTTTCTGCTGTTCCAGACCGCTACATGATGGGTCTTTAGCTGGGATAGGTAAATTGCTTGGTCAGAGGAGTTCTGAGATTTATGCCATTTTCTCTCTAGCTTTCTCAAAAGTGTGAGGGATTTCTTTAGTTCTGGAGTGAGCCATGGTGCCGATGGTCTTTTATCCAAATGGTTATCCGGTGTTGGGTGGTTATTAGCTGTAGATTGTTCCGAGTATTCCTTGAGGGTGTTGTTCCAGTTGTCGACCATGTTGTTGATGTTGTCCGATGGTTGGGTCATTTTTGGGATTACGATGTTCATGATTTCTTCTTTGTCAAATGGTTTGAAGCATCTGTGGTTTGCTGGAGACCATTTCATGGTGTGGCTGACTGATTTTAGCTGTACTGGCATCTTGAGTGATAGGAGACTATGATCAGACCAGGGAACTGGGGTGATTGAGAGATCAAAATTGTAGTTTTTGTCTGAATAGGTGGGTGGGGTGAAGATGAGGTCAAGAACATTTCCGCGTTGATGAGTGGGGTTGTTTATTATTTGTTCATAGTTAAGGTTGGACATTGCATCGAGGAAGGTGCAGGCCACAGTGGGCTGGAGTGAAGCAAGATTAAAGTCACCTAGTAGCCAGTTCGGTTTGTCTGGATTTTTTGGATTGCAGGCTAGGTCAACGATGGTCGATAGTTCATCGGATGAAGTATTTGGGGGCCTATAGATCAGGTTGATCGTGTTGTGGTTATTGTAAATAGTGATGGCATCGAGCTGTGGTGTGCTGCTGGTTTGGATTGTTCGGTATTGGAGTTCGGTTTTTGCTATGATGAGTACTCCGCCTCCTTTTTTGCTAGATCTGTTACATGTGCAACTGGAGTAGGCTGGAGGTGTGAGCTGGTTTAGTATGACTGTATCAGCATCAGAGAGCCAAGATTCTGTGATCAATAATATATCTAGGCTGAGGTTGGTTATGAGGTCGGTGATGGCAGGCCATTTCTTGCGGGTGGATCGAGCATTGATAAGGGCACATCTGAGTTCTTTTTGAGTATCTACTCTGTTACATTTTGTGTTGGTTGCGTGCTCTAATGCTATGTGAAGTATGTGAGACTGTCTCTTGTAATGGGGGTTTTGTGGTGGTTGGAAATGGTTGTTGTAGTGTTTTCTATTTCTATTGTGTAGTAAAGAGATATGGTTGTTGCCATGGGTAAGTGCATTAGTTTCATTGAAGGTGTTAAAGAGTAGATAGAAGCTTAGGAGGGCTAGTAGTGAGCAGGTCATGGTTTTTGCCTTGTGAATTCGAGTATTTGTTTATGATGATTTTTGCATGGAAAGTATGTTAGCTGGTGAGTAGCAGTAGATAGAATTCACATTGTTTCAATTAGCATTATAAAGCAACAGAAATTACCAGACAGTATTTCAAATAAGTAAGTGAGCAGGTTTGTTACTAAGTTTCTACAGGACTATCGGAGTACATACAATGTTTCAAACTAGTCACAGAGCTGCTATGTTGATATTTTCTACAGACTTTCGCTGAATGTGGTGGGTCAGATTATAAATATTTAGTTATGCATCGAGATAATATACATATGAAACTCCTTACTTAGGACCCTAATGGTTGCTGTGTTATGAATTGCAGATAGTAGGCAGGAGATTGCACAGATACCGTGGAGGGTCTGCTGATTTGATCGTGTCAGCTGGAGTTCTTAGATGTGCGTTCGCGGAGATCTGCCTCGTTATTGAAGTGCAAGGGTGATCCAAGGGGATGTCTTTTTGTAGCGCTTCAGATGACCTTCCTCGTGTTGGGCAGCAGGAGGAATAGTAGGCTTGCTGGGATGGCATGGATCGATGGTGTCTTCCTCTGTCCGGTATGGTAAGGCGTGGCTGGTCATTAATAGATCTGTTGTTCCACAGTGGTTTTCATTTGCAGTTGTCTTTTGCAGTTGTCTTGGTTAGGCTGTGCTGAAGATGGTGTTTTAGTGCCCCGCCTAAGGGCCACGCCAAAGGGCCCTCTGGCGAGGCCCTCAGGCGCGGGCCCGACAGGCGCGGGCCCACCTGACGGCGGCCTCTTTTGGATCTCGGGAGAGCCCTCCCACAGCCCCGATTGGGCTGGAGGGCTGATCGGGCGTGTTGGCTGGCCCGTATGCAATCTCACCCCCGATCAGGGGAGCAGCAGATGGAGGTGCGGTGAGAGAGGCTTTTCCCGCCGACGGCGGCCTCTTTTGGATCTCGGGAGAGATCCAAAAGAGGAGTTTAGGCATCTGCTGACAAGCAATTTTGTGTTCTAGAGCTCTAAATTGTACCAGGAAGAAGAATGTCCCCAGAAGCCGTCGTTGAAGTGGAAACATCTATTCTGGGTTTTCACATTTCTTCCAGAGTGCACAGATAAGTTGCAAAGATATCTGAAAAGACAGAACAATATCTCCTTTTTATTTAAAGAAGACAATTTTTGATCAAATGAATGTACGTATAAAGGAATGAGCACTAGGTTGTGAGGGCAGAATGAACGTTTGATTGAAAATTCAGTAAGAAAGTAAAGGCAAATGAAGAAACGAATGAATCTGAGCAACTAAACTTTGAATTTGTTGCACTTCTGAAAAGTGGTTTCAATTCTGTGTGACATATTGTTATATCATAAGAATGTATTGATTTTATTTGTGAAAATGTATTGATATCATATGAAACACCACTAGATGTTTTGATACTTGTATATTGTAAAGGCAACATACATATGTATGTGTCTTTATAAGAACCACTCTCAGAATAATTTCCAATAGCATACAAATGTTCTCACACAAAGGACCCCTTTTACTAAGGACTTAAATCGAGTCCTTTTTATTCCTATGGCAGACAGCTTGAACTAGTAAAAGGGGCCCAAAGTTAAACCTACAGACAAATACGACTTTCTGCATGTACCATGTGCAGATATGATCATATTTTATAAAGTACATGCTTACTTCATAATTCTGTTCCTGTTCTGCCCAAACTATAGAGCGTGTTTACAAAACTGTGCACCATTAGTACATGGTCGGGCCATGCAGAGACCCATGCCGGTTTCAGTCGGGGGGTGTGTCTGTCCCCTTGCTGTTGATGGATTACCAACACATAGCACTACAGGTACCCAGCACGCGAGCGCACAAAACGCCGCCCATTGAGCTAATGTTAACAATCATAATTAGCGTGCGCATGTGATGCCCATGTTAACCACGATGCCCCATCATCGTCTGTGTTCTGCCCCATCATCGTCTGTGTTCTGCCCCAACCTGCCCTGTCTCTGCCCATTTGCATGATAATCTGCAAGCACTGGATTTTTAGCATGGCACACTTACTGCATGCTCAGCCTCATGCTAGTGGTTAGCGTGGTTGGGTAAATATGCCCCATGCCTCCAAAGATACTTACTTGATGTCCCAGTAGAAATGTGTGGGGGCTTTTAGCACGTGCATTTGTATGCACAGACATTCCCGTGCAATTCCCTGCATCTGATGTGGAACATGCTGACACCCAGAAACCCCTCTCTGAGATGACTTTGCTCTGGGATAAGGAACACTCTTACTTTAGCTATGGCACTTGCTTACCTAGCAGGGAAGGTCTTTCCATTCATTGCATGCTCAGGGGCATTTTATTTGTGAAATGCACTCCCATTGAGTTCCTTGATCTATTTTATATTTTTAAACTTGTGACTGACTTCACTTTCAAGACAGAATAAACTCTGCCAGTCATTGGCTTCAGAGCACTTTGTTTGAACAATGAGAACTGCTCCCTAATTTCCTTGAGGCAAACTGCCCTTGGACTTAAATCATCAGCTCTTGCACAATTGTACATATGAGGGAAAGAGACGATGAGGGCAGCAATAGTATCTGGTGTACAACTGGTTCCACTCACTCTTTTATTCTTTAGATCCCTCTTGGCAATCTCTACACTCTACTGCCATCCTACTGCATTACTTCTCCTCCATCTAAAGTTACTAAACGAGTTCAGCCAGGAATGATTATCTTGAGCAGGACACAGGATAGGACCTAAATGCATCTTTTATTTTTCACTTTCCATGTCAAAACAGCTTTTGCGCTCTGTTCCAGGTGGAAGAGTGTTGACAGTACATGGAGCTGCCGTTTACAAACCTTGAAGTGGCTTTCATCTTATTGGCATTCGTGGTTTTCTCCTTCTTTACCCTGGCTTCAATCTACAGTGATCCTGACTCTGAAGAGGGGAATACAGGTAAGGAGACACAATTGCATTCTGCACTTTGCACAATGGAAAAATCACCCCCGAAGGTTCACTAAGGATTCTGGCCACAGGCATAACCTTTTCTGAATAGGGCCCTAAATGCTACAGCTTAACAGTTGTCATTTAATTCAGGTGCATACTGGGAGTGGTAGTGCTGGTGACTGTACATAAGAATGGAAGTTGCCTAGGGCACCGCCTGCTGCATTTCAACAGGAAAGAGAACTCAGGCATTTAATCTGGCCAGAAAAGAGGCCTTGAGTTACGCAATCATAATGCTGTGTACCTTTTGTTTTCTTTTACTATGTTTACATTTAATGGAATTCTTTAGCCATTTTAAATGAATGCCTGGGAAAACCTTAATTCCAAATTGCATATATTTTTAAAAAATGAATTACTTGACAAATGTACTGTTATGTGCTAGAATGCTGGAACATTTTAGCTTCTCACTGTTAGACTTCCTCCTTCCTCTTCTGCCAGCCACCCCCTCCCCCCACCGAACATTTTGGACTTTGTTCATTAAAAAGGATTTTCTCCTAAGCACAATACACGAGAAAATCCTTTACAATTAGGTCCTTTGGATACTATAGTCTTATTATTTCAACACAAATGTAGGACTCTTCCGTTATAGCCAATCGCCCTTTCTGCAGTGCCCAATATGCCAGGAATAGTCTTAAACTTTTACCCTCCGATTCAGACCTTAATGATATTGATCTAAGAAGTGTGCAGGGAAAAGAGTTTTCCTATTCGGTTCATTTCATTTGGGTTTATTTTTGTTTCATTTTGTTTGTTGTTTTTTGAGCATGTGTTAAACACTTATAGCATTCACTAAATGGTTTTAATTATATGCTAAAACAAATAAGAAACACAACATTAAACAAAATGTGCTGCTTTTTTGTCATTTCATTTTAAAAATGCAGGGAATGAAATAAGAAATGTCTTTGTTGCTATATCCTTTCAAAATGAAAGTGCTTCCCTACTAACTTTACTCCTGATGGAATTCTGCATATGGTAATACCACCTCGGAGGTGGAATAAGCAGCTGGAACTGCAGCGATCGGGGCTGGAACCCCCCTCCCCCAATCCAGGAGAGGATGTCCCTGCGTGTATGCAAGGGCATGTCGGGCCGTCTCAGGGCCTGATCCTGCACCCACAGGAATGTCTGGCCCCCGCGGTGCAGAATCGGGTCCTAACAGGCCCATCCTGCTTGGGGGCATCCAGACAGCCCAGACATGCCCCGTAATGGAATGAGGCTCTACGCTTTGTTATTCTGACAAACAAAGCATGAAGATTTTTTGCATAATTCAGACCTTTTGGCACAGAATTTTGAATTTTGTATGCAAAATTCCAGCAGGAGTAACTAATACAAGGGACCCTCTTGCTAAAGTATGCTAATAGTTAACACGCACATTAATGTGTAGTAAGTGGTTAGTGCAGGCCGTGGTCACTGTTATCGCGCTGGCATAACAGTTATCGCATGCTAATTCCCATGTTAACTGCTCTTTGTGCGAAGGGGCAGGAAATTGGCAGGTTTTGGGCAGAGAGTGAGCATAGACTGCACTGCAGTTTTTGCATGGAACTCACAGCATGCTGTTATGAAATTGGCACAGGTGCATTTAACACAATATCAATACTTATAAGTAGCATTAAGTGGAAATTAAGTGCACCCACAGTAACTGCGAATAACCTTAATGCTCGGTACATGATCTTTCAGGGCAGTAACTGCTGGTAACAGTTAGCACAGGGTAGTTTTGACTCCTAATGCACTGTAAAGGCAAAACTTACCATATTTTATTAAAAGGGCCTTAGAATGATGAAAACATTGTAAAAGAAAAAGAGTTTATTTGAAAAAGATATAAAATATTTAGGCTTGAAACTAAATATGAGGATAGATTCCCTTGTCTGGTGCCCACTGAGGCAGTGGATTTTGATTGGATGTATGCTGCTTAAATCAAAACATGGGGAGGAGGACACCCTCATTACCTTGTGTAGGCTCTGCAGCTTAGCAAGAATCTTGTTCTCTAGAAATTGTTTTCTACCCCAGGTTAGAAGCAAGGAGTTTCTGGAACGTTGATTTAAAACCTTTGGGCAAGGAGTGCTAAAAAAACCCAAACAAACAATGAGTTTCGGTGAGATGCTAAGATGTTTTTGAATTTGAAAAGGTCGTTGCAGTTACTGTATAGTTGAATATATGAGATACATGCATTGCAGGTGCTTCTTCATAGATGATCTAAAACACATTCCAGTATCAAAAACATTCAGATGCTTCCAAGGACTTTAGGAGAGAAGGTTCAACATTACTGAATTAAAGTTCAGTAAAATGAGTCACAGTGAGATGGAGCAACTTGCCCCAGGTGATGCAGGAACTCTGTCCTTTCATCTTGTCGCCTTATTTGTAGCTAAGTGCTCTAACCAATAAATCATCCTTTCTGCCTACAATCCCCAATCTCTGCCAGCATAGTTTGCTTACCAAGGATGCCCAAAATATAAAAGAGAAGATAAAGTGAAGGATCTGATAATAACATAAGATATGCCATAATGGGTCAGATCAAAGGTCTATCGAGCCCAGTATTCTGTTTCCAACAGTGACCAATCCAGGTCACAAGTTCTTGATAGGTTTCGAAAACTTTGACAGATTCCATGCCGTTTATCACAATGGTAAGCAGTGGATTTCCCTAGTCTACTTTACTAATGGTTTGTGGAACTTATCCAAAACCTCTTTTAAACCCAGCTACAATAACAGCTTTTACTACATCCTCTAGCATTGACTTCCAGAGTTTGATTACGCATGGGGCTGAAAAAATATTCTCCGACTAGTCTTAAATATGCTATATTGTAGCTTCATTTGTAGTCTTTCTACTTTTTGAAGGAGTAAACAATTTATCTACGTTTACCCATTCCACTCCACGCCACTCATTATTTTACAGATCTCTATCACATCTCTTTTCCAAACTAAAGAGCCCTAACATTTTAAGCCTTTCCTCATAGGGGTATCCTTCCAGCCCCTTTATCATTTTGGTCGCACTTCTCTGTACTTTTCGAGTTTCGCAATATCCTTTTTTTAAATATGGCGGCCAAAACTGCACACAATATTCAAGGTGCAGTCTCAACATGGAGCAATACAGAGGCATTATAATATCTTTGGTTTTATTCTCCATTCATTTCTGTATGATTCCTAGCATTCTGTTTGCTTTCTTGGCTGCCACTGCACACTGGGCAGAGGGTTTCAATGTATTATCCATGATGACGCCTAGATCCTTTTCCTGATGGAAGCTAACATGGCAGCAAAAGCAGGAACAATAGGTCAACCATAGAGAGCTCTTCCTAGCTCCGAGGCTGACTTCCATGTAAGTGCAGTAATGGTGGCAAAGCAGACTGGCACCATTGCAGGCTGATATTGTTAGCAAGATTTACTGAATATTTTTTTCTGTGAAAATCACTCATTAATCATAGCTCTACACGTGGAGGCACATTCAAACATGTGTGTCCAGGCCCCTGTGCACCCAATCAGAATCGGGATGCACAGAGGTAGACCCCATTCCGATCCCACAAGGGCTAGATGTGCTCCACGGGGTCAGAATCCGGTCTAGGGCCTGTACGTGCTGGCTGGGATTCAATTCTGATTGGCCTGCATGTACAGACTCCTGCCCAGCTCTCAGAGTCCATTCAGGAGCCGTGATCCCCGGCCGCCAACCACAATTTCCTTTCCCCGCAGCCTGACCCCCGATCTGGCCAGGGTCAGGCTGCGAGGTACCCCTTTCATCCACTCATCTTAATTGTGCTGCCCAGGCCTGCCATCCTCCAAAGTCCAGGGGGATTTATTCCACTTCTGAGATGCAATAATTCCCCTGTTTAGTCTGCCGACCCCAGACGTACAGGGCCGACTTCAGAATCGGCCCCATACGTCTGGGGTCGCGGACTACCCACTGCCCACTCTAACTATGCCTCTGCAACGCCCCCTCCCGCCCCTGTCTAAGCCTCCCCGTACAAACTCCATGTTCGTACAGAAAGCTTTTGACAGGGCCAGCAGGGGGGCAAATAGTGGGACAGAAGAGACCCCATAGTAACTGTACGCATTATACGAGAGATTTCTTTTAGCATCCCAGGCTGTGTCGGTGGTCATACCTACCGTTCCTGAATGTAGCTCGCCATGTACTTCTGAAAAAGGCATGAGCCAAATCAAAATACAATACTAGTGCTGTGTTTATGTCTCTGTCTATCTGTTTGTCTGTCAAGGTCCATGCCAGGGTTTTAGGCACCACAGGCAACCGTGCACCCCTTCGCATTTGCTTTTAGACCCTTAGTGCCCTCCCCCACAGATTTTGATTATTAAATTCAATTGTAATCATCTCAACACCACCCCTCCCAAAGCAATCCTATAAAAACAAATATTTGGACATCACAGTGGTAATTCTGAATCATGTTTAGCGGGGATGGACATCCACTAAACACCAGGGGATTGTTTCCCAACACAGAGCTCCTCACACATACAGAGGAGATGTGCGGGGAGCTATGTACGGGGGCAGGAGGGGGCGGGCTGGAGGAGGAGCGAGGGTGGGGCAGAGGCAGGACCCTGGCCCAGATGTACAGGGCCGATTCCAGTCGCGGCCCTGTACGTTCAGGGGGTGAAGCCTGAACAGGGAACTCATTCCACCTTAGGGGTGGAATAAGTTCCCCCAATGATCATGACGGAAGCAGTGCAGACCCGGCAGGAGGAGCGTGGGGGCAGGTGGTTCCCCGTTGCCTGATCCTGGTCTTGAAAGACCCGATTAGGGGTCAGGTGGTGGGGAACTGTGCACAGCAGGAGCTGGCCGGCAGTCAGGACTTCTGCATGGCATCCCAGTGCCATGATAACAGGATGCCATGGCACCAGGCTCTATGCAGGAGCCGTGGCTGTGTTGCATCTAGCCCCCGTGGAATCAGAATCAGGTGCAGGACTGGCCCGTCCAGGTTTTGGATACCCGGACGCACTGTTCCCTCTAAGCTGTGCGCGTGTGCACACGCACACACCTCGCCGAGCGAGCACACATACTTTACAACAGAGCGCACAAAAATTACGGCTCTGATTCTGATAGAAAACAACACAGACGTCTTCAAATTTAAAAGTTATGATTGTAATTACTAGAAATTTCCCGCTTCATTTAGTAATCGTCTATTTTCATTTAATTTGATTAAAATCAATGTGGTGTACATACTGTATTCTGACGTGTAGTCAAATTTTAAAGTATATAACTCCGAGTGTCGTTATGTGGCGCACAAAAATGTAACCTTCCTTCAAAAGCTGCACACAGCTGATATTTTATGCGCACACAGCCTACAGAAAATTAGAGGGAACATTGCGGCCGGACAGGCTGGACAGGGCCCAATGGAAATTGGTCTCTATACTTTTAAATAATAGACTTTGTTTTGTAAATATATGCATTATGAAGGAGATTTTAGAAAGCCATTTATAAGGGTAAATGGACTGTTTGGAAATTGTCCATTCTTCCTGTAACGAAAACACAAAAAACAACGAAGGGACACCCCCACAATGAAATTCAGAAAAGAAAAGAGCAGGGGCAATAAAGTAGAGAGCAAATCTTTAATAATGCCTGACACAGCCGTGTTTCAGCGAACAGTTGTCTGCATCAGAGGCAGATTTGTCTCAATACTGTGTGATAAATAAAAAACATCATTGTGGCACTATACTGTATAACAGGCTGACATCATCAGTCTCTGAGACAAATCTTCATCTGACCCGGGCAACTGTTAACCGGGTGCGGCGGACCTGGCGCTTCCCGCCCATACCCCCTTTTCCCCCTCCCCCACTCACCCCCCCCCCACCTGACCCATCACATAACAGACAATTACACTTCGATGGACTCAAACTGGTCGCAGCTTTATTAACTTCCAACAATAACCATTTACAAACTCAACAACATAACTTAACCCCCCCCCCCCCACCAGCAGAGCGAGCCATCACCAGCCATGTTATTAGCAAGGTGACGCCGCTTCTGCCTCCACCGGGTACAAGTCCCGAGTAAATCGCTTCACCCTCCCTCATTCGGCTTCGCCATATTATTAGCAAAAACCTGAGGGATTGTCCGGGTCGGGGGTACCCCACCCCCGCCCTAAATGCTTGCATCTGGCTCCGGACCCCGGAAACCTCCGGGATCCTGCCACCGGCTCAGGCCACCCTGGCCATGAGCCGCCCCCAATGTGAAAGCTGCGACCAGCACGCATCCCCTCCATGATACACTCCAAGGCCTCCTGCCAATCGTTGAGGAGCAAATCCATCCCCACCGGAGACAGATGTACTCCATCCGACCGAAACAGGCCAGCACAGTCGACATCTACCCAAGGGTGCAAGATTTGGCACCCCCCGTGCTCCCCCACCCATCTGCCAATTTGGCGATTAATCTTGGCCAGACCTCTGGACCAACGCCGTTGCGCCCGGCAAGCAGGCCTTGGAATGACATCAGACCAAACCACGACTATGCCCGGGAACATAGCCAACACCGCCCCCAAGTCCTTAAGCACAGCCCGAATCAACTGCCGGCAAGTCCAGGAACTCAAGTCGTTGCCTCCCAGGTGAATCAACAAGATATCCGGTTGCAACCTCAGCAGGCGCTCATGGTGCCGCAGTAAAGGTAAGAGCTGGATCCACTGCAGTCCGCGCTCACCCAGTCATGAAACGGTCACCGTGGAAGCATCCAATTCAAGATTCAAGCCAACCGGCTGTGTTGCTGCTCGCCGACCAGCCCAGAAAACGAATGAGTGGCCAATCACCCAACAGCGACACAGTCCGTGCTCTACATCTGCAAAATAAATGGAGAAAGTTAGTCACCCCCTGCCTCCCTCATAACCGCACGTAACCTCGGAAGGCCTGGGACCTCCATCGGCCAATCTGCTGGATCTCCATCTCCGATAATCTTTCCGCTGCCGCACTGGTAGCCGCCCCAATCTGGAAGGAGTGCGGGGCATAACGACACGGGTCCTCCCCTATCCGCAGGAGCGACATCTGCAATACCGCCGTAAACTGAAAACGGGTAAGCACCCGCGCGTCCTCATGCACCTAAAGACAGCCCGCCCCGGCCAGCCGCACCCGCAAATACTCCGTTAGCAAGGTAAATGGACATGTGGGGGAACCAGACACCGCACGCAATACTACGCAGGCCCCTCTACCCGTCTGATCTGTTTTAGAACGCGCCAACAGAATGCGCACCCATCCCTCTCCCAAAAACACGTGCTGGACCTGCAAGCCGCCGCCCCTGAAGCGGCGGCCTGAGTCCGCCACCAATTCTCCCACACGGAAGGCGCCAAAAAAGGCCACAGAAAACACCGCACGAAAAAGCAGGCCTTCATAGCTGGACGAGACAACCTGTGTTAACGCGATGCATAACCAACCCAAAAGGTCATGCGTTATAGGCTGACGCCCATCACCCGGCGATGGATAAGACCGCTCCCAGCCTTGTAAGAGCCGGTGAGTCAGAAATCCCCCTCCCGCCGCCCCCCACCCCACAGCCTGCATAAAAAATGAAAATCCTGCCAAATTCCTCCGCACTGTTGACCGCGAGAAACCCGCAACCTTCGCTGCCAACACATACTGACCAAGCAGGAAATCAGAAACTGGGCCTGGACTCCAGCCCAGGTCCTTCAGGAAGGTCACCACACTGCTGCAGCCCCGCTGGTACGCCTCCCACGTCGCCGCCGACACTGACTTCCTCAGCAAGTCTGTAATGTCCCCAGGCCAATCCGCCATAGGTGCTCTGGGATCACCGCCCTGTCCTCTTCGGCATCCGGCGCTAATGCCCGAAAAAGCTCCCACTTAAAATGGGAAAGAGCATCAGCAATTAAATTAGCATGCCCAGGAATATGCCGTGCTTTAAGCACTAAATTCAAGCGCAAACAAGCTAAAACCACCTGACGCAGTAAATCCGCTACCGGTCCGCACCATGGGGCATAATTATTCAGCACACTGACAACCGCCTCATTGTCGCACCACCACACGACCTGACGATTCCGTAACCGATCCGGCCACAAGGACAGCACTACTAAAATCGGAAACAACTCCAAAAATGTTATGTTCCTAGTCAGGCCAGCCTCACGCCAAGACTGAGGCCACTCTGCCGCACACCAGGAGTCCCCGAAGTACACCCCCAAGCCTGCCCCTCCAGCCGCATCCATATATAATTGCAACGCCTCACTGGAGATCACCGAATCACGCATTATTGTGACCCCGTTGAAATCGCACAAAAACTCATCCCACACCCTTACGTCCGCCCGCATGCTCTGAGACACCCTGATCCGATGATGAGGCTTAAGAACCCCTGCCGTAGCCGATGCTAGACGCCGCAAAAAGACTCTGCCCATGGGAATTACCCTACATGCAAAATTAAGGGAACCGATGAGGGACTGCATCTCCCACAACGTCAGCTTCGAGGAGACAAGCACGTTGGCGACCAACACTCGCAGGCGGAATACCTTATCGGCCGGCAAACGTGCTACCATTAACTCCGAATCGAGCTCCACCCCTAAAAAAGTAATACAAGTCGTGGGGCCCTCTGTCTTGCCGGTCGCCAACGGCACCCCCCACTCGTGTGCCAGCAATCTAAAGCCATCCAACAAGGCACGACACTGATCCGACTGAGCTGTCCCCCACGAAAAAGAAATCATCCAAATAATGCACTACCTGGCTACAACCCATCCGCGCCACGATAGCCCAATGCATGAAGGAACTAAACCGCTCAAAATAAGCACAGGATATAGCGCAACCCATGGGCATACATTTGTCAAAATAAAATTGCCCCTCCAAACTGAATCCCAACAAAGGAAAAGCCGACGGGTGCACCGGCAACAAACGGAAAGCGGATTCAATATCGGCCTTCGCCATTAAACACCCCAAGCCACATTTCTTGACTAAAGCCATGGCCTCGTCGAAAGATGCATAGCGCACGGCACACAATTCCCGCGGAATGTGGTCATTAACTGACGCACCCACTGGGGAGGACAGATTGTGGATCAAACGATACTTTCCCGGCTCCTTCTTCAGTATTATACCCAAAGAGGAGATCACAAAGCTCTGGAATGGCGGCTCCGCAAAGGGGCCAGCAATCCATCCTAACCGCATCTCTCCCGCCACTTTATCCTGGACAATATCGGCAAAACGCCTAATTGAAGGTGAATTCCGAGACTTACCCCCAGCTACCTTACCCACCACAGGAATGTGAAACCCACATCGGAACCCCCTTTCTAATATAAAACTGTCTTCCTGCTTAGGATAACAGCGCAACCATGGACGCAAGGCTTGTAACTGAATAGGAGTGGGAGCTAAAACCTCCCAACACCTATTGCTTAGAAGGGGGGGGCACCAGCAACTCCCTTCCTAACACATTTGAGGGCAGAATGTCCTCCGCCACAGACAGAACAAGCGTGCCGGAATTTACAGTCCGGAAAGGGACACGAGGACTTATTGAATCGCCAACATACATCCCCAGTGCCCCCCCTCCCCCGCGGTTCTCTGTCCTGCCGAGGGCACGCCCCCACGAAAGGGCTTTCCGGAGCCCGCCGCCGCAACCGACCCCCCTTTTTGCCCAGTAGCCCCACCGCCGCTCGGTCTGACAGCCATCTGCGTCAGCCACAAATTGATATCCTGAGTCCCCCAGGACAACCCCTGATTTTCTTCCATCTTATCACGGAATTTCTCATCACAGTTGAGCCATGCCCAACTGTCATGCATCTGAGATGCCTCTAAGATGGAATCCACGTAAGCCAACATCATACCATACTGCTCCGGGTGCACTTGGCCCCAAACACTAGCTAACCACAGAAAGGCCCGCGTCCAATTCACAATGCTCCGCCCAACTCTCCGCACTCTACCTGCTTTCTCGTCCTCCTTCCTCTTCTTCCTACTGTCACCGGACCGCTTCCTACCCTCCAATAATCGGAAAATATCTATATATTTCCGCTTTTGTATTTTCCGCCGCAACTTCCTAGGCACGCCCTCCCATAACTCCGAAAACGCCGCCACAGTGGGCAGAGCCGCACCTCTGGTCGTACCCTCAGCCGACATCCTTTGGTTTGAACTTTTACTTCCCTCCTCTGAGCACGAACCAGATGACGACGAGGACAAGGACTCCGACCTCATGTGCCTAGAACACGAATGCCTACGCTTCCGACTTCTTTTCTTCCTGCACATGCCACTCGTACCCGCCACTGCCCCCTCACCCGCATTTTGGGAAACTACCAACTCACCTGAAGCGCTCTCCACCGCTGCCGTAGACACCTCCAGTACCGGACGCTCGGACGCCGCCTGTACCGCTGGCTCCATCTCTCCAGCCGCTCGTCCCGGAGCCTGATGTCCCTCAGAGCCGTACAGTACGCCTTCGCCTTGCTGTGACGAACCCCACCAAGGGCTACCAGCATACTGCCAAGCCAGGGGAACCTGTGGAGAGAAAACAGGAAAGGGCGGAGAGACACCTGCCATAGCCCAAGCGGGCTGCCAAGCTCCAAGCCACTCCGCCCGGGAAGAGCCCCCACCCTGCCAGCGCTCCCAAGTGGCCGAAGAGCCACCGCCAACAGCCCCTTGCCAACCATATGGGCCCGTTAGCCCTCCCATATCTCCGTCCCCTAACACACCTACCCTCCCCTCCCCGGGAACTGGCACGGGCCCGAGCCTCCAATGGACCCCCGCCCCCTACCCTGCCGTTCGGCACTGCCTAGTACCCGACCGGACAGACAGCCCCTATTGCCTCTAGATGACTGACTTTCACCCGATGACTCCCCCACCGGGACAGCACTAGCACCCGCAACCGGTGCCTGAATCTGCCCCACGTCCGACCTGCCGCCCCCCCCCCCGCCCCCTACTTCCCGTGGAAGTCCCACTGCGCCCCCGCCCCCGTCTCGCCTTGCTAACAGCGGAGTCCTGAGACCCCCACGCCCCCTCCTCCCACGCATTGCACTGCCTCGGGGACTATCCCCCTGCGCTAAGGCGACACCACTCCCCTGTGCAGCTCCATTACAGGGCCCAACCTGCCCCCTATTCCCTTGTGGCCCCCCCACCCCTCTCCCCTTTCTAGGCCCCTTTCCCTTGCTGGAAGCCCCTTTTTTTTCATTACCACGACGCATTGTAAAGGGGCAATATGTTCTTTAGATTGTACTGTCCTGGGTAATACTATAGATTGTTCTTTTTTTTTTTTTTAAGTTTTCCTCACACGAGCTGGCTAAGCACGCTCCAAACCGTCCCCCAGGTGCTCCTCACTCGAAAGCAGCACTCCAGAGCACGCGTGCCCTGCTATCCGCGTCCTCCGGTCCCACTAAAATTCTTCCTGTTGCCACACCACCACCCGTAATCCACCCGCTCCCAGCTATATGAAAGCTGAAGGAAAATGAAGCGCTCAGCACGCTGAGCGCGAGACCAGCAGCAGCCGAATACCTGTCTCCCGTTCTCCCCAGACAACTCGGCAAATCGCCCCTCGTCCTCTTGACACTCAAATTGCCCCACAAATCCCCCAGGCCCACCGCACTCTTGCCGCTGCTCTCCACACTTCCGGCGTCTCCGGCATCCAAAACAAGAGGCCAGAGCCACGCCGCACCTCCACCCATAACCCCCCGCGACTGCTCGCTCCATCACTCCCATTGGCTCCCGCGCCTCACACAACTCGCGGGGCCAATGGGAGCACTGCCGACCTACGATCCCGCCCCCCCCCCCACCTTCAATGTTGGCATACACCGAAGGGGCACCAGCGTGACCGCCCCCCCGGTTAATGCCGGCCGCGAGCACAAGGCTCCGCGGCCTCGCTGTTACCGAAACAAGGCTGTGTTGGACATTATTAAAGATTTGCACTCTACTTTATTGCTCCTGCTCTTTTCTTTTCTTTTCATTCTTCATGTAGTTCAAAGGAAATACTACTCTGAGTCGTGTGGCTGCCGGGACCCATTGCTTTGCTGACCATTGCAGCCCCCTAGAAATTGCTGCCCTAGGCAACTGCATAGCTTGCCTAGTGGTTGGGCCAGCCCTGCTGTCTCTTTGTTTGTAAAAGAGATAAGGAGTTATTCTTGTGCTCTGCTTAGAGGATCATGGGCTTAAGGTAATTGAAGAAACAAAATGCAGTACACAAGGTTAAATCTGTAAGTTATAGGCTGGTGAATCTCACCCATCTTGCCGGGATGCCCTGCAGCGTGAAGTTTCATCAATGAACCAAAGCCATTTCAAAAGTTAGCAAAATAAAGAAACTTCGGGATCAAGCAATTGCATGCCTTGATTTCATGTAAAAAAGTACAACTTTAAGGAACTCCTTTTGCAAACAGACTGCATGTGGGCATTGTGTGATAACAGGTACATTTTTGTAGGTTCATGATTCATTTCAGGCATATGTAATGAGGTTTGAAGTTGGATAGATGGCAAATAATGCCTGGGTGTTTCTCATCTATAAAAAGTGGTTTTCTGCCCTTAATGTGATTCCCAATAATGTTCAGTCAAGCAGGGGTAAGATGTGACATAAGGCATTTGTTTTATGGCAAGCACATCAGTCAATGATTACCTGTGTAGCTCTTACCTAAGGTTGCCAGATTTCCCCAATTTTCAGGGATTGTTCCCGATTTTAGAGCTGTGCCCCCAGTTCCCATCTGTTGGCAGCTTCCTGTCCCCGATTCTAGCAAAGGAAACCAAGGAGGTACTGTAGAAAAAAAAATGTTATTTTCAATTTAGTGATTTGAAGTCAGTTTTTAGAATTCACATCCATTATCTTTATATGTTGCACAGCATCACTGTTTCTATTTCTCGCTGGAAAGGAAAGGAATAGAATGCTAGGTATCATAAGGAAAGGAGTGGAAAATAAAACAAAAGATATTATAATGCCTCTATATCGTTCCATGGTGAGACCACACCTTGAATATTGTGTGCAATTCTGGTCTCCGTATCTTAAAAAGGATATAGCGTTATTAGAAAAGGTTCAGAGAAGAGCCACCGAAATGGTAAAGGGGATGGAAGGATATTCCTATGAAGAAAGGCTAAAAACATTAGGGCTCTTTAACCTGGAAAAGAGACGGCTGAGGGGAGATATGATAGAAGTCTATAAATTAATGAACGGAGTGGAACGGGTAAACGTAGATCGATTGTTTACGTTATCAGAATATAGAAAGACTAGGGGACATGCAATGAAGCTACAGGGTAAACTATTTAAGACTAATAAAAGAAGATATTTTTTCACTCAACGTGTAATCAAACTCTGGAATTTGTTATTGGAGGATGTAGTAAAAGCTGTTAGTGTAGCTGGGTTTAAAAAAGGTTTGGACACGTTCCTGGAGGAAAGGTCCATAAACCATTATTAAGAAGGGACCCAGGATATCACTGCTTGACCCAGTACAAGCATTGTGGAACCTGTGTCTTTTGGGGAAACTGCTAGGTACGTATGACCTAGATTGGCCACTGTTGGAAACAGAATACTGGGCTTGATGGACCTTGGTCTGACCCAGTATGGCATATCTTATGGATTTGTCTGCTTGGAGGTGATATTGTTGCTGTCATGGCATGGATGGGGAGGAGATTGAGGTAATGACTCCTCATAAGAACATAAGAACATAAGAACATAAATGACCTGGAAAAGGGAATAACTAGTGAGGTAAAAGTCTCTGATGGGGGACCTTGTCAAAAGCTTTCTGAAAGTCCAGATACACTATATCAACCGACTCACCTTTGTCTACCTGTTTATGCACACCTTCAAAAAAACAGATCAGATTAGTAAGACAAGATCTGCCTTGTCTAAAGCCATGTTGGCTGTCTCCCATTAGGCCATGACTATCTACATGCTGTGTAATTTTGTTCTTTATGATGGCTTCTACCATTTTCCCTGGTACTGACGTCAGGCTCACCGGTCTGTAATTTCCCGGGTCACCCCTGGAACCCTTTTTAAAAATTGGTGTTACGTTGGCGACCCTCCAATCTTCAGGTATTACAGATGATTTTAATGAAAGTTCACAGATTACCAATAACAGGTCTGCAATCTCATATTTCAGTTCTTTCAACACTCTGGGATGTATACCATCCGGTCCAGGTGATTTGCTACTATTCAGTTTATCAAATAGTTGTAATATATCTTCCCGGTGTAGCGATATTTCTCTCAATTCCTCTGCAGTATCACCTTTAAATACCACTTCAGTCTTGGGTAACACCCCTACATCTTCCTCAGTAAAGACCGAAGCAAAGAATTCATTCAGTCTCTCTGCTATAGCCTTGTCTCCTCTTACTGCCCCTTTTACCCCTCTATCATCTAATGGTCCAATTGACTCTCTCACAGGCCTTTTGCTACGAATGTACTTGAAAAAGTCTTTATTTTCGTGTTTTTGCTTCCGTAGCAAGTTTCTTCTCAAATTCCCGCTTTGCCTGCCTTATCAATGCTTTGCATTTAACTTGCCAGTGCTTGTGCTGTTTCCAGTTTTCATCATTTGGCTCTTTTTTCCATTTTCTGAAGGTTGCTCTTTTGGCAGCAACAGCCTCTCTGACCTCACCTTTAAACCATGCTGGCAGTTTTTTGGACTTTCTTCCACTTTTCTTAATGCGTGGAATACAGCTGGTCTGGGCTTCGAGGATAGTATTTTTAAATAACACCCAAGCTTGCTGTAAGTCTTTAACCTTTGGAACCGCTCCTTTTTGTTTTTTTCCGAACTATATTCCTCATTCTATCATAGTCACCCTTTTGAAAGTTAAAAGGTAGTACTGTGGATTCCTTTACTATCTGTCCTCCACTGATTAAATCAAACATGATCATACTATGATCACTATTGCCAAGTGGTCCCAACACCCTTATTTCTTGCACCAGATCTGGCATTCCACTAAGGACTAGGTCCAGTATGGCTTCCCCTCTGGTCGGTTCATGAACCAGCTGCTCCAAGAAGCAGTCATTTATTTCATCTAGAAACTTTATCTCTTTAGCTTGTCCTGCTGTGACACTGTCCCAGTCGATACCGGGGTAATTGAAATCACCCATTATTACTACTCTGTTGTGGCTTTTGTTAGCTTCCTTGATTTCTTTGAGCATTTCATCATCCATTTGTTCATTCTGGCCAGGTGGTCGATAGTATACTCCCACTGCCATCACCTTCCCCTTCATAAATGGAATTTCAATCCATAGAGATTCTACAGCATATTTTGTTCCCTGCAAAACTTTAATCCTTTCTGACTCAATGCCCTCTCTAACATAGAGCGCAACCCCTCCACCAATTTGTTCAGCTCTATCATTACGATATAGTTTGTATCCAGGTATCACAGTGTCCCACTGGTTATCCTCCTTCCACCATGTCTCTGAGAGTGCAATCATATCTAACCTCTCATTTAATGCTATATATTCTAATTCTCCCATCTTATTGTTTAGACTTCTAGCATTGGCATACAAGCATTTTAGAGAAAGTATTTTATTAATATTAATCTGGCTATTGGTAGGCATGGGTAATTGGGAATCTTTATGCTCTGTCTGCTCCTTACTCAAGGGCATTTGGGCTACTATACTCCCTTTTGGAACCTCACTGCTTTTGGTAGTATCCTTCAAGGATACCTTTGTCCGAACCGTGCGCTCCTGGGTGACTGTCCTCTTCCCTCCTCCATGTCGTTGCACAAACCTAGAACTAAGGCACCCCCCCCCTCCCAACCACAGTTTAGATAAGTGTCCCAGATTTGCCTGCAAGAAATCTGGTAACCCTATCTTACGGGTCTCAGTGGCAAGAGAGGAAATGAAGAAATAAGCAGGGGTCACCGAACAAACAGCATCGGAGATGTGCCCTTTTAAACCTTAGAGCACATCAATGGTCTTTATCTGTGCTCTGTGAATGAATACAATGCTGAGCACATGCCAATTTACACAGAATTACAGCTTTTATAGAGAGCCACCCAGACAGCACAGACATTTGCAATGTTTGTTTAAAGAACAAAAAACGCTGTTGTTTTCTCTTTCATATCCATCTGCTTAGACGAAAACTCTCTTAGAATGTTAAAGGAAACTCTGGTAAATGAAAACCACATCACAAAACAGAATCGATTTCCTTAGTTAAGTATCGCTCTGTGCTAATGCAGAGAGGAAAGAGTTAAGAAAGTTAAATCTAGTTTGTTCCTGTGAGTGGCAGTATCAGATGATCTGTTGAAAACTGTCTTAAGTCATAAATAGAAAGAAAAACACATGAGCTGAATTTTCAGTTCTCAGTCCAATATTTACCCCAGGGGGCTCCAACTCTAATCCTCAAAGGCCATAAACCATTTGTGTTTTCAGTCTCTCCCTAATGAATATGTATGAAATAGATTTGCATGCCTACTTCCCCACTCATTGCAAAGCTCTCTCTTGCATATTCATTAGGAATATCCTGAAAACCCAACTGGCTCGCAGGACCAGATTTTGAGATCTCTGCCCTACCCTCTCTCTTCAGCAGCAGATGCAGGGTGGTAGCTGCCACAGTATTAGCAATGGGACCCCAGTCTCAGATACAGGCAGGTCACACCATCAGATAACGCAGTTATGATTCAGCAGATACCACCAATCAGGCTGCCGACTGCAGGGAAGCATAAGTACCAGAAATGAAGACAAGATTAGAGGGTTCTCCTCTAAACAGGAAACAAGAGAAAAGGGAGGGCAATGGCAGGCACTTACAATCACAACTGTGTTCACACAGTGCCTCCTCCCATGGAGCCGTGTACTTCTACCACCAATTTTTGCTCCTCCTCCCACCACTTCTACAAGGGGCCTACTTGGCTCTTTCATCAGTCAGCTATGGCTCCAACCTGGATCCATTTTTTTTCAGAATAGGCTAATCCAGTTCTAGTTTTGCCACATTGCACACATAGACTAGTAGTCTTGCTTTTAGGGAAATCAGAAAATATCCATGCATTCAAAGGGAAAACTACACCATCCTATTTCTAGAACCTGCAATAGGCCTTCTTTTCTCCTGCCAACAGCATTGGCATGGTGGCTTCTCCTCTTTCTTTGGCATCTGCCAAGGAACCAACAGAACTGGGGAAAGTGAGCAAACAGGAACAGGAGGAAAACATTAAGGGATAGATGGATGTAAAAGGAAAGATGACAGGAGACTAGCTAGAGCAGTAGTGTTGACTCCTAGTTCTCGAGGGCCACAAATAGGTCACATTTTTACGGTGAGACATACTTATGTGCATGCTATGTCCACTGTATGCATATCTCTTGTGCATAATCATTGGGGATATCCTGAAACTGGCCCGTTGGTAGTCCTCAAGGATTGGGAGTAACTACCACTGGGTTAGAGGAAAATGGTTATGGTAAAAATGGAGGACAATGAATGATGAGAGGATGGGAAGAGGAAGGAGGAAACAATATAGAAGGGGAAATGGAGGGTGGCAATCTGAGAAGCTGAGAGGAGGAAAGGAAACTGGCAGGATACCTCACCAAGCAAGTACTTCTACAACACTTCAGAAATTTGTTTCAATGTGGGTGTTCCTAATAGCTAGTTACATTAGCCTACTGATGAATTTCAATCATTGCCTTTGTAAGGACATTGAAAAGATGAAAGCAATTCAGAGAATGGCTTGCCAAATGGACAGGATCTGCAGCACAAACCTAAATGGAGAGGCTTAAGGAAATCATAGTGAGCTCACTGGAGGAAAGAAGCAAGAGGTTGAATAAACCAGAAAGATTCTAATGTTTAGTGAGCTGCAATAAACTAGCGTGTTGTATAGAAAATGAAATTCAAAGACAAGGGGTCATGAGATGAAGCTGGAGGTAAGAAAGCTAAGAGAAAATAGGCGGAAATATTACTTTATAGATGCCTGGATAGTGTACTTCCAGAGGTGGTAGTAACCAAAACCAAGACAAAATTTAAACTTTGCTTGGCACAGAGATCAACAAGAAGAACAGGGGTGAGGAAAAGTAGGGTATCAGAAATGGGGGGTCTAGATATGATAATGTATATGCTCATCTACCCAGGACAGTAGAGATCCAGAAAGGGAAAGAATAGGTCGGCCCGTCCATTGTGCGAGGATGTTGTGCGCACAGGGCCCTGCGTGAACTTCATACCTCCCATGTGTAACGTTTAAAGGGCTGGCTTTAGAGGCAGCCTGGAGTAAAGAGTGCATATTTCTTCACTCCGGTAGCTGTATTCTTGAGAAGCGCCCCGAGGGCCAGGAAAGGTTAAGAGACATTTTCTGTTTCCTGGCCCTCGGCACGCTACATGAGAATACAGCTACTGGAGTGAAGAAGCACACGCTCTTCGCTCCGGAGCTGTGCAGAGGTGAGCAGGGGCTTTGGGTCTCCCAGCTCCCTCTAAAGCCGCTCAGAGAGGCACGGGGCTCTTCGGGGGGGGGGGCTAGGATAGGACTGGAAATGGATGATGGAGGGTCTAGGATTGGAAATGGGCTGATGGGGGGCATGGTCCAGAATGGGCTGATGGGGGAGGGGGGCTAGGATAGAACTGGAAATGGCTGATGGTGGGACTAGAACTGGAAATGGGCTGGTGGGGGCTGGATGGGACTGGAAATGGCTGATGAGGGGACTAGGACTTGAAATGGGATGATTGAGTGGCTAGGACTTAAAATGGGCTGATGGGGACTAGGATAGCACTGGAAATGGCTGATGGGGGGGCTAGGACTGGAAATGGGCTGATTGGGTGGATAGGACTTGAAATGGGCTTATGTGGGGTTAGGATAGGACTGGATATGGCTAATGGGGTGGGGCTAGGACTGGAAATAGGCTGATGGACAGGCTAGGACTTGAAATGGGCTGATAGGGGGTTAGGATAGGACTGAAAATGGCTGATGGATGGGGCTAGGATTGGAAATGGGCTGATGGGGGGCATGGTCCAGAATGGGCTGATCGGGGAGGGGGGCTAGGATAGAACTGGAAATGGCTGATGGGGGGACTAGCACTGGAATGGGCTGGTGGGGGGGGCTAGGACTTGAAATGGGCTAATTGGGGCTGGATGGGACTGGAAATGGCTGATGAGGGGACTAGGACTTGAAATGGGCTGATTGAGTGGCTAGGATTTAAAATGGGCTGATTGGGACTAGGATAGCACTGGAAATGGCTGATGGGGGGGCTAGGACTGGAAATGGGCTGATTGGTTTGATAGGACTTGAAATGGGCTTATGGGGGGTTAGGATAGGACTGGATATGGCTGATAGGGTGAGGCTAGGACTGGAAATAGGCTGATGGACACGCTAGGACTTGAAATAGGCTGATAGGGGGTTAGGATAGGACTGGAAATGGCTTATGTATGGGGCTAGGATTGGAAATGGGCTGATGACCAGCTAGGATAGGACTGGAAATAGCTGATGGGGGGCTAGGATTATAAATGGACTGATGGAGGTGTCTAGGACTGGAAATGGGCTGATGCATGGGCATGGGAGAATGGGACTAGAAGGAAGCGGATGCTGGGTGGGGCTGAAACTAGAAGGGAGCTGATGTTGGGGGAGGACTAGAAGGGGATGGGACTGGGGGAGTGAGGATGGAGAAGGAGAAATATATTTTGTGTGGGAGGAAGAAAAATGACCGGCTAGGATAGGACTGGAAATAGCTGATGGGGGGATAGGATTGTAAATGGGCTGATGTAGGGGCTTGGACTAGAAATAGGCTGAAGGGGGGGCATAGACTGGAAATGGGCTGATGGGGGGCTAGGATAGGACTAGAAATGGCTGATGGGGGGACTAGGATTGGAAATGGACTGAAGGAGGTGTCTAGGACTGGAAATGGGCTGATGCAAGGGGATGGGAGAATGGGACTAGAAGGAAGCGGATGCTGGGTGGGACTGAAATTAGAAGGGAGCTGATGTTGGGGGAGGACTAGAAGGGGATGAGGCTTGGGGAGTGAGGATGGAGAAGGGAAAAGATATTTTGTGTGGGAGGAATAAAAATCTATGATTGGCCGGGTACTGGGAGAGTAAGTGGGGATTGAGGATGGAAGGGTGAAATCTGAGTGGATGATAAAGGAATAAAGAAAGAAATGGAGGAAAGAGCAAAAAGGGGAAAGATCAGTATGTTGAAGCAGATGTAGAGAGAGAATGGAAAAAAACAGAAGAGAGAAGAAAGGACAAATGGACAGCAGACAATGGAGAGTTAGCAGAAAACATGAAGAAACCAGAAGAAAGTGACTGGAGCAATTGCAACTGAAAAATAAAATTCCCAAACAAAAGGTAGCAAAATACTTTTTTATTTTGAATTTATTAACTGGAATATGTCAGCTCTGGGAAATGTGCATCACTGACATTTCTGCAGGGAGGAGTGGCTCAGTGGTTGGGACAGGTTACCTTCAGGACACAAGGCTGGGGTTCAATTCCCACATGGGGACAAGCAACCTCAGGCCAGAGGGACTGGGGTCTCTAGTCCCATGGCCACTCCTTGTGGCCTTGGGCAAGCCACTTAACCCTCCATTGCCTCAGGTACACTTAGATTGTGAGCCCTTCAGGGACAAGGGAATAAAAAGTACGTGTTAGTATACTTGCAAACCACACTGATTCTAAAGAGCATGGTAAAAAATAAATAAATTTTGTTTAGTACAAGAGGAAATTAATTTATAGTTTTATTTCTCCAGTGTTGTTGTACATTCAAAGTTTGGCTTTTGGGGTTCCCAGTTTAATTATTGTCTTCCTATTTCTAAATTGTGATCCCTTGTTCTTTGTTTGCTGATGGTCTATGTTCTGCATGTGTAACCGAGCTGACGTTATTCTGTTCATGTAGTTTCTATTTGAAAGTGCCACTTGTTCTCTTTCTCCAGTAGGAGATGTATTGGTATTCTCTGAGATGTACTGGTTTACTATTTGCAGTGTTGCCTTTTGATAAGTAGGGTTTGTTGCTTTGTGAGTCCTGGTAGTGCTGTTATGATATGGTGGGTTTGCTATGGATTCTAAATGGGCAGTGTTTGTAGTACTTCCTAATGTGCCTGGCAATTGGCACTGGAGTATAGTAATGTAGAAATCTGGTAGTATTTCTTTACCAGATACTCATTAAGAGGCATGCTTATTAAAGGTTAGGGCACATTAACATTATGCAATTATACAAATGAGGCCCCTTATGCAAATAAGGCCTCACAATGAGTCTCCACACATAGCCGTGCACCCTCCTTGGGCTGCCCCTGAGAATAAGGCTACCTCAAAATGGTTAAGTCAAGCTCACAAAAAAAAAAGAGAAGACAAGTTGAACCGTCATACAGCAGGGCTTTGGTAGATTTGGATTTGCTTTTTGTATTTTTGTCCACCATTTAACTGACACATTGTATTTCTTATTTATTTTATTAAGATTGCATTGATTAATATTGTATTTATACAATAAATACCAACACCTTAAACCCATGCACTTCACATTCTTAATCTGTAGATCCGTAATCTCACTTTGTACCTCCTCTCACCAAGAGAAATGTACCTAGTTTCACATAACCCTACATATAGCTGCATTTAGTTGCTTTGTACATAGTTATCATGTTTCACTGTTCAAGAAATCTGTTTAATGTATATCCAAGTTTATTTTACCTGTTCATTGTAAGCACAGATCAATTAATTGAGACGTGTGGTTTTGATGTTCACTGTAAACCGCACTGATGTCGAATAGCGCGGTATAAAAGAAACTGTAAATAAATAAATATTTATTTAATGATCATGCTGGCATTTTATTGTATATTCTTTGATCTAGCCTGCAAGAGCAATGTCTCCAAATGGATTAGTTTTGCACATTTGATAACAGTAATGAAACTCATTCCTAAGCTAGGGTATGGGGGGGGGGGGGGGATTTTCAAAGTGATTAATATGGTTAGCAGACCTGCTAACTACACTAATTGTGGCAAGCAGGATATTCAGGAGGGGAGCGAAAGCGGCAGATAGTAGAAAGCAGAAACCACGACACAGGGCCATGAGTTTAGATAAGTGCTGCATCATGGTTTCTGAGTCATTGCCGCGGGCCCCAGAGAGGGGTGACCTCTGGAGCGCCGGCGCTTACCTCATTTACCTAATGCTAGCATCGACCCAGGTAATATTTTACACCCATGCTGAAAGTATATGCAATCGGACTTATGCATGCACTTACAGAACAGCAACCACCTGAAGCAGGGGCAGTGGAATGCTGTTCTCATTGGGGGGGGGGGGGGGGAGCTCCTCCCCTTAGACAGCTGAACTGAGTGAGGCTGCGATCGCCGGCCTACTCCTCCTGTCTGTCCATGGGAATCCGATCTCCTACAGGCAGACAGGGGATCTTTGCCGCGATCACAACGCTCTTTTGCCCACAGGAGACTGGATCCCTGCGGGCAGACAGGAAGGAAAGGCTGGCACTCACACAGCAAGGTTTTGGTGGGGCCAGGGCCCATGTGGCCCACCCCTTTCTGATGCCTCTGGCCTAAGCACACACATTAAGTGCCCATTCACATATGCAGGTCCTTGAAATGAGGTGACTTACATGGGTTAATGGCACATATCTTTATGCTGTTTCTTTTAAAATCAGCCCCTACATGTGTAACTACTATGTAGCACTAATCTATCCAGCATTTCACGCTGCAGGTGTGGTCCCATCCAAGCAAACTGGCACTATTCTGTCTTCTCTAGTCTCTCTATCTTGAGTGCCAGGTTCAAAAGCAGACTGGATTTTAGAGGTCTGACTTATACATTTGCTCTGCCAACCAGAAAACCTGTAGCAACCCTTACTGTATCTGTTTTCTTCCAAAAAGACAGTAAAGAGTAGCTTGAGAGAGCTTTGAAACCCTCATCTCTTAGATAGTGGGAGATGGACTGGGCTGGTGCTGGATTCCATGAAAGCTGGAGAGAAGCACAGAGGATCCTTCAATGTGAAGAAGTGAGGGGTAAGCCGGAGCTCAACTGGAGTCTCTGGCATTGCACCCGGAAGGAAATTAGGCATACTAGATGGAACTAATAATCCTTCGCTGCTGTCAAAGTCGCAATTCATAAGAGAAACAGCTCAAAAGCTTGTTTTTTCTTGCCATGACTCAAGTTAGTGGGTTTATCACCCATCACCACGAAGGTGATGCACAGGGCAGAGGGTGCCCAAGTGTAGTATGGAGAAATTATCTTCTAAGCAGTTGATACCGCCTTATAGCACTTCCAGAAGTTCCTCGTGCCTTTCCTTTCAAAAGGCAGGAAAATCTTTTTCAGAGCTGCACTTTCCCGGCCTTCTTCGTTCTTCAATAAGAGTCCACAAAAGGAGCTATCATTAACCAGCAAATCGAAAACAAGAAAATTAATTTGTTGACCAAAGAAGTCAGATTAAGGCAAATGTCTTTTATCCAACGTAGCTTTAGAGATAAATGACTTGTCAAAGGCCACACACAGAGTCAGCGGCAGAGAAGATTCTTGACCTCATGACAAATCTTTCTCCTGACTGACTCGCAGTTTCGGAATTCAACCAGCTAGAGAGAAAAACATGAAGTAACCAAAGGAGCTGAAAATCTCAGAGCAGACAGACCTGCAACCCAGAAACATACAGTCTACAAAGTGACTTTGTTTATAAAAGGATGCTTTAGTAATTCCTAAAATTGACATCCTGAAACACGGACACATAGATTCCTCTCATACTGCTATGAGGATCTCCACAGTTTGGTTTATAGTGATTTATTATTATTTCTAACCTTTCCCCAATTGTCAGTTTTAACTGTGCTGCTAGTGAGGTTAATGTAAGGATGACGCTGGATCCAGAAAGCAAGGATGCCTGGACTCGAACTCTACCTGCTTATAAATGCATGCCCCAGATAATATTTAATAAAGGCGATGTACTATTGAAAGAAAACATTTGCATATGCGCTTCACTTGCAAAAATGGATAGAGGTGTGTATTAATCTTTGATAGCCACACATCATTTCCGGTTTTAGCACCAAACAGTATAATTTTGTATGCAATTTATTTGTAAAGTAGGTTGATATTAACAATCACTTTTTTTTGTTTGTTTATTTATTTTTATTGCTTTTCAAACATATCACAAGTAAACACACTTGCTTGGAAATGGGGAAAACTTCACAAAATACCTAGCACAACAAGGAAATAAATTAACAGCAATAATCACAAAGTAAACCCCTCCAATAGCCCACTATACAGGGAATCCAGGAAAAAGGAAAAATTTACTCAAAATATACAAAGGAAATTTCACAGCCATAAACAGCCTATAGATAAACTAAGCATCTAAAGAGCTCGCTCATTCACCCCCAGCTGGTACCCTCGAGTTTATAAAGGAAAGTAATTGAGAGGAATAAAGAAAAATATAGGAATTACCCTGAAATTTTACCAAGCATTTACATGGGTACTTCAGAAAAAATAAACCCCCAAGCTGGAGAACCCGGGGACGCAGTATTAAAAACTCGCTCCTGCACCGCCTGGTTTCCCGAGCCAGGTCCGGAAAAATTACGGACAAGACATCCCTTAAATAAAACGTTCCTTTTCCTAAAAATAAGCCTTAACACTCACGGTCAGAAATCAATGCAAAGGTGACTAAACAGGTAGCCGGATTCACTAAAGTTGTACCTGAACTTTCCAATAACTCAGAAATATTAAGCTCATCTAATTGTACAGACCCGGCTGCCCCAGTAAAAACTGAGGTCTTCTGAGCTGTAGGAAGGTAGTATGCCTTTACAATGGGAGGACAGGAGTCCACAGGGACCCCCAAACTCTCAACTAAATATTTTTTAAACATTTCTTTTGCAGGAATATTAGGTACACAAGGAAAATTGACCAATTGAAGATTAGCTAACTTAGAAAAATTCTCTAATTGCTCCAATCTGATTTTCATCTGATTGGAGTCCTTAATAAATGTCTCCGATAAAGTCTCCAGCTGAATATTCTTTTCAGAAACCTCATCCAACCTTACTTTCATTAAATTCAAATCCTGCTCCGTTTTAACAATACTAGTAGAATTTAATACAACCTGCTCCTGTATCCCATTAATCTGGGATACAAAGGTTTCCCCTAGATCAGTGGTTCTCAACCTTTTTTGTACCGCGACCCCTTTTACCATTGGTCAACTTGTGATGACTCCCAATGACAAAATCAAATGCGTCTCTCTTCCTTTACCATTAACGCATTGTCGCTGTAATCATTTGTTGAATTATTAATATATTATAGGCTTTTGCAATATGTTTTTATTTATAAAATTTACTTACTTAAACCACAATAATTAATCACAATAATAAGTAACAATATTTGATTTTGAAATTATTATTATTTTGTAGTCAACGGTTTCAGTATGCTTTATTCAAAAAGACTGACGAAGGGCAAAAATGTTAGCGTTGTCAAACCTAAAAAGTAGGCCTATGCTATCAGTGCGAAGGTTGTGCTTGCTTCCTTCTCGCCAGATGTGAAATTCTCGGCTCAGTCTTTGCGAGAGCACAATGAAGATCATCTTCTGCAGCAAGTCTATTTCGGAATTTACTCTTGATAAGCAACAAGCTTGAGAAGCCGGTTTCACACCGATATGTTGTTGGAAATGGAAGAAGTAGACGCAACTCAATCTCAGACAGTCCAGGATACAATTGAAAATACTTGATCCAGAATTTAATTACTGACATTGAAGAAAAATCATTTTTTGCTGCATCACTGGTAATGAGTTCTATAAACTCTTCTTGTGCAATCTCAGGAACATCCTCAACTTTAACTGTGAATGGACTTCTGGCAAGTGCAAATGGTGTGCCAGGTAAATTTGGAAAATACGCTGAAATTTCTTCTTCCAGCATTTCTAAGTGCTGTTTGACAGAAATTATAATTCTATTTCTTGTGTCAAGTTCAATCTCGTTTTCTTCAAAGAAAGCGGATAAGTTCAGCAACATGTACATTCTATTTTCAGCTAATTTTTTCTGCCAAACCCGACGTTTCATTTGAAACGCTTGGATATTTTTGGACAAATCTAGGCATGTTGCGTTTGGTCCTTGCAGTGATAAATTTAATTCATTCAATATTGCAAATATGTCAACCAAGTAAGCAATTTTCAGCAGCTGCTTTTTGTCACTGAAAAGTGCTTCAAACACTTGCAACATCGACCCTCACCAAGTACAGAATAGGTAACCACAATCTAAAGTAAAAATAAAAATATGTAGACTAAATTTAAATTGATACCCCAAGAAGCCAGAGTCCACATGCAGTGCAATATCAGATAAATAAGAGATGCAGTTCCCCAATACTGTGTAAAATATAAAAATAGCACAAAGTTCAATAACTAAAATTTTAAAAAATATTTTTTCTACCTTTGTTGTCTGACCATTTTATTCTCTGATCATGCTGGTCCCGATCTGAGGCTTCTGCTTTCCTGTCTTCTCTTAGCTTTCTTTCTGTGGTCTAGGGTCCATCTGCCATTTCTTATCTCTTCTTTTGTTTTCTTCACTTCCTTCCATCAGCCGATTTCCAGTTCCAGAAACCTTCCCCAGTATCAGCCCCCTTTCCAGTCCTTCCCTCCCAGTACCTTTCAATGTCAACCGCCTTGCATTTCCATGACTACAACTGGTGTTCATTCCCTTCCAGTCCCCTTCCTTCCCCACTGTCCAGCCCCTTCTAGTCCAATTACCATCCCAGATATCAGCTCACGTCCACTCTCAGTGCCACCCCCCCAGTCAGCTCCCTTCCAGTCACCCTAACCTCTCTGTCCATCCTCCTTCCAGTGCTATTTGCACATCAGCTCCCTTCCAGACTCCTCCCCATTACCCAACCACCTACCACTCCCATCCCCAAGTGTCAGCTCCCTTCCAGTCCCCCTTCAGTACATCCCAGGTGTTAGCTCTTTTCTAGCCCCCTCCTTCCCCGTGTCAGCTCTCTTTGTGCCCCCTCCTGCCCCCTCTCATTATCCGCTCCCTTCCAGTCCTATGCTCATTTGTAGCCCTAGCCCCTAGTTTTCTTCCAGGGCCAGCAGCACTCTCCTCTCCTCCCCCATTAGCCCATTTCCAGTCCTATCCCTCTTCAGCCCACTCTAGTCCTAGCCCCCCATTCAGCCCATTACCAGTCCTAACCCCCCCCCAATAAGTCCATTTCCTGTCCTAGCCCCCCTAATCAGCCCATTTCCAGTTCTAAACCACCATCAGCTCATTTCCATTTCTAACCCCCCCCCCCATCAGCCCATTTCCATTCTTAACCCCCCATCAGCCCATTTCCAGTTCTAACCCCCCCATCAGCCCATTTCCAGTCGTAGCCACCCCCGATAGCCCATTACCAGTCCTAGCCCCCCTCCCAATCAGCCCATTACCAGTCCTAAACCCCCCACATCAGCCCATTTCCAGTCCTAGCCCCCCATAGCCCATTACCAGTCCTAACCCCCCATCAGCCCATTTCCAGTCCTAGACCCCCCCATAGCTCATTACCAGTCCTAACCCCCCATCAGCCCATTTCCAGGCCTAGACCCTCCATCAGCCCACTTCCAGGCCTAACCCCCCCCATCATCCCATTTCCAGTCCTAGCCCCCCATAGCCCATTGCCAGTCCTAACCCCCACCCCCATCAGCCCATTTCCAGTCCTGGCTCCCAGGGAAATAAAAACGCTCAAGTTGCTGCCGCTGCCAAGTCCGCTTCTCGGCAGCGGCAGACTAACCTCTCCTTCCTATAGCAGCCGTGGCTCCTGATTCTTGGAACCGCAGCTGTGCTAGCGAGATCAGCTTAAACACAAAGCCAGCCAGTGCAGAGCCTTCCCGTGCAGCAGTGACCGGCCCCCAAAGGAAGTTGTATGCAAAGGAGTTATTTCCTTTGGGGGCGGGACGCCGCTGCACAGGAAGGCTTCACACTGGTTGGCTTTGTGTTTAAGCTGATCTCGCTAGCACAGCCGCGGTTCCAAGAAGCAGGAGCCACGGCTGCTATAGGAAGGAGAGGTGAGTCTGCCACTGCCGAGAAGTGGACTCGGCAGCAGCAGCAACTTGAGTGTTTGGATTTTTTTTATTTTTAACTTTTGAAGGCGAAGTGAGGCGGCTGTTTTGGGGGCATTTTTTGTCGCCTTCAAAACTTTGCTGCCTGAGGCAGCCGCCTCACTTCACCTCATGATAGAGCCGCCCTTGCCGGGATTTGTCAGGCGACCCCTGGTAAATCCTGAGGTGACCCCCATGGGGGTCATGACCCACAGGTTGAGAACCGCTGCCCTAGATGGTTAATGGCAATCCATATCGACTCCAGGGTAAAGTGATCTGGTTGTGGCAGAGAAAAGGAAAAAAACAGAGCTACGTTGAACACCCGGCAAGACTCCACAGGGTCAAAGGCTTCCAGGAGGGGGAGTTCTGGCACCACTTCCAGATGCCACAGCGATGCTCCTGGTCTCTAGCACTGCTCCAACACCCTGCCACATCGAGAGTAGAACTCCCTCCGACATGCTAGGAACATGCGGCTCCAATGAAGATTCAAGGGCTCCCAACATAGAGGCGAACATCTCCACGCTGCACTGAGCAGACTCTGGGCAGGGCTGCTTCGAGACCTGATGAACTTCCGGGGGCGTAAGGTTGTTGCTCAAGGGAGACGCCAAGCTACCCAGCCCCGAGCACTCTCCAGCCGAGCTACCGTGCCCCGCTGCTGGCCACAGCTCAAGATGATGATATACAAAGGAATCCAATGGTCCTGTAACCGGAGTCGAGGTCTGTGCAGAAGCCTGGGGCTGAAAATCGCGCATCACCTTCCTCTTTCATCCCATCAGGAAAAGTCAACCAGGAGCCTAAATGCTACGTGTCACCATCTTGGATCCCTGGACTCTAACAATCACATTTGCTGTTGGCGGCAAAGCTAGCCACATAAGTGCTTTTTTAAAAAAAGCTGGCCTCTGGAACAGATAATTTTGGCCATATAAATCATTATATGGCCAAAATTATTCATCCAAACGGGGTCTCCAGGGGTAGTGACAATTAGCCATATAATCAGTGCTAAATGTATGTAAACTGGGGGCTCCACAGGGGCGTTACCCTACTTTGCCTTGATGTTATGAGTGCCACGGGTGGCTGAGTTATCTTAGGTAAGCCACCAACTTACAGAGAAAATATTTTTTATTTTTTCCCAGTGCAATTCAGAAAAATCACATTTCACATCAGGACTTACCAAGGGGTGAGAACTCTCCCACAGTGAGCCACTTGAACGAGTTTAACTTTTGCAAAATGTTCTAATTTTAATTTTTAAAACAATAGTGTAAATTCAATTTTTATAAATAAACAATAGCAAAATTTATAAATGCAAAGTCTTTTTTTTCCTGTGAACAGTACTTACAATGCTTCTATTCAACAGTGGTACAACATTGTTTCCTTCAAAAAGAGGCAAGTATTAGTTAAGCAGTTTAAAGCTTGAGATTTCTTTACTCCTTAGAAGAAGAAAAGTTCAGTTCTAACACTGTCTTTTATCTGTAACTTTGCAGATGAATGGGTATTATCATGCAGGTAAAGACACCGTTTGTTTCGAAAAAAAACTTCAACTGCTAGTTCACCAGTGTTTTGCCAAAAGAAATAGTCATTGTGGTGTGTCTGTCACTTATCTCAAATCTTCTTTTCAGTTCTTGCTGCTTTTGAAGGTGGGCGCCTTAGAATCCCCTCTGCTCCAGCAATGCCCAGCTGCAGTTAGGACACCTAATACCTGTCTTTAAAAAATCAGAAAAAGAAACAACCCCCCCTAGCTGTGTGTGCAGTAACTTGAAAGTATCAGAGCCAGCCCAACCATTGTGCGGGAATGCTGCCTGCACGTGGCCCCGCACCTTAGGGGGCCCCGCGCCTGACCAGCTGCAAAGGGAGCCAGGGAGGCCCAATGCCCCAGCTGACCTCTGAACAGCCGCGGGAAGAGTGGCATTTTCCTTCTCTCCTGCAGCTGAGATAAAAAGAAACCCACAGGTACACCAAATTCTGGAAAGTTAAACAGGGGCGCACTGAGTGCTGGGAGGGACTGGAAGAGAACTGATACTTGGGGGGTTAGGACTGGAAATGGGCTGATACTGGGGGACTGGAAGGCAGCAGATGCTGGGAGGGACTGGAGGAGGACTTATACTGGGGGGCTAGGACTGGAAATGGGCTTATGCGGGGGATGTGTGAATAGGACTCGAAGGGAGTGAATTCTGGGAGGGACTGGAATTAGAAGAGAGCTGATGCTGGCGGAGGACTAGAAGGGGGTGGGGCTGGGACTAGCAGGAGAAAAAAAGAAGCTGGGGAGTGAGGATGAAGAGGGGAACAGATATTTAATGTGGGAGGAAGAAAAATCTATGATTGGCTGAGTATTGGGAAAGTAAGTGGAGATTGAGGACGGTGGGGTGAAATTTGAGTGGATGAAAAAGTGATAAAGAAAGAAAAGGAGGAAAGAGCAAAAGGGGAAAAATCATTATGTTAAAGCAGATGTACAGAGAGAATGGAAAAAAAGCTAGAAGAGAAAAGAAAGGACAAATGGACAGCAGACAGATGGAGAGTTAGCAGAAGACAAAGAAAGCAGAAGAAAGTGACAGAGCAATTGAAAAATAAAATGCCCAAACAACAAAAGGCAGAAAAAACTATTTTATTTTAAATTTATTAACTGGAATATGTCACCTCTGGGGAAATGTGCATCGCTAACATTTTGCATTTTGTTTGGTACAAGAGGAAATTAATTTATAGTTTTATTTCTTCAGTGTTTTTGTACATTCCAAGTTTGGCTTTTGGGGTTCCCAGTTTAATTATTGTCTTCCTATTTCTAAATTGTGATCCCTTGTTCTTTGTTTGGTGATGGTCTATGTTCTGTATGTGTAACTGAGCTGAGGTATTCTGTTTATGTCATTTCTATTTGACAGTGCCACTTGTTCTCTTTCCCCTGTAGGAGATATATTGGTGTTCTCTGAGATGTATTGGTTTAATATTTGCAGTGTTACCTTTTGATAGGTAGGGTTTGGTGCTTTGTGATTTCTGGTAGTGCTGTTATGATACGGCATGTTTGCTATGGATTCTAAATGAGCAGGGTGTATGTTGTTATTAATAAGTGCCGTTGAGTTGGTATCGACTCATGGCAACCCTCTGGATAACTGTCCTAAATTGTGTTCAGTCTTCAGTCAGGCGGCTTATTGCTGACAGACTGGCACCCCTAGTTGGTGTTACTCATTGCTGGCCTTCCTCTTTTGCATTGACTTTCTACCATGCCAAGCATGATGTCTGTCTCCAATGATCTCTCTTGTCACATGATGTGTCCAAAGTATGAAAGTTGAAGTCTTGTCATCTGAGTGTCTAAGGAAAGCTTAGGTTTGATCTCTTCTAGTACTGACTAGATTGTTCTTCGGGCAGTCCATGATATACACAGTATTTGTCACCAGCACCATATTTCAAAGGCATCAAAAGGAATGGTCCTGTTTATAATTTTCTTCATGTCTATCTTTTTTACTGTCCAACTTTCGCATCCATATGATGTTATTGAAAATACCATGGCTCGGACAAGTCAAATCTTTGTATGGAGAGAGACGTTTCTGCTCTTGAGAATGTCAAGGTCCTTCATAACCATTCTACCAAGAGCAATGTGTCATCAGATTTCTTGACTACTTGTCCTTTCTTTATTGATTGTTGATCCAAGTAGATTAATTTGTGAACTATTTCAAATTCTTCTCCATTAATGATTAACTTATTGATTTTGCCAGTTGTCAGGATCTTTGTCTTTTTAATGTTAAAGTACAGACCCGTTTTAAGACTATGTTCCTTGATCTTGAGAAGCAATGGTTTAAGATCATCTTCGCTTTCAGCCAGTAATGTGGTATCATCAGCATAGTGAAGGTTGTTGATGAGTCTTCCACCAATCTTCACATCTCAGTTGTCTTCATACAGTCCTGCTTCTCTGATGATTTTTTTCTGCATATAAATTAAACAGGTATGGGGAAAATATGCAGCTGTATTGTACACCTTAGCTGATTTTAAACCATTCTGTTTCTCCTAGTTCCGTATGAATTGTAGCTTCTTGATCAGTCTAAAGTTTGTGCAAGAGAACTATCGGGTGTTCTGGTAAACTCATGCTTCTTAATGTGGCTCAGAGTTTCTCATGGTTTACACAGTCAAAAGCCTTGCTGTAGTCAATAAAACACATATGGTTATCCTTTGGATATTCTTTTGTCTTTTCAAGGATCCATCTCACATTCACAAAATCGTCTCTCATTCCTCACCCTTTCTTGAACCTTGTTTGCACTTCAGGCAGTTCTCGTTCCAGGTATGGCTGTAGTCTCTGCTGAATGATCTTGAGTAGAATCTTGCTAGCATGTTGGATTAGAACAATTGTGCAATCATTTCCACAGTCAGTCAGGTCATCTTTCTTCATTATTGGTATAAACAGTGAGCTGGCCATGAATTTGCCTTCCAAATTTCCAGGCAGAGCCTTCTAAGTATGGTAACAGCTGCATACAATTGCTGTAGTACTTCAGTGGCATCAGTGCCCAGTGCTTTGTTCTTTGATAAGGCTTTAAATGCTGCTTCAACAACTTCTTTCATCACCAATAGTTCCTGATTATAATGTACAGGTTGAAAGGGCTGTTCGTCCACTTGATCTTTATCATATAATAACCCTGTATAGTCTTTCCACCTTTTCTTGATCTTCTCAACATCATTCAATATGGATCCTTGAGCATCTCGTAGCATTCCAATTCGAGGCTGGAATTTTTTTTTGTAATCTCTTGTAGCTTTATGAAAGCCAAACTTGTTCTTCTTCTAATAGTTTCTTATTCTATTTCCTTGCATGCATCATTGTAGTACTTCTCCTTGTCTTGTCTTGCTGCATGTTGGAGATTTCTGTTGAGTTCTGTGATTGCCTCTCTTTCTCCTCTGTCTTTAGTTTCTCTGCGTTTCTGGGCAATTTTCAGAGTTGCTTCAGTCATCCATTTTGGTTGTTTTTGTTTTTTCTCCTTTTGTAGAAACTTATCGCTTTTTTCCAACACAACCTTCTTGATGTCATTCCATAACTCTTCTGGAACTCTATCATTTGTATCTAAAGCAGCAAATCAATTTTGCAGGCAGGTAAATTCCATTGGTATATTCTCAAAGTCATATTTTGCTACATTCATGAGTGGCTTACCCTTTTTTAAATTTAGCTTGAGTTTGCATACTAGTAGTTTATGATCTGTAGCACAGTCAGTTCCAGGTTTTATTTTTGTTGATGTTATCAGGCTTTTCCATTGTTGTCTTCCACAGATGTAGTCAATTTGATTTTTGTACAATCAATTGGGTGAAGTCCACGTGCACAGTCGGCACTTGTGTTGCTGGAAGGTGTTTGAGACGAATAGATAATTTGTCTTACAGAATTCTATCAGCCTTTCTCCAGTTTCATTTCTGTTGCCAAGTCCATATTTTCCAACCACTTTTTGCTTTTTTCTTTGTTGCCAACTTTTGCATTCCAGTCACCCATGAATATAAGGATATCCTGTTTGCACGTTCTGTCAATTTCAGCTTGTACGTGTTCATAGAATTCATTAACTTCATCCTCGTCTGCAGCTGTTGTTGGGGCATATACTTGAATTATAGTTGTGTTGACGGGCACTCCTCATAGATGAATAGAAAATAAGCATTCACTGACTGCTCTGTATTTCATTACAGTTCTTGCAAGGTTTTTCTTAATTATAAATGTGACACCATTTCTTCTTTGTCTTTCATTTCTAGCATCAGATGCAAAGTGCCCAATGCCAGTCCATTTCAGTTTGCTAACACCCAACAGATCAAGTTGTACACATTCCATTTCATTCCTAACCACCTCCAATTTCCTTTGGTTCATGTTTCGTGCATTCCTTGTTCCAATATGTAAGATATCTTTGCAACCTCTGACTCTCATTTCATGCGCAGCTACATCAGCAGATCCAACCACATCATAAATGCTGACTTTACTCTGAGAAGTCATCAGCTCTTCCCTAGTAGCCAGTTGAATGCCTTCTGACCTGGGGGTTTCATCTTTCAGCACTATAGTGCAATTTGTTTTCTGACTATCCATTGGGTTTTTGTGGCAAGATACAGAAGTAGATTTGGCAGGTCTTTCTTCCACGCAGGTAATTCTAGTGTTGTTGTAGTTGTCACAGAAATGTGATTCTCCCCCGCTAACACTGTCCCATTCTGCTGCTGCACAGATGGGTGGTTTGTCTTAGTCTGGCACCACAGCTGAGATCTGTCTATCTTGGGAGACCCTGCCAGTAGCTAAGCTACCAATAGCTTAGCTCTCAGCATCACTGATGCCCACAAGCCCTCATAGCACGACAAGCTGGAAACCAAGTGAGGGTACTCTCAAATAAATCACTTCAAATCCTTATTCAGCTTGGATTTAAAACTTCTTGAATGAGTTTCAGAGCTTCTTCAGTCTTATTCCTGTCACCGAGAAAAAGTTTCCATATTTAACTTTAAATTTTCTTTTCAGCTTTCATTCCAGCTTCTTACACACTCTTCTGTAAATAATTCTCAATTGCTTACAGTTTTGATATCAATTTAATTATTTTTCAGCTTTTCCATACACATTCTCTCTAGCATGTCTTACCCCATCAGTCTTTTTCTTCCCAACCAGTAACTGAAGCTCCTGTACAAGGATTATATCCTCTCTGTAAAAGTATTCTTACATCCAGCTCTGTCCAGAAACAGTCCCTTTCTACCTTCATTTCAACTCACACAGTACACTTTCAATACTTTAAAGCCCCTAGCAGGCCTTTCCACACATAAAAGTAATTTTAAAAGTCATTTTCTTTAAAGTTTGCTTAGTACCTATTTTATTTACTTGGTTCATGCTTTTTATCTCTTTATCTCCTGCTTTCTGCACCAGCCTTGCTTTGTGCATTAACTCCTTTAACATGGTATTGAAACTGCAGTCTGATTCCCCATAAATTCATACATCCATATGGCCACATGTTCCTTCAGAATCAGTAAAGATTTATTTATTTGGCATGTTTCGTTATTTGACACTTCATTTGAACTAACCAGCCTTTTACTTCAAAAGCTTATTTCCTTATTTGACACCTTACTGACCCTTTTCATTTATTTTTAATGCGACTGTCAGTAGCTACTTTTAACTTTTTTCTCTGCCATGATAATACAGACACTCTTGCTGGCATGTCTTACCCCATCAGAGTTTTCTTCCACCACAGGTGCTGAAGTTCCGGCATGAGGATTCTAACCTCTCTGTAAAAGTGTTCTTACACCCAGCTCCATCTGGAAATAGTTCCTTACTAACTTCATTTCAACTCACACAGCACACTTCCATAGCTCTAAAGCCCCTAGTAGACCTTTGCACACATAAAAGTAATTTTACAAGCCATTTTTGTTAAAGTTTGCTTAGGGTCTGTATTATTTATTTAACTACCTCATGCTTTTTATCTCCTGTGAGCTCTCCCCCTGCTTGCCAATGGCTCAGCTACTTCCTGCATCAGCTCTGCTGTATTCATTAACTCCCTCAACACTGTATTGAGACTGCAATCTGATTCCCCTCATTCCATACACATATTCCTTCAGAATCAGTAAAGATCTATGTATTTAGCATGCCTTCTTATTTGACGCTTCATTTGAACTAGCCAACTTTTCAATTTAAATGTTTATTTCCTTATTTGAGACTTTACTGACCCTTTTCATTTATTTTTAATCTTTTTTTATTTTCATTTTCAACCTCTTTTTCTTTTTATTTGGTCCCCCAGTACCACCTTGATGCAATGGCAAACCTGGGCAACCAGAAAGCATGTTCCACCTGCCTCCGTACAGCACAAATGTGGGCCAAACCTGCCCTGCTTTCAAAAACATGGCCAGGCATTTTTAAACTTTTTGTAACTAAAATATTTAATTTAGACCTTTCAGGTTATACCTGGAAATTCAGCAATGCTCTCTCCCATACACACACACACACACACACACATACACAAACACACACCCCACACCCCTCACCCCTCTATCCGCCATCCCACAGCCCACTCAGTCATCCCCTAATGCCTCCCATGCCCAAACCCCTTCCCAAGGGAACTGCAAGACTCACATCCATACAGCAATTTTATCATTTCATTCATTTTATTTCATCTACTGTTTCATGTCACATCATTTGTATTTCATTTTGTTTCAGTGCATATTATTTCATGTTACCATGCATCAAGTGAATCATTTAATAAACAACTTATGTACTCATAGAACAGCTTGCTGCACTTATCAGTAGGCTCTTAGACAATTGCTCAGAGGTATACACACAGGATAGTATGTGTTAGGATGACATAATGCACAGATTCCCAATCTTTTTGTGTTTATTGACTCCTTATTAACCTCCAAAAAGGTCAGGGACCCCCAGTTCGCCTCTACCTCTCTTCCCAGACACCCCTTCCCCTCTCAGCCCCAAGCCTGCTCCCAGCCACCCTCTTTATCTCCCGTCTCCTTCCTTACTTCTCCAGTCTCCTTCTCTTCCTCCAGCCAGCTCCATCATTCTCAGCTTTGTTTTCTCTCGCAATCCCAGCTAGTCCCTTCCAGTTTCTCTCTCTTCCCCCCAGCCAATCTCCACTAGACAGTGGGCCCGATATTCAAAGGCAGTTACATGGTTTATAGACCTGTAAACCACGTAGCTGCCTCTAAGCGGGATATTCCACAGACTAACACAGTGCTGCTGAATATCGCTGGATGCCGCCACTAGATCCCCAATGCTACATGGTTAGCACTGAGGCATTCCAGGAGCGGCAACTGTTGCTAATCGGTCAGCAGCAATATTGAGCCATTGTCCAATTAGTAACCCAAAGGTAAGGATAGGCATGGTAAAAGCTAGCCTATCTTTACCCATAGGAACTAACCAGGCAGTGACTCAATATCGCCGCTGACCAGTTAGCTTCCGGGCTGTGCAGCTGACCCGGATATTCAATGCCGGTGGACAGATATGGCCCTGGCATTGAATATTCGTGTTTAGCGTTCAGCAGCGATGACTAGGTGCTGTACTTGCGCTAGTCGCCACTGAATATCAGGCCCAGTCTATTTTTTTCTATTTTCTTTGTCCTGTAGATTACTGTTATGGTCTCATGGACTCCCATGGGTCCACAGACCACAGTTTGGGAACCACTGACACAGCGCATATTTTTGTGTGATCTATGCGTATGGATTCCTGGGGACAGAGAATAGGCGGACTTGGGATGGGATTGGCCCTTATACACCTACAGACGGAGCAGACATAAATGTGTACACCTACATTCCCTGTGGTAATTTTATATCGGCACAGAGATGCATATGTTGCCCCTATAAAACAAGCTGATGTGCCTTTCCTGCCTCGGCACCTTGTTATAAAATCACAACCGAAAGTAAACAGTGCACACTCAACTTATTAATGCAGAAAGCAATTTCATAAAGGCCTTTTGGCCCATATCTGTCTGTATACATGTGTAAAATGTGGCTAATAAAATTACCCCATGCGTAAAACGTCAGCACAATGACAAGAACATGCATACGTTCATGTGACTGGGGTGTGGGCATTCTCAGGGGTGGAGTTTGGGTAGAGCATGCGCAGCGTTTATGCTTATGTTCGTGTTTATTCAGGTTTAGCTATACCGCCTCTCACTAAGGAAGCAGCAAAGTGGTACACAAAATAAAACATGAATGAGAAAGTCATGAAAGGAACTTAATGATTATACTGTAGTTCCTTTCGTTATTTTCTCTTTAATCTTTTCTCATTAATGATTTTCTTTTTAATGTTAGTGAGCATAAAGAAAACTGGTGAAACAGACTTATGAAGATTCTGTAAGAAAGTGTTGGAAACAGTTACTCATCTTGTAGTTGGTTGTGAGTTTCTGATGGCAGAACATTTCTATACAGAAAGGTACAACAAGGTGGCGTGTCTCACCCACTGGAATGTTTGGGGGGTCTTTTACTAAAGGGTGCTATGGTGTTGCACCTAATGCACCAATAGCTCCAAAACCATGGCATGTTAGTTGCAACACCACCGCATTAACTGTCAGAGTGTGGAAAGCGTGTTCCCGGCAGTTAGCGTGGAGCACTGTGCCCTAATGGAGCATACGAATAGCGCGGATGCACTTAACTTCACCTATTGAGGTGGCGTTATTTATTTATTTATTTATTTAACAGGTTTTTTATTCCGCCTTTTCCTTTAATCAAAGCAGTTACAAGACTACATCAGGTTAGCAAGTAATACAGACATAAAAACATCAGACTACGAAGACAAAACAATGCATCCAGTTTTTTACCACCTTATCAAAATATCAAAGTGATAAGCAATGGATCTATAGGAAACAGGGAAAGACAAGACTACATCAGGTTAACATGTAATACAAACATACCTCCAAACGGAAAAGCAGCCAAAGGGAGAGACAGACAGAGGACGTTGTAAAGAGAACAACCACTCATATTAATAGATCTTATACACATTTGCTGTTATTCAATTTTTCCACGGACCAACGCCTAAGGGCCACGCCAAAGGGCCCTCTGGCGAGGCCCTCAGGCACGGGCCCGCAAGGCGCGGGCGCGCCCCGGCAACGGCTGCTTTTATGCCGTTGAGAGAGCCGCTCGTTGGTGGAACCGGTGAGGAAGGGGGAGCTCCTAATTGCAAGGGACACATGGCATGTGGTGTTTATCCATGCTAGCTGTGCAGTGCTTCCCATGCCCACTCTCCATATCTGGCCTGCCCTTTTACCACCCCAACACGCCAGTCCCAGTGCAGAAATTGTCCCTTGCTGTCATGGCACTGTGCTGTCAACATGCATCCCAGAATGCCTTCAGTGTGCACCAGAACATCCACTGACAACTAGTACCCTTTAGTAAAAGACCCCCTTTGTAAGCACTACAACAATGCTGCACTGGAAAAACACTCAGATCATGACCCTACGGGGTATGTTTGCTAAAGGGCAGTAAGGGAGCAAAGGTGTCGTTAATGGGCGTTATCATTGCCCGTGAATAGCTAATGCCGCGGAAAGCGCCGATAATACTGGATTAATGTGCGGAAGCCGGGCCCATAGTGTTAAGGTGAAAGGAGGTGGAGAGTGGGTGTTAATGGGGAGGAGAGTGGACGGGGATAGAGTGTGCTCCCTTAACACAGAGTTGTGTTACATGCGTTAGAGCTCCCAGCGCTGGGAATCTTAATGCCATCTGAAAGTTCACGGAAAGGGCTATTTCTAAGGGTAGAGAGCCTATTTTAATGTATGCAATGTGCTCCACCCACTGGAGTTTCCAAATTTGTGATAGCAGTGCTCCACTGGCAGCAAGAGCATGGTGCCCTGTTAAGAAAGAGCACTATGTTGTTGTTGCCAAATTGGCAAAGGGGGTGTCACGTGGGTGATGCAGTGGGACTGACTGGTCCACAAGGCTGACAAGACCATTGGCTAGGTTGAACATCTGTGATGTCTGGTATGACTCCACTGTAACAGTGGCTGCACACATACATGCTGCCGCAGTCAAAAAGAAGTTGCACCACCCCCACTGCCATGTCAGCATTCTGTGAGGGTGGGGGTGACGGTCGCAGCTGCTGCAGCCTGCTGCAGATGAAACTTTGTCCCGGATTTGTGTGTCCAGTGCAATGCTGCAGTTGCCACTGTCAGTGGGATTAGACTGCAAAAATACCCACTAAAACAAATCAATATGAATTTTTTGTTGGAACGGTTTGTCATGAGAGAAAGAATCCTCTCCTGTAACAAACTTTCCTATTTAATTGTTTTTTTAGAAGAGAATAAATCACCCAAGTGTTCAACCAACATACTAAGTGTAACACTAGAATAAAATGATAATAAAATGATGAACTTAGCTCTGAGAAGGCAAACGCCAATCACCCAGACTTCAAGCCACACATGACGTGTTCTTCTCAAAGACTCAAGCTGGGGAAGTCCACAATAAGTAGTGGCAAAAAATAGGCACAAAGTTAGTCCAAGAAGTCCCATAAAATTCAAGCGGACAAAGAACTGTGTTTCGATCTCCTAAACCAACTAAATGAGTTCAGCTTCAAGCGCAATCTTCAGAAAGGGCTCCGATGCAAAGTGCCATAAAACAAAAATTGAATGGCGCGTGAAAAAAGCTACCGGAAAAGGCAGGGCTCTTGTGGCAGTTGTTCACTGACATCAGTGGGGCTTGAAAAAAATTCCCCATAATGATGTAATCAATTAAATAAAGGAGACTCCACAAATCTAATTCCAAATTAAAACCAAAAGGTTTGACAGTCCGTAATCTATAGATCCAAGACTGCTCAAGTAGTTGTAACCGGTGCTCGCGATCCCCCACCCCCCACCCTCACATATCAGATGGTACAAAGTCAATGACCTGCCATTTCAAATCTTCAAAAACATGACCTTCTTTTACACAATGTGACACAATAGGAGCCGACAGTGTTTTTGTATTGAGTCTCAATCAATGTTCATTTAAGCAAGACTTTATAGGTCTGATTGTCCAACCAACATATTTGAGAGGACAAGGGCAGATAGGTAGATAGACAACATAAGATGTCAAACAAGTAGTATGCCAATGTGCAGTAGGAGGATCAGTCCATTTGTCACCACTTAGATTTTTTCAGCAAAAGTTACAATGTGTACAAGGGAAATGACCACAGGAATGGTCCTGTTTATAATTAAGGTGATCAGATGCTGCTGCAGCATTCACTACAAAATCATGGATGTTCCAGCCTCGACTATAAGCAATGACTAAATCAGTCTAAAAATATTTATGCAAGGCTAAGATGTGCCAGTGTTTTCTCATCAAATCAGTAATTTGGGGAGAGGTGATCATAAATGGAAGCCCTCCAACAATTTGGCTAAATAAGTCGTGAGCACGGGCCAGAGCTTAAGAATCAGGTGATAGCATCCACTCACGATGAGAGTATCTAGCTCGCTTATAGGCTTGGTGGATGACAGTAGATGGATAACCTTTTCAAGCAACCGCTGAGAGAGATTCTTGTCATTTACCTTGCCACACACTCTTTTTACTAATATGATAAGTGTGACTTTGAGCATATGATATACTACTTAGGGTTTCGTCTTGGCGCTATTTTACTCACTTGCCTATTCAGTCTGGAAACCTATACCTATGTCCCTTTGGTTCAGTTCTCTTTTATTATTGATCTTTTGATTTTTACTCTTTTCACTTATTTATCGACATTTTAGTCATTTTATAATAACATATAGTAACATAGTATATGATGGCAGATAAAGACCAGTATGGTCCATCTTGTCTGCCCAACAAGGCAGCAAGAGTAGGTGCACCTGCCACTCCATGCAGGTCGACCCTCCCCAAGCCTTTGCTTAGGGGTGTACCTACTGTTCTTTGTTCAACTATAAGAGATAGTTATGTTTATTTTGATTTTATCCTGTTGCTATAAAGGGATCCACTGTGTCTGTCCCATGCCATTTTGAATTCTGTCACTGTGTTTGCCCCCACCACTTCCATCAGGAGGGCATTCCAAGCATCCCCACCTTTTCAGTGAAAAAGTATTTCCTGACATTGCCTTTCAGTTTACCCCCTTGCAGCTTCATGTTATACCCTCTAGTTTTACAGCTTCCCCATCTTTGGAAGAGGTTTGTTTGTTCATTAATACTCTTTTAAGTATTTAAAGGTCTGAATCATATCTTCTCTGTCCCTCCTCTCCTCCAGAGTGTACATATTTAGGTCTTCAAGTCTCTTCTCATAAGTCTTCTGATGCAGGCTCCAAATCATTTTGGTCGCCTTCCTCTAAACTGCTTCTAGTCTTTTTATATCCTTTGTGAGATATGGTCTCCAAAACTGAACTCAATTTTCCAAGTGAGGCCTCACTAGTGACTTGTACAGTGGTATTAGTACCTCTTCCTTTCTGCTGGTAATTTCTCTCTGTATGCAACCCAACATCTTTCTGGCTTTTGCCACTACCTTGTCACACTGTTTTGCCACCGAGGTCCTTCTCCTGGTACGTGGACACTAACCTCTTCCCCCCTATCGCATACAGTTCCCTTGGATTTCTACTTCCCAAGTGCATGACACTGCTCTTCTTCACATTAAATGTTAACTGCCAAGCATTAGACCATTCTTCCAGCTTTTGTAGATCTTTCCGCATGTTATCCACTCCCTCAGGGGAGTCCATATTTTTTATGTATCATATTTTTTACCTGGTTGGTCACTGTTTACCTTAGGTTGCTTTGGCAACTACACACCATAGTTTTGTTTATTTATTTATTTATTTATTTATTTAACTGTATTTATATCCCGCTTTTCACCGGGTCAAAGCGGCGTTTTGTTGGGATTTTACCATTTTAAATGGTCGCCATACTCAGTATCTGCACCATTCATTTGGATTGCCACTGCAATAGCTTGTACAGATGTGCTATAGATATCGAGGCTGTCGGTTCATATAAGGTATGGGTCCTCCCTCCTTTTATTTAGTTTATTGTGTTCGTATGCCGCACAGGGATCCCCCACTCTTTGTGTGATTTGCTACACCAGCTCACTGCCATTAGCACGATAGTCCATGGATGTCATCCCTCTTTTTTATGATGTTTTGCACCCTTGGATGATCTTACAGCACCTGTAATATATCATTCTTGTTCCTATGTATGTTGCTATTGAACCACTTCCCTACTATACAATACACAATCTGCACCTTGTGTTCGGTCCTCCCTTTCTCACTGTAAATGTGTTACCTCCCCCCCCCCCCACACTCTTTGCAGTAAATATAGTAATATTTTCGGTATTACCACTCATCTGTGTTTTTTTCCCCCTTGGTTACATATTTGCTCCTCTATACTCGTATTTATAGCCGCTGCCTATTGTCTCTGCTACGGATATGCTGTGTATTGAGTGTCTCTCGCCTCTGAGTAAATCAATTCTTCTATTGTATATAAGTTTTTATGGGAAGGTTAAAATACGACATTTGTAACAATGCATTGGCAATACTATTGTTCTGTCACTACTGAACACGGTAATTTGTCATATTGGTTTTATATCCTTTTGATGGTTTTAATATTATAATGTATTACTGTGTTTTAATTGTGTTCTTAGTCCTTTTACTTTCCTATGCACTCCTTGTTTTACTTTGAGCTTTACTGTTCTTTTTATGGTTTTATCTATTGAACTAAGACTGTTCTATATATTTTCTGTTGTCATATTTACAGTATTGTGTCTTACCTGCATGTTTTTACTCCTCTTTTTATATTTTTTTCACTATTAGGTCTATATGTTTTGTTTAATAATGATGCTTATAATTTCTTTTCTATTAATGATACGTGTTTTTATGTTTTTAATTGAGATCCCTAGCACCTGGTGAAGGCTTTGTTTGCTGAAACACAGACATGTAGGCAGGACCTCTGGACACTCAAAGTTGTCTACACACTTTCTACAGTGTGGTTTGTCAACTTCTTAAATCCATCATGGAGGAAGGAGAGCAGAGTCAGCAATTCCACAGTGCTAGGGCTGACCTGGTGCTCACAGCATCAGTGTTCAAAAAGACACCAAATGTACACATAGGTGAAACAGGTGGAGCCTCTTCTCACTTTCAGAAGTGTGGAAACCACAACAGAAGAATCGCCCTTACATGCTAAGTGTCTGCTCTCAAGAGCCAAGCCATAAGTGAGAAGGGAGCTGGATTGTCCAGCAGGACCAGCCCCTCCCTCAAGAGCCCCTGCATTGATGGGAGGTGAAAATAGGGCCCCTGCCAGAGGCACATCAGATCCTCCTCCTGGTTCTACAAGCACCACTGGACCCTGATGGTGTGCTACACAATGAAGCACTCACCCTACATGAGGCCATGAAGAAAACACATATAGGAGAACCTACTTTGGCCAAGGTCGAATGCCCAGAAGCCCACCTCTCTATGATAGCTGATGAATCTGTGCATCTTGGCATTGGCCTCAGTTGCCACCACATCCATCTCATGTTGACCTCCACCTGTCCAGATTCCTCTGGGACACTCATTGGCTCAACTTCTACTCTCCAAGATCGAAGGATTGGTGTTTAAGATAGTCTACTTCCACATTGTCCACTCCCACAATATGCTGCGTTGGGAGGGCCCAAGAGAATAGGAGGGTCATTTCCCAGAAGAACCCAGAACTCTTTGTATCCCTTGCCGATTGACATAGGCCATCGTCATGGCATTGTCCAAGAAGATCCAAACTGCTTTGCTTCAGATTATATCTCAGAGATGCAAGATAGCCAGTTGAAGGAAGAAAGGGGACTATAAAGCTTAGCAGTTGTTATGGAAAGGCAGAATGGATAGGCCATATGGTCGATATCTGCCAATTGATGGGCCAAGACATATCCTGCTTGCCCCAAAGACCCTGGGCAGCCTTCCCTTGGCAAAAAGCTCCCCAGACAATCAGTCTGGGATCCATCATCAACAGAAGCCACTGGAGATAATCCTGGGTAGGTCTTTCAGCAGATGATTTGGCTGCTCCCACCATTTCAGTCTAGCTGCCACCAATGGGGAAGAGAAAGCCTGATGCTGAAATCCTGGAAACAAGGAGACCAGCAGTACAGCAAGGATCTTTGCAGCAGGCACATTTACACTCACGCCCAGGGGACCATCTTGATTATTGCCGCCATCAAACCTAGGAGCTGGAGATAACCCCAAGCCTTGGGAGTCTGCTGCTTCTGAAACACCCTCAGCTGAGAACACAGCATCTCTGTCCTCTTCTTAGCAGTAACACCCTTCCTAAACTGGTGTCGAACCATGTCCCCAGGTATTCTAACAACTGGGTAGGTTTCAGATAGCTCTTGTCATAGTTAATCACCTGGTCCAGACTCTCCAAAAACTGCACCACTCAGGATAACTTCAGAAGAGCTTCCGAAAGCAACCTGGCCCGAATAAGCCAGTCATTCACGTAGGGATGCACACAAATTCCTTTGCATCACAGAGTGGTGGTAGCCATAATCATAACCCTGGTGAACCTTCTTGGAGCAGTAGAGAGACTGAAGGGTAACACGGCAATTTGAAAGTGCGAGCCGATAAAAGAGAAGCACAAGGAGCACTGATGATCTTCGTGAATGGAAATGTTGAAGTACGCCTCAGCCAATTCCAGTGATGTAAGAAACTCTCCTTGCCAGACCACTTGTATGACTGATCACAATGTCTCTATGAGGAAGTAAAAGGTCCTAAGGTGAACACTGACCTTGAGATCCAAAATTGTGCAGAAGGACCTATCCTTCTTTGATATCACAAAGAAAACGGAATACTGGTCTTTGCCCCTTTTGTCAGGTGGCCCAACACTACAGCGGGAAGCTGAGGACCCTCTCCAGAGTAGTCTGACTGGTGGCCTTCCTGGTCACAGACCCTCAATGAGATGTCATGAAGGCATCTGGGTGAGGTCATTGCATTTCAACACATAGCCAAACAGAATGTTGAGCACCCACTGATCCAAGGTCACATTGATCCATTCCTGGAAGATGTGACAGAGCCAGCTGCCAACAAGAGGCACCCCAGCATGGGTGCTCAATCCATCATTGCATCTGATGGGAGAATCCAGATTTGGAGGAAGAGGAACCATCACAAAGCCCACCAATCCCTTAGAAGGACTGAGTCTGAGGAGATGGAAGGAGAAAAGGACAATCTCCCTGGGTGATATTTCCAGGAGTCCCTGAACTCCTGTGACTCCTGTGATGGGAGTGAGGAGAATGTGATGCAGAGGAGGAGAGGCCATGCTTCCCAGATCCTTTAGATTAATCATCCAGAAGATGATGCAATTTGGATGCGCACAGCTCCTTGACCAGCTTCTCCAAATCATCCCCAAACAAAAGCTTCCCCTTGAAGGGAAGCCCAAATAACTGAGACTTGGACACCATGTCTGCTGTCCAATGGCAATGCCAAAGCCAGTGATGTGCCACCATGGAAAAGGCAATATCCTTGGCCACCAAGCAGACCTAGCATACATGGCATCCACCAAAAAAGCCACTACTGATTCCAGAAGCAATGAAATGTCACCCTGCATGAGCTGCAGCAAGAAGAATGGCAGTAACAGAGGATGAATCATGGCAGCTACATGTCCAGGCCACAATGGTGAGAGAGAGATAGCAGTTTGTGGCTGGAAATGCCAGGGAGCAGCAAATATGGCTCGGCAGTGACAGTGAATCTGTGGCACAGTGACAGCTGCAATGAAGTGGTGAGACTGAAAGCAGAACCACAGAGGCAGAGCCACAGCATCAGTTAGAGCCACAATGAGCAGGACAGCAAGAGAGAAGAGAGCTGCGGGGAACAGTAGCATCAGAGAGAAAACAGCTACTGCTGCTGAACAGCAGCCTGGTCACAATGAAAGCAGCAAGAAGGGAGAAGTTGCAGCAGCAATAGAAGCATCAAACCAGATCAAACAAGAAGAGGTATGGTAATCAAAAAGTGCCCCCCCCCCCCCATAACAGAGCAGAAAAGAAAGGTTCTTGCTCCATAGCCCATTGAAGAGGGCTGAAGATTTTTCATTAGAGATAGAAAACAAACCTTAACTGAACTCCTCCAGCTGAACATGAAAAAAGTAGTCCATGGAGCCCTCATGCTGAAGAAGAAGCCTGAGGATTCCAAGTAGCTCATGGATGGAGAGAAGAAAAGCAATGGACGGTGAGACTGCAAGAGGCTGTGTTGACCTGGTGGGACACCCAGGAGCTGTGGACAGGAAAGGCTTGAAGAGACTGAGCTGTTAAGTGAGAGACCAACTGAGAATAAAAAGCTGAGCTAAGTAGCAAGTAACCAGAGCCAGCCAAGAGGGACCACTAGAGCCAAGTATCACAGAGGAGCTATAAAGCTGAGAGGCAGCAGGAGGTGACCAGATTATGGTGAATCCAGCAAAATCTGCAGAGGTGACCAAACCCTGAAAGGAGTTATGGAGGAGCAGAGCCTAGTCCTTCAGCATCTTGATACAAAAATGTTTTCATCCTGATAAGGACACTTAACATCTAAACACACCTTCACACGTAGAATCTTCAGAGTAGATATAATGCTCTGCTCATTAATATCTCTCATCAAATCTCTGAAGTGGAGACTACTTTTTAAAATGTATCATGACTCCTTTTGCGTTCCTTCTGGTAAATCACCTGCAAAAATGGAAAACCACACAATAGGACAAGGCATCCCAGAGAATTCTTGAAACAGAATCTGGAAAGGAAACAAAGAATTAAAAGTACAGTAGATGACATCTTTCCAAACTGGATTCTCTATCCAGAAAAACAAGTTACATAGGATGTTTTTCATTAAACACCACACTGGAAATAAAGAACAAAAAGAAAAGAAAATATAAGAGAAAAGTAGCTGAAACATTTTTTTAAGATTTTTATAATTTTTTTCAAACGTTTTTCTCATTCTGAATTGTTTCTCAATTTTTTTCTTCCAACATTAAAAATATGAGGCATGTTTACTAAATATGCATTAACGTTTATTAAACATGCCTCTATTAAAGGGTGGTGGATGCCTGGAATGCCCTCCTGAAGGAGGTGAAAGGAGCAAACACAATGACAGAATTCTAAAAGCCATGGGACAGACACAGACGATCACTATATAGCAAGAGGATGGAATCAATGCAAACATAAATAACTTCATAAATGGAGAGAGTGACCTGCTTGGCATGGTAGGTGTAACTCTACAACTCTAGCCACCTTACTGGGCAGACTGGATGGACTATGCTGGTCTTTATGTGCTGTCAATTACTATGTTACTATATTTTCTAACCAAATTCCTTCAATTACAAAAGAAGTCTTCTGACCTTTAAATTCTCTTCCAAATGCACAGGTCTTCATCTTCACTAAAAAAAATTCAGGTTTAGGTCCGTAGGGTGTACCTCTAGTTATTGAAGTGTCCATATGGAACATGAAGATCCTCTAAAGAGCAGAAGCAGAAAACACTTGGATGTGCTCTTCCTGTTGAGTTCTATAGGCAAATAGACACCTGGAACATCCAAATTCTGAAATCTTCAATAAGGAAGAAACATGATAGACAACGAAGGACTACAAGTAAAGATAAGGCAATCTCAGAATTAGGCTACTTCATCCTGATGTTCTCTTAAATAAATACAGGATCTAAACACTGAAGACATCATTCAAAGAAGTGGCAGGCTTAGTCCTTAAAAAACTAATACGGCTTAGCTACTAGCAGCCACAACATTTTTCTCACTCTGTACCAACCTGGATCCAACATTGTCACATAAAATCTGCAGAATTCTCTTAGCTTCTTCACAATAGCTGTACTCTTGCCCATGCAGAGAGACTTCATTCATCAGGATGGACCACAGGTTCTAATCATTCTCCTTTGTACTGCCTCTCAGATGCTGCATTAAAAAATGGTAGACAGCATACAAGGTATGTATACATTTTGAGAACCTCACAGGTTGTGACCTCGATTGGCCACTGTTGGAAACAGGATACTGGGCTTGATGGACCTTTGGTCTGACCCAGTATGGTTTTTATGTTTTTATATTCCTAACATGAGCAGACTCCCTTCTATCAGTTTACTTGCTAGGGAGTTCTGTCCTGCAGGACCATACCGTTTGAAAAGTACACTATGTGACTTGTGAACCTTATGCCCCACCCCCAGCCAGCTGCCCAGAGAAACTCGCTCTTGTCAATCTTCCTGGAAGCCCAGTGATGATATCAGAGACCCTTCCATACTTGGACCCTGTACCACCACATCTCTCGCACAGTCCTCGATACAGCCCTGCCCTCCTGGCATTTCGTATTCTTCAGCAAACATCTTATAGCACAGATAATTCTCCTGTCTGCGACTCCAAATGCAGGATTTTGGTACAACGCCGGCCTCCCTTGAAATTCATTCCTGGGGCCCATATCATGACCTGTGACTGTCTGCACTGGATTCCTCACATTCTGGGTCAGGGGTCCTGGTCTACCGGTATAACTCCAGTATCCTAAGAAGCTCACCATCCAACAGGCTGCCAGCTCCAAGAGGTCAAGTTGGGCTCTGAGACTCCTTCTTCTAGGTACCCTGGAACAATATTGGGGAAACTCCTTCTTAGGATGCATAGCTCTCCCAATCAGCCAATTACACTCCTCCCCTCCCCCCCCCCCCCTTCCCGAGACCCTGCTGCTTCTATCACATCTAAGCATCAGGGGAAGGGAGGCTCATTAAGAGCATTCATGAACAGCCAGGGTTTTAGGACCCTGAAGCCACTATCACAGCTGCTAGCATCAGTTCTCCCTTGTAGCTGCAGTTTTGCCGAAGAAAGGAGGGATCCAGAGATCAGGAGGTGAGAATTATTTTGGTGATGAACAAGTCCCCCAGTAGTTTTATTGTTGCTTTTGCTCAAGGGCTATCTGTGATCATTTAGAGCAGGGGTCTCCAACTCCAGTCCTGGAGAACTTCAAACCACTCAGGTTTTCAGGATGTCCCTAATGTTTATGCGTGAGATATATTTGCATGCATTGCCCCCGTTGTAATCTCTTGCATATTCACTATGGATATCCTGAAAAACTGACTGGTTTGCTGCCCTCCAGGATTGGAGTTGGAGATCCATGGCTTAAAGCAATGATCAGATATCACTGTATAGATTTTATATATCTCCAACATGTATTTTCTAGAAATATAAATGATTTCCCTCTTTACTTCCATGTTAATTTTCCTGTTACTTGTAATAGGTCTGTTATATCTGACCAATTGTTGTATTGTTTCAATGTAAACCACACTGATGACAAATAGCGCGGTATATAAGAAAATTAAATAAATAAATCACAGACTGAGCATTAATATACTCATAATAATACAGACGAAGTGTGGTGCTTTGCCGAGATGTCTGGACAAGAAACAACTGGCTACGGTTCAGCTCTGCAAAAATGAAAATTCTGCCCGTCCACTGAAGGAAATAACTGCTAAATTGCATTTAGCTGTAAAACGCCCCTCTAGTTCTTTGGAAGACATGGCTGCGTCAAAGTTCATCTTCGACTGCTGGCTTAATCTGAATGCTTAAGTGAGCATAGTAATGACTTTTTTCATGATTGTGTCTTTCGATAATAGTGAGTCCTGAAACTCCAGACACTAATGCAGACATTCATTGCTTTCAGATTACATTTCCCTACTATTTTGTGTTCAGAGCTTCTTTCCACTATCATTCACAGGCCAAAGTGTCTGTATACTGCGGCAACTAGACTTATTAGTGCAGCTCCTCGTAGGATGTCAAAAAAACTAGACGTTAGTCGGACTAGCACTATGAGGCTTGCATTTTATCCATGGGGAAATGCAACTGTCAGTCATGCTGTTGAGGAGCTTTACAAAGAAACTCCTTGCCATTCTTTGAATTAAATTGTTCAAGATGGTGAGCAGAAAATTCACCATAGCCTTTCTTTTTCATAGAAAGTTGTCTGATACTGATATTACTGTAAACTGAAAAATTTTGTGCTTTTGATATTACAGTATATTGTTGTGCTCTCAAGCCAACAACCAGAAGGCTTATCGGTGTGGCTGTGGGTCTCTTTTCTCCGCTTTGGTTTTTGGGTGCTCTACTTTGAAACAATCCTTACCCAGAAGAAATCTTCAGCTGTAATCACAGATTAAAACTTTGGGAGTTGTTATTGATTTGATGCTATTATCAGAAGTGCAGGTATCATTTTTTTAAATCATTTTAATTATGTATACTGAGGCAAATATGTTTCTTTTTTAATAAGAATGATTTTAGGCAAGTCACTCAAGCAGTGCTTCCTTCAACCTTGGGGCTAGTATTTTATTTAGGAAGATGTTTAATTTTATTTTGCATTTGACTTGGATTTTATATGTTTTCATAAGTTGTATTTGTAATTTCTTATTTTACCATTTTTGTTTATTTGCTTTGTAAATTCATAAATGTACTCATTTTTGTAACCCACCTAAATCTCATTTGGGGGATGGTACGAGATCTAAGTGATGAAATTAAATTAAATGCACTGAATTGAAAAGAGGCACAAATAAACAGGAAACATTGCCTGAACGCTAGTGATCAGAGACATACGGCAAACACTGTCCTAAGGTCCTAATCAGAATACTTCAGATTCACTTGTTGTTCTTGTTAAGTGCCGTCGAGTCAGAGTCGACTCATGGCGACCCTCTGGATAGCTATCCTAAATTGTGTTCGGTCTTCAGTCAGGCGGCTCATTGTTGACAGACTGGTACCCGTAGCTGCTGTTATTGTATCAATCCATCTCATTGCTGGCCTTCCTCTTTTGCGTTGACCTTCTATCTTGCCAAGCATGATGTCTTTCTCTAACGATCTCTCTCTTCGCATGATGTGTCCAAAGTATGAAAGTGGAAGTCTTGTCATCTGAGCTTCTAAACAAAGCTTACGTTTCATCTCTTCTAGTACCGACTGGTTTGTTCTTCGGGCAGTCCATGGTATACACAGTATTCGCCGCCAGCACCATAATTCAAAGGCATCAATTTTCTTCCTGTCTGTCTTTTTCACTGTCCAGCTTTCACATCCATATGATGTTATTGAAAATACCATGGCTTGAACAAGTCGAATCTTTGTATGGAGAGAGACATCTCTGCTCTTGAGAATCTTATCTAGGTCTTTCATTGCCATTCTGCCAAGAGTAATGCATCGTTTGATTTCTTGACTGCTTGTTGCTTCTTTATTGATAGTTGATCCAAGTAAGTTAAAGTTGTTCACAATTTCAATTTCTTCTCCTTCAACGATGAACCTGTTGATTATGCCAGTTGTCATGATCTTTGTCTTCTTTACATTAAGGTGCAGGCCCATTTTTAGACTATGTTCTTTGATTGTGAGAAGCAAATGTTTCAGATCATCTTTACTTTCAGCCAGTAATGTAGTATCATCAGCATAGCGAAGGTTGTTGATGAGTCTTCCACCAATCTTCACACCTCTGTTGTCTTCATATAATCCTGCTTCTCTGATGATTTGATCTGCAAATAAATTAAACAGGTAGGGGGAAAGTATGCAGCCTTGTCTTACACCTTTGCTTATTTTAAACCATTCTGTTTCTCCTTGTTCCATTCGAACTGTTGCTTCTTGATCAATGTACAGATTGCACAAGAGAACGATCAGGTGTTCTGGTATACCCATGCTTCTTAATGTGGCCCAGAGTTTCTCATGGTTTACACAGTCAAAAGCCTTGCTATAGTCGATAAAGCACAAATAGATATCCTTTTGGTATTCTTTAGTCTTTTCAAGGATCCATCTCACATCCGCAATGATGTCTCTCGTTCCTCGCCCTTTCCTGAACCCTGCTTGCACTTCAGGTAGTTCTTGTTCCAGGTATGGTTGTAGTCTGTTTTGAATAATCTTCAGTAGAATCTTGCTGGCATGTGGGATCAGAGCGATTGTTCGATAATTTCCACAGTCAGTTGGATCACCTTTCTTTAGTATTGGTATAAACACAGATCTTTTCCAGTCAATTGGCCATGATGTTGTCTTCCATATTTCTTGGCAGAGCCTTGTAAGTATGGTAACAATGCGTGCTGAACTGAGCCCCACACTTGCCCTCATTATGCAACTATCCTTCACAACTGGATCATTCCCATCATCTCTCAAGCAAACTTCAATACGCCCTCTCCTGAAGAACAATAAACTCGACCCAGCGAAAACTGATTCATATCGTCCAATCTCAAGTATACCCCTTCTAGCCAAAATCATCGAGAAGGTGGTACAAATCCAACTGCAGCAGCATATAGATATTTCAGCCCCCCTCGATCCCTGCCAACACGGATTCCGTGAATCCCATGGCATAGAGACCCTTCTCACATTACTTATCAACACTTTATCAAGAGGGATTGACAAAATTGAAAACGGGTTCATCCTCATCTTCCTCGACATCTCGGCAGCTTTCGACTCGGTTAACCATGTACAACTTCTTCACCGTCTTCAAGAAAAGGGAGTTCAAGGATCAGCTTGGGAATGGTGTAGATCATACCTAACTAACCGCTGGCAACAGGTACGGATTGGATCCTCAACCTCTGATCCTTTCCAGCAACAACAGGGTGTACCCCAAGGATCCTCATTATCAGCTCTTCTATTTAATATATATATGCAACCACTCTGTGATATCATCAGAGCATTTAACGCTTCCAGCTTGATCTATGCAGATGACGTACTGATATTCACTCCAATAAAAATCAATGCCCCTGACTTCTCCCCAATAATCGCTTGCTTCAACGCGACTACAGACTGGCTCCTAACCCAGAACCTGCGAATAAACTTCAAGAAAACAGAAGTCCTATTCGTAACCAGAAATAAGAAATTTTCCCCCCCTGCAACATTGAAGGTGAGAGATGCGGAACTACCATGCAAATCATCGATTCGCTACTTAGGAGTCACCATCGATCAAGAACTGACCTTCAAAGATCACATAAAGCTAACCGTCAAATCCATTTACTACAAATTAAGAACGCTGAAACCCTTAAGACCTCTACTCGCCCCTAATGACTTCCGAACAATCTTCCAAGCCCTTGTAACACCACATTTTGACTACGCTAACATCATCCTGCATGGTCTACCCAAGAGCACCCTCAACCCACTCCAATTGGCGATGAACTCAGCAGCCCGCATCCTCTGCGGTACCTCCAGTAGGGACCACATTACACCCATACTAACAGAGCTTCACTGGTTACCCCTGCAAGCCAGAATAACTTACAAAGCACTTCTGCTGTCCTTTAAAGCAATTAATCAAATAGCCCCAGCCTCCCTCTCCTCGCTTATTATCAACACCCCCACGAACAGACTGAGAAGATCTGCAACCGCTAATACCCTCGTCGTACCAAAGGAGTACACTAAATGTAACCAAGCAACCAGAGACAGGGCCTTTACCTTATTCGCTCCAACTTGCTGGAATAATCTCCCTCCTCATATCCGATCAATAAAAGACCTCTCTCAATTTAGGAAGGTCCTTAAACACTACCTATTCTGTCATTACCTTTTAGGCTCCAACTCTATACCTCCTCCCTTCATCTCGCAAATCATCCACACAGCCTCTGACATTCCAACAACATAGTCATTACTAAACACGAACTAGACCCTCTGCACACCCAATTTTTAATCCCAACTTGAACTGCAAATTGCCAGAGGTAAAATATCTTTCTGTACATAGTTTGTATTTAGTTTCCCATGTTTTATTCCAAGTTACTGACCCTGTTATATTGTAAGCAAAGGACTGTTCTAATGCGAAAATTTGTTATATGTAAACCGCGCTGATACCAAAAAGCGCGGTATATAAAAACTGTAAAATAAAGTAAAATAAATAAATAAATAAATAACAGCTGCATCAGATTGCTGCAGTACTTCTATAGGAATGCTATCGATGCCTGGTGCTTTGTTCTTTGATAAGGCTTTCAATGCTGCTTCAACTTCCTCTTTCATCACCAATGGTTCCCGATCATAAGGTACAGGTTGAAACGGCTGTTGGTCCACTTGATCTTTATCATATAAAAACTCTGTATATTCCTTCCACCTTTTCTTGATCTTCTCAGCATCATTCAACATAGAACCTTGAGCATCTTGTAACATGCCAATTCGAGGCTGGAACTTTTTCTTTAACTCTCCTAGCTTTAGGAAAGCCGATCTTGTTCTTCCTCTAATAGTTTCTGCTTCTATTTCCTTGCAAGTGTCATTGTAGTACTTTTTCTTGTCCTGTCTTGCTGCACGTTGGAAATCTCTGTTGAGTTCTGTTATTGTCTTTCTTTCTCCTCTGGCTTTAGCTTCTCTGCGTTTCTGGGCAATTTTCAGAGTTTCTTCCATCATCCATTTTGGCCGTTTTTGCTTTTTCACCTTTTGTAGAGACTTCTCGCTTTCTTCCAACACAACCTTCTTGATGTCATTCCATAACTCTTCCGGAGCTCTGTCATTTGTATCTAAAGCAGCAAATCGATTTTGCAGGCAGTCTTTAAATTCCAGTGGTATATTCTCAAGGTCATATTTTGCTGCATTCATGAGTGGTTTGCTCTTTTTCATCTTTAGCTTGAGTTTGCATACTAGTAGTTGATGATCTGTACCACAGTCAGCTCCAGGTTTTGTCTTTGTTGATGTTATAGAGCTTTTCCATCGTTGACTTCCACAGATGTAGTCAATTTGATTTTTATACAATCCATTGGGTGAAGTCCATGTGTACAGTCTCTGCTTGTGTTGCTGGAAGAAGGTGTTTGAGATGAATAGATCATTGATCTTGCAGAATTCTATCAGTCTTTCTCCAGCTTCATTTCTGTTGCCAAGTCCATATTTTCCAACTACTTTGCCTTCTTCTTTGTTGCCAACTTTTGCGTTCCAGTCACCCATGACTATCAGGATATCCTGTTTGCATGTTCTGTCAATTTCAGCTTGTACTTGTTCATAGAACTCTTCAATTTCATTCTCTTCTGCAGCTGTTGTTGGGGTATATACTTGAATTATAGTTGTGTTGATAGGCAATCCTCGTAGACGAATAGAGATTAAGCGTTCGCTGACTGCATTGTATTTCATTACAGTTCTTGCAAGTTTCTTCTTTATTTTAAATGAAACACCATTTCTTCATTGTCTTTCATTTCCAGCATAGTAGAACATGTGATCATCTGATGCAAAGTGCTCGATGCCAGTCCATTTCAGTTCGCTGACACCCAACAGATCAAGTTGTACACGTTCCATTTCATTCTTGACCACCTCCAACTTCCCTTGGTTCATGCTTCGTACGTTCCATGTTCCAATGTGTAAGACATCTTTACAGCTTCCGACTCTCATTTCATGCGCAGCTACATCAGCAGTCAGACTTCCCGAGGGCTTTGATCCAACCACATCATAAATGCTGGTTTTACTCTCAAAAGTCTTCTGCTCTTCCCCAGTAGCTAGTTGAGTGCCTTCCGACCTGGGGGTCTCATCTTTCAGCACCATACCACAATTTGTTTTGTTGTAACTAGCCATTGGGTTTTCATAGCAAGATACAGAAGTAGATTGCCGGGCCTTTCTTCTGCGTAGTTTAAGTTTGGTGTTGTTGCCGTTGTCACAAAAATGTGATCCTCCGCCGTCAACACTATCCCATTCTGCTGCTGCCCAGATGGGTGCTTTGTCTTGGTCTGGCACCTCAGCTGAGACCTGTCCATCTTGGGAGACCCTACCAGTAGTTAAACTACCGATAGTTTAGCTCTCAGCATCACTGATGCACGCAAGCCCTCACAGCACGACAAGCTGCAAACCAAGTGAAGGAGATTCACTTGAACCCACCCAAAAAAAAAGCTATGGGTTCAATCTGAGTTAGAACTGAATTCTCACTTGGTTTCAGGATTATTTTTGGATTTTAAAATGTCAAATATTGAGACTTCTGTCTCGATTGCTACTAGAATTTACTATTCCTGTATACGAGCAAATGTAGGAAAACAAGGAAATGGTTAGCAGATGGAAGAAGCAGCAGGCATAGACAGAACCTCCCTATAATCAACACATCCCCCCCCCCCTCATTCCCAACCACCAAAAATCAGTGGCAGTAAAGAATAAGGAAACAAGAAGGGAGAATTGCCAGGAAGGGGTAGATAAGGGCGAGAAAAGAGAAGGTTGTGAGCATTAGTTAAGGGATCTAGTATAGAGAAGATAGGAAATTCTAGGGAAAGGAAATCGAACATAGACAAAAGGGAACGTAATGGAAGGTGAAGAATGCCAGAGAAATATAAGGAAGACAGAGACAAGGGAAACATCTCAATAAGAAGAGAGAATATTGCCGAATATTATGTTATGAAGGGAAGCCCTGGTAAAGGTACAGAGGTTTTCTCCATGGCGGGAGTGGCAACGTGAAATGCATTCACTTAGGCGGTTAGATGAGAAATGGATTTTCTATCTTTTCATAAGAGACTTAAAATACATTTCTTTTCTATGTTTAGTTTATTGTTATTGCTAGTTGAATTGGTTTCTGTATGTTGAGCATTTTATGTGAAGTAATGATTTTAAGTGGCATTTTAGAAAGGACATCCAAGTACAATCTGGGACATCTAAGCCAGGACATCTGAAAAGAAAGCAGGCATGTCCAGGTGCAGACATGATTTCACAAATGTGCACATGCCCAGTATGATCATCTAGCAATAGCCTAATGATTAGCATAGTGGGCTGGGACCAGGGAAGCCAGGGTTCAAATCCCACTTCTGCTGTCCTTGTGATTTTGGAGAGTACTGGACCTGATGGAATGCTATCTTCTCTACACCTTCTAAATGATTTTAAGCCAAAGCAAGCACTTTCCCAATGCATATTCACGCCTGGAGTAGATACAGGTACAATCTTAGACACTACACTGGACATCCGCAGAGCTGACTTATAAAATGGCTCTGGAGGTGTCTCTGTTCTTTGGACATCTCTAGTCCATTTTCAGACATCCAAAGCAAGGGTTCCAAGGGTTGCAGAGGCAGAGATGACATCCATCTGTCCAAGAAAGGTCAACGTGTCTTTGGTAGTAGACTGGCTAATCTGCTGAAGAGGGCTTTAAACTAGATTCGTTGGGGATGGGTGAAGAAAGCCCCCAGGTAAGTGATACATTAAATACCTCTATGAAAATGGGTAACAGGGGTAACATATGGAAAGCAGTGTGTATAAATGTCCGTAGCACGGGAAAAAAGATCCCTGATGTTGAAGCTTTGGTGGGAGTGGCTGACTTGGATTTAGTGGCAGTTACAGAAACATGGTTCACAGAAAACCATGATTGGGATGTAACTATATCTGGCTATACTTTATTCAGAAAGGACAGGATAGGAAGAAGGGGAGGAGGAGTGGCACTATATGTAAAAACTACTATTAAAGTTTGGAATTACAGAGCTTAAAGGGGAGAGAGGAGGCATTGTGGGTTAAACTAGAAAGAGGGAAAGAGAAATCTATTTGCATTGGTGTGATATACAGACCTCCCTCACAAGAGGAAGAGGTGGACAGAGAGTTAACTGAAGACATACGCAGCATTGCTAGGAAAGGGGAAGTACTACTGATAGAAGATTTCAATATGCCAGATGTTGATTGGCACATTCCTGCTGCAGTATCATCTAGAAGTAAGGAGATCCTGGATTCTCTACAGGGAGAACTATTCAGGCAATTGGTAACAGACCCCACACGTGAAGGGGCCATACTGGACTTACCAATGGTAAAAGTGTTTCTGATGTTGTAGTGGGAGATCATTTTGCATCCAGTGATCACCAGATGGTGTGGTTCAGTATTAGGACTAGGGCTGTTAGAATACATTCAAAGGTGAGGATCTTAGACTTTAGGAAGACTAACTTTGCCAAGGTGGGCCAATATCTCAGGGAGTCGTTAGTGGGATGGGAACAGCTGGGGGATGTAGAAAGACAGTGGGCAAAACTGAAAGGGGATATTTTAAGGGCAACCAACCTTTTTTGGTAAAATGGTAAATAGAGTAAAAGGAAAAGGAGACCGCTATGGCTTTCGAAAGAAGTAGCTGAAAAAGTGAAGAAAAAGAGGGAGGCCTTCATGAAATACAAGAGATCACAGAGAGAGGAAGATAGGCATCTATATTTGGAAAAACTTAGAGAAGCTAGCAAAGTAGTCAGGAAGGCAAAGATTCAAAAAGAGGAGGAAATAGCCAAAGCAATAAAATGGGGGGATAAGACATTTTTCAGATATGTTAGTGAGAAGAGGAAGGGCAAAAGTGGTATTGTCAGACTCAAGGGTGCAGGGGAGGAATATGTAGAAGCTGATAAGGATAAAGCAGAATTGCTTAACAAATATTTCTGTTCTGTGTTCACAGATGAAGAACTAGGAGCAGGACCTCAGAAAACACCCACAAACAGGAACAGAAGCGAGGGACATCTTGAACAAATTTCAGAAGATTGTGTTTGTGAGAAACTAGCTCAACTTAAAGTAGACAAAGCGATGGGACCAGATGAAATACACCCTAGAATACTGAGGGAACTTGGGGATGTTCTAGCAGCTCCACTGACTGACCTTTTCAATGCCTCATTGGAGTCGGGAGTCATGCCAAAGGACTGGAGAGAGGCTGGTGCCTTTACACAAAAGCAGACGTAAGGATGTGGTTGAAAACTACAGGCCAGTTAGTTTAACTTCGGTGGTGAGTAAATTATTGGAAACGCTGCTGAAAGAGAAAATAGTGAGGTTTCTGGAGTCCAGCGGATTACAGGATCTGAGGCATCATGGATTCACCAGAGGCAGGTCTTGTCAGACAAATCTGATTGATTTCTTTGACTGGGTGACCAGGGAGTTGGACTGAGGAAGAGCCCTAGATGTAGTGTATTTAGATTTCAGTAAAGCCTTTGACACTGTTCCTCACAGGCGACTTATAAACAAACTGAACACCCTAGGGATGGACCCTAAAGTTACTGTTTGGGTTAAAAATTGGTTGGGTGGGAGGCGACAAAGAGTACAGGTAAATGAAGCTCACTCTGAGGAGAAAGATGTTACCAGTGGTGTGACCCAGGGATCTGTCCTTGGTCCGATTCTTTTTAACATCTTTGTTAGTGATATAGCGGAAGGGCTGTCAGGTAAGGTTTGCCTCTTTGCGGATGATACCAAAATCTGCAATAGAGTAGACACCCAGGAAGGTGTAGATAACATGAGGAGGGATCTAGCTAAGCTTGAAGAATGGTCTAGAATTTGGCAGCTGGGATTTAATGTTAAAAAATGTAAGGTCATGCATTTGGGCTGCAGTAATCCAAGGGAGCAATATAGTATAGCGGGTGACGTACTTTTGTCCACTAAAGAAGAGCGGGACCTAGGCGTGGTTGTGTCTGATGATCTTAAAGTAGCTAAACAGGTAGAAAAGGCGATGGCAAAAGCTAGAAGGATGCTTGGGTGCATACGGAGAGGAATGGCTAGCAGAAAAAAGGAGGTGATAATGCCTCTGTATAAGTCTTTGGTGCGACCTCATTTGGAGTATAGTGTGCAATTCTGGAGACCGCACCTTCAAAAGGATGTGAACAGGATGGAGTCGGTGCAGAGGGTGGCTACTAAAATGATCAGTGTTCTTCATTATAAAGCATATGAGGACAGACTTAAGAATCTTAATATGTACACCTTAGAGGAAAGGCGGGATAGAGGTGATATGATTGAGATTTTTAAATACCTCCGTGGCATAAATGTTCAGGGAGAGAGCCTCTTTCAATTGAAAGCAAGTTCTGCTACGAGGGGACATGGGATAAGAGTGAAGGGAGATAGTTTCAGGATTGATATGCGGAGATATTTCTTTACGGAAAGAGTAGTGGATCCGTGGAATAGTCTCCCAATGGAGGTGGTAGAGATGAGGAGAGTAACTGAATTCAAAAATGCATGGGACAAACACAGAGGATCTCTAAAGGTAAAAAGTGGACTGTTGTAGTTGCTGATATGGAAGGACAGACTAGATAGGCCATGTGGTCTTTTTCTGTCGTCATATTTCTATGTTTCTAAAATAGGACTTCTAAAATAATCCCCTTTATGATATGATGTTTTAAAGGCACATTTTAGATAGAATGTGGAGATCGAAATTGAAATGTCGAGGTCGGAATGTACTGAATCCCACCAATATTTCAGAAACAGTGCTGCTAAATGTGGAGCTGTTTCTAAAACACATAGAAGGAAGTGCGGGAATGCACACAGATTTATATCCAGATGCAGCGTTGAGGAGCCGTTATACAAATGTATATGTGGGAAAAACATCGGAAGAAGCCCAGTACCTTCCACATGTAGGTGCTGGCATTTCACAACTAATTTAAGATGTGTAGATGCTGCTAGTTAACTACAGAGGATGCTGTCTTTATCTTGTTTCAGTTTGGAGAAGGAAATAAACTAGAGGGGATTAAACACACTTTTTAAAAATCTACATGTGCCGAAGAGTCGATGTAAAGCCCAACGTGGAGAATTTTGGGCATACAAGTGCATTCCCTATATGAAAATGAGAATGCACATGTAGATTTTCATCCCATCTAGGCCACATCCCTGACATGCCCTCTTTAAACTTCCATATACTAAGGACATCCACGTGTAAAATGGCCATTTACACATGACACATGTATGTGTCTGATAATACACATGTAAATTGTGAACAAGGCTTCCAAAATACCCCCCCCCCCCTCCGGACTGAAGATCGAAAACAGATTAGGGCAACTATTCAGAGGGTCGCCATGAGTCAACACCAACTCGACAGCACTTAACAACAACTATTTGGTGGTTTAATTGCTATTTTGATTTGGTGGAGTTAGGGGTTGCACATGCTGCCATATGGAGTGAAGGAGTGGCCTAGTGGTTGGGGCAAGGTACTTCAGGCTGGAAGGTCGGGGGTTCAAATCCCACTAGAGGACAGCAACCTTGGGCCGGAAGGACTGGGGTTTCTAGTCCCACAGGTGCTCCTTGTGGTCTTGGGCAAGCCACTTAACCCTCCATTGCCCATATTCCCTGTAAAATAGTTATCTCCAAGTTATAATGCCCTGTTCAATGTAATTTCAGTTTGTTCAATGTAAACCACAGTGGTGCAGTATATAAGAGAATGTAAATAAATAAATATGCATAGCAGTTTAAAGTAATAAGGATATGGGTTCCTAATGTACATTTTTCTATATGTGCCACATTCATAAGCTTTATTTACAATTTTTTGCAACAAAAGAATGTCAAGTCATAGCGAAAAAATAATTCTGTCTCTTCATTAAAAACAAAACTTAAACAGAAAAATGTTGGGATGCAAATTCAAAACAAAAACTTGGCAAGTCTGAACCAGCTCTGTGTACTACTAAGTAGCTCTGTGTACGTCTTTAAAGAAAACACAATAGCATTCTCCATCCATAATTACCCAGTACTGTCAATACTATGTAATTAACGGAACTATACATTAGTGATATGTTATTATGTGTAATTGCAAAATTGTATTTGCAAAGAAAAACAGTTTTTAGCACTAAGACAACTGACATTATGCAGTGCGGATTTCAATTCTCAGACGTACTTAGAGTCCCGAGCAATGTTCAAGGAAGTTCCAGATGGAGGGCAGAGAGACCAGTGAACTATTGTTGAATGCACAGAAACTATGCCCAGTGGGCCCGATTCTGATTGGGGCACTTCTGGCACGTCCGGATATCCAAAATCTGGACAGGCCAGGTTTCCACCCGATTCTGCACCCGCAGGAGTTAAACGTTCCTGTGGGTGCAGAATCAGGTGCAAAGGGCCCAGATGGGCAGGACAAGCTTCAATTCTGTGCCGCCGGATGGATAGCTCCCAACTCGTCTAACCCAGCTGAAGCCATGCAGGAGCCACGATCCGCCAGACAGGTCAGAAAAATCCTGTTCCCCACTGCCTGACCCCCAATGGGGCCTACCAAGGCTGGGATCGGACTGCAGGGAACCGCCTGCCCTGCTTACCTGGTCTTGGGGGGGTCCAGCCGCGATGGCCACCGATGTCAGGGGACCTATTCCACCCCCAAGATGGAATAAGTCCCCCATCTACCTCCTCATGCCCAGACGTACAGGGCTGCGACCAGAATCGGCCCTGTACGTCCAGAGTCAGGGTCCCGCCTCTACCCCGTCCAGGCTCCTCCTCTGGCCCTCCCCTGCCCACACCCATCCAGAGCTCCCCGCACATCTCCTCTGCACATGCTGTAAGGGCCTACCAATCTGCTTACTATAACATCAGCATAAGGGTTAATAGAGAAACTGTGCCAATAAATTCAGCACAGTTGTCTTTGACCTTGAAGGACAGATATACAGACACTGAAGAAAGGAGGGAGGAGTTTGTAGAGGGAGGCGATCATAACTGAAATGTAACACACCAAGGGCAGGATATATGTTAATTAAAAAAAACATATTGAAGAAAGAGCTGAGACATGAAGTCTGGAAATGAACTACAAAATGATGAGAAAGGGGGAAATTAGAGATAAGAATAAATGTTGGTTCGCATGAGTACGTGCTGGAAGGCTTATAAAGGAAATAGGAGAAGAACTGTACAGGGGAGAGTTAGTGGGAACAGATCATGAAGGTGGGCAGTACTGACCTCTCTCTTTTTTATTAGGTAAACTTATGCTATCTACTTGCTAGGCGCAATTAGATATTATACTCATGTTTCTGTAAGAAAGATTTCTTGTTTAAGCACTGCAATAATTGGTTTGGTATGCTTATTAACATGTCTGTGTGTGTCTGAGATGGGAAGGGTATAGTGACACTCGGAGTCACTAAGTGAGTGTCCAAGGAGTGTCGCCTCCGAACCTCAGTGGAAGGTAACCACTAACAGTGCGGGGAGCTTTGGGATAAGCATTGGGCTCAAGCGTTTGTCAGGGATGTACGTCCAAAGCAGACGTTCATCCCCGCTAAACACTGAAGGAATGATTGATCCCTTATCAGAATACCACATGCAAAACACAGATAAATCCTTACCAAGTGCAGAATAGGAGACTGCAGATTAGAAATGAAATATGCAAACAAAAAATGAAATGGAGACCCCAGGAAGACATACTGAGCCCGATTCAGCAAAGGGCACGTCCAGGCCGTCTGTATGGCCCTAAGCAGGACGAGCCTGTTAGGACTCAATTCTGCACTGCAGGAGCAAGATGCTCCTGCGGGTGCAGGATTGGGCCCAGAGATGGCCCTGCATGCCCCTGCAGTCAGCTGGGAGACATCCTCACTACCTCCCTGCCAGCCCACTGCATTGCTGTTCCCCTTTACCCCACCGCCCGAACCCCGATGGGGCCAGCCAGAGCCCGGATCGGGTGGCAGGAACTCACCATGACTGCTGCTGATGCTTCCAGGGTGCTAGCTGTCTGATCCGGGGGGGAGGCCAGCGTTTATTCCACCTCCCTCGGTGTCCCCAGGACATACAGGGCCGTGAATGGAATCAGCCCTGTACATCCGGGTGCCAGTCCCGCCCACGCTCCTCCCACTGTCTGCCCTCGTGCTGCCCCCTCCCCCACAGCATGCACAGTGGCTCTGTGCATGCAGGGGGGATGGGAGACAGAATACGGCGATGGCAGATAGCGGGGCTGCATGCCTTACAGAATCGAGGCCACTGTACATGTAAAGGCACATTTTGCAAATGACGTCCAAATGCAATTTGGGATATCCAAGCCAGAAAGTCTGAAAAAAAAAACCCAAGCACGTTCAAGTTCAGGCATGATTTCACAAATGTGGACATGCCTGATATGAATGTCTGCAGGGGCATCTACAGAGACATTCCCCGAATAGTATTCAATACCAGAGATGTCTAGGAATAGCCTAATGAGTAGAGTAGTGGGCTAAGGTCCCACTGCTGCTATCATTGTGATTGTGCAGAGTACTAGGAATGGTGGAGTGCCATCTTTTCTACACCCTCTAGATGTTTTACAATGAAAACGAGCACCTATTCATGCTCGGAGCAGGTCTAAACTTGGATGGGGTCACAGACGTCCTTAATGTTTCTGACATCGTGCAGGAACGTCTAAGTCCACTGCATAGCACCGGACATGCCTCTGTCATGCTCCTTGCCTATATGGCCATTCCCAGACATCCCTCCACCACACCCCTGCCTACTTGGCCATCCCCACACCAGAGACATATTTAAAATCCATTTGTAAAATGGCTCCAGTGACATCTCTACGATTCAGACGTCCAAATGGTGACTAAGGCTTTTAAAATGACCCCAGAGTGTAATATTTGAGAAACTGAAACAGAAATTCATGTCCTCCTGTACTGTACACAACATAAAGATATAGGAGAGTCAAGTTTCCTGAAGCTGATAGAGAAATTAAGAGGCTTCTCTAAAAAGAATGAGCAGCAGAAACTCTCTACAATCACTGAGAAATAGAAGAAACAGCACACATTGCAGCAAAATATCTTGTCTCCTGCTGCCAGGCCAGAAACCTAATCTGACGAGAGGCCATACTGAACATCACCAGAACCCAGAAGTTCTCTTTGTTGTTGTCCGTTCCATTATTTTTAGTTCTTTTTTTTTAATCCCCTTTGGGTACAATTCTGAGTTGTCTACCTAGATGCAATGTCCACCTAGATACAGTACCTTGTGCATATATGGGCAGTTTCCCTTTGAAAATTAGCTACAAGTATGTGCACACAAAGTTGTCCCTGTTCTTCCAGTCTGCTGTTCACTTGCCCAAACTAAATTCATCCCTGGTAAAACCTCATCTTAATCCAGCTAAAAGTGTAAGAGATTTGTAAAATGGAAGACAACCTCAGTATATACTTATACAACCTCTGTAGTCTCGACTCCTCAAAAAGAGCCGCTAAACTGAAGAGACACCATGGACTGTATGTTAAGCGTCAACCTCTGGGATCCAATGTTCTTGGGATGGCACTAACTAGAATTCAGAGGCTTTGGCTGAGGAATCACTTGCTCTTCTCACTCTCCATTTCTCCATTCCAAAGAAAAGCATAGTCCAGTCCAGAGGTTTGTTCTAAACCTGAAAATTAATAATAAGTTGCATGGCATAAAATATTAACAGTCACATTTCAGTTCATATTTGCCTCCACCTTTGAGCTAGAGAAACTCTGCTTCCCAGGCGTCCTTCTGACCCTAAATTCCAGGGGCCACTACCTGAGACATTTCAAAGAAGAAAATGGTGCATCCTTGTGAAGCTTCAGTCAAATACATTTATGATTTAGGCACTTGATATACTGCCTTTTACCCTGTGTATCAGAGTGGTTTTATAGATATATGCTAAGAGGCACTTTTTATTCCCTTGTCCCCAAAGGGCTCACAATCTAAGTGTACCTGAGGCAATGGAGAATTAAGTGGCTTGCCCAAGGCCACAAAGAGCAGCCATGGCACTAGAGACCCCAGTCCCTCTGGTCTGAGGTTACTTGTTCCTATGTGGGAATTGAACCCCTGGCCTGAAGCAATCTGTCCCAACCACCGAGCCACTCCTCCCTCAAACTGAATGCAGGTCTAAGACCCAGAACCAGATCTCTCTAGTTCTGGAGCCATGGCCCTCCTACACTTTGCTCATGAGAACTTCCTTTGTATCCTCAACTTCTCTGCAAAGATCTGATCTATGTTTTCTTCTCTTTCTCTTCAGGACTTCTCTGGCCTCTTACTTCTTGCTCCATGCACTGTGGTTCATTTGCCTAGTCAGCCAAGAACACACAAAGTCCTTGTGGTACAGTGGCTTAGCCTGTCAAAGACAAAATTCACTTGTGGACTGTACTATTTATAAGATCATAATGCTTTCCTTTTTGCAGGGATTCCTACTTCTGTATTAGACGTGGAACTCCCTCAGACATGGAAAATTCATTGTTTTAGAGTACAATAGAAACTCCTTTACCTGACAGAGCCACTAGAGGTCTCTACACTTGTTTACCTAGCTAGGTCCCTTTGAGAGTTGTCCTCTCCATCTATTATTTTGCAATAAATGCATTAACAGGCATGCCAGCAAGGATTCCTGAATGAAAGACAGCTATTCTAAAGGAAGCCTTGTCAGTGAGTAAGAAGGTTAGCTGAATGTAAAGACAGAGATGAGAAGAGACTGATTTAGAAGGGAATGCTAAGGATTTCTATCTTAGAAACTAGTAGAGGCCCCAGATGGGGAGAGAAAGTTATGACACGTGATCTTTGTGACAGCACTCTGAAATGGCAGAAGGAAGAGAGAGATAACCTAGGAATAGCTCTTTGTTTGCATTGGGGGAGAGATTAAGATAGCATAGGGTTGTAGATTATTCTGAGAGTAGAGATTTAGGTTAGAAATACTGACACGTGCTAAGATCATTAACACACCTTATAAGTAGTATGGCACCTGCAGTAAAATAAGGCATATTAACAGCATTAACGCATGCTAATACAGTAACACTTGTTAGAAACTCTAGCTGTTTATTGAAAGAATATTCCCTGTTCTTGTGATTACTGAAATAACTTGCACCATCTCTAATGTTTAACACGATTATTTCTGCTTTTCCCCCAAACGGCACAGACAAGAGAGGCTGCGTAGAAGACCATTATACCATTATAAAGATAAAGCCCACCAAGAAGAAGAAGAAAAGTGACTCAGAGGCTCCAAGTGTGACCGAAGTGATTTAAGACAATAAGAACTGCAGAGACCTATTACTCCACATCCTGCTCCTCCAGCATAAAGTGGACATGGGAGCTGGACACCTGGAGACAGAGACGTGAAGGATGATGTAGACAAAAGACTGCTCAGTGATCACATGGAGGCCTCCAGACAGTACAATAATAATGTTTAATTGCCTGTGTCCAGGTGAAGTGGCAGCGGCACCTTGGAAGACTCCCCCTTCGATGCCTTCGAGGAAACAGTATCCTCTTCCCTTGCCTGTGTCTGCTCTAGTTTCTGAAAGAGAAATTCTGATAAAATTAGAACCACATAATTGATTCTCCCATGACTTGTTTATTATATGTTAGTGATGTAGCAAAAAAACCCGTTCAATGTCCTAAACCCAATAACATAGAACTATACATATACATCAGAGTAAAGAATACAGGTCTCAGAAGAAACTGTCAGCACTAGAACAGGGGTATTCACCCATTTAAATGTGCTTTTTCTTGCATCAATGACCTGATTCAATACTTTTTCGTTACTCAAAAAATCGTCTTCTTTGTGATGCATGAAACTTCTTCACAGCTCAAAATACTAACAAAAATTGTAAAAATAACAACATTTCTAAAGAGCTGGAAAAATTCAAACTTATCTTAAGCATGGAGATGTTAGCCAAAAATTGTCTGAACGATGGTCAATTCCAATGCCTTCAACCAGGCACCTCCAGCGTTTCACTTCTAAAGTTTCATCAGGGAATTGTCCATTTCGGCTAAACAGAACAGACAGAAATGATGTTAATCCAACGTTCTTTGTTATTTATATGAGCCTTCAGTGTTAATACATAATTATTTATCTACAGTAGTGAAGGGAAAATGAAGTAAGTACTAAAGAAAGGCATGCTTTTCTGGTCACTAATTACCTTTTAACTTTGATACATATCTTTTCAGTACAGAGTTATGGAAAATAAAGTAAAGACAAAGTATGGTAAATAAGCCAAGAAAATAGTCTTTTCTTAAACAACTCACCAATAGCATGCCTGTGCAACATTAATGGGGGGTCATTCTGTGTCACGTTTAGCGGGGATGTACATCTGTTATGGACGTACATCCCCGCTAAACATCAGGGGTCCAATTCTGAACAGAGCTCCTCACACATACAAAGCAAATTTATAGGGAGCTCTGTAAGGGGTGGGAGGGGGCGGGCAGGAGGAGGAGCGTGGGCGGGCCGTAGACGGGACCCTGACCCGGACTTACAGGGCTGATTCCGATCGTGGCCCTATATGTCCAGGCAGTAGTTAGCCAGGGGATTTATTCCACCTTGGAGGAATAAACACAATTGCATTACACCACCACCCTACTGAGCTAAGGACTCTCAGGCAGCTTCAAGCTGCTTAGCGAGAACATTGAAGGGCAGACCACCATGAGATTTTATTCCATTTATTTCAATTATTTACACCTGCCTATTCCATCTCAGAAGTTTCCAGGAGAGCTGATACACAATATAGTAGTACACAGAGTGTGTAAATCATAAGAAATCATAAAAGTCACAGCCTTATCCTCAGCACAATTCTACGGCTGGCAGAGGCTGATATCGTAGAAGTGGCTGCACTCCCTCCTTTGCTGAGAACCAGAAAAAAACCATGGATAGAGGAAGAGTCCAAAAGCTGCCAAGTTACTCAGTTCCAAGAGAGAGATTTTTTGGCTGGTTCTGGTTTTGAACATATATCCCCACATCACTGTGTTATTTGAAGTCCTTGATTCTACCCACTGAAATCAATGCTGCAGGTCCCATAACACTTCAAGATAGGGTTATCCGAAATCCAGGATGGGCCTGACATCTCCCTCTTAAAACTGGGCAGCTTGGCTGCTATACATCCTCCTACCCTGCCAAAATTCAGATATAGTCCTCCCATAGTCTAGATAGCTGGTAGATCAGTAACGAGATGCAGCGTTGGGGTAGAAGGATGTATACTGGCCCCTTTAAAATTACTCATCACTTTGTGAATACTATGAGTTTAAGATACATTTTTTAGTATTTTCACTTTAACTTTATTTCATATGGGGGAAAAAAACCTTCAGTGTCTATATTAACAGCTGTAATTGCTGTAACCTCAAATTATATCATTGCTCGAAAAAACCTCGAGTTTTTCTGTTTTAATTTAAATGTCATATTCTTGATCACACATTTTTTGTTAACTTTTTAACTGAAATGTCCTTAAAACTTGTTTTGCAAGTGTATTAATGTTCTCACTCTCTTCTTTCTTAAAATGAATTCCAACTACCTCAGAACTTCTCACAGTATAAACTGCCACCTACTCATTTACGTACAATCAAATAAAAACCAAACCTAACTTGGCAGGGAACTCTGGGTTGCTCTTCAAACAGCCCTTTCTATATCTTAAGTCATCCTCCGCCGCTGACAGTATTTCTCTAGCACTGCTTCAGGGTTGTTTGATCACACACCTTCAAAGAAAGTATATTAAAACTTAAAAAGATATAGAGGGTAATTCTTTTATAAGGAGGTGCCTAGTTAAAACGCTATTTAAGATGCCTATGTTTAGCCTATTTTATAAAAATAAGTAGGCGCCTGAAATTAAGGCTTGAACATCTATACGAACCCTAGAGCTGGTATAAGTGCCTACATCTAGATCTCTCAAGAATATGCATAAACTGTAATATTTTATAATCTCTGCGTGTACTAGTGTGCTCTACTTATGTTCTGCACAAAACTTCACTCATGCACACGCCCACTGACAAAGTGTGCACTATCATTGCAACCTGTGTAATTTTAAGCTGCTTAGTATTTTCCATTATTGGCATCCTTGCATTTTAGGTATGTTGTATACAATACCTTGAGACATAATTGGAAATATTCCAACTGTATAATAATATTATAATAGTATGTTCAAAGGTATACAACAAAAAAAAAACATGTCTGTGCAACCTAGACATAGTAATTTCTGGAAAAAAAATATGATCTGGACAGGATTAGTGGCACACTTCACTAATATTTGGTTGCACAACCCTTGGCAGTGATGACAGCCTCCAAACATTTCTTGTAGCCATCTATAAGTTTCGTACATCTGTCTGCATGTAGTTTCTCCCACTCTTCAACTGTGATTTGTTCCAGCTCATGAATGTTTCCAGGATTCCTTTAACTAATGGCAGATTTCAGCTCTTTCCAAAGATTCTCGATTGGATTGAGATCAGGACTCATTGCTGGCCAGTTTAAAACAGTCCATTTCTTCCTTTTTACCCATTCTTTTGTACTTTTGAATGTATATTTTGAGTCATTGTCCTGCTGGAGGACCTATGATCTTTGATCCAGATCTTGCTTTCTGACACTAGGTAGCACATTTCAGTCAAAATACCTTGGTAGTCCTCTAACTTCATGATTCCTTTAGTATATTCCAGGCCTCCAGTTCCTGAGGCAGCAAAACAATCCCACAACATTATTATTTTTCCTTGTAAGTTTAATTTCTTTGCCTGTAAATGTATCGCTGGTCTACGTTGCTAAAGAGCTCAAGTTTGGTTTCATCTGTCCACAGAACATTTTCCCAGAAGGATTGTGGTTTCTCAAGGTGGGTTTGGGCAAAGATCAGGCATGCCTTTTTAAGTCTCTCTTTGAGCAGAGGGGTCCTCCTTAGCCTTCGCCCATGAAGTCTTTCTTTGTTTAGTGTGCGGCATATGGTGCGGGTTGAAACCACCATTCTAGATTGCTCCAGGTCAGCCTTAATCTCTTTGGATGTTGTACAAAGTGTTTTTCCAACAGTTCGCACTAACCTTTGAAGACTTCCTAGATTCCTTTTCCTCTTCCCACCATTTCCTGGGAGGTTATTGACAGTTCCATGAGCATAAAACTTCTTAATAACATTGCAGACTGTAGACACAGGAATCCCAAGGTCTTTTAGATGACCTTGTACCCCTTTGACATTTGATGTTTGGTGATAATGGGTTTTCAGATGGTCTCAGGCAGCAATCTTGTCTTTGCCATTGTGAAATAGAACAGGGAGTGAATGTGGCCATTTTTAACATTAGAGCCATCATTCATTGGTTGATTCAAGTCATGTGAGTACCGAAAATTGATCACAGGTGCATCTAATTTTATTGCAATGGGAAAGTGGTTCTTCTGTTCAGACTGATTTGAATTGTTTATAAGGCTGCCAATAATCATGTCCTGACAATGTCCCAGTTTTTATACTATTTCCTTTTTTAATTAATCTTGTTTTATTTGATTCTTTTATGTGTCATATATGTGTGAATATATAGTCCAAAACCATTTCACTGGCCATTTGTTTTAGGAGATAATGGACATTAAGGGGTTGAATTGCAGGGGTGCCAATAATTTTTACTACACTGTACCACTACTTGAGAGCTGGCAGGGATGCCCCCTGATATCCCACAAAAGCCTCACTCAGCCTGTCTACTTGTACTGTAAGGGAATATTATTTATTTTGCTATAAAAAGGGCTTTTATTGCAAAACACTGTGATGCTCATCAAGAGCAGTACTGTATTAAGTAATTAATAGAAATGGCTTTCCTCAGTTAAGAAAAAAGGAGGAAAGATCAACCTGTTTAAGCTAGAAATACTGTACTAATAATAATTGTATTATTATAATTAAATATAGCAATCACAATAGATTTGCCCTTGAATACATTTACCTTAAAGGTCAAAAAGAAATGACATGTTCCTATCTCTTGTGCCACATGTGCTTCTGAAGTACTTCTTTTGCAGCTCAGGGGAGGCGAGACAGGATGTTGCTTGTCAACAGAAGGGAAGAAGCAGTGTTATGATAGAAGAGGTGTGTTTTCTTTATCTGAACATGCAAAGTGTTTATGTTAAGCCTGTTCTGCTTTACCTCTGATAAATGTTTTCCTAGCAAGGGCTGGTGAAATTCCCTTATAAAGAACTGACTCCAAATCAAACAATAAACAATAAAATGCTTCCAGTGTGTAAATTCATTCCCGAAAATTAGGGGGTGTGACCAGGGCCGGCCCAAGGGTTTCTGCTGCCCAAGGTAGAATCTCCAGCTGTGCTGCCACCCCCCCCCCCCCACCCCCTCAGCTGCCGCCAATTCCATCTTGGGAGGGAGAGGCAAGCAACAGTATTTCTAAAAGCAGCGGTCCTTTCTTGCCGTAAGAAAGCAGCGGCAAAAAGCAGCCACTTTTGGAAATATTGCCGCTGCCTGCCTCCCCCTCCTGAGACGGAATCGGTGGCAGCTGGAGGGGTGGTAGCGGCAGCTGGTTGGGGGTGGGGGGTGGCACGGCCGGTCATGTGTGCCGCTGCCACTCCCACTGGGACCGGCTGCCCTAGGTGGCTGCCTAGCTCATTTAATGGACAAGCCGGCCCTGGGTGTGACATAAAATTGTCTTTGCTAATAGCTACTAGTATCACTGAGACCTCTCAATATGTTCATACAGAATAAAATGGTATCATATAAGAAAATGTTGTCTGCACTATGGATCCTCTTTACTAAAATGCAGTGAGATTTTGCAGTTAACATACATTAATTACCAAAATTAACATGCATGAACTGCAAAATATCTGCATTAACTGTGGGGGATGTTCCCAGCTTCTTTTTAGTTAATCCAGACATAATATACTTATCGTTCATTAGCATTGCCGTTAACATGGATACACTTAACGCCACCTAATGAGGTGATGTTAACTGATCCATGTTATCAGTTCATGTATGCAACTACCCCCATGTTAACTACAGAGTGCAGTCCTCACCCATTCCCTGCCCCATTAACTATTAGCACATGCTAATCCCCATATTAACTATTTAGCAGGGTTGGTGCTAGGATTTCTGGTGCCCCCCCCAGCAAACTATAGATCGGTGCCCCCCTCATTACTATTAATAGTGGCTACCCTCCTCCTCCTCCTCCTTTTTTCCAAAACCTCTTTGTGAATTCTTTTTAAATGAACATTGTAAAAAAAATTGCAGTGAAGGAGCAAATGCATAACTGGAATAAAACTAAGTACTGAGCAGTAAATATTTAGGGGCTCTTTTACTAAAGGGCAATAGCTGCACACGCTGAATGCATGTTGGGACACGCATTGCCTGCTAGTGCAGGGACAAAACAGCACAAGACACTTTACTCACTGTCTAATGCGCGTTAAGGCACAAGTGGGTGGGGTTGAGGCGGAGAGTGGGTGTGGTGTGTTCACTATTAGCATGTGGTTCACTTCACCACTCTAAATGCATTAGTGCAGGATCACCTAACGACACCTCAATAGAGGGCAGTAAGTGCACCTACGCTAACACCGCATGCACTATAGAATAGGGCTTCGCGTTAACTGGCAGGGAAATGTTTTCCACGTTAAAGAACGGGAAAGAGAGGGGAGATGCTGAATACATAGGGAGAGAAGGGGGAATGAATACTAGACACAAGGGAGAGGGAGGGAGGGGGAGAGAGAGGAGAGATGGTGGGCACGTGGGGTAGGGAGATGCTGGACATGCAGGGTTAAGGAGATGCTCAATACAGAGGGGATGGGGTGAGAAAACAGGGGAAAGATGCTGGACAGGGGAGAAGAGATGCTAGGCATGGAGAGGGGAAAGTTAGTTAAAGACTGGGGAATAAGAGACTAAGGAAGGAGAGAGAGACAGGGACTAGGCGGGGTGTGTTTTGGATTGAAAAGTAGTTGGTAGATGGGGAAAAAAAGTGAACTTGGGTGATAAGAAACAAAGTGAAACCTGAGTTGATGAAAACTTAGAAAATAAATGGAAGATGAAAACTTAGAAAATAAATGGAAGAAAGCTGAAAGGAAAAGATCAATGTCTGAGATGGAAGGAAGTGAAAAGACCAGGAGGGAAGAGAAGTAGCAAATGAACCGGAGACTTCAGAAAGCAAGTTAAAAGAAGACCTCAGAAAGCGGGAAGCAGAAAGCAGAGACTGATGTCAACATACAGTTTACCATGCATTCAGCCCCAACCATTAGCATGGAAGTGGAGCCGGACCCACGCTAATAAATGCAGGTGTGCCCAGCATGTCCCCATGCAGTTAGCGCACATCCAGCCCCAGCCTTGCCTAAGCCGTTGGCTGCGATTACTGCGGGTACAGTTACCACCACCCATTTAGGCGGCGGTAAGTGCACCCAAGCTAACTGCAACTTTCACAGTGAGCACATGCTAAAAATGCCCGTACTACTGAAATGTGCAGTTGGTGCCCTCACTCTGCCCCTAATCTGCCCAGTTTCCACCCTAACCCATGCTAAGCGGTTAACGTGGGATTTTAACCATGTCTGTATTTTTAGCTCACGGTAACAGTTACCATGGCAGGCTTTGCACACGGTAAACCCCACAGTATACCGCTTAGAGAATAAGATAGCCGGGGAACAAAGGTAGAAAAAGTGATTTTATTTTCAATTTAGTGAGTGAAACATGTCGGTCTTTGGAATTGATATGTTTATTTTGCCCAGTGCCGGGGCATCTCTTCCGCATGTGGAGTCTGGCTTCTTGACGCTTCTGTTTCATTTTTGCTTACACATTTCTATTTTTAGTTTGTGGTCAATTAACCTATACTTGATAAGGGTCTATCTGTGTTCTATATTTGTAACCAAGGCCAGGTATTCTGGTAGGCTGGAGTTTCTATTTAGGGATCTGTCCTGTAGCAATCCAGCTTGTTCAGTTTTCTGAATAGATGCATGGATGTTCTAGGGTCCACTTGCAAAAGCAAGAACCATAGTGGGGTTTACAACACCAACATAAAAGTAGTTATAATAATTTCATTTTGGTGTTATAACTGCTCTGTGCTTCTCGCTTTCTCCTTTTGTTCCTTGGTGTGTGGAAAACTTGCATCTCCTTTACTTTTTGCAGACTATATATTTACATTTACTACCATGCCAGTACCGTGTGCGGTGTCAGACATCGGTATTTTTTATTTTATATTCCCAGGCTACATAAACTGCTACAATTTTTGGAGTACATAAAGAAGATTGCAAAGTTGTTGTTTTTTTAATTATGTAACGTGGGGATATGTTGGTTTCTTTTTCTTGGGGCAACTTCCAATGTTCCCTCTAATTTTTTGTGCGCATAAAATATCAGCTGTGCAGCTTTTGAAGGAAGGTTAAATTTTTGTGCGCCACATAACGACACTCGGAGTTATATACTTTAAAATTTGACTACATGTCAGAATACAGTTGTTGTTGTTAAGTACCGTCGAGTCGGAGTCGACTCATGGCGACCCTCTGGATAGCTATCCTAAATTGTGTTCGATCTTCAGTCAGGCGGCTCATTGTTGACAGACTGGTACCCGTAGCTGCTGTTATTGTATCGATCCATCTCATTGCTAGCCTTCCTCTTTTGCGTTGACCTTCTATCTTGCCAAGCATGATGTCTTTCTCTAATGATCTCTCTCTCCGCATGATGTGTCCAAAGTATGAAAGTCGAAGTCTTGTCATCTGAGCTTCTAAAGAAAGCTTAGGTTTGATGTCCTCTAGTACAGACTGGTTTGTTCTTCGGGCAGTCCATGGTATACACAGTATTCGCCGCCAGCACCATAATTCAAAGGCATCAATTTTCTTCCTGTCTGTCTTTTTCACTGTACAGCTTTCACATCCATATGATGTTATTGAAAATACCATGGCTTGAACAAGTCGAATCTTTGTATGGAGAGAGACATCTCTGCTCTTGAGAATCTTATCTAGGTCTTTCATAGCCATTCTACCAAGAGCAATGCATCATCTGATTTCTTGACTGCTTGCTGCTTCTTTATTGATAGTTGATCCAAGTAGGTTAAAGTTATTCACGATTTCAATTTCTTCTCCTTCGACGATGAACCTGTTGATTATGCCAGTTGTCATAATCTTTGTCTTCTTTACATTAAGGTGCAGGCCCATTTTCAGACTATGTTCTTTGATTGTGAGAAGCAAATGTTTCAGATCATCTTCACTTTCCCGCCAGTAATGTGGTATCATCAGCATAGCGAAGGTTGTTGAAGAGTCCTCCACCAATCTTCACACCTCTGTTGTCTTCATACAATCCTGCTTCTCTGATGATTTGTTCTGCATATAAATTAAACAGGTAGGGGGAAAGTATGCAGCCTTGTCTTACACCTTTGCTTATTTTAAACCATTCTGTTTCTCCTTGTTCCGTTCGAACTGTTGCTTCTTGATCAATGTACAGATTGTGCAAGAGAACGATCAGGTGTTCTGGTATACCCATGCTTCTTAATGTGGCCCAGAGTTTCTCATGGTTTACACAGTCAAAAGCTTTGCTATAGTCAATAAAGCACAAATAGATATCCTTTTGGTATTCTTTAGTCTTTTCAAGGATCCATCTCACATCCGCAATGATGTCTCTCGTTCCTCGCCCTTTTCTGAATCCTGCTTGCACTTCAGGTAGTTTTTGTTCCAGGTATGATTGTAGTCTCTTTTGAATAATCTTCAGTAGAATCTTGCTGGCATGTGGGATCAGAGCGATTGTGCGATAATTTCCACAGTCAGTTGGATCACCTTTCTTTAGTATTGGTATAAACACAGATCTTTTACAGTCAGTTGGCCATGATGCTGTCTTCCATATTTCTTGGCAGAGTCTTGTAAGTACAGTAACAGCTGCATCAGATTGCTGTAATACTTCTATGGGAATGCAATCAATGCCTGGTGCTTTGTTCTTTGATAAGGCTTTCAATGCTGCTTCAACTTCTTCTTTCATCACCAATGGTTCCAGATCATAAGGTACAGGTTGAAACGGCTGTTGGTCCACTTGATCTTTATCATATAAAAACTCTGTATATTCCTTCCATCCTTTCTTGATCTTCTCAGCATCATTCAACATAGAACCTTGAGCATCTTGTAACATTCCAATTCGAGGCTGGAACTTTTTCTTTAACTCTTGTAGCTTTAGGAAAGCTGATCTTCTTCTTCCTCTAATAGTTTCTGCTTCTATTTCCTTGCATGCGTCATTGTAGTACTTTTCCTTGTCCTGTCTTGCTGCACGTTGGAAATCTCTGAGTTCTGTGATTGTCTTTCTTTCTCCTCTGGCTTTAGCTTCTCTGCGTTTCTGGGCAATTTTCAGAGTTTCTTCCGTCATCCATTTTGGCCATTTTTTCTTTTTTACCTTTTGTAGAGACTTCTCGCTTTCTTCCAACACAACCTTCTTGATGTCATTCCATAACTCTTCTGGAACTCTATCATTTGTATCTAAAGCAGCAAATCAATTTTGCAGGCAGTCTTTAAATTCCAGTGGTATATTCTCAAGGTCATATTTTGCTGCATTCATGAGTGGTTTGCTCTTTTTCAGCTTTAGCTTGAGTTTGCATACTAGTAGTTGATTATCTGTACCACAGTCAGCTCCAGGTTTTGTCTTTGTTGATGTTATAGAGCTTTTCCATCGTTGACTTCCACAGATGTAGTCAATTTGATTTTTATACAATCCATTGGGTGAAGTCCATGTGTACAGTCGCCGCTTGTGTTGCTGGAAGAAGGTGTTCGAGATGAATAGATCGTTGGTCTTGCAGAATTCTATCAGTCTTTCTCCAGCTTCATTTCTGTTGCCAAGTCCATATTTTCCAACCTACTTTGTCTTCTTCTTTGTTGCCAACCTTTGCGCTCCAATCACCCATGACTATCAGGATATCCTGTTTGCATGTTCTGTCAATTTCAGCTTGTACTTGTTCATAGAACTCTTCAATTTCATTCTCTTCTGCAGCTGTTGTTGGGGCATATACTTGAATTATAGTTATTTTGATAGGCATTCCTCGTAGACTAATCGAGATTAAGCGTTCGCTGACTGCATTGTATTTCACTACAGTTATTGCAAGTTTCTTCTTTATTATAAATGCAACACCATTTCTTCTTTGTCTTTCATTTCCAGCATAGTAGACCATGTCATCATCTGATGCAAAGTGCCCGATGCCAGTCCATTTCAGTTCGCTGACACCCAACAGATCAAGTTGTACACGTTCCATTTCATTCTTGACCACCTCCAACTTCCCTTGGTTCATGCTTCGTACGTTCCATGTTCCAATGTGTAAGATATCTTTACAGCTTCTGACTCTCATTTCATGCGCAGCTACATTAGCAGTCAGACGTCCCGAGGGCTTTGATCCAACCACATCATAAATGCTGGCTTTACTCTGAAAAGTCTTCAGCTCTTCCCCAGTAGCTAGTTGAGTGCCTTCCAACCTGGGGGTCTCATCTTCCAGCACTACAGCACAATTTGTTTTGTTGTAACTATCCATTGGGTTTTCATGGCAAGATACAGAAGTAGATTGCAGGGCCTTTCTTCCGCGCAGTTTAAGTTTGGTGTTGTTGCCGTTGTCACAGAAATGTGATCCTCCGCCGTCAACACTATCCCATTCTGCTGCTGCCCAGATGGATGATTTGTCTTGGTCTGGCATCTCAGCTGAGACTTGTCCATCTTGGGAGACCCTGCCAGTAGTTAAACTACCGATAGTTTAGCTCTCAGCATCACTGATGCACACAAGCCCTCACAGCACGACAAGCTGCAAACCAAGTGAGGTTTGAATACAGTATGTATGTAAGAATACAGTTTGTACACCAAATTGATTTTAATCAAATTAAATGAAAATAGATGATTACTAAATGAAGCGGAAAATTTCTAGTAATTACAATCACAACTTTTAAATTTTAAGACGTCTGTGTTGTTTTCTATCAGAATCAGAACCATAATTTTTGTGCGCTCTGTTGTAAAGTATGTGCGCCTGCTCAGCGAGGTGTGTGTGTGCGCAAACGCGCACAGCTTAGAGGGAACAGTGGCAACCTCCTGACCCCCTTGTACCTGACTAGAGGAGTCCCCTTCATTTTGGGTGCTTGGCAGCAAAAGCGTCAGAATGCCATGCTCCATTGGGGGGGTGGAATCAAGCTCCACCCCTGGGTCAGCCGTACGTCATGCGGTTGCAATTGCCGGCCTTCCCCTCCAGTCTACCTGTATGGATACGATCTCCCGCGGGCAGACAGGAAGAATCTGTGCCATGATCTCAGCACTTTTCTGCCTGCGTGGAATGGGATTCCCGCTGGCAGTCTGCTGCTTGCCGGGTCGTGATCACTGGCCTTCCCCTACTTTTTGCCCATGGAAGATCAGATCCCTGCAGGCTGAAGTAGGGGATACCCCAATTGCAGCAGCCCTATGGCCTCCCCTTTCTGACACCTAGGCCTGGCAGAGCCAGCCCAACCATTAGACAAGACTAGGGGAGAAGCTTCTTAGAGGCAGCAAAGAGCTGTAGCAGTCAATTCAAAACAACAGATCCTGCAAGCCACACAACTCAAAGAGCCATTAGCACATAATTTTACCTGTGGGAGAGTGGGCACACACTAAATACAAAGCCGCCAACCAGTAATCTTCCAGTTAACAAGGAGCACATCAAGCAAATGAACTACCCTCACATCTCCCAAAGTTTAATATCTGAAAGTATGCAGGGTCATTTTAGAAAGGACATCCATATGCAATCTGGGGCATCTAAGCCAGACCGTCTGGAAAAAAGCAGGCATGTCCAGGGGCAGACACGATTTCAGAAACTTGGACATGCCCAATATGGACATTTGTGGGGGCATCTACATAGATGTCCCTAGAATAGTATTTCAGCACTTGCATGTCTAGGAATAGCCTAATGGCTACAGTAGTGGCTAGAACCAGGAAAGCCAGAGTTAAAAGCCCACTGCTGCTGTCATTGTGATTGTGCTGGTGCTGGGTACTGGGATAATGGAGTGCTGTTTCCTCTACAGCTTGTGGATGTTTTTCAGGCAAAATGAGCACTTTCCTGATGCTTATTCACGCCTGGAGCAAGTCTAAACTCCGGACATCAAGGATATTTCTGAGATTAAGCAGTGAGGTCCAGGTTCCTGATAGCACCCCAACCACGCCTCCACCACACCCCTGTTCAGGCTTGGACATCCTCATGCTGGGGATATCCAAAGTACAAATAGGGCTTTGAAAATAACAGTTTATATTGGGCCCTAGAACATCAATACACCTACACTTGGTAAAACAAAAGAAGTGGGGCTCCTGCAACACACTAATACCGCATCTCGTCACACGCAAAATACAGACTCTCAACAAATACAGAACAAGAGACTACAAATTGGAAATTGAAATATGGAGACAAAAATTGAACTGGGAATACCAAGAACAATGGAGAAATTAAGCTCAAATGCATTTCCTCTTATACTGAATAAAATTAAAATATATCCAGAATCCATATTTCATAAAGCAAATATATTTCAGTTAATGCATTTAAAATAAAATGTTTTCTGCCTTTGTTGTATGGGTATTTATTTTCCCAGTCATGCTGGTCCCAGTCTCTCTTTTCTGCTTTCGTCATCTGACTTCTAGCCCTGTTTCAGGGGTTTGCTGTCTATCTGTTGTTTCCACGACCGGTACTCATATGCATGACTCTTTCATTAATACATGAGGACCATGGGTCAGTTTTAGCAGGCAATGAAAAAGGTGTCTGTACTTAGTCCCACCAAGTACCCCCTCAAAACTAGTTGTTTCTCTTCCCCCTTCCTGTCTTTTCCCATTCCCGCCCTAATCTGTCTCTGACATATTGATCTTTCCCTTTTGACCCTTTCCTCCATTTCTCTCTTGTATGCCTCTCTGTCCACTCAGACTTCACCATCTATCTCCTTCTTTATCATCTTCACCTATCAACTTTCCATCTTCACTCACCTCCTGCCCAGCTCTGCCATTTTATCTTCCTCATTTCTTCTCCAATCTCTTATACCCTTCTATCTTTCATCCACTCACCCTTACCACATATTTATTCTCTGTACTTAACATCCTCCTCTCACTAGTCTCCTTAACAACTCACCATGGCCTCTCCTACCTGGTTCCACCATGCTCGGCAGTGCCTCTCTGTCTCTCTCCCTCCTCCCCCCCCCCCCCACCCCATCCTTGTAGGCCAACATCTTCCACCCTTCTCCTGCAACAGTGCAGCACCTCCTCTCGCAGGCGTGGCTCAAAGCAATCTGCTGCCTAAGGTGAAGGATGAGATGGTGCCCCCCCCCCCCGGAAAGGAGGCGGGGCTTTTTCAAAACTCCAATCAGGGACTGAACCAAACCAAAAAGCTGAATAGATTAAATGGAGAAAATGCAAGATGTTTGCACACCAAGGAACTAAAAGAGAGCGAGAACCACAGCACAGTTTATAAAACTAAATTATAACTCATTTTTATTTTGTTGTTATAAACTGCGCTATGGTTCTTGATTTTTCTTTTTCAACATATATTTTGCATCCACAGAACCCCCTTCAACAGTGGGTGCAGAGCAGAACCACGACATTCACCCACAGAACTCAATATCTTGAAAATAAAAATAAAAAATCTGATTCTGATCATCTCATTAACAACAACAACCATTCTCCAGTACTGGGCATATTGTGAACTAATACAAAACCCTACAACAAAGTCATTGAGTATCTATAGAGAAAATCTACCATATCATACCATATCAGCACCAACTTCCAGAACTCACATAAGAAGCCCATCCAAAAAAAGCGGCACTGTAAATACTACTGTGGACCCTGGAACATCCATACACCTATTTGAAAAGCTGAACAAGTCAAATTACTACAGTACAGTATAGATCTTTATGTACAAACTCCATGTTAACAGAACACCTGACCTCAGTCACACACTCAGAACACAGACCCTCATAAAGTTCAAAATAAGTGACTTACAATCTAAAATAAAAATATGTAGACAAAATTTAAATTGAAACCCCAAGAAACCAGACTCCGCATGCAGTGCAACATCAGATAAATAAGAGATGCAGTTCCCCCATACTGTGTAAAATATAAAGATAGCACAAAGTCCAATCACTAAAATGAAATAAAATTATTTTTTCTACCTTTGTTGTCTGACCATTTTATTCTCTGATCATGCTAGTCCCGATCTGAGGCTTCTGCTTTCCTGTCTTCTCTTAGCTCTCTTTCTATGGTCTATGGTCCATCTGCCATTTCTTAAATTGTCTTTTGTTTTCTTCACGCCTTTCCATCAGCCTATTTCCATTCCCAGTAACCCTTCCCAGTATCAGCCCCTTTCCAGTCCTCCCTCCAAGTACCTTCCAATGTCAACTTGCATTCCCATGACTGCCCCTGGTGTCCATTCCCTTCCAGTCCCCCTCCTTCCCCACTGTGCAGCCCCTTCTAGTCCAAATACCATGGCAACCCCTCTCAGCATCCACTCCTTTCCAGTCCCATTCTCCCATCCCCTCACATCAGCCCATTTGTGGCCCTAGCCCCCAGTTTTCTTCCAGGGCCGGCAGCTATACCCTCCCCTCCCCACCATCATCCCATTCACAGACGAAACTCCCCAATCAGCTCCCTCCTCAACCCCATTACCGGTGCTAGCCTCCCCTAATCAGCCCATTACCAGCCCTAGCCTCCACTAATCAGCCCATTTCCAATCTTAGCCCCCTGATCAGCTAATTTCCGATGCTAGCACCCCAACAGTCCATTACCAGTCCTACCCCCATCAACCCATTACCAGTCCTAGCCTCCCCTAATCAGCTCATTTCCAGTGCTAGTCCCTCCTCAGCCCATTACCAGTGCTAGCCGCACCCCCCAATCAGCCCATTACCAGTCTCAGACTCCCCTTGATCAGTCCATTCCAAGTTCTAGCCTTCCCTAATCAACCCATTACCAGTCCTAGCCCCCACTGATCTGCCCATTACCAGTGCTAGCCCCCCATCAGCCCATTATAATCCTAACCCGCCATGTCTCTCCCCTTTGTCCAGCATTTTCCCCCATGTCTCTCCCCTTTGTCTAGTACTTGTCCCCTTGTCTACCCCTTTGTCCAGTATGTCCCCATCTTCCCCTTTGTCCAGCATTTTCCCCCGTCTCTCCCCATTGTCTAATACTTGTCCCCTTGTCTCCTCCTATGTCCAGTATTTTTCCCCTGTCTCCCCTTTGTCCAGCACTTGTCCCCCTGTCTCCCCTTTTGTCCAGCATGTCCCCTGTCTCCCCCTTTGTCCAGCATTTGCCCCCCTGTCTCTCCCCTTTGTCCAGTATTGTCCCCATCTTCCCCTTTATCCAGCATTTTCCCCCTGTCTCTCCCCTTTGCCAAGCATTTATCCCCTGTCTGTCCAGTATGTCCCCCTGTCTCTCCCCTTTATCCAGCATTTGACCCCCTGTCTCTCCCCATTGTCTAGTACTTGTCCCCTGGTCTCCCCCTTTTTCCAGCACTTTTCCCCATCTCCCCTTTGTCCAGCATGTCCCCTGTTTCCCCCTTTGTCCAGCATTTGCCTCCTGTCTCTCCCCTTTGTCTAGTACTTGTCCCCTTGTCTCCCCCTTTGTCCAGTATGTCCTCGTCGTCCCCTTTGTGCAGAATGTTCCCCTTGTCTCCCCCCTTTGTCCAGCACTTTTCCCCCTGACTCCCCTTTGTCCAGCATGTCCCTTGTCTCCCCCCTTGTCCCCCCTGTCTCTCACCTTTGTCTCTCCTTGTCCTCCTCCTGTCCTCACTCTCTCCACCTGCACCTCTCATCCGGCAGCAACAAGGGCACTCTGGCTGTTTTTCTTTTAGATTTTGCCGCCTCTGGCCTGCCTCTGCCTTCCTACTACCTTTTTTTTCCTCAAGAATGCTTGCAGCAAAAAAAAAAAAAAAAGCGGTGGGAAAACAGAGGCAGGCCAGAGGTGGCAAAATCTAGAATAAAAACAACCAGAGTGCCGCCACTGCACAAATCAGCCTGATCGCTTGCAGGGTTCCTGCAAGCAATTAGGCTGATTTGTCCGATGCCAGCAGCATTCCGGCTCTGTTTTAATTTTAGATTTTGCAGCCTCTGTCCTGCCTCTGCCTTCCCACGTAGGAAACCAGAGGCAGGCCAGAGGCTGCAAAATCTAAAATTAAAACAGAACTGGAGTGCCACCTGAGGCAATCACCTCAGGTGGCCTAATGGACGAACCACCCCTGTCCTCTCGCTTCTTTCCCTTCCCCCTTACCCTAACATTGTAGGATCTGCCTTATTCCTTCCCCTGCCTACAGTCCAGCATCTGTCCTTTTCCCTTTCACCCCCAACTATACAGTATCTACCTTTTTCCTGCCTTCCAACAGTACAGCATCTGCCCTCTCTCATTCCCCCAACACTGCTGCATCTGCCCTCTCCCCTTCCCTGCCACAACACTGCTGCATCTGCCCTCTCCCCTTCCCTGCCACAACACTGCTGCATCTGCCCTCTCCCCTTCCCTGCCACAACACTGCTGCATCTGCCCTCTCCCCTTCCCTGCCACAACACTGCTGCGTCTGCCCTCTCCCCTTCTCCACCACCACAAAAGTGCAGTATATGCCTTGTCCCTCCTCCCCATCAGTACAGCATCTCCTCTCTTCCCTTCTGCCACCAACAGTAGAGCATCTGCCCTCTCCCCTTCCCCACCACTCCAGTAAGACGTTATCTGCTCTCTCACCTTCCCTGCCACCACAACAGTGCTGCATCTTCTCTCTCCACTTCCCCACCACCCCAAAAGTTGGGAGGAGTAGCCTAGTGGTTGGGGCAAGGTACTTCAGGCCGGAAGGTCAGGGGTTCAAATCCCACTAGAGGACAGCAACCTTGGGCCGGAAGGACTGGGGTTTCTAGTCCCACAGATGCTCCTTGTGGTCTTGGGCAAGCCACTTAACCCTCCATAGCCCATGTTCCCTGTAAGTATTAGTGTATATGTCTCATATCCCCGCGTGTTAAATGTATCCCCCAATTGTGTTGTGACCGCTTTGATTGAAGGATAAGGCGGTATACAAAAACTGTCTAAATAAATAAAAATAAAATAAATAAAAGTGCAGCATCTGCACTCTCCCCTCCCTCCCAATCCCAACAATGCAGCATCAACCTTTTCCTCTTCCCCTCCCCAACAGTATTGCATCTGCTCTCTCCTTTTCCCCACCACCTCATCTGCTCTCCCCCCTGCCTTGCTACCCCAACTGTACAGCATCTTCCCTCTCCTAACAGTACAGCATCCGCCCTCTCCACTTCCCTAGCACCCCAAAAGTGCAGCATCTGCGCTCTCTCCTCCCTCCCAACCCCGATGTGCAATGTATGTCTTTTCCTCTACCCCTCGCCAAGTAAAACATTTTTCCTCTCCCCTTCCTCACCAGCCCAAAAGTGCAGTATCTGCCATCTCCCTTCCCCCTCCCCAACAGCACTGCTTCTGCCCTCTCCCAGTGCCTTGTACTGTCTCTTCTGCCCCCAACAGTACAGCATCTCTCCCATCCCCTTCCTTGCCAACCCAACAGTGCAAGTATTCACCATCAGAAAACGTCAGCACATATCAGAGTTGGCTCAAGACAATGTGCTGCCTAAGGTAAGAGATGAGCTGGTCACCTCCCAGGCACCAGGGCCGGTACAAGGATATTGGGCTTACTCGGCACCTTATGCCCTTCCCATTTCAGATTTTGATAAATTCAACAAGTATGATAATCCAACATCCTCAATAATTATGTAAAAATGCATAATTGGACAATATGGGGGTTATTTTGGAAGTCCTATTCATGTTTTGGACATCTGAAAATGGTTATAAAGATGTCCAAAGTAAAAAGATGTCCCCAGTGCCATTTTAGAAGCTAGGTCTGTGGACATCCTCAGCACAAGGACATCCAGGTCAGAATGGGGTCACAGTGTAGACATGGCTGGGGCTTTGCCAAGCACTTGGATGTCCATGAACAATTTCAGAAATGTCCTGAATGTTCTGAGCCACGTCAGAGGTTATACCTTCTCCAGGCATGAATAGCCATATGAAAAGAGCTTGTTTTGTCAGGAAAATGTCTGGAAGGTGTGGAGAAGGAGGTATATTCATGTTCTCTTTATTTTACAATTTAACAGGTTTTTTTATACCACTTTATCCTTCAATCAAAACAGTTTACATTGCATCTTAAACAGAGGGTTAAGTGACTTGTCCAAGGTGTGCTAGTGGGAATCAAACCCTGGCTTTGCAGTACCCAACCAGTGCTGGAACCATTAAACTACTCCTCTGCTCCAAATAAATACTGACAGGGAATGGGGGCTCATGTTTCATTTTGTCATACCACTGGAAGTCCCTGAATGCAACCTTGCGGGGGACGTCTATATGGACACTGGCATGGACATCCATGTTGGGGGTGTCTATGTTTCTAAAATCAGGCCAAAACATAGATTTCCCCAGCACTTTTCTACACATTCTGCACTGGACATCCAATATTGCACTTGGATACTCTTTCTAAAATGCCACTTATAATGTTTGCACTGCTGTCTATTCATAGATAAGGTTCTTGCTCTTTGAATCATAGGAATTAGTGTCTGTGGGAGGTTTCCTACAGGTGTGTTCTGTGGGGATTTTTTTCAGCTTTTTTATTTCACAATGCGAGTGGTAGTGGAGAGATTTATGTTGCTGTACTGTTGACATGAGAATCAGACTATTTTTTTTTTGAATGGAGACTTCCAAGGAAAAATGTCCTAGTTCTGCTCTGTACCTGTTGTTGGGGGGTGGGGGGTTTTTTGTGGAAGCAGAGTATATTGCTGAGTAGATTTTGATGCATCTGGGACAATTCTTAAATAGCAGTCCATAAATGTGACGTCCTTCATCCTGAAGAACATGTTCATGAACCAGTTTTGATCTGGCTCATAGCAACTGTATTCAACAAAGTTGCAGTCCCAATATGCTCTTGACTCAATTGTTCTAAGAACTCTTTTGCCTCCTGCTCAACCAGTTTCTCACCCAGTCAGTCACTTCAGGGCTCATCTCAAGAGCACTCAGTTTATTTATGCAAAAGGATGTCCCAGGTCTTGTTGAAATCTAAGTATATCATATCTAGCGATGCTTTCCCCATCCAATTCTCTGGTCACCCAGTCAAAGAAATTGATTAGATTAGTTTGACAAGATGAAAGTACTAATTTTGATAATGTTTTCATGTTCTTTTAGAATTTTAACACATGCCTACGGAGCTCAAAATAGGGTGGCCTGATCTTCCATCCCAGAGTTAGCAGTCTGCCATTATCTAAAGGAAGAAACTAGAGAGAGGAGTGAAAGGGGGTGATTTCATAACATGATATCTATAAAAACTGCCAAATAAGTGCCCATTTTAAAAAGGCCACCAATCTATAGTGCACGTCTTCAGGGCAGCCCTGCTGGCAAGGACGACCCTTAGGGGTCTGTTTACTAAGCGGCATCTAGCAGCTTCCGTGTGAAATCGGAGCCGCGGCCCCATTGAATAAAACAGGAAGCCACTAGCACCACTTAGTAAACAGACCCCTTAATGACATAACATGGAAAAGGGAATTTTAGGAAGGACTTCCTAGTGCAATCTGGAATGTCTAAGCCAGAACATCTGTAAAAAACAAAGCAGGCATGTCCAGATGCAGACATGATTTTACAAAAGTGTAAGTGCCTGATATGGATATCTGCGGGGCATCTACATAAACAGCCCCAGAATAGTATTTCATCACCTGGAAGTGCAGGAATAGCTTCATGATTAGAGTAGTGGGCTAGGAACAGGGAAGATAGGGTTCACATTTCACTGTTGTCATCATTGAAATTGTGCCAAGTACTGGAAATAACAAAGTGCTTTCTCCTTTACACTCTCTGGATGTTTTCCAGCCAACACAAGCATATGCCTGTTTGTGCCTGGAGCAGGTCTAAACTTCCAAGCAATTTAGGAAGTTTCTGAGATCAGCTGAAGATGTCCAGGTTCCTGGGAACACTCCAACATGCTCCTGTTCAGACTTGGCTGTCTTCACATTGGACTGTCCACAGACACAGCATCTACAATGGTTCTGGAGATGTCTCTGTGATTTGGATGTCTCTATGCCGATTTTTGAATGTCCAAAACAGAAATAGGGCATCCAAAATGACCCCCTCCCCCCCACCCCTAGGGTTCCCATATTCTTTAAATAGAAAGGCATCCAAATGCAATCTGGGATATCCAGGGCAAAATACACTGGAAAATGTCGAGGATGTCTATGTTTCTGCCTGATTTTAGAAACATAGATGTCCCCAATGCGGACACCCTTGCTGGCGTCCATGTAGATGTCCCCGCTGCATATGAGAATGTCCATCAGTGTGACAAGACAAAAACAAGAGCCCTTATTCCTCGTCAGTGTTCGTTGTCAACATGGAAAAGATAGGGGCTGTGAGTATACCTTCTTCTCCATATCCACCTGATGTTTTGTTGGCAAAACAAGCACTTTTCCAATGCCTGCTCATGCCTAGTGGAGGAGTAGCCTAGTGGTTAGAACAGTGGCTTGGTAGCCAAGCAACCAGCATTCAATTCCCACTAGTATTCCTTGTGGCCTTGGGCAAGTCACTTAAACCTCCATTGCCTCAGAAGAAAGGCCTGGCAATCTACTTCAGGTGACACTGCCAAGAAAACCCAGGAGCTTCTAGATCACCAGGAGTCAGGACTGATTCAAAGGCATGCATTGCATTGCATTCATGCCTGGAATAGCCTATACCATACTTCCATTCTGACTTTAACATCCTTGCACTGGGGACATCTTTGAAACTGCTTTTTAAAATGGCTCCAGGCACCTATCCATGATTTGGATGTCTGTATGCCCATTTTCAGACATCCAGAGCATGAATAAGGTTTCTAAAATAATACCCTCAATATGTAAAAACATAGAAACATGAAGGTAGAAATAGACCACATGGCCTATCTAGTCTGTCCTTCCATACCAACTACAATAGTCCCCTTTTTACCTTTAGAGATCTTCTGTGTTTGTCCCATGCTTCCTTGAAGTCAGATACTGTCCTCATCTCTACCACCTCCACTGCGAGACTATTCCACAGATCCACCACTCTTTCCATAAAGAAATATTTCCGCATATTACTCCTGAGTCTATCCCCTTTCACCCTCATCCTATGACCCATCAAAAAGAGACACAGCTGTCAACATATATATATGGAGAACTTCTTTAAATGCTGTAAAATGCTGACCAATATTCTTCAGCATTTAAACCATGTGGGTGTCACTGCATTAACTTGAAGCTCCACTACTGTTCTCTTGGACAAAACGTCAAATTAAAATTATAATCACCTTCCCAATTATGCATGGCTCAACAGCTCCTTTTACCCAACTTTATTCTGTAACCTGACACTGATGTTTTAGCATAGACTGCTTTTCTTCAGAGGCATAATTAATTATTTCTGAAGCACCGTGGAAACAAAAAAACACTTTCAGAAAAGCTGCATCATCTGTTGAGCCGTGCAACAGTGGACAGTATGCCTGATGGAAGTTTGGTAGTACATTTGAAGATAAGTAATGCTGTTGTTTTTGTGCTTTGGAAGTACAATTGCTAAACATTTTTTTTATTTTAATTGACATGATTTGAAACTGATGTTCTGGTAACTGTGGAGGAGCATCCCAGGAACCTGGACATCCCCACCCTGATCCCAGAAGCATTTTAAACCTCCTCCAAGAGCAAACTGCTTATCTTTGTCTGAAAAGCATCCAGAGGGGTACAGAGTTGAAAGCACACCATCATCCCCACTACTAAGCACACTTTCAATGACAGCAGCAGTGGGATTTGAACCCTGACTTCTCCATGTCTAATTCATGATGCACAGGTAACGCTCAGAATAACAACCATTAGGCTATTCCTAGATGCCCATGTTCTGGCATATTATTCTCAGGATGTCTACGTAGACGCCCCTGCAAATGTCCATATCACATTTGTTAATACCAGAATAAATAGCAGTAAAAATTAATAAGAGTTAATTAACAGAATTGTTTATTTTGGTGTTAACTTCTTCCTAGTAGTTTTAACAATGTTGTAAAGAGTTTTGATAATTTATGTTTTAATGTCATATGTTATGTATGTTTTCTAGAACTATCAACCCCTGATGAAGGCTATGCCAAAGCACGGTCGTGTCGGGTGACTGATACGTCTCCTTTAACCCTTTCATGGCCGTTGTTGCCATATGGCAACCTTCAAATTTTCCCCAAAAGTTTCACCGGATTCTATATTTCCAAAAAATCCTCACACTGTGTGCGAAATGTGATGTGTATCTGTGCCTGAAAAAAACTGTTATTTAAACTATCACACACAGCAGTAAATGAAACTGATGCCAAGACTTTTTAATTTTCAGTCATTCAGGACCATAGTTGCCATATGGCAACAGTAAATATTGTTTCTTAGAAATAAAATTTTTTCAAAAAAATCTTTATATTCTGCATCATTTAGCTCAAATCTTAATAAAAAAAACAGAAAAAAGATTTCAGTTGCAAAACAATTATGTGGACGCGAAAGGGTTAATCAAGTGGCTAAATCTCCTTATTCTTCAATAAAACTATTTTGTGCATACCTCGCCCTAGACTTGGTTTGCTGGATTTTTCTGTGAGTGTAGCTGTACTTTGCTTGGTTGGACTGTGAATATAAGCAAGGCCAGTGATGTTTTTTGCTACCTTGTGCAGTGATTACTGTGCTGCCCCCTCCTCCTGCCCCATCCTGCCCCGGCCTTCCCCACCCAACCCTAGTATATTCCAGTGGAGCCCTTCACAAGTCTCTCTTTTGTCCCAACATGATGAAAACGTTCTGAGAGTTACCTGTCCTAGTCTGAAGCAGCAAAAACGACAGAGGCAGGCAGCACCTTATAGATGACACCTCATAGGCCAACCAATTTATTAAGGCTCATACTACATTTTTACTGTTTTGATGCCATACTTAAAATTCACCTTATCTGTTGATTCCCCCTCGTATTTTGTTGCTAGAGCTGCATTTTCCTCTCTTTATCCCAGAATTATACAGAATTTTTCCTGCTAATTCTCTGGTGAGAAATCTTTGATTTCCTTGGTTAGTTTTCTCCCTCTCTTCTGACCTATCAACAAAATCTGGCCCCAGAGCTGGCAAGCTCTATCAGCTCTTGTGGCATGGTATGGTGCAACCCTTCAGGGTTGTAAGAGCAATGTGTGTGATTGCTAAAAACCCAAGGATGAGATACAGTGACGTCCGTGATGAAAGCCAGATCAGTGGCTTTTCCCGCTTTTCTGTTTCACTAGGTTCTTTGGATAAGAAAACTATCCCTGTCAGAGTTACGTGGCATATACCTCAATTAAACACTTGCTGCTTTAGAAAGAAGATTCTAAATACAAATGTCGTTCATACTCAAATCCGCTGTAGACAGGGATAAATTCAATAACCAATCTTCTGGTTCATGTAAAGTAATGCAATTAATATTAAGAAGAGCCAGAAAGGTCTCAGACTTGAAATGGCTCCACTTATTAGACTCACGTCTTTTTTCAAAAGCAGGTTGCCCTCTAGCATCAATGACCTCTCTTGGCTCGGTGGAGTTATTCTCTAAAAACGTTTTCTGTAATTCTCCAGAAAATTACTTAACTAACGCGAGTAAACTCCAGTGTTGTGCATTTATTCAAGATCCCGACGCTCTTCCCAGGCGCCATTCATGCGTTTCACACCTCTACTTTCATCAGGGGATCTCTCGATCTCTGCTGTTCAATGTTTTACACATTGTTGTTAGAAAGAAGACAGCTTTTAAGGGACCTTCACTTCTAGTGTATTTTTCCTGTTCTCCCTTAGGCAGATAAGAGAAAGCCAAGGAGTGATCTCCTTCACCACTTCCCTGCATTGCACACAGAAACTGTTCGCTAGCTTGGGAGTCCAGTATCAGAGTCCTTGTGGCTCAGGTTCTCAGGCTTGGATCTCCTAGGACCTGGGGGTCCTTATATGGGGAACCCTTGTCCAGGGATCCCCAGTTTAGTAAGCCTCGGTCTCAGGATTCTTTTTCTCATTTCTATTTAATATGTTTCTATGAAGCAAACTGAGCAGAGGAGTAGCCTAGTGGTTAGAGCAACTACCTAATACCCAGCAGGTCAAGGGTTCAGTTTCCACTGGCACTCCTTTCGACCTTCAGTAAGTCACTTTACTCTCCTTTGTCTAGGAAGAGAAGGCTGGCAATCTACTTCAGGTAATGCATTGCCAAGAAAATCCAGAGATAGCTGGGTTGTTATGAGTCAACACAGACTTGATGGCACTAAAAAAAAGGAAGTAAAATAGAACTCATAAACTTTACCTCATTCAAGGACATTAAAAATCATTACTAAGAGAATAAATTAAAAAGCACTTTAAGTTCATCGTACTTTCCAATAACAAGTCTTCTATGCATTTGCATGGACAGTGTGATAAATGTGTTTTTGTAATCATGCAATTTTTCTATGCTAAAACCACTATATTTAAAAGATGAATGCTAAAAAAGTCTTTGTACCTAATGCACAAAAAGCACCAAAACTATAGTGCATTAGGTGCAACACTACTGTGTTACCTGTTGGGGGTGTTCAAAGCATTTCCCCAACAGTTAACACCAGTCACTGTCCCCTAATGTAGGCCCCATTAGCGTGGGTTTACTTAACTCAGCCTATTGAGTTGCCTTAGCTGAACCCATACTAATACAATTAGCGTGCGGTATAAATCCAGCACTAACAGCTCTTAGCTCACTGTACCCGCTCTCTGCCTCTGACCCTAACATGGGTTGCACAGTTAGGGTGGGAATTGTCTTGCGCTGTCATGGGCCCCATACTAGCTGACAACATGTGACCCAGTGCATCCTCAGCACACGTCGGAACATGCACTGCCAGCTAGTGCCCTTTAGTAAAAGACCCCCTAAAACTCAAGTAAAGAAAGTACATTAAGGTTTCCATGCTCTATTACACTGGGGCCTTTGAGAACAATATGGGAGTTTGGGTTCTCCATAACTTACATTTTCTGACATCTCCAGAATGGCAGCAGACAGAAGTTCTTCTAGGGCGACCTCAGTTTCCTCTTTGGTGGCACAGCCAACAGGCCACATTCCTGCAAACAAAATGAGGAAACCAAAGAACTATACTTCTTACATATTATTTATGACTTCACTTCAAGGCCTGGAAACAAAAGAGATGGAGGAGTAGCTGAATAGTTAGAGTACTGTATCAGTAAGGCACTGACTACTGTTCAAATCCCACTTGTGACCTTGAGAAAGTCACTTTGCCCTCAATTATCTCTGAAAAAAGGACCAGCAATCTATTTTTTCACTCTGGAATTCGTTCATGGAGGACGTTCTAAAACCTGTTACTGTAGCAGGGTTTAAAAAACCTTTGGACAAGTTTTTAGAGAAAGGTCCCTAAACCATTTATAATGAGGACCCGGGAAATCCAATGTTTGCCCCAATACAAGCATTGTGGAACCTGTGTGCCTCTTTGGGAAAAGAACAAAAAGCAAAAAATCAGTATGTCAGAGGCGGATGTAGACATAAAATGGAAAAAAAATAGAAGAAAAGAAAGGACGTGGGCAGCAGACAATGGAGAGTTAGCAGAAGACATGAAGAACGCAGAAGATAGAGACTGGGGAAATTGCTGGCAACCGCAGCAAGGCTAATAACAGGGACAGAAAGACACAAACACATCACCCCAATGCTCAAACATCTTCACTGGCTCCCTATACAAGTACGAATCAAATTCAAAGCCATCATACTCACTTACAAATCCACCCACGATCAAGCTGCAGTCTGCTTTTGTAACCTCATCCAAAAACCAACCAGTACCAGGGCCGGCCCGTCCATTTAACAAGAATGTTTTTTGCAAAGGGCCCCGCGTTTCAGGGGGCCCCGTGCAAAAAACATCTTGCTTCAGCCCAACTAGGTAAAAAAAAAACAGAAACCGGCTGTTGCTGCCGCTGCCGCCGTGGCAGCAGCAGAATCGAGCATCCTGCGGGCCCCCCTGCCCTGTAGTCTTCCATGCGGCCTCAGCGTCGGCTGTCAGAGCTTCTCCTCTCACGGCTCTGTTAATCCCGCTGCGGGGTGATGGGATTTCCCATTAGCCCCGCGGCGGGATTAACAGAGCCGTGAGAAAGGGAAACTCTCCCTTCACGCGGCTCTGAAAAGCCCGCGCTGAGGCCAAATGGAAGACTGCAGGGCTGGGGGGGGGCCCCGCAAGGATGCTCGATTCTGCCGCTGCCACGGCGGCGGCGGCAGCAGAGGCCGGTTTCTGGTTTTTTTTACCTAGTTGGGTGGGGGGGAGGTTAGGACTGTTAATGGGCTATGGGGGGGTTTGGACAGGTAATAGGCTATGGGGGGCTAAGACTGGAAATGGGCTGATGGGGGGTTAGGACTGGTAATGGGCTATGGGGGGTTAGAACTGGAAATGGGCTGATGGGGGGGTTTAGGTCTGGTAATGGGCTATGGGGTGGCTAAGACTGGAAGTGGGCTGATGGGGGGGTTAGGACTGGTAATGGGCTGGGGGGGTTAGGACTGGTAATGGGCTATGGGAGGGCTAGGACTGGAAATGGGCTGATGGGGGGGTTAGGACTGGTAATGGGCTATGGGGGGGCTAAGACTGGAAGTGGGCTGATGGGGGACTTAGGACTGGTAATGGGCTATGGGGGGCTAGGACTGGTAATGGGCTGATGGGGGGTTAGGACTGGAAGTGGGCTGATGGGAGGTTAGGACTGGTAATGGGCTATGGGGACGGGGGGCTGACTGGAAATGGGCTGATGGGGGGCATTAGGACTGGTAATGGACTGATGGGGGGTGTTAGGACTGGTAATGGACTGTGGGGGGGTAAGACTGAAAATGGGGTGATGGGGGGGTTAGGATTGGTAAGACTGAAAATGGGCTGTGGGGGGTTAAAACTGGTAATGGGCTGTGGGGGGTAAGACTGAAAATGTGCTGATGGGGGGGTTAGGACTGGTAATGGGCTATGGGGGGCTAGGACTGGTAATGGGATGGGGGTTGCTAGGATTGGAAATGGGCTGAGTGGAAGGGGGGGCTTGAACTGCAAATAGCTGATGGGGAAGGGGGCTTGGAATGGAAATGGGCTGTGAGTGGATGGAGCTAGGACTGGAAAAGGGCTGAGTGGGGGGGCTAGGACGGGAAATGGGCTGATGGAGGGGCTAGGATAGGACTGGAAATGGACTGTTGGGGGGTGCTAAGGTTGGAAATGGGCTGTGGTGGGGGCTTGAATTGAAATGGACTCATGGAGGGTCTAGAATTGGAAGTAGGCTCAGGAGGGATTTGGATTGGAAATGGGTTGAGTGGAGGGGAGCTAGGATTTGACATGGGCTGATGGTGGGGCTAGGAAAGGAGTAGAAATGAGCTGATGGAGGGACTCGGATAGGACTGGAAATGGATGGGGGAGCTAGGACTGGAAATGGGCTGATGGTGGGGCTAGGATAGGATTGGAAATGGGCTGATGGGGGGCTAGGACTGGAAATGGGCTGATGCAGGGACTAGAAGGGAGCAGATGCTGGGTGGGGCTGGAACTAGAAGAGAGCTGATGTTGGGGGAGGATTAGAATGGGATGGAGCTGGGAGAGTGAAATGGAGAGGGAAAAATATTTTGTGTGGGAGGGAAGACAAATCTACAATTGGCCGGATATTGGGAGAGTAAGTGGGGATTGAGGATGGAGGGGTAAAATTTGAGTGGATGAAATAGGAATGAGGAAAGAGCAAAAGGAGAAAGATTAGTATGTTAAAGCAGATGTAGAAAGAGAATGAAAAAAAAAAACTAAACGAGAGAAGAAAGGACAAATGGACAGCAGATGGAGAGTTAGCAGAAGACACAAAGAAACTAGAAGAAAGTGGCTGGAACAATTGTAACTGAAAAAAAAATGCACAAAAGGTAGAAAAATATCTCTTTATTTTGAATTTATTAACTGGACTATGTCAGCTCTGGGAAATGTGCATCATTAACGTCTGCGCTTTGTTTAGTACAAAAGGAAATTAATTTATAGTTTTATTTCTACAGTGTTGTACATTCCAAGTTTGGCTTTTGGGGTTCCCAGTTTAATTATTGTCTTCCTGTTTCTAAATTGAGATTCCTTGTTTGGTGATGTTCTATGTTCTGCATGTGTAACTGAGCTGAGGTATTCTGTTTATATAATTCCTATTTGACATTGCCACTTGTTCTCTTTCCCCAGTAGGTCATGTATTGTTATTCTCTGAAATGTATTGGTTTAATATTTGCAGTGTTGCCTTTTGATAGTTAGGGTATGGTGCTTTGTGAGTCCTGGTAGTGCTGTTAGGATACGGCGGGTTTGCTATGGGTTCTAAATGGGCAGTGTTTGTAGTAGTTCCTAATGTGCCTGGCGGTTGGTACTGTATTATAGTAATATAGAAATCTTTTAGTCTTTCTTTATCCATATACTCATTAAGAGGCATGTTTACTAAAAGTTAGTGTATGGTAATATTATGCAAATATTTATGCAAATGAAGCACCTTATGCAAATGAGGCCCTGCACCGAGTCTCTGCACATGGCCCCGCACCCCCCCTTGGGCCGCCCCTGACCAGTACAAGATCAAGAAGACAGCCCAACCAGAACCTAAGGTGCTCAACATCCCAACACTCAAAACAACTAGCACTCAAGCAACTTGCCAGAGATCCTTCTCTATATATGGCCTCACACATTTCCAAGCACATTAAGAGACGCCAAAGACTCAGTGATTTCCATAAAAAACTAAAGAACTTCCTATTCCAAGAATTCTTTGGCGCCGACACTTAACGTAAAATGTTGCCCCCCCCTCCCCCTGCTACCAATATGCTATTAGGTATCTGGATAATCCTTTGTATTTAGCCCTATGTAAATATCATCACCCTATACATAGTTCTACCCTGCCACTCCCCTAAAATGTTCACCCCTCACCCCTAATCCCCTCGTTTTTGTACTACATTCTATATTCACTGATCCATGTATAACAAGTTTACCGTTCTATGTAAACCGCCTTGATAATCTGAAAGGTGGTATAAAAGAAACATTAAATAAATAAATTGCGACTGAAAAATAAAATGCCCAAACAACAAAAGGTAGGATAAAAGTAGGTTATTACAACAAAAGGTAGAAAAAAAGGTATTTTATTTTGAAATGATTAACTGAACTATGTCCGCTCTGGGAAATGTGCTCTGAGGTCTTTGCGTTTTGTTCGGTATAAGAGGAAATTAATTTCATAGTTTAATTTTTCCAATGTTGTGGTGCATTCAAAGTTTGGCTTTTGGGGTTCCCAGTTCAATTATTGTCTTCATATTTTAAATCGTGATCCCTTGTTCTGTATGTTTTGATGGCCTGTCTGTTTTGCATGTATGACAAAACTGTGCTATTATGTTCATCTATTTTCTGTGTAGTAGACCCACTAATTCTCTTTTCCCAGTAAGATGTATTGTTTTAATATTTATAATGCTACCTTTGATAAATAGGGTTAGGTGCTCTGTGAGTCCTGGTAGTGCTATTATGATATGGCAGGTTTGCTATGGGTTCTAAATGAACAGGGTTTTGTAGTAATGCACCTGGCAGTTAGCACTGGAGGATAGTAATGCAGAAATATGGTAGCTTTTCTTTATCCTCGCTGTCCATGCTAATGGATTTCAGACACTCATTAAGAGGCATGTTTACTAAAGGTTAATGTGCTTTCACAAATTTGAAAGATGGCTTTTGATCGGTGTTGACAAGATTGACCTGAAGCAGGGCATTTTAAATTTGAGCCCGAAACGCAGGACTGTGTCGTGTGTGTGTCTCTCACCTGAAAAATGTGCCGTGGCAGTTAAGTTTTGGTTTATATTAACTTTTACTGCTAGTTTGATTAAAAAGGACCAAGATTTACCGGCGTCCAGGAGTCTGGTTTTTATGGCCCTGGACAGGGTATTATATGGTCCGACAAAAAAAATTTTCTACACGGGAGTGTATTTTGTTTCCCCTCACTCTTGATGTTGGTGTACTGTTCCTTTCTGATAAGGCAGACAAAGAGAGAATTTGAAACAAAGCTTGCCGTGGAAGCAAAAATGCATAATAAAAACGTTTTCAAGTACATCCGTAGCAAAAACCTGTGAGCGAATCAATTAGACCATTAGATGATAGAGGGGTAAAGGGGCACTAAGAGAGGACAAGGCCATAGTGGAGAGACTGAATGAATTCTTTACTTTGGTCTTTACTGAAGAAGATGTAGCAGATCACCTGGACCGGATGGTATACATTCAAGGGTGTTGAAAGAACTGAAATATGAGATTGCAGACTTACTATTAATAATCTGTGAACTATCATTTAAATCATCTGTGATACATGAAGATTAGTGAATGATCAATGTAACGCCAATTTTTAAAAAGGGTTCTAGGGATGATCCGGGAAACTTGAGACTGGTGAGCCTGACATCAGTACCAGGCAAAATGGTAGAAACCATTATAAAGAACAAAATTACTGCACATGTAGATATAGTCAGGGTTTAATGGGAGAAAGCCAACATGGCTTTAGCCAAGGAAGGTCTTCTCTTACTAATCTGTTATACTTTTTTGAAGATGGGAATAAACAGGTAGACAAAGATGAGCCGGTCGATATAGTATATCTGGATTTTTAGAAAGCCTTTGACAAGATCCCTCATGAAAGACTCTTCGCAAAATTAAAAAGTCATGGGATATGAGACAGTGTACTGTTGTGGATCATGAACTGGTTAAAAGACAGAAAGCAGATGGTAGGGCTGAATGGCCAATTTTCCCAATGGAGAAAGGTGAATAGCGAAGTACCCCAGGGATCTGTGCTAGGTATACTGCTTTTTAACATATTCGTAAATTACCTGGAAATGGAAATAATGAGTGAGGTAATCAAATTTGCAGATGACACAAAATTATTCAAAGTTGTTAAAACCCAAAAGGATTGTGAAACATTACAAGAGGACTTAATAAATTGGAAGGCTGGGCATTCAAATGGCAGATGAAATTTAATGTAGACAAGTGTAAGATTATGCACCTAGGAAAGAACAACCCAAACTATGGTTACACGATGCAAGGTTCAACATTAGGAACCACCACCCAGGAAAAGGATTTAGGCATCATCGTGGATAACACGTTGAAACTCTCCGCCCAGAGTACAGTGGCAGCCAAGAAGGCAAATAGAATGATAGGAATCATAAGGAAAGGAATGGATAATAAAACAAAGGATATTATAATACCTTTGTATTGTTCAATGGTGCGACTGAACCTTCAAAATTGTGTGCAATTCTGGTTGCCATATCTTAAAAACAATATAGCAGAATTAGAAGAGATACAGAGAAGAGTTGCAAAAATGGTAAAGGGGATGGAAGGATACCCCTATGAGGAGAGGCTCAAAAGGTTAGTGCTCATCAACCTGGAAAAGAAATGGCTGAGGGGAGATATGATGGTCTATAAATTAATGAATGGAATAGAACAGGTAAACGTAGATCAGTTGTTTATGCCATCGAAAAGTTGAAAGACTAGAGGACATGCAATGAAGCTATAGTGTAATCCGTTTAAGACTAATAAGAAAAAATATTTTTTCACTCAATGCATAATCAAACTCTGGAATTCATTACCAGAGGAGGTAGTTAAAGCTGTAAGTGTAGCTGGGTTTAAAAAAGGTTTGGACAAGTTCCTGGAGGAAATGTCCATAAACCATTATTAAAGAGGACCCGGAAAATCCACTGTTTGTCCCAATGCAAGCATTGTGGAAACTGTGTGTCTTTTTGGGAAACTGCCAGGTACTTGTGACCTGGACTGGCCACTGTTGGTAACAGGATACTGGGCTTGATGGCAGCCGAAATGTGCCCTTTAAGTCTTTGCGCCCTGTGCGGCCACACCGCTCGCACAGGGCTCGGTACGGTCCTGGTTCCAGGCATAAGGAGCAGCAAGGTGAAAGGAGCGAAATCTGGAGTTAGCAATAGAAGAGAGTGAGGAGGCACTGTAGGTGAAACTAGAAAGAAGGAACAGGAAATCCATTTGCATTGGTGTGATATGCAGATCTCTTTCACAGGGAGATTTAATAGAAGACATACACAGTATTGCCATGAAAGGAGAAGTGCAACTGATAGGTAATTTCAATATGCTAGATGCTGATTGGCACATTCCTGCTGGGGTGTCATCTAGAAGTAAGGAGATCTTGGATTCTCTACAGGAAAATTATTCCAGTAACCCAAAGCCTGACATATTGTATTGCTGCTTCACTTTTATAAATATGTTTCATAAAGGCCCCTGATGCAGATAAAATGTCAAAAACATAGCTATGTTGGGCTTTGAATATTTTAATATGGCTCATAGATAATGGAGGACATTCCGAAATGCAGGTTGCAGGGCTGCACGTCCAGACGGGTCGTGCAGCCCTGCAAGTCGCCTGGATTCTATTCCCCCTCCTGCCCTCCCCACACATCCTGTGCGGGGCCGGGTGCAGTGGGTCCCTGCCACCTGATCCAGGCCCCAGCTGGCAAGTCATGGGTCAGATGGCAGGGAAGTGGGGGGGGGGCCAAGGGAGCCTGTGGAGAAGACATCCCCACCAGCAGGCAGTGGCATGCCGTGCCGTTCTCGTGCCCGATTCTGGCTCCTGCAGGAACATTTTGTTCCTGCGGTCCAGAATTGAGTCCAAATTGGCCCATCTTGCTTGGGGCTGTCCAAATGGCTTGGACGTGCCCTTTTGAGAATCGTGCTCCACATGTTCATACATTTTTAATGTGTTTATGTTGTTTTAATGTTTGTTCAATATGGTTTATGTGTTTTTATACTTTGTGAATAAAATTTGGTGTTTACTGTATGTGATTTTATTTAAAAGAATTATTCGCCACCTGATTTCCCAACACCTCATGTTCATACCTACCCCAACAATACACTAGACTGTAACATCCCATTCCTTGCTAAAGATTTTGTCTCGACTAGGTCCTTTACCTTCTTTTCCAAATCAGACCCAACAGAAGTGTCCTTTTAAGGCCAGATGGGCAACTGGTCTTTGGAAGAGGAATCCACTGCCTCATGTCAAAGCCAAGCCAACGCCCTGTCACCATCGACAGGGCACAATCCCTGACTGCCAGACATACCATACATGGCATACATTCAATACATGGCATGCTATACATGCCATACATGGCATCAGAAAGGAAGGCCGTAGTCGACTCCAAAATAGAGGTAGAATCATTCATAGACTGAAGCCACTGGAGCAGTATTCGAAAGGTCAGATCCGCACATACTACCAACTGGAGAGTGGCAGCTGCTGCAGCAAAGTGGTTCTTCAACACAAATCCACCTTTCAGTCCAGAGTATCCTTTAAGGCCAATCCGCCCTCCACAGGAAGGTGGTCCGTCTGGGAACCACCGTGACCTGCACATCCACCTTGGAAATATCAAACCACACAACACACTCTTCCATGAGAGTGTGTATCTTCTTATACACCCTTAGCCCCTTTGGCAAGGAGTTGGGAATTCGCACTCCATCCAGAACAGGCCCTTGAGCACCTCCAGCAATGGGAAGACAGTAGTGGATTTCCATACCCCTTCCAGGAGTGGATATCTCTTTGGTTCCTGCTCCATGCCTGGAGCATCTGCCAAGCTTAAGGTGGATAAAACCCTAGGATCAATGCAATGTCACCATCAGTCCCCCAGAGGATGGGGAGAGGCTCACAGCACAGCTGTGGGAACCTCTGGCCGGGTGAATATCCTTACCCATAGCGCCATCCGCCACCTCCTACCCTGAGGCAGGCAAGGTCAGACTAACAGCATCCCCTGGCTGAAAGAGGGGAGTAGGCCCTCCAGGGACAACTCAGAAGCAGCCATGCAAGAAGGGCAGAGTCCAGAAGCCAGAGATGAGGTGCCTCACTTGACACAGGTCTAAAAATATTTCCTGGTGAAAGACATAGAAAGTTAAGGCAAGTATTACAACAACGGGCACTAAGGTTGCAGCAGCTCAGAAGGCATGCATTAACTGTGCTTTTATTGCAACACACTTTACAGGCTCTAGGGTAGGAACACGCGTTGGAGCTACTCGGGCGGAATATGCACAAGGACCACGCGACTGCCAGGTGCACAATATTAAAAACATTACTAGCATGTGCAGAAAACAGCAGGAAACTCCCACCCCACCCCAAATTGCATCCCACACAGATGGAATCAGGAGTCCCCAACAAGGACAACAATGATGATGTCAAGCCTTGGTACTCACCCCCTGAGAGCCCCAGGCAAAGGATCCATGCCGGGCTCGGCTCTATTCTCCTGAAACAGTTTCTCTGGCTTGGCAGTACTGGGTTTAAGGTGGCTGGCAGGCAGATTTCTCTGAGAGCCTTCTGAAATTTTCAAGAGAGAGCAGGGGGGACAGAGGAGGATGGAGGAGGTGATGAGATTGTGTGAGGCTGCTGAATTCTTCCATCCTTCCAGATCCATCCAATCTTTTTTGCTGTTCAACAGGCTCTTATCCAGTGTAAGAGCATGGAGCTGAACCAATTTTCCCTTCTCCAATGGCTACCAAAAAGACCGCAGTTTAGTAAAGCCTCCCATGTCGCACTCAAGTGAGAGTCACCCTCAGATTTTATCCATCTTTTTCCTTTCAGTTCTTCAGACTTTCTTTAGAGAGGAGAAAATCCATCCACTGTCTGCTGGAGACAAAGAAATACTGAAGAGACTTCTGGTGGCTGTGGCAAATAGAAGCATGGGAGTGATGTCATTGAAACCTGGACTTTACATTGGTTCTTTGTCTCCACCAATCTGCTGGTAGGGGAGCACAATCCACTTTTCTGGACTGGTCTAGCAAGACAATAATCTAAAGGGAGGTTAATTTTGTCTACTAAAAGATATTAGGAAGATACTGTACAGTTAATAAGAAATATGAAGTGAGAGATCACAGATCCTCTCCCTTAACTTTGTGTTCTAGCTTCTCCCCCATCTTCGAATGAAACCAAATAAATGAATCTGACAATTAAGAAATGTCAGAAAACATATTTAATATGCAAATTTGTCATCCCTCTTCCACCTCTCTTCCATCCTCAAGTTGGGAGAGGTTTAGTCAGAATTTGTGGGAAAAGCTGACAACCCTGGTTGGGATCAGTGAGAGGAGATGCTGGGGGAGAGTCCTGGGATCAGAAGGATGTTGGAGACTGACTGGGAACAGTGTGGAGATCAAAGATGGGAAGGATATGGGGGGGACTGCTAGAAAGAATAAAGGGATCAGGAAGGGTAGGAGGATGTGATGTTCTGGCTGGGAAACGTGCAGGGATCAGGAGAAGGGAGGATGTTAGTGTCTGGCTGAGGAGGGTGCTGCTGGAGTCAGGAGGAGGGGAATGATGCTGAGTTTGGCTGGGGAGAATCCTGGAGTTGGGTGTGATGCTGGGGAGAATTATGGGTCCGGTGGAGAAGATTGCTGACCTTAGAATTTTTCTATTATACTCCCAGACTTTATAATAAAAATGCTATAATTTTGCTCTGTTGAGAATCGAAAGAATTCCAAAGCTTTAGGTTTTTGGGGGTAGAGGGTTGGGGGAGCTTATTGTGTAGCCAGGGAGTATAAATTGTGTTTTTTCCTTATGGCAACAGCTTAACCAGCGTTCTGAGCAAGGAAACACTCCCCTTCCTTTCCCTGACCACAGCTCTGAAAGGGATCCCCTCCCCTCCCCAGACGTTGATGTGAGCAGGAGTTACAAATGTGGCCTTGCATAAAAATGTTTGGCCGCCCTCACTCTTGAACAAATAAATCAAGAAAGCTTGAGTGCTCTGGACCCATTTATATCAGGGTAGGTCTTCCTCCATAAAGCAGCCAACTTTCAAATAATGTGCTATGGCCACAGCTGCTTTGAATGTATATTTGCTGAGTCAAACCACGCAGCCTGTGCATCTCTGACAAACAGAAGAAAAGGCCTGGGATACCCTGTTCTGGTTCAGAGGCATCTTATTGTTTCAGCCAACCCCAGTAGGAAGGAAAAACTCATCAGCACTTAACATGCTGAAAATGCAACAGGAGATTGCTGCACAGATCAAAAGACCAGTTTTCAGCAATTCCAATTGCCATCAAGTGTCTTTAGCATCAGCTTTGTGTTTTCCTAGGAGCTATGAGGAGTTTAGGAAGGGATCTGAAGCTGGGGATTATCATGACGTGCTCAGCTATCAGTTCTGGTCAATAAACACCTTGGGAGGAATTATTTCCTCTCTGCTTGCTTTTAGCATCTGCTTTCAGGGAATGCCCTCTACCTGTTCTGTGGTGAGATAAGTGAAGTTATTTGTCACAGAAAATTTTGCTAGCAGTAATTTAAAAATCCAAGCACACAAACTGAAAGAAAAGTACCCATTAAGGGGATCATTTTCAAAGCCATTTCCACAACTTGAACAGTGGCTTATGTATGAAAATACCTTGTTATAAAATTTCCTAGATTTTAGTTGCTGAAAATAAGTAGATAAATGCCATCGCTCACTTCTACTGTAGACAAGCAGAGTGTCTTCCCAGGGGATCAACTGGGTTGGGCTTTGGACTTACATGTATACATTTGGATTCTCAATAGTATGAGAGTCAATTTTCTTGCAAATTTTCTGCATATTAAATTACTGTGAGATATTTTCAAAGGGAAAGTTTGCCCACATTTCCCCTTTGAAAACTAGTGTAACGTATTTACAGATGGGCTGCATAAATTAGGCAGGCAGTTACAAAATTACCCTGTCAATCTTATTAGGCTGATAGAGATCCTTCATGACACTTTAATGCACTTCTAGGTCTACTAAAATGCAATTTGAGATGGTGTATGTTAGAAGAAATGTTCAAATTCCTTTCAGATGGTTTATGGAATATACTGTATATATAGGGCCCGATTCCATCCTGGACGTCTTGGCCCTCTGTGCGCCCGGTCAGAACTGTACACACAGAGGGAGTCGTGATTCTGATCCCGTGGGGCACGTCTAGCCCTGCGGGATCAGAATCTCGAACAGACCTGTACGTGCAGGCCGGGACCCCGATTCCTTCCAGCCTGCATGTACAGCCTTGCCCAAATAACTCAGTCGGGGCTTTTCAATGGAGCCGCAATCCCCAGCCACCGGCTTCCAAAGTGCTTTCCCTGCAGCCCAACCCCTGATCTGGCCTCCCAAGGCCAGGGTTGGGCTGCGGGGAATGCCCTCTTCCCCCTGCCGCCCCTTCCCAGCCCCAGGCCTGCCTTCCTCTGCCACATCGGGGAACTTATTCCACCTCACAGGCCATGTCATCTTTTTCTGTCATCATTTTTCTATGTTTATATAGGATCTCTAAAGGAAAAAAGGGACTGTTGTAGTTGTTGATATAGAAGGACAGACTAGATAGGCTATGTCGTCTTTTTCTGTCATCATTTTTCTATGTTTCTATGAATAAGTTCCCTGTACAAGCCATCAGCCCTGGACATACAGGACCGGCATTGGAATTGGCCCTGTTCATCCAGGGCCGACAACCGTCCACCGCCCGCCCTATCGCCGCCCCCAATCCGCCCCTTCCCCGCCCCTGTCTAACTTCCCCATACAATAAGCAGGGAAGTTAGACGGGATCAGGAGGGAGAATGAGAATGAGCCATGGAATGAGCCTGATACTGTATAAGTAAACATTCATCTTTCAACCACGCGGAAGGTAATTTTCTAAGGAGGCACCTACAGTAGTTAAAGCACATTTTCAGGCGTCTATTTTAAGCCTATTTTAGAAAGACAAGTAGATGCCTATTTAACTTTATAAAATACTAGCTTACGCGCATAACTCATACTTATTTTGAAAGTGTGGACATTTACATTTTCCTGGAAGATGTTGGTACAGAACCAGCAAAATAAAAGCTACGACAGGATTTATTATTTATTTATTTATTCACTTTTATATACCGCACTATTTAGTATCAGAGCGGTTTACAAGAAACGTTAACAGTCAAGCAACTTTACATAGAACAGGCATAACACAACAAAACAGGCAGCTTTACATTAACAGGCATGAACAGCAACTATACATTAACAGGTATGAACCAATTATTATTGGTGAAATGAATATGCAAACTGCACAGAAAATGTTTATGCCTCTGAATCTGTCCAGATGTTTACAACCATGTAGTTCCTCCTGTGAACACGGTAGTTTAGTAACGTGGAGCCTGATTCCATAACATGCACAACGGGCCTGTGGACACATCTAAATTAAAAATGGGCCCTGTTTGTACCTGATTCCGCATCCACAGGTCTAAACATGTCCGCGAGTCCGGAATTGGGGAAATAGACATGTTCAGCACAGTACGGGCAAAGCGCCATTCAGCCAGCCTCTACACGTATCTGGCATGCGGCCCATGCATAGGTGCAAACCCAGTCTACTCGTGGATAGCAAAGGAAGGGTATTCTTTAATGATCAATAAAAAGCCTATGGCCCGACACAGGCCGTGTTTCGTTGCCTTCTTCAGGGGCAGGCTACATAAATAATAAAAACAATAAAATTACTACAAATATATGCACTTAATAATAATATAATACCTAAGAATGTAAAACACATACATATGACAAAATATAAAATAAACGTTCAAATTATGATAATATTGTTCTATATATTTTTTTTAAAAGATGGTTGTTTGTTTTTAAAGATGCTTGTTCATTTTATCTTTTACCACATGTTATGTATACTATATAACATATGGATGTTATCATTTTGACGTGTGTTGCTGTGCTGATCATGTTTCTTTCTTTTTATCTATGGATGGTTGTATATGGTTTTACACATTATTTCTATAGAACAATATTATCATAATTTGAATGTTTATTAAAGAATACCCTTCCTTTGCTATCCACGAGTAGACTGGGTTTGTATCTAGCATGTGGTTTTGTGCTCCTTTGTTGGTACCCCCATGCATGGGTGCAGGCATTGGCCATGCAATATAATGGAGAAACATGTCCCCTGTCAATATTTGCAGACATGGGTAAACGTTTTGGATGTCCCCGCGCCTACCGTATTCTGAAAAGTTACACGTTTCAGATCCTGCCTGTCTCCGTGATGTACCCGCGAACGCCAAATCCCCCCCTCCCCCCGGGAAAAACATGCAACTCCTAAGCTACTCTTCATAATGACAGTAATTTGATGATGCAAACTAGACATGAATACCAATGGGAAACAACTGCTGCTGCAACCTAGACCACATACCAGTCCTCTATAGGTCCTGAGGAGTGCTAGGTAATCCCAGTGTACCCTAAAATGGTATAAGAGAATGTAAATATTAACATGTATGTCAGGGGGGGGCAGAGCTAGCCACTGAACAGAATGGACGCCTGAATTTTTGCTCCCGTTGCTGCCCAAGAATCCTGAACATATCCCGGTATTACATTGAAGTTTGTACCCCCTACCTACATCAATAACACCGCAATACAGCTGGATGGCATCCCTGAAGCCTGCCCGGCTGGAATTTCCGCAGGGATCCGGCTCAGCAGCGAAACGATCCAAACCCGAAGTGGGTTCCCCGCAGAAAATGGCCACGGGAGAGAAGGAGGGAGTGACTGCCGGTGGCCTACGTGAAGTGCTACAGGAATTGAAATGCGTTAAAGAAATGATTGCAGCCAATTCTAGTTCACTGAACATGATTCAAGAAGACTTGCTGGAGGTAAAAGAGAAACTCCTCACCACCACCACTCGACTTAATGCAGTTGAATTACAAACCCAGAAGCATGGCGTTGCATTAGAACAGCTGGGCCCTTTGGTCAAACGAGTCCGGCACATAGAAAATCTGATTGAAGATCAAAATAACCATACCCGTAGAAATAATATCCGCCTTGTTGGAGTCCCTGAAGGCGCTGAAGGCACCGATCCGATTGGATTTCTGGGAAAAAAAAACCATACCGGAGATGCTGCAGCTTGTCTTTGCAAGGCCTTTTGAACTAGAACGGGCCCATCGAATCCCAACACACAAAGCAGAAAACACACGATACCCGCGCCCACTCATAATGAAGGTACTGAGATACCCACAGGTCCTACAGATCTTTCAAGCTGCACGGAAGGCCGGATCACTGCAAATCCAGGGACACAAAGTGGCACTCTATCCGGATTTGAGCAAGCAAACGGTAGATCGGAGAAAAGCGTTGCTGGCCTGTAGACCCATGCTACAAAGTGCACAGGCAAGATACGGGCTATACTACCCAGGAACCATGCGGGTCACGCTGCATAATGAAACGAGGAATTTTGTTGAAGCTGAAAAACTGAAAACTTTCCTACAAGAAAAATGCGGTATGGAAACCTGAGGTCAATATTCTGATCTCTCACGCAGTGTAGAGAACTCAGCATATACTCAGGGGGTGCGGCCGTGCGTTCTCACAAATTTTAGAACGCCTTAAGCCTTGTTAAACACCTCATTGATTGTATTTCTGTTGTTCTAAATAGTTTTAATTAAACAGATATTTCTGCTTGAAATGTAGGGGTGGCAACGGGAGGTCGGGGTTGGTTACTGTTTCAGTGGATTGTGTTCACCTTAGCGATACAATGTTTGCCAGTTATGCAGTTGTTTGTGTCAGTCCAGTCCAGTACAAAACCCTCCACATACACGCAAAATGCAAGTACGCGGCAGGCCTATCCATAGGATAGCTTTCACCTATAAGACAGCTTATTCCAACGTTGATGTCTAGTGATCTTTTAATGCTTTCGTTAAATGTAAAAGGTATTACTGGCCCTGTCAAGCGAAAGAAGATTTTAGCGTACTGCCAGCAAAAAAAAAGCAGATATTGCCCTCTTACAAGAGACACATTTAACAGATACTGAATCGCAGAAAGCAACCTCTAAATATTTCCTGGTGGCGGCCTCGGCCTCTGCCACTCAACGCAAAGGGGGGGTAATAATATTAGTGCGCAAATTCCTGCAATCCGCCATTACCGGCACACAGATTGATCCGCTAGGTCGATGGGCCAGAGTGACGATGAAAATAAATCAACAGCTTTACACATTCTTCAATATTTACGCGCCCAACCTCGATGACCCTAACTTTTTCAAACTGATAGCTAAAGAAGTTAGAGCCGCAGCTCACACCAATATCATATTAGGGGGCGATTTCAATGTCATCTTGGATCCACTGTTAGATCGCACGCCCTATCGGGCTGTAGACAAAGTCAAATCGCAGGCGATTCTTAAAGGCATCATAACAGAGCTACACTTGGTAGACCCATGGCGCCTACTTCATCCCCAAGAAAGAGACTACACATTTTATTCCATCCCACATAATACCCAAACAAGGATTGATTTCTTCCTACTGTCCACAGAGCTGATGCCTCAAGTGTTGTCCGCAGAGATATATGCTACAACGGTATCGGATCACGCCGCTGTCTCCCTAGTGTTGAATACCAACGTTACACAGCATGTTCCGCCAAGATGGACATTTGATAAATCCCTACTAGCAGATGACTCCTTTGTACAGCTACTGTCAGGGGAAATTGAGACCTATTTTAAATATAATACACCCACTGATACCTCCATCTGGAGCTGGTGGGAAGGTTTTAAAGCAACCATACGAGCTCATATTACCACTTACACCATTAGACGGCGTAAAGCCAGGAAAAAAGAAAAAGATGAATTGGAACTTGTGATAAGGAAGCTTATCATAGCTCAGGTAGGAGCTATAGAAAAGATGATGTGACTCTGAACAAGCAACCTGTCAGTTCTGGTAGAAGCAAGAAAACAGAGTTTTCACATAAAAGACTACCAGTCCCAGAATGCACCAGGTTTCCAGCAGCCATGAGAGGGGCTGAAGTGAGAGAATGTGTGTGCAATCAAGAGAGCTATGAGGTAATCCCTAAGCACTCATCTCAAAGGGCAGGGCCTGATTCAACACAGCTGCGCTGTGTTAGGGAGCAGCACACATTAGGACAGAATAAGAATAGAGCTTATTCTTCAGATAACAGTTACTACAAGCTCCAGCCCAGCTCCAAGAACAGCTTCAGGGAGAGCTTCAGCAAAAGCTACAGAGGGAGGAAGAGATACAGAGACAGCAACGGCTACAAGCACCAGTATCACCTGGAGAAACAGAAGCCAAGCCAAGCAGATAGAGAGAGAAGGAAACTCTCTGGAAGGAAGAGAAGAAAGGCCATTGGAAGGTCTGGGAGATTCCAAGGCAGTACTCATACTGGGAGGTATTCCAAAAGCCAGCAGAGTCCATTGGACTGGATTCAGCCAGAGGAATGGAGTGGCAGAGATAGGAATCACCAGTGGCTACCTGGAAGAGAGAAGACTGCATGTGGAAGGGACTTTCAGACCAAGGCCAGAAGGTATGTGAGAGAAGATCCAGCATCCAGGGATCAAGATTGGAAGGCTGGACATCAGAATTGGATTACATATTGGCCAGGCTATACAGAGAGGAATAATGATAGCAGGAGAGGCTCAGGTATGAACACTGATCCAGACCCTATCTATAATAGAGAATGGCAGCAAGGGAATAAGCATTCTCATGATAGTGCCTTAATGAAAGACTCATCTGTGCCAATGTATGATATTGACCCTATGATTGTTGATGCAGGGGGAAATACAGCAGGTGAAACTATTTACATGGACTGTTCTTTATCTAAATGCTATTGCTAGTTTTCTATGAGCAAACACATCAGCCATCACAAAGAAACCTAACTTTGTTCTTTATTTCCACTGCAAACAGCTCTTAAAGCAGGATTTGGGCTCACACAGTAGCAGCCAGCCAGCTAAAGGCTTTCAGCTGGTCCATTGATAGTAATTAGGGCTGCACCTGATTGTGTGTGTGAGCAAGGGAGAATCACTGCTGAGATCGGCGTGGAAAATAAGCAGAAGTTAACCTAACCAGCAAAGTTTATTCTTTACTTTGTGCCTTTGTATTTGGTAATTACTTGCTAAGAAAACATTAGCTAATTGCCTGACAAGCTGAAGGTTGTTTTCTGGTTTACTTTGTGACTTTTTGTTATCCATTTTAAACACTGCAAGCAAGTAACCTCATTTATAGTGCTATCAAGCATACATGTGCTGGGTGAATTAAACCCCATCAATAAAAGAACTATTTTATTGATCTTACCACTTGGTTTCACAACTCAAATTATTGTCATCAGCTGTGTTTGGGAGTGAATGAACTACAATACCCACAATACCTTGCAAGAATCATATGAATATATGCATCGTCAAGATTGTGTAAGTTCTCACCCTAGGCAGCCGTCTGACAAACTCCAAATAAAAGCTGGGGAAAGGTTACTAGCCAAAAGAGCTGACTCAATGATATTGATTAGACTCCAAAAATTGCAATACCAATATAATGCTCTCCTCAACAAAGAAGCACTGAGTAGTATCCAGCTACAACGTAGTATATACTACTATGAAAGCAACCACTCTGGATCCCTTTTAGCTCGGCAGCTCAGACCAAAGACCAGCAAGACCGCTATAGCAGCGTTGCAAGACAATTCCGGGGGCCTTCTCCTGAGATCTGACAAAATACTAGACCGCTGCAAAGAATTCTATGAGGAACTATATCGCTCAGATACCCAATGTAGTGACAGAGCCTTTGAAGATTTTGTCTCCAAGATAGTAGGACCCACATTAACCAGTCAACAAAGTCGAACGCTGGAACAAGAGATCTCAGTAACTGAAATACAAGATGCGATCAAACAGATGGCTCGTGGCAAAGCCGCCGGTCCAGATGGTATCCCACTGGAATTCTATAATAAATATTGCATTCAATTGGCTCCCATGCTACAGATCTACTACAGTGGCCTGCAAGATGAATCTCCAGAGATTGGAGCCCTGGCAGAGGCTGTGGTGGTAATTCACCCGAAACTGGGCAGGGATACACAGAAGATAGAGAATTACAGACCCATCTCTCTCCTAAACTCTGATTATAAAATCTATGCTAAAGTGCTTGCTAACCGATTAGGACGGATCTTAAAAGATTTGATACATGAGGATCAATGTGGATTCATACAAAACAGATCCACTACAGATAATGGAAGATTATTGGCACATGTACTGGCATCTGCCAAGACTAAGGCCGAGCCCCTGATAGGGCTAGCATTGGATGCCGAAAAAGCCTTCGATCGACTGGAATGGTCCTTTCTATTTCGATCCCTACGGTGGTTTGGGATAGGAGAAAAGTTCCTAAAACGCGTTGAATTGTTATATACCAAACCCACAGCTCGAATAGCGGTCAACTCACACCTCTCAGCCCCTTTTCAGTTGCAAAGAGGGACCAGACAGGGTTGCCCCCTGTCACCGATGCTTTTTAATTTAGCCCTGGAACCCTTATTAATAGCGCTCCGACAGAAGGAAAACATAAAAGGAATTGAGTTAGCTGATGGTCCCTGTAAATTGTCAGCATATGCCGATGACCTGCTCATTTTTCTACAACCATCAGACCTTCCTGAAACACTGCAACTCATAGATGCATACTCAGCGATATCCGGATATAAAGTAAATCTGAATAAAACAACAATTATTCCTCTGAATGAACAGGTCAGTGAAGAAATGATGCGTGGATACCCCTTTCAATATGAGAAGTCATCCTTTAGATACCTGGGCGTGACCTATGGCACCACCTTGGAAGAGACTGTCGCACTCAACATTAAGATGTGTCAAGAAATTGTACATGATAACATCTGCAAGTGGACCCCCCTTCATTTGAGCTGGTGGGGCAGGCTAGAAACGATAAAAATGATGTTGGTACCAAAACTCAGCTATATATTAAGTATGATACCCTTACGTTTCCCGTCAGCCTTCTATAAGAAAATGAATAGTCAACTGATAGCCTTTCTATGGAACAACCGAGTACCTCGAATAGCTGCCTGGAAACTGAAGTTGCCTAATACACAAGGAGGTGTCCATTTCCCAGATCTCGGCTGGCTGCACACTGCCTCTCTTTTAAAGCAGGGTGCTCAATGGGTCGACTCTGACGACACGGATAAAGGACCTAGATGGCTGAGTGTGGAGCGGGCCCTACATTCCCCCCTACCTACATGGCTACTGGTAGGCACAGTAGTAGACCAGACTGCACCACATAATGCTATTATCCGAGAAACACAACATGCCTGTCGATTATTGGCATCATGTATCGATGGAGGGGATGACTTCGCCGCAGATATGCCCATATGGCTGAACCCGCGCCTTATCATCGGAGGGAAGCCTGTCTTATGGAAAAAATGGGTGGAACATGATCTTATCACCATTGGACAACTGATCAATGGAAGTGCATTTAAAACCTTTGACAGATTAAGAACGGAATTCCGATTGCCTAATACATGCTATTTCCAATGGTGTCAGCTCCGATACTGCATGAGCAAAGCGGGTGTGTCACCTGTCTTGATACGTACAGGATGGCCACTGCGACAGAAACTTCAAGAATTACAAACAGATGCCAAAGCTGTTTCGAGATGTGTTGCGATTCTCCGATCCAAAAGTGACAAGACAAGACAAGACAAGACTTGACCGGCTACTGAAACCGGTCAAGATCTACCTCCGGAAAATTGGGACACTTTTTGGGGAACTCAAATACGTGCCACGAGAGCAGCGTCTCTCACACAATCTATGTACTTTATAGCACATCGAGCGCATATTACACCGGCTAAGAAAATGAAATGGACACTACAGGAGGGAAATCGATGTTGGTCCTGTAACATGGAAATTGGGACACTGGCACATATGTTGTTCCATTGTAAATCCCTGGAAATATATTGGAACAGAGTATGGGAACGCATATCACAGATCCTCAACTTACAAACTCCTATCACTTATCGGATAGTGATATATAAATCCATAGCTCTGGAACCTACTCTGATGAAATGGGATAGTAAACTGCTGGACTTAATGCTCGGGATAGCACTTAAAATAGTTCTAATACACTGGAAGAATCTCGACAAAGCTTGTTTCGAGCATTGGTGGAGTCTCTTAATCCTACATAAGACCTACGAAGAGATCTATATAGCCAAGAACCCATGGTCTGGTAAACTAAGTAAGAAATGGTCAGCTTTACAAAATTATGTTTGATGAAAGTGATTGCTGGAGGCTGCCTTGTGGAATGGTCTCTGCTGTAACCACATTGAACGGAGAGAGGGAGGGTGACGTGCTGGCATGGACTGATACTAGTTCTTGTTAACGTTATTGTACTGTCTTGTTCAAGTTATTATATTCTTTTGCTATTTTGATCAATAGCATCTGCTTGTATCCTACTATATCACGATCATTTGTATTGTTATTTTATATGTTAAAACTGAATAAAAACTACTATTAAAAAAAAAAAAAACATGTATGTCAGTACATTATTATTATTATTATTATTACAATTTTTTATATACCGCACTATTCGGCATCAGCGCGGTTTACATTATAACACAACGACCATAACAACAAGCTGTTAGGTTTTACATCGAACAGGGGTACAAACATGGATAACAGGGGTCAACTATATACCTGCAGCAAATGGTACTTGGCATTATAAAACGGCCCCGGTGATTCCTGCCTTGGTCATAGGGTTGCCAACTGGCTCCAGATGCGCCCGACAGGGTCAATCCAGTCCTGGGTTTACCCCATTGAATGCAGGGATATGTAGTTCTAATTTCTCCATTGCACTCCATAAGAAATGGAAAACTACAAGTCACTGCATGCAATGGGGTAAACCCAGGACTGGATTGACCCTGTCGGGCGCATCTGGAGCCAGTTGGCAACCCTACTTGGTCATCTCTTCAAACACGCTTTAAACTGCTAAGGATGGACCCTTACCAAGTGCACAAAACCCAAAACTAACATTGCACTTCCCCAAAGGATGCGTAATATTGCTGAGCAAGAAATGTATGCCATTTTCATGTCTATGGCCCTATAAATGCACTCATTCAGCTGCTCCGCACTACCTTTCTTTTCTTATCCCTCTCTACAGCCCTCCTGAGGAACCCCTTTTTCTGGCAGATCGCCTCTATCTGTGCCCTTGTCTTCAACTGTCAACTCCAGACTTCACTCCTTTCACCTTGCTGCTCCCTATGCCTGCCACTAACTACCTTATTCTTTACATCAGGCTTCTTGTCTGGCCCTTGGCAAATCCAAGCTGAACACTCAACTTTTCGTTGCCACTTTTGGATCAAATCCACCTAATCTCCCTTGTGTTTCCTTAACATTCCCCCTGGATATCTCCTATCCACAGTTGCTGTGTTGTCTGTCTTGACTAGATGTAAGCTCTGCTGAGCAGGAACCATCTTTTTCGTGTGTGTATGCAGCGCTGCATACGCCTTGTAGCACTATACAAATGATCAGTAGGAGCAATAGGGTCTTCTGGCTATGGCATCTGAGTCCCACCTATCTGGGTACTGACATATCTCAAGCAGCTACCCCTGTCCCATCATGGCGTATGTCGATCTGTATACATCCGCTATCTGAGGGGCATCCCTCTCTGCCTTCCCAAAGTCTGTTTTGTGGCACTGCTCTGCTGGTCATGCCAGACTCCAGATATATCATCACTCTCGCAGCTCTCATAGATCGTGGTCTGGGTAGGGATGCAGGCCTCATGATACAATCTGGGGAATGTTGGCACAATATCAGTCATGTCTCCCAGTACCTGGCAGAGCGGATGTACGGCTGCCCTATGACTGCCAACAATATATGATCTTATTAGAATACCCTATGAAAAAATAATCCAGACGCAATCTGCATATGTTCCCTATAGCGAAATGTCAAAACCTATCCCTGTCAAATTAAGGGACCCTCAGAATAAGAGCATTCAGCAGTGAAAGCAGCACTAATACATGCTCAACAGTAACACCATTGGTCTCAGAAAATGTGTATTAGGGACATGCATTAGTGCTGCTTTCACTGTTGAATGCCCTTTTTCTGAGGGCCCCTTATTATTGACGGAGTTATTTTTTGACATTTCGCTATAGAGAACCATCTGCTTTTGTCTGCCTGATCACACAGGCACCTGGTGATGCTGCAATCATCCATACGGTCCATGTACTGGCCAGGCTTTCATGTTCCCCCTGAATTGCAGGACAGCACACCAGATCCTCCCGTGCACCCCTCAAAACCATACACACACACACACATATACTCTCACTTTCAGTCACAAAAACAAAATTCTGCCAAAATGCTGCTCTGAATCTATACATAACAGCTATGACATAACATAATAGTATGGGGTACCAGAATTAAATATATGTTCTCCATTTCTGGCCCAAACAAGAATCCTTTCCGTACTCATGCCCATACTATCCCTACATCTGCAGTCCCATTTTTCAGAACATGGGACTTGTTAAGGACCCACAGATTGACTCCTTTAGCACAAACAGCACGTCAGCATTGTCATGATACACATTATTGCTCGTTTTAATATTTTTGTAAGGGTGTTTATTAATGTGTCTATACCTTACACATTCTTTCACCTCTGCTTTCTGTTCCTTAAAACTGCATCTTCTGTTTTTCCAGTCTGCAGTCACACCAGTTCAACACATACTTGTCACAACCATTCTTCAATATGGGAAGCATTGCAGCGAAGAACTGAATTTTTTCTAAGTCTTGACCTTATTCCACATTTCAAGAATGACATTGACATTTCCAGGAAACACTTAATACGTACATGGGCCTTTCCTGAATATGCTTTATATGTCTCCACGGCTTGCCATGCTCCCATTCCACCCCCTTCTACCCAAGTTCTGAGATCCCCGTTTTAGTGCCATGTATGTGCAAGGCTGCGTGGTTGTGGAATACAGGTCTAGACATTTTCACAAGCAAAATGTCTATCCCACATGTCCAGGTGGCCTATTTGCATTTTGGAATGACCCCCATAGTGGATGACTGAAAAAGGCCAACAAGTCTGCTCAGTTGTTGACCCCTTACAGGACAGCACTGTTTTACCAATAACTTTGTTTTATGTCCTCATAGGTTCTCTACTGTCCTGAACAGATAACCATACAAGATCTCATCCCCAGTGCAGCACCCAGAAGCCACCACCATACCTTATGCCCAAGCTCAATAATAGTCTAGAGAGCTACAAATCTAAACAACTGAATTTCTAGGTCAAGATAGCATCGTTGCATCGTACCCGTCATCGCCAACCTACTGGGACTGACGCTGTTGTTTCCTGGGGAATAGTAACCTGCTGCTACCAACCTGGCTAAACTGTATTTTACTGCCCCTTCCCATACATTTTAGATGGAAATACAGTTTGCATAAACACTCACATTATATATATGTCTCTTTGATAGGAATGGAGTATTTCTGAAGCCAGCAAATCTATATGTTCTCAGAAGCTAAGTTAATCGCTGTTGCTGAGATGCAGTGTACAGAACAGTAAGGAGTTTCTTCAGCTCCCTCTTATATACAGATTCACCAAACCAACTCTTTACTGTTATTAGTTTTATTATTCATTTTCTAGTTTGTTGGCCTGCTTTACCAGGGATCCCAGAATGGAATATGATTGTGTCAAAACCTTATCCTGTAAAAAGGGGAAATATTAATTGGGGGTGGGGGGTATCTAAATGGCCCCTACACAAAACTCCCTCAAGACCAATCCCCAAAACATTCCACTAAAGCCATTCCCTTTCTCACAATGAATTCCATTTCCTATCACCATATCACTCAAACAGTTTCTAATGCAGTCCACTATGTTGGGGCACACTCTTTGCTATTTAGTTTATTTATGAGCCTTCTTTGTGGGACAGTCTAGAATATAACATCGTAGCATAGCAAATGATGGCACATAAAGACCAGCATTGCCCATCTAGTCTGCCCACTAAGGTGATTAGGAGTGTAACTGCCATATTGTGCAGATTATTCTCCATGGCTTTGTTTAATGTAGTTACTCATCTGTAGCAGGTGGTTCTCCATGGACAGCGGGAAAAGTCCTCACATGCAGGAGTATTCCTAGCTCCTTCTAGAAGCTTTTGGAAGCTTCACTGCACATATGTGTGGCTTCCCACCCAGGGCCGTACCGCTACAGGTCTGGTCTCTCCAGGAGGGTCTAGACCTGTTTAGTGTGCCGGTGAGTTGCACATTGGGTGCGCGCCTCTTCTCTCCCGCCCCCATAAAGTGGCTAGATGGAGGTGTGGGAGAGGGGGACAGGTGTGTGCCCCTTCTCTCCCACTCCCCCCCTCCCGCACCTCCATCTAGCCACTTTATGGGGGCGGGAGAGAAGAGGCGCGCACCCGATGTGCAACTCACCGGCACATTAAACAGGTCTGGACCCTCCCGGAGAGACCAGACCTGCTTAGTGTGCCGGCGAGAAGACTTAAAGGGCGCATTTTGGCTCTCTGCCGCTGCCTGCTGCTGCTAAAGTGGTGGCAGCAGGCAATGGCAGAGAGCCAAAATGCACCCCATAAGTTTTTGCGCCCTGTGTAGCTGCACCACTCGCACAGGGCTCGGTACGATCCTGTTCCCACCTTCTGCTGTGGCGCCATCTTGAACTCATTCTAGTACAATAGCTGAGGAGAATACAGCTCCTAGGGGCAGTGGGTGGGTTGTGAGGATTGTTCCTGCTGTCCAAGGAAAACACCTGCTATAGTAAATAGCTACATTTGCTCTGTTGACATGCAGGAAAAAATATCCTTGCATATGGGACTCCCTAGCTAAAGGCTATCTTGAACAAATATAGGGGACAAACGGAGCCTAAAGTGGCAACAAAACAACTATTTTTGTTGGTAACAAGCCTGAAATAAATGGGCCTAAGGGGGATGGAGTTGGATCCTACTCTCCAAACAGATTTCTAAGTACTGATTGGCTGAAACTGCTGTCGCATCCAGAATCCCCCTCCAGACAATAGTGAGATGAGAACGTGTGGACAGATGTCCACACTGCAACGTTGCAAATCTCTTCAATTGAGAGCGAGCTCAAGTAGGCCACCGACGCAGCCATGGCTCTGATATTATGAGCCATGATATGACCTTCAAAGCTGAATCCTGCCTGAGTATACGTGAAAGAGATGCAATCTGCAAGCCAAATTGACAAAGGGCCCGATTCTATTCATGACATAGATCTCCTTTGTACGTCCGGGCTGACCTGGACATACAAAGGAGATTGTGATTCTGATCCCACGGGGCACGTCCAGCCCCACGGGATCAGAATCGCGAACAGCACTGTACATGCAGGCCGGGACTGCACGTACATGATTAGCCCGACTAACTCAGCCATGGCTTTTAAATGGAGTCTCGAAGCCATGGCGTCCCATTGCCATGGCACCGCGGCTCCATTTGAAAGCCGTGATGCTGGCCGTTGCCCCTAAAATTTAATTCCCCGCAGCCCGACCCCCCAATCCGGCCTCCTAAGGCCAGGGTTGGGCTGCGGGGGATTAACTTTGTCCCCCTCCCCAGCCCCTTCCGTGCACCAAATTGAAAAACAAAAAGTCCACTGCCCACTGCCCGCCCACTCTCCACCCACGGGCCGCCTCTTTCCTACCTCTGACTAACTTCCCCGCACAAACGGCAGGGAAGTTATTCAGGGGCCTGCAGTCGCACAAATAGCGGGGATGGACATCCCGTTGAGAAGTCCATCTCGTTGGGAAGTCCATCCCTGCTATTCGTGGTTCGGAATAACCCCCAAAGTGTATTTGGAGACAGTAACCCTCAGCTTGTTGGAGTCAAAAGAAACAAAAAGCTGAATGGACTTTAATATAAGGGCTTTCATCTGCTCCAAGTAGAAAGCTAAGATTTGCTTGCAGTCCAACATGTGTAGCACAGCTTCCCCTCTGTGAACATGAGATTTTGGGAAGAATGTTGGAAGGACAATTTATGGTTAAGATGAAATGTGGTGATTACTTTTAGAAGAAATTTGGGATGAATACAAAGGATTACTCTGTTGTGATGAAATCTTGTATAAAGTAGATGAACTACTAAGGCTTGAAACTCGCTCACTGCGCATGCTGAAGTGACCGCCACAAGAAATAAAACCTTCCAGGTCAAGAACTTCAGAAGAAAGGTATTGAATAGCTCAAAGGAAGTTTTCATCAGCTGCACAAGTACCACTTTGAGGTACCAAGACACCATGGGTGGCTTATAAGTAGGTTTTAACAGTAGTAAACCGCATATGAAGAGAACAATGAAAAGCTGTACAGAGATCTGTTTACCTTCTATTCCTCAGTGGTATGCTTCAATTGCACTGAGGTGAACTCTTACAGAGTTGGACTTAAGTCCAGACTCTGAGAGGTGTAAAAGATACTCAAACAGTATTTGGGTAGGACATGCAAAAAGGATCTAGGGAGTGTTCATCACACCAAACAGCAAATCTCCTCCATTTCCATGAATTGGACTTCCTCACTGATGCCAGCAGATTGAGTTCGGACAATGTTAGCCTCTCAACATCCAAGCTGTGAGGGCTAGGGACCTGATATTGGGGTGCAACATCATTCTGTCCTCCTGCCATATCAGATCCAATGCCTGTCCAAGTACAATTGGTTCCCAAATGGAAAGGGTGAGAAGAGGAAACCATGGGCCAATAAGGGGAAATGAGAATCCTCATACCTCTGTCCAATGTGAGCTTCAGGAGGATTTTGGCAATGAGAGGTATTAGAGAATATGTGTACAGAAGACCTCCCATCCAAGGGTTGTTTGCTGTGTGACCCCACGCTGAAGCAGAACTGATCCATCTGAGCATTTTGAGGAGTCACACAAAGTTCTATTGAGGGGGTGTCCCACTCCCAAAAGATGCAACTTGTGACCTCCCTGTCCAGGGCCCATTCATGAAACTGAAGAACTTGACTCAGCCTATCCACCAGTTTTCTGTTTGCTTGGTAAGTAAGTGGTTTTCAAGTCCATCCCGTGAGAGATGGTGAAGTTCCACAACCTGACTGTTTCCCAATACAGGAGGTACGAGTCTGTTCCTCCCTGCATGTTGATGTAAAACAATGCTACTTGATTATCAGTTTGAATCAGGATAATTTGATTGGAAAACTAATCTTTAAAAGCCTTTAGAGCATTTGCAATAGCTCTTATTTCCAAGAAGTTGATCTGATGGAAACTTTCTTGGAGAGACCAAGTACAGTACCTTGAGTGTTAAATCTATTGAGATGAGCTCTCCAGCCCAGTTTGGATACATCTGTTATCAATCATTTTTGTGGCAGAGGAATTTGGAAGCAAACTTCCATAGCCAGATTGTCTTGAATATTTCACCAGTCCAGAGACTGAATGAGAGGACTGGTGATGTACAGAAAGTTCCTGAGATTCCCTGTGACCTGTGGCTACTGGGTTCTTAGCATCCACTGAGCCTGTCTCATATGGAGACATGCCAAGAGTGTTAAATGTACTGTTGAGGCCATGTGGCCATGTGGCCTAGTAAAAGTACAGAGAAGGGTGATCAAAATGGTAAACGGGATATCCCTACGAGGAAACGCTTAAAAGATTAGGGTTCTTCAACTTGGAAAAGAGATGGCTGAGGGGATATATGATAAAGATCTAAAAAATAATGAATGGAGTGGAATGGAATGGGTAAGAACATAAGATATGCCATACTGGGTCAGACCAAGGTCCATCAAGTCCAGTATTCTGTTTCCAACAGTGGCCAATCTAGGTCATATGTACCTAGCAGGGTAAGTGTAGATCAGTTATTTACTTCTTCAAAAAGTAGAAAGACTAGGGGACACACAATGAAACTATAATGCAACACATTTAAGATTAATCAGAGAAAAATAGTTTTTCACTCAGTGCTCTAGAATTCATTACCAGAGGATGTAATAAAAGCTGTTAGTGTAGCTGGATTTAAAAGAGGTTTGGATGAGTTCATGGAGAAAAAGTCCATAAACCATTTGTAAAGAGGACCGGGAAAATCCACTACTTATCTATGTGACAAGCTGCATGGAATCTATATACCTTTTGGGAATCTAACAGGTATTTTTGACCTGGATTGGCCACTGTTGGAAACAGAATACTGGGCTTGATGGACCCTTGGTCTGACCCCGTATGGCTGATCTTATGTTCTTATGTTAACATGATGCGAGCTGAAACCTGCCTACTCAGTTAAGTCTCCCGCACTATCACCGTCAGTCTGGATAGTCTGTCATGCAGGAGGAAAGCTCTTATGTAACTGCTGCAGAAGTTATCATACGTATCAAAGTCCTCATACGTCACTCAGACCATGAACTTCAAGCAGTCTTTGCCTTGTTCACCAGGGAATGACACTACTCCAATCTCTCTGGAGGAAGATATTGGGACAGATCATCTAGGCCACACATGATAACCTTCAAGAAGATGCCCCTGTAGAGCTGGTAAGAGGCCATGCAGACTGCAAGCATGGAACTCTGGAAAACTCTTCTCACAAAAGAATTCCAGTGTCCGAGTCTCCCTCTCTGGAGCGCTGAGGAGTGCATTGTGTTACACAGAAACACAATAATTTTAGAGATGGAAGTTTCACTGACGTAATTCAAGCCTGTCAACAAAATTGCTCATTCAGAAATAATGGAGATTATGTATGTGTGATTAAACAGGAATGAATTAGCAGGGAAGAAGGGGTTAGAAGAAGAATGGGATTATGGGAGGTGTAGGATTAGCATTTCTAATATCTGTGGAGGTGACACAGTAGAAAGCTATAACAGTAAATGATGTGAGAAAGAGCCTGACTGCCTAAAATGAGATTATCATCCTTAAAAAGAGGAATAGGTAGTTGGTATGTATGATTTCTGTAATGTGAAGGATAGCAGCTTTTCAGCTGTAATTCAGCTAGATGTTGATTTACTGCTTTGTTTATGTAGCTCAGGTGTGCAAGTTGATACAGGTAGAAATTATTTAAAGGTCTGTGGCTGTGTTTGCTCAGCGCTTTATAAGTTGGCTTCTCTGCTTCTCTCATCACTTATTGTGCTATGTTTTTTCAAGTCAGTCCTTCACTCACTGTCCTGTTTACCTTCATTTGCAATGTCTGATAGTAGTTTGTCTTAAACAATAGCACATGGTAAATTAATAGGTAAATAAAATAATAAAAGCTCAAAGAATAGCCTAGTAATTGTTTATTTTATTTTTATTTATTAATTTGGTTTTATATACTGCAGTATTTCAAAATCAGTGTGGTATACAAGGAACAAGTAAGAATGCTTTACATAGAACAGGCTTTACACATAACAGTTGAAGAAGAATAGTAACATTAAATAATAAACTAAACAGTTAACCTTATCCATTTAACCGCCTTGTCAACTTGGGAACAGAGTAACTATCTACAGGATCGTTAGAGGACTAGGCAGTAGGTGTGTCTGAGGTCTGGCAGGCGGGATCAAAGCAAAGCTATGTTATATGGTCATGGTGTAGTTGGAAGAAGTGGGTCTTTATTGCTTTTCTGAATATTGATAGATTGGAGATGGTGCAAATTGGGCCAGGGAGGGAGTTCCAGAGTGATGGCACGTACAGTTAGAACGCTCTGTTCCTAGAGCTTGGGAGCTTTTTCTTATTGCTGACGGGATGGTGAGCGTATTGACCATGATAGCTCTTCTCATTCTATTAGTCGGCGTCCATTGTAGGATTTCTTCCAGGGAAATTGCAGAGAGGTTGTGCAAGATTTAAAATATTATTAGGAGAGCTTTGTACTTTAGGGGGCTAGCTATAGGGAGTCAATGCAGTTGTTCCAGGATGGGAGTAACATGTTCATGTTTGGAGGCATCATAAAGGGTTCAGGCTGCAGTGTTCATAGCCATTTGCAGGGGATGATGTGCATAGGCTGGAAGACCATGAAGGATGATATTCGCATAATCAAAGTGTGGGATGATAAGATTTGCCACTGTTAGAAACAGGATACTGGGCTTGATGGACAATCAGCCTGGCTTTGTATGGCAATTCTTATGCTCTGCAGCTCCTACTTTTCATGAATGCTTTCCAGTCCGTTTGTCATTGAGTATTGGGAATGAATCACTGGGGAGTTTGGGAGGGGGAGTGCTGCCTCCATCTCACTCCAATCTGAGTGTTTCATTGAGCCCTGAGGAGCTAGCTCCCACAATGGATGCTGCTACAGTTCAAACCAAACCAGTGGGGCCTGCCGATGACATCACGGGATCCGCAGCAGCCGCAGGGAGTCATAGAGAGGGAATGGACTGTGAATGCAGGGCGTGGCTGTTTTGAGAGTGTCAGAGGTAGAAGAAGACTATCCGCAGTACTGGGAGCAGAGGGTGGAGGTGCTGTTGCAGGTGGATGTGTATTCCTTGGTAGTGCATGTGTGCCACACTGCTTTCAAGGACAGACCTGGAATTTTTATTTTGGAGGAGATTTGAAAGGTTATAATGGCTTTGGCTAGTCCTTCTCTTCAGCTCTGTATTGCTGAGAAAAATCTGACAATGAGAACTGGACTGAGAACACAGAGTGTCAACTGGAGGATTTAAAAATAAGAGTAATAAACGTATATGTCAGTGTTGAGAAGGCTCAGGGGTCACAGAAGGCCATAATATGGGATAATGTTAAACTGCAATCCAAGGTTTAAAATCTTGAAAATGTAATAATGTGCCACAATTAGCAGTTAATAAATTTTCCTCAAATCCTATCTCTCTCAGCCATGAAGATGATTTCAGCATTATGGGGTAATTTTATAAACTTCTCCTGCATGTAAAACCAAGGGATATGTTTACTAAACAGCAGTAGTAGCCTCCGTGCAGCTCCGATATCGCACGGAAGCCGCTACCGCTGTTTAGTAATCATACCCCCAAGTTCATTCGCGCAAAAAGGCTTTAATACAATTGCCTCAGCAGTTATACATATAAAGGTCTGTGCGGTGACAAGAAGGTGTGTAGTTTTACGTGACCTGCATGTAGACATGTAGTGGGGTGTGTCTGGGTGGAGTTGCCATGTACACATGTACTTTACTCGTGAACCTTCATACCTGCTCCCGAGAAAGCATAAACGTCCACAGCTTCAATCGAGCTATGATCACTGCTAGTGTATGATAACGATGCATGCTGTAAGTTTAAATAGTTGAACATAAAGATACATACTGTAGGTGCTACAGTACAAATGTAAAGAAGAAGTTTAATGTTTTGCGAGGTTGTTTTATAAAAAAGTTAATAAAAATAAAGAAAAAAGAAACATTGGCACCTACTTGGCCTCCCAACCTAGGCAACCTGTAACGAAACTGTCTCCTAGATGACTGACATATTGAAGATTCCAGTCCAGTCTCTTCCCTGACTGCAAGGAATTATGATCTGCCTCCCTTAAAAAAAAGAAGATTGAAGGTAATTAGGTAGAATTATCTCCTATTTCAAAGAACAACCAGGATCTTGCAGTCTTCCTAGAACTGAGTTTTGAGCTTGACCCAGAGAGGGACTGGATGTTGAAACAGTATTTCAAACATTGTAAACTTTTGTTTTTAAATTTGAAAGTTCATGCTTTTCCTGACGTGGTGAAAGCCACTCAGAAAAAAACATAAGTAGGTTCTTTTAATATGGCCTAGAAGGCTTCAGTTGGAGGCTTTACTTTTTTAAAAGTTTGTATGCAAATGTTTAAAGGGGCCCTTTCACTAAAGTGTGCTATGGTTTTGCAGCTACTGCACCAATAGCATGAAAATTCATTAAGTACAACAGCACAGCGCTAACTGTTGGGGACCTGCACAGCATGTTCCTGGGAGTTAACGTGCAGCGCCATTCCCTAACACAGGCTGCTATTACTGCAGGTGCACGTAACTCCACCGATTGAGGTGGAGGTAATTGCACCCATGCTAACTGGCACAGTGACCCTCTCCACCCCTAACCCACCTATTCACCACCTCGATGTGCAAGTCACAGTTAGGGGCATGTTTACTAAAGTGCTGTAAGTAGCGAGGAATTAACGAACGATTAGTGTGCTTTTCTACCACAGCAGGAGCAGTGTGGCCATGTCACGATAGGGAGGCATTGCCATGGTAGGCGCATTAGGAACGTGGTAGTAGCAACTGCCTGTCAAGTGCGCATGTGTGCTATGAAGGTGCACACTACTTGCTTCCCGCACTTACAGTACATGCTAAAACCAACTAGAAAGGTGTATGTCACTAGGACCATATCTCTGTGCTGTGTGGTGGGTTCAGAGCACCTGGCATATGCCTTCAGGATGAGAGAAGACACATCCAGGTAGCTGCCACATGCTATGGAACCTGAGGGTCTTGACAGCAGATATATGTGTATGTGACCGTAGAGGACAGCTGCTGTACAAGGAGAGGCCACACAATCAGTGGGGGACGTGTAAGTAGAGTAACCCTCTTTCCCTCTGAAGCAAAGCTGTGAGTAGTCCAGGGATCATAATCACTGAGGTGCCGCTCTGTCAACATATGTGAAGCAGCCCATCAGACCTCAGCAAAGAGAATAGGCAACAATACATGGTCACTAAGCACACCTAGCTGCGTCAGCCATAGGTGGTATATCAAATAAATCGTAACTGCGACTGTAACTAACAAATCATACTGCAAGTGACCAGAGAAGGATTGAGAAAGCTGACTGGAGGAAATGTGCCCCCTGGTACAGTGTTCAGATTAATGGGCCAAAATAGAAGGGGATGGAGCATGCAAATAAGTGATGCAGACCCAGGGATAGAGACCGTGTTACATCAGTGTCTGAGGGTGTCAGAGCAGGAAAGCTATATCTGCAAAAGTAGGGGGACCCAGTCTCGTGAAGGTAGTCTGTCAGCATTGCCCAGAATATGAGCTCTAGAGTATGAAACCCCCTCACCTTAAGTCACCCAGAGTGCCTGACAACCTAGAATGCAATACACAGGTTTACAGGACTCTGCTGTTGGAGGAGAGGGGGGATCAGTTTCTTCCTTATCACCCCCTTTAATCTCCTGGTACTCTACCTTTGTTAGTGAGGAGCATAGATCCCCTACACATGGTGAAGGGGGTGCAATGGCCTGGTGTGAAGATCTGCTGATCCAACACAGAGATCACACAGAAATGCATGTGAGATATATATTACTACTACTACTGATCATTTGTGTAGCGCTACAAGGCATACACAGCGCTGCTGATGCCCTCTCCCACCAACCCCTAGGTTAGGCATGTTGAACACCAACACCACATAGAGTATGCAACTGGTTTTCCAGAAGGTGGACCCTGTGTCCAAACAACTGCCTAGGAAGTGGAAGGCAATCTACAATAGCCACCTATGCTGCTCACATGTTGAGAGTTTTGGGGCATGCCACATTATACCCTAAATACCACCATGGAGAAGAGCATCCCAATCACTCCCCAGCTTGAGCACATCAGCTTTCAGGAAAATGAGGATGCCCAAGCCCTAGAGAGCCAGCAAACGCCCCCCTGGTAGGAAGAACACCTCATCCCCTAAGAACATGCAAGGTGGAGGGGGGGGGACACTGACCAGGGAACTACAACTTAGTTAGCCCTCTTTCAGTGGTTTAAATATAAATAGATACTCTGAGCTAGAGGGCCACAAACATCCCTTCTATGGTCAGGATGAAGGGCGATGTGTTCCCAGACACTAAGCCCATGGCACTGGCAAATCCCCTCAGGTGCACATATGCACCCATGAAGAGATGGAGTGGGCGGATGGCACAAATATGTGCGAGACCAACAGTGCCGAGTAGTTGAAACATCTGATATGCACATCCCACCCTCAGCTGTGTTCAGCCATCTCCAACCATTCCTATATGGTTGTTTCTCTTAGAATAAACCCTATCTTCCAACTCCTCACCAGCACTGGCTGTTCACCCATGTGTCACTGTCCTACATATGCTGTCCCCCAGCTACACCAATGTCCATGTGGAGGGGTGCCCCACCAACCAACATGCATTCACCAGGGTAGGAAAAGAGCAGTGTACTCCCATTCCCTGCTGCTGCTGGTGTTGCAGGGACCCTCCCCCTGCTAACTGCCTCACAGGCTTGAGCCATCATCTGTCCTACTGTAAATGATGTGGTAGCTATAGAAAACCACATTTTATTCAAGAATCACCCATCAGGGTGCTAAAGCCAAATCTGACATGGCTGTGTTTTGGTGATGCCTTCCTTAGAGGTATTCTGACACTCTAAGAACAAACCAAATAAATACATAAAAATGAATATAAATACCTAAAAATTAAAAACATATAATGCTAGACATGTGGAATTAAAAACCAATGCATTCAATAATAAAAATCATATAGAAGAACTGTATAGTATATCATAAAAATCATATAAAAAATGAATGCTATCCATCAAAAGAAAATGTTGAAAAACATATCATCATTGAATAATACAAATAATTAAAAAACTTAAAATGATTAAAAACTTCGGAAACAGTTAAAATGATGTGACAAAATTAACTTCTATCTATATAACTAAAGAACTAATAAAAGGAATACATAAAAAACCATAGACATAAAACAACTAAGGAGGGATGATTGTGTCATAATATAGATATAAAAGAATATAATGCAGAAAGATACAAAGTATCATCTAGACATTTAAATGTCCTTATATAACCAACTGTAGATGATTAAAATGAACCAAATTCTGTTCCAAATTTCATTTGCATTAGAAAAAAGGGAAAGACCAAAATGTAACATTCTAAATTCATTATTAGCAAAGGGTCCGATTCTGTGGCACAGAATCCTGCCTTCTCTGCCCGCGTCTAACTTCCCTGTCGGTTGTGAGGGGAAGTTAGACGGCAGCAGGGAAGGGGCAGCTCAAGGGCGGAAATCTGGGTGGGTGGTGGGCAGTCGCCTGCCCTGGACCTACAGGGCTGGCAACTTGTGTGGGGAAGTTATTCCACCTCCTGGACGTTTTTGTTTGGTGGGCCCAGGGTGCGGATGGGGCAGGGGGGCCAGGGGACATTCCCCACAGCCCAACCCTGGCCTTAGAAGGTCAGATCTGGGGTTGGCCTGCAGGGAATAAACATTTTTTTCCAGCGGCCGGCATAGCGGCTTTTAAATGGAGCCATGGTGCCATGGCAACATGATGCCATGGCGCCGCGGCTCCATTTTAAAGCTCTGATTGACTTAGTCGGGCTAGTCATGTACGTGCAGGCCAGACTGAATCGCAGTTCCAGCCTGCATGTACATGACTGTTTACGATTCTGATCCCGTGGAGCTAAACTTGCCCCACAGGATTGGAATCGCAATCCCCTCTGTACATCCAGTTCATAGATCTATGTCCAGTTCAGGGATCTATGTCCAGAATGGAATAAGCATGAAAGCCTTTCTTGAAAGTGCCTTTCCTGGAGAAGAGCAGAAGTGAAACAGCGAGCCTTTGATGACTACCCAGAGACCCGTCAAACTCAGGAAGAAAACCATAAACTACGGTTACCGATTATTTAAACAATTATATTGTCTACAAATCTATTTAGTATTTACAAATCTATTTAGTATTAAGTGTAAATGCTATGTCTATCCAATAATCAAATAGTGGAACTAACAGACCAGAGGTGCAACAGATACGGAAGAGCTCTGAAATAAGTTCACCATGTTTTTAAATCATTATATCATGCCATTTCTGAATCTCTTTTATATAAAACTCTATGTAGATCAAAAGTCACCTCACCAGTTGCCTAACCTAATATAAATTAATACACTTCAAAAGAATCTTAATGCAGAACAGATGAAAAGCCCCTACCTTCCTCGAGCTCCAAGCGAATTCCGGAGCATTGACAGTGTTAAAAGACACCGGCACCTATGCTGTGAGTCTTATACTTGCACCAAAAAAACGGACTCTCTTTGAAATTATAAGATATGGCCTATTAAAAGATCCATAATCTGAAACTTGAAGATTGAAAAAGGGGCAAAAGGAAGAGTATAAAATCTAGCTTATGTAAAAAATAATTGGTGTGCCAATCAAAATAAGAAAAAAGAACCGCAGTATATGCATCTTAAAAACAACGAAGTGATTACTATCTTCAGACATTGGTTCATTCCATAGATAAAAAACCTTGATTGTTATATGAAAAAATATTTTGTGCACCATAGAAACAGTAAAGAAGGGGGAGAAAGTGTGGTATGTAATAAAGGCACCTGATATATATACTATGCTTCATTAAAACATTCATTATTGAGTTGATAAAAACGGGAGATAGACGTTCTAAATTCTCTGCTTCATGTCTAGACTAATATGATGAAAAGATAATTCTATCCATTGACACACAGTCAAAGCTCATTCAGAGAAAAGCCAATTAAAGGTTGAGCCAGGTGTGATATAGAGACTGAATACCAAATCCAGCGTACTAAAGTATAATAAATAAATAACTAATAATAAATAGCTGAATACCAAATTATCAGATCCAATCAAAAAGCTATTAACAAAGCATAAACCCGGATCAGGGAAACCAATTATCCCCTATCTACTACACCACTGTTAAAACTACTTTAAGCATCTATACGAAAGAACCAATCATAAACCACTAAACCACGTTTTTTGACTGGGTTCTTCTTACGACACGGGGTAATTGTTCTCCTTTGTTGAACCACTGCAGATAATGGCATGGGGCCCGGGTCCATGTGTGCAGCTCTGCTTCTGTTCTATGTGCTGACCTATGTTTGGGATGGCCCAGGGCAGTTGTTGGTATGGTGATTGCACCCTTTCCACGTGTTCAAAATTCTCCAGCAGAGTAGGTGCAACTAGCACCTGGTTGGAGACAGGCATTATCTGCGCTCATGCTAGCGGCATCTTGTGTGGTTAAAAGCACCCCTAATGTGGCTTCACTTGTTGTTTGTGGCTGTTTTTGCCCACTCTCCATCTTAAACCTGCCCCATCCTCTCCTATTTGTGTGGTACTCGGGTGATGAGGGATTTTTAGCGCGGATGCATTTTTACCACACATTCCCTGCTAATACAGAGCCAAGATGCACGTTAGTCCCATGCTAGAACCCTGCATTCTCGACTACCAATCTTTAGTAAACATGCCTCTTAGCATGCGAATCACTGCACACTGACTGTCCTCCTGCACACTAACAATTACCGCAGGCCCAAACATGCGGATTCCATGCATCTAAACCCATGCTAACTGCTTAGCGCATTTTAGTGAAAGGACCCCTAAATATCAGAATGTCTCATATATTCCTTGAGCCCTCTCAATTGACCTTATTCTTGAGTGATAATTATACAAGAAGGGCAGATTTTGGATTTCTCTCCTACAAAGGATAACGCTTATTTCTTCTGGCTTGTTCTGTGGAGTTATATTTTAGTTCTAAGGTGATTTTCCAATTTGTTGGCTATTGCTTTATTTTCTATTGGATAATGCAACTTGCATTCCATTTTTCTGAGTATTTGGTATATTGAAATGACTAATGGGGTGCCATCCCTCGATCCTATCTACCTTCCCCGTGTGTTGTACGGGAAGGTAGATGTGGGCGGGAAAGGGGCAGATCAGGGGCGGTATGAGAGAAGGCGGTGGGCGGTCCTCAGCCCCAGACATCCAGGGCCAATTCCAAAGTCGGCCCTGTATGTCCAGGGCTGGTGGCTTGCATGGGGAAATTATTCTACCTCCGAGGTGGAATAAGTTCCCCTAGTCGGCAGTGGACAGCAGGCCTGGGGCACGGAAGGGGCGGGGGGGGCCAAGGACATTCCCCGCAGACCAACCCTGGCCTTAGGAGTTCAGATTGGGGGTCGGGATGCGGGGAATGCAGCATTGTTACTGGCAGCCAGGGATCGCAGCTTTGCAATGGAGCCGCAGTGCCATGGCAACCGGACACCATGGCACCGTGGCTCCATTGCAAAGCCCTGGCTGAGCTAGCTGGGCAAGGCCTGTACATGCCGGCCGGACGGAATCGGGGTCCCAGCCTGCACGTACAGGCCAGTTCGCGATTCTGATCCTTTGGGGCTAGAATCATGGCTCCCTGTGTGCATCTGGTTCCAGCAGGGCGCACAGAGGGCCAGGATGTACAGGATGGAATCGGGCCTTAATTGTTTTGGGGGTAATATTTTTTTTCATCCTTACTTAAATTTCTATCTTAATTCTTTGTTGACAGTATCATGCTGAAAATCCATGGATAGGGGACATACACATTTAGCAGCAGCTGCTAAACATATTGGCCCAAAAAAGTTTCAAAAAAGTTTATTTCAGATAAAAGTGCAGTTATAGGAGTCAATAACTTAGCAGTTAACTGCCCAGGTTTTTTATTTCACTGTAACGATCAATTTTTAGAAAATAAGAAACCTTTATTTTATGGACTTTTTTCCTCTTTGTGTATTATGGAAACTTTGTTATCTGAATACATGGATCCAGTCTTGACAGAAACAATCCTTGATGGTTATGATTCTTCATCCCTGTGTAAGGAAAAAGGAAGGAGGAATGGAAGTTGTCTTTAAGGATACTCAGAACTGTATTTAATCATAAAATGTGACTGATATTAATCTATTCCCCCCGCCCCTCTGCTTCAAGTAACAAGCTAGAGGATGAGTTTATTTTATTTAACAGGTCTTTTATATTGCTTTATCATTTCAGTCAAAGCGGTTTACATTGTAACTTAAACTTGGTAATGTACATTAAACAGGGACATTGATAACTTGGATTTTTCTGAGGCAATGGAGGGTTAAGTGACTTGCCCAAGGCCACAAGGAGTGCTAGTGGGAATTAAATCCTGATCTTGTGGGTCCTAAGCTAGTGCTCTAGCCACTAGGCTACTCCTCCACTCCACTTAATTGAATTGATCGCCTGTCTAGTTAATCTTAGTGATTTCAGTGAATATTTTGAAGAATCCCAACCATAAATTGGCATTCGCTCCTTTCACCTTGCTGCTCCTTATTCGTGGAACAAACTGAGTCTGTGCATCAGGCTTCATCTCTGGCCCTTTTCAAATTCAGGCTGAAAACTCACCTCTTCGAGGCCACTTTTGGATCCTGATTCGCTTAGTCTCCTGTATGTTTCCTTACCATTCCCCTAGATCTATCCTTGTCCTCAGCTGTTGTATTGTCTGTCTTGACTAGATTGTAAGCTCTTATGAGCAGGGACCGTCTTTTACATGTGCCTGTACAGTGCTGTGTAGTTCTTGAAGCACTATACAAATGATCAGTAATACTAGCAGTAGTTCTCTCCTTTTGCAAGTGCTAATTATGCTGCTGTGCTTTATAAGGCTGAACTATTTTGAGGTACCAGCAATGAGGGAGATTGCGGGTTCGAGGGGGAGACTTAGCCAGCTAGTCCCTAATTTCTTCTAATATTAAGAACATTTTACTTTAACCCTAGCTTTAATTTAAGGACTACATAAGAGATAAATCAATATTTACTTTAACACTTTTTGTGGTCTGGAGTACATAAAATAGCTGCGCATTGAGATTATAAACCAGAGAGAAGGTCAGATAAAATTCTACTAGAGCATCTCCAAAGTCTGGTTTTCGAGTAACTTAGCAGCAACAGATTTTCTGGTTCATCACCAACTTAAGCAGTCACCCTATGCCCCTGTTTTAAAGTGTCCCAAGGAAACCAATTGAGAAGTTCCTCAAATAATGCTGTGTAACCAATTCATTGGAATCAGTGACACCAGTGAATCAGGATCAGTTAGAGTGACTGATCAGTGTTAGAGTCAACTCCCTGACTTCTGATTCCTTAGACAAAGGGGTTAAGGACTAGAACCTCTTTTAATGTTTTCAATAGAACACTATGCAGCTTTGAATAGAAGAATTAATGCCAGGAAGCATTCAAAGGGTTGATTTACAGATGAGCTTCGTAACTGGAACAAGATTATTCAGTGCCAGCTTTAACGGAATACTATTGTGGAGGGTAAAAAGAATTATTATACCAGTCATACTCTGGACGCTATTACTAAAGAAGGAAGCTTTCTAATATAATCAATGAGACCTGCAATCGTGATACCTTGTGCCATAGTTCTCAGAATAGCATAATAAATTGTGAGGTCCTGGCAGGTTTCTTTCCTGCAAAGATTAGGAATATGCGTTCCTCTTTTCAGATAAAACAAAAAATCCTTGGAGCCTACTCTGGTGTCAGAAGTGTACCCACAGATGCATAGAGTTAGCTCTAGATTGTAAACTATCTCCAAGAAACCTCAGAGAGGTGTAGGTACATTTAATAAAACTTTTTAATTGACACTTTAATGCAGGTAAACACATTTGTGAAGTCATTCACTGCTTAAGGGGGAACTGGATTTAGCTCATGCCTTTCTCCAAGTTCATGCAGGTACAATGGGCATTTGTCTGTCCCCAAATGGCTTAAGTTTGTACCTGAGGCAATAGAGGGTTAAGTGACTTTCCCAAAGAGTAGCAGTGGGATTAAACCAGACTTCTCTGATTCTTAGCCCACTGGTCTGTTAGGCTACTCCTCTTCTCCTTGACACAGTCACCTTAAGATTTGGTTAGGCTAAATACAGCAATGAAAAATGAATGATGCAGTCTGAATCCACTGGGTACCAACTCTACTCTAGTCACCATCGGGCCGATGCAGAAAGCTGCTGCTAAAGTCGCGTGCTATTAGCTGCATATACATTTTCATAGCTCACCGATAGCACAAAACCTCAGTGCCAATATGTAGCAAAGGGTGTGTATGCAAATGAAATATGCACAAAACTTCAGCATTAAGTTGAAAGGAGGGGAGTCATCGCATGTGCAAATGATAGATGCCCTATAGATGGCCGTGTGCACATGTGTGTAAATTACGATGCTCACGTTATGAGCGCATGGTTCTTTCATCACTAGCAAAGCCAGCAACAGCCCGATGGTGCCCACCCCACAATGATCAGCATCTACTGTATTTGTCTTTATGAACACACTTAAACTAGATGCCCTCTTCTATGTTTTGATTTTACTTCTAGTTGTATCATCTGCTATACATTTAGTGCCTTTCGAAAATCCCGGATAAGTCACTAACATGCCAAGATGCTAGCATCAGGGCGTGTTGGGGCGTTCCAGGGCAGAGTGGGGGTGAAGGAAAGGGTTAAGTGGATAGCAGTGATTTTCGATGATACCCGCTTAGCCCTCTGTGCCTTAAAGATAGGTGAGGCTTTTCCTTGCCTATCTTTAAGGCGCAGGGGTTAAGCAGGTAGCATTGAAAATCGCTGCTATCCATTTAACCTTGGCTGCTGCCGGCACATCCAGCTTAACCTGGATTTTCACTTCTGCTGCCACGGAAGTGAACAGCCAGGTTAAGGGAGTTGGCGGGCAGGCTATGAGCCGACACGACACATAGCCTACCTAACTGAAAATCGGGTCCTATATCATTTGGTATGCATTATGGTTTTTTTAGATGTATTTCACTTAGAGGGGAATTTTAGAAGGGATGTTCAAGTGCAATCTGGGACGTCTAAGCCAGAATGTCTGAAAAAGAAAGCAGGCACGTCCAGGTGAAGAGATGATTTCACAAATGTGGACATGCTCGATATGGATGGCTGCGGGGGCATCTATATAAACATCCATAGAATAGCATTTCAGAAGCTGGACTTCTAGGAATAATGTAATGATTAGATTAGTGGGCTAGGAACAGGGAAACCAGGGTTCAAGTCCCACTGCTGCTATCATTGAAATTGTGCTGTGTACTGGGGATGATGGAGTGCTTTCTTCTCTACACCCTCTGGATGTCTTTCAGCCAAAACAAGCACTTTGCAAATGCCTGTTCCTACCTGGAGCAGGTTTAAACGTACACAAAAAAAGAAAGCAGGCAACGAGGAACCCTTGGAAGGAACAACATTTATTGAGGGGGTCAGCCCTACACGTGTTTCGGCCACACGTGTAGGGCTGACCCCCTCAATAAACGTTGTTCCTTCCAAGGGTTCCTCGTTGCCTGCTTTCTTTTTTTGAGTGCTGTTTTTCTGCAGGTGGGGTGATTATTTTGTTCCTGCAGGTTTAAACTTAGACATGACTCCGGACATCCAGGATGTTTCTGAGATCAGGCAGTGATGTCCAGGTTCCTGCGAATCCCCCAGCCATGCCTCCATCACACCTCTGTTCAGACTTGGACATTCACAGACCTGGCTTCTAAAACACATAAGGTATCACTCTGACACTAAAGAGCAGTAGACTGAGGAGATGGTGCAAATCCAAGTCCCACCAATAAGAAGAGAACTGCAGTGGCAGGAAAGAACAAGTGGTATTCCCAGGATCCCGCTGGCAGAAAGAGAGGAGCAGCAGGTTTAGACAGCTGGCAGGAGTCCCTGGATTCTTTTGGCATGGAAAAGGCAGAGCTGCAGACAGAAGAGCCAGATGAAGTCCCCAGATCCAGCCAGCAGGAAGACCAGAGTAGCGCAGAGAAGGAAGAGGCGGGTGAGGGGGCGGAGCATAAGGGGAAGGTCAGAGATAGGAGAAGATGCAGCATGGTTAGGAGAAAAGGAGCATAAGGGAAGGAATGGGTTCACAAAGGAGGAAAGACTGGGTGAGAATGTAAGGGAAGGGACACGGTTAGAGGAGAAAATGGAAGGAGTGTAAGGGAAAGAGCAGAGTTAGAGGAGAAATTGAGAAGAGAGAGTGAATGCAAGAGGGGAACGGGAAAGGAGAAGGGAGAGAGTGAGGGAGTGAAATGCTGTTGGCAGGCAACTGAGAGAAAAGGGGCAGAGTTAGAGGAGAAACTGAGAAGAGAGGGTGAATGCAAGAAGGGAAAGAGGAAAGAAGAGAGTGAGGGAGTGAAATGCTTGTGGCAGGGACGGAGACAGTGTGCAAGACTGGTAAGGAGGGGAGGGAGAATAAATGAGCGGGTGGAAAGGAGAGAGGGAGACTACAAGACAGAAGGTGGGAAAGGAAAGAAGTGGGTAAAGGAACATAGAGGAAAGTCTAAGGGAGAGAGAATGTCACAGCCACACACACATGCACACAGCTCTCCAAAACAACACACAGAGCCTCCTAACAAACAGACCAGCATGAATGTACACACACACAGACCCTGACACAGACACACTTGTACACACACACACACAGAGCCCCTGACACAGACATACATGTTCATACACACAGAGCCTCCCAACATACCTGCATGAGTGTATACACACATAGACCCTGACACAGACACACATGTACACATGCACAGAGCCCCCTAACACATGCACACACATACAGACCCTGACACAGACACACATGTACACATGCACAGAGCCCCCTAACACATGCACACACATACAGACCCTGACACAGACACACATGTACACATGCACAGAGCCCCCTAACACATGCACACACATACACCGAGCCCTGACACACACACACTCCTGATACACACCCACACAGAGTTCTGATAACACACACACAAACACATGCACAGAGTCTCTCAAAGCACGCATACACACACTCACAGAACCCCTGATATACACATATAAACATGCACAGAACCTCTAACACACACATATGCATAGAGCCCCTGACACAAACATACACACAAATGCAGAGTGCCTAACACATAGAACCTCCTGATATACACACACACAGACATACACAGTCCTTATCAACACACACACACCCTGGCCCCACACCCCAACCCAACACAAACTGTGAATACACACTCACAGATACATACTTACTGGTCTATTCAACAATATCATCACAGGAATTGACAACATCCGTCAAGGTTTTGTGCTCATTTTCCTAGACATCGCCGCGGCGTTTGACTCCGTGAGTCACGAAATCCTCCTCGGAAGACTAAAAGAAAAGGGTGTCTGCAACAATGCACTAAAATGGTGTAAGTCTTATCTGGACGATAGATGGCAATATGTGAAGTCTGGATCAGAAGAGTCAAGCCACTTCAATCAAAAGCAAGGGGTACCTCAAGGATCCTCATTATCCTCCTTATTCTTCAATATCTACATGCAGCCCATCTGCAATATCATAAGATCATTCAACGTAAACTGCATGATATATGCAGATGACATTCTGTTATACATGCCTTTCTCCACAACCCACATGGACCTGACCCCACTCACGGATTGTTTCAATGCAGTTTCAACATGGCTCCAGACACAGAACCTACATATCCAGCATAAAAAAACAGAGGTCCTTTTCATCACCAGAGACTCCAACTTTACGCCCCCGTCCCACGTCAGTGTCAAGGAAGCTGATTTGCAAACTAAAGATGCAATAAAATATCTGGGAGTTACCCTGGACCAACATCTAGACATGAAACGCCACATAAGTAACATAGTCAAAGCCATCTACTTCAAAATCCGCTCCCTCAAACACCTACACTCCCTGCTGGACCCAGACGATTTCCGAACCATATATCAAGCGCTGATCCTGCCGCATTTTGACTTTGCAAATGCCATCTTACAAGGTCTCCCCCAATCCACACTAACCCCCTTACAGTTGGCCATGAATGCCGCAGCTAGGGTCCTCTACGGTGCATCCAGAAACGACCACGTGCCTCCTATTCTCAAACAGCTGCACTGGCTACCGATCCACGGGAGAATCACCTTCAAATCCCTTTTATTAGCATTCAAGGCAATCAAAGGTACTTCATCCCTCTCACTCACGCATCTAATCCACATGGTCCCCCCCCCAACAGATCAAGAAGAACATCAGCTGTAAACTTGCTAGCTATACCAAAGGCTTCGACAAAGTCCAACACGAACACCACAAACAGGGCATTCAGTTTTTATGTCCCCAAATGCTGGAACACTCTACCCCCCGACATTAGGGCCATTACCAATCTATATCAGTTCAGGAAGGCTCTCAAAACCTACCTTTTCCGCCAATACTTCCCAGACAGCAACTGAACTAGATATCCCTTCCAAGAAATGACCCAGTCTAGAAATGCCCTTACAACTTATATCTGCAGTGTAGATAGCTTATGTATATAGTTAACCCGGTTATCCAAGTTTGTACTCCTGTTCAATGTAAAACCTGACAGTCTGTCGTTATGGTCGTTTTGTTATGATGTAAACTGCGCTGATTCTAAATAGCGCGGTATATAAGAAACTGTAATAAATAAATAAATAAATAAATACCCAATCTCTGACATCCTACTCTCACATTTCCACAAATAAACAGCTAAACTCTTCCCGTGGAAATGGGATATGCACATCATATCACTAATTCACATATACATGCGCACCTCACATTCATACATCATGCACACTGGGGGGGAGGGGGGCTAGCCATCACCACTGAACTTAAAACCCAGATATTCAGGCCAGGATCATATCTGGCCACCGGCATTGAAGATCTAGATTGGCTGGATAGCGCCACAGCAAAGCAGGCAACAGCGATATTCAGCCACAGCCCAGTTAACAACAGCAGCAAAAATTAGGCAAGCCTTTCAGGAATATCATCACTAGCTGGTTATCCCCGGGTGCCTCCTCTGCTCTGCCCCTGGAATCCCCCAACACTATTCGGTTAGCATCGGGGCATTTAGTAGCAGCACCTGGGAATATTCAGCAGCACTAATTCAGAGTTGCCAAGTTACCCTGTTCCAGGAGTTAGATTTTTTTTTGCCAGTTCTGGTTTTAAATTTGCATTACAATGCAGTATGGTATTTGTAGTCCCTGACTTTACCCATTGGACTTAGTGCTGCAGGTCCCCTAATGCATCATGATGAGATTGTTAGAAATGCAGGCCTAGCTTAAAATCTCACTTATGGATCTGAGTAACCTGGCAACTCTGCTAACTGAATATCCCACAGAGTGCCATTTATACAATTTGCATTACTGAGAGACTATCCTACTGAGAGACACTTTACCATGGCTGTTTCAGACGAGACCCCCACAAAAACATGCCAGAGTTTGTGAATGGAGAAAAGGGGAAATGCATGATTATGTCACATTCTAAGAGGATGATGTCATAAAGTCACATCTAGTTAACATGCGGATTGACATGCACTGATTGCGCCTATTTGGTAAACTCAAGTCCGCGCATCCTAAGCTTTATAAAATAGATGTGTAAGCAGTGGAATACACATGGAAAATCTAGGCACGATGACTTACTCCAACCCTAGAGCTGGAATAAATGTCAACACCTAGAATTTTAAAAAACAACTGAAAATTATAGTATTTGATCATTTAAACATGCCAATTTGCACTCCATCCATGTGCACACCAACATCGAAAAGACGTGCCGTTAGGCAGACATGCGTACTTAGAGAATAGCGAGTAGCCCATTCACATGCACATATCACTGAAAATAGGTGCTGTGATGGTGCATGTCTTTCTGCAGCTCTTTAGAAAATTGCGCCTAAGTATGCACTTGTCAACTTGTTTGTAGTGCATTTATGAGTTAGATTTTATGGGGGTAATTTTTATAATGAGCAGCCTAGCGTTAGGCAGCGAATAGTTCCATAAACATTTGCAATTTAGTCATTTAGGGAAAGGAAATTGGATTTAGCTCATGGCTTTTCTCAAATGTTCAAGGCAAATTACATTCAGGTACAGTGGGTATACAATTTAAGTTTGTACCTGAAGCAATGGAGGGTTAAGTGACTTGCTCAAGATCAGAAGGATCCACACTGGGATTCAAACCCTGGTTGTGGCTGGATTTAGCCCACTGCACTAACCATTAGGCTATTCCTCCATTTATAGACACAAGTGGTCATTTACACACATTATTGTCATCCCTCTCCTCTTTCTCCATCCCCCATTATTATCATCCCCATCTTAGACCTGATTTACACCTTCATTTCCTATAGCTCCTTACCAATTTTTCTTTCTTTTTCTGACACTCCCTAAACTTCTCCCCCTTTACTTTCAGCTCAAATCCCCCCTCCTTATCACCCTCTCTCTACCTTTCCCATTTCTCCTCCCATCTTGTCTTCCTCTCTTTCCTCTGCTCTTGAACTTCACCTTCTTCTTCCTCTTATTCATCCCTCTCCCTTCTCTCTTAAACAACTTCATCCTCATTTCCGCCGTTCCATCTCCTCTCTGCCTCACACTCTTCTCCTCCTTCTCCTTCTTTCTTCTGGTGACATTAATCCTATTCTTGGACCCCCTAGACTTCTCTCACTCCTGCTCAACCATTCTAATCTCATCCATATTCCTCTCCTTTCCCGCTCCTCTCTCCCTTTCTCTTGTGCCCTATGGAATGCTTATTCCATAGCTAATAAACTCTCCTTTAGTCATGATGTCTTCATTTCTAACTCTTCTCAATCTTGAGATCTTACTGAAACCTGGCTCCTCCCTGATGACACTGCTTTTGTCACTGCTCTATCTCATGGTGGCTACCAATTCTCGCACATTCCTCGTGCCACTAGACGCAGTGGTGGTGTGGAGTTTCTGCTTTCTCCTTCCTGCCAATTTCAAACCCTACCTCTACCTCAATCTCACTTTTTTTCACCCTTCAAAGTCCACTCCATCCGTTTTTTAATCCCTTACCTCTCCAGATAGCTGCTATCTATAGACCAGCAAACAAGTCCATCTCTATCTTACTCACTGATTTTGATTCATGGCTTTCCTTTTTCCTTGATTCTTCTTCCCCTTCCTTTTTCTTGATGACTTTAATATTCATGTTGATAATCCTTCTGAACCCTATGCTTCCAAACTCCTTTCCCTTAATTCCTCTTTTAACCCCCAACTTTGCTATTCTGCCCCCACTCATCAGCATGGCCATTGCCTTAATCTTGTTTTTTCTCTAATTCTTTACACTCTAATTTCTGTACCTCCGTTCTTCTCTTATCTGACCATCACCTGCTTAGTTTTACTCTTCTTCATTCCCCACCTCATTCTCCTCCTACCTTTTTAGGAATCTTCATGCTATCGATCCATTGGCTCTCTCCTATTCTTTGTCTTCTAACTCAGTTGATGAAGCTATAGTTTCCTATAATACTGCTCTCTCCTCTGCTCTGGATACTCATCCTCTGTCTTTCCTTCGTCCTGTGAGGTACACTATACCTCAGCCCCAGCTGTCTTCAGCTACCCATTATCTTCACTCCTGTGCCTGCTCAGAGGAGTACATTTGGCTCAAATACCACTCCCTTTCTGACTTTCTTCACTTCAAATTCATGCTTTCTTCCTTCAAATCTGCCATAGCTCTCGTCAAGCAAAACTACTATCTCCATCCAACTAACTCTCTTGCCTCTGACCACCATCATCTCTTCTGTACTCTGAACTCTCTCCTCAAGGCACCTCCATCTCTGACCCCTCCTTCTCTTTCTGCCCAAACACTCACCAACAATTTCCATGATAAAGTCCACAAGATTACACTCCAATTCCCCTCAATATCCACTTCATCCCCTCTTCCCCATCTTTAATATCAATTTTTCCCTTCAATCTCTGTTGCTCTTTGTTCCTTTTCTAAGATCTTCAAAGAGGAAACCTCTCATCTTCTTTCCTCCTCTAAACTTACTACCCGTTCCTTTGATCCAATCCCCTCCCAACTTCTTTTCATCTCCTCCTCTGTCATCCCTTCCATCACACCTTTAAGAACATAAGAAATGCCATACTGGGTAAGACCAAGGTCCATTAAGCCCAGTATCCTGTTTCCAACAGTGGCCAATCCCGGTCACAAATACCTGGCAGCTTCACAGAAAGACCCACAGGTTCTATAATGCTTGTATTGGGGCAAGCAGTGAATTTCCTGAGTCTTCTTTAACAATGGTTTATGAATCTTTCCTCCAGGAACTTGTCCAAACATTTTTTAAACCCAGCTACACTAACAGCTTTTACTATATCCTCCAGTAATGAATTCCAGAGTTTGAGTACACATTGATTGAAAAAATATTTTCTCTTATTAGTCATAAATGGGTTACACTGTAGCTTCATTGCATGTCCCCTAGTCTTTCTACTTTTTGATGTCATAAACAATCAGTCTACATTTACCTGTTCCGTCCCATTCATTAATTTATAGACCTCTATCATATCTCCCCTCAGCAGTCTCTTTTCCAGGTTGAAGAGCCCTAACCTTTTAAGCCTCTCCTCATAGAGATATCCTTCCATCCTCGTTACCATTTTGGTGGCTCTTCTCTGTATCTTTTCTAATTCCGCTATATTCTTTTTAAGAAACTGCAACCAGAATTGCACACAATATTCAAGGTGCATTCGCACCATGGAACGATACAGAGGCATTGTAATATCCTTTGTTTTATTCTCCATTCCTCTTCCTATGATTCCTACCATTCTATACTATCTTGGATGCTACTGCACACTGGGCAGAGGGTTTCAACCTGTTATCCATGATGACGCCTAAATCTTTTTCCTGGTTGGTGGTTCCAAATGCGGAATCTTGCATTGTGTAACTATAGTTTAGATTGTTCTTTCCTAGGTTCATAACTTTTCACTTGTCCACATTAAATTTGAATGTCCATTCTTTCAATTTATCAAGGTCCTCTTGTAATTTTTCACAATCCTCTTGTGTTTTAACAACTTTGAATAATTTTGTGTTATCTGCAAATTTGATTACCTCACCGTTATTCCCATTTCCAGGTCATTTACGAATATGTTAAAAAAACAGTGGACCCAGCACAAATCCTTGGGGTACTCCACTATTCATCTTTCTCCAATGGGAGAATAGGCCATTTAGCCCTACCCTCTGTTTTCTATCTTTTAACCACTTCTTGATCCACAATAGTTCACTGCCTCCTGTCCTATGAGTTGTTTAATGTTGCCAAGAGTCTCTCATGAAGAACCTTGTCAAAGGCTTTCTGAAAATCCAGATACACTATATCGACCGACTCACCTTTGTCTACCTGTCTATTCACATTATTCACACCTTCAAAAAAATATAACAGATTAGTAAGACAAGACATTCCTTGGCTAAATCCATGTTGGCTTTCTCCCATTAAACCATGACTATCTACATATTCAGTAATTTTATTCTTTATAATGGCTTCTACCATTTTATCCGGTACTAACAGCAGGCTCACCAGTCTGTAGTTTCCCAGATCACTCCAAGAACCCTTTTAAAAACTGGCATTACAATGGCCATTCACCAGTCTTCAGGTATCTGCAATCTCATATTTCAGTTCTTTCAACACCCTTGAATGTATACCACCCAGTCCAGGTAATCTGTTACTCTTTAGTTTATCAAATAGTTGTAATACATCTTCCTGATTTATCAATATTTCTTTCAATTCTTCCAATGTATCACCTTTAAATATCATTTCAGTCATGGGTAATTTCCCTGCATCATCTTCAGTAAAGACCGAAGCAAAGAATTCATTCAATCTCTCTGTTATAGCCTTGTCCCCACTTAATGCCTCTTTTACCCCTCTATCATCTAATGGTCCAACTGACTCTCTCACACGTGTTTTGCTACAAATGTACTTGAAAACGTTTTTTATTATGGGTTTTTGCTTCCACACCAAGCTTTTTTCAAATTCTCTCTTTGCCTGCTTTATCAATGACTGGCATCTAACTTGCCAGTGCTTATGTTGTCTCCAGTTTTCGTCATTTGGCTCCTTTTTCCATTTCCTGAAAGATGCTTTTTTGGCTGCAACAGCCTCTCTGACCTCATCTTTAAATCATGCTGGCAGTTTTTTGGACTTCCTTCCAGTTTTCTTAAAGCGTGGAATACAGCTGGTCTGTGCTTCCAAGATAGTATTTTTAAATAACAGCCATGCTTGATGTAAATCTTTAATTTTTGCAGCTGCTCCTTTTAGTTTTTTCTTTGTTTTCCTCCATTTATCATAGTCTTCCTTTTGAAAGTTAAAAGGTAGTACTGTGGATTTCCTTTTATTAAATCAAACGCGATCATGCTATGATCACTATTGCCAAGTGGCCCCAACACCCTTATCTCTTGCACCAGATCTTGTGTTCCACTAAGGACTAGGCCCAAAATAGCTTCCCCTCTTGGCAGTTCATGAACCAGTCACTCAAAGAAGCAGTCATTTATTTCATCTAGAAACGTTATCTCTGTAGCATGTCCTGCCGTGATACTGCTTCGGTCAATACCAGAGTAATTGAAATCACCCATTATTATTACCATGTGTAACTTTTGTTAGTTCCCTGATTTCTTTGAGCATTTCATCATCCATTTGTTATTTTTGACCAAGTGGTCGGTAGTACACCCCCATTGCCATCGCCTTCCCCTGGAATTTCATTCCATAGAGATTCTATAGTATATTTTGTTTCCTGCAAATCTTTAATCCTGTGTGACTCAATGCCCTCTCTAACATAGAGTGCAACCCCTTCATCAGTTTGATTTATTTTATCATTGTGAAAATTTGTACCTAGGTGTCACAGTGTCCTCCTTCCACCAGGTCTCTGAGATAGCAATCATATCTAGTGCTATATAGTCGAACTCTCCCATCTTATTTTTTAGATTTCTGGCATTTGTATACAAGCATTTTAGATGTTGTATTTTATTCATATTAATCTGTTTATCAGTAGACAAGGGTAATTTGGAATCTTTAAGCTTTGCCTGCTCTGTACTTAAGGGCATTTGGGTTACTTTAGTCTTTATTGGAACTTCTCTGCTGATATTTTTATTTATTTGACCAGTTTTCTATACCACCTTATCCTTCAAGCAAAGCAGTTTACATTATGTAGCTACTACAAAGAGGTACTGGATATACTCCCTTGTCCTCAAAGGGCTCATGATCTATGTGTACCTGAGGCAATAGAGGATTAAATGGTTTGCCCAAGGTGTGCCTATAGGCATAGAAACCCCAGTCCCTCCAGCCTGAGATTGTTGTCCCCAGGTGGGACTTGACCCCCCTATGCCCTTGAGTCTGAGGACCATGTCCTAACCACTAGGCCACTCCTCCCTCCCTGCCCTAGCTTCAATCTCTTGTTAATATTCTTCAAGGATACATCATTCCAAACCTTGTGCTCTTGGGTGGCTTTCCCTTATTATCTAATTTAAAAGCTGCTCTATCTCCTTTTTAAAGATTAGTGTCAGCATCCTGGTTCCATCTCGGTTAAGGTAGAGCCTCTCCTTTCCCTAGAATGTTGTCCAGTTCATAACAAATTCGAAACCCTCTTCCTTGCACCACTGTCTCATCCATACATTGAGACTCCAAAGCTCTGCCTGGATTTTGAGTCCTGCACATGGAACAGGAAGCATTCCTGAGAATGCTACTCTGGAAGTTCTTTCTGGATTTCAACTTCCTACCTAAAAGCCTAAATTAAGCCCTCTCCTTTTCTCTCTCTACACCCAGTCCATCTCATCTCCTCCCATGGTTTTCAATATCATTTTTATGCTGATGACTCTCAAATCTATCAAATCTATCTGGAGTGGCCTAGTGGTCGGGGCAAGGTACTGCAGGCCAGAAGGTTGGGGGTTCAAATCCCACTAAAGGACAGCAACCTTGGGCTGGAAGGACTGGGGTTTCTAGTCCCACAGGTGCTCCTTGTGGTCTTGGGCAAGCCACTTAACCCTCCTTAGCCCATGCTCCCTGTAAAATAGTTATCTCCAAGTTATAATGCCCTGTTCAATGTAATTTCAGTTTGTTCAATGTAAACCACACTGATGCAGAATAGCACAGTATATAAGAGAATGTAAATAAATAAAATCTACTCCTAATATTTGTCTTACAATCCAAGCTCATATATCTGCCTACTTATCTGACATCGCTGCCTGGATGTCTCACTGCCGTTTAAAATTGAACATGACAAAAATTGAACTTCTTATTTCCCCCCCTAAACCCTCTTCCTCCCTTCCTCCTTTCTCTATCTCTGTTGATAACACTGTTTCCCGTTTCCTCAGCCCATAACCTTGGAGTCATCTTTGACTCTTCCTTTTCCTTCTCCTCTCATATCTAACAGACAGCAAAAATCTGTTGTTTCTTTCTCTATAACATTAACAAAGCTCCTTTCTGAACACACTACTGAAACACTTATCCACTCTTTAATCACCTCTCGCTTAGATTATTGCTACCTCCTCCTTGATGGTTTCCCTCTGAACCATATTTCTCCCCTTCAGTCTGTTCAAAACTCTGCTGCGCGGCTAATCTTCTGCCATCCTATTATACTCATATAACCCCTCTTCTTAAATCACTTCATTGGCTTCCCTTCTGTTTCCGTATCCAATACAAACTTCTCCTTCTGACCTATAAATGCATCCATTCTTTTGCTCCTCACTATATTTCCTCTCTCCTCTCTCCGTACACCCCTCTTCGTGAACTTCGCTCTTCCTCTGGCTTGCTTCTCTCTGTGCCCTTCTCTTCCACAGCCAATTCCAGACTTCGATCCTTTCACCTTGCTGCTCCTTATGCCTGGAACAAACTACCTGTATCTTTATGCCATGTTTCATCTCTCCCCCTTTTCAAATCCATGCTAAAGGCTCACATCTTTCAAGCCACTTTTGGATCTTAATCCTTTGTTCTCCTTCTATCTCCTTACCCTTCCCTACTGTACCCTCATACTCATCTACTGTCCTGTCTTTCTTAATTAGATTGTAAGCTCTGGTGAGCAGGGACCATCTTATTCTATGTGTCTGTACAGCGCTGCATACGCCTTGTAGCGCTATATAAAATGACCTCTTAAAATACTGACTAGGGGAAATGTAAGCGCTTTGTTTGCACTGCATATATTTCCACTGTGAGCATGCGCAGGGATGGAGTTTGGACAAAGCATGGGCGGAGTCCACATTTACACAGACAGGTTATGAAATTCTTTAATTTATGCTTGAATATGCGGACGGTACATGCTGACATTTACACTAGCCCTTGGGCTGGGGTGCACTTACGCTAATATTTCAGAAACTTAAATAGGTATGTACTTGACTTTATAAAATAAGCACATAAAAATGTGAGTACATTAGAGCTGCTTATAAAATTACCCTCCACGTGTATAATTTTAATCTGCATTTTATATATCACAGTTACTGTTTCTTTTCTGTAAATCACTTGCAGCAAGAGACAAGTGAATCAGAAATGTGATTCAGTAAATAATTAGTAAATGACAGCACATAAAGATCAAAGTCACCCATCCAATCTACCCAGTAGAGATCCATCCATATTGGGTTTATTTGCTTTTAAATTCCCTCATGCAACCCAACACCAGTTCTCCCATATGTTTTACCTGATCTCATAATCATGTATTTGAGCTGGTGGCAGGGCAAATTAGATGGCTGCCTAGAGTGCGGGCTTCTTGTTTGCATGGGGGCGCTTCTGTAGGAGAGGGTCATAGAGAGCAGGAAGAGCAATGTAGTGCTACAGAGTTTTGGGAAGTACTGCATTACTTTGTAAACAGCATTGCTACCACTGCAGGTCCCGGAGCAGGGAGGATAGCAAGATTGAGGCTCGCCTAGAGTGCCTCGTGTCCTTGGACTGGCCCTGACTGGTAGGGTATTGTTTCACGGTGGCATGGCCGGACTGTTCCTTCCTATGCAAGTAGACCACAGAGTCTTTTGCAGTGTCACAGAACTTCTCATCTCAACAGGCCAATTCCTTTCTCAGTGGTCCTGTAGGGCCTCTTTTACTAAAGCCCATTAACTGGTTAACGGGCATTTTAATGCGCGGTTACAAGCAGTCAGGAACATTAATTCCCATTAATGTCTGTTTCCCATATTAAAACGCATGTTAATCATCAAATGCGGGATGGGATGGAGAATGGGCAGAGAGTGGGCATGGAGAGCCCATTGCCACTAGCCAAAGGGCAATTGCCGCACACTCAGCAGCAACGAGGCTTCTAACGTGGGTTCACCTAGCAACACCTCCATAGGAGTCGTTAAGTGAACCTGCCTCGTGGAGCGCATGTTAGGGAAACCCTTGATTCGTTAGCTGCCAGGATCATACTGAACACGTCCACGACAGCTAACTTGCGGCTTCTTCCATTAATGCGCGTGAGATCACTGAGTCATTGGTATATCCATAGCGGCCTTTAGTAAAACGGGCCCTTAGTCACCAATTTCCAATGAGCTAAGTTTCTCTCTGTCATTTACTTCACTGAAACAGCTGAGGTTGCCAATGTTCAGTTTTTCTGTGCCTGGCATTCATATATGCCTCCTCCAACACTGTGATATCTCTATCCGGCATAAAAACCTCCAGTGCATCATGGGCAATGAGAAAACAAGCTAGAAAATTCTTGAAAACAGAGATGGTTGTCCTCTTTTTTTCTTTTTAAATGATCATTTTTGTATCAAAGAAGACATCAGAAAATGATTAAACATACCCATGAGATTAAAATAGAGGGTTCACCTATTTACTTTTATGCTTTGCAATTTGAACGACTGTTCCTTTAAGTAAAAATAAAAAAAAGAAAACGTGGGTTTTGAGAGGGGGAAGGGAGAAGGAGGGAAGCCTGAGCATGATACTGATTTTCCTTTCAAGCCGGTGAAACACTCTGAACAGCCCCTTAAGAAGTGCCTCCCTTTCATCTCATGAGGACCTACCGGTTTAGAAGGCATGCATTCCAATCTTCATTCTCTATCTTGCCTGGCATGAAGAACATGGGTTGCATCATTTTGACCTAAATGCTAACAGTTCCTGTATTTTTTTATTACATGGAAGAGGGGAGCCAGAGGCAGGTTTTCTGTTGACTTGAACAGATAAGCAATTATTTCATCAGATCCTCCTCACATGAAACTCTTGATATGCATAGACCCACCCTACAGCTACCTCTTCCTTCTCATTAGCACAAGAAAAGGTCTGCCTTCTAAAGAGGGCCTCACAAACCTAGCCCTAGCCTCTTCTCACACAGAAGAATCCTAAAAAAAGTTGCATGCCATAAATTATTTTCCACAGAAATATAAATCGGTCAAAATGGAAAATCGCATTTCTTACTCCGTTTAATTTATTTATTTAATGGGATTTAATATGCCGCTATTAGATTTGTACGTCATAGTGGTCTACAATAAATACGGTGGTCCAAACAATATAGTAACTTAGCAAATGATGGTAGATAAAGATCAAAATATGTCATTCAGTCTCCCCAGCTAAGATTCCTCCTCTTATTGACAGCTGCAACCCAATATCACCTCTCCTTCCCCCACATATTTTACTTGACCTCTCATCCATTTTCCTGCTACTTTCCGAACTATTTTCTTAATTTCTATAGTGGAAGAAAAAAGAGTCAGCATGGAGCATATTGAGAATATTGGGCCTTGTTTCAACAAGACTCTGGGTTCTCAACAACAGGTCACTGAGAGCTTACAGTCAGCATCCAGATTACTCAGCATCTCAGATACTCTGTCATTTTGGATGATGCAATCAAATCTGATCATAAGATTCGCCCTTCAAAGTCCGTACCACCCAAATTATGCCCCGAATGGATGTATCCAACCTAGGATGAGGAATGCACTTAGAGGACCCCATATTCAGAGCCTTTGGTCTGCTCAGGAAAAACTTCACTAGGTAAACGTAATAAATTTAAGGGATATTTAGAATGCTATAAGGCTTTCTTTAGAAGCTCAGATGACAAGACTTCGACTTTCATACTTTGGACACATCATGCGGAGAGAGAGATCATTAGAGAAAGACATCATGCTTGGCAAGATAGAAGGTCAACGCAAAAGAGGAAGGCCAGCAATGAGATGGATCGATACAATAACAGCAGCTACGGGTACCAGTCTGTCAGCAATGAGCCGCCTGACTGAAGATCGAACACAATTTAGGATAGCTATCCAGAGGGTCGCCATGAGTCGACTCCGACTCGACGGCACTTAACAACAACAACAACAATAAGGCTTTCAGAGATCAGTTGTCCAACAAAACATCCTAACATAAACAGAGAATAACGTAGCCGTGTTCTATTGAACAAGCGGGAATGAACAGGATCATACATCCTGTGAAACCTTCAGGATCTGGAAATGCCATCTCATATGTGATGACCCTCAGAGCCACTTACAGTCTGAGTCTAGTCCCTATAATCTGGTAGACAGACTGGGTTGAGTCCTTCATCCACATAAAGGGTCCCCAGACAAACAGGAAGCAAAGAAGATATTTTATGAGGGCAGCACACTCATGATGGATCTGCCTTTTTCTCCTTTGAATAGGAAGGTTCCTCAGTTCTGTTTGAAGATAGGGCCACATACAGAAAACTAGCTTCAAATGCTTTCTCCCTAAATTAGAGAGTTAGCCTCTTAAATGCATACAGGTCTATTCTGATCAGCTTTTAGCAGGGATATACGTCTGGGTTGGACGTATATTCCCCGTTAAATGCCCGGGTCTGGTTCTCCCCTGAGAGCTCGCTGCACATACAGCAGTGATGCGTAGGGAACTCTCTACCAGGGCGGGAGGGGGCAGGCTGAGGGAGAAGCGATGGCAGGCCAGAGGTGTGACCCTCAATCCAGACATACAGAGCCTTTTCTGGCAACAGCCCTGTACGTCCGGGTATGGCCAGTTAGACAGGGGGACTTATTTCATCTCAGATGTGGAATAAGTCCCCCCCAATGTGGGAGAACAGTGTGGCGGGTCAGGGGGATCTCTGCCGCCCAATTCTGGACTTCACAGGCCCGATAGGGGGTCGGGCGGCAGGAGTATCAGAGGGTAAAAGGCTTGCTGGCAATCGGGACTCCTACATAGCATCCCAGTGACATGGCAATGGGACAACACGGCACTGTGCTCCATGTAGGAGCCTCGGGTGATGTGTATGGGGAGGGAACCAGACGTGCAATGGGCAAGAATTGGGGTACATACTGCCTGTCCAGGCCGGTTGCACCCGATTCTGATCCTGTGGGAACGTATAGCTCCCTCGGGTTCAGAATCAGTTGCAAATTTGGCCCATCCAGATTTTGGGCATCAGAATGGTTCAGACGTGCCCCAAACTGAATTGGCCTCATATTGTCCAATTCCTCTAGTGCAGTGGTTCTCAACCCAGTCCTCAGGACATACTTAGCCAGTCAGATTTTCAGGATAACCAGAATGAATAAATATGAGAGAGATTTGTATGCACTGCCTCTGTTGTTTGCAAATCTCTATCATGCATAAATATCGCTGTTAGCTAGTTATTCCTCGGTGTCGCCTCCGCTTCACCCCTGGAACAACCAAATGCTAGCTGGTTAGCATTGGGGCATTTATTGGCATGTTAGAGCCGCTGAATATCCCACTGAGTGCCATTTAGGCGGTTTGCAGGTCCACAAACCACCTAAATGGTTTTGAATATCCCCCCATCGTATTTTACATATGCATCTACCACACCCACTTATGTGTCCAGTTCTAAAATCATCTCTTTTAAATGAAAATGCCAATAGGTAAAGAGCAGATAACTTTAAATGAATAGCTTACTGTTTAAAGTTATACAGGTAATTTCAAAGTCAGGGCTTATACAGATAGCGCTACTGGAAATACATATTACTTTTATTTTATTTTATTTATTTATTGAGTTTTATATACCGCTCCATCCTTTAATCAGAGCAGTTTACAGATAAGTTGACATATCTACATAACAGCGTAACTAACTCTTAATTTCTGTGTACATTGGATTGAGGGAAGATATAGCGGGACACTATGGAGGATGCTTAAGGGGGGGAGTGAGGGAGCTGTTTCTGAGGAGGACTTTGCAGGAAGGGAGGAGGGGGGGAGGACGGGGGGGGAGTAGGGGTGGAGGGAGTACAGGATTGCCTATTTACAATTAATTACAAAATAAGAGAGGTATGTACAGCAAAAGGGGGATGCATAGAAATGCATAGATACAGCGAAAGGGAAATGTATAGACATTAGAGAGAGTTATATACAGCAGGGGGGATGCAGTGGTAAGGGGCCTTACTGAGGGAGGAGTGGACTAAGTGATTGTCCCAAAGTAGTCCGTGAATAGGAAGGTCTTCAGTCTAGTCTTGAAGTCCTTCATGTCTGTAGTAGTCCTGATGTCCTGGGGGAGTGAGTTCCACAGGGAGGGGGCAGCAAGCAACAGTGCCCTCTTGGAAGTCGAGCTCATTGATTTGCGGTATGAGGCTGGTGTCTGGAGAATGTTCATCATTGGTCTACGTCTGGGCCTAGTGTCGGCCTGTGTCTTAATCAAGTCCTTGAGGGTGTTCGGTGCCAGGTTGCATTGGATTTTGAAAAGGATGAGGGCTGATTTTTAGTTATTTTATTTATTTATACATTTCTTCTATACCGCCCCTTCCAGAGATCAAGGGCGGTTTACAGAGAACAGAGAACAGTTGAACAACTTTTACATGGAACAGCAATATTAACTATGATTTGTGATTTGTATTTGATTCTGAGCGTGATGGGTAGCCAGTGTAGTTGGCTCAGGATAGGAGTGATGTGTAGGTGTCTTGCAGAGCCTGTGAGGATACGAGCAGCCAAATTCTGTACCATCTTTAGGGGGTGAGTAGTTGATGCAGGCAGTCCGAGGAGAATGGAGTTACAGTAATCCAGAATGGGTGTTATTATTGCTTGACAGACTGTCCTGAAATGGTCTTGGCTTAGTATGGGCTTTAGCCATCGAATGATGGCCAGTTTGTGGTATGCATTCTTTGTAGTTCTGGTGATATGGGAGTGGAAGTTCAGATTCAGGTTCTTATCTAGGATTATTCCCAGGTATTTTATCTCCTCTTTGATGGGGATGGATTAGTTGATGAGGAGAACATGCTGGGGGGGGGGGGGTGTTGAATTTGTTGTTGCGTGTGACGAACAAGGCTTCAGTTTTCTTATAGTTGATCTTGAGGTTGTTGTTTGATAGCCAATGGGATAAGTCATGGAGGCAGTTGGTTATAGGTGCATAGTCAGGCTTGTCTAAATCAATTTGGGTGTAGACCATGATGTCGTCGGCATATAGTGCATATTGGATGTTGTGTTGTGCTATGATCTTGCAGAAGGGTTGGACGTAGAGGTTAAAGAGTAGGACGGATAAGGAGGATCCTTGCAGTACATCCAAGTTTTACATTTCAAGTTAAATGGCTGGTAGCCAACTGAATATTTATCTCACTGTGGCAGAGTCATCGCAGTGTTAATAGCCTACCTGAGATAGACTTCATGGAAGAAATCTGCAAGGCTGCAAAGAGGACTTGGGCCCACTTATTTACCTCTTATTATTTTTTGGATGGAGAATTCTGATGTAATCTGTCAATCTGTCCTGCAGTGTCCCTTTGAGGTTTACAAATTCAACTCCATCCTCCCTAGTGCCCATTTTTATTATTTCCAGGTTACCATTGCTTAAAAAAAAAGACATAAAAATGTTACCACTAAAATCATGTTAATTTTGCCAATTGGCATTGTGTTTTTCATTTTCCTGTTTTTTTCATTTAAAGGTTACTCGCAGCTAGGAGTTACCATGTGTGAGGACTGCTATCCTGTGTGTCCTAAAAGAAAGCAAAGTTGCTTACCTGGGGTAGGTGTTCTTCAGGAGCAGAAAAATACCAGTCCTAATAAAATCCATGTAACATCCCTAGGAGTTGAAAGCTTTCTACCGAACTGAGGTGGTCCATTGTGATGATGCTGGTGGGAACTTCTGAACACGCTCAGTAGAGCATTTATCAAAAGTTCTTAAGCTTTGTTTACATCATTCTAACTTGGGATGTATCTGCTGATGTCATTTGCACAAGGAACCTTACTTGCTGCAGTTTGCACTGGGTGATAATTACCCTATGGTAATGTCATCATTACATGCTATATGGCCCTCAAAATATGTTGTTATTAAGAAACTGGGACTGTGCGGGCCAACTTTGAATGTAGATTGCTGCTACCTATGTATCTATTCCATTAACTTTTGTTCCATGATGTACGTTACTCACTGCAATTTGCACCGGGAGATGGTAAGCCACAACTCCTCCAGTGAAGTAGCCTGCCAGCTGGGCCCTCGGAACTTACCACTACTGCAGCACCCTGCTGTAGGTGTTCTATCAAAGGGGTGCATCAAAGGGCATGCCCCTTTGAGTATCCCTTCATGCACCAAGTTATGCTATGTGGAATAGACTAGCTTTTATAGTGGGTTAAGTTTTATTGTGGCTGTCCAATGCTTGGATAGGAAACCTTTGATTGTGTTTGATTGTGCTTTTATTCCTGTTATTATGGGCATCGGTAAGCTCAGTCCCCATGCACATAGATAAAAAATAAAACATCTGAGAAACAGCACTGAGTATTCTTGATGAGCTCAGATGCAATACAAACCATTAAAACGAACGTAATATATTTCCTGACTAGCTTTCAGGAGCCGATGCCTCCGTCTGCAGATCAGAACAGAAAGGTGTGCTGAAAGTGAACTAAACACTATCATTCAAATGCCTAAATTCAGTTCTGCAAATTCAAACACCAGGGGCAAAAATGGAGGAATTGCGTTTCTCAATTTTGTTTTTTATTTATAAAAATGATTGCAAATAGTCTTTGACATCTCACTGTTTATAAAGGTTGCTTGAGTGAAAGGGACGCAGCTATCTTTATTGCCAGTTGCAGCAAATACAAGTTTTCCTCCCATTCTGTGTCTATGGGAAGAGACCCTAATAACGCTGGTCCTATACTAGGTGATTACTCTGAAACCCCACACCCCTACCCACCCAGCAGTCATATTTGAAAGAGCACCATAAATTCTTGATACACTGGAGATCTTGTCGTTTCTTTTTGGTTGTGATAACTGACAGGGATGTCCCCCAGTTAGCATTCTGTAGAAGGAATGGGCAGACTTGCAGTCCTTATCTAAAGTCATTTTCTCTGTTTCTGTGTTTAGTAAACAATGGATGTGTAATCTAATCTCTGCAGCCTAGAACACACCACAGCTCCCATGAGTTCAGAAGAATTAAAGGGAGACCAGCTAACACATTTTAATAATTTCTTCTAAAGATTAACGTTTGTAATTGATACAAGACAGGTATTCTTACTTGCAATATGAACTTCATAAATATTGCATTAGAGGTATGGCTTATCTTTTACTAATCGGGCCTGTTCCAGGTGTCAGCAAAGAAAGCACATGCTTGGAATGACGCATTTCCGGGGGCAGCATTCCAGCCATTGTTTTGAAAAGTAAAGACTAGGAATCTCCATTCATGAATGCCTATTTGGGGGGTATGATTGCTAAAATGAGTTAAGCACTTAACGCTGGATTTATTGCATATTACCTGCTAACATGGGTTGTGGCAGGATCAGGGCAGGTTCAGGGTAGAGATCGGGTACAATCGTGCAGTACATTATCACACAATAGCTGTCCCGACTCGCAGAGCTGCCCATTGTCATGATCACCCAATTCCTCACCAATTCATTCCCCCCCCTCCCTAATATTCAATTCTCTCCTGTCTGGACCATGCTCCACATCAAGATCCCCTTCAGATCTCATCCTCTGGGTTCTTCCCCCCACAGCATCCCCCTCTCAATCCAATCCTCTTCGATCAAGCCCCACCAAGACTAAGACAACCTGCAAAGTAACCCCCCAGAGTAGAATCCCTCTAAAGTCCATACTGGGGCCCTCCTTCACCCCCTGCACCTATCCTGGGATTGCAATTGCCCTTATATGTAAGATTGACACTACTGTGACCCTCCTCCACCCCCTGCACCTATCCTGGGATTGCAATTGCCCTTATATTTAAGATTGACCCTACTGTGACCCTTTCCTCCACCCCCTGCACCCTTTCTGGGATTGCAATTGCCCTTATATGTAAGACTGACCCTACTGTGACCCTCCTCCACCCCTGCACCCTTCCTGGGATTGCAATTGCCCTTATATGTAAGATTGACCCTACTGTGACCCTCCTCCACCCCTGCACCTATCCTGGGATTGCAATTACCCTTATATGTAAGATTGACCCTACTGTGACCCTCCTCCACCCCCTGCACCTTTCCTGGGATTGCAATTGCCCTTTTATGTAAGATTGACCCTACTGTGACCCTCCTCCACCCCTGCACCCTTCCTGGGATTGCAATTGCCTTTATATGTAAGATTGACCCTACTGTGACCCTCCTCCACCCCCTGCACCCTTCCTGGGATTGCAATTGCCCTTATATGTAAGATTGACCCTACCTACTGTGACCCTCCTCCACCCCCTGCATCCTTTCTGGGATTGCAATTGCCCTTTTATGTAAGATTGACCCTACTGTGACCCTCCTCCACCCCCTGCACCTATCCTGGGATTGCAATTGTCCTTATATGTAACATTGACCCTACTGTGACCCTCCTCCACCCCCTGCACACTTCCTGGGATTGCAATTGCCCTTATATGTAAGATTGACACTACTGTGACCCTCCTCCACCCCCTGCACCTATCCTGGGATTGCAATTGCCCTTATATGTAAGATTGACCCTACTGTGACCCTCCTCCACCCCCTGCACCCTTTCTGGGATTGCAATTGCCCTTATATGTAAGACTGACCCTACTGTGACCCTCCTCCACCCCTGCACCCTTCCCGGGATTGCAATTGCCCTTATATGTAAGATTGACCCTACTGTGACCCTCCTCCACCCCCTGCACCTATCCTGGGATTGCAATTACCCTTATATGTCAGATTGACCCTACTGTGACTCTCCTCCACCCCCTGCACCTATCCTGGGATTGCAATTGCCCTTTTATGTAAGATTGACCCTACTGTGACCCTCCTCCACCCCTGCACCCTTCCTGGGATTGCAATTGCCTTTATATGTAAGATTGACCCTACTGTGACCCTCCTCCACCCCCTGCACCCTTCCTGGGATTGCAATTGCCCTTATATGTAAGATTGACCCTACTGTGACCCTCCTCCACCCCCTGCACCCTTCCTGGGATTGCAATTGCCCTTATATGTAAGATTGACCCTACCTACTGTGACCCTCCTCCACCCCCTGCATTCTTTCTGGGATTGCAATTGCCCTTTTATGTAAGATTGACCCTACTGTGACCCTCCTCCACCCCCTGCACCTATCCTGGGATTGCAATTGTCCTTATATGTAACATTGACCCTACTGTGACCCTCCTCCACCCCCTTCACCCTTCCTGGGATTGCATTTGCCCTTATATGTAAGATTGACCCTATTGTGACCCTCCTCCACCCCCTGCACCTATCCTGGGATTGCAATTGCCCTTATATGTAAGATTGACCCTACTGTGACCCTCCTCCACCCCCTGCACCCTTTCTGGGATTGCAATTGCCCTTATATGTAAGATTGACCCTACTGTGACCTCCTCCACCCCCTGCACCCTTCCTGGGATTGCAATTGCCCTTATATGTAAGATTGACCCTACTGTGAACCTCCTCCACCCCCTGCACCTATCCTGGGATTGCAATTGCCCTTATATGTAAGATTGACCCTACTGTGACCCTCCTCCACCCCCTGCACCTATCCTGGGATTGCAATTGCCCTTATATGTAAGACTGACCCTATTGTGACCCTCCTCCACCCCCTGCACCCTTCCTGGGATTGCAATTGCCCTTTTATGTAAGATTGACCCTACTGTGACCTTCCCCCACCCCCTGCACTGTTTCTGGGATTGCAATTGCCCTTATATGTAAGATTGACCCCCTAACAGTAGTACTACAAGACTATCACTAGGGATCGTAGTTGCCATTTTAAACCCCAGTGATTCCGAGACAGGAGCAAAAGACTGCTTCTGCCCTGGCCCACTAAATCCAAGGGAAACCCCCCAGGTGAGGGTAGGGCTGAGGTATGGGCTTTGGAAGGGTTCTATTAAGGGGGTTACTGTGGGGGATTCTTGTTGGGAGGGTCTTAGTCTTGGGGGGACCTTCCTCTTGGGGAAGCTTGATTGGGAGAGGGGCTCAGATTGGAAAGAGAGCCTTGGGAGCATAGGATCAAGAAGGGGTTTTGTCCATGGTGGAGGGGAATGGATCCTGGGCAGGGAATCAGATTGGAAGAGAGTTGCTGTTTAGGATGTTAAGATTTGCGCTATCATGGCAGTTGCATTTGTTTTTAGTTCCGAGTATCTGCCAAGTCATGTAACAGAGGCTCGTGCAAAAAATATTGGCCCTGTGTGGTAAATGCAGAGCAGATGCTGGGCACACCCCCTGTATTTACCACACAGGCTTTGCACTTACCACACCTTAAGGTTTGCACTTAATGTGCCAAACTTTACCGTACTTTAGTAAACATACCCCTTAGTTTGTTAACGCACCTTAAAAATGTTAGTGTGTGTAAAGCAAATTTAACATGCATTAAGCTATGAATTAGTACATGTACAATTGATCTGTGCACATTTAAAGTTCTACGGCACATGACAAAGAACTGTGAGGCAAAGGCATGGGTAAAAACTAACAAACAATGCAGAAAGAGGGTAGCCAAAAATTGTTTGCTTGGGGTGGCAGAAAACCTAGAGCTGACCCTGTTAATAATTACCATAATCAGAGCAAGGGGGCCTGCCAGCCAGCCAAGAGGAGAGAGGAAAGTACCAGAAAGCCTTGCCCAGGGTCCAGCTACCATGAAAAGATGCTGACCCAGAAATGATGTCAGTGCTGGGGTCAGCATTGCGAATTAAAAACTTGATTCCTACCGTGGATTATTTGAAGCAAGGTGACCTGCTGGCCAGGAATAGAGGAGAATACCAGGAAGTCTTACCCAGTGTCCAGCCGCCATGAAAAAACATGACCTAGAAATGCTGTCAGTATCAGGGCCAGCAATGGGAGTTAAACATGCTGATCCTTTCCACAGAACTTAGCTGCATATCCAAAAGGGCATGACTAAAGGGGATCATGCAGCTTTGGAGCCCCTTTAGAGCCCAAGTGGGCTTTAAGAAGCATTTAAGAAGAGTTCCAAAGAGTTAATGGACTTTTGGTCTATTTTTGCCTTTAAATATTGACAAATTTCTTTTCTTTGTGGTATCTTTTCTATGGAATGGGTAAATGTATGGGAAAGAGCAAAATAAGAGGCACTTTTAAGAATTTGGTGTGCAAAAGCCCATTGGACTCTTATGTGGTATCAGGAGCTCCTTGAACTCTTCTTCTCTGGTTATGGATAAATCAAGATCTTCAGGGGGAGTATCGCTGATCCCTGACCACCCCCCTTAATCCCAACTGTAGGACATGAGCTGCTGGCCTCAGGACAGTTCCTGCTGTTTCTCCTGTTTCTGTGAAGGTTGCCCTGCATTCTGCTGTGGGGGACGTCCATGGATTTGCATGGCCAACCCTCTCTGCACTCCATCTGGTATACCAGTTCCATGGCACCTGTTACCATGGCACTGGCCCATCCAGCAGGAGTGCCCAATGCCCGATCGCACTTACATACCATTTCCCCACCGCTCAACCCTCGGCGGGGGCTGCCAAGGCCAGGATCGGGCAGTGAGACACCTCCCACGGTGGCATGATGATTTCTGGGGGGCTTCATGCCCTGATCACCCCCATCTATGGGGTGGAATAAGTTGGGCATGCAGCAGACAGCCAGTGGATGTACTGGGCCCTGATGAGAATAGGCCCTGTACATCCAGGTATTTCAGACTGCCCCTGCTCTGACTTGCTCCGCCTCCATCCTGTCTCCGTCCCACCCCCATTCAGCGCTCCCCACACAAAGCCTCTGTACATGTGGGGAACCAACAGAGCACAATACGGTCCCTGCGAATAGTGGGGGTTGCAAGTCCAAGCCGTACGTACAATCCCACTATTCAAGGATCGGAATGTACCGCATAGGGTTCTGGGAAGCTGGATTTGGAAATTCCTGTGCTGGAGGAGGATTTTTGTCTTATTTCTGATTTAAAACCAGTTTAGAAGTCCACTAATCTGAGGGCGACTGGCTCTATTCCTGTTCAATCTCCTAAGGAAGTTACAAATATGGATTTATGGCATTTGCTATCTAGAATGAATACGTCTGTTAATAACTGTTTCTCAGTTATATTATTTTTCTGGCCAGACTGTCGTTATATTTAAACTAACTGATGCAGAACTGCTAAAGATCAAAGACAAAGTGAAGCAATAAACTCTTTAAAAGCAATGAATGTGGCTTGAGTTAAGAGAAACAAAATTCGAAGGACTAGAGAATTATTATTGTTATAATAATTTCAGATTAAGAAATTTTCCATATTCTAATTTGATTTTGCCCTTGGAGATGCTCAAGAGATATTTTAGAGAGGCACCTGTGTTCGGTCCCCTCTGATTTTCCAGTAATTTCTAAGGTATTTTATGTTCTTGGTTCTATGTTAAAAAAAAATGAGAAAGGGAATGGAAATAGAAGAATTATATCTAACTACTTGTTTGGAAGGTATCAGCGAATTTAAATGGACTGACATTGGGTACTTTAAATCTGATGATCACAAGGGGCAAAATGGGGGCGGCACTGTGTTTAGCTGGTCAGCAGTGATATTGAGCCACTGGCTAGTTAACCTTAATCGGTTAAAGCTCGGTCCAATAAGAACTGACTTAATTTTAGCCAGTTTAGCTATCCAACCAGCGGCCAAGTATTGCTGCTGACCAGATAGTTAATTCACTATCCGGGCAAACCAGATATTCAATGCTGCTGGCTGGATATAGCCCTGGAATTGAATATCTGGTTTTAATTTAAAGTGGCAACAGCCAGATACTTTACTTGCACTGCACACCGCCACTGAATATGCCCCCCTTAATTTCTATTCGTCTATGAGGAATGCCCATCAACACAACCATTATTCAGGTATATGCACCAATAACAGATGCAGAAGAGGGCAAAGTTGATCAGGTCTATGAACAAGCGCAAGAACATGCAAACAAAATATACTGATGGTCATGGCGACTGGAATGCAAAAGTTGGGAACAAAGAAGAAAGTAAAGTGGTTGGAAAGTATACTCTTGGCAAAAGAAACAAAGCTGGAGAAAGACTGATTGTTGGTCTTGCAGAATTTGATCTATTTACCTCAGACACCTTATACCAGCAACATAATAAGTAAACTCAAGCTAAAGCTAACAAAGAGCAAATCATTAATGACTGTAGCAAAGTATGATCTTGAAAATGTATCACCGGAATTTAGACTGCTTGTGAAATTGATTCATTGCTTTGGATGCAAATGATAGAGCACCAGAAGAGCTATGGGATGATATCAAGAAAGTTGTGCTCAAAGAAAGTGAAAAGTCTCTGACGGTCAAAGAAGGTGAAAAACCAAAAACGGTTTAAATGGATGTCTGAAAAAAGAAAGGCTAAAGCCAGAGGGGAAAGCGAGGTAAATTGAAATTTAACAGAAATTTCCAACATTCAACAAAAAAGAGACAAAGAGAAGTGCTACAATGATGCATGCAAGGAAATAGAATCAGAAAATATTACAGGGAGAACAAGATCGGATTTCCTAAAACTACGAGAATTAAAGAGAAAATCCCAGTCTTAAATTGGCATGCTAAAAGTCACTCAAGGATCCATGTTGAATGATGTTGAGAAGATGAAGAAAAGGTGGACAGAACATCCCCCATCATTATACCATAAAGATCAAGTGGATCAACAGCCATTTTAACCTGTACTTTACGATCAGAAACCGTTGGTAATGAAAGAAGTTGTCAAAGCAGCATTGAAAACATTATCAAAGAACAAAGCACTGGGCATTGATGGCATTCCCACTGAGGTATTACAGCAATCAGATGCAGCTGTTACAATGTTTGCAATATTCTACCAGGAAACTTGGAAGACAACATTATGACCAATTTACTGGAAAAGATTTGTGTTCATACAAATACTGAAGAAAGGTAAGAACATAAGAACATAAAATATGCCATACTGGGTGAGACTAAGGTCCATCAAGCACAGTATGCTGTTTTCAGCAGTGGCCAGTCTAAGTCACAAATACCTAGCAGTTTCCCCAGACGACACAGGTTCCACTATGCTTGTATTGGGACAAGCAGTGGATTTCCTGGGTCCCCTTTAATAATGGTTTATAGACCTTTCCTCCACGAACTTCTCCAAACCCTTTTTAAACCCAGTTACACTAACAGTTTTTATTACATCCTCCAGTAACAAATTCCAGAGTTTGATTACACGTTGAGTGAAAAACTATTTTATCTTATACTCTTATATGGGTTACACTGCAGCTTCCATTGCATGTCCCCTAGTCTTTCTACATTTTGATGGCGTAAACAATCGATCTACGTTTACCCATTTCACTCCATTCATTAATTTATAGACATCTATCATATCTCCCCTCAGCTGTCTCTTTTCCTGGTTAAAGAGCCATAACCTTTTTAGCCTCTCCTTATAGGGGTAACCTTCCATCACCACTACCATTTTGGTGGTTCTTCTCTGTACCTTTTCTAATTCCGCTATATCCTTTTTAAGATACGGCGACCAGAATTGCACACAATTTTCAAGCTGTGGTCACACCATGGAATGATACAGAGGCATTATAATATACTTAGTTTTATTCTCCATTCCTTTCCTTATGATTCCTAGAATTCTATTTTCTTTCTTGGCCGCCACTGCACATTGGGCAGAGGGTTTCAACGTGCTATCCACGATGAAGCCTAAATCTTTTTCCTGGGTGTTGGTTCCTAATGTGGAATCTTGTATTATGTAACCATAGTTTGAGTTGTTCCTTCCTAGGTGCATAACTTTGCACTTGTCCACATTAAATTTCATCTGCCATTTGAACTTCCAGTCTTCCAATTTATTAAGGTCCACTTGCAATTCTTCACAATCCTCTTGGGTTTTAACAACTTTGAATAATTTTGTGTCATCTGCAAATTTGATTACCTCACTTGTTATTCCCATTACCAGGATATTTATGAATATGTTAGAACGTGAATAACGAGTGAGGTGATCAAATTTGCAGATCCCAATGACTGTGGAAATTATTGCACAATTTCTCTGATCCAACATACCAGTAAGATTCTAGTAAAGATCATTCAGTGAAGACTGCAGCCATACCCGGAACGAGAATTGCCCAAAGTGCAAGCAGGGTTCAGGAAAGGATGAGGAACAAGAGACATCATTGTGGATATGAGAATGATCCTTGAAAAGACAAAAGAATACCAAAAGGATATCTACATGTGTTTTATTGACTATGGCAAGGCCTTTGATTGCATAAATCATGAAAAACTCTGGGTCATATAAAGAATCATGGGTATATCAGAACACTTGATAGTTCTAATGCACAACCTTAACATTCATCAGGATGCAAAAGTTCATATGAAACAAGGAGAAACAGAACAGTTTCAAATCAGCAAAGGCTGATAGAAGGCTGTATAATTTCCACATATCTGTTCAATGTATATGCAGAACAAATCATCAGAGAAGCAAGACTTTTTGAATGTGAAGACTGGTGAAAGTGATGATGATCTGAAACATCTGCTTATAAAGATAATGGAACATAGAGCCTGATTTTCATCTGGGCAGTGCTATGCGCCATGTCGGCACATAGCCTGCCCACCATCCGTCATATGCGGCCCCAACATTGAAAATCCGGGTCTCACCGCACAACCCGGAAGCTGCAGGAGCTAGCCAGGTAGCACCGATTTTCGATGCTACCAACTAAGTCCCTGCGCCAAAAGAAAGGTGAGGAAAACTGTTGCCTATCTTTCGGTGCAGGAGCTAACCAGGCAGCATGCAATATTGTTGCTGCCCGGTTACCTAATGCAGCCTCCGGCGTGTGTGGTGATCCCCAGATTTTCAATGCTGGGCCACATATGACCCCAGCATTTAATATCTGGGATTAAGGGACGACTGGCAGGGTTATGCACTGTAGAGGTGCATAGTCTGCCCAAAAGAATATCGGGCCCATGATGTTTGGTATCGTCTAAAAGCAGTTCGGCAGATTTAAGCTGAGTGAAAAAATTGAACGGCAAATTTGCACTAAATTCTGCCAGAAACATTGAGATTCCTGCAAAGACACTTATGACAAGTTACAGCAAGTGTATTGCAATGAATACATGAGTTGTGCTCGAGTTTATAATGGTACAAACGTTTCCAAGAGGGCCGCCAAAGTGTTGACAGTGATGAACATTCTAAAAGGCCATCCACAAGCAGGAATGAAGACAGAGTTGAAGCAGTGCATGCCACAATACGCTCAAATCATTGATTGATTATCAGGCAGCATGCTAGGGATATGGACATCAGTTTCAGGTCGGTATAGTCCATTCTTACTGTTGATTTGGGGATGAGACATATGTCTGCAAAATTTGTGTCAAAACTCCTGCCCCCTAACCAAAAAGAAGATCGACTGTCTGCAGCCAGGAAGTTGTTGAAATGGATTGAAAATGACTCAGATTTCATCAAAAATATTATTACTGGTAATGAATCATGGGTTTATGGTCATGACCCGGAAACTAAGACTCAGTCCTCACAATGGAAAACTTCAAACTCTCCCAGACCCAAGAAAGCCCATCAGGTGAGGAGCAATGTCAAGGTCATGCTCACAATTTTCTTTGATTACCAGGTTATTGTTCATCATGAGTATGCTCCAAAAGGCCAAACCATCAATAAGGAGTTCTATGTCAAATTTCTGACTCGTTTGAGAGATGCAGTTTGTCGTAAGAGGCCACAGTTGCACAGTAATGGTGAATGGTTGCTTCATCACGATGACGCCCCAGCTCAGGCATCACATCTTGTCCAACAGTTCTTAGCCAAACACCAAATTGAGCAAGTCAGTCAGCCTCCGTACTCATCTGACCTCACACCCTGTGACTTTTTCTTGTTTCCAAAATTGAAATTACCACTGAAAGAAAGGAGATTCGACGACTTGTGGACCATTAAGCAAAATTCGACACAACAGCTTCACAGCATAATGAAAGAGGTATTTCAAAATTGTTTCCAGCAGTGACAGGAATGCTGCAAGTGTGTTTTATCAGAAGAGAACTACTTTGAAGGAGAAAAAGTGCAATAACTGTTATACTTCTTGTTTTATTGTACAAGTCTCGATACTTTTTGATCGCACCTCATATCATGCATTTAGTCGCCAGCTCAGGCAGGCAGAGGACTCCAATACAGTTTGTGTGAATGTTGATTGAAAAGCAGAAGTGGGGATGTGAGGTTTCATAAAGGGGTGAACAGATGTTCGAATTGTGCAACAGGTGATGAGACTTTTAAATTCTATCATTTTTGTGGAATGAGCAGTCAGGGACAAGAGAAGAGGGGAGCCTGAGAGGGAAGAAAAGCAAAGAGGGAGAAATAGCAGAGAGGAGAAGCCAATCCCCAAGCACTTACCTTGCATATCAAGCAGGCAGCTTATTTTGCACCTGGCTAAGAGATGTTGGGACAGAGAAAAGAGAAAGGGAGTGAGAAAGAGAAATTCAGGGGAGAAATGTAAATGAGGAGCTTACTAGCAGCAGAAGAGAGGAAAGGAAGGGTTTTAGCAATGCTAAAAAGGTGTTAATGGCAAGATATCAAAATCATAAGACCCCCCCCCCCCCCATTGTCCTGGCAGCTTCAATTCCATTCTAATTGTAATCTGAATCCCTGCAATCAGTTCCAGTCTGTGTATGCAGTAGTTTAAAGTGGGTAACAGGTGCAACAGGGCACTTATTTGATGAAACTGTAAGTGTTCTTATCTATAAATAAAGCTGTAAAAGTAGGGTTGTCATGGATGTGTGGTGATTCTTTTATAATCTCTAGATTAGGGTAAATTTGCAGTAGAAAATTCCAGCCCCCGAAGCAGGCGAATTTGGCTGAAACATCAGAGCTGAATATTTCTTCCATAGTTCACCAGTGTTTTCGTTTTTGTGTTTGACTAGCGCATAGCTGAATTTAGCTTGCAGAAGATGTTCATGGGGAATACTGTAAAATACTTTGATAATTGACAACTGATTTTAGTCTGATAGGAGACACTGTTGGAAGTTTATTTGAAGCAAGCATGAAACGTTTTTATATTGTACTAAAGAAATGGTAGTATTTCACTGTAAAATGGGTATATGATTAAAAAGTCATGGTAAAAGTCTAGACATATTCACCTGAATGTCATCTTTGAGGTGTTAAATTCTTTGACTGTAGTCATGAATGTATTTTTGATACTTCACACATTTTTTGAATTAAAGGGTAGTTCTGGCTTTACTTATTTTTTGACTCTCCCTATTCGGGATATTATTTAGATGTGGGGCCCCTCTTTTGCTTCTAATTTTCTGTTTTTTTCGGTGGCATTCTTTTATAATGGCATTATTTTTCCTTTGCTGATTACCGTTGTGGTCAACATTATTGGCACTCTTGCAGTTCAACCACTTAATGTGAAATGGCTTTGGGCTATATATGCACACATATTTGACACATAGAAAAACAAATAAAACAAGACCAATTAAAAAAAGGAAATAGTAGAAAATGGTATAAAAAGTGGGACATTACCAGGACATGATTATTGGCAGCCTTATAAATAATTCAAATCAGTATGAACAGAAGAACCACATTCCCATTGCAATAAAATTAGACGCACTTGTGATCAATTGTCAGTACTCACATGACTTGAATCAACCAATGAACAATGGCTCTAATGTTTAAAATGGCAACATTCACTCCCGTTCCATTTTCACAATGTTGAAGACAATAGAGCTGCCTGAGACACTCAGAAAAGCCATTATTACCAAACATCAAACTTGAAAGGGGTACAAGGCTATCTCCAAAGACGATGGGTTTCCTGTGTCTATAGTTTGCAATGTCATCAAGACGTTTTCTGCTCGTGGAACAGTCAAGAACTTCCCAGGACATGGTGGGAAGAGAAAAATGAATCCAAGAAGTCTTCAAAGGTTAATGCAAACTGTTTGAAAAACACCAGATTGCTGACCTGCGGTAATCTGGAGTGGTGGTTTCAACCCGCACCATATGCCACACACTAAACAAAGAAGGATTTCATGGGCAAAGGTCAAGGAAGACCCCACTGCTCAAAGGCAGACATAAAAAGGCACACCTGATCTTTGCCCAAACTCACCTTGAGAAACCACAATCCTTCTCAGAAAATGTTCTGTGGACAGTTGAAACCAGACTTGAGCTCTTTGGCAATGCAGGCCAGAGATATATTTACAAGCAAAGAAATTAAGCTTATAAGGAAAAAAACACCTTCCTATAGTTAAATATGGTGGAAGTTCCATAATGTTGTGGGGCTGTTTTGCTGCCTCAGGAACTGGAGGCCTGAAATGTATTAAAGGAATCATGAAGTCAGAGGACTACCAAGATATTTTGGATTGAAATGTGCTACATAGTGTCAGAAAGCTAGGTCTGGGTCCAAAATCATGGGTCCTCTAGCAGGACAGTGACCCAAAACTTATATCAAAAGTATAAAAGAATGGTTAAGATGGACTGTTTTAAAGTGGCCACCAAGGAGTCCTGATCTCAATCCAATCGAGAACCTTTGGAAAGAGCTGAAAACTGCCATTGGTGAAAGGAATCCTAGAAACATTCATGAGCTGGAATAAATTGCAGTTGAAGAGTGGGAGAAACTCCCATCAAACAGATGTACAAAACTTATAGATGGCTACAAGAAACGTTTGCAAGCCGTCATCACTGCCAAGGGTTGTGCAACCAAATATTAGTGAAGGGTGCCGCTTATCCTGTCTAAGTCATATATTTTTTTCTCAGAAATTGCTATATCTACGTTGTACAGACATCTTTTTCTTGTTGTATACCTTTGAACATAATATTAAAATATTATGATGACATACAATTGGAATATTTCCAATTATTTCTGAACATATTGTACACAACATACCTAAAATGCAAGGGTGCCAATAATGTTGACCACAACTCCCCAACTGTATGCCTAGGTGGAGAATCACAGGAAAACAGAGTATAAAAGCATGTGCCATTTGATATGAGTTTGTCTAATATATCAGATTTTCCCAAAACACTAAGGGGCATGTTTACTAAAATGCTCTATTGTAGCGTATGTTAAGCCCCAAAGGTTAACACAGGAGGTGAAGTAGACCCACACTGTGTGCCTGGCATGTCCCCCTTACCTACCATGGGGCGAAACTGCAAGCTCAATAAACATGGATGTATTTGCTGCCACCCATTGAAGAGGTGAAAAGAGCACGGGCACTAACAGCAGCATTCGCAGTTGGCGTACACTAGTGATGCCCATGCTAATCGCAATGTGCTATCATCGCCCATATTCCACCCGTAACCCACCCAGTTACCGCTCCATCACATGCTATGCAGTTAGAGCAGAGTTTTTACCATGCTGCCATGTAATAACAATTAGTACAGCGCAATTCGTACATGTAAATCCTATGCCAACTGTTATCCAGGGCCAGCACTACCACTAGGCAAACTAAGCAGTTTCCTCCGGAAGCGGCGTTGCAGGGGGGTAGAAACAGCACATTGTGAAGAGGAGGAAACCATAACATAGCACCTGGGTGTGTTCATAAGCACTGCATCGTGGTTTGGGGGCTATTTCTGCTGCTGCAGGCCCTGGAGAGGTGGTAGTGGCGCCAATGGGAGTGGGGGGGGGGGTCATGACAGGCCAGCAGGATGGAGGGCCCGCCTAGGGCACCTCCAGTCCTTGGACTGGCTGTAACTGTTATCATATTTTAAAATTAAAAGAAAAAGAACAAGGAAAGGCAAAACTGCATTCATAAGAACATCAGTGGCATGGTTTCCTATTGGTACCACTGCATTTGAACACATGATGCTGTATTTTAGGGCGGGCATTACCAAATTTTCCTCATATTTAAGAACCAGTCCAGAAACATGGGAATCAGTGGCTGTAACTGGTACAATTGAAAAGAGGGATCCCCACCTCTGATTTGGTAGCCATCCAAGTGTGGTGGGGGGAGGGGATTACATTTGCATATAAATAGTTTTAACAAAGTAGATTAAGCCTAATGCTCAGAGCAGAGGGCTAAGAACCGGGGAAAGTGGAATTCAAATCCTACTGCAGCTCCTTATAATCTTGGGCGAGTCACTCAACCTTTCGTTGTTTCAGGTACAAACTTAGATTGCAAGCCCTTAGGAAAATACCTGCTGTACCTAAATGTAATTCACCTTGGGCTACTCCTGAAAAAAAGGCTTGAGCTGAAATTGAAATCCCATAGTCTGATATTTAAGAACATAAGATATGCCATACTGGGTCAGACCAAGGTCCATCAAGCCCAGCATCCTGTTTCCAACAGTGGCCAATGTAGGTCATAAGTACCTAGCAGTTTCCACAAAAGACACAGGTTCCACAATGCTTGTATTGACTCAAGCAGTGATATCCTAGGTCCCTTTTAATAATGGTTTATGGACCTTTCCTCCAGGAACTTGTTCAAACCTTTTTTAAACCCAGCTACACTAACAGCTCTTACTACATCCTCCGGTAACAAATTCCAGAGTTTGATTACACGTTGAGTGAAAAAATATTTTCTCTTATTAGTCTTAAATAGGTTACCTTGTAGCTTTATTGCATATCCCCTAGTCATTTTATATTCTAATGCATAAACAATCGATCTAGGTTTACCCGTTCCACTCCATTCATTAATTTATAGACCTCTATCATATCTCCCCTCAGCCGTCTCTTTTCCAGGTTAAAGAGCCCTAACCTTTTTAACCTCTCTTCATAGGGGTATCCTTCCATCCCCTTTACCATTTTGGTGGCTCTTCTCTGTACCTTTTCTAATAACGCTATATCCTTTTTAAGATACGGCGATCAGAATTGCACACAATATTCAAGGTGCGGTCGCACCATGGAAAGATACAGAGGCATTATAATATCCTTTGTTTTATTTTCCATTCTATATCACTACATTGAGGTGTTTGCTGAATGTTTGAGACATATGCAAAGCACAGCTATACACACATGCCACATGCATATATTCCCACAAACACAATGTACCCTGATTACACTGTGGGAGGCTACTAAAGTTGGTGAAGGAGTTTGAAAGAATTCCATGAACCATGCTCTGCATACTTTTCCCACTTGTTCAATGAAAGTGTACTATCAGTTGAAGTAAATGCAGCTTTAGGCTCACACACTCCACTTTGTTTCTACTCTAGTGGCCACTATCTCTGCTGCAGTGCTGCAAACACTCTACATTTCCCTTCCTGATCGATGGTGGTGCCCTGACCACTCAGGCAATGAGGCTATTCTGTGGCTCAATCTCTTGCTGAGGATAGACTTTATGGTGCCAGAGAGGCTATGGGGCTGTTTAGGTTCCAGCCACTTAGGGGCTGCACAGAGTTGCTAAGGAACCCCATGCCCCTCTTTATATATTTAAGTGGGGTTGGCACCAGCATCATATTTTACTTCCAGGCTTATCCAAGATAAGCCTGGACTATGGCCCAATCTCCTTCTCTTGCTCTCCCTGCACACGTGGGCACTGCTCTACCACCAGCGTGGTACCACTGTCCTGGTCATTGCCCTTTTTGTTTTTAGCAAGCTGCTGGACAGGGCCCCGCTGCTACCTGGAACTTAAAGGCAAGGTGCGGGGAACCTGCCCGCCTACTGTTCAGTGACCCAGGGAAATCAAGCTCAACGTAAGGGTGGAGAATGCTGAAGTGTGGAGCACACCAGCAGGGCAGATTGGGTATCTGGTTGAGAAAGAGAGTCAACACAAAAAGGTGGGGAGCACGGTACAAGTCCTGGACTGTGAGAACAAGGACATGCTTTTGCTTAAAGTGAGCGTCATGTCTGAGAGGGGTCCCCGCGGATTAGCATTTTTAAAATTTGCAGGCTGGTGATGCTAATATCATAATGCATGAGATTAATATCACTATCCCCTGAATATTAAATGTTGCCTCAGCCCTTGTCTGCGAAAAGTGGCTATAGCAGGTGGATTCAATCTGCTTCGCATCATCATCTGCCTACTCCTGCAGGCCTATTTTTGCAAAGAGCAGAGAAAGTTTACAAAACCATGGGGAGCATGAGGAATTATATTTACCTAAGGAACCATGGTCCTTTCAGCATTGAGTTTGTTAAGAAAATGAAATGACTAACCAGGCCCAGATTTACGTACAGACAGAATAGGCAACTGTCTAGGGCATCAAATTCTGAGGTACCAAAGACCTAGGCCGAAGAGCAATCTGATCCCACTTAGAGTTCTTAAAGGCCAGGTGTGCGTCAAATTCAAGGGGTTGCCACTGCTTCACTACGGCCTTCCTCTCTGCCTCTTCAGTCTTTGAGATTTCCGACCCTCCCCTCCACACCTGCTCTCTGGGATCTGCTGTCTGCTTTTGCCTGTGGGTCCCAAAATCTTAAATCCGGTCCAATGGCTTAGCAGGGAATGCTCTTTTAAGGCTGCTAAGCACCATCACCACTGACTTCTGGCAGTGAAGTGGTCAGAGGGCTAAAGAGCCTCGTGGGCTAGAATCAGCACTTGGGCCATATGTTTGACATCCCTGACTTAAGATGTCTCACTAGCAATCTTTTTGTAATGGAGGACATCTTTTAGTAGAGTTAGTGCACATTCTATAAGTTGCAGTGACAGCTGGTGAGTTAAGAATTATGGTAGTGTAGCGGGCGGTGGGAAGGGGTTTTCTGTACAACACAGGCCAGACAGCAGTTCAGGGAAAACAAAAGCAATTTTTTATTCTCTCCCATCTTGTTAAACCCCCACAAAGCAAAACCCAGAATAGACAGCAGTTCAGCGAAAACAAAAGCAGCTGTACTTCTGTTTCAGCTTGTTAAACCTCCACAGGCTGGTTCTCCCATCCTTCCTCCAGCACCAGTTAAAGTTCCTACCTCAGAACTCTTCTGCATGGCTTGCCTTGGAAGGACTTCTGGCTCCACGGACCTCTCTTTCTCCTGCAGCCTGCTGGGTTCTTAGCCTTTCCCTGTGAGCCACACCCTCCCAGCCCTGAACTCTAGGCTACAGACTCTCTTAAAGGACACTGTTGAAAATTCCTTTGGAGAGGGACGTATAACATTCTATAGACCCCATCACAAAAACATAAGACTTAAGTCCAGCGGTAGTAACTTTGGACTCCATTTGGTCTGCAATTGTTTCGTTGGAGTGCTCTGTTTCCAAGCGTTTGGACACTATGGAGAAGACTGCACAGGACTTTCAGGCAAGGTTGTATGGACAGGAACAAGCCAGTAAAGACTCTGCTCAAACGCTAGAAGTGTTTTCTACACAAGTTGTTGATTTGAAGACACAGTGCTCTGCCCTTATTAGGGAAAGCACAGTAATTAATGCTAAGCTGGAGAAGTTGGAAAATTTCTCCAAAAAGTTAAATCTGTGAATTGTTAATTTCCCTGTTTCTTCTGCTGTTTCCCCGGTAGAGTTATTTAAGAAATATTTGAGGGAGGTTTTGGGGTTGCAGGAAAATGCCCTTCCTCCCACCTCTAAAGTATATTATTTACCTATGAAAAAGCGTTCTAGTTCTGTTAATGTGGTTGCCAATGCGGTGGGTGAACAAGGGGATAGTCTTGATGCTCTGAACCTCTCTCAGGTATTAGAAGCCTCTGATGAGGAAATAACTAGGAGAGCTACTCTTTTAGTAACGTTTGTTCTAGAGCCAGATAGGTCTTGGATCCTGAGATTGTTTTTTAGAAATTCTGATAAAATCTTTTTTGGTCAGAAAGTTTGGATTTTTCCGGATGTTTCTTTTGTGACTCAGGGAAAAAGGAAAGAGTTTCTCACTATGCGTCCTGAGGTGGTTTTGTTAGGTTTTTCCTTTATATTGAAATTTCCCTGTAAATGTCTTATAAAGTCGGCTTCGGCTAGATTTATCTTTTATGATTCTAAACAATTGCGTACGTTTTTGGATGGCAGAGCTACCCTTCGGGATGTTCCAGCTCCAGTGGAGCCCATTTAGATCGACTCATCTAGGGCACTTATGTTGAATTTACGCCACTCGGTCCTATTTACTTTTCTGTTATTAATGGTTATTTCCTGATTGGTAAATTTTAACATCTAGCCTTTTTCTTTGCTTCCTCCCCCCCCCCCCCCCCTTTTTTTGGGCTGGTAGTGTTAGGTAAATGCTCTGTATTATTATTGTAATTGGATTATTTTCTTTTGTTTTAATGATTTCTGTGCTCTTTACCTTTCTATTTCTTTCAAGTATGGAATATTGCTTGATGTATTGTTGAAAATTTAGAAATAAATAATAAAAAAAAAAAACATAAGACTTGCCATACTTGGTCAGAACAAAGATCTAGTATCCTGTTTCCAACAGTATTCAAGCCTGGTAATAAGTACCTGACAACAGGGCTGGTGCTACCATTAGGCAACTTAGGCAGTCGCCCAGAGCACCGGGCCTCCAGGGATGCTCATTGCTGCCACTGCCACTGCTGTCCCTCTCAGGATGTACAGCAGCAGCAATGGTCACAAACAGCCCTGCAGTGCTTACCATGAAACTCAGTGCCGAGGAGCTGTTTGCTTTTACCCCTTCGGACAGCATGATGCCAACTTCCTGTTTGCAAAGGAAGTCAGCATCAGGCATCAGGGGCTGGAAGCAAACAGCCCTGTGGCGACAAGGTTTCAAGGTAAGCACCATGGGGCTGTTTGTGGCCATTGCCGCTGCTGTACATCCCAGAGAGAGGTGGCAGCAGTGGCCTCCGGAGGAGGAGGGGAGGGGGCACAAGCGATGAGGTTTGCCTAGGGCACCTTATCTCCTTGCCCCGGCCCTGTCTGGCATGGTCCAAAAAGGTAGACAGATTCCATGCTGCTCGCCCCCAGGAATAAGAAGTGGCTTTGCCCAAGTCTACTCTAATAACAGTTTATGGAAGTTTCCTCCAGGAACTTGTCCAAACCCTTTTTAAACCCAGTTACACTAAGGGCCCAATTCAGGAAGGTGACTAGCGGTGGGATGTGCAGCCCTGCCTGTCATCCTGCCTGAATGCAAGCACATAGCCTCCCCACGCACACAGAGGCTCTGTGCAGGAAGATGGAGATGGCGGCAGCATGGAGGCGGAGTGTGAGGGGGCATGTGGGCAGAGTGTGGGGGGACAAGGGTAGGCCAGTCACCCGGACGTACAGGGCCAATTCAGGTCATGACCCTGTACATCCGGGAGCACAAGGGGGATGAAGGTGGAAAAAGCACTGGTCTCCTGTGTGTCCTGGCCTGGCAGGCCCCCCCCCCCCCAGTGCAATGAAGCCATGGTAGGAACTGCCCTGCTGCCTGATCCCAGCTCTGGCAGACCCACCAAGGGTTGGGCAGCAGAGAAACTGGTCGGAGGAGCATTGGACCATCAGCGCACCAGTGGGAGCGGGGGAGCCTGGCCATGCTGACTCAAGGACGTCCCCGTGGCTGTGACAGGGACACACTGGGCCATCCTGTTGCCCGATCCTGCATGCTGTGGGAGTGTCTAGCTCCTGCGGTGCAGAATAGGATGCAATGGAGCCCATCCTGTCTGGAGACATATGGACGGCCCGGATTTGCTCTTTGCAGGATCGGGCTCTAACTACTTCAACTACATCCTCCGCAATGAATTCCAGAGCTTAATTATGCTTTGAGTAAAAAAATAGATTTGTTTTAAATCGACTACTTGTAACTTCATGGTGTGTTCCCAAGTCAGTCTTTGTACATTTTGAAAGAGTAAATAATTGACTTGCATCAACCCATTCCACTCCACTCATGAATATGTAGACCTCCATTATATTTCCTCTCGGCCATCTTTAATCCACGCTGAAGACTCCCATCCTCTTTAGCCTTTCCTCAAACAAGAGTCATTCCGTCCTCTTTATTATTTTGGTCACCCTTCTCTGTAAATTTTCTAATTCTGCTATATCTTTTCTGAGATGTGGCGATCAGAATTGCAAACAATATTCAAGGAACGGTCGCGCACCATGGAGCTAGACAGAGGCATTATGATATTCTCTATTTTATTCTCCATTCCTTACCTAATTATTCCTAACGGACTGCTTGCTTCTGTGGCCACTGCTGCACACTGAGCAAAACCTTTCAGCACACTGCCCGCGATGATGCCTATATCCTTTTCCTGGGTGGTGATTCCTAGCATGTTCAAGCTATAATTTGGCTTATTCTTCCCTTGCACTTGTTTACGTTAAATTTTGTTTGCTATTAGGATGCCCGGTCTCCCAGTCTCCTGCAATTTAACAGCTTTGAATAATCTAGTGTCATTTGTAAATCTGATCACCTCACTAAGTATTCGCAATTCCAGACCATTTATATGTTAAAAAGCAGTGGACACAATACTCCACTATTCACCTTTCTTAATTAATAAAGGGCATTTAGTTCTATTCTCTGTTTTCTACCTTTTAACCAGTTCCCAATCCATAATAGGATATTGCCTTCTATCCATTATTTTTTTTTAAATTCCCCAGGAATCTCTCATGAGGAACTCTGTCAAAGGTTCTCTGAAAAACCAGAAACACTATATCAACTGGCTCACCTTTATCCGCATATTTATTCATCTTTCAAAAAATGTAGCAGATTGGTGAAACAAGATTTCCCTCGGCTAAATCCATGTTTTAACAACTAAGTCATCTTTTGTGGATTAACTGTACTTTATAATACCTTATGTGGAAGAAAAGATTTTGATTCTTTCTTTCTTCTACTAAAGGAAATACTGTGATTATTTTTCACACTCCTAGACATGAGAATGTTAGCAGAAAATCAAATTAATTTCACATAGGCAAATGACCGGAGAAATGGTAGATGAGATCTAAGGCCTCATTCATTAAGTCGTTCTCTTAATAGACACAGAATGGCTGACTATAGGATATCTTTAGTGCACAAAATTGCATTAGCTAAATATTGTTGTTTTTGGATCCTGACTCCCTTAGTCTCCTGTTTACACTGTTGTATGTTTTAATCCTTTCTCTTAAGAATTCCCTGGTCCCATGTGCTTCTGTTTGTCTTAGCAGATTGTTAGCTCTCAGGAGAAGGGACTGTCTTTTACATGTACTTGTACCGCCCTGCTTATGCCTAGTAGCGCTATATAAATGATAGGTAGTAGTAGTAGATTCAGATGAGAAATATTTGTTATAACTAGTTAATAGAAGAGGTGATAATTCCCCTGTAGAGAATATTGATGATATTTCATGTAAAATATTGTGTTCTCTTCTGGAAGCCATAACGCCGACCAAAATGATAGACAAGCTGGAGATGGTCCAGATAAAGGCTGCCAAAATGTTGAAGGGTTAACAGGAAAACTATGAGATGAGACTTAGGGGTCGGTTTATTAAACTGAGTTAGGCTTTTGCAGCTAATACACCAAAAAAGTGCAGATAGGACCACATTAGCTGCAAAAGCTATGCGTTATCTGTTGAGGGCGTGCACAGCAGTTCCCCAGCAGATAACATATCGAACGTGTAGAGAACATTATCGAGCAGCATTGTGGATGTAGATAACACCACCCATTAAGATGGCATTAGCTACACTCATGCTTTCTTCAAATCCGACAATTACTGTGCGCTGTTGAGGCCTGTGATAACAGCGTGTTGCAGACACGCCCACTCTCTGTCCTAAACCCGCCCACTCCTGCAAATAATGCGCTTTCTGAAAATAGGACAGAAAATCACTGCATTATCTGTAGTTGCCCTGTGTTACCTGCTAATGCATCCAGATAACATGCGCTATCTGCCGCATTAATAGCTAAACCGGTTTAGTAAACCGGCCCCTTAAAGACCTAAATATGTATAGCCTAGAGGAGAAAAGAGACAGAAATATGACAGAAGCATTCAGATATCTCCAAAGTATAGATTATTTATTTAATTATTTATTCAAAATGCTTCAAGGACACTTTCCTGGACCAGCCAATAAAGGAGCTTACAGTCACTGAGAGCAGGAGATCGCGGTATGAGGCCCCAGGAGGGTAGACATAGGAAGATCAACATCAGGAAATATTTCTTCATGGAAAGGATGGTGGAGGTCAGGGAGACAAAACTGGCAGTGGAATTCAAGAAAAGCCTGAGATTTGCACGGGGAAAGCCAGAGATGGCGTTGAGCCAGGCATGATGAGCTTTACATATGTTATGTTTATTCTGTAAGTATTAGAAAAAATTACCTAGCTCGATTAGGAATTACTCAGGTGTCAATGTAGTCACAGGCAGGTTGCTTAGTGCATCAGAGAAAACTGTAAATTGAACCTAGAAAGGAGGGACATAAAAGGTAAGTAATTAATGGAAATTACTAAATTAACATAGTAACATATATGGGGTCTGTTTACTAAACGGCGGTAGCGGACTCCGTGCGATATCGGAGCCGCGGCCCCATTTAAATCAATGGGGCCGCGGCTCCAATATCGCACGGAGTCCGCTATCGCCATTTAGTAAACAGACCCCATAGTATATGACGGCAGACAAAGGCCAGCATGGTCCATCTAGTGTGCCCAGAAAGTTAGCTAGAGTGCTTGTAACTGCCTCTCTGTGCAGGTCACCCTGAGAATAGTATTATCAAAAGCATAACAGCGAATGAACACTTCCCACTATTATTGTAAGCAGTACTAGAAGTGATATTAGCCCCTTCCCCCCCCCCCCTACAGCGGGACATGTGAAGCTGGACACTTTATGCTGCGACTGGTTTCCACTCTCCTAGAAAGCAACAGCAGCAGTACCCACGTATAAAGTATTGCCTGTTCTGCTATCTTCTTCCATTCTTTTGACTGATATTGTCCTTCTGTGTAGTTGAAGACAGTGGCGATGGTAATGATGCTGGGATTGGAAGTGGGGGGGGGGGTTAAAAATAAGCAATCAGATACAAACCTACAGGCTGATGCAGAAAGACGAGCACACCCTTTGCATGCAAATAATGCAACAAATATGCACAAGTACCGCTACACAAAATACAGAGAAGAGATTGACGCGCACGTAAACATCCCAAAAGAATTATGTGCAGACAGCAACGCCAAGCATATTTAAATGATACACAAATGAGCTGTGCGTATTTAAATAAAATGCTAAGATGACTTCCGGTGGCATGGTGAGCTGAGTAGACGTGTTCGTCTCGGCTCTGGAGCCCGCGCCCTCCCCCTTGCCGAAAATTTGAGTTAATCTACTTATCTTTGTGCTACTGTGGGGGCATCGCTTTACGGAGCCTTGGAAGATCTCTCAGCTTCCCTCTTTGCCTGACCTCTGGTGCATGGCCACGAAAATCCCCCGCAGAACTTGGGCACGAGGTGGGGAAGACAAGATGGCCGAAGGTGGACAGGAGCCCCTGAGACAGCTTGAAGCCCCAGCGCTGGTAGCAGAAGTGTCGCGGGCGGTGGTGGGCGCCCTGGAGGAAAGATTGGGGGGCCTGTCCACACAGATGCAGGAGGTAGTACAAGCTGTCGCTGAATTCAACAAACGGGTCGAGCATGCCGAAACCCGCATCAGCTCCCTGGAAGATCGGCATGTACAAGATCTTGCCAGGATCTGCAACTTGGAGGCGACGTTGACACAGCACCAGGAAAAATTGGAGGATCTCGAAAACCGAAGTCGCCGCAACAACCTGCGGTTTATTGGTGTGGAGGAATCCGTAGCGGACCGGGACCTACGACACCACCTGGAACGTTGGATTACAACTACTCTATCTCTGCCGGAGGACATCGGACCGATAACACTGGAGCGCGCCCACAGGCTGGGGCCCCCACGGGCGGGTGATCGTCGGCCTCGGGCGGTGATAGCCCGGTTCCTAAACTCCACACAAAAGGATGAGGTGTTGAGGGCCTCCAGACAGCTGCGGCGAACGGGCACCTCCTCGGACCCGATACTGCTTTTCCAGGACTATTCAGTTGGGGTATCGTTGAAGCGCAAAGCCTACAAAGACCTGTGTACTAAACTTATTGACCGGGGAGTCCGTTTCACACTAGCGTACCCGGCGGTCCTGCGCGTTTACGGTGAGAAGGGGAGTCGGGTGTTTCACTCCCCTGAAGAAGCCCGGGACTACTGCAATGGCTTGGGCTAAGGCCCGGTGAGTGACCAACGTGCAACATTTTGGAGGCTTGCGGACTCCCATCTCCAGATTTAGCTGGGACTGGGGGCCTTTCAGCTCCCCTGATATTGGGGCAACATTGATTACGTTACTGTTACTGCACTAACGCCCACCATCACTGCCTAACACCCGCGGAGAATGGGAGACAGTAGAGTTGTTACATTGTAATGGCAGGGCTCATTCTGTTAATTTGTTTCAGGCCTGCTATTCCAACACGTGTTTATGGCTGGCTACTTTTTGAAACTCTCAATTGTTTCACTGTTACAAGTTGCAATTTTGTTGGTGCTTGTTAAGAGCTGTATCTGACGGTTTTGCGGGGATTAAAGCTTAAGGGGAGGTGGGTATAATAGGGTGTACGATTGAAGGGGATTGACTGCTTGGTTGACTGATGGATGCTGTGGGGGGGGGGGTGATATTTGTTCCGAGAGCTTGGGGAGTGGGTGATGGAAGGAGGAGGGGGGCGGGAGAGAGAGGTAGCTAGGTCACGGTACATTTGACAATGTATGTACCTGGCCTTGGTTCACTGAAGCGTGGTTTGCGGTGCTACCGTGGGAGCGGGAGAAGGGGATCCGTCAATGCTCTGTGGCTCTGTGCTTTGATTATGTTAGCAAAATTGGCGGTGGAGGCAAATTGCTGTTTCTCACAGGCGGGGTCTTGGAGTTTTGGCGCCGAGTGAGACACGGTAAACTCCCCGGGTCTTAGCTCATCCCATCTCAGCGCTGATTAATAGTAGCAACAGCTGTTGATTGGCGGCAATGAGGCTGGGATGGGGTGGGGGGGGGGCCGGTTCAGCCATAGGTACGGACTTCTTTCTCCACTATACTCTGTAGGTCTTGGCAGGCTGCTGTATTGGGGGGGAGAGACTGGTTTAATGTCGAGAGCGCCTGCTGCTGACGGATGAATGATGGCCACAACTCACCCCTGGGTTGAGACAGCCTTGGGGTGGTGGGGGGCTGGAGCCGACGGTGCCTGAAATTGGGAAGGGGGAGGGCCGGGGGCCTACGTGCCATAGAAGTCTAGGTGGGGCCAGCTCAAGCTGGTGAGGGGCTGGAGGAAGTGGTGGACTGCAGGGGGGAGGGAGTGGGAGAGGGGGCGGGAGGGGGGTTCTGGGTAAGTGGGGGGAAGGGGAGGGGGGATGGGTTGGGGGGGCAAAGTGCCGAGCTTGTCAGCATGTATGGGATGATGGGGGGAATAGGATTCACTGAGTGGGGGGGGAGGGGGAGGGGAGAAGTAAAGTGTCTTTGTTGGAGAGTGAATAATGCCCGGAACTTTCATACCGGGTGGTCTAGAATTAGGGGAGGGGGGGCTCTTGGCTGGGGGGGCCCCTTCACTGTGACTCATCTGGCGAAGAGATTGTGGCTGTTTACTTTCCTAACTTGTTATGGCTAACACCACCCGAATAATCTCCTGGAATGTTTGTGGGTTGGGCTCCCCGGTGAAGCGCTCTAAAGTCCTGCAACACCTGAGGCGTCACCACGCAGAGGTTGTCCTACTGCAGGAGACACATCAATCGGGGTGGAGCACCAGAAATTGGGCACTGGGTTCAAAGCTCATGTCTATGGGGCCCCGGCCGTGGGGAAGAAGCGAGGGGTGGCTGTGCTGGTGACAAAGTCCACCGCCTGGGAGGCTGAAAGAGTTGCTACCGACCCACAAGGTCGATATGTTGGTGTGTGGGGGAGACTAGCCGGACGAAAAGTGTTCCTTTGTTCGGTGTATGGCCCTAATGAATATGAGGCTGATTTTTTTCAGGGCCTCTCCAAATTGATGGCTGAGGCCAGGGGGTACGAGATAATCCTGGGTGGCGATTTTAACATTGCTCTGGACACTGGTCTAGACAGATCTAGCCCCTCGGAGAATAGGAATTCACGAGCGCGCCGTCGTCTGCGGGGCATCTGTGAAGCGTATGATCTTCTGGATATTTGGCGGGTGATGCACCCTGGCGATAGAGACTATACCCACTTATCTAGGGCGCACGGCACTTGGTCACGTATAGACTTTTTCCTAGTTGCGGAGTCCCTTTTCAATTGGGTTTCCCAGGCCAGTATCGGCCCTCTCGTTATTTCAGATCATGCCATGGTTGTCTTGGACTTACGGGGAGGTCGCCCTCCCCTGGGCAGGGTGTGGCGTTACCCCCTCGAGCTCTGCGGTGACGCAAGATTTGATTCCTTTTTGAAGGAGCGCTGGAAGGAATACGAACTCTTCAATGCCTCATCGGATATATCTCCTGCACTATTCTGGGAGGCGGCTAAGACAGTGCTGCGGGTGATATCATTAGCTATCAAAGCCACCGGCGCCGGCAATTAAACCAGCAGATATTGGGGTTGGAAAGGGAGCTGGGCCGACTTCGTCGGCTGGCGGCTGGCTCCCCTAGCAGTGTACACACGCACAGGCTCCGGGAGGTGCGGATGGAACTGGAGGCACTGCTTCATCAGCGAGCACATAAATCGCAGCTGTATTACCGTTATAAGCTTCACCGGTTTGGAAACCGGGCGGGCAAGATGATGTCGTCCCTGTTGAGACCCCCCGGTGGCTCCCGACAGATTGGGGCTATCCGGCGGCCCGATGGCACCGTTACTCGGGATTCGGCCCAGATTGAGCAGGTGTTTACAGAATTTTTTCAACAGCTATATGTTGATGAGGAAATAGGGGTCTCGGTGGGGCGTTCCTTCCTTGAGGGCTGTGGGCTCCCTACATTGACAGAGGAACAACGGACAGTTTTGAATATGCCCCTGTCAGGTCAGGAGGTTCAAGCAGCAATCCGACATCTCAAGAATGGGCGTGCCCCTGGCATTGATGGATTTCGGGGTGAATTCTACAAAACCCTGAGGGAGGTGATTGTTGTTCCCCTCATTGGGTATTTTGATGACCTAGTGAACCGCGGGAAGTTTCCTTTTGAACCTAATAAGGCTCTGATTACTATTCTGCCCAAACCAGGGCGGGACCCCCTTTTGCCGGGATCCTACCGCCCTATTTCCTTACTCAACGTTGATATTAAACTGTTGGCTAAAATTATGGCGGATAGGTTAGCACTCCTTTTACCATCCTTGGTCCACCAGGACCAGGCGGGGTTTGTTCGGGGGCGTAGAGTGGCCTACAACCTACAACGGATCTTCTTATCTATTTGCGCCGGGCGACTGACCAGGGAGGCCTCGCTGATCATCAGTTTCGATGCCGAAAAGGCGTTCGACCGAGTCAGCTGGAGTTTCTTGCACCAGACGTTAGAAAAGATGGGCTTCGCAGGTTTCTTTGTGGACGTGATTAAATTGTTGTATGCAGACCCTAGAGGGGCTATTTTGGTTAATGGAGTTGTGTCTTCTACCTTTGCTATTCAGAAGGGGACTCGTCAGGGCTGCCCTTTGTCGCCTTTGCTTTTTGTCCTCTCGCTAGAGCCCCTGCTTTTGAGCATTAGAGCCGCTTCTCAATTTAGAGGCATTAGGCTTGGAGACGGCGAATTTCGGGTTGCTGCCTTCGCAGACGACTTGCTTGTACATTTGGGGGACCCTCAGATAGGTTTGCCTCACCTGCTGGACCTTATTCGGGACTATGGTGCGCCCTCAGGTCTACGGCTTAACTTAGATAAATCCGAGGCGCTCTACCTGACTCCAGAGGGACACCCGGGCTGGCAAGGACCATTTCCGCTGCGATGGGCGACTGGGCATTTTAAGTATCTGGGTGTCTACTTACCGGCGCGCCTCGAGGACCTCTATAAGCTAAACATTGGCAAGATTCTAGGTGAGATCGCAACCTGTGTAGACCGCTGGCGGGATTTACCTTTGTCACTGGGGGGCCGGGTGGCTTTATGTAAAATGACTCTCCTCCCCAAAATTCTTTATCCTCTTCAGATTCTCCCGTTGGCTCTTCGGAGGACGGACCTCCGGCAATTGGATCGCCATTTTAACTGCTTTCTGTGGCGAGGGCGCAGACCTAGGGTTCGACTAGCGATACTACAACAACCTAGGTCCCTTGGGGGATGGGCTTTCCGGACATTCGGAGGTACAATATGGCTTGCCTACTGAGATATGTCCGGGACTGGCTGTGGGACCTCTCTGATTGGACCCCGACAAGACAGTTTGCGGTCATGTTGACACCTTTTCATCCCAGATACCTATTACATGCTAGTACGCTCCGGGGAATCCCGCCGATCCTTTGTGATCTTTTCCTAAATCCCTTCCGGAGGGCATGGCGGTTCTTTTGTGCGGGGCGTCAGATTTCCGCCTCTTATACGCCCTACCTACCTCTACGGGGAAATGCGGATTTCATAGCCGGCCTTGGGCAGACCCGGTTTCAGTTTTGGGAGAGTCTTGGATTGGTGAATTTGGAGCATCTGTTGACAGCGGGGGGTACACTTGTAGCGTTTGATGAGCTGTGCCGGCAATACTCACTGGGGCCGTGGGATGTTTTCCACTACACGCAGCTCCGGAGCTATCTCCGCACGATCCCGGATGGGACGTTATGTGGTTCGGTATGCTCTGATCTTGAGCTGTCTCTTCTGGGGGGTGGTCTTCAGACTCGGGTATCAGTGCTTTACAAGATGTTGTGGGATGGGACGGCACCTAGTGCTATTGAAGCATTGGCGGCGGTCTGGACGGCGGATCTAGGTGAGCAGATTGCAGAAGACTCCTTTTTGGAGGGGTTGGTGGCCATTCCCACTGTGAGTATCCAGGTCCTCCATCGCGACACCCAATACCGCCTCATGCGTCGCCTCTATTTTGCCCCAGTTCGGGCGTGGAAAGCCGGAATTGCGGCGAGCCACTCTTGCCCCCGATGTGGGGCTGATAGGGCTACGCTGGGCCACATGTTTTGGCACTGTCCCCAGATCCAGCTGTTTTGGAATCGGGTGCAATTGCATCTTCGCCGCTGCCTCCCGCTTTTGGAACCTCTCACTGCACGTCATTTGGTCCTAGATCTCTGGGAGGATGATAGGGGGTCTACACTAGGGGGCTGGGCACTGCGTTGGTTGCGCCTGATGCTGATGTCTGCTCGCATGACAGTGTTGCAGCGGTGGTTGGATGCAAGGGGTCCGGTTTACGGGCTTTGGCGAGTTAGAGTCCATCAGCTCCTCCTCATGGAACAGCGCGGGGCGGCAGGCGATGAGCGTCGTTGGGCCAGATTCCTGGGGGGTGGGGACCCCATTTACAACTTCTACCTGCTGGGACGCGTCATAGACTTTTGCGGAGTTCCTGAGTTTGTAGACTTTATTGGAGACAATTCTGGTCGATTACCTCAACTGCCTGCACGGGGGGCCGGAGGGAGGGACTCCCAGGATTGGAAGCGCTACAACCGGGGGTTTGCTCCCCTCTTTCTTTCCTCCTTTCCTTTCTTCTCCCCTACCTCTATTTGTTTTTCTCCCTTCTTTTTCTTTTTTTTTTTTTTCTTTGCTTCTCTCCTGTTTTCCTCTCCCATCCCAGATGCGGACCGTGTAGGACTTGGGGGGGGGGGTTGGGGTCAGGGGGGGGTGGTCGGGGGGGGTGGGGGGGGTCTGGCTAAATTTGCTAGGTAGGGCGACAGATCTGGGAGAAGAGTACACCCTGGGTCTGTCTGTGACTGCATAGGTGCTTAGGTGATTAAGGGTTGGGTGGATGAGGGTTGGCTAACTGAACGTAATTACAGGATAGGTACTTTCTGTCTTCTTTGTGACAGGGGCACCCTTATGGCGCATGTACTATGTACTCATCGTTGGCTTGTGATGTTAACACTTTGTAACATCTGAAAAGGCTGGTAAATGGGTTCCCAGTGAAATTGTTCCTTAAATGCCTGCGCTGTTTGTTTTGCAGGGCTCCCATCGACCTGCTTTGATTATTGTATTGCCCCCTTTTTTTGTCTCCTTTATCTTCTTCTCTCCTTTTGTAGTGTAATGTATTTCCTTTTATTGTACTGTACTTCCTGTACTTAATAAAATAGATTTAAAATAAATAAAATGCTAATACGGTCTGCACCCAATACAGAGAAATACATAGAGGATTACATAACCAGGCGTAAAATTCAGAAGCGCCATTATATCTATGCCTGGTCTGAGGTGACTTAAAAATCTTGTGTGTAGGGAAACACTGATTCAGCGTGTGTACCAGTGAACAGTTTCCTTCAGCATGAAAATCTTCTGTGTGTATCTTCCAGCTTATAAGCGAAAGTTTGACGTTCCAGAAGAAATAGCCTTTGGTTCTTATCCTTGTGTGTTCTTTCGACTCAATTATATCATTTTCCATTTCCTGTTATGTCTCTTTGTTTTGATTTAATGGAAAAAATGTTTTTTGGGTGAAAGAAGTGCTGATTATTAAAGGGGGGCGCTATCAGGCTGTTACTGGTTTTGCTAATAATGAAAGAACCTGCACGTGCTATGTGCTCATAATGTTAGCATCTGACATTTACACGCAGGTGCACACACCAGCTCGTAGTGCATCTATTGTTCATGTATGCATCGACTCCACTCCTTCTAACGTTACACTGAAGTTCTGCGCAGAGCTCAGTTGCATACACACCCCTTGCTGCATATCAGCACTGAAGTTTCACACTATCGGTGTGCTACAAAAATGCGTACACAGTTAATAGCGTGTGCAACTTCAGCATCAGCTTTCTTCATCGGCCCATTAGATTGTAAGCTCTCCGGGTCAGGGAAATACCTACAGGACCTGATTGCAACTCGCCCTGAACTGTTACTGGAAAGGTGTGAGTTAAATCCAAATAATAAAATCCATTTATCTATAACACGGTTACAAAGGGAAATTAATTTGGTGCAGACTGCCCATTTGCTTTGTAACATTATATTTAATGAAAACCTTTGAAACAGACACAAGAAAATCCACTTGAGTAAAAAAGGCATCGTTTCCAATAATATAATAATACGTATCATTTTATAACACTACTGGACATACAGAGCGCGGCACAGTGGTGATAAGTACTCAGGTGAAATCGTCCCTTTCCCAAAGAGTTTACAATCCAAGAATCATGCAAAACCGTAAAACGAACATTGAGAAAACAACAGTAAAGATCCGATGTCCTTCCAGCTGAGAGCAAGGAAAGGTGGTAAGTCTCAATAGTTGGGGAAAAATATACTCTAAATAAAAGGAGACAGAAAGGACGCAACAGCAACTGCAACAGCCATTTATATTAAGCAAGTATGCACTGCAGTATCTAATCTGATCATAACTAACCGGATGACATAGGTGTAGTTAACAGGAGAAGCAGAAGGCAATATTAGATGCTTTATCCATTGGGAAAGATGTAAGGTGATTAACACTATAGATAATGCTAACAAGCTCCTTTGAAACCAAATTACACATCTGCACAGATACTTAAAAAGAAACGGACACCAATGTGTTCCACTTTTATCCTTAATTGCAAAAATAATTTTCTTTTCTTTTGAGTGGCTTTTGCGATATCCAGGAATCAGCTGATGCAAGACTAACAACTTTTGGAACAAAAAAGCCTTAAGAATCCAATCATGGTCTGGCTCATAGAAACATGTATATGTCAGATAAAGACTGTAGGGGCCCCATTTTATTCCTGGAGCATTGCCCCTATACAGCTCACTCTACACTGCCCTCCCCCACTTTGAGACCCTCCCTCTTTACAACTCTTCACACTTTACACCTTTAGATTTCACCACCTTCCTCCTATGCAGTTGCCTTCCTGCCACCACACCAATCTAAGACCTCCCATCCACCTTCCCCTAGAACACTTTGCCTCACCTTTAATTCAAACCTCACTACTCCACTATAAAAATGTGCAATCCAGATAGAGTAGGCAGCTAGCTTGCTCTTTGACTTTTCCAATGTAACGGGCACATTAAGGTGCATGTTTACTAAAGTGCACTAAGGGAGAGGCAAAAATTAGCAGACAAAGGGAAACAGGCCCATGCTGTGGGAGGCATTGCCCCCCCCCCCCCAGCAAGTTCCCTGGCAGTTAGAGCACTGAGACGTACCCCAGCACACAAATCTGGCAATTGCAATTAATATAGTTGCCTTACTGCCACCTTTTGTCACAGTTAGGACTCTCCCAGATTTTATAAGTGTAACCCAGCCTATCCCTTAAGTTCCGTAGGGATAGGATGGTGCATTCACACCTTGGCAGCACCAATATACTCCATCTTATGCGGAATGGGGTCGCAAGAAATCTGGGAGGTGTGTTATGTGTCCCTTTTGCTCTTGAACTTTCAGAGTTTCAACACCCTATTTGGGTTTCACACATGAAATCCGGGTGAGTTCTAATTGTGACACATCCCATGAAATATACGAGAGGGTACCCAAAAAAAACAGGAATAACATTGCCGTGGGTAGAGCTTGTGTAGTACGCACTTCTGCCGCTAGGCGTGTATAGTGCAACTCATTGTCAGTTCAGCGCCGCCTGTGTTGTCGACCTGGCTTGTTCTGTTCATCTGCAGTGATTGTTTTTGCTAGCGCTGTTTTGTTCTTGTTTCTTTTTTTATGATGACAAGTTTAAGTGAACAACGTGCAGCTGTGAAATTTTGTTTTCTACTCGGTAAAAATGCTGCTGAAACTGTTTTAATGTTGAAAACAGCTTATCAAGATGACACTATGGGAAAAAGTCAAGTGTACCAGTGGTGTGCTCGGTTTAAAAATGGCGACATGTCGATTGATGACAAACCTCGTTCTGGGCGTCCATCAACTGCCCGAATCGACGAAAATATTGAAAATATTAGAGAGCTTGTGCTCACAGACCGTCGACAGACAATTGATCAACTGTCAGAGATTAGTGGGTTATTTTGGAGCTCGGTTCAGCGAATTTTAACGGAAGATTTGGGAATGAAAAGGGTTGCTGCCAAGTTTGTTCCTCGGGTTCTGACTGACAATCAAAAGGAACATCGAGTTGAAACATGTCGTGTTTTGAAACAACAGCTTGAAACTGATCCAGATTTTCTGTCAAAGGTCATTACAGGTGATGAGTCATGGTGCTATGGTTACGACCCAGAAACAAAGCAACAGTCAAGCCAATAGAAGACGTCATCACCCCGTCCAAAAAAATGTCATCAAGTCAAATCAAACATCAAAACAATGCTGATTTGCTTTTTTGATGCCAAGGGGGTAGTTCATTCAGAGTTTGTTCCCCCAGGTCAGACCGTCAATCAAACCTTTTATTTGGAAGTTTTAAGAAGATTGCGCAACAGTGTTCGTCAAAAAAGACCCGATTTGTGGCAGACAGGAGACTGGTTCTTCCACCACAACAATGCACCTGCACACACAGCCATCTCTGTTAGACAGTTTTTGGCTAAAAATGGCATGGTTCCGCTGCCCCACGCACCTTACTCGCCTGACCTGGCTCCGTGCGACTTTTTCTTATTTCCACGCATGAAAAGGGGCATGAAAGGACACCGATTTGACAACATTGAAGAAGTCAAGAAAAAAAAGAGGGAGGAGCTGTCAGCCGTTTCTAAAGATGACTACAAAAAATGTTTCGAACAGTGGAAGCACCGGTGGGACAAATGTATCAGTTGTAATGGAGAGTATTTTGAAGGGGATAAGGTTGTTTTGTAAAGAATTTGAAATAAATAACTTTTAAAAAATAATTCCTGTTTTTTTGGGTACCCCCTCGTATGTGATAATTTGTTCCTGCAATTTGATGTATATTAGGAATACTACAAGATCCATTAAAGCAAAATTAATTGAGCATTGCTCGGCCCTGCAAAGAAAAGTTCATTTGGTCGCACATTGGATTGAGAAAGGTCATATTGTGGACCAGGTGTGCTTTTTGTAATTCGGCAAGATTTTTCACATGGCTCATTGTGTAGACGGGAACAGGAATACATCTTTCATTGGCAAACAATCTCTCCTCATGGTCTTAATTAGGAAATTTATTTAGACAGATTTGTATGCCACCTTATCCTTCAATCAAGGTGGTCACGTCACATCACAATTGGAGGGTTACATTGAGTGACAATGGTTTCATTGACTTCCGTGATGTAGGTTTTGATCCATCTGAATAGCAGGGAAGTTTCAGCAGGGCGTATGCACGATGTGAAGAGGAAAGGGAACTTCATACTGCAGCACGGTGGGCATTTTTTGATCTTTTGAATTTAAGAATTGTAAATTTTTTTTGTGTGTATGCAAGGTTGTTTTTAATCTTACAATATACTCATAAGACAGGAAATAACATAAATGAGTCACTCTCCCCACAATTTTGGAGTAAGATCAGAAAACAAATATCTATATCAAGCCTACATCAAAAATCTATATCAAGCCACATCAGGGAGCACTGGGAAACCTTTACAAGTCACAGGATAACATAATATTATATACCCAAATTACTAGCTATCACAGAGAAAAAAAAAAGGAAAAAGAAATTAGAGAAACAAAATATAAAGTTTTTTGACCTTGACCACAAAAGGGCAGGGCTGTCTTCTGAAAAGCAAACACAAAATATTATTACGACCTAAATCAGAATAAAAGGAAACAATAAGTGTGGCAAGAGAGGGAATATTATCAACTGAACTCTCCAAAAAAGTGGACAAATCCAGACTGTCCACAGTAGAATGTTGGTCCAAGCCTGGCCCCACCTGATCCAATATTTTCTTCCCTTTAGGAAGATAGTAGATATTTGAAATTTTGACAGCCTCCATGTCAGAAAAACACAAATTCTCCTTCAGAAACTTCTGAAAGAGGAGTTAAATAATAGATATGTGAGAAGTTCAAAAGTTTAAAATTTCTAGAGCAATACCCATTTTCCAATGACTCCAAATGCCGATGAACTATCAGACTATCTTTCATAAAGGAGGTACAAAAAGAATGCACAGCCGATAGCCAAGAGTCAGATTTGGATAAACCATCCTCCATAGCAGAGTGTCCTGCTCTGAATGTCTTGCCACTGATCCGAGAAGTCCTTCAAAAAAGAGCCCAAGAACGCCTCTAGGTGAGTTACAGCATGAAATACATCTCTTAAGGCAGGGGTCACCAACCTGCGGCCCGTGGGCCGCAGAGGTCCCTTCGTGCGGCCCGCAAGGCTCTATCCCGGTTAACATTACATGCGGCCCGCCAAGGATTCCCGCCATTGTATCCACGCGCTCGCAGCTCACCGACGACCACCTGCAAGCGTCCCTTCTCCTGTCAGTGTCATCTGTGAAGCCGGACTTTAAGCGTTTGTCTGCTAGCATGAATCATCAGCCATCTCATTAAATTCAATAAAGGTGATCAGCCATTGTTTTCATCATTTTGCGTTTGTTGTTTTTTTTCGCGGGGGCGGGAAGAAGGGGGGTGCGGCCCGCGAGGCTCCCGGTAGTCGGCTGTGCGGCCCGCGGCCCTCTGGAGGTTGGTGACCCCAGTCTTAAGGTAATATCAGCAGAAGAAGGAGGTTTAACATAGCAGAGGAAAACAAACCTCTTTAGACAAAGGTAAATGAGTTGTACTTATGCCTGGCTCCTTATGTGCCGAAGGGACCTCACACCCAGGAGACAAAGCAACTATTGCTGGCTGTGTACTCCCCTGATCCTGGGAGATGTCACCAGCCTTACCTGGTGTCAAACTGGAATGGCAGGATGGGGTATGAACACCCGATCCAATGGAGGAGTCCAAAGTAAACCCAGAGTTTAACACAAGTGTACAGGACATGGGCAGTATGACGGTCCATAGGGCCAACCACAGTTACCACTTTCTTCTCTGGCAAAGACAAAAGCCTTTTCTTCCTTTTCCCCATGAAGGTGATATCACCAGGCTCAGACTGCTCCGAAGTGCTCTTTCAGACATGCTCCTGCGGGCACGCACCCGTGGACAACTCCCATGGTGGGGGCCAGTTTTTCAAGGCCTGGGGATGAACACCAGCAGCTTCCTGGCAGCGAGGGAGACTCAAACTCCTTATGGAAGTTCTTCAGTATCTTTTTCATTCCTTCCAGATCAATTAATTCCCTGAAGAAGCTGACATTCTATTGGTGAAACCAACGGCAAGAGTTGGACATCACTTTGGAGTTAATAGTGTGGAGCCAGTTTGGAGAAAATTGGAGATTGTTTATAAATGCCGGTCTTTGTGATAATTTTGCTATATGACTTCATATCATTGTGAATTTTTTGGTAATTCTTGGAGACACCTTGTGAATTGAGGTAGTTGAACCCCATTATATGTGTTTCGTGGACTGTTTTTTCGTGGATTACTTTTTTATGGACTCCAAGTGACTTGGCTTTGAAAGAGATAGAGGTTTGGGATATCTTATTTGAGTAACATTGGTAACAAGTGAAAATGTATTGTGATCATGGATATTGAGTCTGCACTACCGCTTTCTGTGATAAGCTGAATACCATCGGATGATTGACTCAATCTGTTATAAGTTGCACCACAGACAAGTATGATCTTCATGTTTTACATTCATTGGTGATATGAGCAATGATGACAGCAAGTGGGTATGTTCAGTATTGTCAATAAGCTCCCCACATATTGTGTCTGAGCTCTTCCATCAATCCTACTACTACTACTACTGAGCATTTGTATAGCGCTACCAGTCATAAAGACATGTAAGAGACAATCCCTGCTCATCAGAGCTTACAATCTAGTCAAGACAAAACACAGAAGGTGTAAGCAGGGGTAAAACAAGGGGGAAGAAAAGGAGATCAGGTGAGTCAAGATCCAAAAGCAGCAGCGAAGAGCTGAGCCTTCAACCTGGATTTTGAAGAGGGTTAGAGAAGGTGCCTGGCTTACAGACACAGGTAGTTTGTTCCAGGCGTAAGGTGCAGCAAGGTGAAAGGAGCGAAGTCTGGAGTTAGCAATAGAAGAGAAGGGTACAGATAGAAGCAGTTGGCTAGAAGAGCGGAGTTCCCGAGGGGGATTGTAAGGAGAGATAAGAGAAGAAAGGTACTGGGGAGCCGCAGAGTGAATGAGTTTATAGGTCAGCAGGAGAAGTTTGAACTGGATGCGGAAATGGATAGGGAGCCAGTGAAGTGACTTGAGAAGAGGAGTAATATGGGCTATTGAGAATGTGGAGGAGATGTAAATGAACTTTTTTATATTAAATGAGGTTTGAGTACTGAAGAGAAATGGAAAACATTCAAAATTGGTGGTGTTTTTTGCATTATTAGAAAATATTTTAAAATTTAATTTTGAACTGTTTTTGAGGGGTTTTATGATCACATTTTTTTTTGCTTAGTGTGTATTTTTTGTGATCTTTTTGTTTTCTCTGTTTTTTTTGTTTGCATTGACAGTTAGTACTTGTTAATGACACCCCCTCCCCCCATTAACCATAATGTGCACTCAACGCCCACTCTCTGGTCTTAACCCATTTAGTCTCCGCTATATCACACTAAGCAGTTAGCATGGGACTTTTAGCATGCTGGCTGCTTTAGTGCACAGTAGCAGTTACCACAGTCCACTTTGTTTGCGGTAAACCCCACGATAATCATTAGTGCACTTCAGTAAACATGCACCTAAGGCTCTCAAATGATATTCATAATTGTTTTGTAATTTCTCCACTCCCCTATGTCTTCTCTTCAAAAAGAGGGATCTAATGCACTTTAGAAGGGAGGAGAAGGCTTCTGCTGGAAATGTAAGCTTCTCTCCATGCCATCTCTTTAAAATATGTTCATTGCTTTCACAGTTGGAACTTCAGGAAAATTTCTGCATCCTGACTCTAGTCCTGAAAATGTTCAATTGTATTATGTAGACTCACATTAACTTTAATAACAGCAAAGTTACTTCCCTGAGGGTTATCCACCTTCTCCTCCAGCTTACTCAGATGGGTCCCGTGTGCTTATTCCAGCCATTGCTGAGACTGATATATCACGTGTTGGATTCTGAAGTTTTTAGGAGTAAAGCCTTAAACTGACCAAGAATGATGTTTCCATTCACACGATGGCCTTCCAAAGTTTCTCAAATTAAAAGTTATCAGTTTGAAGAGCACAAAGTTAGTGAATATTGAGTTAGATCTTCCTCCTTTGACCTCAACAGAGTTGCTGATGTTTCTTGCTGCTCCTCCTGTCTCAGATGCCCCAATGTTCACCAACTGTCCACTGGCTTTCTGGATCTCAGTCTTCAGCAGCTGGTGCCGCCATCTTGCTTGTCATTTGGGGTGCACATTGCCTTTGAGCCAGCATCTCCCTATGAGGCTATTCCAGCCTCCACCTCTAAGACTACGGCACAGTTGGCTGTACTAACTGATAATCTCACAGGAGGCTTCAGATCTCCCAAACCCCATTTTTATGGGCTCTTAGTTAAGCATCTGATTTCAGATTTTAATCACTACTTTTGCAAATCCCACAAAACTCCATTTCATCCAGCTTGATTACGAAATATTGAACATGCATTTTGTTTTCTGACTTTTGCAGTTAGTTTGTATACTTAGGGGCCCTTTTACTAAAATATGTTAGGCTTTTGCACTTAACACGCATTAGTGCAAAATCTAATATACATTAAGTTCAAAGCATCTGTGATAACTGTCATGGGCGTGACCAGCATGTTCCTGACATTTAGCGTGTGGATTCATAGCCTAACACAACTATTGTGGGTGCACCTAATGCCACCCATTGAGGTGGCATTAGGTGAACCCATGCTAATTGCAACATTGACAGCATGCAATATGTACCTTGTGCTAACTGCAATGTGCTCACCTCACCCACTCTATGCCCCTAACCCATCCATTTGGGCAGCATGAAAATTGACATCCATTAACTGTCATGCCTGCATGCAGCACCGTACCTAGCCCTGTGCGAGCGGTGCGGCCACACACGGCGCAAAGAAATAGGAGCACATTTGCCGGCCTTTGTCCCCTCCTCCCCCCAAACTGCTGCACTTGCTCCGCTGCTGCTTTTCATGTTTCCTTGGCATTGGCGACAGCAGCGGAGAGGACAGCAAATAAAAAAAAAAAAAAAAGCTAGTCTTTCCGATTTCCTGCTAGCATCAGGTCTGATCCTTCTCGCCTCTGACGTATGCCCACATCAGAGAAGAGAGGGACCAAACAAACAATAAACATACAGCAAGGTCTGTTAACTATAGAAACACAGAACTGGAGGAAAAAAGACCTCAGTGAATCAAAACTGATGCAACGGCTCAATGAAGACAGATAGAGAACTTTTGCAGGCCAGAAACAGCTCAAAATCAGCTAACAAAACTCAGCAACAAAAAACCTCCAGAGTATATGTTCAATGAAAAATAACTTAGCCAGTCTGGACTTGAATAGCTATAATATACTTAAATAACTATAATATACTGAGTTTTCATGGGTTTAAATAGTACCAATATAATTTTTGCAAATGTTGATCAAATATTTAGCTTAGGCACATTTCAGAAAATAGCATCACTACTCCTACGCCGGGCGTTTCGCCAAAGCTGTGTCAGGGAGTTGGACTGCAAACAGTGCCTATGAAGCCTCTGCAATATAAAACATCAAAAAATGTCAAAGCTTGCCAGCCTAAAACAAAAATCATTCCATATGTTTAAATTAACAAAAGATATAACAGACTAATGTCAGACCCAACCTTGTAAAGATGTTAATAAATAAGTAACAACTAAGCTGAACTAGGACCTGATCAGAGAAAGCTATTCCAAAAATAAGGACTCATTGGCTAGTAATCCCCATCCTGACCTTAGATGTCCATAACATAAAAAATCCAAAATTACTTATCAAAAAAGTGCCACAGTTAGTATACTGCTCAGCCCGAAATACTTTTCAAATGGTCTCACAGATGTTGAGAATGTGCTATTTAAAGCTCAGCTATCACACATAGACCACGGAATCCCCTCCATGTGTACTAAAATAAACCAATGAAAGGGGAATTGTCCACTTGTTTAAATATCCTTACTGCAATTGTAACAAAAAAAACCCCTAAAAATGGCAAGAGAGACTGAAAGTTCAAAAAGAAAAACCACCCACAACCACTCATACAGCAAAACAAACTACTTCTAGTCACCAACATGCTCTCCAGTCTACATATTCATTCAGACCTCCTGGTTTCAGAGTGCCTAGCCGGAAGATCCAATGTTGTTCTCTTCAGACCAGAATATTGTCATGATCACCACCCCACTTAAATGGGGGAATGTGGTTGAGTGCTAAACATCTCATATCATCAAAAGCATGATTAGCCTGTATACAGTGTTGGACCAATGGGGCCCCTTCTACTTTGTGTTTCACTTTACTCTAAAGTTCTAAAAGTCCTGGGCCCTACACGGTTAGTGCCGTTGAATATTCCCGTCTATGTCCCCTACACGCCCTGATGCTAGGGGCATGTTGGGAGCGTTCTGGGGCGGAGCAGAGATGGGGAGTCCTGGTGACCAGGTAGCAGTGATATTGGACTGCTACCCAGTTAGCCATCCATGACTTAAACTAGGCAAGCTTTTGGTTTGCCTAGTTCTAGTTGTGGATGGCTAACTGGGTTGTGGCTCAATATTGCTGCTACCCAGTTAGGCTCTGCGAGTCAACCCACTTGGCGCTTAACCTGGATATTCAATGCCATCGCCGTGGTATTGAATATCCAGGTTTAGAGGTAAACAGGCAGGGCTATGCGCTGATGCGGCGCATAGCCCACCCAACTGAATATTGGACCTCTTGTTCTTAACTGATGTTTTGTTTTGCCAATATAAGCAAATCCACAGGCGCTGTATTGGGTGTGTGCAGGAGAACGAGTGGCATACCATTGGCTTGCTGGATAAGCCCTGGTTCTGCTGGCGTTTGCTCCTTGAGCAGGCAAGTGTTTGGAGGACTTCCCTTGGTAAGGACCCCGGGCTCTGTTTAAATCAGCAGCAGGCATGCACTGGTTGGAGCTGTATCCGGTGTGTGGAGAAGAATGAGTGGCATACAATCTGCCTTGCTGGATAAGCCCTGGCATCTGCTGGCATTTGCTCCTTGAGCGGGCAAGTGTTTGGAGGACTTCCCTTGGTGAGAACCCTAGGCCCTATTTAAATCAGCAGCTGGCACACATGCCCGCGAGTCGCGAACCGATGGGACATGACCAAAGGGGCAGGACACTACATCCATCTGACCAACTCCCTTGCCTCTGATCCTCACCGTCTCTTCAACACCCTCAATTCTCTCCTCAAGGTCCCCCTGCCCCCGGTCCCGCCCTCCCTCTCTGCCCAAACCCTAGCTGACTACTTCCATGACAAAATCCACAAGATTACCCTCCAATTCCCCACCCCCTCATCTACCTCCCCCTCCCCAATTCTCCCCCCCCCCCTCATACATACTCCCTCTGCTACCCTCTCCTCCTTCCCTCCAATCTCTGAAGAAGAAACCGCACTCCTTCTTACCTCCTCCAAGCCTACCACCTGTTCATCCGACCCTATCCCCACCCATCTCCTACACCCCATTTCCCCCACCATTGTCCCCCCCTATCTCTCATATCCTCAACCTTTCACTCTCCACTGCAACTGTCCCCATTGACTTCAAGCATGCTGTTGACACACTCCTCCTCAAGAAACCCTCACGCGATCCCACATGTCCTTCTAACTATCAACCCATCTCCCTCCTTCCCGTCATATCTAAACTACTTGAACGAGCAGTCCACCATCGCTGCCTCGACTTCCTCACCTCCCAGGCTCTCCTGGACCCACTACAATCCGGATTCCGTCCCCTACACTCCACTGAAATGGCTCTCACAAAAGTCTCCAATGACCTGTTCCTGGATAAATCTAACGGCCTCTACTCTATCCTCATCCTTCTTGACCTCTCCGCTGCCTTTGACACCATTGACCACAATCTTCTCCTCACCACCTGGCTTCAAGGACTCCATACTATCCTGGTTCTCCTCCTACCTCTCCCATCGCTCATTCAGTATATGCTCTGGCGACTCCTCCTCCTCCCCTACCCTGCTCCATGTAGGTGTACCCCAGGGATCCATCTTGGGTCCCCTCCTTTTCTCTCTCTATACCCAGGGCCTTGGCATGCTTATCTCCTCCCATGGCTTCCAGTACCATTTGTATGCCGATGACTCCCAGATCTACCTCTCTACACCTGATATTTCTCCGGCCACCCAGTCCATGATCTCTGCCTGCGTTTCCGACATCGCCGCTTGGATGTCTCATCGCTGATTGAAACTGAATATGGCAAAGACTGAACTCCTTGTCTTTCCCCCAAATTCCTCCCCTCCTCTTCCCCCTTTCTCAGTCTATGTGGACGGATCCACTATCCTTCCTGTTCCCTCGGCCCGCAATCTAGGGGTTATCTTTGATACCTCTCTCTCCTTCTCCGCACATATCCAGCTTGTAGCTAAGACCTGCCGCTTCTTTCTCTACAACATTAGCAAAATCCACCCCTTCCTCTCTGAACACACTACCAAAACCCTTATCCACTCCTTAATCTCCTCTCGCCTCGACTACTGCAACCCACTCCTTGCGGGTCTCCCCGTGAGCCACCTCCTTCCCCTTCAATCTATACAAAATCACGCTGCTCGACTAATCTTCCGCCAGTCTCGCCATGCCCACATTACTCCACTTCTCAAGTCCCTTCACTGGCTCCCTATCCAATTCTGCATCCAATTCAAGCTTCTCCTACTGACCTATAAATGCATTCACTCTACAGCCCCTCAATACCTCTTATCTCTTGTCTCTCCCTACGTTCCCTCTCGGAACCTGCGCTCCGCTAGCAAATTACTTCTATCTATGCCTTTCACCTGCACCACCAACTCCTGACTTTGCTCCTTCCACCTCGCTGCACCCTACGCCGGGAACAGCCTACCTGTGTCTGTACGCCAGGCACCCTCCCTGGCCCTCTTCAAATCCAGATTGAAGACCCACCTCTTCACCATTGCCTTCAGATCCTGACTTCTATCCTTATCTTATGCCTTGCACTGAACTGACCTATGCTCTGTATTACTCTGACTAGATTGTAAGCTCCGATGAGCATGACTCTGACAGGCAGGGACTGTCTTTGTATGTGGGCTGCCTCTTGTAGGTTAGCTGTACAGCGCTGCGTGCATGGCACTCTACAAGTGCTAAATAGTAGTAGTAGTAGTAGTAGGACACACCCCTTCGGTGCACAGGAGGTGTTAGTTTGTCTTCCAGTGGCTTATGATGGGGAAATGTAAGAATAAAGCCAGCTCAAAGGTAGCTGCTACTACAGGAGTGCAAGGGAAGACTTTGGGACCTATGTATAGACATTTGATATCTCTTTCGTCCAGTCTGCTATCTCCGGATGGGGTTTCTTTAAGTCCCGCTATCTAGGCCCCGCTGCCATTTCCTGTTCCTGCTCTGTCCTCTACAGTTGTGGAAGGTATACCCCTTGTTGCTTCTTCAGGCATTTCTATACCTGATCCTGTTTCACCGATGGCTTTGGTGGATGTTGTCTCTCCTTCTGCGGAGGGTGATGTAACCCTCAAAAATCTTCTTGGGGAGATTAGCAAGATTCTTTGGCTCTTCAAGCCAGATTGGAGGCTTTACAGAATGATGTATGGGCTAAGAATCTCCATTTTTTTTACTTTTTCTTTAACCCATTTGTTCTCTCTAGAATCTCTTTTTCAAAAATATTTTTCTGAGATTTTTAAATTCACAGACCCCATGTATTATGTTCCTAGTAAGATCAGAGTGGCAAGTGTGGGGGGAGAGGAAATTGATTCTCTCCACCTAGCACCTACATAGTCAGGACTTGTCTGCCTTCTTAGAAGATTCTTCAGATGTGATTCATAAGCGGTGTACCCTAGTGGTTATGCTGGGGTCAGAATCCGTTAAATATAAAGTTCTTAAAGCTTTTTTTCAACATAAGGATGAGCTTTCTGTGGCCATAAATTAAATATTTTTCCTGATGTTACTCGCCAGACTCAGGCTAGGTGTCGTCAGTTTTTGGAACTTAAGCAGCGGGTAGTTCATTTAGGGGCAACGTTTTATTTGAAATTTCCCTGCAAATATGTAATGGCTTGGCAGGGACAGACATATGTTTTCTTTGATGCCTCTCAATTGCAATCTTTCTTAAGGGACCAAGAGAAATAGATAACTAGGAACTGCGGGTATTAGCATGTTTATTATCTCCTTAGGTAGTGCTTTGGCATTTGATTTTTTTGTATGGATTGTCTTTGTTTATTCCTGATGTTCCTCCCTTGATGTGGGCTTGACACTGTTTATTCTAGATTGATGTGTTATGTATCAGATGCTTTATATTGTGGTTTTCTTTATGTTGTGGTAACAGAATTTGTAATAAACTTGTAATAAAAGTGAATCCACAAGGGCATTAAATTGCATACACTACAAAGTCGGATTTGCATGTGGTTGCCCAACGTAATCGACACAATTGATCATGATAAAAAAAAACGTTTGGTCGTCAACATCATCCAGCATACACAGCAATGGCCACACTCTTTATGCCCAGAAGAAAAAGATATCATATTTATATTATCCATCGGAGTAGCTGGACAAAGTATGTCACAAAACTTTTGACTGCGGGAAAAAACCAAATGAGGTTGACTATTTTCTAAACCTGGTATTGTCCATAAAATATCAAAGTGTGAATTAATATTCCACTGGAGATGATGACCCCAAGGAGTGTGCCATGTCACCAAATGTAAACATTGAGAATCGGTTGAGTGAATAGACTTCATAGTAGCAAGTAGCCGTTTACAGGCTTTAAGTGCAATATGCCATAGGTAGCCTCTTTCATAAAAAGCATTAAACAGTCTCTCTGATTAATGTAGAAAATCAGAATAAGAACTACAGTTTCCACGGTATCTCAAAAACTGTGAAAATGGGCGACAAGGGCTGATAATGTGGTAAGGCATTTTTGTCTGTGCTCTTCCTGAACACTGAAGTGCTCAAACCCAAAAATGTTTTAACACTTGTACATCCAAAAATGCAATAGAAAACTTATCATAAGAAATAGAAAATTGAATATGTGAAAGTTTTCTGGCTGTCTTCATTGAGCTGTTGCGTCCGCTCTGATTGATTCACTGGTCTTTTTAACTCCAGTTGTGTTTCTATAATTAACAGACGTTCTTGTATGTTTATTGTTTGTTTGCTATATTGATTGAGTGCTAGTTTTGGTTGATACATTGTGATCTATTCACTAGGCTCTTTGAGGTTTGTTTATTCCAAACAAAACCAGGGCAGTTCCAAAACATTAGGAATCAAATACAACTAGGAAAAGAAGAATATGTCAGAAATATATTAAACACCTAAAATGCATTGGAGCAGGATACAATATTGTCTATATTCTAAACTGGGGGTGCAATCCTTGGGAAGCATGACCTATCCTGTGGAGGATGTGAACGTCAGCCACCTTTGTGAGCAGCAACTGAACTGAACAGCATCCTGTGTGGACTGGAAGATATGCAGCAGCTGAGAGAACAGTGGAGAGGGAGGGGGAGGAAGAGAGAGCGGAACTGGTGAGCTTGGGGTGTAGTGGGCACACAGGGATAAGGAGAGACAACAAGTGAGGTGGGGGAGGGAACAGAGAGAGAATGCTGAGGGCCAGGATAGGGAGTGGGAGAGAGAAGAGATCGCGAGGGGGAGAGAGAGGCTGATGAGGTGGGGAAAAGGAGGAAGGAGACTGCTGCAGTTCTGGAAGCTTTGGGCAGATCTTTTGTGTGTTTTCAGCTAGTAAGGAAATTGTTGTGTGGATGTAAACTGTTTCTTTTAACTGAAAAATAATTGAATAAATAGGCTCCGGTTGTCTTGCAAGAAATTTTCAATTAAACTAGGGGTGGAGCAGGTTCCCAACCAATTGCAGGCACTCTAATGAGGATGTGGCCCAGAAACGGACTCGCTGCTACCTCAGAGTCTCTTGGCTCTTTTCAGAGGCCTGTAACCCAGGCCCCCCGTGAGAGAGCGCAGGCAATGTGACTAGAGAAAGTGTCACAGTTGAAAGCACTGTCTGCCTGGAGAGTCCATCCTGCATTTGCACTGTACCTCACCCGTGCTCATAGTTAAACTCAAAAAATGCCTTCAGTCCATGTTTATAGAAATAGATGCTTCTTTCCCATCCAGTGGCTGTTATCACTCTTTTGCATAGGCTCAGCTTTTAGTAGTTTATTCTATGAATTAGCAAGTCGTCCAGTGGTGAAATATACAGTAACTGTGCGCATAGATAGAACGCATGCTAACAGGCACACAAAGCTGTTGAATTATCCCAAGTTTGAAGTTTAAGAGCTGTATCACCAAACAAGAATCAAACCATGTCAGCAGTGTAATTACTGTTCCTGTCTGAAAGCTCTGGCGCAGGGTGTAAAGTGCATTGGTCCATAGCTTTAGTCAGCCAGCTAACTCCAAACGACCTCTTTTAAAAATTATCCGAGGCAAAATAACTTTTCCTGCACTGTGGACCGAGTGAGGTGCTGGGCTAATGCTTTACAAAACAGATTGGTCACTTCTGCAGTCTGCTTCTAGCCTTGACCACTGGTGCCTTATTAAGACTGTTCTGGTAGCACTCCCGTTTTTACTGGATTCTTGGTTATTTATTTATTTGGCACTGCCATAGAGCCCAACGCTGTTTGCATGAAGCTTTCAACTCAAGATACCTTTCTGGCACAAAAGCAAGGGCCTGGCTTCAGCAGTTCGTTTGCAAAAGATGAAGTTTTGCAACAGTAAAAGCCAGGGCAATGCAGGCGGGAGGCTTAAGTGTGTGCTTCAACTTCTTTCAGAAAGAACAAAAGAAAGCTTCCTGTCATTTCCATTCCCCGCTGCATCTGGCACCGAGATGGGCAATGCAAAGTTAAACAGTTGCAAATGGCTGCATATCGAGCCTTGTTTTACATATTTCTCCCTGCCTGGCTCCCATTTACAAGGGGAAGCTGCCCCTATTGTTCGCGGCTCGCGGGGCTCTTTGCCCCATGCATTGACAGCAGCTACTGTTTCCATCCCAGCCTTATTTGTCTATGCAAAATAAGGGGCGTGGCAATACGATATTGGGGGGTGGGGAGGGGAGGAGCGAGGCACTGACTTCTGAGCGCTAATAGAGCGCAGCATTAACTCCGATAACCTTGTCTCCTGTGTGATCATTAACCTTTGCTGCAAAATGCAGCTGCTGGTTCATTTCGAAGCTTGCTAGGAGGATGTGAGCCGGAAGGACCAGTTCAAGGATTGCTTTTATTTTCCTGCAAGTAGTCATCAGCCGTCTGCAGTATGAGGCTCCAGCACCTCTTCTCCATACTCTGGGTCGTCTTGACGAGCCTGCTGCTTATCAGTGCACAGAGAACAGGTAGGAGGAAGGCCACTAGATCATGCCATTTAGTGCCCATGAATGGCTTCCGTTCAAGCTCCATTGAATACAAAAAGAATGCCTTTTCTATGTATATGGATCGTTTATTGCATTTAAGGTCATCCATCCCAGCGGTGGCTGCATTCATGTTTCTGAAGTAAAATGTGTTTTAAAACTGCTTGGATCAATTCACATTTGTATTAGAATTAATACATTATAACTGCAAGCAGATGAAACAATGAACTTGATGCTAAGCATACAATTATTGAGCCAACAGAGCATAAAGCAAACATGGTCTGTGAGAGGTTTGATGTACGAGGGAATGTGCAGTCTGCAGGCTGGCGATGAGCTCGCTGTCTGTTAAAATCACAGAAGAGAACTAGCCCGACCAGGTCAATAACTGCACTCAAGTAGGCTGAAAAATGGGGTCTAGGAGACCTCCGGACTGCGACCACGAGCTTGGTCGGTGAAAAGATTGGCATCTTCATTTATTAGACTAGCTCTGTATACAAACACTTAGATGTAATATGCAAATCCACCCCAGCTGTGTAGTTGGTTATCTTTTTTTTCTGGGAGGGGGCAGGACGCGCGGGCTAGCCAAAAGTTCAGGGAAAAGAAAAATTAGATCTTGGCGTAGCCCGGGATTATATACCTGGAGCCCGACGAGACCCTGATTTCACCCGCTAACCTTCCTCCAGCCGGGCTCCTGCTTAATCTTGCCCAGAAAACTCTTTGAGGCAAGAGCATTTTAGTGACATGACTGGCTACACATATTAATCCCATATATGAAAATCCAGCATACGGTGGAGGGTGGTTTGGTTCTGCTTTGATTTAATTGATTTAATTTAGTAGTTTTTGTTTGGTTTTCTTTTTTTTTTCTTTTGGTAGCTATCAATTGTTGGTAACATCGTTTTCCTATGAAAATAACAAAAGGGAAACATCTGAGTCATTCATAATCTCTTTTTTTTTGACCAGTTGGTTAATATTTGTGGTGCTAGAAACCTAAAGCTTTGTAAATGATTGATTGAAAGAAAACTTTACTAGACTTCAGGTGATGACAGAGGCAGCAGGGTCCGTGAGAAGTGTCTGCACCTTACCTGTAACTTCAATTATAACTTTCAATAGCCCCCTTGTCCCTCCCCCCAGCAGTGGTCACACACCTAGGTAAATATATCAAATGCAGGGAGAGACCTTTTGTGGCTTTGCAACATCTTGAAACCAAAACCCCCATTAAATGCAAATGGAGATGAAAGGGCATGTTTACTAAAGCGGATTTAGTTTTTACAGCTAATGTGCCAAAAACAGTGCAGATAGCACGGTTGCATTAGCTGCAAAAGCCATGCCTTTTCTGTTGGGGGTGTGCACAATATTTCCCCAGCAGATAACGCACCAGAAGTGCAGAGAACACGGTCACGCAGCATCATGGATGCAGCTAATGCCATCCGTGCTGTCTGCAGATCCAATGGTTACCTGCACAGTTGAGGCCCAAGGTAACCGTGCGTTGCAGACACGCCCACTCTCCGTTCTAATACCGCCCACTCCTGCAGATAGCGCACCTTGCAAATAGCGCAAATAATCTCTGTTAACTGCAGTGGCTCAGCATTAGCTGTTACCACGGCCAGATAGTGTGTGCTATCTGCCATGCTAGCGGCTTAGTAAACATGCCCCAAAAGCTCTTTGGAGTGGTGCTGTTTTGAATAATGATTACATTGCATAAAATAAGGAAAAATAATCCCTTTGAAAAAAAAAAAGGAAATTGTTTTTTCTTAAGCAAGCTGCTTTAATAACTCCTTGTCTTCTTACTTGCAGCAAACCTGAGCCAACGCCGAAAGTTGCACAGACACAACTGCAACCAGAGGCGCTGTATGCCCCTGCATTCCCGGGTGCCCTTCCCCTGAGGTAGGAGCTCAGCCTGCCTCGCGTGTGTCTCGGGGGAGGAGGTGCAGTACAGCTGGCCCTTTGCTAAGAAAGGCAGGCGCCATGAGCCAGGGACTTCGCCAATTCTTTGCATGCTCTGCTTTCTATAATTTGTGGGCACAAGGGCTGTGTTTGCCAGAAGATGAATGGCCTTCACCAAACCACACTCTGATTTGTTTAGTTTACTCCAGTTTATTTTTATTTTTTTAATTTTCTAAAATGCTTTAGGAATGCAAAGCTTTACATAAACTTATTTCATTTGTTTTACTGTGGGTTAGTATTCCAGTCTTCCCAATTGATTGCTCAGTACCGTGTAACCAATAATAAGTGATGCTGGACAGAAGAAAAGACATTTTTAAGAATGTAGCCACAGGCAGACCTGGATTTAAAAGTTAGGTGCCATTAGGCAGAGCTGCCGAGTTAGCCAGTTCCAAGAGGGCGATTTTGGGCCAGTCGTGGATTCCTGACAATCCTATCCTGTTGCATTATTGGACTTTCAGCACTGATTTCAGTGGGTGTGACTGAGGACTACAAATGCCATGGGATATAAGTTCTAAATTAGGAGTGGTCAAAAGTCTTCCTGGAACTGGGCAACTCTGCATAGGCAGCCTGGGGGAAAGCCTCCACTTCCACCATAATTTCCAGAAGGGGGGAGTTTCTTCAGAAATCATTTAGGAGTGTGATGAAAGGGAAGTGAACCTCCTCCCCCAAATCATCCCGACTAAGGGACAGCAGCGGCAGCGTAAAAAAAATTAAGAGAAAGCTCTACATGGGTCCCTCAGAGCTGAAGTACAATTTCAGATGCTGCAGAAGCCCCGCCCCTAATCCACACAGGCTTCCTGTTACCATGGAAACCATGGAAGAACAGGGCTTCTACAGGGCCTGAGATTGCCCACTAGCCCCAAGGGCCATGCAGGGGTTTTACAGAGTTGCCAAGTTACCCAGTTCCAGGAGTGAAGTTTTAAGTCAGTCCTGGATTTCTGACAAGCTCATTCTGATGCATTATGGGACCTGCAGCACTAATTCCGATGGGTAAAATCAGGGACTACAAATATCATACTGCATTGCAATGCAAATTTAAAACCAGAACTGGCAAAAAAAATCTCACTCCTAGAACTGAGTAACTTGGAAACACTGGTTTTATGGCTGATGTTGCTGCTGCTGCTTTCCTTGAGTCAGCAGCAGAAGATTGCTGTGGCGGGGCAAATCCAGATAAAGGCATAGCTACAGCACCTTTGCTCTAGCGCTTATCAAATTTAGGTGCCCAGGCAGTTGCTTACATTGCTTATGCCTAAATCCAGTCCTGCTTACAGGAATTTGGGCCTCGTTGTTCTAGGGTTTCTTTTTTTTTTGCTTTTGCTTGATGTAATTCCGCTGCCACAGTCTCTGTAAAAGGATAGTGTAGTTGTTTACCTGTAACAGGGGTTCTGCGTGTACAGCAGGGGTATGCAGCCACACTCTAGGTGCTGTCTACCGACAGCGCTTGTGCGCAGCTCTCCCCGAGCTCAGGCGTTTGCACCGCTTTCCGTCTTGCCTTCCTGCTCATCTCCTCAGTCAATTCCAAAGCAAGCGAGCGCAGCGTCTGAGCACTTAGAGGAGGTAAAAAGAACAGAAACGTAGTGATTGTGAGGAGAAGCGAGGCAGCTGGATTCAGTCAGATGCTGTTGGCTTCATGGAGTGGTGAGCAAGTTGCAAAATGATCAATGGTGAATCTTGCAGACATTGGGAGAAGATATTTGTCGTTTAAGATGGCAGATGGGTGAGTGTGGCTGTATACCCCTGCTGTACACGGAGAACCCCCGTTGTAGGTAAGCAACTACTCCTTCTCTGTGAACAAGCAGGGGGATGCAGGAATACTCTAGGTCAGGGGTGGGCAATTCCAGTCCTGGAGTGCTGCAGACCAGTCAGGTTTTCATGATGTCCCTAATGAATATTCATGGACCTATTTCCATACAATGGAAGGCAGTGGATGCAAATAGATCTCATGAATATTCATTAGGGACATCATGAAAACCTGACTGGTCTGCAGCCCTCCAGGACCGGAATTGCCCACCCCTGCTCTAGGTGAGTCCAGAGCTGAGGGCCACTGAAAAGACCTTTAATGCATGCGGTCTGGTCGAAAGATCAGGATGTGGAGTCTTTAGGCAAAGAGGTTGCGCAGGACAGCCTGGCCGAAGGCAAGATCCATGGCTGAAGAGTGATTTAAGCTGTAGTGCTTTGTGAAAGTATGCAGAGATGTCCATGCAAATCTCTCGAGGAGGAATGTCAGCCAAATTAGCAAAGATTGTTGCCGTAGCACAAAGGCAGTGAGGTCCTACTTGTCCGGGTGGAGTTTGATCCACTTGGAGGAAACAAAAGGATATACAGTCTGCGATCCAGGAGGAGATGGTTTGTTTAGATGCAAGTCTGCCTGGATTGTTAGGATTATAGGTGGCAAAAAGCTGGGAAAACTGGCGAAGCTGTTTGGTAGCTTGAAGATAGTACAGTAAAGCTCTTCTGCAGTCCAAGGAATGAAGGGCTTGTTCAGGTGAATCCCGCCATGCCGCTGGGAAGAAGGCAGGAAGCACTACAGATTGACTGAGGCGAAAATTGGAGACAACTTTTGGAAGAAATTTAGGATGGGTATGTAATAGAACTTTATTATGAAGGAACTGAGTATATGGAGAATAATGAACCAGAGCCTGGAGTTCCCTGACACATTTGGCAGAGTAATAGCAATTAGAAAGACGGTTTTCCAAGTGAAATTCTTTAATGAAGCAGACCCCAGGGGTTCAAATGGGGACTGCATGAGTGCTGAGAGAACGACATTGAATCCCATGCTGGAGCTGGAACTGACAGAGTTTGTAGTCCCGAGTTAGATAGGTGAAGAAGATGGAGATTCTGATGGAAGTTAGGTAAGCTCACACTTCTGTGGTATCTAAGCGATCTATGAACTCCATGAGCTGACGAGGTTCATCTTTGGACTTTTGGAAGTTGATGATGAAGCAGAGTTGTTGGAGGAACAAAGCTGTTATGTGTACTGCAGTCTGAGTTGAGGTCTTGTCTGGACTGGAAATGAGCCAATTGTCCAAGTAGGGGTAAACACAGAGGCCCTGTCTGTGTAGGTGTGCCGCAGCAACCGCCAAGCACTTCAAAAAGATTCTTGGAGCTAAAGAGAGCTCGAAGGACAGAACTCTGTACTTGTAGTGTTCCGTCTTGAAGCGAAACCTTAGATATTTCCAGTGACGAGGGTGAATGGGAATATGGGTGTAGGCATCTTTGAGATCCAGAGAGGGCCTGTTGCAAGAGAGGAAGAATGGTGGCTAGGGATGCCATCTTGAACTTTTCTTTTTTGATATAGAGGTTGAGGTCCCAGAGATTGAAAGTCCCTCAGACGTTTTGGGTATCAGGAAGAACTTGGAGTGGAATCCCTGGCTGCAATCTGATTCCAGTGCAGGCTCAATAGATGGCTGTGGAGCAAGGTTGAGATTTCTTCTTCCAGAATAGGTAGGTGAAGTGGAGGGGGGTTGCTTGGTGGAGGTAAGCCCTGAGGAGGAGTGGCCATGAAATTGAGTTTGTAACTGGATAAAATGATGCTGGGAACCCAGCGTTCTGTGGTGATGGAATGCCAGGCTTCCTGGAAGTGCTGGACTCATCCTCCAATGGGTAGATAGTTAAAAACTGGGGGTCACCTTGGCGGGCTATGTTGAGGCGACCGCAGGTTGCTTCCTGTCTCTTTGTCTGGGGCGCTGAAGATAAGTGGGTGCAGCCTGATGCTGAGGTTAAGAATAAGGCTGAAAACGCTATTGAGCATAATGCTTCTGGAAATATTGGTGATGGTATGCTCTCCAGTACTGAGGGTATGGAGGACAGCGGGACTGCTGGGATTGTTCTGGAGGATGAGCTGAAAGTTTTGCGCACTGTGGAGGAATGTTCTTTCACTTCTGAAACAACTTCCTGGACCTTAGCACCAAAGAGGCTATCTCCCTGACAGAGGGCGTCTGCCCAATGGTCATGAAGATCCTCCCTGAGACCAGAAATGTGGAGCCAAGCTGTGATTCGAGCAAAATTAGATGTAACTGTGGTTCGGGCAGCTGAATCAAAGGCATTGTAGGTGGAGCAAATGATAGGATAGAGGCATTCATCCAGATTGTCCTGAAGGCTGTGATCCTCTGGTCCTGGGATAGGAGCCGAGTCGGGCCATTGTGAGATCAGTCCGTGAAGGTATTAAAGCATCTGAAGTTAGTGTGCCAAAATTTTCATGGTGAGCATACCACTCTGAAAAGTTTTTCTTTCCACTGAACATAAAGTACATTGATCTTTCCCTGGCAGCATTTGAACGTGTGTTTTGGAGGACTTGGCCTTCTTAACAACCGCCTCAGAGATGATGGACTGATGAGGGAGCTGTTGATGTTGAAAACCCAGTGTGGGCAGTACTTTATACTTAAGATTGAGGCAACGAGCCATGACATGCTCTGACACTGGAGTGCTCCAGGCTGACACAAAAAGATCCTGCAGGACCCGTGGAACTGGCATCGCCAAAACCTACTTTGGTGTACCACAAGCTCTCAGAATGGACTGAAAGTGTTTTTTATTAGTAGGGGTCTGGGAGTCACTGAGGGCCAGTGCCTTAGATAAGTTTTGGAGAAATTTTGAGTAGATCTTCCAGAGGCTCGCAATCTATACCTGGATATGGTGTCACCTCAATATCTATCTCCCAAGAGGGAGGGCACTGTATCCCACTAATGAGAGTAGGAAGCACTTTCTGTCAAACAGGTGACAGCCAAGGTTGAAATTCATGGCAATCCAGAAAGGATGGTGGTCTCCTTGGGGAGGTTGGTGGAGGCTGGTAGAAGGGAGCCTCTGGAGAAGTTGTCGTTCAACAGGTGGAGCAGCTGAAAGGAGGACTGCAGGGTCCTGGATGAAGTGACATAGCAACTGCAGGAGGGGGTCCTTAGGGAAGGAAGTGACATCTGGCGTAAGGACTATGGTGGATAGGGATGGATCCCAGTGATGTCTCATTCTCCTAGAGGAATGGGAGGAGGTCTCAAACGCATCTCCTTCAGACCTGCGCTTGTGAGGACATGGCTCTGTGGTGCTATGAATAGCAGCTGGGTCACTCTTTCGGGTATGTAGACTTAGACATGTTTTTGATTTACAGTAGATCCAGCCTTGGGGATGGAGTCATAGAGGTCAGGTGAGGAGATGGAATTGGGCCTCTGTCCTGATTTTTGAGGCTCTGGGCTAACTTAGATGCTGGCGCTGGTAGGGGTTCTGCCTTCGAGTGCGCAGTGGCCTTGTTGGGTCCCGATCATGCCGTGACTGAGCCCAATGGTTGTAGGGTCAAAGTAGGGCCAGAGGTCATGCTGAAGATGGAGAAACAGCCAGTTACCTCTGAAAGTGAAAAGACTCTCACTGCTTCTTTTTTTTTTTAACTCGCAGAAGTGTTTCTCTGTTGAAGGTCCTTCTTGCTTCTCTGTTATGATTTGTTTTGTTTTGTTTTTTCTTTAAAAATAAAGGCAAGAAAAGCTACAGGAGCAGAGATATGTCTACTATAGCATTTTTGGAAAAAAGAAAACAGTGCAGGGGGACCCGCAGTGGCGGAGTCGCTCCGATGCGATTCTTTTTTTTTAATTTTTTTAAGCAAAGTGCCTCAAGGGCAGCGGAGTCGTAGAAGAACTGAAAACAAGAAAAAACAAAGAAAAGAAAAGAAAAGGAAAATGAACTGTGGAAGACCGTGAACCTGACGGGGGCAGGGGAGAGCCAAGCTGCACTGTGAGCGGTAAAGATAGACTGAGGAGATGAGCGGGAGGGCAAGGCAGGAAGCGGCTTGGGGAGAGTTGGGCACAGTACCTAGAGTGTGGCTGCATACTCCTGTTTTTTCACGGAGAAAAGGTTTGGTTTCCTCCAGTATGGGGTATTTAATCACAATGACCAAGGAGAATAATAACTTTCTCTTGTAAGTGAGGTAAGTACTTCAGGTAAGTTATGAACAAATACTTTACTAAAATAAATAAATTTACACCTTTCGTCTCTGTGACATTTTCTTATTTTCACTATAATATGTGAAGTGCAGGTAAATAACAATACTACAATACTCCTGGAGTAAGAGGTGACGCAAATGTGCTGTACTATTTGAGCTCAGAATCATGTGCACAATTCTCCACATTTGGCCTCTGGAACAGGTATTGTTGGGGACCAGATGAGTTCTTCTGGTTTCTCTTCTAGGCTGGCCTTCTCTGTCAGGATGATTCACTGTGGTCTTCAGTCTGGAGCAGGAACTCTTGAACAGGAATCTATACTAACTACATCTTCTCATACCCTTGATATCCCTTAACTAATTTCACTTCCTGAGTTCCCTAACTCCACCCAGTGCCTAAATAAAAAATATATTTGAAATAGTTCTGGCGAAAAAAATGTAACCAGCAACCTTAAGTTCCACATACCCTCATACACCACCACCTTGCAGTATCACAGCACCACCCACCATTTACCATCTACCCAACACACTTTCCCTCCTAATTCTTACATAAACAACTTCACTCAGCACTACGTATACTTAAAAAACCTCTCTATTATCCTATACACATCCGCCCTTTCTCTTACACACACTCACACATCACTTTTATTCCCTCTGTATCTTGTTTTGTCTCTAAAAAAAAACCCCATTTACAGGACTTTATAATATTACCCATAATTTCGTATCCCCCTTCTCCTTCTCCCTTAGCAATCCTATTATATAAGGAAGCTCCTTTTAACAGGGGCTCTTCAGTCATAAACCAATCCAAATTAACAAATTTTAATTCCCCTTTCAATTATTTCTTTTCTTCTCAATTCTCCCTTATTTGAGTTTTGATTTCATATTATGCATTTTGGTGGACTCTCCTGTCACTATTTTTACTTTTATAGCACTTCACCTACAACATTCATTCTGTTTCCCTACCAAGCTCACAGTTCACTACTCAGACTCCACTTACACTCACTCAAACTTCCCTTTCAGCCACAAATCATTCACCTAAACATTCAATTAGAGACCTCTGTAGACTAGCATTAAGTCACAGTCCTCTCTCTCCCTCTCTCTCTCTCTCTCAATCAGGACCAGGCATCAACTGACAACTCCAGGTTTTACTTCATTGAAATTCCAGATTCTCCTGGAAAGTGCTCCTATATTAGCTCCTACATTAGCTATCAGCAACAAGTCCCATTCCATTCAAAATAAAATCTTCCATTTCCCTTAATTCCTCTACTTACTATTTTTCTTAGTCATACTAGAGCAAATTACATTTTTCTATCCCCCCAGAGAGAACTATCAACTTCAAACTAATTTTTCTCCTTTCAAAGGTCACTGCCTCTGACAGTTACAGCTGGCCATATAGCAACATTGTGTCAGGTGAATTACTCCCCCTCCCCTCTCTAGCTGGAACTTCTTTGCATATAAAACATATATTTTAATACATATAAAGGATATATTTTCACAGTTTATAGTACTAAAACTGGTTTTTATACATCAAACACATCTTTTGCTTATTTTTTTTTCAGCACTACTTTTTAAGCACTTTTCTAATTGTTGCAAAACGCTGCATTTCTACACCAAGAAGCACCATAAAACATATTTTTTCTACCTCCTCAGTCTTCCCCAACAATTTCTGGACCTTTGAATTTATTTTAAAGTTTTATTTTATGTACTTTTATTTTCAGGCCGATTGTGACTAGGTCATGCCTCCTAAGGCCCATCTCCTCACTACACTGCATATTTCAGTCATAATACACATTTTAAAATAACCCTCCTCACCTTTTATAACAGTTTAAAACTTTAAATTTCATTTTTATACCTTGGCCGTTTTTGGTACGAGACGCCGCCCATTTTCATTTAAATGCTGCATTTGCAGCCATTTTAACATTAAAAATTATTAAATCACTTTTTAAGGCTTGGCAACCCTTGCCCAACCTTGCTGTGTTCTTAAAATGTTACATTTTTATCTTTCTTTCTTTTATTTCTTTATTTAGCTGAATTTCTATACTGCTTTTCACCTGGTCAAAGCGTTTACAGGAAACATGGATAATTACAACTACAATGAACAATTCAACTATGTACAGCATGCAATTGTTGAATATATATTTGATCAACTATGCATTGTATACGAGGTCATGGAGGGTTACATACCAAGAGTATCGGGTAATACAATCAGCTAGACTGGGTCCTGGGAATTAGATGGTGGGGCTGAAGTGTTCTGTGAAGAGATGAGTCTTTAGGTGCTTCCGGAAGGTGTTTTATGTTTGTTTATTAGCTTTATATACCGCTTAACAAATACACATCAAAGCGGTTTACATAATACAAGAAGAGAACCAAAGGTAGAAAGGAGGAAAAGAAGTTACAATATTGATAGGAAAGCAGACATAACAGATTCATTCAACAGGACAGAGGGAAAAGAGAGAGAGAGGGGACAGAGAGGAGTGGACTACACGGAGGGATCAGGGAGATCGAAGGCCAGGGCAAAGAGATGGGTTTTGAGTTTGTTTCTGAAAGTGGTGTGTACCTGTTCAAGCCGGATAGAGGAGGGCAGAGAGTTCCATAAAGCAGGGCCAATGAAAAAGAAGGCAGAGGAGTGAGTGGATTGAAGGCGAGCGCGTGCAGGTGGAGGAAGATGGAGACGGTTGAGTGACCGTAAGGAGCGGGCTGGAGTGTGGAAGTGAACAAGATCCGCAAGATACTGAAGGGAGTGGGTGTAGAGGATGCGATGAAGTGTCAAAACTTTGAATTGGATGCGGGACTTGATGGGAAGCCAATGAAGGTGGATGAGTAAGGGTGTAATGTGGTCGCGTGGAGAGGAGTGAAAAATGAGAAGAGCAGCGGTGTTTTGAATGTGCTGAAGGCAGTGGAGTTGAGTGGTAGGGAGGCCTGCAAGAGCAGAGTTATAGAAATCGATGCGGGACATGACTAAGGAGAGGAGAAGGTGGTAAGAGCTTGCGTGGTAAGAAAGGGCCTGATGGTATGAATCTGGCGGAGGTAAAAGAAAGAAGTTCTTGAGACGTGAGCAATGTGATCGCGGAAGGAAAGATGAGAGTCAAAGAGAACCTCCAGATAGCGGAAAGAGGAGACTAGAGGGACGGGTGAGCCAGAAAAAGAGGGGGAGATCTGGGGAGAGGCATCACCACGTGAGAACCAAATGGCGAGAGTTTTTGTGAGGTTAAGATGGAGACAGTGGGTGGTAAGCCAGTCAGCAATAGCAGTAAGCAAGAGTTTAAAGGGGAGAGATCAGGGGAGAGAGGAGAGGTATGATGGAGAAGAACAAGGTCATCGGCATAGCACAATGCGGAAATCCCGTGTTGCTGAATTAGTAGAGCTAAGGGGGTGAGAAAGATGTTAAAGAGGAGGGGAGCCAGAACTGAGCCCTGTGGGACACCACAGGGGAGAGGAAGGGGCTCCGAGGTGGAAGATGAAGAAGATGGGGGGAGAACGGAATAAGATCTAGAGAAAAGAAAGGAATGAAACCAGTGGAGGACGGTGCTGCAGAGACCCGCTTCCTGAAGCCGGGCCAGGAGGAGGGAGTGATCAACGAGGTCAAAGGCGGCAGAAAGATTGAGAGAGACCGCCACCGAAAGATCACCGCGATCATGAGCTGTGTGAAGTTCGTTCAGGAAACCCATGAGAACTGTTTCGACACTGTGGCCGGGGTGAAAACCAGATTGGTGGGGGTGGAGAAAGTGAGTAGAGTCAAGAAAAGAGGACAGTTGGGAGAAAACAGCTTGAGGTTGAGGTCAGCGATACATCTTAGGGGGTCTGGCAGAGCATTCTAGGTTGATAATGCATAGAGTTGGAAGGCACGAGCACAGGTCTGTTGATTGACTTTTGTTCTGGCATGGGGCACGATCAGGGTATTCTTTGTGGAGGTTTGTCTTTGTTTGGTTGGGGGGTTTGTAGCAGTATGTAGATGTGAGGGGGGGGGTCAGCGTGGATGGCTTTGTGAGTCAATAGAAGGGTTTTGTATTTTATCCGACTGGTGACTGGAAGCCAGTGGAGATGTTTAAGGATAGGTGTAATGTGCTCCTGGCAGGTTGTTCCCTGGAGGATGCGTGCTGTAGTGTGTAGTGCCATTCATAGTGGGTGTGATGTGGATTGTGGGAGGCCTTGGTAGACTGAGTTGCAGTAGTCCAACTGCAGTAATATCATTGCTTGGAGAGTGGAATGGAAATTGGGTGACTCTAGTAGTGGGCGGAAATGTTGCAGCGTTTTTGCCTTGTAGTATATTGATCTGGTGATTTTGCTTATGTGAGTCTTGAAGGAGAGGTGTTGGTCCAGGGTGATGCCAAGGTACTTTAGCTTGGTTTTGACTTCGACTTTGGTGTTATTCAATCTTATGGTGGTGGGAGGGGAGAAAGTGTTGTCTTTCGTTATGAAGAGGGCCTCTGATTTTGTAGTTGATTTCTAGGTTGTTGGATTTGAGCCAGTTTGCGACATCAGTGAAGCAGTCTTGATGGGTAGAGTAGGAGGGTTGTTTTGTGTTGAACGTTCCATATATCATGATGTCATCCGCAAAGATGTGGAAGGTGAGGCCGTAAGATTTTATGACTGAGCAGAGGGGTTGTAGGAAGATGTTGAATAGGAGTGCTGATAGTGTGGATCTCTGGGATACTCCTTGCATTTGGCGGTATGGGGTAGATGTGATTGGCCCATATTTTTAACTGTTGGTGCCTATTGGTTAGGTCTGATGTGAACCATTGTACAACTGTGCTCCGAATTCCAATGGATCTGAGTCGTTGAAGTATGATATTATGGTTGACAGATTGAAGACCGCGGAGATATCTAGGAAAATTAATAAGAAACTTTGGTGTGTTGTATTCCTTGTATAAGGTTGTTTATTAGGGTGACTAGTAGTGTTTTAACACCATGAAGGGGCGAAAGCCATGCTGTTGGGAGTCAAGAAGGTTATTACTGTCAATGTGGTCCTGGAGCTGGCATTGTACCATTTTTTCTATGAGTTTGGCTGCGAAAGGGAGGATGGCGATAGGACAATATGAGGCTAGGTCTGAGGGGTTGAGGTCCGGTTTCTTCAGGGTGGGGCGAATGGAGGAGGTTTTTAGGCAGTCGGGCATTTTTCCTTATTGGAGCACAGCCTGGGTGATTTCAGGGAGTGTTGGGCTAAGTTCATTCTTGGCTGCCTTGATCCAGGAGACTGGACATGGGTCAAGGGGTGAAGTAGTAGTGTTAAGAGATGATATGACGCTTTCAATAAGTTCTTTGTTGATGTCGCTAAAGGAGGACCATGGGTTCGAATGGATGGTGTCATCATCTGGGGGGGGAGGATGTTATGGATAGTTGAGGGAGGAGCTGTTTGAGTGTGTTGCCAGGAGTTGGTGGGTGATTTTAATTTCTTGGTTGTTGGTGGATGGGGTCCTTGTCAGTCTGTTTACGATGTCGAAGAGCTCTCTTGGGCGGTTGACTGATGAGTTGATAATAATGAGTGGTATTTGTGCTTTTCATTTTCTGTTGCAGTGTGGTATTCGTTCGTCATCCTTAGGTAGTTGACTTTGTCATCCTGGTGTTTACAGCCATCTTTGTTCGAGCTTTTGGAACTGTGTTTTGAGCTTGCGAAGGGTTGGGGTATACCAAGGGGTTTTTCAGTGAACCCTGGTGAGGGGGGCATTATTGTAGTTGTAATGGCTGCTCCTTTCATAATATGGTTGCTGTTGAAGAATATCAGATCAAGTAGATTTCCTTTCTCATGGGTTGGAGTTTGTACAAATTGGTTCAGTGCATCCATCGCATCTAGGGATGAGCAGGCTTGTTTTTGTTGTATGGATGGGAGGTTGAAGTCACCTAGTACTAGGAGGTCTTTGTTCATTTTGGGGGTCAGGAGTACTTTATCCAGTATGTTGGATAGGTCATTGGATGCTGTGGTTAGTGTCCTGTATACTGTATGAGTTCTATGGTTAGTTATTTGTTCGTTATTGTGAGGGCATTGGTTTCCTTTGTGCTGTCTGATGTGTGGAGTCGGAAGTTGAGGTGGGTTTTCACTATGATCATTACTCCCCCGCCTCTTCGCTGTTCTCGGGCAGTAGAAGGTGGAGTATCCACTTGGAGTAAGTTTGGTTTAGGAGGACATTGTCTGTTTCTGTTATCCATGTCTCCGTTATGCATAAGATGGCTATGTGCTCGGCTGTAAGTAGGTCTCTGATGGTGGGGATTTTATTTCTGATCGAGCGGGCATTGATGAGTGCGCAGTAGAGTGTGTTGATGGAAGGAATTTTGTTGGCGGTCCTGGATGTATGGTCCCGAGCAGTGGGCATGTGTATGAGACGTTGTGGGTTTCTGTGGGTGGTGAGCTGGTATGGGGGGTGTGATGTGGTGTGAGCAGTTGTGAGTAGGATTATTGCCAACAGGGTGTATAGCATGAAATATAAGGGTAGCATTTTCTAGGGGGAGATTCTACTTGCCTTCAGTCCTTGGTTGTGGGTTCTCAGGTAGATGGTGCTGATTAAAGTCTGATGAAGAGCCACTTTTCTTGGAAGGAGGTCCCTTTTTTGGTCCACGCCTAAGGGCCACACCAATTTGCCGATTTCGGGCCCATTAAATTAAGCAGAGTCGCTTTAAGGATGGTTGTGATGTCATATAGTGGCCATCTTTAATTCATTTCATGCCCTTCCTCTGACCCAGGAACACCACCAGAACCTTCTCTCCCACATGGCTCTCCTCACGAGCATCTGGGCACATTGCCGGGATTCCTGGCCCCCCCAACTTCAGATCAGGGACAGCCACAGACATCCATGGTCCCCTGATCTCACTGGGCACCTCTTTTAAGGCTCCCTACAGCCCCAGATACATTTTTTTTTATTTAAAAAAAAACAAAACATGCGTCTGCAATCCGCTCTTTCCCCACGGCTTCGGGGAAACAAAATAAACAAAATCAGTTGGCTGCCAGCTCAGGAGAGCAATGATCAGCTTGAGTTCCAAACCTTTTCAACTAACTCCCTGCTCGTCTCCACTGCCTCTAGGAGCTAGCAAAACTACATGGCTACCTCTCACAGCCACGGAGCAGTACTAGACCTCCAGGTGAGCTCTTTTCTTCATTTATTATTTCATCGAGTTACATTAAAAAGAATGGATTCAGTTCCCCCTAGAAAAATATTAACTTGTCCCATTTCCAGAGCTTCCTATTCCTAATATCCCACTGAATTCTATAAAGCTGTGGGTAGATCATCCTAGCTTTCTGTATTTTACTTATGTAGATTTAGCTCATACTTTTGCAACTCATGTGTAATATGTTTGAAATGTTTTGCTTTACCTGGAGGTGACCTCCCAAGTTCATAGTTATGGCAGTACTTCTCAAGTCTCCTGGAGGCACACCTAGATAAGAGACCCATTGTTTGCAAATCTATCTCATGCATATGCATATGCATTGTGGGACTTCAAAAACCTGACTGGCTAGGTATGCCTTCAGGAGCACTGTGTTATGGGCACAATGTGTATAAGGTCAGTACAGCCGGGGCCGGCCCAACCATCAGGCAAACTAGGTAGTCACCTAGGGCATCAGCTCCTGGGGGACGGGGGAGTAAAAAGCAGGACATTCCATGTTAAACAATACATTTTGACAACTAGAGGGGTATAAAGCTTAAGATTTGTCTAGGGTACCAACAAATAGAACCAATTCTGGGGCCGGCCCTGAGAGTACAGTTTTCTACCAGGCAGGGCTCATTCCAATTGCTGTGAAATTCCTAGCTGTAGAACAGACTGACTGAATGGAGTACATCAGGCACAGAGGTTCTCATCCCAATCCTAGGGACACACCTAGCTTGTCAGGTTTTCAGGATAACTGTAGTGAATATGCATAAGAGAGATCTGCACGCACTGCCTCCATGCTATTTAAATCTCTTGGGCATATATTCATTGCAGTTATCCTGAAAACCTGACTGGCTAGGTAATCTCCAGGAACAAGCAGGAATGAGTCTTCACATATGGGTATCGTCGGTACCGACGGAGCCTGCGCGGGAACGCTCCCCAGCGTCCAGTAAGAAAGCTTTTGGGAGCATCCCACAGCGCCTGTGCGCTGCCTTCCCGCCTTTCCCAACCGCCTCTCTCCAGTTCTTCTTTTCCACGGAGCCAGCAGGTCGTGTTCCTGTCACCGCAGAAGAATTCTTTATTTTTTTCTTTATTTTTCTGTGTCGTGTCTGCCTTCTTCGACGTCAGAACGGTACCGCCGGTCTTTTCTTTCTTATTAAAAAAAAACAACAACAACTTTTCTTTCTTCAACTGTGCATTGCGGTTTGGGCCTTAGGCCTGAACATTTTCTCCTCATGGAGAAGCTCGCTTCCGGGTTTAAAAAGTGCACGAAGTGTGGCGGTACTATTTCTGTCACCGACACCCATGATTGGTATCTAAAATGTTTGGGTCCTGACCATTCCATCACGGATTGTGTGTCCTGTACCATGATGTCTAAAAGAGGTCGGCAGAACTGAGCAGCCAAGCTCAGTACCCTGTTTCCCTCTGATGCAGCCTCGGTGGCATCAAAGTCTTCCAGGGCTTCTTCTTCCTCCCATGGATCTCAGGTAACCAAACAAATCTAGCCGGTCCTCGAAGCGCAAATCTCCCTCTAAGCATCGAGATGCCTCCGGGCTTGTCCTCGAGGATTCCGCACTGGCAAAATTACCCCGGCGGGAAGTTCCGGCTTCCAAAGCATTATCTATGGGGTCACAGGTTGACATCGATGGCTCGGCCTTGACCGATCACCTGTTGCCGTGTTCTGGGGTACCGGTGGCTTCCACCGGTACCGACATCCAGACTCTGGTGGCGTCGATGGATCAGAAGATTCTGTCCATGCAGCGCACCCTAACGGCATTTATGCAGGCTTCGACGCCTTCGGTACTGCAACAATCTCCGTTGCCGGTACCGACTCCGGCACCGGCATCGTTTCCGGTGCCGGTACCGATTGCATCAACATCGGCTTCGGTGTCGACTGCAACGGTACCCTGTCCTATGATGCCCATCGGTACCGAACCGGTACCGCTTACTCCCGATGTCGATCCCACTCGGTACGCGTATCGGGCTTTACAGGAGCATCCAGACAGGCGAGACTTCGATTCCTCCGAGGACTCTGAGTCGGAGGCTTCGGTCGAGGCACCGGTACTTCTTCCTCAGGAGTCTACTTCTCCAAAACGAAGAATGTCTCCTCCAGAGGACTTGTCTTTTCAAGACTTCATTAGGGAAGTGGCTAGGGGCCTCTCCATTACAGTGGCCTCTGAGTCAGAGCCTAGAGCCAAGCAATTAGATATTTTGCAATTTCCTAAGGCTCCTAAGGAAGCAGCTACCTTACCTATTCATGAGATTCTCTATGATCTCATGTTGGGCATGTGGGAGACTCCTCTCACCACCTCTCCTCATTCTCGTAGGTTAGACACCATGTACCGTGTCCCTCTCTGTCCTGGTTTTCATAAGACTCAACTTCCTCACCACTCTATTGTGGTTGATTCTGCCATGAAGAAAATAAAGAATGCAAAGAGACACTCATCTAATCCTCCAGGACGTGAATGTAGGACTCTAGATGCTTTTGGCCGAAGGATTTTCCAGGCCAATATGCTTGCTGCCAGAATCAACTCCTATAGTCTCTATATGGGGATGTTTCTAAAGGAAGTCACAGATCATCTGCAGACTTTAGCTCCTTTTATTTCAGAAGATAAAAGGCAGGAATTTCTCACTTGGCTCAAACATGCCCAAGCTGTTTCCAAATTCTCCAACCGTGCAGCCTTTGACTCTTTTGAGTGTGTAAGCAGAGCCTCGGCTATTGCCATAGGTGCACGCAGAATTGCTTGGTTACAAGCCTCTGATTTGGAACTCTGGGTCCAAGATGAGTTGGGAAACCTTCCTTGTACAGGTGAAAACCTGTTTGACAGGGATTGGCAAGCAAAGGCCACTCAGATGGATGCTGAGAACTTTGCTTTGGATCGACTTTCAAAGTCTACCTCTGCCCCTGTTAAGAAAAGATTGTTCAAAAAGACATCTTTTTCTAAAAAGGGAAGATATTATCCTGCTCATGGGCAGACATCTTCTGCAGGTCGTTTTGCTGCAAAGCATCAGCAACCACCTAAACAGGCCAAGTCAAAGGCTGCCAGGCCTACCACAGCCCAGCAGCCTCAACCTCCTCAGGGCCTTTGACTTGCAACTAGAGAACTTAGCCTTTCTAGCTCTGGAAAAACCAGAGCCCCTCACCATTCCAGGAAGGTTGACTTACTTTGCTCCCAGATGGGAGCAAATCACAGCAGAGCAATGGACCCTCTCCATCATAAAGGAAGGGTACAAGCTTCACTTCTTAAGCCTTCCTCCTCACACCATGGTGAAACAGTTCAATTCTCCAACATCTCTCCTCAACCTTCTAGGTCAGGAGATTGCTACTCTTCTTGCCCAAGGGGCAATAGAAGAAGTACCTCTTCTTCAACAGGGCTCAGGGTTCTACTCCCCTTATTTTCTTATCCCAAAGAAAACAGGGGGCTACAGACCCATATTAGATCTCAGAGAATTGAACAAATTTCTATTCAAGGAGAAATTCAAAATGATTTCTCTAGGGGCTCTGCTTCCATACCTTCAGAGTCAGGACTGGCTTTGTTCTCTAGATGGATGTCCTCATCCATCCAACACACAGAAGGTTCCTTCGGTTCCTTTTTCAAGGAAAGCACTACCAATACAGGGTGCTTCCTTTCGGTCTGGCCTCTGCACCAAGGGTGTTCACGAAATGCATGGCAGTAGTAGCTGCATTTCTCCGCACTCTAGGAATATTCGTATTCCCATATCTGGACGACTGACTCATACGAGCCCCATCCCAGTCAGAGGCCCAGACTTGTCTAACCTGCACAATGCGTATCCTTCAGTATTTGGGACTAGTAATAAACATCCCAGGGCTCATGGGGGGGGGGGGGTCCTCCACTCCAGGGGCGGCCTCTCAGTGCCTGCAGCTGACTCACCAGGCACCGGGCTCCAACAAGCTGCTTGCTCCGTGGCAAGAAAAAACACCGCGGCAGCTCCCACACCAGGCAGATCTCTCTCCCCCCCACGAGCCCTACAAAACTTAGCCGGCGTTGTGTGCTGTTGGAGAGAGATCTGCCTGGTGTGGGAGCAGCCGCGGTGTTTTTTCTTGCCACGGAGCAAGCAGCTAGTTGGAGCCCGGTGCCTGGTGAGTCAGCTGCAGGCACTGAGAGGCCGCCCCTGGAGTGGAGGACCCCCCCACGAGCCCTACAAAACACAGCCGGCTTACACACTGCCGCGTGTTCGCGGCTCGCGGGGGCGCATTCTAAGGGGCGTGTTGCAAGGGGCATGTCTTGCTCCTTATGTGCTCCTTTGGTGCTCTTTTGGTGACATAAGAGCTCTAGCAGTTTCGGTTCATCCATGGGGAAGCGGAAGGCTAAGCCATCAGCCAAGGCACCGTCAGGAGAGGGAGGTAAGGTGTCCGGTCCCATGGACAAACATGTTACTGCCCTTCCGCTTGCTAGCCAGTCTCTGGATGGGGCCTCTTTGAGCCCGGACATCCAGACACCACCTCCTTTCCCTCAGCCTACTCTTTCGTCTACTCCTTTGAAATTGATTTCACCTGCTCCACTTCCGGTGTTAGTTCCAGTGGACCCTGCTGCATCTGAAAATGATTCCTTATCACTTAAAAGTGAGGTGACTCTTGCAGATATTTGGTTAATGCTTCAGAAAATTGAGACACGCTTGTCTTCTACTGTTACTTCTCTATGTAATTTCTCACATGATGTTGTTAATAAGGTTAAAGTTATTGATGATCAAATGACCAATTTTGCTGGTTCCCTGACTGGTAGATTCTCAACTCCACTCATATCAAGATTTTCATCTTGGTTATCTTAAAGATATTTCTTCTGTTTCCTACAGATTGGAGTTGCTTGAAAATCACCAGCGTGCCAGGAACCTTCGTTTTCTTAATTTTCCATCCACACACTTATTATCACCTGAGATTTTGTTGAAAAAGTATTTATCTGAAATCTTGCATTTGGAGAATTCGGTAGATATTGTGCAAATGTATTCTTTTTTTCCCAGGGTTAGGGCCTCCGAGCAGGCCAAGGATGATTTTCCTTTGGCTGACTCGGTCGGTCCTAATCTTACTGAGTTTCTACAGGATTCACTTGATATCATCCCAAAGCGATGTACTTTGGTGGTGACCTTCGGGTCTGAATCACTTAAATTGAAGATTATCCGTGCTTATTTCAAGTGCAAAGATGAGTTGTTTTGTGGATACAAACTTCAGGTTTTTCCCGATGTGGGTAAGGCCACCCAGGCCCGTCGGAAGCAGTTTCTTGAGCTTAGAGCTAGAGTGCTTGCGTTGGGGGCTTCTTTTTTTTTGAAGTTCCCCTGTCGCTGTTTAGTCACTTATGAAGGTCATGATTATATTTATACTGATGTGGCTTTGCTACGTCAGTTTCTAGTGGATAAGGAAGGTGATGGTGGGCAGGAGGGTGTATAGGTGGGATGGCTTGATTGTTTGGCTCCCTGATTGGAGTTTTGATAACTCCTTTTTTCTTCTATTATATGACTTGCCTCCCTTAGGGGAGTAAAGTGGCTTTCTCTCCCTTGATGTGTTTTGTATATTGGTGTGATATTATGTTCTTGAATGTATCATTTTGAGTGGTATTCGGTTTATTTTGTATGTTTCTTGCATTTGAGAAAATCTAAATAAACAATTAAAAAAAAAAATAAAAAGTAATAAACAGCCCAAAATCCAATCTCACCCCTACTCAGTCTTTGGAGTTCATAGGGGCCTTGCTGGATACCACAACTGCAAGGGCCTATCTTCCTCAGGCCCGTTGCCTACGTCTGGTGCAGTTAGCCTCCCAGATTCAGTTAAAGTCCCAATTAACTGCTCGAGAGATGTTACAACTATTAGGCCACATGGCATCTACCGTGCATGTGGTTCCATATGCTCGCCTTCACATAAGGGCAGCTCAATGGATTTTGTCCACCCAATGGACTCAGGCATCAGGTTGCCTGTCAGACAAAATAGCAAACTCCAGTCGCCTTTTTTGGTCTCTCCAGTGGTGGAAGTCCTCTCAAAACCTGTTGCTGGGGTCCCCTTTTCAGCAACCGCTACCCCAAGCAACTCTCACAACAGATGCTTCTCCAAAGGGTTGGGGAGCTCATCTGCAAGATCTCTCCACCCAGGGCATCTGGTCTCCACAGGAGACTTCTCTGCATATCAATCTGTTGGAACTCAGAGCAATATTCTTAGCTCTCAGAGTGTTCCATACCCTGCTCAGCTACAGGACAGTCCTCATCCATACGGACAACCAAGTAGCCATGTTCTATGTGAACAAGCAGGGCGGGACTGGCTCTCTGTCGCTTTGCAACGAAGCTTTGCGACTGTGGGCCTTCGCCAGAGAGCATCACATCCATCTTCTGGCAGTATATCTTCCAGGCGTTCAAAACTCTTGGGCGGACAGACTCAGTCGAGTTCTGCTTCCACACGAGTGGTCTCTCCACATGGACCAAGTAGCCAGGATTTTCGAATTTGGGGAACCCCGGACATAGACCTCTTTGCAAGTCCGTGGAATGCCAAATTTCCCCGGTTCTGTTCCAGAATTCCGTGTCAGGGAGTTCAGGCCAAGGATGCCTTCCTCCTTCACTGGGGTCAAGACTTCCTTTATGCCTTTCCACCAATTCCCCTAATTCCCAAAACACTATTCAAGCTTCAGAGAGATCGAGGGACCATGATCTTCATAGCACCACATTGGCCATGCCAAGTGTGGTACCCTCTACTTCTGCATCTCTCTCAAGCTCCCTCCCTGGACTTGGGCTCTGCACCAGACCTTCTATCCCAGGAAGAAGGAACGTTGTGGCACCCAAACCCCCAGTCTCTCCATCTCAGGGCTTGGTTGCTGAGGGCCTACACCTTCAAGATTTTCATCTCTCCCAGCAGGTCAGAGATGTTATTCATGCCTCTAGAAAGCCTTCTACTAGACATTCCTATGCTTTCAAATGGAAAAGATTTACCATTTGGTGTTCAGAGGAGGGTCTAAACCCTCTTGCAATACCTCTGAATTCTCTACTAGAGTATCTCCTGCATCTATCTCATGCAGGTCTGAAAACAAATTCAGTAAGAGTCCATTTGAGTGCTATTGCAGCGTCCCTCAAGCCTCTCAATGGACAACCTATCTCCTCTCATCCTCTTATAGCAAGATTCATGAGAGGCCTTCTTTTAACTAAACCTCCCATTAGACCACCTCCAGTGGCATGGGACTTAAACCTGGTTCTTGGCCAGCTCATGAAGCCACCCTTTGAACCTTTAGCCACCACCTCCTTGAAATTTCTTTCTTGGAAGGTTATTTTTCTCATTGCAGTCACCTCAGCACGCCGCATTAGTGAGTTGCAAGCTTTGGTGGCTAATCCACCTTATACAAGGTTCCATCATGATAAGGTAGTCCTCAGGACCAATCCACACTTTATGCCTAAAGTGGTCTCGCCTTTTCATCTGAACCAAGAGGTATATTTACCTGTATTTTTTCCAGGACCTCATGCATTAAATGCAGAGAGGAATCTTCATACCTTGGATTGTAAGAGAGCTCTCGCTTTTTACTTACAAAGAACACAGCAACATAGAAAGTCTTCTCAACTCTTTGTTGCTTTTGATCCTTCTCATTTAGGACTTCCAGTCTCTAAGAGAACACTGTCCAACTGGATTGCTCAGTGTATTTCTTTCGCCTACCAGAGTAGGAACATTTCTCTGGAGGGCCATGTCACAGCTCACAATGTGAGAGCCATGGCAGCCTCTATGGCTCATCTAAACTCTGTGTCCATCGACCAAATCTGTCAAGCGGCCACCTGGGCCTCGGTTCATACCTTCACAGCCCATTACTGTTTAGACAAGGACTCCCGCCGGGATGCCTTGTTTGGTCAGGCTGTTCTCAAACACCTGTTCCATTCCTAATCAACTCCTACCCACCTACCCTGGTTGGATGCCAGAGATCCATGGGGGGAGGTAGAGTCCTTTTCAAGGACACACAACCTGGGGTCTTCCCCTGGCATCTGCAGCTAGGGAGTCCCCATATGTGAAGACTCATTCCTGCTTGTTCCTGGAGATAGCACAGTTACTTACCTGTAACAGGTGATCTCTGGGAACAGCAGGAATAAGTCTTCACAACCCACCCACCTCCCCTAGGAGTTGTATCTCTCTATCTATCTTTCCTTTCCTCTCTCTCTCTTTGTCTCAGCTTTAAAACTCGAACTGGAGAGAGGCGGTTGGGAAAGGCGGGAAGGCAGCGCGCAGGCGCTGTGGGATGCTCCCAAAAGCTTTCTTACTGGATGCTGGGGAGCGTTCCCGCGCAGGCTCCGTCGGTACCGACGATACCCATAGGTGAAGACTTATTTCTGCTTTTCCCAGAGATCACCTGTTACAGGTAAGTAACTGTGCTTGTCCCAAGGACTGGGTAGAGAACCCCTGATCTAGCAGCGGTAAGGGGAGTGCAGACGCATAGGTCCAGCCACACGTAACAGGAAACTGTCATGCTATATGCCACTCAGAGCCTAATTGAATGTTTTTTTTGGCAGTGCTGTCCCTGCTATTCCCTTCCCCCCCCCCCCCCCCCCACAAGACTTTTAGGCTTCTGTATCAGACTCATAGCAATCTACAGCTGTGAGGTCTGTATAATCAGCTGCCTTGTCTTGAAGGAGCAGAACTAGCTGATCAGTCTATTAACTTGATCATTTCTTGGTTTCTTGCTTCTTCTGGCACTAGGTCACATTTTTTTTCTGTTCTAACATTATATTTCTTGTCTGTTTGCATATTTTGGGTGTAATTTAAAACACATTTGTTTATGGTTTATTTAAAATTTACTACACCGCCTTTCAGAACAAATCAAAGCGGTTTACATAATAAAATTAAAATAAATATCTGTCACTCAAACTGTTTTAGGTGCAGAAATAGCTGTTTATAAAATGACCTGGACTGGAGTATATTCATCTCAGTGTATGTGCGCGCAGCCTCTATGCTTATACGTTTGTACGCAGAGATGTTCCCGGTAGCAGGGTTGGTGCCGGGTTTGGAATTAAATGTATACTTTATAAAATACTTATGATGCATATAAAATAACCAAAGAGAAAGTGTAAATGTGTGTGTGCATGTTCCATGGGGTAATTTTCAAAGGGAAAGTAGGAACATATCTTCCCTTAGACATCTGATGTAATTAAGCACATACCTTAGGGCAGCATACAGTAGGGAGGAGTGGCCTAGTGGTTAGGACACAGTACCTCAGGCTGGAGGGCCAGGTGTTCAAGTCCCACCTGGGGACAACAATCTCAGGTTGGAGGTACTGGGGTTTCTAGTTCTATAGGCACTCCTTGTGGCCTTGGGCAAGCCACTTAACCCTCCATTGCCTCAGGGACAAGGGAATGTATCCAGTACCTGTTTGTAGTGATTACATAATGTAAACCACTTTAATTGAAGGATAAGGCAGTATAGAAAACTGGTTGAATAAATAAAATACCTATTATAAATGTACTATCTGTATGGGTTAAAGGAGTGCACATTTAATTATGGCCACACTTGTTTGCAGACCACAGAGATGTGCTAAGAATGGGTACAGTGGTGCTCTAATTGCCTTGGCATTGCACTATTAGGAATAGCTGAGCAGGATCAATCTTCAAAATCTTTATGCACAAACAAAATCCTGCTTGGGAATGAATTATTAATTGAAAATAAAAATTCCATTTTCATTAAAACTGAGTCCTGACAAAATGATCTTAACATAGAAACATGACAGCAGAAAAAGACCACATGGCCTATCTAGTCTGTCCTTTCATAACAATTACAATATTTATTTATTTATTTATTTATTTAACAGTTATTTATATACCGCTCTTTCCCTAGTATCAAGTGCGGTTTACATGGAACAGTAGGTTAATTGGTATGTAATATACCAAGTCAGTTTACATAGAACAGATAATTATAATTTACAAGGAATGTTGTAACATTAAAGGTATAACATATTAGAACATATATACATTGTTAGTTTAAATCTATAATCATCATGTGAATGAGAGTGTGGTATGGTTAGTAGTGTATTAGTGATATTTATTTTGAAAATAGAGTATGTAATAATAATGTATAAATGTTAGCCTGTATCTATTTGAGTATTCTGTTCTGAGGGTGTATTGTAGTGTAATATGAATAAGTGAGTTTTTAATTTTTTTCTAAATTCCTTTATATCAGATAGTCCCCTTTTTACTTTTAGAGATCTTCTTGTTTGTCCCATGCTTTCTTGAATTCAGATACTGTCCTCATCTTTACTACCTCCGTTGGGAGAGACTATTCCACACATCTACGACTCTTTTTGTAAAGAAATATTACCGCATATTACTCCTAAGTCTATCCTGTTTCACCCTCATCCCATGTCCCCTCGTAACAATAGTTTGCTTTCAAATGAAAGAGGCTCTTCTGCTGTGCATTTATGCCATGGAAGTATTTAAACATCTCAGTCATATCACCTCTATCCCACATTTCCTCTAACATATACATATTAAGATCTTTAAGTCTGTCCTCATATGCTTTATAATGAAGACCACTAACCATTTTAGTAACCAACCTTTGCACTGACTCCAACCTGTTTATATCCTTTTGAAGGTGCGGTCTCCAGAATTACATGCAATACTCCAAATGAGGTCGCACCAAAGACCTATACAGAGGCACTATCACCTCGTTTTTCTTCTGGCCATTCCTCTTCCTATGCACCCAAGTATCCTTCTGGCTTTCGCAGTCACCTTTTCTACCTGTTTAACCACTTTAAGATCATCAGAAATGATCACGCCCAGGTCCCGCTCTTCTTTCATGGACGGAATTACTTTACCCCCTATACTGTTCATTCCATTTCAGGGCTCAAGATAAACTACTGATAGCACAAGGAGACCCTTCAAACATAGTAGGGGTCTTCCAACATAGAAGTCTATACTGAGAAAGCATACTGTAAAGCAAATGGTGCATATGGCAGCAGAAGGTCTAGTCCAGTGTTTTTCAACCTTTTTTGTGCAAAGGCACACTTTTTTCATGAAAAAAATCACGAGGCACACCACCATTAGAAAATGTTTAAAAAATTTACCTCTGTGCCTATATTGACTATATATAAAGTAATTCTCTTGAATAGGAATCAAACGCTCACACCAACCCCCCTCCCCTGCTGGTTCACACCAACCCCCCTCCCCTGCTGGTTCACTCACACCACCCCCCCCCTCCTCCACTGCTGGTTCACTCACCCACCCCCCTGTCACTTACTCACCCCTCCTGCTGGGTCACTCACTCACTTACACCCCTCCCCTGCTGGTTCACTCACACCATCGCCCCCCCCCCTTGCTGGTTCACTCACACCATCGCCCCCCCCCTTGCTGGTTCACTCACACCATCGCCCCCCCCCCTTGCTGCTGGTTCACTCACACCATCGCCCCGCCCCCTTGCTGGTTCACTCACACCACCCCCCCCCTCCACTGCTGGTTCACTCACACTCCCCCCCCTTGCTGGTTCACTCACACACACACACACACCCCCTCTGCCCAAGCTGCTGCTTCTGCTTTGTACAGAGCAGCGGCTGCACTACACTTACATTGAAAAGTAAAGAGAAACTGTGTCAGGAGCCCTCCGGTCATCGCAGAGCCCGAGGAAGTGATGTCATGGGGGCGGGCTCCTCACAGGCTGTCTTTCCTTTTCAAATTAACTTTATTGCAGCTAAAGTTAATTTGAAAAGGAAAGACAGCCTGTGAGGAGCCCGCCCCCATGACATCACTTCCTCGGGCTCTGCATGATCGGAGGGCTCCTGACACAGTTTCTCTTTACTTTTCAATGTAAGTGTAGTGCAGCCGCTGCTCTGTACAAAGCAGAACCAACGGCTGCACTGCTATAGGGAATCGCGATCGCGTTCGCGCCGCAGACTTCGGCACAAAAGCCGGTTTTTTGCTCTGGCCGCTCCCGATCTTGCGGCCAGAGCAAAAAACCGGCTTTTCAATGGCCGGTTTTACAACTGTGCTGGCAGCCGGCCTGGCCATGGAAAAACTGGCCAGGCCGGCTGAAAACCGGCCGGTTGGCAACCCTAATTTGTGAGCCGACGCCACATGTTACGGATGAAATTGGAATTTTTCCCACGGCACACCAGACAATATCTCACGGCACACTAGTGTGCCGCGGCACAGTGGTTGAAAAACGCTGGTCTAGTCCATTCACTAGGCGGCTACCTGAGTGACAGACTCCGGTGGGTAGCACCATAACTCTTCTACATAGTGCAGCTGCTTTATTGCACTGCTTTGGTGCCACGGTGAGTCTTGAAGCACCCGTGCGCATGCACACACTCATGGCCTGCTACTCCTGGCCCTTCTGATGCAATGTCCTGTTGGAAGGGGCAGGTAGGCAGGCCATGAGTGCATGCATGTACTTCAGCGCTTGCTGTGGCACTGAAACAACAGCAGCAGAAAGCCACCCTCTCCCCCAGGAATGATGCTGGGGGCAGAAGGGTAGGGCCTGGGCTTGCCCATGGTGGTGGGGGAGCAGTTGCAATGGGGGTTAGGGCAGGACCCCGGGGGGGGGGGGAACTGCCTATGGCTGCAGAAACACTTGGTCTGGTCCTAGGTCGCAGATTCACAGCATTGGTTGGGCAGCTCTCTCCTTTGCTCCTTTTTGTTTTCTACCGTGGCGTAAATTCCATCCTAGCAGTCCCTGCATTACAAGGGAGCCCCGTCAGGAAGGAGTTCAGCAACCTTGCACTGTGTCAGCAAAGGCAGAGTGTGGAAAACATGATTTACTTACATAAAGTTGCTTCCTCCCTCTGGCTTTCTCCAATAAAAGTACTCTTGCCCTGCCTCCTGCCAGCCAGAAAAGCCCATAGGCACCTCCCCTCCAGCTGCCAGACCAAAGTCAGATGATAGCGGCCATGACCTGTGGCTGTTCCCATGAGTCTTTGGCCCAGGAGTGGGAGGTGAGGTGCCAGGAGGGAAAGCTAGAGTACTTTCATTGGAGAAAGCCGGAGGGAGGTGACACAGCAACTTAAAAAAAAAACTACTGTAAGTTATGTTGCCGCTTTCTGCCTCCTTTTTGGCAAGTGATGGGACTGAGGGGCAGGGGGAGGGGAGAGTCCCTTTCCCCCTTCCCACTGCTGCAACTAAGGGGAACCCTCAAAATTTTATTGGGGGCCTTTCATTTGAACATGCGCCACTGCTTCACACACACTCTCTCTCTCTGTTTCTGCAGAGATCTTCTTTGACTCCTGGAGCTCAGTTTAGAATCTCCTCTCCCAGTAAGAGACAGATCCAGAATGAGAGAGTTATACTGTCAGCACAGGGACACACGTCACTTCACGACTGGATCCCTCAGGAACAGCTATTTGACTGACATGCCAGAACAACACCAAAGGGATTTGATTGGGTGGTCTTTGGCATCCAGCACTGGACATCAAAGACAGAAAGCAGACTTCCCCCTTCTCCTGCTCCCTTCCTGTCCAATGGAACAGGAGATTGACTTTCACCTTCCCAGCCCAGAATCTCTCTGACTAAAATCCTGAAGTCCCTGGCCAAATTGTGGGCTGTACCATTGTGCTCTCGCCAAGAGAGATGTACCATAGAAAAATGGTTGTACTCTGAGAGCTCTCCATAAGCTATCTGATGGGAGCAGCATAGGCCTTAGTAGAGTCCGAAGGCCCTTTTACATACAGGGCCTTGTAAAAGCCTTCACACCCTTGTACATTTTTAACATTCTGCTGTCTAAAAAAATACAATTTAAAATGCATTAAAGTAGAAGTTTGTTTTGTGGATCTATATAACATACTATACTTTCAACATGGAAGAACAATGATATTCAAAATGTAATTAAGGAATCAACAAGCGGGGAAAGCATGCAAAGCATGACGTGTGTGTGCATGTGTGTGTGTGCGTGTGTGCGCACCGATCTGTTTGTATCTGTATTGCCTGTGGGTGTATCTTATGTATGAGGTGTGATCAAAAAGTATTGAGACTTGTGTAGCTATATAACAATACGTCGTACCACAATGCTATTAAGCACGCAGTGACCTAGTTATGTGCTCTGCATGTACAGAGTGTAGCATGGCTGCAGCACACCTGTACTTTTTTTAATCACGTGATGTTTGGTATCATGTAAAAACAGTTTGTCAGATTTACGATGAATGAAAAAAATTGAACAGCAAATTTGTATTAAATTCTGCTAGAAACTTGGAGATTTGTGCAGAGACTTATGACAAGTTACAGCAAGTGTATGGTGATGAATGTATGAGTCGTGCTCAAGTTTATGACTGGTATAAACGTTTCCAAGAGGGCCACCAAAGTGTTGACAGTGACGAACGTTCTGAAAGGCCATGAGCAGGAATGAAGACAACGTTGAAGTAGTTCATGCCGGAATATACTCAAATAATTGACTATCAGGAAGCTTCCTGAGGATATGGACATCAGTTTCAGGTCAGTAAAGTTCATTCTTACTGTCGATTTGGTAACGAGATATGTCTGCAATATTTGCCGAAACTCCTGTCCCCAACTAAAAAGATCGACTGTCCACAGCCAGGGAGTTGTTGGAAGACGTTGAAAATGACTCATATTTCATCAAAAATATTATTACTGGTGATGAATCATGGATTTATGATTATGACCCAGAAACTAAGGCTCAATCCTCACAATGGAAGACTCCAAATTCTCTTAGACCCAAGAATGCTCCTCACCTGACGGGCTATGTCAAGATCATGCATACAGTTTTCTTTGATTACCAGGGTATTGTTCATCATGAGTATGCTCCAAAAGACCAAACTATCAATAAGGAGTACTTCATCCAAGGTCTGACTCGTTTGAGAGATGCAGTTTGTCGTAAGAGGCCACAGTTGCACAGGAATGGTGAATGGTTGCGTCATTACGATAACGCCCCAGCTTATGCATCACATCTTGTCCAATAGTTCTTGGCCAAACACCAAATTGAGCAAGTCCATCAGCCTCCATACTCAGCTGACCTCACACCCTGTGACTTTTTCTTGTTTCCCAAACTGAAATTACCACTGAAAGGAAGGAGATTCGATGGCTTGGATACCATTACGTAAAATTTGACACAGCAGCTTCACAGCATAATGAAAGAAGCATTTCCAGGAGTGGCAGGAACACTGGAGGAAGTGTGTTTTATCGGAAGGGGACTATTTTGAAGGAAACTGAGTGCAATAACTGTCAGTGTTATACTTCTTGTATTATTGTACAGGTCTTGATACTTTTTGATCGTATCTTGTATGTGGTGTTTGTCTGAGTGTATGAGTGCATGTACATCTCTCTGTTTTGCATGTTTTTTTTGTTTTATGTGTGTGTATGTGTGTTATATGTCTTTGTGGACTGCTGCTGTCTATGCAAGTTTGTATGAACGTGCATGTGTTTGTGTTACTATATGTGTGCTTCTCTGTGCTTGCTTGTATATTTGTGTGTGAATGCTTGGATATATGGTCTATATGTTTGTGGACATGTTAGTATGTATGTTTGTTAAGAGTATTTATATCTGTGTTTCTATATATCTGTGATCGGGAGAGGAGATGAGAGGGAAGAGCTGTTTGACAGGTGCAATTCTGTAATTGCTATGTTACTGTGATTCAATGTTTGCATAGTGCAGCTGTTGCAACTCCTCTTCCTATAGAAATGCATTGAGGCATATTTTGGGGGATGGGACTTTGGGCTCATTTCTCTTCCATCTCCCACCATCTGCAGAACTTAAACTTGTACAGCACAGGAGCTTCTCCCATCTCCTCCCTTCCTGTGAGCAGAGCGGTTTTCCAGTGCTCTACCCCCACAGCCTTCCCATTGGCTGCATCTAATCCATAGTCTCTCTGTAGCTAGTTCCATTGAAAACAAAAAGGGCAGGGGGAGATTTTAAACTCTGAAAAATGAGCTGTTAGCCTTCCTTCTAAGTAAGTACAATCATGAAAAAGCCAGATAGTTGTCAAACCTAACCTCCCGATGGTTGAGCATCCCCCTAAACTGTGGACCTTAGGTATGTTCTTAGCTTGGCCATGACTTCATCTAGCTTGGCCAATGGCAACAAATAGTAGCTTGCATTATGCATAGCAACCAATAAGAAAGCAGTATAATCAGTCAGGAGCTACTGCTGCTGCTGCTTATCTTTTGTATAGCTCTACAAGCAGGGGTTCTTCTATCATCAGGCAGGGTGAGGCAGCTGCCTCAGGCGGCAAATTTTGGGAGGGGAAAAAATGCCCCCCCCCCCAAAAAACAGGCCAGTGGCAGCCACCTCACACTGTATTAAAAAAAAGAAAAGCAAATGATAACCGTGGCAGCAGCCTCCCGCCACCACCGCTTTTTCTATGTTTGCAGCAGTGGATGTTAGACTTGAAACACTCAAATTAAAAAAGTTTAAGTCTTTGCGACTCCTCGCTTGGAAGGCCTACAAATGCCCACCCCCTCTGACACAAATGATGCGTCAGAAGGGGCGGACATTTGCAGTCCTTCCAAGCACAGAGTCGCAAAGCCTGCACTTTTTTTTTAGTGTTTCAAGTCTACGGTCCGCCGCTGCCACTTCTCCTATGAATGGAGCAGCGGCGAATCGTAGACTTGAGACACACACAGAAAAAAAAGCACAGATCGTTGCGACTCTGCGCTTGGAAGGAATGCAAATGCCCACCCCTTCTGATGCATCATTTGCATCAGAGGGGATGGGCATTTTTAGGCCTTTCAAGTGCGGAGTTGCAAAGACCCACGCTTTTTTATATTAGCATTTATACAATATACATCCAAGTATACACATGAATGAAAAGAAAACTGTCTCAAAAGCATCACAAAAACAACAAAAGGGAAAAGAATGACCATTTATAAATTAGCCCACAAAACAAAGGAAAAACAAAGGGGGCACCTGGAAATATTACAATAGTAATAGGACAACCAAGTGTCCTAAACTAAAAGGAAGAAAGGGACATAAATAGCAAGCAGAGACTTAGGCGTATTTATATCCCGCTTTGACCCGGTGAAAAGCGGGATATAAATACAGTTAAATAAATAAATAAATATAGGGCGGTATTACAACTTTAACTGCAACTGCAGCCTCTTCCCTTGCCAATAAAAACTCTTAAGAGCTGCTTAGGCTCAAAAAAAGATAAACCTTTTTATTATAATTTCCTTCCCAGTATTGTATTACATATGTCACCCTCAAGGAGAGGGCCCTTGGTTGATGCCCCAGAAATTCCTTTCTCCTCAAGTGGGTGGCCCAAGACAAATCAGGGAAAATACGAACCTGAGAACCAAAGAAAAGCTCATTAAAGTTTTTAAAATAAGCTTGAGAATTAAAGATTTATCAGACTCCAGAGCCAAGGTCACTAGTAGGATAGACCTCTCAGTGACCACTTCTAAGGAGTTCTCTAGGAAACCCATAAGATCCCCAGCTCCTAAAGAAACCATACCAGGGCCAGTACCCCAGTCACCAGTGCTCAGGGACAAGTACTGTGCCCAGGTCAGGGGAGGCAGATGTTCCTGGGGAATTTTTTAAATCTCCTCACCATGCCAAACGGTGACAAAACAGGAGACTTAGGGAAATTCAGTAGTCTAAGATTGTTTTTACGGACTTGATTTTCCAGATATTCAGTCTTCCGAGACAGCAAGATGGCAGCAGGCAGGAGTGCTGGTACCACAATCGCTTAGTGTCTCACCTTTGTGAAACCAGGCGCCGCTTCGTCACTTTTTGCTATGGGTTGTAGAAAACAGAAACAAGCCGGTCTACCATCGGGCTCAGCTCTTTCCATCTCATCTGACCAGAGGATGCTAGATACTTGTGGTTTCTTGGCGGCTGGCACTGGAGAGTGTGTCTTCGGCAGGACTGCGCAGTGAACTGTCATCGGCCCTGAGCGCATCAGAGATTTGGTTGTCCCTGGAGCAGTGCACCCTCCCCCCCCCCCCCCCCAACGACCCGGAAGTTTGTTGCTTTCCGGAGAAGTGATTTTTCTGAGGCAATGGAGAGTTAAGTGACTTGCTCAAGGCCACAAGGAGTGCTAATGAGAATGAAACCCTGGTCTCTTTTTTCCAAAGCCAGTGCTCTAACCATTAGATTACTCCTCCAGTCCAGGTTGGAGCTGAGCTGGGCTGGGCTGGGCTGGGCTGGGCTGATGATGAGTTGAAGGGGGCTGGAGATGGGCTGATGGTGAATCTTGAGGGGAGCTGGGGCTGGAAATGGGTATATGCCTGGGGGTGGGGAGAAAGAAAAAAGGTGTAGGTATGTGCCTGGGAAGAAAGAAGGAGAGATAAGGGTAGGTGTATGGGGAGGCGAGAAAGGAAGAGAGGTGGAGATAGGCCTTAGGGACATACAACAGTAGAGATCTTGCTAGAAGTTAAAGGGAAAGAGAACTGGGGGGGCAGAAAAGCTTGGAGGTTGGGGAGAGAACTGCGACTGAAGTAAAAGGAGGCCTTATGATGGGGGAATTGCATACAAAAATTACTACTATTGCTAAACCTTGACTTAGAAGAACTTTTCATACTCTCATACTGTTTAATCTTTTATTCTCCTTTTTTAATTTGCTTTCCCTTTATTCAAGGCCTTGTTCCATCTAAAGCCATGTTGGCTTTTTTTTCATTGTAAACCGCTTTGACTTTTAGACTAAGCAGTACATAAGCCTAGTTAAATAAATCAATCAATAAATAATATGTCAAATTTAAAATACCGTGCACAGCCTTTTCTTAATTTTTTCACAGAATTTTAGATTTTTTTCATACAGAATTCCTCTATTTCTGGTCGCTGTAGTTTTGGAGTTGGTGATAAGGGGGGACTTTTTGTAGGCAGGGCAGTTGCAGCAATTTGGGGAATGGAGCAATTGTGGTATGGTAGTTTGTTTGAGGTGCAGTTTGTGGGGTGGTGGGGCGAGACTGCTTTTGGATCCTAAACCACTTAGTTTCCTATGTGTTTCCTTACCATATCCCTAGATGTTTTCTTGTCCTCAGCTGTTGTGTTGTCTGTCTTAACTAGAGTTTAAGCTCTGATGAGCAGGGGCCATCTTTTAAATATGCCTGTGCAGCGCTGCATATGTCTTGTAGCACTATAGAAATGATCAATAGTAGTAGATGTGATGGGACAGCAGTGGGATAGTTTTGAGGGGTGGAAGCAGTTAGTGGGTCGGTGGGGGGAGTTGCAGGGTAGGTTTTGGATTGGGGAAGTTTGTGAGCTGGTGGGACAGTTGTCAGGGGGTGTTTTTTCATAGTGGGCAGTTGGAGGGGATAGCTTTTGAGGGCAGGGTGATATTTACTTGGAGTGGGAGCAGTTTGTGGGGTGGTAGCAGCTAGGTAACATACATAGTAACATAGTATATGACGGCAGATAAAGACGAGTATGGTTCATCTAGTCTGCCCAGTAAGGTGGCTAGAGTAGGTATACCCGCCACTCTGAGCAGGTCACCCCCTCTAATTTTTGAAGTATAAAAATAGTTTATTTTGATTTTATCCTCTTGCTATAAAGGGTCTCTCCCTTGCCATTTTGAATTCCATCACTGTATTTGCCCCCACCACCTCCATCAGGAGGGCATTCCAAGCATCCACCACCTTTTCCGTGAAAAAGTATTTCCTGATGTCGCTTTTAAGTTTACCTCCTTGCAGCTTCATTGTATGCCCTGTAGTTTTACAATTTCCCCTTTGAAAAAGGTTTGTTTGTTCATTAATACCCTTTAAGTATTTAAAGGTCTGTATCATGTCTCTCTCCTCTCAGGTATACATATTTAGCTCTTCAAGTCTCTTCTCATACGTCCTCTGGGGCAGACTCCAAATCATTTTGGTTGCCTTCCTCTGAACCGTTTCAAGTCTATTTATATCCTTTGTGAGATATAGTCTCCAAAACTGAACACAATATTCCAAGTGAGGCCTTACCAACGACTTGTACAGGGGCATTAATAGGTCCTCCTTTCTGCTGGTTATTGCACTCTCTGTAACCCAGCATCCTTATGGCTTTGGCTACCTCCTTGTCATGTTGTTTCGCCACCTTAAGATCCTCAAACACTGTCCCTCTGAGGTCTTTCTCCCAGTCCGTGCAGACCAAACTCTTCCCCCTATCGCATATGATTCCTTTGGATTTCCGCATCCCAAGCGTATGCCTCTTAACTTCTTCGCATTAAATCTTAATCCAGTTTACGTAGATCTTTCCTCATGTTGTCCATTCTCTCAGAGGAGTCCACTCTGTTGCAAATTTTCGTGACATCTGCAAATGGTTCAGACTTCTTCCTTCAGACCTTCAGCAATATCGCTCACAAATATATTGAACAGTACCAGTCCCAGGACTGATCTCTAGGGCACACCACTACTCACCTTCCTTTCTGCTGAGTGAGTTCCGTTTACCACCACTTCAGCAATATCGCTCACAAATATATTGAACAGTACCAGTCCCAGGACTGATCTCTAGGGCACACCACTACTCACCTTCCTTTCTGCTGAGTGAGTTCCGTTTACCACCACTTCAGCAATATCGCTCACAAATATATTGAACAGTACCAGTCCCAGGACTGATCTCTAGGGCACACCACTACTCACCTTCCTTTCTGCTGAGTGAGTTCCGTTTACCACCACTTCAGCAATATCGCTCACAAATATATTGAACAGCACCAGTCCCAGGACTGATCTCTAGGGCACACCACTACTCACCTTCCTTTCTGCTGAGTGAGTTCTGTTTACCACCACTTTTTGCCATCTGTCAGTCGACCAATTTCTGATCCAGTTTACGACCTTGGGATCCTTCCCCAGGATGCTCAGTTTATTGATAAGCCTCCTTTTGAGGCACAGTATCAAAGACTTTGCTGAAATCCAGGTAGATCACATCTCTCACATGCCCTTGATCTAGTTCTTTGGTTACCCAATCAAAAAAACAATCAAATTTGTTTGGCATGATTATCCTTTGGTAGAACCATGTTGCCTTGGATGATGCAACACATTGGTTTCTAAAGTATAATATTCTTTCTTTCAGGAGTACCTCCATTACTTTTCTTGCCACAGAGATAATGCTTACCACTTTATAGTTTGTCACTTCTTCCCTATTACCACCTTTGTGAAGAGGCACCACATCAGCCCTTCTCCGGTCCTGCAGAATCTCTCCAGTCTCCAGGGATCTATTAAAAACATCCTTTAAAGGCCCTGCCAGAACCTCTCTGAGCTCTTTCCGTATCCTGGGATGTATCCCATCCAGTCCCATGGCTTTGTGCACACTCAGTTTGTCAAGCTGTTCAAAAACATCATCTTCTATAAATGGTGTGGTCTCTACTCCATTCACATTTGTATATTTGTCAATTATGTGTGGTCCTTCTCCAGGATTTTCTTGAGTAAATACAGAAGAGAAGTATCTGTTTAGCGTTTTCACTTTTTTGATGTCACTTTCCATGAATCTGTCCTCGGTACTTTTGAGTTTTGCAATTCCACCTCTGATCTTCTTCTCCTCCCAAATATACCTGAAAAAATGTGTCTCCACGATTGACATCTTTAGCCATTTTTTCTTTCGCCTTAGCTTTTGCTGTCTTTTTTCGTCTTTGTCTCTTCTAGCTTTATCTTGTATTCCTTTGTGTTCCTCTGTTTGTGATATTCGGAATTTTGTGAAAGCTGTGGTTTTTGCCTTTATTTATGCAGCCACTTCTTTGGAGAGCCATATCGATCTCCTTTTCCTCTTGTTTTTATTTACTTTCCTTACATATATATCTGTTGCCCTTTTTTATTGCCTCTTTTAGTTTAAACCACTGCAATTCCACTTCCCTTATCTTCTCTCACTCTGCCAATTCCTCCTTCAGGTATTTTCCCATTTTACTAAAGTCAGTGGGCTGAGCAGAGATAGCGCGAAAGTTCAGAATTTTAAATTTAATTCCTCAGGATATGTTAAGTTTTGCAATAGCTGCAAAAGTCCCATGGCATCAGCAGGGGGCATTCCCACTGTTTCCCCTGCAGATATCGCAGAGAAAACGCAGGCTTCACAGAGGACAGCTTCGCAGATAAATACATGTTTTTGCATATGCCAATCGCACCTCTTTTATAAAGAGCATACTTTATAAATAGGGATGTATGGAGTGGCAGACACATGTCAAAATTAGGTGTGTTCATTTACAAAGACCTATGGTTGACATAAATGACCACACGTATGTTATGCACATATGCCTATATTTTATAAACTACGTACGCTCCCTTTATGTGAATGCTCACAGTGAAAATATGCACTATGGGCCTAAAGTGTGTACATATAGAATAGCAGCCGGCTGAAGTATGTGTTGTTTCACATTGACATGTATAAATCATTAAAAATACATGATTTATGCATGTAAATGGTGTGTAACTATATGCAACTCCTTATAAAATTACCACATGAGGTCTTAAAAAGTGCAATAGCAGGAATATTTGTTAAAGTAAGTCAGTTGTCACTTAAAGGATACATAGGGACAAAGTAGCACGGGGTCCCTCACCAAAATGTCTGTGCTGCCCTTGTAACATGCATCAGTGCAGCGACTGGGCAGGATAGAGGTGTTCCCATCACGGCACAGCTTGCATGGGCGTTTGTGGCTCGGGCTAGCTGTGCTCAGCACAAGTAGCATGGATGCAATTAACGCCATCTCAGTGGGCGGCATTGATTGCTCCCGTGGTTGGTTTGTCATGTTGAAGGGCAGTTAATGCAAGGGGATGAATCTACAGGCCCCCCTGCAATTTGCTCAAAACCCTGTGCTAATAACATGACCCACTTGTGCATTACCAGCGCAGGGCTCAGTAAACATGCCCCATAAGGAGTAGCATCTTCTGTTTAAATTTAGTTCCTCAGGAGATGTTAAATGTTGCAATAACTTCAAGAGTCCCAGGGTATCAGCAGGGGCCTTCCCAGCATTTCCCCCATTGAGGTGGTGGTAGTTTCATCCGCGAAGCCTGCAAAAAGAGTGACTGCCATGTGATGTGAACGTCCACACTAGCGGCTCCAATTTGGAATATCTAATCTCTGCCCAATTCCTGCCCACTGTTGCAGGCAATGTGGGAAATGCAATTCCTGTGGAAAACGGTCCATGGTAGCTGCATATCTTCCACATTAGCTGTCTTTGCGGTGCAACAAACCCATGTTAGTACCGCAAAGATAGCTAACACGCTTTTGCAAACATACCCCTTGAAGTTAAATCCTACTGTACATAACTAGGACCTCTATAAAAATATTAAAGCAATACCTTTCTTGTTATTAGTCCACATTGACTCTAATGTCCAACAGCATGGAAAGCATTTGGCTTCAGACAGATAAGTATGTGTCTGAATTAAATTTGCATGTAAAAATGTTTGTTCTTTTTCCTCACAGCATGTCCCTAAGCACACTGAATGCTAACCTCACCGTTATCTTCTTCAGTATGGTGACACAAATGAAAGCAAGCAAAAGACAGAGCACAGGTTTACCCTTTTGCCATTATTTATTTCAGGCTGCAACCTGGGGATTTACAGTCTAATTTTCCTTAGATCGATCCTGCCTGTTTCCTTATCCAAGACTCGGTTCTCAACATGTCCTGGAGAACATCTGGCCAGTTGGTTACAGGATATCTGCAGTAAATATTTATGAGAGAGATTTTCATGCACGGCCTGTGGTGCACGCAGACTTATCTCATGCACATTTATTGTGGTTATGCTGAAAACCAACTGGCTGGTGGTCCCTCGGGACATGCTTGGGAACTACTGCTCAAAGAAAAGCAGAAGCATAGTATTTGATCCAATTAGATAAATCATAGTCTTAAATATATGCAATGAAGTAGTGGTTACTTTGAAGAACCCACTTATACAATCTTCAGGTATAAATGAAAGGTTTTGATATGCATTTGATAAATTGTGCATTGCCCCTACTTGTGCTAGGAAAGGCATTTCTTATCCCTGAGGGCAGGTCATATGCATGAATGGCGCGACCATCAGGTGAACTAGGCAGCTGCCTAGAGCAGCAATGGTCTGGGGAAGTCCTATTGCTGCCAATACCACCCCTTTCCAGGACCTGCAGCCACAGCAATTTTAATTTAATTTAATTACATTGCATATATTCCACTTTTACTATGAGCAGACAAACAAAGTGGAGTAGAAAAGTAATAACAATATTAAAACCATTCAAATCAATTACAGTTCAAAAATTTCCTCCATAACTACGTCTTTAGAGCTTTACAAAACTGGACATAGTCCACAAGATCCCTAATCTCAGAAGGTAAATCATTCCATAATATTGGTACTGCACTGGGAAAACATCCATCTCTAATCTTGTGTCGAAAAGAGGAGGCAGAGGGCAATACCAACGTACAATGAGTCGTAAAACGCAAAGACCTTACTGAGGAACAAAGCATCAACCTGTTTGATAGATAAACCAGGCCTGTCTTATGAACAGCTTTAAAAGCCATACATAAAACTTTGAAGAAATCTCATGCTTCCATTGGTAACAATAAAGGGGTAACTCTCCATATAACCACTATGTGTAATAAACTTAGCAGAAATGTTTTGAATCCTTTGCACTTTATGTAATAACTGTTTAGACATTCCCAAAAATACACCCCCACCAAAGCCCGATGCAGACTTCCTGTCTGCAAACAGAATGGAAACAGTCTCGCAGTGTCGGGGGTTGAAGGTAAGTGTTGCAGGGCGGTTTGTGACTTTTACTGCCACTGTAGGGTCCCAAAGAGGGGTAGCAGCTGTGGCAATAGGGAGAGGGGCTGGGGGGGGGGGCACAAGGGATGAGATTTGTTTAGGGTAGCTCATCTCCTTATGCCAGCGCTGGAAGTATGGAATCTTGCTACTTTTTCAGAGCCTACCATGTCTCTGTGACCCGGATTTGCCACTGTTGGAAACACGATACCAGCCTTGCTGGACCATCGATCTGACCTAGTACGGCAATTCTTATATTCTTATTCTTTATCTTCTATGTCAATGGCCCACTGTTTGTATAGATGGCATGAGAGTGCCAAGCAGTGATGTGCTAGCAATTTTTATCAAGGGCTCTTGTCAGCTCTGTTCTTCTTAGTGAGAAAGACTCTTCCTTTTTATTAAATAATTTTACAAGAGGCTTTTGATAGCTGTGCTCTGCCTTCCAGTCCATCCCTGGTGCTGAGAGACACAACCGTTCCTTTTAAAAAGTGCTCAAATGCTTTGTGATGTCATGGGCTCAGAATCTTGATAGTTTTGTTCCTAGAGACAAGCAGAAAAGAACCAGGGCTGCAGCAATGATTCTGGGTAAGCGACACCACTCTCGCTCTCCACATCACTCTGAAAGGAGAAAAGAGTAATTGTGTGGGAGAGGGACATCATACGTGCAGAGAAAGAACACGAAAAAAGAAAGCCAAGGCACCTCAGAAACCGTAATACTCATAGAGGAATAAAACAAGGGGATTCATGTTAATAAAACGACTCCCCGTACAGGAAAACAAATCAAATTGCTCTGCAGTACCCATGTGTATACAAAATAGAAATACATTTTTTAAGTTTTGCAATAGAAGTTGGCTAATGCTACAGCTCTCTCAAGGTCATTTAATAAGTGCCCTGATGTTAGCCCCACGCCTATCATCTGTTTTGCATAACAATATATATTGCAGTTGGATTCAGTGGTTCAGATCGTTTTTCTAGATGTGGCTCACCTTAATGGCTCAACTATGCAGAGGGGGCTCAGTGACCTCCCCAGGCCTGACTGTGAAAGCAATCCAGTCTTGATGGACCTATTGGGTTTACCAATTGAAACAAAAAGGTGCTTACCTCATGCAAAGGAAGCCAGGAGCAAACTTGTGACAACCGTATTGTAGAGTTCTTATTTGGGAGTTGACTACATGGCTGAAGGGTGCACACCATCTGGAATGCCACATTGCGGTGACACCCTGTAAGTCAAGAACCTGCCAATTCTTGTAGCACATGGTAAAAATCCAGGGAATGAGAGATTATCTTCCTTAACCTATTGTTTCACATCTCTGTACAATCACACAGCTTTAGAAAAACAATTTCAGTAAATAGTTTATCCAGATAATGGAAGAAAAATATTTGATGCAACTGCAACAAAAACATGACAAGATAAGTGTTTGGGGGTTTTTTTGTCTAAGATTAGCCTTACTTGCTGCCAAACAAATCTGAGTTGAGAAAAAAAAAGACCAAAAATATTTTAAGTCATAAGGAGGATAATTTTACAATAGTATGCCAAACTGAAAACACACATACTGTAGGTGTACCCGTTTATAAAACCAAAATATGCACAAAGATTTCCTCATAAGAGTCTCTCTCCAAGAGATCCTGCACAAAGTTACACTTGCTCTGAGGCAGGAAGAAATGAGGAACAGTGTAATTACTCATTCTGTAACAGGTGTTCTCCAAGGACAGCAGGAATCAGTCCTCACATATGAGTGATGTCAGCACCGACAGATCACACTCAGTAACCTTTCCCCAGATTTCAAAGAAAGTCTTTCGGAGATCCACCATGCCTGCATGATTGCCTTCCCGCTCAAGGGTGCCATCTTGCCTCAGTATGATGACATCACTCAAGATTGCAAAAATGAAAAGCACCACCATGGAGAGGAGGGAGGGTTGTGAGGACCGATTCCTACTATCCCTGGAGAACACCTTTTTACAGGTGAGTAATTATGCTTTCTCCAAGAACAAGCAGAAAGTCAGTCCTCACATATGGGACTCCCTAACTACAGGCTATCAAAAAAATCTGTAAGCCACGGGTGGCCCCCAAAAGGGAATAGTGAGAGTTCAGTTCGGTTGCAAGATCTCAGCAGCAACCCCAGTGTCGTCTAGGGAACCAGCTCTCTGATAGCCTGATACACAGAAAGACCGGAGTTGCCTTAAACCCCAAACAAGTCACTGAGTACTACCTGGTCGAAGGTACTATCCCACCAGAATTCCTTCTCCAGACAGTAATGTGCTGCAAAGGTGTGAACTGAGGACCAGGTGGCAGCCCAGCAGGACCTCCTTCACCTCCCTGGATAAGTCAAACTGGGTCAGGACTACCTTTTCAGCGGCCAGGGACCCAGTCTGGGGTGCCTCCTGCAAGAGCAGGTCTGGGGCATTCCCCAGGGGAACTGGGGGTACGTGAGACAGGCTGAGGAGCAGTGGGAACCAGGGCACCAGGGTGTTATGAGAAGCAGGGTGACCCAGTCAAGCTGGACCGTGAAGGTGGTCTTGGCGATGAGTGGCATGGGAGGGAAGGTGTAAAGGAGTCTTTCCATCCATGGAATGAGGAACGCAGCGGCTGCCAGCCAGGAGGGGTGCGGCTTTCTGGAGCAGAATAAGATCAGCTGAGCATTGGCTAGGCTGGCAAAGAGATCCAGCACAGGAAGGCCCCAATGGCGGAACAGTCAGCCACCCACTGATTGAGCCACCGCTCATGGGGCTGGAGAACCCGGCTCAGGCAGTCCGCCAGAACATTGTCCTGTCTGGGAAGGTATACCGCCCGGAGGAGCATCCCGCTCCCGCTAGCGAACATACAGAGATGGACTGCCTCCGAGCATAGAAAGGATGATCTCGTGCTCCCCTGCTTGTTGATGTAGATCACCAGTACCTGATTATCCATTGGGATTAGGACAGCTTGATTCCGCAGCTGGTGCTGAAAGGCCTGGAGAGCAGAGGCAATCGCCCAGAACTCCAGGAAGGGTCCTTAGTGCAGAGGTCGCCATAATGGGCCCCCAACCCAGCTTGGAGGCTACCAAGTTGAGGACCCTCTGAGGAGTCAGGACCTGAAAGGGCATCCCTGCCCACAGGTTGGGTGGCTGTTGCCACCAGTGGAAGGACTTGGCCAGGGTATGGTCAACTCTGTCCTGCAGGTGACCCATTGCCTCGGACTACTGAGAACAGAGGGCTACTGGGCCGACCACATGTGGAAATAGACATCAGCCATGTGCTCCAGGAGGAACGGCATGAGCCATGTGGAGTGGAGGAGGAGGAGGAGTGGTCTAGTGGTTAGGACAAGGTACATCAGGCCGGAGGGCCGAGGGTTCAAGTCCCACCTGGGGACAGCAATCTCAGGCCAGAGGGACTGGGATTTCTAGTCCTATACTCCTTGTGGTCTTGGGCAAGCCACTTAACCCTCCATTGCCCATGTTCCCTGTAAGTATTATCGTATGTGTCTCATATCCCGTCGTGTTAAATGTATCCCCCAATTGACCCAGTGAAAAGCGGGATATAAATACAGCTAAATAAATAAAATAAATGTGGAGGCTGAGGGTTGGCCCTGAACCTCCCTTGTGAGAGCCACTAGGCACCGGGCCCTGTCGAGTGGGAGAAAGGCTCAGGTCTGGACAGTGTCTAGCACTACCCCTATGAACGCCAGGCTTTGAATCGGTTGCATGTGGGACTTGGGATAGTTGATGACAAACCCCAGGTGCTCCGGAGTGAGAATGGTGTGGTGTGCTGCTTCCTGCATGTCTACAGCAGTGCCACCCCTGACCAGCCAGTCATCTAGGTAGGGAAAGACAAACACACACTGCAGTCACAGGTGGGTTGCAACCACTGCTAGGCACTTGAACACCCTTGGGGCCGGAGCCAGGCTGAAGGGAAAAACCCTGTATTGGTAGTGGCTTCCTCTGACGATAAACCAGAGGTACTGCCGGTGTTACGGGTGGCTGGGGATGTTTGAGATCCAAGGAGCATAGCCATTCATCATGGTAGAGGTAAGGCAGCAAATGTTCCAAGGGAGAGCATCTCAAACTTTTCTTTCACCAGGAACTTGAGATCTCGCAGATCCAGAATAGGGCAAAAGCCGATGGTCCTCTTAGGAACCAAGAAGTACTGGGAGTAAAATCCTTTGCCTTTGAGATGAGGTGGGATCAGTTCCACTACCTTGTCGGCAAGAAGCCCAGCGAGGTCTCACTGGAACAAGTCTCTGAAGGGGAGTCATTTGGAGTCCCCTGGAAAGAATGGTGGCAGCTTCTGGCCAAAAAGGAGGAGGAAACCCTCCTCCACCACCTGAAGGACCCAGATGTCTGTGGTGATGTTTGGCCACAGGCTGGCAAAATATAAAAGACCCCCCCCCCCATGTGCTGCGAGACTAGACCTCATGGGGGAGGAGAGGCTATGCCCAAGGAGTCAAATGCCCCCCCCCCCCTGGTTGCAGCTGGTGTGCTGCCTGGGGCTTATGTGGCCTGCTAACCCTGTTGGGGAACTGGGAAGACCAAGTACCCTGATGGTGGGCACTAATGCCCACCACAGCTACTCTGGCCACCGACTCAAAGCTGTCACAGGGCACTCGAGTGATGAATTTGGAGCACTCCTTGACCATCAAAGGTCAGGATCCAAAACTGCTGAAGAGGCTCTTCTGCCAGCCCAGCCGAGAACCCAGCGTGCCCCCTCGCCATGTCTCGCAAGTACATGCCCATAGAGAACTGATAAGCCTGGATCCAGCCAACAATGAGCATGGAGCCCAGGTAGCACTTTCTGCTTGAAGCATCCATGGAGCGGGCCTCCCTGCTGGGCACTGAGGAGTGTGTCTATTGGCTTTTAATCCTACACATGACTGACTCCACCGCTATGGAGTTATAGGGCAGCTGTGCATTTTGAAACTTGGGGTTCCGGCAGACTCAGTACATGGCTTCGAGCCGCCTGCTCACAATCGGCACTGAGGCCAGGGTCTCCTACATATGGAAGAGAAGCTGTTCCAGGATGGGGGGAAATCAGCACCGTGAGTGCCTCCTTTGGAGGGGCCTCATACTGAAGGATCTCGAGGTCTTCCGCCCGAGGATCTTCATCGGACTCCGTGGTGAAGACCAAGGCCTTCGCCATGTCCCAGACAAACTACAGAAAGGAGAGGTCCTCAGGAGGGGACTTGAACCAGTCCTCTGGGGAGGGGGAAATGTCTGAGGGGACATCCCGATGTAGGCGTGTGTCAGGGAACTCATTCTCTGTCTCCCAGTCCAACTCAGAGTCAGAACACCTTGAGGGCCCTGTGTGCCTTGGGGCTGCACCGGATCACTGGTGCTGCAAGGCCCCCGGAGCCTTTTGCATTCGGAATTGGAGGCAATGGGCAGTGAAATCCTCCATCTCAAACGGGACCTTGGACTGCTTCAAGGCCAATGGCACTTGAGGATTGGTTCCACGACCTCCAGAGATGCCCTCGTGGTGAAGGGGGCCAGTGGTAGAGACCGATAACTTGGAGGAACTGGGCATCCATCCACGCTGCTGGGCCAAGAAAGCAGCAATGCTGCCATTCTGATTTTGAGGTCAGGAGGCTACATAGCCACCGGTGTGGGCACAAAGGCTTCAGGCCTGACACCGGCTTCGTTGAGGGGGGTGTCCTCGATGAGGGTGGGTTCAGGAGGCAGAGGTCGATCTCCCAATACTGATGGCACTTTCTCCCACTGGGTCAGCTTGGAGGGCTGCTCCCAGCCATTTTCTTTGACATCAGGCCAGGGGCTCCAATGTCAGTGACCATGGGATTTACAGCTCCAGCGTCATCTCCTGACGATGCCACTGATGACATCCGGCTCTTCAGTGGATGGCCCTCAGAAGAGGGTCCCCTGTCCAATGCCCCATGACTTTAGAATGGGCATAGCTATTACAAGAGGCTGAGGCCCCCGTGGTGGCCACCAAGGGCTCCAGCTCCGTGAGCGATGCTAGGATCGTGACTGGAGGTCTTCTCAAACACAGATTCTCGCTGTATTGCATGATTCTTCCATCCTTTGCTCATCATCTGCTGACAGAGCCCACAGGAGGAATAGTTGTGGTCAACAGAGGCAATAAAGACAGCAATTGTGCAGGTCCATGTGGGACATGGTGCGCCTGCTGCAGTCGCACTTCTTGAACCCACTGGCTGAGGACATAGCGGGGAAGATGGCACCAGCGAGATCAAACTCAAGTGTTTTAGCCAGGAAGGGCGCAAGGAATTCCTGTGCACGGAGAAAAAGACCTCGAAGGGCAGAAAAGACCCAAGAAAAACATGGCACTGAGGCGGCAGCAGACCCAGGAGGGCAAGAAGGCACTGGAATGCAAACCGGAGAAGGAAAAAACAAAAAGAGAAGAATCAACCTTTTCTGGGGTGCAGATGAATGTCTGTGAAATGCTCTGTGAAAAAAAGGAGACTGAGGCAAGATATTACCCTTGGGCGGGAAGGCAGCCACACATGCATGGTGGATCTCCCAAAGGCTTTTTTTGAAAGCTGGGGAGAGGTTACTGCACGGACGGTGTCTGTGCAGACATCACCCATATGTGAGGGCTGACTTCCTGCATGTTCCCGGAGAATTTGTGCATGCATGTGCCAGGAAGAATTGGCACATATGAATGTATATTATAGATATATATGTAAATACCAATCCCACCCCTGCACTACCTATTTCCCTTTCCAGGAACTCATACATGTCTTTCATATAAAAGCAGGCAATGTGTTTTCCTAGTGCCTACTTTTATATGCGTTAACAACTGAGCAATTTTACAAGTTCCAATTTGAACACTGTTCTACATGCTCAAGTCCCTTATAAAATGTCCCCGCCCCCTAAATTAAAGCTTCTTAACACAGCTTCGAAAAATGCTGAAGCCCCACTGACCTAGGAAGTAATCAGGCTGCCTGCAGTATATATTACAGTGCTTTATGGGCAGAAACGAGGCAGTGGACAAGAGAACACAAGTCAACTGAATGAAGCCGTCAGCATGGAAATTGGTGATTAAGTTCATTTTGCTATAGAGTTAGATGGATAGACTGCTGTGGAAACAGATACCCAGAAAATCATACCATTAACTTTGTCTTGGTCTCTTTCCTAGAGGTCTGCACCTATGCTATTGAAATGGAGGAAGGACAAGGGACAGGAAGGCTCTGCAGCAACTGCCAGACTATTTCCATGCAGGAGGCAGCGTCTTGCTGTGTGAACATTCATCTGCGGCCATTCAAATTCACACCGAGCTCCAGGAGTTACGGCCATGTGCTCCAAGTGGGGGGAAGCAAAAGCAAATAGTGTCACAAAGCAGCACCGTCTGGACTCATTACTCCCCCTCCTGCCGCCACAGTACTGCTTTTGTGTCACCAAACCATAAGACAATTTTCTGCCTTAAATAGCAAGAAGTTATGAAAAGTAGAAAACACTCTTCCTCGAAAACATAACAATAGATATTGGAGTCACTGCACTTGAAAAAATATACTTTATAGGCTGTTGCTTTGCAAAGCAATTAACTTGAATGCTGCACGTCAAACTGTACAGTGCAAACCCTTTTAATGCAGTTAGATCACTTATAAATATTCCAAGAGGCAGCAAAATGTAGATTGCTACGCAAAGATATATGTGTGTGTACACAGACGCACATAGTGGTAGACTTGCATCTCATAAAAATATCTACAAAGATAAAATCGCCAGATTAAAGAAGACTGTAAAAGCTTCCTCATGGCTGATAGAAGGAAAGTATTGGATGCTTGTTTCTGTTTTTTTGCAGATATGTTTTTCTCCATGCAGATTTGTAGTAAGTTTTATGTCTATTGTTACCCTCACCCCTATCAAAGGGACAAAGGTTCATCACATTATGATCCTCTACCATTTAAACAAAACCTGCTCTCAGACCATTTAATTTTGTTGAGATAAATGGTGGAACTCGCTGTCTGTATATTTGTAAAAAAAGATATGTACTTCAATTAACATGTAACATTAAAAACTTTGTACAATTTTTGCCTTTTTTCTTTTCTGGGTAAAGCTGTCATTTTTGTGTCTGCTTTATTAGAGCGTCAGTAAAAAAAAAAAAAAAAAAGCTTAATGAATGTTATACACCCATTCCAACTACGTTAGAGAATTCATGAAATTCCAACTCCATTCTTTGTTTATGTCCTTAGTGCACAAGCACCCAACTAAGAACTCTCACAAACAACCAAATAACAGCAAACAACCACCATACAGCCCATCCAGTCTGCACATCCACACTCCAGCTCAGCAATCTTCCTTTTCCTCAAAATTCCTCTGCTTTTCCCATGATTTCATAATAAACCTAGTAACATAGGAAAGGGTGGCAGATTAAGACCTGCATGGTCCATCTAGTCTGTTCACTGAAGTGGCTAGAATTGTACCCAATGCTCTGAGCAGTTATTCCTTCTACCCCTTTGTTTAGGATTGCACTTGTCATTCCGTGCAGGTCACCCCCCTCAAGTAGGGTTGCCAACTTTTTCACCGAGAAAAACCCGACACCTGTGGCTCGCCATGCTCCACCCCGTCCCACCCCCAGCCCCACCCACAAAAATTACCGAGGATTCAGTCACACACCCCCCCCCTCAGTGCTGGTTCACTCACCCCCCCTCCCCTCAGTGCTGGATCACTCACTCACCCCCCCTGCTGACTCACTCACCCACTCCCCTGCTGGTTCACTCACTCACCCCCTCCCCTCCCCTCCCCTCTGGTTCACTCACCCCCTCCCCTGCTGGTTCACTCGCACCAACCCCCCTCCCCTGCTGGTTCACTCACACCACCACCCCCCTCCACTGCTGGTTCACTCACACCACCCCCCTGTCACTTACTCACCCCTCCTGCTGGGTCACTCACTCACCCCCTCCCCAGCTGGTTCACTCACACACCAACCCCCCCCCTCCACTGCTGGTTCACTCACACCACCCCCCCCCCCTTGCTGGTTCACTCACACCATCACCCTCCTTGCTGGTTCACTCACACCATCACCCCCCCTCCCCCCAAGCCGCTGCTTCTGCTTTGTACAGAGCAGCGGCTGCAATACACTTACTTTGAAAAGTAAAGACAAACTGTGTAAGGAGCCCTCCGGTCATCGCAGAGCCCGAGGAAGTGATGTCATGGGGGCGGGCTCCTCACAGGTTGTCTTTCCTTTTCAAATTAACTTTATTGCAGCTAAAGTTAATTTGAAAAGAAAAGACAACCTGTGAGGAGCCTGCCCCCATGACATCACTTCCTCGGGCTCTGCGATGACCGGAGGGCTCCTCACACAGTTTATCTTTAGTTTTCAAAGTAAGTGTATTGCAGCCGCTGCTCTGTACAAAGCAGAAGCAGCGGCTGCACTGCTATGGGGAATCGCGTTCGCGCCGTGGACTTCGGCACAAAAGCCGGTTTTTTGCTCTGGCCACTCCCGATCTTGCGGCCAGAGCAAAAAACCGGCTTTTCAATGGCCAGTTTTACATCTGTGCCAGCAGCCGGCCTGGCCATGGAAAAACCGGCCAGGCCAGCTGAAAACCGGCCGGTTGGCAACCCTACCCTCAAGACCATACCAAGATGAAATGTGCCCTGTGCAACTCATGAACCTGGTGGGCCTGCCACCGCCAAACCACATCTTTATCTTTATTTGCATCATTTGATATACCGCCCTTACCGAGGTGTCATGGCGGTGTACAATAAAGAAAATCAAAAACTGCTAGAAACAAAAGATGAAAAAAAGAACGCCATCAAATTTATAGAAAAGCAAATAGAAAAGGCAGAGAGAAAGATAGCAAAGGACAGCAATAGACAAAAGACACCATGAATATTAGACACAACAGGGACCAGTGGTGATTGTGAACAAAAGTGAGTCATGAGATTTTCACAAATAGGGGATCTACCTGGGGGAGGGGGGAGGGTGGAGTGGTTGGGCGGAGTAGGGAGATCATAAGCTTGACAGTAAAGGTGGGTTTTGAGGAGGGACTTGAACCTAGGAACTGTGCTTGAGCCCTGTGCAGCACACCTCTTGTAGACTCCTCACTATGGCCCTGACCCCCCTCTATTTTGTGAAGTTAAAAAAGTTATTTAAATTTGCTTTGATTCCATCCTGTGTCTGTTTCATGTCTTTTTGAATTCTTTCACTGTTTTTGCCCCCATCACCTCCATATTTAGAAGGGCATTCTAGGCACCCACTACACTTTCAATTGAAAAGTATTTCCCGACTTTGCTTGTGCATTTACCTCCTTGCAGCTTAATTTCATGTCCTCTAATGCTACAGCTTTCCCATCTCTGAAAAGGTTTTGTTTGCTCATTAATACCCTTGAAGAGTTTAAACATCTGTTTCATATTTCCCCTGTCCTTTCCCTCCTTCAGGGTATGCATATTTAGGTCTTCAAGTCTTTTCTCATGTGTCTTCTGGCATAGGCCTCTGTCATTTTGGTTCTCTTCCTCTGAATCATTTCAGGATTTTTTATATCTTTTGCAAAGTACAGACTCCAAAACTGAACACAATACTCCAAGTGAGGCCTCACCAAGTACCTGTTCCTTCTGCTGGTTATTCCTCTCTGTATGCAGCCTAGCAACCTTTTGGCTCTGGCCACTGCCTTTTCACATTGTTTCACCACTTCAAAATCCTCAGACAATAATCATCCCAAGGTCCCTCTCTTGTTCAATGCACACCAGCTTCTTACCCACTATTGCATAAAGCTCCTTTGGATGCCTGCATCTCAAGTGCATCACTCTGCACTTCTTTGCATTAGCTGTCACGCATTAGACCATTCTTCTAATTTTTGAAGATCTTTATTCATGTTGTATTCTCCCTTCGCGGTGTCCACTCTTTTGCAAATAGTCACGCCATCCACAACAAGGCAAACTGTTCCTTTTAACCATTCAACAATATAACTCACATAGTCATTGAAAAGTACTGATCCCTGAGGCACACTACTATTCACTTTCCTTTCTTCTGAGTGAATTCCATTTACCACCCTTTGTTTTCTCTCAGTCACCCAATTTCTGATCCAATTCACTACTTTGGAGTCCATCCCTAGGCTACTCAGCTTATGCATAAGGAACACCAAGTAGATCATATCCATTGCATGTCCTTGATCCAGTTTTCTGGTGACCCAGTCAAAGAATTAAATTTGTTACCTCATTTCTTGCAACCCAGAGTATTCTAAAAAGGTATCCATCCTTTCAGCAGCATCTCCATTACTCTTCCCACCAGCAAGGTAAGGCTTAATGGCCTGTGCCTCTTCTGTATTACCACTCTTGTGAAGAAGGTCCACATCAGACATCTCCATGGACCTAGTAAACATATCCTTTAAAAGTGCCGCCAGAACCTCACCGAGCTCTCTCACTATTCTGGGATGTACCTCATCCGGTCATATGGCCTTATCTACTTTTAATTTTGCAAGCTTTTCATAAACATCTCCTTCCATGAATAGTGTGGTATTTTCTCCATTCCCATTAGTACCTTTGTCAATCCCATGTGATCCTCCTCCGGGATTTTCTTTCATAAATACGTAACAGAAGTATTTGTTTAGCATTTTCACTTTTTCGTGCCATTTTCCACTAATCGGTCCTCAGCTCCTTTAAGTCTTTCAATTCCACCTCCAGCCTTCTTCCTCTCTCCAATATACCTGAAAAGGTCTCCTCACTTTACATCTTTAACCATTTTTTCTTCTGCCTTTACTTGTATCATCTTGATTTCCCTCTTTCAGCTTTATCCAGTATTTTTTTCTGTGTTCCTCTTTCTATGATCTTCTGTGAACACTGCCTTTTTTGTCTTCATTTTGCAGCCACTATTTTGAAGAACCATATCGGTTTCCCTTTTCTATTTGCTTTCCTTATATACAGATCCTTTACTCTTTTTATAGCCTCTTTTAATTTAGCCCACTGCCTTTCCACTTCCATAATCTTCTCTCATCCTGCTAGCTCCTTCATGTACTTTCCTATTTTACTGAAGGCAAGATTTTTTAAGTCTAGGGACGTTGAGTTTACTGTGATTGGACTTTGGCTTGGCTTTTTCTTCAAATTACACAATGTGGTGATCCTTGCTGCTCAAGTGGGCATCCATGCAAACATTAGAAATGCTAGCTTCATTGTTAAGAACCAGATCTAACATTGACCCTTCTCTGGTGGGTTCTATTACCAATTGTCTAAACAAAGCCTCTCATAAGCCATTTGTGATGTATCTACTTCTTTGCAGATGGGATATTCCAATACATATCCAGAAGAGAAACATCTTCACTTCTCCCTTCATAACCACATTTGAAAAATCATTGCTCACGTCTCTGTTCATTTCTTCTGAGTTGGGCATCTATAGACTTATACTAGTGTGGATAGTACTACCATCTTCCCTTTCCATAGCGATCCATAACACTTCTTATCCCCGTCCCCTGCATTTCAGCTACCTTAATATTGTTTTTTGGACCACTAAAAAATATATTCCTCACTATGTCGTACAACCAAAACTCCTTGCAAAGTCCAATTTTGTTTTTTGGTCAGACTTTACAACTTGTAGGGCCTGATATTCAAAGACATTTACACGGTTTGCAGATCTGCAAAACATGTAAATGCTGGTTAGTGGGATATTCTGCGGCACTAACACAGATGGTGGCGCTGAATATCTGTTGGTTCCACCCCTATACACTCTGATGCTACACGGTTAACAGCGAGGCATGTCATGGGCATTCTGAGGCGGAGCGGAAGCTGCACCCATCGATAACCAGGCAGCAGTGATATTGAGCTGCTGCTCGGTTAGCGGCCCATGGGTAAAGTCATGAGTGGCAAATACCAGCCTAACTTTACCCACAGAAGCTAACCGGGCAGTGGCTCATATTGCTGCTGCCTGGTTAGCTTCTGGCAGTCTACAGCTACCCCATATATCTTCAATGCCGGTGTCAGGATATGGCCCCAGCACTGAATATTCAGGGGTTAGTCCACAGCAGCGACGGCTAGCTGCAGTCGTTACATACTGGGCCCAGAGATACCAGCCCTGCATCAGCTAGTCCAATTGATCCATTTTAATCTAATTTATTTTTAGATTTAAAATCCATTGCTGCTTTTAATTCCATGTAGAATAATTCAATGCACTCTCCCTTTGTGCTTTCAAACAATACAGTACCTCCAATACAAAGTCAGGTTTGAAATTAAGTTTTTAAAAGTTCTGTATCAGAGAAAAAAATTGAATTACTTTATTGCAATATTTTCTTACATTCTTTTCTTCTTCTGCCAATCTGTGGTAGCACAATGGTGAATGATGGGGATCGGGTTGTCTAGGATTCACTAGGGCCCAGTAGCAATCTAAGAGTAGGGCGGTGGGAGATGCCTGCCCCAGGTGCTGGATGGGAGGGGGTGCACCTCCACTGGGCCCACACTTCAGAGATAGCAGGGACAAGTGGCTTGCTGCATTGTCTCTGCTCCAGGCCCAGCAGCTCTTCTCTCCTGGCTAAAATCTCCAGGTTGAAGTCTTGTGAACTATGAGACTTCAGCCTGAGAGAGAGGAGCCGCCCGGCCTAGAGTGGCTGAAAAGTAATACTTTCTACCTTGGTTGGATTGAAGCATAAATCTCAGATATCCTTTGTAACAAGGATGAGTTGGGATGAGAATATATGCATCCTTGAGATCCAGAGTACATAAATTTTCCTTGGTTTCACAGAGGAAAGATGGAAAGGAGTGGTCATTTTGAATTTTTCCTTAGAAACGAAGTCTCATGTCCAAGATAGGTTGCAAAATCTGTCTTTTCATAACGTGAAAGTATTTTGAATAGATACCTATTCCTTTCCTGCAGCAGGATGGGTTCAATGGTTTTGCACTGAAATAGTAGTGATACCTCCTCCTCCTGTAGGACATCAGTATGACTGTAAGACAGATGGATCCAGATTAAAGGATTGTCTGGAGGATGGCTAGTGAATCTGAGGCAGTAGCCATCCACAATTATGCAGAGGACCAAGAGCCTAGGTAATCTTCTGCCAAGGAAGAAGAAACTACTGAACCCAACCTCCTACAGGGAAGGCAGGTTGAATGATCTGGAGGACAGTCAAAAAGATTGCCATTTTGTCTGAGCAGCAACTACTTGTTTATACTGAGATCTTTCCCCTCTGCCATTGCTTCTATAAAATAGGGCGCTGTAGTTGCTAAAGATGTTTTGTAGTAAAATCTTTTGTCCTAATAAAAGCCTTGGCAATACCTGTTGAAGAGCTCAATGAAGGTGGCACAATAGCCAAGAAATGCTGAAGCGTGGTACAACAATCTTTAATTATATCCACTATCTCCTTTAATTTTTCTCTGAAGAGAGAATCTCCAGTATAAGGAGTACCAGCCAACTTGTAATGATCATTGCACAAGCCAGAGGATCTTAACCATACAAGACATCTGGTGGCAATCGCAGAGATGGAGATTCTGGCCAAAGTTTCAAAGTTGTTATAAGCAGTGCAGGTGAGTGCAGCACTCGGCAGCCTCTAAGTATGGCAGCCAACTGTGAACTTGAGAAGACCAAGAAAAACCACTAACTTTCTGACAGACGGCATGCAAATATGCTGAATCAAAAATAGCTGATGGGCAGCTCTAGATGTGGTGGGCTTAGCTCCCTGGAATATTTTCTTCTCCAAAAGATCCATCATAGGCTGAATGTACGAATAAATGTTTGACACGTGTGGCATACAATATAGCACATCAGCCTGCCAACACCTCCCTAGAGTAGAGTATGGCGATGGCAGCATTATGATGTGGGGATGCTTTGCAGTCGCAGGGACAGGGAGGAAAGGTGGATGGTGCAAAGTACGGGCAGATCCTGGAGAAAAATATTTTTCCAATCTGGCACCTACCTGAGAACAGGGAGAAGATTCACATTTCAGAAAGGCAATTAATCCTAAACACAAAGCAAAAGCAATGGGCGACTCGGCAAGAAGAAAATATTGTAGAGTGGCCCAGTCAAAGCCTGAACCTGAATTCAATTTTTAAAAAATCTGTGGTAAGATTTGAAGACTGTAGTCCACAGATGATTCCCAGTTAATTTTAAAGAGCTTAATCCACTCCACCAAGATGAATGGCAAAAAATACACTATCCCACTGGGTGAAATTGGTAGATCCTTATCCTGAACAATCTGGGGATATGAAGACTTATGCAATCAAGAATAATTATTTGATTTGATTTAGCTCACATCTTTTCAGTAATAGCTCAAAGTGAGTTACATCCAGGTTATGCTACGTTATACACCCCTTCTCCCCCCCCCCAGGTAAATTTGTACCCGAGTCATTAGAGGGCTGAGCGACTTGCAAAGTGGGATTTAAACACTGGTAGCACTGGCTCTCAGCCCAATGCTTTCTGAATGTATGTTGTGTAGACCAGTGAAGCAAGTTACTACTTTATTTTCAATTGTATTTTTTTAGCTTGCTGAATGTTAGAAAGGCAGAAGGGTGTGAAGACTTCTGTAACACACATAGGTTGCATCTCTGCTAGCTGTGGAGCTTGATAAGCATTTAAACCATGTCTCCTTCCATTCTTATCCCTAAATCCATCCCTCTGATAATAGAATCCCCTTATCAGGATTTTCTTCCCTTTCTGGAATGGATCTCTGTCTTTATGGCATTTTCTTTTACTCCCAGCACCTTGAAATAATTATGTAGTATTCTTTAAAAGGATATGCTTCTGATTCACAACTCATCCTACCTGATCCTATCATAAGTCATCAGCTCCACATTTTTGAGACACCATAAGAACACAGGCAGCTTGAGATATAACACTGGCCAGTTCTGCATACCCCCCCCCCCCCCCACAGCTCTACTGTCCTCTCCCCCCCTTCTGCAGCCTCACAGCAAGCTACCATCTCCTCCTGGGTCACCAATTCAAGGCACATTCCCTGCAATTTAACCTCACAATAGCAGCTCCAAAAAACAATCTCTCTCACAATGACATCCCACTAGTATGTGAAACCGGGTCTCCCCACAGACATGAAAAAGTTATTCCTTACCACAGAATTTCCTCTCTTTTAAGGCTGTGGTCTCCAATATACTTCTGTGTTTTCTTTTTACTATAAAAACGTCAGATACGTTTATGTTTCTATTCAGATTCTTCACCTTCCTAGAAGGGGACTATGTACGACTTAATCACGTCCAGTAAAAATGTCAGCATGTAAATAAGAAATGAAAGGCTCTTTACAGCTTTTTCCGATTGTATTTATTATACATTCATTTTCTGAACAGGCACAAATAAAACATAGACCGAGGTAGTCTGATTTTCCCCATATACAAACTTATGAAGAAATTACAGGCAGCATGGTGCCTAAGTTAATATCAAAACCCAATTTTTTATTCATTTATTTATTTCTAAGTCTGACTGTGATCATTCGCCTCTCAATTCTCTCCTCCAATCATTGGCTGACAGACTGTAAGGGACAGTAGTAGTCACAAAATAGAAAAATCTTCTTCCGCACAGAAATTCAGCATTTAGAATTAGGAAGTACTTCATGCTACTGGTCTGCCTGCTTCTGAGATCAAGCATATCATCTGCTATCTATAAACATTTTGCCACACAATGACCATCCAACCATTGATCATTCTCTGTTCTACAAGACCTACTCCCTCCTTCCTGCATTATACAGAAGACAGAAAACGGACACAATGAGAGACAAGGACCCCTAACACTTCCTTCCACCCCACACCAGTCCTCAAAAGGTGCAAGAGATTTGGAAGCCAAAATGCAATGGCAGGATCACACCAGTGAAACAAACGCTGTTCTTAAGGCAACACAAGCGGAAGTTTTAAAAAAAGTAAAATTCAACACTACAATCCATTGTGCTTCCGATTTAAGCACTATATTCCTTTCACACGTCAGGAACATAAAAGTGAGAAACAAAAAAAAAAATAAAGAGATGACAAAACACATACCAAGTAATTACTGTGATTAAAAAAATAAGTTAGAAAATGTCACAGCACTGCAAAATACTAGAACGGCTCAGTCCAAATCCAAACCCTTACAGCAGCATCATATGATCTATGCAGCAAGGCCTCACAGTGCAACAGGTGTACAGCTTCTGAAAGTGTAAAAGGGGCCACAAGTCACTCCTTGGCAATCCTTTCAGCTCCCTGGCTCCATCACGTCCGGTTGCCATGGATGAAGCTAACATTTCCAGCATGGCAGACCATGCAATGCAAGTGCGGGCAAAGACATCTCAGCAGCCAGCTACAAGACAAGGACTGTTTTTCCAATATAGTTAAATACAATCTAGGGAAACAGAAACTGAATGCAGACTGACAAATGAACATTTCAACTTGATTTACATAGTGCAAGAAGTTTAAAAAAAAAACAAAAAACCCCCTCCCCTACCCACGAACTCTTGTTCTTTTCAAAAACAACCGAACATGAAGAATGTCCATGACAGGTTGTTGCAACAGATTCAAATAGGCCACGCCCTGCTGAGCTTCGGACCACAGGTCCCTCAAGCACAGGCTCTGACAGACATGATGCTCCATCTGTTTTCCAGGGCAACACTCAGTCTCTGTTCTGCTGCGATGATAAAGCCAAGAGCCGTTTGCTGAGGAGCTCATTGTGCCGCTGGAGGTACTCTATCAAGTCACCTTGTTTCTCAGCCACTTCTTCCAAACTTGTTCCAACCCTACAGAACAGAAACAAAGGTGAACAGGTCAGTTCAGATGCAATGCCAGAGCTAAGAGCCTAATGTCATCTTCATCCATGGCTGCCATTTCAGTGCTGATACCAAGTGCCAATTACAGAAAATACACTTAAAAAAAAAACCAAAAACACGTGCTCGGTCCCCCCCATCCTACCTTGATGCAGTATTTTCATTTATTCACCACATATCTTTAGTGCTTGCTTCCACAGAGACACCCTTGTAAAAGTCCAGTGCAAGGGTGAACCTTCAGCCTAAAATCTCCGTCCACCATTTAACTTTACGATCCTTAGCCATCCTCCTCCAAAGGATTTTATAATGAAACATATTACCATTCTTATAAAAATACTTAATAGATATCGTACTTTAATATTAAATTTTAAGTCTTTACTCTGAATCTTGTGATAGGTATAGTGGGTCTGTATGTGTGGTCTATACATGCCCTGAGTTGGGGCAAATAAAGTGGCAACCGCACCTTCCACTGCCACCACTTTTATGTCCAAACCCCCGAGACAACATCTGCCTTCACTTCCCTCCCTTCCCGGTAACACCTCCACCACTGCCACGTCGCAGTAGTGGTGAAAATCAGCAAACAAGTGCGGGACTGCAGAGTATACTGTACATCTGTGCCGCTGAAGGCTCTGCTGGTACTGCCCCTCAGAAACAGGTAAGACAACAAAAGCAGGTGTGATAGGGCGGTCCGACGCATTTTGGCCGTCACAGTCTTCTTCAGGAAGTAAAGGCCTCAAAATTAAAAATAAACCAATCATCAAAATAATAATTAAAAACAAAGACTCACTCAAAAATTAAAAACAGTTAAAAAAACAGAATCAAAAAATCATTCCAAGCATATTCCTATAAGTACAGGTAACTGATGCAAGAAAACTGACGTGGCAAGAACAATAAAAATAGAAACATTAACATGTGAAGGGTGCCATTAAGAGATGAGGAGGACAACAGAGTAAATGACCCTTCTGTAAACACCATTAAAAGTGCTTCTGAGAACCAACTTCCCCAGTGTATGATCCTAACATCATATAAGGCAGTGTATCATAGCTAAACCAAGGGGAAGTTAAATTAAGGGGAAGAAATACCTGTATCCTAATGTGTCAACGAAGAATGCTAAAGGACCTAAATTCTCAATAAGGTACCTTTACATAAAATGCAGTGCAAGAAGCAAAAGAAAATAACTTGCCTTGTAGTCTTCCCTGAAATCTCACAGCTTTGCGCAATGAAAGAACTCCTGTGGGGAAACAGCTTTTGCTTCTTGCACTGCATTTAATAGCATATGTTTTTATACAGACACTAGTATTTTTTTTCTTTTTACTTTTTAGGATTCATACACTGGGGAAGTTGGTTCTCAGAAGCACTTTTAATGGTGTTTACAGAAGGGTCATTTACTCTGTTGTGTCCTCCACATCCCTTAATGTCATCCTTCACATTCAAATGTTTCTATTTTTATTGTTTTGCCACGTCATTATTTTCTTGCATCAGTTACCTATTCTTATAGGCACATGCTTGGAATGTGTTTTTAATTCTGTGTTTTTAACTTTTTAATTTTTGAGTGAGTCTTTGTTTTTAAATATTATAATTTTGATTGTTTTATTTGTTTATAATTTTGAGGCTTTTACCCCCTGAAGGAGGCCGTGACAGCCGAAACGCATCAGGAATCTCAAATTTCTTTGGACTGCCTATTACGCCTGCTTTGTTGTCTTTCTTGTCTTGTGTGGGTATTTTTGCTCCTCAGAAACAGGAAGCAGAACTGACACAGCCTTCAAGCAGTGTGGATGAAAGGTATACTCTGTAGTTCTGGACGTTTTGTAATTTTTTTGCCACTGCCACAGATTTGAAAAAGTGGCAGTGGCAGGTATGTCAGTGGGGAGGGGAGAGGGGAAGGCAGATGGGGTTAGAGGAGGGACAGAACATAGGGAAAGGGGCAGGTTACAGAGGATGAAAAAAGTGTGCTGGTGCAGAGAGAAAGAAGAGTGAAGTAAGAGAATGGAAACTGGAAGAGTGGAAGAAGGGACTGAAGTGGGGTGCAGGGAAAGGAAGGAAGAGTAAAGTATATGGTGGGTGGCCATGAAGGAGGGAGAAAGTGGCAGAAGGTAGAGAGGAGAAATAGTACTAGAGGATGGGAGGTAAAGAGAGTAAATTCAGGGTAACAGAAAAGTACAAGAGACAGAGAAGCCTGCAAATTCCACAAACGCACCACCCGACACCCCCATGACACACATGCACACCACCCGATACCCCCATCACACACACCCCAGCATACATCGCCAATATGTACATGACCTCAGCACTGTGGCAAGGTCAGCTATCCTGAGAGTGGGGGAGGTGAGAAGCATAACAAATTCACCCTAGTTAAGGGTCCCCTTCTAGGAGTGCAGGAAGAGAAAGCCACAGTCAGGTTTCAAAGACAGAAAACCCCCAGCTGGAACAGGTTTCAGCCAATGACTGATAAAGTAAGAAAAAGGGATTGCAAGCACGAGGACCAAAGCCTTTACTTTAACAAGTGCACTGATTATTCTAATATCAGAAGGCAGGGGGATTACCAACACCTGGGAAAGAAAGAGGTGGGGTTAGAACCCTGGAGGTATAAGCCTGGGTTAGATTATGCAGAGAGGGAGAGACGAGAAGGAGAGCAGCCGGGAGAGCAGCTGAGACAGAAGCAGAGGAGGAGGAGTTGATTCTTGGAGAAGAGCTGAGCTACCCAGAGCTGAGAGAGCTGAATTCCCTGCAACAGGTTGGCAACAGAGGTGGGGACCAGGGCATGGAGAAGCTTTCAGACCACCAGAGAGGTTGTCAGCTGAGCAGTCTGACCAGGTTGGTGAGTCAGAACCCATGCAGTTGGGAGAACCAGTGTCAGAGTTGGGGGAAGAAGATTGCTTTATGGATTGCTCTCTATGCCAAGCTCTAGACAGGTGGTCTTGAGGAAAAGCTAGCCCTGAAAGAAGTAATTCTCCTTGGAAGTTAATCATATGGCAGAAGCAGTGTGGAGGTAAATTCCTGTCTGTTTTAAAAGGGAAATTTACTGCAACGTAAGCCTGATCAGGAAGCTCTGATTCATGCTTGTTTGTCACCTGTGTTTGAACTGTGCAATGGCAAGAAAAGCCAAGCTAGCTGCTATAAGAGGTTTTGCTTGCTCCTCTCCTATACGAAAATCCTGCTAAGAGTTGTGATAACAGCTTGGAATGTTTGTTTTGTTCTAAGTTTGGTTTCACGTAGAAATGCAGCCTAGAGAGGTTTTTGAGGCTGGCAGAAACCAAAGTGCTGTAGAAGAATTAAGCTTGAATTTTTCTTTATGCTCTGATTAACAAGGACTAAAAAGGAAAGTGGCAGCCTAGTTTCTAAAGGCAATTGCTTCTGCAAGTAAGAGGACTTTAAAAAGCCATTTCTGAGTTCTTTTGGTTTATTTGCCAGTATTTGCTGTACCTTAAGCAAATCCTACAGTTATAATCCTGTAAATCATACCTTGAACCTGCTGTGTTTTGTGTTATGGAAATAAACTTTCTGTTACAAGCCTTACCCTCGGTTACCTCAATTACAAACCTTCTACTTAAAGCACCAACATATTTTAGCAGTACTACACTTCCCAGAAGCCAACACAAAGAAATAGGCTGCTAAGAGCTGATAGAAGAAGGAACCCTCAAGCACCATGCCCCTCGACCACTAGAGGCAAGTGGCTTTGGGCGCTGTGCTTGTGACAGCACATATACAGACACAGGCCCTCAATACATACTCCCAATATGTACACAGTCCAACACTAACACACAAACACAGCTCGACATCCCCATGACATGCACACGAAAAAACAAAACAAAACCCCACATGACATACTGCCAAGACGCACATACTTACAGACATACAAGCACACAGGCCCTGACTCACGGACAGTATGTCCAGCTAACAACGCCCCTCCCCCCACTCTAACATCCCTTATTCACATCCCTACAAACAAACAGCAAAACTCTGCCCATGGAGATATCCACATTAACCCATCAATATATAAACAGTCACACAGCTCATAAACATTAATCAGTCGCTACCCACACTATGCTCATTTGTACACTCGGACATCCTCTGCTATGCTATCGAGATACACTTTACCTTAGCTGTTTCACTAAGGCCCCCCCACAGAGACATGCTTTAGTCTCTGAACTTGGAGGAAAGGGAAACACGCAATTAAGTCATGGTCTAAGTGGTGCACATTCCAATGTGTGTGTATTTAATTTGTTTTTCTTTGATTTATTTACACACTGTACTCTATGAGCTTTGATTATTTTAGCATTGTTCTTACATGAAAGGCAGTTAAGCAAATCAAACATTGTATTTGTGCGATTGTCAGGACCTATTGTTTTGCTTTGACTGCAGCTGCTGTTTGTTGCCTTCCTCCCTAGAAGCTGCTGTCTTAACCCGTTTTGGACAGCTTGCATATTCTCTCTCTGTTCTGGATGATTTATTAGATTTGTTACACTCAAACAACTATGAAATATCGGCAATAATACAAAATATTAAAACTTTGCAGAAAAAGAAGTTTCACATAGTTGTATGTTTTTCATACACTGGTCCAATATAGCATATTGTCCGTCTTCAGAAAAGATAGGATTCAGTTCCAATATTCATTGACAAACATACTGTATGATACTATTGAAACTGCAGTTTTCATTTATGATATAATATAGTTTGTCAACAGTCCATTCTGACGGCGGAATATGATACACGTGAAAACACTTCTGATGCAGTGCGTCGATATTGCACCATTGAAACACATAGAACAGAATGCTTGACAGCAATTAGTTTCGACAACATATTAGCCCAGCGTATGAAAAACATATGAGGCCAATATATGCACCAATAACTCTGACACTAAGGGGCATGTTTACTAAACGGCGCACCTGAGCGCCCTAAAATGATGCATTTAAGTGCTCTTAAACGCCCCGTACACGTGCGGGTCACATTAACGGGCCCCGCACACGTGCGCCGACAACGCGCACATTTGCGGGGCGGTAATGTGCGAAAGAGGCGTGCCAAGGCGAAATGAGGGCGGAGGAAGGCCCCCTAGGGGCGGAGAGACGGGGTCAGTGGGCGGAATGTGGGAGGGGAGAGACTCGCCGCACAGGAGCGTGCCCGAATCTGCAAAGAAATTTACCGCCAGTGAAACACTCGCGTTAGAGGTGCTGTGCAGGGAAAAGAAACCGTTTCCGTCAGCAATGTACAGCACAATAGTGGAAGCCCAAAAACCGTGAGCAGTGTGATCTATGTGCACAGATCAAACGCCGTAATGTCACAGGGCACTAACCACACGGGCGCCGTGCACCTTAGCGCATCTGTCAATCACAGCTTCTGTTCTTCACGACGGAACGCCCACTCCTTATACGGCACCCGCTCGGTACCGCGGACCGCACAACACCGGCCTTTAGTAAACAGACCCCTAAGTAACTATGCATTCTGTTCTATGTGTTTCAATGGTGCAATATCGACGCACTGCATCAGAAGTGTTTTCACGTGTATCATATTCCGCCGTCAGAATGGACTGTTGACAAACTTAGTTATTTAAACCTATTTTCTAAAGTCTACAAATACTTTTATTTGCAAAATAGTAGCTATTACAGCATTATAAGCTACTTACTATTTTTTGTGAACTTTATATGTTGAGCCGCCAGTACCGTCAAAATCAGCAAACTTCGAATACCTATTAAACTAACTAGATCTCAGGTAAAGAATTTGTATATAACGCTTTTTGACATAACGATAATAGCTAAACATAGTTCAATTGAATTTATAACCATTAATTAGTAAACAGTTGAGTAGTAAGTATGGAAACCTTATGTATGTAAAGCATACGCTGGTCCAAAACGGGTTAAAACGACCACCTAGTCCTGCCTAATGGCGTAAGTGGCTGGTGACTCGGCTCTTTGGGAAGGCTAAAGTAAAGTGAGGCTGAGCTGGGGAGGGGAAGGGAGGGGAGGGGCATGGCACAGCAAATGAAAATCTTTTGAGTGGTGTGCAACACCTATGTGAGCAGTAAAGGGACAATGAAGGTGCTTTCGAACATAGTGGGAAAATACCCCTTCACTGTGCGACTGCTGCAACTGCACCAGCTACCTACTACTACTACTACTACTACTACTAATCATTTGTATAGCGCTACAAGGCATATACAACACTGTACATACAGATGTAAGACTGTCCCTGCTCATCAGAGCTTACAATCTAATATGGTAACATAGTATATGACAGCAGATAAAGACCAGTATGGTCCGTCTATTCTGCCCAGCAAGGCAGCAAGAATAGGTGCACCTGCTGCTCCATGCAGGTCACCCCTCCCCCATGCCTTTGTTTAGGGGTGTACCCACCGCTCCGTGTAGGTAACCCCTATTTGTCGAGATATAAGATAGTTATGTTTATTTTGATTTTATCCTGTTTCTATAAAGCGTAGTTACTCACCTGTAACAGGTGATCTCCGGGAACAGCAGGAATTTAGTCTTCACATATAGGTATCGTCAGTACCGACAGAGCCTGCGCGGGAACACTCCCCAGCATCCAATAAGAACGCTTTTGGGAGCATCCCTCAGCACATGCGTGCTGCCTTCCCACCTTTCCAACTGTCCCTCTTCAGTTAAGTTTGTAGCTGAGTGAAAAGGATAGAGGGAGAGAGGAAAGAGACAAAGAGAGACAAATCCTAGGGGAGGTGGACGGGTTGTGTAGACTAAATTCCTGCTGTTCCCGGAGATCACCTGTTACAGGTGAGTAACTATGCTATCTCCAGGAACAAGCAGGAATGTAGTCTTCACATATGGGGACTCCCTAGCTGAAGATGCCAGGGAGATAGCCCCAAGAAGGTGCCACCCTGGAAAGGTGGGAATCCTTCCTCCCATGGATCTCTGGCATTCCACCAGGGTTGGTGGGTAGGAGTTGAATTAGGTCTGAAAGAGATTTTGAAGAACAGTTTGGCCAAAGAAGGCAACCCGATGGGAGGCTTTATTCAGGCAGTAGTGGGCTGTGAAGGTGTGTACCGAAGACCAGGTGGCTGCTCGACAAATGTCATCGATAGACACAGCGTGGAGATTAGCCATGGAAATTGCCATGGCTCTCATGTTATGAGCTGTGACATGGTCCTGAAGAGGAAGACCCTTACTCTCATAAGCAAAGGATATGCATTGGGCAATCCATTTAGATAAAGTTCTTTTGGAGACTGGTTGCCCCACATGACTAGGGTCAAAAGCTATAACAAGTTGCGAGGACTTTCTATGTTGCTGTGTTCTCTGTAGGTAAAAGGCTAAGGCCCTTTTACAATCCAAAGTATGAAGGTTTTTTTCTGCATTAGAGGCGTGAGGCCTCGGAAAAAATACAGGAAGATAAATTGATTGATTTAAATAAAAAGGCAAAACCACCTTTGGCATAAAGTGTGGATGAGTTCTAAGAACAACCTTATCATGGTGAAACCTAGTATAAGGAGGATTAGCCGCTAAAGCTTGCAGTTCACTAATGTGATGTGCAGAGGTGATTGCAATTAGGAAGATGACCTTCCAGGTCAAAATCTTAAGGGTTGTATTTATTTATTTATTTAGCTACATTTATATCCCGCTTTTCACCGGGTCAAAGCGGTTGGGGGATACATTTAACACGAGGGGATATGACACACATACACTAATACTTACAGGGAACATGGGCAATGGAGGGTTAAGTGGCTTGCCCAAGACCACAAGGAGCACCTGTGGGACTAGAAACCCCAGTCCTTCCGGCCCAAGGTTGCTGTCCTCTAGTGGGATTTGAACCACCTACCTTCCGGCCTGTGGTACCTTGCCCCAACCACTAGGCCTCCCCTAATACTCCCCTGTATTTATTTATTTATTATTTATTTATTACAATTTCTTATATACCGCACTATTGTCAGCGCGGTTTACATACAACAAAATGACCATAACAAACTGTTTGGCTTCACATAGAACAGGAGAAAACAACTTGGATAACATGCTTCTGCTTTACATGTAGTGGCTAAAGGCTCAAAAGGCGGCTTCATGAGCTGCCCGAGAACTAGATTTAGATCCCATGCCACCGGTGGTGGCTTAATGGGAGGTTTGGTTAATAGAAGACCTCTCATAAATCTGGATATGAGTGGATGAGAGGAAATTGGTTGTCCATTCAGAGACTTATAAGAAGTTGCAATTGCACTAAGATGGACTCTTACCAAATTGGTCTTTAGACCAGAATTTGATAAGTGAAGGAGATACTCTAGTATCGGTTCTAAGGGTATGCCAAGGGGGTTTAATCCCTTCTTGGAGCACCATATGGTAAAACGTTTCCACTTGAAGGCATAAGATCTTCTTGAGGAAAGTTTCCTAGAAGCCTGAAGGATATCCTTTACCTGTTGGGACAGGTTGAAATCCTGGAGGTCTAAGCAATGAGATGCAGAGACAGAGGATTCGGGTGCCATAGTGTCCCGTTCTCTTGGAAAAGGAGATCTGGAGCATGCCCTAACTCCAGAGGTGCAGCTTGAGAGAGATGTAGAAGCAGGGGATACCACGGTTGGCATAGCCATTGTGGCGCTATGAGAATCATGCAATCCCTGACTCTCTGAAGCTTGAAGAGTGTTTTGGGGATGAGGGGAATGGGTGGGAAGGCATAAAGGAAGCCCTGACCCCAGTGAAGGAGGAAGGCATCTCTTGTCTGACAATTTTGAGCCGGAATCCTGGAACAGAACCGGGGAAGTTTGGCATTCAGTGGACTTGCGAAGAGGTCTATGTCTGGAGTGCCCCAGAGATGAAATATCTTTGCCACCTGGTCCAGGTGGAGGGGCCACTCGTTAGGCAGCAGTACTCAACTGAGTTTGTCTGCCCAAAGGTTTTGAATGCCTGGAAGATATACCACTAGAAGGTGAATTTGATACTCTCTGGCGAGGGCTCACAGTCGTAAAGCTTCGTTGCATAATGACAGAGAGCCTGTCCCGCCCTGTTTGTTCACATAGAACATTGCTACTCGATTGTCCGTCTGGACTAGGACTGTCTTGTAGCAGAGCTGGGCGTGAAATACTCGAAGAGCTAAATAGATTGCTCTTAATTCCAGGAGGTTTATGTGTAGACCAGCCTCCTGTGGAGTCCAGGTTCCCTGGGTAGAGAGATGATTCAGGTGTGCTCCCCAAACCACCTGCGATGCATCTGTTGTTAGAGTGGCCTGAAAACAGGGTTGATGAAAAGGAGACCCCAGTGTCAGATTTTCTAGGGATTGCCACCATTGGAGGGACAAAATTAGTCGTTTTTATTAGTTTGTCCAATAAATGACCTGTGGCCTGTGTCCACTGTGTGGATAGGGTCCACTGAGCTGCTCGCATGTGGAGGCGAGCATATGGGACTACATGAACTGTGGATGCCATATGTCCCTGTAGTAGCTCTCGAGCAATTAGGGAGGATTTCCCTGCTGCTTGAGAAGCTAGTTGCATTATGCAAAGACACCGGGCCTGTGGAAGGAAAACCTTTGCCTGTCTGGTATCTAGACAGGCCCGTATGAATTCCAGGCTTTGGGAAGAAACAAATTGGGATTTTGGGAAGTTTATTACCAACCCCAAGTATTGGAGGATTCGCATTGTGCGAGACAGTGCAGTGCTGGCCTCCAACTGTAGGGGCTCGAATGAGCCAGGTCATCTAAGTAAGAGAAGACGAATATCCCCAGGATTCGTAGAAATGCAGCTACTACTGCCATGCATTTCGTGAATACCCTTGGTGCTGAAGCTAGACCAAAGGAAAGAACCCTGTACTGGAAATGTTTTTCCTTGAAAAGGAATCGTAAGAATTTCCTGTGATCTGGATGGATCAGAATGTGAGTGTATGCATCCTTTAAGTCTAGAGAGCAAAGCCAATCCTGGCTTTGAAGGTATGGCAGAAGAGTTCCTAGAGAAATCATTTTGAACTTCTCTCGAAACAGGTATTTGTTCAATTCTCTGAGGTCTAAAATGGGTCTGTGTCCTCCTGTTTTCTTTGGAATACGAAAATAGGGGGAGTAGAACCCTGTACCCCATTGAAGAATGGGTACCTTCTCTATTGCCCCTTGGGCAAGAAGTGTTGAGACCTCGTGATCTAGCAGACTGTTTGCGGAGGTCTGAGAATTGAATTGCTTTAGAATTATAGGAGGGGGCATGCTGTGAAAATGAAGCTTGTACCCTTCTCCTACAATGGACAAAGTCCAATCTTCTGCTGTTATCTGATGCCATCTGTTGGCAAAGTGGCATAACCTGCCTGGGATATTGGGGGGTTGGGGGCCCCTCAGAGGCAGGAAGGCTAAGCTTTCTAGGAAGGAGTCAAAGCCCTTGAGGGGGCTGAACCTGCAGAGCTGGTTGGGCTCTGGGGCTTTTTGGCTTCTTTTGCTGTCTAGTTTGTCCCTTTTGGGCAACCTGACCCCGAGATTGACTCTGCTGGGTATAGGAAGGATAAAATTTCCTATTTTTGCTGAAAGAGGGTTTTTTATAAGACTTCTTTTTGGCTGGAGTGGCTGTAGATTTCGACAATCTATCTAGAGTAGTATAGTCAGCATCCAGCTCATTAGCCTTTTCCTACCAGTTCTTGCCGAAGAGATTCTCTCCCGTGCAAGGGATGTTGCCTAACTTATCCTGTACCCAAGTCTCCCAAGTCTGATGCCTGAAGCCAGGCAATCCGTCGTGCGCCAATGGCAATAGCAGAGGTTCTGCTGATGCATTCAAAGCAGTCAAAGGCTGCACGATTTACAAACTTGGAGACATCTTGAGCATACTTAACTAGAGCAAGAAAGTCTTGTCTCTTGTCATCTGGGAGAAATGGGCTCATAAGCGCCAAATCTCCTGTAACTTCCTTGAGGAACATTCCCATATACAGTACATATGAACTGATCCTAGCTGAAAGCATGGAAGCCTGAAAGGTTCGGCGCCCAAAAGCGTCCAGAGTCCTGCATTCACGACCTGGAGGATTGGATGCATGCCTCTTTGCACTTTTCATCCTACGCATGGCTGACTCCACCACCATTGAATGGTGTGGCAGCCGAGTCTTTTGAAATCCAGGACATGGGGGAACTCGATATATAGTATCAAGTCTCCTAGAGTGAGGAGATGTAGTCAGAGGTGTCTCCCACATTCTGAGCATCAGGTTATGCAGAATTTCATGGATGGGCAGAGTGGCTGCCACCTTTGGAGCTTTAGGATATTGCAGAATTTCCAATTCCTTTGCTCTGGGTTCCTCTTCAGGAGCTACCGTGATTGAAAGGCCCTTGGCCATATCACAAATAAAATCCTGAAAAGACATGTCCTCTGGAGTGACATTCTGCTTTGGGGAGAAGAGGGATCCTTTGCGAGAAACCCTCTAGTACAGCGGTTCTCAACCTGTGGGTCGCGACCCCCACGGGGGTCGCCACAGGATTCAGCGGGGGTCACCTCACTCTGCTGTTAAAAAAAAAAAAAACGCGCACAAGTTGCTGCCGCTGCCGAGTCCGCTTCTTGGCAGCGGCAAACTGACAGACTCCAACCTTCTGCAGCCACGGCTCCCTGCCTCTTAGGGAACCGCGGCTGTGCCTGCTGTGAGTGAAGCCGTTGCGGAGCCTTTCTGTCTCTCGATGGGCTCCGTGCAGCATTGTCCCGCCTCCAAAGGAAGTTGTTTACCACTTTCTTTGGAGGCAGGACAATGGCATGCTGCACGGAGCCTGTCGAGGGACAGAAAGGCTCCGCAACAGCTTCACTCACAGCAGACGCAGCCGCGGTTCCTTAAGAGGCAGGGAGCCGCGGCTGCAGAAGAACAGGCTGTTGAAGGATGACTGGTAATGGGGTGGTGGGGGAAGGTAACCTGCAACGGGGCTGACATGAGGGAGGGAGGGGGCTGACATGGAGGGATGGATGGAGGGAGGGAGGGGGGCTGACATGGAGGGAGGGGAGAGCTGATTGTTGGATGGATGGATGGAGGGGAGCTGACATGGAGGGAGGGGAGAGCTGATGGAGGGAGGGGAGAGCTGATGGATGGAGGGAGGGGGGCTGACATGGACAAAGGGGGGGCTGACATGGACAGAGTGGGGGCTGACATGGAGGGAGGGAAGGGGGCTGACATGGACAGAGGGGGACTGACATGGAGGGAGGGAGGGAGGGACAGAGGGGGACTGACATGGAGGGAGGGAGGGGGGCTGACATGGAAAGATGGAGGGAGGGAGGGGGCTGACATGGAAAGATGGAGGGAGGGAGGGGGCTGACATGGACAAAGGGAAGAGATAGGGGGACATACTGGACAGACGGGGATAAATGCTGGACAGGGGAGAGACAATGCGGGTTAGGATTATAATGGGCAGATGGGGGGGCTAGGACTGGTAATGGGTTGATTAGGGAAGGCTAGGATTGGGAATGGACTGATCAAGGGGAGGGGGGGTTAGGACTGGTAATGTGCTGATAGGGGGCAGGACTAGTAATGGACTGATGGGGGCTAGCATTGGAAATGAGCTGATCAGGGAGATTAGGACTGGAAATGGGCTGATTAGAGGATGCTAGGACTGGTAATGGGCTGACGGGGGAGGGGGTAGGACTGGTAATGGGCTGATTAGGGCAGCCTAGTACTGGTAATGGGGTTGAGGAGTGATTAGCACTGGAAATGAGCTGATTAGGGGAGGCTAGGACTGGTAATGAGCTGATGGGGGGATAGGATTGGTAATGGGCTGATTAGGGGAGGCTAGCACTGGTAGCGAGCTGATTGGGGGCTTCGACTGGGAATGGGCTGATTGTGTGGAGGGGAGGATAGAGCTGCTGGCCCTGGAAGAAAACTTGGGGCTAAGGCTACAAATGGGCTGATATGAGGGGGATGGGAGAATGGAACTGGAAGGAAGTGGATCTGAGAGGGGATGCCATGGTATTTGTACTAGAAGGGACTGGTCAGTGGGGAAGGAGGGGGGGACTGGAAGGGAATGGACACCAGTGGCAGTCATGGGAATGCAAGTTGACATTGGAAGGTACTGGGAGTGAGGACTGGAAAGGGGCTGATACTGGGGAGGGTTACTGGGACTGGAAATAGGCTGATGGAAAGAAGTGAAGAAAACGAAAGAAGAGATAAATGGCAGATGGACCATAGACCACAGAAAGAGAGCTAAGAGAAGACAGGAAAGCAGAAGCTTCAGATCGGGACCAGCATGATCAGAGAATAAAATGGTCAGACAACAAAGGTAGAAAAAATAATTTTATTTCATATTAGTGATTTGACTACAAAATCACCATAATTTTGAAATAAAATATTGTTACTTGTTATTGTGGTTTAAATAAGTAAATTTTATAAATAAAAACATTGCAAAGGCCTATAATATATTAATAATTCAACAAATGATTACAGCGACAATGCGTTAACGATAAAGGAAGAGAGACGCATTTGATTTTATCATTGGGGGTCACCACAAGTTGACCAATGGTAAAAGGGGTCACGGTACAAAAAAGGTTGAGAACCACTGCTCTAGTACCAGCAGAATTGTCAGAGTCTTTGGAATCGGAGGATTCGAAGTATTCTTGACCATGATGCTCATGGCAAAGCACGATCCCAGTATCGATCTAAGTCGGTACCGAGTTGATCCGGTACCGATCTGTCGATTCTAGCCAAAGATGGCGTGGGAAGAACGGGGCCGGTACCATCGGTACCAGTATCGTAGGTACCGGCATCTGTGTCGGTACCAGTGCCCATTGGACCAACGGTACCGCAGCTGAGAGAAGAGCTGCGATGCGTTCGATAGCGAGGAACCTCTGGTCTATCGACGCTGCCGATGCCTGAGTATCGGTACCGGAGAAGACAGCTGGAAACCCTGAGCATGGCACAGGTAGTTCTTGCGAGGTCGGGGCCTCGAGAACATCCTGGAGCCCCACTGATGCTTTGGAAGCCGAAGCCTCCCGCCAGGGCTGCTTTGCCGGTGTGGTTCCCTCAAGGGCAATGCCAATGGCCTCTCGATGCTTAGCAGGAGAGCTACCCTTTGAGAACCGGCTTTTATGTTTAGTTACCTGAGATCCATGGGATGAAGAGGAGGCCCTTGAAGATGTCGACGCAATGGATCTGGCATCCGAAGAAAAGAGGGTACCGAGCTTTGCAGCCCAGTTCTGTCTTCCTCTTTTAGTCATCCCCATACAGGAGAAACATTCAGATGAAGAATGTTCAAGCCCTAACCATTTAAGACACCAATCACGGGTGTCAGTGACAGAAATAGTACCGCGACACTTAGTACATTTTTTAAAAACACTATTTGGTTTTTCCATGTTTTAGGAATATGGGGCCTAGTGCCCAAAATGGCGCCTAGCAAAAAAAAAAAAGAAAAGATTCTGAAGAGAAACAGCTCAAAGTATAAGGTGGTGGGGTTTTTTTTTTGGAAAAGAAAAGAAAATAACCGGCGGTAGGTAAGCGTCATGCGGCAGGCAAACGCAACCACAAGAAAACAATTTTAAAGATGGAATTTTCTGCGGTGACAGTGTATGGATCCTGTTGGCTCAGTGGAAAACAAAGAACTGAAGAGGGACAGTTGGAAAGGTGGGAAGGAGGGAAGGCAGCGCGCATGTGCTGAGGGATGCTCCCAAAAGCGTTCTTGTTGGATGCTGGGGAGAGTTCCCGTACAGGCTCTGTCAGTACCGACGATACCCATATGTGAAGACTACATTCCTGCTTGTTCCTGGAGATAAGGGATCCACTGTGTCTGTCCCATGCCATTTTAAATTCTTTTACTGTGTTTGCCCCTACCACTCATCGGGAGGGCATTCCAAGTATCCACCACCCTTTCAGTGAAAAGGGTATTTCCTCACGTTGCTTTTAAGTTTACCTCCATGCAGCTATATTTTATGCCCTCTAGTTTTAGTTTCCCCGTCTTTGGAAGAGGTTTCTTTGTTCATTAATAGTCTAATCAAGACAAACATCACAAAACTGGGGACTAGAGTATGGTAAGATAGCTATAAATGGTGAAGAAGAGATTGAAGGATATCGGTATCCAAATGCAGCCTCAAAGAGGTGGATTTTTAGCCTGGATTTGAATATGGAGGGAGGAGTAGCCTAGTGGTTGGGGCAAGGTACTTCAGGCCGGAAGGACTGGGGTTTCTAGTCCCACAGATGCTCCTTGTGGTCTTGGGCAAGCCACTTAACCCTCCATAGCCCATGTTCCCTGTAAGTATTAGGGTATGTGTCTCATATCCCCGCGTGTTAAATGTATCCCCCAATTGTGTCGTGATCGCTTTGATTGAAGGATAAGGCGGTATACAAAAACTGTCTAAATAAATAAATATGGCTAGAGAAGAAGTCAGATGCACTGACTCAGGTAGTTTGTTCCAGGCATATGGAGCAGCAAGATGGAACGAACGAAGTCTGGAATTGGCAGTGGCAGAGAAGGGCACAGATAAAAGGGATCTGCCAGAGGAGCGGAGTTCTCAACGAGGGGTATAGAGTGAGATAAGAGGCAAGGTAGTGAGGAGCTGCAGAATGAATGCACTTATAGATCAGTATCAGAAGTCTGAAAAGGATTTGGAAACTGATAGGGAACCAGTGAAGGGATTTGAAAAGAGGGGTTACATGAGCATAGTGACACTGGTGGAAGATTAGCTGTGCAGTTGAGTTTTGAACAGACTGAAGGGGAGAGAGGTGATTCAGAGGGAGACCAGTGAGAAGCAGGCTACAACTGTCAAGACGGGACGTGACTAGAGTAGATAAGGGTCTTAGTGGTGTGTTCTGATAGGAAGGGACAATGTTATAGAGAAAGAAGCGACAGGCTTTAGCTATCTGTTGGATGTGTATAGAGAAAGAGTAGAGTCAAAAATCACTCCAAGCTTGCTAGCTGAGGAAACATAGTATACAACGGCAGATAAAGACCAGTATGGTCCATCTAGTCTGCCCAGCCAAGTGGCAAGAGTAGGTGCACCTGCCACTCCATGCAGGTCACCCCTCCCCATGCCTTTGTTTAGGGGTGTACCCACTGTTTCGTGTAGGTCACCCTTATTTGTTCAGCTATAAGAGATAGTTATATTTATTTTGATTTTATCCTGTTGCTATAAAGGGATCCACTGTGTCTGTCCCATGCCATTTTGAATTCTGTCACCGTGTTTGCCCCCACCACTTCCATCGGGACGGCATTCCAAGCATCCACCACCCTTTCAGTGAAAAAGTATTTCCTGTCATTGCCTTTCATTTTAACCCCTTGCAGCTTCATGCTATGCCCTCTAGTTTCACAGCTTCCCCGTCTTTGGAAGAGGTTTGTTTGTTCATTCATTATTTCTCTCTAAGTATTTAAAGGTCTGAATCATATCTCCCCTGTCCCTCCTCTCCTCCAGTGTGTACATATTTAGGTCTTCAAGTCTCTTCTCATAAGTCTCCTGATGCAGGCTCCAAATCATTTTGGTCACCTTCCTCTGAACTGCTTCCAGCCTTTTTATATCTTTTGTGAGATATGGTCTCCAAAACTGAATACAATATTCCAAGTGAGGTCTCACCAGCGAATTTTACAGTGGTATTAGTACTTCTTCCTTTCTGCTGGTAATTTCTCTCTGTATGCAACCCAACATCTTTCTGGCTTTTGCCACTGCCTTGTCACACTGTTTCGCCACCTTGAGATCCTCAGAAACAATCACTCCGAGGTCCTTCTTGTCCGTCAACACCAAACTCTCGCCCCCTATCGCATACAATTCCCTTGGATTTCTCCTTCCCAAGTGCATGACACTGCACTTCTTCACATTAAACAGGGAGGCGTATAGAGTGTTAGCCACAGATTTAGAAAAGGGAGGAAAGGTGGGTGGTGGATTTAAAGGGAAAGGTAAGAAGCACAGTTTTGGGCATGTTTAATTTAAAACAGTGGTGAGACATCTAGGCAATAATGTCAGATTAAGCAGGAAGAGATCCAGGACTGGATTCCTGGAGAGATTTCAGGCGCAGAAGGTAGATCCGAGAGGAGTCAGTACAGAGAGGGTACTGAAAGCCATGGGAGGAAATAAGTGTACCAAGGCACTGAATGTAGAAAGAGAAAAGGAGGCCCCAAGACCGAGCCCTAAAGTATAACGACTGAAAGCAGGATGGCAGTAGAGGATCCACCATATTACCCTCCTCCTCGAGTACCTTTGTTACTGATGTAATATGCCTACTGAATACACTCCAGGGAATTTATATGCAAAAAAGTCAAAATAATGCTAATACAACATATTAAACAGAATAGTAATTGCAGCATTCTAGAATACATGCAGGTACTTTTAACACTTAATTCTCAGTCAGCCCTAGTCCTCCATCTTTTTGCTGGCCATGTGAACAGAAGCATTCAGCAGCACAGTAACCGAAATCTTGGGGTTACTGGCAACCATAAAATGGCTTGCCGATCAGTTTTGTTGGCAAGTTGTCCAATAGCTAGTAAGCTTTGTATCTTCTGGCCTTTAGTTTATTGCTGAGATACGAAACAAAGAGGTGCCCACCATCAGTGTTTATGGTTTTGCCTATTGGGAAAGCTAAACAAGCTGGATTACTATAGATTGATCCAACACAGGCATTCAATACTAACAGAATACCTGGCCTCTTTCACACGTGTACAACACAGATAGACCCTCACTAAGTATAGATCAGTAACTACAAACTAAAAAATAGAAATATGCAGACAAATATTACACTGAAACCAAGAGGCTGGCTTCCACATGCACCATCTGAGAAAGCACAGTTACTTACCTGTAACAGGTGATCTCTGGGAACAGCAGGAATAAGTCTTCACATATGGGTATCGTCGGTACCGATGGAGCCTGCGCGGGAACGCTCCCCAGCGTCCAAAAGGAAAGCTTTTGGGAGCATCCCACAGCGCCTGCGCGCTGCCTTCCCGCCTTTCCCAACCGCCTCTCTCCAGTTCGAGTTTTAAGCTGAGACAAAGAGAGAGAAAGGAAAGGAAAGATAGAGAGTTACAACTCCTAGGGGAGGTGGGTGGGTTGTGAAGACTTATTCCTGCTGTTCCCAGAGATCACCTGTTACAGGTAAGTAACTGTGCTATCTCCAGGAACAAGCAGGAATGAGTCTTCACATATGGGGACTCCCCAGCTAGAGATGCCAGGGAGATCTCCCCAGTTGTGAGTCCCTGAGAAGGGCTCTACCTCATCCCATGGATCCCGGGCATCTAACCAGGGATGGGGGGTAGGAGTTGATTAGGTATGGAACAGGTATTTGAGAACAGCCTGACCAAACAAGGCATCCCGGCGGGAGTCCTTGTCTAAGCAGTAATGGGCTGTGAAGGTATGAACCAAGGCCCAGGTGGCTGCTCGACAGATCTGGTCGATGGACACAGAATTTAGATGAGCCATAGAGGCTGCCATGGCCCTCACATTGTGAGCTGTGACATGGCCCTCCAGAGAAAGGTTCTTACTCTGGTAGGCGAAAGAAATACACTGAGCAATCCAATTGGACAGAGTTCTCTTAGAGACTGGAAGCCCTAAATGAGAGGGATCAAAAGCAACAAAAAAGAGTTGAGAGGACTTTCTATGTTGCTGTGTCCTTTGTAAGTAAAAAGCAAGAGCTCTTTTACAATCCAGGGTATGAAGATTCCTCTCTGCACTTGAAGCATGAGGTCCTGGAAAAAAGACAGGTAAATAAACCTCCTGGTTCAGATGAAAAGGTGAGACCACTTTAGGCATAAAGTGTGGATTTAGGCACTTTAGGCATAAAGTGTGGATTAGTCCCGAGGACTACCTTGTCATGATGGAACCTTGTATAAGGAGGATTAGCCACCAAGGCTTGCAGCTCACTGATGTGGCGAGCTGAAGTGACTGCAATGAAAAAAATAACCTTCCAGGAAAGAAATTTCAAGGAGGTAGTGGCTAAAGGTTCAAAAGGTGGCTGCATCAGCTGGCCAAGAACCAGATTCAAGTCCCAGGCCACTGGAGGTGGTCTGATGGGAGGTTTAGTCAAAAGAAGGCCTCTTATGAATCTTGCTATAAGAGGATGAGAGGAAATAGGCTGTCCATTGAGAGGTTTAAGGGATCCTGCAATAGCACTCAAATGGACTCTTACTGAATTCGTTTTAAGGCCTGCATGGGATAAATGCAGCAAATACTCTAGTAAAGAATTCAGAGGTATTGCAAGAGGGTTAAGACCCTTCTCTGCACACCAAATGGTAAACCTTTTCCATTTAAAAGCATAGGAACGTCTAGTGGAAGGCTTTCTGGAAGCATGAAGGGTATCCTTCACTTGCTGAGAAAGATACAAATCTTGAAGGTCTAGGCCTTCAGCAACCATGCTCTGAGGTGAAGAGACTGGGGATTTGGGTGCCACAACGTTCCCTCCTCCTGGGACAGGAGGTTTGGAGCAGATCCCAAGTCCAGGGAGGGAGCTTGGGAGAGATGCAGAAGTAGAAGGTACCACACTTGGCATGGCCAATGTGGCGCTATGAAGATCATAGACCCCTTGTCTCTCTGAAGTTTGAACAGTGTCTTGGGAATTAGGGGAATGGGTGGAAAGGCATAGAGGAAGTCTTGCCCCCAATGAAGGAGGAAGGCATCTCTAGCCTGAACTCCCTGACACGGAATCCTGGAACAGAACCGGGGAAGTTTGGCATTCCACAGACCTGCAAAGAGGTCTATGTCTGGGGTTCCCCAAATTCGGAAGATCCTGGCTATCCCATGGATATCCCAAGATCCTGGCTGGTCCCATGGAGGGACCATTTCGTGTGGAAGCAGAACTCGACTGAGTCTGTCTGCCCAAGAGTTTTGAACCCCTGGAAGATACACTGCCATGAGATGAATTTGATGCTCTCTGGTGAAGGCCCACAATCTCAGAGCTTCGTTGCAAAGACACAGAGAACCAGTTCCGCCCTGCTTGTTCACGTAGAACATGGCTACCTGGTTGTCCGTGTGGATGAGGACTGTCTTGTAGCTGAGCAGGGTGTGGAAGACTCTGAGAGCTAGAAAAATTGCTCTAAGCTCTAAGAGGTTGATATGTAGAGATGTCTCCTCTAGAGACCAGATGCCTTGAGTGGAGAGATCCTGAAGATGAGCTCCCCAACCTCTTGGAGAGGCATCTGTTGTAAGGGTTGCTTGGGGTAACACCTGTTGGAAGGGGGACCCCAGCAACAGATTTTGAGTGGACTTCCATCAGTGGAGGGACCAAAAGAGGCGTCTGGAGGTTGCTATTTTGTCTGACAGGCAACCTGATGCCTGGGTCCATTGGGTGGACAGAGTCCACTGAGCTGCCCTCATGTGAAGGCGAGCATAAGGAACCACATGCACAGTGGATGCCATGTGGCCTAACAGTTGTAACTTCTCTCGAGCAGTTAAATGGGATTTTAACTGAATTTGTGAAGCTAACTGCACCAAGCATAGGCAACGGGCCTGGGGAAGATAGGCCCTTGCAGTTGTGGTATCCAGTAAGGTCCCTATGAACTCTAGAGACTGAGTAGGGGTGAGATGGGATTTTGGAAAGTTTATTACAAGTCCCAGATACTGAAGGATACGGCTTGTGCAGGTTAGAGAAGTCTGGGCCTCTGATTGGGATGGAGCTCGGATGAGCCAGTCGTCCAGATATGGGAATACGAATATCCCTAGAGTGCGTAGAAATGCAGCTACTACTGCCATGCATTTTGTGAACACCCTTGGTGCAGAGGCCAGACCGAAAGGAAGCACTCTGTATTGGTAGTGCTTCCCTTGATAAAAGAATCGAAGGAACCTTCTGTGTGTTGGATGGATGAGGACATGGGTGTACGCATCCTTGAGGTCTAGAGAGCAAAGCCAATCCTGACTCTGAAGGTATGGAAGGAGAGTACTGAGAGAAATCATCTTTTATTTCTCCTTGCATAGAAACTTGTTCAATTCTCTGAGATCTAAGATGGGTCTGTAGCCCCCTGTTTTCTTTGGAATAAGAAAGTAGGGGGAGTAGAACCCTGAGCCCTGTTGAAGAAGGGGTACTTCTTCTATTGCCCCTTGGGCAAGAAAGGTAGTAATCTCCTGACCCAGAAGGTCGAGGAGAGATGTTTGAGAATTGAACTGTCTCACCATGGTGTGAGGAGGAAGGGTTAAGAAATGAAGCTTGTACCCCTCCCTTATGATGGAGAGGGTCCATTGCTCTGCTGTGATTTGTTCCCATCTGTGAGCAAAGTAAACCAACCTTCCTGGAATGGTGAGAGGCTCTGGAGGTTCTAGAGCCAGAAAGGCTAAGCTCTCTAGTTGTAAGTCAAAGGCCCTGAGGAGGCTGAGGCTGTTGGGCCGTAGCAGTTCTAGCAGCCTTAGGCTTGGCCTGTTTCGGTTGTTGTTGTCTCTTTGTAGCAAAACAACCTGCAGTAGATGACTGCTGACCATAAGCAGAATAATATTTCCCTTTTTTGGGAAAAAATCTCTTTTTAAACAAACTTTTCTTAAAAGGAGCAGAAGTAGACTTTGAAAGTCTATCTAAAGCAGAATTTTCAGCATCCATTTGGGTGGCCTTTGCTTGCCAATCTTTGCCAAAAAGGTTTTCACCTGTACAAGGAAGGTTTCCCTAGTCCATCTTGAACCCAAGGTTCCAAATCAGAAGCTTGTAACCAAGCAACTCTGTGTGCACCTATGGCAATGGCCGAGGCTCTGCTGGCACCTTCAAAAAAGAGTCAAAGGCTGCACGGTTGGAAAACTTGGAAATATCCTGGGCATGTTTGAGCCAGGTGAGGAACTCTTCCCTTTTATCTTCTGAAATAAAAGGAGATAAAGTTTGGAGGTGATTTGTAACTTCTTTTAGAAACATCCCCATATAGAGACTATAGGAGTTGATTCTGGCAACAAGCATACTGGCCTGGAAAATTCTCCTGCCAAAGGCATCTAAGGTTCTGAATTCTCTTCCTGGAGGAGCAGAAGAGTGCCTTTTTTGTACTCTTTATCTTCTTCATAGCAGACTCCACCACAATGGAGTGGTGAGGAAGCTGAGTCTTATGAAAGCCAGGACAGGGAGGAACATGATACATGGTTTCCAACCTGCGAGAATGAGGGGAAGTGGTGAGAGGAGTCTCCCATATGCCCAACATGTGATCATAAAGAATCTCATGTATCGGTAAAGTGGCTGCCTCTTTAGGAGCCTTAGGATATTGTAAAATATCTAATTTTTTGGCTCTAGGCTGTTTCAGGGGCCACTGAGATGGAAAGGCCCCTGGCCACTTTCCTAATAAAGTCTTGAAAAGACAAGTCCTCTGGAGGATACATTCTCCTTTTTGGAGAAGAGGGCTCCTGAGGATGAATCACCGATGCTTCGACAGAGACCTCTGATTCATCAGAGTCTTCAGAGGAATCGAAGTATCGCCTGTCTGGATGCTCCTGCAGAGCCCGATACGTGTACCGGGTGGTATCGACATCGGGAGTGATCGGTACCGGTTCGGTACCGATGGGCATCACAGAACAGTGTACCGCTGCAGTCGACACCAAAGCGGATGTCGATGCAAGCGGTACTGGCACCGGAACCGATGTCGGTACCAGCAACGGAGTTTGTTGCGGTACCGAAGGCGTCGCAGCTTGTATGAATGCCGTGATGGCACGCTGCATGGTCAGGATATTCTGATCCATTGACGCAACCAATGTCTGGAGGTCGGTACCAGTGGGAACCACCGGTACCCCAGAACATGGCAACAGGTGATCGGTCGAGGCCGAGCCATCGATGTCAACCTGTGACCCCATAGATAAAGCTTTGGAAGCCGGAGCCTCCCGCCAGGGTAATTTTGCCAGTGCGGATTCCTCGAGGGCAAGCCCGGAGGCATCTCGATACTTAGAGGGAGATCTACCCTTCGAGGACTGGCTGGATTTAAGTTTGATTACCTGAGATCCATGTGAGGAAGAAGCAGCCCTGGAAGACGTCGATGCAACCGAAGCTGCATCCGAGGGAAACAGGGTACTGAGCTTAGCTGCTTGATTCTGTAGACCTCTTTTAGACATCATGGAGCAGGACTCACAATCCGCAATGGAGTGGTCAGGACCTAAACATTTTATACACCATTCATGGGTGTCAGTGACAGAAATAGTGCCGCTGCACTTCGTGCATTTTTTAAATCCAGAGGCGGGCTTTTCCATGAGGAAAAAATGTCCTATGCCTAAGGCCAAAGAAGAAAATGCACTGAAGTGAGAAAAAACAGTAGTTTTTTTTTTTTTTTAGAAGAAAGAAAGAAAAGACCGGCGGTACCGGTCTAGCGTCGAGAAGGCAGACGCGCGACCAAAGAAATAAAATAAAATAAAGAAATTCTTCAGCGGTGACAGGAACACGACCTGCTGGCTCCGCGGAAAAGAAGAACTGGAGAGAGGCGGTTGGGAAAGGCGGGAAGGCAGCGTGCAGGCGCTGTGGGATGCTCCCAAAAGCTTTCCTTTTGGACGCTGGGAAGCGTTCCCGCGCAGGCTCCGTCGGTACCGACGATACCCATATGTGAAGACTCATTCCTGCTTGTTCCTGGAGATAGAAAAATACTGATGCATTTCCCCATTTTGTGCTAAATAAAAAGATCGCAGATGTAAATTTCAAAAACGGACACATTCCAATCAACTAAATTAAAAATGGTTTTTTTTCTACCTTTGTCTGTCCATGTTATGTTCTTTTAATAGTGCTGGTCCTGGTCTCTGCTTTCCTCTGTCTTCTCTTAACTCTTTAGGGTCTCCTGTCAATTTATCACTTCTCTCTCCTCCTGTCTTCTTCACGTCTTCCTACACTGATCTTTTCATTTCTGCTTTCTATCATTTATTTTTCAGCTTCTCTTCTCACTCAGATTTAAATTCCTTCTTACAATCCAGTCCTCACCCTCTGTTCTTTTTACCACATTTATCTTTACTTACCTCATCAGAGGCTTCCCATGCCCCTTCCTCTTATTACTCAGTCTCATTTACTCTTCCCCTCTCCCTCCCTCAGCATCTCCTCTCTTTCTCCACATCCAACTCCATCAAGCATCACCCCTCTTTCTCACTACTCCCTTATCTTCCTACCCCCTGGATCAAGCATGTCCCCTATGTCTTCATATTCCCCATTGTCCAGCATTCTTCTCCATCCTACTCCCTTTGTGACCGGTATGCCCTCTCTGGCTCTCTATCCTTCCCCTCCACCCCAGGATCTTTCTACTCCCCCTGTGTCAAGGATCGCTATTCACCCCTCATGTCCAGCACCTCCCCCATCTTCCTATTCTCTCCCTTCCACCGTGGCATCCCCCCTGCTTGGGTCACCAGCTTCTTTCCCCATCCCTGAGCCAGCATATTCAGTTACTCAACTTCCCCTCCTGTGCCTACTCCCCCCATGCCACCATAGCCACCTTCCCTCTCCAGCGTCACCTGCCTCTTCCCCCCCACCAGCATCCCTCCTTTTGTGTCCCTAGCCTTCCTTTCCCCATCTCTGAGCTAGCATATCGCCTGTCATCCAACTTCCCCTGCTATGTTCGGCCACCATCCATATCCACTTTCTTCCCTTTCCAACCCCCCCCCACCGAAGCCAGCATCTCATGCTTCTTTCCCCTCCTTTTCCTACCCCCATTCTCTTCTGGCATCTCCTACTTCTTCCCCTGCCCCCTCCATCCAGCATCTTCCACATATTATTTTTGCCTGTGCCTGTCCCATCTGCTACCGTTTCCTTTCACTTGTGGCAGGTCAAAGGAAGCAGTGACAGAGGGGGCAGCCGGGGAGGGGGGGGGGGCTGTACTGGCAGTGAGTCAAACTGGCTGGCAGATTAAACAGTAATGCTGCCTGCCCGTTTGACTCTAAGTTGGAGGGGAAGGTGTCAAGGTTGAGGCTGGGAAGGCTTAGCCTCCTTTAGCCTCTTATATGGAGTGCCTATGTCTAATAGTTAAGCGGGCCCTGCCCTTGCCAAGTGACTCCTGCTGCTGCAATTCAGAAGATCAGTCATCTATAGGCTGCTGTAGCAAACTCCTTTTTCAGGTGAGAAAGAACAAACTCCTCTCTTCTTGACTAAAATCTGCAGTGTGGTATTATCTCTTGAGAACACTAGACCACCTGCCCGATTGTTATCACATCCACAAACCCCCTTCCCGCCCAAGATCAGCGAAAGCCCTTAACACACACGTGCATGTTGTGCACAAGGAACCTGTGCTAAAAACCACAGCCGCCACAGAAAGATATACTGATGTGAAGTTATACTAACCATATGCTGCTCAGTATGTTTTTATCTACTGACCCCCTCCCACCCCACTAATGAACAGTCTGTAATGTCAGGAGCAGAAATACTCATTAACTCCCATTTCTTCAAGATGGATTCAAGCCAGAAGACAAATGGTTCTGACGGAAACACAGGAAGAGATGATGACCTCAAGTCTACCCAAGACTCATTTAATGCTGTCCAAAAGTAACGTAATTAAGTGAAATCCATTACTTTCCAGAGCAGGGCCACAAAGAAACCATAGTGCTGGTAAAGGTCATCATCCTAATGTTTGTCAAGCTGTGTGATGAAAGGCAACTGATGCAGGAAGGTGAACAGAATCAGAAGAGGAGCATTTACTAATGGGCACACAGCAAGAGAAGACCTAGCAGCAACTTGTTTTGGATTTTTTTTTAATTCAAAAAGTTTCCTCCTGTTCCTTGGGGCCTGCAGCTCAGTCAGAACTAGGGCTGGAATCCTGGCACAATGAGACTGTTCGCAACTACCTAGGGATTCAACCCTCACACTTTATCTTCATATATCTAGTATGGTCACTGTTGCAACACTCTTGAGTCAGAGGCCACATATTAAAGCTGTTTCTGAACCCCTGCAAGCATGAACTGTGAATGCATACAGGTACATATGCTGTGCCTATTTTATAGGGAAACATGAGTCTATGAGGGTCATTTTAAAAGCCTTAATCGTGATCTGGATGTACGAAAAACTGCATGCGGATTTTCAAATTACAGGCGACATCTCCAGAACTATTTTTCAAATGGCTTTTAAAAGGCGTCTCTGGTGTGGGGAGTCCAAGTAGGCAGGGGGTGTGGTAGTGGTGTGTCTGGGGCAGCACAATTGACTTAGATTTTCCCCACTCAATCTCCGATATATCAGACACATCTGCAATGATGTCCAAATTTAGACCTGCTCCAGGCACGAACAAGCATCATGAAAGTGCTTGTTTTGACTGTAAAACACCCAGAGGGTGTACAGAAGATCACAACAAGCAGTAGTGGTATTTGAACCTGGCTTTCCTGGTCCTAACTCATCCATTGGGTTATTAAGACATTCACATTCTCAAATACCATTCCAGGGATGTCCATGTAGCCATCCCCATAGACGTCCATATTGGACAAATCCACATTTGTGAAATCATGCCTGAACTTGGAAGTGTCTGCTCCCCCCCCCCACCCCCCGGCTTGGACATCCCAGTATAAAATATGTGCAGAGTCACATAATATAGAAAATATGCATACATGTTGTAACTCCTTCCCAGGGAATGCTCAACACATTTATTTTCCCTATGTGATCTAAAATCCAAGGTGCTTTGTCTGGAGGGATGTTAGAGAAATCCCTGTATTTCTTTATAGCCGTTTCCACAGCTATCGAAGAATGTAATAGTTAAACCTTATTAAAACCCTTGAGAAGGCTGGGCTTTATATTTAAGGTTCAAATTATTTGAAACCAATTGAATTTTAAGTGGTGTTTGCCACATATGCTGTTGCTGCTGCTCTTTGAAGAGGCCATGCATAAGGACAGTCACAGCTGTTTGTGGTTCCAATTCTTGCTGAAGTGGAAAAGGAATTTTTGACATTCTATGGGAAAATTTGGAGAAGAGATATCCCCATAAGGAGATTCCTTCAATGGAAGGGAAGAGGGATCAGAAGGTATGCTAATAGAGCCTGCTGTTCCATCATCTGGGGAAGACAGAAGACAATCATCAAGGACATCCTCCATATTTGAGTGAACAGAATCCAGAGGTGAAGGAGGAAATCAATGTGCATGTTCCTGCTCACAATCTGGAGTAGACAAAAGTGACAACAGGATCAGCTCAAATGTCTCTGCACTGGCATATGGCCAGGAGAATGAGAAGAATGCCCAAGTTTGTTGTTATGGAAAGATTGTCAATGGATACTCCAAAAATGTCTAAGTCCTCAAACAACTTCACCCTCTTCTGTAACCAGTACTGGCATATTAGGAGACCACAATTACACAGAGATCTAGAGAGCAAGAGGCATCCATGTCAAGGAGTTCAGAGCTGGCATAGCGCTGAAACTGAGAGGCAGAATTGTCTAAGCATTGTTTCTTGAGGGGGATGCCCTTTGCACGGGAAGGTGTATGTTTCAGCAGCACCTTTTTTGGCATAACTGAAAAACAGCTTATCGGGCTTTTTACTGTGCTTAAGAAAAGGCTGCATGGAGAGCCTGGAATCCACAGGAGGCAGGTCAGCTGGTTTTATTTGTGGAGTGGCAGTCTGGTCCCCTAGGGCATCTGGGCATTTGAAGTCTGTGATAAGGAAGCTTATCATAGCTCAGGAAGGAGCTATAGAAAAGGTGAAGTGACTCTGAACAAGCAACCTGTCAGTTCTGGTAGAAATAAGAAAACAGAATTTTCCCATAAAAGACTACCAGTCCCAGAATGCACCAGATTTCCAACAGCCATTAGAGGAGCTGAAGTGGGGAAACGTGTGTTCAATCAGGAGGGCTATGAGGTAATCCCTAAGCACTCATCTCAAAGGGCAGGGCCTGATTCAGCACAGCTGCGCTGTATTAGGGGGGAGCACTCATCTAGGCAGAATAAAGGTAGAGTTTATTCTACAGAGAATCAGCTTTTGCTTGATCATCTTCATCATCAGGAGGATCATCAGAAGCAGAAGCCCAACCGGACGGACAGAGAGGGAAAGAAACCCTTTGGAAGAAAGAGGAGAAAAGCCTTCGAGAGGTCTAGAAGAGTCCAGAGCAGTACGTATACTGGGAGGCATTCCAAGGGCCAGCATATACCATTGGACTGGGGAAAGCCAGAGGAATGGTGCTGCAGAGCTAGGAATCTCCAGACGGTACCTGTGAGGGAGACGGCTGCACGTGGAAGGGACCCTAAGACCCGTGCCAGAAGGTATGTGAAGAGAGATCCAGTATCCAGGGATCTGGATTGGAAGGCTGGACATAAGAACTGGACTACATACTGGCCAAGCTATATAGAGAGGAACTCTAACAGCAATGGAAGCTCAGGTATGAACACTGATCTATGCCCTAGCTATAACCTTGAAAGACAGCAGGGAAACAAGTATTCTCCTGAAAGTGCTCCATTGGGAGATTCATCTGTGCCAATCCATGATATTGAACCCATGCTTGTTGAAGAAGAGGGGGTGATAGCAGATGAAGAATCTGTTTACATGGACTGCTCTCTGTCTAAACTCCTTTGGTGATTTTCTGTTATAAAGTACAGCAACCATCACAAAGAAATACAAACTTGTTCTTTAATCTACTCAGAAAAGCTCCTGTGTAGGATTTTTAGCCACGCAGTAGAAAGCAAGCCAGCTAAGGGGTTTCAGCTGGATAACTGCTAGCAATTGAGCCTTACCTAATTGCTTGTGAGCTCTAAGAGAATCACTTCTGAATCTATGTGGGAAGATATAAGAAGTTTACCTGAAAAGAACAGTTTTTTTTTCCTTCTTTGTGGCTTTTGGTTTGTTGTTTGATACATGCTAAGAAAATATTAGCTAAGCCTACAGAAAAGACCAGTTTGTTATCAACCAGGTCTTATTTCTTTTGCTTTGATTGCCTGACAAGTTCAAATGTTGTTTTCTGATTTTGTTTTTCCAAGTTTAACACTGAAAGCAAGTAACCTGATTTATGTGCTACCAAGCATATCTGTGTTGGGAGAAATAACCCCATAAATAAATATCTTATTGGCTTTACCCAAAAGCACAACTAATTATTGTGAGCAGCTGTGTCTGGTGTGAATGAACTGCATTGCCCACAATCCCTTGCAAATCATATAGATATATGCACTTGCCAAGACTGTGAAGATTCTCACCCAGGCAGCCGACTGACAAGTCACTGTGTTTTCTTGGGGATTTTGGTGGACTAAGGCTGCTGTATTGTACCCCAAACACCCACCCTTGAAGATCTTCTTGGTGGCCCAAGTGTCTCCTGGCCCACTTCTCCCAATGCCACAAAAATACCCTGGGGCCCAAAATTGACCCTCCATCCCCACCAAAGGTCCCTGACCCCCAGAACCCCTCAAACCCACCTCCAGAGACAGGAGCAATGCCCACTCACTCCTGCCTCCATCCTGTCGTCTTGGAACATGGCAGCAGCTGCCAAATAAGGCAATGCTTTCCAAGGCAGACAACTATTTCCTTATTTGGCAAACTAACCTCTACTGGTGTGTCCCAATGCACTGCAAGGAGTTAGGCACCACCATTTTTCAAGATGGTGGCGCAGAGTGAGGAAATCTCTCAAGAACAGATATGTTTTGGCAGGATTCCCACAGGGGTTTATTAATTGCGCTCTCGTTGAAGAACTTCCTGCACTTCTGCCTTTGTGGTATCTCTCATAGGCTGCCCATGCAACTTGTATTACATTGGTAGAACAACTAGACAATGCAAGATCCGGCTCAGCAAGCATGCCTCTCATTTGCGTACAGCCATTGCATCAGCTCCGATGGTAGACCACTGTTTGGCAAAAGGCCACGTTTTTGACCAGCTCCTTTGGTGCATCATTGATCACATTCCATCGGATCCTTGGAATAATGATTGGGTCCAGAAGCTCCAACATGCGAACAATCGTGGATTTTTAAACTTGACACTGTTTCTCCAAATGGTCTCAACTTAGAGCTGGATTGGCCTAGTTTGCTTTGATGTTTTCCAATTGCCTTTGGAGTTCCCTGTTCAGTGGGAGGCTCCTGGTTACTGTTCCCTCATTGGCGGTTTCCAATTTTTGAAATCAGACACTCTTTCACATCTTCAAGGCTTTTGAATCCACATATTCATGGACACGGTTGTTGGAATCCTTATCACTGACTGGTCCTGGTTTGCCTGAAGCAGGGTTTGTGCTTTAACACGAAATGCATCCCGTCGTACACAGGACAGTCTGTTTTCTTTTAAGAGGGACCTCAGCATGTTGTTAAGCTAAGTAATGTTCTTTCATTCACAATTTTATTAAAAAGGGTTTACTGCAGTGGGGGAGGGGGGGAGAGAAACCCATCTCCTTCTCCTATAACAGTGCACCCAACAAACTTAAATTTGGATTTTCATCGTCTTCCTCTAGATCTTGTTATTTTTGGCATATTGTTTTGACCTTAGAGGACATGGGGTGTTTTTGTTTGATTTTCAAAAAATATGTGGCAGAACTAGAAGAGACACAGAAAAGGGCAACAAATATGGTAAAAGCAATGGAACAGCGCCCATATGGAGGAGGATAAATAGATTAAGGCTTTTCAGCTTGGAGAAGAGATGACGACAGAGGATATTTATTTATTTAAACAGGTTTTTTATCCCGCTTTATCATTTTAGTCAAAGTGGTTTACAATGCAACTTAAATATGGTAATGTACCTTAAACAAGGACATTGATAACCCTCCATTGCCTCCAAAGAATCCAAGTTAAGTGACTTGTCCAAGGTCACCACACCAAAGAAACTACCACACCAAAATCATCACGACCGCTGCAAACAAACCTCGAGAACTCTTCCAAATCGCTAAAAAACTGACAAAGACACCAACCACTTCTGATCAACCCCCAGATATCCCCTCGGATCTCTTGGCCCGACAATACAAACAATTTCAGCAACCTCAACAACCTTACCGCTGCGCTACAGCCACAAGAACATACCCAGGAATCACCATAAACGCTAACTGGACTACATTCAATGACACCTCAAAGGAAGAAATATCCTCCACCATCTCCTGTCTGAACACCACTACCTCCCCACTGGACCCCTGCCCTACCGAATGGATAAAGAAAACCAAGGAAGACCTAAGTACCCCACTAACTCACATCGTAAACGGATCCTTTAAACAAGGATACATGCCAGATGCCCTCAAAACATCAATCATCCGACCAACCATAAAGAACAACCACCTGGACCCCAAGGACCCCACCTCCTACAGACCAGTGGCAAGCCTCCCCCTCGCCACCAAGATAATAGAAAAGATAGTCCAACACCAGCTCCAAGATCATCTAGACACCAACGACATACTTGACCCACAGCAACACGGTTTCCGACCACTACATGGAGTTGAGACCCTCATGACCATCCTAATGAACACACTCATCATCGGAACACAAGAGAAAAATTCAGGGTACATCCTGATCTTCCTAGACATATCAGCGGCCTTCGACACAATCTCACACGAAATCCTCATACACAGACTACAAACAATCGGAATCAAGGACACTGTACTCCAATGGTTCAGATCCTACTTAACTAACAGACAGCAACAGATTCGCACCCTCTCCACAACCTCGCCCCCCTACAAACAACTTCAAGGAGTACCCCAAGGATCCACCCTATCAGCCATGTTGTTTAACATATACCTACGTCCACTATGCTCAATCATACGCACCCACAACATCAACTTCCACATCTACGTGGACGACATAATGCTCTACGCACCAATTACAACCACCAACCCAAAAAACGAACAGCTATCAGCCTGCTTCAACGACGTGGCCAACTGGCTACAGGAGAACAATCTATCCATCAACATAAAGAAAACCGAAGCCCTAATAGTAACAAAAGAACCTGACTTCAAACCACCTACCCACCTCAACATGGGAACCACACAAATACAAATCCAGCCTCAAATAAGATATCTAGGCGTCATCATTGATCAAGCTCTCACCTTCAAACAACAAATCAACAAAACCGCTGGGATGATATTCCACAAAGCTAAAACTATACAACGACTCCGGCCCCTCCTAGAACCTCACGACTTTAGGACAGTGATGCAAGCTGTGACACTCCCTCACCTGGATTTCTGCAACATAATCTATCATGGACTTCCTGCCTCGCACACCAACTCCCTCCGTACTGCCTTAAACACCACAGCAAGGATTATTCAAAAATGCAAAAAAAACGGGAGCACATCACCCCAATCCTAAGAGACCTTCACCTCCTTCCACTGCAAGCAAGAATCAAGTACAAAGCCATCTTACTCATCCACAAAACTATCCACCAAGCACGGAACACCTCACTACACTCCTTACTGCCTCGACCATCCCACAACAGATCAACCAGACATTCCTCCAATAACTCTATCGTTGTCCCCCACAAAAGAACCAAATCTACACAACGGACCTGCAACAGAGCATTCGAACTTTATGCTCCATCCCTCTGGAACTCTCTACCAAACCACATCAAGAACAACGACATCACATCATTTAAGAAACAGCTAAAGACAATCCTATTCCGTGAACATCTCTCAATGGAAACACCACCATGACCTCACACTTAGATTTTAGCAGAAGTAAATCATGTCCATGTCCACCCATAATCATTAATTGTTGACCCTGGTGATGGCCCCACCCTAAAAGAAATTACCCCTCCCTATGTTACATGTTACACCGCTTTGACCCGGTGAAAAGCGGGATATAAATGCAGTTAAATAAATAAATAAATAAATAAAGGTGACAAGGAGAGTTAGTGGGAATTGAACCCTGGTCTCTTGGCTCCCAAGCCAGTGCTCTAACCACTGAGGCTACTCCTCCACTCCATAGAGGCTTATAAAATGAGAGGTATAGGCCAAGTTAATAAGAAAGGGTTATTTATCCTTTAAATAGTACTAGGATTAAGAGATATTACATGACACTTGCTGTAGATTCAGAACAAAATTTAACAGATATTTTTTAGTCAACAAATTAAGCTGTGAAATTTGTTGCCAGATAGATTTGATCAAGATTAAAACCCAGGGGATGGTCCTAGCGACCCAGCTGCCTCTGGCTTTTCTTGGCAATGTATCACTGGAAGTAGACTGCCAGGCCTTTTCTTCCAAGGCAATGGAGGGTAAAGTGACTTGCCTAAGGTCACAAGGAGTGCCAGTGGGAATCGAACCCTTGATCTTCTGGGTACACTATAGTTGGGTTAAAAAAAATATTTGGACAAATTTCTGGAGGTCATATCCATTAACAATTATTAGTTAGGCAGACTTAGGAACGGCCATCCCCTATGTCTTGCAGCGAGCAACAAGAAACAGACTTCCATTGGCATCTGCTGGGTACTTGCTATTTACTCAGATTGGCCACTATCTGAGACAGGATACTGGCCTTGATGGACCACTGACCTGACCTGCATGGCACTTACGTACCATGCCTGCTGGCTCCTGCCAGAGATCTAAGGCTGAGGAGAAGGCTGGATCACATGGCACTCTGGAAGAGATATGCCAACTCTTCAGAAAAACACAACACAGCAAGTAGTTCTGAAGACCGAGTTACCACACTGCTTGAGAAATCGTGAGAGGAGTGTGGGAAAGTACAGAAGGCAAATGGGAAGGAGAAATAAAAGCCTGGCAGAAGAAAAACACACACACACAAAAATGTATCAGTGGGAAAAGTGATATGCGCAAGTATAAATATACTGTGATTTTCTGGTCACAGAGAGCCCAGTTGCTTGATGTTAACTCTTTCAAAGAAATGGAATCTGGTCTGCCATATACCTCAATCCCAAGGCAGTGCCAGAGATACAGGCACCTCAACAAAATCAAATGCTCAAATTAAATCTGAACTTAACACACCTGAAACCTTAAGCTTTTTGTTTTTGAAATGTTCTTAGATGTTCAAAAGCAAACACATTCACTCATCCCTACACATCAGTAACACATCTACTGGAACCTTTCCACAATGCATTAACAATATTCACAGTTACTGCCCAGAGACGATGGCTCATGTTATTTTGCCATGTGAACACACACATTTGTATGTAGAATCACCACATACTTTACATAATGCACTTTCTGTGTGTAAAGCATTTTTACATATAGGAAATGTCTCTCAAAACTGCACAAACGAGTTTGTGCAGATAAGTTCACATGTCATCAATATGCTACATAGGTGTTCCAAGGAGCTGTTCTAGCAAATACCTGAGAACACGCATAGGAGTGATTTTCATGTCTGTGGCCAAATACATACTGTATGTAAATGGCCTGTTATAAAATACTGACTGGGGGTGAAAAGTACATGCGTTGAAAAGGCATGTACTTTGCCAGTGGGCATGTAGAAGGGCAGAGTTTGGGCAGAGCATGGGCCAAGTTCACAAGAACTTTTTTATTGATTGGGATACGGACGAGTGAGGGAACTTATGTTCATGTACAAGTTTTATTTTATATCTCTTTCGTAAGCCACTATGATTGACTGAGCCAAACTGGCAGCATATAAAATGTAATAAATGAAACAAAAGTACACATGTAGATTATAAAATATGTAAATTTACACCCATACGGTACTTAAATAATCTAGACGTGGACATTTACAACTGCTCTTGAGCCAGTGTAAATAATCAGCAACTGCAATGTCAGCATGGTTTCTACTGCTTATGCTAGTATTTTATAAAGACAAATACACTGTAGTATCTACTTCCCTCTAACGAGGTACCCTTCATAAAATTACCCTCACAGTGCACACGCACAGTTACATCTTCCTCCTAGCAGGTATAAATTTGTGCAAAGGCTTGTGAACTACTGAGTCACATACAAGCCAATTTTATGGAGACCCATATATGCCCCTGTTGCCTTTAAAACAGGAGATTTTTTTGGGCCTTTCAAATAAGCACCCTGTTATAAAATTATATTCAAGTGAAGATGCACCTTTTATACAAAAAAACAAAAACATCGTCTCTAATCAGGCAAGCTGCTATTCATGCAAAAAAACTGCATCAGAGGCAGCCAAGTGAAAGATCATCATGTTACTGAGAACATGGCACCACACTGTGACATGCATGACCATGTCCCACAAAACGATCTCTTGCCATGTCGAATATAACAAAGCTGTATGTGAAATGCCATCACTTTTAAGCCAACGTGATCCTATCCATCAGCTGCTGCTGAAGGTTAACATGTGGTATTACCTGAATCCAACCTCTGAGTTAATGTGACTTGGATAGGCAAGCTTTTGCTCTTCTTCTATCACATCAGGTCTTCGTTTTTCTTTGTTAAACTTTCTGATTTTCACTAAAAGAAAAGCGAGTTACAAGAACAGTAAGAGATGAGGAAGTAAGTATCCACAATAGCACAAGAAACCTTTTCAAAACTAGAAAATATTTCAAAAATTGCAAGACAGTAATCTGCCCTATAAACTACTTTTGATTTACAACATATAACTTTTTGCTCCACCCAAAAACTTGCTACAGAACGAGAACCTAATCTACACAAACATTTTAAACCTAGCAAGGCAGCATCCTGAACAGACTACAATTGAATGGCCGAGTGCAAGCCTTCCTAACATGTCTCTGTGAAAGGCAACAAGTCTGACACTAAACTGCTTCATCATGCCTCCAATTGCAAAATATACTTGGAATCTAAACAGTTGCAAAGACGAACCAGCAACAATTGAGAATATTAAAGCTGGGTCACACCAAAGATCCATCAAGCCCGGTATCCTGTCTCAGACAAGGCCAATTCAGGTCATGAGTACCAAGAAGGGTCTATAAAGTAGTTACATTCTTTGGTGCCCACTCACAGGAGTAAGCAGTGGCATTCCCAAATCTACCTGGCTAATAATGGCCTACAGGCTTTTCCTCCGGGAACTTTCTGAACTCTTTCACTCAACTATGCTAACTGCTTTGAACATACCCTCTGGCAACAAATTCTACAGCTTCACTATGCACTCGGTGAAAAATTGAAGACATTTTGTTATAAATTTGTTAGTTTAATAAAGCACCTCTTAGTCTTGGTATATTTGAAAGGATAACAACTATTCCTATTTATCTGTTGCACCCCACTCAATTTTATAGCAATGTAATGTGCCACTGAGTCAATGCTGACTCCTGGTGACCCATCAGCCCCTGGGTTTTCTAAGCAAGGTGCGACTGGAAGTAGCTTGCCAGGCCTTTCTTCCGAGGCAATGGAGGGTAAAGCAACTTGCCCAATGCCACAAGGAGTGCCAATGGGAATCAAACACAATTTTATTTATTGCTATTGTATTCCTTCCTGCACAAAACTGCTATAGACTGGATTATTTATGAAAGCATTAAAAAAAATCTATTGGAGGTAACATTTATCTTGGTGCCTTTGGATTTTGAACTTATACCTCTTACACGGAGGAAACATGGGTATTTATAAGCAGTAATTTACTTTAGAACTTAAGGCTACTAAGCAGATAGGGAAATATAAGGACTATCCCGACAGCTCCAGGTCATGAAAGACAGGCAGAGCCAGTCCTGGTTTTACCCCACTGCATGCATGGGCCTGTTGACTGTTGAGTTTAATTACACAGGTACACTAAAAAATTTTTTTTTTAAACTGCCTCTAATGTTTCGATTGATTTTTACGTTTTTTGGTGCGCTGAATCCAAATCTGGTAACCAATTTGCTCCATCACGTACAGATTTTTTGCTACATTGGGTTAGCAGTTTGAGGTGAACGTTTCAGATTGAGTGCGATCGAGATAAAAGTTTCTTGGATGAATTCTTTATACTAATTGTTTAGTAGTTATTCAAATAAGAATAAAGAAAATTGTAACAAGGCAGCACATAAGAATAGAGTAATGTCAACAAAACACACTGTGATGGTAGCAAAATTGTCTGCACTTAAAACAGCCACATACATGTGCACAAACATTGAGCATATAAGAGCGAGGTTAGACACAAAGCAAAGCAAAGAAATGTGCAAAAAATGTTGTACAGGTATGTATGTAAGAATAGAAAACGCAAACCGCACCATTGCAATACATGAAGACAAACATCCGATGGTGTGAAAATAAAATTCTAATAAATGAGATCCGACACTGTGGTAATAACTAGCAAATTTTTATTTCAAAGTTTAGTAAAAACACGATATTTGGCGGTGGACCGTGCGGGACCCACTATCTGCTGCTATATGCTTATTCTATATGCTCATTCTGTTCAGCGATATGCTGTTTGTAGTTAATGTAAGGTAATGTAATGTAAGTTATGTACTGTGTTCCCTATTTGTACTCCTAGTGTTTTGTTGTGATGTAATGATAATGCAATGTATGTTTCCCTCACCTTTGTTTAACTCTGTGCTGTATTAACCCGCTTTGATTGAAGGAAAAGGCGGGATACAAAACATGTTAAATAAATAAATAAATAAACACAGTTTAGATTTTAAAGTCATTCTTGGGTCAATCAATCTCCTGGTGGGCCCGTTTCTTCTTCCCCCGAATGCTTCTCTTGGTGCGCTGCTTGGCGTATTTTTCATCTGGGGTTTCCCGCAGCAGCAACCAGCAGAAATCAGCCATCATAGTGGTGTTCCATCTTCCTTGGTACCTTCTCTCTGCGTCCTTGATGTCCTGGTTAAAACTTTCACCTTGTTCTTCACTGTACGCCCCCAAGTTTTCGGGAAAGTAGTTCACATGGGAGTGCAAGAAATGGACTTTCAGGCTCATGTTACAGCCTTGTTCTTTGAAGGCATTGAGCATCCTGGCAACAATATCCTTATAGTTCTCATCCCGCCTGTTCCCCAAGAATTTGAGAACAACATCCTTGAAGGAATCCCAGGCTTCTTTTTCCTTCTCAGACATCGTTTTAGCGAATGCTCCATCTGAAATGAGTTTCCTTATATCAGGGCCAACAAACACTCCTTCCTTTAGCTTTGCTTCAGAAAGTCGGGGGAACTTTGAGCAAAGGTACCGAAAGCACTCACCATCTTTTGGAAGGGACTTGATGAATTGCTTAATGAGACCCAACTTAATGTGGAGAGGTGGTAATAGAATTTTATCACGAGGTACCAAGCTCTCATGAAGAACATTTTTCTCACCGGGTCTCAAATACTCTCGAATTGTCCAGTCTTTTTTCCCCCAGTGTAGGTCGCGGGCCCGGCTATCCCACAAGCAAAGGAAGCAGGGATATTTGGTGAAACCGGATTGCTGCCCTAATAGCATGGATAGAATTTTAAAGTCTCCACAAATCATCCACTTATGCTCATCATAACAAATCTTCTGAAGAATCAGGGCCAAATTCTCGTATTTTTCTTGGAGAATAACAGAGTGAGCACTAGGAACTGAAGCGAATGTGTTGCCATTATGAAGAAGAACATCTTTTATGCTGTCTTTTGACGAATCAATGAACAGCCGCCATTCAGCAGGATCATACTTGAGTTTAAACTTTTCCATCACTCCGTAAATATCGTTGCAAAATACCAAATCTTCCTCTTTGCTGAAATACTTCAAAAATTGTGTCTCGCGGTTGCGGTACCAATAAAAAGTTGTTCCTGGTGACAATAGATTTTTCTGTTTAAGCCGAGAACCTAGCAGTTGGGCAGCATCTTTTGGGAGTCCTAAATCCCGGACTAAATCATTCAATTCAGCTTGAGAGAAAAGTTCAGGTTTCGGATCTGATTCAGTTTCAAACTCGGAAGTACTGGACTCATCGGGAAAAGCCATCTGATGAGTCTCATCATGATCAGAACCGTCCACACAAATATGATCCAAAGATTTTGGTGGTTCAGGCACAGGTACTTCGTTGCTATGAGGCATAGGCCTAATTGCTGAGGGAAGGTTGGGGTAACTTATTACGTTCTTATTTTTTAAGTTGTATCCCTTCACAATGCAAGAGCAAAAATAGCAGTCACTGCTGTGGTCTCTTTGTTCACGCCACATCATAGGTATTCCGAAACGAAATGCTTGTTTTTTACCTTTCATCCATAAGCGTAGATCTTCCTCACATGTCTTGCACACTTTGTGAGGAGCCCACGGTTTGTCTTGATCGCCTAACTTCAAACCGAAATAGGCGAAATATACTTTTTTAATAAATGCAGAAATGTTCCTCTGCCGCTTTTTCACGGTATATTCCCCACAAATAAAACAAAAACTGTCCAGAGAGTTGACGCAACCTCTGGCTCTGTGAGCCATCACAAATACACAGCACTGCAAACTACAACTGTAGTGAACCACTTCGGAATAAAGCTGGATTACGACTGAGCAAACAAAAGGTAATAATGAACTTGCAAGAAACTGAAATTTGACGGGAACGTTCATGTCGCAACCACCGTGTTTGAGCGAGCGAACGAGGCGAGGCGAACAGGAAAGAACATGCGCCAGCGCGAGTACTGGATTTAGCCCCCCGCCTCCCAATTGTCCTCTTAATGTATAAAATGAATACAAAACACTCTAAAATATCATGAGGGAGTGTTTCTAGTTAGTTAACCATTACAACCTCTATTTTGGGCCAAGAAAATAAACTGCAGTCGGCTAAAAAGAAATTATGTGAACATTCCTTATATGGGTAGGAAATCTAATTTTGCAAGAAAACGTGACGTGATGGAACATTTTGGCTATTTTTCCTGGATTCAGCACCCCAAAATCTATAGGAATCAGTTGCAAAACTGGAGGCAGTTTTTTGGTAGTGTACCTGTGTTATCAGAATCTTGAGGAGAGGAGGGCGTAAGGCCTCTAATACTGGTCTGCTCCTCATCAACCTGGAGCTAGCCAATTGTGCAGCAACGTGCCTCAATATAAAACCAATTACATTCTAGACAAGTTTTCTTAGTGTTTTTTCACCTACATACTACACATATATTTCTAACATTTCCATCTTATAAGCAAACAATGTTTCAGAATAGATCAGAGTTCCAACCTCTTTGGTTGTGTGGAGTCCTTATGAACCTCCAAAAAAAAGTTAGGGTCTGCCAGTTCCATCCTTGCCACTCTTCAAGGACTCCTCCCCCCCTTCCCCTCAGCACAAAGCCTATCCCCAAAAGCATTCTTTATTCCCTTCCTCTTTCTACTATTCTGTCTTCCCCCCTCTCTCCAGCCAGTCTCATTTGTCTTTCTCTCTCCACCCCCCAGCCAGTTCCCTCCAGTACCTCTTTTCTCTCAAGACAGTCCCCAACAGCCGCTTTTTCCTCTTTTCTGTTTCCTGTGGACCACCTACAATGGTCTCATGGACCCCCAGGAGTCTATGGACCAAAGGATGGGAACCACTGGAATAGACTAGACTAATCCTCTTATGTGGTATACAGGATACACTTTATTGCATCTTTTCTTGCTGTGCTCTCAGGTGAATGCTGGTTTTCACTACAACACTATATAACACACACATCACTGCAGCAGAGGCAGAATTTTCCTGAAGTACTAAGAAACCAAAGGAAATAAACTTGCTGGTATTATATAGCTGAGATAATGAAATGAAAACCATTTCATAAACAGCAGATACGTTGATAAGACCTGCGACTGCTGGAATTCACAGTCTACAACCAACAGCTAAAGGTGAAAAAATAGCCATTTGATACTGCTGGAATAAATTTGTTCACAAAACAGTTGCGAGTTTGACTGAAATTCTCTTTGATAAGAATAGCTTCAGAGTAAGGTCGACACACAGGACGGCTCATTCACTGACCCCAAACCCCTTCATTTGTGAAGAAAGGCGGCTTTTCTCAATGGCTCTACCAGACCACCTGCTGATGTGGAAGCAGGTCACATGACGGAAACAAGCATCCTTACAAAAGCTCTCTCACAGAGGACTACAGATATCAGACAGCAGGTTGGAAAATAATCGCAAAGACCACCATCAGATCAGTGGAGGGTGGTCTGCTCAACCTCTCCTGGTCTACATTAGGCTTTTAAAATGGTAAACTAATAAGTACATGGAAATTTAAGGTACTTTTCAACTGGTAGCACTTTAACATACCCTCTTGTGGTTAAAAACAGCAATACTAACTAGCTTGGGGTAATTAAAAACAAAAATAAAAAACAAAACAAAACTTAGGAACTATATTTTTAAAAGTATTTGTAAGGTGGCCTCCCAGCTACACACTGCCAACTTCACCAGGCCTACTGCCAGGTAAAATGTCAGCTGGGTGAGGGGAGGGAGATCCCCCTCCAATAATGCGAGCCAGGCAATGACGGTTAACTGTGTGGGAGCTAATCTCTGCCACTGGACAGCATGACATGCTCCTCCCACAGCCTGACAATTGGGACCGACAGCCATCTCTTTTGATGGGCACAGTTCTCAACAGTGTGCATCTAAGCAAAATCAGGTGGCTATTGGCTTTATCCAAAGCAGGGCTGCTGCAAAGATACCTTAGGCAAACCTTCAGCCTTATGCCCTCCTCCCCCCAGGAGTCTGATAATTAAACTCATCATGATCATCCCAACTCCACCCCTCCCACAATAATCCTGTCAAACATTAACTGAACGTCACGGGGGAGGGGGATATTCAAAGGCATTTACACGGTTTGCAGAGCTGCAAACCATGTAAAGGCCGCTCCTTGGTATATTCGGTGCCACTGAATATCTTTGGGTGGTGCCGCTACACGCCCCATGCTAACCGGTTAGCATGGGGTCATGCTGGGAGCACTCCTGGACAGCACTCATCGCTAACCAGGCAATGGCGATATTAAGCCGCTGCCAGGTTAGCAGCACATGGTAAGTCAGGCACAGGAAACCCTGGCCTAACTTTCACCACAAAAGCTAACCAGGCAATGGCTGAATATTGTGCTGCCTGGTTAGCTTTGCGGCACTGCGGCATGGAATATCCAGGTTTAAAGCTCAGTGCCGACGTTTAGCCGCGCTAGCTGCCGGTGCTGAATATCAGACCCCATTCTTTTAAATAACTTTGCTATGAATATATGTTTGTGCACGCTCTCCCTGCAGGTCAAGGAATGTGCTGATGGCTCAGGATCTATTGTTTTGCTTTGACTACGTCCACTCTTTGCTGCCCCTCAGAATCTGCTGACCACCCCATACAGATATGATGCTGATAGAACAAGTTAATTTTCAAGATTAAAGACAAAATATGTTTTCAACTGGGTCCCTTAAGCACAGAGAAATAAGTGACTTGCAAAAGTCACAGTCGGTGGTAAAGGCAGATCATGCTTCCTCTCCTAAACACAGCAAGTGCAAAGGAAAGGAAGGAACTCGGCCTACAAAATGTTTTAGAAAACAAGCACAAAAGAGGGCATAAATGAAATCTACATGCTTTTTACTCCAGTGTGAAAAAAATAAATACAACGTACCAATATAAAATAGAAAGGAGAACTAGGAATTAGATTCATGATACGCTCAATATGGGGGACAGTTGCACTAGTGATTTGTATTGTCATTCCTCATCAGTCCATTTCAGCCAGGACCAGGAATCCCCCCTCCCCCAAGCCAGCAGGAGAAAGGTGGAGACATAGATTAAGCTGCCCAGGATAGCTTCCTCATGCAGAGATATCACGCCATGACCATCCCATGTGTGCGGATAGTCTCTGGAAAGGACCTCTGCAATGCAGTGCAGTGGACTTCTACTGCCATATAGATAGTTGAGGACTTGCCAACTTTTGATCACCACCATCAGAAAATAGAATGCGTGAGGTTATGATGTTATACAATTATCTGGAAGCAGAATAAATTGTGTTCAAAAATACATTGCAAAAGCTGCACAATTCAGTGGTCTTCAAAATCAGCCACATTTGCGAGTGGCTCCAAAACCCAGTTTTCTATCTTGCTTTAATTTAATTCATATGAATTCCATTTTATCCTTCACTTTGAGGGCAACCGTCAGACTGCCTGCACCGTTGTGAAGTCCACAGATCATGCATTACATTTTCAGAGTAAAAGTACATGCATACTTTCACTTTGAACACTGCCTAAAGGACATGTACTACCCGACACCTGCATCCCCTTTTACTGCATGTAGGTTTTCTGACCAAAACACTACATGTGAAGCCCGATATTCCATAGGCTGCTTAGGAAGAAAAAGAGACATCCAAGTCTGGATGTTGAGAGAGTATTTTACAAAAAGCTCACTGAACACAGAGCCTTTGAGAAAACATATAGACATGCTGGTACATACAGCAATAACATCTGTTTTGCAAAGAAACACATTAAAACCAAAGAGTGGCGTCACTTGAGGTTCTGGACTTCCAAAGTTGCCGCTTCCACTTGTAAGCAGTGGATTTTGCTACCAACACATACAGGTGCCAGATTTTGCAAAACTGCTTGACCAAAGGAAACCAATTTAAAGAGCAGTGTTACAAAACGATCATACTTGGATTTGTGAGGTGGTATGAACCACCAGAGAGAGTGAGGAGTGATATTAGAGTAGCAGGCTGAGATCAAGAGAAGCCAGAGTTGAAATCCCACTGCCACTGTGATCTTGGACAAGTCACTTAACCTTCCATTGCTTCAGGTATAAAGTTAGATTGTAAGCCTTCTGGAGACAGGGAAATACCTACTGTACCCGAATGTAACTCGCCTTGAGCTACTACTGAAAAAGGCACGAGGTTGCATTTCTAGATATATCTGTTGCATTGAGAGCCATATGACTGAAAAGAATGGAGGAATCGAGTAGTGGTTAGAGCAGCAGCCTGGTGACCAGGGTTTGATTCCCACTGACACTCCTTGTGACCTTGGGCAAGTCACTTTCCCCTCCATTGTCTCAGAATAAAGGCCTGACAATCTACTTCTGGTCACACCTTGCCAAGAAATCCCAGGTGCTACTGGGTCACCAGGAGTCAGCATGGACTTGATGGCGCACGCACACACACACTATGGGGCTTGTTTACAAAGCCGCGGTAGCGGTTTGCGATCGTAATCGGAGCCGCGGCCCCATTGATTTCAATGGGGCCGCGGCTGCGATCGCGATCGCGAACCACTACCGCGGCTTTGTAAACAAGCCCCTATATCTCAGTGTCAGGGCTGGCCCGTCCACTGGGCAAGCTAGGCGGCTACCTAGGGCAGCTGGCCCAGGTGGGTAGTTTTATGCTGCCATTTTGTTGCCTACGGCAGGCCATGTGCTTCGGCACACATGACCTACTGCTTCTGATCCCCCTCCAGTGCAACTTACTGTCAGAGGGAGGGGGTCGGAAGCAGCAGGTCATGTGTGCTGAAGAACAAGGCCTGCCGCGGCAACAAAGACGTGGCACAGAAACCGCTGCTTTTTAAATACTACCACCACCACCCGCCTCCTCTCAAAGACGGAATTGGCAGCAGCAGGGGGCAGGAGTGCGGCTCAGTTGGGGGAGTGGCACAGCTCAGCATGGAGGGGACACGGCATGGCCGTCTCTGCTCAGTGTAGTAATTGATTCAAGGTTGACTTTCCATTCATAATTACTGTAAAGGCTGTTACAAAAAACAGTTTTTAAATTGAGCTTACTTAGGAGGTTGAAACTATCTTGATATTATTGACTTTTGAACTGTACTGCAGTTATTAATTCTTATCCCAATGAACATTTGTAAATGTTCTAAATTTGTGGTTGACTGCATCATTCTTGAAAGCCATGCAATTGGTTCAAAATGTGGTGGTCCAAGGCAACGTGATTTGAGCACATCTTCCCACTGCTACACCGCTTCACTGGCTAACAATTATGTTTCAAACATGGTTTAGAGTACTCTGGATGATTTTTAAGCATCTGCGTTTACAGGTTTCATTATCAAATTCTTTATCCTTTTAGAAGTCAGAGCACATATTGTGCTCTCAGAGTCAAAGCTTGTTAGAAGTTCCCTCTATGAGCACTAAGCTCGTAAGAACTAGAAGTTGTGTGTTTCATGCACAGGTCTAAAGTTATGGAACTGTTTGCAGAATGTTCTTTGTGACCTAACAGCTATGCTGGACTTTAGAAAGCACTTTGAAGGCATCTTCATTTCAAGGAGCATTCAATGATAGCTACAATAGTGTAGGATATTCTAGCATTATTGGAGTATTTGCTGTATTGTTCATGTATATCGTTATTTTAAGGATTCTCTATGTGCTGACTGTAAGCGGAGGACAGAGGATCAGTGGGTTATATTTTAAATAAAATAAATCCCTTCCCTAAGCACAATTATCCCCTCAATCACTCCTCTAAAGCCTACGTCCAAACAAGAAGTTAGTGGACACTTGGTGCGTACCTCAGAGCAGGTGTGAATGCAGACCATTCACTTTTTAAAAATATACACATACTGCCATTGAAAAATCAGATATATGCACATAAGGTTACCAGATTTTTGGTTCACAAATCTGGGGCACCTGGGTGGGCAGAGCCTTCTTCCTCTCAGGAACATTAGTGTCCAACATCTCTCCTTTGCTTTTCTTGCCTCCCCACCTCCCCCAGCTATCCATCTTTCCTCTTGCTTCTCCCCCAGTCCAGCATGTCTTTACTCAGAGGCAGCACAAAAAAAAAAAAAGCAACAATGCATGCTCCCCTCGCCCCTTCCCAATCCAGCATGTCCCCTTGCTTCACAGGCAGCTCAAAAAATGCTTTTTCTGATTTTTATTTTGTTCTGCCTGCTGAAGTACAGGGTCATGCTGGATTGGGAGGGAGTGAGGGAGAGTGGGGGGGGGGGGGAGGGAATGCAGCACTGCTCTTTTGTGTTGCTCTCTGAAGCAAGGAGACATGCTGGATTTGGGAGGAGGGGGAACCACTTGCTCCAATCCAGTGTGCACTCTTGCTTTGTTTCAGCGACAGCACAAAAAAAAAACAATAAAAATTCTGCAGGGCTATGCACGCTCTGCCTGTTTCACCCCCCCCCCCCCCCGCTACCACTAGGTCACTGATCACCAGTCACTCTTACATCCCCATCATCTAAAAAACTGTTTCTGTGGCAGGCACCACAGACAGCTCCAGGCTATAGCTCAGAACTGCTCTCTTGAGAGTCCTCCACTGTAGCATGCTGGAGCGGTGCCAAGGTCAGGCTCAGGTTCAAGGTTAGCTTCTCCTGATGGTCCTCAGGCCTGGGTCGGGTCAGGTCAGGTTCAATTGGGGCCCTGCTGGGTCAGAGTGCAGCGAGGCTGTTTGCTGCAGCAAATACTGCTGGACAAGGGGTCCTGTCTCTCTCTCTCAACCTGCTCAAACTCAGAGTGTGAACGAGAAAGATGCAAAAGGACAGAGCAGATGGAAGGCGCTAAAAGCAGTCTTTTACTTCACTGAGGTGGGAGGTGTTATGCTGGGAAGACGAGTTCCCCCAGTTGTCATCGGTAGGTAGTGGTAAGTCTCTGCTTCGGTTAATAAAAAAGTCAGTGTCAGTTCATTTTTTTCTGACCTCTGCATAATTGTGATTTTTTTTTGCAACTAGGTTTTGCTATCAAAAGGATGAGGGACTTCCAATGATGCTCTTTTGCGGGTGAGAAAGGTGCAAGGATGTATAGCGGTCCAACTTTTGTTTTGTTTTTCTAATAAGAGGTTGATTAGGATCAGTTGTAATATTTGCAGCATTGACTTTCATAGATAAGGTTGTTTTTGTTCTAGTTGGTGGTTGTTTTGTGCCTGGTGGGTTTCATCTGCCAGTTCCTGTTATAGGTTCAGAGTGGCTTTTGCAGGGTTTTATATGAGGCCACTGGAGCCCGTGGAATAAAATGCAGAATGGATTTAGTTTAGTATCTTTATATAATTTAAAGTTCAAAGATGCATGGGGTATGCTTTCCTTCATTATTTAGGAAAACGGAAAATTTATTTTCTGGCAAACCATAATTGTCGTCTTTGTACAGATTTTCCCGGAGGGCACATGATTTACAATTGGCAGGCTCTTGCAGACAGTCTGTGGTATGGAACAGAATGGCAGTATGATGCCTAATATGCTTTTGTGGGGTTGTGCTTGAAGGGAGGCAGCAGCTGTTTTTTTTTGTTTGTTTTTTCACCTTAACTTTTAAAAGGTTTGGGTGCGGTGAGGGCTCTGGGCAGGAGAGGTAGATGGTGTTGTGCCACAGATCTTTTAAGTACCTAGCAACACCTCTGATCTTAGCACTGGTACAGAAAGTCCCTCAGTGTAACAGGATCTTAGGACTACACATATTACCATGCTAGTGACATCATAAACATCTGGAAATGAGGCAGAGGGACCACACAGGTCATGCTACAGACCGATGTTAGCACAGGGCAGCATAGGAAAACAAAAACAGATGTTCACTCTTCAGCACACTCCAGACCATTTTTCATTGGGTTTAAATGCTGTTTCAGCCATGTAAATTCATATAAATCAATAAGAAATGGGTAATTTAAAAAAATTAATAGGTATATGTTACTGTGGACTTTAGAGTGGAGTAGCTGCCTAATACTTAAAGCAACAGGCTCAGAACCAGGGAAGCCAAGTTCAAATCACAATGCTGCTTCTTTTGATCTTCAGCCTTAGAAACCAACTTAGAGCAAGTCCTCTGGGGACAGGAAAATGTCTTCTGTACTTGAATGTAACTCATCTAGAATACCTGAGAAAGGTATGAGCTAAATCCAATTCCCTTTAAAATAACCACTATAGAAATTTATCAAAACATTAAATGGAAGCTGTATTATTTAATATTCTGAAAAATGTATTAAGTTTTATTTTAAATTAAGTAATATCCTAATACGAAACAAAACATAGTCAAAAAAGTAAACATACCGACTCCTGCCTCGCCACGCCACCCACCCTCCCTCCCTCCCTCGATAAGCCTGATAATCTGTGTTGAGGGGAAACAATGGGAGGACATGCTGAATGTTTCCTCCTCGTCTCTCCGGGCCAGTCCAGGAACCTTAGGGTTGTCAACCTCCTTCAGCAGCTGAGGACTGAATTCTGAAAGTTTTGCTGACAGCCTATATCACTCCCCCTGGTGTCAGTGATTCAGTCTTTCAGTCCTCAGCAGCTGAACAGGACGTGGGGCTGACAGGCTCCCTGGAGAGAAGAGGAGGAAAGGATTGGTTAGGCAGAGTTACTAAGGAGGATTGGTTCTAGCTGGGCTCTAACTCCTGTATATTTCCCTTGTTGGAGTAGAGAAAAAAAAAAGGGGGGAGACGATCCTTAGCTGCCGACATTGACAGCAGCTTGAAGGGGCAGAGCCTGCCTTGTTTCCGAGGATCCGTCCATGTTTAGGTTGGGTAAGGACCTGGGAGCCCCAGAATCCACCCGCCTATCTTAGGAGTCGTGATCTCCATCTCCCGCTAGCAGCGTGGAAACGGGGAGTCGGCGGCTCAGTGTGCTGCACTCAGGTGGGTGTTTTTCATTGATCTCCCCTCCCCTTGGAGCCAATGGATAGAAGTCCTTCCTTCGCCACTCTTGGTGACTTCAACATTCATGTTGACAGCCCTTCTGATCCCCCTGCTTTAAAGCTTCTCTCCCTTACCTCCTCACATAACCTTCAACTCTGTTCCACTACCCCCACTCACTGACATGGTCACTGCCTTGACTTAATTTTCTTCTCTTACTGCTCACCTTCCAATTTCTGTAACTCAGTCCTTCCCTTATCTGACCACCACCTTTTAAGCCTTACTATTCATCATCCCCCACCCCAGCCTCGTCCTGTCTGCACTAACCTATTTAGAAACCTTCTTGCCATTGATCCTTTAGCTCTCTCCTCCTCTCTCCCCTTATCTCTTTCATCCACTCTGCTTTCCAATTCTATTGATGAGGCTGTGACCTCTTATAAACACTGCACTCTCCTCCACTCTTGATACTTTTGCCCCCCTCATCCCCCGTCCTGTTAGGCGTTCTTCTCCTCAGCCCTGGCTCTCCCCTATTGCCCGCTTTCTGCGCTCTTGTGCCCACTCTGCTGAGCGTGCCTGACTCAAATCCCGCTCTTATCCTGACTTTCTCCACTTTAAATTCATGCTCTCCTCCTTCCAATCAGCCATTGTGCTTTTCAAACAAATTTACTTCCTCAGACTAACTCTTTCCTCTAATCCTCGTTGTCTCTTTAGCACACTCAATTCTCTCCTCAGTGTGCCTCCACCCGATTCCTCCTTCCCTTTCTTCCCAAACCTCGGCTAACTACTTCCATGACAAAATCCACACAATCACCCTCCAGTTCCCCTCTTCCCCCCCTATTTCCCATTTCTCCCCTCCCCAAACTTCTGCCACCCTTTCTTCCTTCCTTATGGTCTCTGACAAGGAAACGTCGCTCCTTCTCTCTTCTGCCAAACCTACTACCTGCTCTTCTGACCCCTTCCCCATCCACCTCCTTAGCTCCATCTTTTCATCTCTCATCCCTTCTATTTCTCATATTCTTAACCTCTCTCTCCACTGCAACCTTCCTTTCTGTTTTAAAGCATGCTGTGGTTACACCCCTCCTCAAAAAACCTTCACTTGATCCCACTTGTCCTAACTATCGTCCCATCTCTCTCCTTCCCTTTGTCTCTCAACTACTTGAGCGTGCAGTCTATCACCGTTGTCTTGATTTCCTCTCCTCTCATACCCTCTTGGATCCTTTACAATCCGGCTTCCGTCCCCTACACTCCACTGAAACTGCTCTTACTAAGGTCTCAAATGATTTGTTCTTGGCAAAGTCCAAAGGCTCTTACTCTGTCCTCATTCTTCTTGATCTCTCTGCTGCCTTTGACACTGTTGACCATAACCTTCTTCTTATCACCCTATCCTCACTTGGATTCAAAGACTCTGTACTATCTTGGTTCTCTTCCTATCTATCCCATCACTCTTTCAGAGTGTGGCTCCTCCTCCTCTTCAACCCCACTACCTGTAGCAGTTCCTCAGGGTTCCGTCTTAGGTCCACTCCTCTCTCTATACCCAATCCCTTGGCACCCTTATCTCTTCCCATGGCTTCCACTATCATCTCTATGCCGACGACTCTCAAGTCTATCTTTCTGCACCTGTTATCTCTCCTGATATCCAGTCTAAGATCTTACTCTGACTCTCTGACATTGTTGCCTAGATGTCCCACCGCCGCTTAAAACGGAACATGGCCAAAACGGAGCTTCTTATCTTTCCCCCGAATGCTTCCCCTCCTCTTTCCCCTTTCTCTCTCTCTGTTGATAAGTCTGTACTCCTCCCTGTTTCTTCAGCACGTAACCTTGGTGTTATCTTCTATTCCTCTCTCTCTTTCTCTTCACATATCCAGCTCATTGCTAAAACCTGTTGTTTCTTTCTATACAATATTTCCAAAATTCACCCCTTCCTCTCTGTTGACACCACCAAATTGATTGTCCACGCCTTAATCACCTCCCGTCTTGATTATTGCAACGTTCTCCTTGCCGGTCTCCCTGCAAGCCACCTCTTTCCTCTTCAGTCAATTCAACACTCCACTACTCAACTCATTTTCCGCCAGTCTCATTTTTCCCACATCACTCCTCTCCTCATGTCGCTTCATTGGCTTCCCATCAGTCTCCGTATCCAATTTAAACTTCTCCTCCTGACCTATAAATGTATTCACTCTTCTGCCCCCCAGTATCTTTCATCTCATCTCTCCTTCCACCCCCTCTCGGTTGCTTCGTTCTTCTAGAAGTCTTCATTTATCTGTGCCCTTTACTCGTACTGCCAATTCCAGACTTCGCTCCTTCCAACTGGCAGCACCCTTTGCTTGGAATAGTCTTCCTATCTCTGTGCGCCAGGCGTCCTCCCTGGCCATTTTCAAGTTCAGACTAAAATCCCACCTCTTCACTACTGTTTTCCGTTCCTGTCTTACCCTATTCTTGATCGCTCTATCAACATTTGCTTACTTTGTCCTGTAAATTTTTGTTATTTGTATTATGTAAATTATTTTGTTTTCTGTCTTATTAGATTGTGAGCTCTAATGAGCAGAGACTGTCTCTCTTCTACGTTTGTACAGCGCTTTGTATGTTGCGGCGCTTTATAAGTCTTTAATAATAATAATAATAATAATAATAATAATAATAATGAAGCCATTTTGGAATTAGTCCTTAGTGGAACACCAGATCTGGTGCAAGAGATAAGGGTGTTGGGGCCACTTGGCAATAGTGATCAAAGCATGATCGTGTTTGATTTAATTAATGGAGGAGGGATGGTAAGGAAATCCAAAGTGCCACCTTTTAACTTTCAAAAGGGAGACTATGATAAAAAGAGGAAAATAGTTAAGAAAAAACTAAAAGGAGCAGTTGCAAAGGTCAAAGACTTACATCAAGCTTAGGTGTTGTTTAAAAATACGATCTTGGAAGCCCAGACCAGCTGTATTCCACGCTTTAAGAAAAGTGGAAGGAAGTCCAAAAAACTGCCAGCATGGTTTAAAGGTGAGATCAGAGAGGCAGTTGTTGCCAAAACAACATCTTTCAGGAAATGGAAAAAAGAGCCAAATGACGAAAACTGGAAACAGCACAAGCACCAGCAAGTTAAATGCAAGACACTGATAGGGCAGGCAAAGAGAATTTGAGAAGAAACTTGCTGTGGAAGCAAAAACATGTAATAAAGACTTTTTCAAATACATTTGTAGCAAAAAAAACCCTTGTTTTACTAATCTGTTATGTTTTTGAAGGTGTGAATAAACAGGTAGACAAAGGTGAGTCGGTTGATATAGTGTATCTGGATTTTCAGAAAGCCTTCGACAAGGTCCCTCAGACTTTTGGCAAAATTAAAAAGTCATGGGATAGGAGGCAGTGTACTATTGTGGATCAGGAACTGGTTAAAAGATAAAAAGCAGAGGGTAGGGCTAAATTGCTAATTTCCCCAATGGAAAAAGGTGAATAGTGGAGTACCCCAGGGATCTGTACTAGGTCCGCTGCTTTTCGACATACTCATAAATCACCTGGAAAAGGGAATAAAGAGTGAGGTTATCAAATTTGCAGATGACACAAAACTATTTAAAGTTGTTAAAACCCAAGAGAATTGTGGAAAATTGCAAGAGGATCTTGATAAATTGGAAGACTGGGCATTCAAATGGCATATGAAATTTAATGTGGACAAGTGCAGAGTTATGCACCTAGGAAAGAAAAACCCAAACTATGGTTACATGATGCAAGGTTCCACAATGGGAACAACCACCCAGGAAAAAGATTTAAGCGTCATCATGGATAACATGTTAAAACCCTCCGCACAGTGTGCAGCGGCAGCCAATAGAGCAAATAGAATGCTTGGCATCATAAGGAAAGGAATGGAAAATAACACAAAAGATATTATAATGCCTCTATCGTTCCATGGTGCGACCGCACCTTGAATATTGTGTGCAATTCTGGTCGCCGTATCTTAAAAAGGATATAGTGTTATTAGAAAAGGTTCAAAGAAGAGCCACCAAAATGGTAAAGGAGATGAAAGGATACTCCTATGAAGAGAGGCTAAATGGGTTAGGGCTCTTCAACCTGGAAAAGACGGCTGAGGGGAGATAGGATAGAGGTCTATAAATTAATGAATGGAGTGTTAGATCGACTGTTTACGTCATCAGAATATAAAAAGACTAGGGGACATGCAATGAAGCTACAGGGTAACCTATTTAAGACTAAGAATAGAAAATATTTTTTCACTCAACGTGTAATCAAACTCTGGAATTTGTTACCGGAGGATGTAGTAAGAGCTGTTAGTGTAGCTGGGTTTAAAAAAAGGTTTGGACAAGTTCCTGGAGGAAAGGTCCATAAACCATTATTAAAAGGGACCCAGGATATTACTGCTTGACCCAATACAAGCATTGAGGAACCTGTGTCTTTTGGGGAGACTGCTAGGTACTTATGACCTAGATTGGCCCCTGTTGGAAACAGGATACTGGGCTTGATGGACCTTGGTCTGACTCAGTATGGCATATCTTATGTTCTTATGGTCCTCGTCATGAACTCAGTCTCCAGCTTGGCAGCCTTGTCAGTCATGGATTTGCTAAAGAGGTTCTCCCCTTGACATGGAACATCGACCAATCTGTTCAAGATCGGACTGAAGCCAAGCTTGGCGGCATGCACAGATGCCTGCTGCGGCTGCCCGGACAGTCGACTCAAACCCATCATAAGCTGCTCGAGACATAAGTTTGGAGCACTCACGGATGGCCTTGGACAGGCTCTTCAACTGCTGCAAAATGTTCCTCAGAGAGACCAGCCGAGAACCCGGCAAGTTCCTTCACCAGATCTTTCAAGTATATGCCCATGCACAGCTGGTAGGCCTGGACCAGGCAGATGAGCACTTCCTGCCAAGGGCATCCAAGGTCCGGGCCTCCCTGCCTGGGGGCACTGAGGAGTGAGTCTTCTGGCTTTTCAGCCGATGCATGGCAGACTCCACCACCATGGAGTTGTGCAGCAGTTATGAATTCTGGAAGCCCGGGCTCCGGCGGACCCAATACATCGAGTTGAGCCATCTGCTCACCAGACACCAATGTCGGTGTCTCCAACATGTGGAGCATGAGCCGTTCCAGGATGGGAGGAATGGGCACCATGTGCCATTCCCGAGGAGGGGCCTCATACTGGAGGATCTCCAGCTCGTCCACCCGAGGATGCTCCTCAGACTCTGTGGGGAATGCTAGGACCTTGGACATGTCCTTGACAAAGTCCAATAAGCCCATGTCCTCTGGTGGGGACAGCTTCAGAGGTTCTGATACTGAGGAATCGGAAGTGATGTTGCAGTGGCAACGGGTATCAGGAGACTCCTCATCCTCCGTCTCCCATTCAGAGTACTCAGAGGATGACTCATAGGCAGGCTGCTCCGTGGACTTGAGGCCCCCAATGCCCTGCGGTCAACACCCCGGTAGACTCGCCGGGGATAACCAAAGTCCCATTGAGCGGGATGCCAAGCGTGACCTTGGCCGAGGATAGACTCAAAGTCGCAAGACATCGAGGATCAGATCGGCCTCCGAGGACGTCTTGGATGTCGGGACGGATGAACTGGACGTGCCAGACAACAGCACCCGCTGCTGGTCCATGAAGGCAGACAAACTGCTCTCCATGGCTGCCAATCTAAACTCCAGGCCAGAAGGTTCCGCAGCCTTTGGCACAAGCACCAAGGGACTCGGGCCTGACGGCTCCCCCGAAGGGGAATCCTCGATGAGGACAGTGTCTTGGGACAGAGGTCGGTCCGTGCCCAGGTCCTTCTGGGGGACCTTGGCAGGCCTCTCCTTTTCCGACGCCTCGGACTGGGAAGTTCCCAGTCGGTCGGAACCATCCAAGGACGCCGCCTTCGAGGGTTTCTTCTTCTTCCTGTGTTCCCTTGAAGGAGACCCCCTCTCTGAGGACCCACAATGACGCTCGGGTTTGGAGAGCTCTTCCTAAGATGTCGGGGCCTCAGATGAGGCCCTGGCCTTCGGAGGCATCGTGGATTTGTGGAAGATTTTATCGTGCTGTTGCTGGTGGCTTTTCAGGACTTTGCTGGACATCCTTTTGCAGAGACTGCAGGCTGCCGGGTCATGGTCTGGCCTGAGGCAACGGAAGCAGCAGTCATGTGTGTCGGTTAATGACATTTTAGAGCACCGATCACACTTCTTAAAGCCACTTGTAACCGTGGGGGGGGGGGGGGAAGTACCCCTGTGAGATCGAAGGCTCTCGGGGCTGCCAGCGGGATAAAAAGGCATGAAGGCACCAGAAAATAAAAAGAACAGACTATAAAAAAGGACCAAACTCGATGCCGAGGCACTGAGGACAGTAGGCGGGAAGAGTACCGGTGCAAGACCGGAGTAGAGTTGAAAAAAATCAGGCACAAAAAAAATCAACTTTTTCCAGGGGGAAGTCAGACAGCGTCTGAAGGGCTCTGCAGAAAAAAGGAGACTGAGCAAGATGGCACCCTTGGGCAGGAAGGATATCGCGCATGCGTGGTGGCATCTCCCAAAAGCCTTCTTTGAAAGCTGGGAAGATGCTTCCACAAGGACTCCGTCAGTGCCGACATCACCCATATGTGAGGACTGACTCCCTGCTTGTTCCTAGAGAAACAACTTTTTTCCAGGGGCACAAGATGAACGTCTGTAGGGCTCTGCAGAAAAAGGGAGACTGAGCAGGATGGCACCCTTGGGCAGGAAGGAGACCACACATACCTGGTGGCATCTCCCAAAGACTTTCTTTGAAAGCTAGGGAGATGCTTCCGCGAGGGCTCCGTCAGCATCACCCATATGTGAGGGCTGACTTCCTGCTTGTTCTTGGAGAACACTAGTCCTGGTAGCATGTCAGCTGCTAATACATTGAGAAGTAAACTGATTAATTCATACTCTAACTGTATGGCAATGGCAACTTGGAGGTAACATTTAACTATTTATACAGTTTAGGGGATCATTATAGATGTAATGGTGGTCAGGGGAGGTGAGAGTAGGGGGGTAAACTTGAGTTGGAAGGGGGAAGGGGGGAGAGGGAAGGGGGTTGTGTAGTTGAGCAGGTGACTGACTGGATGAGGTTGTTAGAGAGCAAATCTCTGAATGTGTGCATTTTTAGGACTCTCCTGAATGTTATTGAGTCAGTTGTGGTCCGAAGTTTCTCAGGTATGGAGTTCCATAGTTGTGGAGCATAGAGCGAGAAGGCTCTCTTCGTAGTGGTGGTGGTGCTGGTTTTCGTGATTAGTGCTAATGTGCGTAGCATTTTTTTCTCTTTCGGTTATCAGGTTTGATTTGTAATAGGGACTGCAAGTGTGGTGCAGAATAGTTGTGGAGGATCTTGAAGGTCATGAGAATAGCCTTGTATTTTATGCGCTCTATTATAGGTAGGCAGTGGAGTTATTTGAGCAAGACTGTTGTGGTCTGTTCTCCTTAAGTTGGAGAGGGTTCATGCTGCAGTGCTGAGTGCAAGTTGGAGCGGGTGGAGAGTTGCTTTTGGAAGGCCTTCGAAGATGTTGCAGTAGTCAAAATGCAGGAAGATGGTTGCCTGGAGGACTGAGCGAAAGTCGTGGTTGGTTAGAAGAGGTTTAAGGTGCTTGATAGTTTTGAGCTTGAAGTAGATGCTTCCTGTGATGTTTTGTATGTGTTCTGTGAAGGTGAGGTGTTAGTCAAGTGTATTTCTAAGATATCGTATGTCTTCCTACAAAGGCCACCATATGGTCTATGTAGGAAGCTTTTAGTGAACTCTGCATTAAATGCATATGTTGGTAGTGCTCTTATACTCTCGCTAGAGACATCATAAATGTAGGCCACATGAATGAATACAAATACATTTGACATAAACCATGTTGCTTTTAAAATGATAAAATGCAAAAATGCGTTAATTGTATCAATACATTTCAATGTATTATATACATCTGAAAGCGTAGTTACTCACCTGTAACAGGTGTTCTCCAGGGACAGCAGGAATCAGTCCTCACACATATGGGGTGATGTCAATGTCGTTGGAGCCCCCATGCAGAGCAAATCCCCAGCTTTCGAAGAAAGCCTTTGGGACTGCATCACACATGCACGGTCCCCTTCCTGCTCAAAGGTGCCATCTTGCTCAGTCAAATGACATAGCTAAGAAGACGGCAAAAGGATAAAAATTAATCAAGGACTACAACTCTAGAGGAGGAGGGAGGGTCATGAGGACTGATTCCTGCTGTCCCTGGAGAACACCTGTTACAGGTGAGTAACTATGCTTTCTCCAGGAACAAGCAGGAAGTCAGTCCTCACATATAGGACTCCTTAGCTATAGGCTACCGAGAACCCATAACTGAAAAATAGGCTCCCTCTAGACGAGTCACAGCAGCCATGATAGTTCAACCAAGAACGTAACACTCCGGTAGCCTGACACCAAAGGGTCGGAGGGTAGGAGTTGCCTAAACCTCGAACAGATTGCGGAGTACAGCCTGGCCAAAAGCACTGTCCTGTTGGGACTCCCTATCCAGGCAGTAATGGGCTGCAAAAGTCTGGCTTGAAGACGAGGTTGCAACCTGACAGATGTCTGCCAGCAGAACAGAGCAGAAGTGAGCCACTGACACGGCCTTAGCCCTGACCCGGTGGGCCATGACTCGATCCTGCAACGGGAGATCGGCCGCCCTGTATGCCCAGGCGATGCAATCCGCCACCCGGGTGGACAACGTATGCTTGGAGACTGGCATCCCCAGCTTACTGGGGTCATAAGAGACGAAGAGCTGAGGAGCTCTTCGATGTCCCCACGTACGTTCCATGTAGAAGGCCAACGCCCTCTTACAGTCCAGGGTATGCAGAACTGCTTCTGCCCGACTGGCATAGGGCCTGGGAAATAAGGTCAGAAGCACCACCTCCTGGTTGAGGTGGAAAGAGGAGATCACTTTCGGCAGGAACTTGGGGTGCGTGCAAAGCACTGCCCTGTTCCTATAGAACCGTGTGAACGGTCTATCGGACACCAGAGCTTGCAGCTCACTCACTCCTCTAGCCGATGCGAGTGCCACCAACAAAAGGGTCTTCCAAGAAAGGAAGTGTAGATGGCGGTAGCCATCGGCTCAAAGTGTGGACAAGTAAGCTGCTACAAGACCACATTCAGATCCCATTTGGTCGTCAGGGGGCGAACCGGGGGTTTCAGCAGACGTAGACCTCTCAGGAACCTGGACACCAAGGGGTGTCCAGAGAGAGGTTGCCCTTCCACTGGAGAGTGGTGTGCTGATAAAGCACTAAGGTGAACTAGGACCGAGTTTGACTTAAGGCCTAAATCTGAAAGGTGAAGCAGGTACTGCAGCACCACAGCCGCCTGGCAGGAGAATGGGTTATCACTCTGCCGAGTACACCATACCTCAAACCTACGCCACTTAAATGCGTAGGTTTTCCTAGTCGATTGCCTTCTAGAGGCTAGCAGCACCATCCTCTATCTTTTTCGGGAGGAGAAGTGGTGCAAGGACTACCCTTTCAGCAGCCATGCCATCAGGTTTAGGGACCTGAGGTTGGGATGCAGGAGTGAGCCCCCGTCCTGCCACAGGAGATTGGGCAAAAATCCCAGAGGAATTGGAGCCTCCTCCACCAGCTGCAGGAGGAGTGGAAACCAAGGCTGTCTCGGCCACCTGGGGGCCACCAGGATGACCGAGGCCTTGTCCTGAAGGATCTTGAATAAGGTCCGAGCTATCAGAGGCGTGGGAGGAAACGCATATAGGAGGCCCACAGACCATGATATTAGGAAAGCATCTGCAGCTACCCTGTGTGGGTGTGGCTGTCTGGAACAGAAACGGGGCAACTGGTGATTTTGAGGGCTCGCAAACAAATCTATGGATGGTCACCCCAACACTGGAGGAATTGCTGGGCTATGTTGGGATTCAGTTGCTACTCGTGTGGCTGGAGAATTCTGCTTAGCTTGTCTGCTAGGAAGTTCTCCTGACTTGGTAAGTAGACCACCTTAAGGAACATACCCTGGCTGACTGCGAAGGAGCATAGGTCCAGGGTTTCCTGACACAGGATGCAAGAGCCTATGCCCCCTTGTATGTTCATATAGAACATCGCTACTTGGTTGTCTGTCTGAATCAAGACATTTATTTATTTAATTTATTTATTTAATTCTCTTATATACCGCGCTATTCTGCATCAGTGCGGTTTACATTGAACAAACTGAAATTACATTGAACAGGGCATTATAACTTGGAGATAACTGATGAGTCAGGGTAACTGACATACTGATGAGTCAGGGTTTGGCAGAAGGTCCGAAGAGCTAGGTGGATCGCTCGAAGCTCTAGGAGATTGATTTGTTGTATGCTCTCCCACGGAGACCACACACCTTTAGTGCAGACCTGTTGGCAATGCGCACCCCATCCCAGAAGGAATGCATCCATAGTCAGCACTCTCGAGTGCGTGGGAGGCTGAAAAGGCACTCCCCTCCAGAAGGTTGTGAGGTTGACGCCACCGTTTCAAAGACTGTATCAGGGGATGGGACACCTTGATGTTGTCTCTGAGTCTGCCTGTGGCTTGTGTCCATTGGTCTCTGAGGCACCACTGAGCTGTTCTCATGTGTAGTTGAGCATTGGGTGTCTCATGCACTGTGGAGGCCATGTGACCAAGAAGGTGCATAAAGTGTCTTGCTGAGATGCGGGATCTGCGACTCACTTGCTGCACTAGGGCTAACAGGCTTTGTGCCCTTTCCTCTGGTAGATAAGCCCTTGCCTGAAGGGTGTCTAACCTTGCCCCTGCGAACTCCAGTCCCTGAGAGGGAACCAGAGTGGACTTTGTGTAGTTGATCACAAAGCCCAGGTGCTGGAGCAACTGGATAGTGCGGGACCTGGCCTGTTGTGGTTCTAGAGCTGACTGGGCTCTGATGAGCCAGTCGCCTAAGTCGGGGAAGACAAATACCCCTTGAGTCCTTAGAAAGGCCGCCACCACCGCAAGGCACTTTGTGAATACCCTGGGTGCCGAGGCTAGGCCAAAGGGAAGTACTTTGTAATGAAAATGGTTTCCTCCCACTACAAATCTTAGATATTGTCTGTGGTCTGGATGAATCAAGATGTGTATATACGCATCTTTGAGATCTAAGGAACATAGTCAGTCTCCCTGGGTGAGGTAAGGCAGCAATATTCCAAGGGAAAGCATCTTGAACTTTTCCCTCACCAGAAACTTGTTTAGGCTTCACAGGTCGAGGATAGGTCTTAGGCCTCCAAGTTCTCTTTGGTATCAAAAAGAACCTGGAGTAGAAGCCTGTGCCGTGTAGGTGGGTTCTACCGCCCGACCCTCGAGAAAACCTGTTAACTCCTTCAAGAGGTGGTCCCTGTGAAGAGGGGGTCTGAGAGGCTCCCCTGGAAAGAGGGAGGCACCTGGCTGAGATGTAACCGATAGCCCATTTAGACTATCTGGAGAACCCAGTTGTCTGTTGTAATAGCCAGCCACCTATGGGCATACAGGGTCAGCCTTCCTCCTGTACAGGGCCTTGCGTCCTTTGAGAGAGAGACTGTGCTCCGGGAGTCAAAAGCCCCCTCCAGGCTGGGCCGGAGCCAGTGCCTGGGGGCCTTTTGCTTACGTGGACATTACCCCCTTCCCTTGGCCTGCTGCCCCTGCTGTGGAGGCCTGATACATGGGGTAGTTTCAGTAAGCTGATCCTTTCCTCGGGAAAAAGGGCTTCTTACCCGAGCCCTTCTTCTTAGAAGGGGCAGATGTCTTCTTCTCGAGTCTTGTCCAGGTCAGGTACTCTGACTCTATCTCGGCAGCCTTCTCAGTCATGGGCTTGCCAAAGAGGTTTTCACCTTGGCAAGGGACATCGACCAACTTGCCCTGAACCCATGGCTCCAGGTCTGACGACTGTAGCCATGCCTGGTGTCGTGCACCAATGCTGGCTCCCGCTACCTGGGCCGAAGCCTTGAAGCCGTCATAGGCTGCTCGAGTCAAACTTCAAGCACTCTCGGATCCCAGTGGACAAAACCTGGAAGCGCTGCAAAAGGTCCCTCGGAGAGACCAGCTGAGAACCCGGCAATCTCCTTTGCCAAGTCTCTCAGGTACATGCCCATGTACAGCTGGTACATCTGGATTCGGCATGACAGCATCGAACCCTGGTAGCACTTTCTGCCGAGAGCATCCATGTTGCGGGGCCTCCTAGCCAGGAGGCACCGAGGAGTGCATCTTCTGGCTCTTGAGCCAGCGCACAGCCGATTCCACAACCATGGAGTTGCGCGGCAGCTGTGCTTTTTGGAACCCAGGGCTCTTGCGAACTCGATAGATGGAATCGATTCGCCTGCTGAGGATTGGCATCAAGGCCGGTATCTCCCACATTCAGAGCATCAGCCATTCCAGAATGGGGGGCACCGATACAGTAAGGGCTTCCTGTGGATGAAAGTCATACTGGAGGACCTCAAGCTCCTCAGCTTGAGGCTCCTCCTCAGCACCCGCTGGGAATGACAAAGCCTTTGTCATGTCCCGGACGAAATCCAAGAACCGGGTGTCCTCTGGGGGTGACCGTCTCCAAGGTTCAGATACCGGGGAGTCTGACGGGACATACTTGGTACGGTGGGTGTCCAGGGACTCCTCGTCCTCCGTCTCCCAACCTGACTCTGAGGAGGAGTCCAGCGGCTCCGGCCTCAAGGGCTTCGGTCTCGGCTCCCTGACGCCGAGAGAATTGACGTCGACGACCTCGGTCCCAAACCGGAGGTCGAGGGGGACCTCGACCAAGGATCAACTCGAGACCTTAGTGTCTTGAGGATCGGCTCAGCCTCCGGGGTTGACTTGGACGTCAAAGTCCCAGTGGTCGGGTCAGATGGACCTGTGAGACCGGCCATCAGTGCCCGGTGCTGGTCCATGAAGGCAGACACGCTGCGCTCCAAGGCCGCCAACCTGAGACCGAGCTCAGGAGGCTCCGCAGCCCCCGGCTTGGGTCCTGATGCCATCTCTCCCGGGGAAGAGTCCACAATGAGGACAGTGCTTACCTTCCTTGGCATCTCCAGGTCCTTTCGAGGGAGTTTGGCAGGCCTCTCCAACTCTGAGGATCCGGGGCGGTGAGCCGGGCTCCGCGACTGAGCCCGCGAGGGACCAGGCCATTCGGACCTCTCAGACGACACCGCCCTCACAGATTTTTTTTCTTCCTCCAGTGTCCCCACAAGGGAGACCCCCTTTCAGAGGACACCTGACACTGCTTGGGGTCAGACAGCTCCCGAGAGGTCGAGGCCTCTGAGGTCCGGGACTGGGCGGGTGCGGACTCGGAAAAAAATCTTGTCATGTTGCTGCAGCCTGCTCCGCAATGCCTTGGAAGACATGATTTTGCACGGGCCACAGACCACGGGGTCATGGTCTGGTCCGAGGCATCGGAGGCAGCAGTCATGTGTGTCGGTGAGAGACCTTAATGTCTTGAGGATCGGGAGACAGCCAACATGGCTTTAGACAAGGAAGATCTTGTCTTACTAATATGTTATGTTTTTTTGAAGGAGTGAATAAACAGGTGGACAAAGGTGAGTCGGTTGATATTGTGTATCTGGACTTTCAGAAAGCCTTTGACAAGGTCCCTCATCAGAGATGTTTGGCAAAACTAAAGAGTCATGGGATAGGAGGCAGTGTACTATTGTGGATCAGGAACTGGTTAAAAGATAGAAAGCAGATGGTAGGGCTAAATGGCCAATTTTCCCAATGGAGAAAGGTGAATAGTGGTGTACCCCAGGGATGTGTGCTGGGTCCGCTGCTTTTTGACACATTCATAAATGACCTGGAAAGTGGAATAACGAGTGAGGTTATCAAATTTGCAGATGACAAAACTATTTAAAATTGTGAAAAATTGTGAAAAATTGCAAGAGGATCTTGATAAATTGGAAGACTGGGCATCAAAATGGCAGATGAAATTTAATGTGGACAAGTGCAAGGTTATGCATCTAGGGAAGAACAACCCAAACTATGGTTACACGATGCAAGGTTCCACATTAGGAACCACCACCCAGAAAAAAGATTTAGGCGTCATTGTGGATACCATGTTAAAACCCTCGGCCCAGTGTGCAGCAGCAGCGGCCAAGAGAGCAAATAGAATGCTAGGTATGATAAGGAAAGGAATGGAAAATAAAACAAAAGATATTATAATGCCTCTATATCGTTCCATGGTGAGACCGCACCTTGAATATTGTGTGCAATTCTGGTTGCCGTATCTTAAAAAGGATATAGCGATTTTAGAAAAGGTTCAGAGAAGAGCCACCAAAATGGTAAAGGGGATGGAAGGATACTCCTATGAAGAGAGGCTAAAAAGGTTAGGGCTCTTTAACCTGGAAAAGAGATGGCTGAGGGGAGATATGATAGAAGTCTATAAATTAATGAACGGAGTGGAACGGGTAAACGTAGATCGATTGTTTACGTTAACAGAATATAGAAAGACTAGGGGACATGCAATGAAGCTACAGGGTAAACTATTTAAGACTAATAAAAGAAAATATTTTTTCACTCAACGTATAATCAAACTCTGGAATTTATTACCGGAGGATGTAGTAAAGGCTGTTAGTGTAGCTGGGTTTAAAAAAGGTTTGGACAAGTTCCTGGAGGAAAGGTCCATAAACCATTATTAAGAAGTGACCGAAGATATCAATGCTTGACCCAGTACAAGCATTGTGGAACTTGTGTCTCTTGGGGATACTGCTAGGTACATATGACCTAGATTGGTCACTGTTGGAAACAGAATACTGGGCTTGATGGACCCTGGTCTGACCCAGTATGGCATATCTTATGTTCTTATGACATTAGTTTCGTGCCCGATCACATTTTTTAAACCCGCTGGCAGCCATCGTGGCAAAAAGGGCTCCTGAAAGGTCAAAGGACCGGGCTGCCAGCTAAAACGAAAAAAAAAAAAAAAAAAGAGCGCGAACGCTAGTCTCTAAGGACAAAAACGAAAAAAATAGGCTGGACTCGATACTGGTGTACCGAGCCGAGGCGAGAAGGGGAACCAGCGTCGAACCGGCAAGCAGAAAACACAATTTTCCAACTTTTACCACTTTTTCCATGGGGAACTGGAACAACGTCTGTTGGGCTCCGCGGAAAAAAGGAGACTGAGCAAGATGGCACCCTTGGGCAGGAAGGGGACCATGCATGCGTGATGCAGTCCCAAAGGCTTTCTTCGAAAGCTGGGGATTTGCTCCTCATGGGGGCACCGTCGACGTCACCCCATATGTGAGGACTGACTTCCTGCTTGTTACTGTAGAATTAAGGGATACAAAAGCATATTGGCTCTAAAATACTTAAGCATGTTAATTACTTAAATGTTTTTTTAGCTTTCTTTCTGCCAAATCTTTCATTTAAAAAAAGTAAGTGGAGTTTGCCAAGAATCAAGCTTCCTGCCAAGGATGGGCTACTTCTCCACAGTCCATCACCCACACTTAATATCCAGATTAAGCAGAGATCCCTGAGCATTACAGCCTTTTGTTTCTTGGAATAATTAGCCTGAGCAGTTTAGTCATTGGCACACAGTTTGATGCATGTATTAAAGCACCTTGTGTGGCTTTCCATGCTAGACCTCTCTCATGGGGGGGGGGGGGTCCTTCCCCCTTTTATACCCACTCCTTATAACACTTGTTTGCCTTAGAGATCAGCTCTACACACATTAAATTGATAGGGGATTAGAATTAAGGAACATTCCTCATCTTTAAACAGGTGTGAAACCCTTCAGTAAAAATATCTGTACTTTCATTCAGCCACAAGATCTACAGATTAAATTTCAAGCACGGTGACTTAAAAAGGCTAACATGTGAGCATGCAGTCTGTCCGCTTAAAAGTGGGAAGGTGCAGGTCAAGGAAGGGGCTACCCTCCCCCCCATGTTCCCATATCCTTTCAGTATCTAGGGTGCTAGAGAAACTAATAGGACACTTTGAAGCAGAGCATGTAAAAAACTGCCTTTATAAGACAAGTGCTATTCATTAGCAAATGAACAAGGCACAATGGAAAGGGGAAAAAAGCCCAGTTCTACGTTTATAAAAACTTCAAAGAAAACAGTGACTTCCAAGACAAAAATTACCTCAGACTTTCAACCAACATGAAAATGAAGAGAGGTGTTGTTCCCATATTACTATGATTTTAAAAAGGGAGCCTGTGAAGAGCAACATTAGCTGAATTTTTAGCCTATATAACCCTTGTGCTGCTGCCCTCCCCTTCTCCTATCCTGGTTTTCTCCTTAGCACTGCATCCTAAAGTATCAGCACATGATAGCTGCTGCTCAGTTCTACAGAAGACACTTAGGCTAGGATCTCAGGTGCACATGGAAAGGCTGGTAAGCACAGTGTGCAAGAACAGTGGTCAAGACCCTGAACTACAGATGATAAAGACTGGGGGTGGAAAGGGCCATGCGGCACTGTTACTCCAGCACCAGGCACAATGAGTGAGCAGTAAATTTATTTAACAGTTTTATCATTTCAATCAAAGTGGTTTACATTGTAACTTAAACTTGGCAATGTACATTTATTTATTTATTTAACTGCATTTATATCCCGCTTTTCACCGGGTCAAAGCGGTGTAACATGTAACATCGGGGGGGGTAATTTTTTTAGGGTGGGGCCATCACCAGGGTCAACATTAAACAGGGACAGACAACTTGGATTTTTCTGAGCAATGGAGGGATAAGTGACTTGCCCAAGGCCACAAGGAGTACTAGTGGGAATTGAACCCTGATCTCTGGGTTCCCAAGCCAGTGCTCTAACCATTAGGCTACTCCTCCACTCCCATTATCTTGTGCACTGTTGAAAATGAAAGTATTTCAACATAGTGATACAACAAATAAAAGATAAGTGACAAAGAGATGGCGTGTATTTGTAAAAGCAGGGAATTAACAGCCAAGAGAAATCCTGCTTCTTTGAAGATGTTGTCTTCTCCCTATGGGCCAACTACAGAAAAAAAACATATTAATGATCCTTCCCCCTAATCTTTGCGAGAAGTAGTGCAGATTCAGCACCAGAAGTGGCAGTCCAACATGTCACCCCACAAGTGACTGCATACGACTTTTTATTCCAGCTGATCCTTTGAGCTTAAAATTCAATTGGAACTAGCCTCATTTGGGCTATGAAAGCATGAACCTTTACTCAACCACCTGTGGATGTTTCCTTTTTCATATCCCCTCTTGCATCACATAGGCCAGACCCTGCAGCAACAGTCATTAGCTAGTGATTATGCACAGGGACCTGCTTCCAGAACCCTAAAAATTCAGACACTAGGTGTCACTATTATGTGATTCCAGGTCCTCTGCATGTAACTTTTTAAAAAATTTAAATTGTGAGCTCTGCTGTGAATCAGTCTGGAAGACAAGTCCTACATAAATCCAAAATTATTGTGGAAGGCCTCAAAGTGTTCAAAACAGATACATGAGGAATGATACAAGGAGTTATCAGAGGATGCAAGGGAATTTACAGAAGTAGTTCAACACTTCATCACATGCATCTTCAGATGGGACCTAAAAAGGCATGTTGGGAGGAGCCAGTTGCTGAAGTAGGGCACATGATGAATGGAGAGGGGGGGAATTCTGGAGGTGAGCATCAATTTGAAGACAGGGTACAGGAGCAGCTGAGATGAAGGGAGAAGCAGAGAAGAGAATTTTGCATGACTAGAAGGGTTGGTATTATATTCTCTTTAAATGTCAAGAACACTTGCTATGTCTATGATTAAAAATTTCTTTATAATAAAAATGTCTTCAACATGTATGCAAATTACACATTTTCTCCACTACCCCACTTCCATCTTCGACAGCATAAAATGACTCAAAGTTCATGCAGATAGCAGGTTCTATTTACCCAAAATCTCACTCAAACTGGCACCAAGATGTTAACCTAATGTTAACATGACTGCCTGGTGCGAAGGTAGCGGACCTCACGCGCCACCTAGATAAGGTCTTAGATAGTGCTGGGGAGGAGTCTGCTGTCTTGGTACATGTCGGTACCAATGACATAGGAAAATGTGGTAGGGAGGTTCTGGAGGCTAAATTTAAGCTTTTAGGTAGGAAGTTGAAATCCAGAACTTCCAGGGTAGCGTTCTCCGAAATGCTTCCTGTTCCACGCGCAGGACCCAAAAGGCAGGCAGAGCTCCGGAGTCTCAATGCGTGGATGAGACAATGGTGCAGAGATGAGGGTTTTGGATTTGTTAGGAACTGGGGAACATTCTGGGGAAAGGAGGGGCTCTTCCGAAGGGATGGGCTTCACCTTAACCGGGATGGAACCAGGCTGCTGGCATTAACCTTTAAAAAGGAGATAGAGCAGCTTTTAAACTAGATATTAGGGCAAAGCCGACAGTCGCCCAAGAGGAGATGGTTCGGAAGAATGTATCTTTGAAGGATACTACCAAAAGCAGAGAGGTTCCACAAAAGAGTAAAGTAGCCCAAATGCCCTCAAGTATGGAGCAGACAGAGCTTAAAGATCCCAAATTACCCATGTCTAACAATAGCCAAATTAATATGAGTAAAATACATTCTCTAAAATGCTTGTATGCAAATGCTAGAAGTCTAAAAAATAAGATGGGAGAGTTAGAATATATAGCACTAAATGACAGGTTAGATATGATTGGAATAGCAGAGACATGGTGGAAGGAGGACAACCAGTGGGACACTGTGATACCTAGGTACAAACTATATCGTAATGATAGAGCTGATCAAATTGGTGGAGGGGTTGCTCTCTATGTTAGAGAGAGCATTGAGTCAGAAAGGATTAAAGTTTTGCAGGAAACAAAATCTGCTGTAGAATCTATATGGATTGAAATTCCATGTAAAAGAGGGAAGGCAATGGCAGTGGGGGTGTACTATCGAGCGCCTTGCCAGAATGACCAAATGGATGATGAAATCCTCAAAGAAATCAAGGAAGCTAACAAAAGTTACAGTGCAGTAATAATAATGGGTGATTTCAACTACCCCGGTATCGACTGGGTCAGTGTCACTTCAGGACATGCTAGGGAGATAAAGTTCCTAGATGAAATAAATGACTGCTTCTTGGAGCAGCTGGTTCATGAACTGACCAGAGGGGAAGCCATATTAGACCTAGTCCTTAGTGGAACACCAGATCTAGTGCAAGAGATAAGGTTGTTGGGGCCACTTGGCAAAAGTGATCATAGCATGATCGCCTTTGATTTAATTAGTGGAGGAGGGATAGTAAGGAAATCCACAGTACTACCTTTTAACTTTCGAAAGGGAGACTATGATAAAATGAGGAAAACAGTTAAGAAAAAACTTAAAGGAGCAGTTGCAAAGGTTAAAGACGTACATCAAGCTTGGCTGTTGTTGAAAAATACTATCTTGGAAGCCCAGACCAGCTGTATTCCACGCTTTAAGAAAACTGGAAGGAAGGCCAAAAAACTGCCAGTATGGTTTAAAGGTGAGGTCAGAGAGGCTGTTGTTGCCAAAAAGCATCTTTCAGGAAATGGAAAAAACAGCCAAACGACGAAACCTGGAAAGAGCACAAGCATTGGCAAGTCAAATGCAAGGCATTGATAAGGCAGGCAAAGGGAGAATTTGAGAAGAAGCTTGCAGCGGAAGCAAAAACGCAAAGTAAAGACCTTTTCAAGTACATTCGTAGCAAAAAACCTGTGAGAGAGTCAGTTGGTCCATAAGATGATAAAGGGGTTAAAGGAGCACTAAGAGGCGACAAGGCGATAGCGGAGAGATTGAATGAATTCTTTGCTTCAGTCTTTACTGAGGAAGATGTAGGGATGTTACCCATGACCCTGTTCGATGTAAAACCAAACAGTGTGTGTGTTTTGGTCGTTTTGTTATACTGTAAACCGCGCTGATACCGAATAGTGCGGTATATAAGCAACTGAAATAAATAAAAAAATAAATGACTGAAGTGGTATTTAAAGGTGCGGAAGAATTGAAGGAAATATCGATACATCGGAAAGATGTATTACAACTATTAGATAAACTGAAGAGTAGCAAATCACCTGGGCCGGATGGTATACATCCAAGGGCGTTGAAAGAACTGAAATATAAGATTGCAGACCTGCTATTAGTAATCTGTGAACTATCATTAAAATCATCTCTAATACCTGAAGATTGGAGGATCGCCAATGTAACACCAATTTTTAAAAAGGGTTCCAGGGGTGATCCGGGAAACTACAGACCGGTGAGCCTGACGTCAATACCGGGAAAAATGATAGAAACCATCATAAAGAATAAAATTACTCAGCATGTAGATAGTCATGACCTAATGGGAGACAGTCAACATGGCTTTAGACAAGGAAGATCTTGTCTTACTAATCTGTTATGTTTTTTTGAAGGCGTAAATAATCAGGTGGACAAAGGTGAGTCGGTTGATATTGTGTATCTGGACTTTCAGAAAGCCTTTGACAAGGTCCCTCATCAGAGACTTTTGGCAAAACTAAAGAGTCATGGGATAGGAGGCAGTGTACTATTGTGGATCAGGAACTGGTTAAAAGACAGAAAGCAGAGGGTAGGGCTAAATGGCCAATTTTCCCAATGGAGAAAGGAGAATAGTGGTGTACCCCAGGGATCTGTGCTGGGTCCGCTGCTTTTTGACATATTCATAAATGACCTGGAAAGTGGAATAACGAGTGAGGTTGTCAAATTTGCAGATGACACAAAACTATTTAAAGTTGTTAAAACCCAAGAGGATTGTGGAAAATTGCAAGAGGATCTTGATAAATTGGAAGACTGGGCATCAAAATGGCAGATGAAATTTAATGTGGACAAGTGCAAGGTTATGCACCTAGGGAAGAACAACCCAAACTTTGGTTACACGATGCAAGGTTCCACATTAGGAACCACCACCCAGGAAAAAGATTTAGGCGTCATTGTGGATACCATGTTAAAACCCTCGGCCCAGTGTGCAGCAGCAGCCAAGAGAGCAAATAGAATGCTAGGTATGATAAGGAAAGGAATGGAAAATAAAACAAAAGATATAATGCCTCTATATCGTTCCATGGCGAGACCGCACCTTGAATATTGTGTGCAATTCTGGTCACCGTATCTTAAAAAGGATATAGCGATTTTAGAAAAGGTTCAGAGAAGAGCCACCAAAATGGTAAAGGGGATGGAAGGATACTCCTATGAAGAGAGGCTAAAAAGGTTAGGGCTCTTTAACCTGGAAAAGAGACGGCTGAGGGGAGATATGATAGAAGTCTATAAATTAATGAACGGAGTGGAACGGGTAAACGTAGATCGATTGTTTACCTTAGCAGCATATAGAAAGACTAGGGGACATGCAATGAAGCTACAGGGTAAACTATTTAAGACTAATAAAAGAAAATATTTTTTCACTCAACGTGTAATCAAACTCTAGAATTTGTTACCCGAGGATATAATAAAGGCTGTTAGTGTAGTTGGGTTTAAAAAAGGTTTGGACAAGTTCCTGGAGGAAAGGTCCATAAACCATTATTAAGAAGGGACCCAGGATATCAATGCTTGAACCAATACAAGCATTGTGGAACCTGTGTCCCTTGGGGAAACTGCTAGGTACGTATGACCTAGATTGGCCACTGTTGGAAACAGAATACTGGGCTTGATGGACCTTGGTCTGACCCAGTATGACATATCTTATGTTCTTATGTACAAGCTAGAACTATACATTCCCTTCCAAAGTAAGAACTTCATCCTGACTGTCATAAACAGCAGTACAGATTTCATGGTGTGGGAATGCTTTTGCTGCATCAGGACCTGGAGGGCTTGCCATCACGGCTGAAACCATGAGTTCTGCGTTTTATTCATAAAATTAAAGAGAACATCAGGCAATTCAACCATAAACAGAAGTTGAACTGAAAGTGGTCATTCAGCAAGATAATAAACACAGAAATATGATGGCAGAAAAAGACCACATGGCCTATCTAGTCTGCCCTTCTAAATCAACTACAATAGTCCCCTTTTTACCTTTAGAGATCCTCTGTGTTTGTCCCATGCTGCTTTTTTTTTTTTTTAAATTCAGATACTTTTCAAGTCTTTGCCACCTCCACTGTGAGATTATTGCACACATCAACCACTCTTTCCGTAAAGCACAGTTACTTACCTGTAACAGGTGATCTCTGGAAACAGCAGGAATAAGTCTTCACATATGGGCACGTCGGTACCGACGGAGTCTGCGCAGGAATGCTCCCCAGCGTCCAATTAGAACGCTTTTGAGAGCATCCCACCACGCCTGCGTGCTGCCTTCCCGCCTTTCCCAACTGCATCTACTCAGTTAACTTTTAAAGCTGAGACAAAGAGAGAGAGAGAGAGAGAGAGGAAAGATAGAGAAAGAGAATAATACAACTCCTAGGGGAGGTGGGTGGGCTGTGAAGACTTATTCCTGCTGTTCCCAGAGATCACCTGTTACAGGTAAGTAACTGTGCTATCTCTAGGAACAAGCAGGAATGAGTCTTCACATATGGGGACTCCCAAGCTGAGATGCCTGGAGGAGTCCCAGCATGTTGCGAATCAGAGAAGGCCATGCTATTCGACAGAACCTCAGGCATCCCGGGGATGGAGGGTAGGAGTTGAAAAACAGAAAGGTGCTGTGGAACAGCTGGACTAGAACAAGACTGTGGAACAGCTGGACTAGAACAGGACTTCTATGGAGGAAAACCCTGTGTAGATGACATTTAGTAGTAAAAATATTGAGTACAATATTCTAATATGGACCTCCTTTGTGGTATTGTAAAAAGTCTATTGAGGTTCATATGGATCTGTTAGAAGAGCCAGTAGAAGATCCTCAAGGAGTACCTCACTGTGAAGTAGAGGTAATAAACTGTAGAAAAAAAAATAAGTGGAGGTCAGAACCCTTCAGGGTGAGAAATAGCCCCAGGGGAAACTGGGGTAGTACAATGAGGTAGGGCTTCAGCGGGAAACGCAGAAGGTACTATTAGACAAAGCTTAAGCTCTTTTGGCCGAAGAACAGTACAATCCTAGGACCAAAAGGAAAATAAGTCTGACCGCTTTGGACCGACAATAGAAATAGTCCATGTAGGAGAGAAGGGGTATGGAAGACCCCTGTATCAGATAACAAAGTAAGGACAGACTTATGAAGCGTTACAGCTTTAGATTAACTGAAGATCCACAATGTCTTTCCTAAATTAGGTCAATTAGGAAAGAAAAGGGGACATGGAGAGCTTCAGAGGTACCTAACCCTGAAAGGTTATGGTAAGAAAAAATTTGCTAATTACCACAAGGAGTGGTTGTATGTGTAGAAGCTTAAGCATGCTGGCACAGCATTGATAGGGGTAGTGCCCATCTGTCAGAGTCATATAGGAATATATGGATATATGAACCTAAACAGACAGATAAGTGCATAGATACATATCTACCTAAAAGATATATCTCGATATATATATTATATATATATAGGAGTATATATGGATATATATAAATATATATACATACAGAGATATACATGGGCAAAAGATACACAGATACATATATATATAAAATATGTAGAGATATAGACACGTCTCCACGTATGTAGATGGAGACATGCCTATATAACTATATCCCCATAGGAATATGGGGAGAGAGAAAGATTCATCTAATAGCAAGAAGGGTGATACCTGCTTGAATAGATGCATAGAGAATCTTCTTTCCCTGGTTATGATTGACAGAGTCAGAAGAATGGTCTCCATGATAAGGAGGAGTCTAGATTCTTTTAAGAATTCGAGCTCTTGAATAACCAGGATGGCCTACGTGAAAAATGCAGAGGATAACTTCAGTCTGCAGGCAGCAAGTCCAGATCTCTCTAGAATTCCAGTATGGTAAATGGATAGAAGACGCCAATGGAATAAGATACCATATTAACCCGCCTATGAGGGCAAGATGGGTATCATGCGTCCTTCAGTTAAAGATGAGCTTCCCATGAAGTATTGGGAAGGAAGCGCATAAGGATGAGCTGCAACGAAAAGAAAACTATCCCTGGTGAGAAGTCCAAAGAAGATGTGGACCAAGCCAGGGAATTGGCCATTCTTTAGGTTTTCACGTGATGTAAGGCCTGTGTCCTTTGTTTTGAAAAGAGACTTTACATGAGATGGAAAGGGTAGGGAACATCTACCAGTCATGGGAGCATGACTGGGTAAAGTCCTCCTAACCATCTGGGATTATCTGCTAGGCAAGATACTAATGCTCTCTAGCAAGGGCCCATAGTGCAAAGCTACTCTGTAGAGTTGCAGAGAGCATGTTGCAGGTTGGTTAGAAGAGAAAACTGGCTGCTTAAAGCCAGTAGGTAACAAACTATTCTGCCAAAAACAAGGGAATTGGAGATGGCGAAGAATAGAAATCAAACCAACAAGCCTGTGATGATAGGGTTTCCAAAAAATGTTGATAACCTATTTTGGGTTTACTACCCAGGCCAGAAGGATTGCTAGTGGAGGGCAAACCCTGGTTTTGTGGTGAACAGAACCAGTGGTTTAACCACTAGGAACTGCTGCATTTGCAGCAATTACCAGGGCAGCGGAAAAAAATCCCCCCCCTTTTTTTTTTTTAGATTGGAAAAAGAAACAACAGACATAAGTAGGAGTGGTAAGACTTCCTTATTGTCTGATAAGCTGCCCTAAAGTAAGAATGTGAAAGGGGGAGACAACTCTGGAAAGGAAACCCCTTCCTGGAATAGGTAAAGAACCATAGGGGCTTACCATTGTAATGGAACCACTCTTACAAACCGAATGTTGTAGTAAGAGGGCAGGTAAGACCGAGTTGAAGGAGACTCACAATGCAGTAAGTCTCTGAAAGGTAAGATGATACATGCTAGTACAGGGAAAACTGTGCATTGATAGTTGTTACACCTCTTTCTCCTAGTAGGAGGAAGAGGAGAACCCTGTTAACTATAGGCCTGATCATCCTAAAAACTCTTAGAGTAAAAAGAAAGGATGAAATTAGTGTAGATGCTTCAAGTGAAAAGAAGCAGACTACAAACTCTAACTCCCAAACAGGAGATGTAATGATAATTTATCAGAAACCCTGCGGTTGCTGGGTTTGTTGAACCTGTTGAGGTTGTGGTTTCTTTAACCTGGTCTGATGTTTCCGCTGTTTGGGAACATCTGTATGCTGGGTAGAAGATGAATAAAACTTTTTCCCCTTAGGGGAAGAAAGTTTGTTAGGAAATTTCCTAGAAACTGGGAAAGAGGAAGGCGTAGACAAGCCTCTGAAAACAGCAATGTCGGTGGTTAACTGAGCAGCTTGGAGTAAAGACTCCTTGTTAAAATGATTTTCTCCAGTACAAGGAGCATTTCCCAGTCTTTCTTGTACCCCTTTGTCCAAGTCTGAAACTTGGAGCCAGGCTTTACGTCGTGCCCCTATAGCTATAGCAGAGGTTCGGCTAACAGACTCAAAGGAGTCTAGGGAAGCACAAGTAAGGAACTTAGAGATATTTTGAGCATGACTAACCAATAAGGAATAGTCTGCTCTTTTGGGCTCTTGAAGAAAAGGAGTCAAAAGTAGTAATTTCTTTGTGACTTCTTCAAGAGATAATCCCATATAGAAAATATGAGAGAATTCTTGCTGAAAGCATGGATGCCTGGAAGGTTTGTCGTCCAAAGACATTCAAAGTCTTAGACTCACGACCTGGCGGATAAGAAGAGTGCTTTTTAGTACTCTTAACATGCCTCATTGCTGATTCTACAACCATGGAATGATGAGGAAGTTGAGTCTTTTGAAAACCTGGAGAAGGGGGCACCCTGTATAGAAGATCAGTTGCCCTAGAAGGTGGGGATACCGTTAAAGGAGTTTCCCACATTTGAAAGAGCAGATCCTGCAAGGTTTGATGCAAAGGAAGCATGATGTCTTCCTTTGGGGTCCAGGGAATATACAGAGATTCTGTATTCCCTGGTGCAGGATCTTGACCAGGTATAGAAATGGCAAGCGACTTTGCCATATCAAGCAGGAATGCTTGAAAAGAAAAATCCCCCGAGGGAAGTCCTCTAGAAAGAGGAGTACAGGCTAGATCTGTTGAAGAACTAGCATTGGCACCCAGGGATCTATCCAAATTCAATAGAATAGAAGACCCTAAAGGGTGGAGCATCGGACTGTCCTTATAGGATGGTCGCCGATACCGCAGGAGGTCGGGACCACAAGCAGTCGGTAGCGCATCGTCCATGCTAGGGATCGATTCCAAACTCAGTACCGAGGGAAGCGAGCCTGTTGAAACAAGCATGGAAGGTACTGACAGCGAATGCGGATACCGGTACCGACTCCGGTACCGTATCCGATACCGATACTTGAAGACCAGTTGGTGACAGCTCTAACGGTACTAAAGAAACCGAGAGTGCCCGACCTGGATTCTCAGAACCGTGCCGTCGGTACCAAGGTGAGTCGGTACCCAGTCATCCAGACTGGAGATCGATTCCAGACTCGGCATCGAAGGAAGCGAGTCTATCGATGCACATCTGGAGGGTACCGATGTCGGTAGCAGTACCGGTACCGGGATCTATACCGATACTGGAAGATCAGACTGCAGCGTTTCTAACGGGCCCGAAGGAACCGAGGGCGCCAGACTGCGATCTTCGGTGAGGAATGTTTCATCCAACACCATTGCTGATGCCAGGGTATGGGTACCGCTCGAAGCAGATACCACCACCGAGCATGGCTCAGGTATGTTCGGAGAGGGGTGAACCTCAGGAACAACCTGTAACCGCATTAAGGATTTGGAGGCCGAAGACTCCCACCGGGGTTTTAAAGCCAGTGTGTCCTCGAGGGTAAGGCCAGAGGCATCTCCATGCTGTGCATCAGATCTACCACTCGAGGACTGGCTATCTTAACAGACTGTTTTTGGGTTACCTGATCCTGCGAAGAAGAAACGGTGGTCGGTGCCCTGAAGTTGAATGGGGACTGCGTATCGAGGTGAACTCGATGCTGAAGACTTCTTCCGACCATACCGTTGCAGGAGGGACACTCCAATGGATAGTGGTCAGGACCCAAGCAGGGTAAACACCAATTATGAGTGTCTAAAATCTATTTTGTACCGCCACAGTTTGAACAATTCTTAGGGATAGTGGCTGGCGCTTCCATGAAGGAAAGTGAGTAGGCCTAGCAGGCCGAAAAACCCGTGAGGCACTAACAAGGAAAAAAGTATTCCTTAAAAGGGAAAATTTACAAGAAAAAAGAAAAGAAACACCGGCGGTACCGGTGGCGTCAGGGAAGGCAGACGCGACCACAAGAAAACCAAAAAATAAAAGAAGAATTTTCTGCGGTGACAGGAGGACGTCCTGCCGGCTCCGCAGAAAAACGAAAACTGAGGAGAGGCAGTTGGGAAAGGCGGGAAGGCAGCACGCAGGCATGGTGGGATGCTCTCAAAAGTGTTCTAACTGGACGCTGGGGAGCGTTCCCGCGCAGACTCCGTCGGTACCGACGTACCCATATGTGAAGACTCATTCCTGCTTGTTCCTGGAGATAGAAATATTTCCGCATATTACTCCTGAGTCTATCCCCTTTCACCCTCATCTTATGTCTCCTCATAGCAGAGCTTGATTTCAATCAAGAGACTCTTCTCCTGTGCATTTATGCCTTGGAGGTAAACATCTCTATCATATCTCCTCTATCCCACCTTTCCCCTAACATATACATATTAAGATCTTTAAGCCTGTCCTAATATGTTTTCTAACAAAGTCCACTAACCATTTTAGTAGTCGCCTTCTGCACGGACTCCAACCTGTTTATATCATTTTGAAGGTGCAGTCTCCAGAATTGCACACAATACTCCAAATGAGGGCGCACCAAAGACTTATAGAGGCACTATCGCCTCCTTTTTTATGCTGGCCATTCCTCTCTCTATGCACCCAAGCATCCTTCTGGGTTTCGCGGTTGCCTTTTCTACCCGTTTAACTACTTTTAAGATTGTCAGACACAATCATGCCCAGGTCCCGCTCTTCTTTTGTGGACGCAAGTACTTCACCCTCTACACTGTACTGCTCCCTTGGATTTTTGCAGCCCAAATGCACAACCCTGCATTTTTTAGCATTAAATCTCAGTTGCCAAATTCTAAATTATTTTTTAAACTTAGCTAGATCCCTCCTCATGTTATACAATCTTCCTGGGTGTCTACTCTATTGCAGATTTTGGTATCATCCTCAAACAGACAAACCATAACAGACAGTTCTGCAATATCACTAAGATGTCAAAAAGAACCGGACAAAGGACAGATCCCTGTGGCACACCACTGGTAACCTTCTCCTCAGAGTGAGCTCCATTTACCTGTACCCCTTGCTGCCTCCCACTCAACCAATTTCTAACTCGGGCAGTAACTTTAAGGTCCATCGCTAAAGTGCTCAATTTGTTTATAAGTCGCCTCTGCAGAACAGTGTCAAAAGCTTTACTGAAATCTAAGTATACCACAGCTAGAGCTCTCCCTCTGTCCAACTCTCTGGCCACCCAGTCAAAGAAATCAATCCCATCTGTCCGACACGACCTGCCTTTGGTAAGCCCACACTGCCTCGGATCCTGAACTCCACTGGACTCCAGAAACCTCACTATTCTCTCCTTTAGCAGAGTTCAGCACAGAGGTTGGACTAACTGGTCTATAGTTTTCAACCTCATCCTTACTTCTACTTTTGTGTAAAGGGACCATATGTGCCTTTCTCCAGTCCTCTGGAAACACTCCCGACTCGAAAGAAGCATCAAATAGGTCACTCAGTGGAGTTGCTAGAACGTCCCCAAGTTCCTTCGGTAATCTCGGATGTATCTCATCTAGTCCCTTCCCGTTATCTACTTTTAGTTTAGCTAGTTCCTCACAAGAGCAGTCTTCTGAAAATCGTTAAAGCTCTCTGTCACTTCTGTTCCTATTTGTGGGTGTTTTCTGAGGTCCTGCTCCCAGCCTTTCATCTGTGAACACAGAAAAGAAATATTTGTTAAGCAATTCTGCTTTATCCTCATCAGTTTCTATATAATCCTTGAGTCTGACAATACCACTTTTGCCCTTCCTCCTCTAACATAGCTGAAAAATGTCTTATCCCCCCATTTTATTGCATTGCTATTTCTTCTTGCATCTTTGCTTTCCTGACTACTTTTCCTAGCTTCTCTAAGTTTTTCCAAATATAGATGCCCATCTTCCTCTCTGATCTTCTGCATTTCCTGAAGGTTTCCCTCTTTTTCTTCATCTTTTCAGCTAATTCTTTTGAGAACCTTTTACATTTATTTATCTTTCTAACAAAAAATTTATTGCCCTTAAAATATCCCCTTTCAGTTTTGCTCACTGTTTTTCTACATCTCTCAGCTGCTCCCTTCTCGCTAAAGACTTCTTGAGGTATTGTCCCATTTTGGCAAAGTTAGTTTTCCCAAAGTCTAAGACCCTCGCTTTTGAATGGATTTTATCAGCCCTAGTCCTAATACTGAACCACACCATCTGGTGTTCACTGGATATAAGATGGTCTCCCACTATAACATTAGAAACACTTTCCCCATTGGTAAGCACTGGGTCCACTATGGCCCTTCACGTGTGGGTTCTGTTACCAGTTGCCCGATTAGTTCTCGCTGTAGAGAATCCAGGATCTCCTTACTTCTAAATGGCACCACAGCAGGGATGTGCCAATCAACATCCGGCGTATTGAAATCACCTATCAGTAGCACTTCTCCTTTCATGGCAATGCTGCATATGTCTTCTATTAAATCTCCTCCACTTCTCCCTGTGAGGGGGTTCTGTATATCATTCTAATGAAATGGATTTCCCTTTTCTTCTTTCTAGTTTAACCCACAGTGCCACCTTACTCCCTTTTAAGCCCTGTAATTCTATAGCTTAAATTTTTTTTTTTTTTTTTTTTTACACATAGTGTCACTTCGCCCCTGTCCTCTCTGAATAAAGTATAGCCCGGTATAATTACATCACAGTCACTATTGTACATGTACCATGTCTCCATAACCCCCACTAAATCCATTAAAGTCTCAACATCTGGGATCTTATTTCTCATGCTATGGGCATTTATAGACACCGCTTTCCAGATGTTGCCCCTTTTACCCATTTTTACAGAGGTATTTAAGGTTTCAGTTACCAGGGGTCTTTCTTCACACATCCCCAATGAATCTAGTTTAAAGCTCTCTTCAGTAGGTTAGCCAGTCTGCTGCTGAGGACACTGACCCTTCTTGGACAGATAGACACCATCTCTGCTCTGTAACCCTTGGATCATCATCCCATGGTCCAGGAAACCAAAATGCTCTCGATAGCATCATCCACGCAGTCGTGCATTCATCTCCAGTATGCAAGCTTCTCTGCCTCATCCTTTACCCTCAATAGGGAGGATTGAAAAGAACACCACCTATGCCACCTATCTGCTTCACCCTCTGCCCCAGAGCCATAAAGTCACTTTTGATAACCTCAGAGGGATACCTAGCAGTATCATTTGTGCCGACATGAATTAGCAACATTGGATAATACTCAGTAGGCTTGGTGAGTCTCAAACTCTCCTTAACATTGCAGATTTTGGCACCTGGCAGATAACACTCCACTCTGGACAACAAGTCTAGTCAGCAGATGGACACCTCAGTACCTCTCTGAAGAGTGTCTCCAACTACCACCACTCTTCGCTTCCTTGTGGTCACGGATTCTGAAACTTTGGGGTGCTCAAGTTCTGACTCTTCCCTTTCCTGGGATGCTTTCACCTCCTCCACTTCCAGAGCTGCATACTGGTTCTTCAATTCAAGAGCTGGAGTTGGCATGTTGATTCTTCAGGCTTTGGTGACTTGTGTCCAACTTTCTTCATTTTGTAACTTCCCATCTTCACCTCTGTTGGAGAGCTTGGATGTTTCAAGAAACATCTCAATCAGCTTCTCACTATCTTGAATGCTTCTCAGCCTCGTCATCTCTTCTCCGAGCTCCTTCACTGTTTCATGCACATAGTAACATAGTAAATGACGGCAGATAAAGACCAGTATGGTCCATCTAGTCTGCCCAGTAAGATGGCAAGAGTAGGTGTACCTGCCGCTCCGTACAGGTCACACCTCCCCATGGAACTGGACCTTCAACATCAAGTAAATCTCTTACAGAATGGCTGAAGAAGGGACTGTTTGGATTGGCCAAATCAAAAGCCCGACCTAAGCCATAATGAAATGCTGTGGCAAGACTCAAAGCAAATAGTTCATACAAGAAAGCCCTCAAATGTCAGAGCTGAAACAGTTCTGCATGGAAGAATAGACATAGCAGAGGTGGCTCAAGAAAATCTGGAAACAAGGGCGTGGGTGCCATCTGAGTTCATGTCAGGAAGCAGGGGGGGGGGGGGAGGGAGACACTCAGAGGTCCAGTGTAGGGGTTAGAGGGAAGGATTTCCTCAGAGTTCCAATCAGGGATGAAGGTGGGGAATCTTTCTCAGATCTCCGATGGAATAGGTGAAGAAACATGGATATGTGTGAGAACAGACGTCTGGGACAACACCAAGGGTTATGAGAGGATTATTAAGATATGATGCTTTTAAGCATTATTGCTGGTGCCGCTGCCGCTGCCAAGCCCAATGGAGTAATTTAAAAAGCAAGATAAGGCAGCACTAATGTCCTACTATGAGTGTTTAGTTTATACACAATTTCGTTGTTAAGTGCCGTCGATACCACTTCTCATTATTCAAACATTGGAGGGGTTACAGAATTAATAAAACCGTTATAAGAACGGACACTGACAAAAATTAGATAAAAATAAAGAAAGCAAAATGTTGATGTTAAGAGAAAGGGTAAGGTAGGAAAAGAGCAAAAAAGGTGGGCTAACCCATCATCTCCCCTTGAACGCCTTGACCAAGAAGTAGGTTTGCAAGCCCTGCCTGGATTTTACAAAAGAGACGATCTAGCATTCAAGAATATGAGCAGCATCTATTTACAATGGAGGGCCTTCCAGGGATCAATGACTGCATTTATGCACCCCTGCCCCTTTCTTAGAGCAATATTTAAATTCACAGTAAATCACAATTATGCAAAGGATTAATCATGCCCACTTTTTCCATTTTGCTTGGATTTTCTTTATTTTTGTTCTTTCCACATTCTTGCCCTGCATGATCTTCTTCTTTCGTAACAGAGCTCTGTATGATGGGAAGATGGATTGTAGATGCATCCTCCAAAATATGTACATTTTAATTTAATATTAAGGTTTATATTCCACCCATTCAATAAATAAAATTGTACAGGGCAGAGAATAAAATATTATTCAAACACAATACAGAACCACCACAAAATAAAAATCCAAAACAAGGCTAGATTCAGATCAAGTCTATCAGTAACTTGGCATAAAAAGAGCAAACCAAAACATTTACACATACAAAACCCATTCCCATAGCCAGGGCTGATGCAAGGAGATGAGGTGCCCTAGGCAAATCTCATCCCTTGTGCCTACCCCCTTCCCGGCACCTCTTGCCACTCCTCTCCAGGACCTACAGCGGCAACAATGGCTGCAAACAGCCCCGTAGCACTTACCTTAAAATTTCAGTGCAGTGGGGCTGTTTGCTTCCAATGCCCAATGCAGACTTTCTGTTTGCAAACAGGAAGTCGGAATCGCATGGTCTGAGAGGGTGGAATCAAACCCCACGGCACCGGACGTTTTAAGGTAAGTGCCATAGGGCTGTTTGTGGCCACTGCAGGTCCTAAAGAGGGGCAATGGTGGCAGCAATAAACCACCTATGGACCATTGGCAGCTGCCTAGTTTGTTTAATGGTCACACCGGCCCTGATCATAGCATGACTCCTGCCCTTTCTACACCACTGCCATGCATGTTGCCAAGGATATAACAAGGATTTCTGGAGTATGTCAAGCTGTCACTTTGTTGGATCCCTATATAGCACACCAATTCCTAGGACTCAAACACCAACAACTCCACCTATGAAAAGGGAACATTTCAAATACTACACCAGGCCCTACAACACCAGTACACCTCCCATTGGGAAATATAACAAAACCAGACTGCTTACAGATCTCCACAGAAACTACATGCTAGCTCAGAAACACTCATATTAGTACCAAGTAGATGAGGACAGTTAAAGTCCAGCTCAGCCCAGTCTGCCCAGCAAGGTATTTTTATTTTCAACGTAAGAATGCCATACTGGATCAAACCAAAGGATCCATCAGTCCAGTGTCCCATTTCCAACAGTGGTCAATCCAGTCACAAGTATTTGGCAGATCCAAAAATAGGAACAGTGTTTTTCCTCTTGCTCTACCTTAATGGTTTATGGACTTTTCTTCCAAGTATTTGTTAAAATCATTTTTGAACTTAACTACACTACCTGCTTTTACCACAACCTCCAGCAATGAGTTCAAAGCTTAATTATACGTTGAGAGAAAAAAAATATTCTCTCTGGTTTTAAATATATTACTTTATAGTTTCATGGCATATCTCCTAGCCCTTCTACATTTTCAAAATGAGCAAACCATCTATTCACATTTACAACACCTACTCTGCATTTTATCGACATCTGCCATCATTTTGGGTTGTAACTATCAACACCCACTTTCTTTGAAGTATAAATGTCATTTAAGTTTTCCTTTGAGCAGGAATGTTCCTCTTACATATTGATCCTCTGTGTTTATCCATGCCTTTTTTGAATTCAGTCACTTTTTGTCCTCACCACCTCCACCAAGAGGGCATTCTAGGAATCCACCACCCTTTCCTTGAAAAAGAACTCCTGATGTTACTTTTAAGTTTACCTCCTTGTAGCTTCACTTCATATCCTCTAGTTTTATAGGTATCAGAAAGGTGTGGGTCACATGGGCCCTGGCCCCATCAAAAATTGCAGCATGACAGGCAGGAGGCTGCCCGTGAGGATCCCATCCCCCCATAAGCAGACAAAAAGCCCCTTCCTGTCTGCTTATGGGAGATCGGATCCCCACAGGCAGACAAGAAGGGCCTTTGCTGCAATTGTGGTTTCTCTTCTTCGGCCGTGGTGGGATAGGATCACTGCGAGCAGCTACTGCCTACCAGCCACGACCAGTACAAAGACTCTTCCTGTCTCGTCACAAGGATCACTGGCAAATAGGAAGAGTCTTTGCAATGATTGTGACCAGTAGGCAGCAGTATCTGCCCGCAGGGATTCCATTGCTCCACAGGTAGAAGAAAAGTCACAATTGCAGCAAAGACCCTTCTAGTCTGTGAATAGGAAGGGTCTCCACCTGTGGTGTAGGGCTTGGGCAGAGTTAGGGCAAAGTTTGCCCCCCTCCAAAAAAAATGCCTGTCCACCACCCCTGTCTAGTTTTATAACTTCCGCCATCTTTAGAAAAAGGTTTAATTTGTTCATACATCTCCTTCCCTCTAAGGTATACATATTCAGGTCTTCAAGTCTCTTCTCATACGGCTTCTGGTATAAACCCCATACAATTTTGGTCACTTTCTCTGAACCATTTCAATCTTCTATCCTTAGTGAGATATGGCCTCCAAAACTTGGTACTCAAGTGAGGCCTCAATGTACAGGGGCATTATCACCTCCTCCTTTTCAGCTGGTTATGTCCCTCTGTATGCAGCCTAGGATCCTTAGGCTTTGACCATCACCTTTTCACATTGTTTTGCCACTTTGAGATCTTCAGACACTATCACCCCGAGGTCTCTTGGTCCCTGCAAGTCAGCCTTTCACCCCCTATCGGAAACTACTCCTTTGAATTTCTGTACCCTAAGTGCATCCCTTTGTACTACTTCTGATTTTGGTAGATCATTTCTCATGTTCTCTCGGGATGTTCATTCTGTTGCAAATTGTTGTTTTATCCTCAAAAAGGCAAACTTTTCCTTGCAACCTTTCAGCAATGTCACTGAAAGATATTGAACAGAATCAGTCTCAGGACTGATCCTTGAAGCATTCCACTGCTCACTCCTTTCTTTCTTCCAAATGAATTTCATTTACGATCATCCTCTATTGTCTATCCGTCAAGCAAGTTCCAATTCAGTTCACCACTATGGGTCAGGCTGCATAGTTTATCCATAAGCCTTATGTAAGGAGTTTTGCTGAAATCCAAGTAGACCATATCCAGCACATACCTTTGATCCAATTCTCTGGCACCCAGCAAAGAAAATATGATTCATCTAGCATGATCTGCCTTTGGTAAAACCATGCTACCTTGAATCTTGCAAGCTACAGGATTGCAGAAAGTTCATTACTCTTTCCTTCACCAGCATCTCCATTACTTTTCCAACCACTGAAATAAGGTTTACAAGCCTGTAACTTCCCACCTCTTCTGTGAGCAGGAACCACACACATCAGCCTTTCTCCAAACCCATGGGACCTCTCCTGTTTAAGGGTCTATTTAAGCACATCCATTAAGAGAACCCACCAGAACCTCTGAGCTGCCTCTGTATCCTGGGATGTTTCCCATCCAGTCCCATGATTTCGTCCACCTTCAGTTTTTCAAGCTGTAAACATTTTATTCAGTTAATGATGTGGTATCTAAAGCATTCCCATATGTACCTTTGTCAGCCAACCACGGCTCTTCTCTAGGATTTTCTTCCATGAACATGGAACAAAAGTATTTGATGAGGAAAAAGCAGAAGTGCTGAACACTCTACACAGCAGTCCTCAGCTTCTTTCAGTCTTACAATTCCATCTCCCACCTCTCCCTAACATACCTGAAAAGAAGAAGTTTTGTCATCTTGCTTTACACATATCTTTAGCTATTTTTTCTTCCACCCATTTTACCATTCTAATTTTCCTTTGCCTCTGATCTTTATATTCCTCTCCTGCGTTCCTATATTTTGTGAACACTACCTTGTTTGTCTTTATTTTTTTAGCCACTTCCTTGGAGAACCATATCCTCTTGCTTTTGTTTGCTTTCCATACATAAATATCTGTTGCCGTTTTTATAGCTTCTTTCAGTTTGGTCCACTGTCTTTCCAGTTCCCTTCTCTTCCCCAGTTGTCAGTTTCTTCCTTCAGGAACATCTCCATTTTACTGAAGTCAGCATTTTTGAAATCTAGTGCTTTGGGTTTGCAATGACTGACCTCTAAGTTGGCTTTTATCACAAAAACCACACCATGTGGTGATCACTGCTGCTCAGGTGGGTCCCCATCCAGATGACAGACACACTGGGGGGGGGGGGGCAGATATTCGTACGGCATTTACATGGTTTACAGCCCTATAAACCATGTAAATGCCCCTCAGCAGGATATTCAAACTACACTAACACAGTTACTGCTGCTGAATATCCCAGATCTCCTCCCCTACACACTCCAATGCTAACTGCTTAGCGTCAGGGCATGTTGTGGGCATCCCGGAGCATGTAGTTGGTGGCGACAGAGGCTAACTGGGTAGTGACGATATTGCATCGCTACCCGGTTAGCTTCTACGGGTAAAAGAAAGGCACTGCAAAAGCTGGCCTATCTTTACCCATAGAAGATAACCAGGCAACAGTGAAGAATTGTACCCAGTTAGCCTCTGCAGCTTGCAGGCATGTGCTGCAGCCTTGAATATTCAATGCCGGGACCACATATGACCCAGCATAGAATATCCAGGGTTAGAGGATGGCAGTGACAGCTAGGCACTGTACTTGCGCCTAGCCATCCTAACTCAATATTAAGCCCACTAGGTCCATTTGTGAATACTAGATCATTACCCCTACTCTGATGGGTTCCGTCACTACTTATCTAAGCAAAACACTTTGGAAGACAGCCAAGATCTCCCTACTTCTTTTTGATTATACATAAGGGACATTCCAAACCACATCTGGCAAGTTGGGATCTCCCATGATGATGTCTTTGTCAAGATTTTCTGACTGAGTGGAGGTCTATAGATGACATCTATGTGGCTAGAAGTCCCACCTTCTCATTTCTTTTATGTTGCTTCTTCATTTCCGCAAGCCTCCTCCATCACACATATAGAACAAGTGACCACAAATTAGAAGCAGAAATACAGGCAAAAATGAAAAAGAAACCCCAAGATGTCATCACTCATATGAGGAAAGGAAAGACAATTAGCAGACAAGGTCTAATTTTGCCCTCCTAATTGTCCCTCCAGTCCAGTCCTTATGGGATGTACCAGAGCAGTGACTAAGAATGGGAGGGACCCACAAATCTGTCTTGGAGTACTAATGCCCCAAAATGTGCATTATTTGCTGCTTGAACATCTAGGTGGTAGTGACAGATAACAATGTGAAGTGATGAGCAGGTGGCCGTGTGACAGATGTCTCAGGTGGAACTAGCCCATGCTTTGCCCAGGCGGTTGCCTGTGATGTGGTAGAATGAGCTTTAAGCATCTAGGCCAATGAGATAGCTTCCTTCACCCAGCAAGCCACCGAGGTCTTAGAAGCTGGTTCTTCTCTAAGCGGACTGCTGAACAAGACAAAAAGATGATCCGATCTACGGAAAGATTCTATATGCTTTAGGTAGTGTCACAGAACTCTGCGCACTTCCAAGTGATATAACTGGCAACTGTCCTCTGTGTCCATGATGTGCGCACACCCCAGTTTGAGTCAAATGAAAGCTGGACACCACTTTGGACAGAAAGGACTGTGTAGAGAGATGTAAAAAGGGGGCTCTGCAAGACTAGGCTTATAGTTCGGAAATGTGATGTGCCGAGCAAATGGCAACAGAGAAAACTATCTTCAAAGCAAGATCCTTCAGGAAGAACCAAGCGAGTGGCTCGTATGGAGAGTCAGAGCCGTCAAGACCAAGTTGAGATCCCATGGTGGCAAGATGGCTCGTACAGACGGCTGGACTTGCTTTACTGCACAGAGAAAATGAGCCACATCCAGGTGAGCTGCCAAGGAGTAACCATGCATCAGACCCCAAAAACAAGAAAGGGCTACCACCTGAACCCACAAGGAGTTCAAGGTCAACCCCTTGTCAAGATCCACCTGCAGGAACGCTATAATGTCTGGAAGCAAAGTGGCAAGAGGTCAAAGCCCCCCAATCTCGCACCAACTCTCAAACACAAGCCAAACTCAGATATAGGCTAGCAAGGTAGAGCGTTTGTGAGATCTAAGAATAGTGGCTATCACCGCTACTGAGTAACTCTTATGCAAAACTATGCCCATTCAAGAGCCAGCCATAAGCAAGACTCGATCCACCTGTGGCAACAGTATCAGACCCTGCAAGAGTAGGCTGGGTAGGTGCCAAGGATGTGCCACTATACGCCAAAGCAGATCAGCATACCATGGTTGACGAGGCCAGTTTGGGGCAATTAGGATCACCTACCCCGGGTGAGCCTCTATACATTGCAGCAGGTAGCCTATGAGAGGCCACAGAAGGAAAACAGAGCAGACCCTCCCTTGGCCATGGTTGTGCTAAGGTGTCAAACCCTTTGGACATGGGCTCCCTGAGCCTGCTGAAGAACCGCGATGCCTTTGCATTGCATGCGGATGCCATGAGGTCCATGATAGGCACACCCCAGAGGGCCGTCAGCTCATGAAACACAGCTACGTTTAATTCCCATTCTCCCAGGTCCAACTGGTGCAGACTAAAGTAGTCGGAGAACATTTTCTTTTCTGGCTATGTGAGCCGCCAAGAGAGCTTCCAGATTCACCTTCCCCCAAAATCAGCAGAGGGTGCACATCCTCCGCCAGTGTAGTGCTACATGTGCCCCCCTGGCGGGAGCTGTAAACCATTGCCATCATGTCAGAGCAGACACATACAGCTCTCCTGGCTATCAGGGGTTGAAGTGCCAGGAAGACTGCTCTCATTTCCAACCGGTTAATGGACCAAACACTCTTCTCCGGGGACCACTGCTCCTGTGTCTCGCAATGTGCACTCCACCCCAAGGCTGATATCAGTCGTCATCCAGGAGCTCCAGTGGCATGCCCACCATCAGGTGTTCTAGCTACAGCCACCAGGCAAGTTGCACTCTCATGGACAAGGGACAAGCCAAGCGATGTGACATTGGGTGGTGTTGCGGGAAGCAAAAAGGAGAGCAAGGCTGACTGAAGAGGTCTCATGTGAGTCCTCACCTATAGGATGAGATCTAAGGCTGCCGCCATGGAATCCAGAGTCTGCAGATAGTACCACACTGAAGGGGCCTTCATATGCAAGAAGCTCTGCACCTGAGCTTGTAGCTTTGTGCTTTCTTGAGTCGAAGAAAGACATGCCCCAGCTTGGTGTTGAAGCATGCTCCCAAGTATACCAGATCCTGAGGCGGCTCAAGGTTGCTCCTGGCCAGGTTGACCACCCAATCAAGGCTGTGAAGGACGGACATTACCTTCTGAGTGGCCTCCAAGCTCTCGGATTGCGATTTCACTCAAATCAGCCAGTCATCGAGATATGGGTGAACCAGGATGCTTTTCTGGCACAGAGCCACTGCCACCACCAGCATGATCTTGGTAAAGGTGCACAGAGCGATGGCCAGAACTAAGGGCATTGCTTTGAATTAGAAATGGCCCACTGGCACTACAAACTTCAAGAACTGTTGATGGTCCAGTCAGATTGGAATGTGAAGGTACACGTCCATGAGGTCCAGGGCCAAGAGAAACTCTCCTTTCCTGACCAATACAAATTACTGAGCGCAGAGTCTCCAGGCAAAAATGGGTGACTCGCAAGACAGTTTGTTTGAGGTCCAGAAAAGGGTGTAAAGACCAGTCTTTCTTGGGCACCATGAAGTAGATGGCATACCAACCTAATCCGCATTTATGGGAAGCTGTGGTACCGGTTCAGTCCAAACACCAACACCCATTACAGAGTGGTCTGAACTGCCTGCCGCTTTGCCGAGGCAATGCAAGGAGACCACACGGAGACGGGAAGAGGGGGATGTGCAAATTCCAATACATATCCTTCCCAAATGACTTTCAGAACCCATTGATCGGTGGTCACTCTAACCCAGGTAGAATGAAATTGTTTTAGCCGACCCCCTACTGATACCACTTCCGCCTGGGTCAGCCTCGATTCATTGGGGCTTTTTGGGAGGAGCTGGAGAGGTGGGGTAATAGCTCTCTCAGAAACCCGATAGTTTCAAAAGAGCTGCCCTCTCGAAGCCTACCAGCCATACTGGTAGGAAGCAAAACAAGCTGCTCGGAACTTCTGATAGTCCTTGGGCTGACCCCTGGGAGAAATTCTTTGCCTACAGCCCTTTGGGCTGTCCTCCAGCAGTTGTGAGCCCTTAGACTCTCCCAAATCCTTGACCAGCTTATCCAGAGTTTCCCAAACAGCAACTTGCCCTTAAAGGGTAGCTTACTTAGCCAGGTTTTGGAGGACACATCTGCTGACCAGTTTCATAACCAAAGAAAGGGTTGAGCTTTAATAATGGATGAATCACAAAATGCATCTGCCAGATAAGCGGAAGCTGACTCAAGCTGAGATGCCTCTGGCGATGCATTGGTAGGCTCCCAGTTCTCTGTCACCAGCCCCTAGATCCAGCGAATGGAGTCCCTGGTGACATTGGCCTTGCAGATGGAGGCTTGGAGAGCAAGCCCACTGGTATCAAAGGCTTATTTCAAAAGCATCTCAAGCTTCCGGTCCTGCACATCTTTTAGCATTGTGCTTCCCTCTACGGAAATAGTAGTTTTCCTGGTAACTGCAGAGACCAGTGTCGACCTTAGGCATCTTGAGGAGCTCCTTCTCCTCGAGGAATGGGATAGAGCCAAGCTATGGCCCTGCACCCTTTCAACCCAGTCTCTGGTAACATAGTAACACAGGAAATGACAGCAGATAAAGACCAGTATGGTCCATCTAGTCTGCCCAGTACGATGGCAAGAGTAGGTACTTTCCATTCCACCTCTATCATTTGTTTGATTATGCAGTGAACAGGGAAGGCAGCTTGAAAAGACAAGATTTTCTAGCAATGGATTCTCCAATGGTTCTTCTGCCATCAGGGGCATTGGGACAATATTGAGCATTGCAAGTCAATGAGAAATGAAGGCCGGTAACTCTTCCTGATGAAAAATCCGTACTATATTCGGGTCCTCCCCCTGCGTGATTTCCCCCTCTTCCAGCTCAGGCCTAGCAAACCTCTCCCCAGAGGTCTGACATAGCATCACTGGAAGCTGGAGAGTGGATGACGCTGTTTGGTCCAAGAGGCCTTGTGAACAAGTCGACTTTTAGAAGGGGGCGCGCTCCAGAGACCTGAGGCCCTCCAGCAGGGCTGATTGGCTCCATTTCACACCACAAAATCCGATCAGAGGCACGCTGCCCAGCTTTTGGGAGAGATAATAAGCCTGGTGAAGCTTTAACCCTTTCACGTCCACAATGGTTTTGTAACTGAAATTTTTTTTTCTGTTTTTTTTTTATTAAGATTTGAGCTAAATGATGTAGAATATAAAGTTTTTTTGAAAAAATTGTATTTCTAACAATATTTACTGTTGCCATATAGCAACTACGGTCCTGAATGGCTGAAAATTAAAAACAGTCTTGGCATCAGTTTCATTTACTGCTGGGTGTGATAATTTAAATACTTTTTTTCAGATGTCAAGCACAGATACACATCACATTCCACACACAGTGTGCGGATTTTTTGGAAATAAAGAACCCGGTGAAAAATTTGGGGGAAAATTTTAAGGTTGCCATATGGCAACAGCAGCCATGAAATAAATTCAGGAGAAAAAGAAAAACACAGAAGGATCGGAAACCCCCAAAGTTGTGATCTCTGATGCAGAGGATCCCAGTTAAGGCTTGGGACCATGCTTTTCCACCTCCTGAGGCAAAATGGAGGAGGTAGGGAAAATGGCCACATTTCCCATCAAAACCACAGGAGCTAAGACGTGAACCAAAGCTGCCTTGGAGACCTCAAAGTTCCCTCCATGTATATCGAATGAAGGTCAAGGATCATGGCTTTCCCCAAAGCTAAAAAGAAACAAAAACCCTCTCTGCTGGTTTAAAATGTGTTTGGAGCACAGCCACGCAAACGAGAAAAACCGCCAGGCAATGAGACCCCCTCTGCCACGGAGAAGTGCCACGATCTGACAGCCCAAAAAGAGAAGGCAGAAACTGTGAGGGGGGCTGCAGAAACTGAACAAAAGATTTCTTACCGCAGGAAATTGAGACAGTGAAGGAGGAAGTCCTGAGCCGCTGCTAGGCAGAGCCACAATGTGTAAGATCTCCCCATTAATTTCTTCTTTTTTTTTTTTTTTTTAAACACAAACGACAAAGGCAAGGTGCACACAAAAGGACTCACTCAAAGAAAGTCAATGAAAAGACAGCCAGATCCTTAGAATAAGGGACTGGGGAAGAAAGGGAGCCAGACCACTGGGTGTTTGACCCCTGCCCTTTACCCTACCCACTGAAGGACCTGGTGTACAGGAGAACAGGACCTGCCTCCTGCTCTTCTCAAACTGTTAGTCTTGGTACGTGACCAGGCCAAACCCTAGATATGCTCTGGGCCCTTGTCCTGTATTTTTTCTTTTTTTTCATTTTGCTATCCGAAGAAGCGATCCAATGTCCATCCAGTGGAGTTCAGCCATGTGGGGGCTCTAACCTAGCTGCTAGGAACAGAGATGCTGGTTTCTGGTGTCTGAGGAGGGAGCTCTTCTGCTGTGACATCACAAATATGACATGCTCATTTCCTAGCTGCTGGTGGATGGTGATAGCCGACAAGTACTGGACTGGACTGGATGGACGATTAGGAAGCCACCACTGTCCGATTAGCAATCGGCAAATGCAGCCAACCCAGATATTCAATGCCAGGGCCAAATATGACCCGGCATTGAATATCCGAATTTAATGTTCAGCACCGGCAGCTTGCTGCTTTAGCAGTGCTAGCTGGTAGCATTGAAAATATGGCCCTGCATAAATAAATTGCAATATTAGAGAAATACAGACAGCTTAAGTTCTGACAGTTGACTTCAGTGAGAAAGGCAGGAGCAGCAGGTATGGGAAAAAAAAGAACATCACAGTACGCCTACAGTCATCCTCCCTATATAAAACAATAGATCTGCAAACAGTGGAGCATAAGGAATAATCACGAGCAGAGCAGAAACACCTCTGGATTTAAAAAGCTGTAAAACACATTGCTGTCACATACAATAAATAGTCAATCTGAAAATAGTATATGATGAGAACACACATCGGTAGAAAGAGTAATTCTCTAAATCAGTCTCATTTTCACCTTGATCTTTTTTCTGATTTCTCTTCTTCCTTTCATCTCTCTTCCCCTTCACTCTGTCACTTCTTGCCATTTTTCCTCTTTCCTGCTTCTAATCACCACCTCTCCACTTTTCCCCTTCGTTTTTTCACTAAATACCCTCTTTCTTTCATTTCTCTATTTTCTTTCTAATGAACTCCTTACTCCATTTCCCAATTCAGCAGCTCCTCTTCATCTCTTCCCAGTGATTTCATCTCTACATTGACTCTGCTCTGGCCTCCAGTAATAAGTCTGCTTCCCAGTGCTCCATCTCTCCCCTCAGCATCCCCCTTATCCCACAGTTTTGCACTTCCTGTCTCTCCCCACCCCTGCCAGGCCCCCCATTTCTCCTATCTATGAATCTTTCACCTCTCAGCCAGCCCCGTTTCTCCTCCCCATTCTCTCCCAGCCCCTTTCTTTTCAGCCAGTTCCCAAGTCTCTTCCTCTCCCCTCTCAGTCAGTCGCTCTTTCCCTCCTCTGTCAGCTGCAGTCTCTCCCCCTCTTAGCCAGCTCCATCATTCCATCTCTCTGCTACTGCTCCCTCCACCACATCATGCCTCTCTCAACTCGCAGGGTGGCTGCTGACCCCACAAACACAGGTGCGCAATTTTCAGCTAGTGCGGCCTCTGCCTCCTGCATTAGATTGTGTCCAGTGCCCACTGTACACCACTGGGAGATGACATGGCAGTACTGCTAAGGTAACAGTATAGAAAAGTCCTGCCAAATCAGATCAAGGTCCATCAAGCCCAACATCCTCTCAGACAGTAGCCAATCCAGGTCACAAGTACCCAACAGATCCCACAAAATAGATCCATTCTTCTAATTGCTCCTTCTCAAGGATAAGTAATAGTTCTCCAAGTTTTACCAGGCAAATTTTCTTATGGAGTTTTCCTCAAGGAACTTGTCCAAACTTATTTTGAACCCTGCTAGGTTTGTCACTTTGACCACAGTTTCCAGCAACAGATTTCATAGTTTAAAATTACACACTGCTTGGGGGAAAAAAAACCACACACACTTTCTATAATTTGCTTTCAATCTGCTGGTCAGTTTCATGGAATGTCCACTTGTTTTTGTGCATTTTAAAAGGTTAAACAACCATTCTCTATTTGACAAGTCCAGCCAATTCATGATTTTATGAGCTGTCTTAGCTGCTCAGTTACCATTTTCTCCAGCTTACCTACCGTCTGTATACCCACCATTGTCTACAAATATTTGACACCTGACATGACAGCCTTAGCTAACCTAATCACAAAATCACCCCTGGACAATACAGAGAGAGAGAGCGAGAGCGAGCGCGAGAAATGTTTATTTGAAAAGACTGCTGTTCAAGGAAGTGCCACAACTAATTGAAAGCATAGTTACTCACCTGTAACAGGTGATCTCCAGGAACAGCAGGAATCAGTCTTCACATATGGGTGCCATCTGTACCTACAAGGTCCAGTGCGGGAACACTCCCCAGCATACAATAGGCAAGACTTTTGGAGCATTCCGACACATGCATGGCTGCCTTCCCGCCTTTGCTCCTGGTCTCCTCAGTCAGGCGTATAGCAGAGACAAATTGAAATTAAAAGGGAAAAAATGGGACAACTTGAAGGGAGATGGGTGAGTTATGAAGAGTAATTCCTGCTGTTCCCGGAGATCACCTGTTAGAGGCGAGTAACTACACTATCTCCAGGAACAAGCAGGAAGTCAGTCTTCTGGATTCCATAGCCAGACTACCGAGCGAGAGAAGAGTCCTGGCACAACCAGAGGTTGCGGCAAGTATCAAACAGATTCAGGTCATTCAGAGCTCTCCTTGCGAAATAGTCCTGAGAAGGTTGTGCGGTTTGCACCACCACTGAAGGGATGACCTCATCTGAGGAGTGATGATTGAGTCTATAGTCTGTGAACTGCTTCCATTGCTGTGAGAGTCCATTGTCCTAGTCTCATGTTCAGATGGGCATATGGGACAACACAGACTGTGGAGGCTGTGGCCTAGAAGGCATAGGAATGTTCAGGCCCTTATTGACGCTTGTTGGACTTGTGAGGCCAAGGTTATTAGTCGGGAACATCTGTCATCTGGCAGAAAAGCTCGGGCTTGGAGTGTGTCTAGACAAGCTTCTATGAACTCTAGATTTTAGATAGTTTATGACAAACCCCAACTCCTGTAGGAGGTAGATGTTTTTAAGGGCAGCAATGACTGCCAGAGCAGTATCTGCACTTAGCAACCAATCATCTAGGTAGGGGAACAGAAATATCCCCAAAGTTCGAAGGTAGGCTGTGACCACAGCAGACACTTTGTGAATACTCTAGTGCCGAGGATAAACCAAAGGGAAGGACCCGATATTGGTAATGATTGTTCTGGAAAAGAAATCTGAGGAACTTTCTGTAATTTGGGTGGATGAGGATGTATGTATAAGCATCCTTTAGGTCTAAGGAGCAAAGCCAATCGTTTTGTTGAAGGTAAGGAAGAACGGTACCCAGAGAAATCATTTTGAATTTTTCCTTGACCAGGAATTTGTTGATATTTTGGAGATCTCGTATAGGCCTATGGTATCCTGTCTTCTTTGGGATAAGAAACTAATCGGGAGTAGAACCATAGGCCTTATTGAGAGAGAGGAACTTCCTCTATTGCTCCCTAAAGTAGTAGAGAGTGGATCTCCTGTTGAAACAAAGTGGTTTGATGGAGATCTAAGGAGGGTTGGCCTACAAAATGAGTGGGTAGAGGTTCTCTGAATTTCAACAACAGACCCTGGCTTACTAGATGTAAGGTCCAGGGTTCTGAGGTAATGTTGCTCCAACAGTGTGTGAAATGCGCTAGTCTCCCTGGGATTGTGGGAGGATTGGCCATACTCCCAAGAAAGGAGTCAAAAAATCTGAGATGGTTGAGCAGGAGGAGCAGGATGTGGTTTGGTAACCTTGGGTTTCCTGGGTTGCTTCCTCTATTGTTGTGGAGCAGAATAGGAGGAATAGTAATGATAGGGTGGATAGTAACATTGCTTCTTTGGGAAGAAGGGTTTTTTTGTGACAGTCCTCTTTTTAGAAAGATCGGCAGTCTTTCTAGAAAGCCTCTTCATGATGAGGTCATCCGTCTCTATCTCACCTTCCCTTTTCCCTCCACTTCTGGCCAAAAAGGTTCTCACCATTGCATAGAATGTTAATTATCTTGGACCCATTGTTCCAGGTCAGATGCCTGAAGCAAGGCTGTTCGTCTAGCTCCAGTGCAGGCTGCAGCTGCCTGCTGTTGGCAGCAAAGGCTACCCTTGTTAGAAATTTTGAAGTGTTCTGGGCATGAGTGACTAAAACCTGATGAGCTGACAGTTTATCAGGAGGCAGCAAGGTGGTAAATTCTGCTAGATCCCTCGAGACACCCTTAGGGAAAATGCCATATACAGCATGTAGGAATCTATTCTGGAAGCTAGCATTGTTGCCTGGAAGGCCTTTCTCCCAAAGGCACCAAGGGTTCTGGCCTCCCTTCTAGGAGGAACAGAGGAGTGGGTTTTTTGGCTTTTAATCCTTCTCAAGGCAGACTCAACTACCATAGAGTTGTGAGGGAGTTAAGGTTTTTGAAACCCTGGAGAAGGAGGGACTCTGTAAAGAGTATCCAGCCCTTAGTGACTGCAGGAGTTGACATGGGAGATTCTCACATCCAAGTCATCAAGTTTCTCAAGATGTTATCCACTGGGAGGGTTGCCACCTCCTTCGGTGCCAATGGATACTGGAGAATGTGAAGCGCCTCTGCTCTGGGTTCTGTCTCCATAATCACTAATACCTCCAGGGTAGCTGCCATGTTCTTAATAAAATCTTGAAAGGATATTTCCTCAGGCAGAGAACTTCGACGCTCATAGGGGGGGGGCAATGGATCTGATGGCACATCCCTATTGGTGTCAGAATCGATTGATTTGGAGTCAGAGGCCTCTGGTGCAGAATAAGAGTCCGGAAGAAAATCAAAATAATCCTTATGAGGCCCCCTATAACTCTGGTGCTCAGCGGGAGGATGTTTAGATGTTGAGGGTATCGAGAGTGGCGGTACCGAAGACCTCAGTACTGGTTGTTCGACGGACTGATGTGACGCATGTAATGCCTGTGAAAGGGTATCGAGAGGACTCTCTGTGGCCACCGGTGGCGGCGGAGCCAGTACCGAGTGCGAAACCCCCAATGCCAATGGTGTCACTACTGCCAGGAGCGCAGCAATGCTCTTTTCAATGGCGATGAGCTGGTCATCAAGCGTCGGTACTGGGGGATGAGTGGCTTCGGATATGATTGTGTGGGCCACAACTCCTGACGCCAGTATCGGGAGCTCTGCCAAGGATTGTACCTTGGGGAGCATTCCTGAGCCTCTTTATGGCTTTGGAAGAAGAGGCCTCCCGCCAGGGCTGCTTTGCTGGCTGGTCTGCATCGGAGTGAGAGGAGTGTCGGTGATGATGCCAATGCTAGGTGTCTGATGCAGACCTCAAGGTCGATGATCTTGATACTATTGATGTCTTTGTCTTCTTTTGCACTGGAGACTCTGATTGATGCTTGTCCTTTTGTCTAAATGGAGATCTAGAGGTATGGGAGGACAAATGGATTTGATGCCCCCTAGGAGTGCACCAAAGGAGCCGAGTCTGTTGGCAACAGCTGAACCTTCTATTTATCCCGGTTCTTCCTACCTCTGGCAGTCATGTGGCAACAAGAGAGGCAGGAACCTACATCGTGGTCTGGGCCTAAACACTTAAGGCACCAGCTATGCTCATCTGTGATGTAAATGGCACTGGCACACTTTGAGCATGTTGTAAAAAAAACACTGTGGGGCTCTCTCATTTCTAGGAAAAGGACAGAGGCAAAATCAAATTGCGCGATGATGTACGATACAACCACAGGCCTTAAGCCCGATAAGATACAGGAAAGAATGAAAAAAGTTACATAAAAAAAAAGAAAAGAAAAATAGGAATGGGAGTGGAATCGATGGAAAGTCAAGTCAGCGATGGGAAGGAAAAAAGAAAAAAAAAAAAGTGGTACCACCAAAAAACTACATTAGTCTCTTGATGCAGCTGACAGGGGAGAAGGTCCCAATGGCTCCGTGGAAAAAAAGATAACTGAGGAGAACAGGAGGGAAGGCAGCCATGCAGGTGTGGATGAATGCTCCCAAAGGCAGGGCCGGTGCTACCTGGTAAGACGTGTAAGCATGGCAGGAGGGCGCCAGCATCAGGGAGGGTACTTTCACTAGCCACCCACTTCAAAAAAAGCCAACATTAATAATGAGGAAGGAGTGTTGATTTATAGGTTGCAGGGGGGCACTAGAAACCCTAGCACTGGCCCTGCCCAAAGGCTTTCCTATTGGATGCTGGGGAATGGTCTTGCACCGTGCTCTGTTGTTACCGATGTCACCCGTATGTGAAGACAGACTTCCTACTTGTTCCTGGAGATCAAAGGGTTATTTATTAGTATTTAGCTCACGCCTATCCAGTAGCCGTTCAAAGCACGTTACCATTCAGGTACAGTAAGTTATTTCTTCGTACCCAGAGGGCTTACAATCCAAATTGGTACCTGAAGCAATGGAGGGTTAAGCAACTTGCCCAAGGCCACAAGCTGCCATCAGTGGGATTCAAACCCTGGTCTCTCTCCCAGGCTGCTGCTCTAACCACTAGGCTATTTATCCAGTAGGGTTCTCACTCTATCAGTCAATGGTATTCCCAGGCAGCCCCCCCCCCTCCCTGTGCTGCTGGCACTGCAATGCATCCCCCCTCCCCGACTGGCCCCACATAGGCATCTCATCAAAATTACAATTAAACTGACATGCCACGGTGCCTTGAGCTCCAGGGACCAGCAGCTCTTTTCTCTCCTGGCTGAAGTCTCGCGAGGCACCACAGCAGGCCAGCTTTATCGTAAGTTTCCCACACTGCCTCTGTGAGCCCGGCAAGAGTGCACCCCTCCCCTCCTCCATTCCCAGCCACACACATCGCTCCACCCTTGGTGCTCCACTGATAAGGGTTTAGGATTAGGAATTAATCATGTTTTGAGCATTCAGTTGTATACAAAAGTTTAGTCATGACTGGTCAAACTACACGTGTTTCAATGAATCGCTAGGTAACTAAAAGCTGACAACTTCTACATAGTATAAAGTCAAATATGACATCTTTCTGGAAAGTTTAATGTATAATTGCTATGTATTTGCAGGATTTGATAGATAAAAAATAAAAACATGAATATGGCAGGTGTGAGGTTTGAACACCCTTTCAGTTCATATTTTATAACATCTTTTGGCAGAAATAGCAGCTTCCAAATGTTTCCTGTAGTCAACTAAACCTTTCAATGCTTTGCTTTTGGCATTTTCCCCCCCATTCTTCCTTGCAGAACTCTTCTAGCTCAGAAATATTCTTAAGGTCTCCTTGCACGCACTGCATGTTTCATATCTCCCCCACAGATTTTCAATCATCAAGTCTGGAGACTATGAGGGCCATCCCAAAACCTCCAGTTTTCTTTCCTGTACGCACCTTATTTTGGAAGGCATTTTAGAAGCTTTGCGTAGCATTTACACAGAGATTATGTACACATGTAAATAGCACTCTCAAAATGGCACTTTTTTAGATGGGCAGATGGTCTGGAGTGGTCAGATTCAAAGGAGGCTTGTCTGGGCATGGTTTGGTATTTCTACGTGTATATTTAGCGTTTCCCCATCAGCTACTGCACCTCCTCTAAGGCATGAAAAGGAAAACTCACTCCATCACAACCACATGTGCTTCTTATAAATATGTGCTTAATGTTTGATTATCAAAAATACACCAGGGTCTCAGCAAACAGGGGCATACGGTGAAAACGTGACCAGAAAACAATCTGTGCCACATACACCAACAGAAAGCCCATTGACATCAGTGACCCGGTAAGTGGCAACCAGCAATACCCATACTATGCGCTTGAATGAAAAAATAGAAAACACTTAGCTTTAAAAAAGGAGCATGGGAATGCAACAGACGCCAGCCACCGTCCCCGACGTTACCACAAAAGAGCCCTCAAACGTTCAGCAGGATCAACCCGCTGCCTCAGGGGAATCTAAAAAGACAAACAAACACAAACATCCCAATTTTACATCAGTTTATTTTACTACAAAAAACACACCTAAAAACAGCTTCAAAAAATTAAAAACCACAACTCAACCAACAACCTCTTACCTGCCAGCTACCCTTAAACAACGCTGTGCAGAAAAACGCCGCCCATGCGCACTCAAACCCACTGTCTCATTTTAAAGGCAAGGGAAACCCCCCTACGTAATACCAAAGCTCCACCTCCAGATCACAGACACACCGCCCAATCAATACGAAGATTTAAACCCTCCGGGGCCACTGTGTTAAGCCGATAAATCCAATTTTGCTCACACAGCAAAAGGGTTTGTTCCCTACTCTTACCATCACATCCAGATAAAACCTGCTCCAAACAAAAACATCCCATATCATGAAAAGAATGTTGAAACTCCAAAAAATGTGGCACCAAAGGTGCCTCCCAGACCCCACAACGGAGCCTACTCTTATGCTCTAGAATCCTTTTTTCGAAAGGGCCAGCAGGTACTCCCTACATACATCAACTGGCATGGACAGTGGATTCCATACACAACAAAAGAGGAATCGCAAGATGTGCAATCTTTTAGCTTATACCGAGTACCATGATACTCAAAAGAGGAAGTTACCCATGACAACTCACAAGCTAAACAATGCCCACAAATAGTATGACCTCCAACACTCTCAGCCCGCTCTCCTGAGGAATTCAGCAGCTCACGCAAATTACGCTGGCACTGCCACACGCACCTAACAACCTGATTTTCCAACCCAGGGACCGTGTGCACCACAGCCAGATGCTTACGAACAATGTGTTGAATACTAAAGCTCAAAGGTGAGTACTTGGAAACAAAATTAACAGATTCCGTATCCAATCCAGCCCGTTTGTCCTTAGGAGTTAACAACAAGGACCGGTTATTAAACAAGGCCCTCTTATATGCGTTCCCAACCACCCGTTTCGGATAACCCCGAGCCAAAAAACCTTGCGCCAAAAGCTTAGACTTACATTTAAAATCCCCCACGTCCGAACAGTTCCGCCTATACCAGATGAACTGGGAAAAAGGCAGACTATTTCTAAGGGCCACCGGATGCGCGCTAGAATAATGCAGTAAGGTATTCCTATCCGTAGGCTTTCTATGAACTGAGGTAATCCAACCCTGACTACTTTTACATACCTCAACATCCAAAAACACAATTTTCTGAAAACCGCAAACACTCGTAAAACGGATATTCCCGTCACAACCATTTAGCCACTGCACAAACACCTGGAACTCCTCCATCGTACCCCCCCCATAACAAAAAAATATCGTCAATAAACCTATGCCATAACCGAACATGAGCAGAAAAAGGAGACTGACCCAACCACACAGCCTCAAACCGGGCCATGTACAGTCGCGACCCCATCTAATGATAAAGAGTAGTTACTCACCTGTAACAGGTGTAACAGGTGTTCTCCAGGAGCAGCAGGAATCAGTCCTCACTTATGGGTGACGTCGCCGACGGAGCCCTCGCGGAGCAATTTCCCCAGCTTTCGCAGAAAGCCATTGGGAATTGCAGCGCGCATGCGCGGTCCCCTTCCCGCCCAGGGATGCCATCTTGCTCAGTCTGATGACATAGCGGAAAGACAGCAAAAGTTAGCAAAAATATGCAATAAGGATGACTGCAACTCCAAGGGGAGGAGGGAGGGTAGTGAGGACTGATTCCTGCTGCTCCTGGAGAACACCTGTTACAGGTGAGTAACTACTCTTTCTCCAGGACCAAGCAGGAAGTCAGTCCTCACTTATGGGACTCCCAAGCTTAAGGCTACCGGAGACCTCAAGCCTAAAGAGCTCCCTCAAGCTCAACAGTACAGAGGGAAGGAATCTTCTCTGAATACGAATCCGGCCGGTAGCCCAACACTAGGGCCGGAGGGAGGAGTTGCCTAAACCTCAAAGAGGTTGTGGAGAACTGCCTGACCGAAAGCGCTGTCCCTGCGGGACTCCCTTTCAAGGAAGTAATGAGCCGCAAAGGTCTGGCCTGAAGACCAAGTAGCGGCCCGGCAAATGTCTACCAATGGAACAGAGCGGAGATGAGCCACAGACGCGGCCTTCGCCCTGACCCAATGAGCCGTGACACGACTTTCCAAGGAGAGGCCAGCTGCCCCGTAAGTCCAGGCGATACAGTCGGCTACCCAGGAGGACAGAGTACGCTTAGAGACAGGTACCCCCAACCGATTGGGGTCAAAAGATACGAAAAGCTGGACAGCCTTTCTATGCCCTCGCGTACGGTCAAGGTAGAAGGATAAGGCTCTTCTACAGTCCAGGGTGTGCAGCACAGTTTCTGCTCGGCTGGCGTGCGGCCTGGGAAAGAAGGTCGGAAGAACCACCTCCTGGTTGATGTGAAAGGGGGAGACCACCTTTGGAAGAAACTTGGGGTGGGTCCGCAGTACCACCCTATTCTTGTAGAACCTAGTGTACGGAGGCTCCGACACTAGGGCTTGTAGCTCACTCACGCGCCTCACAGAAGTGAGGGCCACCAAGAAGAGAGTTTTCCAGGAGAGAAAACGGAGAGGGCAGGTAGCCATGGGCTCAAAAGGCGGACAGGTAAGCCTTTGCAGAACCACGTTGAGGTCCCAGTCAGGGGCTGGGGGGCGCAACAGAGGTTTAAGCAGAAGGAGGCCTCTGAGGAAACGCGCCACCAAGGGATGCGAGGAGAGAGGCCGGCCTTCGACCGGAGAATGATGTGCAGAGAGAGCACTGAGGTGGACTCTGACAGAGTTGGATTTGAGACCGAGATCGGAGAGGTGAAGCAAATATTGCAGCACCACCGATACTAAACAGGCGAAGGGGTCCTCAGATCGCTGAGAACACCAGACCGAGAAGCGACGCCATTTGAGGGCGTACAACTTCCGGGTGGAGGGACGCCGAGAAGCTAGGATTACGGCTTCCACCTCCAGGGCTAGCCGTAGCGGAGCTAGGACTACCCTTTCAGCAGCCAGGCCGTCAGGTGTAGTGCCCGGAGGTTGGGGTACAGCTGGGTCAGGAGGTCGGGCTGGAACCCCAGAGGAAGAGGGGTGTCCACCGCTAGCTGTAGTAGTAGAGGGAACCACGGCTGTCTCGGCCACCGAGGCGCCACCAGGATCACGGAGGCCCTGTCCTGGACAACTTTGAACAATGTCCGGGCCACCAGTGGCGTAGGAGGGAATGCATACAACAGACCCGTGCACCACGGGATGAGGAACGCATCCGGCGCCTCCCGAGAAGGATGGGGGTGCCGGGAGCAGAATCTGGGGAGCTGCCTGTTCAGGGGACTGGCAAAAAGATCCACAGTGGGAGAGCCCCACCGGCGGAAGATCTGCTGGACCACCTCGGGGTTCAATTTCCACTCGTGCAGTAGCAGCATCCGACTCAGCTTGTCCGCCAGGCAGTTGTCCTGCCCGGGCAGGTAAACCGCTTTGAGGAGGATGTCGTGATAGACAGCCCAAGAGCACAGCCTCCGGGCTTCCCGACACAGAAGGAGGGAGCCCGTGCCCCCCTGTTTGTTCACGTAGAACACTGCAACCTGATTGTCCGTCTGTACCAGTATGGACTGGCCGAACGTCAGGTGAGAGAAGGCCCGCAGAGCTAGGCGGATCGCCCGGAGCTCCAGGAAGTTTATCTGCTGGGCGACCTCCCAAGGCGTCCAAAGGCCCTGCGTGCATGTCCCTCGACAGTGCGCCCCCCATCCCAGGAGGGAGGCATCTGTCGTGAGCACCCGGGACGGTGGGGGAGACTGAAAAGGCATGCCGAGCACTAGGTTGGGCAAGTGAAGACACCAGTGCAGGGAGGGGACCAGACGGTCGGAAATCTGTATCAGGTCCGACAGCCTCCCTGTGGCCTGATGCCACTGAGTGCGAAGGCTCCACTGAGCAGGCCGCATATGTAGACGGGCGTTCGGAGTGACATGGACCGTGGAGGCCATGTGTCCGAGTAGCTGCAGGAACTGTCTGGCCGAGGCCGGCGACCTGCCGCTGAACCTGCCGGCTAGAGCTGTGAGCCTGTTGGCTCTTTCCAGAGGCAAGAAGGCACGAGCCTGCCGAGTGTCCAGCCGTGCCCCTATGAACTCGAGGTCCTGGGAGGGGAGCAAAGCAGACTTCTCGAAGTTTATGACAAAGCCCAAGGGCTGAAGCAGGGCCACCGTACGCTGGGTGGCTTGGGCGACCCCTGGAGCAGACGATGCCCGGATGAGCCAATCGTCCAGGTATGGGAAGACGAAGAGGCCCTGAAGCCTTAGGAAGGTGGCTACCACCGCCAGGCACTTCGTGAACACCCTGGGCGCGGAGGACAGGCCAAAGGGCAGTACCCAGTACTGATAATGATTCCCCGCCACCACAAACCTTAGGTATTGTCGGTGGTCCGGATGAATAAGGATGTGGGTATAAGCGTCCTTTAGATCCAAGGAGCATAGCCAATCTCCCCGCTGAAGGTAGGGCAGCAGTGTTCCAAGGGTAAGCATCTTGAACTTTTCCCGCTGCAGGAACTTGTTGAGGTTGCGCAGGTCTAGAATGGGCCTGAGGCCTCCTGTTCTCTTTGGAACCAGGAAGTACCTCGAGTAAAACCCGTGGCCCTACAAGTGTTTGGGCACGGGCTCCACCGCCCGTTCCTGAAGCAGACTTTGCAGCTCCTGAAGGAGTAAGTCCCTGTGCAGAGGAGGTCTTGGAGGCTCCCCTGGGAAGTAGGGGGGAGGCACCTGGTGAAAATGCAGGAGGTAGCCCTCTCAAACTACCTGCAATACCCAGGCCTCGGATGTTATGGCTGACCACCTGTGAGCAAAGTGGGTCAGCCGACCCCCCGTACCGGACGAAGGCCCCTGAGGGGGAGGGGCTATGTTGGCATAGTCAAAAACCCCCGCCCTGCTGGGCCGGGGCCTGCGAGGCGGATTTGGGGGCTTTCTGCTTCCGGGATCCGTTACCCTGTCCCCTAGGCCGCTGCCCCTGAAGGGGGGTTGTGGCCGGGTATTGTGGTTGGTGATGCGTATAAGCAAACACCTTCCTCGGGTAAAAAGGCTTTTTCCCCGAGCCCTTCTTCTGTGAAGGGGTAGAGGACTTTCTAGAAAGGCGAGTCCTGGTGAGAGTCTCCGACTCAAGCTCCGCCACCTTTTCGGCCATGGGTTTGCCGAAGAGGTTTTCACCTCTGCAGGGGACATCGACCAACTTGTCCTGCATCCAGGGCTCGAGGTCGGAGGACTGAAGCCAAGCCTGGCGGCGAGCCCCGATGTCGACTCCGGCTACTCGAGCCGAGGCCTCGAAGCCATCATAGGCCGCTCGAGAAATGAACTTCGAACACTCTCGAATCCCGGAGGACAAGGCTTGGAACCGCTGCAGGGGTTCCTCGAAGAGACCGGCAGAGAAAACCTGAAGTTCTTTCGCCAGGTCTCGGAGGTACATACCCATGTACAGCTGATATGTCTGGACCCGACAAGCAAGCATAGAGCCCTGGAAGCACTTCCTACCGAGGGCATCCAGGCTCCGGGCCTCCTTCCCCGGGGGCATCGAGGAGTGCATCTTTTGACTCTTAAGTCGATGCATGGCCGACTCCACCACCATGGAGTGGTGTGGAAGTTGCGCCTTCTGGAACCCGGGGCTCTTGCGGACTCGATACATGGAATCGATCCGCTTGCTCAACATTGGCGTCGAGGCTGGGCTCTCCCACATGCGGAAGAGAAGCCGCTCCAGCATCGGGGGAACCGGTACAGTGAAGGCCTCCCTCGGGGGGAAGTCGTATTGGAGGGCCTCGAGCTCTTCGGCTCGGGGCTCCTCCTCCGGATCCGCAGGGAAGGCCAAAGCCCTGGCCATATCCCTCACGAAATCGGAGAACCGGGTATCCTCCGGGTGGGACCGCCTCCGAGGCTCCGACTCGGGCGAGTCGGAGGGGACGCACCGAGTCTGAAAAGAACCGGGTGACTCGTCCTACTCCGTGTCCCAGCCCGACTCCTCCGAGGAGGAATCGCGCGGATCCGCACGGGCAGGGCCCGGGGACCTCCGCCCCGACGCCGAGGCCGGCGTCGAGGACCTTGGTTCCGAACGGGAAGCCGAGGGAGACCTAGGTCGAGGATCGACTCGAGCTCGTATGGACTCAAGGATCGGCTCGGCCTCAGGGGTCGACTCGAGCGTCAACGTCCCGGTGGTCTGGGCAGATGCACTGGCGAGGCCGGTGATCCATGCCCGCTGCTGATCCATGAAGGCAGATATACTGCGCTCCAAGGTCGTCAGTCTGAGATCAAGCTCAGAGGACCCAGCAGCTGTCGACTCGGGCCCCGACGGCGTCGGGCCCGACGTTGGCTCATCCGTGGGGGAGTCCAGGAGGACTATATCACTCACGTGTCCAGGCGACTCCACTCCGAGACGAGGAATCTTCGAAGGCCTCTCCTCCTCCGAGGGCCCGGGTTGTCGGACCGGGCTAAGCGACCTGGCCCTAGAAGGACCAGGCTCGCTGCCCGGTTCCGCCCTCACGAGCCGCTTCTCCCGCCGGTGCTTCCGGCTGGGGGAGCCCCGTTCAGAAGAACTCCTACGATGCTCCGAACCGGAGCCAAGAGGTGTAGAGGCCTCTGACGAGGTCCGCGCAGAGTCAGAGAAGATCCGTTCCCTCTGCGACTGCTGACTCCGCAGCGCCTTCGAGGACATCTTGCTGCACGGGCCGCAGCTCATAGGGTCATGCTCGGCCCCAAGGCAGCGGAGGCAGCAGTCATGCGTGTCAGTAAGAGACATGAGCCTGACACAGCGATCACACTTTTTAAAACCGCTGGCAGCCATCGGGGGGAATGGGCCCCCGCAAGGTCGAAAGACTGCGCTGCCAGGGATGAAGGGAAAAGTGGCGGGAACGCCAGTTGGGAAAAAACAAAACGTAAAACGGGCCCAATAGGGATATCGAGGCCCGGCGGGAAGAGGAACACACGAACCAAGAAAATTTTTTTTTTTAACGAAACAAAGCAAAGAAATCAACTTTTCAGCGGCGTGAACAGACACGTCTGTAGGGCTCCGCGGAAAAAAGAAGACTGAGCAAGATGGCATCCCTAGGCAGGAAGGGGACCGCGCATGCGCACTGCAATTCCCAAAGGCTTTCTGCGAAAGCTGGGGAAATTGCTCCGCGAGGGCTCCGTCGGCGACGTCACCCATAAGTGAGGACTGACTTCCTGCTTGGTCCTGGAGAAAGAGACCCTTCAAATTGAAAATAAATTTTCAAAAATAGCCAACTGAGCTAGCTGCTTGACAAACTTGACCATGTCAGAACCAACATCCCCCCGTCGCAAAAGACATTCCTCAACAACATCCACCGCCGCAGCCTGGGGGATTGAGGTATATAACGAGACCACGTCCAATGTTGCAAGCAGAATATCAGCAGAACCAGCCAACCCTTTTGCTGCGTGAGCAAAATTGGATTTATCAGCTTAACACAGTGGCCCCGGAGGGTTTAAATCTTCGTATTGATTGGGCGGTGTGTCTGTGATCTGGAGGTGGAGCTTTGGTATTACGTAGGGGGGTTTCCCTTCCCTTTAAAATGAGACAGTGGGTTTGAGTGCGCATGGGCGGCGTTTTTCTGCACTGCGTTGTTTAAGGGTAGCTGGCAGGTAAGAGGTTGTTGGTTGAGTTGTGGTATTTAATTTTTTGAAGCTGGTTTTAGGTGTGTTTTTTGTAGTAAAATAAACTTATGTAAAATTGGGATGTTTGTGTTTGTCTTTTTAGATTCCCCTGAGGCAGCGGGTTGATCCTGCGAAACGTTTGAGGGCTCTTTTGTGGTAAAGTCGGGGACGGTGGCTGGCGTCTGTTGCATTCCCATGCTCCTTTTTTAAAGCTAAGTGTTTTCTATTTTTTCATTCAAGCGCATGGTATGGGTATTGCTGGTTGCCACTTAACCGGGTCACTGATGTCAATGGGCTTTCTGTTGGTGTATGTGGCACAGATTGTTTTCTGGTCACGTTTTCACCATATGCCCCTGTTTGCTGAGACCCTGGTGTATTTTTGATAATCAAACATTAAGCACATATTTATAAGAAGCACGTGGTTGTGATGGAGTGAGTTTTCCTTTTCATGCTAATTTCCACTCTGAGAAGTTGACCAATTGTATTTGGGGCCTCCTCTAAGGCATGCATAAGTTTCTGCAAAGTGCTCGTTTCAGCCAAGGCTTGAATTGAGTGATTTTGGGAGCAATTATGCTCAGCCACCCTTAAATGCTAAAGTTTACCTTTCGAGACTAAAGTCTTATTGGCTGCTCTTACACATGACTGTCCGAATATGGCTCTTATGTGTATACTTGCCAGCACCTAACACATGGAAGTAGTGAAAATCAGCACTTACCCAGGGCAGCAACCGAATAGTGCTGCTCCTTTCGGGCATGTGCAGGTTTTCTAAAAAATCAAAGCTTCCACACTACGTAGGTGCCAGCAAGCATACATGGATACAGACAGCAGAAAATGCAGATTTTACAAAAAGAGTTCTACACTCAGCAGAGCCTTTTGTAAACTACTAGAGGAAATGAACATCTCAACTTCATGTCCTAATTCCTACCTTAACCTCCTAAGCAAAGTGGGGCTTATTTATTTAAAATACTTCTGTACTGCCTTCCTGAACTGAACCATGTTTCAGAGCGTTCTGTTACTGAAATATCCAGCCTAGTTTCAGCTTCAATTTCTCCAACTTTGGGACATGAGCTTTTAAGATATTTAGTTGAATCCATTCTTGTCTCCTGTGCCACAGGCTGCCACACAACCCCAAAGCACTGCAGATCCACACCCATGCTTAATGGCTGGCAAGGGGTTCCTCTCTTCAAATACCTTGCCCTTTTCTTGCCACATGTATTGTGTGGTTGTGGTTGTACAGTTCAATTTACATTTCATGGGTCCAAACTGCTTTGTTATAAAATGTTTGTTGTTAAAGTTTCCCTTGCATGCTTCAGATAATGATTATGTGGGGAGATCAAGAAAAGGTTTCTGACAACTATCCCATGCAGACCACTATAGTATAAGCAATGATGTACTGTGAAGAACTCCATCATTAGCTAGACTTCAGCAGGTTATTTGCAGTGACCAGTTTCTGGGCAATTCTATCAGATTTTAATCTAGATCTTGCCTTGTCTTCAATAGCTCCATGCTAGTTCCATCTCTTAGAGGCCGATGCAGAACGCTAGCGCAGGCTTTACCAGCCCATAACACCACGTTTAAGCACATTTTACAATCCTTTAAATGCAGGACATAGAAGTAAATGCCGACAGAAAAAATAGCACCTAATAAATTCCACCATCTTGTAAAATGGCACACCTGGCCCCACGCAATGCATGCTGGGATTCATCGGGCAGGGTTATACTGCCATTTCACAGGATGGTGGACCAGAGCAGGAGCGCATAGGCAGCACTCCTGCCTATTTGGATTTAGGAAGGACTTGGATTTAGGGGCCACTAGACCACCAGGTAATTTTTACTTTATTTTTGCTTGGGGGAAATTTTCTCTTACTTTGGGTTTTGGGGTGGGGGGGGTTCAAGGACCACTAGACCAATAGGTAATTACTTTGTCAGGGCACTTGCCCCCAGCACTGTTTTGATAGCATCAGGGGCTTTTCACAATGCTGTGATCATCCCCAATGCCTCAGAATATTGTCAGGTGGAGGGATCGGAGCCGCTGGGCCACCAGGGATTCTCTTTTGTTAGGCACTGGCTCTGACAGGATTTTGATGGCATTGGGTGCTTTTCCCAATGCCACAATCATCCCTGATGCCATCAAAATACTGTCAGGGATGATATGCAAATTAGCCACGCGGTGCCTAGAGACCAAGCCAAACTAGCACAGACTTCCTATGTGCATGTGCTTGGCTTGCTCTCCTAGTTTAACACTGCAGTGGCTCATTTGCATGAGCATGGCTACCGCGGCAGGCATTTGCATATCCTAACCTTCCTGCAGTGCGCGTTAAAATGTGTGCATTGTCAGGAATGTTAAAAATCGATCCAGCATGGATCTAGCACCAGCTTTCTGCATCAGCCCATTAATGTTTTTCATAGTTGAAATTGCTAGCTGCAAGAATAAAGAATTTTTATAGCCTTCTCCTGCTTTGTCCAAGGGAATTTTCTTCATTATCAAATGCTCAGACAGCTGCTTTGAGGAATCCATGGTTGTTGACAAAACAAATCACAAGCTGAGAAGTTCGAAGGGTCAGAGTATTTAGTCAGGTGAAGACCAAATTTCACAACTGTACAACTGAAGACTTAATTGGTCACAAAACTTTAAAAAGATGTTTTAACCATATGTTTACATACAGTTTGACCAGGTGTTCCTAAATTGTTCCATATAACTGTAACCTGTGCTAAAATACAGATCACCCTAGGAAATTCACAAGCTTTTCTCAATGCTACTACTACTACTATTTAGCACTTCTAGAGCACCACGCACGCAGCGCTGCACAGCTAACCTAACCTACAAGAGGTAGTCAGCATACATGAGACAGTCCCTGCCCGTCAGAGTCATGCTCATCAGAGCTTACAATCTAGTTAGAAAGAGTAGTTACTCACCTGTAACAGGTGTTCTCCAGGAGCAGCAGGAATCAGTCCTCACATATGGGTGACGTCGGTGTCAACGGAGCCCCCATGCGGAGCATTTCCCCAGCTTTCAAAGAAAGCCTTTGGGAATGCAGGCACGCATGCGCAGTCCCCTTCCCGCCCAAAGGTGCCGCCATCTTGCTCAGTCTAATGACACAGCTAAAAGACAGCACAAAAAGAAAATGAACTATATACAACTGCAACTCCAAGGGGAGGAGGGAGGGTCGTGAGGACTGATTCCTGCTGCTCCTGGAGAACACCTGTTACAGGTGAGTAACTACTCTTTCTCCAGGACCAAGCAGGAAGTCAGTCCTCAAATATGGGTGACTCCCTAGCTCTGGGCTACCAGGAACCCAGGCTGAAAAATAGAGCTCCCTCTAGAGCCTCAGCAACAGTGAGAGAATCTTCTCTGAGACCACACCTGAACAGTAGCCCAACACCAGGGCCGGAGAGTAGGAGTTGCCTAAATCTCAAAGAGATTACGGAGTACCGCTTGCCCGAAAGCACGGTCCCTACAGGGCTCCCTCTCGAGGCAGTAGTGGTCCGCAAAAGTCTGGCTTGAAGACCAAGTAGCGGCCCGGCAGATGTCTGCCAACGGAACAGAGCGGAAGTGAGCTACTGATGCGGCCTTCGCCATGACCCGGTGGGCCATGACTCGACCCTCCAGGGAGAGTCCGGCTGCCTTGTACGCCCAGGCGATACAGTCTGCCACCCAGATGGACAATGTATGCTTAGTGACAGGTAACCCCAATTTATTAGGGTCAAAGGAAATGAAGAGCTGAGAAGCCCTTCTATGCCCCTGCGTACGTTCAAGGTAAAAGGACAGCGCCCTTCTACAATCCAGGGTATGCAAGACAGTCTCTGCCCTACTGGCGTGCGGCCTGGGAAAGAACGTTGGAAGTACCACCTCCTGGTTGAGGTGGAAGGAGGACACTACCTTTGGAAGGAACTTAGGATGAGTCCGCAAGACTACCCTGTTCCTATAGAAACTGGTACATAAGAACATAAGATATGCCATACTGGGTCAGACCAAGGTCCATCAAGCCCAGTATTCTGTTTCAAACAGTGGCCAATCTAGGTCATATGTACCTAGCAGTTTCTCCAAGAGACACAAGTTCCACAATGCTTGTACTGGGTCAAGCATTGATATCTTCGGTCACTTCTTAATAATGGTTTATGGACCTTTCCTCCAGGAACTTGTCCAAACCTTTTTTAAACCCAGTTACACTAACAGCCTTTACTACATCCTCCGGTAACAAATTCCAGAGTTTGATTACACGTTGAGTGAAAAAATATTTTCTTTTATTAGTCTTAAATAGTTTACCCTGTAGCTTCATTGCATGTCCCCTAGTCTTTCTATATTCTGATAACGTAAACAATCGATCTACGTTTACCCGTTCCACTCCGTTCATTAATTTATAGACTACTGTCATATCTCCCCTCAGCCGTCTCTTTTCCAGGTTAAAGAGCCCTAACCTTCTTAGCCTTTCTTCATAGGAGTATCCTTCCATCCCCTTTACCATTTTGGTGGCTCTTCTCTGAAACTTTTCTAAAATCGCTATATCCTTTTTAAGATACGGCGACCAGAACTGCACACAATATTCAAGGTGCGGTCTCACCATGGAACGATATTTATTTTTTTATTTTTTTATTTATTTACTGCACATTTATATACCGCTACTTCCAGCGATCAGCAGCGGTTTGATTCATGTTCTGGGATTGTCAATCAAGACTGGGGGGGGTGGTATGTACAAATAACTGGGGTCACAGCACACATGGTTAGCGTCTTAGGGGGTGACTTATACATTCTTACATCTATATATACATATTTACATAATTATACATATAGCAGTTTTGAATATTCTCTCAGTTGATGGTCATAGCTGATTGTAATGACATCGAAATAGGTGAGTTTTTAGCTCCTTCCTGAATTTGGTGATGTCCTTGATTAAACGCAGCTCACACGGGAGGCATTATAATATCTTTCGTTTTATTTTCTATTCCTTTCCTTATCATACCTAGCATTCTATTTGCTCTCTTGGCCGCCGCTGCACACTGGGCCAAGGGTTTTAACATGGTATCCACAATGACGCCTAAATCTTTTTCCTGGGTGGTGGTTCCTAATGTGGAACCTTGCATCGTGTAACCATAGTTTGGGTTGTTCTTCCCTAGGTGCATAACCTTGCACTTGTCCACATTAAATTTCATCTGCCATTATGATGCCCAGTCTTCCAATTTATCAAGATCCTCTTGCAATTTTTCACAATCCTCTTGGGTTTTAACAACTTTAAATAGTTTTGTGTCATCTGCAAATTTGATAACCTCACTCGTTATTCCACTTTCCAAGTCATTTATGAATATGTCAAAAAGCAGCGGACCCAGCACAGATCCCTGGGGTACACCACTATTCACCTTTCTCCATTGGTACACGGCCTATCCGAGACTAGGGCCTGAAGCTCACTCACCCGCCTAGCCGAGGTGAGTTCCACAAGGAACACCACCTTCCAGGAGAGGAAACGTAAATGGCAGGTTGCCATTGGCTCAAAAGGTGGGCGAGTCAGTTACTGCAAGACCACATTGAGATCCCACTCAGTGGCCGGTGGACGAATAGGAGGCTTAAGCAGAAGCAGACCTCTGAGAAAGCGAGACACCAAAGGGTGGCCTGAGAGAGATTGTCCATCCACCGGCAAGTGGTGAGCTGAGAGGGCACTGAGGTGAACCCGGACAGAGTTGGACTGAAGTCCTAGGTTGGAAAGGTGGAGCAGGTATTGTAGCACCACCTGGACCAAGCAGGAGAAGGGGTCCTCTTGCTGTTGAGAATACCAAGTAGAGAACCTATGCCACTTCAGAGCACAGGCCTTCCTAATGGAATGCTTCCTGGAGGACACCGCCACCTCTTCAACCTCCCTTGATAGGAGCAAGGGAGCAAGAACTAGCCTTTCAGCAGCCAGGCCATCAAATTGAGGGATTTGAGGTTGGGATGCAAGAGGGACCCCTGATCCTGGGTCAGAAGGTCGAGTTGCAACCCCAGAGGAAGTGGAGTATCCACCGCCAACTGCAGAAGAAGAGGGAACCAAGGCTGCCTGGGCCACCTGGGGGCTATCAGGATCACCGTGGCTCGGTCCTGCTGGATTTTGAATAGAGTCAGGCCACCAGAGGTGTGGGAGGAAAGGCATAAAGCAGGCTCTCTGACCAGGGGTTCAGAAATGCATCTGGTGCTGTTCTCAAGGGATGCGGTTGCCTGGAACAGAACCTGGGTAGTTGCCTGTTCAGCGGACGGGCAAAAAGATCCATGATCGGAAGACCCCACTTCAGAAAGATCTGTTGAACTACCAGAGGATCCAACTGCCACTCGTGAGGCTGCAGGAGTCTGCTTAGCCTGTCCGCCAGGTAGTTTTCCTGGCCTGGGAGGTAGACCGCCCGGAGGGTCATGCCCTGATTGACAGCCCAGGAGCAGAGAGCTTGTGCTTCCAGGCACAGAAGTCTGGATCCCGTGCCTCCCTGCTTGTTGACGTAGAACATAGCCACCTGGTTGTCCGTCTGAACTAGGACAGACTGTTGAGACAGGATCTGAGAGAAAGTCCGTAAGGTTAGTCGAATGGCCCTCAATTCCAACAGGTTGATCTGCTGGGCGGCCTCAAACGGAGACCACAGGCCTTGAATGCAAGCCCCCTAGCAGTGTGCCCCCCAGCCCTGCAGGGAAGCATCAGTTGTCAGCAGCTGAGTGTGTGGTGAGGCCTGAAAAGGAACACTCCTGACCAGATTTGGGAGATGCCTCCACCAGCGTAAGGAGTCCACCATGAGTTTGGACACCTTTATTCTGTCTGACAATTTCCCTGTGGCCCGCAGCCACTGCGCCCTGAGGTGCCACTGAGCCGGCCTCATGTGCAGTCGGGCATGTGGGGTGACCTGCACTGTGGAAGTCATGTGACCTAACAGCCGGAGAAAGTGTCTGGCCGAGACCAGAGAGTTCACCCGAAACATGCTGGTCAACTTTATCAGCCTGTGAGCTCTGTCCACAGGCAAATAGGCCTTTGCATGGAGGGTATCCAACCTTGCCCCTATGAATTCCACGTCCTGTGAGGGGACCCAAGTGGACTTTGGGAAGTTTATAACGAACCCCAGGTGCTGTGAAGCAGGGATATGGTTCTGCAGGTGGCCTACCTGGCCTCTTGTGGAGACTGGCCCCTGATTAGCCAGTCGTCTAGGTAAGGGAACACAAAGATCTCCTGGTTCCTGAGGTAGGCCGCAACCACCGCCAGGCATTTTGTAAAAACCCTGGGGGTGGAGGTGAGGCCAAAAGGAAGCACTCTGTACTGGAAGTGCTTTCCTCCCACCACAAATCTGAGGAATTGTCTGTGACTTGGATGGATGAGGATGTGAGTATAAGCATCCTTCAGGTCTAAGGAGCATAGCCAAACTCCCTGCTGGAGGTAGGGCAGTAAGATTCCAAGGGTAAGCATCTTGAACTTTTCCCTCTCCAGAAACTTGTTCAGATTTCTCAGGTCGAGGATGGGTCTGAGGCCTCCTGTTCTTTTTGGTACCAGGAAGTACCTCGAGTAGAAGCCCTGCCCCTCCAGGTGGGGAGGCACCGGTTCCACTGCCTGGTCCCTTAATAGACCTTCCAACTCCTGAAGGAGTAAGTTTCTGTGCAGAGGGGGTCGTGGAGGCTCCTCTGGAAAGTAGGAGGGGGTATCTGGGTGAAGTGGAGCAGATAAGCATCATCAAAAGGGGCTAACACCCAAGTATCCCCTTTGATGGCTGGCCACCTGTCTGCGTATAGGGTCAGCCGACCTCCTGTGCCCTGGAGAGGATAAGAGGCTATGCTGGCATAGTCAAAAATCCCCTCCCTGCTGAGCAGGAGCCGGAGTAGGCGGCTTGGGGGCCTTCTGCCTACGGGGCCCATGACCCTGCGCCTTGGCCTGCTGGCCCTGTTGGGGAGCTGCAGAGGCCTGGTAGTTAGGGTAGGTTTTGTAGGCAGTGGTCTTCCTCAGGTAAAAGGTCTTTTTCCCAGAGCCCTTCTTCTGAGAAGGGGAAGAGGTTTTCCTGGACAGCCTTGTCCGGGTAAGAGTCTCGGTCTCGAGTTCTGCAGCCTTTTCGGCCATGGGCTTGCCAAAAAGGTTTTCACCTCGGCAAGGGACATCGACCAACTTGTCCTGTACCCATGGCTCGAGGTCCGAGGATTGTAGCCAGGCCTGGCGGCATGCCACGATGCCAGCCCCTGCTACCCGGGCCGAAGCCTCAAATCCATCATAGGCTGCTCGAGATATAAACTTTGAGCACTCTCGAATACCAGAAGACAAGGCCTTGAACCTCTGCAAAGGTTCCTCGGACAGACCAGCAGAGAACCCGGCAATCTCCTTTGCCAGGTCTCGAAGATACATGCCCATGTACAGCTGGTAGGTCTGGACACGGCAAGCAAGCATAGAGCCCTGGAAGCACTTTCTACCGAGGGCATCCAGGTTCCGGGCTTTCCTGCCGGGAGGCACCGAGGAGTGCATCTTCTGACTCTTCAGGCGATGCATGGCCGATTCCACAACCATGGAGTAGTGCGGTAGCTGTGCCTTTTGAAACCCAGGGCTCTTGCGGACTCGATAGATGGAACCGACCCGCTTGCTTAGAACTGGCATCGAGGCCGGCGCCTCCCACATGCGGAAGAGCAACTGCTCCAGCATCGGAGGAACCAGGACAGTAAAGGCCTCCTTGGGAGGTAAGTCATACTGCAGAGCCTCGAGCTCCTCCTCGGGGTCCGCAGGGAATGCCAGTGCCTTGGCCATGTCCCTCACGAAATCCGAGAATCTGGTATCCTCCGGGGGGGGGGGGGGGGACCTTGTCCGAGGCTCGGAACCCGGTGAGTCCGAAGGGACGCACCGAGTCTGGAAGGTGTCAGGGGACTCCTCCTCCATTTCCCATGCCAATTCCTCCGAGGAGGAATCGAGTGGCTCCGAGTGGGGGGGCACCGACACCATCCGCCCCAATGCCGAGGGAACTGGCGTCGACGACCTCGGTCCCGAACCGGAGGCCGAGGGTGACCTCGGCCAAGGATTGACTCGAGTTCGCATGGTCTCGAGGACCGGCTTGGCCTCCGGGGTCGACTTGGACATCGATGTCCCAGTGGTCAGGGCAGATGCGCCGGTAAGACCGGCGATCAGCACCCACTGCTGCTCCATGAAGGCAGACAATCTGCTCTCCAAGGCTGTCAACCTGAGTCTGAGCTCAGGAGACCCAGCAGCCTCCGACTCGGGCCCCAATGGCATCGGGCCCAACATCAGCTCCCCCAGAGGAGAGTCCACGAGGACTACAGTACTCACGTGACTCGGGGCCTCCGACTCTACACGAGGATGCTTTGCAGGCCTCTACGACTCCGAAGACCAGGGACGGCAATCGGGGCTATGTGACCTGGCCATCGAGGAGCCAAGAGCGTCCATCGATGCCGCCCTCGCGGGTTTCTTCTTCCTTCGGTGCTCCCTCGAGGGGGACTCCCTTTCAGAGGAGCCCCGACGATGCTCGGGGTCAGACTCCCGAGACGTCGAGGCCTCTGATGAAGTCCGGACCCGTCCAGAGGCAGATTCGGAGAAGATCCTCTCACGCTGGTGCTGACGGCTCCGTAATGCCTTGGAAGACATTTTGCCACAGGGACTACAGACCGTAGAATCATGGTCTGGCCCCAGGCACCGAAGGCAGCAGTTGTGTGTGTCGGTGAGGCACATTATTATTATTATTTATTATTTAACACTCATTTTTATACCGCATCTTCCATAGATCAGTTGCGGTGTACAAATAACAACAATTAACAAAGCGAAGTTTGTTTTACATGGAACATCTTAATTATACATAGAACATCTTAGAATATCATAAATTAGAAGTTAAGTCTAGGAACTAAACAGTGATTTTAAACTGGAACTGTGTTAAAACAATTAACTAACAAAATGTAGTGTGTATATACATAAGACAGTTTCTTGCACCGATCACACTTCTTAAAGCCACTGGCAGCCATCGGGGGGAAAAAGGGCCCCTGCAAGATCAAAAAATTGGGCTGCCAGGGAAAAGAAAAAAGGTGCGAACGCAGTCTCTAAGGACAAAAAAACAAAAAAAGAGATCCGGGCTCAGCACCAGTGTACCGAGTCCAGGCGGGAAGGAATCGATGTCGAACCGAAGAAAAAACTCGACCCAACGCAGAAAAATCAACTTTTTTCACGGGTGACAAGGACAGACATCCGTAGGGCTCCACGGAAAAAAGAAGACTGAGCAAGATGGCACCTTTGGGCGGGAAGGGGACTGCGCATGCGTGCCTGCATTCCCAAAGGCTTTCTTTGAAAGCTGGGGAAATGCTCCGCATGGGGGCTCAGTCGACGCCGATGTCACCCAAATGTGAGGACTGACTTCCTGCTTGGTCCTGGAGAATAGTACATTAGTTAAAAACAGTCAAGTGTTAATCGGTTCTACGCAAGGTACAGTGTGGTCTGAAGTTGGTCATAAACGTTGACGGGGGTTAGGGTGGGATGAGGAAGGAGTCGGGATATGAATGCAACGGTGAAGAGGTGGGTCTTCAGCCTGGACTTGAAGAGGGCCAGGGAGGGTGCCTGGCGCACAGACGCAGGTAGGTTGTTCCAGGGGTAAGGTGCAGCAAGGTGAAAGGAACGTAGTCAGGAGTTTGCGGTGCGGGTGAAAGGCATTGATAAAAGTAATTTGTTAGGAGTGGAGGAGTGGCCTAGTGGTTGGGGCAAGGTACTTCAGGCCGGAAAGTCGGGGGTTCAAATTCCACTAGAGGACAGCAACCTTGGGCCAGAAGGACTGGGGTTTGTAGTCCCACAGGTGTTCCTTGTGGTCTTGGGCAAGCCACTTAACCCTCCATAGCCCATGTTACCTGTAAAATAGTTATCTCCAAGTTATAATGCCCTGTTCAATGTAACTTCAGTTTGTTCAATATAAACCGCACTGATGCAGAATAGCCGGTATATAAGAGAATGTAAATAAATAAAATAATTTCTAGTTGCTCCAATGCTCTATGGGGATGATCAGAGTATCTTCCAGATGACAAAAATAGCCTGCCCAAGCACTTGCAACAAACAGTTGGGCCAATATTCAGCCTTGGTGGCCTTTTTTTTTTTTTTTAAACACTAGCTGCTATGGCTGAAAACAAGACAGATATTCAGCACCAGTAGCAGATAGTGGTTGGTGCTGAATATCCAGATTCAGTGCTGACCATTGGCACTATCCGTATAACAGCGATATTAAACCCCTTATCCAGATAGCTCAATGAAATTCAAGAAAATCTCTTAGATAATTTATCTGGATAACTTTAGACTATTTGGATAGCGACTGAAAATTGCCATTAAGATAGGTACAGGTTCTGCCCAAGCTCCACCTCCAGACTGCCCCAGCACTATATGGATAATGTAGATGTGGTAAGTGGAAATATTTCAGTGGCGCTATCCAATGGTGTCACTGGATCTCTTGCTGGATGGCAGCAGATGCTGCTACCTGGATAAATGCTTTTGAATATCATCCCATTGTCTCTGTTTTAATTCAGTCTGTGGTCTTCACAGTCCAATTCCACTCCCTCAAGGCACCCAAAGTAGGTATTTAAAAACACAAGACTAGAAAACTGTGCAGCAACAAAGACACCCTTCTCTACCATCCCCTGTCACACAGCTAACCCTGATCAATGGGCTCTCCAGCCTCCTAATACAAAGACCTCCTGGAGTCACAGCTCTTGGACTGCTGCTTTCCTGCTCTGATCAGCTATTGCTTCTCTGGCTGCTTTGTCTACTTGTACCAAAAAGAGCAGAGGGATCCGCACACCAATAGAAGAACAAAAAAGCAGAACCTGGACTGACAACAATTATAGGTGGAAAACCTTGTTTATTACACCCCAACGCGTATCAGCTAACTGGTTTGTCAGCAGTTTGATTTATGCAATAGCTAGACTAAAAATATTGATTGGCTTTTCATGAAGGTCCGTGGTCACGTTCCAGGTCACCCAAAGGGAAACACCTCACTGCAAAAATCATGTGAAAACTTAGATGCCTAAGAACATAAGATATGCCATACAGAGTCAGACCAAGGTCCATCGAGCCCAGTATCCTGTTTTCAGCAGTAGCCAATCTAGGTCACAAGTACCTAGATGTTTTCCCAAAAGATACAGGTTCCACAATGCTTGTACTACGGCAAGCAGTGGATATCACAGGTCTCCTTTAATAATGGTTTATTGACCTTTCCTCCAGGAACTTGGTCAAACCTTTTTTAAACCTGGCTACACTAATAGCTTTTACTACATCCTTGGGTAACAAATTCCAGAGTTTAATTACTCGTTAAGTGAAAAAATATTTTCTCTTATTAGTCTTAAATAGATTATCCTGTAGCTTCATTTCATGTACCCTAGTCTTTCTATATTTTGATGGCGTAAAAATTGATCTACGTTTAACTGTTCTACTCCATTCATTAATTTATAGACCTCTATCATATCTCCCCTCAGACGTCTCTTTTCCAGGATGAAGAGCCCTAACCTTTTTAGCCTCTCTTCATAGGGGTATCCTTGCATCCCCTTTACCATTTTGGTGGCTCTTCTCTGTACCTTTTCTAATAACGCAATATCCTTTTTAAGAAACGGTGACCAGAACTGCACACAATATTCAAGGTACGGTCATACCATGGAGTGATACAGAGGCATTTATTTACAGACTTTTTTATACCGTGCTATTCGACATCAGTGCAGTTTACATGGAACAGAAACTTATACGGTGCAGGGGACTGTTCCGTATTTACAATAAACAGGTGCTTAAAACTTGGATAAACTGGGGTAACTATTTACATATAGGCTTCATATCAGGTCCTATCGTAGATTAATGATGGTGTGTTGGTGTATGTGAGATGGTTGTTGGTACACCTACGTCTGTTGTTGTTATTAAGTGCCGTCGAGTCGGAGTCGACTCATGGCGACCCTCTGGATAGCTATCCTAAATTGAGTCCGGTCTTGAGTCAGGCAGCTCATTGTTGACAGACTGGTACCCGTAGCTGCTGTTATTGTATCGATCCATCTCATTGCTGGCCTTCCTCTTTTGCGCTGACCTTATATCTCGCCAAGCATGATGTCCTTCTCTAATGATCTCTCTCTTCGCATGATGAAAGTAGGTAGTGTTTATTCATTATAATATCCTTAGTTTTATTCTCCATGCCTTTCTTTATGATACCTAGCATTCTATTTGCTCTCTTGGCCACCGTTGCACTCTGGGCAGATGGTTTGAATATGTTATCCATGATGATGCCTAAATCTTTTTCCTCAAAAAAAGGCTCACCCACAACTATCCCAAAAAGTGCCTTGCCTATATTCCCTTTTATAACGGACAGAGCACAAAGTCCCAAATTATTTTTTGTCGGATCGTCTGTCGTGAGGATGCAAAACATACTCATATAACAGACCCTCCATTTTATTCAATGTATTTAAAAGGTCTAATGACCAAAATTTGCATGGGGCTATACGGCCCTACAGACCAGCCTCCGCAAACAATTAGAAAATGTTCAACTTCAAAACTTCGCTTTAAGTAAAGCGGTACCACAGTCAAATAAAGAACAGCGGTGGATATTTAAGCTTCAATCTGTAGCTCCTAGTGGGTTAAATGCCGAGATTGAATGGTGGTTAAGCTTAGTAATGGATATACGAACAACATAAAAGGCAATATTAAGCATTGCAAGACACATGGATACCATGAAGGATAATAGAGCGATGTTTTTTTGTTCTATTAATTAGAAGGGTCAGATGTCATTTTCTATCCCTATTGTTGTCTTTGAGTCTGGATGACGTCATTACGTTTCAGCGGAACAGGAAGTTGGGCAAACGTTGCTTGATAAAGGGCCGTTAAATTTTTGGCTTGAAACACAGCGTTTTGTGTTGCGGTTACCCAACTAGGGTAAGGATATTATAATGCCTCTGTATCGTTCCATGGTACGACTGCACCTTGAATAGTGTGCGCAATTCTGGTCGCCGTATCTGAAAAAGGATATAGCGTTATTAGAAAAGTACAGAGAAGAGCCACCAAAAAGGTAAAGGGGATGGAAGGCTACTCCTATGAAGAGAGGCTACAAAGGTTAGGGCTCTTCAACCTGGAAAAGAGACGGCTGAGGGGAGATATGATAGAGGTCTATAAATTAATGAATGGAGTGGAACAGGTAAACATAGATCAATTGTTTACGCTATCAGAATATAGAAAGACTAGGGGACATGTAATGAAGCTACAGGGTAAACTATTTAAGACAAATAAGAGAAAATATTTTTTCACTCAACGTGTAATCAAACTCTGGAATTTGTTACCGGAGGATGTAGTAAGAGCTGTTAGTGTAGCTGGGTTTAAAAAAGGTTTGGACAAGTTCCTGGAGGAAAGGTCCATAAACCATTATTAAAAAGGGACCCAGGATATCAATGCTTGACCCAATACAAGCATTGTGGAACCTGTGTCTTTTGGGGATACTGCTAGGTACGTATGACCTAGATTGGCCACTGGTGAAAACAGGATACTGGGCTTGATGGACATTGGTCTGACTCAGTATGGCATATCTTATGTTCTTATGATACATTGTTCTAACCATGCGCTTTTGGGCGACTGTCGGCTCTCCCCTATTATTTAGTTTAAAAGCTGCTCTCTCCTTTTTAAAAGTTAACGCCAGCAGCCTGGTTCCATCCCAGTTAAGGTGAAGCCCATCCCTTCGGAAGAGCCCCACCTTTCCCCAGAATGTTCCCCAGTTCCTAACAAATCCAAAACCCTCATTCTTGCACCATTGTCTCATCCATGCATTGAGACTCCGAAACTCTGCCTGCCTTTTGAGTCCTGCGCATGGAACGGGAAGCATTTTGGAGAATGCTACCCTGGAAGTTCTGGATTTCAACTTCCTACCCAAAAGCCTAAGTATAGCCTCCAGAACCTCCCTACCACACTTTCCTACGTCATTGGTACCGACACGTACCAAGAGAGCAGACTCCTCCCCAGCACTATCTAAGACCTTGTCTAGGTGACACATGACGTCTTCTACCTTTGCACCAGGCAGGCATGTTACCAGGCGATCCTCACGTCCAGCAGTCAACCAGCTATCTGCATGCCTATTGATCGAATCACCAACTATAAACAGCTGTCCTAACCCTTCCCTCGTGGGCACATGACCCTGGAGAAACCTCCTCTGTGCGAGAAGGTTTTAGCTACAGGATCACTTCCTGCCACACTAGGGTGATGCTGCATTTATACTCAACACTCATTCCTGTATCCCACTCATAAAATCTGCTTGTCTGTCAAAGGCCCATTTTAGAGCCTTATCAGTAACAGGAGATAAATTGTGCAACGATCAGCACTGGTAGAGGTGGTAGATTAAAACACTGAGAAAGGGACATTTCAAGAAGGTGAGAAACAAAGAGGGCATGAGATCAAAAATAAGCAACAGAAACTAACATAAGAACATGAGATCCATCAAGCCCGGTATCCTGTTTCCAAATAGTGGCCATTCCAGGTCTGAAGTACCTGCCAGGTTCCCAAAGGTACTTGCTTGTCCCAGTGGATTTCCACGGACCTATAATAATGGTTTATGGACTTTTCCTCCAGGAACTCGTCCAAACCTGTTTTGAACCCACCTCCACTAAAGACTAAAGACCACATATGGCTGGCGAGGAGCAAAGTTCTCTTCCACTGGGTGATGTTGAAATGAAGTTTGAAAATCGGTGGTCTAATAGAGGATCTTGAAGAAAATAAAATTTGACTCTCAGTTTTGTTGTTACTTAAGCAGGCTTCTAAAAATCACAGGCCCACCTAAAACTATTTTATAGCAGTCACCTACCATGCTTCTTCTACAAAACATGTTCATGACTCTAGAGAACTGATCTGGCAAGAAACAGCATCCTATTTTGGTTTATTTACTTGAGCAAGACAAGGGGCAGCAGGAGAAGGGTAAATGCTATAGTGAGGGCAAAAAAGAGCATCAAACTACCATAAACTTGTAATTTCCTGGACTAACAACAAAACTTGAATCCTGTTAGACCAGTCCAGATGAGGTTAACGTTAATTAGAAATGTGATCTACCGCATCTGTACTACATTTTGTATGGTTTGTGTTCATGTATTTTTGTTATGTATGTTATCCTGTACTCTGCAGAGAATGTCAGATTGGTGGATTTTGAATATTAGAATAATAAATACTCACTCCCCCGCCAGCAGATGGAGGAAGACTAGAATAGCTTTCAGTAGTGACATCACTAGAATATCCTCTAGTCTAGTGCAGCATTGAGAGAAGCCAGTATGACACTTCCCAAACAGCAGCACGACTGAAAAAAAACTCAGCAACTCAGAAATATATTAAACAACAAGTTTGTGGCTTTTACCACACTTGAATCTACATAAAGCACCAAAACTGATAATGTAGTTAAAAGGCAGAAGGGCTCGCAAACCTGTAGTAGTTGTCTTTCAAGGTGGTTATTGGACTGCTCTAGCAGGATTCAAGGAAATAAAATTAGCAGGTATGTAAAATTTCTCCTTCCACTCCTCTGGACTCATCTAGCAGGATAAGGATGTACTTAAGCAGTCAGGACTCAGCATGGAAAGAAAACTACGCTCTGATCAGAACTGCTCTGCTAAAGGCACCATCCACTCTAGTTCCAATGTAGTGCTTCACAATGGTGTTCAGGGATGAGGAGGTAGCCATCTTACAGACATCTTCGACACACCAAGGCAGACTCAGCCCATAACTAGACCTGTACCCTAGTTGAGTGAGCTCAGACTCCCTCCAGCATAGTTCAGCCTACCTTCTGTGTGGAAAACCTAACAACCTCCTTTCGCCAGTGGGCAACTGAGGACTTGGCTGCCACCTGTCCCTTCCTCGGGCTGCTGAAGAGAACAAAAATGGTCAAAGAACTGATAGGTATTAGTAATCTCTAGATACTTCACCAATACCCTCATGTCTAACAAATGCAGCGAGGGGTCCAAAGAGGGTAGGATCACAGATTAAAATAAAAGGGAGACAACACTTCCAGGAGAAAAAAAATAAAGGGACAGCACCATCCTCAGCAGGACAGATGCTGTCATGATGGCAAGAAAGGGCTCCCTACAGAAAGAAGGCCTGTAGCTCTGACAACCATCTGGCAGAAGCAATAGCCACCAGAAATGCCATCTTCGGGGACAAATCATTGAGGAAGGCCTGCCAAAGGAGCTTCAAAAGGGAGACCGTTCAATATGTTCAACAAAAGAAAGGCTCCACCATGGCACCACTGGCCACATGGAATGGGGGGGGGGGGGAGAATTGGTTCTGCTTCACCCCCTAGGGAAGTGGGATGTGTGGAAATCTAAAATGACCACCAGTCTCAGTGTAAAAAAAAAAAAAAAATCACAGGATACGCTGCAGAGGTAGCAAAAATCAGCATCAGGCTCTAGCCCCCTCTGAGTGGAATCCCAATGTTGCTGTAAAAAGATGTCCCAAATCTCCTCCATCACACTCAAGGCAAAAAGGAGTCAGCCACAGAACTTACTCAACTGGAACTGTACCGGGCAGCACAGCAAAGCTCGAAACAGTTAAAGGGGACAAAAACAAGAAAAAAAGAAACCCGCACCAAAAAGGACCCTCCCCCTGCCAAACAAAGTCCATCCTCTCAACCTGTCAAGTCTGGATGGAGAAACCCGAGAAGGGCTTTCCCTGCTGCCCACACAGGCCTTGAACTCACTCCCAGTAGCATGCAAGGACCACCACCTGAACACTGATAATAGTTCAGAGCTAAACCCTAGTCCAAACAAGACTGCAAGAAGGACAAAATGGCCATTATGTTAGCTTTCTTGGCATCCAGGGCCTGAGAGGAACACCAGCTTTTAAAGACCCTCCAGACCAACATAGGTCAAGGATGTAGACAAACTCTTCCCACTCAAGTGTTGAAACGGGCACCTAGATACTCCCAGTCTTGAGATGGAGTGAAGCTGCTCAGAGGTCGCAAGATTGGAATCTGAAGCATCGTTTGTGGTGGCCATTGTAGTCCAAAGATGGTTCTGGCTCCAGAATTGGTCTGCTTTAGGTAGTTGATTATCCAACCTATTTTTTCCAGCCACTGGATCACTTGGGATTTTGTCTGCCACAGACTTCTCTCAGGAGTCTGAGAAAACCAGCCAGCCCTCCAGGTACAGATGAACATGAATCCCCTGCTTGAAAAGGAAGGATGCCACAACCACTATGACTTTTGAGAAAGTGTGAGGGGCCATGGCAAGGCTAAAGGGCAAGGTCCAGAACTGGAAATGGCGGCCCAGGATGTAGAAAGAGAAACCACCGATGTCATTACTGAACAGGGATATGGAAGCATGCCTCAGAAAGATCTAAGAAGATTAGAAACTTCCCTTGCTGGACCAACACAGACTGACCTGAGGGTCTCCCTGCAGAAATGGAGCACTCAGCTTAGAAATGACTACCTTCAAATCCCGAATGAAATGGAAGAACCTGCCTTTCTTCAGTACTATAAAGTCAAAGGACTACCACCCCTGACCTTGCTCTGTAAAGGGCATGGATATTATAGACTGCAACTGCAGCAGGTGCTGAAGAGTTTCCTAATTCACCGCTCTTGCCCATGAAGCTACAAGGAGACCCCATAATGCTGTCTTGAAGAAGCTCCGCAAGCTCCAGTGCGCATTTCTTTGAGGACATCAAGGACCCATTAGTCTGAGTCGATGTGGGTCCATTCCGAGCAAAGCAACTGGAAATGCCCCCCAACCACCTGCCTTCAGAAGGGAGCCACTGGATCTCATTAGGATGGTTTATCAGCTTCCAAGGAGGTTCCCAATGAGTCCTGCAAGAACTTAGATCCATGAAAAACCTGACGGTTTTGAGATTAGACCCAAAAGGAGGAATAGATTGTGGCAGAACTTTCCCGCTCCAACTGAAACAGGCCCTGGGGCCCTGAAGGACTTCTAGGAACCTGTCAGCTTGAGACTGCAGCTATCTCACACCATGCTCCCCATCAGCCAGGATCTGTGGAAATCTAAAACGACCACCAGTCTCAGTGGGAAAAATCACGGGAAACGCTGCAGAGGTAGCAAGATCAGCATCAGGTTCCGGCCCCCTCTGAGTGGGATCCCAACGTTGCTGTAAAAAGATGCCCCGAATCTCCTCCATCACACTTGAGGCAAAAAGGAGTCAGCCACAGAACTTACTCAACTGGATCTGTACCAGGCAGCACAGCAAAGCTTGAAACAGTTAAAGGGGAAAAAACAAGAAAAAAAAAACTGCATCAAAATAAAGGAAACTGCACTGAAAAAGGACCTTCCCCCCGCCAAGCAGAAAGTGCATCCTCTCAACCTGTCAAGTCTGGATGGAGAAACCTGAGAAGAGCCTTCCCTGCTGCCCACACATGCCTCGGAAGCCCAGCTGTCAAAGGTTTTTACTCTCTTTGAAACTGCATTTTTAAGTGGCAAAGCGTCAATTAAAAACAATGAAGCACAATGAAAAAGGAACGTAGCATGCAGAAATAGAACAGTGAGGGAAAGGGGGTCTGGCCCCAGATTTATCAACCCCGCCCCCCAGGGGCATCCCAGCCCACTCTCTCCAGCCCACCAATGCTGGAACCTGTGGGTAATAGTACTGGACACAGGGCAGGTGTGGGCTCAGGTAGAATGCACATACCCAAGCTCAGAGGAAACAGACCAGAGGTCTCCATCACACAGGCTTCAAAACCATGACCTAGGCTGGCCTTCCCCTTAGGCAGATTAGCCATCCACCTAGGACACAAAAGTCAGGGGACAGCACTTCCGTGACCTCACACTAGTCCAGCAATTCTTCTTTTCTATCGCCTCCCTTCTCGCTGTGTCAAGGAATGCCACCCTCCTCCCCCCTCCTATTGCCACTGCCACTCTATTTTGGTTCTCCTGCAGAGCCATGGCTGCAGATTAACTGTGCAGCAGTGGGTGTGCACTCTAGGTGGGCCTTGTCTTGTCCTGTTTGACAGGAAGCTTGCATTGGAGGAGGCAGGACAAAGCCCACCTAGTGCGTACACAAATGTTCTAAGGCCTGCCTTTGCATAGAGTTAACTTGCAGCTGCGGCTCGAATCAGAGTGGCTTAAAATGCTGACTGAACAAAGGATAGTGAAAAGGACCTGGAAAGCAGCAGCTTGAAGATCACCGTCCTGAGACAGTATGTAATTTATTAGTTGCACATTTTAGCTTTCCATGGTTGGACCTTGGCATTAATCAGGCCCAAAATAACAGGGAGGAGTAGCCTAGTGGTTGGGGCAAGGTACTTCAGGCCGGAAGGTCGGGGGTTCAAATCCCACTAGAGGACAGCAACCTTGGGCCGGAAGGACTGGGGTTTCTAGTCCCACAGATGCTCCTTGTGGTCTTGGGCAAGCCACTTAACCCTCCATAGCCCATGTTCCCTGTAAGTATTAGTGTATGTGTCTCATATCCCCGCGTGTTAAATGTATCCCCCAATTGTGTTGTGACCGCTTTGATTGAAGGATAAGGCGGTATACAAAACTGTCTAAATAAAATAAAATAAAAATAAAAACAGAAACAGCTGAGAGAAAACGTGTCTCAATGGTCTCGGCAAAAAAAGTGTGCAACTGTGGCTCAGGAGGAGAACTGAGATATAATAGCAGTGAAAACAGGGGAATTGGACGAGGGGAGAGATCTTGGACATGGCACAGGTGGGGGGTGGGGAGGGATAGGGAAGGCGAAATGCTGGACAACTGGGAGAAAGGGAGGGAAAGAGATGCTGGACACTTGGATGGAATAAGTGGAGATGCTGGACTATTGGAGGGGCACATGACTGAAGATTCACCTAGGGCATTGGATACCCTTGGACCAGCTCTAGCTGCACCAGTCCACACCTTGCTATCCGCTGGAGGCAGACAATACTGGCTTCTCTCACTGCTGCACCAGATGTTATCACTGAAAGCTGTTCTAGCCTGCCTCCACGTGCTCACCAGGGGGCATAACCCACTCATCTGCCAGTCCTCAGGACACATTTTGCCAGTCAAATTTTCAGGATAATCACAATGGATATTTATGAGATCTGCATACAATGGAGGCAATGCATGCAAATTTATCATGCATATTCACTCTGATTATCCTGAAAAACTAGAGAACCCCTTGTCTAGCAGGATAAGGAAACATCTAATGTATATCTTTGTGGGCTGGCATGTCTGTGTGTGTGTGTGTGCGTGTAAGTAAATGCGTCTCAGACTGAAAGGAGATGAGTGGGGAAGGTGCAATTCTGCAATTGTTATATTACTATGAATCACCGTTACTTTGCAGCAGCTCTGAACTTTTCACATAGAAATGCATGTATGCATTAATCTTGGGACAGTTGTGGAGTAGTTTCTGGGGATGGGGCAGTTTTCAGGGTCATAGAGGAGATGGGGGATGTTTGTTGGGGATGTGGGTAATTTGAGGAGAACCGAGGACAGAAGAGAAAATTTGTAAAGGAGCAATTTCTTATCTGCTGTGTTTCACTGTATGTAAGTTTCTATGCTGCAGAAGCTGGAACACATTGGGCTATTTTTTAAGGGGCTTGTCTCCAATCTGATCTGACCCCTTTTTTTTTTAAACTCAATGTGTGTCTTTCATAGATTTTTCCCTCCATTCCAAGTTTCATCCCATTCCATTTAATTTTTGAAGACATTTCTCGGCATTTTTTGTATAATTCTTTACAACTTCCGTTAGATTGGAAAGGATCAAATATAAAATGAAAGGTATTTCTCTCCCTCTACTTCCCTCTCACCCGTGATCAAGTAGTTACATGGCAAAGTGATCCAGGGTTTGGGGGTGTGAGGGGAGGAGAGGACTAAAACGCCACTACAAAGCAAACAGGCAGGGAGACAGCTCACTCTTACAGGCAATGGGCAATAGCGCACTGTGTGCTTTATCGCCTGCACCAATTATGCCCTTGAAGTGCCTGAAAGCTAAATCTGAGCCTCATTAAACGTCTCGGAGAGGGCTTCTTAGCAAAGGAGCTCAAAGGACAGTTAGTTTAAATTTTTTTATGGTAGGCTAAAATGTTTATACCAACACAGACCACAGTTATAAGTATATAAAATTGACACGTGTTGTTTCTAAATGTAAAGAGAGAGAACTCAGGCAATGAAGACTGTAAGTGTTAAATATAGCAGTTAAATTCAGGGATGCAATGAATACTTGCCATGCCCCAGAGGTATTGTCATGGTTTCTGAGAGCAGGAATTAGGGTGTTTAAGGGCCATTGTAAGCAGGGTGACACTAACAGTAGGGCAACATGACAATTCTCACCTGTGTAAATGCAAAGGTACACCAGTGAAAAAATCAGCTCCAGTCCCAGCACACCCAGCATCAAGTAGAGATACAGCTCGCGGAATTCGGGAAAGGAAAGTTCCACAGACAGGATCAGGAGCAGGGATGTACTGCCTGACAAAGGGAACACAGGAAAACATGCTTTAGTCCATCTGCAGTATCTGAAGAATCATAGCATGACAAATTCCCAGTATTCCTTCCTTCCTTCCCATGGTTCCACATTCATGGAAAAACAAACCTCCTCAACCATTCAAAGTCACAACATTCCTAGCCACAGTCATTTATGCAATATTCTACAAGCCATGAGTTAAACATAACAGGAAACCAGCTCTCTCAAGGCATTTAGCCTTACAGATAAACCTTCCCTGTAAGCAGATTAGAGCGCATCTTCAAAAGAAGATTACAACAATGAATGCATTTCATTAGGAAAGAGAAATATAAACTATAAAACAAGATGTTCGAACATGGATTTATGAAGTTAAAGAAAAAACTATTTGCATTTAAGCAAGTTCCTACTATTTACGAGAAAAAATGTCTGGGTCAGGTGCAAGTGAATATAATTCAGGATTTTGGAAATAGCAACTCACCTTGCTAAACTTAAGCTCAAGGTAAGATTTGAACCCTTGTCTCTCTGGTTCTCAGACCACTGCTTTAACCACTAGGCTTCTTCTCCAGGCAATCAGTGTATTGCTTCCAAGTAGAATACTCGTCTTCATAGTCAAACACACTGATTTGAATAGTGGCAGTCTCTATACAGATAAGTGCCCTATCCGTGAATTTTCAAAGGCATTAGCCATATAGTGTTGCTAAAAAAAAAATCTTTTTTTTTTTTTTTTTAATTATTTACGTTGTCATAAAAAGTTACAACAGAAAAATCAAACAAGGATACAGTTAGTATAATACATCCCTTTGAACATCAGAAATAAAACCATCCTTAACAGCCCACCCAACACCAACACTCCCACATCAGGCGGCCATCCTAAAAGGGACTAGAAGAAAAAAAGACAAAAAAAGAGGCTTATAAGGGATATGATATCATAAAGTTTGCCCTATACCGTGTACAAACATGGTTGATTGATTACCCCCTAAATCACAGCATATCGTGCTTTCGATATATAATCATATAGGGGTTTCCATTTAAGCAAGGTAGAAGACATAGGAGTTGAACCATAAAGTGTCATCTGCTCATATTTACAACAAACATAATTGATTCCACCATGTGTGCCAACTAAGATCTGCCATGTGTTTCCAATTAGCAATTACGAGATGCAGCGCCACTCCCATCATAAAGTCAAACAGGAAATGACAATCCCTCTGTAACGACGAGATGTCAATTGCTGAACGGAAAACAACAGACCAAGAGAGATTGGCCCTGAATCCTAAGACCTCTTGGATTCAGTTCCAAATCAAAATCCAGTAGGACTGAACATTAGGGCAATCACAGACCACATGCCTTAAAGTGCCAACATCCCTCTGACAAGACCAACACACATTGCCAATTGACTTATCCCACTTGAATACCTTTATCGGTGTAAAATGAGCTCTGTGTGCAAAAAAGTATAGTGCCTGGGAAATAGAGGCAGATTGAGATATTCTAATTAGTTTACCCTAGAATTTCAGTGAGAGAGAGTGTCCCCAGTGTCATGCTCCCATATCCGCTGAGTGCCAATAGAATGTAAAGAGGAATGATGGGCTACCAGCTGATAGTAATAAGAAGCCAGCCCTGAGGCCTGTTGGGCTGTTTCAATAATGTTAAGTAACCCCCATTTCTCAGGTAAACATCTGATATCGATGAGGGATTTCCCTATACAGTGTCTCAACTGAATCCACGGAAAACATAAGGATCCAGGCAAGTCAAATTCACGCTGCAGACACACAAAAGGCTTCCATTTACCATCAGATATCAGCTGCCCTATGGACCAAATACCCCTACTAAACCATTGCTTCCAGGCAAATGGATTTTGATGATTTTTTTTTTTTTTAAAGACTATACCAAATGGGAATAAAAATCGACAAGCATTTTTCCAGAGGAATTATACTCACTAACTGCTGGAAAGCCCTTTGGGTGTCCATTATAACCCTATGGAACTTCAACCTCTCTGAAGACACCATGCCAGGGAGGAGACTCAAGGGAAACGGAGCCATCAATCTCTCTTCCAAATAAAGCCACACTGGACGTTGACCCTTATGCTTCTCAACCCATCTTGACCCCTGTTTTAACAAAAAAAGCACAGTAATAGGCCTGAAAATCAGGCATGTTCACACCCCCCTCCTCTTTTTTTTAGACTTAAGCGTCTTAAGAGCAATTCTAGGTGGTTTGTTTTCCCATAGAAACTGGACAAGAGTCCTTTCCACTTGTCAATATGTTTTATCTGAAAGGAAAACCGGCAGCATTTCTAAAACATAGTTCACCTTAGGAGTAATAGTCATCTTTATCGCTTCAAGACGACCCCACCAAGATAGACCGGCGACCATCTCGCAGTCATATTTCATACAGTGGTAAGGAGAGTCTCTTCATTATATTGCAGTTTCAATAAGTGGGTAGCAATAATGAACTCCTAAATATTTTACCATTTTGTGTTTCCATATGAAAGGGTAGTCAGTCAAGTCTGCACTACAAACTCGTGAATTTAAAAGGAACACTACAGACTGTCCAATTAATTTTATATCCTGATAACCCCGAGTACTGGTCTATCAACTCTAGAACAGCCGGAACTGAACTGGGTGTAGTGAACAGCAATAAACCATCAGCGTAGGCAGAAAGCTTAATTTCCATACCAGCAATGGGCACACCTTTAACCGCAGAACTTTGTCTCAACAGCAGAGCCAAGGGCTCCAAGGCAAGATTGAATAGGATAGGTGAAAGGGGGCAACCCTGATGGGTGCCACATCCTAAGAGAAAATCTCTGGATTGAGTCGCATTCACAAAAATATTAGCACTTGATCTCACATACATAAGTATAATTAGTTTAAGGAACCCTTCACCGAAACCAAACCACCTCAAAACAGCAAATAAGAAAGGCCACTCCAGTCGATTGAACACTTTCTCTGCATCCGGCGACAATCCCACCAGCGAGCCCTCCACTCCTTCTGCTCCTTCCAAGCCATGGCAGAACACTCTGCCATTATCAGCTGTAGAGCATCCCTCTGTAAAGCCACATTGATCCGGGTGGATCAAAGATGAAATAAATTTGGAAAGACGACCGGCCAAGGTGGCAGCAAATATTTTATAGTCTGCGTTTAATAACGAAATTGGGTGATAATTACTGACCAGCCGAGGGTCCCTCCCAGGTTTTTCAAGAACCACAATGTTCGCAGAGGCAAACGCTCCAGTCTGGGCATCCGCTTCCAAGAGGAGCCTATAGTATTGTTGGAGATATGGCCCTGAGACTTTAGAAAAGGTTTTATAAAACTCAACTGGAAGGCCATCTGGTCCGGCAGCCTTGTCCATTTGCATGGAATCAATGGCCTGGATAATTTCCATGACCGCGATCTGCCTATCGAGAACTGCAGCTGTTTCCTGATCCGGAATAGGCCTCTGAACATCAGCCAGTACTCTCTCAAAAACATCCTCCGAGAATTCTATCTCTGGAGGAGTACAGCTGAGCGTAAAATTGTCAGAAGGTTTCTGCAATTTCAGTGTCCGCAACAATCAATTGTTGCACCTGGGAATCTCTTAAAACAGCGATGCGAAAAGCTTCTTTGTGACCTTTTAACGAATTAGCTAGTAACCATCTTGCCCTATTGCCTTACAGATAATACCATCTTATCTGCACCTGAATATTCTGTGAAGCTTCAGTAGTTAGGATCGTGTTGTATCTAAATCTAAGGCGTTGTAAACGTATCAGAATGTCAGGATCAGTTTTCCAACCTAGGATACATTCCCGGCTTTAATCTGCCTATCCAAAGCTTCTAGTTCTGCTTTACATTGCTTGTCCTGACGTATAGCAAAGCTGGTTATGGTGGCCCCTATGTTAGCTTTGAAACCCTCCCACCACGCCCATCCCGGAGTGTCCTGGGGCGAGTTAAACTGAAAATACTCCTCTATGGCCACTAGAATTGTTTCACAGAACTCCTGATTGCTAAGGAGAGTTCTATCGAAATGCCATTGTGAATGAGATGTGCAGCTCGAAGAGTATAATAAGGAGAATGAGATTGCGGCATGATCAGATATATGAGCAGCGTGAATACTGGATTCATTGATTCTGGGACACAATCCCTTGGAGACTAGGAAAAAATCTATGCACAATACAGAGTTATGAGGCGGAGAGAAAAAATGTATTCCTTATCAACAGGATGCTGCAACTGCCAAATATCCACTAAGCCTAATTCTTGCATTAGTGACAAAAGAACAGGGTGTGTTTTGGGGACTTGACTAGATCTCACAGGTCTCCTGTCCAACAAGGGGTCTAACGTGAGGTTGAAGTCTCCCCCCATAATAGTCGGGTATCTGGATACCTCTTGCGCCAGAGCCGCTATAGAACTAAAGAGAGTAGGGCAATCTACATTTGGGGCATAAATATTGATGAAGGCCAGTTCAGTGAGTCCTATCTTGATAACAACCATTGCCCAATGCCCTTCAATATCAGATCTGGTTTGCAGCACAGTAAGGGATAGAGATTTCCTTACTAGTATAGCTACCCCATTTTTCTTATGATTTGCAGCTGAGAAAGCTATAAGTGTGAAAGGTTTCATATCTAATTTTAAAGACTCCCTTGCATTCAAATGTGTTTCTTGCAGAAATAGGGATGTCAGCACTTTCCTTGCGCCCATATAAAAATCTCTCTCTTAATGGGATTGTTAATGCCCTTAACATTCAGTGAGACTATCTTAAAGGAAGACAGAGACAATATAGCACACAATAATGTACACTTGTTACAGAAGTAAACCAGGTTGTAACATAAAAGTTTACATTGTTAATCCACATCTTTGAAGCACCCAGAATTGAAACAGCAATAACCCAATGAAAAAGACAAGCAGAAAAACCACACCTTGACCATAGCCCTTATAAAAGATCGCCCAAAAAAGAACATGATTCTAAATACCAAAGGCCACCAAAACCCTGGGGGGCTATACCAAACTCTAAATTTAGCACATGAGCCCAAAAGGACAAGACAGGCACGGAGGGTATGACCGAATGATTCACTTCTCCTCTGCCAAGTAAAACTCCTTGTGCTAACAGTTACCCACATCTAGTGTATCTTCCCCAAACGCCAAAGCTCTAAAACACTAGAGCAGAATGGCCCCACCCAAAGCATCGCATGATCGCCAAAAAAATAAATATAAATGTATGAGGGCCACCCTATCTTTCAATGCCCCGACGCCTTCTGATCTAGCCCAAATGCCATAGACAATAAAAAGAAAGAAAGAAAAAATAAATAAAAGAGAACAATGTGACCATAGCAATATTCTGGAGTTGCCCCAAAACAGCCATACTGAATGTTGACTCCATTATGAATCAAATCATAACGTCATGATCCTGTAACCAATTAAGGCTCCCACAGAAGGAAAATCAAAGTACTCTGCACGCTTATATCCATCACTGAGTGTAAAGCAGGGTTTTCACCGCATCAGCACCAGTTCAGTGTCCTCCCCTGGATCATCGAACGTCCTTGGTTTGATTGTGCAGTGTGACTCTCATACGGGCAGGGTAAAGCAGCCCAAAACAGGCTTTAACCGCAGTAATCGTGGACGCAACGTCAAAAAGCTTTTCCTCCGATCTAGTTGCTTTTGCAAAGTCCGGAAAGAAGAGAGGTTTATGCCCTTGATATTCCAATGGAGAGTGCAATCTGGCTGCTTCCATAATTTGTGTGACTTGTTGAAATCACAAAACTTTTAGTATGATTGGGCATGGACGCTTGCCCAAGACGATAGACTGAGCAGGCAGCCGATGGGCACATTCGATCTCAAATGGCATAGCAAACTTGACTTTTAACACATCCGGGATCATTGACTACAAGGCGGCCATCATATCTGTGCCTTCAGCTCCTTTGGGACTCCCAGGATCCTGATACTGTTTCTCTGAGCGCGGCTGTTGCCATCTTCCAGGTCTCTCTGCAATGACCAGATCAGCTTTGCTTGCTTCTAAACGGCCCTGAAGCGCTCCACGTGTGTTGCAACCATGTTCTCCATCTTCTCCAGTCTCACTGTGATTGACTCCAGACTGTTTTTTTAAGGCAGAAATATCTTCTTGCATTGTGGTCAGCGAGTCTCCATTTGATTAAACATGTCTTTAACGGCACAGATTTCAGAGAGACGTTCCTGCAAGGCCTCGGGGTAATCTCGGATGATCGCCATTTTGTGAGGTGAGAGAGGCTCCGTTTTAGTTCACTTAGCACTGGCACTTTGTGTTCCTTGATAATCCTGACACATCGGTTTGGGGCCAGACATATCCAGAATTGACTGCTTCCAAAATAAGTAGGGACCGTACTAATAAAAGTAGCAGAAGTCAGGATTATTAGACCTCCCCTCCGGAGCAAAGCTCTAACATGTCCATCTTTCCCAAAGTTAGGCTCCGTCCCGCTAAAAAAAAAATCTTAAAAGACTGACCTAGCATTATCTGGATAGTGCCAAGGTGGAGCGAAGTTGAAACATGATTATTCCATCTAACTCTACAAATAGAAGTGATATTCAGCTGCTATTTATTTATTTAACTGGTTGTATATACTGCCTTTCAACAATCAAGGCGGCTTACATTGATCAGACGAGCTATGTAAATTAAGAAAGGAAAAAGTGGTCCCAATTTAAACAGATTGCCGTCAAGCTAATACACTCTTCCTGGAAGTAAGTATAATCATTACTCCCTTCTATAGTCTCCATCACTGGTTATTCAATCTTTTTTTTTTAAAATGCCTTCAAGTCAATGCAGACTCCTGGTAACCCAGCAGCCCTTGGGTTTTCTTGGCAAGGTATGACAAAGTGTTTGCCAGGTCTTTTCTTCTGAAGCAAGGGAGGGTAAAGTAACTTGCCCAAGGCCACAATAAATGTCAGTGGGAATCTAATCCAGATCTCCTGGGTAGTAGGTTGTTGCTCTAGACTACTCCTCCACTCCACTGTCTATCAGCTTAAATTTAAAGTCCTCTTACTAGTAAACAGAGCCTTCTAACACTGAGATACCACTATACCTGCTCACCCACCAAGGGCCAGTGTAAGGCCTAGAAGCATCCTTGGTAGGTCCTCCATTCCTGCTGCCTCCCACCTCCTGGGCCGGCAGCAGCAGCAATGGTCTCAAAATTGCAATGCAGCACTTACCTGCAGTCTCTGGGCTGCATCATGGTTTCTTTCTTGCACAATCTACTATTTCCACCCCTCTCTGACACGCCTTCTGCTTTATGCAAAACCGGAAGTTAACTTGTGTGGGGGGCTTAAGCAGTAGATTATATAAGACAGAAACCATGATGTGGCCCTGGAAATGGTGGGTAAGTGCTGCACTGCAGTTTCGGGGCCATAACCACCCCCAGAAAGGGGCCCGCACTTTGGATGACCACCTAGTTTGCCTAATGGTAGCACTGGCCCTGTACCCACCTAATCCTCATCTTTCCCTCCTATGAAATCTCAATGTGACTATTCAGTCTACTTCCCACTAGTTAGCTGCACTCATCTCGAATCTACCTGTTGCTCCGTGAACTGTGTTCCAACTACAAGATACCGAAAACTGGCCTTAAGCCTTTATTTAGAGAACCATCGGTAAGCAAGTCCTGAATGATAAAAACCCATGAACCCTTAATACTCCACCTCCTTTCCCCCGCTAGAACAACTGGTCTGACCCAGTATGGCATATCTTATGTTCTTATGTATCTATATTTAGCTCATGCCTTTCCAGTAGTAGTTAAAGGCAGGTATATTCAGGTATTGTCAGCATTTCTCTTTTCTAATAAATTTGTACTTAAGTCAGTGGAGGGGTTACGCATCATAGTAAGGGGAAGTAGATTCTCTTTCCCCTCCTGTAGTGTCTACCAGAACAATTTTGCCGCAAAAAAAACAAAAACAAAACAGACCATTCTTCCTAACACAAGCCTCTTGGCAGCATTTATGCATTAGTGGTTACATTTCTAAGGTAACACAAAATTCAGAATCTTCAAAATTCAAACAGTCATTACCAATTTTAATGTTCAACTTAAGACTTAAAAATCTCACACAAATCAATGAATTATAAACTGGCTCAAACTTTCATTGTAGTCTTCAAGGAAATGAACATTCTAGGATTAGAATCTGGTTTCTCCCTCCCCCAATATTATTCCACAACCATTACCACAGGATTATAGGTTGTGAAGAGGGAAAATGAGACATCCAGGCTAGAATATGCACAAAGGCTCTGACAAACTTGGAGCCTCTTGTAAAATATGTGCAAGGACATGCAGGACTGCATGTGTATTTTTGCTCATACATCCAGCAGGCACAGCTCATTTTAAAGCTGCACATGGGTTGAGGTGAAGGTACTGTGCTCTTCCCAAAATGTGAATGAGAGCAGCTTTTTTTTTTTTTTTTTTTAAACCATGTTTTATTAAGCATTGTGACATACAGGGTCTGACAATTCTCCAACAATGCAACACATATCATTACTTTCATTACTTTCCGGTCACCCAACACCACTCTTTACGTGCTAAAATACTTCCCACAGAAAAATGTACAAAAATAAGGATACTAATAAGGGTGACAATAATATTACATACAACAATGAACCCTATTAGCAGTACCCCCCCCCCCCCCGGAAAGTAACCCCCTACCCCGTTCATCACTTCGCTCCTATGAACGAACATTATTAAACCACACATAATACTTTCATAACTGCATAACTTCAAAACCTTGTGTGTGCTAACTGCGCGCCCAATGTCTGCCCCCCTGGCCCACCCCTCTCTTTTCCTCCCACCTGTCCCGTTCGCCCTTCCAGGTAGGGGTCCCAAATCTTATGAAACATCCATTCTTTACCCCGCAGCCGGTACGTTAAGAGGTCAAAACGCACCGCCGCCGCAATTTTCCCACCCCAATCTTCCCCCGTCGGCCCCTTCACACTCTTCCACTTACATGCTATCGCCACTCTTGCTGCCAACTTCAACTTCTCCTCCAGCAGCCTCCTCCATTTCCCTACCCCTCCCAACCCTGATGACCCCAAAAGTAAGTCCCGTGGACAGCCCAGGGTCCTCTCCTGCGCCCCCTTGCCCCCTCCCTCCCCCCCATACCCTCCCGCACCCGCCCCCAAAACACCTGAATAACTGGGCATTCCCACCACATGTGCAAGAAACTCCCAACTCCTCCACAGCCTCTCCAACACTTATCCGTAAGTTGCCCCCCGGCCAAGAAGAGCTGCCTAGGGGAACTATAAGCCCCATGCACTAGCTGCAGTTGGGTCTGCCTCCAGGAGGATACCCCTGTGCATCTGGGAATATTCGCATATATCCTTCCCCACTCCACCTCCTCCAACTCCTCCTGCAGCCATTTATGCCACTTTAGCCTGTGTGGGAGCTCACCCCTGTCCTCCTCTTCTTACAACAATATTCTATAAATCTTTGCAATGATTCCCTTATCCCCCCTGCCTTGGTACAACACCATTTCCATCGGCGTACTCTCCCGGGTAATCTGGGACTTAACCTCCCCACGACGCTAAAAGATGTCGTAGTTGGAAATATTGATAAAAGGGAATTTTCTCCTGCACGCGATTCTCCAAGTCCCGATGGGACTGTATCATTCCGTCCTCTACAAACTCCCTAAGCCATAGGTGTCAAACCTGTCCTGGAGGGCCACAATCCTGCCAGGTTTTGGGATAGCCCTAATGAATATGCATGAGATATATATGCATTAGAGATAGCCTGCCAACCTGACTGGTTTGTGGCCCTCCAGGACTGGATTTGGAGACCACTGCTTTACACCTCTGTCATTTAAGATTGTGAGTGGGCAAGGTGCAGACGTCCAAGACATCAAAAAGGTTAGATAGAATTTGTCACATTCCTCCTCACTTCTCACCACCACCAAAATATTGTCCATTAGACATCTTTTTGGTGGTGGTGAGAATCGAGGATGAATGTGACACATTCTAGCTACCCTTTTGATGTCTAGGACATCTGTACCTTGCCCACTCACCATCTTAAATGACAGAGGTGTAAAGCAGTGGTCTCCAAATCCAGTCCTGGAGGGCCACAAACCAGTCAGGTTGGCAGGATATCTCTAATGCATATATATCTCATGCATATTCATTAGGGCTATCCCAAAACCTGGCAGGATTGTGGCCCTCCAGGACAGGTTTGACACCTATGCCCTAAGCCGTTCCAGACCCCCCGTGGCCAACTGTCGCCCCTTCTGTGCTCAGCCTGCATTACCAAACGGAAGAAAATCCCCCACCCTAGATAGACCATGGCAAGAGGGGGGTCGGAAACCACCCCCGTTTCTTACCCTGATGGCTAAGCTGTACCATAGCCTCCAACAAGGGGTGCCCCTGCCGCCTACCGTGCTGCTCTCCCCCACCTCCCTCCTCCAACCACTTCTCCAAGGACAGGGCCCCCATCTCGCAGCGTTCCAACTCCACCCATGCTACAAGGCCACTTCCCCTATAATGATCCCGCCATGCCCGCAGTATACAAGCCTGGTGGTACCATTTCAGCGACGGGTACCGGATGCCCCCCTGCTCCTTAGACAAGAGCAGCCCACTCCTGCGGATCTTTGCCTTCTTCCCACCGCACACAAACCGCAACAACCTAGCTTCCCACTGCCTAATCAAGCACCCCGGGAGCCACAAGGGCAACTGCGAAAAAAGAAACACAAATTTCGGAAGCACTGTCATTTTAAAGCACCTCCACCCGGCCCCGCCAACTCAACTGCAAGGAAGCCCATCCCTCCAACAGTGAGTGAATTTGCCCTATCAACGGCCTATAGTTTAAGGCAAACAACTGAGAGAGGTCCTCTGATATACGCACCCCTAGATATTTAATGTACCCCTGGGACCACTTAAAAGGAAAGGTCGGGAGATCCCCTTTACGCAGCCCTCCCAAGGCCATCGCCTCCATTTTAGATAAATTGACCTTAAAGCCCGAAACTACCCCAAACCGCTCCAATTCCTTCAACACCGGGAGTGACTCACCCGGCTTAGCCATAAAGATTAACGTATCATCTGCATAGAGAAGTATCTTGTGCTCCGCCTTCCCCACCGTCACAGGACTAATATGAAGCGCAGATCTAACGCTAATAGCCAGGGCCTCAATCACTATGGCAAACAAGAGAGGCGACAAAGGGCAGCCCTGCCTTGTACTTCTCTGTAAGAGGAAACTATCCGAGAATTGATCGTTCACCCAAATCTGCGCTTCAGGCTTCCGATACAGGGCCTTCACCCCTTGAATAAAGCCCTCCCCCAGGCCCATCCTCCCCATAACCTGAAACAAAAACACCCACTCCACCCTATCGAACTCTTTTTCCGCGTCTAGTGCCACACAAAGCGCCGGTATCTTTCGAGTCCGAACATGATGAAGAAGGCCGACCGCTCACCGAACATTATCCGCTATCCGCCTACCCTGTATAAACCCCGTCTGATCCGGGTGAATCAAGTCCGGCAAAATCCCCTCCAGTCTGCCACCCAAAATCTTGGCATATAATTTAGCAACACTATTTATCAGGGCAATTGGCCGATAGTTCTCACATCGGTCCGGGGGCCTCCCTTCCTTCGGGAGAACCACAATATTGGCTTGTGCCATCGAATCAGGCAGAGGAGACCCCTGAAGCAACCCTGAGAAAAGCTTTGCCAGAAACGGAGCCATCTCCTCTCTCATCATGTGGTAAAATTCCGCCTGGAACCCATCCGCCCCAGCTGCTTTCCCTTTCGGCAACTTCCTAATACCCCCGATCACTTCCGCTACTGTTATAGGCCTCACCAGCCATTGCGCGGTTTCCTCCCCCACCCGCGGGATCTCAATCCCCGCCAGGTACTCCTCTATCCCTTCCCGAGTAACCCCCTCCTGCCCCTTGTACAACTCCTCATAGAACGATTTGAAAGCCTTACAAATATCATGGCTAGCTACTGCCCTCTCGCCTTTATCATTCGTAATCTCCTTCACTATCCGGCTCTCCCTCCGCTTTTGCAACTGGCGTGCTAACATACGCCCTGCCTTGTTCCCCCCCCCTCCATAAAACTCCTCTTAGAAGCCCTCATCATCCTCTCTACCTCCTCCAGATCCAGAGTATAAATCTTCGCCCGCAGACACTCAAGCTTCTGCCGCAGAGCCTTAGTCCCATGATGGCTATGTTCGACCTGCAACTCTTCTAATTCCTGCATCCATTTACCCTGCAACACTGCTCTTTCTCTCTTCCTCTGGCTCCCGAGCTGGATCAAAATCCCCCTCAAATATGCCTTCCCACAGTCCCAGATCGTCGCATCTGAGACCTCTCCATTATCATTCCAGGCCAGGTATTCCCGCCAAGCCTTACGAAGGACTGTCCGTCCTTCCTCAGATTGGTACAAGGACACATTCCCTCTCCACCCCCCCTTTCCCCGCCACTCCCCTATAATCAACCCATGGTCAGATAGGGTAAGTGGGTGAATCTTTACATTCGTTAGCACCCCTAATTGGTCCCGCTTCCCTAGGAAAAGATCCAGCCTAGAATAAGTTTCCTGCCTAGCAGCGTAGCACGTATATTCTCGCCCCCCTGGATTCTCCCACCTCCAAATATCTACCAGCGCAAAGTCTACCAAACACTTCCTAAGCTCCCTACCCTCTCTCCCATGCAGCCGTTTGCTGAAATTAGACCTATCCTTCTCCCCCACCACGCAGTTCATATCCCCCCCGATGATCCAATCGCCTCTAGCCTTCCCCTCGAATCCTTTCAAAATATCAGCAAAAAAAGGAACCCTTTTGCCCGTTAGGAGCATAGACATTGAGGAATGATACCTCCCGCAGATCCACTCGCCCCACCACCCACACCGCTCTACCCGCTCCATCGTCTCCACTCTCATATGGGATGAACCGAACCAGTTTATGTATAAGTATAACCACCTCCCGTTTCTTAGAGGTGTATGGCGAGCCATACAATTGATCAAAACCCTGGGCTTTCAATTTCTCTTGTTCTGCTTTAGTTAAATCAGTCTCCTGCAACAGGGCCACGTCTACCCCTAACCTGTTCAATTGTGTAAGGACCCGTTTCCTCTTAATAGGGCTGTTAAACCCCCGAACATTATAGGAGGCAATTTTAAGCCCCCCCAGAGCTGGACATCGCGCTCATCCTCCCTCAATACTCTTCTGCCCTGCCAGCTGGAGTTCGGACATCCCTCGCACACACACAACACACCCAACAATAAACCAATAACCATAACCCGCAACCAACTCCCCTCCCCCCTTAACGCCACAACTTTTTATCTTTCCGACTCCCTTTAGCCCTGTCATTCGTACGCCCTTGCCCCTCTCCCGCCCTGCCCCCCCCCCCACCCCTGCGGCTGCAAACTCCCCACCACTCACCCACATCTCCCGATCTCACTCTCCCTGTCATAGGGTCACCGGACTGAGGGGGAGCCATACCCTATTACACAGTTCCAGGCCCCTACCTCCCCTCCTGGTGGCCAACCCCCAAAAGCCATACCAATTCCACACACATCCCCCCACCCACGCCGAAGCATCCCATTCATTCTCCCCCCACAAAGAGCACACCCTCCCCTCTCCCCCAGGTCCCCCACCCAGCATGCCCACCGCACCACCTGCAAGCTTATAATCAACACGTTGATCCCCCTCCCCCCTTCTTGTTCATGTCTCCTCTACCATCACTGCAGCCCCTTCCAGTTCCAAGAAAGAAAAAGTCCGCGGCTTCTTTAGGGCTGCGTCGTCACTGCGATTTCACCATCCACTTCCTGAGAGTCTCGACTTGTAGGGGCGGCCTTCTCCTTCAGAACACTTCCTGCCTGAGCTTTCAAAAAGTTCTCAAACGCGTCCTTAGAGTTGAAAAACTGCCGCGTGCCGTTCACCAGCATCGTGATCCTAGCTGGGTACCAGATCGCGACTTGTACACCCCGCTTTGCCAGGGACTCTTTCCATTTCACCAGCTCTTTCCTCCTCTTAACCGTTTCGGATGCCAGGTCCGGGAACACATATTTTCCAGTCTTTATAGGTCACATAACATACCTCGATTTCCTGGCCGCCCTAATCACGTGCTCTCTGTCCTGAAACCGGAGGAGCTTTACTATTAAAGCACGTGGGGACCCCGATGCCCCGGGCCTAGGCCTCAATTCTCTGTGAGCCCGCTCGATTTCAAAAGCGGGATCAGACAGCGGGCCCGGGAAACATTTTGCCAGCATATCAGTCACAAATCCAATAGTGTCCTCTCCCTCTCCCCCTTCAGGCACTCCAAAATTTGTAAATTCGATCGGCGGTCTCTATTTTCCATATCCTCCGCCTTTGCATGTAGCCAACTAAGCTGTTGCTGCAGGGAGCCCACCGTGCGTTGCAGTGCTGCCTGGGAATCCTCCGTCTGGCTCACCCGGGCCTCCACCTCCTCAAACCTTTGCCCGATAGCCGCAAATTTCTCCTCCAACTTCTGCGAGACTGTGCACAATTTCATCCTTGGAGTCTCTAATCTCCTGCAGCACGGCCGCTAAATCCACCCGGCGAGAGTCCTCCCCCTCTTCCGCTCCCTGGTCATCTGACATATTGGGGGACGCTGGCGCCTGCAGAGCCCACGGCCTGGCCTCTGCCGTTTTGTCACCTCCCGCTTTTGCGGCATATAAATCCTTGATCTGGTTACTCTGCTTAAGCTTTACCACCTTCAGCATGTTCCTCGAGCACCCAGGGAACTGCGTCTACCCGATATTTTCCGAGCGGGACGAGGAGCTCACTCACGCACGTCTCCTCTCCTCCGTGGCTAAACTGGAAGTCCCCGAGAGCAGCTTTTTAATAAGAACATAAGATATGCCATACTGGGTCAGACCAAGGTCCATCAAGCCCAGTACTCTGTTTCCAACAGTGGCCAATTTAGGTCATATGTACCTAGCAGTTTCCCCAAGAGACACAAGTTCCACAATGCTTGTACTGGGTCAAGCATTGATATCTTCGGTCACTTCTTAATAATGGTTTATGGACCTTTCCTCCAGGAAATTGTCCAAACCTTTTTTAAACCCAGCTACACTAACAGCCTTTACTACATCCTCCGGTAACAAATTCCAGAGTTTGATTACACGTTGAGTGAAAAAATATTTTCTTTTATTAGTCTTAAATAGTTTACCCTGTAGCTTCATTGCATGTCCCCTAGTCTTTCTATATTCTGATAAGGTAAACAATCGATCTACGTTTACCCGTTTAATCATCACTGCTCTTAATATCTACGCACCTGGGATCCCCCTTCACATTAGTCCACATCCTACCAGTATCCCCAGCTCCTAAGCTCTCCCAAATACCCATCAAGACATCAGCACAATCAAGGTGAAATTAGACTTACCTGCTAATTGAGGTTCCTTGAGATACTCCAGTCCAGTCCCATTACCTGAAGGGATAATCACGCCCCACCAGAGCTTGGAGACTGAGTATGTCATCTTTTCTTGATATCACCTCATATAGGTATCTGGCATCTCCCACTAGCCTCCAGTAACCTATTGACAAAGCAAACTGAGCAACAAAATAAGAACGTGTCAAAACTCTGACAAAAAAACAAAACAAAAAAAACCTTTAGGACAGGCAGCTACGCACCACATCAAAGAGGGGGACAGAAAATGCTCACCTGTAAAAACCACCTGCAAGGAGATGCACAAGAGACCAGTCACTCTGGGTACCCCCCCTAGGCCCCCCAGGCCTACGCAAATACCGGTCTTCACTTCCTTTGACCATCTGCTCTTCCTAATCTTAATTTTTACACTGTGGCTATTTGTCACTGCTACTCCCCACTCTGGACCACAATGCAATTGATAACATACTTAAGGCCCAGGAATGCTAAAAACATGCAGCATCCCAATCAGGGAGGGTCTGGGACTGGACTGGAGTAACTCAAGGAACCTCACTTAGCAGGTAAGTCTAATTTCACCCTCCTTTTCATTCCTCCAGTCAAGCCCCGTTATCGGAGGGATGTACCATAGCAGTATTAACTTTGGGAGGGACCCGCGAGCCCAGCCTGAAGCACCACCGAGCCAAAACGTGCATCAGACACCGCCTGCACATCCAGACTAATGCTTGACAAATGAGTGCAGGGGGATCAAGTTGCCACCCTACAAATATCCAGAGGTGGCACCAAATTGAACTCCGCCCAGGAGGTCTCTTGTGACCTGGTAGAATGAGCCTACAAACCGCGGGGTAGGGTCCTTCATTTCCGGATTTATTTATTTATTTATTTTATTTAGACAGTTTTTGTATACCGCCTTATCCTTCAATCAAAGCGGTCACAACACAATTGGGGGATACATTTAACACGTGGGGATATGAGACACATACACTAATACTTACAGGGAACATGGGCAATGGAGGGTTAAGTGGCTTACCCAAGACCACAAGGAGCATCTGTGAGACTAGAAACCCCAGTCCTTCCGGCCCAAGGTTGCTGTCCTCTAGTGGGATTTCAACCCCCGACCTTCCGGCCTGAAGTACCTTGCCCCAACCACTAGGCTACTCCTCCCTGTCATCAGCTTACATCAAGGATGTAAGCTGAGGAGATTGTCTCCTTCACCCAGCAAGAAATAGAGGCCTTGGAAGCTGCCTCCCCCTTGCAAGTCCACCAAACAGCATAAACAAGTGATACGATTTTTGAAATGGCTTGATAGACCTTAAATACCTTCATAGAACTCACTGAACATCTAACCGATGCAGAAACACAGAAACATGATGGCAGAATAAGACCACATGGCCTATCTAGTCTGTCCTTCTATATCAGCCACTACAACAGTTCCCTTTTTCCTTTAGAGATCCTCTGTGTTTGTCCCATGCCTTTTTAAATTCAGACACTGTTCTCGTCTCTGCCACCTCCAATGGGAAACTATTCAACGGATCTACCACTCTTTCCATAAAAAAATATTTCCACATATTACTCCTGAGTCTATCCCCTTTCACCTTCATCCTATGTCCCCTTGTAGCAGAGCTTGCTTTCAACTGAGAGGCTCTCCTCCTGAGCATTTGCGCCATGGAGTATTTAAACATGTCAATCATATCACCTCTGTACCACCTTTACTCTAAAGTATACATATTAAGGTCCTTAAGTCGGTCCTCCTATGCCTTATAACAAAGACCATTAACCATTTAAGTAGACACCCTTTGCACAGACTCCAACCTGTTTATATCCTTTTGAAGGTGCAGTCTCCAGAATTGCACACAATACGCCAAATGAGGTCGCACCAAGGACTTATACAGAGGCACTATCATCGCCTTTCTCCTGCTGGCCATTCCTCTCTATGCACCCAAGCATCCTTCTAGCTTTCACCATCGCCTTTTCTACCTTTTTAGCTACTTTAAGATCAGACAAAAATCATGCCTAGGTCCTGCTCTTCTTTTGTGAACAGAAGTACTTCATCCACTATATTATATTGCTACCTTGGATTGCTGCAGCCCAAATGCATGACCTTGCTTTTTTAACATTAAATCTCAGCTGCCAAATTCTAGACCATTCTTCAAGCTTAGCTAGATCCTCCTCCTCATGTTATCTACACCTTCCTAGGTGTCTACTCTATTACAGATTTTACTACGATCCGCAAAGTGGCAAACCTTACCAACAGCCCTTCCGCAATATCACTAACAAAGATGTTAAAAAAAAAAAAAATCGGACCAAGAACAGATCCCTGGGGCGCGCCACTGGTATCTTGTCCTCCTCAGAGTGAACTCCATTTACCTGTACCCTTTATTGCTTCCCACTCAACCAATTTCTGACCCAGGCAGTAACTTTAGGGTCCATCCCAAAGGTGCTCAGTTTGTTTGTAAGTTGCCTGTGTGGAACAGTGTCAAAGGCTTTACTGAAATCCAAATAAACCACATCCAAGGCACTCCCTCTGTCCAACTCCCTGGTCACCCAGTCAAAGAAATCAATCAGATTTTCCTGACAAGACCTGCCTCTGGTGAATCCATGCTGCCTCAGATTCAGTAATCCATTGAACTCCAGAAACCTCAGTACTTTCTCTTTCAGCAGCACTTCCAATAATTTATTCACCACAGAGGTGAAACTAACAGGCCTGTAGTTTTCAACCACATCCTTACTTCTGCTTTTATGTAAAGGGACCACATGTGCCTCTCTCCAGTCCTCTGGTAGCACTCCCAACTTCAACAAGGCATTGAAAAGGTCAGAGCTACTAGAACATCCTCAAGTTCCCTCAGTATTCTCGGGTGTATCCCATCCGGCCCCATAGCTTTGTCTACTTTAGATTTAGCTAGTTTCTCATGAACACAGTCTTTTGAAATTGTTTAAGATCTCCTTCGCTTCTGTTCCTGTTTGTGGGTGTTTTCTGAGGTCCTGCTCCTGGTTCTTCATCGGTCAACACAGAACAAAAATATTTGCTAAGCAATTCCACTTTATCCTCATCAGCTTCTAAATACTCCTCCCTTTCACCCTTGAATCTGACAATACCACTTTTGCCCTTCATCTTCTCACTAACATATCTGAAAAATGTCTTATCCCCCATTTTACTGCATTGGCTATTTCCTCCTCTTTTTGAATCTTTGCTTTCCTGACTACTTTGCTAGCTTCTCTAAATTTTTCCAAATATAGATGCCTCTTCTCTCTGTGATCGCTTATATTTCATGAAGGTCTCCCTCTTCCTTCACATTTTAAGCTACTTCTTTCAAAAGCCATAGCAGTCTCCTTTTATCTTTATTTACCATTTTAACAAAAAGGTTGGCTGCCCTTAAAATATCCTCTCAGTTTTGCTCACCGTTTTTCTACATCCCCCAGCTGCTCCCATCCCGCTTGGCAAAGTTAGTGTTCCTAAACTCTAAGACCCTCGCTTTTGAATGGATTTGAGCAGCCCTAATTCTAATACTGAAAAACACCATCTGATGATCTCTGGATGCAAAATGATCCCCCAACATAACACCACTTTCACCATTGTAAGCACCTTGTCCAGTATGGCCCAATCACGTGTGGGTTCTGTAACCAGTTGCCTGAATAGTTTTCCCTACAGAGAAAGCGTAGTTACTCACCTGTAACAGGTGATCTCCGGCAACAACAGGAATTTAGTCCTCACATATGGATATTGTCGGTACCGACGGAGCCCGTGCGGGAACACTCCCCAGCGTCCAATAGGAACGCTTTTGGGAGTATCCCTCAGCACATGCACGCTGCCTTCCCGTCTTTCCAACTGTCCCTCTTCAGTTAAGTTTGTAGCTGAGTGAAAGGATAGAGGGAGAGAGAGGAAAGAGACAAAGAGAGAGAGAGACAACTCCCAGAGGAGGTAGGTGGGTTGTGAGGACTAAATTCATGCTGTTCCCGGAGATCACCTGTTACAGGTGAGTAACTACGCTATCTCTAGGAACAAGCAGGAATGTAGTCCTCACATATGGGGACTCCCTAGCTGAAGATGCCAGGGAGATATCCCAAGGAAGGTGCCACCGTCGAAGGTGAGAATCCTTCCTTCCATGGAACTCTGGCATCCCACAAGGGTTGGTGGGTAGGAGTTGGTTTAGGTTTGAAAGAGATTTTGAAGAACAGCTTGGCCATGGTGGCATTGTCGAGAACACTCATCGCCTTTACCGTAAGGAATATCCAAAACATCTGCAGGGCAAGGAACACCACCCGCAACTCCAGACGGTTGATGGACTGTGCTCTCCTGTGACTAGAGACCCTGGGTTATCTGGGCTTCATAATGCGCCCCCCAGCCCAACAGACTGCCATCCATTGTCAGCGGAACTCACCAAGGCGTCTCCAGGGGCATCCCCGCCAGCAGCTTGCTGCGCTGAAGCCACTATAGGGACTCTAGAACCCGGACAGGGCAACTGCCGAAAGAGTGGATGGGACCATGCTGACCATCTGTGCAACACCACCCTCTGCAACGGTCTCATATGAGCACACGTCCAGGGCACCAGCTCAATCGATGCTGCCATGGATCCCAAGAGCTGTAGGTAATGCCATGCCTTTGGTGCCTGCAACTGGAGGAAGTTTTGTATCTGATCCTGCATCTTGCGCACTCGCTCCACTGGCAACGACACCCGACCTATGTTGGTCTGGAACAGAGTCCCCATATATTCCAGGTCCTGAAATGGCAGCAGATGGCTCTTCCCACAATACTACTTGGTCTACTTCTGAACGTTTAACAGCCAAACAAATAAAGATCAATCGTTCCTTATGAAGCTAAATAGAGTGTGTTCATATATTCATTAACAAACACATTAATACGCTACACGTGAAGGTCTCAGTCTTATTCATGCACCACTGTACAAGCAAATTGTCTCAAGACAGTGAATGTGCTCCTTAACATCAACGACCTTCACTTTTAAAGAGTACTGGAGCTACAGTAAAAGCAGGTCTGTTTTAGGTCTAGATGGGCAGAAAGCACCCCTCCTTCTTAGGGACTATGAAGTATATGGAGTATCACCCACTTCCACACTGGTCTGGCGGTCCTGATCTTCATTGGGTCTTCTTGGGGGCCAAGGCTGAAGAGGAACAAACATCTGCTGGCCTCTCTAAACCCCTGAAAAGTCTGCCCTCTTAAGGGAAAAATGTCCCCTTTGGTATGGTGCAAGTCTTACCATTCGGAATAGCCTATATTCCCTCGGCTGTTCACGCCCAGGTACCTTTGGACTCTCCCAAATCTTTTATCAGCTTCTCAAGGTCCTCCCTGAAAAGCAGCTTCTCTCGGAATGGGAGCTTTGTGAACTGCGACTTGGAGGATACATTCGCCGACCAGTTTTGCAGCCACAAATAAAGCCTCAAGGTGACCACCGAGGCCAAGTATGCGGCATCAGACTCCAACTTGGCCACCTCTGGCGGGTGAGGCTGAGTTTCCCCCGAAGTTTCTAAAATGCCTTATGCACAGCGTAAACGCACCTTTGCCACAAAGATGCTACAGACGGACGCTTGCAGGGACAGCACATTAATATCAAAGACCTGCTTAAGGAGAGTCTCCAGCTTTCTATTTTGGACATCCCTAAGTGCTGACCCCCCCTTCTACAGGGATCGTGGTGGTCTTTGTCATGGCGGAGACTGCTGCATCCACCTTGGGCGCCTGCAATAACTCCTTCTCTGGCTTCAGCAATGGATAAATGTGACCCACTGCTTGCGTATCCTTGAGCGCAGACTCCGGGACATCCCATTCATCCTAATCATCCGGATCCAGAATTATCAGCAGCTCCTTACCAGCTCCGGCAACCTCACCGGCTATCAGAACAGCGTGTGCTGAGCTTCCCATCCCTCTGTCTGGGTAGCTGCAGAGCCCTGTGCCTGCGATCACTGACCGGAGCTTGGTTTGATTTTTTCAAAGAACTTTGCCAATTCTATGAAACTCAATGTGGTCAATGAAGCTAAAAAGAAAGCTACAAATGAAGAATTTTTCCCATAGCCCCTGTTCCTAGTTGTTCCTTCAGCGAGTCCTAGGGAATCATGCCACTCCAGCTGCTTAGAGACTGAGCTACTGGAGGCTAGTGGAAGGTGCCAGATGCCTATATGGGGTAATGTCATGAAAAGACAACATACTCCGTCTCCAAGCTGCTGGTGGGGCGTGATTACCCCCTCAGGTAACAAGCCTGGACTGGAGGAGCGAAAAGGAAGTCAGACATTGCCACGTTCTATCCCCCCTGCTCTTACTAGAGATCTCTGCTGGCCCAGGGGTAGCAAAAGAAATGACCAGTCGCTCCTGCTTTATTTGGTTCTGGGTTCAAAATGATGGCTTTAAGCCCTTATGGTAGTCTCAATGTTTGGCAGCTTAACCCATCTCAGTAATATCACGAGACTACAAACAGATTGGCCATTGTTCCTGCTCCCTAAAGACCACCCCTGGTAGGAGTGGGGGGGGGGGGAGAGAGAAAGCATATGGTGAAGGAAAGATTGATACAATCTGCCCATGCATCAGCCCCATCAAGCTGGCACTTTTGCATATTTTGGGGCAGGTGTAAAGGCAACATCCAGACTTTCTGCCTACCACATGCATTCCCCTTGTTACATGGAGAAAACATCTAGGATTTTCAGCCCTATAATTTTTATTTATTTATTTATTTTATTTATTTATTTTATACACATTTATATACCGCATCTTCCACAGATCAGTTGCGGTTTACAGAGAACAAAACTTAACACTTGACAACGCAAGTTGTTTTACAAGGAACGTCAATGTTAGTATAATTAACCGAATATAAATTTACAAGGAACGTCATAATATAATTCTAACAATGTGAACAGAACATAACAGAATAAACTATTTACAGATATATATATATAGATGTGTATACACACATAAAAATATATATACATATACACACATACATACATATGTATATATATATATATATATATATATATATATATATATATATATATATATATATATATATATATACCCATATGCCTACATATACACATACATACACCTATGGGAGTAAAAGGGCATAAGATGTGGGGTCATCAAGGGGCGTAACTATAAGAGCTGTGTTGGGTGAAAGGATTTTAATTGGAACAGCCAGAAGCCTGTTTAGCCTTTATCTAAATAACTCCCAGTGTTAGAAATAATTTTTGTCGGAGAGAAATTCAACAAAGCGCTCTGTATAATAACAAGGCACCGCTGTGATGTTCTCCTTTTATTAATATATTTAAAATGTTACTTAGCTTCAGTAACGAGTAGTGTCCATGATGCCATAAAAAAGTGAAGGACTGTCAACGCAGCGCTCGTTTCGGGTACAGAATATATTAGAAACCCTGCTTCAGGACGTCCACTTGTAAATATTGGCAACGATGTATTCAGCTAACAAGTTGGAAATGTAGTCAGCCATTTAAGTCTTCAACGTATAACGTCAGCATCACATGTGGAAATTGAACAGCCAATGATCAAAGACCCATTGTAAAAGGGAACACCCACCATCAGGGAATCCCTCATCGGGTACATTCATCAGAGTATAGTATGCCAGTCAATCTGTTGGTTTAGGCCGCCTGGGGAGACTGAATTTAATCTGTAAATCCATCTTTGTTCCAGGTATTGTAGTTGTTGTTCTCGATCGCCACCCCGAGGGTCACATGGGACATGATCAAGTATCCTCCACCGTAGAGATTCAAAAGCATGACCAAAGGACAGACAATGATCCACCATAGGAGCTGAAAGAGATCTCGTTCTTAGTCGCGATGCATGCTCAGATAAACGATGTCGAATAACGCGTATAGTACGCCCCACGTAATAAAGTGCACAAGGGCAAATAATCAGATAGACAACAAAACAGGATGAACAATCCGTATGCCATCTGGTAGAATAAATTCGAGCAGTATGAATGTCCTGCCAGTCAGATCCAACTATAGAGAACGCACAATAAGTGCAAGAGCCACAAGTGAAATGACCCTTATCACTATGACAAATCTCTGACTACATTTCCAACTTGTTAGCTGAATACATCGTTGCCAATATTTACAAGTGGACGTCCTGAAGCAGGGTTTCTAATATATTCTGTACCCGAAACGAGCGCTGCGTTGACAGTCCTTCACTTTTTTATGGCATCATGGACACTACTCGTTACTGAAGCTAAGTAACATTTTAAATATATTAATAAAAGGAGAACATCACAGCGGTGCCTTGTTATTATACAGAGCGCTTTGTTGAATTTCTCTCCGACAAAAATTATTTCTAACACTGGGAGTTATTTATTATCGGGATATTTAGGTTTATGATTTACTGGTGATTCCGGTTGGGTTCATGTTGGATTTACTATAGCCTTTATCTAAAGCAGGTGGGAGAGTCTCTGTGTTGTTATAGTATTTGGTGAACAGATGAGTTTTCAAATTCTTGCGGAGTTCCGTGATCTCGGTTAGTGTTCGTAGCTCCTCGGGGAGGGAATTCCAGATGGTGGGGGCTTCGTGGGAAAATGCTCTGTGGTTTGTTGATTTGTGAGCTCTTGTGTAATCTTTTGGGGGTTTTAGTTTGTTTAATTGGCCTTTTCTTTGTGTAGGTTTAGGTGGTTCTTTGTGTATTAGGTTGTATAGTGTGGTTGGAGCTAAATCGTATAAGGCTTTGAATGAAGTAATTATTATTTTGTAAATTATTCTGCTTTGAATTGGAAGCCAATGGAGGGAAGCTAGTATTGGTGTTATGTGTTGGAGTGAGTTAACTTTCAATATAATTCTTGCAGCTGCATTTTGTGCTAATTGTATACGTTTAATGTTTTGTTTTGATATGCCCATGAGTATTATATTGGCAAAATCAAAGTGAGGAGTTATAGTAGCCTGGATAATATTAATGAAATCTTGTGAGAATACAAGAGGACGTAGTTTGAGCGTTTTTAGTTTGAAGTAAATTTTCTTTATCGTATTGCTGATGTGAGTTTCCATGGTGAGATGTGTGTCTAGTATAATGCCTAGGTATCTTATTTCATTTTTTATTTTAATTTCCTGATTTTGGAGTCTTATGTGTGTTGGTGGGGTATATGATTTGTTTTTAGTCACAATTAAGACTTCTGTTTTGGCGTGATTTATGTGGAGATTTTGAGCTTTAAGCCAAGTTGTGATTTCATTATAGCAGTCCGATAGGAGTTGGAGCGGTAGATTGGGTATCGTGAATGGAATGTACATCATGATATCATCTGCATATAGATGATATTGTACTCCAAATTTTTTGAATATTTTGCAAACGGGTTTTATGTAATTATTGAAAAGTAGAGCTGATAATGCTGAACCTTGTGGTAATCCTATTTCTTGTTTATATGTGGTGGAGGTTTGATTCCCAATTCTTACATTTTGTGTTCTATTGTTTAGGTAGGACGAGAACCATTTGTGTACTATGGAGTCTAAACCTATTTGTCTCAAGCTGTTGAGCATTATTGTGTGGTGTACGCTATCAAACGCCGCTGATATATCAATGAAAAGTAGTATGAAAGCCTGCTTTTGGTTGTCAATGCCTCTTAGGAGCGCATCTAATAGAACTGTAAGGAGTGATTCTACTCCGTGGCGGGGGCGAAAGCCATATTGTTGCTCATCAAGCGGGTAAGATGAGTCTAGGAAATCTTGTGTCTGAAGTTGGACCACTTTTTCAATTATTTTAGCTAAGAATGGGATGCTGGATATGGGTCTATATGATGTTGGGGATGTTTTATCGAGTTTGCTGTTCTTAAGGATTGGGCGGATTTGTGCATGTTTGAGTGATGATGGGAGATAACCTTGAGTTAGTGAGAGGTTAACTATTGAGAGGATGTAGGGTAATAAAATTGGCAGTGTGTTTTTTATCCATGTTACTGGACATGGGTCTAGATAAAGTTGTAGTGTTTAGGCTAGTGATGATGTTTTTTAGTGTCTCTTTAGTTATGGGATGAAAGTCTGTCCATTCGTCTGATGGCTGGTGGGATGTATTAATGGGGTCTATAATCATTGATGGTGTTTTTGCTTTGTTTTGATAATGACAAGCTAAAGTTTGTACTGTGATGTCTGTAATTTCAGTGCCTGAAGTTTGTGGGTTGGTTAGGTTTTTGACCATGGAGAATAACTCTCTTGGTCTGTTGTAAGATTTTGACAGAATTTCAGAGTAGTATTCTTTCTTTGTGCTGTCTAGGGTTTCTTTGTATTTATTAAGGTGGTTGTTGTATATTTCTTTGTGTATTGTCAGTTTAGATTTGCGCCAGATGAATTCTAATTTTCTAAGATTCTTTTTCATTTGTTTTAGAGTAGTATTAAACCAGGGTTTGGTGTTAGATTTAGAGTAGATGCTCTTTTTATTCGTATGATTAATTTTGGCTGCGTTGTTAATGGTTTCATACCAGTTTTTGACAGTATCATCCAGGTTCGTTGGAGATGATAACAGGTGTGGGACTGTTAAGTCAATGAATTCAGTGTTATTAAACTTTTTAAATCTTGTAGTTGGGATAGCTCTAGTGGAGTTATTAGTGCTAGTGACAGGATATGTGATGTTGAATTTGACAATATAGTGATCCGACCAGGGTATCTGTGTACATTCTACAGCATCTGGGTTGATAAGTTCGAAGAGAGAATTAGGTAGAAGGACAATATCGAGTGTTCCACCTTTGGTGTGAGTTGATTTGTTTATTATTTGGTGGTAGTCCATGTCCGATATAGCATCAAAGAATAGTTTGGAGTCTAAATCTAAATATGGTGTAGATCTTTACATGTAAAGTATAGCGACTTTCTAAAATAAGGACCTGTGTGGCAGAGTCTGCTGCATTGGTTATTTATTTTATTTATTTATAGGCATTTATATACCGCTTGGTGCAAGTGCAATATAGACCGTGTATATTCAGGTATGGTATATATTTCCTTTGTCCCTGAAGGGCTCACAATCTACATTCTGTACCTGAGGCAAAGGAGGGTTAAGTGGCTTGCCCAAGGCCACAAGGAGTGCCTGTGGGACTAGAAACCCCAGTCCCTCCGGCCTGAGGTTGCTGTCATCCAGTGGGATTCAAAACCCAACCCTCCAGCCCGAGGCAACTGCCCCAACCACTAGGCCACTCCTCTGAGGTGGAAGCAATTCCATCTCACCACTCCTCCTCCAGTTTCTGTGCATCTCAGACCAATCCCAAAGGGCTATTTATGCATTTTAAGCTGTGGAATTTGTAGCTCTGCCTTGCAAATTTAAAAATCAAAAAATTGCACATACAAAAAGTGCAACAGAAATGGTGTCAAAATAGATAATGCTAGAACTCGTACTGAAGTTTCTCTTTGGACCTTTCGTAGTTTGTCCTAAGGAGGTATTTGATAAGGAATTAAGGGGCATTCATTCTTATGCTATATACTAGCAATATATGATTTTGGTCTGCTCTTTCCCACATGCACATCTTGGCAATGCCCGATTTTATCCTTAGAGCTCCCCCTAGTTGTGACTTATTCTAACATTTGTGATATAAACTAAGCTCTTGAATGTGTTCCCTCTCTCTAACAAGCCCGAGTTAGTACTCTGCCAATTTCACATTAATGTGGCTCTGACCTGCCATTTCAAAGTATGCCCACAGGCCCACACAAAGTTTTCTTATCAAACATGGGGGGAAGGATGGGAAAGAGAAGTGAGAGAGAAGGGAAACAAAAGCAGGTTTCAGATTAAACCCATTAATCTGGGATTTAATACAGACAACACTCTGAACTATCACCCGTCAAATCTTTCCACTGCATAAAAGCAGATAGCAATAAATAATAAAAATAAAGTACAGAGAGAATCTGAAAAGATCACCGAAAATAAAGCAGACCATGTGACCTGACAAACTAAATACCTTGGTTAAAAAGTTTCTCACGAGCTTGAGCTACACTTCTCTGTCTGAATTGTGAGCTCTTTTGGTGAATGACAGACACAGACTAATTACAGTGGGAGAGTCTCTTTATGAAATGGTTCAAAGGCACACCTCATGCGCAGGCAAATACCCTCCTGACGGACAAACTATCCTGTGCCTTCAAAATAAAAGTTTCATGTCTGCCACTTGAATACAAAGAAATAAGGGCCAAACAAGTTGTAGGCAATGCTTTCTAACTGAATTAACTCAATATTGATATATGCCACTAGCTTTCCAGAGTTATGCTCCCTTCATCGGATCAGTGAAGAACTTAATGGTTAGAGCAGCAGGCTGAAAAGCAGGGAAGCCAGGGTTCAAACAACCAACATTATCAACAGTACAAAGCAGTGTATACATTATAATCCACAAAATTTTATTTGAGCATACTTTTATACCGCCCCTTCCCAAGATCAGAAAATGACTCACCACTCACAGTATGTATATGGGTTTGTACTGTACACAGATACCCACACCTTGTATATAAGTTTGTATTGTAGACAGATACTTATTTATATAAACAAAACACCTCGCTAGATATGTATAGGCATATGTAAACATGTGCATATATATATGCAGATGTGTATATAGGCATATAAGGTGATGTATATAAGCGCATACCTTCTTCTGGTTAGGGAGTTCCAGTTCCAGTTGGTCACGGACCATGCCCCACTTAAGTGGTTGCAGCAAATGAAGAACCACAATGCCAGGTTGACACGCTGGTACATGGCCTTACAGGCGTTTGATTTCCAAGTTGAACATCGTGCCGGGAAGTTACACAAGAATGCGGATGCACTTTCCCGTATTACGGACTGTAGAGAAGAAGTTTCACCAGTAAAACCAGTCCGTAATAACTTAAGCAGGGGGGTATGTGATAAGGAAGCTTATCATAGCTCAGGTAGGAGCTACAGAAAAGATGATGTGACTCTGAACAAGCAACCTGTCAGTTCTGGTAGAAGCAAGAAAACAGAGTTTTCACATAAAAGACTACCAGTCCCAGAATGCACCAGGTTTCCAGCAGCCATGAGAGGGGCTGAAGTGAGAAAATGTGTGTGCAATCAAGAGAGCTATGAGGTAATCCCTAAGCACTCATCTCAAAGGGCAGGGCCTGATTCAAGACAGCTGCGCTGTGTTAGGGAGGAGCACACATTAGGAAAGAATAAGAATAGAGATTATTCTTCAGATAACAGCTTCCAGGGGAGTTTGAGCTTCAGTGACTACAAGCTCCAGCCAAGCTACAGAGGCAGATACAGCAACAGCGTCAAGCTCAAGCACAAGCACCAGTATCACCTGGAGAAACAGAAGCCAGGCCAAGCGGATAGAGAGAGAAGGAAACTCTCTGGAAGGAAAAGAAGGAAGCCCATTGGAAGGTCTGGGAGATTCCAAGGCAGTACCCATACTGGGAGGTATTCCAAATGCTAGCAGGGTCCATTGGGCTGGATTCAGCCAGAGGAATGGAATGGCAGAGATAGGAATCACCAGTGGCTACCTGGAAGAGAGAAGACTGCAAGTGGAAGGGACTTTCAGACCAAGGCCAGAAGGTATGTGAGAGGAGATCCAGTGTCCAGGGATCAAGATTGGAAGGCTGGACATCAGAATTGGATTACATACTGGCCAGGCAATTCAGAGAGGAATTATGATGGCAGGAGAGGCTCAGGTATGAACACTGATCCAGACCCTATCTATAATAGTGAATGGCAGCAAGAGAATAGGCATTCTCATGATAGTGCCTTATTGAAAGACTCATCTGTGCCAATGTATGATAGTGACCATATGCTTATTGATGAAGGGGGAGATACAGCAGCAGATGAAATTATTAATTACATGGACTGTTCTTTATCCCAATGCTATTGCTAGCTTTCTGTGAGCAAACACATCAGCCATCACAAAGAAACCTAACTTTGTTCTTTATTTCCACTGCAAACAGCTCTTAAAGCAGGATTTGGGTTCACACAGTAGCAGCCAGCCAGCTAAAGGCTTTCAGCTGGTCAATTGATGGTAATTGGAGCTGCACCTGATAGAGTGTGTGAGCAAGGGAAAATCACTGCTGGATCTGCGTGGAAAATAAGCAGAAGTTAACCTAACCAGCAAAGTTTATTTATTTCTTTGTGCCTTTGTATTTGGTTATTATTGGCTAAGAAAACATTAGCTAATTGCCTGACAAGCTGAAGGCTGTTTTCTGTTTTGCTTTATGACTTTCTCTTATCCATTTAAACACTGCAAGCAAGTAACCTCATTTATATTGCTAACAAGCATACTTGTGCTGGGTGAATTAAACCCCATCAATAAAAGAAGTATTTTATTGACCTGACCATTTGGTTTCACAACTCAAATTATTGTCATCAGCTGTGTTTGAGAGTGAATGAACTACAATACCCACAATACCTTGCAAGAATCATATGAATATATGCATCGTCAAGATTGTGTAAGTTCTCACCCTAGGCAGCCGTCTGACAAGGTATTATAATATCCTTTGTTTTATTCTCCCTTTCCTTATGATCCCTAGCATTTTTTTATTTGCCTTCTTGGCTGCCGCTGCACACTGGGTGGAGTGTTATCCACAATGACGCCTAAATCTTTTTCCTGGATGGTGGTTCCTAATGTGAAACCTTGTATCATGTAACCATAGTTTGGGCTGTTCTTTCCTAGGTGCATAACTTTGCACTTGTCCACATTAAATTTCATCTGCCATTTCAACGTCCAGTCTTCCAATTTATCAAGGTCCTCTTGCAATTTTTCACAATCCACTTTTAACAACTTTGAATAATTGTGTCATCGGCAAATTTGACTACACTCCCATTTCCAGGTCATTTATGAATATGTTAAAAAGCAGCGGACCCAGCACAGATCCCTGGGGTATTCCACTATTCACCTTTCTTCATTGGGAAAATTGGCCATTTAGCCCTACCCTCTGCTTTCTCTCTTTTAACCAGTTCCTGATCCACAATACTACACTACCTGCTATCCCATGACTAACTCTGTGAAGAGTCTCTCATAAGGGAACTTGTCAAAGGCTTTCTGAAAATCTAGATACACTATATCGACCGGCTCACCTTTGTCTATCTGTTTATTCACACCTTCAAAAAAATAACACAGATTAGTAAGACAAGACCTTCCTTGGCTAAAGCCATCTTAGCTTTCTCCCATTAAACGATAACTATCTACATGTTCAGTAATTTTGTTCTTAGGCTCACCAGCCTGTAGTTTCCCGGATCACCCCTGGAGCCCTTTTTAAAAATTGGCATTACATGGCCATTCGCCAGGTACTACAGATGATTTTAATGATAGTTCACAGATTACTAATAGTAGGTCTGCAATCTCATTTTTCATTCAGTCTCTCCACTATGGCATTGTCCACTTTTAGTGACCCTTTTATTCCTCTATCATCTAATGGTCCAAATGACTCACAGGTTTTCTGCTACAAATGTACTTGAAAAAGTCTTTATTATGCGTTTTTGCTTCCACAGCAAGCTTCTTCTCAAATTCTCTCTTTGCATGCCTTATCAGTGCTTTGCATCTAACTTGCCAGTGCTTATTTTGTTTTCCAGTTTGTCATTTGGCTCCTTTTTCCATTACCTGAAAGATGTTTTTTTTGGCTACAACAGCCTCTCTGACCTCACCTTTAAACCATGCTGGCAGTGTTTTGGACTTCCTCCCATCTTTCTTAAAGCATGGAATACAGCTGGTCTGGGCTTCCAAGATAGTATTTTCAAACAATGCCCATGCTTGATGTAAATCTTTAACCTTTGCAGCTGCTCCTTTTAGTTTTTTTTCTTAATTGTTTTCCTCATTATCATAGTCTCCCTTTTGAAAGTTAAAAGGCAGTACAGTGGATTTCCTTGCTCCATTTATGAAATCAAATGCGATCATGCTATAATTACCATTGCCAAGTAGCCTCAACACCCTTATCTCTTGCACCAGATCTTGTGTTCCACTAAGAACTAGGTCCAAAATGGCTTAACCCTCTTGTTGGCTCATGAACCAGCTGCTTCAAGAAGCAGTCATTTATTGCAGCTAGAAACTCTCTCCCTACCATGTCCTGCCGTGACACTGACCCAGTCGATACTAGGGTTATTGAAATCACCCATTATACTGTATTGTAACTTTTGTTAGCTTCTCTGATTTCTTTGAACATATCATCATCCATTTTTTCATTCTAGCCAAGCGGTCGATAGTACACCCCCACTGCCATCGCCTTCCCCTTTTTACATGGAGTTTCAAGCCATAGAGATTCTACCGTGTATTTTGTTTCCTGCAACACTTTAATCCTGTGTGACTCATTGCCCTCTAACAGAGCACAACCCCTCCACCAATTTGATCTATTCTATCATTGCAACATAATTTGTATCCATGTATCAGTGTCCCACTGATTGGTATCTGAGACCTGGTGGAAGGAGTACAATCATAACTAATCTTTCATTTAGTACTATATAGTCCAACTCTCCCATCATATTTTTTTTAGACTTCTAGCATTTGCATACAAGCATTTCAGAAGTCATATTATATTCATATTAATCCGGTTAGGTAGGGGTAATTTGGAATCTGTCTCCTATTATCCAGTTTTAAGAAAACTGCTCAATAGGGGAAAGCCGACAATTGCCCAAGAATGCATGGTTCGGAACTATGTATCCATGAAGGATACTAGCAAAAGATTAAAGTTAGCGCATATTGACAAAGGTTCCAATAAAGACAAAAATAACCCAAATGCCCTTAAGTACAGAGCAGATAGAGCTTAAAGATTTATCAGCTGTGGCTTATAAATGAGCAGGAAAGAGTAGTTCTCCATGAACAGCAGGAATAAGTCCACATGTATGGGTGATGTCACTGACAGAGCCCAGTACAGAATGCTCCCCAGCTTCCAAAGGAAGCCTTTGGGAGGTACACCACATATGAATGCCTGCCTTCTTCTCCAGTCTAACATCATAACAGGAGTCAATAGATTAACTCCCTGGGGAGGTGAGAGGTTTGTGAAGAATTATTCCTGCTGTTTACGGAGAACATCTGCTACAGGTGAGTAATTATGCTTTCTCCGTGAACAAGCAGAAAAGAAGTAATCACAAATAAGACTCCCAAGCTACAGGCTACCAGAACCCAAGGAGATCAACATCCCAACAAGGCTATGAAACTGGAGAAGCCAGAAAGAACGGTAAAGTAGTACCCCAGAGGGACTCATCTGATTCAGCATCCTCAGCAGATATCGACCTGAAGGGTTTTAGCAGCTAGCCTGGATGGACAGAAGGGTTGGTGGGGAGGAGTTAGAGTCAAAGAGATGCCATAGCAGAACCTGGCCAAAATAGCTGCGCCTTGGGCTGTGCCTGGCAATAACAGTGGGGGCGCAGGTAGAAGGTCTTCTTAGCCTGATGCTTCTTCCACATGGGATACATGGTTTTCATGGAGAGCCTCGAGAGTCACATGCTCCTTCTCTAGCTCCCTTGCCTTTCCTCTGCTGGCTTCCTGCAGAGGTCATCACCTCAGCAGGGGACACTGGCAATCTTGTCCTGGACCCACTGTTCCAGGTCGGAGGACTGAAGCCATCCAGCAAGAGTCGAGCCTGTGGCTGATTACAGGAACCATAAAAGATGTCTCCCACAGTCATAAGAACATAAGATATGCCATACTGGGTCAGTCCAAGGTCCATCAAGCCCAGTATTCTGCTTCCAACAGTGGCCACCCTAGGGTCATATGTACCTAGCAGTTTCCCCATAAGACACAGGTTCCACAATGCTTGTACTGGGTCAAGCAGTGATATCCTAGGTCCCTTCTTAATAATGGTTTATGGACCTTTCCTCCAGGAACTTGTCCAAACCTTTTTTAAACCCAGCTACACTAACAGACTTTACTACATCCTCCGGTAACAAATTCCAGAGTTTGATTACACGTTGAGTGAAAAAATATTCTTTTATTAGTCTTAAATAGTTTACCCTGTAGCTTCATTGCATGTCCCCTAGTCTTTCTATATTCTGATAACGTAAACAATCGATCTACGTTTACCCGTTCCACTCCGTTCATTACTTTATAGACTTCTATCATATCTCCCCTCAGCCGTCTCTTTCCCAGGTTAAAGTGCCCTAACCTTTTTAGCCTTTCTTCATAGGGGTATCCTTCCATCCCCTTTACCATTTTGGTGGCTATTCTCTGAACCTTTTCTAAAATCGCTATATCCTTTTTAAGATACGGCGACCAGAATTGTAAACAATATTCAAGGTGCGGTCTCACCATGGAACGATATAGAGGCATTATAATATCTTGTTTAATTTTCTATTCCTTTCCTTATGATACCTAGCATTCTATTTGCTCTCTTGGCCGCCGCTGCACACTGGGCCGAGGGTTTTAACATGGTATCCACAATGACGCCTAAATCTTTTTCCTGGGTGGTGGTTCCTAATGTGGAATCTTGCATCGTGTAACCATAGTTTGGGTTGTTCTTCCCTAGGTGCATAACTTTGCACTTGTCCACATTAAATTTCATCTGCCATTTTGATGCCCAGTCTTCCAACTTATCAAGATCCTCTTGCAATTTTCCACAATCTTCTTGGGTTTTAACAACTTTAAATAGTTTTGTGTCATCTGCAAATTTGATAACCTCACTCGTTATTCCACTTTCCAGGTCATTTATGAATATGTCAAAAAGCAGCAGACCCAACACAGATCCCTGGGGTACACCACTATTCACCTTTCTCCATTGGGAAAATTGGCCATTTAGCACTACCCTCTGCTTTCTATCTTTTAACCAGTTCCTGATCCACAAATGTACACTGCCTCCTATCCCATGACTCTTTAGTTTTGCCAAAAGTCTGATGAGGGACCTTGTCAAAGGCTTTCTGAAAGTCCAGATACACTATATCAACCGACTCTCCTTTGTCCACCTGTTTATTCACACCTTCAAAAAAACATAAGATTAGTAAGACAAGATCTTCCTTGTCTAAAGCCATGTTGGCTGTCTCCCATTAGGCCATGACTATCTACATGCTGAGTAATTTTATTCTTTATGATGGTTTCTACCATTTTTCCCGGTACGGACGTCAGGCTCACCGGTTTGTAGTTTCCCGGATCACCCCTGGAACCCTTTTTAAAAATTGGTGTTACATTGGCGATCCTCCAATCTTCAGGTATTAGAGATGATTTTAATGATAGTTCACAGATTACTAATGGCAGGTCTGCAATCTCATATTTCAGTTCTTTCAACACCCTTGGATGTATACCATCCAGCCCAGGTGATTTGCTACTCTTCAGTTTATCTAATAGTTGTAATACATCTTCCCGATATATCGATATTTCCTTCAATTCTTCCGCACCTTTAAATACCACTTCAGTCATGGGTAACATCCCTATATCTTCCTCAGTAAAGACTGAAGCAAAGAATTCAGTCTCTCCACTATCGCCTTGTCGCCTCTTAGTGCCCCTTTAACCCCTTTATCATCTAATGGACCAACTGACTCTCTCACGGGTTTTTTGCTACGAATGTACTTGAAAAAGTCTTTATTTCACGTTTTTGCTTCCGCAGCAAGCTTCTTCTCAAATGCTCCCTTTGCCTGCCTTATCAATGCCTTGCATTTGACTTGCCAGTGCTTGTGCTGTTTCCAGGTTTCGTCGTTTGGCTCTTTTTTCCATTTTCTGAAAGATGCTTTTTTGGCAACAGCCGCCTCTCTGACCTCACTTTTAAACCATGCTGGCAGTTTTTTGGACTTCCTTCCACTTTTCTTAAAGCGTGGAATACAGCTGGTCTGGGCTTCCAAGATAGTATTTTTCAACAACACCCAAGCTTGATGTAAGTCTTTAACCTTTGCAACTGCTCCTTTTAGTTTTTTTCTTAACTATTTTCCTCATTTTATCATAGTCTCCCTTTCGAAAGTTAAAAGGTAGTACTCTGGATTTCCTTACTATCCCTTGTGGCAAGGAGGCCTATCCGGAGTCTGGGGGAGGACAACGAGACAGGGAATTCACCCTAGTAAAGGGCCCCCTTTCACCGAGGCAGGGTAGGAAAGCCACAAACACCTCTAGGAATCAGAAAACTTCCACATGGCCCACATTTCATGCTCCCCCTAGTGGAATGAAGGGAGAGGATACAGAGCCCAGAGCCCAGTGAATGCTCCAAGTACTCAGGTGCCCGAAGTCAGGCTGATTGCCATCACCTGGGTAGGAAGGGGTTGAAGCTAGAGCCCTGGAAGTATAAACCTAGGCCAGAGTATGAGAGAGGGAGAGGAGGAGAAGCAGGAAGCCAGACTGCCACGAGCCGAGGCACAGCTGCAAGCAAGGGAAGCTTGACTGGTGCTGAGCAGAGCAGAGGAACTGAGCTTCCAAGAGAGGAGAGTGCTAATTGGCATATAGCACGTCTGCAAGAGGGTTTGGAACCAGGAACAGGAGATACTCCAAGATCCCCCGAGAGGCTAGCTGAGCATTGTGAGTAGGACGGGGAGTCAGAGCCTATGCAGCTGGGAGAGCCTGAGGTGAAGCTGAATAAGGAGGACACTCCCATGGACTGTTCTTTGTGCCAAGCTTTAAACCTGAGGAACAGGGAGAAAACAAGCCAGTCTTGAGAGAGAGTCTGCCAAGAAAAGAAACCCATACTCCACAGGCTGGGTGGCCATGAGTCCCTCGTGTTGGTAAAGGGAAAGGTCACAGGGACTAAAGAGCAAGCCTGGAAACTGGGATAAGCTTGTTAATTTTCTGCTGCTAGAAAAAGGACACTGGGGTAAGAAAGTAGCTAATTATAACGAAGCTTTCTTGTGCCCTGAGTTATATTTCTTGCTTGAAGGTTTGAAGCTGAGAGAAGCTATACTATCACGGACAGTGAATGTGATTTTGTTTTGTGCTTTACCCAGCAAGGCTAAAAAGGGAATTATCCTTGCTGTTAAAGACTGTGTATCCTGCACTATGGAGAACCTTTAAACAGACATTTTTGGGGTCTGTGTTTGTTTTTGGAGAGTGCTCTGCTTCACAGAGTCCCTGAGCAAATATCCTTTACGTGGTATGAACGAACCTTTGTGTGTATAAAATAAATTTCTGTCATTTGCCTTACCCCTTGGAGCCCGACTACAGCTTTCTGTTTGATGCACACATATAGCCAAGCAAAGACTACTTTTCCCATAGGCACTGCAGGGAAATAGTTTGAAAAAGCTGAAAAAGCAGCCAGCAGAAAGTTCCTCTAAAAACCACACCCCTCTTAGCTTGAGGCGAGTGGTTGCGGCGTGACACCCTCCTCCACTAATTAAATCAAAGGCGATCATGCTATGATCATTATTGCCAAGTGGCCCCAACACCCTTATCTCTTGCACTAGATCTGGTGTTCCACTAAGGACTAGGTCTAATATGGCTTCCCCTCTGGTCGGTTCATGAACCAGCTGCTCCAAGAAGCAGTCATTTATTTCATCTAGGAACTTTATCTCCCTAGCATGTCCTGCCTTGACACTGACCCAGTCGATACCGGTGTAATGGAAATCACCCATTATTATTACTGCGCTGTAACTTTTGTTAGCTTCCTTGATTTCTTTGAGCATTTCATCATCCATTTGTTCATTCTGGCCAGGTGGTTGATAGTACACCCCCACTGCCATCGCCTTCCCCTTTTTACATGGAATTTCAATCCATAGAGTTTCTACAGCAAATTTTGTTTCCTGCAAAACTTTAATCCTTTCTGACTCAAGGCCCTCTAACAGAGCGCAACCCCTCCACCAATTTGATCAGCTCTATCATTACGATATAGTTTGTACCCAGATATGACAGTGTCCCACTGGTTGTCCTCCTTCCATCATGTCTCCAATATTCCAAACATATCTAACCTTTCATTTACTGCTATATATTCTAACTCTCCCATCTTATTTTTTAGACTTCTAGCATTTGCATACAAGCATTTTAGAGACTGTATTTTATTCATATTAATTTGGCTATTGGTAGACATGGGTAATTTGGGATCTTTAAGCTCTGTCTGCTCCATACTCGAGGGCATTTGGGCTACTTTACTCTTTTTTTTGGAACCTCTTTGCTTTTGGTAGTATCCTTCAAAGTAACAGCCTCTGCAGAATATGATGCACGGGAACTCTCACTTCCTTCCTGGTGGCCAAAGGATACTGGAGTAGTTCCAGTTCCTCTGCCCTCTGATCTGAGGGAAAAGGGGATGGTCTTGGCCATGTTCCTAACAAAATCCTGGAAGGACATGTCCTCTGGAGATAAGTTGTGCCACTCAGGGGGAGATGATGGATTGAATAGAAGGTCTGGAGACCAAAGGTCTGAGGTCATCGATTCTTCATTGGTTTCCCACTCAGATTCAGATTCCGAGAGGACATTGAAGTTGCACTAGGTCTCCTCCTGCTGGTTCCTTGGCTTGGGAAAGGGTGGGCACGGGGGCCCCCATGTCTCCCGGTGTGCAGAAGTCAATGCCTCTGGGCATCGAATTCTGACACACTGTAGAAGGAGATGGTCCCAAGACCTGGATTCGATTCCAATCTCCCACACGATGTCCCTATCTCAGTGGACATGGCATGGATTTCCATAAAGGGCTGGACAAAATACAGTGATGATGCTCTCGGAGCCACAAAGCCTGCGTTTCGCAAGGCTACTACCTTTGCCAAGTGAGCTTTAAGGGCTCAAAGGCATCTTTCTAGAACCACCACCTGTGAAGGGAGCCAATGCTGCAGCCGCAGATACCAGCGTGGACACCTTAAGTGGGGACTCCACAATGACTTATGCATTGAGAAAATCCGGCAGCTCTCCTGGGCAATGAGGGTTGACTCTACTGTCCGAGTCGATTCCTCCCGCCAGGCAAGCTTGGCTGGTCGCTCCTGGCCATTGCTTTTCGCATCATGTCAATAAGGGCTGCAATGCTGCTGCACCTGGATTTTCTCCCAGTGCTCACCCTTTGATATCGACAACTCAGAGTCTCCTCTCGCTACTTGGGCCCCTCAGCTCAGATTGGGCACATTCCTTCCCTTTGGATGCCTCCATAATCTTGACAAGTGTTAACAGGGTCAGGGCTGAGGATGCTGAATCAGATGAGTCAAAGAGGGACTTGTGTTTTTACCGACACTTCGGTCCTCATCGCATCATCTGCGAGCAAAGCTCGCAGGACGCTAGCTGATGGTTGGGTCCAAGGCATTGTAAGCAGCAACTGTAGCGGTCAGTGGCCACTAGCTGGCTTAGACATGCCGAAAAATACTACCCTAGCAAAGTTAAACTGGAGAGCTGCCATGGGCAGGAAAAAACACCCAAAGGGGTAAAGATGCTAAAAAGCGAGAAAAAACAAAACAAAGAAACTCTAAGTTGGTAAGACCGACTAAGCCAATGACAGGCAGCAAGAAAGGGCAAAAAAAGAGCCAGAACACAAGTACCAGAAAAAAAAAAAACACTTTTCCAGACTGCAGGAATACACCTTAGGGGCTCTGTGGAAAAGAGAAGACTGGAGAAGATAGTGCCATGGCAGGTGGGAAGGCAGGTGTGCATGTGCGGTGCACCTCCCAAAGGCTTCCTTTGGAAGTTGGGGAGCATTGACATCACCCATTCATGAGGATTTATTTCCTGCTTGTTTACTGAGAAAATATATCTTTTTACTTAACATATCATCAAACTCTGGAATCCACTGCCCTAGAATGCAGTAAAAGTGTAGCTGGGTTTAAGAGGTATGAACAAGTTCCTGGAGGAAAAGTCCATAAACCATTATTAAAAAGTGGACTGGGGAAATCCACGGCTTACCTCTGGGATAAGCAGCATGGAATATGACTATCTTTTGGGAACCTAACAGGTACTTGTGACCTGGATACTGGGCTCAACAGACCTTTGGTCTGACCCAGTATGGAATGTCTTATGTTCTTATTTCAAAACCTATAGAGAATACAGCTAGAAACAATAATTTAACGTTTTTGAGTTGTCCAAGAAAATTGTTAAATACTTCCAGGAAATTTAGAATTTTTCCAATTTTGATTACATTAACATCTCAAAAAATTAATGTATCTATAAATGAACTGCAGATAAGCGAGTCGAAAGGGAGGCTCTGATAAGGTGGTAGCTACTGAGAATGTGGATTTAACAGGATTTTTGCAATCATGTAATGATATCATCCCCACCAGAACCATCCTCTTAGCTTCCTTTGCTTTAGAAGCAGGAAAGAGTTTGGCATGGTTCCAAAATAGGATGTGATGTTTTTGTGGTCAAAATCTCCCCCCCCCCTGCCCGATACATCATTAACTACATAGGCCAGGAGAAAGCATAGTTACTCACCTGTAACAGGTGATCTCCAGGAACAGCAGGAATTTAGTCTTCACATATGGGTATCGTCTGTACCGACGGAGCCTGCGCAGCAACGCTCCCCAGCGTCCAATAGGAAAGCTTTTGGGAGCATCCCACAGCGCTTGCGTGCTGCCTTCCCGCCTTTCCCAACTGCCCCTCTCCAGTTGAGTTTATAGCCGAGGGAAAGAGAGAGAGATAGAGAGATACAACTCCTAGGGGAGGTGGGCGGGTTGTGAAGACTAAATTCCTGCTGTTCCCAGAGATCACCTGTTACAGGTGAGTAACTATGCTATCTCCAGGAACAAGCAGGAATGTAGTCCTCACATATGGGGACTACCTAGCTGCAGATGCCAGGGAGAAGGCCCCAAAACGTTGTGTGCCCTTGTGAAAGGGCTCCACTTCCCCCCATGGATCTCTGGCATCCTACCAGGGATGGTGGGTAGGAGTTGATTAAGTATGGAACAGGTGTTGAAGAACAGCCTGACCACACAAGGCATCCCGGCGGAAGTCCTTGTCTAAGCAGTAATGGGCTGTGAAGGTATGAACCGAAGCCCAAGTAGCTGCTCGACAGATGTCATCGATAGACACAGAGTGAAGATGAGCCATTGAGGCTGCCATGGCTCTCACATTGTGAGCTGTGACATGGCCTTCACGAGGAAGGTTCTTACTCTCATAGGCAAAAGATATACACTGTGCAATCCAGTGTCTTTTTGGAGACTGGAAGTCCCAAATGACTAGGATCAAAAGTAACAAAGAGTTGAGAGGATTTTCTAGATGTGGTGTATTTAGATTTCAGTAAAACCTTTGACACTGTTCCTCACAGGCAATTTATAAACAAACTGAGCACCCTAGGGATGGACCCTAAAGTTACTGCTTGGGTTAGAAATTGGTTAGGTGGGAGGCGACAAGGAGTACAAGTAAATGGAGCTCACTCTGAGGAGAAGGATGTTACCAGTGGTGTGCCCAAGGGATCTGTCCTTGGTCCGATTCTTTTTAACATCTTTGTTAGTGATATAGCGGAAGGGCTGTCGGGTAAGGTTTGCCTCTTTGTGGATGATACCAAAATCTACAATAGAGTAAACACCCAGGAAGGTGTAGATAACATGAGGAGAGATATAGCTAAGCTTGAAGAATGGTATAGAATTTGGCAGCTGGGATTTAATGTTAAAAAATGTAAGGTCATGCATTTGGGCTGCAGCAATCCAAGGGAGCAATACAGTATAGGAGATGAAGTACTTTTGTCCACTAAGGAAGAGCGGGACCTAGGCGTGGTTGTGTCTGATGATCTTAAAGTAGCTAAACAGGTAGAAAAGGAGACAGCAAAAGCTAGAAGGATGCTTGGGTGCATACGGAGAGGGATGGCTAGCAGAAAAAAGGAGGTGATAATGCCTCTGTATAAGTCTTTGGTGCGACCTCATTTGGAGTATAGTGTGCAATTCTGGAGACCGCACCTTCAAAAGGATGTGAACAGGATGGAGTCGGTGCAGAGGGTGGCTACTAAAATGATTAGTGGGCTTCATTATAAAGCATATGAGGACAGACTTAAGGATCTTAATATGTACACCTTAGAAGAAAGGCGGGATAGAGATGATATGATTGAGATGTTTAAATACCTCCATGGCATAAATGTTCAGGGAGAGAGCCTCTTTCAATTGAAAGCAAGTTCTGCTACGAGGGGACATGGGATGAGGGTGAAGGGAGATAGATTCAGGAGTGATATGCGGAAATATTTCTTTACGGAAAGAGTAGTGGATCCATGGAATAGTCTCCCAGTGGAGGTGGTAGAGATGAGGACAGTAACTGAATTCAAAAAAGCATGGGACCAACACAAAGGATCTCTAAAGGTAAAAAAATGGACTTGTAGTTGTTGATATGAAAGGACAGACTAGATAGGCCATGTGGTCTTTTTCTGTCATCATGTTTCTATGTTGCTGTGTCCTTTGCAAGTAAAAGGCCAAAGCTCTTTTACAGTCCAAAGTATGAAGGTTCCTTTGGCATGAGGCCTTGGACAGAATACAGGAAGGTAAACCGCTTGGTTTAAATGAAAAGGTGAAACCACCTTTGGCATAAAGTGTGGATTAGTCCTAAGGACTACCTTATCATGATGGAACCTTGTGTAAGGAGGATCAGCCACTAACGCTTGCAATTCACTGATGCGACGTGCTGAAGTGATTGCAATGAGAAAGATAACCTTCCAGGAAAGGAATTTCAAAGAGGTAGTGGCTAATGGTTCAAAGGGCGGTTTCATGAGCTGCCCAAGTACCAGATTCAAGTCCCATGCCACCGGTGGTGGCTTAATGGGAGGCTTTATTAAAAGAAGGCCTCTCAAATCTCGCTATGAAAGGATGAGAGGAAATAGGTTGTCCATTTAGAGGTTTGAAAGAAGCTGCAATAGCACTCAAATGGACTCTCACTGAATTGATCTTAAGCCCTGCATTTGATAAATGAAGGAGGTACTCCAGTAATGATTCAAGAGGTATCACAAGAGGGTTACGACCTTCTGCGAGAACCATGTGGTAAACCTTTTCCACTTAAATGCATAAGAGCGTCTTGTGGAAGGTTTCCTGGAAGCATGAAGGATATCCTTTACCTGCTGGGAAAGGTTAAGACCGTGAAGTTGGACTTCTGGTGGCACATGAGCGAGTGAGGACGTGTTCTCTGCTCGCTCCGGGGCCGCCTCAACCTTAACTATTATTCTTTGCAATTAATACCCGTGGAAAGTGTTCAAACCCACTGCGGAATACTGCTGTAATAGTAGGGGGCACGGTGGCAATGAAAACGCAACGGAAATTGCCTCCACCGCCGAAGAAAGAGTGGGAGAAAGCTCCCCGATCCGGAGCCACGCTTTCTGGAGGATCTAATCCGGCCTCCCCGGGAGTGCTGACTCCGCTACGGAAGAGTTGGCGAAGGAGGTAGTCAAACTCCTTGATCCTAAATTCGATCGCATTCTCAGTAAGCTGGATTCTGTGGTACCGCGCTGGCTGAAATGGGCCAGAGGGTGGAGGAGGTCGAGCACAGATTTTCTGCGCTGGAAGACGCTGGGAGCAGCAGGTCCCGAGAGCACGAGGCTCAACGTGTGCAGCTGACGGCCTTGTTGGAGAAAGTTGAAGACCTCGAGAATCGTTCCCGGAGGAACAATCTGCGGATCGTAGGGGTCCCGGAATCCACCACTGACGCCCTACTTCTGCCACTGGTTGAGTCCTGGCTGCCCAAAACGTTGGGTCTGGATGACTTGGTGGGCCAGCTTAAAGTGGAGCGTGTTCACAGACTGGGGCCAAAACTCGAGTCGCGCCTGCGGCCGCGGGTGGTGATTGCCAGAATTTTAAACTTTCAGCACAAGATGCAACTTCTTCAGGCATATCGGAAGAAACGAGAGGTACCCTTTGAAAACCAAAAACTTCTGCTTTTTCAAGACTACTCTGCAGCCGTTGCAACTAAGCGGAAGGAATTCGCGCCGATTTGCTCTGCTCTCTTTCGGAGGAAAATGCGGTTCACTCTGGCGTTTCCAGCTACCCTGAGAGTTTCCCATTCAGGTATCAACCATGCTTTTACAGCGGTCGGGGAAGCCAGATCTTTTTTGGACACCTTGGGTGATGGACCGACAGTTCGAGAGGAGAGCGGTTGAGGCTCTGGGATACCGAGACTTTTCATTGGATCTGGCGGCCTCTGGCTCAGATAGTCCACACGGCTTAGCCGACATGAGGACAGTTGAACACTGTGGCATGTAACTTTACCGGTATAATGTATATCTGTGGACCCGTGAGTGTGCTTATTGTGAATATGGGGGGGATCGATGTGCCACTTTTATACAGGTGAGGGTCAGAGGAGGTGGTTGTGGCTATGTGTTGATTGTTGTTGTTGCCTGTTGAATGTTTGAGTGCAGCATATTGCTAGTCGAGTAGGGTAGAGTGTGTACTGGTTGTACACTGCTAGGTGGAGGGGGGGGGGGGCGGCCCTGCAGTGCCTGACTCGAAGTCCAGCCTCGGCGCTAGGTGTTGTGGTTGGCAGTTAGTATAGTTGGGGGGTTGGGGGAGGGTAGGTAGGTAGGTGGGAAGTAGTAGTAGGAATGGGGCGGGGGCAGTAGGGGGTGGAAAAGGAGGGGGAGGGAAGGGAGGGGGGAGGGAAGTGGAGATGGGCGGGATGGCGGGTGGGGGTATAAGCAGGGGACAGCACTTTTTTCTTTTTCTGATAGCTTTGCGGGTGGGAGGAGTGTATTCACCTCTTGGAGGTTTGGTACAGTGGAGGGAAAGGGCAAGGGTCCCAGAGACGAGGCTGGGCGCCTCTGGGAGGAGAGTATGCGGTATTGCATGTGGATATCTTTTGCATTGGTACATGCCTAAGATCAAGATAATTTCTTGGAATGTGGGGGGCATAGGCTCTCCGATTAAGCGTACTAAGATTCTCCAGGGGCTCAAAAGAAAGGGTGCGCACATTGCCCTGTTGCAATAGACACATTTCAGCGCTGTAGAACACAGGAAACTTGCACGGGATTGGGTAGAAGTGGCTTATGGAGCAGAGTCGGGTACGAAGAAAGCGGGAGTGGTGGTATTAGTGAAGAGGGGGGTCCCGCTTGAAGTGGACGGGGCGCAAACAGACCCCCACGGGCGATATATTTTGTTGAAGGGTAAATTGTATAATGAACCCCTTTGGTTATTGAATATTTATGCACCCAATGTATATGACCATGCATTTTTTACCCAGTTGGTAGGTTTGTTAAAGCATGCTGGGGGGGCGAAGGTCATTGTGGCTGGGGATTTTAATTGCCCACATGATCCTCGTTTGGATAAGTCTTATCAAGGGGGCGAGGGGGCTTGGACCCGTAGAGGGGTTAGTTATCTCTGTAGAGTGGGGGCCCTTGTGGATGTGTGGCGAGTCTTACACCCTGGGATGAGGGAGTATACACACCAATCGAGAGCGCATCTTACTTGGTCCCGCATAGATTACATACTTGTAAGTGAGGGAGGGCTCCCTCGAGTCGTGCAGGCAGAAATAGAGCCCATTGCCGTTTCGGACCATGGCATGGTCTGGATTACTTGGGAGTGCCAGGGGCCGGAGAGATTGGGGTGGATATTCCCGGTTTTTTTGTGGGAGGAGGAAGCTTTCCGACTCTATCTTTCAAAGCAGTGGGAGGAATATGTTCTATTTAATGATCTCCCACATTGTTCCCCGCTGGTATTTTGGGAGGCTAGTAAGGCGGTGATGAGGGGTGCGATTATTTCTTACACTGTGTCGCGCCGTAAACATCTGGACCATAGCATCTTGGTAGCGGAGCGCGCCCTGCGAACCCTGCAGCGTCAGCTGTGTCGGGGTAGAGGTGGTGTTCTTCAGCGGGATTATGCCAGTTCGCAGGCGGCGCTCAATGCTTTACTTCAGCGGCGAGCTGCGTTTTCGATGCGCTACTATAAACATCGATTTCACCTCTATGGGAATAGGGCGGGGAAGTTACTGGCCAGACTTGTTCGGGATCCTCGAGGCAATCGGTTTATCCCTGTGCTCCGTGATAAGAATGGTACCTTGCAGCATCAACCTGTGCCCATTGCGCGGATTTTCAGAGCTTTTTATAAACAGCTGTATAGTGAGGAGGTCCGGGATTATGGGCAGGGGGCAGCGTTCCTCCACAACTTGTCTCTTCCAAAGGTCTCGGATGAGGATTTGGCGAAGCTTAATGCGCCGTTGACGGTGTCTGAGCTCCTTGTGGGTATTAAGCGGGGGAAATCTCATAAGGCTCCTGGGCCTGATGGCTTTAGTATGGAATATTACAAAATATTGGCTCCGCATCTTGCTCCCTCCATGGTGGTGATGTTTGAGGAGGCCCGCACAAAAGGTGTCTTTCCTCGAGATATGCGTTGTGCAGATATAACTGATTCCGAAACCCAGGAAGGACTTGTTGGATCCGGCCTCCTACCGCCCGATCTCCCTCATCAATTGTGATTTGAAACTCTTGGCTTCAGTATTAGCAGCCAGGCTTGCACCTTTGTTGCCGGCGCTTATCGATCCTAGCCAGGTTGGGTTTGTGCAAGGGAGGGAGGCCTCTCGAAATATTGCTAAGTTGCTTTTGGGAATGGAACATTGTCTGCAGAGGGACGAGGCCTTGCTTCTTGTCAGCCTAGATGCTGAAAAGGCGTTTGATAGGGTGGCCTGGTTTATATGTGGGACGCGCTGTCCTCGTTTGGATTGCAAGGGAATTTTGTGCAGTGGGTGCAAGCGTTGTATGCACAACCCACGGCTCGAGTGGGCTCTAATGGTGTCTTTTCGGAACCCTTTGTGTTAGAGAGGGGCACCCGGCAGGGGTGCCCTCTGTCTCCGCTGCTTTTTGTGTTGGCCTTGGAACCGCTGCTGCAGGCTTTGCAGAGGGACTCGGAGATTGCTGGTATACGCTTGGGAGGGGAAGATATCAAAGTTAGTGCTTTTGCCGATGACATGTTGCTGAGTCTTACGAAGTTACCCAGGTCTCTAGAACGAGAGCTCCAGTTGATACAGGAGTATGGGGGCTTTTCGGGTTTGAAAGTTAATACTATGAAGTCGGTAGTGCTCGATGTTGGGGGTAAAGTACGGCCGGGATGGGAAGGGGTGTTTCCGTTAGTGTGGGCGGATGGGGTGATCAAGTACTTGGGGATACAACTCCCTGACAGACCTGCACATCTGTATCGCGCGAATATCCCTGGCCTGCTAGATAGAAGTAGTAAAACTTTTGCCAGTTGGCGGAGTTTGCCTTTGTCCCTGAGAGGGAGGATTGCGTTGTTCGTCATGGTGGAGTTTCCTAGATGGTTATATGTGTTGCGTACACTGCCTTTATGGATCTTGGATAAAGACTGGAAGCGCTTTGAACACTGTTTACGGGTTTTTTTATGGGGGGGGTCGGAGGGCGCGGATTTCCCTATGAGCCTTAATGAGTAGGAGAGCGGAGGGGGGACTGGAACTGCCTTCCTTGCGTAACTATAATTTATGATATTTAGCCCGCCATATCCGGGCGTTGCTGGAGGGGGATGGGGGTTGTGCCCCGGTTCGGCAGTTGGTGGAGGTGCTGGCTCCATATCATGGTCTTTATCTATTGCATGCAGGTCAGCTGCCGAGGGTGATTAGGGCTGGTGTGGGCGGGGGCTATATAGGGGCCTTATGCGCTGCCTGGAAAGTGTTATGTAAGAGATTTGGTTGGGATTGGTGTAAGTCACCTCTGCTGCCTTTGGTGGGTAATCCTGACTTTTCACCCGGGTATGCACACCCGAATATTTTTTGGAAATGGGCTGAGAGGGGGCTTTTATGCTTGGGTGATCTCTACTCTAGTGACACTGGAGTTTTGGATAGCTTCCAGCAGGTGCAGCGCCGGTTCCATATTCACCACCAGGATTTTTATGGTTATTTACAAGTCCGATCTGATCTGGCGTCTGCCCCGGCGGCGAGGGAAGGGGGAGTATGGTTAACTTCCGAATCCCCGCGGGTAGTCTTGGAACAGTTAGAGGAGTGTCGTTTGGGGGAGACGGCCTCTCGTAGGGTGTTCCGGCCCTTAGGGGGTCCTGGATTTCTTCAGGAGCTCACAATACGGTGGCGAAAAGATGGGATCGAGGAAATGACGACGGAGATGTTGAGGGTGGCCTTTGAGGGGATAGCGAAAGGTGTATTTGGGTGTATTTGCAGGAAATGCAGTATAAGTTTTTATGGCGTGCGTATACTAGTGATAAGTGAACTTATCATGCGGGCCTACAGTTATCTGCTATCTGTCAATGGTGTGGTAGTGGTCCTGGGACTTTAACGCACAAATTTTGGGGCTGTCCGAAGGTGCGTACTGTGTGGGTACAGGTCTGTAATAAGATGCAGGGGTGGTTGAGGTCGGGTAGTGTTCTGCAGAGAGAGGTTTGTTTATTTCATAATTGGGAGCTGGGATATGAGAGGTTTCCTTTCTGGCACCGAGCACTGCTTGAGAGGGGCTTTCTGTTGGTTAGGCGGGCCTTGTTGAGTCAATGGGTGGCTCCCTCCCCTCCATGACTGGCGCTATGGGAAAACTACATGGTTGATTTGCTGTGTATGGAAAAAAACTAACAGCGCAGCAGAAAGGGGGTAAGAGCTGGGAGGGGTTTCTGGAATTATGGTCCCCCCTGACTTCTCAATTATCTCCTCGAGACCGGGGGGGGGGGGGGGAGGTGTTCAATGTGTAACAGGGATACTTCTTATTTAGGGGAGCCCTAAGCCACAATGTCTTTCTGCATCTCTTATCTACTCTGAGTGCTGGAGAGTGTTAATGTCTCTAGATGGTACGGGAGCGGAGTTCCTGGTCCTCCCACGCTGTGCTGGGTTGTGCTTCCCAACTCGCTGTTGTAGTGCTCTCACTGTGCTTTTCACCAATGTATTTACTGTCCCCAATGATGGGTTGTTGCTTGCATGTGCTGTCGGGGAGGGGGGGTGGGGGGGGAATGTTAGCTTATTCAGAATTCGGGGGGCTATCCTCCCTGCTTGTCCTTGGGGTGGGGGATATTGTTAAGTCTACTTTTCTATGGATGTATGCATTTTGTGTGAAAAATTCAATAAAAATGACTTGGAATAAAAAAAAAAAAAAAAAAGACCGTGAAGTTCTAGGCTTTCAGCAACCAGGCCCTGAGATGCAGAGACTGGGGATTAGGATGCCACAGCATCCCGTTCTCTTGAGAAAGAAGATCTGGAGCAGAACCTAACTCCAGAGGCAGAGCTTGAGAGAGATGTAGGAGCAGAGGGTACCACATTTGCCGTGACCAACGTGGAGCTATGAGGATCATATGACCTCTATCTCTCTGAAGCTTGAACAGGGTTTTGGGAATTAGGGGAATGGGTGGAAAGGCATACAGGAAGTCCTGACCACAATGAAGGAGGAAAGCATCCCTGGCCTGACAACCTCGAGCCGGAATTCTGGAACAGAACCGGGAAAGTTTGGCATTCAGCGGACTTACAAAGAGGTCTATGTCCAGGGTTCCCCAAATTTGAAAACTTTGGGCCACCTGGTCTGCATGGAGAGACCATTCGTGTGGAAGCATAACTCGACTGAGTCTGTCTGTCCAAGAGTTTTGAATGCCTGGAAGATACACCGCAAGGAGATGAATCTGATGCTCTCTGGCGAAGGCCCATAGTCGCAAAGCTTCGTTGCACAGTGACAGAGAGCCTGTTCCGCCCTGCTTGTTCACACAGAACATGGCTACCTGATTGTCCGTTTGAACTAGGACTGTCTTGTAGATGAACTGGGTGTGAAATACTCTTCATATCCACAGGAGGCCTGTCTGTTGATATGACGACAGGCCTCCTGTGGAGTCCAGGTACCCTGGGTAGAGAGGCCGTGCAAGTGGGCTCCCCAACCCACCTGTGAAGCATCTGTTGTTAGAGTGGCTTGGGGTGAGGGTTGCTGAAAAGGAGACCCCACCAAAAGGTTTTTGGGTGATTGCCACCATTGGAGTGACAAAATAAGGCGATCTGAGTTTGCTATTTTGTCTGACAGGCAAACTGATGCCTGAGTCCACTGAGTGGATAAGGTCCACTGGGCTACCCTCATATGGAGGCGAGCATAAGGAACCACATGCACGGTGGATGCCATGTGGCCTAGCAACTGTAACATTTCCCGAGCAGTGAGGTGAGGTTTTAGCACTGCTTGGGAAGCTAAATGTACAATGCGAAGGCAGCGGGGCTGTGGAAGGAAGGCCCTTGTCTATCTGGTATCCAGAAGAGCTCCTATAAACTCTAGGGATTGAGTGGGAGCAAGGTTGGACTTTGGGAAGTTTATGACAAGTCCCAAATACTGAAGTATGTGCATTGTGTGAGACAGAGCAACCCTGGCCTCTGATTCTGAAGGGGCTCAAATGAGCCAGTCGTCTAAGACGAATATTCCCAAGGTGCGGAGAAATGCTGCTACCACAGCCATGCATTTTGTGAACACCCTTGGTGCAGAGGCCAAACCAAAAGGGAAGAACCCTGTATTGGTAGTGCTTTCCTTGAAACAGGAATCGAAGGAATTTTCGGTGAGTTGGATGGATAAGAACATGAGTGTACGCATCCTTGAGATCTAGAGAACAAAGCCAATCCTGACTCCGAAGGTATGGCAGCAGAGTTCCTAGAGAAATCATTTTGAACTTCTCTCTGAACAGGAATTTGTTCAATTTTCTGAGGTCTAGAATGGGCCTGTGTCGTCCTGTTTTTTTTGGAATAAGGAAATAGGGGGAGTCAAACCCTGTACACCGCTAGGGAATGGGTACCTCTTCTATTGCTCCTTGAGCAAGGAGCATAGTGACTTCTTGACCTAACCGGTCCTTGAGAGAAGTCTGAGAATTGAACTGTCTTACCATTGTAAGAGGGGGCATGCTGAGGAAATGAAGCTTGTACCCCTCTCGTAAAATGGACAGAGTCCAATTTTCTGCTGTTATCTGACACCATCTGGGGGCAAAACGACATAACCTTCCTGGGATGGTGGAGGGTTCTGTAACGTTCAGGGCCAGGAAGGCAAAGTTCTCTAGACAGGAGTCAAAGTCCCTGTGGAGGCTGAGTCTGCTGAGCCGGTTGAGGCTTAGCTGCTTTTGGCTTCCTTTGTTGCCTAGGTTGTTGTTGCTGTCCCTTTTGGGCAGACTGACCTGAACGATGTCCCTGCTGGGTATAGGAGGGATAAATCTTTTTCTTTTTGCTGAAGAATGGTTTCTTAGAGGATCTTTTCCTCGCAGGATCAGCTATAGATTTGGACAATCTATCCAAAATGATATTGTCAGCATCTATCTCATTAGCTTTTTCCTGCCAATTCTTGCCAAAGAGATTCTCTCCTGTGCAATGTATATTCCCCAGTTTGTCCTGTACCCAGATTTCCAAGTCAGATGCCTGGAGCCAGGCAATTCTACGTGCACCTATGGCAATAGCAGAGGTTTTGCTTATGCATTCAAAGCAGTCAAAGGCTGCACGATTCATAAACTTGGAAACATCCTGAGCATGTTTAACAAGAGCAAGATAATCTTGCCTTTTATCATCAGGAAGGAGAGGGCTCATAAGCTCTAAGTCTCCTGTGACTTCCTTAAGGAACATTCCCATATACAAGATATAGGAACTGATCCTAGCAGAAAGAATGGAAGCCTGGAAGGATCGATGTCCAAAGGCGTCAAGAGTCCTACACTCACGTCCTGGAGGATTAGATGCATGCCTTTTTGCACTCTATCCTTCTCATTGCTGACTCCACCACCATGGAATGGTGTGGTAATTGAGTCTTCTGAAACCCAGGACAAGGAGGAATTTGATACATGATGTCGAGTCTTCGAGAGTGAGGAGATGTGGTTAGAGGTGTTTCCCAGATCCTTAACATGAGATCATGCAAGATCTCATGAATAGGTAAGGTAGCTGTCTCTTTGGGAGCTTTAGGGTACTGCAGGATTTCTAATTCCTTTGCCCTAGGCTCTTTTTCAGGAGCCACTGTGATGGAAAGACCTCGGGCCACATCTCAGATAAAATCCTGAAAGGACATATCCTCTGGTGGAGACATCCTACGCTGAGGAGAAGAGGAATCCTCAGGAAGAAGTTCTCTGGTATCGGCAGAGCTTTCAGAGTCTTCAGACTCATCCGAGGATTCAAAGTATCTCCGATCCGGATGATCGTGCAAGGCACGGTACCGGTACCGATCGAAGTCGGCATCGGAGTGGTCCGGTACCGACTTGTCGATGCTGGATAGAAACGCATAACTCGGTCCCGGTAGAATACCTGCTGATGTCGATGCAGTCGGTGCCGGTACCGGTTGAATTGTCTGAAGCGGTTTCAGGGGCATCGAGGCCATGAGAAGAGCCGCCAGACTGCGTTCAATAGCCAAAAATCTCTGGTCTATCGACGCTGCCGATGCTTGGGTATTGGTGCCAGATAAAGTGGCCAGAATCCCAGAGCATGGCACCAGTAGTTCTGCCAAGGTTGAAGCCTCGAACATAAGAACATAAGATATGCCATACTGGGTCAGACCAAGGTCCATCAAGCCCAGTATTCTGTTTCCAACAGTGGCCAATCTAGGTCATATGTACCTAGCAGTTTCCCAAGAGACACAAGTTCCACAATGCTTGTACTGGGTCAAACATTGATATCTTCGGTCACTTCTTAATAATGGTTTATTGACCTTTCCTCCAGGAACTTGTCCAAACCTTTTTTAAACCCAGCTACACTAACAGCCTTTACTACATCCTCCGGTAACAAATTCCAAAGTTTGATTACACGTTGAGTGAAAAAATATTTTCTTTTATTAGTCTTAAATAGTTTACCCTGTAGCTTCATTGCATGTCCCCTAGTCTTTCTATATTCTGATAACGTAAACAATCGATCTACGTTTACCCGTTCCACTCCGTTCATTAATTTATAGACTTCTATCATATCTCCCCTCCAGGTTAAAGAGCCCTAACCTTTTTAGCCTTTCTTCATAGGAGTATCCTTCCATCCCCTTTACCATTTTGGTGGCTCTTCTCTGAACCTTTTCTGAAATCGCTATATCCTTTTTAAGATACGGCGACCAGAATTGCACACAAAATTCAAGGTGCGGTCTCACCATGGAAAGATATAGAGGCATTATAATATCTTTTGTTTTATTTTCCATTCCTTTCCTTATGATACCTAGCATTCTATTTGCTCTCTTGGCCGCCGCTGCACACTGGGCCGAGGGTTTTAACATGGTATCCACAATGACGCCTAAATCTCTTTCCTGGGTGGTGGTTCCTAATGTGGAACCTTGCATCGTGTAACCATAGTTTGGGTTGTTCTTCCCTAGGTGCATAACCTTGCACTTGTCCACATTAAATTTCATCTGCCATTTTGATGCCCAGTCTTCCAATTTATCAAGATCCTCTTGCAATTTTTCACAATCCTCTTGGGTTTTAACAACTTTAAATAGTTTTGTGTCATCTGCAAATCTGATAACCTCACTCGTTATTCCACTTTCCAGGTCATTTATGAATATGTCAAAAAGCAGCGGACCCAGCACAGATCCCTGGGGTACACCACTATTCACCTTTCTCCACTGGGAAAATTGGCCATTTAGCCCTACCCTCTGCTTTCTATCTTTTAACCAGTTCCTGATCCACAATAGTACACTGCCTCCTATCCCATGACTCTTTAGTTTTGCCAAAAGTCTCTGATGAGGGACCTTGTCAAAGGCTTTCTGAAAGTCCAGATACACAATATCAACTGACTCACCTTTGTCCACCTGTTTATTCACTCCTTCAAAAAAACATAACAGATTAGTAAGACAAGATCTTCCTTGTCTAAAGCCATGTTGGCTGTCTCCCATTAGGTTGTGACTATCTACATGCTGAGTAATTTTATTCTTTATGATGGTTTCTACCATTTTTCCCGGTACTGACGTCAGGCTCACCGGTCTGTAGTTTCCCGGATCACCCCTGGAACCCTTTTTAAAAATTGGTGTTACATTGGCGATCCTCCAATCTTCAGGTATTAGAGATGATTTTAATGATAGTTCACAGATTACTGATAGCAGGTCTGCAATCTCATATTTCAGTTCTTTCAACACCCATGGATGTATACCATCCAGCCCAGGTGATTTGCTACTCTTCAGTTTATCTAATAGTTGTAATACATCTTCCCGATGTATCGATATTTCCTTCAATTCTTCCGCACCTTTAAATACCACTTCAGTCATAGGTAACATCCCTACATCTTCCTCAGTAAAGACCGAAGCAAAGAATTCATTCAGTCTCTCCGCTATCGCCTTGTCGCCCCTTAGTTCTCCTTTAACCCCTTTATCATCTAATGGACCAACTGACTCTCTCACAGGTTTTTTGCTACGAATGTACTTGAAAAGGTCTTTATTTCGCGTTTTTGCTTCCGCAGCAAGCTTCTTCTCAAATTCTCTCTTTGCCTGCCTTATCAATGCCTTGCATTTGACTTGCCAGTGCTTGTGCTGCTTCCAGGTTTTGTCGTTTGGCTCTTTTTTCCATTTCCTGAAAGATGCTTTTTTGGCAACAGCTGCCTCTCTGACCTCACCTTTAAACCATGCTGGCAGTTTTTTGGACTTCCTTCCACTTTTCTTAAAGCGTGGAATACAGCTGGTCTGGGCTTCCAAGATAGTATTTTTCAACAAAACCCAAGCTTGATGTACGTCTTTAACCTTTGCAACTGCTCCTTTTAGTTTTTTCTTAACTGTTTTCCTCATTTTATCATAGTCTCCCTTTCGAAAGTTAAAAGGTAGTACTGTGGATTTCCTTACTATCCCTCCTCCACTAATTAAATCAAAGGCGATCATGCTATGATCACTATTGCCAAGTGGCCCCAACACCCTTATCTCTTGCACTAGATCTGGTGTTTCACTAAGGACTAGGTCTAATATAGCTTCCCCTCTGGTCGGTTCATGAACCAGCTGCTCCAAGAAGCAGTCATTTATTTCATCTAGGAACTTTATCTCCCTAGCATGTCCTGACGTGACAGTGACCCAGTCGATACCGGGGTAATTGAAATCACCCATTATTATTGCTGCGCTGTAACTTTTGTTAACTTACTTGATTTCTTTGAGCATTTCATCATCCATTTGGTCATTCTGGCCAGGTGCTCGATAGTACGCCCCCCACTGCCATTGCCTTCCCCCTTTTATATGGAATTTCAATCCATATAGATTCTACAGCAGATTTTGTTTCCTGCAAAACCTTAATCCTTTCTGAGTCAATGCCCTCTCTAACAGAGCGCAACCCCTCCACCAATTTGATCAGCTCTATCATTACGATATAGTTTGTACCCAGGTATCACAGTGTCCCACTGGTTGTCCTCCTTCCACCATGTCTCTGATATTCCAATCATATCTAACCTTTCATTTAGTACTATATATTCTAACTCTCCCATCTTATTCTTTAGACTTCTAGCATTTGCATACAAGCATTTTAGAGAATGTATTTTATTCATGTTAATTTGGCTATTGTTAGACATGGGTAAATTGGGATCTTTAAGCTCTGTCTGCTCCATACTTGAGGGCATTTGGGCTACTTTACTCTTTTGTGGAACCTCTCTGCTTTTGGTAGTATCCTTCAAGGATACATTCTTCCGAACCATCCGCTCTTGGGCGACTGTCGGCTTTGCCCTAATATCTAGTTTAAAAGCTGCTCTATCTCCTTTTTAAAGGTTAATGCCAGCAGCCTGGTTCCATCCCGGTTAAGGTGAAGCCCATCCCTTCGGAAGAGCCCCTCCTTTCCTCAGAATGTTCCCCAGTTCCTAACAAATCCAAAACCCTCATCTCTGCACCATTGTCTCATCCACGCATTGAGACTCCGGAGCTCTGCCTGCCTTTTGGGTCCTGCGCGTGGAACAGGAAGCATTTCGGAGAATGCTACCCTGGAAGTTATGGATTTCAACTTCCTACCTAAAAGCCTAAATTTTGCCTCCAGAACCTCCCTACCACATTTTCCTATGTCATTGGTACCGACATGTACCAAGACAGCAGACTCCTCCCCAGCACTATCTAAGACCTTATCTAGGTGGCGCGTGAGGTCCGCTACCTTCGCACCAGGCAGGCATGTTACCAGGTGATCCTCACGTCCACCAGCCACCCAGCTATCTACATGCCTAATGATCGAATCACCAACTATAACGGCTGTCCTAAACCTTCCCTCATGGGCACATGGCCCTGGAGAAACCTCCTCGGTGCGAGAGGGTTTTACATCACCTGGAGGACAGGTCCTAGTTACAGGATCACTTCCTGCCACACCAGGGTGATGCTCTCCTGTCACGTGACCTCTCTCCTCCATGGCAACAGGGGTGCTGCCAGACTGGAGGTGGGACCTCAGGACTATATCCCTGTAAGTCTCGTCTATGTACCTCTCTGTCTGTCTTATGTTTTCCAAGTCTGCTACTTTAGCCTCTAGAGAATGGACTTGTTCCCTAAGAGCAAAGAGCTCCTTGCACCTAGGTAGAAATTAGGCCTTACCTGCTAATTGTCTTTCCTTGAGTTGTCTCCGGGCCAGTCCAGGATACCAAGCCCCCCCTCACGGAGGCAGCAAGCCAGTCTTAATGTCCTCAGCAGCTGGACTGGACGTGTGGAGATTGGCTCCCCATTATGTGCTTAGGAGTTTCTTGTTCATCTCTACATTAATTTTTTTTTTTTTTTTTTGGAAGAGAATCACAGTGGACTTAGTGCTTACCCTAGCAGGGTTTCAGCACTATTTGACAGTTTGCAGGCTGTTTCTTTTTACAGCACGGGGTGCTCTCCTTAAGTCTGCACGGTGGAGAGCATGTGGCAGAGCCTGCCTCCTCTGCTCTCTTAGGGCCGATTGTGGGACCAGACCTGGGGGCCTCAGAGGCTGGTTACCTGCTTCTCTGTTTCTGCGGCTCTTCTCCCCACTGCCGCGCTTCTCGGAATCGCCGGAGCTCGTGGACAGTGTGCAGGTATTTTGTCTTTCTCTCAGCCGTTGTCTTTTCTGCCGTCTTAATCCTTCGCAGTGTTTTTTTAGCGGGTTTTGTGTGCACAGGTTTTTTTGGGCCGCGAATTTGTGTAGGGAGAGCTCCGGGCAATGCAGGATTCGACGGGGGATGGTAGGGACCTCCGAGAAAAGCGCGGGAACGGCGGCCATCTTGAGTACAGAAGCCGTTTCTGCAGCTCCGTTAGATAAACCCGCGAAACGGAAATCTAAGGCGAAGCATGTCACTGCGGCCCCGGTTTCTCAGGGGTGTGCACCCATTGCTCCTTTGCCGGATTCCTTTCTCTCCCCAGAGTTCATTATTGCCTTTCATAAGGCTTATTTGCTCCAGAAGGAGCAGTCTTTGGTGCACGGCATGACAGCTTCCCCCCTGGCAGCTCAGGCTAGCGTTTCTGGTGCAGCGGGGGTTACAGAGGGGGTCTCTGTTTTACCTCTGGGGGATGCTAACTTGGAAGCTGATCCTCTGGGAGCACAGCTTCTGGGTCCGGAGGAGGGGGAGCTCCGTCCAGACCCAGAGGAAGATTCCTGGCCTGATGAATTGGAAGATGGGGAGTTAGGGCCAGGAGAAGACCCTAATGTCTTTAGGGTCTTTAGAAGGGACGAGTTGTCTGCCTTGATCGCGCAATCTCTGTCTGCTCTCAATCTGCTGCCTCCGGTGTCTCCGCAAGAGCCTTTGGAGGATCCCTTATTGCAAGGCATGCGGTCCGAGCAGAAATGTTTTCCTTTCCACAGGGTCATCAGACAGATGGTAGACTCTGAATGGGAATGCCCTGAGGCTTCCTTGCGGGGGGCTCGGACAATGGCTAGGTTGTACCTGGTGCCTGCGGAGGAGCGTGAGCTCCTGCGTCTGCCTAGGGTGGATGCTCTGGTGTCTGCGGTCACCAAGAAAAACCACCATTCCAGTGGAAGGGGCTACAGCCCTTAAGGATATGCAGGATCGTCGGCTGGAAGCACTTTTAAAGCAAACGTTTGAGGCCAGCGCCTTGGCGCTGCAGGCCTCGGTGTGCGGGGCGTACGTCTCTCGAGCCTCCATTAGATGGAGTCAGCAGACTTCAGCGCCCGAGGGTGATTCGTCTCCGTCCCTTCAAGGGGCTCAGTTGGAGTCGGCGGCGGCGTATCTCGCAGATGCATTTTATGATTTAATTCGTATTTCTGCCAAAGCTATGGCTTCGACGGTGGCGGCGCGACGATTTCTTTGGTTGCGCAGTTGGGCTGCGGATGCGTCGTCCAAAGCCCGGCTAAGTAAACTGCCTTTTAAGGGCAGGTTGCTCTTTGGAGAAGCCTTGGAAAAGATTGTTAAGGATTTAGGGGACTCCAAGGGCGGACGTCTGCCCGAGGACCGTCCTAGGCCGAATAAGCAGGCCTCCTTTGCGCGAGGTCAGGGACGTGACTTTCGCCGGTTTCGGGGAGCACATTTTGCTCCTTATCAGCGGGGTCAATTTCAGTCTAGGGGGCAGTCCTTTCGAGGCGCTCGAGGTTCCGGTAGGGGATACTTCGGAACCGCTGGCCCTGTTCTTAAGAAGCCACAATGATGCGAGGCAGGTCCAGGCGGAGATTCCCATAGGGGGTCGATTGCAGGAGTTCCTCTCTGCTTGGACCGCCATTACCACCGACAAGTGGGTGCTTCAGATTATCGGCGAGGGGTATTCCCTCGAGTTAGCGTGTCCGCTGGCGGACGCCTTCGTTTTCTCTCCTTGCGGTCCGTTGCTAAAGCGGCAAGCTGTGCAAGAAACGTTGCGGCGCTTGCTGCAACTCCGGGCCGTGGTACCTGTGCCCCCGGACCAGTGCGGCTTCGGTCGATACTCGATCTATTTCGTGGTTCCCAAACCGGGGGACGCTTTTCGACCTATTTTAGATCTGAAGCATGTCAATCGCTGTCTCAGGGTCTCTCATTTTCGGATGGAAACTCTGCGGTCGGTGATTCGCTCGGTGCGTCCGGGGGAGTTTCTCACTTCCATCGATTTGACGGAGGCCTACCTGCACATTCCCATCAGGGAGGACCATCAACGTTTCCTCCGTTTTGCGCTGCCTATGGGTCATTTCCAGTTTCGAGCGTTGCCGTTCGGTTTGGCGACGGCACCCCGCACCTTCACCAAGGTAATGGTGGTCGTGGCGGCGGCCCTTCGCAGAGAGGGTATCCGGGTCCACCCTTATTTGGATGACTGGTTAATTCGAGCGTCATCCCGGACAGAGTCGCTCTCCACAACGGCTCGGGTGGTCTCTTGTCTCGAGAGTCTCGGCTGGGTGATAAATCAGACCAAAAGTCATCTGCAGCCGTCTCAGCAGCTTCAGTATCTGGGGGCGTTGTTCGCCACCGACAAGGGGCTTGTCCGCTTACCTATAGAACGGGTTCGGAAGCTTCTCCGCAACGTGTCGGCATTTTTGCGTCTTCTCGCGCCGACTGCGTGGAGGTACTTGCAGTTGCTGGGTCTGATGGCGGCGGCCTTGGATTTGGTGCCTTGGGCTCGAGCACACATGCGGCCGCTTCAGCATGCGCTACTCTCTCGGTGGTCTCCGCAGCGTCATCCTCTCTCACGCCGCTTGAGTTGTCCCGACTCCGTCCGGCTCAGTCTTCGGTGGTGGTCGGTTCCGGACCATCTTCTAGCGGGGGTGTATCTCTCCACTCCGGAGTGGATCTTAGTCACTACCGATGCCAGTCTGACGGGGTGGGGGGCGCATTGTTTAGCGCAGATAGCGCAGGGAGTTTGGTCTCCAGAAGAGACGTTGTGGTCCATCAATCGGCTGGAGCTCAGGACAGTCTACCTGGCGTTGCTGGCCTTTGCCGAGCTCCTCAAAGGTCAGTCCGTTCGGGTCTTCTCCGACAATCTCGTGACGGTCTCCTACATAAATCGCCAAGGCGGCACGGGCAGTGCTCCTCTCTTGGAGGAGAGTCAGCATTTGTTTCAGTGGGCGGAATTACACCTAGCGGCGCTATCCGCATCTCATGTCGCGGGGAAGTACAATGTCCAGGCCGATTATCTCAGTCGCCATCTGCTGGATCCGGGAGAGTGGGAACTCCACTTGGAAGGTTTTCTAGAGATCACCTTGCAGTGGGGTCTCCCTGTCATCGATTTGATGGCCACTCTTCGCAATGCGAAGGTAGGGCGTTTTTACAGCCAGCGCAGGGAGCATATGTCAGAGGGGCTCGACGGGCTCGTTCAACCTTGGCCCTCGGCTCAGCTGCTCTATGTGTTTCCTCCTTGGCCGTTAGTCGGACCAGTGGTGCAGAGGGCGGCTTCTCACGACGGTCTGGTGATCCTAATTGCGCCGGATTGGCCGCGACGTCCTTGGTACGCGGATCTGATGCGGCTGCTGGTGGCTCCGCCATGGCGTCTCCCAGCTCGTCCGGACCTCCTAATTCAGGGTCCCGTGCCGATGCCGCAGGCGGATCAATTTTCGCTTACGGCATGGCTCTTGAGAGGGAAAGGTTGCGACGCAAGGGTTATTCGGCCTCGGTGATCTCTACCTTGCTGCAGTCGCGCAGGCAGTCCACGTCCTTGGCTTATATTCGCGTATGGCGCGTGTTCGAAGCCTGGTGTTCGGATCGGTCTCTGCGAGCACGGGAGTCGGCTATTCCCCATATTCTTGCATTTCTGCAGTGCGGTCTGGAGAAGGGGCTGGCGCTTAGCACCCTAAAGGTGCAGTTGGCAGCGCTGGCGGTGTTTCGTGGTCCGATCCGCGGTTCCCGTCTCTCTCTCTCCATCCGGATGTTATTCGTTTTCTTCGGGCGGCTCGGCATATTCGTCCTCCCCTGAGGCCGATGGTTCCTCCTTGGGACTTGAATCTCGTTCTAGGGGTCCTTGCTGGCTCTCAGTTTGCGTCACGTTCGTCCGGGTCTCTCCGGGAGTTATCCTGGAAGACTGCCTTTTTAGTGGCTCTCTGTTCAGCTCGTCGCATTTCCGATTTGCAGGCGCTTTCGTGTCATCCTCCTTTCCTTCAATTCTCTGAAGAGAAGGTGGTTCTCCGTCCAGTTCCTTCGTTTCTGCCTAAGGTGGTGTCTGCCTTCCATGTAAATCAGACGGTTACTCTGCCCACTTTTGCGGCGGCGGAGGCTGACGCTTCTCTGGATCGTTCTCTAAAGAGATTGGATATGGGACGGGTGCTCCGTCGGTATCTTAAGGAGACGGCCTCGTTTCGGCAGTCCGATCGTTTATTCGTGCTCTATGGGGGTCCGTTCAAGGGGAAGGCGGCCTCCAAGGCTTCCATAGCACGTTGGGTGAAGCAGGCCATTAGCGTAGCGTACGAGTCCAGAGGGAAGCCGGTGCCGATAGGTCTTCGGGCTCATTCTACCAGGGGTCAAGCGACATCCTGGGCGGAGTCGGCGTTGGTGCCTCCCGTAGACATTTGTCGAGCGGCGGCATGGTCTTCTCTGCATGCCTTTTCGCGTCATTATCGCCTGGATGTCCTGGCGCGTCAGGACGCTTCTGTGGGGGCTTCGGCCGTCATCGCGGGGCTCACAGGTCCCTCCCAGGGTTAGTTACTGCTTTGGTACTACCCATTTGTCTGGACTGGCCCGGAGACACGATAAGGAAGTAGAAATTAGGCCTTACCTGCTAATTGTCTTTCCTTGAGTTGTCTCCGGGCCAGTCCAGACCCCGCCCTAAGAGGGTATTTGCTTCTTATCTCTGTGAGGGTCGCTTAGAGTTTATTTCGGGATTTCCGAATGGGAAGATTCAACTTCGGTAAAAAAAAAATAAAAAATAAAAAATAGGACAAAACAAATTGGGTTACCGATCAACGCCTTCTGAGGGTTTGCTGCCGGCGGTACTTGTTTTCACTCTTAGTGCCAGTCTTGTGTGCAGCGCCTGGGCGTGGTCAATGGTCTGCTGTGTGTCTCTTCCAGAGTTTTCGTGTCTTCTTCGACTTGTTTATTTTGTTCTGCTTGCTTGCTACGTAAAGACTGGCTTGCTGCCTCCGTGAGCGGGGGCTTGGTATCCTGGCAACAAGACTCAGTTTACAGTCCTCAGCTGCTAGAGGAGGGAGATTGACTACCCATTTGTCTGGACTGGCCCGGAGACACGATAAGGAATGCACATGTAAGACCTCTCACCAACTGGGAGAAAATCATACATGTGACACTCAATGCAAAAGACTGGAAAGCCCCCATCCCGCTGCTGGACTGCTGTCTGCATCTTAGTTTTAAGTTTGTGTCTAGATCTTTAAGTTCTTACTTACTAGGGGTTGCTATGGGTATTTATACCAATAAAACTGTACCTAATACGTTTAATATACCTTGTTCACCTGAAGCTTAATTAATCTCAGGTCCTTAGTGTATGACTGATTTGGGTAATGAGCTTCACCTGAAAGCACCTGCTGTCTTTTAAGATGTGTAAGTACCTATAAAGCTATGATTATCCCAGGGGTGGGAGGGAGGGAAATAACACTTATTAAAAGAGGGTTGCTACACAGTACCCTGTCTTGTGCTGCTGAGGTAAGCTAAATTCTGATTCGATTTAAATTATAGCTCTTAGCTGCTGCTAGGCTCTAACTTCTTATGAAATTTAAACTACAAGCTCTCTGCTGGGTACTAAATTTAACCAGAAAGCTCTCTTCTGTGTTTTAAAACTAAAAGTACTTTTCTGATGCTAGGCCCTGAGTGACTATTAAATGTACACTACAAGCTCTCTGCTGGGTATGAAATGTAACCAGAAAGTTCTCCTCTGTGTTTTAAATTCAAACTTTAATTGCTGCTACTAGGCCCTAACTGATCCAACAAAAAACAGTGGGTTCACAGATTAAGTAGCTTTAATACAAAGAATTCTTTAGAAAATTACCAGAAGTATATACTCACAGTTGCAGATTTCTCTCCAGAAGTAACAGTCCCTCTTTCTAGTCCTTCAAGACCATCCTCGAGAACATCCTGGCGCCCCGTTGGTGCTTTGGAAGCTGAAGCCTCCCGCCGGGGCAATTTTGCCAGTGAAAGTCCCTCAAGGGCAACACCAGAGACATCTCGATGTTTAGAAGGAGATCTACCCTTTGAGGACCAGTTACATTTATGTTTAGTTACCTGAGATCCATAGAAGGAAGATGAAGCCCTGGAGGACATCGATGCCACGGAGGCTGCATCGGAGGGAAAAAGGGTGCTAAGCTTAGCAGCTTGGTTTTGCCGGCCCCTTTTTGACATCATCCCACCGGCAACACATTCTGAAATAGAGTGGTCAGGACCTAAACATTTGAGGCACCACTCATGGGTGTCGGTGATGGAGATGGTACCGCCACACTTAGAATACTTTTTAAAACCCGAAGAGGGTTTTTCCATTTTGAGGGAAAAAATTGGGCCTAGTGCCCAAAATGGCGCGTGGCACCAGAGAAGAAAATTACTAGAGTGAGACTCCAGAAACAAAGTAGCTTTTTTTTTTTTTTTTTAAAAGAAAAGAACCGGCGGTACCGGTATAGTGTCGAGGGAAGGCAGACGCGACCACAAAAAAAAACAAAGTATAAGGAGGGAATTTTCTGCGGTGACAGGATGTGCGATCCGTCGGCTCCGTGGAAAACGAAGAACTGGAGAGGGACAGTTGGGAAAGGCGGGAATGCAGCATGCAGGTGCTGTGGGATGCTCCCAAAAGCTTTCCTATTGAATGCTGGGGAGTGTTCCCACGCAGGCTCCATCGGTACCGACGATACCCATATGTGAGTACTACATGCCTGCTTGTTCCTGGAGATAGAATTTTCTTCATCTGCAGCCTAGTGTCTTGGCCCTTAGTCCCACGTTTTTTCAGATTCCCATGTAAGTGCTTGGTCACTTACAGGGTAAAGGGTTTGTGTTTCTCAATCCAATTAAAAATTAGAAGAATTTCTACAAGATAAATAGCTTGGTATTAGATTTAAATGCTATTAGGGTGATAAGAGGTGGATTTATGTTTTTCACTGTCTTTTTGATTTATTTTGTTATGGTTGAGGAAATCTTTATGGTTTTTGTATTTTTTTCTTTTACTGGTTTGTTTCTTTATTAACATTTAATTTTTTTTATACTCCATGTACTCCTACAAACTCCCCCAAAATAATCATTGAGAAACAGAGGTGGCAGAAGATGGGAATACATGGCGAGTGCATTTTGCACCAGCAGGTAAGTTCTGAAGGAACTGTAGACTTTCTAAAAAATAAAATGCTCGAAAATAAGAGGAAGCGTAGTTACTCACCTGTAACATGTGTTCTAAGGGGACAGCAGGAATCAGTCCTCACATATGGGTGACGGCAGCGCCGACAGAGCCCGCGCGGAGCAAATCTCCAACTTTCAAAGAAAGCCTTTGGGATTGCTATCACGCATGCGTGGTCCCCTTCCCGCCCAACAGTGCCATCTTGATCAGTCAGATGACATAGCTAAAAGATGGCAAAAACAAATAAAGATGGTACAACTGCAACTCCAAGGGGAGGAGTGAGGGTTGTGAGGACTGATTCCTGCTGTCCCCGAACTATGCTTTCTCCGAGAACAAGCAGGAAGTCAGTCCTCACATATGGGACTCCCCAGCTACAGGCTACCAAAAGCCATAGCAAAAATAGAGCTCCCTCGTGGGGAGCCACAAGCAGCAGCAATAGAGTCCGTATAGACAGACCAACAGGACGCCTGTATCCGATGAAACCAGCACTCTGGTAGCCTGAACACAGAAGGGTAGGCGGGTAGGAGTTGCCTAGACCCCGAAAAGGTTACGGAGCACAGCCTGGCTGAAGGCACTGTCCTGTCAGGACACTATGCTTTCACATCTCATTACTGCCTGGATAAACAGAAGACCAGGTGGCGGCCCGGCAGATGTCTGCTAGCGGGACATGGTGCGCCGTGACCCAGCCTTCCAACGGAAGTCTCGCCTCCTCGTAGGCCACGGCAATACAGTCCTCATAGGACATGTGGACAGCGTACGCTTGGATACCGCCTCCCCTAGCCTACTGGGGTTGTAGGAAACAAAAAGCTGAGAGACTTTTCGGTGGCCTTGAGTGCATTGTATATACAAAGACAAGGCCCTCTTACAATCCCAGGTATGGAGGACTGTCTCTGCCTGACTGGCATGCAGTCTGGGAAAGAAGGTAGGAAGGACCACCTCCTGATTGAGGTGGAAGGAAGATACCACCTTCGGAAAGAATTTAAGGTACGTACGAAGCACCACCCTATTCTTATAAAACCTGGTGTAAGGCACTTCAGCCACCAGGGCCTGAAGCTCGCTTACCCTGTGGGCAGAAGTGAGCGTGACCAGGAAAACCACCTTCCAGGAGAGGTAGCGAATGAGGCAAGTAGCCAGGGGCTCGAATGGTGGCCGGGTATGCTGTCCCAGCACCACATTGAGATCCTATTCGGTCACCAGGGGGCGAACTGTGGGCTTAGACAGGAGCAGGCCCCGTAGGAAGTGGGACACCACTGGGTGGGCCGAGAGGGGCTTCCCATATACCTGGTAGTGGTTTGCCGCTAGGGCACTGAGGTGTACCCTAACTGAATTAAACTTGAGCCCCGAATAAGAGAGATGGAGCAGGTATTGCAACACCATGACCACCGGGCAAGAGAAGGGGGTTGGCGCCCCGCTCAGCGCACCAGAGTGAGAATCTGTGCCACTTAAAGGCATAGGCCCATCTGGTGGACGGCTTGCACAAGGCCAGCAGAACCTCTTCCACCTCTCTAGGGAGGTGGAGTGGGGCTAGAGCAGGAATGGGCAAACTACGGCCCGCAGGGCTGTATACGGCCCGGCGGACCTTTTAATCCAGCCCGCGGAGCGCTAGCTAATTTATTCACCTCACTTTCTAGAGGACGCAGCGTAATCTCGCGATGGCCGGCTAGTGTAGTGCAGAATCCCAAAATGAGTGGGGCAAAGAAAAGAAAAGTGGACAGTGAATGCACAGTGTTTAATAAGGAATGGATAGCAAAATATTTTTTTACGGAAGTCCGATCAATGGCTGTATGTCTCATATGCCAGGAAATTGTTGCGGTTTTCAAAGAATATAATATCAGCCGTCATTTTGCCACGAAGCATGCTAACTATGCTAGCAAGCAGTCGCCCCAAGAACGGGGGTCTACAGCTCTGAGGTTGATGGCTAAATTACAGGCTCAGCAAAATTTATTTCACAGACAAACTGCGATTCAAGAGTCAAGTACCAAAGCAAGTTTTATGCTCTCATTCAAATTAGCAAAAGCTAGTAAACCCCTCTCTGAAGGAGAGTTTTTGAAAGAATGCATGATAGAGACCGCAGGTCTTTTGTGTCCAGAGAGCAAAGACAAGTTTGAAAAACTCAGTTTATCACGCAGGACAGTGACTCGTCGCGTGGAACTGATTGATGAAGACATAACAAACAAGTTAAATAATATTGCAGAGTCCTTTAAATTATATTCGCTAGCACTGGACGAAAGTACAGACATAAAAGACACAGCTCAGCTCTTAATTTATATCCGAGGGATTAGCGACAGTTTTGAAATAACAGAGGAGTTTTTGGCCATGGAGCCACTTAAAGGAAAAACACGGGGAGAAGATTTGTATGACCGGGTGTCTGCTGTCATCGAGAGTATGAAGCTACCTTGGAGTAAACTTGCTAATGTCACTACGGATGGATCTCCAAATTTAACTGGAAAAAATGTGGGATTGCTGAAAAGAATTCAGGATAAAGTGAAAGAGGAAAACCTTGAGCAAGAAGTTATTTTTCTCCACTGCATCATACACCAAGAATCTTTGTGTAAATCTGTATTACAGCTTAGTCATGTTGTGAATCCAGTTATAAAGCTTGTTAACTGCATACGAGCAAAGGGACTTCAGCACCGTCAGTTCATTGCATTTCTGGAGGAAACCGACGCAGACCACCAAGACTTGCTTTACCACTCTCGTGTCCGCTGGTTGAGTTTGGGCAAAGTGTTTAAACGAGTGTGGGATCTTAAAGAAGCGATTGAAACATTTTTGGAGTTAAAGGGGAAGTCTGACGATTTTCCAGAGCTGAGCGACAAGAATTGGCTGTGTGACTTTGCGTTTGCTGTTGACATTTTTTCTCACATGAATGAGCTTAACGTCAAGCTACAGGGAAAAGACCTGTATATTCACGACATGTATAGTTATGTAAATGCCTTCAAAGCCAAGTTGACTTTTTTTTCTAGGCAAATTTCAAAGAAAAACTTCTCTCATTTTCCCACACTAGCCACACAGGAAAAGGCCATCCAAAATGTGAATAAATATAGCAAATCACTGAATGACCTGCATGAAGAATTCTGCCGTCGGTTTTCAGATTTGGAAAAAATTGAAAAGTCACTTCAGCTGGTGGCCTGTCCCTTGTCACAAGACCCAGAAACAGCACCACAAGAAGTGCAATTGGAACTAATCGATCTTCAATCTGATGCAATCTTAAAGGAGAACTTCCACTCTCTTCCACTAAAAGAGTTCTATGCCTCACTTAAAGATGACTGTTTTCCAAACCTCCGGGGGATGGCACAGAAGATTCTGGCCTTGTTTGGCTCGACCTACGTGTGTGAGCAGACATTCAGCATCATGAACATCAATAAATCCCGTCACAGATCCCAGTTAACTGACCATCACCTCAGATCTATTCTGCGAATTGCAACAACAAAGCTATCTCCTGACTTTGATGCCTTAACAAAAAAGGGAGACCAACAACACTGTTCCCACTAAAATTGAAGGTACTATTTTATGAAAGAAATACATTGCATAAAAGTTTTGTAAAATAACTCTTTTTATGCTTTTCTACCTTAAATTAATCTAAACATTTAATGTTGCAAATTTAAATTTAATTTATATTAATTCACACATACACACCGTCCATCTACTCTTGGTCCGGCCCCCGGGTCCAATATATGAACCCATTGCGGCCCTCGAGTCAAAACGTTTGCCCACCCCTGGGCTAGAGTCACCCTCTCAGCAGCCACGCTGTCGGCGAAAGGGAGCGGAGGTTGGGGTGCAGGACAGAGCCCCCCCCTCCTGGGTCAGGGGTGGACCCCAAGGTTATGGGGTTCTCTGCCACCAGTTGCAGCAGCAGTGAAAACCACGGCTGCCTGGGCCATCTTGGAGCTACCAAGATGACCGAGGCCCCGTCATGAAGAGTCTTGAACAGAGTCCTGGTGATCAGTGGCGTCGGAGGGAAGGCTTACAGATGTCCCTCTGACCATGAGACCAGGAAGGCATCGGCGGCCACCCTGGCAGGGTGAGGCTGCCGGGAGCAGAAGCGGAGCAACTGGTGATTGTCCGGGCTTGCAAATAGGTCCACCACTGGTTCCCTCCGCCAGGTCTGAAAAAGCCTGCTGGCTACCCCTGGGTCCAGCTGCCACTCGTGCGTCTGGAGAATCCTGTTGAGTCTGTCGGCCAGCAAGCTGTCTTGGCCCAGCAGGTACACCACTCTGAGGAGGATGCCCTGTTGACTGGCATAAGAGCACAGATCTAGAGCTTCCTGACAGAGGACACGGGACCCTTTGTCTCCCTGCTTGTTCACACAGACAACCAGGTGGCCATGTTCTATCTGGACTAAGACTGACCGGTGGCCCAGGCGATGATGAAAAGCCTTCAAGGCGAGATGAATGGCTCACAGCTCCAGGAGGTTGATCTGCTGAGCACTCTCGTCCAGGATCCAAGTGCCCTGGGTGCAGTAGCCCTTGCAATGGGCTCCCCAGCCCAGCAAGGAGGTATCCGTGGTAAGGACCCTCGAGTGGTTGGGGGGTCAGGAAAGGCATGCCCACCTCCAGGTGTCAGGGCGACTGCCACCAGACCAGGGACTGTCAACTGGCGGGTCACTCGGACTCTGTCCTGAAGGTGGCCCGTGGCCTGGGACCATTGGTCCCAGAGGCACCACTGTGCTGTTCGCATGTGGAGACGGGCATCTGGAGTGATGTGGACCGTGGAGGCCATGTGCCCGAGAAGGCGCAGGAGATGCCTGGCCGGCACAGAGGTACAGTGCAGCATGTCCTGGCCCAGAGACATGAGCCTGGCTGCCCAGTCCGCGGGTAAGAAGACTTTTGACCAAAGGGTGTCGATTCTTGCCCCAATGAACTCCAGCCCTTGCATCAGGCAAAGATTCAACTTGGGGTAGTTTATAACAAAGCCCAAGTGTTGCAGAACCTGGGTGGTGCGTGCAGTGGCCTGCTGCACATCGGGGCTGTGGTGCCCTTGTTGAGCCAGTCGTCAAGGTAGGGGAAGACAAATATCCCCTGGAGCCTGAGAAAGGCGGAGACCACTGCCAGACACTTTGTGAATATCCTGGGGGCTGAAGCTAGGCCAAAGGGTAGCACCCTGTATTGGAAATGATTGCCTCCTACCACATAATGTAGGCATTGTCTGTGGTTTGGATGGATTAGGATGTGTGTATAGGCATCCTTTAAATCTAAGGAGCATAGCCAGTCTCCTGCTGGAGGTAGGGCAGCAATGTTCCAAGGGAGAGCATCTTGAACTTCTCCCTCACCAGGAATTTGATGAGGTAGCGCAGGTTGAGGATGGGCCTTAGGCCCCCTGTCCTTTTTGGCATGAGGAAGTACCTGGAGTAGAACCCCTTGTCCTTGAGGTGGTGGGGCACCGGTTCCACCGCTCGGTCCTCAAGAAGCCCTGCAATCTCCTTCAGAAGAAGGTCCCGGTGGAGGGGAGACCTGAGGGGCTCTCCCGGGAAGTAATGTGGAGGTGTGTGACTCAGGTGGAGGAGGTAACCGTCCTTGACCTCCCTTAGTGCCCAGGAATCGGTGATTATAGTTTTCCACCTGTGGGCATAAAGGGTGAGGCGACCTCCTGTAGGATGTTGATCTCTGTGTGGGAGAGGGGCTATGCTGAAGGAGTCAAAAGCTCCCTCCTGGCTGGGCCGGAGCCAGAGCTTGGGCTTGGGCTTGGGCTTGGGAGCCTTCTACTTATGCGGGCCATGCCCTTGTCCCTTGGCCTGCTGTTTTGCTGGGGAGCCGGGGAGGCCTGGTAAGGTGGGTAGTTTCGGTAAGCAGTGGACTTCCTCAGGTAAAAGGGCTTTTTATCCGAGCCCTTCCATCGGGGAGGGGCAGTGGTCTTGGAGAACCTAGTCCTCGTCATGAACTCGGTCCCTAGCTCTGCGGCCTTGTCAATCATAGGTTTGCCGAAGAGGTTTTCCCCTTGACATGGGACATCAACCAACTTGTCCTGTACCCATTGCTCGAGGTTGGACGACTGGAGCCAAGCTTGGTGGCGCGCACCGATGCCCGCTGCAGCTACCCAGGCTGCTGACTCGAAACAAATTTGGAGCACTCACGGATGGCTCTGGACAGGCTCTTGAAGCACTGCAAAGGTTCCTCGGAGAGACCAGCTGAGTACCTGGCAAGTTCCTTCGCCAGATCCCTCAGGTACATGCCCATGTACAGCTGGTAGGCCTGGATCTGGCTATTCAGCATAGAGCACTGATAGCACTTTCTGCTGAGGGCATACAAAGTGCGGGCCTCCCTGCCGGGGGCACTGAGGAGTGTGTCTTCTGGCTCATGGAGTTGTGTGGCAGCTGTGACTTCTGAAACCCAGGGCTCCGGCGGACTTGGTACATCAAGTCAAGCCGCTTGCTGGCCACTGGCACAGATGCTGGTGTTCTCCCACATACGGAACATGAGCAATTCCAGGATGGGAGTAATGGGCACTGTGAGCGATTCCTGAGGGGGAGCCTCATATTGGAGGATCTCGAGCTCATCAGCCCGAGGATTCTCCTCGGACTCGGTGGGGAACGTCAAGACCTTGGACGTATCTTTAACAAGTCCAAGAAGCCCATATCCTCTGGTGGGGACCTTCTCCGAGGTTCAGAGACCAGGGAATTGGAAGGGACATCTTGGTGCCGACGGGTGACCAGGAATTCCTAGTCCTCTGTCTCCCAATCGGAATACTCTGAGGAGGACTCGAGAGGGATGTTGTTCCTCGGGCTTTGAGGGGCCCAATGCCGTATGACCCGACCGTGTAAGGCTCATTGGGGATGACCTTGGCCCCATCAAGCAAGAGACAGAGCACGACCTCGGCCAAGGATCTACCCAGGCTCGCATGGCCTTGAGGATTGGCTCGGCCTCCGGGGACGTCTTTGACGTCGAATGCCAGGTGGCCAGGGTGGAGGAACTAGATGTGCTGTACATCCGTGCCCGCTGCTGGTCCTAGAAGGCAGTTACACTGCGCTCCAAAGACCACATTCTGGACTCCAGTCACAATGGCTCTGCAGCCTTCGGCGTGGGCACCGAGGGACTCTGGCCCAATGCCGGCTCCCCGGGAGGGGAATCCTCGAAAAGGACTGTGTCTAACTGCCAAGGCTGGTCTGCACCCAGATCCTTCCAGGGGACCTTGGCTGGCCGCACTCTCAGATGGCTTGAGCAGACGCCCAGATCTCCACGACCAGCCCCAGGAGGACCCCGGTTGGTCACAGCCATCCAAGGACGCCGACTTAGAAGACTTCTTCCTCTTCGGTTCCCTTGAGGGAGACCTCCTCTCCGAGGACCCACAACGACACTTGGGTTCGGAGTGTTCCTCCCGAGGTGTCAAGGCCTCAGATGAGGTCCTGGCTCTCGGAGGCATCAGGGACTTAAGAAAAATCTTGTCATGCTGCTGCTGGCGGCTCCTCAAGGCCTTGGAAGACATCTTCTTGCAAAGGCCACAGACCGCCAGATCAAGGTCCAGACTGAGGCACCGGAGGCAGCAGTCATGTGTGTCAGAGATATATTTTAGCACACTGATCACACTTTTTAAAGCCTCTGGTCACCATAGGGGGAAAAAGAACCCCAGCAAGGTCAAAGACCCTGCGGGGTGCCAGCAAAGAAAAAAGGCACAAAGACGCCAAAAGAAAAATAAAACTAAGTAAAAAGAAGTCAACCCTGATACCGAAGCACCGAGGTCAGGGCACGAAAGGTACCAGTGCAACAGGAGACAAGTAAGAACTCGAGAAAAAAAATCAACTTTTTACAGGGGAAAACAGACCATGTCTGGTGGGCTCCGTGGAAAAAAGGAGACTGAGCAAGATGGCACCCTTGGGCGGGAAGGGAACCACGCATGCGTGGTCCCAATCCCAAAGACTTTCTTTGAAAGCTGGGGATTTGCTCCATGGGCTACGTTGGAGCAGTCACCCATATGCGAGGATCGACTTCCTGCTTGTTCCCGGAGAAATAATGCACCCTTCCTACAATTCTGAGCTACTTCTAATGGACTCTGATAACAACTTAATGTAATTTGAAAAAGAGAACCTCCCCCCCACACACACACATTAAATGAGTGTTTACCAAACACAAAAGAAGTCAGACTGACGCATCTCACCTGTGGAGTGCACAATCAGAGGGAGCCTCTTGAGGTATTTTGTAGACCGATACAGCACCAGATAGCCACGGTTCCAGACCTTACTGTGGTGATATTCTATGTACTGCTCCAGGAACACATGCAGTAACCACATGAACACTTTGGCAAAGATTAGGACAGTCTGCAGGCTTAAAGGATAGATGTATTCCTTGCATGCTGCATACTTTTCCATAGAACACACAATACCAGCTACAAATGCCAAGGTGACAAAAACAACCTGAAATAAGAAAGAAAGGAAAGAAAGATAAATGATTCTATAGGAGAACCGAGACCCTCTTTTATACTGACATTTCGTATACACAGTGGTTCCCAAACTTCTTCCAGATGTGACCCCATTTTAGCAAGGGAAATTTCACGAGACCCCAGATGGTAATGCGTGCGTGTGTGTATATCTGAGTGCGCACACACTGAATGTGGGTGCTGACGTCAAGTGACAGGGGGCAGTGTGTGTGTGTGTGTGTGTGTACGCGCACATGTGGACACAGAGGCTAAGCCACCGAGGGTAATGTGGGTGGGTGCAGAAGTCATCCCACCCTACCTAGGCTCATGCTTCTCACAATCACATCACCCTCTTAGACTTACAACTCCCTATTCACACTCAGGCATTCTACCCAGGCTCATGGCCTCAAAATGCACCATCTCCCCGAGTCATCCCCCTCACATCCTGCCCATGATCGTGCCCCCCTCAATCACACCCACCCCCAGAATGATCCTCTCACATCCTGCCCATGCTGGAGGCCCATGCTCCATCAATCATATCCCCTCCCCCCCCCCCCCCCCCCCCCCCGGATTCACCCCTTCACATCCTGCCCAGGCTCGTGCCCCGCCTGACTCACTTTTCCCTCAGCATTTATTTGAAACCCTCCTCCCATATGTACCTTTTTAATATCATCAGAATCAGCAAAAGAATAAGATGCCTCCAGTAACATGATGGTACGGAGGCTGATGTTTAAGCACTGTTAGAAGCTGGCTGAAGGGGCAGTGAAGGAGCTTCGACAGCAGATACAAAAGGCCTTTGGGAGTGGCAGCTACAGGCAAATAAGGCCCCACAGGCTGGAAAACAAAACAAAAAAAAGAATCCCACAGCTGTGGCAGCAGACAGGATGTTAAAAAAATAATTGGCGGCAGCAGGCAAAAAAGGACCTGAGGGCCTGAAGGACCCTAAAAAAACAACAAAAAAACACTGAGCAGCAGCAGCAGTAGTGACTGGCAGAATGGATCCTCAGGGGCATGTGCATTGGGTAATAGCACTTCGGTTATTTGACTTAAAGTCCTACAGGCATGCAGCAAAGCAGAGCAGCCAATGCAGCAGGTTTTGGTTTTTTTTGGGCGGGGGGGGGGGGGGATTATTGCTTTATAAAATTTTTGTTACAAACCATAGGAAAAATATAGGCTCCAAAAGTAAACATGAAGTCAAACATATGACTTAACTACAAAAGAAATACAGCCTGAACTATTGATCACATCGTGAGGGAACAAACCATCAAGAGTGCAGAGACATCAACATAGTCAGCTACGCTATCCACTTAAAGCTAATATCAGGAAGAAAAAAAAAAGCAAACAGGAAATAGGCCAGTACAGGTCAGGCATTACTTACTAGATAAAAGGTTCTCCAAAAGAAAAGGATCAGTATAGACATACTTTATCCCCTCAAAATGACACCAGACACTTGCAAGGAAAACAGAGGTAAAAAGGAACCCCCTGCAGCCAAAACCCTAGGCCTTAAATGCAGGAAAGACTTCCTCCTCAACTGAGTATAGTGCAATACATCTGAAAAGGCAGCTATCTTCTGTCCGCAAAAAGGAACATCTCTCTTGCAGAAATAAGCTTTGAAAAAAGAAAAATTTAAACCACTCCGAGGCCAGGGTTATGATCAGTGTGGCACAGGAGGGATGACGTCATCCTAAACTTCAAGGAAATTAGTCCAATCAATATCTGATGTATCCCCTTCTTGGGCTACCCCGCCAGCCCCTGCCCCCGGACAGGGAGACAAATAATACGAATGAATGAATGAATGAATGATCAACCACAAATCTTTCTGGCTCAGAAAACAAAAGAAAACTTCTTTACAATATTTGTGAAATAAAATACAGTAAGCGGAGATACAGCAGACATTGAGAAAAATTTAACAGTCAAATATTTTTTGCTCTCATAATATTCTCTAATCATTTTAAATGCTGATACATTACATAAAAATCTTTAATACCCAGCGAGCCAACCTGCCCCTCCAACCTATCTAGCCTCTGGGCAGTAAGGACCAACTGCTGGTCTAAAGTGAGACTTACGAACAACTTGCTCAGAAAAATTAAGTTTGTTCCAAGAAACCTTGTAAACAGGAAAATTAGTTTTAGATGCTTCCCTCCAGATGTCCACCAACATAATATCCACCACGCCAACATCTGAAACCGAAGAGGAAAGCACCGTACGGTTAATCACTTTTAAATCCTCTAGAGAACCCCCAAGCACAGCATGCGGTGGACCAAACAGAGAGGCCTGATCCTCAGCCAAACTAGGATCCATCAAGGGAACCCAAGGTTTCCCATCCAATACTACCTGAACTGAACCAGGATTAGGAGAAGATGTCCGAGCTAGAGAAGCCCCAGGTACATCGAGAGGGATTAAACTGTATTTGCTCCAGAAGCAGCCGTGGATCCTGAAAGCACAATTACATGCGAGTCCAAAGACCTAGAAATAACCTTGGGCTTTGAAAACAAAGTCCCACCAGGTTTCTTCTTCAATGACTTAACTTTCCTCTTACCCCTCCGTGGGGCATTCCTTTGGCAAAACTCAGTGGCCCTCAGACCCCAAAAGGAGCATACCCCTTTGGTCACGCGCCCCTACAGGTACATGACCATGGGCTGTGACTGTAGCCGCAAAAAGCTGCACAGTCTTTTCAAACATCCTGGGGCACACAAGAATGTCGTCACCACAGGCCCACCCCATCCAAGAAGCCTCTCGCCGGAGTTAATAACGGCTCTTGCAACACCAGCAACATGGTCTCCACTGCAAGTATGCTCCCCCAGCGCTGTTATTTCTAATGCACACACCCAAGTAAGAGGTGGGGCTTGCTGCTTTGCTTTGCTGCTACAGGGTGCCACGGAACTTGTTTGGGCTTTCTTATTTTTTGAAGTCTAAACTCTGCAAGCGGCCGCGACCCCAAATGAGGATTTATGACCCCATCTGGTATCGCGACCCACAGTTTGGGAACTGCTGATATACATCATTACCTATAGATAATTCCTATAAAACATAAAAACAAAACTACAACATAAAAATATGCTTATATTCTATTATGAGGCCTATTTGCACAAGTGTACTATTTTGAGTTATTAGTGAATAGCCCCATCAGAACAAATGGGAGCCACGATAAATAGTGCACCTTATCACAGCACACTTTGAGCCTACCGGTAATTAAAGAAAAAATAAATAAATAGGTACTAGAACATTCTTCCCTGAATGAACCTGCTGGCAATTAGAATATATCAAAAGTAGTCAGAAATTTCACTTTTCATTTCAACCAAGTGTAGACAAGTACTTTAACTCATATGGGAGCTCCCACTTCCATTGCTATAAATATCTGTTTTAGGACGCTGGTTATCATAAAGATACATAACATAACATAAGAACATAACATAAGATATGCCATACTGGGTCAGACCAAGGTCCATCAAGTCCAGTATTCTGTTTCCAACAGTGGCCAATCTAGGTCATATGTACCTAGCAGTTTCCCCAAGGGACACAGGTTCCACAATGCTTGTATTGGTTCAAGCATTGATATCCTGGGTCCCTTCTTAATAATGGTATATGGACCTTTCCTCCAGGAACTTGTCCAAACCTTTTTTAAACCCAGATACACTAACAGCCTTTACTACATCCTCCGGTAACAAATTCCAGAGTTTGATTACACGTTGAGTGAAAAAATATTTTCTTTTATTAGTCTTAAATAGTTTACCCTGTAGCTTCATTGCATGTCCCCTAGGCTTTCTATATTCTGATAAGGTAAACAATCGATCTACGTTTACCCGTTCCACTCCGTTCATTAATTTATAGACTTCTATCATATCTCTCCTCAGCCATCTCTTTTCCAGGTTAAAGAGTCCTAACCTTTTTAGCCTTTCTTCATAGGAGTATCCTTCCATCCCCTTTACCATTTTGGTGGCTCTTCTCTGAACCTTTTCTAAAATCGCTATATCCTTTTTAAGATATGGCGACCAGAATTGCACACAATATTCAAGGTGCGGTCTCACCATGGAACGATATAGAGGCATTATAATATCTTTTGTTTTATTTTCCATTCCTTTCCTTATCATACCTAGCATTCTATTTGCTCTCTTGGCCGCCACTGCACACTGGGCCAAGGGTTTTAACATGGTATCCACAATGACGCCTAAATCCTTTTCCTGGGTGGTGGTTCCTAATGTGGAACCTTGCATCGTGTAACCAAAGTTTGGGTTGTTCTTCCCTAGGTGCATAACCTTGCACTTGTCCACATTAAATTTCATCTGCCATTATGATGCCCAGTCTTCCAATTTATCAAGATCCTCTTGCAATTCTCCACAATCCTCTTGGGTTTTAACACTTTAAATAGTTTTGTCTCATCTGCAAATTTGATAACCTCACTTGTTATTCCACTGTCCAGGTCATTTATGAATATGTCAAAAAGCAGCGGACCCAGCACAGATCCCTGGGGTACACCACTATTCACCTTTCTCCATTGGGAAAATTGGCCATTTAGCCCTATCCTCTGCTTTCTATCTTTTAACCAGTTCCTGATCCACAATAGTACACTGCCTCCTATCCCATGACTCTTTAGTTTTGCCAAAAGTCTCTGAAGAGGGACCTTGTCAAAGGTTTTCTGAAAGTCCAGATACACAATATCAACCGACTCACCTTTGTCCACCTGATTATTCACTCCTTCAAAAAAAACATAACAGATTAGTAAGACAAGATCTTCCTTGTCTAAAGCCATGTTGGCTGTCTCCCATTAGGTCATGACTATCTACATGCTGAGCAATTTTATTCTTTATGATGGTTTCTACCATTTTTCCCGGTACTGATGTCAGGCTCACCGGTCTGTAGTTTCCTGGATCACCCCTGGAACCCTTTTTAAAAATTGGTGTTACATTGGCGATCCTCCAATCTTCAGGTATTAGAGATGATTTTAATGATAGTTCACAGATTACTAATGGCAAGTCTGCAATCTCATATTTCAGTTCTTTCAACACCCTTGGATGTATACCATCCGGCCCAGGTGATTTGCTACTCTTCAGTTTATCTAATAGTTGTAATACATCTTCCTGATGTATCGATATTTCCTTCAATTCTTCTGCACCTTTAAATACCACTTCAGTCATGGGTAACATCCCTACATCTTCCTCAGTAAAACTGAAGCAAAGAATTCATTCAGTCTTTCCGCTATCGCCTTGTCGCCTCTTGGTGCTCCTTTTAACCCCTTTATCATCTAATGGACCAACTGACTCTCTCACAGGTTTTTTGCTACGAATGTACTTGAAAAGGTCTTTACTTCGCGTTTTTGCTTCCGCAGCAAGCTTCTTCTCAAATTCTCCCTTTGCCTGCCTTATCAATGCCTTGCATTTGACTTGCCAGTGCTTGTGCTGTTTCCAAGTTTCATCGTTTGGCTCTTTTTTCCATTTCCTGAAAGATGCTTTTTTGGCAACAGCCTCTCTGACCTCACCTTTAAACCATGCTGGTAGTTAATTACGTTTAAAGGATGACTCTAGCATACGAACATAAGAAATGCCATACTGGGTCAGATCAAGGTCCATCAAGCCCAGTAGTATCCTGTTTCCAAAAGTGGCCAATCCAGGTCACAAGTACCTAGCAGTTTCTCAAAAAGACACACAGGTTCCATAATGTTTGTATTGGAGCAAGCAGTGGGTCCTCTATAATAATGGTTTATGGACCTTTCCTCCAGGAACTTGTCCAAAAACGTTAAGCCCAGCTACACTAATAGCTTTTACTACATCCTCTGTTAACAACTTCCAGAGTTTGATTACGCTTTGCGTGAAAAAATATTTTCTCCTATTAGTCTTAAACAGGTTACACTATAGCTTCATTGCATGTCCCCTAGTCTTTCTACTTTTTGATGCCGTAAGGAATCGATCTACGTTTACCCGTTCCATTCCATTCATTAATTTATAGACCCCTATTATATCTCCACTCAGCTGTCTCTTTTCCAAGTTGAAAAGACCTAATCTTTTAAGCCTCTCCTCATGGGAGTACCCTTCCATCGCCTTTACCATTTTGGTGGCTCTTCTCTGTACCTTTTCAAATTCTCCTATATCCTTTTTAAGATATGGTGACCAGAATTACACACAGTATTCAAGGTGCGGTCACACCATGGAATGATACAGAGGCATTATAATATCCTTTGTTATTCCTTTCCTTATGATTCCTAGCATTTTATTTGCCTTTTTTGGCCGCCACTGCACACTGGGCAGAGGGTTTCAACATGTTATCCACGATGGCACCTAAATCTTTTTCCTGTGTGGTGGTTCCTAATGTGGAACCTTGCATCGTGTAACTATAGTTTGGGGTTTTCTATCAAGGTCCTCTTGCAATTTTTCACAATCCTCTTGTATTTTAACAACTAACTTTGTATATTTATTTTATTTAACAATATATTTATACCACCTTATCCTTCAATCAAGGCGGTTGACAATGTAACTCAACAGCATACATAGAACATTTAACCAGTGTACATCAAAAGTTTAAAACAGGAAGGGGGAAGAGGTAGGTCAGTAACATGATTAACTATGTACAGTGTCATGTGAGTATGACATAACTATGTACAGACAGTGTGTGGTGCTGAGGAAGAGTCGTTGGTCCAAAGCCCAGGGTCAACAGGTTGTAGTTTGGTCTTATCGTCATTCAGGTGGTTAAGTGTTACGTCCCGGGTGGTTTGTGTAGGGCAGAGCTTTGAACTGTCTCCTGAAGTTTTTCATGCCGGTGGTTGCTTGCATGTCATCTGGGAGCGTATTCCATAGTGATGGAGCATATAGTGGTAGCGCTATCATGGGGTAACACAGGTCTGTGACTAAAAAGCTGTTTGATTATTTTCATCTAATTTCCATGTATTTTGGTGTGCTGAAAACAAATAAAATATTGAAAAAACTCCTAGACGTCATGATTTGCCACAACATGCAAAATTGTCTTCAAATTTATCACATTTTTTCAAATTACTATTAATTAATTCAAATTACTATTAATTAATTCACATAAGTGCATTTAAGATATAAAATGCCAAAAAAACCTTAAAGGGGTTGTCCGAGTTATGTAAAAAAAAATATAGCACTGTAAATCTGAGGGTCAGCAATATATACATAAGCTAAGCAAGTTTTAAGTCCGTGCTTCTAATGGTAGAAAGGGTTAATCTTTCCTGAAGAATCCAGTGGGAGGGAGACACAGGGCAGATAGCAGCAGCTCCGGTCAGTGCAGGGGGGCGTGGCCAGCACTGTGACGTCTCGTGTACAGACACAGAGCTGCTCTCTCCTGCATGTCACATTTGTGCACGAATCATCATCAGGTTCTTGGTTCTAGGCTGTTCACACTTTTTCATCGCAATTCATGTTAGCTCGTCATTCTTCAGCCGTTATGTTATGGCTCCAGAAAAGTGTATTAATTCGCCAGACAGTTTCTGTTTCATCTGTGGTGAATATACAGTGTTGAAGCAACAGCAGAATATTACAGACTTTGTGAAAAAAGTATACTTTGCATACTTTGGACTAAAAATTGGAGATCAAGATAAAGTCTGGGCTCCTCAAAGTGTGCAAATGGTGTGTTGAGGACCTCCGAAACTGGTTCAAGGGTAAGAAAAAAAATTTTCCGTTATGGGATTCCTATGGTACAGCGAGAGCAAAAGAATCATAGTGACGACTGTTACTTTTGTTCATGCGATGTGAAAGGGTTTAATTCCAAATGGAAACATTCCATTTCATACTCCAATCTTCACTCAGCAAGTCGTCCCATCCCCCATGGCACAGATATACCAGTACCCAAGCCCCCTGCTACCTTGGAAGAGATACCTAGCTCCGATGAAGGTGAAGTCATACCTGAACCAGGTGACGAATCAAGTTCTGACTTTGAAGATGATACAAGACCAAAATTGTTTTCTCAGGAGGAGATGAATGATTTGGTAAGACTTGAATCTTCCCAAAGATGCCGCTGAGTTACTCAGATCAAGGCTGAAAAGCAGGAATTTATTGTTGCCAGGAGTGTCATCTTCATGGTTCAAACATCGTGAAAAGGAGTTCGTTCCTTACTTCGCCCAGGAAGACAAGTTGCATCGATGTCGAAGGTCTGATGGGTCAATTTAAAATCCAATATGATTCAGAGCAATGGCGTCTTTTTATAGATTCTTCAAAAAGAAGTCTCAAAGCAGTTTTACTCCACAACGTTTTTTACGCTTCCATACCTGTAGATCATTCCGTACACTTGAAGGAAACCTACGAGAACTTGGAATTGGTTCTTCGTAATCTTAAATATGAAGACCATGGTTGGCAAGTGTGTGGGGACTTGAAGGTCTTGTGCATGCTGCTCGGGCAACAAGCTGGGTATACCAAATATCCTTGTTTTCTGTGTCTATGGGAGTCGAGACCGACAAAATCACTGGACCAAGAAGTGTTGGCAGCCAAGGGTGCTAACAGTCGGTGAAAAAAATGTCCTCCGAGAAACTTTGGTACCTTCCCATAAAGTTCTTCTACCACCTCTCCACATAAAATTGGGATTGATGAAGCAGTTCATAAAATCACTTCCAAGAGATGGAGAATGCTTCAAATACTTGGTCACCAAGTTTCCAGGCCTGTCGGAGGCAAAATTGAAGGAAGGTGTGTTCGTCGGACCAGACATTAGAAGGCTTATAGTTGATCAAGAGTTTGTCAATACCATGACGGATCCTCAAAAAGAAGGGTGGATTGCATTTAAAGAAGTCGTACAGAAATTTTTAGGCAATAACAAAGATCCTCACTACATAAAGATCGTCGGACGAATGCTGAAAGCATTTTAAGCTTTAGGTTGCCTGATGAGTTTGAAAGTGCATTTCCTCCAGTCCCACCTTGACTACTTTCCTGAAAATTTGGGAGCTGTGAGTGAGGAACAAGGTGAACGATTCCACCAAGACATTAAAGAGATGGAAAGGAGATACCACGGGAAATGGAGCATTACAATGATGGCAGACTACTGTTGGATGCTTCAGAGAGACATTCCAGATGCTACTCACAAGCGTAAATGCACCAAGAGGAGCCTCACAAGGAAGAAGAATCGAGTTTAGTGTGTGTAGGTGAGCTCATTTCAGTTCAAAATAGGATTTTCATGAAAATATTGCAATAAAACGTTAATTTTATAAGTCTATTTCCATGTATTTTGAGGTATTGCCGTATTTAACATAGTTACCTAAATTGTCAGGAAACGTGATGTCCTATGACAAAATGGAGGTCATTTTCGGATTGAGCGCACCAAAACACAAAGATTACGTGGAATAACCAAAACAGCTCTCGAAAAAAAAATTTTTGCAGACCTGTGAATCATATGCTTGTTATTATTTCTCCTGGATCAATAATAAGAGACAATTTTGTGTCATCTGCAAATTTGACTACTTCAGTTGTTATTCCCATTTCCAGGTCATTAACAAATATATTAAAAAGCAGCAGACCCAGCACAGAAACCTGGGGTAAGCCACTATTCACCTTTCTCCACTGGGAAAATTGGCCATTCAGCCCTAACCTCTGCTTTCTATCTTTTAACCAGTTCCTGATCCATAATAGTGCACTGCCTCCTATCCCATTACTTGTTTTAATTTTGCCAAGAGTCTTTCATGAGGGATCTTGTCAAAGGCTTTCTGAAAATCCAGATACACCATATCAACTGGCTCACCTTTGTCTACCTGTTTATTCACACCTTAAAAAAAAAACAAAAAAACACAGATTAGTAAGGCAAGACGTTCCTTGACTAAATCCATGTTGGCTTTCTCCCATTAAACCATGACTGTCTTCATGTTCAGTAATTTTGTTCTTTATAATTGTTTCTACCATTTTGCCTGGTACTGACATCAGGCTCACCGGTCTGTAGTTTCCCAGATCACCCCTGGAACCTTTTTTAAAAACTGGTGTTACGTTGGCCATTCGCCAATCTTCAGGTACTACAGCTGAGGAGTAGCTTCTTTGACAAAGAATTATCACAGTAAATGTTTTATTACTGAAAATATCAAAACACCTTAAAAGCAATAGATAAAGGACATATAGGGAATACACTTCTAAAAAAGAAGGTGAAAGTAGGAAAAATTACTAGATGACAGTCACATAAAACTGAACAGCACAGTGGTGGCTGAAGTCTGTATATACTTTTTTTTTTTTTTTTTTTTTTTACTGCAGCACTTTTTTCCTGCTTCTCTGGGTATCTGGCTCAACCAGGAGCAGCCTCTGTTGGGCTACAGTACTATGAGCCTTCACACACCCCGCCACCCTGGTGTAAAGGAGTGTCCATTAGATCTTCCCAGTTGTCCTTAATAGAGGAAAGCCTGGGCCATCTTATCAGAAGCAGAGCAGAGAAGCCAGGCGTAAAACCCAGGGCTCCGATAAGAAGAAAGCACTAATCTCTTTATTTATTTGGAAACTTTTACATACCGCCCCTTCCAGAGATCAGGGGCGATTTATATTGAACAAGAGTAACAAGGAACCATACATTGAACGTTCTGAACATGATAAAATTACAAAAAACAGTTGGACTTAGTTGAACATGGAGCTATTTACACAACTGTGGCTGAACATAGCAACTATTTACAGTATTTACAGCTCGAGTCATCGCATCGGGGCTCCAGAAGGTACAGAGGTATATACTACATAAGTGCGAGGAGTGAGAAATCTATTGCCCTGTATATAGCTGATTACAAGATGAACAGCTTTGCAACGCTTGCAATTGGTAAGCCAGGTATTCTTCTTGTTTATGAAAATTAAAGTTGCATTTGACTCAGGCTCTGCTGGTCATTTGTTGTGTAAAAAGGCCTCCCCACATACACAAAACTCCATAACTCATCCACACTATTACAAGTGGTGAAGAAAAGGTGTGTGGGGGGGGGGGGGGGAAATCAAGTCTTCCCACCTACAGATACGAATCTACTGCTGTCTTAAGAGACTCAGGACTTTGCTACAGCAAGCCTGACCCTGGTGGAGAGGGACTGGAAGAGCTTACAGTCAGCCAGGTTTTAGGATTTTGGGGTTTTGTTTAATTGGGGGAGGGGAAGGGGGGAGGTTTTTTGTTTTGTTTTGTTTTTTTAAACGTCACAACTCTGCAGACAAGGGACACAAGTTGGACTGCAGATCTAGTCTGTGCAAGCTGGGCTTCCCATAACCCACAAAGGAACAGTTACTTCACGCTCTATCAAAAGGTGGCAGAAGCTGCAGACTCCTCTAGAAAAGCTTAGCTCACACAACCCGTTCAACTCCTATGAAACTCAAGATGACCCCTAGAAAAGATATGGAAATTACACTTACCTGGTAATTGTTGTTCCTTGAGTGACGACAGTTTAATCCTCCACCTCTGGGTTGTGCACCTCCTCCTGCAGCTTGGAAACTGGGCATGTCAAAATCGTGACATAACTGGATATAGCCTGCTGGTCTCTCCCATCAGCCCCCAGTGAACTATTGACAAAGCAGACTCAAAGGAGCAACAAATAAGTAGCTATCATATCAAATCCAACGTTAAACTCAAACTGAACGCCTAACCTAAACGCAATTAACCACCAAACCCCCTCTCCCAAAAGAAGGGGACTGCTTTTTGTACCTTCTCCTTTCCGCTCTATGCTTAACCAAAGACAAGAGAGAGAAGAATAGACAGAAAAAGAGACAGGAAGAATGGAGACGATCAAGATTCTTTTTTTTTAAAGCGCTACTCACCTGTAGACTTGTACTTCTCCCAGTGACCACACCCTGCAAACTAATCCATCCCCGGGCGGGAATGAGGACTAAACTGTCGTCACTCAAGGAACAACAATTACCAGGTAAGTGTAATTTCCATTTCCTTATCGTTCCTCCAGTTTAGTCCTCCACCACTGGGATCTAACAGAGCAGTAGTCATTGGGAGGGACCTTTCTATCCGGATCCCAACACCGCCAGCCCGAAACAGGCAAGGTTTGCCACCAAGACATCTAGACGGTAGTGCTTACTGAAAGTATGAAGAAATGACCAGGTGGCCGCTCTACAACTTTTCACTGGCGGAACCAAACCGAGTTCCACCCATGAAGCCACTTGTGCTCTAGTAGAGAGTGAGCTCATAAACCTGCTGGCACTGGGCGTCCTTGCAACAGATATACTGACACAAATGCCTCCTTAATCCATCTGGAAATGGACGCTTTTGACAGCGCCTCCCCTTCGCGGGAACCTCCGAACACGAATAGACAGTCCGTTTTGCTAAAAGTTTGAGACTTTTAAATACTGTCGTAGTACCTTTTTTTTTTTTTTTGTCTAAACAACGTAAACTACGGTCCGAAATGTTCCCCTCCGCCAAACTTATGGCTGGAAGAGAAACCGTCTGGTCTAGGTGAAATGGAGAAAATACCGTTGGCAAAAACGACGGTACTGGTCGCAACACCACATTTTCCTTGGAAAAGACAAAAAACGGCTCTCTACATGACAGCGCCTGCAACTCCGAAATTCGTCTCGCTGAATTGATGGCTACCATAAACACTGTCTTTAAGGTTAAATCTTTAACTGACGCCTGGTATAAAGGCTCAAATGGTTCCTTAGCTAACGCCTCTAAAACCAAATTGAGATCCCACGGCGGGACCATGATTCTACGGGAGGGCCGCAACCTGGACACTGCTTTAAGAAAAACGCAACACATCCGCATGCGACCCTAGAGCCACCCCCTGGACTTTGCCTCGATAGCATGAGAGGGCTGCTAATTGAACTCTCAAAGAAGCGGCTGCCAGATCCTTATCAAATCCATCCTGCAGGAAACTTAACACTAAGGGAATGGATACCGCAGCTGCGCGCACTTGCCTCCGCGAGCACCAGTCCTCCAATATACCCCATATACGCACATATGCCAGAGACGTGGACTTTTTCTCGCTCGAAGTAAAGCCATGATGACTGCTGACAAGTAACCTTTCTTCCTCAACCTTGCCCTTTCAATGGCCATACCGTAAGCGAGAACCGATGTCGGCAACCTCCAGGGATTTCCGTCGAGCAACTGAATGAGATTGATGTACCACGGGCGCCTCAGCCAGTCTGGAGCCACCAACAATACTTTTCCCCTGATGAGCTTCGATCTGCTGCACTACTCGAGCTATTAGTGTCCTCGGAGGAAAGACCTAGATGAGCCCTGTTCACCGAATGAAAGGTCGCTACGAGATCCATGATCAAATGACCCCACCAGATGACTATCTGTGCGAACCCTTCCAGATGAAGCTCCCACTCTGCGGCATCCACCTGGAGCCCTCTGAGAAATATCTTCCATTGCATTGTCAGCTCTTGCAATGTGCGCCGCCAAAAGCGCTGGCAGTCGAGGCTCCACCAAAGTGAACAGCGCCTCTGAGTCCTCTTCCATGGCCGCACTGCCTGTGCCCCCCTGCCGGTTTAGGTAAGCCACTGCCGTGGAACTGTCGGGCGGCACTCGCCCTGCCTGCTCCTTCACTTCAGGTTCGAACGCTACCGCCCTGAGCTCCAACCGGATAATCGACCAATGGGCCTCCTGTTTGCTCCAAACATCCAGTGTGAAAGGATCCTCGCAATGATTTCCCCAACCTGCGAGACCCTCATTTGTCAACATTGGAAGCCACTGCGGATGTTCCAATGAACTGCCTGCCCGCTGCAAGATCTCCTGGGACTAGCCCCCCAGTGACGGGATCACCTGGCCTGTGCGGGACATGGGAGATGTTTGTTCAGAGAATCGTTCTGGTGCGACCCTCGACGTACTACAGATGTTTCTAAGGGGCACATGTGACCTCTGGCCCACGGCACTACCTCCAGAGTCACCGCCATTGTCCCGAGTAGCCGACAACAGCTCCAAGTTGATGGCACCGGACCCGCCAGAAACCTGCATAGTAGCTATTGAAGGACCCGATCTCTCCGCTCCGGCAGAAACTGTTCCCTCATTGGCAGTCAAAACGTACCCCCAAGTACTCTAAGGCTCGAGACGGACTAAGCGACATTTGACCGCATTGACTACACAGCCGAGAGCCTGAAGAAATTTTACTACTCAGTCCGTAACCCAGACACTCTTGGCCCTGGACTTTGGCCGAATCAGCCAATCGACGAAACAAGAGTGAACTAAGCTTCCTTCTTTCAGCCGAGCCCCCACAACCACCACCATAACCCTGGTGCAGGTGCGCCTGACCAAGCCCTCAAAACCAGCGCCTTCAAATTCAACAATTTAAAAACTGTACCCCTTCTAACCAAAAAGGAGCAAAGTAAGGAAAACAAACAATGAAAATAAGTAAAAAAAATAAATAAACTTTCCACAAGGGACAAAGAAATAAAACCATATAGCTTGCTCCGCTTCTTCGTGGCAATGTGGGGCAGAAGAAATCAGGGTGCCATCTCTGTTGCAGGGCTTCCCTCCGTAAAGCCAAGGAGGGAAAAGCTGCTAAAGGAACGTGGCCGGACTTCATACTGAAGCTCTGTCTTAAAAAAAAAAAAAAAAAAGGGCCAGCTACCAGAAACCAACCAATTTACAGGAAGTAAAGAAAATTTAAAATTTAACATGTATTATCTAAAACATGCTCCTTATCAGTTCTGCAAGTGAGCCCAGCACCTAGGCTCACTACCTCCTCCTGCTGCATGGAGACTGGACACACTGGGGGCTGATGGGAGAGACCAGCAGGCTATATCCAGTGATGCACAATTTTGACATGCCTAGTCTCCAAGCTGCAGGAGGAGGCGCACAACCCAGAGGTGGAGGACTAAACTGAAGGAATTATAAGGAACTGGCTATTTTCTGGTAAACTGAGCAACCCACTTGTCTGACAGAGTGGCTAGAGGCAGTCTTGCCACTTACCTAGGTAACTTGCTGACGGGCAACAGTCAAGCAGCCTTATAGAAAGCCAATACCTATGCAGAGATCAAGGTCACCATTCTGGAGAGGGCCAGGTGTACCCCAGAAGTTTACAGAAAATTTGAGAGGAACCCTCCAGCCAGAGGAAAGTCCAAGAGGTTTCTTTTATTGGCTAAAAGATGTATAAACGGAAGTGGCTACAACCAAACAGAGGAAAAAACAAACCCACAGTTAAGGTAGCCAAGAAAGTTTTGTTAAAACAATTTGTAGATAGCTTAAGTCCACTATGAGGCAGTGGGTCCATCAATATCTGCAGCTTATTCTGGAGGACACCCTGCAAGCAGCTGATGCCTTCCACTAGGTTCAAGCCATGTTGAGGAACCTCAAGCTAAAGGAAAGGAAGTTATTCCAAGATTCTAGAACCCACAGACACAATGTGGATCACCTGCAATCAACCATGGAAAAGGGACATTCCAGCTACATGCTGGCCCCAAGACCCAGAGCTCCCGACATACTTTAACTGTAGAGAAAGGGATCATTTTGCAAGAGAATGCCCAGGGTCAAAGATGTAGCCTTGAATGTTCGTTTAACAGTACTCCATACCTGTAATTTTGATGACACCCTACAATCTGGAGATCACAACTGTGTGATCCAGGTCACGTTACATGGATCCTCCACTCAAGCCCTTGTAGAATGGAGGCCTACTGTGCAAGTCATAATAAAGACAACCCTGGGGCAGCCAGTTTAAAAGCAGGAAGACTACTTTGGCTCCCTAACCCTATCATTCTGTGATGGGATGACTGGAACTCTGTGGCTTTGTGGGCAGAGTTGACTACTGGATGAACAGCTGCTGAAGAGTCATTTCTAAAAGTTTTGTTCCCTGCAGGGCCCAGCCTAGAAAGACAGTTGAGGGGAGATACGATAGAGGTCTACAAAATGAGTAGAGTAGAACGGGTAAGTATAGATTGGTTTCAAAAAGTAAAATGGAGTAGGGAATACAAATGAAGCTACAATGAAGCATTTTTAAGACAAAATCGGAGAAAAGATTTTTCCACCCAAGGCGTAACTAAACTCTGAAATTCTTTGCTCGAGGATGTAGTAAAAGTTGTTAATGTAGCTGGGTTTAAAATAGGTTTGGATGTGTTCCTGGAGGAAAAGTCCATAAACTCCTCTTCCTCCAGTGACTCACCTGTTGTAAGAGATTCCTCTTCTTCTCCCCAGTCTCTCCTCAGAGAGGACAGGGCTAGGCTCTCACAGGAACGGACAGATGAAAATGAAGGGCAGGGCTTAATCCTCTTGTCGCCAGAAGGGGAGATGCCAGAGGGCCCCAACTGCCCCACAGGGGAGGTCAGGGCCTCAGACCCATGATGGGGGCTGCCACACAACAGTTTAGTCCTCCACCTCTGGGTAATGCACCTCCTCTTGCAGCTTGGAGACTGGACCAATCAAAATCTTGGCATCACTGGAAGTAGCATGATGGAATACCCCATCACCCCCAGTGAACTATTGACAAAGCAAACTCAAAAGAGAAACAAACAAGTAGCTAACATTTGAAAACCAATCGAAAATTTTAAGAAGACAAACCTCCCCTGAAAACAGAAGGGATGAAATTTTCCTTATGAAACGCTCCCCTGCCTGCCGAGCCATAGACAACTAGCGAGAGAGAAGAGAAAAAATACAATAGATAGAATGAACATGAGAACTGGATCTCCCGCTGAAAACACTCACCTGTATAGTCGCCTCTCAGGACTGAATGCGTGCTGCGCCAACGTATAAATCTGAGGACGGGAATGAGGACTAAACTGTCATCACTCAAGGAACTACAATTACCAGGTAAGTGTAATTTCTATTTCCTTATCGTTCCTCCAGTTTAGTCCTCCACCTCTGGGATGTAACAGAGCAGTACTAACGGGAGGGGCCCTGCCAGCCGGCACGCAAAACCGCTGAACCAAAACAGGCATCCCTCGCCGCCAGCACATCGAGCCGATAGTGTTTACTGAAAGTATGCAGCAACGACCAAATCGACGCCTTACAAATTTCCACCGGCAGAACTTGTCAGACGGCTGCCTAGGGTGAGAACACAATCTTGACGATGCATATATTCATATGATTCTTGCAAGGTATTGTGGATAATGTAGTTCTTTCACTCCCAAACACAGCTGAAGACAATAATTGAGTTGTGATACCAGTGGTAAGGCCAATAAAATACTTCTTTTATTGATGGGGATTAATTCACCCAGCACAAATATGCTTGGTAGCAATATAAATGAGGTTACTTGCTTGCAGTGTTTAAATGGATAACATAAAGTCACAAAGCAAATCAGAAAACAACCTTCAGCTTGTCAGGCAATTAGCTAATGTTTTCTTAGCAAATAATTACCAAATAAAAAGGCACAAAGAAATGAATAAACTTTGCTTGTTAGGTTAACTTCTGCTTATTTTCCACGCAGATCCCAGCAGTGATTCTCCCTTGCTCACACACACAATCAGGTACAGCTTTAATTATTATCAATTGACCAGCTGAAACCCTTTAGCTGGCTGGCTGCTACTGTGTGAACCCAAATCCTGCTTTAAGAGCTGTTTGCAGTGGAAATAAAGAACAAAGTTAGGTTGCTTTGTGATGGCTGATGTGTTTGCTCACAGAAAGCTAGCAATAGCACTTAGATAGAGAACAGTCCATGTAATTAATAGTTTCATCTGCTGTATCTCCCCCTTCATCAATCTGCATAGGGTCACTATCATACATCGGCACAGACGAGTCTTTCAATAAGGCACTATCATGAGAATGCTTATTCCCTTGCTGCCATTCACTATTATAGATAGGGTCTGGATCAGTGTTCATACCTGAGCCTCTCCTGCTATCATAATTCCTCTCTGTATAGCCTGGCCAGTATGTAATCCAGTTCTGATGTCCAGCCTTCCAATCTTGATCCCTGGACACTGGATCTTCTCTCACATACCTTCTGGCATAGGTCTGAAAGTCCTTTCCACGTGCAGCCTTCTCTCTTCCAGGTAGCCACTGGTGATTCTTATCTCTGCCATTCCATTCCTCTGGCTGACTCCAGTCCAATGGACTCTGCTGGCATTTGGAATACCTCCCAGTATGGGTACTGCCTTGGACTCTCCCAGACCTTCCAATGGGCTTTCTTCTCTTCCTTCCAGAGAATTTCCTTCTTTCTCTATCCGCTTGGCTTGGCTTCTGTTTCTCCAGGTGATACTGGTGCTTGAGCTTGTAGCCGTTGCTGTATCTGTGTCTGAAGCTCTTTCTGTAGCGGTTGTCTGTAGAATAAGCTCTATTCTTATTCTGTCCTAATGTGTGCTCCTCCCTAACACAGCGCAGCTGTGTTGAATCAGGCCCTGCCCTTTGAGATGAGTGCTTAGGGATTACCTCATAGCTCTCTTGATTGCACACACGTTTTCTCACTTCAGCCCCCTCATGGCTGCTGGAAACCTGGTGCATTCTGGGACTGGTAGTCTTTTATGTGAAAACTCTGTTTTCTTACTTCTACCAGAACTGACAGGTTGCTTGTTCAGAGTCACATCATCTTTTCTATAGCTCCTACCTGAGCTATGATAAGCTTCCTTATCACAAACTAGACTGTGTTCCGCCCAGGAAGCTGCTTGTGCCCTAGTAGAATGAGCTCTCAAACCCACTGGAGCTGGACGCCCCTGCAACAAGTAAGCAGAGACAATCGTTTCTTTAATCCATCTAGAAATTTTGCCGCAGCCTCCCCTCTCCTGGGACCCCCAAACAGCACAAACAACCGATCCGACTTGCGAAAGGACTTGGTGACTGTCAAATAACGACGCAACACTCTTTATGTCTAAGCGACTAAGGCCCCGGTCAGAAACCTGCTCTCCTGCCGCCCGCAAGACCGGGAGAGACACCGTCTGATTCATATGAAAGGGGGAAGACACCTTAGGCAAAAAGGAAGGCACTGGCTTGAGGACCACTTTCTGAGAAGAAAAGTATAGGAAAGGTTCTCTACAAAATAGTGCCTGCAGCTCCGAAATGCGCCTAGCCAAACAAATAGCAGCCAAAAACACAGCCTTAAGAGTTAAATCTTTCACCGAGACTTGGGGTAAGGGCTCAAACAGGGCTCTTCCCAGCGCCCGTAAAACCAAGTTGAGATCCCACGGCGGGACGGAAATCCGACATGCTGGACGCAATCTGGTAACCGCTTTAAGAAACCGTACGACATCATTGTGCGCGCCTAAAGCTACGCCTTGCACCTTACCTCTGTAACAGGCTAGGGCCGCCAACTGCACTCTCAAGGAACTGGCAGCTAGCCCCTTATCGAAGCCATCCTGTAAAAAATCCAGTACCACCGGTAGACGCCATGGCAGCGCGGACCTGATGCCTCGAACACCAGTCCTCAAAGATCCGCCAAACGCGTACATAAGCGAGTGAAGTTGAACGTTTATGCGCCTGAAGCAAGGTTGCCACGACCGACTTGGAGTAACCTTTCTTTTTCAGCCACGCCCTTTCAATGGCCAAGCCATAAGCGAGAATCTCTCCACCTGCGGCATCAGAAGTGGACCCTGGATCAGCAGTTCCTGAGACAACAGAAGGCGCCACGGAACTCCGTCTAACAACCTTACCAGGTCGGCATACCACGGGCGCCTGGGCCAGTCCGGCGCTATCAATAGCACCCTTCCCCGATGCCTTTCGATGTGCTGAATCACTCGCCCGATGAGCGCCCACGGAGGAAACACGTAGAGAAGACCTGTCGAGGGCCACGGCCGCATCAGGGCATCGATCCCTTCTGACATGGGTTCCCACCTTCTGCTGAAGAACCGATTCACTTTTGCGAATTTGAAAGTGGCCATCAGATCCATGACTGGCATTCCCCACCAGAGAACCAATTGTGCGAACACCTCCGGATGCAGCTCCCATTCCCCTGCATCCACCTGGACCCTGCTGAGAAAATCTGCTGTCACGTTGTCTCTTCCAGCGATGTGCGCTGCTGATATTGCCTGCAACCGCAACTCTATCCAGGAGAACAGCCTCTCGGATTCTTCCTCCATGACCGCGCTCCCGGTACCGCCCTGTCGATTTATGTATGCCACAGTCGCAGCATTGTCGGACAGCACTCAAACCGCTCGTTGCGTCACTTTGGCTTCGAAGCTTTTCAGGGCCAGAAACACTGCTCTCAACTCCAACCGGTTGATCGACAAGCCGCTCTCCTCCGGAGACCAGAGACCCTGAGCAAAGTCTACTCCGCAATGCGCTCCCCAGCCTGTGAGGCTTGCATCCATTAACAGTGGAATCCACGCCGGTTGCTCCAAAGGCATTCCTGCTTGTAAGGATGCAGGGCGCATCCACCAGTGCAGATCCTGCCGGACCTGCGACGGGCAAGGGAGCCGTTTGCTCAACAGATCGGACTGATTGGACCAGCGGCGAAGCAAGGCCCGCTGCAACGACCTCATATGAAATCTGGCCCAAGGCACCACCTCCAACATTGCTGCCATGGTCCCCAGCACTTGAAGGTATTTCCACGCCGACGGTGCTGCGAGCTTCCGGAAGTCCCGCACCAGGGTTCGTAGAGCCAGAGCTCTTCGCTCTGTCAGGAATACCGACCCCTTCTGAGTATCAAACTGCACTCCCAAGTACTCGAGAACCTGAGTCGGCGCTAGGTGACTTTTGACTGGGTTGACCACTGTCACCCTCACGGTGGCCAGCCCAATGCCTAGGGCGCTGAGACTTGGTCTGCCTGTGGTGTTCCTGCCTCAGAGAGTGTGGGCTTGCTTTAACTCTGCAAGGCCTTCTGGGAAGGTGAGTCTCTTTACCCTTTGAGTACAGACGAGTTGCAGTCGAATGGTTTCAGGCAATGACAAGAATTTATTTTCCCCTTCCCAACGGATTAAATGCAAGTGAATAACTCAGGACAAAACATGCCATACATTTGGCTTGAGGAAATTATATATGAACTCAGGTAAATTAGCCTTGTCAGCTTCAGGCTTTAAACATGCAGTGCTTGATACAAAACAAAATCACAACAGCTTCAATTAGCAAAGAAAATGTTCCCTTTTCTTCTGCTGCTTTTACAGTCTTTCTCAGACACTGTTCAGCATAAGGAATTCACATGGTCAGCCAAAGATAATGTACAGTCCATCCGATCATCCACTATTTCATTAGGGACAGAGTCTATCTGCATTTCTTCAGCCTCAGGTATAGCAGGGCATGGCAGTAAGCTGCTATCCTGATCTCTGAAACAAACGGTTTCTCTGACCTCACGTGGTTTCTCTCTGTAACACTCTCCTGAGCAGGGTTGTAAACCACCATATATGCTGTAGTCTTTGTTCAGGGAGTTTGCTACTTTCTGGTAACTATAGGGAACTGCTTTATAGCTGTGTTCAAACTTATGTGAATTGTTAAGCCTACCGTTTCGCTTTGAAAGGGAAGGAACTCTCCACTCTGCAGGGTCAGACTGGTTCTCAAACACGGCTTGTGTTTGCTTGCCTCTCAGCCTATTAACTTTCCCCTCAGATGTACCGGTATTCTCCAGCCAGCCTGTCTCTCTCCTCGGAGCGTGTGAGCTTTGCCAAGCCTGCCTCTCAGGAAGATTCTTTTCTATCCTGCCTTTACCAGACAACACCTGTCCTGGGTTGCTTCCTTCTGGCCTCAGGAATGTGGCTCCCTTGGTTCTCACTCCTCCTTGACTCCTTCTAGTCAGCGTGCTCCTTTGCTGGCTTCCTTCCTGGTTCTCCCAGTTCCCGTTCTGCTTGCTGTTCTGCTCCTTGCTCTGCTTCCCCTTCTCTTTCTGCCTGGTCCAAGCTAATGACAACTTTTTATCATTGTAACTCTCAGGGCTTAGCTGTGCCCTGCCCTGAAACAGGTGAAACTCATTACCTCCTGAGCTAGGGAATACGTCACAGCAGGGGCGTGTCTTTCTAGCTCGTGACTCTCTTTGTTTACTTCTTCTTTGCAAACACTGAGCCATGTGCTCAGACTGCCCGTCAGTTTCTGAAAGCAAATCCTCATCTTGCCCTACTTCCATAGGTTCAGAAGGGACTTCATGACACCACCCATCCTAGAGTCTGTAGGAGAGCTACCACCTTCTCCGTGGCTCTCTTGCTCTCGTCCTGGGACTTTGCTCGAATCAACCAATCATCTAAGTATGGATGGACTAAGATGCCTTCTTTCCACAGCGCAGCTGCAACCACCACCATTATCTTGGTGAACACACGCGGCGCAGTCACCAATCCGAAGGGCAGTGCCTGGAACTGATAAGGCCCCCAAGGGAGCGCGAAACGCAGAAATCTTTGATGGGACTTCCTGATGGGGATATGGAGATAGGCCTCCGTGAGATCGAGGGACGTCAAAAACTCCCCTTGCCGAACTGCGACAATAACTGAGCGCAGCGTCTCCATACGAAAATGCAGCACCCGGAGACAGCGATTTACTCCTTTGAGGTCTAGAATGGGACGAAGAGAGCCATCCTTCTTTGGCACCATGAAATAAATAGAATAACGACCCATGCCATATTCTGCTGCTGGTACGGGAACGACCGCTCCCAACTGCAAGAGACGGTCTAAAGTCTGCCACACCTGTAGCGTCTTCTGCGGATCCCTGCAGGGGGAACGCACGAACGAGTCCAACACCGGCCTCGCGAAATCTAAGGCATATCCGTCGCGGATGATCTTCAAGACCCACTGATCGGACGTTATGTGGGTCCAGGCAGAATGAAACCCCCGAAGGCGACCTCCGATCGGTTGAATTTCTGCCGGGACCCGCCACCCTTCATTGTGGCTTCCGAGTGGCTCCAGAGGCCGCCGAAGCGAATCCTCTACTTGCACCGCGAAACCCACGAAATCCCTGGGCTCGAGATGCAAATCGTCCCCTTTGGGACCCCGCAAAACGGGGCGAATGAAACCTCCGAAAATCTCTAAACTGACCCCAAAAGGCCAAAAAAGCTTTTCCCCGCCTGGGCTTATCCTCCGGAAGTCTGCCTCCCTTGGAGTCCCCTAAATCCTTAACTAACTTATCCAGATCTTCGCCAAACAGCTTCCCCTTAAACGGGAGCTTGCCGAGCCGTGACTTAGAAGACCCATCAGCCGCCCAATTTTTAAGCCAAAGGGACCTACGTGCCGCTACCAAAGAAGCCATACTATTCGATAAGGCTCTAATGAGGTCGTAGTGCACATCTGCCAAATACGCTGAACCGGACTCTAAGCGCTGTAGCTCACGCACTTCGTTGTGTTCTAAGGATGCCGACTGTCTCAGGTGCTGGACCCAGCATAGACAGGCCCTTGACACCCAAGCTCCACAGATGTAGGCCTGCAAAGCAATTGCATCCGCCTCAAAGGATTGCTTCAACAAACTATCCATCTTTCTATCGTGCACCTCCTTCAAGGCTGCACTGCCTTCCACCGGAATTGTGGTCTTTTTAGTGACTGCCGAAACCGCAGCATCAATTTTCGGAGAACGGAACCTTTCCTTGTCCTTATCCGCCAGGGGATACAGCTTGTTCATGATCCTTATCCCCTTGAGACCGGATTCGGGATGATCCCACTTGTTCTGAATCATCTGATCTATAACCTTATGGATAGGAAAGACCACCTGCGTCTGACGTATTGCTTGAATAATTGGATCTGCGCCATCCTCCTCCTCGACCGGTTGCTCAGCAGCCAGCCAAAGCGTCTGAAGGGCTTCCGTTTTAAGAGCCGGCAACTCATCCTTTCGAAACACTTGAATGATCTTCGCCTGATCCTCAGGCTCAGGAATCTCCCCTTCCTCCAATTCTGCATCTATATCAAAGTCAGACTCCTCTCCCTCCTGCCAGTCTGCTTCAGAAAGGAAAGGATCAGGAGGCTGCGGTCTCTTGGCCGCTTTTAAAACCAAAGATTCGCGCTCCGCTAATCCAGACCGCACACTAGAGGAAGGGACAGGCAGGGACCCCAACATCAGACTCTGCCGTCTGCGACAAAACGCTTGATGCATAAGCAAGACAAAGTCTGGAGAAAAGTCGTCTAACTGCAACGCAATACCAAGATCCGAATGCGCCCCAGGATTACAAGATATGGTGTCTTGAGGTGACGTGGAGGGACCCGCTATCCCCGCTTCACCCCCTGCTCCCGCAAGCACTGCTGTTTCATACTGACCGAAACTGATGCACAGCTTGGACAAATGCCTGTCTCTGTGCTCGCGCCCCTATGAGTTGTCATGGCGACCCTGGGTAGAGCCTCCGTAGACCCAATAGGCCACTGCCTAGGGTATTGTGGTTTATACTAACTGGTGCTCTCCTTTGAACAGAGTCAGTCAGTCAAGTGGTTAAAGCAAAATTAGGGTTTTATTCCCTTTCCCGGACAGATAATATTCCTTGCAAAAACACACAGAACAAAACAGCAACTAAACGAAAACAGCTAGAACATCTTTTCTTCTTTCCTTGTTTCTCTCACAAGGTCACATTGGCTGAAGTTCAACACAAAGAGGTTATGTCATCTGATAGACAAATCGTACAGTCCATTGGCTCAGGGTCTGTGCAAATGTTATCACTCTCCCACTGCATTAAGCCTGGACCACTCCCAATACTCTCCGTGTCACATTCCTTACATGTGCTGGAGCATGGCTTGTTCTCTTGTAGCTGGTAAACCCCTTTCCTTCCAAGGTGTTTATCCCAGCCCGGGTTACAGAAATCTGGTACAAGTAATGTCTCTTTCTGGTTTGCCTCTCTTGGCTTTCTTAGTAGGAAGTCTGAGTATCTGTCTGAGTTATAAGACTGCTCAGGGTTGTGCTCATTAAAACTTCTAGCCTCTTCTCTATACAGATAAGGTTTCAAACTTGTTACCTTACTGCAGGCTTTGAAGTCAGCTTTGAGCTTCCTCTCCCCTGGCGCAGTTCCTTCAGCTTGAGCAAGGTTCCTCCGTGGCTCATGCAACCCCTCAGAGACTCTGCCCCACTTCCTGTTTGCGTGGAAATCCTTCCTGGGACTGTCGTTCCAGAGACCAGCTGCTCTACTGCTCTGAGCTCTCTGCCTTCTCTGACTCCTCTGACCCTTCTGAACACTTCCTGGTTCAGACCAGGAACTTATATATCTCTCCTCTCTGCACGTTACGTCAGATTCTGAGGACAGGTGCTCCTGATGAGATTCTCTAATTCTACCTGCGTCATTACTAGAGAAGGGAAACTTCATTTTAAACCCTTTCTGCTTTACTTGTGCTGACGGCACTGGCTGCTCAGCTGTCTTCACACATGCTGAGTCTTCACGTCCAGCCAAGTTTAAGGTAAGCTCTTCCTTTTTACTAGCCCCTACAGGCTCTCTATAGTCTACTGTATCACAGAGTACCACAAATAATACACTGGGAGTTCAACGACATGGGCCTAAATACTTTGAAGGATCATAGGACCCCCTGACTCTAGCAACGACAGGGCACTGGGGACAGTGCCAAGCCTGACACTTTAGATGGCTTTCTGCACCTATTGCCCTTTATAAAACTTTATTTATTTTTTACATGCTCTATCCAGGCACTCAGTCTGCGTAGACTACTAGTGGAACAAACTCCTCTGTGTTCCCAGCAGTCTTGTGAGAGCCCGTTGCCAAAGCTAATGAAAATCAAATGTTCAAAAAGAAAAATAATAATTTAAAAGAAAATGAAACAGCAGTAAGGAACTTAAAATAAATAATTTAAAATAATTTAAAATAAAGAAAGCAATGAAATACCTTGCCGCTGAAGCACAGACCGCGGCCCGGAGGAAACTTCAGCCCTGGAGGTCAGTGCAGACGCCGTGAGGCTCAAAATGGCCACGGTTCCTCACAGCATTTTGGCGCGTTGCGTCAGGCGGCCCTCCAGCCACTAACGGACACACAATTCACCTGTCGGAAATGTCCCCGTTGCTAATCGGCTCAACCAGTACGCCGAGGCTCCGACAGAGGAGCCGCGATCCTTGCGTCGGAAAACCAGCGCTGCCTCCCGACAATGAGACTGGCATCTGGAGCTGCCCCCGAAGCCGCGGCCTACAGCTCTGCAACAATCGGATCAACAGTGTGCCGTTCCAGGAGCTCTGCCCCGTGCCATCCAAGGGTCAGAGATCCTGACTAAAGAATATCCAAATTTCAACGGTATGTGGCTTGGCAGGGAAGGGAATGCTCAACAGGCCCTCCCCTTACTCCGTTTCCTTTTTTTTTTTTTAACAGGCCAATTAAAATTTAGAATGATTTAGAATAACCTGAAAGAACTTAAAATAATTTAGCTAACTATCTTGCTCCTTATCCGTTTCTCTAGTGAGCCCAGCACCTAGGCTCACTACGTCCTCCTGCTGCATGGAGACTGGACACACTGAGGCTGATGGGGTATTCCAGCATGCTACTTCCAGTAATGCCAAGATTTTGATTGGTCCAGTCTCCAAGCTGCAGGAGGAGGTGCACTACCCAGAGGTGGAGGACTGAACTGGAGAAACGATAAGGAACTGCCCATGAACTATTTCAGGAGCTGCTGCTCAAAGCAAGCTGAGAGCAATCTAAGAGGACCCTCAAGAGCATGCCAGCTTGAGCCTGTGGCCATCTCAGACTTACTAACCCACCCCCTCAGGAGTCCCATGGGGGTCTTCCTGTCTGCTCTTCAGCCCATCAAGTGCTGGAACCCATGGATAACAGCACTGGACACAAGGCAACTGTCAACTCGGAGAGGAATGGGCATACCCAAGCTCTGAGCAAACACTTGGTCTCAAACACACAGCCACAAGACTGATCTAAGCTGTGATCTAGTACAGATAGGCCAGGCCCAGGGCAAAGAGGCCTATCTGTACTACTACAGCAGTCCACAACTTGCAAACTGCTGGAGGCAGTCAATACCGATTTCTCTCAGTGTTGCACTAGTGTATATACAAGTGATGACATCAGTGAAAGTTACTCTGGTATGCTTAAATCTGCTGGCTGGGAAGCATAACCCACTCATCTGGACTGGTCTAGCAGGATGGCAAGGAAACAGATATTAAAAATACTGCTCATTACAAAAAAAACCAAAAACTTAGCAGCATTTGTAGCTGGGTATTGATTTTAATTACTTGCATTTTCCAGCATCAAGCTCTAGGTGAGTTATAAGCAGGGACACAAAGTATTTCCTGTCCAAGGGGGCTTACAATCTAATCTCTCATATCCTAAATAAAACACATTTAATCACAAACTATAAAAAATACATTTGACAGAATCCTGCCATGATGGGCCCTCAAGTCCAGTCAATAAACGTCACTACTGCATGACGACAAAATTCCCTTCCCCAGAGGTTCCACAGGATGCCCCAGTCACGGTTCTTAGGGATCAGAAAACAGACCATAGAATGGAATCCAGATCCTGCACATGGTAACATGAAATTAGACTTACTTGCTAATTGTTGTTCCTTGAGGAACTCCAGTCCAGTCCTGCACCTCTGGGTAGTGTACCTCTTCCAGCAGCTTGGAGACGGAGCATGCCATCTTTTGATGACACCAGTACTAATATTGCTGGCATCGCTCACCAGCCCAGTAACCTTTTGACAAAGCAGACTCACAGGAGCAACAAATAAGTAGCTAAACATGAATAAACAACTCTACGCTTACTTAACCTGAAGCCACCCCTTACCAGAGGAGGAAACCCCCCCTTCTCCCCAGAATGAGGTGGCTTACCTGTGGAATACCTTGGCGACGTCATCGAGCATGAGACCGACAGTTCTCCTGGTCTGCCCCCAACGTCATCATCCCCATAACCTTCTGGTATCCCTGATCCTCATCACCAAGGAAACCAATTTCAGAACCGGGTCAGACAACAGACTCTTGGGGAGGGATCTGGGACTGGATTGGATTTCCTCAAGGAACCACAATTAGCAGTTAAGTCTAAATTTCACTTTACTTATCTCTCCAGTCCAGTCCACACCTCTGGGATGTAACAGAGCAGTTAACTTAACAGGAGGGACCTACAAACGTGGCCTGAAGCACTGCCGATCCAAAACAAGCATCTCCCGCCACCAGGATATCCAGGCGATAATGCTTAGCAAAGGGTATGAAGCGAAGACCAGGTTGCCACCCTGCAGATTTCCACTGGCGGCTCCAAACAAGGCCGCCTGAGCCCTCATGGAATGTGCATGCAAACCCACCGGCACCTGCTTTCCCTTCAAGATGTATGCCAACGCGGTCGCTTCCCTGATCCATCTGAAAATAGAGGCCTTGGAGGTCACGTCGCCTCTGCGCAGCCCTCCAAACAGCACAAACAGATGATCCAATTTACAGAAGGCTTCTGTTCTCTTCAAATAACGCCTCAAGACCCATCGAACATCCAAAAGGCGCAACTGAGGGTTGACAGAATCTATCCCTGTGTCTGCCAGGACTGTTAGGGAAACTGGTTGATTCACATGTAATGCCGACACCACTTTGGGCAAAAAGAAAGGCACCGACCATAGGACCACCATATCCCTCGAGAAAGAAGGGAATGGCTCCTGGCACGATAAAGCTTGAAGCTCCGAAATCCTGTGCACAGAGCATATCGCTATGAGAAATACCATCTTAAGGGCTAAGTCCTTCAGTGAAATCCGGCTCAGTGGCTCCCTGGTAAGTGCCGCTAATACCAAATTGAGATCCCATGGCGGAACTACTGACCTCTGCGGAGGGTGAAGGCAGGCTACCACCCTCAGAATTCACACTACGTCCGGGTGTGTACCCAACGGTACTCTCTGGACTTTCCCTCGATAACAGGAAATTACTGCCAGTGCACCCTCAAGGAACTAGCCGCTAGACCCTTATCAAAACTGGCTTGCAAAAAGGCTAGGATATCCAGAATGGAAGCAGTGGCCTCAAAGATGCGCCATATCCGGATACAGGCTAGAGTTTTAGTCTTCCTCCTCGCCTTCAGAAAGATTGAGATCACCAGACCCGAGTAGCCCTTCTTTCTCAAATGTGCCTTTCAAGAACCAAGCCATAAGCGAGAACCAATCAACCTGGGGCATGTGCACCAGTCCCTGTGTCAGGAGATCTTCTCAAGTCGGAAGACGCCATGGTCAGTCCACTAGGATCCGCACTAGGTCAGCATACCACAGGAGTCACGGCCAATCTGGGGTCATCAGAATGATCCAACCCCGGTGCGCTTAGATCTGTTGCATGACCTGGGCCCCCGGGGGAAAAAATAGAGAATTTCCTCTATGGGCCAGTGCTGTATTAGGCCGTCCAGGCCCTCCGACATTCTTTCCCTTCTGCTAAAGAAGCGGCTCGCTTTGGCGGTCTCTAACGTTGCCATCAGAGCCATGACTGATGTGCTCCATCTGTGCGAACACCTCTTGGTTGAGTACCCACTCACCAGGGTTCACGTGCACCCGGCTCAGGTAGTCCACCATCAAGATGTCGACTCCTGCCACATACGCCGCTTACAGTGCCTGTAGATGAGTTTCCACCCAGCTGAACAGCAGTTCGGCTTCCTCTTCCAAGGCTGCGCTGCCCATGCCTCCCTGGTGCTTGATGTAGGCTACTGCGGTTGTGTTGTCCGAAAGGACCCTGACCGTCTTCCCCTGCAACCACGGTACAAGTTTGAGAGTGGTTGCCGTGGTCCCCAGGACCTGCAGATAATAATGCCAGGCCATCGGTTCCAGCAGCCTCAGGAACTGATGCACCAATTACCCTAGCTCCGCTGTGCTCTCTGCTCCAGCAGGAAGAATCTCCCCACATGAGTGTTAAAGCACGCTATCAAGTACTCCAGCTCCTGAGACGGGACCAAGTGGCTCTTGCCCACGTTAACCACCCAGCCGAGATTTTGCAGGAACTGTACTACCCGTGATGTTGCTTGATCACGCATCTCTGGATTTTGCCTGAATCAGCTAGTCGTCAAGGTACAGATGCATCAAAACTCCTTCCTTGCGGATCACTGCCGCTACCACCACCATGATCTTGGTGAAGGTACGAGGAGCCATTGCTAGGCCGAACAGCAAAGCCCAAAACTGGAAATGCCCCACTGGTACCACAAACCAGAGAAACTACTGGTGTTCTGGCCGTATAGGGATGTGCAGATATGCCTCCATGAGATCGAGAGACGTCAAAAAACACTCCCCTCTTCTTACAGCAACTATAATGGATCACAACGCCTCCATGTGAAAATTCAGAACTTGCAGACAACATTTCACTCGCTTGAGATCTAGGATCAGGCAAAAGGAACCGTCCTTCTTGGGCACCATGAAGTAAATGGAGTACTGACCGCAGCCGTACTGGTCTCGGAGAACAGGCACACAGCCCTGGAGCTGCAGAAGTCATGTCAAGGTGTTTATTGGTGCTGCTTTGCCTCGCGCTTAGCAGGGGGACTGAACGAAGGAGTCACCCACTGAAATGAGCCAACTTGAGGGCATACCCCTCCCGGATGACTTCTAGGACCCACTGGTCAGACATGATCTGGACTCGAACTCCTACAGCTGACCCCCATGGGCTGCACCGCTACCTGGGCCCCCCCTCATTTCATTGGGGCTTAATGGGCCCTGAGGACAAGGTGGTGGCAAATCTTCTGCCTGCCCCTCAAAAAACTCAGAATCCCTATCCTCTGGAGGGAAATTTTCCCTTCTGGTAAGAGGAAAGGCATGATGAACGAAAATGCCTGAAGTCCTGAGGCTGGCTTGAGACACAGGCGGATTGCTGCTCTGCTTCTGCTTATCCTTGGGCAGGCGTCCACCCTTGGACTCACCAAGTCCTTGACCAACTTGTCTAGTTCCCCACCAAAAAGAGGCTTTACCTGAAAGGAGAGCTTGCTAAGGCAGGACTTGGAAGAACTGTGCCACCCAGTTTCATAGACAAAAGGTAGTAGCAAGTCACCACCACCAACACCATGCTCAGAGAGCCCTCTAAGGAGATCGTAGTGGATATCCACGAGTTAGGCTGCTCCCGATTCCAATCTGGCTGCCGCCTCTGACTAGTCTGCCATCTGCTCCCCCAGCTGTTGAACCCGTTGCAACCAGCAGAGGCAGGCCCTAAGAACCCAAGCCCTACAAATGAAAGCCTGCATCGACAGGATATTGATATCAAAAGCCTGCTTTAACAAGCTACCAACTTCCTATCCTGGCCATCCTTGAGCACCGCACTACCTCCAACCAGGAGGCCTCCCTCACATAATCAACATCTCCTGATTCTAGGAGATTTTAATGTCCACATTGACTCCCCCTCATCTCAACATGACTCTTCCTTTCTCTCTCTTCTTTCTGACCTTTCCCTTCAACAGTTTGTCCAGGTTCCCACTCACTCGGCCGGCCATACGCTAGATCTTGTTATCTCTCATTAGATCTCGCCCTTTATCTCCTCCTCTTTCTCTACCCTGCCCATTCCCTGGTCTGACCATTCTTGTGTATTCTTCTCTTTTCCTTTTCCCTCCCTCTCCCCTTCCCTACCCTCGGGTCCACCTCCCCCTCCAGCCCACTTGGCCCGTCGTATCACTCCTAATACGCTTCTCAAGTTTCCATCCTCAGACACGCTTTTTCCCCCTGATTTTCACTCGCTATCAGTCGACCATCAGGCCCAATGCTGAGACGCTACACTCTCCTCTGCCTTGGATAAGGTTACCCCTCTTTGTTCTACTTCTTCCTCTCAGCGTCATCCTGGCTCCCCTTGGTTCCACCCAGGTCTCCTGATCCATTGATCTTACCTCTGTCGGGCCATACGTTGCTGGCATAAGTGTCCCTCCCCAGCCGCCCTATCCCAATTCCGTTACTGTCATCATCACTACCGTTCTCTCCTCCACTCAGCCAAACAGGATTACTTTTCCAAGCTTATCTCTTCATCAGCCAATTTGTCACGTCAGCTTTACTGTATTCTCTGTTCTCTCTCTGCACCTCTGTCCCCTCTTCCATTACTCCCACTCCTACCGCATTGGTCTCCCATTTTGCCTCAAAATTCCACTCCCTTTGTCACCTCTTTCCCGCTTGCCCTTCCCCTCTCTCCCCCCTACCCTTCCTCCCCCTCCTTCCTCTCCCCCGGCTTCTCCCCACTGCCCCTCCCCTCTCCCATCGTTGGTCCTCATTCCAGCCCATCACCCTGCCCGAGCTGACCGAGGTCCTCTCCACAACTCTTAAAACCATCTGTCCCTCCGACCCCATACCCTCACGTTGGCTTTCTGAGCCCTCATTGGCTTTGTCCCCCCTAATTCTCTCAATTTTCAACACTAGTCTTCTATCCGGTACCTTCCCCTCACATTGCAAACACACTCTGATTCAGCCTCTTCTGAAGAAAGCTTCACTGGACCTTTCTGTACTCGCAAACCTGTGCCCCATCTCCAATCTTCCATTTCTCTCTAAGCTCTTTGAGAGAGACTAGTCTTTTCCCAACTTTCTTCTCATCTTGAAGCTTCCCTGGCCCTCCACCCCCGTCAATCCAGTTTTCGCCAGTCACAGTACCGAATCCATCATTATCTCCTTCCTCAATGAGTTGCATGTTGCCCATAACCAGGATTCTATATCTCTTGCTGTCTCACTTGATCTTTCTGCCGCTTTCAATGTCGTTGACCACCGTACCCTTCTTTCTCGTCTAAGCAGCATTGGTCTCTCCGGCACGGTTCTTCTCTGGTTTCACTCTTTCCTTTTCAAATCGGTGTCTCGGTTCTCTCCGGATCCGATTCCTCGCCCTCGACATCTTTCCACTGTGGTGTTCCCCAGGGTTCAGTATTAGCTCCACTGCTGTTAATATTTTCTTGGCCCCTCTCTCCAAAACCAATTAACAAAACATTAGAAAATAATTAAAAACCCGTGGTGGGACGTTTGCCAAAGGGAACAATTGTGAACTGCCATTAAGACAAACAGACCAATTAGAAGGGAATTCATTGAATGACTAACAGAGGGGAGAACAAAGGATTATAAAATGTTTTTTAATGTTACCCATATATATTTATTTTTTTGTTACCCATATATTTACTTTTGGTGCAATTTTTTGATTTCGTTTATGTAATATTTGATTCATTTTTAGCCTGCAACACCTAATTAGTTGCTTAGTGCTGTCTCTATGTATCAGGTATTTATTTGCCTCTATCAGATCTTAGGTTTACTCATAACACTCCCTTATTATTTATATATAGTATTTCATCTTTGTTCATTAAGATGTATGCAACATGTATTTATTACATTGTGATTGATTTCTGTATTTCTAATGTTTTGTTAATTGGTTTTTATCTTTTTAGTCATGTTTTTAATTATGTTTGTTATTATCTAATTGGTGTGTTCTTCTCGATTTTCAAATATCTTTATCATTGGATTGGGATGTTCTATGGTTTCTAGTTTTTGATTTATTCATGTTTGTCATTTTAATGCTTTACAGATTGGGAAGAGTGACTACTGTTCCACACAGACGTGCTCGCCTGTGTGTTTTCCTGGTAATATACTACACAGTTTGTTTCATGCAGTATCATACTTACAATCCTTGTTTTTTAAAACAAAATTTTAAAATTTTTTTAATTTTTTTAATTTTTCGTTTTGTTTTTATGTTTATGTTATGTTACTTTGTTTTTCAGACCCCTGACGAAGGCTGAGGCCGAAACTTGTTAAGTTGGGTCCCTAATAAAGAATATTTATTACCATCTGGTAGGCCGTGGTCATACTTCCGCTGTTTCCCCTTGGTTGTCCGTTTGCGGAAGAATATCTTCTTTTTCTTCCCCGTTACTCTTGACTCTGCCTTTCCTTCAAAGATCACATTTCCTCCGTCATCCAGCGCTCTTTTTACACCTTACGGCAAATTTGTGCAGTCTGCCCTTTCCTTTCCCCATCTTCTCTAACCACGTTGCTTCTCTCTTGTTGTTTCACGCTTAGCTTACGGCAATGCATCCTTGGCCGGCCTTCCCCACACTCAACTGCGTAGACTTCAGTTGGTTCACAACACTGCAGCCCGTATCCTGACCCATGCCTCATGGTTTGATCACGTCACCCCCCTTCTCATCCGTTCGCACTGGCTCCCTATTCCTTTTAGGATTCAAGATTCTTTTCTTATCTTCATACACAAATCAATCCATACTGGCACCCCGCTATACCTTTCCGATTTGGTTCGTTTTCACTGTCCTCCCAGAATTCTTAGGTCTATTCACTCTGATCGCCTGTTTCTTCCTTCCCCTTCCAAGGCTCACTTGGAGTCTACAGGCTCTTCTGCCTTCTTCTTTCTTGGTCCCCGCTTATGGAATTCTCTACTGCCTGCACTTCGTCTAGAGTCCTCTTTTCCTGCTTTTAAAGTTAGGCTTAAAACCCATCTCTTTTGCACAGCCTTTGATCTCCCTCCCCCTCGCTGATATTCAGTTTACTGTCTATTTGTGTTTCTGGCTATCCCTCATCTTTCCTGACTATCTCTTTCCTGTCTGCAATATGGCGTTCCTTTCCTTTTTTCCTAGCAGTACCTCCATGGTTTTTACCCATATTGTAAATCGCCCTATGCCTATGGTTTGGGCAGTATATTAAGTTTTAAAATAAAGATAAAGGACCGTTGTCTTTTTGTGACTACCGCAACAACTACGTCCACCCTAGGGGACCGAAACAGCTCACGATCCTGAGCCAGCAGGGGATAGAGACATGGTCCTCACCCCCTCGAGACCAGCTTCCAACAGGTCCCATTCATCCTGGAACATTTGCCCGACCACCCTATGCATCGGGAAGCCTGGTTTAGGCTTTTGACCTGGTCGTGTATTTTTGTATTTTTCGGGAAGACTTTCTGCATCTTCTGTACCACTTGAAGTAGACGGTTCTCAAGCAATTCGTCTTCAGCCGGTAGACTAGTAAAAATCAAATTGACTACATCTGTGGAAGTCAACGATGGAAAAGTTCTATAACATCAACAAAGACAAAACCTGGAGCTGACTGTGGTACAGATCATCAACTACTAGTATGCAAACTCAAGCTAAAGTTGAAAAAGAGCAAACCACTCATGAATGCAGCAAAATATGACCTTGAGAATATACCACTGGAATTTAAAGACTGCCTGCAAAATCGATTTGCTGCTTTAGATACAAATGACAGAGCTCCGGAAGAGTTATGGAATGACATCAAGAAGGTTGTGTTGGAAGAAAGCGAGAAGTCTCTACAAAAGGTGAAAAAGCAAAAGCGGCCAAAATGGATGACGGAAGAAACTCTGAAAACTGCCCAGAAACGCAGAGAAGCTAAAGCCAGAGGAGAAAGAAAGACAATCGCAGAACTCAGATTTCCAACGTGCAGCAAGACAGGACAAGGAAAAGTACTACAATGACACTTGGAAGGAAATAGAAGCAGAAACTATTAGAGGAAGAACAAGATCGGCTTTCCTAAAGCTACGAGAGTTAAAGAAAAAGTTCCAGCCTCAAATTGGAATGTTACAAGATGCTCAAGGTTCTATGTTGAATGATGCTGAGAAGATCAAGAAAAGGTGGAAGGAATATACAGAGTTTTTATATGATAAAGATCAAGTGGACCAACAGCCGTTTCAACCTGTACCTTATGATCGGGAACCATTGGTGATGAAAGAAGTTGAAGCAGCATTGAAAGCTTTATCAAAGAACAAAGCACCAGGCATTGATAGCATTCCTATAGAAGTATTGCAGCAATCTGATGCAGCTGTTACCATACTTACAAGGCTCTGCCAAGAAATATGGAAGACAACATCATGGCCAACTGACTGGAAAAGATCTGTGTTTATACCAATACTAAAGAAAGGTGATCCAACTGACTGTGGAAATTATCGAACAATCACTCTGATCCCACATGCCAGCAAGATTCTACTGAAGATTATTCAAAACAGACTACAACCATACCTGGAACAAGAACTACCTGAAGTGCAAGCAGGGTTCAGGAAAGGGCGAGGAACGAGAGACATCATTGCGGATGTGAGATGGATCCTTGAAAAGACTAAAGAATACCAAAAGGATATCTATTTGTGCTTTATCGACTATAGCAAGGTTTTTGACTGTGTAAAGCATGAGAAACTCTGGGCCACATTAAGAAGCATGGGTATACCAGAACACCTGATCATACTCTTGCACAATCTGTACATTAATCAAGAAGCAACAGTTCGAAAGGAACAAGGAGAAACAGAATGGTTTAAAATAAGCAAAGGTGTAAGACAAGGCTGCATACGTTCCCCCTACCTGTTTAATTTATATGCAGAACAAATCATCAGAGAAGCAGGATTGTATGAAGACAACAGAGGTGTGAAGATTGGTGGAAGACTCATCAACAACCTTTGCTATGCTGATGATACCACATTACTGGCTGAAAGTGAAAATGATCTGAAACATTTGCTTCTCACAATCAAAGAATATAGTCTCAAAATGGGCCTGCACCTTAATGTAAAGAAGACAAAGATCATGACAACTGGCATAATCAACAGGTTCATTGTTGAAGGAGAAGAAATTGAAATTGTGAACAACTTTAACCTACTTGGATCAACTATCAATAAAGAAGCAACAAGCAGTCAAGAAATCAGACGACGCATTGTTCTTGGGAGAATGGCTATGAAAGACCTAGATAAGATTCTCAAGAGCAGAGATGTCTCTCTCCATACAAAGATTCGACTTGTTCAAGCCATGGTATTTTCAATAACATCATATGGATGTGAAAGCTGGACAGTGAAAAAGACAGACAGGAAGAAAATTGATGCCTTTGAATTATGGTGCTGGCGGCGAATACTGTGTATACCATGGACTGCCTGAAGAACAAACCAGTCGGTACTAGAGGAGATCAAACCTAAGCTTTCTTTAGAAGCTCAGATGACAAGACTTCGACTTTCATACTTTGGACACATCATGCGAAGAAAGAGATCATTAGAGAAAGACATCATGCTTGGCAAGATAGAAGGTCAACGCAAAAGAGGAAGGCCAGCAATGAGATGGATGGATACAATAACAGCAGCTACGGGTACCAGTCTGTCAACAATGAGCCGCCTGACTGAAGACCGAACACAATTTAGGATAGCTATCCAGAGGGTCACCATGAGTCGACTCCGACTCGACGGCACTTAACAACAACAAGGGATTCCACGATGAGGGTTGGTAATTCCTCCTGGTGAAATACCTGTACAATCTACGCCTGGTCCTCCTATTCCGGAATCTCATCCTCTTGAGTTCTTCGCCCTTCAAATCAGACTCACAGTGTCCAGTTCCTTTACCCACAGCCCTTCGGAAAGCACAGTTACTTACCTGTAACAGGTGATCTCTGAGAACAGGAGGAATAAGTCTTCACATATGGGTACGTCGGTACCGACGGAGCCTGCGTGGGAACGCTCCCCAGCGTCCAATCAGAAAGCTTTTGGGAGCATCCCTCAGTGCCTGCGTGCTGCCTTCCCAACTGTCTCTCCTCAGTTGAGTTTTATAGCTGAGACAAAGAGAGAGAGAGAGGAAAGGAAGATAGACAGAGAGATATAACTCCTAGGGGAGGTGGATGGGTTGTGAAGACTTATTCCTGCTGTTCCCAGAGATCACCTGTTACAGGTAAGTAACTGTGCTATCTCCAGGAACAAGCAGGAATGAGTCTTCACATATGGGGACTCCCAAGCTAAGATGCCTGGAGCCCTAGCATGTTGGTGATTGAAACGTGCTCCACCTCATATGCCCAGGCATCCCGAGGATGGAGGGTAGGAGTTGAAGAAGAGAGGAGCTGTAGGAGACAGCTGACCTAAAATAGAACTACAGACAAGGAGTCCCTGTATATATGATAAGCATCATGAAATATATAGAAATGAACAATCACCATATGGACCTCACCTACTGGATTGCAGGAAGTAGAGAGGCTGATGGAATCTACTGGGGATCCAGTAGAGGAATCTTCAAGATGACCTTACTGAAGTGAGTTGAAGGTCAAAATCTGGAACTGACAGGTGACCCCAGGATTCAACTGGGGAAGAACCAAAACGGTAGGTCTTTAGTAGAAAGCTTTATGGAAAAAGCTGAAAACTCTTTTGGCTACAGAGTTAATTATAGTTAGGAGCAAAGAGGAAGACTGACCGAGTTGGACACAATTGGCTTAGTCCTTGAGGGAAGAAGGGGTATGGAGAAAACCCCGTAATCCCAAGGAAGGACAGATGTCTGAGGAGTTGAAAACCTCAGACCTACTGAAGATCCACCATGTCTGTCCTAACTGACGAGAGGTAGGAAGATAAAGGAATAGGGAGCTTCAGGGATACCTGAACCTAAGGTTATGGAAAAAGCTGTCAGTACCACAGGAGTGGTTTGTGCATAAAACCAAAACATACTGAGAATAGTATGAACATGTGAAAACCCACTGTCTGGAACAGATAGGAAGGATAAAACACCTTTATGAGCACAGACAGTTAGAAAGATAAGTATGTGAATACATATCTACCTAAAAGAAGTATCTCGACAGATATATATATATATATAGATATATAGAGATAGATATATATATAGATATATATATAGATATATATATAGATATAGAGATAGATATATAGAGATATATATAGATATATATATATAGATATAGATATGTTTATGGTGAGATCCAGGGGGTATAGCCTATGCACACATGGCTGACAGACATATGCATCCAAAGAAAGCATATAGACATATGTACATATATATATATAGGTCTAAAGAGAAATGTCTGCAATTAAGCAGAAAGAGATATGTCTACAGGAATCTTCACATGGAAGATGTGAAGAGGAATGATTCATCTCATAACAAGAAGGTGGAACCTACTTGAGAAGATATAGAGAATCTATTCCCTCTGGTTAAGATGGAGTAGAATGCTACCCAGTAAAATAACCAGGCTGGTTGCGAGAAAACAGAGGATAATATTAGTCTGTAAACAGCAAGTCCTGAGTCCAGAAGAACTCTAACATGGTGAAGGGACAGAATACGCATAGGAAGAGACACCAGGTAGACCCACTTGAGGGACAAGGGGTGGGGTATCATGCGTTATTTAGTTAAATATGTGCTGTCCATGAAGGATTAGGATACCATGAGGACAAGCTGCAAGGAAAAAGAGCATATTTCCTGTAGGAATTTGGTAACTCTTTAGACTGTCAGGTAGGAAAGGCTGATGTCCTTTATTAAAAGGAAATAGAAGGGTGTAAAGAACCCTCACAGTCATGGGAGGTGACCGAAGAAGCCTTTCAACCATATAGGATAGTCATTAGAGAAGAAACCCTCATGCTCTCTAGCAAGGGCCCATAGTGGAAAGCTTCTCTGTAGGATTGCAGAGAGCATTATGCAGGAGAGTTGGAAAAGAAAACTGGCTGTTGGAGACAACCAGCTGCCAGCTCAACTATGCTGCCAACTCCAGGGATTTGGAGATGTCAGAAGAGAAGTTATAAGGATTATCCAAGATAGATGAACACTATCTTGGAAGCACTACTAAGGTTAGACAAAAAGTAGTGGAAGACAATACTGGAACTTATAGAAAAGTACCAGTAGAGCAATCACTGAAGCTCCTGCATGGGCAGCTGCTGAATGGCACAGCCGAGAGATCTTTCTGTTTTTAACAGAGAGAACAGATAGAACAAGAGGAGAATATCCTATCCCTGTCTGAGGAGCTGCCCAGATGAGGAAAAGGGGGTTTACTCAAGAGAAAGAACTCTACACTGGAATGGAAAGGAAGACTGGAAAGGCTAAGAAAGCCTTCCATTGGTATGGTACCAATCTTACAGGGGAACCCTGGAAAGAAGGTAAAGAAAAAATAGGAGCTGAGGGGAGACTTGCCATATGGTAAGTCTGTAGAAGGAAAAAAAATCATGGTGGTCCAGAAAAACTATCATGAGATAGTTGGCAAACCTCTCTTCAGTGTAGGAAGAGGAGGAAAACCCTGTGACCATAGACATGAATATCCTGACAGCTCAGCATACCTAAAGGCAAGTGGATGTCCTGGAAACAGGAATCCAAGTGTAGAGGTTTAAATGAAAAAAACTTCTAAGGAGAAGAAGTGAACTGTATATTATAACAGATTAATTGGAACCCTATTAAGGGTTAATTTTCCTGGCTTGAGTTTGGATTCTTCAGACCAGGGCAAGGTTTCCCTTGTTTTGGAACATCGGCATGATGGGCAGGAGAAGAATAAAACCTCCTTCTTTTAGGAAAAGGAGGTTTGGTAGGGCATTTCTTACCTGCTGGGGAAGGAGAAGGTTTAGGATGGCTCTCAGAAGCAGGGAAGTCAGTGGAGCAATGAGCAACCTGACGCAAAGACTCCTTGTTGAAGAGATTTTCTCCAGTACAAGGAGTGTTACCCAGTCTTTGTTGTGCCCATCTGCTCAAGTCTGAAGCTTGAAGCCAGGCTCTACGTCGTGCTGCTATGGCTATAGCAGAGGTTCTGCTAACAGACTCAAAGGAGTCTAGGAAAGCACGAGAAAGAAATCTAGAGATATTCTGGCTATGACTAAGAAGCAAGGAATAGTCTGCAGCCTTGGGCTCTGAAAGAAAAGGAGTCAAAAGAGATAATTTCTCTGTGACATCCTGAAGGGATAGACTCATATAAAAAAAAATATGAGAGAATCCTTGTTGCCAGCATAGATGTTTGGAAGGTTTGACGTCCAAAGGCATCCAGTGTTCTAGATGCACGACCTGGCGGGAAAGAAGAATGCTTCTTCTTGCTTTTTACCTTCCTCATTGCTGATTCCACTACAATGGAATGATGGGGAAGTTGAGTCTTTTAAAACCCTGGAGAGGGGGGCACCTGATACAGAAGAGCAGTTGCTGTAGAAGGTGAGGAAGCCCTTAAAGGTGTTTCCCATATTTTCAGAAGAAGATCCTGTAAAGAACGATGTAAAGGAAGCATTATATTTTCCTTTTCCCCAGAAAAGCCTTGTGTAGGATCATAGCCAGGGATAGGAATAGCCAGGAATGTTGCCATGTCAAGGAGAAATTTCTGAAAAGAAGGATCCCCAATGGGAACAATCCCTGGACAGGCTAAACTCGAAGAACTAGCCTGGGCACCAGAGGATGTACTTGTCCGGTGCAAAACAGGATCTCTAATGGATGGATACTGGGACTGTCGGGTATGACCTGAGACAGTCAGTACTGTATCGTCCATGCTAGGTATCGACTCCAAACTAGGTATAGAAAGGAGCGATCCTGGTGAAAAAAGCATAGATGGAGCTGGTCCCGATGTTACTACAGGTACCAGCATCGACACCGATACCGGTAGGTGAGCCGGAATCGAAGGTGATACCGACATCGAAACAGTCATCGGAGGCTGCTCAAACGGTACCGAGGTAACTCAAAAGTCTCGGTGAATATCCTCGGTACCGCGCATCCGGAATCTGTGCATGTCGGTTCCGAGACGCGTCGGTACCCAGTCTTCCAGACTAGATATCGATTCTAGACTCGGCATCGAAGGAAGCGAATCTATCGATGCATATCTAGATGGTACCGACGTCAGGGGTCGTATCGACGGAGCTGCCGATACTGGAAAGTCAACCTGGGTATCGATCGGTCCCGAAGGTACCGAGTACAGCAGATGACGATCCCTGGTGAGGAGTGGATCGCTCAACACCAGTGCCGATGCCGGGTTATCGGTACCGCTCGAAGCGGATGCCACCCCCGAGCATGGCTCAGGTATGTTCTGTGAGGGGTGAGCCCCAGGAACAACCTGAAACCCCTGAAAGGCTTTGGAGACCGAAGACTCCCACCGGGGTTTTGAAGCCAATGAGGTCTTGAGGGCAAGGCCGGAGCCGTCATCATGCTTGGCATGAGACCTACCACCCAAGGATTGGCTAGTCTTAACAGACTGTTTGTGGGTTACCTGATCCTGTAGAGAAGAAATGGTCGGTGCCCTTACACTGGAAGGGAAAACTGTATCGAGGGAAACTCGAAATGGAGAATTTCTCCTCATAAAATTGTAGCCTGATGGCTCTGGAGGAAAGGGGTCAGGACCCAAACAGGTTAGACACCAGCTATTGGAGTCTAAAAAGAAAAAACTATTTCCACAGTTAAGGCACTTCTTAGGAGAAGGCGGCTCCATAATGGAGAGGCCTTACAGGCCCAAAAATTCAAGACAGAAACAGAGGGAAAAAAACTCCCTGAGTTTTAGGAAAAGAAAAGAAAAAAACCACCGGCGGTACCGGTGGAGTCGGGGAAACAGCCGCGACCACAAGAAAACAAAAAGTAAAAGATTTAGGAAAACCCTTTCTGCGGTGACAGGAAGACGTCCTGACAGCTCCGCGGAAAAACGAAAACTGAGGAGAGACAGACAGTTGGAAAGGCAGCACGCAGGCGCTGAGGGATGCTCCCAAAAGCTTTCTGATTGGATGCTGGGGAGCGTTCCTGCGCAGGCTCCGTCGGTACCGACGTACCCATATGTGAAGACTCATTCCTGCTTGTTCCTGGAGATAACAGATTACCCTTGCGGCTCTTCCGAGCGCTTAGCCCTCTTTGAAGGCACCACTAATGGCTCGTTCTCTCTCACATCCGTCATAGTTTTGGCACCACGCTCCGACGCCAAGGAACCACCCGCTGATCCCTGCTGGCACAAGCAGAAAGCTTGATACAGCAGTAGGACAAACTCTGGTGAGAATACCCCTGGGAATAGCTGAAGAGCAGGAAGCCACTTCAAGAGGTGGAGGCGCGGACCCCACTGAGTCCTGAGCCTTCCGAGATGGAGAGGGAACAGTCTCCTGTCTTGCTTTGTCCTGCAATGATTGCTCCATTGAGGTGGCTTCCAGTGCACAACCAAGGCAAATGCCCACATCTGACACAGTCTCCCACTGTGACCCGCACACAAAACACTGCATGTGGACCGGCATGAGTGTAAAACTCTGAGGACTACTCTCAACTGGCCCCTTATCTTATCTGATTGCACAGGGGGAGCCCCCAATAAAAGAAATAAAGTAAAAGGAATCTCTGCCTTAAGAGAAGGCCCCTTTTCGTCTTCTTTGTTTTGCTTGATTATTTAAATAAATAAATCAGAGAGGTTAGGTCGTGTTCCCATTTCCCCCCGTTCTGCTGTAGAAGAATTCATCAAGAAATCCACTCCTCTGAGTCCGACCACAAGCGAGAGGGAGGAGAGAAAAAGAGTGAAATGTGCCGTCTTTCTTCTTCCTACACAGCTGTACAAGTGGTTACCACACGGCATGAGGCCTTCCCACTAGCAGGCTGAGCCGCTGGCAAAAGAACTCTCAATATCATCTCCCAGCTTCTCCACACTGCCCCGGCCACCGGTCGCACTTCTTTCTGATTACCTTCTTTTGTGGCGCCTTGAGATAATCGTGCACTGCCATTTCCTCCCCTGTTCTCCTCGCACTCAGCCTGCAACTCTGCTTTAGTGTTGAGGTGCTCCCAGGAACAGCTCTTGTCATCAATTTGTGCTGCGCCAGATTGGCAGCTCCTCACCCGATAAGTTTGGGATCCACCAGTAGCCCAGGATGCAAGCAAGCACCCCAAACATACCCTGGACCTCTAGGGGGGGGGGAGGGGGTTTTCCTCAGTAGTCTTTTTTTTTAACAAACTTTAACTAGTTAAATTAAAACAAGTTTAAAATCCAATTAATCTAAATTAAACTCCTTATTTGCCTTCAGTGAGTCCAGCACCCTGGCTCACTACCTCCTCCAGCAGCTTGGAGACTGAGCATACTGGGGCTGGTGGGCAGTGCCTGCTGCATTAATACTGGTGTCAAAAATGACATGCTCAGTCTCCAAGCTGCTGGAAGTGATACACTACCCAGAGGTGAGGGACTGGACTGGAGGGATGATAAGGAACATCCAGTTTTATCACCAAATCATTAGGATGCCCTATATGAAAATATTTGTAAAGAAGTAATTAGTCCTTACCTGCTAATTAGTGTTCCTGAAGGAACTCCAGTCCAGTCCCTTTACTTCTGGGTTGCGCAACCCTTCCAGCAGCTTGGAGGCTGAGCCCATCATCGTTTTGATGATGGTGTGGTATAAATACCACTGGCACCACCCACAGGCACCAGTAATCTATTGAAAAAGCAGACCTATCGAACAGCCAATTAATAACTAAAAAAACGCAACTAAAAGTAACTACAAAACCAATTTTTTTTTCTTTCTTTTTTTTTTTTTGATACAGGGGAAAGGCAGGACGGAAGGAAAGAAGGAGAGGGTTTACCCGAGGACGGCACCGCCTTCACCCGCAGGCCCTCTCCCCATGGGCCGCCCCGCTCCGCACACTGACTTCGGTCCGTTGCTCTTCTTTCTCCTATATTTTTTTTTTTTTGAAAGGAGAAAATTCTGCCAACTGAAACTCGAATCCAGTCGGGAACAGGGACTGGACTGGAGTTCCTTCAGGAACACTAATTAGCAGGTAAGGACTAATTACTTCTTCCTTATCGTCACTCCAGTCCAGTCCCTTTACTTCTGGGATGTAACAGAGCAGTTCACACCAGGGCGGGGTTCGCCATCCTGGACCGAAGTACTGCATTCCCAAACCTGGCGTCTGCCGAGCTCTGTACGTCAAGCCTGTAGTGCTTGGTAAAACGTTTGCAGAGAGGACCACGTAGCCGCTCTACAAATATCCAGCGGCGGGACCAAGCTGTGCTCTGCCCAGGAAGTCGCCTGCGCCCGAATTGAATGCGCGCGAAGACCTACTGGGACCTGTCTCCCTTTCAGGATATAAGCGGAGGCGATCGCCTCCCTGATCCACCTAGAGATGGACGCCTTGGCCGCCGCCTCTCCCTTGTGCGGCCCTCCAAATTGTACGAATAAAAGTTCGGACTTTCGAAAAGACGCCATACGGGAGAGGTAACGCTTCAGGACCCTATGCACGTCCAGGAGACAAAGCCTCCCCCATTCCCTTTTTGTCCGTCACCCGCGAAGGACGGGAGCGAAACCGTCTGGTTCATGTGAAAAGGGGAGATGACCTTGGGCAAGAAGGAAGGGACCGTTCGCAAGACCACCTTATCTCTAAAGAACGAAAGAAAAGGAGGCCGAGACGACAGGGCTTGAAGTTCAGAGACCCGCCTAGCCGAACAGATAGCTACCAGAAACACCGTCTTTAGAGTCATGTCCTTTAGGGAGGAGCTCCCTACTGGTTCGAAAGGTTCCCTGGATAAGGCATTCAATACCAGGTTGAGGTCCCAAGGTGGGATAACCGATCTTTGTTGGGGCCGTAGCCGCCTGACCGCCCTTAAGAACCTGCCTACATCAGCGTGTTCTCCTAATGCTCTTCCCCGGACTTTGCCCCTATAAAACACGATATGGCCGCCAACTGGACCCGCAACGAGCTCGGCGCTAGACCTTTCTCGAACCCAGTTTGTAGAAACTCCAAAACCTCCGGAACCGAGGCGGCCAGAGGTTTCTTCCGATGTTCGGCGCACCATGCTTCAAATAATGCGCCAACCCTCACATAGGAAAGGCAGGTCGAGCGTTGTCGCGCGCTCAGTAACGTTGAAATTACCGAACCTGAGTAACCTCGCCTCCAGAGCCACGCCCTCTCAATAGCCAGGCCGTAAGCGAGAACCGATGCATGTGAGGCATCCGAACTGGACCCTGCTGAAGCAGATCCTCTCTGCAGGGGAGGCGCCAAGGCCGCTTGGCCGCTAGTCTCACCAGATCTGCATACCACGGGTGGCGAGGCCAATCCGGGGCTATAAGAATTACCAATCCTGGGTGGACTTCCACTCGCCGCAGAACCCTCCCTATGAGAGCCCAAGGCGGGAACACATACAGGAGACCCACTGAAGGCCACTTCTGGACCAGGGCATCCAAGCCCTTGGACATCCTTTCCTTCCTGCGACTGAAGAACCGGCTTGCTTTGGCCGTTGCGTATCGTGCCATGAGATCCATGATCGGCGCCCCCCAGCGAGCTACCACTTGGTCGAACACCTCCTGTGCTAGCTCCCACTCTCCTTGGTCTATCTTGAACCTGCTGAGGTAATCGGCCGTTATGTTTTCTGACCCGGCCACGTGCTGCGCTGAGAGAGCCAACAATCGAGCTTCTGCCCACCGCAATAGGCAGTCCGCCTCCTTTTCTAAGGATGGGCTGCTTGTTCCCCCCTGGCGGTTGATGTAGGCCACCGTGGTAACATTGTCTGAGAGGATGCGGACTGCCCTTTGCCAAACTAAAAGCTCGAGAGCTCTGAGAGCTAATGTTATCGCCCGAAGCTCCAGTCTGTTGATGGACCACTGAGACTCCCTCGGAGTCCAAAACCCCTGTGCGAACTGGCCCTCGCAATGAGCACCCCAGCCTGCTAAACTTGCATCCCGTCGTCAGCTGTACCCACCGGGGAGGTTGGAGGGGCATCCCGCATTCTAAGTTCCTTGGGCACCGCCACCACAGGAGGGACTTCCTGACCTGAGGACAGTGCAGTCGCATGGTCAAAGGATGATGCTGGTGGGACCAGCGCCGTAACAAGGCGCGTTGCAGGGGACGCATATGTGACCTGGCCCACGGAACAACCTCTATCGCCACTGCCATGGTACCCAGCAACTGAAGGTAATGCCAGGCTGAGGGATTTCGTCTTAAAAGAAACTGAGACACGAGGCTGCTCAGGTCCTTTAATCTCTGCTTCGACAGCAAAACTCTTCCTCTCCTGGTGTCAAACCTTGCTCCGAGGTACTCGATCTCCTGCGTGGGAATTAATCTGCTCTTTGACCGATTGATGACCCACCACAACTCCTCCAGGAATTCCACCATTCTGGCTGTAGCTGAACGACTCTCCGCTTCTGACTTCGCCCGAATCAGCCAGTCGTCGAGGTAGGGATGGACCAGAATGCCCTCCTTTCGAAGAGCCGCGGCTACCACCACCATCACTTTGGTGAACATCCTGGGAGCTGTTGCTAGCCCAAAGGGTAGGGCTTGGAACTGAAAATGACCTCTTGGTACCGCGAATCTCAGGAACTGCTGATGAGACCTTCGGACCGTGATATTTAAGTAAGCTTCCATCAAATCCAAGGAAGTCAAGAATTCCCCCTGCCTTACGGCCACAATGAGCGACTTCAGGGTTTCCATTCAGAAGTGAGGCACTCTGAGACAGCGATTGATTTGCTTTAGGTCTAGGATTGGATGAAAGGATCCTTCTTTCTTTGGAACCACGAAATAAATTGAGTATCGACCGGACCCGCATTGGTCTCTCGGAACGGGAATCACCGCTCATAGCGCAAGAAGTCTTGAAAGCGTATCCTCTATCGCCGCCTTCTTTTCTGGTGGACCGCAGGGAGACTGAATAAAGGCTGGAAGTACCTGCTTTGCAAATTCGAGAGCGCAACCCTCTCAGATCACTTCCAAAACCCATTGATCGGATGTGACCCGGGACCAGGCGGGAAGAAACTGCCTTAGGTGATCCCCCACCGGCAGGCATCCCCCCTGGACCCCCGGAATCTCATTGTGGTTTTCTGGGGCCCGAGGAGGAGGAGGGGGCTCCAAAACCTCTACCTGCTCCGCAAAACCCCCTGAAGCCTTGCCCCCTAGAGGGGAAACGGCCCCTAAGAAAGGAGTTCGATCTGGCCGGGCGGAATCTACGGAAATCTTTTGGCTCGAGTCGGGGCCATCGAGCGGCCTTGCTTCGGCCTGTCTTCCGGAAGCCTGCCCCCTTTAGACTCGCCAAGGTCCTTTACCAACTTATCCAGGTCTTCTCCAAACAACAGCTTCCCCTTAAAGGGAAGACGGCTCAGGCGCGCCTTTGAAGAGGCATCCGCTGCCCAATTATGTAACCACAAATAACGCCTGGCCGCTACCACTGAGGCCATGTTCTTAGCCAGGCTCCTAATGAGGTCATACTGGCTATCTGCCAGGAAGGCAGCTCCGGACTCCAACCTAGCTGAAGCCGCCTGAGCGTCCCCAGGGAGACCGTCTGCTAGTTGAAGTTGTTGAGACCACCTCAGGCAGGCCCGGGCCACCCATGCCCCTGAAACGGAGGCCTGTAAGGCGAGACCACTAACATCAAAAGCTTGCTTCAGCAGCGTATCTAATTTTCTATCTTGAGTATCCCGGAGGGCCGTGCTGCCCTCGACTGGGATAGTCGTCTTCTTCGTAACCGCCGACACCGCTGCGTCCACTCTCGGTGACCTCAGTAGGTCCTTGTCCGGTTCCGGCAATGGGTACAGGCGAGTCATAGCACGGACTCCCCTCAAACTTGCTTCTGGCTGATTCCATTCCTCCTGGATCATCTGACGTACCACTCTGTGGACAGGAAACACCTTCTGTGACTTCCTGACGGCCTGGATCAACAGATCCTCCAGAGCTTCCTCATCTGCTGGTGTATCCGAGGCCATATTGAGGACTTTTAGTGACTCATTTATCAACGCCGGAAGCTCCTCTCGGCGAAAAACTCGGACTATGCGGGATTGTTCCTCCTCTGGAATTTCACCCTCTTCGAGCTCTTCCTCTTCGCCGTCTGAGACCTCCTCTTCCGGGGTGTCCTGAGACTGGGACGTGAGCGGCTCCTCGCTCATTAATCTTGTGCGCTTAGTCGGGACCCCCCCAAGTCCTGGGACCTGACCTTTCCCGGACCGACCACCGCGCATTCCTTCGCTGCTCCTAAAATTACCTGCACCCTGCCGGCGCATGCAATAGGCCTTATGCAATAGGAGGACAAATTCCGGAGAAAAATGTTCCCAGCCCTCCTCCACCCCAATGGATGTGGAAGGAAGGGACAGGGAAGAGGCCAGCACATCCAAGGTTGAAGGAGGGGGAGAATGAGATTCCCCTCCCCCTCCAGGGGCTCCCCTGATCCCTGGGAAGCTTGAGCCATGGTTAAATGGATCTCTTGTTCTACGGAAGCCGCCTCTGCAGCGCAACCCCTGCAGACTCCTGCTTCCGAGGCTGTGCCCCTAGGGGTACCGCAGGACGGACACCGTGGCTTGCCCGACATGCCCCTTTTTTACCCCCAGGTAACAGAGTGTATAAAAAAAATAAATAACCTGGAAGGTAAAAGAAACCAATCTCAGAGAGTAAAGTCAGACTTGAAATAAAAAAGTAATGGAGAATTTTAAAATCTGGGGCTCAGAGAACCTTCCCCTTCCCCCCAAAACACCAGCAAGGAAGAGGTTAAAAACTTTACCATTGAAATAAAAGGAAATAAAATGAAATAAACTGGAATCAGACCCCGCGGGGAAAAATCCCTTCAATACTTGCTGTTTGATGTTTTTATCGGGGCTCTGCTCTGCACGAGGAAAAACCAGCCGTCCTTTGCTGGTTTCCACGTGGTAGGCCTCAGCCACGTGGAGATCGGGCCTGCGGACAGCGGCTGTGCCTTCCCGGTCAGACTCCTTCCTCGGATCTGGTCCCCAACCTCTCCTGCAGAGCGCCGCCGCCTCCAAACGCTCAGCCGGCCGAGGGCTGCAGCGCGAGGCAGGAAATGTCGTCGGGGAAGCCGCAATGCTGCCTCCAGCGCTCAGCCACCTGAAGGGCTTCGGCGCGAGGCAGGGCCGGACCGTGAAGGAGCCTCGGGATTCCGGCCAGCCGAGCCAGCGAGAGGAGATCTCCCCGACCTCCTCGCTGCTCAGGCAAACCCCCTCCAACAGGCAAGAGCACAGGCTCTGAGTAAGAGAGAGAGGAAAGGGGGGGGGGGGGAGAAGAGGAGCCGGCTGAAATTAAAGGCACAGGAGGCTCCAAAGACAAAATTAAATCAACTTAAAAGAAAAAAGGTACAAAAAGAAATTAAAGGCAAATAAAGCCTATAAATTTAAATTAATGGAAGAACTAAGACTCCAATAAGCTCTCTGGCTTACGGGAACCCTCCAGCTGCTTGGAGGCTGAGAATACTGGTGCCTGTGGGTGGTGCCAGTGGTATTTATACCACACCATCATCAAAACGATGATAGGCTCAGCCTCCAAGCTGCTGGAAGGGTTGCGCAACCCAGAAGTAAAGGGACTGGACTGGAGTGACAATAAGGAATACTAATAAGTCAGTCAAGTTGCATACTACCATGTTAGCATCAGATATAGGTTGAAAATAGAATAAACTCATAGCATATTTTAATAATTCATAGTTCATTAACATGCAACAAAAATCAGGAAGTAAAATGCCTCCTGCTCTATCGCACCTGCTTGTCCAACTCACACCATCATCAAAATCATTTTGCACACCAGCAATCATGCAGTAACTCATCAGAAGGTTGCTGAAAAGTTATTACACATCCATCAATGCTTTTGGTCCCTCTGCTATTGAGGACTGAATCTTCCAGGCCTTCCAAAACACCCTCAGTAGTAGAAAAGTCAATGCTTCCCAACCTTTTCAAGCCCCAAGGCACAATTCCATTTTCAGATATTCTGTGTGGCTCACCAAGCAGTCTGGACACAAAAGACTCGAGGCCAAAGGAGAAGCTAGAAAGCACTCTAAGGAGGCGGTGGCAGGGAAGGGCAGAGAAGGTGCTGCATAAAGCAGGACCTGGCTATTCAGACCTACATGCTGCTTGTTGATTTCACAATCTGGGGCTTATGCTGTATCTAGGAAGGAAAGAGGCAGGTGCGACTACACATTTAAAGTGCCGAGTCAATGTGCCCTCTCAAACTGCCCATACTTGGGTTCCGCTTTCGAGCCTTTTAATTTTAATGGGAGTGTGTGCCTAGCTGCACATTGAAAAAGTGTCTGTAAAATCCTCTTATTGAATTAAAATCAAATATATTCTTTTGTCTGGATTATTTCCTCAATAGAGTGCTCTCTTATCAAGGTTTAGATTAGGATGCAATCTTGTTCTGGATAGGAACTGTGTTAAAACGCAGATCATCCCTGGAGATTCATAAACTCATTTACTGTCTATTTCCCCCCCCCCCTCCCCTCCCCTCCCCTCAACTCACTAAGTTCAGTCTCAGTTGTGACAGTCTTCGACTTGGGGGTCCATCACAGGGGCTCCTTCTGACCCCTGAGATCATGAGCCATGTGATCTGCTCACTAGGTGTCGCCATTGTGCAATGGAGGAACACATCCCCTCAAAGGCTATAAACACTGCTTCTGCAGTACTGTATCCCCAGAAGATGCAGGGAATGAAGACCTGACTTGGGGAAACAAGTCCAAATTCTTCCAAGTCACCGTGCTAGCCCACTTGCATTATTTACTTCCTATGAAGTAACTGCACCTACAGAAACATCTAAATACATATGTCAAAGCTGAAAAAATAAAAACACAAAAGGTATTTGATACTTACATTTACACACAGTAGAAGAATTGCTGGACAGACAGTGGGTACAGGGTAGAATGTCGGCTTGATGTCAGCCATAAGGGTCTGAGTAGGTAAGAGGGGTGCATCAAGGGGATGGTCATCTTCCACACTCTGTGAAATCTCCAAGGAATTCTGAAAGAGAGGGAGAAACCAGAATACCTCCCAGATCAAAATCATTAACCAGAGTGTCATCTGAATCTGCAGCATTTCTAATACAATGCCTTCCTACTGTCTAATGCAGGGGTATCCAGCATGAGCCCGTGGGGCTGAGCTTAGGATGCAGACACAAGATTTTTAGCAAAACAAAATGGTTTACTTAATTAGCTAACACACATTACTTTGAAACATTACAGAGCTATTTGGAGGATATAAAATAGCAGTTTTAGAAGAGAAGAGATTTACACATTTTGATTAATATACCCTCCTCTTATAACAGGCTAAAATATTAAAATGACCCACATTGCACATGGATTTCTGATCATGTGGCCCACTGTTGAAAAAAAAAAACTTTGACTACTCCAGTCTAAGATCTACGCCTGAAAGCATTCTGCAGTTTTCTATTCCCATGCCGTTAAACCAAGGTGGTACATACCACAAAGTTTGAAGCCCTAAATCTGCAAAGTTTGAAAATTCAAATTTATTATCCTCAGACAGGGACTGAACACTGCAGCAAGAGCAGCAGCCTACTGACACTGGTCACCAATTATGCACCAGTGCTCCAGAAAGCCTCAGACTGGAGCTGCAGCACCGCAGTAATATTGAGAAACGAAAAGGAAAAATACAGAAACGGCCAAGTTGCAGGTCAGGCTACCTGGAGGATCCATGACCAGCAATGAAGGGACAAAAGAAGATCCTGAGAGGAAGAAGAATTAGAACAAGGACAAACAAGTGGCGAATTCACAAATACAGTGTTACTCTAGAAACCCTTTGTCGATCAAGAACGGACACATGAATGGTTAAGGAGAGGTGAACTGAAACCGAAGGATGAGAGTAGGATAGTTGCAGCCCAAGACAGCAGCTTATGGACAAGGTGGCTTACAGTGAGCACTGAAAAAACTGGCAAAAGACAAAATATGTTGATTCTGTGGGAAAGAGCAGGAAACAGCGACTCGCCTCATAGCCGGCTGTGAAGATCTGATTGCAGGAAATTTCTAAACAGAAAGGAACACCTTATCCGTTGGAAACTCTAAACACTAACACATCACTGTGGCTGAAAAGCACTGGGATCATGACCCTAAAAGAATTACAGAGAATGAAGAGGTTATGATCATCTAGGATACTCCCATTCAGACCGATAAACAGGATGCGAGGAAGCTGGATATAGTGGTAAAGTAGAAGACCATCAGAACAGCATTGATTATGTGTCAGTTCCAAGCAACTATTCTGTTTAGCTTTGAGAGGGAGAAAATATTCGAGTACCAAATGCAGTCGGAGACCAAGAAAATGTGGCAGAAAGATACAGAGTTATTTTCCATTGTGTTGGGTGCCACAGACCTAATTGAGGAATTTCGAAGCACACATTGATAAACTACTCATACACATTAATATCTTACGAACTCCAGAGGGAGGCTCTCTTTGGCACGATGCAAGTACCATGCCGAGTATTAGCAGTAAATTTGAGAGACTGAGATCATACGCCACATACCCTGGCTTAAAAGTGAGGTTCATGACTGTCATGATATGCGCAAAACTCACCCATTTGGAGAAACTGCCCTGGAAAAAGAGCTACAAATGAGAGCCACTCAACTGCCAGCATGGTTGAGATAAAGCAAGTTACCTCATCAAAAGCCAGCATGAAAAATGCTCACATTCATTTTGGAAATGGCCTCACTTTTTCCAGTCAACCAGTACACTTTGTCAGCTCACTATCCAATGGTCAGAGTAACACCTCTACACCTCTCCCCCCCCCTCCCCCCCCCCCCCCCAAATTCAGAACCTGTAGCAAGCATGTTAAATTTGGGAAGAGAAAAAAATGTAAAATGAATACAGAAATAACGACACTGCATGCTGAGGTTCTACTGCAGATTTTTCTTGTGTGAAAAGCTAATTAATATCGGTGACCAAATAAAAAGCTTGTGTGTACTGTAGAGTCTATGATGACTTCTGGCAACATAGCCCCTGGGTTTTCTTGGCAAGGTGTGACCGGACGTAAACTGTCATGTCTTTCTTCCCTGCAGTGAGTCTACAGCACCTGGTATTCCAAGGTGGTCATCCATTCATCTACTAGACAATCCCAACCCTGCTTAGTTTCTGAGATCAGCAGAGATTAGGCTTATTAAGGACAGTGAAGCTATAGCAAATCTTGCCTAAAGATGACAGAGAGAATGGGTTGGAACCTAACACTGTAGAAATCTTCATCAATCAAATCCTTCCAACCTAAACTAGTACTTACTACGTCTGAAAACCCATCTTATTCTCAACCTCCCCAATTTGCCACATGCTAGTTTACACACCTTGTATATAGACTGTATAAAGAGCCAGAATGTTTATGGCTATATAACTACTTTACTGCATGCCCGCTATGTAAATTTGTACTCTACTTCATGTTTAATTTAAATGTTGTTTTAAATGTAAACCGCTTTGATCTTTGTAAAGGCGGTATTAAAAAAAAAAACAAAAAACCCCCACTTTTGAATAAATAAATAAAAATAAATTTTCTGGCTTTGCCACTATCAGAAAATAAGGTCATTAAATGAGATGTATCAAAGGAATTAAAAACAGATAAAAAGATCCAGATTTTGAATTGGAACCTCTACCACATTCCGAGCATCCCCCACTTAAAGTCCCCTAATAAGTCTCTCTTCCCTTCTCATAAGATGAGAGCTGTGTAGAGTTCTGAGCACAGCCAGAGACTGTGTGTACCAGTTAAGATAATCTGCAAATCAGTCCAACAAAAGGTCCACTGGAGATGCAAAACTCTGTAGACACTGGTAAGACAATAGTGACAACTAGCTGTACTCCTACTATTGATAGACCTGGTAAAACAAATCCTTTCCAACTCTCTCAGTGTAACAGAAGAGCAAGCACCAGCAACAGGTAGTTACTCACCTGTAGTAGTTGTTCTCCATGGACAGCAGGAATAAGTCCTCACATATGGGTGACATCCCCAATGGCGCCCCATGCAGGAACACTCTCTAGCTTCTATTGGAAGCTTTTGAGAGCCTCACTGCACCTGCATGCCTCCTTCTTGCCTGCTGCCATGGCACCTTCTTGATTCAGTCTGATAATACAGCTGCAGCCAAAGAACTCCGGGAGGTAGGAGGACTTCTCCATGGACAGCAGGAATAACACCTGCTACAGGTGGATAACTATCTTTTCTCCATGGACAAGCAGAAATGAGTCCTTACATATGGGACTCCCAAGCTACAGGCTACCGAAAACAGAGGAGGCTACTGAGAAGCCCAATAGAGGCAGAACTCAACTGCGGCATGGCAACAGACCTTAATGATCAAGAGAGCAACTATGTACAACAGCAGCAATTCGCTCTTCCCTATTTTTCGTAGCCTAAACTAGTACTTACTACTTATTACAACAGAATAGAATGGGCCTAGGGAGGATGGAATTACATTCTAATCCCCAGACACCAGAGTACAGATTGGCCAAAGTTGCTGTCGCATCGGGAATCTACATCTAGGCAGCAATGAGACATGAATGCGTGGACTGAAGACCACGTTGCAGTCTTGAAGATCTCTTCCATGGAGACCAAGCTTAAGATGGCCACCAACGCAGCCATAGCTCTAACAATGTGAGCTGTGACAGGACCATCAAGGCTCACGCTTGCCTGGTCATAACTGAAAGAGATGCAGTCTGCCAGCCAAATTGAAAGACAGCGTTTGGAAACAGCAGCCCCTAGCTTATTAGGGTCAAAAGAAACAAAATGTCGGAGGGACTTTCTATGGGATTTTATCCGCTCCAAGTAGAAGGTTAAGGCTCGCTTGCAGTCCAACATGTGCAATGCAGTTTCCCCTTTGTCTACATGAGATCTCAGGAAAAAAATGCTGGAACAATTGACTAGTTAAGGTGGAAATCTGACACCACTTCTGGCAGGAATTTAGGATGAGCACGAAGGACCACTCTTATGGTGGAATTTGGTATAAGGTGGATGAACCACGAGGGCCTGAAGCTCACTCACTCTGCATGCTGACGTGACCGCCACCAGAAACAATACCTTCCAGGTCAAGAAATTCAGAGGACAGGAGTTGAGCAGCTCAAAGACAGCTTTCATGAGTTGCGCAAGAACCACATTAAGGTCCCAAGATATTGCAGGAGGCTTGTAGGGAGGCTTCAAGAGAAGCAAGCCCCAAATAAAGCAAACAACTAAGAGCTGTACTGAGATGGACTTTCCTTTCACACCTTGATGGTAAGCTCCAATCGTATCGAGGCGGATGCGGACAGAGATGGACTTAAGTCCAGATTCAGAGAAGATATTCAAGCAATTTTTGTATGGAACAGATGAAAGGATGTAAGGCCTGGCCCTCACAACAGACAGCAAACTTCTTCTATTTGCAAGAGTAAGACTCGCTCGTAGAAGTCCTCCTGGAGGTCAAAAGGACTTCAATTACACCATCCGGCAGGTTGAACCGAGGCAACACTCTCTCAACATCCATGCCGTGAAGGTCAAGGAACAGATGTTGGGGTGCAACATCATCCTACCCTCCTGTGTTATGAGATCAGGCGTATGACAGAGTCAAAGTAGCTCTAGACTGGAGAGCTGCAGCAGGAGGTGAAACTAAGGCTGTCTGGGCCAGAAGGGAGCGATAAGAATTATCATGCCACCATCCATTTTGATCTTCAAGAAAGGTCTTTGCAAGGAGAGGTATTGAGGGATAAGCATATCGAAGACCCTCCTGCAAATGCAGGAGGAAAGCAGACACCAATCTACTGTGTGATCTTTACTCTGGAGCAGAACTGATCCACCTGGGCATTCTGTGGGGTGGCAAAGAGATCTATCAAGGAGGTGCCCCACTCTCGAAAGATGCAAGTCGCAACTTCCTTGTCCAATGTCAATTCGTGTGGCTGGAGGACTCAACTCAGTCTGTCTGCCAGAGTGTTTTACTCACCTGGCAGATACATGGCTCTCAAGTTCATCCCATGTGCGATGGCAAATTTCCAACACCTGACTACTTCCCAACACAGGAAGTACAAACTAGTTCCTCCCTGCTTGTTGACGTAGAACATGGCAACCTGATTGTCGGTCTGAATCAGAACAATTTGGATGGCCTAGTCTATCTCGGAAAGCTCATAGAGTGTTCACCACTGCCCTTCATTCCAAGAAATTGATTCAATGGAGACTCTTGGATGGACTAATTGCTCTGGGTGTGCAACCCCTCAAGATGAGCTCCCCACCCCAGCTTGAATGCGTCTGTCGTCAGAACCTTTTGAGGTGGAACAATTTGGAAAGGAAGGCCTTTGAGCAAATTGTGGTGGACTGAATAAGAGGGCAGCGATACACAGATCTGAGTAGACCATGGCCTGGGTCCACTGAGTCTCAGAGTTCGCTTCATTTAGAGGCATGCCAAGGGTGTAACATGGACTGTGGTGGCCATATAGCCCAGCACAGTCAACATCCTAGGAACTGTTGCCTGCTGACGCAATTGAGTTTCCCGCAAAAGTGCAGTCAACCTGAAGTGAGTCGTGTGGTAGGAAGGCTCTCACTTTAGATATTTCTAGTAGGGCTCCAATGAATTCCAATTGTTGGGTGAGTTGAAGGTGGGACTTTGGGCAATTTACAATGAATCCTAGCAGTTCCATCACTCAAATGGTCAATCTTGTTAATTCTTGGACTCCTTCTGGAGTGGTACCCTTGATCAGCCAATTGTCTAGGAAGGGAAAGACAACACTCCCAGCGTCCACAGGTACACTACAGGATAGGCCAAAAAGCAACACTCAGTACTGGAAGTGGTTCCCCCCCCCCCTCCCCAGATGAATCAGATACCTCCTGTGAGTAGGATGTATCTATGTGGGTATACACATCCTTTAAATCCAGGGAGCATAGCTTATCTCCTTTTTGACTGTAAGGAAGCAGGGGTGCCTAGAGAAATCATTCTGAACTTTTCTCTTACCAGGTAGGTGTTCAGATCTCTTAGGTCTAGGATGGGACAGTATCCCTTCATTTTCTTGGAGGATCAGGAAATAACTGGAATAAACCCCCCAACTTCTTTGCTCTGGTGGCACAAGCTCAATCACTAAATCTAACAAGAGGGTGGTGATTTCTCTATGAAGCAAATCCTGATGCAGAGGGTCAAGATGATGCACCCTTGGGGGGGGGGGGGGAATTTGGTAGAAGTTCCAATAAATGAAGTTTAACTGCTTTTGATGATCTGTAAAACCCAGAATCTGAAGTTATGAGGGGCCACATTTATGCAAAAAGAAAGTGAGCCTTCCCCTGACAGGAGGGTTTCCTACTGCATTTAATTGGTAGACTGGCTATGCTCTGATGTAACCAGTCAAAACCCCGTGCCAGAATTTGGCAGAGGAGCTGGCTGGACCTTTTGAGGCTTCTCACGTTGTTTTTGGCAAGGTGCCTGCTTGGGTGGGAGGTCTAGGGCTTAGGAAAGTACTGACACCTACAAGGATAATAGATCTTTCTGGCTCTTACCTTGGTACCGTCTACAATAGGAGGTGTACTCAGACATGTGCCTGGAGAGTCTGGTAAGAGTAACATGCTGCTTCTCAGTATAGTCAGCCTTCTTTTTGACTTGCCAAAGAGATTCTCTATACAGCATGGGACGTCAGCCAGCTTGTTATGCACTGACTGTTCAAGTTCTGACAACTGGAGCCAAGCAAGTCTCCAGGTGCCAGTACCTATGGAAGCATTCCTGGATGCCATCTTGAAGATGTCATGGGTCACTCGGATCATGAACTTCGAGAAGTCCTTGCCACTAGGGAATGATAGTGACCCAATTTTTCTGGAGGAAGGAACAGGGCCAGATCAGCCAAGTCGCACATAATGTTCTTCAAGAACAACCCATGCTGAGCTGGTAAGAGGCCACGTGGGCTACAAGCATGGAACTCTGGAAACACCATCTCCCTAAAGAGTCCAATGTCTGAGTCTCCCTTCCTGGAGGACACCAAAGAATGAATCATGATACTCTTGATTCCCTTTAAGGCAGATATGACCACCAAGGAATGGTGAGGAAACTGAGCCTTCTTGAACATGGGGGCCTTTTGAACTCTATACATGGAGTCAAGCCTTCTACTAACTGGAGGTACAGTGAGGGAGTTCTCCCACATTCACATCTGTACGCTATGCAGTATGTGGTGCATGGGCACTGACTGCCTCCTTAGGAGCCAAGGAGCACTGCAAGATCTCCAGCTCTTCTGCCCTGGGCTCATCCTTGGTCTCCAGAGGATGGCCTTGGCCATGCCCCTCACAAATGTTTGGAAGGTCATATCCTCAGAAGGGGACTTATATCACTCATGAGGTACAGAAGGGTCCAAGGGAAGCTCCGGGGACCTGTCCTCCAACAGGTTCTCAGATTCCACATCGGTGACCCAGTCTTCTGAGTCAGACTCTGAGAGGAAGACTAAGTACTTCCGAGTCTCTGCCTGGATCTCTCTCCTGCCCCGGGGGGATTGGGAGCTCCTTCAGGAGCAATGATGCACCAATGTCTATCTAGACTTCAAGGGTGCAACGGACCCTGACGTGTTAGAGAGGGATATCGGCCAGGCAGACACCAGTGCCGGGACCCTTCGATAGCCCCATGTCTATGCCTGTCCCACAGGATGTCAATGCCTCTCCCGCAGGATCGGCTGTACGGTGGCGGATGTTGATGCAGCTGACGTTGAGGTCCCAACATGCTGCACCGCTAACAGTGCTGTGATGTGATCCTCAAGCAGTTGCAGAAGGCGCTTCTCCATGACTGCTGATTCCAAAGATTGCAGGGCCCAAGCAACTTCTTGGGCCCAGTATCTGTACAGGGTTAACGACAGCTGGGTCTCAGCTGTCGGTGCCCCTCATATGTCCTGGAGGATGAACTCCCCTCCAGTTAGGGAATCTTCAAGGGGCGCGCTCATCTGGACCCTCATCGCTCTCAATGCCATGCCTCTATGGGCTCTGACGCTGATGCACCATCTTCACTTGGTACGATCATCCCTCAATGTCAAAGATGATTAGCCTGAATCTTTCCACATCTTCTGGTGGAGATCGATCAATGGTTGATGTTCCAGGGCACTACAGGTGCTCAGCTCCAATTAAGCTCAAGAGCTCCTCGATGTTGATGCACTGCCAGCATTCAATGCCACAAAGACTGGTGCCGTCAAAGCCAAAGGCAATGGCTCTGACCTCTGAACACCAAAAATTGTTTTGTGCTGCTTCTCCGGGCCTTTGAGTCCTTGTTTTGTCATCCGCAATACAAAATTACAAGAAGAGGACAGATGATGGAGACCCAGGCACTGAAGGCATTAGTTATGCATGTCCATGGTAGATATGGTCCTAGCACACTGGCAACACTTCTTGAACCAGCTGGCAGGTTTCTGAGACATGTCATTTGGGAAAATAGCCACGGCAAAGTCAAAGGGCTCAATTTTGGAGCATGGCCTGACCAGGATACTGGCACCAGAAGCAGAGGAGCCATGGCAAGAATTAAAAAAACAGCGATTGAGGGAGAGGAAACCAAAAGGGAAAAGAGAAACCGCTAACAGAAGACAAATAGAGAAAAAACAGAAGCACAAAAAAAAACTATAGGTGAGAAAGAGGATGACTGAAATGTGTCTGTGGGGATCTGCAAAAAAAAAAAAAAAAGAAAACCGCAATCAAGATGGCCCCATGGCAGCATGTGGAAAGAAGGTAGGCAGGTGTGGTGGAGCCGCCCAAAAGCTTCCAATAGAAGCTGTGGAGCGTCCCCGTGCAGGGCTCCTTCAGGGACATCACCCATATGCCCTCTTGTCCACAGAGAATTTAGTCTTACAGCTACAAACAAACATTTGGTTACCTAAGGTCAAGGATTAGTTTTAAAATCCGAAAACCACTTGTCTCATTAGCAACATCTGCATTTACATCTATACTCATTTACACAGAATTCTCCAACAAAAGTTTTTCCTGCACAACTGTGCATCTCAATGGCTCCAACAGTTAGCCACCCATGCTACAAAATTGTTACAAAAAACAGTTTACACCATTTCCATATTGAGCTAACAGACATGAGCTTTATAATGTAAAGATCCAACAAATGAAGAAAGCAGCTAAATCACCTACTCTGGAACTTTCCATTAGAGCCAATTACAAAAAAAATTGTAGATTTTTATGGTTAAACTACACTAGTTGCTGGTCCATACCTTCTCACCCGTCCTATGCTACTTTCCTGCACACTGCAGGCCATGCATGCACTTCTAAAGCACAAGTATGGATGGGGAGAAACACTAAAATGTGCTCCTTTTATAGTGAAATAAAAATCAAGAGTCATTAACAATGGAGCCAAGAAACATGCTTCAAAATAAATAGGAGACCACCATGACCTGTACTCCAAGGTGCTCACAGAATCCAGTTTTATGACCCAAAGGAATGATGTTATTTAAGAGGATGGCTTGATACCAACTGCCAATCAAAATACCCCAAATACTGCAGCCATTTTTTTGTGTGTTAAAGCTCAATTAAAGCTCAAAGCCACAAACTACAAAATCCAAATGACAACTTTCAAACTTATTAGGGAAAATGCCCCATCCTATCTCACATCACTCCTCACCAAACCAGAAGACTCTAGACTCAGAAGAGATTGCACACAGAATAAACTAGCAGTCCCATCCGACTTCCAAAAATCCAATCGAGCTACGAACAGAGCATTCGCACAATTTGCACCCATACTATGGAACAAATTGTCTACTGAACTAAGAGCAATAAAAGACCTTTCCATATTCCATAAAGAAATAAAAACTCATCTTTTCAAACTGCATTTTTGGAAACTCGTCTGAGCCCATCAACAATGATCCTACCTTATAAAACATACCCAAAATGCACAGAACACAACCACCATCACCACACACTGCAAACATACACTAACTATATTAGTTCACCTAATTTACACAGAACTCAATCACAACCACAAACCTACTCCATCGGTACTTAGCTCACTACTGTAATTTAAGCCCAGACCCAAGTCATGGCTCATTGTATATAGTTTACAATAGGACTGCTAACCCAGTCCCAAGTTCATTGTTCAGAATTCAATGTACATAGTTATAGAAATATTACATGTAACCACTTATTATTCTTGCTCAATGTAAACCGCATTTGATCACTGGAAAAAGCAGTATATAAATGCAAGTAAATAAAATAAAGATGTACTATTCTTCAACAATTATTTAGCTCTAGGTTCCGACCTACAGGACATAAAGCTATTGCTACTAGCTATGGAAGCAAAAACACGAAATAAAGACTTTTTCAAGTACATTCGTAGCAAAAGGCCTGTGAGAGAGTCAATTGGACCGTTAGATGATAGAGGGGTAAAAGGGGCAGTAAGAGGAGACAAGGCTATAGCGGAGAGACTGAATGAATTCTTTGCTTCGGTCTTTACTGAGGAAGATGTAGGGATGTTACCCAAGACTGAAGTGGTATTTAAAGGTGATACTGCAGAGGAATTGAGAGAAATATCACTACACCGGGAAGATGTATTACAACTATTTGATAAACTGAATAGTAGAAAATCACCTGGACCGGATGGCATAGATCCAAGAGTGTTGAAAGAACTGAAATATGAGATTGCAGACCTGCTATTGGTAATCTGTGAATTTTCATTAAAATCATCTCTAATACCTGAAGATTGGAGGGTCGCCAATGTAACGCCGATTTTTAAAAAGGGTTCCAGGGGTGACCTGGGAAATTACAGACCGGTGAGCCTGACGTCAGTACCGGGGAAAATGGTAGAAACCATCATAAAGAACAAAATTACAGAGCATGTAGATAGTCATGGCCTAATGGGAGGCAGCCAACATGGCTTTAGACAAGGAAGATCTTGTCTTACTAAACTGATGTTTTTTTGAAGGTGTGAATAAACAGGTAGACAAAGGTGAGTCAGTTGATATAATGTATCTGGACTTTCAGAAAGCCTTTGACAAGGTCCCTCATCAGAGACTTTTGGCAAAACTAAAAAGCCATGGGATAGGAGGCAGTGTACTATTGTGGATCGGGAACTGGTTAAAAGATAGAAAGCAGAGGGTAGGGCTAAATGGACAATATTCCCAATGGAAAAAGGTGAATAGTGGAGTACCCCAGGGATCTGTACTGGGTCCGCTACTTTTTGACATATTCATAAATGACCTAGAAAAGGGAATAACTAGTGAGTTTATCAAATTTGCAGACGATACAAAACTGTTTAAAGTTGTTAAAACCCAAGAGGACTGTGGAAAGCCCCAGGAGGATCTGGATAAATTGGAAGACTGGGCATCCAAATGGCAGATGAAATTTAATGTGGACAAGTGCAAAGTTATGCACCTAGGAAAGAACAACCCACACTATCGTTACACGATGCAAGGTTCCACATTGTGAACCACCACCCAGGAAAAAGATTTAGGCGTCATCGTGGATAACAGGTTAAAACCCTCCACCCAGTGTGCAGCGGCGGCCAAGAAAGCAAATAGAATGCTAGGTATCATAAGGAAAAGAATGGAGAACAAAACAAAGGATATTATAATGCCTCTGTATCGTTCCATGGTACGACCGCACCTTGAATATTGTGTGCAATTCTGGTCACCGTATCTTAAAAAGGATATAGCGTTATTAGAAAAAGTACAGAGAAGAGCCACCAAAATGGTAAAGGGGATGGAAGGCTACTCCTTTGAAGAGAGGCTACAAAGTTTAGGGCTCTTCATCCTGGAAAAGAGACTTCTGAGGGGAGATATGATAGAGGTCTATAAATTAATGAATGGAGTGGAACGGGTAAACGTAGATCGATTGTTTACGCCATCAGAATATAGAAAGACTAGGGGACATGTAATGAAGCTACAGGGTAAACTATTTAAGACAAATAAGAGAAAATATTTTTTCACTCAACGTGTAATCAAACTCTGGAATTTGTTACCGGAGGATGTAGTAAGAGCTGTTAGTGTAGCTGGGTTTAGAAAAGGTTTGGACAAGTTCCTGGAGGAAAGGTCCATAAACCATTATTAAAAAGGCACCCAGGATAATCAATGCTTGACCCAGTACAAGCATTGTGGAACCTGTGTCTTTTGGGGATAGTGCTGGGTACGTATGACCTAGATTGTCCACTGTTGGAAACAGGATACTGGGCTTGATGGACCTCGGTCTGACCCAGTATGGCATATCTTATGTTTTTAAGCTATACATCATGATATAAAAAAGGAAAAATCAAAGGATTTTTCAATCTGTTCCAACACTTGTAAAAAAAAGTACATTAAATTAAAAGGGGGTGACAGGGAGAACCCTTATGACTCCCTCATAACAGGCAGACATGAGAGAGACATGGAGACAAAATGTACATATCTGATCATTTTCTTTGCTTGAATCCTGCTAGATCAGTCCAGACATGTGGGTTATGCTTCCCAGAAAGCAGGTAGAGGCAGAGCAGAATAACCTTCAGCAATGTCATCACTTTGTATATCTTCTGGTGCAACACTGAAGATAGTATGATGCTTCCTAAGCAGTAAGCAAGGCTGAAAAACAAACATACTATAAACTTTATTATGGTTTGTAGTATGTTTTTCAGTCTTGCTTACTGCTTGGGAAGCATCATACACAGAACCATCACAGCTTGGAAGAAACAAGAATATATTTGGCTCCTACCCAACAGGAATTTGCATCATGTTCTGAAGCTGATCATGCAAACAAGCAGAAGCAGAGCTCCCAAACCTGTAGGGAAGAAAAAAAAAAGTCTTCCAGGGCCACTTCTAGACTGGCCTAGCAGGATTCAAGAGAAAAAATGAATTTGGATATGTAAAATTTCTCCTTCCGTATCATCCTGCTAGACCAGTCCAGATGAATGGAATCTGAGCGCACACAACCTCACTGAATGTAACCAAACCAAACTATGTACAACTAATTGTCAGAAGTTCAAAGCCTGAAAGGCTAACTGCAGAGATAACAGGACACAAGGGGCAGGCCCTGCACTGGTCTAGCAGGATTCCAGGAAAGGACATTATCTGTTAAGTAAATGTCACCTTCCAGCTCATTCTGCTAGAGTAGTCCAGACAAGTAGGAAGTACCAAAGCTACTACTCCACTGGGTAGGAAGATATAGCTGCCTTCAAAATCTCTTCACCGAAGGCTGCATTTGCCCTACTGGACATCCAAGCAGTAGTGCTTGACAAAGGTCAAGGGAGATGACCAAGTTGCCACCCTGCAAATGTTAATAGGGGCTACTGAACTATGCTCTGCCCGGGAAGAGGCTTGAGCCCAAAAAGGTTGCACCTGCAATCCCTACAAGACAGAACAAATCTGCAAAATATCAGACGAGGACAGCTCTTTTATCTAACAGGCCAAGGTAGCCTTAGAAGCAGCTTCACCCTTATGCAGACTTACAAGAAAAAGCACATTCTATCCAACTTTCAAAAAGAATTAGTGACCTTCAGGTACCTGAGAAGTACCTTGTGAAGGTCAAGTAAAATGAAATTAGTTCTTACCTGCTAATTATCTTTCCTTGAGCATTCTCCGGGCCAGTCCAGGGAAGGTTAGGTTGTCAATCCCCCTCAGCAGCTGAGGACATAAAGACATCAAGTTTTCTTGCTCGATGAAGCCACTCCCCCTGAAGCCAACTGCCAGTCTTCTTTTGACAAAGCAACTAACTATTATAGAATTTAAAACAAAAAGCTTACTCATAATAAAACTGATTATATTTTATAGTCCTTCAGGAAAACATAAGCAAATAATTTGTGCTTATTAAAATTTTTTTTTTTTTTCAAACTAAATAAATTCCAACTTAATTTGAGAAAGAAACATTAGCCCCAATAACTAAAGGGTGGGACCCTGGACTGGCCCGGAGAATGCTCAAGGAAAGATAATTAGCAGGTAAGAACTAATTTCATTTTCCTTTTCGCCTCTCCGGGCCAGTCCAGGGAAGGTTAGGGCAATACCAGAGCAGTACCTAAATTCGGGGAGGGACCCGCCAGTCCAGCAATGAGAGCCGACGTTCCCACTTTTGCATCTTCCCTGGCCTGAACATCTAGACGATAATGCTTTGTAAAGGTATGCAACGAAGACCATGTAGCCGCCCTACAGATATCTACTGGAGGAACAAAAGCAAATTCTGCCCAGGATGCCGCTTGTGCTCTAGTAGAATGCGCCCTCAGACCATTAGGAGGAGAGCGTCCTCTGGTCTGATAAGCTGCCACAATAGCAGATCGTAACCATCGAGCAATTGTGGACTTCGAAGCCGGCTTCCCTTTATTAGGTCCAGCATACTGCACAAACAATCTATCTGTTTTACGAAATGGATCTGAAATTTTAAGGTATGTCTTTAAGACACGACCAAGACCCAATTTTCAAAGAGCTCTATCAATAGGAGAATTTGATAAATCCAAAAAAGTTGGCAAAAGTATTGACTGATTAATATGAAAAGCAGATAGCACTTTTGGTAAAAATGAAGGAACTGTACGTAATAAAACTCGTTCAGGGAGAAATTGCAAATAAGGCTCACGGCAAGACAAAGCCTGTAAATCCGAAATTCTTCGCGCTGAACACAAAGCTACCAGAAAAGCTGTCTTCCATGAACACTCCTTAGGAGATCGGGAGGAAATTGATGTTAATGACGAACTCGACAATGCCTCCAAAACAATATTCTTCATGAACACTCCTTTGGAGATCGGGAGGAAATCGACGCTAATGACGAACTCGACAACGCCTCCAAAACAATATTCAAATCCCACGGAGGCACAATGTGCCGCAGCGGAGGACGAATAATCTTAGCCGCTCTGAAAAATCTTTGCACATCCGGATGCAAGGATAGCTTGCAATTTTGGACTAATTCCCTAAAACATGCAAGTGCGGCTACCTGAACCTTAAGGGTATTAATTGCCAACCCTTTATCCAAACCTTCCTGGAGAAATAAAAGCAACTGAGGCAAGGAAGCCGAACGAGGAAGAATATCATGCCGTTCACACCAAGACTCGAAAATCTGCCATATCCGGACATACGCAAGAGATGTCCCAGGTCTTCTAGATTTAAGTAAGGTAGCCACTACAGAATTCGCATAACCTTTGCGAGTCAAGCGAGACCTCTCAAGAGCCAAGCCATAAGCAAGAAGCGATCCACGTGTGGCATGAGCACGGGTCCCTGATTTAACAGATTGACCCGGACTAGAAGACGCCAAGGTGGAGCTATTAGAAGCCGAACTAGATCGGCATACCAAGGACTAGATCGGCATACCAAGGACGCCGAGGCCAATCTGGCGCAATCAGAATCACTGAACCGCAGCGCTTCGTTATGCGTTGAACAAGTCGGCTCACCATTGGCCAAGGTGGGAAAACATACAATAGAATGTTCTCCGGCCAAGGCTGAGCTAGAGCATCGAGCCCTTCTGACATGCATTCCCTGTGTCTACTGAAAAAACGGTTCGACTTTGCATTGTTGAACGTCGCCATTAAATCCATAACCGGTTGTCCTCACTTTAAGGTTATTTCGTGAAAAACTGCTACGTTCAACTCCCATTCTCCTGGATCGAGGAGAGACCGACTGGGATAATCGGCCTGAACATTCTCTTTGCCCGCATTGTCGGAGAACAAACGAACTGCCTTCTTTATGAGAAGGTGCTCGAAGTGCTGAAGAGCAAGCCGGGCAGCGCGTAGCTCTAGCATGTTGATCGACCACAATGTTTCCTCTTTTGACCAAAACCCTTGAGTTATTTGCGACTGACAATGCGCTCCCCAGCCTATCAGACTGGCATCTGTGGTGACTAACACCCACGCGGGCTCCTGCAAAGGAATACCCGCCTTGAGATGTACCGGGTCCTACCACCATTCTAGACTTTCCCTTACCGTTTCCGGACAAAACAGGCGCTGCGATAGAGGATGCAGCTGCGGTGACCATCGAAAAGTAAGGCCTGTTGTAAGGGCCGCATGTGAGTCCTGGCCCACAGAACCAGATCCAAGGCAGCCGCCATGGAACCCAAAAACTGTAAGTACTTCCAAGCCGATGGAGCTTGAACTCTTAAAAAAGCTTGCACTTGTTGCAAAATTTTGACTATTCTTTTTTTTTTTTTTTTTTCCGGCAAGAAAAACTGCTTCTCGAGCCGTATCAAAGTAGGCCCCTAGATAAGTCAGTTGTTGAACTGGCTGCAAGTGACTCTTTGCTTCATTTATCACCCAGCCTAGCTGTTCCAAAAGTTGAACAACTCGAGACGTCGCCACTACGGAGGCCAGATGAGAATTGGCTCTAATTAGCCAATCGTCGAGGTATGGATGAACACGGATCCCTTCTTTTCACAGCGCAGCTGCTACCACTACCATGAGCTTTGTGAAGGTTCTTGGAGCCGTGGCCAGACCGAAGGGCCGAAACTGGAAGTGACCCATTGGAAGGGCAAAACGCAAAAATTGCTGATGAGATGGCCTGATGGGAATGTGAAGAGGAATTCCCCCAGCCGTATTGCCCGAATCATTGTACGCAGCGTTTCCATGCGAAAATGAGGTACCCGCAAAGCACGGTTGACCCCTCTGAGATCGAGAATTGGTCGAAAAGAATCCTCCTTTTTGGGAACCATGAAATAAATCGAGTATCGACCGCGACCGTATTGGTCTCGGGGTACAGGGACTATTGCTCAAAGGTGTAATAGACGCAAAACCGTGTCTAACACGGCTTTCTCTTTTAGCCCCTTCGCACAGGGAGAGCGAACGAAGGCGGGTAGCAGATTGTAAGCGAAATCCAGTGCATACCCTTTTTGAATTATTTCTAACACCCACTTGTCTGCAGTAATCTCGGTCCAGGCTGAGAGAAAATCCTGCAGGCGTCCCCCTAGAGGTACTAACGCCTGAACCAAGAGACCTTCATTGTGGTTTCTTAGCTGCGGATTGAGAAGCCGCGAAGTAAGATCTATTGAAACCTCTTTTGAGAGATTGCAAATAGATCATGTGTGCCCTCTTCCATTAACAGCTAGGGAAAATAGATTTTTACTCACTGTTGTTGATTCCTTTTCTCATTGGGTAGAAGCTTTCCATGTCACAGATCCTAGCAGTATTGGAAACACATCACCCAGTTGAAACCATATGGGTAATACATGTTGTATGAGTCTTTGTTTTCAGATACATCTGAAGACAGCACGGACAGCTGCTTTCTGAAGACAGCACGGATAGCTGCTTTCTGAACAAAAGTTGTTTGAGGATGGGAACTATTTACTTCTGCTGTATAGTTGATGTGTCCTAGATACTGGACATGTATCTAATAGTTATGTAAATAAGTAGTAAAAATTATTTTTGTTGTTGCATAGTATAAGTGAGGAGCACTAGTTTACTCCGTAGTAGAGTAAAACAAGTTAGCTTTTATTATGTCTCGGTTTCCTGTTGTTCTTGTATCTGCTCTCCTCTACCCAAGTCTCATTACAGGAACTATCATCCGAATATGCACGATTGGCTAAATCCACAGATGGGGTATATCGCTATCAAGAAATACCCCCACCTTTCCCCGAAGGAAAGTATCTGGTCATCCTGAGTTTCTGTTCCATACAGGACCAGCCAGTGTTCTACTCATTAAACATCACTCAAATACTGTGGGCGCCACCAGTTTCCACTTCTCTAGAAAGGACAGAAGAAGTGAGGGCACCTCCAGAACATTACTTTTTAGGTCCTCCTGCCTAGATTTTGTACAATATTTCTTGCCAGGATAAAGAATGTTTCTTTTTCAGTTGCTCCCAGAATGCATGACACCCGCCTTCCTAAGAACACTCTGTTGTACAGTTTAAACAATACCTGGTGCAGTCATACACCACTGGTCTCCATCACCATTGACGGGACAACTTATTCCACACCGCTGGTTACCAATGACTCTATGGACATTCCAGACTTTATCTCATATGCTGTGCATCCATTACCACTTGGCATGGGAGAAAAGACACTACATAAACTGCTCAACTTTACAGAACTCCATGCCTATATTGATCACCTTTAAACAACTGTAACCGTTGTGGTTTTATTTAGAGTGTGTGCCACTTATTTTGATGAAGTATGCAGTTGAGGAATAAAACTGATTTTCTCCTGTGGAATTTGGATGGAGTTCTACTGCTTCATCTGCATATCTCATAAAGAGGTCTCTGATTGGCTAAAGGACCTAGGGAGCAGATGGATGATGTCAGCAGAGTCCTTGTTTCCTAGACAACAGGAAGAAAGTTGGATTTGAGTTTTTGACCTTGAACAGAAAACAGAAATGTTTGAGTTGTGTTTTGATTTTGAATAGAGAGAGATGTAAGTTGAACGGTGAAAAACCGCTGGCTCAAATCAGCAGGAAACAATGCCTCTCGCTGAAATCACGCCGCTGTGGAAAACAAACACTGCACCGGTAGTCACACAGGTGGTTTGTTAAAGTTTTATTCCGCTGCTAGCGGAAGCAGGAAACAGCTGACTCAATAAAGTTTTGTTCCGCTGCTAGCGGAAACAGGAAAAGCATAGCATCACCAAGCATAGCATCACCAACGCAGAGGAGGTACTGGGGCTCCCAGTCTCAATCTGCCACAGTTTTGTTCCGCTGCTAGCGGAAGCAGGAAACAGCTGACTCAATAAAGTTTTGTTCCGCTGCTAGCGGAAACAGGAAGAGCATAGCATCACCAACGCAGAGGAGGTACTGGGGCTCCCAGTCTCAATCTGCCACAGGAGTCAGAGACGGAATAAAAAGACAGGCAGGCTCTACCTGAAACCGTCGCGCTCCAATTCTCTCTGCTGGCAAAGCAGGTAAATTAAATTAAAATGCTCTGTTAGGACTATAACTAAATCAGCTCTGCTAGAGCCAACTTAAAGAATTACAAATAAATTAATAAATAACAAAAACTTAAGGGAGAGATTTAAATCGATCCTCTTCAGCTGCTGAGGACAAACAGACTGGCAGTTGGCTTCAGGGGGAGTGGCTTCATCGAGCAAGAAAACTTGATGTCTTTATGTCCTCAGCTGCTGAGGGGGATTGACAACCTAACCTTCCCTGGACTGGCCCGGAGAGGCGAAAAGGAAATGAAGATCCTTGTCCTTTCGCTTACACTGTCACACTGAAAAAGACGGAAGCAGATTACTTGATTGACATGAAAGGCTGAAACTGGGACTGGCAGGTCAGATATGGCCTCTAAGAAGGAGAGGTAAGGATCTCCATTATTACTACTGATAATTTGAAAAACGTTACAAGGCATAGGCAGTGCTGTAAAGACACATGTAAGAGACTGTCCCTGTTCAGAGCTTACAAACTAGTCAAGACAGACAACACAATAGCTGAGGACAAGGATACATCTAGGGCAGGGGTGGGCAATTCTGGTCCTGGAGGGCCGCAGACCAGTCAGGTTTTCATGATGTCCCTAATGAATATTTATGAGATCTATTTGCATCCACTGCCTTCCAGTGTATGGAAATAGGTTCATGAATATTCATTAGGGACATCATGAAAACCTGACTGGTCTGCGGCCCTCCAGGACCGGAACTGCCCACCCCTGATCTAGGGGAATGGTAAGGAAATACAGACGACTAAGCGGATCAGGATCCAAAAGTGGCCACGAAGAGGTGAGTTTTCAGCCTGGATTTAAAAAGGGGCAGAGATGAAGCCTAACAGACTCGGGTAGTTTGTTCCAGGCATAAGGAGCAGTAAGGCGAAAGGATCGAAGTCTGAAGTTGGCAGTAGAAGAGAAAGGCACAGATAGAAGTGATCTGCCAGAAGAGCAGAGTTCCTAAGGAGGGGTGTAGGAGAGATAAGAGAGGAAAAGTAGTGAGGAGTAGCAGAACAAGTGCACTTATAGGTCAGTAGGAGAAGTTTGAACTGGATACGGAAGCGGATAGGGAGACAATGAAGCAACTTGAGAAGAGGAGTGATAAGAGTATATCAAGGCTGGCAAAAGATTAACTACGCAGCTGAGTTTTGAACAGATTGAAGGGGAGAGAGATGATTCAGAGGGAGACCAGCAAGGAGGAGGTTGCAATAGTCTAGATGGGAGGCAGGGTTGGCCCAAGGGTTTCTGCTGCTCTAGGCAAAAGCCTTGGCATGCCACCTATCCCCCTTCCCTCTGTGAGCCAAGCCACACTGCCCTCCCTGTGGCAAGTTGTGCTGCTGCTGATTCTGGCGATGGGAACAAGGGGGGGGGGGGCAGCTCAGCATATGGCCTGCTGCTGCTGATGCCAAGCTTCGGCACACATAGCCTGCTGCTTCTGACCCCTCTGACACAACTTCGGGCCTGCTGACACTGCCTTCAAGCTGACCCCGCCACCGGAATCAGTGGCAGCGGGGGGCAGCAGCGTGGCACAGCTCAGCACAAGGGGGCAGCAGGCAATGTGTGCCATGCCGCCAACAGAGGTTTGCTATCCTAGGCAGTCACCTAGCCCGCGTAGTGGATGGGCCGACCCTGACAGGAGGTGACTAAAGAGTGGATAAGTGTCTTAGTAGTGTGTTCAGAAAGAAGGGATAAATTTTGCTAATGCTATCAAGAAAGAAACAACAGATTTTAATTATCAGTTGGATGTGTGTGGAGAATGAGAAGGAGGAGTCAAAGACGACCCAAAGGTTGTGAACCGAGTAAACAAGGAGCAGTAGAGTGTTATCCACAGAGATTGAGAAAGGACAGAGGGTAAGAGAGGTGACACTGAAAACCATCGGAAGAGATGAGTGCACCAAGAGACTGGGTATAGAGAGAGAAAAGGAGTGGGCCCAAAACAGACACTTGGGGTACACCAAAGCGGGATAGCAGAAGAGAATCCACCAGAACATTGAAAGTGCAATGGGAGAGAGAAGAAAAGAACCAGGATAGCACAGAGCACTTAAAATCAAGTGAGGACAAGGCATTGAGAAGGTGGTGGCCAGTGTCAAAAGCAGTAGAAAGGTCAGGAAGAATGAGGATTGAGTAAAGGCCCTTGGATTTTGCCAGGAACAAGTTGCTGGAGACTTGGCAAAACCTGTTTCAGCAGAATGTAATGGATGTAAGCCAGATTGCAATGGATCCAGAAGGGATTTGAGAGGAGAAAAAGTCAAGATAATGGCAGTAAACCAGATGTTCAAGTAATTTAGAAATGAAGGAGGAGGGATATGGGTCAATAATTAGGACAGGCAGAGTCTCGTGAGAGCTTCTTGAGGAGAGATGTGAACAAAGCATGCTTGAAGGCTGCAAGAAAAGTTGCAGTGGACAGCAAGAGGTTGAGAATGAGAGATGGAAGGGATGACAATGGAGGAGATGGAGCTCAGGAGACTGATGGGAATAGGATCAGAAGAGCAGATAGTGAGTTTGGAGGAAAGATGTGCGGTTGCCTCCTCAGAGATTTTAGAAAAACAAGAAAGGGTGGATAGAGCTGATCTCATGGGGAATTGGGAGTGTAATCTTGTGGACTGTCATAGAAATAATTGACCAAAGTTTGGTCAGAAAGGGAAGGAGGGGTCAGAGTCGGAGACACCTTGAGGAAAAGAAAAAGACAGCGAGGGTCAGAGGTAAGAGTTAGTCAGGTGGACATAATAGTCTTGTTTGGTGAATGCTGTGGCTGACTGGAAAGAGGTCAGCATGAATTTGAAGCATAGAAAGTCCACAAGGGTATGGGATTTGAACCAAATGCGCTCAGCTTAGGCAGACACAGGAATGTAGTTGGCAGATGGTCAAAGACAGCCAGGACTGAGGTACAGTACACCTCACAGGATGGGTGAAGCAAGAGCATACAGAGCAGAGGAAAGTACAGTGTTGCAAGGAAGCTACTGCTTCCTCATCAACAGACTCAGATGACATAGTGGAAGAAAGAGGGGATGAGACAGTGGTGAAGAGCCAATAGCTCAATAGCATGAATATTTCTAAAGAGGTTGGAGAAGACTAGGTGGGATTGAGGTGGGGGGTGATGAAGACAAGCTTAGCAGATGATGGGCAGAAAAGGGAAGAATTCCACGAGACAGCTTGCAACTCCAAAATGCCAAACAGATGGTAATTAAAAAGACTGTCTTGAGGGAAGGATCCTCAAGAGAAATCTGCTTCAAAGGTTCAAAAGGTGCAGACAACGGGGCCTGAAGAACAAGAACTAAATCCCATGGTGGGATAGCAGATCTCAACAGGGGACGCAAGTGACATATCTCCCTAAAGAAAAAAAGCTACAGACAGTGTGAGGCTATGGAGCCACCAGCTACCAATCCTCAAAAACAAAAACAAGGCTTCAAACTATACTCTCAAGGAACTGGCACAGACCTTTGTCAAATCCATCCTGCAGGAAGGCCAATAAAGGATGGCAAATCTGCCTTCCAAGTAGAATGCTCAACACCAGCTCTCAAAGATGCACCACTCTCGCACAGAGGCAAGACAGGTGGAATCCCGCTTGCCTTCAAAAGAGTGGAAGCCATGGCCTGCGAGTAGCCTTTGCATGCTAAGTGCTGTTTCTCAAGGACCAAGCCATAAGTGAGAAGGAAGCTGGATCTTCCATCAGGAGGGCCCCTGGCACCATAGGTCCCAGACCACTGGAAGGCACAGAGGCTGCCCATCCAGGAGTCGCATCAGGTCAAACCAAGGTCTCCACAGCCAGTCCAGTGTCACCAGAATCACCAGTCCCGGGTGACGCTCTATATAACGAATCACTCGCCCAACCAGTGGCCATAGCAGAAACACAGACAAGGCCAAGGGTGCTCAGGACACTCAGTTCCTTGCATTGACTGAAGAATTTCTGCATTTTGTGTTGGATAGGGATGCCATCAGATCCATCCACAGACTGGCCCCAACTGTCCAGGATCTGCTGGAATGCAGACAGCACTACTCCCACTCCCTGGGATCAAAATGTGATAACTGAGAAAATCTACCTCCTACATTGTCTTTGCCAGCAATGTGTTGCACCAACAGCGCCAGGTGGTTTCACTTCTCCCAGGAAAACAAGAGTGCCATTTCCAAAGCTGCTCCCACAAACTTGGTGCCATCTTGGTTGCCGACATATGCCACAACTATGGCGTTTTCTGAGAAGACCTGGACAACTGGGCCTGTGACCAGGTGGTAGAAATGACAAGAGAGCCAATGAATGGCACATGCTTTGAGGCAATTGATGGACTAAGTTGATTTGCAACTGGGCCAGCACCCTTTTACCAAATGTCCCTTGCAATGAACCCTCCCAGCCGAACAGACTGGCATCCAAAGTCAGGATGAGCCACAGAGGGACGTCCAGAGACATTCCCTTGTTCAAATTGGCAGGATGAGATCAATTCAGGCTGGTCACTCCTGATGGCAGATAGGGGAGCCTGATCTCAAAATCTTGCGAGCGAAGCAACCAATATGACAGAAGGGACCTTTGAAGTAATTTTATGTGAGCCCTGCTCAAAAGGACTAACTCTAGGGTGGCTGCCATCAAGCCCAGGAGCTGAAGATGCTCCCAAGGTTTGGGACTTTGCAGTCACTGGAAGGTCACCAATTGCAACAGAAACTTTAATATTCTCTCGGTCAAGAGGGCTCTGCTGGCACAGGTACTGAGGAGGGTCTCCAGTTTATTCTTGCTTTGATTTACCACCCAGTCAAGGCCTTCCAGATGCTGAACAATTCAAGCCGTCACCTTGACTGCTTCAGACTGCGACCTAGCACGAATAAGCCAGTTGTTGAGGTAAGAGTATACACCAGGAGTGTCAAATTCCAGTCCTGGAGGGCTGCAAACTAGTTTTCAGGATATCCCTTATGAATACGCATGAGATATTTGTTTACAATGGGAGCAGTGCATGCAAATCTCATATTCATATTTCCTTACAGACATCCTAAAATCCATGCTGGTTTGTGGCCCTCCAGGACTCGTTAGATGCCCCTGTTGTACACAGATGCCCTCGCACCGCAGAGCCACAGCTGTGACTACCATGAATTTAGAAAAGGTTCTTAGGCAAGTTCCGTAGTGAAACCGAAGGGCAGAGCACGGAACTGAAAGTGATCGCCCAGAATAGCAAAGCGTAGAAACCCATACTGGTCCTCCCAAAGGGAACATGGAAGTACATCTCCCCACCACAAACTGCTTGAATGCCTGATCAGAGCATCTCCATCCAGAAGCAAGAAACCATCTGGTAGGCACTGACCCCTTTTAGGTTAAGGATGAGATGGAAGGAGCTATCTTTCTTTGGCACGACAAAGTAGATGGAGTACCTTCTGCTTTCTCTTTGGGCAGGAGGGAATAACAGAATGGCCTGGAGATGCATCAGCTTTTCCAAGGTGGCCTGAACTGCAGGCTCCTTGGTTTTGGAACCACAGGGTAAGATCATTAAGGCATAAAAAAGAGCCCACAGCCAAACACAAATGTGCCAACACAAATGTGCTGAATAATGGTCAAGCACCCAGTAACCTGTGCCTATTCCTAGGCACGAAACAGAGATGGCTGCCCAGTGGAGGCACCTCCAAGTGAACACCCTGCCCATCATTGTGCTCAATGGAAGGGGTGCACCCTCGAGAAGGTAGTAACTGGGCTGTGGGCCCCATGAAAGAATAGAGTTCTGACTCGTGACCTGGAAAAACCCTGGGTTGATTTCACTGGCTGGTACTGCTGACACTGAAGAATTTCTGGAGTCTCAGAAGAGAGAGCGAGGAAAATGTGAGGAGGAAGATTCATGCCTCCAGGATCCCTTAGGCCTATACTTCAGAAAGTACTGAGGCTTGGAATCCGCCAAGTTCTTTATAAGCTTCTCATGCCAAACAGATGTTTTCCCTTGAAGATGAGCTTCGCCAGACGGGATTTAAGAGACCATGTCCACTGCCCAATCCTGCAGCCAAAGTCACTTTCTTGCTACCGTGGCCACTGCAAAGTCCCTGGCTGCTAGCTTAAAAAAATCATATACAATATCAGCCAGATATGCCACAATTACTCCAAATAAGCCTCCAGGAATAACTGCACCCACTGGAGAAGGGCCTGAACTATCAAGCCTCCACATAATCACTGCCTGAAGGATGAGACTGTGGCAGGCTATGGCCTAGCATGGTCTGCTACTATGAAAGGCCTGTAAGTTAGGCCTGGATCCTAACTCCCATTATAGCTAGAAAAGAACCAAAAATCTGTGAAAGATGAGAAAACTGTTTTAAAATGCTTAATAAGAAGTTTTACATGAATTCATAAGTCTTTCATTATTCTCTTCTGTGCAAAAGAAAGAAATGTTTCAATATATGCATTCCTGAAGCTAGGGATAACCTTGCAGTAGAGAAGTATCAAAACCAAGAACTGCACCATTGTTAGAACAATCCTAAGGGAGGGGGCTGGTTGCTAGGCCCCGGAGGGATTTCTAATTGGACAGGTGCAGGGGGCGTTGGAGCCAATAGGAAGTTTGCATGTATCAAGATGGAACCAAAAGAAAGTTCTCATGTATCAAACTGAAAAAGAGGTATAAATGGTTATGTCTCTGTAAAAGCTTTGCTCAGTTCCTTTTGAAGCTTTGACTGATTGGGCCTGTGCACAATAAACTGGCTTGGATCTTTGAACAGACTCCTGGTTTTATTTATTGCATGCTTATCAGCTGCTACATATTCTTGGTGCGTTGGCCGGGAATGTGCGAGCGGGGGATGGTATGCAAGTGAATTTACCACGACTTCTCGCCTCAAAGGTTTGGTCCGGTTGGAACCATGTCTGTCCGACCGCAGGGGAACTTCTCAGGCGCCGCCGATCCCTTTGTATCGGAGAGGGTTCCGCCTTGCCTCGGCAGGCCACTGGGTCCAACTGGCTAACACCTCAGAACCCGAGGGGAGTCCAGGGTCCAACACAAGAACTGGTTTGGTATCAGGAACTGGATCCGGTGAGTAGATATTTTCTCGTTTAAAAGTCAGTGCAGCCTGGGGAAAAAGTCTTGCATGAGTATGCACAAGACTGATTTGGTATAGACTAACTGGGAAAATCTCGCATGAGTATGCGCGAGACAAGAGAGCCCGATCACCTCTCATAAGGGCGGTCCTAGTACGCTCCGCATAAGTGAAAGCAGAAGCCGAAGCCATCGATCCTTTTTGTTTGAAATAGTCAGTTAGTCAGAAAAACCTGGGCACTTGAAAAAAGATTTCTTGTTAAAATATGATTGCTTGTGTGAGTGAGAGGTCTTGAAATACAGGCCGAGCGAGAGCGGACTCCTGAATAGCGCAGTTCCTGGCCAGGCGACTGCACCCAGGTCGCGAAAAGGAGGAAGCGTTTGGTGTTTGTCTGTCCTTACTGTGTATCTGATTTTTTGTTATCTGTTGAAACCGCGAGTTTCCCTTCTGGTATAAATGTGAGATTATTCTGTTGGGTAATTTGTGGAACAGTTTACCGATTAAGAAATAGTATTAAGCAGAAAAGAAGACAGAAGGAAACAAACTCAGTTGTCACTTTTTCAGTAAAGAAGCTGTCTCATGCATTCCAGTTTTTTTCCTTTCGCACAGCATGAAGCTGGCTAGCGGAGAGAGAAGGGGCGTGTCTGAAGAAAGGAATGTGCAGTGTCTTTTTAACCCTGTGAAGGCTTAATCTCAACACTTTGCAGCTGGGTTAATTTGTGCTTATTTCAGGAAAATTGTACCTGTTTTATTCAATATGTTTTAATAGTGATGTTCCTTCTGCTATGGTCATGTATTATATATCATTTAATAAGAATGTTTAGTCAGGATTGTGGATCCCGACAGTTTTGGGCTTAGCCTGGAAAGGGTTAAAAGTTCTTATTAACCCCTTTCGAGTTCCTGTACTTGTACGGACCAAGTGAGAAGAATTTTTGTAGGGCTATAGGTATAATGCATTTGTGGGCTTAGCTTTGTTTTGTGTTATTTATGTTCAAATCTTCAGTAAAGCACTGTAATGGTTTAAATAGGCAATGATAGAAAAATTCAGGAAACTGCTTTGTTTTCCCTTTGTCCTACGAAGTAGAGGTTAAGAACCCTGACAGGACTATGAAGCATCCCGAGCCAGTAGTACCAGATCGCGACTTGAAAGTGATTTAAATCCTGAGTGAATAAGGAGTTCATCGTGCTTGAATTCTAGTTCTTGATATACTGCGGCAAGCACCTCATAGAAGACATACTAATTGTTAATAAAAATAAAATAGGAAGAAAAAAGGTGTATATGTATTCTAGATATCCACCCACTTTATGAAAAAAGTATTCGGAATGTCTTTTGAATATCTGCTTCCTAAAACTGTAAGATTTAAAGTATTTTTTTTTGCAGAGACATGCTGATTACGGCTGGCAGTTAGTTTTCATGCCAAGTAATTTTATTCCAGTCATACGTAACAGATATGTGGCTGTCATGTTAGGAGCTATAGTTCTTTCTGTTGGGATTGTTGTTATAACATGTTGCAAAATAATAGTTTTATATTTTAAGGACTTTATCTAAATTGTACTTATTTAGAATGAGCACACATCCATTATGCTTAGTCCACAGGAAAATGCAGCCTGACTGGTGTGTGGGGGGGGGGGGGGGGGTCAGAATCCATGCAGATTTTGTTGAAATGTATGACTAGGAATTTTAGCAAGGACTTTGCTGAAGACTACAGACTTAAAATGTCTCTGTCCCTATTAGAAATGCTCTGTGGAAGGGGGTGGCCAGTGTTAGCTACTCCATGGCCCCGTAGTTTCCCGTGTTTATCAGATTGTACAGAGAATGTTCCCTGATCAGTTCCCCTACATAGGATTCCTGGTTAAATGTTTGAGAAAAAAAAAACCTCCTGGATAGAGCGTTGCTATGAGAAACAGTGTAGGAGATTAGTAGCAAACACAAGGGAGGGGAGCCCGGAAGTCTGGGAGGAAAAAAAACACAAAAACCTGCCCATTATCTTTATAGGCCAGTTCCCTCAGCTCTGCCACCACCCCGGGCAGAGCTTGGGGCACGGGGGGGGGGGGGGGATACCTCCCTGCAAATGTCACCAGCCACCTCCGCAGCAGAAGGACATACACCCCCTCTTGACCGAAAGCCCTGGCACAGTTTAAAGTACTCAGAGTAGGCCACAGTCCACCGATGACACTACAAGCAGGGATTCATTTGCCAGTTCAGGGTCACTCACAGCCAGCGCCCGAGAACATGAAGTGGAACCCAGACAGTCCCGATTGCCGTATGCCTTCAGAAGTACAACTACCAGTAAAAGGGAGGGTCACGTTATCCCATTGCACTAGGTCCAGGGCCAGCTTTGTTTCTGCCACTGATTTACTGAACTGAAAGCTGCATTATGCCTCCTACACTGAGAAACCATAGGATTTGATTGAACTAATGAACAGTATTATGCAGACCCATCAGCCTTGATGGCCCCAAGTGGGATCCAAATAGCTCAGGCAGCCCTCACTATATACTCCATGCGATCCAGCAGCCCAGGAGAATTTGCGTTTTTGTCAGTCAGTCCCAGAGAGATATAAAACAGAAATTGCAGAAACTGGATGGATTTGCGGGCATGAATACAGCACAGTTAATGGAAGTTGTTCAGAAAGTTTGTGAATTGTGGAAATAAATGTGACAGAGAAAGTGAATGTAAGATAAGGAAGAAAACAGATCTTCTTGCTGATACTTTAGTTGAATGATGTGGAGGAGGTTTTCCTAATCGAAGGAGCAGAAGAAGTGAAAGGGGTCGTGAAAATGATCGGCCCCCACTGAGTGCGAATCAGTGCGCCCATTGCAGAGAAGGACATTAGAGAAGTGAATGCCCGTATCTTGACTCCACCCCCAGGAGGGGAGGAGAGAGTACTTGATTTTAAAAAGAATAAACCGAGCACAGTGTTCCAGCAAGAGAGGGAAGCAGCTATAGAGTGAGTGGCAGCCGAAGAGGCTACAGCATGGATGAAGACTAGGCCAGACCGGACTCCAAGTTTCTCTGGGTCGCCAGGAGCCTATGGTCAGTCTGAAAATAGGGGACCAATATATGGACTTTATGGGGGATACAGGAGCAGAATACTAAAGCCAGTAGCCCCTTTGTTTTCTCGATGCATCACCATTGTCAGAGCTACTGGGGCTAAGGCCACAAAGCCTCTCCTGCAGAACCGCATGTGTGAACTAGGGGGACAGAAAATAACGCACCAGTTCTTGTATATGCCTGAATGCCCTATTCCACTTCTGGGCTGAGACATGCTTGCTAAGCTCCAGGCACAAATATCCTTTGCTGAAGGGGGAAAAATGCAAATGACTGTGAACCCAAAGCCTGCTGGATTGATGGTGCTGACTGTTCCGAGAAGAGTAGCGGTTCTATAGTGCATCTCCAATCAAGCCAGCTAGTTCCTGTATACCCACCAACCTTATAGCCCCACCTGGAGTATGGGCAGAAGATAATCCACCTGGCCTAGCGAAAAACATAGCCCCTGTCATTGTCACCCTCAAGCCAGGAGCGGAACCAGTGCATGTGAAGCAGTATCCTTTTCCCCGACCAGCTAATGAAACTATTGAAGTATGGACTGCTCAAGGAGTGCCAATCACCTTGGAATAATACCCCCCTTCGCCCAGTTAAGAAACCTGGGACAGGGGATTACCGCCCAGTACAAGATCTGAGGCGAGTGAATGATGCAGCTGAAACTATACACCCAGTGGTACCAAATCCTTATATTCTCTTGGGACTGATCCCCGCTGAGGCTACTCATTTTACCGTCTTGGACCTGAAAGATGCCTTTTTCTGTGTACGCCTAGCCCCCACCAGTCAACTTTTGTTTGCTTTTGAATGGCAAGACCCCACAACAGGAAGGCGGGGCCAACTCACCTGGACTAGATTACTTCAAGGATTCAAGAATTCACCTACTCTCTTCAGTGCTATTTTAAATCAAGATCTTTCAAGCTGCTATGTGAACCCAGGAGAAAGGGTTCTTCTCCAGTATGTGGACAACTTGCTCATAGCCACCAACTCAGAAAGTGAATGTCTATAAGCCACCAGTGAACTCTTGCACCTTTTTAATAAGGCTGGATACAAAGTCTCAAGAGCCAAGGTATAATTATGTCAAACAAGTTAAATACCTAGGATTCCAGTTGTCCAGCAGAATTAGACGCCTGGGACCAGAACGCAAAGAAGCTGTATGCAGTATTCCTACTCCAGCCACCAGGAGGCAAGTGAGAGCCTTCTTGGGTGCCGCAGAGTACCGTCGTATATGGATCCCCAATTTTGCGCTGCTAGCAAAACCATTGTATCAAGCTACCAAAGGAATGGAAAAGTCTCCATTGGAATAGGGACTTGAACAGGATGCAGCCTTTTGATCTTTGAAAACCGCTCTGATGTTATCACCAGCTCTGGGTCTACCAGATGTCCAGAAAACCTTTCAGTCTTTATGTTCATGAGTCACAAGGAAATGTTCTAGGAGTGTTGACTCAATCTCATTGGATCTTGGTAACGACCAGTAGCCTATTTGTCAAAACAATCAGATGTAATTGCAAAAGGCTGGCCCCCTTGAGAGCTGTTGCAGCTACAGCCCTCCCAGTGAGCAATCTTCAAGTTACTGTACCACACTCTGTTCTAACCATTATGAAACACAAAGGAAACTTCTAGCTAATTCACGAATGTTGAGGTATCAGAGTATGCTGTGTGAAAACCCCCAGATACAATTGAAGGTCAGTCAAGCTCTGAATCCTGCTACATTGTTACCAGTTGGTCTTGATCCCCCTGATCATGACTGTTTAGAAACTATGGACACTATATTCTCAAGTCACCCTGATTCGATTGATGTTCCTTTGGAGAACCCTGGACGGACTTTCTTTGTAGATGGAAGCAGTCTTGTCATCATTAATGGACATTGTTGTGCCAGATATGCAATAGTGACCCTTGATCTGGTAGTTGAGTCCTCAGCCCTGGCCCCAGGAACTTCAGCACAGAAAGCTGAGCTGATAGCTCTTACTAGAGCACTGACAATAGGAAAAGGGGCTCTGTCTAAATGTGTACCCAGATTCCAAGTATGCCCTTACAACCTTGCATGCACATGGGGCCCTGTACAAAGAATGAGGGTGGATAACCTCAGGAAGCAAGTCCATTAAGTATGGCCCCGAGATATTGATATTATCAGATGCATACTGCCTACAGATTTCAGAAAAGTAGAATGTATGAATAGAACCCTGAAATCTCAGTTGTCCAAACTTTGCCAAGAAGTTCACCTGAAGTGGTCCCAGGTTCTTCCTATAGCCCTTCTTAGGATATACTTAGCCCCTGCTAAGTCTTTAGGAGTTTCCCCTTTTGAGATTCTGTATGGGCGACCCCCGCCTATTGTATAGGAAATAAAGGGAGATATGGAACAGATTAGATCTGAAATTACTAGACATGAACTATTGGTTTTAAGTTCTGTTTTGCAGAGTCTTCATACATGGGTACAAGACCAGCTGCTCATCCATCTAACAGAACCCCTGCATCCTCTCAAGCCTGGAGTCTCGGTGTGGATCAAAGAGTGGAGAAAGACACCGTTGACACCGCATTGGAAGGGACCTTATGTTGTCATCTTGTTAACCCCAACAGCAGTTAAAGTTGCAGAACTCAAACCCTGGATTCATCACAGTTGAATAAAGTCAGCAGCCATTGATAGCAATGTAGAAAGGAAGGCAGCTACAAAGATATTAGCTATGTGGCAATATTACCCTATATCCCACGATGATGCTATTACACCTGTATAATGTGTTAATTGACTAATGAGTGATTTAATTCTCACCCTTTCTCACTTGCGGGTGAGTATAATCAAAGGGGGGAATGTGGCAGGCTATGGCCTAGCATGGTCTGCTACTATGAAAGGATCCAGGCCTAACTTACAGGCCTAACTCCCATTATAGCTAGAAAAGAACCAAAAATCTGTGAAAGATGAGAAAACTGTTTTAAAATGCTTAATAAGAAGTTTTACATGAATTCATAAGTCTTTCATTATTCTCTTCTGTGCAAAAGAAAGGTTTCAATATACGCATTCCTGAAGCTAGGGATAACCTTGCAGTAGAGAAGTATCAAAACCAAGAACTGCACCATTGTTAGAACAATCCTAAGGGAGGGGGCTGGTTGCTAGGCCCCGGAGGGATTTCTAATTGGACAGGTGCAGGGGGCGTTGGAGCCAATAGGAAGTTTGCATGTATCAAGATGGAACCAATAGAAAGTTTGCATGTATCAAACTGAAAAAGAGGTATAAATGGTTATGTCTCTGTAAAAGCTTTGCTCAGTTCCTTTTGAAGCTTTGACTGACTGGGCCTGTGCACAATAAACTGGCTTGGATCTTTGAAAAGACTCCTGGTTTTATTTACTGCATGCTTATCAGCAGCTACAAGACAAGGCTGAGAAACCAGTTTTGAGGAGTGCCTCCACCTTACAATCCAGCTGCTCCTTAAGGTCAGCCCCACCCTCTACTGAGACAGTGGTATGCCTTGTGACAACAGCAACATGTGCATCTACCTTTGGATAGCACAGACACTTATCCAATTCATGATGAGGGAGGGCACACAGCTGGTTCAGGACTTGGCAAGTTTTCACTGAGGAGTCTGGGGAATTCCACTCCAGAGAACATATCCTGGGGAATCTGTGGATAGGGGAAGGCCTTGACAGGGCTACGGATTCCTTGAAGGTGGTGTTCCTGTGATTCAAAACCACCATGGGAATGTTTGAAATCCATAGGGAAAATGCCACCTGAGATATCAAGGCTGCAGATTCCTCTCTTCTGAAGAGAGAGACAGACAATGCATGATTCTTCCTGCTCTTCTTCTGGAGGAGAATCCTCATCTATCAGTCCAGGCTCTTCTTCCCAACTTCTGGTTCAGGCTCCTGAGAGAAAGAGACAAGCCACCAGAGGCCTCCAGCTAACAAGGGTGCTTTTTTGGCATAGCTGCTACTTGGGCCCTAATGTTCCTTGCCGAAGCACATGAGCTCAGCTGGGCTGGAGGTTGGGATGTCTCCCTGTTCAAATTCTCATTGCTTTGCCACAAGGACCAAGCATGCTTAAAGAAGAAATTATCTGGTGTAAAAGGACCCTGAACCTGAGGACAGGGCCTTACCTGCTCCCCATCCACCAATGACTGCCTCTTTTTCCCTGGCCTTGACTGGAAAAGCAGAGGTGGTGGGGGAGGATCATTCAGGGCTGTGCTTAGACTGACAGCACATGTCTTTAGACTTCTTATCTGCAATTTCCACTTCCAACTGCTCACTTCGATCATTTTGTGTCTAGTTCAGCGTTTACTGCAAATCAATCAGTGCTTTCTATGAGCTGACATGTGGAACTCTCCACATTCAGCACAGCAGCGATAAGGTGAAATTAGACTTACCTGCTAATTGTTGTTCCTGGAATGAAACCAGTCTAGTCCCGGAACCTCTGGGTTGCCTATCTCATCCAGCAGCTTGGAGACTGAGAAACTCCCACTTTTGTGACATTACCAGTATAACTCTCCGGTGTCCGCCTCCTGCCATCAGTATCCTATTGACAAAGCAGACTCACCAGAGAAACAAGTAAGCATTTAACTTAGCAACCTTAGAACTACGGAGAGGAGAACCAGAAATATCCCCCCAACACCGTGACTAAAAACCTTGAAGAGGCCAAGCCCACCTCAGAAAGAAAAGAGAGAGAGGAAGACCCAACCGACGAAAATGGTGGAACCCACCCCTTCTTATAATCTTTTGACTATTATGATATATTTCTGCTATCTAACAGCCCTCAGCGCAAAATAAACAAAAAATATGTCCTACCTGTAAATCTCAGACATACTTCAGGCTTCCGTTTGCCTGTACACGCTGGGAGGGATACGGGACCAGACTGGTTCCACTCCAGGAACAACAATTAGCAGGTAAGTCTAATTTCACCTTCCTGATCGTGTCCCCAGTCTAGTCCCGGAACCTCTGGGTCAGTACCAGAGCAGTAAGAAATTCAAGAACGGGAGGGTCCAGGCAAACCAGCCTGAAGGACCACTCTACCAAAAGAGGCTTCTTCTCCCATTTGAACATTGAGACGATAATGCCGAACAAAGGAGTTCAAGGATGACCATGTTGCCGCCTTACAAATCTCAACCGGCGGCACCAATCAAAGCTCTGCCCAGGACGCAGCCTGAGCCCTAGTGGAATGAGCCCTCAAACCCTCCGGCACTACCCGTCCTTTCAGCACATAAGCTGACACAATGGCTTCTCTGATCCACCGAGCGATGGAAGCCTTAGACGCCGCATTTAAAAACAGCCGGTAGGATTTCCGAAAAGACTCTGTTCCACGGAGATACTTCTTTAAACGCTCTCCACACATCCAGCAGATGCAGCTTTCAAGAGGAAGAACCTGAAATCTCCCCAGAAAAAAACAGTAACACAATCTCTTGGTTCAGGTGGAAAGACGAGACTACCTTTGGCAAAAAAGTCGGAACCGGTCATAGCACGACTTTGGCCGCAAAGAAGGAGAGATAGGGCTCCCTACAGGACAGCGCCTGAAGCTCTGACACCCGACGCGCCGAACAGACCGCCACCAAGAATACCGTCTTCAGGGTAAGGTCCTTGAGAGAAGCCCTCGCCAACGGCTCGAACGGCTCCCGCTCCAAAGCGTCCAGTATGAAGGGAAGGTGCCATTTAGGAAAAATATGCCGAGAAGGAGGCCGAACAAGCACCACTGCCCACAAAAAATGTTTCACATCTCGCTGGACCGCAAGCGACCGACCCGCTAGACTGCCCCTGTAACAGGACAAGGCCGCTACCTGAACCCGTAACGAGGCTGCCACCAGACCCTTGTCAAAACCATCCTGCAAAAAATCCAAGATCTGAGGAACAGAGGCTTTCAGGGCCTCACACTTCCTATCCCTGCACCACACCTCAAAAATTTTCCAAACTCTCACATACGCTAGGGACATAGAACGCTTCCTTGACTTCAATAAGGTAGCAATGACTGCCAGCGAGTACCCCCGGGACCTCAACCGAGCCCTTTCAATAGCCAAGCCGTAAGCGAGAACCGAGCCACGTGAGGCATGAGGAGAAGACCCTGGGAGAGAAGATCCGCTCTGCACGGAAGCCGCCAGGGCTGCGCCACGAGCAGCCACACCAGGTCCCCGTACCAGGGATGACGCGGCCAATCTGGCGCTATCAGAATTACGTGACTTCGGAACCTCTCTACCCTTTGCAGGACCCTTCCTATCAGGACCCACGGGGGAAAAACATACAGGAGCTGACCCACCGGCCAAGCCTGCAGAAGGGCGTCCAGACCTTCCGACATTCTTTCCCGACGCCTGCTAAAGAAACGACTGGTCTTCGCGGACTCGAAGGTCGCCATCAGATCCATGACCGGGACCCCCCATCTGCGAACAATCATGTCGTAGACTTCAGGATGCAGGACCCATTCGCCCAGGTCCACCCGCACCCTGCTGAGATAATCGGCTTCCACATTGTCCACTCCTGCTACATAAGCCGCCGACAAGTCAGAGATGTTCTTCCGCCCAGGCACACAGGGCTGCGGCTTCGGTCTCCAGAGATGTGCTGCTGGTGCCCCCTTGCCTGTTGACATAGGCCACCGCTGTCGCATTGGTCGGATAAAACACGGACTGCCCTTCCTACGAGGGAGGAGTGGAACCCCTGCACCGCCAGGAATACCGCTCTTAACTCCAGCCTGTTGATCGGCCACTCCCTCTCTGGAGCACTCCAGCGGCCTTGAACAAAGCTGCCCTGGCAATTTATTTATTTATTTATTTAAAGTCTTTTCTATACCGCGCTTTTTAAAATCAGCTCGGTTTACAGTCAACAATAAATTTGTAGGATTTGCAACTTGGATTAACTGGGGTAACTATTTACAGGCTGCACAGCTAGGCAGCGTGGCAGCTATTTTAAGTAACTATATACAGGCTAGGCAGTCGGGCCACCGATGGATGGTGGCGACAGGGGCTGCTTGGCCACTATTTACACAATTAGGTGACTATTTACAAGTGCATACCAGGGTGTCTCTTAGTGCTGTTGTGCTGGGCTGGGTCTGTGTATTGTAGGTGTGTTGGGGGGGGGTTGTCTTGGTGGTTGAGTGTGACTGGTTGTGGCATGGCCCCTTTGTGAGAGTAGTGCTGGAGGAAGAGGTGGTGTTTCAGGGTCTTCTTGAATTGAGTAATGTCAGTGATGGACCGGATGGTGGGCGGGAGGGCATTCCAGCATGTGAGTTCATAGAACATGAAGGCTCTGTTTCTTGTTGCTTGAGAGCACTTTGTAATTTTGCTGAGGATTCTCAGTGTGTTGGCAGCGACTAACCTTCTGACTCTGTTTGGGGGAGTGGGGAGGACGAGGTCAGTGATGGAGAAGGCAGTGAGGCCATTGATGGCCTTGAAGGTTAGCAATAGAATTTTAAAGGAGAGTCTGCAGTGGACCGGCAGTCAATGAAGGTGTTTCAGGATTGGTGTTATATGGTCTCTCCTGGCAGCTCCGTGTAGTATTCTGGCGGCTGCATTCATTGCAAGCTGAAGTGGGTTCAGTGTGCTTTATGGAAGTCCTTGTAGGATTGCATTGGCGTAATCGACATGGGGGATTATCAAGGCTTGATAGGTTGTGCGGAAGTCGTCTGGCTCGAGTAAGGGTCATAGATGCTGGACTGTCCGTATTTTGTGGTATACTGCCTTGATAGTGTTCTTTATGTGGGCTTTCATATCCAGCTGTTGGTCTAGTGTGATCCTAGGTAGCGGATCATGGACTTGCTTTGGAGCTCGGCGCATCTTACTTTTAGTGATGCAGGAGGGGGGGTGTAAGCTTGGTTCCTGGTAATGAATAGTGCCTCCGTTTTCTTAACTGCCACCCAGTCCGGAGACTCCAAGGAATTGGGAAGCAACCACCACTGCAGGGCCTGCCGTGCCTCCTCTGAGCAGACCAGTTTCCGGGAAAGGGGGTCCAACTGATGCGACCAACAGCGCAGCAATGCCCTCTGCAATGGTCTCATATGAGCTCGTGCCCATGGAACCGTCTTGATCGACACCGCCATGGTGCCCAACAACTGCAGGTAATGCCATGCCGAGGGAGCCCTGAACTGCAGGAACCTGCCCACTAGCTGGCGCAGGGCCTGAGCTCGCTGAGCTGTGAGAAACACTTTCCCCCTCTGGGTTTCGAAGCGGGCCCCTAGAAGAGTGGCCTAGTGGTTGGGGCAAGGTACTACAGGCCGGAAGGTCGGTGGTTCAAATCCCACTAGAGGACAGCAACCTTGGGCCGGAAGGACTGGGGTTTCTAGTCCCACAGGTGCTCCTTGTGGTCTTGGGCAAGCCACTTAACCCTCCATTGCCCATGTTCCCTGTAAGTATTAGTGTATGTGTCTCATATCCCCTCATGTTAAATGTATCCCCCAACCGCTTTGACCCGGAGAAAAGCGGAATATAAATGCAGCTAAATAAATAAATATTCCAGGTTCTGGGAAGGTTGCAGGTGACTCTTCGCCACATTGACTATCCACCCCAGACTCTCCAAAAACGTCACCACTCTGGTCATCACCCTCTCGCTCTCGGCTTGAGACTTTGCCCGAATGAGCCAATCGTCCAGATAAGGGTGCACTAGGATACCCTCCTTGCGAAGTGCTGCTGCCACTACAACCATGACCTTGGTGAAGACCCTCGGAGCCGTGGCCAGACCGAATGGCAACGCTTGGAACTGATAATGCCCAAAAGGCACTGCGAACCTGAGAAACTTGTAATGGTCCGGCCTTATAGGGATATGAAGGTATGCTTCCGAGAGGTCCAGAGACGTAAGAAATTCTACGCACTGCACGGCCACTATAACAGAGCGCAGAGTTTCCATGTGAAAATGCGAAACCCGCAATGGTTGACTCCCTTGAGATCCAGGGTCGGACGACTTCCGCCATCTTTTTTCGGGATGACGAAGTAGATAGAGTAACAACCGCAGCCGCATTGGTCTGATGGCACCGGGGCGATGGCCCTGAGGTCCAGCAACTTTTGCACAGTCTCCCGCAGTGCCCCGCGTTTTGCAACTGACCTGCCGGGAGACCGAACAAAGGCGTCTCTTACTGGGCGCAAGAACTCCAGAGCATAGCCTTCCCTGATGACCTCCAGCACCCACTGATCCGACGTGATTTGGACCCAGGCAGGATAAAACTCCTGCAGATGCCCCCCCACGGAACGTAGAGGGACCTGGGTCCTCCTCATCTCATTGCGACTTTTTGAAGCTATTCGAGGAAGAGGGACTGAAACCTCATCCTGCTCCCCGAAATCCCTGGTTTCTACTGGGGAAGCGCCCCCGCTGACTCTGAGCAAACCTCGGGGAGTGAAAGCGGCGAAACTCCCGCAACTGACCCCTACCTCTAAAGGCAAAAAGTGGACTGTTGTAGTTGTTATGGAAGGACAGACTAGATAGGCCATGTGGTCTTTTTCTGTCGTCATATTTCTATGTTTCTATGTTTCTACCTCCCGGAGCACTGCGGGACCCTTTAGGTTTATCCTCTGGCAATCTCCCACCTTTAGATTCGCCTAGGTCCCTAACCAACTTCTCCAAATCCTCGCCGAAAAGTAGATGACCCTTAAAAGGCAGTTTACTTAGTCTAGATTTCGAAGAATTGTCCGCCGCCCAATTGCAGAGCCACAAATACCGACGGGCAGCTACAGCCGATGCCATACTTTTTGACAGACCTCTCATAAGATCGTAATGTATGTCTGCCAGATAGGCCGCCCCGGACTCCAAACAGGCCGCCTCTCCTGCCGGTGGACTCGGCTGTCCCTCCTGCACCTGCTGCGCCCACCGGAGACAGGCTCTGGCCACCCACGCTCTACAAATAGCCGCCTGCAGCGATATGGCATTGACATCGAACACCTGCCTCAACAAGACATCCAGCTTCCTATCCTGGACCATCCTTGAGGGCCGTACTGCCTTCTACTGGGACAGTCGTCTTCTTAGTCACAGCCGAGACCGCCACGTCCACCTTAGGTGACTTAAAAACTTCCTTATCTTGATCCACTAACGGATACAATTGCCCCATAACTCTGGCGCCCTTCAGCGGCGCCTCCGGGATATTCCATTCTTCCTGAATCATCTCCTGGAAAACTCGGTGAACTGGGAAGGCCCTTTGAGTCTATCTGAAAACCTGCAACAAAGGGTCCTCTAGAGAATCATCCTCTGCGGACCCCGGGATCAGCATATTTAGTGGCTTCAGCGTCTCTACAATGAGCGCCGGAAGCTCATCTCTCCTGAAGACTCTCACCACTCGGGATTGATCTTCTCTTTCCGAAATCTCACCTTCTTCCAGCTCCTCATCAAATGCCATACTGTGGCCCTTCTCATCCGACAGAGGGTCCACAGAAGCTCTGGACTGCTCCCAGGCATCTCCTTCCGCACGAGCTCTCTTGCCTCCGCCAGGCGAGGACTCATCCCGAGGGGACGCAGAGCGCTTTCTGGCTCCACTGATATCTTTTGCCGGCTGCTGTTGCAAAGGGTTCCCAAAAACAGTCTGCTGAAGTAAAGCCACAAACTGCTGGGAAAAAATGGATGACAGTTCTGTAGGCAATGATGCCTGAGAGGGGGAAGGGCCTGAACTGGAAGGACCTGCCACCGGCTCGGGCTGAGCCACTGCAGACCCCAATGAGGCTGGGGCATCCACTCCTGGTCCCGGGGCTCCCTCGAGCTGTTCTTCAACCTGTCCCAGCTCAGTAGACCCCCCAATACAGGCCTGGCAGACCCCGGTGCTAGCGCTCTTCCGAGAGCCGCACACCATGCACAAAGGCTTGGAGGGCATTGTGAGAAGCAAAAAAGAAAACACCTCCGCGGCCTCTTGTAAGCCTAACCTGCTAAAGGGAGCCGCTAAAACAGGTAGGCCCAACCAGACTGGGAAGGGAGCTCTCTTTTAGAGAAAAGACAAAAGGTAAAGAATGCCGTGAAAACACCCTGTACTTTTTTTTTTTTTTTTTTTACTACTACTCCATAACTAAAGATTTAAACAGACCCTAAAAACCCAGGAAACGCCCTCCCCCTTGGGCCAGCGGGCCCGCCACGCCGCTACCACGCAGCAGGGCCTACCTCCAGAAAAGCGCGCCAAAACTGCGCTGAGGCAAGAAGACTAGGGAGGGCAGCGCTTACCTCGCACAGCTGCCGAAAGAGCTAGGAACTCTGCTGCTATAAGTCCGCCGGCAGCCAGATCCGGGAGCTCTTGACGACCCCGGCCCCGATTTCACACTGTGCTGCCCAAGCAAGGTGACAGCTCCATGCCGAGAGGAGAGCCGTTAGACGCACCGGCAGGCAAGGCTTCTGCGCGGCGTCGGCTGCACTCAGATCTGAGCTCTCCCACAATCGGGCTCTGCCGCGCTGCTCACAGACACCGCTGAACTCAGGGCAACGGCATCTGGGACCTTCTCTCCACAAACACCCAAGGTAACGCAAAGAAATGGAAGAGTGAGGGGAGGGGGGGGGGAAGAACAAGTCAGCAGAAAAAATTCAAAGAAAGTTAAAGAGACAAAGACAAAAAAGGAGGGCTGGACCGAGACAAGATTTAAAGGCACAGCCCTACAAACCAAGACAAACAGCCCTGCAATTTAGCCCCCAGGTACCAAAAGAACGCTAACTAAAACTCTCAATTGTTTCTCAAGTGAGCCCGGACCCCCGGGCTCCTATCTATCCAGCTGCTTGGAGACTGAGGTAACTGATGGCAGGAGGCGGACACCGGAGAGTTATACTGGTGATGTCACAAAAGTGGGAATTTCTCAGTCTCCAAGCTGCTGGATGAGATAGGCAACCCAGAGGTTCCGGGACTAGACTGGGGACACGATCAGAAACCTGGATTTACATGTTTAACTTTACACCCTTTGCGCGTGAAAATATGCATGTTACTTTGCACATGTATGTTACGTATGTGCACCTATGTATGTGTACCTACAAGTGCACGCAGTGAGTGCACTTATACATATGCAGCTGTGGGCTACATGTGCACCAGAAAAAGGAGGAATTAGCACTTAAAAACACAAACGCCAAACCCAATGACAGACCATATATGTGGAAGGCTGGTCCACCTCCCATGGCTGTGGCCGACAGAAGCAAGCACATAAAAGTTGTCAAAGATCGTATTTACCCCTGTGAAGCGCAGGACCAAAGACAGTGCTGGGCTCAGGCCCCTCGCAGGTGCTCTGCTCCCTTATACCTTCTCTCCTTCTGAATGCTGATCTGGAAGACTAGGGGAAGGAGAAGCGGAGGGAGACTGAAGTCTCTGAAGACAGGGTCTTGATACAAATGAATCTCAGGGCTTTCAACCAATCATGAGTACTAATGGGGAGGATATCCCTTTCCACCCCCCCCCCCCCTCTATGTGGGAAAACTAGCAGGGTACCCTTAGATATGCCCTGGAGACATCCATTGTTGAGCTCTACTGGGTCCATGATGCCCCTTAGGATGACTGCCAGGGGCTAATCCATTTTCAAAACTAAACTGCATTAGTCCTACAGCCATCATCTGTTGGAGGCAGAGAAATACTGACATATGTCCCTAGCTGCACTAGCTCAAGTAGCAGGATGATGTCACTAGAGCAGTGCTTTTCAAACTTTTATCCCATATGACCCCAGATGATGGTGAAATCAAAACAGGTTTCCAGCCTCCTTCCCTCCTACTCATCTTAAAGTACAAAGGCAACATCAACAGTAGCTGGAGCAGCAGCAGTCAGCACAGGGTCCCTTATGTTGGTATCCAGTGTGTGCTTATAGACCCCAGTACTCTGCATGGGTTTCCAAGCTAACAGGAAGCCTACCTGGGAGTTGGGGAGTGCAATGGCCTATGAATGGTTCACAGGCCACATGCTGATTGGCGACGGCTACTACTTAGAAAAAGTCACAATGAAAGTCCAGAGACAAGGGGAAATGGCCACTGATGTGACCCCATTTTGGGTCTTGACCCAAAGTTTGGGAACCCCCGCACTAGAGGTTTCTAGTAGTTCTGTCTCCACCTTCCCTGGCAAGGGGGATACAGCAAACTTGTCGGAACTGGTTTAGCAGGACGATCTGGAATATTGGCTTCTCAGTGCTGAACCAGTAGATGTACCAAATGAGGACATCACCGAGTTGCTCTGCTCTACCTCCACCTGCTGACTGAGCAGCATAACCTACTCGTCTGGGCTTGTCTAGCAGGATAAGAATAAGGAAAATTCAGGACACCAAACGCACTCAAAAGTGGGTCCCCTTGCGAAGTGTGCACAGGAGCCATCTCTATAACAAGTAGGGCCACCATTGTATGAGAGCAAGGATAGAAAGGTCCTCTCTGCAAATTAGGTAGATCATGACCTTCCATTAGGGGAATCTCCCTTTCCTCCTCCAACTCTGTAGAAGACTGGGATTACATTTATCATCCCAACCAATACCTACAGGGAATAAGGAACAGATGGGTGGAAAGTTGAAGCGAGGTCACTTAACCCCCTTTCTGCTGGTGATAAAACATTTGACAGCCTCAAGTCTCCCACTGGAGATTGAAGAGAGCCCATCAGCTGTTTCAGGAGCTGCAACTCAAGCTGGTTGAACAAAGCGCCCCAGAGGCCAGTGAACTTGAGCTTGAAGCCACCCACTATGCTCCCAACCTCTGCAGGACAAATCAGCCATCCCAAAATGGCCACAGTGTCCGCCAGCAGGAAAACAAAATGGAAAAGATGTGGCAGAGGCAGCAAACACAGTATCACACACAGGAGCACCCCATGGAGGTCCCAAAAATCCTGATAAAATTGAGACACAGACCATTCTGGTCACAATCTGGATAAGAAACAGCAGCTGCAGGCTTAAATCACTGGGGGTTGTGGGCTGCATTGGTAAGGTTACCAGATTACCCTGATTTTAGAGCTGTGTCCCCTACTCCTACCTGTTTGGCAGCCTCCTGTCCCTGATTCCGACAATGGGAACAGATTAAAATGTTAATTTTTAGACTTTATGGGCCTGATATTTATCGCCAGTGGCTAGTGCAATTACAGCAGCTAGCTGCTGGCACGAAAGAGATAACCCGGATATTCATTGCCGGGGCCATATCTGGCCACCAGCACTGAATATCTGGGTTTGCCGCACAGCTCCACTGCTACAGAAGCTAACAGGGCAGCAGTGATAGGCAAAAGCTGGCCTCTCTTTACCTGTGGGAGCTAACTGGGCAACGGCTCAATATTACCGCTGCCCGGTTAGCGATGGGTACCGCCTCCCCCCCACCATGCCCACTACAGTTAGCATCGGGGCGTGTAGCGGTGTTAATCCATGCTGCTGAATATCCCTCTAAGCGGCATTTACACAGTTTACAGGTCTGTAAACCGTGCAAATGTCTTTGGATATCAGGCCCTACATCTCTTTAAATTTTGCACAGAATAGAGAAATGCATCACAGTTTCTATGTCTTTACCAATTTGTCTGCTTGGAAGTGATAGTGTTGCTGTTCTGAAATGGATGGGTGGGGGCAGGGTAATGTCACTTCTTCCCTCCTCCATGCACATTTGTTCAAACTTGGAACCAAAGTGTCTTCATCCCCCCTTCCTCCTCACCCCACACACTTTGGATAAGTGTCCCACATTGGCCTGCAAAAAAATCTGGTAATCTTATGCATTATGCCATGCAGCTTGTGATAAGGAAGCTTATCATAGCTCAGGTAGGAGCTATAGAAAAGATGATGTGACTCTGAACAAGCAACCTGTCAGTTCTGGTAGAAGCAAGAAAACAGAGTTTTCTCATAAAAGACTACCAGTCCCAGAATGCACCAGGTTTCCAGCAGCCATGAGGGAGGCTGAAGTGAGAAAATGTGTGTGCAATCAAGAGAGCTATGAGGTAATCCCTAAGCACTCATCTCAAAGGGCAGGGCCTGAGTCAACACAGCTGCGCTGTGTTAGGGAGGAACACACATTAGGAAAGAATAAGAATAGAGCTTATTCTTCAGATAACAGTTTCAAGAACAGCTTCAGAAAAAGCTACAGAGGGAGATACAGCAACGGCTACAAGCTCAAGCACCAGCATCACCTGGGGAAACGGAAGCCAAGCCAAGCGGATAGAGAGAGAAGGAAACTCTCTGGAAGGAAGAGAAGAAAGCCCATTGGATGGTCTGGGAGATTCTAAGGCAGTACCCATACTGGGAGGTATTCCAAGTGCCAGCAGAGTCCATTGGACTGGATTCAGCCAGAGGAATGGAATGGCAGAGATAGGAATCACCAGTGGCTACCTGGAAGAGAGAAGACTGCACGTGGAAGGGACTTTAAGACCAAGGCCAGAAGGTATGTGAGAGGAGATCCAGTGTCCAGGGATCAAGATTGGAAGGCTGGACATCAGAATTGGATTACATACTGGCCAGGCTTTACAGAGAGGAATTATGATGGCAGGAGAGGCTCAGGTATGAACACTGATCCAGACCCTATCTATAATAGAGAATGGCAGCAAGGGAATAAGCATTCTCATGATAGTGCCTTAATGAAAGACTCGTCTGTGCCAATGTATGATAGTGACCCTATGCTGATTGATGAAGGGGGAGATACAGCAGATGAAAGTACAGTTTACATGGACTGTTCTCTATCTAAATGCTATTGCTAGCTTTCTGTGAGCAAACACATCAGCCATCACAAAGAAACCTAACTTTGTTCTTTATTTCCACTGCAAACAGCTCTTAAAGCAGGATTTGGGTTCACACAGTAGCAGCTAGCCAGCTAAAGGCTTCCAGCTGGTCAATTGATAGTAATTAAAGCTGCACCTGATTGTGTGTGTGAGCAAGGGAAAATCACTGCTGGATCTGAGTGAAAAATAAGCAGAAGTTAACCTAACCAGCAAAGTTTATTCTTTTCTTTGTGCCTTTGTATTTGGTAATTATTTGCTAAGAAAACATTAGCTAATTGCCTGACAAGCTGAAGGTTGTTTTCTGATTTTACTTTGTGACTTTTTGTTATCCATTTAAACACTGCAAGCAAGTAACCTCATTTATATTGCTAACAAGCATACTTGTGCTGGGTGAATTAAACCCCATCAATAAAAGAAGTATTTTATTGACCTTACCACTTGGTTTCACAACTTAATTATTGTCATCAGTTGTGTTTGGGAGTGAATGAACTACAATACCCACAATACCTTGCAAGAATCATATGAATATATGCATCGTCAAGATTGTGTAAGTTCTCACCCTAGGCAGCCGTCTGACAAGCTCTAGCACCTCAGTGGCAGAAGTGACTGTGAAAAAGAACTACTGAAAAAGAAAGGTAATGGCCGCAGTGAAAAGGGAACCCCAAAGAGGCAATGTCAGGCCAGCTGGGAAACCTGATACAGGCAGCCCCTTAAACCCAAACAGGCTTGAAAGACCCCAACTGCCAGAGGGTTTTTTTCTCCATTTCAAATGTCTTTATTAAGGAAAGAAATTCAATAAAGGAAAGAAATACAATAAAGTCCTCATCAAGAGGGAAATCATTTAACATAAAAAAGAGAAGCAAAAACCCATAACAAACAAACACAAAACAGGGAAAACATTAAATAAGAGTCGCTTTATTACAAGTGGCAAGAGAGACAAATGCAACCCACTAAAGACAATGAGGAAAAGAAAAGACATTAGAAAAAAAATGATATGACATTCAAGTAAGCAGACAGAAGACAGCAAGGAGGAAGGGGTACTTGAGCCTAGACTTACCAGGCCTCTCAGGAACCCCATGGGGTCACATCCTGGTCCCCTCCAGTCCATTAAGTGCTAGGAACTTGTGGGTAGCAGCGCTGGACACAGTGCAAGCTGTCAGCTTGCAGAGGCAAGGGTGTACCTGAGCTGCGAGTAAGCATTGTGCTTACCAGTCTCTAGTACACTGGCCACAGGGGGAGACAGGCCTATCTGCACTGCTGCACCAGAGCATATATACCAAGTGATTGCATCACTAGAAGTTGGCTCCAGTCAGTTTCCATCTGCTAGATGGGGAGGATAACCCACTCATCTGGACTGGTTTAGCAGCATAAGAAAACTGGGGTTGACCTTGGTAGCTTTCCCCCTAACAAGCTGGACTACTTCCGTCTTTTCATCCAAGAGAGCACTTTTCACTTGGTTGACACCACATCTGTAGCATCATCACACCTAATGCTGGTAGCAGAGCCCATAACCTATGGCCATGCCGCTCAAGGCCCACTTGATTTCGCTCCGTCTCTGAAGATGGTTGGTTTGGTCCTGGTTAATAAATTGATAGGAGTCCATCTGGAACTTGTCTGGAGCCATGGAGGTGGGGGGGGGGGGGGGATGGCAGGGGAGGAAGCTGCATGGCAGACAGTAGGAAGAGGAACTCTCTGGTGATAGCCAGCCTGCATTTAATGATTAATAAAGAGCATAGCTACCCTTGCGCCATGCTGTACTGTATGCAACCTCTCCTGACCGAGTGTCTAGGATTAAAACTGCCATTCCAGTGCAGAGTCTAAGCCCACTACTGGAGTGCTGAAATAAAGCCTGGTCTTTCCCTTGATTTTCACCTGAGCTTCCACTTTTTGGAGTCATCCCTAAATTTTGGAGCAGTATTACAATTAACCTTGAGTAAGTGCCGTGCATGAAGGGGGCCAAGCCCCCAGGAGGAAGGGAAGACTTCTGTCATACTTTTCCGCAGTGCAGTACTTTGGCACTATTCAACTGGTAGGAATAGACATCCTGAACCTCTAAGATGCTCTAATGGAAATTTTACATTTCACCTCTGGTCAGTACCTTTCAGAACCGGCACCAGGGTTTTCATAAAACAACTGAATCGGGTAACCACCTGCCAAGCAGTAATGGATTCATGTACCCTCCTTCAAGGGCTGGTGACAACAGGCTCCCTGCTGAAGAGGGAGGTACAAACCATATTTAGGCCTATATGTTCTTCTGTAAAACGCACTGTGCGCCTTCAAGTCAATGCTGACTTCTGGTGATCCAGCAGCTCCTGGGTTTTCTTGGCAGTATGACCGAAAGTAGATTGCCAGGCCTTTCCTCCAAGTCAATGGAGGGTTAAATGACTTGCCCAAGGTCAGAATTGAACCCTGGTCTCTTGGTTACCAAGCCAGTGCTCTAACCATCAGGCTACTCCTCCACCCCATATTAGGAGTTTGGAATTTCCCTACTGCCTCTTGGGAAGCAGAGCCCTGGTTGGTGCTGTGTACCTTATACATGGTAACAGGAGGCGACTTGGTGACAGCGGCAGAGCAGCCACTTGCAGAGATGAGAGGGGGGTGGAAAGCAGATGAAATGCTTAAAGCCCCTTTCTGTTGACCATCTAGAACAACAGTAGCCATAGAAAAAAATGACGCCAGAGTTTCCCACACCCCTGCATCCCATAAAATCAGTACTCCGATATCCATAGTGATGGTAGCTCCAGCTGTGGCGCTTGAATACTAGCACCTCTGCCAGGCACGCCATGTTTACTATGTTGAACCAGCACTAGGACCACAGCTAGTAGTCTTAGGACCTCAGACATACAATGTTGTCTGTGCATCCTACACTGCACGCCCCCCCCCCAAAAAAAATCACACAGGCTTCCTCCTTACTATGTCTACTTCCACCACTTGCTCCCCTGAAGCAAGATACAGCAGAGCAGAGGCAACTCCTCATGGACTCAACTCTAAGTCAAGCTCCTAAAGAGAAGCGCCGGGGAAAAAGGGAGGTACACCTGGCCCAACAGCAAGCCTGAGCTACCTGGCATAGGCAGAATGAAATGTCGGTAAAGTGGCAGTGTGCTCAGTGAATGAGTAAGAAGGGGTCTAGAGCCTGTCCTACTCTTGAATTCAGTCTTGTCAATTCTATAATCCCTGGGCAATGCTCTAAATAAGAAATGTAATTAATAAAATAGTTTTGTAGACCAAAACAGAATAAACTAAATATTTCTCTGTTCAAATTTTCATTGTGCGTCCTTTTTTTCAAAGTAAAAATCCTTGATTCAACAGTTGTACTATCGAGCAAATAACTTCATATCACGCCCAAGACATATCCTTTCCTTAACATAGTAGCACTCTAAACATTCTGTCATAATTCTGTTCTTATGCTCATTAAGCCTCACCCTGATTATCTGTCTCCTATGTCCAACACAGGGCCGGCCCAACCACTAGGCAATCACCTAGGGCAGCAACTTATAAAGGGCAGCAAAAGCAGGGCATTCAAAGCTAAATAATAGATTGATAGCGAGAAGGGGTGTAAACAGCTTGAGGATGGCCAAGGCCCAGGGCACCAACACTTTGAACCAACTCTGATCCAACATATATATAATTATCTGCCAATGCCAATTAACTATATCACAAAATCTGAAGAGCAGTTTGCCTCAGTGAGCGCTCTAAAAACTTTTTCCCACCAGATGGATGAGACCACTCTTCCAGCTAGCGTACAATTACATCACAAGTCTAGATATTTTACCGAGACAACTGAATGGACTGAACAGCACAGAATATGTAGTCACTGCTTGAGGTGTGAATAAGCAAGTAGATAAAGATAAGTAGGCAGATATAGTATACATCTGGATACTTAGAAAGCCTTCAATATGATTCCCCCACAAGAGACTTAAGGAAATGAAAAAAATCATGGGATAGGAGGCGGTGTCCTATTGTGGACTGGGAACTGGTTAAAAGATAGAAAAAGTGAAGCTAAATGGTCAGTTTTCTCAATGGAGAAGGGTTAATAATGGAGTGTCCTAAGAATCAGTACTGGATCCATTACTTTAACATATGTATAAAAGACCTAAAAATTAGAACCAAGAGCGAGATGATCAAATTTCCGACAACACAAAATTATTCAGAACTGTTCAATCACAAGAGGACCTGGAGAAAGGTTAAATTAGACTTACCTGCTAATTGTTGTTCCTGGAGTAGATACAGTCTAGTCCCGGACCTCTGGGTTGTCTACCTTAAACAGCAGCTTTGGAGACTGAGGAACCTCCTTCTTTTGTGATGTCACCGATATATCCTCCTGGTGGCCCCCTCCATTTGCCAGTTTCCTATTGACAAAGCAGACTCACCGGAGCAACAAGTAAGCATGAACATAAATAACATACAGAACAAGTCTATACTACTATGCACTGAAATATTTGTAACACAGTGCGGGAAAAAATTCTTCTTTTCCCCCCAAAACAAGACCGATAAACAGCCTTGAAACCTGCTGAAGGCCCTCCCTCCCCTGCTTGGAGGGCCCCACTCCCTCCCCGAACAGAACCTACCAACCCGCACAGAAAAAACCTCTTACCTGTACAGGCCCCGGCCCGTCCTCCGCCAGACCTTCAGGCTGTAAACGTAGGAAATTATACCAGGGAGGGCTACGGGACTAGACTGTATCTACTCCAGGAACAACAATTAGCAGGTAAGTCTAATTTAACCTTCCTGATCGTATCTCCAGTCTATTCCCGGACCTCTGGGTTTGTACCAGAGCAGTACTAATGGGAGGGAGCGCCCTTTCCAGCCTGAAGGACAGCCGCCCCAAAACAAGCATCCTGTTGAGCTTGAACATCCAGTCTGTAATGTTTGACAAAGGAATGCAACGTTGACCACGTTGCCGCCTTGCAAATTTCCTGCGGCGGCACCAATCGATATTCCGCCCAGGAAGCAGCCTGCGCCCTCGTAGAGTGAGCGCGAAGCCCCTCGGGCACCATCCTCCCGTTCAAGAGATACGCTGACGCTATCGCCTCCTTGATCCAAACGGGCAACGGAAGCCTTGGAAGCCGACTCCCCCTTCCTCGGCCCCGCAAAGAGAACAAAAAGCCTAGCAGACTTCCGAAACTCCGACGTCCGACGCAGATACTGCTTCAACTCCCGCCGGACATCCAAAAGATGTATCCTATTCGCGTCCGACCTCCCCGCGTCGCTTCGAAACACTGGCAAAGAAATTTCCTGATTCAAATGAAACGCCGACACCACCTTGGGCAAGAACGATGGGACCAGTCGTAACACCACTCTGGACCCAAAGAACGAAAGATAGGGCTCCTTACAGGACAGCGCCTGCAACTCCGATACCCTTCGGGCAGAACAGATCGCCACCAAGAACACCACCTTTAGCGTAAGGTCTTTCAAGGACGCCTGGGACAGGGGTTCAAAGGGTCTCCGTTCCAACGCATCTAAGACCAAGGGAAGATGCCTCTTAGGGACTGTGGACCTAGTCGGGGGCCTTATCAGTGAGACCGCTCGCAAGAACCGCTTGATGTCCACGTGCTCCCCGAGCGATCTGCCCCCTATCTTCCCCCTGTAACACGTCAGAGCCGCGACTTGCACCCTAAGAGACGCGGCCGCCAGACCCTTGACAAAACCATCCTGCAGAAACTCCTGCGGGACGGTCGCCCTCAATGCCTCAGAAGCCCTGTCTCTACACCATCCTTCGAACACTCGCCAGACTCGAATATAAGCCAAGAACGTCGACCGCTTCCTAGCCTTCAACAAGGTGGAAATGACCGTGGAGGAATAACCTCTAGCCGCTAACCTAGCCCGCTCAATAGCCAGGCCGTAAGTGAGAATCGATCCACATGTGGCATGAACAGCGGTCCCTGGGACAACAAGTCCGGCCTGGCCGGAAGCCGCCACGGCCGTGCCCCCAGGAGCCTCACCATGTCCACGTACCAAGGCCGACGCGGCCAATCCGGAGCGATCAGTATGACTCGCCCTCGGTAGCTTTCTATTCGCTGCACCACCCTGCCTATCAGAGCCCATGGTGGGAACACATACAGGAGCTGCTCCTCTGGCCAGGTCTGAATGAGAGCATCCAGACCCTCCGACATCCTTTCTCTCCTTCTGCTGTAAAACCGACCGACCTTTGCCGATTGGAATATCGCCATGAGGTCCATGACCGGTGGACCCCACCGGCGCTCTATCATATGGAACACTTCCGGATGAAGAACCCACTCCCCGGGATCCACCTTCACGCGACTGAGAAAGTCGGCTTCGACATTGTCCACCCCAGCGACATGCGCCGCCGACAGCGCCAAAAGATTCGCCTCGGCCCAACTGCACAAGACCTCGGCCTCGGACTCCAGAGCCACACTGTGGGTTCCCCCTTGCCGATTGACATAAGCCACCGCGGTCACATTGTTGGAGAACACCCGGATCGCCTGCCCCCCGAGAACGTCTTGGAAGCGCTGCAGGGCCAACGAAACCGCCCGCAACTCCAACCTGTTGATCGACCAAGATTTCTCCAGAAGGCCCCATTGCCCCTGGGCAAACTGACCCTGAACGTGCGCTCCCCAGCCCCAGAGGCTGGCATCCGTCATCAGAGGAACCCAGACCGGAGTTTCTAGCAGCCGTCCCCTCAGCAGGGACTCTGGACGCAACCACCAATCCAGGGCCACGCGCGTCTCCGCCGGACAAGGGAGCCTCCGCGACAACGGGTCCCGTTGGTGTGACCAGCACCAGAGCAACACTCTCTGCAACGGCCGCATGTGTGCTCTGGCCCAGGGCACCACCTCTATCGTGGACGACATGGTGCCCAACAATTGAAGGTACTGCCACGCTGTGGGAGCTTCCCTGCTCAAGAACCGTCGGACCAGCTGCCGCAAGGCCTGCGCTCTTTCCTGAGGCAGAAACACTAGTCCCTTCTGCGTGTCAAACCGAGCTCCTAAGTATTCCAGGCATTGGGAGGGAACCAGGTGACTCTTGGACCTGTTGACTACCCAACCGAGGCTCTCCAGGAAGACTACCCTGGCCGTCGCCTGTTGGCTCTCCGTTCTCGACTTCGAGCGAATCAACCAATCGTCCAGATAAGGATGCACCAGAACCCCTTCCTTTCGCAAGGCCGCCGCGACCACTACCATGATCTTGGTGAACGTGCGAGGGGCCGTCGCGAGGCCAAACGGTAACGCCCGGAATTGATACTGTCCAAAGGGAACCGCAAATCGTAGGTACTTTTGGTGTTCCGGCCGAATGGGAAGTGAAGATACGCTTCCGACAGATCCAGGGAGGTAAGAAACTCCCCTGACCGAACCGCTACTATGACTGAGCGTAAAGTCTCCATATGGGAATGCGAAACGCGCAGGCAACAATTCATGCCTTTGAGATCCAAAATGGGCCTCACACCTCCGTCCTTCTTTGGGACCACAAAATAAATGGAGAACTGACCGCAGCCGAGTTGGTCTGCGGGAACTGGAACTATAGCACCGAGATCCAGGAGTCTCTGTACCGTCCCCCGCACCGCCACACATTTGCTTGGAGACTTGCAGGGGGACCGCACAAAGGCGTCCCACACTGGACGGCGCAGCTCCAGTGCGTACCCTTCCCGAATGACCTCCAGGACCCACTGGTCTGACGTTACATGGACCCAGGCGTCGTAGAACTGTTGTAACCGACCCCCCACAGGAACTAGGGGTGCCTGGGTCCCCTGAACTTCATTGCGCTTTTCTACCATTGGGGACTGAAGAGGAGGCGGAGGCCCCAAAACCCCTTCCTGCTCCTCGGAAGCCCCGAAATCCCTGATTCCTGTTGGCAAACCTGCCTCTCTGGCTGGGATAAAACCTTTGGAAACGCAAGCGACGAAAATCCCGCTGCTGCCCTCTGCCCGCGGGTGCCGCTCTCCCAGGCTTGGCCTTGTCCTCAGGCAGTCTACCCCCTTTAGACTCGCCGAGGTCTTTGACCAATTTCTCCAAATCCTCACCAAACAGGAGCTTCCCCTTAAAGGGAAGCTTGCCAAGTCTGGATTTAGATGAGTTATCCACCGCCCAGCTACGAAGCCACAAATAAAGCCTCGCCGCTATCGCGGACGCCATGCTCTTAGACAAAGCTTGCATCAAATCATAATGAATATCTGCCAGGTAGGCCGCTCCAGACTCCAGTCTGGCGGCCTCCGTGGAGCTGTCACTCTCCTGCCCACCTTGGATCCTCTGTGTCCACCGCAGGCAGGCTCGAGTCACCCAGGCACCACAAATAGCCGCCTGGAGTGACACGGCATTCACATCAAAGATCTGCCTTAACAACACGTCCAATTTGCGGTCTTGGGAATCCTTAAGAGCTGCGCCGCCCTCCACTGGGATCGTGGTCTTCTTTGTCACCGCAGCAACCACTTTGGGAGCCCGAAATATCTCCCTATCCTGATCCACGAGAGGGTAGAGACGACTCATAACCCTAGCACCCATAAGGGGTGCCTCCGGGACATTCCACTCTTCCTGAATCAACTCCTGAAAAACCCTATGCACTGGAAACGCCCTCTGATTCTTCCTAAAAACCTGCAATAACGGATCCTCTAGGGTCACATCCTCCCCCAATCCCGGGACCGGCATGTTCAGAGCCTTGAGCGTCTCCCCAATGAGTGCCGGCAACTCCTCTCTGCGGAAGACTCTCACTACTCTCGCCTGATCCTCCGTATCAGCGAGTTCACCTTCCTCTAGATCCTCCTCCATATCCATACTTTGGTCTTCCTCATCGGAGCCCTGGGCCTCGGAGGCAACCGAGGAAGCCTTAGTGTCCTCATCTAAGCGCGCTCTTTTTCCCCAACTGCGCAGCCTTAGGTACCGGAAAAGGCGCAGACCTCTTCCCTTCGCGCCCCTGAGCTTTTTCCCGTGCTGACTCTAATGGGGGGTTACCAACTGCCTGCTGCAGAAGCAGCACAAATTCCCTAGAGAAAATGGACTCCAGACCCTTGGGCCAGGCTTCCAGGGAAGGGGAAACATCCGGCGCTGAGGAGGGACCCGCCACCGGTTCGCCAAGGGGTGGGCTGCAAGCTTGAGTGGCTACCGGCTCTGCTTCCGCTTCTAAGCGCTCCTCTGACCCCCGTGTAGCGCTATCCATGACAGAGGCCTCCTTGGAACACGCTTTGCACACCTCCGAGTCTGCAGCTGAACCCCTTCTAGCTCCGCAGACAAAGCATTGGGGCCTAGCGGGCATCTCCACTAAAACTACCTGCGCAACTAAAGTGGGCCCGAGAATCCCTAAACCGGCGAACCAAGAAACTGGCCGGTAAGGATATGAAAATAAAATACCCCAAAGAGCAAAAGAAAAAGTCCCCCAAATACCTACAGAAAGTGTACCGCGGGACCGCGGCTTCCCCCGTACACAAAGGATCAGGCCCGACAGCGCTATGACCCTTCCCGCGCCGCGAGCACGTGGCTGGGCCTGCTTTACGTTTCGCGCCCACCGCGCTGACAAAAAACCACAGTCAAACGGGTCCTCTTACCTCACGCTGCACCGGTCCCCCGACACGGCTGCAAGAGCAGATATCAGGCCCTACTCCGCCCCCGAACCCAATCTCCGACTCGAACTGAGCCGGGGGGGGGGGCGGAAGAGAGAGAGATGAGAAGGGGAGCCCTCAGCCACGGCGTAGGAACAGGCAGAGCTTCTGTATCACGCCGGCTGGGTCCCTCTGTAGCAGCCCTGCTATCAACGGGCCTCCTGCTACACTGGCGATAGGCTGCTTCTGCCCGGGTAAGTGAACACTCCAACCCCCGGTAGCAGAGAACACCTCCGGGAGGAGGGAGAGCCTTCCAACAAAGTTCAAGGTACAGCCCCTGTTAAGTAGCTGTCACCTTATCAGCCAATCTCTCTGGTCTTGTATTCCTGTTATGATAAATTTCCTATTTTTTTTTTTTTAAATGACCAATTCCCTCTAATGATAACAAAATCTGTCTCAATTGTTCCTCCTGTGAGCCCCGGACCTCCCAGGCTCACTGTCCCTTCAGCTGCTTGGAGACTGAGGTAACTGGCAAATGGAGGGGGCCACCAGGAGGATATATCGGTGACATCACAAAAGAAGGAGGTTCCTCAGTCTCCAAAGCTGCTGTTTAAGGTAGACAACCCAGAGGTCCGGGACTAGACTGGAGATACGATCAGGAACTGACATTGGGCATCAAAATGGCAGATAAAATTTACTGTGGACACGTGGAAAGCCATACTCTTAAGAATAATCAACTCATACTATAATTACACAAAGCAATGTTCGACATTAGGAGCCACCACCCAGGAAAAGGATCTAAGGGGCTTGTTTACAAAGCCGCGGTAGCGGTTTCCGATCGTTATCGGAGCCGCGGCCCCATTGATTTCAATGGGGCCGCGGCTGCGATCGCGATCGCGAACCACTACCGCGGCTTTGTAAACAAGCCCCTAAGTGTCATTAAAGATAATATATTGAAATCCTCTGTTCAGTATGCAACAGCAGCCAAGAAAGCTAATGGAATGCTAGGAATTATAAGTAAAGGAACGGAGAAAAAAGAAAGGATATTACAATGTATCGCTCCATGGTGCAAACACACCTCGATTACTGTGTACAGTTATGGTTGTTGCATCTAAAATAATATAATGGAATTTGAAAAGGTATAGAGAAGCATGACCAAAATTGATAAACGGGATGGAATGATATTCCTTTGAGGAATGGTTTAGAAAGTTAGGACTCTTCAGCTTGAAGAGAGAGCTGAGGGGAGACATGGTAGATATTCCACTCCGCTCATTTTATAGACAAATAAGCATAAAGCAGTTGTTTATTCCTTCAGAAAACAAAGACTAGGGGACATGAAATGAAGTTGCAAAGTAGTACATTTAAGACTAATCAGAGAAAATATTTTTTCATCCACACATAATAAAGCTCTGGAATTCATTGCCAGAGGATGCAGTAAAAGATGTTCATGTAGCTGAGTTTAAAAAAAGGTTTAGACAACATCCTAGAAAAAGTCTATAAACAAATATTAAAGAGGGAAAATCCACTGCTTATCCCTGTATAAATAGCATGGAATCTGCCTACGTTTTGGGATCCTGCCAAATGATCTGGATTAGCTACAGCTGGAAATAGAACAATGGGTATGATGAACAACTGGTCTGATCCAGTATAGCAAATCTTATACTTTTTTTGTTGTTGTTAAAAGTGGTACTCTCACTTGGTTTGCAGCTTGTCGTGCTGTGAGGGCTTGCGTGCATCAGTGATGCTGAGAGCTAAACTATCGGTAGTTTAACTAAGGCAGAGTCTCCCAAGCTGGACAGGTCTCAGCTGAGGTGCCAGACCAAGACAAACCACCCATCTGGGCAGCAGCAGAATGGGAGTGTTGACGGCTGAGGATCACATTTTTGTGACAACGGCAACACCACCAAACAAACTGCGCGAAAGAAAGGCCCGGCAATCTACTTCTGTATCTTGCCAAGAAACCCAATGGATGGTTACAACAAAACAAATTGTGCTATGGTGCTGGAAGATGAGAAGGCATCTCAACTAGCTAATGGGGAAGAGCTGAAGACGTTTCAGAGTAAAGCCAGCATTTATGATGTGGTTGGATCAAAGCCCTCGGGAAGTCTGACTGCTGATGTAGCTGCGCATGAAATGAGAGTCAGAAGCTGTAAAGATGTCTTACGCATTGGAACATGGAATGTACAAAGCATGAACCAAGGGAAGTTGGAGGTGGTCAAGAATGAAATGGAACGTGTACAACTTGATCTGTTGGGTGTCAGCGAACTGAAATGGACTGGCATCAGGCATTTTGCATCAGATGATCACATGGACTACTATGCTGGAAATGAAAGACAAAGAAGAAATGGTGTTGCATTTATAATAAAGAAGAAACTTGCAAGAACTGTAATGAAATACAATGCAGTCAGCGAACGCTTAATCTCTATTCATCTACGAGGATTGCCTATCAACACAACTATAATTCAAGTATATGCCACAACAACAGCTGCAGAAGAGAATGAAATTGAAGAGTTCTATGAACAAGTACAAGCTGAAATTGACAGAACATGCAAACAGGATATCCTGATAGTCATGGGTGACTGGAACGCAAAACTTGGCAACAAAGAAGAAGGCAAAGAAGTTGGAAAATATGGACTTGGCAACAGAAATGAAGCTGGAGAAAGACTGACAGAATTCTGCAAGACCAATGATCTATTCGTCTCAAACACCTTCTTCCAGCAACACAAGCGGCGACTGTATACATGGACTTCACCCAATGGATTGTATAAAAATCAAATTGACTACATCTGTGGAAGTCAACAATGGAAAAGTTCCAACACATCAACAAAGACAAAAACTGGAGCTGACTGTGGTACAGATCATCAACTACTAGTATGCAAACTCAAGCTAAAGTTGAAAAAAGAGCAAACCACTCATGAATGCAGCAAAATATGACCTTGAGAATATACCACTGGAATTTAAAGACTGCCTGCAAAATCGATTTGCTGCTTTAGATACAAATGACAGAGCTCCGAAAGAGTTATGGAATGACATCAAGAAGGTTGTGTTGGAAGAAAGCGAGAAGTCTCTACAAAAGGTGAAAAAGCAAAAGCGGCCAAAATGGATGACGGAAGAAACTCTGAAAATTGCCCAGAAACGCAGAGAAGCTAAAGCCAGAGGAGAAAGAAAGACAATCACAGAACTCAGAGATTGCCAACGTACAGCAAGACAGGACAAGGAAAAGTACTACAATGACACTTGCAAGGAAGTAGAAGCAGAAACTATTAGAGGAAGAACAAGATTGGCTTTCCTAAAACTATGAGAGTTAAAGAAAAAGTTCCAGCCTCGAATTGAAATGTTACAAGATGCTCAAGATTCTATGTTGAATGATGCTGAGAAGATCAAGAAAAGGTGGAAGGAATATACAGCGTTTTTATATGATAAAGATCAAGTGGACCAACAACCGTTTCAACCTGTACCTTACGATCGGGAACCATTGGTGATAAAAGAAGAAGTTGAAGCAGCATTGAAAGCCTTATCAAAGAACAAAGCACCAGGCATTGATAGCATTCCTATAGAAGTATTGCAGCAATCTGATGCAGCTGTTACCATACTTACAAGGCTCTGCCAAGAAATATGGAAGACAACATCATGGCCAACTGACTGGAAAAGATCTGTGTTTATACCAATACTAAAGAAAGGTGATCCAACTGACTGTGGAAATTATCGAACAATCGCTCTGATTCCACATGCCAGCAAGATTATACTGAAGATTATTCAAAAGAGACTACAACCATACCTGAAACAAGAACTACCTTAAGTGCAAGCAGAGTGCAGGAAAGGGCGAGGAATGAGAGACATCATTGCGGATGTGAGATGGATCCTTGAAAAGACTAAAGAATACCAAAAGGATATCTATTTGTGCTTTATCGACTATAGCAAGGCGTTTGACTGTGTAAACCATGAGAAACTCTGGGCCACATTAAGAAGCATGGGTATACCAGAACACCTGATCGTTCTCTTGCACAATCTGTACATTGATCAAGAAGCAACAGTTTGAACGGAACAAGGAGAAACAGAATGGTTTAAAATAAGCAAAGGTGTAAGACAAGGCTGCATACTTTCCCCCTACCTGTTTAATTTATATGCAGAACAAATCATCAGAGAAGCAGGATTGTATGAAGACAACAGAGGTGTGAAGACTGGTGGAAGACTCAACAACCTTCGCTATGCTGATGATACCACATTACTGGCTGAAAGTGAAGATGATCTGAAACATTTGCTTCTCACAATCAAAGAACATAGTCTCAAAATGGGCCTGCACCTTAATGTAAAGAAGACAAAGATCATGACAACTGGCATAATTAACAGGTTCATTGTTGAAGGAGAAGAAATTGAAATTGTGAACAACTTTTACCTACTTGGATCAACTATCAATAAAGAAGCAACAAGCAGTCAAGAAATCAGACGACGCATTGTTCTTGGGAGAATGGCTATGAAAGACCTAGATAAGATTCTCAAGAGCAGAGATGTCTCTCTCCATACAAAGATTTGACTTGTACAAGCCATGGTATTTTCAATAACATCATATAGATGTGAAAGCTGGACAGTGAAAAAGACAGGAAGAAAATTGATGCCTTTGAATTATGGTGCTGGCGGCGAATACTGTGCATACCATGGACTGCCCGAAGAACAAACCAGTCGGTACTAGAGGAGATCAAACCTAAGCTTTCTTTAGAAGCTCAGATGACAAGACTTCGACTTTCATACTTTGGACACATCATGCGAAGAGAAAGATCATTAGAGAAAGACATCATGCTTGGCAAAATAGGAAGGCCAGCAATAAGATGGATCAATACAATAACAGCAGCTACGGGTACCAATCTGTCAACAATGAGCCGCCTGACTGAAGACCAAACACAATTTAGGATAGCTATCCAGAGGGTCTCCATGAGTCGACTCTGACTCGACGGCACTTAACAACAACAAAAGTGGTACCACTACTTAGCATCTATCAGGAATTTAGATCAGCATTTTTCCCATTTTATTTTAAAAGAAATACGATTTCTTAACCTCTTCTCTAACTCCCGCCACATAGCTTTGGAACTCTTTTAGTAGTTTTCCATATCGAATAACCCATCATTTCATATTCAACTACAATAAGCAAACATTACCATAGCAACAGGACAAAACTACCATTGGTTCACATCAAGTAGGAAACCAGAAGTGAAAAATCCATGTGATTTAGGAAAACATAATGTGAGCAAGATAACAAAACATGCAACACTTATTAGCCAACTCATGTTCAGCAGATATATACTGAAACGTTTTAATCCAAATGAAATACATATGCCCTTCCATGTCATCTACTAGTAGCAGTAGTTTATTTTTATTTTTTTATCTTTATTTTATACTTTGTAAACCGCATAGCTTGTACTACAGCTTGAGTGGTAGATCAAATAAAGTTTAGCCATAACAATAAAATTTACCCATGTAAATTACTTTCTGGAATAGACCGTCTCCCAAAAGACAGGAATTTTAAAATGTAGCAAAAAATAAAGGACCAAAATCGCACTCTATATACAGTATAATAAGAAAAAATATATAAAAAGACGCCTCGTGGCGCTATATAAAATTAGTAGCAGTAGTAGAAGAGAGACAGCTAAATCCATTCCCACAAGTCGAAACCAGATAAATGACACGATCGTCACCTCTCGGAAGCAGTTAGTTACCAAAGGACTAAAGTTTGAAAGTACTGCGTATTCTCCACTACATGCCGGCTGTTACCACGTGGGCGACTTCTGTCAGACGACAGCAACAAGAAGCTTCGGCCAGCCACGTGACTTTTTAAAGCCCTCACGTCACCCGACGCCTCTGAGTATTTAAGCAACCAATCACCATAGAGTTCCAAACAAAAAATAAAAGGCAAAACGACTAGAATCCGTTTCCATGAATCCTGCAAAGAAATAGAACTTAGACAACAAAGCGACTCGACAAAGATATGGCGAAGGGAAAAAGTGCACACACCTAACGTCCCTAAAGTGAGCTGGGAAAAGGTAGAAGCGGCTGTGCACCTGCGGCTTCACTAAATCCCTGCGGAAGTCGAAGAGCCGCGTGAGGCTAGGGATCTCCGTGACGCGCACAGTGTGGGTGTAGCCCGTCGTGCTGTAGCGTTTGATAGTAGTGGTGCTGCCGCGGTAGCTTTCCGCGGTGTGGGGCCGCCGCGTTGCTTCTCGGTTCATGGTAGCTGCTTTGCGGCCGATAGAAGAGATTAAAAATACAATGACAGAAACAATAAATGGGGTGGAAAAACAGTGAATAGAGCGCTGTCCCTGCCTCAAGCTTCCGCTCACGTGACCACAATCGGTCGAACGTGCCAGGATAAAGAGACAGAACGTTGGTGCTCCCCCACGTGACCAGCATCAACAGAAAGCAGAAGGCCGCAAAGTGGCGGCAGTGGTGATTCCGGGCTGCTTTCGGATGCTGGGCAGAGGTGCCTCATCAACCTGCTGGTGTCAATCGGATTCCACGGCGGCTGACTTCCTCATTTCTAACGTCCTTTCTCGGCTCTGTAGCCGCCCATAACTCACGTGTCTCCGTGGTCCAGACTCTGCGGCCATGTTTAACGGCCCGCCGGTGTCACGCGCTCTCTTTATCTCTTCCTCCCGCCTTCCTTTAAGCTACTGCCCATAGCCTGGTTCCCTTTTCCTGCTCGCTTTATTTTTGTAGGAGGGGTTCGTCACTCCGCCTAGCTCCTCGGTGGTGGATGCAGGCAGAGGTACTTTTTTTAACGTTTTTATTCGCCTAATATGGGAGGCTCTAAAGGTGAAGAAACAGCAAATGTGCTGACATATTGTCCCTGCCTCTTGCTTTTGCCTTGTTTCCTTTTCTTAGGACTTTCCCTCTTTAGGCTTTTATTATGCTGCATATTTTGTCTGTAAAGAAAAAGTTGCTCAGGAAGTTGTATAAAGATACGGGAATGGACGGAGCAATGAGATGGCAACAAAACTATTAAATGCTAGCCGGGATTTCAAAGTATCTAATAAAATTGGTTAAAATATAAGGACAATAGCATTTAGAAATCAAAGTGCCAAGAAAGCCCCAGACACATTCTATGCTAATGCAAGCATATACAATAAAGCATAATTACTCACCTGTAACAGGTGATCTCTGGGAACAGTAGGACTTTAGTCTTCACATATGGGTATCGTCGATATCGACGGAGCCTGCGCGGGAACGCTCCCCAGTGTCCAATAGGAAAGCTTTTGGGAGCATCCCACAGCGCCTGCTTTCCCCAACTGTCCCTCTCCAGTTGAGTTTAAAGCTGAGACAGAGAGAGATACAACTCCGAGGGAAGGTGGGTGGGTTGTCAAGATTAAATTCCTGCTGTTCCCAGAGATCACTTGTTACAGGTGAGTAACTATGCTATCTCCAGGAACAAGCAGGAATGTAATCTTCACATATGGGGACTCCCTAGCTGCAGATGCCAGGGAGAAGGCCCCAGAAGTTGTGTGCCCTTTTGAAAGGGCTCCACTTCCCCCCATGGATCTCTGGCATCCTACCAGGGATGGTGGATAAGAGTTGATTAAGTCTGGAACAGGTGTTGAAGAACAGCCTGACCAAACAAGGCATCCAGGTGGGAGTCCTCGTCTAAGCAGTAATGGGCTGTGAAGGTATGAACGAAAGCCCAAGTAGCTGCTTGACAGATGTCGTCGATAGACACAGAGTGAAGATGAGCCATAGAGGCTGCCATGGCTCTCACATTGTGAGCTGTGACATGACCTTCAAGAGGAAGGTTCTTACTCTCATAGGCAAAAGATATACACTGTGCAATCCAGCTGGACAGTGTTCTTTTGGAGACTGGAAGTCCCAAATGACTAGGATCAAAAGCAACAAAGAGTTGAGAGAACTTTCTATGTTGCTGTGTCCTTTGCAAGTAAAAGGTCAAAGCCCTTTTACAGTCCAAAGTATGAAGATTCCTTTCTGAATTTGAGGCATGAGGCCTTGGGAAGAATATAGGAAGGTAAACCGCTTGGTTTAAATGAAAAGGTGACACCACCTTTGGCATAAAGTGTGGATGAGTCCTAACGACTACCTTATCATGATGGAACCTTGTATAAGGAGGATCAGCCACCAATGCTTGCAATTCACTGATGCGACGTGCTGATGTGATTGCAATAAGAAAGATGACCTTCCAGGAAAGGAATTTCAAAGAGGTAGTAGCTAATGGCTCAAAAGGCAGCGGCTTCATGAGCTGCCCAAGAACCATATTTAAGTCCCATGCCACTGTTGGTGGCTTAATGGGAGGCTTAGTTAAAATAAGGCCTCATAAATCTCGCTATGAGAGGAAATAGATTGTCCATTTTAGAGGCTTGAAAGAAGCTGCAATAGCACTCAAATGAACTCTCACTGAATTGGTCTTAAGCCCTGCATTAGATAAATGAAGGAGATACTCCAGTAATGATTCCAGAGGTATCGCAAGAGGGTTAAGACCCTTCTACGAGCACCATATGGTAAACCTTTTCCTTTTGAATGCATAAGAGCGTCTTGAAGGCTCCCTGGAAGCATAAAGGATATCCTTTACATGCTGAGAAAGGTTAAGACTGTGACGTTCTAGGCTTTCAGCAACCAGGCCCTGAGATGCAGAGACTGGGGATTGGGGTGCCACAGCATCCCGTCCTCCTGAGAAAGGATCTGCTCCAAATTTCCTAACTCCAGAGGCGGAGTTTGAGAGAGATGTAGGAGCAGAGGGTACCATATTTGCCGTGGCCAATATGGAGCTATGAGAATCATATGACCTCTGTCTCTCTGAAGCTTCAACAGGGTTTTGGGAATTAGGGGAATGGGTGGGAAGGCATACAGGAAGTCCTGGCCCCAATGGAGGAGGAAAGCATCCCTGACCTGACAACCCTGAGCTGGAATTCTGGAGCAGAACCGGGGAAGTTTGGCATTCAGCGGACTTGCAAAGAGGTCTATGTCCGGGGTTCCCCAAATTTGGAAATTTTGGCCACCTGGTCTGCATGGAGAGATCATTCGTGTTGAAGCAGAACTCGACTGAGTCTGTCTGCCCAAGAGTTTTGAATGCCTGGAAGATACACCACAAGGAGATGAATCTGATGCTCTCTGGCGAGGGCCCATCGTCGCAAAGCTTTGTTGCATAGCGACACAGAGCCTGTTCCGCTTTCTTGTTCACTTAGAACATGGCTAGCTGATTGTCCGTTTGAACTAGGACTATCTTGTAGTTGAGCTGGGTGTGGAATACTCAAAGACAAAGGAAGATTGCTCTGACATCCAGGAGGTTGATCTGTAGATAGGCCTCTTGTGGCGTCCAGGTACCCTGGGTAGAGAGGCCATGCAGATGGGTTCCCCAACCCACGTGTGAGGCATCTGTTATTAGAGTGGCTTGGGGTGTGGGTTGCTGAAAAGGAGACCCCACCAATAGGTTTTGGGGTGACTGCCACCATTGGAGGGACAAAATAAGGCGATCTGAGTTTGCTATTTTGTCTGACAGGCAACCTGACGCCTGAGTCCATTGAGTGGATAAAGTCCACTGGGCTGCCCTCATATGGAGGTGAGCATAAGGAAACACATGCACGGTGGATGCCATGTGGCCTAGCAACTGTAACATTTCCTGAGCAGTGAGGTGAGGTTTTAGCACTGCTTGGGAAGCTAACTGCACAATGTGAAGGCAGTGAGGCTGTGGAAGGTAGGCCCTTGTCTGTTTGGTATCCAGCAGAGCTCCTATAAACTCCAGGGACTGAGTGGGAGCAAGGTTGGATTTTGGGAAGTTTATGACAAGACCCAAATACTGAAGGATGTGCATTGTGCGAGAGAGAGCAACCCTGGCCTCTGGCTCTGAAGAGGCTCGAATGAGCCAGTCGTCTTAAGTAAGGGAAGACGAATATTCCTAGGGTGCGAAGAAATGCTGCCACCACAGTCATGCATTTTGTGAACACCCTTGGTGCAGAGGCCAGGCCAAAAGGAAGAACCCTATATTGGTAGTGCTTCCCTTGAAACAGAAAGCAAAGGAACCTTTGATGAGTTGGATGGATGAGAACATTAGTGTACGCATCCTTGAGATTTAGAGAACAAAGCCAATCCTGACTCTGAAGCTATGGCAGCAGAGTTCCTATAGAAATCATTTTGAACTTCTCTTTGAACAGGAATTTCTTCAATTCTTTGAAGTATAAAATGAGTCTGTGTCCTGTTTTCTTTGGGATAAGGAAATAGGGGGAGTAAAACCCTGTACCCCATTGGAAAATGAGTACCTCTTCTATTGCCCCTTGGGCAAGAAGCACAGTGACCTCTTGACCTAACAGGTCGTTGAGAGAGATCTGAGAATTGAACTGTCTTACCATTGTAGGAGAGGGCATGCTGAGGAAATGAAGCTTGTACCCCTCTCTTACAATAGACAGAGTCCAATTTTCTGCTGTTATCTGACCCCATCTGGGGGCAAAATGACATAACCTTCCTGGGATGGTGGAGGGTTCTGGGCCGTTCAGGGCCAGGAAGGCAAAGTTCTCTAGATAGGAGTCAAAGCCCCTGTGGAGGTTGAGTCTGCTGAGCCGGTTGAGGCTTAGCTGCTTTTGACTGTCTAGGTTGTTGCTGTTGTCCCTTTTGGGCAGACTGACCTAAATGATGCCCCTGTTGGGTATAGGAGGGATAAAACTTCTTCTTACTGAAGAATGGTTTCTTAGAGGATTTTTTCCTCGCAGGATCAGCAGTAGATTTGGACAATCTATCCTGTCAGCATCTATCTCATTAGCTTTTTCCTGCCAATTCTTGCCAGAGAGATTCTCTCTTGTGCAAAGAATATTCCCTAGTTTATCCTGCACCCAAATTTCTAAGTCAGATGCCTGGAGCCAGACAATTCTACATGCACCTATGGCAGTGGCAGAGGTTCTGCTTATGCACTCAAAGCAGTCAAAAGCTGTACGATTCACAAACTTGGAAACATCCTGAGCATGTTTGACAAGAGCGAGATAATCTTGCCTCTTATCATCAGGAAGGAGAGGGCTCATAAGCTCTAAATCTCCTGTGACCTTCTTAAGGAACATTCCCATATATAAGATATAGGAACTGATCCTAGCAGAAAGCCTGGAAGGTTCAACGTCCAAAGGCGTCAAGAGTCCTACACTCACGTTCTGGAGGATTAGATGCATGCCTTTTTGCACTCTATCCTTCTCATTGCTGACTCCACCACCATGGAATGGTGTGGTAATTGAGTCTTCTGAAACCCAGGACAGGGAAGAACTCGATACATGGTGTTGAGTCTTCGAGAGTGAGGAGATGTGGTTAGAGGTGTTTCCCACATCCTTAACATGAGATCATGCAAGATCTCATGAATAGGTAAGGTAGCTGCCTGTTTGGGAGCTTTAGGGTACTGCAGGATTTCTAATTCCTTTGCTCTAGGCTCTTTTACAGGAGCCACTGTGATGGAAAGACCTCAAGCCCCATCTCGGATAAAATCCTGAAAGGACATATCCTCTGGTGGAGACATCCTACGCTGAGGAGAAGAGGAATCCTCAGGAAGAAGTGCTCTGGTATCGGCAGAGCTTTCAGAATCTTCAGACTCATCCGAGGATTCGAAGTATCTCCGATCTGGGTGATCGTGCAAGGCAGGGTACCGGTACTGATCAAAGTCAGCATCGGAGTGGTCCGGTACTGACATATCGATAGCGGATGGATATGCATGACTCGGTCCCGGTAGAATACCTGCCGATGTCGATGCAATCAGTGCCGGCACCAGGGTCGGTGCCGGTACCGGTTGAATTGTCTGAAGTGGTTTCAAGGGCATCGAGGCCGTGAGAAGAGCCGTCAGACTGCATTCAATAGCCAAGAATCTCTGGTCTATCGATGCTGCTGATGCTTGGGTATCGGTACTGGAAGAAGCGGTCGGTACCCCAGAGCATGGCACCAGTAGTTTTGCCGAGGTTGAAGCCTCGAACATCCTGGAGCCCCGTTACTGCTTTGGAAGCCAAAGCCTCCCGCCGGGGCAGTTTTTCTGGTGAAAGTCCCTCAAGGGCAACACCAGAGGCATCTCGCTGTCTAGAAGGAGATCTACCCTTTGAGGACCGGCTAGATTTATGTTTAGTTACCTGAGATCCATGGGAGGAAGACGAAGCCCTGGACGACGTCGATGCCACGGAGGCTGCATCGGAGGGCAAAAGGGTGCTAAGCTTAGCTTAGCTCGGCTTTGCCGGCCCCTTTTCGACATCATCCCACAGGCAACACACTCAGAAATAGAGTGGTCAGGACCTAAACATTTGAGGCACCACTCATGGGTGTCGGCGACGGAGATGGTACTGCCACACTTAGAACACTTTTTAAAACCCGAAGTGGGTTTTTCCATTTTGAAGGAAAAGTTGGGCCTAGTGCCCAAAATGGCGCGTGGCACCTGAGAGAAAATTACTGGAAAGACTCCAGAAGAAAAGTGGTTGTTTTTTTTTTTAAATAAATGAAAGAAGAAGAACCGGTGGTACCGGTGTAGCGTTGAGGGAAGGCAGACGCGACCACAAAAAAGAATAGAAGGGATTTTTTTCTGCAGTGACAGGATGTGCGACCTGCCGGTTCCACGGAAAACAAAAAACTGGAGAGGGACAGTTGGGAAAGGTGGGAAGGCAGCATGCAGGTGCTGTGGGATGCTCCCAAAAGCTTTCTTATTGGACGCTGGGGAGTGTTCCCGCGCAGGCTCCGTCAGTACCGACGATACCCATATGTGAAGACTACATTCCTGCTTGTTCCTGGAGATAATCAATTCCATTAAATAAACTGTTTGGATGCAGGAGTCTGGCATTAATGTTCTAGTGATATTGCGGAAGGGCTGTCGGGCAAGGCTTGTCTCTTTGCGGATGATGCTAAAATCTGCAGTAGACACCCAGGAAGGTGTAGATAACATGAGAAGGGATTTAGCTAATCTTGAAGAATCGTTGAGAATTTGGCAGCTGAGACTGAATGCTAAAATATGCAGGCTTATGCATTTGGATTACAAAAAAGTCCAAAGAAGCTGTACAGTGGGGTGGGGTGGGGGGGGGGGGGAGGGAGTACTAATGTCCACAAACAAAGAGCGGGACCTGGGTGTGATTGTGTCTGACAAACTTAAAGTAGCTAAACAGGTAGAAAAGGTGATGGCGAAAGCTAGAAGGATGTTTGGGTGCATAGGGAGAGGAATAGCCAGCAGAAATTATTTAATGCATCATGAAACCTTTTGTGTGACCTCATTTGGAGTATTGCAGTTCTGGTGACCACATCTTCATAAGGATATAAACAGGTTGAAGTCTGTGCAGAGGGTGGCTACTAAAATGGTTAGTGATATTCGTTATAAAGCATATGAGGACAGACTTAAAGATCTTAATATGTATACTTTGGAGGAAAGGTGGGATAGAGGAAATATAAATGTTTAAATACCTTCATGGGCTCTTTCTTTGAAAGCAAGCTCTGCTTTGAGGGGGCACAGGATGAGGGTGAAAGAGGATAGACTCAGGAATAATATGTGGAAATATTTCTTTATGGAAAGTGATAGATGCGTAGTCTCCCAGAGGTAGTAGAGATAAGGACAACACCTGAATTCAAAAAAGCATGGGACAAACACAGAGGCTCTATAAAGGAAAAAAGGGGCTCTTGTAGTGGGTGATATGGAAGGGCAGACTAGATTTTATTTATTTATTTAACATTTCTTATATACCGCCTTTCGTATCAAGGCGGTTTACATTGAACAAACTGAAATTACATTGAACAGGGCATTATAACTTGGAGATAACTATATTACAGGGAACATAGATAGGCCATGTGGTCGTTTTGCCTAACAGAGGTTTAGTGCAGTTTTGCTTAACTATGCTGTACCTAAACAACACACAAATGTGCAATGCACCAAGAGTCTGCCAAACAAGCAGAGCAAGTGAGGCACAAGTGTTTGCAGTAGCAGCACCTATATCGTGCACACAAACACTTGTGCCCATATGCTGCAATGGTAGGCTGAACATAAGAGCAATATTACTCTGCTTAGAAGTACTTCTCAGAGGGGGGGCGGAGCCTGATGTCCAGCGGGTAGGACGCTTTGCGTTGAAGCTCCCGAGAGGCCTACTCAGAATCCTGACTTAATACCTATATAAATTTACTATTTCGCTCCGAGCTGACCGGGGCACCTCGGGGGGGATGGCGGCCCATAAACCAGCGCGCTTGGACTTCGGGTCTCCTTCTTCTTCTCACGGAAAACGCTCCAAAACAGAGGTGTCCTCCCCACAGAAGATGGTTCCATTTCGTGAAAACCCCGCAATGCACCTGGAAATTTTGGAGGAAATACGCGGCGTGAAGGAATTGGTGCAGTCCAATGGAGAAGCGCTTCGAGCCATGCGAGAAGACTTTGGAGTGCTCCAGGACCGACTTGAAGGTCTTTCATTACGGCAGGACAATATGGCGGGGGTCCTCGACTCGCACGAGGTGCGCTTGGGCAAACTGGACAAGGCTGAGCGCCAGATACAGAATCTTCAAAAGGAGTTGGAAGATAGCAATAATCGAGCCCGTCGCAACAATGTGAGGCTCCTCGGAATGCCGGAGGGGGTGGAAGCAGGAGATATAAGAGAATTCTTGCTCAAAACTCTTCCCTCCTTGCTGAAGATCACTTTTCACAGAGAACTGGAAATCGATCGAGCACACCGTGTTCCTGCCCGCATGGCGCTCAACCGCACGACCCCCCGGCCTATTATCTTTAGCTTGCTACGATATCAACAAGTGGAACAAATTTTACTTGCTGCCCGAGCGAATCACCATTTGGAATTTGAAGGTCGTAAGGTCTCCTTCTTTCCTGATTTGGCAAAACCTACCGTTGACCGTCGGAAGAAACTCCTTGCTCTTCGCCCTCGACTTCAACAGCTACAGGCTCGCTTTGGCCTGTTGTATCCAGCGAAGCTCCGAGTGACTCTCCATAACCAGACCAGGACGTTTGAGGATCCTGATCTACTATCAACATTTTTGGACTCCAAAGAAGCAGAGCAGATGCGCTAATCCCAAATCTTGGACTCTTATCTACCGGCTCTGTCCGCCATTTTGAAGGGCCCGATGCGGCGGTCATAGCCCAGCACAGAAATAGCCTGGACTTTCTTTCTTTCTCTGTATGACTTTTGTCTTTGGTCTCCTATCCCTTCATGATGTGTGCCTCGGTCGGATTCGGAGCACGCACAGTCCTACAGGTTATGTGTTTTTTCAATTTCGGCCTTCTCTGGGGTTTCTCCCCGCAGACACATGGTCGCCAGTAATTTTGGGGTTTTGCTTCTCCTCTACCGTACTGCGGTTTTCTTTGTTAATGTGGGGCGCTTCATTGTATTATATTAGCTTATTTTTCCTATGTCATGTGTACAGCCAGATACAGTCCGTTTGAGGGACACAGTGAAATTATGTGTGCTATCATGCTCAGAATTTTAACTTTTCTGAATGGCCTTATGTAAAATCTTATTATTCATCGTCAAAGGCATTACTGGTCCACTCAAAGGAAAGAAAATCCTTAGCTATCTTAGCCACGAGCATGTTGATTTGGTGTCTCTTCAGGAAACGCATTACACTCTGCTGAAACACTGAAACTCAATGCTTGGCCTCACATGGTCGCTGCCTATTCTCCCACCGTTTCCAAATGGTACGGGATAGCCATTCTGGTTAAGAAGTCTTTGCACGCTACTGTACCTGATATTAGCGCTGACATGGAGGGTAGATGGGCCCGTGTACACCTTGAGGTTGGAGATAGTGAATTCCCGTGTATTTGCACTATGCCCCGAATGTGGACAACCCTGCTTACTATGCAAGTTTTGCGCAGTTGGCCTCGGCCTCCGCCAATGCTCCATTAATACTTGGTGGCGATTTTACTCAAGTGTTCCCTCAATCTTTTCTTCTCAAACAAGGTGCTCGTTGGTTGGAAGATCCAGTACCGAGCAGACCTGTGTGGCTAGATATAGTAGCGGGCCTTTGCTAACCGATTTCTCTTACCTTACTCCCTGGTATGACTCTCCCATTAGACTCCCACTATCCACCAATGCTTTTCGACACTTTAGGTGCCTTTAATACTCTTATGCAACCTTTCGACTCCCGACTCTGGTCAGTGCAACTTCAGCATTGCATTCGGAGCACTAGAGTATTCCCGCCATCGGCACTCTCTGCATAGGGTTGATTGGAGACTTCCGATCTCTCGGTAGTTCACCGGGTGTAGCATCCAATTTTACTAAACCTTATGTAATGCTATCACTAGAGATACCTCTATAGCGCAGAAAGTATGGGAGAGGGAATTGCATGTGACTTTGACCTCGGAGCAATGGAGCCTTATCTGGAGCAGGGGGACACGGGTTCCCGACCCGCCTCACTCACTCAGACCCTCTTCTTTCTAGCCCACCGGTGTTTTTACACTCCTCACAGATTAGACAAATGGAACACTACTCAGGGTAATGGTTGCTGGACACGTCCTGCGGCCATTGGTTTATTGCTTCATGTTATGCATGAATATCCCGCACTACAGTATTACTGGCGTCGGGTCTGGGGTCGTATTTAGTCTATATCGCACTCTCAGGAGTCCCTTTCTTGGAGGATAGTGGGACTTCGCCCAGTTGCGGGGATCCCCTCTCTCCCAAAAATGGCTTATCTCCTTTCGAACTTTATGCTTGGCATTGCTATTTCCCTAATTAAGTAATACTGGGAAATTAGTTCCCATCTGAGCCTCAATGAATGGTGGAATCATGCCTGTCTCTACAGTAAATATGAACAAATACCTCATCTGTTCGCTTCCTCCGTTCAGACTCCTTCTCATTGGTCTCAATGGAAGATGCTCAATGAATATGTACATTTTGCTAAAAGCTCTCATCTGACTGTCTAACTTTGTATATATCTCTGTCTCATGATCATGCTGTATTGTGGATACTTTTTTGGTCGTTTGATGTATAATCACTGTTAATTGGAAGCGCTCACATGCTGATACAAACGGGTAGAGAAGAAGCACCGGGGTGGGGGGTAATGGGTTTACTTTTCCTTATTGTATACTTGTTTTGTCTCTTTTGGTGTGTTGTTTCTTTTGTTTGTTGCAAAATGAAAATAAAAGTTTAAAAAAAAAAGAAGTACTTCTCAGAATAATATTGGTGTCCACTGACACAGATCTTATTCTGAGCAGACATCCTGCGCAAAATATTACTCTTATGAGCAGCATAGCATTCCAGCACACTTCCACTGCCATATTTTCAGCATTTCAGCAAAGCCAGAAAAAAAGTTGCAGGGGCTGTGCACTTAGGAAATGGGCATAAAGTCCTCACCAGTACTTGCAGCATGCCAATGAGGTAAGTCCAGTAACCCTTAACATCTCCTCAGACTTGGTGTGAAAATTTGGCATTGAGCTCAGCCTTTGTCTTCATCAATGCATCTGCGCCACATAGCTAACTGTTAGCATTCATTTTTGTAGATTAGACTACTGTGCACTATCATCAGCGCAGACAAGGTCACATCGACTACACTGTTTAGATCCCTTGCTACATTCTGCACTCACATTGATACAGAAAAATGTGCATGAACACCACACTGTTGTCTGCGTTAACAGCAGCACTCCTTGTTGCATCAGCTCCTCAGGGTATCTGGGTTTAAGGAAGGGATTTTGTATTTAGCAGCATGCTGATTTTTTTTTCCCAACAATTTTTATTGAGGACAAAAAAAACACTCGCCCCACAAGGGTACAACTCACAGACATAATATATCAACTTCACTGAACAGAGCATACCCCCTCAGCCCTGCCGACACTTACACCATTGGGACAGAGAGCACAACCAACTTCCTTCCATTCCATTATCGGTCCTGAGTATGATCTGCTGTATGGACTATATTATCCCTACTTGATAGTTTAGTCCTCTAGGGATTCTTAATGGGCCCCAGGGGAGTGTCCCACAGCTGTGACACCCACAGTATCACAGGGCTATAGATCTGTATGCTCTCCACCAATATCTAATGGAATTAACCCTTGGATCCCCCATTTTTGCCATCCACTCCCCTCTCCAATTATGGCTGCTGCACTACATTGAAGTGTGCTACCTGAATTTGCTTAAGGGCAGTTAGCCTAGACATAGTACAGACATGGCCCATATTGACTGATGGCAAGTTTTCACTCCTCCAATGTCAATCCAGCAGCAGGCATGCAGCAGTCATACCTATGCTCACCAACCCCTCTTCATCCCCGATTAGACCTGGGCACCTCCCATTCAGCAATGCCACCTCCTACCTACTGAGGGGCTTCCGCAGCAAGAGCCTGCATTGGGTGAATGTATCATCCCACAATTGTACCTGCCCACAAGTCCACCACACATGCAGGTAGGCTGCCTCCCCTCCAGCATGCCCTGAGCCCGTCCCAAAAAATTCAAACTAAGTGCTCAGGGTGTAATGCTATCTCTACAGTATTTGTAGTTATTCTCTTAACATATTACTAGCTATGTAACCTTTTATACATATTCTTAAAGGTCTCCGCTTTTTGTCTTCCCATTGCACCTCTAGGTCCTCCTTCCACCAATGTTGGAAATCATATCTTTCCCACCCTGAGCTCAACATGAGTCCATAAAATTGCTTAATCATTCCCTTAGAACCCGGCTTTTGAAAAATCTCCTCCATAGGATGTGTCTCCCATCTTTATTTTATTTATTTAATGTCTCTTCTATACTGCGCTATTTAATATCAATGCAGTTTACATACAACAGTAGCTTATACATTGCAGACTGAGCTGCTCTGTATTTACAATGAAACAGGTGATATAACTTGGACATCGCTGGTGTAACTATTTACAGGTAGGAATCAAGTCAGGTCCGAGCAGGACTATCGGTGGGAAGAGTGATGTTTTACAAAAAGTGGGGGAATATACATGCTGCTGTTTACAAAGTATGCATAGTTGAGGATGGTGCCGCTTTTACCAAAGTAAAACCTCTTTTGGGACAGCCCCCATATATAATGGATCATTTGGGAGAACCTGTACTCATCTGTGCGGGGCAAATCATACTTAAAACGTAGGGATTCAAAGCTTATAACCTCTTCCCCCTCTAACAGATGTTCCACCCTACAGAGCCCTTCTTTTTCCCACCTAACAAACCCTTTGTCACTTATCCCTGGAGAGAAGCTCTTATTATAACGCCAATTAACAAATCTGGAAATACTTCCCTCTCCCAAAAGGATTGTGTAAGGATTCTTCACACCCCTAAGGGTAATCCTGGGACAAGGGAGCCATACTCTCACCCAGAGAGGTATAGCTCCATCCTCCACGTGTTCTGTTTTAAACCATTCTTCAAGGAGCATCTCCCACCCCCTCACCACCTGCAGTTGCACTACTTCATAACAGTATTGTAAATTTGTGACTCCCAACCCTCCCTATTCTCTAGGTTGATACAGTATAGTTCAGGCCATCCTCTGTCTTCTCCACCCTCATATTTATTTAAAAACTAATGCGTGGAGTTTCCTAAAATACACATCTGGAATCTCCACAGAAAGAGTGCCAAACAGATAGAAGAACTGAGGCAATACCATCATCTTAATACTTGCTATCCTATCCACAAAAGGTGAAGGCCTCGCCTCTCCTCTCCACCCTTACAACCCTTTTTTTTTTAAGAGCTCTATAATGTTCCTGGAAGAACTTTGTCTCATTCTCCACTAACTGGATTCCCAAGTACTTTATATTTCCCTTAGCCCACCTAAAAGGAAAGCGCTATTTTACGTCCTCCACCAGGCCATCCGGAAAGAATCAATTTCAGATTTGGTAGCATTGACCTTAAATCCTGACACATGCCCAATCCCCTTCAACTCCTCCAATAACACCTGCAGTGTATGCTCTGGATTCACCACAAAAAAAGAGGATGTTGTCTGTGAAATGACGTTTCATGGTAGAGACTCCTGCTGCACTCCCTCTATCCATTTTCCTGTACCTGTTGCACCAGGGGTTCCATAGACAGGACAAAGAGTAGTTGTGATAAGGTGCACCTGTGTCTCACACCCCCTCCCCCCGGTAGAGCTCAAAGGGCTCTGTATAGCTTCCATTAATCGTGCCTGGGGTCCCATATATAGAAACATGACGGCAGAAATAGGACTACATGGCCTGTCTAGTCTGCCCTTCCATATCACCCACTACAAGAGTCCCCTTTTTTTCCCTTAGCCTCTGTGTTTATCCCATGTTTTTTAAAATTTAGATATGGTCCTCATCTCTTACTATCTCCACTGGGAGACTATTCCACACATCTACCATTCTTTCCGTAAAGAAAAATTTCCACATACTACTCCTGAGTCTATCCCCTTTCACCCTCATCCTATGTCCCCTCATAGCAGAGATTGCTTTCAATCAAAAGAGTCTCCTGTACATTTATGCCATGGAAATATTTAAATGTCTCAATCATATCACCTCTGTCTCGCCTTTCCTCTAAAGTATACATATTAAGATCCTTAAGTCTGTCCTCATATGCTTTATAATGAAGACCATTAGCCATTTTAGTAGCCACCCTCTAAACCAACTCCAGAATTGCACACAATACTCCAAATGAGATTGCACCAAAGACTTATGCAGAGGCACTGTCACCTCCTTTCTTCTGCTGGCCATTCCTCTCCCTATGCACCCAAGCATCCTTCTAGCTTTTGCCGTTGCCTTTTCTGCCTGTTTAGCTACTTTGAAATCGCCAGACACAATCACGCCTAGGTCCCATTCTTCTTTCATGGACAGAAGTACATGACCCCCCTATGCTGTTCTGCTCCCCTATATATATATATATATATATATATATGCACACACATGATAGGCCATATGGTCTTTTTCTGCCATCTAGTCTGCCCTTCCATATCAACTACAATAGTCCCCTTTTTTCCTTTAGATACCTTCTGTGTTTGTCCCATACTTTCTTGAATTCAGATACTGTCCACGTCTAAACTACCTCCACTGGGAGACTATTTCATGCATCTACCGCTCTTTCCGTAAATAAATATAACTCCTGAGTCTATCCCCTTTCACCCTCATCCTATGTCCCCTCATAGCAGAGCTTGCTTTCAATCGAAAGACGCTGTCTTGTGCATTTATGCCACAGAGGTATTTAAATGTCTCTATCATATCTCCTCTATCCCGCATTTCCTCTAACATATACATATTAAGATCTTTAGTTCTGTCCTCATATGCTTTATAACGAAGACCACTAATCATTTTAGTAGCCACCCTAAGCACCAACTCCATCCTGTTTATATGTTTTTTGAAGATGTGGACTCCAGAATTGCACACAATACTCCAAATGTGTTCGTACCAGAGACTTATGCAGAGGCACTATCACTGCTTTTTTTTCTGCTGGCCATTCTTCTCCCTATGCACCCATGCATCCTTTTGGCTTTCCTGTTGTCTTTTCTACCTGTTTACTCACTTTAAGATCATCAAAAACAATCATACCCAGATCCCGCTCTTATTTCATGGATAGAAGTACCCCCCACACCTACACTGTACCACTCCCTTGAATTTTTGCAGCCCGAATATATGACCCTGCATTGTTTAACATTAAATCTCAGCTTCCAAATTCTTGACCCTTCTTCAAGCTTAATTTGATCCCTCTTCATGTTATCTGCTCCTTCCTGGGTGTCTACTCTATTGCAGATATTGATATCATCCACAAAGAGGCAAACCTTATCTGACAGCCCTTCCACAATATCATTAACAAAGTTATTAAAAAGAATCGGAGCAAGGACAGATCCCTGTGGCACACTACTGGTAACCATCTTCTTCTCAGGCTGAGCTCCATTTACCTGTATCCTTTGTCACCACCTACACAATCAATTTCTAACCCAATCAGTTACTTTAGGATGCTCAATTTGTTTACAAGTTGCCTGTGTGGAATGGTAGTAAAGGCTTTACTGAAATCTAAGCACACCACATCTAAGGCTGTCCCTCAGTCCAACTCCCCAGTCACCTAGTCAAAGAAATCAAACCAATTTGTCTGACAAGACCTGCCTCTGGTAAACCCATGTTGCCTCAGATCCTGCAATCCATTGTACTCCAGAAACCTCACTAGCTTCTGTTTTAGCAGCGTTTCCAATAATTTACCCACCACAGAGGTTAGTCTGTTGAGAACTACAGGCTGGTTATAATTCTCATCCTCATCCTTCTGTTTTTGTGTAAATGTGCCTTTCTCCAGTCCTCTAGGACCACTCTTGACTTTAAGGAAGCATTGAAAAGGTCTGTCCATGGAGCCACTAGAATGTTCCCAAGTTCCTTCAGTATTCTTGGATGTATCCCAACCAGTCCATTCTTTTTGTCTACTTTTAGCTTAGGTAGTTCCTCATGAACACAGTCTTCTGAAAATCGTTCAACATCCTGTTGACTTCTGTTCCTATTTGTGGGTGTTTTCTGAGTTCCTGCTTCTGGCCCTTCATCTGTGAACATAAAAAACATATTTGTTAAGCAATTCCATTTTATCCTCATCGGCTTTTACATATTCCCCCCATTCACTCTTGAGTCTGACAGTGCCACTTTTGCACTTCCTTCACTCAATAATATATCTGAAAAATGTCTTATCTCCCATTTTATTGCATTGGCTTTTTCTTCTTTTTGTATCTTTGCTTTCATGACTACTTTTCTAGCTTTTCTAAATTTTTCCAAATGTAGATGCTCGTCTTCCTCTCTGTGAATTATTGTATTTTATGAAGGCCACCCATAAAGAAAGGAATGGAAAATAAAACAAATATTATAATGCCTCTGTATCGTTCCATGGTGAGACTGCACCATGAATATTGTGTGCAATTCTGGTCGCCATATCTTAAAAAGGATATAGCCGAATTTAAAAAAAAGGTACAAAGAAGAGCAACAAAAATGGTAAAGGGAATGGAGCGATTACTCCTATGAGGAGAGACTTAAAAGGTTGGGGCTCTTCAACTTGGACAAGAGACGACTGAGGGGGGATAAGATAGAGGTCTATAAATTAATGAATGGAGTGGAATGAGTAATTGTAGATCAGTTGTTTATGCCATTGAAAAGTAGAAAGACTAGAGGACACACAATGAAGCTACAATGCAACCCATTTAAGACTAATAAGAGAATTTTTTTTTTTTACGCAGCACGTAATCATACTCTCTGGAATTTGTTACCTGAGGATATAGTAAAAGCTGTTAGGGTAGCTGAGTTTAAAAAGTTTGGAGAGGTTCCTGGAGGAAAGTTCCATAAACCATTATTAAAGAGGACCCAGGAAATGCACTGCTTGCCCCAGGACAAGCATTGTGGAACCTGTGTGCCTTTTCGGGAACCTGCCAGGTACTTGTGACCTGGATTGGCCACTGCTGGAAACAGGATACTGGGCTTGATGGACCTTGGTCTGACCCAGTAAGGCATTTCTTATAGTCATATGTTCACCATTTCAGCTACTTTTGAGAACCATGGTGGTCTCCTTTTCCTTTTACATTTATTTATCTTTCTAACAAAAATGTTTGTTGCCCTTAAAATATCCCCTTTCAGTTTTGCCCATTGCTTATCTACATCCCCAGCTATTCCCATTGCTCTAAGGACTCCTTGAGGTATTGTCTTACTTTTGGCAAGGTTAGTTTTCCTATAGTCTAAGACCTTTGCCTTTGAATGGATTTTATCAGCCTTAGTCCTAATACTAAACTACATCATCTGGTAGTCACTGTATGTGAGATGATCTCCCGCTATGACATCAGAAACACTTTCCCCATTGGTAAGCACCAAGTCCATTATGGCCTCTTCGTTTTGATACCAGTTACCAGAATAGTTCTCCATGTAGATAATCTAGGATCTCCTTACTTCTAGATGACACTGCAGCAGGGATGTGCCAATCAACATCCAGCATATTGAAATCACCTATCAGTAGTAGTTTTCCTTTCATGGCAATACTGCATATGTCTTCTATTAAATCTCAGTCCATTTCTTCTCCCAATGCAAATGGATTTCCCTTTCCCTCTTTCTAGTTTAATCCACAGTGCCTCCTCACTCCCTTTTAAGCCCTGTAGTTCTATAGCATTAATATTATTTTTTACATATAGTGCCACTCCTCTTTGACGTCTTCCTACGCTGTCCTTCCTGAATAAAGTATAGCCTGATATAATTACATCCCAGTCATGGATGTCCATGAACCATGTCTCCATAACCGCCACTAAATCCAAGTTAGTCTCTTCCATTAAAGCCTCAACAGTAGCATAATGGCTAGAGCTCTGTCTTGTGGAACCAAGAGACCAGCGTTCAATTCCCACTAGCACTACTTGTGGCCTTGGGCAAGTCACTTAACCCTCCATTGCCTCAGAAAAAGCCAAGTTATCAATGTTCCTAGTTAATGCACATTACCAAGTTTAAGTTACAATATAAACCGCTTTGACTGAAATGATAAAGCGGCATAAAAGAACCTGTTAAAGAAAATAAATAAATCTGGGATCTTATTTCCCATGCTATGGGTATTTATGCACACTGCTTTCCAGATGTTATCCCTTTTACCAATTTCTGCAGAGGTATTTAATGCTTCACTTACCTGGGGCTTTCTTCACCGATCCCCCAATGAATCTAGTTTAAAGCCCTCTTCCTTATCATTCCTCCAGTTCAGTCCTCCACCTCTGGGTAGTGTACCTCCTTCTGCAGCATGGAGACTGGGCATGTCAAACCCGTGACATCACTGGGTGCATCCTGCTGGCCTCTCCCATCAGCCCCAGTGTGTCCAGTCTCCATGCAGCAGGAGGACGTAGTGAGCCTAGGTGCTGGGCTCACTTGAGTAAAAGATAAGGAGCACATCTTAGATAATAGATTTTAAAGTTTCTTTACTTTCTCTTAATTTGGTTGATTTCTGGTAGCTATCTCTTTAAAAAAAAAAAAAAAAGGTTCAGGTTCCATTTCTCTGTCAAGCTGACTTCTGTGTTTCTCTTCACTCCGACCTCGTTTATTTAGCGGCTCTTCCCTCCTGGGCTATACGGAGGGAAGCCCTGCTGTAGAGAAGGCATCCTACTTGCTTCTGCCCCAGATTACCGCGGGGTGTTTGGGGTGAGCCGGGGGAGCAGTCTTCACCGCGATCGCTGCTCGCAGCGTGGGTGAGCAGCATAGCAGTTAGCAGGATAACGTGGCAATTCATGAAGACAGAGATGCTGTCTGCGGCATTTTTTATTCGTCGGTGCAGGTGAGAGCCCCGTTGCTTCATCTCTGGGCCGGTAGGGGTTTTGACCTGGCGTCAGGGTTTTTGGCGCCAAGTGGGCCCGTTGTCAGTTGCGGCCTGCTTCCTGCGTTTAGCCATTTGCTGATTTGTGGGACCTGAAGCAGGGTTTCTTGTCAGTTGGTGTAAACCCGAAACGTGAGCCACGTCGTCTATTAGAAGCTTTGGCGTTTTGGCGGTGCTCTGAGAAAACAGCTAAGTTATGGACTTCCCTTTTTTAAAATTTATAGAATAAAAGGGAGCGGTCACTGTGGTGTCATTGGATTTTTCCTGACACTGAGCTGACAAGCTCCAACAAAAATATATGTGTGAGCCTTTTTGGGGGGAATCTTTGTGTGCATTGGATTCTCTTTTCTCTTGTCTTGTATTTAATCCAAGTGGGTTCTAATTTTTTCACACTAGGAACAATGGCGGCAACTCTGGAAGTGGTACCATGGGCCAGAGCACACATGCGGCTGTTACAGAAGTCATTACTCTGGTGCTGGTCTTACCAGAACGATTCTCTGAACAAACGTCTTCCCTGTCCTCTTCGAGTCAGGCGCTCACTCCAGTGGTGGATTTGCCCAGGCAATCTGGAGGCGGGCATGCCCCTGGAGCAGCCACAATGGCTCCCGGTGTTGACAGATGCGAGCCTTGCAGGTTGGGGAGCGCATTGCAGAGATATTTTCACTCAAGGAACTTGGAACGACCTGGAGGCTCAGTGGTCGATCAATCGTCTCAAACTGCAAGCGGTGGCTCTCGCACTTCAAGCTTTCTAAACCGCGGTGACGGGTCGGGCTGTGCGAGTACTGTCGGACAATTCCACGACAGTGGCTTACATCAACCGACAAGGTGGAACAGGAAGCGCTGCCATGGAAGAGGAAGCCGGGGAGCTTGGGTGGAGTCTCGGATACAGGCGATATCAGCGGCGCACATTGCAGGAACGGAAAATGTGATGGCGGATTTTCTCAGCAGAGTTCAGGTGGATGCCGGAGAATGGGAGCTACATCTGGAAGTGTTTGCTCAGATAGTTTGCAGATGGGGCCCTCCGGTCATGGATCTTATGGCGACTTTTCATTCGGCCAAGGCAAATCGCTTTTACAGCCGAAGGCGAGAGGGGACGTCAGAAGAGATCAACACCCTGATGCAGCATTGGCCGTCATCCGGCCTGCTGTATGTCTTCCCGCCGTGGGCACTCATAGGACGGGTGGTGCAGCGCATCTAAGCTCATCGGGGAAGCATGCTGTTAGTGGCACCGTATTGGCTCGAGAGGTCCATAGTACGCTTATTTGGTTTGGCTTCTCGACGGGGATCCTTGGAGGTTGCCGGCAATGGAGAACCTGTTGCTTCAGGGTCTGCTTCGAATGCCTCGGGTGGATCGGTTTTCGCTTACAGCTTGGCTGTTGAAAGGGCAAGGTTAAGGAGAAAAGGTTATTCTGCAGCAGTCATTGCGACCTTGCTTCAGGCCAGAAAAAGGTCCACATCACTAGCATATGTGCAAGTATGGCGTATATTAGAGGACTGGTGTTCGCGGTGACAGGTCCGTCCTTCCACGGTCTCTGTCCCTATGGTGTTAAGTTTCTTACAGGACGGTTTTAATAAGGGCTTGGCGGCCAGTTCGTTAAGAGTCCAGCTGGCAGCTCTGTCGTGCTTTAGAGGTAAGGTTCATGGTGAGGTTTTGAGTTCTCACGTCAATGTGCTACGTTTTCTAAAAGTGGTCTCTAGGCTCCGGCCCGCTTGCAGAATGTTGGTACCACCATGGGATCTTAACTTGGTTTTGGGGGCTTTAACTAGGGAGTCTTTTGAGCCCTTGCACCAAGCTTCAGTCAAAGACTTGACGATAAAAACGGTGTTTTTGGTGGCCATCTGTTCGGCACGACGAGTGTCGGAGCTGCAGGCGTTGTCCTGTCGAGAGCCGTTTTTGTCCTTTTGTAGGGAAAAGGTAGTGTTGCGGCCAGTGCTGTCGTTTTTGCCAAAGGTAGTTTCTCCCTTTCATATGAATCAATCGGTTACTTTACCAGTACTAGGAACTTCAGAGGAGAGCGTCTCAGACCGTAGCTTGCGTTGCTTGGACATAAAGAGAGTTCTGCATCAATACTTAAAGGTCTCAGACATTTCGTAAATCTGAGCGCCTATTCATTCTTTTTGGAGGTCCCCGCAAAGGGGAAGCGTCAGCTAAAGCTTCAATTTCCAGATGGGTCCAAGAGGCAATAGCGTCAGCATATATTTTACAAGGGCGCCTGGTACCGGTGGGGTTGTGGGCCCACTCTACTAGAACGCAAGCGACGTCTTGGGCGGAGCACTGCTTGGTTCCGCCAGTGGGGATTTGCAGAGCAGCCACTTGGTCGTCTCTCCATACCTTCAGTAAGCACTATCACCTGGATGTTCAGGCAGTAAACGATGCCTGTTTCGGGTCGACGGTTTTGTGATCCGGTTGGAAAGGTTCTTCCCATTTATTACTGCTCTGTTACATCCCAGAGGTGGAGGACTGAACTGGAGGAACGAAAAGGAAATAGAAATTAGACTTACCTGCTAATTGTTGTTCCTTGAGGAACTCCAGTTCAGTCCTCATTCCCGCCCAGGGATGACCAGTTCAGGTGAAGATTCTCAGTGTGGGGGGGCCGTACTGGCCTCTAAGCGGATAAGAGCCTTAATGGAATTGGGGATTGCTGTGATTCTTTTTCTCTGAGCTTTCTCTACTTTCTCTCTTACTCTGTTTATGGGAGAGGGAGAGCACGAAGCAGGTTTTCCCCCTTATTTGGGGGGATTTTGGTTTGGAAGTTAAAAGTTGAAGTTAATTTCAATTTTAATTTCAACTTTAATACTATAGCTACTTATTTGTTGCTCCTTTGAGTCTGCTTTGTCAATAGTTCACTGGGGCTGATGGGAGAGGCCAGCAGGATGTACCCAATGATGTCACGAGTTTGACATGCCCTGTCTCCATGCTGCAGGAGGAGGTTCACTACCCAGAAGTGGAGGACTGAACTGGAGTTCCTCAAGGAACAACAATTAGCAGGTAAGTCTAATTTCTATTTCAGAAGGTTAGCCAGTCTGCTGCGGAAGACACTTCGACCCTTCTTGGACAGGTGGATGCCATTTCTGCTCTGCAGCTCTTGGAAGATCATCCCATGGTCCAGGAAACCAAAACGCTCTCGAAGACACCATCCATGCAGCTGTGCATTCATCTCCAGGATGCGAGCTGCTCTGCCTCAGCCTTTATCCTCAACAGGGAGGATTGAAAAGAACACCACCTGTGCCACCTATCTGCTTTACCCTCTGTTCCAGAGTAATGATATGCTCTGAGGGATAACTAAGAGTATCATTTGTGCCAACATGGATGAGCAACATTGGATAATAGTCAGTAGGCTTGATGAGTCTCGGCAAACTCTCCATAACATCTTGGATTTTGGCACCTAGCAAACAGCACACTTCTCTAGACATCAAGTCTGGTCAGCAGATGGATGCCTCAGTACCCCTCAGAAGAGAGTCATCAACCATCTTTACTCTTTGTTTCCTTTTGGTCACCGATTCCGCAACCTTTGGGTGCTTGAGCTCTGGTTCTTCCCTTTCCTGGGATGCTTTCACCTCCTACACTTCTGGGGCTACATACTGTTTTTTCAATTCGAGGGCTGGAGGAGTTGGATTGTTGATTCTGAAGGTTCTGGTGACTCGTATCCAACTCTTTTCATTCTGTCGCTTCTCATTTTCACCTGTTGGAGAGCTTGGATGCTTCAAGAACCATCTCATCGATGTACTTCTCAGTGTCTCAAATGCTTCTCAGCCTTACCACCTCTTCTCTGAGCTCCTCCACTTGTTTCATGGGGGCTTCAGCTTGCAGGCATCTTGCACATGGAACCGGTCCTTTGATTGGCATTGGACATTCTAAACAGCGGCAGAAGCTGTAAAGCATAGTTACTTACATGTAGCAGGTGTTCTCCATGAACAGCAGAAATAAGTCCTCACGAATGGGTGACATCGCCAATAAAGACCCGCATGGGAACGCTCCCAGCTTCCAAAGGAAGCTTTTGGGAGGCATACTGCACATGTGTGCCTGCCTTCCTGCCTGCCATCTTCTCCAGTCTAATAACATAGCAGGAGCCAAAAGGCAACTCCCTGGAGAGGTGGGAGGGTTGTGAGGACTTAGTCCTGTTGTTAACGGATAACACCTGCTGCAGGTGAGTAACTATGCTTCCTTAGCGTTCTTCCAATCTAGTCCCATACAATAGGGTGGTGCACCTCTTCCAGCAGCTTGGGAGACTGAGCATGTCACAACTTTGATGACATCAGGGAATATAGGCAGGTGGCACCACCCCCAATCTTCCAGTAAGCTCAGTCTCCCAGGAGCTGGAGCAGGTTTTTCTTTTCAGTAGGACTCACTGAAGGAACAACTAGGAAGGGTTTAGTGTTTGAATTTGGGGTTCTTCGATTTGGGTTTGTCCCTTTAATTTGGAGACAGTGTGCTTATCGATTAAAGTTTAAAGAAAAAAAACAAAACAAAACAAAGCGCTGAGAGAGCCGTGGTCAGAGCATCGATGCAGGCAGACCGGATTGCAGCAGCCGAGGTGCTACCGGCTAAGCAATTACAGTCTGGCTCCGCTCCCGAACCTCTCCTGTGGGTGAGGAGCGTCGAGCAAGTGGCAGTGTGTGTTCCTAACATGCGGCAGTGGTACCGGTGCTCTCTGGCTTGAGGTGAGAATCCGGCGGCATAAAACTGCATTGGAGCTTTTTCTCTGGCTTTCTTTGTATTGCTCCTGTATTTCTTTAATTGCCTATTTCGGTCTGTGTGGGCGGTCGTCAGATTCGTGGGGTGTTTTTGAAGCCGCGGGTCTTGTGAGGCTCAGAGGGGTTCCTTCGGGTGCTTGTCGCCATTTTGAGTTAGCGTGGGAAGAGAGCCGCGGCGACACAGCCCGTTTTTTTAGGCAGCTCTCCTTGCGGTGACAGCGCTGCTTTTCAGTTGTGGTTCTAGTTTAATTGTTAATTTATTATCTGACCTCCGTTTGAGGAAACAGCCTATTCTAGTATTACAGGGAGAAGAGTCTGCATGTGGAGTTTGCCTTGTGCGGATTATGCCGTCAAAGCCGCAATGTGGGGCTGGTGGGCAGAGATCAGGTTCCCTCTCAGTGGAGGGCTTCTGCAAGGGATGTTCCCTGGATTCTCGCGCTGCAGAGCAGAGTGTAGCAGAGGCGGTTTCTGAGGCCTTCTTGAGAGAGCAGGGGCCGGGGATTTCCTCGCAGGCAGCTCCCTTGGCTCTTCATGAGAGTCAGCCAGAGGCCTCCGGGGAACAGACAACTGCGCAGCTAGTTCCAGACACTTTTTCTCCTGAGTTTGTTTTATTATTGCATAGAGCCTTTTGTCTGAAGCAGGGAAAGACTCAGGCTCCTGCCCCTGCCAGGAAAAGAGCATTTGAAGATTTGGAGGACCAACCGGGTCCCTCTCAACCGGCCCCTAAGGCTCGTAGGCAAGATCAGGGGGTGGCTGAGGGGGAGTCCATGTCTTCAGATGACGCAGAGGATTTGGATGTACTGGAGGGGGAGGAAGAGGCTCTCCCTCCAGAGGAAGACTCTCGGATTGTTAGGGTTTTCCGCAAGAAAGAATTGGCGGCTCTCATAGCAGAGTCTCTTAAGGTGCTTCATATGACTCCGGCAGGGGCAGTGGAAGAGGAGGCGTTAGAGGATCCTATTCTTCAGGCGGTGCGAAAGCCCCAGAAAGATTTCCCTTTGCAAAGAGTCATTAAGCAGATGATCCTGGATGAGTGGGAAACGCCGGAAGCGGGGCTCCGGGGTTCTCGTATCCTTTCTCGGTTGTATCCGTTGGTAGAGCAGGACAAGGACATGTTTTACGCGCCGAGAGTGGACGCGGCGGTGTCGGCGGTAACCAAGAAGACCACTATCCCGGTGGAGGGTAGTGCGGCTCTAAAGGACGTCCAGGATAGGAAGCTGGACACTCTCTTGAAGCAGGCCTTTGATGTCGGGGCATTATCTCTTCAGGCCTCCGCCTGTGGGGCCTTGGTAGCTTGTGCTTCCTTGCGCTGGGCGCAGGGACTTCCAGAGGCAGGGGAGCAAGAGAACGTGGAGGAAACAGCGGCTAGGCTGGAATCGGGCACAGCTTACCTGGCGGACACCTTTTATGATTTGATACGGACACTTTCCAACGCCCTGGGGTCGATTGTAGCGGTGCGCCAGTATCTGTGGCTCCGGAATTGGGCGGCGGATGTGTCTTCTAAGACCCGGTTAAGCAAGCTGCCCTTCAAGGGGAAGCAGTTATTCGGGGAGGACTTAGATAAGCTGGTTAAGGATTTGGGGGAGACCAAAGGGGGTCGTCTCCCAGAGGATAAACCGAAACAGAGTAGAGTCCCTGGGCCGATGGGTTAATCTCGGGAGTTCCGGCGATTTCGGTCAGTAAGGTTTTCTCCGAGCCAGAGGGGCCGTTTTACGTCCTGTTATCAGCCCTTTCGGGGGTTTCGCGGTACAACCAGGGGGTTTTATGGTACTGCGGCCTCTGTCCCCAATCAGCAAAAGCAACAATGAAGTGAGGGGGACCCAAGTGGGGATTTCTCCTGTAGGTGGTCGGTTGCAGGAGTTTTACCAGGCTTGGGTCCGGGTCACGACAGATCAATGGGTTCTCCAGGTGATTCGACAGGACTACACGCTCGAGTTTGCCAAGCCTCTGGTGCCGTGTTTTGTGCACTCCCCCTGTCGGGCACAAGTCAAGCAGGAAGGAGTGCAATCAACGCTACAACGCCTTCTGCGGCTGCGGGCCGTAGTACCGGTACCCGCCGACCAGTGCGGTGCAGGTCGATACTCCATCTATTTCATTGTGCCAAAGAAGGAAGGATCCTTTTGGCCTATTCTCGATCTCAAAAGAGTAAACAGGTGTCTGCGCGTTCCTCGTTTTCATATGGAGACACTTCGGTCGGTGATGGTGGCGGTCAGAGCAGGAGAGTTCTTGACATCCCTGGATCTCATGGAGGCTTATCTGCACATTCCCATTCACCCGGATTATCATCAGTTTCTCCGTTTTGTGGTCCTGATGGGTCATTTTCCGTTTCAGGCGCTCCCTTTCGGACTCGTAACGGCCCCGCGGGTTTTCACCAAGGTCATGATGGTAGTGGCTGCCGCCTTAAGACGCGAGGGAATCCTTGTTCACCCGTACCTGGATGATTGGCTTATCCATGCAAAGTCAGAGGCAGAAAGTGTCCAAGTAACGAAGCGGGTGGTTGCCTTTCTGTCCGAGTTGGGTTGGGTGATCAATGCCGGCAAGAGTCATTTAATTCCATCTCAGACTCTCGAGCACCTGGGGGCCAGATTTGACACCACGGCCGCTCGAGTGTTCCTTCCGCACAGGAGGATTGTGGCTCTTCGGCGGTTGGTGTGCTGTTTCTTACGGATGTCAAGGCCGTCGGTGTGGCATTATCTGCAGCTCTTGGGCATGATGGCGGCGACGATCGATCTGGTGCCTTGGGCCAGGGCGCACATGAGACCCTTGCAGAAATCGCTGTTACACAGATGGTCGCATCAACACCAGTTGCTAGACCATCGGTTGATCTGCCCAAAGGAAGTTCGGCAGGCGCTCCGCTGGTGGTTGGACGCTGCGAACCTGTCAGTCGGAGTTCCCCTAGAAGCTCCAAACTGGGTGCTTCTGATGACGGACGCCAGCCTTTCCGGCTGGGGAGCCTACTGCGAGGGGCAAGTAGCGCAAGGTTTCTGGACAGTGGAGGAGCAGCAGTGGTCCATCAATCATCTGGAGATGCAGGTGGTTCGGAGAGCTCTGCAGGAGTTTTCGCCGTGGCTGCAGGGTCGCGCAGTACGAGTTTTGTCGGACAATGCCTCCACGGTGGCGTATATCAACAGGCAAGGGGGCACAGGAAGTGCCAGTTTGGAGGCGGAGGCGGAGCTGCTGATGACTTGGGCCGAGCTGCATCTCCCGGCAATCTCGTCAGCGCAAGTAGCCGGAAAAGAGAATGTCGCAGCGGTTTTTCTCAGTCGGGTGCGACTAGACCCGGGCGAGTGGCAGTTAAACGCCGAGGTGTTCGCTCAAATTGTACGGCTCTGGGGGGAGCCGATCATGGATCTGATGGCGACCTTTCGGTCAGCAAAGGCCAGTCGTTTCTTCAGTTGTCGGAGAGAGGATGTCAGAGGGTCTGGACGTGCTGGTTCAGCAGTGGCCTCAATGCAGTCTTCTGTACATCTTTCCCCCGTGGGCGCTCATCGGTCGCGTGATTCAGAGGCTAGCGGCGCACAACGGACTGGTGATTCTCATTGCCCCGGATTGGCCTCAGAGGCCGTGGTACGCGGACCTAGTGCGGCTACAAGTGGCCGAGCCCTGGAGGCTGCCCGTTCGTCCCGATCTGTTGATGCAGGGACCCATTCTCATGCAGCAGGTGGATCGGTTCTCGCTTACGGCATGGCTATTGAGAGGGCACGGTTGAGGAAGCGTGGTTTCTCGGCGCAAGTGATTGCCACGCTCCTAAGGGCGCGTAGGAGGTCTACCTCTCTAGCGTATGTTCGCGCGTGGCAAATTTTTGAGAACTGGTGTAGTCAGAAGGCATTCAGACCATTTGCGGCTTCGGTCCTGGTTATGCTAGATTTTTTGCAGGCAGGGCTGGAAAAAGGTTTAGCGTGGAATTCCCTGAGGGTTCAAGTGGCAGCCTTAGCCTGTTATCGGGGCAGGGTTCAGGGAGAATCCTTGGGAAAGCATCCAGATGCGTTGCATTTTTTGAGGGCGGTGAAGCAGTTGCGTCCTCCTGGAAGGCATTATGTGCCCCCGTGGGATCTTAATGTCGTCCTGTCGGCGCTCGTGGGAGATCCTTTTGAGCCGTTGGCTTCTTGTTCATTGAAGGATTTGACATTGAAGACAGTGTTTCTAGTGGCGATTTGTTCAGCCAGGAGGATTTCTGAGCTTCAAGCTTTGTCGTGTCAGGAACCCTTTTTGATTTTTTCTAAAGAAAAAGTGGTTTTGCGGACAGTGCCATCCTTTTTGCCTAAGGTTCTCTCTCCCTTTCATGTGGGGCAGCCCGTCGTGTTGCCGGTACTGTCTAGTTTGGCAGCGGATCCACAGCTTCGACTGCTAGATCTCAAGAGGCAGCTGTAGCGCTATCTGAAGAGGACAGCTTTGTTTCGCAAGTCGGAACGTTTGTTTATTTTGTTTGGGGGTCCCCGAAAAGGCGAAGCAGCGGCTAAATCGTCTATTTCCCGGTGGATTAAGGAGGCGATCTTGTCAGCGTATATCTTGAAAAGGAAGCCGGTTCCGGAGGGCTTGAGAGCGCATTCCACGAGGGCTCAAGCGGCTTCTTAGGCAGAGTGCAGTTTAGTGGCGCCTGTGGATATTTATAAAGTGGCTACCTGGTCGTCCTTGCATACCTTTGCGAAGCATTACCGGTTGGATGTGCAGGCAAGGCAGGATGCGAAGTTTGGCTCAATGGTTATTCAGGCCGGGCTCGCAGGTCCCTCCTGTGGTTAAGGGGCTCTGTTACATCCCTATTGTACGGGACTAGACTGGAGGAACGCTAAGGAAGGTGAAATTAGGCCTTACCTGCTAATTGGCTTTCCTTAAGGGACTCCATTCTAGTCCCGGAACCCTCCCGTCGGTATTTCTGTAGTTTTTTTTCAAGTTGGCGATCCCGGTATTGCAGAAGAGTATTCGCGTAAGGGGAGCGGGATCTCTTTTGGTTGCGACGTTTTGACGGTTGTCTTTTTTTTTTTTCCTTGCACACTTGTCTACTATTGAAGAAACTATTCAGCATAACTACTTAAATTAAGAAGGAAATTCGTTAGAAGTATTCGTAGATGGATTCCTTTCCGTTCCTCATGGGAAAAGTATAACAGGGATTCACTAGGTTAGAGAATGTTTTTTGCTGCTGAGTACTTCTTATTTGTTGCTCCTGTGAGTCTGCTTTGTCAGTAGGTTACTGGAAGATTGGGGATGGTGCCACCTGCCTATATTCCCTGATGTCATCAAAGTTGTGACATGCTCAGTCTTTCAAGCTGCTGGAAGAGGTGCACAACCCTATTGTACGGGACTAGACTGGAGTCCCTTAAGGAAAGCCAATTAGCAGGTAAGGCCTAATTTCACTTTTCTCAGTGAACAAGCAGGAAATAAGTCCTCATGTATGTGACTCCCAAGCTACAGGCTACTGGAACCCCAAATGGGGCAACCAATTGGAGAAACCTGGAAGAACAGCAAGGTAGTCCCCCGAGGGACTCATCTGATTCAGCATCCTCAGCTGACATTGACCTGAGGGGTTTTAGCAGGTAGCCTGGACAGACAGAAGGGCTGCTGGGCAGGAGTTGACTAAGACCCAAAGAGATGCCGTAGCATAGCTTGGCCAAAATTGCTGTCCAGTCGGGAATCCCCATCCAAACAGGAATGGGCTGCAAAGGTATGAACCGAAGACCACTAGCAGCCTTGCAGATTTCTTCTGCAGAAACAGAGCAGAGATTGGCCACTGACGCAGCCATAGCTCAGACACTGTGAACCATGGCATAACCTTCAAGTCTGAACTCAGCCTGGGAATAAGCATGAGCAATGCAGTCTGCTAGCCAAAGGTATAGCGTGCTCTTTGACATGGCGGTGCCTTCATGTGCTCCAGATGGCAGGCTAGAGCCTGCTTGCAGTCCAAGGTATGCAATGTCACTTCACCCCAGTTAGTGTGAGGCCAGGGGAAAAAAGTCGGCAAGACTATTGACTGGTTGAAGTGGAACACAATGACCACCTTCAGCAGAAAGTGGAGGTGCGTGCTGAGAACCACCCTGTTCTGGTGGATCCTGGTTTAAGGTGGGTGAGCTACTAAGGCTTGGTACTGTGATAAGGAAGCTTATCATAGCTCAGGTAGGAGCTATAGAAAAGATGATGTGACTCTGAACAAGCAACCTGTCAGTTCTGGTAGAAGTAAGAAAACAGAGTTTTCACATAAAAGACTACCAGTCCCAGAATGCACCAGGTTTCCAGCAGCCATGAGAGGGGCTGAAGTGAGAAAACGTGTGTGCAGTCAAGAGAGCTATGAGGTAATCCCTAAGCACTCATCTCAAAGGGCAGGGCCTGATTCAACACAGCTGCGCTGTGTTAGGGAGGAGCACACATTAGGACAGAATAAGAATAGAGCTTATTCTACAGATAACAGCTACAGAAAGAGCTTCAGGAAAGGAGACAGCAACAGCTTCAAGCTCAAGCACCAGTATCACCTGGAGAAACAGAAGCCAAGCCAAGCGGATAGAGAAAGAAGGAAACTCTCTGGAAGGAAGAGAAGAAAGCCCATTGGATGGTCTGGGAGAGTCCAAGGCAGTACCTATACTGGGAGGTATTCCAAATGCCAGCAGAGTCCATTGGACTGGAGTCAGCCAGAGGAATGGATTGGCAGAGATAGGAATCACCAGTGGCTACCTGGAAGAGAGAAGACTGCACGTGGAAAGGACTTTCAGACCTATGCCAGAAGGTATGTGAGGAAAGATCCAGTGTCCAGGGATCAAGATTGGAAGGCTGGACATCAGAATTGGATTACATACTGGCCAGGCTATACAGAGAGGAATTATGATAGCAGGAGAGGCTCAGGTATGAACACTGATCCAGACCCTATCTATAATAGTGAATGGCAGCAAGGGAATAAGCATTCTCATGATAGTGCCTTAATGAAAGACTCGTCTGTGCCAATGTATGATGGTGACCCTATGCTGACTGATGAAGGGGGAGATACAGCAGATGAAACTATTAATTACATGGACTGTTCTCTATCTAAATGCTATTGCTAGCTTTCTGTGAGCAAACACATCAGCCATCACAAAGAAACCTAACTTTGTTCTTTATTTCCACTGCAAACAGCTCTTAAAGCAGGATTTGGGTTCACACAGTAGCAGCCAGCCAGCTAAAGGGTTTCAGCTGGTCAATTGATAGTAATTAAAGCTGCACCTGATTGTGTGTGTGAGCAAGGGAGAATCACTGCTGGGATCTGCGTGGAAAATTAGCAGAAGTTAACCTAACAAGCAAAGTTTATTCATTTCTTTGTGCTTTTTATTTGGTAATTATTTGCTAAGAAAACATTAGCTAATTGCCTGACAAGCTGAAGGTTGTTTTCTGATTTGCTTTGTGACTTTATGTTATCCATTTACACACTGCAAGCAAGTATCCTCATTTATATTGCTACCAAGCATATTTGTGCTGGGTGAATTAAACCCCATCAATAAAAGAAGTATTTTATTGGCTTTAACCACTGGTTTCACAACTCAATTATTGTCTTGAGCTGTGTTTGGAGTGAAAGAACTACATTACCCACAATACCTTGCAAGAATCATATGAATATATGCATCGTCGAGATTGTGTAAGTTCTCACCCTAGGCAGCCGTCTGACAATACTCACTGATGCATCGGGCCAACATAACCACCAAAAGGAGGACCTTCCAGGTCAGGAATTTCAGGAGAGACAATTCCAGTGGCTCCAACGGGGCCCGCAACAGCTGGGTGAGTACCCTGTTGAGATCCCAAGCCTCTGTGGGGAGGGGAGGGAGCGAAGGCCTCAAGAGGAGCAGGCCCTCATGAAGTGAGTCACGAATGGCTGAGCTGAAATGGCCTTTCCCCTGGAGCTGCGATGATAACGCCCCTATTGCGCTGAGGTAAATGTGCACTGAATTTGACTTGCCCGAGTCCGAGAGGTACCAGAAGTACTCCAGCAGCTGGTCCATGGTCCAGCACCCTACCTGCACACCAGGCAGCAAACCTCTGCCACCAGTGTGTAGGCCTTGCGTGTCGAGTCTTTATCTTTAAGACGTTCATCTATAGGGATAACCTTGTGTTCTTGAAGACCAAAATAATACTGCCACCAACATTAAAGGTCTCAAGTAAGACTCAGTGAATTCAAACTATGATTCTAATCATAATCTTAATTTTTTGTCGGATGTACTGTCACAGGAGCCGGAGATGGATTTCTCCCCCCCAACCCCCACTGCAGTGAATCCTTTTAATTAAAGTGTAACATTAAAATTAGCTACTTAGCTCAACAGCATGTCGATAGGCAGTGGAGACTTGAAAAACAAAGTCCTGTGTATATGACATGATACGTTTCGGGTGATACCACGATAACTCACAATTGTTTGGTCCTGTAATGCCTGAAACAGGGTTGATGATATCACCCGAAACATGTCACGTCATACACATAGGACTTCATCTTTCAAGTCTCCACTGAGAGGGACTATCAATGTGCTGTTGAGCTAAGTAGCTAATTTTAATGTTACACTTTAATTAAAAGGGTTCACTGCAGCGGGGGAGGGGGGGGGTGGAGAAATCCATCTCCGGCTCCTGTGACAGTACAGCTGACAAAAAATTACAATTATGATTATAGTCATGGTTCAGATTCGCTGAGTCTTACTTGAAACCTTTGTTGTTGGTGGCAGAAAGATGTTCATAACACTTTCAGGAAGACTGAGCTCTGAGAGGACTACCCGCTGAGCATCCATGCCGCGAGGACCAACAACAAGTGAACATTGGAATGCAGCAAGGTTCCTCCCTCCTGCAAGATAAGATCCAGGGCGGAGCAGTTCCTCCTTTGAGAGTTGCAGCAGTAGTAGGAACCATGGTTGCTGAGGCCAGTAAGGAGCGATGATCATGGAGCCCTTGTCAGCCTCAGGAGGGTTTTTGTCAGGAGTGGTATGGGTGGTGTATGCATACAGCAAGCCTACCCCCCAGTGGAGGCGGAAGGCATCTGAGACCAGGCAGTTGCTGGCCGGCCTCTGGGAGTAGAACTGCTCCACCCGGGCATTGTGTGCTGTAGCGAAGAGATCCATCGCGGGTATGCCCCACTCCTGAAAGATCCAGTTCACCACCACCCTGTTGAGAGTCTACTCGTGTGGTTGAAGGACTTGGCTGAACTGGTCCGCTAGGCCACTGAGCTCGCCAGGCAGTTAAGTTGCTCTCAGGTCCATGTCGTGGAGCAGGGCAAACTTCCACAACCAAACTGCCTCCCAATGGAGGAGGTATGAACATGTGTCCCCCTGTTTTGTTTATGTAGAACATCGCCACTTGGTTGTCCATTTGGTTCAGGACCAGGGAAATGCACTGCTTGCCCCAGGACAAGCATTGTGGAACCTCCCTGTCTTTTTGGGAACCTGTCAGGTACTTGTGACCTGGATTGATCACTGTTGGAAACAGGATACTGGGCTTGATGGACCTTGGTTCGACCCAGTATGACATTTCTTATGTTCTTACCTGATTGGCCAGGTGTGCTCAGAAGGCGCATAGAGCATTGGCTATCGCCCAAAGCTCGAGAAAGTTGATCTGGAGCAGACTTTTCTGCCAGGACCACAGGCCATGCATGCGCAGGCTGCCCAGGTGAGCTACCCAATGGGAGGCCTTTGAGCAGATTCCTGGCTTGAGCCACCAGCTGAGGGATTGCACCCGAGGCACAGTGACAACCACTCTGTCCTGGAGGCAGCCCATCACCTGCTTCCATTGCATGCTTAAGGTCCATAGGGCCTGTCGCATGAAGAGATGGGCCTGAGGGGTGACATGGTGACCGAGTACCCTCAACATCCATCGGTCGTTGTGTAGTGCTGGCGCTGCACATTGCCCACCACTAATACCAGCCGCTGCATGCGGTCTGGTTGAAAGGCCCATGCCAGACTGGTATTGAGGAGGGTCCCAATGAACTCCAGCTGCTGCATGGGCTTGAGATGGGGACTTTGGAAGGTGATCACAAAGCCCAGTTGCTCGAGCACATGAATGGTGAAGTCATCAGACTGCCAGACAACGTCCAGCGTGGGACCTCTGATGAGCCAATTGTCCTGGTAGGGGAAGATGAAGACTCCCCTTGGTTCAGAGGTAGATGGCAATGACCGCCAGACACTTTGTGAAGACCCATGGAGCTGAGGCCAGCCAAAAGCGAAGTACTCGGCAGGCTACCTGCTAAAACCCCTTAGGTCAATGAACCAAAATATTGTCTGAGATTCAGGTGGATTGGGATGTGTGTGTAAGCATTCTTTAGATCCAAGGAGCATAACCAATTTTCCTGTAGAAGGTATGGGAGCAACATCCCCAGTGAGACCATTTTGAATTTCTTGCATACCAGGAGAACTGATTTAGATTTTTCAGGTTCAGGATGGGCATGAACCTGCCAGTCTTCTTGGGAACCAGGAAGTATCTGGAATAGAAAACCCGTCCGCCCTGAACCGGGGGACTGGCTCAAAGTTTAGATCGGCTAACAGGGTGGAAACATCTTCCTGCAGCAGGTTCTTGTGCAGTGGGTCCATGGGGTACTCCTCTGAGGCGTTTGGAGTCGGCTAAGGTGCTGCTGATATCCGCTTTGGACAATCTGCAACACCCAGGCATCTGTGGTGACAAGGGGCCCCCCTACCTGAAGGAGTAGCTCGGCGGACGGTGGCCGGCTGGCTATACTCCTGAGGAGCCTGTCAAAAACTTGCCCTCGGCTTGAGCTGCAGGGCTGGCTAAGCCTTCAGGGCTTTCTCTCTCTACTGCTGGCGGGGGGCTTATGCCTTTGGCTAGGCCAGGTAATACTGGCACAGACATGGGTAGAAGGCCTTTTTACCTTGATTTTTCTTCCGTGAAGGATCCACTGTCTTTCTTGAGAGCCTAGAGAGGGTCATATGCTTCTTCTCGAGCTCCTTTGCCTTCTCCTCCACAGGTTTCCCAAAGTGGTTCTCACCCCGGCAGGGGAGATTAACCAACTTCTCCTGGACCCACTGTTCCAGGTCGAAGGACTGCAGCCACACCAGCTGGCGGGCAGCAGTGCCCACCGCCGCTACTCTGCTGGCAGCTCAAATGCATCGTAGGTGTCATACACCATGAATTTGGAGTAGTCCTCGCTGTGGTCCACCAAAGTTCGAAAGGCTTTGAGGCAATCATTGGAGATGTGAGCGGCAAATTCTGCCAGGTCCAGCATAATGTCCTTCAGGAACATACACATATAAGTCTGGTAGGCCAGAATCCTGGCCACCAGCATGGAACCCTGATAGCATTTTCTCCCAAAGGAATTCCAGGGTTCGGGTCTCCTGTCCTGGAGACACGAAAGAATGTGTCTTGGTGCTCTTAACCCACTTCAAGGCTGACTCAACCAGAATACAGTTGTATGGCAGTTGAAGCTTCTTAAAGCCCAGAGCCTTCTGGATCCGGTACAGGGAATCAAATCTCCGGCTGACAACTGGAACCATGAGAGTGATTTCCTACAGCTGTAATAGCAGCCATTGCAGGGGTACCATTATTGCCTTGCTGGGGGCCGAGTGATACTGGAGAAGATCCAGCTCCTCCACCCTTGGTTCCTCTTCTGATTTCCAGGGAGAAAGGGATTGCCATGGCCATGTCCCTATAGAAATAAACCCACCAAAAAATGTAAATTTTGTTTTGTCGAAGCCCACCGAGGGGAGGCTAGAACTGTTCCCCTAGCCCCCTCCAGACGGTAGACTGCTTTTATTGAAGAGGGTGTTTTTTCCATTAATGGCCATGTCCCTGACAAAGTTCTGAAATGACATGTTCTCTGGAGGTGACTTACAGTAGATCTTACAGGCAGTAGATCGAACGGGAGATTAGGGGACTGGAGATCTGATGCTGTCGATTCCACCTCAGTCTTCCACTGATTCAGATTCCGAGAGGAAGTCAAAGTCATGCTGGCTCTCCGCCAACTCCGCAGCTGGGGAGAGGGCAGGCGTCTGTGGGCCTGTGCTGCTCCGTGTACAGGCATTTGTGCCCCTGGGCATCGGATTCCAACATGCTGGACAGGGAGATAGCTGTGGGGACTGGTGTTGATTCTGACCTCCCACCTGATGCGCCTGCCTTGGCGGGCAGGGTATGGGTCTCCAGAATGGACTGAACGGAGTGCGGTGATGCCGCTGCCATAAAGCCTGTGTTCTGCAAGACTAGAACCACTGCCAAGTGAGCTTCGAGGGCTCGAAGGATTCCTCACACTACCACCTGCGAGGGAGTTTGTGCCATGGCCATGATCACCGGCATCGATACCTCAAGCGGGGACTCCATGATTGGTACATAGGGAGACAACCGGCTGCCCCCCTGGGCAACGGGGATTGGCTCCTCCGTTCTGAGGGTTGATTCCTCCTGACAGGGAAACTTGGCCAGCCGTTCCTGGCCATCGCTCTCCACATTGTGTCAAGAGGGGCTGCGATGATAATGCACCCGGGCTTTATTCCAGTGCTCGCCCTTCAACATTGATGGGGTCTTTACAGAGAGTCTGCTCTCTGCTCAGCCCCCCTGGTTCCGATTGAGCATGGACTTCCCTCCCATGGATGCCTCAACAAAAGCCTTGGAAGGAGTTGGAGTCAGGGTCGAGGATGCTGAATCCAATAAGTGAAGAGGTACTCCTTCAGTTTTTCCCTTCAGTCCCCGTTACATCATCTGCAGGCACAGATTGCAGGCCACGGGCTGATAATTGGGTTCAAGGCACTGTAAGCACCAATTGTGATGGTCAGTGACCGTGATGGTCTTGCTGCACTTGGTGCATTTCTTGAAGCCACTAGCTTACTATGTTGAAAAATACTGCCATGGCCAAGTTAAACTCAATTGCCGCGGGCGGGAAAAAAAGCCCCAGAGGGGAGAAACTCGCCAAAAGGTGAGGAAAAAACAGAAGAAATAACCAAGTCAGTTGGGACTGACTAAGCTCGGCCCAGTGTGCAGCAGCGGCCAAGAGAGCAAATAGAATGCTAGGTATGATAAGGAAAGGAATGGAAAATAAAACAAAAGATATTATAATGCCTCTATATCGTTCTATGGTGAGACCGCACCTTGAATATTGTGTGCAATTCTGGTCGCCGTATCTTAAAAAGGATACAGCGATTTTAGAAAAGGTTCAGAGAAGAGCCACCAAAATGGTAAAGGGGATGGAAGGATACTCCTATGAAGAAAGGCTAAAAAGGTTAGGGCTCTTTAACCTGGAAAAGAGACGACTGAGGGGAGATATGATAGAAGTCTATAAATTAATGAACGGAGTGGAACGGGTAAATGTAGATCGATTGTTTACCTTATCAGAATATAGAAAGACTAGGGGACATGCAATGAAGCTACAGGGTAAACTATTTAAGACTAATAAAATATTTTTTCACTCAACGTGTAATCAAACTCTGGAATTTGTTACCGGAGGATGTAGTAAAGGCTGTTAGTGTATCTGGGTTTAAAAAAGGTTTGGACAAGTTCCTGGAGGAAAGGTCCATAAACCATTATTAAGAAGGGACCCAGGATATCAATGCTTGACCCAGTACAAGCATTGTGGAACCTGTGTCTTTTGGGGAAACTGCTAGGTACTTGTGACCTGGATTGGCCACTGTTGGAAACAGGATACTGGGCTTGATGGACCTTGGTCTGACCCAGTATGGCATATCTTATGTTCTTATGTTCTAAGCTAACGACAGGCAGAAAGAAAAGCTGAAAAAAAAAACAGCCCATGAGGCCAAGAAAGAAAACTTTTTTTCTGGTATGCAGAAACACGATCTAGGGGCTCTGAAGAAAAAAGAAGACTGGAGAAGATGGCACTGTGGCAAGCAGGAAGGCAGGTGCACATGTGTCATGTGCCTCCTAAAGCTTCCTTTGGAAGCTGGGGAGCATTCCTGTGCAGGACTCCATCATTGACATCACCCATACGTGAGGACTTATTTCCTGCTAGTTCACGGAGAACAGGGGCAGCAGCTTTGTCAATACAGTTTTTCCCAGCCATCGTTCAGTTGGTGGAGCTTTGGTGTACTGTAGGGCTGGTACCCCTGCAATTCTACATGCAAATCTCCGGCCTGCTCAGCAACTCAGGCCTGAACCAAACTGCACAGACAAGATGGATTCTTCACTTCACTTTTGCTGTGTTCAGCTACAAACGGCCTTCAAGCAACTGCTGGTGCAGCGTTTCTAAGTGTGCATACAGAAGCTATTGTCCGTGGCTGGCCTTGGACACTTGTACATGCCCAGAAGTTACATACTGTTGCTTCTGACTGATTTCACTATAGCTCCTTTGTTTGCAAGAAGCTGCTCATCATCTACCTCCTGATTCGCTGAGAACACCTCAGACTGCCTGGTGCCAACCAATCATCGGACCTATGACGGAGGATTCTTACACAGAATGATGCATTCTGCGCTGAAAACGTTAGTAGTGGTAAGAGAGAGAGAGTTGGGGGCTTTTCCCACCTGTTCATACAGATTGCTGCACGGGTTCCTCTCTGCTGTGCACTGCGTACCTGATTCCTGCGACCTGACCCTTCCGCAGGACGGCCACTAAGTGTGGGCTAGGCCGTCCTCCACAGGTCTGAGATAAGACTTTCACAGATACCTCCGGTTCGGACTTACTGCGGCTCGCCTGACGAGGCTAGAGCCCGCATTAGTTAGGAGCTGTCTTCTTGGACTGCATTGTTCCTGAGAGCCCGACGGAACTAAGGTACTGACTTATCTCTCCTCCTCCGTATGGGAAAGGGGTTAGCAATATATTTCTTACTTTTCCTCAGTGCAGAGCGAATCAGTGACGTCTTATTACTAATCAGTGATTTATTACGTTGTCCAAGTGTACATCTGTACTATAACAAATTTCTACCTCATGTTTCTAATTAGCTATATATGTGTATGTATATTTTTTCCACCTGGTTGCCTATAATAAAGTCTAATATATATCTGCAGACCAGACTTCTTTCGTGGCTCATTGCCAGAATAACTCACCGAACTTTGGGCTGTATATTAGTAGCTATCTCCCCTAGACAACAACAGAGTCTAACTTATTCTTGTGCTACGAATATACCTTACAGTACCCATTGACATAAAAAAGAGACACTTACCAAAGTCCTTAACTTTTCCTCAGCTGCCTTTGAAGCAAAAAAGCAGCTAACCTCTTTTATGTGTGTTCTAACAGCTCTGTTTTACAGTTATGGTCAACATTATTGGCACTCTTGCATTTTAGGTATGTTGTATACAATATCGTGCGAAATAATTTAAAATATTTCAATTGTATGTCATCACAATATTTTAATAGTATATTCAAGGGTACACAACAACAAAAAAGATGTCTGTGCAACTTAGACATAGTAATTTCTGAGAAAAAAAAGCAAAATATGACCTGGACAGGATTAATGGCACCCTTCACTAATTTTTGGTTGCACAAACCTTGGTAGCAATGATAGTCTCCAAACATTTCTTGTAGCCATCTATAAGTTTTGTACATCTGTTTGCTGGTAGTTTCTCCCCCACTCTTCAACTGTGATTTGTTCCAGCTCATGAAAGTTTCCAAGGCTCCTTTTACCAATGGCAGATTTCAGCTCTTTCCAAAGGTTCTCGATTGGATTGAGATCAGAACTTATTGCTGGCCACTTTAAAGCAGTCCATTTGTTTCTTTTTAACCATTTTTTGTGCTTTTGGATGTATGTTTGGGTCATTTTTATGTATTTTATTTAAGATTTTTTTATACCGCCTTTTCACATAATCAAAAAAGTTTACAAAGAACTTAAACATGTACATCAAACATGGTAGAAGCAATCAGAATGGTATTCTAAAATGTTAACATAGTTACAGAGAAATTACTAAAGCGTCAGAATCATATACAGAAATGTGGAAATATGTGCATATTAGTGTTCTAGAGTAAGGATTGACCAGGCAGGAGGATGTTTAAGTTGGATAAATTTTGACTGTCCAGCTGACTTCCAATGTTTCATAAATGGATGCATTTTGATTTGTTTTCTAAAAATGGAGAGGTCCTTTATACATCTTAGGTTATCTGGGAGAGAATTCCAAAGGATTGGTGCAAAGAATGTAAATCTCTATTGCTTGTTAATTGATTCGATTTTAGAATGTCTGAAGGAATGAGCAGTGTGTTCTGTATGCGCCCTCTTTTTAGTCTTTCGTTTAAAGTTTTATTAATCAGGGAGCTTAGGTATGTTACACAGAAGTTTGAATGTGATCATAAGAGTTATGAATTTAATTCTACTTTGAATAGGTAACCAGTGCAGATGGTGTAAAATCAGAGTGATGTGGTCAGTAATGTGGACCTTAAGAGTTATACGTACAGCGGTGTTTTGAGTCATCTGAAGTTGATTTAATGCTTGTTTCAAAAGACCCTGAAAAATACTATTGCAGTAGTCAAGGTGGGGGCAAATCATTGCCTGAAGTACAGAGCGGAAGTCATAGCTTGATAGCAGAGATCTTAGCACTGCAGATGTCTTGTAGTGCTATACAAATGCTCAGTAGTAGTAGTAGTAGTTAACTGTTGGATCATCCTCAATTTATTATAGATTGCACTGGTGCTTAGTTTGATGTGTGTAGATAAGCCAAAGATTTGATCTAAGGTAACCCCCAGATATTTTACTTCATTCTTTGCCTCAAGAAGAGCTTCATTGGCCTGTAGTTTGGGAGGTGAGATAAAGTCCTGGTTCCTAGTGACATATAATACCTCAGTTTTCTTATAATTAATCCTTACATTATGTGAAATTAGCCATTGAGAGGCCTTACTGAAGCATGATACAATCTGCTTAAGGTTAGGTTTTGTACCATTTAATACCCTAGAGTTCACAAATTACCTATCTGTATATAGGTTTGCCTCAATGCATCTCCCGCATGTCCGTCCCCCCCCATAACAAATTTTCTGTACATGTGTGTTTTATAAAGAGTTCCCTGTAAACATCTGAGTTATAATGTAAACCGCTTTGATTTTATGAGAAAGCGGTATAGAAAAACTGTTAAAGAAATAAAATAAACTTCGAAAGGCAGGTATAACATTATGCCATCTGCATAGATGTGATAGCCTACTGTGAACTTTCGGAAGATACTACAGATTGGCTGTAGATAGATGTTAAACAGCAATGCTGAAAGGGCTGAATCTTGGGGTATGCCTTGCTCCTGACTGTATGTGTGAGATAACACAAATCACAATGGGTCTTTAGTTTCTGAATGAATACTATTCAATATTAAAGCTTTTGGACTACCGTTCATTCAATCCATCAAATGGGTTCAAACATCCTTTGATAATTACCATCTGTAATGTTCTTTTATAAACGTTTCTCTCTCCAGCTGATCTCAGATAAACATTAGCACCACATTACAGTCTCAAAGAAACTTGAATTGTGTGCTTGTTCACATCAATGATCTGCTGTGATTTCTAATCTTACTGTGATCTATAGCATACAATAACGGAGTACTTAGCTCTGAACATGTTGTTTTTTCATAGCTCTTTTCTTATTCCATTCGAATCAGAACTTGGTTTAACTCCTATCCCAACGCCGATCATGTAAGCGCCTCGCGTTTCTCTAAATAAGGTTCCTCAGGGAATTTTTTGAAAATTTGATTCTTTTAATCTAGAGAAACAAAAGGAACTTGTGATATGTAGATGTTTTTAACCTTACTCTTTCCCTTACTACTGAAATAGTATCCCAAGAGGCTTTAATTGAAAGAAGAATAAAATTACCTTTCAAATCAAAATGGACCCCGTCCGGACCCCTCCATCCAGCAATTCAGATTTTTAGAGATTTAGTGGTACAAGAAGTTGAGAAATTGGCGAAAGATCACTCCAATAAAAACACTCGTTTAACACGTGAGCAACGAGATACTTTACAAGAATTACAACAGAGAACGGACCTTGTGATACGTCGTGCTGATAAAGGAGGGGCGATAGTAGTACAAAGCCGTGATTTTTATTTAGAGGAAGCTGGTTGACAGTTGAGTGATACTACTACCTATAAGAACTTGTCAGCAGACCCTAGTGGGGAACTTCAAATCGAGATTAAAAATTTGACACTAGATGCGTTGACAAAAAAATTAATTTCTAGGAAAGTATATCAGTTTTTGAATGTTCCTAGTCCACAAATGGCGAGGTTTTATACGGTTCCAAAAATACATAAGAGTTTGATACGGCCTCCGGGCCGTCCAATTGTGTCTACGAGGGGCAGTCTATTGGAACCATTATTGATGTATTTGGACTCTTATTTAAGACCTTTATTAATAGACATTCCCTCTTATGTACGAGACACTATGCATTTTTTGACCATTTTGAGGAATTTGGCCCCGTGGGCGTCTTCACATGAGGTGTTTTTAGTGACTCTGGATGTACAATCCTTGTACACCAGTATACCCTAAGTAGCAGCCTGTGAAGTTGTAAATCATGCTTTGGTTGGTCGGGGAGATCTGTCACAAGAGTCACTGGAGTTTTTACAGAGAATAATGGAATTGGCCTTGTATAAAAAATTTTTTGTCTTTGAGGGAGTTATATATCATCAAACTGCAGGAGTTGCTATGGGAGCCACCTGTGCTTCTTCAGTGGCTAATCTATATGGGAATGTTTGAAAAGAAATGGTTATCGCAATCTCCTTACATCTCTAACATAAAGGCATGGCACAGATATATTGACGATGTCTTTATGTATAAATGTCTTGTACGATGTCTTTATGTATATATTGACGATGTCTTTATTAAGGGAGGAGTGGTCTAGTGGTTAGGACAAGGTACTTCAGGCTGGAGGGCCGGGGGTTCAAGTCCCACCTGGGGACAGCAATCTCAGGCCGGAGGGACTGGGATTTCTAGTCCTATAGGCACTCCTTGTGGTCTTGGGCAAGCCACTTAACCCTCCATTGCCCATGTTCCCTGTAAGTATTAGCGTATGTGTCTCATATCCCCTCATGTTAAATGTATCCCCCAATTGACTGCTTTGACCCGGTGAAAAGCGGGATATAAATACAGATAAATAAAATATAAATAAATGTATGTTGTGGTCTGGGACAGAATTCGATCTTCAGTCCTTTTTACACTGGTTAAATCAATGTGATATGCATATCTAGTTTATCTGTGCCTTTCATCGACAAATCATTACATATCTGGATATTAAGATCACCAGAGATGAGAATTATTGGAGCACTTCGGTACATCGGAAGTCCATTGCTCGTAATACTTTTCTCCATTTTGATAGCGCACATCTCCCTCGCCTAAAAGAGGGTCTTCCACTGTCTCAGTTTCTTAGATACCATCATAACTGCTCTAATATTGAGGATTTTAAGATATTATCTAAACAGCTGAAGAAGGAATTTATAGAAAGGGGATATCCTCATCAGACGGTACATCGGGCTTATCAGAGATCCTTATATAACAACCGACAGCTGTTATTAACATCGAGTGGGAATGGGAAAGGGCAAAAGGATGAGAATATTAATTTTGTAACAAAATATTCCCCTCTGAGTTTTAATATACATAAGATTATTAAAAAACATAGTAGTTTGCTGCGGGTAGTACCTGGTTTGAATGATAGCATAGTGCGTTGTGTATGGAAGAGAAGCAAAAATTTAAAAGAATATCTCAGTCCAACGAAATTGAGAGCGGAAAAATTTTTTGAAGATGAAAGTAGAAAGAGAGGACATCGAAAATGTGGACACTGCACAATTTGTGCTATCACTGTCAAGAGAACTGACCTTATCTATAAGGGAATGAAATACCAATTAAAGTCTGCCACGACCTGTGATTCCACACATGTTATTTATGCAATCAGTTGTCCGTGTGAGCTCCTATACATAGGGAAAACTATTCACACTTTTAGAGTGAGGATTAAAGAACATCAAAGTAGATTGCGATGTTCACGATCTGAGGCCCCCATAGTCCACCATTGTCTCACACACGGTCATCAATTTGAGCAACCGCATTGCTGGTGTATAGAAGCAGTGCCAACAGCGGCTGAGGGTAAAACGTGGGAACAGAGGTTGTTATATAGAGAGCAGTGGTGGATCCACACGCTGGCCACAATACAACCTGGAGGTTTGAATGCCGACATTGATTGGTCAGCATGTGTTTGAATCAGTTTGGTAATGGCCAATCTAGAGAGGGTTTGTAGGTGTTGGGGTTTTAAATTGATAGAGTTAGGCTTTACCCGCATGCGCGGTGTTTTTCCCGATGTCTCTGGTGAGACACATTGTGACATCTTTTGAGAAAAGACGTAGAAACATGGGTAGCATCGGTTTTAAAGGTATCTATAGACATTTAGATGGTTTGGGGTAGTTTAATATGTATGATTGGGAAAGAGTAAGGTTAAAAACATCTATATAACACAAGTTCCTTTTGTTTCTCTAGACTAAAAGAATCAATTTTCCAAAAAATCCCCCGAGGAACCTTATTTAGAGAAACGCGAGGCGCCTACATGATCGGCGTTGGGATAGGAGTTAAACCAAGTTCTGATTCATAGAAACATAGAAACATGATGATAGAAAAAGACCACATGGCCTATCTAGTCTGTCCTTCCATATCATCAACTACAACAGTCCCCTTTTTTACCTTTAGAGATCCTCTGTGTTGGTCCCATGCTTTTTTTAATTCAGTTACTGTCCTCATCTCTACCACCTCCACTGGGAGACTATTCCATGGATCCACTACTCTTTCCGTAAAGAAATATTTCCGCATATCACTCCTGAATCTATCTCCCTTCACCCTCATCCCATGTCCCCTCATAGCAGAACTTGCTTTCAATTGAAAGAGGCTCTCTCCCTGAACATTTATGCCATGGAGGTATTTAAACATCTCAATCATATCACCTCTATCCCGACTTTCCTCTAAGGTGTACATATTAAGATCCTTAAGTCTGTCCTCATATGCTTTATAATGAAGCCCACTAATCATTTTAGTAGCCACCCTCTGCACTGACTCCATCCTGTTCACATCCTTTTGAAGGTGTGGTCTCCAGAATTGCACACTATACTGCAAATGAGGTCGCACCAAAGACTTATACAGAGGCATTATCACCTCCTTTTTTCTGCTAGCCATTCCTCTCCGTATGCACCCAAGCATCCTTCTAGCTTTTGCCGTCGCCTTTTCTACCTGTTTAGCTACTTTAAAATCATCAGACACAACCACGCCTAGGTCCCGCTCTTCTTTAGTGGACAAAAGTACTTCACCTCCTATACTGTATTGCTCCCTTGGATTGCTGCAGCCCAAATGCATGACCTTACATTTTTTAACATTAAATCCCAGCTGCCAAATTCTAGACCATTCTTCAAGCTTAGCTAGATCCCTCCTCATGTTATCTACACCTTCCTGGGTGTCTACTCTATTGAAGATTTTGGTATCATCTGCAAAGAGGCAAACCTTACCGACAGCCCTTCCGCTATATCACTGACAAAGATGTTAAAAAGAATCGGACCAAGGACAGATCCCTGGGGCACACCACTGGTAACATCCTTCTCCTCAGAATGAGCTCCATTTACTTGTACTCTTTGTCGCCTCCCACCCAACCAATTTCTAACCCAAGCAGTAACTTTAGGGTTCATCCCTAGGGTGCTCAGTTTGTTTATAAGTCGCCTGTGAGGAACAGTGTCAAAGGCTTTACTGAAATCTAAATACACCACATCTAGAGCTCTCCCTCGGTCCAACTCCCTGGTCACCCAGTCAAAGAAATCAATCAGATTTGTTTGACAAGACCTGCCTCTGGTGAATCCATGCTGCCTCAGATCCTGTAATCCGCTGGACTCCAGAAGCCTCACTATTTTCTCTTTCAGCAGCGTTTCCAATAATTTACTCACCACTGAAGTTAAACTAACCGGCCTGTAGTTTTCAACCACATCCTTACTTCCGCTTTTGTGTAAAGGCACCACATGAGCCTCTCTCCAGTCCTTTGGCACCACTCCCGACTCCAACGAGGCATTGAAAAGGTCAGTCAGTGGAGTTGCTAGAACGTCCCCAAGTTCCCTCAGTATTCTAGGGTGTATCCCATCCGGTCCCATCGCTTTGTCTACTTTAAGTTGAGCTAGTTTCTCACGAACACAGTCTTCTGAAAATTGTTCAAGATGTCCCTCGCTTCTGTTCCTATTTGTGGGTGTTTTCTGAGGTCCTGCTCCTGGTTCTTCATCTGTGAACACAGAACAAAAGTATTTGTTAAGCAATTCCGCTTTATCCTTATCAGCTTCTACATAGTCTCCCCCTGCACCCTTGAGTCTGACAATACCACTTTTGCCCTTCCTCTTCTCACTAATATATCTGAAAAATGTCTTATCCCCCCATTTTATTGCATTGGCTATTTCCTCCTCCTTTTGAATCTTTGCCTTCTTGACTACTTTGCTAGCTTCTCTAAGTTTTTCCAAATACAGATGCCTGTCTTCCTCTCTCTGTGATCTCTTGTATTTCATGAAGGCCTCCCTCTTTTTCTTCACTTTTTCAGCTACTTCCTTCAAAAACCATAGCGGTCTCCGTTTCCTTTTGCCTTTATTTACCATTTTAACAAAAAGGTTGGTTGCCCTTAAAATATCCCCTTTCAGTTTTGCCCACTGTTTTTCTACATCCCCCAGCTGTTTCCATCCCACTAACGACTCCCAGAGGTAATGGCCCATCTTCGCAAAGTTAGTCTTCCTAAAGTCTAAGATCCTCACCTTGGAATGGATTCTAACAGCCCTAGTCCTAATACTGAACCACACCATCTGGTGATCACTGGATGCAAAATGATCTCCCACTACAACATCAGAAACACTTTCACCATTGGTAAGCACCAACTCCAGTATGGTCCCTTCACGTGTGGGGTCTGTTACCAATTGCCTGAATAGTTCTCCCTCTAGAGAATCCAGGATCTCCTTACTTCTAGATGATACTGCAGCAGGAATGTGCCAATCAACATCTGGCATATTGAAATCTCCTATCAGTAGCACTTCCCCTTTCCTAGCAATGCTGCGTATGTCTTCAATTAACTCTGTCCACCTCTTCCTCTTGTGAGGGAGGTCTATATATCACACCAATGCAAATAGATTTCTCTTTCCCTCTTTCTAGTTTAACCCACAATGCCTCCTCTCTCCCTTTTAAGCTCTGTAATTCCAAAGATTTAATAGTAGTTTTTACATATAGGGCCACTCCTCCTCCCCTTCTTCCTACCCTGTCCTTTCTGAATAAAGTATAGCCAGGTATAGTTACATCCCAGTCATGGTTTTCTGTGAACCATGTTTCTGTAACTGCCACTAAATCCAAGTCAGCCACTCCCACCCAGGGCCGGCCCGTCCATTGAGCGAGAATGTTTTTTGCACAGGGCCCCGCGTTTCAGGGGGCCCCGCGCAAAAAACATTCTTTTTGAAAAGTAAAATTGAAAAAAAAAAAAAACCTGTCTGCTGCCGCGGTCGGGGCCGCCGCGGCAGAATCGAGCGTGCCGCGGGGCCCCCCTGTGCATGGCAGAGCCTGCCCTCCTTGTAGCAGCTCTCTCTTTGGAGCTGAAGTCAGACGCGCCGGCTTGCAGAGTGCGAGGGAAGAGTTTCTCCCTCGCTGCTCTGTTAAGCCCGCGGGGGCTGATGGGAAGTTCCCATCAGCCCCCGCGGACTTAACAGAGCAGCGAGGGAGAAACTCTTCCCTCGCGCTCTGCTCTGCAAGCCGGGGGGTCTGACTTTTCCGCTCCAAAGCGTGAGCTGCTACATGGCGGGCCGGCTCTGCCGTGCACAGGGGGGCCCCGCGGCACGCTCGATTCTGCCGCGGCGGCCCCGACCGCGGCAGCAGACAGGTTTTCTTTTCTTTTAATTTTCGCTGGGCTGGGCTGGGCTGGGCTGGGCTGGGGGGGGGGGTTTAGGAGTGTTGATGGGCTGGGCTGGGCTGGGCTGGGCTGGGGGGGGTTTAGGAGTGTTGATGGGCTGGGCTGGGCTGGGGGGCGGGTTAGGAGTGTTGATGGGCTGGGGGGGGTTAGGAGTGGTGATGGGCTGGGGGGGCATAGGAGTGGTGATGGGCTGGGGGGGTAGGAGTGGTGATGGGCTTGGGGGGGTTTAGGAGTGTTGATGGGCTATGGGGGAGCTAAATCTGTATATGGGCTGATGGGATTAGGACTGAAAGTGGGTTGATGGGGGGTTAGGACTGGTAATGGGCTATGGGGGGGCTTAAACTAAAAATTGGGTGATGGGGGATTAGGACTGGAAATGGGCTGGTGGGATTAGGACTGGGAGTGGGCTGATGGGGAGGTTAGGACTGGTAATGGGTTGGGGGGGGTTGCTAGGACTGGAAATGGGCTGAGTGGAAGGGGGCTTGAACTGCAAATAGCTGATGGGGAGGGGGGCTTGGAATGGACTCTTAGGGGAAGGAGCTAGGACAGGAAATGGGCTGATGGAGGGGCTAGGATAGGACTGGGAATTGGGTGTTGGGGAGCTAAGATTGGAAATGGGCTGTGGTGGGGGCTTGGATTGAAATGGACTCATGGAGGGGCTAGAACTGGAAGTAGGTTCATGGGGGGCTTGGATTAGAAATGGGCTGAGTGGAGGGGAGCTAGGATTTAACATGGGCTGATGGTGGGGCTAGGAAAGGACTAGAAATGGGCTGATGGGAGGCTGGTATTGGAAATGAGCTGATGAAGGGACTCGGATAGGACTGGAAATGGATGGGGGAGCTAGGACTGGAAATGGGCTGATGTGGGGACTAGAAGGGAGCGGATACTGGGTGGGGCTGCAACTAAAAGGGAGCTGATGTTGGGGGAGATTAGAAGGGGATGGGGCTGGGAGAGTGAAATGGAGAGGGGAAGAATATTTTGTGTGGGAGGGAAGAAAAATCTACAATTGGCCGGGTATTGGGAGACTAAGGGGCTTGTTTACAAAGCCGCGGTAGTGGTTCGCGATCGCAGCCGCGGCCCCATTGAAATCAATGGGGTCGCGGCTCCGATTACGATCGCAAACCGCTACCGCGGCTTTGTAAACAAGCCCCTAAGTGGGGATTGAGGATGGAGGGGTAAAATTTGAGTGGATGAAATAGGAATGAGGAAAGAGCAAAAGGAGAAAGATTATTATGTTAAAGCAGATGTAGAGAGAGAATGGAAAAAAACTAGAGGAGAGAAGAAAGGACAAATGGACAGCAGACGATGGAGAGTTAGCAGAAGACACAAATAAACCAGAAGAAAGTGACTGGAACAATTGCAACTGAAAAAAAAATGCACAAAAGGTACAAAGATATCTCTTTATTTTGAATTTATTAACTGGAATATGTCAGCTCTGGGAAATGTGCATCATTAATGTCGGTGCTTTGTTTAGTACAAGAGGAAATTAATTTATAGTTTTATTTCAACATTGTTGTACATTCCAAGTTTGGCTTTTAGGGTTCCCAGTTTAATTATTGTCTTCCTGTTTTTAAATTGTGATTCCTTGTTTGGTGATGGTCTATGTTCTGCATGTGTAACTGAGCTGAGGTATTCTGTTTATGTAATTCCTATTTGACATTGCCACTTGTTCTCTTTCCCCAGTAGGTCATGTATTGTTATTCTCTGAAATGTATTGGTTTAATATTTGCAGTGTTGCCTTTTGATAGGTAGGGTATGGTGCTTTATGAGTCTTGGTAGTGCTGTTAGGATACGGTGGGTTTGCTATGGGTTCTAAATGGGCAGTGTTTGTAGTAGTTCCTAATGTGCCTGGCGGTTGGCACTGGATTATAGTAATGTAGAAATCTTTGTCTTTCTTTATCCATACACTCATGAAGAGGCATGTTTACTAAAAGTTAGTGTATGGTAACATTATGCAAATATTTATGCAAATGAGGCCCCGCACCGAGTCTCCGCACATGGCCCCGCACCCCCCTTGGGCCGCCCCTGCTCCCACCAAAGCTTCAACATCAGGGATCTTATTTCCCATGCTACAGGCTTTTATAGACACTGCTTTCCATATGTTACCCCTGTTACCCATTTCCATAAAGATATTTGATGTATCACCTACCTGGGGGCTTTCACTTACCTGGGGGCTTTCTTCACCTATCCCCAATGAATCTAGTTTAAAGCCCTCTTCAGTAGATTAGCCGGTCTACTACCGAAGATGCGTTGACCTTTCTTGGACAGATGGATGCCATCTCTGCTCTGCAACCCTTGGAACAGCATCCCGTGGTCTAGGAAACCAAAACGCTCTCGAATGGATTCGAAAGGATTAAGAAAAGAGCTATGAAAAAACAGCATGTTCAGAGCTAAGTACTCCGTTATTGTATGCTATAGATCACAGTAAGATTAGAAATCACAGCAGATCATTGATGTGAGCAAGCACACAATTCAATTTTCCTTGAGACTGTAATGTGGTGCTAATGTTTATCTGAGATCAGCTGGAGAGAGAAACGTTTATAAAAGAACATTACAGATGGTAGTTATCAAAGGATGTTTGAACCCATTTGATGGATTGAATGAACGGTAGTCAAAAAGCTTTAATACTGTATGTGTGAGATGACATGTGACCAATTTTAACTTAAGAACATAAGATATGCCATACTGGGTCAGACCAAGGTCCATCAAGCCCAGTATTCTGTTTCCAACAGTGGCCAATCTAGGTCATACGTACCTAGCAGTTTCCCCAAGGGACACAGGTTCCACAATGCTTGTATTGGTTCAAGCATTGATATCCTGGGTCCCTTCTTAATAATGGTTTATGGACCTTTCCTCCAGGAACTTGTCCAAACCTTTTTTAAACCCAGCTACACTAACAGCCTTTACTACATCCTCCGGTAACAAATTCCAGAGTTTGATTACACGTTGAGTGAAAAAATATTTCTTTTTATTGGTCTTAAATAGTTTACCCTTTAGCTTCATTGCATGTCCCCTAGTCTTTCTATATTCTGATAAGGTAAACAATCGATCTACGTTTACCCGTTCCACTCCGTTCATTAATTTATAGACTTCTATCATATCTCCCCTCAGCCGTCTCTTTTCCAGGTTAAAGAGCCCTAACCTTCTTAGCCTTTCTTCATAGGAGTATCCTTCCATCCCCTTTACCATTTTGGTGGCTCTTCTCTGAACCTTGAGTGCGGTCTGACAGGTAAGATTGAAACTATAGGAGGGTGATACCATAACTTCCAATTTGCTATAGTCTCTCCAGTAGAATGCTATGATTAATGGTGTCAAAGGCAGATGCAATATCTAAAAATATAAGTATGAGGGAGATCCCACGTGATGCGTGAGTGAGCAGGACGTGTCTCTGCTCGCCCCGGGGCTGCCCTGAGCAAGATATTAAAGGTTTACTAGCTATCACCCACGAAAACTGCGATTTCTGCCGCAAGACGACGAGGCACTGCTGGCTCTCATGAAGCGCAGCTCCAGAATTGAGGGTTCGCTGCCAACGCCGCAGAAAAAAGACCGGGAGCGTGCGGGCAGGCCGGGGGCCTTGCAGCCACCGGCGTTGCAGCCGCCCTCGCTGAGTGCGGACAGCATGGAATCGGGCTCTGAGGACCTGGCCAGAGAGGTGGCAAAGCTACTAGAGCCGAAGTTTGACCAGGTACTTAAAAAGTTGGAAAACCTGGGGGATTCGTTGACGGAGGTCAGTAGACGGGTGGAGGAGCTGGAGCAGCGTGTCTCTGCTATTGAGGATGAGGAGGGGCAACAAGACCGAGTGCGCAGGGAGCAGCAAGAACAGATTAACCTCCTACAAGCTAAAGTAGATGATCTGGAGAACAGATAGAGGAGGAATAACTTGAGAGTGGTGGGGGTGCCAGAAGAACACACGGAGAGTATGCTACTGTCACTACTGGGAGAATGGCTGCCCAAGGAACTGGGCCTCACGGCTCTGGCTGGAAAATTAGATATCGAGCGTGGGCACTGCCTGGGACTGAGGAGGGCGGCTCCACAGAAGCCGCGGGTGGTAATAATGAAGCTGCTCAATTTCCAACATAAAGTTCAAATACTGCAGGCGTATCGACGGAAGGGAGAACTGAAATTGGAGATTCATAAATTACTCATCTTACAGGACTATTCGGCGTTGGTTACGCAAAAACGAAAGGAGTTTGCATCTATCTGCGCAGCGCTATTTGACAGGAGGGTGTGTTTCACTTTAGCGTACCCGGCAACCCTTAGAGTCACGGACCATGGACAGAATTACGTTTTTACAATGGTGAAAGCAGCAGCGCAGTTTCTGGCGGGACTGCCACGTGCAGGCAGTGGAGAGGTAGAAGCTACGCTGGAGACCTGAGCGGGCCTACAAGATTAGGCCGTTATGCTGCGGCGTAGAGAATGTCAAGAAGAGCAGGATGTTGAACAGACTGAGAGTCCTTTAGTTTTAGGCTTATTAGATAGACTTTGCTATGGTAATGTGGGTTGAATTGCTGAGAAGCCCGGGGCAGCCCTGTCGCATTTAATTGGGATTGGGCCTCAGCGGAGTTGCTGAGGGTAGAATTGTTATCTTTGATGGGGAGGGGGGAGGGGATATGTTGGGCTACCAGGGGAATAGAAGTTGGGCAGGGGGGCTGGGGGTATGTATGGGGGTGTGCATGGGGACTGTATGTGGGAAGTGTCTGGATTGGGAAGAGTGGGGGTGGAGAGGTTTGGGAGACAGCACGAATGTGGTCCTGGCCATGGGCAGTGAAACTATATGGTCAGCATGCGAATAGGGGCGCTTGGGATTTGTGTGCCTGTCAGTTCGGGATTGAGGCTGGGCAACCCGGAGCTGTAAAAGTAAAGAGAAGGGGAGGAGAGCCTATACTGAAAACACCTAATCGGGGAGTACATGGGACATAACCTGATGATAACAACTTGGAATGTGGGAGGAGTGAGCACACCGGTAAAACGGACAAAAATATTGCAGGCCCTAAAAAGAGGGAAAACACACATAGCACTGCTCCAAGAAACACACTTAGGAGATAAGGAGCATGCAAAATTGAAGAAAGACTGGGTGGGGCAGATCTACGCGGCTTCATTAGGGGGGAGGAAGAGAGGAGTGGCGATTTTGATCAAGAAAGGGATTACGGTAGAGGTCATCAGGGAGGAGGCAGATCCTCAAGGGAGATTTGTGTTCCTGCATGCAAAGATTCAAGGGGAAGAATTGTTTTTGGGCAACATCTACACACCGAACAGTTATGACCATCAGTTTTTTAAGCTGCTGTTGGGGAAGATCTTAGGAGTGCCAAAGATTCCAGTGATACTGGCGGGAGACTTTAATTGCCCACACGATCCAATGCTAGATAAATCAATGGGAGGTAGGAAGAGGGAGACTACGGAGTGGGCCAATAAAGGAGTGGTATATCTCTGTGGCATGGGAGGTATGGTAGACACCTGGAGAATTCTACATGCAGAGGAAAGAGACTACACGCATCTGTCGAGGGCACACCAGACCTGGTCTAGGATTGATTATATCCTTGTCGCAAAGGAGAGCTTTGGGAAGGTGGTAAGGGTGGAGATTGAACCAATCGTGGTATTTGACCATGCTAGGGTCACTATGGATATCAGAGGCCGATCTCCTGGCGGTCTGAAGTGGTCCTTTCCCAGGCATCTGTGGCAGAATGAAAACTATCGCCAATACCTAGTTCAAAAGTGGGAGGATTATTTGCGGACTAATGAGGCATCCGAAGTAACCACGGCGACCTTTTGGGAAGCTGGTAAAGCAGTCCTAAGGGGGTACATAATAGCCTATACCGCAAGGGAAAAACAAAGAGTTAACGCAACAATACTAGAGCTGGCTAAGCAGCTGCAAGATGCGAAGGGGGAAGCCCTTGGGTAGCCACGATGTCTCCGGAAGTATTTAGAAGTGCAGAGAGCCCTAAACGCGGCTTTACAGGAAAGGGCGGTATATTCCATGCAGTATTATCGGCATCAACTTTTCTGATATGGGGATTGTACGGGGAGGTTCTTAGCACGTTTGGTAAAGGAGAGAGGAGGCCCTCAGGGAGTTACCGCAGTTAGGGATAGAACTGGAGTGCAGCAGAGAGAACCAGAAAAGATAGTTCAGGTTTTCAGACAGTACTACCAGGACCTGTATACGCCTGAAGAGGAGGACAGAGTTAAAGAACGAAAGTTTGTAGATGCCGTTCGGCTCCCACAGCTGACGGCTGCGGACCTGCAGGAACTGAACAAGCCTATTGCGGGTGATGAGATAATGAGCATAATCAAAGCAGGTAAGCCGCATAAGACTCTGGGACCGGATGGCTATGGGACAGAATTTTATAAAATCCTGATGGCCCAAGTCACACCTACTCTAATGGCGCTCTATCAGGAAGTGCTCGAGAGGGTTTTTTTCCCGAGAGATATGCGTATGGCAGCGATTACTATCATACCTAAGCAGGGCAGGGACCTGGAGAACCCTGCGTCATATCGGCCGATATCGTTAATAAATTATGAAATGAAGATTGTGGCATCGGTATTAGCGGCCTGGCTGCAGAAGATCATAGCCAGAGTGGTTGGGAGTCACCAGTCGGGTTTTGTGAAGGGTAGAGATGCCTTCTCGAATATTAGTAGGGTATTGCTGAGAATGGAGAACTCTCTCATGCAAGACGCTCCCCTGATTCTGTTGAGCTTAGACGCCGAAAAGGCCTTCGACCTGGTATCCTGGCCTTACATGTTTGAGGTGTTGGCAAGATTTGGATTCGAAGGGGCATTCCTAGATTGGGTTAAAGTGCTCTACGAGGACCCTTTGGCCTGTATCACCAGTGGAGGGATATGTTCTCAGACCTCCTCTCTGAAGAGGGGAACTCGACAAGGCTGCCCACTATCTCCCCTTCTGTTCGTGCTGCAACTAGAGCCACTGCTGCTATCTCTTATCGAGACTGAGAGGGTGAAAGGCATGGAATGGAGAGGTGGTGGTATTAAAGTTAGTGCATTTGCTGACGACATGTTCTTGTGTTTGAGTGATCCACAACAGTCGCTGAACTAAGCCTTGGGAATAATTGAATGCTTTGGAATGTTCTTGGGATTGCGTATAAATAAAAGTAAATCACTTGTCTTGGATGTGGGAGGTAGGGCGCAGCCGAAGTGGCAGGGGGTGTTTCCGTTGCTTTGGGCGTCTGGAAAAATTTGCTACCTTGGAATCCAAATTCCGGATCATATTGCAAAGCTTTATGAGGTCAATATTGCCCCAATGCTAGCGAATACAATAACTCGCCTGCGGCGGTGGAGAGACCTCCCCATTTCACTCATGGGCCGTGTGGCCTTGCTTCAGATGATAGAGATGCCGAGGTGGATATACTTACTGTGCCACTTACCTGTGTGGCTTTTGAGGCATGATCTAACAACACTGCAGAAGCACATTGCTAGATTTATTTGGAGGGGAAAAAAATCACACATAGCTCTGGCGGTATTGATGAGGCCCAGGGAGGAAAGGGGCATGGGCTTGTTGTCCCTGCGGACTTATAACCTTGCTTGTATGCTTAGACCGTTGAAAGATTTAATTGTAGGCTCTTCAGATATAGTGCCTTTGGGGCTGCTTGATCAGATGTCGCAGCCTTACCATAGAGCGTACCTCTTGCATGCGGCTGCCAAAGACCTTCCCTCAGCTTGGCGGGGAGAGGGTTATCTTAAAGTCCTTCGGCAGGTATGGAAAGTGCTGTGCCAACAGAAAGGACTCAATTGGCATGCCACGGATTGTCTTCCCCCTTACGGGAAATGGAGACTTTGTGCCGGGGCAGCAGGGCGGTGCTCCTAAGAGATGGTTCCAGAGAGGAGTTGAATATGTTGGACAGCTGAGAATGCAGACGGGGGTGGGTGGGGGGGTGGGGGGGGAGGTAGATTCTTTTCTATCTCTGGCCAAGAGGTTCAACCTCGAACAAAGCACATTTTATTTCTATTTGCAGGTCCGTCTTTACATAGGGGGCCTCAAGCAGAGGCACGGACCAGTTTGTTTCACAAGGGGTTTGTGGGGTTTTTTGGCCGACTGGGAAGGGAGGACATCTGTGAGAGCTCTGCGAGATGAGCTGTGCCCCGGGGGGGGGGGGAGAGTTGGGAGCATTGGAACTTTTAGCTCAGAGGTAGGTTAGAGATGGTGCTTCGGGGGTCACGGTTGATTTGTTGCAAGAGGCTTTCCTGTGCATGAAAACTATTTCTGAGTCAGTGCGGTTCCAAGAGACGCAATACAAACTGGTGTGGAGGGCATACATGTCTAATGTATGGGCAGGTAAAATAGGACTGCTCTCGACGGATGTGTGTCAGCTCTGTGGGCTGGAATCAGGCACCCTGCTACATAGATTCTGGTTATGCGTGCAGATCCAAGCTTTTTGGAAAGAAGTGCAGGTCCAGCTAGGGAATTGGGGACAGCAGGTCGGGTTACCCTCAATGGAATGATGTTTGTTCGGTGTAGTAGGGGAGGAGGGGCGCTGCCTGGCAAGCCACTGTAGGAAATTGTATGATAAGGGATTTTTAGTAATGAAACACTGTATCCTCAGACACTGGGTGTCTAATAAGCCTCCAGAGATTGGGGAGTGGCATCGAGGGATGGTAGACTTAAGGGACATGGAGAAAAGGACTGGTCAGCTGCTGGGAGGGGCGCAAGCAAGCGGAGTGGTGTAAAATATGGAGTGCGGTCCTATCTGGAGGGATGCCCAAAGACAGCAGCTTAGAGGACAGTGTGGAAGAATAAACGGGGGTGTGTGTATGTGTGGGTGTGAGTGAGGAGGGAGGGGGAACAGGGGTGGGTGGGTGCTGGGGGGGTGGGGTTTAGGAGGGAGGGGGGGAGGGGACTATAGTTGGATGGGTTTAGGCGGAGTTGGTTATAGTTCTTTGTTTTAGGTAGGTAGAGCCTGATATAAGTAGATGATGGTACCTATTTGCGATTGTAGTTATGCAGATGAGACCTGGGGGGACCACTGTTATGAAGTTTTTGCTTTGCATTGTATTATCACCTTCTATGGCTGAATAACTTTCAGGGTGTCGTTGCAAGTTTGCTGATGGGGTTGCTGGGGGAAGGAGGATGATAGGGGGGAAGGGCCCCTGATGTCTAGTTGCTGGATCTGATTAGCTGAGTATATCTGTGGTTCTGTCTTACCTATTACTAGTTGTATTAGAGTTGGGATGTTTTACTGATGGGTGAGACTTTCTGACTCCTGATGTATAGCGTTTGATTTGGGGTTTTTGCAATGTATTTCTGTTGTGTGGCAATTGCAATGTGAAATAATAAAAATGATATTCTTAAAAATATAAGTATGAATGTTTACTTAGAATTTTCCATTTCTCTTATGAGTTTGCCAAAAAGGGCTATTAATAGTGTCTCAACCCCATGGTTTGGTCTGAATTCATATTGATGCATGTCTATAGGAAGCGTGTCAATCAATGTGGTCTGGAAGCTGGGTTTGGACAGTCTTTTCAATTTTTGCTAGAAATGGAAGGCTAGAAATTGGCCTGTATGAATTAGGACATGATTTATCCATGAACTTATGCTTTAGGATAGGATGAACTATCGCTTTCTTTAGGGCTACTGGCATGTAACCTTGTGATAATGATAGATTAACTGTTTTTAGAATGGTCGGAGCCAACTCTGAACGGGCTATTTTTAACCAGCTGACTGGGCATGGGTCGAGTGTTGTATTGCTATTGGATATTCTATTATTTAAGTAATTTTGATCGATTTGATGAAATGAATGCCATGTTGTAGGGTGATTTAAGCTGTTAAGTGAGGACATTATTGATGTGGAAGCTGAGAGCTTTAACATATTCATATGATTTGCTAGGGCTTGCGGATTGATGCTGAAATTGTTTAGTTTAGCATTGAAGGAATGAGTCTTTAAGGATTGTACTATTTCAGAAAGTTCCCTGGGGCGATTTAGAGAATTCAAAATGATTTTTTTATGGTACTCCTTATTGTTGATGGTTTCTGGGTAAACTTGAAGCGTGTTCATTTATAGCATCATATCTTCTGCTGATTTGGATATTCTCCAAATACACTCCAACTTCCTTAAATGTCTTTTTATGATTCTGATCTCATAAGAGTACCATACTTCAGATCGTTTGTGTCTTCGATTATCTTGAGAAGCGGGTGTAGTAGCTACCCTAGATATGGTTGTGTTCCAGTTTTCCAGGATATCATTTAGCTTCTGTGAGTCTGAATTGACCTGAGGAAGGATATCCTTTAAGAATGTGTCCTTGTCAAATTTCTTAAATTGTTTGTGTTTTTCTTCTATTATTAGGAATGAAAAAAGGAAATTTATATGTAATCGTAAAGTTGATTAAGTAATGGTCACACCATAGAACTTGTACGGCTTGTGTTGCAGGGAGATTAGGGTATTCACAGATGTCATTAGGAAGGCATTTAAGATCAAGTCTATTACCTTTATTGTGAGTAGGATAGTTGATTTTCAGTTGATAGTCCATATCAGTCAGCCCTTCGGGGACGAGGGAATAAAAAAAGTGCCTGTTAGAATATATCTGTAAACCGCTCTGATACACAAAGTAAAGAGCAGTAGGTATATCACGTGCCTAAACCATAAACCATAGTATTGAGAAAGGACATGACCTGAGCATTGTGTAATGAGGCCAGATTAAAGTCCCCTAGTAGTATTAGTTTCTTATATATTGTAGATGAACAAACAGTTTAAAATATTGTTGTTAGGATATCTTAGTCACGTATGTGTGGCCTGTGTAGTAGGCAAAATGGTAAATGCTTGTTCTCCGGGAACAAACAGGAAGTCAGTCCTCACATATGGGTGATGTCTGCAACGAAGGAGCCCTCGTGAAAGCATCCCCCCAGCTTTCAAAGAAAGCCCTTGGGAGATGCCAGCACGCATGTGTTGTCCCCTTCCCGCCCAAGGGTGCCATTTTGCTCAGTCTCCTTTTTTCTGCAGACCCTTCAGACGTTCATCTGGCTTGTCCCCGGAAAAAGTTGATTTTTTTCTCTGAGTTTCATACTTGCTTCTGGTATCGCACTGGTACTCTTCCTGCCTCCCGACCTCGTTGCCTAGGCGTCGAGTTCAGATCCATTTTTGTAGTTTTCATTCTTTCTTTTCCTTGCGCCTTCGCTCCTTTTTTCCAACTGTCAGCCTGGAGAGTCTTCGACCTTACAGGGGTATTTTTTGCCCCCATGGCTACCAGTGGCTTTAAGAAGTGTGATTGGTGCTCTAAAATTGTGTCTTTGATCGACACACACAATTGCTTTCTCTACTGCTTTGGGCCAGACCATAACCCGGCAGCCTGTGGTCTCTGCAAAAGGATGTCCAGTAAGGCCCTTAAGAGTCACCAGCAGCAGCACGATAAGTTTTTCCCCGAGCTCCCGGCACCTCCGAAGGCCAGGGCCTCGTCTGAGGCCTTGACGCCTTGAGCGGAACTTCCCATACCCAAGTCCCGTTGTATTCGTCCTCAGAAAAGGGGTCTCCCTCGAGGGAACCCAGGAAGAAGAAGAAACCCTTGAAGGTGGTGGTGTTGGATGGTTCTGACTGGCTGGGTGCCCCCAGACCCAGTCCCTTAGTCTGAGACACTCATCCGAGGCTTCGGAGAAGTAGCGGCCTGCAAAGGTCCCCCGGAAGGATTCGACCGCGAACCGGCCTCTGTTCCCAGACACCATCCTCGTCGAGGATTCCCTTTTGGGGGAGCTGGCATCGGGCCTGAGTTCCTCGGTGCCAGTGCCGAAGGCAGCGGAGCCTTCTGGTCTGGAGTCCAGAATGGTGGCCCTGGAGCATAGTTTGTCTGCCTTCATGGACCAGCAGCGGGTGCTGTTGTCCCATAGGACCGGTTCAACCGCCCCAACCACCAGGCCCTCGACATCCAAAATGTCCCCAGAGGTCAAGCCAATCCTCGACCAAGGTCACAATACGATTCCCGCTGACAGGACCGCGGTCATCCCTGGCAAGTATGCCGGGCACCGGCCATGGAGTATCGGGAGCCCCGAGACCTGCGGAACAGCCCTACAAGTCCTCAATTGACTACTCCGAGTGGAAGACAGAGGACGAGCAGTCCCTTGATACCCATCGCCATCATGACGTCCCATCCGATTCTCCCGTCTCGAAGCCTTGACAATGGTCCCTACCAGATGATATGGGCTAACTTGATTTAGTCAAAGATAAGTCAAAGGCCCTGGCGTTCTCTACGGAGGAGGACCCTTGGATGGATGAGTTGGAAATCTTCCAGTACAAGACTCCTCCACAGGAATCACTCACGGTGCCCATCCCTCCCATCCTGAAACGGCTGATGCTCCGAATGTGGGAGATACCGGTTTCGGTACCGGTGGTGAGTAAACAGAGCCCGGGCTTCCAAAAGTCACAACTGCCGCATAACTCCATGGTGGTGGAGTTGGCCATGCGTCAGCTGAAAAGCCAGAAGACGCACTCCTCGGTGTTCCCCGGCAGGGAGGCCTGCACCCTAGATGCCCTGGGCAGAAAGTACTACCAGGGCTTAATGCTCATCGGCTGCATCCAGGCCTACCAGCTGTACATAGGCATATACCAGAGAGACCTGGCGAAGGAACTCACTAGGTTCTCAGCAGGTCTCTCCAAAGAACCCTTGCAGCAGTTCAAGAACATGGTCAAGGCAGTCCGTGAATGCTCCAAATTCATGTCTTGAGTGGCCTATGACAAGTTTGAGTCGGCGGCTCGAGTAGCAGCAGCTGGCATCGGTGCATGCAGCCAAGCTTGGCTACAGTTATCTGACCTCAAGCAGTGGGTTCAGGACAAATTGGTTGATGTCCCCTGCCAGGGAGAGAACCTCTTTGGCAAATCCATGACCGACAAGGCTGCCAAACTGAAGACTGAGTTCATGATGAGGACCAGCCTCTCCAAAAAGACCGCTGCCCCTCCCCGATGGAAGGGCTCAGATAAAATATTCTTTTACCCGAGAAAGGGAGCTGCTTACAGAAACTACCCACCTTTTCAGGCCTCCCTAGCTCCCCAACAGGGTCAGCAGGCCAAGGGACATAGGCATAGCCCTCGTAAGTAGTAGGATCCAAAACCCCAGGCACCGGCTCTGGCACAACCAAGGGGGAGTTTTTGACTCCTTGAGCATAGCCTATCTACCCCAAGGAGATCAGCAGCCCATAGGAGGACGTCTGGTACTCTATGCCCAGAGGTGGTTGACCATTACCACCGACTCCTGGGCACTTCAGGTAGTCAGGGAGGGTTACCTCTCTACCTGACTGAGACACCCCCCTCCCCCCTTATTTCCTGGGAGAGCCCCTCAGGTCTCCCCTCCACTGGGACCTTCTACTGAAAGAGTTGGCAGGTCTTCTCGAGGACAAAGTGGTGGAATCGGTGCCCCACCATCTCAAGGGCAAGAGGTTCTTCTCCATGTACTTCCTTGTGCCAAAAAGGACAGGGGGACTAAGGCCCATCCTTGACCTGCGCAACCTCAACAAATTCCTGGTGAGAGAGAAGTTCAAGATGCTCTCCCTTGGTACATTGCTACCATACCATTGGAGGGAAGAGTGGCCTAGTGGTTGGTGCAAAGTACCTCAGGCCGGAAGGTTGGGGGTTCAAATCCCACCAGAGGACAGCAACCTTGGGCCGGAAGGACTGGGGTTTCTAGTCCCACAGGTGCTCCTTGTGGTCTTGGGAAAGCCACTTAACTATTTTACAGGGAACATGGGCAATGGAGGGTTATCTCCAAGTTATAATGCCCTGTTCAATGTAATTTCAGTTTGTTCAATGTAAACCGCCTTGATATCATGAAATGCGGTATATAAGAAATGTTAAATAAATAAATAAATAATACCTCCAGCAGGGAGATTGACTATGCTCCTTAGACCTCAAGAATGCTTATGCCCACATCCTCATTCACCCCAACCACAGGCAGTACCTGTGGTTCATAGCGGGGGCAGGCATTTTCAGTACAAGGTGCTCCCTTTTGGCTTGGCTCTGCTCCAAAAGTCTTCACAAAACGCCTGGCAGTCGTGGCCACTTTCCTCCGTCTCCAAGGAGTCTTCGTCTTTCCCTACCTGGACTAATGGGAGGCACAGACTCGGAGGTGCAGCAGGCCGCCACAGCACGCACCATCCGGGTTCTGCAACACTTGGGGTTTGTCATAAACTACTCCGAGTCTCGCCTCCTCCCAACACAGTGTCTGGAGTTTATCGGGGCAAAGATCGACACTCTCCAGTTGAAGGCATTCTTGCCCAGGGATCGGGCCAACCATCTCAGGACTCTGGCTTGGGACATACAGTACTGTCACTCGGTGCCCGCTCGGCTTCTTCTGCACCTCCTCGGGCACATGGCCTCCATGGTCCACATCACTCCTGATGCTCGCCTCCACATGAGGGCGGCGCAGTGGTGTCACCTTAGTGCCCTGGTGGCGCACCACCATCTGGTGGATGGTAAGCCCCTCTCAGTCCAACCTTTGGTGACCTGTTTTCTTCAGGGCCTGCTATTATCGAAGCCTCTGGTTTGCCCTCCGGGAACCAAATGGGACCTCAACGTAGTGCTGGGGCAGCTCACTCACCTGTCCTTCGAGCCTCTGACTACCTGCCACCTTCGGTACCTCTCTTGGAAGGTGGCTTTCCTGGTCGCGCTTACCTCCGCTCACAGAGTTAGAGCTTCAGGCCCTTGTGGTGGAGGCACCCTATACCAGGTTCTACAAGAACACAGTGGTGCTTCACACGCAATCCAAATTCCTGCCGAAGGTAGTATCGCCCTTCCATCTCAACCAGGAAGTGGTGCTCCCTACCTTCTTTCCAAGACCTCACTCCAGTCTGGCGAGATGGTCCTTCACACCTTGGACTGTAAGAGGGCTTTGTCCTTCTATATCCAATGCACTCAGGGCCACCGCAAAGCTTCTCATCTTTTCATCTCCTACGACCCGAGTAGGCAGGGGGAGGCGGTGACCTAGCATACGCTGTCCACATGGGTGGCGGACTGTATTGCCATGAGCAGGCGAGGCTCCTGCTGGAGGGCCACGTCACGGTGCACTGTGTCAGGGCCATGGCGACCTCGGTGGCAAACATTCACTCTGTCCCGATGGTGGACATCTGCCGGGCCGCCACCTGGTCTTCAGTCCATACCTTCGCAGCCCATTGCTGCCTGGAAAGAGAGTCCGGACGGAACAGTGCCTTCGGCCAGGCTGTGCTCCGTAAACTTTTCGGGGTTTAGGCAACTCCTACCCTCCGACCCTTCTGTGTTCAGGCTACCGGAGTGCTGGTTTCATCGGGCACAGGGGTCCTAGTGTGGTCTGTGGACACGGACTAAATTGCTGCTTCTTGCGGCTCCCCGTGAGGGAGCCCCTATTTTTGCTAATGGTAGTCTATTGCTGGGGAGTCCCATATCTGAGGACTGACTTCCTGCTTGTTCCTAGAGAAAGTGTAGTTACTCACCTGTAACAGGTGTTCCCCGAGGACAGCAGGAATCAGTCCTCACAACCCTCCCTCCTCCCCTTGGAGTTGCTCCTTTTACCATCTTTTATCTTTGCCGTCATTTATCTATGTAATCTGACTGAGCAAGATGGCACCCTTGGGTAGGAAGGGGACCGAGGGCTTTCTTTGAAAGCTGGGGGGGATGCTTCCATGAGGGCTCCATCAGTGCTGATGTCATCCATATGTGAGGATTGATTCCTGCGTCCCCAGAGAACACCTATTACAGGTGAGTAACTACACTTTCTCTTTAATTAAAACATCCATGCCATCAATGTTTTTGGCTAACGAGAGAGAAGCTTTGAGCTTCTCTTTTATTATGATGAGAATACAAGGTAACATAGTATATGATGGCAGATAAAGACCAGTATGGTCCATCTAGTCTGCCCAGCAAGGCGGCAAGAGTAGATGCACTTGCCTCTCTATGCAGGTCACCTCTCCCCATGCCTTTGTTTAGGGGTGTACCCACTGCTGCATGTAGGTCACCCCTATTTGCTGAGATATAAGAGATAGATATGTTTATTTTGATTTTATCCTGTTGCTATAAAGGGATCCACTGTGTCTGTCCAATGCCATTTTGAATTCTGACACTGTATTCGCCCCACCACTTCCATCGGCAGGGCATTCCAAGCATCCACCACCTTTTCAGTGAAGAAGTATTTCCTGACGTTGCCTTTCAGCTTACCCCCTTGCAGTTTCATGTTATGCCCTCTAGTTTTACAGTTTCCCCGTCTTTGGAAGAGATTTGTTTGTCCATTGATACTCTTTAAGTATTTAAAGGTCTGAATCATATCTCCCCTGTCCCTCCTCTCCTCCAGAGTATACATAAGAACATAAGATACGCCATACTGGGTCAGACCAAGGTCCATCAAGCCCAGTATCCTGTTTCCAACAGTGGCCAATCTAGGTCACAAGTACCTAGCAGTTTCCCCAAAAGGCACAGGTTCCACAATGCTTGCATTGGGTCAAGTAGTGATATCCTGGGTCCCTTTTAATAATGGTTTATGGACCTTTCATCCAGGAACTTGTCCAAACCTTTTTTAAACCCAGCTACACTAACAGCTTTTATTAAATCCTCCGGTAACAAATTCCAGAGTTTGATTACACATTGAGTGAAAAAATATTTTGTCTTATTAATCTTAAATAGGTTACCCTGTATCTTCATTGCATGTCCCCTAGTCGTTCTATATTCTGATGACATAAACAATCAATCTGTGTTTATCCGTTCCACTCCATTCATTAATTTATAGACCTCTATCATATCTCCCCTCAGCCGTCACATTTTTGCAGGATGAAGAGCCCTAACCTTTTTGGACTCTCTTGATAGGTTTTCAAATCTCTTCTTGTATGTCTTCTGCTGCAGGCTCCTAATCATTTTGGTTGCCTTCCTCTGAATCGTTTCCAGCCTTTTTATATCCTTTGCAAGATATGGTCTCCAAAACTGAATACAATATTCCAAGTGAGGCCTCACCATTGACTTGTACAGTGACATTAGTACCTCTTCCTTTCTGCTGGTAATTCCTCTTTGTATGCAACCCAGCATCCTTTTGGCTTTTGCCACCACCTTGTCACACTGTTTCACCACCTTGAGATCGTCAGAAACAGTCATTCCGAGGTCTTGCTCCTGGTCCATGTACACCAATCTCTCACCCCCTATTGCATACAGTTCCCTTGGATTTCTGCTTCCCAAGTGCATGACACTGCACGTCTTCACATTAAATCTTATCTGCCAAGCATTAGACCATTCTTCCAGCTTTTATAGATCTTTCCTCATGTTATTCACTCCCTCAAGGGAGTCCACTCTGTTGCAAATTTTTGTGTCATCTGCAAAAAGACAGACTTTTCCATTCAGCCCTTCGGCAATATCGCTCACAAATATATTGAGCAGTACCGGTCCCAGGATCAAACCCTGGGGCACAATTCTAATCACCTTCCTTTCATCTGAGTGAGTTCCATTCACCATCACCTTCTGTCATCTGTCAGTTAACCAATTTCTGATCCAGTTCATCATCTTGGGACCCATCCCCAAGCTGTTGAGTTTTTTGATAAGCCTCCTATGAGGAACAGTATCAAAGGTTTTGCTGAAATCTAGGTAGATCACATCCATCGCATGCCCTTGATCTAGTTGTCTGGTCACCCATTCAAAGAACTCAGTCAGATTTGTTTGGCAAGATCGTCCTTTGGTAAAATCATGTTGCCTCGGATCATGCAACCTGTTGGTTTCAAGGATTTCCACTATTCACTCTTTCAAGATCACCTCCATTATTTTTCCCTCCACCGAGGTAAAGTTTACTGGCCTGTAGTTTGTCACTTCTTCCCTATTATCACTTTTGAGGAGAGGTACCACATCAGCCCTTCTCCAGTCCTGTGGAATTTCTCCTGTCTCCAAGGATCTATTAAAAACATCCTTTAAAGGCCCTGCAAGAACCTCTCTGAGCTCTTTCAGTATCCTGGGGTGTATCCCATCTGGTCCTATAGACTTGTCCACTTTCAGTTTTGCAAGTTGTTCTAACACATCATCTTTTGTGAATAATGTGATATCTACTGCATTCCCTTTTGTATATTTATCAATCACAGGTGGTCCTTCTCCAGGATTTTCTCTAGTGAAAACAGAGCAGAAGTATTTGTTTAGCATTTTCGCTTTTTCAATGTCACTTACCACGAATCCGTTCCCAGCACTTTTGAATCTTGCAATTAGAGCTCTGATTTTCCTCCTCTCCTGAATATACCTGAAAAAAGTTTTGTTGCCACACTTCACATCTTTAGCCATCTTTTCTTCTGCCTTTGATTTTTGCTATCCTCATTTCTCTTTTTGTCTCTTTTAGTTTGATCCTGTATTCCTTTCTGTGTTCCTCCACAAGCTGAATTTTGTGAAAGCTGTGTTCTTTGCCTTTATTTGTGCAGCTACTTCTTTATAGAACCAAATAGGTTTCGTTTTCCTATTGTTTTTATTTACTTTCCTTACATATGTATCTGTTACACCTTTTATGGCCTTCTTTAGTGTTTGATTACACGTTGAGTGAAAAAATATTTTTTTTATTAGTCTTAAATAGTTTACCCTGTAGCTTCATTGCATGTCCCCTAGTCTTTCTATATTCTGATAACGTAAACAATCGATCTACGTTTACCCGTTCCACTCCGTTCATTAATTTATAGACTTCTATCATATCTCCCCTCAGCCGTCTCTTTTCCAGGTTAAAGAGCCCTAACCTTTTTAGCCTTTCTTCATAGGAGTATCCTTCCATCCACTTTACCATTTTGGTGGCTCTTCTCTGAACCTTTTCTAAAATCGCTATATCCTTTTTAAGATACGGCGACCAGAATTGCACACAATATTCAAGGTGCGGTCTCACCATGGAACGATATAGAGGCATTATAATATCTTTTGTTTTATTTTCCATTCCTTTCCTTATCATACCTAGCATTCTATTTGCTCTCTTGGCTGCCGCTGCACACTGGGCCGAGGGTTTTAACATGGTATCCACAATGACGCCTAAATCTTTTTCCTGGGTGGTGGTTCCTAATGTGGAACCTTGCATCGTGTAACCATAGTTTGGGTTGTTCTTCCCTAGGTGCATAACCTTGCACTTGTCCACATTAAATTTCATCTGCCATTTTGATGCCCAGTCTTCCAATTTATCAAGATCCTCTTGCAATTTTTCACAATCCTTTTGGGTTTTAACAACTTTAAATAGTTTTGTGTCATCTGCAAATTTGATCACCTCACTCGTTATTCCACTTTCCAGGTCATTTATGAATATGTCAAAAAGCAGCGGACCCAGCACAGATCCCTGGGGTACACCACTATTCACCTTTCTCCATTGGGAAAATTGGCCATTTAGCCCTACCCTCTGCTTTCTATCTTTTAACCAGTTCCTGATCCACAATAGTACACTGCCTCCTATCCCATGACTCTTTAGTTTTGCCAAAAGTCTTTGATGAGGGACCTTGTCAAAGGCTTTCTGAAAGTCCAGATACACAATATCAACCGACTCACCTTTGTCCACCTGTTTATTCACTCCTTCAAAAAAACATAACAGATTAGTAAGACAAGATCTTCCTTGTCTAAAGCCATGTTGGCTGTCTCCCATTAGGTTGTGACTATCTACATGCTGAGTAATTTTATTCTTTATGTTGGTTTCTACCATTTTTCCTGGTACTGACATCAGGCTCATCGGTCTGTAGTTTCCTGGATCACCCCTGGAACCCTTTTTAAAAATTGGTGTTACATTGGCGATCCTCCAATCTTCAGGTATTAGAGATGATTTTAATGATAGTTCACAGATTACTGATAGCAGGTCTACAATCTTATATTTCAGTTCTTTCAACACCCTTGGATGTATACCATCCGGCCCAGGTGATTTGCTACTCTTCAGTTTATCTAATAGTTGTAAGACATCTTCCCAATGTATCGATATTTCCTTCAATTCTTCCGCACCTTTAAATACCACTTCAGTCATGGGTAACATCCCTACATCTTCCTCAGTAAAGACCGAAGCAAAGAATTCATTCAGTCTCTCCGCTATCGCCTTGTCGCCTCTTAGTGCGCCTTTAACCCCTTTATCATCTAATGGACCAACTGACTCTCTCACAGGTTTTTTGCTACGAATGTACTTGAAAAGGTCTTTATTTCGTGTTTTTGCTTCCGCAGCAAGCTTCTTCTCAAATTCTCTCTTTGCCTGCTTTATCAATGGCCACAATATCCAAGTCCATTTCCAACATTAGTGCTTCCAGATCAGAAACTATGTTGGCTAGGTTTCGAGCATTTGAGCTCATTGCTTTCCAGCATTTGTTGAATGGCTTGCCTTCCTTTTGCATGGATTTTGTTCTACATGCCCCTTCCTGCTTGCCATTGATGTGGTGTTCAAAAGTGTGGCTATTTCCAATGTTTTTTTGCGTTTGCTGGGAGTGACGCACTGAACTTGTCCTTCTCCATCATTCACCCCCTTTCCATAGTTTAAATGCCTGTCCACATACTGCCTGAATTTTCACTTAAGATCCTTTTCCCTACGGTGGGGAGATGTAGTCCATCAGCACAGTATAGTCTCTTGTTGATCCATATGATTCCCCAGTTGCCTATATAACTAAATCCTTCTTGTTTGCACCAGGTTTGGAGCCATGTATTAAAGTTGTTTATGCAATGTAGCCTTTCTGCCCCATTACCATGAACAGGTAGAACGTTTGAGGATGCTATAGTGTTAGCAATGGGCTTGAGTTTCTCTCCCAGAATCTGGAAGTCCCTTTGAACTGCAGAGGCACTGTTTCTAGCCAGGTCATTTGTACCCAAGTGGATGACAATATCAGTTTTGGAGTGCTCACTTTCTGCACTAACTATACCAACATTTTGGTTTGTATTCCTGCTGGCTGAAGAGCCTGGGAGGCATTTGACCATCCTCTCTCCTTTGAGCTGTGTTCCCAATTTGGTGCCTCTGATGATGGAATCTCCAAGGAGTAGTAGTTTTCTGTTATGTGATTTTTTTTCTTCCTACTTAGTACATTATCAGTAGATTTCGCATTGAGTCTAACATTTAAGGGCACTTCAGATTCCATAGATTTGGCACCATCATTATCCAAAGCAGAGAAGGCATTATGCAGAGATATCTCTTGATGTATAGGGTGTCTCTGTGTTACAGGTCGCAACCTACCAGAGCCCACTGTGATCCATTTATTCATGGACTGTTTGATTCTTTGTGGAAGCGATGGTTGATTTTGTTCAGTTTGTACCCTAGAGGAGGTGTGTTTAATTGCAGCTAATTCTTCTCTTAGTAGAGTCAATTCTTTATGCATAGAAGCTCACTTGAGGCATATAGGGCAGGCTCTTAGGTTCCAAATGATCCTTCTCAGAATGAAAGCACCAAAGTTATTGCATTGAATATACGACATTCTGACTCAGCTATCCTAGGAGGAGAAAAGGAGAAAAAGTGAGTGTAACACCTAATTAAAGGACAGATGTCAATGTATATGATGACTTTATAGGCAATGCAACCCAGGGGTGGGTGGGGTGAGGGGTAGGGTGGGCGGGAACTTAAGTGTCCCTGGCCACCTTTGACTAATCTAGTATTAAATCATAATTTGCTAAATTAAGCTGTTGATTAAGACCCTATCCATTTCAGATAGCCATGTTTCTGTAATAAACATAATATCTAGATTATTACCATTGATGAGATCTATGACTGGTATTTTGTTCCTTAATGATCTTACATTGATTAGGTAGCATTTAAGATCCGCTGACATACAGGCCGATGCAGAAAGATAGCGAGGCCTTTAAGCACACATAATGCCACGTTTAAGCACACTTAACTTTTGAACACAGAAAATTGACGTAAACCACCGTGGAAAAACTAATATCCAATTAACGCCACGCATATTTAAATGTATTTTAATCAGCTGCATGGTATGCAAAGCATGGTTTGCCCAATGCAGAGACAGGCATAGATGATTTCGCAAACAACCATAGTGCCAAAATTTTTACTTCAGGTTCTGAGATGACTTAAACCTCTTAACGCGTGCCCCCGACACTATTTTGATGGCACCGGGTGCTTTCCCTGAAGCCTAGATCATCATCTCGTCAGATGATCAGGCATGGGCAAAGCCTCCAATTCCATCAAAACACTGTTGGGGGCTGTTCTCAACAAAAAAAAATCCTTGGTGGTCCAGTGGCCCTCTTTCCCCCCGACAGTGTTTTGATGGCATCAGGGACGATCGTGGCATCAGGAAACGCCCCCGATGCCATCAAAATACTATCGGGGGCCGATGCCATGACAATAAAAGAATCCCTGGTGGTCTAGTGGCCCCAGTACCCCCCCATTAAATACAAAAAAGATAACCTGGTGGTCTAGCGGCCCCTGAATTCAGCCCCTTCTATCCGGTACCTTAAAATATGTGGGAGCGCTGCCTACGCGTTCCTGCTCTTCATCCACCATCTTGAAAAATGGCAGCGTCTGGCCCCGCACAGTTCATCCCGGGATGCACAGGATAAGATCAGACTGCCATATAAGGATGAATCGCACAGGGCCAGATGCTGCCATTTTTGAAGATGGCAGACACAGAGTGGGAGTGCGTAGGCAGCGCTCCCACTTATTTTAAGGTACCGGGTGGAAGGGACTGAATTTAGAGGTCACTAGAACACCAACTTATTAATTTTTTGTATTTAATGGGAGCTGTGGATACAGGGGCCGCTAAACCATCAGGTTACTTTTTAAATTTAATGTGGGGGTGGAGGTATAGGGCCGCTAGATCATCAGGTTACTTTAATATAGTGGAAGGTACAGGAGCCACTAGACCACCAAGGATTCTTTTATTGTCGGGGCACTGGTCCTTGACAGTATTTTGATGGCATCGAGTGCCCTTCCCAATGCCACAATCATCCCTGATACCATCAAAATACGGTCAGGGCTGATATGCAAATTAGCCACGTGGTGCCCGGAGAGCAAGCCAAATTAGCACAGGCTGCTTGTGAGCATGTGTTTGGCTTGCTTTCCCAGTTTAATGCTGCAGTGGCTCATTCGCATGCACACGATTAACGCGGGATCATTTGCATTCCCTATCCTTCCTGCATCGCACGTTAAAATGTGCATTGTCAGGAACATAAAAAATCGCTTCAGCACAGGTCTAACGCCGGCTTTCTGCATTGGCCTGATAGGGCTCTCAGTAGCGTTATTGCACAAAGGAAGCTTATTAGGCTTGATATAGAGAAGTCTGTCACTATTTCTATGATATTGATGAAATGCTTTATAAGTATCTGTACTTGGCCAATAGCGAGGATGGTTATGAATGATTGGAATATTTTGGTGTTTGGTGGATGAAGTTGTGTGAGTATATACTTCTGAAGCAAAGGATTGAATAATAAGTAGAATGTAAGTAATTATGAGAGACATCTTCATTTCCATTTTGTGCTCTAGTGAACCACCTTTTAATAGTTTTGAACTTTCTCTCCTTACCAGTTTATCAAAACGTGTTGCAGTCAACTATAATGCAGAAATCGCTATGAATCACGCTTAAAGGCCACATCTAAGGGCCCTTTGGCGAGACCCTTAGATATGGACACACCTGAAGCATGGCTGTTTTTAAATTCTGTCTGTGAGGCACGTAAGTGTGACGAGAGCATAGAGGGTGGGGCTAGGAGTTGTGTGCAAGCAGGAGAATATGCTGTACCTGCCCTGTGCTGTCCAGTGAAGTTGTCTGACCGCTGGTGCACTGTGTCCTTGAAGATCCCCCTCTATGTGCAGTTATTGTTCTGCTGGAGGACCCATGACCTTCGACCCACACCTAGTTTTCTGACACTGGGTAGCACATTTCATTCCAAAATACCTTGGTAGTCCTCTGACTTCATGATTCCTTTAATATGTTACAGGCTTCCAGTTCCTGAGGCAGCGAAACAGCCATAACATTATAGAACCTCCACCATATTTAACTGTAGGAAGGGTGTATTGTTTCTATCTCTAGGAACAAGCAGGAATGTAGTCTTCACATATGGGTATCGTCGGTACCGACGGAGCCTGCACGGAAACGCTCCCCAACGTCCAATAGGAACGATTTTGGGAGCATCCCTCAGCACATGCGTGCTGCCTTTCCAACTGTCCCTCTTCAGTTCTTCGTTTTCCGCGGAGCCGACAGGACCCATACCCTGTCACCGCAGAAAATTCCATCTTTAAAATTGTTTTCTTGTGGTCGCGTTTGCCTCCACACGATGCCTACCGGTACCGCCGGTTCTTTTCTTAAAAAAAAAAAAACGTGAACTGTTTCTCTTCAGAAACATTTTCTTTTTCGGTGCTAGGCGCCATTTTGGGCATTAGGCCCCATATTCCTGAAACATGGAAAAACCAACTAGTGGTTTCAAAAAATGTACTAAGTGTGGCGGTACCATTTCCGTCACTGATACTCATGATTGGTGTCTTAAATGTTTAGGGCCTGAACATTCTCCATCTGAATGTCTCTCCTGTATGGGGATGACTAAAAGGGGAAGACAGAACCGGGCTGCAAAGCACGGTACCCTTTTTTCTTCGGATGCCAGATCCATTGCATCGACATCTTCAAGGGCCTCCTCTTCCTCCCATGGATCTCAGGTAACTAAACATAAAAGTCAGTCCTCAAATGGTAGCGCTCCTGCTAAGCATCGAGAGGCCATTGGCATTGCCCTTGAGGGAACCACACCCGCAAAACAGCCCCGGCGGGAGGCTTCGGCTTCCAAAGCATCAATGGGGCTTCAGGATGTTCTCGAGGCCTCGACCTTGCAAGAACTACCTGTGCCATGCTCAGGGGTCCCGGCCGTTTTCACCGGTACCAACACCCAGGCATCGGCAGTGTCGATAGACCAGAGGTTCCTCGCTATCGAACGCAGCATTGCAGCTCTGCTCACAGCTGCGGTACTGTTGACGCCTATGGTTCAACAGGCACTGGTACCGACATCAATACCGGCAAAGTTTAGATAACTGAAATTTCAGGGTTCCATTCATACGTTCCATTGTTCCTAAATTCTGAGGTCTGTAGGCAATATGCATCTGATAATGTTAATATCTCGGGATCATACTTAATGGACTTGCTTCCTGAGGTTATCAACCCTCATTCTTTGTACAGGGCCCCATGTGCATGCATGGTTGTAAGGGCATACAAGGAATCTGTGGTGTTGTTGTTAAGTGCCGTCGAGTTGGAGTCGACTCATGGCGACCCTCTGGATAGCTATCCTAAATTGTGTTCGGTCTTCAGTCAGGCGGCTCATTGTTGACAGACTGGTACCCATAGCTGCTGTTATTGTAGCGATCCATCTCATTGCTGGCCTTCCTCCTTTGCGTTGACCTTCTATCTTGCCAAGCATGATGTCTTTCTCTAATGATCTCTCTCTTCGCATGATGTGTCCGAAGTATGAAAGTCGAAGTCTTGTCATCTGAGCTTCTAAAGAAAGCTTAGGTTTGATCTCCTCTAGTACCGACTGGTTTGTTCTTCGGGCAGTCCATGGTATACACAGTATTCGCCGCCAGCACCATAATTCAAAGGCATCAATTTTCTTCCTGTCTATCTTTTTCACTGTCCAGCTTTCACATCCATATGATGATATTGAAAATACCATGGCTTGAACAAGTCAAATCTTTGTATGGAGAGAGACATCTCTGCTCTTGAGAATCTTATGTAGATCTTTCATAGCCATTCTGCCAAGAGCAATGCGTCGTCTGATTTCTTGACTGCTTGTTGCTTCTTTATTGATAGTTGATCCAAGTAGGTTAAAGTTGTTCACAATTTCAATTTCTTCTCCTTCAACGATGAACCTGTTGATTATGCCAGTTGTCATGATCTTTGTCTTCTTTACATTAAAGTGCAGGCCCATTTTGAGACTATGTTCTTTGATTGTGAGAAGCAAATGTTTCAGATCATCTTCACTTTCAGCCAGTAATGTGGTATCATCAGCATAGCGAAGGTTGTTGATGAGTCTTCCACCAATCTTCACACCTCTGTTGTCTTCATACAGTCCTGCTTCTCTGTTGATTTGTTCTGCATATAAATTAAACAGGTAGGGGGAAAGTATGCAGCCTTGTCTTACACCTTTGCTTATTTTAAACCATTCTGTTTCTCCTTGTTCCGTTCAAACTGTTGCTTCTTGATCAATGTACAGATTGCACAAGAGAACGATCAGGTGTTCTGGTATACCCATGCTTCTTAATGTGGCCCAGAGTTTCTCATGGTTTACACAGTCAAAAGCCTTGCTATAGTCGATAAAGCACAAATAGATATCCTTTTGGTATTCTTTAGTCTTTTCAAGGATCCATCTCACATCCGCAATGATGTCTCTCGTTCCTCTCCCTTTCCTGAACCCTGCTTGCACTTCAGGTAGTTCTTGTTCTAGGTATGGTTGTAGTCTCTTTTGAATAATCTTCAGTAGAATCTTGCTGGCATGTGGGATCAGAGCGATTGTGCGATAATTTCCACAGTCGGTTGGATCACCTTTCTTTAGTATTGGTATAAACACAGATCTTTTCCAGTCAGTTGGCCATGATGTCTCTCATATTTCTTGGCAGAGCCTTGTAAGTACGGTAACAGCTGCATCAGACTGCTGTAATACTTCTATGGGAATGCTATCAATGCCTGGTGCTTTGTTCTTTGATAAGGCTTTCAATGCTGCTTCAACTTTTTCTTTCATTACCAATGGTTCCTGATCGTAAGGTACAGGTTGAAACGGCTGTTGGTCCACTTGATCTTTATCATATAAAAACTCTGTATATTCCTTCCACCTTTTCTTGATCTTCTCAGCATCATTCAACATAGAACCTTGAGCATCTTGTAACATTCCAATTCAAGGCTGGAACTTTTTCTTTAACTCTCGCAGCTTTAGGAAAGCCGATCTTGTTCTTCCTCTAATAGTTTCTGCTTCTATTTCCTTGCAAGTGTCATTGTAGTACTTTTCCTTGTCCTGTCTTGCTGCACGTTGGAAATCTCTGTTGAGTTCTGCGATAGTCTTTCTTTCTCCTTTGGCTTTAGCTTCTCTGCATTTCTGGGCAATTTTCAGAGTTTCTTCCGTCATCCATTTTGGCCGTTTTTGCTTTTTCACCTTTTGTAGAGACTTCTCGCTTTCTTCCAGCACAACCTTCTTGATGTCATTCCATAACTCTTCCGGAGCTCTGTCATTTGTATCTAAAGCAGCAAATCGATTTTGCAGGCAGTCTTTAAATTCCAGTGGTATATTCTCAAGGTCATATTTTGCTGCATTCATGAGTGGTTTGCTCTTTTTCAACTTTAGCTTGAGTTTGCATACTAGTAGTTGATGATCTGTACCACAGTCAGCTCCAGGTTTTGTCTTGGTTGATGTTACAGAGCTTTTCCATCGTTGACTTCCACAGATGTAGTCAATTTGATTTTTATACAATCCATTGGGTGAAGTCCATGTGTACAGTCGCCGCTTGTGTTGCTGGAAGAAGGTGTTTGAGATGAATAGATCATTGGTCCTGCAGAATTCTATCAATCTTTCTCCAGCTTCATTTCTGTTGCCAAGTCCATATTTTCCAACTACTTTGCCTTCTTCTTTGTTGCCAACTTTTGTGTTCCAGTCACCCATGACTATCAGGATATCCTGTTTGCATGTTCTGTCAATTTCAGCTTGTACTTGTTCATAGAACTCTTCAATTTCATTCTCTTCTGCAGCTGTTGTTGGGGCATATACTTGAATTATAGTTGTGTTCCCTATTGTTAGTGCTCTAGTGAGGGCTATCAGTTCAGCTTTCTGTGCTGCAGCTTCTGGGGCCAGAGCTGTGGATTCAACTACCAGATCAAGGGTCACCACCGCATATCTGGCACAACAATGTCCATTAATGATGATAGGACTGCTTCCATCTACAAAGAAAGTCCGTTCAGGGTTCTCCAAAGGAACAGCAGTCAAATCCAGGCGACTTGAGCATACAGTGTCCATAGTTTCTAGACAGTCATGATCAGGGGGGGGTCAAGACCAACTGGTAACAATACAGCAGGATTCAGAGCTTGACTGACCATCTGTTGTACAACATACTTGGATACTACAACATCCGTGAATGCGTGAGCCAAAAACTTCCTTTGTGTTCCATGAGGGTCAGAACAAAGTGCGGTACAGTAACTTGAAGATTTTGTCCCGGGGTGAGCTTGTCAGCGTTGCCCACTAGGAGGGCTGTAGCTGCAACAGCTCTCAAACAAGGGGGCCAGCCTTTTGCAACTACATCCAATTGTTTTGACAGATAGGCTACTGGCCGTTGCCAAAGCAAGAGATTGAGTCAACACTCCTAGAACATTTCCTTGTGACTCATGGACATAGGGACTGAAAGGTTCTCAGGACATCTGGTAGACCCAGAGCTGGTGCTAACATCATATCAGAGCGTTTTTTCAAAGATCTAAAGGCTGCATCCTATGCAAGTCCCCATTCCAATGGAGACTTTTCCGTTCCTTTGATTAGCTTGATACAAGGGTTTTGCTAGCAGCGCAAAATTGGGGATCCATATACGACAGTACCCTGCGGCACCCAAGAAGGCTCACACTTGCCTCCTGGTGGCTGGAGTGGGAATACCGCATACAGCTTTTTTTGTGTTCTGGTCCCAGGCGTCGAATTCTGTTGGACAACTGGAATCCCAGATATTTAACTTGTTTGACATAATCGCGCTTTGGCTCTTGAGACTGTGTATCCAGCTTCATTAAAAGGTGCATGAGTTCACTGGTGGCTTATAGACATTCACTTTCTGAGTTGGTGGCTATGAGCAAGTTGTCCACATACTGGAGAAGAACCCTTTCTCCTGGGTTCACATAGTAGCTTGAAAGATCTTGATTTAAAATAGCACTGAAGAAAGTATGTGAATTCTTGAATCCTTGAAGTAATCTAGTCCAGGTGAGTTGGGTCCCGCCTTCCTGTTGTGGGGTCTTGCCATTCAAAAGCAAACAAAAGTTGACTGGTGGGGGCTAGGCGTACACAGAAAAAGGCATCTTTCAGGTCCAGGATGGTAAAATGAGTAGCCTCAGCGGGGATCAGTCCCAAGAGAATATAAGGATTTGGTACCACTGGGTGTATGGTTTCAGCTGCATCATTCACTCGCCTCATTTCTTGTACTGAGCGGTAATCCCCTGTCCCAGGTTTCTTAACTGGGAGAAGAGGGACGTTCCAGGGTGACTGGCATTCCTTGAGAAGTCCATACTTCAGCAGTTTCATCAAATGGCAGTGGATTCCTTCAATGGCTGGTCGAGGGAGAGGATACTGCTTCACATGCACTGGTTCCACTCCTGGCTTGAGGGTGACAATGACAGGGGCTATGTTTTTTGCTAGGCCAGGTGGATTATCTTCTGCCCATACTCCAGGTGGGGCTATAAGGTTGGTGGGTATACAGGGACTAGCTGGCTTGATTGGAGATGCACTATAGAACCGCTACTCTTCCTCTCGGGGAACAGTCAGCACCATCAATCCAGCAGGCTTTGGGTTCACAGTCATTTGCATTTTCCCCCCTTCAGCAAAGGATATCTGTGTCTGGAACATTGCAAGCTTATCTCGGCCCAAAAGTGGAATAGGGCATTCAGGCATATACAGGAACTGGCGCGCTATTTTCTGTCCCCCTAGTTCACACATGCGGTTCTGCAGGAATGGCTTGGTGGCCCTGTTCCCAGTGGCTCTGACAATGATGATGCATCGAGAAGACAAAGGGGCTACTAGCTTTAGTATTTTGCTCCTATATCCCCCATAAAGTCCATATATTGGTCCCCTATTTTCAGACTGATCATAAACTCCTGCGGTGAACTTGGAGTCTGGTCTGGCCTAGTCTTCATCCATGTCATAGCCTGTTGCAACTGCCACTCCCTCAATAGCTTCTTCCCTCTCGTGCTGGAACACTGTGCTCGGTTCATTCTTCCATGACTCTGAAATCAAGTACTCCCTCCTCCCCTCCTGGGGGTGGAGTCAAGATACGGGCATGCACTTCTCTGGTGTGTTTCTTCTCTGCAATGAGTGCACTGATTTGCACCCAGAGGGGACTAATCATTTTCACGACCCCTTCCACTTCCCTTTGCTCTTTCAATTAGGAAAACCTCCTCCACATCGTTCAACCAAAGCGGCTGCAAGTAGAACTGCTTTCTTTGCTATTTTGCATTCACTTTCTCTTTTCACAATTCACATACTTCCTGAGCAACTTCCATTAACTGTCATGCCCGCAAACCCATCCATTTTCTGCAATGTCCGGTTTATATCTCTCTGGGACTGACTGACAAAAGCTGCATTTACCATACGCAAATTCTCCTGGGCTGCTGGATCGCATGGGGTATATAGTGAGAGCTGCCTGCAATATTTGGATCCCACTTGGGGCCATCAAGGCTGATGGGTCTGCATAATACTGTTCATTAGTTTAATCCAATTCTAAGGTTTCTCAGTGTAGGAGGCATAATGCATTTTTCAGTTCAGTAAATCAGTGGCGGAAAAAGACACATAAACAAGGCTGGTTGGCTTTCGGTATTAACGTGACCATCCCTTTACTGGTAGTTGTACTTCTGAAGGTATACAGCAATCGGGACTGTCTGGGTTCCATTTCATGTTCTCGGGCGCTGGTTGTGAGTGACCCTGAACTGGCAAATGAATCCCTACTTGCAGTGTCATCAGTGGACTGCGGGGACTGGCCTATAAAGATACTGGGACAGACAGAGTGGAATGTCTGGAGATTCTGGGGCAGAATAAACGGGCCCCCCTCCCTTGTGGTTGCTACTAATCCCCTACACTGTTCCTCATGGCAGCGCTGTATCCAGGAGGATAAATACACACTGCATAAACAATTAACCAGGAATTGATTGGGGAACATTTTTCCTACAATCAGATGAACACGGGAAACTACAATAACATTAGCCTTTCACAGAGCATTTCTAATCGGGACGGAGACATCTTAAGTCAGTAGACTCCAGTAAGCCCTTGCTATACATACATTTCAACAGAATCTGTGCGGGCTCCCACCCCTTCCCCCACATGATGACGTACTTGTCAACAGACAGAGGGGCGGGCTGCATTCCCCTGTGGACTAAGCATAATGGATGCGTGTGCTCATTCTAATTAACAACTGTCTAAACCTATTTCAAAGCTTTAAACTAAGACTGTACTTCTGAAACTGAGATTTTAAAAGACCTTACAAAACACAGTACATTCTTTCTCTGGACACCAACACATCTTACAGTTCGGGAAAGACAGGCATTATCTGAACAAGAAACAGTAGGTCCCTCTCCTGGCTTTCAAAGCAGCAGTAAATTACTAGACACTGTAAACACTAACACCAACACGTTATTGTCCTGTCAGGGCTCATAACTTCGTAGGTCAAAGGGAAAACAAAAACAGTTTCATTAATTTCTTTATCATTCCTATCAAATGTTATATAATACATGACCATAGCAGAAGGAACATCACTATTAGAACATATTGAATAAAACAGGTACAATTTTCCTGAAATAAGCACGAATTAACCCAGCTGCAGAGCGTAGAATAATTGAAACCTCCAAAGCGTTAAGTAAAGGATACATTCCTTCCCCAGGCATTCCTTTCTTCCTGTCTTTCTCTGGGCTGTGTGAAAGACACGCCCCCCTCTCACTCTTGCAAGAGAGAGACACAGCTCAGTGAGACAGCTGCCTTTGTAGAAGTGACCCCTGAATTTCTACTGTAATACTTTTCCTTAATCGGTAAAAACAACAGACACTAAGACAAACACCACCAAACACTTTCGCCTGTCTTGCGACCAGCACTAGTCAGGAGGCAGCACCTCGCTTGGTCTGTATTCAAGACCACATTCACATATACAGACATTCAAGACAGAATAAAATTTGGACGTTCCCAAAAAAACCTGACTGACTGAGGGGTTGGGTTGATTCAGACTCTGCTTATACCTTTAAGACTTCTGAGACTTACTAGGATTGCCCCGAGAGGGATCAGACTCTCAAGCGCTATTCCAGAATCCCGACTGACTGAATACTGACTGATTAGCAGAACAGTTCTACTCACCGGATGATGGGTTGGATCTCGGACCCCCCTCGGGTTGGATCCTGGACCCCCCTCAGGTTCGAGGTGTAGGCCGGCCGGAACCGGCCACCAGCGGAGGCAAGGAGGGAGCCCTCCCCGATACAAGAGGATGGGTGGCGCCGAAGGCCCTCTGCAGTCAGCCAGGGGCGGCTCCAGGCCGAACAAAACCTTTTGAGGCGAGAAGTCGTGGTATATCTACGTGAATACCATCACACTACTCACATTTCCCGGCCAATGCACCAAGACATGTGGCAGCACTGATAGCATGCAATAAATAATACCCGGAGTCAGTTCAAGGATCCAAACCAATTTATTGTGCACAAGGCCCAAGCATCAAAGGACTGAGCAATGGCGAACAGGAACAACTTCCTTTATATACAAGCTGCACAGTTTGATACAGGCAGACTTTCTATTGGTCCCAACGCCCCCTGCACCTATCCAATCGGGGACCCCCTCACTTGGCCCTGTTCCCCCTTCTCAGGCTATGCTAACACAGGCTCAGTTTCTAGACATAATACATTCCTGCTACAAGGTCATTGCATCAGCATAAAAGCATGGAATAAAGGATTAGTACAAACTTATCAAAAGCAGTTTAGAGCGGTTTAAGGCAGATCCTCAGCCTTCACTGACTTTGGTCTTTCTCAGCACTACTATTTCTAGCAGTGGGTGTGGGGACTCCGGCCTAGCTTGCAGGCTCATACATGTACCGGCTATTATATAGGCCATAGCCTATCACAACAGGTAACCTTCACCAAGCAAGACTAAGGGGCATGTTTACTAAGCTAGGCTAATGGATAACATGGGCTGATTGTAACTAGCTCCCATAATAACATAAAGCCAGATATTCACTTGTGCTGGCTATGCGTATTTAAGGGGTGAGCAAACGGAAAGACAGAGTCCTTTATTGGGCGGCTGTTGGTTTAATAAAGGACTCTGTCTTTCTGTTTGCTCACGCCTGTGACTGTTGGTTCTGTGCTCAGCGTGATTTGTGCTTTTGCAGTGTTGTACTATGCGTATTTAAGGTGCATAGCTGTCACCGCTGAACTTTTATACCAGATATTCAATCCGGGGCCATATCTGGACACCGGAATTGAATATCTGGGTCTTCTGCCACATGCCGAAAAGAACCCCAAGCTGCAGAAACTAACTGGGCAGTGGCAATATTAAGCCACTGCTCGGTTAGCTCCCATGATTTTCCCATGATTTTCCCATGCTTATCCTTTATCCATGGGTCACCTACTGGGCAGTGGCTCAATATCACCACTGCCTGATTAGCAATGGTACTGCCTCCAGAACACCCTGATGTTATGTGGATTGTATATGTAGTTGTATTTTTCTCTTGTCCCCAAAGGGCTCACAATCTATGTTTTTGTACCTAAGGCAATGGCCCATGGCCACAAGGAGCACCTATGGGACTAGAAACCCCAGTCCTTCCGGCTCAAGGTTGCTGTCCTCTAGCGGGATTTGAACCCCTGGCCCTCAACAAATAGAAGTGACTACACGGAGCGGTGGGTATACACCTAAACAAAGGCAATGGGAGAGGGTACCTGCACGGAGCAGCAGGTGCACCTACTCTTGCTGCCTTGCTGGGCAGGCTAGATAGACCATACTGGTCTTTATCTGCCATCATATACATTGTTACTATGTTTTTTCCTGGTAATGCCAGCTGTGGAAGTTAGCAGGCTTGGGATTCTCCGTGGACAAGCAGGACGTAAGCCCTCACATATGGGTAACGTCTCCGATGGAACCCGCATGGGAACACTCTCCAGCTTCCATTGGAAGTTTTTGGGAGACTCCACTGCACATGCAGCCTGCTGAGGTACTATCTTATCTCCAGTCTTCCTTTTCCATTGAGCCCCTATGACATATTCCTGTCATCAACAGAAAAAGCTTTATTTTTTGACCCCCTCATGGGTCCTTTTCTTTCCTAGTGCCTACCGCCTGTCACATAAGGTGCAACTGCGACTACTGGTAACGTTGCATCTCCAGGAACAAGCAGGAATGTAGTCTTCACATATGGGTATTGTCGGTACTGACGGAGCCTGCGCGGGAACACTCCCCAGCGTCCAATAAGAAAGCTTTTGGGAGCATCCCACAGCACCTGCATGCTGCCTTCCCGCCTTTCCCAACTGTCCCTCTCCAGTTTTTTGTTTTCCGTGGAACCGGCAGGTCGCACATCCTGTCACTGCAGAAAAAAATCCCTTCTATTCTTTTTTGTGGTCGCGTCTGCCTTCCCTCAACGCTACACCGGTACCACCGGTTCTTCTTCTTTCTTTTCTTTATTTAAAAAAAAAACAACACTTTTCTTCTGGAGTCTTTCCAGTAATTTTCTCTCAGGTGCCACGCGCCATTTTGGGCACTAGGCCCAACTTTTCCTTCAGAATGGAAAAACCCACTTCGGGTTTTAAAAAGTGTTCTAAGTGTGGCAGTACCATCTCCGTCACCGACACCCATGAGTGGTGCCTCAAATGTTTAGGTCCTGACCACTCTATTTCTGAGTGTGTTGCCTGTGGGATGATGTCGAAAAGGGGCCGGCAAAGCCGAGCTGCTAAGCTTAGCACCCTTTTGCCCTCCGATGCAGCCTCCGTGGCATCGACGTCGTCCAGGGCTTCGTCTTCCTCCCATGGATCTCAGGTAACTAAACATAAATCTAGCCGGTCCTCAAAGGGTAGATCTCCTTCTAGACAGTGAGATGCCTCTGGTGTTGCCCTTGAGGGACTTTCACCGGAAAAACTGCCCCGGCGGGAGGCTTTGGCTTCCAAAGCAGTAACGGGGCTCCAGGACGTTCTCGAGGCTTCAACCTCGGCAAAACTACTGGTGCCATGCTCTGGGGTACCGACCGCTTCTTCCGGTACCGATACCCAAGCATCAGCAGCATCGATAGACCAGAGATTCTTGGCTATTGAATGCAGTCTGACGGCTCTTCTCACGGCCTCGATGCCCTTGAAACCACTTCAGACAATTCAACCGGTACCGGCACCGACCCTGGTGCCGGCACTGATTGCATCGACATCGGCAGGTATTCTACCGGGACCGAGTCATGCATATCCATCCGCTATCGATATGTCCGTACCGAACCACTCCGATGCTGACTTTGATCAGTACCGGTACCCTGCCTTGCACGATCACCCGGATCGGAGATACTTCGAATCCTCGGATGAGTCTGAAGATTCTGAAAGCTCTGCCGATACCAGAGCACTTCTTCCTGAGGATTCCTCTTTTCCTCAGCGTAGGATGTCTCCACCAGAGGATATGTCCTTTCAGGATTTTATCCGAGATGGGGCTTGAGGTCTTTCCATCACAGTGGCTCCTGTAAAAGAGCCTAGAGCAAAGGAATTAGAAATCCTGCAGTACCCTAAAGCTCCCAAACAGGCAGCTACCTTACCTATTCATGAGATCTTGCATGATCTCATGTTAAGGATGTGGGAAACACCTCTAACCACGTCTCCTCACTCTCGAAGACTCGACACCATGTATCGAGTTCTTCCCTGTCCTGGGTTTCAGAAGACTCAATTACCACACCATTCCATGGTGGTGGAGTCAGCAATGAGAAGGATAGAGTGCAAAAAGGCATGCATCTAATCCTCCAGAACGTGAGTGTAGGACTCTTGACGCCTTTGGACGTTGAACCTTCCAGGCTTTCTGCTAGGATCAGTTCCTATATCTTATATATGGGAATGTTCCTTAAGAAGGTCACAGGAGATTTAGAGCTTATGAGCCCTCTCCTTCCTGATGATAAGAGGCAAGATTATCTCGCTCTTGTCAAACATGCTCAGGATGTTTCCAAGTTTGTGAATCGTACAGCTTTTGACTGCTTTGAGTGCATAAGCAGAATCTCTGCCACTGCCATAGGTGCATGTAGAATTGCATGGCTCCAGGCATCTGACTTAGAAATTTGGGTGCAGGATAAACCAGGGAATATTCTTTGCACAAGAGAGAATCTCTCTGGCAAGAATTGGCAGGAAAAAGCTAATGAGATAGATGCTGACAGGATAGATTGTCCAAATCTAGTGCTGATCCTGCGAGGAAAAAAATCCTCTAAGAAACCATTCTTCAGTAAGAAGAAGTTTTATCCCTCCTATACCCAACAGGGGCATCATTTAGGTCAGTCTGCCCAAAAGGGACAACAGCAACAACCTAGACCAGTGATGGCTAACCTTTTTGAGCCCGAGTGCCCAAACTGCCGCACAAAACCAAAGAATTTCCTCAAAGTGCCAGCACGTCATTTGCATAAGTGGTCTTATTTGCATAAATATTTGCATAATGTTACCATACACTAACTTTTAGTAAACATGTCTCTTAATGAGTGTATGGATAAAGAAAGACTAAAAGATTTCTACATTACTATAATCCAGTGCCAACCGCCAGGCACATTAGGAACTACTACAAACGCTGCCCATTTAGAACCCATAGCAAACCCGCCGTATCCTGACAGCATTACCAGGACTCACAAAGCACCATACCCTACCTATCAAAAGGCAACACTGCAAATATTAAACCAATACATTTCAGTGAATACTGGGGAAAGAGAACAAGTGGCAACGTCAAATAGGAATTTCCTCTTGTACCAAACAAAGCGCAGATGTTAATGATGCACATTTCCCAGAGCTGACATATTCCAGTTAATAAATTCAAAATAAAGAGATATCTTTCTACCTTTTGTGCATTTTTTTTCAGTTGCAATTGGTCCAGCCATTTTCTTCTGGTTTCTTCATGTTTTCTGCTAACTCTCCATCGTCTGCTGTCCATTTGTCCTTTCTTCTCTCTTCTAGTTTTTTTTTCCATTCTCTCTCTCTCTACATTTGCTTTAACATACTAATCTTTCTCCTTTTGCTCTTTCCTCATTCCTATTTCATCCACACAAATTTTACCCCTCCATTCTCAATCCCCAATTACTCTCCCAATACCTGGCCAATTGTAGATTTTTCATCCCTCCTACACAAAATATTTTTCCCCTCTCCATTTTACTCTCCCAGCCCCATCCCATTCTAATCCTCCCCCAACATCAGCTCCCTTCTAGTTCCAGTCTCACCCAGCATCCATTCCCTTCTTCAAGCCCCCCACTTCCCCTCAGCCCATTTCCATTCCAAGCCCCGTTCCCATCAGCTATTTGCAGTTCAAGCCCCCTTCCACTCAGCCCATTTCCAGTCCTAGCAACCCCCCCAACCCATTACCAGTCCTAGCCCCCCATAGCCCACTCCCAGTCCTAATCCCACCAGCCCATTTCCAGTCCTAACCTCCCCATCAGCCCACTCCCAGTCCTAATCCCCCATCACTCAATTTTTAGTTTAAGCCCCCCCAGCGCCTATCACCACTCCTAACCCCCCCAGCGCCCATCACCACTCCTAACCCCCCCAGCCCAGCGCCCATCACCACTCCTAACCCCCCCAGCCAGCCCAGTGTCCATCACCACTCCTAACCCCCCCAGCCCAGTGCCCATCACCACTCCTAAACCCCCCCCACCCCAGCCCATCACTACTCCTAACACCCCCCAGCCCAGCCCAGCCCAGCCCATCACTACTCCTAACCCCCCCAGCCCAGCCCAGCCAATCACCACACCTCACCCCACCCAGCCAGCCCAGTGTCCATCACCACTCCTAACCCCCCCAGCCCAGTGCCCATCACCACTCCTAAACCCCCCCACCCCAGCCCATCACTACTCCTAACACCCCCCAGCCCAGCCCAGCCCAGCCCATCACTACTCCTAACCCCCTCCAGCCCAGCCCAGCCCATCACCACTCCTAACCCCCCCAGCCCAGCCCAGCCCATCACCACTCCTAACCCCCCTCCAGCCCATCACCACTCCTAACCCCCCCAGCCCAGGCCAGCCCAGCCCATCACCACTCCTAACCCCCCCCCAGCCCAGCCCAGCCCAGCCCATCACCACTCCTAACCCCCACCCCCCCCCCAGCCAAGCCCAGCCCAGCCCAGGGAAAATTATTAAAAAAAAGAAAACCTGTCTGCTGCCGCTGGCGGGGCCGCCGCGGCAGACTCGAGCGTGCCGCGGGGCCCCCGGTACCCACCCGGCACAGCCAGCCCGCCCCGGAGCAGCGCTCTCTTTGGAGCTGCAGACAGCCGTGCCGGCTTGCACAGCGCGAGGTAAGAGTTCCCACGCTGCTCTGTTACGCCCGCGGGGGCTGATGGGAAGTCCCCATCACCCCCCGCGGGCTTAACGGAGTCGCGAAAGGGAAACTCTTCCCTTCGCGCTCTGCAAGCCGGCGCGTCTGACTGTAGCTCTTAAGAGAGAGCTGCTACGGGGAGGGCAGGATCTGCCGGGTACAGGGGGGCCCCGCGGCACGCTCGATTCTGCCGCGGCGGCCCCGACAGTGGCAGCAGACAGGGTTTTGGTTTTTTTTTCGATTGCGGACCTTCCCACGTGCCAGCTGCAAGGCCTTCGCGTGCCACAGCTGGCACGCGTGCCATAGGTTCGCCATCGCTGACCTAGACAGTCAAAAGCAGCTAAGCCTCAACCGGCTCAGCAGACTCAACCTCCACAGGGGCTTTGACTTCTATCTAGAGAACTTTGCCTTCCTGGCCCTGAACGGCCCAGAACCCTCCACCATCCCAGGAAGGTTATGTCATTTTGCCCCCAGATGGGGTGAGATAACAGCAGAAAATTGGACTCTATCTATTGTAAGAGAGGGGTACAAGCTTCATTTCCTCAGCATGCCCCCTCCTACAATGGTAAGACAGTTCAATTCTCAGATCTCTCTCAACGACCTGTTAGGTCAAGAGGTCACTGTGCTTCTTGCCCAAGGGGCAATAGAAGAGGTACTCATTTTCCAATGGGGTACAAGGTTTTACTCCCCCTATTTCCTTATCCCAAAGAAAACAGGACATAGACTCATTTTAGACTTCAAAGAATTGAACAAATTCCTGTTCAAAGAGAAGTTCAAAATGATTTCTATGGGAACTCTGCTGCCATAGCTTCAGAGTCGGGATTGGCTTTGTTTTCTAAATCTCAAGGATGCGTACACTAATGTTCTCATCCATCCAACTCATCAAAAGTTCCTTTGCTTTCTGTTTCAAGGGAAGCACTACCAATATAGGGTTCTTCCTTTTGGCCTGGCCTCTGCACCAAGGGTGTTCACAAAATGCATGGCTGTGGTGGCAGCATTTCTTCGCACCCTAGGAATATTCGTCTTCCCTTACTTAAGACGACTGGCTCATTCGAGCCTCTTCAGAGCCAGAGGCCAGGGTTGCTCTCTCTCGCACAATGCACATCCTTCAGTATTTGGGTCTTGTCATAAACTTCCCAAAATCCAACCTTGCTCCCACTCAGTCCCTGGAGTTTATAGGAGCTCTGCTGGATACCAAACAGACAAGGGCCTACCTTCCACAGCCTCGCTGCCTTCACATTGTGCAGTTAGCTTCCCAAGCAGTGCTAAAGCCTCACCTCACTGCTCGGGAAATGTTACAGTTGCTAGGCCACATGGCATCCACCGTGCATGTGTTTCCTTATGCTCACCTCCATATGAGGGCAGCCCAGTGGACTTTATCCACTCAATGGACTCAGGCGTCAGGTTGCCTGTCAGACAAAATAGCAAACTCAGATCGCCTTATTTTGTCCCTCCAATGGTGGCAGTCACCCCAAAACCTATTGGTGGGGTCTCCTTTTCAGCAACCCACACCCCAAGCCACTCTAACAACAGATGCCTCACACGTGGGTTGGGGAGCCCATCTGCATGGCCTCTCTACCCAGGGTACCTGGACGCCACAAGAGGCCTATCTACACATCAACCTCCTGGAAGTCAGAGCAATCTTCCTTTGTCTTTGAGTATTCCACATCCAGCTCAACTACAAGATAGTCCTAGTTCAAACGGACAATCAGCTAGCCATGTTCTAAGTGAACAAGAAGGCGGAACAGGCTCTGTGTCGCTATGCAACAAAGCTTTGCGACGATGGGCCCTCGCCAGAGAGCATCAGATTCATCTCCTGTGGTGTATCTTCCAGGCATTCAAAACTCTTGGGCAGACAGACTCAGTCGAGTTCTGCTTCAACACGAATGATCTCTCCATGCAGACCAGGTGGCCAAAATTTCCAAATTTGGGGAACCCCGGACATAGACCTCTTTGCAAGTCCGCTGAATGCCAAACTTCCCCGGTTCTGCTCCAGAATTCCAGCTCAGGGTTGTCAGGTCAGGGATGCTTTCCTCCTCCATTGGGGCCAGGACTTCCTGTATGCCTTCCCACCCATTCCCCTAATTCCCAAAACCCTGTTGAAGCTTCAGAGAGACAGAGGTCATATGATTCTCATAGCTCCATATTGGCCACGGCAAATATGGTACCCTCTGCTCCTACATCTCTCTCAAACTCCGCCTCTGGAGTTAGGAAATTTGGAGCAGATCCTTTCTCAGGAGGACGGGATGCTGTGGCACCCCAATCCCCAGTCTCTGCATCTCAGGGCCTGGTTGCTGAAAGCCTAGAACGTCACAGTCTTAACCTTTCTCAGCATGTAAAGGATATCCTTTATGCTTCCAGGGAGCCTTCAAGACGCTCTTATGCATTCAAGTGGAAAAGGTTTACCATATGGTGCTCGTAGAAGGGTCTTAACCCTCTTGCGATACCTCTGGAATCATTACTGGAGTATCTCCTTCATTTATTTAATGCAGGGCTTAAGACCAATTCAGTGAGAGTTCATTTGAGTGCTATTGCAGCTTCTTTCAAGCCTCTAAAATGGACAACCTATTTCCTCTCATAGCGAGATTTATGAGGCCTTCTTTTAACTAAGCCTCCCATTAAGCCACCAACAGTGGCATGGGACTTAAATATGGTTCTTGGGCAGCTCATGAAGCCGCCGCCTTTTGAGCCATTAGCTACTACCTCTTTGAAATTCCTTTCCTGGAAGGTCATCTTTCTTATTGCAGTCATGGGTCCTTTTCTTTCCTAGTGCCTACCGCCTGTCACATAAGGTGCAACTGTGACTACCGGTAACGTTGCATCTCCAGGAACAAGCAGGAATGTAGTCTTCACATATGGGTATCGTTGGTACCGACGGAACCTGCGCGGGAACGCTCCCCAGCGTCCAATAGGAAAGTTTTTGGGAGCATCCCACAGCACCTGCGTGCTGCCTTTCCCAACTGTCCCTCTCCAGTTTTTCATTTTCCGCGGAGCCGGCAGGTTGCACTTCCTGTCACCGCAGAAAATATCCCATTTATTATTCTTTTTTGTGGTCGCATCTGCCTTCCTTCCACGCTACACCGGTACCGCCGGTTCTTTCTTATTTTCCTTGTAAAAAAAACCCCAAAAAGCTTTTCCTGGAGCCTTCCAGCTTTTTTTCTCCTCTGGTGCCATGCGCCATTTTGGGCACTAGGCCCAACTTTCCTCTACAATGGAAAAACCCGCTTCGGGTTTTAAAAAGTGTTCCAAGTGTGGCGGTACCATCTCCGTCACTGACACCCATGAGTGGTGCCTCAAATGTTTAGGTCCTGACCACTCTATCTCCAAGTGTGTTGCCTGTGGGATGATGTCGAAGAGGGGTCGGCAAAACTGAGCTGCTAAACTTAGCACCCTTTTTCCCTCCGATGCAGCATCTGTGGCATCAACATCTTCCAGGGCTTCGTCTTCCTCCCATGGATCTCAGGTAACTAAACATAAGTCTAGCCGGTCCTCAAAGGGTAGATCTCCTTCTAAGTATCGAGATGCCTCTGCCGTTGCCCTTGAGGGACTCACACCGGCAAAATTGCTCCGGCGGGAGGCTTCGGCTTCCAAAGCATCATCAGGGCTCCAGGATGTTCTCGAGGCCCCAACCTCGGCAGAGCTACTGGTGCCATGCTCTAGGGTACCGGCCGCTTTCTCCAATACCGATACCCAGGCATCGGCAGCGTCGATAGACCAGAGATTCTTGGCTATTGAACGCAGTCTGGCGGCTCTTCTCTCGGCATCGATGCCCCCGAAACCGCTTCAGACAATTGTACCGGTACCGGCACCTACATCGGTACCGGGGGCAATTGCATCGACGTCGACAGGTGGACTACCGATACCGACGCATGCTGTGCCCTCCAGTACTGACAAGTCAGTACCGGACCCTATCAATACTGACTTCGATCGGTACTGGCATCGCGCGCTGCACGATTACCCGGACAGGAGATACTTTGAATCCTGACGAGTCTGAAGACTCTGACAGCTCTGTTGATACCAGAGTACTTCTTCCTGAGGATTCTTCCTCTCCTTAACGTAGGATGTCTTCTCCTGAGGATATATCCTTCCAGGATTTTATCCGGGATGCGGCTCGAGGTCTTTCCATCACAGTGGCTCCTGAAACAGAGCCTAGGGCAAAGGAATTGGAGATTTTACAGTATCCTAAAGCTCCCAAAGAGGCAGCTACTTTTCCTATTCATGAGATCTTGCATGATCTCATGCTGAGGATGTGGGAAACACCTCTCACCACTTCTCCTCATTCTCGTAGGCTCGACACCATGTATCGAGTTCCTCCCTGTCCTGGATTTCAAAAAACTCAGCTGCCCCACCATTCCAAGGTGGTGGAATCAGCTATGAGAAGGATCAAGAGTGCAAAAAGACATGCATCGAATCCTCCAGGACGTGAATGTAGAACTCTTGATGCCTTTGGGCGTTGAACATTCCAAGCCTCTATGCTTTCTGCCAGGATTAGTTCCTACATTTTATATATGGGAATGTTCCTTAAGGAAGTTACAGGAAATCTAGAGCTTATGAGCCCTCTCCTTCCTGATGATAAGAGACAAGATTATCTTGCACTTATCAAACATGCTCAGGATGTTTCCAAATTCGTAAATCATGCAGCCTTTGATTGTTTTGAGTGCATAAGCAGAACTTCTGCTATTGCCATAGGTGCACGTAGGATTGCCTGGCTCCAGGCATCTGACTTGGAACTTTGGGTACAGGACAAACTGGGGAATATTCCTTGCACAGGAGAGAATCTCTTTGGCAGAAATTGGCAAGAGAAAGCTAATGAGATAGATGCTGATAATCTCACCTTGGATAGATTAAAAAGTGTTCCAAGCTTGTAACACAGACCAGGTAAAATTGTATTCAATTGTAATGCAGTAAGGTGTACTCTTTTGTAAATAGCGTACCAGCTTGGTAATTGTTAAGATGTAAATAGTTTCTCCAGTTCTAATCCATGTTTAATGTAAACCGCACTGATGACAAAGAGCACGGTATAGAAGAACTGTAAAATAAATAAATAAATTATCAAAATCCAAAGCTGATCCTGGAAGGAAAAAAGTCCTACAAAAAACCATTCTTCACTAGAAAGAAGAAGTTCTACCCCTCCTATACCCAGCAAGGGCATCGTTCAGGTCAGTCTGCCCAAAAGGGTCAGCAACAACCTAAACAAAGAAAAACAAAGGCTGCTAAGCCTCAACCGGCTCAGCAGACTCAGCATCCTCAGGGGCTTTGACTCCCATCTAGAGAACCTTGTCTTCCTGGCCCTGAACAGGCCAGAGCCTTCCACCATCCCAGGAAGGTTATGTTATTTTGCCCCCAGATAAACTTCCCAAAATCCAACCTAGCTCCCACTCAGTCTCTAGAGTTCATAGGAGCCTTGCTGGATACCAGGCAGACAAGGGCCTATCTTCCACAGTCCCGCTGCCTTCGCATTGTGCAGTTAGCTTCCCAAGCAATGCTAAAGTCTCACCTCACTGCTCGGGAAATGTTAGTTGCTAGGCCACATAGCATCCACTGTGCATGTGGTCCCTTATGCCTGCCTCCATATGAGGGCAGCCCAGTGGACTCTATCCACTCAGTGGACTCAGGCGTCAGGTTGCCTGTCAGACAAAATAACAACCTCAGATCGTCTTATTTTGTCACTCCAATGGTGGCAGTCACCCCAGCATCTGTTGGTGGGGTTCCCTTTTCAGCAACCCCCACCCCAAGTAACTCTAACAGGTAGGTTTGGGAGCCCATTTGCAAGGCCTCTCTACCCAGGGTTCCTGGACTCCACAGGAGACCGATCTACACATCAATCTCCTAGAGCTCAGAGCAATCTTCGAGTGTTTCACACCCAGCTCAGATACAAAACTGTCCTAATTCAAACGGACAACCAGGTAGCCATGTTCTATGTGAACAAGCAGGGCGGAACAGGCTCTCTGTCGCTCTGCAACGAAGCTTTGCGACTTTGGGCCCTCGCCAGAGAGCATCAGATTCATCTCCTTGCAGTGTATCTTCCAGGCATCCAAAACTCTTGGGCAGACAGACTCAGTCGAGTTCTGCTTCCACACGAATGGCCTCTCCATGCAGACCAGGTGGCCAAAAGTTTCCAATTTTGGGGAACCCCGGACATAGATCTCTTTGCAAGTCCGCTGAATGCCAAACTTCCCCGGTTCTGTTCCAGAATTCCGGCTCAGGGTTGTCAGGCCAGGGATGCCTTCCTCCTCTATTGGGGTCGGGACTTTCTGTATGCTTTCCCACCCATTCCCCTAATTCCCAGAACTTTATTCAAGCTTCAGAAAGACAGAGGCCATATGATTCTCATAGCTCCACATTGGCCACGGCAAGTGTGGTACCCTCTGCTCTTACATCTCTCTCAAGCTCCATCTCTGGAGTTGGGATCTGCTCCAGATCTCCTATCCCAGGAGGATGGGATGCTGTGGCATCCCAATCCCCAGTCTCTACATCTCAGGGCCTGGTTGCTGAAAGCCTAGAACTTCATGGTCTTAACCTTTCTCAGCAAGTAAAGGATATCCTTTATGCTTCTAGGAAACCATCCACAAGACGCTCTTACGCTTTCAAAAAAGGTTTTCCATATGGTGTTCGCAGAAGGGTCTTAACCCTCTTGCAATACCTCTGGAATCATTATTGGAATATCTCTTTCATTTGTCTAATGCAGGGCTTAAGACCAATTCAGTGAGAGTTCATTTGAGTGCTATTGCAGCTTCTCTCAAGCCTTTAAATGGGCAGCCTATTTCCTCTCATCCTATCATAGCGAGATTTATGAGAGGCCTTCTTCTAACTAAGCTTCCCGTCAAGCCACCACCGGTGGCATGGGATTTAAATCTTGGCCAGCTCATGAAGCCGCCTTTTGAACCATTAGCTACTATCTCTTTGAAATTCCTTTCCTGGAAGGTTATTTTTCTTATTGCAATCACATCAGCACATCGCATCAGTGAATTGCAAGCATTGGTGGCTGATCTGTGTAGCTGCCTTTCCCACTTGTCTTGGCCAGCCCATGACACACCCATACCTCCCCCCTATGCTTACCAAGCCCCAAGAGCACTTGTCTTCCACTCTAGCGGAAGTTAGAGGCACCAGGAGACACTGCTCCACCTCACCTGTGAAACATCTGCCTACAAGGCCTACATCTCGCGCTCCCTTCAGGACAATGCAGCTAATAGGCAGCCATCTGAGACAGGGACCCCTATGGGGAGCCACAACATGCTAAAAGTGATGGGCAGCCTACAGCCTGATGTAGCCTCCCACCTCGGGGCAGATTATGAGACTGCGAGCAATGCATTGAAGGCACCACCACTAAGACATAGTGCACAGGTTGGGAAGAGGGGTGGAGGAAATGGATGAGTGTGTGGATGAAAAGAGGAAACATTGATATATGTTTGGGGAAAGATTAGTTCAGGGAATAAATGCATCTACTGACACTAGAAGTTCTCCTGAATCAGTCTACTCCATGCTGCTTGCGCCGCTGCTGTCATATGCTGGCTGCCTGATTGGTATTCTTCTTCCAGCCCCTCATGGCAGCATTCTGTTTTCATGTGCATCCCCCGCTGGATGGCAGTGTTATAGAGAATGCAGTATGCTGTAAATATGTGGCAGACCCACTGTTGATCCTTTTCAGATCAGGTCTAGGCTGCAGGCCTCTCCTGGCTCAGTCGGCTCAGGGGAAGAGTCTGAATACCACTCTTTATAGCCTTCCCTTGCAGGGAGGTTTATCTCCAGAGTTTCTCTGTACGTTAGGGCGAGGGCCTCGGCAGTCCCAATGTCCACATTTGGTAGGGTCCTTCACACACCTGGTGTCTGCCCCCTTATGTAGAGCAACTGTCCCCTCCCCAGGCCACACGTAGCCCTCACAAAGGTCCTTCGTAGGAACAAAATTGCAGACAATATGTAAATCAAGTCAGGTGTATGCAAATTAAGTCTTCCCAGCGTCCTTCAATTCAACAGCAAATACACACATCAAATCTCACAGTAACCCTCCACCCCCTAAATTTCCTGGTTCAACCGGGATGCGTCCCAGGTGTTTACATGGATGCCCCCGCCACCTCCCACGTAGCTTCCTATTGCTACATCCATCCCAAAACTGGCTACTTCCACCAGTTGAGTCTCCATGGATGTTTCATCAAGGTTTGGCTGTTCCTCAACCCCCTGTTCCATCTCCTCCTCCTGGGGGGAGGGTCCCCTACCTCCTGTCTGAGGGTCTGGGGCAAGTCCTCCATCTCGCTCCCCTCCTCCCTCCCAAGCTTGGGGTGGTCAGGGAATAGAGTCTTGGTCTTTCTAACCAGGGAGGGGAAAGGAGTTCGGACCCTACCCTGGACCCTTCCCCAGCCCCCTGTGTCTGCTCCCTTGTAGCCCTCCATATCTGCTCCCTTCTAGCTCCCCCCATGTCTGCTCCCCCTCCATGTCTGCTCCCTTCAGCTCCCCAGTATCTGCTCCCTTCCATCCCCCCCTGTCTGCTCCCTTCCAGCTTCCCCGTGTCTGCTCCCTGCTCCTTCCAGCCCCCCCCATGTCTGCTCCCTTCCAGCCCCCCATGTCTGCTCCCTTCCAGCCCCCCGTGTCTGCTCCCTTCCAGCCCCCCGTGTCTGCTCCCTTGTAGCGCCCCATGTCTGCTCTGCTCCAGCTCCCCAATGTCTGCTCCTTTCCAGTTCTCCCTGTATCTCCTCCTTTGTAGCCCCCAATGTCTGCTCCCTTCCAGCTCCCCCTGTTTCTGCTCCCTTCCTGCTCCCTTCCCTTTGTCTGCTCTCTTCCAGCCCCATGTCTGCTCCTTTTCAGCTCCCCCATGTCTGCTCCTTGTATCCCGGAAACACAAAAAAAGAGCCTAAGCTCTCACAGAGGGGCGAACCAAACTTTCCAGCTCCCACCCGTGTCTGTTCCCTTGTAGCCCCCCCCATGTCTGCTCCCTTGTAGCCCCCCCATGTCTGCTCCCTTTCAGCTCCCCCCATGTCTGCTCCCTTCTAGCTCCCCCGTAGCCCCCATGTCTGTTCCTTTCCAGCTACCAAGTGTCTGCTCTCTTCCAGCTCCCCCCCCGTGTTTGCTCTCTGGTAGCCCCTCCATCTGCTGCCTTCAAGCTTTCCCCGTGTCTGTTCCGATTTGTCCTTCAAAAAAGAAAGCAGCCGCAGGAACATTTTTCTGTTCCTGCAGCTCTGCTATCTTTCACACTGCTGTGTCACAAAGTTTCTAAAGGAAATAATAAGCATTTCCTGTTTCTTACGAGAAACAGGAAATGCTTTTTACTGCTGCAAACGCCACGGTCCAGCAGTTTAAAAGATAGTAGAGCCCCGGGAACAGAGAAATGTTCCATCGGCTGCTTTCTTTTTTGAAGCAGTAGGTGGCGGGCGGCTAGTGATGGTGCCCCTCCCCCCCACCACTGGCGCTCTCCTGCCACATTTACCCGGCTTACCAGGTAGCGCCAGCCCTGGTCTTCACATATGGGTGACGTCGGCATCGATGGAGCCCAGCCTGGGATCACTCCCCAGCACCCAAAAGGAAAGCTTTTGGGAGCGTTCCTCCAAGCATGCATGGTGGCTGCCTTCCTACCTTCGCTCCTGGTCTCCTCTGGTTCCGCCAATGCCAATGACGGCCATAGAATTCAGTACGTTTAAGCAGGCATCCCCTGCCTCGCATAGCTCCACGGAGAAGCCAATACTAAGGGCCTCGGCACCTCCGTGTCCGATACCCTCTACATTAAAACATCTACATCCCTCTACATTGTCTTTTTTCCATGAAGCCACTGGGACCTTGTCCCTGTCAACTACGTCTAGAGACTTCAATAATTTTTTTGCTAGTACCGTCAAAGTACTTAGGTTGCCTTCCCCTCGACAGACTGGACTCCCAGTTGATTCCGGTCCCCCCCCTCCCCCCTTTTTTTATTATTTTACATAATTTTTACTTTAATTTCCATTTTCTCACAAACTCTATTTGTGGCCTACGGCCTCATAGGGCAGTATTGCCCAGTTCAATTTTGCCTCCATATTATTTCCTACTATGGAGAAACCCCATAGTCATGACTTCTCGAGGTAGAAAGAATCAGGACAAACAGAGGGCTAAGCTGTTTCCTACAGGCTCAGCTCCTTCGGTGCACTCCTTGGGGTGTTGACTCCTTCAAATTCTTCCCATGCATCCAAGTCCTCACCAGCAAAGGAAAAGTATTGCTTGGAGTCACCAGTGCTTAAGAAAGAGAAGACATTGGTCTCAGTATCGAGATCCTCGATTTCCAGGTTGTCATCTGCTTCAGACACCGAGCATTGGCATTGGGACTGTCATTCATCGCATTCCGATGCAGACCGTCCATCGAAGCAACTCTAGCGGGAGGTGTCACCTCCAAAGCCACACAGGGGTTCGAGGATTCCCCTGAGGTCCAATCCTCAGTGGAGCCCCTGATACCGGCATCGGGAGTTGTGACCCACACTGCTGTGTCTGGAGCCACTCCTTCCCCGGTACTGTCATTGGCTGACCGTGTCATCACCATTAAGTGCAGCCTCACTAAGCTCTTGGCTGCAGTAAGCTGATGACATTGAGTGCTCTGCAGCCTGCACCAGTTCCGTTGATGCCAGTGATGGCCACAGAATTTAGCACATTTAAGCAAGCATCCCCTACCTCGCATAGCTTCACGGAGAAGCCGATACTAAGGGCCTCGGCACCACCGTGTCCAATACCCTCTACATTGAAACAGCAAAGCTGTGAGCAGTGCAGGTATCGAGCATCTCATAAGGATTATTTTGATTTCCTTCCAGACTCCAGTGCAAAAGAAGAAAAAGACATCAATAGCATCGAGATCATCAATCTTGAGGTCGGCATCGGACACCGAGCATTGTCATCGTCACCGACACTCCTCTCACTCCGAAGCAGACCAGCCAGTGAAGCAGCCCTGGCAGGAGGCCTCATCCTCCCAAGCCATAAAGGGGCTCAGGGATGCTCCCGAGGTACAATCCTTGGCAGAGCCCCCGATACTGGCATCAGGAGTTGTGGCCCACACAATAGTGTCCAGAGCCACTCCTCCCCCGGTACTGATGATTGATTGACTGGGTCATTGCCATTGAAAAATGCATCGCTGCGCTCATGGCAGTAGTGACACCATTGGCATCAAGGGTATCACAATCGGCACCAGTGCATAATATCTTGAGAAACTTGGCTCAGATGTGGGAATCTCCCATGTCAACTCCTGCAGTCACTAAGAAGCTTGATACTCTTTACAGAGTCCTCCTTCTCCAGGGTTTCAAAAATCTCAACTCCCTCACCACTCTATGGTAGTTGACCCTGCCATGAGAAGGATTAAAAGCCAAAAGAACCTCTCCATGGTTCCTCCTGGAAGGGAGGCCAGGACCCTTGATGCCTTTGGGAGAAAGACCTTCCGGGCAACAATGTTAGCTTCCAGAATACATTCTTACATGCTATATATGGGCATGTTCCTTAGGGATGTCTTGAGGGATCTAGCAGAATTTAGCACCTTGCTGCCTCCTGATAGAACAGGCAGCTCATCAGGTTTTAGTCATACACACGCAAAACACTTCAAAATTTCTAACAAGGGCAGCCTTTGATGCCTTTAAGGCCAACAGCAGGGCAGCTGCAGCCTGCATTGGACCTAGACGAACAGCCTGGCTTCAGGCATCTGATCTGAAACAATGGGTTCAAGGTAAGCTAATTTAACATTCCATGCAATGGTGAGAACCTATTTGGCCAGAGGTGGAGGAAAAAGGCAGGTGAGATAGAGACAGATGACCTCACCATGAAGAGGCTTTCTAGAAAGACAGCAGATCCTTCTAAAAAGACTGCAACCAAAAAACCCTTCTTCCCAAAGAAGAAATGTCACCATCCACCCTATCATTCCTATTCCTCCTATTCTGCTCTACAACAACAGAGGCAGCAGGGCCAAAAACAACCCAGGAAACCCAAGGTACCAAACCACAACCTGTTCCTCCTGCTCATCTTTCTCAGAATTTTTGACTCCTTTCTTGGGAACATGGCCAGTCTTCCCAGGATCCCAGGGAGACTAGTGCATTTTGCACACTGCTGGACCACATCACCTCAGAACCCTGGACTTTACATCTAGCAAGCCAGGGTCTGCAGTTGAAATTCAGAGATCTTCCACCCACTCATTTTGTAGGCCAACCCTCTTTAGATCTCCATCAAACCACCTTGTTACAACAGGAGATCCAATCTCTACTATTTCAGGGGGCAACAAGGCCTAGGGTACTACTCCCGATACTTTCTTATCCCCCATAGGCCTATACTAAATTTATTTATTTATTTTTTATATCGCGCTCTTTTAGAATCAGTGCGGTTTACATGTATACTAACAGGTACTTTTTATTCCCTTGTCCCTGAAGGGCTCACAATCTAAGTGTACTTCCGAAATCTCAACAAATTCCTGGTCAAGGAAAAATTCAAAATTATTTCTCTGGGTACCCTTCTTCCTTACATTCAACCAAATGATTGGCTTTGCTCTTTAGACCTAAATGTTGCTTATACACATATCCTCATCCACCCAGATTACAGAAAGTTCCTCAGATTTGTTTTTCGGAACAATCATTACCAGTATCGGGTCCTTTCCTTCGGTTTAGCCTCAGCACCCAGAGTGTTCACAAAGTGTCTGGCTGTGGTGGCAGCCTACCTTCGAAATTTGGGGATCTATCCGTTCCCCTACTTAGACGATTGGTTGCTAAAGACAGATACTGCTCTGGCAGTCACTGCTGCCCTAAAAAAAACCAACACATCCACGTCCTACAGGAGTTTGAGTTTGTCATAAATTATTCAAAATCACATCTCACTCCAACTGAAAATCTAGAGTTCATAGCAGCTCGTCTAGACATGATCCAAGCCCGAGCTTTTCTGCCAGATGACAGATGTGCCCGACTAATAACCTTGGCCTCACAAGTCCAATAACAATCATCAATAATGGCCAGAACATTCCTACACCTTCTAGGCCAGATGGCCTCCACAGTCCATGTTGCCCCATATGCCTGTCTGAACATGAGACTAGGACAATGGAATCTCTCACAGCAGTGGAAGCAGTCCACAGACCACCTCTCAGACTCCATCATCATCACTCCTCAGCTGAGGTCAGCCCTTCAGTGATGGTGTAAACCAAACAACTTCCTTGTAGGGTTACCTATTCAAAAGTCTGTATCACATTGTACTCTGATGACCGATGCATCAAAGCTAGATTGGGGGAGCGCACCTGAAGGGTCTTATGACCCAGGGCTAATGGACTGCTGTAGAGAATCTCCTACACATTAATCTCCTCAAACTCAGAGCAATTTTCAATGCCATCCAAGTCTTCTCTGTCCAACTCAGGGGCCACTCAGTCCTCATCCAGACAGGCAACCAGGTCGCCATCTTTTATATAACAAACAAGGAGGGACAGATTCTCTCCCCTTATACAGAGAGGCCATCCAGTTGTGGAACTGGGCAACTTCTCGGGGAATTCACCTCCATGCAGTATACCTTCTAGCAATAGAGAATTCCTTAGCTGACCAACTGAGTTGCATCCTCTATCCACATGAGTGGCAGCTGGAACCTCAGGTAGCACAACACTTGTTCGATCTTTGGGGGATGCCGTTAATTGACCTCTTTGCTTCTCCTGTTAATGCTCAACTACCTTGTTTCTGCTCGAGGATCCGATCACCTCACAGGGAGAGCTTGGATGCATTTTCCTCTTCATTGGGGAGAGGATCTTTTCAATGCCTTTCCTCCTTTCCCCTTCATAGCAAAGACATTATTCAGACTTCAAGCCAAGAGGGGAATGATGATCTCCATTGCCCTTACTGGCCCAGACAACCGTGCTTTCTTCTGCTTTTTCAATTGGCTCTGAAACCTCCCCTCAACCTCGGTTACTCTTCCAACCTTTTCTCTCAGGAACAGGGGACCCTGCTGCACCCCAGACTCAAGACACTTTGCTTAACATCCTGGCTGCTAAGCGGGTAGTCCTCACACCTAGGACTCCAAGAGGAGGTTTTACAGGTTCCCCTATCTTCCAGAAAAGATTTCTAACACTTTCAAGTGGCACAGATTTGCCATTTTGTGTTCACAGAAACACTAGATCCTTACACATGTTCAGCTCCAGATCTACTTCTATACCTGCTCCACTTGTCCTCCTTTGGCCTCAAGACCAACTCTATGAGGATACATTTATCTGTAATTGCGGCCTCTTACCATACTTTGGAAAACCGGCCTATCTCCTCACATCCCTTGGTGGCTAGATTCACGAAAGGTCTACTTCTGACCAAACCATCTCTCCACCCACAGCATGGGATTTAAATGTTTTTCTTGCACAGCTCATGCACAGTCCTTTTGAACCGATGGCATCAGCCTCTTTAAAATTCTTAACATGAAAAGTTCTTTTTCTCACTGCAGTAGGCTCTGCTTGTAGGGTCAGTGAACTGCAGACTTTGGTGGACTATGCTTCATTACCACATTCCACCAGGACAAGGTGGTCCTTCATACATATCCTAAGTTCTTACTGAAGGTCGTCACCTCCTTCAACCTGAACCAATCCATCTCACTTTCAACATTCTTTCCAAGGCCTCTAGCTCCCCTGCTGAGACAAGACTACATACGCTGGATTGTAAAAGAGCATTATCCTTCTACCTGAACTGTACTAAGGCTCATCGGCAATCCTCTCAGTTATTTCTCTAATTTGACCAAAAGAATAATTTCTAACTAGCTAGCAGTCTGCATATCTTTTACTTACACGCAAGCTGGTCTATCTCTTCAGCACCATGTCACTGCCCATAATATTTGGGCCATGGCTACCACTGCAGCTAATCTTTGTTCCATCCATAGTTCGAAAATCTACCAAGCAGCTACCTGGTCTTTACTTCATACCTTTGCAGTGCACTATTACCTGGACAAGGACTCCAGAAGTGATGTTCAATTTGGTCAATCTGTTCTACGTAATCTAGTTCAAATTTAGACAACTTGCCCTCCGCCCACTGGACTACCTCGCGAGGAGTGCTCTGAACGAGCTAAGTCTGTTCGATCCTTGCCGCAACCTCTGGTTGCACCAGGACTCGTCTCTTGCTCAGCAGTCTGTGTCTCTGGAGTCCCATATGTGAAGACTGACTTCCCGATTGTTCCTGGAGATAGCGTAGTTACTCACCTGTAACAGGCGATCTCTGGGAACAACAGGAATCAGTCTTCACAACCCACCCACCTCCTCTTCAAGTTGTCTCATTTTTTCCTTTTAATCTCAATTTGTCTCCGCTATACACCTGACTGAAGAGACCAGGAGAGAAGGCGGGAAGGCAGCCACACGTGTGGAGGAACACTCCCAGAGGCTTGCCTATGGGATGTTGGGGAGTATCCCTGCACTGGGCTCCATCGGTGCTGACATCACCCATATGTGAAGATTGATTTCTACTGTTCCCGGAGATCACCTGTTACAGGTGAGTAACTACACTGTACTAAGGAGTAAATATTTAACATTGTATGAGAAGGCGTGGAGGAGTGGCCTAGTGGTTGGGGCAAGGTACTTCAGGCCGGAAGGTCGGGGGTTCAAATCCCACTAGAGGACAGCAACCTTGGGCCGGAAGGACTGGGGTTTCTAGTCCCACAGGTGCTCCTTGTGGTCTTGGGCAAGCCACTTAACTATTTTACAGGGAACATGGGCTATGGAGAGTTATCTCCAAGTTATAATGCCCTGTTCAATGTAATTTCAGTTCGTTCAATGTAAACTGCACTGATGCAGAATAGCGCGGTATATAAGAGAATGTAAATAAATAAATAATAAAATAAATAATAAATAAGGCTGTGATAGTCAAAGGATTAAAGTGATCAAAGCAAACAAAATCAATGTATTCATTTTATATAACCAAAAAAAGGACTACATAGATTACATCCACTTAGCTTGTCATGCCTCATATCTCGCCTGTTATTGTTGCTACAGATACTACCACCACTCTCTCTCCGCATGTATGGTTGCAAAGCTCTTTTATATATCCAACAGAAAAGGAGGAGGTGATAAAAACAGTTAGTGTAGCTGAGTCTAAAAAAGGTTTGGACAAGTTCCTGGAGAAAATGTCAGTAGACTATTATTAAGACAAACTTAGGGAAAGCCACTGTTATCCCTGGGTGTAAGCAGAATGGAAGCTACAGTGAGCACTAAGAGATAGAACTCAATCTTGGAGAAACATTGATTATACGGTGTCAGTTCCAAGTGACTATTCTGTGAATTGGGAGAAGATCATCAAGTACCAAAAAATGCAGTTGGAGATCAAGAAATTGTGGCAGAAAGATACCGAGTTATTTCCTATCGTGTTGAGTGCCACAGGCTTAATTAAGAAGAATTTCCAAGCACACCCTGATAAATTAGCCATATACATATCACATGCACACCATGCTTGTTCTGAGCCCCAAGGTTGCAGGGCATTGGATCTGGGATCGGCTACAAAAGACTATCCCTGGAAGGATTTGACCCCGTCGAAGTCAGCCTTGAAGATCGATTCCAGTGCCAAGGGTAAGTCCCATGGTCATCGGCTTCAGAGCTCCCGAGTCGATGCCAATGGCGAAGGCCAGGAGCGGCATTCCAAGCTGCACCAGTGGGAAGAGACTCCCAAGGCCACGGGGGAATCAGAATCGGCCCTCCGAGGTCATTTTCCTCGAGGACCTGGCGTCAGGCTGGAGTTGAAGCTAGCGATGGGCCTGATACTCTTGGTGCCCGTGCTGGTGCCTGCGGAGCCTACTGACCTTTTTTCCCCTCCGAGATCAAGAAACGCAGCATATAGGGGATGTCTTTGTTTTACTCAACGGTGGCCCAGAACTTCCAGGGTAGCGTTCTCCAAAATGCTTCCCATTCCACGCGCAGGACCCAAAAGGCAGGCAGAGCTCCGGAGTCTCAATACGTGGATGAGACAATGGTGCAGAGATGAGGGTTTTGGATTTGTTAGGAACTGGGGAACATTCTGGGGAAAGGAGGGGCTCTTCCGAAGGGATGGGCTTCACCTTAACCGGGATGGAACCAGACTGCTGGCATTAACCTTTAAAAAGGAGATAGAGCAGTTTTTAAACTAGATAATAGGGGAAAGCCGACAGTCGCCCAAGAGCACATGGTTCAGAAGAATGTATCCTTGAAGGATACTACCAAAAGCAGAGAGGTTCCAAAAAAGAGTAAAGTAGCCCAAATGCCCTCGAGTATGGAGCAGACAGAGCTTAAAGATCCCAAATTTCCCATGTCTACCAATAGCCAAATTAATATGAATAAAATACAGTCTCTAAAATGCTTGTATGGAAATACTAGAAGTCTAAAAAATAAGATGGGCGAGTTAGCACTAAATGAGAGGTTAGATATGATTGGAATATCAGAGATATGGCGGAAGGAGGACAACCAGTGGTACATTGTGATACCTGGGTACAAACTATATCGTAATGATAGAGCTGATAAAATTTGTGGAGGGGTTGCGCTCTATGTTAGAGAGGCCATTGAGTCAGAAAGGATTAAAGTTTTGCAGGAAACAAAATTTGCTGTAGAATCTCTATGGATTGAAGTTCCATGTAAAAAGGAGAAGGTGATGGCAGTGGGGGGTGTACTATCGACCACCGGGCCAGAATGAACAAATGGATGATGAAATGCTCAAAGAAATCAAGGAAGCTAACAAAAGTTACAGCGCAGTAATAATGGGTGATTTCAATTACCCCAGTATCGACTGGGTCAGTGTCACGGCAGGACATGCTAGGGAGATAAAGTTCCTAGATGAAATAAATGACTGCTTCTTGGAGCAGCTGGTTCATGAACCGACCAGAGGGGAAGCTATATTAGACCTAGTCCTTAGTGGAACACCAGATCTAGTGCAAGAGATAAGGGTGTTGGGGCCACTTGGCAATAGTGATCATAGCATGATCGCGTTTGATTTAATTAGTGGAGGAGGGATAGTAAGGAAATCCACAGTACTACCTTTTAACTTTCGAAAGGGAGACTATGATAAAATGAGGAAAATAGTTAAGAAAAAACTAAAAGGAGCAGTTACAAAGGTTAAAGACTTACATCAAGCTTGGGTATTGTTGAAAAATACTATCTTGGAAGCCCAGACAAGCTGTATTCTACGCTTTAAGAAAAGTGGAAGGAAGTCCAAAAAACTGCCAGCATGGTTTAAAGGTGAGGTCAGAGAGGCTGTTGCCAAAAAACATCTTTCAGGAAATGGAAAAAAGAGCCAAATGACAAAACCTGGAAACAGCACAAGCATTGGCAAGTCAAATGCAAGGCATTGATAAGGCAGGCAAAGGGAGAATTTGAGAAGCTTTCTGTGGAAGCAAAAACGTGAAATAAAGACTTTTTCAAGTACATTCGTAGCAAAAAATCCGTGAGAGAGTCAGTTGGTCCATTAGATGATAGAGGGGTTAAAAGGGCATTAAGAGGCGACAAGGCGATAGCGGAGACTGAATGAATTCTTTGCTTCGGTCTTTACTGAGGAAGATGTAAGGATGTTACCCATAACTGAAGTGATATTTAAAGGTGCGGAAGAATTGAAGAAAATATCGATACATCGGGAAGATGTATTACAAGTATTAGATAAACTGAAGAGTAGCAAATCATCTGGGCCGGATGGTATATATCCAAGGGTGTTGAAATAACTGAAATATGAGATTGCAGACCCTCTATTAGTAATCTGTGAATTTTCAATAAAATCATCTGTAATACCTGAAGATTGGAGGATCGCCAATGTAACGCCAATTTTTAAAAAGGGTTCCGGGGTGATCCGGGAAACTACAGACCGGTGAGCCTGACGTCAGTACTGGGAAAAATGGTAGAAATCATCATAAAGAACAAAATTACTCAGCATGTAGATAGTCATGGCCTAATGGGAGGCAGCCAACATGGCTTTAGACCAGGAAGATCTTGTCTTACTAATCTGTTATGTTTTTTTGAAGGTGTGAATAAACAGGTGGACAAAGGTGAGTCGGTTGATATAGTGTATCTGGACTTTCAGAAAGCCTTTGACAAGGTCCCACATCAGAGACCTTTGGCAAAACTAAAGAGTCATGGGATAGGAGGCAGTATACTATTGTGGATCAGGAACTGGTTAAAAGATAGAAAGCAGAGGGTAGGGCTAAATGGCCAATTTTCCCAATGGAGAAAGGTGAATAGTGCTGTACCCCAGGGATCTGTCCTGGGTCTGCTGCTTTTTGACATATTCATAAATGACCTGGAAAGGGGAATAACGAGTGAGGTTATCAAATTTGCAGATGACACAAAACTATTTAAAGTTGTTAAAACCCAAGAGGATTGTGGAAAATTGCAAGAGGATCTTGACAAACTGGAAGACTGGGCATTAAAATGGCAGAAGAAATTTAATGTGGACAAGTGCAAAGTTATGCACCTAGGGAAGAACAACCCAAACTATGGTTACACGAAGCAAGGTTCCACATTAGGAACCACCACCCAGGAAAAAGATTTAGGCGTCATTGTAGATAACATGTTAAAACCATCGGCCCAGTGTGCAGCGGCGGCCAAGAGAGCAAATAGAATGCTAGGTATCATAAGGAAAGGAATGGAAAATAAAACAAAAGATATTATAATGCCTCTGTATAGTTCCATGGTGCGACCGCACCTTGAATATTGTGTGCAATTCTGGTCGCCGTATCTTAAAAAGGATATAGCGTTATTAGAAAAGGTTCAGAGAAGAGCCACCAAAATGGTAAAGGGGATGGAAGGATACTCCTATGAAGAAAGGCTAAAAAGGTTAGGGCTCTTTAACCTGGAAAAGAGACGGCTGAGGGGAGATATGATAGAAGTCTATAAATTAATGTACAGAGTGAAATGGGTAAACGTAGATCGATTGTTTACATTATCAGAATATAGAAAGACTAGGGGACATGCAATGAAGCTACAGGGTAAACTATTTAAGACTAATAAAAGAAAATATTTTTTCACTCAACGTGTAATCAAACTCTGGAATTTGTTACCGGAGGATGTAGTAAAGGCTGTTAATGTAGCTGCGTTTAAAAAAGGTTTGGACAAGTTCCTAGAGGAAAGGTCCATAAACCATTATTAAGAAGGGACCAAGGATATCAATGCTTGACCCCAGTACAAGCATTGTGGAACCTGTGTCTTTTGGGGAAACTGGATCCCTCCTGGATCCTTAGATCCTGCAATTTCAATCTTTCAAAGTTTCATTCTTGCCAGACTTAAATCTATGGAAAGCATTTCACCAAAACGATCTATGAACTTGGCAGCTGGCGAATTCCAAGCTCTCAAGGATCTAAGTGCCTATTCTGATTTGTGTCTTTTGGGGAAACTGCTAGTTACTTATGACCTAGATTGGCCACTGTTGGAAACAGGATACTGGGCTTGATGGACCTTGGTCTGACCCAGTATGGCATATCTTATGTTCTTATACCATCACAAACTGACGCTTGGGCTCTGCAGGAGGTCAAAGAGGATTACCTCTTCCACTTCGAATAGATGCCACCTCCATTCTTCCCTGGGGAACTACCTATGGCTCTTCTTCACAGCAGGAACTTGTGGGCCTCCTTGCAGACAAGGCAGTGGAGCCGATTCCCCTGCTCAAAGGGGAACCAGGTTCTACTCCCACTACTTCCTGGTTCTAAAAAGAATGGGAAGGTTTCAGCCCATTTTGTATCTAAGGGATCTCAATCGGTTCTTGGTGAACGAGAAGTTCAAAATGGTTTCCCTTGGAACATTGTTACCTTACCTTCATCAGGGAGACTGGCTATACTCCTTGGATCTCAGAGATGCCTACACCCACATCCTGATCCATCCCTTGCACTGGCAGTACCTGTGCTTCATCATCAGAGAACAGCACTACCAGTACCAGTAGCTGGGTTTAAAAAAGGTTTGGACAAGTTCCTGGAGGAAAAGCCCATAAACCATTATTAAAGGGGACCTGGGAAATCCACTGTTTGCCCCAATACATGCATTGTGGAACCTGTGTCTTTTGGGGAAGCTGCTAAGTACTTGTGACCTGGATTGGCCACTGTTGGAAACAGCATACTGGGCTTGATGGACTTTGGTCTGACCAAGTATGTCATATCTTATGTTCTTATGTGTCCTGCCATTTGGGCTGGCATCTGCACCTCAGGTGTTCACAAAATGCTTGGCAGTGGTCGCTGCCCATCTATGCCTCCAGGGGGTATTCGTGGACAGCTGGACAGCTGGCTCATAAGGGACGGTTCTGCCAATGAGGTCCATCAGGCGGGACGCCACAGCATCCTTGTCCTGGAGCAGTTGGGGTTGGTCATCAACTATCCCAAGTCACACCTGCAGCCTTCTCAGCATCTGGAGTTCATAGGGGCCTACCTGGACACGGTCAAGGCCAAGGCCTTTCTTCCTGTAGACCGGGCTTGGTGCCTAGCACAGGACCTGCAGGGTTGCTCAGTGGCCCCGGGCCACCTGATGCTATGCCTTCTGGGACACATGGCCTTGACTGTGCACATCACAATTGACACTCGCCTCCACATGCGTCCGGCCCAGTGTTCCCTCAGCAATCAATGGGCCACCTCCACGATAGAATCTGCGTAACCCCAGCTCTGATGATGTCCCTTGATTGGTGGCAGGTGCTGTGGTACCTCCTGACGCGAATGCCTTTCTAGTCTTCTTCCCTTCAGGTGACCATCACGACAAACGTCTCGAAACTGGGCTAAGGAACCCACTGCAGTGGTTTAGAGACCCAGGGCGTCTGATCGACAGAGGAGTATCTCCTTCAGATCAACTTCCTGGAACTCAGAACCACTGCATATGATCTGCAGGCCTTCCAGAACCAGTTATCAAACCAGGTAATTCTGGTTCAAACAGACAATCAACTGGCGATGTTTTATCTCAACAAACAGGGAGGCACGGGGTCATGCCTCCTGTGCAAGAAGGTGATTCATCTCTGGAACTTCGCCTGGGAGAGGGGTATGCTCCTTCAGGTGGTGTACCTGCCGGGACAAGAGAATGTCCTTGTATATCGCCTCAGTTTCAAACATGGGGCTCTCCTACTCTCAACCTCTTTGCCAGTCCCAGCAATGCCAAGTTGCCGCGTTTCTCTCCAGGATACCAGCCCCACACCAAGTAGTGGCTGATGTATTCCTCCTGCGAAGGACTACTGTATCTGTACCCTCCGACCCCTCTGGTCTCCAATACTCTTCTCAAAATTCAACGGGATGAGGCCTCTGTGATCCTCATTGCTCCCAGGTGGGCCCAGCAGCACTGGTTCCCCTTGCTGCTCCATCTCTCTCGGGCACCACCAATTGTCCTAGGCTGCACCCTGGACCTGATATCGCAGGAGGATGGCTCCCTCCTGCACCCCAACCTCAGATCCCTTGCCCTGATGGCCTGGCTGCTGAAAGGGTAGCCCCGGGAGGTTGAAGATGTCCTCTTGGCATCCCGCAAGGATTCCATGCAGCGAGTGTATGCCTTCAAATGGCATTGCTTCTCCATTTGGTGTGCGGATGGGGGGAGGGGGTGGCATCAACTCTTTTTCCTCGTCTGTAACAATGGTATTGCAGTTCTTGCTGTACCTTTTCCAATCTGGCTTGAAATCTAACTTGGTGTGGGTGCACATCAGTGTGCTGGCAGCACACCTTTATTTGATGGACGGGCAGCCTCTGTCCTTCCGACCATTCGTGGCCTGCTTCATGTGGGGTCTCGTGCTCTTGCGGCCTCCTATTCATCCCCCAGCGACTGTCTGGGACTTGAATGTGGTTCTTGGTAAGCTTATGGTTCTGCCCTTCGAGCCGCTGGCCTAGTGTCGCCTTAAGTACCTCTCTTGGAAAGTGGTCTTCCTGGTAGAGCTCACCTCTCCCCGCAGGGTAAGTGAGCTGCAGATGTTGGTGGCCACATGCTCCTTACACCAACTTTCAGAGGAATATCGGTGGCATTGCGCATGCATACCTGGTTCCTGCCTAAGGTGGTTTCCTCCTTTCATCTGAACCCAAGAGGTGGTCCTTCCAACCTTCTTTCCTCGACCTTATGCGAATCGGATGGAAGCTGCGCTCCACTCTCTGGATTGTAAGAGGACATTGGCCTTCTATCTCAAGTGAACGAAAGCCCATCGCCACTCCTTGCAGTTCTTCATCTCCTTTGACCCCCAACAGATTTGGGGTCGCCGTCTCTAAACGCACCCTGTCCATCTCCTTCACATATGCATAATCTGGTCTCTCCCGGGGGGGGAGGAGGGGGGCACGTCACTGCTCACAACATGCGAGCGATGGCAGCTTCATTGGCTAACTTGTGCTCTGTCTCCTTGTTGGCGATCTGCTGGATGGCCACCTGGTCCTCGGTCCATACCTTTGCAGTGCATTACTGCCTGGAGGCAGACTCCCAGTGTGACAGTGCCTTTGGCCAGGTGGTACTCTGTCATTTCTTTGGGGATTAATGCAACTCCTTCCCTCTGACTCTTCTGTCAATCTAAGCTATCAGAGAACTGCCTCCCTGGTCGACACTTGGATCATGTTGGAAGTCTTGGGTCCAATCTGTGCTCTCCGCTGGCATTTACAGTTCAATTTTTCATAAGGTGCAGAGGGATAATCATAGAGGTCTGAGGTAGCAAAATCAGGGACTTGGGAAGGGGATGCGGAAGCTAAATGAGATGTTTTCGGTAGCCTGTAGTCTGTGAGTCCCGTATGTGAAAACTAACTTCCTGCTTATTCCTGGAGAAAGCGTAGTTACTCACCTGTAGCAGGCATTCTCCAAGAACAGCAGGAATCAGTCCTCACAACTGTCTCTCCTCCCCGTGGAGTTGTTTTTCTTTTTATGCTTCTTCAAACTATGTCATCCTAGTGAGGTAAGATGGCACCTTTGGGCGGGAAGGTGACCACACATGCATGGTAGAACTCCCAAAGGCTTTCTATGTAAGCTGAGGAGTGGATACTGCGCAGGCTCCATCGGTGCCGACATCACCCATATGTGAGGACTGATTCCTGCTGTTCCTGGAGAACACCTGCTACAGGTGAGTGACTATGCTAAATGTACAAATCTACCATTCCATAACAGCACTAACTTTGAAAATTTCCACAACAAGGAGCTTACCTAGAAAAGGGCAGTATCATAAATATTGCTGAGAAGCCTGGAAAATCCTACATCTACTAGATTATAACAGAGCCTTATATAGAAACTTGTTGCTAATATTACCTGGCCTCAGTCTCACATTTAGAACATAGACTCTCACCAAAAATAGATATATGTAAACAAAAATGCCACTGAACCCCCAAGAAGCCAGGCATTGCATGCAGTGCAATACCAGAGAAACAGAAAGAGATGCATATAAAGACAGCATGTTAATTAGAAAATGGACATATGCCAAACACTAAATTGAAAATTAAATTATTTTTCTACTTGTCTGACCATTTTATTTTTTGACTGAACTGGTTCCAATTTCTTGTACCCATTTCTTCTCTCTCCTTCTGTCTTTTCTTCCTTCTCTACATGTCTTTGATATTGATGTTTCCTTTGTATCTCTTTTTTTTTACCTTTTCTCTCTCCTCTGCCTCCCTGTCCACTGATATCCAGATTTTACTCCTCACTCTCACCTTTTACCTCTCAGCTATCTAAGAGCTTTCCATCACCTATTCTTACCCTCTCTCTAGTGCTCCCATTGCCGTCGTTGTCTCTCTCGTCCCACTGCTTTCTATATCCTCTCTTCCATTACCTATTCCCTAGCTCCCTATTTCTACCCTCTATGCTCACTCCCTCATTCTTCTTCTGTCATCCTCTGCCTTTGATCCCATCACCAGTCCTAACCCTTCTCTGTCATTCATCCCTCCCTGGCCCCCAGCCCATTCTTTAGTCTCTCACTTCCCAATCACATTTCTACCCTCTCTCTCCTTCAGAGATCCATCCCTTTTCACATCTCTCTAGTCCTCTAGATTATTTACATCAGGTCTCAACCTCCCCCAACCTTTCTTTCACCTCCACCCCACACTCTCCCTCATATCTAGTAATTACTAGGTGCTGTTGTCTCCAAAGTCTCTTGAGTCTTGCATCTCTGGTTCCTGACTCTCTATTCCCACTCCCCCAAGTCCCTAATCTTCATTCTTCCCTTGCTTTCCCCCACATTGCTTACTGCCCGAGTCCTGCAATGCTGTCCCTCATGATTCCATCCTCTCATTTAGCTTCCACCCCCCTTCCCAAGTCCCTGATTTTGCCACCTCAGATCTCTATGATTATCCCTCTGCACCCTTCCAATCCCAGTACCATCCCCAGTGTCAACACCCTTCCAGTCCCAGCCCCCCTCCCACTGTCTAGCTCCTTCCAGTCCCAGTACTATACTCAGTGACAGCCCCCTTCTGATCCCAGCCCCCCACACTGTCTAGTCCCCTTCGCTTGTATTCCCAGGCACCCAGTGTCAGCTCCCTTCCAATCCCAGTCTAACTTCCTCACTGTCTCGCCCCCTTCAAGTCCAAGTACCATCTCTAGTCAACTATCTTCCATTCCCATTCCCCCATACCATCCCCAGTGTCATCTCCCTTACTGTCTCACTCCCCCCACCACTGCCTATCTTCCTTCCTGTCCCAGTACTATCCCTTACAGACCCACCCCTCTGTCTAGCCCCTTTCCAATCCCATCCCGTGTCAGTTCCCTTATAGCCCAGTCCTTCTCCCCCACTGGCTAGCCCCATTCCAGTCCCAGTCCCCTTCTCCTCCCCCACCCAGCCCCCTTCCAGTCTGATTCCCCCCACACTATCTAGCCCCCTTTCAGTTCCATCCTCAGTGTCGGCTTCCTTACAGTCTAGCCCCCTTCAAATACCAATACTTTCCTGTGTCAGCTCCCTTACAATCATAGTCCCCCTCCCCCACTGTCTAGCTCCACTCTCATCCTCCACAGTCCCAGCCTGCCTTTCCCCAACACTGGTCACCATTCACCTCCTATTTTTACAACTGGGGAAGCAGTCTCCTTTGCTCCCACAGCTGTGCTGCTTTAAGAGCCACGGGACTGCAGCATTTCTAAAGTTAGTATAAGTATTTCCTGTTTCTTGCAGGAAACAGGAAATGCTTGTTCTAACTTTAGAAACACCGAGGTCTTGCGGTTCTTAAAGTAGCGCAACCGCAGGAGCAAAGGAGAATCAGTGAAGGAAGCTTCAGCTGCCCTTAAAGGTTGTGCGCCGTGTACCAGTCCCTCACTGGCTCGCCCATTAAAGAAGCAGCAAGTGCAAAGGGAGGCTCAGATCCTGACTGTTGCAATTTCAGCACCCCTTATCACCAGCGCCCCCCTGCTGTGCTTACCCGACTTATCGGGTAGCTCTAGCCCTGGCTCCAGTTCATGTCTGAGCATGGCACAGAGGACAGTGATAATGGCAACATCAAGGTGGTATCACTGAAACACCTCCTCGGCAGTCAGCTGCAGGTACGTGACCCTTGGTTGGTACTCCCGGGGTGTCCGATAACGTCTTCTTACTGCCTGGTCCACACCTGCTGCGATTGTGGCGTCTCCACCTCAGCTGTTGTCTGGGTAGCCACCACGTCCCTTGGCATTCAAAATCTCTTACCCGGTTTCACTATAATGCTGGCTGGCACAAGCCTGCATAGCAAAGTATATGCAGTTTCATTGCGTCCGTCACTAAACCAGATAAAACCCTGGCTTAGAGTTGTATGGTTTTCACCATTTTATCTGGCTGCACACCGCCACTGAATATCTCCCCCCCCCCACGCCTCCGTGGATGCACAATTATGCCACGGCATACAGCATCAATTTTCATGCATGCGCATGTCACTCAAAATCTGGTTTACCAGCATTTGGCCTACTTGCACATTTTTGGACCTGTTTTGCCCGCCTATCATTTTGAATATCAGGCCCATAGTTTTTATTCCCTTTCTAAAATACAATATATTGGTCACTTCTCTTAAATTTGCTGGTAAAGCAGTCCAGCACTCAGGACCAATATGCATAAAGGCTGTACCTGGAATTTGCAGAAAATCATTGTGGGAGGATCGTAACAATCTATTTGGTACATATCCTTGTAACCTATTCTTTAAATACAAAGGCTTTCTTTTTTTTACTGCCTTAAAGACTTACACCAATAACTTGAAACTATCCTCTCCTTAACCAGAAGCCAGTGTATTTTCCTCAACAATGTCAGATACCCAGTATAAAATCCTCTTAAGGATGTACTGTACATCATTCTGACCCTTTCATGAATTTAATAGAAGCATATTGGATTTACCCTGAAGATGTGGTGGGAATGGAACTCTTAAACATATTACTTTGTATTAAAATAAGATGTCTATGAAAACAGATAGCTAAGATTAATAATCAGCTTATTAAAAGAGATCTGCTGTTAGCCGATGCTTTGATATTATCGGGTTTCGTTGATCAATCAGTGGAATCAACTGAATAAAGTATAATTTCTAACTTTATATTTGTGGCAGTACAAATATGTATTGCAGTAAAATGGACGAATGCAGTTACTCTGTCAATCATTGATTGGAGTAGGAAGTTGGTCCAAATGATGGAAATGAAATATGGAACTATAAGAATCAAGGGGACACTGCAAGATCATGAAAGGATGTGGTAGGTAACCCAATAAAATGTATTAAAAAGTAGTGGAAGAGTAGCCTAAAGGTTAAGAACAATGGCTTGGGAACCCAGAGACCAGGGTTTGATTCCCACTAGCACACCTTGTGACCTTGGGCAAGTCACTTAATCCTCCATTGCCTCAGAAAAATCCAAGTTAACAACATCCCTGTTTAATGTACAAGGGTTGCTCAGAAAGTAATGCCCCACATGTTTTTTCTCAGTCCAGAATGAAGATAGAGGTGTGAAACTGAAAGGGTAATAACTTGGAACTTCAAAGGACACCTGTGTGTAATTTTACAGTCATCCGACAAATAGTGAGGCGGTAGTGATCCTTCAAATGGTGTCTGTGAGTGACACATGGTACAAATAACGAGCTGTAATTGAATTCTTGGTGGAGGAGAAAGAAAGTGTGAGAAACATTCACAAACGGTTGTGTGCTGTGTATGGAAGTTCTGCGGTAGATAGGAGCACCGTTGGATGATAGGTGAAGAGAGTAAAGGCTTCAGGAAGTGGTAAAATGAAACTGGAAGATCGGCCGCGGTCTGGGTGTCCTGCCTCAGCCACCAGTTCAGACAAGTTGCAGCGCCCTGCGATAGCTGCCAACAGGCATTAAAATACTGTAAGCTGTTGCAGTGTGCCTTGAATATCCCAAAGAGTCAATAATTGCCATTGCACTACCTTTACTGATGGAAAGCTGTACAGACAATTCCCGACTCGTGATGCATCGATCCGCACGAATAATGTCATCAGCGCGCTGCAACTTGTCTGGACTGGTGGCTGAGGCATGCTGCCCAGACCGCGGCCGATCTTCCAGTTCCATTTTACCACTTCCTGAAGCCTTTACTCTCTTCACCTATCGTCCAACAGTGCTCCTATCTACCGCAGAACTTCCATACACAGCACACAACCGTTTGTGAATGTTTCTCACACTTTCTTTCTCCTCCACCAAGAATTTAATTACAGCTCGTTATTTGTACCGTGTGTCATTCACAGACGCCATTTGAAGGATCACTACCGCCTCACTATTTGTCGGACGACTGTAAAATTACACACATGTGTCCTTTGAAGTTCCAAGTTACTACCCTTTCAATTTCACATCTCTATTTTCATTCTGGACGGAGAAAAAAACATGTGGGGCATTACTTTCTGAGCAACCCTCATATATTACCAAGTTTAAGTTTCAATGTAAACTGCTTTGATTGAAATGATAAAGCAGTATATAAAACCTGTTAAATAAATACATTTTGATATTAAGGTTACTTTGAGTCCGTGCTTGCTACAGGATCCAAAACTGCTAGCTTTCAACTCTGTACTGCCAGTAGGAAGTATGACAGGATCTTTGTTGGCATTTGCAGAACAAACACAAACATGGGATTAGATGACAAATAAATTAATCAATAAAGGCCAACAATGTAAAGTTCAGCTGTGGGTTGAAAAGCAGGGTGTGTCAAGAGAAAATTGGAAGAGAGATGAGCATCCTATTTCAGAAAACTGTAGCAAAAAATATGGACTGTCCTCTAAAAAAGAGTTAGGAGATGACCTGGCAATATTTTTTTAAAGAAAATCAGCAGTGGAGCACAGAACGTGCTGACTATTGCCAGAACTCTGCCATTGTCTTTGTTAATTCCTTTTTCTCCCTTTGTTGGGTTATTGAAAGTCTTTGGCAGCATGCAGTTCCAGATTCCTATTAGGCTCTGTAGGCACAGTGCCTAGGGCCTATGACATTTTTAGGGCCTATGAAGGAGAGAAAAAAATAAAAAGCAGAAAGAATAAGAAAAGAAGATTGTGAGAGGGAAATTTAATTAATTTGTTATTATTATTTGCTATTAATTGATATACTACTTTTTAAGCCAAGGACCATCAATGCAGTTTACAGAACCCAGGGTAATTTAGCAGTAAAATAATAAAAATAAAATATAAAAATCGTAAGTAAGACTTGACAAGAGACAACAGGAAAGGGAAATAGAGGGTAATATTTTTAGTTAGCATATAGCAATTAATAAAAATATACAGTAGGATCAAACAGTTAATTGATAGTCTTGTCCTGCTCACTCAAGAAGGATGTTTTAAAACAGCCATTCTGTAATTCCTTTCTTGAATTTTTTAGTTGCATTTTCTAAGTGAAGATTCAATGGAAGATTGTCCCATACAGAGGGCTGCAATTGAAATCGAGAGGATGGTGGAATCATCAATCACCTTCAATCTGGAACTCAGATCCCAAACGCATAAGATCAACCCAAACCATACAGGACCTGCGAAAGAAACTCAAAACACATCTCTTTATTGAATAATAAGGATACAACACAAATGTCTAGCACTAGGCATTATCAAAGGCCTACTACCAAACAAGTTCTTGCTAAGTTAATAACCCTCCCCTTTTAAGGCCATGTTATATGTACACCATGCAAGTTCTGTGTAAAACCCTAATTCAGTTATGTTTTTCCTGTTCAATGTAAACCACTTTGATTTAAGATAAAGTGGTATATAAAACATGTTAAATAAATAGGTTGCATTATAAAGTATTAGTGCAACTAAAACTTCAAAATGATTTCAAAAACATAATTCTGACTGTTCTAAACGCTAGTTGTATGGAAGCAATGGTTGCTTGGCTCACTCCATCAATCACGTGGTTAGGTTTAGTATCAGAAAAATATAAAGTGCTTGTCAATTGAGGTAATTCAGCTAGTGTTTACTCCTCTTTTTGCACATTTTGGAGTGAAAGTACCTAGGGCCTATGAAAACCAAGATGCAGCCCTGACAGAAAGTAGAATTATTTTGAAAACAAGTTCCTTTGACTAGAACTAAAGACTAACAAGCACATTTTAGGTAGGGCTGGCTCCAGGGTTAGTGCAAGGTATTGTGCTCCTTTCAGGTGCCTAACTTTCGCCACTTAGGTTTATGCTCTGGTGCCGTCTCTATTCCGCCCCCATATCAGCCGGCTAGCACCGGCCGTTCAGTGGCAGCATCGGAATATCCCGGTGACTGCGATAAACATAGCATGTCTATTAATCGTGTTGATTATCCCTCCCCTCCATACTTTTAAACATTAACTCTTGCTTTGCATGCCTGGATATGCTGATGGATCTTTGAATTTGTGTGGCTATCAGAAGTATTGCTTTGCCTGCTGAAGCTCCTCTGCTACCCTCCAGAAGCTGCTGCCCTAGGCGACTTCCTAGTCTCGCCTCATGATTGGGCCGGATCTGGTTTTAGGTGATAGCTAGAAGTCGTTTGTAGACCTCTGATTGCAGTTATCCGAGTAGAGTAGAGTGAAACGACGAGTGCACTGAACGGGATGGACTAGACTAGAGAGAAACTAGCGCGCCGAGCTGCCGTGCCGTTCCGGTGTTCCGCCGGCAGAGGGCGCTGCTCTTTTCTCTCGCGGCCCCGTCCGGGCGGTGACGCGCGCGCAGTGCGGAGACCCGAGGCACGTTCTCGTCACGCGCGCCGTGCTGGGTTCTGGCTGAAGTAGTGGCGGCACTGCTCTGGTGCACTTCCCCCTCTCCCCCGAGCGAAAGAGAAAGGCAGAGAGCGGCGCGGGGGGAGCATGGAGTGAGCCAGGAGCGGGCTCGGGGCTGGAATGGTGCTGGCGGCTCCCCGCCGCTACGAGCATGGATATGCCGCCCGTCAGCGGGTAAGAGCAACCCCACAGCAACATATCCATCATGCCCACGCACATATCGGCGGCGTCTTAGTTGCCAGTGGAGGGCTGGCATGGGTGTCTTTCTGCCTTGAATGCCGGTAGCCGTATGACGTGGGTGGCTTTGCCCCTTGGGTGGGGGGTGGCTTTGTCTCTGGGCTGCTGGCAGGGCTGGGGTTTGCCCCTTGATTGCCTGTAGTTTGGTGGCATGTGTTTGCTTTTACTTTTTGGGTGCCAGTAAATGGGGTGGGTGTCTTTGCCTCTTGGGTGCTCTGGACATGGGTGTCTCTGCTCTTGGGTGCTGGTGATGTTGTAGCATTTGTGTCTTTGTGCTCTGGGTTCTAGCAATGAAGTAGTCTGGGTGTTTCTGCTCCCTGGCTGATGGGGTGGCGCTGCACCCATATGGTGTGGTGTGTATTGAATGGGCAGTGTTTTCTGTATACTGGTGGTGATGTCCTGTGTCTGTGTACCCTGGTATGGGTGGTGGTGCACTGCATGTAGTTACACACTGGTGAAGGTTATAGGATGATATGCATAACTGTGCACAAGTGAGACTGTCTGTCTGGGATGGTGTGCACCATATGTATTGATAGGAGTGGCTGTGTTTAGCCCCGCTCAGGTACCTTTTCTGGGAGCTCACATTTTGCTCTTTCACTGCATAGGCACTGGGGTTTGGTTGAGAAGGACTGAAAGACAGCCCACAAAAAAATGACATTCTGTGCAGCTAATTTGAGCGGAAGTTGCTGTACTAATGCACATACAGACCTCAGGCCTTTATGCTTTGAAATGACCTGGAATGCAGTGAAGTAGGGTTGAAATATTCCAGCTGTTCTGTATTTCCTGGATAAGATGCTGAAGGATGACACAATAATAGCTGTCATTCTCCCTCACGTTTGTTACTATGGAGCTCCTCAAGAGACTATTTAAAGTTCAGGAAGAAAGTTAAAACTTTGTTGTTTCCTTTGGTTGGTTAGGTTGTAATAGTCTGTGTGGTTTTTTTTTTTTAAATTTATTTTATTTATTTATACATTTCTTCTATACCGCCCCTTCCAGAGATCAAGGGCGGTTTACAGTAAACAACTGAACAACTTTTACATGGAACAGTGTTATTTTGATCATCCTAGGGTTGCATTTTGAATGGCTGCTTGTATTTGCTTTCTCGCCTTCTAGTTTTGAGGTGTTTTTCTGTTCTGTGATTGATTTTATTTTTTATTTAAGTTGGTGTAAACCACTTTGAATGTTCTTTGATCAATGAGGTGTGTTAGAAATGTAGTAAAGAAATATCTTGGATTAAGCTTCCAAAAGTAGCTAATCTTGAGGAAATTAAACAGAATTGAATTCTGAGGTTTTGAGTGAAGCATAGCTTTTGTATGTGAATCAAATGCTGGCTGACGTCCTTTAGCTTTGAAGCTGGTAATGCAAAGCCTTCTCCAGATTTCAGTATTCCTCCCATATTTCAAAAAGCCATTTAAAAGCCATAGTGTTCAGCTGCAGCGCTTCAATATTGGCGGGATATTGAGTGGCAGTATTTGGATTGTAGCTGCCTCTGAATATCTGGGTTGAGTGCTGCTATCCAGATAAGTGCTGATCTTTTTTCCATGGACAAGCAGAAGAGGAATAGAGCCACAGGACTGGGTGATGTCATCAATGTCGTCCTGGTGCCACAACAAGCACTCTCTCAAACCTCAGGAGACTCCTGAGCATGTATGGTGGTTACTGTGTTTGAGGCAGTGCTCTCCAAACCTCCGTACTTAAGAGCAGACCCGCTGGATACATGTTGCAGCTGTCATTACAGAATTGAAGAAAAAAATTACTGTAATACTAAAATTACAGCATGTCCTCTAAGAAACATGATGGCAGAAAAAGACCACATGGACCATCCAGTCTGCCCTTCCATACCAACTACTGCAGTCCCTTTTTTCCTTTAGAGATCTGTTTTTCCTATGCTTTCTTGAATTCAGATACTGTCCTAGTCTCTACTATCTCTGTTAGAAGACTATTCCATGCAGCTATCACTCTTTCCGTAAAGAAAAAATTCCACGTATTACTCCTGTGCCGATCCTCTTTCACCTTCATCTTATGCCCCCTTGTTGCAAAGTTTTCTTTCAATTGAAAGAGGCTCTCTTCTTGTACATTTTTGCCACGGAGGTATTTCTCTCATATCTCCTTTCCTTCAAAGTATACATATTGAGATCTTTGTCTGTCCCCCATATGCCTTATGATGAAGCCCACTGACCATTTTGGTAGTCACCCTCTGTACCAACTCCATCCTGTTTATATTATTTTGAAGGTCTGGTCTCCAGAATTGCATGAGGTCATACAAAAGACTTATACAGAGGCACACTCATCTCCTACTTGCTGGCCATTCCTCTCCCTATGCACGCAAGCATCTTTCTGGCTTTTGCTGTTGCCTTTTAAGGTCATCAGAAACAATCATGCCCAGGTCCCATTCTTCTTTCGTGGACAGAAGTACTTCACCCCCTATACAGTACCGTTCCCTTAGATTTTTGAAGCCCAAATACATGATCCTTCATTTTTTAGCATTAAATTTGAGCTGCCAGATTCTTGACCATTCTTCAAGTTTAGCTAGATCTGTCCTCATGTTGTCTACTCTATTGCAGATTTGGTATCGTCTGCAAAGAGTCAAGCCTTACTTGACAACCCTTCTGCAATATCACTAACAAATATATGAAAAAAAAAAATTGGACCAAGGACAGATCCCTGCCACACACCACTGCTAAAATCCTTCTCATCAGAGTGAGTTCCATTTATCTGTACCCTTTGTTATCTCTCACTCAACCAATTTTTAACCCAATCAGAGCACCATAGGAATGGGCCCTAAAGTGACTATAAGTCGCCTGTGCGGAACAGTGTCAAAGGCTTCACTGAAATCTAAGTACATCACATCTAGGGCTCTCCCTCGATCCAACTTTTTGTTTTGCCCAGCCAAAGAAATTAATTAGATTTGTTGACAAGACCTGCCTCTAGTAAAACCATGTTGCCTCTGATCCTGCAATCCATTGGACTCAAAACCTCTCTATCCTCCCTTTTAACAGTTTCCAATAATTTTACTCACCAGAGATCAGACTAAGTGGCCTGTAGTTCTCAACCTCATCCTTACTTCCACCTTTTGTGTAAAGGGACCACATGTGCCTTTCTCCAGTCCTCTGGGACCACTCCCGACTCTAAAGAATCATTGAAAAGGTCAAACAGTGGAGCTGCTAGAACTTTCCCAAGTTCTTCAGTACTGTCAAGAAAGCTCCGATGGGCCGCTCTCAGGTGCCAATGGGTTTGGAAATTAGAACAGCTGACATGTCACCTCCTTGGTGACCCTTCCCATTTATCTCATGCAGTCGAAATGGTGGTTGACTCTACGGACAGTTTGCAGTCCTCTCCTATTGCTACTACTGTTCCTCCTCCTATTTCTGTGCAGCTGCAAACTATTGTGCCGAGTGACTCCAAGTCTTCAACTCCAGGCCATGCACCCCCTCAGCGTTTTTGGAACTTGATAGGAGCTGCAGCATAAGGAGGAGCATTTAAAAAAAAAAACCAAAGAAAACAAGCCAGCACAAATTTAAGCACTGTAGCAAAGCAGTAGAGCCCTCTGAAGTTTCTTCCAGTCATAAAGTCTCTTTGAAAAGTTCTGCCCAGCACTTTGCCTAGCACCTTCTTCAGCCTCAGTCTGTGCTCTTCCTGCAGCCACAGCTGCCCATGGTAATTCAATGTGTCTCCTTCATCTAATGCAGACTGTGCTTCTCCAATCCACCCTGCCTTAACTTGCTGAACTGGAGCCTGTTTATTCTCTCGCTGCTCCTCCTTGCTCTCTATCCTTTCTGACAGCCTTCTAAATTTAGACAATCCTTCTTCTGTCGCATTGGAGCCCAGGGAATTGGATTTGTATGAGGAGGATTCTCCAAGAGCAGCCATGTCAGTTCAGGGGGAAGACGAGCCAGGTGATCTTCTCTACTCCATTTTTCTTAAGAAGCTGATCCTGGCCCTGGCTTTTGCCGTTCCACTGGCTCCATGTAAAAAGCAATACTTTTAATTCTATTATGCAGTCCATTGATGCGCCCCCAAGTAACTTTGGCTCTTCCCAGCCACCAGGTCTTTCAGGACATGCCACTAAAGATTTGGCAAGCTTTTCTCTCTGGTCTTGATCTGTCTAAGAATTTGAATCTTTTAAATATAAGGTGATCTGCTCCAGAACGTTTGTTGCCACAACTTTCCCTTTACTCTGATGTTGTGGAAACTGCTCTTAAAAAGTCTAAGGGGCTTGTTTACAAAGCCGCGGTAGCGGTTCGCGATCATTATCAGAGCTGCGGCCCCTAAGACTCTCTTTTAAACGTTTTTTCTAATTCTCCACCAGGCAAGGAAGTCAGAACTTTAGACATTATGGGTTAAAATGTTTTCCTCTGTTCCATGTTCAGTCCTCATAACACAGCATCTTCATTGATGCATTGTAATCACACACTCTTACTTCAGGCCCTCAATGTGACTAAGTCCCTTAGTACAAGACTCGGCTGAAAAATTGATCTCTCTGAGCTGGATGATTGCTAGTACTAACTTATCCATTTGACACATGATGCCTGCGATACTGCTTCCAGAGTTGTTGCTGTTTCCTTTGTGGCATGACACACAGCATGATTGCACGTCTCTGGTCTTAGAAAGGACTTGCATGATCGTCTTTCAGATGCTTCGTGTCTGGGCAATGGCCTTTTTGGAGAAAAAGTCAAAACATGGTTTCCACCATTAAAGAAGTTTTTGTTGTACCTGTTCAGGTGTATCTTTATCGTTACCTGGGTTCTCTCAGCAGAGCTTGTTGATCAGAGTGCTTTATCTTGCAAGACTCGGCTTCATTTTTATCGCAAGCAATACCCATTTCATTATGCACAGCCTGCATATTACTATAGAAGGTATCAACTGTATTCTTGACCATCACCACAATGGCAGCTGATGCAAGCCTATGGGTAAAGACCAATGTTGGAGACGAAAAACAACCTGCTACTGCTGCTGCTTCCTCTTTAAAGCCAGAATCAAACTTTTGACAGTTTGCCAGAGGGGTGCTGGTTGCAATTCTTCAGAGCAAGTTGGGAGTCCACCATGATGGATCATTGGGTCCTCAGAATTATGTCCTACAGTTACAAATTGAATTTCAATTTGTTGCCCCCTCTGACCAGTCCTCCTTGAGGGTTTTTCCATTGCCCCATGGCTCACCTTCCTCTGCTCGATCTTGAAATTTGGGTCTAGCTCTCAGTCCATCAGAGAAATACGCTTCTTTGCAAAGATTTGGGATTCTACTCCAGGTATTTCCTCATCCTCCAAAAAGCGAGTGGCTTGTGTCATATTTTGGATTTCTGATATCTCAATCGATTCTTAAAGACCGAAGAGTTCAAAATGCAATCCCTAGGCACTATCCTTGCTTTTCTTTGTTGGGACAACTGGTTGATCTCAATAGGATCTAAAAAAAAAATGTTTATGTACGCATTCCATTTCATCCAGCACACTGAAAATATCTGAAAGGTCTTTGTCTTCCCTTACTTGGACAGTATGCTAATGTCTGCAAAATCAACTGATGCAGCCAGGGATGCATTCAAATTTTGAATTCTAACATTTCAAAAAGTGGATTTTGTTTCATAAATTTGAAAGTCTTCACAGATTCCTTCTTAGGATTGTCTTTTCATAGTGGTGTGTCTATGGACTCAGCATTCCAAAGCCTGCCTTCCAGAGGATCACATCTTATTCTGTCCACTCTGTCTTCAACTTTCTATGAGAGCAAAGGCTCCTGCACTTATTATTCTTGGAGCCCTGGGCCATATGGCAACTGCAGAGGGATCAGTTGCGCCAACCCCCTGTCCAAAAGAGTCTGTATTACTTCCCCAGTGAGGGCTGACCTTTGGTCATGGACTCGGCCTTCTCATCTAAAAGATTGTTGCCTGTCCCAGCCTCCTCTTCCTCATGAGTCCTCACTAATGATGCCTCTGCTACAGGCTGGGGGTGCTCATCTTTCAATTTTTTGCACTCCGTCTTTGGATTGGTAGGGAGCAGGGTTTGTGGGTATTTTTTTCCCCCACATCAACTTCCTGGAAATATGTACCATCTTCAATGGCCTCCTGGCTTTTCATCACTGGCTGAAGGTATTGATTGTCTGTAGGGATGCAGGCAACTAAGTAGATATGTTTTATGTGAACAAACAGGGAGGATCTCGCTCTCTCCCACTCTGCCACAAATCTGTCAAGATTTGAAAGATGGTCCCCTCCATGCAAACCACTTCTCAAGCTGCTTACCTCGCGGGAGACCACAACAAACTGGGAGGTTGCTGTTTAGACCCGCATGAGTAGTGTCTCAATGATCAAGTGCTCCATACTCTCTCCATTCTGTGGGGTACTCCTGCAATCCACCTCTTTGCCTCCAGCTGCAATCGAAGTGCACTCTGTTCTGTTCCATTCGCCTAGCCAAATTCAAGATTTCCCACAATGGCTGTAGCATTACTTGGAGTTTTGATTTTCACTATGCTTTTCCCCCTTTTCCTCTTCTGTCCAGGGTTGTCCAGAAGATCTTGTGGGCAAAGTCCTAGTTATTCTCTTTGTACCATTTTGGCCTTGCAAATTGTGGTTTCAGTGATTGATAACTCCCACACCAGCAACCGATCAGCTTGGGGACTCATCCGGTCCTTCTCACTATGCAGGACGGGAATTTTCTCCACCTGAACCTGAAGTCTCTTTCTTTAACAGCGTGGCTGGTGAAAACCCTCCCAATGTCTAGTCTTTTTTTTTTTTTTTTCCTCACCAGCCCATGAAGTTCTCATGGCACCAAGAAAAAAATCTTCTTTACAAAAGTCCTGTCATGCCAAGTGGAAGCATTTTGCCATTTAGTGTACTTCTCATATCTTCAGCCCTGTCGTCTGTTCCATTCTGTGGTGTTGGGCTATCTCTTAGCGCTCTGTAACACAGACTTCCAGGCTGGTTTTCACTTATTGGCAGTAGCCATATTCCATCAGCCTGTTTATGGATGTCCTGTTTGTTCACCCCTTGCTGCCTCACTTCATTAAAGGCCTTCTGCACATTAAGCCACCCATATGGCTTCCACCTCCCTTGTAGGACTTGAATATTGTTCTGGCTCAACTGACCTGAGCTCCATTTGAGCCCCTGGGCCAGGCTACTTTACAGCACTTCTCTCTTGGAAGGTTATTCTTGTTGCTGCTACTTTCACCAGAAAAGTGAGTAAACCTCTGGTTCTAGTATTTAATTATTCATATATGCAGTTTTTCCCGATTATGTTATGCTACACACTCACCCTTCCTTTTTGCCTGAAGTTGTGTCTTGGTTTCATCTTAACCCTCTTTTTACCCGAAGCCTCATTCTGATCCAGCAGAGGCTACTCACCATGCTCTGAACTGTTGCAGATCGTTCCTTTACTACTTCAAGATTATTCAACAAATACTCAATACTTTCCAACTATTTCTGACTTTTAATCCTTACATGTGACTTGCAGCCTTGAAGCAGACTCTCACATTGGATTGTGGATAGTATCCACTTCTGTTATCAACAAACTAGAGCAGTGATGGCTAACCTTTTTGAGCCCGAGTGCCCAAACTGCCGCACACAACCAAAGAATTTCCTCAGTGCCAGCACGTCAATTAAACCTTAACAACAAGATTTTAGAATCTAAAAACTCTTTATAAAGTTGCCTGAACTATGTAACATCATTTGTAAAGGTTGGAATCTTTGTATTGTCAGAGAATCAATTTGATTCACAATCCTTTGGTTTTCATTTCAATTTATTGGCAATTTATAATGTTTTAATGATTTCATTCAATTTAGAAACAGGAAGGCAATAATTAAACTGGGAACCCCAAAAGCCAAACTTGGAATGTACAACAACACTGTAGAAATAAAACTATAAATTAATTTCCTCTTGTACCAAACAAAGCACAGACGTTAATGATGCACATTTCCCAGAGGTTTCATATTCCAGTTAATAAATTCAAAATAAAGAGATTTCTACCTTTTTGTGCATTTTTTTTCAGTTGCAATTGCTCCAGCCACTTTCTTCTGGTTTCTTCATGTTTTCTGCTAATTGTCCATCGTCTGCTGTCCATTTGTTCTTTCTTCTCTCTTCTAGTTTTTTTTCCATTCTCTCTCTCTACATCTGCTTTAACATACTAATCTTTCTCCTTTTGCTCTTTCCTCATTCCTATTTCATCCACACAAATTTTACCCCTCCATCCTCAATCCCCACTTACTCTCCCAATACCAGGCCAATTGTAGATTTTTCATCCCTCCCACACAAAATATTTTTCCCCTCTCCATTTTACTCTCCCAGCCCCATCCCATTCTAATCCTCCCCCAACATCAGCTCCCTTCTAGTTCCAGTCTCACCCAGCATCCGTTCCCTTCTAGTCCCTGCATCAGCCCATTTCCCGTCCTAGCCCACCATCAACCCATTTCCAGTCCTAGCTCCCCCATCCATTTTCAGTCTGAGTCCCTTCATCAGCTCATTTCCAATCCTAGCCCCCCATCAGCCCACTTCTAGTCATTTCCTAGCCCCATCATCAGCCCATGTCAAATCATAGCTCCCCTCCACTCAGTCCAATTCCAGTCCAAGCCCCCCCCATGAGCCTACTTTCAGTTCTAGCCCCTCCATGAGTCCATTTCAATTCAAGCCCCCACCACAGCCCATTTCCAATCTTAGCTCCCCCCAACAGCCCATTTCCAGTCCTATCCTAGCTGCTCCATCAGCCCATTTTCAGTCCTAGCTCCCTTCCCTCACAGCCCATTTCCATTCCAAGCTCCCTCCCCATCAGCTATTTGCAATTCAAGCCTCCCCTTCCACTCAGCCCATTTCCAGTCATAGCAACCCCCCAACCCATTACCAGTCCTAGCCCCCCATCAACCCACTTCCAGTCCTAACCCCCCCATCACCCCATTTTCAGTTTAAGCCCCCCCTATAACCCATTACCAGTCCTAACCCCCCCCATCTGCCCACTTCCTGTATTAACCCCATCAGCCCATTGCCAGTCTTAACCTCCCCCCATCAGCCCACAGCCCATTACCAGTCCTAACCACATCAGCCCACCTCAAGTCCTAACCCCTCCCCATCAGCCCATTTCCTGTCCTAGCCCCCCCCCATAGCCCATTATCAGTTCTAACACCCCCATCACCCCATTTCCAGACAGCCCCCATCAGTCCACAGCCCATTAGCAGTCCTAACCGCCCCCCGCCCATTAGCAGTCCTAACCCCCCCCCAGCCCATTAGCAGTCCTAAGCCCCCCCGCCCCAGCCCCAGCCCATTAGCAGTCCTAACAGCCCCCCAGCCCCAGCCCATTAGCAGTCCAAAAAAAAAAGCTGGCTCTCTGGCTGCTGCCGCTGCCGCGGCGGCAGAATGCAGTGTCCCGCGGGGCCCCCTCTGCGCCGGCTGAGCCCTCTGCCCGGCTTTCAGATTCGCGAAGGGAGAGTGTCTCTCCCTCGCGTCTCTGTTAAGCCTGCAGGGGCTAATGGGAATTTTCCCATCAACCCCTCGCGTCTAAAGGGGCTGATGGGAAATTTCCCATTAGCCCCTGCGGGCTTAACAGACGCGAGGGAGAGACACTCTCCCTTCGCGAATCTGAAAACCGGGCAGAGGGCTCAGCCGGCGCAGAGGGGGCCCCGCGGGACACTGCATTCTGCCGCGGCGACAGCGGCAGCAGCCAGAGAGCCAGCTTTTTTTAAAATGTAATTTTGAGGAAAGCACACTCACCTCCCGCCGCGCCGCATATTTTAATTGCGGACCTTCCCGCGTGCCAGCTGCAAGGCCTTCGCGTGCCACAGCTGGCACGCGTGCCATAGGTTCGCCATCGCTGAACTAGAGAATCTCCTCCTGGGCATCTGTATTCACAAGCTCTGCTTTAAATCAGCTTCAGTTGCTCACCCGTGGAACATGTCCATCGTTGACATCTGTAAAGCAGCAACCTGGTTTTCCATCCACACTTTGCTAAGCATTATGCCAAGGCAAAATGCATTCCAGCATATGGCGGTATAGAAATGTTTTGGGGGAAAAAAGACATCCCAAAGGAACTGTGTTTTCGGATTATCTGTTTTAGAAAAACTGTTTGCATAGTTTCCTCTACCTGTATCTCTCTTTCTTATGGGTTGCCATACACTGCCATCTTTAGCTCTGAAGTCGGTCCTGTGGCTCTATCCTCCTCCCACTTCTCCACAAAGAAAGTGTTGTTGCTTACCTGTAATGTGGATGCCCCATGGACAGTGGGGGACTAGAGCGATGACATCCTGCTCTCCGTCCCTGCCCTTTATTTGCTTAAGCTATGTTATCTACTGAGGTTTGGAGGATATTGTCTTGAATGTGGAGGCTGCTGTGCATGCTTGGGGGAGTCTGAGTGGGCTCTCCTGAGCTTTGGGAGAGTGCTTGTTTGGCTCTGGGCAACATGGATGAAGTCGCCCAGTGCTGTCGCTTTAGTCCTCTTCTCTCCACAGAGAACCTGTATTGCAGGTAAGCAACAACACTATAAGGATAGCGGTAATTTTTCAACTGGCACTTATTTGGATAGCAACATTGGCCAGTTTTTCTCATGGCCAAAGTTGTGTTTTGTTTTGTTTTTTTATTCTGAATAAATTCTGGCTGAAAATCACTGTCTTGTTAAAATTGGTACTTAACAGATAGTGCCGTCATCGCTCTTACTCTGTCCACACACAGACCTAGGGCCTGGGCGGTTTGTCAGATACTCGGTGCCTTTATCCAGATGGTGCTGCTGAATATCTCAGCGCTCTTATCTGGATGGCCTTCTGTTGGTGTTCTGGATAAGAGTTTTGAGTATTTGCCCGTTGTAATCTTTTGCTGCTATGTGAATTGTGTACTGATTTCATATACACACTTCAGAAAGTACAGACCTTTGTAAAAGTCACTGGTAAATCATACTCTTGTGTGACCAGTTCTGGTGCCTCATTGAGCCCTGACCTGAGGAAGGGAGCTTAAGCTAGTCATGCATCTTTTCAGACTATATATGGAAATGCCACATACAACCTTTTATTTGTGTGTATTTCAGTGGACTAACATAGTAACCTCACTACTTCCTTCCACTGCCATAAACCCGAAAAGGTACAGGAGTGGTGGTGTGGACCATTTTGCCAGAAATACAGACGGGTGCTTCTTTAATACTTTTTATAACATTTTATGTCATGTGTAGAACTTTCTTAATTTGTTACTTCAAATACTCCTGGGTGGAGGTGGGGGGAAAGGAATGTTCTGGTAGATGGTAGCACAGAACAGAGTTCCATATCTCGAAAGCTCAAAATTGGATTTTGTATCATTTAGCATAGCCAACAATGTACATGACAGATTGTAATCAGGGAATTGGACTCTGTTTCAAAACTTGTGTGATTTGGAATGTTTTGTTTCTGTGTGGTGGTGCTGGGTTTTTTTGTCTTTTTTTTGGGGGGGGGGGGATTGTTTTTGCCACAGTAGCAGTTGATGGAAGCAATTTACCACTTAATTGGGTTAGAGTGAAAAACACCTGATCCCAATCGGGGGTGGGGGTGTTTAGAAAACCCATAAGCCCAGTCAGGGGTTGAATTGGAACCAAACTCCTTTTTGGCCATTGGCCTTGCAACAGTGACGCCAGGGCTTGACCTAAAAAGAAATGTAAGCTTTTATTTCATGGATCATAATGTTGTAGTGGAGCAGTTTCTCCAAATGTGTTAGGTTTGTGAGAGTCATGGTATGTGCACAACTTTCTTCTAAGCCCCAGGATATGTGGAGTTCCAGCTCAGTCTCTCAAAATTGACTGCTAATGCTCGCATAGCTCATAGATCATGCCAAAGAGAGCTTCCTTCTGGAGTTCTTAAGATGTAACGTGTATGGGGAGCTTGTCAAGGTGTGCTTGGAAATTCTTCTTTATCAAGCCTGTTCTCAATATGATGGGAAATATCTTTCTGCCACATTTTCTTGGTCTCTGACTCCATTTCTTGGTACTTTAGGATCTTATGCCTCTCCATGTGAGTCACAGAATAATTACTTGGAACCAACACCTCAGTGCCGTTCTGATGTCTGTCGTCTTTATCGCTGTGATGCCCTTCAGCCTGGGCGGTATATCAAGAAATTGCATAAACATAAACTGTTTTCCTCGCATTACGTTTATCTGTCAGAATGGAAATGTTCCAGGTGATCATAACCTCTTCATTTTGTGGTTGTGTGCAGTCAACCATGTGGGGTATGTGTGTGTGTGTGTGTGTGTGTGTGTGTGTGGTTTTTAAAACAAGGTGGGGGAGGGCTTTCTAATTTCATGTATATGATAGGGGGGTCTCATTTGGCTCCAAAGGCCTCATGTTCTTTACCCCCATTGTTGGAGAATGGGGTAAAAGCCTGGATGAATCTGGTCTCCGGTTCTTACTCGCACAGCAAGAGATTTTGAGTAATACTCTGGATATGATTTACATAAGAACATAGGATATGTCATTTTCTCAACAGTGGCCAATCCAGGTTACAAGTACCTGTCAGGTTACCAAAAGGTATACAGATTCCACGCTACTTTTCCAGTGGGTAAGCAGTGGATTTCTCCAGTCCTCTCTAATAATAGCTTATTGGACTCTTCCTCAAAAAAGTTGTCCAAACCTCTAGCTATGCTAACAGCTCTTACTATATCATCTGGTAATGAATTCCAGCGTTGGATTTCGTGTTGAATGAAAAAGATATTTTCTTTGGTTAGTCTTAAATGTGCTACGTTGTAGCTTCATTGCATGTCCACTAGTCTTTCTACTTTTTGTTTACCCCTGCAAACGATCTACATATACTCGTTCCACTCCATTCATTATTTTATAGACCTCTATCATTTCTCCCCTCAGCCATCTCTTTTTCGAAGAGCCCTAACCTTTTAAGCCTTTCCTCATAGGGATATCCTTCCATCCCCTTTACCATTTTGGTGGCTTTTCTCTGTACCTTTTCTATTTCTGCTGTATCCTCTTTAAGATATGGTGACCAGAATTGCGTACAATATTCAAGGTACATTCGCACCATGGAGCAATACAGAGGCATTATAATACCCTTTGTTTTATTCTCCATTCCTTTCCTTATAATTCCTAGCATTCTATTTGCTTTCTTGGCCGCCGCTGCACATTGGGCAGAGGGTTTCAATATATCCACAATGACACTTAAATCCTTTTCCTGGTTGGTGGTTCCTAATGTGGAACCTTGCATTGTGTAACCGGAGTTTGGGTGGTTCTTCCCTAAGTGCATAACCTTGCACTTTTCCACATTAAAGGTCATCTGCATTTGGCTGCCCAGTCTCCCAGTTTATCAAGGTGCTCTTGCAATTTTTTTTCAATTCTCGTGTTTTAACAACTTTGAATAGTTTGGTATCATCTGCAAATTTGATCACCTCACTCGTTCTCCTTTCCAGGTCATTTATGAATAACGAGCACTTACATCAAACACTCAGAGCCCCCCAACAACATACTCAGCAAGACAAGAGAGCCAACCCAAGACGACCTGTTCTTAATAGACTATAGCCTGAAAACATGGACTACAATGTAAATAAACTGTAGAAATGTTACCCCAGTTAAATCCAAGTTTCATTCCTTGTTCAATGTAAACACTATACGGCCTGGCCGTACAGTATATTATTCTGTTCAATGTACACCGCACTGATACCTAATAGCGCGGTATGTAAGAGAAGTTAAAAAAATATATTAAAAAGCAATGGGCCCAGCACAGACCCCTGGGGTGCTCTACTATTCACCTTTCTCCATTGAAAATATTGGCCATTTAGCCCTACCTTCTGCTTTCTATCTTTCAACCAGTTCTTGATCCACAGTGTTACACTGCTTCCTATCCCATTGACTTTTTAATTTTCCCTAGAGTCTCTCCTAAAGTGTGTGTGTTTTATACAGAATGAGATGGAAGTCTTTGTAAATTGTGCTTACTGTTTTAATTCAAGTAATACCCTATTACATTTGTTTACATACAATGTCTTGTGATTTGCTTTGTGTACTCCAAAGTTTGGTCTGGCTGCAGGGCTGGCCCATCCATTGTGCAAGAATGTTGTTCGCACAGGGCCCTGCACTACAGGGGGCCCCGCGCCAACATCTCGCATGCAGCGGCAGCAGCAGGGTTGGCTTTAAAGAGCAATCCGGCAGGCCCCGGCTCACCTCTGACAGCGCCAAAGTGAAGAGCGCTGTTTTTCTTCACATCGGCAACTGTGTTGTACTATAGGCTGCTGGCGTGCCAGGTCAAAGGGAACGTCCTGTTTCCCGATACTCAGCACACTAGCAGCCTATAGTACAACTTAGCTGCCGAAGTGAAGAAAAATGGTGCTCTTCACTTCGGCGCTATCAGAGGTGAGCCTGGGCCTGTCAGGAGCTCTCTAAAGGCAGGGATCTTTGGGGGGGGGACTTGGAAATAGGCTGATGGAGGGCCAAGGATTGGAAAGGACTGATGGGAGGGGCTAGGATAGGACTGGAAATGGGCTGATGGGAAGATTAGGACTGGAAATGGGCTGATCGGGGGGACTTGGACTGGAAATGGGCTGATGGGGTGCTAGGATAGGACTGGAAATGTCTGATGGGGGGGCTAGGATTAAAAATGTGCTGATTTGGAGGGGGGGCTGGGGGAGCTTGGACTGGAAATGGGCTGATGGAGGGGCTAGGGTAGGACTGGAAATAGCTTATGGGGGAGCCAGGACTGGAAATGAGCTGATGGGGGGGGAGTGTTAGTACTGGAAATGGGCTAATGGGGGGGGGGAGGATAGGCCTGGAAATGAGCTGATGGGGGTGCTTGGACTGAAAATGGACTGATTGGGGGGCTAGGATAGGACTGGAAATGGCAGACGGTGGGGGTGGGGGGGCGCTAGGATTGGAAATGGAGGAGTAGCCTAGTGGCTGGGGCAAGTTGCTGAGGGCCAGGGGTTCAAATCCCGCTGGAGGACAGCGACCTCAGGCTGGAGGGACTGGGGTTTCTAGTCCCACAGGCACTTCTTGTAGCCTTGGGCAAGCCACCTAACCCTCCGTTTCCTCAGGTACATAACGCAGATTGTGAGCCCTTTGGGGACAAGGGAAATATATACCATACCTGAATATACACTGCTTTGACCCAGTGAAAAGCGGTATGTAAGCATTGCCAAATAAATAAATAAAATGGGCTGATGAGGGGACTAGGACTGGAAATAGGCTGATGTGGGGGGGATGGGAAAATGGGACTAGAAGGGAGCAGATAATGGGTGGGGCTCAAACTAGAAGGGAGCTGATCTTGGGGGAGGATTAGAAGGGGATGGGGCTGGAGGAGTGAGGATGGAGAGGGGAAACATTTTGTGTGGGGGGGAAGAAAAATGTACAATTGGCCGGGTATTGGGAGATTTAGTGGGGATTGAAGATGGAGAGGTGAAATTTTGAATGGATGAAAAAGGAATAAAGAAAGAAATGTAGGAAAGAGCAAAGGGGGAAAAATTAGTATGTTAAAGCAGATGTAGAGAGAAAATGGGAAAAAAAGACGAAAGGACAAATGGTGAGTTAACAGAAGACACGAAGAAACCAGAAGAAAGTGACTGGAGCAATTGCAACTGAAAAATAAAATGCCCAAACAACAAAAGGTAGAAAAATACTTTTTTATTTTGAATTTCTTAACTGGAAAATGTCAGCTCTGGGAAATGTTCATTGCTAACATCTTTGTTTTTGTTTAGTACAAGAGGAAATTAATTTTGTAGTTTTATTTCTCCAGTGTTGTACATTCCAAGTTTTGGCTTTTGGGGTTCCCAGTTTAATTATTGTCTTTCTATTTCTAAATTGCAATCCCTTGTTGTTTGTTTAGTGGCGGTCTATGTTCTGCATGTGTAACTGAGCTGAGGTATTCTGTTCAGGTAGTTTCTATTTGAGAGTGCCACTTGTTCTCTTTCCCCAGTAGGAAATGTATTGGTATTCTCTGAGATGTATTGGTTTAATATTTGCAGTGTTGCCTTTTTGATAGGTAGGGTTTGGTGCTTTCTGAGTCCTGGTAGTGCTGTTATGATACGGCAGGTTTGCTATGGGTTCTAAATGGGCAGTGTTTATAGTACTTCCTAATGTGCCTTGCAGTTGGCACTGGGGTATTGTAATGTAGAAATCTGGTAGTCTTTCTTTATCCATACACTCATCAACGGGCATGTTTACTAAAATGTAGTACATGTTAAAATTATGCAAATAGATATGCAAATGAGGCCCCGCAGTAAGTCTCCCACATGGTCTTGCACCCCCCTCTTTGGGCCGCCCCTGTCTTCTGATCCCAAGAGTAGCTAACCTTATTGTAACCATGTGTATGTTAACCTGAAGAAGCTGAATAAACTTAGTATGGCCATTGGACGTTACCTGAAAAACAATTTTACATGCTATAAAAATGTAAAAAGGTGATTGTCTCTCAGTAAATATGAAACCTTGACACGATTGTGAGTAAGGATAACTCTTCCTTTCTCCCTGGTACACCATGTATGCATGACCATCTCTGCTGAACATGGAATTTCTTTAAATAAAAGATGTAAATGGAGGCCAGCAACACACATGTATTTGCCTGCACATCCAGTGTCAAAAGCCATTTTAGAAAAAGCATGAAAAAAAGTGGTTTCAAGTGGGGCTTTACATATTAACTGCCAATCCTGCAGCATACATGTGTTTTTTTTCCCAGCACTTAATACATGTATATTCCAGATTTCACAAAACAGCACGTAGAAGAGGAGCCATTTAAGGAGTGAAATACCTCTGTATTTTTGAAGTGATATTGGACAGCACAGTAGTAATCGCAGCTTGTCCCTTCAGTTTAGTGGTGTAAACTCTGGGTCTAAACAAGCAGATAGCTGGTATGCCCGCCTTAAAAAAAGGAGTAAATAGCTAGGGAGGATTAAAAACAACAAAAAAAAGTGTGTGTAATTCATGCCTCTCTCAAATCGGTGCGTCTCGTGACTTTTTTACGTGTGTGTGTGTATAAATGCCATTTATGTAATGCACAACGCATGTATACATAGGAACGCCACTGTTCTGCTGTTTAGAAGCCATGCAAGCCTTCTTAACTGATCTCCTTGTTTCTGGCATGTTGGAACAGGACAACAAGCAGATGGGTGGTTTTGGTCCATTATAAGAAATGACATTTAGACTTAGCAGTTGGATCAGTGACCTTTGAACTATGGTCAAAATTTGAGTTCAGCCTGGTAACAGAACTGCCTTATGTTCCTTAGAAGGCACCTAAACTATTGTGTAACATCTGGGATTGTTCTGTTAGTGCAACTTAACAGTGACATCTCGGAGAGGAGCATATAGATAGCAAAGACCCAAAATTAATAATGGTAAACTCCTCCCACTGTGTCAGAGTGATTAAACTAGCCGGGTACAGCACACAGCTGCTACTGGAGCTGCGTTGATGACGGAACAGCAGCTATGTGCTTTTAGTATATTATTTTTGCACCTGTACAAACATGCATTGTTTATATATATCTCAAAAGTAAATATAGTCTCACAGATGGGGGATGAATGCCAGGGGTGGTGCTGGAAGCCAAAACAATCTCAGGATTCAAGGAAGCTTGGGATAAGAAGTGAGGATCCTTGGATGTGAAACTAGTTAGACTGCAGTGTTGCATCAGGAATGAGCAGACTAGTTGGTCTATGTGGTCTTACTGTGCTGTTCATTTTCTGTTTGTTCATTATGATGTTACTCTAAGAACAAAAGAATGTAAGACATGCCATACTGATCAGAGCAACATGTCCATTGAGTCCTGCACCCTTACCTTTTGCAGCAGCCATTCGAGGTCACCAGGAAATACCCTGCAGATCCGGTACTTGTTGCTTATTTCTAAGGCTACATGGTTGCTTTATGCAAGTCTACCTAACTAATGGTGGTTTATGGACTTTTTTTCCCTCCAGGAAATTGTCCAAACCCCATTTATTCTAGATGCCTTGATCACACCATCTGGCAGCAGATTCCATAGTTTGTGCTTTGTGTGCGAAAAATACTTTCTCTGATTTTTGTTTTAAATGTGCTACTTGTTAGGTTCATGGAGTGTCCCTTTGGGCCCCTTCTATTAACACTTAGTTCAAGCTGTCTGCCACACAGCCCATAGGAGTAAAATGGGCCATGTGGCAGATAACCCGAGCTAAGTGTTAGTAAATGGGGCCCTTTTTTTTTATTTTATTTTATATCTAAACATTTTTCAATACAACAATTGAAAAAAGGCAAAGGAAAAAATGGGTTACACTTCACACACAAAAAAAAGATTCAAAACCACAAATATTTCAATAATTCATTTCCATCCCAATAGATAGGCCCCAAAAAAAACAACAACCCCAATACGGTTCCAAAGTAAGAAAATTCAATAAGGAAAAAGAGAGAAACCCCCTCTATCATATGAGCATTGATGACATTAATGGCTGCCAGTAGAGAAGCTACCCTTCCCCCATTGCCTCCCTCGCCTGAAGAAAATCAATCAGTTGTTTAGGCTCAAAAAACAGAAAATGTTTAGTCTGAAATAGCACATCACACTTACAAGGATACCGCAATTTAAATTGGGCACCCAGGGCGATGGTTCTCTGGCGCAAAGCCAAAAACTCCTTACGCCTCTTCTGGGTGTCCTGGGACAAGTCAGGAAATATCAAAATTTTAGAGCCCAAAAACTGAGAAAAAGAAATCCTGCGGAAATACAATCTAAGTACAGCATTGCGGTCAGACTCGAAAGCAAAGCCTACCAGCAAGGTTGCCCTGCTTGTTACAACCTCCAAGGAACTCTCAAGAAAATCAGACAACCCCATCTGACCGTGGGGTTCCTTTAATATTATTTGAAAGGGTAAATAATAGTGGAACATTTTAAATTTAAAATATTATGCAACCTTTGTATACAGGATGAAACAACACTTGGGTGTGGCCGGTCACAGCAGCACAAAGCACTCATCTCAGAGAAGAGAGAGTGGAGCTAGAAGAGAGTTAGAGAAGGGCAGCACAAATGACGAAGGGAACTCATAATGGCGACTGTTTGATGACAGACTAACTAAACTATGGCTCTTCAGATTTTAGATGACCAAAAGGGGATATGATAGAAGTTTATAAAGGGGACAGGAAAGGGAACTGGATCTCGTTTATGCCTTTTCTCAAAAGCTGAAGGCGAGTTACGTTCACGTATAGTAAGTATTTTTCTTGTCCTTGCAGGATTTATACGTTGTCTAAGTTTGTACTTTTTAGGCAGTGAAAAATTATTAGTAGAGTGGGACAGGTATATAAGGGATTTCTTTTCAAATAATCCCTATTATTCTCATTGCTTTATTGACCACTTCTGCACAGTTAACTGAGGATTTCACTGTATTGGTCACAGTGACTCCATGATCTATTCTTGGATGGTGATGGCTAATATGGAACTCAATATAGTGTGCCTGTGGTAAAGATTGTTTTTGTTTGTTTTATCTTTATATTCTGCATTAAATTTCATCTGCCATTTAGAGGCCCTGTTACCAGTCAAGCAAGGCCCATTCTCAGTCTGCTCATATTTTTTTTGACGAATGTGAATAATTTTATCTCATCTGTAAATTTGATGACCTCACTTTTTGCCTCCTTCCCCAGATAATGTAAGTAAATGTTAAACAGCACTGGTCTCAGTAAAAATTCCTTAAGTATTCCATAATTCACTTCTCTCCGCTGGGAGAACTGACTGTTTTTAGTCCAACTCCGGTTTCTTTTCTTTCAACCAGTTACCAATCCATAGTAGGACACTACCTCCTAGTCCATGTTTTTTTTTTTTTTTTGCATTTTTCCTGAGGTATCTTTCATGAGGCATTTTGTCAAATGCCTTCTGAAATTCCAGATATATTGACCAATTCACTTATCTTCATGTTTATTATACCTTACAAAAATTCTGATTGGTAAGGTTGGCTCTTCTACATGAAGTTGTCTGTATACCCAGTAATTGTGTTTTTAAGAATAGCTTCTGTTTTTGGTATGGCATGGACATCAGACCCCCTAGTCTATGCTTTATGGATCTTTCATTACCTTTTATCATTTAATTATAGTCCACCTGCCTGATACCAGCCTGAGATACTTGCAGTGAATATAGACACGCAATATAAAATTAGCCTCCTAATGCAGTCATGTTTAATAGGGCACTTAAGTTTGGATTTTGAGAAGGCACCTATTTTAAATCTATTCTATAATCACGTAGGTGCCTATTTGTCTTTAAAATATTGGCATAAATTCTGCACAATTTGTGCCTGACTTGAAGGCATGGATATTAAATGTGTGTAAGAGGTTGAAGGTCTGGGCAAAAAAAGTAGACTAGCAATGCAGTGGATCGATACTGCTACCGCAGCTATTGATGTCACTCAGTCAATTAACTACCTGACTGAAGACCAAACACAATTTAGGACAACAATGACAAGGGGATGTGTAGGATGGAGCACAAGCTCCTTCATTGATTATGTCTGCAAATGCACACAAACATGCACTACACATACTTTTTATGTGTGGACATCAGCATTTTACATGAAAAATAGTTTTGTAAAATTATCTTCTCAATGTATAAATAAAATTATTCAAATCCCCCAACAGGCTAGTGTTGCAGTCTTAATTGCACTGGTCCTCTGTAAAAGTAGCATGTATTTTGCTGACTAGACTGACTGATTATCAGTTCCATACCAGCTGATATGGACACTGCAGTGTTGACAACTAACATGAAGTAAAAACTGGAGCCCTTTTAAAAAGTTAATATTACCTTAACCACCCCCTGTCTTCAGCCACAGTATCTGGTTTTAATGATTAATTTACAGGTCACTAATAACAATTCTGAAGTTCAGCATTTAAGGTTTCGGTTTTTTTAAACTGGGGTGAAAATACCATCTGGTCCTGGGGATTTATTCTTTAGTTCAGTGCTTCTTAGAACATTGTGCCTTGGTAGTGACAGCATGGTTAAGCCTGGCTTCATGATACTCTTGCTCCTTCTTTATTAGACAGTGCTGCAGAGAAGAGTTCTCTGCTTCCTCCTCCAAAGTCCTTCCTTCTAGGCAGCCCGGGGGGGGGGGGGGGGGGAGGGGGGAAGAGGGAAGGTGGTGAGCCTGGAGTAGATAGAGCAAAGAAGTTACTCTGCTCCCTAAATGTCTTTTGCTCTTGTCATCCAGATACAGGAGGGGGAGGGGTGTGTGACTGGAGCAGACACTGCAGAGATAAGGGAGTCAAATTAGAGTGGATAAAAACATGAGAGGAGTAGAAATGAAATATAAAGGGGTTGAGAGTAAAGAGGAGTGACAGGGGTGGAGGGTGAAAGGGGGGGGGGACTTTTGTGGGAAAACATAACCCAGACAGCAGGATATTGGTGGAAGAGTAACCCAGTTAGATGGAGAACTGGGCAGATGTTGGGACATGCAGTACTGGAAGGTAAGATCCAGATATAAATGGATAGAGTGTGAAGACATGGTGTTATTTATAGGCAGAGAAGAGAGACATGGAAGAACATGAAATCCAAAGAAATGATGTTGGAGAGAGTGGTATAGGAGGAAGTGATGAAGACAAGTGAGAGGAGAAAAGTAAAATAGAAAGGAGAGCCTGGAGAAGGAGTTAAGAGAAAACGGACAAGAAGGAAAACAGAATAAGAGAAATTTGGGCCAACCTGATTTGTGGAGGGGGACCCATCCAGACAAGTGGTAGAGAAAAGCATTGTGGGTTATCTAGGTGCCATTGTGGATAATACGTTGAAACCCTCTGCCCAGTGTGCAGCAGTGGCCAAGAAACAAATAGAATGCTAGGAATCGTAAGAAAAGGAATGGAGAATAAAACCAAGGATATTATAATGCCTCTATCACTCCATGGGGCGACCACACTTGAATACTGTGTGCAATTCTGGTCTCCATAGCTTAAAAAGGTACAGGGAAGAGCCACCAAAATTCTGAAGATGGAAGGATATCCCGATGAGGAAAGACTTAAAAAGTTAGGGCTCTTCAACTTGGAAAAAAGTCAGTTAAGAGGAGATGATAGAGGTCTGTAAAATAATGAATGGAGTGGAACTGGTAAACGTAGATCGGCTGTTTACTCCTTTGTGTGAGTAGGGTTACGGGGGAGTCAAATGCACCTTTTTGGCAACACCTTGCATTCTTCCCTCCCCTTCAGCCCCTCTCCTTACTGGCTCCTCTGTTAACCTCAGACTCTCCCTCTTTATCAACCCCCCTAGCACTCCCATCCCCTGTCCTAAAGTCCCCACCCTTTTTTAATAGGCCCACTGCTCCTTTAAAATTTCCCTGCCTTCTCTACCTTGCTACTTACTACGCCCCCCCCCTCCCAAACCTTTTTATCTTGCAGGTCACATTTGCAGCCTTACCCTTCTCTGTCTGCTCGTGGGGATCCCATCCCCTGCAGACAGAAAAGAAAATGATGGCCCCCAACTGTGGCAAAGACCCCTTTGATCTGCCCGTGTGCAATTGGATCCCCATGGGCAGAGAGAAGGGGAGCCTGCGATTGTGGCCTCTATGCAGCCTGTCTGCCCACGGGGATCCAATTTCACACTGGCAGATCAAAGGGGCCTTTGCTGCAATCATGGCCATCCTCTTCTCCCAGTGGGGGATGGTATTCCTGTGGGCAGACAAGGGATCGCAGGCATCAGGGCATCTCATTTGGGAGGAGGACAGTATCACTCCTCGCCCCTCTAAGTTACACCCATACCTGTGGTTGTGCTGAAATGAAGCAGCCCGACTGCGGCACTTTTAGTAAAACAGGGTATACTTATTTTGCTTTACTAAACATGCTGCGGCTGGGCTGTTTCTGTACAGCCCAGCTGCAGGAGGAAAGGAAAATGTTCCCGCAGCTGTGTTGTGACATGGAGGAAGAGAGGAGGTAGCTGCGGTCGTATTAATGCTTAACACAGCCACAGGAACATTGTCGCTTTGCTCTCATGGTTGTGTTAAGCATGGAACAGGCAGGGAGAGGAATAGAGAAAGTAGCTGGCTCAGAGTGATGTGGAGGGGGAGGTGGTCAGATTGCCAGAGCTGATCAGGGAAGGCTGGTATTAGGGAACTAATGTAGGCTGAGGAAGAGAGGAACTGGAATGGTGCTGGAGGCACTGGAAGTGGGCTGATGGTGGCAGAGAGACTGGGCTGGGAGGGTGGCTGTGACTGGAAATGAGCTGATACTGGGGTTGGGGGAAGTCTGGAAATGGGCTGATACTGGTAGTAGTGGGGAATTTTAACTGAAAATATACTAATACGGGGCTTGGGGACTGAGATTGGGGCTGCGGGGTGGGGAGGGGAGATTGAGATCATATGGTCTGATACTGGGACTGTGGGGATACTGGGGCTGCATAGGGGATGTGGTCTGGGACTGAACATGGGCTGATACTGGGGCTGGGATTAGAAATGGGTTTATGCTGGAGGGGGACTGGGGCAGGGAGGGGGCTAATTTTAGTGCTGGAGGGCTTGGTATTGAAAGGCGGTTTGTGCTGACAAATGCTAGGATCAGGGTGGGGAAAAAGGAGATGCTGGAGGAGTGAGAAGGGAGAGGAGGATAGATACTGTGAAGCCTGAGGAAGAAGTAAAGTCATAACCAGGGGAAGGTTGAGGGGGCAGGCTATAAGATCAGGTGCTGGGGTAAGGAGGAGGAAAGGAAGGGTTAAGTATTGGATAAGGAGGTAGATGGGTGGACACTGGGGACATGAGGATGTGGGAGAGCGGGGATTTGGGCTTAGGTGGAGAATCTAAGATAGGCTAACACAGGCTGGGTACTGGGCATGTAATTGGGGACTTGCGTAGGATTGTGAGCAAGGACTCGGGAACTGGGTAGGAAGGACAAGTAGGTTGCCTAGGGGGATAGTGGAAGACTAAGCAGTTGACCAAAGATTAGGAGGACAGTGGGAACAAGGTGAAGGAATATGAGTAAGGCTGTGAGGCAAAGTGCAGAAATAGGAGGAGGGATGAAGGTTTGAAACAACAATTCTGTCCCTAGCCCTGTCCCCCACAGGTCACTTCTAGTCTTTGTCCAACCCACAGTTACACTTATATATTTTTTTTTTTTTTTTGTCTACAAATTAAGCGCTGATCAGTGATATAGTAATTCCTAGAGTAAACTGTATTTACCTCCCACATAGAGTTTTAAATTGTTGGATTGTGTTGGCTAACTTATTTTTGTCTAATGTATAATTCATTCTCTTATATACCTTGAAGCTTTTGTATGGCACAGCTAAATTGAACGTTTCCCTCACTACTGGCACTACAGTGAATGAGTATCCCCAGATTTAATTTAATGTAATTAGCATTTATATTTTGCCTTGTTCCTGACAGAATTTAAGGTGGATCACATCAAAATGTCAATCATAAAAAATTTTAGAACTGTCTCTGACAGACTTCCCTAAATCACAGAAAATATAAGTTCCAGAGATTTCTTAAACTGGTTTACTACAGATTAATGTCTGTTAGCGTGCATCATAGGAATAAACTAGGCCAGGGTGGCACTTGACACACCAAATGGACATTGTTGTTAAGTTCTGTTGAGTGTTGATTCATGGCGACCCTCTGGATAGTTGACCTAAAATGTGTTTGGTCTTCAGGCAGCTCATTGTTGATAGAGTGGCACCCATAGCTGTTGTATTGATCCATCTCATTGCTGGTCTTCCTCTTTTTTTTGTGTTGACCCACCTACCTTGCCAAGCATGATGTCTTTCTCTAACGATTTCTAACAATTATTGTAACAGCATTTTTTTTCAGGTTTACCTAAATACCAACTTAAGTGGATGCAAGCTGTGCAAAATACAGCAATAAGTTTCCTTCATTATTCTTCCCGCTATGATCATGCAACGCCACTTTACATTAAATCCCACTGGTTACTTTTTCCATATTGTATACAATATAAACTTTTGATCATTATTCACAAAATACTCAAGGCTGGTACACCAGCCTATCTTTCTTTACATCTTATTCTGTATTAAATGCATGCAAACACTCTACCTACCATCCCCATCACAGACTCACCTTGAAGGTACTCGTAACTCAGCTTGCTTTTTTTTTTTTTTTTTACCAAGCCCCCTCCCTATGGAATTCCCTTCTTACTGACATCTGTTTTGGAAGCTTCTTTCTCCAAGTTTAAAACAGCATTAAAAATCAATCTTTTCCAGGATGCATTTAACACCATCGCATAACAGTACTGACTGGTTTGTTCTTCGGGCAGTCCATGATATACACAGTATTTGTCGCCAGCACCATAGGTCAAAGGCATCTTTTTTTCTTCCTGTCTATCTTTTTCACTGTCCAATTTTTGCATCCATATGATATTGAAAATATCATGGCTTGGATAAGTCAAATCTTTGTATGGAGAGAGACATCTTTGCTCTTGAGTATCTTGTCTAGACCCTTCATAACCATTCTGTCAAGAGCAATGTGTTGTCTGATTTCGTGACTGCTTGTCCTTTCTTTGATGGTTGATCCAAGTAGGTTGAAGTTGTTAACTATTTCACTTTCTTCTCCATCAGTGATGAACGTATTGATATTTCCAGTTGTCTAGATCTTTGTTGCCTTAGTCATAAAATGGGCCTGCACCTTAACATTATGTTCCGTGATCTTGAGAAGCAAATGTTTCAGATCATCTTCACTTTCAGCAAGTAATGTGGTATCAACAGCATAGTGAAGGTGGTTGAGTCTTCACCAATCTTCATATCTCAATAGAAACATAAAATTATGATGACAGAAAAAGACCACATGGCCTATCTAGTCTGTCCTTTCATATCAACAACTACAACAGTCCCCTTTTTTACCTTTAGAGATCCTCTGTGTTTGTCCCATGCTTTTTTGAATTCAGTTACTCTCCTCATCTCTACCACCTCCACTGGGAGACTATTCCATGGATCCACTACTCTTTCCGTAAAGAAATATTTCCGCATATCACTCCTGAATCTATCTCCCTTCACCCTCATCCCATGTCCCCTCGTAGCAGAACTTGCTTTCAATTTTACCTGTTATACCTGCTTAATGCATACCCAAGTTTAATTTTCCTGTTTAATGTATACCCAAGTTATTATACCTGTTTCACTGTAAGCACAAATCACGAAATTGAGATGTGCAACTCTTATGTTCATTATAAACCGCACTGATGTCGAATAGCGCGGTATAAAAGAGACTGCAAATAAATAAATAAATAAATAAATAAATAAATAAAGAGGCTCTCTCCCTGAACATTTATGCCACGGAGGTATTTAAACATCTCAATCATATCACCTCTATCCCGTCTTTCCTCTAAGGTGTACATATTAAGATCCTTCAGTCTGTCCTCATATGCTTTATAATGAAGCCCACTAATCATTTTAGTAGCCACCCTCTGCACCGACTCCATCCTGTTCACATCCTTTTGAAGGTGCGGTCTCCAGAATTGCACACTATACTCCAAATGAGGTCGCACCAAAGACTTTATACAGAGGCATTATCACCTCCTTTTTTTCTGCTAGCCATTCCTCTCTGTATGCACCCAAGCATCTTTTTAGCTTTTGCCGTCGCCTTTTCTATCTGTTTAGCTACTTTAAGATCATCAGACACAACCACGCCTAGGTCCCGCTCTTCTTTAGTGGACAAAAGTACTTCACCCTCTATACTATATTGCTCCCTTGGATTGCTGCAGCGCAAATGCATGACCTTACATTTTGTAACATTAAATCCCAGCTGCCAAATTCTAGACCATTCTTCAAGCTTAGCTAGATCCCTCCTCATGTTATCTACACCTTCCTGGGTGTCTACTCTATTGCAGATTTTGGTGGTATCCGCAAAGAGGCAAACCTTACCCGACAGCCCTTCTGCTATATCACTAACAAAGATGTTTAAAAGAATCGGACTCAGTTGTCTTCATACAGTCCTGCATCTCTGATTTGTTCTGCATATAAATTAGAGGTGGGGGGGGGGAGTATGCGGTGTTGTCTTAACACCTTTGCTGATTTTAAACCATTCTGTTTCTCCTAGTTCGGTTCAAACTGTTAGTTCTTGATGAATGTAAAGATAGTTTTCTTGCACAATCAGGTGTTCTGGTATACCCATGTTTCTTAATGTGGCTGAGTTTTTCATGGTTTACACAGTCAGAAGCCTTGCTATAGTCAATAAAATACACATGGATATCCTTTTGGTATTCTTTTATCTTTTCAAGGATCCATCCCACATCCATAATTATGTCGTTCGTTCCTTGCCCTTTCCTGAACTCTGCATTACAGGCAGTTCTCGTTCCAGGTATGGTTGTAGTCTCTGCTGAATGTTCTTGAGTATAATCTTGCTGGCATGTGGGATCAGAGCGACTTGTACGATAATTTCCACAATCAGTTGGATCACCTTTCTTCAGTATTGGTATAAACACAGATCTTTTCCAGTCACCATCTGCGCAGTAGCATAATCCATTAGTATAATCCAAAAGTATTTGGGGTGTGTTTTTTCTTGTGCAACAATTACATCTTGTTAAATGTCCAACTTTGTACAGAAACGCTTGTATGATAGTTTCATTCTTAAGTCCAGAGGGAGGACAGTCCACAGATTTGGACCTTTTTATATCTATAATAGTCTGCTCCCTTTCTAATTTCGGTTTACGCTCTTGCTTTGGAGGTAATTGTAATTGAAGTTCCTTTTTTGATTGCAAATCTCTAGCAGGATCACTAGCTCTTTAAATCCCATCAAGCAAGCCAAGTGCCTGTCAATACAAAATTTTATACATAATCAAAACAATCTGAATCGGAAGCCAGTGGGGTTTTATTAAATATAAGGTGGCACTGTGTCATCTTTTCCTACCCCATATTTATTTGGCTACTTCATTTTGTAATACCTGTAGTCTCATTAATAATTTGTGTAGCTTAAACAAATTAAATTACAGAAATCATAGAGAGGAAGAGAGACCACTGGAACCACCATGTTAAAATTTATTTTGGATTAAATAATTTCTAATCTGACACACATTTTAATGAGTTCTGAACTTTTTTTTTAATTAGCGTGAATATTTAGGTCTCGATAGTTAATGCGGAGCATAAAATTGCCCCCAAACTTTCAATATTTGAAAACAATGGGATTTCACTCACTAGAAGTCTGGTAACCTTATTTTCACACGTGTTTACTTAGTTTCAAGATGGTCCATGTGTAGAAATATATATCTAATCACACATACAGAACTGGGAATGACTTGTACACCCTGTATTGATTTTTAATGGAGTGGAGGAGTAGCCTAGTTGGGCAGTAGGATTCAACCAGCGTTTGAATCCTACTGAATCTCCCTATTGCCTTGGTGGGTTAGGTGATTTGCCCATTTTCTCAAGTACAACCTTAGATTGTAAGCCCTTTAGGGACAGGGCAATACCCGATTTTTAATTTACTTTGATCTACTACTGGAAAGGTATGAGCTAAATACTAATTTTGGTCTAGATGTTCTGTTTTCACTTTAAAACTCATGGAATAGTACAAGATTTCAGTGCCATAATTGCTGGGGTATCCAGGGGCAGACGCTGGTTCACCTGACTAGTCGTCTTCCAGTTTAGCTTAACCTCCTCTTTCAAGTCACTTCACTGGCTTCCTGTCCTTTTCCGTCTCTTATTAACCTACAAGTGCATTCATTCTGTGGTTTCTCATTACCTCTCCCTACATCCCTCTTCGGGAATTCTGCCCTTCTGGAAAATTCCTCTTATCTGTGCCCTTTTCCACTGTCCACTCCAGATTTCACTCATTCTACCTTGCTGCACCGAATAGCCGGAACAGACTACCTGAGTTGGTATGTCAGGCTTCACCCTTGGCTCTATTTGAATCCAGGCTAAAACCCCACCTCTCCGAGGCTGCTTTTGGATCCTGACACCGCTCCCCCTCTGTTTACCATTCTTGTGTGCTATGACTATTTCCCCTTTGTTCTAACCCGTTTGTATGTGAGCTCTTTTGAGCAGCAACAGTCTCTTGCATCTACGTATACAGCACTGTATGGCTTGTAGCACTATACAAATGACACAGGTACACTACCAAAACACTGCCTCCAGTTTTGCAACTGATTCCTATAGATTTTGGGGTGCTGAATCCAGGAAAAATAGCCAAAATGTTCCATTACGTCATGTTTTCTTGCAAAATTAGATTTCTTACCCATATAAGGAATGTTCACATAATTTCTTTTTAGCCGACTGCAGTTTATTTTCTTGGCCCAAAATAGAGGTTGTAATGGTTAACTAACTAGAAACACTCCCTCATGATATTTTATTTATTTATTTATTTATTTATCTAATTCTTCTATACCGCCCCTTCCAGAGATCAGGGGCGGTTTACATGGAACAAAGTAAACAAATTTGTACACTAATGTATACATTTTAGAGTGTTTTGTATTCATTTTATACATTAACAGGACAATTGGGAGGCAGGGGGCTAAATCCAGTACTCGCGCTGGCGCATGTTCTTTCCTGTTCGCCTCGCCTCGTTCGCTCGCTCAAACACGGTGGTTGCGACATGAACGTTCCTGTCAAATTTCAGTTTCTTGCAAGTTCATTATTACCTTTTGTTTGCTCAGTCGTAATCCAGCTTTATTCCGAAGTGGTTCACTACAGTTGTAGTTTGCAGTGCTGTGTATTTGTGATGGCTCACAGAGCCAGAGGTTGCGTCAACTCTCCGAACAGTTTTTGTTTTATTTGTGGGGAATATACCGTGAAAAAGCGGCAGAGGAACATTTCTGCATTTATTAAAAAAGTATATTTCGCCTATTTCGGTTTGAAGTTAGGCGATCAAGACAAACCGTGGGCTCCTCACAAAGTGTGCAAGACATGTGAGGAAGATCTACGCTTATGGATGAAAGGTAAAAAACAAGCATTTCGTTTCGGAATACCTATGATGTGGCGTGAACAAAGAGACCACAGCAGTGACTGCTATTTTTGCTCTTGCATTGTGAAGGGATACAACTTAAAAAATAAGAACGTAATAAGTTACCCCAACCTTCCCTCAGCAATTAGGCCTATGCCTCATAGCAACGAAGTACCTGTGCCTGAACCACCAAAATCTTTGGATCATATTGTGTGGACGGTTCTGATCATGATGAGACTCATCAGATGGCTTTTCCCGATGAGTCCAGTACTTCCGAGTTTGAAACTGAACCAGATCCGAAACCTGAACTTTTCTCTCAAGCTGAATTGAATGATTTAGTCCGGGATTTAGGACTCCCAAAAGATGCTGCCCAACTGCTAGGTTCTCGGCTTAAACAGAAAAATCTATTGTCACCAGGAACAACTTTTTATTGGTACCGCAACTGCGAGAAACACAATTTTTGAAGTATTTCAGCAAAGAGGAAGATTTGGTATTTTGCAACGATATATACGGAGTGATGGAAAAGTTTAAACTCAAGTATGATCCTGCTGAATGGCGGCTGTTCATTGATTCGTCAAAAGACAGCATAAAAGGTGTTCTTCTTCATAATGGCAACACATTCGCTTCAGTTCCTATTGCTCACTCTGTTATTCTCCAAGAAAAATACGAGAATTTGGCCCTGATTCTTCAGAAGATTCGTTATGATGAGCATAAGTGGATGATTTGTGGAGACTTTAAAATTCTATCCATGCTATTAGGGCAGCAATCCGGTTTCACCAAATATCCCTGCTTCCTTTGCTTGTGGGATAGCCGGGCCCGCGACCTACACTGGGGGAAAAAAGACTGGCCAATTCGGGAGTATTTGAGACCCGGTGAGAAAAATGTTCTTCATGAGAGCTTGGTACCTCGTGATAAAATTCTATTACCACCTCTCCACATTAAGTTGGGTCTCATTAAGCAATTCATCAAGTCCCTTCCAAAAGATGGTGAGTGCTTTCGGTACCTTTGCTCAAAGTTCCCCCGACTTTCTGAAGCAAAGCTAAAGGAAGGAGTGTTTGTTGGCCCTGATATAAGGAAACTCATTTCAGATGGAGCATTCGCTGAAACGATGTCTGAGAAGGAAAAAAAAGCCTGGTATTCCTTCAAGGATGTTGTTCTCAAATTCTTGGGGAACAGGCGGGATGAGAACTATATGGATATTGTTGCCAGGATGCTCAATGCCTTCAAAGAACAAGGCTGAAACATGAGCCTGAAAGTCCATTTCTTGCACTCCCATGTGAACTACTTTCCCGAAAACTTGGGGGTGTACAGTGAAGAACAAGGTGAAAGGTTTCACCAGGACATCAAGGACGCAGAGAGAAGGTACCAAGGAAGATGGAACACCACTATGATGGCTGATTTCTGCTGGTTGCTGCTGCGGGAAACCCCAGATGAAAAATACGCCAAGCAGCGCACCAAGAGAAGCATTCGGGGGAAGAAGAAACGGGCCCACCAGGAGATTGATTGACCCAAGAATGACTTTAAAATCTAAACTGTGTTGACAAATATCGTGTTTTTACTAAACTTTGAAATAAAAATTTGCTAGTTATTACCACAGTGTCGGATCTCATTTATTAGAATTTTATTTTCACACCATCGGGTGTTTGTCTTCATGTATTGCAATGGTGCGGTTTGCGTTTTCTATACTTACATACATACCTGTACAACATTTTTTGCACATTTCTTTGCTTTGCTTTGTGTCTAACCTCGCTCTTATATGCTCAATGTTTGTGCACATGTATGTGGCTGTTTTAAGTGCAGACAATTTTGCTACCATCAGTGTGTTTTGTTGACAATACTCTATTTTTATGTGCTGCCTTGTTACAATTTTCTTTATTCTTATTTGAATAACTACTAAACAATTAGTATAAAGAATTCATCCAAGAAACTTTTATCTCGATCGCACTCAATCTGAAACGTTCACCTCAAACTGCTAACCCAATGTAGGAAAAAATCTGTACGTGATGGAGCAAATTGGTTACCAGATTTGGATTCAGCGCACCAAAAAACGTAAAAATCAATCGAAACATTAGAGGCAGTTTAAAAAAATTTTTTTTTAGTGTACCTGTGTGATCAATTGGAAAGACTACCATGAACCATAGCGTGCATGCTTTCCCCACTTGTTTTTTTTCTTACCGAACACTAACCTTGTTCCTCTTGACTCTCACAGTATCTCCTTTTCTTTCTTTGCTGCCCTTCTGGATCCACTTCCAGTGTTTCCCTTGTGGCACTGGTGCCAAGTGGCTCAGTTTTATATTCAAAGGCAGCCTGGAGCAGATGACCCAAGGAGACGGTGGTGGTGGCTTAAAACTACATAGTGGCCAAGAGAAATTAAGTAGACGATTCACGCTGCAGCAGTGGGGGTGGGAGCGGGGCAGTGGCTTTGAGAAGGTGATAGTGGTAGACCAGTGGGCAGTTTGCCTTAGCTCTAAAGCTAGAAACAAACTTTCTTTGCAGTTGATTACGTGTGAAACTACGACAAGCTGAGGAACCTGACTACAATTTATGTCCCATGGCTTCATTTCTAGGGAAATTATGAAAAACTGTCATACGTTTTAATCACTGACGCAATTATTTTTGCTTTTAAAATGATAGGATATTCAACATTTTTTTTCGAGAGCCTTTAAGAATGCACTAGTGTTAACTTGCATTACACTTTTTCTTTGTTTTCATAGATGTACAAAGCTATGCCATCCGAAAGATGATAATACTGAAAAACACTGCCCCATGACAGTGAATCCTCGCCACACAAAGAAAGCTTTCAAAGTTATGAACGAGCTGCGAAGGTACGGTTCTTTCTTTCACTCTTCGTTGGGGTTCTTGCTCACTCTTCAGACATGGTAATCAGCTGGCTACAGCTTCTTCTCTGAGCCATTGACTCCTATCAGGGAACAGAAACCGTCAATCCATCTGAAATTGATCATTTTAGCATTTTGTGCTTTTTCCATCAGTATAGAAATGCTGCTGTAATTAACTATTGAGCCCTAATTTTTTTTTAACTGAAAAACAGTTGTATTAAGTGTTGTACCCCTTTTGGGGCAGGCCCTCCTACCTGGATTCTTAGGCTTTACCCGGCCCTTCTAACAGGAAGGAAAAAAAACAGACACATACACAGCAAATCAATTATATTAATTCCAGAGCTCTAGAAGGAAGATCGTCAGAGGGTCCAAATCGTGGCTCCTCCCTCCTGCCAGAAATCTGCCTTTTATTAAGAAGTATCAGCTGACATAGTTAATTTTTGATTAACATCGGATGATATTATTCATGTTACAAAATTGCAGACCTGGAATAAAATCTGCTTTCAGGATCATTTTTTCTGCTGATGCTTTGCAAAAATTCATAAAAAAAACCAGAAGTTACAAGGCCATGATTATAATTACCAAGTGACAGTAGGTGTCGCTGTAATTCTTTCATTATACAAGAGCTGATTAGTTACACTATAATTTCTTTCTAAATTCTGTTAATTTCCCAAGCTTTATTTGATTTCCAGTTATATGTTGACCTAAGGTCTCTGATTCTTGGAAAGTTCATGCAATAATGCTGATGTTAGTTGTTAATTTTTGACCTATCATTTACCACAAGAAGAGAGGAGGAACTGTCTGTATCCCAAAAATTTGCAGAAGCTAGCCTTTGTAACAGTAACTATGTACACAACTTTGTTATTTAATCTCTTTTGCAATAGTGTCAGCAATTTTCACAGAGACAGAAGCTTACATTTTAGATAGAAGTTTCACAGTTTTTAGCCTTGCATTACAGTAAGCATATATATTTTTACCTGAGTAAAGGTATATGGCTATAGCCACCTTCACAGTCCTTTTTCTCCATCAGTATCTGTGCTTGCATCACTGTCCGTATCTATATCCAGAGTACCATAAATCGGTTCATCGCTATCCATAGCCAGGTCAAGATTACCATAAACTGGATGATCTATATTAGTGTAAGTTACCTTATCACACAAAAATTCATCAGTCTCTGCTATAGTCTCTAACCTTGTTCTGAGGCCTTGGGCAGTCCTTCCTTTCTCACAGTCCTCCCTTTGGTTCTGCTCAGAACCACATTCTGAATAGACAGGCAATTCTCGGAGTAAATCCCCAGAACTGGGAACACTTCATAGCCTAAGGACCGCAATAGTGTTCGTGGTCTTAGCCATATATGAAGTACAACATTTCATAAAACAGGCAAGGCCTATCCCTAGAAGCAGGAGGGCTACTAGGAAGCCAAAGAGGCCTTTCGGTAAGGCCTTTAAGGGACCTGATAGGCCACCCCACACATTTTCAAACCAGGGCCATACAGAATCAGAAGTACCTTCAATATTATCTTTGGAAAAATGGGTTTATTTTCTTACCTGATCTAGGATATTAGTTACTACCTTTCTCTTGGAGTCAACAAACATACAGCAGTGATCGTGAACGACCCCACAGACTCCGCCTTCCTTGGCTAATAAATAATCCAAGGCCATACGGTTTTGGGCGGAGGAAGCGGTTAGTTTGTCTACAGTACCTTGCATGACTGTGAGGACATCAGTCAAATCCTGAGCTGTTACTTCTATCAGAGCATATATTCACAATATTTGTTCACCATAACGTGCTGTAGGACGTATGGAACCAAAGGTACTGAGCCAAACTGTTCAAGTAAAGGTATTTACTTATTTTTGGGTAAGCTTAGTAATATCATCTAGCAGTTTACGTGCTGCACTTATATCTGCACTGTGGTCATCCGCAGCTCTACGTTGACAGCTAGGGGACAACCCAAGCAAAGACTCATAAGGGACAAATTTCCATGGCAGATCAAGGGTAGCTATGTAGCAGTTGCCAGACCAATCAGCAGGCAACTGAACATAAGCTAGGGTTCCACACACAAAATAATGGCCTACTAATGCAAGGAGTCCATCAGGCCAAATTTTATAATCTTTAGGTTCTGTAAGCAGAACTTCAGTTCCAGGCCAAATATCCTTCAACCAAGGGTGATAGTATCCTAAATAGGGATATACATAGTTATCAACATAGCTATATCCTGACCCATTTTTGTTTTTCTCCAATCTATATTTTCCATATATTGGTAGCCCATCCTGGTCATAATACTGTAATCCATACTGGTCAAGACGAGTTTTAGGACCAGTGAAAGCATTAACAACCCTCAGATTAGAATGGGCTCGTACAGAACTCATTGTGGGATTGTCCATTACCAAATACACATGACTGTGCACCCTTGTTATATGTAAACCGCACTGATAACAAAATAGCGCAGTATATAAAAGTTGTTAGATAAATAAATAAATAAATAATGGTCTGACAACTAGATAGGGGGTTTCCCCCACAGGATAAGTCCCCTCTCGCTGAAAACAAATAGGAGGGTTGGTAACTGGCTGAGGACTGATAGTTCTTGGAGCAGGGGTCGCCACATCTGGCCATGTTACAGTAATATTAAATAAGGTTTCATTCACAGACAACTCCTTTAATTCTTGTAGAGAAATAGGTCGAGGTCGGGGCAAAAACCCAAACGGCGTAGCTGCTGGGTGAGGTAAGCACACAGCACAATTGGAAATGTTAAAGCGCTGAATTAAGGAATAAATGCGAGAATGAAACACATTATAAAAACCACCATGTTTTGCCCAAGGAGCATGTGGATCATACGCAGGGAACCGTATGATCATGGACCAACGAAGGTGTAGGGGCTGGGGCCAGGGCTAGAATTGATTCTCCTATTGCCTTATGAATAAGCCCTTGCCTTAGTGTAACTATCCCTAATAACTCTTTCATCCAAGTCTCCACACCCCCTACTCTTGGGAAAGAAATCCCACACACCAGATTAACAAACTCAAAAACAGTGCCAATGCCACTGAAAGCATACATATTAGCCAATGCTGTGAGGACGAGTCCGAGGTGGGTTGTAACTGTCCAATAACGTCACACCCACTTTCTTGGTTGAGCGGCGTTAAAATCGGGGGAAGCGATTCCAGTTCAATCTCAAATTCCTCCGGTTCCAGCTTAGGCTGTGTACAGGGAAGTCGTCTTATCCAGGTTGCGGTGCTTTTTTGCACTGGTCCAAATGTATCCAAGTTTTCCGTCCTTTCACTTTCAATGCTGAATATCCCACCAGCAACACTTGGAATGGTCCCAGAAACCTCGCTGCCGGATCCTTGATGAGCACCCAATCTCTGGGCTCCACGTCTTGAGGCGATCGCAATGACTGAGCACCCTGCTTTGTAATCTGCAAAAAGGAAGGAGATACCAACGTTTGGTACAAATATTTACAGTAGGATAATAGGTCGCTGCGCAGCAGTTGGGGATTGGGCAATTGATCTGGTGCCGCTATAACATGGGCTGGGGTTGTTGCCGGACGTACGGTCACAATTTCATAGGGGGTAAGGCCCTGTTGAGTTCTTTGAGGAGAGTTGCGGATCAAAAATAAAGCAAATGGCAGAGCTTCCACCCAATCCCGACTCCAATCATGCGTTAGGGAATGGAGGAGCGCCTTCAGCGTCAGATTCATCCATTCCACTTGGCCAGAGCTTTGCATATGATATGGAGGATGAAGCTGCTGATGAAGGCCAAAAAATGCGGTTATGCCTTTCCAAACTTCTGCTGTGAATGCTGGGCCTTGATCGGAAGACAAAACCAGGGGTACTCCCCACAAAGGAATAAACTGGGTAAGCAAACACATCAAAACTGTAGCAGCAGATAACAAATTGGTTAAGAACATAAGAACATAAGATATGCCATACTGGGTCAGACCAAGGTCCATCAAGCCCAGTATTCTGTTTCCAACAGTGGCCAATCTAGGTCATACGTACCTAGCAGTTTCCCCAAGGGACACAGGTTCCACAATGCTTGTATTGGTTCAAGCATTGATATCCTGGGTCCCTTCTTAATAATGGTTTATGGACCTTTCCTCCAGGAACTTGTCCAAACCTTTTTTAAACCCAGCTACACTAACAGCCTTTACTACATCCTCCGGTAACAAATTCCAGAGTTTGATTACACGTTGAGTGAAAAAATATTTTCTTTTATTAGTCTTAAATAGTTTACCCTGTAGCTTCATTGCATGTCCCCTAGTCTTTCTATATTCTGATAAGGTAAACAATCGATCTACGTTTACCCGTTCCACTCCGTTCATTAATTTATAGACTTCTATCATATCTCCCCTCAGCCGTCTCTTTTCCAGGTTAAAGAGCCCCAACCTTTTTAGCCTTTCTTCATAGGAGTAGCCTTCCATCCCCTTTACCATTTTGGTGGCTCTTCTCTGAACCTTTTCTAAAATCGCTATATCCTTTTTAAGATACGGCGACCAGAATTGCACACAATATTCAAGGTGCGGTCTCACCATGGAACGATATAGAGGCATTATAATATCTTTTGTTTTATTTTCCATTCCTTTCCTTATCATACCTAGCATTCTATTTGCTCTCTTGGCCGCCGCTGCACACTGGGCCGAGGGTTTTAACATGGTATCCACAAGGACGCCTAAATCTTTTTCTTGGGTGGTGGTTCCTAATGTGGAACCTTGCATCGTGTAACCATAGTTTGGGTTGTTCTTCCCTAGGTGCATAACCTTGCACTTCTCCACATTAAATTTCATCTGCCATTTTGATGCCCAGTCTTCCAATTTATCAAGATCCTCTTGCAATTTTCCACAATCCTCCTGGGTTTTAACAACTTTAAATAGTTTTGTGTCATCAGCAAATTTGATAACCTCACTCGTTATTCCACTTTCCAGGTCATTTATGAATATGTCAAAAAGCAGCGGACCCAGCACAGATCCCTGGGGTACACCACTATTCACCTTTCTCCATTGGGAAAATTGGCCATTTAGCCCTACCCTCTGCTTTCTATCTTTTAACCAGTTCCTGATCCACAGTAGTACACTGCCTCCTATCCCATGACTCTTTAGTTTTGCCAAAAGTCTCTCATGAGGGACCTTGTCAAAGGCTTTCTGAAAGTCCAGATACACAATATCAACCGACTCACCTTTGTCCACCTGTTTATTCACTCCTTCAAAAAAACATAACAGATTAGTAAGACAAGATCTTCCTTGTCTAAAGCCATGTTGGCTGTCTCCCATTAGGTCATGACTATCTATATGCTGAGTAATTTTATTCTTTATGATGGTTTCTACCATTTTTCCCGGTACTGATGTCAGGCTCACCGGTCTGTAGTTTCCCGGATCACCCCTCGAACCCTTTTTAAAAATTGGTGTTACATTGGCGATCCTCCAATCCTCAGGTATTAGAGATGATTTTAATGATAGTTCACAGATTACTGATAGCAGGTCTGCAATCTCAAATTTCAGTTCTTTCAACACCCTTGGATGTATACCATCCGGCCCAGGTGATTTGCTACTCTTCAGTTTATCTAATAGTTGTAAGACATCTTCCCGATGTATCGATATTTCCTTCAATTCTTCCACACCTTTAAATACCACTTCAGTCGTGGGTAACATCCCTACATCTTCCTCAGTAAAGACCGAAGCAAAGAATTCATTCAGTCTCTCCGCTATCAGGCCATCCTGAGTATAAACAGGTAAAAACCAAAAGGTGTTTCCTTCCCCCCCCTTGGTACAAGGCAAATCAGTAAAATTCATTTGCAGAAAGAAGGGTCCTTGAGGCCTAGGCAAGGATGGAGAAGGTAATGCGCAAAGGGTGCATCCAGATTTTCCTGCTTGTAAACACGGGAGACAAGAAATATACACAGCATGAGCAGCAGAAACAAATGCAGGATTATACCATAACTGAGCAAAAGCATTCGTTATAGCCGGAACACTTAAATGCAACTTGTGATGTAAGAACAGAGCAACAGGATAAAATAATGATTTAGGACAAAAATCGGTCCTTTTTCCATAGTCCAGTACCATCAGGCGATGCTCCCCAAGACAACCATTCCTGCTTTTCGGTGAAATCCGCCAAATCCTGATGGGAACGCATCAAGTCCAATGATAATGAGGCAGAAGTGGAGGCTGGAGGTGAATGAAGAGTTAATAGCAGATGCGATGGAACCGCAGGCCCCGCCACTGCAGCTTTAGCAGCTTGGACCACAAACTGATTGCCTTGTGACACTACGGAACCAGTAAGATCATGTCCTTTACATTTTAACACAGCCACCTGAGCTGGTTTAAGCACTGCAGCAAGCAAACGTTCAATATAGCGGGCATGCTTGATAGGCTTATGAGCAGCTGTCAAAAATCCACATTGAGCCCAGATAGTACCAAAATCCCAGAAAACCCCAAGTGCATAAGCGCTGTCAGTATGGATATTCACAACCAAATGCGCAGACATTTCCAGGGCCCGAATGAGGGCAAACACGTCAGCCAACTGGGCACTAGCAAATGGCAAGACTCCTGACTCTATTACAGATTTAATAGTGGTAACAGCATTACCAACAAGTAAATCCCCTTGCTCATTGCGCAAGCAGAGCCATCAGTAAACAGAATCCAGTCAGGACTGGACAGAGGGAAAGATCAGGCCTAGCCTTTGAATAGGCAATTACAGAGGAAAGACAATCATGTGTTCCATCGGGATCAGATAGGTGTAAAAGATGATCAAGAGAAGCCAGGATTTGAGCTGGTTGTAAAGTGAAACTTCATGTAAAGTGACGTGCTTGGGAAATAGCTAAATCAAACAGCAATAAACGAGAGCTGGAGAGGGGCTGAGTTTTGGCTAAATGTAGAAGACGAGCAACTGAATGGGAAGTATATACATGCAATTTATGCTGGAGAACAAGGAAATCTGTAGTTTGTATAGCAAAAATTACATCAGCCAAAGATTGAAAGCATGGAGGCATGCCAGAGATGACAGTATCAAAAGCTTGGGAAAAATAGCCCAAGGGCTTTAGTCCAGTAGGAAAACGTTGTGCCAAAACAGACAGAAGCACTGGTGGAAGTAGCCACATAGAGACAGAAAGGCAAAGCATAGTCAGGGAAAGAGAGACAGGGGGGTAGTCAATAGGGCTTGGTGCAGGGAGTGGAAAGCATTATGCTGTGCTTCAGTAGGAACTATAATACCCTCCGGAGCCTCGCGGCCAAGAAGGGCATACAGTGGAGCAGCAAAGTCAGGGATCCACTGGCGGCAAAATATTAAAAGACCTAAAAAGCGGCATATATAAGGAACAGTAGCAGGAAAAGGCATAGACATAATAGGACCAATTCGCTGGGCTGTAATAGAGCGGCCAGCTGAGGAGAGACATACACCAAGAAATATTACTTGTGGCAGGGAAAATTGCAACTTAGACAGATTAACTTTCAATCCCAAATGAGAGAGATGTACAAAAGTTAACATAGTATCAGCCACACAAGTATCATAACAAGGGGAACAAATAAGTAAATCATCAACATACTGTATCAAGGTAGATTTATCCAATGCCAAGTCCTGTAAAGCAGCTTTAAGGGCCTGTGAAAAATAAGCAGGACTCTCGGTGTATCCTTGAGAAAGGGTAGTCCAAGTATATTGACGCCCCTCATACGAGAAGGCAAATAGTACCGCGACGACTCCCCTACTGGTATTGAGTAGTAGGCGGAGCTTAAGTCTATGACCGAAAAGTGGATGGAGCCACATGGTATATGAGTCCAAATGTCATGAGGATTGGGTACGAGAGGGAAAGACTGGTAGGACAATACGATTAATGGCACACAAATCTTGCACAAATCTATAAGACTTACCATCAGCCTTTAGTACCGGTAAAATAGGAGTATTGCAAGGAGAAGAAGTTGGTACCAACACACCCTGGGCTAGCAGGTTTTCAATCGCTGGCTGTATTCCAGCCACTGAAGCAGCAGGCAGAGGATACTGACGCACATAAGGCAATGGAGCTCCCGGCCGTACTTCAGTCTTGACCGGGGAAATGTTGAGATGTCCAATATCATTATCTGGTACAGCCCACAAATTTGAAGGAAGGGTGTCCAAGGGTGAAGCGGTCACAGCAGTTGGAGTTGCAGCTACAGGCTGTTGGACTTGCAGGGGACACAAGGTACAGGTCAAAGTGCCGGTTTCCCAGCTGATAACAGTCTTGTTTCTGGAGAGAAAATCTCGCCCAAGCAAATTGACAGGCAAAGTAGGGCCAACCAGGAAATCTGTATGATACAATTTTCCTTCCACTAGAAGGGGTACATCAGTCAATGTTTGGTGCATTATAGTTCTTCCCTCAATTCCTTCACAAAGGACTCTAGGAGCTGTAGGCAACGCCTCAAACAGGGGAGGGGGCAATTGTGCTAGAGCAATGGCAGGCGTGGAGGCGTCTGTATCTAACAGGAAGAGCAATTCATACCCCAAGATTGTAGCAAGTATTTCTCCCTGTGTATTGGGGCGCACAACCAAGCCTAGTCAGTCCTCACTATAGTCAAGGTCAGTTTCTGCATAATATTGAGTCATGACTGAAGGCTGATTAAGGGTGAAAACAGGATATGGGGCATGCGAGTAACTGGCTCCCACAGCATCAGATTGGGGAGGGTAGCTCCTTGGCATAGTACAATCTCTTACCATATGTCCAAATTTGCCACACCTAAAACAGGTGCGGTCTCCTTGATATCCCCCCATATATCCATGGCCCCTACCCCTAAAGGGTATGGTGCCCCTGCCACCACTTGCTCTGCCTCGCCCCCTGAAATTTGATTCATAACTTGCTACTTTGAGATTTAAAAGTTTTTGGCGTTGTTTTTCCACTTTACCTTTGTCTTCATCCTTCTGCTTCTGGATCCGCTTTTCCGCATGCAAGGCAGCTTCCAAGATCTCCTGGGCAGACTTGGTAGACCATCCAAGCAAAGCATTTTCAAGAATAGCTTTTATTTCCAACTGCAAACCATTCACAAAAATTGAGGTAAATCCTTCCATTTCACCATTCTGAGGGGAAAAATCTCGGAACGCTAGGCAGCACCTAGTATGAAACTGGGCACAGCCTCATCCCTTCCCTGCTTCAGGTCTAATAGCTTGGACATATCTTTCAAAGGGGTACACTTCTTTTCAATAGCTTTTAACAAATTATTCTGGTCTTCCCGGAAGGCAGTCATTTGAGTAACATCAGAAGAATTAGTGACAGGGCCTGCAAGGGGCCACTCCCATGCTGCGTTATCCCGCAGTTGGGGGTGGGTGACTGCCCGCAACTCTATTGAATTTAAAAAGACTGATTTTCAATGAATTTTGCAAATCTACCCAGGAGGGGTTATAAGTAATTATTAACTGGCGCCAATAATCTACAAACTGACCAGGTTTTTCTCGGGAGTCAGGGCAAGTAAAGCCTTTGACACTGTTCCTCACAGGCGACTTATAAACAAACTGAGCACACTAGGGATGGACCCTAAAGTTACTGCTTGGGTTAGAAATTGGTTGGGTGGGAGGCGACAAAGAGTACAGGTAAATGGAGCTCACCCTGAAGAGAAGGATGTTACCAGTGGTGTGCCCCAGGGATCTGTCCTTGGTCCGATTCTTTTTAACATCTTTGTTAGTGATATAGCGGAAGGGCTGTTGGGTAAGGTTTGCCTCTTTGCGGATGATACCAAAATCTGCAATAGAGTAGACACCCAGGAAGGTGTAGATAACATGAGAAGGGATATAGCTAAGCTTGAAGAATGGTCTAGAATTTGGCAGCTGGGATTTAATGTTAAAAAATGTAAGGTCATGCATTTGGGCTGCAGCAATCCAAGGGAGCAATATAGTATAGAGGGTGAAGTACTTTTGTCCACTAAAGAAGAGCGGGACCTAGGCGTGGTTGTGTCTGATGATCTTAAAGTAGCTAAACAGGTAGAAAAGGCGACGAAAAAACTAGAAGGATGCTTGGGTGCATATGGAGAGGAATGGCTAGCAGAAAAAGGAGGGTGATAGTGCCTCTGTAGAAGTCTTTGGTGTGACCTCATTTGGAGTATAGTGTGCAATTCTGGAGACCGCACCTTCAAAAGGATGTGAGCAGGATGAAGTCAGTGCAGAGGGTGGCTACTGAAATGTTTAGTGGTCTTCATTATAAAGCATATGAGGACAGATTTAAGGATCTTAATATGTACACCTTAAAGGAAAGGCGGGATAGAGGTGATATGATTGAGATGTTCAAATACCTCCATGGCATAAATGTTCAGGGAGAGAGCCTCTTTCAATTGAAAGCAAGTTCTGCTACGAGGGGACATGGGATTAGGGTGAAGGGAGATAGATTCAGAAGTGATATGCAGAAATATTTCTTTACGGAAAGAGTAGTGGATCCGTGGAATAGTCTCCCAGTGGAGGTGGTAGAGATGAGGACAGTAACTGAATTCAAAAAAGCATGGGACAAACACAGAGGATCTCTAAAGGTAAAAAGGGGACTGTTGTAGTTGTTGATATGGAAGGACAGACTAGATAGGCCATGTGGTCTTTTTCTGTCGTCATATTTCTATGTTTCTATGTTTTCAAGATCTAGCCAAATTAAAAACTTCAGCTGGGGACCAATGAGATGCTGAAGTAACTAAACCACCATCCCCCTAGGGAAGGCTCTAAATGGAGGAAGTAGGTCTATTTTCTTATTTTGTTCTTTCTCCTCTCTAACCTCCTGGTTTAAAGTTAAAAATTTCCCTAACTCTAAAGTCAAATGCTGCAAGTGTTTCCATTTAGGAATCAAAGGAGCTTTTGTGCAATGGCCAGTTCCTTTGGCAACAGCAGCCATGGCTTCCTCTACCAGCTCTTTATTCTGACTGCTCGGCAACAGCGCTAGCGTATGCTTTTTTACTTGTAGGTGAAGTGCCTCAAGCGTAGTTATGATGACCTTGGTCAAAGTGCAGGCCTTTTCTGTTAAGTAAGCAATATATTGAGTCAACTGTTCTTTAGTGGTTATTAATTCAAGTTGACTTGCTTCTACCCCTATTAATTGTTCAAGATTCAAAATGTCCTCCTTTAACTGTTGAGCCCGATTGATGCGGGGAATAACTACGGGTTCTTCAGAGATAGCAGTAAAGGGACCACCTGGCATAATTAAAGAAGTGGCGTTGGCCACAGATATAGGGATTGGGGAACCAGGGGAAGGCAGCATTACACCCGAAATAGAGCTTGAGGGGTGAGTATCGGCCATGGATCTAATAGGGGTAGAAGCACCAGGCATTTCATCCAAATGGATGAGCACTGACTCCTGATCTTGGTGGGATGCCGGTGCTGCAGCACTATTCATAGTTGGTGATACAGCCAATGCAGTGAACTCCTCCTCAAAGGCTGGAGGAGCAGAAGAAACAGTACTGGGTTCACAATTTTTCAGAGGAGGATTACTATTAGAACTACTAGTCTTAATTTCGGCTTCTGTCTGTTTAGTCAAAACACATATTTGTTCCTCCATTCTAAACACTTTGATCTTTAAATTTTTCAAACACAGAATCGGTGGCTTTTTGAGCTTTTTCGGCAGCCTTAGACTGCCACCACCAATACACGACCCATTCGTAACTGGTATGAAGTCGCCCCAAGTTATCAAGTGCCATCTCATACTGTAACCAACACAGTTTGTCCTGCTGAAAAGTTCCACCAAGCGGGAACTGCAAACTGGGGTTAGAGGCAGTCATCGAATGTCAATGGCCAGCATAATCAAGGGCGCTATCACCAAACCTGTGCCTCATTTCATAATTTGGGCTTCCCTTTTTCAGCCCTATACTATGAGCTTTTTCGCCCCACTCATCTAGCTGAGTTTTCTGTTTGATTTTATTGGCCTTATTGCCAATTGTAAAACTCATGACAGAAACCTGGCTAACACACACACAGAAAACTGCTTTATAATATTTGTTTAATACTCACGATAGATTACTGCCCACGTCCGCTTTTTCGTACCTTTTTGAAGGGCAGCCGGCTGAATTCACTGTAGAGACGGCTGTTACAGGTAATCCGAGTCACGGCAAAACTGTTGTACCCATCTTGGGGCAGGCCCTCCTACCTGGATTCTTAGGCTTTACCCGGACCTTGGTCAGTCCTTCCTTTCTCACACTAAGTACCTATCAGAGGGTTGTTTAGTTTGATGTCCTTTAGTCAGTGAATTGTAATATTAAATTGGAGCTATCCAGCTGGCACATGATGTTTTTTGTTTCTGGAAAGAATGGCAGCAGCGTCTCTCGCAGAGAGATGTAATTTTTGCATGAGTCAGTCCTGCAAGGAAGGAGGCTTTGAGTAGTTCTGTTTCCTAAAAGTAGCCCCATCCCCCATTTTTTTTTAAAATTTTTATAATAGTTGGTTCAAATTCAAATGTGAAAAAGAAGGGATAGATGCCAATCTGTTTCCTTTCACCGCTGACAACCACTTGAATGCTGTGAAGCAGAGCATGAAAAAAGAGAGCAGCAGGACATGCGAGACTGAGGACCCAAAAACATTGTTTTTGACCTCAAGATAATGGAAATAATAAAGCGGTATATTTAACAGGTTTTTTATATTTCAGTCAAAGCGGGTTTACATTGTAACTTACACTTGGTAATGTATATTACACAGGGACATTGATAACCCTCTGCCTCAGAAAAAATCCAAGTTAAGTGACTTGCACAAAGCCACAAGGAGAGTTAGTGGGATTCAAATCTTGGTCTCTTGTTTCACAAGTCAGTGCTCTAACCATTAGGCTACTCCTCCACTCCAGTTTGTGTTCTTTTTCCCCTAAGGAACCAAACTATTTGTTATGGTGCTGCTCCCTTAATGGTCACAGTGGCTGCCTGTTTTCAGAGTAATTACTTCTTGCGGTGGTCAGTGCTTTTGATATGCCTATAAGTAGCTCTGTCATTAATGTACACGAAGCAGCTGTTTCCAAAGACAGGAACTTTCAGAATGGGTGGTATGGTGATGTGATTATATGGGTCCCGAGCAGTGGTGGGATCTGACCGGTTCATACAAACCAGTTCCTGCCATGGGCTGCGTGCGGCAAACCAGACCGAAAACAGCATCCTAATGCTGGTGCTGCACTAATGGGGAACCCCTCCCCCTGCCCGCCAGTGGTTTGACGTCATCGGGGGATCCTGGGAAGCCCCCCCCCCCCGATGCTGTCAAACCACATGCAGGTGGGGGGATCGGGCTGCTGGGTCACTTAGGGAACTGCTGCCCTGCGGGATCGCCAGTGGCCCGAGTGTGCGGCACCGATAATGCAAACGCATGCCTTGCTGCCGCCTGCTCGGTCCTGTTGGTGATGGGATCGATTCAAACCTGTTCCTGTTCGGATTGAATCCCGCCACTGGTCTCGAGAGGATGGTGGGCGCATGAAGCGGTTTCCAAATGGAGATGGTAGAAGCAGAATTTTAGAGAGCCTGGAATAAGCACAAAGGATTCTTGGTGCAAAAAAGTCAAGGAAAACCAGGAGTCTTTGGTATTGGAACACAGTAAATGGGGTGACTGGTTGTGCCTAAGAATCCTTAATTGCCATCGTATTCTGTTTCTTTGTATTAATACAGAACATTTTTAGTTGTAATGTGGACATTGATGTCTTTAGCACTAGAATTTTGAAGTTCTGCTCCACACTGCGGGCTTCCTTGTAGGCAGACCAGAAGGGGAATTTATTTCTTGCTTGTCAAAGACATGTCTAACTTTGATACAGTAAGCAAAAGAAAGCACAAATGCCCGTGTCTACATATCTTGTACTTATGTATAGGTTACTGGCTTTTCATTTTATTTTGCAGCACATTACATGCATGCCTTCCCCCCCTTTTTTGTTTCTATTGCTTTTATTGTTTGCAACAATGTATGTTTCAATGTTGCTTAATTGAGGTCCAGAGCCCCTGACAAAGGCACTGTTGCTGAATTACGGACGTGTAGGGATGGACCTCCAAGACGCTCCAATAAATTCTTATATAAGAATTCCACGGTGTGGGGTGTTACCTACTCCCTCTTGGCTCCTAACTTTGATACAGTTAGAGTAACAGAGAAAATGACAGCAGTTATTTTGTAGTGGGTTTTTTTTTTGTTTGTTTTTTTTAATTGATGTTTGCTAATTTTGGCTTTTAAATTGAAATTTCTTCGATGTTTGTTTAGGATCCAAAAGAGCATATTTTCCTGAATATGTGGATAAACTTTTAAACATAAGAAATGATTAATTTATGAATTACCCAGGATTGTTTAAAACTGCCTCTTAATAACCTTAAAGCTTTTGGAGGAGTGTTTGCGACAGCATGAAAGCTGTGAACAGTGTTTCTCATAGCACGAGGCCTGGCCTTCCTGGATATATATAGTTGTTTCATGAGGTTTCTTAGTCATATGCTGTACTAACGAGTGCTGTCTGAAAGGAGTTGGGTTGGTTTGATAGCAAGTGGCACAGTCTATCATGAAAGCTTTTGTTTGTAGTGTCCCTTCAAGTTGATGCCGACTCATGGCGATCCTGTGGACGTGGCTAGAAATAATAGAGTTGAAATAATAAAAAGATAATAGACACTGAGCCATTGATCACCACCAAAGTAAAAGATAAATTAGTGTGATAGAATTTGTTAGATGACCTCAAGATTCTTGCACGGTGTGATAAAGCAGTAGGAAGAAACAGAGGGATCGCTAGTGTATTTAGGCAGAGGCAAAACCAAAAGGAAGGAAAATTTTTGTTAATAACTCTGTATAAATCATTGGTGAGATGTTAGGACTGAATACAATATACTAAGTAGAGATCACATTTCTAGAAGGATGTAGACAGAACCGAGTCAGAATAGAGGAGGGCTATCAAAATAATGCTGCAGTCTCTCTACCGTGATCCCTGTTACTTTCTGGAAGTTGCTTTGTCTTGTTTTAATACACATGTATTGTGTGTTCATTGTTTACAACTCCAACAACATTGACAAAATAAGCAAACAGCTTTGATAGATTCATTCCCCAGTGAGGTGACTTTTGTAAGTGCAAATAAATAAACATACTCCTTTAAGATATGCAATTAGGATCTCAAGGTTAATCTTAACTGGGAAGATGGGGACATCCTTCCTAAATGGTGCTCTGTGGGATATCCCCTGTTTTGGCTCCTAAGCGCCCCGACACTAGCTGGCTGGGGCGGAGCGGTACTGGCACCCAGGGATAAGGGGCTAGTGGCAATATTCAGCGACTAGTTGGTTATTCTGAAGTGACTGGCATTAGGCACTTGAAAGGCTCGCCTTACTTTAGCCGCTTTAGTGAACTGGCCAGCAGATGAAAATCACTGCTAGCCAGTTAGCTAGCGTACTGTCTGGCCAACCCAGATATTCAGTGACGGTGGTTGAATATGGCCCCAGCATTGAATATCCAGGTTGAAGGTTCAGCGGCAACGGCTAGCCACTTTATCAGCACTAGCTACTGCTGAATGTCCCCCTAAACCTTTTTGCATTGTTAAGGAAGACTCGGAAATACTAGTACATATGTCTTCACAGAAAGAGAGGATGGAAAATGCATGCAATAATCTCCTGGTGAGAGCAAGAAAGGCTTCAGAATTTAAGGTAGCATGGGACAGTGAGAGAGGATACTTAAAAATGGTAATAACTAGGGTTGGCAATACTGCAGCATTTAGGAGTAATGGGCTGGCAGAATCTAAGTTGGCTTCTGCACAGCAGTAGCTTTGGAAGCCAGTTCCCACTTACACTGGACAGTGTGTTTTCTTTTTACCCGTTAGTATTTTCTTTTTAAAACCTTCTGAACCTCGGACCCTACTTCATGGTTCCATGGACGTCTTTGTGGGCTCTTCAATACAGGCCAACAGCGTGGCTGTTGAAAAGATGATTGTTTCTTTTCAGGGCTGGTGCCAAGGGTATTGGCAGCTTTAGGTGAACCTTCAACCTTATACCCACCCTGGCAGTCAGGATCTATTGTGTAGCTTTCACTGCTGCTCCTGTTTTACACCCCTCACAAGTTGCTGCCCCGGGAGACTGTCCAGTCTTGCCTAATGGTTGAGCCCTGATCCTTCTTCTGCATGGAAACTCATGAGTTGGATATAAGAACTCCCTCCCTCCTGGAAGTTTCCTTCTGTTCAGTACTATGTAGTATCTCCTACAGGCAGGTGGACCAACCATCATTCAAGACTAGGCAGTTGCCTAGGGAAGCAGCAGCAGTCGGAGCAAAACAATAGATCCTGATAGCCACACAAACTGAAAGAGCCATCAGCACATCCTTTTTCATGCGAGAAGAACAGGCATTTTTACTGGATTTTTTTGTTGGAAGAATGGTATTAAGATGATCGTAGTTGTCGAGTTTCATTATCAAAAATCTTGGAGAGGGGAAGCAGGCATAGACATAAGATTGCCCAATACCTTACATCAGTCCTGGGGCTGGCGCTGCCTGCAGACCTCTGTTACCAAGTGCCTGGAGCTGTCAGAAGGGAAAGTATCGAAAATCCAGCAAACAGGGGCCATGAGGGGGGAAGGCCTGATGGCACAATTTTGAAGTTGGATTCTGTAGCAAAACTGGCCTAGGTGGCTTCTACTTCCCTGGGCATGGCGGCACTGATGGTAACTCCACTGTAGGAGCTGCGAAATAGCAAAGGCCCTATTCCAAATCGTCCCTCCAGTCCAATCCCACATGTATGGGTGGGCTCCCTCCTTCAACAGCTGAGGACTGAACCATATCCAAATCTTCTGAGGTCACAATAGAATAGCTCCTCCTTTTGGAGCCCAGGAGCCAGTAACTCGGTCCTCCAGTAGCTGACTCCACTGTTGGGTTTTGGCCTTCCTTTTTGAATAGATACCTAAAAAAAACCTGATTTGTTAAATCGGAGCCAGGAAGACCTTGGGGAGAGCAGGCTGCCTTAATTTCTTTGAGGCTGGGTATATGTGAGCCACTGATTTGTCAAGTAGAACAAGGTGGGGGAGCCTGCTACTCTAACTGCCAGGATCAGGTCTCCGGTCTGGCAGGGCCCAGGAGGAAAAATTACGTGGGGTCCCAGGTCCCTTCCCCCTATCCCCCAGCTGGATGACCCTCACACCAGTCGGGAGATAGTGGGTTGGTCCATGTTTTCAGTGGCACCTTGAAGGGCCCGTGTCTTTAAGCCTCCGCCACAAAAAGTGGCTCCTTTTTTTCTTATTTTTCAGTTTTTTTGCAGCAGTGCCTTCGTATTTAGGGGCCTTCCTCAATCAACGCTTGGCGGTCTCTTTGCTAGGGGGAGTTGTTTTTGGCAGTGGTAAGTGCCAGGGGATCTCTCTCTCTCACCGGGGATGGCTGCGTGGATCATGCATGCGGTCAGGTGCTCTCTGCTGTGCAGCAGATCACGTGGGGTACTCGTGGCTGGAGTCTGCCGGGTCTGTGCGTGTTCCGGGAGGCTGTTGGAGCTAAATTGGTTATTTGCATCAGGGAGCATGCAGTTGGGGAGTGCAGATAAGGATGGGGCCTCTCTTCTGAGCCCACGGTATTGGCAGGAAGTGCGGCCCTATCTGATATGGCAACCATTTCCCTCCCAGGTAAAGAGACTGCGAGAGGCCATCAAAGAACAGAAAGCCAGGTGCAACTCTGAATGCAGCAGGGCCTGCTGTAGATTTGCAGGAGACTCTCTCTCTCCCCCCCCCCTGATTCCATACTGCTTATGCTTTTAGTGGCTTATGTAGCAGGAAAGGACAATCTGCAAGCAGACTTCCTCAGTCATTACAGATTGAACCCGGGCAAATGGGAGTTGGATGCAGCAGTCTTTCATGAGAACCTGACAGTGGGGGGTGGGGTGCCAAGGCCAGCAGGTTTTTCAGCAGGCACAGAGAACCAATGTCAGAGGGGCTAATGCCCTAGCACAGTGGTGGCAGATGGAAGGGATGCTTTTGTGTCTTCCTCCTTGGGCACTCAGGCCAACTTCTGCACCAGATAGAGGCATAGCAGGCACGTGATCCTCATTGCACTGGACTGGCCCCACAGACCCTGGTACGCAGACCTACTCAGCATGTGACCAATAGTCAGTGGCAGTTGCCGAACAGAGCGAATCTGTTGGCACAGGGCCTGGTGCCCATGCTGTAGATGGATCGATTTTTGCTTATGGCATGGCTCTTGAAAGGGAATGGCTGAAGCACAAAATATACTGCAGCGGTGGTATCCACTCTTCTGACAGCTCAAAAAAGATCCACCTCTCTGGCATATGTAAGAGTGTGGTGTGTGTTTGAGAGCTGGTGTTCTGAGTGATGTAAGGCCACTGATTCTGGCTTGCTGCTGCCAGAATCAGTGGCAGTGGGGGGGAGAGGGGGGGGGGAGGTGGCATGGTGCATAGGGTGGGGGGGGTGGCATGGCTGGAGCTTCTGCTTAGAGCAGCAGAAACCCTTGGACTGGCTCTGCATATGTGTATATATAGGAACATGACAGCAGAAAAAGACCACATGGCCTATCTAGTCTGCCCTTCCATCTCAACTACAATAGTCCCCATTTTACCTTTAGAGAGCCTCATGAAGAGCCTCCTACATAGACAGGGTTGGTCAGAATCCGATCTTGATCCTAATTACCTTTGCAAAGAGGGCCACTGCTCACTGGAAAAGCTTGAATTGGTTAGTCATATATAGGTAAAGGTTTACATCTGCTGTTGGAGCTGGGAGAGGGTTATTTTAATTTCTCCACCAGATGTGGAAGGAAAATAAAACAAAAAATATTATAATGCTTCTATATCGTTCCATGGTGAGACCGCATCTTGAATATTGTGTGCAATTCTGGTCGCCTTATCTTAAAAAGGATGTAGCGATTTTAGAAAAGATTCAGAGAAGAGCCACCAAAATGGTAAAGGGGGATGGAAGGATACTCCTATGAAGAAAGGCTAAAAAGGTTAGGACTCTTTAACCTGGAAAAGAGACGGCTGAGGGGAGATATGATAGAAGTCTATAAATTAATGAACGGAGTGGAACGGGTAAACGTAGATCGATTGTTTACCTTATCAGAATATAGAAAGACTAGGGGACATGCAATGAAGCTACAGGGTAAACTATTTAAGACTAATAAAAGGAAAATATTTTTTTCACTCAACGTGTAATCAAACTCTGGAATTCGTTACCGGAGGATGTAGTAAAGGCTGTTAGTGTAGCTGGGTTTAAAAAAGGTTTGGACAAGTACCTGGAGGAAAGGTCCATAAACCATTCTTAAGAAGGGACCCAGGATATCAATGCTTGAACCAATACAAGCATTGTGGAACCTGTGTCCCTTGGGGAAACTGCTAGGTACATATGACCTAGATTGGCCACTGTTGGAAACAGAATACTGGGCTTGATGGCCCTTGGTCTGACCCAGTATGGCATATCTTATGTTCTTATTCTTGGCGAATATTCCGGTTATCTTTGCATTCCTTCAGACTGGGCTGGAGAAGGGAGTAGCCTTTGGGTTGTAACGAGTACAGGTGGCAGCTCGCTCTTGCTTTAGGAGACAGATGCAGGGCAGTTCCCTAGGTGCCCACCCGAAGGTGATACCATCCTGGGTTCTTAATCTTGTGTTCTTGGTTCTGATGAAGGAACTCTTTGAGCCTCTGGGCAAGTCTTCTCTTTTTAAAAGATCTAATGCTGAAGGTGATTTTCCTGATGGCGATCTGTTCAGCTCGGCGGATGTCTGAGCTCCAGGCATTGTTGTGCAAGGAGCCTGTCTTGTTTTTTTTTCCAAGGAGAAGGTGGAGTTACGTAATGTTGCCTCCTTCCTTCCTAAAGTGGTGTCTTGATTTCATCTCAGTCAAGTAGTATCTCTGCCAGGTTTTCCCTTACATGAAGTGAAAGAAGAAGCGCTTCAGATCCATTTGTTATATTTGCACAGGGTGCTGAAGCACTACTTGAAGTGCACTGAACACTTCTGAAAATAAGATCAGCTGTTTGTGCTGTATGGAAGCTTGGGTGTGAGAAACCATTTCTTTGACCTACTTAAGGACTAAGAGGTGCTGCGAGGTCTCCGGGCATATTCTACCAGGGCACAGGCTATTTTTTAGGTGGAATATCACTTGGTTTCGCCTGTGGATATTTGCAGGGCAGTGACGTGGTCTTTGCTGCATATCTTCACAAAACACTATCGCCTGGACATGCAGGCAGCCGGAGATGCATGTTGTGGTGCTTCAGTATTGCAAGCCGGTGTCACTGGACCTTTCTCTATTTAGTTGCTGCTCTGGCATACTCCATATGTGTGGGACTGGACTGGAGGGATGATTTGGAAGAAATAATTAGACCTTACTTGCTAATTGTCTTTCCTTGAGTCGAGTCCAGTCCAGGACCCACCCAAGTCTGCTCAGTGTATGCCTTGTTTCTGTTGGTCTTGTTGTAGAATATATAGACCATTGGGGGTTTCTGGCTTGAGGGGAAGATTCCCATAAGAATTTAAGCTCTTAAAAGGGGGGATCTTCATGGGCTTGGCATGGGCAAATATCACCTTGATTTTTGTTTTATGTCCTGCTTCTTTTCCACTTGTATATAGTTGGCGTTCTTGGCCAAAAGAAATAAGCCTTCAAAAAAGAAAATGCTTTGCTCTTTTCAGGTCTGCCGCACCTTCTGTAACTGTTCCCCTTGGTAGTGGCCTGGCATACATCTACCCTGAGACATGCAGGAGAGTTAATAGCCACCACCATGACAGAGAGCAGCAACTGAGGCCAAGTCTTCTGGGAGAAGTTGGGTTTCAGTTAGCACAAGAAGATGGAGAGCATTAGAGAGAGAAATCACTAGTAAAGGCAAGTTTAAGAAGGAGTGTGTGTTCCAGAAGGCACATGAGAGAGGAAGGGGAGGGATATGAATAAGATTTGAGGTGTTGCGTGAAGATCTATTCTGGGAGTGTGACAAAAGTCTAGGGGGCCCAGGGTTGGGGTTGATGTTTCCGGATGAGAGAAGGAGTAGAAGAGTATGGGACAGAGAGGAGACAGCACTGCAGTAACGAGGGTGAGGTTGTTTTGAGAGAGAGGAGATGGCTGAATGAGAGGGAGAAAGTGGTGAAGCTCAAGAGCTGATGACAGGGTAGAGGAGAGGATGGTGTAGGAAGTGAGGATGATAAACAGGGGAGGATTGAAGGTGTTGGTGTTGGTAGGAGGGGAGACAATTAGGGAATATGAGGAATAGGAAGAGAAAGTGATGAGTCATGGAAGAGATGGCGAGGAGGTCGGAAGAAATAAGGATAGGTAGAAGAGAGATCACAAGGGATTAGTTGCACCTGTGAATTATCTTGGTAATGAGCAGAAGATGGCAATAAGACACTGCCACAGGATAGGTGGGTAGATGGGTGGGAGGGGAGGATAAAAGTTATGAGGATATGTAGGAGATAGGAAGGAATGGAGAAAACTGAACAAGCTTACAGATAAGTAGCACACTAACATTGGCACAGATAAATAAACAGCACACTAATAATGATAAAATAAATATCTCAATGGACACACAGGACTCACAAGCTGGCAGTTAAGTGTGCCCAAACTTGTAGCCAAGGCCCCTCCCAATAGGAGGGCACAGAGGAGAGCTCCCCACAGGACCTGGGATGGTGCAGTCTGCTCCTCCTTATATCCTTTTCCTTTGTACTAGATGTCCACACTCTACAAACATGGCAGCGGCTGTAAGGATGCTGTTTTGACTATAGCTACACTTATACTGGGCACATCTGCAGCAGTTCTCTTGGGTAGTGACTGTGATGTCAGAATATTCATAAGGAAGTCAATGATGGATGCCAATCTGCCCTCTCCCAGCCTGATTGCAGCAGTTTTCTCTGACAGTACCTGTGGTGATAATATTAACAGGGAGGTTAACTGTCATCGTTGGGTTGCCCTCTCCCAGCCTCAACTGTAGCAGTTCTCTCTGGCAATGACTATGGCATCAAGATATTCTTACGGATGTCAATGATTGACACCCCAGCTGCAGCAGCTATCACCCTGGTCAGAGGTGGAGTGACTTATAAATATCCTACGTATTTTCATGAGGGAAAGTGTCACAATAACTTCTCTTGTGGCTGGTCAGTAGGCTACAATCCAGAGCTTGTGGGCTCTGTGCACGACAAACTGGAATTGCATGCACAACTACCTTGGAATACAGCTCCAACTTGTGAAGCCAGGCTTTCCAGCATCAAGATACCCTCTGCAGTTCCACTGAGTGACAGGCCAGGATATAAACTCTGCTCATTCCCAAGGCTCATGTATGTGGCCGCAAACCATTGATTCACCAAAGGAATAATACACCCAGAACAATGCAAAACCTGCTTCCTCCTAGACTTCCCATTCACCTGGAGGCCCCAGTGCCTCCCCAGGCATGTGTTTATTGGACTATCAAATCTGCTAACGGAGCACATCCTGGGCAGCTTTGGTTATATTCCGATTGTTGAGCTTCCCTTCATGTGCCACTCTTGTCTCAGAGATCTTGAATGCTCATTTACCCATTGAGAGCCAAGCACTGGACTCTCTGCTACCCAGTTGCATAATTTAAACCCCTTCTCCCCTTCCCCCTTCCCCCCCCATACACAAGCTCAGGACCCCTGTATCTTAGGAGTCTTGACACTCCTGGCACTCCTATCCCATCTACGCAGGATAGGTTCTGGACACCCACAACCTGGGTATAAGTCTGCGCAGTGCCTTATGGTTTAAAATATGGAATTCATCTGTGACTTCTGCCCAGCTGTGCTTTTGCTTCCATTTGCACAGGATCCACAAAGCCAGGGTCCTGTAGAATCCCATCCCCTCCCCTAGTAGGTCATGGTCGCTAGCCGTCAGATCTCTGCATTCTGTAACCACTATGGGTTCATGTTTACATAACTTATTGCATACTTCCTTGTTCTCTTATTAAATAGATAAGACGCTATGAGAGGAGGGGACGTTTCCCATCTCGGACTCTCCCATCCTGTAGACAAGTACATGCTCCCTAGCCTCGCTTGTTTACCACCCCTAATTTTTGCAAGAAAGGGTGACTGTAATTTTACATACGAGGCCAAAAGTATTATGATGACATAGCTAAGTCTTCAGTTACTAATGTGCAGCTAAGCCATAGGCAACCATGCCGGGTAGTCCTCGCCCATGCATAGCCTACCAGGAGTTGGATGGCCTGAACAAACATGACTGGAGGAGGAAGGACAACACCTCATTCTCCTTGTAAAGACCAGATAGCTGATCCTGCACTGTGATATAAACGTACTCCTCCAGGGGAGCAACTTTCTGACTCCCTTGCTGCCTATGGGAAGCATCTCCAGAGTTCCCAGTTGAACTCGCCTGCCCAGTTGGTTTTCGCAGGTTATCATGCCTATTCTTTACTATGCTTGACTCTGCACCATGCACTTTTCACTGTCTAATCTTACCTATTAGCAAGGCAAATACCTCAATCCAACAGGCAGTGTGCAAGCCCTTCATCATGGAGCTTTGCCTTCCACTACAAGGGTGCAGTGGAACGTGCTCCACTTATTTACTGCACCATGCTGTTGACGGCTGCACTGGCTCAGAGATGGATGTTGCACATTATGAATGTATTCTCAGATGCAAGAGAAGACCGCCTAGCAGCCAGTGTGTCTCAACACGTTCTCATCCTACTTTGTCTTTTTCAGCAGCTACATTCGCCTAGTTCCCTCATGATCCAATTAACCACTGTTCACAGGGACCTTGCTCCACTGCACTACAACTGCTCATTCCACCCTAAAAAAGGGGGTGGGGAGGAAAGACGACAGTTGTGGGTTGTTTTTTTTAAATGAAAACAGACTCTCATGCTTTTGCCCTGCCTGAACAATCAAGAGTTTAGCTTAAAGAAAAAAAAAACCCAGACCCAGACATCCAGGACCATTGCAACCCTGCAATCATGCAGTCACCAAGCCCCATAGCACAGATGGCTTCTCTGGTGCCTGTACGATCTCCATTAAGCATGTCACCAACAATCTCTCTCGATTTGTGCTTAGATTCCAAATGTTATGAATCTTTTACGATCAGCATGGCTGCAGGCTCCTTAGCGTAACATCAAACTCCGATCATTTGTTTGAACCTCAGCATCTGCCATCCAGACAATTCTTTAGCCATGGTGGGTCACAGCACCATAGATCTTTCAGCCATCCAGCTTCAGCCCAGCACAGCTTGGCCTTGTGGGTGCTAGGGGCCCATTAGCAATATGAACTTGGAATGCCCTCCCAAAGGAGGTGGTGGGAGCAAAAACTGTGACAGAATTCAAAAAGATATGGGACTGACACAGAGGATCACTACATAGCAAGAGGATGGAATCAAAACAAATGTAAATAACTTCTAAATGGAGGTGGGTAACCTGCCTGGAGCAGCACGTATAACTCTACAATTCTGGCACTTTACTCGACAGACTAAGATGGACCATGCTGGTATTTATGTGCCATCATTACTATGTTATGTTACTGTTTGATATACCACATATCTATAAAACTGTGGTTTACAATATTACCGCAAATAGTAATATTATGAGTAAGATGACCCTTGCAACCTCAGTTCAGGAATCGCCCATCTGTTTGGCTGATTATATTCTGTTTGTCCATGGAGAAAGAAGTTACTTACCTGTAATGGTGGTTTTCCTTGGGACAGCAGAATAAATCAACCACATAATCCCGCCCACCACCCCTATTGGTTGAAGCTCCTAACTTTATCACGCTCTGGGAGGATCGGGGGGGGGGGGGGAGGAGCAGTAGGCTCGCAGAAGTGGTCATTTGCACATGTTCAATTTTTCAGACTTTTCTGGGCTCTGGGAGAGCAAGTCTGAACTGGTGCTGCCAGGGATGATGTTGCCAATCTGTAACTGATTTTATCCCGCTGTCCAAGGAGGAACCACCGTACAGGTAAGCAACCTCTCTTTCTCTTAATTAAATGTCAGGAGCAGGCTAATGTCTTGATTCATATGAAATCTGCTTTTGTTTTGATTTTTTCCAAACTGAGTGACCAGATGAGATCAAGGGTCTGTGCTGGATATTATTTTACCTTGTCTTCAGCAAAGCTTTGGATAATTATCCCATATGGGACCCACCCAAACTGCTCAGTTTATTTATGAGCCTTCTTAAATGGTGGATGGGATTTTCTCCTTAACTCCCTTTATAGCTACATTTCACCCTCCCCCCCCCCCCACCCCAATGCTTAAAGTAGTCCCAGAGATCCTATTTGAACATCTTGGGGGGGGAAATATAACCCTGAAAAACCTTTTACTTTGAATCTTTTTCCAACTCAGACTAGTGTGTCAGATGATCTAAAAAAGGATTAAAAAGATGTGAATGGAGGCTGCCCATGTCTGAGATGCATAACAGTTTTCTTAAAATCTATAACTTTTTACACCACTTTATTCTGGGAATAGAGCTGATAATTGAACTCTAAATTTAGATCAGCAGTGTTCGCTTTTATGCTTTTTTTTTCCTTTAGTTCATCTGTTGCACTGCTTCTGCTCTGTGCCCGCATCGGCAGTGGTGAGAGCTGTTTTCTCTGCCTTCTACCTGTGTTTCTAAAGAGCATGTAAAACATACATAACCTCCAGATTTTAGAGCACTTACACACCCAGTTTCATGACGTAGATTTAACTTTGGGTGTTTTATCGCATGATCTAAATAACTCGAACATTAATTTATTCTCATGTGTGTCATATATAATTAATTTAAGGTAAATAAGACACCATCTAAAGCATCCTCAAGCCAGAGATGGAATTTTTTTCTTAAGGTTATGTTTTTTTTTTTGGAGGGGTGGAAGGTACTTGTTTGCTTTTCACTCTTGAATGGTCATCTTTAGTTAGTTAGTTAATTAAGTCTTAAGCTTTTAAAAAACCTAAAGTTATTGTTGTTGTTTGCTCCCTTCTGTTTTTCTTTTCTTTCCTCTCCCTGCAGTCTCTTTCCCTACCACTCTCCACTTTGAAATGGTAAAGGGTTGTGCAGGCTGTGACGCTGATCTTATTGATGTGGTCTGGTGACAGAGGACTGCCTTGGGTTGTGGCTTAGTGTTGTGTACAAACCTTTAGGCATCTTGGTTTTCTCCACCCCTGAATACAGGTTTTCTGCAGTCCATGCCAGACGGTCTCTGAATCATACAGAGTGCATTCAAGCAGCAGGGTGTTTTGCTATGTGCTGTTCTGCTGACTGTTTCTGCTAGCCGGCTGACCTCCAGCTTTGGTCCTGAAATTTGGTTACAACTGTATTTGAAACAACCCTCCCCATACAGGCCTATAGTCACATGTGACATGTCATAGACTATATACTGTTTTGGAACAACCATAATGTTTAAATCCTAGGACAGTAGTTTTTGAAAAAATGTTCTTTTGTTACTCTGTCATTCTTGAACAACATAATTGTTTATAAGAGAGATGATTTGAGGTATTTCTTGTACGGTGAATAGAGATCCCTAAGAAAGCGTAGAAATGAGCCAGCAGGCACCCACCCACATTTTGTTCATATGTAATAAGTGAGAAAACCATGCTTAGAGGGTAAGAGACCAAGAGATGCCCATGGTTTTATTGGTGATGTGGTGTATGGCCTGCCTTCTGTATGACTGTTCTACGTGTGCTGTGGAGATGATGGAGCCTTGATGAAATGCTTCCTCTACCCTTACAATACAGTCTAATTTTTTTATCTCTGATCTTAAATGTACATTCCTCATCGTCCCTCCAGTCCACACACGTAGGTTAAGTTCCCTCACCAGCAGATGGAGACTGAGAACCACTGGCTTTGATGGCATCCCCCCTATAAGGGACTTGTACAGAGCTACCACCACTAGTATTACTCAGTCTTCAGCAGATGGTGATGAGCTCCTGTGCAGTTCTGGATCCCACGGCAGATTTAGGCTTTTAAGAAAAAAAATAAGAGAGCAGATAAGGAGCGTTTTTAGGTAGACCAGATTAGACTGCTCTATACTGTTGGGCAAGGTCGGATCTGAGGGATGCATAACAAAGTGGAACAGGTCCCTTCCCCAGTAATTTCACAACTCACGCCAGGGGGAGGCTTGTCTAGCTGGGGGTCTCCGATCCTCCACTCCAACTCCTGGAACAGGGTCTGGGTATCTGGGACAAGAGCCGAGCCAAATCGCAGTTTGGGGGGGGGGGGGACGGCTCAAATGGCATAGTGAGTGGCACAGGCTAACCATGAGGCAAGTCAGAAGGTAAGCTAAGGGGTCCGTGCAGTATACGGCTCTTCCTTACCCCCTGAGTGCATCAGGATAGTGCCAGCACGATTGTGTGGGTCTTGTGTTCCTCAGTGAGGTGGGTGGGCCTCTTAGCAGCAGCAGCACATGATGCCAGGGGGCCTTGTGGCCTGCAGGTCATATGGAAGTTGGTGGGGATCTTTCTCTGATGTGGGTTTCTGCCACGCCTGTGAGTCTGATGAGGGCTCAAAGCAATTCCTTATGCCACAGCAGGCTGACTAGGGTTTAAACAGGCCCTCGCTGGAACAGAAGTAGACATCTTCCATGACGCACAGGCCTGTGGTTTTAGCAGGAAGTGTGGCCATGATGGACAGAGAAAAGCCCGATGCGGAGGAGATTGGGGAACCCGGGGAGGGGCTCTGTCCACCTGGGGAGTTAGCTGGGACACGAGCAGCACCATTTTCCCTGGAGTTTGTTTTACTCCTCCACCAGGCCTACTGCATGGGGCAGGAGAGGGCTCAAGAAACAGCAGCTAGAAGCATGAAAGAGGCCATGCTTCCCAGGGGTCAAGGCTCGGGATGAGCCTGTGGTCAAGTGATGCAGGGGGAAAGAGGATCCCTGGGATCCCTGTCAGAGCGATTGAAGCCCTGGGGTGAGGAGCTGGAAGAAAGAGCTTCCGCCTGGTGAGGACCCATCAGTCATTTGGGTTTTCCACTGTGAGGTGCTGATGGCACTTACCTTGCACTCTAGCAGCTCTGAACATCACTGGGGTAGTGTCCAGTGGCAGAAAATGTCACAGGGGATCCTTTGCTGCAGGATATCCGCAAGCCTATGAACTTTTTTCCTCTGCATAGTGTGATCCGGGACTTGATTTCGGCAGAGTGGGAGGTCATGGATGCTGGCTTGAAAGTCAGTATGTCCATAGCCTGCCTGTATCCCATTCCCCCTGGAAGAGAAGGAGTTAAAGATCCCTTCGGTGGATGCCTTGGTCTCTGTGCTGAAGAAGATGACCATTCCAGTTGAAGGTGGGGCCGCCATAGAGGACCCCTAGGAGGACTGTAAGTTAAAGACTAACTCCTCCCCTCCTGAGGCATTGCATAACCCTCTTTCTATTTTGTTTCCTGTGTGCACTGATTTCTCTTGGTCTCGGCACTGAGAAGCTGCTTACCTGCTTTGCTGCCATTGTGGGCACATTTACCTGCCAGCCTGTGAACCCTGTAGGTCTATTGATACATTTATTTTATCATTGTTCGGGTGCTATGTATTTATCTATACGTTTGTTCAGTTTTCTCCATTTGTACCTGTCTCTGCATATCCTCATAACTTTTATACCTCCCTCCCATCCCTCTACCCACACACCCTGTGGCATTCAGTCTCTCATAGCCATCTTGTGCTCATTACCCCCTGTGATCTCTCTCTCACCTATCTTTATTTCTTCTGACTAATGTTCTCCTCTCCATCTCTTTTATGACTCCTCACTGTCTTCCGACTCCTCATACTCTTTAATTGTCTCCCCTTTACCATCCTCACTTCCCCCATCATCTTGTCCTCTGCCCTATCATCAGCTCTTGAGCTTCACCACATTCTCCCTCTCATTCAGCCATCTCCTCTTGCTCTAAAACAACCTCACCCTTGTTACCACCATGCTGTCTCCTCTCTGCCCTGGACTGTTCTACTCCTTCTCCTCACTTCTGGAGATATCAACCACAACCCTGGCCCCCCTAGACTTTTGAACAGATCTTCATGCAACAGCTCAAATCTTATTCATATTTCTCTCCTTTACCCTTCTCCTCTCCCTTTCTCATGTGCCTTGTGGAATGCACACTCCATCTCAAATTTATTTATTTTTATTTATTTAGTACACACTTATATACCACCACTTCCAGCGATCAGTAGCGGTTCGATTACATCTTTGGGGGTTGTCAAATCAAGACAGAAAAGAGGGGCATATATATACATAGATCTGTGGGTGGGGCACAGCACACAGGATTAGTGTTTTGGGGGTTGGACTAGACGTATTTACAATTTTTTACATTTATACATATTTACAAACATCGGTTCAACAGAGTATAATTAGTTGACTGCATCTGCTTCATTTCTATCGAACTGAGAGTCACAGCTGATTGTAGTGACTTTTGAAAAGATGGGTTTTTAGTTCCTTCCGGAAAGCAAATGAATTTTGCTTTCATCATGATCTCTCACTCTAATGCTCTCCATCTTGCTCTGACTGAGACCTGGCTCCTCCCAGAAGACTTGGCATCACTTGCTGCTCTCTGTCGTGGCGACTATCAGTTGTCCCACACATCTCGTCCGACTGGCTGTGGTAGTGGTGTTGGGCTTCTATTCTCTCCTTCCTGCCAATTTCAACCCCTCCTGCTGTCTCGGTCTCACTCCTTTCCCTCTTTTGGAGGCCAATCCATCTGACTTTTTAATCCGCTACCTCTCCGGTTAGCTGTTGTTTAATCGACCTCCTGACAAGTCCACCTCCACCTTTATCATTGACTGACTCGAAGCTTTCCTTCTTTCTGGGTTTCTCTTCCCCCCCCCTTCCCTTATTCTCGGGGACTTTAACATTTATGTTGATAATCACTTTGCACACTCATGCTTTTAAAGCACCTTTTACTTTCCTCCTGATTGGACCTCCAGCTTTGCTGTACTGCCCCACTCATCAGCACGGCCACTACCTCAACCATGTATTTTTCTCTAATTTCTTACCCTCAAACTTCTGTACCTCAGTTCTTCCCTTATTGGACCATCATCTGCTAAGCTTCACTCTTCATCACTCACCGTTTCAGCCTCTCCTTCAACTTCTTTAGAAATCTTCATGCTATTGACCCTTTGGCTCTTTCCTCCACTATCTCAGCATCTCTTTCCTCCACTGTGTCATCTGAGTTTGAGGCATTAGCTTCCTATAATGCTGCACTCCTCCTCTGGATGCTCAGTCTGCCCATGCCACGTCCTGTGAGTCATACTATACCCCAGCCCTGGCTGTCTTCCACTACCCACTATCTTATGTTGTGCCCGTTCAGCTGAGTGTGCTTGGCTCAAATCCCACACTCTTGCGGACTTTCTACACTTCAAATTCATGCTTGTCTCTTTCCAGTCAGCGATAGCTCTAGCCAAACAAGACTGTTATGTCCTTCTGTCTGACATTTGCCATCTCTTTACAGCTCCCATCTCTTTCCTCAAGGTGCCTCTGCTTCTGACCCCTGCTGAAACCCTGGTTGTCTGTTTCCATGACAACATCCACAAGATCACACTCCAATTCCCCTCAATGTCAGCTACTTCCCATTATCCCACTCCTAACTCCCATCTCTCCCTCCCCCCTCCCCCCTACCTCTGCTACCCTCTCTTCCTTTTCTGTGATCTCTGAGGAGGAAACCACACACCACCTTCCCTCCTCCAAACTCACTACCTGTCTCCTGTGATCCTATTCCTACCTGTCTCCTAAACTCCATCTCCTCCACTGTTGTCCCTTTCATCTTTCATATTCTCAATCTATTGCTTTCCATTGCAACTGTCCTTGCAGACTTCAAGTATACAGTGGTTACACCTCTCCTGAAGAAACCCTCACTAGACCCTACCTGTCCTTCTAACTATTGACCTATCTCTCTCCTCACCTTCTTTTTTTAAACTACTTGAACGTGTGGTCCACCGTTGTTGCCTCTACTTTCTCTCAGTCCTGGATCTTTTACAATCTGGCTCTTGTCCTTTACAGTCTACTGAAACAGCTCTTGCCAAAGTCTCTAGTGATCTGTTTTGGCTAAATCCAAGGGTCTTTTCTCGATCCTCATTCTTCTTGACTTTTCTGCTGCTTTTGACACTGACCACAACCTATTCCTTGATACCTTGTCCTTGGTTTTAAGGGCTCTGTGCTATCCTCATTCTCTTTTTATCTCTTGCATCGCTCTTTCAGTGTTTTGTTCTGGTGGATCCTCCTCGCTATCCTGCTCTCAGTTGGTGTACCCCAAGGATCTGTCTTGGGTCCACTCCTTTTCTCTCTCTATACCCAGTCCCTTGGTGCGCTCATCTCTTCCCATGGCTTTCAGTACCATCTTTACGCTGACATCTCCCAGATCTTTCTCTCTATGCCTGAAATCTCTCCGATTTAAGCCAGGCCAGGATCTCTGCCTGCCTTTCTGACATTTCTGCTTGGATGTCTCGCTGCCGCTTGAAATTGAACATGATCAAAACTGAGCTGCTTATTCCCTTCCCCTCTCCCCTCCCCAAATTCTTCTCACTGCTTCCTCCTTTCTCAGCCTCTGTTCTTGAGCAATCTTGGCTTCCTACCTTGATGTGGTTCTTGGGGGGTGAACATTGTATGGCCACCAGTACGGCATGTGGTGCCTTCATGGGACCCGAACCTGGTCTTGTCTGCATTGGGTCAGCCTCTGTTTGAGCCTCTGCAGCTGGCATCTCTGAAGAATTTCATCCTGAAGGTGGTGTTTTTGGTAGCTATTTGCTCAGTGAGATGAATTTCCAAACTGCAAGCTCTGTTGTGCAGGAAACTGTGTTTTGCAATTTTCCAAAGAAAAGATGGTTATCTAACCGGTACCTTCCTTTCTCCCTAAGGTGGTGTCCCTGTTCCATCTTAATCAGTCTGTCACGTTGCCTGTGTTCTCTGGACAGGAAGACGATCTAGAGTGAAAAGAGCTTTGGTTGTTAGATGTTTGGCATGTTCTGTGGCACTGTTTTCGTAGCACCCAGGATTTTTGGAGGTCAGATCACCTCGTTCTTGTTGGGGGGACTCCTGTAAGGGAGAGGCATCATCAAAAGCATCAGTTGCGCGTTGGTTGAAAGAGGCAATTGGGTTAGCCTACCTGTTTAAGTGTCAGCCAGTTCCAGAAGGTTTGAGGGCTCACTCCACTAGAGCACAGGCTGCGTCATGGGCTTAGTTTGGCTGGTGCCTTCGGTGGACATCCTTAAAACTGTAACTTGGTCATCGCTCCATTCATTTGTGCATCATTACCAGATTGATATGCAGGCATGGGGAGATGGGAGTGCTATGGATTGGGCTCCCGGGTCCCTCACAAGAATGAGTACTGCTTTGGCACATCGCACACATCTGGACTGGAGGGCCGATAAGGAAAGTGAAATTAGACTTTACTTGCTAATTTTCTTTCCTTGAGTCCCTCCAGTCAACTCCAGAACCACCCAGTTTGTAATGTGCAAGCCTTGATGCGGAAGATTTGTGGTTTGTAAGGGTGACTGGGAATTTTTTTTCATTGGTTCTTTGTCCTCTTTGGAGGTGAGGAAGATACTATCAATGTCTCAAATTCAGGGGACATTTGTTCCTAGTTCCTATATGGTGTGGTTGTATCTGTTTTGTTAGTACTAATGATGTTTAGGTAAGGCACTTCGTTGGAGTGGAGTCTGCTTGGTTATTCAAAATACTGGTGTTAGCTCTGTACAGGTCCCTTATAGAATAATGTCATCAAAACCAGTGGTTCTCAGTCTCATCTGTTTGTGAGGGAGCTTAACCCACATGTCTGGACTGGACTGGAGGGACAAGAGGAAAGAAAATTAACATGTAAGGTCTAATTTCACCTTTTATTTTTATTACTAAAATTTATTTTCCAAAATAATGCTCAAGACCAGGTATAAGTAAAAAAAACAAAACAAAAACATAACATTTGTAGTAAAATAAATATGTAACAGTATAAACCATACATAACCATAAAATCAAAAAGATATTAGATACAGTGCCTTATGAAAGGCTTCACATCCTTATGTTTTGCACATCTTTTCAAAATCACCTTTCATCAGCATGATCCACACCAACAAGAACAAATTTTAATAAGATAATAGTGGTGACCACACCTCTGCGATATCCCTCGCCTATACATTCCACCCACTCTCACTCATGCATGGGCATGCAAACACAGTACATTATGGTAACCCCCCCCTCATTCAGACATACTGAACCCAGGAGTTTATTCTCACAAATATAACGCACCCCCTCATTCCATGTACTCTAAACACATCGCACCTAGTAGTCACTCAGCACATCTCAAACGCACTGCAGTCATCATTCATTACCATAGAGTCTCACACTCGGACACCAGACTTAATTTCCCACCCAACAAACTGTACTAAAACACTATAGCATACAGTTAGCAAGTGACTTCAGACATCTAATTTCAGGAATATATTCTCATAATTGTTGCAGAATAATCGGCATCTACTTTTAGCAAGTTCTATATTATTTAACCTACATAAGAAATAAGAATTTTACTTTTGCATAATTGTGAATTGCTTTTTAAAAATGCATAGTTTAAAAATAATTGGTGCTTAATTTCTTGTGGTGTAATTTATACAATTTTACAGGATTGTTGTGGTCGGAGTGGTGGTTGAGATGATAATGATGGGTTTAGTTATCAAAATCTCAAAGGCATTGAGCTAGGGGCCTAAAAGCTTATTAAAGGGAGGTGAGGACGTAAGGCTGAAGGTTCACCTGTTCTTCCTCTCCCCAAAACTGCACAAATAACTTTCTCCTTTCTACTTAAAGCTTTCAAATCCCTGTCCCAGCACACAGTGCTATTGCCCAGAAAGCACCAAAAAGCCAGAAAATGTTTTCTCCTGAGGTGGCAACTCGTCTCCATTAGTGGTCCTCTTAATGTTTCAGGCCAGCATGAGACCCGGAGTTGGTACGGCCAAACGCATCACACACTAGGACTCTCCCAGCAGCAGTCTTGTGTTGGATGGAGCCTTAGTAGGGTGGCTTCAAGCAAGGCACAAGCACTGGTGCTGCCCTTCTTCTCTTGCTGTGCTGGCCTCATCTTCATCAGTGGTTCTCTTCTTAAAGATCCAGCTTAGTAGTACCACTAGTTGAGGCAGGGCTAGATACGACACATTAGAACTCACTTGGCAGAAGTTTGACTTTGGGTGCAGCCATGGGAGTGCTTCAAGCAGAGGCAGATGAATGCACTTTACTGCAAGGAAGAAAGGCCTGGCAATCTACTGCTGGTTGCATTTTGCCAAGAAAACCCAGGGTATGGGTCACCAGGAGTCAGCAATGACTCGGTAGCACACATCTCCTCCCAGCTGCTGCTGTGGTGGCATGTAACGAGTTTTCCTCACACCTCTAGATGACATTTGGGTGCTCTGGAAGAGAATGCAATGCACTTCATGGGAAGAAGTTGAGAGGAACGTGGCAATTTGTGTAAACCATTGAGTAAAATAATTGTGATAGTGAGGCTGTTGGTAAACCTGAATACTAGATTAACTGATTATGAAGAGTATTATTAAAATGTGATGAGTAAATCAGCATGTGTCTGTACAGTAGAGTTACATGTGTAGGTGTGGCTCAGGTTAATTTGTGTTACTCATGAGAGATCAGCGGTTATAAATAACCATTGTAATACGCAGCAGTGTAAGAAGAAATGTCACAATCTTCAGATTCATATTAATGATTTTTGCTGTTAATTAGCTTCATATTTAGCTCTTATTTTCCTTGTTTTTGAGATGAAATAAACACACCATCAAAATATTATAGGTTACAAGGGTTGAAGATTTTCTTTTTTGAAGACTGGTGTTAGGTCGCTATTCCATTTGAAGATTCTCCCTCCCTGTAACATCGTAAATGACAGCGGCTGAAGAGCAGCGTAGCTTATGCAGCCTGCCCTTTAAGGTGGTTAGGGTTATAACTGTTTCTCCATGCAGGTTATCCCTCGTTTAGGGCTGTACTTGCTGCCCCATGCAGATTACCCCTGCCTTTTGTTTTTAGATGGAAATTGCACCTCTGCCTTCCCCCCCCCCCCCCCCCCAAGTGCCAATGTCATTTAGCTTTTGCTTCAGCAGAAATACTCTGTACTTTGACTACATTCTCTTTCCATTTAGAGATCCTCTGGGTTTATCCTAGATCATTTTTGAATTCTATCACTGTTTTTGTCTGTCAACTTCACAGAGAGGCACCTTTTGCCCTTTCCATGATTGTGTATTTCCCGATGTTGCTTATAAATTCACCTCCTTGCAGCTTCATCTCATGTCCTCTAGTTCTACAGCTTCCCCTTCTTTGAAAAAGGTTTGTTCATTAATTAATACATTTTAAATATTTGAAAAGTATCACATCTCCCCTGTTCATTTTTCTCTCTGGAGCAGTGGTTCCCAACATGTGGTCTGTGAACCTTCTGCGGTCCGTAAGACCATTATAAGGGGTTTACAGGACACACAACAGAGGAAAAAAAGACAGGCTGTGGGGAAGAGACAGAGCGATAGGAACTAAGGAGAGAGAGTCTACTCTTTTTGGGATGTCTGCTCTGCAAACCTTTCCTTCTAACCTTTCATCAATATTGTTCATAAGAAAAAAAAAAGATGTCATACTGGGTCAGACCAAGGGTCCATCAAGCCTGTTTACAGGTACTTATGACCTGGATAGTTCACCATTGGAAAGTACACAGATTCCATGCTGCTTATCCCAGGGTAAACAGTGGATTAACCCTGGTTCTCTTTAATAATGATTTATGGATTTTTCCTCCAGGAACTTGTCCAAACCTTATTTTAAACCCAGCTACACTAACAGATTTTACTACATTCTCCGGTAACGAATGCCAGAGTTTATGTATTGAGTGAAAAAAAAAATTTCTCCTCTTAGTCTTAAATGGGCTATTTTGTAGCTACATTGTGTGTCCCCTAGTCTTTCTAATTTTTGAAGCAGTAAACAACCAATCTGTTTATCTGTTCCACTCCATTCATTAATTTATACACCTCTATCATATCCCTCTTAGCTGTCTTTTTTTTCTTTTTTACATGTTGGAGACCTAACCTTTCAAGCCTTTCCTCATAGGAGTATCCCTCCATCCCCTTTACCATTTTGGTGGCTCTTCTCTGTACTTTTTCTAACATCTTTGTTTAGTGATATAGCGGAAGGGCTGTCTGGTAAGGTTTGCCTCTTTGTGGATGATACCAAAATCTGCAATAGTGTAGACACCCAGGAAGGTGTAGATAACATGAGGAGGGATCTAGCTAAGGTTGAAGAATGGTCTAGAATTTGGCAGCTGGGATTTAATGCTAAAAAATGCAAGGTCATGCATTTGGGCTGCAGCAAGCCAAGGGAGCAATATAGTATAGGGGGTGAAGTACTTTTGTCCACTAAAGAAGAGTGGGACCTAGGCGTGGTTGTGTCTGATGATCTTAAAGTGGCTAAACAGGTAGGAAAGGCGACAGCAAAAGCTATAAAGGATGCTTGGGTGCATACGGAGAGGAATGGCTAGCAGAAAAAAGGAGGTGATTATACAGAGGCACTAAGTCTTTGGTGCAGCCTCATTTAGAGTATTGTGTGCAATTTTGGAGACCGCACCTTCAAAAGAATATAAACAGGATGGAGTCAGTACAGAGGGTGGCTACTAAAATGGTTAGTGGTCTTCATTATAAAGCATATGTGGACAGACATAAGGATCTTAATATGTACACAGAGGAAAGGCGGGATACAGGTGATTGAGACGTTTAAATACCTCCGTGACATAAATGCACAGGGGGAGAGCCTCTTTCGATTGAAAGCAGGTACTGCTACGAGGGGACATGGGATGAGGGTGAAGGGAGATAGATTCAGGAGTGATATGCGGAAATATTTCTTTACGGAAAGAGTAGTGGATCCGTGGATAGTCTCCCAGTGGAGGTGGTAGAGATGAGGACAGTATCTGAATTCAAAAAAGCATGGGACCAACACAGAGGATCTCTAAAGGTAAAAAGTGGACTGTTGTAGTTGTTGATATGGAAGGACAGACTAGATAGGCCATGTGGTCTTTTTCTGTCATCATTTTTCTATGTTTCTATAGTAATACAGTATATGACAGCAGATAAAGACCAGAATGGTCCATCTAGTCTGCCCAGCAAGGTTGCAAGAGTAAGTGCACCCGCCACTCTGTACAGGTCACCCCCTCTCCATGCCTTTGTTTAGGGGTGTACCCACTGCTCCATGCAGATCACATTCCTATTTGTTGACCTAAGAGAAGTTTATTTTGATTTTATCCTGTTGCTATAAAGGGATCCACTGTGTCTATCCATGCCCTTTTGAATTCTGTCATTGTAGGGAGGTCATTCCAAGCATCCACCACTCTTTCAGTGAAAAAGTATTTCCTGATGTTGCCTTTCAGTTTACCCCCTTGCAGCCTCATGTTATGCCCTCTAGTTTTATAGCTTCCCTGCCTCTGAAAAAGGTTGGTTTGGTCATTAATACTCTACTGTAAGTATTTGAAAATCTGTATCATATCTCCCCTGACCCTCCTCACTTCTAGCATATGCATATTTAGGTCTTCGAGTCTCTCCTTATACATTTTCAGGCTACAAATCATTGGCTGCCTTATTCTGAACTATTTCCAGTCTTTTTATATACTTTGTGAGATATGGTCTCCAAAACTGAACACAATATTCCAAGTGAGGCCTCACCAGTGACTTGTACAGTGGCATTAGTACCTCCTCCTTTCTGCGTGTAACTGTTGCTCCTTCTCGGGTTCCGTCCAGTATTGTCTGTCTTTAGGTCCAGCAGACAGGCATCTAGTAGTCTTTCAGGTCCCTCCGGTGTTCCTCCTGGCTTAGTCTGCTCTCTAGGAAGACCCCAGGCCCAGAAGAATGATATGCAAATCATCAGGAATATGCAAATGATGTCTTTCCAACGTCCTTCGGTTCAGACATACATACATACATACATACATAATGAACAGTACAATAAATTCCCCCTTCAAGTTTTGGATTCAGCTGGGGTGTGTTCTAGGTGTGGAATTACTTGGAAGCCCCGCCACCTCCCATGTAGCTGTCTGTTGCTATTACCACCCCAAGTCTGGTGGGTTATTCACCAGCTGAATGTCCATGGGTGTTTCTTCAGGGACTAGCTGTAACTCATTTTCCAGCTCTATCTCCTCCTACCGGGGGTCCCATTGATCCTCTCTAAGGGGGTCTACCTCCATGGGATTCTGGGCCAAGTCACTCGCCTCCCTTTCCATCTCCCTCTCCACTTCCCTCTCATCTCAGCTGTTGTCAGGGAGCCGAGCCAGAAGGGAATCAGGGCCTCAGGCCTTTTCTCGGCCCCTGGGTGTCCTTGTCCACCACTCCAGAGGCCCCTTCCTAGATGGATCCACACTCACAGAGCAGAAACGGGCCGGGGTCATCCGGGACTCCGGTGGTGACAGGACATACACCCTGTCACAGCAACCCAGAATCCTTCTGGCTTTGGCCACTGCCGTGTCACACTGCTTCGCCATCTAGAGATCCCTCTCCTGGTCCGTGAACACCAACCTCGCCATTCCAGGTAATTGTGTACTATAGGAGGCGAGAGGTTGGTGTGCATGGACCAGGAGAGACTTCAGAGTGATTTGTTTCTGAGGATCTCAAGGTGGTGAAATCTTCTTCCCTTTTTTTTTTAAAGATATGGTGACTAGAATTGCACACTATATTCGAGGTGCAGTCGCACCATGAAACGATAACAGATGTGTTATAATATCCTTTGTTTTATTCTCCTTTTCTTGCTTTATGATTCCTAGCATTCCATTTGTTTTCTTGGCTGACACTGCACACTGGGCAGAGGATTTCAATGTCTTATCCAAGATGTTGCCAAAATCCTTTTCCTAGTTGATAGCTCCTAATGGAACCTTGCATCGTGTAACATAGTTAGGGAAGAACATCCCAAAGTGCATAACTTTGCACTTGTCCACATTGGGCATCCAAATGGCAGGTGGAATTTAATCTTCCAGTTTTTCAAGGTCTTCTTGCAATGTTTCAAGTCCTCTTATATAATTTTGTCATCTCCAAATTTGATTTCCTTACTCGTTATTCCCATTTCCAGGTAATTTATAAATGTTAAAAAGCAGCTAGCCCAGCACAGATCCTTTCTCCATTGAGAAAATTGGCCATTTAGCCCTACTCTCAGCTTTCTATGTTTTAGCCAGTTCCTAATCCACAATAGTACACTGCCTCCTATCCCATGACTTTTTAATTTCCCAAAGAGTCTCTCTTGAGGGACCTTGTCAAAGGCTTTCTGAAAATCCAAATATACTGTATCTACCAGCTCATCTTTATCTTTGCTAAATCCATGTTGGCTTTCTGCCATTAAGCCATGACTATTTACATGTTCAGTAATTTTGTTTTTTTATAATGGTTTCTACCTTTTTGCTGGTACAGACGTTGAGGTCACCGGTCTGTCGTTTCCCATAACACCCCTGGAGTCCTTTGTAAAAACTGGCGCTACATTGGCCATTCTGCTATCCTCAGGTATTACAGATTTTAATGATAGTTTGCAGACTTACTTTTTGTAATCTGTGATCTCATATATATTTCAGTTCTTTCAGCACCATGGGATGTATGCCATCTGGTCCAGGTGATTTTCTGCGCTTTAGTTTGTCAAATAACTGCAAATTACATCGTCCCAATTTTATCAATTTGTTTTAATCTCTCTGATATATCACCTTTTAAATATCATTTATGGGTGAGTTTTCATATTAAAAAACAAACCCATAGTTGCATCACTTTTATCATTATAGATCATGCTACTGTCCAACCCACTTAGATATATTTAAGTCAAAAAGGGACTTAGCAGAGATAGATATTTCAAAATTTAATTAAGGGAGGAAAAGACCTCAGGGCAACAGTATATCCCTCTGTGGCAGCTGAACTACCATAGGGGAAGCTGAATAAATCGCATCATTGGTCTTGAAAAACTTCCCAAGGTTTAGTAAATTATAAATACAAACCACCAAAGTTTAAGATATTGAGCTATAAAAAGCTCCTCACTTCATTTTGTTTTGAAACTTTTATTTTCATTTTGCAACAAACAAAAGAAACAACACACCAAAGGAAACAATACAATTATACAATAAAGAAAAGTAAACCCACTACCCCCCACCCCCGCGCTTCTTCTCTAGCTGATTATGTCAGCATGTGAGCGCTTCCAAACAAACGTGATTGTACAGCAAAACAATCAAAAGAGTATCTGCGATACAGAATAATCATGAGACAAAGATATATATAAATTTAGACAGTCAGATGAGAGCATTGAGCAGAATGTACATAGTCATTGAGCATCTTCCATTTAGACCGATGATGAGGAGTCTGAATGGGGGAAGCAAACATACGAGGTATTTGTTCATATTTACTGTAGAGACAGACATGATTCCACCATTCATTGGGGCTCAACTGGGAGCTATTTTTCCAGTATTTCGTAATTAGGGAAATAGCAATACCTAGCATAAAGTCCAAAAGGAAGTAAGCCGTTTTTGGAAGAGAGGGGATCCCCGCTGCTGAGCGAAGTCCCACTATCCTCCAAGAAAGGGGCTCTTGAAAGTGCAAAATAGACTGGATACGGCCCCAGACCCGACTCCAGTAATACTGTAGTGCGGGACATTCATACATAACATGTGGTAGTGAACCAATGGCCGCATGACATGTCCAACAATTATTGCCCTGAGCAGTGTTCCATTTGGCTAATCTGTCAGGAGTGTAAAAACACCGGTGGGCTAGAAAGAAGAGTGTCTGAGTGAGTGAGGCGGATCGGGAGACCCGTGTCACTCTACTCCAGACAAGGCTCCATTGCTCTGGGGTCAAAGTCACATGCAGTTCTCTCTCCCATGCTTTCTGCGCTATAGGGGTATCCCTAGTTATAGCATTACATAAGGTTTTGTAAAAATTGGATGCTACACCCGGTGAACTACCGATAGATCGGATAGTCTCCAACCAACCTTGTGTAGGGGAGGCCGATGGCGGGAGCACCTTAGCACTCCTAAGGCAATGCTGAAGTTGCACCAACTGAAAGTAGTGTTTCGCTGGGAGACCAAATTCAATTTGCAATTCACTAAAAGTTTTCCAGCGACCTTCATGGAAACAATTGGCTAGGAATCCAAATGCCCCTAGTGTACCAGGGGCTCCACGCCATCGGTTTATTTTGTATTCTAAATCGAGTGTTGTACCAAAGTGGGAGTTTGTCTAACGGACAGAGTCGGGAGTCTAGAGATTGCATGAGATTATTATAGGCACCTAAGGTGTCTAAAAGCATTGGTGGGAAGTGAGAGTCTGATGGAAGAGTCATACCAGGGAGAAAAGTAAGAGGAATCGGTTTGCAAAGGTCCTCTTCTATGTCTAGCCACACAGGCCTACTCGGTACTGGATCTTCCAGCCAACGAGCACCTTGTTTGAGAAGAAAAGATTGATGATACTTCAGGAAATCAGGGAATCTGACACCCCCATATTCCTTATCTGCTTGCAGCTTATGTTTCGCTATCCTAGGTGTCTTATTTTGCCACAAGTATCTAGTCAGAAGGCCCTCGATATCTTTATATATACGTCGAGGGAAGAGACAGGGCACCATTTCTAAGACATAATTCACTTTCGGAACAATCATCATTTTTATGGTTTCTAATCGGCCCCACCAGGTAAGCGTTAAAGGAGTCCAGCGGTGAGTAAGCGCCCGGACTTTAGAGGTTAAGTCTTTGGCATTGAAGGAGATAGTGTCTTCCAAAGGAGAACAATAGTAAACCACAAGGTATTTGACCATGCGAGGTTGCCATAAAAAGGGGAAGGGTTGCATATCTGCCTGATGAAGCAAAGGATTTAATGGAAAGGCTACCGACTTGGTCCAATTTATCTTATAACCGGACAGTTGTGAGTATTTACCAATTTGCTCTAAGACAGCCGGTACTGAGTCTATAGAGACAAAGAGCATAAGATCATCAGCATACGCTGAAATTTTGATTTCCCTATGGGTGAAGGGGACTCCATGAATCTCCTCCGATTGCCGGATTAGTAAAGCCAAGGGTTCGAGTGCAAGATCGAAGAGGAGTGGAGACAGTGGGCATCCCTGGCGAGTGCCGCGTTGAAGGGGAAAAGGTTGAGACTTTAAAGCATTTGTACATATACTGGCTGTAGGCTGAGCGTACATGGTGCGAAGACAACGGAGAAAACCTTCCCCGAATCCGTACCAGCGGAGGACTGCAAACAGGAAGGGCCACTCTAAGCGATCGAAGGCCTTCTCAGCATCAAGTGAGAGGCCAACAAATGGGCGATCAAGATTAACTGCGGTAGTCAATACATGGCATAGAGTCCGAGCATTGTCAGCGGTCGATCTACCAGGAATGAAACCGCATTGATCTGGGTGTATTAAGGTAGGCATCCTATCCGAGAGCCGGGTAGAGAGAATGGTGGCAAAGATTTTATAGTCCGCGTTTAGGAGGGAAATTGGACGATAATTAGCTGTTAGTTGCGGGTCTCTCCCCTCTTTCTCAAAAACTACTACATTTGCCATTGAAAAGGACCCAGAAGGAGAACCCTCCTCGGCCAGAGCAGAAAAATAAATTTTCAAAACTGGAGCTAAATCAGCGTGAAAGGTTTTGTAGAATTCAGCGGGGAGACCGTCTGGGCCTGCGGCTCGACCTGAGGCACATTTCTTGATAGCAGAATGAATTTCTGAGACAGTAAATGGTGTGTCTAAGGCCACTCTATCTTCGTCAGATAGGGTCGGTCTTTGTACTCCTGAAAGTAAGCGTTCAAATACATCTGGCTCAAAATCACATTCAGATTGATAAAGCCGAGTATAAAAGTCACGAAAGAGTTCTAAGATTTCGGTATCTTTAGTGACCAAGCCCCCCCCTGACGGATTGCGGAGGGCGGTAACACGCTTGGCTTCTTTTCGACCTTTTAGGGCATTTGCTAATAATTTGCCAGCACGATTATTTTCCCGATAATAAAGCCCTTGTTGTGATTCAATATTTTTAACAGCAGCAGTGTGCAAAAGCTGATTGTATTGAAAACGCAAGCGTTGTAAACGGAGTAAAATACATGGGTCAGTACGGGACGTGAGGAGACGCTCCCCAGCTTGTATCTGCTGCTCTAGAGTCAGTAAAAGCTGCTTTCTTTGTTTCCCCTGCCGAATTTGATAGCTAGTTATGGTAGCACGGATAGATGCTTTAAAACCCTCCCACCAAGCCCAGCCCGCTGTATCATGGGGTGAGTTAAAATGAAAATAATCTTGGATAGCGGCCTTTATATCGATCTGAAAATCTTTTTGACCCAGTAGGGATCTATCAAAAAACCAAGCTCGGGGAGAATCGTCCCGCGCAGTGACACGTAATGATAAAGATATGGCAGCATGATCTGAGATATGGAGAGGATGAGTCCTAGTCGTGTCTACTTGAGAAATCAGTGCTTTGGAAATGAGAAAGAAATCTATTCTAGATTGGGAGTGATGGGGGGCAGAAAAGAAAGTGAACTCTAAGTCGGAGGGGTGAAGCAGCCTCCATATATCTACCAGCGCAAGATCTTGCATCAGAGCTGTAAGGGTAGCAAGACTCTTGGGTGGACTACTCGTTCTTGGCGGCTGTCTATCTATCAGAGGGTCTAACACTTGATTAAAGTCACCACCAAGTATTAATGGAGTATTGGCAGAGGCCTGTGCCAACTGCGCAATACTTGCATAGTAAGCAGGGTTGTCCACATTCGGGGCATAAATGCAAATACATGTGAATTCACTATCTCCGACCTTAAGATGTACTCGGGCCCATCTACCCTCCTTGTCAGCGCTAGAATCAATTACAGTAGCTTGCAAAGATTTCTTAACCAGGATGGCAACCCCGCACCGTTTAGAAACGGCGGGAGAGTAGGCAGCCACCATGTAAGGCTTAACATTGAGTTTCAGTGTTTCAGCAGAGTTTAAGTGCGTTTCCTGAAGAAACGCTAAATCAGCATGCTCATGGCTAAGATAGCTAAGGATTTTCTTTCTTTTGATTGGACTATTAATGCCCTTTACGTTGAGTGATAAAATTTTACATAAAGCCATTCAGACAAGTTAAAAATTCTGAGCATGATAGCGCACCTAATTTCACAATGTCCCTCATATTGACTGTAGCAGGCTGTACATATGGCATAAAAGAAACTAAGCTTAGATAACATAATGAAGCGCCCCACATTAAAAAAGAAAAACCGCAGCGCGGTAGAGAAGAAGCAAAACCCCAAAAATTACTGGCGACCATGTGTCTGCGGGGAGAAGCCCCAGAGAAGGCCAAAATTGAAAAACACATAACCTGTAGGACTGTGCGTGCTCCGAATCCGACCGAGGCACACATCATGGAGGGAGAGGAGACCACAAAACATGAGTCATAGAAAGAAAGAAAGAAAGTCCAGGAAGTCTCTGTGTTTGACTATGACCGCCGCATCGGGCCCTTCAAAATGGCGGACAGAGCCGGCGAATAAAAGTCCACGTCGTTGGATTAGCGCATCTGCTCGGCCTCTTTGGAGTCTAAAAATGTTGATAGTAGATCAGGATCTTCGAATGTCCTGGTTTGGTTGTGGAGAGTCACTCGGAGTTTCGCGGGATACAACAGGCCAAAGCGAGCCTGTAGCTGTTGAAGTCGAGGGCGAAAAGCAAGGAGTTTCTTCCGTCGGTCAACGGTAGGCTTTGCCAAGTCAGGGAAGAAGGAGACTTTGTGACCTTCAAATTCCAAATGATGGTTCGCCCGGGCAGCATTTAAAATTTGTTCCACTTGTTGATATCGTAGCAAGCGAAAGATAATAGGCCGGGGGGTCGTTCGGTTGAGCGCCATGTGGGTAGGAGCACGGTGTGCACGATCGATTTCCAATTCTTTATGAAAGGTGATCTTCAGTAAGGAGGGAAGAATTTTGAGCAGGAATTCTCTCATATCTCCCGCTTCCGCCCCCTCCGGTATTCCAATGAGCCTCACATTGTTGCGACGGGCTCGATTATTGCTATCTTCTAACTCCTTTTGCAGATTCTGTATCTGGCGCTCGGCCTTGTCCAGTGCGCCCAAGCGCACCGCGTGCGAATCGAGGACCCCCGCCATATTGTCCTGCCGTAAGGAGAGTCTTTCAAGTCGGTCCTGGAGCACTCCAAAGTCTTCTCGCAGGGCTCTAAGCGCCTCTCCATTGGACTGCACCAATTCCTTCACGCCGCGTAGTTCCTCCAAAATCTCCAGGTGCATTTCGGGGTTTTCACGAAATGGAACCATCTTCTGTGGGGAGGACACCTCTGTTTTGGAGCGTTTTCCGTGAGAAGAAGAAGGAGACCCGAAGTCCAAGCGCGCTGGTTTATGGGCCGCCATCCCCCCCGAGGTACCCCGGTCAACCCGGAGCGAAATAGTAAGTTTGTATAGGTATTAAGTCAGGATTCTAAGTAGGCCTCTCGGGAGCTTCAGCGCGAAGCGTCTTACCCGCTGGACATCAGGCTCCGCCCCCCTCCTCACTTCATTTTATATAACAAATTAAACAAATTAAAAATATAGCAAATTGAAGATCAAGGAACTCCACTTTTATACTGCTGTCATCGTGGGACAGCTGAAAGCTGACTGACATACATCTCAAAGCTGACCGACATACATCTCTGCCCAAAATGGAAACACAACAGTATGATAGTATCAAAATAGCAGTCGTAGCATATAGCAATAATGCTTCATTTATCTTTCAGTCGTCTTCCAGTCTTTTGATCTGCCAATGTCCCATATAGAAAATAAACTGCCCAACAAAGATTCTTGTTTCTCCAACTTAGGGCTTCTTCAGGGGCATACGATTCTGACCAGAGAAAAACATTTGCTTCTAATATTGGCGTCTGGCGTCACTATTTTAAAAAAGGATAAGTGGCCAATTGGATTAATGTAACCTTCACTTACTAAAAACCAATCTGAAACTCTAAAGACTAAAAAGGTGGATGGAGCATCATTTCAAAGCAGCCCATTTCTGATTAGATAAGCCTTTGCAAAGCAGATGAATGGAAAAAGGTGGAGCTTCACAGCCATACCAGCAAAAAGCACTGAAGAAACTAGAAAAGAATTCTCCATTTGATTTTTTTTTCATTAAGCCCATTAGGTTCAATAGTATTCAGCTAGTTTAGCTAAGGCTTTTTTTATTTGATTGTATTGTTGCCCATAGTGCAGTGTTTGGTGTGATTTTGATTATCTATGGATACGTTTTCTACGTTTTCTTTATTCGGTTTTGCTGCTATGGCCTTGTCCTCTCTTAATGCCCTTTCACCCCTCCATCATTTAATGGTCCTACTAACTCTCTCACAGGTGTTTTGCTACAAATGTACTTGAAGCTCTTATTATGCACTTTTGCTTCTACAAGCTTCTTTTCAAGTTCTTTTTGCCTGCCTAATCAATGCCTTGCATTTAACTTACCAGTATTTGCTTCCTGTTTTTGTCATTTGGCTCTTGTTTTTCATTTTCTGAAGTATTTTTCTCTTGGCTGTAACAGCCTCTTTGATTTGCTAGCTCCCTCCATTTATTAAATCAAATATGATCATGTTATGGTCACTATTGCCAAGCGGCCCCAACACCATTACCTCTCGCACTAGATCCTGCATTCCACTAAGGACTAGGTGTAAAATAGCTTCCCCTCTTGTCTGTTCCTGAGCCAGCTGATCCATTAAGCAGTCATTTATTTCATCTAGAAATGTCCTAGCATGGCCTGATGTAACATTGACCCAGTCAATACTGGGGTAATTGAAATCTTCCATTATTACTATGTTGTAAACTTTGCTAGCTTCCCTAATTTGTGTTAGCATTTCACTATCTGATCATTCTGGCCAGGTGGCTGGTAGTACACCCCCACTGCCATTCCCTTCCCCTTTATACATGACATTTCTATCCATAGAAATTCTACAGTGTATTTGGTTTCCTGAAAAACCTTTATCCTGTTGGACTCAATATTCTTTTTAACATAGGGCAGATCACATAGGTGGAGGGGATGGTGTTTTATCATTGCAATATAATTTGTAGCGTGGCATCCGTGTCCCATTGGTTATCCTCTTTCCACCAGATCTGAGATGCCAATTATCTCCAGGAACAAGCAGGAATGTAGTCCTCACATATGGGTATCGTCGGTACCGACGGAGCCTGCGCGGGAACGCTCCCCAGCGTCCAATGGGAATGCTTTTGGGAGCATCCCTCAGCACATGCGCGCTGCCTTCCCGCCTTTCCAACTGTCCCTCTTCAGTTCTTCGTTTTCCGCGGAGCCAATAGGACCTATTCCCCGTCACCGCAGAAAATTCCATCTTTAAAATTCTTTTTTGTGGTCACGCTTGCCTACCGCACGACGCCTACCGGTACCGCCGGTTCTTTTCTCTCCTAAAAAAACCCCCCAAACCCCCCCCCCCCTAAACTTTCACAGTTTCTTTTCAGAAACTTTCCTGTTTTAGTGCTAGGCGCCATTTTGGGCATTAGGCCCCATTTTTCCAAACACCGGTACCGGCCCCGATGGTAACTCTTCCTATTCCACCTCTGGCTGGAGTGGATAAAGTGGTACCGGGTCACCTTGGTACCGACTTCGATCGGTACCGGGATCATGTTTTGCAGGAGCATCGGAGTCAGGAATACTTCGAGTCCTCCAATTCCGAAGACTCTGACAATTCTGCTGGCACTAGAGGGTTTCTCTTAGAAGATCCCTCTTCTCCTCAATGCAGAATGTCACCTCCAGAGGACATGTCATTTCAGGATTTCATCCGTGATATGGCTAAAGGTCTTTCAATCACAGTAGTTCCTGAGGAGGAACCCAGAGCAAAAGAATTGGAAATTCTCCAATATCCTAAAGCTCCTAAGGAGGCAGCTACTCTGCCTATCCATGAAATTCTGCATAACTTGATGCTCAGAATGTGGGAGACACCTCTGACTACTTCTCCTCACTCTAGGAGACTTGATACTATGTATCGAGTCCCACAATGTCCTGGATTTCAGAAAACTCAGCTGCCACACCATTCAATGGTAGTGGAGTCAGCCATGCGTAGGATGAAAAGTGCTAAAAGACATGCATCCAGTCCTCCAGGTCGTGAATGCAGGACTCTGGATGCTTTCCATGCTTTCAGCTAGGATCAGCTCATATATCCTATATATGGGAATGTTCCTCAAAGAAATCACAGGAGACTTGGAACTTATGAGCCCATTTCTCCCAAATGATAAGAGACAAGACTTTCTTACTCTGGTTAAGCATGCTCAGGATGTCTCCCAAGTTTGTCAATTGTGCAGCCTTTGCCTGCTTTGAATGCATCTGCAGAACTTCTGCTATTGCCATTGGTGCACGACGAATTGCCTGGCTACAGGCATCAGACTTGGAGACTTGGGTACAGGACAAGTTAGGCAACATTCATTGCTCGGGAGAAAATCTCTTCGGCAAGAACTGGCAGGAGAAGGCTAACGAATTAGATGCTGACAATTCTACCTTAGATAGATTGTCAAAATCTACAGCCACTCCAGCCAAAAGAAAGCCTTATAAAAAGAACCCCTCTTTTAGCAAAAAGAGGAAGTTTTATCCTTCCTATACCCATCAGACTCAAGCTCCAGGTCAGGTTGCTCAAAAGGGACAAACTAGACAACAAAAGAAACCAAAAGGCCCGAGAGCCCAACCAGCTCTCCAGGTTCAGCCCCCCTAGGACTTTGACTCCTTCCTAGAGAGCTTTGCCTTCCTGCCTCTGAGGGGTCCTCAACTCCTCAATATCTCTGGCAGGTTATGCCACTTTGTCAACAGATGGCATCAGATAACAGCAGAAGATTGGACTTTGTCCATTGTAGGGGAGGGGTACAAACTTAATTTTCACAGCTTACCCCCCTCCTACAGTTCTAAAGCAGTTCAATTCACAAACCTCTGCAGACAATCTGCTAGATCACAAGGTCTCCACTCTTCTTGCCCAAGGGGCAATAGAGGAAGTACTCATTCTTCTACAGGGTGCAGGGTTCTACTCCCCCTATTTTCTTATCCCAAAGAAAACAGGGGGGGACAGACCCATTCTAGACCTCAGAGAATTGAACAAAAAACTCTTTCGAGAAAATTCAAGATGATTTCTCTGGGAACTCTTCTGCCACCAGGCTCGATCATTAAATAAGGCTCGTTTATACGCTGTTTTTATCACTCTACGGGGATAACCTCTGGCTGCGAAATCTCCTGAAAGGTTTCGTGACTGAGTTTTAAAATCAGTCAAATCCGAGCAATTTCGCCTGTAACGGAAAAATTGAGACAGAGGGAGACTATCCTTTAAGCCAGAGGTTATCCCCGTAGAGTGATAAAAACAGCGTATAAACGAGCCTTATTTAATGATCGAGCCTGGTTGTTACAACCCAGACCTAAGCCAACTTTTGAGGCAGAGACAGGTTATGTCAATTTTATCACTAAGTTTTCACCTTTGAGTTACAACATTCAAAGAATCATGTCTAAGCATACACATCTTTTGCATACTGTCCCGGGATTAGAAGAAAAGTACGTTCGTTGTGTATGGCAACGTAATGCTAACCTAAAAGAGAAACTGAGTCCAGCAGTTTTACGATCTCCAGATATAAATCAGAGTCAACGCGGACATATACAGTGTGGTACATGTATCATTTGCCCTTTGTCAGAATCCATTACTGAATTCACATACTTGGAGCGCACCTACCGTTTGAAACACGCTACGACCTGCCAGACGACATCAGTAGTTTATGCCATAAAATGTCCCTGCCAGAAATTATATATAGGGAAAACCATTAGGACATTAAAAAGTCGTATTCTGGAACATAAGAGTCGTTTACGGTGCAGAGTGATGACAGCTCCCCTGGTCCAACACTGTCTTGAAGAAAGCCACACGTTTGAACAATTACGGTGTTTTTGTATTGATCACATAAAACATCCTATGCGGGGCAAGACATTAGACGAGACCTTGTTTTATTATGAACAACGTTGGATTTTTTCAGTTAATACTCTCCAACCTAAAGGTCTAAACTCTTCCATAGATTGGCAAGTGTGCCTGTAGGCTACGTGGTAGAAAGTATAAATGATACCCGGATGTGACTAATGCACATGCGCGGCGTTTTTTGAGTCATTACAAGACATATGAGTGCAACGCGGGCAGCTATTTTTCAGTAAGTAATTAAAAGACAGAAGCGTTTAGTTTTCTTGACAGAGCAAAGAATTTTTAATTGACATACATGTCTTTCATTTAACAATAGTGGATGGTTTGGTAGATATTGCTACACTGGTGTCTATTTTTATAGATCCTCCTGAAGAAACTCCTGCTCGGAGTGAAACGCATTGAGGTACCGGAGGAAGCGTTGAGGCGCAGAAGGCACAAGACATAAGTTAAGCTTTTTGGTCTTTCACTTACATTTGGGTACAAATGGACACTTGGTTTGAAAATCTAAAAAAATGTTAAAAATAACACAGGATGGTTGTTGATGTAACCAGTGCGCTATAGCTTTATCCAATAAGCACTCATTAAGCGCGGTATATATGGTCTGAAACCTCCTGTAGCAATTGTATTTCTCATTAGAACCCCGGCTCCTGTTGTTACGGAGTTTAGTGATCGACTGAAGAAATTATATATATCTACAGATGATTAGGAGAGTCTAGTCGAAAGAATTTTTTTACCACTTAAGTTATAGTTTTAAATGGAGTGCTTTTTCTAGTATTAAGATTACAGCACGCTCTGGATAGACCGGTTTTCCTGTTTTTGTATAGAATTCATAGGAGCCTGTCTGGATACCAGACAGGCAAGGGCTTTCCTTCCACAAGCCCGGTGTCTTCGCATAATGCAGTTAGTTTTCCAAACAGCAGGCAAGTCCTCCCTCGCTGCTCGGGAGCTACTGCAGCTACTGGGACACATGGCATCCACAGTTCATGTAGTCCCATATGCTCGCCTCTACATGCCAGCAGCTCAGTGGACCCTCTCCACACAGTCGACACAGGCCACGGGTCATTTGTTGGACAAAATAACAATCCTCTCAATGACTAATTTTGTCCCTCCAATGGTGGCAGTCATTAGAAAATCTGACAGTAGGGTCTCCTTTCCATCAACCCCTCTTTCAGGCCACCCTAACAGATGCATCACAGGTGGGTTGGGGAGCACACCTGAATTATCTCTCTACCCAGTGCACCTGGACTCCACAGGAGGTTGGTTTACACATAAACCTCCTGGAGTTAAGAGCAATTTATTTAGCTCTTCGAGAGTTCCACGCCCAGCTCAGCTACAAGACAGTCCTAGTCCAGATGGACAATCAGGTAGTCATGTTCTATGTGAACAAGCAGGGCGGGACAGACTCTGTCGTTATGCAACGAAGCTTTACGACTATGGGCCTTCACCAGAGAGCATCAAATTCACCTTCTAGTGGTATATCTTCCAGGCATTCAAAACCTTTGGGCAGACAAACTCAGTCGAGTACTGCTACCTCACGAGTGGTCACTCCACCTAGACCAGGTGGCAAAGATATTTCATCTCTGGGGCACTCCAGATATAGACCTCTTTGCAAGTCCACTGAATGCCAAACTTCCCCAGTTCTGTTCCAGGATTCCGGCACACACTGTCAGGCAAGGGATGCCTTCCTCCTTCACTGGGGTCAGGACTTCCTTTATGCCTTCCCACCCATTCCCCTCATCCCCAAGACACTCTTCAAACTTCAGAGAGACAGGGGGCGCATGATCCTCATAGCACCACGATGGCCACGCCAAACGTGGTATTCCCTGCTTCTGCATCTCTCTCAATCGCCACCTCTGGAGTTAGGGCATGCTCCAGATCTCTTTTCCCAGGAGAATGGGATGCTATGGCACCCGAATCCCCAGTCCCTGCACCTCACGGCCTGGTTGTTGAAGGCTTAGACCTCCAGGATTTCAACCTGTCCCTGCAGTTAAGATATCCTTCAGGCTTCTAGGAAGCTTTCCACAAGAAGATCTTATGCCTTCAAGTGGAAGCATTTTACTACATGGTGCTCCAAGAAGGGATTAAACCCCCTGGTCATACCCTTAGAATCGATACTAGAGTATCTCCTTCACTTATCGAATTCTGGGTTAAAGACCAATTTGGTAAGAGTCCATCTTAGTGCAATTGCAGCTTCTTATAAGCCTCTAAATCTACAACCAATTTCCTCTCATCCACTCCTATCAAGATTTATGAGAGGCCTTTTATTAACTAAACCTCCCATCAAGCCATCACCGGTAGCATGGGATCTAAATCTGGTTCTTGGGCAGCTCATGAGGCTGCCTTTTGAACCTTTAGCCACTACAGCCCTTAGGTTTTTGACTTGGAAGGTCATCTTCCAGATTGCAATCACCTCTGCCCGTCGCATTAGTGAATTGCAAGCTTTAGTGGCTGATCCTCCTTATACTAGATTTCATCATGATAAGGTTGTTCTTTGAACTCGCCCACACTTTATGCCAAAGGTGGTTTCGCCTTTTCATTTAAACCAATCAATTTATCTTCCTGTATTTTTTTCCGAGGCCTCACGCCTCTAATGCAGAAAGAAGCCTTCATACTTTGGATTGTAAAAGGGCCTTAGCCTTTTACATTCAAAGAACACAGCAACATAGAAAGTCCTCGCAACTTTTTGTAGCTTTTGACCCTAGTCATTTGGGACTTCCAGTCTCCAAAAGAACTTTATCTAAATGGATTGCCCAATGCATATCCTTTACTTATGAGAGTAAGGGTCTTCCTCTTCTAGGCCATGTCACAGCTCACAATGTGAGAGCCATGGCAGCTTCCATGGCTAATCTCCACTCTGTGTCTATCGATGACATTTGTCGAGCAGCCACCTGGGCTTCGGTACACACCTTCACAGCCCACTACTGCTTAGATAAAGCCTCCTGACAGGATGCCGCCTTTGGCCAAGCTGTTCTTCAAAATCCTCTTTCAAACTTAAAACAACTCCTACCCACCAACCCCGGTGGGATGCCAGAGATCCATGGGAGGAAGGATTCTCACCTTCAATGGTGGCACCTTCCTGGGGATATCTCCCTGGCATCTTCAGCTAGGGAGTCCCCATATGTGAGGACTACATTCCTGCTTGTTCCTGGAGATAGCGTAGTTACTCACCTGTAACAGGTGATCTCTGGGAACAGCAGGAATTTAGTCCTCACAACCCACCCACCTCCCCTAGGAGTTCTCTCTATCTCTATCTCTCCTTTCACTCAGCTACATACTTAACTGAAGAGGGACAGTTGGAAAGGCGGGAAGGCAGCGCGCATGTGCTGAGGGATGCTCCCAAAAGCGTTCCTATTGGACATTGGGGAGCGTTCCCGCGCAGGCTCCGTCGGTACCGACGATACCCATATGTGAGGACTAAATTCCTGCTGTTCCCAGAGATCACCTGTTACAGGTGAGTAACTATGCTATATCTAATCTTTCATTCGGTGCTATATATTCTAGCTGTCCCATATTATTTTTTTTAGACTTCTAGTATTTGCATACAGGCATTTCAGTATTTGTTTTTTGTTCATATTAATAGTGACATAGTAAATGACGGCAGATAAAGACCAGTATGGTCCATCTAGTCTGCCCATTATGATGGCAAGAGTAGGTGCACCTGCTGCTCCGTGCAGGCCACCCCTTCCTATATCTTTGTTTAGGGATGAACCCACCACTCCATGTAAAACACCCTTATTTGTTGAGAAATTAGATGGTTCAATTTATTTTGATTTTATCCTGTTGCTGTAAAGGGATCCACTGTGTCTGTCCCATGCCATTTTGAATTCCGTCACTGTGTTTGCCCCCACCACTTCCATCGGGAGGGCGTTCCAAGCATCCACCACCCTTTCAATGAAAAAGGTATTTCCTGACATTGCCTTTCAATTTACCACCTTGCAGCTTCCTGTTATGCCCTCTAGTTTTACAGCTTTCCTGTGTTTGGAAGAGGTTTGTTCATTATTTCCCTTTAAGTATTTAAAGGTCTGAATCATATCTCCCCTGTCCCGCCTCTCCTCCAAAGTGTACATGTTTAGGTCTTCAAGTCTCTTCTCATAAGGCTTCTGACGCAGGCTCCAAATCATTTTGGTCGCCTTCCTCTGAACAGTTTCCAGCCTTTTCTAGTTATCGGATGACAGGGGCAAATTGGAATCTTTCAACTGTGTCTGGATTTTACTTAGACACCTTGGTTACTTTTCCCTTTATTTGAACCTCTGTTGGGATGCCCTAACTTCCATTTTTTGCTAGTATCCTTCAAAGATACATCATTCCGAACCATGCACTCTTGGGCGACTGTTAGAGCAGCTTTTAAACTAGATAATTTTAGGAAAGCTATCTTATTTTTAAAGGTTAATACCAGCACAAAGGTATTGAACTGAATAGGTCACTAGGCCAGTCTTTTGAGGCACTCAACTACTCACCTTTCTTTACTCTTGAGTGCATTCAATTTACCACCACACTCTGCAACCTGTCAGTCAACCAATTTCTGATACAGCTTAACACCTCGTCTCCTAGCCTCAGGCTGCTCAGTTTAACGAGCCTCCTATGAGGCTTTGAAATCCAAGTATACAACATCCCACACACCACCTCAATCTAGTTCTCTGGTCACTCAGCTGAAGAAATCAGTCAGACTGGTTTAGCACAATTTGCCTTTAGTAAAAGCATGTTACCTGTGATCTTGGAACACATTGAATTGTAAAAAATTCACTATCCTTTCCTTCAGTAGCAACCTTCTCCACCACTGGGGTAAGTCTTACTGGCCTGTAGTTTCCATTCCCTTCTATATTATGACTTCTGTGAAGAAGGATCTGTGGGACCTTTCCTGTCTGCAAGGATCTGTTAAACACATCCTTTACAGGACCTACCAGAATCTGTCTTGCACTCCAGGATACTGAAGATGCATGCGTAGGTGACATCCATATTTCTGACCTTGCCATGGTTTGGGTGGACTTGGTCTTGGGAGGAGAGGTGGTGCCCCTTCGCCACTGGCATTTTCCCTTTTAATCTGTATGGAGACGAGGGATTTAGAAAGTTCTTGAGGAACCAATGTAACTTTTTTTTGAAGCGACTAATGCCATATGTAAAGATAATCTGGCCCTGTTCTGGGAGGCAGCTAAGGCTTATCTCCATAGAGTGATAACTGAGCATGTTAGTCAGTGAAAGCGGGGGCTAGCAAAATGGGTGATGCCTAAGGGGAAATGGCTACAGGTGCTGAAGGGCAAGCAATTTAGACATGATTTGGATGAGAATCGTGCTGCGTATCTGGCACTTCAGAGTGAACTTAATATGCTCAGACATACTTGAACCCAGCAATCTTTGCTCCATTTTAGATGTTCCCTGTTTGGTGTCCAGCCAGTGAAGTTGCTTTCCTCCTTGATTAAGAGTAGAAAAGGTCCTAGATATATTTCAGCAATCCGGCCTCCAAATGGGGACATATGCAAGACTCAGGCTGCATTGGAGGAGGCTTTCCACGGGTTTTCATCAGTGGCTTTATGGAGCTGATGACATAGGGAGTCGGCATGTGTCTACTTGCGGGATACGGCTCTACTTGAGCTTTTAGCGAAACATCTTAAGGTTTTGAATGCACCTATAACTACCATAGAGGTGGAAACATCTATTAAGGGCCTACACACGGCTCGAGCCCCATATGCAACTTATTGATCAAATGGGCTTCCCATATAATACTAATGAGGCGTTAATTACTGTGATTCCTAAGCCAAACAAGGATCCTATGTTACTGGCAATTTACTGGCTGATATCTTTGATAAATGTATATTAAAAGATTTTTTTTTTTACCTGTTGTACCTAGTTTGGTTCATCCTTCTCAGATTAAATTTGTGCGTAGTAGGCATGCAGTGGTTAATCTGTGTCATATTTTGGCATCTACGATTCACTGCTTGGCCCATGAGATTCCATTTTTGCTTATTAACTTTGACACTGAAAAAGCATTTGATAGGGTTGACTAGGAGTATATGTTCCTCATGTTAGAGCAGCTTGGTTTTGGGAGTTTGTTTTATGGGCCGTCTGCTTTTTATGATGGCCCATGTGCTCATATACTTGCCAATGGGCTCAGATGGCAAGTTTTTCTTTGCACTGGGGCACATGTCAGGTATGTCCCCCCCCCCTCTTATCCCTTGTTCTTGTTGTCTCAAGCCTTTGTTAAGTCAAATCCAGGCTAATGGGCCTATTGATGGAGTGCAAATGGGGCCCTTCAAGATTTCGGCCTTTGCTGTTGATCTGCTGGCATTTATCGATTGATAGTATTTTTATATTGCTATAGGTATTCAAACATCATAGCGGTTTACAATGAAGAAGAGTAACCGGGTTAACATACACTGAGCAGAAGAAAAGCAGATCAGGACAGGTACATTAGGGTAGGTGAAGTAGGATAGCAATAGAAACATGATGGCACCAAAAGACCACATGGCTTATCTATTCTGCCCTTCCATATCAGCTATAATAGTCCCCTTTTTTCCCTTTAGAGATCCTCTTTGTTTGTCCCATGCTTTTTTGAATTCAGATACCACCTCCACTGGGAGACTCTTCCACGCACCTATCAATCTTTCCTTAAAGAAAATATTTCCACATTATTCCTGAGTCTATCCCCTTTCACACTTCTATATCCACTCGTAGCAGAACTTGCTTTCAATCAAAAGACACTCCTCCTGTGCATTTATGCCACAGAGGTATTTAAACATCTCTATCCTATCACCTCTATCCTGCCCATTCCTCTAAAGTACACATATTAAGATCTTATAGAGCACATGAGGACAGATTTAAACGAAGACCACTAATAATTTTAGTAGCCACCCTCTGCACTGACTTCTATCTGTTTACATCCTTTTGAAGATGTGGTCTCCAGAAATGCACAAAATACTCCAAATGAGGTTGCATCAGAAACCTATGCAGAGGCGCTGGCCATTCCTCTCCCTATGCACCCAAGCATCCTTCTGGCTTTTGCCATCGCCTTTTCTACCTGTTCAGCTAATTTAAGATTGTTGGACACAGGTCCTAGGTCCTGCACTTCTTTTGTGGACAGTTGTACTTCACCCCCTACACTATACCGCTCGCTTGGATTTTTGCAGGCTAAATGCATGACCCTGCATTTTTTAGTATTAAATCTCAGCTGCCAAATTCTTGACTATTCTTCAAGCTTAGCTAGCTCCCTTCTCATGCTATCTACTCCTTCCTGGGTGTCTTCTTTATTGCAGATTTTGGTATCATCCACAAAAGGGCAAACCTTGCCAATAGCCCTTCTGCAATCACTAACAAAGATGTTAAAAAGAATCGGACCAAGGACAGATCCCTGCAGCATACCACTAGTAACCATCTTCTCCTCAGAGTGAGCATTCTTTACACAGACTAATAATACACATAGCCAGATGTAAAACAAAGTGGAGGGGGTCAGGATAGGGTAGCTAAGTAAATGAAATTCAGGGGACTGGGTTTGCTGGGGCACGTTACTTGAAGGCACATTCAAAAAGCCAGGTTTTCAGTACTGACTTGAAAAGCTTGTAGGAGGAGGTGTGTGAGGAAGACATTCCAGAAAATGGGGACTCAGCAGCAAAAGGCCATGGACCTATGTTTTTATGTGTAAGTTGGAAATAGAAGGAATGACCAGGAGATTTTGGTTCACTGACAGCAATGCCTGGGAATGGTAGTATTTATTTATTTTATTTACATTCTCTTATATACTGCGCCATTCTGCATCAGTGCGCGGTATACATTGAACAAACAAATTACATTGAACAGGGCATTATTCATCGTGCCCTTGATCTAGTTCTCTGGTCACCCAGTTAAAGAATTAAATCAGATTTTTTTTTGGCATGATCATCCTTTGGTAAAACTGTGTTGCCTCGGATTATGCAATCTATTTCGAGAAAGTCCACTATTCTCTCTTTCAGGAGTGCCTCCATTACTTTTCCCACAATCAAGGTAAGGCTGACTGGCCTGTAGTTTGCCATGTCTTCCCTATTACCATATTTGTGAAGAGGAACCACATTGGCCTTTTTCCAGTCATGCAGAACTTCTCCTTTCTCCAAGGATCTATTAAAAACATCCTTTTAAAGGCCCTGCAAGAATCTCTTGAGCTCTTTCAGTATCCTAGGATGTATCCCATCTGATCCCATGACTTTGAACAGCTTGCAAAACTGAAAGTGGACAAACACATTATCTTCTGTTAATGGTGTAGTATCTACTCCATTGCCATTTGTATATTTGTCAATCACAGGTGGTCCTTTTCCAGGATTCTAGTTAGTAAAAACAGACCAGAAGTATTTTAGTATTTTCGCTTTTTCAACGTCAGTTTCCACAAATCCATTCTTGGCACTTTTGAGTCTTGCAATTTCACCTCTGATCTTCCTCTTCTCCCAAATATACCTGAAAAAAGTTCTTTAGATCTTTAGACATCTTTTCTTCTGCTTTTGATTTTGCTGTCGTTATTTCTTTGTCTCTTTTAGCTTTATCCTATATTCTTTTTGGTGTTCCTCTGTTTGCGAACTTCTGAATTTTGTGAAAGCTGTGGTTTTTGCCACTCCTTTTAGAAAACCAAATAGGTTTCCTTTTCCTCTAGTTTTTATTTACTTTCCTTATATATGTATCTGTTGCCCCTTTTATTGCCTCCTTTAGTTTATTCCACTGCAAGTCCACTTCCCTTACCTCTATCCACCTTGCCAACTCCTCCTTCAGGCACTTGGTCATCTTCCTGAAGTCAGCGTTTTTGAAGTCTAGGACTTTGGGCTTGCTGTGAGGGGATGCTGCCTTGGCTTTCATCTCAAAGCACACCATGTGATGATCACTGCTGCTCAGATGGGCACCCACCCAGACATTCGACACATTTTCTCAGTTGGTGAGTACTAAATACAGCATCAAACTTTCTCTGGTCGGTTCCATCACCATTTGTCTAAGCAATATATCTTGGAAGGCAGCCACAATTTTTTTTACTATTTTCCAGATTTGCAGAAGGAATACTCCAATTCACATCAGGTAGATTAAAACCATCCAGTATGATCACTTTTCCCTTCATGGCTATCTGCAATATGAATAATCAAGTCCATTTCTTCGGCTTGAATTGGAGGCCTGTAGACTACACCAGCATTGATGATAGTGCAGGCATCTCTGTCCAAAACAATCCACAGCACTGCTTCTTTTCCCCATGTTCCCTACATTTCAGCAGCTTTAATATTGCTTTTGACACATAGGGCTGCTACTTCTCTTTTGCCTTTTCTATCTCTCCTAAATAAATTATAGCCAGCTATGTCTATATCCCATTCATGTGACTCATGAAACCATGTTTCTGTAATGGCCACAATATCCAAGTCCATTTCCACCATTAGGGCTTCCATTAGGTCAGGAACTTTGTTGGCTAAGCTTCGAGCACTTGTGTTCATTGCTTTCCAGCATTTGTTGACCGACTTGCATGGATTTTGTTTTACATGTTTCTTCCTACTTGCTATTGATGCGTGGTTTAAAAGCTTGGCTGTATCCAATCTTGTTATGCTTTTTCTGGGAGTGACATCCAGAACTTCTCCTCCTCCATTTGTCACCCCCTTTCCCTAGCTTAAATGCCTGTCCACATACTGCCTGAAGTTTTCACTTAGGATCCTTTTCCCTGTGAAGGAGAGATGTAGTCCATCAGCACAGTCTCATGTTGAGCCATCTGTTTCCCCAATCACCTGCATATCTAAATCCTTCTTGTGTGCACCAGGTTTGGAGCCTTGTATTAAAGTTGTTTATGCGATGCAGCCTTTCTGCCCCCTTACCATGAACAGGTAGATCTTCTGAGAATGCTATATTAACAATGGGCTTGTTTATTTCCCAGAGTCTGGAAGTCTCTTTGAACTGCAGAGGCACTGTTTCTAGCCTTGTCAAAGGGCCCTTAGGCCCTTAAGCATGGCCTTTAGTGTGTGTGTGTGTGTGTGTGTGGGGTGGGGGGGGGGAGCTTAGTGCAAAAACAGCGCGAGTGCAGCAGTCACATAGAGCAAGACTTTTTATTTTATTTAGACAGTTTTGTATACCACCTTAACCTTCAATCAACGTGGTCACAACACAATTGGGGGATACATTTAACACGAGGGGATATGACACATACACTAATACTTACAGGGAACATGGGCAATGGAGGGTTAAGTGGCTTGCCCAAGACCACAAGGAGCACCTGTGGGACTAGGAACCCCAGTCCTTCCAGCCCAAGGTTGCTGTCCTCTAGTGGGATTTGAACCCCTGACCTTCTGGACTGAGGTAACTTGCCCCAACCACTAGGCCACTCCTCCCTTTACATTTGGACACAAGACCGTAGACCTGTAATCACGCAATGCTGAAACGTTCCTCCTCCACAAATAGTCTGTTCCCCTGAACGATCTAACCCAGCACAACGATAAGACACTTACACCAATCAACACAAACCAGGCTAAAAAGCAGAAGGCACCCAGCGAGAGCATTTACAGAGAAAGCAGACATCCTCAATATTAGCACTTCTCCCTTGCGACACCCAGCCCATAACCAAGGCCCAGTAGACCAAAAAACAAAACAAAACAAAAAAAAAGCTCCATACCATAACTTAGAATCTCACTTACCCCCAACAATGGACCTCAAACAATATATATTGACTCTAACTATCCTAGGGATCCTCACACTTGCAACTCTAGCCTACTCATTCACTCAGTGCTCCAAACCTATGTCTGTCATACATTCACTCCACCGCTATAGGACAGCACTAACATATGACAGACCATGGAACCGTAATACCCCAAATACACACAGACTTATTACTATCCCAATACATTGCCCAGGGCAGCGCCACACCATGACCACATCCAGTCTAAAATACCTAAAATGTGCCTTCATCATCCCATGCTAGGGTTGCCAACTTTTTCACCGAGAAAAACCCGACACCTGTGGCTTGCCATGTCCCACCCCTGTCCCGCCCCCAGTCCCACCCAAAACATTTACCGAGGATACGTGTAGGCTAACTTCCTTGGTCAGATAATAATTAAACTGGGAACCCCAAAATCCAAACATGAAATGTACAACACTGGAGAAATAAAACTATAAAGTAATTTCCTCTTGCACTAAACAAAAACACAAAGATGTTAGCAATACACGCTTCCCAGACCAGACATATTCCAGTTAATAAATTCAAAATAAAAAGTATTTTTCTACCTTCTGTTTGGGCGTTTTATTTTTCAGTTGCAATTGCTCCAGTTACTTTCTTCTGGTTTCTTTGTGTCTTCTGCAAGCTATCCATTTGTCCTTTCTTCTCTTTTAGATGTTTTTCCATTCTCTCTCTATTTCTGCTTTAACATACTGATTGTTTCCCTTTTGCTCTTTCCCCCAATTCTTTCCTTATTCCTTTATCATCCGTTTAAACTTTACCCTTCCATTCTCAAGCCCCTCTTACTCTCCCAATACCCGGCCCTTCATAGACTTTTCTTCCACACAAAATATTTTTTCACCTCTCCATTCTCATTCCCCATCCATTCTAGTCCTCCCCCAAAATCAGTTCCCTTATAGTTCTAGACCCACCCAGCATCCACTCCCTTCTAGTCCCATTCTCCCATGCCCCACATCAGCCCATTTCCAGTCCTATTCCAGCTCTTCATCAGCCCATTTCCAGTGCTAGCCCCTCACATCACAGGCCATTTCCAGTCCTAGGCACCCCCACCATCACAACCCATTTGCAGTCCTAGCCCCCCTAATCACAGCCTATTTCCAGTCCAAGTTCCCCCTCCTTACACCATAGCCCATTTCCAGTCCAAGTCCCCCCCCCCCCATAGCCCTTTTCCAGTCCAGGTCCCCCCCCCCATCACAGCCCATTTGTAGTCCTAGCCCCCCCCATCACAGCCCATGCAGTCCTTGGCCTCCCCCCCCCCCCGACCAGCACCGCGGCTGTCTGAGGGCTTTAGAGGGAGCCGGGGAAGCCCGCGCAGCCCGCGCGAGGCCCCCTCTGTACAACCGCCAGCGTGAAGAGCCTTTTCCTTCACGCTGGCAGTTGTTTCTGTGAAGCCGCAAATGCTGGGAAAGGTTAAAGGGTATTGCCTTTAACCTTTCCCAGCAATCGCTTCTTCACAGAAACAGCCGCCAGCGTGAAGGAAAAGGCTCTTCACGCTGGCGGCTGTACAGAGGGAGCCAGGGCCTCGCGCAGGCTTCCCCGGCTCCCTCTGAAGCCCTCCGGTGTGTGGGCCGGCCCTGGGTGGGTTTTTTTTTTAACTTCGGGTCGGAAGAAAAGCTGGTCTTTTGCTCTGGCCGCTCCCGATCTTGCGGCCAGAGCAAAAAAACGGCTTTTCAAGGGCCGGTTTTGCATCTGCTCCGGCAGCCGACCTGGCCATGGAAAAACCGGCCAGGCCGGCTGAAAACCGGCCAGTTGGCAACCCTATCCCATGCTCTGTCAGAAACAAAATTTCTATCATAACGGATCACATCAGCAGTAACAATCTTCACACTCTTTATAATAGAATTCCAGCTCTCAACTAACGATACAGTTCTATTAAATCATTTGAAACCAGACAACTATGACATCTTTTTAACTGCCAAAGAAGGGACAGGAGAGGAGGAGGTATATGCATCATAGCCAAAAGGAGCTAAAATGCTCCAGAGTGACCGCAGATAGTGCAGAAGGCATAGATATACTAGTGATAGAAAATAAACACATCCTATTGTGCTTAATATATAGACCCCCCTTATCAGTCATACTTGACATACTTTGCCCATCAACAATGAGCCGCCTGACTGAAGACCGAACACAGTTTAGGACAACTATCCAGAGGGTCACCATGAGTCTACACCGACTCGACAGCACTTAACAAGAACATAATCCGCCTAATAAACACATCCTGCTAGTGGATGACTTTAACCTTACAACAAACACCCTAGGACATACACAAGCATTTCTAGAAGCAATGGAGGCCCTAGGATATCAATATCTTATTTAAAAGAATATATAAAAAAGAAGCATATTGGACATTATATTCATACCTAGGGACGTGCTGAACCAACAGGACCCTCCCCATATTCAAATCCTGCCTGTTCCATGGTCTGACCACGTCATAATCAACTTCAGCATACCATACCAAACAGATGTAAACAATAATATATCAACTCCTGCCAAGCCTAGAGAACTCTGATATTGTAAAAGCCCTAATTAAATCTCAAAAGCATGATGGGCCACTCACTACACCTACCCAACAATCAATGGTCATCTACTATATGGGAAAAATAGGAAAATATACCATACTGAACATCAAGTCTAAATCCATTGACAATGCCACAATTCCTAGATGGACAACATTCTCACTAATCTCCTCATACCAGCTGGAGAAGATAATATCAAGCTTGAATACAACCACAATCAGTTTTCAACCCCTGCCCAGTAAGCTGGAAAAAGATATCACGCGAGGAACTCTTCCCAAAATACTCAAACTAGTCTACTTATCACTATCACATGGATACACATGCCCATGGAGCTCAAAACTGCTTCAATCTGCCCAATTCTAAAAAAACCTCAGCCTTGGACAGATTAGACCTGAGTGTTTAGATCAATCTCTAGCCTACTATTTTTAGCAAACATAATAGAAAAAATTGTACAACAGCAGCTGCAGGAACATCTTGACAAACATGCTCTACTTGATGCACAACATTGGTTTCAAACTAGTGATGGGATAGAAACACTTCTTGCTGCCCTCGTGGACAGGATCATAAGGGGGATCGACAGACAGAAAGCGGCCTTCATTCTGATATTCCTGGACATCGCTTCTGCCTTTCGACTCAATATGCCACATCCCTCCTTCTAAATAGACTCCAAGAGATTGGACTTACGGACATATTACAGTGGTCCAGAACTGACCAGAAGCAGTACCTATTTTTACCTATCTCATCCAAGCCATATACCCAACTACAGGAAATACCAAAAGGATCTGTGCTATCAGCCCTATTACTTAACCTCTATATACAACCCATCTGCAAGATAATCCAAAAGCATAACGTTTTTTACCACATAGGTCCTTCAACATAATATCTGCATATATCAGACCTTATAGAAGAGCCTTGCACACATACGGCATCCAACACACACTTCCCTCTCCTTGGAGAAACAAACCTTGCATCCACTTCCTCTAAACAAGCCTTTACCTTCACCAGTGCCACGGAAGCACTTTAATTGTACCAACTCATCAATGAACCTATGCACTCTAAAGGAGCAACACTAGACTTTATATTCGCACCCAAACACCTCCCAGCAACCCAATTCAACATTCAAATTGACCCTGTTCCATGGTCTGACCATGCAATGGTCTCCTCCATACTAGCAGCAGGATTCCATACCCCACATATCCCACATCAGCAGTCTAGCAAACACTGCTTCAAATCATTCAATAAGCAATTCTTCCTGGACAATGTCTCCCCACACCTGGACCCTGACATAGGCCATATGGTCTTTTTTTGCCATCATGCTTCTATCTAGTCTGCCCTTCCATATCAACTACTACAATAGTCCCTTTTTTTCCTTTTGAGATACTGTGTTTTCCCATGCTTTTTTGAATTCAGATACTATCCTCATCTCTACCACCTCTACTGGGAGACTATTCCATGCATCTACCATTCTTTCCGTAAAGAAATATTTCTGCATATTACTCCTGAGTCTATCCCCTTTCACCCTCATCCTATGTCCCCTTGTAGCAGAGCTTGCTTTCAGTCAAAAGAGGCTCTTCTCCTAGGCATTTATGCCACAGAGGTATATAAATGTCTCTCTCATATCTCTTCTGTCTCGCCTTTCCTCTAACGTATACATATTATGATCCTTAAGTTTATCCTCATATGCTTTATAATGAAGATCACTAACCATTTTAGTAGCCACCCTCTGCACCGACGCCAAACTGTTTATATCCTTTTGAAGGTTGTGGTCTCCAGAACTGCACACAATACTCCAAATGAGGTTGTATGAAAGACTTATACAGAGGTACTATCTCTTCTTTTTTTCTGCTGGCAATTCCTCTCCCTCTGCACCCAAGCATCCTTCTAGCTTTTGCCATTGCCTTTTCTACCTGTTTAGCTACTTTAAGATCGTCAGGCTCCATCATGACCAGGTCCCGCTCTTCTTTTGTGGACAGAAGTACTTTACTCCCTATATTGTATTGTTCCCTTGGATTATTGCAGCCCAAAATGCATGACCCTGCATTTTTTAAAATTAAATCTTAGCTGCCAATTTCTCGACCATTCTTCAAGCTTAGCTAGATCCCTCATGTTGTTTACTCCTTCCTGTGTATCTACTCTGTTGCAGATTTTGGTATCATTTGCAAAGAGGCAAACCTCATCCAACAGCCCTTCTGCAATATCACTAACAAAGATGTTAAAAAGAATCGGACCAAGGACAGATCCCTGCGGCACATCATTGGTTACCACCTTCTCTTCAGAGTGGGCTCCATTTACCTGTACCTTTTGTCACCTCCAACTCAAACAATTTCTAACCCAATCAGTAATTTTAGGTCCATCCCTAGGGTGCTCAGTTTGTTTATAAGTCTCCTGTGTGGAACAATGTAAAAGGCTTTATTGAAATCCAAATACACCACATCTAGGGCTCTCCCTCGGTCCAACTCCTTGTTCACCTGGTCAAAGATCAATCAGATTTGTCTAAGACCTGCTTCTGGTGAATCCATGCTGCTGCCAATCTGTAGTCCATTGGATTCCAGAAATCTCACTATTTTCTCTTTCAGCAGCGTTTCCAATAATTTACTTGCCACAGAGGTTAGACTAAGTGGCCTGTAGTTTTCAACCACATCCTTACTTCTGCTTTTGTGTAAAGGGACCACATGTTTTTCTCTCCAGGCCTCTGGCACCACTCCCTACTCCAAAAGAGGCATTGAAAAAGTCAGTCAATGGAGCTGCTAGAATGTCTCCAAGTTCCTTCAGTATTCTCTGATGTATCCCATCCGATCCCATCCCTTTGTCTACTTTTAGTTTAGCTAGTTCCTCTCAAGCAGAGTCTTCTGAAAATCGTTAGAGATCCTCATCGCTTTTATTTATTTTATATTTTATTTATTTATTAAACGTTTTTATACCGTGTTTTTCCAGACGATCAAAAGCGGTTTACATATAACAGTCTGAATAGTACTTGAACAGGTACGTATTCCATTACATAGAATGTATTAGAACTATATACATTAACATGGGTAAAACATGGAATTATTAACATGGAACTATATACATATTAGAGGATTTGTAGGTAAGAGTTTTATGTAGAGTCTTTTGTGGGGGAGGGTGTGAGGTTTGAGCTGTTGCATTCAGATCAGGTGCTGAAATGAAGGGTGAATAGATGAGTGTTACATTTATTTTTTCTGAATGTGATGAGATCTTTAATTTCTCTTAGGTTGGCGGGGAGGGCATTCTATGGTATGGGGGCAATGTGGGAAAATGCTTTGTTAATCGCTTTTTTTGATTTCCTGAAATTGCTAGGTATTTTGAGTTTATTTTTGTTTTGATTTCATTGTGTTCGGTTGTGCTCTTCCTTTAATAAGGGTCGATAGGTAGGATGGTGCAATATCTTTGATTAATTTGAAGGTTGTGACGATTATTTTGTAGTTTATGCAGCTCTGGATGGAGAGCCAATGGAGGTTGTACAGTATTGGAGTGATGTGTTCTGTTGGGTTGATATGCATTGAGATCCATGCTGCAACATTTTGTGCTAGTTGGAGTTGTCTTTAAGACCTGTTTTGTGATACCCTGAAGGATCATGTTGGCGTCAAAGTGGAACTTTATGATTGAGTGGATGATGGATTTAAAATCATCGTGGTGAAGTAATGGATGGAGTTGTGTTAGCATTTTGTGCTTATAATATATCTTTTTGGTTGTTTGGTTTATATGTGATGCCATATTGAGGGTGCGGTCAATGATTTGCTGAGGTATTTCACCTCACTTTTGACTTATGCTTATATTTTGTAATTAGGAGGGGGGAGAATTATGATTTCTAGTTACATATATGGCTTCCGTTTTTGCAAAGTTGATCTTGAGATTGTGTTTTTCTAGCCATTCAATTATTTCTGAAAAGCAGTCGGTAAGTTGTTGATTTGCTGGATTTGATGTGTTAATAGGGAGATATATGATGTCTACGTAAATATGAAAGTTTACTTGGAATTTTTTGAATATGGAGCAGATGGGCTGGAGGTAAATGTTTAGAGTAATGCAGATACTTCTGATCACTACAAACAAGAACAAGGCCTACTACAAGGTTCAGCATTATGTTCAATTCTTGTTGTGTTCTATTAAGTATGAGGTGAACCAATTTAGGACAATATCCTTGATCCCTATCTGTTGGACCCTGCTAAGCATGATCTGATGGTTTATGCTATCAAAGGCAGCAGTAATGTCCAGGAATAATAGGAGAAAGACCTGTTTTGTGGCGTCTTTGCCTCGTGTGAGTCTGTCAAATAGGACAGTTAGTAGGGTCTGAACTCCATGGAATGTCCTTAAGCCATATTGATGTTCATCTAGGGGTGCAAATGACTCTGTGATCCTGTAATTGGATTAGGACTACTTTTTCTCTGTTTGTTCATGAAGGGGAGGTTTGAGATGGGTCTGTATGATGTTGGTGAGGTTTTGTCCAAGGTTTTGTTTTTTAAAATTGAGCGGATGAGTGCGTGTTTAAGTGAGTTTGGTAATTGGCCATTCTGTAATGAGAGATTGATAATGGGTAGGATAAAAGATGAACGTTCCAATTTTGTTTCTTTTATCTAGCTTACAGGACAGGGGTCAAGGTAAGAAGTGGTAGTATTTAGTTTGGAGATGATGTTTTTGATAGTGTCCTTGGTTGTAGGGTAGAAGTATGACCAAGAGTTGTTTTGTGCAGTGTAGTCGGGGATCTCATTGATTGTAGTTGATACCTGTTGTTTTAGTTTATCCTTGTAATAATTGGCTAGAGTCTGGGGTGGTGTTACAAGGTTGGTTGAGTTTTAGTATTAATAGTTAGGGATATTACTGTCGTCAATCTCGAATAATTCCCTTGGGCGGTTTAATGATTTAGATAATTTGGAATAATGGTCTTTTTAGTGGAGTTAATGATTTCCCAATAGAGTTTGAGGGTGTATAGGTATTGGGATTGATATATATTAGATTTTGTGTGACACCATTTGCTCTGTTTTTTGGAGGTCTGCTTTCAGCTGTTTAATATTGGGAAGGTACCATGGTGCATTTTGCCTTTTTTGTGGGATGAGTGTGGAATGTCTGTAGTTTTGCAGCCTCTGACAGTGTGTCATTCCACAAGGTCACTGCTTCAAGATTTGTAGGTGTTTGGTTTAAATGTAGCAGGGCTTGATTCAAAAATTCATCTTTGTTGAATTTCTTAAATCTTTTGGGTCTAGGTGCGAGTTGTCATGATATGGGAGATGGAATTTTATTAGGTGGTGATCTGACCATGATATAGGTTGTACTATTAATGATTTTTCATCATAGGCACAGAATAAAGAGTCAGGCAGGAATACTAGGTCTAGTGTGTTACCTTTGGTATGCGTGTGGGTATTGATTATTTGGTGGCAGTCCATCTCTTCACTGGAGGTTAGGAATGTCGACATCTGATTAGGTGGGAGAGAGGGTAAGTTAAGGTCACCTAGAAAGATCAATGGGTTTTTGTCAGTGGAAGTGCAGAGTATCTCAGTTAGGATGTCCAAGTTGTCAGGCCTTGAATATGGAGGTCTATAAGTTAAGCAAATGTGTAAATGTTTCATTTTTATGGTCAGAATATCAATGTTTGCTATATTTTCAGAGGTGATTAGTGAGGCTTTTTAGATCTTTTATGATTATGAGGATACCGCCTCCTTTTTTTTGATTTTCTGTGGGTGTGGAATATTTGGTACCCTGGGGTTTTCAGTTGATTAATGGTGACAGTGTCAGTGTCAGACAGCCAGGTCTCTGTTATGCATATGATATCTGGGGAGTTAACTGTTAGGATGTCTTGAATAATTGGTATTTTGGTTTTTAGTGATCTAGAATTGACCAGATAGCATTTTAGGTTTTTTGTCTGCAGTAATATAAAGGTTTGGCCTGGATGTGAGACTGTTTTTAGCTTTTATGTCGATTAGTCTGTTGTGGTTTGGCTTGGGATGACATCCATTCCTATATTGAAGAGGTGCGTATATGTATCTAGTTGGGTTGTATATGGTAGGTATGGTGTGGGGATATGAGGGATTTGTATGCATTGGTTATTACTATAAAGGTAAGTAGTATGTAGCTGAGGCAGAGTAACCAAAGAGCTAATGTGTTATTTGTAGTCGTGATTTGTTAATAGTATAGTATACTATATGGTAGTGATATTTGTGTGTACTTTGCTGTGGTGGATCTTTGATTGGATGATGTGGGAGGAGTTAAGGAGTGAGGGGGGTTATTTGAGTTATCTTGTAGTTTTTGTACAGTATATTGGGTTACTTGAGAGAGAGTTTATAATTAGGGATCCAATATGCTTTGTAACAGAGTATACAATGCAATATGTTATATACATTGTTGCTAGTAGCATGTGTAGTATTGATATCTTAAATCAGGTTATAGCCGTAGATAGGTTACTCACAGTGATGTCCAACAGATTAGTGTAATGTCCAATGGAGCCATGATTCAGTCTTGTGTGTGTGTGTGTGGCTCAAAGGGGCTGAGGATGGATTGATTGAGTTTGCTGGTTGCGAAGTTCTGTCTGTGGAGGGCTGTAAATGTGGGGTGAGCTCTGTGATTAAGTAAGTAAGCAGTTCAGTCTTGGTTGGTTGAGGCGGAAGCCAATTGCAGGATAGCTTTAATGACATCGGAGGGCTTGTGAGCTTGGGTTTTCTTTGTTGTGTGTAGCTTCTTGGGTTTGAAGTAGAGTTGCTGTTAGAGGAGATGGAAAGCGCCACAGATTTCGCCAAAGGGCCCTCAGACGTGGGCCCACCTGCAGCGTACAGGCTTTTTCAAAGTAGAAGCAGGCTCCCGATTGGTTGGTGCAGCTTGAGCAGGAGGGCTTTGTGCTGCTTTTCCCGATGGCGATTGGGGTCCAGAGATGGTGGGTGTTTTCTGATGTCCTGCTCCCGGGCCTTCATCTGTGAACACAGAACAGAAATATTTGTTAAGCCATTCCGCTTTATCCTCATCAGCTTCTACATATTCCTCCCCTTCACTCTTGAGTCTGGCAATATCACTTTTGCCCTTCCTCCTCTCACTAACATTCAAGACCTGGACAGCATAATACATTCATGGAACACAGTAATATCCAATGCTGCCACCTTTGGTCCACGAGATGCAACTGCCTCCCTGAACCACTCACAACCACCCTAGTAGTACCACGAACTGTCATCAGACGACATCTGCGGACTATCGAATCAAAATGGAATAAGACACAAGACTGGTATATCCAGGAACAATTCAGCTCTAAACTGACTGAATATTGCAACCTCATCCACAGCAGCAAAAAAGAATATTACTCCAACATAATAAATAAATCTCTTAACTAACCCAGAGAATTATTCTCCCTTGTTTCCTCCCTCACAAAGGATCCCGCATCAACATCCACCACGAACACAAAATCACAACTCTGTTCACAAACCATGGTTGATGACTAATACAGCAAACACTTCTCCACAACGCTCCACCCTAGTGCCCCACCTCTCACTGGATAAGCCAACCCATGCCCACAGCTGGGACACCTTCAGATTGATCTCAAACCAGGAGCTCACCACATGACCCATGCCCAGTTTCCTGGATAAAATCACTTCAAACTGAATTCTCAGCAGTACAGATTATCCACACCTCCCTCTCACAATGATATTTACCCCGCCCTAAAACAAGCCTCAATAAGACCCGTTCTAAAGAAACCATCCCTTGACCTCCAAGCTCATATCGCTCCATAGCAAGCAGCTTCTTCTAGCCAAGGTAATAGATGAAATGGTACAACGCTGCAACACCAAGATTGTCAATACAGCAACATGGCTTCCTCCTCCAGCATGGTGTAGATACTCTTTACTGCACTCTTCAACACTCTAATCAAGGGTCTCGACAAAATACATCAAGGTTTCACAATGATTATTCCTCAACATTAGTGCTGCATTTGACTCCATCTCTCACCACACTCTTCTCGCCAGGCTGAGAGACATTGGCCTCCATAATAGCACATTAAACTGGTTTATTTAATACCTCTTCAATAGAGAACTTCAGGTAAAAATTGGCTCCCTTAAATCGAACCAGTTCAGCCTAAATCAAGGCATATCCCAAGGATCAGCTTTCTTGGCGCTTCTAATTAATATTTATATCCACCCCATCTGTGACCAGCTCAGAAAATTCAACATGCACTTTCACCTATACATTGATAATATGTTCTACGTGCCCTTCCACACCCTAACTCCAGACTTTTCTACTTTCTCAGACTGCTTCTCAGCCACCACAGAGCTCACAAGTGTAAACCTAGTAGTAAATAGCAGCAAAACTAACAAAACTACTACTAGTCACAAGAGACTTCTCCGTCAATCCCCCAGCAAAGCTAGTGCTCCATCACATTCAAATCATGATAAGATACAGCCAAATACCTGGGTATAACCCTTGACTGGAACCTCAACATGCACTCCCATATCAAAAAGGCAGCCAACACCGCATACTTTAAAATGAAATCACTCCAGCATTTATGACCACAACTACAGAACAGTTTTCCAATCTATCATAACACGCCACCTAGATTATGACAACATCCTGTACCAGGGGCTTCCAAAACATGCACTCTACCCGCTTCAACTAGTCCAAAATACTGCAGCCAGAATATTAACATGCATCTCACGACATCAACACATCAATAGATCACACCCACCCGCAAGAGTTACACTGACTGCCAATAGCCCAGAGGATAAAGCACAAGGTTATAACTACTACATACAAAGTCTTACACAATTTATCAGCCCCATGCCTTGACTCCCTAATCAGAAGAGCTCCTACAAGGGCAAGAAGATAAATGTCCCAGAATCTACTAGTCGTCCCACTTCTCAAGACAAAATGCACCCAGCAAACGAACAGTTTTCACCCTTTTCACCCCCTCAATCTAGAACCCTCTGCACAGACTACACAAGAACTGAAGAAGTTACTAAATACTCTCCTTTTCATTGAACATTACAGTTCCAACGAAATCACATAATATCCTTCAAGATAACCAGCATCACCATCTCTTGAAATGTTAATCCCCCCATCTCCCTCCCCCGTTTTGTTACCTCCAAGTTAAATCTCCCTTAGGTTCTATGAGACTTCATCTCAGTTGTTTGTTCTCTGTAAGCTGCTTTGGTCCAAAGGTGTTATAGAAAATCTGTTAAATAAATAAATCGCTAGATACCAGCAATCCTGACCAGATCAAAATAGTGATATTCTTCATGGCTATCTGGACACAAACTAAACATTAACTATAACAAAACAGAAGTCCTATACATCTCCAAGGACAAAACATTTGATCTCCAGCGATGCTGAAGGTAAAAGAAGCAACTATGAAAGTCAGAAATGAAGTGAAATACTTGGCTATCACACTGGACCGGCAGCTAAACATGACCACCCACGTTAACAATACCACCAGATCAATCTGCTCAACTAAAAATACTGCAACATCTACATCCCCTCCTAAGTGTAAATGACTTCTGTACAATGCTGCAAGCAATGGTATACCCACACTTTGATTTCTGCAATGGGATCCTAACCGGACTTCCAAAACAAGCCACACACTGTTTGCAAATAGCTTAGCACACAGCTGCTCGTATCATCTCCCAAACCCCAATATGCGAACACAACACTCCAATAATGAGACAACTCCATTGGCTGCCAATAGCCAGTAGGATAAAATTCAAAATCCTACACACCACCTTCAAGATCCTGTGGTCTGCCTCTGCTACATAAGATCTCACCTGCAGCCTACACCAAAAATCAGGGCAAGGAGATGCTACTTCAAAAACACCCTAGCTACACCATCAGAATACGCAAAATGCAACACATCTCCATCCAAAAGAGCCTTCTCGCTTTATCCACCTGGCCTCTGGAACTCTCTCACAGAAAATATAAGAACCACTACAGACCTACAAACATTCCTCAAGCTCCTAAAGACATTCTTATTCAAAGAATACTTTGAGGAACTAGTAACCTGGCTAAGACCCTGAACACCTCAAGATATACCTAGTTATGTAGTTGCCCCCGCTACCAACTAGACCATAACTTATCCAAAGCTCTCACTCTGTATATAATCCTAACTACAGTATAATATGTATGTATTTCCTGTTAACAGTACAAGGGTTTGGAAATACTGTAGTTACCTGGGATTAGGGATATTTGCACATTACGTGTTGCCTCACATGTTCGCTGTTCATTGTTAATGTAACTGTTCTTGTTCTATGTAAACAGCTTTGATTATAGATAAGGCGGTATTTATTTATTTATGTTATTTAATGTCTCTTCTATACCATGCTATTTAATATCAGTGCGGTTTATATACAGCAGTAGCTTATACAGTGCAGACTGAGCTGCTCTGTATTTACAGAGAAACAGGTGCTATAACTTGGATAACGCTGGGGTAACTATTCACAGTGTGTGTGTGTGTGTATGTATATATATATATATAAGGCGTCAGCCTTGATTATGCACACCTTGTAAATAGCAGCATGTATATACCCTCACACTCTGTAAAAATATATATATATGGTTACTTAACAGGATTGGAATGGGCAGTGCAGTTGGAATGTCCCATTTTAGAGGAGGTGGAGAAGCTTGAAAAGAAGGCTACGAGCAGCAAGGGCAGCATGGTAGAGGACCGGAGGTGTGCAAAGGAGCGAGATCTGCTCCTTAGGTGTGCGCCAAAGGCGCATGCCTGCGCTGGCTGTGCACCAATGCTGAACTAATTTTAAAGTTAGTGTTTGAATATTACCTGCCATTAAGAAATTTAATTGGGATAAATATGATTGACAACAATCAAGTCTTTACTTGGTATCAACCTTTGAAATCCAAAACAGTTTCCAAACATGTAATGTTTGATAGTTCCAGTGACACTGATGCTAGCAATGGGTCCCATAATTGAATACTCAACATGGTTCTATAAGTAAAGATCGGTCCCATACTGATTTACTTCACCTGGTGGATTTTTTTTTTTTTTTTTAGAGACCAGCCTTGCTGCCAACGTCTATGTCAAGTCTACCAAAGGGAAGGGTGGAGGGGCCCCAATACACGCTCTCGGACCAAACAGCAGTTGTCAATTTAACAGGGAGCCAACTGACCACAATTCAGGAGCAAGTACTTAATTTGGGTTTGTCATTTGTGCCGAAGACCTTTTATGAGCCATTTCACATGAGATAAACACTTCACAAATTTTTTAGGAAATTACAGGTAATTCGTTATTTTTCTAATACATTATCTCCTAGCGCTGATGAGTCGGTATTATTTATATCTCCAGGAACAAGCAGGAATGTATTTATTTATTTATTTAATAGTATTTCTATACCGCCTTCTCCTACAATCAAAGCGGGTTCACATATGGGTATCGTCGGTACCGACGGAGCCTGCGCGGGAACGCTCCACAGCATCCAATTAGAAAGCCTTTGGGAGCATCCTGCGTGCTGCCTTTCCCAACTGCCTCTCTCCAGTTCTTCGTTTTCCGCGGAGCCAGCAGGTCATTGTTCCTGTCACCGCAGAAAATTGTTTCCTTATTCCTTCTTTTTTGTGGTCGCGTCTGCCTTCCTCGACGCTATACCGGTACCGCCGGTTCTTTTTTCTTTCTGTCTTTCTTTCTTAAAAAAAGAAAAAATATATATATATATATGTTGGTGTCTTAAATGTTTAGGTCCTGACCACTCCATCTCCGAGTGTATGGCTTGTGCCATGATGTCCAAGAGGGGTCGACAAAACCGAGCTGCTAAGCTCAGCACCCTTTTTCCCTCCGCAGCTTCTGTGGCATCGATGTCTTCCAGGGCTTCGTCTTTCTCCCATGGATCTCAGGTAACTAAACATAAGTCTGGGCAGTCCTCAGAGTAGATCTCCTTCCAAGCATCGAGATGCCTCTGGCGTTGCCCTTGAGGGTTCTGTACTGGCAAAATTGTGCCAGTGGGAGGCTTCGGCTTCCAAAGCATTATCGGGGCTCCAGGATGTTCTCGAGTCCTCAACCTCTGCAGAACTACTGGTGCCATGCTCTGGGGTACCGGCTGCTTCCGGTACTGATACCCAGGCATCGGCAGCGTCGATAGACCAGAGGTTCCTGGCTATTGAATGCAGTCTGGTGGCTCTCCTTGCGGCATCGACACCTTCGGAACCACGTCAGACAGTTCAACCGGTACTGGTACAGACGCCGGTACCGGTATCGACAGCATCGACATCGGTGTCTGCTTTGCCTGCACCCAGTCATGCGATGCCTTCTGGTGCTGATACACAGGTACCGATTCCCCCCCGGTACCGACTTCGGTCGGTATGGGTAACGGGCTCTTCAAGAGCATCCAGACAGAAGGTACTTCGAATCCTTGGAGGACTCTGAAGATTCTGACAGCTCTGCCGGTACCGGATTACTTCTCCCGGAGGAGCCTTTTTCTCCTAAACGTAGGATGTCTCCTCCAGAAGATATTTCAGGATTTCATCAGGGAGGTGGCTCGAGGTCTTTCCATTACTGTGACTCCTGAAACAGAGCCCGGGGCTAAGGAGTTGGAGATTTTACAATATCCCAAAGCTCCTAAGGAGGCAGCTACTTTGCCTATCCATGAGATCTTACATGATCTCATGTTGAGAATGTGGGAGACATCTCTTACCACCTCTCCTCACTCTCGCAGACTGGATACCATGTATCGAGTCCCTTCTTGTCCTGGTTTCCAAAAAACTCAGCTTCCTCACCACTCTGTTGTAGTAGAATCAGCTATGAGAAGGATCAGGAGTGCAAAGAGGCATGCCTTTAATCCTCCAGGACGTGAGTGTAGAACTGTGGATGCCTTTGGACATTGTACTTTCCAGGCTTCCATGCTTTCTGCCAGGATCAGTTCCTATATTTTATATATGGGAATGTTCTTTAAAGAAGTCACAGGAGATTTGGAGATTTTAAGCCCTCTCATTCCTGATGACAAGAGGCAGGATTTTCTCACACTGGTTAAACATGCCCAGGTTGCTTCTAAGTTTGTCAATCGTGCAGCTTTTGACTGCTTTGAGTGCATAAGAAGAACCTCTGCCATTGCCATAGGTGCACGTAGAATTGCCTGGCTCAAGGCATCCGATTTGGAGCTCTGGGTGCAGGACAAACTGGGCAATATCCCTTGTACAGGTGAGAATCTATTCGGCAAAAATTGGCAGGAGAAAGCCAATGAGTTGGATGCTGACAACTCCACTTTGGATAGGTTATCCAAAGCCACAGCTGATCCTGCAAGAAAGAAATCTTTCAAGAAACCATTCTTCTCAAAAACGAAGAGGTTTTATCCCTCTTATTCCCAGCAGGGATGTTCTGCAGGTCAGCCTGCCCGAAAAAGCAACCACCTAAACAAAGGAAAGCAAAGACTGCTAAGCCTCAACCGTCTCAGCAGTCTCAGACTCCACAAGGCCTTTGACTTTAATCTAGAGAACTTAGCCTTCCTGGCCCTCAATGGACCAGAGCCTTCCACCATTCCAGGAAGGTTGTGTCACTTTGCCCCCAGATGGGGGCAGATAACAGCAGAACATTGGACACTCTCCATTATAAAAGAGCGGTACAAGCTTCACTTTCTGTGCATGCCCCCTCCCACAATGGTAAGACAGTTCAATTCTCAGACCTCTCATATCAACCTGTTAGATCAAGAGGTCATTACGCTTCTTGCCCAAGGGGCAAGAGAAGAGGTAACCATTTCTCAACAGGGTACAGGGTTTTACTCCCCCTATTTCCTTATCCCAAAGAAAACAGGGGGATACAGACCTACCTTGGACCTCAGACTTGAACAAATTCCTTGTCAAAGAAAAATTCAAGATGATTTCTCTGGGAACTCTGCTGCCATACCTTCAGAGTCAGGATTGGCTTTGTTTTCTAGATCTCAAGGATACGTACACTTATGTTCTCATCCATCCAACTCACTGGAAGTTCCTTCGGTTCCTTTTTCAAGGAAAGCACTACCAATACAGGATGCTTCCTTTTGGCCTGGCCTCAGCACCAAGAGAGTTCACAAAATGCATGGCTGTGGTAGCAGCATTTCTTCGCACTCTAGGGATATTCGTCTTCCCCTACTTAGACGACTGGCTCATTTGAGCCCCATCAGAGTCAGAGGCCAGGACTTCTCTATCTTGTACATGCAGAACAGGTGGCCAAGATTTTTCAAATTTGGGGAACCCCGGATATAGACCTCTTTGCAAGTCCGTTGAATGCCAAACTTTTTCCCGGTTCTGTTCCAGAATTCCAGCTCAGGGTTCTCAGGCCAAGGATGACTTCCTCCTTCACTGGGGTCAAGACTTCCTTTATGCCTTTCCACCCATTCCCCTAATTCCCAAGACCCTGTTCAAGCTTCAGAGAGACAGAGGGCGGATGATTCTCATAGCTCCACATTGGCCACGGCAAATGTGGTACCCTCTACTTCTACATCTCTCTCAAGCCCCCTCCCTGGAGTTAGGGTCTGCTCCAGATCTCCTATCACAGGAGGACGGAAGGTTATGGCATCCCAATCCCCAGTCTCTGCATCTCAGAGCTTGGTTGCTGAAGGCCTAGATCTTCATGATCTTAACCTTCCTCAGCAAGTAAAGGATGTCCTTTATGCTTCCAGGAAACCTTCCACTAGACACTCGTATGCTTTCAAGTGGAAGAGGTTTACCATATGGTGTTCGCAGAAGGGTCTTAACCCCCTGGCGATACCTCTGGAATCATTACTTGAGTATCTCCTTCATTTATCCAATGCAGGACTTAAGACTAACTCAGTAAGGGTCCATTTGAGTGCTATTGCAGCTTCTTTGAAGCCTCTAAATGGACAACCTATTTCCTCCCATCCTCTTATAGCAAGATTTATGAGAGGCCTTCTTCTAACTAAGCCTCCCATTAGGCCACCACCGGTGGCATGGGACTTAAACCTGGTTCTTGGTCAGCTCATGAAGCCACCTTTCGAACCCCTAGCTACTACCTTGTTGAAATTTCTTTCTTGGAAAGTTATCTTTCTCATTGCAATCACATCAGCACGTTGCATCAGTGAGTTGCAAGCACTAGTGGCTGATCCAACTTACACAAGGTTCCATCATGACAAGGTAGTCCTTAGGACTCATCCACACTTTATGCCAAAGTTGGTCTCGCCTTTTTCATCTTAACCAAGCAGTCTACCTGCCTGTGTTCTTTTCAAGACCTGTCAGACGGCTGCCTGGGTGAGAATGTTCACAGTCTTGGCAAGTGCATATGTCAATATGATTTGCAAGGGATTGTGGGCAATGCAGTCCATTCACACCCGACACAGCTGCTCACAATAATTAGTTGTGCTTGAGGGTAAAGCCAATAAGATATTTATTTATGGGGTTTATTTCTCCCAACACAGATATGCTTGGTAGCACATAAATCAGGTTACTTGCTTTCAGTGTTAAACTTGGAAAAACAAAATCAGGAAAACAACATTTGAACTTGTCAGGCAATCAAAGCAAAAGAAATAAGACCTGGTTGGTAACAAACTGGTCTTTTCTGTAGGCTTTAGCTAATATTTTCTTAGCAGTGTACCAAACAAACAAAAGCCACAAAGAAGAGAAAAACTGTTCTTTTCAGGTTAACTTCTTATATCTTACCACATAGATTCAGAAGTGATTCTCTCAGAGCTCACAAGCAATTAGGTAAGGCTCAATTGCTAGCAGTTACCCAGCTGAAACCCCTTAGCTGGCTTGCTTTCTACTGCGTGGCTAAAAATCCTACTCAGGGGCTTTTCTGAGTAGATTAAAGAACAAGTTTGTATTTCTTTGTGATGGTTGCTGTATTTTATAACAGAAAATCACCAAAGGAGTTTAGACAGAGAGCAATCCATGTAAACACATCTTTCATCTGCTATCTCTCCCTCTTCTTCAACAATCATGGGTTCAATATCATGGATTGGCACAGATGAATTTCTCAATGGAGCACTTTCAGGAGAATACTTGTTTCCCTGCTGTCTTTCAAGGTTATAGCTAGGGCATAGATCAGTGTTCATACCTGAGCTTCCATTGCTGTTAGAGTTCCTCTCTATATAGCCTGGCCAGTATGTAGTCCAGTTCCTATGTCCAGCCTTCCAATCCAGATCCCTGGACACTGGATCTCTCTTCACATACCTTCTGGCACGGGTCTTAGGGTCCCTTCCACGTGCAGCCGTCTCCCTCACAGGTACCGTCTGGAGATTCCTAGCTCTGCAGCACCACTCCTCTTGCTTTCCCCAGTCCAATGGTGTATGCTGGCCCTTGGAATGCCTCCCAGTATACGTACTGCTCCGGACTCTTCTAGACTCTTCTAGACCTCTCAAAGGCTTTTCTCTTCTTTCTTCCAAAGGGTTTCTTGCCCTCTCTGTCCGTCCGCTCTGGCTTCTCCTTCTGATGATCCTTCAGATGAAACTGAGGATAATTCTGAGGATGAGGATATCCAAGTTGATCATGAAGATGATGATGATCCTCTGTAGAATAAACTCTATCTTTATTCTGCTTAGATGAGTGCTCCTCCCTAACACAGCGCAGCTGTGCTGAATCAGGCCCTGCCCTTTGAGATGAGTGCTTAGGGATTACCTCATAGCCCTCCTGATTGAACACACGTTTCCCCACTTCAGCTCCTCTAATGGCTGTTGGAAACCTGGTGCATTCTGGGACTGGTAGTCTTTTATGGGAAAATTCTGTTTTCTTATTTCTACCAGAACTGACAGGTTGCTTGTTCAGAGTCACTTCACCTTTTCTATAGCTCCTTCCTGAGCTATGATAAGCTTCCTTATCACAGACCTCATGCATCAAATGCAGAAAGGAATCTTCATACTTTGGACTGTAAAAGAGCTCTAGCCTTATCTCCAGGAACAAGCAGGAATGTAGTCATCACATATGGGTATCGTCGGTACCGACTGAGCCCACCCGGGAACGCTACCCAGCGTCCAATCGGAACGCTTTTGGGAGCATCCCACAGCACCTGCGTGCTGCCTTCCCGCCTTTCCCAACTGCCTCTCTCCAGTTCTTCTTTTTCCACAGAGCCAGCAGGTGGTGGTCCTGTCACTGCAGAAGAATTTCTTTTTTCTTTCTTTCTTTTTGTGGTCGCGTCTGACTTCTTCGACGCTCTACCGGTATCGCCGGTCTTTCTTTTCTTATTTCTGTAAAAAAAAAAAAAAAAAAAATTATTTTTTCCTTTTCTTCTGGTGCATGCGCCTTTTTTGGGCCTTAGGCCCAAAAACATTTTCCTTAACATGGAAAAACCTGCTTCAGGTTTTAAAAAGTGCACCAAGTGTGGCGGTACCATTTCCGTCACCGACACCCATGAATGGAGTTTAAAATGTTTAGGTCCTGACCACTCCATCATGGATTGTGTGTCCTGTGCCATGATGTCTAAAAGAGGTCGGCAGAACCGAGCTGCCAAGCTCAGTACCCTGTTTCCCTCTGATGCGGCTTCGGTGGCATCGACGTCTTCCAGGGCTGCTGCTTCCTCCCGTGGATCTCAGGTAACTAAACATAAATCAAGCCGGTCCTCGAAGGGTAGATCTAAGCATCGAGATGCCTCTGGCATTGCCCTCGAGGATTCTGCACCGGCAAAATTACACCAGCAGGAGACTTCGGCTTCCAAAGCATTATCGGGGATCCAGGATGTTGTCGACAGATCTCCTGGTGCCATGCTCTGGGGTACCGGTGGTCTCCACCAGTACCGACATCCAGGCATTGGCGGCGTCTATGGACCAGAGAATTCTGGCTATGGAACGCAGGTGGCTCGGGGCCTGTCCATTACTGTGGCCCCTGAAACAGAGCCAAGGGCCAAGGAGTTGGAAATTTTACAATATCCCAAAACTCCTAAGGAGGCAGCTACCTTACCCATTCATGAGATTCTATATGATCTCATGTTGAGGATGTGGGAAACACCTCTTACCACCTCTCCTCATTCTCGTAGATTGGATACTATGTATTGAGTCCCTCCTTGTCCTGGGTTCCATAAGACTCAGCTTCATCACCACTCTATTGTGGTGGAGTCAGCTATGAGAAGGATCAGAAGTGCAAAAAGACATGCCTCTAATCCTCCAGGACGTGAGTGCAGAACCCTGGATGCTTTTGGACGTAGTCTTCCAAGCTTCCATGCTTGCTGCAAGAATCAGTTCCTATAGTCTCTACATGGGAATGTTCCTAAAGGAGGTCACAGATAATTTACAGACTTTAAGTCCTTTCATTTCTGAGGATAAGACAGGACTTTCTCACTTGGGTCAAACATGCCCAAGATGTTTCTAAATTCTCCAACCGTGCAGCCTTTGACTGCTTTGAGTGTATAAGCAGAACCTCTGCTATCGCCATAGGTGCACGTAGAATTGCTTGGCTCCAGGCATCTGATTTAGAGCTCTGGGTACAAGATAAATTGGGAAATATCCCTTGTACTGGTGAGAACCTGTTTGGTAAAGATTGGCAGGAAAAAGCCAATGAAATGGATGCTGACAACTCCACTTTGGATAGGTTATCCAAAGCCACAGCTGATCCTGCAAGAAAGAAATTGTTCAAGAAAACATCTTTTCTAAAAAGAAAAGATTTTATCCTGCTTATGGTCAGCAGGCATCTTCTGCAGGTTTAGTTTTCAAGCAAAAGTCAGCAACCACCCAAACAGAAGAAAGCAAAGGCTGCTAGGCCTCCACCAGCCCAGCAGTCTCAGCCTCCTCAGGGCCTTTGACTTTCAGCTAGAGAACTTAGCCTTTCTGGTTCTGGAGGGACCAGAACCGTCCACCATTACGGGAAGGTTATGTCATTTTGCCCCCAGATGGGGGCAAATAACAGCAGAGCATTGGAGACACTCCATCATAAAGGAGGGGTACAAACTTCATTTTTCAAGCATGCCCCCTCACACAATAGTGAAGCAGTTCAAGTCTCCGACCTCTCTCATCAACCTGTTAGCTCAGGAGGTTGCCATCCTTCTTGCCCAAGGGGCAATAGAAGAAGTACCGCTTCATCAACAGGGCACAGGGTTCTATTCCCCTTATTTTCTTATTCCAAAGAAAACAGGGGGTTACAGACCTATCTTAGATCTCAGAGAATTAAACAAATTCCTTGTCAAGGAGAAATTCAAGATGATTTCTCTCGGAGCTCTGCTACCATTTATTTATTTATTTATTTATTTATAGACTCTTATATACCGCACTATTAGGCATCAGCGCGGTTCACAAAAAACAGTGAGATACACAATTCAACAGTACTTTGTGTTTACAGAAAACAGGAGAATATAACTCGGATAACAGGGTATATAATTAATAAACATAGTCATAATATCATCATGGCTTCAGTTTTGTGTGTATGTGGTCTGTGGGGTATCTGTATTGTATGTGTATGAGTGGAAGGTCTGTGGGTTGGTTGAGATGTCTTTATTGTTTACTGGATAAGATAAAAGGAAGAGGTAGTGTTTCAAAGCTTTGCGAAACTGCAAAAGGTCTGGTATTGCTCGGAAGTTTTGAGGGAGGCTATTCCAACACCTTGGTGCACAGAATAAAAAGGCCCTGTCTGAAGTAGTTTTGGTACACTGTGATATTGATTTAGGGACTAACAGAGTATTGAGTGTTACTGACCTTCTGTCTCTATTGAGGGGTGGTATTTGGATCAAGTCTGATATTGATGAAGATGAGAGTTCTTTGAAGGCTTTGAATGTAATTAGTAAAATTTTGAAAGTGAGTCTACTTTGAATTGGGAGCCAATGAAGATGTTTTAGAATAGGTGAGATATGGTCTTTCCGGGAAGCTCCATGAAGGACTCTAGCTGCAGCATTCATAGCCATTTGAAGTGGGTGTAAGGTGGTTTGTGGAAGACCTTGTAAAATTGAGTTCGCATAATCAAAATGAGGTATGATTAGCGCCTGATAGATGGTTCTAAAATCGTCTGGCTCTAGCAAGGATCGAAGGTGTCTAAGGGAGCGTATTTTGTGATATACTGCTCTTACAATATTACTAATATGTGCTTTCATATCTAATTTCTGGTCTAAAGTGACACCGAGGTATCTGATGGTGGTCTTGGTCTGGAGGTTAGCATCATTTACTTTCAAAAAGGATGGAGCAGTGAAATTTTGGTTACGTGTAATAAATAACACCTCCGTTTTCTTATGTTGGATCCTTAGATTTTGGGATTGTAGCCAGTTGGATACTTCATTTATGCAGTTAGTTAATGGATTGAGATCAGGGTTCTCAGTTGTAAAAGGAAAATATAAAAGTACATCATCCGCGTATATCATGCAGTTAACTCTAAAGGATCGAATCAGGTTACAGATAGGCTGCATGTATATATTAAACATAAGGGCGGAAAGGGATGTGCCTTGAGGGACCCCTTGTTTTTGATGAAACTGATCTGATGAAGTATCGTTGGATCGTACTTGTTGCCATCTGTCAGAAAGGTAGGATCTACACCACTCAAGTGCTTTATCAGTAATTCCCTTCCCTTTGAGACGCTCAAGGAGGCGTTCATGGCTAACAGAATCAAAAGCGGCTGCGATATCAAGAAAAACAAGGACGAACCCTTGGCGGATGTTATCAATTCCTGATAATAAGCTGCTGAACAGAGTAGTTAGAAGCGTTTCCACATCGTGGAATTCTCTGAAACCGTGCTGGCATGAGTCCAGTGGGGCGTTAAGATCTATATGATCCTGAATTTGTTTTTGTACTTTTTTCCAAAATTTTTGCTAGTAATGGAATACTTGAAATAGGTCTATATGATTCTGGTTTAAGAGGGTCAAGTTTGTTGTTTTTTAGTAATGGCCTTATGGATGTTTGCTTAAGGGTACGAGGGAAAGTTCCTGTTGTAAATGATTGAATCATGAGTCTGGATATGATGGGACTGAGATCAGCTCGTAGATCTTTGATCCAGAACGCAGGGCAAGGATCAGTATGAGCGGTGGTCATGTTTATGCAAGCAATGGTGCCTTCAAAGTCAGGATTGGCTTTGTTCTGTAGATCTCAAGGATGCGTACACCCATGTCCTCATCCATCCAACCCACAGAAGGTTCCTTCGGTTCCTTTTTCAAGGAAAGCACTACCAATACAGGGTACTTCCTTTTGGTCTGGCCTCAGCACCAAGGGTGTTCACGAAATGCATGGCTGTGGTAGCAGCATTTCTCCGCACTCTAGGAATATTTGCCTTCCCTTACTTGGACGACTGGCTCATTCGAGCTCCAATACAGTCAGAGACCAAGACTTCTCTATCCTGCACAATGCGTATCCTTCAGTATTTAGAGCTGGTAATAAACATCCCAAAATCCATTCTAACTCCTTCTCAGTCTTTCGAGTTCATAGGAGCTTTCCTGGATACCACAAGGGCAAGGGCCTGTCTTCCCCAGGCCCGTCGCCTTCACTTGGTGCAGTTAGCTTCTCAAGCAGTGCTAAAGCTCCATCTAACTGCTCGAGAAATGTTGCAATTACTAGGCCACATGGAACCACATGCACGGTGGATGCCATATGCTCACCTCCACATGAGGGCAGCTCAGTGGACTGGTGGAGGTCCATTCAAAACCTGTTGCTGGGGTGCCCTTTTCAACAACCCTTACCCCAAGCAACTCTCACAACAGATGCTTCTCCAAAGGGTTAGGGAGCTCATCTGCAAGACTTCTCCACCCAGGGCACCTGGTCTCCACAAGAGAGTTGTCTACATATCAATCTCTTGGAACTCAGAGCAATTTTCCTGACTCTGCAAGTGTTCCACTCCCTGCTCAGCTACAAGACAGTCCTCATTCATACGGACAATCAAGTAGCCGTGTTCTATGTGAACAAGCAGGGGGGAACGGGCTCTCTATCGCTTTGCAACAAAGCTTTGCGACTATGGGCCCTCGCCAGAGAGCATCAGATTCATCTGCTGGCAGTATATCTTCCAGGCATTCAAAACTCTTAGGCGGACAGACTCAGTCGAGTTCTGCTTCCACACGAATGGTCTCTGCATGCAGACCAGGTGACCAGGATATTTCAACTTTGGGGAACCCCGGACATAGACCTCTTTGCATGTCCGTGGAATGCCAAACTTCCCCGGTTCTGTTCCAGAATTCCGGCTCAGGGGGCTCAGGCCAGTGATGCTTTCCTCCTTTACTGGGGTCAAGACTTCCTGTATGCCTTTCCACCCATTCCCCTAATTCCCAAAACCCTCTTCAAGCTTCAGAGAGACAGAGGCCACATGATTCTCATAGCACCACATTGGCCACGGCAAGTGTGGTACCCTCTGCTTCTACATCTCTCTCAAGCTCCCTCCCTAGAATTAGGGTCTGCTCCAGATCTCCTATCTCAGGAGAATGGAATGTTATGGCATCCCAATCCCCAGTCTCTGCATCTCAGGGCTTGGTTGCTGAAGGCCTCGATCTCCAAGATCTTAATCTTTCTCAACAAGTGAAAGATGCTCTTTATGCTTCCAGAAAACCTTCCACTAGACGCTCTTATGCTTTCAAGTGGAAAAGGTTTACTATTTGGTGTTCGGAAAAGGGTCTTAACCCCCTTGTGATACCTCTGGAATCTTTGTTGGAGTATCTCCTCCATTTATCTAATGCAGGCCTTAAGACACATTCAGTAAGAGTCCATTTGAGTGCTATTGCAGCTTCTCTTAAACCTCTAAATAGACAGCCTATTTCCTCTCATCCTCTTATAGCAAGATTTATGAGTGGCCTCCTTCTAACTAAGCCTCCCATTAGACTACTTCCGGGGGCATGGGATTTAAACCTGGTTCTTGGGCAGCTCATGAAGCCACCTTTTGAACCTTTAGCTACCACCTCCATAAAATTCCTTTCTTGGAAGGTTATCTTTCTCATTGCAATCACATCAGCACGCCGCATTAGTGAGTTGCAAGCGTTAGTAGCTAATCCACCTTATACAAGGTTCCATCATGACAAGGTAGTCCTTAGGACTCATCCACACTTTATGCCTAAGGTGGTCTCACCTTTTCATCTGAACCAAGAGGTCTACTTATCTGTCTTTTTCCAGGACCCCATGCATCAAATGCAGAAAGGAATCGTCATATCTTGGACTGTAAAAGAGCTCTAGCTTTTTACTTACAAAGAACGCAGCAACATAGAAAGTCCTCTCAACTCTTTGCTTTTGATCCTTCTCATTTGGGACTTCCAGTCTCCAAGAGAACACTATCTAACTGAATTGCTCAGTGTATTTCCTTCGCCTATCAGAGTAAAAACCTTTCTCTGGAGGGCCATGTCACAGCTCACAATGTGAGAGCCATGGCAGCCTCAATGGTTCATTTGCACTCTGTCTCTATTGACGACATCTGTCGAGCAGCCACTTGGGCCTCGGTTCATAACTTCACAGCCCATTACTGCTTGGACAAGGACTCCTGCCGGGATGCCTTGTTTGGTCAGGCTGTTCTCAAACACCTGTTCCATACCTAATCAACTCCTGCACACCATCCCTGGTTGAATGCCAGAGATCCATGGGGGGAAGTGGAGCCCTTTCACAGGGACACACAACTTCTGGGGTCTCTCCCTGTCATCTAAAGCTAGGGAGTCCCCATATGTGAAGACTACATTCCTGCTTGTTCCTGGAGATAGCATAGTTACTCACCTGTAACAGGTGATCTCCGGGAACAGCAGGAATTTAGTCTTCACAACCCACCCACCTCCCCTAGGAGTTGTATCTCTCTCTCTCTCTCTCTCAGCCTCTCTCTCTCTCTCTCTCTCTCTCTCTCTCTCAGCCTCTCTCTCTCTCTCTCTCTCAGCCTCTCTCTCTCTCTCTCTCTCAGCCTCTCTCTCTCTCTCTCTCTCTCTCTCTCTCTCTCTCTCTCTCTCTCTCTCTCTCTCTCCCCCTCTCTCTCTCTCTCTCTCTCTCTCTCTCTCAGCCTCTCTCAGACTCTCTCTCTCTCTCAGCCTCTCTCAGCCTCTCTCTCTCTCTCTCTCTCTCTCTCTCTCTCAGCCTCTCTCTCTCTCTCTCTCTCTCAGCCTCTCTCTCTCTCGCAGTCAGATCTCTCTCTCTCTCTCTCTCTCTCTCTCAGCCTCTCTCTCTCTCTCTCTCTCAGCCTCTCTCTCTCTCTCAGGCCCTCTCTTCAGCCTCTCTCTCTCTCTCTCTCAAGCCTCTCCCTCTCTCCTCGCCTCTCTCTCTTCATCTCCTCCTCTCTCTCTCAGCCTCTCTCTCTCTCTCTCTCAGCCTCTCTCTCTCAGCCTCTCTCTCTCTCTCTCTCTCTCTCTCAGCCTCTCTCTCTCTCTCTCTCAGCCTCTCTCTCTCAGCTTTAAACTCAACTGGAGAGAGGCAATTGGGAATGGCGGGAAGGTAGCACGCAGGCGCTGTGGGATGCTCCCTAAAGCTTTCCTAATTGGACGCTGGGGAGCGTTCCCGCGCAGGCTCCGTCGGTACCGATGATACCCATATGTGAAGACTAAATTCCTGCTGTTGCCGGAGATCACCTGTTACAGGTGAGTAACTATGCTTTATTTAACGGGTTTTTTTTCTTTATAAACCATCTTTCTGTGATTCAAGACGGTATATAGAACATAAGGTAACCGTGTTGACACAGCTGTTTTACAGAGAACGATAACTAGGTGAACATAAAGCTACAATGATTAACTTTTTGCATCTTTTATAGGGAAGGTGGTGGGAGTGGGGGACAAGGAAGGGTTGATGGGGAATGGGGGGAGGTAGAGGGTCAGGTGGAGTAAGAGCTGTGGATTGGTTTAAATTCAGTTATGAAGGCAGAGGTTTACGGGGGCAAGGTGGGGGGAGTGCTGGGTATTGGTTTAAATTTGATTAGGAAAGTTGAGGTTTAGGAGGGCAAGGCAAAGTATTCTTGAAAGAGGAACGTTTTGAGCCTTTGGTGGAGTTCAGTGTGGTCGGAGCATCCTCGTAGGTCGGGTGGGAGCCGTTCCATATGGAAGGGGCATAGAGGGAGAAGGCTCAGTTACATGTGGATTGTTTGTACTTTTTCTTCTGTGAAGGTATGTTTAGTATGTTTGCAGTGTTTGGTCTACGTGATCTGGTACTGTTTGGTTTAGAGAGAAGGATGAGTAGGCAGGGGCAGATTCATTATATATTACTTTGTGTATTAGTGTGATGGTTTTAAATTTTATTCTAGCCAGCATAGGGAGCCAGTGTAAGTCATGGAGGACAGGGGTGGTTTGGGCTTTTCTGGAAGTGTTGGTTATTAGGCATGCTATTGTATTTTGAGCCATTTGGAGGGGGTGGATACTATGTTTTGGGAGACCATGGTATATTAGGTTACAATAATCAAGGGGCGAGATGGTTAGGGCTTGGCAAATGGTTTGGAAAGAGTCTGGGTTTAGTAAGGGGTGAAGGTTTCTCAGGATTCTTATTTATGTATAAATTGTAGTCATCGTTCTTCTTATCTGCTCCTGGAATGTAAGTTTTTGGTCGATTTATTAAGCCAAGATATTTAATTTTACTCTTTTTACATAGATGGTTTAATCGCAGAGGACATCCATCTAAATGGATCCCTCCTGGATCCTTAGATCCTGCAATTTCAATCTTTCAAAGTTTCATTCTTGCCAGACTTAAATCTATGGAAAGCATTTCACCAAAACGATCTATGAACTTGGCAGCTGGCGAATTCCAAGCTCTCAAGGATCTAAGTGCCTATTCTGATTTGTGTCTTTTGGGGAAACTGCTAGTTACTTATGACCTAGATTGGCCACTGTTGGAAACAGGATACTGGGCTTGATGGACCTTGCTCTGACCTAGTATGTCATATCTTATGTTCTTATGTTCTATGTTCTGCTCAGTTTGTACTGAGGAAGAAGTGGATCATACTGTAAAGATTTCCAGAGTGGATATGATCCACCAGACATCCACTGCTTAACGATTTTGCTCTGAAGAACATAAGAACATAAGATATGCCATACTGGGTCAGAGCAAGGTCCATCAAGCCCAGTATCATGTTTCCAACAGTGGTCAATCTAGGTCATAAGTACCTAGCAGTTTCCCCAAAAGACACAGGTTCCACAATGTTTGTATTGGGTCAAACGGTGATATCACGGGTCCCTTTTAATATTGGTTTATGGACCTTTCCTCCAGGAACTTGTCCAAACCTTTTTTAAACTAACAGCTTTTACTACATCCTCCGGTTACAAATTCCAGAGTTTGATTGCACGTTGAGTGAAAAAATATTTTCTCTTATTAGTCTTAAATAGGTTACCCTGTAGCTTCATTGCATGTCCCCTAGTCTTTCTATATTCTGATGACGTAAACAATCGATCTATGTTTACCCGTTCCACTCCATTCATTAATTTATAGTCCTCTATCATATCTCCCCTTAGTTGTCTCTTTTTGAGGTTGAAAAGCCCTATCCTTTTTAGTCTCTCTCTTCATAGGTTTATCCTTCCGTCCCCTTTACCATTTTGGTGGCTCTTCTCTATACCTTTTCTAATAATGCTATATCCTTTTTAAGATACGACGACCAGAATTGTACTCTATATTCAAGGTGCGGTCGCACCATTGAACGATATAGAGGCATTATAATATCCTTTTCCTTATGATACCTAGCATTCTATTTGCTCTCTTTGCTGCCGCTGCACACTGGGCGGAGGGTTTTAATAGGTTATCCACGATGACGCCTAAATCTTTTTCCTGGGTGATGGTTCCTAATGTGGAACCTTGCATCGTGTAACCATAGTTTGGGTTGTTCTTCCTAGGTGCATAATTTTGCACTTGTCCACATTAAATTTCATCTGCCATTTGGATGCCCAGTCTTCCAATTTATCAAGATCCTCTTGCAATGGCGGAGCTTGCCTGCGACGGGAGATGGCTGCCTGAAAGCACTGCTCCTACCCAGACTATAGAATCCTGTCTCTCTCTTGACTACAGTCAGCGGTCGTTGTTGAATTTAGGTGGGGAGCACAAGAGATGTCGTCCTTGAAGCCGGCGAGATTAGAATTCCAACCGGCGACCGGACAGGCAGTCAAACGCACGAAGCAAGAATCGGCTTCCCCTCAAAAGATGGCACCGGATAAAGAAACCACGGCTGGGGAAAGAGAAATTTTGCAGGAGTTGAGAGCGGTAAAAGAGATGGTTGCCTCTAGTACTACGGCACTTACTCAGATGCAAGTGGATTTACAGGAGGTTAAAGACAGGCTAACAGATGTTGCAGGACGCCTACATAAGGTGGAGGCTGTGACTGGACAACATGAAACTCTGTTGGCGCAGGTGGGCCCGCTAGCCAAACGGGTGATGGCACTGGAAAATCAAGTGGAGGACCAGAGCAATCGTGCCAGACGAAGTAATGTCAGAATCACGGGTATACCAGAAGGACGTGAGGGGGTGGATCCCATAGGGTATTTGGAGAAGTTGGTACCAGAATTGCTGTAAATCTCTTTCGTCAATCCATTTGAGTTAGAGCGGGCCCATCGAGTTCCTTCCCACGCTACTAATCGAATCCAACGCCCGCATCCCTTCGTTATGAAAGTAGTACATTACCAGCAGGCCTTGCAGATATTACAGTCAGCGAAGTTGAAACCTACACTGCAGATAGAAGGACATAAGATTGCATTCTACCCGGACTTATGCAAGAAAACGGTAGAGAGACGCAAGGAGCTACTAGCATGCAGACCCCTGCTGCAGAAATTAAACGCACGATATGGTCTCTTTTACCCAGAGCGGATGAGGGTCACATTGGATAACTCCACGTGAACCTTTGATAATGGAGAAGCCCTACGATCTTTCCTTCAGGAACACGCTCGAATGGAGGTTGGGACATGAGTGGACTATGGGTGTTTATTGCTTAGTCACCTAAAAGGGGAGAGGCACGGGCTGAGTGTGAATATGAATGATAATTACAAATCTGTATGGGTTGGGTAGCGTGGGATATATATATGTTAAATATTCTGCCGCTGGCTGATCGGGGAGAGAGATTATTGAGAGGATTGTTGATGGGGTGTGGGGTGGGGGAGGGTACAGGGAGTCCGTTACTCGTAGGGGTGGGATGGGCTTCACCATGCAAGTTAATATAAGTTGTACTATGTGGTTGGCATGGAGATATGAGATAGTGGTTAACCGACAATATGTGCTGATAAGAATGATGGTAACGAGTGCTATTCTTGCAGGGATCAAGAAACTGCCGTTATGGCTAGCGGTGGATTAAGAGTAGTGTCCCTTAATGTACAGGGTATCTCTAATCCTGTTAAGAGAGAGAAAATTTTGAATTACTGTAAGCGGCAACGGGCAGATGTAGTATATATACAAGAAACACATCTTTCTTTATCTGAATCCCACAAAGTTGGCGGAGAGTACTACCAGAATGTGGTGTCGGCTCCTGCTCAAAAAAAAAAAGGGTGGAGTAATTATATTACTCCGGAAAGTTCTTGCACCTTTAATTGAAGAAACTACGATAGATCCTTGTGGGAGATGGGCTAAAGCGAAAGTCAAGATCAGAGATGACAGATATACCCTGATGACAATATACGGCCCGAATCAAGATGATCAACAGTTTTTTGAGCGAGTGGCACGGGAGCTTCTAGAGGCAGGATCTACGTCTATCATATTGGGTGGAGATTTTAATCTTATTCAAGATCCATTGATCGCACCCCTTACAGGCAACAGCATAAACCTAAGTCTAGCAAGGTGCTGCTAAGTATGATGGAATCCTTGGGGCTTATAGATCCATGGAGATTATTGTTCCCCAAAGAGAAAGTATACGTTTTATTCTCTGCCTCAACACGCAAACTCGTATTGATTTTTTTTAAATATCTAAGACACTGGTGTCAAAGGTCACTGATGCAGGACATCTGGCTAAAAGTGTTTCAGATCACGCCGCAGTCATGTTGGAGTTAGAGTCTGGAATGAAAAAGAGATCCCAGGTGAGATGGCATTTTGATCCGTCCTGGTTGACAGATGACGAGTTTCTAGGCTCCATAGAACAAGCTTTTGCTGAGTATTTTCAACACAATCAGATTACAGAGACACCAGCATGGGCCTGGTGGGAAGCATTTAAAGCAAGTATGCGGGGGCGAATGACAACATTTAGCATTCAAAAGAAAAGAGCTGCACTGAAAAGATTGGCTGGCTGAAATAGATCTGGAGATACGAGCCGGAGAAAGGCTACTATCTAAGCGATCAGATCCCTTAATACTGCTCAGGTTGCAGAAGCTGAGATACCAATACAACTCAATTTTAAGCGCAGAAGCGGACTTGCAGATTAAGGCCCAGCGTGGGGTGTATTACCACAAGAGTAACCGTGCGAGTACATTATTGGCTCGTATGCTTAGAGCTAAGAAGGCTGTTACGAGGATAACTGGCTTGAAAGATGCTTCCGGAAAATTGCAAACAAAGAATGAGGAGATACTAACACTGTGTGAAGAATTTTATTCTAAGCTTTATCAGTCTGAAGGGGCATGCAATGAGGACACAGTCTCCAATTTCGTTTCATCGATAGTCGGCCCCAAGCTGGCAGAATCACAGACGCTAGTGCTTGAGGAAGATATCACGTATAAGGAGATAGAACAGACAATGAAACAACTAGCTAAGGGGAAAGCAAGCGGACCTGACGGATTGCCAGTCGAGTTCTATGTTACCTTTGCAAAATCGCTATTCCCTGAGCTTCAGCTATACTACAGTAGAGTTAATGAAGAATGCCCGGCTGTTGGGGCGTTTGCGTCTGCTACGATTGCCATACATCTGAAGCCGGGCAGAGACCCTCAGATGGTGGAGAATTACCGACCCATATCGTTGCTGAACGCCGACTATAAAATTTATGCCAAGATTTTGGCTAATCGGCTGGTGAAAGTGATCGAGGCGCTAATTCGCCCAGACCAATGTGGTTTCATGCCAGGAAGATCGACTACTGATAATGGACAACTGATGGCACATGTGCTGACAAAATCACAACAGCTTAAGGAGCCGGTTGTGGGGTTAGCCTTGGACGCCGAAAAGGCCTTTGACAGAGTCAAGCTCCCGTATCTTTTTTCCACAATGCGCTGGTTTGGCATCCCAGAGGCTTTTATAAAGAAAGTGGAGCTGCTTTACATCAAACCGATGGCTCGGGTTGCTGTGAATGGTGTGCTTTTGCCGGAGTTTAAGCTCACTAGGGGCACAAGGCAAGAATGCCCGTTATCACCTTTATTATTTAACCTTGCATTGGAACCCCTAATAATCAAAATCCGTCAGCAGAGTAGTAATCTTGGCATGAGATTTGAAGGTTATCACTGCAAAGTATCTGCGTATGCAGACGATCTGTTTTTAATTTTGGAGCCCAGCTCGTTGGATGCTGCTCTGGATGTCATCACTGAATATTCACATATATCGGGTTATAAGCTAAACCTGTCTAAAACGACTGTCATACCTTTTAAATACAAAGGTGTTGAAGACTGCCCTTAACCAATATCCATTCAAAGTGGAAAATTCATCCTTTAAATACTTAGGGGTAAACTACGGGGTCACTATACAAGATACAGTGTGTCAGAGTATGGTGTTATGCGATCGCATACTTCAAGAATATGTGAATAAATGGTCCCCGTTGAATCTGTCCTGGTGGGGCAGATTAGAAACCATCAAAATGGTCATAATGCCCAAGATAAATTACATACTTAGCATGGTGCCGATTTTGTTTGAGCGGAAATTCTATGCTAGGATGGAGAAATCCCTGGGAGTGTTTTGTGGCGTAACAAAACACCAAGAATCGCGATGTGGAAGCTTAAGTTGTCTAAGCAATGGGGGGGAGTTCATTTCCCAGATTTTCATCTATATCATGTGGCTGCTGTGTTGAAACAAGGAGCCTGGTGGTGTGAGGAGGAAGATGTACCTAATAGACCATCGTGGATGCGAGTGGAGGCTTCACTGAGTGAGCCGGTTCTATTATGGATGCGTATAGGGGCGGAGGTCCCCTCTTCTGAGACTGGAGACAAAATCATGCGGGCCACCCAGATTGTGTACAAGTTCTTTGTAACGATTATAGAAGACGGCAAGGAGTTCACTGAGTCTACAATTATATGGCTCAATGCGAAGTTCAAGATTGATGGTCACAGATTCCTGTGGATCCCATGGATGAGGAAGGGCATATTTAACTTGGGACATTTAATATGTAACAAAGCGTTTAAACCCTTTCGGATTCTACAGCAGGAATATAGGTTGCCAAATTCCTGTATGTACCAATGGTGCCAACTGAGACACTGTCTGGTTAAAGCCGGAGCATCGCCTATGTTCATTGGTACTGGGCGATTGATATATCTCAAGATTCAAGAGATAGTGGAGGGGCCTAGGCTAATCTCCAAATATGTGGCTCTTATCCGGGACGGTGAGAAGAGAAGTTGTAAAGGATCTCAACTAGTATGGGAATCTGAGAGCTTGAAGATCCCAAAATGTGGAATGACTTTTGGAATTCGCAGATAAGGATAACGAGAGCGGCTTCTCTCACTCAAACGTTATACTTTTTGGCACACCGTGCTTACTTAACGCCTGTGAAAGTAGCTAAATGGCAAATGCACCACGGGAGTAAGTGCTGGTCGTGTGGATCAGAAGATGGCACGTTGGCACACATGCTATACTATTGTGCAATGCTACAGGAGTTCTGGCAACAAGTATGGGAGCGAATTACGCAATTACTGAAAATGTGGACTCCTTTGACATTCCATATTGTGATATACAAGTCGCAGGCTGGATTACCGATGATAGAGAGAAGCGCACATGCCATTTTCGACTTGCTGCTCAGTTTGGTGCTAAAGACAATTCTAAGTCATTGGAAGAACTTAGAGTCTCTGAATGTAGAATATTGGTGGAATCTGGTTTGTTACCACCGGTCTTGTGAAAAAGCTTATGTGAGTAGACAGCCGACTTACCGTAATATGCCTAAAAAGTGGGATACCCTTGACCAACAATTGCTTTAGGATTTTGTTGATTGACTCCTGTATGAAATAGCACTCGTTACCGGTGGAGAAAATGTATCTCGAAAATGCTAGACAAGTACATGGGCTGATTGTTGTTGGTGATACCTCTGATTGTATTACTTGATAATATTGGCCTATGGCCATGCTTTCCACACTGTAATGTTATATCTGGTTCTGTTTTGGTTGTGTTAATAGGTTTGTAGATTACAAATGCTAAATAAAGAAATTAAAAAAAAAAAAAATCATCTTGCAATTTTCCAGAATCCTCATGGGTTTTAACAACTTTAAATAGTTTTGTGTCATCTGCAAATTTGATAACCTCACTCGTAATTCTCATTTCCAGGTCATTTATGAATATGTTAAAAAGCAGCGGACCCAGCACAGATCCCTGGGGTACTCCACTATTCACCTTTTTCCATTGGGAAAATTGGCCATTTAGCCCTACCCTCTGCTTTCTGTCTTTTAATCAGTTCCTGATCCACAATAGTACACTTCCTCCTATCCCATGACTTTTTAGTTTTGCCAAAAGTCACTGATGAGGGACCTTGTCAAAGGCTTTCTGAAAGTCCAGATACACTATATCAACAGACTTACCTTTGCATATCTGTTTATTCACACCTTCAAAAAAACATAACAGATTAGCAAGACAAGACCTTCCTTGTCTAAAGCCATGTTGGCTCTCTTTCATTAAGCCATGACTATCTACATGTTCAGTAATTTTGTTCTTTATTATGGTTTCTACCATTTTTCCTGGTACTGATGTCAGGCTCATCGGTCTTTAGTTTCCTGGATCACCCCTGGAACCCTTTTTAAGAATTGGTGTTACACTGGCCATCCTCCAATCTTCAGGTATTGCAGATGATTTTAATGATAGTTCACAGATTACTATTAGCAGGTCTGCAATCTTATATTTGAGTTCTTTCAACACCCTTGAATATATACCATCCAGTCCAGGTTATTTGCTACTCTTCAGTTTATTAATTAGTTGTAATACATCTTCCCGGTGTATCAATATTACTTTAAATTCTTCCACAGTATCACCTTTAAATACCACTTCAGTCATGTGTAACATACATCTTCCTCAGTAAAGACCGAAGCAAAGAATTCATTCAGTCCCTCCGTTATGGCCTTGTCCCCTCTTAGTGCCCCTTTCCCCCTTTATCATAATGGTCCAAGTGAATCTCTCACAGGTCTTTTGCTACGAATGTACTTGAAAAAGTCTTTATTACGCGTTTTTGCTTCCACAGCAAGCTTCTTCTCAAATTCTCTTTGCCTCCCTTATCAATGCCTTGCATCTAACTTGCCAGTGCTTCTGCTGTTTCCAGTTTGTCATTTGGCTCTTTTTCTTTTCCATTTCCTGAAAGATGCTTTTTTGGCAACAGCCTCTCTGACCTCCCCTTTAAACCATGCTGTCAGTTTTTTGGACTTCCTTCCACTTTTCTTAAAGCGTGGAATACAGCTGGTCTGGGCTTCCAAGATAGTATTTTTAAACACCCAATCTTGATGTAAGTCTTTAACCTTTGCAACTGCTCCTTTTAGTTTTTTCTTAACTATTTTCCTCATTTTATCATAGTCTCCCTTTCAGAAGTTAAAAGGTAATACTGTGGATTTCCTTACCATCCCTCCTCCATTAATTAAATCAAACGCGATCATGCTATAATCACTACTGCCAAGTGACCCCAACACCCTTATCTCTTGCACCAGATCTGGTGTTCCACTAAGGACTAGGTCCAAAAGTGAGTATATACTTCTGGGAATTTTCTGAAAGGACTACTTTATATTAAAGCTAATTAATCTGTGAACCCAGTGTTTTTTGATAAATCAGTAATGGCCTAGTAGCAGCAGTTTAAGTTTAAATTTAAAACACAGAAGAGAGCTTTCTGGTTAAATTTTAGAACCCAGCAGAGAGCTTGTAGTTTAAATTTCATAATAAGTCAGAGCCTAGCAGCAGCAGCAGCAAAGAACTGTAATTTAAATCAAATCAGAATATAACTTAGCATAAAAGGCAAAACAGGGTCAGTACTCTTTGAGCAGCAAATAGTCTTCTAGAGACCTTTACAAAGAGGCCTTCTACCTAGGGGGCAAGAGACCTGTGAAACGTTTTCAATAGGTGTTAACACCAGGTGGCAGGTCAAAAGGCCATTTTAAAAGACTCCTCCTATCCAAGCAAGGACTGTTAATCACCCAGGAAGGTGGTCACAGCTTACCTCAGCAGCACAGGACAGGGTACTGTGTAGCAGCCCTCAAGTGTTATTTCCCTCCCTCCCCAACACCCACCCACCCCTGGGATAATCGTAGCTTTATAGGTACTTACACATCTTAAAGGAAAGGAGGTGCTCTCAGGTGAAGCTCGTTATCCAAATCAGTCATACACTAAGGGCCTGAGATTAATTAAGCTTCAGGTGAGCAAGGTATATTAAACGTATTAGGTACAGTTTTATTAGTATACATATCCATAGCAACCCTTAGTAAGTAAAGAACTTAGATCTAAACACAAGCTTAAAACTAAGATGCAAACAGCAGTCCAGCAGCAAGATGGGAGCTTTCACATGTATGATTTTTCTCCCAGTTGGTAAGAGGTCTTACGTGTGTACTAGGTGCAAGGAGCTCCTTGCTCTCAGGGAACGAGTCCGTTCTCTAGAGGCTAGAGTAGCAGACTTGGAAAACATAAAAAGGGGAAGGTGATGGCAGTGGGGGTGTAATATCATCCGCCTGGCCAGAATGAACAAATGGATGATGAAATGCTCAAAGAAATCAAGGAAGCTAACAAAAGTTACAGCGCAGTAATAATAATGGGTGATTTCAATTACCCCGGTATCGACTGGGTCAGTGTCACGGCAGGATATGCTAGGGAGATAAAGATCCTAGATGAAATAAATGACTGCTTCTTGGAGCAGCTGGTTCATGAACTGACCAGAAGGGAAGCCATATTAGACCAAGTCCTTAGTGGAACACCAGATCTGGTGCAAGAGATAAGGGTGTTGGGGCCACTTGGCAATAGTGATCATAGCATGATCGCTTTTGATTTAATTAGTGGAGGAGGGATGGTAAGGAAAACCACAGTACTACCTTTTAACTTTCGAAAGGGAGACTATGATAAAATGAGGAAAATAGTTAAGAAAAAACTAAAAGGAGCAGTTGCAAATGTTAGACTTACATCAAGCTTGGGTGGTGTTGAAAACGACTATCTTGGAAGCCCAGACCAACTGTATTCCACGTTTTAAGAAAAGTAAAAGGAAGATCATCAGCTGTAAACCTGCTAGCAATACCAAAGGCTTCAACAAAGTCCAACACGAACACCACAAACAGGGCATTCAGTTTTTATGTACCAAAATGCTGGAACACCCTACCCCCTGACATTAGAGCCATTACCAATCTATATCAGTTCAGAAAGGCTCTCAAAACATACCTTTTCTGCCAATATTTCCCAGACAGCAACTGAACTAGATATCCCCTCCAAGAAATGACCCAATCTAGAAAGGCCCTCACACTGCAGTGTAAATAGTTTATGTATATAGTTAACCCAGTTATCCAAGTTTGTACTCCTGTTCAATGTAAAACCTGACAGTTTGTCGTTATGGTCGTTTTGTTATGATGTAAACCGCGCTGATTCTAAATAGCGCGGTATATAAGAAACTGTAATAAATAAATAAATAAATAAAAATAAATAAAGTCCAAAAAACTGCCAGCATGGTTTAAAGGTGTGGCTGTTGCCAAAAAAGCATCTTTTAGGAAATGGAAAAAAAGAGCGAAACAACGAAACCTGGAAACGGCACAGGCACTGGCAAGTCAAATGCAAGGCATTGATAAGGCAGGCAAAGGAAGAATTTGAGAAGAAGCTTGCTGCGGAAGCAAAAAACGTGAATTTAAAGACTCTAAAGTACATTCGTAGCAAAAAACCTGTGAGAGAGTCAGTTGGTCCATTAGATGATAGAGGGGTTAAAGGGGTACTAAGAGGCGACAAGGCGATAGCGGAGAGACTGAATGAATACTTTGTTTCAGTCTTTACTAAGGAAGATGTAGGGATGTTACCCATGACTGAAGTGGTATTTAAAGGTGCGGAAGAATTGAAGGAAATATTGATACATCAGGAAGATGTATTACAACTATTAGATAAACTGAAGAGCAGCAAATCACCTGGGCCAGATGGTATACATCCAAGGGTGTTGAACGAACTGAAATATGAGATTGCAGACCTGCTATTAGTAATCTGTGAATTTTCATTAAAATCATCTGTAATACCTGAAGATTGGAGGATCGCCAACGTAACGCCAATTTTTAAAACTGGTTCCAGGGGTGATCCGGGAAACTACAGACCGGTGAGCCTGACGTCAGTACCGGGGAAATGGTAGAAACCATCATAAAGAACAAAATTACTCAGCATGTAGATAGTCATGGCCTAATGGGAGGCAGCCAACATGGCTTTAGACCAGAAAGATCTTGTCTTACTAATCTGTCATGTTTTTTTGAAGGTGTGAATAAACAGGTGGACAAAGGTGAGTCGGTTGACATCGTGTATCTGGACTTTCAGAAAGCCTTTGACAAGGTCCCTCATCAGAGACCTTTGGCAAAACTAAAGAGTCATGGGATAGGAGGCAGTGTACTACTGTGGATCAGGAACTGGTTAAAAGATAGAAAGCAGAGGGTAGGGCTAAATGGCCAGTTTTCCCAATGGAGAAAGGTGAATAGTGGTGTACCCAAGGGATCTGTGCTGGGTCTGCTGCTTTTTGACATATTCATAAATGACCTTGAAAAGGGAATAACGAGTGAGGTTATCAAATTTGCAGATGACGCAAAACTATTTAAAGTTGTTAAAACCCATGAGGATTGTGGAAAATTGCAAGAGGATCTTGATAAGTTGGAAGATTGGGCATCAAAATGGCAGATGAAATTTAATGTGGACAAGTGCAAAGTTATGCACCTAGGGAAGAACAACCCAAAATATGGTTACACAATGCAAGGTTCCACATTAGGAACCACCACCCAGGAAAAAGATTTAGGCGTCATTGTGGATAACATGTTAAACCCTCGGCCCAGTGTGCAGCGGTGGCCAAGAGAGCAAATAGAATGCTAGGTATCATAAGGAAAGGAATGGAAAATAAAACAAAAGATATTGTAATGCCTCTATATTGTTCCATGGTGCGACCGCACCTTGAATATTGTCTGCAATTCTGCTCGCCTTATCTTAAAAAGGATATAGCGTTATTAGAAAAGGTTCAGATAAGAGCCACCAAAATGGTAAAGGGGATGAAAGGATACTCCTATGAAGAAAGGCTAAAAAGGCTAGGGCTCTTTAACCTGGAAAAGAGACGGCTGAGAGGAAGATATGATAGTCTGTAAATTAATGAACGGAGTGGAACGGGTAAACGTATATCAATTGGTTACGTTATCAGAATATAGAAAGACTAGGAGACATGCAATGAAGCTACAGGGTAACCTATTTTGTTGTTGTTAAGTGCCGTCGCATCGGAGTCGACTCATGGCGACCCTCTGGATAGCTATCCTAAATTGTGTTCGGTCTTCAGTCAGGCGGCTCATTGTTGACAGACTGGTAGCCGTAGCTGCTGTTATTGTATCGATCCATCTCATTGCTGGCCTTCCTCTTTTGTGTTGACCTTCTATCTTGCCAAGCATAATGTCTTTCTCTAATGATTTCTCTCTTCGCATGATGTGTCCAAAGTATGAAAGTCGAAGTCTTGTCATCTGAGCTTCTAAAGAAAGCTTAGGTTTGATCTCCTCTAGTACCGACTGGTTTGTTGTTCGGGCAGTTCATGGTATACACAGTATTCGCTGCCAGCACCATAATTCAAAGGCATCAATTTTCTTCCTATCTGTCTTTTTCACTGTCCAGCTTTCACATCCATATGATGTTATTGAAAATACCATGGCTTGAACAAGTCGAATCTTTGTATGGAGAGAGACATCTCTGCTCTTGAGAATCTTATCTAGGTCTTTCATAGCCATTCTGCCAAGAGCAATGCGTCGTCTGATTTCTTGACTGCTTGCTGCTTCTTTATTAATAGTTGATCCAAGTAGGTTAAAGTTGTTCACAATTTCAATTTCTTCTCCTTCAACGATGAACCTGTTGATTATGCCGGTTGTCATGATCTTTGTCTTCTTTACATTAAGGTGCAGGCCCATTTTGAGACTGTTCTTTGATTGTGAGAAGCAAATGTTTCAGATCATCTTCACTTTCAGCCAGTAATGTGGTATCATCAGCATAGCGAAGGTTGTTGATGAGTCTTCCACCAATCTTCACACCTCTGTTGTCTTCATACAATCCTGCTTCTCTGATGATTTGTTCTGCATATAAATTAAACAGGTAGGGGAACCTATTTAAGACTAATAAAAGAAAATATTTTTTCACTCAACGTGTAATCAAACTCTGGAATTTGTTACCGGAGGATGTAGTAAAGGCTGTTAGTGTAGCTGGGTTTAAAAAATGTTTGGACAAGTTCCTGGAGGAAAGGTCCATAAACCATTATTAAGAAGGGACCCAGGATATCAAAGTGGTCAAACAGATAGACCCCGCAACAGACCAACTTCACAATGTAAATAGCAAGTTGTTCCATATACTATTGTACCACTGTTGTATATAGTTAACCAGGATATCCTTTATCAGATAACCCTGCATTGTATTTAGTTTCCCCTATTTCGCCAAGTTATACTTCCTGTTAAATGTAACGACCAGACATGTGTAAACTGTCGGATGTTTTCTGTTCAATGTAAACCGCGCTGATGTCTAATAGTGCGGTATATAAGAATTGTTAATAAATAAATAAATAAAAATGCTTGACCCAGTACAAGCATTGTGGAACCTGTGTGTTTTGGGGAAACTGCTAGGTACGTATGACCTAGATTGGCCACTGTTGGAAACGGGATATTGGGCTTGATGGACCTTGGTCTGATCCAGTATGGCATATCTTATGTTCTTATGTTCTTAGGGCTTCCCTTCTGGTCATTTCATGAACCAGCTGCTCTAAGAAGCAGTCATTTATTTCCTCTAGAAAGTTTATCTCCCTAGCATATCCTATTGTGACACTGACCAGTCAACACTGGGTTAATTAAAATCACCCATTATTACTGTGCTGTAACTTGTGTTAGCTTTCTTGATTTCTTTGAGCATTTCATCATCCATTTGTTCATTCTGGCCCAGACGGTTGATTGTACACCCCCACTGCCATCGCCTTCCCCTTTTTACATGGGATTTCAATCCATAGAGATTATACAGCAAATTTTGTTTCCTGCAAAACTTTAATCCTTTGTGACTGAATATCCTCTCTAACATAGAGCGGATCAAATTTGTGGACGGATTGCCCTTTATCATTACGATATAGTTTGTACCCAGGTATCAATAGCAATCATATCTAACCTCTCATTTAGTACTATATATTCTAAGTCCCCCATTTTATTTTTTAGACTTCTAGCGTTTGCATGCAAGCATTTTAGAGACTGTGTTTTATTCATATTAATCTGGCTATTGGTAGGTAGGGGTAATTTGGAACCTTTAAACTTTGTCTGCTCTTTACTCAAGGGCATTTGGGCTACTTTTGTGTTTACTGGAACCGCTCTGCTGATATGTCCTAACTTCTATTTTTTGGTAATGTCCTTCAAGGATACATTGTTCTGAACCATGCGCTCTTGGGTGACTATCGGCTCTCTCCTATTATCTAGTTTAAAAGCTGCTCTATCTCCTTTTTAAAGATTATTGCCAGAAACCTGGTTCCATCCCAGTTAAGGTGAAGCCCATTCTTTCGGAAGAGCCCCTCCTTTCCCCAGAATGTTCCCCAGTTCCTTACAAATCCAAAGCCCTCATCTTTGCACCATCGTCTCATTCACGCATTGAGATTCCGGAGTTCTGCCTGCTTTTTGGTCCTGCACGTGGACAGGAAGCATTTCAGGGAACGCTACATTGGAAGTTCTTGATTTCAACTTCCTACCTAAAAGCCTAAATTTAGCCTCCAGAACCTCCCTACCACATTTTCCTATGTCATTGGTACTGACATATACCAAGACAGCAGGCTCCTCCCCAGCACTATCTCAGACCTTGTCTAGTGGTGCATGAGGTCGTCTACCTTCGCACCAGGCAGGCATGTTACCAGGCAATCCTCACATCCAGCAGCCACCCAGCTTATCTACATGTCTAATGATCGAATCACCAACTATAATGGCTGACCTAACCCTTCCCTCATGGGCACATGGCCCTGGAGAAACTTCCATGGTGCGAGAGGGTTTTACGTCACCTGGAGGATAGGTCCTAGCTATAGGATCACTTCTTGCCACACCAGGGTGATGCTCTCCTGTCACATGACCTCTCTCCTCTATGGCAACAGAGATGCTGCCAGACTGGTGGTGGGAAACCACAGCATGATGGCTGACATGTCAGTTCCAGCTCGCATGATGATAATTGTAGTTTTACAGGTCATGCTGCATCTTAGTAACCAGAAGTGACATTTCAGCCATCATGCTGTGGCTTTCTTCAACGTGACGTGGTTAAGCAGTGGTTGTTTGAGTTTAAAGGTTTCCAGAATGAGTACGATCCTACTTCCTCCTCATTACAAACTGAGCAGAAAAAACAAATGAATTATTTTCCAGTTACCATTATATTCCTTGAGCATTCCTTTTACCCCTTGGTTATCAGTGCGGTGGTTCCAAACCTGTGGTCCATGGACCCCTGGAGATCCTTGCGACCATTACAGGGTGTATGCAGGGACACACACATGCGGGGGGAAAAAAAAAGGCTGGTGGGGATTGCTGGAATTAAGAGAGGCTGGTGGGGATTGCCTGGAGGGAGAGAGGCTGGTGGGGGTTGCCTGAAGGGAGAGAGGCTGCTGGAAGCAAAGGGGAAGGGCGATAAGGAGGGATGATGGAGACAAGCTTGGTGCTGAGGTGGCAGAGTTAAGGAAGAGTGGTTTAGATGAACTGGGAGGTCCCTGAACTATTTGAAGGTTAATAAGGGGTCCCTCCAATCAAAAAGATTGGGAACCTATGGTCTAGTTGTCCAACCAACTCCCTTCTAGGCTTTTTGCTCCAAATGTACTTGAAAAAGTTTTTCGTTTTAGTTTTTGCCTCTAAGGTAAGCTTCTTACGCATTTTTTCTTGGCTTGCCTTACCTTATTACTATTTTACATCTAACTCACCAGTGACTGTACTCATCCCTATTTTCCTCATTTAGTTCTGCTTTTGATTTTTTGAAAAATACCCCTTTGGCATCTTTCACCTCTCCATTAAACTACGCTGGCATTTGTTTGGTCTATTTGCAACCTTTTTTTTAAACACATGAAATATATTTTAGCTGGGCTTCCAAACTAGTATCTTTATGTAATGTCCAGGCCTATGCAAACCTTTGACCCTGGCAACTCAGTAAAACGTGTTAATATGAAAGATATGCCGAACAGTCTGCTGCTGTCCATGACTAATTTGCAGGTTCAGCTAAAGTGGATTTCTAAGAAATTTATACTGTCACCTTATTCCCTTGCATTGGCTATCTTCCCTTATATCTGTGCTGGTGGTCGACAACGCTACACCTTTATGGAGAACTTTGCTGCTGTATAGCTTTTTAATTAAAAGTCTAGTTTTAGGTGAGTAGCACCTTTTTTGGGTGGGGGTGGAGAGGGACCAGCTGGGGGCTTCATTTTACCTGAGTTTCTTGAGAGCTTGCTAGGTGTGATATTTGAGGGAATCTTCCTCCAATTTGTTTTTCAGTACCTTCAAATGCATGCTTGTGAAACTCCCTGCTTTAACCCCCAACATAAAGAGTAATGCTTTTCTAGTTCTAGGAATGAAGCAGAAGTGAAATGAAAGCATTTGTGTGCCTAACTTCCTTCAACCTGCTGTGCAGATTTTCAGCAAGTTGGATTTGTTCTTGTTTATAGCTGTGATCTTTACTGCACATGCTACGGAGAAGGGGAGGGAAAGCCCTAAGGGAAGCAGTGCTGGCATTGGCTGGGCTGACTAGTAATAACTACTTAAATTCCTGCTGGGTAAACAAAGGCTCTTGTTCCAGCAGCTCCTGGAACAATGGTATCTCCTTTCTATCCTAACATTTCAGCAGTAGCAACCTCCCCTAGGTGCAGAAAAATGTAGTTTACTGTGAACAGGAGAATGTGGGATTTAATAAACAAATCACCTTTATACTGTACCTACAAGCTTCTGCAGAGGAGGCTAGGCCCAGGAGGCATGCCTGAGAAGCAGGAAAGTGGATGGGTAGGTGCCTGGCAGGTGTTCAGAGCCCAGTCTGTGCATTCACTAGTGTTTAATTGAGCAAAGAAAAGAAGCCTGCATTGGCCACTGTTGGCAACAGGATACTGGGCTTGATGGACCTTGGTCTGACCCAGTATGGCATTTCTTATTTTCTTATGAACTAATAGAATTAACTTGTTTCTGGTATTCCTGCAGCACGATATGTACTGCCTGGCATGCAAAAATTCTGCAATGATGCAGCATATGTGACATCAGAAATTAAGGTTTTCAGTTCAATTGCCATTATAATCTTGGCACACCCTGTGAAAATGTTACAACCCCAAAATAGACACTACCAAAGTACTTTGACCAGGTGACCAGGGAGCTAGATCAGGGGCATGCGATGGATGTCATCTACCTGGATTTCAGATAATAACCTGACTACAATAACCCTTCACTCTGTTACATACCCTCACTACCCACTTCGAGTGAATAAATAGTGACTTAAACCAAATTTCTGATTACCACAATATTTTTTGTCAAAGGTTTTTGCTGTGAGAGATATCTCCCTCTTGAAGCGTAACTTCCCTTTTAATCAGTATTGTGGCTTCTACCTGCTATTAAAATATCGTGAAATAATTGCACCCCCTGAACAGTGCTATATCACAATATGTAAACTTTATTTGTTGAGCTAAGGGGTCCTCCAGAAATAATGAGGAATCCCCCATAGCCCTATCCAAACTCCCCAGATGTCCACGAACACAGCACTGCGTTTAGAGCTTGCTTCTTTCTGGCCCTGTCTCAACGCTTACAATTCTGCAAAAATCATGTACTTATCTTAAAGAAGCGTCAATCAGTGGTCATTCACTCGCAAAACCCTTAACTTGGAACCAACGTCAAATGGAGACCTTTCCTCCCAGAAAGACGCTTTCCTTCATGTAGTCCAACTTGCTGACCAAACAACAAAAACTCTGGTGGATTTAAATCTTCAACCAATCACCAACCAACATGTCACAACAAGCTAGCCCAATCCTGTTCAATATTAAACCCCTTTGGTTCCAGTGACGACACCCGAAAAATCCAAGCCTGTTCCAACCATTGGAGCTGATACTCCCTATCTCCTCCTCTGGGGTTTTCAGGAACATGTTCCAAGATCCTCCATTTAAAATCCCCAAAGGTATGATGTAAGTCTATGCAATGCTGTACAATGGGGGCTGATATCACTGACTTCCGTATTCTCAACGCGTGTTCTTGTAATCTCCTCCGTATCATTCACGTGGTTCGCCCAATATACACTTTCTCGCAATTACAACTATTACAACTAATTCATTATAGTTCAACGCATCCATTGACGGATGATTTTTCGGTGGTTAGACCACTGTCTAAATGGGTCCCTTCGGGAGAGAGAGATCCGTTCATATTAACATATCAGCATAGGGTATTACAGGAGTTACAAGGGTTTGAAGCTAGTGGTATAAGGTATTTTTCGAATAATTTGACGAAGATCCAATGGAAAGCGTTAGTAGAATTGTGGAATGCTCCTAACATAATTATTAAGCGGGCTGATAAAGGGGGAGCAACAGTTGTACAATCCATAGATCGATATCGGATGACAGTTATGGGGTTATTAGCAGATAAAAAATTCTATCAGCAGTTGACTTATAATCCCACTAATGAAGTGAAAGCTGCAATCATGGATTTGTTACAGGGAGCCGTGGATCAGGGTTGGCTGACTACACGAGAATTTAAATTTTTGACACCAAAATACCCGGTGGTACCCAATTTTTACATAGTACCTAAAATCCATAAGTCCCTCTTAAACCCTCCTGGATGGCCCATTGTCTCTGGTAGGGGGTCAATTTTGGAGCCCCTTTCTCAATACTGTGATGTTTTTCTTAAACCATGCGCACACCAGGTGACTTCATTCATTAAGGACACAACACATTTTTTTAAAAAATTAGATTCTCTCACAATACCTATAGAGGGACTCTGGTTAGTGTCCTTGGACGTGGTGGCGCTATATACCAACATTTCACAGGAAGAGGCGTTAGTAGTTGTGGAAAAATTGCAAATATCTTTACCCCCTAGAACACCAAGGAGACTTTTCCAAGAAATGTTGGCGTTGGTACTTACAAAAAATTATTTTCAGTTTGAGGGGCAGTTTTTTCACCAGATTCATGGGATAGAAATGGGGGCCACAGTGGCTCCATCGGTTGCCACTTTATTTTTGGCAGATTTCGAAATGTGTACAATTTATCCTTCAGAGTGGTATTCAGATGTCTTGCTATGGGTTAGGTTTTTAGATGACATTTTTTTCTTATGGAAGGGAATGGAAGTTTCATTGAAAGCCTATGTAGATTGGCTGTATGTTCAAAAGGAAAATCTACAATTTACACTACATTACCATTGTGAGGAGATAGAGTTTTTGGATTTCAAAATCTTTAAAGCTGACTCAAAGTTGCAAACGACATTTTACCGTAAATCAGTACAGAGAAATACCTTATTAGATTTTTCTAGTTTTCATCCACCGGCTTTGAAAAGAGGATTACCTTATGGTCAATTTCTGCGATTGCGGAGAATATGCAGTTCTGTGCGTGATTTTGATCAACATGCTTATGATTTGTCACAAAGGTTGCTGCATCAAGGTTATCCTTTGAATCTCATCAAACAAGCATGGACAAGAGCTAGGTTCACTCGCAGAGAGTGGCTGTGGGGGTTGGCCACCTTGCAGAGATCAGTTGAATCAGAGCAAATATCAATCACTGGCATATTGCCTTATATGTCGAACATTACTCAAATTTGCCATATTTTGAAAAAATATTGGCATTTATTAACGTTGCATTCTTGTTTTCGAAAACCTTTACGGATTGCATTTACAAGAGGTCTGAACATTGGCAATTTGATTGGCAGTGCAATTAATAAAACGTTTACAGCCACGGCAACAGCTTCATTGGGACATTATTCATGTTCTACATGTGATTTGTGTATGCAGACTGTTGAGGGTAAAGAATGGAAGATACCTAACACGGCCATTACATAGACATCTAAGTGGTCAGCTACATGTTCCGCTTCATTTGTAGTCTACGCTTTAGTATGCCCTTGCGAGAGTGTATATTGGGCGAACCACGCGAACGATATGGAGGAGATTACAAGAACATGCGTGGAGAATACGGAAGTCAGTGATATCAGCCCCCATTGTACAGCCTTGCATAGACTTACATCATACCTTTGGGGATTTTAAATGGAGGATCTTGGATCATGTTCCTGAAAACCTCAGAGGGGGAGATTAGGGAGTATCGGCTCCAATGGTTGGAACAGGCTTGGATTTTTTGGGTGTCGTCACTGGAACCAAAGGGGTTGAACCTTGAACAGGATTGGGCTAGCTTGTTGTGACATGTTGGTTGATGATTGGTTGAAGATTTAAATCCACCAGAGTTTTCGTTGTTTGGTCAGCAAGTTGGACTGCATGAAGGAAAGCGTCTTTCTGGGAGGAAAGGTCTCCATTTGGCGTTGGTTCCAAGTTAAGCGTTTTGCGGGTGAATGACCGCTGATTGACACTTCTTTAAGATAAGTACATGATTTTTTCATTATTGTAAGCGTTGAGACAGGGCCAGAAAGAAGCAGGCTCTAAACGCAGTGCTGTGTTCGTGGACATCTGCGGAGTTTGGATAGGGCTGTGGGGGATTCCTCATTATTTCTGGGGGACCCCTTAGCTCAACAAATAAAGTTTACATATTGTGATATAGCACTATTCAGGGGGTGCAATTATTTCACGATATTTTAATAGCGGGTAGAAGCCGCAATACTGATTAAAAGGGAAGTTAACGCTTCAAGAGGGGGAGATATCTCTCACGTCAAAAACTTCAGACAAAAAATATTGTGGTAATCAGAAATTTGGTTTAAGTCACTATTTATTCACTCGAAGTGGGTAGTGAGGGTATCTACCCGGATTTCAGCAAAGCCTTTGATACTGTTCCTCATAGGAGGCTTATCAATAAACTCAGTAGCTTGGGGATGGATCCTAAGATGGTAAATTGGATCAGAAATTGGTTGGTTGACAGACGACAGAGGGTGATGGTAAATGGAGCTCACTCGGATGAAGGGAAAGTGATTAGCGGGGTGCCCCAGGGGCCGGTCCTGGGTCCGGCACTGTTCAATGTATTTGTGACTGATATTGCTGAAGGACTGAATGGAAAAGTCTGTCTTTTTACAGATGACACACAAATTTGCAACAGAGTGGACTCCCCCGAGGGAGTGGTTAACATGAGGAAAGATCTACAAAAGCTGGAAGAATGGTCTAATGCTTGGCAATTAAGATTTAATGCAAAGAAGTGCAGAGTCATGCACTCGGGTAGCAGAAATCCAAGGGAAATGTACGCGATAGGGGGCGAGAGGTTGGTGTGCACGGATCAGGAAAAAGACCTTGGTGTGATTATTTCTGAAGATCTCAAGGTGGCAAAACAGTGCGACAAGGCGGTGGCAAAAGCCAGGAGGATGTTAGGCCGCATACAAAGAGGAATCGCCAGCAGAAAGGAAGAGGTACTTATGCCACTGTACAAGTCACTGGTGAGGCCTCACTTGGAGTACTGTGTTCAGTTTTGGAGACCGTATCTTGCAAAGGATGTAAAAAGACTGGAAACTGTTCAGAGGAAGGCGACCAAAATGATTTGGAGCCTGTGTCAGGAGTCTTATGAGAAGAGACTTGAAGACCTAAACATGTATACTTTGGAGGAGAGGAGGGACAGGGGAGATATGATTCAGACCTTTAAATACTTAAAGGGAAATAATGAACAAACTAACCTCTTCCAAAGATGGGGAAGATGTAAAACTAGAGGGCATAACAGGAAGCTACAAGGTGGTAAATTGAAAGGCAATGTCAGGAAATACTTTTTCACAGAAAGGGTGGTGGATGCTTGGAATGCCCTCCCAATGGAAGTGGTGGGGGCAAACACGGTGACGGAATTCAAAATGGCATGGGACAGACACAGTGGATCCCTTTACAGCAACAGGATAAAATCAAACTAAACTGAACCATCTAATTTCTCAACAAATAGGCGTGTCCTGCATGGAGTGGTGAGTTCACCCCTAAACAGGGATGTGGGGAGGGGTGGCCTGCACGGAGCGGCAGGTGTGCCTACTCTTGCCATCGTGCTGGGCAGACTAGATGTATCATGCTGGTCTTTATCTGCCGTCATTTACTATGTTACATTACTCTATATAACTCTATGAAGGGCTTGCGGTGACTTTGTAAACCACAAGACTTTAGGTTTAATGGTATATTTGCATTAGAATGCCAAAAGGGAACTACATAGTTCTTATAAGTCTGATTTATTCATGACCATAGATGGTGAGCTAAATTCTTCATTCATAGAATTAGTAACTGCACATTTTTTGACATTGAAACACAGAATATAATGGCATATAAGAATATTTACCCATTTTTACTTCCTGTGTTTAGTACCATAGACCCTACGTAACCTCTGACTATTTTTCCCTGACTTTCATGCCACTTAAGAATCCTCTCTGAATGCCTCATGTTTTCTTTTAATTCTGCTACCTTTTTTTATTGCTGCCACCACAGTCTTCACTAGAAGACTCTTCTGTCCTTTTCTGTGAAAAAGTTTAAAGTTTCACTTTTTTGACCAAAGAAAATAGGAAGTGAACAACCTAAAAAATCAGCACGGCAGATACAACTGTCCACTAAGAGCTGGAATCTAGTCCGAGTTGTAACAGTCCTATGTATCTGAATGCTGATGAGCAGCATAGTCATAGTAACATAGTATATGATGGCAGATGAAGACCAGTATGGTCCATCTAGTCTATCCAGCAAGAGTAGGTGCACTTGCTGCTCCGTGCAGGTCACCCCTCCCCATGCCTTTGTTTAGGGGTGTACCCACTGCTCCGTGTAGGTCACCTCTATTTCTTCAGATAAGAGATAGTTATGCTTTATTTTGATTTTATCCTGTTGCTATGAAGGGATCCACTGTGTCTGTCCCATGCCATTTTGAGTTCTATCCTGTATTTGCCCCGACACTTCCATCTGGAGGGCATTCCAAGCATCCACCACCCTTTTGATAAAAAAGTATTTCCTGACATTGCCTTTCAGTTTACCCCTTGCAATTTCATGTTATGCCCTCTAGTTTTACAGCTTTCCCATCTTTGGAAGATGTTTGTTTGTCTATTAATACTCTAAGTATTTAAAGGTCTGAATCATATCTCCCCTGTCCCTCCTCTCCTCCAGAGTGTGCATATTTAGGTCTTCAAGTCTCTTCTCATAAGTCTTCAGATGCAGGTTCCAAATCATTTGGTCACCTTCCTCTGAACCGCTTCCAGCCTTTATATTTATTTTATTTATTTAACAAACTTTTATATACCGCCCCTTCCTGAGATCAAGGGCAGTTTACATGAAACATCACAGCAACTTTTACATTAAACTTTGAAACTATGTACATTTATCTTGTTACAACTTTATACAATAAAACTTTTATATCTATATACAATATTCTGTGTGGTATGGTTGTATACATTGGTATCATGAGGTGTGTTGTGTAATTATATTGCAAATTTTGCATTGCCACTTGGTTATTTTTATAATGTTTTAGATGTCTTGGGATTTATTGATGCTATTTGGATCACCAAAATAATTAATGAAAATAAATGTTTTTAAGTCCTTACAGAATTGCAGGAGGTCCTTTGTTGCTCTTAAGTCATTGGGTAGTGAGTTCCACAGTATTGGAGCAATGTAAGAGAAGGCTCAGGAACTCTTACAGTGGTTTGTGTTGCGGATATGGGAGGGGGGTTTGTAGGTGTTTTGGGAACAGTTTCTTCGTTCTCTTGAAGAGTTAAGTATTGTGAGGGCTGATGGTGGGGTTGTGGTAATGTTATGGTGCTTAAATATGATCATTAGGTATTTCTATTTTATTCTAGAGGTGACTTGTAACCAGTGGAGGTCGTAGAGTATAGGGGTGATGTGTTCAATGCGCCTTGTTTTTGATGCTATGCGTGCAGCAAGGTTTTGTGCTAGTTGGAACTGGTGGGTAGTTTTTTGGGAAGTCCTGTAAGATACTATTGCAGTAATCTATGTGTGATGTTAGAGATTGTAGGACCATTCTGAAATCGTTATCTTATAAGAGTGGTCTGAGCAGTTGGTTAGTTCTTAATTTGAAGTATATACTTTTTGTAACTGCTTTTATGTGTTGGATCATGCATAGAGTTTTATCTATAACTATGCCCAAGTATTTTACTACTTCTTTGACTTCAAGCTGTATCTCCTGTATGAGTATTTTATTGGGGGGAGAGGTGAAGTTTGGGTTTCTTGAGATAGAGAGGACTTCAGGTTTTTTGAGATTGATTTTGAGGCTGTGAATGTCAAGCGATTCTGTAATTTCGGTCATGCATGCTGTTTGAAGAGATCCAGGTTTGCAGTGTCTATCGGATGGTACATCATTATGTCATCCGCATAGAGATGATAGTTAATATTGTATGAATTGAAAATGTTGCAAATTGTCTGAATGTAAATATTGAACAATAGTGTGGATAATCACAAGCCTTGGGGGATTCCCTGTTTCTGTGAGAAGACTGTGGATGAGTTTTGGCCTATTTTTACCTGCTGCGTTCTGTTTGAAAGATAAGATGTAAACCATTGTATGACTGTTCCTTGCAGTCCAATTTGTTTTAGCCTGTCTATTAGGAGGATGTGATTTATGCTGTCAAATGCTGCTGCTATGTCGATAAAAATTAGTATAAAAGCCCATTTACTAGAGTCTAGGCCACGTATCAGTTTGTCTAGTAATGTTAGCATAAGGGTTTTGACACTATGTTGCAGTCTAAATCCATGTTTCTCATCCAGTGGTGCATTTAGTTCAATGAAATCTTGTAGTTGCAATTGTACAACTTTTTCTATCATCTTCGTTAGGAATGGTAAGCTTGATATTGGGCAATATGAATTGAGTAGATTTTTGTCAGAGGATGGAGCTTTTAGTATGGGATGGATTGTAGCCTGTTTTAATGCAGAAGGCATGTATATCCTCGTTTCAATGAGGAGTTTACTATCTCACATAGGGTTGGGGTGAACATATCTTTAGTTGCTTTCAACCAGCTGACCGGGCAGGGATCACTGGGAGCGGTAGTAGTGTTTATATTAGTTATTATATTTTTGAGATGTTGTCTATAGTGTAGAATGTTGACCATGCTGCATTGTTAGGTGGATTTGAGTTTGTGTTCTGGGGGCTGTGTGGGACCATAGTATTCTCATTGTGGGTTTGTCGGTTGAGTTTGCTTATATAATAATTTGCTATAATTTGTGGATGTAATGTGTCATTATTATCCTCAGGGGTATGTATTTTCGTTAGGAATTTCACAACGGATAATAGTTCCCTTGGTCTATTAAGTGATTTTTTTTTATTAATGTTGTATATTATTTCTTTCTATTTTTTATGGCATCTTTATACTGCTTTAATGTTTGCATATATTGTCAGTTGTCGTTTTTCGATTTTGTATGTCTCCATCTGTGTTCTATATTTAATTTTTGTTTGAATTTGTTTAGATTTGTTGTGTACCATTTATTTGTGTTTCCTTTTATTGTGTTTCTGTGAGGGTTTGGGGCTGGGGCTACGGCTGCTTTGGCTAGGGTTGGGTTCAGTGAGCTGTCAATATTGGGTATGGTATCGTCTAGAAACGATGTTTTGTTATGTAGCGAGGGGAGGTTAAAGTCACCAAGGATTATTCTTTGTGGAGCATGCTAGTTCTAAGATGGAAGTTAGGTTGTCAGAGGAGGTTGGGGGGGGGGGTCTATAAATTAGGGTGAGGAAGATATTCTTTTCAGTAGTCAGGCTATTTCCTCAATATTTTTGCTCATATGCTGGGTTGTGTTTAGCTCTTTTTAGCTAATATTAGCACACTTCCCCCCACATCTGTTTGTTCTAGGGCAGTGGTATAGGTTGTAGTCAGGGAGTACAAGCTGATTTGTTAGTACCTGGTCAGTTTCTGTTAACCATGTTTCTGTCAGGCAGAGTATGTCTGGTTCTTTATCTTTTATTAGGTCTAATAGAATTGAGACTTTGTTTCTTACTGATCTTATATTCAGCAGGAGGCATTTTATAGGGTATGTTGGGCATGTTGGACTTTTGCAGTTGTATATATTTTGGTTTTATGTATATGAACCTTGGGTTGGGGATAGTGTTGTGATTAGAGGTAGGGTAGTAATGGGGGGGAGGGTGTATAGCTTCTATAGCGGTAGTGTATTATTGGGATGTTACTTTGGAGTAGAGGAGTAGTGTGGAGGGTTTGTATTAGAGGGGTTATGAAGATTAGTAGGGCAAAGATGTATATTATGTATTGTTTCTCCATGGCAAAGGGCTATGCCATTAGTTTAGAGGTGTTCTGATATCAGGTAAAATTAAATTGGATCCGACCCGCTTCCTAGGTACATACAAATATAGTCAAACAATTATGAACAGTGCCTTTAAAACGTTATAGTTGATGTAGGGCTTAGTCACAATAGCGGTTTACAGAAACTCAGTTTGCCCGACTTGAGGACAAAGGTCTGCAGTGCTGGAGCTGTTTGATTGAAGGCTGTAGTATCAGGTGTGGATGTTCTTGGGTACAGCGCTATTATTTGCCTCTGTGCCCCGCCTAAGGGCCACGCCAAAGGGCCCTCTGAGGCCGTCGGGCGCAGGCGTGCCTAGGCTGCGCTGCCTTTTAAGTTGTCCTGAGCCAGTTAGCGATGATGCTGCAGAGGCAGAGCTAGTCGGCTGTGTGGTGTGGAGAGCTGCAGGAAGGAGCCAGGTAATATCCTTTGCGAGATACGGTCTCCAAAACTGATCACAATATTCCAAGTGAGGTCTCACCAGCAACTTGTACATAATGCAAGAAAACTTTGTAGTAATAAAAAAAAAATTCCAGAAACGTCCAGCAATTTGAATTTACAGAAAAAAACAGATAGATAGAAATGAAATGCTGGCACAGACATTGAACAGTGTGTAATTGGTTAACCAGCATTATTTCACTGCATTTAAACATTTAAGGGTGTCCAGTTCCAGTCCAGGAGAGCCACTATCCAACCTAGTTTTCTGGTTGTCACCAGTGAATATTCATGAAACATATTTGCATGTGCTGCCTCGCTTGTATGCAGATTTATTCATGAATATTCATTAGGGAAATCCTGAAAACCAGACCTGATTGTGGCCTTCCAGGACTGGAGTTGGACACCTGTGGCCTTAGGGCATGATGTTTGAAGTTCATATAAGGCAGGGGTGTCCAATTTGTCACAACAATATTTTGGTGGTGTTGAGAAGCGAGGAGGAATGTGACAAATTCTATCTACCCTTTTGATGTCTAGGACATATGTACCTTGCCCACTCACAATCTTAAATGACAGAGGTGTAAGGCAGGGGTCTCCAAATCCAGTCCTGGAAGGCCACAAACCAGTCAGGTTGGTACGATATCTCTAATGCATATATATCTCATACATATTCATTAGGGCTATCCCAAAATCCTGCCAGGATTGCGGCCCTCCAGGACAGGGTTGGACACCCCTGATATAAGGGACCCTTTTACGAAATGTCGCTAACCAGTTAATGCGCATTTTAACAAGGGGTAACTTTTAACTGATTCTTTTAAGTTCTATTTTTTCCATCAACAAGTTAGGACCGAGTCATGCACATAAGTGGGTGATGTTATCAGACGGTACTGGGATGGAACAACTCTCTGAGCTCAGAACTAAGTGTGAAGTTCTGAGCATACCTGACCTTTCCTACATGCAGCAAGCTCCTTAGTGGGGGGTGTGGTTCCCCCCCCCCCCAGCTCTTCTTAAGAGATGCAGAACATTCCATATGCTCCTTGATATATTTAAATTATCATTCTCTGATGTTTTTCACTATTTATTCCTTTTTATTTTTATTTTCAGAAAAAAAAATTGTCGAGTTCAAGGTGCATTCCTGTTCTTAGTGTGCCAGATCTTTCCAGAACAAGGACTCTCATCTGGTTTGCTTCTTTTGCTTGAGTGTAGGGCATGGACCAGACCATTATGTCTTCTGCTCCTTTTTCTCATAGCTTCCAGAGAGACATCTTGTTAAACTGTGAAGATATAGAGATGAGCGCAGAGCCATCTCCAGGAACAAGCAGGAATGAGTCTTCACATATGGGTATCGTCGGTACCGACGGAGCCTGCGCGGGAACGCTCCCCAGCGTCCAGTAAGAAAGCTTTTGGGAGCATCCCACAGCGCCTGCGCGCTGCCTTCCCGCCTTTTCCAACCGCCTCTCTCTAGTTCTTCTTTTCCGCGGGGCCAGCAGGTCGTGTCCCTGTCACCGCAGAAGAATTTCTTATTTTTTTCTTTATTTTTCTGTGTCGCGTCTGCCGCCTTCGACGTCAGGCCGGTACCGCCGGTCTTTTTCTTTTCTTAAAAAAAAACAAAAAAAACCCCTTTTCTTTCTTCAACTGTGCATTTTCAGTTTGGGCCTTAGGCCTGAACAGTTTTCTCCTCATGGAGAAGCCCACTTCCGGGTTCAAAAAGTGCACGAAATGTGGCGGTACTATTTCTGTCACCGACACCCATGATTGGTGTCTAAAATGTTTGGGTCCTGACCATCCCATCACGGATTGTGTGTCCTGTACCATGATGTCTAAAAGAGGTCGGCAGAACCGAGCAGCCGAGCTCAGTATCCTGTTTCCCTCTGATGCAGCCTCGGTGGCATCGACGTCTTCCAGGGCTGCTTCTTCCTCTCATGGATCTCAGGTAACCAAACATAAATCTAGCCGGTCCTCGAAGGGCAAATCTCCCTCCAAGCATCGAGATGCCTCCGGGCTTGTCCTCGAGGATTCCGCACTGGCAAAATTACCCCGGCAGGAAGTTCCGGCTTCCAAAGCATTATCTATGGGGTCACAGGTTGACATCGATGGCTCGGCCTCGACCGATCACCTGTTGCCGTGTTCTGGGGTACCGGTGGCCTCCACTGATACCGACATCCAGACTCTGGTGGCGTCGATGGATCAGAAGATTCTGTCCATGCAACGCACCCTAACGGCATTTATGCAGGCTTCGACGCCTCCAGTACCGCAACAATCTCCGTTGCCGGTACCGACTCCGGCACCGTTCCTGGTGCCAGTACCGATTGAATCGGCTTCGGTGTCGACTGCAACGGTACCCTGTCCTATGATGCCCATCGTTACCGAATCGGTACCAACTACTCCCAATGTCAATCCCACTCGGTACGCATATCAGGCTTTACAAGAGCATCCAGACAGGCGATACTTCGATTCCTCCGAAGACTCTGAGTTGGAGGCTTCTGTCGAGGCACTGGTATTTCTTCCTCAGGAGTCTGCTTCCCCAAAACGAAGAATGTCTCCTCCAGAAGACTTGTCTTTCCAAGACTTCATCAGGGAGGTGGCTAGGGGCCTCTCCATTACAGTGGCCCCTGAGTCAGAGCCTAGAGCCAAGCAATTAGATATTTTGCAATATCCTAAGGCTCCTAAAGAAGCAGCTACCTTACCTATTCATGAGATTCTTTATTACCACCTCTCCTCATTCTCGTAGGTTAGACACCATGTACCGTGTCCCTCCTTGTCCTGGCTTTCATAAGTCTCAGCTTCCTCACCACTCTATTGTGGTAGAGTCTGCCATGAGGAAAATAAAGAGTGCAAAGAGACACTCATCTAATACTCCAGGACGTGAATGCAGGACCCTTGATGCTTTTGGCCGAAGGGTTTTCCAAGCTAATATGCTTGCTGCCAGAATCAACTCCTATAGTCTCTATATGGGGATGTTTCTAAAAGAAGTCACAGATCATCTGCAGACTTTAGCCCCTTTTATTTCAGAAGATAAAAGGCAGGAATTTCTCACTTGGCTTAAACATGCCCAAGATGTTTCCAAATTTTCCAACCGTGCAGCCCTTGACTCTTTTGAGTGTGTCAGCAGAGCCTCGGCTATTGCCATAGGTGCACGCAGAATTGCTTGGTTACAAGCTTCTGATTTGGAACTCTGGGTCCAAGATGAACTGGGAAATCTTCCCTGTACAGGTGAAAACCTTTTTGGCAGAGATTGGCAAGCAAAGGCCACTCAGATGGATGCTGAGAACTCTGCTTTGGATCGACTTTCAAAGTCTACCTCTGCTCCTGTTAAGAAAAGATTGTTCAAAAAGACACCTTTTTCTAAAAAGAGAAGATATTATCCTGCTTATGGTCAGCAGGCATATTCTGCAGGTCGTTTTGCTGCAAAGCGTCAGCAACCACCTAAACAGGCCAAGTCAAAGGCTGCCAGGCCTCCCACGACCCAGCAGCCCCAGCCTCCTCAGGGCCTTTGACTTGCAACTAGAGAACTTAGCCTTTTTAGCTCTGGAAGAACCAGAGCCCCTCACCATTCCAGGAAGGTTAGCTTACTTTGCTCCCAGATGGGAGCAAATCACAGCAGAGCAATGGACCCTCTCCATTATAAGGGAAGGGTACAAACTTCATTTATTAAACCTCCCCCCCCCACACCATGGTGAAATAAGTTTAATTCTCCAACATCTCTCCTCAACCTTCTGGGTCAGGAGATTGCTACCCTCCTTGCCCAAGGGACAATAGAAGAAGTACCTCTTCTTCAACAGGGCTCACGGTTCTACTCCCCTTATTTTCTTATTCCAAAGAAAACAGGGGGCTACAGACCCATATTAGATCTCAGAGAATTGAACAAGTTTCTATTCAAAGAGGAATTCAAGATTTCTCTCGGTACTCTGCTGCCATTCCTTCAGAGTCAGGACTGGCTTTGTTCTCTAGATCTCAAGGATGCGTACACCCATGTCCTCATCTATCCAACACACAGAAGGTTCCTTCGGTTCCTTTTTCAAGGAAAGCACTACAAATACAGGGTGCTTCCTTTCGGTCTGGCCTCTGCACCAAGGGTGTTCACGAAATGCATGGCAGTAGTAGCTGCATTTCTACGCACTCTAGGAATATTCGTTTTCCCATATCTGGACGACTGGCTCATTCGAGCTCCATCCCAGTCAGAGGCCCAGATTTGTCTAACCTGCACAATGCGTGTCCTTCAGTATTTGGGACTGGTAATAAATATCCCAAAATACCATCTCACCCCTACTCAGTCCCTGGGGTTTATAGGGGCCTTGCTGGATACCACAACTGCAAGGGCCTATCTTCCTCAGGCCCGTTGCCTACGCTTGGTGCAGTTAGCCTCCCAGATGCAGTTAAAGTCCCTTTTAACTGCTCGAGAAATGTTACAACTATTAGGCCACATGGCATCCACCGTGCATGTGGTTCCATATGCTCGCATTCACATGAGGGCAGCTCAATGGACTTAGGCAACCTGATGCCTAAGTCCATTGGGTGGACAATCAGACAAAATAGCAAACTCCAGTCACCTATTTTGGTCTCTCCAGTGGTGGAAGTCCCCTCCAAATCTGTTGTTGGGATCCCCTTTTCAGCAGTCGTTACCCCAAGCAACTCTGACAACAGATGCTTCTCCAATGGGTTGGGGAGCTCATTTGCAGGATCTCTCCACCCAAGGCATCTGGTCTCCACAGGAGACTTCTCTGCATATCAATCTCTTGGAACTCAGAGCAATATTCTTAGCTCTGAGTGTTCCATTCCCTGCTCAGCTACAGGACAGTCCTCATCCATACAGACAACCAAGTAGCCATGTTTTATGTAAACAAGCAGGGCGGGACTGGCTCTGTCGCTTTGCAACGAAGCTTTGCGACTGTGGGCCTTTGCCAGAGAGCATCACATCCATCTTCTGGCAGTATATCTTCCAGGCGTTCAAAACTCTTGGGCGGACAGACTCAGTCGAGTTCTACTTCCACACGAGTGGTCCCTCCACATGGACCAGGTAGCCAGGATTTTTAGAATTTGGGGAACCCCGGACATAGACCTCTTTGCAAGTCCGTGGAATGCCAAACTTCCCCGGTTCTATTCCAGAATTCTGTGTCAGGGAGTTCAGGCCAAGGATGCCTTTCTCCTTCACTGGGGTCAAGACTTCCTTTATGCCTTTCCACCAATTCCCCTAATTCCCAAAACACTTTTCAAGCTTCAGAGAGATCGAGGGACTATGATCCTCATAGCACCACATTGGCCACGCCATGTGTGGTACCCTCTACTTCTGCATCTCTCTCAAGCTCCTTCCCTGGACTTGGGCTCTGCACCAGACCTTCTGTCCCAGGAAGAGGGAACGTTGTGGCACCCAAACCCCCAGTCGCTCCATCTCAGGGCTTGGTTGCTGAGGGCCTAGACCTTCAAGATTTTCATCTCTCTCAGCAAGTCAGAGATGTTATTCATGCCTCTAGAAAGCCTTCTACTAGACGTTCCTATGCTTTCAAATGGAAAAGATTTACCATTTGGTGTTCAGAGAAGGGTCTAAACCCTCTTGCAATACCTCTGAATTCTCTTCAGTAAGAGTCCATTTGAGTGCTTTTGCAGCGTCCCTCAAGCCTCTCAATGGACAACCTATTTCCTCTCGTCCTCTTATAGCAAGATTCATGAGAGGCCTTCTTTTAACTAAACCTCCCATTAGACCACCTACAGTGGCATGGGACTTAAACCTGGTTCTTGGCCAGCTTATGAAGCCACCCTTTGAACCTTTAGCCACCATCTCCTTGAAATTTCTTTCTTGAAAAGTTGTTTTTCTCATTGCAGTCATCTCAGCACGCCGCATCAGTGAGTTGCAAGCTTTGGTGGCTAATCCACCTTATACAAGGTTCCATCATGATAAGGTAGTCCTCAGGACCAATCCACACTTTATGCCTAAAGTGGTCTCGCCTTTTCATCTGAACCAAGAGGTATATTTACCTGTCTTTTTTCCAGGACCTCATGCATCAAGTGCAGAGAGGAATCTTCATACCTTGGATTGTAAGAGAGCTCTCGCTTTTTACTTACAAAGAACACAGCAACATAGAAAGTCTTCTCAACTATTTGTTGCTTTTGATCCTTCTCATTTAGGACTTCCAGTCTCTAAGAGAACACTGTCCAACTGGATTGCTCAGTGTATTTCTTTTGCCTACCAGAGTAGGAACATTTCTCTGGAGGGCCATGTCACAGCTCACAATGTGAGAGCCATGGCAGCCTCAATGGCTCATCTAAACTTTGTCTCCATCGACCAAATCTGTCGAGCGGCCACCTGGGCCTTGGTTCATACCTTCACACCCCATTACTGTTTGGACAAGGACTCCCGCCGGGATGCCTCGTTTGGTCAGGCTGTTCTCAAACACCTGTCCATTCTTAGTCAACTCCTACCCACCTACCCTGGTCGGATGCCAGAGATCCATGGGAGGAGGTAGAGTCCTTTTCAAGGACACACAACCTGGGGTTTCTCCCTGGCATCTACAGCTAGGGAGTCCCCATATGTGAAGACTCATTCCTGCTTGTTCCTGGAGATAGCACAGTTACTTACCTGTAACAGGTGATCTCTGGGAACAGCAGGAATAAGTCTTCACAACCCACCCATCTCCCCTAGGAGTTGTATCTCTCTATCTATCTTTCCTTTCCTCTCTCTCTCTTTGTCTCAGCTTTAAAACTCGAACTAGAGAGAGGCAGTTGGAAAAGGCGGGAAGGCAGCGCGCAAGGCGCTGTGGGATGCTCCCAAAAGCTTTCTTACTGGACGCTGGGGAGCGTTCCCGCGCAGGCTCCGTCGGTACCGACGATACCCATATGTGAAGACTTATTCCTGCTGTTCCCAGAGATCACCTGTTACAGGTAAGTAACTGTGCTTTCCTCGCCAGTGAGTGGTGACAGGAGATAAGGTCTGTGCAGCCAGCTCTGCTCTGTCTTGTTTTCCTCTTGAATGACCTGTCTCCTCTTTGCATAGTGGCCCATGAGGTTCAGATGCATGGGAGCAAAGATCAGAGCCAACTCTACACTGGTCTAGCTCTGAGCAGGCTTCTAGGCATGAAATGCTTTCATCTTCAAGATGTTTTCTCAAGCTTGAAGATGATTTACTCTGCTTTAGGTTCTCTGCTGCATCATGTCTAACTTAAGTCCTTGTCATTCACAGGGCACATACAATCATGGTGGTTCTGCACCTTCCGTGCAGCTAATCTCTTCTTGTGCAGACAGCTGTGCTGTTCTGTCAAGACCGTGGAACTCTTCCGGCTCAGCCATATCCAATAATGGCCAGCCCAGACAGCACAGATTGTGTCCTACACTGCGTTGCCTTCATGGCCTGATTTATGCGTAAATAGAGCTTCCTTAGCGTCCCTCTAGTCCAGTCCCGGAACCATAGAGTTGTCAACCTCCTCTAGCAGCCTTGGAGACTGAAATACATCATCGCTTTGCTGGCACCAGTATAAGTAGGCAAGGACCGCCCCCTCTCACCAGTACTTTCAGTCTCCAAGCAGCTTGGAGGTTCTGAGCCCAGGGCTGGGCTCAGTGAGAACAAATAAGCAGAGCTTGGGTTTTTTAATTTAACTCCTCTTGGTTTATTTCCCTGTTTGATTTGGTTACTTCGTTTTCTTTTATGTCAGATCTGCTGCTGTAAGGGTTCCTGTGTCTGTGGACCATGTCCTTCATCCTAGTGATTTGAATCTTTCAGTTCAGGATCCCTTGAATCCCTAGTTGTTAGGTGAGCATGACAGTGTACCTCACGCTAACTCTAACAGACATGTAGAGTGACCTACAACTGCAGGTGCTGTATGAAGTGTTGCTCATTCACAAGAAGGAAGACCCTCTTGCAATGGTGACTAATAAACCCCATGATCCTGACTTGGTATAAGCTAGGTTTTATTTTCTGGTAGAATTGGTTGTGGATGTGGAGATGGTGTATAGCCTACTACTGTCTTGTGACCTCGACAAGCATCATGTTGGGCATGTCTAGATGTCTGACTACACAGACTTACATAGGTTGGACAGCATGTATCGGCACCATCTATAAAGCTTTGTTGCAGGTGCTGGGACATAAAGCCCACAACTTTAATTAGTTCGGAGGGGTTGAAAATGGGCAAATCTGTAAATGACTACTCGGGGTCCCATGGAATGGTTGCTTGAGCCCATGGGGTGAAATGGGGAGGAAAGATCCTAGGCAGGACACAACAAGTAATAGCTAAATTTGCAGTTGAGGTCTGGCAGAAGACTGTTCAAATATAAACATGGGTTTAATTGTTGCTAGGGCCTGCTTGCTCCCAGTAAGGTTGTATCTTGTAGCTATTGGTTTGCGGCCTTTTTTTGAGAGTGTTGATTGCTTGGTGATGACTTGACATGGACCAACTCCTTAAGAGTATCAGGTACTTGTACAAATGACTACAGTATTTTTTTATAGCTGTTTTGTGCACATTAGCCTTCATTCTGCAAAACTCATGAGCCATACAAGTGGATGAATACCTGGAAATATGCAGTCTGTCTATTTTTTTTCTTATGCTGCTGAAAAGATTTTCAGATGAACAAACAGTACAAAGACTGTCCCCAGGCGCCCCTACTGGCGTAGGAAATAAGGGCGTCCGGTGACATTTAACTTATTTTAAGGAGTGGTTGAGCTGAAGGACCAAGAGGCTTCTGGTCCTTGTAGTGCAGAACTCCTTATAAAGAACAATCTACGCCAAAGTGGAGGGTAATAAGGCTTTATTTCCCCGGTCAACGCTTAGGTTCAATAAGACACAAAAGAAAATGAAGGTAATTCTTTCCTCTAACAAAAAGGTTCCACCGTTATATAAACAGTTAAGTGTTGTAGGCTTCACAATTAACTGTTTATCTGGGTTAAGACTTCTTTCAAATCAATAGAAATTAACATCAGGAAACAAATGGTTATCAACTTCACCATATGCAAAGTTCTCTTTTCTCTATACATCTAGCAAGGCAATCAAGCTAGTTCTTGAACAAAAGTTACATTCCATTGGCTCACTCTGAGGAATGGGAACACTGGTTTCACAATCAAAGTCCATTGATTTTGGGTCACTACCTTCTTCAGTGCTATGACTGTCTTCAGTATCTGTTAACTCCTCACAAGGGTTCTTCGGTTTCTCATACAACTTCCTTAGCACACTGTTGGGAAGTGCTTTAAAAAGGTTAGCTTTATTTCTTCTAACTTTCTGAGGCTTATCTATTTGCATAAGGTTTTCATCACTTAAACTTTCCCTTATAATGAAAGGCTTTTCATACCTTGGCTTCTGTAGGCTGCCATACCCAGGACTCAGCTTGTGGCGTAGCTTCTCAGGCTGACAAGCTGTTCTGTGCACTGCTCTACAATCAGAGTTACCAGGAAAACCTGATGTGGATTTCCACTCTCTGTGTTTCTTGGCAAAAGTATCACTGTAGAAGGAATCTTCTTTCCTTGTGCCTTTCTGGTTTAGCATAGGAGACTTACTTGGGCTAGGAGAGTTGTTCTCATCAGGCAAGCTGCTTCTTTGGTTTGCTTGGCTTTGGACTCCGTTCCAATACCTTTGGCCTCTCTGGACTTTATCCCTTTGAGTATACCTCTTTTGGATTCTGTCTCCTTGAGTTGGCTGCACAAGGAAGCTTTCCTGTTCCAGGCTTCTCTCGCTGCTCCTGCTGCCGGTCCTTCTGACCTCACTCTTGCCACTTCCCCAGCACTTGCTCTTGCCTCTCTGGATCTTGCTCTTGCCACCGCCTCTGCCGGTTCCTCTTCCTGTTCCTCCTATCTCACTGATCATCTGGTTTCCTTTATAAAGGGATTTCTGGTTTGCACGTTCTGAGTTTGAGGACAGGTGAAACTGCTTGTTACTAATGTGATCAATGCTAGAGCACGTTGCTTCAGGTACTGTGCAATTGTTCATGCGCCCCCTGGCTGAGCTGCGCTGGAACTGCGCTCTCTGCCTTTTCTGAGTTCCATGAAAATCAAGAGTTTTTTTCAACACTGTTTCTTCTCTAGCTCCAGCCTCATGACAAGACATAGGCAGTAGATTAAAACTCACAACTTTTTATTGATCCTTATGAAATGTGGGGGGCCAAACCCGACACAGGCCGTGTTTCGTAAAATACTTCTTCAGGGGTGAGGCACACCATAAAACTATAAAAACACATAAGAACATCAAAAAACATTTTATGATGCCTCAAAAAAAGTTAAAAACATAATAAGAACATGATTAAAAAATAAACAAACAAAAATATGAATGTAAAGACCTTGCACGTGAACCACAACATAAAAATATGCCAATGTACATAATGATACATATATAAATAAAAATAATAAATAAGAATAGCATAGTAAACAATGTATCATAATAAAAATATAAATGTATGCGAAAGACGCCAAATAACATATATAAACGTCATATAATAAAATAGTATATATGAAAAAGGAACATGTAGAATATAAATAACATAAAAAAACATAAAATCAATCCTATAACAACTATAATGAACTATGTATAAACAATAATCAATTCATAAATACTAAAAATGGAGAAATGCAAAGGGTGATGACTAACATGAACCAATAAATTTTTTTTGAAAGAATATTTAAATTCAATACGGAACACAAAAAGAAGAGAGGAGTGAATGAACAAAAAAACATTACCTTCCTTATCGTCACTCCAGTCCAGTCCCTTTACTTCTGGGTTACGCAACCCTTCCAGCAGCTTGGAGGCTGAGCCCAACCTTTTTGGGGATGGAGCGGTATAAATACCACTGGGACCACCCACCAACTCCAGTATTCTCAGCCTCCAAGCAGCTGGAGGGTTCCGTAAGCCTAGGGCTTACTGGAGTCTTCCTTTTTTATTCCTCCTTTGTTATTCCCTTTTTAGTCAGAGTTTAATCTTACTTTACTTTAATTTTTTAACTTTTTAATCCTTTGATTTACCTTTTAGTTGTTGCAGGTCCTGTCCCTTTAATTCTCCTGCTTGCTCTTCCCCCCTCCCCCCCCGACTGATCGGGCCGGGGATCGGAGGTGGTTTTCCGTAGGCGACAGTGGGGAGGACCTCGCAGAGCTCCTCAGCTGTTTATCCGGCTGGCTCCTGCACAACTTCTTTGCAGCCCTGCCCTGCCTCGCGCCGAAGCCCTCCAGGTGGCTGAGCGCTAGAGGCAACGCCGCGATTCCATTCGCGCCGCCGGCCCCGTCCCGGAGCAGAGGGACGCGGGGGCGAGCTCAGAAGGCCGCGACTCAGCGGGAAGCTGTTTTCAAACGGCGGTTTCTTCTTTTCAGGCTCTTCAGGAATCGCGGTGCTCAGCCCTGCTCCTGCATCCGGAAGGAAGATCAGGGCTGTGAGCAGACTCGCGACTCCCGTTTAGGCTCCACGTGGTGCGGCCTACCATGTGTAGAGCCAACGGTTGCAGTTCGTGGAGTCGGGACCAGACATCTCAGCTGAAGAATTCCTAAACTGCAAGTACTGGGGTTTGGTTTAAGGGATGTGTATGTTTTTAATTATTTTAGTATTGGTTATTTTATTTTGATTCAATTTTTATTCAATTTGGATGCAATCTTGTTTCACTCTTCAAAGGGGAATGGGCATCTAGTGGAGAGCATACACCCTTAGTAAAGTAAAGGGTTAATGCTATACCAGAGCAGTACACTCTCTCCGGGGTTAGACCCAGTGTTTCAGCCTCAAAGCCCAGGAGGGGGCCCCTGTAACCTTTTCAAGGCCATGGCGGCCAAGTCTCGGTGGCCATCCTGTGGCACCCGGCGAGGTACTTCCTCAGAGGCAGGGATCTGCAGGGGCTGTGCTGCAGTGGCTACCTCCGTGGAACAAGAAATTAACTTGGCCATGTCGCAAGCTTCCCAGGGCTCTGGAGATTCCCTACAAGGGGAGGGGGGTTCCCAGCCTCCTCCTCCTACGTCCTCGGATTTATCCACTCCACCCTTGCCCCCCTCCCCCCTTCCTTCGGGGGAAGGGGAAGCCGGGGATTTTACATAAGAACATAACATAAGAACATAAGATATGCCATACTGGGTCAGACCAAGGTCCATCAAGCCCAGTATTCTGTTTCCAAGAGTGGCCAATCTAGGTCATATGTACCTAGCAGTTTCCCCAAGAGACACAAGTTACACAATGCTTGTACTGGGTCAAGCATTGATATCAAGCATTGATTTTTTCTCCCCTGACTTCGTCCTGCTTCTACACAAGGCCTATTACTTGCGTAAGCAAGGCTTGGGGTCAGGAGATGCTGGAACGTCGGCAGAGGTCAAAGCGGCCAAGCCCACGAGAGTAAGCAATCCGGAATCCGAGATTCCGCCTAAGCGCCCCCGTCTGAGCTCTGAGGAGCCTCTCCCGTCCCTCTCTCACGATATCCCTGAGGAAGAGATCTCCGACAAGGAGTTGGGCGAGGAAGAGGAGGAGCTGGAAGAGGGGGAGATCCCTGAGGAAGATCAATCACGTGTAATCAGGGTATTTCGTCGGGAGGAGCTCCCGGCGTTAATTAATGAATCCCTGAAAGTTCTCAATGTAGCCTCGGATACGCCGGCAGAGGAGGAGGCATTGGAAGATCCTCTAATCCAAGCCATCAGGAAATCACAAAGTTTTCCCGGTCCACAGAGTTGTGCGTCAGATGATCCAGGAGGAATGGGATCAACCAGAATCAAGCTTAAGGGGGGTCCGATCCATGACCCGCTTATATCCGCTTCCAGAGTCAGACAAAGAGCTGCTGAAGTCTCCCAGGGTGGATGCGGCAGTGTCAGCGGTTACGAAGAAGACTACCATCCCAGTCGAGGGCAGCGCGGCCCTCAGAGATTCTCAAGACAGAAAATTGGATACGCTTCTGAAGCAAGCCTTTGATATTAGCGCTCTGGCATTACAGGCCTCCGTTTCAGGGGCCTGGGTAGCTCGGGCCTGCTTAAGATGGTCACAACAGCTTCAATCAGTGGAGGGCTCCGCGGACGAAGCTCAGGCCAACGCGGCTAGACTAGAATCCGGAGCTGCTTTCTTGGCGGATAGCCAGTATGACCTCATAAGAAGCCTGGCCAAGAACATGGCCTCGGTCGTAGCGGCTAGGCGGTATCTGTGGCTCCAGAATTGGGCCGCCTCAGCCGCCTCCAAGTCACGCCTCAGCCGCCTTCCTTTTAAGGAAAAGCTGTTATTTGGGGGAGGACTTAGAGAAACTAGTAAAGGACCTTGGCGAGTCTAAGGGAGGCAGGCTTCCGGAAGACAGACCGAAGCAAGGGCGTCCTCTGGTCCCTGTACGTAACCAATCTAGGGATCCCCGGAGGTTTCGTCCAGCCAGGTCAAACCCCTTTCCCAGGGGCCATTTCCCTTCAAGGGGTCAAGGTTTTAGAGGGTTTCGAGGAGCAGGTAGAGGTTTTGGCGCCTCTTCCTCCTCTTCGGGTCCTAGAAAACAGCAATGAGACAACGGGGGGTCCAGGGGGACGGACTGCCGATCGGCGGACGCTTAAGGCAGTTTCTTCCCGCCTGGTCCCGAGTCACGTCCGATCAATGGGTCCTAGAGGTGATCAGAGAGGGCTATGCTCTCGAATTCGCAAAACAAATACAGCCAGCCTTTGTGCAGTCTCCCTGCGGTTCGCCCATAAAGAGCGCGGCCATAGAGGCAACTCTTGCCTGACTAATAGCTCTCGGGGCCGTGGTCCCGGTTCCCCCAGACCAGCTCGGCTCAGGTCGGTACTCTATTTACTTCGTGGTACCAAAGAAAGAAGGGTCGTTCCGTCCGATACTGGATCTGAAGCAGGTCAATCGCTGTCTGAGTACCTCACTTCCGAATGGAGACCCTACGTTCGGTCATAGCGGCCATAAGGGACAGGGAGTTCCTGACGTCCCTGGATCTGACAGAAGCCTACTTGCACATACCGGTCAAAGTCCCATCAACAGTTCCTGAGATTCGCAGTGCCCAGAGGCCACTATCAATTCCAGGCTCTGCCCTTTGGTCTAGCTACGGCTCCAAGAACCTTTACCAAAGTGATGGTGGTAGTAGCAGCTTCCCTACGGAGAGAGGGAATACTAGTGCACCCTTACCTGGACGATTGGCTGATCCGGGCAGAGTCGGAAGAGGAGAGTCGCGCGGCAACGGCCAGAGTAGTCCAAGTTCTAGAGGAGCTGGGGTGGATCATCAATCGAGCAAAAAGCAGGATGACCCCCTCCCAGGAACTCGAATATCTCGGGGCAAGGTTCGACACCAACAAAGGCAGGGTGTTTCTGTCACGAACGAGATCAAGGGACCTAAGGCTTCTGGTCACACAGTTCCTGCACAGAAGGACTCCCTCAGCGTGGCATTATCTTCAGGTGCTGGGAACCATGGCGGCGGCTATAGAGGTAGTTCCATGGGCCAGGGCTCACATGCGACCGTTACAGCGGGCCCTATTGAGGCGTTGGTCTCCTCAACATCATCCTTTGTCAACACAGTTATCCTGCGCTCCACGGACCAAGCAGGCACTCCACTGGTGGCGGTGCCCAAGAAATCTGGATCGCGGAATGCCCCTCGAACCTCCGCAATGGTTACTGTTAACGACGGATGCCAGTCTGGCAGGCTGGGGTGCCCACTGCGAGGACCAGTTCGTCCAGGGTCGCTGGTCTCCGTTGGAATCTCAATGGCCCATCAACAGGCTGGAGTTGCGGGCTGTCGCTCTAGCCCTCAAGGCTCTCGAGACCTTTGTGCGGAAAAGAGCAATTCGCGTCCTCTCCGACAATGTCACAGCAGTGGCGTACATCAACCACCAGGGCGGCACCAGCAGTCCCACCTTAGAGAAGGAGGCGGACGCCCTATTCCACTGGGCCGAGGTTCGGTTGGAAGCGCTCTGTCAGCACGTGGCCGGCACGGACAACATCATGGCAGATTACCTCAGCAGGTGCAAGATAGACCAAGGAGAGTGGGAGCTGGACCAGGGGACCTTCGACCAAATAGTTGCCCGTTGGGGTCTCCCTGTCATGGATCTCATGGCACGGTTCTCGTCCGCCAAGGTGGACCGCTTCTTCAGTCGGAGGAGAGAAAGAATGTCCGAAGGACTGGATGCCCTGTCCCAGAAGTGGCCTTCGGAGGGGCTCCTCTATGTGTTCCCCCCCCCCTGGGCTCTGATCGGAAAGGTCCTCCAGCGGGTGGAGGCTCACCAGGGATTGATAATTCTCATAGCCCCGGATTGGCCTCGCCGTCCCTGATATGTGGATCTGGTGAGGTTACTCGTCGACCAGCCTTGGCGACTTCCTTACAAAAGGGACCTGCTGAGGCAAGGGCCGGTTCGGATGCCTCACGTGGATTGATTCTCGCTTACGGCCTGGCTATTGAAAGGGCGCGGCTCCTGAAGCGGGGCTATTCAGGAGCGGTAATCACGACGCTGTTAAAGGCGAAGAAGCGCTCAAACCGCCTTTCCTATGTCAGAGTTTGGCGCATCTTCGAAGCGTGGTGTGCGGAGCACCAGAGGAATCCTTTTTCGGCCTCGGTCCCCGAGGTCTTGGAATTCTTGCAAGCAGGATTTGACAAAGGTCTAGCGCCCAGTTCCCTACGGGTCCAGCTAGCGGCCATCGCTTGCTATAGAGGTAAGGTCCGCGGCAAGTCTCTAGGGGCCCACACGGATGTGTCCAGGTTCCTAAGGGCGGTTAAGCGACTGCGTCCCCAACGCCGGTCGGTCATCCCCCCTTGGGATCTCAACCTAGTACTAAATGCCTTGGTCGGGGAACCCTTTGAGCCGGTTAAGAGGGCCTCCTTAAAGGATCTAACCCTGAAGACAGTTTTTCTGGTAGCTATTTGTTCGGCCAGGCGGGTCTCAGAACTTCAAGCGCTGTCTTCTCGGCCTCCCTTTCTATCCTTTCTCAAGGACAAGGTTGTCCTGCGGACGGTCCCTTCATTCTTGCCTAAGGTTATTTCCTCTTTTCATGTGAACCAGGTGGTTACTCTTCCGTCCTTTCCGGCCGATGGGTTAGAAGGAAGGGAGAACAAGCTTCGCCTACTAGACGTCCAGAGGGCCTTGAAGCGTTACCTCTCCCGCACTGCCCCCTTCCGGAAATCAGAACACCTGTTCATTCAGTTCGGAGGTCCACACAAGGGGGAGGCGGCGGCCATGGCCTCCATCTCCAGGTGGATTAGAGAAGCTATTGCCTCCGCCTATGTCCTGAAAGGGAAACAGGTGCCAGGGGGCCTGCGGGCGCACTCAATTCGGGCGCAGGCTACCTCTTGGGCAGAATTCAGTCTAGTTCCCCCTCTGGATATTTGTAGGGCAGCGACTTGGTCCTCCCTACATACCTTTACCAAGCACTACAGGCTGGACGTGCAGAGTTCAGCGGACGCTCGGTTCGGTCTGGCGGTTCTTCAGTCCGGTTTATCGGACCCCACCCAGGGTTGAACTGCTCTGTTACATCCCAGAAGTAAAGGGACTGGACTGGAGTGACGATAAGGAAGAAGCAATTAGATCTTACCTGCTAATTGGTGTTCCTGAAGGAACGACAGTCCAGTCCCTGATCCCACCTGGTCTTTGCCGACAGCTGTTAAGGCCCATTAGTCAGGGCGGAACGACGGACTGAGCGTGAGGCAGGCGCTGTGGGGAGGGGTGCAAGTGAAGGACGGCTCGGACAGACGCAGGTTAACCACCTCCTTCCGTATTCCTACCTCCTACTCATAATCCTTAAAAAAAAAAAAAAAAAAAAAAAAAGTTGGTTTAATAGTTCTTCGAGGTATTATGTTAGGTTATTGTTGGAAGTTAGTTATGTCTGCTTTTTCATTCGAATACTGGAGTTGGTGGGTGGTCCCAGTGGTATTTATACCGCTCCATCCCCAAAAAGGTTGGGCTCAGCCTCCAAGCTGCTGGAAGGGTTGCGTAACCCAGAAGTAAAGGGACTGGACTGTCGTTCATTCAGGAACACCAATTAGCAGGTAAGATCTAATTGCTTCTTAAAACCATAAGGTGATATGAAAACTCACTAGATCTCAGGAACGTATCCTGTTTTCTGTAAAAATCCAATATATGATTTAAAATAAAAAAACACTAAAAAAGGGGGGGGGGGGGTCCTGAAGGATTCTATTGATGAGATGACTGGTGCAATTACATTGTAAATAGAGTTGCAATAATTGTGCCGTATAATCAAAAGTAGCTAACACTAAACTTAGGTAAATGGATTGCATAAAGATTATATAAATATTATATTGATTTCATTAACAGGGAATATGTGCCACAATTCATAAAATTTGCTGTAAATGCCATCGTACATTTTTTCTTTCTCTCCCTTTTTCTGCCTCTTCTCAGTTACATTTATAAACCACGTTTTTTTCACGTTTTCTGCTGGGCTGCTCTATACATCGTTCCTTTTTACCACATTTTTGGTCATTTGTAATTATACATGACTATTCATGTTTTTACTTAATATTATTCCTACAATTATAGGAAAATATATAAGTTCATTATAATTTTAAATATTTCATACCTTAAAATGTACGATTTCTTATGCCTTGGAATTTTGCAGAATCGGGGACTTTATATACATACGCACATCTATGCACAAAACAGTTTCTTGTGGGTTATCTGTGATGCCATAGAGAGAGCTTGGAATATTTCTTCATTTGTACAACTACACAGAGGTCTGTAAATACTCTGATGTAAAAAATGAATTGATGATTTTCTGTGGTAATTCACCTTACATTTTTGCTGTTCTTTTAGACTGTGTTTTCACATTAAATGAAAAGCAATCAATACTGCAAGTTTATGGCATGTTATAGATTGGTTTAAAATAAGCAAAGGTGTAAGACAAGGCTGTATACCTTCCCCCTACCTGTTTAATTTATATGCAGAACAAATCATCAGAGAAGCAGGACTGTATGAAGACAACAGAGGTGTGAAGATTGGTGGAAGACTCATCAACAACCTTTGCTATGCTGATGATACCACATTACTGGCTGAAAGTGAAGATGATCTGAAACATTTGCTTCTCACAATCAAAGAACATAGTCTCAAAATGGGCCTGCACCTTAATATAGAGAAGACAAAGATCATGACAACTGGCATAATCAACAGATTCATCGTTGAAGGAGAAGAAATTGAAATTGTGAACAACTTTAACCTACTTGGATCAACTATCAATAAAGAAGCAACAAGCAGTCAAGAAATCAGACGACGCATTGCTCTTGGCAGAATGGCTATGAAAGACCTAGATAAGATTCTCAAGAGCAGAGATGTCTGTCTCCATACAAAGATTCGACTTGTTCAAGCCATGGTATTTTCAATAACATCATATGGATGTGAAAGCTGGACAGTGAAAAAGATAGACGGGAAGAAAATTGATGCCTTTGAATTATGGTGCTGGCGGCGAATACTGTGTATACCATGGACTATCTGAAGAACAAACCAGTTAGTACTAGAGGAGATCAAACCTAAGCTTTCTTTAGAAGCTCAGATGACAAGACTTCGACTTTCATACTTTAGACACATCATGCAAAGAGAGAGATCATTAGAGAAAGACATCATGCTTGGCAAGATAGAAGGTCAATGCAAAAGAGGAAGGCCAGCAATGAGATGAATCGAGACAATAACAGCAGCTATGGGTGTCAGTCTGTCAACAATGAGCCGCCTGACTCAAGACCGAACACAATTTAGGATAGCTATCTAGAGGGTCGCCATGAGTTGACGCCGACTCGACGGCACTTAACAACAACAACATAGATTGGAAGGTTTTGAGTTCCTGTTGCTTTAGATCATGCGCTCTGCAGTGTGTGTATGTAAACACTATTTTGATCAAGCTAACTTTATGAATCGGAATTCATGCATATAGAAATTGCCTTCTGCAGATAAAAAAAGCACCTATATGAACTGACGACAAAGGCTTTCTCCCACCCTATCCCCACCTGTTTCCTTAACTCCATCTCCTCCTCAGTCATCCCTCCCATCTCACATATCCTCAACCTTTCTCTCTCCACTGCAACTTTCCCTGCAGTCTTCAAGCATGCTATGATTACACCTCTCCTCAAGAGACCTTCACTTGACCCTACTTGTCCTTGTAATTATCAACCCATCTCCCTCCTTTCCTTCATTACCAGATTTTTTTAAATGTGCAGTTCCCCACCACTGCCTTGAATTTTTCTCCTCTCAAGTCCTCCTAGATCCCCCTTCAGTCTGGTTTCCTTCTGTTTCATTCTACTGAAATGGCTCTTGCCAAAGTCTCCAGTGACTTTTTCCTGGCTAAGTCCAAGGGTCTTCACTCAGTTCTCATTCTTTTTTACTTTTCTGCCGCCTTTGATACTATTGACCACTTTGTCCTCTCTTGGTTTTAGGGACTTTGTGCTGTCCTGGTTTTCTTATCTCTCCCATCGCTCTTTCAGTGTTTGTTCTGGTAGATCCTCCTCTATTGCCTTCCCTCTTTCAGTTGCTGTACCCCAAGGGTCTGTTCTGGGCCCCTGAGCCCCCTCTCCCTTTCACTCTCTATACCAGTCCCTTGGTGCGGTGCTCTTCTCTTCTCATGGCTTTCACTATCATTTTTATGCTGATGACTCTCAAATTTATGTAACATTTCATTTACACTCCAAGCCCTTATCTCTGCCTGCCTATCTGACATTGCTGCCTGGATGTCTCACTGCTGTCTAAAATTGAACATGGCCAAGGCTGAACTAATAATGTTTCCCCCTAAACCATCCTCTCCCCTTCCCCCTTTTTCTATATCTGTTGATAACACTCTTTTGCTTCCTGTTTCCTTTACCTGCAAACTTGGGGTCATCTTTGACTCCTCCCTCTACTTCTTGACCATATGGTTATGGTTTAATTTTATTTGATATACCGTTAAAACTGTAAAACAAGCTATGCGGTTTACAAAGTATAAAATAAACATAAAAACATAAAATGAACATATAATAACATAAAAGAACTCCATTGTTAGGAAGAAACAGGTAAACGTACAAATCATATACATGATCCAAAAGGTAAGAGGGGTATGGTGCTAGGGAAGGGATAGCTGTCATTTCTTTCTCTGTAACATTAACAAAATTCACCCCTTCCTCTCTGAACACACTACTAAAACTCTTATCTGCTGTTTGTTCACCCCCTGTATCAACTATTGCAACCACCTCCTTGCTGGCCTCCCTCGGTCATCTCTCTCCTCTTCAATCTGTTCAGAACTTTGCTGTGGGGCTAATCTTCCACCAATCCCAATACACTTATATAACTCTTCTCAAATCACTTCATTGGTTCATCTTCTGCTTCCGTATCCAATTCAAACTTCTCCTTCTGACCTAATAAATGCATTCACTCTACTGCCCCTCCCCTCTCTCCCTACACCCCTCCTGATGAACTCCACGCTTCCTCTGACTTTCTGCTCTCTATGCCCTTTTCTTACACTGCCAGCTCCAGATTTCAATCTTTTCATCTTGCTGCGCCTTATACCTGGGATAAACTTCCTGAATCTATATGTCAGGTCTCATCTCTCCCCCTTTTCAAATCCATGCTAAAAGCTCACTACTTTGAGACTGTTTTTGGATCGTAACTCCCTTGTTCTCCTTGTGTCTCTGCTCCCTATTTGAACCACTTGTTTCTCTTATATAGTACTGTCTTGTTTAGATTGTAAGCTGTAACAAGCAGGGCCTGTCTTCTGTATGTTCTTGTACAGTGCTGCGTATGCTTTGTAGCACTATATAAATGATTAATAGTAGTAGTAGAATACCCAGGACTCTTAACTATGCAGATTATAAATGTAAAAGATGCTTTCGATATCAATAAAATAATGAGAAATTTGTTATGGGTGTATATGGGGAAAAGGGTCAGCAACAGAATCTGATGTTTTAGGTTCTCATTTAGTAATGTGCAGGAACATGATTTAATACATGTTAAATAACACAGGAGGCTTTCTTTGCGGGGCCTGTTTACTAAGTATGCACATTACTATGCAGTCAAACAGGTTAGTAAATGAGGCTGTTCAATTTTTCTTTCTGTGTCTGCTTTCCTTAGGTTCTTTGACCCAGGCAGGTTCCTCCCCAGACTCTATCTAACACACATTATGCATCCCATAGGCCAGCGGAAATAACAGTTCTCAATACTGCATGTCTCTCAAGAAGTCCTTTACTATCATTCCTATCACTCGGAAATTAGCTTATGATTTCTTTTTTTGTGGTTTGTACCCCACAGCCAGAACTTGTTGTGTGACGTGACCATAGTAGCAGAAGACGTGGAAATTGCAGCTCATAAAGTTGTACTGGCGGCCTGCAGTCCATACTTCCATGCCATGTTTACAGGTACCCACTGTTTTAACTAGCATTTTTTTCCCCATTTACAGCATGCCAGAAAATGAATCGGGTTTTGAACTTAAGTTTTGTCACAAAAGCAAAACTTATTTTTTTTGTCTGTTTGTAGTATTCTGTGGCACTCTGTGCTGTGGATGTACGGTGCCCCCCTCTATATCTAGATACCTCTCTGCTGCTCAGCCTTTGGGCTCACTCAGCCAATTTGTAGGTCAGATTCTTGCTTTGCTGCCTTTCTCTTGTGTGTTACTGTCGCTTATGGATGATCTCACTAAGATCCAAAACTTCTCTGGCAGAAACACATTGAGAGCCCTTAGGGACTAAATGAGGCACAGATCATTGTGTGTGTGTATATTTGTGCGCTACCAGCCCCTTTAAGGGGATTTTTTTTTTAAAGTTCTAGTTGTGCTTTGGACATCTGCAAACGGGCATGCAGATGTCAAAATCACAGCTGTGTTTGTTTTGTCAGCCAAAGTGTTTGTTTGTCAGCCAAACATCCAGAGGGTGTGGAGGAAGTGGTTCACTCAAAATCCCCTATGTTTTTGATGCTGGGGTATGAGGGATCTTGTTTTCATTTTGCCACACTGATGAACATTCCTGTATGCAAAGTAGCATGTGATTGATGCCCCCACCCCATGTTTTTGAAGCGGGGACATCTATGTGGACACTGGGGAAGTCTGTTTCTATAATTGGGCCGAAACAGACATCCCTGGCGTTTTTTCTGCACATTTTGAAAATAAATCAAGCTCATACAAAGGGGTGGGGGAGTAGGCCCCCCTTGAGCAACTTGAAGTGGTATATAGCTGCAGATTGCACTCTGATGCCCTTTCTAAAATGCCACTTTCCATGTTTAATGATCCTCAGTGCAGCTATATACCACTTCAAGTTGCTCAAGGGGGCCTACTCACCTTTTTGTATGAGCTTGATTTGTTTCCATGTATATGTACACATAGTACCTTCTAAGTCTCAACACCCTTGTGCATTTTTTACATTATGCTGTCAAATTACAATTTTAAAATGCATTTAAGTGGGATTTTATTTTTACTGATCCTACATAACATATTCTATACTTTCAACATGAAAGAATAATCATAGTGTAGCAGAGGCCTCAAAACATTCTGACATCCCTGATCCTAAGTTAAACCCTAGTAGCATTGTGATGTAATGGAGGGCGGGCTTTCTCCTTAGTCACTGGACAGGATGAGTTCCCTCTCTAAACTGGAGGGAGCTCTATAAGGGCTTTGCAAGCAATTGCCCATGGTCCTTCTCATACAAGGAGCCAGGGGATGTGGGAGAGGCTGTCTGAGTCCATAGATGAGGCACAGCACAGACAAGGTGCTGCCTCTGATGTGACCAACTCATCCATTTCTGTAAGATAGCAGTCACCCTCAAGCCAGCTAGGCTTAAGCAAGCAGTGCGCTATAGTAGGGAAGAGAAGGAAAGAAACCAGCCCCAGAGGAGACACTGCACAAAGGAAGAGGTAACTGTATCTGTGAGAAGAGAGAGTGAATAATCAAAGAAAAAAACTAAATTAAACTCTAACCCTCAGGACCTGACATTTGGGTTCATCGCAAATCGAGGACTTGGCTCAGAACAATTGTGTGGAAAGGGACCTGTCATCCAGATGCATCCCTGACCACCTAGTTCAAGAGTTATTTAATGTATATCTATCAAATGATATAGTTACATTCATGGGCAGGCAAGCAAGCAATTCCATATTGTCCTGCTTTACCAGTCCAGACAAGTGGGATGTGTTCCCCTACAGCAGATTGGTGAAGACAAAGTACCAATGAAAAGCCCAGGTTTCAATGACATCACTCCCATGCCTCTATTCACCTCAGCCACCAAAGGTCCCTTCAGTATTTCTTTGTCTCCAGCAGATGGTAGATGGTTTTTCTCCTCTCTGAAGAAAAATCTAAGATTTGAGAGGAAGAGATTGATATAAATTGCTCGTGAACAGTAGCCTGCAAGTTGATATATCACTAGAGCACAACTTTGGAGGCTCCACTTGACCGAGGTCTTTTTGGTAGACATAGGAGGAGGTAAAATTGGTTCAGTTCCATGCTCTTAACCTGGATAAGGGCCTGTTGAGCAGCCAGAAATTGGAAGGATTTGGAAGAGTACAACTGCCTCACATGACCTCAACGCCTACTCTCTCCTCCTGCTCTCTCCCGAAGATTGCTGAAGGCTCTCAGAGGGATTTGTCTGCCAGCCACCTTAAATGCAATGCTGCAAGCCAGCCAAACAGTTCTAGGGGGAGCAGAATTGAGCCCGGCACAGATTCTCTGCCTGGGGCTCTCAAGGGGGTGAGTACCAAGGCTTGACTTCATCTTTGTCCATGTTGGGGGCTTCTGATTCCATCTGTGGGGGACACAATTTGTGGTAGACAGCTCATGACTGTTGGCGCTGGGTGGGGGCTTCCTGCATGCGTTAATAGCAGGTTTTTTTCTCTGGGAACAAGCAGGAAGTCTGTCCTCACATATGGGTGACGTCGGCACCGATGGAGCCCTCGCAAAGGCATCTTCCCAGCTTTCATAGAAAGCCTTTGGGAGACACCACCACGCATATGTGGTCCCCTTACCGCCCAAGGGTGCCATCTTGCTCAGTCTCCTTTTTTCCATGGAACCCTTCAGATGTCATCTATCTTTCCCCTGGAAAAAGTTGATTTTTTTTCTTCTCGAGTTAACTCATCTCCGGTATCGCACTGGTTTTCTTCCCGCCTACTGATCTTGGTGCTTCGGTGTCGAGTTCGGTTCCTTTTTGTGTTTTGTTCTTTTTTGGCACTTTTGCACCTTTTTTCCCTGCTGGTGGCTCGAAGGGTCTTCGACCTCGCAGGGGTTCTTTTTTCCCCAATGGCTACCAGTGGTTTTAAAATGTGTGATCGGTGTGCTAAGCTCATGTCCTTAACTGACACACATGACTGCTGTCTCCGTTGCCTTGGGCCGCACTTTCTGTGCATCTGGTGGTCGCGGGGTCCTTGTGCGTGTTCTGGCCAAGCAGTTCCAGCGTGCACTCCTACTCTACCACTTGTAATGCACGCTGTAGTAAAAGTGCAGTTAACATGTGCCCTTCTGGCTTCCGTGATCTTAGCACATGCTGTTGTGACACTTGCCATATGTCTTCTGTCTTCTTCCAGGTGATGTCTGGCCTGTGGCAAGTGTGGTGCCTCATCTCCAGCTTCTGAATTCTGCTTCTGAGTTATCCCTGGAGGGCCTATTCCCCCTTTCTCAGCCAGGGGATGTTAGCCTGACATTGCCTGCCTCAGAGCAGGAAGTTTAATACAAACTATATTGTCACTTTTCAGAGCTTTTGTGCTGGATAGCCAAAAATTATAAAATAAGCTCCACTTATTTACCATAGACCAACTTATACAGTTTAATAATATTACTATACTTTTGTATTATTTTATTAATAGCGATCAGATCTCAGAATCGAATATGGCTTACACACTGCATCTACTTATATGATACAGTGAACTGCCTTCAATACATCAATGATCTGTTGTATCGCTAATTTTTCTAAAGGTATTTTTACTTTTTATTGGTATTTTTTACTTTTTATTGGTTTTCTTTTTGGTAAAGACTGCACTGCGATGTATTTTGCAAGGAGATGATGTAGAACAGCTTTGGAAATTATTTAATTCCAGACTATCGGCTTTCACTTTACTCTCAAGCAAGATTTATATCAGGAATTGCCTTCAGCAGTGCCGTTAATTCTTTACTCTTAAGCAGAATTTCTTTTGTTTTATAAATTCCCAACGCATTAACAAGGCGCCACAGCATTTCACGAGTAGCGTTTCTTCAGGGGAATGCCTAATAAAAATAAAAGCATTTACTTTAGTTTGTTGAGTACTTCTAAAATGAGATAAAACATGCGCCCCTTCGATCGCCAACTTATATATGGCAAAATTTGAACAGACATGGCTATATTCATCCCTTCATTTTACCAACATAAAACTTTGGCTCCGGTACATCGATGATGTCTTCATGCTTTGGGAGGGAAAAGATCAAGATTTACAAAATTTTGTTCAATGGCTGAATAGCTGCGACATCAACATTCAATTTACCTATGAACATGATGCCTGTACCATTACGTATTTAGATGTTTGTGTTCATAAAGAAGGTCATTTGTGGAAAACTTCAGTATTTCGGAAGCCTACTGATCAGAACAGTCTCTTGCACTATACTAGTGCTCATCCATGTAAACTTAGAGACAGTCTTCCGTTTTCCCAATTCCTTCGATATCGAAGGAATTGCTCTGATCTTATTGAATACAAGCAGCAAGCCAAAATATTAAAACAAAAATTCTTGACTCAAGGGTACCCTAGTCACGTGGTGGATAAGGCATATAAACGGGCGTTATATGTTAATAGAGAATTACTGCTCCAGCCACAGAAAAAAGATACTACTACAGAAGACACAGTGCATTTAGTGACAAAACATTCTCCATTCAGTTTTCAGATTCAAAGGATCTTAAAGAAACAAAGCAATGTCTTATGCAGTACTCCAGGATTGGAAAATCAAAAAATTCAGTGTGTATGGCAACGCCATAGAAATTTAAAAGTAATCCTCAGCCCTACGGTTTTGAGAACATCTTTACAGAAACATGGTTAGAGGAACTGGGCCACTACAGTTGTGGGGTATGTAATATATGTGAAATAACGTTGGAAACAAAACAACTTATACATCAAGGAAAAACTTATCAACTACGGCACCGTACTACATGTAATTCCACCTATGTAGTTTATGCCGTCATTTGCCCATGCCCTCTGCTATATATCAATAGCAAAAACAGCCCCAACAACGGTAGTCAAAGTAACACCACAAAAACAAGACCCCGTTGTGTTCCCCAAAAAAACTTCTTTCAGTATATTTTTTTGTCGGACATAGATCGTGAGGAGGAGGCACTATGAACCAACCCACTAACACGATACATATCCCTTTTAGGGATATGTATCGTGTTAGTGGGTTGGTTCATAGTGCCTCCTCCTCACGATCTATGTCCGACAAAAAAATATACTGAAAGAAGTTTTTTTGGGGAACACAACGGGGTCTTGTTTTTGTGGCTCTGCTATATATCGGCAAAACCATTCGTGAATTCCATATCAGAATGAAGGAACATCGTAGCCGATTGCACTATAAAATAACACAAGCCCCCATAGTGTCTCACTGTATTGAAAAGCAACATTTATTCACGACACTAAGATGTTTGTGTATAGATCAGGTCATTCAAGGAGTAGGAGGCAAATCCTGTGAGCAAACATTATTACGACGTGAACAGGAATGGATTTTCCATTTGGACACCTTAAGTCCAAAGGATTTAAACATGGCCATTGATTGGGGAGCATGTTAGTGAGATTTACTCATTACGGCAACACGTCATCTTAAGCTTCAGATGGTTTAAATTTCAGAGCAATTTTCATCCCGCATGCGCGGTGTTTTTTTGAGAGGTGAACCTATATTGAATGAAGCCGTGAGTATCTCCCTGGATAATAAGACCAACTTTTATCTCATTTTAGAAGTACTCAACAAACTAAGGTAAATGCTTTTATTTTTATTTTATTAGGCATTCCCCTGAAGAAACGCTACTCGTGAAATGCTGTGGCACCTTATTAATGCGTTGGGAATTTATAAAACAAAAGAAATTCTGCTTAAGAGTAAAGAATTAACGGCACTGCTGAAGGCAATTCCTGATATAAATCTTGCTTGAGAGTAAAGTGAAAGCCGATAGTCTGGAATGAAATAATTTCCAAAGCTGTTCTACATCATCTCCTTGCAAAATACATTGCAGTGCAGTCTTTACCAAAAAGAAAACCAATAAAAAGTAAAAAATACCAATAAAAAGTAAAAATACCTTTAGAAAAATTAGCGATACAACAGATCATTGATGTATTGAAGGCAGTTCACTGTATCATATAAGTAGATGCAGTGTGTAAGCCATATTTGATTCTGAGATCTGATCGCTATTAATAAAATACAAAAGCATAGTAATATTATTAAACTGTATAAGTTGGTCTATGGTAAATAAGTGGAGCTTATTTTATAATTTTTGGCTATCAGAGCAGAAAGTGGCAGATGGTAAGGATATTTCCGCAAAGTATGTCAAGCTGTCATAACACCCATACTGGATTATTGCAATTCCCTTTACCAAGGATTACAAAAACAAACCATCCGACCTCTTCAATTAGCCTAGAACACAGCTGCCCCAGCCAGCACTGGATTGACTAAACACAAGCATATAACGCGCCTCTTGAACCAGCTCCACTAGCTGCCATTTACTTCACGTGCCAAATATAAAGCAGCACTGACCATCTTCAAGATCAGAAACAGCATGTCAGCTGGAATTCTGCAGGACCTGATTTGCACAAAACCTAACTATAGACCAAGGAGACAGAGCACCATTGACACCATTCCAACACCTAGTGCCTACACAAAAGCCAGCAAGACCACTGCAAAGAGTGCACTTTCACTAGCAGCATTGGCCATTTGGAATGCTCTTCCAGAAAAACTAAGGACAACCACGGACATAAAAGACTTTAGGAAACTGCTAAAAACCTTCCTCTTCATTGACAACTTCAGTGAGGACATCTAACACCTCAGCTCACAGATTCCTGCCAACATTCCACTTAACTTATTTACAATGTAACATATATACAGAAGCTATGCTTCTGAGCATCCCCTGCATGTCACCCCTCCCTACGTTACCAATGTAAGTTCTCTGTAATGGTTTGAGTTTAATTGTAAACCACTTATTTTATAAGGTGGTATAAAAAACATGTTAAATAAATTCAGTCGACCAGAGGATCTGGTGTCTGTGCTGTGTGCCTCTCCTGTTCTTTATGGGACTGACGGTGACTATGCCCTGAGTGTTGGTGGGGGGGGGGAGGCATTTTCATGAAGAGAGCTTCTGAAGTCTGGATTGTTCTCGCCGGAATTCCTTCCCTTTGCAGTAGGCCTGCTCGTTTTGGCGCGCACATGCAGATCTTGTGGCCTTTTGTTTCCCCCACGCGCAGTCTCATGGAGACAGGCAGAGAGTGGAAGCCGCCTTTGATTGATAGCAAAGCGTCCTCAGCAGGGGCGCCCCCCACCCCCCAGGGATGGGGTCAGCTGTAGCTTGGATTGAGATGTCTGATGTGGATGAAGAAGTACCTCTGCCTTCAGAGGCTTGTGAGGCGGCCAAGGTTATTTGCCTGTTCTAGAAGTAGGAATTAGAGGTGTTGATCCCAGGGTCTTATCCACGTTGAGCTTGGTGTAGGCTCCAGACTTTGATCAGGAACTGAAGAGGCAACTGCTCCTGCAAGGGGCTCGGAAATCCACTATCGTCTTCCGGAGGTGCTCAAGAACCTGTTCTGGCCGGTGTGGGATTACCCAACTCCCTGCCAAGGGGGCTAAGGGTATATAAGACAATGTACACTCTCCTGGAGAAGGGAGTGCATTGTGTGGTTGATATTTCCAAGTTGGATACGCAGGTCATGGCATTTACCAAATGGACCATCATTCCTATGGAAAGCGGATTGGCCTTAAAGGATACTCTGGACCGAAAGGTGACTTGATGTTGAAGGGACATGTCTCTGCAGTGCCTGCTATTCTTCAATTGTGGTATGTGCAGGCCTGATGTCTCGAGTCCTGCTCCAGTGGATTCAGTCTCTTCCGCTGGATGTTCCCTCACATCTTTTGGAGTTATCTTTGGCCTTCCTTTCTGATGCCATGTATGACCTGGTGCCTTTGGCAACCAGAGATGGAGATGGATTTGGCTCTGGCACTGGGCAGCAGATACATCTTCCAAAGCCCGGTTGGCCCACCTGGCTTTTAAAGGGAAGCTTCTTTTGGAGCAGATTTGGAGAAGATGGACCAGGGTGAGACAAAATCTTACTGTCTTCTAGAAAACAGGTCCAAGGGACCTGTGAAATGAGCTGATGCCCCTCTCTTGTCAGCTCTGCCTGGTAACCAAGGCGTATTGGCTGGATTCCTGGAGGCCTCGGGACTCCTGTCGTTGCTGACCTGCAAGAAAAAAAAAACCCTTCCCCTCTACTTCTGGGCTTTGGGATCATTTTCAGTTCTTTCATGAAGTGTGTGGACCTAGGGACTCTGTCCCGCCCATAGAAGGACCCTCCTGGGCTGTGCAGAGAGGGCTTGGGGGGACCCTTTCCCTCCTTCCTTTGATTGGAGGCAAACTGTCGTCTTTTTTTCAAGAATGTGCCCGGGTTTCCAAGAATCGCTGGGTGCTTACACACTGTTCAGTTTGACTATGTCCTGGGAGCTCTCAGGAGTTTGAGCGTAGGCTCCTCCTGTTGATGGAGAAGTCCAGCCTGCGGTGGTGGCAGCAGCCATGTCATCTGAGGATGAGCGTGCCACTTGACAATTTCTCCTGGATCCTCCTGATGATGGATGCTGGTTTCTCAGGCCACGGAGCTCATTGCCAAGACCGTTTGGCCCAGGGCTGTTGGAACCGCAAGGAAGCGGTGTGGTTCATTAACTGCCTCAAGGCAAGGGCCATCAGATTTGCTTTTCTGCATTTCCGGCCCCTAGTTGAGGGCCAGGTGGTTTGAGTGTTTTCAAACAGTGCCACGTCGATGACTTATGTCAATCGGTAAGGCGGCACGAGGAGTGCCAGGGTAGATCTGGAGATGGCTCTCCTGTTTGCCTGGGTGGAGAAGAACCCCCTAGCCTTGTTGGCTCAGGACATTGCCAAAGTGGACAGTGTGGAAGTGGACTTCCTCAGCTAGCACACTCTGGATTCTGGAGAGCAGAAATCGAGTCAGGAGGCATTTCAGTTGATTCTGCACTGCTGGGGTCACCCCAAAATGGATCTGATGGCAACCCGCCAATGCCAGGGTTTGCTGCTTCAATTGCTGCATGGAAATGGGGTCAAAGGGCGTCGACACCTTAACCCATCCTTGGTTGAGTCAGCACTTGCTGTGCACTTGTTTCCTTCATGGCCACTAGTGGGACTTTATTTGTGTATAAAACACCACCTTGGCAGGATTGTTCTGGTGGCACCAGATTGGCCAAGGAGAGCATGGTTTGAAGACCTGATGTGCCTCCTTTTCGGTTGCCTCTGTCTTGGGGCCTATTGTGGCAAGGACTGATCATTCTGAGATCTGTTCACTTCTCACTTATCTTAGCTTTTGGAAGGAGACAACTAACATTTTAAAGGCTACTCTCCAGCGGTGGTTTCTGTTCTGCATGGAGCCCAGAGGAGGTCTACCAAGCTAGCATTCGTGAGGATCTGGTGCCTCTTTAAGCGATAGTGCAGTGCTTGGCAGTTGGCTCTTGAAGCGGCCAAGGTGCCCTCTCTATTGACCTTTTTTACAGAACAACCTGGAGAAGGGCCCTTCCTTTAGCTCCCTGAAAGTTCAGGTGGCAACTCTGGCCTGTTTCCGAAGTCCAGTGTCTAGTAAGTCTCTAGCCTTGCACCTGGACGTCTCTCACTTTCTTCAGGGGGTTCAGCATCTACATCCTCCCCTCCATTCTGTGATCCCTTCCTGGCATCTGTGTCTGGTACTCAGAGTCCTGATGTTGGCACCTTTTGAGCCATTGAAGCATGCTACCTTCAAAGGTTTGATGCTCAGGACAGTCGTCTTGGTTGCGATTTATACCGCATGGCAGACTTCCGAGCTGCAGGCTCTGTCTTGTTGAGATCTTTATCTGTCATTTCTAAGGAGGCCATTTTCTATTTAGTCTGTTCCTCCCTGCTTGCCTAAGGTGATTTCTTCCCTTTATGTGAACCAGGTTGTCAGCAGACCCTCTTCCTTTAAGGAGCAGTGCTGGGGGAAGGATAAGGATCTTTACCTTGCGGATGTCCAGAGGGTGCTTCTCCGGTACATGGAGGTTACGAATTCCCTTCATAGGCCCAACCATCTTTTTGTGTTTGCTACCCCGCACAAGGGTAACACAGTGGCCATGTCTGCTCTAGGGCACTAGATTAAGGACGCCATTGCCTCGGCATATCTGTTGTAGAACTAGACGATTCCAGAGGTTTCGCGTGCCTGTTCTACCTGAGCACAAGCATCCTCCTGAGCAGAGTGGAACTTGGTAGCCCCTGCAGACATTTGTTGGGCAGCAATGTAGGCATCACTTTCCACTTTGGTCAAGCATTACCATTTGGATGTCCACGTGCAGATGGACATGGCCTTTCTGGCTCTGGAGTTTTGTGAGCTGCTGTGTCTTCCCACCCAGTGGAATTGTAGCTTTGGTACATCACACTTGTCTGGACTGGTCTAGCAGGATGATATGGAAGGTGACATTTTACTTAACCAGTTAATGTCCTTTCTTTGAATCCTGCTAGACCAGTCTAGGGGCCCACCTCTGAAACTCTATTTGCTTTGTTCTTATGCTGCGGTTTCCTTGGGTCAGCTATGATATTTATACTTACATAGTAACATAGTATATGATGGCAGATAAAGACAAACATAGTTCATCTACTCTGCCCAGCAAGGGGGCAAGAATAGGTGCACCTGCTGCTCCATGCAGATAACCTCTCCCCATGCCTTTATTTAGGGGTATACTCACTGCTCCATGCAGGTCACCCCTATTTGTTGAGATATAAGAGAGAGTTATGTTTATTTTGATTTTATCCTGTTATAAAGAGATCAGCTGTGTCTGTCCCATGCCATTTTCAATTCTGTTACTGTATTTACCCCCACCATTTCCATCAGGAGGGCATTCCAAGAATTCACCTCCCTTTCAGTGAAAAAGTATTTCCTGACGTTTATTTAGACAGTTTTGTATACCGCCTTATCCTTCAATCAAAGCGGTCACAACACAATTGGGGGATACATTTAACACATGGGGATATGAGACACATACACTAATACTTACAGGGAACGTGGGCAATGGAGGGTTAAGTGGCTTACCCAAGGCCACAAGGAGCATCTGTGGGACTAGAAACCCCAGTCCTTCCGGCCCAAGGTTGCTGTCCTCTAGTGGGATTTGAACCCCCGACCTTCCGGCCTGAAGTACCTTGCCTCAACCACTAGGCTACTCCTCCCTCTTACTTTGTTTACCCCCTTGCAGTTTCATTTTTTGGAAGGACTCTCGGGGACAAAACTCAAGACCTTTCTATTCATAGAATATTATGGGAACATGTAGTCCGACAACCACATTGGCCCTAACCAAAGACTCTTTGAAACATTCAAATAACCGCAATAACCTTGCTCAGATGTAAATAGACAGAACCTATGTAAATATGTTAAGCAACTTGTAAATAGTTGACTACCCTGTTAAGTACCCTAAGCTAAGTTAAATGTATCCTGTTCGAGTTCGAAGTTTTTAAAGTAAACCGCTTTGATTCCAGGATAAGGCGGTATAAAAAAAAACAGGTTAAATAAATAAAAAAATTGTGTGCCCTCTAGTTCTGCAGCTTTCTTATCTTTGAAAAAGGTTGATTTGTTTATTAATACTCTTTATGTATTTAAGATCTGTATCATATCTCCTCTGACCCTTCTCTCCTCTAATGTATACATATTGAGGTCTTCATATCTTTTCTCATATGTCTTCTGGTGCAGGCTCCAAATCATTTTGGTTGCCTTCCTCTGAACAGTTTCCAGTCTTTTTATAATCTTCGTGAGATATAGTCTCCAAAACCGAACATAATATTCCAAATAAGGCCTCACCAGTGTGTTGTACAGTGACATTAGTACCTCCACCTTTCTGCTGGTAATTCCTTTCTGTGTGCAATGCAGCATCCTTCTGGCTTTGGCCACTGCCTTGTCGCACTGTTTCACCACCTTGAGATCATCAGAAACAATCACTCCAAGGTCCTCCTTTTGGTTCATGCACATCAACTTCTTGCCCCCCTATCACATACAATTCCCTTGGACTTCTGCATCCCAAGTGCATGACCCTGCATTTCTTCACATTGGTCTAATGTTTGGGGCAGTTAAGATTTATTCTTCTAGCTTTTGCAGATCTTTCCTCATGTTATCCACTCCTCAGGGGAGTCCACTCTGTTGCAAATTTTCGTGTCATCTGCAAAAAGACACTTTTCCATTCAGTCCTTCAGCCTGTATCACTCACAAATGTATTGAACAGTACTTGTCCCAGACTGATCCCCGGGGCACGCCACTAATCACCTTCCTTTCATCAGAGTGAGTTCCGTTCACCATCTTCTGTCATCTGTCAGTCAACCAATTTCTGATCCAGTTCACCACATTGGGACCCATCCCCAGGCTGTTCAGTTTATTGATAAGCCTTCTGTGAGGAACAGTATCAAAGGCTTTGCTGAAATCTAGGTAGATCACATCCATCGCATACCCTTGATCTAGTTCTGTGGTCACCCAGTCAAAGAACTCAAATCAGATTTCTTTGGCATGATTGTCTTTTGGTACAACCATATTGCCTCGGATCATGCAACCTATTTGTTTCGAGAAAGCCCACTATTGTCTCTTTCAGGAGTGCCTCCATTACTTTTTCTGCCACTGAGGTAAGGCTTACTGGCCTGTAGTTTGTCACTTCTTCCCTGTTGCCACTTTTTTGTGAAGAGGTTCCACATTAGCCCTTCTCCAGTCCTGTGGAATTCTCCTGTCTCCAAGGATCTGTTAAAAACATCCTTTAAAGGCTCAACAAAAACCTCTCCAAGCTCTTTCAGTATCCTAGGATACATCTCATGTGGTCCCATGGCCTTGTCCACTTTCAGTTTTGCAAGCTGTTCAAACTCATCATCTTCTGTGAATGGTGTAGTGTCTATTCCATTCCCATTTGTATATTTGTCAGTCACTGGTGGCTCTTCTCCAGGAGTTTGATTAGTAAAAACAGAACAGAAGTATTCAGCATTTTTGCTTTTTCAATGTTACTGTCCATGAATCTGTTCTCTGCACTTTTGAGGTTTGCATTTCCTCTGATCTTTCTCTTCTCCCGAATATACCTGAAAAAGGTTTTGTCTTCACGCTTCATATCTTCAGTCATTTTTTCTTCTGCCATGATTTTGCTATCCTTATTATTTTTGTTTCTTTTAGCTTTATCCTGAATTCTATTCTGTGTTCCTTTGTTTGAACGTCTGAATTTTGTGACAGTTGTGTTTTTTTGTCTTTATTTGTGCAGCTATTTCTTTGGAGAACCAAATAGGCCTCTTATTTTGATTTACTTGCCTTACATATGTATCTGTTGCCCCTTTTATTGCCTCCTTTAGTTAGCCCACTGCAATTTCACTTCTCTTACCTCCTCCTACCCTGCCAACTCCTCCTTCAGGCACTTGGCCATTTTACTGAAGTTGGTATTTTTTAAGTCTAGGACTTTGAGCTTGTTGTGATTGGACTCTGCCTTGGTTTTTATCTCAAACCCTATCGTGTGATGATCGCTATTGCTCACATGGGCACCCACCTGGACATTCAACACGCTATCTCCATTGGTGAGTATTAAATCCAGCATCAAGCTTTTCCTGGTCGGTTCAATCACTTTTGTCTTAGCAATGCATCTTGGAAGGCATCCACAATTTTTTTTACTTCTCTGCAGATTTGCAAACGGATTACCCCAATCCACATTGGGTAGATTAAAGTCACCCAGTATGATCACTTCCCCCTTTATGGCTACCTTGGCAGTATCAATAATTGTCTCTAGCCATTTCTTTGGTTTGAGTTGGAGGCCTGTAGACTACACCTGTATGGATGATAGTGCCGCCATCTCTTTCCAACACAATCCACAGTGCTGCTTCTGTTCCCCACATCCCCTACATTTCAGCAGCTTTAATATTGTTTTTGATATATAGTGCTGCTCCTCCTTTTCTGCCTTCTCTCTCTTCTAAATAAATCATAGCTAGCTCTGGCTATGTCCCGTTCATGTGACTCATTAAACCATGTTTCTGTAATGGCCACAATGTCCAAGTCCATTTCCGCCCCTTAGAGCTTCCAGGTCAGGAACTTTCTTGGCTCTGCTGCAAGCATTTGTGCTCATTGCTTTCCAGCATTTGTTGACTGGCGTGCCTGTATTTTGCATGGATCTTGTTTTGCAGACCTCTTCCCGCTTGCCACTGGTGTGTGTATTAATAGTGTTACACTTTCCAATGTTATGCTTTTGCTGGGAGTGATGTCTTGAACTTGTTCATCTCCAGGAACAAGCAGGAATGTAGTCTTCACATATGGGTATCATCGGTACTGATGGAGCCTGCGCGGGAACGCTCCCCAGCGTCCAAAAGGAAAGCTTTTGGGAGCATCCCACAGCACCTGCGTGCTGCCTTCCTGCCTTTCCCAACTGTCCCTCTCCAGTTCTTCATTTTCCGCGGAACTGACAGGTCGCACATCCTGTCACCGCAGAAAATATTCCCTTTTATTCTTTTTTGTGTCGCGTCTGCCTTCCTTCAACGCTACACCGGTACCGCCGGTGGTTCTTTTCTTTTCCTAAAAAAAAAAAACAACCTTTTCTTCTGGAGTCTTTTCCAGGTATTTTTTCCTCAGGTGCCACACGCCATTTTGGGCACTAGGCCCAACTTTTCCATTAAAATGGAAAAACCTGCTTCGGGTTTTAAAAAGTGTTCCAAGTGTGGCGGTACCGTCACCGTCACCGACACCCATGAGTGGTACCTCAAATGTTTAGGTCCTGACCACTCTATTTCTGAGTGTGTTGCCTGTGGGATGATGTCGAAGAGGGGCCGGCAAAACCGAGCTGCTAAACTTAGCACCCTTTTTCCCTCCGATGCAACGTCTGTGGCATCAACGTCTTCCAGGGCTTCGTCTTCCTCCCATGGATCTCAGGTAACTAAACACAAATCTCCAGGAACAAGCAGGAATGTAGTCTTCCCATATGGGTATCATCGGTACCGATGGAGCCTGCGCGGGAACGCTTCGCAGCGTCCAATAAGAAAGCTTTTGGGAGCATCCCACAGCACCTGCGTGCTGCCTTCCCACCTTTCCCAACTGTCCCTCTCCAGTTTTTCGATTTCCGCGGAGCCGGTAGATCGCACTTCCTGTCACCGCAGAAAATATCCCATTTATTCTTCTTTTTTTTCTGGTTGCGTCTGCCTTCCTTCCATGCTACACCGGTACCGGCGGTTCTTTCTTTCTTTTCCTTGTAAAAAAAAAAAAATTTTCTTGGAGTCTTCCAGCTTTTTTCTCCTCTGGTGCCATGTGCCATTTTGGGCACTAGGCCCAACTTTCCTCTATAATGGGAAAAACCCGCTTCGGGTTTTAAAAAGCGTTCCAAGTGTGGCGGTACCATCTCCGTCACCGACACCTATGAATGGTGCCTCAAATGTTTAGGTCCTGACCACTCTATCTCCGAGTGTGTTGCCTGTGGGATGATGTCGAAGAGGTGTCGGCAAAACCGAGCTGCTAAACCTAGCACCCTTTTTCCCTCCGATGCAATGTCTGTGGCATCAACATCTTCCAGGGCTTCGTCTTCCTCTCATGGATCTCAGTTAACTAAACATAAGTCTAGCCGGTCCTCAAAGGGTAGATCTCCTAAGTATCGAGATGCCTCTGGCGTTGCCCTTGAGGGACTCACACCGTCAAAATTGCCCCGGCGGGAGGCTTCAGCTTCCAAAGCATCATCGGGGCTCCAGGATGTTCTCGAGGTCCCAACCTCGGCAGAACTACTGGTGCCATGCTCTGGGGTACCGGCCGCTTTGTCCGGTACTGACACCCAGGCATCGGCAGTGTCGATAGACCAGAGATTCTTGGCTATTGACGCAGTCTGGCGGCTCTTCTCTTGGCATCAATGCCCCCGAAACAGCTTCAGACAATTCAACCAGTACCGCTACCTACATCGGTACAGGGGGCAATTGCATCGATGTCGACGGGTGGACTACTGGTACCGACGCATGCTGGGCCCTCCGGTACTGACAAGTCAGTACCGGACCCTGTTGATACCGACTTCGATCGGTACCGGTATTGTGCGCTGCACGATTACCCGGACAGGAGATACTTTGAATTCTCTGACGAGTCAGAAGACTCTGACAGCTCTGTCGATACCAGGGTACTTCTTCCTGAGGTTTCTTCCTCTCCTAAACGTAGGATGTCTCCTCCAGAGGATATATCCTTCCAGGATTTTATCTGGGATGTGGCTCGAGGTCTTTCCATCTCAGTGGCTCCTGAAACAGAGCCTAGGGAAAAGGAATTGGAGATTTTACAGTATCCTAAAGCTCCCAAAGAGGCAGCTACTTTGCCTATTCATGAGATCTTGCATGATCTCATGCTGAGTATGTGGGAAGCACCTCTCACCCCTTCTCCTCATTCTTGTAGGCTCGATACCATGTATCGAGTTCCTCCCTGTCCTGGATTTCAAAAAACTCAGCTGCCCCACCATTCCATGGTGGTGGAATCAGCTATGAGAAGGATCAAGAGTGCAAAAAGACATGCATCTAATCCTCCAGGACGTGAATGTTATAACTCTTGATGCCTTTGGGCGTCAAACCTTCCAGGCCTCTATGCTTTCTGCCAGGATTAGTTCCTACATTTTATATATGGGAATGTTCTTTAAGGAAGTTACAGGGGTACCGACTGCTTCATCCGGTACTGATACCCAAGCATTGGCAGCATCGATAGACCAGAGATTCTTGGCTATTGAACGCAGTCTGGCGGCTCTTCTCACGGCCTCGATGCCCTTGAAACTGCTTCAGACAATTCAACCAGTACTGGCACCGACCTCGGTACCGGTACCGACTGCAGCGATATCGGCAGGTATTCTACCGGGACTGAGTCATGCTTATCCATCCGGTATCGACAAGTTGGTACCGGATCCCTCCGATGCCGATTTCGATCGGTACCGGTACCTTGCCTTGCACGATCACCCGGATCTGAGATACTTTGAATCTTCCGATGAGTCTGAAGACTGAAAGCTCTGCCGATACCAGAGTACTTCTTCCTGAGGATTCTCCTTCTCCTCAGCTTAGTATGTCTCCTCCAGAGGATATGTCCTTTCAGGATTTTATCCGAGATGTGGCTCGAGGTCTTTCCATCACAGTGGCTCCTGAAAAAGAGCCTAGGGCAAAGGAATTGGAAATCCTGCAATACCCTAAAGCTCCCAAGGAGGCAGCTTCCTTACCTATTCATGAGATCTTGCATGACCTCATGTTAAGGATGTGGGAAACACCTCTAACCACTTCTCCTCACTCTCGAAGGCTCGACACCATGTATCGAGTTCCTCCCTGTCCTGCATTTCAAAAAACTCAGCTGCCCCACCATTCCATGGTGGTGGAATCAGCTATGAAAAGGATCAAGAGTGCAAAAAGACATGCATCTAATCCTCCAGGACATGAGTGTAGGACTCTTGATGCCTTTGGACGTCGAACCTTCCAGGCTTCCATGCTTTCTGCTAAGATCAGTTCCTATATATTATATATGGGAATGTTCCTTAAGGAGGTCACGGAAGATTTAGAGCTTATGAGCCCTCTCCTTCCTGATGATAAGAGGCAGGATTACCTTGCCCTTGTCAAACATGCTCAGGATATTTACAAGTTTGTAAATCGTGCAGCCTTTGACTGCTTTGAGTGCATAAGCAGAACCTCTGCTATTGCCATAGGTGCACGTAGGATTGCCTGGCTCCAGGCATCTGACTTGGAACTTTGGGTACAGGATAAACTGGGGAATATTCCTTGCACAGGAGAGAAACTCTTTGGCAAGAATTGGCAGGAAAAAGCTAATGAGAGAGATGCTGACAATATCACCTTGGATAGATTGTCTAAATCTACAGCTGATCCTGCAAGGAAAAAATCCTACAAGAATGCATTCTTCAGTAAGAAGTTTTACCCCTCCTATACCCAGCAGGGGCATCGTTTAGGTCAGTCTGCCCAAAAGGGACAGCAGCAACAACCTAGGCAGAGAAAGACAAAAGCTGCTAAGCCTCAACCGACTCAGCAGACTCAGCCTCCACAGGGGCTTTGACTCCTATCTAGAGAACTTTGCCTTCCTGGCCCTGAACGGCACAGAGCTTTCCACCATTCCAGGAAGGTTATGTCATTTTGCCCCCAGATGGGGGCAGATAACAGCAGAAAATTGGACTCTGTCCATTGTAAGAGAGGGGTACAAGTTTCATTTCCTCATCATGGCCCCTCCTACAACGGTAAGACAGTTCAATTCTCAGACCTCTCTCAATGACCAGTTAGGTGAAGAGGTAACTCTGCTTCTTGCCCAGGGGGCAATAGAAGAGGTACCCATTCTCCAACAGGGTACAGGGTTCTACTCCCCCTATTTCCTTATTCCAAAGAAAACAGGTCGTCACAGACCCATTTTGGACCTCAGAGAATTGAACAAATTCCTGTTCAAGGAGTTCAAAATGATTTCTCTAGGAACTCTGCTGCCATACCTACAGAGTCAGGATTGGCTTTCTTCTCTAGATCTCAAGGATGCGTACACTCATGTTCTCATCCATCCAACTCATCAAAAGTTCCTTCACTTTCTATTTCAAGGAAAGCACTACCAATACAGGGTTCTTCCTTTTGGCCTGGCCATGCATTTTGTGAACACCAAGGGTGTTCACAAAATGTATGGCTGTGGTGGCAGCATTTCTTCACACCCTGGGAATATTCGTCTTCCCTTACTTAGACGACTGGCTCATTCGAGCCCCCTCAGAGCTCGAGGCCAGGATTTCTCTCTCTCGCACAATGCGCATCCTTCAGTATTTGGGACTTGTCATAAACTTCCCAAAATCCAACCTTGCTCCCACTCAGTCTCTAGAGTTTATAGGAGCTCTGTTGGATACCAGACAGACAAGGGCCTATCTTCCACAGCCCCGCTGCCTTTTCATTGTGCAATTAGCTTCCCAAGCAGTGCTAAAGCCTCACCTCACTGCTCGGGAAATGTTACAGTTGCTAGGCCATATGGCATCCACTGTGCATGTGGTTCCTTATGCTCACCTCCATATGAGGTCAGCCCAGTGGACTTTATCCACTCAATGGACTCAGGCATCAGGTTGCCTGTCAGACAAAATAGGAAGCTCAGATTGTCTTATTTTGTCCCTCCAATAGTGGCAGTCACCCCAAAACCTTTTGTTGGGGTCCTCTATCCAACAACCCCCACCCCATGCCACTCTGACAACAGATGCCTCAGAGGTGGGTTGGGGAGCCCACCTGCAAGGCGTCTCTACCCAGGGTACCTGGACTTCACAGGAGACCTATCTACACATCAATCTCCTGGAACTCAGAGCAATCTTCCTTGCTCTTCAAGTATTCCACACCCAGCTCAGCTACCAGACAGTCCTAGTTCAAACAGACAATCAGGTAGCCATGTTCTATGTGAACAAACAGGGTGGAACAGGCTCTCTGTCGCTCTGCAACGAAGCTTTGCGACTATGGGCCCTCGCTAGAGAGCATCAGATTCATTTCCTTGCGGCCTTCTTTTAACTAAGCCTTCCATTAAGCCACCACCAGTGGCATGGGACTTAAATCTGGTTCTTGGGCAGCTCATGAAGCCGTCTTTTGAACCATTAGCTACTACCTCTTTGAAATTCCTTTCCTGGAAGGTAATCTTTCTTAATACAATCACATCAGCACGTCGCATCAGTGAATTGCAAGCATTGGTGGCTGATCCTCCTTATACAAGGTTCCATCATGATAAGGTAGTCCTTAGGACTCATTCACACTTTATGCCAAAGGTGATATCGCGTTTTCATTTAAACCAAGCGGTTTACCTTCCTGTATTTTTCCCAAGGCCTCACGCCTCAAATGCAGAAAGGAATCTCCATACTTTGGACTGTAAAAGGGCTTTGGCCTTTTACTTGCAAAGGACACAGCAACATAGAAAGTCCTCTCAACTCTTCGTTGCTTTTGATCCTGGTCATTTCGGACTTCCATTCTCCAAAAGAACACTGTCCAGCTGGATTGCACAGTGTATTTCTTTTGCCTATGAGAGTAAGAACCTTCTTCTTGAAGGCCATGTCACATCTCACAATGTGAGAGCCATGGCAACCTCTATGGATCATCTTCACTCTGTGTCTATCGACGACATCTGTCGAGCAGCTACTTGGGCCTCGGTTCATACCTTCACAGCCCATTACTGCTTAGACAAGGACTCCCGCCAGGATGCCTTGTTTGGTCAGGCTGTTCTTCAGCACCTGTTCCATACTTAATCAACTCCTACCCCCCATCCCTGGTAGGATGCCAGAGATCCATGGGGGGGGGGGGGCAAGTGGAGCCCTTTCGCAAGGGCACACAACGTCTGGGGCTTCTCCCTGGCATCTGCAGCTAGGGAGTCCCCATATGTGAAGACTACATTCCTGCTTGTTCCTGGAGATAGTTTAGTTACTCACCTGTAACAGGTGATCTCTGGAAAAAGCAGGAATTTAGTCTTCACAACCCACCCACCTCCCCTAGAAGTTGTATCTCTCTATCTCTTTCTCTCTTTCCCTCTCTCTTTTGTCTCAGCTATAAACTCAACTGGAGAGGGACAGTTGGGAAAGGCGGGAAGGCAGCACACAGGTGCTGTTAGATGCTCCCAAAAGCTTTCCTATTGGATGCTGGGGAGCGTTCCCGCGCAGGCTCCATCGGTACCAACGATACCCATATGTGAAGACTAAATTCCTGCTGTTCCCGGAGATCACCTGTTACAGGTGAGTAACTATGCTTTCTCCATCTGTCACCCCCTTTCTCTAGTTTATATGTCTGTCTATTTAATACCTGAGTTTTTCACTTAAAATCCTTTTCCCTGCAACAGAAGTAGTCCATCCACACAGTATAGCCTCTTGATCCATCTTTTCCCCAGTCGCCAATAAATCTAAATCCTCCTTATTTGCTCCAGGTTTGGAGCCATGTATTAAAGCTGTTTGTGATGCAGACTTTCTACCCCCTTATGAAGAACAGGTAGAACTTCTGAGAATGCTATAGTCTTAACAATGGGTTTGAGTTTCTCTCCCAGAATCTGGAAGTCCCTTTGAACTGTAGAGACGCTGTTTCTAACCAGGTCATTTGTATCCAAGTGGATGATAACATCAGTTTTGGAATGCTCATTTTCTGCACGAACTATGCCAACAATTTGGCATACTTGCCTCTGTAGGTTCATCTTCTACTGACAGCTTTCTGTGTGTGCTTTCCTGTATGTAGTTCTCTACTTTTTTGCTTATTCCTTGTTCATGATGTAGGTTGTGATTTCTTGCTGTGTTTCTCCCTTATGCTTTGGGATGAATATTGAAGGGATCTCTGGTTGCTAAGGTGAATAGAGGCATTGGCGTGATGTCACTGAATCCTGGGCTTTTCATTGGCTTTGTTTCCACCAATCTGCTGGTAGGGGAAACAACCCACTTGTCTGGACTGGTTTAGCAGGACTCAAGGAAAGAGCATTAACTGGCAAGTAAAATGTCACATTCCTCTACAGCATGTTGCCATATAGGAGGTAAACCCCTCTTTATACTAGAGCCTAGAGAAGAGTTTGGTATTTTGATGTCCAGCGCAATATATATGTTGCTTTACTCAAGTGACAATGACTATCCCAAGGGGATTTGGCTTTTTCTCCAAGGAGAGCATCATCTGAAGAGGAGTATAGCGACAAGGAGGGTATCCACTCGGGGAGCCCTCAATCTCAAGTGAGAGGCAAGATACAATAGATATATTTAAGAAGTCATTAAGAATCTTAAGTTTTTATAGCTGGAGCAGCAGAGGGTAAAGTGACTTATAAGCTCACAAGGGGAGTATTGATGAAATTTGAGTGCTGACTTGCCTGGTTGTCTTAAGTTACTCTTACACTCTTCTATTCTACACCTATGGGTGGAAAGGTTTTATTAGGAAGACCTGAGAATCACGTTGAAAGTACTTGTGTGAGCTCTGCATGTCCTACTGACTTGATCCCTTAAAGTCAGGAGATCTGCTGAACGAGGCAAAGATTCTTTTTGGCTCAATCAAGGAAAATTGACTGGAGTCCCACTCCGCATGGCTATTAAAAAAAAAATGTAGCTCATATGGTTTGTTAGTATCTGCAGGAAGTGTCTTAATCAGGTAAATAGTCTTCTCGTTCCTGCTAAGTCTCATTGAGATATGTCTCTCTCAAACACAACTATCAGTCAATGCTTCTCCGTAAAGCATACATGTACTGCTGCAAGGCCACCTCCAAGTTCTCTCCAGTCCATGTCTGATAGGAAATTGCAGTACTTTGGCTTTCAGATAAGTCTGCCCTTGTAATCTGTCTCATTATTCCAACACAATTTTATTCTTTCAAAATGAATAATGCAAAGTGTATTTCATGCCCCTCTTTACACCAAGTAATTTTGTTCTTTGTTTAAGTTCTGTTTGAACCTTCTTAATACTTAGCCATATATTAATTTCAGGTGCATAGAACTTTAATTTTAGCAAAGGAGATATTTCAATTATTAGATATTTTTCACTTTTGTGATGAGTGACTGCTAGTCGTCTGTTTCTAGCACTGTAATATTTTAATGGCTTTGGATGTGCTTAAATGTGGTAATTTTGTTAGTAGGTAGTTGCAATGTTTCTAGGCATATTTTTCATGCAAGGTAGGAAAGTTCCTAAACTTGATTATAATGTTGGCTTAAAGCTTTGGCAACCAACGCCACAGGAGAAAAATGCAAACAAGTTTGCAAATGTCTTATTCTCCAGGAACAAGCAGGAAGTCAGTCCTCACATATGGGTGACATTGGCGCTGACGGAGCCCGCGCAGAGCATTTCCCCAGCTTTCACAGAAAGCCTTTGGGAATGCTACCACGCATGTGTGGTCCCCTTCCCACCCAAGGATGCCATCTTGTTCAGTCTCCTTTTTTCCATGGAGCCCAATGGACGCTTGTCCCGTTTTCCCTGGAAAATCCTCTAACAATTATCCTTTAAAAGTTGTTTTTCCCAGTTTGCGTACTGGTTCCTCTTCCCCACCTCGAGCCGTTGCTGTTCCCGGCTCTTCCCTTCTTTTTTGACGAGGCTTGGTCTCAAACAGCATTGGTGCCATTTTTCGCGTGGGGGTCATTGAGCCCGGCTGGGTGTCTCCCACCATGTCTCCTGGTGGGTTCAGAAAGTGTGACCGATGCAGCCAAACCATGTCTGTTACAGACACCCACGACTGCTGCATGCACTGCCTCAGCCTGGACCACGACAGTAACACCTGTGACCTGTGCCAGGCCATGACTCTGAAAACCAAAAAGAAAAGATCGGAGTTGCAGGAGAGGATGTTTCTGCAGTCCGACTCAACCCCAGCTTCCCTGACGCTGAGCCTGAAGCCGAGCACCTCCTGCGAGGCCTAGGCATCTTCAGAGTACCATGACAGCGGTGGCTCCTCCGTAATGACCCTGGGCTCCTGAAAGAAAAAGAAAAAAATCCTCAAGACCAGTCGAGGTTTCACCGGTGAAATCCGGTAAGGTCCCACGGCATGTCTCAGTGACTCTGAGCAGCGTCCCCTTAAGGTCTCTAAGGAGGAGTCCTTGGGGGGGGGGGGGCGGCCCTCAGTGCCCATACCGACAGCTGCAGAGCCTTCTGGCATTGAATCCAGATTGGTGGCCCTGGATCAGAATTTTTTTGCCATCCTGGCCTTGCAGCAGACAGTAATGTCAGGTTTGTCCGCATCATCTGCCCTAACAACCGGGCCCTCGACTGTGGGGGGGAGTCCACAGGCATTGAGCCAGGCTTTGAGCGCCACCAGCCTCGGGCGAGCCCTCGGCGCCAATCGAGGTTCTGGTCCCGATCCTTGTGTGTCTGGTCTTCCCCAGCCAGTTTCTGGTAGTCTGACCTGAGATCCACTGGCAGACCCCGGTTCCTCGAGGCCAGCCTCAAGGTGCGGGATTCCTGATCCTCGGAGTCCTCGATGCCCTGTGGCTCTGATTGGGAGACAGACATCTCAGCCTCCCTCGAGACCTCTCAACACAGAGACATCCCTTCGGAACAGTCTCCCCTGGAACCCAGGCGCCATTCCCCTCCCAAGGACATGGCTTTCCACAACTTCGGGACATGATCCGGGCGTTTTTGGTCCTGACCGAATTGGAGGAGGACCCATGCATCGAAGAACTGGAGACCCTCCAGTATGAGTCCCCACCAAAGGAGATTTTCACAGTATCAGTACAGCCCATCCTCGAGCGGCTGCTCCTGCAGATGTGGGAGACCCCAACCTTTGTGCCAGTGGTCAGCCGATGCCTCGATTCAATCTACCGTGTCAAGAAGGGTCCCAGTTTCCATAAGTCCCAACTTCCACATAACTCCATGGTCGTGGAGTCCGCTATGCAAAAACGTAAGTCAGAAGAATTACTCTTCTGTTCTCCAGGGCAGAGAGGCCTGAGCCCTCGATGCCCTCGGACTCAAGTGCTTCCAGGGTTCCATGCTGAGTTGTCTGATAGAGGCCTATGAATTGTACAGAGGCATTATCTCAAGGGCCTTATCCAAGAGCTGGCAGGCTTCTCTGCAAGCCTTGATGGAGATCCCCACCAGAGGTTCCAAGCCCTGACAGCTGGGATCCGGGACTGTTCAGAGTTCCTATTCTGCAACGCCTATGATAGCTTTGAATCTGCAGACTGGGTAGCAGCAGCGGGCATTAGGACCCAGCAGCAGGCCTGGTTGCAGATCTCTGACCTCGAGCAATGAGTGCAAGACAAATTGCTCGATGTCCCCTGCATGGAGGAAAACTTGTTTGTCAAGCCCATGGCTGACAAAACTGTCAAAGTCATGATCAGGCAAAGGCTCTTGAGGAAAACCTCGACCCTTCCCTGAAAGAAATCGTCTGGAAAAAGATCACTTTTCCCGAGGGGGGGGGGGGGAGAAAAGGGGTCTTTTCACCAGGGCCATTACCAACTCTACTCAGGGCAACAGCAACAGGGCTCTCAGCTCCAGGACTAGGGTCCTGGGCAATGTTCCCTCTAATTTTCTGTAGACTGTGGGCGCATAAAATATCAGCTGTGCAGCTTTTGAAGGAAGGTTAAATTTTTGTGTGCTACATAATGACACTCGGAGTTATATACTTTAAAATTTGACTACACGTCAGAATACAGTATGTACACCACACTGATTTTATCAAATTAAATGAAAATAGACAATTACTAAATGAAGCGGAAAATTTCTAGCAATTACAATTGCAACTTTTAAATTTTAAGACGTCTGTGTTTTCTATCAGAATAAGAACCATAATTTTTGTGCGCTCTGTTGTAAAGTATGTGTGCTCGCTCGGCAAGGTGTGTGCGCGCGCACACGCGCACAGCTTAGAGGGAACAGTGGTCATGGGCAGAGGAAGGCAAAGGCTCAGAATCCTCAGCCTCCAGCTCCCACCCAGCCTGGGGGGAGTTTGTGACTCCCCTGGGCAGGTCCTCCCGCGCACCCCCCCCCCCCCGTGGGAGACCCTCCGAAGCCTGTAGGTCACTCTTTGCCCACAGGTGGGTGGGGGTCACACGGACCAGTGAGTCCTCCTTTACCACCTGTAGGACCATCTCCTCAAGTTCTAGCAAACACCTCCAGGGTTCTTCCCAGGAGAGCCGGTGTGGCCTGTCCTTCACCAGACCTTGCTTCTCTCAGAGCTCCAGGTCTGCTCATGCACAGGGCAGTAGAGCCTGTACCTAGGCATCTGTGGGGAAAAGGTTTCTTCTCCAGGTATTTCCTTGTCCCCAAAAAAACTGGGGGCCTCAAGCCCATACTAGACCTGTGAAACCTGAGCACGTTTCTGGTGAGGGAGAAGTTCAACATGCTCTCCCTTGGAACTCTGCTGCCCTACCTTCACCAGGGAGACTGTGCTACTTAGACTTAAAGGATGCATATACACACATTCTGATCCACCCCTCCTACAGACAGTACCTAAGGTTCGTGGTGGGAGAAGTGCACTACCAGTAAAGAGTACTTCAATTCGGCCTGGCCTCCACACCAAGAGTGTTTTATAAAGTACCTGGTGGTCGTGGCTACCCACATGGGCCTACAAGGGGTCTTTGTCTTCCCCTATCTGGCTAAATGGCTCATCAGCTACCCCAAATCCCACCTCTCTCTGGCCCAGAACCCGGAGTTCATAGGCGCCCAGCTAGACATGTTGAAGGTCAAGGCCGTCTTCCCAAAGGAAAGGGCACATCACCCCGTTCAGCTGGTGGGAGAGTTGCAGACTCACCGCTTGGTACCAGCTCATCACCTCCTTCGTCTACTGGGCCACATGGCCTCAATAGTCCACATCACGCCCCAGCCCGTTTGCACATGCAGGCAGCCCAATGGTGCCTCCACTCCCAGTGGACCCAGGCCATGGGCAGGTTGCGCAACAGGGTCAGAGTCATCCGCCAACTGGCGGACTCCCTCAACTGGTGGCAGTCCCTACGTCATCTCCAAGCGGGGATGCCCTTCTAGGCGCATGCACTACAGAGGGTCCTCACCACAGGTGCCTTCCTCCTGGGTTGGGGGGGCACACTACGGAGACCTCCGCACTCAAGGCAGCTAGTCTCGGGAGTCTTTTCTGCAGATCAACCTCGTGGAACTCAGGGTCATCTTCCTGGCCTTGCGAGCTTCCCACCACCTCCTGTGCAACTGCCCTGTGCTGATCCAGATGGACAACCAGGTCACCATGTTTTATGTAAACAGAGGGGCACTGGTTCGTACTCCCTATGCCAGGAGGCGGTGGCTCTCCTCTCCTTTTGCAGTGTGCCATGGAATTACTCCTACAGGCAGTATACCTTCCAGGGCAGAACAATTGCTTAGTGGACAAACTCAGCAGAGTCCTACAACCACATGAATGGCATCTGAACCCCAAAATGGCACAAAGACTCTTCCGCCTCTGGTGCATGCCCATGATGGACCTGTTTGCCCCCCCTGACAACACTCAGCTGCTCCACTTCGGCTCGCACCAGCTGCACCCAGAGAGGGTGGCAGCGGATGCCTTCCTGATCCTGTGGTCTGAGGGACGCCTCTACGCCTTCCCACCGACACTGCTGGTGGCCAAGACCCTCTTCAAGATCCAGAGCGAGTAGGTATCAGTGATTCTGATCACCCCCAAATGGGCCCTACAACCTTGGTTCCCTCTTCTGCTCTCCTTGTTGGAGGCACTCCCAGTCCCGCTGGGTCGGGATCCGGATCTCTTGTCCCAGGAGGAGGGCTTCCCTCCTGCACCCCAACCTGGGGTCTTTAGTGTTGACAGTGTGGCTGTTGAAAAGGGTAGCTTTGGCTCCTTTCAGTCTTCCGGGATAGGTCGAGGAGATCCTGCTGGCCTCCTGAAAACCTTCCACCAGACGAGTGTACACCTTCAAATGGAGAAGATTCTCTGTCTGGTGCGCAGAGAGAGGAGAGAACTTTTTCCTGCTGCGTGCAACTAGTGCTATAGTACTTACTGCACCTCTCACATGCCAGACTGAAGACTAATTCAGTTAAGGGTACACATGAATGCCATAGCTGCTCACCATCACCCTGTGGAGGGGGAAATCCCTCTCAAACCAGCTCCTGGTCTCCAGGTTCCTCCCTGGGCTCCTTGCTATCGAAGCCCCCTCTCTACCCCTTGACTGCGGAATGGGACCTTAATGTGGTGTTCTCCAAACTCATCAGATGCTGTTCTAACCTCTGGCCACCTGCCATTTGTGATACCTCTCATGGAAAGTGTTTTTTCTGGTGGCCATCACGTCTGCTTAGAGAGTGCGTGAACTCCAGGCCTTGGTGGTGGATCCGCCATATACAAGGTTCTATAAGAACAGGGTAGTGCTCTGCACATACCCAAATTCCTCCCCGAGGTGGTATCTCTTCTCCACCTCAACCAGGAGGTGGTCCTTCCCATCTTTTTCTCACAGCCCCATGCTGGCAGGAAGGAACTCGTATTGCATACGCTAGACTGTAAGCAGGCCTTGTCCATCTACCTACAGAGAAACCAGGCCCATCGCTAAACTCCTCAGCTCTTTGTATCATAAGACCCCAGTAGACTGAGGCTCCCGGTAATGAAGCGAACTCTGTCCATTTGGGTGGCAGACTGCATTGCCCATGCCTATAAGCGAGCGGGCCTCTCCCTTGAGCATCGGATCACTGCAGATCGTGTGCGGGCTATGGCCACATTGGTAGCCAATCTCCGCTCAGTGCCGGTGATGTAAATCTGCAGGGCTGCCACATGAGCTACAAATGTATGAATCGAAGGCCATTACTGCCTGGAGAGTGAGTCCCGCAGGAACCATGCCTTCAGGCAGGCAGTACTCTGTAATATGTTTGGGGTATAGGTAACTCCTGCCCTCCGACCCTTCTGTGCTGAGGCTACCGGAGTGATAGTGTCGCTGGATGCTAGGGTCTTGCAGAGTCTCTCTGTCGAGATTCACCTTCTGCAACTTACGGTCATCCGCTGGGTCGCTGGTAGTGCTGTCATGGTTTGGTCCTCGGCAGCCTGGAGCTATGGAGTCCTATATGTGAGGACTGACTTCCTGCTTGTTCCTGGAGAAAACGTAGTTACTCACTGGTAACAGGTGTTCTCTGGGAACAGCAGGAATCGGTCCTCACAACCCTCTCTCCTCCCTTTGGTGTTGCCTCCCTACATTGTTTTAAGTCCATTTTCGCTATCTCATCTTACTGAACAAGATGGCACCCTTGGGCAGGAAGGGGACCATGCATGCGTGGTAGCATTCCCAAAGTCTTTCTGTAAAAGCTGGGGAAATGCTTTGTGCGTGCTCCTTCGGCATCAACGTCGTCCTTATGTGAGGACTGATTCCTGCTGTTCCTGGAGAACACCTGTTATAGGTGAGTAACTATGTTTTTTCTGTTTGGGAAGATGTGACTGCTGGAGAAAAATGCAGGCATCTCCTAAAGCTTTGCCATTTATAACTGCTAATTATGCAAGCCCAGTAGAAACTCAGCTGCATGCAATAATGCTTACCCTGAGGAGACAATAATTCAGGATGAAAAGAAAGAGCAAGCAATTGAAAGGAAAAGGAAGATTTGGGAAGGGAAGAAACAGACTGTGAGAGAGTGGAGTAAGAGGAGATCGAAAGAAGAGAGAGGAGGAAGTTCGAGAAAGGGAGGAAAAGTAACCTTCCCATAGGAATAAAAACAAAACAAAGAATATAAAAAGGAAAACAACAAAATGATAGAGCTGCACACAACAGGTTGTCAAAATGTCTTAATGTAATTGAACATTTTTTGACATTATTTCACATTTATGCATACTGCCACGTAATTCACAGTCTTGAATTCTGTATCGCTGATTTTCTAACTTAAAACAGACGTTACTCCTAAATCACCAGAGGAAGCTGGGTGGGGGTGTAAGTTTTAAGTGAGGAAATGGCTGTGGTATATTGCTGTGACAATCTGCTAAGTGATGAAATGAAATAAACTTAATTAAGGTATCAGAAACCGTTTTTAATTGTGATGACAATCATTGCCAAACTGCTTAACCAACTAGAAACTTAGAAGCATGGCGCAGATAAAGACCATATGGCCTATCCAGTCTGCCATTCCATACCAACTTCTACAGTCTTTTTTTTTCCCTTTAGAGAGATTCTGTGTTTGTCCCATGCTTTCTTGAATTTAGAAAGTCCTTGTCTATACTATCTCCATTGGGAGACTATTCCATGCATCTACCACTCTTTCCATAAAGAAACATTTCTGCAAATTCTGAGAATATCTCATTTCACCTTTATCCTATGTCCCCTCATTGCAGAACTTTCTTTCCATTGAAAGAGGCTGTCCTGTGCATTTATGTCACAGAGGTATTTAAAAGTCTCTTAGCTAAATACAAATAATAATCTCTCCTCTCCCGCCTTTCCTCCAAAGTATAAATAGAAACATAGAAACATGATAGCAGAAAAAGACAACATGGCCTATCTAGTCTGCCCTTCCATATTAACCACTGCAACAGTCCCCATTTTTCCTTAAGAGATCCTCTGTGTTTGTCTTATGCTTTTTTGAATTCAGATACTGCCCTCATCTACCACCTCCACTGGGAGACTATACCATGTATCTACCACTCTTTCCATAAAGAAATATTTCCGCGTATTACTCCTGAGTCTATCCCCTTTCACCCTCATCCTAGAAACATAGAAATATGACAACAGAAAAAGACCACATGGCCTATCTAGTCTGTCCTTCCATATCAACGACTACAACAGTCCCCTTTTTTCCTTTAAAGATCCTCTGTGTTTGTCCCATGCTTTTTTGAATTCAGTTACTGTCCTCATCTCCACCACCTCCACTGGGAGACTATTCCACGGATCCACTACTCTTTCCGTAAAGAAATATTTCCGCATATCACTCCTGAATCTATCTCCCTTCACCCTCATCCCATGTCCCCTTATAGCAGAACTTGCTTTTAATTGAAAGAGGCTCTCTTCCTGAACATTTATGCCACGGAGATATTTAAACATCTCAATCATATCACCTCTATCCCGCCTTTCCTCTAAGGTGTACATATTAAGATCCTTAAGTCTGTCCTCATATGCTTTATAATGAAGACCACCCTCTGCAGCGACTCCATCCTGTTTATATCCTTTTGAAGGTGTGGTCTCCAGAATTGCACATTATACTCCAAATGAGGTCGCACCAAAGACTTATACAGAGGCACTATCACCTCCTTTTTTCTGCTAGCCATTCCTCTCCGTATGCATCCAAGCATCCTTCTAGCTTTTGCCGTCGCCTTTTCTACCTGTTTAGCTACTTTAAGATCATCAGACACAACCATGCCTAGGTCCCGCTCTTCTTTAGTGGACAAAAGTACTTTCTCCCCCTATACTATATTGCTCCCTTGGATTGCTGCAGGCCAAATGCATGACCTTACATTTTTTAACATTAAATCCCAGCTGCAAAATTCTAGACCATTCTTCAAGCTTAGCTAGATCCCTCCTCATGTTATCTACACCTTCCTGGGTGTCTACTCTGTTGTGGATTTTGGTATCATCCGCAAAGAGGCAAACCTTTCCCGACAGTCCTTCGGCTATATCACTAACGAAGATGTTAAAAAGAATCAGACCAAGGACAGATCCTTGGGGCACACCACTGGTAACATCCTATGTCCTCTTGTAACAGAGCTTGCTTTCAATCAAAAGAGATTCTCCTCCTGTGCATTTATGCCACGGAGGTATTTAAATATCTCAGTCATATTACCTTTATCCTGCCTTTCTTCTAAGGCATACATATTTAAGTTCCTTAAGTCTGTCCTCATATGCCTTATAACGAAGGCCACTAACCATTTTAGTAGCAACCCTCTGCACCGACTCCAATCTGTTTATATCCTTTTGAAGGTGCGGTCTCCAGAATTGCACACAATACTCCAAATGAGGTCGCACCAAAGACTTTTATATAGAGGCACTGTCACCTTCTGCTGGCCATTCCTTTCCCTTTGCACCCAAGCATTCTATCTTTTGCCGTTGCCGTTTCTACCTGTTTAGCCACTTTAAGATCATCAGACACAATCACGTCTAGGTCTCGCTCTTCTTTTGTGGACAGAAGTACTTCACCTCCTATACTATCTTGCTCCCTTGGATTGCTGCAGCCCAAATGCATGACCTTGCATTTTTTAACATTAAATCTCAGCTGCCGAATTCTAGACCATTCTTCAAGCTTAGCTAGATCCCTCCTCATGTTATCTACACGTTCTTGGGTGTCTACTCTATTGCATATTTTGGTATCATCTGCAAAGAGGCAAACCTTTCCTGACAGCCTTTCCACAATATCAATAACAAAAATGTTAAACAGTGGTCAACAAATTTTTACAAAAGTCATGTTACTGAAATAAAAATAGTCAGTCATTTCTTATCAATTTTTATATGCTGAACACGAAAATGACAGTGAACTTTCAAAGTTGGCTCTAGTTTTTTTTGTAATCTACAAGAATTAATGTTTACATCACGAAATGCATGTCAATAGTAAATATAATAGGCCTTCGGTTAATACCTGTAAAAAAACAAGTCATAGACTACTTCTTAGATTTTTTTTCGCCTGTCTCTTGTACAGCTGTTCGAGAGCTTCTCTGGGGAGTGTCCAGCAGTAGTCAGCCAGCATTGTAGTGGACCATTTTCCCGGGTATCTTTGCTCCATCGTTGCATTATCCTGGTGAAAACGTTCGCCCTGTTCATCACTAGCCATACCACAGTTGTCAGGAAAGAAATTGAGATGGGAATCAAGGAAATGGATCTTTAGAGACATATTGCAGCCAAGTTTCTGATACTGCATCAGCATGTCTTCTACTAGTTCCTTGTAGTTTTCTGCCCTAACATTCCTGAGAAAGTTTGTTGACACTAGGCGAAAAGCATTCCATGCTTGTTTCGCATCACCCTGCAGCAAGTTGTTGAACCAGTCATCTTTGAAGAGCTCTCAAATCTGAGGATCCACAAAAACTCTCTCTTTAATCTTTGCTTCGCTGAGTCAAGGGAATTTCTCCAGGACCAAGCAGGAAGTCAGTCCTCACATATGGGTGTCATCGGCGCCGATGAAGCCCCAGCGGAGCATTTCCCCAGCTTTCTATGAAAGCCTTTGGGAATGCAGGCACGCATGCGCAGTTCCCTTCCTGCCTAAAGATGCCATCTTACCTCAGTCTCTTTTTTTCCGTGAAGCCTGTCGGACGTATGTCCCGTTTTCCCGGTTAAAATCAGATTTTTAGCAATTTTTTGCTCTTTTTTTCTACCAGTTCGACGCCGGTTCCTCTCCTGCTGGGTTCAGTACACCGGTATCGAGCCCGATTCTTCTTTTTCGGTTTTTGCCCTTCGTGGCTGGCGTTCGCACCCTTTTTTCTCTTTTTCCCTGGAAGGCCGGTCCTTTGACCTCGCGGGGACTCTTTTTTTTCCCCGATGGCTTCCAGTGGCTTTAAGAAGTGTGATCGGTGTAAGAAACTAATGTCTCTCACCGACACACACGACTACTGCCTTCGGTGCCTCGGCCCCGACCACGATCCTAAGTCGTGCGGGGCCTGTGGAAAAATGTCTTCCAAGGCACTACGAAGTCGACAGCAGCAAAAGGAAAGGCTTTTCTCGGACTCAGCCTCCGGCCGGGCCCGGACCTCATCTGAGGCCTCGACATCTCGGGATTCCGATCCCGAGCGCCGTCGAAGCTCCTCGGACAGGGGGTCCCCCGACCGGGAACGCAAGAGGAAGAAGCGGCTCGCAAGGGCGTTGTCTGAAGAGGTCCCTGGCTCCTCGAGGGCCAGGTCTAAGACCCCCGACCGTCGCCCCGGGCCTGTGGAACCTGAGAAGCCTGCCAAAGTTCCTCGTGTGGAGCCGGAGTCTGCTGGACATGTAAGCCCCGTCGTCCTCGTGGACTCTCCTCCCAGGGAGCTGACGTCAGGCCTGGCGCCGCCGGGGCCCGAGTCGGTGGCTCCTGCATCTCCCGAGCTGAGTCTCAGGATGACAGCCTTGGAAAGCAGAATGTCTGCCTTCATGGAGCAGCAGCGGGCACTGATGGCCAGCCTGTCTGGCGCATCTGCCCCGACCACTGGGACATCGATGTCAAAGTCGACCCCGGAGACCGAGCCGATACTCGAGTCCATCGTGGCTCGGAGTCGACCTCGGTCGCGGTCTCCCTCGACCTCCCGTTCGGGACCGAGGGTGTCGACGCCGGTGCTTCAGGTCCCTGCGGGGTCTGACCCCGACTCTTCCTCGGACGAGTCAGCAGCTTGGGAGACGGAGGACGAGGAGTCTCCCGATACCTTTAAGACTCGGTGCGTCCCTTCGGCAGTCTGAACCCCGGAGTAGGTCCCCTCCGGAGGACACCCGGTTCTCTGAGTTCGTCCGGGATATGGCCACTGCCTTGGCTATTCCGGCGGATCCCGATGAAGAGCCTCGAGCTGAAGAGCTCGAGGCCCTACAGTATGACTCTCCTCCGAAGGAGGCCTTTACTGTCCCGGTTCCTCCGATGCTGGCACGGCTCCTCTTCCGTATGTGGGAGGCACCGGCCTCGGCGCCAGTTCTTAGCAAGCGGGTCGATTCCATCTATCGACTCCGGAAGAGCCCTGGGTTTCAAAAGGCACAGCTACCACACCATTCCATGGTTGTGGAATCGGCCATGCATCGTCTGAAGAGTCAGAAGATGCACTCCGCGGTGCCTCCTGGCAGGGAGGCCCGAAACCTAGATGGCGTTGGTAGAAAGTGTTTTCAGGGCTCGATGCTTGCTTGCCGTGTCCAGTCTTACCAGCTGTACATAGGCATGTACTTGCGGGATCTGGCCAAGGAGTTGGCCGGATTCTCTGCTGGTCTCTCCGGGGAACCCTTGCAGAGATTTAAGTCCTTGTCCTCGGGGATTCGGGGCTGCTCAAAGTTCATGTCCCGCGCCACCTACGATGGCTTCGAGGCTTCGGCCCGAGTTGCGGCAGCCGGCATCACGGCTTGACGCCAGGCATGGCTGCAGTCATCGGACCTCGAGCCATGGGTTCAGGACAAGTTGGTCGATGTCCCTTGCTGAGGTGAAAACCTTTTTGGCAAGCCCATGACCGAGAAGGCCGCTCAGCTTGAGACCGAGCATCTCACCCGGACAAGGCTGTCGAGGAAGACCTCTGCCCCTTCTCATAAAAAGAAGGGCTCGGGTAAAAAGCCCTTTTACCCGAGGAAGGGCACTGCCTACAAACAGTACCCACACTATCAGGCTGCCCAAGCTGCCCCCCAGGGTCAGCAAGCCAAGGGCCAGGGTAATGGGCCCCGTAGGCAGAGGACCCCCAAGCCTCAGGCCCCTGCTACCTCTCAGCAGGGTGGGGGTTTTTGACTCCTTAAGAATAGCCTCTCCTCCACTGCTCTCCCAACCCTGCACAGGTTGTCTCGCCCTCTTTGCCCACCAGTGGCCCCTTATCACCGGGGACAGTTGGATGCTGGAGATAATCCACAGGGGATATGCCCTCCATTTCCACCAATTGCCACCCCCATATTTTCCAGGGGAGCCTCCAAGGCCTCCTCTGCACACAGACCTTCTCCGTCAGGAGCTTCAGGGTCTGTTGGTGGACAGGGCGGTGGAGCCTGTGCCTCCCCACTTGCAAGGTCACGGATTCTACTCCAGGTACTTCCTGGTGCCCAAAAGGACCGGTGGCCTTTGTCCCATTCTGGACCTCAGGAACCTCAAGTTCCTAGTGAAGGAAAAGTTCAAGATGCTTACTCTTGGAACCCTTCTGCTCTACCTCCAGCAGGGAGATTGGCTATGCTCCTTAGATCTAAAGGATGCGTACACTCACATCCTCATTCATCCTGACCACAGAAAGTACCTCAGATTCATTGTGGGAGGAAACCATTATCAGTACAGAGTGCTGCCTTTCGGCCTCACCTCCGCCCCCAGAGTCTTTACAAAGTGCTTAGCAGTGGTGGCGGCCACCTGAAAAATCAGGGCATCTTTGTCTTCCCCTATCTGGACGACTGGCTCATCAGGGGTCAGACAGGTCAGGAGGCCAATCAAGCCACCCTCAGGACCATTGCTCTTCTACAACGCCTGGGGTTTGTCATAAACTTCGCAAAGTCCACTTTGCTCCCTTCCCAGAACTTGGAGTTCATAGGGGCAAGGTTGGACTCTCTCCTGGCAAAGGCATTCTTGCCAGAAAACAAAGCCCGAAGGTTAATGGCCTTGGCAAGTCAGTTTCTCAGCAGGTCCCTGGTCTCCGCCAGACTCTGCCTCCGGCTTCTAGGCCACATAGCTTCGACAGTACATGTGACCCCCAATGCCAGGCTCCATATGAGACCTGCACAATAGTGCCTTCGGTCTCAGTGGTCACAGGCCACAGGCAGCCTCAGAGACAGGATAAGGGTGTCCAGACCATTTCTGCACTCCCTCAACTGGTGGCTACACCCACCCAATCTGCTGAAAGGGGTGCCCTTTCAGATTCCAGATTACACAGTGATACTAACCACAGATGCCTCCCTACAGGGCTGGGGGGCGCATTGTCTGGGCAAGTGCACCCAGGGCCTCTGGTCTCCCTGGGAAGCTGCACAACAGATCAATCTCCTCGAACTAAGAGCTATTCGATTAGCACTCAAATCTTTCACTCCTACCCTGGCTCAACAGTCTGTCCTGAATCAGACAGACAACCAAGTTGCCATGTTTTATGTGAACAAACGGTGGAACTGGGTCCAGGATCCTTTGTCGGGAAGCTCAGGACCTTTGTTCTTTTGCCCTCAAGCACAACATGCTCCTCAGGGCTGTGTACCTTCCTGGCCAGGACAATTACCTGGCGGACAGATTGAGCAGGATACTGCAGCCCCACGAGTGGCAGCTTCATCCTTCAGTAGTTCAGAAGATCTTCCTGAGATGGGGTTTCCCTTTGGATCTCTTTGCCAGCCCCATCAACAAGCAACTGCCACAGTTCTGCACCAGGCAACCACATCCTCTGCAGACAGCAGCGGATGCTTTTCTGATATCTTGGTCTCAGGGCCTCCTCTATGCGTTTCCTCCCACACCTTTGGTGGCCCGAACCCTATTCAAGATTCTCCAGGACAAGGCCTCGGTCCTGCTGGTAGCTCCCAGGTGGCCGAGACAGCCTTGGTTTCCTCTTCTGCTTCAACTGGCGGTGGATCCTCCAATGCCTCTGGGGTTGCAGCCTGACCTTCTCACACAGGACCAGGGTTCCCTCCTGCACCCCAATCCCAAGTCTCTCAATTTGATGGCCTGGAGGCTGCAAGGGTAGTTTTGGCTCCCTGGGGCCTACCTCAGGAAGTTGAAGAGGTTGTCCTAGCCTCCAGGAAACAATGCACTAGGAAAACCTATGCTCTCAAGTGGAAAAGGTTTTCTGTGTGGTGTAACCTACGTACAGAGGATCCTTTCTCCTGTACTGTGCCAGTAGTTCTTCAGTACTTACTGCACTTATCAAATCAGGGACTTCAGTCCAATTCTGTTCGGGCCACCTCTCAGCTGTAGCAGCTCACCACTCATTGGTAGAGGGACAATCTCTATCTGGTCACCCCTTGGTGTCCCGCTTTCTCAGGGGCTTGCTTTTGCTCAAGCCTCCCATCCGTCTTCCTGCCCCTGAGTGGGAGCTGAATGTGGTCTTGCAGCAACTGACTCGCCCACTTTTTGAGCCGATGGCTACTTGTCCACTACGCTTCCTCTCCTGGAAGATGCTCTTCCTGAAAGCCCTTACCTCGGTTAGGCGAGTAAGTGAGCTTCAGGCCCTGGTCTGTGACAGGCCTTACACCAGGATTTACAGGAATAGGGTAGTCCTCAGGACTCATCCAAAGTTCCTCCCTAAGGTTGTCTCCTCTTTCCACCTCATTCAGGAGGTGGTTCTTCCAACATTCTTCCCTAGGCCTCATGCTAGCCAGGCTGAAGCAGTCCTGCATAGCCTGGACTGTAGGAGGGCCTTATCCTTCTACCTTGACCGTACGCAGGGGCATAGAAGGGCTACTCAGCTCTTTGTATCTTTTGACCCCAATAAGTTGGGGTTGGCTGTGTCCAAGCATACCTTGTCCATCTGGATGGCTGACTGTATCACCTGGGCTTACAAGGCAGCTGACCTTCCTTTGCAGGGTAGGGTCACGGCCCATCGTGTCAGGGCAATGGCTGCCTCAGTGGCTCATCTCCGCTCTGTGCCCTTGGTAGACATCTGCAAGGCTGCAACTTGGTCTTCAAGCCAGACTTTTGCAGCCCATTACTGCCTGGAGAGGGATTCCCGTAGGGACAGTGCTTTTGGCCAGGCAGTACTCAGGAATCTCTTTGAGGTTTAGGCAACTCCTGCCCTCCTGCCCTCTGTTGGGCTACCGGTGGAGGTTGTGTCCTTGGAAAGCCTTTCTTTGCTGCTGAGACTAGAGGGAGTTCTCTTGTTCAGCCTGGGTTCCTAGGTAGCCCAGAGCTGGGGAGTCACCCATATGTGAGGACTGACGTCCTGCTTGGTCCTGGAGAAAGAGTAGTTACTCACCTGTAACAGGTGTTCTCCAGGAGCAGCAGGAATCAGTCCTCACAACCCTCCCTCCTCCCCTTGGAGTTGCAGTTGTACATAGTTTAATTTTCATTTTTGTGTGCTGTTCTTAGCTATGTCATTTGACTGAGGTAAGATGGCACCTTTAGGCGGGAAGGGAACCGCGCATGCGTGCCTGCATTCCCAAAGGCTTTCATAGAAAGCTGGGGAAATGCTCCGCTGAGGCTTCATCGGCGCCGATGACCCCCATATGTGAGGACTGATTCCTGCTGCTCCTGGAGAACACCTGTTACAGGCGAGTAACTACTCTTTTTCATGCAGGTATCGGAAAGCTGGCGAAGTGTGGTCCATGGCTTTCACGAAGTTTTTCATCAAACCTAGTTTGATGTGAAGGGGTGGTAGCAGGACTTTGTGAGCCTCAACCAGAGCTGGGTGCTGGATATTCTTCTCTCCAACTGTTACATTTTGTCTGCGATTCCATTCCTTCCGCAAGTAGTGCCAATCCCTTGCTCGGCTATCCCACTCACATAAGAAACACATGTATTTTATATATCCCTGCTGCAGTCCCATTAAAAGGGCAACAGTCTTCAAGTCACCACAGAGGTGCCAGCTGTACTTGTTATAGTTAACTTGAAGCATCTACTGACTTCCATTATCGTATGTCTCTTTCATGTGGACGGCATGCGCTGCTGGAATAGATGGAAGACGGTTTCCATTGTTCAAAAGCACAGCCTTCAGACTTGGTTTCGAAGAGTCTATATAGTCTCCAGTCTTGTGGGTCATGAGTGATTTTTAAGGCATTCATGAGGCTTTCAATATCAGAACAGAATACCAGATTACTTTCCTTTTTTGAAGAAAGGCTCCAACTGCTGGTGGCACTTTCGATATGAAGTAATGTTGACATCTTCTTCTAGAAGATTCCATTGTTGGAGTCTTGATCCTAGCAATTCTGCCTTGTTCTTGGATAAATCCAAATCATGAATCAGGTCATTTAGTTCTTCCCTGTGTTATTCTGTGTGGAGTTGATAATGCATCCCAGTGAAAATCTGGGTCACTGCATGCTGACGGACCAGGAGAAGAACAGTTCGGCTCACCCTTGTCCTCATCAGATGAATCAAGAGAATATTCTGATGGAGGTTCTGGAATAGGAAGTCCCTCACCGTGTGGAACTGGTCTCAATGCAGACGGAATGTTTGGGTAGACTATGCTCGACTTCTTTTGCTTTGTTCCGCAGGAAAGAGGAGGAACCAAGCAGAAGTAATAGTCATTTATGTGGTTGCTTGGCTCTCTCCACACCATGGGGACTGCAAACAGCATTGATGGTCTTTTGCAATTCAACCACTGTAAAAGCTGTGTTGTACATGTAGCGCAGCATATATGCGGGGCCCAAGGCTTGTCTTGGTCACCAATCTTGCATCCAAAGTAAAGATGATATGCCTTCTTCAGTTGAGAAGTGATACTTTTCTTCTGGTTGGCAAATGTCACTTCCCCACAAATGTAGCAAAAATTGTCAACGATATTAACGCACGTTCGCGGCATTACTGTTCTGTATTGTACCTAAATGGCTAAAATTACATGTAACTTTTATTAATCATATAACAGTAGCTTCGCACACAGTCTGAAATATTTTAAATGCTCAACCTTTCCGGCTGCGTATAGTACATTGCTGACGTCAGGTGGCTTCAGCAGCCGTCTGGCAGTAGTATTGCATTGCATCAGAAAATGATGCAGTCAACTTTGGATGATGTGTGCATGCTGGTATTATGCAATGTGATGCAATATTACATCATTCAAAGCTTATTTGGGATATTGTTGATGTCCTACTGGATAAATTTACATGGTGAAACATCAAAAATGAACTACATGCAATATCTTCAAAACGAGAGCCAATACATTTTTTTTTAATGTTATATTCGTGTTCAGCTCACCAAGATACTACAGATTAGGGCCTTTTAAAGTCAGTAACAATTTCAATGTTGACCAGTGGAATTGGACCAGGAAGAGATCCCTGGGGCACACCATAGGTAACTTCCTCCTTCTCAGACTGAGCTCCCATTTACCTATACCCTTTGGTGCCTCACACCCAAGCAGTAACTTTAGGATCCATCCCTAGGGTGCTCAGTTTGTTTATAAGTCGCCTGTGCGGAACGGTGTCAACGGTTTTATTGAAATCTAAATACACCACATCTAGGGCTCTGTCCAACTCTCTGGTCACCCAGTCAAAGAAATTGATCAGAATTGTCTGACAAAACCTGCCTCTAGTGAATCAATGCTGCCTTGGATCCTGTAATCCGTTGCTCTCCGTTGCTCTCCAGTAATCTCACTATTTTCTCTTTCAGCAGCGTTTCCATAATTTACTCACCACAGAGGTTAGACTAACCAGTCTGTAGTTTTCAACCACATCCTTACTTCCGCTTTTCTGTAAAGGGGCCACATGTGCCTCTCTCCAGTCCTCTGGCATCACTCCCGGCTCCAAAGAGGCATTGAAAAGGTCGATCAGTGGAGCTGCTAGAACATCCCCAATTTCCCATCTGGTCCCATTGATTTGTCTATTTTAAGTTTAGTTAGTCCCTCACACAGACAGTCTTCTGAAAATCGTTCAAGATGCCCCTCGCTTCTGTTCCTGTGTGTGGATGTTTTCAGAGGTCCTGTTCCTGGTTCTTCATCTGTGACCACAGAACAGAAATATTTGTTAAGCAATTCTGCTTTATCCTCAGCTTCTACATATTCGTCCCCTTCACCCTTGAGTCTGACAATACCATTTTTGCCCTTCCTCTTCTCACTAACATATCTGAAAAAATGTCTCATCCCCCCCCCTTTTTATTGCATTGGCTATTTCCTCCTCTTTTTGAATCTTAGCTTTCCTGACTACTTTGCTAGCTTCTCTAAGTTTTTCCAAATATAGATGCCTGTCCTCCTCTTTCTGTGATCTCTTGTGTTTCATAAAGGTCTCCCTCTTATTTTTCACCTTCTGAGCTACTTCTCCTTTTCCTTTTACCTTTATTTACCATTTTAACAAAAAGGTTGGTTGTCCTTAAAATATCCCCTTTCAGTTTTGCCCACTGTTTTCTACATCCCCCAGCTGTTCCCATCCCGCTAACGACTCCTTGAGGTATTGGCCCATCTTGGCAAAGTTAGTTTTCCTAAAGTCTAAGACCTTTGCTTTTGAATGGATTTTATCAGCCCTAGTCCTAATACTGAATGACACCATCTGGTAATCACTGGATGCGAGATGATCTCCCACTATAACATCAAAAACATTTTCACCATTGGTAAGCACCAAGGTCCAGTATGGCCCCTTCACTTATGGGTTCTGTTACCAGTTGCCTGAATAGTTCTCCCTGTAAAGAATCCAAGATCCTCCTTACTTCTGGATGATACTGCAGCAGGGATGTACCAATCAACATTCGGCATATTGAAATCCCCTATCAGTAGCACTTCCCCTTTCCTGGCAATGCTGAGTATGTCTTCTATTAAATCTCCATCCACCTCTTCTCCCTGTGACGGAGGTCTTGTTTATCGTGCCAATGCAAATAGATTTCTCTTTCCCTCTTTCTAATTTAACCCACAGTGTCTTTTCTCTCCCTTTTAAGCCCCGTATTTCCATAACTTTAATATTATTTTTTTACATAGAGTGCCACTCCTCCCCTTCATCCTACCTTGTCCTTTCTGAATAAAGCATAGCCTGGTATAGTTACATCCCAGTCATGGTTGTATCCCAGTCATGGTTGTCCGTAACCATGTTTCTGTTGACGACACTAAATGCAAGTCAGCCACTCCCATTAAAGCCTCAACATCTGGGATCTTATTTCCCATGCTACAAGCATTTATACACACTGCTATGTTGCCCCCTTTACCCATTTTTATAAAGGTATTTAATGTTTCACTTACTTGGGGGGCCTTTCTTCACCCATCCCCAACAAATTTAGTTTAAAGCCCTCTTCAGTAGGTTAGCCAGTCTATGGAAGACATGTCGACCCTTCTTGAAAAGATGGACGCCTCTCCGCTCTGCAACCCTTGGAACATCATCCCACGGTCCAGGAAACCAAAACACTCTTGATGACACCATCCACACAGCCATGTATTTATCTCCAGGATGCGAGCTTCTCTGCCTTGGCCTTTACCCTCAACAGGGAGTATTGAAAAGAACACCACCTGCGCACCAGTCTGCTTCACCCTTTGTCCCAGAGCCATGAAGTCACTTTTGATATGCTCAGAGGGATACTTGGCAGTATCATTTGTGCTAACATGGATGAGCAACACCAGTAATAGTCAGTGGGTTTGAGTCTCGGCAAACTCTCCATAACATCTTGGATTTTGGCACCTGGCAGACAGCATACCTCTCTGGATATCAAGTCTGGTCGACAGATGAATGCCTCAGTACCCCTCAGAAGAAAGTCACCAACCACTACCACCCTTTGCTTCCTTGTGGTCACTGATTCTGCAACTTTGGGGTGCTCGAGCTCTGGTTCTGCCTGTAAAGGAGGTCTGTATATAACATCAGAGCAAATGGATGCTTCATTCCCTCTTTCAATGTAACCCACAGTGCCACCTCCTTCCCTCGTAAGCCCTATAATTCTGTAGCTTTAATATTTATTTTTTTACATATAATACCACTTCTCCTCCTCTTCTTTCTGCCCTGTCCTTCCTGAAAGCGTAGTTACTCACCTGTAACAGGTGTTCTCCAGGGAATCAGTCCTCGCATATAGATGATGGTGCCAACAGAACCCTCGCAGAAGCATCTCCCCAGCTTTTAAAGAAAGCCTTTGAGAGATGCCACCATGCATGCGTGGTCCCCTTCCTGCCCAAGGGTGCCATCTTACTCAGATGACATAACTAGAACCGACAGGAAGATGGCAAAAATTGCATCAACTCCATGGGAAGGAAGGGAGGGTTGTGAGGACTGATTCCTGCTGTCCCTGGAGAACACCTGTTACAGGTGAGTAACTGCTTTCTCCAGGGACAAACAGGAAGTCAGTCCTCACATATGGGACTACTAGCTACAGGCTACCGAGAACTTGTAGAAAACACTATGGCCCAAGCGCATAGCCAGACTCTACAGACTTGGACCAACCTTAGACTCGATTGAAGTTCAATCACAACCCGCTACAGAACCAGCAAACCCATGTAAATAACTGTATAAAGTGCATACTGTAAATAGCTCACACTAATCAGCACACCCACACCCATGCACCCTCACTGTACATAGACTTATCTAACATAAACACCATTGCCATTGATTGTTTGATGTGTACACCGCCTTGATTGAAGGATAAGGCGGGATAGAAATACCCTTAAATAAATAAATAACTAAATAAATTTGATTCCTTCTTGTTTGCACCAGGTCTGGAGCCATGTATTAAAGCTGTTAATGTGATGCAGCCTTTTTGTCCCCTTACCAAGAACATGTAGAATTTCTGAGAATACAACAGTGTTAACAATGGGCTTGAGTTTCTCTCTCAGAGATTGGAAGTCCTTTTGGGCTGTAGAGGCACTGTTTCTAGCCAGGTCATTTGTGCCCAAGTGGATAATAACATCAAGTTTTTGCGCTAAGTATTTCAACAACTTGGTTTGTATTCCTGCTGGCTGAAGAGCCTGGTAGGCACATGACTATCTTCTCTCCTTTGAACTGTGTTCCCAAGTTGGTGCCTCTGATGATGGAATCTCCAAGTAGTAGTAGTTTTCTGTTTGGTGAGGATTTTTTCATATTTGGTGCTTTAGCAGGAGATTGGGCATTGTTTGACTCATTTAAGGACCCTACAGTTTCTTTGGATTGGGCATCCTCATTAGCCAAGACAGAGAAGGCATTGTGCAGGGCTATCTCTTGATGTATAGGAGTCTCTGCGTTACAGGTCGCAATCTACCAGAACCCACTGTGATCCATTTGTTCCTGTGATATTTGATTCTTTGTGGGAGCGGTGGTGGACTTTGTTCAGTTGTATCCTAGAAGAGGTGTGCTTCATTGCAGCCAGTTCCTCTCTCAGTAGAGACAATTCTTTATGCATGGCAGCTAGGTCTTTCCTTAATAGAGTCAGTTCTTCATGCATGGCAGCTGACTTTAGGCATATAGGACAAGCTCTTAGTCTACAAATGATTCATCTTTGAATGAAAGTACCACAGTTATTGCACTGAATAGACGACATGTTGATTAAGCAGTCCCAGAAGAGGAAGAAGAATAATAAGAAAAGATGAAGAAGATGTGGGCTTTAACCCAAGTTAGGAATGACAGATGGCACGTATGTGACCACTGTATAGGCAATGTAGCCCGTGGGGTGAGAGGGGTAGGGTGGGCGGGAACCTAAGTGTCTCTGGCCAGTAGGCTGTTCCTGAACTGTGGGCACACACAATGGAGTAGGTAAGCGAACCCACCAATAAGGGCAAATAGATAGATAAATATGTGGAGACAAATAGACAGACAGAACTCAGTTAAGCAGCAAATTCAGCAAAAATCACCTTTTGGGAGAGCTCTGGAAAGCACTCCTCTTCTCAATGAACATAAAGGCAATCTGAGCAAGCCCACATGCAGAACAGGATAGAGTAGATGCCCTTAGATTTAGCCAGGAACAAGTCAATGGAAACTTTGGCAAGTGCTGTTTCAGTAGAATGTAAGGGGTAAAAGCCAGACTGAAAAGATCCAGTAGAGCTTGAGAGGAAAGAAATTCAAGACAATGGTGGAGGACTGCACACTCAAGAAGTTTGGAAACGAAGGGAAGAAGGGAGATGGGATTCTAATTAGGAGAGCTAGGATCAAGAGAAGGTTTCTTGAGCAGAGGTGTGACCACAGCATGCTTGAAAGCTGCAAGGACAGTAGCAATGGAGAGCAAGAGGTTGAGAATGTGAGATGGAAGGGATGACAGAGGAGGAAATGGAGTTAAGGAGATGGGTGGGGATAGAATCAGAAGAACAAGTAGTACGTTTGGAGGAGGAAAAGTTGAGCAGTTTCATCTTCAGAGATCATGAACAAGGAGGAAAGGATAATAAAGATTGATGGGAAAAGTTGGTATTGAGGGGGGAAGGGGGGTGACATTCTAGTGGGGAACAGGAGAGTAATCTTCTGGATTTTGTTATGGAGTAGTCAGCTAGGGTTTGGGCAGAAAGAGAAGGAGGGATCGGAGGGGGAGAGGAGAGAGTTAAGAGTAGAGAAAAGACTATGGGGGCCAGTGGCAAGAGAATTAGATGGAATATAGTAGGTTTGCTTGGCAAGTGCTAAGGCTGGCTGGAAGGAGGTAAGCATGGATTTGAAGAGAAGAAAGTCCAAAAAGGGTGCAAGATTTGAGCCAAATGCACTCAGCTGAGTGGGCACAGGAACGGAAATAGTGGGTAGTTGAAGACAGCCAGGGCTGGAGTGTAGTGTGTCTCACAGAACATGGGATGGGTGGAGCAAGAGTATCCAGAGCAGAGGAGAGGGCAGTATTATAGAAACTATAGCCTCATCAACAGATTTAGAAGGCAAAGTGGAAGAAAAAGGTGATGAGGCGATAGTGGAAAGAGCCAATGGCTCGACAGCATGAAAATTCCTGAAAAGGTAGGGGAGGCAGAGCAGGATTGAGGTGGGGCGTGATGAAGGGTGACGCTTAGGAGGTGGTGATCAGATAAGGGGAGAATTGTACGAAAATTGGAGGGTAAACAGTTGGAGAAAAAAAGCAAATCAAGGCAGTGATTACATTGATGAGTAGGAGCAGAAGAGCAAAGTTTGGAGATTGAAAGAGGAGGTAAGGGAAAAGAATTTAGAAGCATAGGGGTCAGAAGAGTTATCAGCATGAATATTGAAGTCACCAAAAATAAAGGAGAGGGAAGAAGAATCTAGAAAGCCCGGAGTCGGCCAGTGAAAAAGGTAGAGATGGACTTAGCAGGAGGTCTATAAATAGCAGCTGTCCTGAGAGCTAATGGATTAAAAAGGCATATGGGGAGAGAAGCTGTTTTTTGTCCTGGGAGCTGACGTGGCTTGCCATCGCTTTGGGAACGGTGCAGCAGTGGTTAGCTGGAGGCTTTCTCCAGTGTGCAGGCATAGGAAGGATAGTCCAAGGCTGGCGAGGACTCCTTTTCCTGCCTCTGCAAAGCTTGGCAGCTGTTACACGTGGCCGCATGTCACGGCCTACATGTCACAACCGAAGGGGCGTGGCCCAAGGGGCTGGACACGCCCCTTTGGTGCTCCTGAGAAGTTCAGGAGAAGGCCAAGGGGTCTTGTTTGGGGTACCATGGGCAAGAGGAAGGCTAATATTGGAGCTAAAGCTGTGGTGATAGCGCAAGTAAGATAGATGGTGGGGCCCATGGACAAACATTTGACTTCCCTGCTGCCTAGTATTCAGTCACCAGAAGAGGTCTCACTGAGTCCTGATCTTCGGTCCCCACCTCCGATCCCCCAGCCTGCTTTTTCATCTACTTTGTTGGAGTTGTCCCCGGAAGCTTCTGTCCCAATTCCACAGCCTGTGAATCTGGCGGTCTCAGGTGGCACGGGTTATTTCTCCCCCTTTTGGGGAAGTGACTCTTGCGGAAATATGGGGTGCTATTCAAAATATTTATCTTCGTTTGTCTTCTATTGTGTCCTCTTTGTGTAAGTTTACTCATGAAGTAGTTGATAAAATGCAAGTTATTGATAAACAGCTGGGTTCTTTGGGTAAATTTGCCACCCGTGTTGATTCTTAGTTTCAATCTTGCTGTGTTAATACTGCGTTGATGAGAGATTCCCTTATTGTTTTCTATCGGCTGGAGGCTCTTGAGAACCATTTCAGGGCAAAAAATTTATGGTTTTTGAATTTTCCTGTTACCCATTTTTTAACTTCAGAGATTTTGCTGAAGTTTTGCAGTTAGTGGGGGATGTAGAAGTTTCCCATATGTATTACCTTTCTGTTAGTTCTTCCTCTCCCCTGAACGGTGAAGGTCCTTTTTGCTCCTTCGGACCTTTCGGTGGGACAAAATCTAACTGCATATTTGGAAGATTCTGCAGACGTCATTTCCAGATGCTGCACTTTAGTGGTGACCTTTGGATCTGAGTCTGTGAAATTGTGTGTTGTGAGCTTATTTTAAACACAGAGGCCATTTTTTGTGGTCAGAAACTTCAGGTCTTTCCGGATGTTGGCCGGGTCACCCATATTTGGCGGAGGCAGTTTCTGGAGTTGAAATCTTGGGTTGTGGGACTGGGTGCTTCTTTCTTTTTGAAGTTTCCTTGTTGTATTGTTGCTTTTGGGGGGCAGACTTATGTATACACGGATGCTGCGCAGTTACAAAAGATTTTGGCTGAGAAAGTCTGTGGGTAATTTAATTTGGTGGGTTTGGATTACATTTGCTCCCTATATGGGGTGTTCACACTCCTTTTTTTTTCCTTATGTAGTGGAATGGTCAACTTCAATCTCCAGGAACAAGCAGGAATGTAGTCTTCACATATGGGTATCGTCTGTACCGATGGCGCCTGCACGGGAACGCTCCCCAGTGTTCAATAGGAAAGCTTTTGGAAGCATCCCACAGTGCCTGCGTGCTGCCTTCCTGCCTTTCCAACTCTCCCTCTTCAGTTCTTCATTTTCCGCAGAGCCGGCAGGACACATACCCTGTCACCGCAGAAAATTTCTTCTTTTTAGTTTTTTGTGGTCGTCTCTGCCTTCATTCGACGCCTACCAGTACCGCCGATTCTCTTTTCTTTAAAAAACAAAAAAACAAAAAAAAAAAAAAAACTTAGCTTTCTAAAAGATTTTTTCTTTCAGGGGCCTTTCCCCGCTCTGTGCTAGGCGCCATTTTGGGCACTAGGTCCACTTTTCTTCAAACATGGAGAAACCAGCTAGTGGTTTCAAGAAATGTTCCAAGTGTGACGGTACCATATCCGTCACCGGCACCCATGACTGGTGTCTCAAGTGCTTAGGTCCTGACCATTGTCCATTGGAGTGTCTCTCCTACAGAAAGATGACTAAGAGGGGCCTGCAGAATAGAGCTGCAAAACTCGGTACCCTTTTTGCCACAGATACGATGTCAGTTGCATCAACGTCTTCCAGGGCTTCATCTTCCTCCCATGGATCTCGGGTAACTAAACCTAAGTCTTCTAAGACTGGCCGGTCCTCAAAGGGTAGATCTTCCAGGTATCGAGATGCCACTGGCGTTGCCCTCGAGGAAAGTTCACGGGCAAAACAGCCACGGCGGGAGGCCTCAGTCTCCAAAGCATTAACAGGGCTCCAGGATGTTCCAGAGGCTTCCACCTCGGCAGAACTACTGGTGCCATGTTCTGGGGTCATACCTGCTTCCACCGGTACCAGCACCCAGGCATCGGCAGGAGCGATGGATCAGAGAATCCTCACTATTGAATGCAGTCTAGTGGCCCTCTTAGCAGCTTTGGGACCGCTACAGACTGTTCCACAGGTATCGGTACCAATACCGAGCACACCTGCCTCAGCCGGTATGCTTCCCCCCATGCCGAGCCTTGAGTCTATCTCAGGTATCGAAGGACCAGTACCGAGACAACCTGGAACCGATTTTGAGTGGTACCGGTACCATGCGTTGCAGGAATACCCGGCGCAGAGATACTTTGTGTCTTCCAATTCCGATGACTCTGACTCTGCTGGTACCAGAGCAATCCTTCTGGAGGATCCAATTCCTTCTCCTCAATGCAGAATGTTTCCTCCAGAAGACGTGTCCTTTCAGGATTTCATACGTGATTTAGCTCAAGGTCTTTCAATCACGGTGACTCTGGAGAAGGAACCCAGAGCAGAAGAATTAGAAATTCTTCAGTACCCTACGGCTCATAAGGAAGCAGCTACCCTTCCCATTCACAGAATCTTGCATGATCTTATGCTAAGAATGTGGGAAGCTCCTTTAACTGTGTCTCCATACTCTCGACGACTCGATACCATGTACTGAGTTCCAAGCTGTCCTGGGTTTCAAAAGACTCAGTTACCACACTATTCAATGGTAGTGGAATCGGCGATGCATAGGATTAAGAGTGCTAAAACGCATTCTTCCAATCCTCCAGGCCGTGAATAGAGGACACTCGATGCCTTTGGGCGTCGATGCTTCCAATCCTCCATGTTATCAGCCAGGATCGGCTCCTACATTCTCTATATGGGAATGTTCCTCAAGGAGGTTGCAAGAGACTTGGAGCTCATGAGCCCTCTTCTCCCCGAGGCGAAAAAAGGGGGAAATTTCTTACTTTGGCCAAACATGCCCAGAATGTGTCTAAGTTCATGAACCGTGCAACCTTTGATTGCTTTGAATGCATTAGCAGAACCTCTGCTATTTCCATCGGTGCACATCGTATTGCCTGGCTTCAGGCATCAGACTTAGAAAAATGGATGCAAGATAAAGTGGGAAACATTCCTTGCACACGAGAAAATCTCTTTGGCAAGGATTGGCAAGACAAGGCCAATTAGATTTGAATCTGAAAATACTACCTTGAACAGACAATCAGTCTACAGCCAACCCAGCAAAGAAAAAGTCAGTCAAGAAACCCTTTTTCAATCACAGGAAATTCCTTCGATTCCTTTTCCAGGGAAGACCCTTCCAATACAGGGTTCTTCCCTTTGGTCTGGCTTCTGCCCCAAGAGTCTTCACAAAATGCATGGCAGTAGTAGCAGCATTCCTGAGAACTCTAGGAATATTCGTCTTCCCCTACTTAGACGACTGGCTTATCCGAGCATTAACAGCTCCAAAAGCCAGCTTCGCACTTTCTCGCACTATGCAAATCCTTCAGTACTTGGGACTGGTCATAAAACTCCCGAAATCTCATCTCACCCCTTCTCAATCTCTAGAATTCATAGGGGCTTGTCTAGACATAAGGCAGTCAAGGGCTTTCCTGCCACAGCCACGTTGTCTTCGTATAGTACAGCTGGCCTCCCAAGCAGCTATGAAAACTTTCCTAACTGCTCAGGAGATGCTTCAGCTTCTGGGGCATATGGCATTCACTGTCCATGTGGTTCCCTATGCTTGCCTTCATATGTGAGCAGCCCAGTGGACCCTATCCTCTCAGTGGACACAGGCCTCGGGTCGGCTAACAGACAAAATCAGAAACTCCACACGTCTCATTTTGTCCCTGCAATGGTGGCAATCACTGGAAAACCTTCTCGTAGGCTCTCCTTTCCCGCAGCCTCTATACCAAGCCACCCTAACAGATACGTCCAAGTTGGGTTGGGGGGCTCACTTGCACGATCTCTCAACTCAGGATCTCTGGACCCCACAGGAGGCTTGTCTTTACATAAACCTCCTAGAACTCGGAGCCATTTTCCATGCTATTCGAGTATTTCAGGCCCATCTCAGCTACAAGACAGTTCTGGTCCAGACCGACAATCAAGTAGCTATGTTCTATGTGAACAAGCAGTGCGGAACAGGCTCTCTGTCGTTACACAATGAAGCTTTGTGACTGTGGGCCCTTGCCAGAGAGCTTCAAATCCATCTTCTAGTAGTATATCTTCCAGGCATTCAAAATCTTTGGGCAGACAAACTCAGTCGAATACTGCTGCCACACGACTGATCTCTTCTGTCAGACCAGCTTGCTTGAATGTTTTGAATCTGGGGAATGCCAGATATAGACCTCTTTGCAATATCTCAGAATGCCAAACTTCCATGATTCTGTTCCAGAATTCCGGCTCAAAACTGTCAGACAAGGGATGCTTTCCTCCTCCACTGGGGTCAGGACTTCCTCTATGCCTTCCCACCCATTCCCCTTATTCCCAAAACTTTGTTTGAGCTTCAGAGAGACAGAGGTCATATGATACTCATAGCTCCACATTGGCCAAGACAACTGTGGTATCCTCTGCTACTGCGTCTCTCTCAAGCCACACATTTGGAGTTGGGATATGCTCCAGATCTTCTTTCCCAGGAGAACGGGACTCTATTGCACCCGAATCCCCAGTCCCTGCACCTCAGGGCCTGGTTACTGAAAGCCTAGGATTCCTGGATATCAATATCAACCTTTCTCAACAGGTAAAAGGATATCCTTGTGGCTGCCAGAAAGTCTTCCACAAGGCAATCCTATGTCTTTAAGTGGAAGAAGTTCTCTGTATGGTGTTCTCAAAGGGGACTTAACCCCCTTTCGCTACCTGTGGAATCGCTACTGGAGTATCTCCTCCATTTATCAAATTCTGGTCTTAAAACCAATTCAGTAAGGGTCCATCTTAGTGTCATTGCAGCTTCTCGCAAACCTCTGGATGGACAACCTATTTCCTCTCATCCACTCGTAGCAAGATCTATGAGAGGTCTACTCTTAACAAAACCTCCTATTAAGCCACCGCAGGTGGCATGGGATCTGAATCTTGTTCTCGGGCAGCTCATGAAACCGCCCTTTGAACCTTTAGCCACTACAGCTCTAAAGTTTCTCTCATGGAAGGTCATCTTCCTAGTTGCTCTCACTTCTGCAAGACGCATCAGTGAGCTTACAGGCCTTAGTGGCGGATCCTCCTTATACAAGATTTCACCATGATAAAATATTTCTTAGGGCTCATCCTCACTTTATGCCAAAGGTGGTTTCACCTTTTCATTTGAACCAAGCAGTTTACCTTCCTGTATTCTTCCCTAGGCCTCATGCCTCTAATGCAGAAAGGAACCTTCATACTTTAGATTGTAAAAGAGCCTTGGCTTTTTACCTTCAAAGAACTAAGCAACATAGGAAGTCTTCTCAGCTTTTTGTTGCTTTTGATTCTAGTCATTTGGGACTTCCAGTTTCCAAAATAACTCTATCTAGGTGGATTGCAGATTGCATATCCTTTGCATATGAGAGTAAGGGACTTTCTCTCGAAGGCCATGTCACATCTCACAATGTGAGAGCAATGGCAGCCTCTATGGCTAACCTTCGTTCTGTGTCCATTGACGACATCTGTAGAGCGGCCACTTGGGCTTCGGTAAACACCTTTACAGCCTACTATTGCTTAGACAAAGACTGCCGTTGGGATGCCTCGTTTGGCCAGGCTGTTCTCGAGCATCTCTTTCAGACTTGGTACAACTCCTACCCGCCATCCCGGGTTTCGATGCCAGAGATCCATGGCAGGAAGCATGACCCATCTCACCCTGGGTTCGCAGCTTGCTGGGGTTATCCCACTGGCATCTCTCAGCTGGGGAGTCCCCATATGTGAAGACTACATTCCTGCTGCTTCCTGGAGATAGCGTAGTTACTCACCTGTAACAGGTGATCTCCGGGAACAGCAGGAATTAAGTCTTCACAACCCACCCACCTCCCCTAGGAGTTGTCTCTATCTCTTTTTTTTTTTTTTTTTTTACTTATCTCCTTTTGTCTCAGCTGTAAACTCAACTGAGGAGGGAGAGCTGGAAAGACGGGAAGGCAGCATGCAGGCGCTGTGGGATGCTCCCAAAAGCTTTCCTATTGGACGCTGGGGAGTGTTTCCGCGCAGGCTCCATCGGTACCGACGATACCCATATGTGAAGACTTAATTCCTGCTGTACCCAGAGATCACCTGTTACAGGTGAGTAACTACGCTTTCTTTTAATGTGGGCTTATTATGTGGGTTTGTTTTGTTCTTGAATCTTTGCTGTATGCTTATTGTATATTTTCTTTGATATTATGTATTGTTCAAGAACTTCTTAAAAGAAAAAAGGCATATAGAGTGAACTTGAAAGGAGGAAAGGGAGTTGAGACCAAGGTAGAAGGAAGAGTTGGAATTGGCAGGAAGGAGAAAGCAGAAACACTACTACCACGGTCAGTGGCACAAAGAGTGTGGGAAAATTTAGTATCCACTGTGACAGAACAGCAATTAAAGCAGTGTCATCAGGGAGGAGCGAGGTTTTAATAAGAGCTAGAAGACTGAAGGAGTTAGAAATGAAAAGGTCATGAGTAAGGAGGAGTTTATTAGAAATGGAATGCACATTCCATAATGCACAAGAGAATGAGAGAGGAGTGGGAAAGCAGAGGAATATGGATGAAATTAGAAAGGCTGAGTAAGGAATGGGAGTGAGAAAATAGTCTAGGAGGGCCAGGGTTAGGATTAATGTACCAGAAGAAAAATATGAGGCTGAGAGGAGACACAGGTATTTTAAGAGTATGGAGAGGGATGAATGAAAGGAAGAAAAAGGTGACGTTTAAGAGCTGAGGAAAGGGAGGAAGATACGATTGGGGAAGAGATAAGCAGAGAAGAGAGAGGGAAATAAGGAGGAGGGGTATAAGGAAGTTGATATGAGGGAAGAAGGTTAGAGTATGACAAAAATTAAAGGAAAAAATAATGTGGAACCATGAGAAGAGAAGAGATGGAGGGGAAAGTGGAAGAATAAATATAAGAACTAAGTGGAAAGAATGATCAATCGTACAGCGCAAAGCATAGGCAGTGCTGCATGAACAAATACAAGAGACTGTCCTCTCAAATGATTTAATGCAAATATCCACAGTAATTATTTCCATGTATGGTACAGGCTGAGTCTCTGCTGACAGAAGGGCCTTTGGTCCTCAAATGGGAGGGGGGGTGGCTTAGTGGTTAGGACATGATACTTCTGGCTGAAGGGCCGGGGGTTCAATTCCCACCTGAGGACAGCAATCTCGGGCCGGAGGGACTGGGGTCTCTAGTCCTATAGGCACTCCTTGTTGCCTCGGGAAAGCCACTTAACCCTACGTTGCCTCAGGTACACATAGATTGTGAGCCCTTTGGGGACAAGGGAATGTATCCAGTACCTGTTTGAAGCGATTACATAACGTAAACTGCTTTGATTGAAGGATAAGGTGGTATAGAAAACCAGTTAAATAAATAGCCCCATTCCAGTCAGCTGTGATCCCCAAAGGAGTGAGTCCTCAAACAAGGCACCTGCAGCGATGGTGTGATAAAGAGGGCTATCGCTCTGCTCCGCTGTGATGTGCTGATGCATCAACAATCCGATGTGTGCAGGCCACTCCTGATGTCTGGTGGAGTGCGCGTGCGTGCGTGCGCGCGCGGGCAGACCTCTCCCCAAAGCTCCTCACTCAACCACAGTCGCTCCTAGGGAATTGCTTCGCTCAGCCACTGTCTTGTTTGTGTCCAGACAATGTCCCAGCGCTTCTGCCTTTGTGTTTGTCCCGGAGCAGCGGTCACAGAAGCGATCCAGGTGCCGTATCAATAGCTTCTCATATCTGTCACCAGAAATATTGGCTTAGTGCAGGACTGTATAAAATTGGGAAGTACACGATGAGTGAAGAGTGGCTGGATGCTTTGACTCAGACTTGGTCCCTTTTATGCCCTCCACTTTGACTCCTCATCTCTTTTCAACTCCTCTCTGCAACAAGGACTAAGCAGTAGTCAGGAAAATAAAGGCTGTGGTAGGCTGCAATAAAAAGCAGGCCCAAGAAACTTTAAAAATTTGATCCACGCTTCCCAGGTCTCCAGCAGCTTTAAACAAGTTTAAAAAAATGTCAGCGTGATTTGAGGCTGACAGTTACAGCAGGGAGCCTGAATGAGTCTGGGGGATCGAGCTGAGAAATCAGCGGTTTCAGTCACGCTGTTCTCGTTCTATATCTGTGGTTGTCTTAGTGACCCAAGCACCAGACAGAAGCAAACATTCTGCACTGTAAGTAGTGATGGGAGTGCTCCTATACCATGTCTCTGTTCTTATTGAGCCCCTCTCAGTTCACTGTAAGTATATTATGGTTTATTTTATAATAGTGTCACAGGTCTAATGCTATGCCAAGTGCAACAATTGAAACATTACAAAAGTACGGCACAATGCTTCCAACATATGTGATATCCTCCTCCAAGCCCAGGTGGCAGTTTGGTGTCTAGTGGTCTCACCAAGATCGCTGGCTGCAGCTGCCTTCTCTTGCTGTTAAGTCTGTAAGTGGAAGGTACTGTGCCGTATCAGGGCAGCCATCAGGCAAACCGGGCGGTCACCTAGGGAAGCAGCTTTTGGGGGGGGGGGGGGAGCAGAGAGCAGTGAATTCAAAGCTAAACAATAGATTGTGATATCTGGGGGGGGGAGGCATAAGGCTTAAGGTTTGCCTACGGTGCCAATACATTGAATTGGCTCTGGAGCTATTGTCCCCACGAAGGGCGGTTAATCAAATAAAAATAAACATAATGGGCCTTCTACAGTAGGAGGGGTTTAGAGCAGTAATTCTAAAACGTGTCTTGGGGACCCCACAACCAGCCATATTTCCAGGCTATCCACAATGAATATGCCTGCGAGAGATTTGCATATGCTCTCTTACATTCAGTTGCAGTTGGTAAATTTTGCAGGTGACTTGCCTTGAGCCACACCTGATAAAGGTGTGAGCTAAATCCAAAATTTAACTTACACATATTTATTATTGATATCTCAAAAACCTATCTGGCTATAGGCTCATCCAGGACAGGTTTGGGAACCAGTGGTTTACAGTGCTATTGAGCACTGTATCGGTGATGGCTTAAGAATGGAGTTTGGTGAAGGCCTCTGGTTGTAAAGTACAGGTACAGACTTAATACTGTAAATTTAGAGCATATCCTTGTCAAGACAGAGGACTTCAGTTCTGTCTGGGCGGTATATTAAATCTGCAAATAAAGATAGAGAGAAAGCATATCTAGAAAAGAGAAGAACATACATAGTAGTTTGTTCTTTTGAGCAATACTGGGCCTGGGAAAGAAGAATAGCATTTCTATTCCCCAACAGACATGCTGTTCAGTCTTGTTTCATAATTCTTGCCATTTAAACCAACTGTAAAGGAAAAAACAAATGCCAGCTTGGAAAAGAGCTAATGTCAGAGGAAACTGCTGCCTTCCTTTAAAATAATGCTTCCGTCTCCTAGCAACGTTATTTAAAGATCTTTTATAGTAAATGAGTGGTATCCTCCTCCCTCAGACATGCTCTTCCCCAGTTAATCTTCTTACTTCACAGTTGGTAAAGATAAAAAAAAATGTGGCTTTGTAAATGTGCAGCACATGGGTCATGTGAGCATGGCATCACCCTGTAATTTCTTCCACAGAAGCAGGCATCAGACCCTACGCACTGTTCTGCCTTAAACAATTCTTGCATATTAGCTCATATTTACTAAATCTTAGCGTGCTCATATTTGCTAATTCTGTTGCACGTTATCTGTCCCAAAGCCCATGGGCTTTGGAGCAGATAATGCCTTGAAATGCTCTTATAATGCAATTTGTGTATAAGGTTACTCCACTATTATGAAAAATAACTGATGAAATGCCCCTTCCATCCTAAAAGAAACAAGTAATTCCTTATATTAGTTGTGCAGTAATCAAATTAACTTTGGGATATCTAAGCTAATTTTTAGTACAGCGTTTCCTAATTCTGGGTTGGGGCTCCAAATGGGGTCACATTTTCAGTGGTTGGGGTCATAGAAACAGGAGACCCCCACCCCTTCCCCCCACTGAGCTTCCACTGTGACACATCCCTAGTATAGTGTAGTGGTAGTCAGAATGCCTATGAGCCAATGAACAGTCGCAGGCAGTGACCCCTCCTGATTTTGAGTAGACTTCCTGGGAACTCATCCAGTGTGCTGGGGTGTGCAAGTGCACTCTGATTCTGGATCCCACACTGACCACTGACACTGTTGCCATCACTGCTGCTGCTGTTTTCCTGCTTTGGATGAGGAGTAAGAAAGTGGAAGATGGCTGAAGACCTATTTTGTTTTCATCATCTTCTGAGGTTGCATACATTTTCCTTTGTTAAAATGGGGTCATACTGGATAAAGGTTTGAGAAGTATTGGTTTAACGTAAAATTTGATAGCACTGAGGAGAAATACTTTTATCATCCTTTAAAACACCTGCCTAATCTTGGAACAGTTGTTTTAGTATGTAAATGAACATAAGAACTGCCATACTGGGTCAGATCAAAGGTTCTATATGTTTTAAAGACACTAGTTTAGTTTGGATGTCATTTTACTCATGATCCATGAAGCTACAATCGGTGTCTTTGTTTCCAACCATGGGATATCTCCTTTCTCTGTCTCTCATAAGAGCTTCACATGCAGATTGACTTCACAGCTTCATTGTCAGTAGAAAAAATATACATATTAGTTAGATATTAGTCCAGTAGAATGGATTAAAAGTACTAAAAATCATATTAGCTTTCACATTTTGAATTTTGTAAATAATTCTTTAAAACAAGGTTACTTACCACCTATACTAAAGAGTACTATAATTCGACCAGTCTATAAAGGGAAATCACTGGACATCACTGACCCTAAGTCATTCCATCCTATTTCGAATTTACCATTTATCTCAAAATTATAGAAAAAGTAGTGCAAAATCAGCTGCAAGATCACATTGACTCGTATGCCCCTTTGGATATACATCAGCATGGATTTAAACCTAATCACAATGTGGAAACTCTACTTATTTCTCTCTTTGATAATCTTATAACAGGCCTTGAAAAAAATAAGTTATTTCTGTTAATCTTCATCGATGTCTCAGCAGCTTTTGATACTATATCTCGCACAATAATGTTACAACGTCTACAAGATATTGGCTTATGCAACAATACATTAAAATGGTTTGCCTCTTATCTAACTAATCGTATGCAGTTAGTAAAATACGGTGACAAAAAATCCTCTGTTTTCGATTGGACAAGGCATACCTTAAGGTTCACTCTCCAAAAATCACTAAATACCCCCAAGGAAACCTTATCTAATTTTTTTGTCGGATAGTACCAGAAAGGGACAGACTGTAAACTATGTTCTCCACTCGGTTTTATCCTTTTTAATCATTTTCAAAGCCAAAAAATCTACTTAGCTGTAGCAAAGAACATCCCTCTTGTACTGTTGAACGTATCAGTCTTGTACTGTAACAGTACAAGACTGATATGCTCAACAGTACAAGAGTGATGTTCTTTGCTACAGCTAAGTAGATTTTTTTGGCTTTGAAAATGATTAAAAAGGATAAAACCGAGTGGAGAACATAGTTTACAATCTATGTCCCTTTCCGGTACTATCCGACAAAAAAATTAGATAAGGTTTCCTTGGGGGTATTTAGTGATTTTTGGAGAGGTTATCTATATTGTCACTAATTTTGGGGCTTTTAGTTAGGGTATACCTTAAGGTTCAGCTTTATCATCTATTCTCTCTTTTTATATTCAACCCGTATGTCAAATTATTAATCTTCATGAAATTAATTATCATTTATACGCTGATGACATTGTTTTATACTATAATTGACCAAAATACCTTTGATACAACAAAAATTAATAACTGTTTGGCTGATATGAATGATTGGCTTAACAACAACTTAAAAATAAATTCTGACAAAACAGAAGCAATGTTCATATCTAAATGCCAGTCCTTAAAACTACCAATTGAAATTAATTTATTAAATAGAGAAAAATTAAAGATGAAGTAAGATATTTAGGTGTAACATTAGATAAATATTTAAATTTAAAATCTTATATAAACAAAATTGCATCAAAAGCATACCATCGTTTAAAGATTAGAAGAAGACTAAAACCAATACTAAATACAAATCACTTTCGCACGGTATGTCAGGCAGTCATAACACCTCTACTTGATTTTGGAAACATCTTGTATCAAGGTCTTCCTAAACACTCTATCCATCCTCTCCAATTAGTTCAGAACACCACTGTGCGTATTATAACTGGCTCTACAAAATTTGAACACAACTCCTGTCCTCAAACAGTTGCATTTCCTTCCGGTTATTGCAAGGGCAAAATATAAAAACCTAATGACTATTTTCAAAAAATGTCACCAATCCTCAGCGGATATTCTACAATCTATTTCAAAAGACAAGAGCATAAGACCAAGACGATCTCAAAATATCAAACTTAATACTCCTTTGAACTTCAACAAATAAAAAAAATGATTTCTAAAAGAGCATTTTCCTTTATGGCACCAGTGTTATGGAATTCTGTTCCTGAAGACTTACTTATAGGATCATTTGGTGAAATAACTTAAATTAACCATTATGTATATTTAATTTCACTATGATATAGTATTATAACATACTGTTTTGTTTTGTATTTATATTGTAATGTATCGTTTTTGTTTTCCCATACCCTCAATATGTAAGCCTTTGTCTTGTCAACCACTTTGATTGAAGGATAAGGTGGTATACAAAACTGGTTAAATAAAAATAGACTTTCACAGATAAGGACATATTTATTTATCTTCTAGTTTGTCCACACAGATGACTGTCACACAAGAATATCCTAGTATGAAAGCTCAGTATTTTGACTGTGTCCAAGCAAACAGATATTCCCCATATAGCAAAATATACTGCCTGTATTAGTAGATGGCTCCATAATATTGTATAATCATAACAAACAGCTGTCATAATGAGAAGTTATCAGTTGTTTTGTTAATCCGTAGTAAGTTTAGTAAGTTTAATTTCTACATTTAACTTTCACAAGGATTCTAAGCTGTACTTTGAGCTGAATATGTTAAAGGACTTCTCTCATTGGTTGGCTATATTGAAATTGTCCTGATTCAGTCAGACAACCAAGTAGCCATGTATTACATCAACAAGCAGAGAGGAACGGATTTGTACCTCTTGTGTTGGAAACATTCAGGATATGGAACTATGCCATTTCTGAGGATGACTCTCAGATCCACATACCAGCCCAGCAAAAGCAGTGCCTGGCAGACAAGCTGAGAAGAGTCCTTCAACCTCATGAATGAACCCCAGACAGGACAGTCACTCTGTAACTTTTCAAAAGGGGTTCGCCCTCAAAATGCTCAGGTGCCTCTTTTTTTTCCTCCAGGGCAGGGACATATGGTAAAGTAGACTTGGATGCCTTCCTTCTCAATTTGGGGCAGGGATTTCTGTACTGTTATTCTCCTCTTCCTCTGATAGCAAAGACTCTCCTGAAATTAGAGCATGACAGAGGCACTGATTCCCATAGTGCCTTACTGACAGACAGTCATGGTTTCCCATTCTTCTAGAATTTTCAGTCAGGGAACCAATTTAGCTGGGATCATTGTCGACCCTAATTGCACTGGATCGGGAAATGTTGCATCCCAACATCAAGCCCCTGGTTCTTGCAGCTTGGATGTTGAGAAACTGTCTTCTCTAAACCTGCCTCTGCAGGTTGCTGATGGTCTTGTCTTCCAGGAGAGATTCTACTTGGAGGTCCTAAGATTTTAAATGGAGGTTTTCCATCCCATGTAAGGGACAGGCCCTAGATCCTTTCTGCTGTGTACCCTTGTAGCACTATATAAATGATTAATAATGGTAGCAGTAGTAGTAGTAACTGTGTCCACACGAAACACTAGTTGAATACCTTCTACATTTGTCAAGAGTCAGATCTCTGGAAGATTAAAATAAACGGAATGTCAGAAACTTGTCCTTGGTGCTGCCTCTTCAGCTAGCAGAGCTTGTATTAACTGCAGTGTCTCTTCCAGGACACCCAGCTTGAGTCTCCTATGCCAGAAAGTCGATGCTGCTTTTTTTTTTTTTTCCTTTTTGTGGAGGGCAGAGGAGAATAAGTTAAGGTGAAAGTATTTGCACGTTGAATCTGCCATAAGGTTCTAAGTGTCAAAGCTCTAATGTAACAGATTGTTTTAGTTTTTATTATGTATCCTGATCATCACATCACTGATGCATAGCAGGCAAATGGATAGGGGTGAAAATGTGAACGTTTAATGCTTCATTGTAAAACTGTGACCCGATGAAGACCTTGCAGTCTGAAAAGAAGGAAAAAAGACGCTGAGGAAAGGAGAACAGAATTTTTTCTTGATGATGATGCATACCAGAACTCTTAAGTGGAAGTGCCTTTTAAAAGATAAAAACATGAAACTGGCCTTTAAAACCAACTTGTGCAGACCAAAAGCTAGGAAAGTTTAAAAACAAAAAAATCCTCTATCTATATCTATAATATTTTTTGTAAAAGTTTGGTGATTTAATTAGGTGACTCAAAAGATGGTGTTTATTTGGCTTGGGGATCTCCTGGAAAGAGTGAAGTTTGGTGGCAGATCTGTGGGATCCAGTCCTAATATAAATATGTTTTAAAACTTCCTTAAGCAGGGCCCATGTGGTTCTGATTGCAATGGAAAATCAGCAGATGAGGAAGATGTGCTGCTCCTTGACTCTACCTGCCAACTGGGGGACAGAGCACAGGGGATGAGGAAAATGCACCAACTGGGGGACAGAGCACAGGGGATGGGGAAAATGCACCAACTGGGGGACAGAGCACAGGGGATGGGGAAATGCACCAACTGGGGGACAGAGCACAGGGGATGGGGAAAATGCACCAACTGGGGGACAGAGCACAGGGGATGGGGAAAATGCACCAACTGGGGGACAGAGCACAGGGGATGGGGAAAATGCACCAACTGGGGGACAGAGCACGGGATGGGGAAAATGCACAGATCTCTGTGGGCAAAAGTAGACCTTGTACTCCATACTTGTATCAGCAGCTGAATTACCAGGGCAAAAATCTGACTTGGGAACCATTGAATTATTTATTTGATGTACAGTCTTTCAATTTTTACATTATAGCTGTTTACAAAAACAGAAATTGATAAAAACAGAACAGTTGAAGTTTGGGTACACAACAAACAGTGTGGAGGAATAGCCTAATGGTTAGAGCACTGGGTTGGGATCCCAGAGACCAGGGTTTGATTCCCACTAGCACTCCTTGTGGCTTTGGGCAAGTCACTTAACCCTCCATTGCCTCAGAAAAATCCAAGTTATCAATGTCCCTGTTTAATGTACATTGTAACTTAAAACTTTGGTAATGTAAACAGCTTTGATTGAAATGATAAAGCGGTATATAAAAACCTGAAAAATAAATAAACAAACACAGACTCTTCTAGTTTAAATGAAAAACACAAGCGGGAGGGTAAATTGTATAGAACAATATCATCCATTAAAAATTAAGCTTATAGCTGGAAAACAATAAGTGGCTGACTGTGCCGGAGATTTTGACTTTGCTGAAAGAGACTATTCAAATACCTGGTTAAAAAGCCATGGGATGGATATTCAACGACAGTGGCTAGCCCTGGCTCATACAGATCAATTGCCAGCATCCCATTCCTGGCCAAAATAATTGAGAAAACCATACAACAACAACTTCAAGCTCATGTTGATTCACACGCTCCTCTGGACACCCAACAGCATGGCTTCCGCCCTCATCATGGCATCGACACACTCCTGACTGACCTCTTCAACCGACTCAAAGGGATGGACAAGCCTCAACAAGGATATGTGATAATCTTCCTTGATATCAGCGCAGTATTTGATTCAGTATCTCATCCCATCATGCTAGATAAACTCAGTAACATCGGACTGACAGACGGCACACTAAAATGGTTCACATCTTACCTCTGACAGAACCATGCAAGTAAAGGCCAGTCCCAACAACTCAAAACCTTTCAATTAAGGTACCCCTCAAGACCCTGCTCTCTCCAGGTTATTATTTAACATATACATTCAACCCATCTGTAACTATTAAGGAAATGGAACATTCACTTTCACCTCTACATGGATGACATCATTTTCTATATGCCATTTAATACTACCAACCCAGATTTCATGATCATACCTGGTCTTCTCCACTGTCACAGACCTCCTCGCGAATATTAACCCGTTTTGGACAGCTCGCGTATTCTCTCTCTGTTCTGGATGATTTATTATATTTGTTACACTCAAACTACTATGAAATACCGGCAATAATAAAAAATATTAAAACTTTGCAGAAAATAGAAGTTTCACATAGTGTATGTTTTTCATACACTGGTCCAATATAGTATATTGTCCGTCTTCAGAAAAGATAGGATTCAGTTCCAATATTCATTGAGTTAAACATACTGTATGATACTATTGAAACTGCAGTTTTCATTTAAAACACTTTATTATGATATAGTTTGTCAACAGTCCATTCTGACGGCGGGACATGATACACATTGAAAACACTTCTGATGCAGTGCGTCGATATTGCACCATTGAAACGCCTAGAACAGAATGCTTGACAGCAATTAGTTTCGACAACATATTCGTCCAGCATATGAAAAACATACAAGGCTAATATACGAACCAATAACTCTGACACTAAGTAACTTAGTTATCTAAACCTATTTTCTAAAGTCTACAAATACTTTTATTTGCAAAATAGTAGCTATTACAGCATTATAAGCTACTTACTATTTTTTGTGATCTTTTTATGTTGAGCCGCCAGTACCATCAAAATCAGCAAACTTCGAATACCTATTAAACTAACTAGATCTCAGATAAAAAAAATCTGTATATAATGCTTTTTGACATAACGATAATAGCTAAACATAGTTCCATTGAATTTATAACCATTAATTAGTAAACAGTTGAGTAGTAAGTATGGAAACCTTATGTATGTAAAGCATATGCTGGTCCAAAATGGGTTAATCTTACAGTAAACAATAGCAAAACAGAAGCCCTACTCATATTCAGATACCAGGACTTTAAACCACCGGACAAGATCATAACACGTAAAGCTGAAATTTCTGTAAAGAAGAAAATCAAGTATCTTGGTATAACCATTGACAGCAGCCTCAATAGGATTGCACATATTAAAAATGCAGCAAAAACTGCATACTGGAAACAAACTCTTCAAGCTCCTACGACATCTATTACAGGACAATGATTTCAGATCCGTCTTGCAAGCAATCGTTAACACCTCATTTGGACTACATAAACATTATATATCAAGGGTTTTCAAAGCATGCACTATACCCACTCCAGCTGGTGCAAAATACTGCTGCCAGAATCCTAACAGCCAGAACAAATTGACAGCACATAACTCCAATCCTCAAAAGCCTACACTGGCTTCCAGTCTCTCAATGGACTAAACACAAAGCAATAACTACCATATTCAAAATTCTTCATAACCTCTCAGCTCCCTGCCTCAATGATCAAATCACTAAAGCATCCACAACAAGACCAAGAAGAACAGCAACTCAGAATCTCCTGATCATCCCCCCATTCAAGACCAAATGTACACAACAGACAAGCAATAGGGCTTTCTCGCTCTATGCTCCCACACTTTAGAACTCCTTCCTTCAGTTCATCAGAACTGCTCAATCTACTAAAGATTTTTAAAAAACTACTCAAGACGCACCTTTTCAAAAATATTTTGGACTTAATGATATTACATAACCGTAAATAAAGCTTCCACCCCTGGTCAATAGACTTATCCAGCCCACGCATTTATCCTTTAAATATATCTGGTTATCTCCCTTGCTTCTAATATTCTGATGAAACACTGATTATCAATTCCATATTTATCTCCAAGTTACCTCCCCCTGTTTATTGTAAAGCAAATCTTATAAGATTGTTCCTTCCATCACCTTTACCATTTTGGTGACATTTCTCTGTACCTTTTCTAATGACGTTATATCCTTTTTTAAGATATGGCAACCAGAATTGCACACGATATTCAAGGTGAGGTCGCACCATGGAATGATTCAAAGGCATTATCCTTTGTTCTGTGTTCACAGATGAAGAACCAGGAGCAGGACCTCAGAAAACACCCACAAAGAGGAACAGAAGCGAGGGACATCTTGAACAATTTTCAGAAGACTGTGTTCGTGAGAAACTAGCTCAACTTAAAAAAGACAAAGTGATAGGACCGGATGGGATACACCCTAGAATACTGAGGGAACTTGGGGACGTTCTAGCAGTTCCACTGACTGACCTTTTCAATGCCTCGGAGTCGGGAGTGGTGCCAAAGGACTGGAGAGAGGCTCATGTGGTGCCTTTACTCAAAAGCGGAAGTAAGGATGTGGTTGAAAACTACAGGCCGGTTAGTTTAACTTCAGTGGTGTGTAAATTATTGGAAACGCTGCTGAAAGAGAAAATAGTGAGGTTTCTGGAGTCCAGCGGATTACAGGATCCGAGGCAACATGGATTCACCAGAGGCAGGTCTTGTCAGACAAATCTGATTAATTTCTTTGACTGGGTGACCAGGGAGTTGGACCTAGGGAGAGCCCTAGATGTGGTGTATTTAGATTTCAGTAAAGCCTTTGACACTGTTCCTCACAGGCGACTTATAAACAAACTGAGCACCCTAGGGATGGACCCTAAAGTTACTGCTTGGGTTAGAAATTGGTTGGGTGGGAGGCGACAAAGAGTACAAGTAAATGGAGCTCACTCTGAGGAGAAGGATTTTAGCAATGGTGTGCCCCAGGGATCTGTCCTTGGTCCGATTCTTTTTAACATCTTTGTTAGTGATATAGCGGAAGGGCTGTCGGGTAAGGTTTGCGTTTTTGCAGATGATACCAAAATCTGCAATAGAGTAGACACCCAGGAAGGTGTAGATAACATGAGGAGGGATATAGCTAAGCTTGAAGAATGGTCTAGAATTTGGCAGCTGGGATTTAATGTTAAAAAATGTAAGGTCATGCATTTGGGCTGCAACAATCCAAGGGAGCAATATAGTATAGGGAGTGAAGTACTTTTGTCCACTAAGAAGAGCGGGACCTAGGCGTGGTTGTGTCTGATCTTAAAGTAGCTAAACAGGTAGAAAAGGTGATGGCAAAAGCTAAAAGGATGCTTGGGTGCATACGGAGAGGAATGGCTTGCAGAAAAAAGGAGGTGATAATGCCTCTGTATAAGTCTTTGGTGCGACCTCATTGGGAGTATAGTGTGCAATTCTGGAGACCACACCTTCAAAAGGATGTGAACAGGATGGAGTCGGTGCAGAGGGTGGCTACTAAAATGATTAGTGGTCTTCATTATAAAGCATATGAGGACAGACTGAAGATCTTAATATGTACACCTTGGAGGAAAGGTGGGATAGAGGTGATATGATTGAGATGTTTAAATACCTCCGTGGCATAAATGTTCAGGGAGAGAGCCTCTTTCAGTTGAAAGCAAGTTCTGCTATGAGGTGACATGGGATGAGGGTGAAGTGAGATAGATTCAGGAGTGATATGCGGAAATGTTTCTTTGCGGAAAGAGTAGTGGATCCGTGGAATAGTCTCCCAGTGGATGTGGTAGAGATGAGGACAGTAAATGAATTTAAAAAAAAACATGAGACAAACACCGAGGATCTCTAAAGGTAAAAAGGAGACTGTTGTAGTTGTTGATATGGAAGGACAGACTGGATAGGCCATGTGGTCTTTTTCTGTCGTCATATTTCTATGTTTCTATGTTTTATTCTCCTTTCCTTTCCTTATGATACCTATCATTCTATTTGCTTTCTTGGCTGCCGCTGCACACTGGGTGGAGGGTTTCAACATGTTATCTACGATGACGCCTAAATCTTTCTCCTGGGTGGTGGTTCCTAATGTGGAACCTTGCATCACGTAACCATAGTTTGGGTTGTTCTAGGTAGCCTAATGGTTAGAGCACTGGCTTGGGAACCAAGAGACCAGGGTTCGATTCCCACTAGCACTCCTTGTGGCCTTGGGTGTCACTTAACTTGGATGTTTCTGAGCAATGGAGGGTTATCAATGTACCTGTTTAATGTACATTACCAAGTTTAAGTTACAATGTAAGCCACTTTGATTGAAATGATAAAGCAGTATAAAAAAACTGTTAAATAAAATATTAAATTTCATCTGCCATTTGCATGCCCAGTCTTCCACTACGCTCAATACAAGCACTGCTCCTACAGATCCATGCCCAATGGCTTGGATTAAATCAGTGAAAGAGGATCTCATTCACATCATCCACAACATTGTGCACAAATCCCTTACCTATGGTAGCATGCCAAATGCCCTAAAGCTAGCAACCATCCGCCCAATTCCGAAGAACTCTCCACTAAAGAAAACTGACCCAGCTGCCTTCAGGCCTATCTCTGGCCTCCCGTTCCTGACTAAGATCAGTGAAAAAATTCTACATTATCAGCTCCAGGACCCCATTGACATTCATGCCCCATTAGACCCACATCTGCACAGTTTCTGATCAAACCATAGCTTCAAAACCCTCCTAATATTCCTCTTCGATAAGATGATAATGTCAAGATGGGTATCATTATAATTTTCATTGACATCTCCACTTTTGACACAGTTTCCAGTGGCATTCTTCAATCAAGAGTACAAGAGATTGGTCTATATGGCATCACCTTGAAATGGTTTCTCTCTTACCTCACAGACAGACAGCTGCAGGTCAAATGTGGCCCTGTCACCTTCCTACCATTCATAGCTAAACAGGGTGTACCGCAAGGTTCTTCCCTCTCTGCACCGTTATTTAATCTTTACATACAACCTATCTGCTCTGTCATCAATAACCACAAGGTTCAATACACTATCTACGCAGATGACATTATGATCTACACACCAATCAACCTTGACAACCCAGACTACACGAAAATAGCGGACTGCCTTCAACAATTGATGAGCTGGCTTCTTCAAAACAACCTGATGATAAACTATAACAAGATGGAAGCTCTATTTATCACCCGAAACTCTGGATTCACCCCCCCCCCCCTATCAATCTGAACACCACCACGATACCCATAAAGCCTTAAGTGAAATACCTCTGAGTCCAACTTGACAAAAATCTGAATCTCCAGTCACACATTAGCAAAACTACCATGAACTCCTATTTCAAAATGAGTCATCAGATGCCTCAAGCCGATACTCTCCCAAGATCACTTCTGCACTATTTGCCAAGCTCTAATCACACCTATTCTAGACTACTACAACCCCATATACCTTGGGCTCCCAAAACAGTCACTCCGTCTCTTACAGATGGCACAAAACACCACTGCTCGCATTATAACTGGTTCTTCAAGGCACGTACACATCACCCCCATCTTGAACCATCTTCATTGGCTCCCAATTAATTCTCGCATCAAATATAAACCCCTACTAAACATCTTTAAAATCAAACAGAACCTCTCAGCGAACAGTCTGCAAAACCTCATTAACTCTGACTCAAGCACCAGACCCAGGAGGAGATGCACCACGGACATCATCACAACCCCCAGAGCCTTCACCAAAGCGAAGCAATCTGCTTCGGGGAGAGCGATATCTCTGGCTGCTCCCACCCAATGGAACTCCCTCCCGGACTGCCTAAGATCTACCGTGGACATTAAGGACTTCAGGAAGTTGCTCAAAACCACTGTCTATATAGAATACTTCAGTGACCTCAAATGACCTGACCAAAAGACTCAACTTTCTACGCCTTAATTGCTCCTGCCCTGCCCCACCCCGTTCCCTTACCACACCTATCCCCAGATAAACCAACACCACCTCCTTGTATATAACTCATTTTGTATATAGTGCATCTTGTACATAGTTATACTACAATTACACCTACTTAACCCCATTGTAACATCCACTGCATGCCTACACTCTTGCTCCATGTAACATGTTTGGGTTGAATTGTAAACTGCTTTGATTTAAGGACAAAGCGATGTAAAAATCCTTTTAAATAAATAAATAAAATAAATATCCTCTTGCAATTTTTCACAATCCTCATGGGCTTTAACAACTTTGAATAATTTTGTGTCATCTGCAAATTTGATTACCTCACTCATTTCCATTTCCAGGTCATTTACGAATATCTTAAAAAGTGGCAGACCCAGCACAGATCCCTGGGTTACTCCACTATTCACCTTTCTCCATTGGGAAAATTGGTCATTTAGTCCTACCCTCTGCTTTCTATCTTTCAACCAGTTTCTGATCCACAATAGTGCACTGCCTCCTATCCCATGACTTTAATTGTGCCAAGAGTCTCTCAGGTGGGACCTTTTCAAAGCCTTTCTGAAAATCCAGATACACTATATCAACTGACTCACCTTTGTCTACCTGTTTGTTCACATCTTCAAAAAAGCATAACAGATTATTAAGACAAGACCTTCCTTGGCTAAAGCCATGTTGACTGTCTCCCATTAAGCCATGACTATCTACATGTTCAGTAATTTTGTTCTTTATAATGATTTCTACCATTTTTCCCAGTACTGACATCAGGCTCGCTGGTCTGTAGTTTTCCGGATCACCCCTGGAACCCTTTTTTAAAAACTGGCATTACTTTGGCCATCCTCCAATCTTCAGGTATTACAGATGATTTTAATGATAGTTCACAGATTACTAATAGCAGGTCTGCAATCTCATATTTCAGTTCTTTCAACACCCTTGGGTGTTTACCATCTGGTCCAGGTGATTTGTTACTCTTCAGTTTATCAAATAGTTGTAATAAATCTTCCTGGTGTATCAATATTTCTTTCAATTCTTCTGTGGCATCACCTTTAAATACAATTTCGGTCATGGGTAATATTCCTACATCTTCACTAAAGACCAAAGCAAAGAATTCATTCAGTCTCTCTGCTATAGCCTTGTCCCCTCTTAGTGCCCCTTTTACCTCTCTCTCATGTAATGGTTCAACTGACTGTCACAGGTTTTTTGCTACGAATGTACTTGGAAAAAGTCTTTATTATGCATTTTTGATTCCACAGCAATCTGCTTCTCAAATTCTCTCTGTGCTTGCCTTAGCAATGCCTTGCATCTAACATGTCAGTGCTTATGTTTCCAGTTTTCATCATTTGGCTCCTTTTTCCATTTCCTGAAAGATGCTTTTTTGGCAACAGCCTCTCTGACCTCACCTTTAAACCATGCTGGGAGTTTCTTGGAAGTCCTTCCACTTTTCTTAAAGCATAGAATACAGCTGATCTGGGCTTCCAAGATAGTATTTTTAAATAACGCCCATGCTTGAGTAAATCTTTAGCATTTGCAGCTGCTCCTTTTATTATTTTCTTAACTATTTTCATCATTTTATCATATAATCTCCCCTTTAAAAGTTAAAAGGTAGTACTGTGGATTTCCTTTCTATCCTTCCTCCATTTATTAAATCAGATGCGATCATGCTATAATCACTATTGCTAAGTGGCCCCAACACCCTTATCTCTTGCACCAGATCCTGTGTTCCACTAAAGACTAGGTTCAAAATGGCTTCCCCTCTGGTTGGTTCATGAACCAGCTGCTCCAAGAAGCAGTCATTTATTTCATTTAGAAACTTTATCCCCCAAGTATGTCCTGCCATGACACTGACCTAGTCGATACCGGGGTAATTGAAATCACCCATTTTTATTACTGTGCTGTAATTTTTGTTACCTTCCCTGATTTCTTTGAGCATTTCATCATCCATTTATTCCTTCTGGCCAGGTGGTCAATAGTACACCCACACTGCCATCCCCTTCCCCTTTTTGCATATAATTTCAATCCATAGAGATTCTACAGTGAATTTTTTTCCCTGCAAAACTTTAATCCTTTGACTTAATGCTCTCTCTAACAGAGTGCAACCCCTCCACCAATTTGATCTGCTCTATCATTACGATATGGTTTGTACCCAGGTATCAGTGTCCACTGGTCATCCTTCCACCATGTGTCTAAGATACCAATCATATCTGACCTCTCATTTATTGCTATATATTCTAATTCTCCCATCTTATTTTTTAGACCTCTAGCATTTGCATACAAGCATTTTAGAGGCTGTATTTTATTCATATTAATCTGGCTATCGGTAGGCAGGGGTAATATGGAATCTTTAAGCTCTGTCTGCTCTGTACTCAAGGGCATTTGGGTTACTTTTGTCTTTATTGGAACCTCTCTGTTCATATGCCCTAACTTCAATCATTTGCTAATATCCTGCAAGGATACATTGTTCCGAACCATGCGCTCTTGGGTGACTATCGGTTCTCTCCTATTATCTAATCTAAAAGCTGCTCTATCTCTTTTTTAAAGGTTAATGCCAGCAGCCTGGTACCATCTCGGTTAAGGTGGAGCCCATCCCTTCAGAAAAGCTCCTTCTTTTCCCAGAATGTTGCCCAGTTCATAACAAATCCAAAATTCTCTTGCACCATTGCCTCATCCACGCATTGAGACTCTGGAGCTTTGCCCGCCTTTTGGGTCCTGCGTGTGGAACAGGAAGCATTTCTCTCTGCTAATTGCATTAATCACTCTGAATATCGGCCTCCATGTTTTAATTCCCTTTTTAAATTCCTGTATGAGATCTCGTGATGTAATTTCAAAGGAAGTGAGTTCCAAAGTAGTGGAGCTTGATATCTCAATCCAAAAAAAAAAAAAAGCTTAATCTTGTTTAAGGGAGTTCTTAAATTTATTTGGGATGATCTTAAAGTGCATTGTGGGCAATAGGAGATGAGTATAGAACCAAGATAAATGGGAAATCCTGTGTACAATCATATCTAAGAGGATCTCCTCTGTGCATTTGGGCACTAGGCACATTCCTATCTTTCCTGTGGCTTAATCCTGCCCTGCTTTTTTTTTTAGCAAGTAACTAACTGTGATTTAGCAGCATTACTTAAAACTTAATCCACACAAATCAGAATGGGCAGGGGAAGGGCTAATTAGATCAGCTTACTGGCTGCCATAGTTCCAGTCTTTTCCAGACTGCACAGTTTCTAAAGCCTGCAAAATGCTAAGTTACAGCTTATGTTTTCTTTTTGCTTGATGCTAAGAGAGATTTTAACTGTTATACCTTACTTTGGGAATATTCTGACTGTGTAGCCCTTTAAATCAGATAGCTGTGTGTGATACAGGAAGGAAAGGAACAGTTAATTCGCTAATATAAAGTTTAACTGTGGTTATACATTAAGCTTGGGGATAATCTGACTGCTTTTCTGGGTAGCCTTGGAGCAGATATCTGTGGATGCCCCCTATTCAGGAACAGCCTTCTGGCCAGACACTTAGGTTCCCGCCCACCCTATCCCTCCCCCCCCCCCCCCCCGGGGCTGCATTGCCTATATAGTAGTCACATACGTTGCCATCTATCCTTTTAACTTGGGTTAAAGCCCACATCTTCTTCCTTTTTTCTTCTTCTTCATTTTCTCCTTCTAGCACTACTTATTCAGCATGTCTTATATTCAGTACAATAACTGCAGTACATTCATTCCAAGACAAATCATTTGGAACCTAAGAGCTTGTCCTCTGTGCCTCAGGACAACTGCCATGCATAAAGAACTGACTCTACTAAGGGAAGACCTAGCTGCCATGCATAAAGAGGGGTGACCCTACTGAGGGAGGAACTGGCTGCAATGAAGCACACCTCTTCTAGGATACAAACTGAACAATGTCCACCACCCCTCCTACAAAGAATGAAACACCCCAGGAACAAATGGATCACAATGGGTTCTTTTAGATTGTGACATGTAACACACAGACATCCTCTGCATCAAGAGAGATCCCTGCATAATGCCTTCTCTGCCTTGGCCAATGAGGACAAGGAACTGAGGGAGGAACTGGCTGCAATGAAGCGTACCTCTTCCAGGATACAAACTGAACAAAGTCCACCACCGCTCCCACAAAGAATCAAACACCCCAGGAACAAATGGATCACAGTGGGTTCTGGTAGATTGAGACTGTGACCCAGAGGCATATGCAACAGGCAGTATCCCTGCATAATGCCTTCTCTGCCTTGGCGAATGAGGATGCCCAATCCAAAGAAACTGAAGGCCCTTAAATGAGACAGACAATGCCCAATCTCCTGCTAAAGGACCAAATATGATGAAAACTCACCAAACAGCAAACTGCTACTACTTGGTGATTCCATCATCAGTGGCACCAACTTGAGAACACATTTCAAAGGAGAGAACATAGTCAAGTGCCTCCCAGGCTCTTCAGCCAGCAGGAATACAAACCACGTTGTTGAAGTACTTAGAGCAGAAAGTGAACACTCCAAACTTGATGTTATCCACTTGGGCACAAATGACCTGGCTAGAAACAGTGCCTCTACAGTCCAAAAGGACTTCCAATCTTTGGGAGAGAAACTCAAGCCCATTGTTAATACTGTTGCATTCTCAGAGGTTCTATCTGTTCTTGGTAAAGGGGCAAAACATTAAAAGCATCACATTAAAAGTTTTAATACATGGCTCCAGACCTGGTGCAAACAAGAAGGATTCAGATTTATTGGTGACTGGGGCAACAGATGGAACATCAAGAGGCTATACTGTGCTGATGGACTACATCTCTCTATCGCAGGGAAAAGAATCCTAAGTGAAAAATTCAAGCAATATGTGGATATGCATTTAAACTAGAAAAAGGGGGTGACAAATGTGGAAGGTCAAGCTCTGGATGTCACCTTCTGCAAAAGCAGATTAAAATCAGAAACAGCCACACTTTTAAACCACACATCAAAAACAAGTGGGAAGATGTAGGCAGAACAAAATCAATGCAAAATACACACAAGCCAGTTAAATGCTGGAAAGCAATGAGCACAAATGCTAGAAGCTTAGCCAACAAAGTTCCGGACCTGGAAGCCCTAATGGTGGAAATGGATTAATGAATCGCATGATTGGGATATAGCCATAGCTGGCTATAATCTATTCAGAAGAGGCAGAGAAAATGGAAGAGGTAGAGGAGTAGCCTTGTATGTCAAAAGCAATATTAAAGCTACTGAAATGCAGGGGGCATGGGGAAAAGAAGCAGCGCTCTGGATTGTGTTGGAAAGAGGAGATGGCAGTGTCATCCATACTGCTGTAGTCTACAGACCTCCGACACAAATTGAAGAGATAGATAACGAACTGATTATAGATATTGCCAAGATAGCCACAAAGGGGGAAGTGATAATATTGGGTGACTTTAATCTACCTGATGTGGATTGGATTACTCCTTCTGCAAATCTGGAAAGAAGCAAAAAAATTGTGGATGCTCTCCAAGATGCGTTACTTAGACAAATGGTGATGGAACCAACCAGGGAAAGCTCAACACTGGATTTTGTGCTCACCAACGGTGATAGCATGTCGAATGTCTGTGTGAGTGCCCCTGTGAGCAGCAGCGATCATCACACGGTGTGCTTTGAGATAAAAGCCATGGTACAGGCCAATCATAGCAAGCTCAAATTCCTAAACTTCAAAAACACTGACTTCAATAAAATGGCCGAGTACCTAAAGGAGGAGCTGACAGGGTGGAAGGAGATAAGGGAAGTGGAATTGCAATGGGCTAAACTAAAGGTGGCAATAAAAGGGGCAACAGATAAATATGTAAGAAAAGTAAACAAAAACAAGAGGAGACGAATACCTGTTTGGTTTTCCAAAGAAGTGGCTGCTCAAAGGCAAAAAACACAGCTTTCACAAAATTCAAAAGCTCACAAACAGAGGAACACAGAGATGAATACAGGATCAAACTCAGAGACAAAAAGAGATAAAAGGATAGCAAAATCAAAGGCAGAGGAAAAGATGGCTAAAGATGTTAAGTGTGGCGACAAAACTTTCTTCAGGCATATTCGGGAAAGGAGAAGATCAGAGATGGAATTGCAGGACTCAGAAGTGCTGCGAACGGACTCGTGGAAAGTGACATTGAAAAAGCAAAATTGCTAAATACTTCTGCTCTGTTTTTACTAAAAGTCCTGGAGAAGGACCTCATGTGACTCCCAAATATAAAAATGGTTATGAAGTAGATACCACACCATTCAGAGAAGATGAAGTGTTAGAACAACTTGCAAAACTGAAAGTGGACAAGGTTATGGGACCAGATGGGATACATCCCAGGATACTGAAAGAGTTCAGAGAGGTTCTTGCAGGGCCGTTAAAGTACGTTTTCAACAGATCCTTGGAAACAGGAGAGGTTCCTCAGGACTGGAGAATGGCTGATGTACCTCTACACAAAAGTGGTGACAGGGAAGAAGTGTCAAACTACAGGCCTGTGAGCCTTACCTCGGTGGCAGGAAAAGTATTGGAGACGCTCCTGAAAGAGCGAATATTGAACTTTCTCAAAACCAACAGGATGCAAGACCTGAGGCAACATTGTTTTACCAAAGGACAATCCTGCCAAACAAATCTGATTGCATTCTTCGACTGGGTGACCAGGGAACTGGATCAGGGACATGCGATGGATGTCTTCTACCTGGATTTCAGCAAAGCCTTTGATACTGTTCCTCATAGGAGGCTTATCAATAAACTCAGGAGCTTGGGAACGGATCCCAAGATGGTAAATGGGATCAGAAATTGGTTGACTGACAGCCGACAGCAGGTGATAGTAAATGGAGCTCAATCACATGAAGGGAAGGTGATTAGCAGAGTGCCCCAAGGATTGGTCCTGGGCCCGGCACTGTTCAATGTATTTGTGAACTATATTGCTGAAGGACTGAACGGAAAAGTCTGTCTTTTTGCAGATGACATAAAAATTTGCAACAGAGTGGACTCCTCCGAGGGAGTGGTTAACATGAGGAAAGATCTACAAAAGCTGGAAGAATGGTCTAATGCTTGGTAATTATGATTTAATGCAAAGAAGTGCAGTCATGCACTTGGGTAGCAGAAATCCAAGGGAAATGTACACGATAGGGGGCGAGAGGTTGGTGTGCACGGATCAGGAGAAAGACCTTGGTGTGATTATTTCTGAAGATCTCAAGGTGGCAAAACAGTGCGACAAGGCGGTGGCAAAAGCCAGGAGGATGTTGGGCTGCATACAAAGAGGAATCACCAGCAGAAAGGAAGAGATACTTATGCCACTGTACAAGTCACTGGTGAGGCCTCACCTGGAATACTCTGCTCAGTTTTGGAGACCATATCTTGCAAAGGATGTAAAAAGACTGGAAACTGTTCAGAGGAAGGCGACCAAAATGATTCGGAGCCTGCGTCAGAAGCCTTATGAGAAGAGACTAGAAGATCTAAACATGTACACTTTGGAGGAGAGGAGGGATAGGGGAGATATGATTCAGACCTTTAAATACTCAAAGGGAAATATTGAACAAACAAACCTCTTCCAAAGACAGGGAAGCTGTAAACCTGGAGGGCATAACAGGAAGCTGCAAGGTGGTAAATTGAAAGGCAATGTCAGGAAATACTTTTTTACTGAAAGGGTGGTGGATGCTTGGAACGCCCTCCCGATGGAAGTGGTGGGGGCAAAAACGGTGACGGAATTCAAAATGGCATGGGACAGACACAGTGGATCCCTTTACAGCAACAGGATAAAATCTAAATAAATTGAGCCATCTAAATTCTCAACAAATAGGGGTGTCCTACATGGAGTGGTGGGTTCACCCTTAAACAAAGACGTGGGGAGGGGTAGCCTGCATGAAGAGGCAGGTGGGAACTACTCTTGCCATCATACTGGGCAGACTAGATGGACCATACTAGTCTTTATCTGCCATCATTTACTATGTTACTATGTATCAATTTTAGTCAAAAAGGTGCAGAACTGGGATTTCAGTTTTCTAGTTGCCATTTCTGTATTCAAGATTAGCCAACTTGGGTTCTGGTTGAATTTTGAAAACCAAATCTCTGCGTTAGAAGCCTCAATCTGAGACTTGTACAAAATATATCTTTAATAATATGACTTTATTCTCATACCTTAGCTTTGGAGGTAACCACCTACCTGAAGTATCCTAGGAGATTCCCAATAAAATATTGGAATAAGGATTATGTGGTGGTTTCTTTCTCACCTAGATACTGCTTTGTAGTCAAAGATGTTTGAATAAGGATCATTGAGAGAGCTATTTTTGTCCCCACCGGTGGGTGCACTTTGGGCATATAGTTTATACCAAACAGAAAAACATTTTTAAAATGACTTGTTCTTCTCCTCCCTTTTTGTTACTTTTCTTGGTAACTAACATTATTATATGACAATTTGTTTCTTATCTTCCCTTTTTGAGATTGGATTTCTTTACAATGCTGTTTTCCTATTTGTGACCCAAGATGTTGGGTGTCTTTTTTTTTTTTTTTTTTAATTATTGTAAATTTTGGAAAATGTAATAAATATAAAAAGAAAAATCTGACTTTATTCACTTTGTGCATGCCGTAGTAACTAATGGATTAGACCAGGGATTCTCAACCCAGTCCCTGGCACACACCTAGACAGTCAGTTTTTCAGGATAACCGCGATGAAAATGCATCAGATGAATCTCTATACAATGGAGGCAGGGCATTCTAAACTATCTCATGCATATTCTTTGTGGTTATCCTGAAAACTGGACTGGCTAGGTGTGCCCCAAGGACTGGGTTGAGAATCCCTAGATTAGACTATTGTAACTGCTTATATTCTAATTTCCCAAAGAAACAGTTTCACCATATACAATTAATTCAATATAGAACTGCTAGATTGCAAAACAGTGCTAAATTGTAACTCCTGTTCACTCCTCCCACTGGCTGTGCATGGAAAACCAAATTAAGTTTAAAACTTTGGTTTTCAAAGTTGTGCATCATGGAATTTCTCAATATTTGCCAGATATATTGATCTCTCGTGAGCCCAAAAGTAGTCTGTACTCAGCTCATTCTTCTTTATTAAATATCTCCCCTCACGTAGAGTATATGGTAATTATTTGAGATTTTGAAAATTGTCACAAGCTTGGCTATTTGATCATTGATTTATATTAATACTTTATTTTTATGATAGGTTGGAAGGATATTGTTTGTATTTATTTTTATGAATTTTCTAGGATTGGGATAGGTTTTTTAGATACTATCCTGTGTTGGGTTTTGTGTTAAATTTTATTGCACCTTGCCTTGAATTTAAGTAAGGCTTGTAATCAAAATGTAATAAATTAATAAAACGTTTGCAGCACCATACAGAGACACAATGCTTCTTAGAGCTCAGTTTAGTGAAGACAGATAAGATGCCTTGTTAAGTGCTTTTGAGTCTGACTTATGATGACCCTCTATAACAGGGGTTCCCAAAACTGCCTCCCAGCCAGTTGGATTTTCAGGATATCCACAATGAATATGCATGAGAGAGATTTGTATGCACTGCCTCCATTGTATACAAATCTCTCTCATGCATATTCATTGTGGGTATCCAGAAAACCTGACTGGCAGGGGAGGCCCCAGGACAAGTTTGGGAACCCCTGCTTTATAAGATGCCTGACATGAAACAAACAAATTTAAGGCTTTGAATTGAGTACTTTGCGCGTCAGGGACTACTTAGGTTTGGACCATAAGCCTGATTTCTTGCAGCTTTACTCAAATTATCTGTCAAAGGATAGCGGAGTCTGCGGTAGGTGGTGAGGTAGAGCAGTGTTCCTCCCATGTGGCTGCCATGGATGAAGGGGGTCAGCTAACATTAGCTGGGTATTTTAGGCAAAAATGGTCAGTGTGGCCACACTTTGCCTCTACTAACCTTGATTTGAGAATCCCAGTTCTAGAATACTTGAAGCATAATTTGTGTTGCTTGTGATATGTTACTTAATGACAAAATGCCTGTCAGAGTTTTGCTAGTTTTCTTTCTTCCTAAAACGAAAATAGTAAGGATGTTCTGTGTTCCTTTACAGGTGAGATGAGTGAGAGCCGAGCAAAACGGGTTCGAATCAAGGAGGTTGATGGTTGGACGCTAAAAATGCTTATTGATTATGTTTACACTGCTGAAATTCAGGTCACTGAAGAAAACGTCCAGGTAATGCAGTTCTTACAATGGTTCCTATTTCTTATTTTAGTTGGTTGTGTTTTTTTTAAACGGTGTATCCTGAGAATTTGTCTGTCTAGTGGGCTGGAGAGCAGCTTGTACATAATCTAATCTCTCTGTGCAATAGCTCTTGCAGCTCTAGTGACATCGTTAAATGCTGTAACTTATACTACTGTGACCTAATTCGATTTCAGTTAGTAAAACAAATTTTAGAAAGATGCTGGTACAGCTCTGTTAATGTTGCAGCAGTCATCCAGTTATGCCTGGTTGCCTTTTTGTAGTTTGCATATGTACCAACTCTGAGGTCTTTGTAGTAGTAATCGTGAATGCCTGCAACAATAAGGAGAGGAATTGTTCTATGCAGTGCTATCTTTTGACATTTATTCTTTTGGAGGATGCAGTGATCAGAGGAAATGTGCATTTCTATGCTTCAGGACCAGTGCAGGTTATTAATTGCCTTAGGGAAGCACCTTCAGCCTTGCACACCCATCTCCCAAGTATCTTTAAGGTCTCTAGGCCTTCCCTTGAGATTTTAATAATTTCCTCAAAAACCATGATTCTCTGTGGAGAAGCAGGATAAGTGCTCAAATATAGGTGACATCACTGATGGGAGCCTCCGTGCAGGAATTGAAAACCGCATACCTTGATCACAGATCTGCAGTATATCAAATAAATAAAAACATAAAACCTCTCTCAGCTTTTTCTGTAAGCTTTTAGATTGGTCACTCCGCACATGCGTGTGTCTTCCTACCTGTCGCTGCCATACCTCATCTCCTCCTCTTAGTCTCTTTTGCCACAGAGCTCCACAGATGTTCTTCGTGTTGGTCACAGGTGTCTTTGTAATTCGGTGGGTTTTCGTAACTTGTTTTTTTCGAAGTAATTCTGCCAGCTGCTGTTGTAGCAATGAATTCTGTCCTAATTTTTATCCCTTAGTTTAGAGTTATTAAAGTTTCCTTACTTTTTCTTGCATCACTGCTATAGGCTGAAGTTAAGCCTCAGATGATCCAGCAGTGATACTTTCTTTTTCTACATCAAAATTGAGTCGTTTGATTTTGCTGTAGCTATTTTTACCAAAACTGTCCCAGAAAATGGCTGGTGGGTTCATAAAGTGCACTAGATATTGCAGGACCATGTCTATTACAGACCCACACAAATGGTGTCTACAGTGTGTAGGGCCTGACCATGAGCTGCTGCTTTGTATTTTGTGTTCACAAATGACTAGGATAGGGCTCCAGGGCCGAGAGAAGCAGCACAAACTTATTTTGACTGATAAAACTGATCCATCATCTTCGACATCGGTGACATTGGTCTCCATGGCTTCCAGAGTTGCATCAGATGCTGGCAGTATATTGACATGGAGGTCGCCTTGAGCTCACTTAACTGAGCTACAGTAGGTTATCCTGGCATTGGACTCCCACCAATACCACCCCCAGGGAGAGGAGGGATTTGTCCTCATTCTCCAGGATCACGAGCATCTGACGGAGGCTTCAGTGCATCAGCGTAGAGATCCATCAGAGCACGATGCCAAGAGCATTGAGGTATCGAGCAGTCCTAGCCCCTAAAACAGCCCCAGCAGGAGGACCCAATCATATTTCATAGTATCAGAGGGGCCACCCCAGACTCCATGAAGCAGAGACCAGTCTGTCGATTTTCCCTGTGAGATTCTGTAATCATTGGCCGAATCTGCTGCAGGCCTTACACTTTGGCCCATAGCAGCCCTCAAGGAGCCAGCTGATGAAGGGATTCAAGCAGAGGGGGATGATCTTCACCCCTCACAAGGCTACAGCTTTGATGCCATTGACAATGGCACATCCAAACCCATCCTCAAAGCCCATAGGCTGTCCATGGAAAGAGGGTCTCGGCACTGGTTTCTGCCCAGCTAATATTGCTATCAAGTTTATTGGGGAGTGATTGTTCCCTGGGGCACCAGAAGTCATTGATGCATTGACACTTCTGAAGGAGATCTGCCTCCACTACAAGACCGAGGTTGACCTAGGCAGAGACTGTGGCATCTTTAGATGACTACTATCACTACTTATTTGTATAGCGCTACAAGGCATATGCAGCATTGCACATGTACAAATAAGACACAGTCCCTGCTTATCAGAGCTTAGTCTAGTCAAGACAGACCACACAGCAACTGGGGACTAGAGTAAATCAAGGGGAATGGCAAAGTACAGATAGGTGATAGGCAGAATAAAGGGATTAGGATCAAAATGCAGCCTCAAAAAGGTGTGATTTTAACCTGAATTTGAATAGGGCCAGAGGAGGAGCCTGGTGTATGAACTTGGGTAGTTTGTTCCAAGCATTTGGAGCAAGATGGAATAAATGAAGTCTGGAGATGGCAGTGGCAGAGAAGATTACAGATAAAAGGGATCTGCTAGAGGAGTGGAGTTCCCAAGGAGGGGTGTAGTGTTGAGAGGAAAGGTAGTAAGGAGCTGAAGAATGAATACACTAAGCCAGTAGGTCTGATTCTGACAGCTCAAGGGAGTCTGAGTTTGTCTGAATACTTCTCAGCGGAGAGGTTTCCAGAGTTTTTTTCAATCCCTCCTTCTCATGAGCATTAACTTCCATGATTTTGTCAGGAAAATTGTCAAGTCCATTCCATTTGTGATAGAAATAGAGAAGGTGTGCAGGGCCAAGGAGTTGGATATCTTCCATAATTCTGTTGCCCCTAAGGGGAGGGAGTGATAGTACCCATGCACTGTAGCCTACAGAGGCTGCAAATGAGAATGTGGAAGATGACCCTCCCACTCCCCCCATGCCTCCGGTCAGCAAGAAGGTTGACTTTATGTATAGAATTCAGAAATCTCCTCAATTTGAGAAACTCCAGCTTTCGCACCACTCCGTGGTCATTGAATCCACTTTCTAAAGGACCAGGAGCCCAGTCTCACCCTTCTGTGCCCCCAGGGAGGGAAGCTAGGACCTTGGATTCTTTTGGGGTAAAGTATGTATGTGTATATTTATTTATTTAGTTGTTCTGTTTCCCCTCACCCCCCCCCCCCTCCAGAACATTATGCTTGCCTCACTCGTAACATCCTACTACAGCTCTTAATGGGCATGCACTTGTGGAATATCATGCACAACTTGGAAGAGTTTTCAGACTTCTTCCCTCCAGAGAAAGCAGAGTAATACTATACCCTAATGACAAAAGGGCACATTGTCCGATTGACACACATTTTTAATGTGATATCGAGAGCCTCCTCAATGAGCATTGGTGCCCAGAGACTCTCATGGCTGCAGGCCTCTGACTTGACTTAACCTAGTGTGCTGGAGCAACTTGCTGACATGCCGTGCTGTCCTATGCATGAAGACTGTCTCTTTGGAGATGAGGTTTGGGAGACGGCAAACATGATCAAGCAGTATACTGACACCCTGAAAACCTTCTCCAGGCCCACTTCTGACCCAGCCACCTCATTTAGGAGGTCCCATAGCAAGGGGCAGCCAAAAATCCTACACATGCATATATTTCCCCCCTACCTCCTGCTCCTTTCAGCCCAGGTAACCTTTACATATCTAGCCCAGGTAATTTTTACACACATGTCCCAGGCAGCCTGAAGGTTTAGAAGTCCCAGCCAGAACCAGGGGTGGGATTGTGACTGGCTCCTGGAGGACATAGCTAATATGCCATTTCTGCTTCTGAGCAACCTTCCAATTGGAGGGAGACTCGCTTTCTTTGCAGGACATTGGCCTCTTGTGATCTCCAACTCTTGGGTCCTCAAACTAGTCTGGTAAATGTTCAGATTGTACCAATTTGAAATCCTTCCAAATTGCTCACCAAGAATCCATTCTTTAGTCTCTCAGCATTAGGACTTACTTCTTCAGGAACTGTCCGCCCTTCAAACTGCAAATGTGGTCCAGCCTACTGGGATTCTATTCAAGGTATTTCTTGATGTCGAAGAAAATAGGGGCATTCTGGTCCAAGAAGTTCTGAATGTTTGTTTTTCCTGGACACCTTGCTTCCTTTCATTCAAAAAGCAGATTGGCTATGTTCTCAGGACCTAAAGGAAGCTTACACCCACATACAGCTACATCCTAGCCACAAGAAGTATCTGATTTGTGTCACGGGTCGTCAAGGTAAGAGACTCCGTGTGTCCACTAGGCGACTGCCTAGGGTATTGTGAATATACTTAACTGCCTCCTCTTCTATACACAGAGTCAGTCAGTCAGAGTGGTAAAGTAAAAGTAGGGTTTTATTCCCGTTCCCTGGCGGATATCATTACTTTGCAAACATACAGAACGATGAAACAAACTAAACAAAAACAGCTGGAATAATCTTTCTTTCTTCCTTGTTCCTTTCACAAGACTTCAGCATAAAGATGTTATTTCATCTGACAAACATATCGTGCAATCCATCGGTTCAGGCTCAGGGTAAATGTTACTGCTTTCCCATTGTGTTAAACCTGGACTGCGTCTGTTACTCCCTGGGTCACATTCAGTACATGTGCTGGAGCTGGGTTCACTTTATTTATTTATTTAACAATTCTTTTATACCGCGCTATTAAAATCAGTGCGGTGTACATAGAACAATAACATACTACAATGCATACAGGCAACATTGAGTTTTACATTGAACAGGGAACTTCAACAATGGGACAACCGGGGGAACTATGTACAGATTAACTTTAATGGTATATACAATAACATCAAGCTCTATTGGATGTTACAATGTGGTTCATTAATAAGACTAGAGAAAAGGTCGACCAACTAGCCCTTTTCAGGTTGAATTGAGGTGGTAGATTTGTTAGTGTCTAGGTTGACTTCTGGGTAGCATTTTGTGAACAGGTGGAATTTCAATGCTTTTCTGAATAGGATTAGGTTTTTGATAGCACGGATTTACTGGGGGAAGATAAATTCTCTCTTCTCCCAGGCACTTATCTAAATCAGGATTGTAGAACCCTTTTGTATAGAAAGTCTCTTTGTGATAAGCCTCTCTTGGCTCCCTTGCTTGGAAGTCTGCACACCTTCCTGTATTAAAACTTTGCTCAGTGCAGGGCTTATTAAAACTCTCAGCTCCTCTTCTCTCCCAAACACAAGGCTTTAAATCTGTTACCTTATAAACGGGTCTGGAGTCAGCTGTGGAGTTTCTCTCCCCTGGCAAAGCTTCTCTGGCTTGAAGAAAGTTTCTCCGTGATTTGGGTAAACTCTCTGAGGTAGTGCACCACTTCCTGCTTGTGTGAAAAACCTCTCCGGGACTATCTCTCCAGAGATCAGTTTCTCTACTGCTCCAGTTCCCTTTCCTGGAGCTTCTCTTGAGAGCTCTGGGTCCTCCCAGACCTCCAAAGCCTCCCCTGGAGTTAGAACGTCTCCTGGGATTCTGTGTCTCTCTCTGCCTCTGAGCCTTGCTTGTCTGATGCTGGAACTCCACCTGCATCTGACTGCCACTCTCCTCCTCAGAGTCAGTTTGGCTTTCTCTCTGGCTTCCCCTCAAACACCGACTTCCCTTGATGCCTTCCTGGGTGCCTCTGGTGCTTCTGGTACTAATGCTCCTTCTGGTACCAACGCTGCTTCCTGGTTCTAACCAGGGCTTTTTGTACCTCCCCCTTCTGCACATTACGTCAGCTTCTGGGGACAGGTATTTTTGATGAGATCCCTCAATTCTATCTGCATCACTGCTAAGGAAAGGAAACCTCATTTTAAACCTCTTCTGCTCTATTTGTGCTGATGGCACCGGGTGCTCAGCCCTTCTTAAATATGCTGAATCCTCCTGCCTAGCCAAGTTTGAGGTGAGTTCTTCCTTTTTGCTAGTTTCCACAGATTTTCTATAGCTTACTGTATCACATTTGTCATAGGCAAACACCACATCCATTACTGCCGTTTGGCCTGTCATCCATGCCATGTGTATTTGCAAAATGTCTCACTGTCATCACAGTATTTTTCAAGACTGGGCATGCATGTGTTTCCCATCTTGGACAATTGGCTGGCCAAGAGCACCATTTAGGAAAGGGTTTAAGAATCTGTACGCCTTACAATTTGGGTGCCAGAGCTACTAGCGTTTATCAATTGCCCTAAATCAAACCTCCCCATCACACCAACTGGAGTATATTGGAGCTGTGCTAGACATGACTCTGGTAAAAGCCAGCCTTCTACATAACAAGCTCATTTTGTTGGTGGTGATAGTGGAAAGGGGGCAACAGAGTCAGCAGACATCAGCGAGAGACATGTTGAAAATATTGGGCCACATGACTTCCACAGTTCATGTAACTCCCTTGATGCATCTCCAAATGGACTTTGGGTACACAGTCCACTCAAAAGCTCAAGAACCAGCCAGTTGTGCTACAGCCAACTCCAAACTTTGTTCATTCCACTTTGCTGCTCCATATACCCGAAACAAACTACTCGAGTTAGTGCCAGAGATGGAGCCTGATGTACTATTCAAATCCAGGCTAAACACTCACCTCTTCAAGGCTTCTTTTGGATCCTGTTTCGGGTCCTGACCCCCCTCACCATCTATGTGTTTCTTTACTATTCCTGTAGACTTACACTAGTCTCTAGTTTTTTGTGTTGTCCATCTTAATTAGATTGTAAGCTCTGTGAAGCAGAGACTGTCTCTTACATGTATATGTACAGCACTGTATATGTCTTGTAGCATTAATCATCTAAGTAACAGTAGTAATTTTGCCTCATCTCTTCATTTTTAGGACGACTCCTGGTGGATGGATCATTCCAATCTGGAAAAGGTCTCACTTTGTCAAATCCTCTCTTGCCAAAGGTTACTGATGACAGATATACATCCAAGCTTGTCTGGGAAGCTAATGTATGTTTCATACCCCAGGGTCTTTTGTCCACTCAGCAAAGTCTTCAAATGAATTTCCTGGATCTGAGAGAAATCTTGAACACTAAAGGCTTTCAGAGATCAGTTGACCAGCCAAATTGTAATGATCCAGATGGACAATCAAGTTGTGATGTAATATCAGCAAGCAGGGAGGAAGGAGTTTGTACCTCTCCCGCATTGGGAAACGGTCAGGATGTGGAACTTCACCATCTCTCAAGGGATATTGTTTAGGGCCACATACCTGTCAAGCAAGAAGAGTGCCCTAGAGGACAGGCTGAGCTGCATCTTTCAATCTCACAAATGGGCCTTAGACTAGGAAGTGGCCTCCCATCTTGGATGTTGAGAGGGTAACTTTGTCTACTCTGAACCTGCCAGCTGGTGTTACGACCATTGTTCTGGCTTACAAAAGAGATTCCACTCGGAGGTCATATGGTTTCAAGTAGAAGAGGATTGCTGTCTGGAGTGAGGGGCAGGCCCTACATCTATCTCATGTCCCACACAAAAACTGCGTACCTTCTGCATTTATCAGATTCTGATTTTAAAGACCATTTCTATCAGGGTTCACTTCAGTGCAATTTGGGCTTACCACTATCATGTAGAAGGCAAACTCATCTCTCTACAGCCTTTAGTTCACTTCATGTGAGGCTTGCTTCTTTTGAAGCCTCCCCTTAATTCTTCCGCAGTTTCTTGGGACATCAGTGTGGTTTTAACTCGGCAAAGTTCCTTTCGAGCCACTGAATACTTGTGCTCCAAATTTCTGAGCTGGAAGGTCTTGTTTTGGGTAGCGATAACTTCATCACTCAGGTTTAATGAGCTCCATGCTTTAGTGATGGGGGCACCCTTCACAAAGCTTTTCAACAATAAGGTGGTATTGCATACTCATAAGTTTCTTCCAAAAATGTTGTTAATCAGTCAATAGTCCTTCCAATTTTTTTCTCAAGAACCAATGCTCACAAAGGGAAGAACACGCTGCAAATGTTGGATCACAGGAGCCTTGGCTGTCTAGTTAGAGCAGACTAAAGCTCCTAGAAAGTCCACCAAACGTTTTCTTTTGACACCAATAGGTTGGAGACTGACAACAAACCTTCTTTTTCAATTTGGCTAGCAGATTACATCTCCTTTGCTTACACCCAGTCAGGTTTGATGTTTGATGGTCATGTCACAGCTCACAACATCCAAGCTATGGCTTCATTGGTGGCCACTTGCATTCATCTTCCATGGAAGAGATTTGGAAGGATGTTGCTTGGACTTTCACATTCATATCTTGCAATTGTTTGGAATTGGAGTTCTGCCACAGAAACAGATTTGGCCAATCTGTTCTTTTGAATATGTTCAGAGATTGAAATACAACTACATTCCCTTAAGCCTTTTTTTTTCTTTCTTTGTCTGTTGCATGATAACCTTTTTCAACAAAATCAAAGATAGTTTTTCTATATTTAGTGTCTGCTAGTTGCAACACTACCTTTGCTTTTAGTGTTTACAAGTAGGGAATGCCATATATAAGCACTTATCCTTGTCCACAGAGAAAACAAAGTTACTCCCAAGTAGCAGGTGTTCTCTTTGGGCATCAGGATAAGTCCTCATAACCCTCCTACCTCCCTTTTGATTTACATTCTGGCATTAGCTAATCATCAAACTGAGGAGACAGGGCAGATCTGCTGCAGGCTGGATGACGCGTGCATGCTCGGATGGACCAACCTAAAGGTTCTAAAAGAGGTTGATGGCGCCCTTACGCAGGAGCCTCTCAATGATGTCACCCAAAGACTTATTCTACTACAGGTGAATAACTTTGTTTTACTCCACCATCAACCCTCCCAGTACTATTATGATCCTGTAAAAGCTCCGCTCTTCTGGCTGATCCTTTCTGTGTCTTTCTCCTTCTACTGCCAACTCCGATCCTTCCATCTTGCTGCTCCTTATGCCTGGAACAGACTACTTGACTGTCTGTGTCAGGCTTCACTTCTGGCCCTTTTCAAATCCAGGCTGAAAACTCACCTCTTCGAGGCCACATTTGGATCCTGATCCGCTTAGTCTCCTATGTGTTTCTTTACCATTCCCTAGATATATCCTTGTCCTCAGCTGTTGTGTTGTCTGTCTTCACTAGATTGTCCCTGCACATCAGAGCTTACAGTTTTCTACATGTCTGTACAGTGCTGCGTACACCTTGTAGCGCTATACAAATGATCAGTAGTAGTAGTAGATCAGCAGAAGGAAATGTTAATCTGTGTTTTAGACACACACATCTGTGTATGGGTGTATGTGCCAATGACCATTGGAAATAGATTCGTAACACTGTCTAGTCTGAGGAGCTGAACACTTAACTCTGAAAAGCCAGCATTTATGATAGGATTGGATCAAAGCTCTCGGGATGTCTGACTGCTGATGTAGCTGCTCATGAAATGAGTCAGAAGCTGCAAAGGTGTCTTACATATAGGGATATGGAACATACGACACATGAACCAAGAGAAGTTGGAGGTGGCCAAGAATGAAATGGAACGTGTACAACTTGATCTGTTGGGTGTCAGCGAATTGAAATGGACTGGCGTCGGGCACTTTGCATCTGATGATCACATGATCTACTATGCTGGAAATGAAAGACAAAGAAGAAATGCTGTTGCATTTATAAATCAAGAAGAAACTTGCAAGAACAGTAATGAAATACAATGCAGTCAGTGAACGCTTAATTTCTATTAGACTACGAGGAATGCCCATCAACACAACTATAATTAAGGTAAATGCCCCAACAGCTGCAGAAGAGGATGAAGCTGATGAATTCTATGAACAAGTACAAGCTGAAATTGACAGAACATGCAATCAGGATATCCTGATAGTCATGGGTGACAAACACAAAAATTGGCAACAAAGAAAAAGGCAAAGTGGCTGGAAAATATGGACTTAGGAGCAGAAATGAAGCTGAGAAAAGACTATTAGAATTCTACAAAACAAATGATCTGTTCATCTCAAACACCTTCTTCCAGCAACACAAGCAGTGGCTGTACACATGGACTTCTCCAACGGATTATAAAAAATCAAATTGACTACATCTGTGGAAGTCAACGATGGAAAAGCTGTATAACATCAACAAAGACAAAACCTGGAGCTGACTATGGTATAGATCTCCAACTATTAGTATGCAAACTCCAGCTAAAGTTGAAAAAAAGCAAACCACTCATGAATGTAACAAAATATGACCTTGAGAATATACCACTGGAATTTAAAGACTGCTTGTGAAATCCATTTGCTGCATTAGATACAAATGACAGAGCTCCAGAAGAATTATGGGCTGACATCAAAAAGGTTGTGTTGGAAGAAAGTGAGAAGTCTCTACAAAAGGTGAAAAAGCAAAACTATCCAAAATAGATGACTGAAGAAACTGAAAATTGCACCTCTTATCTGGCTTTAGCTTCTCTGTGTTTTTGAGCAATCGCATAACTCAACAAATTTCCAATGTACAGCAAGACAAGACAAGGAGAACTACAACAATGAAGCATGCAAGAACATAAAATCAGAAACTATTAGAGAAAGAACAAGATCGGCTTTCCTAAAGCTGCAAGAATTAGAGAAAATTCCAGCCTCTAATTGGAATGCTACAAGATGCTCAAGGTTCCATGTTGAATGATGCTGAGAAGATCAAGAAAAGGTGGAAAGGGTCATTTATACCATAAAAATCAAGTGGACCAATAGCCGTTTCAGCCTGTACCTTATGATCGGGAAGCAGCATTGAAAGACTTATCAAAGAACAAAGCACCAGACATTGATGGCATTCTCATTGAAGTATTATAGCAATCAGATGTAGCTGTTACCATACTTACAAGGCTCTGCCAGGAAATTTGGAAGATGACAACATGGTCAACTGACTAGAAAAAAATCTGTGTTTATACTAATACTAAAGGTGATCCAATCAACTGTGGAAATTATAGCACAATCGCTCTGATCCCACATGCCAGCAAGATTACTAAACAGGGACTATAACCATACCTGGAACAAGAACTGCCTGAAGTGCAAGCAGTGTTCAGGAAAGGGCATGGAACGAAAGCTATCATGGATGGATCCTTGAAAAGGCAAAAGAATACCAAAAGGATATCAATTTATTTTATTTAGCTGCGTTTTTATACCGTTTTTCTCCAGGTCAAAACGATTTACAAACAGCTCAGTTAATGTATACACTCCTTGTTTTACTGTAACTATGTACAAATAACTTAACTACATACAATGATTTTTTGTTGGGGTGCATAGGTGAGTCGGATTGTTACTGGACCATAGTGTTCAATGAACAGATGAGTCTTTAGATGCTTCCTGAATGAGGAAAGGTCTTTGATGCACCTGATGGTGGTGGGGGGGAAACGTTTCATAGGATTGGGCTTCCGTTTGGTTGGAAGGGATGGAGAAGGCTGAGGAGGTGGGAGGAGGAGAGGCCAGATAGTATTTTGTGGGTGGTTATCAGCGATTTGTATTTGATGTGACTGTTGAGAGGAAGCCGGTGGAGTTGCTTGAGGATGAGGTTAATGTGTTCTTGTTTAGAGGCTGCCAGAAGGGTATGTGTGGCAGTATGGAGAGCACACGTAATGGGAGAATGGTTGATTATGGGAGTCCTTGATAAATAAGGTTGCAGTAGTCGGGGATTGGAAAGATTGCTGTTTGGAGTGCTGATCTGAAGTCGGGGGGGGGGGTCGGGGTCCAGGATTGGGCGGAGGTGTTGGAGAGTGCAGATCTTTGTGAAGCCATTTTCTTCACTTGTTTGAAGGTGAGGTTGTGGTCAAGAGTGATACAGAGGTATTTTATTTCTTGTTCTACCTTGATATGAGTGTTTAGAGTTATGATTGCAAGGGGAGTGAATGTGCTGTCCTTAGTGATGAAGAGGGCTTCGGTTTTCCTGTAGTTGACGGAGAGGTGGTTACTTGTGAACCACTGTGAAACTTCGGAGAAGCAGAGCTGTAGCTTTGATTGGTATCAAAAGGAGTATAGATGAGGACATCAGCTTAGAGGTGGTAGAGTAAGTTGTGAGACTTGATGATTGAGCAGAATGGTTGTAGATATACATTAAAAAGGGTGGAGAAGATGTCTCCCATCTTAATTTGCTGCTCATTGTTGGACAGGAAAGGCTGGAACCAGTTCAACACTGTATTCTGGATTCCGATAGATTGGCGGCATTGGAGGAGGATGGAGTGGTTTACTGAGTTGAAAGCAGCTGAGATATTGAGGAAAACTAAGATAACGTCTTGTTGCATGGACTGGATTCCTTGGATAAATTTGTTTAGGAGAGAGAAGAGGAGGGTTTCAGCTCCGTAGTAGGAGCAGAAGTCATATTGTTGGGGGTCAAGTGGAGCATTAATTTCAGTATGATCCTGGAGCTGTTGGCATACCACTGTTTCTCTTTTGGCCATTAAAGGGAGGCTGGTGATGGGTCTGTATAAGGTGGGGTCCATTCGGTCGAAGTTGGGCTTTTTGAGGATTGGCGGATTGAGGCGGATTTGAGGCTGTTGGGCATGAGTCCTTGGGTGAGGGATGCTTGGGTAAATTTAGTGATGATAGGGCTAAGTTCTGTTTTCATTACCTTGATCCAGGAGACTGGACATGGATCAAGAGGGGAGGTGGTGGTGTTGAGTGAGGAGATGATGGTTTCAATATGGTTTGTGCTTATGGTGTGGAAGGATGACCAGGGTACTGTAGTGGAGAATGGCTGAGGTGAGTAGGGATCTCATAGCTGAGGATGATGTTGTAGGTGGTTGTAGTAGTCTGCTAGTTGTTGAGGGTTGATTTATATTAGCTGGAGTAGGCTTGGTTGGGAGTTTAGTTAGTTTCACAATATTAGAGTTCTCTAGTATGGTTGAGGGATGAGTTGATTAGCTTTGAGTGGTATTTCTTTTTTTGCATTGTCTGCTGTAGTTCTGTATTCATCCAGCAGATTCATGTAGAGGTTGCGGTCAGTGGGGTGTTTGGTTTTCTGCCATTTTCTTTCTAGTTTCTGTAGGCAGGTTTTGATTCTCCAGAGTTCTGGTGTATACCATGGGGTTTTAGGGATTTTGTTGGACTTGTGGTGTAGGTTGGTTGGAGCTGCTGAGGCTGTCTGGTCTTGTTCCATAAATCTGGAAATGCTTCAGGGTTGTTAACTCTGTCATCAAAAAAAGGGAGTATGTTGTTGAGGAAGTCGTATTTGTTGAATTGTTTGAATCTTCTCTTTGCTTTTGTTGGGCTGTGGGAGGGTCTGATGAGGGGTGGCAAACTGAAGTTGATGAGCCAGTGGTCAGACGAGGGAACTGGTTGTATTTGTAATTGTGTAGGGCATGTGGAGGGGTGCATAGTGGTTAAGGATCATGTCAAGAATGTTGCCTTTGTCATGGGTGAGGGTTTGTACTATCTGCTCAAAGGCCATAGCTTTCATAGCATCTAGGAAGGTAGTGACCTGGTTTTGATGGATGGGAGGGTGGGTTGAAGTCTCCTAGTATTATGCTGGTTTTGTTTATCTTGGTGGTCGTGAGTGTGTATTCCAGAATGCTGGTTAGGTCGAAGGCAAGGGAGGACGGTGGCTGGTAGACGAGACATAATGTGATGAGTTTATTTGAGATGGTGAGGGTGTTGGATCCGCTTGTGCTGTTGGAGGCTTGGGTGCTGTAGTTGTGTTGGAGTTTGGAGAGGATGAGTACTCCACCCCCTTGACATTTGGATCGAGGACAGTGATGTAATTGGTAATCCTGGGGGGTGAAATGATTCAATAGAACCTTAGTCTGTTTCATGTGTCCAGGTTTTGGTTATGCACAGGATATTCAAGTCTTTGTGGTGAGATCTCTGATTAGTGAAGTGGAGGAGTGGCCTAGTGGTTGGGGCAAGGTACTTCAGGCCGGAGGTTCGGGGGTTCAAATCCCACTAGGGGACAGCAACCTTGGGCCGGAAGGACTGGGGTTTCTAGTCCCACAGGTGCTCCTTGAGGTCTTGGGCAAGCCACTTAACCCTCCATAGCCCATGTTCCCTGTAAAATAGTTATCTCCAAGTTATAATGCCCTGTTCAATGTAATTTCAGTTTGTTCAATGTAAACCGCACTGATGCAGAATAGCGCGGTATATAAGAGAATGTAAATAAGTAAATAAATAAATAGTTGGATCTTCTTCTTGATTGAATGGGCATTTATTAATGCGCAGTTGAATGTTGGCGTAGGGTAAGAGGAGGAAGATTGTGCCTGCTGGATGCAGAAGGGTGGAAATGTGTAATGTGTTTTATCAACTACAGCAAGGCTTTTGACTGTAAACCATGAGAAACTGTGGGCCACATTAAGAAGCATAGGTATACCAGAACACCTGATCTCTTGCACAGCCTTTACATTGATCAAGAAGCAACCATTCAAACAGAACAAGGAGAAACTTAGTAGTTTAAAATCAGCAAAGGTGTAAGACAAGGCTGCATACTTTTCCTTTACCTCTTTAATTTATATGTAGAACAAATCATCAGAGAAGCAGGACTGTATGAAGACAACCGAGGTGTAAAGATTGGTGGAAGACTCATCAATAACCTTCGCTATACTGATACCACATTATTGGCTGAAAGTGAAGACTATCTGAAACCTTTGCTTCTCAAGATCAAGGAATGTAGTCTTAAAATAGGCCTGCACTTTAATGTAAAGAAGACAAAGGTCCTGACAGCTAGCAAAATCAGTAAGTTCATTGTTGATGGATCAACTATTTCAGTTTTTTCTCCAAGTAGGTTAAAGTTGTTGACTATCAATAAAGAAACGACAAGTAGCCAAGAAATCAGCCGACACATTGCTCTTTGCAGACTGGCTATGAAGGACCTAGATGAGATTCTCAAGAGCAGAGACGTCTCTCTCCATACAAAGATTTGACTTGTTCAAGCCATGTTATTTTCAATAACATCATTTATGCGAAAGTTGGATAGTGAAAAAGATAAACAGGAAGAAAATTGATGCCTTTGAATTATGCCGCTGATGACGAATACTGTGTATTCCATCGACTGCCCGTAGAACAAACAGTCAGTACTAGAAGAGCTCAAACCTAAGCTTTCTTTGAAGCTCAGATGATACGACTTCATCGTTCATATTTTGGATGCATCATACAAAGAGAAAGAGATTGTTAAAGACATCATGCTTGGCAAGGTAGAATGTCGAGGCAAAAAAGGAAGGCTTGCAATGAAATGGATTGATACAGTAAGAGTAGCTATGGATGCTACTCTATTAACAATGAGCCACCTGCCTGAAGACCAAATATAGTTTGACAACTGTCCAGAGGGTCGCCATGAGTTGACAGACTTGATGGCACCTAACAATAACATAGATCCCCTAATGTGAGAGCTGAGGCACTATCTGTCCTTCTGGAAACAATATGTGGTCACAACTTACATGCCTATCATCTCCTACTCCTAGTGACTTAAATCACTCGAAAGCCACCCCCGGAATTTCAAAATCCTTCCTAGAAGTTATAGAAGCACTTGAATACACTTGGCTTATTAATGAGCTACACCCACCAGAGGAAACATCATTGATCTCATCTTTGCTCCGCTGCAATTGCTTAAGGACACCTATCTCTTACCCCTTACTTTATCTTCCGTACCTTGGTCTGATCACAAGGTAACCACCTTCCATCTCTCACAGAGCCTACACACTAACAAGAACATGTTAGCACAAGCATCTCGTAAATTCCTACATATGGACAAAAGAATTATTAGTCAAAATCACAACACTGCTAGAATGTAAAATAACATTGACAGACTAATACAAAACTGAAATCAAATTATAGGAATGGCTGCTATAAAATCACAAAACAAGCAAAATCTATCTGGTACACTCTGGAGCTAAGAGACAGCTAGAGAGAAAACTGAGGTGCTCTGGAACCACAAACTATCTTGACCAAGTATATGTCCAAATTACATGAATACCAAACTTTAACAAACAGAGCAAAAAAGGAATACCATACTAAGCTTATTTTGAACTCTCCAAATCACCCCAGATAGCTTTTTGAAATAGTAAAATCTCTAGTAAAAAGTCCTTTTCATGTGAAGGTGGATAACAGCGTGTTTCCACAAGCCCTAGCTAATTACTTTGAAAATCAAACCAGCCTCAGAAGCAGCGGAATAAGCATAGCATCAACACAAGAGAACGATAACTCCACAGCTCTCACCTGGCAATCTTTCTACTACTACTGAGCATTTGTATAGTGCTACAAGATGTATGCAGCGCTGAAAAGACATGTAGAAGACGGTCCCTGCTCATCAGAGCTTACAATCTAGTCAAGATATAACACAGTAGCTGTAGACATGGGATACATCTAGGGGGAATGGTAAGGAAGCACAAAGGAGAACAGGTGAGTTTTCAGTCTGGATGTGAAAAGAATCAGAGAAGGTGCCTGACGTACAAACTCAGGTAGTTTGTTCCAGGCTTAAGGAGCAGCATGGTGAAAGGAGCGAAGTCTGGATTTGGCAATAGAAGACAAGAGCACAGATAGAAGTGATTTGCCAGAAGAGCGGAGCTCCTGAGGAGGGGTGTAGGGAGAGATAAGAGAGTAAAGGTAGTGAGGAGCTGCAGAGTGAATGCAGTTATAGATCAGCAGGAGAAGTTTGAACTGGATGCAGAAACAGGGAGCCAATGAAGTGATTTGAGAAGAGGTGTAATATGAGCATGACAAGGGTGGTGTAAGATTAGCCACACAACAGAGTGTTGAACAGATTGAAGGGGAGACAGTGATTCAGAGGGAGACCAGCAAGGAGTAGGTTACAATAGTCTAGATGGGAAGTGACTAAGGAGTGGATAAGAGTCTTAGTGTGTTCAGAAAGGAATGGGCGAATGTTGTTGATGTTAAAGAGAATGAAATGGCATGTTTTAGTGATCAGTTGGATGTGTGTGGAGAAGGAGAGAGAGGAGTCAGATGACCCTATGGTTGCTAGCTGAGGAGACAGGGAAGAGCAGAGAGTTATCCACAGAGACTGAGAAAGGAGGGAAGGGGAGAGGAGGGCTTAGGGGGAAAATGAGAAACTTGGTCTTGGCCATGTTCAGTTTCAAGGGGCGATGAAACAACCCATGCAGCAATGTGAGAAAGGTAGGCAGAGATGCTGGCTGGATTACCAGAGAGATTTCAGGTGAGGAGAGTTTGATCTGGGAGTCATCAGCATAAAGAGGGTACTGAAAACCATAGGAAGAGATGAGTGCACCAAGGGACTAGGTTTAAAGAGAGAAAAGGAGTGGATCCAAGTCAGATCCTTGGGTTACGCCAACTGAGAGTGAGATAGCAGTAGAGCAGGATTCACCAGAACAAACACTGGAAGTGTGATGGGAGAGATAAGAAGAGAACCAGGATAGCACAGAGCCCTTGAAACCAAGAGAGGACAAGGTATCAAGGAGAAGGTTGTGGTCAACAGTGTCAAAAGCAACAGATAGATCAAGAAGGATGAGGATCGAGTAAAGGCCCTTGGATTCAGCCAGGAATAGGTCGCTGGAGACTGGCAAGAGCTTTTTCAGTAGAATGAAAGGAGAAAAGTCAGATTGCAAAGGATACAGGAGGGCTTGAGAGAAGAGAAAGTGGAGGCAACGGCAATGAACCTATCCCCACCTGTCTCCAAAGTCCCATCTCCTCCACTGTTGTCCTTTCCATTTCTCACATCAAGCTTCAAGCTTGGGTGGTGTTGAAAAATACTATCTTGGCAGCCCAGACCAGCTGTATTCCACGCTTTAAGAAAAGTGGAAGGAAATCCGAAAAACTGCCAGCATGGTTTAAAGGTGAGGTCAGAGAGGCTGTTGCCAAAAAAGCATCTTTGAGGAAATGGAAAAAAGAGCCAAACGACGAAACCCGGAAACAGCACAAGCACTTTCAAATCAAATGCAAGGCATTGATAAAGCAGGCAAAGGGAGAATTTGAGAAGCTTGCTGTGGAAGCAAAAATGCGAAATAAAGATTTTTTCAAGTACATTCGTAGCAAAAAGCCTGTGAGAGAGTCAGTTGGTCCATTAGATGATAGAGGAGTTAAAGGGGCACTAAGAGGCGACAGGGCGATAGCGGAGAGACTGAATTCTTTGCTTCCGTCTTTACTGAGGAAGATGTAGGGATGTTACCCATGACTGAAGTGGTATTTAAAGGTGCGGAAGAATTGAAGGAAATATTGATACATCGGGAAGATGTATTACAACTATTAGATAAACTGAAGAGTAGCAAATCACCTGGGCCGGGTGGTATACATCCAAGGGTGTTGAAAGAACTGAAATATGAGATTGCAGACCTGCTATTAGTAATCTGTGAACTCTCATTAAAATCATCCCTAATACCTGAAGACTGGAGGATCGCCAATGTAACACCAATTTTTAAAAAGGGTTCCAGGGGTGATCCGGGAAACTACAGACCGGTGAGCCTCACGTCAGTACCGGGAAAAATGGTAGAAACCATCATAAAGAATAAAATTACTCAGCATGTAGATAGTCATGGCCTAATGCGGAACATGACCTCTTGATGAAACATTTCAGTGAAACACAACGGCGCACTGGTTGGCGTTGGGGGATGACAGCCGAACCAGATAAGTACTTCAGTACCACTGCGTAAGATTCGAAGCAAGTTGATAGTGGACATATCTGGTATGGGCTAAGCAGCAGCTAAACTAACGGGAAAGCAAAAGAAGCTATAAATAACAGGCAACGTAACAGGTCGTTGATGCAATTAAAGAGCAAAAGTTCAAGATTTCATCTTAAACTTATTAATAAGCTCTTCTACAGTCTGAGACCTGGTTGCCAAGAAAAATACACCTCTTTAGGTAAAAAGTAGAGCGATAAATCCATTATATGATAATGGCCTAATGGGAGACAACCAACATGGCTTTAGACAAGGTAGATCTTGTCTTACTAATCTGTTATGTTTCTTTGAAAGTGTGAATAAACAGGTGGACAAAGGTGAGTCGGTTGATATAGTGTATCTGGACTTTCAGAAAGCCTTTGACAAGGTCCCTCATCAGAGACTTTTGGCAAAACTAAAGAGTCATGGGATAGGAGGCAGTGTACTACTGTGGATCAAGAACTGGTTAAAAGATAGAAAGCAGAGGGTTGGGCTAAATGGCCAATTTTCCCAATGGAGATAGGTGAATAGTGGTGTACCCCAGGGATCTGTGCTGGGTCCGCTGCTTTTTGACATATTCATAAATGACCTGGAAAGTGGAATAACGAGTGAGGTTATCAAATTTGCAGATGACACAAAACTATTTAAAGTTGTTAAAACCCAAGAGGATTGTGGAAAATTGCAAGAGGATCTTGATAAATTAGACTGGGCATCAAAATGGCAGATGAAATTTAATGTGGACAAGTGCAAAGTTATGCACCTAGGGAAGAACAACCCAAACTATGGTTACACCATGCAAGGTTCCACATTAGGAACCACCACCCAGGAAAAAGATTTAGGCGTCATTGTGGATAACATGTTAAAACCCTCGGCCCAGTGTGCAGCGGCAGCCAAGAGAGCAAATAGAATGCTAGGTATCATAAGGAAAGGAATGGAAAATAAAACAAAAGATATTATAATGCCTCTATATCGTACCATGGTGAGACCGCACCTTGAATATTGTGTGCAATTCTGGTCGCCGTATCTTAAAAAGGATATAGAGTTATTAGAAAAGGTTCAGAGAAGAGCCACCAAAATGGTAAAGGGGATGGAAGGATACTCCTATGAAGAAAGGCTAAAATAGTTAGGGCTCTTTAACCTGGAAAAGAGATGGCTGAGGGGAGATATGAGAGAAGTCTATAAATTAATGAACGGAGTGGAACGGGTAAACGTAGATCGATTGTTTACGTTATCAGAATATAAAAAGACTAGGGGACATTTATTTATTTAGCATACATTTGTATACCGCTACTTCCAGCGATCAGTAGCGGTTTGATTAACGAAAAACGGAATTGTACAATTATGTCAAAATTTAGACATATACACACATTGATTTGGAGGAGAAAGCACAGCACACGTGGGGAGGACATATGGGGATGATTCAGACATTACATATTTACATATTTACTTATTTACATAAACTGCCACCATGTTTCATTGGGTGGTATCATTTCAATCCCTGGGATTATAACAGACTGTATTGGCACTGGAAAAGATGTGTCTTGAGCTTCTTTCTGAATTCCATAAGGTCCTTGACAGCTCGTAGCTCCGATGGTAGTTGGTTCCAGATGGACGGGGCCGAGTAGGAGAATGCTCTTTGGCTAGTAGTGGTATTTACAGATCTGATATCCAGGGGAACATGGAGTGTATTTGAGTGGACTGTTCGCCTGCTTCTGTTGGGTGGTTGCGTGCTGATAAGGGTGGAAAGAAAGGATGGTGCTATGTTATGAATCAGTTTGAAGGTGGTTACTAGTATTTTATATTTTACCCGGGCTGCAATGGGGAGCCAGTGAAGCTCGATTAGTACAGGGGTAATGTGCTCAGTGAGGTTCTTTTTCATGATGACCCTAGCCGCAACATTTTGGGCCATTTGGAGAATGTTGAGGGGTTTTTTTGGAAGACCCTGTAGGATGGCATTGCAGTAGTCGAGGTGTGGCATGATTAGAGCTTGCGCAACAGTCCTGAAATCTTGAGGATCAATGATGCTCCGTAGGGGTTGTAGGACTTTAAGTTTGTGGAAAACAGCCTTGTTGGTTTTGCGGAGGTGCTTTTCCATCTTTAGATTACTGTCCAGTATTACACCCAGATATTTTATTTCATTCTTCGTGTGATATGTATTGTTACATAGGGTGACTGAGGCAGGCGGGTTAAAGTTTGGTTTTCTTGAGATGTACATGACCTCAGTTTTCTTATGATTGATCGCCATGTTATTTTGCTGTATCCAATTTAACATCTCGGCTAGGCAAGCCTCAAGCTGAAGCTACAGGGTAAACTATTTAAGACTAATAAAAGAAAATATTTTTTCACTCAACGTATAATCAAACTCTGGAATTTGTTACCGGAGGATGTAGTAAAGGCTGTTAGTGTAGCTGGGCTTAAAAAAGGTTTGGACAAGTTCCTGGAGGAAAGGTCCATAAACCATTATTAGAGAAGGGACCCAGGATATCAATGCTTGACCCAGTATAAGCATTGTGGAACCTGTGTCTTTTGGGGAAACTGCTAGGTACCTATGACCTAGATTGGCCACTGTTGGAAACAGGATACTGGGCTTGATGGACCTTGGTCTGACCCAGTATGGCATATCTTATGTTCTTATGTTCTCATATTCTCAACCTATTGTTCTCCACTGCATCTGTCCCTGCAGCCTTCAAGCATGCTGTGGTCACACCTCTCCTCAAGAAACCCTCACTTGATCCCACCTGTCCTTCTAATTATTGACCCATCTCCCTCCTTCCCTTCGTTTCTAAACTACTTCAGCGTGCGCTTCACTTCTGCTGCCTTGACATGCCAATCCTGGATCCTTTACAATCTGGCTTTCGTCCTTTACACTCTACTGAAACGGCTGTTGTCAAAGTCTCCAGTGACTTGTTCCTGGCAAAATCCAAGGGCCTTTACTCTGTCCTCATCTTTCTTGACCTCTATGCTGCTTTTGACCTCTGCTGCTTTTGATACTGTTGACCACAACCTTCTCCTCAATACCCTGTCCTCGCTTGGTTTTAAGAGCTCTGTACTATCCTGGTTCTCCTCCTATCTCTCCCATCGCTCTTTCAGTATTAGTTCTGGTGGAGGCTCCTCTTCTGCTATCCCGCTCCCAGTTGGTGTACCCCAAGGATCTGTCTTGGGTTCGCTCCTTTTCTCTCTATACCCAGTCCCTTGGTGCGCTCATCTCTTCCCATGGCTTTCAGTACCATCTTTATGCCGATGACTCCCAGCTCTACCTCTCTACGCCTGAAATCTCTCTGGCAATCCAGACCCAGATCTCTGCCTGCCTTTCTGACATTGCTGCTAGGATGTCTCACCGCCGCTTGAAATTGAACACGGCCAAGACTGAACTTCTTATCTTTCCCCCTAAAACCTCCTCTCCTCTTCCTCCTTTCTCAGTCTCTAGCTAAGACCTGCCATTTCTCTCTCTCTAACATCAACAAAATCCACCCATTCCTTTCTGAACACACTAAGACGCTTATCCATTCCTTAATCACTTCGCGTCTTGATGACTGTAACCTACTCCTTGCTGGTCTCCCTTTGAATCATCTCTCTTCCCTTCAGTCTTTTCAACACTCTATGCACGGCTAATCTTCCGCCAACCTTGTCATGCCCATATTACCCCTCTTCTCAAGTCACTTCATTGGCTCCCTATCCGTTTCCACATCCAGTTCAAACTTCTCCTGCTGACCTATAAATGCATTCACTCTGCAGCTCCTCACTACCTCTCTTCTCTTAGCTCTCCTTACACCCCCACTTGGGAACTCCGTTCTTCTGGCAAACTGCTTCTACCTGTGCCCTTCTCTTCTATTGTTAACTCCAGACTTCGCTCCTTTTATCTTGCTGCGCCTTATGCTTGGAACAAACTACCTGTGTCTGTATGCCAGGCACTTTCTCTGACCCTTTTCAAATCTACGCTGAAAACTCACCTCTTCGCTGCTGCTTTTGGATCTTGATTCACCTGATTTCCTTGTTTCTTTACCTTCCCCCCCCCCCTTCTTTTATCCCTGTCTACACCACCTGTGTTGTCCGTCTTGACTAGATTGTAAGCTCTGATGAGCAGGGACTGTCTCTTACATGTCTGTGCAGTGCTGCGTACAACTTGTAGCGCTATACAAATGCTCAGTAGTAGTAGTATGTTCAAGTACTTGAGACACAAATGGGAGGAGAGAGATGGGCCGATAGGACAGGTAGGGTCTAGTGAGGGTTTCTTAAGGAAAGGTGCGACGACAACATGCTTGAAGGCTGTAGAGACATTTGCAGTAGAGAGTGATGGTTTGAGAACATGAGACTGGAGGGCCAACAGTGGAGGAGATGGAGCTTAGGAGATGGGTGGGAATAGGATCAGAGGAGCAGGTAGTGAGTTTGGAGTAGGAAAGAAGGTGTGTGTGGTTTTTGCCTCAGAGACCATAGAAAAGGAAGAGAGGGTAGCAGAGGCGGGGGGGGGGGGGAGTTGGGAGTGAAGAAAGTGAGGAGGGGAAGTAGCTGACATCATGGGGAATTGGAGTGTGATCTTGTGGACTGTCATGGAAATAGCCATGTATGGTTTTGGCAGAAAGAGGAGGAGGATTTGGAGGCGGAGGCACCTTGAGAATAGAGCTGAGAGTTGTAAAGAGGTGGCGAAGGTCAGAGGCAAGAGAGTTAGTCAAATGGATATAATAGTCTTTGGCGAGTGCTATGGCTGACTGGAAAGAGACCATCATACATTTGAAGTGTCAAGTCCAGAAGGGTGCGGGATTTGAAGCAAGCGTGCTCAGCTGAACGGGTACAAGAATGTAGATAGCAGTTAGTGGAAGACGGTGAGGGCTGGAGTATAGTACGCCTCAAGTACATGCATGGGCGGAGCAAGAGCATCCAGAGCAGAGGGGGACTACAGCATTATAGGAAACTACTGCCTCATCAATAGATGCCATAGTTGAGGAATGAGGTGATGAGACAGTGGAGGAGAGAGCCAAAGGGTCAATAGCATGAATATTTCTAAAGAGATTGGAGGAGACAGGGCAGGGTTGAGAAGGTGAGTGATGAAGAGTGAAGCTTAGGTGATGGTCCACTAAGGGAAGAACTGAGGTACAGAAGTTTGAGGGTAAGCAATTAGAGAAGAATACAGGTCGAGGTAGTTGCTGTAATGGTGAGTGAGGGTGGTAGAGCATAGCTGGAGATCGAATGAGGAGGTAAGGGAAAGAAGCTTTAAAGCATAGGGATCAGAGGGTTTATTGACACGAATGTTAAAGTTCCTGAGAATAAGGGAGGGGGAAGATGAATCCAGAAAGAAAGCCACAAGTCATAGTCAATGAGAAAGAAAGGTAGAGGTGGACTTGTTAGGAGGTCGATAAACAGCTAACTGGAGAGGTGGTCGAGTAAAAAGGCGGATAGAGTGGACTTCCAAGGAGGGAAAGGAGTGAGACTAAGGCAGCAGGAGAAGTTGAAATTGGCAGGAAGAAGAGAGTTAGAAGCCCACCACCACGGCCAGTGGGATGAGGCATGTGGGAGAACTGATAGCTACCATGACAGAAAGCAGCGACTGATGCAGAGTCTTGCTTAGTTAAAGCAAGAAGATGGAGAGTATTAGAGAGATCATGGGTAAAGGCAAGTTTATTTGAGATAGAGCGTGTGTTCACATGGCACATGAGAAAGGGAATGTGGAAGGCTAAAGGAGTGGGATATGAATAAGATTTGAGTTGTTGCTTGAAGATCTCTTCTGGGGTGTGACAAAAGTCTAGGGGGGCCAGGGTTGGGGTTGATATCTTGGAAGAGAGGAGGAGTAGAAGAGTGCAGGGCAGAGAGGAGACAGTATGGTGATAAACAAGGGTTAGAGAGAGGAGATGGCTGAATGAGAGGGAGGAAGTGGTGAAGCTCAAGAGCTGATGATATGGTAGAGAACAAGATGGTGGGGGGAAATGAGAATGGTAAAGGAAAGATAAAGCTGGTGGGGGGGAAGCTTGAAGGTGTTGGTAGGAGGGGGAGACAATTAGGGAGTAGGAGGAGAAAGTGATGGGGAGCCATTAAAAGAAGAGAGATGGACAGGAGAAGAAAAATCAGAAGAAATAAGGATAGATGGGAGAGAGATCGCAGGGCATTAGGTGCACCTGTGAATAATCATAATGAACATGAGTGGTACTACTACTGCTGCTACTGAATATTTCTATAGTGCTACAAGATGTACGCAGCGCTGCACAGACACATGTAAAAGACGGTCCCTGCTCATCAGAGCTTACAATCTAGTAAAGTCAGACAACACAGTACTGTAGCTGTAGACATGGGATACATCTAGGGGGAATGATAAGGAAACACAAAGGAGATCAGGTGAGTCAAGATCCGAAAATGGCAGCGAAGAAGTGAGTTTTCAGCCTGGATTTGAAAAGGGTCAGAGAAGGCGCCTGACATACAAACTCAAGTAGTTTGTTCCAGGCATAAGGAGCAAAGTCCAGAGTTAGCAATAGAAGAGGTGGCTTTACACCTGTCTCGCCTCAGCATGTAGAAAATGTTATGAAGAATATTAACACCCTTACATCCCTTGCCCTGTGAACTGGCTCAAGATGGTTCAAAAGGAACTGATCCATACCATTCTCAAGATCACTCAGCTGTCTTTCAATCAGGGCTATATGCCTGTGGAACTCAAAAATGCTTTCATTTGTCCTATAGAAAAATAGGGATAGGATAAGACCTAAAGCAACCCAGCTCGTACAGATTCATCTCAAGTTTACCTTGCTTCTCAAAGGTAATCGAAACGATTGTACTACTTCAGTTCCAGGACCATATTAACATTCATGCCCCGTTGAACCCACACCAATACAGATTTAGGCCCAACCATGGGGTTGAAACACCTAACAGCTATCATGGATAGGCTTGTAAGGGGCATTGAGAAACCACTCCAAGGGTTTTGGACCTCAAAGCAGCCTTTGACTCAGTTCCTCACAGCATGTTACTTTACCGATTTGCGGTACCTAAGACTAACCAACACAACATTAAAATGGTTCAGATCCTATCTGAAGAAAAGCTACAAGTAAAGGTAGGAAGCCAGAAGTTGGTCCCATACACTCTACAGCAAGGGGTCAGTCAGGGCTCTGCCCTCTCCTCATTTTTGTTCAGTATTTTTCTTCAGCAAGTATGCACAATTATTCATGTTCATAACGTACTTTATCACGTTTATGCTGATGACATAATGCTTTAGGTTCCATTCTCCACTATAAAACCAGTATACATCTCTTTAATAAAATGCTGTAACTCTGTCAGTCAATGGCTGGCTGAACACAAACTGCAAACTACAAGTTCTCTACATCACCAGAGACACCATCTTTAATCTACCAAAATCTATAAATATCGCAGGAGCACATCTACAGGTGAAGCCTGAAGTGCATTACTTGAGAGTAACCTTAGACTAACATCTTACCCTAATTCCACACATTAGCATAGTAATATCACAAAGACAAAATACCACAAAATAAAAACATTACAGCACCTTCGACCACTACTGCGTATGCACGATTTCTGTAGTTTTTCAAGCAATTGTATTTCCACACTTTGATTACTGCAGTATGCTTTACCAGGGCTTACTTAAATACGCATTGTCCCCTCCAATTGGCACAAAACTCTGCTTACCGCATACTCTGCAGTGTTTCCAGAGCTGACCACATCACTCCATTACTTAAACAGTACACTGACTATCATACAATGAATATATTATAAAGTCTTCTAGACAATAGTCAAATTAGCCCATGACCTCTTGTCTATCTCCAGTTGCTATTACAAAAGAGGCCCAGCAGCAGACCTAGAGGGCCGAATTATCAAAATATATTCATCATACCTGTTAATCTGAAGAACAACCAAACTACATCTAACATTGCCCTTCTGCTCCAATCTTATGGAATGCAGTTCCAGAAAGCTTTCACTCCACATCTGACCTAATGGGTTTTTGAAGAAGGCTGAAGACCCCTTTTCTTGCAGCACTTCAGTAATTAGATCTAACCACTCTACACACCATCACCTATCCTAAAGCCACCACGTTTTCACGATCTCCCAACATAGCCCCTGACCATGTCAAAATTAGAAAGTTAGTTATGTATTAACTATTTGCACTTTCTTAAAGTTAAGAAGCTAAAGTTGTGTTCACTATCTGCACTTGTGTTTGAATGTAAAGATATGTTAAATTTTTGCTTTGTTCAACTTATTAAACCACTTTGATTTTTAAATATGGCAGTATATAAAAATAGTTAAAATTTATTTATATGTTTGCTTTCCTGACTACTTTGCCAGGTTTCCTTAACTTCTCCAGATATTTTGTCTTCCTCTTTGTGGTCCCTTACAGTTAATGAAGGCTATACACTTTTTCCATAGCTTTTTAGTAATAATTTTGAAACCTAGAGCGGCTTCATTTTCCTCTTATTTTCTTTTGTTTTCCTAACAAAAAGGTTCATTGCCCTTAAAATATCACCTTTTTCAGTTTTGCCTACTGTTCTACATATCCCAAAATTTATTTGCTTAAATAAATGTATATTCTATGAGTCTGAAATGCTCTCAGTGGATTACACAATCACATCTGAAAAATAATCAGCTATACAGACAAATTATTCATGAATAAGCCTGACTAAACAAAAAACCTTTCAGCTTCTTTCTAAAATCCAACATATCCATTGATAATCGCAAATGAAATAGACAAAGCTGTTGGTCATTGGGAGCTAAGTGGAGCAGCTGCATATGAGTTCTATGCATCACACAACTTTAGATTTAAAAATGTTTCATTAATCTAACACTGTTACTTGTCTATTGATGGACATTAATGCATGAATGCCTAAATGCATTTATTTTTTATTTTGATTTATAAAGTTCAATGTCTCTATAACTAGCAGATGTGCTACCAACTAGATAATGAAAAAATGTAATAACTTTTGAAAGATTTCTCAATAAGATTAGCTTTGATTCAGTTTCTTTGACTGAATGATTGCGCTCCAAAACATAAAATGCAACTTGCTTGGTTCAGGTAAATGAATGTGAAATGATGCATGGGTTGATTAAAACAATCCATAGTGTTGTAATTTTACGGTTATTCCATCTGTGCAGCAATTGAAAAGAAATGCCTCTTAATGGAAATCTAGATCTTCTTGTAGCTGAGCACATGTAGCTTGTGTTAGGTGCATCATTTTTAAGTAGGGCACGCTAATGTTTTCTTCCTACACATTTTCCAAAAGAGTGACTTGCAGGGGAGTAAGCTTGGGGAGAGTGGGTTGTTGGGAATGAGCAAAAGGAGTTTATTTTAAAAGATTTGCCTGGTATTCCCTGGATGCAGAGAAGCAACTGCATAACAACCACATTTTTACTGTAACAGGCGGTGCTACTGCATGCTTCAATATATCTTTCGAACGACAAGAGAGGTTCTGGATTTGTTTTCTTATAGTAACATAGTATATGACAGCAGATAAAGACCAGTAGGGTTCATCTAATCTGCCCAGTAAGGTGGCTAGTGTGTTTGTAACTGCAGCTCCATGAAGAATACATCATCCCCCTCCCCTCCAAGCCTGTGTATGCCTAGTTTTATTTCCTTTAAATCCTCTAAAATAAAATACTGCACTGGCCTTGTGACTGCACTTCAGATATGTAGAAATAGAAGAAAGCAAATAAGTTTAAGCAAATAAGCAAATACCTGTTTCACTGTAAGCACAAATCACGAAATTGAGATGTGCAACTGTTATGTTCATTGTAAACCGCACTGATGTCGAATAGCGCAGTATAAAAGAGACTACAAATAAATAAATAAATAAGTTGTAAGTGATTATTTTTTTAAATGTAGTAAAATTATGACTAGCCTTTGAGAGCTACTCTCCCTGTGGGGTCATTTATAATATACAGTATTATCGTGAAGGAGTGCTGGATTGTAGTCCATTATTTTAACACAGTTCTTGTGGTGTTTGGTGTTATTTTAGCTGTGTCTTCAAATATTTTGTTGCAGGTGTCTCTCAGTATTGTATCTGATGTGTCCATCTTTGTGTGTTGTGGGTAATGTGTTTAGCGGTGCTCTGGATTGTATGTGCAGCTGTATGGAGTGCAGATGGGAGGGAGAGAGAGGGGATAGAGTCATTGCAGGGTCTTAGTTTTGAAGTAGATTGTGTTGGCTGTTTTTTGCATGAGTTTTGAAAGAGTTGTTAAGGGTTATCCCTAGGTATTTTAGCTCTGGTTTAACGTTTATCTGGGTGTTTAGTGTGATTGCGGTTGGTGGGGTGAATGAGGAGTCCCTTGTAATAAACATGGCTTCTGTCTTTTTATAATTTATTGATATGTTGTTCACTGTAAGCCAGTTGGAGATGTCTTTGAAGCAGTCCTGAATTCGTGTGTATGATGGATGTTTGAGTAATGGATCATCGGCATATATGTGGAAGTGGATCTTGTGTTTTTTAATGATTGAGCAGATGGGTTGGAGGTATAATTTGGAGGTGCTCGTGCCCAGTTTTATCTGATGTCTGTTACTGAGGTAGGACTGAAACCATTTGAAAATAGTATCTTGGATGCCATATGGCTGAAGTCACTGGAGGAGCATGCCATGGTTGACTGTATCGAATGCTGTGGAGATATCCAGGAATATCATTAGGTAGGCTTGAGCGGTCTTGTATTCCTTGGGTTAGTGTGTTGATAAGTGAACTCATTAGTTTCTACTCCATGCAGTGAGTGGAAACCATGCTGTTGTGGATCAAGTAAGCGGTTCTCATCAAGTGGTCTTGAAGCTGGAGCTGTACGGTTTTCTCGATGACTTTAGCTAGAAAGGGGGAGACTGGCGATGGGTCTGTAAGATGCAGGGTCTGACGGGTCGAGGCTTGGCTTTTTTAAGGTGGGGCAGATAGAGGATAGCTTGAGACAGTTTGGCATTATACCTTGTTGTAGGATTTGATTTGTTAGATTGGTGAGGAATGGGCTGAGTTTGATCTTTGCTGTTTTAATCCAGTTAGCTGGGCATGGGTCAAGTGGTGAGATGGAGTTGTTTAGCATGGTTAGAATATTTACCATCTCTTTGCTAATGATCTTTCGAAAGGATGACCAGCAGCTGCTGTCAGGTGGAATGGTGGAAAAGGAGGTGGTGAGGTCCTGGTGAGGGTGTAGTTGCTTGTAGTGAGAAACTAGTTGGTGGTTGAAAGCAGGAGTTTGGTTACAGTTGATGGAGGGTCCTGTGAGGCGCTAAACTGTGTCAAATAGTTCTCGTGGGCGATTGATAGAGGCATTGATGATCTTTGTGTGATAATCCTTTTTGGCCTTATCAGTGGTTGCATGGTAATTCTGAAGTAGTATTAGGTATTTGTTGTAGTCTTCGATGTGTGTGGTTTTACGCCATTTCCATTCTAGTTGTCTTAGCTTGATTTTTAGCTCTCGCAGAGCACGGGTGTACCAGGGCGTTTTGGAGATGTTGTTTTTTTGGTTAGATTGTGTTGATTGGGTGGTAATTTAGCTGTGTCTACAAGTACTTTGTTCCCAGTGTCTGTCAGTATTGTTGTATCTGATGTGTCCATCTTTGTTGTGGTGTACTCCAAGAAGGCTTCCTTGTTAAATTGTCTGAACTGTTGCGTGGACTGTTCTGTCTGGATTATTGGGAATTTTAGGGGAAGAGAGAAGGTGATGAGGCTGTGGTCAGTCCATGGCATTGGGTAGGTACGGTGTGTGTGTGTGTGAGGGGCTGATATGAATTGGGAGGGTAAGGGAGAAGATTAGGTCGAGGGGGTTGCCTTTGATGTGTGTGGGGAATGTTACATTTTGAGTGAAGTTCATTGATTCCATTGCTGAGAGGAAGGTGTCTGCCACATTGGTAGGGAGGGAGGAGAGGTTGAAGTCTCCTAGGATAAGAAGGTCCTTGGTGTTGGAGTTTTCAGTGATGTGTTCTATTATGCCAGATAGGTCATTGAAGGTAGAGGAGATAGTTCTGTAGTTGAGACTGATGGTTAAATAGTTTGTGCTTGTGATTTGAGTCTATTTTGTCATTGCTTCTGGATGATAGGGGATGGAAATGGAGGTGTGTCTTGGTTAGTAGCAATACCCCTCCTCCTCTCCGGTTATTTCGTGGACAGTGAAATAGTGAGTAGCCTTCTGCTTTAAGTTGACTGAGGAGGACATTATCTGTTTCCGAAAGCCATATTTCAGTAATGCCTAGTAGTCTAGCTGGTATTCTGTGAGTAGGTCCGTAATAGTATGTTTTTTATTTCCCACTGACCTGGCATTGATCAGTGCGCATTGTAGTAACTGTTGTTTGGAGGGCAGTTGAGATGGGAATGATATGGAAGGGAGTTGGTATGGTTTTGAGGCATCCGTATAAGTGTTGCTTTGAATGGTTGAGAGGAGTATATGCTGGGTGGTACATGTGGAAGGTGCAGGGGTATATTGTGGGGTGGGTAGGGTATTGTGTGCTGTCATTAATAGGAGGAGAGTAAGCATGGCGTACACTGCTAGATATAAACTGAGCATGATTGCTTATATAATGGTTTGAGGGTGAGGAGGGTTTTCTATTGCAAGAGTGACACAGACCCCGTTGGTAATGTACTAGCTGTCCTGCTGTGCGCTGTAATTTTATTACCTTGCTTTATGCTGTCATTGCCCATGGGCCTCATCAAAGGGCCCTCTGGAAAGGCCCTCAGGCACTGGCTTGCCTGATGGCGCTCGGTCCTTTAAATTTAAAGTTCATCTCCTCTTTGGCCCGATTGGCCTTTGTGGTGGGGAGAGAGGAGGGGCTTGCCTTCCCGCTCCCTTCCCGAATGCCGATCAGGGATGAGGGCTGCCGCTGGATAAATGGTGGTTTTCCCCAGGTCTGCCTTAACAGTCTGACTCCCCACCCCCCTGAAATTTGTTCAAGCCTTTATTGTAAACCCTGCTTTGCTAACCTTTACCATGTGCTTCAGCAGCAAGTTCCAAAGCTTAACTGTGCATTGAATGAAAAAAGTTTTATTTTAAATATACTACTTAGTAACTTTATGGCATGTCTCCTAGTTTTCGTACTTTTTGAAAAAGTAAACAGTGATTCGCATTTACCTATTCCACTCCACTCAGGATATGATTGACCTCTATCATCTCTCCCCTTAGCCGTCTCTTCTCCAAGCTGAAGAGTCCTAACCTCTTTAGCCTTTTGTCGTAGGGAGTTATTCCTTCCCCTTTATCATTTTGGTTGCCCTTCTCTGCACCTTTGTTTATTCCTATACTATATATCTGTTTTGAGATACAGTGACCAGAATTGCGCACAAAACTCGGGGTGTGGCCACACCATGGAACGATACAGAAACATTATGATATTCTTTGTTTTGCTCTCTGTTCCTTTCCTAATAATTTCTAATACTCTATTTGAAATCTTTTGGCCTGTGTGCAACAGCAGCAAAAACAGCAAAGCATTGTCTTTGATGACATCTAGATCCTTTCTTGGAACTCATCTTTTCGGAATAGTCCCTCTCTTCTTCCGAATCTCTAACAAATCTAAATTTTTCTTCCTGCACCATCTCATCACATTGAGACTCTGGGTATCTCCCTGCCTCTTTGGTCCTGCATGTGGAACAAAGGAACGTTTCTGAGAATGTTAACCTGGAAGGTCTGTATTTCAGCTTTCTTCCTGAAAGTCTAAATTTAACTTGCGGAATTCCCTCCTGCACTTTCCTGTGTTGTTGGTACCCACATTGTACCAAGACAGCCAGCTCCTTCCTAGCACTGTCTAAAATTCTATCTAGGTGACAAGTGAGATCAATCACCTTTACAATAGGATCAAGTGATCCTCACAAGCACCAGCAACATGCCTATTGATCAAATCGTCAACTACAACAATCATTCTAACTCTTACCTCCTCGGAACATGTTCCGGGAGAGGCATTCTCAGTGTGAGAGGATATTGCATCATCTGGAGGGCAGGTCCTTGCTGCAAGATCACTTCTGCCACAGCAAGGTAATGCTCTCCTTTCAGGTGACCTTTGTTCACGGCAGCATAGAGGCTGCCAGACTACAGGTGAGACTTCTCTACTATGTCCCTGAATTTCTCCTCTATATGCATCTGTCAGCCTCAGCTCCTCCAAGTGTTCTACTCTAGCCTCCAGAGAGTGGATTAGTTTCATGAGAGTTAGGAGCCCTTCACATGCCATACATATATACAACCTCTCAAATGAGAGATAATTGTATATGTGGTACTTGAAGCAAAACACTGGATAGCTCCCATATCACTACTAGATTGCTGTCTACATCTTATTATTAGCAAGGAGTTTAGTTATTTAAAGATGCTAAAGGAGAAGGGTTACTTAAGCTCATGTTTTTGTGTATATTAGCTTATTAGAGATATGCTATTTATTTTGTTAGCTTGAAGATGAACTGAAGGATCTAGATCTAATATTTTTCTAAGGCAGTGTTTTTCAAACTTTTATCCCATATGACCCCATTTTAACAACTGAAAATTCATATGACCCCAGATGATGATGAAATCAAACTGGTGGATCTCTAGTCTCCTTCCCCTCCCTCCCACTCATCTAAAGCAGGAAGGCGGCAGCAACAGTCGGCACAGGGTCCCTTGGGTCAGTGTGAAGTGTGTGCTTACAGACTCCAGTACTCAACAAAGGTTTCCAGCCTAACAGGAAGCTTACGCAGGAGGGGACCACGGCCTATGAGTGTTTGCTGGCTCTCATGCCACATGCTGACTGGTGATTGCCACTATTTGACATAAGACACATGAAAGTCCAGAGAAATGAGGACATGGCCATGTTTTTGTGACCCCATCAACTGATGATGCGACCCCCATTTTGGAGTCCTGACCCCAAGTTTGGGAACTACTGTTCTAAGGCTTATAAAACTTGCAGATGAAGATGAGCAATTGAGGTGACTAATTTCCCTTCTGTCCCTTTAATTGGCTTAACAGCCTGTAAATCAAAAACTGAGCCACAGGAAATGGCTTAAATTAAAAAACAAAACAAAAAAACCAAACAAACCCATATATCATGGAGTGTCCACCTCAGATAGCCAATGGAGGAGTGTCATTGTAAACCTTCTGGGCGTCTGCAGAAGTTAAACTACAGTATATCCAAGCACTGTAAGGCATTGGAATAGACTTAATCGTGTCGTCCTTGTATTGATAATACATTTCTGGTCAATTTACTTTATTCTCTGCTTCATCCTCTGTACTTTATGACATGAATCAGTGCAGGAAGGGCTGTAAATTGGCTACAGGCACTCTGTTCTTTCTCTTTGAGCAGTCAAATCATATTGTGTATTTTCAAATACAAACACTAGCTTGGGGCTCTTAGAACAAAAGCTCTGACTTCAAGCATAATAAAGAAAAACTGCTACCAGATACGCATGTTCTTAATTCATTAATGATATGTAAAAAATGACTTCAAGCATGCCATACGTCCACAATTAGAATGGTGTCTGGGCTAAAACTACGAGGGAGCCTTTAAGGAGCAAAATTACTACTTGGTCCTCTTAAAGGGATAAACCCATTTTGCTTGCAGTAGAGAGAGCACATATAAGTTAATTTTATACTTCTGGCTGCTTACTCATAGTAGAGCAGGCTCCTTCTGCACAGCGATTCCATTGAAGGGCACCATGTTGTCACTCTGGCTCCTCTTGTGTTTTGTCTTGCAGTTCACCTCCACTACCTCTATCTCTAGACAAGTGGTTGCTTCACATCACTGCTGCTGCAGGCCACACTACTGAGGTCAAGGAAGCACCGCCATCACAGTGGTCATGAAAACAATGCAATCATGGGGCTACCTTGGGCCAGAACAGACATTGCCAAGCAACTTGTGGTTCATGGGCTTTAGTTTTCCTGTTCCTGCAGGATAGCATTTATTTTAGATGTTGTTTTAGTAGCTTCTCTTCAAAAATATAAGACCAGGTGTCCAGGGAGCATCTGTAATGTTCTCTGTTTTAAAAATGTTAAATTTTAAATTTTGTATATTGGTGCTAATGTTCTCCATTGTAAAACAGGGTTGAATCGGTCATACTGTAAGAGTGTAATATCAGCTTTCCCAGAACTCAGAATTAATGTACAGATGGGAGCATGTAAAGACTTTCCCGCGTGCTATATTTCCCTTATTTTCCTCAGTTTTATTTTTCTGCTCTGCTGAATGGATGCAAAAACCAAATACTCTTGTCACAAACTTTGAAGAGTATCTCCTTCTGTCCTAAAAATGCTGCCCTTGTCTTTTTTTCTTCTATTTTATTTGTTTCATTAGGGGTTTTTTCCCTTAAAAAAAAAAAAAAAAAAAAAAAGTGGCAGCGACTAAACCAGGTGCCACTACTGTTGTTGCCGCCTTCCTGCTTCAGATGAGTGGGAGGGAGGGGAAGGAGACTAGGATGGCAAACGATGACAGCTATGACATCATTCACCATTAAGATAATGCTATCAGTGTGGAAGGATGTCCCCCATGGCCAGGAAAGAATGCCTTTTCCGGCTCTGCAAAAAATGAGACTGAGGAGCGTTTCCTTAATGAAAAGACCATCTGCACCAAAGCCTGCCTTGGGTAATTTCTCTATCCCTTCTCACAATGGCTGCGTGAATCCTATTGTAAGAAAGCGTAGTTACTCACCTGTAACAGGTGTTCTCCAGGAGCAGCAGGAATCAGTCCTCACTTATGGGTGACGTCGGCGCCGACGGAGCCCTCGCGGAGCAATTTTCCCCAGCTTTCAAAGAAAGCCTTTGGGAATTGCAGCGCGCATGCGCGGTCGTCTTCCCGCCCGAGGGTGCCATCTTAGCCAGTCAGATGACATAGCTAAAAAAGACAGCATAAAAATTTGCAAAAAGAACATAAGCAGACGAATGCAACTCCAAGGGGAGGAGGGAGGGTAGTGAGGACTGATTCCTGCTGCTCCTGGAGAACACCTGTTACAGGTGAGTAACTACGCTTTCTCCAGGACCAAGCAGGAAGTCAGTCCTCACTTATGGGACTCCCAAGCTCAAGGCTACCGGAGACCCTAAGCACAAAAATGAGCTCCCTCTAGCTCAGCAGCACAGAAGGAAAGAATCTTCGCTGAATTATCACCCACCGGTAGCCCACATCCGGGATGGAGGGTAGGAGTTGCTCAGACCTCAAAGAGATTACGGAGGACTGCCTGTCCGAAAGCACTGTCCCTGCGGGACTCCCTCTCGAGACAGTAGTGGACCGCAAAAGTCTGGCTCGAAGACCAAGTAGCGGCCCGGCAGATGTCTGCCAGCGGAACAGAGCGGAGGTAAGCCACTGACGTGGCCTTTGCCCGAACGCAGTGAGCCGTGACTCGACCTTCCAAGGAGAGTCCGGCCGCCCCATAAGCCCAAGTGATACAGTCTGCAACCCAGATGGACAGAGTACGCTTGGAGACCGGGAGCCCCAATTTATTGGGGTCGAAAGATACAAAAAGCTGAGCAGCTTTACGGTGCTCCCGCGTACGGTCAAGGTAGAAGTTCAGAGCCCTTCTACAGTCCAGGGTATGGAGGACCGTCTCAGCTCGGCTGGAGTGTGGTCTGGGAAAGAAGGTTGGAAGTACCACCTCCTGATTGATGTGAAAAGGGGAGACCACTTTTGGAAGGAATTTTGGGTGAGTCCGTAGGACTACCCTATTTTTGTAGAACCGAGTGTAAGGGGGGTCAGACACGAGGGCCTGCAATTCACTTACGCGCCTAGCGGAAGTGAGGGCTATCAAGAACAGGGTTTTCCAAGACAGAAAACGGAGAGAACAGGTAGCCATAAGTTCAAAAGGCGGACAGGTGATCCGCTGCAAAACCACATTCAGGTCCCAGTCAGGCGCTGGCGGGCGCAGAGGTGGTTTAAGTAGAAGGAGACCTCGGAGGAACCTCGCTACGAGAGGGTCGCTGGAGAGAGGTCTGCCGTCCACCGGCACATGATGTGCTGAAAGAGCACTGAGGTGAACTTTGACGGAGTTGGACTTTAGTCCCAGATTCGAGAGGTGTAGCAAGTACTGCAAGACCACCGACACCGGGCAGGAGAAGGGATCCTGAGACTGCTGGGTACACCAAACGGAAAAGCGACGCCATTTAAGTGCGTAGCATTTGCGGGTAGAAGGTCGTCGCGAAGCCAAGACGACCTCCTCCACCTCTGCCGGCAGGAGAAGGGGAGCGAGGACTACCCTCTCAGCAGCCAGGCCATGAGGTTGAGAGACCGGAGGTTGGGGTGTAGTAGAGACCCTGATCCTGAGTGAGGAGATCCGGTTGCACCCCCAGGGGGAATGGATCCTCCACCGCTAATTGCAGTAGGAGCGGAAACCACGGCTGTCTGGGCCAGCGAGGGGCCACCAGGATCATGAAGGCTTTGTCTCGGAGAACCTTGAAAAGAGTCCGAGAGACCAGCGGGATGGGAGGGAAAGCGTATAGAAGGCTCCCCGACCATGAGAGTAGAAAAGCGTCCGCCGCCACCCGATGGGGGTGTGGCTGACGAGAGCAGAAGCGAGGAAGCTGCCGGTTGTGAGGACTGGCAAAGAGATCCACCGTGGGGAGGCCCCACTTTAGAAAGAGCTTCTGAACTACCAAGGGATCCAGACGCCACTCGTGCGGCTGGAGGATCCTGCTGAGTTTGTCCGCCAGGCAATTCTCGTGGCCTGGGAGATAAACTGCCTTGAGGAGAATGCCGTGACTGACGGCCCAAGAGCAGAGCTTCTGTGCCTCCCGGCAGAGGAGGAGGGAGCCCGTGCCCCCTTGCTTGTTCACGTAGAACATGGCAACTTGATTGTCCGTCTGGACAAGGACGGACTGGTGAGAAGTCAGGTGGGAGAACGCCTTGAGAGCCAGGCGGATCGCCCTGAGCTCCAGGAAGTTGATCTGCTGAGCAGACTCCCACGTGGTCCAGAGGCCCTGAGTACGTGCCCCTTGGCAATGCGCACCCCAGCCCAGGAGGGATGCATCTGTTGTCAGCACCCGGGCCGGCTGAGGTGACTGGAAAGGCATTCCGAATATCAGGTTCGGTTGCTGAAGCCACCACCGGAGAGACGAGATCAGCGGCTCGGAGACGCGCACAAGGTCTGTCAGGCCGCCGGCGGCTTGACGCCACTGCTGGCGGAGACACCACTGTGCAGGCCGCATATGCAGGCGGGCATTGGGGGTCACATGGACAGTGGAAGCCATATGGCCGAGTAGTCTCAGGAAGCGCCTGGCGGAGACCAGGGGCTGGCTGCGAAAACGGTCGGCTAGGTCCATGAGCCGTTGAGCCCTGTCGAGCGGTAGGTATGCTCGCGCCTGAGGAGTGTGCAGCCTTGCGCCGATGAACTCGAGATCCTGTGAGGGGAGCAAAGTGGACTTTGCGAAGTTTATAACAAAGCCCAAGTGCTGCAGAAGAGTCACCGTGCGGCGCGTGGCGTCGGTGACCTCCAGGGCGGACGCCGCTCTGATGAGCCAGTCGTCTAGGTACGGAAATACATAGAGGCCGCGAAGCCTGAGATGGGCCGCCACCACCGCGAGACATTTTGTGAAAACTCGCGGTGCGGAGGACAGGCCAAAGGGCAGTACCCTGTACTGGTAATGATTTCCTGCCACCACAAACCTTAGGTATTGTCAGTGGCTTGGGTGGATGAGGATGTGCGTGTAGGCATCCTTTAGATCCAAGGAGCATAGCCAATCTCCCTGCTGGAGGTAGGGCAGAAGGATTCCAAGGGTAAGCATCTTGAACTTCTCCCGCACGAGGAACTTGTTGAGGTTGCGTAGGTCCAGGATGGGTCTGAGGCCTCCTGTTCTCTTTGGTATCAGAAAATACCTGGAGTAAAAGCCTTGACCTCTCAGGTGGTGGGGCACCGGTTCCACCGCCTGTTCCTGCAGAAGACCCGCTAACTCCTGAAGGAGTAATTCCCTGTGCAGAGGGGGTCGCGGAGGCTCTCCCGGAAAATAGGAGGGAGGGACCTGGTGGAAGTGGAGAAGATAGCCTTCTCGCACGACTTGAAGCACCCAGGCATCTGCGGTGATGCTGGACCACCTGTGGGCGAAGTGAACCAGCCGGCCTCCGGTGCCGGAAGGAACCAGCGGGGGGGGAGAGGCTATGCTTTGTGAGTCAAAAACCCCCACCCTGCTGAGCAGGGGCTGGTGGTGCAGGCTTGGGGGCTTGCTGCCTACGGGACCCGTTACCCCGTCCCTTGGCCTGCTGGCCCTGTTGGGGAGCTGCAGGGGCCTGATAATGGGGGTATTGTTTGTAGGCAGCCCCCTTCCTCGGGTAAAAGGCCTTTTTCCCCGAGCCCTTCTTTTTCTGGGAAGGGGCGGAGGTCTTCCTAGAAAGCCTGGTCCTGGTGAGAGTCTCAGTCTCAATTTGTGCAGCCTTTTCCGCCATGGGCTTGCCAAAGAGGTTTTCACCTCGGCAGGGGACATCAACCAACTTGTCCTGCACCCAGGGCTCAAGGTCTGACGACTGAAGCCAAGCCTGTCGGCGGGCACCGATGCCGGCTGCGGCCACTCGAGCCGATGCTTCAAAGCCATCATAGGCTGCCCGGGACATGAACTTCGAGCATTCCCGAATGCCAGTGGACAAGACCAGGAACCTCCGCAAGGGTTCCTCGGACAAACCAGCGGAGAATCCGGCTAGCTCTTTAGCCAGATCCCGGAGATACATGCCCATGTACAGCTGGTAAGTCTGGACACGACATGCGAGCATAGAGCCCTGGAAACACTTCTTACCAAGGCCATCCAGGTTACGGGCCTCCCTGCCAGGGGGCACCGAGGAGTGCATCTTCTGGCTCTTAAGACGATGCATGGCCGATTCCACTACCATGGAATGGTGTGGTAGTTGTGCCTTTTGGAAGCCAGGGCTCTTGCGGACCCGATAGATAGAATCGACCCGCTTGCTCAGGACCGGCGAGGAGGCCGGACTCTCCCACATGCGGAAGAGTAGTCGTTCCAGCATAGGAGGAACCGGTACAGTAAAGTGTTCCCTCGCGGGAGAGTCATACTGGAGGGCGTCGAGCTCTTCGGCTCGAGGCTCCTCCTCAGGATCCGCAGGGAAGGCCAAAGCCTTGGCCATATCCCTAACGAAATCCGAGAACCGGGCATCCTCCGGGGGGGGGAGTCGGCGTCGGCGACCTCGGTCCCGAACGGGAGGCCGAGGGTGACCTTGACCGAGGATCGACTCGAGTTCTCATCGACTCGAGGATCGGCTCGGTCTCCGGGGTCGACTTGGACGTCGACGTCCCGGCGGTCGGGGCAGCGGCGCTAGCGAGGCCAGCGAGCAGTGCCCGCTGCTGGTCCATGAAGGCAGACAGTCTGCTCTCCAAGGCCGTCAACCTGAGTCCGAGCTCAGGTGACCCAGCAGCCCCCGACTCGGGCCCCGACGGCGTCGGGCCCGACGTCGGCTGTCGCGGAGGCGAGTCCAGAAGGACCACAGGACTTACCCGAGCAGGCATCTCCGACTCCAGGCGAGGTCGCTTCGTGAGGTGCTCCTTCTCCAAGGACCCGGGGCGGCTGTCGGGGCTATGCGACCTGGCCCTCGCGGAACCAGGAGCGTCCACCGACGCCGCCCTCGCGGGTTTCACCTTCCGACGATGGTCCCCGGAGGGAGAACCCCGGTCGGAGGAACTCCGGCGACGGTCCGAGCTGGAGCCTTTTGACGCGGAGGCCTCCGACGAGGTCCGGGTACGGCTGGGGTCAGCGAAGATTCGATCACGCTGATGCCGCCGACTTCTCAACGCCTTCGAGGACATTTTGCCGCAGGGCCCACAGATCAATTCCTCATGATCCAGGCCCAGGCAGCGGAGGCAAAAGTCGTGTGTGTCAGTCAGTGACATATTTCGGTCACACTGACTACACCGCTTAAAGCCACTGGCAGCCATCGGGGGAAAAAGGGCCCCTGCGAGGTCAAAGGACCGGGCTGCCAGGGAAAAATCGAAAACGAAAGCTGACAAAGTCAGAAAAACCGAAAAAAGTGAGAGGACTCGAGACCGGCGTCGCGAGTCCGGGCGGGAAAACGAACGGCGTCGAACCGAAGAAAATAAGAAGAAAATAATGAAGAAAATCGACTTTTTCGCGGGGACAAGACGGGGACGTCTGTAGGGCTCCGCGGAAAAAAGAAGACTGGCTAAGATGGCACCCTCGGGCGGGAAGACGACCGCGCATGCGCGCTGCAATTCCCAAAGGCTTTCTTTGAAAGCTGGGGAAAATTGCTCCGCGAAGGCTCCGTCGGCGCCGACGTCACCCATAAGTGAGGACTGACTTCCTGCTTGGTCCTGGAGAAAAGGGGTATGCCAAACCTCTTAGTAACAGGTTTAGGTTTTGACTGAGACTTCCTGACCAAAAGCACCTGATTTCTCATTACTGGCATATTGGTCTGAGTATCAAACACACTCTAAAGTACATAGTACTTAGGAGTTCTCAGGGAACAAGCAGGAAGTCGGTCTTCACATATAGGTGACGTCAGCACTGACTGAACTCGCATGATAACCTCTCCCCAACTTTCAAAGAAAGCCTTTGGGAGATCTACCACGCATGTGTGGTTGCCTTCCTGCCCAAGTGTGCCATCTTGCCTCAGTCTCCTTTTTTCCATGGAGCCAATCATACATTTCTCTGCACCCCGGAAAAGGTTTATTCTTCTATTTTGTTCTTTTTCATATTTTCCTTCTCTGATATGTGTACCGGTGCTTTCTCGCCCCCCTCTGTCCACTGTCACCTTGGCACCTCGCTTTTCTCGGGTTCTTTTTGCCCTTTGGATTCTTTTTTCTTTGTGCGTAAGAATTCCTCGCACCCTCCTTTGCCAGGACACTTGAGCTTGATCTCACGGGTGCAGTCTTCCCTGCTGTGTCCTCGGCAAGTGGGTTCAAGCAGTGCGACCGCTGTGGGCGCACCATGTCCCGCATGGACCCGCACGATTGCTGTCTTCATTGCCTTGGATGATAATTCCTTTGGGCTTTGTCAGCAGATGATGAGCAAAGGACGGAAGACCCATGCTACACAGTGAGAGTGCATGATTGGAAAGCCTTCCGTCTCGGCCCCAGCATCGCATGTGGAGCTGATGCCCTTGGGGAATGCCATGGGGGCCTCCACCTCATGTGACAGCCATGCTGATTCTGAGCCTTAAGGTTGCGGGGCATTGAACAAGGGATCCTCTTCTGAGGGCTGTCCCCCAAATATCCAGACGTTACCGGTGGCATCATCGAGAGATGACACTGGAGCCCATGGATAAGTCCCACGATCACTGGCATCGGGGTCCCCAACCCAGTGTCAAGGGTGATGGCTGGCAGCGGCCCTCCAAGCTGCCCCAGCAGGAGAAAGTGACATCAGTGTTGGGAGATCCACCCTGGTCTCCCAAACCATCCTCGTCGAGGACACCCCCTCGCCAGAGCCACCATCAGGCCCGAAGCCCTCTGTGCCCATGTCGGTAGCTGCGGAGCCTCCTGGCCTAGAGGTCAGGATGGCTGCCCTTGAGTGCAGCATCGCTGCCTTCTTGGCCTAGCATTGTGGACCGATGCCTGGTTCCTCAGGGTTATCGGTCCCAACCATCAGTCTCTCCACCACAAGGGTGTTTCTGGAGGTTGTGGAACCAATCCTTGAGGTGATTCCAGGCCCCGTTCTTTATCCTGGTTGGGGCATTGGACTTCCTGGCCAGTGCCTTCAAACCACAGGGACTCCAGGGGCCTCATGGCACTGGTGATCCTGTACAGCCCCGAGGTCCGCCGGGCCCACAAGGTCTCCACAGACTCTGAGTTGGACTGGGAGACCGATGATGAGTCCCCTGACACCCACCTACATCGGGATGTTCTCTTGGACCCTCCCCCCCTCCCCCCCAAGGACTGGAGCAGGTCTCTCCTCCTTTCTGGTGTTTGTCAAGGACATGGCAAAGGCCTTGGCCTTCAGCATAGAGTCCAAGGATGAGCCTCGAGTGGAGGACCTAGAGATTCTCCAGTATGAGGCTCCTCCGAAGGAGGCACTCATGGTGACGATTGCCCCCATCCTGGAACAGCTTCTCTTCCATAAGTGGGAGACCCTGGCCTCAGTGCTGATTGTGAGCAGGCGGCTTGATGCCATGTACCAAGTCTGACAGAGCCCCAGGTTCCAGAAAGTACAGCTGCCCCATAAATTCATGATGGTGGAGTCGGCCATGTGTAGGATTAAAAGCATCCATGGGGTGGTGCCTCCCAGTAGGGGGCCTGCCCCATGGATGCTTTGGGCAGAAAAGTGCTACAATGACTCAGTGCGCATTGGCCGGATCCAGGCTTACCAGCTCTGTATGGACATGTACTTGCGAGACCTGACGAGGGAGCTCACTGGGTTCTTGGCTGGGCTGGCAGCAGAGCCTCTACAGCGGTTTTGGACCCTGACCTTGACCGGCAAAGCGTGCTCCAAATTCATCACTCGAGCGGCCTATGATTGCTTTGAGTCAGTGGCCTGAGTAGCTGCGTTGGACATTAGTGCCTACCGACAGGCTTGACTAGAGTCCTCCAACTTGGAGCAATGGGTACAGGACAAGTTGGTTGATGTCACTTGCCCAGGGGAAAATCTCTTGGACAAACCCATGACTGATAAGGCTACTGAACTGGCATCACACAGGACTAGGCTATCCAAGAAAACCGCAGACCCTTCCTGGTGGAAGGCTTCAGGGAAAAGCACCTTTACCAGAAGAAGAGGAAGGCTTATGGAAACTACCCCCAGCACCTCTGCCTTCCCAGCTCCCTAACAGGGTCAGCAGGCCAAGGGACAGGGGCAAGGCCCACGTACGTCTAAGGCTCCCAATCCCCAGGCAGTGCCCCAACCGCAACCTGGGGGTGGGGCTTTTGACTCCTCAGGCATAATGCCTCCTCCCCTAGGTAGTCTAGTCTTAGTACATGGGGGGGTGGGGGCATTTGGTATACTTTGCCAGCCAGTGGCCAAGCATCACCACCAACATCTGGATCCTTCAGGTGGCGGAGGAGGGTTACCTCTGCCATTTTGACCAGACACTTTCCCTGTTCTTTCCAGGGGAGTTCCCAATGACTCAGACTTGCTCCAGCGAGAGCTTGCTGGGCTTCTGGCCAACCAGGTGGTGGAACTGGACCCAATCCATCTCCAGGGCCAGGGGTTTTACTCCCGATGGTACTTTATTCCAAAGAGGACCGGCAGCTTCTGCCCTATCTGGACCTGTGAGATCTCAATAAGTTCCTAGTGAAGGAGAAGTTCCAAGATGCTCTCCCTTGGAACACTGCTGCCTTACCTCCACTAGGGAGATTGGCTATGCTCCTTTGATCTCAGATGCATACATGCATATTCCCATCCACCCAAGACACCGGCAGTACCCTCCGGTTTGTCATTGGCAGAAGCCACTGCCAATACAGGGTTCTGCCCATCTGCCTGACCCTGACTCCATGAGTCTTCCCCAAGTGCCTGGTAGTTGTCACCACTCAGTTGTAGCTGTAGGGGATGTTTGTCTTTCCCTACCTGGACGACTGGCTGGAAAGGGGCACCACTGCCATAGAGGTGTAGTGGGCCACACGCTGTACCATTCTCACCTTGGAGCACTTGGGGTTTGTAATCAGCTACCCCAAGACCCACTTGCAACTGTCCCAAAGCCTGGAGTTCATAGCAGCATTGATAGGCTTGGGCCTGGACTGTGTCTTTCTCCCTGTCGACAGGGTCCAGTGTCCGGCAGCCCTTGCAGAGGAGATTCAGGGGCTACCCTCGGCCTCTGCCCAGCTCATGCTGGCCTCCTGGGGACTATGGCCTTGAGAGTGCATGTCACAACTGACTCCCGTCTCCATATCCGGCCGTCCTAGTGGATTCTCTGCTCCCAGTGGTCACAGGCGACGGGGCACCTGCAGGACAGGGTGACAGTCACCCGTCCCCTTCCAGAGTCCATTGACGAACCAGTGGGTAGGAATGCCCTTTCAGGTCCTGACTCCTCAGAGGGTCCTTAGCACGGATGCCTCAAAGTTGGGCTGGGGGACCCATTGCAACGACCTCCATACTTGGGGCCTATGATCAGCATCAGAGAACCTCCAACAGATCAACTTCCTGGAGCTCCAAGTTGTCACCCATGATCTATGGGCAGTTCAGCAGTACCTGCGAAACCGAGCCATTTTAATCTAAATGGACAATCAGGTGGCGATGTTTTACATCAACAAGCATAGGGGCATGGTATCGTTCCTCCTGTGCTCTGAGGCAATCAGTCTCTACCTGCTCACCAGCGAGAGCGAGATGCTCCTTGGAGCGATATACCTTAAGAATATAAGAAATGTCATGCTGGATCAGACCAAAGTCCATCAAGCCCAGTATCCTGTTTCCTACCATGGCCAGTCCAGGTCACAAGTACCTGGCAGGTTCCCAATAAGACACACAGGTTCCAGAATGCTTGTATTGGGGCAAGCAGTGGATTTCCAGGGTGCTCTTTAATAATGGTTTATGGACCTTTCCTCCAAGCACTTGTCCAAATCTTTTTTAAACCCATTTACACTAACAGCTTTTACTACATCCTCTGGTAACTTATTCCAGAGTTTGATAAAAGTGTTGAGTGAAAATATTTTCTCTTATTAGTCTTAAACGAATTATACTGTAGCTTCCTTGCATGTCTCCTAGTCCTACTTTTTGATGGCATAAACAATTGATCTATATTTACCTGTTCCATTACATTCATTAATTTATAGACCTCTATCATATCTCCCCTCAGCCATCTCTTTTCCAGGTTGAAGAGCCCTAACTTTTTTTTTAAATTATATATTTATTGAAGATTTTAACAATACATTCCAAGAACAAATCTCGTACAAAAAAAGGAATTCCCAGAAAGGTAACAATATCAACATATTAATGAGAAAACAATATATAGAAAGACATTCCTTATAGTCCACAGGCTGAGAGAGGGGAGTGAGAAAATGCACCTAAGGTAAGAGAAACAAACCCATTGGGTATTAACAAGAGAGCCTTAAATGATCCAAGGAGATCCAATAACGATGTGATTAGGTCGAATCCAAAGATGTGGTATCCTGCAAAGTGTGTACCACCACAGGTAACCTGGTACTAATAAAGGTGACCAAATCACTCAGATGGAAGAAAACATATCTAACAGATTTATACATTAACAAACCTTTACAAGGGAATCGCAAATGAAAAGTACCCCCCAACTACAAAACCCCAAATTTTTGAAGCAAAAATTTCTTCCTCCTTCTCTTTCTCTCCTTAGCAATATCTGGAAACAGCAATTTTGAAACCACAAAGTATACATTCTCTTTTTATAAAACATTTTAAGTATCCATTTTTTATCTGTAGCCAAGGCAGAGGAGACCAATAAAGTTGCCGAGTGATATTCCTCTGAACCAGAAGCCTCGAAAACCAGATATATTTAAAATATCCATATATCAGGTACCACTTCTACCCCAGCTGACTCCTTTTTACAAACAAGAAAATAGTAGACCTTAGCTAGAGGTGATATGAGCTCTTGAGGAACCTTCAGTACTTCTATCAAATACTGTTTGAACATATCTAGGGCAGAAACTGCCGTAGATTTAGGGAGGTTCAGGATCCGCAAATTCATAGTTCTAGTACAATTTTCTAAAGCTTCTAGTTTATAACATAAATTGGTATTATCTTTAACTAACATAGCTTTCATTTCAGATAAAGTTGTCAGTTGGTGTTCATGATCATCCAATTTTAATTTGAAATTGTCCAGAGCACTCCCTGTAGGATGTAACCAGGTCCAAGTTCTTCGGCACTCTAACAGGTCTGCCATCTGCCTTGACACAGCCTCAGATAATGCAATAACAGCTTCCCAGATTACCTCAAACGTGAACTTCTTCGGCAATCATAAGAACAACACAAAAGGAGTGGAAGTTATAGCTACAAGGGTTTCAAAAGGTGCTTGGCCACTGAGCCCTAACCTTTTAAGCCTCTCCTCATAGAGGTATCCTTCCATCCCCTTTACCATGTTGTTGGCTCTTCTCTGTACCTTTTCTAATTCCGCTATATCCTTTTAGAGATATGTCAACCAGAATTGCACACATTATTCAAGGTGCTGTCCCACAATAGAATGGTACACAGGCAGTATAATATCCTTTGTTTTATTCTCCATTCCTTTCCTTATAATTCCTAGCATTCTATTTGCCTTCTTTGCCACCGCTTTGCACACTGGCCTGAGGGTTTCAACGTGTGTTATCCACGATGATGCCTAAATCTTTTTCCTGGGTGGTGGTTCCTAATGTGGAACCTTGCATTATGTAACCATAATTTGGATTGTTCTTTCCTAGGTGCATAACTTTGCACTTGTCCACATTAAATGTCCAGTCTTCCAATTTATCAAGGTTCTCTTGCAATTTTTCACAATCTTCTTGGGTTTTAACAACTTTGAATAATTTTGTCTCATCTGCAAATTTGATTACCTCACTCGTTATTCCCATTTCCAGGTCATTTACGAATATATTAAACAGCAGACCTAGCATAGATACCTCGGATACTCCACCTTTCTTCATTGGGGAAAATTGGCCTGGACAGGGCAATGTTCTGGCAGATTGCCTGAGCCATGTTCTCTAGCCCCACGAGTAGCAGCTCAACCTGCTGGTGGCCAACCAACTATTCTGCCAGTGGAGCCTTCCGGTGCTGGATCTCTTCGCCAGCCCGACCAATGCTCAGCCCACCTGATTCTGTTCCAGAATGCTGCATGCCTCCCAGATGGTGGCTGATGAGTTTCTCATTCTGTGGATGGAAGGACTCCTTTATGCCTTCTTTCCCATGCCTCTGATTGCCAGAATCTTCTTCAAGGTCCAGCTTGACCAGACTGCCCTGATCCTCATAGCACCCTGTGGCATCGGCAGGTCTAGTTTCTGCTGCTCCTCAGCCTGTCTCAGGCACCCCCAGTTCCCCTGCGGACTGGCCCAGACCTTCTCTCACAGGAGACAAAGCACTCTTGCACCCTGACATGGGGTCTCTGGCCCTAATGGCCTGACTGCTGAAAGGGTATACCTGGCCCAGTTCGACGTGCCCAGAGAAGTAGAGGAGGTTCTACTGGTCTCATGTAGAGACTCCACCTGGCAGGCCTACACCTTCAAGAGGCACTGCCTCTGTTTGTTTTGTGGAAAGGGGTGCCAACCCCTTCTCCTGTTCTATCCAGCTGGTGCTGCAGTACCTGCTGCATCTGTCCAATGCTGGTTTGAAATCTAAATCCATCAGGGTTCATTTCAATATGCTCTTGATGCACCACCACCTCATTGAGGGGAAGCCCCTCTCCGCCTAGCTTCTCGTGGCTCTCTTCCAGAGGGGCTTCCTGCTCTCTTGACCACCCATTTGTCCACCAATGGCAGCGTTGGATCTCAATGTGGTCCTCTCACAGCTCATCATGCCACCTTTTGAGGCTATGCCTTCCTGCCACCTCTGGCTTCCTGCCACCTCAAGTATCTGTCATGGAAGGTGGCCTTTCTTATGGCACTCATGTCTGTCTGCAGTGTCGGTGAGCTCCAGGCTCTGGTGGCTCAGGCCCCCTATACCAGGTTTCACAGGAACAAGGTGGTGCTTCAGGTGAACTCCAAGTTCCCCCCGAAGGTGGTTTCTCCATTTCACCTCAAACAGTAGGTGGTTCTTACCATATTTTTTCTGCATTCTTATGCCAGTAGGGTGAATGCTGCTCTCTTTACACTGGATTGTAAATGGACATTGTCCTGTTACTTAAAGTGGACCAAGACCCATTGCTTCTCCTTGCAGCTTTTTATTTCCTAGGACCTTGATGCCTTGGTGTTGGGTGGTATATCAAATGTCACATAAGAACATAAGATATGCCATACTGGGTCAGACCAAGGTTCATCCAGCCCAGTATCCTGTTTCCAACAGTGGACAATCTAGGTCATAAGTACCTAGCAGTTTCCACAAAAGACGCAGGTTCCACAGTGCTTGTATTGGGTCAAGCAGTGATATCCAAGGTCCCTTTTAATAATGGTTTCTGGACCTTTCCTCTAGGAACTTATCCAAACCTTTTTTTAAACACAGCTACATTAACAGCTTCTACTACATCCTCCAGTAACAAATTCCACAGTTTGATTACATGTTGAGTGAAAAAATATTTTCTCTTATTAGTCTTAAATAGGTTACCCTGTATCTTCATGGCATATCTCCAGGAACAAGCAGGAATGAGTCTTCACATATGGGTACGTCGGTACCGACGGAGCCTGCGTGGGAACGCTCCCCAGCTTCCCAAAAAGGAAAGCTTTTGGGAGCATTCCACAGCGCCTGCGCGCTGCCTTCCCGCCTTTCCTAACCAACTCTCCTCAGTTCTTCTTTATTTATTTTATTTATTTATTTTTCTTATATACCGCGCTCTTAAATCAGTGCGGTTTACACATGAACAAATATAAACACAATGGTACAAACAGCATTGGTTTTTTTACAATGAACAAGGTAAATAAACTTGGTAAAACATGGTAATAATATATAAATAACTATATACATGGCAACTATATACATGGATATTTTGGTTAATTATTAATGCCGTGGATAAGAAGTTAATTAAATTAAGGAGTAAATATACTAAATATAGTGAGAATAAATATGTCCTATAGTGAGCAGGTAATAATCATCGTAATTATCCATTCTCTACAGGGGTCAAATATGAAAGATCTGCATGAGAGCTGTTTTCAGATGGAGTAGCTTCGGATGGAGTAGCTTCGGGGTAGTATGTTAGGAACAAATAGTGCTTCAGTGCCTTTCTGAACTTAATCAGACTTGAGATAGCTCTGATTTCGGGTGGAAGGGCATTCCAGGCTCTGGGTGAAAACAGAGAGAAAGCTCTAGAGGCTGTTGTTTTAGAACATTTTGTGATGACTTTTGGTAGGTCGATGGAGTTTAATGTAACAGATCTCCTGGATCTGTTATTTGGGGTGATATGAATCATATTGCTGAGAGGTGATTGAGATGGGCACTTTGATGCTTTAAAAGTCATGACCAGGGTCTTGTATAGAGTTCTGGCTTGTAGGGGTAGCCAATGTAAGCTCATCAATATTGGGGTTATGTGCTCTGATCGTGGAGCACCTACGAGGATTCTCGCGGCTGCATTCATGGCTAGACGGAGGGGATTTATGGTGGATTGCGGGAGACCGTGTAGAATGATATTGGCGAAATCCAAGTGTGGTAATACCAGTGCTTGGAATATGGTACGGAAGTCGGAGTAGTTAAGTAAAGGTCGGAGATTACGTAATGATCGTATCTTGTGGTAGATTGCACTCGTTGTTTTCTTAATGTGGGCTGCCATATTAAGCTGTTGATCTAATATAATTCCCAAGTATCGAATTGTGGGTTGTGCTTTCAACTCAATGTTGTTTATCTGGAGAGAGGTAGGTGGTATGAATGTTGGGTTCCGTGTAATGAATAGAACATCTGTTTTGTTATGGTTTATCCGTAAATTCTGATTGAGGAGCCAGTTGGATACAGCTTCAAAGCAGTGAACTATTGGTGTAAAATCTGGTTGTTTTATGTTGAATGGGGCAAACATCAGGATGTCATCAGCATAGGCAAGACATTGTATGTTGAAGGTGCGTATGAGATCGCAGATTGGCTGCATATAAATATTGAACATTAAGGCGGACAATGAGGAACCCTGCGGGACACCTTGTTTAAGGGGGAATGGATCGGACGTTGATTCTCCTGTTCTGACTTGCAGCTGTCTATCAGATAAGTAGGATTTACACCATTTCAGGGCTAGTCCTTGGATTCCCTTGTCTTGGAGGCGCTGTAGTAGAGTATTGTGGTTTACTGAATCGAATGCTGCAGCTATGTCGAGAAAGATAAGAGTGAACCCTTGGTGGATATTATCAATGCCTATGATTAGGCTATTGAACAGTGTTGAGAAGGGTGTCGACGCCATGTTCTTCTTTGCCGCGGAGCCAGCAGGTCGAGCCCTGTCACCGCTGAAGAAGTTCTTTATTTTATTTTATTTCTTTGGTCGTGTGTCTGCCTTCCCCGACTCCGGACCGGTACCGCCGGTCTTTTCTTTCTTTCTTTAAAAAAAAAAAAAAAATCAATATTTTTCCTCACTTGGTGTATTTTTCTTATTAAGGCCTCAGGGCCCACAAGAAAATTTCCCCCATGGAAAAACCAACCTCCGGGTTCAAAAAATGCACTAAGTGTAGCGGTACTATTTCTGTTACAGATACCCATGAATGGTGTCTTAAATGTTTGGGTCCTGAACACTCCATTCCGGATTGTCCGTCCTGCTCCCTAATGTCTAAACGGGGGTTACAGAACCGAGCAGCTAAGCTCCATGTGCTGTTTCCCGCTGAGGCACCGGCAGTAGCATCGACATCTTTCAGGTCTTCTTCTCCTGAAGGATCTCAGGTAACCAAACATAAACCTAGCAGGTCCTCGAAGGGTAGATCTCCCTCTAAGCATCGAGATGCCTCCGGGCTTGCCCTCGAGGATCCTGCACCAGCCAAACAACCCCGGCGGGAAGCTCCGGCTTCCAAAGCTCCTCCTATGGGGTTACAGGTTGACATCGACGGCACGGCCTCGACCGATCACCTGTTAGATTGCTCTGGGGTACCGGCACTTTCTCCCGGTACCGACTTCCAGGCTTTCATAGCATCGATGGATCAGAATGTTCTGTCCATGCAGCAGGCTATACAGTCCTTCACTCAAGCTGCGACGCCGATGATACCGCAACGAGCTCCATTGTCGGTATCGGCTCCGGTACCGGCACCAGCACCAGCACCGATGCTGGTACCAACTGCATCGACATCGACCAGGATACCGACTGCTGCGGTTCCTTGTCCAGGGCTACTTCTCGGTACCGATCCGGTACCCGGGGACGCCCGATGTCGATACCGCTCGATACGCGTATCGAGCGTTAGAAAAGCACCCTGACAGGCGATACTTCGATTCCTCTGATTCTGATAGATGAGTCTCCTGAAGTATCCATAGCCCTTCCTGAGGAGCCTTCTTCTCCAAAACGAAGAATGTCTCCTCCAGAGGACTTGTCCTTTCAAGACTTCATAAGAGAAGTAGCTAAAGGACTCTATTTCAGTAACCTCTGAATCAGAGCCTAGAGCAAAAAAATTAGATATTTTAGGATACTCTAAGGCTCCTAAAGAGGCAGTCACCTTACCAATTCATGAGATTCTTCATGAACACATGATTGATTTATGGGAGACTCCTCTCACTCTCTCTCCTCATTCTCGCAGGTTGGACACTATGTATCGTGTCCCTCCTTGTCCTGGGTTCCAGAAAACTCAGCTTCCTCACCATTCCATTGTGGTGCAGTCAGCTATGAAGAGGATAAAGAGTACAAAGAGACACTCTTCTGCTCCTCCAGGAAGAGAATGCAGGATCTTGGATGCTTTTGGTAGGAAAATCTTCCAGGCCAGTATGCTTATTGCCAGAATCAACTCATATAGCCTTTATATGGGTATGTTTCTGAAAGAAGTGGCAGAAAAGCTGCACACTTTCCTCCCTTTTATTCCAGAAGATAAAAGGGAAGAATTCCGCATGTGGCTTAAGCATACTCAAGACATCTCCAAGTTTTCAAACAGGGCAGCCTTTGACTCCTTTGAAGGTGCCAGTAGAGCCTCAGGCATTGCCATAGCTGCTCGCAGAATTGCTTGGCTCCAGGCTTCTGATTTAGAGCCCTGGGTTCAAGATGGCTTAGGAAATCTGCCCTGTACAGGTGAAAATCTGTTTGGCAGAGAGTGGCAAATTAAAGCCACTCAAATGGATGCAGAGAATTCTGCTCTGGATAGACTTTCAAGGTCTACCTCCATTCCTGCCAAGAAAAAGACTTTTAAAAAGTCTTTTTTCAAAAAGGGCAGGTTTCCTTCCACTTCTGGCCAACAATCTTCTACAGGTTGCTTTACCGCTAAGCGTCAGCAACCTAAGCAGGCCAGGCCTAAGTCTACAGGGGCTGCTGTAACCCAGCAGTCCCATCCCCCTCAGGGTTTTTGACTTGATGCTAGAGAACTTAGTCTTTCTGGCTTTAACACAGCCAGAACCTCTCACCATTCCAGGAAGATTAGCTCATTTTGCTCCCAGATGGGAGCAAATCACATCAGAGCAGTGGACCCTCTCCATCATAAGAGAGGGCTACATACTTCATTTCTCAGACCTTCCTCCCCACACCATGGTGAGACACTTCAATTCTCCCACATCTCTTCTCGACCTTTTAGGTCAGGAGATAACTACCCTTCTTGCCCAAGGGGCAATAGAAGAAGTTCCTCTTCTTCAACAAGGGTCAGGGTTCTACTCCCCCTATTTTCTCATTCCAAAGAAGACAGGGGGATACAGACCCATTCTAGATCTCAGAGAATTGAACAAATTTCTATGCAAGGAGAAGTTCAAGATGCTTTCTCTGGGCACTCTCCTTCCATACCTTCAAGGTCAGGATTGGCTTTGTTCTCTAGATCTCAAGGATGCGTATACACATGTTCTCATCCATCCATCTCACAGAAGATTCCTGCGTTTTCTTTTCCAAGGAAAACATTACCAATACAGAGTGCTTCCTTTCGGTCTGGCCTCTGCCCCAAGAGTGTTCACCAAATGCATGGCAGTAGTTGCTGCATTTCTACGCACTCTGGGAATATTTGTCTTACCATACCTGGACAACTGGCTTATCCGAGCTCCATCTCAGTCAGAGGCCCAGATTTCCCTTGACCGCACAAGGCGCATTCTGCAGTATCTGGGACTGGTGGTAAACCTCCCAAAGTCCCAGCTCATCCCTACTCAGTCCCTGGAATTCATAGGGGCCTGGTTGGATACCACCACTGCAAGGGCCTACCTTCCTCAGGCCTGTTGCCAACGTCATATGCAGTTAGCCTCCCAGACTCAGTCAAAGAGCCACTTAACTGCCAGGGAGATGCTACAACTGCTGGGCCACATGGCTTCCACAATACATGTGGTACCCTATGCTCGCCTACACATGAGAGCAGCTCAATGGACTTTGTCCACCCAGTGGACTCAAGCTTCAGGAGAGCTCTCAGACCAAATAGCAACCTCCAAACATCTCTTTTGGTCTCTCCAATGGTGGATGTCCACTCAAAATCTGTTGCTGGGGTCCCCCTTCCAACAGTTGTTGCCCCAAGCAACCCTCACAACAGATGCCTCCCAGACAGGTTGGGGAGCTCATCTACAGGACCTCTCCACTCAAGGCACTTGGTCCCCTCAGGAGACCTCTCTTCATATCAACCACTTGGAGCTTCGAGCAGTTTTTCTAGCTCTCAAGGTCTTCCATACCCTCCTCAGCTACAAGACAGTCCTCATCCATACGGACAATCAAGCAGCTATGTTTTATATAAACAAGCAAGGAGGAACTGGCTCTCTGTCGCTTTGCAACGAAGCTCTAAGATTGTGGGCCTTCGCCAGAGAGCATCAAATCCATCTCCTGGCAGTATATCTCCCAGGAATCCAAAACTCTTGGGCAGACAGACTCAGTCGAGTTCTGCTTCCACACGAATGGTCCCTGCACATGGATCAGGTACTCAGAATCTTTCAAGAATGAGGAACCCCGGACATAGACCTCTTTGCAAGTCCGTGGAATGCCAGACTTCCCCGGTTCTGTTCCAGAATTCCGTGTCAGGGAGTTCAGGCCAAGGATGCCTTCCTCTTTCATTGGGGTCAGGGCTTCTTGTATGCCTTTCCACCCATTCCCTTTATTCCCAAGACTCTGTTCAAACTCCAGAGGGATCAAGGATCTATGATCCTCATAGCTCCACGCTGGCCACGCCAAGTGTGGTACCCTCTGCTTCTGCATCTCTCCCAAGCCCCCTCTCTGGACTTGGGAGCTGCTCCAGACCTTCTGTCTCAGGAGGAAGGGACTTTGTGGTACCCAAACCCCAAGTCCCTTCACCTCAGAGCTTGGTTACTGAAGGCCTAGACCTTCAAGACTTGAATCTTTCTCAGCAGGTGAAGGATATTCTTCATGCTTCCAGGAAACCTTCCACCAGGCGTTCCTATGCTTTTAAGTGGAAAAGATTTTCCATTTGGTGTGCTGGAAAGGGTCTTGACCCTCTGGCACTACCTTTAACTTCTTTGTTAGACTATCTCCTGCATCTCTCCAATGCAGGACTTAAGACAAATTCAGTAAGAGTCCATTTGAGTGCTATTGCAGCATCCCTTAAGCCCATCAATGGACAACCTATCTCCTCTCATCCTCTTATTTCAAGATTCATGAGAGGCCTAACTTTAACTAAACCTCCCATTAGGCCTCCTCCGGTGGCATGGGACTTAAATTTGGTTCTTGGTCAGCTTATGAAGCCACCCTTTGAACCCTTAGCCACTACCTCCTTGAAATTTCTTTCCTGGAAGGTTATTTTCCTCATTGCAGTCACTTCTGCTCGCCGCATCAGTGAACTGCAGGCCTTAGTGGCTAATCCACCTTATACAAGGTTCCATCATGACAAGGTAGTCCTTAGGACGAATCCACACTTTATGCCTAAAGTGGTCTCACCTTTTCATCTTAATCAAGAGGTATATTTACCTGTCTTTTTTCCAGCTCCTCATGCATCCAGTGCAGAGAGGAATCTTCATACTCTGGATTGTAAAAGAGCTCTTGCTTTTTACTTACATAGGACACAGCAACATAGAAAGTCTTCCCAGCTTTTTGTTGCTTTTGATCCTTCTCACTTGGGACTTCCAGTCTCTAAGAGAACACTGTCCAATTGGATTGCTCAGTGTATTTCTTTCGCCTACCAGAGTAAGAACCTTTCTCTGGAGAGCCATGTCACAGCTCATAATGTGAGGGCCATGGCCACCTCTATGGCTCATCTAAATTCTGTGTCCATCGACCAGATCTGTTGAGCAGCCACCTGGGCCTCTGTTCATACCTTCACAGCCCATTACTGCTTGGACAAGGATTCCCGCCGGGATGCCTTGTTTGGTCAGGCTGTCCTCAGACACCTGTTCCATTCTTAAACAACTCCTGCCCTCCTTCCCTGGATGGATGCCTGAGATCCATAGGAGGACGCAGACCCCTTTCAGGGTCTCATATCCTTGGGGATCTCCCAGGCATCTCAGCTAGGGAGTCCCCATATGTGAAGACTCATTCCTGCTTGTTCCTGGAGATAGCACAGTTACTTACCTGTAACAGGTGATCTCTGGGAACATCAGGAATAAGTCTTCACAACCCACACACCTCCCCTAGGAGTTGTATCTCTTTTCTATCTTTCCTTTCCTCTCTCTCTCTATTGTCTCAGCTTTAAACTCGAACTGAGGAGAGTTGGTTAGGAAAGGCGGGAAGGCAGCGCGCAGGCGCTGTGGGATGCTCCCAAAAACTTTCCTTTTTGGGAAGCTAGGGAGCGTTCCCGCGCAGGCTCCATCGGTACCGACGTACCCATATGTGAAGACTTATTCCTGCTGTTCCCAGAGATCACCTGTTACAGGTAAGTAACTGTGCTGTCCCCTAGTCTTTCTATGTTCTGATGATGTAAACAATCGATCTATGTTTACCCGTTCCACTTCATTAATTTATAGACCTCTATCATATCTCCCCTCAGCCATCTCTTTTCTAGGTTGAAGAGCCCTAACCTTTTTAGCCTCTCTTCATAGGGGTATCCTTCCATCCCCTTTACCATCTTGGTGGCTCTTCTCTGTACCTTTTCTAATAACGCTATATCCTTTTTAAGATACAGCGACCGGAATTGCACACAATATTCAAGGTGCGCTCGCACCATGGAGCGATACAGAGGCATTATAATATCCTTGGTTTTATTTTCCATTCCTTTCCTTATGATACCTAGCATTCTATTTGCTCTCCTGGCCACCGCTGCATACTGGGCGGAGGGTTTTAACATGTTATCCAATCCACGATGATGCCTAAATCTTTTTCCTGGGTGGTGGTTCCTAATGTGGAACCTTGCATCATGTAACCATAGTTTGGGTTGTTCTTTCCTAGGTGCATAACTTTGCACTTGTCCACATTAAATTTCATCTGCCATTTGGATGCCCAGTATACCAGTTTATCAAGATCCTCTTACAATTTTCCACAATCCTTTTTAACAACTTTAAATAGTTTTGTGTCATCTGCAAATTTGATAACCTAACTTGTTCCCTTTTCCAGGTCATTTATCAATATGTCAAAAAGCAGTGACCCAGCACAGATCCCTGGGGTGCAATACTATTCATCTTTCTCCATGGGGAAAATTGGCCATTTAGCCCTAACCTCTACTTTCTATCTTTTAACCAGTTCCTGTTCTGCAATAGTACACTGCCTTCTATCCCCTGACTTTTTAGTTTTGTCAAAAGTCTCTGATGAGGGATCTTGTCAAAGGCTTTCTGAAAGTCCAGATACACTGTATCAACAGACTCACCTTTGTCTACCTGTTTATTCACACCTTCAAAAAACATAACAGATTGGTAAGCCACATCTTCCTTGTCTAAAGCCATGTTGGCTGTCTCCCATTAAGCCATGATTATCTACATGTTCAGTAATTCTGTTCTTTGTTATGGTTTTTACCATTTTTCCGGAACTGACTTCAGGCTCACCGGTCTGTAGTTTCCCGGATCACCCCTGGAACCCCTTTTAAAAATTGACGCTACATTGGCCATCCTCCAGTCTTCAGATATTACAGATGATTTTTTTTTAAATTTTTTATTTAGGAGAATTTTCAATTATACAGTAAAACATTACAGTACAAGGAAATACAGCATATTAATGACAAAGATACAAAGAAAAAACGTAAAGGAAATTATCTAACCGTAGCAGACCACTTATCGGGGAGTTCCTTTTAACCTAAACAGAAAAATACAAAATAATCAAAGCCAGGGACATAACTACTTATAAACCCTGGCCTACTAGTTCAGCCTGACAAGTTTCCCCTAAAACCACCCTACCAAAACAAAATCAATCATAAAAGAAAGTAGAAACATCAAAGCGTCTTTTCCCTAGATAGGATCCACTTCTCTAAGTCAGATGATACAGAAAACACATATTTATCATAACCTAAAGAGACACAGCATTTGCAAGGATATCTTAAAAAAAAGGTTGCTCCTAGATGATTACAGATGATTTTAATGATAGTTCATAGATTACTAATAGCAGGTCTGTAATCTCATATTTCAGTTCTTTAACACCCTTGGATGTATACCATCTGATCCAGGTGATTTGCTACTCTTCAGTATATCAAATAGTTGTAAGACATCTTCCCGGTGTATTGATATTTCTTTCAATTCTTCTGCAGTATCACCTTTAAATACCACTTTAGTCAGGGGTAACATCCCTACATCTTCTTCAGTAAAGAACGAAGCAAAGAATTTATTCAGTCTCTCCGCTATGGCCTTATCCCCTCTTAGTGCTCCTTTTACCCCTTTATCATCTAATGCTCCAACTGACACTGTCACCGGTTTTTTGCTACAAATGTACTTGAAAAAGCCTTATGCGTTTTTGCTTCCACAGCAAGCTTCTTCTCAAATTCTCTTTGCCTTATCAATGCCTTGCATTTAACTTGCCAGTGCTTGTGGTGTTTTCAGTTTTTGTCTTTTGGCTCTTTTTTCCATTTCCTGGAAGATGCTGTTTTGTCAACAGCCTCTCTGACCTCGCCTTTAAACCATGCTGGCAGTTTTTTGGACTTCCTTGCACTTTTCTTAAAGTGTGAAATACAGCTGGTCTGGGCTTCCAAGATTATATTTTTAAACAACATCCAAGCTTGATGTAAGTCTTTAACCTTTGCAACTTCTCCTTTAATTTTTTTCTAACTATTTTCCTCATTTTATTATAGTCTCCCTTTCGAAACTTAAAAGGTAGTACTGTGGATTTCCTTACTATCCCTCCTCCACTAATTAAATCAAAGGCGATCATGCTATGATCACTATTGTCAAGTGGCCCCAACACCCTTATCTCTTGCTCTAGATCTGTTGTTCCACTAAGGACTAGGTCCAAAATGGCTTTGTCTGGTCAAGTCCTGAACCAGCTGCTCCAAGAAGCAGTCATTTATTTCATCTAGAAACTTTATCTCCCTAGCGTGTCCTGCCATGACACTGACCCAGTCAATACCAGAACATAAGAACATAAGATATGCCATACTGGGTCAGACCAAGGTCCATTAAGCCCAGTATCCTGTTTCCAGCAGTGGCCAATCTAGGTCATACGTACCTAGCAGTTTTCCCCAAAAGACACAGGTTCCGCAATGCTTGTACTGGGTCAAGCATTGATATCCTAGGTCCCTTCTTAATAATGGTTTATGGACCTTTCCTCCAGGAACTTGTCCAAACCTTTTTTAAACCCAGCTACACTAACAGCCTTTACTACATCCTCCGGTAACAAATCCCAGAGTCTGATTACACTTTGAGTGAAAAAATATTTTCTTTTATTAGTCTTAAATAGTTTACCCTGTAGCTTCATTGCATGTCCCCTAGTCTTTCTATATTCTGATAACGTAAACAATCGATCTACGTTTGCCCGTTCCACTCCATTCATTAATTTATAGACTTCTATCATATCTCCCCTCAGCCGTCTCTTTTCCAGGTTAAAGAGCCCTAACCTTTTTAGCCTTTCTTTATAGAAGTATCCTTCCATCCCCTTTACCATTTTGGTGGCTCTTCTCTTAACCTTTTCTAATAAAGCTATATCCTTTTTAAGATACGGTGACCAGAATTGCACACAATATTCAAGGTGCGGTCTCACCATGGAACGATATAGAGGCATTATAATATCTTTTGTTTTATTTTCCATTCCTTTCCTTATGATAACTAGCATTCTATTTGCTCTTTGCTCTCTTGGCTGCCGCTGCACACTGGGCTGAGGGTTTTAACATGTTATCCACAATGACGCCTAAATCTTTTTCCTGGATGGTGGTTCCTAATGTGGAACTTTGCATCGTGTAACCATAGTTTGGGTTGTTCTTCCCTAGGTGCATAACTTTGCACTTGTCCACATTAAATTTCATCTGCCATTTTGATGCCCAGTCTTCCAATTTATCAAGATCCTCTTGCAATTTTCCATAATCCTCTTGGGTTTTAACAACTTTAGTTTTGTGTCATCTGCAAATTTGATAACCTCACTCGTTCCACTTTCCAGGTCATTTATGAATGTCACAAAGCAGCAGACCCAGCACAGATCCCTGGTGTGTACACCACTATTCACCTTTTCTCCATTGGGAAAATTGACCATTTAGCCCTACCCTCTGCTTTCTATCTTTTAACCAGTTCCTGATCCACAGTAGTACACTGCTTCCTATCCCATGACTCTTTAGTTTTGCCAAAAGTCTCTGATGAGGGACTTTGTCAAAGGCTTTCTGAAAGTCCAGATACACTATATCAACCGACTCACCTTTGTCCACCTGTTTATTCACACGTTCCAAAAAACGTGACAGTTTAGTAAGACAAGATCTTCCTTGTCTAAAGCCATGTTGGCTGTCCCCCATTAGGCCATGACTATCTACATGCTGAGTAATTTTATTCTCTATGATGGTTTCTACCATTTTTCCCGGTACTGACGTGAGGCTCACCGGTCTGTAGTTTCCCGGATCACCCCTGGAACCCTTTTTAAAAATTGGTGTTACATTGACAATTCTCCAATCTTCAGGTATTAGAGATGATTTTAATGATAGTTGACAAATTACTAATAGAGGTCTGCAATTTTATTTATTTATTTAAACGTATTTCTATACCGCCTTATCCTGCAATCAAGGCAGTCTGAGCAGCAAACAATCAATAAGATACAGTGTATAGTGTGCACATGCAGTGAGTAGTGTATGCGTGTGAGCGTATCTGGACGTTGATTCTTGTGCTATTTACCGCGTGCACTATTTACAATGCTATGGGTATCAGTTCCTTGCATAAGTACAATTATAGTGACATGTGGGGGGAATTGAGGTGTCTGTTGCATGGTTTAAGTAATGTCACCGTAGTGTTCTATTTCAGTTCTTTCAACACCCTTGGATGTATTCCATCCGGCCCAGGTGATTTGCTGCTCTTCAGTTTATCTAATAGTTGTAATACATCTTCCCGATGTATCGATATTTCCTTCAATTCTTCTGCACCTTTAAATATCACTTCAGTCATGGGTAACATCCCTACATCTTCCTCAGTAAAGACCGAAGCAAAGAATTCATTCAGTCTCTCCATTATTGTCTTGTCGCCTCTTAGTGCCCCTTTAACTCCTCTATCATCTAATGGACCAACTGAGTCTCTCACAGGTTTTTTGCTACGAGTGTACTTGAAAAAATCTTTATTTCGCGTTTTTGCTTCTGCAGCAAGCTACTTCTCAAATTCTCCCTTTGCCTGCTTTATCAATGCCTTGCATTTGACTTACCAGTGCTTGTGCTGTTTCCAGGTTTCGTCGTTTGGCTCTTTTTTCCATTTCCTAATAGATGCTTTTTTGGCAACAAGAGCCTCTCTGACCTCACCTTTAAACCATGCTGGCAGTTTTTTGGACTTCCTTCCACTTTTCTTAAAGCGAGGAATACAGCTGGTCTGGTCTTCCAAGATAGTATTTTTCAACAACACCCAAGCTTGATGTAAGTCTTTAACCTTTGCAACTGCTCCTTTTAGTTTTTTCTTAACTATTTTCCTCATTTTATCATATTCTCCCTTTCGAAAGTTAAAAGGTAGTACTGTGGATTTCCTTACTATCCCTCCTCCACTAATTAAATCAAAGGCAATCATGCTGTGATCACTATTGCCAAGTGGCCCAAACACCCTTATCTCTTGCACTAGATCTGGTGTTCCACTAAGGACTAGGTCTAATATGGCTTCCCCTCTGATCGGTTCATGAACCAGCTGCTCCAAGAAGCAGTCATTTATGTCATCTAGGAACTTTATCTCCCTAGCATGTCCTGCCGTGACACTGACCCAGTCGATACCAGGGTAATTGAAATCATTCATTATTATTACTGTGCTGTAACTTTTGTTAGCTTTCCTGATTTCTTTGAGTGTTTCATCATCCATTTATTCATTCTGGCCAGGTGGTCGATAGTACACCCCCACTGCCATTTCCGTCCCCTTTTTACATGGAATTTCAATCCATAGAGATTCTACAGCAAATTTTGTTTCCTGCAGAACTTTAATCCTTTGTGACTCAATGCTCTCTCTAACATAGAATGCAACCCCACCACCAGTTTGATCAGCTCTATCATTACAATATAGTTTGTACCCAGGTATCATAGTGACCCTAATAGCCTGGGCGTAGCCGTCTCTAAGCGCTCTCTGTCCACCTGGGTGGCTGACTGCATTGCCTTTACCTATGGTCAAGCTGGTCTATTGTTGGAGCATCCGGTCATGGCACACATCTGGGCCATGGTGGTTTCTGTGGTGAACCTCTGCTCTGTCCCCTTAACAGAGATCTGATAGGCTGCCACCTGGTCTTCAGTTCACTCCTTCGCAGCGCGTTACTACTTGGAGTCCTGGCCGGACAGCACCTTCAGTCTGGCGGTACTCCATTTGTTTGGGGTTTAAGGCAACTCCTGCCCTCTGGCCTTTCTGTGTGTCCAGGCTACTGGACAGCTGGCTCCTTAGTCAACACTGGGGTCACTGCTGAGACCTTGCAACAGCATTGTACTCCCTGTTGCTCGTGGTTCATTTTTTTTGGGGGGGGGGGGGCTGCCCATGGCTTACCGTTTTTTTCAGTAGCTTGTAGCTAGGGAGTCCCATATGTGAGGACCCCACCCCCCTCCCTGTTGAGTTGCTTTTCTTTTTATTGCAGTCTTGAGCTATGTCGTGAGATACTGAGGTAAAAGTGCATCCTTGGGCGGGAAGGCAGCCACATATGCATGGTAGATCTCCCAAAGTCTTTCTTTGAAAGCTAGGGAGAGGTTATCATGCATGCTCTGTCGGCGCTGATGTCACCCATATGTGAGGACTGATTCTGGCTATCCCCGTAGAACACCTGTACGGGTGAGTAATTATGCTTTTTTGCTCACCATACAATGCTGTCTCCAGTGATCTATTCCTGGCCAAATCCAAGGTCCTTTACTCAATCCTCTTGCTTCTTAACCTGTGTACTGTTTTTGACACTAATCTCTCCTCCTTGATATCCTGTCCTTGCTCTGTCTTTTTTTTCTTTTTATCTCTTCCATCACAATTTTAATATATTTTCTGATGGATCCCCTGCTGCTGCTACTTCACTTTTAGTCTGTATACCTCGGGGTTCTGTCTTGGGACCTCGTCTGTTTTCTCTATATGTGTTCCCTTGGTGGCCTGATCTCACCCCCCCCCCACCCCCCTCCATAATTTTCAGTACCATCTTTACAGTGAGGGCTAGCAAATTTACTTCTTTGCACCAGAAAATTCTTCTGTAATTCAGGCCCATATCTCATCCTGCTTGTTTTACTTTGCTGCCTGGATGTCTCATGCTATGATCACTATTGCCAAGTGGCCCCAACACCCTTATCTCTTGCACCTGATCTTGCTTTCCACTAAGGACTAGGTCCAAAATGGCTTCACCTCTTGTCTGTTCATGAACTAGCTGCTCCAAGAAGCAGTCATTTATTTCATCTAGAAACGTTATCTCCCTAGCATGTACAGCCGTGACACTGACCCCGTCGATACCTGGCTAATTGAAATCACCCATTATTATTGTTGTGCTATAACTCTTGTTAGCTTCCCTGATTTCTTTGAGCATTTCGTCGTCCATTTTTTCATTCTGGCCAGGCAGTCGATGGTACACCCCCTCTGCCATCACCTTCCCCTTTTTACATGGCTATTCAAGCGAATAGAGATTCTACAGTGAATTCTGTTTCCTGCAAAACTTTAATCCTTTGTGACTCAATGCCCTGTCTAACATAGAGTGCAACCCCTCCACCAATTTGATCTACTCTATCATTGTGATATAGTCTGTACCCAGGTATCTGTGGCCCACTGGTTATCCTCCTTCCACCATGTCTCTGAGATACCAATCCAAGTTTGTATCCCTTGTTTATTGTAAACCCAATGTAACTTGTTACATTGTTGTATGTTTTGTTCCAGTGTAAACCGCACTGATTGTAATAGCGTGGTATATAAGAAATGCAAATAAATAAAATAAATAAATAAAATATCTAACCTCTCATTTAGTGCTATATATTGTAACTCTCCCATCTTATTTTTTAGACTTCTAGCATTTGCATACAAGCATTTTAGAGGCTGTGTTTTATTCATATTAATCTGGTTATCGGTAGGCAGGGGTAATTTGGAATCTTTAAGTTCTGTCTGCTCTGTACTTAAGGCCATTTGGGTTACTTTTGTCTTTATTGGAACCTCTTTGTTGATATGCCCTAGCTTCACTCTTTTGCTAGTATCCTTCAAAGATACATTGTTCTAAACTGTGCGCTCTTGGGCAACTGTTGGCTTTCCCCTATTTTCTACTTTAAAAGCTGCTCTATCTCTTTTTTTTTTTTTTATTTAAGAATTTTCTAAATGCAAAACAAGAAATATAAACAAGTATATAAGATACATAACATATCAATTCAAAAGAGATTTCCCCACATGAAAAGAATCACATCAAGGAGAGAAAACCGCTCAAGGAAAATCAAACAATTCTAACAATCCAAAGGATAAGAAATAAGGGGTATAATAACCCCACATTAGGGCGCCAAAAACATTTATCAATTCCTCCACCTGAGAACCACCCACCTCTTTTCTATCCAAGAAAGATTTTAAGGTATTTACATAAGTATATACATAAGTTTGACCCCCAAGAGTAACCACACAACGGCAGGGAAATTTGAGGAAAAAAGTCGCCCCCAAGGCTACAACCTGTGGTTTCAACAACAAGAACTGCTTGTGCCGAACTTGAGTGAAACGACAGACATCTGGGAATACCTGGATAGCATGACCACAAAAGAGAGCGAGCCTATGCTTAAAGTACGCTCTCAAAACCCGCAGTTTGGCAGTTTCAGAAACAAACTGCACTACCAAAGTATTACGCTTAGAAATAATATCAAGGGAATCTTCCAGGAAAGCCGTTAGGTTCTGATCCACTGAAGAAGCTGAAGGGACAGCGGTCCTGACAGCTCGGGGAGTAGAAGAAGAACCCAAAGGCAAGTAATACATATGAGCTGTTTGAGCTGTTTGAAAATCCCCCTCCAAATGTAATATCTCAGAGAAATATTTCCCCAATACAATTTCAGGAGATAATAAATGCGTAACAGGAAAATTTAAAAAACGTAAGTTTCATGCTCTAGCCCGATTCTCAAGAGCCTCCAGCCGAAAGGAAATAATTGAAAAATCTCTCATTAAAGCAATATCTGAATCTCGGCAGGATTGAAACTGGGAATCAGAACGAGCAGCAAACTTAGCAAAAGAGCCTAATTGATTATCCATAAACTGTAATTTAGCAAACACATCTTGGGAAAACTTACAAAGGGAGGATACTGTAGAGGTTAAACGTACATCAATTTTTTGAATTGCAGACCATATGTCAATAAGAGTCACTTCCCCCGTGGGGGAAGCAATAGCCCCAGATTCTGAAACGGGTGGAAAAACAGGAAGCGGAACCAGGGGTGGCTTCTCAGGAGAACACTCCAACAAAGTGGACGAAAAAGCTGGTAGTGGAAGTGGAGGAGGAGACCGGAGGCCAGGGCTCAATGAAGCCCCCTCCGGTGAATGATCACCAGGCAGCAGGGAAGTCACATGTTTGTCCATAGGGCCCACCACTTTTCCACCCGGAGCACCGTTCCCAGACTTATTACCAACCTTACCCTTCCGTTTGCCCATGGTAACACAGACTTCACTTGGCTCACTCACGGCACACACAAACACCTCATGTGCGCCAAAGGCGCGTGTCCTGCCCCTTGAGCCATGCCCCTTAGGCCACGCCACGCAGGCCGCGACACGCGGCCGTGTATAGTACCTGAGGGCTTTGTAGAGCAGGGCAGGGTCCTCCGGGCCAGGGCACGTCCTTCTACCGCCTGCATGCTGGTCAGACAAGCCTCCTCCAGGTCCTGCTGCACTGAACCGTGCCGGTGTAAAACGCATGGCAACTCCCTTAGCTGCGGTGTTCTCTCAGCTGATCTCTCCTGCACCTGAGGGCTTTGTAGAGCAGGGCAGGGTCCTCCGGGCCAGGGCACGTCCTCCTCCTGCCTGCACGCTGGTCAGACAAGCCTCCTCCAGGTCCTGCTGCACTGAACCGTGCCGGTGTAAAACACATGGCAGCTCCCTTAGCAGCGGTGTTCTCTCACTATCACTTTTTTTTTTTTTTAAAGGTTAATGCCAGCAGCCTGGTTCCATCCTGGTTAAGGTGAAGTCCATCCCTTCGGAATAGCACCTCCTTTCCCCAGAATGTTGCCCAGATGGGTTTGAGGGGGGGGGGGGGGTTGGAAGGAGAGGAGGTCATTTGCTTCTCTTAGGTGTTCTGGGAGGTTATTCCAGAGCTTAGGGGCATGTTTCGTAACACTAAATGTATAGAAGATTGTATTATAACACATGTTGTATCATAGCGCACAATGTACATAGCTCAACCTAATCAAACTCACAACACATCATACACTCAAACTACGATATAACCCTCACTGCATGAATACACTATCACCTCTCTTGATTGTTTTGCTGTGATACCGCCTTGATTGTAAGATAAGGCGGTATAGAAATACTATTAAATAAATTAATTTGGAGAATGCTTTATTGTTTGTAATTTTCCTTGATTTCCAGAAGTCAGTTGGTATTGCTAGTTTGTTTTTGCTGCAGTCACGCTGAGAGCCGAGTGACAGTGTCCATGGTGATTAGTGTGGAGAGGTATGATGGGGTGATTTCTTTGACTAGTTTAAAAGTGGTGACTAGTATTTTGTAGATAAGCTTTATACAGGGAGCCAGTGGAGGATATATATTATGGGGGTAATGTGATCAAAGGGGTTGCTATTCATGCTTGTCCTAGCTACAGCATGTTGGGCTAATTGGAGGTGTCTTAGTGTTTGTTTAGTAGAACCTTATAGGATTGTGTTGGCAAAGTCAAAGTGTGGTGTGATAATTGCATTTATAACCGATTTAAAGTCATGTTGGTGCAGCAACGGGCGAAGCTGCTTCAACAATTTGAGTTTGAAGAAAATTTTCCTTGTTTGTCTGATGTGTGAAGTCATATCGAGGGTGCGATCGATGGTTACACTAAGATACTTTACCTCGCTTTTGACTGAAATGTTGGTGTCTTGGATCTTGATGGATGTAGGGGGTCTGAAGCTCTGGTTTCTTGTTACATACAGTGCTTCAGTTTTATTAATGTTTATCTTAAGGTTGTGGTTCGGTAGCCATGTTGATGATTCCGTAAATCAATCTGTGGCTTGTTGTAAAGAGGGGTTGTGGATGTTAAACGGGAGGTACAACATTATGTCATCTGCATATATATGATAATTTAACTGGAATTTTTTAAAGATGGAGCAGATGGGTTGAAGATAAATGTTAGAGGAAAGCTGATAGGGCAGAACCCTGGGGTAGGCCTTGTTCCTGTTTGTAAGGTTCAGATGTTTGCTGATCAATTTTGACTTTTTGTGTTCTACCAGATAGGTAAGATGTGAACCATTTTAGAACAGTATCCTTCACGCCTATATACTGTAGTCTATTGAGCATGATGTGGTGATTGATGCTGTCAAAAGCTGCAGTGATGTCAATGAAGATAAGGAGAAATGCCTGTTGGCATCATCGATGCCATGAGTGAGTTTGTCAAATAGTACCGTGAGGAGTGTTTCTACTCCATGATATGGACGAAAGCCATATACTGGTGTTCGTCCAGGGGGGGGGGGGGCAAATGAGTCAGTGTGGTCTTGGAGTAGAATTTGGACTATTTTTTTCAATAATTTTAGCTAGGAAAGGAAGGCTGGTTTGCCTCTTTGAAGATGATACCAGAATCTGAAATAGGATTTACACCTGGGAAGTTATAGATAACATGAGGAAGGATCTAGCAAAGCTTGAAGAATGGTTGAGAATTTGGCAGCTGAGATTTAATGTTAAATGCAGGGTCATGTGTTTGGCTGCAAAGATCTAGATTGATGCAGTATACGGTTGAAGTACTTTTGTCCATGAAAGAAGAGTGGCACCTGAGGGTAATTGTTTCTGAAGATATAAGATGGTCAACTAGATAGAAAAGGAAACTGAAAGCCAGAAGTATGCTTCGGTGCATATGGAGAAATGGCCAGCTGGATGATAGTAGCTCTGTTTAAGTCTCCAATGAAACCTCATTTGAAGTCCTTTGTGCAGTTCTGAAGGCCACATCTTCAAAAGGATATAAACAGGATATTTTGGAAGGAAGGAAGGAAAGGTGGAGACATGATAGAGATGTTTAAGTACCTCCATAGTATAAATGCACAGAAGAGCCTTTTTCAATTGGAAAATAGCTCTGTAACTAGGGGGCATAGGAAGAAGGTGAAAGGGGATGGATTCACAGTAATCTGAGGAAATATCTGAGTGGTGGATGGGTGGAATAGCCTCCCACAAAGGTGGTAGAGATGCAAAAGCATGGAACAGAGGTTCTCTAAGGGAAAAGGGCTTGTAGAGCTTAGTTGGTATGGATGGGCAGAATTGGATAGGCTATATGATTTTTCTCTGTTTATGGTATGGCAGGTTTGTTACATATTTACTAAATGGGGATTTCTTTTCAGGTTTTGTATTTTTTAACATATCTGATAGTGGAAAGATTTACACTGCTGTTACAAAGATGATATGAGAATAAGGATATTTTTTGTATTGACTTCCGATCTGCATCTTTAAGGGGGAGGTAGAGTTTTTGTGGATGCAGTGCTTCTAAAAGTCTCCTTACTCCCCGAGGTGGCCAGCATCTCATCTCTCCTACCCCATCTCCATTTCCAGCATGTATTCCCTTTCCCTTTTCCCTACTGTACTACCTTTCACCACCCTAACTCTTTCCAGGCTTGTAGTGGCAGTGAGACTCGGCATGGTAACAGGCCTTTCAGCACAGCCCTCACTCGAGTTCTAACAAGTCCTGCCCCCTCCAACACAGACTTCCTGTTGAAGGGGGCAGGACGCATCAGGACTTGAGTTTGGGCCTATATTGAAAGGCCCACATTGTGCTAAAACAGCATTAAAAACTACTCTATGCTGGAGCTGAGCCCCCCCTCCCCCCCCCAAGTTCTGTCATTCTAGGCAGATGCTTAGCCCACCTAGTGGCAAGGCCGGCCCTACATCTTTAACACCTATGAAGAGTAGAGGAAAGGGAAGAGGTTATAGGAAGAAAACAAAGGGTAGGTAAGGGAAGCATGACCACCTAGGTGGAACCAGCAGGCTACGTTTGCCCAGAAACGGAATTGAGGCCAGCAGTTGGTGGTGACTGGATAATGTTTGAAAACGTAATAATAAAATAAGGAGAATCTAGCCGCATGCTATAAGCGGCATTGTAGGACATGCTGTAGTTGGATTGAAATCTGCAGGATGTAGCTCCCTAGAAACCAACCAGAAAAGTGCTGGCAGGTTGGTGGTGGCTGGTTGCCATCTAGCCAAGCCACAAGGATCTAGGAGCCCTGATCCATTAGGCAGCAGCCTTAATAGGTTTGGTAGTTACATTGTCGCAAAGTTGGTGATGAGGCATGGGTAGAGGGCCTAGGTGTTGAGCATAAACATCCCCATATTTAATTCATCTCCCCCAGAATGGTAGAGAACCAAAGAGAGTCATAAAGAGACATGAATAAGAAGCACAATTTTACAGGTGGTCAAGCTTCTATGCAGCAGGATACATCCTTGGCAATGTGAGCTGGAATAACTGGGCAGACTGGATCGGCCAGTTGTTACTTGATGTGATTCTAATATATTTTTTGCTGCTGAAAATAGAAATCTAGTCTTTTTCAAGAAGCTGGTTTTGTTTGAGAGTTTAAAAGACTAGTCTTTAGAGACCTTCAGCTTCATTTTTAAGACAACCGTAGATTTGGTGAATATTTTAAAAGCTTCCTAGAGTGAAATGTAAGTATTGTTCCTCTTCAACTCTCCGGGCCAGTCCAGGAACTGTAGGGTAGTCAACCTCCTCCAGCAGTTGAGGGCTGAATTCTAAAAGTCTTACTGACAGCCTATCCAGCTCCCCCTGGTGTCCAAGACTCAGTCTTTCAGTCCTCAGCAGCTGGATAGGACAGGTTACTGACAGGCTTCTCGGTGAGACAAAGAGAAAATAAAATAGAATCAGGAAGAATGCGATTAAAGAAGGATTTTAACTAAGCAGTCATTTAAGAGAGTGAGCTTCTGTTCCCTGAAAGGCCCTAGCAGGGTTTATTCGAGGGAACATAGATTGAAAAAGACTGTTTTTGGGGGGGGGGGGGGGGAGTTCACACGGTCCATGGAGGTCGACTGTCCCTGTTTTTAACGAGCAGTGGCAGGAGAGGCAGAGCCTTCCTCGGGTGGCCCGATCTGTGGAGGGGCAGTGCAGGTGAACCTGGGAGCCCCAGAGTCCTGTCACTCTGCTGCCGAGAACCGAGCTGATGCTCCCGCTAGCGGCATCAGTACCAGCATCGGGGAGATCATTTTGTTTGGCTGCATACAGAGGTACATGTGATCAATCGGGCACAAAGGTAGATTGAGTTTTGCGATTGCCGTTGAATGGGAGGTCGGCTTGGGGGCCGCGGCCATCGGGGGCTCTCAGACACATTTAGTGGGTCAGAGCACATGCTGCCGGGGTTGGTGGTGTGCGCTCAGTGCAGGAGCCGCCGAGGGTTTCGCGGCCGGGGTTTGGTGTAGATATTGTTTTCGTCGGGTTAGCAATATGGAGAGGTTAATGGGAGCGGAGGATAAGCTGGTGAAAGAAAAGGTGCTGAAGGATCCTTTACTCGGTCAGCACGAGCCGGTGGTGAAGGCGGGAACGGCGGCCATTTTAGGATCGCCGGCCGTTTCTCCCGCGCTTCAGGAAAAGGGCCTTAAGAAAAAATCTAAGGCAAAAAGGTCTGCTACAGTGGTAGTTGAAGCCCTGGGTTCAGTTCCTGAGCTGCAGGGGGGTTTGCAGGCTTTGTTTTCTCCAGATTTTATTTTGTCCCTCCACAAAACCTATTGCTTGAAGCTGGAGCAGGATCAAGAAAGGATCTCCCTCCCTCCTCTTCAGGAACCCTCTGGGGAGGTAATGTTGGGGGAGATGCTGGAAAGGGGCCTTCCTTTAGGGGCACAACTCTTGAGACAAGGACCGATGGCTTCGGTCAGAGTGACTCTAACCCTCAGGTACCAAAGGAGGGGGAAATCCTCTCTGAAGCAGGTATGGATCTGTGGGCCGGCGATTTGGAGGAAGGTGAGCTTGCACCAGGTGAAGATCCCAATGTGTTTCGGGTCTTTCGAAAGGAGGAGCTGAGTGCTCAGATTTTTTCATACACTGGCAGCCCTCAATATGACACTGCTGGGATCTCCAGGAACAAGCAGGAATGAGTCTTCACATATGGGTACGTCGGTACCGACGGAGCCTGCACGGGCATGCTCCCCAGCATCCAATCAGAAAGCTTTTGGGAGCATCCCTCGTGCCTGCGCGCTGACTTCCCGCCTTTCCCACTGCCTCTCCTCAGTTTTCGTTTTTCCGCGGAGCCAACAGGACGTCCTCCTGTCACCGCAGAAACTTTTTTCTTTAAAATCCTTATTTTCTTGTTTTCTTGTGATCGCGGCTGTCTTTCCCGCCAATACCGGTACCGCCGGTGCTTTATTCTTTTCTTTTCAAACTTAGTTTTCTTTTTAGACTCCAATGCTTGGTGTCTAACCTGTTTGGGTCCTGACCCTTTTTCCCCTGATACCTCAGGCTATATTATTGGGAGAAGACCTTCCCTTTTTCAAGTTTCCCTCGATGCCGTTTTTCCTCCTGAGGTGAGGACACCGGTTTATTCTTCTCTCCAGGATCAGGTAACCCACAAACAGTCTGTTAAGACTAGCCAATTCTTGAAGGGTAAGTCTCATGCCCAGCATGATGACGGCTCCGGCCTTGCCCTCAAGACCCCATTGGCAATAAAACCCCGGCGGGAGTCTTCGGGCTCCAAAGCATTTACGGGGTTTCAGGTTGTTCCTGGGGCTCACCCCTCACAGAACATACCTGAGCCATGCTCGGGGGTGGTATCCGCTTCGAGCGGTACCGATCCCCCGGCATCGGCACCGGTGTCGAGTGTTCCACTCTTCACCAGGGATCGTCATCTGGTGTCCTCGGTACCTTCGGGGCCGATCGATATGACCCAGATTGGCTTTCCTGTAGCCCAGCCATGCTCGGGGTTGGTACCGGCTTCGAGTGGTACCGATACCCCGGCATTGGTGTCGAGTGTTCCACTCTTCACCTGGGATCGTCATCTGGTGTCCTCGGTACCTTCGGGGCCGATCGATATGACCCAGATTGACTTTCCTGTATCTTCGCCATGCTCGGGGTTGGTATCGGCTTCAAGCGGTACCGATACCCCGACATCGGCGCCGGTGTCGAGTGTTCCACTCTTCACCAAGCATCATCTTCGGACGTCCTCGGTACCTTCGGAACCGATTGATACGACTCCGATTGACTTTCTTGTATCGGCATCGCCAATACCACCACCAACGTCGGTACCTTCTAGACATGCATCGATAGACTCGCTCCCTTCGATGCCGAGTCTAGAATCGATATCCAGTCTCGATGACTTGGTACTGACGCGTTTCGGAACCGATCCATTTTGTTTCCGACTACGCAGTATCGAGGATATTTACCAAGGCTCTCTGGTTACCTCGGCACCGCTTCAGCAGCCCCCGATTACTGCTTCGATGACATTATCGTCTCCGATACCGGTACCGGTATCGATGTCGATTCCTGCAGTTCCATCGGTGCCATCGATCCTTTCTATGCCTAGTTTGGAATCGATACCAGGCACTGACAATGCAGTACTAACTGCCTCAAATCAGAACTGTCAGTATCACTGTCCATCTAGCAGGATTCTTTTTCTGCACCAGTCCAGTATGTCTTCTGGTGCTCAAGCTACTCCTTCAACCTCAGCTTACCCAGGAATAGTTCCTATTGGAGATCCTTCTTTTCAGAAATTTCTCCTTGACATGGCAACCTTTCTTGCCATTCCTATTCCTGGCTTTACTCTTGACCAAGATCCTGCAGATAAGGAAAATATAATGCTTCCTTTACATCATTCTTTGCAGGATCTTTTTCTGAGGATTTGGGAATCACCCTTAAAGGTTCCTTCGCCTTCTACAGCCATGAATGTTCTGTATCAGGTGCCTCCCTCTCTGTGGTTTCAAAAGAACCAACTTCCACATCATTCCATTGTAGTGGAATCAGCAATGAGGAAGGTAAGAAGCAAGAAGAAGCATTCTTCTTATCCGCCAGGTCATGCATCTAAAGCACTTGATACCTTTGGACGTCAAACCTTCCAAACTTCTATGCTGGCTTCAAGAATTATCTCATATATTTTTTATATGAGTCTGACACTTCAGGAGGTCACAGAGAAATTATCTCTTTTGTCCCCTTTTTTGTCAGAGCCTAAGGCCACTGACTATTCCTTGCTTCTTAATCATAGCAGGAATATCTCTTGGTTTCTTTCTCGTGCTTCTCTAGACTCTTTTGAGTCTGTTAGCAGATCCTCTGCTATTGCCATTGGAGCACGTCGTAAAGCCTGGCTGCAAGCTTCAGACTTGAGCAGATGGGCACAACATACACTGGGTAATTCTCCTTGTACTGGAGAAAATCTTTTCAATAGAGATGCTTTACGTCAGGTTGCTCATTGCTCCACTGACTTTCCTAGTTCTGAAAACCATCCTAAGCCTTCTTTTTCCCCAGGACGTAGGAAATGTCCTACCAAACCTTCTTTCCCTAAGAAAAGAAAGTTTCACCCTTCTTCTGCCCATCCTCCAGATGTACCCAAGCAAGGGACGTCTCATCCTAGTCTGAAGTCTCCAGACTCTAACCAATCTACTCATAAACAGCAACCATAGGTTCCTATATGTTGCAATCTACAGTTAACTTCTTCTTAGCAGAGGTTTATTCTTCAAACTCTACACTGGGTTTCCGTATGCTAAGCTGTTAGGATACTTTTGTCCATGGGTTACAGAATTCTCCCCTTCTTACTACTACGAAGGGAGGTTACAACTATCCCATGATAGTTTTCTGTCCCCACATGGACATCTTTTCCTTCAGCTGTCTTACCATATGGTAAGTCACCTTCCAACCCCCTCTCTTCCAGGGTTTCCCCTGCTTGAGTTGGTACCATACTGAAACACTTCTCTTTCTTTCCAGTGTAGACTTTTTTGTTATCCCTCAATGCAACTCATCAGACAGGGACAGGAATATCTCCACTCCCTTTGTCTGTTTTCTCTCTGTTTTTATACAGGAGAATCCTCTCTGCTGTTTTTGTTCAGTTGCTGTGCATGCAGGAGTTCCAGTGATTACTCTAGTACTCATTGCAAGCTGCTTTCAGCTATCTTGCATAATACTACTCACTGCAAGTTATCTTCTTCTAGCCCTATCCTTTCCTAGGATGTGGCAACACACCTGACTTCAGTCAGTTTTATCTCATAATTCTCCTGCACAATGCTCTCTGCAATCTTCAGAGAAGCTTACTACTATGGGCCTTTGCTACAGAGCATTGGACTTTTTATCTTTGAGGGTTTTTTCCATATAGTAGAAAAAACTTATATAATCATTCCATGACTATATGGGTTCTTATCCCCTCTTGTCTCCTGTTGTGCTACAGAAGACAAGCTTTTTCTGCGTGAATGTCCAAGGAGTTCCCAATCTTGCAGGAATCTACCCCTTTTTTCCTTACAGCTTGGCATTATGCTTTTCTGCTCCACTTGGACAACGCATACTCTTTTAGTGTACATGATACCCCTGTGTCCCTTGACTGGGTCATCCTGGTGTCTTAGTCTATGCGTTTTTTTGTCCTTTGGACATGTCAGAGTCCTAAAGTACTCCTGACGTGCTCTTGCCAGACTGCTATTATCCTCTGTTTTTTCATGCAACCATACTGGTTATTCCACTGAACTACATTCCTGCACCGCAGAAATAGATTCTCTATATATCTTCAGGTGGTTTTTACCCCCTCATTATTAGATGACTCTTTCCCATCACATTCCCCATGTGCATGTTTTTGTGGGGCTCAGTTGCAGGCATGTATCCTCAGACTTATATTCATGTATGTATATGTCCTATACATACATATTTCTGTAGTCTGTGTGGGCATAAGTCATGCCCATCTATCTATATCTATATCTATCTATCTATATCTATCTATATACATATTTATAGATATCTATCTATCTCTCTATATATATATACCCATTGGGAGATGTCCATAGGACGCTATGTATTACCTACTATCTCCCTAACTGTGCTATAAAGCTTTTACCGTCTTAAGGGGACCAGACAGTCAACTTGCCTATTCTCATACGGCTCAGTAAGTGGGAGCGGTTATACACACAATTACTGCTGTGATGTCAACAGCTTCTATTTTTGTTATAGATCTCCCTGTCTATGAAGTATCAAACTTCAATGTCTTCCTATCTCTTACCAGCTAGGAAAGACAGTGTACATCTTCAGTATTTCCGAGTACATTTCTGTTCTCCCTGGGAATAGGGGCTTTTTTCCATACCCCCTCTTCCCTTCAGGACTGGGCTAATTCTCCAGATCGGTCAGTCTTCTTCTTTTAGTCCTCAATGTTAATAACTCTGTACCTAAAAGAGTTTTCAGCTTTTTCCCATAAAGCTTTCCATTGAAGACCTGCCGTTCTTCTCCTACCCCAGTTGACACCTGGGTCACCTGCCCATTCCAGGTTTGGAACTTCATCCTCACTGCTGTGAAGTTACCTTGAGGATTCCGCTACTGCATCTACAGTACACTCCATCACAGTTCTACTTCCTACAATCCAGTAGGTAAGCTCTATATTGTACTAGTTCATTAAATATTTTAGTGATAGTTGACATACATTCTAAAGACTCTTTTTCCCTGTAGTCTTTAGATTTGCTGTTCCTCTACAGCTCTTCTCTATTCAACTCCTACCCCCCATCCCTCAGGGGATGCCGGGGATCCAGGTTGGGAAATGCCGTCCTATTCCAGGGATACGCATTTTATGGGATCTCCCCTGGCACCCACAGCTAGGGAGTCCCCCATATGTGAAGACTCATTCCTGCTTGTTCCTGGAGATAGCACAGTTACTTACCTGTAACAGGTGATCTCTGGGAACAGCAGGAATTAGTCTTCACAACCCACCCACCTCCCCTAGGAGTTGTATCTCTCTATCTCCTTTCCTCTTTCTCTCCTGTCTCAGCTATGAAACTCAACTGAGGAGAGGCAGTGGGAAAGGCGGGAAGTCAGCGCGCAGGCGCGAGGGATGCTCCCAAAAGCTTTCTGATTGGATGCTGGGGAGCATTCCCGTGCAGGCTCCGTCGGTACCGACGTACCCATATGTGAAGACTAATTCCTGCTGTTCCCAGAGATCACCTGTTACAGGTAAGTAACTGTGCTTTCAGGAGGAACCACTGGAGGACCCATTGCTCCAGTGGTTTAAGGTGGAGCAGAGGTGTTTTCTGGTTCATCGGGTGATCAGGCAAATGGTGGAATTGGAGTGGGAATGCCCGGAAGGTACCTTACGGGGAGCTCGGGCGATAGGTCGGTTGTATCCGGTTCCCAAGGAAAACAGGGATCTGCTGAAGATGCCGAAGGTGGATGCCTTGGTATCAGCAGTGACCAAGAAGACTACGATTCCAGTAGAGGGCGGAACAGCTCTGAAAGATCTTCAGGATGGAAAGTTGGAATCCCTTCTCAAGCAGGCGTTTGACACGAATGCTCTCTCATTACAGACTTCAATTTGTGGAGCATATGATTCCAGGGCGTCCATTAGGTGGCTCCAGGGGGAGGTTTCGCCTGACAAGGAGGAGGTTTTGTGCCAGGAGGATGCGAAGTTAGAGTCGGCGGCGGCTTATCTCGCCGATACTTTTTATGACCTGGTTAGGATCTCGGCGAAGTCCATGGCATCCATGATTGCCGCTCAGAGGTTTTTATGGTTGAGGAATTGGGCGGCTGAGGCTTCTTCTAAGGCTCACCTTAGTAAGCTCCCGTATAAGGGCAAGCTACTTTTTGGAGAGGCCTTGGAAAAGATTGTTAAAGATTTGGGGGATTCCAAGGGCGGTTGACTGCCGGATGACCGGCCGAGGGGCCCCAGACCAGGTAACCTGCAGAGAGGTCAAAGCAGAGAGGGTCGGAGATTCAGAGGATCGCGTTTTGCACCTTATCAGAGAGGGCGTTTTGTAGCTTGAGGTCAGTCCTTTAGAGGTGGCAAGAGGGTTCGAGTGGGGCTATGGAGGCCCCTAACAGAACTCTTCTAAGAAGCCACAATGAAGGACGGTTGGTCCAGGCGGAGGTGCCAATTGGAGGGTGGTTGCAGGAGTTCCTCTCCGTCTGGACCACCATAACAACGGATCACTGGGTGCTAGAGATCATCCGCGAGGGTTATGCCTTGGAGTTCTCACAGTCGTTGCGGAGGCCTTCGTATGGTCTTCATGCGGTTCAGCAGCAAAAGCAATAGCAGTCACCCTTCAGCGATTGCTGTCGCTTCAAGCAGTAGTGCCGGTACCACGAGATCAGTACGGGTTCGGTCAACACTCGATTTATTTTGTGGTCCCCAAGAAGGAAGGTTCCTTTCGGCCCATTCTAGACCTCAAGCATGTAAACAGTTGTTTGCGGGTGCTGCATTTCCGCATGGAGACCCTGCGCTCGGTAATCCGGGCGGTGAGGCCAGGCAAGGTTCTCTCGTCCATAGATTTAGCAGAAGCGTATCTGCATGTCCCTATCAGGCAAGAGCACCAGAGATTTTTACGCTTTGCCGTGCCCACAGGGCATTTTCAGTTCCGAGCTTTGCCATTCGGACTTGCTACCGCACCTCGTACTTTCACGAAGGTGATGGTGGTGGTCGCAGCTGCTCTGCAAAAGGAAGGTATTCAGCTTCATCCCTATCTCGACGACTGGCTGATTCGAGCACACTCAGTGGAAGAGTCGGTGGCGTCTACAGCCCGAGTGGTGGAGTTGTTGGAAAGCCTAGGTTGGGTGGTGAATCGAGCCAAGAGCCAGTTGCTTCCGGTGCAGCGCCTCGTCTACCTGGGTGCTTTATTCGACACCAGCCTGGGATCGGTGTTTCTGCCAGAGGCCAGGATATGCAATATAGTAAGTCAAGTTGCGGCGTTTTTACGCTTACAGGCGCCAACGGCTTGGAGGTACTTGCAGCTTCTGGGCTCAATGGCAGCGGCATTGGACTTGGTTCCATGGGCCAGAGCGCATATGAGACACCCCCCCCCCCTACAGCAAGCATTGCTGTCTCGTTGGTCGCCGCAAGAGCATTCCCTGAATCAAAGGTTGGGATGCTCGCAGGAAGTCGGACACAGTCTTCAGTGGTGGTTGGTCTCTGACCATTTGCGGGCGGGGATGCCCCTGGAGACTCCGGATTGGATACTGGTGACTACCGATGCCAGCCTGATGGGCTGGGGAGTGCATTGTGGATCACAGGTAGCTCAGGGGCTCTGGTCGGAGGAGGAGAGAGCTTGTTCAATCAGTCAGTTGGAGATGAGAGCAGTGCGTGTCGCATTGCAGGAGTTCAGAAGTTTGGTAGCGAGAAAGGCGGTGCGGATTTTCTCCGACAATGCAGTAATGGTGTCCTACATCAATCGGCAAGGGGGCACCGGCAATGCATCATTGCTGGAGGAGAGCCAGCGACTGATGCATTGGGCAGAGAGCCATTTAGTAGCTCTGTCCACGGCGCATGTGGCAGGAAGAGACAACATACAGGCGGATTTCCTCAGCCGCACTGCCTTGGATCCTGGAGAGTGGTCTCTGAATGAGGCAGTTTTTCACGACCTTACGGTGCGCTGGGGTCAGCTGGTGATGGATCTCATGGCCACCTTCAACAGCGCCAAGGTCTGTCGTTTTTTCAGCAGAAGCAGGGAGCGCATGTCGGAGGGTCTTGACGGTCTGGCCCAGCCCTGGCCGTCAAGCGGTCTCCTTTGTGTTCCTGCCATGGCCGTTGATCAGATGGGTCATACAGAGGATAGCAGGGCATGCCGGCAGAGTGATTCTCATTGCGCCGGATTGGCCTCGGAGACCTTGGTATGCGGATCTGGTATGTCTTCTGGTGGAGGTCCGTGGCGGCTTCCGGATCGGGTCAATCTGTTGTATCAGGGCCCAATTTTAATGCCGCAGGTGGATCACTTCTCGCTTACGGCTTGGCTCTTGAAAGGGAGAGGCTGAAGAAAAAAGGATGTTCGGCGGCAGTGGTGGCTGCCATGCTGCGGGCCAGAAAGAGATCGACGTCTCTCGCCTATACCCGGGTATGGCGCATTTTTGAGGGTTGGTGTGCGCGGCATGGTGTTCAGCCGTTCACATCGTCTATTTCGGATGTCTTGTCGTTTTTGCAAGCGGGGCTGGATAGAGGTTTGGCCCTTAGTACGCTGGAGGTTCACCTGGCGGCCTTGGCTTGTTATAGAGGCAAGGTGCAGGATACTGTCTTGTCTCTGCATTCGGATGTGTTGTGGTTCATGAAAGCGATTAGAAATGTGCGACCACCAGTAAGGCCGGTGGTTCCGGCTTGAGATTTGAATTTGGTCCTGGAAGCGTTGACGCAGTCGCCGTTTGAGCCTGTCGGGGCGGTGGCGCTTAGGGAGCTCTCGTGGAAGACAGCTTTCCTGGTAGCTTTGTGCTCGGCTCATCGGGTGTCGGATCTGCATGCGCTTTCGTGCAAGGAGCCATACCTTCAGTTTTCGGCGGAAAAGGTGGTTTTGCACCCCGTAACCTTGTTTCTGCCGAAGGTAATTTCTGTGTTTCATGTGAATCAACCTATTTCTCTTCCAACCTTTCGTTCCTGTGAGGGAGGTGGTATGAATAGAGGACAGCAACCTTGGGCCAGAAGGACTGGGGTTTCTAGTCCCACAGATGCTCCTTGTGGTCTTGGGCAAGCCACTTAACCCTCCATTGCCCATGTTCCCTGTAAGCATTAGTGTGTGTGTCTCATATCCCCATGTGTTAAATGTATCCCCCAATTGTGTTGTGACCGCTTTGATTGAAGGATAAGGCGGTATACAAAACTGTCTAAATAAATGAATAGGTTGCTTCGAAAGTTGGATATGGGGAGAATTCTCCACCGCTACCTTCGGAGGACAGAGTCTTTTCAGAAGACACACTGTTTATGCTGTTTGGAGGTGCTCGGAAAGGTGAGGCAGCTTCAAAAGCTTAAATTGCCCGGTGGGTGAAACAGGCGATAGCGGCGGCGTATCGGGCAAGTGGGAAGGTGGCGCCGGAAGGCTTGCGAGCACATTTGACTCTAGGACAGGCCACTTCCTGGGCTGAGAATGCGTTGGTTCCGCCAGTGGATATCTGTCGGGCGGCAACTTGGTCATCTCTTCATACCTTTGCTAAACATTATCGTTTAGATGTTCAGGCAAAGGGGGATGCCAAGGTGGGGGGCCTCGGCCTTGGTTGTGGGGCTGACAGGACCCTCCCGACAGGTACTGCTTTGGTACTGCCCTACAGTTCCTGGACTGGCCAGGAGAGATGAAGAGGAAGAAGAAATTAGACCTTACCTGCTAATTGTCTTCCTTGAGTTCTCTCCAGGCCAGTCCAGGGCCCACCCAGATGTTTTTACAGGTATTCTTAGAGAAGTGTTTTCAGTATCTTATGTCGGCACGCAGTGGTCGACGACTGTTGTTGGAGTCAGGACACAGATCGGATAGTTCGGGGCTTAAGGTGTTTGCCTTGGCTCGTGTCTTGGTGTTTTTTTGTTTTTGGAGTGGCGCTAAAAGTGGGGTTCCCTTCGGGTTTTTTTTTTTTTTTTTAGGGAATGAGCAGTAGTAGCCAATCCTAGAAAATAAACACAGGAAAGAGGGGGCGGAGCAGAATGCAGACAATTATTTTTAATATAGTTTGCTAACGTTGAGGTGTAGTTGTGAGGTTCAGGTCAGTGGACAGATGACAGCGCTTAGTAATTCATCAGGCTGCTTTGGAAGTGGTTGACTGAGTCTCTGACACCAGGGGGAGCTGGATAGGCTGTCAGTAAGACTTTTAGAATTCAGTCCTCAGCTGCTGGAGGAGGTTGACTACCCTACAGTTCCTGGACTGGCCCGGAGAGAACTCAAGGAAAGACAATTAGCAGGTAAGGTCTAATTTCTTTTTCTCTTGGCTTTTGTGTGTCACAGTTATTGAATGTATTTTTAGGATGCTTAAATGCCAGTCACCCACCAGTACAGATCTTTATCTTGACTCACTTCTGAAAGAAGCACAAAAGAAAAATGCTTCTTATTCTACCTTGTTTACATTTTCAGAACGCAGATAAGTCCAGAATAGCCTGAGATGTGACTATACAGAATAGATCCATTTTTTTGTTCTTGATCTAGCAATACCCTGCCAAACATGAGTTTGAAAGGCTGCTTTGCTATTATAATTTGCTACAATGCATGTTGCTACATTTTTAGCCGTCTGTCTGTTTTCACACTTTTTTTTCAATGAAATTTTAAAGACATTTCTATGATGGCCCACATTCCAGTGACTAACTATTGTGATCATGATGCAGTGCATTATACAGTGGAGAAATGAATTGTCACAACCTTACTTATTAACATCTGGCATTCAGTGTTATCCTCCGTTTTATTGAGTTTTATATATTGAATCCTGTAGGCAGATTTTGGATAAAGCATGGATCAAATCTACAGTATGCTATATGCAGATGACATTCAGATATACTATATGCTTGGGGAGGACTATGTAGAGACTATTTCTTTTTTTTAATTTTTTTTTTTTTTAGACAGTTTTGTATACCACCTTATCCTTCAATCAAAGCAGTCGCAACACAATTGGGGGATACATTTAACACGCGGGGATATGAGACACATACACTAATACTTACAGGGAACATGGGCTATGGAGGGTTAAGTGGCTTGCCCAAGACCACAAGGAGCATTTACAAACCAAACCAGTGCTTGAGAGGGTAATGGTTGGTTAACATAAAGCAAGCTTAAATTAAATCAGTTTATTAGAAAGATGTAATGGGTCCAAAGGCCCCAGATGCATTTCCCGTATCCACAGATTCAGTTGGGAAATCTATTGACCCCTAGGGAGATGGTTAGGGTGTTAGGGATCTGATTGGCTCATTTATGAGTAAAAAAGCAGATACGTTAGACCATGCAATTCTGTTTTTACCATCTCTGGAATATTCATTATTTATGTCCGTTTAGAAAAGTCAGATCTACTTACAGTGACTTATGCTTTAATTACAACACGTTTAGGGTAATATAACTTTGTATTGGTCTTCCTAAATGTCAAATGCAGCTATTACAACAGTTACAAAATACAGCAGCATGCTTTGTTTTGGGTATTGAGATATATGAGCACATTAAGCATGTCCTTGAAGTGCTACACTTGCAGAAAATTCTGTTTATAATTCATAATGTCCTTTCTGAGAAGGCCTCTGTTTATCTGTTCTCATGTTTTCAGTAATACATTCCAACATCAAACTGTTCTGCTAGCCAAGAATTACTGCGGGTACTAGCTGATATTTAGTAACTAATGGTCATGGAGTGTTTTCTTGCAAGGCCCTAATTTGTGGAATTTGTTACCTTAGATTTGAAAATATTGGAAGATTTAGGTGTATTTGTTAAACCAGGGCTTGACAAATACCAGGCACCATGTCGCCATGGTGACTGAAAAATCAGGCCTGGGGCTTGGAACACCTACAGCATGTCTGTCTCTGGCTGCCCACAGGGATCCCCATCTTCCATGGGCTGAACAGTACTAGTCCGAACTCCCGTGGGCAAAAGAAGGGAATAGCTGCAATTGCAGCACAGATACAAGCTGTCTGCAGGAGATGGGACCCCCCCAGGTAGACAGCTTGCATCTGGGCTGTGATGGCAGCCCTCCCTGTCTCTTCTACACGTGGGACATCAGATTTCTTAGGGCAGGAGGGAAACAGGCTGCTAGCCAGGAATACGAGCCGATTAGGGCTTGCAATAAAAAAAAAAAGGAAAAAAACAGATGGGAGGGTTGGGGGGAGGAGTGAGTTTACATCTTAAAGGGCCAGAAACTATTAAAAAAAAAATCGGAAAGAGAATGGGAGGAATCCAGGGCAGGAGTGTGGGAGTACGAGGGGGAAGGGGAGAGTCTGGAAGGGGAACAGAGAAAAGTTAAATGGATGAATGCATGAGGATAAAAGGGCACAATGTCTATTTATCTAAAGGTGTATTCCCCTTCCCCAAGAATGCACACCATACCACACACACGGTCACCCCACCTCCATAGGAGAAACATGTACTCCAGCTCCACACTACATACACATGTACATACACAGGAACCTCATTTCTGCACCACATACACAGAAGCTCTTTAGCTCTGCAGCACACACATACATGCACCACAGCCCTACCCACCACCACATCCCACACACAGACTGGCACACCCCCATTGCAACACACACACACACACGCACGCACACACGCGCACACACGCACACACGCTATCTGAAGCTATAGCGGTTATCTAAAGATGATGTAGGAACTCTGGCACTGGTCTCATGAGACTTGAGAACATGAGACCAGGGAGGGGGGGGGAGGAGGTCATGATCGCTGGCTCCTAAGATTTTGGCCTGGCTCCTAAATTGGCATAATTTGTCAAGGCCTGTGTTAAACTGTAAAACTTGACTATAGCTGCATTTAATTTAAAATAACATCTTTATAAGAAATACATATCGGATTTCTGTATTCTGTATATGACACCTTGGAAGCTATTTATTAAGGTGCACCAGTGTTAACACACTTTAGTTTACTGTTAACACATGTTATTAGTTACTTGGTCCCATTGAATAACATGGGATCTGTGCTAAAATAACATGTTAACAGTGAATTAATGTGCATTAATATTAGTGCACCTTAGTAACAAGTCTCCCCCCCCATATTGGTAAAATTCCCTTCACAGTCTCACTTTTAAAATCATAGATGGCTAGGAATATAACAAATCAGGTGTGCAATTTATTTTACTTTTATATATCGTTAGTGGCAAAAACATCATAGAGGTTTACAATAAAAGAAGCAGGGAGGCTGGATATAAAAACAGGGCAAAACACACACAAAATATAAAATACATTCAAGACCCTTGGTAGAGACTGTCGTGAGGGCATCCCCTGGTGACCATTCGAAGTATGGGCATGCTCCACGATAGAAATTATTTAGGGAGCGTGATGAAATGTAAGGTCCACGAATGGCGAAAATGGTCTTATTTCCAGCTTCCTATGAGAGCTCAATAATCAAACCAAGTGTAGGGAAAACAAGGCTTTATTCCCCGTCTGTACAAGGGTTCAAATAAGACATTGAGAAATCAAAAGAATGTCCTTTGTTTCAAAAGGTACCAGTATTAACAAGCTGACTAATTGTTTAACCCTTGAACTAATTGTGGAATTTATCAGAGGAATTCACTTCATTCCAACACACTAAGAATTAAACAAACTTCTTCTCAGTTATACAGTGGCTACAGATTCTAGGCTTGTGGCCATGCACAAACCACAATCCATTTCTTCTGGTGGAGGAATGGGAACAGCATTTATATATTCAATTTCCATGGATTCTGCTCCACTACATTCATCATCAGAGTAGTCACTGTCCCTGTCTGCTACAGGTCTACGTGAAGTGTCTCTAGGCTCTTGCCTCCAATAAGACTGTGTTTTAAGTTCTCTGGGAATTTTCTGAAATCACCCTGGTTTCTTCTTCCTTACAAACTGAGTATTTGTTTTAGCAGTGCCTCTAGGAGTTAAGCATTCAGTATCATGAATAAAGCTTTTATACCTGGAGCCTCTGTGGTTTGAATCCGTGGAGCTTTCTCTCTCAGAAACGTTTCTCCTGCAACAGGTTCTCTGCCGACAAGCTCTAGGCAGGGCTGTGCTTTCTGGCAGCTTGGTAAAACCTGGTGTGGATTCAACTTTGTGCTTCGGTAAGAACTTAGCTTTGTCAGAAACTGCTTTTCCTTTGGTGCCTGGTAAAACTTGACTAGTATTACCCAGAGACTGCAGGCTTTCCTCCAAACCTATCTCTCTGGTTCTGTGATACGTCTCTCTGCTTTTGAATCAGGAACGCTGTGGGAACAGGGAGTGGCACACTCTCTAGCCTTAGTGCTTTCTCCAGCAGACTCCCTCTGAACAGCTGCTCGCTTAGCCTGGCCCTTCTGAACTCCACCTTTGTGAACTCTGTTCCTTTGGGCTTGCTCAGGTAGGATTCTTTCTCCCAGTCCTCCTCCTTCTCTTAGAGCTGCTCCTTCTCTCTGTCCTCTCCTTTGAGGTGTTCCTCTCAGTAGAGATGTTCCTCTTTTCTGGATCCGGTTCCAGTTCTGCCCTTCCTCTGGAGCTGTTCCTCTCAATAGAGGTGTTGTCCTCAATAGAGGCGTTCCTCTTCGATGAGGTGTTCCTCCTTTGCTAGCATTCAGCTTCTGCTTATAAAGGAATCTTTCCTTTGAAACTTCCGGGCTCATTCCCAGGTGCAAGTCATTAGCTCTCTTGGGCTCATTAGCTCCTGTATGATCACTCCTGCCCCCTCTAGCTGTGCCTTGAGGTAACTGCACATCTAGATTTCTCTGAGAAACAGGGTTTCTTTTCAGGTTTGCATCTTTATTGATACCCACTTCATGACAAGACATAAGATGGAGCTATGGTATGGAACAGAGTGGAGGAGTAGCCTAATGGTTAGAGCACTATCTTGGTAACCAAGAGACCAGAGTTTGATTCCCTGTGGCCTTGGTCCTTGACTCAGAAGAAAGGACTGGCAAACTACTTCCAGTCCCACTGCCAAGAAAACCCAGGGACTGCTGGGTTGCCAGGAGTCAGCATTGCATGTTATGGAACAAAACATTTAACTGAGACACATGAGGAGATAACAATCTGAAAAGACTAAGCAGTTGGAGACTGGCTTTGTAATGGTGAAAAACCATGCCTGAAAAAAACAGGTTTTATGGCCTATCTTAAATTTTATGTAAGAGGATTCAAGTCGAGGTTCCATTGGAAGAGCATTCCAAAGGTGGGGAGCTGAAAAGCAAACGGCAATGGACTTGTTTTTCCAGGTGTAAAATTGTTTTGAATGGTATGACTAAGGTTTTGATTAGCAAAGCGCAAAGATAGAGTTCGTCGATAGGGAACAAGCTCTGAATGGAAGTATATTGGGAGATGGGTACAAAAGGCTCAATGAGTCGGTGAAAGAAGTTTATATTTAATTCTATAAGAGACAGGCAGTCAGTGCTGCTCATAGAGCAGTGGGGTTTACGTGATCCGCTTTCTCTGCATTGTAGATGAGTTTGCTGCACTTTAAATAATCTGAAGTCTCTGTAATTGATGTTGGGAGAGTCCGGCTGGTGGAGAGTTACAGTAATCTATTTTGTTAATCACAAGAGAGTAATCGACTGTCTTTAACACTAGAAGCCCCAAAGTGCGGCAATTGATGCAAATGCATCTTCAAAGTTGTATACCAGTGCCACTGCTAGAACCATGTCAGTCATGTTCCATGACTTTGTTAGCAAGGTCAAGATGTTCAAATATGTGCATCAAAAATTAATGACAGATGCACCACCTGGCGTGAAAATGAATTTATACCTAGAAGCTCCAAAGTTTGTCAATTGACGCACTCAATTGTCTCTTAATGTGTCAATTGACGTACTTTGGGGCTTCTAGTTATAAATTCATGTTCCCACTAGGTGGCGCATCTCAATCACTGTTTACAGTTTTACTCCGACATTACAAACAATAAACACACGATGACATCATGTAATGACGTCACATACTGCACGTATTTAACAAATAAGTAACTTCACATTAATTTACGTCTGCATTTCATGCTAAATGCAGTCGTCGTGATAATGCGTCAATTGACGCACTTTGGGGTTTCTAGGTAAAATTCCTTTTGGGGCTTCTAGTGTTAAAGCTCAAGCTTCACCATTGATTTTCATATAGTGTATATATTTAACTTTAAAACTATCAATTGCATAGTAATATAGTACATGACGGCAGATAAAAACCAGCATGGTCCATCTAGTCTGCCCAGCAAGGTGGCAAGAGTAGGTGCACCTACCGCTCCATGCAGTTCACCCCTTCCCATGCCTTTGTTTAGGGGTCTACCCACCACTCCGTGCAGGTCGCCCATATTTGGTGAGATACAAGAGATAGTTAGTTACTTTTACTTTGATTTTATCATGTTTCTATAAAGGGGGTTCACTGTGTCTGTCCCATGCCATTTTGAATTCTGTCACTGTATTTGCCCCCACCACTTCCATCGGGAGGGCATTCCAACCATCCTCCACTCTTTCAGTGAAAAAGTATTTCCTGACGTTTCCTTTCAGTTCACCCCCTTGCAACATCATGTTATGCCCTCTAGTTTTACAGCTTCCCTGTCTCTGAAAAAAGGTTTGTTCATTAATGCACTCTATTTGAAGGTCTGTGTCATATCTCCTCTCACCCTCCTCTCCTCTAGTGTATACATATTTAGGTGTTTGAGTCTCTTCTCACGCGTCTTCTGTTGCAGGCTCCAAATCATTTTGGTTGGCTTCCTCTGAGTTGTTTCCAGTCTTTTTACATCCTTTGTGAAATATGGTCTCCAAAACTGAACACAATATTCCAAGTGAGGCCTCACCAGTGACTTGTACAGTGGCATTAGTACCTCCTCCTTTCTGCTAGTGATCCTTCTGGCGTTGGCCACTGCCTGGCCACACTGTTTCGCCACCTTGAGGTCCTCAAACAATCACTCAGAGGTCCTTCTCCTGGTCTTTGCACACCAACTTATTGCCCCCTTTCTCATACAGTTCCCTTGGATTTCTGCATATCAAGTGCATGACAGCACTTTTTTTTACATTAAATCTTAACTGCCAAGCATTAGACCATTCTTCCAGCTTTTACAGATCTTTCCTCTTGTTATCCATTCCCTCAGGGGAGTTCATTCTGTTGCAAATTTTCATGTCATCTGCAAAAAGAGAGACTTTTCCATTCAGTCCTTCAGCAAAATCACTCACAAATACATTGAACAGACCGATCCCTGGGGCACCTACAAATCACCTTCCTTTCATCCGAGTGAGTTCTGTTTAACATTACCTTCTGTTGTCTGTCAGTCAACCAATTTCTGATCCAGTTCACCACTTTGGGATCCATCCCCAGGCTGTTCAGTTTATTGGTAAGTCTCCTATGAGGAACAGTATCAGAGGCTTTGTTGAAATCTAGGTAGATCCCATTCATTGCATGCCCTTGATCTAGTTCTCTGGTCACCCAGTCAAAGAACGCAATCAGATTTGTTTGGCATGATCTTCCTTTGGTAAAACCATGTTGCCTTTGGATCATGCAACCTATTGGTTTCGAGAGAGTCCACTATTCTCTCTTTCAGGAGTGCCTCCATTACTTTTTCCACCGCCAAGGTAAAGCTTACTGGCCTGTAGTTTCATTTCTTCTCTTACCATTTTTGTGAAGCGGTACCACATCAGCCCTTCTCCAGTCCTGTGGAACTTCTCCTGTCTTCAAGGATCTATTAAAACCATCTTTTAAAGGCCCTGCAAGAACTTCTCTGAACTCTTTCAGTATCCTGGTAGGTATCCCATCCGGTCCCATGGCCTTGTCCACTTTCAGTTTTGCAAGCCATTCAAACACGTCATCTTCTGTGAATGGTGTGGTATCTACGTTAAAACAAACAGAGCCAGTGCAATAGAATGGTGGTCAACAGACTTTATTAAATCCCTAACTCATTTTGGCTTTCTCTGCCTTCCTCAGGGGGTGCAAGCCTCAAAAATAAAACAAATCCAAACTAAGTAAATAAAAAATAATAAAACATGAGTTAAAATTAAATAATAATTCAAACAATTGTATACATAAAAAAATAGATAAAATTGACACAGTATGCATACTCACCTAAAATATATTAAAAAATAGTAAAAACTGATGCATAAAATAAGACACTGAAAAGAATGGAAAGTATATACAAAAAAAGGGAATATTAAAACATGTAGAAACAATCATAAGAACACCCATCAATGTGCTCATCCTTGAGCTAGGGGTTAAACAGATTGAGGAAACCGCTGCATCTGGGAAGAGTTGCGTATGCTCAGAACTTTTCAAAATCTTTTCCATCATGGCACTGTGATACATCATCCACTTTTGTGCCTGATCGATCCTGCTTTTTACTGAAAATATCTCTGAGGTAAGCAACTTTCTGCTTTCATTCCTTTTAAAATTCTCCTGAGTAATACGGTCTCTTTGAAACAGACCCATTTCTAGTCTCTTTCCTGGCATAATTTCTCATTCTATTTCAAGGGCATAGGATTGAGTAAAAGGAAAGAGCACAGCCCATCTGCAATGATTTTTCATGAGGATATAATGTTTTTCCTCCCAAATCAAATATTAGGAGCTAAGGGACTAAAATCAAGGCCACGTGAAGTAAATATATTGGGTGTGGGGGAGGCAAATAACATTCTGTTAACCAGATGAACGAGTAAGTCTTTTGGAGCAGGGCAGTGGCAGAAACCATTAATGGAGAATTTACACTGGCAGTTCTTCCACGCTCTGAATGGCTTTTTTTCAGGGCCAAATAACTTTTTTGCTTTTTGCAAAACACTATGCATAGCAACTAGATATCCCCTTTTGCAAGAAGAGATAGTAGATAGTGGCCATATGCTCGGTTTTTGCAACTGAGGGTAATTTTATAACCAGGCACCTAGATTTAGGTATCTTCTGGGTGCCTATCTTAAAACTAGCTTATAAAGAAAGGTAGGTGCCTCTTTTTTGCATTTTGAAATAGAGATATAAGTGGCCAAAAAAGCGGGCTAAATCTAGGGATCAGCACTTGCACCAGCCCTATTGCTGACTTAAAGTTTTGGAGCATGCATATAAATTATAGTATTTTATAATTTGTGTGCAAGTATGTGCACTTCCCAAGCTCCATCCGGTGCATGCCCTGCCCTGAAGGTGCATGCTATCAATAGACGTGTGTATGTTATAGAATAGCGACAAGCTAAAGTACGTACAAGTGTGTGTGTAAGTTATTGAAAATACATGATGTGCATAAAATACATGCGTTGATGGGCACGTAAATTTACACTGCTCCTTATAACATTACCTCCTTTGTATCAAATGGAGGCCCAAATCTTTAGGGGGGGGTGTTGAATCATCCCCCATATCTATATTGAATAACACTCTAAATTTCTTTTGTTTTCTGTTTCATAGACATCTTTGGGCTTGTAGGATGCACTGTATAATAAGCGAACGCTACTGCCCACAGTTGAACCGTGCTGCACTTACGAGGGTTGAGCTAAGGCAGCCAGGCTGGTTCATTATGATTGTTGAGGTGAAAATGCAAATGGTTAGAAATCTGAACATTTCATTCTTTCAGCGTTTAGTACTAAGTGCCGTGGCAATGGGAGAATCGTATAAACACATGCTAATCAAATGCTTAGAACCATCTGCTGTGTTCATGAAGCTCATCTCTTTACCAGTCCAAGATGCAATAACAGAGGCTTCATTATCTGCACTGTACAGTTTTCCGTGTGATAAAATGGATTCTTTTAAATCTAACTGCATGTCGGCTGTGTTCTGACCTGCCTTTTTCCATTTTTGAGAATCATTTTTAAATAGCGGTGAGCCATATCTTCCATATTTTGCTTTTGCCACCCTGTAATGTTTGTGCATTGGTTTTGGTCATGCATTTGTTAAGGTGCATGTTACAAGGCGATTGAAGCTTTTGTTGTAGAATTGTTTTAAGTAGAACACTCATGTTACCAGCAAATTTTAAGGCTCTGTTTTATGAGTACTGGAGTTCAAATCTTCAACTCTCTTCTCTATGCTATGCCATCCTCCTTTTGCTCATCTGTTGTCTACAGTTAACTTGTCACTATACTGCAAAAGAGCTACTGATAAGGTGGGTTAGTTTTGGCATAGTAGCTGCTGCTAACAGTCTATGAAAATTTGTGATGACATCCAGTTTGTCTTCCCTCTTACAGCTTGAGCGTATTGCCCCTGTTGTACACCCAAATTCTGCTGACCCTGATAAGTCTGCCTGATTGTGAAGCCATGGGACAAGGGATAGAATGTTGTATTCAAAGTGTTTTGGATGCCATTTGTAATTCACACTCACATACAATTTAAAAATAAGTTTAAACCATTTAACAAAGAATCCTTCCTTAATGACAATATCCCACACTTACCTCCATCTAGCACAAACCTAAACATTATCATAAATAACGAACTCCACCATATTGAAAGCAGCACAAAACACAACACTAAACAAAGCAAGACAAAAAGAATCAAAAAATTGGTACACATCTGAACTACAGAAACTAAAGCAAAAACTGAGAAAATTGGAGCTCAAATGGAGAGTTACAAGAACAGATATTGACAACCAGCTTTATATGTCCATACTCAAGTCCTACTAAGAGGCAATAAATAACAGGGAAAAAAGAGTACCATTCCAAACTCTTAACTCATTCCCTTAACAGACCAAGGGAGCTTTTCTCCATCGTCAAGTCCCTCACTAAAACCCCTAACCCCGATTCAGACCTCACCCAAATTGAACCTCAAATGTTAGCTAACTATTATATTGGAAAACTCATTCCCATATCCACTGATAACTCAACTCGATGCCAAACACCCACTGCCTAGAATTAAATGCCACTAATCAGCATGACCATATCACAATGTCCACATTCTACCATACTGACATCAAGCAAGAATATATAAACAAACCTCATCACTACTACCTCCCCAGCTGATCCATGCCCAGTCAGCTGGATTAAAGCCACCAAGGATATCATCTCCCCTATTATACTAGATATAGTAAACCTATCCCTAAAGACTGGACAAATGCCCTCTGCACTAAAACAGGTAGTCATACGCCCCATACTTAAATCTAAGGTAAGAGACAAATCACTCCCTATCTCTTACTGTCCCATCTCCAGTCTTCCATTTCTAACAAAAGTCATTGAAAAAACAGTTCAGATTCAACTGTAAGACGTCATCAACTTTAATTCCCCCTCTGGATGACCAACAGCATGGTTTTAGATAGCATCACAGTGTCTAGACACTCATGTTATCACTTATGAACACACTCCTCTGCAGTATCAATAATTGCAAATAAGTGTTTATGCTTGTTTTTCTTGATATTGCTGCTGCATTTGACAGCATTAGCCATAAATCCTTTATTTCAAGACTACAACAAATAAGCCTACAAGGCACTGTCATACAGTGGTTCAAATCTTATGCCACAGATCGCGCACAGCAAGTTCGGATCGGCACAGCAACTTCCTCATCCTTCAAACAGACCCAGGGTGTCCCCCAAGGTTCCTTTCTCTCTGCCCTCCTCTTTAACCTCTATATGCAACCCATATGTAACATCCTAAAAAAACAGTCTTTTATCATCTTTATGCAGATGACATAATGTTCTACCACCCAATTGACATCTCCAACCCCCATTGCCCCCAGATCCCAGAGGGTCTCACTGACATAACTGGCTGAGTTCACACAACCTACATATCAATTACAATAAAACAGAAATACTTCACATATCTCGTAACCAGAGCTTCACTTCGCCCACTAAAATCCACATCAAAGATATCGACATTGAAGTTAAACAAGAAGTCAAATACTTGGGTATTATTCTTGACCAATCTCTAACCATGACCTCATATATAAAATCTTTAACCAAGACAATCTACTTCAAACTAAAAACAATACAACTTCTCAGACCCCTACTAGATTACCATGATTTTCGCTCAGTTCTACAGGCTCTTATCACACCACACTTCGATTATTGTAATAGCATCCTCAATGGATTACTCAAAAAACCCACACACCAACTCCAGTTGGCACAGAACTTAGCCGCACGTATAATCCACAAGGCCTGCCACTACGATCACATCACTCCATTATTACAGGACCTCCACTGGTTACCTTTCAAAGCTACAAGCAAATACAAATATATAACGACAGCAAAATTGCCCCCTACTATCTTTTCTCCTTCCTCATCCCTCTGGATATCAATAGAGCCAGAAAAACATGCTCCCAGAATACCCTCACAATTCCTGCCCACATCCGTAACACCGATAAAATCACAAGCTCAAGAGCATTCATTTACGGTGCCCCTACCCTCTGGAATGCACTGCCAGATAATTTAAGGCTTATAAAAGATCTTCAGCCTTTTCGAAAGGAACTCAAAACGTTCCTCTTCATTCAATACTACAATACCTCTATCCAGCCACCTCAAACGTCATAATCTCCCCCTTACCCTTTTGACAGCCCCTCTTACCTCCCTACATAAAGTTTATGTACCAGAGATCTACATATAGTCCTGAAATAGCTTCTCCATTACAGTATATCCTGCTGATTGTAAATAAATTGTAACATTTATTTTTCTCTGTAAATAAGTTCTTCTGATGTTATACCTTGCCCCAACCACTAGGCTAGGGAGGAGTAGCCTAGTGGTTGGGGCAAGGTACTTCAGGCCGGAAGGTCGGTGGTTCAAATCCCACTAGAGGACAGCAACCTTGGGCCGGAAGGACTGGGGTTTCTAGTCCCACAGATGCTCCTTGTGGTCTTGGGCAAGCCACTTAACCCTCCACTGCCCATGTTCCCTGTAAGTATTAGTTTGTGTCTCATATCCCTGCGTGTTAAATGTATCCCCCAATTATGCTGTGACCGCTTTGATTGAAGACTAAGGCGGTATACAAAACTGTCTAAATAAATAAATATACTATTAATTATTACTGTTCATTGTAAACTGCCACTGATCTTTGGAAGTGGCGGTATATAAAAGTTTATAAAATAAACATGTTGGTATCCTATTGATTCCAGTGAAACGGCTTTAATGTCCTGGAATCAGGATATTCCTAAATCATATGTTTTGACCATTTGCCGATACATGAAAGCATGTTAATAGTATTTTCCCAGCTTCTAGTCATGAAGACAAAACAGGCTAGGCACTCGACTAGGAAAAAAATTAGATTCTACCAAGTATAGTTGTACCATTTACTACTAATCATTTGTATAGAGCTACAAAGTGTCCACAGAGCTGTACATTAGCAGGAATACTTGGTTCTATTTTTGTTAGAGCTAGACAATTGAATACAAAACTTTCTCCTGTGTGCTATGAATCTCTGACCTTTCCTGCTAATCAAAAAGTGTACTTATAAAATTGTTATCACTATTCTATCCCCAATAATTCTTGAGGGATATGGAGGAGACATCACTAGAGACATTTCCAAGTGCTCTTTGCTTACTGTGTTTACAAACTACTGCTTCTATCTTATAATTAAAGTGTATCTAAATATATGCTTGTTCCTGGTGTAAAGATTGCTGATTGAGCAGTGAAGGCAATAGTTACTGTATAGTCTACTGAATAAATAGTATGGCTGCTTGGCCCTTGGTTGCAAAAGCTGTAGGTGATTATTTTTTTTATTTTTTTTTTTTAACTGAGCTAACTTCACATGCTCTGGACTAGTTTCAGAAACGGCATTATCTTCCCAAATCAGAAATGTATTAATTTAGTCCAGCAAAAAGTTATAACCTATAACATTTTTATTGATAATTTCTATGTATTTTTTCTTGCAATTTTGCCCTTTCTCCTCTAAAGCGTGCACATTTTTGACTATTACTCATGGCTGAGAGTGAAAACAGCCTCTTAAGGTTATAGTATTACAGATGTTCTGTACTGCTGCATAGTAGTTACGTCTCCTGATCCTCTGTAGAAGCCAAGTTATTTCCTAGTTGTCAGCATATAAGAAACCTGATGTCACTGAAAAGTGTGGATTCCTCTGAGGAAGAGCAGGCATAGCCATGGGGCAGTCAGATTGGTTTTAATAAAATAGTTGCAATATAATCTAGAAGTGATTTCTGATTTCATGTGTTGCAGGTACTTCTCCCAGCAGCTGGTCTCTTGCAGTTACAGGATGTGAAGAAGACTTGCTGTGAATTTTTGGAATCCCAACTTCATCCTACAAACTGCTTAGGGATTCGTGCTTTTGCCGATATGCATGCATGTACAGAGCTGCTTAATCAAGCCAACATCTATGCAGGCAAGTATAACTAGATGGGTCTTGCTGCTGCATATCGGAAATAAGCCTGTATAGGTGATTGTGGGAGTGGACAACTAGGCAGTAGAGGAGTAGTCTAGTGGTTAAAGCAACTGCCTAGTACCCAGAAGATCAAGGGTTTGATTCCTGCTGGCATTCCTTGTGACTTTGGACAAGTCACTTTACACTCCATTGCCTTGGAAGAAAGGGCCTGGCAATCCTCTTCTGGTGATACATTGCCATGAAAACCCAGAAGTAGCCAGGTTGCCAGGAATCAGCACTAACTTGACGGCACAAAAAACAAAACAAAACGCTGATTGTGTGTGTTCATATGTTTTGCTCTGTTCACAAGAATTTAATGAACTTAACCTGAACTTAATTGAGGTCATTTTCATTGGTTATAGATTTTGTTTGCTATAATTTCTTTGGATCACTTGGTTTAAAGCAGATCAGTGGTGGCTCCCTATACTTTCTACTCCATAACCCCACAAAGGTCAGTGGTAGCCCCTGGTCCCTCCTACCTCTGCCCTCACAAATGACCAAAGAGGTCTGAGTGGCTCTCCTTGTACCTCTCAACCCACCCCTCCTCCCACATCTCTAATTTGGGAGGTAGGAGTGATATCCACATGCCCTTGCTTCCACACTGCCATCTTGAAAATGATGGTGTTTCACTTCACACATTGCAAAGTAGATGCCATCATGTAAGTACACACTTTTATTCTGGTTGGTATTTTGTAAGAGGCCATTTACACACATATATGACCACATATGTACATGACTAAGATACCGTGAAAGTGCTTTTTACAAGGCACTGTGGGATAACTTAAGGGGATGTGTGCCTCTTAAAATATAAGAACATAAGAACATAAGATATGCCAGACTGGGTCAGATCAAGGTCCATCAAGCCCAGTATTCTGTACTCCTTGTAAAATTAACCCATAGCCCAGTAATATGTACTCCTTGTAAAATTAACCCATAGCACCTTGTAAAAAGCATACACCACTAATACAATTTTCACATTCTGTTGTCAGATACAATTTAAAATGCATTAAAGTAGTTTATTTCACTGATCTACACAGCATGTTTTTATACTTTCATTGTGAAAGAAAAAGTATAAAGATATTCCAAAAATTATTAAAAATACAAAAAGTCTTGACTCTGAATTTGGTGACCTTGTGCAAGTGAAAACTCTTTTGCAGCAATAACAACTGAAATGTTTAGGATGACTGCTGTGTCTGGTGCCTGTAGGAAAATGTCCTCAAAGGCCCTGAGAAGCAGCCAGCAGCAGCATGATAGGAGTTTTGCTGAGTCCATATCTTCGCGGGCACGGACCTCATCTGAGGCCTCTACGTCTCAGGAACACTCTGAGCCTGAGCATCATAGAGGTTTCTCGGAGAGGGGGTCTCCCTCGCGGAAACATCGGAGGAAGAAAAAATCCTCGAAGGCGACATTGTTGGATGGCTCTGAATGGCCTGGTTCCTCCCGGGACCGGTCACGGAGCCCTGAGCGCCAGCCGGGATCCTCGAAGATGGAGCAGCCAGCGAAGCTTCCTCGAAGGCCACGGAGCAGCCAAGGCAGGTAACAACTGTCCTCGTTGAGGACTCTCCTCCGGGAGAACCGGCATCGGGCCCGACAGCGTTGGGACCCAACCCGGGGGCTGTGGAACCTTCTGAGGTCGGTCTCAGAATGGTGGCCCCGGAGCACAGCATGTCTGCCTTCATGGACAAGCAGTGGGCGCTGATAGCCGGTCTCACCGGTCCTTCCGCCCCAACCACTGGGCCACCGACGTCCAAGTTGACCCCGGAGGCAGAGCCGATCCTCGAGACCATGCGTACTCGCGTTGATCCTTGGCTGAGGTCTCCCTCGGATTCCCCGGCGTCCCAACCTCGGAGAAGATCCCCCCCCAGAGGACACTAGGTTCTTGGACTTTGTAAGGGATATGTGAAAGGCTTTGGCGTTCCCTGCAGAGTCCAAGGAGGATCCTCGATCCGAAGAGCTTAGAAACATAGAAACATGATGACAGAAAAAGACCACATGGCCTATCTAGTCTGTCCTTCCATATCAACAACTACAACAGTCCACTTTTTACCTTTAGAGATCCTCTGTGTTGGTCCCATGCTTTTTTGAATTCAGTTACTGCCCTCATCTCTACAACCTCCACTGGGAGACTATTCCATGGATCCACTACTCTTTCCGTAAAGAAATATTTCCGCATATCACTTCTGAATCTATCTCCCTTCACCCTCATCCCATGTCCCCTCGCAGCAGAACTTGCTTTCAATTGAAAGAGGCTCTCTCCCTGAACATTTATGCCACGGAGGTATTTAAACATCTCAATCATATCACCTCTATCCCGCCTTTCCTCTAAGGTGTACATATTAAGATCCTTAAGTCTGTCCTCATATGCTTTATAATGAAGCCCACTAATCATTTTAGTAGCCACCCTCTGTACCGACTCCATCCTGCTCACATCCTTTTGAAGGTGCGGTCTCCAGAATTGCACACTATACTCCAACTTGTTCGGACAAGTGCTGGAACAGGTGTTAGAAAAATTTTCTACACCATCCGACGCAACTCTTTTGCAATATGTAGATGATCTTTTAAGATCAGGGAAAAAGAAGACCCAAGTAAGTAAAGCCACCAAAGCTCTATTAGAGTTTCTGGGAAGACAAGTGTTCCAGGTTTCCAAGACTAAATTACAATTTGTAGAGAATGAAGTAAATTACCTCGGACATCTAATTAGTGAAGGAAAAAAGAGAATAGGTCCAGAACGAATAAAAGGGATTATAGATTTACCCCTACCTAGGACAAATAGAGAATTAAGGAAGTTCCTAGGATTAACCAGGTATTGTAGACTATGGATAGACTCATATGCCCAAAGGACTAAGGGATTATAATCAAAATTGTTAGAAGAGCAAACATACATTATAATCTGGGAAGAAGAGGAGAAAGAGTTGGTTAAGGATTTAAAATGGAGCTTGGTAGAAGCCCCGGTTCTGGCCTTACCCTTACTGGACAAATCCTTACATTTGTTTGTTACTGTAAATGGGGGAGTAGCCTTAGGGGTCCTCACTCAAAAATGGGCAGGGAAGAGACAACCAGTAGAATATTTATTTAAAATCTTAGATTCAGTGTCTAGAGGATGGCCAGAATGTGTTCAAGCAGTAACGGCAATATCCCTATTGGTAGAAGAGAGTAGGAAATTCACATTCAGAGGGGCCCTGGTAGTAAGTAACCCACATTAAGTGAGAACCATCTTAACCCAGAGGGCTGGGAGGTGGCTCACTGATTCACGAATCCTGAAATATGAAGCAATATTAATGGAAAAGATGACCTAGTGTTGATCACAGATCAGTGTTTAAACCCAGCTGCCTTCCTATGGAGTAGAACGGGTAAACGTAGATTGACCGTCTACGTCATCAGAATATAAAAAGACATGCAATGAAGTTACAGTTACAGGGGACATGCAATGAAGTCACAGGGCAAACCCATTCAAGACCAATAAGAGAAAATAAATCATTTTTTTCTCACTCAATGTGCAATCAAACTCCGGAACTTGTCACCAGAGGATGCAGCAAAAGCTGTTAGTGCAGCTGGGCTCAAAAAAAAAAAAAATCAAATAAATAAAGGGTTTGGACAATTTAAAGGACCATAAACCATTATTAAAGCTTGAGATCCTCCAGTATGACTCTCCCCCTCAGGAGGCCCTGACTGTACCAGTGCCTCCGATCCTGGAACGACTGATGCTCCGCATGTGGGAGACGCCGGCTTCGGTGATCAGCAGGCGGATCGACTCAATGTATCGGGTCTGCAAGAGTCCTGGGTTCCAAAAAGCACAACTGCCGCACAGCTCCATGGTTGTGGAATCGGCCATGCACCGGCTCAAGAGCCAGAAGATGCACTCTTCTGTGCCTCCTGGCAGGGAGGCCCGCAACTTGGACACCCTTGGCAGGACGTGCTACCAGGGTTCTATGCTGACATGTCGGATCCAGGCATACCAGCTGTACATGGACATGTACCTGTGAGACCTGGCGAAGGAAATCGCCGGGTTCTCGGCTGGTCTCTCTGAGGGACCTTTGCAGCGCTTCAAGAGCTTGTCCACTGGAGTCCGTGAGTGCTCAAAGTTCATGATGCGAGCTGCCTATGACGGGTTTGAGGCGGCGGCCCGAGTAGCTGCGGCGGGTATTGGTGCACGCCGCCAGGCATGGCTACCGTCATCGGACCTCGAGCAATGGGTTCAGGGCAAGTTGGTCGATGTCCCATGCCGGGGAGAGAACCTCTTTGGTAAACTCATGACCGAAAAGGCTGCTGAGCTCAAGACCGAGTACATGACCAGGACACGGCTTTCGAAGAAGACTTCTGCCCCTTCTAAAAAGAAGCGCTCGGATAAGAAGCCCTTTTTCCCAAGGAAGGGTACTGCTTACTGAAGCTACACCCCCCCCCCCCATTTCAAGCTTCCCAGGCGCCCCAACATGGGCAGCAGGCCAAGGGACAGGGGCATGGCCCGCGTAAGCAGAAAGCCCACAAACCCCAGGCACCGGCTCCAGCCCAGCCTGGGAGTGGCTTTTGACTCTCAAGGTATAGCTCCTCTCACCACAGGAGACAGGCAATGCACAGGAGGAAGGCTTTCCCTGTATGCCCACAGGTGGCCAGCCCTCACCACAGATGCCTGGGTACTGCATCGGGGCTATCAGCTCCATTTGACCCAGGTGCTGCCTCCTTACTTTCTAGGAGAGCTTCTCAGGTCTCCTTTTCACCGGGACCTCCTTCTGAAGGAGTTAGCAGGTCTTCTCGAGGATCAGGCGGTAGAACCGGTGCCCCACCACCTATAGGGCAAGGGCTTCTATTCCAGGTACTTTCTGGTACCAAAAAGGACGGGAGGCCTCGGACCCATCCTCGACCTGCGTAACTTAAACAAATTCCTGGTGAAGGAGAAGTTCAAGATTCTTTCACTTGGAGGATTGCTGCCTTACCTCCGCCAGGGAGACTGGCTATGCTCCTTAGACCCTCTGACCCTTCTGTGTCAGGCTACCGGAGTGCTACTCTCTCAGTTAGATTCCTATTGTGGCTGTTTGCAGCTCTCATAGAGGGAGCCTATTTTTCAGCTGTAGGTTCTCGGTAGCCTATAGCTGGGGAGTCCCATATGTGAGGACGGACTTCCTGCTTGTTCCTGGAGAAAGTGTAGGTACTCACCTTTAACAGGTGTTCTCCGGGGACAGCAGGAATCAGTCCTCATGACCCTCCCTCCTCCCCTTGGAGTTGTAGTCCTATTATATATTGTTCTTTTTGCCATCTTTTTAGCTATATCATTTGATTGAGCAAGGTGGCACCCTTGGGCGGGAAGGGGACCGCGCATGCGTGATGCAATTCCCAAAGGCTTTCTTAGAAAGCTGGGGATTTGCTCCGCAGAAGGGCTCCGTCGGTGCCGACATCGCCCATATGTGAGGACTGATTAATGCTGTCCCAGGAGAACACCTGTACAGGTGAGTAACTACGCTGTCATCTTCATCCCATGATTTGTGAAACGCTGTGGCCTACAGCCAGTGTAGAAAATATTTAACAGGTTTTATATACCACTTTATCATTTCAGTCAAAGCTTATTAAAGTTGTAACTTAAACTTGGTAATATACATTAAACAGGGACATCAATTTTATTTATTTATTTAACAGCTTTTATATACCGCGCTCTTTATTATCAGTGCGGTTTACAATTAACAATTCTTGCTCAATTCAGTCAAAACTGTCTTGTGCTTACATTTTAACAGGATAGTTAACTCGGAGCATTAACTAGGCAAACTATTTACATATTAGACCTAAAACATGGTATTCCATCATTGATCTAATATATACACCTCAGATTGGTATTGTTGCGCATACCAATGGATAGTTCTGCTATTAGTTTGTCCTAATTTGTTTGTGTAGTGTCAAGCGCTGCTTGAAAGGATTGGGGTGTGTTAAGTGGGGAGGGGTTGTTTGGTTGCGAGAAGTATAGGAGGAATAGGTGATGCTTGATTGCTTTCCTGAATTGTGTGAGGTCTCTGATTGATCTTATTTTTGGTGGGAGGTTATTCCAGCACTTTGGGCGTAGAAGGCAAATGCTCTATTCCTAGTTGTTTGAGTGCATTTTATGGATTCCTTGGGGATAATTAGCGTGTTGTCTGCTACTGTCCTTATTGACCTGTTGTTGGGGGTGGGGGTTGAGGAGGCCCGTGAGTGACGAGGGAGATAATTAATAGATGATCTTAAAGGTGAGGAGTAGAGCCTTGTATGTGATCCTGTAGATTATCGGTAGCCAGTGAAGTTCCTTGAGGATGGGAGTGATGTGGTCTCTTCTGGATAGTCCACAGAGAACGCGGGCAGCTGCGTTCATCGCAAGTTTATTTATTTATTTATTTAGACAGTTTTTGTATACCGCTTTATCCTTCAATCAAAGCGGTCACGACACAATTGGGGGATACATTTAACACGCGGGGATATGAGACACATACGCTAATACTTACAGGGAACATTGGCTATGGAGGGTTAAGTGGCTTGCCCAAGACCACAAGGAGCATCTGTGGGACTAGAAACCCCGGTCCTTCCGGCCCAAGGTTGCTGTCCTCTAGTGGGATTTGAACCCCCGACCTTCCGGCCTGAAGTACCTTGCCCCAACCACTAGGCTACTCCTCCCTAAGTACCTAAGTTGTAGTGGGCTGAGGGTATGCTTGGAGAGTCCATGTAGAATGACGTTTGCATAGTCAAAGTGTGGAGTTACCAGCGCCTGGAATACGGTTCGGAAATCATCAGGGGGTAACATGGGTCTTAGGTGCCTTAGTGTTCTGATTTTATTGTATATGGTCCTGGTTGTGTTTTTTATGTGCTCCCTGAAGTCCAGCTGTTGGTCCAGCATAACACCCAGGTAACGTATGGAAGGCTTGCTTGGGAGCTCTGCATCTCTTACCTTCAAGGTAGTTGGAGGGGAGAAGCTTTTGTTCTTTGTGATGAACAGGACCTCGGTTTTCTTGATGATTATGCGCAGGTTCTGGGCTCGCAGCCAGTCGGTGATTGCATTGAAGCATTCGACTAGAGCGGTGAAGTCGGGTTGCTTGACTTTAACTGGTGCAAACAGCAGGGCATCATCTGCGTAGATCAGGCTGGAGATATTGTAGGAGCGGATGATTTCGCATATAGGCTGCATGTATATGTTAAATAGTAGCGCAGATAGAGAGGAACCTTGTGGTACTCCTTGCTGTTGTTGGAATGGTTCAGATGTGTTGACTCCCTCCCGGTCATGTTGCCATCGGTCTGCTAGGTAGGATCTACACCACTCCCAAGCCAGGCCCTGGATTCCCTTCTCGTGGAGGCGTGTAAGGAGTTGGTCATGATTGATGGAATCGAATGCAGCAGCAATGTCCAGGAAAATGAGTGCAAAGCCATTCTCGATGATAACTTGGAATTTTTTTTCTGAGGCAATGAGGGTTAAGTGACTTGCCCAAGGCCACAAGGATCCCTTGTCTCTTAGTTCCCAAACTAAGTCTTTATTCCCAAGCGAGTGCTTTAACCATTAGGCCACTCCTCCACTCATAAAGATATTTTAGTAAGGCTTAGAGTGAAGCGAAAGAGAGAGTGCATTCTATAGGGCGAGATCCACAAAGAGAAAAGCTATACATCTAGTGAACTCTAGTGAAAGTTTACAAAGTTTGCACAGACATAGCACAATTTTTCTCCATTCCTCTTGGTTGAATAGCGCAAACTTTTTCAGATTGGCTAGGGATCATCTCTGAATAGAAGTCTTGAACAGATTTTCTATTGGATTATGGTCTGTGCTTTGAGTGGGCCACTCGAGAGCGTTTACTTTCTTCTCACAGAACCACTCCATTGTTCTTTTTGTTGTGTTCTTAGGATTAGTGTCGGCCTGAGATGTGACTCTTCTCCGCAGTCCCAGTTCTATGGCAGACAGGAGCGGGGTTTTCTCCAGGATCTACCTGTGCTTTGCACTATCCATCTTAATCTATCGTTACAAACCTCCCTGTCCCTCCTGCTGCAAAACATCTCTATAACATAATGCTGCTCCCACCATGCTTTACTATAGGCATGGTGTTTCAGGGGTGGTTTGTTGTGTTTTACACCACATACCTCATGTAGCAATTGAGACCAAAAAGTTCTGTCTTCATCTCTTCAGATCACAAAATCTTATTCCACATGTATGCAGTGTCCCTTAAATGTTACATGACATGACATATATGGCTTTTCTTCAGAGATGGTTTCATTGCCCCCCTACCATACAAACCATGTTTGTGGAATAGTCTTGATTTTTTTATTTTTTTTTATTTTTAGTTCAGATTTCCTTTTTACTTTAATACACAACCAAACTAATACCAATAAAAAAAATACATTGGCACACTCCTAGAAGTAGACGTGCACTCAAATATGGAGAAAGAGCTCCATAAACCTTCTAGTGCTTTTGATTTTAGCTAAACATTTTTCCGCTGTTATCAGCTTATGCATTAGGAAAATTGTATTCCACCAATTACCCTTCCAGGGGCATGTTTACTAAAGTACACTAAGTTAACGTATGATTGGGCCGTAATTCTAACGCAAAGACCTGCGCTAACTAGAGGGCTTATATGCATTCGTTCCACTCCCATTAGTGCATTGCAACCACATGGCATCATGTTAACTGGCACATGGATACACCTAATTTCTAAAACTAATGGGTACCTGAGGGACCACCACAAAAAACATACACAAAAATCCCTATTAATCTCTGCAATGTTTTAGAAGGGTCTCACAAGAAGACACCCCCAATTGAGGTGGCATTAGGAGCACCCATGCTTAACAGCAATAGCCACGGTTACTACACGATAAAGGTGTCTGCACTTTAGTTCCATCCCTAAGTGGCCCAGTCAAGTGCTAACTGGTTAGCATGGCATTTTTACTGTGGGGGAGTCGCGCACTTTTAGCATGGCAAATCCTGTGCTAATAAATGCATTTTAGTAAACATGCTCCCCAGTTACGTAGAATAAGCTTAATTGCCACTGATAACAAGATAATCCATAATATAAATATCATTCTAGGATAATTTTGGTTTGAAATTTCAGAGATTTCCAAATAATAGTTTTATATGGTAATTCCTTCTCTGTTATAAAGATAAAAGAACAGTGAGACTGAATTATTACAGTAAAACAGCACATATAAACAGGTTCCATTACGTACGTAACAGAGTAATTATGAAATTGTTGAACATTCAGAGCCAGTGCAAGAGGATTGGGAAACTTTGGTAAACCTCATATTTTGCACCTCTCGATGAAATTTCAGCCCTTCAACTCACTCCTCCCCTAGACATCAGGGAAGCTAACAAAAGTTACAACAGAGTAATAATAGGCGATTTCAATTTACCCCGGTTTCGACTGGGTTAGTGTCATAGCAGGACTTGCTAGGGAGCTGACGTTTCTAGATGAAATAAATGACTGCTTCTTGGAGCAGCTGGTTCATGAATCAACATAAGGGGATGCTATTTTGGACCTAGTCCTTAGTGGAACAAAGGATCTGATGCAAGAGATAAGGGTGTTGGGGCCACATGGCAACAGTGATCATAGCATGGATTACATTTGATTTAATAAATGGAGGGAAAATGGCAAGGAAATCTGCAATACTACCTTATAACTTTCAAAAGGGGAGACTATGATAAAACAAGGAAAATAGTTACAAAAAAATAACTCAAAGGAGCAACTTCAAAGGTTAAAGGTTTACATCAAGCATGGGTGTTTGAAAATACTATCTTGGAAGCCCACACCACATGTATTCCATGCTTTAAGAAAGGGGGAAGAGAGGCCAAAAAATGCCAGCATGGTTTAAAGGGGAGTTCAGAGAGGCTGTTGTAGCCAAAAAAGCATCTTTCAGGAAATAGAAAAGGGAGCCAAATGATGAAAATGGGAAGCAACATAAGCACTGCCAAGTTAGATGCAAGGCATTGATAAGGCAGGAATAGAGAGAATTTGAAAAAAAATCTTGCTGTGGAAGCAAAAACCCACACTAAATACTTTCTCAAGTTCATAGCAAAACACCTCTAAGAGTCAGTTGGACCATTACATGATAGAGGGATAAAAGGAGCACTAAGGGGGGGACAAGGCCATAGAGAGACTGAATGAATTCTTTACTTTGATCTTTATTGAAGATGTAGGGAACTTGGCCATGCCTGAAATGGCATTTAAGAGTGATTTATTGGAAGAATTGAAAGAAATAGCGATAAACCGGGAAGATGTATTACAACTATTTGATAAACCGAAGAATAGCAAACCACCTGGACCTGATGGTATATATCCGAGAGTATTGAAGGATCTGAAATATGAGATTGCAGACCTACTATTACTAATATGTATTACCTGAAGATTGGAGAATGGCCAGTGTAATGCCAATTTTTAAAAAGGGTTCCAGGGGTGATCCCAGAAACTACAGACTAGAAACTTTCTTGAAACCAAAAGGTTGAATGATCAGAGGCAACATGGTTTTACCAAAGGAGGATCATGCCAAACAAATCTGAGTTCTTTGACTGGGTGACCAGAGAACTAGATCAAGGGTATGCAATGGATTTGATCTACCTAGATTTCTGCAAAGCCTTTGAATCCTGTTCCTCATAGGAGGCTTATCAACAAACTGAGCAGCCTGGGGATGTGTCCCAAGGTGGTAAACTGGATCAGAAATTGATTGACAGATGACAGAAGGTGATGTTAAATGGAACTCACTTGGATGAAAGGAAGGCGAGTAGTGGCGTGCCCCACGGATTGCTTCTGGAACTGATACTGTTCAGTGTATTTGGGAGTGATATTGCTGAAGGACTGAATGAAAAAGTCTGCCTTTTTGCAACAGAGTGGACTCGCATTAGGGGGTGGATAACATGAGGAAAGATTTACAAAAGCTGGAAGAATGGTCTAATGCTTGGCAGTTAATATTTAATGTGAAGAAGTGCAGTGTCATGCACTTGGGATGCAGAAATCCAAGGGAATTGTATGAGATAGGGTGTGAGAGGGTTGGTCTGCATGGACCAGTAAAAGAACCTCGGTGTGATTGTTTGAGGATCTCAAGGTGGCAGAAACAGTGTGACAAGATGGTGGCCAAAGCCAGAAGGATGCTGGGTTGCACACAGAGAGGAACTACCAGCAGAAAGGAGGAGGTATTAATGCCACTGTACATCGCTGGTGAGGCCTCACTTGCAGTATTGCATTCAATTTTGGAGACCATATCTCACAAAGGATCTAAAAAGACTTCAAACGGTTAAGAGAAAGCTGACCAAAATGATTTGGAGCCTGTACCAGAAGATGTATGGGAAAATTCTTGAAGACCTAAATATGTATATACTAGAGGAGAAGGAGGGACAGCTTACCTCAGCAGCACAGGCATAAATAGCTCAACCAGAGCTCTGTGATCCTCAGTCTTGAAGAACTAGAAAAGAGGACTGTTACTTCTGGAGAGAGATCTGCAATTGTGAGTATATACTTCAGGGAATTTTCTGAAAGGAATTCTTTGTATTAAAGCTAATTAATCTGTGAACCCACAGTTTTTTTGTTAAATCAGTCAGGGCCTAGTAGCAGCAGTTTAAGTTTAAATTTAAAACACAGAGAGCTTTCTGGTTAAATTTGGAAGCCAGCAGAGAGCTTGTAGTTTAAATTCCATAATAAGTTAGAGTCTAGCAGCAGCAAAGAGCTATAATTTAAAACAAATCAGAATATAGCTTACCTCAGCAGCACAGGACAGAGTACTGTGTAGCAGCCCTCTATTAATAAGTGTTATTTCCCTCCCTCTCCAACACCCACCCACCCCTGGGATAATCGTAGCTTTATAGGTACTTACACATCTTAAAAGACAGGAGCTTTCAGGTGAAGCTCGTTACCCAAATCAGTCATACACTAAGGACCTGAGATTAATTAAGCTTTAGGTGAACAAGGTATATTAAATGTATTAGGTACAGTTTTATTAGTATAAATATCCATAGCAACCCTTAGTAAGTAAAGAACTTAAAGATCTAAACACAAGCTTAAAACTAAGATGCAGTCCAGCAGCGCAATGGGGGCTTTCCAGTCTTTTGCATTGAGTGTCACATGTATGTATGGAGGAGAGAGGTCACATGACAGGAGAGCATCACCATGGTGTGGCAGGAAGTGATCCTGTAACTAGGACCTGTCCTCCAGGTGATGTAAAACCCTCTCGCACCGAGGAAGTTTCTCCAGGGCATGTGCCCATGAGGGAAGGGTTAGGATAGCCATTAAGGTTGGTGATTTGATCATTAGGCATGTAGATAGCTGGGTGGCTGGTGGATGTGAGGATCGCCTGGTGCGAAGGTAGCGGACCTCACGCGCCACCTAGATAAGGTCTTAGATAGTGCTGGGGAGGAGTCTGCTGTCTTTGGTACATGTCGGTACCAATGAGATAGGAAAACGTGGTAGGGAGGTTCTGGAGGCTAAATTTAGGCTTTTAGTTAGGAAGTTGAAATCCAGAACTTCCAGGGTATGTCCGAAATGCTTCCTGTTCCACGTGCAGGACCCAAAAGGCAGGCAGAGTTCCGGAGTCTCAATGTGTGGATGAGGCAATGGTGCAGAGATGAGGGTTTTGGATTTGTTAGGAACTGGGAAACATTCTGGGGAAAGGAGGGGCTCTTCCGAAGGGATGGGCTTCACCTTAACCGGGATGGAACCAGGCTGCTGCTATTAACCTTTAAAAAGGAGAGAGAGCAGCTTATAAACTAGATAATAGGGGAAAGCCGACAGTCGCCCAAGAGCGGATGGTTCGGAAGAAAGTATCCTTGAAGGATACTACTAAAAGCAGAGAGGTTCCAAAAAAGAGTAAAGTGGCCCAAATGCCCTCGAGTATGGAGCAGACAGAGCTTAAAGATCCCAAATTACCCATGTCTACCAATAGCCAAATTAATATGAATAAAATACAGTCTCTAAAATGCTTGTATGCAAATGCTAGAAGTCTAAAAAATCAGATGGGAGACTTAGAATATATAGCACTAAATGAGAGGTTAGATATGATTGGAATATCAGAGACATGGTGGAAGGAGGACAAGCAGTGGGACACTGATACCTGGGTACAAACTATATCGTAATGATAGAGCTGATCAAATTGGTGGAGGGGTTGCACTCTGTTAGAGAGGGCATTGAGTCAGAAAGGATTAAAGTTTTGCAGGAAACAAAATTTGCTGTAGAATCTCTATGGATTGAAATTCCATGTAAAAAGGGAAAGGCGATGGCAGTGGAGGTGTACTATCGACCGCCTGGCCAGAATGAACAAATGGATGATAAAATTCTCAAAGAAATCAAGGAAGCTAACAAACGTTACAGCGGAGTAATAATAATGGGTGATTTCAATTACCCCGGTATCTACTGGGTCAGTGTCACAGCAGGACATGCTAGGGAGATAAAGTTCTTAGATGAAATAAATGACTGCTTCTTGGAGCAGCTGGTTCATGAACTGACCAGAGGGGAAGCCATGTTGGACCTAGTCCTTAGTGGAACACCAGATCTAGTGCAAGAGATAAGGGTGTTGGGGCCACTTGGCAATAGTGATCATAGCATGATCGCCTTTGATTTAATTAGTGGAGGAGGGATAGTAAGGAAATCCACAGTACTACCTTTTAACTTTCGAAAGGGAGACTATGAAAAAATGAGGAAAATAGTTAAGAAAAAACTAAAAGGAGCAGTTGCGAAGGTTAAAGACTTACATCAAGTTTGGGTGGTGGTGAAAAATACTATCTTGGAAGCCCAGACTAGCTGTATTCCACGCCTTAAGAAAAGTGGAAGGAAGTCCAAAAAACTGCCAGCATGGTTTAAAGGTGAGGTCAGAGAGGCAGCTGTTGCCAAAAAAGCATCTTTCAGGAAATGGAAAAAAGAGCCAAACGACAAAACCTGGAAACAGCACAAGCACTGGTAAGTCAAATGCAAGGCATTGATAAGGCAGGCAAAGGGAGAATTTGAGAACAAGCTTGCTGCGGAAGCAAAAACGCAAAATAAAGACTCAAGTACATTTGTAGCAAAAAACCTGTGAGAGAATCAGTTGGTCCATTAGATGATAGAGGGATTAAAGGGGCACTAAGAGGCGATAGGGCGATAGCGGAGAGACTGAATGAATTCTTTGCTTCGGTCTTTACTGAGGAAGATGTAGGGATGTTACATGCCAACAAAAGCAAAGAGTATCTGTAGAGAATAGCAGGAATGAGGAAACAGATACATGGACTGGCAGCGATTCAGATAAACATTTTATTCGATGACCCCTACACGTTTCGGCCAACGACTTTCCTCAAGGGGGTAACATGTGAGAGGGCAAACCTCAAAAAAATAGGACCAAATAAAAACAAATTAATAAACAATAAGCAATCATGAACATAAAATTATAAAAGCATCGAAAACAAGAAAATATTATGACATCAACAACACAAGTGTAAATAAAGAAGCAGAGTAAATAAAAATATTAAAAAACAGCATTGTGTGAACTAATATCATAAATAATGGATAAAAGGGATAATTTATCATTAAAAATGTGTTAATATTTTCTTGTTTTCGATGTTTTTATAATTTTATGTTCATGATTGCTTATTGTTTATTTATTTGTCAGCTTGTAGATTGTCATGGCCTAATGGGAGACAGCCAACATGACTTTAGACAAGGAAGATCTTGTCTTACTAATCTGTTATGTTTTTTTGAAGGTGTGAATAAACAGGTGGACAAAGGTGAGTCGGTTGATTATAGTGTATCTGGACTTTAAGAAAGCCTTTGACAAGGTCCCTCATCAGAGACTTTTGGCAAAACTAAAGAGTCATGGGATAGGAGGCAGTGTACTATTGTGGATCAGGAACTGGTTAAAAGATAGAAAGCAGAGGGTAGGGCTAAATGGCCAATTTTCCCAATGGAGAAAGGTGAATAAAGGTGTGCCCCAGGGATCTGTGCTGGGTCCGCTGCTTTTTGACATATTCATAAATGACCTGGAAAGTGGAATAACGAGTGAGGTCATCTTATTTGCAGATGACACAAAACTATTTAAAGTTGTTAAAATCCAAGAGGATTGTGGAAAATTGCAAGAGGGATAAATTGGAAGACTGGGCATCAAAATGGCAGATGAAATTTAATGTGGACAAGTGCAAAGTTATGCACCAAGGGAAGAACAACCCAAAATATGGTTACACGATGCAAGGTTTCACATTAGGAATCGCCACCCAGGAAAAAGATTTAGGCGTCATTGTGGATAACATGCTAAAACCCTCGGCCCAGTGTGCAGTGGCGGCCAAGAGAGCAAATAGAATGCTAGGTATCATAAGGAAAGGAATGGAAAATAAAACAAGATACTATAATGCCTCTATATCGTTTCATGGTTAGACCGCACCTTGAATATTGTGTGCAATTCTGGTTGCCATATCTTAAAAAGGATATAACGTTATTAGAAAAGGTTCAGAGAAGAGCCACCAAAATGGTAAAGGGGATGGAAGAATACTCCTATGAAGAAAGGCTAAATAGGTTAGGGCTCTTTAACCTGGAAAAAAGACGGCTGAGGGGAGATATGATAGAAGTCTATAAATTAATGAACGGAGTGGAACGGGTAAACGTAGATCGATTGTTTACGTTATCAGAATATAGAAAGACTAGGGGACATGCAATGAAGCTACAGGGTAAACTATTTAAGACTAATAAAAGAAAATATTTTTTCACTCAATGTGTAATCAGACTCTTGAATTTGTTACCGGAGGATGTAGTAAAGGCTGTTAGTGTAGCTGGGTTTAAAAAAGGTTTGGACAAGTTCCTGGAGGAAAGGTCCATATACCATTATTAAGAAGGGACCCAGGATATCAATGCTTGACCCAGTACAAGCATTGTGGAACCTGTGTCTTTTGTGGAAAATGCTAGGTACGTATGACCTAGATTGGCCACCATTGGAAACAAGGATACTGGGCTTGATGGACCGTGGTCTGACCCAGTATGGCATATCTTATGTTCTTATGTTATGTTCTTATGAGATATGATACAGACCTTTAAATGCTTAAAGGGTATCAATGAACAAAAAACCTTTTTCAAAGACAGGGAAGCTGTAAAACTAGAGGGCATAACATGAAGCTGCAAGGGGGTAAACTGAAATGCAACGTCAAGTAATACTTTTTCACTGAAAGGGTGGTGGATGGTTCGAATGCCTTTCTGATGGAAGTGCTGGGGGCAAATACAGTGACAGAATTCAAAATGGCATGGAACAGATACAGTGGATCCCTTTATAGCAACAGGATAAAATCAAAATAAACTTAACTCTCTCATATCTCAACAAATAGGGGTGACCTAAACGGAGCAGTGGGTATACTTCTAAACAAAGGCATGGGGAGGGGTGACCCGCATGGAGTAGCAGGTACACCTACTCTTGCCACCTTGCTGGGCAGACTAGATGGACCATATTGGTCTTTATGTGCCGTCATATACTATGTTACTATGTGAGCCTGACATCCGTACCAAACAGAATGGTAGAAACCTTTATAAAGAGTAAGATAATTGAACATGTAGATCAATGGTTCTCAACCCAGTCCTCTGGATCCCTCAGGCCAGTCAGGTTTTCAGGATAGCCACAATGAACATGCATGAAAGAGATCTGCATGCACTACTTCCATTGTATGCAGATCTATCTCATGCATATTCATTGGATATCCTGAAAACCTGATTGGCCTGGGGGTCCCAGAGGATTGGATTGAGAACCACTGATGTAGATAGTAATGGTTTAATGGGAGAAGGTCAACATGAATTTAGCCAAGGAAGATCTTGTCGTGCTAATCTTATATTCTTTTGAAAGTGTGAATGAACAGGTGGTATAAAGGTGAGCTGGTTGATATAGTGTATCTGGATTTTCAGAAAAAAGCCTTTGACAAGGTTCCTTATGAAAGATGCTTGGTGAACTTATAAAGTGATGGAATAGGAGGCAGTGTACTATTGTGGATCAGGAACTGGCTAAAAGATAGAAAGCAGAGAGTAGGCTAAATGGCCAATTTTCTCAGTAGGGAAAGGTGAATAGTGGAGTATCCCAGGGATCTGTGTTGAGCCTGCTGCTTTTTAACATATTCATAAATGACCTGGAAATGGGAATAAGAAGTGAGGTAGTCAAATTTGTATATAAGACAAAATTATTCAAAGTTGTTAAAGCACATGATTCTTGTGAAAAATTGCAAGAGATCCTTGATAAATTGGAAGACCTGGACGTCCAAATGACAGATGATATTTACTGTGTACAAGTGCAAAGTTATGCACTTAGGGAAGAACAATCCAAACTATGGTTAAACGATGCAAGGTTCCACATTAGGAACCACCACCTAAGAAAAGGATTTAGGCATCATCGTGGATAATAATTAAAACCCTCCACCCAGTGTGCAGCGGCGGCCAAGAAAGCAAATAAAATGCTAGGAATCATAAGGAAATGAATGGAGAATAAAACCAAGGATGTTATAATGCCTCTGTACCGTTCCATAGTGTAAAAAAGATATAGCAGTATTAGAAAAGGTACAGAGACGAGCCACCAAAATGGTAAAAGGGATGAAAGGATGCCCATATGAGGAAGGACTTAAAAGATTAGGGCTCTTCAACTTGAAAAAGAGACAGCTGAGTGGAGATATGACAGAGCTCTATAAATTAATGAATGAAGTAGAACAGTAAACGTAGATTGGTTGTTTACTCCATCAAAAAGCAGAAAGACTAGGGGACACACAATGAAGCTACATTGTAACCCATTTAAGGCTAATAAGTGAAGACTTCCGGTGATGCGGTGAGAGCGAGTAGTCGGGTACTGCTCGTCCTCCGGTCGCCCCCTGCTTAAACCGGCTATTTGAACCGTTTTTTCGACCCTCCGGTCCCCCCCATCGCCAATACAGCGGCGCTTGATATATCACCCCTCCCATTGAGCCGTCGGACGGGAGAAGCGGGGATGGCTTCGGCTCTCAGAACAGGGAAGAAGGAGCGGGACCGGGGTCCGGGTCCCGGCAAACTGGTGGAAGGTGCGGTGGCGCCGAGCTCCCTGACCTCCCCGGCCAGGGTGGAGGAAATATCGGCGGCAGTAGCGGAGGCGCTGGCGACCCAATTCACAGCTCTCCGGGAGAAATTGGACACCATGCAGAGCCTGATGGAGTCTTATGGCAAGAGACTGCAGGAGGTGGAGGACCACGTGGGGCAGGTCGAAGATACCACCACGGCCCTTCAACAAACGGTGGCCACACTGCAGGCCCAGCTGCACACCCAGGAGGTTAAAATTGACGACTTGGAAAACCGCTCGAGAAGAAATAACCTGAGGGTGATGGGCCTGCCGGAATCGGTAACAGACACTGACCTGCCGCAGTACTTGATGGACCTGTTCTCTCCCCTCTTACAGAGCGGCGATGGGGTAGAAAGGATCCATATTGAGCGGGCCCACCGAGTGGGGAATCGCAATGCCCGGGACTCCCGACCCCGCGTGGTCCTAGTGCGGCTACTCCACTTTCCCCAAAAAGAGAAGATTCTGCGAGCGGCTCGAGCGCAAGGCGGTCTGGCGGTGGAAAATCTCAAGCTCCACGTAGCACAGGACTATTCCATGCAATTGAGCCAGCGCCGCAGAGCCTACGCGCCTATTTGTCAAAAACTTATTGATCGCCAGATTAAATTTACCGTACAATACCCGGCACGCCTCCACATCTTCCATGAGGGACAGCGTAAAATTTTCGAGACCGCCGAGGCAGCGGCGTCATATGTAGAGAGCCTGGCCTCCGCAGGTGGAGTGCGATGAGGTCCCGCTGTCGCAGAAACATCGCCTTTTGAGATCCGGAGTTCAGAAGCCTTGGAGACAGCTGAGCGTACCAGGGGAGCAGTTGGACTTCTGCCGCAGTTTGGAGAACCTATCGGAGGAGATCCCCCTGCTAATGGACGTCATTGACGGGTCTTACCCCCCGGCCTATGGCTCGAGAACTTTGCAGCAATGCAAAGGCCGGAGGGAATATTTTGTTTCTTTCAGTGAGTTATACATTGTTGCAACGGTATAACCCTCTGTTGCTATTTTGTTTTTAGTTGGGGTTTGCTTGTTGCAGATTTCTGTTTGTTATACTTGAGTGAGTGATGCCTACCCCAGCTGCGAGATGTGGCTGTCGCAGCGAGGTCGGGCCCAAGGGGGGTGGCCTGCTTGTGTTACCTGGGGGATTTATTGGGCGCCATTCTCGAGGACGGGCAAAGGAGCTGGGAAAAGGCCGGGCAGCATGTGCAGGCTCCGGCGGCCCCCCCCCTCTGATTTCACCGACGCAGGCGGGCCTGGGGGGGAGGGAGGGGGGGGAACTCGTATGCGGCAGGCAAGTGGAGCGGCGCCCTCTGTTGCGAGCATGGCCCCTGCGGGCCGAGAGATCTGCGTCCCCGATATCGCGGGGGCGCGGTCTCTCGGGGCTGAGCAGCCTGACGCCCTGGAGATGGCTTAGTTCGCCGGGTGAGCAGCCGGACCCTGCCGCAGTTCTGGGAGCGGGTGAGGGGAGTCCCCCCTGTCTCCGGACGATATCGTTGGGCGTCACCCCCAGGCCTCTGGCTGGAGACCTCTAAACTAAGGTGCGGGCTGGAGGGATTACTCTGTAAATGCAGATTGTATGCCACTGCAATCGTATGGCCCTCCAATGCTATCTTGTTTTCTGTTGGGGTCTGCTTGTTGTAAGTTTCTGTGTGGGCTGTCTAGCTGGGAACGAGGAATCAATTTCAGGTGCTGGGGGTGAGGTATAAAGCGGGGTGGACCCACGGGGGGGGTCCGCTCGTGCCTTTTGCGGGGGGCTGGGGGGGGTGGACGATTCACGGGAGGAAGGAGCGGTGAGAGTGTGGTGGGAGAGCATGGAATAGGGGGAGGGGAGAGATTGTGGGGGGGGAGGGGAGGGGGGAGGGGAGGGGAGGGGGGGAGGAGGGGGAAGAGGAGAGGGAAGGGGAAGAGGAGAGGGAAGGGGCAAGCCGCACGCCCTGTAAGCTTCAGCAATGGCCTAGTGCTCAGAAAGTGGGGAAGGGGTTCCAGGCTGGGAGAGCCCTGTCCCAAATAATGGACACAACCGGTCAGGAGATGCTTGACACTGCCCTACCGCCCTGAAAATCATCACGTGGAATGTGTGTGGTTTGGGCCATCCTATTAAGAGATACAAAATTTTACAGGCCTTAGCCAGGCATGACTGATATCGCCTTCTTGCAGGAGACCCACCAGACGGCTGAGGAGCATGACAAGCTGTGTCGCGGCTGGGTTGGGCAGGTTTGGGGGGCGCCAGCGGTGGGGAAGAAGGGTGGGGTGGCCATTTTGGTCAACAAGCGGGTCCGATGGGCCCTGGACGTAGCCATCCGGGATGTGGCGGGACGTTATTTACTTCTCCAAGGCCGATTGGAAGGGCAGCCGGTCATTCTAGGGACGGTCTATGGACCGAATACTTTGGATCCCCACTTTTATGCCACTGTGGCCTCTTAGGTGGAGCAGATGCCTGAGATTCCCCTGGTGATGGGCGGTGACTTCAATGGTGTCTTGGATGTGGACTTGGACACCACTGGGGGGGGGGAGGCACGCGAACGAGGACCGGTGACTCGTGTCTTGCAGCGCTTCAAAACTCGTTTGGGCCTGGTAGACCCCTGGCGAGTTCTCCACCCTGCCGAAAAAGACTTTACCCATCAGTCCCGGGCGCACGGCTCTAGCTCTCGTATCGATTATTTACTGCTATCTAAGAGCCTATTTGCGAGGGTGGAGGAAACGCAGATTGGGCCCTACGTCATCTCTGACCACGCTCCGGTATGGTTAGACCTGGGTTGGGGAGGAAAGCCAGATCGAACGCGACTTTGGCGCTTCCCATTGGAGTTGTATAAAGATGCGCAGTTCCATAAGTTTCTGGAACAACGCTGGCATGAATTTGCTGAGGTCCATCGGGTGCATCAGGGAGACCCTGAATTGGTCTGGGAGACGGCCAAGGTAGTGATGCGGGGTGAGATTATCGGGTATGCGGCCCGCAGACGCCGGATGTTGGTAGATCGAATACTTCGGCTGGAGAAGTGGGTCTCATTCTTACGCCGTCGCCTAGCACAGGCCCCGTCTGCAGGGCTGCAAAAAGAACTGTGGGAAGCCCGGGTGAGTCTTGACGAACTCCTCCACCAGAGGGCCAAGAAGTCAATGTTATACTACCGCCACCGCCTTCAGTGCCATGGGGATAGACCTGGGCGGCTGTTGGCTAGCTGCCTGCGGGGTCGGCGGGGTTCCAACACGGTGGTGGCTCTAAGAGACGAACATGGGCGTTTACAGAGCGGCTCCAAGGAGATAGCCCGGATATTTCAGGGGTTTTTCCAGAAGCTCTACATGAAAGAGGGTACCTTGCCCTCAGCGGCCTCCGAATATCTCCGGAAGTTGAACCTCCCGTCGCTAACAGTGGAACAGAGCCGGGATTTGGGCCGCCCCGTTTCCCTAGAGGAGGTGGGGTCGGTCATCACGGCGGCTAGTTGCTACAAAGCGCCTGGACCGGACGGCCTGGGAGCCGAGTTTTATAAATTACTGCAAAGCTTGCTCGGTCCAGCGTTGGTGGAGGTCTATGCGAAGCGAGTAGAGCAGGGGGGGTTTCGCTGGGGCTCAAACAAGGCCCATATTACCCTAATTCTTAAGCCGGGCAAAGATCCGGAGCTCCCTGCTTCCTACCGCCCGATCTCCCTGTTGAACTTTGATACTAAGATCTTTGCCAAGGTGTTGGCGAATCGATTGGCGGGATACCTCGACAGCCTAATTCATGACTCCCAGGTCGGCTTTGTGAAAGGCCGATTCATTGTACGGAATATGCGTAAAATCTTGGCATCACTAGAGTGGGTACATGACCAGCACTTGTCTTCTCTCCTGGTGAGTTTTGATGCGGAGAAGGCCTTCGACCGGGTCGACTGGAGTTACCTGAAAATGTTACTACCCTGGTATGGCCTTGGAGACTCGTTCTGCGCGATGATAGATAGTTTATATGCCACCCCGCTAGCGGGGATACTCTGTAATGGGGTGCTGTCGGAAGACTTCCCGTTGGAACGTGGTACGAGGCAGGGATGTCCGCTCTCGCCTTTACTCTGTTTTATCATTGGACCTGCTGATCCGGGCGGTGGAGGCCGCACCGGGGATCCGAGGAGTGCGTATCGGCGGTCAATCCTTTACAATCTCGGCATTTGCAGATGATATTCTGGTACACCTCCTGTCACCGGAGGAGTCCCTGCCCCAGCTGATGGCTGAATTTCAAGCCTACGGCCGGTTCTCTGGCCTGCAGATCAACGGGGATAAGTCGGAGGCCCTGGATGTCTCGGGGACCCTACGACAAAGCTGGGTGGGTCGATTTCCCTTAAAATGGGCGAATTCCTATTTTACCTACTTGGGCATCCGCCTGACCCGGCAACCACGGGACCTTTACAGGAGTAATTTGGACTGGATGGTAAACCGAATAAGATCCCAACTGGCGGCATGGGGACCCTTGCCACTGTCACTGTCTGGACGGGTGGCCGCAGTCAAGATGGTGATTCTCCCGAGGTTACTGTACTGGCTGCAGACACTGCCGGTATGGCTTTACCGGTGGGACTTGCGACAGGTGGAGCGGTTGATCCGGACGTTCTTGAGGCGTGGAGCGAAGGCTCGTATTCCTCTAAATCGGCTGGTGGGGAAGTGGCGCGAGGGGGGGATGGGGCTCCCAGACTTGAGTACTTATGCTTTGGCCTGTCAGGCCCGCCACCTCGGCGACTGGCTTGGGCAGACGACAAACTATACACCCACCCCCCTAGAAGAGGCGTTGGCCGCGCCCCTTTCGCTATTGGGGGCCTTGCACACTCGACCCAAGCATCTCCCACGCCACTTGGCGAATAGCGTATTATTTAGATCGGCACAGCGGACTTGGAGATACCTGAACACCTGCTGGGGAACACCCTGGACAGCGTCTTGCTGGCTGCCCCTGCAGGGCAATGTTCATTTTGCCCCTGGGTCAGGGTCCTGGGGGTTTCGGGATTGGAGGCGAAAGGGGCTCCGTCTTGTAGGGCATTTGGTTGAGGTCCATGGTCGTTGTAAATCTTTTCAGGCCCTTAGTCAGGAATATGACCTGTCGTCCAAACACATTTTTGCGTTCTTGCAGGCCGCTCATTATATCTCCTCCCTACCCCGGGAAACATTGGCGTCGCCACGCTCGGAGCAACTGTTAGTGTTTTTTGCTTTGGGAGAGGACACCCCCCCCTACGATAGCGGGCCTGAGGGCCCGCCTGGACAACCTTCGTGCCCCCGTTGACTATTGTGGGGTGGAGGCGGCTTGGGGAGTGGAATTGGGGAGAGAAGTGGCCCCAGGCATTATCAGGGCAGCTTTATGCCGGATTGCTGATTTGGCAATAGGGGCGAAGTGGCGAGAGATCCAATTTAAGTGCCTTACCAGAGCCTATTTTTCACCGCGTCGCGCCTTCCGCAGCTGTCTGACGGAGGATGGCCGATGCCCCCGCTGTTCGGCGCCTTTGGCTAACCTGCTGCATATGTGGTGGGCGTGCCCCCACATCCAGCCCTATTGGGCTAGGATACGAGCCTATATCAGTGACTTGCTGAAGCTTCGAGTGCGTTGGACGGGTGCCTTTGTGGTATTGGACAGGCTGGATCCCCCCTGCCCGACCCGGCGTTCTGACCGGCTGTTTATGCGGAAGGCTTGTCTGGTGGGGAAAGGCCCTATCTTACGTATGTGGCGTGAGCAGCGCTCTCCTACGTTCGTGGAATGGCGAAACTCTTTCCACCAGGTCATGCTAATGGAGCGGTGGCAGGCACGGGGCAGTGTCAAACGCTGGACCACTTTTCTTCAGCTATGGGGCAGATCTCAGGAAACCTGGGGAGCCCGGTGTCGGAATGAGCTCCTACATATTGGCCATTAGAGGAGGGAGCACAGGGGACGTATGGGCAATTAGGCAGATGGACTGGGCGGCTGGGGTGGGAGGGGGTGCGGCGGGGGGGTGGGGCGGAGAGGGGCAATAATATAAACTGTTGTATTCGTTGCATAATGTTGCCTCCTGGGTGGGGATAAGAGTTCACCCCGCGCCCCCCCCCCCCCCCCCGGAATTGGTGTGTTGTTCATCTTTGTATGATTTTATGCGATGAATAAAATAAAGCTTTGAAAAAAAAAAAAAGGCTAAATATAAGTGAAAATATTTTTTCACTCGATGTGTAATCAAACTCTGGAATTCGGTACCAGAGGATGTAGTAAAAATTGTAAAAAAATATTTGGACAAATTCCTGGAGGAAAGGTCCATAAACCAATATTAGAGGACCCGGGAAATCCACTGCTTACCTTGGGACAAGCATTGTAGAATCTGTGTACCTTTTTGGGAACCTGTCAGGTACATGTGACCTGGATTGGCCAGTGTTGGAAACAGGATAATGGACTTGATGAATCTTGGTCTGACCCAGCTTGGCATTTATGTTCTTATGTAAGACATGATCACTCCAAGACCCCTCCCAGCACAATGCTGTAGAAACATATAATTGATTAACTGGTTGCATGTTTGATTTGTGTTTGTGTGTATGGATATATATTAAATACATGTATACACAGAATGCATGTTTCTCTAATAAAAAAAATAAAAAGGTGCTGGTACATATATGCAGGGCTCTTTCATTAATACAGGAGGTCCATGGGTCAGTTTTAGTAAGTAAAGACAAAGGTGCTAGGACTTAATACCACAGAGTACCCCTTAAAAAGAATTGTACATAAATACACACACACATACTTAATGAGGTTGGTTTCCAAAAGCTGTTTACCCAGGTAAATGAGCTGTTTGAGAATTACCCACCGTTAGTGAAAAGTAAACATTTGTCTCCGATCTCATCCAGAGACATCTGCAGTTTTTAAAATTAATTTTAGGCCTCAGTGTTGACCTTCCTCAGCAGTTTCCTTAATGGCTACTGACTTTGGAGGGCTGGTGGTGGTGTTGGACCATTTCCACTCTATAATGATGGAGCTGACTGTCCAAAGGCAGTGCTTCTCAACCATTTTTATTTTCTGGCACGCTTTTGAGTTTATTTAGGCCTCAAGGTATAGCAGTCCAAATTTTGCATGATCCTTACCGCCACTTCCTTCTCAGCATTTACATCCTTTCCTTCTGCATAAATCACTCTTAGGAATCGCTGTTGTGGTGTGGGGTGATTCTGCTCAAGCCCTCCTCATTCTGTCCTTGATGGCAACAGATAGTTCCTGGGACAGATTACGAGAGGAGCTGGTGCTGACACAGCAAGACAAGAAAAGACACTACTGCTCTCTGGTCTAACCCCTTTCCCTACTGTTGTCTCTGCCCCCACCTCTCTCTGCTTCATTTTGACTCTAGGCCAGAAGAGAAAGGGGCTGGGGTAGCAAGAGTAGGTACCACTGGCAGAGAAGCACTGCCCTAAGGGATGTTTCAGAGACCATGACATTTTCTTTATAGCCTGTCCAAAATTTATAACTGTGTCCCAGAGTTCTTTCGTGTGCTTTGTGTTCAGCATGTTTAGACTTTTGATTTTGTTTCACTTCATACAACAAACAGCTTGTTTCTTCATCCAGAAATATTCAAATCAGTTCAGCTCAGCTTGCCTTAACAAGGCCCATAATAAGTTAATTTTTGAAAACAGAGTTAATATAGGTTTTGCTGTGACAAACAGTATTTAGACTTAGGCAAGCAGGTCTTTATGGTTAATTACTTTTTGAATATTACTATAATTGGGTTTTTTTTCATGTCTGAAGCGTAGAGTGGGTTGTGTAGATCAGTGAAAAAAAGCAAGATAAGTCAAAATGCAATGGTCATTTAAAAAAAGAATCACCTCTAAAAGTGTTTAATTACAAACTATAAAATCATAAGTATCAATATAACATTAAAATGAACCTGATATTGCTATGTATTGACTAAATGCCTGTGTTAAGGCTAATGTAAAAAATAATAAATACAGAAAACAAATTGACAGTCCTAAAATGATGCTTTTGCAAAATGAAGCAAACTATTAGCAATGTGGATTCTATGGAGATGCCATAGATATATCACAAGACTGCTTCATAACATAGTAAATGATGGCAGATAAAGACCAACATGGTCCTCTTCGTTTGCCCAGTAATGTGGCTAGAGTTGTATTTGCCACCCCGTGCAAATTGCCCATTTTCATGTCTTTGTTTAGAATTATACCACTTTTTCCGTACAGGTTATCCCCATCTATTCTTTGAAAGGCAAATATTTAAGTTTGCCCTTGCTATATAGGGATCCTTTGTGTCTGTCCCTTAACATTTTCAATTCTGTCACTGTTTTGCCCCCACCATCTCCATAAGGAGGGTATTCCAGGTATTCATCACCCTTCCCATGAAAAAGTATATCTCCAGGAACAAGCAGGAATATAGTTTTCACATATGGGTATCGTTGGTACCGACGGAGCCTGCGCGGGAATGCTCCACAGTGTTCAATAGGAAAGCTTTTGGGAGCATCCCACAGTACCTGTGCGCTTCCTTCCTGCCTTTCCCAACTGTCCCTCTCCAGTTCTTCGTTTTCCGCGGAGCCGACAGGTCGCACATCCTGTCACCGCAGAAAAAAATCCCTTCTATTCTTCTTTTTTGTGGTCGCGTCTGCCTTCCCTCAACGCTACACCAGTACCGCCGGTGGTTCTTTCTTTTCTTCTTAAAAAGAAAAAAAACCCTTCTGGAGTCTTTCCAGTAATTTTCTCTTCAGGTGCCACGCGCCATTTTGGGCACTAGGCCCAACTTTTTCCTTCAAAATGGAAAAACCCACTTCGGGTTTTAAAAAGTGTTCTAAGTGTGGCGGTACCATCTTCGTCACCAACACCCATGAGTGGTGCCTCAAATGTTTAGGTCCTGAGCACTCTATTTCTGAGTGTGTTGCCTGTGGGATGATATCGAAAAGGGGCCAGCAAAACCGAGCTGCTAAACTTAGCACCCTTTTTCCGTCCGATGCAGCTTCCGTGGCATCAACCTCTTCCAGGGCTTCATTTTCCTCCCATGGATCTCAGGTAGCTAAACATAAATCTGGCCGGTCCTCAAAGGGTAGATCTCCTTCTAGACATCGAGATGCCTCTGGCATTGCCCTTGAGGGACTTTCACCGGCAAAATTGCCCCGGCGGGAGGCTTAGGCTTCCAAAGCACTAACGGGGCTCCAGGATGTTCTCGAGGCTTCAACCTCAACAGAACTACTGGTGCCATGCTCTGGGGTACCGGACGCTTCTTCCGGTGCCGATACCCAAGCATCGGCAGCATCGATAGACCAGAGATTCTTGGCTATTGAACGCAGTCTGGCGGCTCTTCTCACGGCCTCGATGCCCCTGAGACTGCTTCAGACAATTCAACCGGTACTGGCACCGACTGCATCGACATCAGTAGGTATTCTACCGGGACCGAGTCATGCGTGTCTGTCCGGCATCGACAAGTCGGTACCGGACCACTCCGATGCCGACTTCTATCGGTACCGGTACCGTGCCTTTCACGATCACCCGGGTCGGAGATACTTTGAATCGTCGCATGAGTCTGAAGACTCTGAAAGCTCTGCCAATACCAGAGTACTTCTTCCTGAGGATTCCTCTTCTCAGCGTAGGATGTCTCCACCGGAGGATATGTCCTTTCAGGATTTTATCTGAGATGTGGCCCGAGGTCTTTCCATCACAGTGGCTCCTGAAAAAGAGCCTAGGGCAAAGGAATTAGAAATCCTGCAATACCCTAAAGCTCCCAAGGAGGCAGCTACCTTACCTATTCATGAGATCTTGCATGATCTTATGTTAAGGATGTGGGAAACACCTCTAACCACATCTCCTCACTCTCGAAGACTCGACATCATGTATCGAGTTTCTCCTTGTCCTGGGTTTCAGAAGACTCAATTACCACACCATTACATGGTGGTGGAATCAGCTATGAGAAGAATACAGAGTGCAAAAAGGCATGCATCTAATCCTCTAGGACTTGAGTGTAGGACTCTTGACGCCTTTAGACGTCGAACCTTCCAGGCTTTCCATGCTTTCTGCTAGGATCACTTCCTATATCTTATATATGGGAATGTTTCTTAAGGGAGGTCACAGGAAATTTAGAGCTTATGAGCCCTCTCCTTCCTGGTGATAAGAGGCAAGATTATCTCACCCTTGTCAAACATGCCCAGGATGTTTCCAAGTTTGTGAATCGTGCAGCCTTTGACTGCTTTGAGTGCATAAGCAGAACCTCTGCCATTGCCATAGGTGCACGTAGGATTGCCTGGCTCCAGGCATCTGACTTGGAAATTTGGGTACAGGATAAACTAGGGAATATTCCTTGCACAGGAGAGAATCTATTTGGCAAGAATTGGCAGGAAAAAGCTAATGAGAGAGATGCTGACAATATCACTTTGGATAGATTGTCTAAATCTACAGCTGATCCTGCGAGGAAAAAATCCTATAAGAAACCATTCTTCAGTAAGAAGAAGTTTTATCCCTCCCATACCCAGCAGGGGCATTGTTTAGGTCAGTCTGCCCAAAAGGGACAGCAGCAACAACCTAGACAAAGAAAGACAAAAGCAGCTAAGCCTCAACTGACTCAGCAGACTCAGCCTCCACAGGGGCTTTGACTCCTATCTAGAGACCTTTGCCTTCCTGGCCCTGAACGGCCCAGAACCCTCCACCATCCCAGGAAGGTTATGTCATTTTGCCCCCAGATGGGGTCATATGTTGTTGTTGTTTAAGTACCGTCGAATCGGAGTTGACTCATGGCGACCCTCTGGATAGCTATCCTAAATTGTGTTTGGTCTTGAGTCAGGCGGCTCATTGTTGACAGACTGGTACCTGTAGCTGCTGTTGTGTCAATCCATCTCATTGCTGGCCTTCCTCTTTTGCGTTTACCTTCTACCTTGCCAAGCATGATGTCTTTCTCTAATGATCTCTCTCTTCGCATGATGTGTCCAAAGTATGAAAGTCGAAGTCTTGTCATCTGAGCTGCTACAGAAAGCTTAAGTTTGATCTCCTCTAGTACCGACTGGTTTGTTCTTCGGGCAGTCCATGGTATACACAGTATTCGCCGCCAGCACCATAATTCAAAGGCATCAATTTTCTTCCTGTCTATCTTTTTCACTGTCCAGCTTTCACATCCATATGATATTGAAAATAACATGGCCTGAACAAGTCGAATCTTTGTATGGAGAGAGACATCTCTGCTCTTCAGAATCTTATCTAGGTCTTTCATAGCCATTCTGCCAAGAGCAATGCATCGTCTGATTTCTTGACTGCTTGTTGCTTCTTTATTGATAGTTGATCCAAGTAGGTTAAAGTTGTTCACGATTTCATTTTCTTCTCAGCAGAAAATTGGACTCTGTCTATTGTAAGAGAGGGGTACAAGCTTCATTTCCTCAGCATGCCCCCTCCTACAGTAGTAAGACAGTTCAATTCTCAGACCTCTCTCAACAACCAGTTAGGTCAAGAGGTCACTGTGCTCCTTGTTAAAGAGGCAATAGAAGACGTACCCATTCCCCAACGGGGTACAGGGTTTTACTCCCCCTATTTCCTTATTCCAAAGAAAACAGGAGGACACAGACCATTTTAGACCTCAGAGAATTGAACAAATTCCTGTTCAAAGACAAGTTCAAAATGATTTCTCTAGGAACTCTGCTGCCATACCTTCAGAGTCAGGATTGGCTTTGTTCTCTAGATCTCAAGGATGCGTACACTCATGTTCTCATCCATCCAACTTGCCGAAAGTTCGTTCACTTTGTTTCAAGGGAAGCACTACCAATACAGGGTTCTTCTCTTTGGCCTGGCCTCTGCACCAAGGGTTTTCACAAAATGCATGGCTGTAGTGGCAGCATTTCTCCGCACCCTGGGAATATTCGTCTTCCCTTACTTAGACGACTGGCTCATTCGAGCCCCTTCAGAGCCAGAGGCCAGGGTTGCCCTCTCTCGCACAATGCGCATCCTTCAGTATTTGGGACTTGTCATAAACTTCCCAAAATCCAACCTGGCTCCCACTCAGTCCCTAGAGTTTATAGGAGCTCTGCTGGATACCAGACAGACAAGGACCTACCTTCCACAGCCCCGCTGCCTTCGCATTGTGCAGTTAGCTTCCCAAGCAGTGCTAAAACCTTACCTCACTGCTCGGGAAATGTTACAGTTGCTAGGCCACATGGCATCCACCGTGCATGTGGTTCCTTATGCTCACCTCCATATGAGGGCAGCCCAGTGAACTTTATCCACTCAGTGGACTCAGGCCTCAGGTTGCCTGTCAGAGAAAATAGCAAACTCAGATTGCCTTATTTTGTCCCTCCAATGGTGGAAATCACCCCAAAACCTTTTGGTGGGGTCTCCTTTTCAGCAACCCCCACCCCAGGCCACTCTAACAGATGCTTCACAGGTGGGTTGGGGAGCCCACCTGCAAGGCCTCTCTACCTAGGGTACCTGGACTCCACAGGAGGCCTTTTTACACATCAATCTCCTAGAACTCAGAGCAATTTTCCTTGCTCTTCGAGTATTCCACACCCAGCTCAGCTACAATACAGTCCTAGTTCAAACAGACAATCAAGTAGCCATGTTCTACGTGAACAAGCAGGGTGGAACAGGCTCTCTGTCGCTTTCCGACTATGGGCCCTCACCAGAGAGCATCAGATTCATCTCCTTGCGGTGTATCTTCCAAGCATTCAAAACTCTTGGGCAGACAGACTCAGTTGAGTTCTGCTTCCACACGAATGGTCTCTCCATGCAGACCAGGTGGCAAAAAGTTTTCAAATTTGGGGAACCCCGGACATAGATCTCTGTTCCAGAATTCCGGCTCAGGGTTGTCAGGCCAGGGATGCTTTCCCCCTCTATTGGGGTCAGAACTTCCTGTATTCCTTTCCAGCCATTCCCCTAATTTCCAAAACCCTGTTCAAGCTTCAGAGAGACGAGAGTTAATATGATCCTCATAGCTCCACGATGGCCACGGCAAATGTGGTACCCTCTGCTCCTACATCTCTCTCAAGCTCCGCCTCTGGAGTTAGGATCTGCTCCAAATTCCCTTTCTCAAGAGGACAGGCTGCTGTGGCATCCCATTCCCCAGTGTATGCATCTCAGGGCCTGGTTGCTGAAAGCCTAGAACTTCACGGTCTTAACCTTTCCCAGTAGGTAAAGGATATCCTTTATGCTTCCAGGAAGCCTTCCACAAGATGCTCTTATGCATTAAGTGGAAAAGGTTTACCATATGGTGCTCGCAGAAGGGTCTTAACCCTCTTGCGATACCTCTGGAATCATTACTGGAGTATCTCCTTCATTTATCAAATTCAGGGCTTAAGACCAATTCAGTGAGAGTTCATTTGAGTGCTATTGCAGCTTCTTTCAAGCCTCTAAATGGACATCCTATTTCCTCTCATACTCTCATAGCGAGATTTATGAGAGGCCTTCTTTTAACTAAGCCTCCTATTAAGCCACCACCGGTGGCCTGGGACTTAAATCTGGTTCTTGGGCAGCTCATGAAACCGCCTTTTGAACCATTAGCCACTACCTCTTTGAAATTCCTTTCCTGGAAGGTCATCTTTCTTATTGCAATCACATCAGCACGTCGCATCAGTGAATTGCAAGCGTTGGTGGCTGATCCTCCTTATACAAGGTTCCATCATGATAAGGTAGTCCTTAGGACTCATCCACATTTTATGCCAAAGGTGGTATCACCTTTTCATTTAAACCAAGTGGTTTACCTTCCTGTATTCTTCCCAAGGCCTCACGCCTCACATGCAGAAAGGAATCTTCATACTTTGCACTGCAAAAGGGCTTTGGCCTTTTACTTGCAAAGGACACAGCAACATAGAAAGTCCTCTCAACTCTTTGTTGCTTTAGATCCTAGTCATTTGGGACTTCCTGCTCCAAAAGAACACTGTCCAGCTGGATTGCACAGTGTATATCTTTTGCCTGTGAGTAAAAACCTTCCTCTTGAAGGCCATGTCACAGTTCACAAGGTGAGAGCCATGGCAGCCTCTATGGCTCATCTTCACTCTGTGTCTGTCGACGACATCTGTCGAGCAGCTACTTGGGCTTCAGTTCATACCTTCACAGCCCATTACTACTTAGACAAGGACTCCTGCCGGGATGCCTTGTTTGGTCAGGCTGTTCTTCAACACCTGTTCCATACTTAATCAACTCCTACCCACCATCCCTGGTAGGATGCCAGTGGTCCTTTTTGGGAAGTGGAGCTCTTTCAGAAGGGCACACAACCTCTGGGGCCTTTTCCTTGGCATCTGCAGCTAGGGAGTAGTTACTCACCTGTAACAGGTGATCTCCGGGAACAGCAGGAATTTAGTCTTCACAACCCACCCACCTCCCCTAGGAGTTGTATCTCTCTATCTCTCTCTCTTTCCCACTCACTTTGTCTCAGCTTTAAACTCAACTGGAGAGGGACAGTTGGGAAGGGCGGGAAGGCAGCATGCAGGCGCTGTGGGATGCTCCCAAAAGCTTTCCTATTGGACGCTGGGGAGCGTTCCTGCGCAGGCTCCGTCGGTACCGACGATACCCATATGTGAAGACTAAATTCCTGCTGTTCCCGGAGATCATCTGTTACAGGTGAGTAACTATGCTTTATTGACATTGCTTTTGAGTTTGCGTCTACAATTTTATTTCATCCCTTCTAGTTCTACAGTTTCCCATTGAAAAAGTATTGATTGTTCATTACCCTTTAAGTATTTAAACATCTGTATCTTATCTTCCCTGTCTCTCCTCTCCTGTACATTATACATATTTAGGTCTTCCAGTTTCTTCTCATACATCTTCTGACACAGGCTCCATATCATATTGGTCACCTTTGTCTAAATTGTTTCAAGACTTTTTGTATCTTTACAATGTAGGTCTCCAAAACCAACCACAACACTCCGTGAGGCCTCGCCAGTGACTAGTACAGGGACATTGATACCTCCATCCTTCTGCTGTATGAAGCCTAGCATCCTTCTGGCTTTGGCAACTGCCTTGTCGCATTGTTTCTCCACCTTGAGATCCCCAGACACTATCACCCCAAGGTCTCTCTCCTGGTCTGTGCACACCTTCCTGTTGTCCTCTATTGTATATAACTCCTTTGGATTTCTGCATCCCAGGTGCATTACTCTGCACTTCTTCATATTAACTGCCAAGCATTAGATCATTCTTCTAATTTTTGTAGATCTTTTCTTATGTTATCTACTCTCTCCAAGATGTCCGCTCTTTTGCAAATCTTTGTGTCATTCACAAAAAGGCAAACTTTTGTTTTAACCCTTTGGCAATAGCACTCATAAAGTCATTGAACTGAATCAGTTCCAGGACTGATCCTGCTACTCACCTTCCTTTCTTCTGAGAGAATTCTGTTTACCACCATCCATTGCCATCTGTCAGTCAACCAATTTCTGATCCATTTCATCACCTTGGGGACTCATCCCCAGGCTGCTTAGTTTATTCATAAGCCACCTATGAGGAACAGCGTCAAAGGCTTTGCTGAAATCGAAGTAGATCACATCCATTGCATGCCCTCAATCCAGTTCTCTGGTCTCCCAGTAAAAGAAATCAGATTTGTTTGGCACAATCTTCCTCTGCTAAAACTATGCTGCTTCAGATCTTGCAACCCCTTGGATTCCAGAAAGGTCACTATCCTTTTTTTCAGCGGCATATCCATTATTTTTCCCACCAGCAAGGTAAAGCTTACTGGCCCGTAGCTTGCTACATTTTTTCTATTAGCTCCTTTATTGAAAAGGAGCCACATCTGCCTTTTTCTAATCCCACGGAACAGCCTTCATCTCCATGGATGCATTAAATACATCCGTGTTCCCTGTAAGTATTAGTGTATGTGTCTCATATCCCTGCGTGTTAAATGTATCCCCCGATTGTGTTGTGACCGCTTTGATTGAAGGATAAGGCGGTATACAAAAACTGTCTAAATAAATAAAATCCTTTAGAGGTCCCTCCAGAACCTCTCAGATCTCTCTGTGTTCTGGGATTATCTCATCCAGGTCCGTGACTTTGTCCACTTTCAGTTTTGCAAGCTGTGCTTAAATACTTTCTTGCATGAATGATGTGGTATATACTTCATTCCTATTAGTACCCTCATTAATTGTGCGGTGCTTCTCCAGGATTTTCTTTCATGAATACCTAATATAACTACTTTTTTTTTAGCATTTCTACTTTTTCTTTGCCACTTTCCACAAATTGGTCCTTGGCACATTTGTCTTGCAATTCCACTTCTGGCCTTTCTCCTGAAAAAAGTCTGTCGCCTCACTTCACATTTCTGCATGTGCTTTTGCCATTCTGATTTCTCTCATTACCATTTTCAGCTTTATCCAGTATACTTTTCTGTATTCCTCTTTTGATGATCTGAATTCTGTGAACACTGCCTTTTTTGCCTTTATTTTGTAGTCACTTCTTTGAAGAACCATATGGATTTCCTTTTCCTCTTGTTTTTATTTCTTTACATAAAAATCTGTTGCCCTTTTTAAAGCCTCTTTTTGTTTAACCCAATAGTAACATAGTATACAACGGCAGATAAAGACCAGTATGGTCCATCTAGTCTGCCCAGCAATATGACAGGAGTAGGTGCACCCCTTCCCATGTCTTTTAGGGATTAGGTGCACCCCTACCCATGTCTTTGCTTAGTGGTGCACCCACCAGGAGCAGGTGCACCCCTCCCCATGTCTTCACTCCTCCCCATATCTTTGTTTCTTTTGTTTAGGGGTGAACACACCGCTCCTCCCCCCATCGCTCCATGTAGGACACCCCTATTTGTTGAGAAATTAGATGGTTCAGTTTATTTTGATTTAATCTTGCTGCTGTAAATGCCTTTCCAATTTCCATGTCTAATACCACCTTCCAGCAACTCCTCAAGGTATTTTTCCATTTTGCTGATTGGGCTTTGTCTTAACTTTTATTTAAACCAGACCATGTGGTGATCACTGCTGCTCAAGTGGGTGCCCACTCTGACATTAGAAGCCCTTTTTCCATTGGGGAGTACAAGATTGATTCATTATTTTTTATTTATTTAACAGGTTTTATATACCACCTTATCATTTCAACAAGATCCAGCATTGACGCTTTCCTGATGGTTTCCATCATTGTTTGTTTCAGCAAAGCTTCTTCCAAGGCTTTGTCCCCTAGACAAAGGGTGGTGGATGCCTAGAATGCCCTCCCAGTGGAGGTGGTAGGGACAAAAGCAGTGATGGAATTGGAAAAGGCATGGGATAGATACAGAGGATCCCCAATATAGCAAGAAGATGGAATTAAAGCGAGCTTAAATAAGTGGGTACCATCATCATTTGTGTTAATAAACATTTTTAAAGAGAAACCTTTCATCATCGACTGCTAGATTTTGCATTACCCCTACAACTTGCTGATTTTGGCTTCCATCGTTTTTTGTGGACTTCTGAGAGGGGCTTCTCTCTATTTGGTGTAGATCAGTGAAACAAACTTTCTTTAATTCATTTTAAATTGTTTTTAGATAGAATTAACAAATGTATAAGCATTTAAAAACTTTTATAAATATAACTAAAAGGGGACCATACCTCAAGAAGTGAAGCAGTGCTCTCTTTGTGAAAATGATGAGATTTGGTTTCACAAATATTGCTGATGACTCAAAATGCCTTTGAAGCCTTATCTGGGTTGGGAGCTACCAGTGCATACCTAGAAAGCATAGTTGTTTACCTGTAGCGGGGGTTCTCTGTATTCAGCTGGGGTATGCAGCCACACTGTAGATGCCGTCCAATGACAACCCTCATGCCCAGCTCTCCCCGAGCTCAGAAGTCCAAAGGACTTCTCTGAGCATGCATGCTGCTTCCCGCCCTGTGTTCCTGCTCTGCCTCTTTAGTCAATTTCAAAGCCAGATGAGCGCAGCATCAGAAGTACTGAGAACAGGTGACAGAAACTAGAGGCAGGTGATAATCGAACTGGAGAAGCTAGGCAGCTGGTCTCTAACAGATGCTGCAGGCTTCAAGCAGTGGTCAGCAGGAGGTACGTTGAACAGTGGTATTTCTTTGCAGACATTGGGTGAGGAATGTATCTTTCAGGTATGTGTGGCTGCATACCCCTGCTGTATACGGAGAACCCCCATTACAGGTAAGCAACTATGCTTTCTCTGGATACAAGCAGAGGGTATGCAGGCACGCTGTAGTTGATTCCAAAGTGGAGGGCCGCTGAAAAGTCCATTAACACATGTAGCCCAGGCAAAATTGAGAGATGGAGATTTCATGCAAAGAGGTTTTGCAGGACAGCTTGGCCAAATGCAACATCAGTGGCCGAAGAGCAATCCAAGATGGTAGTGCTTTGCAAAAGTATGAACAGAGGACCATGTGGCAGCTTCGCAGATCCCTTGAGATGGAATTGCAGCTAGATTAGCAACGATAGCCACGGTAGCATGGAGGCGGTGAGGTCCCATCCTCCTTGGGGGGAGGGGGGTCCACCTGCAGGTAACAAAAAGTAATAGTCTGCAATCCAGGAGGAAATGGTCTGTTTAGATGCAGGCTATCCTGGGTTCTTAGGGTTAAAAGTTACAAATTGCTGAGAAGATTGACGAAGTTGCTTGGTAGCTTGCAGATAATAGAGCAACACACATTTGTAATCCAATGAATCTGGTTGAGCCACTGGAAAGAAGGCAGGAAGCACTATGGATTGATTGTCTCCAGTTTTCACCTCAATCTTTGGAAGAAATTTAGGATAGGTACATAACAGGACTTTATCATGAAGGATAACTTACCAGAACCTGGAGTTTGCTGACACATCTGGCCGAGGTGATAGCGACAAAAAAATAATTTCTAAGCCAGGTGTTTTAATGAGGCCGATCCTGGGGGCTCAAAAGGGGGACTTCATGAGTTCTCAGAGAACGACGTTGAGGTCCCATGCTGGAGCCGAAGGCTTCAGAGGAGGCTTAGTATTAATGAGGCCCTTCATGAAGTAGAACACTAAAGGATGCATGGTAATCTGTTTGCCATCCTCACGAGGATGGTACTTAGCAATGACAGAGAGATGGTAACGAACTGACGAAGTCTGTAATCCAGAGTTTGACGGGTAAGAACCTGACTGAGAGAGCACATGATGGGGTCTAACCCTGTGATGAAGCCCAGTGAGAGAGAGTCCATTTCGACTGTAGGAGTGCTGTGTTTGAAGAGGGTCGAGATGGCTGGAGTATCTTATGGACATCAGGTCGCATGGAACGGATAGGAGTAGTTAGGTCAACTTCCAAGCAGCTAGAGCAAGTGACTGCAGGTTGGTAAGGAGGAGATGACCTTCCTGCTGTTAGGAGGAAGGGATGAAGTGGAAGAGGCCAGGGATTGTGCTGAGCCATGGCAAGGAGATGCGGATACCACAACTGTCTGGGCAATCAAGGAGTGATAAGGATCAGAGTCGCTCGGTCTGTACGAACCTTGAGTAGTGTCTGAGAAATAAGAGGGAATAGCGAAAAAGCATAAAGGAGACTATTCATCCAAGAGACGAGGAAGGCTTCTGCCGCCCATCTGCTCAAGCTGGGACGAAGGGAGCAGTAGAGTGGATACTTGACATTGTGCTCTGATGCAGCGAGATTCACTTAGGGAGTCCCCCAGGCCTGAAAAATGGAGGAGAGAACATTGGGGTCCATAGATCACGTGAGGATCGAGGCATCAACTGAGGTTGTCTAACTGGTTCTGGATTCCGGGAAGGTAGATTGCAGTGAGGAAGACTCCGATGGACTTGGTGTAGAGCCTATAGGAGGACAGCTTCATGGCAGAGTCTAAGGGAGCTGCCTTGTTTGTTGTTGAACATCGTGACTTGATTGTCGGTTTGCACAAGGAGCGAGTTGTTTCAAACCCAAAGTTGGAAAGTCTTAAGGGTATGATAGACCACTTGCATCTCCAGCAGGTTGATGTGCAGAGAAGATTCCTTGCTGGACCCAGTTGACCCTAGGTCATAAGATGTAGGAGATGCCTCCTAGATGGGCTGTGGAGCACATCTGTGGTTAGAGTAAGTTGATGCGGTAGCTGTAGAAATAGATGTCTTACCATAAGGCTGGACAGGAGCATCCACCACTGAAGGGAATGGCGCAATTGATGACTGGGTCCAGACAGAGGAACTAGGTCTTGAAGGGATTTTGTATATTGATTCCAGTTGAGCTTGAGGTGCCACTGGAGAGGGCGCATGTAAAGGTGTGCAAGGAGAACGACGTGCTCAGAGGTCGCCATGTGTCCTAACAGGCGCAGGATAGTGCATACTGAAGCCTGTCGAGAAGCTAGCAGCTGGGTAGTGAGCTGTTGTAGAGTGGTAATTCTGCTTGGAGGAAGGTAGGCTCATGCTTCAGTTGTTTCTGAGTGAGCTCCAATGAAGTCCAGAATCTGATGAGGCTCACACTCAGACTTTTGGAAGTTGATGATGGAGCCAAGCTGTTGCAGAAGCGCAAGGCTGTTGTTCGAACAGATGTCAGAGTTGAGTCCTTATAGGGATCTGAGATGAGCCAGTTGTCCAGGTAGGGATAAACAGAGGCCCTGTGCGTGAAGGTGTGCCAGGGCAACTGCGAGGCACTTCGTGAAGACTCGTGGAGCTGAGAGCCCGAAGGATAGAACTCTGTACTGGTAGTGCTCTGTCTTGAAGTGGAACCTGAGGTATTTCCAATGTCTAGGGTGAATGGGAATATGGATGTAGCATCTTTGAGATCTAGAGAGGCAAGCCAGTCTGCCTGACGCAAGAGAGGTAGAATGGTGGCTATGGATGTCATCTTGAATTCTTCTTTCTTGATATACATATTGAGGTCCCGGAGATTGAGGATAGGGTGAAGGCCTCCGGACCTTTTGGGGATGAGGACCTAGTCCTTAGTGGAACACAGGATCTGCTGCAAGAGATAAGGATGTTGGGACCACTTGGCAATAGTGATCATAGCATGATCACATTTGATTTAATAAATGGTGGAAGGACAGCAAAGAAATCCACAGTACTACCTTTTAACTTTCAAAAAGGAGATTATATGATAAAATGAAGAAAATAGTTAAGAAAATAATAAAAGGAGCTGCTGCAAAGGTTAAAGATTTACATCAGGCATGGGTGTTTAAAAATACTATCTTGGAAACCCAAACCAGCTGACTTTCACGTTTTAAGAAAAATGGAAGGAAGTCCAAAAAACTGTCAGTGTGGTTTAAAGGCGAGGTCAGAGAGGCTGCTGTTGCCAAACGAGCATCTTTCAGGAAATGGAAAAGGAGCCAAATGACAAAAACGAGAAACAGCATAAGCACTGGCAAGTTAGATGCAAGACCTTGATAAGGCAGGCAAAGAGAATTTGAAAAAAAAGAAGCTTGCTATGGAAGCAAAAATGCATAATAAAAACTTTTTCAAATACATTTGTAACAAAAAAAAACCCTGTGTGTCAGTTGGACCATTAGATGATAGAGGGGTAAAAGGGGCACTAAGAGGGGGTGAAGCCATAGTGGAGAGACTGAATGAATTTTTAACTACTGAAGATGTAGGGAAGTTACCCATGACTGAAATGGTATTTAAAGGTGATGCACTGGAAGAATTGAAAGAAATATCGATAAACCGGGAAGATGTAATACAACTATTTGATAAACTACAAACTAGCAAATCACCTGGACCAGATGGTATACATCAGAGGGTGTTTAAAGAACTGAAATATGAGATTGCAGACCTATTAGTGGGAGTTTGAGAAGCACTAAGGGCTAGTGCTTCTGGAGAAACTTTTGGATAAGATAAATCTTCAGGAGGTTCATGCTCTATTGCTGGAGATGGTGTTACCTCAATGTCTCCCAGGATGGAGGGTGCTGCATCCCACTGGTGGGAGTAGATTGGACTTGTTGTCGAGCAGGTTCTTGAGCTCTGCAATCTCTGAGGGGTGGTGGAGTCTCTGGGGGGGGGGGGGGGCCGGGGGAGGTTGATAAGAGGGAACTTGTGTGGATGGTAAGCGTTCAACAGGAGGAGCAGCCAGTAGGAGTGATGCATTGTCCTGGATGAAATGGCTTAGTAGTTGTAGGAGCGAGTCCCTAGATTAGGGATGTATCGTCCAGCAGCAGAGGTACTGGAGATGGGGTCGGAATGGTGTCTGAATGATGTCTCGCTTTCTTTATTCCATTAAAAGATTTCAGCAATAAGTATTATGTGGGAAAAGTATGAACATATGCCCTTCATTCACTAATGGAAGGTACTGCATTAAGCAACAATAACCTCAAAATATTTTGGACCTTTATATTGGACATGATGACCAAACTCAGTCCTGAAATTTTATTGTACAGGATGGTTTACTTGGGTGCTACCCAGTTCTTTAAGTACCTGATTCTAATGATCCAATTAATTGTGTTAAGGGAACAAAGGGTGTGCGTACTATTTCACACATGCACATTCTTATTGTCTTAGTTTGTAAATTACTGTATAGTGCCACAAGATGCACAGAATTGTTTGACTTATGCTGTTTATTGCATAAAAAGAAGGTTGCAGTTAAACTAGGACATCAGAATAAGAACTTGTAATTCTTCTTTTAAACATACGTTCACTTTTTCTCAGCACTGTGTATTTTCTATTTAGATATTTTTGTAAAGGTCAGTTGCTTGTCTTTAGCTGCTTGGCAGATAAGATTTTAAATAGTTTATCTGTAGCTTTTGGGCTCTTAGGGCAGATGGCCAAATGCCATCAAGTTTGCTTAGGGTTGTACAGCTTTATACAATCAGAGTTGGGCCCTATAAGCCATAAGTTACATGAAACCTTATGTTCTACCATGTGCTAGCATGCCACCTACAGGACACTCCTGTTCATCACACTATACTCTTTTTATTTATTTATTTTTTTGCAATGAACATTTAACACACACTGTAGGTGGCCTTTAAATAGTCTTTTTGTAATTTAAAGTTTTCTTCTGAACATATGACTATTTTTGTTGATCTCAATAGGACCTTCTCTCTCTATTGTGATGTGCCAAAAGAGTAGCCAGAAACAAAAAAAATATCTACAAATGTTTTATGTAAAACATAAATGCATAGATCATTCCAACCTCAGTAAAGGAGCTATTCCAGAAAATAGTATAGCTTCAGCATAAATTTTAATGATGAGAATGTGTAATACTGTTATATGGGCTGCAGATGAAGACCACGTCTAACTTTTTTGAAAATTCCATAGAAGTTGAAAAAAATCAGTTATACCATACTAGTCATCTTTGTCCAGTGTCTTTAGGATGATGCAAACCTTTATTTAGCAACCATCTCTGCCTTACGAATGACAAGTGGTGAAAGCATGCAGAGCATGGCTCATGTAATTCTTTCCAATCCCTCTGCATGTGCATGTGGGCACACACCTCTGAATGCATTTGTATCTGCTTTGTGTATGGATCTTTATTTTGTTTGTGTGGGGGAAGGCTTCACTTCTCTCCACCTCCTACCGCATGCAGACTCTTCCCATACACACCACAGGAACTTCCCACAACTCATCTCCTCCCTTCCGATAACTAAGAATAATACTGTCGTATATACATGTAAATACTTTGTAAATTTGTTTCAGTTCAAAATTTCCCCATGTATTATCCAAGTTCTTTTTCCTGTTCAATGTAAAACCAAACAGCTGCTTGTTCTGGTCTTTTGTTGTACTGTAAACCGCGCTGATCCCAAATAGTGCGGTATATAAGAGCTTGTAATAAAATAAATAAATAAAAATAAATAACAAGAGCTGTGGGGGTAATTTGGGGGGATATTGAGGCAGTTGCAGGAAGGGGGGAGTGTTGGGGGTGTGGATCAGTTTGAGAAGTTTTGGGATAGTAACTGGGGGGGTGAGGAGGTAGTTCTGGGATGTGGACACATTTTGGGGAGCGGTGCAGTGATGCTGTTTCACTTTTAGTTTCTATAGTGTGTTTCTCAGAAAAATGCATTGGTCCATTTTTGGGCAGTGGGGCTTATTTCTCTGGAACAACCAGTTTAATCTGGCTCATTTTCAAACTTGATGTTTCTTCACTGTGTTTTTTTTTCCCCATGCCAAATTTCATCTCATTCCATTAACTTTTTGGGCCTTATTTTGCCCTCAGACAGAGACAGAAATTCTTAAGCCCTTTTGTATAAGTCTTCCCAACTTCTATAGCTTTAAATTATGGATAGAGACTCCAGTTACTCACCTAGGAAGCAAATTGTTTGTGGAAGATCCCATCCGGAGTTGACAATTGAGCATTTCTTATCAGGATTAGACCCTACTTTTTCAAGATCAGCAGAAATGAGACTACTCTGTTTGCAATCCGCTCTGGGCAGAGCAATGTATATTATTGTACTATTAAAGATTACCACTGGGTCAAATAAAAGGGCTTCATGGTTTTCAGATGAGCATAAAGTTGTGGAGATTGAATAAGTGATTCGAGAGAAAATGGCATTGATCATGCATGCTTGAACAAATGGAAGCCTGTAAGAAGCAAATTAAGCTATATAAGAAGAATATGAAGGACACAAAGCAAATCTTTTTCAATAAGGTAGCATCTGCTTTAAATAAGTCATGTGAGTCTTTTGGTTATCTCCAGGAACAAGCAGGAATGAGTCTTCACATATGGGTACGTCGGTACCGACGGAGTCTGCGCGGGAACGCTTCCCAGCGTCCAATCAAAGAGCTTTTGGAAGCATCCCACCACTCCTGCGTGCTGCCTTCCCGCCTTTCCCAACTGCCTCTCCTCAGTTTTCGTTTTTCCACGGAGCCGGCAGGACGTCCTCCTGTCACCGCAGAAAATTCTTCTTTTATTTTTTGGTTTTCTTGTGGCCGCGTCTGCCTTCCCTGACGCCACCGGTACCGCCGGTGTTTTCTTTTCTTTTCTTGTAAAATCTTCCTTTTTCAGGGAATATTTTTTCTTCATAGTGTCTCACGGTATCTTAGGCCTTTTAGGCCTCTTCTTTTTCCTTCATGGAACCGCCATCCACTTCAAGAAATGTTCAAACTGTGGCGGTACAACTTTATTTTTAGACCCTCGACGTCGGTGTCTAATCTGCTTGGGTCCTGACAACAGTTTGGTGAGAAGAAGTCTTCAATATCGAGGTTCCCTCGATACATGGTTTCCCTCCAGCTTCGGGGCACCGTCCCCTTCTTCTACACAGGATCAGATAACCCACAAACAGTCTGTTAAGACTAGCCAGCCCTCGAGTGGTAGGTCTCATGCACAGCATATAGACGGCTCCGGCCTTGCCCTCGAGGGCCCACTGGCTTCAAAACCCCGGCGGGAGTCTTTGGTCTCCAAAGCGTATAAGGGGTTTCAGGTTGTTCCTGGGGTTCACCCTCACAGAACATACCTGAGCCGTGTCCGGTGGTGGCATCTGCTTTGAGCGGTACCGATACCCCGACATCGGCACTGGTGTTGGATGAAATACTCCTCACCAGGGATGGTCATCTGGCGTCCTCGGTGCCTTCGGGACCGGTGGATACACTCCAGACTGACCTTCCATTATCGGTACCAGCACCGATACTACCACCAACGTCGGTACCCTCCAGACGTGCATCGATAGCCTCGCTTCCTTAGATGCCGAGTCTGGAATCGATCTCCAGTCTGGAGGACTGGGTATCGACTCGCCTTGGTACCGGCTCCGGGCGGTACCGAAGGCTCGGTTCCGATGATTCAGATCCGCAACTCTCGGTTCCCTCGAGGCCGATTCAGTTGTCACTAGCTGACCTTCACTCACCGGTATCAGACACGGTACTGAAGTCGGTACCGATGTCCTCATTACCCTTATAGTCGGTGCCTTCCATGCTTCGCTTATCGATGCCAAGTTTAGAATCACTCTCTAGTCTGGAAGACTCTGTACCAGTACACTTTGGTACCGACACCGATCGATACCGGTGGTTCGGTACCGAGGATAGCACCCGGAGGTTTTCGGTTACCTCGGTACCGATTGAACGGTCACCGACATCGGTACCGATATCCACAGTAGCATCGTGGCCAACTCCTACCATGCTTTTTTCAACAGGATCACTCCCTTCTATGCCAAGCTTGGAGTCGATACCTGGCATGGACAATGTGGTAATGACGGTCACTGCTCCTGACAGCCAGTACAGGCGACCATCCTTTAAGCATTCCACACTGCACTGTGCAGGATCTTCTATTCCTATATATCTGGATAGCTCTGTCGGTGCTCAGGCTAGTTCTTCAGATCTAACCTGTCCAAGGGAAAATACTGTTGGGGAACCCTCTTTTCAGAGTTTCCTCCTGGATATAGCAAGATCCCTTGCTTTTCCTATCCTAGGACATGATCCTGCACAGGACTCTCTTTCTACCAAAGCAAAGGAGAACATAATGCTTCCTTTGCATCATTCCTTGCAGAATCTCCTTCTAGGAATGTGGGAAACACCTTTAAGGGTACCCCCACCTTCCAGAGTAACTGATCTCTTATATCAGGTTTCAAAATACTCAACTTCCTCATTCCATAGTTGTGGAATCAGCAATGAGGCGGGTAAAGAGCAAGAAAAAGCACTCTTCTTATCCGCCAGGTCGTGAGTCTAAGATACTTGATGCCTTTGGACATCAAACCTTCCAGACCTCTATGCTTTCTGCAAGAATTCTCTCATATATTTTCTATATGAGTCTATCTCTTGAGGTCACAAAGTAATTACATCTTTTGACTCCTTCCCTTCCAGAGTCCAGGAGTGCAGAATATTCTTCACTGCTCAAGCATCTCCAGAATATCTCTTGGTTTCTTACTCGTGCTTCCCTAGACTCTTTTGAGCCTGTTAGCAGGACTTCTGCTATAACCATAGGGGCACGACGTAGAGCCTGACTCGAAGCTTCAGGCTTGGACAAATGGGCACAGCACAGACTGGGACATACTCCTTGCACTGGAGACAGTCTTTTCAACAAGGAGTCTTTACGTCAGGTTACTCAGTTCTCCACTGACCTGTTCCTAGGAGCTGTTCTGCACCTTCTTCTGTCCCAGTAGGTAGGAAATGTCCTGCCAAACTTTCTTCCCATAGGAGAAGAAGGTTTTATGCATGATTGCCCATCATACAGATGTTCCCAAACAGGGGAAGCATCGTTCTGGTCTGCAGAGTTAAACCTCTCACCAGGCTCAGCAAACCCAGCAACATCAGGGTTTCTGATCAATTCAATAGATGCTTGTGACTCTGGGGATTACAATCTGCAGTTGCTTCTTCTCATTAGAGACAATCCACTGCTGTCATTCTAAATCCTGAACATGGATCTCTTCCTGAAAGACATCCATTCTTTCTATGTTCTATGAGCTGTTAGGATGTTCATGCTTCTAGGTCACAGGATTTTTCCTCTTTTTCCTTCTAGGGAAAGAGGTCTATCCACTATCAAATGATAGTTTCCTGTGCCAGCATGTCTTTTTTTCCCTCCTATAAACTTACTACTTTGTAAGTTTTCTTCAGCTCCATTCTCTTTACCCTCTTACCAGGGTTTTTCCTCTGTAAGAGCGGTATTGCTTCACTGGAGGGCTTTTCTTCAGCCTCTCTAGTTTTCTTACTTTTCCAGTGCGGAGTTCTCTTCTCTGAGTTGACTCCTCTTTTTCAATCTTGCTTTGAAGCAGTTCATCAGACACGTCCAGAGTTTTCTACTCTTGTTTTGTCTGTTCTTACTGTTTTTAAACAGTACCATTCTTATGCTGTCTGGCAAGCAGCTGCCAATGCAGGAGCCTTAATGTTTCAACCACTGGTTCTTGTCCACCAGCAACCAGATTTGTCCTCCACTAACATTCTGTCTGGTCTTAGTAGTGGCTCCAAGTCAGTGCTGTCATCTGTCTTGGAAAGTTTTTCACTACAAGCTTGCTGGATTGTCTTCTCTTTCTGCCATCTCCATTCCCCTGGGTTGGGCAGCATAGTTGACATAGAACTGGCTGCAGAAGAGCCAGCAGCTATCTCCCCACTCTCCTGCATCATGCTTTATGCAATTCTACAGAGAAGCTCTCCACTATGGGCCCTTGCTAGAGAGCATGGGGGGGGGGGGCTTTTTCTCCAACAGCCATACTAGATGGTTGAAAAAGGCTTTTTCAGTCATGTCTCCCATGACTAGAAAAGTTCCCCTTTTTAATATAAAGGACATATGTGATAAGGAAGCTTATCATAGCTCAGGAAGGAGCTATAGAAAAGGTGAAGTGACTCTGAACAAGCAACCTGTCAGTTCTGGTAGAAATAAGAAAACAGAATTTTTCCATAAAAGACTACCAGTCTCAGAATGCACCAGGTTTCCAACAGCCATTAGAGGAGCTGAAGTGGGGAAACGTGTGTTCAATCAGGAGGGCTATGAGGTAATCCCCAAGCACTCATCTCAAAGGGCAGGGCCTGATTCAGCACAGCTGCGCTGTGCTAGGGTGGAGCACTCATCTAAGCAGAATAAAGGTAGAGTTTATTCTACAGAGAATTATCCTCAGAATCAGCTTGGATATCCTCATCTTGGACAGCTTCATCATCTGGAGGATCATCAGAAGCAGAAGCCAGAGCGAACGAACAGAGAGGGCAAGAAACCCTTTGGAAGAAAGAAGAGAAAAACATTTGGGAGGTCTAAAGGAGTCCAGAGCAGTACGTATACTGGGAGGCATTCAAAAGGCCAGCATACACCATTGGACTGGGGAAAGCCAGAGGAATGGTGCTGCAGAGCCAGGAATCTCCAGACGGTACCTGTGAGGGAGACGGCTGCACTTGGAAGGGACCCTAGGACCCATGCCAGAAGGTATGTGAAGAGAGATCCAGTGTCCAGGGATCTGGATTGGAAGGCTGGACATAAGAACTGGACTACATACTGGCCAGGCTATTTAGAGAGGAACTCTAACAGCAATGGAAGCTCAGGTATGAACACTGATCTATGCCCTAGCTATACCCTTGAAAGACAGCAGGGAAACAAGTATTCTCCTGAAAGTGCTCCATTGAGAAATTCCTCTGTGCCAATCCATGATTTTGAACCCATGATTGTTGAAGAAGGGGGAGAGGTGGTAGATACAGGCTGTGAATACATGGATTGCTCTCTGTCTAAACTCCTTTGGTAATTTACTGTTACAAAGTACAACAACCATCACAAAGAAATACAAACTTGTTCTTTAATCTACTCAGAAAAGCTCCTGAGTAGGATTTGAGCCACGCAGTAGAAAGTAAGCCAGCTAAGGGGTTTCAGCTGGATAACTGCTAGCAATTGAGCCTTACCTAATTGCTTGTGAGCTCTGAGGGAATCACTTCTGAGTCTATGTGTGAAGATATAAGAAGTTAACCTGAAAAGAACAGTTTTTCCCTACTTTGTGGGTTTTGTTTGTTGATTGGAGCACTGCTAAGAAAATATTAGCTAGAGCCTACAGAAAAGACCAGTTTGTTACCAACCAGGTCTTTATTCTTTGATTTGATTGCCTGACAAGTTCATCTGTTTTCCTGATTTTGTTTTTCTAAGTTTAACACTGAAAGCAAGTATTTTATGTGCTACCAAGCATATCTGTGTTGGGAGAAATAACCCCATAAATAAATATCTTATTGGCTTTACACTCAAACACAACTAATTATTGTGAACGGCTGTGTCTGGAATGAATGGACTACATTTCCCACAATCCCTTGCAAATCATATTAATATATGCCTTTGCCAAGACTGTGAACATTCTCACCCAGGCATATAGCAGCTCCTTAAGCTTTCACGTAAGAGGAGGCCTAATTCCCTGCTTTGCTCCATAGTATTTCCAATAGGGAATATGTTTTCCCCTTCCAGCTCGTCCTCATGATAAGAACGCATGATACCTTTTTGCCCTTTAGCAGGTCAGCATGGTATCTCATTCCTATGCGTCTTCTATTCACTTACCATGCTAGAATTCTAGAATACTCGGGACTTGCAGGCTGCAGACTGATATCATCCTCTGCTTTCACGTAACCATCCTGGTTATTCTACTACCTAGCTTTCCTGTAGCCATAACCAGTGGGAATTGATTCTCTATATGTCTTCTCAAGTAGGTTCCACCTTCTTGTTAGATGAATCTTTCCTCCACATTTTCCTATGTGAATACCCTTTGTAGGCATATGTCTGCTTCTTGCAGACTTCCATATAGAGGTGTATATACATATATATATATTCATACCTATAGCACACATCTTACAGATGTCTGTCTATCATGTGTGAATATTTTATGCCCTTCATATCTCACTATAGATATATTCTCATATATCTATATGATATCTATCTATATATATATCCATATGATATATATCTATCTATCTATCTATCTATATATATATAGATGTGTGTGTGTGTATGCATATGTATATATATATATATATATATATATATATATATATATATATATATATATATATATATATAAGAGCATGTTCCAACCTATGACATGCTGGGACTCCAGGCATCTCAGCTTGGGAGTCCCCATATGTGAAGACTCATTCCTGCTTGTTCCTGGAGATATCACAGTTACATACCTGTAACAGGTGATCTCTGGGAACAGCAGGAATAAGTCTTCACAACCCACCCACCTCCCCAGGAGTTGTATCTCTATCTTTCCTTTCCTCTCTCTCTCTTTGTCTCAGCTTTAAAACTTAACTGAGGAGAGGCAGTTGGGAAAGGCGGGAAGGCAGCACGCAGGCATGGTGGGATGCTTCCAAAAGCTCTTTGATTGGACGCTGGGAAGCGTTCCCGCGCAGACTCCGTCGGTACCGACGTACCCATATGTGAAGACTTATTCCTGCTGTTCCCAGAGATCACCTGTTACAGGTAAGTAGCTGTGCTTTATGGCTGACTTGCAAACTATCCCTGAGGATGGTTTGTATATTGCTGGATATTCATAGAATGATTTTGTAAGAGCTAATGAATTTGTTGACTATTATGAGATGAACTGAATGATATTAGAAGTTCAGTGAAAGATCAAATTGAACCACTTGGAGAGAGGTCTAGACAGGAAGGGATGGTGCAAAGTTTAGAGTTGGTTGTAGATCAGGTGATGCAGAAGGCGATCATGGGGGCAGTGGACAGTTTATGATCATCAAAAGGCACCATGTTTCCCACCTCCTTTTCCTGCAAAGTTCAATGGTAGGGTACGATCCATTGGGAGATAAACTGATAAATATTTGTGGGGAAATAAATGCTGATACTTGGTGAAGTTTTCCTTTTTATTTATTTTTTTTATTTTGAAGGACTTTTTACATTTTACCAATTTATGAAGCCTAGTGGCACACTACTAGAAGTGGTTCAGCAGTCCAAGAAAAATGTGACCCTTCCTTGTTACATATTGTGAATGCCTCTTTGGATGGAAAGGATGTTTCACAGTCTGTTAAAAAAAATCTTATGCTCGATTTGATGTTACTAATCATCGACCTATTGCCCTACTCACCTTTCCAGATAAATTGATTTGAATATAGCCACTGCTAGATTATTTGAAGCTACAATTTAGCACATTTAAGACTAATCAGAGAAATTACTATTTTCATTCCATGCATAATCAAACTCTGGAATTCATTGCTGGATGATGTAATAAAAGCTGTTAGTGTAGCTGCGTTTAAGAGCTTTGGACATGTTCCTGGAAGAAACATCCATAAACCATTATTAAAATGGATTGGGGAAAGCTACTGCTTACCCCTGGGATAAACAGCACAGACCTTATTTCCCACTTGATTTTGCAGTAAAGTATAATTTTAAATTTCCAGGTCCTTTCCATAGTGTGTTAACTTAAATAAACATAAAGTAGAAATAAAGTTTTCTTTGTTTTGTTGCAAGCCTGCCTCTCCCTAGGGGTGTGTTAAAATGAGCAACTGTTGCCTGAGCAAAGCAATTTGTTCCAGTATTTTCCACCACACTTGTGGGACTCAGCCCACTGATTCAGCAGAATCTGCACAACTAAGATATTCTCACTTTTTACTTTTTGACTTGTTTTTAATATGGACTTTTTATTGCCTACCTGTGGTGTGTTAGAGTAGCTGCACAGAAAAAAAAAACTACTTTGCTTTTCCTCTTTGTCCTTTCTGCAAAGGAGAAGGATTTTTTTGCACATTTCTACCTGTCCACAGCACTCTACACCTAAAGTCTAGTGACAAACAACCTAATTTTGGTTAGTAGCTTAGGAAAGTCTTGCTAGTCTGTATTCCTTGCCTAGTATTTTTTTAAATCAAAAATTTGAGTGTACTTGCAATTCATATAAGATCTAGTGGCCTGAGACACTTAAATTCCCACCCACTATACTCCTCCCCTCACCCCCACCCTCACCCGACTGACCTCAGAGTTGCACTTGCCTATAAAGTCTTCATACCATAGATGGTCATCTGTCCTCCAATTAAGTGGAATGCCTGCCTTTCTCCTTTGCTACAACTGTTTTAAAACCCTCTCAATTGGTAGGTTGTGTATACAATACAATAGCTGTGGTGCCTTCATTCTCCAGGAACAAGCAGGAAGTCGGTCCTCACTTATGGGTGACATTGGCACCGATGGAGCCCAAGCGGAGCAATTCCCCAGTTTTCAAAGAAAGCCTTTGGGATTGCTGCCACGCATACGTGGTCCTCTTCCCGCCCAAAGGTTCCATCTTGCTCAGTCTTCCTTTTTCCACAGAGCTTATCAGACGCACGTCCTTGTCCCTCGGAAAAAGTTTAGTTTTTTCGCCTGACAGGCTTCTCTATTTTCCGGTTGAACCGGTCCTCTAGCCATCCTTCCCCTGCTCTACTTTTTTAGAGCTATCGGGGATACTCTTTTCTTCTCATTTTTTGTTACGGGCTTCGCACTCTTTTTCTTTCTCTAACCGCTGGCCTCGCCCTCCGGCAATGCAGCAGCAGTGGGGGGGATGCCTGTCCCACTTCGCCCCATCGTGGGCTTCCATCACCTTGGACACCTGGGTTCTCCAAGTCGTCCGAGACGGCTATCGCCTTTGCTTCGACAGGCTTCCACCTCTGCTCTCCCCGGCGGAGCCTCCTTGACTCCCCACGCACCAGCTTCTGCTGCAGCGGGCATTACACTTTCTCCTTGTCCAACGGGCAGTCGAGAAGGTCCCTCCGCACCTTCAAGGTCGGAGCTTCTATTCCCGGTACTTCCTCGTCCCAAAAAAGACGGGGTTCTGCAGCCCATCCTCGACCTCCTCAGGTTAAACAAGTTTCTGGTGCTGGAGAAATTCAAGATGTTATCTCTTGGTGTTCTGCTGCCCTTCCTCCGGCAGGGCGACTGGCTATGCTTCTTGAATCTAAAGGATGCTTACGCCCACATCTTAATCCACCCCCAACACTGGCAGTATCTGCGCTTCAGGGTGCAGGGAGAGCACTTCCAGTACAAGGTGCTCCCCATCGGCCTCATGTCTGCCCCGCGAGTCTTCACAAAGTGCCTTGTCATGGTCGCCGCTTACCTTCAGCATCAGGATGTGCCGGTCTTTACCTACCTCGACAACTGGCTCGTTACGGGCTCCTCGGTTGAGGAGGCTCGGCGAGCAATGTCATGCACTATCCTCTAGGAGAGCTTGGGGTTCTTGGTCAACTACCCGAAGTTTCACCTCGAGCCGGTGCAGGCTCTCGAGTTTATCAGGGTGCATCTCGATACTCAGCAGGCGACCACCTTCTTACTGGTGGATTGTGCCATCCGCCTCTGAGCTCTGGCAGCTCGCATCCAAAGCACTCCTCAGGTCACCACTTGGACCATGCTACATCTCCTGGGCCACATGGCCTCGACCATGCATATGGTCCCCCACGCCTGCCTGCACATGCAGACGGCTCAGTGGTGTCTCAGTGCCCAATGGAGCCAGTCCCTCGGACACCTCAGGGACCCCCTCAAGGTCCTTCCTGACCTCTCCTTGTCCCTGAGCTGGTGGCAAAATCCCTGCAACCTCCTGTAAGGATTGCCCTTCCAGGCCCCGCAACACAATGCGATGCTGACGGCAGACGCTTCCCTGTTAAGGTGGGGAGCCCACTGCGGGCCATTGCACGCAGGGGCAATGGTCACCCGAGGAGTCAGTGGGCCCTGAGGGCCTTTGAGGAACACCTCAGCAGGAGGTCAGTTCTCGTGCAGACCGACAACCGTGTGGCGACGTTCTACATCAACAAGGAGGGAGGCACGGGATCGCGCTCCCTCTGCTGGGAAGCGATCCTCATCTGCTCTTTCGCTGTCCGACGGAAGATGTCCCTCAAGGTGACGTACCTCCTGGGTCAGGAGAATGGCCTGGCGGACAGACTCAACAGAATCCTTCACCCCCACGAATGGCAGCTGGATCCCAGAGTAGCAGACTGGCTGTTTCTCCGCTGGGGGACGCCGGCAATAGAACTCTTCGCCAGTCCCCAGAACGTGCAGCTTCCCCGCTTTTGCGGGCTGGTGCCGCATCCGAGCAGGGAGGGCCCTGATATATTTCTCCTGGAGTGGTCATCCAGCCTACTCTATGCATTCTCTCCCTTCCCCCTCATTGTGAGGACCCTTTTCAAGGCTCAGCGGGGACAGGGCATCATTGATTCTCATGGCCTCGGCAGCCTTGGTTCCTGCTCCTGCTCCGGCTGTTGACGGAGCCTCCTGTTCCACTGGTCTGCTGACAGAGGTGGAGGATCAGGTGCTGCACCCGAACCTAACCTCCCTATACCTCATGGCCTGGCGGCCGAACAGGTCTCCCTAGCCTCTCTGGCCCTTCTGGAGGAGGTCGAGGAAGGACTCCACTAGGCGAGCCTATGCCTTTAAGTGGAGACGCTTCTGCATCTGGTGCTCAGAGTGCCAGATTGACCCCTTCTCGTGCCCCGTTCGATGGGTCCTCCAATACCTCCTCCATCTCTCGAGGGAAGGGCTGAAGTCAAACTCTGTCAGGGTACACTTGAGTGCCATCTCGGCGAATCACCTTCCCATCGAGGGAAAACCCCTCTCGGGGCAGCCGTTAGTCTCCTGCTTCATGCGGGGTGTCCTGCTTTCCAAGCCGCCCATCTGTCCTCCTCCGGTGGAATGGGACCTGAATGTGATACTCATGCAGCTCACCTGGCTTTTCATGACCTATGATCCCAATAGACTGGGTCAGGCAGTCACCAAGCGCACCCTCTTGGTTTGGGTGGCAGACTGCTAGATCGTTGAGTCACCGCACATGGGGTCCAGGCCACAGCTGCCTTGGTGGCCCCGCTGCGCTCCATGCCATTGATGGACATCTGCCGGGTGGCGACCTGGTCTTCCACGAACACCTTCGCTGCCCACTACTGCAGAGGGAGTCCCACCGGGACAGCGCCTTCGGCCAGGCTGTACTCCGTAACCTCTTTGGGGTATAAGCAACTCCTGCCCTCCGACCCTATTTCATGGCTACCGAGGTCTTCGACCTGAGGACTTGTGCTCCTTTGGGCTTTGGCTTCTGCTCACGGCCTCGTGGAGGTGTTTTTTGGTTACAGGTTTGGTAGCCTGTAGTTAGGGAGTCCCATAAGTGATGACTGACTTCCTGCTTGTTCCTGGAGAAAGCATAGTTACTCACCTGTAACAGGTGTTCTCCAGGGACAGCTGGAATCAATCCTCACTACCCTCCCGCCTCCCCTTATGAGTTGCTAGATTTTTGTCCTTCCCTTGCCATCTGCTTGGTAGGGCTCGAGCTAAGGGACCTGACTGAGCAAGATGGCACCTTTGGGCGGGAAGAGGACCACGTATGTGTGGCAGCAATCCCAAAGGTTTTCTTTGAAAGCTGGGGAATTGCTCCGTGTGGGCTCCGTCTGTGCCAACGTCACCCATAAGTGAGGACTGATTCCTGCTAGCCCTGGAGAACACCTGTTACAGGTGATTAACTACTGTCATAAGCACAACGCCCGAAGCCACTTGCCTCTAGTGGTCGAGAGGCGTGGTGGTTGAGGATTCCTTCTTCTATCAGCTCCTAGCAGCCTATTTCTTCGTGTTGGTTTCTGGGAAGAGTAGTACTGCTAAAAATATGTTGGTGCTTTAAGTAGAAGGATTGTAGTTGAGGTAACCGAGGGTAAGGCTTGTAACAGAAAGTTTATTTCCTTAACACAAAACACAGCAGGTTCAAGGTATCATTTACAGGATTACAACTGTAGGATTTGCTTAAGGTGCAGCAAATAATGGCAAACAAACCAAAAGAACTCAGAAATGGCTTTTTAAAGTCCTCTTACTTGCAGAAGTAATTGCCTTTAGAAACTAGGCTGCCACTTTCCTGTTTAGTCCTTGTTAATCAGAGCATAAAGAAAAAATTCAGGCTTAATTCTTCTACAGCAGTTTGGTTTCTGCCAGCCTCAAAAAACCTCTCTAGGCTGCATTTCTACGTGAAACCAAACTTAGAGCAAAGCAAACATTCCAAGCTGTTATCAAAACTCTTAGCAGGCTTTTCATATAGGAGAGGAGCAAGCAAAAACGCTTATAGCAGCTAACTTATTATTTATTTATATTTATTATTTATTTTATTTAGCTGTATTTATATTCCGCTTTTCACCGGGTCAAAGCGGTCAATTGGGGGATACATTTAACACGAGGGGATATGACACACATACGCTAATACTTACAGGGAACATGGGCAATGGAGGGTTAAGTGGCTTGCCCAAGACCACAAGGAGTGCCTATAGGACTAGAAATCTCAGTCCCTCCGGCCTGAGATTGCTGTCCCCAGGTGGGACTTGAACCCCAGCCCTCCGGCCTGAAGTACCTTGTCCTAACCACTAGACCACTAGACCACTCCTCCCTTGGCTTGGCTTTTCTTGCCGTTGCACAGTTCAAACACAGGTGACAAACAAGCATGAATCAGAGCTTCCTGATCAGGCTTACGTTGCAGTAAATTTCCCTTTTAAAACAGACAGGAATTTACCTCCACACTGCTTCTGCCATATGGTTAACTTCCAAGGAGAATTACTTACTTCTTTCAGGGCTAGCTTTTCCTCAAGACCTCCTGTGTAGAGCTTGGCATAGAGAGCAATCCATAAAGCAATCTTCTTCCCCCAACTCTGACACTGGTTCTCCCAACTGCATGGGTTCTGACTCACCGACCTGGTCAGACTGCTCAGCTGACAACCTCTCTGGTGGGCTGAAAGCTTCTCCACTTCATGGCCCCCACCTCTGTTGCCAACCTGTTGCAGGGAATTCAGCTCTCAGCTCTGGGTAGCTCAGCTCTTCTCCAAGAATCCACTCCTGCTTTCTGCTTCTGTCTCAGCTGCTCTCCCGGCTGCTCTCCTTCTCGTCTCTCCCTCTCTGCATAATCTAACCCATGCTTATACCTCCAGGGTCTTAACCCCACCTCTTTCTTTCCCAGGTGTTGGTAATCCCCCTGCCTTCTGATATTAGAATAATCAGTGCACTTGTTAAAGTAAGGGCTTTGGTCCTCGTACTTGCAATCCCCTCTTTCTTACTTTATCAGTCATTGGCTGAAACCTGTTCCAGCTGGGGTTTTTCTGTCTTTGAAACCTGGCTGTGGCTTTCTCTCCCTGCACTCCTAGAAGGGGACCCTTAACTAGGGTGAATTCGTTATGCTTCTCACCTCCCCCACTCTCAGGATAGTTGACTTTGCCACATACCCCTCTGCTTAAGATATTACTGGCTGTTGGAGGTGATTGGGTTTCTCCAAACAGTTGATAATTCAGGATGAAGCATCTGCATTTTGGTATGGTCTTCTTGCCCAATGCTCTACTTTAGATAAGCTGTCGACTGCTGACCTTTCCTGCCAGGGCCTAAGCACATTTATATGATAGACTTGTCTGCGTCACAAACTACTCTCCACCTCCTAGGTTACTGGACCTACTTGTCTGACCACTTTCCACGGTCCCTTCCATTGGGCCTTAAATTTTGGTGTAGCCCCTGCCACCATTACCAGGACTTTATCCCCCTGGACTAACTAACGAAGTTTTGCCCTCTGGTCATATCGCTCTTTTTGGCGAGTTTGACTGGCTTGTAAATTCTCTTTAGCAGCCCGGGAAGTCCTATTTAAAAACCCCTTTAAGTCTCGTAGAAAGTGTGGGACTCCCATAACCTCCCTCTCTGGCTCTATCCATTGCTCCCTTAAGATGTCAAGGATTCCTAGAGGTGCTCGTCCATACATGAATTCATAGAGAGACACGCCTAAAGAAGCCTGTGTGCATATTGGGTCTGCCCGTTGTTCCTTTGGAAAGGTTGGAAACTTCTCAACCAACTCCGCAGGCACCCAAGGTAACCCTTGGCCTGTTAGTATCCCAGCCCTCCCCTGGGCCCGCTATCGCTTCTCGCGGCGTTTCGCAACTTTCCCCAACTTTCCCCTTCTTAATCTTAGAGGACGGGGAAACCACCAGGTCATCATGTGAGGGCAAAACCTTTAGGAAACCCTCTGGGGACCCGTCCCTTTGGTCACTGGCCAAAGCCTGGGACCGGGTAGACACAAAGCCAACCTTCTGTTTAACCTGGAGATCTCCTCCCGGGGACTTTTCAGTTGGTTTTCTGGGATTCCCAAACAAAGGGCCAGGGACCACTGTTACCATCCCTCCTGCCTTTTGCTCAAAGCTTTTCTCTAGCCCTTTCCTAAACTGGGGCCAATCCCTTCCTAACACTAGGTCGTGGGGAAGCTTTGGTACCACAGCCACGGGAATACGTTTTTGCACCCCTAACCCTTTTATCTCCAATGTATACACGGGGTAACAAGAGGCAGCCCCGTGGATACAACGGATCTGGACATGACCTTCTGGTCTCCTCTGGACATACTTTGCTTGGGCTTCAATGGCCTACCAAAGCTTCTGGGATACCATACTTTGGTCAGCCCCAGAGTCAAGCAAAGCATTGGTAGGGATCCCCTGTATAATCACACTTAGGAGAAAACCCTCTCCAAGAGACTTCCCACTTGTACCAACCAACCCAGTACGAGCCTTGCATCCTCTTTGTAAGTGTCCCTTCTCCCCACAATGAAAACACTTCTTTTTAGGCCACTTTTCCTGCTGAGCAGGCACATAAGTTTTCACAAAGCTTGTTTTATCTCCCTGTTTCATTTCTGATGAACCAAAACTGGCTTCAGCCTTCACTTTTGGAAAGCCCCCTTTTGGCTGACTCGCCAACTCAGCTTCCATGTAGCGCTCAGTTAACAGAGTTGCCTCCTTTGTGCTCTGGCAGTTTTGTTGAATCAGAAATGATTGTATTTCCCTTGGCACTGCTGCCATAAACTGCTCCAATACTATCACATCTAATACCATATCCATATTTTTTTCATCTGGGGTCAGCCACTTTAATGCCAGGCCCCAAATCCTTTGGCTTAATGCCTTTGGAGTTTCTCCAGCCTTAAGGGCTGTGGCTCTGAACATCCTGTGATATATACTTTTTGTCAACCCCAAACGGTCAATAGCCATTTTTACAGTATCATAGTCCAGGGCTTGGGCAGCTGGAATAGCCCTATATGCAGCCAGTGCTTCCCCTGTTAAAGAGGTCGCTAAACGCACTGCCCATTGGCTAGCTGGCCATCCCACAGCTTGTGCTATTCTTTCAAATGATTCTAAAAAGTCATCTATATCGTCCTCAGATGAAAGCTTGCCAAAATTAAAGGCCCCACTTGTGGGTGGGCCTACCAGCCTGTCCATTTGAAGAACTGATGGTCCTGCTGGTACCGGCTCTCCTCCAGTTTCTTGCCTTTTGGATGCAACCAGGGCAGCCACTAAGTCCAAGACAGGTTGCTGTTGCTCACTGATAGCTGCAACTGCTCTCTCCTGAGCTTGCTGTGCCAACTCTTGCTGGTGCTGGAACTGTGTTGCCATCCATTGAATTAACTCCTTGGACTCCATCTTCAAGGATACCTGCAAGAAAAATGCAAGACACCAAGGGCGGCACCACTCAACAGCCTCCTTGTCCCCTTTGTCTCAAAAGCATTCACTATATATTTTTTTTCCTTTATCCGAGCCAACCCCCACCTGGGTTCGCTTTACCTGACTCTTGCTTCCAAAGGGTTGTCTTTATGATGCTTCACGGCTGGCCTGCTCTGCCCTCCAGCTGACTCCACCGGTGAATCCACCTGAAGCTCCAGCAGTCGTCCGTGCTGTGTACCTTATTGCTGTATATTGTGATAAGGAAGCTTATCAGAACCAAGGAGACAGGGATAAAGAGAAGGAATTCACCCTTATCAAAGGACCTATTTTACAAGGTTAGAGACACAAAACTCCATTTACACCTAGAAAGCAGGTAATTCCTAGCTGCAATAGGTTGCAGAATGCCCCTAGTGGAGAAAAGGAGAGGGAATACAGACCCAGGGTAAGGAACCCTTACGTCACTGAATTCCCCAAGTGCTCAGCTGCCACGAGGCAGTTTGATCTCCAACACCTGTCTCCAGCACCTGAGAGGAGAAGGGGTGGGGCTCTGGAGCCTGAGAGGTTTAAGACTAGGTCAGATTATCCAGAGAGGGAGAGGAGTAGGAATGCCTACTGGAAGAGGAATGGAGCTGGAACACTAAGAACAGCAGGAACCAGGAACACACGTTGGAGGACAGGACGAGGAAACTCAGGTGAATGGTGGCCAGAGCATGAGAGAGGAGAAGCTGATACAAGCCTTGACCCAGGTAAGAGCATTAGAAGCTTGTCTAAATTGGAGCACTACAGAGTTGCAAGAGACAGCTTTTGCCCTAACGGGAGGCAGTCAGCCAAGCCCTCTGAGCCAGACATGAAGGTAGAGCCTATGCAACTGGGTGAACAAGACCTAGCTGTAGAAGAAGACGACTCATACATGGATTGCTCTTTATGCTGGTCTTCAAATACAGAGGGTTTGGAAGGGAGTCAACCATAAGGAATACCTCCAGAGTCCGGTAACCCTGAGAGCTTGTAGATAACTTGTGAAAGTCCTGTGTTAAAGGAGAAATACTTTTGCTGAGCAAGCTGAAGCTGTCTAATGAAAACTTGTTAAACAACTGTTAGCCAGTGCAGTGCACAGCCTGAAGCCATGCTGACGGTGAAAGTAAGAAAAACTTTGATTTGGTTTTCACTATTCCTAAAAGCCTTGCATAGAAAATTGTTTGCCTATGAAGAGTTTGACTTCTTGTTGAAAGTTTTTATTGTGCTTAAGGAGACAAACAGCCGGGAAGTGTTCTGGACTGAGAGAAAAGAAACTTGCTTTAGGAAAAGCTGTTTCTGTTTCTGTTTTGAACAGCACTGATAGCCGTGTCTGGGTAGCATTAGCTGTTGAAAGGACTTTTCTTTATGCTAAAGAACATTATAAGCTGTTTTGTTTTGAGTTCAGTTATATCCTGATGTATTTTTGAAAGAATCCTGGAGAAACAATCCAAAGGTGTTAATTTATGACCCTAGCATTTACCCCATCAATAAATTTCTGTCAAACGCCTTACCATTCAAAGCTAACTACAATTGTGTGTGTTTTTTTTAACCTGAAGCCAAGTACCTCCTGATTGAACTACCTTTCCCATGAGGCATTACAAGGCAGCCAGTCAGGTAAAGGCTAAATGGAGAATCTCTCCTATGACAAACACGCCCCTCCACACTGTCTGTAAGGGGCTAAGGGTGTGACAATATCCTTTGTATATCCTGAAGGCAAAATCCGAAAAACTATGCCACTGTCACAAGCACAACGCCCGAAGCCACTTGCCTCTAGTGGTCGAGGGGCGTGGTGGTTGAGGATTCCTTCTTCTATCAGCTCCTAGCAGCCTATTTCTTCGTGTTGGTTTCTGGGAAGAGTAGTACTGCTAAAAATATGTTGGTGCTTTAAGTAGAAGGTTTGTAGTTGAGGTAACCGAAGGTAAGGCTTGTTTATTTCCATAACACAAAACACAGCAGGTTCAAGGTATCATTTACAGGATTACAACTGTAGGATTTGCTTAAGGTACAGCAAATAATGGCAAACAAACCAAAAGAACTCAGAAATGGCTTTTTAAAGTCCTCTTACTTGCAGAAGTAATTGCCTTTAGAAACTAGGCTGCCACTTTCCTGTTTAGTCCTTGTTAATCAGAGCATAAAGAAAAAATTCAGGCTTAATTCTTCTACAGCAGTTTGGTTTCTGCCAGCCTCAAAAAACCTCTCTAGGTTGCATTTCTACGTGAAACCAAACTTAGAACAAAACAAACATTCCATGCTGTTATCAAAACTCTTAGCAGGCTTTTCATATAGGAGAGGAGCAAGCAAAAACTCTTATAGCAGCTAACTTGGCTTTTCTTGCCGTTGCACAGTTCAAACACAGGTGACAAACAAGCATGAATCAGAGCTTCCTGATCAGGCTTACGTTGCAGTAAATTTCCCTTTTAAAACAGACAGGAATTTACCTCCACACTGCTTCTGCCATATGGTTAACTTCCAAGGAGAATTACTTCTTTCAGGGCTAGCTTTTCCTCAAGACCTCCTGTCTAGAGCTTGGCATAGAGAGCAATCCATAAAGCAATCTTCTTCCCCCAACTCTGACACTGGTTCTCCCAACTGCATGGGTTCTGACCCACTGACCTGGTCGGATTGCTCAGCTGACAACCTCTCTGGTGGTCTGAAAGCTTCTCCACTTCCTGGCCCCCACCTCTGTTGCCAACCTGTTGCAGGGAATTCAGCTCTCTCAGCTCTGGGTAGCTCAGCTCTTCTCCAAGAATCCACTCCCTCTCTCTGCTTCTGTCTCAGCTGCTCTCCTTCTCGTCTCTCCCTCTGCATAATCTAACCCAGGCTTATATCTCCAGGGTCTTAACCCCACCTCTTTCTTTCCCAGATGTTGGTAATCCCCCTGCCTTCTGATATTAGAATAATCAGTGCACTTGTTAAAGTAAGGGCTTTGGTCCTCGTGCTTGCAATCCCTCTTTCTTACTTGATCAGTCATTGGCTGAAACCTGTTCCAGCTGGGGGTTTTCTGTCTTTGAAACCTGGCTGTGGCATTCTCTCCCTGCATTCCTGGAAGGGGACCCTTAACTAGGGTAAATTCGTTATGCTTCTCACCTCCCCCACTTTCAGGATAGCTGACTTTGCCACACTACGCTTTCTAAGAAGAATAATTTGAAGGCTTAGAGTTTGCCCTATATGTCACAAGCTATCTGCTATGAATAAAGAATTGATTCTCTTTAAGGGAAGAATTAGGTGCAATGAAACACACCTCCCTTAGATTACAAAATCGACAGAAGGTGATCGTAAACGGAACTCAGAAGAAAGGAAGGGACGTATTTGTGTGCCTCATGGTCAGTCCTGGGACTGATACTGTTCAGTGTATTTGAGTGATATTGCAGAAGGATTGAAGGGAAAAATCTGCCTTTGTGCAGATGACCACAAAAATTTGCAACAGAGTAGACACTTCTGAGGGAGTGGACAACCTGAGGAAAGATCTACAAACACTGGAAGAATGGTGTAATGCTTGGCAGTTAAGATTTAATGCAAAGAAGTGCAGAATCATGCACTTAGGTTGCAGAAATCCAAAGGAATTGTATGCAATGGGGGTAGAGATGTTGGTGTGCATAGACCAGGAGGAGGACCTCTGAATGCTAGTGTCTGAGGATCTCAGGGTGGTGAAACAATGTGGCAAGGCGGTAGCCAAAGCCAGAAGGATGCTGAGCTGCATACAGAGAGGAATAACCAGCAGAAATGAGGAGGTATTAATGTCCCTGTACAAGTCATTGGTGAGACCTTACTTTGAGTATTGTGTTCAATTTTGGAGGCCATATCTCACAAAGAATTTAAAAAGACTTGAAATGGTTCAGAGGAAGGTGACCAAAATGATTTGAAGCCTATGCCAGAAGACTTATGAGAAGAGACGTGAAGAGCTAAATATGTTATACTCTGGAGGAGAGGAGGGACAGGTGGCGATATGATACATGCAAAGGGTATTAATGAAAAAACCTTCTTCAAAGGAGGAGTAAGCTATATGAAACTGCAAGGTGGTAAACTTAAAAGCATCATCAGGAAATACTTTTTCACTGAAAGAGTGGTGGATGCTTGGAATGCCCTGTCGAAGAAAGTGGTTGGGCAGATATATTGACGAAATTCAAAATGGCATGGGATAGACACAGTGGATCCCTTTGTAGCAAGAGGATGAAATCAAAGCAAACTTAAATATCTTTTATACTTCAGTAAGTAGAAGGGGAGTTGACCTGCATGGAGCGGCAGGTACAACCACTCTAACTACCTTACTGGATGGACTAGATGGAACATACTGGTCTTTTTTGCCCTTACATACTATGTTACTGTGGAATCTGTCATCTTTTGGGAACCTGACAGGTACTTGTGACCTGGATTAGCCACTGTTGGAAACAGGATACTGAGCTTGATGGACTTTTGATCCGACCCAATATGGCATATCTTATGTTCTTATGAATGGTTTCTTGGCATATGGACACACAGGCTTCCGTGTAAAATATAATAGAGGCCACTTTGGTGACTTTGGCTGATAGCTGAGGAGGAGTTTTGACAAGAGGAAGAGAGGTGTAATTTATTGCAGTGTATTTAATGGCAGTATATAACACTAAAGACCATGAGATTTTGTTGGCCATATTAGAGGATCGGGGGTGGTATATAACTCCTCTTGCCTGATTTCATTAATTTCTGCTAGGTAGAACTCGGCAGGTGCTATGGGGCAATTAATATTCTATGCCTAGACTGTCCCTGGCAGGAGTTTCACAGGGGTCCAATCTGTCTCCATTCTTATTTAGTATTTATCTACATTGTCTAGCTAAGGTGATGCAGGATGCTGGTCTGTCATATGCATTTTCCTTTTTTCTCTTTCTATTTAATTACCATTAAGATGGACTAACACGGCTATCATGCTACCTTATCCACTCTATGTAACACTGTCAATATTTGGGTAAAGCCAATGCTCTACATCCTCAGTGGTTCAGCTTTCATCAACATCATAATAGAGACCTGTCTCCTCATGTTACTCAGGTAAAGAGGTATCTCAATTCAGGGAAAATAGTTTCATGGTTTCCCTCGATCTAGCATCTGCGTTTGATCCATTTGACTTTGATCTTCTTAGTCATATTTCAGATATGGAGATGGGTGGTAGAGTCCTAAGATGGTTCCATTCTTTCAATAAGATTTTTGAGGGTTCATCACAACTCGAACCTCTAAGGAAGAGTCTAAGCTGCGGAGTTCCCCAAGGAATTGATTCACCCATTTTATTTCATTACTTTTTTAATCTATTTGCCACCCTTATTCAGTCAGATGCCATCAGTGTTTTTATTCTTTCCAACCCAACAGAAGTTGGCAAAAATTATACAAAAGGATTGGAGAATATCTGTCAGTCTAGAGGCAAAATAACTCTCCAAAAATTTAACAAAAGTGGGATGAAACTTGGCATGTGGGGAAAAACTGGTAAAAAGACACAGTTCAAAAAAAGGGCCAAAGTGGACCAGGAGTTCCAGAGAAATAAGCCCTCCCCCCCAAAAAAAACAATGACCTAGGCCAGTGCATTTCTATGGGAGAAGGACTTTGTTTCTGTAGCATAGAAATATCATACAATAAAACATAATAGTTAAGGAATTGTTCCTTCTAAACTCTCTCTCCATGTTTTGTATTCTCCCAACCCCATCAAACTAACCCTTACCCCACACACTATACCCACCCCCAAAAAATACTCCTCATACTTACTATACCAACCCACCAAATGTTGCCGCTATGAAAAAACGCCCCCACACAACTGTCTCCACCTGCGAAAGCTACACCCCCCCCCCCCCCACTACCGTCCTATCATACTAACTGTTCCTGGCCTAAAAAATAATCACCTGTAATTGCCCCCCCCCAAAAAAAAATACCCCCTCACAAACTGCTCCAACCTCCATGAGCTACTCCCTCCAACTACCCCACCACCCTACAAATTTGCTTCCTACTAAAAACTACCATACCACAATTGTCCCACATTCTGTACACTGCCCTTAGATATAGAGGAGACCTAGCTGGGAGCACCTGAAGAAAGGAATATACAGAAAAAGAGCAGCTTCAGAGAGGAAGAGAAGAAAGACTGGGGCGTTAAAACAGAGAGGCTGGTGCACACGAAGGGGGTCTAGAAAGAGCTACAAGAACTGAAGTAGAGAAAGGATCTTGAAAGAAATATCAAAAAGAAGGCTAAGGAGAGAGAAAAACATAGTAAATGATGGCAGATAGACTAGATGTACCATGTTGGTCTATGCAGTAAGGTGCCAGATTGAGTTGTACATGCCGCTCCAGGCAGGTAACACCTCTATTTAGATGATGTTTACATTTGTTTTGATTCCATCCTCTTGCTATTTAGTGATTCTTTGTGTCTGTCCCGTACCTTCCATCACTATTTTTGCTCTACCAATGTTTTGGGAGGACATACCAGGCAGCCACCACCCTTTCCGTGAAAAAGTATTTTCTGATGTTGCTTTTAAGTTTACCTTCTTGCAGCTTCATTTCATGTCCTCTAGTTCTACGGCTTCTCTGTTTTTGAAAAAGGTTTGTTCATTGATACCCTTTGAATACTTAAACATCTGTATAAGGAGGCTTGGAATAGAGTACTAGAAAGAAGACTGAAGTAGAGATCGAGCTTAGAGATTTAGAAGTGCAGGTGAACTGGAGGAGTGGCCTAGTGGTTGGGGCAAGGTACTTCAGGCCGGAAAGTCGGGGGTTCAAATCCCACTAGAGGACAGCAACCTTGGGCCGGAAGGACTGGGGTTTCTAGTCCCACAGGTGCTCCTTGTGGTCTTAGGCAAGCCACTTAACCCTCCATTGCCCATGTTCCCTGTAAAATAGTTATCTCTAAGTTATAATGCCCTGTTCAATGTAATTTCAGTTTGTTCAATGTAAACTGCCTTGATATCATGAAAGGCGGTATATAAGAAATGTTAAATAAAATAATAAAATAAATAATAAATAAGGCAAATAAAGAACAGGTCAAGAAGTCAACTGAAGAGGAAGAAGAAAGGATGGAGGAAGATGTAGAGGTGGAGAAATTAAAGGTTGAACTCCTACATGTAGTCCATGTGGAAAAAGATGAGTATACTGGGTTCCAGGCAAGGGGAAGATTTCCCAAGTTAAATTTTAAGAGCATGATAAATAAGATGAATAAGGCATATATAAAGGTATCGTTTATTGACATCACAGAAATAAATCAAATACACTATACTACTGAGAGAATTCTACAGCAAATTCTCAGGGTCAGAATAAAAAGAGAATAAAAACTCCTCCTTGGAAAAAGGGCATTGAAGGAAAAATAAAATCATTACTGCATGTGGAGATAACCCGATGGATGATCCTAATCCTTTTAGATATCTGCCTAAGATATTGAGGAATATCCGCAATATCAAACTGAAACATGCTGCATAACCAGAAGAAGACTTTCAATTTATTTCAGGAGGATAGGAATTTAAAGGATGAGATTGAAAGGGGATAGACTCAGGAGTAATATGCGGAAATATTTCTTTACGGAAAGAGTGGCAGATGCATGGAATAGTCTCCCAGTGGAGGTGGTGGACATGAGGACAGTGTCTGTATTCAAAAATGCATGGGACAAATAAAGAGGATCCTTAAAGGTAAAAAGGGGACTCTTGTAGTTGATATGGAAGGGCAGACTAGATAGTCATGTGGTCTTTTTGCCGTCATGTTTCTAAAGTAGCAGTAGGAGTGCAAAAGCTGTGCATATAAGAAGAGAGAACAAATTTTAACTATTTATAGAGAACTTAAAACAGTTCTACAGGGTATTGAGAGAGAGCCATAGTGTAGTAAAAACGCTATCATCTAAAGCTGAAACAAACCTGGAGATACCTATACAAGGACCCAACAAAAAAGCACGATTCCACGTGCGCCAAGAACCCAGTAAGAAACGTGGAATGCAACAAAAAGACGTGAAGTAAAAATCTTCTGAAGTGGAATAAAGAAATAAAGATTTTTACTTCGTCTTTTTGTTGCATTCCACGTTTCTTACTGGATACCTATACAAGGGCCTTGTACAGTACAATCAAGAAACAGAATGGTTACCCAGCATATGGGAGAATTTAGAAAAGGCAAACATCAAGCCTATGAAATCATAAGAGCTGGAAAGCAGGTTAACAAGAGCCTCAAACTGGAAGAGCTCTGACTCAGATGGAGTGACCAACTTTTGCCTGAAACAGTTATCACTTCATTAGGACCTGGCAATTTACAAAAATCAATTGGTCAAGCAACCAGACTTAACACTCCAATGGCTTATAGCAGGAAGAAGATTTCTCCTTCCAAAAGCAATTCCAAGTAATGTTCCAAAAATTTTTAATTTTTTTTTAGTGCCATCAAGTCAGTGTTGACTCATAGCAACCCAGCTACCTCTGGGTTTTCTTGGTAATGTATCACCGGAAGTAGATTGCCAGCCTTTTCATCCGAGGCAATGGAGGGTAAAGTGACTTGCCCAAAGTCACAAGGAGTGCCAGTGGGAATCGAACCCTTGATCTTCTGGGTACTAGGCAGTTGCTCTAACCACTAGGCTACTCCTCCACTCCCAAAAATTACAGACCAATAATTTGTCTGCCTACGACTATAAGCTGTTCGCTACAATAGACACAGACAGAATATATGATCATATCGATTCCAATAACATGGTAATAGAGCAGAAGGGCAATAAGAGGGGAGCACATGGAACATAAGAAGTTAATAGTGAATAAAGCCATTGTGGCCAGTGCTAAGAAAAGCAAAAACCTCAGTATAGTATTAATTGACAGCATATCAGAGACTCTGATAATAAATTGCCTTGATAGGTATAAAATAAAACCTGTATTGATTGAATACCATAAACCACGCTCCATTTGCACTTTGAAGATGGCCAGTTCATCATTCTTAACATCACTGTCACCACTTGTATTTTGTATAGTGCTTAATCCATTGAGTACTCTCATCAGCTCTTTTTTTGAGATACGGATTTAGTCTTAATCCTAAAGAAGGCAACAACCCAGAGATAACATCTCACTTAATGTTTGTAGATAACCTGAATCTCCAGGAACAAGCAGGAATGTAGTCTTCACATATGGGTATCGTTGGTACCAACGGAGCCTGTGCGGGAATGCTCCCCAGCATCCAATTAGAAAGCTTTGGGAGCATCCCACAGCGCCTGTGTGCTGCCTTCCCGCCTTTCCCAACTGCCTCTCTCCAGTTCTTCGTTTTCCGCGGAGCCAGCAGGTCGTCGTCCCTATCACCGCAGAGATGTTTTCCTATTCTCCTTCTTTTTTGTGGTCATGCCTGCCTTTCCTCGACGCTAGACCGGTACTGCCGGTTCTGGCTTTCTTTCTTTAAAAACAAAAAAAAAACATATATATATATATATATTTTTTTTTTCCTAATCTTTTCCTTCTTCAGGTACACGTGCCGTTTTGGGCACTAGGCCCAAAATTCCTTTAAAATGGAAAAACCCGGTTTGGGTTTTAAGAAGTGTACCAAGTGTGGCGGTACCATCTCCGTCACCGACACCCACGAGTGGTGTCTCAAATGTTTAGGTCCTGACCACTCCATTTCTGAGTGCATGGCCTGTGGGATGATGTCGAAGAGGGGTCGACAAAACCGAGCTGCTAAGCTCAGCACCCTTTTTCCCTCTGATGCAACTTCTGTGGCATCGACGTCTTCCAGGGCTTTGTCTTCCTCCCATGGATCTCAGGTAACTAAACATAAATCTGGCCGGTCCTCAAAGGGTAGATCTCCTTCCAAGCATCGAGATGCCTCTGGCATTGCCCTTGAGGGACTTGCACCGGCAAAATTGCTCCGGCGGGAGGCTTCGGCTTCCAAAGCATTATCGGGGCTCCAGGATGTTCTCGAGGCCTCAACCTCAGCAGAACTACTGGTGCCATGCTCTGGGGTACCGGCTGCTTTGCCCAGTACTGACACCCAGGCATCGGCAGCGTCGATAGACCAGAGATTCTTGGCTATTGAACGCAGTCTGGCGGCTCTCCTTGCGGCATCGGTGCCTTCGGGACTCCTTCAGACAATTCAACCGGCACCGATACCGGTTCTGGTACCGACAGCATTGACATCGGTGTCTGCATTGCCGGCACCGAGTCATGCTGTGCCTTCCGGTATCGACAGACCGGTACCGATCCCCCCCCCCCCCCCCCGATACCGACTTCAAACGGTACGGGTATCGTGCTCTACAAGAGCACTCAGATAGGAGGTACTTTGAATCCTCGGAGGAGTCTGAGGATTCTGACAGCTCGGTCGGTACCGGAGTACTTCTCCCGGAGGAGCCTTCCTCTCCTAAACGTAGGATGTCTCCTCCAGAGGATATATCCTTTCAGGATTTTATCCGGGAGGTGGCTTAAGGTCTTTCCATTACAGTGACTCCTGAGACAGAGCCCAGAGCCAAAGGAGTTGGAGATTTTACAGTATCCCAAAGCTCCTAAGGAGGCAGCTACTTTGTCTATTCATGAGATCTTACATGATCTCATGTTAAGAATGTGGGAAACGCCTCTTACCACCTCTCCTCACTCTCGTAGAATAGACACCATGTATCGAGTGCCTCCTTGTCCTGTTTTCCAAAAGGCTCAGCTTCCTCACCCCTCCATTGTAATGGAATCAGCTATGAGAAGGATCAGGAGTGCAAAGAGGCATGCCTCTAATCCTCCAGGACGTGAGTGCAGAACTTTGGATGCCTTTGGACGTCGTACTTTCCAGGCTTCCATGCTTTCCGCCAGGATCAGTTCCTATATTTTATATATGGGAATGTTCCTCAAGGAAGTCAAAGGACATTTGGAGCTTATGAGCCCTCTCCTTCCTGATAAGAGGCCGGATTTTCTCACTCTGGTTAAACATGTCCAGGATGTTTCTAAGTTTGTCAACCATGCAGCTTTTGACTGTTTCGAGTGCATAAGCAGAACCTCTGCCATTGCCATCGGGGCACATAGAATTGCCTGGCTCCAGGCATCTGACTTAGAACTCTGGGTACAGGACAAACTGGGCAATATCCCTTGTACAGGTGAGAATCTCTTTGGCAAAAATTGGCAAGAGAAAGCTAATGAACTGGATGCTGATAACTCTACTTTGGGTAGACTATCCAAGGCTACAGCTGACCCTGCAAGGAAGAAATCTTTCAAGAAACCATTCTTCTCCAAAAAGAAGAGGTTTTACCCCTCTTATACCCAGCAGGGACGTTCTGCAGGTCAGTCTGCCCGAAAGGGTCAGCAACCACCTAAACAAAGGAAAGCAAAGACTGCTAAGCCTCAGCAGTCTCAGCCTCCACAAGGCCTTTGACTTCCATCTAGAGAACTTAGCCTTCCTGGCCCTCAGCGGACCAGAGCCTTCCACCATTCCAGGAAGGTTGTGTCATTTTGCCCCCAGATGGGGGCAGATAGCAGCAGAATATTGGACTCTTTCCATTGTAAAAGAGAGGTACAAGCTTCACTTCCTTCGCATGCCCCCTCCTACAATGGTAAGACAGTTCAATTCTCAGACCTCTCTCAACAACCAGTTAAGTCAAGAGGTCACTATGCTTCTTGCCCAAGGGGCAATAGAAGAAGTACCCATTCCCCAACAGGGTACAGGGTTTTACTCCCCTATTTCCTTATCCCAAAGAAAACAGGAGGACACAGACCTATTTTAGACCTCAGAGAATTGAATAAATTCCTGTTAAAAGAGAAATTCAAGATGGTTTCTCTAGGAACTCTTCTGCCATACCTTCAGAGTCAGGATTGGCTTTGTTCTCTAGATCTCAAGGATGCATATACCCATGTTCTTATCCATCCAACTCACCGAAGATTCCTTCGGTTTCTATTTCAGGGGAAGACTACCAGTACAGGGTTCTTCCTTTTGGCCTGGCCTCGGCACCAAGGGTGTTTATGAAATGCATGGCTGTAGTGGCAGCCTTTCTTCACACTCTAGGAATATTAGTCTTCCCTTACTTAGACGACTGGCTCATTCGAGCCCCATCAGAGCCAGAGGCCAGGATTTCTCTGTCTTGCACAATGCGTATCCTTCAATATTTGGGCCTTGTCATAAACATCCCAAAATCCAACCTAACTCCTACTTGGTCCCTAGAGTTTATAGGAGCTATGCTGGATACCACAAAGGCAAGGGCCTATCTTCCTCAGACCCGTTGCCTTTGCATTGTGCACTTAGCTTCTCAAGCAGTGCTAAAGCCTCACCTCACTGCTCGAGAAATGTTACAACTACTAGGCCACATGGCATCTACCGTGCATGTGGTTCCTTATGCTCACCTCCATATGAGAGTAGCCCAGTGGACTTTATCCACTCTGTGGACCCAGGCATCAGGGTGCCTGTCAGACAAAATAGCAAACACAAATCGCCTTATTTTGTCCCTCCAATGGTGGCAGTCCACTCAAAACCTGTTGGTGGGGTCCCCGTTTCAACAACCTTTACCCCAGGTCACTCTCACAACAGATGCTTCACCAATGGGTTGGGGAGCTCATCTGCAAAACCTCTCCACCCAAGGCACTTGGACTCCACAGGAGACTCATCTACATATCAATCTCTTAGAGCTCAGAGCAATCTTCCTTGCTTTTCGAGTGTTCCACACCCTGCTAAGCTACAAGACAGCCCTCATTCATACAGACAATCAAGTAGCCATGTTCTACGTGAACAAGCAGGGAGGAACAGGCTCTCTGTCGCTTTGCAATAAAGCTTTGCGACTATGGGCCCTCGCCAGAGAGCATCAGATTCATCTCCTGGCAGTGTATCTTCCAGGTGTTCAAAACGCTTGGGCAGACAGACTCGGTCGAGTTCTGCTTCCACACGAATGGTCTCTACATGCGGACCAGGTGGCCAAGATTTTTCAAATTTGGAAAACCCCGGACATAGACCTCTTTGCAAGTCGGTTGAATGCCAAACTTCCCCGGTTCTGTTCCAGAATTCCGGCTCAGGGCTCTCAGGCCAGGGATGCTTTCCTCTTTCACTGGGGTCAAGATTTCCTTTATGCCTTTCCACCCATTCCCCTAGTTCCCAAAACCCTGTTCAAGCTTCAGAGAGACAGAGGCCGTATGATTCTCATAGCTCCACATTGGCCATGGCAAGTGTGATACCCTCTGCTTCTACATCTCTCTCAAGCTCCGTCTCTGGAGTTAGGGTCTGCTCCAGATCTCCAGATCCTGTTCTCTGTAAGTTTAGCGCGGGCCCCACCCGTGCCTGAACAAAACTGATGTTTGTAAACCGAGCTGAATTTGAAGAGCGCGGTATAGAAAAGACTTTAAATAAATAAATCTCCTATCTCAGGAGGACGGGATGTTATGGCATCCCAATCCCCAGTCTCTGTATCTCAGGGCTTGGTTGCTGAAGGCCTAGATCTTCATGATCTTAACCTTTCTCAGCAAGTAAAGGATATCCTTTATGCTTCCAGGAAGCCTTCCACAAGACGCTCTTATGCTTTCAAGTGGAAAAGGTTTACCATATGGTGCTCGCAGAAGAGTCTTACTCCAGTAATGATTCCAGAGGTATTGCAAGGGGGTTATCTCCTTCATTTATCCATTGCAGGACTTAAGACTAACTCAGTAAGAGTCCATTTGAGTGCTATTGCAGCTTCTTTCAAGCCTTTAAATGGACAACCTATTTCCTCCCATCTTCTTATAGCAAGATTTATGAGAGGCCGCCTTCTAACTAAGCCTCCCATTAGGCCACCACCGGTGGCATGGCACTTAAATCTGGTTCTTGGCCAGCTTATTAAGCCACCTTTCGAACCCTTAGCTACTACCTCCTTGAAATTCCTATCCTGGAAAGTTATCTTTCTCATTGCAATCACATCAGCACGTCGCATCAGTGAATTGCAAGCACTAGTGGCTGATCCTCCTTATACAAGGTTCCATCATGACAAGGTAGTTCTTAGGACTCATCCACACTTTATGCCAAAGGTGGTCTCGCCTTTTCATCTAAACCAAGCGGTCTACCTGCCTGTATTTTTTCCAAAGCCTCATGCATCAAACGCAGAAAGGAATCTTCATACTTTGGACTGTAAAAGAGCTTTAGCTTTTTACTTACAAAGAACACAGCAACATAGAAAGTCCTCTCAACTCTTTGTTGCTTTTGATCCTTCTCATATGGGATTTCCAGTCTCCAAGAGAACACTGTCCAACTGGATTGCACAGTGTATTTCATTTGCCTATCAGAGTAAGAATCTTCCTCTGGAGGGCCATGTCACAGCTCACAATGTAAGAGCCATGGCAGCTTCAATGACTCATCTGCACTCTGTGTCTATCGACAACATCTGTCGAGCAGCCACTTGGGCCTCGGTTCATACCTTCACAGCCCATTACTGCTTGGACAAGGACTCCCGCCGGGATGCCTTGTTTGGTCAGGCTGTTCTCCAACACCTGTTCCATACCTAAACAACTCCTACCCACCATCCCTGGTAGGATGCCAGAGATCCATGGGGGGGAAGTGGAGCCCTTTCACAGGGACACACAACTTCTGGGGTTCTCTCCCTGGCATCTGAAGCTAGGGAGCCCCATATGTGAAGACTACATTCCTGCTTGTTCCTGGAGATAGTATAGTTACTCACCTGTAACAAGTGATCTCCGGGAACAGCAGGAATTTAGTCTTCACAACCCACCCACCTCCCCTAGGAGTTGTATCTCTCTATCTCTTCCTTTCTCCCTCTCTCTCTCTCTCTCTTTGTCTAAGCTTTAAACTCAGCTGGAGAAAGGCAGTTGGGAAAGGCGGGAAGGCAGCACGCAGGCGCTGTGGGATGCTCCCAAAAGCTTTCTAATTGGACTCTGGGGAGCGTTCCCGCGCAGGCTTCGTCTGTACCGACGATACCCATATGTGAAGACTAAATTCCTGCTGTTCCCGGAGATCACCTGTTACAGGTGAGTAACTATGCTAACTGTACAGTTCCAGTGGCCAACAACTGGTGGAAAAACTGTGGGGCAAGTTTACTAAAAGACTTGCTGTTATCATGCAATCAGGCTGCGAAACCAGCGCATTCCAACTTCAGAGGGGAGTGTACATCTGTTCCCTTGCCATTGGCATGTTGCTAATGCGTAAACTGCAGAATCCGGCACACGGGAGCACCTAACATTCCCCATTGAGGTGGCATTAAGTGCAGCCTCCTTGTGTTCATTGATGATGTTAGGACATGCCGTGGGCAGGAGCATGGTGAAGAGGCAACAGTCATGGTTAGCACATGCCCATAACACCCGCATTAACTGTGATGCACCATCCATGCCTACATTCCACTCCAATCCACCCTGTCTCTGTCGAATCATGTGCTAACCTTTTAGGCTGGAAATTTTAGCATTGAGACCACATGCTGACTTTTAGCATGGTGCCTTTACCATGCACTAAACCCTGTTGTAATGATTAGAGAGGTTTAGTAAACATGCCCCTCTGTGTAGTAAAGAGCTGCTCAGATAACATCAAGATGACTTTTGGACTTGACAAATATCCTAAGGCAGCCTTACTTAGAGGAAAATTGAGCAAAACTGAAAACTTCTGCCTGGCTGAAGACTGTGGCATCAAGGAACTTGAATAAGAGGGTATATATTAATATCTAGGAGTAGAGGAAGGAGCAGCAATCAAGCAAAAAATACTTTGAGGAAAGATCAGTAAAGAATATTGTCAGCATACAGCATGACATTATCCCTAGCAACTCTGACACCCTGGTGATGTCAGGACGTCTCCAGACTTGATGGGCTTAGCATGCCTGATGAGATTAGTCTGCAGGACAACAGCCTCTTCTTGCTAATCAGGTGATAACAGACCTCAAACAGACCAAAGTATGACAAAGGGAGGTGCTGGAGAAGGAGAACTTCACTATAAATACAGTGAAGGACAAAAATACTCTCTCTTCCTATTCATCGGACACTTCTTACTATGAGACTCTGACACACACTTCTCTTTACCCCCCCCCCCCTTTTCTCTCTCTCTCTCTCTCCCACACCCAGGCACACACATTGAATCATTGATATACACGGAAGCAGCTCGGTAACCACTATATACCTCTGTTCTGTACCCATGTAAGAGGCCTATTTCTATATAAAAACCTTTTTTTTTCAAACCACACTAGTTTGGTTGTCTTATTGTACTACAGACCCTACTGCCTCTGCGAAGTGGACCCAGGACCCAACAGGAGAGTAACCGAATGTAGGAAGCGGCGAAAGGTTACAAATATTACAGGAGATTAAAATTGTTATTGAAAAGTGCTTTAACATCATGGAATGATATGCAATCCATTAATCATCTGGCAGTTCCTGTACTGTCATACGGCTTTGGGATTGTAGATCGGTTGCTTAAAGACCTTGAAAAACTGAATATACAGTACAAACAAGAAAATTCCTTCATGCCCATAAGGTAATTTATAAGAACCAGTGTATGCGGAGTCCTATGCATCCCTGAGCCGATTATATATACAGAGCTACTATCATAGGCCTTCAGGCCTATTTAACAGCATAATCACATCCAAATACACAAAAAGTGCTGAAATATGAAAATAAACATCCAGAACCTGCATTATAAAACTTGGACAAGCATTCCGAAGATTAGAAGGAATGGTGAGAATTCACCAACACAGACAGGGAAGGAAGCAACAGAATTTCCAAACATGAAAAACTTTTCAAAGAATTAGATCAACAGACAAAGGAATACCAGTGACACACAACTGTAGTGGGAAATACAATGTTATTCCAGGAAACATTTATCGATCAAGACAGGACACATGGAATGGTTAAGGAGAGGTGAACTGAAACCCAGGACAATGGATTACAAATGTAATGGTTCATAGCAAGCATAGAAAAAAATAGCAAAACAGACATATGTAGATTCTGTAAGAAGGATCTGGAAGTCATTACTCATCTCATAGCTGGCTACAAAGTTCTAATGGCAAAACATTTCTGCACACAGGGCACAATAAAGTAGCATGTCCCTTCTGTTGGAAACTCTAAACACTACGGCATCATTTGTTCTGAAAAATCACTAGGACCACAACCCTAAAAGAATTACCAAACTTGGAGAGGTTATGATCTTCTGGGATACTCCCATTCTGACGGATAAGAAGCTGGATGCAAGGAAACCTGACATAGTCAGAAAACAGAAACAGAATGGCATTGATAATAGCATACTGTATGTTAGTTCCAAATGATTATCCTTTGAATTGAATTGAGAAAAAGATCCTCAAATACTATGAAATGCAGTCAGAGACCAAGAAAATATGGTAGAAAGATACAGATAATTTCCCCTTATGTTGGGTGCCACAGGCTTGAATAAGAGGTATTTCCAATCGCATCCTGACAAGTTGCTTGTACGTATTACACCATATGAACTCCAGGAAGAGGCTCTTTGGCACGATACAAGTATTGTGCTGAGTGTTTAGCAGTAAATTTGAGAGACTGAGATTATACTCTACATACCCTGACTTAGGAGTGAGGTTCATTACTGTCATGATATCTGGAAAAACAACCCATTTGGAGAAAATTGCCTTTCTTACCCCTAAAAAATACTCTTGCAACTACCTCACCCCTCCAAAACTAACTACTTCAACTGGCGCACCATCCTGCAAAATGCCCTACCCTTTTTAGCCTCTCTTCATAAGGGAGGTGTTGCATTTCCTTTATAAGAACATACAGTAATGTTTATGAACGTTATAGATCGTGCTTCATGTTACAATCTTGCGAATCAACAACCTCCTTTGAAGAGATCTTAGGCTGCCAACAAACACTACCTATTTTCTAATAACATGAGCTCTGAAATACCTTTCTGAAGTCACTATAGATGAAAAAAATGAAAAAACAAAACAATTTGCCAGTCAGGGACGGCAAGAGTTTGTCTACTCCAAACAGATGCTCACAGCTCTTTTGTAATCCACCATGTGAAGCACATCATCTCCTTTATGAGGGTGAAGGAAAGGTTTTTGGGAAGAATTGCCTGATTAAGTTCGAAGTCTGACACCACCTTAGCAGAAATTTGATATGAGCAATGCACCAGTCTATGACTAAATTTAATTTTGAGTAAGTCATAAAGGCTTGGAACTCTATAGTCCGACGTGACCGCAACAAAAAATGACTAGATTTTATAGAGCGGCTAATACCCTTCCATGGTCATGCGATTTATGTTTATCCAGATGTCTCTCCTAGGATTCACCTGTTCCGGAGAGCTTTTGTTCAGTTAAAGCCCAGGATTTTATCTCGGGGAATGTTTTTTGTTTTGTTTTGTTTTTCCTGCAATTTCCTAGGAGATGCTGGGAAAGATTTTGCTTTTCTTGACCCTTCTCAACTTGAAGACTTTTTGTCAGCCCAGGAGAACTCAGTGGGTAGTTAATATAGGTAAGGGTGATCGATAATAGAGACTGGGATTAAGTAGGGGTAATCAGTCTGTCACTGTGTTTTTTTTTCCTTAAGAGCACCTTCTCTCCAATATTGTTTTTCTTATAGGAGTTTGTTTCCTTTGTGTTTTTCTGTCACGAATGTTTTATTTTATTCCTCTTTTTCCTCAGTACATGAATGTGTACAGTATGATATCTCCATTGTATATTTGTTTTGTAAAATTGAATAAACATTGAATTAAAGGAACTGACCTTAAATGTATGCTAATGTTAAAAAGATGATATACTTTAATCTGTTGAAAAGCAGCTGTTTTACATTATCTAAATTTTAAATTATCACATTTCTTGTGTCATGTAGTGCAGAGTACATCTAAAATACCTATAGGAAGTCAACAGATTCTGTTTAAAAATAACTATTTGAGAAGAAACGAACACAATTCTGTAATCTGTCAATTTTAAATGTACTTAGACTTTTTCATCATGACTCAGTGACACCTGAGTTCTTTTTAAAGATTTGGGGGCATTATCAGCTTATAACTGCTAAATCTATGCAAGTCTATTTCTCAAACAATTAGAAACATCTAAACATTCAATCAGTAATCTAATTTGTCTAATTTAATGCTAAAAAATGCAAGGTTCATGCATTTGGGCTGCAAAATCCCAAGAGCAGTACGGTATAAAAGGTGAAAAACGTTAGTGCATGAAAGAGAAAAGATGAATGAGGGGATATGATAGAAATTTTAAAATGTAAGTGAGGTGGAGCAGTGAAATAGGAAAAAGTTGTATAATTTATCAAATAACACAAAAACAAGAGAATACGCCACAAAACGAATGTCCAGCAGATTGAAAACAAATCATGGAAAGTTATTGTTTACACCAGTGCTTTTCAAACCTTTATCCTGTATGGCCCCATTTTAACAACTAAAGATTTGTGATCCCAGATGATGATGAAATCAAACTGGCAGATCTCCAGTCTCCTTCCACTCCTGCCAGTCATCTAAGGCAGGAAGGCAGTAGTGACAGCAGCAGAAGCAGTCAGCACAGGGTCCCTTGTGTCTGTGTACAATGTGTGCTTACAGACCCCATTACTCAGCATAGATTTCCAGCCTAACAGGAAGCTAACCCAGGTGAGGGCAAAGGTCTATGAATGTTCGCTGACTCACAGGCCACATGCTCACTGGTGACTTGGCATAGAGCACAGTGAAAGTCCAGAGAGATAGGGAAATATGGTCATGTTTCTGTGACCCAAATAATAAGCTATCTCAGAGCAACAAAAGTCCACACACCACCAACAGACTCTGCACAACAAAGTTTTATTCATCCATAAATTTCAACTATTATATCCAAAAATTTCAACAACCTATCAATAAAGCTAAAAGGACCTCAGGATGGCTAAAACCCACATGTAGTGAAAAATCACTATAGGGAATAGCAGACGCTTACATCACAGGTCCTATAGCCACCTAACCTAACCACCAATACCATCTATTAAAGTAGCCACCAGCTACTCACATGGACGGTCTCGGAGACGGGTTATCGGAGACCGTCCATGTGAGTAGCTGGTGGCTGATTCATTTTAGAACTAGCCCTTTGAAGAAGCCCTTTTTGTGGCGAAACGGAAGCCTCCGTCGGGCAAGTGGTAATGTTGAAGATGCGCTACTATTGAAGATCTGTTGGATTTAAAAAGGTTCTCCGTTGCTGTCCTGGATGAAAAGATGGCTGCGATCGAGCGTCACTTGGACCACCTTTGCTAGTAATTTGGTGTATCGTCCTTTACAGAAAAGTGCTGTGTGCTCCCTGTTTTGGATATAAAGTTATTCTGTACGCCATTATTATTTTTTCTTTTTAGGAAGAGTATTGGAGGTTCCAGCGCTGTCTCTGTCAGCAGAGTTACTATTTTTGAGACGCTTTTTAAAATATTTTGTTGTGTATGTTGTATGAATGGTGTATGTTAGTAGTTAGTAGGTTTCTGTGGATTTAACGAAGGTTTTCCCAATGGTAGTTGTGGTGTTTTGAAATTACTTTAATAGATGGTATTGGTGGTTAGGTTAGGTGGCTATAGGACCTGTGATGTAACCATGTTTCTGTGACCCCATTTGGAGTCCTGACTCCAAGTTTGGGAAGCATTGGTTTACGCATTGCATAATTAAGCTATTGAATTTGTTGCTGAAGGATATGGTCAAGGTGACCAAAATAGGAATTAAAAGAGAACTGGACAACTTCTGAAAGAATGGTCCATAAATCAATTAGCCAAGTAGACTTGAGAGAGCCATTGCTCATCCCTAGAATGAGTTATAGGAAATAGATCTGCTTTTGCAAATTGCTGGGTATTTGCAACCAGAACTGACCACTATCTGAGATGGAATGCTAAGCTTGATGGACTTTAGTCTGACTCAGCATGGCCTTTCTTATATTCTTATGTACTGATATTGCCTTTCCTTGGGATTTGAGATTTGACTTAATAATACTACAAGCTGTTTTCTGTGGTGTTCAAGTTGTATCTTCCTAAAACTTCTGTGTTTTTCAGGATCTTCTGTCTTTGATTTATCCTTTGAGTTTCATATTTCCCTATCTCCAGGAACAAGCAGGAATGAGTCTTCACATATGGGTACGTCGGTACCGACTGAGCCTGCGCGGGAACGCTCCCCAGCTTCCCAAAAAGGAAAGCTTTTGGGAGCATCCCACAGCGCCTGCGCGCTGCCTTCCCGCCTTTCCTAACCGCCTCTCCCCAGTTCTTCTTTTCCGCGGAGCCAGCAGGTCGTGTTCCTGTCACCGCTGAAGAAGTTCTTTGTTTTATTTTATTTCTTTGGTTGCGCGTCTGCCTTCCCCGACGTCGGACCGGTACCGCCGGTCTTTCTTTCTTTTTCTTATTAAAAAAAAAGAACATATTTTTCCCTCACTTAGTGTGTTTTTCCTCTTTGGGCCTTAGGCCTCACGAGAAATTTTCCTCATGGAAAAACCAGCCTCCGGATTTAAAAAATGCACTAAGTGCAGCGGTACTATTTCTGTCACTGACACCCATGAATGGTGTCTTAAATGTTTGGGTCCTGACCACTCCATTTTGGATTGTCTGTCCTGCTCCTTGATGTCTAAACGAGGTTTACAGAACCGAGCAGCTAAGCTCCATGTGCTGTTTCCCTCTGATGCAGCTTCAGTGGCATCGACGTCTTCCAGGGCCTCTACTTCCTCCCATGGATCTCAGGTAGCCAAACATAAATCCAGCCGGTCCTCGAAGGGTAGATCTCCTTCCAAGCATCGAGATGCCTCCGGGCTTGCCCTCGAGGATTCTGCACCGGCAAAACAACCCCGGCAGGAAGCTCCGGCTTCCAAAGCTCCATCTATGGGGTTACAGGTTGACATCGATGGCACGGCCTCGACTGATCACCTGTTAGAATGCTCTGGGGTACCGGCGCAACCTTCCGGTACTGAATTCCAGGCATTCATGGCGTTGATGGATCAGAATATTCTATCCATGCAGCAGGCTATCACGGCCTTCATTCAAGCTGCGACGCCGCTGATACCACAACAAACTCCGTTGTCGGTATCGGCTCCGGTACCGGCACCAGTGTCGGTACCGGTACCGACTGCATCGACATCGACCAGGATGCCGACTGCAGCGGTTCCCTGTCCAGGGATGCCCATCGGTACCGCACCGGTACCGATGACACCCGATGTCGATACCGCTCGATACGCGTATCGAGCTTTGGAAGAGCACCCTGACAGTCGATACTTTGATTCCTCCGAAGATTCTGATGCATTGGAGGAGTCTGCTGAAGTATCCATAGCCCTTCCTGAAGAGCCTTCTCCAAAAAGAAGAATGTCTCCTCCAGAGGACTTGTCCTTTCAAGACTTCATAAGCGAAGTGGCTAAAGGACTTTCTATTTCAGTAACCTCTGAATCAGAGCCTAGAGCTAAAAAATTGGATATTTTAGGTTATTCTAAGGCTCCTAAGGAGGCAGTCACCTTGCCAATTCATGAGATTCTTTATGATCACATGATTGACTTATGGAAGACTCCTCTCACTATCTCTCCTCATTCTCGTAGATTGGACGCTATGTACCGTGTCCCTCCTTGTCCTGGGTTTCATAAAACACAGCTTCCTCACCATTCTATTGTGGTGGAGTCAGCTATGAAAAGGATAAAGAGTGCAAAAAGACACTCCTCTGCTCCTCCAGGAAGAGAATGCAGGACCTTGGATGCTTTTGGTAGGAAAATCTTCCAAGCCAGTATGCTCATTGCCAGAATCAACTCCTATAGTCTTTATATGGGTATGTTTCTGAAAGAAGTTGCAGATAAACTGCACACTTTCCTCCCTTTTCTTCCAGAGGATAAAAGGGAAGAATTCCTTATTTGGCTTAAGCATACTCAAGATATTTCAGTTTTCCAACCGTGCAGCTTTTGACTCCTTTGAAGGTGCCAGCAGAGCTTCGGCCATTGCCATAGCTGCTCGCAGAATTGCTTGGCTCCAGGCTTCTGATCTAGAATCTTGGGTTCAGGATGGCTTGGGAAATCTTCCCTGTACAGGTGAAAACCTGTTTGGCAAAGATTGGCAAATAAAAGCCACTCAAATGGATGCAGAAAATTCTGCTTTGGATAGACTTTCAAAGTCAACCTCCATTCCTGCCAAGAAAAAACCTTTCAAGAAGTCTTTCTTCAAGAAAGGCAGATTCCATCCTGCTTCTGGCCAACAATCATCTACAGGTCGTTTTGCTGCTAAGCGCCAGAAACCTAAACAAGCCAGGCCTAAGCCTACAGGGGCTGCTGCAACTCAGCAGGCCCAGCCTCCTCAGGGCTTTTGACTTGATGCTAGAGAACTTAGCCTTTCTGGCTCTGAAACAGCCAGAGCCTCTCACCATTCCAGGAAGGTTAGCTCATTTTGCTCCCAGATGGGAGCAAATTACAGCAGAGCAGTGGACCCTCTCCATCATAAGAGAGGGCTACAAACTTCATTTCTCAAACCTTCCTCCTCACACCATGGTGAGACATTTCAATTCTCCAACATCTCTCCTCGACCTTCTAGGTCAGGAGGTGGCTACCCCTCTTGCCCAAGGGGCAATAGAAGAAGTGCCTCTTCTTCAACAAGGGTCAGGGTTTTACTCCCCCTATTTTCTGATCCCAAAGAAAACAGGGGGCTACAGACCCATATTAGATCTCAGAGAATTGAACAAATTTTTATGCAAGGAGAAATTCAAGATGCTTTCTCTGGGCACTCTTCTTCCATACCTTCAGAGTCAGGATTGGTTTTGTTCTCTAGATCTCAAGGATGCGTACACACATGTCCTCATCCATCCATCTCACAGAAGGTTCCTCCGTTTTCTTTTCCAAGGAAAGCATTACCAATACAGGGTGCTTCCTTTTGGTCTGGCCTCTGCTCCAAGAGTGTTCACCAAATGCATGGCAGTAGTAGCTGCATTTCTATGCACTCTGGGAATATTTGTATTCCCATACCTGGACGACTGGCTCATCCGAGCTCCATCTCAGTCAGAGGCCCGGACTTCCCTGGACTGCACAAGGCACATTCTGCAGTATCTGGGACTTGTTGTAAACCTCCCAAAGTCCCAGCTCACCCCTACTCAGTCCCTAGAGTTCATAGGGGACAGGCTGGATACTACCACTGCAAGGGCCTATCTTCCTCAGGCACGTTGCCTACACCTAGTGCAGTTAGCCTCCCAGATTCAGTCAAAGAGCCATTTAACTGCCCGGGAGATGCTACAACTGTTAGGCCACATGGCATCCACAGTGCATGTGGTACCCTATGCTCGCCTTCACATGAGAGCAGCTCAATGGACTTTGTCCACCCAGTGGACTCAAGCATCAGGAGCTCTCTCAGACCAAATAGCAACCTCCAAACGCCTCTTTTGGTCTCTCCAGTGGTGGATGTCCACCCAAAATCTGTTGCTGGGGTCCCCCTTCCAACAGTTGTTGCCCCAGGCAACCCTCACAACAGATGCCTCCCAAACAGGTTGGGGAGCTCATCTACAAGACCTCTCCACTCAGGGCACTTGGTCTCTACAGGAGACCTCTCTACATATCAACAACTTGGAGCTCTGAGCAGTTTTTCTAGCTCTCAAGGTCTTCCATACCCTGCTCAGCTACAAGACAGTCCTCATTCATACGGACAATCAAGTAGCCATGTTTTACATAAACAAGCAAGGAGGAACTGGCTCTCTGTCGCTTTGCAACGAAGCTTTAAGATTGTGGACCTTCGCCAGAGAGCATCAAATCCATCTCCTGGCCGTAATACCTCCCAGGAATCCAAAACTCTTGGGCAGACAGACTCAGTCGAGTTCTGCTTCCACACGAATGGTCCCTGCACATGGACCAAGTACTCAGAATCTTTCAAGAGTGGGGAACCCCGGACATAGACCTCTTTGCAAGTCCGTGGAATGCCAAACTTCCCCGATTCTGTTCCAGAATTCCGTGTCAGGGAGTTCAGGCCAAGGATGCCTTCCTCCTTCACTGGGGTCAAGACTTCCTCTATGCCTTTCCACCCATTCCTTTAATTCCCAAGACTCTGTTCAAGCTCCAGAGGGATCAAGGATCCATGATCCTCATAGCTCCACGCTGGCCACGCCAAGTGTGGTACCCTCTACTTCTGCATCTCTCTCAAGCTCCCTCCCTAGACTTGGGAGCTGTTCCAGACCTTCTGTCTCAGGAGGAGGGGACTTTTTGGCACCCAAACCCCACGTCCCTTCACCTCAGAGCTTGGTTGCTGTAGGCCTAGACCTTCAAGGTTGGAATCTGTCTCAGCAGGTGAAGGATATCCTCCATGCTTCCAGAAAACCTTCTACTAGACCAGCGATGGCGAACCTATGGCACGCGTGCCAGCTGTGGCACGCGAAGGCCTTGCAGCTGGCACGCGGGAAGGTCCGCCATCGAAAAAAAAACAACAACCCTGTCTGCTGCCGTTGTCGGGGCCGCCGCGGCAGAATCGAGCGTGCCGCGGGGCCCCCCTGTACCCGGCACAGCCTCTCCTCCCAGTAGCAGCTCTCGCGTTGGAGCTGAAGTCAGACGCGCCGGCGTGCAGAGCGCGACGGGAAGAGTTTCCCTTTCGCGACTCTGTTAAGCCCGCGGGGGCTGATGGGAACTTCCCATCAGCCCCCGCGGGCTTAACAGAGCAGCGAGGGAAAAACTCTTCCCTCGCGCTCTGCAAGCCGGCGCGTCTGACTTCAGCTCCAACGAGAGAGCTGCTACAGGGAGGAGAGGCTGTGCCGGGTACAGGGGGGCCCCGCGGCACGCTCGATTCTGCCGCGGCGGCCCCGACAGCGGCAGCAGACAGGTTTTCTTTTTTTTTTTTTAATTTTCCCTGGGCTGGGCTGGGCTGGGCTGGGGGTGGGGGGTGGGGGTTAGGAGTGGTGATGGGCTGGGCTGGGCTGGGCTGGGGGGGGTTAGGAGTGGTGATTGGCTGGGCTGGGCTGGGGGGGGTTAGTAGTAGTGAAGGGCTGGGCTGGGCTGGGGGGTGTTAGGAGTAGTTATGGGCTGGGGTGGGGGGGTTAGGAGTGGTGATGGGCACTGGGCTGGGGGGTTAGGAGTGGTGATGGACACTGGGCTGGCTGGGGGGGGTTAGGAGTGGTGATGGGCACTGGGCTGGCTGGGGGGGGGTAGGAGTGGTGATGGGCGCTGGGCTGGGGGGGGTAGGAGTGGTGATGGGCGCTGGGGGGGGTTAGGAGTGGTGATAGGCGCTGGGGGGGCTTAAACTAAAAATTGAGTGATGGGGGATTAGGACTGGGAGTGGGCTGATGGGGAGGTTAGGACTGGAAATGGGCTGGTGGGATTAGGACTGGGAGTGGGCTATGGGGGGCTAGGACTGGTAATGGGTTGGGGGGGTTGCTCGGCCGGGAACTGGGCTGAGTGGAAGGGGGCTGCAACTGCAAATAGCTGATGGGGTGGGGGCTTGGCATGGACCTGGGCTGAGGGGAAGTGGGGGGCTTGCACTGCAACTCGCTGTTGGGGACGGGGCTGGGAATGGAACTGGGCTGAGGGGAAGTGGGGGGCTTGAAGAAGGGAATGGATGCTGGGTGAGACTGGAACTAGAAGGGAGCTGATGTTGGGGGAGGATTAGAATGGGATGGGGCTGGGAGAGTAAAATGGAGAGGGGAAAAATATTTTGTGTAGGAGGGATGAAAAATCTACAATTGGCCAGGTATTGGGAGAGTAATTGGGGATTGAGGATGGAGGGGTAAAATTTGTGTGGATGAAATAGGAATGAGGAAAGAGCAAAAGGAGAAAGATTAGTATGTTAAAGCAGATGTAGAGAGAGAGAGAATGGAAAAAAAACTAGAAGAGAGAAGAAAGGACAAATGGACAGCAGACGATGGAGAGTTAGCAGAAAACATGAAGAAACCAGAAGAAAATGGCTGGACCAATTGCAACTGAAAAAAAATGCACAAAAGGTAGAACGATATCTCTTTATTTTGAATTTATTAACTGGAATATGTCAGCTCTGGGAAATGTGCATCATTAACATCTGCGCTTTGTTTGGTACAAGAGGAAATTCCTATTTGACGTTGCCACTTGTTCTCTTTCCCCAGTATTCACTGAAATGTATTGGTTTAATATTTGCAGTGTTGCCTTTTGATAGGTAGGGTATGGTGCTTTGTGAGTCCTGGTAATGCTGTCAGGATACGGCGGGTTTGCTATGGGTTCTAAATGGGCAGCGTTTGTAGTAGTTCCTAATGTGCCTGGCGGTTGGCACTGGATTATAGTAATGTAGAAATCTTTTAGTCTTTCTTTATCCATACACTCATTAAGAGACATGTTTACTAAAAGTTAGTGTATGGTAACATTATGCAAATATTTATGCAAATAAGACCACTTATGCAAATGACGTGCTGGCACTTTGAGGAAATTCTTTGGTTTTGTGCGGCAGTTTGGGCACTCGGGCTCAAAAAGGTTAGCCATCACTGTACTAGACGTTACTATGCTTTTAAATGGAAAAGGTTTTCCATTTGGTGTGCTGAGAAGGGTCTTGACCCTCTAGCACTACCTTTGAATTCTCTATTGGAATATCTCCTGCATCTCTCCAATGCAGGCCTCAAGACGAATTCAGTAAGGGTCCATTTGAGTGCTATTGCAGCATCCCTTAAGCCTATCAATGGACAGCCTATTTCCTCTCATCCTCTTATTGCAAGATTCATGAGAGTCCTAACTTTAACTAAACCTCCCTTTAGGCCTCCTCCGGTGGCATGGGACTTAAATCTGGTTCTTGGTCAGCTTATGAAGCCACCTTTTGAACCCTTAGCCGCCACCACCTTGAAATTTCTTTCCTGGAAGGTTATTTTCCTCATTGCAGTCACCTCAGCTCGCCGCATCAGTGAACTGCAGGCCTTAGTGGCTAATCCACCTTATACAAGGTTCCATCATGATAAGATAGTCCTTAGGACCAATCCACACTTTATGCCTAAAGTGGTTTCACCTTTTCATCTTAATCAAGAGGTGTATTTACCTGTCTCTTTTCCAGGTCCTCATGCATCAAGTGCAGAGAGGAATCTTCATACTCTGGATTGTAAGAGAGCTCTTGCCTTTTACTTACAAAGGACACAGCAACATAGAAAGTCTTAACTCTTTGTTGCCTTTGTTCCCTCTCATTTGGGACTTCCAGTCTCTAAGAGGACACTGTCCAATTGGATTGCTCAGTGTTTTTTTCGCCTACCAGAGTAAGAACCTTTCTCTGGAAGGCCATGTCACAGCTCATAATGTGAGGGCCATGGCCACCTCTATGACTCATCTAAATTCTGTGTCCATCGACCAGATCTGTCGAGCAGCCACCTGGGCCTCGGTTCATACCTTCACAGCCCATTACTGTTTGGACAAGGACTCCTGCCGGGATGCCTTGTTTGGTCAGGCTGTTCTCAAACACCTGTTCCATGCTTAATCAACTCCTGCCCTCCTTCCCTGAATGGATGCCTGAGATCCATAGGTGGAGATAGAGCCCTTCACAGGGTCTCATAACCTTGGGGATCTCCCAGGCATCTCTAGCTAGGGAGTCCCCATATGTGAAGACTCATTCCTGCTTGTTCCTGGAGATAGCACAGTTACTTATCTGTAACAGGTGATCTCTGGGAACAGCAGGAATAAGTCTTCACAACCCACCCACCTCCCCTAGGAGTTGTATCTCTCTATCTATTTTTCCTTTCCTCTCTCTCTTTGTCTCAGCTTTTAAACTCGAACTGGGGAGAGGCGGTTAGGAAAGGCGGGAAGGCAGCGCGCAGGCGCTGTGGGATGCTCCCAAAAGCTTTCCTTTTTGGGAAACTGGGGAGCGTTCCCACGCAGGCTCCGTCGGTACCGACGTACCCATATGTGAAGACTTATTCCTGCTGTTCCCAGAGATCACCTGTTACAGGTAAGTAACTGTGCTTTCTCCACCTCTTCTCCTCCCTCCTCCCCCTTCCCCAAAAATAGAAATAATGACAAAGCTGGGGTTCCTTTGAGATGAAAAGCAGGGATTTTGTTCTTGTTTGTAGCCTAGACATAGACATGGCAGATGAAGACCAAAATGGCCCATATAGTCTGCTCAGTAGAGATAAATCAACTTTAGATAGATTTGGTTGGGATGTGTATATAAATTTGACACACAACCCATTTCTCCAGTCTTTTATCTGGCTTTCCAGTTCTTTTTCTGTCACTGTCTTTAGTGTCTGTCCTAGCAAAATCTAGTTAGTGATGGCTTTCTACTGATAGCAAGGCCTAAATAGCCTGTCTTTAACTCTGATTCTTAAAAGACCAACACTTAAAACCAATACCAGGGCCCTGTTCTGTGTCTTGTTGTTGTTGTTGTTGAGTGCCGTAGAGTCGGAGTCGACTCATGGCGACCCTCTGGATAGCTATCCTAAATTGTGTTCGGTCTTCAGTCAGGCGGCTCATTGTTGACAGACTGGTACCCATAGCTGCTGTTATTGTATCAATCCATCTCATTGCTGGCCTTCCTCTTTTGCGTTGACCTTCTATCTTGCCAAGCATGATGTCTTTCTCTAATGATCTCTCTCTTCGTATGATGTGTCCAAAGTATGAAAGTCGAAGTCTTGTCATCTGAGCTTCTAAAGAAAGCTTAGGTTTGATCTCCTCTAGTACTGACTGGTTTGTTCTTCGGGCAGTCCATGGTATACACAGTATTCGCCGCCAGCACCATAATTCAAAGGCATCAATTTTCTTCCTGTCTGTCTTTTTCACTGTCCAGCTTTCACATCCATATGATGTTATTGAAAATACCATGGCTTGAACAAGTCGAATCTTTGTATGGAGAGAGACATCTCTGCTCTTGAGAATCTTATCTAGGTCTTTTATAGCCATTCTGCCAAGAGCAATGTGTCGTCTGATTTCTTGACTGCTTGTTGCTTCTTTATTGATAGTTGATCCAAGTAGGTTAAAGTTGTTCACGATTTCAATTTCTTCTCCAACGATGAACCTGTTGATTATGTCAGTTGTCATGATCTTTGCCTTTACTTTAAGGTGCAGGCCCATTTTGAGACTATGTTCTTTGATTGTGAGAAGCAAATGTTTCAGATCATCTTCACTTTCAGCCAGTAATGTGGTATCATCAGCATAGCGAAGGTTGTTGATGAGTCTTCCACCAATCTTCACACCTCTGTTATCTTTATACAATCCTGCTTCTCTGATGATTTGTTCTGCATATAAATTAAACAGGTAGGGGGAAAGTATGCAGCCTTGTCTTACACCTTTGCTTATTTTAAACCATTCTGTTTCTCCTTGTTCCATTCGAACTGTTGCTTCTTGATCAATGTACAGATTTCGCAAGAGAACGATCAGGTGTTCAGGTATACCCATGCTTCTTAATGTGGCCCAGAGTTTCTCATGGTTTACACAATAAAAAGCCTTGCTATAGTCGATAAAGCACAAATAAATATCCTTTTGGTATTCTTTAGTCTTTTCAAGGATCCATCTCACATCCGCAATGATGTCTCTCGTTCCTCGCCCTTTCCTGAACCCTGCTTGCACGTCAGGTAGTTCTTGTTCCAGGTATGGTTGTAGTCTCTTTTGAATAATCTTCAGTAGAATCTTGCTGGCATGAGGGATCAGAGCGATTGTGCGATAATTTCCATAGTCAGTTGGATCACCTTTCTTTAGTATTGGTATAAACACAGATCTTTTCCAGTCAGTTGTCCATGATGTTGTCTTCCATATTTCTTGGCAGAGCCTTGTAAGTACAGTAACAGCTGCATCAGGTTGCTGCAATACTTCTATGGGAATGCTATCAATGCCTGGTGCTTTGTTCTTTGATAAGGCTTTCAATGCTGCTTCAACTTCTTCTTTCATCACCAATGGTTCCCGATCATAAGGTACAGGTTGAAACGGCTGTTGGTCCACTTGATCTTTATCATATAAAAACTCTGTATATTCCTTCCACCTTTTCTTGATCTTCTCAGCATCATTCAACATAGAACCTTGAGCATCTTGTAACATTCCAATTCGAGGCTGGAACGTTTTCTTTAACTCTCGTAGCTTTAGGAAAGCCGATCTTGTTCTTCCTCTAATAGTTTCTGCTTCTATTTCCTTGCAAGTGTCATTGTAGTACTTTTCCTTGTCCTGTCTTGCTGCACGTTGGAAATCTCCTGAGTTCTGCAATTGTCTTTCTTTCTCCTCTGGCTTTAGCTTCTCTGCGTTTCTGGGCAATTTTCAGAGTTTCTTCCGTCATCCATTTTGGCCGTTTTTGCTTTTTCACCTTTTGTAGAGACTTCTCGCTTTCTTCCAACACAACCTTCTTGATGTCATTCCATAACTCTTCTGGAGCTCTGTCATTTGTATCTAAAGCAGCAAATCGATTTTGCAGACAGTCTTTAAATTCCAGTGGTATGTTCTCAAGGTCATATTTTGCTGCATTCATGAGTGGTTTGCTCTTTTTCAACTTTAGCTTGAGTTTGCATACTAGTAGTTGATGATGTGTACCACAGTCAGCTCCAGGTTTTGTATTTGTTGATGTTACAGAGCTTTTCCATCGTTGACTTCCACAGATGTAGTCAATTCGATTTTTATACAATCCATTGGGTGAGGTCCATGTGTACAGTCGCCGCTTGTGTTGCTGGAAGAAGTTGTTTGAGATGAATAGATCATTGGTCTTGCAGAATTCTGTCAGTCTTTCTCCAGCTTCATTTCTGTTGCCAAGTCCATATTTTCCAACTACTTTGCCGCCTTCTTTGTTGCCAACTTTTGCGTTCGTCACCCATGACTATCAGGATATCCTGTTTGCATGTTCTGTCAATTTCAGCTTGTACTTGTTGATAGAACTCTTCAATTTCATTCTCTTCTGCAGCTGTTGTTGGGGCATATACTTGAATTATAGTTGTGTTGATAGGCAATCCTCGTAGACGAATAGAGATTAAGCGTTCGCTGACTGCATTACAGTTCTTGTAAGTTTCTTCTTTATTATAAATGCAACACCATTTCTTCTTTCTTTCATTTCCAGCATAGTAGACCATGTGATCATCTGATGCAAAGTGCCCGATGCCAGTCCATTTCAGCTCGCTGACACACAACAGATCAAGTTGTACACGTTCCATTTCATTCTTGACCACCTCCAACATTCCTTGGTTCATGCTTCGTACGTTCCATGTTCCAATGTGTAAGACATCTTTACAGCTTTTGACTCTCATTTCATGCGCAGCTACATCAGCAGTCAGACTTCCCGAGGGCTTTGAACCAACCACATCATAAATGCTGGCTTTACTCTGAAAAGTCTTCAGCTCTTCCCCAGTAGCTAGTTGAGTGCTTTCCGACCTGGGAGTCTCATCTTCCAGCACCATAGCACAATTTGTTTTGTTGTAACTATCCATTGGGTTTTCATGGCAAGATACAGAAGTAGATTGCCGGGCCTTTCTTCTGCGCAGTTTAAGTTTGGTGGTGTTGCCGTTGTCACAGAAATGTGATCCTCTGCCATCAACACTATCCCATGTGTCTTATTACAAAGCTTTATAATTATCTCTCTAGTCATCAGATAAATGAGGCTGTTGAAAATAGGTTAAAAAAAATTCTAGCCTCCTTATGTTCATTGATGTTATTAGGGCCTTCCGTGGGCAGGAGTATGGTGAAGAGGCTAGACTTAGGGCAGGGTGATGCATAAGCTGGGCATGGCACAGAAGCCAGGTGTGTAGAAGAAGCAGAACCTGGTGAATTTGGCAGAACAGTAGCTGGAGCTGGATGTGAAATGGGAACGGGAGGTCTAGGCAGGAAGCACGGTTAAGAATACCCTATTTGGTAATAAAGAGGAGCTGGGTGGCAGTAAATGCAAGTCCGTCCCGCTCAACTGTTTAACTAGTAAGAGTGTGTCTATTTAAACTTCCTTATATATGGTGGCCCATAAGACTTACTTCTTGCTTGTCCAGTGGGATGCCCGTGGGGGGCTGAGGAGAGCTTTTCCTCTTCTGCTGTTCACAGACTTAATTGTAGGTTTGCATTCAGTTTCTGTTGATTCAGTAGCTCCAGCCATTTTATCCATGGTCCCAACTTAATACTGTATATGCTATCCCAACCACCTTGAAAGCCAAATTCTGTTGGACTGTTTACAGTCGTAACCAGTGTTCTGTTCTTTTACTGTTGTAATTGATCTTGAAATTTTATGGTTAATTGGATAAGGTTCTAGAGATGAGGACAGTATCTGAATCCAAAAGAGCATGGGACAAACAGAGGATCTCTAAAGGAAAAAAGGGGACTGTTGTAGTTGTTGATATGGAAGGACAGACTAGATAGGCCATGTGGTCCTTTTCTGTCATTTTTCTGTTTGTGTTTCTAAGAAATGTCTAAATTGAAATACTTCTGCACCTAAAAACAATATTGTAGGCATAGAAATCAGAGTTTTTCTTGTCATCAAGCCAAATCAATTCTGATAAATGGGTTAAGCCCCCCTCCCAGCAGGTGGAGAGAACAGAACTATACTTGCCTTCCCTATATATGCTGGTGCAAGGGAAAAGCTGATTAGTATTGTTCTATCTCCAGGAGAGAAGATGCCTGGACTGGTGCAACATGAAGGACAGGTTCTGCTGGCAGAGGCGCTTTGTTTCTACCATTAAACTTGGGTAGGGGGTTCAGTTTCTTTGACAGTAAAGTGAAAAAGAGAGAGAACTACTACTAATAATAATCATTTGTACTGTATAGCACTATGAAGCATATGCAGTGCTATACATATATATGTTAAGTGACAGTCCTTGCTCTAGAGAGCTTACTGTCTAATCAAGACAGGTAGCACAACAACTAGGGTAAGTCAAGGGGAATGATAAAGATACACATAGATAGTGATCAGAGAATAACAGGTTATGGCTGTTGTAGGACTTTGTCACAGAATAGGGACAGCTGAAGAGATGTAGGAGGCTGCCCAAAAGATTGCCGTGGGAGAATGGCAATTTGAACTCCAACTGCACATGCACTGCTTCAGATGGGAGCGAGCTTGGCGGGGAGAAGGTAAAGTGGCAGAGAGCAGAATAGGACTGCTGGAGCCAGAGGTCCATGATGTAAATACTGCTTGTAGGTGTGATGGGGCCAAATTCCGCTTTTGCCACCACCAGAGGAAAACTATGGGACTGTGGCAGTGAGATTGTGGAGGCAGGCCAGGGGAGGTGTCCCCTCCTCATGGGGAAGTATCATTAAGGGAAATCCCCTATCCCTCCAGATGTATTTTTTTTTAAAAATCCATCGTTACTGTAAGGAGCCTCCCACTCAACTATCTTCTGACCCAGTCACTTTAGGGCCTACGGTACTTTATGAAAGTATTCATCCTCTCTGCGTTTGTCCTGTTTTGTCACATTACAACCTGGATTTAAAATGCAGATTTGGGGGTTGGCACCATGTGATTTACACAACATGCCTACCACTTTGAATGTGCAAAATATCCTTTATTGTGATACAAACAATAATAAAAAAACCACAGAAATCAGGAGTTTGCATAGGTATTCTCCCCCCCCCCCCCCCAAAGTTGATACTTTTTAGAGCCACAGCTGCAAGTCTCTTGGGATATTTCTCTATTAGCTAAGCACATCCAGTCATTGGGATTTTCACCCATTCCTGAAGGCAAAACTGCTCCAACGTCTTCAAGTTAGATGGATTGCATTGGTGTACAGCAATTTTCAAGTCATGCCACAGATTCTCAATTGGATTGAGGTCTGAGCTTTGACTAGGCCATTCCAAGACATTTAAATGTTTCCCTTTAAACCAGCTTTAGCAGTATGTTTAGGGTCATTGTCCTGCTGGAAGGTGAGCCTTCGTCCCCAGTCTCAAATCTTTGGCAGACTGAAACAGGTTTTACTCAAGAATTGCCCTGTGTTTAATGCCATCCATCGTTCCTTCAATCCTGACCAGTTTTCCTGTCCCTGCCGATGGAAAAACATCCCCATAGCATGGTGCTGCCACCACTGTTTTACTGTGGGAATGGCATTCTCGGAGTGATGGGAAGTGTTGGGTTTGCACCACACATGGCATTTCCCATGATGGCCAAAAAGTTAAATTTTTGTCTTATCTGACCAAAGAACCTTCTTCAATGTGCTTGGGAGGTCCTCCACATGTGCAAAGGGCCGGCTCGTCCATTGTGCGAGAATGTTGTTCCTAAGCGTTCCTCCAGTCCAGTCCCTTTCCTCTGGGTTGTGCCCCCTTCCAGCAGCGAGGAGACTGAGCATGTCATATTCTTTTGATGACCCTAGGATATATATAGTACTGGCACCTCCCACCAGATTGTTTTGCTCAGTCTCCAAGCAGCTGTAAGGGAGTCAGTAACCCAGAGCTTAGGTTACTGGAGAGACTTAGCTTAGTGATCTGTTTTTCTTTCTTTCTTTAAAGAGAAGGTAGTTCTCCGCACAGTTCCTTCCTTTTTGCCTAAGGTGATTTCGTCCTTTCATGTGAATCAGACGGTTTCTCTCCCTTCCTTCTCGGGGGCGGGACAGGGGGGAAACGATGCTCGCTTACGTTTGTTGGATATGCGCAGAGTCCTGAAGCACTACCTGAAGCGGACAGCTTCCTTTCGCAAGTCCGAAAGGTTGTTCATTTTGTTTGCAGGACCGCGTAAAGGTGAAGCAGCTTCCAAGGCATCTGTTTCTAGATGGGTCAAGGAAGCCATTGCTTCAGCATATATCCTTAAAGGAAAGCAGGTGCCGGTCAGGCTCCGGGCCCATTCCACTCAAGCGGCCTCCTGGGCGGAACCCAGTCTCGTTCCCCCACTAGAGATATGCAGGGTGGCCACTTGGTCCTCTGCACACTTTTGCAAAGCATTACAGGTTGGACATTCATGCCGCTGAGGATGCAGGGTTTGGAGGTTCGGTGTTTCGGGCCGGCCTTGCAGGCCCCTCACAGGCTTGAACTGCTCTGTTACATCCCAGAGGAAAGGGACTGGACTGGAGGGACGATTAGGAAAGAATAATTAGGCCTTACCTGCTAATTGGCTTTCCTGAAGGAACTCCAGTCCAGTCACTGATCCCTCCCAGTTTGTTGTTTCCTAACAGGCTTCGTCGGCCCGAAGCAACAGATGAGCCACGCAAGATGAAAGCAGGATGATGGCCTATGGGAGGCTCTGGTGATGTGGTGGTATAGATGAACAAGGCGCCTAGATATGGCAGCGGCGGGCTCAGGTAAGCTTCCTCCTCTTGAAAGGGGCGGGATATCCCTTCCCAGGGAGGTGGGAGTTGGTGTTTTGCTGTTCATCTTATAGTTAGTTTTACAGTTAGTTTACTTTTTTTCTTCTGTTTCATAATTGGTCTCTCCGTTGAGTTTGCTTTGTCAATAGGATACTGAATCTGGTGGGAGGTGCCAGTACTATATATATCCTAGGGTCATCAAAAGAAGATGACGTGCTCCTCGCTGCTGGAAGGGGGGCACAACCCAGAGGAAAGGGACTGGACTGGAGTTCCTTCAGGAACGCTAATTAGCAGGTAAGGCCTAATTACTCTTTCGCACAGGGCCCCGTGATTCAGGGGGCCCAACGCAATCTTCATTCTCACACAGTGGTGCTCTTGAAATGCCGGCTTCAGAGGGAGCCAGGGAACCCCACGCAAGGCCTCACCTCACCTCTGCATAGCCGTCAGCATGAAGAGCAGTGTTTTCCCTCACGCTGGCAGCTGTGTTCTTGTGAAGCGCACAAGTGCTGGGAAATGCCTTTTAACCTTTCCCGGCATTTAGCGCTTCACTAAACCACAGCTGCCAGCGTGAGGAAAAATGCTGCTCTTAACACTGGTGGCTGTGCAGAGGTGAGACGTTGCCTCGCGCAGGCTTCACCTGCTCCCTCTGAAGCCACTTAGACAGGCGCGGGGCTCTTTAGGAGGGGGGTCTAGGATAGGACTGGAAATGGCCGATGGGGGGCTAGGATTGGAAATGGGCTGATAGGGGGCTAGGATAGGACTGGAAAAGGCCGATTGGGGTGCTAAGATTAGAAATGGGCTGATGGGGGGGGGGAGCTTGGACTGGAAATGAGGGGAGGTCTAGGATAGGACTGGAAATGGCCGATGGGAGGGCTAGGATTGGAAATGGGCTGATGGGGGCTAGGGTAGGACGGGAAATGCACTGATGAGGGAGACTAGGATTGGAAGTGCACTGATGGGGGGAGCTTGGACTGGAAATGGGCTGATGGGGGCTAGAATAGGACTGGAAATTAGCTGATGGGGGCGCTAGGACTAGAAATGGGCTGACGGGGGGGCTAGGATTGGAAATATGCTGATGGGGAGCCAAGGATAGGATTGGAAAGGGCCGATAGGAGGGGGCTAGGATTGGAAATGGGCTGCTGGGAGTATGGGTTAGAACTGGAAATAGCTGATGGGGGGGCTTGGCCTGGAAATAGGCTGATGGGAGGGCTAGGATAGAACTGGAATGGCTGATGGGGGAGCTTAGACTGGAAAAGGGCTGTTGGGGGACTGAAATAGGACTGGAAATGGGCTGATGGGGGGAGCTTGGACTAGAAATGGACTGATATGCGGGCATGGGAGAATGGGACTAGAAGGGAGCGGATGCTGGGTGGGGCTAGAGCTAGAAGGGAGCTGATGTTGGGGGAGGACTAGAAAGGGATGGGGCTGGGGGAATGAAGATAGAGGGGAAAAGAGATTTTGTGTGGGAGGGAAGAAAAATAAAACTATAAATTAAATTCCTCTTGTACTAAACAAAAACACAAAGAAATTAATGATACACATTTCCCAGAGCTGACATATTCCAGTTAATAAATTCAAAATAAAGTATTTTTCTACCTTTTGTTTGGTCATTTTACTTTTCAGTTGCAACTGCTCCAGTCACTTTCTTCTGGTTTCTTTGTGTCTTCTGCTAGCTGTCCATTTGTCTTTTCTTCTATCCTCTAGATTTTTTCCATTCTCTGTACATCTGCTTTAACATACTGATCTTTCCCCTTTTGTTCTTTCCTCCATTTCTTTCTTTATTCCTTTATCATCCACTCAAATTTCACCCTTCCATTCTCAATCCCCACTTACTCTCCCAGTACACAGCCAATGTAGATTTCTCCAGTGTTGTACATTCTAAGTTTGGCTGTTGGGGTTCCCAGTTTAAATTATTGTCTTCCTATTTCTAAATTGCATATGCTTATATAACCTATGTAAAAAACTGATACGACATTTTTTTCCAACAGCTTATTTTAAATAGTTCCAACAGCTTTAATGTAAGTAAATTGAGTATCCAAAATTAATGTAAATAGCTTTAATGTAAGTGGATTGAGTACATGTTTGTACTATTCATATTGTAAACCCAACAGTTTAATGTAAATAGTTCCAACAGTTATTGCTGCAGCAAAGTGCAATCAATGAATAAATCCAGGAGTCAATTGACAGGGTCCAAGCCAGTTTATTGTGCACAGGCCCAGTCAGTCAAAGCTTCAAAAGGAACTGAGCAAAGCTTTTACAGAGACATAACCATTTATACCTCTTTTTCAGTTTGATACATGAGAACTTTCTATTGGTTCCAGCTTGATACATGCAAACTTCTCATTGGTTCCAACGTCCCCTGCACCTGTCCAATCAGAAATCCTCCGGGGCCTAGCAGCCAGCCCCCTCCCTTAGGATTGTTCTAACAATGGTGCAGTTCTTGATTTTGATACTTCTCTACTGCAAGGTTATCCCTAGCTTCAGGAATACATGTATTGAAACATTTCTTTCTTTTGCCCACAAGAGAATAATGAAAGACACATGAATTCATGTAAAACTTCTTATTAAGCAGTTTAAAACAATTTTCTCATTTTTCACAGATTTTTGGTTCTTTTCTAGCTATAATGGGAGTTAGGATCCAGCCCTAACTTACAGGCTTTCATAGTAGCAGGCCATGCTAGGCCATAGCCTGCCACATTCCCCCCTTTGATTATTCTCACCCGCAAGTGAGAAAGGGTGAGAATTAAATCACTCATTAGTCATTTAACACATTATACTGGTGCAATTGCATCATCGTGGGGTATAGGGTAATAGTGCCACATAGCTAATACCTTCGCAGCTGCCTTCCGCTCTATGGTGTTATCAATTACTGAAGTTACCATGCGTAAGCAAAGGGGTAGGAGACAAGGGAGCAATAAGCACATAGCTAATATGAATAATACAATAAACACAAGGGCTTTGAGACCACCAAACCATGAAAATAGTGAACCAAACCACCCATCCAGCTTCAAACTGTGCCAGGTCTGGACAGGCACAAATGTCTGCTCTCTCATCTGGGTGGCTAGATCTTCAACTACATGCCCATTATTATCAATCTGTAAACAACAATTACTTAAATTCAACTTTCCACATACCCCACCTTCAGCTGCTAACAAATAATCTAAAGCTAAATGATTTTGATAAATGGCTGTGCGCATTTGCGTACTTTGCTTAGCCAAAAGGGTTAGTGCTTTACTAGTTTCATTAGTTATTATTTCAACAACAGCTTGCAAACGTATTATTCGATTAATCATATAAACAGGGGTACGATATCCCCATGTCCCATCCTGCTCCCAAGTAGCAGGTCCATAGTATGAGATAATTCTCTCAGGTGGCCATTCTTCAGATGTTGCATCCCATTTGTCCCATTGGCCTATTTTCAAGGCCTCCTTTAGCTGCCGACTTCTGTACACAGGATATCCCAGTTGTTCTCCCTGGGATGTAGGCAAAAGGAAAAAGAAAGGTCATATGGTTCCCAATACACATGCGCCTCCCCAATGGTGAGGGAGCCTAGCATATGCTCGGGTTCCACAAATCCAGTACAGTCCAGGTGGTGCTTGCCAGGATTTATATGCTCCAAAAATATATAGTAAATCTGAATTGAAAGAACTCCCCAAAATTCCAAACTAAATTTTTTTGTCGGAGTTTGTCAGCCCAGTGCCAGGAACTGTTCCAAAGGCACCACCATGACCACTCCTTTTATTAAATAAATTTAAAAAGAAAGTCAATGACTTAGCTGTTGCCAGAGCACTGCCAAGACACTGAAACAATTAACAGACGACGTGGCACACATTTTGGGTTTTCCACCAACTTGTATAGAAACCCTGCTTCAGGTCCAACGAATCAGCAAATGGCAGATCTTCAGCTTACAGGCCAAAGGGAGTGTAACATACTTTATAGTCGACGGCATCTGACGTCAGAATAATCTGAAGAGCAATCCAGCCAATCCCAATCCATCTACAGCGGGACCAAAGGAGATGCCCACTAAACAGGGAATCCCCATATGGACACCCAAAGTAGAAATAAGGATACTGCTCAAAGGATAGTGTACCAATCAAGTTGAAGATTCAAACCCTTCGGGGCCACAGAGTTAAGGAGATAAATCCAACGCTGTTCACACAATTGAAGTTTCTGCTCACGATCGCCCCCACGGGGGCCCGGTGGGATAAAGTCCAGCACTCGCCAGCACATCGAAGCAAAAGCATGACCCATCAGTAAATTATGTTCCACCATAGGGGCCGAAAGAGATTTTGTTCTAAGGCGAGAAGCATGTTCAGAAAGGCGAGTTTTTATCGCCCGCTTTGTTCGGCCAATGTAATAGAGGGAACACGGACATACAATCAAATACACTACATATTCTGTAGAGCAGTCAGTGTGCCATCTCGTAGTGAATTTGCGGGACGTATGCCCATCCACCCAATCAGGGCCAGGGGACAGTAGGCACAATTACCACAAACAAAATGGCCACTGTCAGCATGAGACCTAGGGGGCCGGTCCTCAAACGATACCGTTGACATTAATTTGTCCCGCAAATTAGCTGTACGTGAATATGCAACCCGCAGTGACCGGTCCCAGAAGCAAGCGTGTACCCCAATAATCGGCCAAAAATGATGCAGCAAACTCGTTACATGAGTAATGTGCCGAGTGTAAGGTAAAACACCAGTGATTACAGAATCAGTGGTCTTCAGAGTTGAAGGAGTGAAAAGCCACTCACGATATAAATATCGCGCACGTTTGTATGCCTTGGAGACCACCACTTGAGGGTAACCCCGTTGGAGCAAACGATGTTCATGTTCCCTAGCATGTGATTTAAAGTCATGTAGGGTAGAACAATTACGACGCAAGCGTAAAAACTGCCCAAAGGGTAAGCCTTGTTTTAGGGCCCGAGGATGGAAGCTGTTATAACAGAGTAGCGTGTTGCGTTGTACCGCTTTACGATATAATGTTGTCACAAAACCATCTGAAGTTAAAGAAACCTGAACATCCAAAAACTGCAAAGTACTTGAAGAAATTTGTGCAGTAAACTGGATCCGAGGCACATGTGTGTTAAGGCGACCTAGAAAACAATCCAGGTCAGTACGAGTGCCTTCCCAGAGGAAAAAGATGTCGTCCAAAAAGCGCTTCCAGAAGGGGACCATATGGAACGCGGGGTCAGAATAGACATAAAGCTGTTCAAATACCGCCATGTATATAGTTGCCAAAGATGGGGCCACTGTAGCCCCATCGCAATTCCGTGGATCTGTTGATAAAAAGTTCCCTGATGCAAGAAAAAGTTTTCACATAAAACCAATTCTAACAATTCCAACAAAAAGGAACGTGGAATCCGATCCGGAAGAGTGAGCGGATAATCCTGCAAACAGGTAAGTATCTCCCGCTGATCAATATTGGTGTAAAGAGCCTGGACATCCAGGGACACCAAAAACCTATAGGTGTCAACCGTCTGACTTGCTTGCAATTGATGCAGAAAATCCCCGGTGTCACTAAGATACGAGCGAACCTATGCTGCTAAGTTAGTCCAGATACTGGCAAGTTTGGGGAAACAAACTAGAGAATTGGAAGGTTCAGTAGCGTTGACTCCTGACTACCAAGACGTCTTCTTAGTGGTACTATTGTAGAACTTTTGATTGAGACAGACCAGCTGCCCCACTTCCATATTAAACTGTGGTCCATAGCGAGCAAAGCATAAGTTACCCACAATGGAGTGGGCCAATACCCATTCACTCGTGGTGTTATGTATATCAGTCTGATTATATGGAACAGAATAGTTCAGTTCTTGTGCCTCCCAAGGCCATTGATCTCCCATCTTAGTTCCTCCACAAAATAAACAGTCTGAAATGTGGAGACTATGCTACTGCTCCTGCTAGCTCAAGGAACAAGTTCTGGGAGGTAGGAGGAATTTCAAACTCGGCTTTCATGGCCTCATAGAAGGAATGATGTATACGATAGGGTGAGGATACATGGGTCTTGGTATTCAATTGTAGATATAGGATAGTCCCAGGATCTATACCTCCTCCTGCTATACGCAATCCAAATTTGTATCCTTGCTTCCATTGGGTAGGGTTAATTATGAGAAGTTGCAGAGGATTACAGGCATTCTTCTGGCATTTCTTGGGCTCATGTAAGCTGATCTTCGTCAGACTGCCTTTGCGATTATCACCATCTCGTCCCACAGGTGCATTCTTCCACGTAGCAAAATATACGCAGTCCCATTTTGGGCAGAAGTAATCATGTTTAGATGCAATGGTGTAAATGGTGGTTGGAGAGTTCTTTCCTGTACACCGTCCCCATCCGTAGGCTCCTTCTGGACACATTTATCAACATGGTAGTATGCTTGCTCCCATGACCCACATCTGTGGTAAGCATTTCTGTTAATTGCATCACAGGCATCAAAGTTCAGGATAATAGATTTTGTGGGGTTTGCAAGGGGTTTTGTCGCATTTATGATGGCTCCATCTTCATCATTCCAGCGTATCTCAAATGTATAATATGAAGGGTTTTGTCGGGGGTTATAAAAAGTCTTACTTTTCCCCTTTGTACAAATATTCAGTTCGGTGCCATTATAAATACACCGGCTGACTGTACCAGTGCAAGTATAGTAGGAATGGTAGAGCAAAGTCTGAGTAATCTTTCGTCCCGTTCGGGTGGTGGTTATGCAGGCTGCACAAGGGGGTAAGGCAAAAGTCTTTTCCAGGAATCCCAGGACCACCACTCCCACAAGGCAATAGTGGAAGAACATTGTGATTACAATCTTTGGAGGTCAACTGGGAAGTTGGGTACGATGAACTTGTTGAGTCGTCTTCTGTTTCTGCTGTGATGGTCACCCTCGCGTGACGAAGATAGATTCTGTAGATTCTCTATAGCGCCGGCTGTCTCCGCAATGTAAGTCGCAATGGAGTCTCGGGATCATTCACTGACATCCATTGGTCAGGATCAGGAGCAGCTGCTGGCTTTACTCGACTGGTGGATCCAGGGTTCAAATTCTGCAACTTTCACTGCAGTGGGGGTTGACAGAATGACGACGTATGGTCCCTTCCAATGCAGCGCCAGCGGGGTCTTTCTCCACTCTTTCACCCACATGGACGTTCCTGGCTTGAAGGGATGCAGAGGCTCGGTCAGGTTGATGGGTAGTCGATCCTGCACCCACGTCTGAAGATTCTGCAAAACAGAACCTAAAGCCAATAGTTCTTGTCTAGTTATTTCAGATCCTATCTGTCTCATATCTCCTTTTATTCCCTGCACTATGGGTGGAGGTCGCCCATACAAAATCTCAAAAGGAGAAACTCCTAGGGACTTGGTGAGAGCAGAACATATCCTAAGAAGGGCTATAGGGAGAACTTGGAGCCACTTTAGGTGCATTTCTTGACAAAGCTTGGACAACTGAGTTTTCAAGGTTCTATTCATACGTTCCACTTTTCCTGAACTCTGAGGTCTGTTAGCAGTGTGTAACTTCCACTGTATTTGCAAAGCTCGAGCTAACTGTTGGGTCACTTGGGACACAAATGATGGGCCATTTTCTGACCCTGTAGTCAATGGTATTCCGAATCGAGGAAGGATCTCATGAAGCAATACCCTAGTGACTTCTCGGGCTTTCTCAGTTCGGGTGGGATAGGCTTCCACCCATCCCGAAAATGTACAGACTAACACTAACATATATTGATATCCATTTGCACGGGGCATTTCAGCAAAGTCTACCTGTATATCACTCATTGGGGTCACCCCTACTGACTGAACTCTTGGGGGTCGAATGGGACCATGCTTAGCATTATTCTTGGCACATATCAGACATTGCTGGGTCACCGAGGCAGTCAGGGATTCTAGTAGTGAAATGCAGAAATGGGGTCTCAGAGCTTTTTCCATGGCTGTTTTCCCATAATGTGTGGCTTGGTGAAAAGCTTGAACAAAGGCTGGCCCTAATACTTCAGGGATGACTGTAGGACCTGGAGGTGGACTACCTTCTGGGGGTGGCAGCACTATCCAACCTTGTTCTGTCAAGACTCCTCCCTCCTTTTCACAATAATAGTCTGACTCTCTTGTAGTGTATCGGGGTGCCCAGGAACTAAGGGGCACAGGGAATAGGGCTGCTTGCATTACAGTATCTTGGGTCCTAACTTGTCCTGTGGTAGCTGCCTTCCGGGCTGTGGCATCTGCAAATCTGTTTCCTCGGGTGACTTCTCCTGTTCCTGCCTGATGACCTCGGCAGTGTATTGAAATAGCCCAAATGCAGCTAATAAAAGCGCTCTCTCACACCCACAGAAGGAAGACAAGTCAGACAGACTAGAATGCAAACAGAATCTTTTATTGTGTGCACACAGCCTCAGAGACACAGAGCCGGCCACCCTGAACAAAAGATCTGAGTCCCTTCTCCACGTCATACATTGTCTTATATACAGTATATTTTCAAGCTCATTCTACTTTCTGATTCGCCTCAGGTATCTTTTGTCCACCAATCAGTAGTCCCTGGGGGGGTAAGGTGGGCTATCATAAAGCATTCTCAGTGACCTGTCCAAACTGGTATTCTCTGGTCTGCTGTTATCTAGGGGAGAGGGTATTGTGTTTATGTTCGTTTCACTGTAGCAGCTTTGGCTTGGGGGAGGTGCCTGCTGAGATCTCTGTGTTCCCGTTTAACAAGCTGATCCTTATGTAAAAGCTGCATGGCTGGGGGGGGCAGCTACCTTCCCGGCTGCCTCACTCCCCCCTCTTTTAGGTGTGACCTCAACCTACCGGTTGAGGGCACCATCACGGGTGGCAAACGGCAGAGGAGTGCATTGGTATAGGGCCTTGACAGTGGCAGCCGTTTTGCGCTCTACTAGGGTGTCGAGGGCGGTAGTAATGAAACTGTGCAGAATGGGGATACAACATGGTAAGATGGCACATACCAGGAGAAGGAGGATAACTCCGACAACTAGGGTTTTAAGGCCTCCTAACCAACCAAACCATTTGACGAACCAACCCGTTCCTAATCCCAAGGACGGGTCTGAGATGTGTTTTGCTAGGTCACGTAGGTCTTGAATAGAGCGTTCAATGGACACGCCCTCATCAGTGAGGTTAAAACAACGCATACCTTCAAAGTCCTCACACCCATGGTTGAGGTGTAAAAGTAGGAAGTCTATGGTCATTCTATTCTGTAGGATTGCTGTATGTAGGCCGGACAGCTCGTGATTCATGGTAGCTAATACCGTTGAGGTCAGATTAAGGGATTTGGCTAGAGAACAAGCAAGTCTGCTTATCTCCAAAGAGCTGTGTAGGGCTAAACCAGGTGTTCCAAGGATTGATAGTGACAGCCCAAGGGCTGTCCCATCACTGTAGGGCTCTACATTTGAGTTGCAGGTCGAGGGCATAGGGATAGAGCGGGGATGTCTGGGGGGGTGGACCCTAGTGGTACGGGGTGTATGAAGGAAGGCTGCAGTTGTGAGCCTACCAAATGTACATGGACCTCCGGTGGCATTGGCGGGGACATAAGTATACACTATCTCACCACAAACTAAAAACCAACCTAAGGGAAGATACATTTCGGAATATGCATAGGATACCTTAGTTACAGAGTTGCATGATAACACAGTATTCGAGACATTGACCCCCCCCTTTCTTGGCATTTACAAAAAAGAAGCAATCAGTAGCATTCAGGGTGGAAACTACCTGTAAGGAAAAAGGCACCTGGTTAAAACATGCAGAAATAGGTCGGGTAACCCCAATAAGATAGAAGAATGTGGAATAATCTATTCCAGGTTGTCCACAGTCCAGATTAGCAAGTATAGTAAGGTTCTGCATTTCACATAAACTAGACGGTACAGCAATGAGACAGGTTGACAGAAAAATCCCAGTTTTTGGAGAAGTACGTATGCAAAAGTCTGTCATGTTCAAAGCAGTTTGGGCAAGTAATACTGCTGTGTTAGTAGTCTCTGCAGCTGTTAGAAAGTGGGTCCATATCAGGGGTAGGAATAAGGCTAAGGCACATTTTCTCATTCTCTCTGGTTGTCCGGAGTTCGTTGGCAGTCTGTTAGAACCCCTCACTGGATGGTGGTATCCTTTTTCAATTTCAAACGCAGGGGTTGATCTGGGATCGGGACTGAGGTCCAGGCTGGAACAACTTCCGGTGCAGCGGCCTTGACGCAAGAATGATGGATCCACGAAGCAACTTCAGCCACCTTGACAGCCGTGGGGGTGGTCAGCAGAACGGTATACGGACCTCGCCACTGGGGGGTCAATGGATCCTTCTTCCACTCCTTGACTCACACTCGGGAACCAGGCTGGTGTGTATGGAGCGCTTCAGTCAGGTTGATGGGGAGCCGCTCCTGGATCCACTGGTGCAATTTCTGCAAAACAGAACTGAGAGCCAACAGTTCCTGTCGGGTTATTTCTGAACCTATCTGTATTAAATCTCCGTGGATTCCCTGTATGAGGGGTGCAGGGCGACCATATACAGCTTCAAAGGGGGAGATACCAATACCCTTTCATGGGGCAGATCGTACGCGGAGCAGAGCTATGGGGAGCAATTGGGGCCACTTTAACGAGGTTTCCTGACACAGTTTTGCTAGTTGGCTCTTTATGGTACGGTTCATGCGTTCTACTTTCCCCGAGCTCTGTGGACGGTAAGCTGTGTGCAGCTTCCAGTCGATCTGCAAGGCCTTAGCTACTTGTTGCACTACCTGGGCCACGAAGGCAGGTCCATTATCTGATCCCACTACTATGGGAAGCCCGAAGCGGGGAATGATCTCATGCAGCAACACCTTCGTTACCTCCCTGGCTTTTTCTATGTGGACTGGAAAGGCCTCCACCCACCCCGTGAAAGTACAGACTAACACTAGCAGATACCGGTATCCATTTGCTCGGGGCATTTCTGAAAAGTCAACCTGGATGTTTCCCATAGGGGTGACCCCATAAGATTGGACCCCCGGGGGTTGGCATGGACCTTGACGGGCGTTATTTTTAGCACATGTGCATTGTCTAACAACAGCAGCCACTAAAGAGGACAGGCAGGAGATGAAGAAATATGGGCGCAGGGTAGTTTCCATTGCTGTCTTACCCATATGAGTGGCTTGAGGAAAGGAGGATAGGAATGCTGGGGCAAGGCTGTCTGGGATGACTATCACTGGAGCTATCCCTGTTCTGGGTAACCTTATCCAGCCATCCGTGTGTAATACCCCTCCCTCCTCCTGGCAGAAGAAATCTAGTTCTCGTGTTGTGTATCTCTTAGACCATTGGCTTAGTGGGACTGGAAACAGTGGGGCTTGTAGGTCCTGGGTGCCCTCGGGGAAGGACTGGGACAAGGATATGGTTGCGATCCGCCGGGCCTCTGCATCAGACTGTCTATTCCCCTTAGCTATTTCACTGTCCCCTCTCTGGTGGCCTCGGCAGTGCATAACGGCTACCGCCTTAGGACGCCAGACTGCTTCCAAAAAGGGCCAATACTTGGGGGCCGTTCTTTATTTCTGAGCCAGCTGTAGTAACTAACCCTCTTTCCTTGTATAGGGCCCCATGGGCATGGAGAGTGGCAAAGGCATACCGGGAGTCTGTGTATATATTCACATGAAGGCTAGTCCCAAGGATTAAGGCACGGGTCAGGGCAATAAGTTCCGCCTTCTGTGCAGAAGTGCCAGGGGACAAAGGCTGAGCCTCCCGCCATCTTGGAACCCAAGGGTTCCAAGATGGCGGAGGAGCTGAGACGCTGTTCGTAGGTGCGGACTGGCTGTGCAGTAGACGCGGTTCCAATGGGGAAGAAGAGGAAGCAGGTGACAGCGAAGCCCCCAATATCCTCGACACCCCTTGGAGGATCAGCGCAGGCCTCCATTGTGCCCTTCTGCACCGTTCGGTCAGCGGGAATGGCTTCAGCAGATCAGCCCGGTGATGTGGGGGATCTGAGCAGTGACGGTGTGGAGTTGAGTCCTGTCCAGCTGTTGCCGCCGCAACCCGGTAGAAGTCGGGAGGAGGAGGTCGGAGCTGAGGTGTCTCCGGGTCAGGAGGTCAGCTCCGTGTGTGGGGGCGCCTCCTCTTCGCTGAGTTTGAGTCCCGGTGAGCGTCCTGGTGGTGTTGAGGAGGTATGCTCTGCCGTGGAAGGCTCGGGAGGCGCTCGGAGGAAGATCAGTCTGTTGGCGTCTGTGGAGCCCCGGGTAATTTGCGGATTGAAGAAACCAGCCAAAGTAACTTTAGATAGCTTATGGGAGGCTATCTCTTCGCTCCAGAGCTCCCTAGCTCCAGTTGTGGGGGCTTTATCACAAGAATTTGTGTTGGTGAAAGGGAGGTGTGCAGCGGTGGAAACGAAGTGTGCAGACCAGGCTGCTAAAGTTGCGCTGCTAGAGTCAAGTGTATTGGACTTACAAGTTATGGGTGAGACTATCTCTAAGGACCCTTTAACTTCTTTGAGGCGTTTTGAATACATGGACAATTTATTGAGGAGGAACAATTTACGCTTCTTGAACTTTCCCAGATCGCCCCTGTTGGATCCCCTAGTTCTTGTACGTAGATATTTCACGGAAGTGTTATTGATGCCTCAGGATAATTTACCCCCTATTGTTAAAGCTCAATATGTTTCAATTTCCTCTGGGGCTAGTGCTGTGGAGGGAACTGGGGGCCCTGCTGGGGACGGTCAAATGGGTTTAACTGATTTCCTAGAGAGTTCCTTGGAGGTTGTGACAAGCAGGGCTACTTTGGTGGTAGGGTTTGCATTCGAGTCCGACCGCAATGCCGTCCTTAGACTGTATTTCCGCAGGATTTCTTTTTCCCAGTTTTTGGGCTCTAAAATTCTTATATTTCCTGATTTGTCCCGGGACATCCAGAAGAAGCGTAAGGAGTTTTTGGCCTTGCGCCAGAGAGCCGTCGCCTTGGATGCCCAATTTAAATTGAGGTATCCTTGTAAATGTGATGTATTATTCCAGGCTAAACATTTCCTGTTTTTCGAGCCCAAACAACTGATTGATTTTCTTCAGGTGAGGGAGGCGGGGGGGAAGGGTAGCTCCTGTACTGGCTGCCATTAATGTTATACTATGCTCTTATGATAGAGGGGTTTTCTCTCCTTTTTCTTATGGGAATTTCTTAGTTTGGAACCGCATTGGTTTTTTTTTTCTTTTTGTGGTCTATCTATTGAGATGGAATGTATTATGGAACTGTATTATGGGATTATTGGTGGTTTGAGTGTTTTTGTGATTTGCAACCATCTTTTCCTTTTGTTTTTTTTTCAATTGTGTATTGGAAAATTTGATAAATATAAAATAAAAAAAAAAAAAAAGGCTGAGCCTCAACGGTCACCTCCATCGTCACCACCGCGTACCCTGCACACCTGCGGCCCTCCAACACCAGACTGCTTCCATCTACGAAGTGGTCTCATCCGGATTGCTTAACGGTACATCTGTTAGATCAGGGCGACTGGAGAAGATTGTATCCATCACTTCTAGGCAGTCATGGTCAGGTGGTCCCGGGCTGACAGGTAGGAAGGTAGCAGGGTTTAAGGCTTGGCTGGTGGTTATCTGCACTCTGGGATTTCCCCATAGCATACTCTGGTATTTCAACATCCGGGAACTGGTGAACCAGTGACTTCCTTTATGCTCCAGTAATGTTTGGACCGCATGTGGGACGGTGACTAAAAGGTTTTGGCCCATGGATAGTTCATCAGATTCCTCCACTAACAAGGCTGTTGCTGCTATTGCTCTCAGGCAAGGCGGCCATCCCTTGGCCACTGGATCCAGCTGTTTAGACAGGTAGGCGACTGGCCGCGGCCAAGACCCCAGTTGTTGGGTCAAGACTCCCAAAGCTGTTCCCGCTGCTTTGTGCACATAGAGAGTGAAAGGCTTGGTGACATCCGGAAGGCCTAGGGCTGGAGATGACAGTAATGCCCTCTTCAGATGTTCGAAGGCCCCCTGCTGGTCTCGACCCCACCTAAGGTGGCTCTTCTCTGGACCTTTCGTAACCTCATAGAGGGGCTTTGCAATCTTTGCAAAGTTGGGAATCCAGATACGACAGTACCCTGCAGCCCCAAGAAAAGCACGCACTTGCTTGCGGGTTGTTGGCACAGGGATTCGACACACTGCTTCCTTCCTTTAACTTCCCAGTCGTCGACTTCCTTTTGACAGATGCAATCCCAGATACTTCACTTCCAACTGGCATAACTGGGCCTTTTTCCTTGAGGCTCTGTAACCTGCATTGTACAGGAGTTGGAGAAGCTCTGTGGTTGCCAGTATACATTCGGCTTCAGAGTCGGCAGCAATTAGTAGGTCATTGACGTACTGTAGAAATACTCGTCTGTCAGGCTCCCCTGGGGGAAAACTGGCAAGATCTTGGGCCAGTGCTGTGCTGAAAATGGTCGGGGAGTTCTTGAATCCCTGTGGTAAGCGAGTCCAGGTGACTTGGGACTTCCTGCCAGTAGCAGGATCCTCTTTCTCAAAGGCAAACAAATGCTGGCTTGTGTTAGCCAGGCGTATACAGAAGAAGGCATCCTTTAGATCCAGTACTGAGAAGTGAGAAGCAGCAGCCGGGATGAGGCCCAACAGCGTATAAGGGTTTGGTACTACTGGATGCAGGGTCACAGTGGCTTCATTGACACGACGGAGGTCCTGAACAGGTCGGTAGTCGGTGGTTCCAGGTTTACGGACAGGCAGCAAAGGCGTGTTCCATGCCGATTGGCAGGGCCGCAGGATACCATACTGTAGTAGCCGCATCAAATGGTGATGAATCCCTTCCACAACTACCCGCGGCAGCGGGTATTGTCGTACGTGTACAGGGGAGGCTCCTGGCTTCATTTCAATGCTTACAGGAGGCATATTGATGGCCATTCCAGGGGTGTTTCCTTCAGCCCAAACTCCAGGGGGCACTGCATCCCACTTATCCAGGGCGGCCACATCAGATCTAGGCCTGTCCTCATATAACCGCCATTCTTCTTCTCGGGGGACGGACAGTACCAAAACCGCTGGTCCCAGGCTGGGTATTTCGAGCTCAGCCTGGCCCTCAGGCCCGAATGAGATTTGGGCTTGAGGTTTTGCCAGAACATCCCGACCCAGCAAGGGTATCGGACATTCAGGCATGTGCGGTTCTGCAGAAAAGGTCTCTGGGCCCTCTCTCCCGTGGCTCCCACAATAGTGACTGATTTGGTAGAGATCGGGGTCACTTGTTGGGTGACCACTGAGTGTTGCTCCGGTATCGACCATGAATTGCATTTCTCTGTCCCCTAAATTCATTTTGACCATAGGCTCCTGGGGACCCAACAGAAACTTGGAGCCCGGTCTGGCCTAGTAGTCTGAGTCATAATGTTCCATAGCCGCAAGGCCTTTAATGGCTGGTGTCGGTGGAGGCGGGAAATCATCATACTGGTCTTGCTCCCGTGTAGTACGTACAGGTGCTCTAGCGCCCCTCATGGATGGATATCCTCCCCGTCTTAAGTTACGATTTGGACATTCATTTTTCCAATGTCCCCTCTTTGCAGTAGGCGCATTGATTGGGGCCCAGGGGAACCCTCGGCCCTCCGCGTCCACGGCCTCGTCCCCTGCTCCCTCCTCTGGCCCAGGCTGGAACTGGTGGTCGGCTAGGGCGGCTGCTAGGAAGTCCGCCTTCTTCTTCATCCAACGCTCCGATTCGCTCTTCTGCTCCTGGTCACGATTTACATATATTTTCTGTGCTACTTCCATCAGTTGTGTTGCATTCATGCCCACAAACCTTTCCATTTTCTGCAGCTTCCGCCGTATATCACCTTGTGCCTGTGCCACAAAGGCAGTATTCACCATACGAAGATTCTCAGGAGCCGCTGGATTGTAGGGGGTGTATAATCGGTATGCTTCAGTCAGACGCTCATAAAATGCTGCCGGACTCTCATCAGGAAGCTGGAGAACTTCCGCGATTTTACTGATATTCATAGCTCGTTGTCCCCCCTTATTAAGGCCCTCAAGGAGCGCAGTCCGGAAACGAGTGAGAGCCAGTGCTCCAACAGTTATTCGGGTCCCAGTGGGGGGTCTTCATTCGGAAAATCTACCATTGCCTGCTGCTGTGGATTTATAACTCCCTCATGGGCAGGATGCGCCTCCAGCCACTCGAGGGTGGCCCGTACAATGCGCGCCCGTTCTTCTGTACTGAATAAAGTGGAAAGCAATTGTCTAGTGTCCGACCAGGTAGGCTGGTGTGTTTGCATAATACTGGTCATAAGATCAGTCAGTTCTTGGGGCTTTTCAGTATAGGAGGCATAGTGGGTTTTCCAGTTCAACAGGTCCGTGGTGGAGAAAGGACATAAATCAGGCTGGATGGTCCCACTGCTACTTGCCCAGCGGCATCAAGGTACGGAAGCCCCTGTACTTGGTGCAGTGGCATTTGGAGATCATGTGACCGCAGGCGGTGGGCCAGCGGGGTGGATGTTTCAGGCTCAGCCAATGTGCTACCAGGGGATGCTACGGTGGTACTGGAGGTATCCGGAGTGGGAGGGGTCAAGGATGTCGGAGGGGTCTGAAGGGGTGTATCCCTATGTGGGGAGGAATCAAGAAAGGAAGAATCTTCCTCAGACCTGGCGCCACCCACCCCTGGAGGAGGTTCTTCAACTATGGGCAGATCCTGTCGCGGTGCGGACGGACAAGGGGGCGCAACAGAGGAAGGGGGGTGTGGAGGGATATCCGGTGAGTCCCGCCCCTGATAGATGGGGGTGGGCATTCGTCCCTTCCGGCAACCAACGGCCGCTATCATTATCCTACACTGATCCTCGTGGCAGCGCTGGAGCCATTTTGGCTTGTGCTGGCATATAGCCAGCCATGAATCAATATAAGGGAACTGGTCTGGGTGCTCTTTTGCTAAAACTTGATGAACTAAAAGCACGGTGGGCAGATCAGTTGACCCCCCGGGAGGCCACAGCTTAACTAGAGCTGGCCACTCCCGCTCACAAAGAACAGACAGGCGAGAGGCAGAGAGGGGTACCCCATAATCTTCCCCAAACCCAGCCTTAAAATTACGAAGCATACACTGCAGGGGCGTTTGCACTTTGGATTCCCCTGTCCCCATGCTTCCCAGTACAAAAAATAAGTAAAATATGCAGTATAAACGCTCTAATCTCACTGCAAGGAATGCAATGTACAGTGTAAATTCAGATAACAGACAGAGACCAATTGCACAGGACACACACACAGCTACCTTCCCGGCTGCCTCAGTATGACTACCACTTGTTTGGGGGCCCACACAGCATCTAACATCATCAATATCTTGGGCCCATACCTAATGGCCTTACCCCCTGAGGTGATCAACCCTCGCTCTTTATACAAGGCTCCATGTGCGTGCAAAGTGGTGAAAGGCATATTTGGAATCTGTGTACACATTTAAGCGGAGTCCTTCTCCTAATATCAAGGCTCTGGTGAGGGCTATCAATTCAGCTTTCTGTGCAGAAGTTCCTGGGGTCAGGGCTGAGGACTCAACTACCAGATCAAGGGTCACCACTGCATATCCAGCACAACGATGTCCATTGATGACCAAACTGCTTCCATCCACAAAGAAAGTCCGTTCAGGGTCCTCTAGAGGGACATCAGTCAAATCAGGGCGACTTGAGAATACAGTGTCCATGGTTTCTAAACAGTTATGATCAGGGGGCCCAGGACCAATTGGGAACAATGTAGCAGGGTTCAGAGCTTGACTGACTTTTAACTGTATCTGGGGGTTTTCGCACAGCATGCTCTGATATTTCAACATTCGTGCATTGGTTAACCAGAAGTTTCCTTTGTGTTCCATGAGAGTCAGAACAGAGTGTGGTACGGTGACTTGAAGAGTTTGTCCCAGTGTGAGCTTATCTGTTTCGCCCACTAGGAGAGCTGTTGCTGCAACAGCTCTCAAACAAGGGGGCCATCCTTTTGCAACTACATCCAATTGTTTTGACAGATAGGCTACTGGTCATTGCCAAGATCCAAGAGATTGAGTCAATACTCCCAACACATTTCCTTGTGACTCATGGACAAAAAGATGGAAAGGCTTCTGAACATCTGGAAGACCTAAAGCTGGGGATGACATCAGAGCATTTTTCAGAGACTGGAATGCTGCATCTTGTTCAGGTCCCCATTCTAGTGGAGATTTTTCCATTCCCTTGGTGACTTGGTACAATGGTTTTGCTATCAGCGCAAAATTGGGGATCCATATGCGACAGTACCCCGCGGCCCCCAGGAAGGCTCTTACTTGCCTCCTAGTGGTTGGAGTAGGGATACTACATACAGCTGCTTTGCGTTCTGGTCCCAGACGTCGGATCCCACTGGACAACTGGAATCCTAGATACTTGACTTCAGTTCGGCATAGTTGTGCTTTGGCTCTTGAGACTTTGTATCCAGCCTCTTTGAGAAGGTACAAAAGTTCACTAGTGGCTTGTAGACATTCACTTTCTGAGTTGGTGGCTATGAGCAAGTCATCTACATACTGAAGAAGAACCCTCTTTCCTGGGTCCACTGGGTAACTTGAAAGATCTTGATTCAGGGCAGCACTGAAGAGAGTAGGTGAATTCTTGAATCCTTGGGGTAATCTGGTCCAGGTGAGCTGGCCCTGCCTTCCTGTTGTGGGATCTTGCCATTCAAAAGCGAACAAAAGTTGACTAGTGGGGGCTAAGCGTACACAGAAAAAGGCATCTTTCAGGTCCAGGACGGTGAAATGAGTAGCCTCAGCGGGGATCAGTCCCAAGAGAGTATAAGGATTTGGTACTACAGGGTGTATAGTTTCAACTGCATCATTCACTCGCCTTAGGTCTTGTACTGGGTGGTAGTCCCCTGTCCCAGGTTTCTTAACTGGGAGAAGGGGGGTGTCCCAAGGTGACTGGCATTTCTTGAGAAGTCCATACTTCAGCAGTTTCATCAAATGGCTGTGGATTCCTTCGATGGCTGGTCGAGGGAGAGGATACTACTTCACATGCACTGGTTCCACTCCTGGCTTGAGGGTGACAATGACAGGGGCTATGCTCTTCACTAGGCCAGGTGGATTATCTTCTGCCCATACATCAGGTGGGGCTATGAGGTTGGTAGGTATACAGGGACTAGTTGACTTTATTGGAGGTGTACTATAGAACTGCCACTCTTCTTCTCGGGGAACAGTGAGCACCATCAATCCAGCAGGCTTTGGGTTCACAGTCATTTTCATTTCTCCCCCTTCAGCAAAAGATATCTGTGCCTGGAGCTTAGCAAGCATGTCTCGGCCCAGGTAGTGGGATAGGGCACTCAGGCATATACAAGAACTGGTGCGTTATTTTCTGTCCCCCCTAGTTCACACATGCAGTTCTGTAAAAATGACTTTGTGGCTTTATTTCTAGTGGCTCCAACAATAGTAACAGATCGAGAGGAAAGAGGAGCTACTGGCTTGGCTACTACTGAATGTTCTGCTCCTGTATCTACCATAAACTCCATGTATTGGTCCCCTATCTTTAAACTGACCATAGGCTCCTGGTGACCCAGGGTGAACTTGGAGCCCGGTCTGGCCTAGTCTTCATCCACATCATCCAGGTCATAGCCCGTTGCTACTGCCACTCCCTCAATGGCTTCCTCCCTCTCTTGCTGGAACTGTGCTCGGTTCATTCCTCCTCTCCTTCAAAATCATCCTCCTGGCCTCCAGGGACTCCCTCCTCCCCTTGCGGGGGTGGAGTCCAGATGCGGGCATTCACTTCTCCAATGTCCTTCTTCCTTGCAGTAGGCGCACTGATTCGCACCCAATTGAGGCCTCTTGCTTCTGCGGCCTCTTCCACGTCCTCTGGTCCTTTGATTAGGAAAACCTCCTCCACGTCGTTCAGTTATAGCAGCAGCAAGAAGATCTGCCTTCATCTTTCATTCACTTTCTCTGTCTCGTTCATTTTCACGATTCACAAACACTTTGAGTGACTTCCATTAACTGTGCTGTATTCATGCCCGCAAATTCGTCCAATTTCTGCAATTTTCGTCTTATGTCTCTCTGGGACTGAATAACAAAGGCCGCATTTACCATGTGTAAATTTTCCTGAGCGGCGGGATCATATGGGGTATATAATCTATAAGCTTCAGACAACCGCTCATAAAAGGCCACTGGGCTCTCATCTGGACCCTGGAGAACTTCCGATACCTTCCCGATATTCATGGCCCTCTGGCCTCCCTTCTTCAGGCCCTGCAATAAGGCCTGGTGAAATCTGGTTAGGGCCGCCGCCCCCCTTTCATCATTCGGGTCCCACCCGGGATCTTCATTTGGATATTCTGCAACAGCTACTTGTGGGGGGCTTATTCCTCCCCCTTCTACAGGGTTCTCTTCTAACCAATGGAGGGCTGCTTGCCCGATTCGCCCTCGCTCCTCAGTAGTAAAGAGGGTGGATAGGAGCTGGCGACAATCGGCCCAAGTAGGCTGATGGGTTTGCATAATGCTAGACATTAATTCTGTTAATTCCTGAGGCTTGGCTGTATAGGATACATAATGCGTTTTCCAGTTTAATAAATCAGTGGTGGAAAAGGGCACGTAAACTAGGCTAGTTGGTCCTGGCGCCATCTGGCCCTGATCATTTAAAACAGGTATTCCAGGCACTTGGCGTAATGGCATTAGGTGCCCTGCTTTCTCCTTCTTCTTGGGAGTTATGCTTCTTAAATCATAAGGCTCCCGGGCACAAATCTCCTTGGTGGGTGACCCTGAACTGGCAGGAGAGCCTCCGCTTTCTACCTCGTCAGAGGACTCAGGTCCCCCCCCCCCCCCCCGACGTGCTTGGGCCTGACTCGGGACTATCACTCGGGGTAGGGAGTTTCTTGGGCTGCTGCAGCGGCGTTTTCTGGGGCTCCTCATCTGGCTCCACTTCAGGCCGTGGTGCTGGGGGAACTAACTTCTGTGGGTACTGGGGTAACCTAGCCAGGATATCTGGGGACTCTGGGGCAGAATACACAGGCGGCTTCTCCTCCTTAACCTTTCTGGTTCCCCTAGTGGTAGCTACAAATATTCTACAATGCTCCTCATAGCAGCGCTTCATCCATGAGGGCTGCTGTTCACAAGCGCTTAACCAGGAATCTATATAGGGGAACTGGTCAGGGTACACTCTTTGTACAAGCTGATGAACTCGAAAAACTGTTTCTAAATCAAAGGTGCCCCCACGGGGCCATGAAGCAGCTAACGCGGGCCATTCCCTTTCACATAACATTTTTAATCTAGACGGAGTCATTTTCATACCATAATCACCCGAAAATTCTTTACGGAAATTCTTGATCATGCATTCCAACGGAGTTTGCGTGGACTCCACCCCTCCCATAATCTGAACGTAACTACGTACACTAACTACGTACTCTACGTACACGTAATGACGTACAAGACAACGAACAATAAGGATAGGTAGTATGGCTGTAGGTAAGGGGTCCGTACAGCCCACAGAACACTGGGGGGGACAAACACCACTCGCTTCCTCCTTTTCACGACCTGGACGCGGTCGCCCGGCCAGGAACTGTGCTACTCAGGAGTCCGCACTCACTCTGTCTATATTTCAAGACCTCTCAATCACACCAGCAATCATATTTCAACAAGAAATCATTTTTCAAGTGCCCAGGTTTTCTGACTAACTGACTACGATGGCTTCGGCTTCCGCCTTCTCTTACGCGGAGCTTACTAGAACAGCCCTTATGGGAGGTGATCAGGCTCCCTTGTCTCGCACACACTCATGCAAGATTTTCCCAGTTAGTCTATACCAAATATACCAAATCAGTCCTGCACATGCAAGACGTTGTCCCAGGCTGTTCTCTCAGAAATGTCTACTCACTGGATCCGGTTCCCAATACCACACCAGCTCCTGGGTTGGATCCTGGACTCCCCCCGGGTCGGAGGTGTTGGCCAGCTGGACCCGATGGCCCGCCGAGGCAGGCGGAACCCTCTCCGGCACAAAGGGGCCAGCGGCGCCTGAGGTCTCCCCCGCGGTCGGACAGACACGGTTCCAACTGGGCCAAACCTCGAGGCAAATTTCGTAGATTATTCACTTGAATACCATTTACTACTCGCACTTACCGGCCAACGCACCAAGAATATGCTGCAGCAAAGTGCAATCAATGAATAAATCCAGGAGTCAATTGACAGGGTCCAAGCCAGTTTATTGTGCACAGGCCCAGTCAGTCAAAGCTTCAAAAGGAACTGAGCAAAGTTTTTACAGAGACATAACCATTTATACCTCTTTTTCAGTTTGATACATGAGAACTTTCTATTGGTTCCAGCTTGATACATGCAAACTTCTCATTGGTTCCAACGCCCCCTGCACCTGTCCAATCAGAAATCCCTCCGGGGCCTAGCAACCAGCCCCCTCCCTTAGGATTGTTCTAACAATGGTGCAGTTCTTGATTTTGATACTTCTCTACTGCAAGGTTATCCCTAGCTTCAGGAATGCATGTATTGAAACATTTTTTTCTTTTGCCCACAAGAGAATAATGAAAGACTTATGAATTCATGTAAAACTTCTTATTAAGCAGTTTAAAACAATTTTCTCATTTTTCACAGATTTTTGGTTTTTTTCTAGCTATAATGGGAGTTAGGATCCAGGCCTAACTTACAGGCCTTTCATAGTAGCAGGCCATGCTAGGCCATAGCCTGCCACATTATAATGTAAGTGAATTGAGTACTTGTTTGTACAATTCATATTGTTGTTTCTTGTAAACGGTGTTTGATACTTGGGAGAACACGGTATATAAATGTATATTAAATAAATAAAATAAAAATAAATTGTGATCCCTTGTTCTTTGCTGACGGTCTATGTTCTGCATGTGTAACCGAGCTGAAGTATTCTGTTCATGTAGTTTCTATTTGACAGTGCCACTTGTTCTCTTTCCCCACTATTGGTATTCTTTGAGATGTATTGGTTTAATATTTGCAGTGTTGCCTTTTTAATAGATAGGGTTTGGTGCTTTGTGAGTCCTGGTAGTGCTGTTATGATACGGCGGGTTTGCTATGGGTTCTAAATGGGCAGTTTATAGTACTTCCTAATGTGCCTGGCAGTTGGCACTGGAGTATAGTAATGTAGAAATCTGATAGTCTTTATTCAGGCATTCATTAAGAAGCATATTTACTAAAAGTTAGCGCATGTTAACATTATGCAAATATTTATGCAAATGAGGCCCCACAATGAGTCTCTGCACATGACCCCACACTCCCCTTGGGTCACCCCTGGTTGTGCAAACTCAAAACGTGTTTTCTTATTTCTTTAAGCAATGTTTTTTTTTTGGCCAGTCTTCCATAAAGCCCCACTCTGTGGAGTGTATGGCTTAAAGTGGTCCTATGGACAGATACTTCCATCTCCTCTGTGGATCTTTGCAGCTCCTTCAGTAATATCATTGGTATCTTTGTGGCATCTTTGATTAAGGCCCTCCTTGCCCGGTCTATGAGTTTTGGTGGGCGGCCTTCTCTTGTCAGGTTTGTAGTGGTGCCATATTCTTTCCATTTTGTTATAATGGATTTAATGGTGCTCTGTGGGATATTCAGAATTTAGGATATTTTTTTATTACGCAACCCTGATCTGTGCTTCTCCACAACTTTGTCTCTGACCTGTTTGGAGTGCTCCTTGGTCTTCATGTTGCTTGCTTAGTGGTGTCGTAATGCGACAAAGGACAAAAAATGAGGGGATGAATCCTTTCACAAGGCAATGTATACCTAAGGTAATCAATTTGTTTATGAATTGCATATGTAGAACTGTCAGAGATCTTGCTGAAATCTAAATACACCACATCTGTGCGCTCTCCCAATCCAACACTGTAGTCACCCACTTATAATTTTTAAAATTTGTATATGAATATTGATTAGTCCAAATTAAATATATAGATAGGTGAACCATAAATATCAGGAGTTAGTCTGTATTATCATAGACCATTCAGTCATCTCCCTTAGATATCCTCATAGGTTCTCCCTATTTTTTGCCATTAAAATTCACATTTATTAACTAATTCGAAAGCATATCTTAAGTTGTATGGCAACTCAACTTATCAGGTCCTACATTTATGCCCCTCTGCTTCAGGGACCACTTTCTGAACGCAGTAGTTTACTTCACTTCCATTTGCTGTACAGACTTGGAATCTTACTAAGCTATAATCTTGCTAAAGTCCATTTTAATATTTATGTATCACACACATTTGCATTAAATGGTACAGTGCTTTTAAAAGAAATTTGCGATATATAAATATATTAAAATGGACTTTAGCATTTAAGATATTGTGATTATACTGTAGTGAGACTGCAAGTCTGACAAAAAGCTTTATTTTTTAAATTGCTTTCTAGCCTGATAATATTGTGATTTGTGGGGGTACATCTGTTGATTCTATATCCCAGGACTGTAGACCAGTTTTAGTAATTCTCTTGGCTGTTGGGCAGGAGTCTCCCATTCTTCTGTGGGAGAGCAAAATATGGCCTTCCAAAGTGCAGGAGAGAAGAATTTTACTCATCCCAGGCCAAAAACCAAACCAGCAATTTGAGGGTTCAGAGTGCAGTGGTGACAGCAGGTTCAGAGCAGAGGGAGAGCAGCTTTTGTAGTCTCACAACTCTCAGCCATGAAGCACACAGAATGGGGATGAAAACAGCTCAATCTGCATGTGTCTTCTGCCTCCTTCCTGCAGTTCCTGCACCTTTCCATTAGCTAACTTCCTGTTTCGGGGCAAAAGAATAAAGGTGAGCACAGCAAGCAAGTGGCCAGCAGGGCTTTTGCTAGCATACTCCCTTATTGTGGCTTGAGAAACCCTGATCCTATAGTATTTTTCTTTGACTCGGGACAAATAACTATGCTGATTATCAGAATGAAAAATATACTAGAGCCCAATGGATATCAACTTTTAGAGTAACTGTAGTTTTGCACAGTATATATAAAAGCAAAATATATGTTCCTTATTTTATTCAGTCAGGTATTAGAGCTCAGTGGCTGCACCTGTAGATAATGGTAAACTTTTCACTTTTTGCAATAAAATTGCTTTGCGTGTAATATATTTTTGTCATTGTGAACAGAACAACATTTTTCCGATATTGTGCCTGGTGAAGAATTCCTTAACCTTGGGATGGAGCAAGTGTGCAGTTTAATAGCCAGCGACAAACTCAAAATTGCCTCTGAGGAAAAGGTGAGACCTAGCTCTTAACATTTTTTTCAGTTATTAACCTACTTTCCAAAGGGGGAGAGGTTTATACAATCATCTTGTCTGTGCGTGTATGTATCCATTTATAAATGATGATTTCCTCATTCATAGGACTAGTTATTAATGTGTAGTAAGGGAATAACGCATGATGTTTGTTTATTCAACCGCCTTTTCCATATCGTCCCTCCAGTCCAGTCCAGGATACAGTTGGATTTTCCCCCTCCTTCAGCAGCTGAGGACTGAGCATGCCAGAATCTTGATGTTACCACTTCAGGGCTCCCTCCTTCGGCATGGACTCCAGTATCCTCAATCCTCACCAGCTGAAGGAGCTTCTCTTCATAGGGGATTCCGCTAAGAAGAATTTGAAAGCATAGCTACTTAGAGACATATAGGTCACAGAAGTGGACTATAATAAAACATTGTAGCTTTTCCTGCTCCTTTGACTGGATGAGGCTGACAGTGAACAGGGCTGTGTTCCTGCATCAGGATCCTTGAGTGGGTCTGGTGAGCCTAAGGGGTAAAACCCCTGGTGTCCAGGTCCCTTTCCTCCAAGCTGGACATCCCATGTCTCTGGTCAGGGACCTCTGGGGCTGTTCCTTTTTTAAAGGCAATTGGAAGTAGTGCTATGGTTTAGCTGCTCTAGATAAAGTTAAAAAAAAAAAGACACTAGCAGCAGTCCAGAGAACCGTAGAAGTCCACGGAGCTGTGCAGAGCAGTGCTGATCGAGCCGGGTGAGCTCCACAAGTCACAGTAAGGTGGTACAGGGTCTGCTTGTTTCTTTGCAACTTATCCCTGCTTGTCGGTGCATGCCAGTTGGTTTGAGTGTCTGTGGTTGGTTTCTTCCTTCTTGCGGTCAGGGTAGAGAAAGCTGCGGGGTAGAGTCCGTCGGGTTACCGAGTAAGGAGTCATCAGGTTCGGAGGCTCAGCAGTGTTTTTGGCCGGCGGGGACATGGAGAGGTCAGGGGAATCTTTGGAGTCCAGCATTGCAGAGCCGGCAGTTCCCACGGTTTTGGCAGGAACCGTGGCCATTTCTGATAAAGCTTCCGTTTTCTCTGGAGCCGAGAAGCCATGGAACAGAAAGGCAAAGGCCCGCATGGCTATTGATGATGCACCATTGGCAGCTCTTGCTTCTGCAGAGGAGCAGGGGGCTCTGTTTTTTTGGCTGACTTCATTCTTTCATTGCACAAAGCATATTTGTTGAGGAAGGCTGACTTGGAGTCTTCAGGATCGTGGAATTGTCAGCCAATAAACCTGTAGTAGTGCACACCCTCGACAGCTAAAGGAGGGCCTTCCGTTTTCAAAATTTTTTCGTTACAGAAGAAACTGTTCAGATGATGAGTTTCAATGTAGGTCTAGACAGTTGGAAAAAAATTTTCTGGAGAGAGGTTATCCTAAAAATGTAGTTAAACGAGCATATCTTAGAGCTCGGTACAATCATAGAAGTTTACTACTTATGACAAGACCTTTTGGAGAAAGAAGGGTAGATGATTCTGATAACGTTAATTTAATAACTAGATTTTCCCCGTTAAGTGCAGGGATTCAACGAATCCTGTGCAAACATAAAAATGTTCTAACAGCAGTCCCAGGTTTGTTAGAAAAAAGAATCAGATGTGTTTGGCAAAGAAACCGTAATTTAAAAGAATGGCTTAGCCCAGCGGTGTTACCCCCCCAGACGGCAATCGTACAAGAGAGAAGACATAAAAAATGTGGGGATTGTGACATCTGTGCAGTTACTTTTGAAACGTCTAGATTTATGTATCATGAAGTGGAATACATTTTGGATTCCTCTACTATATGTGACTCTGTAGGGGTGGTTTATGTCATACAATGCCCATGTGGGTTGGTTTATGTAGGCAAGACATTACGTTCCTTTCGGATATGGATAAGGGAACATAGAAGTAGGTTTTGTTGTGGAGTGAAGGAGGCACTGATAGTCCAGCATTGCATACAGGAGGGACATGTTTTTGAACAGCTGCGCTGCTTCTGCATAGATAAAGTAAAAGTGGGAACCGTAGGAATAACGTATGATCAAACGCTTATAATAAGGGAACAAAGATGGATACATAAACTACAATCGGTGACACCAAATGGGCTTAATGCCATGATAGATTGGGCATCTGGTACATAGAAATTTCATCGTAAGTTAGAATGATAAAGCAGACTGCGTATCAACATATGAGGTCATCCTGTAGAGGACGACGCAGTGTAGAGGAGGATTGTTTTAGCTGATGGATAAGTTAACAATGGGGTGGAAATATTAAATCAATGAGATTTGGGGCACCCATAGGATTTTAGGGGGTTATGTTACATATGGATCCTAAAAAAACAAGGGGTGATAATACCTTAGGAGACCCGGGAAAGTGACCAGAGAGTTCACGAATAACAGTTAGGTCCCCAAAGGATTTGAAAAGTTGGAGTTTCATTGGAAAATCTCTGTAGCCAACATCCAATGAGAAAAGTAGCTGGATAGATTCACTGAAGCTATAGGAGGTGGGTCTTTTAAAAGCGTAGTTCAGTACAGCATCCCGCATGCGCGGCGTCTTTCCAAAGAGCAGAGGGTTAGAATCTGCACAGCTAGAGGTCCGTTACAAACACATTGCAAATCGACGCGGGCAGCATTTAGTAAGTTTGAAGGATGTTTTTTGGTATTTATTGTGGATGTGGATAAGGATTGAGCACAGAAGGGTTGAGAACCAATCCCCTGAAGAAACCGAAGTGGTGAAACACTACAGCGGTACCTGGGGGGAGAGTTGGGATCGTTGAGAAATAAGAGGGGAGCCTAGTAATGGAGAATGCCTTTTGATTTGAATAAGCAGAAAGCTTAGTATTATGACTTCAAGAACCTTTGATAACAAACGTATAAGAGGGAGCATTAAGTCATAAGACTGAGAAAACTGTTCTTCTTCAGCAAGGCTCCCCATATAAAGTAGTCCGTGAAGGTCGTTGATGCTACTCGGCAATAAGTCTGAATAATCTAGCAATAAGTCTGAATAATCTAGCAATAAGTCTGAATAATCATGCCAATATAAGTCTGAGACCTTCGCAGGCTTACCCAGTGCTTTGGTAGAAAAATTTGGATACAGAGTATACTTCAATTCTTTACTAGTTTTCTTTGAACGTGTTTTGCTTTAATTTGGATAGCCAATAAACCTGAGCAAGGAATGCACGAGGGCAGAAGCCATGAGGAACCACAGTCTGCCTTAATGGAGGGGGGAATCTCTGGGGTGGTCCAGTTTCCCCCCCCAATCCCAGGTTTGAGGATCTGGGGGAGGGGGGCGTTCCTTGGACCTCTGCGGGGAGTCAGAGCAGCCGGGCTTGGAGGAATGGGAAATCCCTCCTAGTGATGACCCAAATGTTTTCAAAGTTTTTCCTAGGGAAGAGCTTGCTGCTCTGACTAAACATTCTTTGTTAGCCCTTAGCATTGTCTCACCTCCACCAGTAGTGGAAGAGAACCTTGAGGACCCCCTATTACAGGGGTTCAAGGGTTCCCAGACATGTTTCCAGGTGCATAGTGTGATCAAGAAGATGATAGAAGCTGAATGGGAGGTCCCAGAAGGGGGCCTTAGAGGGGGAAGGGTGATGGGTTGACTGTACCCCATTCCCCAGGAGGAGAAAGATCTCCTTAAGGTGCCTAAGGTGGATGCGGTGGTCTCGGCAGTCACAAAAAAGACCACGATTCCGGTAGAAAGAGCAGGGGTCCTGAAGGATGTTCAAGACTGTAAGCTGGAGTCGTTGCTTAAGCAGGCATTTGATACTAGCGCACTGACCTTATAGGTCTCTATTTGTGGAGCCTATGTGGCCAGGGCTTCTATCCGCTGGTTTCAGGTGCTGGAATCGTCGGAACTGGCAGCCCAGCCAGTGGCTCAGGAGAGGTGTCAAGCTGGAGTCAGCAGTCACCTACCTAGTAAACGCCTTTTACAACTTGGTACACTCATCCGCTAACTCTGTTGCCTCTATTGTGGCAGCATGCTGGTTTTTGTGGTTATGGAATTGGTCGGCGGATGTTTCCTTTAAGACAAGGCTCAGTAAGCTACTTTTAAAGGTAAGCTGCTCTTTGGCGAAGCTCTGGACAAGCTGGTGAAGGACTTAGGGGAGTCCAAAGGTGGCCGCTTGCCCAAGGATCGACCCAAGGGGATTAAGCAAGGGGTTCCACAGCACGGTCAGCCTTGGGACTTCCTCAGCTTTCGGTCTAGCCATTTCTCGCCCTTTCAGAGGGGGCGCTATAGCCTGAGGGGCCAGTCCTTTCAGGGTTTTAGGGGTCCAGTAGGGGTTTCTACACAGCTCCTCAGGTATCCAACAAGAAACCACAATGAAGCCAGCAAGATCCAGGCGGAGGTGGTGCCAGTCGAAGGTCTTTTACAGCATTTTTACCCCGCCTGGGCCAATATAACATTCGACCAGTGGGTGCTGGAGCTCATTCAAGGGGGCTACGGACTGGAGTTTGCACAGCCTCTTTCTGATGACTTTATACAGTCTCCTTGCCCAGGGGCGAAGGCAAATGTGGTATGGGGACAACCTGGATCGTCTGCTGAGGTTGGAGGCTGTCAAGCCGGTTCTGCGGGAGCAACTCGGTCTGGGGCTCTATTTATTTATTTTATTTATTTATTTATCTGCATTTATATCCCGCTTTTCACCGGGTCAAAGCGGTTGGGGGATACATTTAACACGAGGGGATATGAGACACATACACTAATACTTACAGGGAACATGGGCAATAGAGGGTTACGTGGCTTGCCCAAGACCACAAGGAGCACCTGTGGGACTAGAAACCCCAGTCCTTCCAGCCCAAGGTTGCTGTCCTCTAGTGGGATTTGAACCACCGACCTTCCGGCCTGTAGTACCTTGCCCCAACCACTAGGCCACTCCTCCTTCCTATTTAATTTACTTTGTGGTACCCAAGAAGGACGGGTCCTTCCAGCTGATTCTGGACCTCAAGGCAGTCAACTGGGCCTTGTGGGTGCCCCATTTTCATATTGAGACGCTGCAGTCTGTCATTCTAGCAATGCGTCAGGGGGAGTTTCTGACCATGTTGGACCTCATGGAGGCATACCTGAATATTGCCATTCGCCCATACCATCAAAAGTGCTTGCACTTCTCTCTGCAAATGGGGCATTTTCAATTTTGAGCTCTGCCCTTCAGCCTTGCCATGGTTCTACGCACCTTTACAAAGGTCATGGTGGTAGTGGCGGCAGCTCTGAGGATGCAGGGGACGCTGGTGCATCCTATCTGGATGATTGGCTCATCCAAGCGAAGTCAGTGGGAGAAGTCTCTTGCATCAACTCAGACAGTGGTAGAGTCCCCTGGAGTTTGGGCCGGGTGGTCAACTTGGCCAAAAGCCAGTCCAGAGACTGATGTACTTGGGAGCGATCTTCAACACGCTCGTGGAGTGCATGTTTCTTCCAACAGACAAGATTCAGAAGCTCCAGAAGCAGGTGTCCTAGTTCATCGCAATGAGAGCCTCATCGGCTTGGAATTAACTACAGCTGCTGGGTTCCATGGCAGTGGTGCTGGATCTGGTCCCTTGGGCAAGAGTGCACATGCAGCCCTTACAGCAGTCACTCCTGTCTCACTGGTCACTGCAGGAGCATCCACTCTCCTGACAATTGCCATGCCTGGTGGGTGTGAAGGAGAGCTTAGGCTGGTTGCTTCAGAAGAGCCACTTGGAGGCCGGCATGCCTTTGGAAATGCTGGAGTGGGTGCTGCTGACCACGGATGCCAGTCTCCTCGGCTGGGGAGCTCATGGTCAGGCTCAGGTTACTCGGGGGCTATGGTCCTCAGAGGAGAGCACATGGTCCATCAATCGTCTGGAAATGCGAGCAGTATTTCTGGTGCTACAGGCATTCCACCCCTTATTGGCGTGGAAAGCAGTCAGTGTGTGTTCCGACAATGTGACCACCATCATGTATATCAACCATCAGGGGGGCACAGGAAGTGCAACCTGGTGGCGGAGGCATGTCTGCTACTGTTGTGGGTGGAAAGATGGCTTTCAGCTCTGTCCGCAGTGCATGTAGCAAACAAGGGGAATGTGCAGGCGGACTTTCTCAGCCGACATTACTTGGATCCTGGCTAGTGGGAGTTGTCTGGTGTTTTTTCATGAAATCATCCTTCACTAATTTAAAGGGTAGAAATTCATGTTTGGGACTAGAATCCAAGATCAGTGTTGGGCACTCTAGTGACTAGTTCCCTCTGGATACTGTTGTTAGCTTCCAGCGTTTACAGGCCATATTAGGTATTACCATGTTTGTCCAGATCGATACTGTAAACCCAGGGATATGCCAGTGTTGTTAACTACCATTGTTTATAGGCCATATTTGGTATTACCATGTTTGTCCAGATTGATACCTTAAACCCAGAGATATGCCAGTACTGATGCTATGTTAGAGCAATGTCATCTTTAGCTAGATAAGAACATAGGGACTTGGGATGTACCATAGTGGGTCAGACCAAGAGTTCATCAACAGATCCAGCTGCACACACACGAAACAGGCTCCCTCCACAGGACAGGCTCCCGCACCGCGACAAACCCAGCTCCACATCCACGGGACAGACCCCCGCAACAGGGCGACCACCACAGATCCGGCTCCACCTCCACGGGACAGGCTCCCTCCACGGGACAGGCTCCCGCACCGCGACAGATCCAGCGTCACATCCACGGGACAGGCCCCCGCACCAAGACGACCGCCACAGATCCAGCTCCACACACACGGGACAGGCTCCCTCCACGGGACAGGCTCCCGCACCAAGGCGTCCGCCACAGATCCAGCTCCACATCCACGGGACAGGCTCCCTCCACGGGACAGGCTCCCGCACCGCATCAGATCCAGCTCCACATCCAAGGGACAGGCTCCCTCCACGGGACAGGCTCCCGCACCGCAACAGATACAGCTTCACATCCAAGGGACAGGCTCCCTCCACGGGACAGGCTCCCGCACCGCAACAGATACAACTTCACATCCCCAGGACAAGCCCCTGCAACAAGTACAGCTCTCCTCAAAAAAGCAAACAACAGACGAAAACCTAAGGACACAGGCGTCGCCCTATCAGAACATCACAAGCTATCAACATGCACACCACATACTTCCTCCCACTATACCTACTAGTCACACAACTCCTCCCACCAACTACACACCCCCACTACCCCCAAACAAACACACCATGGTACCCACCAACTGCACTGCCATATCTCGGTCCACAACACACACAAAGAGACACTCGCAACCTCCCAAACAAAGAGACAAAACAGACACAAATCAAACCCCAACACCGGCCCTAAGGAAGCACACGTCGCAACAACCTCTTCCACAAAGAAAACATCAATTGAGCTCATAAACGCCAGATCCATCTACAACAAGATACACACTCTGGTAGACCACATTGAAGAGCGACAGCCAGACATAATATGCATCAGAGACATGGCTCAACCCTACCGATAGTGTACTACTCAACCAACTAGTACCGAACAACTACTCAGCATACAACTGCCCACGCATCCACAAGCGTGGAGGAGGAGTCCTAATAATAGCAAAAACAGAACTCAAATTCAAGACACTGAATCTCACAGATACAAAGCAGTGTAACACAATTAGCATCAAGAACAAGAATATTGCAATCTGCCTAACCTACAGAGCACCCCGTGCTCCACCCGACGAACTAGCCTTCATACTCGAAGAAGCCTGTGCCATAACGTCAAACAACAAACCAGCACTACTAATCGGAGACTTCAACCTCAAGTCCGCCAATACAAAAGATGCAGAGGCCTTCCTTCAGGCAATGTCATCACTTCAATTCACACAGATAGTCAATGCACCAACACACAGACTAGGATCATCCCCAGACCTCATCTTCGCATCAAACTACCTAACTTCAAGAGACCTAATCTCTACACCCACCATCACCCCAGTACCATGGTCTGACCATTACTTAATCGAGACAAATCTGCAATCACAAGAAGACTGGACAAGCGAAAGAGCGAACTTCCCACACACACAAAGACGATTCAAGTCCTTTGACAAGGACGAATTCATCCAGGACACAATACAACACTTGAACATTGACTCAGAGGACCTGGAGGAACAAGTTTCCAACTGGAACAATGTCCTAGCTAACGCCGCCAAACCATCCGTTGACAGGACCAAGAAACAACACCACAACAAGAGACAAAACAAACCATGGTACTCAGCAAAAATACGACAGGAAAAGAGGGAGCTCAGGAAAATTGAACGGAGATGGAGAAAAAACAAAACTACTTCCGACCAACATCTTTACCTAACAAAGCAAAAACAATACAATGAACACATCAACCAATCAAAGAGAGAATTCCACACAAACCTGATAAATTCTTCCATCAACAAACCCAGAGAACTTTTCGAAATAGTAAAAACCCTGACAAAAGAGCAAGCAGCAGAAAGAGAAATACAAGTGGATCCACAGATATTCGCCGACCACATCAAAGACAAATTTCACTCCACAGAGCGCTCAACACCCAGTAGAACCAACAGAACGAACGTCCACCCCAAAACCTGGGGCACATTCCACTCACCCTCAAAAGAGCAGATATCAGACATCTCCACAATCAACACAAGCACTGCTCCTACAGACCCTTGCCCAGTGTCATGGGTCAAAGCCACCAAAGCAAGCCTCATACCAAACATTCATAAAATGGTACACAACTCACTCACTCAAGGACTCATGCCACAGCAATTAAAGCTTGCCTCAGTAAGACCAATCACAAAGAAAACTTCTCTCGACAAAAAGGACCCAGCAGCATACCGACCAATCTCCAGCATACCCTTCCTCGCAAAAATAATCGAAAAGACGGTTCAACTACAACTTCAGGAACACATTGACGAACACGGAACTCTCGACGACAACCAACACGGATTTCGTCCCAACCATGGAGTCGAAACTCTCCTGATCTACCTCTTCGACAGCATCATAAGAATAATTGACGACATCAGGAATGGAATTATAATGATCTTCATCGACATCTCCTCAGCGTTCGACACAGTTGATCACAATATACTCCTGGAGAGACTGAAGAACACTGGTATACACGGTACCACTCTAAAATGGTTCCACTCGTACCTAACAGAAAGACAGCTACAGGTCAAGGTGGGACAGGACACCTCCCGGCCCATAAACGTCCAACAAGGAGTACCACAAGGATCCGCACTCTCAGCACTCCTTTTTAAACATCTACATCCAACCAATATGCAACATTATGAAAGAGAACAACATCCAATACACAATATACGCAGACGATATAATGGTATACTCCCCGATATCAATCGAAAACCTGGACTTCTCTAAGATAGCAGACTGCCTTACCCAAATGGCGAAGTGGTGCCAAAACAACAATCTAGCTATAAACTACAACAAGACTGAAGCTTTAATCATCACTCGAAACCAAAGCTTCACACACCCACCAAACATAAAGATACAAAGCACCACGATACCGATAAGATCGGAGGTGAGATACCTTGGGGTTACTCTGGACAGTAAACTCAACCTCAAACCACACATAGACAAAACAATCCAAAAAGCATATTACAGGATGCGAATCATCAGGAGACTGAAACCACTCCTCGCTCCAGAACACTTCCGTACAGTCTGTCAAGCACTGATAACCCCAATACTGGACTTCTGCAATCCGATATACCTCGGACTACCAAAACAAGCTCTCAAACCACTACAGCTGGCACAAAACACTGCAGCTCGAATCATATCCGGAGCCGCAAGGCAGGAGCACATCACACCTACACTAAAGGACTTACACTGGCTCCCAATCATTGCTCGCATCAGATACAAGACTATCATAAACCTATTTAAGATAAAAGAACACACATCAGCCAACAGCCTCCACCTGCTCATACAACCGGAAACCAGCGCACGTCCCAGAAGAAGTCAAACACGCAACCGAGTCAGCACCCCAAATGAGTACAAGCACACACGCAAGGACACAACAGACAGAGCTCTCTCCATGGCTGCTCCAACAATATGGAACAATCTACCGGACGATCTAAGGGCAACTCCAGACCTCAAAGACTTCAGAAAACAACTGAAAACCATGCTGTTCATAGAGCACTATGGTCACATCACATAACCTAAGAGAATGGATAACAGCACTCCAATCCTCCCAAACAACTGAATATATATAAAATATGATTCTAGCACCACTGTAAATAGCCCACCCTGTATATAGCTCAAACAAATCAAGCACCCAACACATCCCTCACACAACTAAGTTTTATCCTCACTGCATGTACAACACACACACTTTACCTGATTGCTTGCTGTGATACCACCTTGATTATTAAGATAAGGCGGTTTAGAAATACTGTTAAATAAATAAAAAAAATAAATAAATAAAATTCACTGGGGAGTCCCAATTATGGACTTGATGGTGACCTTGGCGAATGCAAAGGCACTCGGATTTTATAGCAAGCAATGGGAACACATGTCCGAGGAGCTGAACACTCTTGCGCAGCCTTGGCCGACTAACGGTCTTCTATGCATGTTGCCTCCATGGACGCTGAATGGGTGACTGCTCCAGCGCATAGAAAGGCACCGAGGACCAGTGGTCCTAATTGTGCCGGATTGGCCTCACAGACCGTGATACGCAGACCTGAGGCGCCTCTTGTTGGCCGATCTGTGGCACCTTCCCAATCGGGACAACCTCCTGATGGAGAGGCCTGTCCGGATTCCTCAAGTGAATCTATTTCTCTCTTGACATAACCTTGCCAGTAGCAAGCATTAGTTTCTAAGCATTCCTGAGGTGTCACAGCTGGGGATGTACTGGAAGGAATTAGAAACAGCAGAGTGCAAGCATTGGTCCGTTTGTGGGCCAGCATAATTCTAGGATATACCATACGAACCTCTGTTAATGGTACTTATTTCCCTCAAAAGAATGTTCTGTATTTCTTGCTTGCCCTCTATGTGTAACTCTTAGAAGGCATCCATCTGTCTGACTCATGGGGTTGCATGCCTTGGGTTTGCCCCACATTGGATTCAGAGTGTGTGTGCTCTGTGAACCCTCCAGGTTTGTCTCTGCAAGTTGTGCACTCCATCCTTATTCTGGAGAAACCACATTCTGGACCAGTTCAGACTCTCGATCTGAGGGTCCCATACCCTGCATTTTGCTCCAGGGGTGATATGCATATTCTGCTCAAGTGGGATGCATGTCCTGTTGGTTTTCCTATTGTTTTCTGTAGGAACTGTGCTTCCTGTTGTATTCTGCATTTGTTTGTTCTCTGGAGGCTCATGCCCTGTTTAGGAGGTAGTGTGTTTCTGGGCGCCTCAAGCTGTTATGAGAAATTGACATTCTCTGGGTGTGTTTCATGTCTTGCTTCACATGTTGTCTACCATGTGCATGGTTCTCTATCTTGTCTCTATCTTGTGAGTTCAATACTTTGTACATTCTTCCAGTCTGGATGGCGTACCACATTTGGGGTACGATTGTCTCTGGCGTTTCATGTTCAGGGCGCAATCCAGGTATCACTCTTACCGTATGTTAATGGAGCTCGAAGCCCCTGACCACCTTCCTGAATTCTTGCAGTTCCTGAGAGAGGCAGACATGAAGTTTGTTTGCATTTTGTACCTGTCTAAGAGGAACATGGTCATCAAGGGTTTCAGCCAATAATTAATTCCATTAGGACATGTTATGATCTAAGCTAAGGGGAGGGTGAGAAAATCTAATGGAAGGTTCAAATTGATCAATATTTTATGCTTGAGATTTCTCTATTTACGAGGTTTATGCTGAGTTTGTGGAAGGGATGAAAAAGACTCAAGATTGAGAAGTACTAGACAATGATCTGTTCAGGATTTAGGGATAGAATGAGAAGAGTTTGAAGGGAGAAGACAGTCCCTGAAAAGGACAAAATCTAGACAATGGCTGGCTGAATGAGTGGGAGTGCTAGAAAGACAGGTAAAGCCAAGATTTCTTATGGAAGACAGAAAGTCTCTACTAAAGGATGGCCTAGAATTGTTCAACTGGATATTGAAGTCTCCTAGAACAAGTCGGGGGCCTGGGAATAGACCAGTGTCTGACAGTAGTGCTGTAATTCACTGTAAGAAACTGAAGATGCTGGATCTAGAGTATGAGTGACCACGTTGATCTTTCTGCTGCCTTTGACACTATTGATTACCACCATCTCCTTGATACCCTGTCCTCACTTGGATTTTATGGGCTCTGTTCTGTCCTGGTTTTCTTCCTCTCTCCCCCATCGCACTTTTAATGTATCTGCTGGTGGATCCTCCTCTACTGCTATCACGCTTTCAGTTGCTGTACATCAAGGCTTTGTCTTGGAACCTCTCCTTTGCTCTCTCTATACTCAGTCCCTTGGTGCACTTATTTCCTTCCATGGTTTTCAGTACCATCTTTACGCTGACGACTCTGACCAACCTCTCTGCGCCTGAAATCTCTCCAGAAATTTAGACCTTAATCTCTGCCTGCTAATATGACATTTGCTGCCTGGATGTCTCACCGCCACCTGAAACTGAATATAACTAAAACAGAGTTAGTTATCTTTCCTCCTAAACCCACCTCCCACCTTCATCCCTTCTCTTTTTCTGTGGCTAACACTACTCTACTCCCTGTTTCCTCAGCTCGCAACCCTGAGGTCATCTTTGACTCTACTCTTTCTCTACACACATCCCAACAGATGGCTGAAAGTTGTGTTTCTCTCTAACATGAGCAAAATTTGTCCCTTCCTTTCTACACATAATACTAAGACCTTTATCCACTCTCTAGTCACCTCCTGTCTTGACTGTTGTTACCTGCTCCTCCCTATCTCCCTCTGAATCATCTGTCTCCCCTAAAATCGGTTCTAAACTCAGCTGCATGGCTTATCTTATTTATTTTATATATTTGATTTTATATACCGTACTATTTTGAAATCAGCACGGTTTACAGAGAACAAAAATAGCGCTTTGCATAGAACATAAAAGATGCCATACTGGGTCAGACCATCAAGCCCAGTATCCTGTTTCCAACAGTGGCCAATCTAGGTCACAAGTACCTAACAATTTCCTCAAAGGACACAGGTTTTACAATGCTAGTATTGTGGCAAGAAGTGGATTTCCCGGGTTCTCTTTAATCCTTTGAAGGCCTACTTTAAATTTTTAATCCACATTCTGCAGTCGGGTTAATTTTTGCATATTTCAGGAAAATTGTACCCGTCTTATTCAATATGTTCTAATAGTGATTTTCCTTCTGCTATGGTCATGTATTATATACCATTTGATAGAAATATTTAGTCAGAATTTTGGATCCCGAGAGTTTTGGGCTCAGCCTGGAAAGGGTTAATAATGGTTTATGGTTCTTTCCCTCAGGAACTTGTCCAAACTTTTTTTTAAACCCAGCTACACTAACAGCTTTTACTACATCCTCCGATAACGAATTTCAGTGTTTGATTACTGTTGAGAGAAAAAATATTTTCTCTTATTAGTCTTAAATAGGTTACACTATAGCTTCATTGCATGTCCCCTAGACTTTCTATATTCTGATGGTGTAAACAATTCATCTATGTTTACCCGTTCCACTCCATTCACATTCATTCCACTCCATTCATTGACAACGCATGTGAAGAATGTGACAAAGAGGATATATCATAAGATCAGATCGCTACGCCACCTCCGACCACTACTTGACTATACTGATTATCGCTCAATATTCCAGGCTCTAGTCATCCCTCACCTAGATTTTGCGAATATTATCCTCCATGGCCTCTCTCAATCAACCTTAAATCCACTTCGTCTGGCTATGAACGCAGCTGCAAGAGTCCTCTCTGGGTCACCAAGAGCTGCTCACATAACGCCGATCATGAAGGACCTACACTGGTTACCATTACAAGCCAGACTTACATATAAGTCTCTAGTTCTGACCTTCAAGGCCAGGAATAACTACCCTCCGACACCAATTAGCAAACTAATACATAACACCCTCGAAAATAGAAACAGAAGGACCACTGCTATGAATACCTTAGTAGTTCCCAAGATGATGACATCTTGTACTAAAGCTACATCGAACAGAGCTTTCTCTTTATTTGCACCCCTGAACTGGAATTTACTTCCTCATGAAATTCGTTGTATCAAAAACCTTTTACAATTCAGGAAAGCCGTGAAGCATCACTTATTCACAAAATTCTACCCAGAAGTGACCCCGCATGTCCACTCAAACAACAGACCTCCAACGTGCACTAAACACCATATTACCTTAATTCAACCAGAAAATGGTTAAGCTCCACGATAGCTCCACATCCTCTGTTGATTCCCACCTCCTACATAAATTACGCAGATAATATCCACTTGAGCTAACATATTTATTTATTTAGTAAAAACATATACATATATGATGTTGACTGTACATAGTTTTACCTGTTAATCCATGTTATATATTCCCATGTTCTATGTAAACTCAATGTTACTTGCATACATTGTTGTATATTTTGTTCAATGTACACCGCACTGATCTTAATAGCGCGGTATATAAGAAATGTTAAATAAAATAAATAAATAAAAATAAATTCATTAATTTATAGACCTCTATCATATTTCTCCTTAACAGTCTCTTTTCCAGGTTGAAGAGCCCTAACCTTTTTAGCCTCTCCTCAATGGGGTATCCTTCCATCCCCTTTACCATTTTGCTGGCTCTTCTCTGTACCTTTTCTAATAATGCTATATCCTTTTTAAGATACAGCAACCAGAATTGCACACAATATTCAAGGTGCAGTTGCACCATGGAACGATTCAGAGGCATTATAATAACTTCTGTTTTATTCTCCATTCGTTTCCTTATGATTCCTAGCATTCTATTTGCGCTGCACACTGGATGGAGGATTTAAAACATGTTATCTACGATGACATCTAAATCTTTTTCCTGGTTGGTGGTTTTGAATATGGAACTTTGCATCGTGCAACCATAGTTTGGGTTGTTCTTTCCTAGGTGCATAACTGCACTTATCCACATTAAATTTCATCTGCCATTTGAACATCCAGTCTTTCAATTTATCAAGGTCCTATTGCAATTTTTCAAAATCCTCTTAGGTTTTAATAACTTTGAATAATTTTGTGTCATCTGCAGATTTGTTTACCTCATTTATTATTACCATTTCCAGGTCATTTACGAATATGTTAAAAAGCAGCAGACCCAGCATAGATCCCTGGGGTATTCCACTATTCACCTTTCTCCATTGGGAAAATTGACCATTTAGCCCAACCCTCTGCTTTCTATCTTTTAACCATTTCCTGATCCACAATAGCACACTGCCTCCTATCCCATGACTTTTTAATTTCGCCAAGAGCCTCTCATGAGGGACCTTGTCAAAGGCTTTCTGAAAATCCAGATACACTATATCAACTGACTTACCTTTGTCTACCTGTCCATTCACACCTTCAAAAAAGCATAACAGATTAGTAAGACAAGACCTTCCTTGGCTTAAAGCCATGTTGGCTTTCTCCCATTAAGCCATGACTATTTACATGTTCAGTAATTTTGTTCTTTATAATAGTTTTTTTTTTAAATTTTTATTTAAGCGTTTTTTCCTGAGTACAAGAACTACAAAAGGCAGATATATAACAGGAATACAAAATTACCATCAAGAGAAAAAAAATCACAAAAAGAAAATAGAAACACATCAAGGGGAGACAGTCAAAAATTCCATTACAAAAACATATTATCAATTGCAATAAGGAGTGAATTAACACTCCACATAAGGGAGCAAAAAAAACAAAACAAAACACCCCAACTTACTTCTCAGCCATTTCTTTAACTAACAAAAATTTCTGTAATTGTGTTACATCAGTGTAAACAAAACTTTGCCCCTGGAAAGTAACCAGGCAGCGACAAGGAAATTTTAAGAAAAAAGATGCTTTCAGAGCAACAACTCTAGTCCTTAACTCCAAAAACTGTTTGCGTCTAAGCTGAGTAGCACGTCCAACATCTGGAAAGATTTGGAGCTTATACCCACAAAATAAAGCATCCCTGTGCTTAAAATAAGCCCTAAGCACAGCTAATTTAGCAGACTCAGAACCAAACATTGCAACAACCGTGCAGCGCTTGGGTATGAGATCTAACGTATCCTCCAAAAAAGCAGTAAGATTCTGGGCCACAGACTCAACAGGGGGAGCAACTGCCCCCACCTCAAGAGGTACTGTACCAGACGGAGAAAAAGAATAAACCTGAACAACTTCCAAAGTACCGTTCATCTGTAAAACCTCAGAAAAGTATTTTTGTAATAATATTTCCGAAGACAATAGGTGAGTTGAGGGAAAATTAAGAAAACGAAGGTTTATGTTTGTTTATTTCATTTGGTATACCGCTTAGGCCAGAAGGCATTAAAGCGGTTTACAATACTATATCATTTGAGGAAATAGGAAAGGAATGCCATTATAAGATAGGACAGAATAGAAGACAGAAACAGGTAAACAGATAAGAGGAGGAGAAGAATAGAGACAGCAGGTTACCACGAATGCAGGCACCACGATCCAGTCCATGAAATCAATGTGATTCGCCACGGTCCAATGCCTAAGGGCCACGCCAAAGGGCCCTCAGGCGCGGGCGCGCCCCCTGCAGCGGCGGTTTTACAGCGGGTGGAACAGGCTAATTGGCTGTGCTGTGGAGGAAGGGGGAGCTCCCGCTCTCACCCCCATCGGGATCGCTGACTCTCCTGCGTGCCCCCTGCAGCGGCGGTTTTACAGCCGGTGGAACAGGCTAATTGGCTGTGCTGTGGAGGAAGGGGGAGCTCCCGCTCTCACCCCCATCGGGATCGCTGACTCTCCTGCGCGCCCCCTGCAGCGGCGGTTTTACAGCCGGTGGAACAGGCTAATTGGCTGTGCTGTGGAGGAAGGGGGAGCTCCCGCTCTCACCCCCATCGGGATTGCTGACTCTCCTGCGCGCCCCCTGCAGCGGCGGTTTTACTGATTCTCTAAACTCTCCAAATGACAAGAAACAGCAGAAATATCTCTAATTAAAGCAACGTTATCATTTGTCCTTGTTTGGAGCTGAGAATCAGCACGCGCAGAAGCCTGAGCCAGAACACCTATCTGTTTATCAACATCTTTAAATTTGTCCACAACATCATGAGTGAAAGAACATAAAGAAGAAACAGTTGAAGTTAAATGCTTATCAAGTTTTTGAATCGCAGTCCATATGTCCACGAGCGTTACCTCTCCAGAAGGGAGAGGAAAAGCCTGATCGTCGTCAACAGGACTAACACCTTTCAGGGACGGAGATGTGGCTTCCGGAAGAGCATAAAGGAAAGTAGAGAATGACACTGGCTGAGGAAAAGGAGGCGGCAGCCGAAATTCATGACTCAGAGACCTCTTCCGGCGATTTTGCAGGCAGTAGTGCCGTCACATGCTTGTCCATGGGACCGACTGGCTTACCTCCTTGCACTCCATCACCAGACCCGGTCTTCACAGCTGTTTTCACCTTCCGCTTTCCCATAGACACTGTCTTGCGACGACCAGCACCCTGAGAAACTTCTCAGGAGCGCTGAAGGAGTGCAAAAGGAGCATGACCTGCCCCTTGAGACGTGCCCCTTATGATGCGACTACGCAGGCCGCGAGTGCACCTACAGCGTTTTATGTGGGTCGAAGGGGGGGGTCCTCGAAGGGAGGAACGTCCGCTCGGTGCCTGCAGCTCTGCACCACGCCTCGGACTCCCTTCTACTGCTCCGCTCCGCGCAGCTAGACAAAGCGCGATAGCTCCCAGGTAAGATGACTGCTCCCACTGATGTATAGCACCCACCACGCTTTATATGGGTCGAAGGGGGGGTCCTCGAAGGCAGGAACGTCCGCTCTGTGCCTGCAGCTCTGCACCACGCCTCGGGCTCCCTTTTACTGCTCCGCTCTGCGCAGCTAGACAAAGCGCGGCAGTTCCCAGGTAAGATGACTGCTCCCCTTTATAATAGTTTTTACCATTTTTCCCAGTACTGATTTCAGGCTCACTGATCTGTAGTTTCCTGGATCACCCCTGGAACCTTTTTTAAAAATTGGCATTACATTGGCCATCCTCCAATCTTCAGGTATTATAGATGATTTTAATGATAGTTCACAGATTACTAATAGTAGGTCTGCAATCTCATATTTCAATTCTTTCAACATCCTTGTATATATACTATCCAGTCCAGGTGATCTGCTACTCTTCAGTTTATCAAATAGTTATAATAATCTTCCCAGTGTATCAATATTTCTTTCAATTTTTCTGCAGCATGTTTGTTTAATTATTTGATAAAAACCGCCTTTCTAATTCCAATCAAGGCGGTGTACAATAATAAAAATTCCATAAAAATTGGCCGAGGCCGGTAAAAAGAAAAGGAAGTGTACAAAATTATAAAAGGACAGAAAAGAAAAAGATAATAGGGACGGGACAAGACACGAAAGGCAGACTCAATATACAAGAAGGGGTAGGACTCATACAAAAGGAGAAGGGACATTGAATGCTAAGGAGAACAGGCGGGTCTTCAGGTTTTGCTTGAAAGTGACGTATTGTGGTTCCAGGCGGAGGGAAGAAGGAAGAGAGTTCCAGAGAGCAGGACCGGCAAAATAAAAAGCAGAGAGGCGGGTGAGCTGCAGGTGGGCACGGGAAGGAGGAGGAAGGGTGAGACGGTTAAGGTGGAAAGAACGGGGTGTGTGCCTAGGAGAGTGAAAAGAAAGGAGATCAGCCAGGTATGATGGGGTACTGTTGTGGAAAACTTTATGTAACAGAGTCAGCAACTTAAATTGAGAACGAAATGGAACAGGCAGCCAGTGAAGATGAAAGAGCAAAGGAGTGACATGATCTCGGAGAGAGGAATGTGTAATAAGACGCGCGGCAGTGTTCTGTATTCTTTGGAGTCTGGTTACCTGATTTTTAGGGAGACCGAGGAACAGTGAGTTGGAAAAATCTACCTGCGACATAACTAAAGATAATACCAGAGTGGTCAGGGCTGAAAGAGAGAGGAAAGGACAGACTGAGCGAAGTTGGCGGAGGAAAAAGAAAGAGGTTTTAGTACTATGGGAGATATGGGTACAGAAAGATTAGGTTTGAATCAAAGTGGACACCTAGGTACCGAAATGTGGAGACCAGGGGAACCGAGGAGCCAGAGAAGGAAGGAGCCAGTGAAGGGGAAGGACCACCATGGGTGAACCAAATAGCAAGAGTCTTGGTAAGGTTTAAGTGAAGACAGTTTTGGGTGAGCCAGTTTGCAACAGATGAAAGACAAGAGTTCAATGGAGTGAGGTCGGGACAGGAAGAAGAAGTATGATGAAGCAGAAGAATGTCGTTGGCATAGAAGAAAGCTGATATACCTGACTGCTGTATAAGAAGAGCAAGAGGGGCCAGAAAAAGGTTAAAGAGAAGAGGGGCAAGAACAGAACCCTGTGGGACCCCACAAGAAAGGTGCTGTGAGTCGGAAGAAGGGACAGCAGGTGAAGAGGAAAGAACTGGACAGGAGCGGGAAGAAAGGAAAGAGTGAAACCAGTGGTGAACCGTACTACAAAGACCAGCTTACCGAAGACGATGGAGGAGAAGAAAGTGATCAACCAGATCACTTTTAAATACCATTTCAGTCATGAGTAACATCCCTACATCTTTGTCAGTAAAGATAGAAGCAAAGAATTCTTTGTCCACTATGTAGTACAGGTTGTTTCCTTATCCTCTATGTATTTTATTTCCCACAACTATACATTTCTTAAAATTGTGTGCTTTTTGTTGTGACCACACTCCCTGTTTGGACAAAAGTATGGAAGCTTTACAGAATGGTTGGCATATTTTAATGTGATGTCTTATATAAACTATGAACTCTTTGATTTACTTGGGGTTGCTATGTGGAAATCACTTTTGGTATATCTGACACTAGTGTATCCTCAGAATTCAAATACAGTGGAACCTCGGTTTTCGTGATTAATCCATTCAAAAAAGTCTGACTAAAACCGAATGTATGAAAACTGAAGCAATATTTCCCATAAGAAATAATGTAAATCCAATTAATCTGTTCCAGACACCCAAAAATATTAACAAAAAATACATTTTATAGAGAATAACTATATTTATCTCCAGGAACAAGCAGGAATGAGTCCTCACATATGGGTACGTCGGTACCGACGGAGCCTGCGCGGGAATGCTCCCCAGCGTCCAATCAGAAAACCTTTGGAAGCATCCCACAGCGCCTGTGTGCTGCCTTCCCGCATTTCCCAACTGTCTCTCCTCAGTTCTTCTTTTTCCGCGGAGCCAGCAGGTCGTGTTCCTGTCACCGCAGAAGAATTTCCTTATTTTTTCTTTTTCTTTTGTGTCGCGTCTGACTTCTCCGACGCTGTACCGGTACCACCGGTCTTTATTCTTTTCATCTCGTAAAAAAAACAAAACAAAACTTTTTTCCGTTCTTTTTCTTCAGGTGCACTTGAGTTTTGGGCCTTAGGCCCAAAACATTTTTTCCTTAAATATGGAAATGCCTGCCTCAGGATTTAAAAAGTGCACAAAATGTGGCGGTACTATTTCCGTCACCGACACCCATGACTGCTGTCTAAAATGTTTAGGTCCTGACCATTCCATAACAGATTGTGTGTCCTGTTCCATGATGTCTAAAAGAGGTCGGCAGAACCGAGCTGCCAAGCTCAGTACCCTGTTTCCCTCTGATGCGGCTTTGGTGTCATCGACGTCTTCCAGGGCTGCTTCTTCCTCACATGGATCTCAGGTAACTAAACATAAATCCAGCTGGTCCTCGAAGGGTAGATCTCTTTCTAAGCATCGAGATGCCTCTGGCCTTGCCCTTGAGGATTCTGCACTGGCATAATTACCCCGGCGGGAGGCTTCGGCCTCTAAAGCATCTAGGGAGGAGTAGCCTAGTGGTTGGGGCAAGGTACTTCAGGCCGGAAGGTCGGGGGTTCAAATCCCACTAGAGGACAGCAACCTTGGGCTGGAAGGACTGGGGTTTCTAGTCCCACAGATGCTCCTTGTGGTCTTGGGCAAGCCACTTAACCCTCCATTGCCCATGTTCCCTGTAAGTATTAATGTATGTGTCTCATATCCCCGCATGTTAAATGTATCCCCCAATTGTGTTGTGACCGCTTTGATTGAAGGATAAGGCGGTATACAAAACTGTGTAAATAAAATAAATAAAATCATCATCGGGGTTCCAGGATGATCTCGATGGCGTGGCCTCGACAGATCTCCTGGTGCCATGCTCCGGGGTACCGGTGGCTTCCACTGATACCAATTTCCAGACATTGGTGGCGTAGATGGATCAGAAGATTCTGTCCATAGAACGCAGTCTGGCAGCTTTCCTTGTGGCATCGACGCCCGTGGTACCGCAACAGACTACTCCGCCGGTACTGGCTCTAGCATCGCCATCGATACCGATCCCGGTACCGGTGGCATCGGCATCGGTGTCCGCTATGCCGGTACTCTGTCCTCTGAAGCCCTCCGGTACCGATACCCTGGTACCGGTTATTCCCGATACCGATCCCGGTCGGTACGGGTATCGGGCTTTGCAAGAGCATCCGGACAGACGATACTTCGATTCCTCTGAGGATTCTGAAGAGTCGGTCGATGCAGTGATGCTTCTTCCACAGGAGGAGTCCTCTCCTAAACGAAGGATGTCTCCTCCAGAGGATTTGTCTTTTCAAGACTTTATCAGAGAGGTGGCTCGGGGTCTCTCTATTACAGTGGCACCTGAGACAGAGCCCAGAGCCAAGGAGTTAGATATTTTACAATATCCTAAGACTCCTAAGGAGGCAGCTACCTTACCTATTCATGAGATTCTGTACGATCTCATGTTGAGGATGTGGGAAGCACCACTCACCACCTCTCCTCATTCTCGCAGGTTGGATACCATGTATCGTGTCCCTCCTTGTCCTGGTTTCCATAAAACTCAACTACCTCACCACTCTGTTGTGGTTGAGTCTGCAATGAGAAAGATTAGAAATGCCAAAAGACATGCCTCTAATCCTCCAGGATGTGAATGTAGAACCCTGGATGCTTTTGGAAGAAGAGTCTTCCAAGCTTCCATGCTTGCTGCGAGAATTAATTCTTATAGTCTCTACATGGGAATGTTCTTAAAAGAAGTCACTGACCATTTGCAGGCTTTAAGTCCTTTTATGTCTGAAGATAAAAGGCAAGAATTTCTCACTGGGCTCAAACATTCCCAGGATATCTCCAAATTCTCCAACCGTGCAGCTTTCGACTCCTTTGAATGCGTAAGCAAAGCCTCAGCTATTGCCATAGGTGCACGTAGGATTGCTTGGCTTCAAGCATCTGATTTGGAGATCTGGGTTCAAGATGAATTGGGAAATATCCCTTGTACAGGTGAGAACCTGTTTGGTAAGGATTGGCAAGCAAAAGCCAATCAGATGGATGCTGAAAATTCTGCTTTGCATAGACTATCCAAATCCACAGCTGCTCCTGCTAAGAAAAGGTTGTTCAAGAAAACACCTTTTTCTAAAAAGGGAAGATTCTATCCTGCTTATGGTCAGCGGGCATCTTCTGCAGCTCAGTTCCCTTCCAAACGTCAGCAATCCTCCAAACAGACCAAAGCAAAGGCTGCGAGGCCTGCTCCAGCCCAGCAACCTCGGCCCCCTCAGGGCCTTTGACTTTCTGCTAGAGAACTTAGCCTTCCTGGCTCTAGAAGGACCAGAGCACTCCACCATTCCAGGAAGGTTATGTCACTTTGCTCCCAGGTGGGGGCAAATTACAGCAGAGCATTGGACACTCTCCATCATAAGAGAGGGGTACAAACAGGGCCGGCCCGTCCATTGAGCAAGAATGTTTTTTGCACAGGGCCCCGTGTTTCGGGGGGCCCCGCGCAAAGAACATTCTGCTTTTCCTTAATTGAATTTAAAAAAAAAAAAAAAAGCTGGCCGCTGGCGCCGCGGCGGCATGGAGTGTCCCGCGGGGCTCCCTCTGCCCGGCGGAACACTCCCGGCGCGGCTGAGCCCCTCTCTGCCGGCTTGCAGATACGCGAAGGGAGAGAGTCTCCCTCGCGTCTCTGTTAAGCCCGCAGGGGCTGATGGGAAGCAGGGGCTGATGGGAAATTTCCCATCTGCCCCTGCGGGCTTAACAGAGACGCGAGGGAGACTCTCTCCCTTCGCGTATCTGCAAGCCGGCAGAGAGGGGCTCAGCCGCGCCGGGAGAGTTCCGCCGGGCAGAGGGAGCCCCGCGGGACACTCCATGCCGCGGCGGCGGCAGCGGCCAGCTTTTTTTTTTTTTTTTTTAATTGCCATGAGCCGAGGGGGGGGCGGGTAGGACTGTCAATGGGCTAGGGGGGGTGGGGGGTTAAGAATGGCAATGGGCTGGGGGGGGAAGGGGGGGGGTTAAGACTGGCAATGGGCTAGGGAGGGAGGGAGGGGGGTTAAGACTGGCAATGGGCTAGGGAGGGGGGTGTTAAGACTGGCAATGGGCTAGGGAGGGAGGGGGGTTAAGACTGGCAATGGGCTGTGGGCTGATGAGGGCTGGCAATGGGCTATGGGGGGGGTTAAGACTGGCAGTGGGCTAGGGAGGGGGGGGTTAAGACTGGCAGTGGGCTAGGGAGGGGGGGGTTAAGACGGGCTAGGGAGGGGGGTTAAGACTGGCAGTGGGCTATGGGGGGGTTAAGACTGGCAATGGGCTGTGGGCTGATGAGGGCTGGCAATGGGCTATGGGGGGGGTTAAGACTGGTAGTGGGCTGATGGGGGGGTTAGGACTGGTAATGGGCTATGGGGGGGTTAAGACTGGTATTGGGCTGATGGGGGTAGGACTGATAATGGGTTATGGTGGGGCTAGGACAGGAAATGGGCTGATGGGGAGGGGTTAGGACTTGAGGTGGGCTGATGTGGTTAGGACTGGTAATGGGCTGTGGGCTGATGGGGGGGTTTAGGACTGGCAATGGGCTATGGGGGGCTGACGAAATGGGCTGATGGGGGTTAGGACTGGTAATGGGTTATAGGGGGGGCTTAAACTGAAAATGGGGTGATGGGGGTTAGGACTGGAAGTTGATTGACGGGGGGCTAGGACTGGTAATGGGTTGGGGGTTGCTAGGACTGGAAATGGGCTGAGTGGAACATAAGAACATAAGATATGCCATACTGGGTCAGACCAAGGTCCATCAAGCCCAGTATTCTGTTTCCAACAGTGGCCAATCTAGGTCATACGTACCTAGCAGTTTCCCCAAGGGACACAGGTTCCACAATGCTTGTATTGGTTCAAGCATTGATATCCTGGGTCCCTTCTTAATAATGGTTTATGGACCTTTCCTCCAGGAACTTGTCCAAACCTTTTTTAAACCCAGCTACACTAACAGCCTTTACTACATCCTCCGGTAACAAATTCCAGAGTTTGATTACACGTTGAGTGAAAAAATATTTTCTTTTATTAGTCTTAAATAGTTTACCCTGTAGCTTCATTGCATGTCCCCTGCAAGGGGAGGCTTGAACTGCAAATAGCTGATGGGGAGGGGGCTTGGAATGGAAATGGGCTGTGAGGGAAGGGAGCTAGGACTGAAAATGGGCTGATGGAACAGCTAGGATAGGACTGGAAATGGGCTGTTGGGGGGAGCTAAGATTGGAAATGGACTGTGGTGGGGGCTTGAATTGAAATGGACTCATGGAGGGGCTAGAACTGGAAGTAGGCTCATGGGGGGGCTTGGACTGGAATTGGGCTGAGTGGAGGGGAGCTATGATTTGACATGGGCTGATGGTAGAGCTAGGAAATGACTAGAAATGGGCTGATGGGGGGCTAGGATTGGAAATGAGCTGATGAAGGGACTTGGACTGGAAATGGATGGGGGAGCTAGGACTGGAAATGGGCGGATGGGGGAGCTAGGACTGGAAATGGGCTGATGCAGGGACTAGAAGGGAATGGATGCTGGGTGAGACTGGAACTAGAAGGGAGCTGATGTTGGGGGAGGATTAGAATGGGATGGGGCTGGGAGATTAAAATGGAGAGGGGAAAAATATTTTGTGTAGGAGGGATGAAAAAATCTACAATTGGCCAGGTATTGGGAGAGTAATTGGGGATTGAGGATGGAGGGGTAAAATTTGTGTGGATGAAATAGGAATGAGGAAAGAGCAAAAGGAGAAAGATTAGTATGTTAAAGCAGATGTAGAGAGAGAGAGAATGGAAAAAAAACTAGAAGAGAGAAGAAAGGACAAATGGACAGCAGACGATGGAGAGTTAGCAGAAAACATGAAGAAACCAGAAGAAAGTGGCTGGACCAATTGCAACTGAAAAAAAATGCACAAAAGGTAGAAAGATATCTCTTTATTTTGAATTTATTAACTGGAATATGTCAGCTCTGGGAAATGTGCATCATTAACATCTGCGCTTTGTTTGGTACAAGAGGAAATTAATTTATAGTTTTATTTCTACAGTGTTGTACATTCCAAGTTTGGCTTTTGGGGTTCCCAGTTTAATTATTGCCTTCCTGTTTCTAAATTGTGATTCCTTGTTTGGTGATGGTCTATGTTCTGCATGTGTAACTGAGCTGAGGTATTCTGTTTATGTAATTCCTATTTGACGTTGCCACTTGTTCTCTTTCCCCAGTATTCTCTGAAATGTATTGGTTTAATATTTGCAGTGTTGCCTTTTGATAGGTAGGGTATGGTGCTTTGTGAGTCCTGGTAATGCTGTCAGGATACGGCAGGTTTGCTATGGGTTCTAAATGGGCAGCGTTTGTAGTAGTTCCTAATGTGCCTGGCGGTTGGCACTGGATTATAGTAATGTAGAAATCTTTTAGTCTTTCTTTATCCATACACTCATTAAGAGACATGTTTACTAAAAGTTAGTGAATGGTAACATTATGCAAATATTTATGCAAATAAGACCACTTATGCAAATGAGGCCCCGCACCAAGTCTCTGCACATGGCCCCGCACCCCCCTTGGGCCGCCCCTGGGTACAAACTTCATTTTTCAAGCTTGCCCCCTCTCACAAGAGTGCACCAGTTCAATTCTCCAACCTCCCTCCTCAGCCTGTTGGAGCAGGTGGTTGCCACTCTTCTTGCCCAGGGGGCAATAGAAGAAGTGCCTTTTCAACAACAGGGCACAGGGTTCTACTTCCCTTATTTTCTTATTCCAAAGAAAACAGGGGGCTTCAGACCCATCTTAGATCTCAGAGAGTTGAACAGATTCCTAGTCAAAAATTCAAGATGGTTTCTCTAGGAACTCTGCTGCCATACCTTCAGACATATAATCAAAGTGGAAAATTCTTTGCTATCGGGGAAAACTGGGAACACTTTTTAAATGCAACAGATAATACTTCATTCAAAAACCAGGAGGTTTCAGACCAATACAGCGCTCAGAACTTATGCTCACTTTTTAGAAAAGCATTAGCGCATAGGTGACATCAACAACCAACATGGAAATATTTTTCTTTTTTCTTTTTAAAGTGCTTACAAAAAATCACCAGTTTTCCACCAACTATATTTCAAAAACTATTAAAAAATTTTTAGAAACTCTTAGCTTTTGTCTTCTGTCTCTTCCGCCTCTACGCCTCCCCTGGTACCTTTGTAGCGTTTCACTCCGAAAGGAGTTTCTTCAGGAGGGTCTGAAAATATATATAGACACAACAATAGCACTGAACTCTAAACATCCTCTCCACTGCGATTAAAAGATGATAGTCTTTTTGACTATCAATTCAAAATGTCAAGGTTTTTTGTATAAAGAAAGAGCAAACAAATTCACTTACAAAAATGCTGCTGCCCGCATTTCTCAATGTATTAACTGATGTTGCAGAAAACGCCGCGCATGCAGACTAGCTGTCACAGTCTGCTCTTTATTCATGACGCTAACTTTTTTTCATTGTGTCAGCCAATGATAACTCTCTCTTTTATTAAAGGCACACTTGTCACTCTATAGAGGAGTTAAGACCGTGAGGTTGTAAAGTATTCACTAGGAAAATCCACCATTGTTCAAAAAATAGTAAGGTTTCATCTAGAGTTTTACCTATTTTTACTATTTTTTTTAACAACGGTGGATTTTCCTAGTGAATACTTTACAACCTCACGGTCTTAACTCTATAGAGTGGCAAGTGTGCCTTTAATAAAAGAGAGAGTTATCATTGGCTGACACAATGAAAAAAGTGTCATGAATAAAGAGCCGACTGTGACAGCTAGTCCGCATGCGCAGCGTTTTTTGCAACATCAGTTAATACATTGAGAAATGCGGGCAGCAGCATTTGTGTAAGTGAATTTGTTTGCTCTTTCTTTATACAAAAAACCTTGACATTTTGAATTGATAGTCAAAAAGAATATCATCTTTTAATCGCAGCGGAGAGGATGTTTATAGTTCAGTGCTATTGTTGTGTCTATATATATTTTCAGACCCTCCTGAAGAAACTCCTTTCGGAGTGAAACGCTACAAAGGTACCGGGGGAGGCGTAGAGGCGGAAGAGACAGAAGACAAAAGCTAAGAGTTTCTAAAAATTTTTTAATAGTTTTTGAAATATAGGTGGTGGAAAACTGGTGATTTTTGTAAGCACTTTAAAAAGAAAAAAGAAAAATATTTCCAGGTTGGTGGTGGTTGTCACCTATGCGCTAATGCTCTTCTAAAAAGTGAGCATAAGTTCTGAGCGCTGTATTGGTCTGAAACCTCCTGGTTTTTGAATGAAGTATCTGTTGCATTTAAAAAGTGTTCCCAGTTTTCCCCGATAGTAAAGAATTTTCCACTTTGATTATATGTTTGAGTATGGAGTGATTTTTTGGGAATTGAGATTGTATTTTACTCCGAGAAGACCAGTAGTATTTTTGTATTGCCATACCTTCAGAGTCAGGATTGGCTTTGTTCTGTAGATCTCAAGGATGCGTACACTCATGTTCTCATCCATCCAACTCGCAGAAGGTTCCTTCGGTTCCTTTTTCAGGAGAAGACTATCAATACAGAGTGCTCCCTTTTGGTCTGGCCTCTGCACCGAGGGTGTTCACGAAATGCATGGCAGTGGTTGCTGCTTTTCTAAGCACCCTGGGAATATTCGTCTTCCCTTATCTGGACGACTGGCTCATTCGAGCTCCCACTCAATCAGAGGCGAAGACTTCTCTAACCTGCACAATGCGTATCCTTCAGTATTTAGGGCTGGTAATAAACATCCCAAAATTCAGTTTGATCCCTACTCAGTCCCTGGAGTTTTTAGGGGCGTTGCTGGATACCACAAGGGCAAGGGCTTATCTTCCCCAGGCCCGTTGCCTTTGCTTGGTGCAGTTAGCTTCTCAAACAGAGTTGAAGCCCCTACTAACTGCTCGAGAGATGTTACAGTTGCTAGGCCACATGGCATCCACCGTACATGTGGTACCATATGCTCGCCTTCACATGAGAGCAGCTCAGTGGACTTTATCCACCCAATGGACCCAGGCATTAGGCTGCCTGTCAGACAAAATAGCAAACACAAGTCGCCTCATTTTGTCCCTCCAGTGGTGGAAGTCCCCTCAAAACCTGTTGCTGGGGTCCCCCTTTCAACAGCCTCTACCCCAAGCAACTCTTACAACAGATGCTTCTCCAATGGGCTGGGGAGCTCATCTTCAGGACCTCTCCACCCAGGGCATCTGGTCCCCACAGGAGACTTGTCTACATATCAATCTTTCTTGCTCTGTGAGTTTTCCACACCCTGCTCAGCCACAAGACAGTCCTTATCCACATGGACAATCAGGTAGCCATGTTCTATGTAAACAAGCAGGGAGGTAATGGCTCTCAGTCGCTTTGCAACGAAGCTCTGCGACTGTGGGCCCTCGCCAGAGAGCATCACATTCATCTTCTGGCAGTTTATCTTCCAGGTGTTCAAAACTCTTGGGCGGACAGACTCAGTCGAGTTCTGCTTCCACACGAGTGGTCCCTACATATGGACCAGGTATCCAAGATTTTTCGAATTTGGGGAACCCCGGACATAGACCTCTTTGCAAGTCCATGGAATGCCAAACTTCCCTGGTTCTGTTCCAGAACTCCGGCTCAGGGGGCTCAGGCAAGGGATGCTTTTCCTCCTTCACTGGGGTCAAGACTTCCTTTATGCCTTTCCACCCATTCCCCTAGTTCCCAAAACCCTGTTCAAGCTTCAGAGAGACAGAGGCCACATGATTCTCATAGCTCCACATTGGCCACGGCAAGTGTGGTACCCTCTGCTTCTACATCTCTCTCAAGCTCCCTCCCTAGAGATAGGGTCTGCTCCAAACCTCCTCTCTCAAGAGGACGGAAGGTTATGGCATCCCAATCCCTAGTCTTTGCATCTCAGGGCTTGGTTGCTGAAGGCCTAGATCTCCAGGATCTTCATCTTTCTCAACAAGTGAAAGATGTTCTTTATGCTTCCAGAAAACCTTCCACTAGATATTCTTACGCTTTCAAGTGGAAGAGGTTTACCATCTGGGGTTCTGAGAAGGGTCTTAACCCCCGTGCCATACCTCTGGAATCCTTTCTGGAGTATCTCATTCATCTGTCTAATGCAGGCCTTAAGACAAATTCAGTAAGCTTCCCTTAAGCCTCTAAATGGACAACCTATTTCCTCTCATCCTCTTGTAGCAAGATTCATGAGAGGCCTCCTTTTAACAAAGCCTCCCATCAAACCACCCCCGGTGGCATGAGACTTAAACTTGGTTCTTGGTCAGCTTATGAAGCTGCCTTTTGAACCTTTAGCTACCACCTCCTTGAAATACCTATCTCCAGGAACAAGCAGGAATTAGTCTTCACATATGGGTACGTCGGTACCGACGGAGCCTGCACGGGAATGCTCCCCAGCATCCAATCAGAAAGCCTTTGGGAGCATCCCTCGCGCCTGCGCGGTGACTTCCCGCCTTTCCCACTGCCTCTCCTCAGTTTTCGTTTTTCCGCGGAGCCAACAGGACATCCTCCTGTCACCGCAGAAACCTTTTTCTTTAAAATCTTATTTTCTTGTTTTCTTGTGGTTGCGGCTGTCTTTCCCGCCGATGCTTTATTCTTTTCTTTTCAAACTTAGAGAAACATTTTCTCCTCAGTTTTTTCTTTTAACTTTTGAGGCCTACCAGGCTTTTCCAACATGGAGCCTTCTTCCCCTAAGAAGTGCCTTCACTGTGGAAACTTAGTTTTCTTTTTAGACTCCAACGCTTGGTGTCTAACCTGTTTGGGTCCTGACCCTTTTTCCCCTGATACCTCAGGCGATATTATTGGGAGAAGACCTTCTCTCTTTCGAGTTTCCCTCGATGCCGTTTTTCCTCCTGAGGTGAGGACACCGGTTTTTTCTTCTCTCCGGGATCAGGTAACCCACAAACAGTCTGTTAAGACTAGCCAATGCTTGAAGGGTAAGTCTCATGCCCAGCATGATGACGGCTCCGGCCTTGCCCTCAAGACCCCATTGGCAATAAGACCCCAGGGCTCCAAAGCATTTACAGGGTTTCAGGTTGTTCCTGGGGCTCACCCCTCACAGAACATACCTGAGCCATGCTCGGGGGTGGTATCCGCTTCGAGCGGTACTGATCCCCCGGCATCAGCACCGGTGTCGAGTGTTCCACTCTTCACCAGGGATCGTCATCTGGTGTCCTCGGTACCTTCGGGGCCGATCGATACAACCCAGATTGGCTTTCCTGTATCCCAGCCATGCTCGGGGTTGGTACCGGCTTTGAGCGGTACCGACACTCCGGCATCGGCATCCGGTGTCGAGTGTTCCACTCTTCACCGGGGATCATCATCTGGTATCATCGGGGCCGATCAATACATCCCAGATGGACTTTCCTTTATCTTCGCCATGCTTGGGGTTGGTACCGTCTTCGAGCGGTACCGATACCCCGACATCAGCGCCGGTGTCGAGTGTTCCTCTCTTCACCGGGCATTGTCTTCAGACGTCCTCGGTACCTTCGGTACCGATCGATACGATTCCGATTGACTTTCATGTATCGGCATCGTCGGTACCTTCTTGACATGCATCGATAGACTCGCTCGCTTCAATGCCGAGTCTAGAATCGATATCCAGTCTAGATAACTTGGTTCCGACGAGTTTCGGAACCGATCCATATCGTTTCCAACTACGCAGTACCGAGGATATTCACCAAGGCTCTCTGGTTACCTCGGTACCGCTTCAGCAGCCCCCGATTACTGCTTCGATGTCGTTATCGTCTCCGGTATCGATGTCGATTCCTGCAGTTCCATCGGTGCCATCGATCCTTTCTATGCCTAGTTTGGAATCGATACCGGGCACTGATGATGCAGTACTAACTGCCTCAAATCAGAACTGTCAGTATCAATGTCCATCTAGCAGGATTCTTTTTCTGCACCAGTCCAGTATGTCTTCTGGTGCTCAAGCTGCTCCTTCAACCTCAGCTTACCCAGGAATAGTTCCTATTGGAGATCCTTCTTTTCAGAAATTTCTCCTTGACATGGCAACCTTTCTTGCCATTCCTATTCCTGGCTTTACTCTTGACCAAGATCCTGTAGAAAAGGAAAATATAATGCTTCCTTTACATCATTCTTTACAGGATCTTCTTCTGAGGATGTGGGAATCACCCTTAAAGGTTCCTTTGCCTTCTACAGCCATTAATGTTCTGTATCAGGTACCTCCCTCTCCGGGGTTTCAGAAAAACCAACTTCCACATCATTCCATTGTAGTGGAATCAGCACTGAGGAAGGTAAGAAGCAAGAAGAAGCATTCTTCTTATCCACCAGGTCGTGCATCTAAAGCACTTGATGCCTTTGGACGTCAAACCTTCCAAACTTCTATGCTGGCTTCAAGAATTATTTCATATATTTTTTATATGAGTCTAACACTTCAGGAGGTCACAGAGAAATTATCTCTTTTCTCTCCTTTTTTGTCAGAACCTAAGGTCTCTGACTATTCCTTGCTTCTTAATCACAGCAGAAACATCTCTTGGTTTCTTTCTCGTGCTTCTCTAGACTCTTTTGAGTCTGTTAGCAGATCCTCTGCTATTGCCATTGGAGCACTTTGTACAGCCTGGCTGCAGGCTTCAGACTTCAGCAGATGGGCACAACATACACTGGGTAATTCTCCTTGTACTGGAGAAAATCTTTTCAATAGAGATGCTTTACGTCAGGTTGCTCATTGCTCCACTGACTTTCCTAGTTCTGAAAACCATCCTAAGCCTTCTTTTTCCCCAGGACGTAGGAAATGTCCTACCAAACCTTCTTTCCCTAAGAAAAGAAAGTTTCACCCTTCTTCTGCCCATCCTCCAGATGTACCCAAGCAAGGGACGTCTCATCCTAGTCTGAAGTTTCCAGACTGTAACCAGGCTAATCATAACCAGCAACCATAGGTTCCTGTATGTTGCAATCTACAGTTAACTTCTTCTTACCAGAAGTTTATTCTCCGAACTCTACACTGGTTTTTCTTTTCAGTATGCTAAGTTGTTAGGATACTTTTGTCCATGGGTTACAGAATTCTCCCTTTCTTATTACTATAAAGGGAGATTACAACTATCCCATGATAGTTTCTGTCCCCACATGGACATTCTTTCCTTCAGCTGACTTACCATATGGTGCGTCACCTTCCACTCTTCCAGGGTTTCCCCTGCTTGAGTTGGTACCATACTGAAACACTTCTCTTTCTTTCCAGTGTAGACTTTTTGCTATCCTTCAATGCATGTTCTGAACAACTCATCAGACAGGGACGGGAATATCTCCGCTCCCTTTGTCTGTTTTTCTCCCAGTTTTCATACAGGAGAATCCCCTCTGCTGTTTTGTTCAGTTGCTCTGCATGCAGGAGTTCGTGATTACTTTAATGCTTCTTGCAAGCTACTTTCAACTATCTTGCATGCTACTACTCACTGCAGGTTATCTTCTTCTAGCCATATCCTTACCTAGGATGTGGCAACACATCTGCCTTCTGTCAGTTTTATCTCATAATTCTCCTGCACAATGCTCTCTGCAATCTTCAGAGAAGCTTTCTACTATGGGCCCTTGCTATAGAGCATTGAACTTTGTCTCTGAGGGTCTTTCATATAATAGGAAAAGCTTATATAGTCATTCCATGGCTATATAGGTTCTTTATACCTTCTGTCTCCCATTGTGATACAGAAGACAAGCTTTTTCTGCGTGAATGTCCAAGGAGTTTCCCAATCTGGCAGGAATCTACCCCTTTTTTCCTTACAGCTTGGCATTATCTTTTCTGCTCCACTTGGACAACGCATACTCTTTTACTGTACATGATACCCCTGAGTCCCTTAGCTGGGTCTTCCTGGTATCTTATTCTATGCGTTTTCTTGTCCTTTGGACATGTCAGAGTCCTAAAGAACTCCTGACCTGCTCTTACCAGACTGCTATTATCCTCTGTTTTTCATGCAACCATACTGGTTATTCCACTGAACTACATTCCTGCACCACAGAAATAGATTCTCTATATATCTCAGGTGGTTTTCACCCCCTTATTAGATGAATCTTTTTCCATCACATTCCCCATGTGAATGATTTTCTGTGGCTCAGTTGCAGGCATGTATTTTCAGAATTATTTTCATGTATGTATATGTCCTATGCATACATGTTCTTGTACCCTGGTCGGACATAAGCCATGCCCATCTTATTTATATATATCTATATATCTATATATCTATATATATTTATATTTATATATATATATATATTTATATATATTTTTTTATTTTTTATTTTTTTTTTTTTTAGTGCCATCAAGTCAGTGTTGACTCATAGCGACCCAGCTACCTCTGGGTTTTCTTGGCAATGTATCACCGGAAGTAGATTGCCAGCCTTTTCTTCCGAGGCAATGGAGGGTAAAGTGACTTGCCCAAAGTCACAAGGAGTGCCAGTGGGAATCGAACCCTTGATCTTCTGGGTACGAGGCAGTTGCTCTAACCACTAGGCTACTCCTCCACTCCATATATATATTTATATTTATATATATATTTATATATATATTTATATATAATCTACATTCCCATATATAAATATATATCACACTTGTCTAGACATATATATCCACATATGTATAGACATGTATGTATTTCCATATATATATATATATATATATATATCTACGCATATTGGGAGATGTCCATAGAACCCTATGTATTACCTACTATCTCCCTAACTGTCTGTACTGAAGTTTTTACTTTAAGGGGTCCAGACAGTCAACTTGCCTATCATCATATGGCTCAGTAACTGGGACCGGTTATACACACAATTACTGCTGTAACGTCAACAGCTTCTATTTTTGTTATACATCTCCCTGTCTATGAAGTATCAAACTTCAATGTCTTCCTATCTCTTACCAGCTAGGAAAGACAGTGTACATCTTCAGTATTCCTGAGTACACTTCTGTTCTCCTTGGGAATAGAGGCTTTTTTCCATACCCTCTCTTCCCTTCCGGACTGGGCTAATTTTCCAGATCGGTCAGTCTTCTTTTAGTCCTCAATGTTAATAACTCTGTACCTCAAAGAGTTCTCAGCTTTTCCCATAAAGCTTTTCATTGAAGATCTGCCGTTCTTCTCCTGCCCCAGTTGACACCTGGGTCACCTGCCCATTCCAGATTTGGAACTTCATCCTCACTGCTGTGAAGTTACCTTGAGGATTTCGCTACTGCATCTACAGTACGCTCCATCACAGTTCTACTTCCTACAATCCAGTAGGTAAGCTCTATATTGTACTAGTTCATTAAATATTTTAATGATACTTGACATACATTCTAAAGATTCATTTTTTCTGTAGTCTTTAGATTCGCTGTTCCTCTACAGCTCTTCTCTATTCAACTCCTACCCCCCATCCCTCAGGGGATGCCGGGGATCCAGGTTTGGAAAATGCTGTCCAGTCCAGGGATACGCATTTTATGGGATCTCCCCTGGCACCCACAGCTAGGGAGTCCCCCATATGTGAAAACTCATTCCTGCTTGTTCCTGGAGATAGCACAGTTACTTACCTGTAACAGGTGATCTCTGGGAACAGCAGGAATTAGTCTTCACAACCCACCCACCTCCCCTAGGAGTTGCATCTATCTATCGCCTTTCCTCTTTCTCTCCTTCTTTCTCAGCTATGAAACTCAACTGAGGAGAGGCAGTGGGAAAGGCGGGAAGTCACCGCGCAGGCACGAGGGATGTTCCCAAAGGCTTTCTGATTGGATGCTGGGGAGCATTCCCGTGCAGGCTCCGTCGGTACCGACGTACCCATATGTGAAGACTAATTCCTGCTGTTCCCACAGATCACCTGTTACAGGTAAGTAGCTGTGCTTTCTTGGAAGGTTATCTTTCTCATTGCAATCACATCAGCACGCCACATTAGTGAATTGCAAGCACTCGTAGCTAATCCGCCTTATACAAGGTTCCATCATGACAAGGTGGTCCTTAGGACTAATCCACACTTTATGCCTAAAGTGGTCTCGCCTTTTCACCATAACCAGGTGGTCTTCCTACCTGTCTTTTTTCCAGGGCCTCATACATGAAGTGCAGAGAGGAATCTTCATACCCTGGACTGTAAAAGAGCTCTGGCTTTTTACTTACAAAGGACACAGCAACATAGAAAGTCTTCCCAACTCTTTGTTGCCTTTGATCCTTCTCATCTCGGACAACCAGTCTCCAAGAGAACACTTTCTAACTGGATTGCCCAATGCATTTCTTTCGCCTATCAGAGCAAGAACCTTTCTCTGGAGGGCCATGTCACAGCTCACAATGTGAGAGCCATGGCAGCCTCAATGGCTCATCTCAACTCTGTGTCTATCGACGACATCTGTCGAGCAGCCACTTGGGCCTCGGTTCATACCTTCACAGCCCATTACTGCTTGGACAAGGACTCCCGCCGGGACCACTCGTGTGGAAGCAGAACTCGACTGAGTCTGTCCGCCCAAGAGTTTTGAACACCTGGAAGATAAACTGCCAGAAGATGAATGTGATGCTCTCTGGCGAGGGCCCACAGTCGAAGAGCTTCGTTGCAAAGCGACAGAGAGCCAGTTCTTCCCTGCTTGTTTACATAGAACATGGCTACCTGATTGTCCGTGTGGATATAAGGACTGTCTTGTGGCTGAGCAGGGTGTGGAAAACTCGCAGAGCAAGGAAGATTGCTCTGAGTTCCAAGTGATTGGTCAGGCTGTTCTTAAACACCTGTTCCATACTTAATCAACTCCTACCCACCATCCCTCATGGGATGCCTGAGATCCATGTGGGGAAGTGCAGCCCTGTTCCAGGGGCACATAGCTTCTGGGATCTCTCCCTGGCATCTAAAGCTAGGGAGTCCCCATATGTGAAGACTCATTCCTGCTTGTTTCCTGGAGATAGCACAGTTACTTACCTGTAACAGGTGATCTCTGGGAACAGCAGGAATAAATCTTCACAACCCACCCACCTCCCCTAGGAGTTGTATCTCTCTGTCTATCTTTCCTTTCCCTCTCTCTCTCTCTCTCTTTGTCTCAGCTTAAAACTCAACTGAGGAGAGACAGTTGGGAAAGGCGGGAAGGCAGCATGCAGGCGCTGTGGGATGCTCCCAAAGGCTTTCTGATTGGATGCTGGAGAGCGTTCCTGCACAGGCTCCGTCGGTACCGACGTACCCATATGTGAAGACTTATTCCTGCTGTTCCCAGAGATCACCTGTTACAGGTAAGTAACTGTGGTTTACATACGGAAAACAATGAGAAACAAATATAAATGACTAATAAAATGGATAAATGAACATTTAACATCACTTTTACCTTTATTGAAGACTCTTGTTGGCATATGGAAAACAGTCAATCAGTAGGAGAATCAAAATAAAGAAAATACCACTTCTGGCCACAAGATGGTGCTCCATTTTCAACTGTACGAAATCCGAGACAATGTACGAAAACTGGGACAAAATCTCGACGAAAAAGTCAATGAAAACCGAATCGTACGAAAAAGTCAATGAAAACCGAATCGTACGAAAACTAGGGCATATGAAAACCGAAGTTTTACTGTATAAAATAGAAAATGATTCATTTTAGTATAATATTTTTATTCACAAATTGCAAAATAGAGTAACATATTCATAATTTTTTCTTAACATACTGTAGTGCAAATTGAACTGTAATAAGTTGTGTAAATTGGGAGGAGAATGTATATCTTGTCCCTTTAAGAGGCTATTCTAGTCAGTTTGTTTAATGTTCATCTGAATTATGTTACTGCTTAAATGATTCTGGTTAACATTTTGTTGGGTTTCTATTTTTCCCAACAGTAAAATATCTTTGTTAATGATAAAGCTATTGAATAGATATAACAACAAAACCTTTGCTGGATTTTCTTTTTGAAGGTGTTTGAAGCAGTAATTGCTTGGGTAAACCATGACATAGATGTGCGACAGGAACATATGGCTCATCTGATGGAACATGTGCGACTGCCTTTACTTTCAAGGGAATATTTAGTGCAGGTAACCAAAGTAATGTACGTATAAGTGATGCATATGTACAAATCTTATAATCACAGCACCTCAAATCTTCTGCTGTTCCTTAGCCATAGGAAATGCCAACTAGTTGCTATGCTAGAATGCACATACCATGATATTCCTTATGGATAAAGTTATCAGAATTTTGACGGGAAATTATAGGACAACACTTAATGTTTTCAGAGTATTGGTAGTTAGTGAGATGGATGAGAAAGTGAGGCCAGGGATGTGTCTTAGGGACTGTCTCCTTAAGATATATATAGGGCTCTACCCTCAAAATATACAATTTCCACATACCTAAAAGTAGATTCTTTAAATATTCTTGCCACCATATATTTAGGGCCCAATACAAAATCTTCTTCCTCTCTCACACCTCGCTGGTTTCATTGCCCTCTGCCCCTCCTTGATTCCATCACCAGCCCACCAGTTTTAAAACCCTTTCCACTGGAATTGGCCTCCCGAGCCCTACCCTCCAGTGGCCTTATCCTTTTCCCCTTTTCAGGTCCAGCACCCTTTGTCCCATTTCTGACCTCTTGCACCATCTAAGTGCCACAGGGATCGACTTTATCCTCTGCATTGTTTAATTTATACCTGATCTCTTTTTGTTAATTATTGCACGGAATTGGGCTTGAGTTTCGAATTTATGTTTATCTTAATTATTGAACTCTTTATGGTAACAAATGTTTCTTTGTTGAAGGTAGTGCAATGTTTTCGGACTATTGTGCAGTGGATGGCACATAACAGTTTAGTGATGAATTTTAAAACAGCGATACTGTTTCTTTCTAAAGATATTTCTATGTCTCCAAAGATTGTGTTCTTTGGATATCTTAGTGAAGGATAAAATTTACTACCTTCAAATTTTAAATTCTAAGCTGTTCTGCGATCTGATGATGCATGTGCTACGTAATGTGTTTAAACAGCATTCAGTACAGAAACTGCAGATGTAACTTTAGATCCTTCAGATTTCAGAGCGGTGGTCCAGCTCATTGGCTTTGTATCGGTTGTATTTGCGCTTATCATAGTGTGTCTTGAAATCATTACAATTGCCAGTGTGTGTAGTTTGTGCAGCACGTAGGTTTGAACATGTTTCCCCATTGTTGTAGAAGCTTTTTTGGCTACCAGTTGGCTGCTGCATACAATTTAAATGCTTGTGTTTGTTTTTAAGGCTGTCCATGCAATGATTTTGTTTGTTATCCATGTTTCTGTAACCGCATGTGCCATCTTGTTCTTGAAGTCAAGCTCTGAAGCTCTTAGTGTTCGTTTACTTTCTGTAGTAAAATATGTTGTTATGTGGGTGAGTGTTTTCAGTAGTAGATCCTACATTGTGGAATTCCTTACCACTAATTGTGCGCAATGTTTGAGATTATTTAGACCATAGATGTGATCATAAAACTTACTACTTTCATCATGCTTTTTAATGAATGTATGCTTTAATGTCATGTCTTAGTGTTTTCTTTTAAAAAATATTATGCATTTACCTTCTAAATAACTTAGAAATGATTGCTAGGCAGTAATAAATAATGTAAAATAAATAAACAAGAACCTTATCCTGCTTGTCCACAGAGAAAACCAGGTTACTCAGCGTAGTAGGTGTTCTCTGTGGACATCAGGATAAGTCCTCGCAAAACCTTCCTTCATTAATTTAGAAAATAAATAAACTGATTTAACCATAGCAAACTTACATGTAAGTGAAGTGTAATGTATACAGTAGCTGATATGCCTTTTTAAATGGACAAAAATCTGTCAAGATCAAGGAGTAATCTGCAGGTGATGGCAGTTTAAGACCAAAGGAAAAGCACATAGTGGGCACACTGGATGGTTTATAGTTTATTCCATTTTAATATACTACCCTTTGTCAGGCAGACAGGGTGGTGCACAATTAAAAAACTAAGTAACATACATGAAAGAAGAAAAGAACTCCATCAAATTGATAGGAAAGCAATAGGACAGAAGTAAAGCAGCATAGGAATCAAGGATATAGTATAATTTTTCCTTTCCATTCCATTCTCTTCTTGGGGCCATAGCTTAATTGGAGGCCAAAAGCTTGTGTAAAAAGGTGGGCCTTAAGTAAGCGTTTAAAGGTAAGGAAAGAGGGTTTCAATCTTACCTGGGTGGCAAGGAATTCCAAGGGGCAAATGCTGAGTAGAAGAAAGCAGATCTGCGCATTGTGTCATGTTTTGCACGAGCTAGTGATGGGAGAACCACGCGGTTGTCCTGTAGGGACCTAAGACAGCGCTGGGGGATTATGAGATGATTAATGAGGACAGGTAGTGGAACATTATTGTGAAGAGACGTATGGGCGAGTGTAAGGAGTTTGAATGCTGTCCGTTGGGGGACGGGTAACTAGTGGTGCTGGATGAAGAGGGGTGCAACATGATCATATTTTCTGGCAAGGGTAAAGGTGCAGATGGCCATGTCCTGTATCAATTGGAGACATTTTAACTGGTGGTGTGGGAGGTCAGCGAAACAGACGTTGCAATAGTCAATTTTGGAGATAACTGAGGTGTAAAGTGGTTAAAGTGGCATGATCGGAGAATGGACGAAGGGCACGGAGATGATGTAATGCAGAGAAGGCAGATCTGGTCAGGTGGGAAATGTTTGTAGAAAATGACAGTTCAGAATCTACGTGAACGCTAAGATACTTAAAGGAGGGCATTAATGCTATTGGAGAGGACCCGAGGAAGGTGGCCAAAGATGAGTTGGTTTTTGAGCCAGTCACCCAGGTAGCAGTAGTCTTGGCTGGATTAAGCTTTAATAAGTTGGCATGGAGCCAGAATGAAATGGAATTAAAGGCAGCATTGATGCGGGAGGGATCAGGTGCGATAATATAAAGGCGGGCAAGGAGGAGTATGTCATCAGCATAAATATAAAAATTGACATCCAGTGATAGGTGTGGGTGGCAAGGGGGCTAAGGAAGATGTTGAAGAGAAAGGGGGGGTGAGGGAAGGCCCTTGGGGAACCTCACAAGGGAGGGAAAACAGTGAGGTAGAGGCGCAGTTCCAGAGATCCTGATAAAGTGCGATCCTGAAGAAAAGAGGTGAACCAAGAGAGAATAATATCCTGCAGCCCCACTTCGTAGAGAAAGGAGAAGATTATGATCTATCAGATCAAAGGTGGCTTTATCCAAGGAGATCCCAGGAGATTGTCAAAGTGTGATAACCTTGGACCAGATGCGCATGTAGATAAATATAGAGGTAAGAATGGTTTTGGTGCTATGGTGAGGGAAGAATCTGGATTGTCAAGGGGTGCGGAGTGAGGCTGTGTTCAAGATGGTTGGATAACTGGTGAAGAATCAAGCGTTCGGCAAGTTTAGCGAGAAAAGGGAGGTTGGAGATTGGGCGATAATTAGTAGGTTCTCTGGGTCAAGCTTGGAATCTTTCAGAAGAGGGCAGATAATTGCCTTTTTCCAGGGGGAAGGGACAGTACCTGAGGAGAGAGGATTAAGCATCGAACCGATGAATGGGATAAGGCCTAAAGAGGACTTTGAGTACCATGCAAGGGATGGTACTCAAAGGATTGCTTAATGATAGAGAGCATGTGGGTCAAAATAGGAACATTGGGTAAGGAGAAAGAGCTCCAGGTGTGTATTCCAGCCTGAGTGGGGGGGAGTAGGTGATGAGGGTGGGAGAAAGGAGCCATGCAAAGGAAGGCCCAAACAGGCAGACAGGATTTCAGAGAAGAAAGTGTCAGCCAGAGTGTCGGCAGGAAGGACCCAAGGAGGCTGAAGAGGAGGGAGTTGGCATAATGGAAAGATAAGCGGCGATAAAGAATAGGGTTTTGGGGTTGTGAGAGGAGGCAGAGACAAGGGAAGAGTAGTGTTCCCTTTTTCCACTCAAGACCTTGGAACGATAGTGATGATACGCTCGAAAGGGATGCGAGGAGGGCAGGGTCTCTAAACCTCCGTCAGGCCTGTTCAGAAACATGGAGCTGCCACTTAAGGAAGCAGAGACCTGGATGGTACCAGGCGGTGAAACAATGTGATGTGGATAAAACTGAAACCAGGGGAGCCAGGCAATCCAACTGGGTTTGAAGTGTGAGGTCCCCAAGATTGGTCTGTTGATTCAAAGGAAGTGTGTGGAAATTTGGGAAATGTCAGCAGCTGCTGGGAAAGGAGTTTTTGTGCCGGGAGTGACGCATCTACTGGTAAAAGGGATGCTGTTCTGGAGGGACCTGCAGGTACCAGAGGAACAGGGAGAGAAAAACAGATTAAGGGATGTTAGCCCAGGGAAGGGGATGAATGGTGAAATTGACATGTGCCCACATCCCTCCAGAGTGTGACAAGAAGGTCGAGGATGTGGGCACATCAGTGTGTGACAAGAAGGTCGAGGATATGGTCTGCTGAGTGGGTGGTGCCTTGGATAAATTGAACAAAATCATGATCAGCCAAAAATTGATGGAAAAAGAAACCATGTGAGCGAGAGGGAGTATGAAAATGAATATTAAAATTACTAAGAACAATAAGATTGGGAAGAGCCACAGATATGTCAAAAAGTGTCTGGTAGATGGTATCCCACTGTAAACCAAGGAGAGAGGGAGAAAAGTAAAGTAATAGAATATGAAACGGATGGGATGTACCTAGCTTGATGACTAGTTTCTCTGGTTTGACCCAGCCATCTCCTGCAAGCTCAGAGACCAGGAGGGAGCTCCGAAACAGAATAGCGACCCCGCCACCTATCCTTGATAGCTGTAGAGATGACAGGGCAGTATAATAGGAGGAAGGCAATGTAGGAATTGTCAGCTTTGAGCCAAGTTTCCGTTAGGCATAGGATATCGAGCATTGCATAGGATATTTTGAGCATAGCAAAGAATAGTATCCACTATCAGATCAGTTTTACCTTTCAGAGACCTACAGTTAAGTAGTGCTATTTTAAGGTCTATTTGCTGGGAAGACTGAGAAGAGATAGAGGCAGAAGGAAGGCCGGGGGGGGAGGTAAGTAACCTTACCTTCGAGCATGAGCGATGGAAAGGTAATCTCTGAAGCGGAGGATGTGCAGACCAGAAGATGGGGCTGGCAGACATTAGGGCACATGAGGTGGGTAAGGCAGAGGCACCAGGAAACAACGCTGGTGATGTGGATCCTGCAGTAGCAACTCGACCTGCAGTGAAATCAGGGAGAAAAAGGCAATCGGTAGACAAAAGTGAGCAACAAGCAAATAGAAACTGAGGAGAACAGGCAGGAACATAATGGTCGCCCTGAAGTCTCCCCAAGGAGCTTGCACATGGTCTGTGCTGGTCTTTATCTGTCATCATTTACTATGCAAGAACGTCTTCTAGGGATGACCAGTTGCTCAAAGATAGTACTGCTGTGCAAGAGACTAGGATTTGATTCCCAAGTCTGAGGCCGGCCTGAGCTGAGGGTCCTGTTGAGGCAGCATACACAGGCTCTAGGTTGAGGGAATCTTAGTGATCGCACAGTGATGACATCTAGTGGCCATACTTGAGGTTCATGCAAACCATATACTGGAGGAAGCCATGATCTTTGATCTCTGTTAAGTACAGACTGCTGCTGCATTGGTAAACTAAAATGGAGTTGGAAAAGAAATCCTTGGGTAGTTTTATGCTGTAATACCAATAGTATGCAGCTTAAAACATTTATTATTCATTCTGGTTTTCTTTTGCAAGATTTGCACTCATTTTCTGTTTTGTGTTTTGACAATATAGCATTGTGGTTTAAAACAATGAGCCACAAACCTGGAAAAGCCACATTAATTCTGTTTTCTGATACACAAACAGGGTAATTTTATAAAGAACTTGAGAATATAGAGCAGCATTGTATATGCTCAAGTAGACTTTCATAACGGGTGTTCCCTGTGGGCGGCAGGATTCAAATCCTCACATGCCTTCCTAGCTCCCATAGGAATTGTATTCTAAAATGCTATTTAGAAACGGAGGAGGCACATACATGGTGGACTCACAGAAAAGCGTCCAGAATTTGTCTTAAGCTGTAGAACCTTTTCCCCGTGACACATTCTATCAGATGACATTACCCATTTGTGAGGACTTGAGTCCTGCTGTTTAAAGAACACCTGCTACAGGTAAGTAACTTGGAGGCCGGTATAAAAAGCCCTGAATAGTTAAAAACTGTGGTGGTCAGCCATGATATTTAAATGGCTCTTGGATATTCGGCGCCGGTATCTGGATAGTCACTGGTTCTGAACATCTGGATAGAGTGACCAGCAGTGGCCGTATTCATCCTTTATCCAGCTAGCTTATAAGACATCTTTTCAGCTCTCCTAAGTTGTGCAGATTATCAGCACGAGTGGAATTTGTCTGGATAACAATGGAGTATTACTATTGTGAGATAGTGTCTGGTACTGCCCCACTCCATTCATGGATGGTCCCCACTCTATCCTAATAATGCCGAGGTGGTTGATGGAAATATTTAGTGACACTATACAGATAGTGCCACCGTATATCTCTATCTGCACCCTTATCTAGACAACTGCTATGGTTATCAGGCTAAGAGCTTTTGAATACTGGCCCCTTTTTCAGAATTGAAACATTTGATGAGTGGGCCTTTGCAGAAGGCTTACATTCAAGTCTGTCCAGAGTTGGTAGGGCTCTGGTATGCTGTCCGTTTTCTTCATTCAATACGGAGTGTAGGCCTCATTTGGGACTTCTTGCCAGCCCTTACATTAGGCGAGGATAGACCTTGGCCTGTCTTCTAGGACAGAGGGTTTACATACAGAGGGAAAAAGGAAATAAAATGATTTTACATTCATTTATAGGGTGCATAGTTTAAAATAGATTTTGAGAAAAATACATATGTATTCCTACAAAGATGGGGCACATAGTGACATTTCTTAGCTCTATCTAGAAACAGAATGTTTGTTTTAGCTTTTTGAACGCAGCCCTGTTGGTGCTCATTATGTTTAATAATTTCTGTTAATAGCATGCATTGTGAATGCAGTGTTAAACTTTCTTTTTTAAAATTTTATTTATATGTAGAGAGTCGAAGAAGAGACACTGGTTAAAAACAGCAGTGCCTGCAAAGATTACCTCATCGAAGCTATGAAGTATCACTTGCTTTCAAATGAGCAGAGGACATTAATGAAAAGCATACGAACTAGACAAAGAACACCTGTAAGCCTTCCAAAAGTAAGACATCTTCAAGCATGTAGTCTTCCTTTCTTAAGCTGAATAGAATGACCTTTTATCTGTTCAATTTATTGTGACTTTCCTGCTAGATTGTTGATTGGGACTTAGGATAGTAGAGTAACAGCAAATCACTTCTTATACTAATTATACTGGGTGAAGAGCAAGAGCAATTAAACCGTCTCTTTCACATATATAGGCACTGAGTCAGTAGCAACTGGGGATTGCTTCTGGCTCCTACTAAACCCCAGCGAGTTGCTATAGGTGATGAGAGGTGGGAGGGGTGGCCTAGGTGAGCTCAGATTTTATAAACTGATCAGATGGGTGGATGGGTGAGCGCCATATTTGTGTTCAGGGATCAAGGGGTGAGGATGTAGGGGTAGCTACAAACATGGTGTCTTACTGTGGATTAGTAAATAGGGCTTTCAAATTGGTGTGTTACATCTTGGGGACTTGAAATGTTGACTAGGGTGCAGATGTAAAGTTTAATCCTGGTTATGAATAACAGAAATATCAGAAAATCAGTATAGGGATGTGAACTATTGTTCATCTACTATGTATTATTGTTTGTATATATCTTTTCTCTCAAAGGGTAATTTTAAAAGGCATTTCTGCAGGTAAAGCAGTGCCTTACCTGCAGAAATATTGTTTTATAAAATTGCCTTGCCAATGTGTGGTGAAGTGTGCCTAAGCCGTGTATATGCTGTTCTCTTACTGTGTTTTTTCCAGTGCAATAGTTAACAATTAGCTAACCCAGAAGACTGTGACTTAATTTCCAACTATCTATTGCAAATGAGCAAACAAGGAACTTAATTGTAAAAGTTGAAACCAAAAGTGCTGTGCTGATTCTGGTTCCATGCAATAGCAGGAAAAGTCTGTCTGAAGGTGTCTTGGCTGAACAATTGCTGGCTGGATGGATAGTTGAATTGAATTACTAACTAGATGCTGTAAGACTGAAAAAGTGGATTTGGGATAACTGATTTTGGTTGGATGCTGAAAAATGAATGTTGAACCAGTGAAGAGGGTAAACAATGGAGCGAGGCTGGAAAATCCTTACTCTAAGTCCAAGTTGAGATTTTTTTTCACCAGAGGGAGGGGTGCAGAAGATTACCCAAAAGTCTAGGGGGATCTGCAGTTGACCAATAATGTCAAAGGTTGTGCCTTGGACTGAAGCATGAAGCTGGGCAGGTCTCAAGGAGCCTGAGCAGAATGGGTCACGTGAACAGTCTATATGAGAACAAAGATTACATGGACATTGGAAGATGTTTGCTTAGTTTATAGATTGTCATTACAATACAAAGTGAATATAAACATGCACACACATATTGGCTAAACAGTCTATGCATGCACTTTTATATGCATTTGTGAGAGGCAGTCTAAGGGGTATGTTTACTAAGCTACGTTAGGCTTTTGCAGCATGGAAATTCTTTCTCAGTGAATAGATACTATTCACATTAGTATACTCAGTTTCTCCGGGAACAAGCAGGAAGTCAGTCCTCACATGTGTGTGACTTCTGCTCCGACGGAGCCCGTGCAGAAGCAATCTCCCCAACTTTCAAAGAAAGCCTTTGGGAGATGCACCATGCATGCGTGGTCCCCTTCCCGTCCAAGGGTGCCATCTTGCCTCAGTCTCTTTTTTTTTTTCTGTGGAGCCCTCTGGACATCTGTCCATTCTCCCCCAGAAAAAGTGTCTAGATTTGTCTTGTTTTATCCGGTACGTGTACCAGTTCCTTTCCTTTTCACTCAACGTGTAATCAAACTCTGGAATTTGTTACCGGAGGATGTAGTAAAGGCTGTTAGTGTAGCTGGGTTTAAAAAAGGTTTGGACAAGTTCCCGGAGGAAAGGTCCATAAACCATTATTAAGAAGGAACCCAGGATATCAATGCTTGACCCAGTACAAGCATTGCGGAACCTGTGTCTTTTGGGGAAACTGCTAGGTATGTATGACCTAGATTGGCCACTGTTGGAAACAGGATACTGGGCTTGATGGACCTTGGTCTGACCCAGTATGGCATACCTTATGATGTTATGTTTCCCGCCCCCGAGCCAGCTCACCTCGGTGTTGCTCCTTGGGTTCATCCTTTATTCTTTTCTTTTTTCTCGAGGTGTTCCTTGACCGGTGCTTCGCGCCCATTTTTGCCCAGCAGCAGGGCCCCTCTTTTTCCCGATGACCTTCAGTGACTTCAAGAAATGTGACCAGTGTGGTAAGATGTCCCTCACCAATCCACATGCCTGTCATCTCCGTTGCTTTGGGCCAGACCACATTGACTTGGACTGTGAACTCTATAAGGTCATGACCTCAAAGGCCATCAAGAGCCGTCAACTGCAGCAGGAAAAGTTTTTTTACACAAGTCTGATTTTGCCCAAGAGTCTCCAGCAACACCGTGCTACAGGGCCCCCTCCAGTACCTCGGCACCCTGGCCGCAGTCTCTCCGAGAAGAAATCCCCGGAGGCAGAATGTAAGAGGTTGGAGCTTTCAAAGACCACCTCGGAGGACGGGTCTGGGAAGGCGGGAAAATCTTACTCCAGGCCCCGCAGTCACTGGTGTGAGTCCAAGAAGTCTGAGCGGAAGTGGCCTCATAAGCTGCTCAGGAAGGAGTCGGCGGTGACAGGCGACTGGTCTCGGACACTCAAGGCCACCTTTGTCGAGGACTCTCCCTCAACAGAACTGACACCAGGCCCGAAATCCTCTGTGCCCACATTGAAGGCTGTGGAGCCAACTGGCATGGAGACCAGAATCGCAGCCTTGGAGTGCAGTATCTCTGCCCTCATAGCCCAGCAGCGGGCGTTTTTATTCAGTTCCTCCGTTCATCTGCCCCCGACGATGGAAGCCTTGCCATTGAGGGCTCCCCAGATGTCGAGCTGATCCTTGAGCACCACGGGCCTCAAGAGAGCAATCGGCATCAGATGAGGTCCTAGTCCCGACTCAGTGCCTAGAGTTTATAGGGGCTTAGCTAGACACCCTCCAGGTAAAGGTCTTCCTCCCTTAGAATAGGGCAGAACGTCTCAGGAGGCTAGCTGCAGAGGTACAGCACTGCCAGGTGCTACCTGCCCATCATCTCCTCTGCCTGATGGGCCACATGTCCTCCACGGTCCATGTGACCCCATACACCTGCCTGCATAAGAGGGTGGCCCAGTGGTGCCTCTGCTCTCAGTGGACACAAGCCACGGGCAGGCTTCGGGACAGGGTGGGAGTGACCCGCCAGCTAGTGAAATCACTCAGCTGGTGACAGAATACCTACATCCTCCAGGCTGGGATGCTTTTCCAGGCACCCATCCCCCAAAGGGTCCTTACTATGGACGCCTCCCTGATGGGTTGGGGAGCTCATTGTAGGGACCTCCGCACACAAAGCAGCTGGTCCCAAATGGAATGCCAGCTGCAGATCAACCTTCTGGAGCTCTGGGTGATATTCCTGGCTCTGAGCCTTCTGCCACTGGCTGTAACACCAGTCAAGTGCTGGTCCAAACTGACATCCAAGTCACAATGTTCTATGTCAACAAGCAAGAGGGTGCGGAGTCGTACTCTCTCTGCCAGGAGGCGGTAGCCCTCTGCTCATATGCGACACGAAATGGGATGCTCCTAAGGATGGTCTAACTCCTGGGCCAGGACAATGCCCTGACGGACAAGCTGAGCAGGGTCCTCCAGCCACACGAGTGTCACCTGGATTTTAGAGTGGCCTCAGCTGTTTTGGCTGTGGGGCGTCCCCCTAGTGGACCTGTTCGCCAGCCCAGACAACATGCAGTTGCCCTGCTTCTGCTCCCACTTCTGCTCCATTTCTGCTTCCATCAGCTGCACCTGTCAAGGGACACTAGGGTCTTGCAGAGTCTCGGTGTCTCTCAGTGGGGACTCACCTTCTGCAACTCATGGCTGCCCGATTGGTTGCCGTAGGTGTGTCGTGGTTTGGTCCTCGGCAGCCTGGAGCTAAGGAGTCCCATATGTGAGGACTGACTACATACTTGTTCCTGGAGAAAGCGTAGTTAGTCACCTGTAACAGATGTTCTCCAGGGACAGCTGTAATCAGTCCTCACAACCCTCCCTCCGCCTTCCTCCCCTGGGAGTTGCCTCTGTACCTTATTTTAGTTTTTTACTGCCGTCCTAACTGTCATCTGACTGAGCAAGATGGTACCCTTGGACAGTAAGGTGACCACGCATGCATAGTTGCATGTCCCAAAGGCTTTCTTTGAAATCTGGGAAAATGCTCCATGCAGACTCCATTGGAGCTGACGTCACCCATATGTGAGGACTGTTTTCTGCTATCCCCGCAGAAAACCTGTTATAGCTAAGTAACTACACTTTCTCTTCAGTGGTCATGCTTATGGAATGGGTGGATAAATAATCTGATGTGCAATTTTTCTCTAAATATAACAATTTGTCGAGTCGCATCCATGGATCACATGACCACATTTGATACTGAATGAACACATTGTTCCAGAGCTTCTGGAAAGGGCAAAAAGCCCTTCATTGCCCATGCCTGACAATTGCCACTTTGCGATGGTCATGTGACTCCCCTCCGTTTGTTTCCCTGTCAAGACCATCAGTTGCTTTCTTTCCATAGCGTCCCTCCAGTCCAGTCTAGACTACTGGGTCTTCTCCCACTTCCAGCAGATGGAGACTGGAAATTCCAGGTGTTTGGTGATGTCACTCCATAAAGGAGACTTAATACCACCCACAAAGCCAGTATCCTCAGTCTCCAGCAGATGTGGAAGAGCTCTATGTAGCCTGGACTACACTAGGGAGAATTTCTGTATTTACAGTTTTTAAATTTTTATTTATTTATTTATTTTTAACTTGCAAAGGATCAATTGGATATTTATGACAAGGAGTCCAGGCTATTTCCCAATGAAGGTCTGCCACAGAGCTGCAGTGAGGGACTGAAATTTGTGGGAGCCTGACCCCATTTGGTTGGGGGATGGCTGAGTTCTGGGAGCATACCCAGTGGTGCCAGGGCCTTGCTCTCTCCATCTTGGGTTATTTGAGCAGCTCTCTTTCGGAGAGGAAGAGTTCATGGAGGTAGCACTTTAAGGCTAAGCGGGTGTCTCTTTAATTCTCGTATTTCCTTCTCGTCAGAGGCAGTGGCTGTGGGGGAAGGTCTTGTGGTAGTTTCGCAGTAAATTCTAAGAAGCCAGTGGTTGTTTTGCTGATTGGAGGTATTTTCATGGCTTTCTGATGGGGGGACCACCAGGGCTTTGTCGGGTTTCTGATTGCGTTTCTGCCTTTGTGGCCATGCCGTTCGGCAAGATTGCAGTTATTTGCATTAGCTGTGGCTTACGGAGAGGGCGTCTCTGCATTCGGCCTCTGTCATCCATGTGAGGAGGCCGACCACAAGGGAAGAGATCCCCTGCGGGGCTCCAAAACCCTCGAGGACAGATCGACACATAAAGCCCTGCTGGCAGCTGCAGAGGCATAGAATATGGCTGTTTCAGTGGTTCCTGCCGTTTTGGTGGGAACCGCCACCATTGATCCCTCGGAACTGACAGCTTCGGGGGAGGCCTCAGAATGGCGGGATTTAGCCTTGTTAGGGCAGGATTCTACACAAGCCTCATCGTTGAGTTGGAGGAGACTCCTTTTTCACCCGATTTTGTCCTCTTAACACACCAAGCTTACCTGATGAAGAGAGGCTATGGTGCATGGCAGGCGGCTTCTATGTCCCCTAGGGGGGCTCCTTTGGTTGGGTCCTCCCAGGGCATGCTAGAGGCATGGGGAAATGCAATTCCTGCAGACCTAGACCCTGATCGCACCTTATATAACTTCCGGGAGTTTGGATGACCCTTTAGAGGGTCTGTCAGGGCTTGAGCCCATGGGATCCCAGGTAGACCATGAGGAGGATGGCTTACCATTGGGAGAGGACCCTCGTATTGTGGGTCTTCAGGCGGGAGAAGTTGCGGATGCTCATCTCCCATTCCCTTGGGGCCCTCAGTATTCCTTACGAGCCCCAGACTCTGGATCCTCCACTGAAGGATCCCTTGCTTCAAGGGATCCATAAGTCCAAGATGGCCTTCTCAGCCCATAAGGCTATAAAGAAGATGATTGAAGCAGAGTGGGAGGTGCTGAGGCCGGGCTCAGGTGAGGACGAGCGATGGCCTGCCTCTGCCCTGTCCTAGCAGGAGAAAAGGAGCTCCTTCATTTGCCTAAGGTGGATGCCTTAGTCTCAGCCATCACCAAAAAGACCAACATTCATGTGGAAGGTGATGCGGTGCTTAAGGACCCACAGGACAAGAATCTCAAAACGATGCAAAGGCAGATGTTTAAAGTCTGTGCCTTTTCCCTGCAAGCAGCAGTCTGCGGGGCTTATGTAGCCAGGGCATCTCCCTTCTGGGGCAAAGCTCTTCTGGATTCTGCGGCCTCTGAAGCACAACAGATGGCCAAGGTAACATGGTTGGAGTCGGGGGCAGTGTACTGGGCGGACATGCACTATGATTTGATTAGGGCATCCGCAAAGAACATAGCCTTCATGGTGGCGGCTAGGTGTCTGCTCTGGTTGCAAAACTGGACAGCAGACATGTCCTCCAAGGTGTGGCTGACAAAACACTCCTTTATGGGGGAATCTACTTTTTGAGGAAGATCTGGAGAAATTGGTAAAGGACTTGGGGAAGTCCAAGTTGGTCAGGATTCCGGAAGATAAGCCCAAGGCGGGGGGAAGCAGACGGGTGTGGCAAAGGCACCTGCCCAAGACTTTCGTCTATTTCGGGTGACTCATTTTTGCGCCCTGTCAGCAGTCTAGGTACCTGGCATGGGATGAACCCTTTTGGGGTGGGGAGGCCAAGGTGCAGGGCGAGGCTTCAGACCTGGTTCAAGTTCTGGCTCCAAGAAGACCCAGTAAGTTGCAGTAGGCTGAGCAGGAGGTGGTTCCTATAAGGTGCCTGCGGCAGTTCTACTCCGCCTGGGTCCAGATAACATCTGACCAATGGGTGCTGGAAGTCATTCACGAGGGCTGTGCCCTGAGGTTTGCACGACCACTTAAGGATGCCTTTCTATGGTCTCCATGCAACTTGGCAAGCAAGCAAGTGGCAGTCGAGGCTACCCTGCAGCACTATCTCCAACTTCAGGCGATCACTCCTGTCCTGGCAGACGATTTAAGCTCCTGTCAATACTCCATCTATTTCGTGGTCCCAAAGAAAGGCCGTTTAGGCTCATTTTGGATCTCTGTCAATCGGTGCCGCATTTTCAAATGGAAACCTTGTGGTCAGTTATTTCGGCGGTAAGGACAGGCGAATACCTGACCATGCTGGATCTCACTGAAGCGTACCTCCATCCATCAGTTCTGATGGGGCATCAGCAGCTCCTGCAGTTTGCAGGCTTGATGGGGCACTTCCAGTTTCAAGCCTTGCCCTTCGGGCTTCCCACGGTCCCAAGGACATTCATAAAGATCATGGTAGTCGTGGTGGTGGTGCTCTGGAAGAAGTGTGTCTTGGTTCATCCCTACCTGGATGATCGGCTGGACCGGACAAAGTCTCTTCAGGAGAGCAGACTCGTGATAGCCTGGGTGCTCAACATCTTTCCGAGACTTGGATAGGTGGTCAACTCTGCCAAGAGTCATCTGGTGCCATATCAGAATATCTCATACTTGGGAGCACACTTCATCATCCAGGCAGGGATGGTCTTCCTCCCCAAGGAGAGAGCCCACAAGCTGCAGGTCCAGATATGGCTGTTCTGTCAGCGGTCCCTGACAGCCTATTCCTATCTCCAAGTGCTGGGGTTGATGGCTGCGACATGGTCTGTTGGGCTCACGTGCATATGCATCCGCTCCAATGGATGTTGCTCTCGTGTTGGTCCCCGCAACATCACCTGTTATTGCGCAACTTGTGCTGCTCCTCGGAGGTGGTAGTTGCGTGCAGAGAATGTGCTGGTGGGCATGCCATTGGATCCGCTGAAGTGGAAAGTTGTAAAGATGGATGCCAGTCTTTCGGGCTGGGGGACACATTGTCAGATGAGAATGGCTCAAGGCTACTGGTCTCAGGCATAGCAGGAACAGTCTATCAACTGGCTGGAGATGTGAGCTGTCTTCCTAGAGCTCCAGGAGTTCAGCGGGTTGCTGGAAGAGAAGGTGGCATGAGTCTTCTTGAACAACATGACCTTGGTGGCCTACATCAATCATCAGGGGAGCACAGGGAGCCCCACGTTGGCTGAGGATATTGCCCCGGTTCTTCAGTGGGTGGAGCTGCATCTCCTAATATCAGCAGCCCATGTTGCAGGCAAGGAAAATGTGGAAGATGATTTTCTCAGTCGACATTGGGTCGATCCGGGAGAATGGATGTCAGCGGATTCTGTGTTCTGATTAATAACCCAGCCCTGGGGGACACCAGTGATGGATTTGATGGCAACCACCCTCAACACGAAGACTCCTCGATTCTTCAGTTGTCGTCATGAGCAGATATCTGAGGGGCTCGATGCACTGGCTCAGAACTGGCCTTGGGAAAGGCTGCTTTATGTCTTCCCATTGTGGCCACTGATCGGTCATGTGGTTCAGCGGATAGAGGCACACCAAAGGACTGTTGTCCTAGTGGTGCCTGATTCGCCTCGAAGGCTATGATATGCAGACCTCATCAGACTGTCAGTGGCCTAGCTGTGGAGATTGCCAGCATGAGATGACCTACTGTCACAGGGGCCAGTGCACATGCCTCAGGTGGGTTGGGTCTTGCTTACGGTCTGGCTCTTGAAAGAGTGAGGCTGCGGAAGAAGGGATATTCACTGGTAGTAATAGCCACCCTTCTGCGGGCCCACAAACATTCCGCATCCTTGGCCTATATCAGAGTCTGGCGATTGTTTGAGGACTGGTCTGACAACAGTAGCAGGTCTGCTTTGCGGACCTCCATCCCAGAAATTCTGGCTTTCCTACAGGCAGGCGTTAACAAGGGCCTGGCATTGAACTCGCTTCGGGTTCAGGTGGCAGCCTTCCTGTGTTACCAGGAGCCAGATTCAGGATCTTCCTTTGATGTCTCACCCCAATGTTGCTCACTTCCTGAGGGGTGTGCAACACATTCATCCACCTTTATGCACTACATTTCCCAATTGGAATCTGAACTTAGTCCTTTCTGTGTTAACAGAAACTTCCTTTGAACCCTTGGGGGTTGCTACCCTTCTAAACCTCACTCTTAAGTTGGTGTGTTTGGTGGCAATGTGCTCGGCTAGATGAGTGTCCAAGCCATAGGCTTTGTCTTGTAGGGAGCCTTTCCTCTTGCTCTCTAAGGAGAAGGTGGTGTTGAGTCCGGTGCCCTCCTTTTTTCCTAAGGTGGTATCTGTTTTTCACTTGAACCAAACGGTGGTATTGCCAGGCTTCCCAGATATGGCAGATCGGGAATTGCACTGTTTGGACATGCATAGAGTGTACTGTTTATCTGAAGCGCACTCAGCCGTTTCAAAATCAGATCGATTGTTCATCCTGTATGGAGGGCCTCGTAAAGGAGAGGCTGTTTCCAAAGCTTCCATTTCCCGCTGGCTCAAGGAAGCGATAGCATCAGCATTCCTGTTGAAAAAGGTCTTGCTGGAAGGGCCAAGTCTAGTCTTGTGCCGCCATCGGAAATTTGCAGGGCTGAAACCTAGTCATTATTGCATACCTTTTGTGAAGCATTACCGGTTGGATGTGCAAGCGAGATCGGATGCTTGCTTCAGGGTGCGGATTCTGGAGGGCCTGTCTTGCACCTGCTTTTGAGTACTGCTCTGGTATATTCCGGTAGTCTAGACTGGACTGAAGGGACGCTATGGAAGGTGAAGTTAGGCCTTACCTGTTAATTTTCTTTCCTTTAGTCCCTCCAGTCCAGTCCAGAACCCGCCTGTTATTTTTAGTCTTCTAGTTGGTGCAAGCCCGGTTCAGGTGCTCAGTATCTGGGTTTATGCGTGGCAGTTTGTATTAGGAGGATCCTGCTCCTGTATGGTAGTCTCCAGGGGGTGTGCTAGTCCTGGGCACTGTACAACCTCGGATTCCCACAGACTTGGGGTCATCCACTTTGTAGTTTATGGTGAGGTCGATCTATGTTTCCGGGACGTTTGTTGCGGGTGCTCGTTGCATCTGCTTTGTCATTAGGATACTGGCTTGGTGGGTAGAGTTAGGTCTCCTTTATGGAGCGACATCACCAAAAGCCTGGAATTCTCAATCTTCATCTGCTGGAAGGGGGAGAAGATCCAGTAGTCTGGAATGCACTGGAGGGACTAAAGAAAAAAAATTAGCAGGTAAGGCCTAATTTCACCTTTTTTGCAGACCCCACAAATTTCAAGAAGCAGACATTTTTTTTTTCCTTTTGAGCTCTTTTATCTAATCTTCTGTACCCACCCATCCATTAATTGCCCTAATTAGTGTTTTGGCACCGTGAAAGTATTCTTTTCTTTGTCTGCTGAACATGGGATGTTCTTCAGTGGAACAAGGCTTGCAGGCAATGTTCCCTCTAATTTTCTGTAGGCTGTGTGCGCATAAAATATCAGCTGTGCAGCTTTTGAAAGAAGGTTAAATTTTTGTGCGCCACATAACACTCAAAGTTATATACTTTAAAATTTGACTACACGTCAGAATACAGTATGTACACCACATTGATTGCACTAGAAAATATTGTAGAACTTGTGAAAACTGTAAATACACAACAACTTTTAAATTTTAAGACGTCTGTGTTTTCTATCAGAATCAGAACCGTAATTTTTGTGCGCTCTGTTATAAAGTATGTGCGCTCGCTTGGCGAGGTGTGTGCGCGCGCACACACGCACAGCTTAGAGGAAACAGTGCTTGCAGGACGTCTGGCCAAATCTTTTTCACCTTGTAGCAGGTCAGCTACTCATGTGCAAGCAGAGTATCAGTTACTGACTATCACAAGGTTTGATACAAATGTATAAGAGACCATGATAACTCTGGTTGTGACATCTGCAAAGATCTCTTTACCCAGAAGGATAGATTTCAAGTGATCTTGCCAGTGAGCTGAAGTCAAAAGTTCAGCCTGATGACCACGGAGTTGTAGCAATTGCTGGTAGCCAGACTGTGTCAGAGGCCCTCAACTATTTAGGTCCTCAGTCAGAGGGTATGCTCAGGGGTTGAGAAACATGCTTCCTTCCCACCACCACTCAGGCCAAGAACCATGGCTCTGAGCATTCAAAAAAGGAGCTGAGGCATTTCAAGCAGAGACATGAAAGCTAAAGTGCTTCTGTTCAACATTAAGATCTGTGAGCCAGGAGATTCCACACCATCCAAAGTGACTGCATCTGTAGGTGAGCTCTGTCTGCCTGGCTCATCACTATGTCGATCTTCCTTTATTTTGCTTCCTAACATTTGGCTAATCACTTAGCTGAAAGTCAAAGCAATTTACAAAATAATGAACACACATATTACAATAAATAATTGAATATAAAACAGCATGTACATCAAAAAATATAAAAACAAAACTGGTAACAGTCTAGTAATAAAATCTTTTGGAGGGGTAGCCATCATAGTCTGAAGCAAAAAAAATGGCAGCATTTGGTGGCAATTATTGATTAGCCTATAAGGTGCCAACAGCCTCTATTATTTTTGCCAATACAGTAATAACATAAAGGTATAAAATCATAAAGCATAATCTAAAGCAAAAAGATCAAAGACTTAAATCATATCAATTAATACAAAAATAAATGTGACTAAAATTTTGTGAAATGCAGATAATCTTTTTCTAAATGTAACTCACAAGGAAGAGAACCTCACAGAAAAGCAGCGGCAATGGAGAAAACTTTAACGCTAGTACGAGCTAAACTATAATCTCTAGAGGAAGGTACACAAGACTGGAATTTGCTACATAACTGAAGAGAACCAACAAATGCATAAGGCCCCTGCTTATCAACCAAATACCTAGACCCTTGGTAGCCAAGGTCTTAAAAATAAAAGGCTATGAATTTGGGTCTAAATGACTTGGAAACATGTTCAAAGATGGAGTTACTCGAGATCATACAGGCAACTGCGTTTTGTATCATTTGTAAGCTAAGCAGCCTATTTTTGGAAAGGGGTCCAATAAAAGGGGGCTGCAGTAATCAGTCTTACAGGTTACCAAAGAATGAACAACTTCACTTAACTGATCATTGGTTAAAAATGTTTTTAAGTAACATTGAGGCTTTTTTATTCAAGATAAAGGCAAAGAGGTTTCCCACCCAGAGTAAACTGTGACTTAGTAATGAGAACCTGATACACCAACCTGGAGTATCTTCAGTTTGACAGTTTGAAGATTCACTACTTTGTCCAAGTAGAGGTCTCTGGCAGGCATTAACCTTATAAGAGGAAGTTAAGAAATCTTTGGAAGGGAGCAATAAATTCAGCCTTGGTCTGCATAACACTGGACCTTTAAAGTCATAAGATCTTATACTTGCCAGCAGGAGGCAAAGATAAATGTTAAACAATGTTGAGGGCAAAATAGCCCCTTGAGACATTGTCTTCCTGTGGAAATTGAGCAGATATTTTACCCTTCTTGGACACTGTCTTGGTTCATTCGGAGAGGAAACTCTGAAATAACATTGCCTCTCACACCATTACTCTGCAATCTAGCCAGCAGGATCTCATGACCTGTTCATCAAAATTAGTAGGATCAGCAGTGATGCAGTTTCTTGATGGGTCTACGTACTGCTACTATTCAGCACTTGTAAAGCACCACGCACGCAGCGCTGCACAGCTGACCTACAAGAGGTAGCCAACATACAAGAGACTATATGATACAGTACTATATGAGACAGGGTCTATATGATACAGTACTTGTATATGGTATTTGAAGGGACCCAGGAATTCAATGTTTACCTCAGTAGAAAAAGATGAGGTTCTTTCACATGATAGAAACTGGTTCAGTGTGTTTGTGTGGCTGACAGATCTGTAAAACAGCATTGAGAATGTCCATGATAAATATTAACATCCATAAACTTTCATGACTACAGACCTCAGACCTTCATGAGGATATGCCAGAAAGACTTGCAGACATGCCTTACAGTTGGAGAAATGTAGTTGAAGATCAAATCAAGGAAGTGGTAGGTGTAGAACTCACAAAAGACTACCATTCTGTGCTTCAGACTCTTATCTACTACTATCTCAATGCCATCTTCCACATCTTAAAGATTTCAGAGTAATTACCCTAGCAAATAGTTTTTTCCTCATTCCAGAAAACAAAGCTTATGCCTTGCCATCACAACCAAAGAAACTAAGTCCTACACTATCACCCAGTCAAAAACACTAACGGGTTTTTAACTGGATACAGAGGCAATAGCCAGATTCTAGTCTGTTTCAGAACACCTACCTCTTTGGGGGTTAGGGAACTGAGGATTTTGTAAACGGTTGCAACGTCAGACAGCTATGCTTTTGGGATAGTTAAAGAAGTCTTCAGGTTACATCTATTAGAATTTCCACCAAATTGCCCACACAAAAGACCACTTTAGACCTGCTCAGGTTGGGATGTTCTGCCCTCCTGCAAGCCAGTGGCAGAATCTGTCCCACCATAATAAAGTGTATAGGGATTTATTCTAAGTTGTTCCTGGTCTCAAAAAGAGATGAGAGGATTCCAAACTCTGGTGCAAAATTAGAAAAGATAGTGGTTGCATGAAATGGCGTCTCAGTGGAACTGGTGGAGACAAAAACAGTAATGGAATTTCTGAACATACTGCCGCGATTTTAATCCATTCATGTGTTTTCCTACATGGATTACTGCGACCTTCTCTTCAAGGGTCTCCTGCTAAACTGTTTCTCCAGGAACAAGCAGGAAGTCAGTCCTCACATATGGGTGACGTTGGCACCGATGGAGCCCTCATGCGGAGCAAATCCCCAGCTTTCTAAGAGAGCCTTTGGGATTGCATTATTCATGCACGGTCCCCTTCCCACCCAAGGGTGCCATCTTGCTCAGTCTCCTTTTTTCTGCGGAGCCCAACGGACGTCGTCCAAGTTCCCTCACGAAAAAAGTGTTTAAAACTGTTTAAAAGTCGGAAAATTCTTTTCTGTCTGACCGGTTCGACGCCGGTTCCTTTTCCCGCCTCGATTTGGTACACCGGTATCAAGTCTGGTCCAAATTTTTGTTTTTTGTCCATAGTGACTAGCGTTCGCGCTCTTTTTTTCTTTTTAGCCGGCAGTCCGGACCTTTGACCTCGCAGGGGCCCTTTTTCCCCTGATGGCTGCCAACAGGTTTAAAAAGTGTGATCGGTGCATGAGATTAATGTCCCTCACCAACACACACGACTGCTGTCTCCGTTGCCTCGGGCCCGACCACAACCCAAAGGTCTGTGGCCCATGTAAGAAAATGTCTTCCAAGGCCTTGAGGAGCAGGCAGCAGCATCATGATAGGATTTTTCCTGAGTCTGCACACGCCCGGGCCCGGACCTCGTCGGAGGCCTCGATCTCTCGGGAGCTCTCTGATCCTGAGCAGCGTTGGGTGTCCTCCGAAAGGGGATCTCCCTTGCGGGAACACCAGAGGAAGAAGAAATCTGTGAGGGCGGTGTCGTTAGATGTCTCTGAGCGGCCTGGTCCCTCGCGGGCTAGGTCACGGAGCCCGCCCGCTGCCCCGGATCCTTGGAGTCACAGGCCAGCAAAACTCCCTCGTAAGGAACCAGACACACCGAGGAAGGTAAGCCCTGTCATCGTTGTGGACTCTCCTCCGGGAGAGCCGGTGTTGAGCCCAACGGCGTCGGGACCCGACCCGGGGGTTGCGGAGCCTCCTGAGCTCGGTCTCAGGATTGCGGCCTTGGAGCGCAGCATGTCTGCCTTCATGGACCAGCAGCGGGTGCTGATTGCCGGTCTCACCGGTCCATCTGCCTTGACCACCGGGACATCGACGTCAAAGTGACTTAACCCTCCATAGCCCATGTTCCCTGTAAAATAGTTATCTCCAAGTTATAATGCCCTGTTCAATGTAATTTCAGTTTGTTCAATGTAAACCACCTTGATATCATGAAAGGCGGTATATAAAAAATGTTAAATAAAGTCGACCCCGGAGGGCGAGCCGATCCTCGAGACACTAAGAACTCGAGTCGATCCTAGGCCGAGGTCCCCCTCGACCTCCCGTTTGGGACCGATGTTGTCAACGCCAATTCCACCAGCGTTGGGGCAGTCGAGACCGAAGCCCTCGAGGCCAGAGCTGCTTGATTTCTCCTCGGAGGAGTCCGGTTGGGAAACGGAAGACGAGGATTCACCGGATACCCATCGGACTAAATACGTCCCCTCGGATTCCCCAGGATCTGAACCTCGGAGAAGGTCCCCCCCAGAGGACACTCGGTTCTTGGACTTCATCCGGGACATGGCTAAGGCTTTGTCATTGTCTTGAAGGACTAGAAAAGGGGACTGTTACTTCTGGAGAGAGATCTGCAATTGTGAGTATATACTTCTGGGAATTTTCTGAAAGGAATTCTTTCTATTAAAGCTATTTAATCTGTGAACCCACTATTTTTTGTTAAATCAGTCAGGGCCTAGTAGCAGCAGTTTAAGTTTAAATTTAAAACACAGAAGAGAGCTTTCTGGCTACATTTCATACCCAGCAGAGAGCTTGAAGATAGAAGGTCAGAGCAAAAGAGGAAGGCTAGCAATGAGATGGATCGATACAATAACAGCAGCTACGGGTACCAGTCTGTCAATAATGAGCCGCCTGACTCAAGACCGAACACAATTTAGGATAGCTATCCAGAAGGTCGCCATGAGTCGACTCCGACTCAACGGCACTTAACAACAGAGAGCTTGTAGTTTAAATTTAATAGTCACTCAGGGCCTAGTATCAGCAAAGTACTTTTAATTTAAATGTAAAACACAGAAGAGAGCTTTCTGGTTAAATTTGGAACCCAGCAGAGAGCTTGTAGTTTAAATTTTATAATAACATAGGAAAATATGGTAGGGAGGTTCTGGAGGCTAAATTTAGGCTTTTAGGTAGGAAGTTGAAATCTAGAACTTCCAGGGTAGCATTCTCCGAAATGCTTCCCGTTCCACGTGCAGGACCCAGAAGGCAGGCAGAGCTCCGGAGTCTCAATGCGTGGATGAGACAATGGTCCAGAGTTGAGGGTTTTGGATTTGTTAGGAACTGGGGAACATTCTGGGGAAAGGAGGGGCTCTTCCGAATGGATGGGCTTCACCTTAACCGGGATGGAACCAGGCTGCTGGCATTAACTCTTAAAGGAGATAGAGCAGCTTTTAAACTAGATAATAGGGGAAAGCCGACAGGTTCAGAAGAATGTATCCTTGAAGGATACTACCAAAAGCAGAGAGGTTCCAAAAAAGAGTAAAGTAGCCCAAATGCCCTCGAGTATGGAGCAGACAGAGCTTAAAGATCCCAAATTACCCATGTCTATCAATAGGCAAATTAATATGAATAAAATACAGTCTCTAAAATGCTTGTATGCCAATGCTAGAAGTCTAAACAATAAGATGGGAGAGTTAGAATATATAGCACTAAATGAGAGGTTAGATATGATTGCACTCTCAGAGACATGGTGGAAGGAGGATAACCAGTGGGACACTGTGATACCTGGATACACACTATATCGTAATGATAGAGCTGATCAAATTGGTGAAGGGGAAGGTGATGGCAGTTGGAGTATACTATCGACCGCCTCGCCAGAATGAACAAATGGATGATGAAATGCTCAAAGAAATCAAGGAAGCTAACAAAAGTCACAACAGAGTAGTAATAATGGGTGATTTCAATTACCCCGGTATCGACTGGGTCAGTGTCACAGCAGGACAAGCTAAAGAGATAAAGTTTCTAGATGGAATAAATGACTGCTTCTTGGAGCAGCTGGTTCATGAACCGACCAGAGGGGAAGCCATACTGGACCTAGTCCTTAGTGGAACACCAGATCTGGTGCAAGAAATAAGGGTGTTGGGACCACTTGGCAATAGTGATCATAGTATGATCATGTTTGATTTAATTATTGGAGGACAGAGAGTAAAGGCATCCAGAGTACTACCTTTTAACTTTCAAAAGGGAGACTATGATAGAATGAGGAATATAGTTAGGAAAAAACTAAAAGGAGCGGTTCCAAAGGTTAAAGACTTACAGCAAGCTTGGGTGTTGTTTAAAAATACTATCCTCGAAGCCCAGACCAGCTGTATTCCACGCATTAGGAAAAGTGGAAGAAAGTCCAAAAAACTGCCAGCATGGTTTAAAGGTGAGGTCAGAGAGGCTGTTGCTGCCAAAAAAGCAACCTTCAGGAAATGGAAAAAAGAGCCAAATGATGAAAACTGGAAACAGCACAAGCACTGGCAAGTTAAATGCAAAGCATTGATAAGGCAGGCAAAGCGGGAATTTGAGAAGAAACTTGCTACGGAAGCAAAAACACGAAATAAAGACTTTTTCAAGTACATTCGTAGCAAAAGGCCTGTGAGAGAGTCAATTGGACCATTAGATGATAGAGGGGTAAAAGGGGCAGTAAGAGGAAACAAGGCTATAGCAGAGAGACTGAATGAATTCTTTGCTTCGGTCTTTACTGAGGAAGATGTAGGCATGTTACCCAAGACTGAAGTGGTATTTAAAGGTGATACTGCAGAGGAATTGAGAGAAATATCGCTACACCGGGAAGATATATTACAACTATTTGATAAACTGAATAGTAGCAAATCACCTGGACCGGATGGTATACATCCACGAGTGTTGAAAGAACTGAAATATGAGATTGCAGACCTGCTATTGGTAATCTGTGAACTTTCATTAAAATCATCTGTAATACCTGAAGATTGGAGGGTCGCCAACGTAACACCAATTTTTAAAAAGGGTTCCAGGGGTGACCCAGGAAATTACAGACCGGTGAGCCTGACGTCAGTACCAGGGAAAATGGTAGAAACCATCATAAAGAACAAAATTACACAGCATGTAGATAGTCATGGCCTAATGGGAGACAGCCAACATGGCTTTAGACAAGGAAGATCTTGTCTTACTAATCTGATGTTTTTTTGAAGGTGTGCATAAACAGGTAGACAAAGGTGAATCGGTTGATATAGTGTATCTGGACTTTCAGAAAGCTTTTGACAAAGTCCCCCATCAGAGACTTTTGGCGAAGCTAAAAAGTCATGGGATAGGAGGCAGTGTACTATTGTGGATCGGGAACTGGTTAAAAGATAGAAAGCAGAGGGTAGGGCTAAATGGCCAATATTCCCAATGGAAAAAGGTGAATAGTGGAGTACCCCAGGGATCTGTACTGCGTCCGCTGCTTTTTGACATATTCATAAATGACCTGGAAAAGGGAATAACTAGTGAGGTTATCAAATTTGCAGATGACACAAAACTGTTTAAAGTTGTTATACCCAAGAGGATTGTGGAAAACTGCAGGAGGATCTGGATAAATTGGAAGACTGGGCATCCAAATGGCAGATGAAATTTAATGTGGACAAGTGCAAAGTTATGCACCTAGGAAAGAACAACCCACACTATAGTTACACGATGCAAGGCTCCACATTAGAAACCACCACCCAGGAAAAAGATTTAGGAGTCATCGTGGATAACATGTTAAAACCCTCCGCCCAGTGTGCAGCGGCGGCCAAGAAAGCAAATAGAATGCTAGGTATCATAAGGAAAGGGATGGAGAATAAAACAAAGGATGTTATAATGCCTCTGTATCGCTCCATGGTACGACCGCACCTTGAATATTGTGTTCAATTCTGGTCGCCGTATCTTAAAAAGGACATAGCGTTATTAGAAAAAGTACAGAGAAGAGCCACCAAATTGGTGAAGGGGATGGAAGGCTACTCCTATGAAGAGAGGCTAAGAAGGTTAGGGCTCTTTAGCCTGGAGATATGATAGAGGTCTATAAATTAATGAATGGAGTGGAACGGATAAACGTGGATCAATTGTTTACACTATCAGAGTATAGAAAGACTAGGGGACATGTAATGAAGCTACAGGGTAAACTATTTAAGACAAATAAGAGAAAATATTTTTTCACTCAACGTGTAATCAAACTCTGGAATCTGTTACCAGAGGATGTAGTAAGGGCTGTTAGTATAGCTGGGTTTAAAAAAGGTTTGGACAAGTTCCTGGAGGAAAGGTCCATAAACCACTATTAAAAAGGGACCCAGGATATCAATGCTTGACCCAGTACAAGCATTGTGGAACCTGTGTCTTTTGGGGATATTGCTAGGTACGTATGACCTAGATTGGCCACTGTTGGAAGCAGGATACTGGGCTTGATGGACCTTGGTCTGACCCAGTATGGCATATCTTATGTTCTTATGTTCTTATTCTCGGCGGAGGCCGAGGAGGAGTCTCGAGCCTCGAGCTCGAGATCCTCCAGGATGACATTTCCCCTTGTGAAGCCCTTACTGTACCGGTGCCTCCGATTCTGGAACGGCTGATGCTCTGCATGTGAAAGACACCAGCCTCGATGCCAATACTCAGCAGGTGAATCAATTCCATTTACTGAGTTCGCAAGAGCCCTGGATTCCAGAAAGCACAACTGCCGCAGAACTCCATGGTTGTGAAATCGGCCATACACTGGCTCATGAGCCAGAAGACGCACTCCTTGGTGTCTCCTGGCCTGGAGGCCCGCAACATGGATGCCCTCGGCAGGAAGTGCTACCAGGGTTCAATGCTGTCACGCCAAATCCAGACATACCAGCTATATATGGGCATGTACTTGCAAGACCTGCAAAGGAGATTGCGGGGTTCTCAGCTGGTCTCTTCGAGGGACTTTTGCAGCACTTCAAGGCTTTGTCCACTGGGATCCGGGAGTGCTCGAAGTTTGACTCGAGCAGCCTATGACTGCTTCGAGGCGTTGGCTCGGGTAGCTGTGGCTAGCATCGGTGCATGTCGCTAGATATGGCTATAGTCGTCAGACCTGGAGCAATGGGTACAGGACAAGTTGGTCAATGTCCCTTTCCGAGGTGAAAACCTCTTTGGCATGTCCATGTCAGAAAAGGCTGCCGAGATTGAGTCGGAGTTCCTGGCCCGGATAAGGCTCTCGAAAAAGACTTCTGCCCCTTCTAAGAAGAAGGGCTCGGGTAAGAAGCCCTTTTTCCCGAGAAAAGGTGCTGCTTACCGCGACTATCCCACATATCAGGCCTCCCTAGCTCCCGAACAGGGGCAGCAGGCCAAGGGACAGGGGCATGGCCCACATAAGCAAAAAGCCCCAGGCACCGGCTCCAGCCTATCCTGGAGGGGGTTTATGACTCCCAGAGCATAATCCCTCTTTCCAAGGAAGCAAGGACATGCACAGCAGGAAGGCTGACCCTGTATGCCCACAGGTGGCCAGCCATCACAACAGATACGTGGGTTCTCCAGATAGTCCAAATGAGCTATCGGCTACATCTCACCCAGGCACCTACCTCTTACTTTCCAGGGGAGCCTCTCGGACCCCCTCTTCACAGGGACATCTTCTTAAAGGAGTTAGTAGGTCTTCTTGGGGATCAGGCGGTAGAATTGGTGTCCCACCACCTGCAGGGAAAAGGCTTCTACTTCAGGTATTTCCTGATACCAAAGAAAACTGGAGGCCTAAGACCCATCCTTGACTTGCGCAACTTAAACAAGTTCCTGGTGAGGGAAAAATTCAAGATGCTTTCCCTTGGAATATTGCTGCCTTACCTCCGCCCGGGAGTCTGGCTATGCTCCTTAGACCTAAAGAATGCTTACACACACATCCTAATTCATCCAGACCACAGACAATATCTGCGATTTGTGGTGGGAGGAAACTACTTTCAGTACAAGGTGCTTCCATTTGGCCTCACCTCCGCACCCAGCGTGTTCACAAGGTGCCTAGCGGTGGTGGCAGCCTTCCTAAGAAACCTGGGAGTATTTGTCTTCCCCTACTTGGACGACTGGCTCATCAGAGCACAGTCAGCCTTGGAAGCCCAACAGGCCACGTCTCGTACTATCCAGTTGCTACAACACTTAGGGTTTGTTATCAATTACACAAAGTCCACTCTGGTTCCCTCTCAAGGACTGGAGTTCATAGGAGCAAGGCTGGACACCCTTCAAGCAAGGACTTATCTACCAGAAGATAGGGCACAGAGACTTTTGGCCCTAGTGCAGCAAATGAGTCGCAGATCCCAGATCTCAGCAAGACACTTTCTGCGCCTCTTTGGTCACACGGTACGTGTGACACCCAATGCCCGCCTCCACATGAGAACAGTTCAGTGGTGCCTCAAGGACCAGTGGACACAGACCGACTCAGAGACAAGATCAAGGTGTCCAAACAACTGGTGCAGTCGTTGACATGGTGGCTTCAACCATACAACATATTGGAGGGAGTGCCTTTCCAACCTCCTCCGCACACGAGAGTGCTGACTACAGATGCATCCTTGCTGGGCTGGGGAGCCCATTGCCAGGAATTGTGCACTCAGGGTGTGTGGTCTCCACAGGAGAGCACACAACAGATCAATCTCCTAGAGCTTCGAGCTATCCGCCTAGCTCTACAGACCTTCTGTCAAACCCTGGCTCATCAGCCTGTCTTAATTCAGACAATCAAGTGGCAATGTTCTATGTGAACAAGCAGGGGGGCACAGGGTCTCACATCCTCTGTCAAGAGACCCTGGACCTATGCTCTTTTGCAGTCAACCAGGGTATGCACCTCAAAGCAGTTTACTTGCCAAGTCAGGAGAACTTCTTAGCCGACAAGCTAAGCAGAATTCTCCAGCCGCACGAGTGTCAACTGGATCCCAGCATAGCCCTGCAGCTGTTCCAGTGCTGGGGGAGACCATCCATAGATCTGTTTGCGAGCCCACAGAATCACCAGTTGCCCCGCTTCTGCTCCAGACAGCCACACCCATGCAGGGTGGCTGCAGATGCTTTCCTAATATCATGGTCTGTGGGCCTCCTGTATGCGTTTCCTCCCACGCCCCTGGTGGCCCAAACTCTGTTCAAGAGCCTTCAGGACAAAGCCTTGGTCATCCTGGTAGCACCCAGGTGGCCGATACAGCCATGGTTCAAGTCCCACCTGGGGACAGCAATCTCAGGCCGGAGGGACTGGGATTTCTAGTCCTATAGGCACTCCTTGTGGTCTTGGGCAAGCCACTTAACCCTCCATTGCCCATGTTCCCTGTAAGTATTAACGTATGTGTGTCATATCCCCTCGTGTTAAATGTATCCCCCAATTGACCGCTTTGACCCGGTGAAAAGCGGAATATAAATACAGCTAAATAAATAAATAAATGGTTTCCGCTGCTGCTTTAACTGGCGGCAGAGGCTCCAATTCCTCTGGGATTATACCCTAACCTGTCGCAGGAGGGGGGCACTCTCTTGCATCCCAACCTCAGATCTCTCAACCTGATGGCATGGCTGCTGAAAGGGTAGTCCTCGCACCACTTCTCCTCCCACCACTTCTCCTCCCTAAAAATGTAGAGGATGTACTGCTAGCCTCAAGAAGGCAATCGACTAGAAAAACCTATGCGTTTAAGTGGCATAGGTTTGAGGTGTGGTGTGATAGAGCAAAAACCCTTTCTCCTGCCAAGTGTCAGTGTTGTTGCAGTACCTGTTTCACCTCTCAGATTTAGGCCTCAAGTCAAACTCTGTCCGAGTCCGCCTTAGTGCCTTATCAGCACACCACTCTCCAGTGGAAGGACAACCTCTGTCTGCACACCCTTTGGTGTCCAGGTTCCTGAGAGGTTTACTTCTGCTGAAGCCCCTGGTTCTGCCCTCTGGCGACCGAGTGGGATTTGAATGTGGCCTTAGAGCAGCTTACTCGCCCACCTTTTAAGCTGATGGCTACCTGCCATCTCCGCTTCCTCTCTTGGAAAGTGCTTTTCTTGGTGGCACTCACATCAGCCAGACGAGTGAGTGAGCTGCAGGCTTTGGTTTCCGATAGACCATACACACGGTTCTATAGGAACAGGGTGGTGCTTTGCACTCACCCCAAGTTCCTTCCGAAAGTGGTCTCTTCGTTCCACCTCAACCAGGAGGTGGTACTTCCGACCTTCTTTCCCAGGCCGCATGCCAGTCGGGCAGAAGCAGTTCTGCACACCCTGGACTGTAAGATGGCTTTGGCCTTCTACATGGAGCGTACGCGGGAACATCAAAGGGTTTCTCAGCTCTTTGCCTCTTATGACCCCAGTAAGCTGGGGATGCTCGTTTCCAAGCATATGTTGTCCACTTGGGTGGTGGACTGTATCGCCTGGGCATACAGGGTGCCAATCTCCCATTGCAGGGTCGAGTCACGGCCCACCAGGTCAGGGCTAAGGCGGCATCAGTGGCTCACTTCCACTCTGTTCCGCTGGCAGACATCTGCCGGGCCGCCACCTGGTCTTCAAGTCAGACTTTTGCAGCCCATTACTGCCTGGATACGGAGTCCCAACGGGACAGTGCTTTCGGCCAGGCGGTACTACGTGACCTGTTCAAGGTTTAGGCAACTCCTACCCTCCGACCCTTTGGTGTCAGGCTACCGGGGTGTTACGTTCTCAGTTAACTCCTATTATGGCTGCTGCGGCTTTTCTAGAGGGAGCCTATTTTCAGTTATGGGTTCTCGGTAGCCTATAGCTAGGGAGTCCCATATGTGAGGACTGACTTCTTGCTTGTTCCTGGAGAAAGCATAGTTACTCACCTGTAATAGGTGTTCTCCAGGGACAGCAGGAATCAGTCCTCACGACCCTCCCTCCTCCCCTGGAATTGCAGTCCTATTATTCATTTTTATTCTTTTGCCGTCTTTTTAGGTATCTCAAAATGGAAAAAGTCATTGAAATATACCATTGAGTTCTAGAAATATATAAAACTCTGACAACTTTTTTATGTCGGGGTCCCCCGGCAAGAGCAGGAAGGAAGAAAGCCGTTCCCCTTCACGTCGGGAAATCCCTTTTGTTAAACAAGTACGAAACTCAAAATTGCATATAACTCTTGAAATAGTGAAAAAACACTTATCTCATGAACTGGCGATATGTGTCCTTCGTGAGGGAACACCAAAGCATTTTAGCACACAACATGCATGTTTCGGGCTCATCAAAAGCCCTGTGTCAAGTGATATCATTCCGTGTTGAAAATTATCGCCCTAAAAAAATGCCGAACCCAACAGTTCCATTTGTAGTACTGTGATGGCAGCTGGTTGGTTAATACGTCATGAGAGGAGTGTCCAAAATGTAAATGTCCAAAAGCATTATCCCCGAATTCTCAGCAGGATCCCTCTCATCCTTTGTCTGGCATAGGACAGTCTTCGGATATGGTCACAGGGGTGCTACCGTTTATGACTCATACGGCACAGGTTACCAATCTGTTGAAAAAGCATTGGCAGATCTTGCAACTGCATTCCTGTTTTCAGAAACCTCTCCGATTGGCATATACCAGAGGGAAAAATTTAAAGGACCAGTTGGTTCATACCTCTTTGAATCGGGATGTTTCCATGCCAGGAGGATCTAGGCAGGGTCATTGGGCTTGTCAGAAATGCAGGTATTGTTCCACCACTTTGGAGGGAGCTCAGTGGTGCCACCCCACTACGGGTAAATTTTTTTCTTTTACGGAGTTTTCTACCTGCCAGTCCACTTTTGTAGTCTACATGCTTATTTGCCCCTGTGTGCTGTCTTACATAGGCAGGACGATCAGACCGATCAAAGTCAGATTGGGAGAACATGCCTCTCAAATAAAATCAAAAACTCTTTCAGCACCAATAGTTGATCATTGTATACAGTTTAATCACACATTTGCTGATCTTCGATGGAGGATTATAGATTGTGTTCCTGCTACCCCTCGGGGAGGGCATTGTGAACGTCAACTACAGAAACGTGAACAACGTTGGATTTTCCGTTTGAACACTAATTCCTACAGGACTTAATTTGGAGTGTGATTGGTGGAGCCTATTGTAATATGGGAAAGTTCCCTGCTATGGATTTCGGCGGTTTTAGATCTTCACATTCATGACATTCCTCTCGTGATGTGTTAACTAATTAATGCTTTTGGACATTTACATTTTGGACACTCCTCTCATGGCGTATTAACCAATCAGCTGCCATCACAGTTCTACAAATGGAACCGTTGGGTTCGGCGTTTTTTTAGGACGATTATTTTCAACATGGAATGATCTCACTTGACGCAGGGCTTTTGATGAGCCCGAAACATGCATGTCATGTGCTAAAATGCTTTGGTGTTCCTTTACGAAGGACGCATATCTCCAGTTCATGAGATAAGTGTTTCTTCACTATTTCAAAAGTTATATGCAATTTTGAGTTTCGTACTTGTTTAACAAAAGGGATTTCCCGACGTGGAGGGAAACGGCTTTCTTCCTTCCCGCTCTTGCCGGGGGACCCCGACATAAAATAGTTGTCAGAGTTTTATATATTTCTAGAACTCAATGGTATATTTCAATGACTTTTTCCATTTTGAGAGATCAATGGTAGTCATTTGATATTTTCTGAGGTTTCAGCATATTGATTGGTCTTTTTAGGTATGCCATTTGACTGAGCAAGATAGCATCCTTGGGCGGGAAGGGGACCACGCATGCATGATGCAGTCCCAAAGGCTTTCTTAGAAAGCTGGGGATTTGCTCCGCATGAGGGCTCAGTCAGCACCGACGTCACCCATATGTAAGGACTGATTCCTGCTGTCCCTGGAGAACACCTGTTATAGGTGAGTAACTACACTTTCTCCAGTACAGTCCATTAAAAAATTCAGCTGCAAGAAACAGCTGTTCTCTCCGCAACAACCGGCTGTTTATACCTCCACCTTCCAAAGCAGAATACGAATCTACCTGCCATTCTGCTTTCTTCTGTCACCCCACTCTCTGGAATAGTCTTCCCTTTTCAGCTCCACCTTGCCTACCACCTTTAAAGTTTTAAAACCAACTTGAAAATGTATTTCTTTAACCGCTTCTTTGAAATTCCTTTCTGAATGAGTGCAGTCTGATCAGTGGTGCAGTGTTGCTCCACCTAGTTGTGCCTTTCTTTCCTTCTACCCCTTTCCTTTGAACTCTCTACTTTTACTGTCATCAACTGGTATTCCTTTTCTGATACTGCCTTGCATTGTGGTTCATTTTAGTATTTATGTAAACCACTCTGGTATCCTGGAAGGGCAGTCTATTAAGTTATTATAAACCATAAACCATCTATTTTTCTTCTCACAACACTTCATCTTACACTTTCATTTCAAACAACCTTTCACTTACATATGCACTTGCTCCATAGCTCTGTGCAATTTTTCCTCTTATCGTTCGCATATCCCTTCCTCATGATATTTGTTTGTAGTCAGGTTTCTCCTATGTATACATTTCTCCCCCATGTATACATTTTCTCCCCCATTGCTAATTCCAGATTTCATTGTATAGAAATGTAAGTTGTAGTAAGAATTCAGAAAGTATGGAATAAGCATAGTGGATCCACAGTTGTGCAGAGGGTAGAAGTCTGATCAACTTGGCGTATTAAAGTGGGCAGACTTGATGGGTATTATGCTTCAAGTATTTTTGTTATATATACAACAGGAACTCCACAATCCATTTGCCACAGAATTCAGACTTTACATATTATTGCAGACCAGTCTGGTACTAATAACACAATCCTGGCTAAAACACCAGTTACAACCCTCCTTGCCTGCACTTCTCTCCCTCAGATATGGATGCAATATGATTTGTAAACAAATTATAAATTTGAGGTCGCAACTTATCCTTCACACCAACATCAGTAAGGAGGGAGAAGGAAGAGTTGCCAAACTAGGTTTAACCAGGATTTTTTATAGAGGTCTCTCCTTCCTACACCTGATTGAAGGATTGATCTCTGCTCCCTGCCCCCTGATTGATGTCATCATCTGGTGCCAGCTTGCCAAAGGTGCATGCTCTGTTTGTAAGAATGAGGAGTCTAAGGGCTCTCTCCTTGATTTCTCATCTTAATTTCAGAGCTGCAGGGCAACTGGTGCAAGAATATATTCAGTGTTACATGTCTTCTATTTCTCAAAGGCAATTACGACAAAAGAAAAGAGATTGATGGAGCAGTAAGTGCTCAACATCAAGCCAGTCTTAAGTTCAGATGACCAATAACAGTGTTCAAGAAGCTCCAGAAATTCTTTGCTTCAGTGACCATAGGTGGTTTGAGCTCTCTAGACCCCTGTGAGAAAAACATCTGTGCCAGGGGGTAGTGCTGACTCACCAGAAAGTTCCTTAATAAAGATTTATATGGTGGCATTAGATTCTTTCTAGACAGCCATATTCTGGATGAAATTATACTTTTTGAGGAAATTAAGAAATTAATGTAACTTCTGATTAAGGGCAGGTTGTTGGGGGCCAAGGGTCAAGAATAGAACACCCTGAGGCCTGGATTAAGGATCTACAGACAATTTGTCTATAATTAAGAGCATTACTCAGTTGAGCATGGAGGCCTGGGAGAGCCAGATCAGGAAATACAATATACTCAATTTCCTGAGGGTCTCTAATGTCCTTACTGGATAATGCTAATTAATTTTTCTTGAAGGTGCCTTCAGATTCCTTTCCACCTATTGGAAGGGCAAAGTAGATAGGCCACATGCTCTTTTTCTGCTATCATGTTTCTATTTCCAGGATCTTGTCTGCCTTCTTGTTCTGGCAGGGGTGCCCCCTAGTCTGATATTTTGACTGATAGTCTAGAACAATGGTTCTCAAACCTGCTCTGGAAGACCACCAGCCAATCAGGTTTTCAGGATATTCACAATGAATATGCATGATAGATTTGCATATAATGGAGGTAATAGGCATGCAAATCTCTCTCATACATAATCATTGTGAATATCCTGAAAACCTGACTAGCTGGTGGTAGCCCAGGACAGCTTTGAGAAGCACTGGTCTAGAACATACAAAATTCCTTGAAGACACTCAGAAGTGATCTGCTGTCTTACTATTCTTATGGTCTTTATCGTTGAGCGAGACTGAGACTGGGCATTAATATTATTTTCCCTGGAGCTAAATCATGTGAATTTTTTGTCTGTAAAATTGCTGATATTCCAACTTGTATTGCAAGCCATGGGAGTGTTGACATTTTTTTTAATTTAAAAAAAAAAACATTGAAAGTAGTTGCTTTGGGGTCAATTTTTTATGTTGAGATACAATTGTGAACCAAATTTTAAGGGATTTTTTTTTTAAACCAAGGTAACTAGCTGTTTTTTAAGCAAGAAAGAGAAATCTGGTAATTTTTGTTCAGTTGGGTCCCGATGTGTATTTTTCAGTTGTAGATAATTCTTGAGAGAGCAGACTATTTTTGTTTTCTAAATCTGCCCCACAGGTGTGGTTTTATTCTAGGAATTTGCCATGATGAGTGGAGTGGGGGGTTTCTGATGTCACATTATTTTTTTTAAACTTTATTTCTATTAAGAGGAGTAGCAATGCGTAACAAATCATAATTCTGATAGAACTTAATTAGTGGTGTTTGCTTAGGGAGATTGGGCACTTCCCAAGAGTAAAATAAAAAATGGCGGCCTAGATAAATGATTCCTAAGGGAAATACCTGTTTTAATTATTTTAGCCCTTAGTATGTTATGAACACATTTACTTCCAAAAGATGGTACAAATAAATTGGCTTATACAATTTTGTCCAGCATCAAATGATGGAAGCAAAATCTGCTTATAACCAAGAAAGATTGTATTGACCAAATATCGCCTCCCCTTCCTGGATCCAGGGTTGTTAGAACTACACAATCTAAGCAGAATGATTGCAGTACACTATGAAACTACAAATTAAAATGGGTCCTCAACCTTAATGAAAACTTGCAACTTTAAAGAAAATATTCACTTATCTGGAAGGGAAAGTAGGTAAATAATAGTGAATCCAGTAAACAAAATTTCGAAGGGATTTGGAAGATGTGGCTAATCAAAATAGAAGAAATAACATCAACGTTTTCTGTTTGTCAGTGGGCTCAGAGGGCACAGGCGTGGTAACCTATACAGAGAATTTCCTGCCATCCATTTTGGACCTAACTAGTAGTTCTGTGATTTCATCTTTGAGTTCTCTCAGAATCCTTGGGTGTACACTATCCAGTCCAGGTGATTTCCCGCACTTTATTTGTTCTACTACAGCTTCAGGTTCATGAGATTTCATTTAGCTCTTCTGACTCATCCCCGTTAAATACCCTTTCTGTCATGGGTAGCTTCCTCACATCTTCCTCAGAAAAGACCAAGGCAAAGAATTCATTTAATCTTTCAGCTATGGCTTGTCCTCTGTGAGTGCCCCTTTTACTTTGTTAGGATTTGTTCTTGAACAAACCTTCCAAGTTGGGAATTTCCTTATTTGATCATGAATAGCCAAAGAGCATTGCTTCACCCTAATATCTGGTTTCTAACGCTTACATTTTTTGCATTGAAGGGGATGTAATTGGTTCCTTAATTTATCTGCTAAAGGGTCTGAAATCCTTCTGGCCTTTGGAAGGAAATCCATCAGAAAGTCTTTAACTATAAATGGAGAAAGCTTGCCTTTGGGTATGAGTGAAGCGTCTAGACCCTTTTGCTCTCTGCTTGAATACCATCTACATCTTTCAGGACTTAGGCTGAAAATCAATTTTGTTCTGATTCATCTCAGTGTAGTTGCAGCTTATCACTAGCATAGAAGGAAACTTTTAGTTTTCAGATTTGTGCAGATTATGTTTCAGTTCAAGCCACATGCAATTTGATGAAACATCAGTGTGGTTCTTACCAATTAATGAAAGCTCCCTTTGAGCCTCTCGTGAACGCAGTTCCTGGTTTGGTAGGCCACTTTTTCATTAGCTTTATGTTGTAATTGCTTATTCACTTTATATCAGATTGTTTTAAAGTAGAGTGGTGCTCCTCATTTGTTCTAAATTCCTGCCTAAGATGGTATTGAACTTCCACCTCAACTAATCAATCATCTTACTAACATTTTTGGTGAAGGACATTGTAAGAGATTTGTCACCTTCTGCCTCATGTAGACTGAAGTCCTTGAAAGGTCCACACCACTCTGTTTCTTTTGACCCTAATAGGCCTAAAAGTGCAACATTTCTGATTGGGTAGCAGGTTGCATCTACTTCTGTTATGACAGGCAGGCTTGACATAAAAGGGGCATGTCCACTCATGTTACAGCCATAGTGTTGTCAGTCACTTATCTAAAGTCTGCCTCCATCAAGGCTGTGACTTGAAATCCAGTCCTCAACTTAAAATCCCATTACATAGCATCCTGGTGGATTGTTGTTTGGACTGTTCTCCACAGTCTTTGTGTGAGAACATAAGATATGCCATACTGGGTCAGACCAAGGTCTATCAAGCCCAGTATCGTGTTTCCAACAGTGGCCAATCTAGGTCATAGGTCATACGTACCTAGCAGTTTCCCCAAAAGACACAGGTTCCACAATGCGTGTATTGGATCAAGCATTGATATCCTGGGTCCCTTTTTAATAATGGTTTATGGACCTTTCCTCCAGGAACTTGTCCAAACCTTTTTTAAACCCAGCTACACTAACAGCATTTACTACATCCTCCGGTAACAAATTCCAGAGTTTGATTACAAGTTGAGTGAAAAAATATTTTCTCTTATTTGTCTTAAATAGTTTACCCTGTAGCTTCATTGCATGTCCCCTAGTCTTTCTATATTTTGATAGCATAAACAATCCGATCTACGTTTACCCGTTTCACTCCATTCATTAATTTATAGACCTCTATCATATCTCCCCTCAGCCGCCTCTTTTCCAGGTTGAAGAGCCCTAACCTTTTTAGCCTCTCCTCATAGGAGTAGCCTTCCATCCCCTTTACCATTTTGGGTGGCTCTTCTCTGTACCTTTTCTAATAACGCTATATCCTTTTTAAGGTACGGCAACCAGAATTGCACACAATATTCAAGGTGCGGTTGCATCATGGAACGATTCAGAGGCATTATAATATCCTTTTTTTATTTTCCATTTCTTTCCTTATGATACCTAGAATTCTATTTGCTCTCTTGGCCGCCGCTGCACACTGGGCCGATGGTTTTAACATATCCACGATGACACCTAAATCTTTTTCCTGGTTGGTGGTTCCCAATATGGAACCTTGCATCGTGTAAACATAGTTTGGGGGGTTCTTTCCTAGGTGCATAACTTTGCACTTGTCCACATTAAATTTCATCTGCCATTTGGATGCCCAGTCTTCCAATTTATCAAGATCCTCTTGCAATTTTCCCACAATCCTCTTGGGTTTCAACAACTTTAAATAGTTTTGTGTGATATGCAAATTTGATAACCTCACTCATTATTCCATTTCCAGGTCATTTATGACTGTGTCAAAAAGCAGCAGACCTAGCACATATCCCTGGGGTACTCCACTATTCACCTTTTTCCATTGGGAAAATTGCCTATTTAGCCCTACTGGAAAATGAATCTGTTCCCTACCCTCTGCTTTCTATCTTTTAACCAGTTCCTGATCCACAATAGTACACTGCCTCCTATCCCATGACTTTTTAGTTTTGCCAAAAGTCTCTGATGAGGGACCTTGTCAAAAGCTTTCTGAAAGTCCAGATATACTATAGCAACCGACTCATCTTTGTCTACCTGTTTATTCACACATTCAAAAGAACATAACAGATTAGTAAGACAAGATCTTCCTTGTCTAAAGCCATGTTAGCTGTCTCCCATTAGGCCATGACTATCTACATGCTGAGTAATTTTGTTCTTTATGATGGTTTCTACCATTTTTCCCGGTACTGACGTCAGGCTCACCGATCTGTAGTTTCCCGGATCACCCCTGGAACCCTTTTTAAAAATTGGTGTTACATTGGCAATCCTCCAATCTTCAGGTATTACAGATGTTTTTAATGAAAGTTCACCGATTACTAATAGCAGGTCTGCAATCTCATATTTCAGTGGTTTCAACATCTGGTCCAGGTGATTTGCTACTCTTCAGTTTATCAAATAGTGGTAATACATCTTCCCGGTGTAGCGCTATTTCTCTCAATTTCTCTGCAGTATCACCTTTAATTACCGCTTCAGTCATGGGTAACATTACTACATCTTCCTCCGTAAAGACCGAAGCAAAGAATTCATTCAGTCTCTCCGCTATAGCCTTGTTAAAGCGTAAGGTAAAGCTGAGCTCCTTTCCTCCTAGGACTTATGATTTTGGGCTTATAGATTAGCATTTATAGCCCACTGATCTAAGATGTAATCTTTCCCTTTGGCCAATATCTTTCCTGTGTGTGTTTTATTTTTAAAAAAGGAAACAAATATTCCAACCACTGCCGGTTCTTATTTCTTATTTTCTTTTTGTTAAAGATAATCCTTATTGGGGATCTCTACCTATGTAATTTGGCAAACTGTTTATCTTCAGAGAAAGTGGTCTCTTACTTTTAACAGGTTCTTCCTGAAGACAGCAGTTCATCAGTCACAAAATACCTCCTTCCTCTCTTTCTGAGTTCTTTCCTTCCTGTTAAAGCTTTTATATGGTACTGAGGGTAAGCCACAGGGACATTGCACAAGAACCTGTTGCACATGAGCAGTGAAGGGCTTTTGTTCTGTCCAGAGATCTATGTAAGAATCAGTCTATTTGATGCCACGCACACAATTGTGTGACTGACTTGTGTGGTTGGTCAATTACTGGCCTCAGAAAACACCTGTTGCAGGTAAGCAATTTCAATTTAGCTGCTGCTGTTCTAATCAATTACTTTTCAGATTCAGGACATTCTTTATCTTGTGTAAGCATGAGCTAAATATAGAATACTGGATATTCAGTATGTGCATTCATGTGTTTTGAATGCTACAATAATAATAGCATATATTTCCCATCATTAGTTTTACTTTTCATAGTTTTTAAAAAATGGTTATAATTATAAAGTTCTCTTTCCTAGGTCATGGTAGTTGTGGGTGGCCAAGCACCAAAAGCTATCCGTTCTGTGGAATGTTACGATTTTAAAGAAGAACGATGGTACCAGGTAGCTGAATTGCCTTCTAGAAGATGCAGAGCAGGTTTGTATAGTTTTAGCAATTGTGATGGCTTCTGATAACTGACACCACATAAACATAAATTGTTTGCCTTTATTTCAAGAAAGATAATTCTGAAAATTAGATCAGAATTGCAACATAACATAAAGACTTCATAATACCTGTTGGTCTCTGTTTTCAGAAGGATTTCTCCTATGCAGTATCTTGAGCAAATTTCTTGAAAATACTGCATGTGATTTTCATTTAAAAAGGCACCTTATTAAAGGTTGGACATTTTTGAGCATAGAGGAAAGAAAGGGATTTTGGTTTTAGCTCACACCTTTTCTAGAGTAGAGCAGAGCAAGTTACATTAAAATGCCTTAATCTTCTGTTTTGATCTTGTGTAGCACATTGAAGCTAACAGCATAATGCTTTTAAATAAATCATTCCAGTAATCTGTGCTATGAAAACTTTATGGTTTGCACTCAAGCAAGAGGAAGCAGGGAAATAGTAAATAGTGGGAAACAAAAGCCAAAATAACCCATTCATTCTGCCAAGCATGGCGTAGAGTTAGGATCCTTCTTTACCCCATTTCCTTGTTAGTCTCCTACCTCTCTTCCTTACTCTGTCACATGTAAAAAGGTTTGGAGACTTTTACATTTTTGCATGTTTTACTGTCTATAAAATACAATTCAGTCAAACTTCTGCTTTAATGCATTCTGATCTACACAGTGTACTCTGCACTTTAAAGTGAAATTACAATTATAGAAATATAAAAAAAATAATTAATAAGAAATTAGAAAGTCTTGATTGCATATTATTCATATTCTTGACTCAACACCTGCTGAAAGTCCCTTTTGCAGCAGTAACAACCATGAGTCTTTTAGTTCTTTCAGGTTGGTTGGGGATCGTCTGTGGACTACAGTCTTCAAGTTTCATCACAGATTATCTGGTTTCAGATCTCTGCTTTGTACCACTTGAGGTCATTCACTTTCTGAGATAATCTGTTGTTGCTTTTACTCTGCATTTAGGGTCATTGTTCTCCTGGAAAGTGAATCTGTTCCCTAGTCTCAGGTCTGTGACGGATTGGAGCAGGATTTCGCTCAGGATCTATCTGTACTTTCCACCATCTACCAATTTTGAGAAGTCTTCCTATCCTTGTTACCACAACTGTCCTTTGCCGTAGGGATAATGTAAGCTGGGTGATGTGCAGTATTTGTTGCCTGCCACACACATTGCTTAGCACTAAGATCAGAGAGTTACGCTTTGGTGTTATTGGACTGCAAAGCCTTCTCCCACATGAATGTAGTCTTCCCCCCTAAGTGTTTCTTCACAAAAGCTATACAACGCAGTATATGGCTTTTCTTAAGCAATGGCTGCCTTCTTGCAACCCTCCTATATAGGCCCTGTTTGTGGGGCAAGCTTGAAATCGTTGAAGGTTTGACATTTTCCCTGCTCTCACTTGGAGATCTCTCTAGTTCTTTTAAAGTAATTTTAGCCCTCACAATGACCTTCCTCAGCAGTTACCTAACTCACAGCTACAGACACGGGATCATTATATGGCAAAAGGATGTTATCAAGGCAAACTTAAATAACTTAAAAAATAAGGGGTAACCCTCATAGAGCACCAGACACAACTCTGCAACTCTAACCACCTTACTAGGCAAACTAGATTGACCATGTTGGTCTTTATCTGCTGTCATGTATTAAGTTACTGAGTTTTCAGGGACAGCTTGATCAAGGCAGTGCCTTGCTGGTGCAAAACTGTTTCCACTTTATATTGACGGCCTCTACAGTGCCCTAAGGGAGTTTTAAACACATTTAAATTTTCATATAGCCTTCACCCAATCTGTATCTCTGAATAATTTTATCCTGAAATTTTCAATAGCTCCATATTCAGCATATTTATACCTTTTGCTTCGGTTTCACATCATGCATAGATTGAAGATTCATAGAAGCATAGGTTGTATGGCCTTTATCTGCCATCATTTTTTATCTAGTCTGCCTATCAGGTTGTATGGAGAAGTTGGCAGGGTGGGAGGAGATAAGGGAAGTGGAATTGCAGAGGGCTGAACTAAAAGGAGCAACGGATATATATGTAAAGAAAGTAGGAAAAAAAGAGAGAAAAATGAAACCTATATGGTTCACCAAAGAAGTGGCTGCACAAATAAAGGCAAAAAACACAGCTTTCACAGAATTCAGAAGATCACAAAAAGAGGAACACAGAAAAGAATACAGGATAAAGCTAAAAAAGAACCCAGAAAAATAAGGATAGCAAAAGCAAAGGAAGAAGAAAAGATGACTAAAGATGTGAAGCATGGAGACAAAACGTTTTTCAGGTATATTCAGGGGAAGAGGAAGATCAGACATGGAATTGCAAGACGCAAAAGTGCTGCGGACAGATTTGTGGAAAGTGACATGGACATTGAAAAAGTGAAAATGCTAAACAAATACTTCTGTATTCATGAAAGAGAAGCCTGAAGAAGTACCATGTATGACTGACAAATCTACAAATGGGAATGGAGTAAATACCACACCATTTACAGAAGATGCTTTTGAACAGCTTGCAAAACTGAAAGTGGACAAAGCCATGGGATTGAATGGAATGCATCCCAGGATACTGAAAGAGCTCATGGAGGTTCTGGCAGGGCCTTTAAAGGATGTTTTTAGTAGATCCTTGGAAACGGGAGATGTTCCACAGGATTGGAGAAGGGTAGATGTGGTACCTCTTCACAAAAGTGGTAATAGGGAAGAGGTGACAAACTATAGGCCAGTAAGTCTTACCTCTGTGGTGATAACATTAATGGAGGTGCTCTTGAAAGAAAGAATAATGGAATTTCTGGAAACCAATGGATTGCATGATCTGAGGCAACATGGTTTTACCAGGGGAAGATCATGCCAAACAAATTTTATTGAATTCTTTGACTGAGTGACAAAGAACTAGATCAAGGGTATGTGATAGATGTGATATACCTAGATTTCAGCAAAGCCTTAGATACTGTTCCTTATAAGAGTTTTATCAATAAACTGAGCAGCCTGGAGATAGGTTCCAAGGTGGTGAACTGGATCAGAAATTGGTTGAATGACAGACAGAAAGTGGTAGTAAATGGAACTCAGAAGAAAGGAAGGTGTGTTGTGAGATACCTCAGGGATCTGTCCTGGGATAGATACTGTTCAATGTATTTCTGAGTGATATTGCAGAAAGACTGAATGGAAAAGTCTGCCTCTTTGCAAATGACAGTTGGACACTTCTGAGGGAGCTGGAAAGAATGGTCTAATGCTTGGCAGTTAAGATTTAATGTGGAGAATTGCAGAGTCATGCACTTGGGATGCAGAAATCCAATGAAATTGTATGCAATAGTGGGCGAGAGGTTGGTGTTCACAGACCAGGAGAAGGACCTTGGAGTGCTAGTGTCTGAGGATCTCATGGTGGTGAAACAATGTGACAAGGTGGTAGCAAAAGCCAAAAGGATGCTGGGCTGCATACAGAGAGGAATAACCAGCAGAAAGGAGGAGGTATTAATGCCCCTATACTTTGGACGACACATGCAAAGAGAGATCATTAGAGAAAGACATCATGCTTGGCAAGGTAGAAGGGCAACGCAAAAGAAGTCCAACAATGAGATGGATCGATACAATAACAGCAACTATGGGTGCCAGTCTATCAACAATGAGCCTTCTGACTGAAGACTGAACACAATTTAGGACAACTATCCAGAGGGTCACCATGAGTCGACACTGACTTGACGGCACTTAACAATAACAACAGCAACAACATACAAGTCATTGGTGAGGCCTCACTTGGAGTATTGTGTACAGTTTCAGAGATCATATCTCACAAAGGATATAAAAAAATTTGAAACGATTCATAGGAAGGTGACCAAAATGATTTGAAGCCTGTGCCAGAAGACATGAGAAGAGAATGGAAGACCTAAATATGTATATCCTAGAAGAGAGGAGGGACAGGGGAGATATGATACAGACGTTTAAATACTTAAAGGATATCGGCGAAGAAACAAACCTTTTTCAAAGAAGAGGAAGCTGTAAAACTACTGTAGAGGGCAAATGATGAAGCCACAGGGCTGTAAACTTCCAGTATAAACAACATCAAGAAATACTTTTTCATTGAAAGGGTGGTGGATGCTTGGAATGCCTTCCTGATGGAGATGGTGGGGACAAATACAGTGATGGAATTCAAAATGACATGGGACAGACACAGTGGCTCCATTTATAGCAAGAGGATGAAATCAAAGCAAACTTAAATATCTTTTATACCTCAGTAAACAGAGGGGGGCTGACCTGCACGGAGCAGCAATTAAAACCACTCCAGCCATCTTACTGGGCAGACTAGATAGACCATATTGGTCTTTATCTGCCGTCATACACTATGTTACTATGACAAAGGGCATGAAGACTTTGGTTTCTTTAATATTTCTGTAATTCTTCTTGTACATTGAAACTGTAGAAGGTCGTGTATAGATCAGTGACGCAAACTCCTGTTTTAATGCATTTTGAATTTTTCTAGAAAGCAGAATGTGAAAAATGTACTGAGGTGTGAAAACCTTTGTAATTCACTGTATGAGCACACAGATATATATATGGGCAGATGGAGAGGAATAGTTTTTCGCATGTAGTAAAAAAAAAAAAAAAAAAGAAAAAAAGAAAAAAGGGATTACAGAGAAAATGAGTTTTCAGGCTTAACATATCTGGGTATGTTTACTAAACCGCAGTAAAGTTACGAGCGGTAAGGGCAGCGTTAAGGTACCTGAAGCCATATAAGGCAGTGGGCAGGTAGGGGGTGTTCCGTCGTAAAGGGAGCAATGGGAAGTTTAATGCACATTAACAGGGCACCTTGGCCGTTTCACACATTAGCAGGACATTGCACGTTAAAGTGACAAGCATGCACCTTAGGGCACATTAAGGCTGACAAACATGCTGTAAGGCGCCCTACCTTAAGGCGCCTTAAGTCAAGGCCCCCTAAGGGCTGTAAGGCACCTTAAGTTTAGGGCACCTTAGGTTAAGGTGCCCCAAGGGCCTTAAGGTGCCTTAGGTTAAGGCCCCTTAAAGCCCTTAGGGCACCTTAATATAAGGCACCTTAGGTTAATGGTGCCCTAAGGGCTGTAAAGTGCCCTAACATAAGGTGCCCTAAGGGCTGTAAGGTGCTTTAAGTTGACAAGCATGAACTGTAAGGCATAAAAACAGCTGTAACCCTAACATTGGATAGAGCACCAAGGAAAGGCAATGAACAAGTGATGGAAGGAAGGAGAGGTAGGAGCTGATGGACCTGCCATATCTGCGGGCATCCTATGTGGCAGCCGGTAAAATGGACAAACATGTTGGAGGCAGCTGTACCAATGCACAGGGTGCTGCCAATGTAAAGTGCTTCAATGACAGTGGGTGGCAGAAGATGGGAATGTGTGTCCCCCAGTGGAGGCAGATGTGGCAGGATATTTGCAGTGATAGGAGGCCAGAGGAGTAGTAGTGCCGTGCAGATCAGGCACAGGAGAGGCAAGCACAAAGAGCCGCAATGCAGAAAAGGGTACCAGTGCAGGACATGGGGTAGCAGCCTGCACAAGAAGACAGGACTATACATAGCTGATAGAGGCAGATAGATGGGCTGAATGATGGTTGGCAACTGAGGTGAGGGTGTTATGGGCTGGCAGCACAGATCTACAGAGAGGTGACTGTTAAGGCATGAAAATGATTTGAGTAGGGCAGGCATGAAAGAGAACAAAGAGGAAATTAACCCATGACCCCTGCCTAGGGAGTCATTGTACTAACCAATAGGCTACATCTCCATAGTTTTCTGCACACCCAATGGCTGGATACCGAAAGACAGGGTCACCGCACAAAATGTCTACTGTGTGTGCCAGGATAGGGTAGCCCCATCAGTACCCATGATGCAATGCACACGCAGAACAGCAGTCTACAGTTGATCACTGAATGGAGAATGCACCTCTCAAGCACAGCTTGGTAAGAAGAATTGACAATGTGTGATACTGGCACAGAGCAGCTACAGACCATGCCACTGCACAGATTCTATGGTCATCCTGAGGGTGAGGATGGGCGCCCAACACCAGGTCCGCAGTACCTGTGGTGCTAGAGATGGGCTCTGCTGCAGATCCCCATCACCAGTGTGTGGCAAGTGTTCCCTGCAGTGGAATCTAAAGTCACCCTGTGTCCATCTTTATGGCCCAGTCACATCTACCTTTTTCCGACCATAGTCTGCCTGCAAATACTAAAGAACCCAATAAGTTTATACATAGTTCAGTTTTTACACTGCTTTTTGTACATAGTTTCACTGTGTGTACATAGTTATAGTTTTATTACCCTCTGTTCCAAGTTTGTTTCCTGTTATAATGTAAGCACACCAGTGTTTTCTGATTGTGCAGATCTGTTACTTGTAAACCGCACTGAAAACAAATAGCGCGGTATATAAAAAATGTTAAATAAATAAATAAATAAATAAAAAAATCTAGCCCTGGTGAGGCCTGGAAGACCTCAGCTGCCACCCGCCAAGGTTTGACATTCACCAGCAGAAGGCAAAGTCAGATTGCACCTGCTGCACCCCACCAGGTGTTCCAGCCATGCACATACTAACTGCGGATAGTCTGCTAGCCAGTCCATATTTCATGTTCACAGAGGAACTATGTGCACCCAGAGTTGGGATATACAGCACAGACACCCAGTGGTTGCCTTGGTGATTGGGCCCCAGAACAGAGCACACAGATATCACTAGAGATAGATACTATATAGCACTATGTGGGAACATAGCCGTGCCATGGTCACTGCTCAGTCAGCGTGACAGTGTCCTCCCAGCATGACATACTGTGGCCACCCTGTCCATGCAGGTGATGGTAGGGCACTATAATGTCCCAGCCATTGCCCTATCCCCGATGCAGACGCAACCTGCCCAATCCGCCCTGTCCGGGCCATACCCACAATACCTTGCTCCTCAGTATGCACATTTGCAGGCTAACGCTGGAAATAGTATAAGCATTGTGAGGCCCAGTGAAGAGAAGGAAGCCACAAAACAATGGATAGACAGACATACACACACACGCACACTCCTATTAAAGCATACTGCAAAGATAGGGATGGTTGGCAACCCTGCTTGCCACACTGGTCCCGATCACAGTGCAGGCATTGCTAAGGTGTGCTAATTGTGCAGGAGCTAGTAGTAGTGCTCTGGTGATAACTGCTGCTCCGTGTGCCAGAGCCAACAGCCTGACTCTCATGGATAGTGGAGCCTGTGTTTGTACACCTGTTGGCTGATGCTTTGGGGATTGCACATGTTGGTGTTGTATCTGCAATATAGGGTAAAATGTAGGGACATGCTCTGCAAGATCCACAGCAGGGACCTGAACCTGTGGCCCTCTGCTCCAAGATACACTGACTGTGTGTACTGCCCCACACTGTTGCCACATAGGCACAGCAGTCCCTGGGGCTACCTTTGCGTTCCATCAGACAGACCTTGTCTGTTGCACGGCACACCATGCACTGGAACAGGGCATGGCCTTTGTCTGCTGCGGGCGGGTGCCACTGCCCCCTCCGCCACCAACACCCCCCTCCCTCCTCGCCATGCTGACATGCCCATATGCTGTTGGTGCTGGTAGTGCGCAGTCCCAGGCCATCCAGTGTGCAGGTAGGCAGGTGTCTGGGGTGGGAAGGCATACATGGACATTCTCACATCCCCCCCCCCCCCCCTATCACTGCCTGCCAATGTCATGTCCCAAACGGCTGGGGGATATCAGGTTGATGATCTAGCAACTATTGGCTAGGGTGGACCAGGTAAGCGTAGGTAGATTGTGTTATGCCAGCAGACTGTGGACAGGCTAGGGCATGCAATGCGGGTACATTGTACCCAGTTTGGACTACTGGGTGTATACATGTTTCAGATAACGTGTGGTCACACCCTGCACTGCCTTACCAGGGGCTGTAGCAAAGGGTGTTTGTTTAGCTGGGTTTACGAACAATTTGGGACATATCTTAGGGAAGTTCCGTAGACCCTTATTAGAGTGGTCCCCAGATGTGCACAGTTTGCCCCCTTACAGGCATAGCGGTTCCTGTGTGACATTTGAGGTACCTGCTGGGTACGTGTCCCCTGAATGGGAGACACTAACACAGACTACTGGGCATGTTTGATCTTGGTGAGACACTGTCTTGCTGATTTCCAGTTTCTGTGTTCCTAGGCATTTTTTGTCCATGTAAGTTACTGTATATCGGGAAAATAATTCGTCCATTTCCGATCCGACTAAGTGAGCATATAAGTAGATTACATTGTAAGCGACGCAAAGCTCCCATCGTGGAACATTGTTTATTGAAGGGTCATGTGTTCTCGGATTTGCAATGTTTTTGTATTGAGCGGATACATTCAGGATATAGGGAAAAGACCCGTGAGCAGTATCTCTCATATAGAGAACAATGCTGGATTTTTCAAGTAGGGACAGTAACACCGAAGGGTTTGAATTTGGGTATTGATTGGGGACTCTGTGTATAGGAAGAGTGAGTGGATTGGTTAGGAGAAGTAATGGGCGGAGTTTTGTTGAATATTAGTACGCCTGCGTGGCGTCTGAATAGCAATCGCAGGGATGCCTCGGATGGAGTAGGCGTGATGCCCAAGATTGGATTTAGAGCTGTTCGTGAGGCTTTATCTAGCTTTCCTTTGAAATAAGACGGTTGGGTGAGAGGAATCCAGTTTCAATTTAAGAGTTTTTTTAGGCCGTAGTATGTATGTTAAGCAATGGTTGTGTGTTTATTTATTTTGTAGTTACACTGAAAGGTGGATAATGGGTGTTTCTGGAGCTATCTGAGGTTTGCCTTTTCCTTGTGATGTTTGCTGAGTAAATAATACTACGGTATGGTTAGAAGGTACAGCTAAATAGTTAATTTAATGAAGACAGCCTAGTCTGCCCTGTGCCCCAGCTGCCCCCCAGTGCATGTCCCACCTGCAGCCCCCTTTGCCCCATTTGCACCATCACCATGGTGCCCTTTCATACTTGGTCACTATTGATCACTACTCTCACTTTTCTTGAGCTCCCTGTCTGTGCTGTACATTGTTGACACTGAAATGGTCTCTCTCTCCTGCAAAAGTGCATTTACCAACAGGTTTTCACTGGTGGTAAAGTCCTGGCATTACTATTCCAGCGTTAGTGTAGCAGGGGCTTCTCCCTGCCCACTCCCCACCCATTGACCCCCTACTCTCTGCCTTCTCTCCTCCCTCTGGGGCATTTACCGCTGCCAGTAACATTACTGTGCGTTAACGTTACATTAGGTAACGTTACCGATGCTGCATTACCGTGGTTTAGTAAACATGCCCCATTGTTTTCTGGCATTCATATTAATTCATTCACGGGAAATGCAGTGTTTTACCGTTGTGGTCAACATTATTGGCACCCTTGCATTTTAGGTATGTTTACAATATCTTGAGAAGTAATTGGAACTATTCCAACTGTATGTCAAAATATTTTAATAATATGTTCAAAGGTATACAAAAAAGTCTGCAACTTAGACATAGTAATTTCTGAGAAAAAAAACTAAATATGATCTGGTCAGGATTAATGGCACCCTTCACTAATATTTGGTTGCACAACCTTGGCAGTGATACTCGTAACAGCCTCCAAACGTTTCTTGTAGCCATCTGTAGGTTTCATATATCTGTCAGCTGGTAGTTTCTCCCACTCTTCAACTGCGATTTGTTCCATCTCATGAATATTTCCAGGCATACTAGCTTCAATGAATGGCGGAACGGAGTATGAAGCGGCACTTGAAACAGGGTCGTTTGTCGACCAGAAACGTGCACATCGTGCAGTCTTCTGTTCCGGATATATTTGCTGCTAAGTGATCTGCTGCCACACTTGACTTCACAGATAGGTGCTTTTCCAGTGGTTTTTAGAACCTTATTGATTAAAATGAACGGGGCCGGATTGTGAGGGTGAGATGCACTCTCTCCTCTTATGGGCTTGTCTGACAAAAATTTAAGTATGAGAACCAGTCTTTGTTCAATTGGTGATTTCACTCTTGATTTGATTTTGTCACCGTTGGGGGTTTACTTTTGGATTGTATTTGAATAGTTTGGTAGTCTCTTCCAGGCATATAGTGAAAGAAAGTAGAAAGAATGTGTTCTGGAATTCGCAGTAGAAAGAATGGGTTCTGGAATTGGCAGTAGGAAAAAAGGGCACAGATAAGTGATTTGCTTGATGAGCTGATTTGCTGAGGAGGGATGTAGGGTGAGATAGATAAGAGAGGAGCAGTAGTGAGGAGCCAAGGAACAAATGCCTATGGTTCAGCTCTTCCTCACTAATCACTTAATTCCATGAAAAAGCTATAGAGAGGCTAGAGACGATTCCGAGAAAAGAAACCAAATGATGATTCTGCACCAAAAGCCCTGTGAGATAAGACTGAAAGTATGTGTACCAAAAGAGAAGGGAGACGAAGAGGCTGTAATACAGACATTTAAATACCTGAAAGGGATAAATTCAGGAACAATATAAGGGAATGTTTTGTTTTTTTATGGAGAGGGTGCTAAATACCTGGAATACTGTTCTGGATGATGTGGTGGAGACAAAAATCAGTAGTCTAATTTTAAAAATAGAGGGATAAGATGATGGTAAAGAACAGAATAATCTGCTCAGTGCAATAGTTCAGCCCATAACACTACTGACATAGGTGCTTTGTGCATATGAGAAGGCATTTAGGTAACATGCATGAAGCAACAGTTAGAAACCTAAATAGCAGTGGTATGATTGCATTAGAAAAGCCTTAGAGTAAATGTGCATGAAATGATAGCTTTGAACATTAGTGGTACTACAGTATTACGCTTCCAAGAAGGCTGGGCTGCTGTGTGGAGAGGGGTGTGGAGGGGGTGTTAAAAGCCACAACTTCAAGGGATGTTGGATCTTGTTTTTCTTAACTAACTTTGGTGACTGTGTGAGGATTATTGCAAAACTTGGTAGTAGGGAAGAGGCTGGGTGTTGGCTTTCATACTTGTTCTGTGGGAAGCAAAATTGAAGATGGCAGAGTCTGAAATAGCCTGTTAGCAGAAGAAGTGAAGACCAATCACGTTGTCAATTTATTCACTTTTTTAAAAAACTCATATACTTTTTCTTAAGACTTAACACTTTCAAAGCACTTCACAGAATAAAACACATAATACATAAAATAAAACCACAATCAAGTATAAAATATAATAAAACACATGAAGTGATGAATTTACTTTTATTTAAGTTTTCTATACCGCCTAATCAGGTAATCAAAGCAGTTCAGAGAACGTAAACTTCTACAGTGAACATGGATAACAGGATAACAAAATTAAGTAAATAATAAGATTTGTCATAAGTAAGAACTTGAAACCTGTTAACTTATTAAATAGTTACACAGATTACTACAGAGGCAGAAGCAAATTTAGATTGAGAGCACGTCGGGTGAGCAGAGAAGTTATGGACGAATGGAGCTGAAACAGATCTGTAGATGAAATGGGATTGTTAATGATCTAAAAGGGGACCAGCATAAATTTAAACATCATAATGGAAAAATAAGCATCACTAACCAGTAACAATACTATGAATACAGCCCAACCTTATCCATTAATCTCATAGTTTAATGTAAGAGTAGTAACAAACCTGACCAACTAAATCCTGTCTTTATGCCAATCCACCTTGCTCTCAGTGCTCCCCCAACTAACACTCCGGTTATAGAACGGCCTTCACTATTTTTTTCCAAAAAACAAGTCTATGCCTTTGGGGCAACTACTGAAAAAGCTCTCATCCTAAATGTTATCCAACAAACTATTTTGAGCATGCTCACACAGATGTAGAGATCGGTGATGGGAAAAAGGTTGAGAGGACAGGTAGAAGATTTGGGGGAAGGGAGAGTTAATGTTGGCTATTATAAGATGTTTCTGTATGCACATCTGCCTAAATTGAATGGAGCATTTTCCTAAATTGGAGGAATATATACTGAGCAGATATGGATGGAATATTATGGTGTTTCTGCCATAATTTACTATGGATATATAAAAAAAGAGCAAGAATAAGAGTCAACAGTATCAGCTGTAACTCAAAAATCAGAAAGTTGAGCCATTCAGTGATACAAAATAAATAAATATATCATTTTTTTTCTCAGACCAGTGCCAATTAGACATATTAATACAGCTTATATGGCCAGCTAGCTATGGTCCATTTTACTAAGTAATCAACAGAGGTAACAATCTAAACACTTTTTAGCTTTAAGCGGAATCTGGGGCTTATATCAAGCCTCTATCCCTACATAATGCAATGTTTTGGGTAGTACAGAAAAATTTTCAACAAGGATTTGATACTAATAGTTTTGAGTTATTTGTCTTAACTGGCAAACACTGGATATGCTATGTTATCACCTCTTCATGTAAATGTTTACATTTTATAGTGTAGGTGACTAATACATATAGGTAATGGAAACCTCTGTTGCAGGTATGGTCTACATGAGTGGCCTGGTTTTTGCTGTTGGTGGTTTCAATGGCTCATTAAGAGTTCGCACAGTGGATTCATATGATCCTGTGAAGGATCAGTGGACAAGTGTTGCCAATATGCAAGACAGGAGAAGTACTTTGGGAGCTGCAGTGCTCAGTGGACTGTTGTATGCTGTGGGAGGCTTTGATGGAAGTACAGGTATTTGTTTTAACTATTAGTAATGTTATTAAATTAGGGATCACAATGTTGTCCAATCATATAGGTATTCCTTTTGCTGTGATGAAACTGTTTAGTGATTTTTATATGGATATTTTATAATCAGAATGTCTGTTTAGCAGTATAATAACCTAAGTTACATCTATGCATTTAAAGCACCTAGCCACAGCTGCTTAAAAAAATCTGCCACCAGAAATACCGCCCTTTCTCTTGCAGCCCTGTATGTGTCTTGGGTTATATTTCTATCCAGTTACTCCATGGAACACAAAAAGTGTAGCTATAGTCCAAGAATAAAACGTGGGTAGAAAACAAAATGCTGGGGCCAGCAAAGGACATACAAGTGATTCTAGTTCTTGTTGTGACCTTAGTTGTCATAAATACCTAGTATAACTGATTTTAGTGTGATTTGAGGTACTACTGAAAATACGTGAACTGAATGCAAATAAAAATGTAAAACGTCAATTTACATTTTGAGGCAATAATGTGAAATTCATTGTAGAGCATGTTTTCCGTGATTATACTGAAATTTATTCTGGATAACAAGCAAGTTGGGAAGAATATTCAAAGCATTTTAGGTTGTTAGCAGATCTGCTAACGGGCTTAAACACAGCAACCATGATATCCACTAGTACTGCTGAATATCCCCAGAGGCCGTGTAAAAAATGGGCAGTTAAAACCAGGGAAGTCTGCGAGCAGATTGGGTGCGATAGCAGCCGCTATTTAAAAATATTTATATTCCACACTACGATATCCTAGCCACTAACTGGATAGCAATAACCTGTTAAAGGTAGGTTTCCCTTCTCTGTACCTTTTCAAATTCTGCTGTATTGTGTTTTAAATGCGGTAACCAGAACTGCATGCAATAATCGAGGTGGTGTATCATGGTGTATCTGCACCATGCAGAGATACAGATGCATTATGATATCCTTTGTTTTATTTTCCAGTTCTTTCCTTACAATTCCTAGCATACTGTTAGTTTTCTTAGCTGCTATTGTGCACCGAGCAAAGGATTTAAATATATTATCGATGATCACATCTGGTTTCTCCAGGTACAAGCAGGAAGTCAGTCCTCATATGGGTGGCGTCAGCATTGATGGAGCCTGCACAGATTGACTCCCCAGCTTTCAAAGAAAGCCTCTGGGAGTTAGACGCGTATGTACGGTCACCTTCCTGCCCAAAACTGCCATTTTACCTCTGTCTTTTTTGTGCTGAGCCCTGCAGATGCCCTGTCTGTCATCCCTGGTAAAAATTGATTTTTACTAACCTTTCTCTTAGCATTTTTTCTCTTTTTGCCAGTCTGTTCCTTCACCTTCTTGCCACCCAAGTTTGCCCTTGCCTTGGCGTTGCGTTTTTTTCTCGGGTCCTTTTTAATTGCGCGAGTCTTTTCTCACACCCTCCCTGACCGAGATGTCCGAGTTTGACCTCGCGAGTGCTATCTTCTCTACTATGTCTTTGATCAGCAGATTTAAGCAATGTGGCAAATGCCTCCATAACAGACCACCACAGTTGCTGTTTCAAGTGCCTTGGTGCGGATCACAATGACTCCACTTGCCCTCTCTGCCTGTAGATGTCGAGCAAGAGCTGGATGAATCGTGAAAAGCAGCCAGGGGGAGCAGTTCAGCTCAAAGGCCTCTGTCGCAGTGCCGACAGTCTGAAATCACTGTCTTCGGAGACTGCGTCTGACTCTGCATCATGCACAAGTGCTCGATCCGACCCCCCCAATGTTGCGGATCCTCGGACCAGGGGTCGTCCTCAGAGGACCTCCCCCGTGGGTCCAAGACATCGTCAAAGTCAAGTCTGATCCCAGAGCCAGGGGTAAGACCTCCAGTTCCCAACCTTGGAGTCCTTGACCTGACACCGAGGGTGATGGCAAGGAATGGCCCTCAAAGCTGCCCCAGTGGGAGGAGACTCCCACTGTGCTGGGGGATTGGGCTCTGTCCTCCAACATGATCACCATTGGGATTCCTCCTTTGAGGGAGCCGGCTCCAGGCTCAATGCCTTCGAGACGCGAGCCAGTTTCTGTGAAGCCTACTGGCATCGAAGCCAGGATGGCGGTCTTGAAACATAGCCTGGCTGCCTTTCTCGAGGCGCAGCAGGGCCTGATGCCCAGAGCATCATGTCATTGGTGCTGACAACAGGACCCTCCACTGCGAGGACTTCCCTGGAGGATGTCCAGCCAGTGTCTCCCACTTGAGACAAGACTCTCCCCCGAGCACCTCTGAGTTGCAGCATCAGGCACCTCGCTCTCCCTCTGCGCTGGCGGCTCATCACCCTGATGTTTGTCTGGGACTTTGAGCTGCTCTGGTTTTGGCGGGAAGTTTGCTACTGTTTACCGGGCCCACAATAGTGTCTGTCAGAATCCCCTGTGCGATCGCTGATGCCAGCAGTGATTGGGGGACAGGTTTGTTCGGCAGTCACTGCAGGGCAGTAACTCTTCACTCCCCGGGTAGTGTGTCTAAACTCCCCAGGCAGCGGATGGCAGGTTAATTACATTTTCCCCAGTTAAGGGGTCAAAAAGTGAACCCACTGTGGCCAGATCATCTCTGTGATTGACCGCCACAACTGGTGTCTTCAGTGCCTCGTGCCTTTCTATGAATCCTCTAACTGCACTCTACAGATGATGCACAAAGGGCTCCGGAATTGAGAAAAACAGCGGGGAAATCTGGTTCATCAGTCATCAACTTCCGATGACATCAGAGACTGTGATCTCCAGGAACAAGTAGGAATGTAGTCTTCACATATGCGTATCGTCAGTACCGACGGAGCCTGCGTGGGAACGCTCCCCAGCATCCAATAGGAAAGCTTTTGGGAGCATCCCACAGTACTTGTGTGCTGCCTTCCTGCCTTTTCCAACTGTCCCTCTCCAGTTCTTCATTTTCCGCGGAGCTGACAGGTCGCACATCCTGTCACCGCAGAAAAAAAATCCCTTCTATTCTTTTTTGTGGTCGCGTCTGCCTTCCCTCGACGCTACACTGGTACCGCCGGTTCTTCTTTCTTTCCTTAAAAAAAAAAAAAACTTTCTTCTGGAGTCTTTCCAGTAATTTTCTCTTCAGGTGCCACGCGCCATTTTGGGCACTAGGCCCAACCTTTTCCTTCAAAATGGAAAAACCCGCTTCAGGTTTTAAAAAGTGTTCTAAGTGTGGCGGTACCATCTCCGTCACCGACACCCATGAGTGGTGCCTCAAATGTTTAGGTCCTGACCACTCTATTTCTGGGTGTGTTGCCTGTGGGATGATGTCGAAAAGGGGCCGGCAAAACCGAGCTGCTAAACTTAGCACCCGTTTTCCCTCCGATGCAGCTTCCGTGGCATCGACGTCTTCCAGGGCTTTGTCTTCCTCCCGTGGATCTCAGGTAACTAAACACAAATCTAGCTAGTCCTCAAAGGGTAGATCTCCTTCTAGACATCAAGATGCCTCTGGCGTTGCCCTTGAGGGACTTTCACCGGAAAAATTGCCCCGGCGGGAGGCTTCGGCTTCCAAAACACTAACGGGGCTCCAGGATGTTCTTGAGGCTTCAACCTCGGCAGAACTACTGGTGCCATGCTCTGGGGTACCGGCCACTTCATCTGGTACCGATACCCAAGCATCGACAGTGTCGATAGACCAGAGATTCTTGGCTATTGAACTCAGTCTGGCGGCTCTTCTCACGGCCTCAATGCCCCTGAAACCGCTTCAGACAATTCAACCGGCACCGAATCCGGTGCCAGCAGCGACTGCATCGACATCGGCAGGTATTCTACCGGAACCAAGTCATGCATGTCTATCCGGCATCGACAAGTCGGTACCGGACCACTCCGATGCCGACTTCGATCGGTACTAGTACCGTGCCTTGCACAATCACCCGGATTGGAGATACTTCGAATCCTCGGATGAGTCTGAAGACTCTGAAAGCTCTGCCGATACCAGAGTACATCTTCCTGATGTACTCCTCAGCATAGGATGTCTCCACCAGAGGGATATGTCCTTTCAGGATTTTATCCGAGATGTGGCCCGAGGTCTTTCCATCACAGTGGCTCCTGAAAAAGAGCCTAGGGCAAAGGGATTAGAAATCCTGCAATACCCTAAAGCTCCCAAGGAGGCAGCTACCTTACTTATTCATGAGATCTTGCATGATCTCATGTTAAGGATGTGGGAAACACCTCTAACCACATCTCCTCACTCTCGAAGACTCGACACCATGTATCGAGTTCCTCCTTGTCCTGGGTTTCAGAAGACTCAATTACCACACCATTACATGGTGGTGGAATTAGCTATGAGAAGGATAAAGAGTGCAAAAAGGCATGCATCTAATCCTCCAGGACGTGAGTGTAGGACTCTTGATGCCTTTGGACGTCGAACCTTCCAGGCTTCCATGTTTCTGCTAGGATCAGTTCCTATATCTTATATATGGGAATGTTCCTTAAGGAGGTCACAGGAGATTTAGAGCTTATGAGCCCTCTCCTTCCTGATGATAAGAGGCAAGATTACCTCGCCCTTGTCAAACATGCCCAGGATGTTTCCAAGTCTGTGAATCGTGCAGCCTTTGACTGCTTTGAGTGCATAAGCAGAACCTCTGCCATTGCTATAGGTGCACGTAGGATTGCCTGGCTCCAGGCATCTGACTTGGAAATTTGGGTACAGGATAAATTAGGGAATATTCCTTGCACAGGAGAGAATCTCTTTGGCAAGAATTGGCAGGAAAAAGCTAATGGGATAGATGCTGGCAATATCACTTTGGATAGATTGTCTAAAGCTACAGCTGATCCTGCGAGGAAAAAATCCTATAAGAAACCATTCTTCAGTAAGAAGAAGTTGTATCCCTCCTATACCCAGCAGGGGCATCGTTTAGGTCAGTCTGTCCAAAAGGGACAGCAGCAACAACCTAGACAAAGACAAAAGCAGCTAAGCCTCAACCGGCTCAGCAGACTCATCCTCCACAGGGGCTTTGACTCCTATCTAGAGAACTTTGCCTTCCTGGCCCTGAACGGCCCAGAACCCTCCACCATCCCAGTAAGGTTATGTCATTTACCCCCAGAAGGGGTCAGATAACAGCAGAAAATTGGGCTCTGTCTATTGTAAAAGAGGGGTACAAGCTTCATTTCCTCAGCATGCCCCCTCCTACAATGGTAAGACAGTTCAATTCTCAGACCTCTCTCAATGACCAGTTAGGTCAAGAGGTCACTGCTCCTTGCTCAAGGGGCAATAGAAGAGGTACCCATTCCCCAACTGGGTACAGGTTTTACTCCCCCTATTTCCTTATTCCAAAGAAAAGAAGAGGACACAGACACATTTTAGACCTCAGAGAACTGAACAAATTCCTGTTCAAAGAGAAGTTCAAAATGATTTCTCTAGGAACTCTGCTGCTATACCTTCAGAGTCAGGATTGGCTTTGTTCTCTAGATCTCAAGGATGCGTACACTCATGTTTTCATCCATCCAACTCACCGAAAGTTCCTTTGCTTTCTGTTTCAAGGGAAGCACTACCAATACAGGGTTCTTCCCTTTGGCCTGGCCTCTGCACCAAGGGTATCCACAAAATGCATGGATGGTGGTGGCAGAATTTCTCCGCACCCTGGGAATATTCATCTTCCCTTACTTAGACGACTGGCTCATTCGAGCCCCTTCAGAGCCAGAGGCCAGTGTTGCCCTCTCTCACACAATGCGCATCCTTCAGTATTTGGAACTTGTCATAAACTTCCCAAAATCCAACCTTGCTCCCACTCAGTCCCTAGAGTTTATTGGAGCTCTGCTGGATACCAGACAAGGGGCCTACCTTCCACGGCCCCGCTGCCTTCACATTGTGCAGTTAGCTTTCCAAGCAGTGCTAAAACCTCACCTCACTGCTCAGGAAATGTTAGTTGCTGGGCCACATGGCATCCACCATGCATGTGGTTCCTTATGCTTGCCTCCATATGAGGGCAGCCCACTGGACTTCATCCACTCAGTGGACACAGGCCTCAGGTTGCCTGTCAGACAAAATAGCAAACTCAGATCGCCTTATTTTGTCCCTCCAATAGTGGCAATCCCCCCAAAAACTTTTAGTGGGGTCTCCTTTTCAGCAACCCCCCACCCCAGGCAACTCTAACAGATGCTTCACAGGTGGGTTGGGGAGCCCACCTGCAAGGCCTCTCTACCCAGGGTACTTTGACGCCACAGGAGGCATATTTACACATCAATCTCCTAGAACTCAGAGCAATTTTCCTTGCTCTTCGAGTATTCCACACCCAGCTCAGCTACAAGACAGTCCTAGTTCAAACGGACAGTCAAGTAGCCATGTTCTATGTGAACAAGCAGGGCGAAACAGGCTCTCTGTCGCTTTGCAACGAAGCTTTCCGGCTATGGGCCCTCACCAGAGAGCATCAGATTCATCTCTTTGCGGTGTATCTTCCAGGCATTCAAAACTCTTGGGCAGACAGACTGTCGAGTTCTGCTTCCACACGAATGGTCTCTCCATGCAGACCAGGTGGCCAGAATTTTTCAAATTTGGGGAACCCCAGACATAGACTTTTTTTCAAGTCCACTGAATGCCAAACTTCCCCGGTTCTGTTCCAGAATTCCGGCTCAGCGTTGTCAGGCCAGGGATGCTTTCTTCCTCTGTTGGGGTCAAGACTTCCTGTATGCCTTTCCACCCATTCCCCTAATTCCCAAAACCCTGTTCAAGCTTCAGAGAGACAGAGGTCATATGATCTTCATAGCTCCACATTGGCCACGGCAAATGTACCCTCTGCTCCTACATCTCTCTCAAGCTCCGCCTCTGGTTAGGAGCTGCTCCAAATCTCCTTTCTCAAGAGGACGGGATGCTGTGGCATCCCAATCCCCAGTCTATGCATGTCAGGGCCTGGTTGCTGAAAGCCTAAGCTTCATGGTCTTAACCTTTCCCAGCAGGTAAAGGATATCCTTTATGCTTCCAGGAAGCCTTCCACAAGATGCTCTTATGCATTTAAGTGGAAAAGGTTTACCATATGGTGCTCGCAGAAGGGTCTTAACCCTCTTGCGATACCTCTGGAATCATTACTGGAGTATCTCCTTCATTTATCAAATGCAGGGCTTAAGACCAATTCAGTGAGTTCATTTGAATGCTATTGCAGCTTCTTTCAAGCCTCTAAATGGACAACCTATTTCCTCTCATCCTCTCATAGCGAGATTTATGAGAGGCCTTCTTTTAACTAAGTTTCCCATTAAGCCACCACCGGTGGCATGGGACTTAAATCTGGTTCTGGGGCAGCTCATGAAACTGCCTTTTGAACCATTAGCCACTACCTCTTTGAAATTCCTTTCCTGGAAGGTCATCTTTCTTATTGCAATCACATCAGCACGTCGCATCAGTGAATTGCAAGCGTTGGTGGCTGATCCTCCTTATAAAAGGTTCCATCATAAGGTAGTCCTTAGGACTCATCCACACTTTATGCCAAAGGTGGTGTCATCTTTTCATTTAAACCAAGCGGTTTACCTTCCTGTATTCTTCCCAAGACCTCACGCCTCAAATGCAGAAAGGAATCTTCATACTTTGGACTGCAAAAGGGCTTTGGCCTTTTACTTGCAAAGGACACAGCAACATAGAAAGTCCTCTCAACTCTTTGTTGCTTTTGATCCTAGTCATTTGGGACTTCCAGTCTCCAAAAGAACACTGTCCAGCTGGATTGCACCGTGTATATCTTTTGCCTATGAGAGTAAAAACCTTCCTCTTGAACGCCATGTCACAGCTCACAATGTGAGAGCCATGGCAGCCTCTATGGCTCATCTTCACTCTGTGTCTATCGACAACATCTGTCGAGCAGCTACTTGGGCTTCAGTTCATACCTTCACAGCCCATTACTGCTTAGACAAGGACTCCCGCCGGGATGCCTTTTTTGGTCAGGCTGTTCAACACCTGTTCCATACTTAATCAACCCCTACACACCATCCCTGGTAGGATGCCAGAGATCCATGGGGGAAGTGGAGCCCTTTCACAAGGGCACACAACTTATGGTGCCTTCTCCCTGGCATCTGCAGCTAGGGAGTCCCCATATGTGAAGACTACATTCCTGCTTGTTCCTGGAGATAGCGTAGTTACTCACCTGTAACAGGTGATCTCCAGGAACAGCAGGAATTTAGTCTTCACAACCCACCCACCTCACCTAGGAGTTGTATCTCTCTATCTCTCTCTTTCTCTCTTTCCCTCTCTCTTTGTCTCAGCTTTAAACTCAATTGGAGAGGGACAGTTGGGAAAGGTGGGAAGGCAGCATGCAGTCACTGTGGGATGCTCCCAAAAGCTTTCCTATTGGACGCTGGGGAGCGTTCCCGCGCAGGCTCCGTCGGTACCAACGATACCCATATGTGAAGACTAAATTCCTGCTGTTCCTGGAGATCACCTGTTACAGGTGAGTAACTATGCTTTCCTTGCGCTGCACATTGAAGCTCTCGAGCACCGTCTGTCTCCCTCCACTTCTACCAAGCACCGCCAACAGCGTGAGGAATCAAATTGGTACTTCAGTTTCCTCTCAGAATCGGATTCCAATGATTGGGAAACTGAAGAGGAATCGCTTGAGACTGCGCTTCATCAGAACCCTCGCCTCTGTATGAATGAAGACCCCTCACCTCTGTATGAATGAAAATGTCCCTCTGGAGGACTTACCCTACTATGAGTTTGTGCTGGACATGGGGAAGGCCTTACTGTTCACCATCAAGGCTGAGGAGGAACCCAGGGAAAAGAGATTGGAAATCTTCCAATACTCCTCTTCCCTGACGGAGGCCATCACAATGCCCAGGCATCAAATCTTTGAACGCCACCTCTTTTGCATATAGGAGAAGCCAGTCACAGTGCCCACCATGAGTCATCACCTCAAATTTAATTATCGGTAAACAAGAGCCCTGACTTCAAGAAGCCACAACTTCCACATAACGTCATGGTCGTGGAATTGACCATGCGCCATATTAAGCGTTCAAAGTAGTTTTCTCCTCTGCAGGGGACATTGGCCGACTTGTCCTGGACCCATTGTTCTAAGTCCGAGGATTGTAGCCACACAAGGCGGTGGGCCCCTGTGCTTACAGTGGCCACTCGGTTCACCCACTGAAACCCATAATAAGCAGCTCCTTTGTACTTTGGAAGGAAATGCTATCAAGGTTCGATGCTGGGGCCTGTATCCAAGCCTACCAACTTTATATGGGTATGTACCTCTGTGATCTTGTGGGAGGTCTCACCAGATTCCCCGCTGACCTGTCAGGGGAGCATTTGCATTGTTACTGTGCCCTTGTTAATAAAACAAAGGAGTGTTCACAATACGTCACTAGAGTTGCCTATTATGGGTGACATCGGCACTGACGGAGCCCATGCAGAAGCATCTCAGCTTTCAAAGAAAGCTTTTGGAAGATGCACCACGCATGTGCAGTCCCCTTTCCATGCAATGATGCCATCTTGCCTCAGTCTCCTTTATTCCACGGAGCTTTCTGGACATCTGTTCAGTTTTCCCCAGAAAAATGTTTTGCTGTTTTTTCCCTTTTATCCAGTATGTGAACCAGTTCCTTCACACCCCCGAGCTAGATCGCCTCAGTGTCACTCCTCAGGTTTGTGCCCTTTTTTCTTTTTTTTTTCTCTGTGTTCCTCAATCGGTGCTTCGTGCCCTTTTTTAGCCGCTGGCCTCGGACCCGTGCCCAGCATCAGAGCCCCCTTTTTCCCAGAGGGCCTCCAGTGGCTTCAAGAAATGTGACCGGTGTGTTAAGATGTCCCTCACCAACTCACATGACTTCTGCCTCCGCTGCCTTGGGCTAGACCACATCAACTCAGACTGCGAACGTTATAGGGCCATGACCCCCAAAGGCCATCCAGAGCCATCAGCGTCAGCAGGAAAAGTTTTTTCACAAGTCCGACTGCCCTGGAGTCTCCATTGACACCAAGGCCTCTTTCGGTACCTCAACATCCCACGATGCGGAACATAAGTTGAAACCCTTAAAGACCACCTTAGAGGACAGGTCTGGGAAGATGGGAAAATCCCACCCCAGGCCCCACAGTCCCCGTTGTGAGTCTGAGAAGCTGGAGCGGGAGCGGCCTCGTAAGCTTCCCTGGAAGGAGTCGTCTGCATCTGCCAATTGGCCTCAGACACCCAAGGCCATCCTTGTCTAGGACTCCCCTTCAATGGAGCCGACACTGGGCCCAAAATCCTCAGTGCTCGCGTCGAAGGCTGCGGAGCCAACTGGTATGGAGACCAGGTTGGCTGGCTGCCTTGGAGTGCAATATCTCCACCCTTCTGGCCCAGCAGCAGGCATTCATGTCTGGTTCCTCCGGTTCATCTGCCCGACAATGGGATCATCTACATAGAGGGCTTCCCTGAACATTGAGCCAATCCTCAAGTGCCTCCGGCCTGAGAGAGCCATTGGCATCGAACAAGGACCCATTCCCTTTCCTCAGGATACCCGTCCTCTGACAACCACACACAGCTTGAACCACAGGTCCTTTGGAGGTCACAGGCCTTCGGACTTCGGCCTTGACCACAGTAACCACAGGGCCTCTGACTCGTCCTTGAACCAAGCGGAGTGGGAGACTGAGGATGAGGAGTCCCTAGATACTTGGTGGCACTGAGACGTGCCTTCAGACCTGTCCCACACCGTTTCCCACCCGAGGACATCGCCTTCCTCGACTTTGTGCAGGATATGGCTAAGGCACTCGCTTTCAAGACTGAAGTGGAGGAGAATCCTCGCACGGAGGAACTGGAGATCCTCCAGTACGAGGTCGTCAAAGTGCCTGTCCCTCCGATCCTTGAGTGCCGCCTTCTCTGTAGGTGGGAGACACCAGCATCGGTGCCCATTGTAAGCAGGCAACTCGACTCCATGTACAGAGTCTGCCAAAGCCCTGGGTTCCAGAAGACCTAACTTCCCCATAACTCAATGGTCATTGAGTCTGCCATGTGCAAACTCAAGAGCCAAAAGACCCATTCCTCGCTGCCCCTCAGCAGGGAGGCCCGGACCCTCAATTCCTTCGACTGAAAGGCCTTCCAGGGTTTGATGCTTACATGCCGAGTCCAATCCTATCAATTGTACATCATCATGTACCTGAAAGATCTGGCAAGGGAGCTCGCCGGTTTCTCGGCAGGCCTTAACGGGGAACCCCTCCAGCGGTTCAAGTCTCTGGCCTTTGCGGTCAAAAAGTGCTTGAAGTTTTTAATCCTGAGCAGCATACAGCAGTTTCGTGTCCTCAATCCGAGTAGCCACCGCGGGCATCGGGGCCCAACGCTAGGCATGACTGCAGTCATCTGACCTTGAGCAATGGGTTCAGGACAAACTTATCGATGTCCCCTGTATTGGAGAGAATCTCTTCAGGAAACCCATGGCAGACAAAGCTGAAGAAATAGAGACCGAGTTCCTGACCAGGACCAGACTTTCTAAAGAGACCTCGGTGCTTCCCCATAAGAAGCCCCTGAGGAAGAAATCCTTCTTCCCGAGGAAAAGGGATGGTTTTGGCAGTGCTTCAAAGTTTCAAACCACCTCGGTCCTGCAGCAAGGCCAACAGCACTAGGGGCAGAGGCATGGCCCCTGCAAACAAAAGATTCCCCAAGTCCCATGCACCAGCCCCGGCTCAGGCTGGGGGGAACTTTTGACTCCTTGGTCATGATCTCCTCTACTCCAGGAGGTCCCCAGCAGCCCACAGGGGGGAGCGTCTGGCCCTATTTGCCCCCAGGTGACCCACCATCACCACCGATTCCTGGGTAATGCAAGTGGTCAAGGAGGGCTACCTCCTCCACCTACAGCGGATGCCACCTTCTTACTTCCCAGGGGATCCCATAAGGCCTCTCCTTCACAAGACTCTACTCCTCATCGAATTTGCAGGCTTCCTCGAGGACAAGGCGGTGAAGCCAGTGCTGAAACATCCCTGGGGCACCGGCTTCTACACCAGGGACTTCCTCGTTCCCAAGCAAACGGGGCCTCAGGCCCATCCTGGACCTGTGGGATCTGAACCAATTTCTTGTAAGGGAGAAGCTCAAGATGCTCTCCCTTGGAACACTGCTGCCATACCTCCAGCAGGAAGATTGACTATGCTCCTTAGACCTGAAGGATGCTTATACACATATCCTGATCCGTCCCAGCCACCGAAAATACTTCTGGTTCGTGATGGAAGTAGGTTGCTACCAGTACAGGGTGCTACCCTTCAGGCTGGCTTTATTCACCAAGGGTGTTCACCAAGTGCCTAGTGGTGTTAGCAGCTCACCTTTGTCTCCAAGGGGCCTTCGTCTTTCCCTACTTGGACAATTGGCTCATTAGGGGCGGCATGGCTGCAGAGGTGCATCACGCCACCAGACACACAATCCATGCTGTGTAGCATCTGGGGTTAGTCATCAACTACCCCAAGTTGCACCTTGCCCCAATTCAGTCCCTAGAGTTCATAGGGGCTGAGCTAGAGAATCCTCCAGGCCAAGGACTTCCTCCCTCAGGAAAGGGCAGAATGCCTCAGGGGACTAGCTGTAGAGATGTGGCACCGCTGGTTGCTACCCGCCCATCTGCTCCACCTGCTTGACCACACGGCCTCCATGGTCCATGTGATCACATACACCTGCCTGCAGATGAGCGCAGCCCAGTGGTGCCTCCGCTCTGTGTAAAGCCACGAGCAGGCTTTGGGACAGGGTGAGACTGACCCACCAGCTGGCGGACTCCCCTGATTGGTGGCAGATTCCCCACTACCTTCAGGTCAAGATGCCTTTCCAGGCACCCACCCCTCAGAGGGTCCTTACAATGGATGCCTCCTTGCTGGGCTGGGGAGCTCACCATGGATGCCTCCTTGCTGGGCTGGGGAGCTCACCATGGATGCCTCCTTGCTGGGCTGGGGAGCTCATTGCGAGGACCTCCTCACATAAAGCAGCTGATTCCAGATGGAATCCCAACTGCAGATCAACCTTCTGGAGCTCTGGGCTATATTCCTGGCTTTCCTTGCCTTTCGCCACTGGCTGCAGCACTAGTCTGCTCTGATTGAAACTGACAACCAAGTCGCAGTTTTGTTCCAGAGTACTGTGCAAACATCAGATAGTACCAATTACTTTTCTCCTGGACTGGAGCGACAGCCTTCTGTATGCATACCCACCAAATCCCCTGATAGCCAAAACCCCTTCAAGCCACAAGTAGACAGCACCACCATGATCCTTAGTGCTGCATTGGCCCAGATAACCCTGGTTTCCCCTGTTGCTCAGACTGTTTCGATGACCATCTCTCAGGCTTGTCTGTGCTTCAGACCTGGTCATTCTGGATGAAGGGACTCTACTACATCCCAGCGTGCACAGTCCCTTGTGCTCACGAATGGATGCTGAGTGGGCAACCTCAACCTGCCGGAGGAACTGGAGAATGTGCTCCTAGCCTCATGTAAGGACTCTACGTGACTCAGCTACGCTTTCAAGTGGCGCAGGTTCTCCATCTGGTGTGAGGGCAGGGCTCTAGACCCCTTCTGCTTAGTGGAGTCACTACTGTCGTACCTTCGATACCTCTGACTCTGGTCTAAAGTCCAACTCAATCCGGGTGCACCTCAGTGCCGTAACTGCTTAGCATCACACTATGACTGATAAGCCATTCTCCAGGAACAAGCAGGAAGTCAGTCCTCACTTATGGGTGACATCGGCACCGACGGAGCTCGCGCAGAGCAATTCCCCAGCTTTCAAAGAAAGCCTTTGGGATTGCTGCCACACATGCATGGTTCTCTTCCTGCCCAAGGGTGCCATCTTGCTCAGTCTCCCTTTTTCCGCGGAGCCCAACGGACGCACGTCCTCATCCCTCAGAAAAATGTTGTTTTTTTGGGCCTACAGGGCCCCTTTTTTCCGGTTGCACCGGTCCTCTACCCGTCCTTCCCCTGCTCCACATTTTTAGAGCTTTAGGGGATAGTTTTCTTTCTTTGTTATGGGCTTTGCGCCCCTTTTATCTGTTTTAACCACTGGCCGTGTGGGTCTTCGGCCGAAAGCCCAAACTACTGCTCCTCCACAAACTGCTCAGGGGTTTTGACGCCACCAGCAGAGCCCCTCTCCCTCCAGTGACGCAGCAGCCAGTGGGGGGACACCTGTCCCATTTCGCCCCGTCGTGGGCCTCTATCACCTTAGACAACTGGGTTCTCCAGGTCGTCTGTGACGGTTATCGCCTTCGCTTCGCTTCTCCCCGGCGGAGCCTCCTCGACTCCCCCGCACACCAGCTTCTGCTGCAGCGGGAATTACACTCTCTCCTTGCCCAACGGGCAGTTGAGAAGATTCCTCCGCACCTTTGAGGTTGGGACTATTATTCCTGGTACTTCCGCATCCCAAATAAGACAGGGGGAGGGTCTACGGCCCGTCCTCGGTCTCCGCAAGTTGAATAAGTTCTTGGTGTGGGAGAAGTTCAAGATGTTATCCCTTGGCGTTCTGCTGCCCTTCCTCCAGCAGGACGACTGGCTATGCTCCTTGAATCTAAAGGACGCTTATGCCCACATCTTAATCCATCCCCAGCACAGGCAGTATCTGCGCTTCAGGGTGCGGGGAGAGCACTTCCAGTAGAGGGTGCTCCCCTTTTGCCTCTCGTCCGCCCCACGAGTTTTACGAAATGCCTTGTTGTGGTCGCCGCCCATCTCAGGCGTCAGGGGATGTTGGTCTTCTCCTACCTCGACAACTGGCTCGTCACAGACTCCTCGGCCGAGGAAACCCGGCGAGCAGTGTCTCGCACCATCCTTCTGTTGGAGGGCTTGGGGTTTTTGGTCAACTACCCAAAGTCTTACCTCGAGCCGGTGCAGGCACGCGAGTTCATCGGGATGCACCTTGATACTCAGCGGGCGACCTCCTTCTTACCGGCGGATCGCGCCGACCGCCTCCAAGTTCTGGCAGCCCACGTCCAAAGCACTTCCCAGGTCCCCGCTTGGACCATGCTATGCCTCCTGGGCCACATGGCCTCCACCATGCTTGTGGTCCCCCACACCCTCCTGCAAATGCGGACAGCTCAGTGGTGCCTCAGCGCCCAATGGAGCCTGTCCCTCGGTCACCTCGGGGACCCTGTCAGGGTCCTTCCCGATATCTGCTTGTCGCTGAGCTGGTGGCAAAACCTCCACAACCTCCTACCCGGATTGCCCTTCCAGGTCCTGCAGCATGAGGCTGTGCCGATGACAGACTCTTCCCTATAAGGGTGGGGAGCCCACTGCGGGCCGCTATGCATGCAGGGGCAATGGTCGCCCAAGGAGTCTCAGCAGCAGATAAACTTGCTCAAACTCCAAGCAATTCATTGGTCCCTGAAGGCCTTCGAGGACCACCTCAAGGGGAGGTCGGTTCTCGTGCAGACCGACCACCACATGGCAACGTTCTGCATCAACAAGGAGGAAGGCACGGCATTACGTTCCCTCTGTCGGGAAGCGGTCCTCATTCGCTCCTTTGCTGTCCCGATGGAAGATGTCCCTCAGGGCGACCTACCTTCCCAGCCAGGAGAATGTCCTAGTAGACAGGCTCAGCAGAATCCTTCGTCCCCACAAATGGCAGCTGGATCCAGGAGTAGTGGACTGGCTATTTGTCTGCAGGGGGACGTCAGCAATCGATCTCTTAGCCAGTCCCCAGAACATGCAACTCCCCTGCTTTTGCGGGCTGGTACCGCACCTGAGCAGGGAGAGCCCCGATGCATTCCTTCTAGACTGGTCATCCAGCCTGCTCTATGCATTCCCTCCCTTCCCTCTCATTGCAAGAACCATTTTCAAGGCTCGGCAGGATCAGGCATTGTTGATCTTCATAGCCCCCTCGTGGCCTTGACAGCCTTGGTTCCCACTTGTGCTCCGTCTGTTGACGGAGCCTCCTGTTCCCCTGGGCTCTGCCCCAGGTCTGTTAACACAGGAGGAGGGGCGGGTGCAGCACCCAAACCTAGCCTCCTTGTCCCTCATGGACTTGTGGCTGAACGGGTTTCCCTAGCCTTACTGGCCCTTCCGGAAGAGGTAGAGGAAGTCCTCGCCTTGAGGAAGGACTCCATTAGATGAGCCTACGCCTTCAAGTGGAGGTGCTTCTCGGTCTGGTGCTCAGAGATCCAGATCGACACGTTCTCGTGCTCCATTCGAGGTATCCTCCAGTACCACCTCCATCTTTTGAAGGCAGGGCTGAAGTCTAACTCTGTCAGGATCCACCTGAACGCCATCTCGGCGAACCACCTCCCCATTGAGGGAAAACCCCTCTCGGGGCAGCCGTTAGTTTCCCGCTTTATGTGGCGTCTTTTGCTTTCTAAACTGCCCATCCTTCATCCTCAAGCAGAATGGGACCTTAACGTGGTGCTCATGCAGCTCACCCATTCAGCCTTCGAGCCGATGGTGACATGCTCGTTCCGGCACCTGTCCTGGAATGGTGGCCTTCCTGGTGGTGCTGACCTCAGCCCTCCGAGTCAGTGAACTCCAGGCCCTCATGGCTGATGCCCCTTACACCATGTTATATTGGAATAGGGTGGTCCTCCGCAACCACTCAAAATTCCTGCCTACGGTCGTCTCTGACTTCCATCTTAACCAGGAGATAGTCCTGGCGACCTTCTTCCCGAGGCCCCACGCCGACCAGGCAACGGCAGCCCTTCATACACTCAACTGCAGAAGGTCTGTCGCCTTTTACCTGCAGCACACCCAAACTCATCGCAAGTCTGGCTGACTTTTTGTGAGCCACGATTCCAATAGGCCGGGACAGGCAGTCACCAAATGTACCCTCGGTTTGGGTGGCGGACTGCATCGCTTTCGCTCTTACGAAGACGGGTGCCCCGCTAGATCGCCGAGTCACCGCACACGGGGTTCGGGCCAAGGCACCGTCAGTGGCCTTGCCATACTCTTTGCCCCTGATAGACATTTGCCGGGCGGTGACCTGGTCTTCCAAGAATACCTTCGCTGCCCACTACTGCCTGGGGAGGGAGTTCCGCTGGGACAGCGCCTTCGGCCAGGCTGTACTTTGTAATCTGTTTGGGGTATAAGCAACTCCTGCCCTCTGACCCTTCTCACGGCTGCCGAGGGTTTCACCCCGAGGACCCAAGGACTCGGTCATCGGCTTCTGCTCACGGCCTCGCGGAGGCATTTTATGGTTACATGTTCGGTAGCCTGTAGCTGGGGAGTCCCATAAGTGAGGACTGACTTCCTGCTTTTTCCTGGAGAAAGCGTAGTTACTCACTTGTAACATGTGTTCTCCAGGGACAGCAGGAATCAAGCCTCACTACCCTCCCACCTCCCCTGAGGAGTTGCCATATTTTTGTCCTTCCCTTGCCATCTGCTTGGTAGGGCTCGAGCTAAGGGACCTGACTGAGCAAGATGGCACCCTTGGGTGGGAAGAGGACCACGCATGCGTGGCAGCAATCCCAAAGGCTTTCTTTGAAAGCTGGGGAATTGCTCCGCGCGGGCTCCGTCGGTGCAGACATCACCCATAAGTGAGGACTTATTCCTGCTGTCCCTGGAGAACACCTGTTACAGGGGAGTAACTTTGCTATCTCTGCTCACCCGTTAATTGATCATTTTATGAGGGGTCTCTCATCTCCCCCATTAGACCACCTCCGATGGCATGAAGCTTAACCTGGTACTGGGGCAGCTTCTCTCTCCCCCATTTGAACCACTCGTATACCTCACCTGGAAAATCATTTTACTGGTGGCATTCACTTCTGCTCGCAGGATCTGTGTATTGCAAGCACTGGTGGCGCACCCGCCCTACACCAGATTTTATAAGAATAGGATGGTTTTCTGAACTCACCCTAAGTTCCTGCCTAAGGTAGTTTCTGATTTCCACATCAATCAGTGCTACTGCCCACCTTTTTTCCAAAGCCTCATGCCAACAGGGCTAAAGTCTCATTGCACACCTTGGACTTTAAGAGAGCACTAGCCTTCTACCTGGAGTGGAGGAGTGGCCTAGTGGTTGGGGCAAGGTACTTCAGGCCGGAAGGTCCGGGGTTCAAATCCCACTAGAGGACAGCAACCTTGGGCCGGAAGGACCTGGGTTTCTAGTCCCACAGGTGCTCCTTGTGGTCTTGGGCAAGCCACGTAACCCTCCATAGCCCATGTTCCCTGTAAAATAGTTATGTCCAAGTTATAATGCCCTGTTCAATGTAATTTTAGTTTGTTCAATGTAAACCGCACTGATGCAGAATAGCACGGTATATAAGAGAATGTAAATAAATAAATAAAATAAATAAATGAAAGCCCACCACTATTTCTCTCAGCTATTTGTCTCTTGACCACAATCTAGGCATGGCGGTATAGAAAAGCACCCTCTCAATTTGGGTAGCGGACTGCATCTCCTTTGCTTATGCTCAGGCTAGGCTCACTTTGGAATGCCATGTCACGGAGCACAATGTTCAAGCTATGGCTGCTTTGGTTGCCAACCTGCGTTCAGTCTGCATGGTGGAAATCTCTAGGGCTGTTTTTTGGTCTTCCATCCAAACTTTTATAACCCACTACTACCTGGAAGGAGATTCTTGGCATGACAGTAACTTCAGCCAAGCCATATGGCACCTCTTTGGAAATTAGAGCAACTCCTTCCCACTGACCCTTCTATCCATCCAGGCTACAGTAGAGTTGACCTAATGTTGATGTCCATGCGGACGATGACTCTCGGAACCTTTCAGCGATAACTCATGCTGTTTTTCTCTGTTTGTTTTTTCTGGTATGCCCCGTTGGTTTTTTTATGGGTTCTTTCGATAGTCTGTAGTTTGGGAGTCCCATATGTGAAGACTGCCTCCTTGGTCCCAGAGAAAGCATAGTTATTCACCATTAGCAGGTGTTCTCCTGGAACAGCAGGAATCAGTCCTCACTATCCTCTTCTCACCATGGAATTGTTTCCTTTTTGGCTTAAGTTATCACATTAAAAAAAACAATCAATCAAGGAGTAAACTTAGACAAGAACAAAAAATGTCTACCACTAGGATAAGAGGATAAACCTTATTTATAAAACCACAAGCAAAAAACACAGTGCTAAAGAATTCTTCAAAAAATTCTTAAAGGAGAGAGACTCCGAAATCTTCTCATTACCTTCAAAAAATATTTTTCTTTCTTTTTATCTTTTTAATCACCACATTTAGAATCTTCAGACATCATCCAACTAGTAAGCTCTGCATGAGAATCTTATCAGCTGTTAAGCTCTTTATTCATACGGGAATTTTAAACTAAGAGTTCCCCAATTACCCCAATGCCAACTGGTGCCTGAGTGTTTCACTCAGTCAGCTTCATCGGGAACTAATATCCAAATGCAAAATCTAAAAAAGACAGTAAAAACAAAATTAATCCATAAAAATTCCTCTTTATACCACCAAAAGCACATTGCCAACTAAATAAACAACAAAATCTAACAGCCTCACCTCACAAATGTGATCAAATCAAATCAAATATGAGATTGCAGACCTGCTATTAGTAATCTGTGAATTTTCATTAAAATCATCTGTAATACCTAAATATTGGAGGATAGCCAATGTAACGCCAATTTTTAAAAAGGGTTCTCGGGGTGATCCGGGAAACTACAGACCGGTGAGCCTGACATCAGTACCAGGAAAAATGGCAGAAACCATCATAAAGAACAAAATTACTCAACATGTAGATAGTCATGGCCTAATGGGAGACAGCCAACATGGCTTTAGACAAGAAAGATCTTGTCTTACTAATCTGTTATGTTTTTTTGAAGGTGTGAATAAACAGGTGGACAAAGGTGAGTCGGTTGATATAGTGTATCTGGACTTTCAGAAAGCCTTTGACAAGGTCCCTCATCAGAGACTTTTGGCAAAACTAAAGAGTCATGGGATAGGAGGTAGTGTACTATTGTGGATCAGGAACTGGTTAAAAGATAGAAAGCAGAGGGTAGGGCTAAATGGCCAATTATCCCAATGGAGAAAGGTGAATAGTGGTGTATCCCAGGGAACTGTGCTGGGTCCGCTGCTTTTTGACATATTCATAAATGACCTGGAAAGGGGAATAACGAGTGAGGTTATCAAATTTGCAGATGACACAAAAGTATTTAAAGTTGTTAAAACCCAAGAGGACTGTGGAAAATTGCAAGAGGATCTTGATAAACTGGAAGACTGGGCATCAAAATGGCAGATGAAATTTAATGAGGACAAGTGCAAAGTTATGCACCTAGGGAAGAACAACCCAAACTATGGTTACAGGATGCAAGGTTCCACATTAGGAACCATCACCCAGGAAAAAGATTTAGGCGTCATGGTGGATAACATGTTAAAACCCTCGGCCCAATGTGCAGCGGCGGCCAAGAGAGCCAATAGAATGCTAGGTATGATAAGGAAAGGAATGGAAAATAAAACAAAAGATATTATAATGCCTCTATGTCGTTCCATGGTGAGACCGCACCTTGAATATTGTGTGCAATTCTGGTCGCCGTATCTTAAAAAGGATATAGTGTTATTAGAAAAGGTTCAGAGAAGAGCCACCAAAATGGTAAAGGGGATGGAAGGATACTCCTATGAAGAAAGGCTAAAAAGGTTAGGGCTTTTTAACCTGGAAAAGAGACGGCTGAGGGGAGATATGATAGAAGTCTATAAATTAATGAACAGAGTGGCTCGGGTAAACGTAGATCGATTGTTTACATTATCAGAATATAGAAAGACTAGGGGACATGCAATGAAGCTTCAGGGTAAACTATTTAAGACTAATAAAAGAAAATATTTTTTCACTCAACGTCTAATCAAACTCTGGAGTTTGTTACCGGAGGATGTAGTAAGGGCTGTTAGTGTAGCTGGGTTTAAAAAAGGTTTGGACAAGTTCCTGGAGGAAAGGTCCATAAACCATTATTAAGAAGGGACCCAGGATATCAATGCGTGTCCCAGTATAAGCATTGTGGAACCTTTGTCTTTTGGGGAAACTGCTAGGTACGTATGACCTAGATTGGCCACTGTTGGAAACTGGATACTGGGCTTGATGGACCTTGGTTTGACCCAGTATGGCATATCTTATGTTCTTATGTTCAAATCCACCACAACGGGACAAACACTACTGAAAAAAAGAAAAAAAATAAGATGTTTCCTTACTTCTTACTGACTGTTATCTTGCATAACTGCTGGCTCTCGATATCCGTGTGACCTGCTGCATGTTGCTGACATGTGCAGGAGAGGGCTTTTAACATCAAGCTGGGACATGGCCGTGGGCATGTGCTACGAAGGGGCGTGTCCAAAGGGGCACACCCTGGCCCTTTGGTGCCCCTTTCAAGTATGGAGCAGTGTTATGAGGTCACTGTGCTCCCATGGGGAAGCAGAAAAAGTGAATATTTCTTGATAATACTGATAAAACTGTTAAGGTGGTTGGACTAATGGATTCCCATGTAAAGGTTGTGGTTCCAGAGTTGACGGCTTGATCCCCGCAGGATGGTTTCGCTTCACCGGTGAGCACTTTGTCGTCTTCTATATTCCAGGGCGTTGTATCTCCACCCAGTCAGGATGATCAGGTGGTTGGCGGAGAGGTCCCCTTGGTATCAGAGAATCCTTTTCCTTTGCTTGGACTCTCCACTCCGCATCCCTTGTGGAATTAGACTCGTCCATCGCCTAATCCAATTGAATCTATTGTACCTATATTAGATAAACCTGCGCCACCCAAAGAGGTTTCTTTACAAGATATCTGGGATATTGCTACACAAACGGAACTTTCACTTCAGTCTTCATTGCTTTAAAGTATCTGATTTCGCAAAAGAGGTGGCTGTGAAGCTTGCTAAGCATCACACCAAAATTGGGATGTAGATGAGCAGTTTCAGCAATTAGTCTTTAGTGAAAACTTTGCAAGCCTCTCTTTGATTGGATTGTCGTTCTTTGCAAAAACAGAGAGACGCCTTGAAAAATGTATATCTGTGTAAAAGTTAGCAAATTTCAAATTTTCCACATACCCATTACCCCCGATTCTTTTTGTTAAATATTTGAAAGAGATCCTGCAGCACCATGAGGCTGATGCTGTACTGGTTTCTAAAATGTATTACATTTCTTCTGCTGCTAAGGATGGTGATGGCCCTTTACAGGCCTCAGATGTTATTCCCCCTGATAGTCAGATTTTTTTAGCCTATTTAGAGTCATCTTTAGATGCGCTTCCAGGGCGGGCTGTTTTGGTGGTCACTTTTATGACTTAAATAGATAAGGACTGTATCTTATGATTGTATTTCAATAAGAGATACCTAAAGTTTTGTGGTCAAACGGTACATATTTTCCCAGTAAACAGGTAGGCAAAGGTGAGCCGGTTGATATAGTGTATCTAGATTTTCAGAAAGCCTTTGACAAGGTCTCTCATGAGAGACTGTAGGTGAAATTAAAAAGTCATGGGATAGGAGGCAGTGTATTTTTATGAATCAGGAACTTGTTAAAAGATAGAAAGCAGAGAGTAGGGCTAAATGGCCAATTTTCTCAATGGAGAAAGGTGAATAGTGGAGTACCTCAGGGATCTGTGTTGGGCCCGCTGCTTCACCTAGGAAAGAACAACCCATACTACGGCTACACTATGCAAGGATCCACATTAACTACTACCCAGAAAAAGATTTAGGCGTCAACATGGATAATGCATTGAAACCCTCTGCCAGTGTGCAGTGGCAGCCAAGAAAGCAAATAGAATGCTAGGAATCATAAGGAAATGAATGGAGAATAAAACCAGTTTACTTCCATGTTAATTTTCCTGTTACTTGTAATAGGTCTGTTATATCTGACCAATTGTTGTATTGTTTCAATGTAAACCGCACTGATGACAAATAGCGCAGTATATAAGAAAATTAAATAAATAAATTATAATGCCTCTGTATCATTCCATGGTGCAACCGCACCTTGAATATTGTGTGCAGTTCTGGTCGCCATATCTTAAAAAGGATATAGCAGAATTAGAAAAGGTACAGAGAAGAGCCACCAGATTGGTAAAGGGGATTGAAGGATACCCCTATGAGGATACCCCTTTGAGGAAAGGCTTAAAAGATTAGGCCTCTTCAACTTGGAAAAGAGATGACTGAGGAGAGATATGATAGAGGTCTATAAATTAATGAATGGAGTAGAACAGGTAAACATAGATATCTTATTTACACCATGTAAACATAGAAAGACTAAAGGACATGTAATGACGCTACATTGTAACCCATTTAAGACTAAAAAGAGAAAATATTTTTTTCACTTGATGCATTATCAGACTTTGGTATTCATTAAGAGGATATAGTAAAAGCTGTTAGTGTAGTTGGGCTTAAAAAAGGTTTGGACAAGTTCCTGGACGAAAGATTTGTAAACCGTTATTAGAAAGGACCCGGGAAATCCACTGCTTACCCCAGAACAAGCATTGTGGAACCTGTGTACCTTTTTGGGAACCAGCCAGGTACTTGTGACCTGGATTGGCCACTGTTAGAAACAGAATACTGGGCTTGATGGACCTTGGTCCGACCCAGTATGGCATTTCTTATTGTCTTATGTATCCTGCTTATTAGTTGACAGATTTCTGGAATCTTTCAAATTTGTCTTCCCCTTGTCCAAAAGCATCTGACTACTTAGAGTAGTTTTGCTTTTTTAATTAAACAAAAAATGAACTTTTCTAAATAAACCCAGAAGCTCCTCTCTATCCCAAGCTTTAATTCACCAAATTTGCCAGCATATTAATGATCACTTATCGCTATGTCTGCTCTTAGGATTCCCAGAAAAGAATATCTGTGATAAGCTGAGAGAAATGGGAAAAGTAGTTAAGATAGTAAAGGCATGAGCCAGAAGAGAAGAGAAGGGTAAAGGAAGGTGACAGGTTTTGTTTTCTGTGCCAGTGAAAAGGTGATCTCAATTTGCTTTTTTAATCCTTTTAAATTCGTATTTAGTTGTGTATTTTTTATGTCGGGGCCCCCCCGGCAAGAGAGAGGAGGAGGAAACCCTTCCCCTCCACTCCGGGAAGTCCCTTTTATTAAAAGAAAAATTTCATGTTGCACCAAACAGTCAAATAGTTACTTTTGATTGTTCTTCAGAGGACACTGACTCGAGTGATACTCCCCGGGAGGGTTCTGGATCTGGATCTCGGGGATCTACTCGTGGTGTGGAAAATTTTCGGTCGGGCCGACGCAGGGGAGGTCGCCCTCGTCAGCCCTACGGAGACGATCATTGGGAACCCCCGGTTACCAGACAACGGTCACGGCGTCAACAGTCGTCAACATTTCAGGAGTGGCACTGACCCCCACACAGTCACATGTGTTGGATTTGGGTTTATCTTTTGTCCCGACTGTGGGTTATGACCCCTTCGAAATGCGTGTAGCATTATTTCGATTTTTTCGTCAATTACGAGTGATTTTTCACTTTTCAGGCACGGGGGAGACCCCTGATGGTTCTGTGGTGCGGCCCAAATCTAGTTGGATTCCCCCGGGATTAGTGGATTCTGCGGTGTTAACTTACCAAGCTTTGGTTTTGCGAGATTTGGGGATTTCTGAAAAATATTTTGCCCACCACCATTCTAACATGTCCAATGTTGAGCGTGAGGCCATTAAACAACTGGCTTCCAACCCTGCCTTAGTAATACGAGGGGCAGATAAAGGTCGTGCAGTGGTGGTGCAATCTTCCCGAATTTATCGGGATGACCTTTTGCCACAGTTACACAACCAACATTATTACAAGCCATTATTGGGTGATCCCACCCCTCAGTTGCAACTTCGGATCCAGGCTTTAGTTCATGAAGCTACAGCTAATGCCTGGATCACTTCTCGGGAGGCTGCGTTTTTGGTTCAACGTCATCCAAAGATCCCGGTGCTATACACAGTTCCGAAAATACATAAATCCATGTCCTCCCCGCCGGGACGTCCAATAGTTTCTTGCAGGGGATCCATTCTAGAGCCCCTGTCACAGTTTAGCGATGTATTTTTGAAACAAGAAGCACGATTAGTTTGATCGTATTTAAGGGACACTTCTCATTTTTTGGTTCGGTTGTCTGAATTTGGAGAACCTTTGGATAACATCACTTTGGTAACTCTCGATGTGGTGGCACTTTATACCAACATTCATCAGGAAGAGGCCTTGACTCTCTTGGGTTCAGCGTTCACCACGGCTCCGGCCAGAATCCCAAAATCTTTTTTGCTGGATTTACTTCGATTGGTGCTTACTAGGAATTATTTTAGTTTCCAGGGGCAATTCTACCAGCAATGCCAGGGTATAGCAATGGGAGCAACGGTGGCGCCATCCATTGCTACCTTGTATCTTGCGGCCATGGAAGAGACTTTTATCTATCCAGCAGAAGATTTTCAATTTGTGAGAATGTGGCTTCGTTTTCTGGGTGACATTTTTTTGTTATGGTCTTCCACACAGGCTCGGTTGCACGATTTCATAGATTGGCTTAATTCGCTGAAACCGAACATCCGGTTCACTGCCCACATAAATGCCTGTCAGATTGAGTTTTTGAATGTTTTGGTTTTGAAACAGGGCGATTCTTTGGTCACCACGCTCTTCCGCAAACCCAGCCAACGTAACAGTTTATTGCGGTTCCATAGCCATCACCCGGCTCCTTTACGGCGGGGTCTCCCCTTTGGCCAGTTTCTCCGGCTTCGTAGAATTTGCTCCTCTATGGAGGATTTTAAACAGCAAGCTTCTGCTTTGCGACTACGGCTGTTAGACCGGGGTTACCCCAAAAAAGTGGTGCGGGCAGCTTATATACGGGCACGGTTTTCTCATCAGGAGTGGTTATTGACCCCGGGTGATCAGGATGTTGTTGGCACCACTTCTACTTCCCCCTCGGAGGTGGCATTATTTGAGGCAGTCACTGGAGTATTGCCGTTTGTCTCACACAGCGCAAGTTACTAAGCTTTTAAAGAAACATTGGCAGGTTTTACAGTTACACTCTTGCTTTCGGAAACCTCTTCGGGTGGCTTATACTAGGGGGAAAAATTTGAAGGACTACCTGGTACACACATCTTTTCCTCCTTTCCAGTCCGACCCTTCAGAGGTAGCATCTCGTCAGGGCCATTGGGCTTGTGGAAAATGCAAGTACTGCTCCACCACTTTGGAAGGGGTTCAATGGTATTATCCTGCAACAAACCAATCGTTTTCCTTCACGGGATCCTCCTCTTGTCAGACTACTTTTGTGGTTTATATACTCATTTGCCCTTGTGGTTTGTCCTATGTGGGCCGGACGATCAGACCCATCCGGGTCCGCCTGGGAGAACATGCCTCCCGCATAAGATCACGGACTCTTTCTGCTCCCATTGTTGAACATTGCATTCAATTCACCACATTTTTTCGGATATTAAATGGAGGGTTATAGATCATGTTCCCTTTTCTCCTAGAGGGGGCCATCGTGAGAGTTTTTTACAGAAGCGGGAACAACGTTGGATTTTTCGCCTGCATACAGTTACCCCTATGGGTCTTAACTTGGAATGTGATTGGTGGAGTCTCGTGTAACTTTGTATCAGAGCAGATTCTAGTTGCAGGTTTTCTATGCTGGACCGTCTGGTACATATTTTTTGTCAATGGTTCTTCATTTGAGACTTGTTGGACAGGCCACTCCTCCTTACATGTGTCAACCAATCAGCTGCCATCATGGTTTTACAAATGAGGTCGTTGCGTTCGGCGTTTTTTTGGGCGATGGATCCAAGACGGGGCATTTCACTTGATACATGGCCTTGAGAGGTCCGAAACATGCATGTCGTGCAAGCTGTATTCCCTCACGGAAAGTTACACATCGCCGCTCCTTGAGATAAGTGATGTTTCACTATTTGACTGTTTGGTGCAACATGAAATTTTTCTTTTAATAAAAGGGACTTCCCGGAGTGGAGGGGAAGGGTTTCCTCCTCCTCTCTCTTGCCGGGGGGGCCCGACATAAAAAATACACAACTAAATACGAATTTAAAAGGATTAAAAAAGCAAATTGTGGAGTTCTATACCATCGGGACTCAACGTTCTATTTTCAATGACTCTTTTTGATTGAGTATACCAGCAGTGGTCATTTGATCTTTTTGGGGTTTTCTTTTGGGATTAGTGAAAAGGTGATGGCAGATCTGGTATTATAAGAGAGAAGGAAAGAGAAGGAAAAAGGAGGAATGTGTTGAGGACAGCAAAACAGAAGCATTGAACAAATAGGTGCTTACTAAAGGTGCTTAGTAAACACTCTAAGTAGTTACAAATTAAATGGTATAGTGTAGCTGGCCCAATAGCTATAGAACAGAATGTGTTCACATGGAGCTAGGAAAACTGCAAGCAGCCAAATATATGGGGTCGGATAAGATGTATCCTAGGATATTAAGGAAGTGCAGAGAAGTTCACTAGTGAATCTGTTTGAATGCTTTTCGCAGATGGGAAGTAGTTCCATTTATTTATTTATTTGTGAGCTTTTTTATACCGCTCCTTCCAGAGATCAGTGGCGGTTTACATAGAACATGGAACATACATTTAACATGCGATATTGAATTACATGGAACATTTTGAGCAATTGTGTGATTATCATACAGAGAACGTGTTCAAATATTTATATAGGTTAAGCAAAATAAAATATTCATTATTCACAGATGTTAGTACATTATAGCAGGCGATAATAGATAACGTAACTATTTACAATAACCATTATAGTAAAATATTAAGGTATAGATTCTATGATGGGAATAGAGACTAGTTACAACAGGCATTAATGATTAACTCTCATTCAGTATGAGATGGGATTCTCGCGAGCAGCCATAGCTAGTCCCTGACACAATCACAGTCTGTGGCAGCACTTCTGTCCATGGGGGATGCAATCCCCACAGACAACCAGGGCTGGTACTTGCCGAAATCATGGCCTGCTTGTTTTAAAATTTTCTCTCTGCCTGCCTTATCAATGGCATGTATTTAACTTTCCAGTAAAATAGTAACATAGTAAATGATGGCGGATAAAGACCAGTACGGTCCATCTAGTCTGCCCAGTAAGATGGCAAGAGTAGATGCACCTGCCGCTCTGTGCAGGTCACCCCTCCCCATGCCTTTGTTTAGGGGTGAACCCACCGCTTCGTGCAAGACACCACTGTTTGTTGAGAAATTAGATAGTTAAGTTTATTTTGATTTTATCCTGGTGCCTGAGTGTTTCGCAGAGTGTCAGAGTTATAAGTGGGAACATGTAATGGAGGGCGAGTCTAGGGCTAAGTAGGGTAAACTTGTGATAGTTGTGTAGTGTATTCTTGTGCAGATTGTTCGTGTGTGGGCTGTAAGCTATGATAGTGTTGGGTGAAGAGGTAAGCTTTAAGCTGTTTTCTGAAGGACATAAGGTCTTTAATCTCCCTCAGGTTGCATGGAAGTTTGTTCCATTGACTGGGAGCATAATAAGAGAAGGCAGAACTGGTTGTTGCCTGCTTCAATTTTCTCACAGCGTCAGGAATTAGGAGCATGTTAAGGTTTGCTGCTCTTCTTATTCTAGTTTCTGAGGGGATCTGGATTAATGTTGAAAGATGTGAGGGCAAGATCATTAATGAGTTTAAAAATAGTGACAAGTGTTTTGTATTTAATCCTGCTGGCAACAGGTAGCCAGTGGAGAGCGTATAGTATTGGGGATATGTGGTCGGATAGTTTGGCTTTAAAAATAATCCGAGCAGTAACGTTTTGGGCCCTTTGTAGGATGTGTAAGTTCTTTTTGGAAGTGCCTTGTAGCAATCCATTACAGAAATCTAAGTGTGGTATTATAAGAGCTTGAACAACTGATCGGAAATCGCCAATGTCAGTGAGGGGTCTGAGCTGTTGAATGGATCTAAGTTTAAAGAATATAGTTTTAGCGGTCATTTTTATGTGATGAGACATGCTTAGAGATTTGTCTAGGTCAGGTAGGTATTTTACTTCAGATTTGACTGGTAAGATGTCAAACAGGTTGACAACAGCTGGGGGGGGGTGAAATTTGGGCTTCTGGATACAAATAATGCTTCAGTCTTTTTGAAATTAATATCCATATGAATTGAGTGGAGCCACTGTTCAGTTTCACAGAGACAAGTTGCGATTACGTCGTAGTTAGGGTTAACTATGTCACAGGGGGTGAAAAACATGTCATCTGCATATATGAAATAATTTAATTTGTGGCGCTTAAAAATTGTGCAGATAGGTTGGAGATAAAGGTTAAATAGTAATGCAGAGAGAAGATCCTTGCGGGATACCATGGGACAGAGGAAGGTCAGATGATCTTTGTAAAGTGGTAACAGAGGAGAGGTTGAAAATTTAGTCTCATCTGAGTGGGTTTATTAATGAACACTCAGATAGTGAAATATCTTGAATCTAGTAGGATATATAGTAGCATGGTTTTATTAAATAGAGATGGCTTCAGTCAAATCTACCCAATTTCTTTGAGTGGGTGTCTAGAGAATGAGATTGTAGGAGTAAGTTGAATATGATGTTTGTTTGTAAAACTGCCCCATCTAAATAGAGCAGCCTGAGGATGAGCCATCAAATAGTGGACTGGATTTTTAACTGGTTCGATTATAAACAAAATGTAATAGTAAATGAACTTCACTTTGAGAAAAGAAGGGTAATTACTGAATAGACTTTAATCTCTCTTGAGACTGGTTCTGTTCAACATCTTTGGAAGTGATATTGTTAGAGGGGAAAGGTTGCCCAAGATGAAGAACAAAGTGGACATCTATTGTTCAATGTTAAAAAAAACAAAAAAACAAACAAACAAACAAAAAAGTCATTCACCTTATATTCTACCTCTCATAAACAGCATCAAGAAGTGACTGAAGAAAGCACGCGCGCTTAGCAAATAAGATTTGGTTCAGAAAATTAGGGATGCTAGCAAAGTTTACAACACAGTAATAATGGGAGATTTCAGTTACCCCAATATTGACTGGGTCAATGTCACATCAAGACATGCTAGGGAGTTTCTAAATTAAATAAATGACTGTTTCATGGAGCTGCTGGTTTAGGAACCTACATGAGGGGAAGCTATTTTAGACCTAGTTCTTAGTGGAATGCAGGATCTAGTGCGAGAGGTAAAGGTTTTGGAGCTGCTTGGCAGTAGCAATCATAACATGATCACATTGGATTTAATAAATGGAGGGAGGATAGCAAGGACATGCACTGTGCTAGCATTTAACTTTCAAAAAGGAGACTATGATGAAGAAAATCTTTAAGAAAGGTGGCAAAACAGTGTGACAAGGCAGTGGCAAAAGCCAGGAGGAAGTTGGGTTGCATGCAAAGAGGAAGGAAGAGGTATTAATGCAGAAAGGAGGAGGTACTAATGCCACTGTATAAGTCACTGGTGAGGCCTCACTTTGTAATACTGTGTTCAGTTTTGGAGACCATATCTTGCAAAGGATGTAAAAAGACTGGAAACTGTTCAGAGGAAGGCAACCAGAATGATTTGGAGCCTGCGTCAGAAGCTTTATGAGAAGAGACTTGAAGACCTAAATATGTACACTCTGGAGTAGAGGAGGGATAAGGGAGATATGATTCAGATCTTTAAATACTTAAAGAGAAATAATGAACAAACAAACCTCTTCCAAAGACGGGGAAGCTGTAAAACTAGAGGGTATGACATGAAGCTGCAAGGTGGTAAATTGTAAGGCAATGTCAGGAAATAATTTTTCACTGAAAGGGTGGTGGATGCTTGGAATGCCCTCCTGATGGAAGTGGTGGGGGCAAATACAGTGACAGAATTCAAAATAGCATGGGACAGATACAGTGGATCCCTTTACAGCAACAGGATAAAATCAAAATAAACTTAACTATCTAATTTCTCAGCAAACAGTGGTGTCCTGCACGAAGCGGTGGGTTCAACCCTAAACAAAGGCATGGGGAGGGGTGACCTGCATAGAGCGGCAGGTGCACCTACTCTTGCCATCTTACTGGGCAGACTAGATGGACCGTACTGGTCTTTATCCGCCATCATTTACTATGTTACTATTTTACTGGCAAGTTAAATACATGCCATTGATACGGCAGGCAAAGAGAAAATTTTAAAACAAGCAGGCCATGATTTCGGCAAGTACCAGCCCTGGTTGTCTGTGGGGATCGCATCCCCCATGGACAGAAGTGCTGCCACAGACTGCGATTGTGTCAGGGACTAGCTATAGCTGCTCGCGAGAATCCCATCTCCCCCAGGCAGAAGAGAAGGGGGAAGGCCACCATTGCAGCACAGGTATAAGCTGTCAGTCTGAGGGAGATGGAATCCCTATGGGCAAACAGCTTGCATCTTGACTGTGATCGCAGCCTTCCCTTCCTCCTATGCCCATGGACGATTGGATCCCTGCGGTCAGAAAAGGATGGGAGGGCCATTATCACTCCCTGGAAGGCAGCAGGCTGCCCACAGTGACCCCATCTAGAGATGGGATAGTCGGGCCTATGATTTAAAAAAAAAAAAGAAAAAAATAGATGATGGAGTTGTGGGAGTGACTTACTTAAAGGGCTAGTAACTTAAAAAAAAAAAGGAATGAGGATAGGGGGAATGGAGGCCAAGAGGGTTGAAATGCTGGGGGGGGAGTGAGAAGGTGAAAGGGACTAGAGGGGGAAGGAAGGAGTGCAAGGTTAAAGGTATGAATGCATATTGTATTCCCCTTTCCCCAAGTGCACACATACAGAAGCACTCCTCACCACACACTCAGGCAACAGGCACCCCACCTTCGTAGAACAGACACATACCCCAGCTCTACACTATATATATATATATATATATATATATATATATATATATATATATATATATCTTTATATACACACATATACACACACACACACACACACACACACACACACACGCGCACTGCAGTCCTGTACCCCACACAGATACCCACCACCACATCCCATGCTCAGGTTGGCGCACCACCTTTGCCCCACACACCCACTTAGATATTTGCTATATGAAGCTATAGCTGCTATCTAAAGATGCATGCAGTAGGAACTCTGGCATTGGTCTCAAGAGACTTGAGAGCATGACTCCTGAATCCACACAGTTTGTCAGGGCCTGGTCTGAAATACCAGATGTAGACATCCGATGACACGTTGCATTGTACTTAAGAAATCACAACACTGGAACCATTCTACTGCAAAGGCTAGGTTAGTCTGTTTCCTCTACCTCTTATAAACCATTAAAAAATTTACTCCTGCTGGAATTCTGTTTACAAAATTCTAAATTCTCAAAAGGTCTGAATTATATTAAATTCTGCATATTTTGTTTGTCAGAATAACGAAGCATATTGTTTTTGAGTGATGCTTAATTCAAAATACAACCTAGAAATAAAATTCCCAAAATGTACAAAATTTTGAAAAATTGTGTGCAGAATTACAGCAGGAGAAAAATTGTAATCTGACGTAAATTCCACCCAATCCGCCCCTGCAGTGCAAGGGAGGCCCTGTGTATAGCCATTTCCATATCTTCTGAAGTACATTCCCCTAGCCCTGGGGACCCTTTCAGATGTCTTGCTTGGAGGCTCTCAATTTGAATTTTTGGAACTGATTTTGTAATCATAGTGGTGCTTCTTAATATTTCAGTAGATGTTATGAGTGACATAGTTTATAGAATGAGATAATCTTTCACATTATTGAGGCAAAGAAAACCATCCATTTTCATATAGAGGGCAATGTAGTAACAGTGTCTATGTAAATTGTGCAGCAGGTATGCACGTAAGGTATATTAACTTTCAAAGGGAAATTTTACACATACTTGAAAAATACTCCATAAAAACTACACATGCATGTTTTTGCTTGATATTTACTGTGCATAAACCTTTTGAGAATTTATATGCATACAAATTCCAGACTTAAATGCTTAAGTCCAGACTTTATCCCAAGTCCACTCCCAGTAATGCCTGTGGATAAATGTGCATGTGAAATGGCATTATATGCATACTTTTGGCCAAGTAAACTCCAGATGGTTTTATAACTAGCCATTTCCTTACATAAACATCTATTTTATGCACAAGAATGACTTCTAAAATTACCTTTCTGATGACCCTGTGGCCTAACCAGTTTGAAATGATCCCTGTGCTACAAACTGCATCATACACAATCGTTTCATACATTTTCTTATATTCTGCTGTGCCCCAAAATAAATACTACTTTCTCTGGGATCAAGCAGGAAGTCAGTCCTTGCATATGGGTGACATCACAGACGGAGCCCACACGAGAACACTTCCCAGCTTCCAAAGGAAGCTTTTGGAAGGTGCACCATGCATGTGTGCTGGTCTTCCCACCCAAAGGAGCCATCTTCATCGCAGTCTTCTTTTTTCCATGGAGCCTGTCGGATGTTAGTGTGATCCTCGGGAAAAGGTTTGATCCCTTCGATATCGTTTTTCGGTATCTTTTTGCTTTTTGTGGTCGCGTGTCAGTCAGTCTTGCCCGTGCCTGGGAGCATTGGTGCCTTGGGTGCTGCATTTTTCTTCAGGTTTCTTTTTAAAGTGCATGGATCTTTTCTCTCGCATCCCCTGGTCTGCTGGAACATTGGAGTCTTTTGACTTGGCGGAAGCAGTCTTCCCCAACATGTCCAACCCATCCAGTGGTTTTAAAAAAAGGTACCCAGTGTGGCTGGACTATCTTGGTGATGGACTGCCTCAACTGGTGTCTTAAGTGCCTCAGGCCATACCATGAGCCCTCCAGTTAAGCTCTGTCTTCAGATGATACACAAAGGGCTTCGGAATTGGGAGAAATAGCGGGAATCGCTGTTTGGAGCTTCAGAATCATCAGTGTAATCACTGCCATCGGCATCGATGCCCTCAAAGGCTCACCTCGAGGCGTCGGCCTCACACAGAGGCTGGGCTCACTTGGAGCTGCGAGGTTGCAGGACTTCGGACTGGAGGCTCTCCTTTTGAGGAGGACGGCCCCCAGAATGACTGGCCTCTAGCCCCGTTGGTGTCGAAGGGGGATGCTGAGCTCCAAATGAAGGCCCACGGACATCTGCATTGTAGCCCTTGATGAGACTTGGAAGGCAAGGGCCAGGAGCAGCCTCCCAAGTTGCCCCCATGGAAGGAGTTGTCTCCAAAGCCCCTGAGGGCCAATGGCTGACTCCTGAGGCAGTTACACTCGTGGCCTCCTCACCGAGGGAATCAACATCAATGCTGATGGCTTCTGTGCCTGCTTCCGGCATTGGAGACTGCACTTCTTGAACAGTGCATGGAGTCCCTCGAGTGCTGCCTATCTGCATTCCTTGCTTAGCAGACCTTGTCCACCACAGAGACCTCTCCATCAGAGGTACAACCAGTCTTGTAGGTATATGCCCTCCCTCGAGGTGACAGCAGTTCAGGGGGCTACTTGAGGTCCTCTCGGCACCTTGCTTTTCTCCACCGAGCATCTCTGGGTCTGACCAAGAGCCTCAGACACCTTTCACCCCTCCCAGCCGACACAGACACTGAGAGGAATTGCGTCTTTACTTAGAGTTCTTCTTGGAGTCTGACTCCAATGATTGGGAGACTAAGGAGGAGGAATAACCCGAGACCATGCGGCATTGTGACATGTCCTCCGATCCTTCTCCACCCTATGAAAAGAGAAAGTCCCCGCCAGAGGACTTGTCCTTTTAGGAGTTTGTGAGAAATTTGGGGAAGGCCTTGCCTTTCACTGTTGATGTCGAAGAGGAGCTGAGGGCTGAGGAATTAGATATCTTTCAGTACTCCTCTCTCCATAAGGAATCCATCATGGTACTGGTGCACTAGATCCTTCCTTTTCATATGTGGGAAACACCTCTCATGGTGCCCCATATTGTCTCAAATCTCTCTACAAAGTGAGCAAGAGCTCTGACTTCGAGAAGCCACAATTCTCCCATAACTCTATGGTGGTGGAGTCGGCCATGTGCTACATCAAAAGCTCCAAGATGGACTCCTCGGTGTCCCCAGGCCAGGAGGTGCACACCATGGATGGCTTTGGTAGAAAATGCTACCAAGGCTCGATGCTGGTGGCCTATATTAACCATGGATACACCTCCATGATATGGATGGGGATCTCTCTGGATTCTCCACAGAATTCTCTGGGAAGCAGCTCCAATGGTACCGAGGCCTTGTCACAAAAAACAGACACTACTCCAGATTCATGACTCAAGCAAGTTATGATGGCTTCGAGTTGGTGGCTCGAGTGGCTGCCATGGGCATAGGGCCCATCACCTTGCGTGGCTGCAGTCCTGAGACCTGGAGCAGTGGGTCCAGGACAAACTGGGGAATGTCCCCTGCAGAGGTGAAAACCTCTTTGGAAAACCAATGAAGGAGAAGACTGGTGAGCTGGAGAGAGAGCAGCTCACCATGACTCGACTCTCCAGAAAGACCTCTGACCCTTCCAGACAAAAATCCTCAGGGAAGAGGTCCTGTTTCCCTAAGAAGTCCTACAGTTCCTATAACCTGTACCAGTCCTACCAACAGCCGCAGCAGAGCCAAGAGCAGAAAGGTCAGGGACAGCATCCTTCACACCATCCTAAGATTCCAAAGCCCCAATCAATGCTGCAACCACAGCTGGGGGGCGGGTTTTGACCCTTTCTTCAGGGATATGACCCCCCCCCCTTTCCACTCCTGGATATTGTTTCCTCCTAGGTAGGAGGAGGACTAAGCCACTTGCTCATAGGTGGCCAAGAAGAACGGACTCCTGGGTCCTCAGGATTGTCCAGGATGGCTACCTACTGCACTTCAATCGGCTTCCTCCTCTGTTTTTCCCAGGGGGAGTACTCTTGATCTCCACCATCGTCTGTTACTACAGCAGGAAGTCCATGCCCTATTAGCTGACCAGATGGTAGAACCAGTTCCTCTGTCACAGACGGAGCCAGGTTTCTACTGTCGCTACTTCCTTCCCAGGAAGACAGAAGGGTTTCAGCCCATTCTGGACCCCAAAACCTCAATAAATTTCTAGTGAGGGATGGTGTTTCTGAGAACGTTATTACCCTACCTCCAATCTCAAGATTAGCTATGTTCCTTGGTTCTCAAGGATGCGTATGCTGACATCGTCATTCACCCCCTCCACAGTCAATATGGACGGGGTGAATGAGTCTGTTTCATGCTCCACGGATGTCGCTACCAATACAGAGCTCTGCCTTTCGGCCTTGCCTCTGCCTCCGGGGTCTTATCAAGTGTCTAGCGGTAGTGGGGAACTTTATTTGCTTTTATATACCACGCTCTTTGGAATCAGTGTGGTTTACATATAATGAAAACAGTATAACGGTTTCCATAGAACAGTTTGTATAGAACAGTTTACATTAAACTAGAAATAAGTAACAGTAAATAACAAGTAATAACAGGCGGCTACATTAAATGTCTATACATGGATAATAACTTTGAGTATGCAGTCAGGGGAACTAGAAGCGATCTGGGCATAGGCTTCGTTCAGGGTGGCTGACCGTAAGCTAGTTGAAATAAGTATGTCTTTAAGGCCTTGCTAAAGGATGTCAGGTCTGTGATGGCATGGATTGATGGTCTTCCCTTATCTGGACAACTGATCACGGCCAGAATACTAGCAGAGGTCCAGCACTCGGCCCAGCTGCCCATCCAGGTCTTAGAGAACCTCTGCTTCATGATCAGCTACCCCAAATCTCATCTACAGCCCGCCCAACGGCTAGAGTTCATTGTGGCGCTACTCAATACCACTCAAGCTTGGGCTTATCTGACAAGGGACAGAGCCCAGTGCTTGATAGCCCTATCACACGAGATTCAGCAAGCCTCCTTTGTCACAGCTCGTCAGATGCTGAGACTCCTAGGCCATATGGCCTCCACAGTCCATGTTACCCGATGGCCTGGCTCTGGATGTGTCAGGCACAGTGGACACTCTGCACTACATGGTGCCAGCCAACTGGCTGCCTCAGGTACAGGATCAGAGTAACTTCCCCGCTCAGGGGGTCCCCCTCTCCTGGTGGCAACAGCCCTCCAACCTGCTTGCACGGCTTCCCTTTCATCCTCGCCACATCAATACATCCTAAACACAGATGCCTCCAAGTTGGGCTGGGGAGCCCATCTCGACAGCCTCTGTACGCAAGGACTCTGGACAGCTCGGGAGAACATCCATGACATCACATTCTTGGAACTGCAGGCCATATCTAATGCCCTGTGGATTTTTCAACAGAAGCTCTCCAATCAAGTATTCCTCATCCAGATGGACAACCAGGTGGCCTTGTTCTTGGTGCCATGGGGTCGTACCTCCTTTGTTAGGAGGCTGTCCACCTCTGGAACTCTGCTGGGTCACATGGCATGACCCTCAAGGCTGTATTTCTGCCAAGGGAACAGAATATCCTCGCAGATCACCTCAGCAGAATCCTGCAGCCTCATGAGTGGACTCAACAGGAGCATGATCGCCTGCATCTTTCAACTGTGAGACATGCAGGAAGTGGATCGCTTTACTGCCCTTCACAACACCCAGCTCCCACTATTCTGCTCTAGGATACCTTGCAGGGACCGGGCTATGCCTGATGCGTTCCTCTTGGGCTGGAGTGAGGGATCTCTCTATGCATACCCACAGACTCTCTTGGTGGCTAAAACCCTCTTCAAGGTATAAGCGGAGTGTGCCACAATGGTCCTCATTGCGCCACATTGGCCCAGGCAACCATGGGTTCCCCTTGATCTCCAGGAACAAGCAGGAATGTAGTCTTCACATATGGGTATCATCGGTACTGACGGAGCCTGCGCGGGAACACTCCCCAGCATCCAATAGGAACGCTTTTGGGAGCATACCTCAGCACATGCATGCTGCCATCCCTCTTCAGGTCTTTGTTTTCTGCAGCGCCGACAGGATCCATTCCCTGTCACCGCAGAAAATTCTGTCTTTAAAATTGTTTTCTTGCGGTTGCGTTTGCCTGCTGCACGACGCTTACCGGTACCGCCGGTTCTTTTCTTTTCCAAAAATTTTTTTTAAAAAACTCATACTTTAAGCTGTTTCTCTTCAGAAACTTTTCTTTTTTGGTGCTAGGTGCCATTTTCGGCACTAGGCCCCATATTCCTAAAACATGGAAAAACCAACTAGTGGTTTTAAAAAATGTACTAAGTATGGCGGTATTATTTCTGTCACTGACACCCATGATTGGTGTCTTAAATGTTTAGGGCCTGAACATTCTCCATCTGAATGTCTCTCCTGTATGGGGATGACTAAAAGAGGAAGACAGAACCGGGCTGCAAAGCTGGGTACCCTCTTTTCTTCGGATGCCAGATCCATTGCATCAACATCATCAAGGGCCTCCTCTTCCTCCCATGGATCTCAGGTAACTAAACATAAAAGCCAGTCCTCAAAGGGTAGCTCTCCTGCAAAGTATTGAGAGGCCATTGGCATTGCCCTTGAGGGAACCACACCGGCAAAGCAGCCCCGGCGGGAGGCTTCGGCTTCCAAAGCATCAATGGGGCTCCAGGATGTTTTTGAGGCCCCGACCTCGCAAGAACTACCTGTGCCATGCTCAGGGGTTCCGGCCGTTTTCACCGGTACCGATACCCAGGCATCGGCAGCATCGATAGACCAGAGGTTCCTTGCTATCGAACACAGCATTGCAGCTCTTCTCTCAGCTGTGGTACCGTTGGTCCAACGGGCACCGGTACCGACATTGACACTGATGCTGGTACCTACACCGGTACAGACACCGACCCCGGTGGGAATTCTTCCCACGCCATCTTTGGCTGGAATCAACAGATCGGTACCGGATCAACTCGGTACCGACTTCGATCGATACCGGGACCGTGCTTTGCATGAGCATCGTGGTCAGGAATACTTTGAATCCTCCGATTCCGAAGACTGACAATTCTGCTGATACTAGAGGGTTTCTCCCAGAGGATCCCTCTTCTCCCCAACGCAGAATGTCACTTCCAGAGGACATGTCTTTTCAGGATTTTATTCGTGATATGGCAAGGGCCTTTCAATCACGGTGTCTCCTGAGGAGGAACCCAGAGTAAAGGAATTGGAAATTCTCCAATATCCTAAAGCTCCAAAGGAGGCAGCCACTCTGCCCATCCATGAAATTCTGCATAACTTGATGCTCAGAATGTGGGAGACACCTCTGACTACATCTCCTCACTCTAGGAGACTTGATACTATGTATCAAGTTCCGCCATGTCCTGGATTTCAAAAGACTCAGCTGCCACACCATTCAATGGTGGTGGAGTCAGCCATGCGTAGGATGAAAAGGGCAAAGAGACATGCATCTAATCCTCCAGGTCGTGAATGCAGGACTCTGGACGCTTTTGGGCGCCAAACATTTCAGGCTTCCATGCTTTCAGCTAGGATCAGTTCATATATACTGTATATGGGAATGTTCCTCAAGGAAGTTAAATGAGATTTGGAGCTTATGAGCCCATTTCTCCCAGATGACAAGAGACAAGACTTTCTTGCTCTAGTTAAGCATGCTCAAGATGTCTCCAAGTTTGTAAATCGTGCAGCCTTTGACTGCTTTGAATGCATCAGCAGAACCTCTGCTATTGCCCTTGGCGCACGACGGATTGCCTGGCTTCAGGCATCAGACTTGGAGACTTGGGTACAGGACAAGTTAGGCAACATTCCTTGCACGGGAGAGAATCTCTTCGGCAAGAACTGGCAGGAAAAGGCTAATGAGTTAGATGCTGACAATACTACTCTTGATAGATTGTCGAAATCTACAGCCACTCCAGCCAAAAAGAAGTCTTATAAAAAACCCTCTTTCAGCAAAAAGAGGAAATTTTATCCTTCCCATACCCAGCAGAGTCAATCTCAGAGTCAGGTTGCCCAAAAGGGACAAACCAGACAGCAAATGAAGCCAAAAGGCCCCAGAGCCCAACCAGCTCTGCAGGTTCAGCCCCCTCAAGGGCTTTGAATCCTTCCTAGAGAGCTTAGCCTTCCTGCCTCTGAGGGGTCCCCAACCCCCCAGTATCCCAGGCAGGTTATGCCACTTTGCCAACAGATGGCATCAGATAACAGAAGATTGGACTTTGTCCATTGTAGGAGAAGGGTACAAGCTTCATTTTCACAGCATGCTCCTTCCTACAATTCTAAAGCAATTCAATTCTCAAACCTCCGTAAACAATCTGTTAGATCACAAGGTCTCAACACTTCTTGCCCAAGGGGCAATAGAGGAGGTACCCATTCTTCAACGGGGTGCAGGGTTCTACTCCCCCTATTTTCTTATTCCAAAGAAAACAGGAGTACATAGACCCATTTAAGACCTCAAAGAATTAAACAAATACCTGTTTTGAGAGAAGTTCAAAATGATTTCTCTAGGAACTCTTCTGCCATACCTTCAAAGCCAGGATTGGCTTTGCTCTCTAGACTTAAAGGATGCATGTACTCACATTCTGATCCATCCAGATCACAGGAAATTGTTACGATTCCTTTTCAGAGGAAAACATTTCCAGAACAGGGTTCTTCCCTTTGGTCTAGCTTCAGCACCAAGGGTATTCACGAAATGCATGGCAGTAGTAGCTGCATTTCTACGAACCCTGGGGATAGATTGGCCTAGTGGTTAGGACAAGGTACTTCAGGCCGGAGGGCCGGGGGTTCAAGTCCCACCTGGGGACAGCAATCTCAGGCCGGAGGGACTGGGATTTCTAGTCCTATAGGCACTCCTTGTGGTCTTGGGCAAGCCACTTAACCCTCTATTGCCCATGTTCCCTGTACGTATTATCGTATGTGTGTCATATCTCCTCGTGTTAAATGTATCTCCCAATTGACCGCTTTGACCCGGTGAAAAGCGGGATATAAATACAGCTAAATAAATAAATATTCGTCTTCCCTTACTTAGATGACTGGCTCATTCGAGCCCCTACAGTTGCAGAGGCCAGCCCTGCACTGTCTCGCACAATATGAATCCTCCAATACTTGGGGTTGGTAATAAACTTCCCAAAATCCCAACTTGTTCCTTCCCAATGCCTGGAATTCATAGGCGCCTGTCTAGATTCCAGACAGGCAAGGCCTTTCTTTCCACAGGCCCGGTGTCTTCACATAATGCAACTAGCTTCTCAAGCAGCAGGGAAATCCTTCCTAACTGCTCAAGAGCCACTATAGTTGCTGGGACATATGGTATCCATGGTTCATGTAGTCCCATATGCTCGCCTCCACATGCGAGCAGCTCAGTGGTCCCTTTCTACACAGAGGACACATTTATAGGACAAAATAATAAACTCTCAATGACTAATTCTGTCCCTCCAATGGTGACAATCCCTAGAAAATCTGACAATGGGGTCTCCTTTTCATCAACCCTTTTTTCAGGCCACCCTAACAGATGCATCGCAGGTGGGTTGGGGAGCACACCTGAATCATCTCTCTACCAAGGGAACCTGGACTCCACAGGAGGCTGGTCTGCACATAAACCACCTGGAATTAAGAGCAATCTATTTAGCTCTTCGAGTATTCCACGCCCAGCTCAGCTACAAGACAGTCCTAGCCCAGACGGACAATCAAGTAGTAATGTTCTATGTGAACAAGCAAGGCGGGACAGGCTCTCGGTCATTATGCAACAAAGCTTTACAACTGTGGGCCCTCGCCAGAGAGTATCAAATTCACCTTCTAGTGGTATATCTTCCAAGCATTCAAAACCTTTGGGCAGACAAACTCAGTCGAGTACTGCTGCCTCACGAGTGGTCCCTCCACCTGGACCAGATGGCAAAGATATTTCATCTCTGGGGCACTCCAGACATAGACCTCTTCGCAAGTCCACTGAATGCCAAACTTCCCCGGTTCTGTTCCAGGATTTCAGCTCACACTTGTCAAACAAGGGATGCCTTCCTCCTTCACTGGGGTCAGGGCTTCCTTTATGCCTTCCCACCCATTCCCCTCATCCCCAAAACACTCTTGAAGCTTCAGAGAGACAGGGGTCGCATGATTCTCATAGCACCACGATGGCCATGCCAAGCGTGGTATCCGCTGCTTCTACATCTCTCTCAAGCTGCACTTCTGGAGTTAGGGCATGCTCCAGATCTCTTTTCTCAAGAGAACGAGACGCTATGGCACCCGAATCCCCAGTCCCTGCATCTCATGGCCTGGTTGCTGAAGGCTTAGACGTCCAGGATTTCAACCTGTCCAAACAGGTAAAGGATATCCTTCAGGCTTCTAGGAAACTTTCCACAAGAAGATCTTATGCCTTCAAGTGGAAATGTTTTACCATATGGTGCTCCAAGAAGGGATTAAACCCCCTTGGCATACCCTTAGAATTGATGCTAGAGTATCTCCTTCACTTATCGAATTCTGGTCTAAAGACCAATTCGGTAAGAGTCCATCTTAGTGCAGCTTCTTATAAGCCTCTGAATGAACAACCAATTTCCTCTCATCCACTCATATCCAGATTTATGAGAGGTCTTCTATTAACCAAACCTCCCATTAAGCCACCACTGGTGGCATGGGATCTAAATCTAGTTCTCAGGCAGCTCATGAAGCCGCCTTTTGAGCCTTTAGCCACTATACAACCCTTACGTTTTTGACCTGGAAGGTCATCTTTCTAATTGCAATCACCTCTGCATGTCGCATTAGTGAACTGCAAGCTTTAGTGGCTAATCCCCCTTATACTAGGTTTCACCATGATAAGGTTGTTCTTAGAACTCATCCACACTTTATGCCAAAGGTGGTGTCGCCTTTTCATTTAAATCAATCAATTTATCTTCCTGTATTTTTTCAGAGGCCTCATGCCTCTAATGTTCTTAGTAAGTAAAGAACTTAGATCAAAACACAAACTTAAAACTAAGATGCAGACAGCAGTCCAGCAGCGGGATGGGGGCTTTCCAGTCTTTTGCATTGAGTGTCACATGTATGATTTTCTCCCAGTTGGTGAGAGGTCTTACGTGTGCACTAGGTGCAAGGAGCTCTTTGCTCTCAGGGAACGAGTCTGTTCTCTAGAGGCTAAAGTAGCAGACTTGGAAAGCATAAGACAGACAGAGAGGTACATAGACGAGACCTACAGGGATATAGTCCTGAAGTCCCACCTCCAGTCTGGCAGCATCCCTGTTGCCATGAAGGAGAGAGGTCACGTGACAGGAGAGCATCACCCTGGTGTGGCAGGAAGTGATCCTGTAACTAGGACCTGTCCTCCAGGTGATGTAAAACCCCCTCGCACCGAGGAAGTTTCTCCAGGGCCATGTGCCCATGAGGGAAGGGTTAGGACAGCCGTTATAATTAGTGATTCGATCATTAGGCATGTAGATAGCTGGGTGGCTGGTGGACATGAGGATTGCCTGGTAACATGCCTGCCTGGTGCGAAGGTAGCAGACCTCACACGCCACTAGATAAGGTCTTAGATAGTGCTGGGGAGGAGGAATAAATGTGGTAGGGAGGTTCTGGAGGCTAAATTTAGGCTTTTAGGTAGGAAGTTGAAATCCAGATCTTCCAGGGTAGCATTCTCCGAAATGCTTCCTGTTCCACGCGCAGGACCCAAAAGGCAGGCAGAGCTCCATAGTCTCAATGCGTGGATGAGACAGTGGTGCAGAGATGAGGGTTTTGGATTTGTTAGGACCTGGGGAACATTCTGGGGAAAGGAGGGGTTCTTCCGAAGGGATGGGCTTCACCTTAACCGGGATGGAACCAGGCTGCTGGCATTAACCTTTAAAAAGGAGAGACATCAGCTTTTAAACTAGATATTAGGGGAAGCCGACACTCGCCCAAGAGCGGATGGTTCGGAAGAATGTATCTTTGAAGGATACTACCAAAAGCAGAGAGGTTCCACAAAAGAGTAAAGTAGCCCAAATGCCCTCAAGTATGGAGCAGACAGAGCTTAAAGATCCTAAATTATTTATTTATTTTTATTTATTTATTTACATTCTCTTATATACCGCGCTATTCTGCATCAGTGCGGTTTACATTGAACAAATTGAATTACCCATGTCTAACAATAGCCAAATTAATATGAATAAAATACATTCTCTAAAATGCTTGTATGCAAATGCTAGAAGTCTAAAAAATAAGATGGGAGAGTTAGAATATATAGCACTAAATGAAAGGTTAAATATGATTGGAATATCAGAGACATGGTGGAAGGAGGACAACCAGTGGGACACTGTGATACCTGGGTACAAACTATATCGTAATGATAGGGCTGATCAAATTGGTGGAGGGGTTGCTCTCTATGTTAGGGCATTGAGTCAGAAAGGATTAAAGTTTTGCAGGAAACAAAATCTGCTGTAGAGTCTATATGGATTGAAATTCCATGTAAAAGGGGGAAGGCAATGGCAGTGGGGGTGTACTATCGAGCGCCTGGCCAGAATGACCAAATGGATGATGAAATGCTCAAATAAATCAAGGAAGCTAACAAAAGTTACAGCACAGTAATAATAATGGGTGATTTCAACTACCCCGGTATCGACTGCGTCAGTGTCACATCAGGACATGCTAGGGAGATAAAGTTCCTAGATGAAATAAATGACTGCTTCTTGGAGCAGCTGGTTCATGAACCGACCAGAGGGGAAGCTATATTAGACCTAATCCTTAGTGGAACACCAGATCTAGTGCAAGAGATAAGGTTGTTGGGGCCACTTGGGCAATAGTGATCATAGCATGATCGCCTTTGATTTAATTAGTGGAGGAGGGATAGTAAGGAAATCCACAGTACTACCTTTTAACTTTCGAAAGGGAGACTATGATAAAATGAGGAAAACAGTTAAGAAAAAACTAAAAGGAGCAGTTGCAAAGGTTAAAGACGTACATCAGGCTTGGCTGTTTGTTGTTGCCAAAAAAGCATCTTTCAGGAAATGGAAAAAAGAGCCAAACAATGAAACCTGGAAACAGCACAAGCATTGTCAAGTCAAATGCAAGGCATTGATAAGGCAGGCAAAGGGAGAATTTGAGAAGAAGCTTGCTGCGGAAGCAAAAACGCGAAGTAAAGTCCTTTTCATGTACATTCGTAGCAAAAAACCTGTGAGAGTCAGTTGGTCCATTAGATGATAAAAGGGTTAAAGGAGCACTAAGAGGCGACAAGGCGATAGCGGAGAGACTGAATGAATTCTTTGCTTCAGTCTTTACTGAGGAAGATGTAGGGATGTTACCCATGACTGAAGTGGTATTTAAAGGTGCGGAAGAATTGAAGGAAATATCGATACATCAGGAAGATGTATTACAACTATTAGATAAACTGAAGAGTAGCAAATCACCTGGGCCGGATGGTATACATCCACGGGTGTTGAAAGAGCTGAAATACGAAATTGCAGACCTGCTATTAGTAATCTGTGAACTATCATTAAAATCATCTCTAATACATGAAGATTGGAGGATCGCCAATGTAACACCAATTTTTAAAAAGGGTTCCAGGGGTGATCCGGGAAACTACAGACCGGTGAGCCTGACATCAGTACCGGGAAAAATGGTAGAAACCATCATAAAGAATAAAATTACTCAGCATGTAGATAGTCATGACCTAGTGGGAGACAGCCAACATGGCTTTAGACAAGGAAGATCTTGTCTTACTAATCTGTTATGTTTTTTTGAAGGAGTGAATAATCAGGTGGACGAAGGTGAGTCAGTTGATATTGTGTATCTGGACTTTCAGAAAGCCTTTGACAAGGTCCCTCATCAGAGACTTTTGGCAAAACTAAAGAGTCATGGGATAGGAGGCAGTGTACTATTGTGGATCAGGAACTGGTTAAAAGTTAGAAAACAGAGAGTAGGGCTAAATGGCCAATTTTCCCAATGGAGAAAGGTGAATAGTGGTGTACCCCAGGGATCTGTGCTGGGTCCGCTGCTTTATGACATATTCATAAATGACCTGGAAAGTGGAATAACGAGTGAGGTGTTATCAAATTTGCAGATGACACAAAACTATTTAAAGTTGTTAAAACCCAAGAGGATTGTGGAAAATTGCAAGAGGATCTTGATAAATTGGAAGACTGGGCATCAAAATGGCAGATGAAATTTAATGTGGACAAGTGCAAGGTTATGCACCTAGGGAAGAACAACCCAAACTATGGTTACACGATGCAAGGTTCCACATTAGGAACCCACCACCCAGGAAAAAGATTTAGGCGTCATTGTGGATACCATGTTAAAACCCTCGGCCCAGTGTGCAGCAGCGGCCAAGAGAGCAAATAGAATGATAGGTATGATTAGGAAAGGAATGGAAAATAAAACAAAAGATATTATAATGCCTCTATATCGTTCCATGGTGAGACCGCACCTTGAATATTGTGTGCAATTCTGGTCGCCATATCTTAAAAAGGATATAGCGTTTTTATAAAAGGTTCAGAGAAGAGCCACCAAAATGGTAAAGGGGATGCAAGGATACTCCTATGAAGAAAGGCTAAAAAGGTTAGGGCTCTTTAACCTGGAAAAGAGACGGCTAAGGGGAGATATGATAGAAGTCTATAAATTAATGAACGGAGTGGAACCCGTAAACGTAGATCGATTGTTTACCATATCAGAATATAGAAAGACTAGGGGACATGCAATGAAGCTACAGGGTAAACTATTTAAGACTAATAAAAGAAAATATTTTTTCACTCAACGTGAAATCAAACTGTGGAATTTACCAGAGGATGTAGTAAAGGCTGTTAGTGTAGCTGGGTTTAAAAAAGGTTTGAACAAGTTCCTGGAGGAAAGGTCCATAAACCATTCTTAAGAAGGGACCCAGGATGTCAATGCTTGAACCAATACAAGCATTGTGGAACCTGTGTCCCTTGGGGAAACTGCTAGGTACATATGACTTAGATTGGCCACTGTTGGAAACAGAATACTGTGCTTGATGGACCTTGGTCTGACCCAGTATGGCATATCTTATGTTCTTATGTAAGAAACCGTCATACTTTGGATTGTAAAAGAGCCTTAGCTTTTACCTACAGAGAACACAGCAACATAGAAAGTCCTCGCAACTTTTTACAGCTTTTGACCCTAGTCATTTGCAACAACTGGTCTCCAAAAGAACTTTATCTAAATGGATTGCCCAATGCATATCCTTTACTTATGAGAGTAAGGGTCTTCCTCTTCAGGACCATGTCACAGCTCATAACGTGAGAGCCATGGCAACTTCCATGGCTAATCTCAACTCTGTGTCTATCGATGACATTTGTCGAGCAGCCACCTGGGCTTCGGTACACACCTTCACAGCCCACTACTGCCTGGATAAAGCCTCCCGTCGGGATGCCTTCTTTGGCCAAGCTGTTCTTCAAAATCTCTTTTAGACCTAATTCAACTCCTACCCACCAACCCTGGTGGAATGCCAGAGATCCATTGGAGGAAGGATTCCCACCTTTCCAGGGTGGCACCTTCCTGGGGCTATCTCCCTGGCATCTTCAGCTAGGGAGTCCCCATATGTGAAGACTACATTCCTGCTTATTCCTGGAGATAGCGTAGTTACTCACCTGTAACAGGTGATCTCCGGGAATAGCAGGAATTTAGTCTTCACAACCCTCCCACCTCCTCTAGGAGTTTTCTCTCTATCTCTGTCTCTTTCCTCTCTTCCTCTGTCCTTTCACTCAGCTACAAACTTAACTGAAGAGGGACAGTTGGAAAGGCAGGAAGGCAGCGTGCATGTGCTGAGGGATGCTCCCAAAAGCGTTCCTATTGGACGCTGGGGAGCGTTCCCGCGCAGGCTCTGTCGGTACCGACGATACCCATATGTGTAGACTAAATTCCTGCTGTTCCCGGAGATCACCTGTTACAGCTGAGTAACTACGCTTTACTCCGCCTGTCTCGTCGGCAACCTCTGAGGCTCAGTTGGGCCCCGGACCTCAACTCTCAGGACAGGTGGACTCTACTGCATCCCAATGTGGTATCTCTGGTGCTCACAGCATGGATGCTGAGCAGATAGTACTCATGGGCCTTCACCTGCCGGTTAGATGCAGAATGTGTTCCTAGCCTCCCGTAAGGGTGCTACACATTGTGCCTGCACCTTCAAGTGTTGCAGATTGTCCATTTGGTGGGAGGGTCATTCCTTCGACTCCTCCTGCTCTATAGTCAATTATATTTGTCTTACTACACCTCTGACTCTGGCCTTAAGTTCAAGTTAAGAAAACACAAAGGGCGAAGGTCAGAATAGGATCTCAGGTGCCAACTTTATTAAGTGATCCGCTACGCATTTCAGCAGGAAGCCTTCATCAGGGGGTACGCATCTAAAAAAAATAAATTTCAATAAATAAAATCATAAGGTAAATCATATAAATACATAAAACAATACTAAAACCATAAATATATAAACGAATGTACATAAATAATTCATCTTAATAATCATGAATAAATTAAAAGCCATATAAACAGACCAGATGCAAAAAGGAAATAAACCATATCATACATAAATATACAATCAGATATCAGAGGAAGCTAAATAATTTAAAAATTATATTTAAAACTACAAGCTGTTTAACAAGGAGGTAATACAGAGAGAGTACTTAACGTTATGCACCTTATGAGATAGAGTATCTTAAAAAAGAACCCTTTCAAATATCTCAAGTTTAAAAGAAATAAAAACATAATGAGAGCATATAGTTATTTCTAAAAAAGGAAGTGGGAGGATAGAAGAGCCAGAACAGAGGGGAGTCGCTGTTGTAAATATACTCATAATTTCAATACTTTGCTCTGCCATCCCATAGAATTTTTCACAAATCAAACCCATTGAGGGAAAAAGGTGGCACAGGTACAAGGAACAGTTTGCGATATCTGCAGAGCGATATGGATATGAAGACATTTTTACCAAATAACCCTTGAGCATTAACCTAACAAGATTAGAGCAGCAATATTTGTTAAGGATAGGCAAATAAATCAAAAATTGCGTACAGTAGCGAACAACACAGGCTGTGAACGATGAAAACAGAATGACAGGCACCAAGTACTTATGCATACAGTCAAACCGGATGAGGCAATAAAACCAGATCAACCCAAACAATTTGAAGGATGTATGAAACGCCTTACCCAGTGAGTCGTAAATTTTAAAAAATGCAATCACATCGTAGTCAGTAATAACATAGCTGTGTGTGAGCGTCTTAAATTATGTATCTAAGTATTCCCGCCAAGTATTTTGAATAGCAGGATGAACGCGCATGACACAAGTGCAAAGGAGTTGTAAGGTTGCGTAACTCATGATAGCAAATGAGAATTTGATAAAAAATGCCGGTGAGACTCAGAGTATCTGAAGACTCCCGCCAAGATAGATATTCTAAGACGCTCACACACAGCTCCATTAACACTGACTATGACGTGGTTGCAGTTCTTATTTGTATGGCTCACTGGGTAAGACGGTGTATATATCTTTTAGATTGTGTTAGTATTATCTGGTTTTAATTCCTCATCCGTTTTTACTATATGCACAGCGCCATAGTGTCTTTTATTTCTTTTTTACAGTCAAGTTGTTTACTACTGCATGCAAAATTTTCTGATTTGCTGGTCCCGTTTCAAGTACCTCTCTCAGGGTCTCACCGGTATTTTTTTATCCAGTTCTCATTTGCTATCATGAGTTACACATCCTTACAACTCCTTTGCACTTGTGTCATGCGCGTTCACCTGCTAGTCAATGCGCTGTGGCGGGAACATTTAGATACATAATTTAAGACGCTCACACACAGCTCCCTTAACACATACTATGACGTGGTTGCAGTTTTTATTTGTACGTATGACTCACTGGGTAAGGTGGTTTATATGTCTTTTAGATTTGGGCTAGATTTATCTGGCTTTACTTCCTCATCCGTTTTTACTGTATGCACAGCGCTTTTTATCCAACTCTCATTTGCTATCATGAGTTACGCATCCTCTCAACTTCTTTGCACTTGTATCATGCGCGTTCATCCTGCCATTCAAAATACTTGGCGGGAGTACTTAGATACATAATTTAAGACGCTCACACACAGCTATGTTATTACTGACTACGATGTGTTTGCATTTTTAAAATTTACGACTCACTGGGTAAGGCGTTTCATACATCCTTCAAATTGTTTGGGTTGATCTGGTTTTATTGCCTCATCCGGTTTGACTGTATGCATAAGTAGTTGGTGCCTGTTATTTTATTTTCGTCATTCACAGCCTGTGGTGTTAGCTACTGTATGCAATTTTTGATTTATTTGCCTATCCTTAACAAATATTGCTGCTCCAGTCTTGTTAGGTTAACGCTCAAGAGTTATTTGGTAAAAATGTCTTCACATCCATATTGCTCTATAGATATCACAAACTGTTCCTTGTACCTGTGCCACCTTTTTTCCTCAATGGGTTTGATTCTGTGCTCTGCCATCCCATAGAATTTTTCAAAGTATTGGAATTATGAGTATATTTACAACAGGGACTCCCCTCTGTTTTGGCTCTTCTATCCTCTCACTGCCTTTTTAAGAAATAACTATATGCTCTCATGTTTTTATTTTTTAGTCTTGAGATATTTTATTTGAAAGGGTTCTTTTTCAAGATTCTCTATCTCATAAGGTGCATAACGCACGTACTCTCTCTGTATTACCTCCTTGTTACACAGCTTGTAGTTTTAAATATAATTTTTAATTATTCAGCGCCTTCTGATGTCTGATTGTATATTTATGTATGATATGGTTTATTTCCTTTTTGCATCTGGTCTGTTTTTATGGCTTTTCATTTATTTATGATTATTAAGATGAATTATTTATGTATATTCTTTTATATATTTTTTATGGTTTTAGTATTGGTTTTATGTATTTATATGATTTACAGGCTATCATAGAGTCAAACTAATGTTGATGTCCATGTGGGTGATGAATCTCAGAACTTTCAGCGATTTTCTCATGCTTTTTTTCTCTGTTCGTTTTTTCTGGTTGCCCCGTTGGGCTTTTTACAGGTTTTGTTTTGGTAGCCTGTAGCTCTGGAGTCCCATATATGAGGACTGACTTCCTGCTTGGTCCCGGAGAAAGTGTAGTTACTCACCTATATCAGGTGTTCTCCAGGAACAGCAGGAATCGGTCCTCACTACCCTCCCTCCTCCCTGTGGAATCGTCTGCCTTTTTTGGCTTGATTAAACTATATCGTTATACTGAGGTAAAGATGGCTTCTTTGGGTGTGAAGACCAGCACGCATGCATGGTGCATCTTCCAAAAATATTCCTTTGGAAGCTGGGAAGAGTTCCCATGCAGGCTCAATCAGTGACATCACCCATATGTGAGGACTGATTCCTGCTGGTCTCGGAGAACATCTGTTACAGGTGAGTAACTATGCTTTTCTGGTAAAATAATTGTGTTTCTTTTTTCTAATCACTTTTCCAGCATCTGTTGCTCTTGCTTGTTCGGCTCAGTAACAGCCTCTATGACACTGCCCTTTCTTTGAGCTCCCTGATACCTAAAAACTTTGCTTATGGATTTAGAAATCTGCTGCAGAGAGTTGTTTGTGTTTACAGGTTTGGCATCCGTTGAGGCCTATAATATAAAGGCTAATGAATGGTTTCATGTAACACCAATGAACACAAGAAGAAGCAGCGTTGGCGTAGGTGTTGTTGGAGGTATGGATTCTTACTTATCTAGACAATTAGTAACAGTGCATGCAGTTGTGCCTTTCTTTTAATGATCGCTGCCTTAATCACAAGCCAGCATAAAATTGGTTCTTGGATTTGCTGACTGAAGTCATGGAGTAGCAAGTGAACTCTCCTTAGGCATGACTCCTGCTAGAACTGAAGAATCAAGGTATGCTTCAGAAGTCTTTCTCCACTGCTGTTACCAGAGGATGCATAGCTCTATGGTAATAATGCACTCAGTATGCGATAGACTTAATTTTCTTCTTCTCTAAAAGGTATAGTTTTATATGCATATATAAATATATTTTTAAAGATATGCAATAAAAGAAGGCTTCACAGAATTTATAAAGCTCTCTTTAATGAAGGAAAAAAATAAATTAAAACATTCTAAAATCAAACTTTTTTGAGAGGTGGGGCGTGGGAGCAGATAGGGAAGCAGTTTTTCCTTCTTGAAGCTTCCAACTTAGTTGGAGTCGGAAGTTTCTATGAGTTTTCATTCACAACTAGCCTTGACTTTCCCTCCTTTTTTATACCCTCTCCCAACTTATTTTAGTTCAGTCATTGAAATGACATCCGCAGCCGGGGGGGGGGGGGGGGCATGCACTTAAGCTCCTTCTAGAACACTGCAATATTAGGCCAGCCACTTGTCACCATTGCTCAGTGAGTATGACAGCAAATCCCAGGGAGATGAAGACCTGAACTGGGGGACAAAAACTAGTTTTGCTGCATGGCAGTGTGCAGCACTACCACTGTGCCGCTGTCCTGGCCCCACATGACAATTGCAATAAAATCCACAGAGGTTTGATATTTACTTAACATTATTAAATACTAAAGATGTTTTGTCTCTCCCACTTGGAGACTTAATTTAATTGAATGTTGGCTTTTATACTCTATTTTTTCCTATGGTTTCAAAGTGGATTGCAAGCAAAGTGCTAAAATACCTATTTACAATTTTGTGAATACAATTTAAGCACTACTAGCATAACAGATATTTTTAAATGAAATCTTTAATGAACAAAGTTCCCAGATATCATTAGGTAGTCTATTCCACTCCAGCAGAGCTCTGTATGAGAATAATTTATTGAAGGTTTTCTTATAGTGAAGCCATTTATTGCTGGATAGGCCAAAGTAAGTTTTGACTGCCATGCACAATTAGTACTCCAGTACCTACTGCACCTGTCGCACACCGGCCTGAAGTCTAACTCAGTGAGGGTGCATCTGAGTACAATATCTGCTCACCATCACCCTGTTGAGCGAAAATGCCTCTTGGGCCAGACCCTGCTCTCCAGGTTCCTCCAGGATCTCCTGTTATCCAAGCCCCACCTCATCCAAGCCCCCTTTCTGTCCTCAATGTGGTGCTCTCACAGCTCACCAAACCGCCTGTCTTAGAAAGTGGCCTTTCTGGTAACCCTCTCATCTGCTTGAAGAGTGAGCGAACTTCAGGTCCTGGTGGCGGATCCACCATATACTGTAGAAGGTTCTACAAGAACAGGGTAGTGCTCCTCACGCAACCCAAATTCCTCCCGAAGGTGCTATCTCCTTTCCAAATTAACCAAGAGGTGGTCCTCCCTACCACCTTCCTGCAGTCTCATGCCAGCAGGGAGAAACTAGTACTTCATACATTAGATTGCAAATGGGCCCTATCCTTCTAGTTACAGTGGACCCAGGCTCTCATTGCAAAGTTCCTCAGCTTTTTGTGTCTTATGACCCTAGCAGACTGAGGCTCCCAGTGACTAAGTGAACTCTGTCCACTTGAGTAGCAGACTGTATTTTGCTCACCTATGAGCAAGCTGGCCTCTCCCTTGAGCACCGGATCACAGCACATCGCATGAGGGTGATGGCCTCTGGTGATAGAGATCTTCAAGGCCATCACATGGTCTTCAATTTATACGTTCGCAACTCACTACTGCCTGGAGAGCGAGTCCTGCAGAGACAGTTCCTTTGGCCAGGCAGTACTCCGTAATATTCTCGGGGTATAGGCAGCTCCTGCCCTCCGACCCTTCTGTGTTCAGGCTACTGGAGTGATGGTGTTGCTGACGCTAGGTTCTTGCGGAGTCTCTCATTGAGGATTCACATTATACAACTCACGGCTATCAAATTAATTGCCGTTGGTGCTGTCTTGATTTGGTCCTCGACAGCCTGGAGCTAGGGAGTTCCATATGTGAGGATTGACTTCCTCCTTGTTCCTGTCGAAAGCGTAGTTTCTCACCTGTAACAGGTGTTCTCCAGGGACAGCAGGAATCAGTTCTCACAGCCCTCCGTCCTCCCCTGGGAGTTGTCTCCCTACTTTGTGTTATTTTTTACTACCATCCTAGCTATGTCTGACTGAGCAAGAAGGCACCCTTGGGTGGGTAGGGGACCATGCATGCATGGTAGAATGTCCCAAAGGCTTTCTTTGAAAGCTTGGGAAATGCTCCACATGGGCTCCGTCAGTGCTGAAGTCGCCCATAGGCGAGGAATGATTTCTGCTGTCCCTGGAGAACTGTTACAGGTGAGTAACTACGCTTTATACAACAGGATCACCATATGAAGGTACTCAACAAGACTTTAGGAGAGCACTATTCTCTTCCCCCAAGGAGATGCACATCAATTCAACAGCTGTTAGGGGTTAGTGATGCCTTTTTGAACCCAGGCACTGAAAGGGCAGGAGAACTGAGCTTACTGCTGCTTCCCCTATTATCCACCAGGGGTACTTCTGGTAAGTGTGGGGTGGGATCTTTTCAAATGCAGCGCTGCAGTAAATGCAGTTTGATAGAACAGATGCACTTACTTGGGTGGTGTTGAAAAATACTATCTTGGCAGCCCAGACCAGCTGTATTCCACGCTTTAAGAAAAGTGGAAGGAAGTCCAAAAAACTGCCAGCATGGTTTAAAGGTGAGGTCAGAGAGGCTGTTGCCAAAAAAGCATCTTTCAGGAAATGGAAAAAAGAGCCAAACGACGAAACCTGGAAACAGCAAAAGCACTGGCAAATCAAATGCAAGGCATTGATAAAGCAGGCAAAGGGAGAATTTGAGAAGAAGCTTGCTGTGGAAGCAAAAACGCGAAATAAAGATTTTTTTCAAGTACATTCGCAGCAAAAAACCTGTGGGAGAGTCAGTTGGTCCATTAGATGATAGAGGAGTTAAAGGGGCACTAAGAGGCGACAAGGCGATAGAGAGACTGAATGAATTCTTTGCTTCAGTCTTTACTGAGGAAGATGTAGGGATGTTACCCATGACTGAAGTGGTATTTAAAGGTGTGGAAGAATTGAAGGAAATATCGATACATCGGGAAGATGTATTACAACTATTAGATAAACTGAAGAGTAGCAAATCACCTGGGCCGGATGGTATACATCCAAGGATATTGAAAGAACTGAAATATGAGATTGCAGACCTGCTATTAGTAATCTGTGAACTATCATTAAAATCATCTCTAATAGCTGAAGATTGGAGGATCGCCAATGTAACACCAATTTTTAAAAAAGGTTCCAGGGGTGATCTGGGAAACTACAGACCGGTGAGCCTCACGTCAGTACCGGGAAAAATGGTAGAAACCATCATAAAGAATAAAATTACTCAGCATGTAGATAGTCATGGCCTATTGGGAGACAGCCAACATGGCTTTAGACAAGGAAGATTTTGTCTTACTAATCTGTTATGTTTTTTTTGAAAGTGTGAATAAACAGGTGGACAAAGGTGAGTCGGTTGATATAGTGTATCTGGACTTTCAGAAAGCCTTTGACAAGGTCCCTCGTCAGAGACGTTTGGCAAAACTAAAGAGTCATGGGATAGGAGGCAGTGTACTACTGTGGATCAAAAGAACTGGTTAAAAGATAGAAAGCAGAGGGTTGGGCTAAATGGCCAATTTTCCCAATGGAGAAAGGTGAATAGTGGTGTACCCCAGGGATCTGTGCCGGGTCCGCTGCTTTTTGACATATTCATAAATGACCTGGAAAGTGGAATAACGAGTGAGGTTATCAAATTTGCAGATGACACAAAACTATTTAAAGTTGTTAAAACCCAAGAGGATTGTGGAAAATTGCAAGAGGATCTTGATAAATTGGAAGACTGGGCATCAAAATGGCAGATGAAATTTAATGTGGACAAGTGCAAAGTTATGCACCTAGGGAAGAGCAACCCAAACTATGGTCACACAATGCAAGGTTCCACATTAGGAACCACCACCCAGGAAAAAGATTTAGGCGTCATTGTGGATAACATGTTAAAACCCTTGGCGCAGTGTGCAGCGGCAGCCAAGAGAGCAAATAGAATGCTAGGTATGATAAGGAAAGGAATGGAAATTAAAACAAGATATTATAATGCCTCTATATCGTTCCATGGTGAGACCGCACCTTGAATATTGTGTGCAATTCTGGTCGCCGTATCTTAAAAAGGAAATAGAGTTATTAGAAAAGGTTCAGAGAAGAGCCACCAAAATGGTAAAGGGGATGGAAGGATACTCCTATGAAGAAAGGCTAAAAAAGTTAGGGCTCTTTAACCTGGAAAAGAGACGGCTGAGGGAAGATATGATAGAAGTCTATAAATTAATGAATGGAGTGGAACGGGTAAACGTAGATCGATTGTTTACGTTATCAGAATATAGAAAGACTAGGGGACATGCAATGAAGCTACAGGGTAAACTATTTAAGACTAATAAAAGAAAATATTTTTTCACTCAACGTGTAATCAAACTCTGGAATTTGTTACCGGAGGATGTAGTAAAGGCTGTTAGTGTAGCTGGGTTTAAAAATGGTTTGGACAAGTTCCTGGAGGAAAGGTCCATAAACCATTATTAAGAAGGGACCCAGGATATCCATGCTTGATCCAGTACAAGCATTGCGGAACCTGTGTCTTTTGGGGAAACTGCTAGGTACGTATGACCTAGATTGGCCACTGTTGGAAACAGGATACTGGGCTTGATGGACCTTGGTCTGACCCAGTATGGCATATCTTATGTTCTTATGTACTGCCTTCTAAATAGGAAGTGATAAGTGCATCTATGCTATTTGCTGATGTGACATTGTGTACAGTAAGTTGGAATTGGATATTCCATTCTCCACTAATCTCCCCGCTTTCACAGTGAGCCCCTAGTGCATAAATTAGCGTGTGCCAAGAGTTGCAGCCATTTGGTTACAGCGCATACTAATTCATTTAGTAACTGCTTACTTTGTCTTAGTAAATGGACCTATAAGGGTGATAATATATCTAAATATTAAATGTCACTGTCAACAGATTTCAAAGGATGGATTTTAGTTTAACCATTGGGTGCCACTGTTGCAAGGTAGCAGGTATTCTCATGCTTCTCTGCCATGTAACAACCAATAGCAAATTACACAATTCAGCCACTAGAATTCACTGTGCATAGCAAATATTAAGAAAACTACATGATTCAGCCACTAGAATTCACTGTAGTATTTACAGCACAGAAAATTAAATGCACATATGAATCGCTATGAGTCTGCCAGGAATAGGGTAATCCAAAAAGAAGCCCAGGGCTGGGAAATTTCAAGATTCAATACAATACACAAAAGGGACTCCCACTAATGGTGCAAGATATTTGGTAAAGGGTGAAACTGATCCAACCTCTATATACAAGTCTCCATTTTAGTCGTTTATTAACATTTGCTTAGTTTGAATGTTTATTTAAAAGGTTTTAGTACTTATCTCAAACCTGAGCACAGTAGATAGATGTGTAACAATGGAAGCTCCTGCATGACTTGGCACACTTCGATCCTATTGAAATAAGGCTCTGCTTCAGGTTATCAGGAAACTCCCCGTCAGCAAGCAAACCTCAAACATCAGCGCTTTAAACTTGATTCAAAGAAAACCCACATCTTAAAAGAGGAAAGAGTCTGACATCAATTCACCAAAGAACCAATCACCAAACAGAGGCGTTCCATAGACAGGAAAACCCCTCTTGTGATAGGTAAAACATCAAAACTGTCAAAAGACTAGGCCAATCAATTTCAGAGTTCGGACCAGATGGAGACAGAGAGCGTAATTCAAAAATCCACTGCTGTTCTCTCCACTGCAACTTAGCCAGCCGATCCCCACCCTGCGGATCCAGATAAGTACTAAAAGCTTTTAAAGACATATTAGAAACATAGAAAAATGATGACAGAAAAAGACCACATGGACTATCTAGTCTGTCCTTCCATATCAACAACTATAACAGTCCCCTTTTTTCCTTTAGAGCTCCTCTGTGTTTGTCCCATGCTTTTTTGAATTCAGATAGTGTCCTCATCTCTACAACCTCTACTGGGAGACTATTCCACAGATCCACCACTCTTTCCGTAAAGAAATATTTCCAATGTTGGGAAATTTAACTTACGTCTGCCTTAGGTCTGCTGTATATATTGGCTTTATATGACTGCACCCTTGCCTGGTGAAACTACACAGTATATGGATGGCACAGAAGACAAGAAGACAATAGCTATGAGAGTATATGCTTGCCATAAGATAATAGATGCGGCCTGCTATGGAGGATTCTGGGTAACCATATTCTGGATAGAAGTATGCAGAATATTGGGGCCTAGTAAGAAAATACAGGTCAAGCAAAGAATTCAAACTAATGAGCAAAAGCACTCTTTCTTGCCCTGCACGGTTTCAATTAGTGCCAGAGAAGGAAAAACACAGGAAGGGGCAGAGGTCACAGGCCATGCATAGATGAGCAGACCTAAAAGCAGATCCAGATGTATAGAGGTCACAGCCCATGCATAAATGAGTAGACCAAAAAGCAGATCCAGATGTATAAATGTAACAGGATCCTCCCCTGGGGAAAAGTGTTGCAGGACGCCTGGGGCCTTGCAGACACTTAAGAACTTATGATGAATTCACTGAAACTAATTTGAAGCAGACATTTGAGACAAGGAGAAATATATATAAGGCAGCCATTTTGGAGGATTATCGAGCAGTGCTTTCTCCCCCTTTACAGAGAGAGAGAAAGTACTGTCTGCCATTTCTAGACAGGCTTTGCTGTTCTGCATGACACTATTATTTTGTTATGCTGAAATAAAGGTTTTTGTAGTTAAAAGCAACTGCCTTCTAAGTAATTCTTTGGTTGGTGATATTTGGGCAACTGCTTGTAGGAACCAGGCTACAATTGGTGCCGAAACCCTGGAAAATGTTTTTTTTAATTGCCCAAGGACTCCTCTGACTGCAGTTTTATTTGTCAGAGGGACTACCCTCCTGTTTTTCACAGAAAAAAACAGGGGATGAGAATACCTTCTCATTAGGAGAAGAGGATTCCTTCTGCTGGTACAGAAGATGGGAATACTGTTCTGAGTGACGTCGAGAGAGATTTTGATACCCTAGGAAGACTCCATTGGTGAGTGTTAAGTTTCCCTGTCTATAGGCAAGGACAGAAGACTTGCCCGGGTTTGAGTGGTGGGTAAATATGTAATTAATATTCTGTTATGTAAGAAAACTGTTAGTGTCTCTGTATTTAGTTGTAACATTAGGGAAAGATTAGGGAAAGAAAGTTTTGCCCAGACATTAGGTCTCTCTTTCCGGGATTGATTGGTGTACGCTTGAGACTGTACATATCATTGATATGAAGCAAGTGTGTGTCCTTATCCACGTTTTCATACCCCTATCACTGCGAGGGATTGGCTGGGTTTGGACGAAGCACAAGAGTTGTATGTTTGTATGAGTCCTGGATAAGTAACTTCTCACCTTTGTAAATAAAAAGGTCTGAATTTTCCATCTGTAAAAGTGAAGTTACCCCCCCCCCCTCTCTGTAAATTAAGAGGGTTTTGCCCCTGTTCCCAAACAGTGAAAACACCAGGTTTACAGATCTTAGAAAGAGGGACAGCTAAGGAGAATATTTATAGAAAAACGGGGATGATCTTATCTGGGATGCTCACAGACCAGAGAGGGTGAAAATTAGATCTATTGAAGAATAGCTTTCTAAGTATCTTTTTGACTAATTATAGCTAGATAAATGAATTCCTTTACAAGTTCCAGATCAAAGCGAATGAAGGAGCTAACTGCAGCTGAATTAAATAACCAGGGGGGAGTGGGTCTAGTTCAGTTTCAGTATTCTGATCAGATAGGCTGTTAGGTATAATGCATTTAACTCTGTCCCGTGTTTTTAGTTTTAGTCTTTAGTAAACACTGTCCTTTCATTGCTGGCTACTTCAGTAGATTTTATGGTCCCTGGAGCTGAACTGATTAGAATTCTTTGTTAAAGTTGAACTAAGTGGGGAATTCCTGGAGAGCGTATCTGTTTGCTTTTATTTTATTTCACAATACCTATGTGCTTGTAAGACGTCTCAGTCTCTGGAGAGGGTAATACCGTTGGCCCGGAGTCCCTGGAACGCAAGTGACAGGCGGTGTTTGTTTGTTTTTCCAAGCCTTTCCTGTCTTCTTTAGAACATTGAAAACAACGAAAAATCTTCCAGAGTCTGCTGTAGCAATTGATGTGCTGAGACAGCTAGTTTTTTTCCTCCTGTCTGTCTGAGTTTGTATTGTAACATGGAATGGATTTTCTTAGTTAATGGATTGGGATCAGAATGTATTGCATACTGAAATGAGAATCTTAGAAACAGACCGCACAGATAATTGACAGTGTTTTATTCTGAACTGCCAGCTATTGTGTGCAGTGATCTGACTGGTAGAAAAACAAGAAAAATAGTTTATAGTTACAAGTACAGCCTGAAAATTTCAAATTGTTTCTTTTTCCCTTGTGAATATTTGTGTGCAGTCATATAAAGCCAATATATACAGCAGACCTAAGGCAGACGTAAGTTAAATTTCCCAACACCGCATACCACTTCTGAATCTATCTCCCTTCACCCTCATCCCATGTCCCCTCGTAGCAGAACTTGCTTTCAATCGAAAGAGGCTCTCCCCTGTGCATTTATGCCATGGAGGTATTTAAAAATTTAAAACGAATTAAATATGAATAAAAATGTTTAAATTGGAGACTTGAATATAGAGTGTGGATTACAGTAGTTTCACCCTTTACCAAGTGTCTCCGACATTTAAAAAAGCATCTTGCACCATTAGTGGAGGAATAGGGGAATGGCAACAGGGTGAGGAGGATTTGTGGTTCCAGCCACTCTGTGTGCGTCTGTATCTTTTGTTTGTGAATGTTTTATTTGTGTATATAGATGTGAGTTGTGCCGGCATACTTGTGTAGATGTCTGTTTTGTTTGCGTGGGTGTTTAATGCCTGTCTGTGTTGGTGGTTGTGTTTGGCTAGGAAAAGAATGAGATGGCAGGGCAGTTTGAAAGATGCAGTTCCCTAGCTGCTCTGTTCTGTCTGTATGCAGCAGATGCTGGAATAGCTTCTCCTGTAGAAATACATTATACCATTTTTGTGAAGCTTTATTTTTCTGGAATCCCTTGGTATAATCTGGCCCTATTTCAAGCTCTGTGTTTCTCTTCATTGTTTTTTCCCGCATGCCAAATTTGATGATATGCCTTTACATTTTTGTTGAGTTATTTTGTCCCAGACAGACAGGCACATTACCTCTTATGAGTAGTTTTATTCCAACATTCCATTGGGTTGGAAAAAATAAAAACAGTTGTGCTGAATCAACTGGAAGGGTGTCCAAATTTTTGCACTCCCCAAGTTGCTTTTATTTGTATTATTTTTAATCTGTTAAAATCAGCAAATTAATAGTAATTATCTATCTTTATTAAAGCACTTGATAGACCGCCCAGGCCGGAGCATCAGGGCAGTGTACAATAACAAAAATGACAGCCGCTGGAAATGAAGAAAGAAAGGAACGCCAAAAATAATAAGACAGAGAGAGAGAGACAGTAAAACAGAGAACAGAGAGGGCCCACGGAAAGGCAAGAGGGAAGAGGGGGAAGGAACATGGGAAAATCAAGGGGAATGGAGGGCACGACTGGCGGATGAGGCACCATCAGCAGGGGGGGGGAAGATCGAAAGCCTGGCAGAAAAGGTGTGTCTTGAGGAGGGCCTTGAAACGAGTGTAGGACGGTTCGGTGCGGAGTGCGAGGGGAAGAGAGTTCCAGAGGGCGGGACCTAAGAAAAAGAAGGTGGAATGACGGGTGGATTCGAGGTGAGCCTGAGTAGGGGAGGGGAGGAAGAGGCGATTACCGTGAGACGAACGAAGAAGACGGGGAGAGGGCTGAAGATGAATAATGTTGGCTAAATACTGGGGGGTATCGGAGTGAAGAGCCCTGTGAGCGAGGATGAGTAGTTTGAAGATAAACCGGAGCTTAATTGGGAGCCAGTGCAAAGAAAGGAGACACGGCGACACATTTTATTTTATTTATTTATTTACATTTCTTCTATACCGCACTATTTGCGATCAGCGCGGTTTACATAAAACAAACAGTATCCGACAATAAACAAGAGTCTGGTCATTACAAAGAACAGGAGCAATCAACTTGGATAACAGGGGAAACTATCTACATGTGCGGAACTTTGAATAGATAACTATGTACATGTGAGATGGGGATATTGTGCTTTGATCATTCATGGAGGTTGGGGTTCAGTGGAGTCTGTGAGAACGAATAGAGGACGAGGTAACAAGACGGGCAGCGGCATTCTGAACAAGTTTGCAGATAGATGTCATGTTAAACTTTATCAAATGTTAGTGTAGATAACAAATGTAGGAATGGTCACTTTTGCCAGAGTGAAATTGCTATCATTAATGTTACTCTGTACTGTATCTTTAAAGCATATATTGTATCGTACTTGAACTCATGGCTAAAGAGGTCTCAGAAACTGTAGGCTGCCATTGTTTAAGGTTTTATCAATGGACTAATGCCTAAATGTACATCAACGACCTCATTCTTAAACATATAGCCAATGGTTATTTTTTATGAAAATTTTTTTATCAACTTCAATACGTTATCAACTTCAATACGTTATCTTCTTTAGCAAGCTTTTATATGAATAAAATGAACCAGTGAACCAGTGCTTATCTGTGTAGTAGAATCCCGACGCTTATTCAAGCGCTGTATCACGCGTTTCACCACTTCGGTTTCATCAGGGGAGTGTTATAAATCGGAACTGTGAGGAAAGAAAGTTCTTTTAAGATACATGCTTCATTATATTTCAAATTTTAAAATGAAGTCCGGAACCCTCCTACCTCTGGTATCACTGCAATGGTTCTCAAAAGCGCTGTCTGGTGCTTTCTGCTGAACTAGCTAAAACGCCGCGCATGCGAGGTATATAAGCCCTATGGCGGGAACTGTCACACCTGAAATGCTGATTAACGATCAGGTGAGCGGAAGAAAAGAACTTCAATGTATATATTATAAACATACTTCCCACTCTATACGGGAGTTCAATCCCTGTGGTATAATGGAATCCAAAATATAAATCCACCGTTGCTCCCTATAAATTTTTGAATAGAGATCATCTGTTATATCCACCTACTACTAAGACAAGTCTTCCTCAGAAGCAAGTTAATTTAGTGACTCCATTTTCACCATATAGCGCATGTTTACAACGTAGCATTAAGCGACATGAAAACATCTTGCGGTGTTTACCGGAATTAGAGGGACACACAATTCGATGTGTTTGGCAGAGGCAAAAGAACCTTAAAGAACTGCTAAGTCCGGCAGTTCTGCGACTCTCTTCTACCCCGTCACCTCCGGATAGGGGAGGCCATCGGCGCTGCGGGAACTGCAACATATGTCAAGTCACTATAGAATTAACAGAATTCAACTATCATGGTATTGATTATCAATTACGTACAAACACTAATTGCCAGTCCACGCATGTTATTTATGGGATCCGGTGTCCCTGCGATTTAATATATGTAGGGAAAACTATACGAACCCTTCAGACACGGATCAATGAACACAAAAGTAAACTCAAATGCCGCAGAACAGAAGCTCCGATAGTCGACCACTGTCTTCAGTTTCAACATGACTTTATTACTTTACGGTGCTTTGCTATTGAACAAGTCTTAATTCCATCTAGAGGCAGAACGTTGGATCACACTCTGATTTATAGGGAGCAACGGTGGATTTATATTTTGGATTCCATTATACCACATGGATTGAACTCCCGTATAGAGTGGGAAGTGTGTTTATAATATATACATTGAAGTTCTTTTCTTCCGCTCACCTGATCGTTAATCAGCATTTCAGGTGTGACAGTTCCCGCCATAGGGCTTATATACCTCGCATGCGCGGCGTTTTAGCTAGTTCAGCAGCAAGCACCAGACAGCGCTTTTGAGAACCATTGCAGTGATACCAGAGGTAGGAGGGTTCCGGACTTCATTTTAAAATTTGAAATATAATGAAGCATGTATCTTAAAAGAACTTTCTTTCCTCACAGTGCCGATTTATAACACTCCCCTGATGAAACCGAAGTGGTGAAACGCGTGATACAGCGCTTGAATAAGCGTCGGGATTCTACTACACAGATAAGCACTGGTTCACTGGTTCATTTTATTCATATAAAAGCTTGCTAAAGAAGATAACGTATTGAAGTTGATAAAAATTTTTTCATAAAAAATAACCATTGGCTATATGTTTAAGAATGAGGTCGTTGATGTACATTTAGGCATTAGTCCATTGATAAAACCTTAAACAATGGCAGCCTACAGTTTCTGAGACCTCTTTAGCCATGAGTTCAAGTACGATACAATATATGCTTTAAAGATACAGTACAGAGTAACATTAATGTTAAACTTTATACCATGCAGGGCTGCTTTTATCTATGATCAAAAGGGGCAGCGGCCCTAGGCTCCTGCACAATGGGAGCCCTGCTGCCCATAGGTAAAAGTGGTCCTGGAAGATGTGCCCATTCGGGAAGAAGGCAGTGATCGTGCTGTCATAGCTCATGTCTGGATGCCACCGGCAGAACCTCGAGTGGAAATAGGGCCGATGCGACCCACTATGCAAACCGTACACTCACCTGGGGCATCAGCCTCAGAAGGGTAGCATGGTCTGTACAGTGAGCTCCCCCCCCCCCCCCCCCCGGCAGCTATCATTTGATGGATGTCTTTTCACTCTCTCCCTTTACCTCCCCCCTGCCACAGCCATCACCCGATGTTTTTCTTTCTCTCCCCTCCAATCAGGTTGAAATGTCCGTAAAAATCTGCACAGGGCTTGGGGCCCATGTATGTGCTGCACGCTAGACATACAGCATGTGCATGGACTTCAAACCCCCATGCTATGTTTAGCTTCTTGTCCGGCACACCACTGGGAAAGTAATGTAGTAAGACAGAGGGTGCTGGCTGCTGTGGGAGAGGGAATGAATAAGAGAAAAAACATTGGGTGATAACTTCTGAGGGAGGGGTGCAAGCAGGAGAAGCCTGTTCTTGAAAATTTGCCCAGGGCCCCAGAAGGGGTTGAAGCTGCCTTGATAAGTAGAAGTTGTTGGCCTCAGTTCACTTTGGTATTCACTGAAACATACAGTTTGACCGTGGAAAACTAAACTTCTGCACACAACTCTAACTCAAAACCCCTCCCCACAATCATACATAGGAAGGGAATCAAAGATGACTACCTAAGGTCTACAAGCCAGTGCTTAGTGCCTAATCCTCCATTTTCAGTTGAGAATGTTTTGCTTATTCTATGATTGTCTCCATTAAACTGTAATGTCTTCCAAGTCTCACATAGCCATGACAAAAACAATATGGTAGTGACTGGAAATTTGAGCAGTGGTACTTCTGCAAGTATAACAAAGTTAACATAAAATGTAGATATGCTGCAGGATACATAGTTCTTTAATGTGCCTTAAACAAGTGGGAAGCTAGTAGTTGTCTTTCCTTTCAAAGTTTACTTTTTGGTGTGAAATAATCCATTCTGTATTTATCCTTTGAGCAATATTAAATATTACATCTTAAAGAAGCATCCTTCACTTTCCTAAAGCACCTCACTCTTTTAAGATTGTAAGAGAAAAGTTAAAAACGTAATATACCCAAAAATACAGGGCCAAATATTCGAAGGCGCTTATCCAGTTTAGCAACACTGCTACAAATAAATGCCAGTGAGAGGGATATTCATCTGACTACTGTGATACCGTCTGGGTAGTGCTGGGGTGATCCCTCTTGTTACCCAGTTAATGGTGATCTTCAGTCTGCTAACCAGATGAACCACTGTAAGCGGGTTCTTACCTACAAAAGCATCCTCAACATTTATCAAGATTGCCTGGGCACATGGGACCCGTACACCAGGGGAAAAACAAAAAAAAAGAACTCAGATCACAGTTGTCAGCAAAAATCTTTTATTAGTACAATCAGGAAAAAACCATAAGCACAGAAAAAAGGTCTGTCTCAGGGAATCTGAGTTTGGGCAGACGTTCTTCCCCTGAATAGAGAGAGTGAGTCACGCCCCTGAGCTCCGTAGCTTACTCTCTTATATATCCTATACCCTCCATAGCAATTCCTGCACAAAGCCTTAGTTCCGTGTGCAAAAATCTGCTATACTTCCTACAAAAAGTTGTAGAGCCGTCTGCACAATTTTGAACCTTCTGCAAAAATCTGCTAGCACTGCTTGCAAAAATTAGAGTACCGCTTGCAGAAGTTTGCAAAAGCTCTCCAGGTAGGACCCACTCCGTCATGATTATGTCTTAGGGTCTGCAGCTGTATTCCAAGGTCTTCCTTATCTGTGCTGTGGAGCGTATCTCTCCTGCATTCCTTGGGGCCCACTTATGGTCTTCTATTTCCCGGCACTGATTGCATTCATTCTTCAGGGCTAGAGAATTTTCTTTTAATTATTTTTCTGTTAATTATTTTCTGGCCTGGCCTGTATTTTGCTTTCTGGGCCTAACACCGCATATTCCAATGCAGAGTAAGGTTTCTTCCAGACTGTACTAGGCCACAGACACCTTGTTCCTGGATAGCCCACTTGCTCTGTTTTCTTGTGCCATTCATGTAGGGTACTCGTACAAGCCACAGGCGGCAGGATTATAGTCACAAACAGCACATAAGGCAAAACCTATTCCTAAGCCAGAATATCCCAACACCACACAAAATCAGGCCACAAAAAGGCAGTGCTAACTTTATGCAGTTTGGCTCTCTGGATAGCAACTGAATATCGCCACCATCTGAATAACTGCTGGCGATCACAGCTGCCACCCAGGTACCGCCACGGAATATCTGGTTTTATTTACCTGCAGCAGCCAGTGTTTGGAAAAGAAGAAAAAAAAAGAAAGCTCTGCCTGCCATGGGCCTAACAGTTTTTAAAAACTGTACCATTTCCCAGTCCTTGGAAAGACCTCGATGCACGGGACTTGTGTGCCTGTGATCTTTTTGCTGGTTCTTCCATCAGTGCTGATGGGGAAATGGTTCCTGAATCTTATAACAAGTTGTTTGCAAGAACATGTTTGGAGAATCTAGGAGCATAGCATTGCATTTCACATTGTTTTGATGTACTTTCTGGTTGTATCCTCTGTTTGTACTTCATTCTCTTTTGCATAAACAGACATGGAATAAGGAGAGGTTTGGGAAAATGAGAGACGTTAAACAGTGCATCATTATCATCAATGTTTGTTTTTTTGCTTTTTTTGGAATTATGTTCTAGGCATGTTGTATGCGGTTGGTGGTTATGATGCTTTTTTTGGAATTATGTTCTAGGCATGTTGTATGCGGTTGGTGGTTATGATGGAGCATCTCGCCAGTGCCTTAGCACAGTTGAATGTTACAACCCAAGTACAAATGAGTGGACCTACATTGCAGAAATGAGCATTAGACGGAGCGGAGCAGGTGACTATGGATGGAAATTAACAAAATCAAACTAAATGCAAGTGTTCAAGAATTAAGGAATTTATAGCTGATTTTGCATTAAACATGATAAAGATAATTGTAAAAATTCAATTTTGCCTTTAGTTTACTTGATTCAGTGACATCTTTTCAGATCAAACAGCTAATAGATCACAAATTATATATAGTTTGTTTTTAAATTGGTAGACACCTTGTGAAATTTACTAGAGAATGTTTGTGCTTCTTAACCCTTTCAGCCTGACCCCATTGCCCTCTACCCTTCCTTGCCTGCAGGCAATACTCACCTCTTCCCCTCACCCCCGACCTACGTACTGACCCTATTTTTTTCTGCCTCCTTATATCAGCAGGCCAATTGCTTTTCAATAAAATGGTTGGCCTCTTCCCCCCCCCCCCCTCCAGTTCTCTTTGCTTCCTTTCATCAACAGCCCCAGGTTTTACTGTTATGCTTCTAACCCTGTAAAATTGCATAGAGTGCATGGATACCTGCCCCTTTACAGTGTAGCTCATGTGATAACACATAATGGCTCACTAGCAGCTAAAGCCATACCAGCACAGTTCCCAGCAGGCAGGCACTAGAACAGACAAGAGCCTAAGTGTGTGTGAATATATAGATAGAGAAATGTAAAATGCTATCTAATAGCATTGCTTCAGTGGCTGAAATTTGTGAACCTTTCTTTAAATACTTGTTTATGCTGATAAATGCATTTCCCAAAAGTGAGAGGACCCAGTTCAAAGATTATCTGCTCTGACACCTGCAGCTGCAAGAAGTTGTATATTTAATAATCTGCAGGAACAAGCAAGAATGCAGTCTTCACATATGGGTATCGTCTATACTGACAGAGTCCGCACAGGAACGCTTCCCAGCATCCAATAGGAAAGCCTTTGGGAGCACCCCACTGCGCCTGCATATCTGCCTTTATTTATTTTATTTATTTAGCTGTATTTATATCCCGCTTTTCACCGGGTCAAAGCGGTCAATTGGGGAATACATTTAACACGAGGGGATATGAGACACATACGCTAATACTTACAGGGAACATGGGCAATGGAGGGTTAAGTGGCTTGCCCAAGACCACAAGGAGTGCCTATAGGACTAGAAATCCCAGTCCCTCCAGCCTGAGATTGCTGTCTCCAGGTGGGACTTGAACCCCCGGCCCTCCGGCCTGAAGTACATTGTCCTAACCACTAGACCACCACTCCCTCCACCTCTTCAAAAACCCATGTTAGACAAGACTGCGGAGATAGAGACTGAGTTCCTGACCATGTCCAGACTCTCTAAGAAGACCTTGGTGCACTCCCATAAGAAATCCCCAAGAAAAAAGAGGGGTTTTGGTAATGCCCCATAGTACCAGGCCTTCTCTGCCCCACAGCAGGAACTACAGTCCAAGGGGCAAGGTCACGGTCCCCATAAGCCTAAAACTGAGGCACTGGCCACAGCCCAGCGTAGAGGAAGTTTTTGACTTCTTGGTTATGGCCTCTTCCCCCCAGGAGGCCCTCAGCAGCCAACAGGGGGGCATCTGGCCTTGTTTCCCACAGATGGTCCTTCATCACCACCGATTTTTTGGGTATTGCAAGTAGTCATGTAGAGTTACCTCCTCCACCTGCAACAGACGCCATCCTTGTTCTTCCCAGGAGAACCCGTAAGGCCTTTCCTTCACCAGACTTTGTTCCTCATGCAAGCTCGCAGGCCTCCTCAAGGACAAGGCAGTGGAGCCAGTGCCAAACCATCTCTGTGGCAAAGGCTTCTATTCCAAATATTTCCTCATTCCCAAGTGAGCAGGGGACCTCGAGCCCATCCTGGACTAGCAGGACTTGAACAGATTTCTGGTGAGGGAGACGTTCAAGATGCTTTGCCTTACCTTACCTTCAGCAGGGAGACTGGCTATGCTCCTTAGACCTGAAAGATGCTTATACACACACCCTGATCCATCTCAGCCACTGATAATACCTCCAGTTCGTGGTGGGAGGAGATCACTACTAGTACAGGGTGCTACCCTTCGTACTGGCGTCATCGCCAAGGGTTTTTCACCAAGTGCCTAGCGGTGGTCGCAGCCCACCTTGTCTCCAAGGGGCCTTTGTCTTTCTCTGCTTGGATGACCAACTCATAAGGGGAGGCACAACTGCAGAAGTACACCAGGCCACCAAGCACACCATCCATGCCCTGCAGCGTCTGGGGCACCATCAACTACCCAAAGTCCTACCTCTCTCCAGCTCAGTGCCTGGAGTTTCATAGGGGCTCAGCTAAATACCCTCCAGGTCAAGGCCTTCCTCCCTCTGGAGAGGACAGAACGCCTCAGGTTGCTAGCCGCAGAGGTGCCTGACGGTGCCTGCTCACCTTCTCCGCCTGCTGGGCCACATAGCCTCCATTGTCCACGTGACCCTGTACACCCACCTGCATATGAGGATGGCCCAGTTGTGCCTCTGCTCACAGTGGACACAAGCCATGGACAGGCTTCAAGACAGGATAAAATTTACCCAGCAGCTGGTGGACTCCCTTGACTGGTGGCAGATCCCCCACCACATTCAGGCCGGGATGACTTCCAGGAACCCACCCCTCAGAGGGTCCTTACTACTGATGCCTCTCTGCGGAGATGGGGGAGCTCAATGCGAGGATCTCTGCACCAAAGACAGTTGGTCCCAGAGAGAGTGCCAGTTGCAGATCAACCTCCTGGAGCTCCGGGCAATATCTCTGGCCCTCCTGGCCTTTTACCACCAGTTGCAGCACAGGTTGGTTCTGGTCCAGACCGACAACCAAGTCGCAGTGTTCTATGTCAACAAACGAGGGGGCACGGGGTCGTACACCCTCTGCCAAGAGGCGGTAGCCCTCTGTTCATATGCAACATGATGCTCCTGCGGGCGATCTACCTCTTTGGCTTGGACAATGCCCTGGCGGACAGGCTGAGCAAAGTCCTTCAGTCACATGAGTGGCCTCCCAGCTTTTCCGACTCTGGGGCATCTCCCTAGTGGACCTGTTTGCCAGCCCGGACAACACGCAGTTGCCCCGCTTCTGCTCCCACCAGCTGCACCCGTTCCGGATGGCGGTAGATGCATTCCTCATTCCATGGACAGAAGGCCTTCTGTACGCCTTCCTTGCTGACACCACTGGTCACCAAGACCCTCTTTAGGTCCAGCGCAACACGCCATCACTGATACTGGTAAACCCCCCGGTGCTGCAGACAACCTTGGTTCCAACTGCTTCTCTGTCGGCGACTTCTCCGATTCCCCTGGGCCGCACCCCAGGATTACTTTCACAGGAGGAGGGCTCTTTCCTGCACCCCAACCTGGGGTCTCTGTCACTCATGGCTTGGCTGGTGAAAGAATAGCTCTAGCTACCTTTAGCCTCCCACAAGACATGGAGGGAGGTCCTTCTGGCCTCCGCGAGGCCTCCACGAGAAGGACATACGCCTTCAAGTGGTGTCGTTTTTTGGTGTGATGTACCGAGAGGAGGGCAAACCCTTTCTCTTCCTCGGTGCAGCTGGTACTCCAGTACCTACTCCACCTGTCCCAGGTGGGACTGACATCAAGCTCGGAGTGCACCTGAGCACCATTGCGGCGCACCACCACTCCATCGAGGGCAAGCCCCTCTTGGCTCAGACCCTTGTTTCTCATTTCTTGTGGAGCCTTATGTTGTACAAGCCCCCTGTCCGTCCACCAATGGCGGCCTAGCTCCAGGCATCAGACCTCGAGCAATGGGTACAAGATAAATTAGCCAATATTCCTTGTTCTGGAGAAAACTTGTTTGGTAAGAGTTGGAAAGAGAAAGCAGGCGAGCTTGAGGCAGATGATCTTACCCTCAAACGTCTCTCAAGAAAGACTTCAGACCCCTCTAGGGGGAAAACTACTTCCAAGAAGTCTTTCTGTACCAGGAAGAAGAGATATTACTCTTCATATCATCCCTCTGCTTCTTATCAACCTCAGCAACAGCAAAGGTCTCAGGGTCCACGTCAGCCTAAAAAGACCAAGGGCCCTAAACCACAACCAGCAGCTCAGCCCCAGCCAGCACCTGTTTTTTGACTTTCTAGAGAGCATAGCTACTCTGCTTCTGCAAGAACCCCAGCCCCTGCACATAGCAGGCAAACTTTCGGCTTATGCCCACAGGTGGCATCTCATTACATCAGAGAAACGGACTCTCAGCATTGTCCAAGGGGGGCTATCTGCTTCACTTTCAAAGCTTACCTCCAACCATCCCCAAAAGAGATTATCCTGCAAAGCCTTTGCAGGCCAAACTCATGTCCTTGGAGATGGCCACCCTGCTAGCCCAAGGGACAATCAAAAGAGTTCCTCCCCGCCCAAGAAGGCAACGGCTTCTAATCTTCTTACTTTCTTATCCCCCAAGAAAATAGGATTCTTCAGACCAGCTCTAGATCTAAACAAATTCCTTGTTTGGGAAAAGTTCAAAATGATTTCCCTCTGCACCCTTCTGCCATACCTTCAGAACTATGACTGGCTATGTTCTCTAGACCTCAAGGAGATTTACATCCATTTGCTGATCCACCCTCACCACAGACAATATCTGCACTTTTAAGTTCATTAAATGGACTACCAATATCGAGTGCTCCTTTTTGGGCTAGCGTCTGCACCCAGAGTGTTCACAAAATGCATGGCAGTGGTCGCAGCATACCTACATACTTTGGGGGGGGGGGGGGTCTTTGTCTTCCCCTACTTAGATGACTGGCTGATAAGGGGAGAATTCACAGAGGTCGTAAAACAGCCACTTTCTTGCACCATCATGGTGCTCCAAAGTCTAGGCTTTGTGCTAAACCTTCCAAAGTCTCACCTGGTTCCATCCCAGCAGCTCTAGTTCATAGGAGCATTTTTAGACACTCGTCAGAGCCAAGTTTTCCTTCCTCAGGATTACTCTGCTCGCCTCGTCAAGCTGGCCCTTACCATACAAAGTGAAAGTGTTGTGACAGCTCAAGACATGCTGTATCTTCAGGGACACATGGTCTCTACGGTCCATGTCATCCTATTTTCCTGCCTGCACACGAGACAAGCCCAATGGACCCTATTGTGCCAATGGACTCAGGTGACCATGCGTGTCTCAGACAAGATTTGTATCTCCTTCTCTTGTCAGCTCCCTTCCCTGCCCCGCCCCCCCCCCCCGCCCCCCCAAATAAAATCTTCTAGGAGGGTCACCTTTTCTGATGCTTCCACCTCAATGCACCCTAATGACAGATGATTCCAAGCTAGGATGGGGAGCACATCTGGGCAGTGTTTTATACAGGGGCAGTGAACAGCACAGGAATCTCAAATGCAGATCAGTCTCCTAGAGCTTTGTGCTCTCACCTAGGCCCTTTGGGTTTTTCAACCCCAACATTCGGGCGAAAATGTCTTAATTCAGACAAACAACCAAGTAGTCATGTTCTGTGTGAACAGGCGGGATGAAGGGGTTCTTATCCACTCTGCCACGAAGCCTTTTGTCTCTGGTCCTTTGCCATTACACTCTGCATCCACGTCTGAGTGGTGTATCTTCGAGGTGAACTCAATGTCCTTGCGGATAGACTCAGCCAGATCCTACATCCACACAAGTGGACTCTGCATCAGGACACTGCATCTTGGATCTTCAATATGTGGAGGATCCCCCAGAATAGATCTGTTTGCTTCCCCAGAGAATGTGCATCTTCCACTTTTTTGCTCAAGGATTCCCTTCTGACACAGTCTGGCAGCAGACTCCTTTCTCTTTCATTAAGGCACAGGCCTGCTTTATGCATTCCCACCACCCCCTCCAATGCCCAAAACTCTGTTCAAATTGCAGGTGTCAAGGGCACCATGATTCTAATAGCCCCTTATTAGCCCCTTCAGCCCGTTTTCCTCTGCTGCTTCATCTAGCACAGACTCCACCCCTCAATTTGGGTCATGCCCCTGACCCTCTCTCTCAGGATCAGTGGCAACTCCTCCACCCCACTCCACAAGCACTCCATCTCATGGCGTAGCTGCTGAAGGCATGATCTTTGATCTCGACCTCCCTCCACTGGTGAGGGACATTTTTCTTGCTTCCCACAAGCCGTCTACCAGGGATTCTTATGCCTTCAAATGGCGGTGGTTCACCCTCTGGTGCACCCCACAGCAAATTAACCCTTCTAATTGCCCAGTGGAGCATCTTCTACAAATTACTTAATGTTACAGTCCTCAGTCAGGGAGATGTTTCCAATGTTGCTCAATTTTCCTCTAGGAAAGGTGGCCTTAACACATTTGTCATGGCCAAAAGTAATCTTGATGTAATCTGAAAAGCTTTTCACTACACTGTGGTGGTCTGCTAATTTTTGCTCACTGGAACGGTAGAGCTTAAGGTCATTTGCAAACAGTAAGTGTGATATCACTTATGGGTGTTACCTTCTTTAGGCTTAAGACTAAATCCATATCTGAAAGAATTAATGAGGGTACTTGGTAGACTAAGTGCCATACAAGGCAGAATTGGTGACAGGGAATCTCCCTGAAATAGTCCTTGCTGAATCTTGATGTTAGTAATGATAAACTGTCCAGATCCTATTTTCATGGTGAACCTGATGTGCCCATAATCAGGTCAGGGTTTATTTTGTACATTTCAAGACTATGTATTTTCCAAGAATGAAGGTTGCTATTAACGGCTTTCTTTTACTCAGTCCATATCATACTGAGATTTCTGCTTTTCTTAGCATTGGCCATGGTGGCTTTATTCAGCATTAACTGGTCATTGGTTCCATATACTCCCCTCTTATTGTCCTCCTATATTGCCATGATGATCTTGGAATTTATATTACTGTATATTTTGTCTGCGCCTCTTTCAGTGAACAGCTTATAGATTGTAAATAGACAAGTTATTGGTCTTTAAGTTTTGGTAATATTGGTTCTCCCTTTGGAAGAAACAAATCTTCTTTTATTGGCCATTGCGATGTTAAGTCTGGCTGCTTGACCAGTAGATTTTTGCAGTTTGCCTGGTTTGTGGAGAGACGTTAACTGTTTGAGCCAAAAATTGGTCACCCCATCTGGGCCACGGCTCTTCTATGTTGGGGCTGTTCTTAACCTGCATTCCAACTATTTTGTCATTACTTCAGGCCATGTCATAGGTTTGATGCTTCCCTTTTCTAAATTCTCCCGTATGCAGGGTAACCATTCTCTTTCTCAATTGTGATCTTCAGGGTCCTAATATAAGTTTTTCCAGAAGGTTTCTGTTTCAGCTTTGATAATGTTTATACTATACCAGGGCTCTTTCCCAGTTCTTTGTAGAACTGTTTTGGGTTCTCTCTAAATAGTTTTTGGATATCTCTCCCTTCTATTTTCTTTTTTTATTTGATGCTTTGTTTTTATTGTTTTTCCATATAAACAGATTTTACATCAATCTCCTTCCATTTCTTCCCCATACCCCTACTCCTCACCCATCCCCCCACCGGTTACCCTGCCTCTGTTTCAATAATGTGGCTTTCTAGCATTATGCTGGTCGCTGCCTTGCCCTCCTCCCCTCTCCTCTGTTGCTACTTCCCTTCCCTTCCCCCTCCCCCCTCCCCCACCCCTTTCCCCCTTCCTCATCCCACCCCTCTCCCTTTCTTCCCTGTCCATAAGTTCTCTCTGTTCTTCCTTCCACTAATCAGATCCCTATATCTGTCTCAACTCTTCATATGGACCCCGGGTCATGTTAAAAGTTTCTTAGCTTTTCATCTTGCAGGCAGTTATTCTGCTCATCTCACACATAAAGTCTAAGCAGGATATAACTTTCTGATAGTCTATCTGCCCCATGGTTTTTCACTCCTTTGCTATCTCCATTTGCACCGCTGTGGCGAAGTAGCTTAAGAATTTACCCATGGCTCATGCACTTCCCTCTCCCCATACATTTAATAAGGTGGCTTCTGGAGTAAGTGTTTCCCTCCACCCCAAAATTTCCTTAGCTTGGGCGCCCATCCAGTCCCATATTGACAGAATAACTGGGCATGTCCGCCACATATGCAGGAATCCCCTTTCTTGTCCACAACCCCTCCAGCATAATGCGCTTCCTCTGCCCCATATTTTAACTAGCTTGGCAGGGGTGAGGTAGATCCAATCAATATTTTATAACCTTGTTCCTGTATTAGTGCTGATACTGAAGGAACCTTCACCCCCTCATAGATTCTCTCCCATCGCTCTTGACTCCATTCTCCTCTGAAGTCTTGTTCCCACGCCATTTCATACTGCTCCAGTTCCCTTGAACTTCCTAGTTCTCGGTATATCTAAGATATCATCCCTTTAACTCTCTGCACCTTAAGAAAGGCCTGTTCAAACAAAGTTGCTTTCCCAATCTCTAACTTATCCTGTCCTGTACTCTTCAGCATAGATGCCAACTGGCAGTATCCATACCAGTTCTCCTTGTCCAGGGTGCAGTCTTCTTGCAACTTCCGGAAGCTCCTGAGTTTTCCCTGTTGGGAAAACAGCTGATTTATATATATGACTCCTTTGGCTTCCCACCTCCTGAAATATGGGAATCCATTGGGATCTTTAATCCCTTCATATGAAGCTATTCGCTGCATCCGGACTTCTCCTGTTCACCTCACCAAGATGTGCTTAGTTTTCTGATACATTTATAAGGTGTTTTTCACGAAGGGGTTTTGCTCTTCCCCACTTTTTACATTCGTACTCCCAGGTCGCCATAGCAAGTCTACTAGTTCTCCAGTCTTTCAGGACCGTCTATATATTGACTCATGTTCTATCTGACACCATGCTGGGCCTTGGGGCCCTGCTCTCCAATTTAAGATAGCTTGTAACTGTGCTGCTTGGTAATACCTTTCCATATCTGGAACTACAAGCACCCCCCCCCCCCCCTATCTCTAGGTTTACAAATTGTGGTTCACCTCACTCTGGGTGGGCGCTTCCTCCATTTATAGGAGAATATTCGCCACTGCACTAGCCTCATAAATGTATTCGGGGCAGGTATGGGTAAGGACACAAAAAGGAATTATAGTCTGGGTAACACATTCATCTTAATTATGGTTGTCCAACCAAACCAGGAGAAACAAGGCTTGTTCCATCTACTAAGATCATTTAGGACCTTCTTACACAGGGGTTCATGATTGAGTTGCCCTAGATCTTTCCATTGACGCCCTATCTGTACTCCCAAATATTTAAGGTGTTTCTTGGCCCTTTGGAATGGGAATGCATCCTTTAATCTGTTTTCTAAGTCCGGTGATAATACCACTTTGAATATTTCTGTTTTCCCCATATTCATCTTATATCCTGATACAGTGCTATATTTCTGTATCTCATGCATCAGGCACGGAAGCATAGAAAGGAGTTGTGTGACGAAGTAAATAGTGTTGTCTGCAAATAGAGAGATCTTATTTTCTTTGATTCCAACCCTGAACCCTTTTTTGTCTGTCTGCTAACGGCTCTATTACTAATACAGATAAGATAGGTGACAAGGGACATCCCTGCTGTGTTCTCCTGCCTAGTGGGAACTCTTGGAAGTATTTACCATTCACCTTTATTCTAGCACAGGGTTCTGTATATAAGCCATGTACCTACTTTAGGAACTTCTCTCCAAATCCCATTTTATCCAGCAAATATAAATGGCCATTCTATTCGGTCAAATGCTTTTTCAGTGCCTACCGCCATTACTAGCAAGGGGGTCCTAACCTTCTGGGTTACTCATATCAAATTTAAAAGTTTGCGTATATTATCACTAGCTTGCCGATCCAGTACAAAACCCGTCTGGTCTGCTTCAACCAGCCATGGTAGAAATTTTTGTACCCCGTTTGCTAGCACCTTTGCCAGAATTTTTGCATCTAAATTGATATCGGATGATAGAATGCGCACTGCCTTGTGTCTTTGCCTGGTTTCGGCAAAACTGTGATCCCTGCCATCCCAACAGAAGTTGGCAGCGCATTACCTCTCAAACATCATTGAATATTTCTGTTAACTCTGGGACCAGCTCTACTGCAAACCTTTTGTACAAGGTGGCCATCATTCCATCGAGGCCTGGTGTCTTGCCTTCTTTTTAACCCCTTGATAACCTTTAATACTTCTGCTCCTTCTACATCTCTATCTAACAAAGCCCCATCTTTCTCCTCTAATTTGGGTAAACTTACTTCATCCTGGTAGTCATATATCGGTCCCTCCCCTCCTTTGTACTCTGGTATAATTTCTGGTAGAAATCCCTAAATACCCGGAGGACCCTCTTTGTTCCTATCTCCCATTGCTCCTCTCCATTTTTAATCTTCTCTATATATTGTTGTGCCTGTCTCTCTCGCGTATCTTTCTAGCTAGATATTTTTCTGGCTTATTGTCCATTGTAAACATGGTGTGTCTCAACCTTGTAAGCTCATGTGCCCATTCATCAGCCTTAAGAGCCTCTAGCTCCCGGCGCAGAGCTGTTGCCTTTGCAACCGCTTCCCCCCCTTATTTCCCATGTTGCACAGTAAGCTGGCGGATGTTATCACAGCTCCAATTCCTTTTGCTCCTTTTGTTTTTTTCTTCCTGGATCCTATGCAGATTAAGTGGCCTCTGAGCACTGCTTTGAACCCATCCCAACCACTGGAGAGGTAGTATTGCCTTTTTTATTGAAGTGTAAATGCTCTTCTATAACTGCTCGTGTGGTTCTCACTTGTCTTTCCTCAGATAACAAAGAATTATTTAGTCGCCAAAATTGTAGTCCTCCCCTTTGCCCCTGAGGTCCTATTGTGAGCAGCACCGGTGCATGGTCAGATCAGGTGATTGGTCCAATTTCTATATCTTGGATTCTCCAGGACCAAGCAGGAAGTCAGTCCTCACATATGGGTGACGTCGGCGCCGACGGAGCCCTCGCGGAGCAATTTCCCCAGCTTTCAAAGAAAGCCTTTGGGAATTGCAGCGCATGCGCGGTCCCCTTCCCGCCCAAGGGTGCCATCTTGCTCAGTCTTCTTTTTTCCGCGGAGCCCTACAGACGCTGTTTGTGTTCGCCGCAGAAAAAGTTGATTTTATTTCTTATTCTTTTCTCGGTTCAACGCCGGATCCTTTTCCCGCCCGGACCCGCTATGCCGGTAATGGGTCCGTTCTTTATTTTTTGGTTTTTTGTCCTTCGTGACAAGCGTTTGCGCCATTTTTTCTTTTTCACTGGCAGCCCTGTCTTATGACCTCGCAGGGGCCCTTTTTCCCCCGATGGCTGCCAGCGGGTTTAAAAAGTGTGATCGGTGTAAAACTTATGTCTCTTACCGACACACACGACTGCTGCCTCCGCTGCCTCGGACACGATCATGACCCGATGATCTGTGGTCCATGTGGCAAGATGTCCTCAAAAGCGTTGAGGTGTCGGCAGCATCAAAGAGAACGAATCTTCTCTCACTCCGCGTCCGGCTGGGCCCGGACCTCGTCAGAGGCTTTGACATCCCGGGACTCCGGTCCTGAGCATCGTCGGAGTTCCTCTGAGCGGGGGTCTCCTGCCCGGGAACATCATAGGAAGAAGAAACCCGCGAGGGCGTCGTCGGTAGACGCTCCGGGTTCCTCGAGGGCCAGGTCGCATAGCCCCGATAGCCGTCCCGGGTCCTCGGAGTCGGAGAGGCCTTCGAAACATCCTCGTCTCGAAATGGAGTTGCCTGGACACGTGAGTACTGTAGTCCTCCTGGACTCACCTCCGAAGGAGCCGACGTCGGGCCCGACGCCGTCGGGGCCCGAGTCGGGGGCTGCTGGGTCTCCTGAGCTTTGACTCAGGTTGACGGCCTTGGAGAGCAGTTTGGCTGCCTTCATGGACCAGCAGCGGGCATTGATTGCTGGCCTCGCCAGTGCATCTGCCCCGGCCACCGGGACGTCGACGTCCAAGTCGACCCCGGAGACCGAGCCGATCCTCGAGTCCATGCGAGCTCGGGTCGATCCTCGGTCGCGGTCTCCCTCGGACTCCCGTTCGGGACCGAGGTCGTCGACGCTGACACCCTCGGCGTCGGGGCAGAGGACATCGGTGCCCGCCTGACCGGAGCCGCTCGATTCCTCCTCTGAGGAGTCAGCCTGGGAAACGGAGGATGAAGAGTCACCTGGTACTTTTCGGACTCGGTGTGTCCCATCGGACTCACCTGAGTCCGAACCTCGGAGACGGTCCCCCCCCGGAGGACACCCGGTTCTCAGACTTCGTGCAGGATATGGCCAAGGCCTTGGCATTTCCCGCGGATCCCGAGGAGGAGCCTCGAGCCGAAGAGCTCGATGCCCTCCAGTATGACTCTCCCCCAAAGGATACCTTTACTGTACCAGTTCCTCCGATGCTGGAACGACTTCTCTTCCGCATGTGGGAGAGCCCGGCATCGGCGCCGGTGTTAAGTGGGTCGATTCCATTTATCGAGTCCGCAAGAGCCCCGGGTTCCAAAAGGCACAACTACCGCACCATTCCATGGTGGTGGAATCGGCCATGCATCGACTCAAGAGTCAGAAGATGCACTCCTTGGTGCCTCCCGTCCGGGAGGCCCGGAACCTGGATGCCCTCGGTAGGAAGTGCTTCCAGGGCTCTATGCTTGCTTGTCGAGTCCAGACCTACCAGCTCTATATGGGCATGTATCTCCGAGACCTGGCAAATAAAATTGCCGGGTTCTCTGCTGGTCTCTCCGAGGAACCTTTGCAGAGTTTCCAGGCCTTGTCCACTGGTATTCAAGAGTGCTCGAAGTTTATCTCTCGAGCAGCCTACGATGGCTTCGAAGCATCGGCTCGAGTAGCCGGAGCCGGCATCGGTGCCCGCCGATAGGCTTGGCTTCAGTCATCCGACCTCGAGCCATGGGTACAGGACAAGTTGGTTGATGTCCCCTGCAGAGGTGAAAACCTCTTTGGCAAGCCCATGGCTGAAAAGGCTGCACAGATCGAGACCAAGACTCTGACCAGGACTAGGCTGTCCAGAAAAACCTCTGCCCCTTCTCAGAAGAAGGAGGACTCGGGGAAAAAGCCCTTTTACCCGAGGAAGGCGGCTGCCTATAAACAATACCCTCATTATCAGGCCTCAGCAGCTCCCCAACAGGGTCAGCAGGCCAAGGGACGGGGTAATGGGTCCCATAGGCAGCAGGCCCCCAAGCCCACAACACCAGCCCCTGCTCAGCAGGGTGGGGTGTTTTGACTCCATCAGCATAGCCTCTTCCCCTCTGCTGGTTTCTCTCAGCACAGGAGGCTGGCTGGTCCACTTTGCCCACAGGTGGTCAGCCATCAAATCAGATACCTGGGTGCTTCATATAGTTCAAAAAGGCTATCTTCTACACTTTCACCAGGTACCTCCCTCCTACTTTCCAGGGGAGCCTCCAAGACTCCCTCTGCACAGGGACTTACTCCTTCAGGAGTTAGCAAGTCTTCTTCAGGAACAGGCTGTGGAACCGGTGCCCCACCACCTGAGGAGTCAAGGCTTTTATTCCAGGTACTTTCTGATACTTAAACGAACAGGAGGCCTCAGACCCATCCTGGACTTGCGAAACCTCAACAAGTTCCTGGCAAGGGAAAAGTTCAAGATGCTTACCCTTGGAATCCTGCCCTACCTCCAGCAGGGAGACTGGCTATGCTCCTTAGATCTGAAGGATGCCTATACTCACATCCTTATTCATCCAGACCACAGACAATATCTCAGGTTTGTTGTGGGAGGAAATCATTACCAGTACAGAGTACTGCCCTTTGGCCTATCCTCCGCCCCCAGGGTGTTCACCAAATGCCTAGCAGTAGTGGCGGCCTATCTAAGACTTCAAGGCCTTTTTGTGTTTCCATACCTGGACGACTGGCTCATCAGGGCCCAGTCTTCCCAAGAGGCCACTCAGGCCACTCATCGCACTGTGACTCTGCTCCAGCACTTGGGCTTTGTCATAAACTTCGCAAAGTCCACTTTGCTCCCCTCTCAAAATCTCAAATTCATCGGCACAAGGTTGAGCACAATTCAGGCGCGGGCCTTCCTGCCTCTAGACAGAGCACACAGGCTCATGGATCTCGCCAGCCACTTTCACAGCAATTCCCTGGTCTCTGCCAGGCAATTTCTGAGACTGCTCGGCCATATGGCTTCCACGGTCCATGTGACCCCCAATGCCCGCCCGAACATGCGACCTGCTCAGTGGTGCCTTTGCACTCAATGGCATCAGGCCACGGGGAGCCTGGCGGACTCAGTACAGGTATCCGACCTGCTGGTCTCTTCTCTGCGGTGGTGGCTTCATCTGCCAAACCTGCTGCTGGGAGTGGATTTTCAATCTCCTCCGCCTTCTCAGGTGCTAACAACCGATGCTTCTCTCCTGGTTGGGGAGCACATTGCCAAGGGACATGTACTCAAGGCCTCTGGACTCCTTGGGAGTCTGCTCAGCAGATAAACTTCCTGGAGCTCAGAGCCATCCGCCTAGCTCTGAGAGCCTTCTCCCACCTCACTTCTCACCAGTCTGTGCTGGTCCAGACGGACAATCAAGTTGCAATGTTCTACGTGAACAAACAAGGCGGAACAGGCTCCTTCCTTCTCTGTCAAGAGGCACAAAAACTGTGCTCTTGGGCCGTCCACCACGGCATCCTCCTCAAAGCTGTCTATCTCCCAGGTCAGGAAAATTACCTGGCAGACAAGCTAAGCAGGATCCTCCAACCACACGAGTGGAGATTGGATCCATTGGTGGTTCAGCGGATCTTTCTCAAGTGGGGCCTCCCCACCATGGATCTGTTTGCCAGTCCTCTGAACCGGCAACTTCCCAGATTCTGCTCTCGACAACCGCATCCTCTCAGAGTAGCGGCGGATGCTTTTCTGATTCCATGGTCCCACAGGCCTCTTGTATGCTTTTCCTCCCATGCCGCTGGTGTCTCGGACACTCTTCAAAGTTCTCAGAGACAAAGCCTCGATGACCCTAGTGGCTCCCCGGTGGCCGAGACAACCTTGGTTCCCGCTTCTAATGCAGTTGGCGGTGGACACTTCTCTTCCTCTGGGGTTTCAATCCGATCTCCTGACACAGGATCAGGGGTCTCTCCTACACCCCAACCTCCGGTCCCTTCATCTGATGGCCTGGCTGCTGAAAGGGTAGTCCTTGCTCCCCTCCAGCTGCCTCGGGAGGTGGAAGAAGTTGTCTTGGCCTCGAGGAGGCCTTCCACCCAGAAGTCCTACGCTCTTAAGTGGCGTCGGTTCTCCATTTGGTGTGCTCAGCAGTCTGAGAATCCCTTCTCCTGCTTGGTGGCAGTGGTCTTGCAATATTTGCTTTACCTCTCCAATCTGGGCCTTAAGTCCAACTCTGTCAGAGTCCACCTCAGTGCTCTCTCTGCACATCACGCACAGGTGGATGGCAGGCCTCTTTCCAACCACCCTTTGGTGGCTCGTTTTCTCCGAGGCCTCCTTCTCCTTAAGCCTCCTTTGCGGCCTCCAGCCCCTGAATGGGATCTGAATGTGGTCTTGCAGTGGATTACCTGTCCGCCTTTTGAGCCTATGGCTACCTGCCCTCTTCGTTTTCTTTCCTGGAAAACTTTGTTTTTGGTAGCCCTTACTTCTGCTAGGCGCGTTAGTGAACTGCAGGCCCTAGTGTCTGATCCCCCTTACACTAGGTTCTACAGGAATAGGGTAGTCTTACAGACTCACCCTAAGTTTCTTCCAAAGGTGGTTTCTCCGTTTCATATCAACCAGGAGGTAGTTCTCCCCACCTTCTTTCCCAGGCCCCACTCCAGCCGAGCTGAGATAGTTCTGCATACCCTGGACTGTAGGAGGGCCTTATCCTTCTACCTTGACCGTACGCGAGAGCATATGAGAGCTGTTCAGCTCTTCGTTTCTTTTGACCCCAATAAGTTGGGGCTGCCTGTCTCCAAGCGTACTTGGTCCATATGGGTTGCTGACTGTATCGCTTGGGCTTATGGGGCAGCCAGCCTCTCATTGGAGGGTCGAGTCACGGCTCATCGTGTTAGGGCGAAGGCTGCGTCAGTGGCTCATCTCCGCTCTGTTCCGTTGGCAGACATCTGCCGGGCCGCTACTTGGTCTTCAAGCCAGACTTTTGCGGCCCATTACTGCCTGGAGAGGGAGTCCCGCAGGGACAGTGCTTTCGGTCAGGCGGTCCTCCATAATCTCTTTGAGGTTTAGGCAACTCCTACCCTCCGGCCCTGGTGTTGGGCTACCGGTCGGGGGCATTTTCAAAGAAGATTCCTTCCTTCTGTGCTACTGAGCTAGAGGGAGCTCATTTTTCCACTTGAGGTCTCCGGTAGCCTTAAGCTAGGGAGTCCCATATGTGAGGACTGACTTCCTGCTTGGTCCTTGAGAAAGAGTAGTTACTCACCTGTAACAGGTGTTCTCCAGGAGCAGCAGGAATCAGTCCGCACAACCCTCCCTCCTCCCCTTGGAGTTGCAGTCCTCTCATTTCGTTTTTGCTAATTTTTTGCTGTCTTTTTGCTATGTTATCAGACTGAGAAAGATGGCACCCTTGGGCGGGAAGGGGACCGTGCATGCGCGCTGCAATTCCCAAAGGCTTTCTTTGAAAGCTGGGGAAATTGCTCCGCGAGGGCTCCGTCGGCGCCGACGTCACCCATATGTGAGGACTGATTCCTGCTGCTCCTGGAGAACACCTGTTACAGGTGAGTAACTACTCTTTCTCTCTATTATTGACGCATTTACCCAGAGCATGTCTATTCTGCTATATGTTTCATGTGGGTGGGAATAAAAGCTGTACGCGCAAGCATTTCCTTTTAAATAGCACCATGCTTCCTGCATACCTAGTTTCTTCATCGTTTGTAACCCAAGTTGAACCCCTCTACTCCTGCCTCCCCCTGTAGTGTCTAACCTGGGGTTGAATACTGCATTAAAGTCTCCCCCTAGTATTAGAAACATAGAAAAATGATGACAGAAAAAGACCACATGGCCTGTCTAGTCTGTCCTAGGGACCCTCTCACTCGGTCCTGAATGTTGGCTCTTATCTGATCATAGAACTCCCTTTGTTTTAAATTTGGGGCATATATACTGCCTAGCGTTACCTCCCACCCATTGATCTTTCCTGCCCACAAAATGAACCTCCCTTCTGGGTCGCTTAAACGTTCCTTTCCTCTAATATCCTCTAATATCAGATCTTTTGAAAACAGGAGGCCCACGCCTCCTTTCTTAGGTTGTGCTCTATTCGGGGCCATATATATTTGATCATATGTGCCACCTTTCAGTCACCACTCCTGCGCTTGTGTGAGATGAGCTTCCTGCACCATCAGGATATCTGCCTGCATATGTTCCCCTTCTCTTAGAAGTGATTTTCATTTTTGCCACACATTCAACCCTTTTATGTTTAGGGTCATAACCTTGAGTCGCCCTCCCCCTCCTCTTTTAGGACCCACGACTTGTGATCAGGATATCCGTCCCTTTTAATACAGATCTCCCTTTTCCTTCACCCTCCCATACCTCCCTCTCTCACCCACCTCCCCCACCCACATCCCTCTTCTCGGAGCATTCCCAGCTACATAAAGTGGTTTGTATATATTTATCATGTTTTTCCCTGTTAAAATTGTTTTAATGTATACCCAAGTTATGATACCTGTTTTTTGTAAACACAAATCAGCAATCTGAGATGTGTAGTTTAATGTTCACTGTAAACCGCGCTGATGTCAATAGCGCGGTATAAAAGAGACTTTAAATAAATAAATAATAAATAAAATGTTCTCTATCAGAATGACTCAATCCAATGAAATCCCCACCGCTTCTCTCATTTCTAACCTGTCATTTCTATCCATGTCAAACCATAGTTCTTATCCCCCCAACATCAAATTTATCCCCGTTGTCATACAAGTCCCCCCACATCAAACCATGCCCCATCACCTTATTAACAATGACCCACCCCCTCCCCCTCCCCCTCCTTTGCTCCCATACATCATAGAGGGTAAATATTAGAAATGAGAGAGGGGAAGAGGGGGTGTCTCACACCTCTCGTGTCTTGGGCAAACTCTGTCTCTTGAGATGTATATCTCTACACCTTCGCTCTCTTTAATAGTTTAACTAGAGTCTTAGCGGACTTCACTCTCCTGCCTTGTTGTTTTCCTTTTCCACTGCTCTTTTTTGTTCATTTTCTTCCACTTGGTTGGGACACTTCACTGCCCTGAGGCTTGCTACCTGTCGTCAGGTCGGGTACATCTTGCATCCCTACTTCTTTCATTGCTGCTGCCAGTTCTTGTACAGTGGCTCTCTTAGTGACTCCATTGGCTGTGAACACCAACCCCCTTGGAAACAATCATTTGTATTTATGTCCAGCTTCGGATAGGCATTTCGTGAATCCACTCCATTCTTTATGCCTTTGTAATGTTGCCTGTACAAGATCAGTGAACACTGCCACCTGATTGCTGTCCCACATAAACCGCCCTGCCTCCCACATTTGTCATGCTATTTTCTCCTGAGTATACTCATGCAGGCAAATTACAATGTCCCATGAGCGATCAGTTCACAATGATCCAAGAGCCTTGTGAGGTCTATCTATTTTTATGGGGCTTGTTGAGCGTTCTTCCCTATTGGCCGGGTTCTGTAGAAGTGCTTCACAAATGCCTTGGGCTACTTGCTCACAGTTATGGTATTTTTCACTTTTGAGTATTACCTTAATTCTTAAATTATTCCGCCTAGAGCGGTTTTCTAGATCCTCTATCTTCACTTGCAATTGATCATGCATTAGTTCCAGAGACGACATAGAGGTTCCTAATGCACCTATTTTGCTTTGCATTTCATCTACATGCATTTCTGTATTGTCTATGCGCCTGCCTATCTCTTGGATGTCATTTCTTAATTCACCCAGCAGTACTTCTACTTCTGTACGAACCTTTGCAGTGTCTGCTTTTATTTCATTAAACCAAGAATGGTGCAATCCACACATAGCTGTCCCCATGGCCGCCACCTCAGTCTGCTCTACCTCATCAGGCACCATCTTTTCAGCCGCCTCCTCCTCTGCTCTCAGGCCAGCATATGCAAACTCTTATGTTCTCTGTTTTATGCCGTGTGGAGGCCATAATTACTGCTGCTGGAGTCTTGTGTGTTCCCACCGCTATCGGAGGATTTTGCTGTTACTGGGGCTCAAGAAGACCACTTGTTTGGTGAGTTATATGGGGAGCCCTTCACTCTCTCATCGACATGGTTGGGCTGACATCACATCCTCTGTTCTCCCTTCTATTTTCTTAATATCTTCATAGTTTTTGTGCATCCACTGCTACTTTCAATTTACTGTTGGAGCATATAAATTTTAAGGTCTTTTCCTGTTAATCCAGCATGCTTCAGTTTTATGTTTTGGAGCTTCCTCATCTTTGATTCTTAATCCTTTTTAGATACCCATCTATCGGAGACACCTCCACAGCAATTTTCGTTTTCCTTCAATGTGCTTTTTCCAAGGAGGAGAAGTTGTGGTTATCTTTTTCTTTGACCTTGTGTTATCCGGGAACAAGCAGGAAGTCAGTCTTCACATATGGGTGATGGCACCGATGGAGCCCGTGTGGAAGCATCTCCCCAGCTTTCAAAGAAAGCCTTTGGGAGAGTGGTCCACTTCCCGCCCAAGGGTGCCATCTTGCCTCAGTCTCCTTTTTTCCGCGGAGCCAATAGGATGCTGTGCGTTTTTCCCCAGAAAAAGTTTGATTTTTATTGTTGTGTTTCTCCAGTTGCATACTGGCTCTTTCCCAGCCCCGAACCAGCTCACCTCAGTGCCGCTTCTCAGGTTCATCTATTAGTTTTTCATTTTTTTGTCGAGCTGCTCCTTGATTGTTTGTGCCCTTTTCCAGCCGAAAGCCTTGGATCACTGCCAGGAGGCGGGGATCCCCTTTTTCCGATGGCCTCAAGTGGCTTTAAAAAGTGTGATCGGTGTGGCAAAATGTCACTCACCAACCCACACGACTACTGCCTCCAATGTCTTGGCCTGGAGCACAATGACTCTGACTGTGAACTCTGCAGAACCATGACTTCAAAGGCCTTGAAGAGCTGCCATCAGCAGCAGATAAGTTTCTTTCAGAAGTCCGACTCCACACCGGAGGCTCCGGTGACACCATGTTCCTGGGCCCCCTCCGATACCTCAGTGTTCCACGAAGCCAGAGCCTCTTCAGAGTTCCGTGGCCACAGTTCCTCTGAGCAGAAATCCCCAGAGGTGTAGCACAAGAAGAAGAAATCCTTGAAGAATGTCTCTGAGGATGGATCCGAGAAGAAGGGGAAATCCCACCCCAAGACCCACAATCCCAGGCGTTAGTCCAAGGAGTCGGGGCAGGAGTGGCCCGTCAAGCTGCCTCGTAAGGAGTCATCGGCACCCATTGACCTGCCTCGGGCCTCTGAGACCATCCTCATCAAGGACTCCCCCTTGACAGTACTGATGCCAGGACTGAAACCCTCTGTGCCCACATCGAAGGATGAGGAGCCAACTGGTATGGAGATAAGAATGGCAGCCCTAGAGAACAGTATATCGGTCCTAGTGGCCATGCACCGGGCATTCATGTCCAGCTCATCCAGTTCATCCAGCGATGGGACCCTCAACATTGAGGCTTCCTGGGATGTTGAGCTGGTCCTCAAGCACCATTGGCCTCGAGAGAGCCTCCGGCCCCGGACGAGGTCCCGCTCCCATTCTTTGGGACACCGGTCCTCCAAGGCGAGTGCCCACAGATTGGACATATGATCCCCCTAGAGGTCACGGACCACTGAGAGTGGCCCTCAGCTGAGGTAATTGCGTGGCATCGGACTTTGTCTGAATGAGAGACCAAGGATGAAGAGTCCCTGGATAAAAGGCGGCACCGTGATGTGCTCTCAGACCTGTCTCCCCCGTCTACCCGACGCTGCTCCCCGCCCGAGGATGTTGCATTCCTCCATTTTGTGCGGGACATGGCCAAGGCCCTTGCCATCGTGACAGAGGCAGAGGAGGACCCTCACACATTGGAATTGGAGATACTCTGGTGCGAGGCACCCCCGAAGGAATCCCTTATGGTCACAGTGCCCTCGATCCTCAACTGCCGCCGTCTCCGAATGTGGGAAACACAGGCGTCAGTACCAATTGTTAGCAGGCGCCTCAATGCCATGTACCGGGTATGCCAAAGCCCTGGGTTCCAAAAGACCCAGCTTCTCCACAACTCCATGGTTGTGGATTCAGCAATGCACCAGTTCAGGAGCCGAAAGACCCATTCATCGGTTCTACCTGGCAGGGAAGCCGAAACTCTTGATGCCCTTTACTGGAAGACCTTTCAGGGCTCAATGCTAACATGCCAGATCCAGTCCTACTAGCGCTCCATACCTCGGCAGGAAAGGAATGCTCAAAGATTTTGTTTCTGGCAGCCTACAATGGCTTCGAGTCATCGGCCAAGGTGGCCACTGCAGGCATTGGGGCTCGACGCCAGGCATGGGGAACAGTGGTTGCAGGACAAACTGATAGATGTCCCCTGCAAAGGTAAAAACCTATTCAGGAAATGCATGGCAGTTAAGGCAGCATAGATAAAGACCGAGTATGTGACGAGAACCAGGTTCTCAAAAAAGGCCTCTGTGCACACCCGGAAGAAAGCACCTGGGGAAAAAGCCCTTCTTCCCAAGGAAGAAAGGAGGCTTCAGTGGTACTCAGCACTTCCAGAGCTTCTTGGCCCCACAACAAGGCCAGCAACAAAAAAGACAGGGACACGGTACCAGGAAACAAAAAGCCCCGAAGTCCCAGGCACTGGCCTATACTGGGGGAGCTTTTGACTGCCTGGGCATGGCCCCCAGGGGGGTTCTCTGCTGCCCACAGGAGGCGCTTAGCCATGTTTGCCCACAGGTGGACAGCCATCACCACTGACACCTGGGTGCTACAGGTAGTCAAGGAGGGCTACCTCCTCCACCTACATTGGGTGCCAACCCATGTACTTCCCAGGAGAGCCCACTAGGCCTCTCCTTCACCAGATCCTGCTCCTAACTGAGTAGGCAGGACTAATCAATGGCAAAGCAGTCGACCCAGTGCCAAAACATCTCTGGGGCACAGGCTTCTATTCCAGATACTTCCTCGTCCCCAAGAGGACATGGGCCTCAGGTTCATCCTGGACCTGCGAGAGCTCAACAGGCTTCTGGTCAGGGAGAAGTTCAAGATGCTCTATGTTGGGACACTACTGCTGTTCCTCCAGCAGGGAGATTGGCTATGCTCCTTAGACCTAAAAGATGCCTACACTCACATCCTCATCCATCCCAGCCACAGGAAGTACCTCCAGTTTGTGGTGGGAGGACAGCACTATCAATACAGAGTGCTGCCCTTCGGTCTGGCCTCGTCGCCAAATGCCTCATGGTGGTTGCAGCCCACCTCCGGCTCCGAGGCCTTTGTCTTCCCCTATCTGGACGACTGGTTCATAAAGGGGCACACGGCTGCAGAGGTAAAATGCACCACTGGGCACACCATCAATGCCCTGCAGCACCTGGGGTTAGTCATAAGGACGACTGGTTCATAAAGGGGCACACGGCTGCAGAGGTAAAATGTACCACCGGGCGCACCATCAATGCCCTGCAGCACCTAGGGTTAGTCATAAACTACCCCAGTCCCATCTCACTCCAACCCAGTGCCTAGAGTTCATAGGGGCACAACTAGATACCCTCCAGGCAAAAGCCTTCCTCCCCCATGAGAGGTCAGAATGCCCTCAGTGAGCTAGCTGCAGAGGTACACCGATGCCAGACACTACCTGCCCAGCTTCTATCCCGTCTGTTGGGACATATGGCCTCCACGGTTCATGTGACCTCATATGCCCACCTGCACATGAGGGCAGCCCAGTGGTGCCTCCGCTCTCAAAGGACTCAAGCCACAGGCAGACTCGAGCAGAGTGAAGGTGACTGGTCAGCTGGTGGACTCCCTCAGATGGTGGCAAAATCCATGCCGCCTTCAGGCCGGGATCTCCTTCCAGGTACCCAACTTCCAGAAGGGTCCTCACCACAGACGCCTTGCTAATGGGCTTGGTAGCACATTGTGGTGAGCCTCCATATACAAGGCTGCTGGTCCCATGAGGAACCCTGGCTGCAAATCAACTTGCTGGAGCTCCAGGTAATATACCTAGACCTCCGAGCCTTCCCCACCATCTTCAACACCACTTGGTGCTGATCCAGACCGACAATCAGGTCTCGATGTTCTACATGAATAAACAGTGGGGTGTAGGGTCATACCCCCTCTGCCAGGGAGCGGTAGCCCTCTGCTCCTATGCTGCAGGCAGAGGGATGTTCCTAAGGGTGATGTACCTCTTGGGCCAGGACAATACCCTGGTGGACAAATTGAGCAAGGCCCTCCAGTCATACGAGTTGTGCCTGGATCCAGCGGTAGCCTCATGGCTATTTCATCACTGGGCCATCCCCTTAATGGATCTGTTCGCCAGCCTGGACAACACGAAGTTGACCTGATTCTGCTCATGCCAGCCGCACCCATCCCGGGTGACAGCGGATGCGTTCCTCATCCCGTGGACGGAAGGCCTCTGGTACAGCTTCCCACTGACACTGCTTGTAACCAAGACATTCAAGGTCCAACGTGACAGAGCATCACTAGTGCTGATAGCCCCTGGTGGCCCAGGCAACCCTGGCTCCCACTGCTCCTCTCCCTATTGGCAGCGTCGCCGATTCCCCTGGGCCGAGGTCCAAGGCTACTCTCACAGGAGCAGGGCTCTCTCCTCCACCCCAATCTGGGGTCCCTCTCACTCGCAGCTTGGCTGCTGATAGGGTAGCATTAACTCCAGTCAACCTTCCACGGGACGTGAAAGAGATTCTTCTGGCCTCTCACAAGGCCTCCACTAGAAGAGCATATGCATTCAAGTGGCGCTGATTCTCGGTGTGGTATGCAGAAAGATTGGCAAACTAGTTTTCCTGCTCAGTACAGGTGATACTTCAGTATCTGCTTTAGCTATCGCAGATGTGACTGAAGTCCAATTCATTCCAAGTATACCTGAGTGCCATCACAGCGTATCACCATTCCGTTGAAGGAAAACCCCTCTCTGCTCAGCCCCTTCCGTCCCAATTCCTCTGGGGCCTTATGTTATCCAAACCCCCCATTTGCCCTTGAGCAGTAGAGTGGGATCTCAATGTGGTGCTCTCACAGCTCACTAAGCTTGCTTTCGAGCCTCTGGCTACTTGCCACCTCTGGTATCTATCCTGGAAGGTTGTCTTCCTGGTAGCACTCACATCAGCTCACAGAGTCAGCGAGCTCCAGAATCTGATGGCAGAGCCTTCCTACACGAGGTTCTACAAAAAGAGGGGGGTGGTCCACGCAGACCTCATGTTAATTTTGAAGGTGGTGTCCCCATTCTACCTCAACCAGGAGGTGGTACTTCCCACCTTCTTTCCAGGGCCTTACGCCAATAAGTCTGAGGCTATTCTCCACAATCTGGATTGTAAGAGAGCCCTGTCCTTTTACTTAGAACAGACCCAGGGCCACCGCAGAGCACCTCAGCTTTTCGTATCCTATGACCCTAGTCACTTGGGGCTCCCTGTGACTAAATGAACTCTGTTCACTTGGGTGGTGGACTGCATTACTCTCTCTTTTGAGCAAGCAGGAACCTCACTGGACCAGAGGATCATGGCATACAGCATCAGGACCATGGCAATTTCCGTGGCAAATCTGCATTCCATCCCTGTGTTGGAAATCTGCTGGGCTGCCATCTGTTCTTCAGTCCACACCTTTGCAGCTCACTACTGCCTGGAGAGGGAGTCCTGATGGGACAGCGCCTTTGGCCAAGCCATGCTCGTAATCTCTTTTTGGTGTATGCAACTCCTGCCCTCCGACCCTTCTGTGTTCAGGCTAGCAGAGTGCTGGTTTTCTGCCGGACACTTGGGTCTTGCGAGAGTCTCTCAGTAGGGACTCAACTGCTGCTGATCATGGCTCACTTTGCAGGTCCCCATGGCATTTTTGTTTTGGTTACAGGTTCTCGGTAGTCTGTACCTGTGGAGTCCCATATGTGAAGACTGACTTCCTGCTTGTTCCTGGAGAAAGCGTAGTTACTCACCTGTAACAGGTGTTCTCCGGGGACAGTAGGAATTGGAACTCACAACCCTCCCTCCACCCCTTGTAGTTGCTTCTTTACCGTATTTTACATTTTGCCATCTTAGCTATATCATTAGATTGAGGCAAGATAGCACCCTTGAGCGGGAAGTGGACCACTCATGCGTGGTGCATCTACCAAAGGCTTTCTTTGAAAGCTGGGTAGGTACTTCTGCATGGGCTCCTTCTGTGTCGACATTACCCATATGTGAGGACTGATTCCTGCTGTCCCCAGAGAACATCTGTTACAGGTTAGTAGCTACGCCTTTTTGTTGGTAGAATTCTTTCTGCAGTAATTTTGGCTGCACAATATTGTATTTGATGATTTCTGTGATGTCAATAAATGGACCTTTTATACAAGTGAATCTTTCTTACCATACTCTTAACTTTAGGAGTTGAATTTAACTTGGGTAATCTTTCCCTTACTTGGAACCCAACATACTCATCTTTTTTCAAATAAACTAAAGCTAAGCCATTAATTCCCCCACCTCTTAGTCTTTCTCCTGTCTGCCTTTTTCCTCTTCAGTTGACTTCTTGACCTGTTTATCTCACTCCCCTGCCCTTCCAGATAGCCTAGCTCCATCTTTAGCTCAGCCTTCCTTCTAATACTCTATTCCAAGCCCCCCCCCCCTTTCTCCCTCATCAGTCTTATTTCTGGTGTTCCTTTCTGTATCCCTTCTTTCACAGCTTCAGTTCTTCTTTTTGTGCTCCTTTCTGGATCCCCCCTCCTCCCTGTGTATGAGCCTTTCTTCTGGCTCTCTTCAAGCCTCCCTCTATCTTTCTGCACCAGCTTTTCTTCTGGTGTTCCTTTCAGAGGCTACTCCTTCTTTTTCTGCATATCCCTTTCCTTGGATGCTCCCACCTATTTCTTCCCTTTCACTATTTTTTTTCCACAAAAGCCACCAATTTATTTAGATTCTCCTTTTTAATCAAATTTTAAGGTAAGCAAACATCCTATACGCTTAGCTTTGTCGTTGCTTCAAGCTTGAAAACTGTCAAAGGAATCATCAAACAACAACGTGTCACATTTCGGGTCTTAACATCATGACCCTGCATCAGGTTGAAGGAGTAGAAGAAATTCCTGCGGTCACATAAGCTTCAGTAAACCATAGAAAAGAACAACCCATTGTCTCCTGCCGTGACTCCCTAATGGAACCACTTTCTAAATATTGTGATATTTTTTGCAGCGTGCAGCTGCAAAAGTATCCTCTTATATACGTGATACTGGACATTTCCTAATTGTCAACCTGTACAGATTTTCCATCTTACAAATTTTTGGTCACGCTAGATGTGCAATCGTATACTAATATAAATCAAGCTATGTTATCATGTTTGGCTACTTTTCCGCTGGAACTTCCTCCTCGGATACCCCGGGCCTTTTTGCTGGAACTTTTAGACATTGTACTTAATAACTATTTTCTTTATCAGCAGCAATATTTTTTACAGACCTTTGGGATAGCCATGGGAGCCCCAGTGGCTCCTTCCATAGCCACAATTTACATGGCACAGTTTGAGGAGCTTTACATCTATTCTGCTTTATTCTGTTATATCTCATTTTGGCACCGGTTCCTTGATGACATTTTGTTTTCTTTGGACTAGCACTTTATCGCAATTGAACTCTTTTTTTTGACGTCGTTGAATTCTTATAAACCTAATATTCAATTCACGGCTCAGATGGATCAGACTCAGATTCAATTTCTGGACATTACTATTGTTTTAACCTTTGATGGGTTTATTACTTCCTTATTCCGGAAGCCGGTGCAACGGAACACTCTTTTGAGTTATCACAGTTATCACCCAGTATCGTTAAAACTGGGTTTACCTTATGGCCAATTTTGGCGGCTCCGGCATAATTGCTCAACGCTCCAGGAGTTTTATCGCCATGCCGAGGATTTGAAACAAAGGTTGTGTCTGATGATCTTAAAGTAGCTAAACAAGTAGAAAAGGCGACGGCAAAAGCTAGAAGGATGCTTGGGTGCATACGGAGAGGAATGGCTAGAAGAAAAAAGGAGGTGATAATGCCTCTGTATAAGTCTTTGGTGCGACCTCATTTGGAGTATGGTGTGCAATTCTGGAGACCGCACCTTCAAAAGGATGTGAACAGGATGGAGTCGGTGCAGAGGGTGGCTACTAAAATGATTAGTGGGCTTCATTATAAAGCATATGAGGACAGACTTAAGGATCTTAATATGTACACCTTAGAGGAAAGGCGGGATAGAGGTGATATGATTGAGATGTTTAAATACCTCCGTGGCATAAATGTTCAGGGAGAGAGCCTCTTTCAATTGAAAGCAAGTTCTGCTATGAGGGGACATGGGATGAGGGTGAAGGGAGATAGATTCAGGAGTGATATGCGGGAATATTTCTTTACAGAAAGAGTAGTGGATCCATGGAATAGTCTCCCAGTGGAGGTGGTAGAGATGAGGACAGTAACTGAATTCAAAAAAGCATGGGACCAACACAGAGAATCTCTAAAGGTAAAAAGTGGACTGTTGTAGTTGTTGTTATGGAAGGACAGACTAGATAGGCCATGTGGTCTTTTTCTGTCGTCATGTTTCTATGTTTCGGGGATATCTCTTTGGAATAATTAAGGCAGCCCTTAAATGGGCTCGCTTTACTCACTGTGAATGGCTGCTGCCACAAGCAAATAAGGATCGGGCTTCTCAGATCTCTGATGACAGGATTATGGGTATACTCCCTTATACAGGGGGTATTTCTAAGGTGGTGAAGATTTTGCATCAGTTTTGGCCAATTGTTGGTCTTCACACTTGTTTCCGAGGCAAACAATTATTTCTTGCCTACTCCAGAGGTGCAAATCTACGTGATTTCTGGTTCACTCTGCCTCTCAAATGGATCGCCCTCTATCTTCTCATGAAGATCTGGGCCATTTTCAATGTGGCTCATGTCGGTTTTGCACAATTTCAATCATAGGCGCAACCTGGCTTGATCACACTTCTTGTATTTATAAGTCTAAATGGCATACCACCTGTTTGCCAGCTTATGTGGTGTATTTGATTATGTGCTCATGTTCATTTTATTACATAGGGCACACCACGAGAGCCATAAGTTCAACTAGGGGAGCATGCCTCTCGCCTCCACACTAAGACTGCTTTCCTTGTATAGACTTAAATCAGATATCGGTGTGTGCCCACAGTTCAGGAACAGCCTACTCGCCAGAGACACTTAGGTTCCCGCCCAACCTAGCCTTCACCTCACCCACCCCAGGGGCTACATTGCCTTTATAGTGGTCACATACATGCCATCTATCCTTTCTTACTTGGGTTAACAGTCCACATCTTCATCCTTTCTTCTTCTTCTTCCTCTTCTGGGACTGCTTAACCAACATGTTGTGTATTCAGTGCAATAACTGTGGTACTTTCATTCCAAGATGAATCATTTGGAGCCTAAGAGCTTGCCCTATGTGCCTCAGGTCAGCTGCCATGCATGATGAACTGACTGTATTAAGGAAAGACCTAGCTGCCATGCATAAAGAAGTGACTCTACTGAGGGAGGAAATGGCTGCAATGAAACGCACCTCTTCTAGGATACAAACTGAACAAAGTCCACCACCGCTCCCACAAAGAATCAAACACCCCAGGAACAAATGGATCACAGTGGGTTCTGGAAGATTGCGACCTGTAGCGCAGAGACATCCTACAGAAACCAATCCAGAAACGTGGCAGAGGGTACAAGAAAAAGCCTTGATTATTCCAGGGGATGAGTGGTACCAAACCCAACACTGGCCGTGTTTCGTATGAAATTTCTTCAGGGGTATATGGCTCTAATACAAATAAATACATTAATATATCAAAAAGAACAAACAGAATAAAACAAAACAATTAATTAAAAACAATTAAAAACTAATATATAAAACCATCAGATATTGAATCATTTAAAATATAACTTATCTAAATAGTTTAGGAACATCCATCGAAGGTCTAATATGTCCATAAATTATAACATATATATGAAAACATTATGTATAAACAATAAAAATTAATCAATATAATAAAACAATGAAACGACGACAAATGTGCATCGATAGTGCATATAAACATAAAAAGTGCTAAATTAATAATCATAAACAGATTTGAATATAAAACACATGTAAAATGCCATTATAAACACATGATAAAACAAATAACTACAAGCTACTACTGAAAAGCTAAAATGAGAAAAAGGATAAAATGAGAAACAAAAGAACAGGAGAGGACTGATAATAAAACTATGCATTGAAACCATATAAATTAAAACTATTAAAAACATGTATATGGTACAATGAATATGATAATAAATAACTAAAAACGGTAAAATCAGAGGACTAAATTGAAATGTACTGGGCAAATAAGGGAAAACTAAAAAAAGAGATGGAGCAGGAGAAAATCAGTAGAACCTTTATATTCATATCATGGAGATATTATTTGTAAACATGATGCTGAATAAATAATTAAAAAGTGATGAATGGAAAAACGATAAAAACAATAAAACCTACCACTATATTGTGTATTAATTGGACACAACCATAATTTCGAAATGGATCCCAAAGGATCATAAACCTTAAAAATAAATAGATAAATAGTTAAACCATAAAAAACAGACAACTTGAATGTTGTAATACTTATTAAACTACAACTATAAGTTGAGGCAGTCAAAAAAACATGTCTAGAATTATTAAAAATCTTATATTCTAATGGGAAAGAGTGATTGTGATTGATAAATAAAAATCATATAGGAAAGGGAACATGAGTTGTGATACTGCACAAAACTTTAGATTTTATAATGGGGCATTTAAATCATTGAACTCTGCCAACAAAAAAGGCACCCATTGGTGCAAAACGAATCAATAACTTACAAGTCAAGACGCCTTTTTTTTTAGTATATCAGACGTTACTGCCGATTCAGTCTGTAAACAATAGTAAGAAATATATATATTTTCAACCATATAATTTAATGTATGTTTCTATATAAGCTATGAAAACTTGTAAGCTTTAGAAAGGCAGGTTGTATGGGATAAATAATAAAAAGGCGCTTAAATACACTGCGCCCACAGGTTCACATATTTAAGCGCCTTTTTATTATTTATCCCATACAACCTACCTTTCTAAAGTTTACAAGTTTTTTTGACTGTCTTTCATCTTATCATATAATTTCACGATTTAGTGTGGTTTTGATTTTAATATCATTACTTTATGCGAATTTGCGGTGCGCAGCGCATACAAGCGCTTTTAATCATTTATTCTACACTACTTGCCATTTTAAAGCATTAAGGTTACAAATTTTTATCGCCTATATAGAAAGTAGTGTTAAGCTGTATGATTTCACACATACAATAGGCGGTTTTAAGACAGTGTTCTTAAAAACAAGTTTTTTGTTTTTTTGATTAGAGTGCGATCGTTGCACGTTTTACTTCAAAATAAAATAGTTGTAATTTAATCAGTATTACAACATTCAAGTTATCTGTTTTTTATGGTTTAACTACTAATTTATTTTTAAGGTTTATGATCCTTCGGGATCCATTTTGAAATTATGGTTGTGTCCAATTAATACACAATATAGTGGTAGGTTTTATTGTTTTTATTGTTTTTCCATTCATCGCTTTTTAATTATTTATTCAGCATCATGTTTACAAATAATATCTCCATGATATGAATATATAGATTCTACTGATTTTCTCCATCTCTCTTTTTTTAGTTTTCCCTTATTTGCCCAGTACATTCCAATTTAGTCCTCTGATTTTACCGTTTTTAGTTATTTCTCCAGGACCAAGCATTTCTGTTTAGTTATTTCTCCAGGACCAAGTTATTTCTCCAGGACCAACTTCTGTTGACTGTACATAGTTGATTGTACATAGTTCTCCAAAGTTTTTGTTAAAGTTAAGTTGTACATAATTCAAGCATGTTTAATGTAAAAACAGATATGTCATACTGTTTCTTTACCTGTTATATGTAAACCGCACCTGATCATTGGAAGGTAGCGGTATATAAGCAACTGTTAAATAAAATAAATAAATAAAGCAGGAAGTCAGTCCTCACATATGGGTGACGTCGGCGCCTACGGAGCCCTCGTGCAGAGCATTTCCCCAGCTTTCAAAGAAAGCCTTTGGGAATTGCAGCGCGCATGCGTGGTCCCCTTCCCGCCCAAGGGTGCCATCTTGCTCAGTCTTCTTTTTTTCCGCGGAGCCCGACGGACGTAGTTCGTTTTTCCCCAAGGAAAGAGTTGATTTTCCCTGTTTTTTCTCTTTTTTCTCCGTTTCGACGCCGGATCCTTTTCCCGCTCGGACCGATACGCCGGTATCGAGTCCTTTCTCTCTTTTTCGCCCAATGCCCACCTGCACATGCGGCCTGCTCAGTGGAGTCTTCGCACTCAGTGGCATCAGGCCACGGGGAGCCTAGCGGACTCAGTAAGAATATCCGACCTGCTAGTCTCCTCTCTGAAATGGTGGCTTCACCTTCCGAATCTGGTACTCGGAGTGGTTTTTCAATCCCCTCCGCATTCTCCAGTGCTGACAACAGATGCTTCTCTTCTCGGTTGGGGAGCACATTGCCAAGGGACATGTACTCAGGGTCTCTGGACCCCTTGGGAGGCTGCTCAACAGATAAACTTCCTGGAGCTACGGGCGATACGCCTAGCTCTGAGAGCCTTCTCCCACCTCGCCTCTCACCAGTCTGTACTGGTCCAGACGGACAACCAAGTTGCCATGTTCTACGTGAACAAACAAGGAGGCACAGGCTCCTTCCTTCTATGTCAGGAAGCACAACGGCTGTGCTCTTGGGCTGTCAATCACGGAATCCTTCTCAAAGCTGTCTACCTCCCAAGTCAAGAGAATTACCTGGTAGACAGACTAAGCAGGATCCTGCAAACACACGCATGGAGATTAAATCCGTTGGTGGTTCAGCAGATCTTTCTCAGGTGGGGTCTTCCCACCATGGATCTTTTCGCCAGTCCTCTGAACCGGCAACTCCCAAGATTTTTCTGCAGACAACCGCATCCTCTCAGAATAGCAGCGGATGCCTTTCTGATCTCGTGGTCCACAGGCCTGCTGTATGCGTTTCCTCCCACACCACTGGTGTCCAGAACGCTGTTCAAAGTCCTCAGGTTCGGGGCTTCATTGATTCTGATAGCCCCCAGGTGGCCGAGGCAACCGTGGTTCCCGCTTCTGCTGCAGCTGGCGGTGGACACCCCTCTCCCTCTAGGGTTTCAACACGATCTCCTGTCTCAGGATCAGGGGACTCTCTTGCACCCCAACCTCCAGTCCCTTCATCTGATGGCCTGGCTGCTGAAAGGGTAGTCCTGGCTCCCCTCCTACTGCCTCGAGAGGTGGAAGATGTGGTCTTGGCCTCTAGGCGGCAGTCCACCAGGAAATCCTACGCTCTTAAGTGGCGTAGATTCTCCGCATGGTGTGCTCAGCACAGCGAGAATCCCTTCTCGTGCTTGTTAGCGGTAGTATTGCAATATTTGCTTTACCTCTCCAATCTGGGCCTTAAGTCTAACTCTGTCAGAGTTCACCTTAGTGCTCTCTCAGCGCACCACTCACCGGTGGACGGTAGGCCTCTTTCCAACCACCCTTTGGTGGCTCGTTTTCTCAGAGGCGGCCGCCTCCTGCTTAAGCCTCCTTTGTGTCCACCGGCCCCTGAGTGGGATCTGAATGTGGTCTTACAGCGGATTACTTGTCCGCCTTTTGAACCTATGGCTACCTGCCCTCTCCGTTTTCTCTCCTGCAATACCTTATTTCTGGTAGCTCTTACCTCTGCTAGGCGAGTGAGTGAACTTCAGGCACTAGTGTCTGATCCTCCTTACACTAGGTTCTACAGGAATAGGGTAGTCTTACGGACTCACCCTAAGTTTCTTCCTAAGGTTGTCTCTCCTTTTCACCTCAATCAGGAGGTGGTTCTTCCGACCTTCTTTCCCAGGCCGCTTGCCAACCGGGCTGAAATGGTTTTGCATACCCGGACTGTAGGAGGGCGTTGTCCTTCTACCTTGACCGTACGCGGGAGCATCGGAGGGCTGTTCAGCTCTTCGTTTCTTTTGATCCCAATAAGTTGGGGCTACCTGTCTCCAAGCGTACTTTGTCCATGTGGATCGCTGACTGTATCGCCTGGGCTTATGGGGCAGCCGGCCTCTCGTTGGAGGGTCGAGTCACGGCTCATCGTGTCAGGGCGAAGGCTGCGTCAGTGGCTCATCTCCTCTCTGTTCCGTTGGCAGACATCTGCCGGGCCGCTACTTGGTCTTCAAGCCAGACTTTTGCAGCCCATTACTGCCTTGAGAGGGAGTCCCGCACGGACAGTGCTTTCGGACAGGCAGTACTCCATAATCTCTTTGGGGTTTAGGCTACTCCTACCCTCCGGCCCTGGTGTTGGGCTACCGGTCGGGGGCGTTCTCAGAGAAGATTCCTTCCTTACATGCTAACGAGCTAGAGGGAGCTCATTTTTTCCGCTTGAGGTCTCCGGTAGCCTTAAGCTGGGGAGTCCCATATGTGAGGACTGACTTCCTGCTTGATCCTGGAGAAAGAGTAGTTACTCACCTGTAACAGGTGTTCTCCAGGAGCAGCAGGAATCAGTCCTCACAACCCTCCCTCCTCCCCTTGGAGTTGCAGTCATATGATTTTGTTTTTGCTAATTTTTTGCTGTCTTTTAGCTATGTCGTTAGACTGAGCAAGATGGCACCCTTGGGCAGGAAGGGGACCGCGCAGGCGCGCTGCAATTCCCAAAGGCTTTCTTTGAAAGCTAGGGAAATGCTCCGCACGAGGGCTCCGTCTGCGCCGGTCACCCATATGTGAGGACTGATTCCTGCTGCTCCTGGAGAACACCTGTTACAGGTGAGTAACTACTCTTTATTATCATATTCATTTATTATTTATTTAATTAATTAATTAAACTGTATTTATATCCCGCTTTTCACCGGGTCAAAGCGGTGTAACAACAAAGGGGGGGGGTAATCAGTTATAGGGATAGGGCCATCACCAGGAGGGCAACATTGATGATTTCGACAGAGGGTAGACATAGACATGGACAAGGTAACATAGTTTTTGGTCATAGGCTCTTGAGGGTGGTTTAGTGGGGTTGGTGTAGTTATTTGTGGGAGGGTGCTTTTGTACCATATACATGTTTTTAATTTTAATTTATATGGTTTCAATGCATAGTTTTATTATCAGTCTTCTCCTGTTCTTCTATTTCTCATTTTATCCTTTTTCTCATTTTAGCTTTTCAGTAGTAGCTTGTAGTTATTTGTTTTATCATGTGTTTATAATGGCATTTTACATGTGTTTTATATTCAAATCTGTTTATGATTATTAATTTAGCACTTTTTATGTTTATATGCACTATCAATGCACATTTGTCATTTCATTGTTTTATTATATTGATTAATTTTTATTGTTTATACATAATGTTTTCATATACATGTTAAAATTTATGGACATATTAGACCTTTGATGGATGTTCCTAAACTATTTAGATAAGTTATATTTTAAATGATTCAATATCTGATGTTTTTATATATTAGTTTTTAATTGTTTTTAATTAATTTTTTTAATTGTTTTATTCTGTTTGTTATTTTTGATATATTAATGTATTTATTTGTATTAGAGCCATATACCCCTGAAGACGTTTCATACGAAACACGGCCAGTGTTGGGTTTGGCACCACTCATCCCCTGGAATAATAAAGGCTTTTTCTTGTACCCTCTGCCACGTTTCTGGATTGGTTTCTGTTGGTTTTCTGTGGCAGTTTTCTGTTTCCTTGGTGGACGCAGAGACATCCTATACATCAAGTGATATCCCTACATAATGCCTTCTCTGCCTTGGCTAATGAGGATGCTCAATCCAGTGAAACTGAAGGGCCCTTAAATGAGTTAGACAATGCCCAAACTCCTGCAAAAGCAACAAATATGAAGGAAAGCTCACCAAACAGAAAATTACTAGTACTTGGAGATTCCATCATCAAAGGCACCAACTTGGGAACACAGTTCAAAGGAGAGAAGATAGTCATGTGCCTACCAGGCTCGACAGCCAGCAGGAATACAAACCAAGTTGTTGAAGTACTTAGCGCAAAAAGTGAACACTCCAAACTTGATGTTATCCACTTGGGCACAAATGACCTGGCTAGAAACAGAGCCTCTACAGTCCAAAAGGACGTCCAATCTCTGGGAGAGAAACTCAAGCCCATTGTTAACACTGTTGCATTCTCAGAGATTCTGCTATTCTTGGTAAGGGGAGAAAAAGGCTGCATCACATTAACAGCTTTAATACAATGTCAGGAAATACTTTTTCACTGATAGGGTGGTGGATGCTTGGAATGCTCTCCCGATGGAAGTGGTGGGGGAAAACACGGTGACGGAATTCAAAACAGCATGGGACAAGCACAGTGGATCCCTTTACAGCAACAGGATAAAAACAAAAGAAACTGAACCATCTAACTTCTCAACAAATAGGGGTGTCCTACATGGATTGGTGGGTCCACCCCTAAACAAAGACATGGGGAGGGGTGGCCTGCACAGAGCGACAGGTGCACCTACTCTTGCCGTATTGCTGGGCAGACTGGATGGACGATGCTGGTCTTTATCTGCCGTTATTTACGCGGCCCCACTGCCATCCAAATGGCAGATGAAATTTAATGTGGACAAGTGCAAAGTTATGCACCTAGGAAAGAACAACCCACACTATAGTTACACGATGCAAGGCTCCACATTAGAAACCACCACCCAGGAAAAAGATTTAGGAGTCATCGTGGATAACATGTTAAAACCCTCCGCCCAGTGTGCAGCGGCGGCCAAGAAAGCAAATAGAATGCTAGGTATCATAAGGAAAGGGATGGAGAATAAAACAAAGGATATTATAATGCCTCTGTATCGCTCCATGGTACGACCGCACCTTGAATATTGTGTGCAATTCTGGTCACCGTATCTTAAAAAGGACATAGAGTTATTAGAAAAAGTACAGAGAAGAGCCACCAAATTGGTGAAGGGGATGGAAGGCTACTCCTATGAAGAGAGGCTAAAAAGGTTAGGGCTCTTTAACCTGGAAAAGAGACGGCTGAGGGGAGATATGATAGAGGTCTATAAATTAATGAATGGAGTGGAACGGATAAACGTGGATCAATTGTTTACGCTATCAGAATATAGAAGGACTAGGGGACATGTAATGAAGCTACAGGGTAAACTATTTAAGACAAATAAGAGAAAATATTTCTTCACTCAACGTGTAATCAAACTCTGGAATCTGTTACCGGAGGATGTAGTAAGGGCTGTTAGTATAGCTGGGTTTAAAAAAGGTTTGGACAAGTTCCTGGAGGAAAGGTCCATAAGCCACTATTAAAAAGGGACCCAGGATATCAATGCTTGACCTAGTACAAGCACTGCAGAACCTGTGTCTTTTGGGGAAACTGCTAGGTACGTATGACCTAGATTGGCCACTGTTGGAAACAGGATACTGGGCTTGATGGACCTCGGTCTGACCCAGTATGGCATTTCTTATGTTCTTATGAACATTGTCTTCAGCATGAGCATGTTTTTGAACAGCTGCGATAGCGAATTTTGGACTTTGTTCCTTTTGATCTGAGTGGAGGTAATTGGGTTCTTAGGTTGCAAAAATTAGAACAGAGATGGATGGAATTCAGAAAACTCTTAAATAAAATATAAAAAAAAAATAAAAGGGAGAGAGCACTGTTTGTGGGAGCTGCCGCTTGTTTTCATCAGCACGGTTTCAGTGCAGCAGTACCCTGTTGGAGACTTGGTGTGTCAGCGTGCAGGCAGGAGAAGGACGTGCCCTGATTCGGAGGACCCTTCCCTGCTAGATAAAGCCCAGAGGGTTCCCACGCGGCTGCATGTCGCAGCCTGCATGGCGTGACCTAAGGGGCATGACTCAAGGGGCAGGACACGCCCCTTTTGTGCCTCTTAGGTGCACATGAGGAGTTCATGTGAGAAGTGAAGTTTGTTTACGCCATGGGCAAACGGATGGCAAAGGTTGGTACAAAATCTGGTGATGGTGTTGCAAGTGGGAAGGTGGTGGGTCCTATGGACAAACATGTAACTTCGCTGCTGCCTGAGGATCATTCACCGGAAGGGGCATTGTTAAGCCCTGTTCTCCAGTCTCCTCCTCCTCTCCCTCTACCTCCACTCTCATCAACGTTTTTGGAGTCTTCCCCTGAGAGTTCTCCTCCAGTTCCGCTCCCGGTTTTTCTGGCTGAGGCAGACTCAGGAACATCTGTTCCCCCCATGGGGGAAGTGACTCTTATGGATTTTTGGACCGCTATTCAGAAAATTAATTTACCTTTAACCTCTACTGTATCCTCTCTTTGTAAATTTTCCCAAGAGGTGGTTGGTAAATTACAATATGTTGATGATCAAATGGGTTCTTTTACAAGTTTGTTGCTCAAACTGATTCCCAGCTCCAGTCCTGTTGTGACTCTGACGCTGTTTTGACCAGAGATTTTCTTTCAGTTTCCTATAGTTTGGAAGTGCTGGAAAATCAGTCTCGAGCACATAACTTGTGTTTTTTGAACTTTCCTTTCACACGCCTATTATCTCCTGAAATTTTATTGGGAAGTACTTTTCTGAAGTGTTACATTTAGAGGGGGATTCTTATGCTGTCCATATGTATTGAGTGGAGGAGTAGCCTAGTGGTTAGAACACTGGCTTGATAACCAACCAACCAGGGTTCAATTCCCACCAGCACTCCTTGTGGCCTTGGGCAAGTCACTTAACCCTCCACTGTCTCAGAAGAAAGACCTGGCAATCTACTTCCAGTGACACTGCCAAGAAAACCCAGGAGCTTCTGGGTCGCCAGGGGTCAGGACTGACTCGAAGGCACACATTGAATTTGGAGTGGAGGAGTAGCCTAGTGGTTAGAACACTGGCTTGGTAACCAAGCAACCAGGGTTCGATTCCCACTAGCACTCCTTGTGGCCTTGGGCAAGTCACTTAACCCTCCATTGCCTCGGAAGAAAGGCCTGGCAATCTACTTCCGGTGACACTGCCAAGAAAACCCAGGAACTTCTGGGTCGCCAGGAGTCAGGACTGACTCGAAGGCACTAAAAAAAATAAATAAATAAAAAAAAAGTATTACCTTCCCGTTGGTGATGGTTCCATTTCGCAGATTGCGGGGGCCAGTGCTCCCTCAGTTTGCTCCGTGGATCAGAACTTAACGGCTTTCCTGGAGGATTCATCTGATGTTATTTTAAAACGCAATACTTTGGTGGTGAAGTTTGGTTCTGAATCCGCCAAATTGCGTGTTTTGAGAACATACTTTGTTTAGAGATGCTCTCTTCTGTGGTTACAAGCTTCAGGTTTTTCCTGATCTCTGTCGCATACTCAAATCCAGCGAAAGCCATTTTTGATGCTGAAATCTCGGGTTGTGGCTCTGGGGGCAACGTTTTTCCTGAGGTTTCCCTGCCGTTGTATTGTTACTCATGGGGGACAAACTTATGCTTATGCGGATGTAAAGTCTTTGCAGCAGTTTCTTGCTGGGAAAGAGGTGGATGAGACTTAGTTGGAGGAATTGATATTGTTTTTCAGCTCCCTATCATGGAGTTTTGATACTCCCTATTTCCTTTCCTTTTCTTTATGCATGATGTATATTTCCTGGTTCTCTCTCTCTTAATGTGGTCTGTTTAATGTGTTATGGCTTCTACTTTTGTATAGAAATTGGTATTGTATCTTGTTTATTTCTTACTCTGTATATTGAATTCAGAAAACTCTTAAATAATAAAATAAAAAAAAAAGAACAGAGATGGATATTTACAAGACTACAGTCGGGAGAGAAGAGCAGCCGACTCCTGGAATGCAAAGCACCATGGCAAACCAGTTTAATTATAAGTTTGCCGTGGGGTCGACAGGGGTGCACCCCACCCCTCCCGGCCGGCACCCAGGACGAGCTGCACCCACTGCCCTGCCCCACCCTTGGTACACCACTGAGATTTGGGATCCCTGTCTTTCCTAATTGGTATATTAGTATTCTTTCCTAGATCTCCCTATGGTATTAATCCATGTTACATAGTAACATAGTAAATGACGGCAGATAAAGACCAGTATGGTCCATCTAGTCTGTCCAGTAAGATGGCAGGAGTAGGTGCAGGCCACCCCTCCCCATGTCTTTGTTTGTTTAGGGGTGAACCCACCTCTCCATTTAGGACACCCCTATTTGTTGAAAAATTAGATGGTTCAGTTTATTTTGATTTTATCCTGTTGCTGTAAAGGGATCCACTGTATCTGTCCCATGCCATTTTGAATTCCGTCACTGTGTTTGCCCCACCACTTCCATCGGGAGAGCATTCCAAGCATCCACCACCCTTTCTGTGAAAAAGTATTTCCTGACATTGCCTTTCAATTTACCACCTTGCAGCTTCATGTTATGCCCTCTAGTTTTACAGCTTCCCCATCTTTGGAAGAGGTTTGTTTGTTCATTATTTCTCTAAGTATTTAAAGGTCTGAATCATATCTCCCCTATCCCTCCTCTCCTCCGAAGTGTACATATTTAGGTCTTCAAGTCTCTTCTCATAAGGCTTCTGATGCAGGCTCCAAATCATTAATGTTCATTAACTAGAAGTAGCTTGCCTCTACTCTGTGCGTACTAGGAATTTAATTTAATTTAAAAGCATTTATTAACTGCTATTATGATACATCATGCAAAGTGATTCAAAACAATCAATAATATATGTAATTCTTTTTTGTAGGTGTAGGTGCATTAAATGGTTTATTATATGCAGTTGGAGGTCATGATGGCCCACTGGTTAGAAAAAGTGTTGAAGTGTATGATCCCGTGACAAGTACGTGGAAATGGGCTGCAGATATGAACATGTGCAGAAGGAATGCAGGTACTTATCGAGCTATGTTCCACGTATGGCTTTTAGGTATAGAACTACTACAAGCATGTTGAGTTTTTCATATATGCACTGAAAGTCACATTTAATGTAAATTGTTTTCTACTGTGTGATTACATCTATTTCATTATTAGCAAAGCTATGCTGTGAATCCAAGCTGCCATGCTTCTAAATATATTTGACTACCTGTTCCCCATATAAGCTATAAACTATTTTAATTATGAGAATAACTATTTGGCTACTCTTTTTTGCTTTAAAACAGGAAGCCAATGGAGTCCGAAGAAGCACTCAGAAAAGAGGCAATAACCCCCCCTCCCCCCCCCCCACATATCTGTCTCTTTCTATATAGAGGATCTGTGTGATATAAATTGTTGCTGTTCCCACACTTGGCTTTGATATGTAATGACAAGAGTTTAGATGAGTTTTGCAGTACTTATACCCAGTGTAAATGCATTGTCCCTTCATAGAACTGATGAAGAATATAGTTCTCAAAAGCTTGTCAAAAGTATATTCAGTTAGTCCATTAAAAAGGTATCACTTACAACTTGTTGGCCTTTATTTGCACATATCCAAGTGGATTAACACAGCAACTGCAATTTTCTAATCAAAATATGTACAAATGGTATATCGGTGCTGATATGATTACTATTACCAAGGGCAATAAAGCTTGGAGAAAAGGCAGGAGGCACAAGGAAATATGGTGGTCATGAGAATGAGAAGATGGCATGGAACAGGATAATCAGCATTTTTTAAAATTCACTCTAGATATCCTTTTTTCTCTAAGGACAAGCAGGATGGCCAGTCGCAAATGTGAGTGACTGCATGACGTTTCACATGCAGCTGCAATGTCTTGCAGAGCACCTTCAATCAATTTTATCTGCAGTGGCATTTATTTTAGCTTGTTTTATTTTTTTTTGTTTGATTGCTTCCTCAAATTGCTTCATAAGAACGTAAAAATGGTTCCACTCTTTAACCACTTCCATAGTACATTTCTGCAAGAAAAACAAAAAAAGGAGAAAAACAGGTCTCAGAATCTACTGGGTTAATGGGTGAGCTAAGGCCAAAAAGACCGTTTATAACACCCAACCCTATACATCAATGACCTGTCAAAAAAGCTCATTTTGTAATCAGTTATATTATGAAAACTTTAAAATATTGTATCCATCTTCACCAGAAACAATGAGCAGTAGAGATCCACAGTCAACTGAACAAACTTGTATCTTCATCCAGCCCAACACTAGTAAATCTCCACACAGCCTGTAGACCGCTCAAAAGTGAGCTAGCCCCAACACCCACTCGACATCCGGACAGTGAAGCGCTGGTGAGTTGGTTTTCGTTTTGATGTTTATTTTTTGGCTGTTTTTCCACTGATAGGTGGATTGGAGTGGGTGGATTGGGCGGGCTATAGTACTCTAGTAAGGAGTTTCTGTTTGTTTTATACTTGCAGAGCTATTGGTATGGTCCATATCCCCCTGAGGCAGCTGGGAGCGAAACGCTATATGGATGTCCGAGTGGGCATTGGGGCTAGTTTACTTTTGAGCGGTCTACAGGCTGTGTGAAGATTTGCTAGTGTTGGGTTGGACGAAGATCCAAGTTTGTTCAGTTAAGTTTTGTGGATCCTTTACTGCTCATTGTATCCATCTGGTGAAGATGGATACAATATTTTAAAGTTTTCATAATATAACTGATTACAAAATGAGGTTTCTTTGACAGGTCATTGATGTTATAGGGTTGGGTGTTATAAACGGTCTTTTTGGCCTTAGCTCACCCGTTAACCCAGTTGATTCTGAGACCGTTTTTCTCCCTTTTTTTTTGTTTTCCTTGCAGAAATGTACTATATAAGTGGTTAAGGAGTGGAGCTATTTTTCCGTTCTTATGAAGGATCATTTTATGGTCTATAAGTGATCATATTGGTGGTGTATAAACTACGGTGGAAGGTTCTCAAATTGTTGTGCAATACAAAACGAGTCAGTTGAACTCATAATGATCAAAATAACAATTTACTTTCATACAATAGAATTAATTGGCAGCTAAGCATCTTAGAAATTTAAAACATCAGAGAAAAAAGGCATTCCATATTATCCTGCTAGGCCAGTCCAGACAAGTGGGTTGTGTTCCCTCCCAGCAGATTGGTGGAGACAAAGAACCAATGAAAAGCCCAGATTCCAATATCACTCGTATGCCTCTATTTGCGTCAGCCACTAGAGATCCCTTCAGTATTTTTTTGTCTCCAGAAGATGATGGATGTATTTCCTCCTCTCTGAAAAAAATTTGAGGATTGTGAAGAAAAGATTGATAAAACGCTCATGAACAACCACTTTGAGAAAAAAAAGGTGACTGTCACTTGAGCGCGATGTGGGAGGATCCACTAGACTGTGGTCTTTTCGGTAGCCATAGGAGGAGGGAAAATTGGTTCAGCTCCATGCTCTTATCATAAGAGCCTGTTGAGCAGCTACAAAATTGGAAAGATCTAGAAGAGTGCAGCAGCCTCACACAACCTCAGCGCCCCGACCCCTCCTCTGTGCCCCCAGCTCTCTCACAAAGATTGCAGAAGGCTCTCGGAGGAATCTACCTGCTAGCCACCTTAAACGCAGTGCTGCACAGCCAGCCAGTAACACTGCTGTAGGGAAGTAGAGCTGAGCCCGGCATGGATCCTCTCTCCCCGGGTTCTCAGAGGTGAGCACCAAGGCTTAACCTCGTCATTGCCCTTCTTGGGGGCTCCCGAGGGATACAATTCGGGGTGGACCGCTGGTGACCATTGGCATGGTGTGGGGGTTTCCTGCCATTTTCTGCATGCTGTAATAGCATTTTTACCTATAATGCTCCTGGTGGTCACTAAGTTCTAACACATGTTCTGCCCAAGCAGCTCCAACAGGCGTTCCTTTCCTAGCTCCTGTAACACACATTGAATAAAAGCTCAGTTAAGGTTCACTTTCAGGCTGCCACAGCTTTAGTGCATGCTGTTGTGGTACCTGCCTTAACTGTCTCTTCTTCCAGGAAACGTCGTTTGACCTGTGGCAAGCAAGATGCCTCATCTCTGAATTCTAGACTCTGCTCTTTTTGCATGGCAGCTTCTGAGTCAACCCTGGAAGGCCTGATTCCCATTCTCAGCCAAGAGATACAGTTAGTCTGACCTTGCTTACCTCAGGGCAGGAGGTGACGGCGCTATGTGTAAGAAAATTCAGCCAGCCGGAGGATCCGGCGACTGTGCTTTGAGCCATTCATCTTTGTCTAGGGGGTATGTGGTGATTGTGCCCTCTGGCAGTGGGGAGTTGTGTCTGAGAGAGGAGAGCTTCCAGACGCCAGATTGTCCTCCCCTGAATTCCTTAACGTTTTGCAGCATTCCTGGTACTTCTGGCATGGAAATTCAAAACCTGCAGCCTCTGGGTACCCCCCCTCCCCCCCCCCCGGCACAGTCTCATGTGGGGCAGGATGAGAATGAAAGCCCTGTTCGATTATCTTTGGCTAAGTGCCCCGGGTGAGGGGTGCCCTTCCCCCTGGAGATGGGGAAGAGCTGGGAGCTATCTGAGATTTTGACTGATTCAGATTTCTTGGTACTGGGCTCTGTTGTGGATGAAGTACTCTCACCTTCAGAAGATTGTGCACAGGCCAGAGTGATCCACTTTTCTTGGAAGGAGGAGCTGTGGTGGTGTTTTAACAGGGTCTCATTTACTTTAAACTTGACTGATGCTTCCGGCACGGAGCAGCAACAGAAGCTACACCTGCTCCTTCAAGGGGTGTGAAAATCCACTACGATCTTCCCATTCCCAGATATGATCAAGGATATGAACCTGTCTGAGTAGGATTCTTCTGACTCTCTGCTTAAAGGGTTGAGGGGGTGTGAGACGATCTTGCTGTGCTGGATTGAGTGGTTTGGCATTCCCGAGGTGGATACCATTCCCGAGGTGGATACCATTGAGTGGTTTGGCATTCCCGAGGTGGATGCACAGGTTACAGTGGTTACCTGTGGAAGCAGATCAGCCTTAAAGGGTTCTCTGGACCTTATCAGAGGAATTGAAACAAATTTTGATAAACCAGGAAGATGTATTACAACTATTTCATAAACTGAAGAGCAGTAAATTATCTGGATCGGATGGTACACATAAGGGTGTTGAAAAAACTGAAAGATGAGATTGCAGACCTACTATTAGTAATCTATGAACTATCATTAAAATCATTTGTAATACCTGAAGATTAGGGAATGGCCAATGTAATGCCAATTTATAAAAAGGGTTCCAGGGGTGCTCCGGGAAACTACAGACCGGTGAATCTGATGCCAGTACCGGGCAAAATGGTAGAAAACATTATAAAGAATAAAATTGAGCATGTGAATAGTCATGGTTTAATGGGAGAAAGCCAACCTGGATTTAGCCAAGGAAAGTCTTGTCTTACTAATTTGTTATACTTTTTTAAAGGTGTGAACAAACAGGTAGACAGAGGTGAGCTGGTTGATATAGTGTACCTGGATTTTCCGAATGCCTTTGACAAGGTCCTTCATGAAGACTCCTGGTCAAATTAAAAAGTCATGGGATTGGAGGAAGTTTACTATTGTGGGGATTGTGGTTAAAAGATAGAAAGCAGAGAGTAGGGCTAAATGGCCAATTTTCTCAATGGAGAAAAGGATCTGTGCATGACCTGCTGCTTTTTAACATATTCATAAATGACCTGAAAATGGGAATAACGAGTAAGAAAATCAAATTTGCAGATGACGCAAAATTATTCGAAGTTAAATAACAAGAGGATTGTGAAAAATTGCAAGAGGACCTTTATAAATTGGAAGACTGGACATTCAAATGGCAGATGACATTTAATGTGGACAAGTGCAAAGTTATGCACCTAGGAAAGAACAACCCAAACTATGGTTACGTGATGCAAGGTTCCACATGAGGATCCGCCACCCAGGAAAAAGATTTAGGTATCATTGTAGATATGTTGAAACCTCCGCCAAGTGTGCAGCAGTGGCCAAGAAAGTAAATAGAATGCTAGAAATCAGAAGGAAAAGAATGGAGAATAAAACCCAGGATATTATAATGCCTCAGTATTGTTCCATGGTGCGATTGCACCTTAAATATTGTGTGCATTTCTGGTCGCCATATCTTAAAAAGGATATAGCAGAATAGAAAAGATACAGAAAGAGCTATCAAAATGGTAAAAAGATGGAAGGATACACCTATGAGGAAAGGCTTAAAAGGTTAGGGCTTTTCAATTTGGAAAAGAGATGGCTGAGGGGAAATATGATAGAGATCTATAAATTAATGAATGGAATAGAAGGGGTAAATATAGATTGTTTGTTTACGCCATCAAAAAGTAGAAAGACTAGGGGACACGCAATGAAGCTACAATGTAACCCATTTAAGACTAATAAGAGAAATAGTTTTTCATTCAACGCATAATAAAACTCTGGAATTCGTTACTGGGGGATGAAGTAAAAGCTGTAGTGTAGCTGGGTTTAAAAAAGGTTTGAACAAGTTCCTGGAGGAAAGGTCCATAAACCATTAGAGGACCCAGGAAATCCATTGCTTGCCCCAGAACGAGCATTGTGGAACCTGTGTGTCTTTTTGGGAATCTGCCAGGTACTTGTGACCTGGATTGACTACTGTTGGAAGCAGGATACTGGGCTTGATGGACCTTGGTCTGACCCAGATGGCATTTATGTTCTTATGACTGACCATCCTGCTTGCCGTCTAAAAGGCACAGTTGCTTGTCTGTAACTTGTATTCTTCGGAGACAACAGCTTGGCCATTCGCCTGTAGCACAGGTGCTGGAGTTATTTTTCTGCTTCAGTTAATATATGATTGATTTGGCTCTGTGATAAAACAGTTGCATAGGAAATTCCAAGCTGCCTTGGAAAATATTTCCAATCTGTGGAACTGATCATCCTACTCTGTCCTCAGAGAATATCTTACAGGTAAGCAGCTTTGCTGTATCATTAACCATGTCATCATAGATGAAAAATGGAGATTGTAAAATTTGACACTTCCTAGCCTTTTTTTCGGAGAGAAGATAATAAAAAGAGGGAAAATACCTTGGTAGTTACAAGCTCATGGTGTAGGATTACAGTTCAGATTTCAGTTAAACAGATAGCCCATAGAAGAAGCAAGAGGGATCCCTGTTTTATGTCAACTACCAATTCAACTAGCCCCGTCATCAGAGCAGCAGTTCTTGGGTGAGGACCATACATCAGGTCTCCTGGAACTTTACAGTCATAAGCTCTAAATCCAACCTATCACCATTGCATAGTAATGGAAATGTACTACCATTAGGGGCTATAAATGCCGCCTCTGAAACCTGAAATCAAATACAGGTTTTCCATATAGCAGTGTACAACACAACCATTGAGCTGGCCTACTTTGATGCTCCTTATTTAGAAGCTCACAAATTTGTATTTACAGTATATAACATGTCCTCAGTATTTCATTCTGGTCTTTCCTCGTTGGTGCAGTTGGTGGCTTTGGATGTTGATTTGGACCATCTGTTGGTTAGTAATTTTAATTTGCCATCATTGTATGTTGAACCACCTGAATTTGTGGACCTTTTAGTGTCTGCAGTTGCTCAGGCAATGGAGTCTTTTGGGTTCAGTCAATTAGTCTGTCAGGCTATACATGTTCATAGAGCCATTCTGGATTTGTTTTATGTTCCCATAGGGCTGGCCCAACAACATGTGGCTACTAGTTTGTGTTTGCCTGTTCCTTGGTCAGATTGTTTTCTTTTATCATTTTCTTTACCTGTTTGGTGTGGTCTTGACCCTCAGAATGCTAATGGTTCTTTGTATGTTTATCCTTTGATAAGGATCATTTTCTTCAAGAACTGCCTTCATGCTTTACTTGTGAAGTGCAACATGAAGTTGATTGTATGGTTGATTGGAATTCTGTTACGTCTGCGGTTGCTTGCAGACATTATGCTTCTTTTGCATGGAAGTGACTGCATGTTGCATCTTGGTTTGGATTTGTTCGGGTTAAAAAATGGCTCCTGTGGAAGGCTGTATGACGTTGGCGTAAATATCATACTGATTCAGTGACGGCTACTTATTTGCAGTTGCTAGCTGATTATCTGGCCTTTGTGTTGACCAGAAAGAGGACATTTTATTCTTTTCATCTTGGTCAATGGCTGAATCATCCCATGGGAATTGTTTGCTGTTGTACTGTCTTTGATATCCTCTCCAAAGGATAGCTCGATTATGTCAAGCCCTCTGGCTCAAATTTTTTTGAAAGATCTCTCAGCCGGCCGAGGAGCAGTTGTTTTGCCATCTGAGAGTTTGCCTTATCTTTGTATGGATTGCATTCCTGAGTCAATGAATGCTGTTTGATCAGAATTTTGTCCTGTTCTAGTGGATGAAATGGTGGACGTTCTTGCGGCCCTACATTCATTCACCTGCCCCCTTGATCCTTGTCCCGCTTCTTAGGTGCAGTCCATTCGGGAGGAGTGTGCTGCCTTTTTCAGAGCTATGGTAAATCTTTCAGTGCAGTCTGGGGTTATGCCTGCTTCTTTCAAGATGGCCTAATGACCATTGGTCAAAAAGGTGATCTTGAAGTAGCTTCTCCAGTATCTTATCAGTCCATTTCGAGTCTTCCTTTTTTCGCGAAATTGCTTGAGCGTTTGGTGTTGAGCTTGTGTGACTGCATTGTTTGTTGAATGAGTAGCAGCATGGTTTTTGCCAGGGTTTATGGTGTTGAGACTTTTTCTGTCTGTCTGATGCTTTGTGGCATGGCCTGGATCAACCTAATACAGGTGTCATGATGATTTTTAGTGATATTTCTTCTACTTTTGACTCTGTCAATTATGTGGTGGTGTTGCAGCATTCACACTCTTTACGTATTGCGGGCAGGTGCTGCATTGGTTTGTATTTAATAGATGGGTGTTTTCAGATAAGGGTTGCGTCTGATGTTTTGGATTGGGCTCTTCTGGTTCAGGGTGTGCCACAGGGTTCTACACTTTCTGCTATGTGCTGATGATTTTTTGGTATATATGCCATTTTGATATTTCTGTCGGATATGCTTCTTCACCTTTGTTGCTTTGAGTGCTGTAGCATTGTGGTTTGCTCAACATGGTTTGTGTACCAACTATAGGAAGATGGAGGTATTTGTGTCTCGTGATCGGTTCTTTGTTGCTTCTACTGCGATGATGCTGGATGGGCATTTGGTTACTGTTCGCAGTGAAGTGGTTTACTTAAGTGTAACTTTGGATTTGCGCTTGAGTATATGGGCCCATGTTGCTATGCTTGTTCATCATCCATTCTGTCAAATTTGGCTTTTATGCCTGCTTCGGCCACTGCTTGCCCCATCAGGCTTGCGTACGGTGTTTCAGGCGGTGGTGTTTCCTACTTTTGATTACGCCAGTGTGGTGGTGGTAGGTCTTCAGTACTCTAATATGTCAACGTTACAGATGGTGCAGAGTGCAGCAACGAGGGTAGCCTTAGGTAAGTTTCAGTTTGAGCATATTAACCCTTATTTATGCTCTTTACACTGGTTACCTGTGCAGCAGAGGATTATTTTTAAGATCTTGTGTAGTACTGAAGCTTTGGTTGGGCTTATCTGCTTCGTGTTTGGAAGTGTGGTTGTTAGGTATATTTCTGTTTGCTGATTCAACGGAGTCTTCGTGATACCCTTTTTTTGCTGCCATCCTTTCCAACTAGTTTATATATTATCCGATTGCATGCTTTTGCACTTGAGGTTCCTTGTTTATGGAATTTTGCCTGATTCTTTGAGTGATTGTCAAGATCTGCTGTCTTTTCGTAAGCTACTGAAGCGCCATTTGTTTTGTCAGGTGTTTGGGGCTTGAATCTTTTCTTTGTTTTATTGTATAATCAGCTTTCTCCAGGAACAAGCAGGAAGTCAATCCTCACTTATGGGTAATGTCAGCACCGACAGAGCCCGCGCGGAGCAATTCCCCAGCTTTCAAAGAAAGCCTTTGGAATTGCTACCATGCATGCATGGTCCTCTTCCCGCCCAAGGGTGCCTTCTTGCTCAGTCTCCATTTTTCCGCAGAGCCCTTCGGACGCACGTCCTCATCCCTCTGAAAAAGTTTTATTTTCCTCTCCTTAACAGGCTATTTTTTTTTTCCGGTTGCACCGGTCCTCTACTCATCCTCCCCTTGCTCTCTTTTGGAGCTTATGGGGATACCTTTCCTACATTTTTTCTTCCCGGGCTTCGCACCCTTTTTTCTTCCCAACCGCTGGTTGCATGGGTCTTCAACCTCGCAGGGGCCATTTTTGCCCCCATGGCCACCGGGTTTAAAAAATGCAATAGATGCTCTTGGAACATGTTGCTTATGGACTGTCATGTTGGTTGTCTGCGGTGCCTGAGAGCTGACCATGACCCAGAGCTCTGTTCGCTCGGTAAGAAAATGTCCTCTAAGGCCCTGCTCAGCTGCAAGCAGAAGTCTGAAGACATTTTTCGAAAGGCTGCCTTGGAGTCCCCCGTGGCACCCTCAGTCGTCTCCCCTCCGGTGGGCTCTCCCCCTGTGGCACCGCATTCCAGGCGGCATTCAGTTCAGGGGTCCCCCGAGGTGGACCGGCACAAAAAGGCGGCCTCAAAGTCACTGTCTGGGCCCCCTGATAAGCACGAGCGCTCCCACGCCCGGTCACTTAGCCCCATTCGGTGTTCCCAAGAGTCAGTCAGGTACCTCGCAGAGAAACGGAGGCCTCCAGCGAAGGTGCCCAGTTTCCTGAGGGCCATCCCGGTGAGGACCCCCTCTCCTCCTCGATGCCCTATCCGATGACCCCGGTATTGGCATCACAGGGCCCCATGCCCGCGTGGGAATCCCGTATGCTGGTGCTAGAACGCAGTGTTTCTGCGTTCATTGCTTCCCAGCAGGCACTCACGGCCAGCTTCTCTGACTTGTGCCCGGAGACCGCGGATCCCTCACGTGCAACACCCAAATCCCCTCACGTGGGAAACCCCTGAGAGCCATGGGCCTCGTGAGGGTCCTTGACGTTGGTCTCGCTCACTCTCCCATTCTTCCGGGGCAAGATCGTCCAGGGCTTCTAGCTCCAGGCCGCTGGCCATCGGACAGGACGAACCACCCGGCTCGGATCCCTCAACTGATTTTTCGGACTGGGAATCTGATGGGGGGACATCCCCGGAGACCCGCACCCACCGGGATCTTCCATCGGACCCCTCGCTGCCTGGTCTCCAGCGGCGTTCGCCACCCGAGGACACCTCCTTTTTGGTGTTTGTTCGGGATATGGCTTGGACCCTCAATCTGGCCACCCAGGCCGAGGAAGACCCTCGTACTGAGGAACTTGATATTCTTCAGTACGAGTCCCCACCAAGGGAATCCCTCACCGTGCTGGTGCCGCCGATCCTATCTTGGTTATTGCTCCGCATGTGGGAGACAGCCTCATTTCCCATTGTGAGCAAGCACCTTGATACAATGTACAAGTTGCAGCGAGGGCCAGGCTTCCGTAAGACTCAACTTCTACACACCTCGATGGTGGTGGAATCAGCTATGAGGAAGCAGAAAAACCAGAGGTCCCACTCCTCGGTCCCGCCGGGCTGAGAGTCCAGAACCCTCGATGCTCTGGGCCGCAAGGCCTATCAAGGTTCCATGCTCTCCTGTCCCATCCAAGCATACCAATTATATATGGGTGTGTTCCTCCGCGACTTAGCGAAGGAACTTGGAGGCTTCGCCACGGGCCTTGAGGGAGAGCCCTTCATCAGGTTCTGTCTCCTGTTGAAATCATTAGCGGATTGCTCCAAGTATATTTCTCAAGCCTCCTATGACGGCTTTGAGACATCGGCCCGGGTGGCAGCCGCGGGCATCGGAGCCTGCTGCCAGGCTTGGCTCCAATCTTCGGATCTGGAGAAGTGGGTACAGGAGAAGCTCCTGGACGTACGCTGCATCTGTAAACAACTTTTTGGGAAGCCGATGGAAGAGAAGGCTGCGGAGATTGAGACTGAGTATGTCACTAGGACCCGTCTCTCCCGCAAGACCTTGGCGCTGCCTTGGAAGAAGCAGCCTGCCAAGAAGCCCTTCTTTCCCAGGAAAGGCTCCCAGTACCGTGGCTACCCGCTGTACCCAGCTACCCCTGCGCCGACCACTCCTGCACAGGGTAAGCCTGGCCAGGGTCACTGTTAACCAAAGGGCCCAAAGGCCCAGACGCTGGCTCTCCCACAACCCCCTCGGGGGTTTTGACACCAGTGGCATGGCATCTCGCCCTCCGGCGCAGCAGCCATTAGGGGGGACGACGCCTGTCCTGCTTTGCCCCGTCGTGGGCACTTAGCCCTCCCGGATGACCTGGAGGACCCAGGTGTCCGAGGTGATATCGCCTCCACTTCAACAGGCTCCCACCCCCTTTCTCCCCGGCAGAGCCTCCTCGACTCCCCGCACACCAGCTCTTGCTGCAGCAGGAACTACATTCCCTCCTTGCCCAACGGGCAGTCGAGAAGGTCCCTCCCCACCTTTGAGGTCAGGGCTTCTATTCCCGGTACTTCCACATCCCAAAAAAGACAGGGGGTCTGTGGCCCATCCTCAACCTTGGCAGGCTAAACAAGTTCCTGGTGCGGGAGAAATTCAAGATGTTATCTCTTGGGGTGCTGCTGCCCTTCCTCCGGCAGGGCGACTGGCTATGCGCCTTGGATCTAAAGGACGCTTAGGCCCATATTCTGATCCACCCCCAACACGGGCAGTACCTGTGTTTCAGGGTGCAGGGAGAGCACTTCCAGTACAGGGTGCTCTCCTTCGGCCTTGCATCCATCCCACGGGTCTTCATGAAGTGCCTCATCGTGGCCACCGCTCACCTTCGGCGCCAGGGCATGTCAGTGTTTCCCTACCTCGATGACTGGCTCGTTACGGGCTCCTCTGTCGAGGAGGCCCGGCAAGCGATGTCGCACACTGTCCTCCTCTTGGAGAGTTTGGGGTTCTTGGTCAACTACCCAAAATCTCTTCTCGAGCTGGCACAGGCTCTCGAGTTCACCGGGGCGTACCTCAATACTCAGCAGGCCATGGCCTTCTTGCCGGTGGATCGATCCACCCGCCTCAAGGGCTCTGGCATCTCGCGTCCAGAGCACCCATCAGGTCACCGCTCAGTCCATGCTACTTCTCTTGGGCCACATGGCCTCGATCGTGCGTGTGATTCCTCACTCCCGCCTGCACATGCGGTCGGCCCAGTGGTGTCTCAGCTCCCAATGGAGTCAATCCCTCAGACACCTCAGGGATCCCGTCAGGGTTCTTCCCAACCTCTGTTTGTCCCTGAACTGGTGGCAAAACCCCTGCAACCTCCTGCGGGGATCGCCCTTCCAGGCCCCACAGCACAATGTGGTACTGACTACGGATGCTTCCCTGTCGGGGTCGGAAGCCCATTGCGGGTCTCTCTGCACGCAAGAGCAGTGATTGCAGATGGAGGCTCACCAGCAGATAAACCTGCTTGAGCTCCGGGCCATCCAGTGGGCCCTGTGGGCCTTTGAGGATGTTCTCAGGGGGGAAGTCAGTTCTGGTGTAGACCGACAACCGGGTAGCGATGTTCTATATCACCAAAGAGGGGGGCATGGGGTTGCGCTCCCTCTGCAGGGAAGCAGTCCTCATTTGCTCTTTTGCCGCTAGGCGGAGGATGTACCTCCCAGGTCAGGAGAATGGCCTGGTGGACAGGCTCAGCAGAATCCTTCGCCCCCACGAGTGGTAGCTGCTTCCCACATTGGCAGGCTGGCTGTTTCTACGCTGGGGCACCCCAGCGATGGACATCTTCGCTAGCCCTCAGAACACACAACTTTCCTCGCTTCTGCGGCCCAGTCCTGCACCTGGGCAGGGAGTGCCCCGATGAATTTCTCCTGGACTGGTCCTCCAGTCTTTTCTATGCATTCCCTCCTTTCCCCCTCATTGCGAGGACTCTGTTCAAGGCTCAATGGAATGGAGCATCGCAGATTCTTGTGGCCCCCTCGTGGCCTCGGCAGCCTTGGTTCCCACTTCTGCTCCGGCTGTCGTCGGAGCCTCAGATTCCCCTAGGCTCTGCCATGGACTTGCTGACGCAGGAGAAGAGTCAAGAACTACACCCGAATCTCCCCTCCCTATCCCTCATGGCCTGGCGGCTGAACGGGTCTCTCTAACCTCTCTGGCCCTTCGGAGGAGGTTGAGGAAATCCTCCTTGCCTCGAGGAAGGACTCCACTAGGCGAGCTTACGCCTTTAAGTGGAAAGGCTTCTCTATCTGTTGCTCGGAGCACCAGATCAACCTCCTTCTTATGCCCGGTTTGGTGGGATATCCAGTACCTTCTCCACCTCTCGAGGGAGGGACTGAAATCGAACTCGGTTAGAGTTCATCTGAGCGCCATATCGGCCACTCATCTCCCCATCGAGGGAAAACCTCTCTCGGGGCAACCACTAGTCTCCCACTTCATGCGGGGCCTTCTGTTGTCCAAGCTGCCCATCTGTCCGCCTTTGGCAGAATGAGACTTGAATGTGGTGCTCACGCAGCTCATTCGTCCACCCTTCGAGCCGATGGCGACATGTTCACCCAGCATTTGTCCTGGAAGGTGGCTTTCCTGATGGCACTGACCTCGGCTTGCCGAGTCAGTGAGCTTCAAGCACTCATGGCTGGCGCCCCTTACACCAGGTTTTATCGGAACAGGGTGGTCATTCAGACGCATCCTAAGTTCTTACTCAAGGTCGTGTCGGCCTTTCATCTCAACCAAGAGAGAATGCTCCCGACCGTATTCCCAAGGCCTCATGCCGATCAGGTGTCGGCGACTCTCCACACCCTCGACTGCAAGTGGACCCTCGCCTTCTACTTGCGGCGTACCCAGACTTTTCGCAAGTCTGACCTGCTTTTCGTGATCTACGATCCCAATAGGCAGGGACAAGCAGTCACCAAGCGCACCCTCTCTGTTTGGGTGGCGGACTGCATCACGTTCGCTCATGCGAAGGCAGGCGTCCCTCTGGATCATTGAGTTACTGCACATGGGGTCCGAACCAAAGCGGCCTCTGTGGCCTCGCTATGCTCCGTGCTCATGATGGACATCTGCCGGGTGGCAACCTGGTCTTCTACGAATGCCTTCGCCATCCACTACTGTCTGGAGAGGAAGTCCCGCCGGGACAGCGCCTTCGGCCAGGCTGTACTCCGTAATCTGTTCAGGTTATAAGCAATCCTGCCCTCCGACCCGTCTTCACGGCTATCAAGGTTTTCGCCCCGAGGACTCGGGCTCCTTCAGGTTTCGTCTTCTGATTACGACCTCGCAGAGGAGTATTTTGGTTACAGGTTTGGTAGCCTGTAGCTAGGGAGTCCCATAAGTGAGGACTGACTTCCTGCTTGTTCCTGGAGCAAGCATAGTTACTCACCTGTAACAGGTGTTCTCCAGGGACAGTAGGAATCAGTCCTCATTACCCTCCTGCTTCCCCTGATGAGTTGCTGAATTTTTGTCCTTCCCTTGCCATCTGCTTGTTAGGGCTCAAGCTAAGGGACCTGACTGAGCAAGATGGCACCCTTGAGCGGGAAGAGGACCACGCATGCGTGGTAGCAATCCCAAAGGTTTTCTTTGAAAGCTGGGGAATTGTTCTGTGCGGGCTCCGTCGGTGCCGGCATCACCCATAAGTGAGGACTGATTCCTGCTGTCCCTGGAGAACACCTGTTACAGATGAGTAACTACGCTTTAGATATGTATTGTGTATGGTTTTTGTGCCAATATGAACTATGTGATTAAGTGGCTTATTTATTTATTTACAATCTCTTATATACCGCACTATTCATCATCAGCGCGGTTCACATGGAACAAAATGCTCAGTACATTTAACACTTATAAATGTTGCAAATAAATAAATTGTCCTCTGAATAGAATGCGTGTACAGTAAATAGGAATTTAGCTGTTTTGCTATTAAATAACTAACATCTGTGACTACAGGAATTATAGTTCTGTGAGACAAATATTAATAACCAAAGTTAGTCTGAGTAATGTTGTATACCTTATTTTATAACTTTAATATTAAACTCATTCAACTTAACTAAATGAATTTTTTTTCAAGGTGTTTGTGCTGTAGGCGGTCTGTTGTATGTTGTTGGAGGTGACGATGGTTCTTGCAATTTGGCATCAATGGAATATTTTAACCCAGCTACTGATAAATGGATACTTGTATCATCATGTATGAGCACTGGAAGAAGTTATGCAGGTAATTGATATTAAGCTTATTGATACATTTCAAAATGTATTTGTAGATAGCTTTGAATGACACACATTCTAAGAAAACATATTTATATAGGAGGCAATTTTATAAGGATGTCTCACAAAGATATGTATACTAAATGCAAATCGATCTCCAGCAGAAGCAATCACATAATGAAATTAATATACCAAACTCCTGCAATTATCATATTGATTTATTCCGCAACCATTATAAAATAATTTAAAGAGATCCTCAGGGTATTGTGGTGCACACAGCTTGGCACATAGAATCCTTAACACCATTATCCGTCTCTATAAATATGCTTTTTTAAAAATCTGTTTTGCATTTAAAATCACTTATCTTTCTCTCAAATAGCTTGTGAACATCCCTAATTAAGAACTAAGGCTTATGTAATCATTCTGACCAATTCACATAAATGCAAACAGTTCTGCATTAATTATAGTAGTAACACACAGTTGTTCTGAGGATGGTTTTATAACAAACATAAGCGTGCAGAACAGTGTTTCATGTACTCTGGTATATAGTTGTAAGATTTGCTTTTGGGTATATAAGTGTAAACAGCAGGCACACTTAAATGTAACACTTACTTTTGTGCAGTATATGTGTAAGTATTCATGGGGATGGAGAATAGACAAAGCAAGGACAGGATTTGCGCTTATATATGTTTTAATAAGGTACACTGATTAGTGCCTTTTCATATGGGTGCATACCTGCGCACAATTACATTTGCCTTGGAGCAGGAATAAACTGTGCACCTGCTCTCCCTAGGGTAATGTGCTAAAGACATAAAGGGATCTATTCTGAACCAGCTAAATGCCTGGCCTGTGTCCGGGAAACAGAGCTCCCTTCACATAGATCTGAGCTGGGCAAGAGGGGATGGGCCGCAGGTGGAGCGAGGGTGAGTGTGGTTGGCCATTTGTATGGGGGACTTATTCCCCATGGAGGTGGAATAATTCCCCCTGGACGGCGACAAAAGTTAACCTCAGGGCTGGACGAAGAGGTAAGGGGGTGCAGGGTGTTTCTCGCTGCCCTATCCTGGCCACATCAGGCCCGATCAGGGGTTGGGCAGCGGGCAAAGGAGATTCGCTGGGTCAGCCAGTGATTGTGGCTGTTGCATGGAGCCGCGGTGGCATGGCCGCCACTCCATCCAGGAGCCTGGTTGGGCTAGCCGGGTAGTAGATTGGACGTCCAGGTGCCCAGAATCAGGGCCCGGCCTGCATATCCGGCTGGTTGCACCTGATTGTGCCCCCAAAGGCATGTCTAGCCCCCGTGGCAGTAGAATCGGATGCAACGCAGGCCTTTCCAGATTCTGGGGGCCCTGACAGTCTGGGGACGCCCAGAACAGAATTGGCCTCCACGTGTATAGGAACATGTTACCTTTTATAAAATATAATAAATAAATAATCAAAAACAAATATTTAAAAGTATTTAGAAATATATGTGTGTGTGTCTGTGTGTATACGCATATATATGTATATGTGTATATGTATATGTATATATCTATATCTGTATATCTGCATATATATATATATAATATACACGTAGTTCCAGAGATATTAGAAATAGAGATATATAGCTCTATGATCTTCAAAATGGTCCGCTATAATGATGTAATAACTAATCCTTCATCTCTAAATGTATAAAATCTTAATATTTTCGCATTAATTTTTTAGAACTATATCACAGTAAAATATTCTTCAGTTCATTAGAAGCCATATTAAATGCGTAGCCAAAAGGCTTTATCTGTATGTTCATCTGAACTCCTTTCTCAATAATGATTTCTCAGTATTTCACATAGCTTCTCAGTACAGCACTAGCCAATTTTGCATTATGCTGGAATGCAGATAAGCACTCGTTTCTGAAGTTATTTAAATGGATAGCTTTAATGCAGACAAGCACCATTTTTTCTAATGCTTTATTTAAAAAAAGTTCTGAATTCAACAGATTTTGAGGCCGATTTAAAGCACCTCATAGGGTCATTGATGCTATACGGAGCATAAGCCCCAGTTCAATTTGGAAGCGGGCGATAGCTCCATTCAAGTCTGAGACCTGTTGCTTAAAGGGTTAAAGTTAAGAAAGTGAGTGAGCTATTAAAAAACTACAGGGAACATAATATATAATTACAAATATAGTTAAGAATTGGAGCGTGTTTTTTTGGACATTTGCTAATTGAACCGCTCTATTAAGAGACCACTATTATAGTTTGTCGAGCAAAATTTTGCATTATGGGCACCATGGCTCTTTTAATTTATGGCACTCTAGCCATTCAAATAGTTTATCAATCAACATCCCAGCCTTTCTAGTATTCTAACCTACATTCATTCTATGTCCGTTCACTGCGGCCGCCATTTTTAAAGTTCCATCTAGAAGATATCTGCCAACCAATCTATTCAATGTTACGGACATCAAATCAGCATCATCCACTCTATTTTCTCATGTGTTCCTTTAAGAGCCAATGAATCAAGTGTATAAATCCAGTATTTTCATTAATGCAGCAAACACTGGCGATCCCCCCTCAATTATTTTTCAATTATTCTGTCAATAAACCCGCCAGTGGAGATCAGTAAACTTGTTTGGATAGTTGTTTCAATGTTCCACCATCGGAGCAGAAATAGAATTGGTGTGTAACTAACTTTTGATGTTCAATCAATCGCTTTTTAAAAGGTCTGGAAGTTCTGCCAACAAATTTGAGGACATCAACATTTATTTAAAGAATTTACATAAACCAGACAGGAAGCATGCATAGTTAGATATACATTTATGATTGTCAATTTGATGTTTCTATTCAGTGCACTCCATGCTTGTTCACAAAATTCACATTTACCACAAGGGTATTAACCCTATCCTTTTTGCAACCTCGTAGTAATGGACATGATACCCATGATAATTTCACCAATATTGCGATCTCTAGCATAAGTAGTCAAAGTATCTCCTGACATATGCAAGCACATCCCAGTGTGTTTGAATAATGGATGATATATGTTTAGCCTTATTGTAATAAGATAATACCACGTGTGAGCAGGGCCAGCCCGTCCATTGAGCGAGAATGTTGTTTGCAGAAGGCCTGCCTGAACTTCATTCTGCAGGGTATGCAGGGACTGCTTCAGAGGAAGCCAAGGACACCAGAGGCCCCAGCTTGCCTCTGCACAGCACTGGAGTGAAGAGCAGCCTGCTCCTTCATTCGCGCTGTGTTTAGGTGAAGCCCGCTGAGTGCTGGAAAACAGGACATGATCTTTAACCTTTCCCGGCACTTAGCGGGTTTCACGAGACACAGCGCAAGTGAAGGAGTATGTTGCTCTTCACTCCAGCACTGTGCAGAGGCTAGCAGGGGCCTCTGGTGTCCTCGGCTCCCTCATAAGCTGCTTAGACAGGCGTGGGGTTCTTCGGGGTGGGGGCGAGGGCTAGGATAGGACTGGAAATGGCTGATGGGGGGCTAGGAATGGAAATGGGTTGATGGGGGGCTAGGATAGGACTGGAAATGGACTGATGGGGGGCTAAGAATGGAAATGGACTGATGGGAAGTTGGGATAGGACTGGAAATGGGCTGATGGGAAGTTGGGATAGGACTGTAAATGGGCTGATGGGGGTGCTAAGACTAGAAATGGGAGCGGATGCTGGGTGGGGCTGGAACTAGAAGGGAGCTGAGGTTGGGGAAGGACTAGAAGGGGATGGGACTGGGGGAGTGAGGATGGAGAAGGGGAAAAGACATTTTGTGTGGGAGGGAAGAAAAATCTATGATTGGCTGGGTATTGGGGGAGAGTAAGTGGGGATTGAGGAAGGAGGGGTGAAATTTGAGTAAATGAAAAAGAAATAAAGAAAGAAATGGAGGGAAGAGCAAAAGGGGAAGATCAGCATGTTAAAGCAGATGTAGAGAGAGAATGGAAAAAAAAACTAGAAGAGAGAAGGACAAATGGACAGCACACAATGGAGAGTTAGCCGAAGACACGAAGAAACCAGAAGAAAGTGACTTGAGCAATTGCTACTGAAAAATAAAATGTCAAAACAACAAAAGGTAGAAAAATACTTTATTTTGAATTTATTAACTGGAATAGATCAGCTCTGGGAAATATGTATCGCGTTTTTGTTTAGCACAAGAGGAAATTAACTTATAGTTTTATTTCTCCAGTGCTGTTGTACATTCCAAGTTTGGCTTTTGGGGTTCCCAGTTTAATTATTGTCTTTCTATTTCTAAATTGTGATCCCTTGTTCTTTTGTAACAGTCTATGTTCTGCATGTGTAATGAGCTGAGGTATTCTGTTCGTGTAGTTTCTATTTAAGAACATAAAAACATAAGATATGCCATAGTGGGTCAGACCAAGGTCCATCAAGCCCAGCATCCTGTTTCCAACAGTGGCCAATCTAGGTCATTAGAACCTAGCAGTCTCTCCAAAAGACACAGGTTCCTCAATGCTTGCATTGGGTCAAGCAGTGATATCCTGGGTCCCTTTTAATAATGGTTTATAGACCTTTCCTCCAGGAACTTGTCCAAACCTTTTTTAAACCCAGCTACACTAACAGCTTTTACTACATCCTCCGGTAACAAATTCCAGAGTTTGATTACAAGTTGAGTGAAAAAATATTTTCTCTTATTTGTCTTAAATAGGTTACCCTGTAGCTTCATTGCATGTCCCCTAGTCTTTTTATATTAGGACGACGTAAACAGTCGATCTATGTTCAACCCGTTCCACTCCATTCATTCATATCTCCCCTCTGCTGTCTCTTTTCCAGGTTGAAGAGCCCTAAACATTTTAGCCCCTCTTCATAGGAGTATCCTTCCATCCGCTTTACCATTTTGGTGGCTCTTCTCTGAACCTTTTCTAATAACGCTATATCCTTTTTAAGATACAGCGACCAGAATTGCACACAATATTCAAGGTGCGGTCGCACCATGGAACGATACAGAGGCATTATAATATCCTTTGTTTTAGTTTACATTCCTTTTCTTATCATACCTGGCATTCTATTTGCTCTCTTTGCCGCCGCTGCACAAAGGGCGGAGGGTTTTAACATGTTATCCATGATGACGCCCAAATCTTTTTCCTGGGTGGTGGTTCCCAATGTGGAACCTTGCACCGTGTAACCATAGTTTGGGTTGTTCTTTCCTAGGTGCATAACTTTGCACTTGTCCACATTAAATTTCATCTGCCATTTTGATGCCCAGTCTTCCAATTTATCAAGATCCTCTTGCAATTTTCCACAATCCTCTTGGGTTTTAACAGCTTTAAATAGTTTTGTGTCATCTGCAAATTTGTTAACCTCACTCATTATTCTCTTTTCTGGGTCATTTATGAATATGTCAAAAGCACTGGACCCAGCACAGATCCCTGCAGTATTCCACTATTCACTTTTTTCTATTGGGAAAATTGGCCATTTAGCCCTACCCTCTGCTTTCTATCTTTTAACCAGTTCCTGATCCACAATAGTCCACTGCCTCTTATCCCATGACTTTTTAGTTTTGCCAAAAGTCTCTGACGAGGGACCTTGTCAAAGGCTTTCTGAAAGTCCAGATACACCATATGAACCGATTCACCTTTGTCTACCTGTTTGTTCACACCTTCAAAAAAACATAACAGATTAGTAAAACAAGATCATCTTGTCTAAAGCCATGACTATCTACATGATGAGTAATTTTGTTCTTTATGATGGTTTCTATCATTTTTCCCGGTACAGAAATCAGGCTCACCGGTCTGTAGTTTCCCGGATCACCCCTGGAACCCTTTTTAAAAATTGGCGTTACCTGAAGATTGGAGAATCGCCAATGTATTACAGATTATTTTAATGATAGTTCACAGATTATTTATTTATTTATTTTATTTATTTAGACAGTTTTGTAAACCGCCTTATCCTTCAATCAAAGCGGTCACAACACAATTGGGGGATACATTTAACACGCGGGGATATGAGACACATACACTAATACTTACAGGGAACATGGGCAATAGAGGGTTAAGTGGCTTGCCCAAGACCACAAGGAGCATCTGTGGGACTAGAAACCCCAGTCCTTCCGGCCCAAGGTTGCTGTCCTCTAGTGGGATTTGAACTCCGACCTTCCGGCCTGAGGTACCTTGCCCCAACCACTAGGCCACTCCTTCCTCTTATAAAAAGTAAGTAACTAAAGGTTAGTGCATGTTAACATTATGCAAATATTTATGTAAATGAGGCCCCGCAATGAGTCTCCGCACATGGCGCTGCACTCCCCTTGGGCCACCCCTGCGTGTGGGTCTAACTTCTTTTGATATATCTGTGTCTCCAATAGTAATTCTCTTTGTGCAAACTAAGCTCACTGATCATCACCACTTTATGGGGCTATCCCCTCTCAATAACTGATGGTGTAATCCCATCACTTGTCTTTAGAAATCAATATCCGATCTACATATCCTCTGCAGCCTCAGAAATTGGCTAATAAATAAACTATTTTGAATATATAAGATGGTTACTCTATCTCAAAGCATTATTTCTGTCAACCTCCTTTCTGTATAACATGGCCATTACTATTTCAAAAGATAAAAGGAAATTGATATCCAAAAGATTTATGTTCTTGATGATGATTTCATTAACTGGAATTAATGTATTGAACGTCATCTAAATCGATTTTATTTCCCTCCAATATTTAAAAAAATGTCTTCCAAAAATTGCCACTATATAATGTGCTTAAAACACTGATATTTTATATATTTCTCTTCCAACAATGACTGCTAAACAACAAATAGCCATTATTCAAAAACATTGGGATGTGCTTACTTTATGTAATATATTTCAGGAGAGACCTTTGACTACTTATACTAAAGGTCGTAATATGGATGAAATTTAACACAGGTACGTACCACCAGATCCATTACTATGAGTTTGCAAGAAGGATTGGGTGGTTATGTTTATTTGAAACTTTCTATTCCTCCCTAAACTGGATAGTATCAGTATTAGTTAATTTTGTGAATAAGCATGGAGTGACATTAAATGGCAACATCTCATTAATAATTGTAAATTTATATGTACTATGCATGGTTCCTGTTGGCTTATGTAATTTATTTATTTAACAGCTTTTCTATACCACTGTATCTCTAAGTCTAAGTGGTATCTCCAGGAACAAGTAGGAAGTCAATCTTCACATATGGGTGACGTCGGCACCGATGGAGCCTGGCGTAGGAGCACTCCCCAGCATAGAATAGGAATGCTTTTGGGAGCGTTCCTCCATGCCTGCGTGGCTGCCTTCCCGCCTTCCCTTCAAGTCTCCTCAGCAATGTTCCCTCTAATTTTCTGTAGGCTGTGTGCACATAAAATATCAGCTGTGCAGCTTTTGAAGGAAGGTTAAATTTTTGTGTGCCACATAATGACACTCGGAGTTATATACTTTAAAATTTGACTACACGTCAGAATACACTATGTACACCACATTGATTTTAATCAAATTAAATGAAAATAGACGATTACTAAATGAAGCGGAAAATTTCTAGTAATTACAATCACAACTTTTAAATTTTAAGACATCTGTGTTTTCTATCAGAATCAGAACCGTAATTTTTGTGCGCTGTTGTAAAGTATGTGCGCTCGCTTGGCGAGGTGTGTGCGCACGCACACGCACACAGCTTAGAGGGAACAGTGCTCCTCAGTCATCTTTTTTCCACGGAGCTGTTGGGACCTCGTCCATTTTCACCACTTTAAAAGACTAATTTTTTCTGGTTCCGGCTGGTACCTTTCTCTTTGCCTTCCCATCGACCGACTCAACTCCCTGTCGATTCCAGTTCCTGTTTTTGTTATTTTTTTCTAAATTTCCTTTTCCCTCTTTTTTTTTATTTTTCAATAATTTCTTAGGTTTTTTTAGGCCCAAGGCCTAGGTGGGCATCATTGCCCAATTTGTTTTTCCAAAAGATGGATAAGCCCAGGAGTGGTTTAAAAAAAAAATGCTCTAACTGTTCCAGTACCATATCCATAACAGACAAGCATGACTGGTGCCTAAAATGCTTAGGCCCAGACAACGATGTCAAGTCCTGCACTTCCTGTTGCCATATGACCACCAGAGGTTGGAAAAACCGGGACAAGCAGAAGGCTAAGCTATTTCCAACAGACTCGACTCCTTCGGTGCACTCCTCGGGTCGGGGGTGTCGACTCCTTCCAAGTCATCCCATGCTTCCAAATCCCCTCTTCGTTGAAAACTAAGAAGCATCAACTGGAGTCCCCCAATCGATATCGAGGGCATCCCATTCCTTGAGATTGGCATCAGACTCTGCCATCCTCAGCACCACCATTCTTCCAATTCTGATGCAGATCGTCGAGCGAAGCAACCCTGGCGGGAGGTTTCACCCTCCAAAGCCTCACAGGGGTTTAGGGATGCCCCCGAGGTTCAATCCTCGGTGGAGTACCTGATACAAGCATCGAGAGTTGTAGCCCATTCCATAGTGTCTGGAGCTACTCCTCCAGTACCAATGCTGGATCACCACATCATCGCTATTGAAAGAAGCATCACAGTTATCTTAGTGGCAGTTGCACCGGCATCCTCCACTTTGCCTTTTACTGCATCGATATTAGCAACGCCTATAGACCTTGCTATACAGATCGATGCACCTCCAATTCCTCTGACACCAACAGATTCGCACCGATCATCAGAACAGCTGATACCTGAAGCTCCAGTACATTCGGCTCCACTGTAGTCTTCGCAGTGAGTTACATCTGCACTACACCAAAGTTATCAAGGCCCTGACAAAGACACTTTTGATTTTTTACCACACTCCGATACCAGTTCCGATGTCTCGGAATCAATCGATTCCGATACACGTCGAGATCTGCCTTTGGATCCATCACCTTCGTATGAGCATCAATGGTCACTGCCTTTGAGGCCAATAGCAGAGCAGCTGCAGCCTGCATTGGAGCCAGAACAACAGCCATAAGAACATAAGATATGCCATACTGGGTCAGACCAGGGTCCATCAAGCCCAGTATTCTGTTTCCAACAGTGGCCAATCTAGGTCATATGTACCTAGCAGTATCCCCAAGAGACACAAGTTCCACAATGCTTGTACTGGGTCAAGCATTGATATCTTCGGTCACTTTTTAATAATGGTTTATGGACCTTTCCTCCAGGAACTTGTCCAAACCTTTTTTAAACCCAGCTACACTAACAGCATTTACTACATCCTCCGGTAACAAATTCCAGAGTTTGATTACACGTTGAGTGAAAAAATATTTTCTTTTATTAGTCTTAAATAGTTTACCCTGTAGCTTCATTGCATGTCCCCTAGTCTTTCTATATTCTGATAAGGTAAACAATCGATCTACGTTTACCCGTTCCACTCTGTTCATTAATTTATAGACTTCTATCATATCTCCCCTCAGCCGTCTCTTTTCCAGGTTAAAGAGCCCTAACCTTTTTAGCCTTTCTTCATAGGTGTATCCTTCCATCCCCTTTACCATTTTGGTGGCTCTTCTCTGAACCTGTTCTAAAATCGCTATATCCTTTTTAAGATACGGCGACCAGAATTGCACACAATCAAGGTGCGGTCTCACCATGGAACGTTATAGAGGCATTATAATATCTTTTGTTTTATTTTTCATTCCTTTCCTTATCATACCTAGCATTCTATTTGCTCTCTTGGCCGCCGCTGCACACTGGGCTGAGGGTTTTAACATGGTATCCACAATGACGCCTAAATCTTTTTCCTGGGTGGTGGTTCCTAATGTGGAACCTTGCATCATGTAACCATAGTTTGGGTTGTTCTTCCCTAGGTGCATAACCTTGCACTTGTCCACATTAAATTTCATCTGCCATTTTGATGCCCAAGATCCTCTTGCAATTTTTCACAATCCTCTTGGGTTTTAACAACTTTAAATAGTTTTGTGTCATCTGCAAATTTGATAACCTCACTCGTTATTCCACTTTCCAGGTCATTTATGAATATGTCAAAAAGCAGCGGACCCAGCACAGATCCCTGGGGTACACCACTATTCACCTTTCTCCATTGGGAAAATTGGCCATTTAGCCCTACCCTCTGCTTTCTATCTTTTAACCAGTTCCTGATCCACAATAGTACACTGCCTGCTATCCCATGACTCTTTAGTTTTGCCAAAAGTCTCTGATGAGGGACCTTGTCAAAGGCTTTCTGAAAGTCCAGATACACAATATCAACCGACTCACCTTTGTCCACCTGTTTATTCACTCCTTCAAAAAAACATAACAGATTAGTAAGACAAGATCTTCCTTGTCTAAAGCCATGTTGGCTGTCTCCCATTAGGTTGTGACTATCTACATGCTGAGTAATTTTATTCTTTATGATGGTTTCTATCATTTTTCCTGGTACTGACGTCAAGCTCACCGGTCTGTAGTTTCCCGGATCACCCCTGGAACCCTTTTTAAAAATTGGTGTTACATTGGCGATCCTCCAATCTTCAGGTATTAGAGATGATTTTAATGATAGTTCACAGATTACTGATAGCAGGTCTGCAATCTCATATTTCAGTTCTTTCAACACCCTTGGATGTATACCATCCGGCCCAGGTGATTTGCTACTCGTCAGTTTATCTAATAGTTGTAAGACATCTTCCCGATGTATTGATATTTCCTTCAATTCTTCTGCACCTTTAAATACCACTTCAGTCATGGGTAACATCCCTACATCTTCCTCAGTAAAGACCGAAGCAAAGAATTCATTCAGTCTCTCCGCTATCGCCTTGTCGCCTCTTAGTGCTCCTTTAACCCCTTTATCATCTAATGGACCAACTGACTCTCTCACAGGTTTTTTGCTACGAATGTACTTGAAAAGGTCTTTATTTCGCGTTTTTGCTTCCGCAGCAAGCTTCTTCTCAAATTCTCTCTTTGACTGCTTTATCAATGCCTTGCATTTGACTTGCCAGTGCTTGTGCTGTTTCCAGGTTTCGTCGTTTGGCTCTTTTTTCCATTTCCTGAAAGATGCTTTTTTGGCAACAGCCTCTCTGACCTCACCTTTAAACCATGCTGGCAGTTTTTTGGACTTTTATTTATTTATTTATTTAACATCTCTTATATACCGCACTATTGTCATCAGCGCGGTTTACATGAAACAAACATATACATACAGAGAACTGTAATGCATTTTACAAGTAACAGGGGTTTTTGAACTTGGATTAAAAAGGTAAACTATGTAGACTAGTTAACTATTTACAATATCTATACACATTAGTCACATTGGTTACATTGGTATCTTCCTTCCACTTTTCTTAAAGCGTGGAATACAGCTGGTCTGGGCTTCCAAGATAGTATTTTTCAACAACACCCACGCTTGATGTACGTCTTTAACCTTCGCAACTGCTCCTTTTTAGTTTTTTCTTAACTGTTTTCCTCATTTTATCATAGTCTCCCTTTCGAAAGTTAAAAGGTAGTACTGTGGATTTCCTTACTATCCCTCCTCCACTAATTAAATCAAAGGCGATCATGCTATGATCACTATTGCCAAGTGGCCCCAACACCCTTATCTCTTGCACTAGATTTGGTGTTCCACTAAGGACTAGGTCTAATATGGCTTCCCCTCTGGTCGGTTCATGAACCAGCTGCTCCAAGAAGCAGTCATTTATTTCATCTAGGAACTTTATCTCCCTAGCATGTCCTGACGTGACACTGACCCAGTCGATACCGGGGTAATTGAAATCACCCATTATTATTACTGCGCTGTAACTTTTGTTAGCTTCCTTGATTTCATTGAGCATTTCATCATCCATTTGGTCATTCTGGCCAGGTGCTCGATAGTACACCCCCACTGCCATTGCCTTCCCCCTTTTATATGGATTTTCAATCCATATAGATTCTACAGCAGATTTTGTTTCCTGCAAAACTTTAATCCTTTCTGAGTCAATGCCCTCTCTAACGTAGAGTGCAGCCCCTCCACCAATTTGATCAGCTCTATCATTATGATATGGTTTGTACCCAGGTATCACAGTGTCCCACTGTTTGTCCTCTTTCCACCATGTCTCTGATATTCCAATCGTATCTAACCTTTCATTTAGTGCTATATATTCTAACTCTCCCATCTTATTCTTTAGACTTCTAGCATTTGCATACAAGCATTTTAGAGAATGTATTTTATTCATGTTAATTTGGCTATTGTTAGACATGGGTAAATTGGGATCTTTAAGCTCTGTCTGCTCCATACTTGAGGGCATTTGGGCTACTTTACTCTTTTGTGGAACCTCTCTGCTTTTGGTAGTATCCTTCAAGGATACATTCTTCCGAACCATCCGCTCTTGGGTGACTGTCGGCTTTCCCCTAATATCTAGTTTAAAAGCTGCTCTATCTCCTTTTTAAAAGTTAATGCCAGGAGCCTGGTTCCATCCTGGTTAAGGTGAAGCCCATCCCTTCGGAAGAGCCCCTCCTTTCCCCAGAATGTTCCCCAGTTCCTAACAAATCCAAAACCCTCATCTCTGCATCATTGTCTCATCCACGCATTGAGACTCCGGAGCTCTGCCTGCCTTTTGGGTCCTGCGCGTGGAACAGGAAGCATTTCGGAGAATGCTACCCTGGAAGTTCTGGATTTCAACTTCCTACCTAAAAGCCTAAATTTTGCCTTGAGAACCTCCCTACCACATTTTCCTATGTTATTGGTACCGACATGTACCAAGACAGCAGACTCCTCCCCAGCACTATCTAAGACCTTATCTAGGTGGCGCGTGAGGTCCGCTACCTTCGCACCAGGCAGGCATGTTACCAGGCGATCCTCACGTCCACCAGCCACCCAGCTATCTACCTGCCTAATGATCGAATCACCAACTATAACGGCTGTCCTAACCCTTCCCTCATGGGCACATGGCCCTGGAGAAACTTCGTCGGTGCGAGAGGGTTTTACATCACCTGGAGGACAGGTCCTAGTTACAGGATCACTTCCTGCCACACCAGGGTGATGCTCTCCTGTCACGTGACCTCTCTCCTCCATGGCAACAGGGGTGCTGCCAGACTGGAGGTGGGACTTCAGGACTATATCCCTGTAGGTCTCGTCTATGTACCTCTCTGTCTGTCTTATGTTTTCCATGTCTGCCACTTTAGCCTCTAGAGAACGGACTTGTTCCCTGAGAGAAAAGAGCTCCTTGCACCTAGTGCACACGTAAGACCTCTCACCAACTGGGAGAAAATCATACATGTGACACTCAATGCGAAAGACTGGAAAGCCCCCATCCCGCTGCTGGACTACTGTCTGCATCTTAGTTTTAAGTTTGTGTCTAGATCTTTGAGTTCTTACTTACTAGGGGTTGCTATGGGTATTTATACCAATAAAACTGTACCTAATACGTTTAATATACCTTGTTCACCTGAAGCTTAATTAATCTCAGGTCCTTAGTGTATGACTGATTTGGGTAATGAGCTTCACCTGAAAGCACCTCCTGTCTTTTAAGATGTGTAAGTACCTATAAAGCTATGATTATCCCAGGGGAGGGTGGGTATGGGGAGGGAGGGAAATAACACTTATTAAAAGAGGGCTGCTACACAGTACCCTGTCTTGTGCTGCTGAGGTAAGCTAAATTCTGATTTGATTTAAATTATAGCTCTTAGCTGCTGCTAGGCTCTAACTTATTATGAAATTTAAACTACAAGCTCTCTGCTGGGTACTAAATTTAACCAGAAAGCTCTCTTCTGTGTGTTAAATTTAAACTAAAAGTACTTTGCTGTTACTTGGCCCTGAGTGACTATTAAATTTAAACTACATGCTCTCTGCTGGGTATGAAATGTAACCAGAAAGCTCTCCTCTGTGTTTTAAATTCAAACTTTAATTGTTGCTACTAGGCCCTAACTGATCCAACAAAAAAACAATGGGTTCACAGATTAAGTAGCTTTAATACAAAGAATTCTTGTTACTACTTAATTCCAAAGAAAACGGGAGGATACAGACCCATTTTGGATCTCAGGAATCCCAGCAAATTCCTTATCAAGGAAAAGTTCAAGATGATTTCTCTTGGAACTCTTCTTCCTCATCTCCAACCAAACGATTGGCTATGCTCTTTGAATTTAAAGGATACATATACTCACATCCTTATACAGCCAAACTACAGAAAGTACCTCAGGTTTGTATTTCAAAACCAATATTATCAATATCAAGTCCTCCCCTTTGGACTGTCTTCAGCACCTCGGGTCATCACAAAGTGTCTGCTGTCGTTGCAGCATATCTCCAGACCTTAGGAATCTTTCTCTTCCCTTACTTAGACCACTGGCTGATAAAGGCAGATACTGCCCAATCGGTCCCAATTGTCCTTCAGCAAACCATCCACGTCCTATAAGACACAGGATTTGTTATCAACTATCCAAAGTCATACCTAGTTCCATCTCAAAACCTAGAGTTCATAGAATCACGACTGGATACCATTCAAGCTTGAGCTTTTCTCTGAGGATAGACGTATCAGACTACTTACCCTAGCTTCTCAGATCCAGCAGCAGTCAACAGTGACAGCCAGGACATGCCTATGCTTATTAGGCCATATGGCTTCAGCAGTGAGTGTTGTACCACATGCCCATTTCAACATGCGAGAAAGTCAGTGTGGAACCTCTCACAGCAGTGGGATCAATCCAGAGTTCACCTCTCCGATCTCATCACCATCTCTCCCCGGATGAGAGACTCCATTCTCTGGTGGACCATACCAGAGAACCTTGACGTAGGGCTACCTTTTTAAAAGTCTTTACCACACTGTACTCTGACAACAGATGCATCAAAGCACAGTTAGGGGGCTTATCTCAACAGTCTGACAACCCAGGGCCTGTGGTTTTGACCAGAGACACATCTGCATATCAATCTACTCAAACTCAGAGCTGTATTCAATGCCATTCGGGTGTTCTCTCACCACCTGTTGGGCAAGGCAGTCCTTTTTCAGACCGACAATCATGTGGCCATATTTTATATAAACAAACAAGGAAGAACAGGCTCTCGCCCATTAGGCAGAGAGGCATTAACAATATGGACCTGGGCAATAGCCCACAAAATTCATCTATATGCAGTATATCTGCAATGGGAGAAGAACAAACTAGCCGATAGACTGAATTGCTTTCTCCACCCATATGAGTAGAGGTTAAACCCAGTAGTAGTGCACCAATTATTCCACCTCTTGGGGTTCCCACTACTCGGTCTCTTTGCTTCTCCAGACAACACTCAGTTGCTTCATTATTGCTCCAGAATTCCATCTCCTTACAGGGAGAGCTCAGATGCTTTTCTCCTACATTGGGGACAAGACCTTCTTTATGTCTTCCCCCTCCCCCTTTCCTCTCATTACAAAGACGCTTTTCAAGATCTGGAACCACCAGGGCGAAATGATTCTCATTGTGCCTCACTTTCCAAGACAACCATGGTTTCCTCTTTTCCTTCAGCTAGCTCAAAATCCTCCGCGCCACCTGGGGTGTTCTCCCGATCTCCTGACTCAGGAACAGGGGAACTCTTACACCCCAATTTCCAGTCCCTCAATCTGACAGCCTGTGGCTGAGCGTGTTGTCCTCTCACATCTAAGCGCGTTGTCCTCTCACATCTAGGACTTCAGGAAAATGTGTTACAAGTTCTACTATTTTTCAGAAAAGATTCCACTAGGTGATCTTATGCCTTCAAGTGGAGAATATTCTTGCTCTGGTGCTCACAAAGGGCCCTAGATCCCTTTATATGTCCAGTTCCAGAACTTCTAAAATACCTCCTCCTTGTCATCATCAGGTCTTAAAACTAACTCAGTATGAGTTCTTTTATCTGCCATAGCGGCATCTCACTATACTCTAACCGCCAAGTGTCCATGCACCCATTGATCTCAAGATTCATGATGGGTCTTCCCTTGACTAAACCATCCCTTCCCCCCCACTGGTCACGGCGTGGGATCTAGATGTTGTCTTGGCACAACTAATGCAACCTCCTTTTGAGCCTTTAGTGTCAACTACTTTAAAGTTGTTAACATGGAAAGTACTTTTTCTAGTAGCCTTGACATCAGCTTGAAGAGTGAGTGAACTTCAGGCTTTGGTGGATTGCGCTTCATATACCAGGTTTCACCATCACAAAGTTGTCCTATGGACACATCCTGAGTTCTTACCGAAAGTTGTTACTCCTTTTCACTTTCCATTTCACTACCAACTTTCTTTCCCAGAGTTCACAGCTCCCCTGCTGAGGCGATGCTGCATACGCTTGATTGTAAAAGAGCACTTGCCTTCTATATCGACTGCACCAAGGATCATTGTCAAACCTCTCAGCTGTTTGTCTCCTTTGACCAGAGTCATCTGGAGTTACCAGTCTCCAAGAGAATGTGCTCTAACTGGATTGCAGACTGCATATCCTTTGCTTACTCACAAGCGGGTCTCTCTCTACAAAATTGTCACAGCACATAATGACCATGCCATGGCTGCTATCGTAGCCAACCTTCGATCTGTGTCAATTTCAGACATCTGCCAAGCAGCCACATGGTCTTCACTGCACACTTTTGCTGCTCACTATTGCCTGGAGAAGGACTCCAGAAGTGATGCTCAATTCGGTCAATCTGTACTACATAACCTGTTTCAAATTTAGACAACTTACCCACCGCCCATCCGACCACCTTCCGAGGAGTGCTTCGAATAAGCGGAGTCTGTTGGATCCCTGCTGCAACCTCTGTGGCACCATAATCCTTTCCCCTCATAGGGCGGTCATGTGCTTGTTCCTGGTGATAGCATAGTTACTCACCTGTAACAGATAATCTCCGGCAACAGGCAGGAAGGTAGCCACGCATGCGTGGAGGAACACTCCCAAGAACATTCCTGTTGGATGCTGGGTAGTGTTCCTGCACTGGGCTCCGTCTGTGCTGACGTCACTCATATGTGAAGACTGATTCCTGCTGTTCCTGGAGATCACCTGTTATAGGCGAGTAACTATGCTTTACATGATAACAGAATTGGCCAACTGGGCTTTACATGGAACATTCTAGTGATTGTAACAATAAGTAGTATTTATAATATTATAATAATAATACAATGTAACATTAAGCTATATTACATTCCTGTTATATGAGTGAGTGAGTTGGATGAAAGGGGGGGGATTTTGTTCAGTATGTGAGGGGTCCATTCAGTCCAATTGGTTAAGATGGGTCAGTAAAGTGTCCAAGGAAGAGGTGGGTCTTACGTTTTCTCCTGAAGTCTGCCAGGTCTTTTGTGACATGAAGATCATCTGACAGTGCATTCCAAAGGTTGGGGCGAACATGGAGAAGGCTCTCTTGGAAGTTGTGTGGTTTATCTTGGTAAATATAGATGGGGTGTGTAGAGAATTTAGAGTGTGTTCTCCTGGATCTGTTTGGTGTTTTTTCAGTGAGGGATTGCAGGTAGCTTGATGACAATTTGTGGTTGATCTTGAAAGATATGAGTAGAGCTTTGAATTTTAAACACTCTTCTATGGGTAGCCAATGTAGGGTGATGCATTCAGCTCTGGAGGCGTTACACAGTATTCTTGTGACGGTGTTTGGGCTACTTATATCGTATATAGTGTGCATTTAGGCAGGCCTTGGAAGATGGGTTACAGTAGTCCAGGTGGGAGAAGACGATGACTTGAAGCACCGAGCGGAAGTCATGGGGTTGAGTAGAAGTTTGAGGTGTTGTATTGTTTTGAGTTTGTGATAGATGGGACTGTGTGATGATTTTGCTTTGAGGGATGAAGGTCAGGCCTTGGTCCAGTGTGATCTCTAGGTAGTGAACCTCCGACAATGATTATGGTGGGAGGTGGTTTAAAGTGGTTGTTTTTGATGATGTACAGTTCCTCTGTTTTATTGTAGTTTATTATCATGTTATGTTTGGAGAGCCAGTTTAGGATGGCTTTGAAGCTTTTCTCAATACATGAGCTTATGGGGTTGTTGGTTGAGAATGGTGTGTATATCATTACATCATCATTACATTACATCAATTTATTTAATTAAATGACCAAAATGATTTGGAGCCTGTCAGAAGACTTATGAAAAGAGACTTGAAGACCTAAATATGTACACTCTGGAGGAGAGGAGGGACAGGGGAGATATGATTCAGACCTTTAAATACTTAGAGAGTATTAATGAACAAACAGACCTCTTCCAAAGACGAGGAATTAATTAAATGTTTGTTTTCAATTATATTTGGCAGAAATACCAGACCTTTTAAAAACCGATTAATTGAACATTGTAGTAGGTTATACACCAATTCTATTTCAGCTCTGATGGTGGAACATTGCAACAAGTGTCAGCACAAGTTTACTGATCTCCACTGGCAGGTTATTGACAGAGCTATTGAAAAGTACTGAGGGGATCATCAGCATTTGCTTAGTTATCAAGAACAATATATGATTTATATACCTGATTCATTGGCTCCTAAAGGAATGAATGAGAAGATAGTGGATTACACTGATTTTTATGTTCATGATGTCAAATGGATTGATTGGCAGATGTCACATAGATGGAAGTTTAAAAATGCCCCCCCCCCCCCACCTCAGTGAAAGGGCATAGAACGGAAAATAGACCAGAATACTAGAAAGGCTGGGATGTTCACTGATGTATTGTTGGAATGAATAGAGTGCTCATACGATGAAGTATCTGCAAATCTTCTGATGCAGAATTGGCTAACTTGAAACGCAGTGTTGCATTTGGTAGTTCTATGAAATACTGGGAAATTATTTTGATTACTGTGAAAGGAGTTTAGATGGATGTTGGTTAAATCTTTTGGCTACATATTTAATGTGACTTTTAATGAACTGAGGAATATTTTATTGGGGTATAATTCTAAAAATTGAGACAATATTAAGATTTTATACATTTAGAGATGGATTATTAATTACATCATTAAAGCAGACCATTTAATAGATCATAGAGCTTTTCTTTTTTTTTCTTTAATTTATTTGATTGACCGCCCTTCATGGATAGGCAGAGCGGTTTACAATAAAAATATATACAGAATGGCATAAGCCAGAAAATTGGAAAGGAAGTTACAATTGAAGAAAAAGAGACAGAGACATGAGTAAGGCGGGCAGATGGAGAGATGGCGGGTAGAGGCTAGGGAGGGGGGAGGTCGAAGGCAAGGGAGAACAAATAAGTTTTAAGTGAGCTTTTGAAGGTAGGGTAATGGGCAGGGCCGGATTTACCTTGAGTGAGGCCCTACGCCAACAAAAATTGTGGGCCCCCAGCAGGGGCGGCCCAAGGGGGGTGCGGGGCCTCATTTGCATAAGGGGCCTCATTTGCATAAATATTTGCATAATGTTACCATATACTAACTTTTAGTAAACGTGCCTCTTAATGAGTGTATGGATAAAGAAAGACTAAAAGATTTCTACATTACTATAATCCAGTGCCAACTGCCAGACACATTAGGAACTACTACAAACACTGCCCATTTAGAACCCATAGTAAACCCGCCGTATCCTAACAGCACTACCAGGACTCACAAAGCACCATACTCTACCAATCAAAAGGCAACACTGCAAATATTAAACCAATACATTTCAGAGAACAACAATACATGACCTACTGGGGAAAGAGAACAAGTGGCAATGTCAAATAGGAATTATATAAACAGAACACCTCAGCTCAGTTACACATGCAGAACATAGACCATCACCAAACAAGTAATCACAATTTAGAAACAGGAAGACAATAATTAAACTGGGAATCCCAAAAGCCAAACTTGGAATGTACAACACTGTAGAAATAAAACTATACATTAATTTGCTCTTGTACTAAACAAAGCGCAGACGTTAATGATGCACATTTACCAGAGCTGACATATTCCAATTAATAAATTCAAAATAAAGAGATATTTTTCTACCTTTTGTGCATTTTTTTCAGCTGCAATTGCTCCAGCCACTTTCTTCTGGTTTCTTCGTGTCTTCTGCTAACTCTCCATCGTCTGCTGTCCATTTGTCCTTTCTTCTCTCTTCTAGATTTTTTTCCATTCTCTCTCTACATCTGCTTTAACATACTAATCTTTCTCCTTTTGCTCTTTCCTCATTCCTATTTCATCCACTCAAATTTTACCCCTCCATCCTCAATCCCCACTTACTCTCCCAATACCCGGCCAATTGTAGATTTTTTATCCCTCCCACACAAAATATTTTTCCCTTCTCCATTTTACTCTTCCAGCCCCATCCCATTCTAATCCTCCCCCAACATCAGCTCCCTTCTAATTCCAGCCTCACCCAGCATCCATTCCCTTCTAGTCCCTGCATCAGCCCATTTCCAGTCCTAGCCATCCATCAGCCCATTTCCAGTCCTAGCAACCCCCCAACCCAATACCAGTCCTAGCCCCCCATCAACCCACTTACAGTCCTTAACCCCCCATCACCCCATTTTCAGTTTAAGCCCCCCCTATAACCCATTACCAGTCCTAACCCCCCATCAGCCCACTTCCAGTCCTAACCCCATCAACCCATTTCCAGTCAGCCCCCCATAGCCCATTGCCAGTCCTACCCCCCCCATCAGCCCATTACCAGTCCTACCCCCCCCCCCATCAGCCCATTACCAGTCCTAACCCCATCATCCCACCTCCAGATTTAACCCCCCAGCCCATTTCCAGTCCTAGCCCCCCATAGCCCATTACCAGACAACCCCCATCAGCCCACAGCCCATTACCAGTCCTAACCCCCCCCAAAGCCCATTACCAGTCCTAACCCCCCCAACAGCCCATTACCAGTCCTAGCCCCATCAGCCCACCTCCAGTCTTAACCCCCCAGCCCATTTCCAGTCCTAGCCCCCCATAGCCCATTACCAGACAGCCTCCATCAGCCCACAGCCCATTACCAGTCTTAACCCCCCCCCAAAGCCCATTGCCAGTTCTAAGCCCCCCCAACAGCCCACAGTCCATTACCAGTTCTAACCCCATCAGCCCACCTCTAGCCTTAACCCCCCCCCCAGCCCATTTCCAGCCCCAGCCCCCCCAATAGCCCATTACCAGTCCTACCCCCCCCATAGCCCAATACCAGCCCAACCCCCCCCAGCCCATTTCCAGCCCCCGCCCCCCCAATAGCCCATTACCAGTCCTACCCCCCCCCATAGCCCATTACCAGTCCTACCCCCCCCCCCCCCCCGTCGGCCTAAAGTAAAATTTAATTTTTAAAAAAAACCTGGTGGCTGCCGCCGCGGGGTCCCCTCTGCTGCCGCGGCAGCACGGACTGACCCGTGGGGGCCCCGTCTACAAGCTGAACCCGTCGGTTCCGTTCGTTCCTCCCTCCCTCCCTCCCTCCCTCCGTGCAGGCTGTAGGCTGTGAGAGACGCGAAGGGAGAGCGTCTCCTCGCGTCTCTGTTAAGCCCGCAGGGGCTGATGGGAAATTTCCCATCAGCCCCTGCGGGCTTAACAGAGATGCGAGGAGACACTCTCCTTTCGCGTCTCTCACAGCCTGCAGCCTGCACGGAGGGAGGGAGGGAGGAACGAACCGAACCTACGGCTTCAGCTTGTAGACGGGGCCCCCGTGGGTCAGTCGGTGCTGCCGCGGCAGCAGAGGGGGCCCCGCGGCGGCAGCCACCAGGTTTTTTTTTAAATTGTATTAAAAAAAATGAACTTGTTCTTTTTTTGTGGGCCCCTGCCGGCTGTGGGCCCTACACCATGGCGTACATGGCGTATAGGTAAATCCGGCCCTGGTAATGGGGTTCGAGCCGAAGGGGGGGGGAGAGAGTTCCATAGTGCAGGGGCTGCAAAGAAGGCTGAGGAGCGTGTGGTCTGAAGGTGTGCATGAGAAGGTGAAGGTAGAGCTAGTCGGTTGAGGTGGAAAGAGCGAGGGGGTATGACGAGGAGTGTGGAAGTGGAGTAAGTCAGCCAGATATTGAGGGGTAGAGGTGTGTAGTGCCTTGTGAGCTAATGTGAGGTGCTTGAATTGAATATGATAGGAAACAGGGAGCCAGTGAAGTTGGAAAAGGAGAGGGGTGACATGGTCCCTGATAGAAGAGTGGGTGACAAGACGGGCGGCAGTGTTTTGAATGCGTTGCAACCGGGAGAGCTGTAGTTTGGAGATACCAGAGAGAATGGAGTTGGAGAAATCAACACGAGAGATGACAAGGGTGAGTAATAAGGTGGTTAAAGCTGAGGAGGAGAGGAAGGGGCGAATAGCACGAATCTGTCGTAAGTGGAAGAAGGAGAGTTTAGAAACGTGGGAGACATGTGCTGAGAAGGAAAGATCTGAGTCGAAGAGAACTCCAAGATAGCGGAAAGTGGTACTAACGGGACAGGTGCACTAGAGAAAGATGGAGCCAAAGAGGGGGGCTGGTGACCGGGAGAGAACCAGATGGCAATGGTTTTTGAAAGGTTAAGATGTAAACAGTTTTGAATTAACCAATCGGAAACAGCAGCTAAGCAGGCATTCAAGGGAGTTAGGTCAGGGGAGACAGGGGAGGTGTGGTGGAGGAGAAGGATATCGTCTGCGTAGTAAAAGGCTGTGATCCCAAACTGTTGGACAAGCAATGTGAGAGGAGTGAGAAAGATATTGAAAAGAAGAGGAGCTAATACAGAGCCTTGAGGAACCCCACAAACTAGGGAGAAGGAGTCTGAAGGGGATTGAGAGGAGGATGAGGGGAGAACTGCAGCAGAGCGAGAGTAGAGGAAAGAATGAAACCAACGCAAGACAGTACTACGAAGGCCGATATCATGCAAACGAGAGAGGAGGAGTGAGTGGTCAACTAAGTCAAAGGCAGCGGAGAGATCGAGTGCCACCGCCACCGAGATGTCACCCCGGTCGTGAGCAGTGTGCAGGGAGTTGGTGAAAGCTAGAAGAATGGTCTCGACACTATGCCCAGAGCGAAAACCAGATTGACGGGGGTGAAGAAGATTGGTGGAGTCAAGATGGTGAGTGAGTTGTGCATAAACAAGTTTCTCAAGTAATTTAGAAAGGAAAGGAAGATTGGAGACGGGACGGTAGTTGTTGGGATCAAGAGGGTCTAAAGTAGATTTCTTAAGTAATGGCCGGATGAGAGCATGTTTCCAGGGGGCGGGGAAGGATCCAGAGGAAAGACTAGAGTTCATCATGGTTTGAAGGTGGGGAAGGAAAGACAGAGATGGAACAAGAAGCCAGGAGGATGGAATAGGGTCAAGGGAGCAGAAAGTCTTGTTAGATGAGGAAATAAGATGGTGAAGTTTGGTAGAAGAGGTTGGTGAGAAGGAGGACCAGGTATGAGATAGCGGGGAGGAAGGGGGAGGGGATGCGACTGGAGGAGGTGAGGAAAGAGGTGGGGGATGGAGAGGCAGGGAGGCCCTTAGGCTAGAAATTTTGTTAGAAAAAGCTGCAGCCAGAAGAGAAGGGGCGGGAAGAGGATGAGTGGGTTGGGCGGGAGTAGTAGGGTGAAGGGAGGTAAGGAAAGTGAGTGTGGTGTATAAATGACGCGTCTGATTAGGGGCAGCAGTAATAGCAGCAGAGAAGAAAGAGGCCTTGGCAAGGTGGACCTGGAGCGATAATAGGAGTGTTGAGAATTGAAAAATGAGAGAAAGGTGGTTGATGGAGATTTGCGCAAACGCCGTTCGGCGCGGGGAAGCTGAGAGCGGAGCAGGCGGAGACCAGAATGGTACCAGGGATGGGAGGGTCGACGAGTAGGTGGACGGGGACGAAGAGGGGCAAGATGATCAAGGGCGGTAGAGAGGGAGGAAAACCAGGTGGAAGCTTGTGAGGTAGGAGACAGGGAGGGAAAATCAGCAGGGAGCAGGTCAGTGGCTGGAGGGAAGCGCTGGGCTAGAGAAGGAGTGATGGAGCGGGACAGAGGAGGAAGAGAGGCGGAAGTGAGAGGGGCTGTGGAGACCCCAGAATGAAAGCAGGAGGCTGAGAGGCAGAGGTGATCTGACCATGGGAGAGGAAAGGAATATAGATTAGAGAGAGAGAGTGTGGAGGATGAGAGAGTTATGAGGAGGTCCAACGTATGACCGGCGGAGTGGGTAGGAAAAGTGACGTGCTGAAGAAAAGAGAGATCATGAAGAAGGGTAAGAAAGGTGTGGTCCCTGGGAGAAGAAGGAGAATCGAGGTGCAAGTTGAAGTCACCGGCAACGAGGAGATGGGGGAAGAGCAGGGAGAGGTCAGAGAGGGTGCGAAGGAGAGAGTCCCAAAGATCGGGACGGAGGGCTGGGGGTGAGTAGATGAGAAGAATATGAATGGAAGGTGAAGTATGTAGGTGGAGGAGAAGGGCCTCAGGGTAAGAGAGAGATGTTGGAAAGAGCTGAGTGAAAGCGAGGGAGGGAGCAAGAATAGCAGCTACCCCACCGCCCGTGCGGCCAACACGGGGGACGGAGGCCGCTGAAAAACCAGGGGGAAGACAACAATTGAGGAGGGCGTCCTCCCCTTCCTTCAACCATGTCTCGGTGAGGAGAGTAATGTCAAACGAGGATTGTGAGATGAGATCCTGAATGAGTAAAGACTTGGATCTAAGAGATCGACAGTTGATAAGACCAATCTTGAAGGTAGCCGGGGTAGGGGCAGAGGCGGAGGCGGCGGAATGAGATGAAATGGTAGAAGAGGAAGAGGGGCAGAGGAGAAGATTGGCAGGACAACGAGAACGGTAACAGAGCTGGGGAGATGGGCGGCGTCCCCAATGTACAGGTATATGCGACATAGAGCAGGAAGGAGATGAAATAGGAGGAAGAAGAGAGAACAAGTGGAATGGTACCTGAGAAGGCCAGAGTGGAGGCAACGCGATTCCGGATCCAGTCGCAGTGAGAAATAAGATGGCTGGGAAAACAAAACAATAAGAAACAAAGTTAATGTGGCATCCCACGCTTCCGGAGCGACCCCAGAGAGCGCACCTAAGGAGCACGTCGTGCTCCTTAAGCGCGCTCCTTCGGCGCGCGCCTATGTCGCGCGCCGTGGCGACAAGCGCCATAGGCACTTCTAATTTATAGGAGGGGGGCTGAATACCTCTGTTGGTGCGGCCGCGGGAACGCGGTCGCGTCACAGTAGGGGGAGGAGTCACAGTCCTTCTCCCGCCCTGACACCCTTGATGTCGAATTCACCTATTCCATTGTCACCTACCCTTCGCTATCTCGGAGTGACCTTAGACTCATCACTATCTTTCCACCAGCATATTTCTGGGGTGGTACGCAGCTCCTTCTTTCAACTTCGGAAAATTCGGGCTGTCCGCTCTCTCCTGTCCTCTACGTCCCTTACTACATTAGTTATCTCTTTGGTGATTAGCCGGATTGATTACTGCAACTCCCTACTCGCTGGCGTTCCCCTTTACCAACTTCGCAGATTACAGTTGATCCAAAATACCGCTGCCCGTCTTCTCACCTTTTCTTCTCCTCGGGATCATATTACCCCCTGCTTACTTTCCCTCCACTGGCTCCCTATCAAAGCACGCTATGTTTACAAGTTTCTTACTATTACCCACAAAGTTCTTTACACTAACACTCCCCAGTACCTAGCTGACCTTATTTTTCTTCAACCCACCCCTCGCTTACTGCGTTCTATTCACAGTAACCGTCTCTTCCTCCCTTCTCCAACCCAGGCTCACCTTGAATCAACCCGCCACGCTGCCTTTTTCTTCGCTAGCCCCGCCTTATGGAACTCCCTCCCACATACTATCCGTACCGAGCTCTCCTTCTCTCACTTTAAGGCTATGCTTAAGACCTATCTGTTTTCTCAAGCCTTTGACCTTCCCCTTCCTTCCTTCACCACCTCTCAGTCAAGCGCACCTACCCGCTCGCATTTTCTTGAGGGGTTATAACATTCTGCATCTACCTGGTTTACCTCCTTAGGCCCTCCGAGTCAGCCTCCCTGCTGTTCTCCCTGTTTTAACGTTCCCACGTATGGTTTGTTACACTTGTTGCGTTGTTTGTCTGTTTTGTCAGTCCAACCTTCACTGTCTGTTTTGTCAATTGCACTCTGTCTTATTGTCTGCCGTTGCTGTCTGTCTGTTGTCTGTCTTTCTTAGTTTCTATGTTCGTCCTCACATTGTTTTCTACAGCTTGCTCTTTGCTATCCTTGCTATTCTTTTCTATTACTTTCCTGTCCCCTAAATGGCATTCTTTTCCCTGTTTCTCTTTCCTGCAGCCGCGATTGCTTGTATTGTAAACCGCCTTATACTATTGTAGAGGCGGTATATCAAATCTGCCAAATAAAGATAAAGATAAAGTGCAGGAAGAAACCTGGTAGCAGGAGTCGGATGGGTGGACTCTCTGTTGGTGCGGCCGCAGGAACGCGGTCGCGTCACAGTAGGGGGAGGAGTCACAGTGCAGGAAGAAACCTGGTAGCAGGAGCCGGATGGGCGGACTCTGAGGAAAGAACACAAGGGGAGGTAACACAGTAGCAGTAATACAGGCAGCAGTAACATCAGAAATGCACAAACAGGATCCTCGGCCGTAGGCGTTTCTAATTTATAGGAGGAGGGCTGAATACCTCTGTTGGTGCGGCCGCGGGAACGCGGTCGCGTCACAGTAGGGGGAGGAGTCACAGTGCAGGAAGAAACCTGGTAGCAGGAGCCAGATGGGCGGACTCTCTGTTGGTGCGGCCGCTATTCTAATATCTCTGATCCTACATTCATGTATGCATATATACTTCTAAATACCTTTAAATATTTGGGCTTAATTATTTATTATATTGAGATAATATTCAACACCAAGATTAAGGATCATTAACTTTTATATAGAACTTTTTTTGCCCGATAGTTGCTATATTTTCTTAAAGGTCTGAGCTACAGTATTTCAAAACACAGTTTTGTTTTATTTTATATATTGCAAATGATACAATCAAGCAAATATACTTGTACAGCAAGTTCAATGCAAAAAAGGGAAAGAAAAAAGAGAAGAAAACAAAATTCATTACAATAAGGAAATAACATAAATCTTTCATTAAAGAACACCAGTCTAATATAATGGGGATCCAAAGTGAATGCATACAGCAAAGTACCATGGGACAGTAAAACAATAAGAAAAAGGTGATTTATTGCTGGGAACAGAAAAAAAACATTAGCTCAGGCCAACAATATATACAGAAGTTAAATAGAGGCAGCCAGGTTCCATTGCACTGTCACAAAAGAGAACAGATAAGAGGATTCCAAAAATACATACTTTGGAGACTTGTACTTAACATTTTGTTTACAAGGAAACTTAGGAGAAATAAGGCTCCCAACTGAAGAACTCCAGGTCTAAGAAAGAGAAACTCCCTCCTCCTCTTCCTCCTCTGTCTTTCCCTCACTACATCAGGAAACAATTCTTGTTTTGAAATTCAGAGAATTCACCATGCTTACAGAAAACATGTAACAGCCACTCTCGGTCTGGGCTGAAAGCTAAAGACACCATCAAAGTGACAAGTAGAGCAAACTCAGAGTCAGACATCTCCAAAACAGCAGTTACATCTAAACCCCCCTATAAATACAGCCTGACTGTGAGCCTGCTCCTGCCAAATTTTAGCAGAGGCAAATAATTTTTGGTATCGGAAGTATAGAATCGGAGAAATTTTCCAATGTCTCAAATAGATATGTCGTACATAATAATAGAGTAACATAGTATATGATGGCAGATAAAGACCAGTATGATCCAACAATGTGGCAAGAGTAGGTGCACCTACTGCTTCGTGCAGGTCACCCCTCTCCATGCCTTTGTTTTAGGCGTGTACCCACCGCCCCATGTAGGTCACCCCTATTTGTTCAGATATAAGAGATATGTTTATTTTTATTTTATCCTATTGCTATAAAGGAATCCACTGTCTGTCACATGCCATTTTGAATTCTGTCACTGTTTGCCCCCACCACTTCCATCGGGAGGGCATTCCAAACATCCACCACCCTTTCAAAGAAAAAGTATTTCCTGGCATTGCCTTTCAATTTACTCCCTTGCACTTCATGTTATGCCCTCTAGTTTTACAGCTTACTCGTCTTTGGAAGAGGTTTGTTTGTTCATTAATACACTCTAAGTATTTAAAGGTCTGAATCATATCTCCCCTGTCCCTCCTCTCCTCCAGAGTGTACATATTTAGGTCTTCAAGTCTCTTCTCATAAGTCTTCTGACAGGCTCCAAATCGTTTTGGTCACTTTTCTTTGAACTGCTTCCAGCCTTTTTATATCCTTTGCGAGATATGGTCTCCAAAACCGAACACAATATTCCAAATGAGGCCTCACCAGCAACTTGTACAGTGGCATTAGTACTTCTTCCTTTCTGCTGGTAATTCCTCTCTGTATGCAACCCAGCATCCTTCTGGCTTTTGCTACTGCCTTGTCGCACTGTTTCGCTACCTTGAGATCTTCAGAAACAATCATTCCGAGGACCTTCTCCTGGTCCATGCACATCAATCTCTTGCCCCAACACATACAATTCCCTTGGATTTCTGCTTCCCAAGTGCATGATACTGCATTTCTTCACATTAAATCTTAACTGCCGAGCATTAGACCATTCTTCTAGCTTTTGTAAACCTTTCCTCATGTTCTCCGTTCCCTCAGGGAGTCCACTCTGTTGCAAATTTTTGTGTCATCTGCAAAAAGACAGACTTTCACATTCAGTCCTTCAGCAATATCGCTCATAAACATATTGAACAGTACAGGTCCCAGGACCGAACCCTGGAGCACACCGCTAATCACCTTTCTTTCATCCGAATGAGTTCCGTTTACCGTCACCTTCTGTCGCCTGCCAGTCAACCAATTTCTGATACAGTTCACCACCTTGGGACCCATCCCCAAGCTGTTGAGTTTATTAATAGGCCTCCTATGAGGAACAGTATCAAAGGCTTTGCTGAAATCTAGGTAGATCACATCCATTGCATGCCCTTGATCTAGTTCTCTGATCACCCAATCAAAAACTCAATCAGATTTGCTTGGCAAGATCATCCTTTGGTAAAACCATGTTTCCTCGGATCATGCAAGCTGTTGGTTTTGAGGAAGTCCACTATTCGCTCTTTCAGGAGTGCCTCAATTACTTTTTCCGCCACCGAGTTAAGGCTTACTGGCCTGTAGTTTGTCACTTCTTCCAAACTACCACTTTTGTGAAGAGGTACCACATCAGCCCTTCTCCAGTCCTGTGGAACTTCTCCTGTCTCCAAGGATCTATTAAAAACATCCTTTAAACGGCCCTGCATATCATAGGAAGTATCCCATCTGGTCCCATAGCCTTGTCCACTTTCAGTTTTGCAAGCTGTTCTAACACATCATCTTTTGTGAATGGTGTAGCATCTACTCCAATCTCATTTGTATATTTGTCAATCACAGGTGGTCCTTCACCAGGATTTTCTTTAGTAAAAGCAGAACAGAAATATTTGTTTAGTATTTTCGCTTTCTCCAGGACCAAGCAGGAAGTCAGTCCTCACTTATGGGTGATTTCGGCGCCGACGGAGCCCTCGCGGAGCAATTTTCCCCAGCTTTCAAAGAAAGCCTTTGGGAATTGCAGCGCGCATGCGCGGTCGTCTTCCCGCCCGAGGGTGCCATCTTAGCCAGTCTTCTTTTTTCCGCGGAGCCCTACAGACGTCCCCGTCTTGTCCCCGCGAAAAAGTTGATTTTCTTCTTTATTTTATCCTTTTTTCTTTCGGTTCGATGCCGATCGTTTTCCCGCCCGGACTCGCGACGCCGGTCTCGAGTCCTCTTACTTTTTTCGGTTTTTCTGACTTAGTCAGCTTTCGTTTTCGTTTTCCCTGGCAGCCCGGTCCTTTGACCTCGCAGGGGCCCTTTTTTCCCCCGATGGCTGCCAGTGGGTTTAAGCGGTGTGGTCGGTGTGACCGAAATATGTCACTAACCGACACACACGACTTTTGCCTCCGCTGCCTGGGCCCGGATCATGAGGAACTGATCTGTGGGCCCTGCAGCAAACTGTCCTCAAAGGCGTTGAGAAGTCGGCGGCATCAGCGTGAGAGAATCTTCGCTGACCCCAGCCGTACCCGGACCTCGTCGGAGGCCTCCGTGTCGAAAGGCTCCAGCTCGGACCGTCGCCGGAGCTCCTCCGACCGGGGTTCTCCCTCCGGGGACCATCGTCGGAAGGACAAACGCGCGAGGGCGGCGTCGGTGGACGCTCCTGGTTCCGCGAGGGCCAGGTCGCATAGCCCCGACAGCCGCCCCGGGTCCTTGGAGAAGGAACACGTCCCGAAGCGACCTCGCCTGGAGTCGGAGATGCCTGCCCGGGTAAGTCCTGTGGTCCTTCTGGACTCGCCTCCGCGACAGCCGACGTCGGGCCCGACGCCGTCGGGGCCCGAGTCGGGGGCTGCTGGGTCACCTGAGCTCGGCCTCAGGTTGACGGCCTTGGAGAGCAGACTGTCTGCCTTCATGGACCAGCAGAGGGCACTGCTCGCTGGCTTCGCTGGCGTCGCTGCCCCGACCGCCGGGACGTCGACGTCCAAGTCGACCCCGGAGACCGAGCCGATCCTCGAGTCGATGAGAACTCGAGTCGATCCTCGGTCGAGGTCGCCCTCGGCCTCCCGTTCGGGACCGAGGTCGCCGACGCCGACTCCCTCGGCGTCGGGGCGGCTGGCGCCGCACCCTGCCCGGGCCGACCCCACCGAGTCCTCGTCGGAGTCGGTCTGGGAGTCTGAGGAGGAAGAGTCACCTGATTCTTTCCGGACTCGGTGTGTCCCATCGGACTCACCGGAGTCCGAGCCTCGGAAGCAGTCCCCCCCGGAGGATGCCCGGTTCTCGGACTTCGTTAGGGATATGGCCAAGGCTTTGGCCTTCCCTGCGGATCCCGAGGAGGAGCCTCGAGCCGAAGAGCTCGACGCCCTCCAGTATGACTCTCCCGCGAGGGAACACTTTACTGTGCCGGTTCCTCCTATGCTGGAACGACTACTCTTCCGCATGTGGGAGAGTCCGGCCTCCTCGCCGGTCCTGAGCAAGCGGGTCGATTCTATCTATCGAGTCCGCAAGAGCCCTGGCTTTCAAAAGGCACAGCTGCCACACCATTCCATGGTAGTGGAATCGGCCATGCATCGTCTTAAGAGCCAGAAGATGCACTCCTCGGTGCCTCCTGGCAGGGAGGCCCGTAACCTGGATGGCCTTGGCAAGAAGTGCTTCCAGGGCTCTATGCTCGCATGTCGTGTCCAGACTTACCAGCTATACATGGGCATGTATCTCCGGGATCTGGCTAAAGAGCTAGCCGGATTCTCCGCTGGTCTCTCCGAGGAGCCCTTGCGGAGGTTCCTAGCCTTGTCCACTGGCATTCGGGAATGCTCAAAGTTCATGTCCCGAGCAGCCTATGATGGCTTTGAAGCCTCGGCTCGAGTGGCCGCAGCCGGCATCGGTGCCCGCCGACAGGCTTGGCTTCAGTCGTCAGACCTTGAGCCCTGGGTGCAGGACAAGTTGGTCGATGTCCCCTGCCGAGGCGAAAACCTCTTTGGCAAGCCCATGGCGGAAAAGGCTGCGCAAATTGAGACTGAGACTCTCACCCGGACCAGGCTTTCTAGGAAGACCTCCGCCCCTTCCCAGAAAAAGAAGGGCTCGGGGAAAAAGTCCTTTTACCCGAGGAAGGCGGCTGCCTACAAACAATACCCCCATTATCAGGCCCCTGCAGCTCCCCAACAGGGCCAGCAGGCCAAGGGACGGGGTAACGGGTCCCGTAGGCAGCAAGCCCCCAAGCCTGCACCACCAGCCCCTGCTCAGCAGGGTGGGGGCTTTTGACTCGCTAAGCATAGCCTCTCCCCCCCGCTGGTTCCTCCCAGCACCGGAGGCCGGCTGGTTCACTTCGCCCACAGGTGGTCCAGCATCACCGCAGATGCCTGGGTGCTTCAGGTCGTGCGAGAAGGCTATTTTCTCCACTTCCATCAGGTCCCTCCCTCCTATTTTCCGGGAGAACCTCCGCGCCCCCCTCTGCACAGGGAGTTGCTCCTTCAGGAGTTAGCAGGTCTTCTGCAGGAACAGGCGGTGGAACCGGTGCCACACCACCTGAGAGGTCAAGGCTTTTATTCAAGGTATTTTCTGATACCAAAGAGAACAGGGGGCCTCAGACCCATCCTGGACTTGCGCAACCTCAACAAGTTCCTTGTGCGGGAGAAGTTCAAAATGCTTACCCTTGGAATCCTTCTGCCCTACCTCCAGCAGGGAGATTGGCTATGCTCCTTGGATCTAAAGGATGCCTACACGCACATCCTCATCCACCCAAGCCACCGCCAATACCTAAGGTTTGTGGTGGCAGGAAATCATTACCAGTACCGAGTACTGCCCTTTGGCCTGTCCTCCGCACCGCGAGTCTTCACAAAATGTCTCGCGGTCGTGGCGGCCCATCTCCGGCTTCACGGCCTCTATGTCTTTCCGTACCTCGACGACTGGCTCATCAGAGCAGCGTCCACTCAGGAGGTCACCAACGCCACGTGCCGCACGGTGACTCTGCTGCAGCACTTGGGCTTTGTCATAAACTTCGCAAAGTCCACTTTGCTCCCCTCACAGGATCTCGAGTTCATCGGCGCAAGGCTGCACACTCCTCAGGCGCGAGCATTCCTACCGCTCGACAGGGCTCAACGGCTCATGGACCTAGCCGACCGCTTTCGCAGCCAGCCCCTGGTCTCCGCCAGGCGCTTCCTGAGACTGCTCGGCCATATGGCTTCCACCGTCCATGTGACCCCCAATGCCCGCCTGAATATGCGGTCTGCTCAATGGTGTCTCCGCCAGCAGTGGCGACAAGCCACGGGCGGCCTAGCAGACCTAGTGCGCGTTTCCGAGCCGCTGGTCTCGTCTCTCCGGTGGTGGCTCCGGCAGCCGAACCTGATATTCGGAATGCCTTTCCAGTCACCTCAGCCGACCCGGGTGCGGACCACCGATGCATCCCTCCTGGGCTGGGGAGCGCATTGCCAAGAGGCACGTACTCAGGGCCTCTGGACCACGTGGGAGTCTGCTCAGCAGATCAACTTCCTGGAGCTCAGGGCGATCCGCCTGGCTCTCAAGGCCTTCTCCCACCTGACTTCCCAACAGTCCGTCCTTGTCCAGACGGACAATCAAGTTGCCATGTTTCTACGTGAACAAGCAGGGGGGCACGGGCTCCTTCCTCCTCTGCCGGGAGGCACAGAGGCTCTGCTCTTGGGCCGTCAGTCACGGCATTCTCCTCAAGGCAGTTTATCTCCCGGGCCAAGAAAATTGCCTTGCAGACAAACTCAGCAGGGTCCTCCAGCCGCACGAGTGGCGTCTGGATCCCTTGGTAGTTCAGAAGCTCTTCCTCAAGTGGGGTCTCCCCACGGTGGATCTCTTTGCCAGTCCTCACAACCGGCAGCTTCCTCGCTTCTGCTCTCGTCGGCCACACCCCCTTCGGGTGGCGGCGGACGCCTTTCTGATCTCGTGGTCGGGGAGCCTTCTGTACGCTTTCCCTCCCACCCCGCTGGTCTCTCGGACTCTTTTCAAGGTTCTCCGAGACAAAGCCTTCATGATCCTGGTGGCCCCTCGCTGGCCCAGGCAGCCGTGGTTTCCGCTCCTGCTGCAACTGGCGGTGGAGGATCCAATCCCTCTGGGGGTGCAACCGGATCTCCTCACTCAGGATCAGGGGGGTCCCTCCTGCACCCCAACCTCAGGTCTCTCAACCTCATGGCCTGGCTGCTGAGAGGGTAGTCCTTGCTCCCCTTCTCCTGCCGGCGGAGGTGGAGGAGGTCGTCTTGGCTTCGCGACGGCCTTCTACCCGCAAATGCTACGCCCTTAAATGGCGTCGCTTTGCAGTCTGGTGTACCCAACAGTCTCAGGATCCCTTCTCCTGCCCGGTGTCGGTGATCTTGCAGTACTTGCTCCACCTCTCTAATCTGGGACTTAAGTCCAACTCCGTCAAAGTTCACCTCAGTGCTCTTTCAGCACATCATGTGCCGGTGGACGGCAGACCTCTCTCCAATGACCCTCTCGTAGCGAGGTTTCTCCGAGGTCTCCTTCTCCTTAAACCACCTCTGCGCCCGCCAGCGCCTGACTGGGACCTGAATGTGGTTTTGCAGCGGATCACCTGTCCGCCTTTTGAACCTATGGCTACCTGTTCTCTCTCCGTTTTCTGTCTTGGAAAACACTGTTCTTGATAGCCCTCACTTCCGCTAGACGCGTAAGTGAATTGCAGGCCCTCGTGTCTGATCCCCCTTACACTAGGTTCTACAAGAATAGGGTAGTCCTACGGACTCACCCAAAATTTCTGCCTAAAGTGGTCTCCCCTTTTCACATCAATCAGGAGGTGGTACTTCCAACCTTCTTTCCCAGACCGCACTCCAGCCGAGCTGAGACGGTCCTCCATACCCTGGACTGTAGAAGGGCATTGAACTTCTACCTTGACCGTACGCGGGAGCACCGTAAAGCTGCTCAGCTTTTTGTGTCTTTTGACCCCAATAAATTGGGGCTCCCGGTCTCCAAGCGTACTCTGTCCATCTGGGTTGCGGACTGTATCTCTTGGGCTTATGGGGCAGCCGGACTCTCCTTAGAAAGTCGAGTCACGGCTCATTGCGTTCGGGCAAAGGCCACGTCAGTGGCTTACCTCCGCTCTGTTCCGCTGGCAGACATCTGCCGGGCCGCTACTTGGTCTTCGAGCCAGACTTTTGCGGTCCATTACTGTCTCGAGAGGGAGTCCCGTAGGGACAGTGCTTTCGGACAGGCAGTCCTCCGTAATCTCTTTGAGGTCTGAGCAACTCCTACCCTCCATCCCGGATGTGGGCTACCGGTGGGTGATAATTCAGCAAAGATTCTATCCTTCTGTGCTGCTGAGCTAGAGGGAGCTCATTTTTGTGCTTAGGGTCTCCGGTAGCCTTGAGCTTGGGAGTCCCATAAGTGAGGACTGACTTCCTGCTTGGTCCTGGAGAAAGCGTAGTTACTCACCTGTAACAGGTGTTCTCCAGGAGCAGCAGGAATCAGTCCTCACTACCCTCCCTCCTCCCCTTGGAGTTGCAATCGTCTGCTTATGTTCTTTTTGCAAATTTTTATGCTGTCTTTTTTAGCTATGTCATCCGACTGGCTAAGATGGCACCCTCGGGCGGGAAGACGACCGCGCATGCGCGCTGCAATTCCCAAAGGCTTTCTTTGAAAGCTGGGGAAAATTGCTCCGCGAGGGCTCCGTCGGCGCCGACGTCACCCATAAGTGAGGACTGATTCCTGCTGCTCCTGGAGAACACCTGTTACAGGTGAGTAACTACGCTTTTTCAATGTCACTTTCCATGAATCTGTTCCCAGCACTTTTGAGTCCTGCAATACTACCTCTGATTTTCCTCTTCTCCCGAATATACCTCAAAAACGTTTTATCACGACACTTCACATTTTTAGCCATCTTTTCTCCTGCCTTTGATTTTATCCTTATTTCTCTTCTTATCTCTTTTAGTTTGATATTGTATTCTTTTCTGTGTTCCTCTGTTTGCGAACTCCTGAATTTTGTGAAAGCCGTGTTTTTTGCCTTTATTTGTGCAGCCACTTTTTTGGAGAACCAAATAGGTTTCCTTTTCCTCTTGTTTTTATTTACTTTCCTTACATATGTATCTGTTGCACCTTTTACTGCCACCATTATTTTAGCCCAGGGGTGGGGGACCTGCGGCCTTAAGGCCCCATGCGGCCTTTTGGAGCGTGATGTGCAGCCTTCTGCGGCCGCCTTAAACAAGTTTTCATATTGTTATATATATTATTTATTTATTTATTATTTATTTATTAACATTTCTTATATACCGCACTATTTGCCATCAGCGCGGTTTACATTGAACAAAAACATCCGACAACTTTCATATGTCTGGTCATTACATTTAACAGGAAGTAGAACTTGGAGAAACAGGGTAACTATATACATAGGTGGTTCAAATGAAAAGGGAACATGGTCAACTATATACATAGGTGGTACAATGATACAGGAAACTGCTTGTTATTGTGGGGTACACCTGTTGCGAGGGTCTGCCTGTTTGACTACTACTACTATTGTTGTGGTGCTCACTATTCGAGTGGTGATTATGTTCGGAGCTGTTAGTGAGATATTTAAGGAAGAGGAAGTGTTTGTGCCTTTCTGAACTGGCTCAAGTTGGGGATTGCTCTGATATGTGCTGGTAAGGTGTTCCATAGAGTTGGGGCGCAGAGTCGGAAGGCTCTGTTGGCTGTTGATTTGGTGCATCTTGTGGTTTCTTTTGGGATAACTAGCATGTTCAACTCTGCGGTTCTTCGTGGTCTGTTTGGTGCAGGTGGTTGGATGAGTTCAGAAAGAGAAGAGGAGGTGAGCCCCTTGCCAGCTTTGAAAGTTAGCAGTAAGGTCTTAAAACTGATCCTTGTTGAATGGGGAGCCAGTGTAACTGTTTTAGGAGGGGTGTCACGTGGTCTCTCCTGGATGCCCCAAAGAGTACCCGCGCTGCACTGTTCATAGCCATTTGCAAGGGGTTCACATATGTTAATCAATATATGACATTGATTAACATATGTGAACTAATTTATGCAATATGGCGATTCCGCTAAGAGATGATTCTCGGTAAAAGCCGTTATCCGGCCGCGATAAGGTGGTATCGCTTATCTAATTGTAGTTCTTGGAGGCGTTAAGAGGTCACCTGAAATGTCTGCTGCCGGCAACGTCAGTATGGAGAACTGGCGATAGACACTACACCACTAACAGACGCTGACAGACGCGGAACAGGCGTGGCGTTACATCACACCTTTGGATAAATATATCACGATGAGACTCGGAGGAGAATGCAGAGGAAGAGTAAGGGTTGGATTTTGAACGAGAGAATGCATTATCTTTATCTTTATTTAAAAATTTATTATACCACCTAAACCAATTAGGCATGCAGCGGTTTACAATAAAATCAAAACGGAACTACTGAGAAAAGAAAGAAACAGAAAAGGAACGCCAATTCTTTAAAATAAGGGACAGCAAAAGGAACAATACAACAATAATATTAGAAATAAAAAAGACACAGGGGAGGAGAACAGTCAGGTACTTGCAGGTGAACAGTCAGGTACTTGCAGGTGAACAGTCAGGTACTGGCAGGGGGGGGGGGGGAAGGGGAAGATCAAAGGCAGTGCAGAAGAGGTGAGTTTTAAGATTAACTTTGAAAGTGTGAAAAGAAGATTCCAACCGTAACAAAAGTGGCAGCGAGTTCCAAAGACGGGGGCCAAGGAAAAAGAAAGCAGAAGAACGGGTAGATTCGAGACGAGCCTGAGAGGGAGGTGGGAGAAAGAGACGATTAGCATGGAGGGATCGAAGAACTCTGGAAGGACAGTAAAAATGAACCAGGTTAGAAAGATAAAGCGGGACACCAGTGTGCAGAGACCTGTGGACGAAAATCAGAATCTTATACTGTATGCGAAAAGGGATAGAGGGGGAGGAGGAGAGAGAGGAGGGGGGCAGGAAGGGAAAAGCTGGCAAATGGTAAGAACCTTGTCGGCAAAGTAGGAGGCCAAGGCAGCTGGGGTGGGATTATTAGAGGAAGACGAAATAGGTGGTGCGATACCGGGAGATGATGATGTTGCAGAGAGAGAGTGAAGGACGCGGTAGAGTTGACGTGAGGAGTTAGTTGAGGAGGAGATAAGTTTAGAAAAATAATCCCGTTTTGCTACATTCAACAGAGAACGATATTGAGTGTGGCAGTAGCGAAAGTGAGACATTGTGGCCGGGGAAGGTGCTTATGCCAGCGACGAATAGAACGCCGAAGGTAAGAGCGATGAAGATGGAGCCCTGGGTGAAACCAAGGAGAGTTGGGGCGACAGTGCCTGATAGGCTGGGGACGTAAGGGTGCAACCGTGTCCAGGGCAGATGAGAGAGTGGTGTCCCAGCACTGGGCCTGAAGATCCACTGGGAGCAGATGGAAGTTATCAGGGAAAAGCTTATCCGAGGGAGGGAACTGGAGAAGCGAGTCAGGCGTATAGTGACGACTCAGACGGGTAGGGGGTGAAACAGAGGATACGGAGGGGGGGAGATGGGGCATGAAAGGGTAAAGGATACGCAAAAGTGATCGGACCATGGGAGAGGCTGGGAAGAGAAAGAAGAAAGGGTGGTGGACGAGTGTTGACGGGAGATCACAAGATCCAAAGTGTGACCGGCGGAATGAGTAGGAAATTGGACATGTTGATGAAAGGAAAGATCAGAAAGCAAGGAAAGAAAAGAAAAGTCACGCTGGGAAGAGGGAGAATCAACATGAACATTGAAATCACCAAGAAGCAAAAGGTGTGGATACCGGAGGGAAGCTTCAGACAGGGTCAGGAGAACAGAATCCCACAAAGGAGAGGACGAGGCAGGGGGAACATAAAGAAGTAGAATGTGCAAAGGAAATGAGGACTCTAGCAGAAGCAGGAGAGCTTCGGAGTAGGGAAGAGGGGGGGAAGAACCTCGCGTAGGGAAAGGGAGGAGCGATGGATCACCGCAACCCCACCAGGCCGGCCTCGACAAGATGTTGCAAAAAAGGAGAAGCCTGCGGGGAGGCAGCGATTCAAAAGAGGCTCCTCTCCATCCCTATGTCAGGTTTCAGTCAAAAACAAAATATCCAGGGAATGTTGCAATATGAGATCGTGAATGAGCGTGGTCTTAGAGCGAAGGGAGCGACAATTTAACAGACAATTGGAGGAGAAGAAGCTGGGAGGGGGAGGGAAAACCATGAGAGGGCAAGGAAGACGACCGGGAAAAGGGACAGGAAATAAGATTCAAAGAACGGCAAGCAGCAATATCGGCTAGAGTGGGAGAGGGAGAGGAGGGGGGAGGCCTCCAGCCCCACATAACAGGAATGGCAGACATGAAACAAAATGCAACAAGCAAATACAGCATAAAAAGCAAGGAGGACCAACTATTAATAGCAGGAGCACCCTTGCGTGAAGACAAGCTGGGAACAGCAGGAACTGGTAGTAGATCTTGCAAAGAGGAAGGCAGGCCAATAGGCAGCGAGCTGCAGATCTCGCCCCCGGACTCGCCCCAAGGAGCTCGACCAAGGAGCACGTCTGCGGCGCTAAACGCCGCACTAGGTGGGCTTATATGCAGGGCAGCCACTTCCGGGAACACCAAGGAGCAGCCAATGGGCAGTTACCTGGGAGGAGCAAAGGGAGACGTCAGCAACAGCAACAGAACAGCAGGGTAACAGCGTAAAGCAGCAGACAGGCAAGTAATGCACAGCAAGGCAGGAGGCAGCAGAACAAGTTAAAATGCTGCACTAGGTGGGCTTATATGCAGGGCAGCCACTGCCATTAGCGAATCAGTTTGGAGTTGGCGGTGAAGCATAGCGGTCGCGAGTGCGAGTCAAAGTGTGTCGCGTAGAGGAGAGTGTGCCTCAGATTTGGCGCGTGTAGAACGTAAAACCACGGTACGAGGAGATACCCGGTGTGTGACATTGAATAAATTCTCAACATTTTCGTTCAAATTTATATTTGAAGAAACAAATTCATGATTGCAACAAAAAAGAATTGGGGCTAGTTTTGAAACCAAAATTTCTTCTCCACCCTCTAGCAACACTGTGGAGACAGTTACTAACTGGCTGGCATAGAGAGTACAGCGTTTGTGGTTCCTTCCTTCAGAGTGTGTTTGTCACTTGATTACATTATTTTTTTTTTTGCTTTTCATCATGTCGAAAAAAACAAAAAGGTCGCTGAAAGAAGAACACAGAGTGTTTAACGATGAGTGGGAATTACAATACTATGTTTCTGAGAAGGATAAAATGAGTTGCTTGCTCTGTGATTCTGTGATTTCAATGATAAAAAAAATACAATGCACATCAACACTACTCTACTCATAAGGACAATAAATACGTTAAGCTAGAAGGTGAATCCCGAAAGATTGCTTTACAAAAATTGAAGGAAGGGAAGCAAAAGCAGAGGCAGTTATTCCAATCAGTGCAGAGTATCGGAAACGCAACTACAAAAACTACTTATAAAGTGGCGTATATACTTGGGGAAAAAAGGTAAGCCATTTAGTGATGCGGAAATTATAAAAGATTGCATCGTAGAGGTTGTAGGATGCTTAGATCCTAATAAGGTTAACAAATATAAACAACTGCCTCTTTCAAGAAGAACTAATGCTGATCGGCAGCATGAATTATCACTCAATGTAGTAGATCAACTGAAAGAAATAATCCAAAAAGAAAATGTGTACTATTCAATAGCGCTGGATGAATCAACTGATTGCACTGACTCAGCACAGGTATTGTATTTTGTTTCCGCCATAACTAAGGATTTTCGTGTTTACGAAGAGTTGCTTACTCTGAGCACTCTAAAGAGCAGAACGTGAGGAATCGATATGTTTAACGATTTTAAAGACAAATGTCGTGAATTCGGACTGAATCTGGCTAATTTAGTAAGTGCACCTTCTATGACAGGGAAGAACGAAGGCTTTATCGCACAACTTAAGAAAGAGGTTTCAAGCCAAAATGATCTTATCTCTTTTCATTGCATTTTGCATCAACAAAGTGTCTGTGCCAAATCCACTGTTTTAAATGACACTTTGCAGAAAGTTGTAGGAATTGTGAATTATATTTGAGCAAATGCAATGAGACATCGACAATTTTGTGAGATGCTAATGATGGATAATGAGGTAATTAGTGTTGATTTGCCCTACCATTCCAAAGTGCACTAGTTATCACAAGGACAGGTTTTAGTCAGTTTTGTATTTGCGTGAACAAATAATCCAATTTTTCGAGGAAAGGAATGAATACTGTGAATTATCATGCAAGGAGTTTCATAGCAATGTTGCTTTTCTGTGTGATATAATAACAAAGCAAAATAACTTGAACGTTTCATTGCAAGGTAACACCAAGTCTATATATGATATGTGGCGAGAAATAAAAATATTCAGAAAAAAATTAACATTTCTTAAATCACTTCTTGGCCAAAATGAACTTCCTGAAGAGCACTTCTCTCACCTAGTAAAAATGATTAATAAAGAAAAATATTCTTTTGAACATTTCAAACAATATGAATCGGTTATAGACTTGCTAATCAAGGAATACAATGAAAGGTTCAGAGATTTTGAGAAGCATGACATGACCCTCAAATTGGCTTTTCAACCTCACTTAGTTGATGTATCTGAGGCCCCAGAGAAGCTGCAGATGGAGTTAATTGAGCTCTCGGAAAATTATATTCTGAAGTCGCTGTTTGACAGCTAAAAAATCCCATTCAAATATGGAAAAATGCCGTTGAATATCCTCACCTCAGGGAACACGCACGACGCTTGCTCTCCTGCTTCTCAACAACAAATCGCTGCGAATCTACATTCTCCTACTTAACACAAATTAAGACATCCTTAAGATCACAAATTACAGATGAACACCTAGAAGACCAGTTAAGACTACGTACATCCACGTTGCAGCCTGATATATCACTGCTTTCTCGCAAAAAACAATCTCAGAAGAGTCACTTTGTTTTTTGTTTTGTTTTAGGGTTTTTTAGAATGTGGCCTTGGAAGGATGTTAGCGCTCATGCGGCCTTCAAATGAGAAAAGGTTCCCTACCCCTGGTTTAGCCCATTGCAATTCCACTTCCCTAATCCCTTCCCACACTGCCAACTCCTCCTTCAGGCACTCGGCCATTTTACTGAAGTCAGTATTTTTGAAGTCTAGGACTTTGAGCTTGCTGTGATTGGATTCTACCTTGGCTTTTATCTCAAACCACACTATATGATGTTCGCTGCTACTCAGTTGTGCACCCACCTGGATATTTGACATGCTATCTCCGTTGGTGAACACTAAATCCAGCACTGAACTCTCTGGCCGGTTCCATCACCATTTGTTCAAGTAATGTGTCTTGGAAGGCATCCACAATTTTTTTTACTACTTTCCAGATTTGCAGAAGGAACATGCCAATCCACATCAAGTAGATTAAAATCACCCAATACAATCACTTCCTCCTTCATGGCTGTCTTTGCAATATCAACAATCAATTCGCTATCCATTTCTTCGGTTTGAGTTGGGGGCCTGTAGACCACACCAGTATGGATGACAGGGCCATCTCCTCTTTCCAACACAATCCATAGCGCTGCTTCTTTTCCCCACATCCCCTACATTTCAGCAGCTTTAATATTGCTTTTGACATATAGGGCTACTCCTCCTTTTCTACCCTCTCTATCTCTTCTAAATAGATTTTAGCCAGCTATGGCTATATCCCATTCATGTGACTTGTTAAACCATGTTTTTGTAATTGCCACAATGTCCAAGTCCATTTTCACCATTAGGGCTTCCAGATCAGGAACTGAGTTTGCTGGGCTTCGGAGCATTTGTGCTCATTGCTTTCCAGCATTTTTTGACTGGCTTGCCTGCATTTTGCATGGATTTTGTTCTACATGCCCCTTCCCGCTTGGCACTGATGTGTGATTCAAAAATGTGACATTTTCCAATGTTTTGCTTTTGCTGGAAGGAAGGTGATTAGCGGGGTGCCCCAGGGTTTGGTCCTGGGCTCGGCACTCTTCAATGTATTTGTGAGTGATATTGCTGAAGGACTGAATTGGAAAAGTCTGTCTTTTTGCAGATGAGACAAAACTGCAACAGAGTGGACTCCCCCGAGGGAGTGGATAACATGAGGAACGATCTACAAAAGCTGGAAGAATGGTCTAATGCTTGGCAATTATGATTTAATGAGAAAAAGTGCAGTGTCATGCACTTAGGTAGCAGAAATCCAAGAGAAATGTACGCAATAGGGGGCGAGAGGTTGGTGTGCATGGTTCAGGAGAAAGATCTTGGTGTGATTATCTCTGATGATCTTAAGGTGGCAAAACAGTGCGACAAGGCAGTGGCAAAAGCCAGGAGGATCTTGGGCTGCATACAAAGAGGGATTACCAGCAGAAAGGAAGAGGTACTTATGCCACTGTACAGGTTGCTGGTGAGGCCTCACCTGGAATACTGTGTTCAGTTTTGGAGACCATATCTTGCAAAAGATGTAAAAAGACTGGAAACTGTTCAGAGAAAGGCGACCAAAATGATTTGGAGCCTGTGTAAGAAACCTTAGGAGAAGAGACTTGAAGACCTAAATATGTACGCTTTGGAGGAGAGGAAGGATAGAGGAGATATGATTCAGACCTTTAAATACTTAGAGGAACGATGAGCAAACAAACCTCTTCCAAAGACGGGGAAGCTGCAAAACTAGAAGGCATAAAATGAAGCTGCAAGGTGGAAAATTGAAAGGCAATGTCAGGAAATATTTTTTCACTGAAAGGGTGGTGGATGCTTGGAATGCTCTCTCGATGGAAGTGGTGAGGGCAAACACGGTGACGGAATTCAAAACAGCATGGGACAAACACAGCGGATCCCTTTACAGCAACAGGATAAAAACAAAATAAACTGAACCAGCTAACTTCTCAACAAATAGGGGTGTCCTACATGGAGTGGTGGGTCCACCCCTAAACAAAGACATGGGGAGGGGTGGCCTGCACAGAGCAACAGGTGCACCTACTCTTGCCGTATCTTGCTGGGCAGACTGGATGGACCATGCTGGTCTTTATCTGCCGTCATTTACTATGTTACTAAGGACCTGAGATTAATTAAGCTTCAGGTGAACAAGGTATATTAAACGTATTAGGTACACTTTTATTAGTATAAGTATCCACAGCACCCCTTAGTAAGTAAAGAATTTAAAGATCTAAACACAAGCTTAAAACTAAGATGCAGACAGCAGTCCAGCAGCGGGATGGGGGCTTTCCAGTCTTTTGCATTGAGTGTCACATGTATGATTTCCTCCCATTTGGTGAGAGGTCTTACGTGTGCACTTGGTGCAAGGAGCTCTTTGCTCTCAGGGAACGAGTCCATTCTCTGGAGGCTAGAGTAGCGGACTTTGGAAGACATAAGAGAGACAGAGGTACATAGACAAGACCGACAGGGATATAATCCTGAAGTCCCACCTCCAGTTTGGCAGCATCCCTGTTGCCATGGAGGAGAGAGGTCACGTGACAGGAGAGCATCACCCTGGTGTGGCAGGAAGTGATCCTGTAACTAGGACCTGTCCTCCAGGTGATGTAAAACCCTCTCGCACCGAGGACGTTTCTCCCCAGGGCATGTGCCCATGAGGGAAGGGTTAGAACAGCCGTTATAGTTGGTGATTTGATCATTAGGCATGTAGATAGCTGGGTGGCTGGTGGACGTGAGGATCGCCTGGTAACATGCCTGCCTGGTACGAAGGTAGTAGACCTCACGCGCCACCTAGATAAGGTCTCACATAGTGCTGGGGAGGAGTCTGCTATCTTGGTACATGTTGGTACCAGTGTCGTAGGAAAATGTGGTAGGGAGGTTCTGGAGGCTAACTTTAGGCTTTTAGGTAGGAAGTTGAAATCCAGAACTTCCAGGGTGTCGTTCTCCGAAATGCTTCCTGTTCCACGCGCAGGACCCAAAAGACATGCAGAGCTCCGGAATCTCAATGCGTGGATGAGTCGATGGTGCAAGGATGAGGGTTTTGGATTTGTTAGGAACTGGGGAACATTCTGGGGAAAGGAGGGACTCTTCCGAAGGGATGGGCTTCACCTTAACCGGGATAGAACCAGGCTGCTGGCATTAACCTTTAAAAAGGAGATAGAGCAGCTTTTAAACTAGATAATAGGGGAAAGCCGACAATCACACGAGTGCATGGTTCAGAAGAATGTATCCTTGAAGGATACTACTAAAAGCAGAGAGGTTCCAAAAACTAGTAAAGTAGCCCAAATGCCCTTAAGTATGGAGCAGACAGATCTTAAAGATTCCAAATTACCCATGCCTACCAATAGTCAAATTAATATGAATAAAATACAGTCTCTAAAATGCTTGTATGCAAATGCTAGAAGTCTATAAAATAAGATGGGAGAGTTAGAATATATAGTACTAAATGAGAGGTTAGATATGATTGGAATATGAGACATGGTGGAAGGAGGGACAACCAGTGGGACACTGTTACCTGGTTACAAACTATATCATAATGGTACAGCTGATCAAATTGGTGGAGGGGTTGAGTCAGAAAGGATTAAAGTTTTGCAGGAAACAAAATTTGCTGTAGAATCTCTATGGATTGAAATACCATGTAAAAAGGGCAAGGCGATGGCAGTGGGGGGTGTACTATCGACCACCTGGCCAGAATGAACAAACGGATGATGAAATGCTCAAAGAAATCAAGGAAGCTAACAAATGTTACAGCACAGTAATAATAATGGGTGATTTCAATTACCCTGGTATCGACTGGGTCAGTCTTACGGCAGGACATGCTAGGGAGATAAAATTCCTAGATGACATAAATGACTGCTTCTTGGAGCAGCTGGTTCATGAACCGACCAGAGGGGAAGCCATATTGGACCTAGTCCTTAGTGGAACACCAGATCTGATGCAAGAGATAAGGGTGGGGCCACTTGGCAATAGTGATCATAGCATGATCACGTTTGATTTAATAAGTAGAGGAGGAATGGTAAGGAAATCCACAGTACTATATTTTAACTTTCAAAAGGGACACTATGATAAAATGAGGAAAATAGTTAAGAAAAAACTAAAAGAAGCAGTTGCAAAGGTTAAAGACTTACATCAAGCTTGGGTGTTGTTGAAAAATACTGTCTTGGTAGCCCAGACCAGTTGTATTTCACGCTTTAAGAAAAGTGGAAGGAAATTAAAAAAAAAACTGCCAGCATGGTTTAAAGGTGAGGTCAGAGAGGCTGCTGTTGCCAAAAAAGCATCTTTCAGGAAATGGAAAAAAGAGCCAAATGCCGAAAACTGGAAACAGCACAAGTACTGGCAAGTTAAATGCAAGGCATTGATAAGGCAGGCAAAGGGAGAATTTGAGAAGAAGCTTGCTGCGGAAGCAAAAATGCGTAATAAAGACTTTTTTAAGTCCATTCATAACAAAAAACCTGTGAGAGTCAGTTGGACCATTAGAGATAGAGGGGTTAAAGGAGCACTAAGAGGCGATAGTGGAGACGCTGAATGAATTCTTTGCTTCGGTCTTTACAGAGGAAGATGTAGGATGTTATCCATGACTGAAGTGGTATTTAAAGGTGCAGAAGAATTGAAGGAAATATCGATACATCGGGAAGATGTATTACAACTATTTGATAAACTGAAGAGTAGCAAATCACCTGGACCGGATGATATTCATCCAAGGGTGTTGAAAGAATTGAAATATGAGATTGCAGACCTGCTATTAGTAATCTGTGAACGATCATTTAGATCATCTGTAATACCTGAAGATTAGAGGATGGCGAACGTAACGCCAATTTGTAAAAAGGTTCCAGGGGTGATCCGGGAAACTACAGACCAGTGAACCTGACGTCAGTACTGAGAAAAATGGTAGAAACCATCCTAAAGAACAAAATTGCTGAACATGTAAATAGTCATGGCTTAATGGGAGACAGCCAACATGGCTTTAGACAAGGAAGATCTTCTCTTACTAATCTGTTATGTTTTTTTGAAGGTGTGAATAAACAGGTAGACAAAGGTGAGTCGGTTGATATAGTGTATTTGGACTTTCAGAAAGCCTTTGACAAGGTCCTTCATCAGAGACTTTTGGCAAAATTAAAAAGTCATGGGATAGAAGGCAGTGTACTACTGTGGATCAGGAACTGGTTAAAAGACAGAAAGCAGACAGTAGGGCTAAATGGCCAATTTTCCCAATGGAGAAAGGTGAATAGTGGTGTACCCCATGGATCTCTGCTGGGTCCACTGCTTTTTGACATATTCATAAATGACCTGGAAAGGGGAATAACGAGTGAGGTTATCAAATTTGCAGATGACACAAAACTATTTAAAGTTGTTAAAACCCAAGAGGGTCTTGATAAATTGAAAGACTGGGCATCAAAATGGCAGATAAAATTTAATGTGGACACGTGCAAAGTTATGCACCTAGGGAAGAACAACCCAAACTATGGTTACATGATGCAAGGTTCCACATTAGGAACCACCACCCACGAAAAAATATTTAGGCGTCATTGTGGGTAACAGGTTAAAACCCTCGGACCAGTGTGCAGCGGCGGCTAAGAGAGCAAATAGAATGCTAGGTATCATAAGAAAAAGAAATGGAAAATAAAACAAAGGATATTATAATGCCTCTATATCGTTCCATGGTGCGACCGCACCTTGAATATTGTGTGCAATTCTGGTCGCTGTATCTTAAAAAGGATATGGCGTTATTAGAAAAGGTTCGGAGAAGAGCCACCAAAATGGTAAAGGGGTGGAAGGATACCCTTATGAAGAAAGGCTAAAAAGGTTAGGGCTGTTTAACCTGGAAAAGAGACAGCTGAGGGGAGATATGATAGAAGTCTATAAATTGATTAACGGAGTGGAATGGGTAAACGTAGATCGATTGTTTACATTATCAGAATATAGAAAGACTAAGGGACATGCAATGAAGCTACAGGGTAAACTATTTAAGACTAATAGAAAATATTTTTTCACTCAACATGTAATCAAACTCTGGAATTTGTTACCAGAGGATGTGGTAAAGGCTGTTAGTGTAGCTTTGTTTAAAAAAGGTTTGGACAAGTTCTTGGAGGAAAGGTCCATAAACCATTATTAAAAAGGGACCCAGGATATCAATGCTTGACCCAATACAAGCATTGTGGAACCTGTGTCTTTTGGGGTAACTATTAGGTACGTATGACCTGGATTGGCCACTGTTAGAAACAGGATACTGGGCTTGATGGACCTTGGTCTGACCCAGTATGGCATATCTTATGATCTTATGTTCTTAGTAGTTTTGTGTTTTGTGAGGTTTTTTTCTTTCTATTTGGTACATTATCAGTAGATTTGTCATTTAGCTTTTCATTTAAGAGCATTTCAGTTTCCACGGATTGGCCACCCGTACTAGCCAAGGCAGAGAAGGCATTATGCAGTGATATCTCTTGATGTATAGGGTGTCTCTGTAACAGGTCGCAACCTATCAGAGCCCACTGTGATCCATTTGTTCCTGGGCTGTTTGATTCTTTGTGGGAACGGTGGTGGATTTTGTTCAGCTTGTACTCTAGAGGAGGTGTGTTTAATTGCAGCTAATTCTTCCATTAGAGTCGTTTCTTTATGCATAGCAGCTAGCTTGAGGCATATAGGACAAGCTCTTAGGTTCCAATTGATTCTTTTGATAATGAAAGCACCTCAGTTATTGCGTTGAATAAAACAGCATTTTGATTCAGCTGTCTTCTGAGTGTCAACCCGCTATGCAAATGTCCCTGTAACTTTAAAATTATACCTCTGCTGCAAACTTAAGTAGGAGACCTAAGCAGAAGACCAGGTCTCTGCAAGTCTAAAAGCAATGTATATTTCTTTTCCAAGCAGCTATATATCACAAGTGTCCCTGGCCAGTAGACCACCTATGAACTGAGGGCATGCTCAGATATCTGATTTAAAGACTATGGAAGGAATGTAGGCAGGCTGAAGATGCCTAAAAACCTATATTCAGTCGTTAAAGTTTATCAAAAAAACAGGCAATTGTAAAGTTTGAAAGCCTTAGCTGAGTGTGTAGCTGTTGCTATAAACTGATCCAGTGTCTGTCCCTTGCATTTTGAATTCTGTCACTGTACTTGCCCCCATCAATTCCATCGGCAGGACATTCCAAGCATCCACCATCCTTTCATTGAAAAGGTATTTCCTGATGTTGCCTTTCAGTTTACCCCCTTGCAGTTTCATGTTATGCCTCTAGTTTTACAGCTTTCACTTTGAAAAAGGTTTGTTCATTAATACTCTTTAAGTATTTAAAGGTCTGTATCATATCTCCCCTGTCCCTCCTCTCCTCTAGCAAATACATATTTATATCTCCAGGAACAAGCAGGAATGAGTCTTCACATATGGGTACGTCGGTACCGACGGAGCCTGCATGGGAATGCTCCCCAGCATCCAATCAGAAAGCTTTTGGGAGCATCCCTCGCGCCTGCGCGCTGACTTCCCGCCCTTTCCACTTCTCCTCAGTTTTCGTTTTTCCGTGGAGCCGGCAGGACGTCCTCCTGTCACCGCAGAAACTTTTTTCTTTAAATACTTCATTTCTTGTTTTCTTGTGGTCGCGGCTGTTTTTCCCGCCGACACCGGTACCGCCGGTGGTTTTTTTCTTTCTTTTTTCTTAAACTCAGAGAGATTTTTCCCTCTGTTTCTGTCTTAACGTTTTGGGCCTACAAGGCCTCTCCATCATGGAGCCTTCTTCAACTAAGAAGTGCCTTCACTGTGGAAACAATTTTCTTTTTAGACTCCAATCTCTGGTGTCTAACCTGTTTGGGTCCTGACCCTTTTTCCCCTGAACTATCAGGCTGCAATGCTGAGAGAAGACCTTCCCTCTTTCGAGTTTCCCTCGATACCGTTTTCCCTCCTACAGTGAGGGCACCGGGTTTTTCTTCTCTACAGGATCAGGTAACCCACAAACAGTCTGTTAAGACTTGCCAATCCTTGAGTGGTAGGTCTCATGCCACGCATGACGACGGCTCCGGCCTTGCCCTCAAGACCCCATTGGCATTAAAACCCCGGCGGGAGTCTTCGGGCTCCAAAGCATTTCAGGGGTTTCAGGTTGTTCCTGGGGCTCACCCCTCACAGAACATACCTGAGCCGTGCTCGGGGGTGGTATCCGCTTCGAGCGGTACCGATGCACCGGCACCGGTGTCGAGTGTCCCACTCTTCACCAGGGATCGTCATCTGGTGTCCTCGGTACCTTCGGGACCGATCGATATGTTCCAGATTGTCTTTCCTGTGTCTAAGCCATGTTCGGTGGTGGTACCCGCTTCGAGCGGTACCAATACCCCGGCATCGGCACCGGCAACCTTTCTTGCTATTCCTATCCCTGGCTGTAATCTTAACCAAGGCTCTCCTGCAGAAAAGGGAAATATAATGCTTCCTTTACATCATTCTTTGCAGGATCTTCTTCTGAGAATATGGGAATCACCTTTAAGGGTTCCCTCACCTTCTACAGCAACTAATGTTCTGTATCAGGTGCCCCCCTCTCCAGGGTTTCAAAAGAATCAACTTCCCCATCATTCCATTGTAGTGGAATCAGCAATGAGGAAGGTAAAAAGCAAGAAGAAGCATTCTTCTTATCCGCCAGGTCGTGCTTCTAGAGCACTTGATGCCTTTGGACGTCAAACCTTCCAAACATCTATGCTGGCATCAAGAATTATTTCTTATATATTTTATATGAGTCTAACACTCCAGGAGGTCACAAAGAAATTATCTCTTTTGACTCCTTTTTTGTTAGAGCCTAAGGCTGCTGACTATTCCTTTCTTCTTAGTCATAGCCGAAATATCTCTTGGTTTCTTTCTCGTGCTTCTCTAGACTCTTTTGAGTCTGTTAGCAGATCCTCTGCTATTGCCATTGGAGCACGTCGTAGAGCCTGGCTCCAAGCTTCTGACTTGAGCAGATGGGCACAACATACACTGGGTAATTCTCCTTGTACTGGAGAAAATCTCTTCAATAAGGAGGCTTTACATCAGGTTGCTCATTGCTCCACTGACTTCCCTGGTTCTGGAGACCATTCTAAGCCGCCTTCTTCCCAAGGAGGTAGCAAATGTCCTACCAAACCTTCTTTCCCTAAGAAAAGAAGGTTTCACTCTTCTCCTGCCCATCATCCAGAGGTGCCCAAGCAAGGGATACCTCGTCCTAGTCTGAAGTTTCCAAATTCTAGCCAGTCTCAACATACCCAGCAACCATAGGTTCTGAAGGTTACAATCTACAGTTAACCTCTTCTTAACAGAAGTTTGTTCACTGTTTTTTCTTAAAGCTCTACACTGGGGTTTTCCTTTTTCAGTATGCTAAGCTGTCAGGATATTCTTGTCCATGGGTTACAGAATTCTCCTCCTCTTACTACCAAGAAGGGAGGTTACAACTATCTCATGATAGTTTGTCCCAACATGAACATTTTTTTTTCCTTCAGCTGACTCGCCATATGGGTAAGTCACCCTCCCCCTCTCATCCAGGGTTTCCCCTGACTGAGTGGTACCATACTGAAAAGCTTCTCTAGCTTTCATTCCAGTGTAGACTTTGTGTTTCCTTGAATACATTCTCAAGATAACTCATCAGGCAGGGACAGGAATATCTCCTCTCCCTTTGTCTGTTTCTCTTTGTTTTGCACAGTAAGATTCTCTCTGCTGTCTTTTTCAGCTGCTGTGCATGCAGGAGTTCCAGTGATTGAACTACTGGTACTTTTCCACAAGTTCCAGTCTATCTTCCACAATTTTTGTCTAGCCATCTCCTTTTCCTAGGATGTGGCAACACACCTGACTTCAGTCAGTTTTATCTCATAATTCTCCTGCACAATGCTCTCTGCAATCTTCAGAGAAGCTTTCTACTATGGGCCCTTGCTACAGAGCATTGATCTTTGTCTCTGAGGGCTATTCTATATAGTAGAAAAAAGCTTATAAATCATTCTCATGACTGTGAGGGTTCTCCACACCCTCTTGTCTCCTGTTATAATTCAGAATATAAGCTTTTTCTGCGTGAATATCCAAGGCTATTAGTAACGCATGATACCCCTATGTCTCTCCAGTGGGGGGTCCTGGTATCTCCTCTATGCGTTTCTACCCATCTACCATGTCAGAGTTCTAAAGGACTCTCGACTTGCTCTTTACAGACTGATATTATCCTCTGTTTTTCACGCAACCATCCTGGTTATTTTACTGGATTGCATTCCTGCATCCTCTTAGCCCACGAAATAGATTCTCTATATATCTGTCAAGTGGGTTTCACCCTCTTATTATTGGATGAATCTTTCCCCTCACATTCCCCATGTGAATGTTCTTATGGGGCTTAGTGTATCTTCAGACTTATTGTCATGTATGTAAATATCTCTATATATGCCTCTACATACATATGTCTGTAAGTTGTGTGTGCATAATTATGCCCCCATATGTATATATATATCCACCTATATATATATTTTGATACATATTTCTGCATATCTAAATATACATATACTGTATATATATATATAGGTATATATATATCTCCCTATATATATATATATCTGTTGGGAGACTTTTATAGATCGATATGTATTACATACTATCTCCTCACTGTCTATGCTATAGCAATTTGTACCTTTCTCAGAGGTTACAGACAGTGAGCTCCCTTTTTCATACTGTTCCTTAGTATGTGGAGACTGTTATGCTCACAACCACTACTGTGGTGATAGCAGCTTCCGCTTTGCTCTAGGTCTCCCTATCCTTGAAGATTCAAGCTTCAATATCTTTCCTATCTCTCATCAGCTAGGAAAGATAGTGTACATCTTCATTGTTTTTGAGTACACATTGTTCTGCTTGGGAATATGGGCTTTTTTCCATAACACTTCTTCCCTCCAAGACTGGGCTAGTTGTCCAAATCGGTCAGTCTTCTTCTTTTAGTCCTCAATGTTATGACTCTGTACCTAAAAGAGTTTTCAGCTTTTTCTCATAAAGCTTTCCATTGAAGACCTGCCGTTCTAATCCTACCCCAGTTGACACCTGGATCACCTGCTAATTCCAGGTCTGGACCTTCACCCTCACTGCTGTGAGGTCACCTTGAGGTTTCCGCTACTGCATATCCAGTAGACTCCATCACGCTTTCTACTTCCTACAATCCAGTAGGTAAGCTCCATATTATAACTGTTCATTAAATGATTTTAATGGTACTTATCATACATGCCATGGACTCCTCTCCTGTAGTCCTTGGGTTTGCTGTTTTTCCTACAGCTCTTCTATTCTCAACTCCTACCCTCCATTCCCTCATGGGATGCCGGAGATCCTGTGTGGGAAATGCATTCCTGATCCAGGAACATGCATTTTATGGGATCTCCCCCTGGCATCTCTAGCTAGGGAGTCCCCATATGTGAAGACTCATTCCTGCTTGTTCCTGGAGATAGCACAGTTACTTACCTGTGACAGGTGATCTCTGGGAACAGCAGGAATAAGTCTTCACAACCCACCCACCTCCCCTAGGAGTTGTATGTATCTATCTATCTTCCTTTCCTCTTTCTCTCCTTTGTCTCAGCTATGATACTCAACTGAGGAGAAGAAGTGGAAAGGCCGGGAAGTCAGCGCGCAGGCGCGAGGGATGCTCCCAAAAGCTTTCTGATTGGATGCTGGGGAGCATTCCCGTGCAGGCTCCGTCGGTACCGACGTACCCATATGTGAAGACTTATTCCTGCTGTTCCCAGAGATCACCTGTTACAGGTAAGTAACTGTGCTTTATGTGCACTTATATACCGCCTTTCCGGAATCAAAGCTGTTTACAATGAACTTAAAAAATCATTACATCCAACAAGGTATTACATGGAACTTAGTTAACAAGGTGTGCAGGGGATTAATGGATCAAATAACATTAACAAGGTTAACAGCAGGATTTTAGAACCTATTTACATGTTCCGAATATATATGATGGTTAATTCTGTCTTTGTTACTTTATTGTGTCTATTTATTTATTTATTTATTTAGTATACATTTGTATACCGCTACTTCCAGCGATCAGCAGCGGTTTGATTACAGATTGGAAATTGTCAAATCATGACAGGAAATTTTTGAGGTATAAACACATTGATTAGACAGGAAAGCACAGCACACAGAGAACATGGGCTATGGAGGGTTAAGTGGCTTGCCCAAGACCACAAGGAGCACCTGTGGGACTAGAAACCCCAGTGCTTCCGGCCCAAGGTTGCTGTCCTCTAGTGGGATTTGAACCCCCGACCTTCCGGCCCGAAGTACCCTGCCCCAACCACTAGGCCACTCCTCCAGTCGTGATCTAATATAATGGAGATGTTGTATAAATTGCTGAATTATTGTGGAACATTGGAATCATGAACTGACCTTGTGTAACTTGTGTCGGGTAGCTAACTCTCCGCAGTGGTCCCTGAACTGAAAGGTTTTTAGGAGCTTGCAGAAGGTGTTAGGTTCTTTAGCATCTCTTATAGTTTCAGGGAGTGAGTTCTACAGAGTTGGGGCGTATAGGGAGAATGCTCTCTTGGAAGTAGAAGCTTTTACTGTTCCTGAAGTCTGGTGGTGGTACTAATAAGTTTTTGCTGCCACTTTGTAGTATGTTCTCCGGGGTGGTTTGTATTTAGATCTTCAAGTCTCTTCTCATACGTCTTCTGGCACAAGCTCCAAATTATTTTGGTCGCTTTCCTCTGAGCAGATTCCAATCTTTTTATATCCTTTGCAAGATATGGTTTCCAAAACTGAATACAATATTCCAAGCAAGGCCTGCACAATGTCATTGGCTCCTCCTTTCTGCTGGTAATTCTTTTCTGTATGCAACCCAGCATCTTTCTGACTTTGGCCACCACTTTGTCACATGGTTTCGCCACCTTGAGAATCTCAGAAGCAGTCACTCTGAGGTCCTCCTGGTTCCTGCATACCAACTTCTCGCCCCCTATAGCATACAGTTTCCTTGGATTTCTGCTTCCCAAGTGCATGAACTTCTTCACTTTAAATCTTAACTGCCAAGCATTAGACCATTCTTCATGAAAAGTGAAGAGAGCAGTAACTTGAGGAATTAAGTTTAAATTAGATTGTCTTGCAGAGTTCTCCAAGGCCTCAATTTTGGCCCTCAAAAGAACGTTTTCTAACCAGTAATTCCTCAGTAATTTGTATCTTCATAATTCTTTCCTCTTTTACTGGAATTTTAAGTTTAATTCTCTGGGCTTCTTCCTCAACCTCTTTGCCAGTCTAGAGTCAATCTCAAACTTTAACATGTAAAACATTAATATGAGGTATTAAAGCTTGGCCCAAATCGGAAATATAGCGTATTTCTGGATATACTTCAGGATATATTACACGCCAGTGACACACTTACAATTCTGAAACTGTATCACATCCCACTATGAAACTGCTACTATTTATTTGTTGGACTTTTTTTATCAAAAGGGCTAGAGGGATGCTATTAATAAGCTGCCATCAATCCATCAGTCCATTTTATTATTAAGCATTAAAAACTGTAAAGTTCAGATTTCTGAAATTCACTTTTCTTGCCAGGAAACTTTTTCAAGAAATAAGCTTTCTTAACTTCATATTTCCTGCTGACTACGATCTCAGTGAACCGCAATGTCGTGTTTTGAAGTGAAAATCTCTTACTTCTGCTTCAGGGCTCCATTTAATAAATATTGAAAGCTTAAGTTTATTTTGACCAAACTGTTGACTTATCTTCATTAGACGAGGGGCTCCATATCCGTCCCTTCCATTCACTGGATGTAATAATCCCTTCAATGAATCACTGCGGTTCTGACTTCAAAACTTTCTGCACTTCCTAGAGTCCTTCACATTAGTGAGTGTCCTTGGTTCCTCCAAAAATGGCCACGGCATTTTTTTCACTTCACAGATAACCACTCCCCCCATACCATCCAAGCAAATGAGGATATACAGGTCTATCTGGCTATTAAGACCTGCATTTAACTTGAACAGCATTTAACTTGTAAATCCAATATTGCTCCAGATAATTTAGCCGCTTTTGGTGATCTTCTCCTCTCCAAAATACAGGAACACGATCTATAATTCTGCAACGAAAATCTGCAGAATCATATAATTTCTTTAAACAATGGTCTACCATAGGTGCCCCCCTTTTTTTTTATTTCTAACCTTGATCTATGCTCCCTTAATCTATTAACCATAGTCTTTTTAGTCTGATCAATATATACTTTCCAACAAGGACATTCAATGATATAAACCACATATGTCGTTTGACAAGTTCTCAATGAGTGCGATTTGATGGCATTGATAGAAAAACCCGGGGTCCAGTTTTCCTCCACTATGGCAGAACTACAGAACTCACACTGTTCACATGAAAGACGACTAACTCTTGTTTCTATTTCTGATATCACTTCTTGCCATATTATTGATTTACATACATAGTTCACTATATTCTTATCCTTCTGATATGCCACCACTAGTTTTTACAAAAAACAGGAATGGGATTGCAATACCCCTTAGGGTTTAAAAATAAAAGAAGCAATTATAGGCGCTTTGACTGAGAATGGTAGTACATATACCAGTGGGGTTTGTTCTAATTGTCCTTGATCACCTGAATTCAGCAACAATAGTTCTCGTGCAAACAACCCTCTCAAATAAGCACATTTAATCACTTGACTTCGGTATCCTTTGTATCATGGAATCAATAACTTGGCTTGTTTTCTATATTCATCCACATTATAGCAGATACTTCGCTAAAGTTAGGCCGCGTGGCCGAGAGTTCCTAGCCAGCCGCCCGTAACCGGGTGGCTCAGCAAGATGCGGAACCCCTGGTTTTGGGTCCACAGGAGGGAGGGGGGAGGAGGAAGGTCAAGCTGTGACGCATCGGCGTCATTTGAAATAATTGGCTCCCCATCGAAGAGCATGGGGGGGGGCCAATGAGGAGGGAGGTGGAGGTGGGCCCCATAAAAGGTCTTACCTGCCGGGAGGGACAAGGAGAGGTCCGGTGGATCGTGGCCCGCCCGCCCGCCCTGTAATAGGAGTCAGTTGACTAGAGGGTGTCACAGTGGACGGGGGGGGTAGGCGGGATCCCGGAGATTTCCAGGGTCCCGGAGCCTTTGGATAAGATTGGGACGGGGGTGGGTTACCCCCGACCCGGACAACCCCTAGGCTGGCTTTTGCTAATGAAGTCGGGGGCCAAGTGGGGGAGGGAATTTTGGAAAGCGGAGGCATGCGCACCTTGCTAGTGACATGGCTGGTGAGGCAGCATTCCGCTGGTGTATGCAAAGGATTGTTATTGATTGTTAAGTTGTTTAATGGTGAATAAAGCTGCGACCAGAGGTTTCCATAGATTATGGTGTCAGAGTGTTTGTGGGCAGCGGGGGGAGGTGGAAGGGAAGAGAGAAGGAGGGGGGAGGTGGGTCAGATAAGCCAACATGTAAATAGTTAGTTACTCTTTAACATATGTTATTTGTAATTTAGTTACCCTGTTAAAAGTGTACATTTCCCCCTGTTATATTGTAAGTTCAGTGTAGATTGTATTCACTGCACAGTTATTGTTACATGTAAACCGCGCTGATGCTGAATAGCGCGGTATATAAGAAAGATAAATAAATAAATAAACCCCATCTTTAATTTATGGGGTGATGACTAGTATAATACAGTAAGCTATTTTTGGCTCCTTTTTTTTTTATACAAAGTTGTATGTAAATTTCTTCCCTTTTTCGTAATAGTGATATCCAAAAAAACAATTTGTTGAAACTCTATCGTGCTTTCAAATTGCAAATTAGATTTACAAGTATTAAGCCGTTTCAGAACTTCCTCCAGTATTGATCTGGAACCTCTCCAAAGGCAAAAAACATCATCCAGAAACTTTTTCCAAATTTTAATATACTGCATCCATATAAATCCATAAATAAATTCCTCTTCAAAGGCAGCTACATACAACATTTCTATTGTTGGTGCCACTGTTGCTCCCATTGCTGTTCCAAAGATTTGTTGATAATGTTCCCCATTGAAACAAAAATAATTTTCTCCAGGCACTAATTTCAAAAGACTTAATTAATTTTTTGGAAGACGCTCAGGTAAAGCATCCTGCCAGTCCATTTTTGTTAATACTTCTACTGCTTCTTCCTGATCTAGATTAGTATATAATGAAGTTATATCCATAGTTACTAAGAGATCCATCACTTGTACATCGGTAACTTTAGTTAATATATTCAACATGTGGCTTGTCTTTTAAATAGGATTGAGCTTGCTTGGCCAATGAGTTCAATATCCGATCCAAAATATCAAAACAGGTTCTAATACTGAATTATTTCCAGCCACATTTGGCCGCCCTGACAGCCTCTGCAAGTTTTAATGTATTTTTGGAATGGTATAAAAAACCGGATACAACGGTGTTCTATTAACCAAATACATAGATTCATTTAAAGTTAAATACCCTTGGGAGACACCCTGCTTTAACAATGTTTCCACCTTTATAATCTTTTTTGAAGTTGTGTCTTCAGGAAGCTTCCGATACAGTTGAGTGATGTGAAATTCTATCCGCTTCCTCCACATATTGACTTTTAGACTGCACTCTAAAAATTGAGACAGACAAAAACATCAGTAGTGGTATGCCCTGCCTACAGGAAAGACATTGTCACCAGGATATCGAAGAGTCCATGCTGGTTACTCTCGTCCAGTGTCCATCTCCAGTGTATTAAGGGGAAGGACTTCACCAAGACACAGGAAATCATTGATGTATGGGCAATCTTCATTGAGATCCACTTCCAAGGAGGAGCAGAGGTCAAGCAGTCAGTGACCCAGACAACTTTGGAGTATTTTTCTGAGGCAGAGTAAGAGCTCTCTTGGGAGTCTGAGTATGACTCAGAGGTATTCTTGGAGGAAAACGTTCCGAGCTTACCTTCAGACTCCTCTCATGAGAGAAGATGAGCTTCTCCTAAGGAGTTTTTCTTCATTGCTTTTGTCGGGGTAATGGCTTAGTCCATTCCATTGACGTTAGAGGCGAAGGAGAAACCCAGGTCTGAAACACTGGAAATCTTTCAAATCCTCAATCCTCCCTTACTGTATATAAGCGCATTGTTAACAGAATACCTAGCCTCAATCACACATTTAGAACATAGTCGTGGTCAACATTTTTGGCACCTTTGCATTTTAGTTGTGTTGTCTACAATATCTTTGAGAAATATTTGAAAATATTCCAACTGTATGTCATCATATTTTAATAGTATGTTCAAAGGTATACAACAACAACAAAAAATGTCTGTGCAACTTAGACGTAGTAATTTCTGAGAAAAGAACAAAATATGTTCCACTCTTCAACTGCGATTTGTTCCAGCTCATGAATATTTCCAGGATTCCTTTTACCAATGGCAGATTTCAGCTCTTTCCAAAGGTTTTCGATTGGATTGAGATCAGGACTCATTTCTGGTCATTTTAAAAACAGTCCATTTTTTTCCTTTTTAATCATACTTTTGTGCTTTTGGATGTATGTTTTGGGTCATTGTCCTGCTGGAGGAGCCATGACCTTCGGCCCAGACCTAGCTTTCTGATACTAGATAGGACATTTCACTCCAAAATACTTTGATAGTCCTCTGACTTCATGATTCCTTTAATACATTCCAGGTTTCCAGTTCCTGAGGCAGCAAAACAGCCCCACAACATTATGGAACCTCTACCATATTTAGGAAGTGTTTTTTTTCTTATAATTTTCATTTCTTCACCTGTAAATGTATCGCTGCTCTGCATTGCCAAAGAGCTTGTTTGGTTTCATCTGTCCACAGAACATTTTCCCATACAGAATGTGGTTTCTCAAAGTGGATTTGGGCAGAGATCAGGCATGCCTTGTTATGTCTGTCTTTGAGCACTGAGGTCCTCCTTGGCCTTTGCCAATGAAGTTGTCTCTGTTTAGTGCATGGCGTATGATGTGGATTGAAACCATCACTGCAGATTGCTCCAGGTCAGCCTTAAGCTGACCTGGAGGAGTGGAGGAGTAGCCTAGTGGTTGGGGCAAGGTACTTCAGGCTGGAAGGTCGGGGGTTCAAATCCCACTAGAGCAGGGGTCTCAAACTCAAATTGCTTTGAGGGCCAAATGAGGACTTGTAGAGTAACCCGGGGGCCGCACAAGACGCAGGCCTCATTTGCATAATGGCATCATTTGCATAAGGGCATCATTTGCATAAATATTTGCATATACACTAACTTTTAGTAAACATGCAGAACATACACCATCACCAAACAAGGAATCACAATTTAGAAACAGGAAGACAATTAAACTGGGAACCCCAAAAGCCAAACTTAGAATGTACAACACTGTAGAAATAAAACTATAAATTGATTTCCTCTTGTATGTAAGGGAACAATCATGGAGAATGGGCCCCTGGGCCTGTGTCCACTCCCATATCTTTTCTGGTCACATGGAGGGGGATGCTCTCACCTTTGTGGCTCGAATCTCTGGCCCTGTGTTCATTCTCTGCTTGAAAACCCTAAGGAGGGGATTTCCTAGCTCTCTGTTCTCTCTGTTCCTGATGTCTGGAGAGAGAAATCTTTTGGTTCTGTGCAGTTTCTCTCCTTCAAGGTCCTGGGGGGAGGATTCTTCTGCCCCATGTTCCTTCTCTGCTTATGTTGATCCTATACTCACGATCTTCCTTTTATGCTGTTCAAAGGGTGGCATCCAGCTTTATGCTCGCTTTATTCTTCTGTGAGGAGAGGATCTCTGGTTCCTTCATTCATCCTGTCTCTTTTTGGGTCCCAGGGAAGGGATCCCTGGCCCTGTGTTACTACATTCTCTGTTTCTGGGATTTGGGAATGACATCTCTGGCTAGTTGCTTGCTTTTTCTCTACTTCAGGAGCAATGGGAGAGGATCCCCAAGTCTTGCACTGATGATATGACCAAAGAGCTCATGTGCACTCTGGCCATTTTTACACCAGCTGTTGCACAAGCCTTTTATTTTGATGTTTATAGACTCTCCTACCTTTTTTCTTAAAACTGTGTTTTTCTTTTATTTTCCAAAATGATGAGCTCACTATTAGTTGCATGAACAGACAGATGGGTCTATGAACCAATGGCAAACTCACACAGACAACATAGTCAGCCACAGAGAAATTTGAGTAGTGTCAGTTTTTCACCCGGGACTATTATTTTTTTAAAACATAGCCACTATTGGCAGCAGTCAGTCCCTGATCCCAATGCCAACAGTATTAAGCGTCCCGCGGCCCCTCTGCCTGCTCTGAGTCCTCTCCTCCCTGCAGCATCAGCTCAAAAAGTGGCGGCTTTCAGAGCCGCGAAGAGAGAGAGTTTCTCTCGCGCGGTTCGGAAGGGCAGTGAGGCTTCAGAACCGCGCGAGAGAAACTCTCTCTATTCGCGGCTCGGAAAGCCGCCACGTGTTGAGCTGATGCTGCAGGGAGGAGAGGACTCAGAGCAGGCAGAGGGGCCGCGGGACGCCTAATACTGCGGCGGCAAGTTTGGATTTATTTATTTTTTTTAGACACCGGTAAGTGCTTCGCGGGCCGCACAAGATGCTCTCGCGGGCCGCATGCGGCCCGCGGGCCGCGTGTTTGAGACCCCTGCACTAGAGGACAGCCACCTTGGGCCGGAAGGATTGGGGTTTCTAGTCCCACAGATGCTCCTTGTGGTCTTGGGCAAGCCACTTAACCCTCCATTGCCCATGTTCCCTGTAAGTATTAGTGTATGTGTCTCGTATCCCCGCGTGTTAAATGTATCCCCCAATTGTGTTGTGACCGCTTTGATTGAAGGATAAGGTGGTATACAAAACTGTCTAAATAAATTACGTTCTTTGGATATTGTACGTAGTGTTTTTACAACAGTTCACACTAACCTTCAAAGACGGATTAATTTTCCTCTTCACGCCATCACCTAGGAGGTTCTTGAAAGTCCCAAGGTCTTTGGAGATGGCCTTGTACCCCTTTGAAGTTTGATGTTTAGTGGTGATGGTTTTTCTGATGGTCTCAGGTATCTTGTCTTCACCATTGTGGAAATGGAACAGGGAGTGAATGTGGCCATTTTAAACATTAGAGCCATCATTCATTTATTCATTCAAGTCATATGAGTACTGACAATTGATCACAGGCGCGTCTAATTTTACTGCAATGGGAATGTGATTCTTCTGTTCTTACTGATTTGAATGTTTTATAAGGGTGCCAATAATCATGTCCTGTCAATGTCACAGTTTTTATACTATTTCCTACTATTTCCTTTTTTAATTGGTCTTGTTTTATTTGATTCTTTTTTGTATCGAATATGTGTACATATATAATCCAAAGGCATTTCACTGGCCACTTTTTTTTTAAGGTATTGGACATTAAGGGGTTGAACTGCAAGGGTGCCCATAATGTTGACCACAACTACTGATAGACTCTCTCACCAAGTACAGAATAAAGGACCACTAACTAAAAATAGAAATATGTAGAGAAAAATTAAACTGAAACCCCAAGAAGCCAGGCACTGCATGCAGTACAACACCAGAGAAACAGAAATGTGCATATAGAGACAGCATGTTAATTTAAAAAACTGAGACATCCCAAACACGGCACTGAAAATAAAATTATTTTTCTACCTTTATGCTCCACCCATTTTATTTTTTTGACTGAACTGGTTCATTCTCTTTCTTTTTTACATTCCTTGTCTATCTTCTCATAGACTCCTTTCCATTTCTTCTCTCTCCTTCTGTCTTCTTTTCTTCCTGCTCTGCATGTCTTTGACTATCTTTCCTTTTTATCTTTTTCCATTTCTCCCATCTGCCTCTTTATCCACTCATATCCAAATTTTACTTCTCACTTTCCTTTTCTTTCACCCTCCATTCCTTAGTCTCACTTTTTTACCTCACCTATCTATCAGCATTTGATCTCCCATTCTTACCCCCCCTAGTGCTCCCATTGTCCTCACTGTCTATTTCCCCTGCTTCCTATACCCGCTGTACTTTTCACTCACTCCCTAGCTCCCTATTTCTACCGTCTATTGTCATGCCCTCAATCATCTGCCATCTTCTGCCTCAGATTGCGTCACCAGTTCTAGCCCATTCCTTGTCATGCATCTCTTTCCATGGCTGCCAGTTTATTCTTCAGTTTCTTACCCCACCTACTCAACCTCCTGTTATGCTCTTCCACAGTCACCCCAGCCACATTCTCCTCCTTTAGAGATCCATCCCTCTTCACATCTCACCCTCTCTCTAGTTCTCCAAGATCATTCACATCAGGTCTCAATCTCCATCAACCTTTCTTCACCATTCTCTTACCCAGGGAAGGCCCAAAGGTGATGCAGGGCCATGTGCAGAGGCTCATTGTGGAGCCTGATTTGCATAAATATTTACATATCTGTTGGGTCTCATTTGCTTAAATTTAAATTCTCCAGGCACAAGCAGGAAGTCCTCGCATATGGGTGACGTAGGCGCCAACGAAGCCCTCACAGAAGCATCTCCCCAGCTTTCAAAGAAAGCCTTTGGGAGATGCCACCACGCATGTATGTTGCCCTTCCCGCCCAAGGGTACCATCCTGCTCAGTCTCCTTTTTTCCGTGGAGCCCTTCAGACATCTGTCTGATTTCCCCTTGGAAAAAGTTGATTTTTTTTCTCGACCTGAGTTTCAAATTCTCTCTGGATGTGCACCGATACTCTTCCCCCAACCCAAATCCGCTGCCCCAGCATAGAATCTCGGGTCCCTGTTTTTCCTTCTTTTTGGCACCTTTGCGCCTTTTTTCTCCAACTGGCAGCACCGTGGCTCTTCGAACCTCGCTGGGGTACTGTTTTCCTCCATGGCTACCAGTGGCTTTAAGAAGTGCAATCGGTGTGCCAAGTTAATATCCCTCACCAACACACATGACTGCTGCCTACACTGCCTAGGGCTGGACCACGAACCCACGGCTTGCAATCTGTGCAAAAAGAGTCCACCAGGGCCCTCCAGAACCGTCAGCAGCAGCATGACAAATTCTTCCCGGAGTCCCCAGCTCCGAAAGCCAAGACCCCCCCCCCCCCTCTGAAGCCATAGAATACTGTGGTGCCACTGCAGATCCCAGTCAATGCTGTGTCTCTTCAGAAAGGGGGTCTCCCTTGAGGGAACAAAAGAAGAAACCACCCAAGAACTGAAATATGAGATTGCAGTCCTGCTATTAGTAATCTGTGAACTTTCATTAAAATCATCTGTAATACCTGAAGATTGGAGGATCGCCAATGTAACACCAATTTTTAAAAAGGGTTCCGGGGTGATCCAGGAAACTACAGACGTCAGTACCAGGAAAAAGGGTAGAAAACCATCATAAAGAACAAAATTACTCAGCATGTAGATAGTCATAGCCTAATGGGAGACAGCCAACATGGCTTTAGACAAGGAAGATCTTGTTTTACTAATCTGTTATTTTTTTTGAAGGTTTGAATAAACAGGTGGACAAAGGTGAGTCAGTTGATGTAGTGTATCTGGACTTTCAGAAAGCCTTTGACAAGGTCCCTCATCAGAGACTTTTGGCAAAACTAAAGAGTCATGGGTTAGGAGGCAGTATACTACTGTGGATCAGGAACTGGTTAAAAGATAGAAAGAAGATGGTTGGGCTAAATGGCCAATTTTCCCAATGGAGAAAGGTGAATAGTGGTGTACCCCAGGGATCTGTGCTGGGTCCGCTGCTTTTTGACATATTCATAAATGACCTGGAAAGTGGAATAACGAGTGAGGTTATCAAATTTGCAGATGACACAAAACTATTTAAAGTTGTTAAAACCCAAGAGGATTGTGGAAAATTGCAAGAGGATCTTGATAAATTGGAAGACTGGGCATCAAAATGGCAGATGAAATTTAATGTGGACAAGTGCAAAGTTATGCACCTAGGGAAGAACAACCCAGGCTATGGTTACATAATGCAAGGTTCCACATTAGGAACCACCACCCAGGAAAAAGATTTAGGCGTCATTGTGAATAACACGTTAAAACCCTCGGCCCAGTGTGCAGCGGCAGCCAAGAGAGCAAATAGAATGCTAGGTATCATAAGGAAAGGAATGGAAAATAAAACAAAAGATATTATAATGCCTCTATCGTTCCACGGTGAGACCGCACCTTAAATATTGTGTGCAATTCTGGTCACCGTATCTTAAAAAGGATATAGCGTTATTAGAAAAGGTTCAGAGAAGAGCCACCAAAATGGTAAAGGGGATGGAAGGATACTCCTATGAAGAGAGGCTAAAAAGGTTAGGGCTCTTTAACCTGGAAAAGAGACTGCTGAGGGGAGATATGATAGAAGTCTATAAATTAATGAACGGAGTGGAATAGGTAAACGTAGATAGATGTTATCAGAATATAGAAAGACTAAGGGACATGCAATGAAGCTACAGGGTAAACTATTTAAGACTAATAAAAGAAAATATTTTTTCACTCAATGTGTAATCAAACTCTGGAATTTGTTACCGGAGGATGTAGTAAAGGCTGTTAGTTTAATTGGGCTTAAAGAAAAGGTTTGGACAAGTTCCTGGAGGAAAGGTCCATAAACCATTATTAAGAAGGGACCCAGGATATCAATGCTTGACCCAGTGCAAGTATTGTGGAACCTGTGTCTTTTGGGGAAACCGCTAGGTACATATGACCTAGATTGGCTACTGTTGGAAATAGGATACTGGGTTTGATGGACCTTGGTCTGACCCAGTATGGCATATCTTATTTTCTTATGTTAACCCTTGAAGACAGCATCCCTGGACAGCTCTGACAGGTCAAGTAAGTGCCAAGCCAGGTCCCGCAGTCCATGATGGTTGTCGGAGGGATCAGAGTGGCCTACCAGGATCATCTGAAAGGAGTCAACTCCAGATTGGTCTTGGTCGCCAGAGCCTATCCTCGTTGAGGACTCCCCTTCGGGGGAACTAGGCTGGGCCCGAGTTCCTCAGCGCCCGTGCCGATGGCTGTGGAGCCTTCTGGACTTGAATCCAGGATGGTGGCCCTGGAGTGCGGCCTGACTGCCTTCATGGACCAGCAGCGGGTGTTGCTGTCTGGTACTACCAGTTCCACTGCCCAGACCACCGGGCCCTGGATGTCGAGGACATCCCTGGAGCCGATACTCAAGATCATGTGGCTTCGAGTCTTGTTCCAGGTCCCACTCGACAGGGCTGAGGTCTTCCTCAGCTAGCGCACATGGCACCAGCCATGGGGGTCTCCAAGGGATGCATGCAGGCAGGGCTCCAGCTCTGAGCCCATGAGCCGCCCTTCACTCGAGTCTTCCACCGACTACTCAGAGTGGGAGACAGAGGATGAGGAGTCCCTGGACACCTGACGTCACTGCGATGTTATTATTATTTATTTATTATTATTATTTAGCAAACACTTATATACCGCTGCTTCCAGCGATCAGCAGCGGTCCGATTACAATAGGAGAACTGTCAAATCAGTACAGTAGAATTTGGGGCGCGCATAGGTTGATTCGGAGGGTAGGCACATCACATCACACAATATGTACATATATACAAATAACCAGTATACACAAAACAAATTCAAGAGTAATAAATACAGTAGAATTTGGGGCGCGCATAGGATGATTCGGAGGGTAGGCACATCACACTAGTGGTGTAAATAAGTGTATCTGTATAAGTATAAGTATATCCGTATACATGTATATCTGGATACATGTATACTCATACCTTTGGGTATAAGGGGCACTGTTACATAAATACACTGATGTGGGATATGTACATATATACAAATAACCAGTATACACAAAACCAGTATACACAAAAACCAAATATAAACTTACATAAACTATCAGGTGTACATAGGTATGCAATGGATTATTGCGGTGAATAATCTTAAGCTTTGGGCTTAAAACAAATTGAAATGACTCTGAAACAAATAGGTCTTGAGGTTTTTCCTAAAGTCAGTTAGGTCTTTGCTGGCTCGTAACTCTGGCGGCAGATGGTTCCAGAGTGTTGGTGCAGAGTATGAGAAAGCTCTGTTACTTGTGCTAGTTTTAACAGCTCTGATATCTGATGGAACTATCAGGGTGTTAGTATTGATGGTTCTCCTGCTTCTGTTGAGTGGTTGAGAGCAGATCAAGGTGGAGAGGAATGACGGGGCTGTGTTGCGTATGAGCTTGAAAGTGGTCGTGAGGGTCTTATATTTTATGCGGGCAGAAATGGGGAGCCAGATGTCCCCTCAGATTCACCACTGTCTGAGCCCCGGTGTCGGTCTCCGCCCAGAGATATGGCATTCTTTGAATTCGTACAGGATATGTCAAAAGCCCTCGCATTTCTGATGAAATCGGAGGAGGACTCTCGAACGGAGGAATTAGAAATCCTCCATTATGAGGCTCTGCTGAGGGAATCTCTCACAGTACCCATCCCACCCATCCTGGAACAGCTAAATGCTCTGTATGTGGGAGACACTGGCATCGGTGCCAGTGGTGAGCAAGTGGTTCGACTCAATGTATCGGGTCCGCCGGAGCCTGGGCTTCCAGAAATCACAGCTGCCGCATAACTGCATGATTGTGGAGTCGGCCATGCGTTGGCTCAAGAGCCAAAAGACACACTCCTTGGTGCCCCCGGGTATAGGAAGGCCCACATCTTGGATGCCGTTGGCAGAAAGTGCTCAATGATCAAGGCCAGACCCAGGCCTCCCAACTGTACATGGCCATATACCTCAGAGACCTGGCGAAGGAACTCACTGGGTTCTTGGCTGGGCTCTCCGAGGAACACCTGCTGCGGTTCAGGAACCTGTCCAAGTCCATTCGCGAGTGCTCCAATTTTATGACTCGAGCAACCTATGACAGCTTTGAGTTGGCAACTAGAGTAGCCATGGCAGACATTGGGGCCCAATGCCAGGCTTGGCTACAGCCTTCCGACCTCAAGCAATGGATTCAGGACAAATTGGTCGATGTCCCATCCAGCATCTGCCCCATTCTTCTTGTCCCCTATTTCTAGCATCTTCTTTTTCCCTAGCCTCAGCATATGTTTCCCTTTGCCCATTTTGCCCCATGTCCAGCATCACCTCTTCCCCCCCCCTCCCCCATGTCCTCATTTTGGTCCCCTTCCTTTGAACCATTTTTAGTCTTTTTATGTATTTTTCTGCCTTAAACACTGGAAGAATGGTCTAATACATGGCAGTTAAGATTTAATGTGAAGAAGTGTACAGTCATGCACTTAGGATGCAGAAATCGATGTAAACCAAGTTACTGTTCGATGTAAACTGCCTTGACGTGTCAAGGCGGTATATTAAACCAGTTAAATAAATAGATGTGATAAGGGAGTGAGAGGCTGGTAAATGCAGACCAGTTTGACAAGGCAGCCAAAGCCAGAAGAATGCTGGGCTGCATACAGAGAAGAATAACCAGCAAAAAGGAGGAGGCATTAATGCCCCTGTATAAGTCATTGATGAAGCCTCTTTTGGAGTATTGTGTTCAGTTTCGGAGACCATAGCTCATAAAGGACATAAAAAGAATTAAAACGGTTCAGAGGAAGGGGACCAAAATGATTGGGAGCCTGCACCAGAAGATGTATGAGAAGAGACTTTAAGATCTAAATCATAGAAACATAGAAATATGATGACAGAAAAAGACCACATGGCCGATCTAGTCTGTCCTTCCATATCAACCACTACAACAGTCCCCTTTTTACCTTTAGAGATCCTCTGTGTTTGTCCCATGCTTTTTTGAATTCAGTTACTGTCCTCATCTCTACTACCTCCACTGGGAGACTATTCCACGGATCCACCACTCTTTCCGTAAAGAAATATTTTCGCATATCACTCCTGAATCTATCTCCCTTCACCCTCATCCCATGTCCCCTCGTAGCAGAACTTGCTTTCAATTGAAAGAGGCTCTCTCCCTAAACATTTATGCCACGGAGGTATTTAAACATCTCAGTCATATCACCTCTATTCCGCCTTTCCTCTAAGGTGTACATATTAAGGTCCTTCAATCTGTCCTCATATGCTTTATAATGAAGACCACAATCATTTTAGTAGCCACCCTCTGCACCGACTCCATCCTGTTCACATCCTTTTGAAGGTGCGATAAATATGTGTATACCCTGAAGGAGAGGAGGGACAGGAGAGATATGATGCAGATCTTTAAATACTTAAAGGATATTAATGAACAAACAAACCAATTTCAAAAAAGAGAAAATGTAAAACTAAAGGGCATACAATGAAGCTGCAAAGCGGTAAACTTAAAGCAACATCAGGAAATACTTTAGCCCACCTTACTGGGCAGACGGGATATACCATACTAGTCTTTATCTGCCATTATATACTGTTAATATACCTTTAAAATGCCACAGTCTGTCAGCTTTTAAGGCAGCACAGCTGCGGGAGCAAAGGAAAATGCTCCCGTGTGTTTATAGCAATTGCACAGGGTGAGTCAGTGAAGGGAGGCTTTGGGTGCTGTTACAGGTTGTGCACCCCGAGCCTGTCCCTCACTAGCTGCCTGTTAAACCAGCAGCACAAGCAAAGGGTGGCACAGACCCTACAAGGGTACAGCATGAGGTTGACACAGTACCTCCTGTTCAGTAGGACCCTTTGCCAACAACATGCTTGCATATGCGTAGGGCCGTCCCTGCTTCTCACTGATATTCATTGGCCCCCAATTAGATTTCAGGTGATGTTCAAAGTTCTGGTGCTAACGTGTAAGGCGGGGCTTTAAGAAAATGGCTTTCTCAATGCGTGCCTTGTAGATATTTTTGTATACCTGTATTGGACCAACACTGAAATTTACTGACAATTTCTATATGAAATAAAAAAATCTATTTTTTTCTGTAAGTTAAAAGGAGCGGGCAGGGTCCCGGCGACTGGCGTTAACCGGGTGCTCGGCCTGGCGCGGGACCCTGCTCACTCTTCGTTGGAAAGAGGGGGGGGGATGGAGGAGCACATGAAGGGACGCGCACGAGTGTGCGCCCTTTAAAACTATTGGTTCTCGGCGCGCGATCGCGCGCACGAGAGCCAATCAGGGAGCGGTAGCGCATGCGTTCGGCCGGTGGCGGCTGTGGCCGAGCACATGCAGAAGGAGCGGGGAGCGTGGCGGCCCACCCACCCACCCTTCAAGGAAGCAGGGGGTCGAGATACTTGGATTGTTGCAGCTTGGGGGGGGCGCGTTGGGATCCCAGAGGTGTCCGGGGGCTTAGGCCAATTGGGGCATGGGCGGGGTGCCCACGGCCCGGACAACCCCGGGTAGACTTTTGCTAGTGATATGACTAAGTCGGACAGGGGTTTTAGGAATTTGGCCGGAGGAGGTGAATGCGGCCGGTGCGGAGGCGAGGTCACTTGGCTAATAGCATGGCTGGTGACACATCGCTCCATTCTGAAAGGGTTGGGGGAGTGTTCGTTGTTGATTATGCTGGTTTAGCATGTTATAGATGTTAACATTGCAAATAAAGCTGTGACCGGTTTGTTACCCAAAGCAATGGTTGTCTGTGAATTTGTGAAAGGTAAGGGGTGGGGGGGGGGGGAAAGGGGGAGTTGTTGAAAGGTGGTTATTTAAGCAGGTAGTGAGCGACGGGTACGACTACCCGGTTAATAAACTTAGCTTTTGAAAGTAACTTTTAAAAACTAAACGTTGTTTAATATTGCCTGTTTTTAAATAATTTTTTGAACTTTAACATTTCCTGATAATAATGGATTGCTTTAATTTTCAAATTTTGTTGGATTGTTTTAATACATTTTTGTATTTTTAGTCATCAAATTTCATTTATGATATGCTGCCCTTCTCTACCACATGCAGTTTTATTTTGGAAAGACAGTTTGAATGAATGAGTAAATAAAGGTTAAAAGGTCAGCAAACTCAATATGTCGGGTTTTTGTTTATAGCCCTGATAATTTTGTTTTCTTTTTTTCCATTAGGTGTAACAGTTATCGATAAGCCCTTATGAATGGATAAAGAATGATCAGCGTCTTTGTATACTGGAGACAAGCTTCAACGAGTATGCTTATGGAGTAGCTACATTTCTAGCTCTTCTCTACGTGTCGCTGCGCTTTGAGGCAAAGTTGAAACCCAGATTTGCAGCAGTTAAGAATGGCAGATACTGAAGATTACTCTAGACAGAAGTAGCATGTAAGGATCTCTCTGTAACAAGCAGCGGCTTTCTCTGGATTCTGATATGACTTGTGGACCACTTTTTTTATTTTTAAGTCTTTCTCAAATAACAGAGAGCTGCTTTCAGTAGGAGGAGCGCGTGTCAAATTTGATTGACCCCACGATCTTTTGTGAAGGAGGATAAATTGTGAAGTGTGTCTTGGTAAAGCAAGCCCTAAATTATTTCCTCAGAGAAAAGGTATCACGGTGAACTGTGGGGCTTCCAAAGAGGTATTGTTGCCACGCCAGGCAATGGCTAACTGTTCTCTAAAAGCAGGTGCATTTTTGGTTACATGAATATAACAAAACGTGTGTGTGTGTGTACAGTAAATATATGTATAGATAGTGTTCTATTAAAGTAATTCAAGAGTTGATTATTACTATTTATAATTGGCACAGTATTTTGACTTATACCAATGCCATGTTGACAAGCAAGATGTATTTTTTGATATTTTAATACTTAATAATGGAAAATGCCACTTCTTAAGAAAAAGGTAGCATTTTAGTGAATACATAATGCCAGAATGTTGGGGTAGTTTTTTTTACATGAAATGAGTTGATCATCAGCTATGAATATGTTTTCTACTTCTTAAACTTAGTCATGTTTCAGTGCATTCTTTTCTTTACTTCTCTGTCAAATGGTAACTCTTTGGCATGAAAAACATTATTCAGGTTAATTATGGAATGAATGACGTTTTTCCTTACATTGCATGGTTTTACGAACTATTTCTGTATGCACGAGTTTAAGTAGTATTTTGATGACAAAAAGAATTTCTGTTGGTAGAATAAACATTTGTTTTTTGAGATGAATTACAATTCTACCAGTGACCAAATCTATTCTTTCATTTTTTAACTGTTTTCTCTAAATAAAATTTTGTGTATCTTGTTTGCTACTTTATGGACATTCTGTGATGCAGTTCAAAAATAAAAGTATTCAACTAATGTTTACTTTCTTTGAGCTAAGACTGTCTGTGAAGAACTGAAGTAAACATATAGGATTTGTAACAGAGTTTGTCGCTTCCATTCCTGCAAATCTATAAATAAGATAAAAAAACAACAAAAATTGGAGAGTTATATCAGCATAGATTTACTATAAATTTAATGGAGGGATCGTTCACAATCTTGTGTTCCGTACAGATGCTGGTGCCGTAATTTGTATGGGGTTTTTTTTATGAGAAGGTGTACCAGTCAGCAAAATATTTTTAAAAAGGAAGACTAGAATATCAAACTGTGGTCTTTCTGGTAACTGGAAGGTATCTGGCTGTACCTGTTAGAATTTGCAGCAGACTGTATGGAACGGTCGGTCTCTGCATAGTTGTCCAGTTATAGAGGAAGAAATAAACCAGAATCTCTCAGATGTTTTAGGTCACACGGAGAAAATGAGCAGCATGCCTTGACACAAAATCTAATAACTGGGAATGTAGGGAAAGTGTGTTGGACTGGCCTGGTAGATATGCAAGAGCAATTCTGGAAGATTAAACATTTCAGCATTTATGGGGGATTCCGTTTTTTTAGTTCAAGTCTTATGAATGCCATTATTTGAAAAAAATGCTGAAAAGGTCAGTTGTGGATTTAATGGATAGATGATCAGCTCTAACTTTAACAGATAAGAAAGGGATATAATCTTCCTTATTCAGACTGCTATGCATAGCTTCAGATTAGATGCTATGGAAAGAAGAATATAATGACTGATGATAAATCCATATCAAGCAATCAAACCTTTTTAAAAATTATCAAGAATGTGAGTGAAACAGCCTAGATGATTTTTTTTAAACTACAAATCGTTGATCCTAGTGGCCTGCTTTTGAGAGATAGTATATAAAAAAAATTTGCAAGAGTCTGTATTGGTCTTGATAGCGAAAATAAAATGAGATTCTCTCTTAGGGGATTTGTAGCAAATGCCTTTGGGCTTGTTGCACATTATTTTTGGTCTTGTGATAATAGCGCTACATTTTTTTGTTTCATGTTTTTTTCACTTCCATATTTAAATACTATTAGATCTGACAGTACTGAAAGTTATTAAGGGTTAATAAGCATAGACAAAAAGTGTCCATAAAACTTCCCTGGTAGCAAAGAAATCTGTTTTGAAACAAGCAGAAACTAAATTACCAAATATGGAAAAAGGTGGTTATTGAAATTAAGAATATAGTTACTTATACCAAATAGTAAAATAGTTTCTTTGCCCCCTGGGATCTTTTCATAAATGCTCTATCAGATAAAGCTGGAGATAATCTAAAATGCTTTTAAGGAATCATTTTGACATGAGAGGGATGGTAGTACATGGTATGGTATGGAATAGGGAAGGGTAGTTGTTAATAGATTGTCAATCCAAAGATATGTATGTAGAAGGAAAAGTGATTATGTAAACAGAAATAGAAAGATGTATTGTGAATGTCTGATGTATCGCTTATATGGAATTAAAAAAGGGTATCTCAACATTATGGATAATTGCCATGTGTTTTTAATGTGTTATTCACAAAATAAAATGTTTAATACTGGCTAAAAAAACTTCTCTTGAAGGATTGTCAGTATTTCTGCAGTACACGTGGCTAGTAGTATTTCTTTACGCTTATTAAATCACCTTATTTCCAAAAGGTGGTATGTATAATTAAACAAAAATTATAAAATAATGAAGGCAGGACATACATAAGCCAACACATAAAGATAACCCATAAAAACATTAATATAAAATTCTGAAAACGTTGATAAAATGTAGCAATATTCCCTCCACATTAGTTAAATACAGTATCTCCTGGTTTTTTTTGTTTAAGCATTTTGACTGCAGCTCAAATTTGGAATACAGTCACAGATAGCTCTCGCTCCCCTGACTGATTCATGCACTGTGATACTGTATAATTTGTGGCTCAGTGTTCAGTATGTAACAATCAGATCCAGTAATTTGGAGCAATGTTGAAAAATGTTTGTTCACTTAATGCTCTAATTGCAATTAACCGAGGCAGGCGGACCCGGCGCTTCGGGCCCCCCCCTTCACCCCCCCCCCCCGCCAAACCAACCCCCAAGCCCGCCCCCTGTTGAAGTTGAAGAGTGGGAGAAACTACCAGCAGACAGATATACAAAACCTCTAGATGGCTACAAGAAACATTGGTTATCATCAATGCCAAGGGTTGTGCAACCAAATATTAGTGAAGAGTGCCATTAATCCTGTCCAAGACTTATTTTGTTTTTCTCTTTCTCAAAAATTACTGTCTATCAGGCATCTTTTTTGTTGTATACCTTTGAACATACTATTAAAATATTATGATGACATACAGTTGGAATATTTCCAATTATTTCTCAAGATATTGTGCACAACACACCTAAAATGCAAGGGTGCCAATAATGTTGACTACACTGTGTGTCTAGGAACCATAGTATCTGGTGTGGCCCTTGTTGACCCAGGCAACAGCTAATCCAGTATGGATGAGTTTCCTGTTTCACTGTTAGTAATGGGCTGTTGGGATAAATTTGGTCTGACTCTTCAGCTACGATCAGTTTGGCTTGGGTGACTCTAATGTAGCTAAGCTTTCTTTGGGAACATGCAAGAAGTCAGTCCTCACATATGGGTGACATCGGCGTCGACAGAGCCCTCGCAGAAACATCTCCTGAGCTTTCAACGAAAGCCCACGGGAAATGCCACCATGCATGCGTGGTGCCCTTCCAGCCCAAGGGTGCCATCTTGCTCAGTCTCCTTTTTCTGCGGAGACCTTCAGACATCTGTCTACTTTCCCCCAGAAAAAGTTGATTTTTTGCCCTTCTGGACTGGAAACCAGAATGGCGGCCCTGGAGCACAACTTGTCTGCCTTCATGGACCAGCAGCGGGCATTGCTGTCTGGCCCAGCCGATTCCTCTGCCCAAACTACCAGGCGATCGACGTCGAGGATGGCCCTGGAGGTCAAGCCGATCTTTGAGACCATACAACTTGAGTTGATCCTCGGCTGAGGTCTAGATCCGAATCCCGTTCCATGGGACTGAGGTCTTCCCGGGCTAGTGCACATGGCACCAGCCACGGGTCCTCCAAAGGACGCAGGCAGGGCTCGGACTACTCGGAATGGGAGGATGAGGAGTCCCCGGATACCCGTCGCCAAAGCAACATCCCCTTAGACTCTCCACCCTCCAAGCCCCGGTGTTTGACCCGGCCCGAGAAAACTGTGTTCCTCGACTTCGTGCAGGGCATGTCAAAGGCTCTAGCATTCCTAATGGAATCAAAAGAGGACCCTCATACAGAGGAACTAGAAATCCTCCAATACAAGGCTCCACCAAGGGAATGGCTCACAGTGCCCATTCCACCCATCCTGGAAAGGCTAATGCTCCGTTTGTAGGAAATACTGGCCTCTGTGCTCATCATGAGCAAGTGGCTGAACTCGATGTGTCTGGTCTGCTGGAGCCCTGGCTTCCAGAAGGCACAGTTGCCGCATAACTCCATGGTGGTGGAGTCGGCCATGCATCAGCTGAAGAGCCAGAAGACGCACTCCTCAGTGCTCCCGGGTAGAGAGGCCTGCACCTTGGGTGCCCTCGGCAGAAAGTGCTGCCAGGGCTTGATGCTCCTCTGCCGGATCCAGGCCTCCTAGCTGTACATGGATTATGTACCTGAGAGACCTGGCAAAGGAGCTTGCCAGGTTCTTGGCTGGCCTCTCCGAGGAACCCCTGCAGTGGTTCAAGAACCTGGCCAAAGCTGTCCATGAGTGCTCCAAATTCATGACTCGAGCAGCCTATGATGGCTTTGAATCGGTGGCTAGAGTAGAGGCTTGGCTGCAGTTTTCCACCTTAAGCAATGGGTTCAGAACAAACTGGTCGATGTCCCATGCCAAGGGGAGAACCACTTTGGCAAACCCATGATGAAGAAGGTTGCCAAGTTGGAGACTGAGTTTTTGACAAGGACCAAGCTCTCCAAAAAGACAACTGGCCCTCCCCGACAAGTCTCAGACAAAAAAGTCCTTTTACCCGAGGAAGGGGGCTGTTTACAAAATCTACCCACAATTCCAGGCCTCCCCAGCAGGGTCAGCAGGCCAAGAGACGTGGGCAAGGCCCTCATAAACAGAAGGCTCCCAAGCCCCAGGCATCTGTTCCAGCCCAGCCTGAGGGGAGTTTCTGACTCCTTGGGCATAGCCTCTCTACCCCAAGGAGGACAGCAGCCCACAGGTAGACATCTGATCCACTATGCCTACAAGTGGCCAGCCATCACCACAGATTCCTGGGCACTTCAGGTAGTCAAGGAGGGCTACCTCCTCCACCTAGTACAGACACATCCCCCTTTCTTTCCAGGAGAGCCCCCCAGATCTCCCCTTCACTGGGACCTCTTTCTGCAGGAACTCGCAGGCCTTCTCGGGGACAATGCAGTGGAACCAGTACCCCAACATCTCAGGGGCAAAGGGTTCTACTCCAGGTATTTCCTCGTAACATAAAGAACAAGGGGCCTAAGGCCCATTTTGGACCTGTGCAACCTGAACAAGTTCCTGGTAAGAGAGTTCAAGATGCTCTCCCTTGGAACATTGCTGCCTTACCTCCAGCAGGAAGATTGGCTATACTCCTTGGATCTGAAGGATGCTTATACCAATATCCTCATTCACCCCAACCACAGGCAATATCTTCGCTTCATGGTTGGAGGAGGCCACTGCCAGTACAGGATACTACCCTTCGGCCTGGCCTCCACCCCCAGGATCTTCACCAAATGCCTGGCAGGTGGTGGCTGTCTACCTCCATCTCCAAGGGGTATTTGTCTACCCTTATCTGGATGACTGGCTTATTAAAGGAGGTGCAGGAGGCTACAGCATGCACTATCCATGTCCTGCAACATCTGGGGTTCGTGATAAACTACCCCAAGTCCTGCTACTCCCGTCACAATGTCTGGAGTTCATAGGGACAAAGCTGGACACCGTTCAGGCAAGGGCCTTTGTCTCCCTGGATCGGGCCGACCGTCTCAGGGAATTGGCCGCAGACGTGCAGCACCATCCTTCGTTGTCAGCTTGGCTTCATGCCTACTCAGCTACATGGCATCCACGGTCCATGTCACCCCAGATGCCATCTGCACATGAGGGTTGCCCAGTGGTGCCTTTAAGACCAGTGGACACAAGCCTCCAGGACAGTCTCAGTGATCAATCAGTTGGTGGAATCTCTGACTTAGTAGTAAAACCCGCAATACCTTCAAGCAGGGATACCCTTCCAAACTCCGTCCCTGAAAGGTCCTCACAATGGACACCTCCCTGCTGGGATGGGGAGCCCACTGTGAGGAACTTTGCACTCAGGGCAGCTGGTCGCAAGCCGAGGGCAACCAGCAGATCAATCTCTTGGAGCTTCAGGCAATATATCTAGTCCTTCAAGCATTTCACCAGTCAGTGCTGATCCAAATGGACAATCAAATGACAATGTTCTATGTGAACAAGCAGGGGGGCATAGGATCTCACACCCTCTGCCATGAAGCGATGACACTCTGCTCCTATGCAATTCATCAGGGAATACTCCTACAGGCTGTATATCTACCAGGCCAGGACAACACACTGGTGGACAAACTGAATAGGGTCCTCCAACTGCACAAGTGGCAGCTGGACCCCAGAGTGGCCGCATGGCTCTTCCGACTCTGGGGGACCTCACGGGTGGACCTTTTCGCAAGCCCAGACAACTATCAGTTGCCCTGCTTCTGCTCCCGCCAGCCCCACCTGTACAAGGTAGCAGCAGACATGTTCCTCATTCCATGGTCGGAAGGCCTCATGTATGCCTTCCCATCCACGCCATTGATTGCCAAGAACCTCTTCAAGGCTCTTCGTTGAGTGTGTTGCTGATCCTGGTGGCTCTACAGTGGCTCAGGCAGCCATGGTTCCCACTACTCCTCTGATAGGTGGTGGCTCCAATCCTCCTGGGGAGTTTCCCAGGGCTCTTGTCTCAGGAGGAGGGCTCTCTCTTGCACCCCAATCTGGGGTCCCTATCACTGACAGCATGGCTGTTGAAATGGTAACCTTAGCGCCTTTCAACCTCTCAGGAGAAGTAGAAGAAATCCTGATGGCCTCCCGTAAGACCTCCACCAGGAGGGCTTATGCCTTTAAATGGCACAGATTCTCTGTGTGTTGCATGGAGCAGCGGCTAAACTCATTCTCCTGCCCAGTACAGATGGTGCTGCAGTACCACCTTCATCTCTCACAATCTGGGCTCAAATAAAACTGTATCAGGGTACTCCTTAATGCCCTAGCAGCACACCACCACCCTATCAATGGCAAGTCCCTCTCGGTCCAGCCACTGGTGATCCACTTCCTTAGGGGACTCCTACTGTCCAAAGCCCCCATCTGCCCTCCAGCGTCAGAGTGGAAACTCAACGTAGTGTTGGTGCAGCTCACCCACCTGCCATTTGAGCCCCTGGCCACTTGCTGCCTGAAGTACCTCTCATGGAAGGTCGTGTTTCTGGTGGCTTCACTTCTATTCGCAGGGTCAGCAAGCTCCAAGCCCTAGTGGCAGAGGCACCATATACAAGATTCTACAAGAACAGGGTTGTGCTACGCACACATCCCAAATTCCTTCTGAAGGCGGTATCTTCCTTCCACCTCAACCAGGAGGTGGTGCTAGCCACTTTCTTCCCAAGGCCTCACTCCAGCAGGTGGAGAGACCGTCCTTCACACTTTGCACTGTAAGAGGGCCCTGCTCTTCATTCAACGTATGCATGGCCACCGCAAAGCTACTCAGCTTTTTGTTTCCTACGTCCCCAGTCGGCTTGGGAAAGCGGTTATCAAGCGAACACTGTCCACCTGTGTGGCAGACTGCATCACCCTCACCTAAGAGCAGGCTGGGCTCACGCTGGATACCCAGGTCACGGCACACACTGTCAGGGCCATGACAGCCTCTGTGGCAAGCTTGTGCTCTATCCCGATGTTGGACATCTGCCAGGCCACCATCTGGTCATCAGTCCATACCTTCGCAGCTCACTATAGGACAGTGCCTTCAGCCAAGCCATGCTCTATTATCTTTTTGGGGTCTAGGCAACTCCTACCCTCCGACCCTTCTGTGTTCAGGCTACCAGAGCATTGGTTCCCTTTGGACACCTGGGTCCTACTGCAGTCTGCATCTGCGGACTCAATTGCTGCTACTCATGGCTTTCCTTGAGGGCGATCGTGTTTTTCCCTATGGGCTTTTGGTAGCCTGTAGCTAGGGAATCCCATATGTGGACTGACTTCCTGCTTGTTCCTGGAGAAAGCGTAGTTATTCACCTGTAACATATGTTCTCCGGGGACAGCAGGAATCAGTCCTCGCAACCCTCCCTCATCCCTTTGGAGTGGCTTCTTTATCATTTTTGCCATCTTTTAGCTATGTCATCTGACTGAGCAAGATGGCATCCTTGGGCAGAAAGGGCACCACATATGCATGGTTATATCTCCCAAGTGCTTTCTTTGAAAGCTGGGGAGATGCTTCCGCGAGGGCTTCGTCAGTGCCGACATCACCCATATGTGAGGACCAATTCCTGCTGTCCCCAGAGCACACCTGTTACAGGTGAGTAACTACGCTATCACCGACAAAGCTCCTAGCATCCTCAGAGCATACAGTCCCCCAACCATGTCAATACAGCCAGCATAGACAAAATTAGTTCAGAACAAATCAACACCAGTTCTATAGATGCCCAATAAAACCAGTGCAAGTCCTGATAAAGAAAAATGACATACATTTTGGAAAGATTGCTCGATTATGAAATATCGTTACCTATCAATATCTTCAACAAGAGTATTTGAAAAATTTGTGCACCAAATTTGGGGAAGGGGGGGATCCTGGATTTGAATATTACAGAATAGTGACTAATAGATCAACATAGTGCTGAAATATGAAAGTAAACGTCCAGAATCTGCCTCTATCAAACTTCAACAAGCATTCTGACGATCAGAAGGAATGAGTGAGAATCCACAAGCACACACAGGGAAGGAAGAAATAGAATTTGCAAAACCAGAGAGAGAACTCTTCAAAGAATTAAATCCATAAACAAGGAAAAACAAGTGGCAAATGCACAAATACAGTGGGAATACAAAGTGTTACTCCAGGAACACTTTGTCGATCAAGAACATGCACATGAATAGTTAGAGAGGTGAACTTAAACTGAAGGATGAGAGATTCGTAGTTACAGCCCAGGATAGTGGATTACAGCCAAGATGGTTTACAACAAGTATTGCAAAAAACTGGCAAAATAGACATGTGTCAATTCTGTAGGAAAGACCTGGAAACAATGACTACCTCATAGCTGGCCGTGCAGTTCTGATGGTGGAAAATTTCTGTACAGAAAAGTACAACAAAGTAGCACGCCTGGACCATAAACTAGGCAGTTGCCTAGGGTGTCAGACCCTGGTGGGTGCCATGGTTTACACCTCCCCTATGAAGTGGCAGTTCAACGCCACAATGGGTTTTAAAATGTCTATGCACATGTACACCTTTATGAACTGCCGCTCCTGCCTCTCCTGCCTCTCCAACAGTTTTCAGTTCTGTTGTGCAATATGATACACAACACAACTGAAAAGCATGAAACGCACCCTAAGAGCCACTGAGAGGAGCTGGAGAAGTTCCAGAACACCTGATGGTCTCACTGTCTACAATACCGAACTCAAAGAATATCAAACGGCCACCCTCAAAGCAAAAAAAGATGATTACTCAAAATGATTACTGAAAAATCTATCAACCGCCTTTGAGAACTCTTTCATGTAGTCAAGTCCCTCACTAAAGAGCATTTTACAGCAAATAGAGGCTACAAATCTGACCTCACAGCAGATGGTCGACTACTTCCAAACTCTAACCTCTCCCAATTGTAACACTACAAACACCTTTATTGGCACTCCAACTCCAGACCAGTTGGAACCCCAACACACTTGGATGACATTTTCAACAGTCACACCTAGGTACCAAGAAGATATTATCTCCAGCATCAACACAACTACATCCCCTCTTGACTCTTGTCTAGTCAGCTGGATCAAGATGGCCAGACAAGACCTTTCACCGACAGTCCTCAAGATCACACAACTCTCACTACAGCAAGGATACGTACCACCTGAACTCAATATAGTCTCCATCCAACCAATAAAAAAAGGTACTATCAATGACATCAATCAATCAATCATCCAGCATCCTACAGACCATAGCTAGTCTTCCATTTATGGCCAAGATACTGGAAAAGATCGTACTCCACCAGCAACAAGACCACATTGATACGCACTCTCCTCTCAACCCCCAGCAATACGGATTCTGACCCCACCATGGAGTAGAATCCCTCATAACAGCACTTCTAAATAATTTAATAACAGGTACAGACAGACCACACATCGGCTACTTACTTTATTCCTTGACATCAAGGTAGCATTAGACTCCATAGCTCATACCCTAATCATCAAAAGATTACAAACAATAGGACTAACAGGGATCCCTCTGAGCTGGTTCAAACCCTATCTGTCAAACCAATGACAGGTAAAATTAGGCTGTACAAAGTCAAGACAATATACTGAAACCCAAAGAGTCTCCCAAGGTTCTGCTCTCTCTGCACTATTATTCAACATCTGGTTGAATAATAAGGTGAGTCGATTTGATATAGTGTATCTGGACTTTCAGAAAGCCTTTTTGACAAGGTCTCTCATCAGAGACTTTTGGCAAAACTAAAAAGTCATGGGATAGGAGGTGATATACTATTGTGGATCAGAAACTGGTTACAAGATAGAAAGCAGAGGGTAGGGCTAAATGGCCAATTTTTCCAATGGAAAAAGGTAAATAGTGGAGTACCCCAGGGATCTGTGCTGGGTCCGCTGCTTTATAACATATTCATAAATGACCTGGAAAAGGGAATAATGAGTGAGGTTATCAAATTTGCAGAAGAGAGAAAACTATTTAAACCCTTGAGGATTGTGGAAAATTGCAAGAGGATCTTGATAAATTGGAAGACTGGGCATCCAAATGGCAGATGAAATTTAATGTGGGCAAGTGCAAAGTTATGCACCTAGGAAAGAACAACCCAAACTATGGTTACATGATGCAAGGTTCCACATTGGGAACTACCACCAAGGAAAAAGATTTAAGCGTCATTGTGGACAACATGTTAAAACCCTCTGCCCAGTATGCAGCAGCAGCCAAGAGAGCAAATAGAATGCTAGGTATCATAAGGAAAGGGATGGAAAACAAAACAAAGGATATTTTAATGCCTCTATCATTCCATGGTGCGACTGCACCTTGCATATTGTGTGCAATTCTGGTCTCTGTATCTTAAAAAAAGAGATAGCGTTACTAGAAAAGGTACAGAGAAGAGCCACCAAAATGGTAAAGGAGATGGAAGGATACACCTATGAAGAGAGGCTAAAATGGTTAGGGCTCTTCAACCTGGAAAAGAGATGGCTGAGGGGAGATAAGACAGAGGTCTATAAATTAATGAATGGAGTGGAACGGGTAAATGTAGATCGATTGTTTACATCAGAATATAAAAAAACTAGGGGACATGCAATGAAACTACAGGGTAACCTATTTAAGACTAATAAGAGAAAATATTTTTCACTCAACGTGTAATCAAACTCTGGAATTTGTTACCAGAGGATGGTAGTAAAAGCTGTTTGTGTAGCTGGGTTTAAAAAAGGTTTGGACAAATTCCTGGAAGAAAGGCCCATAAACCATTATTAAAAGGGACATGGGATATCGCTGAATGACCCAATACAAGCTTTGAGAAACCTGTGTCTTTTGGGGAAACTGATAGGTACTTATGACCTAGATTGGCCACTGTTGGAAACGGGATACTGGGCTTGATGGACCTTGGTCTGACCCAGTATGGCATATCTTATGTTCTTATGTTTGACAGCCAAATCTGCACTATCATGCAAACCTTCAATGTCCTCTAACACATATATGCTGATGTCATGATCTATGCACTCACCAATACACAGAACCCTGATATCACAACCTTAACAGAATGTTTCACCGCATTCAAATCATGGCTCATCACCCACAACATGATCATGAACATCACTAAAACTGAAGCTCTATATATCATCTGAGACAGCAGCTTCATCCCGCCAGACCCCATAAACCTAAATGCACCCAACTTCATGAAAGACAAAAGATACGTTATCTAGGTATCACCCTTGATCAACATCTAACATTCTCTGCCTACATTAGAAACATCACCAGGTGCATATACTATAAACTCAAGACTATACAACATCTCAAGCCTCTCCTAACACAACAAAACATCTGCACAGTCCTTCAAGCTCTCATCTTCCCACATCTGGACTACTGCAACCTCAACCTCCAAGGCCTACCTAAGAAAAACAATCCATCCGCTTCAACTTGCCCTCAATACAGCAGCACATACCCTTTGAAATGCCAGCATAACTCAGCACAAAGCTCCATTGCTCAAACAGCTTCACTGGCTACCTGTCATTGAACACACAATATTTAAAGCCATCCTTACAGTTTTCAAGATCCTCAACGGTCTATTAGCTACTCACTTTCAAACACGAGTACAAAGAAACCTGCACAAGAAGAACCGGCACCCAGAATGCCCTAGCAACTCCAGCATCCTTCACCAGATCCAGTAGAGCCTTCTCCCTATATGCGCCCTCTCTCTGGAACTCAATCCCATACAAACACTGGGCCATAAAGAACATAAGAACATAAGAAATGCCATACTGGGTCAGACCGAGGTCCATCAAGCCCAGTATCCTGTTTCCAACAGTGGCCAATCTAGGTCATACGTACCTAGCAGTTTCCCCAAAAGACACAGGTTCTGCAGTGCTTGTACTAGGCCAAGCATTGATATCCTGGGTCCCTTTTTAATAGTGGTTTATGGACCTTTCCTCCAGGAACTTGTCCAAACCTTTTTTAAACCCAGCTATACTAACAGCCCTTACTACATCCTCCGGTAACAGATTCCAGAGTTTGATTACACGTTGAGTGAAGAAATATTTTCTCCTATTTGTCTTAAATAGTTTACCCTGTAGCTTCATTACATGTCCCCTAGTCCTTCTATATTCTGATAGCGTAAACAATTGATCCACGTTTATCCGTTCCACTCCATTCATTAATTTATACACCTCTATCATATCTCCCCTCAGCCGTCTCTTTTCTAGGTTAAAGAGCCCTAACCTTTTTAGCCTCTCTTCATAGGAGTAGCCTTCCATCCCCTTCACCAATTTGGTGGCTCTTCTCTGTACTTTTTCTAATAACTCTATGTCCTTTTTAAGATACGGTGACCAGAATTGCACACAATATTCAAGGTGCGGTCGTACCATGGAGCGATACAGAGGCATTATAATATCCTTTGTTTTATTCTCCATCCCTTTCCTTATGATACCTAGCATTCTATTTGCTTTCTTGGCCGCCGCTGCACACTGGGCGGAGGGTTTTAACATGTTATCCACGATGACTCCTAAATCTTTTTCCTGGGTGGTGGTTTCTAATGTGGAGCCTTGCATCGTGTAACTATAGTGTGGGTTGTTCTTTCCTAGGTGCATAACTTTGCACTTGTCCACATTAAATTTCATCTGCCATTTGGATGCCCAGTCTTCCAATTTATCCAGATCCTCCTGCAGTTTTTCACAATCCTCTTGGGTTTTAACAACTTTAAACAGTTTTGTGTCATCTGCAAATTTGATAACCTCACTAGTTATTCCCTTTTCTAGGTCATTTACTAACATTCAAAAAGACCCTCAAGACTCGCCTATTACAGCCTACTTCACTAAGGTTAAGACATAATGCATTCATGCAACCACCTCTGTCCCCCCCCCCATCCCCTTGCCCCACCCCTTGCCCCATCCCCTTGCAACCACCTCTGTCCCCCCCCCTTAACCATTGTTCTCCCCTTATATTAACTCCCTCTCCAAGTTCTTTGTCCTGTTACTACTGTATGTATTGTTATCCAAGTTCATTGCCCTGTTACAATTTATCATGTTTTATTTCAATATAAACGCCTTGACCATAGGATAAAGCGGTATAGAAAACCTGTTAAATAAATAAAACAAGAATTGCTTCAGAGGGGGGGGGGGGCGGGAGCGGCAGGCCATTAGTGCGCATGCATGCAGGCACTTTAAGCCCTGATGTGCTGAAATGGTGACTGAACTGCCGCTTCAGTGCAAGAAACGTTTGATAAGCTGCTTCCTCCCAGTGAGAAAATGGATGCGGGTGTGGCATGATGGACTGGGTGGGGGGTGCAGCATGGAGGACCTGCCTAGGGTGGGACAAGCTCTCAGGCTGGCCCTGGCCTCATGCATTGGAAACTCTGTAAACACCAACATCACTATGCCTGAAAAGCACTGGGATCATGACCCTAAGAGAACTACAGAGAATGTAGAAGTACTGATCACCTGGGACATTCCCATTCCGTCTGTTAAGAAACTGGTTTTGAGGAAACCCAACATATTGGTAAAGGAAAAAAATGCCAGAATGGCATTGATACTAGAGGTGTCTGTTCCAAATGATTATTCTGTGAATTGCATGGTGAGGCAAAAGATTTTGAAGTACCAAGAAATGCAGTCAGACACCAAGAAAATGTGGTAGAAAGATACAGAAATATTTCCCATCATATTGGAAGCCACAGGCTTGATAAAGACAAATTTACAAGCACATCTTGACAAACTGCCCTTACATATTACATCTTATGAACTCCATAAGGAAGCTGTCTTTGGCACGATGCAAGTACTATGCCGAGCATTAGCAGTAAATTTGAGAGACTAAGATCATACTCCACATACCCTGGTTCATGACCATCATGGTATGCGCAACACTAACCCATTTGGAGAAACTGCCTCAATCATTCTTTGAAATAAGCTTTTCAGAATGAAAATCTATCCTCATATAGAACAAATCGATAAAGCTTGAAGAACGAGAAGAAAATCATTCTGCTCTACATGAATAGCAAGAAAACCATGAAATAGATAATGACCAGTTAACCTATTGACAAAAAGCTTTGGCTGAAAAATCAAAGAAAAATGAAAGACGTCGCAAGACTATGATTGCCAACACTAAAGCAGGAGAAAAGGAAAAATGTGACTAAAACTGTCCATAACATCAATACAGCGATCAAAAATAAATCCCCATGGAAACCCTTACAGAAACAGACCAACTAATGAATTATGCTGACTCTATTGCCATTACCCTTACTTGGTTTGCAGCTTGTCGTCCTGTGAGGGCTTGTGTGCATCAGTGATGCTGAGAGCTAAACTTTTGGTAGTTTAACTACTGGCAGGGTCTCCCAAGATGGACAGGTCTCAACTGAGGTGCCAGACCAAGACAAACTACCCATCTGGGCAGCAGCAGAATGGGATAGTGTTGACAGCGGAGGATCACATTTCTGTGACAACGGCAACAACACCAAACTTAAACTGCATGGAAGAAAGGCCCGGCAATCTACTTCTGTATCTTGCCATGAAAACCCAATGGATAGATACAACAAAACAAATAGTGCTATGGTGCTGGAAGATGAGACCCCCAGGTCGGAAGGCACTCAACTAGCTACTGGGGAAGAGCTGAAGACTTTTCAGAATAAAGCCAGCATTTATGATGTGGTTGGATCAAAGCACTCGGGACTTCTGACTGCTGATGTAGCTGCACATGAAATGAGAGTCAGAAGCTGTAAAGATGTCTTACATATTGGAACATGGAACGTACGAAGCATGAACCAAGGGAAATTGGAGGGTGGTCAAGAATGAAATGGAACATGTACAACTTGATCTGTTGCGTGTCAGCGAACTGAAATGGACTGGCATCGGGCACTTTTCATCAGATGATCACATGGTCTACTATGCTGGAAATGAAAGACAAAGACAAAATGGTGTTGCATTTATAATAAAAAAGAAACTTGCAAGAACTGTAATGAAATACAATGCAGTCAGCGAACGCTTAATCTCTATTCATCTACGAGGAATGCCTATCAACACAACTATAATTCAAGTATATGCCCCAACAACAGCTGCAGAAGAGAATGAAATTGAAGAGTTCTATGAATAAGTACAAGCTGAAATTGACAGAACATGCAAACAGGATATCCTGATAGTCATGGGTGACTGGAACGCAAAAGTTGGCAACAAAGAAGGCAAAGTAGTTGGAAAATATGAACTTGGCAACAGAAATGCAGAATTCTATCAGTCTTTCTCCAGCTTCAAGACCAACGATCTCGTCATCTCATACACCTGCTTCCAGCAACACAAGCAGCGACTGTACACATGGACTTCACCCAATGGATTGTATAAAAATCAAATTGACTACATCTGTGGACGTCAACGATGGAACAAAGACAAAACCTGGAGCTGACTATGGTACAGATCATCAACTACTAGTATGCAAACTCAAGCTAAAGTTGAAAAAGAGCAATCCACTCATGAATGCAGCAAAATATGACCTTGAGAATATACCATAGGAATTTAAAGACTGCCTGCAAAATCGATTTGCTGCTTTAGATACAAATGACAGAGCTCCAGAAGAGTTATGGAATGACTTCAAGAAGGTTGTGTTGGAAGAAAGTGAGAAGTCTCTACAAAAGATGAAAAAGAAAAACCGGCCAAAATGGATGACGGAAGAAACTCTGAAAATTGCCCAGAAACGCAGAGAAGCTAAAGCCAGAGGAGAAAGAAAGACAATCACAGAACTCAACAGAGATTTCCAGCGTGCAGCAAGACAGGACAAGGAAAAGTACTACGCCGACGCATGCAAGGAAATAGAAGCAGAAACTATTAGAGGAAGAACAAGATCGGCTTTCCTAAAGCTACGAGAGTTAAAGAAAAAGTTCCAGCCTCAAATTAGAATGTTACAAGATGCTCGAGGTTCTATGTTGAATGATACTGAGAAGATCAAGAAAAGGTGGAAAGAATATACAGAGTTTTTATATGATAAAGATCAAGTAGACCAACAGCCGTTTCAACCTTTATCTTATGATCGGGAACCATTGGTGATGAAAGAAGAAGTTGAAGTATCATTGAAAGCCTTATCAAAGAACAAAGCACTAGGCATTGATAGCATTCCTATAGAAGTATTACAGCAATCTGATACAGCTGTTACCGTACTTACAAGGCTCTGCCAAGAAATATGGAAGACAACATCATGGCCAACTGACTGGAAAAGATCTGTGTTTATACCAATACTAAAGAAAGGTGATCCAACAGACTGTGGAAATTATCGCACAATTGCTCTGATCCCACATGCCAGCAAGATTCTACTGAAGATTATTCAAAAGAGACTACAACCATACCTGGAACAAGAACTACCTGAAGTGCAAGCAGGATTCAAGAAAGGGCGAGGAACGAGAGACATCATTGCGGATGTGAGATGGATCCTTGAAAAGACTAAAGAATACCAAAAGGATATCTATTTGTGCTTTATCGACTATAGCAAGGCTTTTGACTGTGTAAACCATGAGAAACTCTGGGCCACATTAAGAAGCATGGGTATACCAGAACACCTGATCATACTCTTGCACAATCTGTACATTGATCAAGAAGCAACAGTTCGAACGGAACAAGGAGAAACAGAATGGTTTAAAATAAGCAAAGGTGTAAGACAAGGCCGTATACTTTCCCCCTACCTGTTTAATTTATATGCAGAACAAATCATCAGAGAAGCAGGATTGTATGAAGACAACAGAGGTGTGAAGATTGGTGGAAGACTCATCAACAACCTTCGCTATGCTGATGATACCACATTACTGGCTGAAAGTGAAGTTGATCTGAAACATTTGCTTCTCACAATCAAAGAACATAGTCTCAAAATGGGCCTGCACCTTAATGTAAAGAAGACAAAGATCATGACAACTGGCATAATCAACAGATTCATCGTTGAAGGAGAAGAAATTGAAATTGTGAACAACTTTAACCTACTTGGATCAACTATCAATAAAGAAGCAACAAGCAGTCAAGAAATCAGACGACGCATTGCTCTTGGAAGAATGGCTATGAAAGACCTAGATAAGATTCTGAAGAGCAGAGATGTCTCTCTCCATACAAAGATTCGACTTGTTCGGGCCATGGTATTTTCAATAACATCATATGGATGTGAAAGCTGGACAGTGAAAAAGATAGACAGGAAGAAAACTGATGCCTTGGAGTTATGGTGCTGGCAGCGAATACTGTGTATAGCATGGACAGCCCGTAGAACAAACCAGTCGGTACTAGAGGAGATCAAACCTAAGCTTTCTTTAGAAGCTCAGATGACAAGACTTCGACTTTCATACTTTGGACACATCATGCGAAGAGAGAGATCATTAGAGAAAGACATCATGCTTGGCAAGATAGAAGGTCAACGCAAAAGAGGAAGGCCAGCAATGAGATGGATCGATACAGCTACGGGTACCAGTCTGTCAACAATGAGCCGCCTGACTGAAGACTGAACACAATTTAGGATAGCTATCCGGAGGGTCGCCATGAGTCGACTCCGACTCAACGGCACTTAACAACAACATTGCCATTAAGGAGCTAGGCTATGAAATAAAGAAACCCAAATCATTTAGAAATGGAAAACCAAAATAGAGAATTCACCTAGATCAGAAAATCAAAAAGCTTTGGGCAAAAGTAAAATTAGGGACTCTTTTAGTGTGCGGTAATGGCCTAGATAACTCATATCATGTGTGCATGACAGTTGCCACATGCTAATTCCTATGATGAGGCGGGGAATGGGACGGTTAGGGGCAGTGTGTATATATGGAGAGCATATTGACAGTGTGCAGCAATTGCCCCACATTAACTGCAATATGGCAATTAGCATGGCTGTACTTAACAATACTTCTATGGGTGGTCTTAGGTGCACCTGCATTAATTGCACTGTGCATTAGGGCATATGATAATGTGGTAAGTGTTGGGAACATGTTGGCCATGCCTCCAACAATTACCGCAGAGGCTTTGCACTTATTGCCTGTCTGTTTTCACACTAAATGCACATTAAGTGCAAAATCTTAAGCTTTACTAAAAGGGCCCTTTAATCTCATTAGTAAGTACAAGATGTGCCCAAAACCATCTCAGGCATATCAGAAGAACTAAATTAGAAAATGGTGGCAGTAGCAGAGAAAATTCAACAGTATGAAAGTCATCCAGTACAAACAAAACAACCAATTTAGAACAAATCGATATCTCTTCTACAAAAGCCTTGAAGCTAGTCACATAATTAAACCACTGCAAATCCTGCTAGAGAAAAAAAATACTTAGGGGGGTGTATTAAGCAGTAGTGGATAGGCTATTTAAAGCACCTAGCCACAACCGCTTCAATTAAACCAGGATATGTGTAACTAGTTTGAGTAGTAGTTCTCTAAATGCATAACTTTGTACTTGCCCACCTTAAATGTCTTCTGCCAGTTGGATGCCCAATCTCCCAATTTTTCAAGGTCATCTTGCAATTTTTCACAATCCTCTTATGTTTTACAACTTTGAATAATGTCATGTTATCTGCAAATTTGATTATCTCGCTTGTTATTCCCATTTCCAGGTCATTAATAAATATGTTAAAAAAGCCAGCAGGCCCAGCACAGATCCTTGGGGTCTTCCACTATTCACCTTTCTCTATTAAGAAAATTGGCCATTTAGCCCTATTCTATTTTCTCTCTTTTAACCAGTTCCTGATCCACAATAGTACACTGTCTCCCATCCTATGACTTTTTAATTTCACCAAGGGTTTCTCATGAGGGACCTTGTGAAAGGCTTTCTGAAAATCCAGATATACTATATCAACCGGCTCGCCTTTATCTAGCTAACACCTATATCAGCAGTAAAGGACGGTGGGGTTACTTTTGACTATATCAGGAAAAGGGCCCCTTCACTCCATGGCTCTGGTGCTGCTACACCAGTAGCCTTTCTCAGGGTACCTCTGCTACTGATGCACACTGAGTACACTCCAGGGAATTATATGCCAAAAATCAAAATGATGTAATATATTAAACATAACAGTATCTGCAGTATTCTGGAAATATACATATACAGGTACATTAAGAAATGGTTCCCAGTCAGCGCATGCGAACAGTTGTGCTCAGCAGCACTGTCACAGAAATCCTGTGATTACTGATGACCATAAAATGATTAGCCTATCAGTTTTTTGGTAGGTTGCCAAATTGCTACTAGGCTTCAGATCAGCTGGCTTTTAGTTTATTGCGTTACCAAATATGTTTGTTAGGAATATGTATCATCTGCATTAGTTGTACCAATGCTTATTAACACAAACCCGCTTCAGTAACAGGCATATTACTAATGTAAGACAAAACCTACAAAAATCATTCATGTCCTATACAGCATGTCTACCTTACCATTACAGCAGTAACTTGCAGGTGTCCTATAACAAAAGGTCCGCCTAAAAAAAAGGCAGCACTGTAAATATTGCAATGACCACAAGAAATTCAATACACCTATTGGGAAAACTACAATAAATAAGGTGTATTGCTAGAGACTGATTCTGCATAGATATTCTGTGCTAACAAAATTTCTCCAGGAACAATCAGGAAGTCGGTCTTCACATATGGGTGACGTTGGTACCGATGGAGCCCACGCAGAGCATTTCCCCCAGCTTTCAAAGAAAGCCCTTGTGAATGCTACTATGCATGCATGGTCCCCTTTGCGCCCAAGGGTGCCATCTTACTCGGTCTCCCTTTTTCTTGGAGCCCTTCGGATGTGCGCTTCATCCCTGGAAATTTTTTTTCTTGTTTTGTACTTTTTGTGCTTTTCCTGCTAGTGCCAGTTCCCCTTCCTGTCTTTCCCCCCCCCCCCCCCCCCCTTTGAGCACCACTGCTTCGGCGGTCGGGCCTGGGAACCCTTTTTTCCCTTCCTTCTACCTTAGCACTTTTGTGTCCTTTTTAACCACTGGCTGCATCGAGGGTCTTTGAGCTTGCAAGGGCCCTTTTTGCCCCAATGGCTACCGGTTTCAAAAAATGCGATCAGTGCTTTAAGAACATTCACTTACAGATACCCATGACTGCTGTCTGCGGTGTCTGGGTGCCAATCAAGACCTGGAGCAATGCTCCTCATGTAAAACGATTTCCTCTAAGGCCATCCAGAGCCACTGGCAGAAGCAGGACGATGTCTTCCACAAAACAGGCTTGACCCCGGTATCCCCAGTAGCCTCACACTCACAAGCCCCGCAACCCTTGGAGCTGCCTAAGACTCCCCCGCAGGCCTACAGGTACTCTGACCAAGGGTCCCCTGAGCGTGAGCAGAAAAAGAAGAAGAAAGCATCATGGACTTGAAGTCATGCGCCCAGTCCATCAGCCCCCAGTCGGAGAGGGAGCAGCCTAGAAAGGTACCTCATACCGATGCGGAGGCCTCTGGTGAGGGCACCCGGTCTCCTGAGGGTTGTCCCAGTGAGGACCCCCCTCCTCCTCGACACCTGACCTGGTCACCCCAGCGTCGTTCTCACAGGGCCCCACTCCCTAGTGGGAGGCTCAAATGCTGGCCTTAGAACGCAGCGTTTCTGTGTTCCTCTGCAGGGGCAGGTACCCAGCACATGCCATGAGACCACAGGGACCGGGACCTGGACCTTGAGGACTCCCCAAGCTGCCACAGTGATCTACGAGAGCCAGACGCGTCGTGAGGATCCCTGGCGAGGGTCTCTATCTCCTTCCCGTTCCTCGGGGGCGAGATCATCTTGGGCAAGTGCCTCTGGCTCTGGCCAGGTTCCGCCTCGGGAGCTTGGCATGAGAAATTGACCCACTTTGGATCGCCCAATCTCGAGCCCTCCACAGACTATTCGGAGTGGGAATCCGATGGTGACACCTCACCAGAGACTCGGGCCCACCGAGATCTCCCCTTGGACCTTTCCCTGCCAACCCAAAGGCAGCAATCCCCTCCTAAGGACACTTCTTTTCTTGAGTTTGTCCAGGATATGGCGTGGGCCCTCACGCTTTCCACCGAGTCAGAGGAGGAACCTCGAGCGGAGGAGCTCGATATCCTTCAATATGAGGCACCACCGAACAAAATCCTCATGGTTCTGGTTCCCTCCATTCTTAACCAACTCCTTCTCCATATGTGGGAGACCCCGGCTTCTGTCCCAATCGTCAGCTGACATCTGGACTCCATGTACAGGATCCAGTGGGGACCAGGGTTACGGAAGGCACAGCTTCCCCACACCTCCATGGTGGTCGAGTCAGCCATGCGTAAGCAGAAGAGCCCGAAGACTTACTCTTCAGTCCCCCTGAGCAGGGAGTCTCATGCCCTCGACGCCCTTGGGCGCAAATTTTTACCAGGGATCCATGCTAGCCTGCCACATCCAGGTCTACCAACTCCATATTGGTATGTTCCTCTGGGATCTTACCAAGGAACTCGGAGGGTTTGTGGCCGACCTCGACAGGGACCACCTCTGTTGCTTCCAGATGCTCTTGAAGTCCATCAGCAAATGCTCCAAATACCTTTCTTGAGCTGCCTACGACAGCTTCGAGTCCTCCACACAAGTAATGGCAGCCGGCATCGGTGCCTGTTGGCAGGCTTGGCTCCAGTCCTCCAACTTGGAGCAGTGGATCCAAGAGAATCTCCTCAATGTCCCTTGCCTCGGGGAGCAACTCTTTGGTAAGCCTATGGAGGACAAAGTGGCTGAAATTCAGACAGAGTACATCACCTGTACTCTGCTCTCCAGGAAGACCTCTACCCTTCCTAGGAAAAAGCCGCAGGGAAGAAACCCTTCTTCCATAGGAAAGGCCAGCCCTACCGGGGATACCCCCTTTACCCAACCATGCAGACCCCACCCTGGGGGCGGTCAGGGTAAGTCACTGGCCAGGGGCCTCGCAAGCCCAAAGGACCAAAGAACCCAGTCCCTGGCTCCAGCACAGCCAGGTTCTGGATTTTGATGCCCTTAGCATAGCCTCTCAACTGCTGGATGTCACCAGTGGAACTCCATCACCACCGACTCATGGGTTCTCCAGGTAGTCAAGGAGGTCTACCTTCTCCTCCTAGACCAGCCTCCTCCCTCCTACTTTCCTGGGGAGCCCCGGTGGCCTCCACTTCACAAGGCCCTACTGATTCAGGAGCTCCCAAGCCTCCTCAGGGATGGGGCGGTGGAGCCCGTGCCACCTCACCAACGCGGAAAAGGGTTCTACTCCAGATACTTCCTCATCCCAAAAAGAACAGGAGGTCTCAGGCCCATCTTCAACCTGAGAAACCTGAACAAATTCCTGATGCTCTCCATTGGAACACTACTGCCCTACCTCCAGCAGGGTGATTGGCTTATGCTCCTTGGCCCTAAAGAATGCATGCACTCATATCCTTATCCATCTCAGTCACAGGCAGTACCTAAGTTTTGTGGTCAAGAGCAATCACTACTAGTATGGGGTACTTCCCTTCGATCTTGCCTCCACACCACGGGTCTTGCAGTAGTGGCAGCCTCCCTCTGTTTCCAAGGGGCCTTCATCTACCCTTACCTAGACGACTGGCTCATAAAGGGAGACACAGCCTCAGAGGCCCTTCAGGCCACCTGCTACACCATTCGGCTTCTGCAGCAGCTGGGGTTCATGATAAACCATTCAAAATCCCACCTCACTCCAATGCAGTCCTTGGAGTTCATAGGAGTTCGCCTGGATACTCTCCAGGCCAGGGCCTTTCCCAGGACAGGGCAGACCGCCCTGTGTCCCTGGCATCCAATGTGCAGAGTTGCCGCACAGTCCCGGCTCGAATGATTCTCTGCCTCCTGGGCTACATGGCTTCCACGGTCCATGTTGTGCCCAACACCCGTCTCCACATGCAGGCGGCACAGTGGTACCTCCACACAGTTGGCTCAGATACTGACCGGCTCCGGGATCCCATCTCCATCTCTCTGTGTCTAGCAGAGTCCTTGATCTGGTGGCAGGAGACACAGCACCTGCTCCGGGGCATGCCCTTCCAGACCCGACCCAACCCAGAAAGTCCTGATGATGAACGCCTCCCTTTCAGGTCGGGGGGCCCACTGCGAAGAGCTGTGTGCCCAGGGGGTCTGGTCACTCAAGGAGAGTCGGCAGTAAATCAACCTGTTGGAGCTCCGAGCCATCTTTCTAGCACTGAGGGCATTCTGGTACATGCAGATGGACAATCGAGGAGTCATGTTCTATCTGAACAAACAGGGTAGTACTGGCTTCTACACCTTCTGCCAGGAGGCAATGACCCTTTGCTCATATGCGGTGGGCCATGATATCCTCCTCAAGGCTGTCTACCTACCAACGATGACAATGCCTTGGCGGACCAGCTGAGTAGAGTCCTCCAGCCGCACAAGTGGCGTCTGAGCCCCGAGACAGCATAGCAGTTGTTCTGGCTCAGGGGTACCCCAAACCTAGACATCTTTGCCAGCCCATCCAATGCCCAGCTCCCCCAGTTCAACCATCCCCATCTGCACCCGGCCTAGGTGGCTCCGGACACCTTCTTTTTCTTGTGGGCAATGGGTCTGCTATACGCTTACCCCCACACCACCGATAGTTCGGACCCTCTTCAAGGTCCACCGGGACAAGGCCTCAGTGATCCTCATGGCCCCGAGGGCCCCAGCAGCCATGCTTCCCTCTTCTACTCCACCTCTTGATGCAACCCCCGGTTCCTCTCGGGAGTTCACCGGGGCTCCTAATGGAGGAGGGGGGCTTGTTCCTCCACCCCAACCTGGGGTCCCTATCCCTGATAGCCTGGCTGCTGAGCGGGTTGCCTTAGCACCCCTTCACCTTTCCAGGGAGGTTGAGGAAATCCTGCTGGCCTCCCGTAAGGACTCTTCAAGATGGGCTTACGTTTTCAAATGGCACAGGTTTTCGGTGTGGTGCTCGGAGCAATGTATGAACCCGTTCTCCTGCCCAGTACACTTGGTCCTTCAGTCCTGCAATACTTGCTCCATCTCTCGCAGTCTGGACTGAAGTCTAACTCGGTCAGGGTTCACCTAAGTGTAATCTCTGTGAACCATCATCCCATCGAGGGCAAACCCCTCTCGGGACAGCCCCTCGTCTCCCATTTCATGTGGGACTTGCTCCTCTCCAAGCCCCCTATCCACCCACCCCCCCGGCAGAATAGGACCTCAACATGGTCCTCATGCAGCTGACCAAGCCATTGTTTGAGCCCCTGGCTACCTGCTCCTTGCGGCACATGTCCTGGAAGGTCACCTTCCCGGTGGTGCTCACCTCCGCCCACAAGATCAGTGAGCTACAGGCCTTGATAACTGAGGCCCTGTACGCCCAGTTTTACAGGGACAGGGTGGTTCTTCACACCCACCCCAAGTTCCTTCCGAAGGTGGTCTCAGATTTCCATCTCAACCAGGAAGTGGTGTTGCCCACCTTCTTTCCGAGACCCAATGCTGACCGGGCGTCAGCTGTTCTCCATACCCTGGACTGCAAAAGGGCCCTGTCCTTTTACTTGCAACAGTCCAGGGCCACCGCAGAGCTAGCCAGCTCTTCATCTCCTATGAGCCCAGCCGTCTAGGACAGGCGGTCACCAAGCAGACCTTGTCTATTTGGCTGGCAGACTGCATCGCCTTCGCCCAGGGCCAGGTCGGGCTGCCACTGGAACACTGAGTCATGGCACATAATGTCTGAGCGATGGTGACCTCTGCCGTGAGCCTCCACTCGGTGCCCCTGGTGGATATCTGCCCAGCCACCACCTGGTCCGCCAATCACACCTTCACGGCACATTACTGCCTGGAGAGGGAATCCTGTCGGGACAGCACCTTCAGTCAGACTGTGCTCCGTATTCTGTTAGGAGTTTAAGCAACTCCTGCCCTCTGACTCTTCTTGTTCAGGCTACCGGAGACTGGTTCTCTCTGGACGCGGGGGTCTTCAGATCTGTCTTCGGATTCACTGCGACTGCTCATGGCTCTGCTGTGCCTTCTCCTACAGGTCCTTGTAGCCTGTAGCTAGGAAGTCTCATATGTGAGGACTGACTTCCTGCTTGTTCCTGGAGAAAGTGTAGTTACTCACTTGTAACAAGTGTTCTCCAGGGACAAGAGGAATCACAACTCTCCCTCCTCCCCTTGGAGTTGCTGTCCTTTTTGCCATGTTATTGGTGGGGGTCTAGCTATGGCACCTGACCGAGTAAGATGGCACCCTTGGGCAGGAAGGGGACCACACGTGTGGTAGCATTCCCAAGGGCTTTCTTTGAAAGCTGGGAAAATGCTTCGTGCGGGCTCCATATGTGAGGATTGATTCCTGCTGTCCCTTGAGAACACCTGTTACAGGTGAGTAACTATGCTATCTGTCCTCTTTCCATATGCAGAACACAGACTCTCACCAGGTATAGAATAAGCAACCACAAACTAAAAATAGAAATTTGTAGACCGTGAGTTCTCAACTCGATCCTTAGGACACACCTAGCCCGTCAGGTTCTCAGGATAGCCACAATGAATTTGCATGAGAGATTTGCTTATTCATTGTGGCTATCCTGAGAACCTGACTGGTTAGGTGTGTCCTGATGACTGAGTTGAGAACCCTTGATGTAGACAAAAATTAAAATGAACCCCCAAGAAACCAGATTCTGTATGCTGTGTATAAGACCACAGAAATAGAAAGGGTGATACATTTCCCCCGTACTGTGCAAAATATAAAGATAGCTGATGTAAATTCCAAAATCCAAATAAAATATCAAATTCTTTTTTCTACCTTTGTCTGACCATATTTCTCTAATCATCCCAGTCCTAGTCCCAGTCTTTGCTTTCTGATTTCCTCTCTCTTATCTCTTTTTCCAGGATCTGTCCATTTGTCTTTCTTTTTCCTGTCGTCTTCACTTCTTCCCCTACATCCATCTTGGACATTGATCTTTTCCTTTCAGCTTTCTTCCCTTTTTCTGCCTGTCTACTCAGATTCCATTTCTTCATATTTATTCAGTTTTCAATCTCATCTTTTTTTTTCTGCATCTACCTACAACTTTCCATCTTCATCTCTCTCCCTCCCCCTCCCCCTGGCTCTCCCATTCCCCTTCCTCTTATTTTTCAGCCTTTCACTAGCTCTGATCCCTAGTGATAGTCTTGTAATACCACCTCTAGGGGTCAAATTGCCAAACAAGGATGTGTGTTCCTTATTTGGGAGCTTGACTCTTATCAGCATACCACACAATGAGCTAGGCTGCAGCAAAAATAAGGTCTGTGATCAAGATGCTCTTTGTTCTCCCAGTTCAAACAATAGAAAAAATCGTTCATGTATCAAAGGGTACTATATGATTGTCAATCAATCTAATCAATAAATATCGCGTTTCTTAAACACTAGAGGTCTCAGACTAATTCGGCTCTGCCACCAGGACTCACGACCGTTCATACGGCAGATTGCCCGTTTGCATCAACGACCTCTCTTGGGCTGGTTAGGTAACACAATCACAAGATCCAAAAGCAACTTAAAGATATAATCCGATGGTACACTTATCTGTGTTATCAAAAACAGCCCATATGGATTGAGCAGAGATCCCGACGCCTTTCATAGGTACCAGTCATGCGTTTCATGGCTCAAACTTTCTTCAGGGGATCGCTCCAACACTCTCATCCATCTTTGTTAACACTAACAAACAAAACATAAAACAATGCATTACTACCACTAGCAACCCATAACCCACAGACAAACCAAAATTCAGTTCCCACCATAAAAATAAAGAGAAACTTCACCTTTCAATCATGTAAAGCTGCCCACGTTCCACCTTAGATCAACATAAGAATCTTTCACCGGCTATAGCTTAGAACGCCGTGCATGCGGACTAGGAAGAAACCTCGGTCTTATACGAAATGCACTACGATACCAAGCCAATCAAATGACATTCTACCCAACCATAGACCTAATTGGGAACCCACCCCCTATTGGCTGGGAACACTGCCAATGCCTTATTTTAAAGGGTAATGAAATTATACACAACGCGCCCATTCAATAGAAGCATTCAAACCCCTAGGGGACACTGTGTCAAAGGTGTAAATCCACCATTGTTCACGTCTTATCAAAGCTTGATCTAGAGGTACATTCATTTCACTCTGTAGTATTTGATCCACACATAAAACCCGAAGCTGCTCAAATTGATGATGATGTACTACACAGTGCTGAACTATCCATTACGGTATGTTTCAGACGGCTCTTATGCTCTCGAATTCGAAACGCCCATGTGGTCTTACCTATATAGGCTAAGCCACAGGGGCACACAATAACATAAACTACATTCATAGAACCACAGGTCGTAGAGGATTTCAAACCTCTACGAAAACTATTGTATTCAAAATAAGAAGCTTCTATAGACATGCAGCAAATGTCACAATTACCACAGCGATGATGACCCACATTAGGGGTCTCAGACACTACCCCTTCTATTGGCCTCAAAACAGTAGGACTTAAAATGTAGTTTATCGTGTGCCCCTGTGGCTTAGCCTATATAGGTAAGACCACACGGGCGTTTCGAATTCGAATTAGAGAGCATAAGAGCCGTCTGAAACATACCGTAATGGAGGCCCCGATAGTTAGCACTGTGTAGTACATCATCATCAATTTGAGCAGCTTCGGGTTTTATTTGTGGATCAAATACTACAGAGTGAAATGAATGTACCTCTAGATCAAGCTTTGATAAGACGTGAACAATGGTGGATTTACACCTTTGACACAGTGTCCCCTAGAGGTTTGAATGCTTCTATTGAATGGGCGCGTTGCGTATAATTTCATTACCCTTTAAAATAAGGCATTGGCAGTGTTCCCAGCCAATAGGGGGTGGGTTCCCAATTAGGTCTATGGTTGGGTAGAATGATGTCATTTGATTGGCTTGGTATCGTAGTGCATTTCATATAAGACCGAGGTATTTTCCTAGTCCGCATGCGCGGCGTTCTAAGCTATAGCCGGTGAAAGATTCTTATGTTGATCTAAGGTGGAACGTGGGCAGCTTTACATGATTGAAAGGTGAAGTTTCTCTTTATTTTTATGGTGGGAACTGAATTTTGGTTTGTCTGTGGGTTGCTAGTGGTAGTAATGCATTGTTTTATGTTTTGTTTGTTAGTGTTAACAAAGATGGATGAGAGTGTTGGAGCAATCCCCTGAAGAAAGTTTGAGCCATGAAACGCATGACTGGTACCTATGAAAGGTGTCGGGATCTCTGCTCAATCCATATGGGCTGTTTTTGATAACACAGATAAGTGTACCATCGGATTATATCTTTAAGTTGCTTTTGGATCTTGTGATTGTGTTACCTAACCAGCCCAAGAGAGGTCGTTGATGCAAACGGGCAATCTGCCGTATGAATGGACGTGAGTCCTGGTGGCAGAGCCGAATTAGTCTGAGACCTCTAGTGTTTAAGAAACACGATATTTATTGATTAGATTGATTGACAATCATATGGTACCCTTTGATACATGAACGATTTTTTCTATTGTTTGAACTGTGAGTTCATCGTTCAGTAATTGACCAATTCTTTGTTCTCCCAGGACAAGCAGGATGAGTCAGCCACAAGTGGTGATGTCATCTGACGGAGCCATAGACGGAAATACTCTCAGTAGCCCAGAAGGCTTTAGCCCTGCCTCCAGATTTGCCCCTAGCTGGCCAGATTTCTGTCTTCCGCCTTGCCAGCAAGGCGTGTTTTTCTTACTCTCACCAACAACAACTTATAACTTACTTCAATGAAGAAACCTGGCTTCAAGAAATGTCCGGGGTGCTCCAGGAAGATGGCCAACGCTGATTCCCACCAGTTCTGCGTCCGATGCCTCGGTAAGGAGCAACCCGTTGAAGATTGCCTCTCTTGTGCCCGCATGTCTCCTCGGGCCCTCAAGTCGTGCAAGCATGCACTGCTAGAATCAGCGGCTTCTGAGACCACTGCGACTTCAAGCAAGATTACTCTGGGATCTTCTGCCGACCCTACTCCGGCCCGGGACGTGCCTCCTCAGGCCTCCGTCCCCCGCCGTGAAGGTGAGACACCCTCTACCTTGTGTCCACCTCTGGAGGCTGCCATGTCTGCCCGGCGTGACTCTGACCAACTTTCTGCCTCACTTCCGGGTCCCAGTCATATGACCTTAGACCCCGAGCCTATCAGTGCTGACAACCCCCGGTGCACGGCTTCCGATGCGCAGAGGGGCTCAGAAGGACGGCGCAGATCCACTCAGCGCAGGCTAAGCCTGCACAGATGCCACCGGAGTCGCAGCAGATCCAGAAGCCAGCACAGATCCCACCATCGCAGCAGGAGCCGCTGACGCAGCGCAAGTCACTCTCCTGATCACCGCCGGCACAGGAGACAGCGCAAGAGTCAGAAGTGGGGCAGGAGCCGTGACGATGACCAGCACAGTTCATCCCTGCACAGATCGAAATGCCGCAGAAGCAGGCACAGCAGAAGCAGGTGCTCGAGTCAGGAGAGTTTCTCCGTTCAGCGCAGGGGATCACGGCATTCATCAGCCTCTTCTGTTTCCAGCTGCAACTATGGAGAGATCTCCTCGCCCTCTTCCCCATCCTCTTTGGCCGGCTCACCTTCTTCAGAGGTCAGTGAAGAACTGTTGCAGACCCCTCCTGCCTCTACAATGCCTGCAGGTCCGCTGCAGCAGGCCCCTGAGACACTCCAGCTCTTCAAGGACATGTTTCAGCAGTGGGCCTCCTCCCTAGCCAGCCTGGCTTCCAAGCAGTGGTTGTTGCCACCACCCCAGCCCACTCCATCAGCTCCCGCTACTGAGCTGCATATGCAGGCTGCCATCTCGTCACCTCCGCGGGCAGACATCGCTGAGTTACCTTCACAAACTAAGGCATTGCCCCCCAGAGACTCCATCTCCACCTCTGCCTCTGACTACCCCTCCATCTCAATCTCAGCCTCTGACAATCCCTCCAGCTCTCCAGAGGACCTGTCATACTACAAATTCGTGCGCAAGGTCATTTCCTCTCTATCCATCACCTCTCTGGATACCCCAGATCAACGCGATGAAGTCCAGAGCGCTCTCAAATTCATCGACGCCCCCAAGGCTATCACCGCTCTACCTGTACATCAGCTCCTTCAGGACAACCTCGTCAAGATGTGGCAGACCCCCGCCTCCAACCAGGCCTGCCCTTGTAAACTGGACCTCAAATATGCCATTCAGCCCATACCGGGATTTGACAAGCCTCAGCTCCTGCATCAGTCTATTGTTGTAGAGTCGGCTCTCAAGCATGCAAAGTCTTCCCGTGTCTCCGCTAACGCACCTCCAGGAAAGGACAACAAACTCCTTGATGATATGGTGAAACACATCTACCAAGGGGCTATGCTAAGCGCCAGAATAGCAGCGCACCAATTCCAGCATGCCATTTACCAGGACCTGCTGGTGACCAACATTAAGTCCTCCGTCACCCAACTTACCGAGCCCCCACCAGCTCTCCTCACAGCCCTAGCAGAGCTCGAGGACGCCAATAGACATCAAGGACGGGCGGCCCACGATGCCTTCGAGACGGCCGCCAGAATCACCGGCTCTGCCATCTCCGCACGTCGCCTGTCCTGGCTCAGGGCTTCAGGGTTGCGATCTGACTCTCACGACAAGATTGCAGATGCCCCCTGCGCTGGGGACTCGTTCTTCGGCGACAAAGTCAAGGACACGGTGAATGACATGCAAGAACGCTGTACCACACTCCAAACCCTTGAAGAGAGTTCTGGTCACTCTCGTTCTTACCACAAAAGGATCTCGCACAGCTCTTCAGCTCCCAAACGCTACAATTCATACCGCAAATGGCAACAGCCGCGGTACAAACAACAATCCTACCAACAGCCCTACAGGCAGAAACCGTGGCAGTGGGAGCGCACACAAAAGAAGGCCACATCTGGCCCAGCTAAGAACAACCCCAATTTTTGACTCACCGCCCTGCCTGCACCTACCGACAGGAGGCCGCTTGTCTGCCTTCTGGCATTCATGGAAGAACATAACGACGGACAGGTGGGTGCTCAACATCCTCAAGCAGGGCAACAAAATAAGATTCGCCTCGTCTCCTCCTCAGCGTCCCCCTCCGGTGAACAACATTCCTCCTCAGCACCTTGCAGCTATGACCTTGGAGATTGCATCCCTCCTACAATCCAGAGCCATCGAGCCTGTCCCGTCCAGCGACATCAATACGGGTTTCTACTCCAGATATTTCCTCGTTCCCAAGCAGTCTGGGGGTGTCCGACCCATCCTCTATCTGCGGAAACTCAACAAATGCATCGCCAAAGAGAAGTTCCGGATGCACTCCCTGTCATCCATCCTTCCTCTCATCCAGCCCAAAGAGTGGTTAGCCTCTCTGGACCTCCAGGATGCCTATACTCATGTTCCCGTGCACCCTCACCACAGAAAATTCCTGCGCTTCAAGATAGCAGGCAACCACTACCAATACAAGGTCCTTCCCTTCGGGCTTTCTCCTGCACCCCGAGTTTTCACCAAGTGTGTGGCGGTGGCAGCAGCTCACCTCCGCAAACTTGGGATATTCGTCTTCCCCTACCTGGATGATTGGCTATTCACCGCAACCTCTCCCACAGAGCTCAGGAGAGCAGTCAAGAGAGCCACGTCACTGCTGAACTCTTTGGGCTTTCTAGTCAACTACGGAAAGTCTCACCTCAGTCCAGTACAGAGGCTGGAGTACATCGGGGCTTGCATAGACACTGTCCAGGCCAAGGCCTTTCTTCCACAAAACAGACTGAACACTATCATCCACCTGGCCTCCCAAGTGCTCAACTCCTCGCAAACGACGGCACGAACCCTTCTTCATCTACTGGGACACATGGCGGCCACCACGCATGTTCTCCCCCTCGCGAGGCTGCACATGAGAGCCCTCCAATGGCAACTTCGCTCTCACTGGTGCCAACACTCTCAGCCCCTCTCCGTAATGATTCCTATCAACCCCTCTGTGGCCAAGGCAATTGTTACTCATTGCCATGTAAATATATCATGTATATAGATGACCCCTGTTATCCAAGTTTGTACCCCTGTTCGATGTAAAACCAAACAGCTTGTTGTTATGGTCGTTGTGTTATAATGTGAACTGCGCTGATGCCGAATAGTGCGGTATATAAGAAATTGTAATAAATAAATAATAAATAAATCCGCTGGTGGACCAGCTCACACAACCTGTCGCAGGACAGAAGTCTCCAGCCAGATGCACATCAAGTCACTGTGACTACAGATGCATCTACCCTAGGCTGGGGAGCACATTGTGCTGGATTCCACACTCAAGGCTCTTGGTCGACACCAGAAAAATTCCTGCACATCAACGTCCTCGAGCTCAGAGCTGTCCGCCTAGCGCTCATGACCTTCCGGGAGTACATAAAAGGCAAAGTCATCCGGATTCTAACTGACAACCAGGTGGCCATGTTCTACATAAACAAGCAGGGAGGCATGGGGTCGAGGATCCTATGCAAGGAGGCCCTTCACACCTGGCACATCGCCCTTTCATACAAGTGCAGCCTCCAGGCATCCTACCTTCTAGGGGATGAGAACGTCATAGCCGATCGTCTCAGCAGGCAACTGAATCCCCACGAATGGTCACTGTACCCAGAAGTATCAGCGTCGCTCTTCACAAGGTGGGGCCACCCGAGCATCGACCTCTTCACGTCTCAGGAGAACACGAAATGCCACATGTTTTGCTCCAAGAGACCCGCTCCACACAGAGTAGCAGCGGACGCCTTCGACATGTCATGGAACCAGTGGCCCCTGGTATACACCTTTCCCCCCCCCCCCCCGCTCATCGCACGGACTATTCAGCGCCTGATCAGGGACGGGGCCACGGCCATCCTGGTAGCCCTTTATTGGCCGAGACAGGTCTGGTTCCCATTCCTGCACCGCCTGGCACTGGAACCCCCCCATTCGCCTATCCCTGAAGTCGGACTTGCTCTCACAGGACAACGGCATGCTGCTCCACCCCAACCTACAGATGCTATCACTAGCGGCTTGGAAGCTGAAAGGCTAAAACTAGCACCTTTCAACCTCTCAACCGAGGTACAGCATGTCATCCTAGCGGCTCGACGCCCCTCTACGCGAAAATCCTATGGTCTGAAGTGGCGCCGGTTCAGCATCTGGTGCGAGTCACGGCACATAGATCCCTTTTCTTGTTCGGTGCCGATGCTCCTCCAGTACCTTTCCACTCTTTCATCACTTGGTCTAAGGACACAGTCCGTCTGAGTCCACCTGTCTGCCATAGCGGCTTTCCATCATCGCATTGGAGACTCCTCGGTAGCAGCCCTTCCTCTGGTGACCCGCTTTATGAAGGGCCTGTCCAACCTGTGTCCCCCTGTCCATCAGCCTGTGCCCCCTTGGGACCTTAACATCGTCCTTAATCAGCTCACGGGGGAACCCTTCGAGCCACTACAGCTTGCGAACCTGAAGTTTGTCTCCTGGAAGACTCTATTCCTTCTTGCCATAACTTCAGCCAGGCGGATAAGCAAGCTTCACACGCTCTTGGCTTACCCACCGTATACCACGCTGCATCAGGACCGTGCCTGCCTAAGGACTCACCCAAAATTTGTTCCGAAGGTGGCTACTGCATTCCACATCAATCAGACCATTGAGCTGCCTTGCTTCCTACCAGGTTCACACTCTGACCCAGAACAGCAGCGGCTTCACACCCTGGACTGTGTTAGGGCCCTCCGTTGCTATTTGGAACGGACTTCCACCCTTCGGAAGGGCTCCCAACTATTTGTTTCGTACGATCCTAACAAAGCCGGGCGCCCCATGTCCAAGCGCACCTTGTCCATCTGGATCTCCTCCTGTATCTCACTATGCCTCTCACGCGCGGGAGCACCACCCACCACTGGAGTCAAAGCTTACCACCTGAGAGCGCTTGCCACCACTATTGCCAATATGCGGTCCGTCCCAGTTCCTGACATCTGCAGAGCAGCCACTTGGGCCTCCGTCCATACCTTCCAGCACCACTACTGCCTGGATATGGCGGATCAAAGTGGCTCTGCATTTGGTCTTGCGGTTCTATCTGCGGCCACCAAACCACTGCCAGAACCTGAACCACATTAAGGCTGCACCGCCTCCGGCTCCAGCTTTGAAGAAGCATGCCGTCTGCACAACGGCACCCCTTTATCTCAGCCACTGTTGACTCTGATCCGCACTGTGTTGCACTGTTGATCTGCACTGTTGATCTGCACTGTTTCTTGCACTGTTATTGCACTACTTGTTGCACTTTTGATTGTGTTACTTTGCACATTTGTTTTATGCTGTGTTGCTATGGCTTGCAGTGTTGCACATTAAACCCTGTTGCACCTTACTACCCTGTCTCTGACAATTTTTACCAATTATACCCCCTCCCTCTCGCCGCTGTGAGTGTAGCTGGGGAGGCACCACTTGTGGCTGACTCATCCTGCTTGTCCTGGGAGAAAACAGAGTTACTTACCTGTAACGTGAGTTCTCCAGGGACAGCAGGATAAGTCAGCCACACTTTCCCACCCTCCTCCCCAGCGAGGGGGGGGGGGCCTTGCGACACGCCACTGCGATCCGCCTCCTAGCTCTTGGCGTGCCTCAACTGGTGAAATTCTGGCCAGCTAAGGGAGGATCTGGAGGCAGGGCTAATGGTCATGCCTAGAGGGCTAAAGCCTTCTGGGCTACTGAGAGTACTATGGCTCTGTCGGATGACGTCACCACTTGTGGCTGACTTATCCTGCTGTCCCTGGAGAACTCACATTACAGGTAAGTAACTCTGTTTTTCAGTGACTCCATTTCTAAAATTGCTGCTCCCACTGGATGTGTCAACAAATTCTCCATGCAAAGCTTTTTGTACAATGCAGGGGGAATTGACCACACCCTGACTTCAATCTCTTAATTCTTCCCTTGACATTTTATGCAAACAGGGCTTTTTCTGTATTTTAAGTCTCTGCCCTTCCTGAAAGGAACAGCCAAACCACTGTAAATCCATAGCCAGAAATATATTTAGTTTCCTAACAAACCAAAGTATTGCATTATGCTGATTAAATCCACTTCTCTTTATGGATTTAGGGTGGTATCCTTGATCTTGTCACTGCCTTTAGTACTTTGGACCTGTGGAAGAGCCGACTGCACACATTTAAAGATATATTTTGGGGAAAACATTTGCAGGGAAAAATACTCAAAATGGCTTTAAAACAGGCAAACTTAAATGATATTTGTGAAATATTTTGTACCAAATTTAATATGCAAGTTTAGTCAAGAAATACAACAATAAAACAGTTTTAGCCCAAGTCTTTGCTATTAGTTTATCTGTACAATGTTCAGAACACTGCAGTTTCAAATCTGCTACAATTCATTATTTCTGAAGCTGAAGATTTTGTTATATTTACACTGCAAACTGATGAAATAAGTATCATAGTGATAAAACAGCATTTTTTTATATATTTTCCATTGTGCTGTGAAAGATGTCTCCTGAATTCTGAGCATCTAGAATAAACCACACTGAATGGGAATATCAGTGCTGGTGACATGCTGACTGTTCATTTTCATAACCAAGCATGAATTTCCCTCTTCAATCCAGTGTCTTTAGTTTCTTATTATTTCAGACCACAGTATCTTTGGAAAGAGTTCTCTGTATTTTTTAAATTAAATTTGGCTTATGTGAAACTATTTACTGTTTTGTTTTAGTTTTAGTTTTAGTTTTAAAGGAAAGGAAGTAATATTTTGAGCAAATGGACTGTTATTTTTAAAATGTTGCTTAATGTTCTGCAGTGTGAATATATAATGCCATAGGTCAAAAGGGGTGAAGATTTATAAGAAAATTGATAGAAAATTTATAGTGAATTTTCTGTAGGAACTAGCAAGAGGTTGTGGGGATGAAGGCAGGGCTTCTTGGCAGACTGCACAATAGAGAGGAGACTACCACTGAGGAACAAGAACCAAGCCTTGGTGCATGGAGATGAGAGCGTATTCTCTTCCTGGGGCCAGATTTAAGATGCTGGCACCCATCAGCAAAACTTGAAACGTAGTGGAAAGAAGAAGTTTCTCCCCTAGAGAGCAGATAATAAGCAGAACCAGGTTCCTTATTAGCTCGGGTATTTGCTATCCAAAGAATTTGGTGCCCTCAGCGGTTTCCTGTGTTGTCAATGCCTAAATTTGGACCTGACTACTTAAATATGTAAGATTACCAGGTTTTTTTTGCAGGCAGATCTGAAGTATTTATCTGAACTGTGGTTGTGGAGGGAGGGAGGGAGGGAGGGGAGGGTGGAGGGAGGGAGGGAGGGAGGGGAGGGTGGAGGGAGGGAGGGAGGGGGGAGGGGAGGGTGGAGGGAGGGAGGGAGGGAGGGGAGGGGGGAGGGACCTTAGTTCCAGGTTTGAGCAACAAGGAGGAAAGAAGAGTCACTACCTTGCCCCCTCCACCATCCATCCCATCATGACTACAACAATATCACTTCCAAGCAGACAGATTTGACAGAGAAATAGAAACAGTGATGGATTTCCCCTGTACTGTGCAAAATATAAAGATAATGAATGTAAACTCTAAAAACAGACAATCTCTGAAAATTGGGGTCATCTGATATGTGTGGTGCTAAGATATAATGCTCATGTACTGGCTATGCCTGGGAATGGTAAAATGCTTTTGAGATCCTGTTGTAAAGTAGTTTTGGCCACTCCAGCCAATATCCTCTTCACAGTTTCAGGATGGAACTATTTATTCCCTCCATTCTCCAGAGCAGAATGATAAACTTTCTAAAGGTTGCTGTTCGAGCACATCTACAGGGATGCATGTGACCATGTTTCCAGCGTTGATTTAGGGACTAAGGAGCATGTTTACTAAACGTGAATGTGCATTAAGTGCCTCTGTATCCATAAAAATAAAAAGGCTGTGATGGCACTTAGCACGCACAAACTTTCATTAACACACGATAACCTTTTGTAAACATGCCCCTAAACTATAGTGTTAGGATACTATTGGGTGGAATGGGGGAGAGCAAATAGGACATCATGCCTAGCAGAGTATTACTGGGCTCACCCAAACAGTGGTAATTTTCTTTCAAAAAAAAGCAAAAAATGTATGAGGCTTCCACCTTCCGTTTGAACTAAAATATTGAAAAGGAAACAAATAAAGAAAAGATTCTAGGTCAGCAACCTGCATGAACGGGCAGTAAGTCAGCACCGCATCCAGTACTGGTGGTACAGAAGCAAGACAAGAGATAATCACAATCACCAACAGGCACCTCACAAAATGTCTTGTATACAGGACTCCATCAGTAAACTCAGACATGTCTGCCATTCTCAAACAAGTGACAGATATCACCGACAACTCAAGGAACGGATAATCCTTGAAGACTTCAATCTCCCATCCCTACAGGAATCTCAAGCAAATGCATTCCACGAAGCAATGAAGGCAATGGAACTGCAACAAATTATCCATGACCCGACTCATCAGAGAGGTAACGCCCTCAAAGTCATCTTCCTCAGCTCGCCCAATGCCATGGGAAACAACAACGTAAAGATCACACCGGTCCCTTGGTCTGACCACCATATTATCACCTTTAATACCTCACACCAACATACACCCAATAAGGAAAAAGGCCAGTGGACAAGGAGATTCAAACCTTACAACAAAGATGAATTCCTACAACAAATACTTCCAAACATATGTTTATGTTTAGTTAAAATTTGATATAGCACCCACACCAAATAGGTATCTGAGTGGTTTACAATTTAAAAATACATGGGTGCCGAAATAGAAAGGAACGCCATCATTTTGGCGCGCGGTCAGAGCAGAGAGCAGCAGCCATCTCTGGAGGGTGTGAGCGGGAGCTCCTCCTCACTTCTCTCACCTGCCTATCAACGGCCCTCATCATCGGCAGAAAAACCGCTGCTTTTGAGGTGCGCCCGCGCCTGAGGGCCTCGCCAGAGGGCCCTTTGGCGTCGGTCCGTGGTGTCTGCTGCTGAGGGTTACATTGGTGACATGGACTGGGTTGACGTGCTTCTAATGTGTGGTAACCTGCTGTTCCATGTTCCTCTCCTTCTCTTATCTGTGTGACTGTCTCTGTTCCTCTTTTCTGTCCTATCATATAATTAGCGTTCTTTTCCTCTTTCCTCGAATGATATAGCATTGTAAACCGCTCTAATGCCTCTGGCCTGAGCGGTATATCAAATTCTAATAAACATAATAATAACATAATAATAATTTAAAAACAGTAGAGAGGAGAGAAAACATAAAAACAGATAAGATAAAATGTAACAACAGGAACAGGTCAGAGAGAAGATGGGGAGAAAAAACAGACAGGGGGGCAGGGCTATGGGGGGAGGTTAAATGCCACGGTAAATAGGTGAGTTTGAGCTTGGTTTTAAAGTGCTGGAAGGATGTTCAGAACGGAGGGAAAGAGGGAGCGAATTCCAAAGTCGTGGACCCAAGAAATAGAAAGCGGAAGAACGAGTGGATTCCAGGTGGGCATGTGAGGGAGGGGGAAGGAACATACGGTTAAGATGAATAGAACGAAGTGAACGGTGAGGGGTGTGAAAGTGAACCTGGTCAGCAAGATAGAAGGGAACACCTGTGAAGAGTGCCCTGTGAACAAAAACAAGAATCTTATAGTGAATACGAAAGGGTACCGGTAACCAGTGTTGTTGCATGAGGAGAGGGGTAGAAGACAAACTGCAGTGTTCTGAACATACAGCCAGACTTGACAGAAATAGAAGACCTAACAACTGGAATACTGTAATATGAGCAGCTCAAGCAACAACAACCCACATGGAAAGCAAAATAAGACCCACGATGGTATACGCCCACCCTATGGAAACTGAAGACACAGTTAAGACGAGCTGAGAGAAGATGGAGAAAATAAAAAAATGAAATGGACAGAACAACATACATGAATGAGCTTAATAAATACCGCATTGAAACAGATAATGCTAGCATACCACCAGAAGATTATAAAGTCATCAATTAACAGGCCACATGTTAATTGATATTGTCAGATATTGTCAAAAGACTAATGAAAACCCCCAACTTGGGAAGCCAACTCCCAAACCTACCACCACAACAATTGGCAGCACAGTATAAACAGCTTCAACAGCAACCCACCTCACATACCACACCAATGCAAACTACCCCCACTAATACCTCAGTCATTGTCTGGGGAACATTCGCAAAGACCTCTAAAGAAAGAATTGAAACCACAGTATCAGGGCTAAATACCAAAACCTCACTACCTGACCCATGCCCGGTTGAGTGGATAAAAAAATCAAAAGAAGAGCTGAGTACAACACTAGCAAACATGGTAAACACATCATTGGAACAAGGACAAATGCCTATCAACCTAAAACCTTCCATCATACGTCCATCCCTTAAGAAACCAGAACTTGACCCACTGGATCCCTCATCATTCAGACCAATAGCAAGCCTACCATTCACTGCAAAGATAATTGAGAAAATTGTCCAACAGCAACTACAAGAACACCTAGAAAACAACACCACTCTGGACCAACAGCAACATGGATTCTGCCCCTCACATGGTGTCGAAACCCTCATGGTCATTCTCCTAAACACTATCACCAAAGGGATGCAGACCAAACAGTCTGGCTACGTGCTCATCTTTCTGGATATCTCCGTGGCATTTGACACAGTTGCACACGACATCCTACTATCCAGACTACAAGACATTGGCTTACAAGGCAAAGTATTACAGTGATTCCAGTCATATCTAGACAATAGATTTCAACTCATCTGAACCAGCACCACTACCTCTTCCCCCTTCAAACAAACTCAAGGAATACCCCAAGGTTTCTCGCTCTCAGCAACTCTCTTTAACATTTATCTTGGGCAAGCCACTTAACCCTCCATAGCCCATGTTCCCTGTAAAATAGTTATCTCCAAGTTATAATACCCTGTTCAATGTAAACCGCACTGATGCAGAATAGCGCAATATATAAGAGAATGTAAATAAATAAATTATCTCCAACCCCTCTGTGAAATAATACGATCCCACAATATCAACTACCACCTGTATGCAGATGACATCATGTGGTATGGACCCATTACAACAACTGATCCAAATAACCCGAAACTAATTGACTGATTTAATGATGTCTCCAGATGGCTACAAGAAAACAATCTGACCATAAACCTTAAAAAAAAACGAAGCACTGTTTGTAACCAAGGACCAATCCTTCGCACCCCCTCCATTCCTCAACCTAGGCGCAGCTAAAATAACAGTACAACCGAACGTAAAATATCTGGGAATCATCCTTGACAAGACACTATCATTTAAAAGCAAGTTGCAAAAACCGCAAGAGCAGTATACTTCAAAGCAAAGATGGCACAGAGACTCAGACCGCTCATCGACCTGCAAGACTTCCGCACAGTTATGCAGGCAATGACACTACCTCACTTAGGCTATTGCAATACAATATATCAAGGACTCACCACCGCCACCATCAATCCACTACAGACTGCCCTTAACACCACAGCACAGATCATACAGAGGGCAAAGAAACACGAGCACATAACCCCTGTCCTAAGAGATCTGCACATCCTTCCACTATAAGCACGCATAAAATATAAAGCACTGATCCTCATACATAAAGCAATCCACCATCAGCCATCATCTCACCTGCAAACCCTGCTATCCCACATGAACTCTGGAAGGCCTATGAGGCAGACCTCAAACAATACTCTCGTTTCTCATGAGAGAACAAAGTTTAATCTTCAAACCTGTAATGGTGCATTTGACCTTTATGCACTCTCACTCTGGAACTCCCTCCCAAACCTAATCCGCAACAAGGATCTCCCTGCATTTAGAAAGCAGATAAAAACTCTCTTCTTCAGGGAGCATCTTGGGACAACACAGAACAAAACTACACAAAACAGGCTGAAATAATGGAGAGAGCCTGAAAATGTAAATGTTACTAAACTGCAAATATGACTGAAGAGAAGGACAGTAACGTCAAAGAATGTATATGCCATGCCTCCATACCATGATAACATTGTAAATATGCTATCCCCCCTTGTATCTGTTTATTGTATCCCCCCTTGTTTGTTGTAACCGCTTTGATCCTGTGAAAAGCGGTATATAAATATGGCTAAATAGGGCAAGGCCTGTGAGTCAGTGCATGCTTGCTGGCCTGTGAACCATGCCACTCCTTTTTCCTGCATGGGCTTTCTGTTACTAAGAAAACTAATAGTTAAAGATCCTTTTCATAGCTATATGCATATGATACAAATACCAGCTTTGCATTCCTCTTTAAAACCTTTAAAGATTCATCAGAGTGCTGTACTTACCAAACATCCAAACCTACACTCTGAGACTTCACAATAGTGAAGCCGTTACTTCTTACCAAGAATGTCTGTTGGAATATGTGTCGGTGGATATAGTTACCTCTACCTTTGCGCAGCTGACACTATTTGTGTTCTATGGTGGCGAGACATACAGACTATACTCAGTGGTACAATTTATATTATGTAGTATACATGTGTATGCATATGCAATAAGTTGTTTAAATGTGGCTGTCTAAGAGAATTCTGTGCACAGTATGTTAAAGTTCAGCAGAATTCTGCATGTTAAGTGCTGTCAATTCCTTGCGACCCTCTGGATAATTGTCCTAAACTGTGTTCTGTCTTCAGTAAGGCAACTGATTGTTGACAGAGTAGCACCCATAGCTGCTATTATTGTATTGATCCATCTCATTGCTGACCTTCCTCTTTTACGTTGACCTTATATCTTGCCAATGTTTGATGTCTTTTTCTAGCAATCTCTCTCTTCGCATGATGTGTCCAAAGTATGAAAGTCGAAGTCTTGTCATCTGAGCTTCTACAGATAGTTTAGGTTTGATCTTCTCTAGTACTGACTGGTACTAGTCAAGCTTCAGGGGTGCAGTGAAGAGCCTTGTGTGTTAGGGTTTTGCATGTGATTCTGCTGGGGAGCTGTAGCCAATGGAGGAGTTTGAGTATAGAGGTGATTCTTTTGTATTTGGATGCTTCTTGTATGATGCATGCAGCAGTGTGGAGGGTAGTTTGTAGTGGGAGAAGGGTGGACTGCAGGAGACCGTGGAGTATAGAGTTACGGTAATCGGCATGAGAGAGGATTAGGGCTTGGAGGGTTGAGCGGAAATCCGATGTATCGAGGTTGTGCTGGAGGCATTGCAGAGTCTTGGATTTGAAGAATATTGCTTTGGTTGCAACTACTATTTGTGTTTTGAAAGAGGTTTTGGTCAATGACGCCTAGGTATTTAAGTTCTTGGCATACGTTTATTTGGATGTTGTTCACTGGTATGGGGGTGAATGTGTTGTCTCTCATGGTGAATAGTGCTTCTGTTTTTTTTTTCACTCAACGTGTAATCAAACTCTGGAATTTGTTACCGGAGGATGTAGTAAAGGCTGTTAATGTAGCTGGGTTTAAAAAAGGTTTGGACAAGTTCCTGGAGGAAAGGTCCATAAACCAAAAGGAAACCAGGATATCAATGCTTGACCCAGTACAAGCATTGTGGAACCTGTATCTTTTGGGTAAACTGCTAGGTACGTATGACCTAGATTGGCCACTGTTGGAAACAGGATACTGGGCTTGATGGACCTTGGTCTGACCCAGTATGGCATATCTTATGTTCTTATGATATAAACAGTATTTGTACAACAGTCCATGGTATAAACAGTATTTGTCGTGAGTACCATAATTCAAAGGCATCAATTTTCTTTCTATCTTTTTCACTGTCCAACTTTCGCATCCATATGACATATGAACTACCCCACTCATATCAAGGGTAACACCCTTGACCTGATATTTCTCCTTAAGCCACTCACTGAACACCCTAAATACTCCTCTCCTACTGAAATCCAAGTCCCTTGGTTTGACCACTTCATCTTACGAATAAATTTCCTAATCCATCACTCCACTCGGATATCCCCCAATTCATCTTACCAATTCATCGACAACGAAGTCTTCCTGAATGAGGTTACACCTCAACTTGCCTCCTCATTACATGATCTTGATGAGGCAATAAGGAACTGGTCCTCTATAATTAATAAAGCTGCAAAACCCACTACATCTAACAAGAGAATCAATCGCAGGTTCTCTGAAAAATGGTACACACATGAAATACGCTCCCTTAAGAAGGAAATCCGTAAACTGGAGGGCAAAGAAAACAGCTAAACATAAATCCCTTTACATTGCAGCAGTAAACACCTATAAAGAAACCATACACAGAGAAAAGAAGGACCACTACACAACCATACTAAACAAAGCCATTAATTGCCCTAGAACCAAAACACACTTGAATACTACGACCAACCCCCATTAAACCACAAACTTTAGCAAACCACCTTGCAACAAAACTAAAGAGCAAAAACCTCTCAACCAGGGCCGGATTTACCTTGAGTGAGGCCCTACGCCAACAAAAATTGTGGGCCCCCAGAAAAGATAAAAACGAGCACGCCGGATCCGCTGTTGGCCCTGACGTCATAATTAAACTGGGAATCCCAAAAGCCAAACTTGGAATGTACAACACTGTAGAAATAAAACTATACAATAATTTGCTCTTGTACTAAACAAAGCGCAGACGTTAATGATGCACATTTACCAGAGCTGACATATTCCAATTAAATTCAAAATAAAGAGATATTTTTCTACCTTTTGCGCATTTTTTTTCAGCTGCAATTGCTCCAGCCACTTTCTTCTGGTTTCTTCGTGTCAGTCCACCTCCAGTCTTAACCCCCCCAGCCCATTTCCAGTCCCAGCCCCCCCCCATCGGCTCAAGTAAAATTAAATTTAAAAAAAAAAAAAACGCTGGCTGCTGCCGCGGCAGCATGGACTGTCCCGCGGGGCCCCCTCTGCTGTCGCGGCAGCATGGACTGTCCCGCGGGGACCTCTGCCCGCTGAATCCATCCTTCCCTCCCTCCGTGTCGGCTTTGAGAGGCGCGAAGGGAGAGTGTCTCCCTCGCGTCTCTGTTAAGCCCGCAGGGGCTGATGGGAAATTTCCCATCAGCCCCTGCAGGCTTAACAGAGACGCGAGGGAGACACTCTCCCTTCGCGCCTCTCAAAGCTGGCACGGAGGGAGGGACGGATTCAGCCGGGCAGAGGGGGCCCCGCGGGACAGTCCATGCTGCCGCGGCAGCAGCCAGCGTTTTTTTTTTTAAATTTAATTTTAAGAACGCTAACAATTTTTTCAGTTTTTGTGGGCCCTTGTCAGCTGTGGGCCCTACGCCACGGCGTAGTTGGCGTATAGGTAAATCCGGCCCTGCTCTCAACCATTCCCCAACCTCCCCCCCCCCCCCCGTGTATGTCAAGCTACCAATAATAAATGGAACTCCTTCCACCTCATCAAGGAGAAACAACTGGAAACAATTACAAAAATTAACACTACCACCTCACATCTGGATCCATGTCCTGTACAATGGATAAAAGCAACCAAAACTGAACTAGCACCATTTATACTCAACGTTGTCAATCAATCCCTCCTTCTAAGGAGAATGCCGAATGAACTCAAACTATCTATCATTCGCCCCATCCTCAAAAACAGATCTCTTAACAAAGATGACCCAACATCATATAGACTGATCACAAGCATTCTGTTTTTAGCAAAAATCATAGAAAAAATAGTCCAAATTCAGCTCCAAGACTACATCGATCTAAACGCACCGCTTGATGAACATCAATACGTGTTCCATCCATATCATGGAGTAGAAACCTTGCAACTGGTCCTATTCGACACACTCATCTGTGGCATAGATAATGCTAATCAAGCCTTTGTTCTGGTATTTTTAGACATCACCTCTGCCTTCGATAATGTAGACTATAATATCCTCCTAGCAAGACTAGCACAAATAGGTACAAATGGAACAGCCTTCAAGTGGTTTAAATCATATATCTCCAACCACTTTCAATATGTAAAAATTGATCAAGAGTCATCAACCACCTTCCCCCAAGAACAGAGAATCCCCCCGAGGCTCCGCACTATCTGCCCTCCTGTTTAACCTATATCTTCAACTAATATGCGCAATCTTCAAGAAACACAAAATAAGGTATCACATCTACGCAGATGATATAATGGTATATGCTCCAGTAGACATAAAAAAAAAAAAACATACCACAACATCACAAACTGCATCCTTGAAGCAGAATCATGGCTTAATACAAACAACCTTCGCATAAACTACAGGAAAACAGAAATACTTTTCACAACCAGAAACCAAGACTTCATCCCCCCTCCCCCATTCAATCTTAACAATACCACCCTCCCAGTTAAACAAGAGGTGAAAAACCTAGGAACCATAATAGATATCTCAACATGTCATGCCAAATAAAACAAACGGCCAGAACCATATTCTACAAGCTAAAAACAATCCAGCACCTAAGACCCCTCCTTGAAATCCATGATCTCAGAACAGTAGTCCAAGCACTAATCACCCCCTCACTTGGACTACTGTAACAGCTTGTTACAGGATCTGCCTAAAAAGAGCCTACACACACTCCAAATAGCCCAGAATGTAACGGCCAGGATAATAACCAAGGCAAATCTAACAGATCACATCACTACCATACTCTATAATCTTCACTGGCACCCGATTGCAAGTAGGATAAAATACAAAACAATAGTTACTATATTTAAACTACTCAATAACATCTCCCCCTCCTTCCTCACAACAGGGATACACACTCAGACTAACACTAGGAGCAGGAGAAAAATTAATCATAACCTCCTCTCAATACATCCTCAAACCGCAAAACTAAGCAAACTACTAGCAACAGAGTCTTCACATATACCGCACCCACTCTTTGGAACTCCCTACCAGACCCCATCAGATCAATTAAAGACCTACAAACATTCCATAAGGAGCTAAAAACATTTCTCTTCTTTGAGTACTATGGCAACATCACCTTCAACAACGCTAATACTCATTTCATCCATCCGACCCCTCCCCCTAACTGAACCAACCCCCTCCCCTAGCATTTACATTCCCGAGATGTTTATTACCTTGTAGTTGGTAATGATTACAAAAGGCTATGTAAATAGTTAAACAGTAGCCACCTTCCACTATATCCCAGTATATTTGGATAGTTGATATGTGAATAGTTCAGTGTATCATAGTTCTCATCAGTGTTCTCTGTAATTTGATAATTGTTCAATGTAAACTGCCCCTGATCACTGGAAGGGGTGGTATAGAAAAAAAAGTTCAAATAAATAAATTATTGAAAATACCATGGCTTGAGCAAGCCAAATCTTTGTATGGAGAGAATAGCATCTCTGCTCTAGAGAATCTTGTCTAGGTCCTTCAAAGCCATTCTGCCAAGAGCAATGCATCGACAAATTTCTAGGCTGCTTGTTGTTTCTTTATTGATAGTTGATCCAAGTAGGTTAAAGTTGTCAACCATTTCAATTTCTTCTCCATCAACCATTAACTTATTGATTTTGCCAGTTGTCAGGATCTTTGCCACCTTCACATTAAGGCGCAGGACCATTTCAAGACTGTTCTTTGATCTTGAGAAGCAAATGTTTCAGATCGTCTTCACTTTCAGCCAGTAATGTGGTATCATCAGCATAGCGAAGGTTGTTGATGAGTCTTCCACCAATCTTCACACCTTGTTTGTCTTTCTACAGTCCTCCTCCTCTAATGATTTGTTCTGCATATAAATTAAACAGGCTGGGGGAAAATATGCAGCCATGTTGTACACCTTTAATGATTTTAAACCATTCTGTTTCTCCTTGTTCCGTTTGAGCTGTTGCTTCTTGATCAATGTAAAGGTTGTGCAAGAGAAATATCAGGTGTTCTGGTATACCAATGCTTCTTAATGTGGCCCAGAGTTTCTCATGTTTACACAGTCAAAAGCCTTGCTGTACTCGATAAAACACATATAGATATCCTTTTGGTATTCTTTTTGTCTTTTTGAAGAATCCATCTCACATCCACGATGATGTCTCTCGTTCCTCACCCTTTCTTGAACCCTGCTTGCACTTCAGGCAGTTCTCATTCCAGGTATGGTTGTAGTCTCTGCTAAAAAATCTTGAGTAGAATCTTGCTGGCATGTGGGATCAGAGAGATTGTGCGATAATTTCCACAGTGAGTTGGATCGCCTTTAGTATTGATATAAACACAGATGTTTTCCAGTCAGTTGGCCATAATGTTGTCTTCCAAATTTCCTGGCAAAGCCTTTTAAGTATGTTAACGGTTGCATCCAATTGCTATAATACTTCAATGCGCGAATGCCATCAATGCCTGGCACTTTGTTTTTTGATAAGGTTTCAATGCTGCTTCGACTTCTTTCATCACCAATGGTTCCTGATCATAAGGTACAGATTGAAACGGCTGTTGGTCCAATTGATCTTTATGGTATAATGACTCTATATTCTTTCCACTTTTCTTGATCTTCTCAGCATCATTCAACATGGATCCTTGTGCATCTTGTAGCATTCCAATTCGAGGCTGGGATTTTCTCTTTAATTCTCATAGCTTTAGGAAAGCCAATCTTGTTTTTCTCTAATAGTTTGTGCTTCTATTTCCTTTCATGTGCCATTTTAGTACTTCTTATCTTGTCTTGCTGCACGTTGGAAATCTCTTTTGAATTCTGCAATTGCCTCTTTCTCCTCTGGCTTTAGCTTCTATGCATTTCTTGGCAATTTTCAGAGTTTATTTGGTCATCCATTTTGGCCATTTTTTCTTTTTCACCTTTTGTAGAGACTCTCGCTTTCTTCCAATACAACCTTCTTGATGCCATCCCATAACTCTTCTGGAACTCTGTCATTTGTATATAAAGCAGCAAATCGATTTCTCAGGCAGTCTTTAAATTCCAGTGGTATATTGTCAAGGTCCTATTTTCTACATTTATGAGTAGCTTGCTCTTTTTTAACTTTAGCTTTAGTTTGCACACTAGTAGTTGATGATCTGTACCATAGTCAGTGCCAGGATTTTTTCTTTGTTGCTGTAATAGAGCTTTTCCAGCATTGACTTTCACAGATGTAGTCAATTTGATTTTTGTACAATCCATTGGGTGAAGTCCATGTGTACAGTTGCTGCTTGTGTTGCTGGAAGAAGGTGTTTGAGATAAATAGATTGTTGGTCTTGCAGAATTCTATATTTTTCTTCAGCTTCATTTCTGTTGCCAAGTCCATATTTTCCAACCACCTTTGTTGCCAACGTTTGCGTTCCAGTCACCCATGACTATCAGGATATCCTATTTGCATGTTCTGTTAATTTCAGCTTGTACTTGTTCATAGAACTCATCGGCTTCATCCTCTTCTGCAGCTGTTGTTGGGGCATATCCCTAAATTATAATTGTGTTGTTGGGCAATCCTTGTAGATGAATAGAAATTAAGTGTTCATTGACTGCATTGTATTTCATTACAGTTCTTGCAAGTTTTTTCTTGATTATAAATGCAGCACCATTTCTTCTTTGTCTTTCATTTCCAGTATAGTAGACCATGTGATCACCAGATGCAAAGTGCCCAATGCCAGTCAATTTTAGTTCGCTGACACACAACAGATCGAGCTGTACACATTCCATTTCCTTATTGACCACTTCCAACTTCCCTTGGTTCATGCTTTGTTCGTTCCATGTCGCAATATGTAAGACATCTTTGCAGCTTCTGACTCTCATTTCATGCACAACTCCATCAGCAGTCAGATGTCCTGAGGGCTTTGATCCACCCACATCATAAATGCTGGCTTTACTCTGAAGTCTTCAGCTCCTCCCCATCTTTCAGCACTATAGTGCAATTTGTTTTGTTATAACTATTCATTGGGTTTTTGTGGCAAGGTACAGAAGTAGATTGCCAGGCCTTTCTTCTGTGCAGATAATTCCAGATTTGCCGTTGTCACAGAAATGTGATCCTCTGCTGCCAATACCATCTCATTCTGCCTCAATACCACAATTTAATCAGTGTGTGAGTAAGAATGAATTTATAATGTAGAAAAACTGTAGTTCTCAAAGATGCAGCATTTTTAGGCTTTTAGTACAGAATTAACTCAGGACACAGGAATAGTGTACCATAACTAGGGTCTCAGATTTTCTGAGATTTTAAGTTAGCAATCTACAGAGCCCAAGTAAAGCTCTGAGCTGCATACAGTATTGATGTTCTGTAGCTGCTAAAACATGTGGCATAAGGACAATCATGTCATCATTGATTACCTTCTACAACAGTCACCCAGTGGAACCAGGAACTCCAGTAGGGCATTACCTTATTTTATTTTGATGTTAGAAGAATGTCACAGTAGGCTGAGTTACCTCAGGTAAGCCACCAATAGAAACTCCCAGCTCACAGAGAAAATATATATATATTTTTTCTTTTCTACAAGCTTCATGAACCTTGAAGGACTATCCAGAAGTACTGCTACAACTGGAAATAAATACTTACAAGTGCAGATCTGTCTTCTACATATACTCTAAATCTTGGGGGAAAATGATAATCTTTGAGTTAAAGCAGATAAATATGTGTATTTTAGAATGCAGTGTGTTTGCTGAGGCAGTCAAGTCTTAGCACCACCAGTGAGCTTTTCATTTAAATCAAATCAGAGTATAGCTTAGCATAGAAGGTAAAATAGAGTAAATAGTTACTGAAATACCATTTCTAGAGAGATTTTTTATTTGTCAAATCACAGTATAGCTTAGCATACAAACAGAATACAGGTAGTCGTCGACTTACGACCTATGCGACTTACGACTGATCGACTTTACGACCGGTTTTCTGGCCACGACTGGCAGCGGAGTGAGTGTTGCCCAGCTGGGCGTACGACAGTTTCCGCTCCACCTTCTAATGCTCCCTCTTCTAAACCTTCTAATTCTAATTCATAATGCAGAGGTCACTCAAAGATCCAACCCCCAAGATGTCTACCAAGAGGAAATTGTCTTCTTCTCTTCATCAGCCAGCCAAGAAGAAGGAAAGAAAGGCCATAGATCTCAACACAAAAATTATGGTGATCAAACAGCACGAAGGAGGAAAAAAAGTTAATGTTATCGCACGTGATATGAAGTTATCCCATTCTACCGTGTCAACAATTTTAAAAGACAAGGAAAGAATTTGTGAAGCTGTGAAAGGTTCTGCACCCATACGATCGACAGTAATTACGAAGCAACGGACTGGGCCCATCCATGAAATGGAGAAATTGTTGTCCATTTGGATAGAAGATAACATTCAAAAACAGACACCGTTAAGCCTTTATATCATCCAGACAAAGGCTAGAAGTCTGTTTAAGACTTTGAAGGAACGCGTCGGAGAAGACTACAGTCAAGAATTTTCGGCAAGTACTGGCTGGTTCAAGAGGTTCAAGGCAAGATTCCAACTGCATAATGTTTGAGTGACTGGAGAATCAGCGAGTGCAGATGAGGAAGGAGCTTGTAAGCTTGTCGACAATTTGGATAAAATAATTACGGATGAGGGTTATCTTGCAGAGCAGATTTTAATGTTGATGAAACTGGATTGTTCTGGAAACGAATGCCAGCACGCACGTACATTCACAAAGAAGCGAAAAACATGCCGGGATTTAAAGCATTTAAGGATAGACTAACTCTGCTGCTTGGCAGGAACATTGCAGGATTCAAGCTCAAGCCTTTCTTAATTTATCACTCGGAAAACCCGCGGGCATTCAAGAATATCAACAAGCACACTTTGCCAGTCTACTTTCGCTCAAACCATAAGGCATGGATGACACAGGCACTGTTTGAAGACTGGTTTATTAATTGTTTTATTCCACAAGCGCGTGAATATTGTTTGAGGAAAGGAATTCCTTTCAAGATTTTACTGCTGCTGGATAATGCGCCTGGCCATCCAACTCACTTAACTGATCTCCATCCCGATGTGAAAGTGGTTTTTTTGCCCCCCAACACAACTCCACTGATCCAACCTATGGACCAAGGTTCGATTGCTGCATTCAAGGCAAACTATCTCCAAACCACATTCGCTCAAGCCATAGCTGCTTTAGATTCCAACCCAGAACTATCACTGCATGAGTTTTGGAAACAATACAATGTTCTTATGTGTATCAAGAATCTTGCTACCGCCTGGGAGGCTGTGATGGAGAAGTGTATGAATGGCATATGGAAAAAGTGTGTTAAGCGGTATGTGAATACTTTTGCTGGATTTGACAGTGAACAAGAACTAGATGTGATTCGGGATAAAATAGTGAAATTAGCAAAAGAACTTTCCTTGGAGTGTGAAGTGGAAGATGTTGAGGAGTTGCTAGATCATGAATCTGAAGAACTTACAAATGAAGAGCTGATAGAATTGGAAGAAGAAAGAGTGGCGGAAGAAGAAAGAAGAGAAGCCACAAAGAATGTTCACGACAAAGGGATTATCAGAAGGTTTATCTCTACTTAATAAAGTTCTTGCACATTTTGAAGCAATTGACCCAAACATTGAATGATTTGCAAGGATTGAACGGATGGCACATGAAACGTTTCGTCCATATCGTGAAATTTATGAGGAGAAGAAGAAACACACAATTCAGTCAAAGCTCACGATGTTCATGAAAAGACAAACTCCTCCCCCCACCTCAAGCGCTCCCCCAGCTGATGATCTCGACAACCCACAGCCGAGCATGAGTGATGGCCCGTGCGGACACCCAGCTGATGACGTTGACGACCCACAAGCAAACACTAGTGATGCCAGCAGTGATTAAGAAATGGCACAAGATGTTACAAATGGTATAAGAATGTAAAGAAATCTATACAGACGATGAAAGCTGTGAAATTTCCCACTTTCAAGTTCTTTCTTGTTTTCTTAGCACAGCATTGGTCGGGTTTGTGCTGGAGCTGTGTTGGAGCTATGGTGGAGTAAGTCACTACGCCAGTGGGAGGTGTGGAGATCAGCTGATGGTGGTAAAATGGCTGCTGCTCTTGCCAATTTTTGAGCACCAGTCCCTTAAAAAGCAAAATGCCTTTATTTTATTGTATTAGTGTTTTCTTTTATTTTCTTTAATGTCTAAAGAAAGAAAAGTAATATACAGTAACAGTACAATAATACAGTACACTACTAAGACAGTGATGATACAATGGTTATAACAGTAAATGGTGATAAAATATGACTAAGATAATTACAATACCATTACATGACATAATATACTTACGGTAATTTAACATAGGCTGACTTACGACCAAATCGACTTACGATCGGTCTGTCGGAACCAAACGTGGTCATAAGTCGACGACTACCTGTAAATAGTTTCTGAGTACAAAGAACTACACTTGTTTTTAGAGACCTTTACAAAGAGGCCTTCCAGTTAGGAGGGAAAAGATCTGTGAAACTGTCTTAAATCAGTGTTAAAGGGATGTGACAAATCAAAGGGGCAATTTGAAAGGCCCCCTTTATCAAACCAAAGGCTGTGTGGCTCACCCAGGAAATTGATAAGACTTTACCTTAAAAGCACAGGTCTGGGTACTGTGAAGCAAGCCAGCTTTTATATTTTCTTTCCCTTTCTCCCACCCCAGCTCCCACATACCCCAGGGATAATCTTAGCTTTATAGGCTGTTATACCTAGTAAAGGGGGGGAGGTGCCCATAATCACTTTCAGGTGCGGCTGGTTATTCTAATCAGGAATACATTGCTAAGGACCTGAGATGAATTATTCTTGAGGTGAACAAAGCCCATTTAACATCTAAGGTATAGTTGTATTAGTTCTAAGTATCCCCAGCGACCTCAGTAAACAACTTAAATACCTAAACAAATCCTTAAAACTAAGATGCAGACAGCAGTCCTGCAGTAAGATGGGGGCTTTCCAGTCTTTTGCATTGAGTGTCACATGTATGATTTTCTCCTAGTTGGCGCGGGATCTTACGTGTGCAATAGGTGCAAGGAGTTCTTTGCTCTCAGGGAATGAGTCCAATCTCTGGAGGTTAGAGTAGCAGACTTGGAAGACATAAGGAAGACAGAGAGGTATATAAATGAGATCTACAGGGATGTAGTACTGAAATCTCACTTCCAGTCTGGCAGCCTCCCTGTTGCCATGGAGGAGAGAGATCACATGATATGAGAGCATCACCCTGGTGTGACAGGAAATGATCCTGTAGCCTAGGACCTGTCCTCCAGGTGATGTAAAACCCTCTTGCACCAAGGAGGTTTCTCCAGGGCTATATGCCCATGAGGGGAGAATTAGGCCATTATAGTTTGTGATTCAATCTTTAGGCATGTAGATATCTGGTTGGCTGGTGGACGTGAGGATTATCTGGTAATCTACCTGTCTGGTCAAAGGTAGCAGACCTCGTGTGCCACCTAGATGAGGGAGCTGGGGAGGAGTTTACTGTTTTGGTATATGTTGGTACCAATGACTTAGGAAAGTGTGGTAGGGAGGTTCTGGAGGCCAAATTTAGGCAGAAAGTTGAAATTCAGAACTTCCAGGGTAGCATTCTCAGCAATGCTTCCTATTCCACGTGCAGGACCCAAAAGGCAGACAGAGCTCCAGAGTCTCAATGCATGGAAGAGATGATGGTGCAAATAAGAGGGTTTTGGATTTGTTAGGAACTGGGCAACATTTTAGGGAAAGGAGGGACTTTTCTGAAGGGATGAGCTCCACCTTAACTGGGATGGAACCAGGCTGCTGGCATTAACTTTTAAAAAGGAGATAGAGCAGTTTTTAAATTAGATGATAGGGGAAATCTGACAGTCACCCAAGAATGCATGGCTTGGAAGGATGTATCCATGAAGGATACTAGCAAAAGAATGAAGTTAGGGCATATCAACAGAGAGGTTCCAATAAAGAGATAGCAACCCAAATGCCCTTAAGTACAGAGCAAACGGAGCTTAAAGATTCGAACTTACCCCTGCCTACTGATAACCAGATTATTATGAATAAAATTTGATCTCTAAAACACTTGTATGCAAATGCTAGAAGTCTAAAAATAAGATGGAGAGTCAGAATATATAGTACTAAATGAGAGGTTAGATATGATTGTCCTCCTCCGCCAGGTCTGTGAGATACTAACCAATGGGACACTGTGATACCTGGGTACAAATTATATTGCAATGACAGAGTAGACAAAATTTGTGGAGGAGTTGCACTCTATGTTAGAGAAGGCATTGAGTTACACAGGATTAAAGTGTTGCAGGAAACAAAATACACAGGAGAATCTCTATGAATTGAAATTCTATGTTAAAAGGGGAAGGCAATGGCAGTGGGGTGTACTGTTGACTGCCTGGCCAAAATGAACAAATGGATGATGAAATGCTCAAAGAAATCAGGGAAGCTAACAAAAATTACAATGCAGTAATAAAATGGGTGATTTCAATTATCCCGGTATTGACTGGGTCAATATCATGGCTCGACATGCTAGGGAGATAAAGTTTCTAGATGAAATAAATGATTGCTTCTTGGAGCAACTGGTTCATGAACCAACAAGCGGGGAAGCCATACTGGACCTAGTCTGGTGCAAGAGATAAGGATGTTAGGGCCTCTTGGCAATAGTGATCATAGCATGATTGCATTTAATTTCATAAATGGAGGAACGATGGCAAGGAAATCCGCAATACTGCCTTTTAACTTTCAAAAGAGAGACCGATAAAATGAAGAAAACAGTTAAGAAAAAACTAAAAGGAGCAGCTGCAAATGTTAAAGATTTACATCAAGCATGGTTGTTGTTTAAAAATACTATCTTAGAAGCCCAGACCAGCTGTGTTCCATACTTTAAGAAAGATTGAAAGAAGTCCAAAAAACTGTCAGCATAATTGAAAGGTGAGGTCAGAGAGGCTGTTGTAACCAAAAAGGCATCTTTCAGGAAATGGAAAAAGGAGCCAAATGCTGAAAACTGGAAACAACATAAGCACTGGCAAGTTAGCTGCAAGGCATTGATAAGGCAGGCAAACAGAGAATTTGAGAAGAAACTTGCTGTGGAAGCAAAAACACATAATAAAGACTTCGTCAAGTACATTTGTAACAAAAAGCCTGTGGGAGAGTCAGTTGGACCATTAGATGATAGAGGAGTAAAAAGGGTACTAAGGAGGGGACAAGGCCACAGGGGAGATACTGAATGAATTCTTTGCTTTAGTCTTTACTGAAGAAGATGTAGGGAAGTTACCCATGACCGAAATGGTATTTAAAGGTGATGCATCAAAAGATTTGAAAGAAATATCGATAAACCGGGATGATATATTACAACTATTAGATATACTAAACTGTAGCAAATCACCTGGACAGGATGGTATACATGCAAGGGTGTTGAAAGAATTGAAATATGAGATTGCAGACCTCCTATTGGTATTCTTTGAACTATCATTAAAATCATCTGTAATACCTGAAGATTGGAAAATGGCCAATGTAACGCCAATTTTTAAAAAGGGTTCCAGGCCTGACATCAGTACTGGGCAAAATGTAGAAACTATTATAAAGAACAAAATTACTGAACATATAGATAGTCATGGTTTAACGGGAGAAGGCCAACATGGCTTTAGCCAATGAAGGTCTTGTCTTATTAATCTGTTATATTTTTTTGAAGGTGTGAATAAACAGGTAGACAAAGGTGAGCCAGTCAATATAGTGTATCTGGATTTTCAGAAAGCCTTTGACAAGGTCCTTCATGAGAGACTCTTGGTGAAGTTAAAAAATCATGGGATAGGAGGCAATATACTATTGTGAATCAGGAACTAGTTAAAAGATAGAAAGCAAAGGATAGGGATGAATAGTCAATTTTTCCAATGGAGAAAAATGAATAGTGGAATACTCCAAAGATCTGTGATGGGTTTGCTGCTTTTTAACCTATTCATAAATGACTTGGAAATGGGACTTATGAGTGAGGTAATCAAATCTGCAGATGACACAAAATTATTTAAAGTTGTTAAAACCCAATAGGATTGTGGAAAATTGCAAGAGGATCTTGATAAATTGGAAGACTGGGCATCAAAATGGTAGATGAAATTTAATGTGGACAAGTGCAAAGTTATGCACCTAGGAAAGAACAACCCAAATTATGGTTACACAATGCAAGGTTTCACATTAGGAACCTCTAACCAGGAAAAACATTTAGGTGTCATCGTGGATAACATGTTGAAACCCTCCGCCAAGTGTGCAGCGGCGGCAAAGAGAACAAATAAAATGTAGGTATCATAAGGAAAGGAATGGAAAATAAAACAAAGGATATTATAATGCCTCTATATCGTTCCATGGTACAACCGCACCTTGAATATTGTGTGCAATTCTGGTCGCCATATCTTAAAAAGGATATAGCGTTATTAGAAAAGGTGCAGAGAAGAGCCACCAAAATGGTAAAGGGGATGGAAGGCTACTCCCATGAAGAGAGGCTAAGAAGGTTGGGGCTCTTCAACCTGGAAAAGAGACGGCTGATGGGAGATAGGATAGAGGTCTATAAATTAATGAATGGAGTGGAACGGGTAAACCTAGATCGATTGTTTGCATTGTCAGAATATAAAAAGACTAGCGAACATGCAATGAAGCTACAGGGTAACCTATTTAAGACTAAGAAAAGAAAATATTTTTTCACTCAAAGTGTAATCAAACTCTAGAATTTGTTACAGGAGGATGTAGTAAAAGCTGCTAGTGTGTAGCTGGGTTTAAAAAAGGTTTGGACAAGTTCCTGGAGGAAAGGTCCATAAACCATTATTATAAGGGGCCCTGGATATCACTGCTTGACCCAATACAAGCATTGAGGAACCTGTGTCTTTTGGGGAGACTGCTAGGTACTTATGACCTAGATTGGCCACTATTGGAAACAGGATACTTGGCTTGATGGACCTTGGTCTGACCCAGTATGGCATATCTTATGTTCTTAAGATGAAAATGATTGCAGGTTTGAACCACTAACAAACAATCTGATTGAGGCCTCAGAGTACAGGCTCGGATATACTTCTGCAATTTATTTACAAAACAGGCTGGAAGCGGACCATAAAAATATTTAAAAGCCAAGACAACCATTTTAAAAATAAAATGCTTCACAATCAGTAGCCAATGAAGTGAGTTTTGATAAGGAGAGACATGATCTCTAAACCTCTAATCAAAAATCACTCTCACGGTAGCATTCTATTACTGTTGTAGTTGCTTTTTTGATTTTGCAGTTGGTCCATAAAACAGTATTACAATAATTGAGCCTTGATGTTATGAATGCATATACAAGTTGTAAAATCTCAGACTGTGAAAAAAACTGAATCTCATATAATTGTCACAAGCAATAGAAACAGGTCTTAACAGTTTGGGAGATGTGCCCATCAAGAGAAAGATCATTATCAATAACGCCCAGACTGCAAACCTGATTCTTGATTTGAAGCTTTACTCCCTGCCAAAAATGTTTTGGGGTAGGGGAGGAGCTATTACAATGAATCCACAATACTTCAGTTTTTGAAGGATTAATCTGCAACTTATTCTGTACAATGCACTGTTTGATGTTCTGTTTGGATATGGTTAATCCCCCCAGATGCCACTGATTCCATTTCAGGAGGTGGAGGTGGGCAGCGGCAGTATTTCCAAAAGCCACTGCCTCACCCCCCCCAAATGGAATTATCATCAGGTGGGGGGTCTGCACGGCCACCCATATGTGCCTCTGCCACCGCTGCCCACCCGGGATGCTACCGCCAGCTACCTAGCTTGCATAGTGACAGGCCAGCCCTATTCCAGAGGTTTGATCTATGTCCAAGGGGTCATACAGTTGAATATCATCAGCATAAGAGTGTGCCTGAAGCCCTTGGGTGGAAATTGCATCAATTACAGGCTTGATGTAGATGTTAAAAAGAAGGGGTGATAACAAGACCCCTTGTAGAACACCATATTTCAATGGCCTGGGATTAGAGATCCATGATTCCCACTGCTACATATCCTTCTCTCTCATACATGCTCTCTCTTTCTCACTGAAACTGTTCGAGCTCTTTCAGGATTTAACAAATCCTGTAAGGCTTTCTTTGTCAGCTCAGCGCTGCATATGCTTGCCAAATTGTTTCCCCCATGATGTCTGACCAGGGCACAAGGGGATGTGCCAGTCCTCTTGTGCAATAAGGTTGAGATTAGCTCGTCCCAGATCATACCATGAATACCCATCCATACCATGGATGCTTTGGCCTTGGGCAACCCCAAGTTTAGTCTCTGAGGTTTAATCCATGCCCTTCTCTGTACCCAATGTACATATGAATGTCCGTCTATCCACACTTCCTGGGGGCCTCAGGGCGTACGAGTATTTAAGATAGATAAAATTGAAGAATATTACTCAGGAGCCAATACTTAACTGTTACCATCACCCTGTGAGCAGGGCAAAATGAAGCAGGGGCAGTCATGTCCTAACCTCGGGCCTGACATTTAACTTGTAGTGGTTAGAGCGCCGCCTGCCTAGGGGCATGATTTGCTCCCGCAGTGGTGGCCACTCCTATTTGAAAAGAGTGCCTCAGCTATGGCCATCTTCATTACTTTGGTGAACTGAAAATGTGACAGGGGTGTGTTGTCCGCGTGGATCAGTAATTGGATGCATCCACGCAGATGGGTCTACCAGTATTCTCTGAAATTCTTCACTGAGCATTTTGGATCCCCACTCAGGGGAGCAAGGCTATCCTGGCCCCCTTTCCTGTGGGATCCGTTTTGGACTTATGCACACAAAGCACCACATTTTCTGCCTGGAGATTCAAGCTTTCCTGAGGACATTTGGATGAGGACACTAACTCCCCCACCGTCAGGGCCCTGAAGAACGCAGTCGAGAAGACACATTTAAATAGGCGAGCCTCGTACATGTTGTAGCATACCCCATCTGTGGATCTGTGGCTACCCCACCCCCCCTGCTACTTATTCAGTTACACTGGCTCCCCATTGACTATTGCATCCATTACAAGGTTCTCATCCTCATCTACTGTGCCATTTATACACAGACCCCACAGTATCTATCTGACCTGTTACAGTTCTATACTCCAATATGTAGCCTCTGCTCAGCTCACATCAACCATTTACACCTCCCTTCCCCATCACATGCTCACCTAAACTCTGCCTGTCACTGCTTTTTTCTTTCTGGGTCCCTCCCTGTGGAATTCCTTTCCCACCACCCTCCGTCTTCTGAGAGCCAGAATAGAAGGGGTTAACACAGTAACACAAAAAAATCATCGAAATGTCTGAATGCTGGAATTGTACTGAGGTGCGTACGTGAAGCTTTCAGAGGTATGTGACATCATACGGAAAAGATGTGAAAACACGCTTATCAGTAAATGGTGGACCTTGAGAGAGGGTAGAAAGGCAATCATGAGAGATAAACATGCCAGCTTAGCATGAAGAAGAACATATGGCCCCCAGTATAGTTGTAGGAACACAGAGAGTTGAAGAGATATATTTCTTGGGAACTGAGGGGTGAGAGAGAACCAAGCAAGAGAAGCAGGTGAAGAACTGAGTGAGGTCAGATAACAATATGAATCTGACAAGGCCCAGGGCCTCAGAAGAAGGTCAACGGAGAGGGGTCCAGATATGAGTAGAATAACATGGCAAATCACACAAGTGTGGCCCTAGACAGCTGGAACAAGAATTAGCTAATTAGAGAAGAATGCCCCAAATAGTAAGCATGGTCCTGAGCAAGGGTATATAATGTGAAAGGACCAGATAAGTGGGGAGTTTGTCTCCTGCGCAGTGAAGGCTGTGGGGTATGGATCCCCTGGGTTCCCTTTGGCCCCAGTATCCCTGTTGTCGTCGTGTATGAGAGTTTTGTGTGTGTGCTAGTTTGTCTTGTGTATGTCTGTTACACTGATCTCTTGTGTCCAGAAAAGTCTGTCATACATTCTCTCATTCGCTGCTGAGTCAGGAAGTAAGAAAGAATCATGCAAGCAGGACCAGACATTCTGGCTTGTAACCGTTTAGAGATCTGCATCCGAGATAAGTACAGAATGACCCTGTTTGCCTGCTGTGAGAGATGGCAAGATCTGTAATTCTACTGGAATCTTTTCCTTTGTTCTTAGCTCTCTGTTTCTGTTAGATAGGGAAAAATAAAAGGATCCTTTTGGAAGAAAAATCTGTGAGATAGTTACTACCATGTATGAGCGTATTGTCCTGCAAAAGGTGAGATTTTATTGGGAAGTATAAGTCCTCTCTGTGATGTTTCTTTTATTGGGAAGTGATATGTATTCCCTGAGTGGTTCCCCTTTTTTGACGAGGAAGGTGTCTGCTTGGAACTGTTTGGGCCAACAGTCCAGCTGACCCTTTGCCCCATACAGTCTGGAAACAGTATTCCCTAGATTCAAAGCACTACTGAAAACTCACCTCTACTGTTCCGCTTTTGATCTTCCCCCTACCTCCCCCTGAGGACCCTTCTCACCCAGTAACCCCTGTCTGTTTTATAAATGTCTTTTGTCTCTGCATCTCTTTCCTATCTTACATTGTACTTCCTTTTCGGCTTTAGCCATTTTCTGATTAATTTGTATATTGTACACTGCCCTGGTGTTATCAAGGTACGGTCTGTCAAGTAACTGAATAAACATAAACATAAACATAAACTTTCTAGTGGTAGCTCAAAGCACTTTGCTCTGTGAGGAAAGGCTAATGAGTGTAGGTCTCTTCAGCCTGGAGAAGAGATGACTTTGGGGGAGATATGAAAGAGGTCTACAACATCCTGAGTGCAGTGGAATGGGTAGATGCAAAACAATTGTTTACTCGTTCAAAAAAATACAAGGACTAGGGGACATGCCATGAAGCTACAACATAGTATATTTAAAAGAAATAGGAGACATTTTTTTCTTTGTATAATTAGTCTTGCAAACTCATTGCTGGTAGATGTGGTAAAAGCAGGTAGTGTAGCTGGGTTTAAAATAGGTTTGGACAAATTCCTGGAGAAGTCCATAAATGGTTATTAATGTAGTCCAGGAGAAAACTAGCACTCCTTGTGACCTTGGGCTAGTCAGTTAATCCTCCATTGCCTCAGAAACATCCAAGTTCTCCTTGGACAAGCAGGATGAGTCAGCCACACTTGGTGACGTCATCCGACGGCGCCGAGACGGAAGTACTCTCCATAGCTCAACAGGCCCTACCCCCCAGCCCGCCCCAGCTAGCCAGTTTTTCGTTCTTCCGCCTTGCCAGCAAGGCGGACCTTCCTACTCTCCAAATGAAATCCACTTACTTGTACTTATTGTCTCTAATTCTGTATCTCTGATGTCCTTTCTTTCAGACCCTCCAGTGTTGATTCTCTATTCTGCTTCGGGGATCTTCTATTCTGCAGCCGGGGACTAGGCTCAGAGCACGGGCCATGTGCTCTCAGCCTCAGCAGCGGTCACTCAGGCCCTGTGCTCTCAGCCTCGGCAGTGGTCATTCGGGCCATGTGCCCTCAGTCTCAGTGTGGCCAGCCCAGCAGCAGAGACCCTGCAGGATCACCTTGAAATTGATCTGGACCTCCAGAGCGACGTTCGGAGTGGATCCAGCCAGCGGACTCCTCGCAATCGGGACGCCGCCAGCTGCAGCCGATGCCGCTCGGGATGCGCCCATGTGGCCTCCATCCTCAGCCACAGGCCATTTTCTGGTAGGCCCGGCCCCTGTGGCATGAGTTTGACCCTCCGGAATCCCGGATAATCAACTGCTGCCGCAGCGAACGTCTCTATCTTGGAATGCCTCAGATGCCTTGATGTCCCCGGTTCAGCCACCCCGAGCCTTTCTTGGTTCCTCCGAGGCTCCGGCGCATGGGGGCGGCCATCTTCACCTAGGCGTGTTGCCTTGCTGTGGGCCGCCGCCCCCCCTCACGATTGGATGCATTGCTGCAGCCCTCGGCGCCATTGGCTGGCGCTGTGTCACCCGCCCCCTCTGCGCCATTGGCTGGCGCCGCGTCGCCCGCCCCCCCCGCATGATTGGATGCATCGCTGGGCCCCTCGGCGTGTGATAAGGAAGCTTATCATAGCTCAGGAAGGAGCTATAGAAAAGGTGAAGTGACTCTGAAGAAGCAACCTGTCAGTTCTGGCAGAAATAAGAAAACAGAATTTTCCCATAAAAGACTACCAGTCCCAGAATGCACCAGGTTTCCAACAGCCATTAGAGGAGCTGAAGTGAGGAAACGTGTGTTCAATCAGGAGGGCTATGAGGTAATCCCTAAGCATTCATCTCAAAGGGCAGGGCCTGATTCAGCACAGTTGCGCTGTGTTAGGGAGGATCACTCATCTAAGCAGAATAAGAGTAGAGTTTATTCTACAGATGACCATCCTCAGGATCTTCATGATCACCTTGGATATCCTGAGAAGCAGCTTGAGCTTGATCATCAGTTTCATCTGAAGGATCATCAGAAGCAGAAGCCAAACCGGACGGACAGAGAGGGAAAGAGACCCTTTGGAAGAAGGAAGAGAAAAGCCTTTGAGAGGTCTAGAAAAGTCCAAAGCAGTACGTATACTGGGAGGTATTCCAAGGGCCAGCATATACCATTGGACTGGGGAAAGCCAGAGGAATGGTGCTGCAGAGCTAGGAATCACCAGAGGCTACCTGTGAGGGAGACGGCTGCACGTGGAAGGGACCCTAAGACCTGTGCCAGAAGGTATGTGAAGAGAGATCCAGTGTCCAGGGATCTGGATTGGAAGGCTGGACATAAGAACTGGACTACATACTGGCCAGGCTATATAGAGAGGAACTCTAGCAGCAATGGAAGCTCAGGTATGAACACTGATCTATGCCCTAGCTATAACCTTGAAAGACAGCAGGGAAACAAGTATTCTCCTGAAAATGCTCCATTGAGAGATTCATCTGTGCCAATCCATGATTTTGAACCCATGCTTGTTGAACAAGGGGGAATAATAGCAGATGAGGATCCTGTTTATATGGACTGCTCTCTATCTAAACTCCGTTGGTAACTTTCTGTTATAAAGTACAGCAACCATCACAAAGAAATACAAATTTGTTCTTTAATCTACTCAGAAAAGCTCCTGAAGCAGGATTTGACCCACACAGTGGAAGGCAAGCCAGCTAAGGGGTTTCAGCTGGTAACTGCGAGCAATTAAGCCTTACCTAATTGCTTGTGAGCTAGGAGAGAATCACTTCTGTATCTATGTGGGAAGTAATCAGAAGTTAACCTGAAAAGAACAGTTTGTTTCTTGCTTTGTGACTTTTCATTTGTTGTTTTCCTGATTTTGACTTTGTTTTTCCAAGTTAACACTGAAAGCAAGTTACCTAATTTATGTGCTACCAAGCATATCTGTGTTGGGAGAAATAACCCCATAAATAAATATCTTATTGGCTTTACCCAAGAGCACAACTAAATTATTGTCAGCAGCTGTGTCTGGTGTGAATGAACTACATTGCCCACAATACCTTGCAAATCATATAGAAATATGCACTTGCCAAGAGTGTGAAGATTCTCACCCAGGCAGCCGTCTGACAAGTTGCACCCGGGTCTTAAGGAGGACCCTCTCAAAATTTTTTTTGTACAGGTCCTTCGGCTCCCTAGTCAAAAGGATACCCAAGTATACAAATGAATCATTCGCCCATTTAAGTGGGAAGGTCCCTTCACACCTCCCCCGAAGCGTACTCGCTACGTCCAATGCCTCTGATTTCTCCATATTTATACGAAGTCCTGCAAAACTTCCAAAATTCTTAAATTCCTCTAACAAGCAAGGCAACGACCGTTGAGGAGACGTCAGATGCACCAACATATCATCCGCAAAAGCAGCCATCTTGAGCCCCTGTCGCCCAATCTGCATTCCACGTATGTCCCTGGACGCCTCTATCTTCCACACCAAAGAATCCAAGGATAACACAAAGAGCAAGGGAGAAAGCGGACAACCTTGCCATGTACCTCTCTCTAAGCAAAATTTGTCAGACAATACTCCATTACACAGCATTCCTGCAGTTGGCTGCACGTAAAGAAGTTCCACCATATTACAAAATGACGCCCCCTAATCCATAGTATGATTAAAGCAACTTCAGATAATCCCAGTTCACTTGATCAAAAGCCTTCTCTGCATTGAAGCTGATCAAGAGCGACTGCTGCTCTCTCTCACGCACTCATTCCAATGATGCCAGAATTTTACAGAGATTACACACCGCATACCTTCCTTTCACAAAATCCACTTGCGAATCATGCACCAGCTCCCCCATGAACTGGGCAAAGTGATCAGCCAATATCTTAGCCAGCACCTTTAAATCAAAGTTTAGTAGAGAGATAGGCCGATAAGACGTAGCCTGCGTGTGATCTTTACTTGGTTTGGGTATTAGTATAATATGCGTGTGATTCGCCCCCCCAGGCAAATCCTCCCTGCTCCACTCTTTTGTGATACATCGCCACCAGCGAAGGGGGTACCATATCCCCCAACAATTTATAAAATTCTGCCCCAAATCCATCAGGGCCCGGCGCTCTGTAACAATTCGCCTTCTGAATAATCCGTTGGACCTCCTCCAAAGTTACCGGTGAATCCAACTGTGCCCTCTGATCTGCTGCCAGCCTGGGAATATGCACATCTTGCAGATACTGTTTCATACTGCTCAAGGACCCCTCCCTCCTCGAGTACAACTTTTGATAGAAAGATCGGAACGCGTGGGCAATTGCCCGGCTTTCTTTATGCAATTTCCCCTGTTCGTCCCGCAAGGCTGCTACCAAGCGAGAGTCTCTACTACCTTGGAGGCATCGTGCCAGGAGTTTCCCGGGTTTATCCCCAAACCAATAAAGCTGATACCAACAGTACATCAAAGATTTTTTAGCCCTCCCATGGAGCACATCGTTGAGGGCTGTTTGGGTCTCCCACAATCTTCTTTTATTTACCACACATGGATTGACCACACATTGTCTATCTATCACTGCTTGTTTTTCCAAACAGACAATCTGATCCGTTAATAATTTCCGCTTCCGTGCGACATACCCAATAATGTTCCCGCGCAAAACCACCTTTGCGGTCTCCCAAAACAATTCCGGGTTCTCCTAATGGCCCTCATTGTGAAGGACAAAGTCTTTCCAGCGCTGTTTTAAATAAATGTGGAACTCAGCATCCCTATACAGGTCCATTGGGAATCGCCAGATTCTAGTTTGCGATGCTACATCATTCCACTCTAATTCTACCCAAATCAAGGCATGATCTGAAATCTCTGTAGGTCCAATTTGGGTATCTACTACTCGGGCAAATAACCTTTCCAACACCAGAATATAATCAATCCTAGCGCTCGAACCATGGGCCCGTGACTGATGAGTAAAATCTCTATCCAGTGGGTGTAGCAGTCGCCAGGGATCTACAGCCACCAACCTCCGCCGCAGACCCTGCAATGCTCTTGTTGTCTGTGCCCGTGCCCCTTCCCCTCTCCCCCTGGTCGTGTCTAGTTCAGTATCCAGCACCCTGTTAAAATCGCCGGCCAGAATCAAGGGGACATCTGGCAGTTGCTCCACACGAGCAGCCAAGCGGGCATAGAGCATAGATCCAACACGTTAGGGCTGTAAAGATTCCCCAACACAATGGGCTGCCCCTCTAACATCCCATACAAGAGCACATAACGGCCCTCTGGGTCCACGTACTCACGCTCCACAACAAATCTAATCCGTTTGTGTATTAATATGACCACTCCACCCTTTTTCCCCTTCGCTGGTGCCACCCAGTTCCTCTTCAACTTCAGATGCTTTTCAGCAGTCTGGTGGGTCTCCTGTAGCATGGCGATATCACATTTTTGTCTAGTCAAGGCTCGCAATAATTTATATCTCTTAATCGGGGTCCCTACCCCACACACATTCCATGAAATAATCTTCAGGTCAGCAGTACCCAAAGAATTTCATACCCCTCGGCTATCCATTTTTTCCAAGGAAAAGCCTCCCCAGCCTAAGGCCCTCCTATAATATCTCCTGTGTTCCTTAAGCCTATTGTAAGTTTCTCTTTATGGCTGCTAGCTATCCATCCCTGTGACCCCCCCACCTGTCCCACTCATTCTCCTCCTCCTCCAGCCAAATCCCTTCTCTAGACTGTGCCCCTCCTCCCCCCCTGAACCCTCCCCTTACCTCCACCCCCCATTCGCCTCTAACCCCTTCTCATCTTACCTCTTTGCCCCTCCCCTCTCCTCTAAGTCACACTAATGTGTTTGGGCTCCCCCCTCCCCACCTACGTTTTCCTAGCCCAAAACCTCAATACCTCCCCACCACCCCCCAACTCCCAATTTTTCCATTACACATACACCCCATTAGTAGCCTAACCCAGATACCCGTCTGATCTACATCCTCTTATGCAAAAACCGGTTCCATATGATAACATAACTAAATACATATACATCCCTAGCCCAAATATCAAACCTGTCCAACCTTGCATCCAAGAAAACCCCAAACATATGCAGACCCATGTCCCCGCCTCCCCCTTCCAATAGTCCCGCATAGGAGGGCTATGTCTCTAAGTCTCCTTTCATACAAATCCAAAGCTGATTACCAGCAAGTCCCGACTCCACTTTCCACTCCTAGGGTCTCTTCCGCACCAGGCCCCCATCAGCTTCTAATATTATCAGCAATCAGCACCCTCTCCAGGCCCAGTTCATGACTTGCTGACTTGTGCCACTACAGCCAGCGATGCTGCTGCTCCTGTTGCTCTCCTCGATATCTCCTCCATGTATTGGACTGCTGCCACTGCTGCCTCAAATGTCCGATGCTCTCCCTCGTACGTGACATGCAGTCTGGCGGGGTATTGGAAGGTAAATTTAATATTGGCATCCACTAACTGCTGACACAGGGGCGCATAAGCTCGCCTACGCTGGCTCAGTGCCACTAAATAATCCTGCGCCACTCTGATTTTAGCATTGTCCTGCACAAAGACCCTTAGCTTCCTGGCAGCCCGCAACACAACTTCTTTTTGCGGGAATTCCAAAGATTTGGCCAGAACCACTCTAAGCCTGTGATCCTTGGACTGCTTAGGCCCCACTCTGTGCACTCTTTCCATTCTGATAGGCCCACATTCTTCTCCCCCTTCCAGGATCCGCAAAATCAACGACTCCAGATAAGTCGTCAACTCCTTATCCAGGACCCAGTCTGGGCTGCCCAAAAACCAGAGGTTATTCCGTCTGGATCTGTTTTTGAGATTGTCCAGTTTGGCTGCCTGGGCCTGGAGCATCGTCTGCAAGTGTTTTACCTCCTGTGTAACTGCCTCCAGTCCCTCCTCGCTCTTTGCAATCTGCACTTCTGCCTCTTGCATCTGGTTTCCTAAGGATTGCAGACTTTCCTGCAGCATATCCATTTTGCTATGCAGAGCATCAAATTGGACAGACAGCGCACCGGACACCACCATGGAAAACTCGTCCAGAAAGGCCGGCGAAACAGGCAAATTTGGCGCTGGGGGTGAGTCCGCCATCTTAGGCTGCCCAGCCGCATGATCCTTCTCCTGCCTGCCCGCTTTCACCATCGCCGCCGCCGCCACCACCACCATTGCCATGCTCTTGCTGCAGCAGCCTCCACTTGCTCTGTTCTCCGGTCTCTCAGCCAATGTCTTTATCTTAGCGTTGCGGCTAAAATCACAGCTCTTATCTCCGGCAGGGCCGAGGGGAACCCAGAGAACGAGTGATTAGCGTCCACTCGCTCTCACCACATCACGTGACTAAATGATAAAAATTTAATTATGAAGTTGTTTTCTTGGAACAGGAATAATGAGTTTATGGGTTAACATATATGGTGTTTTCCTGACCTGTGTAAGGAGATGAAAGTTGTTTCTGTAACTTTGCGAGGAGTTTATGAAACACGGGGGAGAATTTTTCTTGCAATTTCCTTTTGGTAAATGTTTGGTAAAGATTTAGAATGTTAGATAAGTTTTCTTTCATCCAGTGCACCTTAGGATTGGATCGACTGACCAGTTAAGTTGGCCTGTATGACTGAGGATAGGCAGGTGGACTTGATAATTTTGTATCCTCTGATATTTTCTTGAACTAGTTTGTCTATGATGTTTAACCCTTCTTTTTCTGTGGGCTTAATGAAAGGTAGGATAGAGACCTTTCTGCCTTTCCTCTGAATTCAATTAAGATTTATTTCCTTAGGAATTTTTGATTGTATGGTCCTTTTTCTGTGCAAGTGGATGCTACTTGTGATTGTGTAGAAGTGGATAAAAAGAAAGTTAAATAAATTAATAAAAAAAAAAATCAAAACCTCTGAATAAGCAGCACCAGTACAAGGGTAAACTTTACTATACCCTGCCCTTATATGTGACACATTACACTACAAAGAGTACACCCAAATCCCTATTACAATACTTTATTCCTTTTCAAAATGTCAGTTTCCTGGGGGAAACAGGTTTCTCCATGGACAAGCAGGAAGCGTCAGCCACACCAGGTGACATCCTCCGGGCGGCGCCATGTACGGAAGTGCTCTCCAGAGCTCAGATTTCTGAGCATGGGTAGGAGGTTCCATTTCCCCGGCCCGCCCCTAGCCCAGCCAGTCTAATTTCTTCCGCCTTGCCATCAAGACGGATTCTCTCCATTTCTTCTTCAAAATCCTTAGAATCGCTGATTCTTACCTTATAAATGCCTAAACCGGGGTTCAAGAAGTGCCCACGCTGTGGCAGGAAGATGAACACTACCAACAGCCTCGACTACTGCATCAGCTGCTTGGGGCCGGATCATCAGGTACAGGACTGTTCCAAATGTTCCTGCATGTCTCCCAGAGCATGCAAGCATAGGGGCCACGCTCTCAGGGACTATCTGGCTACTTCTGAGGCTCCCATCACTGTTTCCAGCTCCTCTCCAGCCCCTCTGCAACACCCGGACTTACAACGTGCTTCGGGGTCCCCGGCCTGGGATGCGCCGCTTGCGGCCTCCTTCTCCAGCTGGCTGCCTGCCTTCCAGCCTGCGCTCCAGCCTGCTTCCCAGCCAGAGCTCCAAATTGCACGCGACTGGCTTGCTTCCTTGGATCTCCTTGAGGCATACTCACGTGTCCCCACCCACCCCTCGCATCGGAAATTCATCCGCTTCAAGGTGCAGGACTAACACTACCATTACAGAGTGCTTCCCTTTGGCCTGTCCTCAGCACTCGAGTCTTCACGAAGTTTGTCACGGTAGCGGCAGCCCACCTTCGCAAGCAGGGCACTGCCGTCTTCCCATATCTCGACGACTGGCTCCTCTCGGCACCATCGGCTCCGAAAGCACGGGTAGCGATGCGCAGGACCACCAAGTTGCTGACCGGCCTCGGATTCCTCCTGAACCTGGAAAAGTCCCAACTGGAACCGCAGCAGAAGGTGCAGTTCATAGGCGCGGTCATCAACACCCGCGCCTCAAAAGCATTCCTGCCGGTGCAGTGGGCAACAGCCATAGTATCCCTGGCCAGAAGGATGTCGGCATCCAAACTAACTTCAGCACAATCCATCCTCCGCCTCCTGGGGCACATGGCTGAAACCACCTCTGTCCTCCCGCTGGCACGTCTGCACATGAGACCTCTCCAATGGCACCTGCACGACCACTGGAACCAACTTTCACAACCCCTGACCATGTGGGTACCCATCGACAGCAGGGCAATCGAAGGCCTCTGCTGGTGGACTCACCAGCCCAACCTCACTCGGGGCAAGAGCCTCCAGCAACCACAGCACCAGATTGTCCTCACAATGGACGCATCCTCCACAGGCTGGGGAGCACACTTTCTGCACCTCAGCACCCAAGGAGCATGGACAACCAGAGAGCAGAGCCTCCACATCAACCTGCTCAAGCTCCGAGCCATCGGGTACGCGATGAAGGCCTTCCAAACACAATTGAAGGGGAAGACCATCCTCGTCCAAACGGACAACCAGGTAGCTATGTTCTAAATCAACAAACAAGGGGGCATGTGGTCCAGGTCCTTGTGCAAGGAAGCAATTGCAATCTGGTCCCTGGCGCTAGCCAATGGATCCCACCTTCAAGCCTCATACCTCCCCGGGGAGGAGAACACCTTAGCCGACCAGCTGAGCAGACAATTGGAGCCACACGAATGGTCCCTGCATCCGGAAGTGGCCAATTGCATCTTCCAGCAGTGGGGGACACCACGCCTCAACCTCTTCGCAACAGAGAGCCACTCGAAGTGTCACCTCTTCTGCTCCAAACACCCCTTCGGCCAATGCCTGGCACAGGATGCATTCGCTGTATCGTGGGGGGACTGGTCTCCAGCATATGCCTTCCCCCCCACCCCGCTGATCTCTGCAGTGCTTCAACGCATCATCGCAGACAAGGCGCACGTGATCCTGATCGCACCCTACTGGCCACGCCAGATGTGGTTTTCCCTCCTTCTCTGTCTCTCGCTAGAGCCCCCAACGAGGCTGCCCCTACGCCTGGACCTCCTCTCTCAGAGCAAAGGGACCACGCTATACCTCAACCTGTGAGCCCTTGCCTTGACAGCATGGAGATTGAGCGGAGACACTTGTCGGCCCTGAATTTGCCGACAGAGGTTCAGCACGTGGTTCTGGTGGCAAAACGCCCGTCCACTCGCAAGTCTTACAGCCTCAAATGGAAGCGCTTCACCATCTGGTGCGCCCCCCGAGGGCTGGATCCAGTCTTCTGTCCCATACCGATGGTCCTCAAGTATCTCACATCCCTCTTCGAGCTCTGTCTGAAGATGCAATCCTTAAAAGTACACCTATCCGCGATTGCGTCCCTTCACTCTGGTGGAGAAGGTGACAACGCCTCCATTGCTTCGCTTCCCATCATGGCTTGCTTTATGAAGGGCCTAGCCAACCTTCGGCCCCCACTACGGCCACTGGTACCAGCCTGGGATCTCTGCACCGTCCTTCAAAACTGACACTGTCACCCTTCGAGCCGCTTCCGACGATGGACATGAAATTTATCTCGTGGAAAGCACTCTTCCTCATTGCAATAACCTCCGCCCGGAGGATCGGCGAGCTCCAGGCCCTGGTGTCCCATCCTCCATATACGCAGCTCCATTCAAACGTGCATCCCTGCGCACCCACCCGAAGTTCCTTCCAAAGGTTGCCACCTCCTTCCACATCAACCAGACCATCGATCTGCCCTGCTTCCTCCCGGAACCTCACACCCCCGAGGAGGAGTGTAGGCTCCACACATCGGATTGTGTCAGAGCCCTGTGCATCTACCTAGATAGAACGAAAGGCGTAAGACAAGGGACACAGCTCTTCGTATCCTCTGACCCCAACAGACCGGGCAGGCCCGTGACCAAGCAGACCCTGTCACTTCTGATAAAGAAGCTTATCATAGCTCAGGAAGGAGCTATAGAAAAGGTGAAGTGACTCTGAACAAGCAACCTGTCAGTTCTGGTAGAAATATGAAAACAGAATTTTGCCATAAAAGACTACCAGTCCCAGAATGCACCAGGTTTCCAACAGCCATTAGAGGAGCTGAAGTGAGGAAACGTGTGTTCAATCAGGAGGGCTATGAGGTAATCCCTAAGCACTCATCTCAAAGGGCAGGGCCTGATTCAGCACAGCTGCGCTGTGTTAGGGAGGATCACTCATCTAAGCAGAATAAGAGTAGAGTTTATTCTACAGATGACCATCTTCATGATCACCTTGGATATCCAGAGAATTGTCCTCAGTTTCCTGAGAATCAGCTTGAGTTTGATCATCAGTTTCATCTGAAGGATCATCAGAAGCAGAAGCCAAACCGGACGGACAGAGAGGGAAAGAGAGCCTTTGGAAGAAGGAAGAGAAAAGCCTTTGAGAGGTCTAGAAGAGTCCAAAGCAGTACGTATACTGGGAGGTATTCCAAGGGCCAGCATACACCATTGGACTGGGGAAAGCCAGAGGAATTGGGCTGCAGAGCTAGGAATCACCAGAGGCTACCTGTGAGGGAGACGGCTGCACGTGGAAGGGACCCTAAGACCTGTGCCAGAAGGTATGTGAAGAGAGATCCAGTATCCAGGGATCTGGATTGGAAGGCTGGACATAAGAACTGGACTACATACTGGCCAGACTATATAGAGAGGAACTCTAGCAGCAATGGAAGCTCAGGTATGAACACTGATCTATGCCCTAGCTATAACCTTGAAAGACAGCAGGGAAACAAGTATTCTTCTGAAAATGCTCCATTGAGAGATTCATCTGTGCCAATCCATGATATTGAACCCATGCTTGTTGAACAAGGGGGAATAATAGCAGATGAGGATCCTGTTTATATGGACTGCTCTCTATCTAAACTCCGTTGGTAACTTTCTGTTATAAAGTACAGCAATCATCACAAAGAAAATACAAATTTGTTCTTTAATCTACTCAGAAAAGCTCCTGAAGCAGGATTTGACCCACACAGTGGAAGGCAAGCCAGCTAAGGGGTTTCAGCTGGTGACTGCTAGCAATTAAGCCTTACCTAATTGCTTGTGAGCTAGGAGAGAATCATTTCTGAATTTATGTGGGAAGTAATCAGAAGTTAACCTGAAAAGAACAGTTTGTTTCTTGCTTTGTAGCTTTTCATTTGTTGTTTTCCTGATTTTGACTTTGTTTTTCCAAGTTAACACTGAAAGCAAGTTACCTAATTTATGTGCTACCAAGCATATCTGTGTTGGGAGAAATAACCCCATAAATAAATATCTTATTGGCTTTACCCAAGAGCACAACTAAATTATTGTCAGCAGCTGTGTCTGGTGTGAACTACATTGCCCACAATACCTTGCAAATCATATAGAAATATGCACTTGCCAAGAGTGTGAAGATTCTCACCCAGGCAGCCGTCTGACAAATGGCGTAGTTTTTCGGATTGCTTTTGCACAAAGGGGATTTAGTTGCTGAGGATTACAACTACAGTTCAAGTTTAAAGCTGGAAAAAAAAAGATTTTCCCTCAACTGCACTTTGGAGGAGAAGTGGATGTCCCAGGAGGAAAAGACCCTGTGCAGAGCTGGATTCATCACTGAGAGAAGGTAATAAGTACCTGGGCATGTCTAGTGGTTGATGGGAGTAAGCACAGGGTAATTGGAAAAAAAAAAAAGTGTAGAAAAAAACACCTGTTTTGGAAGGTGGTGCACTGTGTTTTTTTTTTCTCTTTGTATTTCTTGCAGGAATCAAGATGGATTCAAGGGAACTAGCTGAGTGGATGGCAGCCCAGTTCAGCAGGCAGCAGGAGCTAGCACAGCAGGCTCAGGACACTGCTATGAGAGCCTTAATGGACCAGCAGAGGCCAGTGCTTGATCTGGTGCAAGCCCTAGTTCAGCTGCAGAACAAAAGTGGAACAGATGCAAGACCAGCAGTAAATACTGGTACACCACATGTGGACAGTGTGGGACTCAATCAAGGGATTGGGGCATTTAGTTTTGGGAAGCTAACTCCAGATGATAATGTTGATGATTTTCTAGAGTCTTTTGAAAGAGTGGCACAGGCATTAGCATGGCCAGAGACCCAGTGGGCAGTAAGGCTGGCAGCCTCATTAACTGGAGAGGCGCTTGCAGCTTATAGAGCAATGCCAGCAGCCCAGGCTTTGAATTATAAGGATGTAAAGGCTGCTATTAGAGATCGCCTAGGGTTGTCTATTTCAGAGCATAGGCGAATGTTTAGAGCTACTACATTGAGAGTGGGTGAGACACCCAGGGCTCTGAGTCAGAGAATCAGAAGTTTAGCTGTAAAATGGTTGGAGCCTGAGCAAAAGACGGTAGAAATGTTATTAGACATTATAATGCTGGAACAATTTATGTCTGGGGTGTCTAAAGATTTGCACACTTTCCTTATACAGCAAAATTGCCAAAATCTTGGAGAGGCAACCATGCTAGCAGAGAGATTCTTGGAAGCCACGCAGGCTTGCCATAGAATGGGTGGCCCTCTGAAGATTGGTGCTGAGGCTAGATGTGCTGTATCAGAAAAGAAAATAATTAAAAATGTTTCTGAAAATGAATGTACTGTATCAAACCAGATGACACAGTGGAATAGAAAGAAATGTTTCAAGTGTGGAAAATGGGGACATTTAGAAAAGAGATGCCAGACACACACTAGCTTAGTGGGTGTGGATTTAAAACAGCCCAAAGATGGATTTCTTTTGATGGTTGATGTGCAAGGAATTACCACAAATGCTTTGTTAGACTCTGGGGCAGACCAGAGTATGATGTCAAAAAGGCTTTGGAAGAGGATAGAGGCCCAAGAAGGATTTGTGCCTAAAACCCCTGAAAGCCAAGTTCACATCAGATGCATTCATGGTGCTGCAACATCATATCCCACCTATAGGCTAAAGGTTAAGTGCCTGGGGGGACAAGAGGAAGTCCTGCTAGCAGTGGTGCCTAGGCTACCCTTTGATTTGGTTCTAGGAAGAGACTGGCCAAGATTTAAGCAGGGTCTAGTGGAAGGACTAGGAAAGAAGGAGGGAGAAGGTTTAATGGTAATAGCTCCCGGGCCTTTATATGGAAGTCCTCAGTCCCCAGCTAAAAAGATGGTTAAGCGTCCAGAAGACCAAGCTACCCAAAAGCAGACATTCGTCCTAAAGTACCATAGGGTCACAGAGAAGGCCCAAGCTCCTAAGCGGGCAACCCCTCAAGCTGCTGGGTTTGACCTGTGCAGCATAGAAAATGTGACTGTATCTAGCCAAGGGAGAGCCCTGGTTGACACCGGTCTCCAAGTGGAAATACCTATTGGATGCTATGGGAGAGTAGCCCCAAGGTCCGGATTAGCCCTTAAATATTTCATCGATGTGGGTGCGGGAGTAATTGATCCCGATTACAGGGGCAATATTAAAGTTCTGTTATTTAACTTTGGACAGAATGATTATCACGTGAAGACAGGAGACAGAATTGCCCAATTGATCTGTGAGAGGCTGGGTTTTCCACCTGTGGAGGAGGTCACATCCCTGGAGAATTCTGAACGTGGAACCAAAGGCTTTGGTTCTACTGATGCCAAAGGGGTTAAAAGCCTAGCTGCCACCTGTGCCCGAGAGAGGGAGGTGAATGAAGAGGAAGATTTGGGACCCCAGGTATCTGATTGTAAAGAAAAATCAGAGCCCCAAATAGGTGAGGACCTGACAGTGGTACAACAGGAAGAAATTAGGAAGTTGCTTAAAGAATTCCCAGATGTGTTGACACCCATACCTGGGGAGACACATTTGGTTGCCCATGAAATAATAACTCCACCTGGGAAATTAGTTCGTCAAAGGCCATATCGCTTGCCTGAAGCCAAGAGACAGGAAGTAGTGGCACAAGTCCAGGAGATGTTGGACATGGGAGTAATAGAGGAGTCAAAGAGTCCCTGGAATAGCCCCATAGTCCTGGTGCCGAAGCCTGATGGATCTTTAAGATTTTGTATTGACTTCCGGCAGGTAAACGCCATATCAGTTTTTGATGCATATCCAATGCCAAGAATTGAAGAGCTGTTGGACCAGCTGGGACAGGCTCAATACTTAACCACCCTTGATATGACAAAAGGATATTGGCAAATCCCTCTCACCAGGGAGTCGAAGCCGAAGACTGCGTTCAGCACCCCCGTTGGCCTTTTCCAGTTCAAGAGGATGCCTTTCGGACTGCATGGAGCAGCGGCTACCTGCCAATGGTTAGTGGATCAGGTACTTCGACCCCACCAAAATTATGCTTTTGCATATATGGATGATGTCATAATCCATAGTAACACCTGGGCGGAGCATCTAAAGAGGATCAGGGCAGTCTTGTGCTCCATGAAGCAAGCGGGAATCACTTTAAACCCGAAGAAGTGTGCCTTTGCAAATAGGGAGGTAAAATACCTGGGCCACCTAGTGGGAAGAGGAAAAATTAAACCTCTAATGAGTAAAGTAGATAGCATCAGGAATTTTCCTCCTCCAACAACAAAGAAACAACTAAGAAGTTTCTTAGGACTTATTGGATACTACCGCAGGTTTATATCGCAATTCGCAGAGAAAAGTGCAATTTTCACGGATATGCTGCGGAAGAATTGTCCAAACCAGCTAAAGTGGACACCTGAAGCTGAAAAAGCGTTTTCAGTCTTAAAAGGAAAATTGTGTACAGGACCGGTACTGAAAGGGGTGGACTTCAAGAAACCCTTTCTGGTTCAAACCGATGCATCGGATGTAGGGCTAGGAGCGGTTCTATCCCAGTGTCATGATGGGGAGGAGCATCCTGTGATGTACCTGAGCAGGAAGTTGTCACCGGCTGAACAATAGTATTCCACAATAGAAAAAGAATGTTTAGCTATCAAGTGGTCAGTGGAGGCGTTAAGGTTTTACCTTACAGGGAGAAAGTTCCAGTTGGTCACGGACCATGCCCCACTTAAGTGGTTGCAGCAAATGAAGAACCACAATGCCAGGTTGACACGCTGGTACATGGCCTTACAGGCATTTGATTTTCAAGTTGAACATCGTGCTGGGAAGTTACACAAGAATGCGGATGCCCTTTCCCGTATTACGGACTGTAGAGAAGAAGTTTCACCAGTGACACCAGTCCGTAATAACTTAAGCAGGGGGGTATGTGATAAAGAAGCTTATCATAGCTCAGGAAGGAGCTATAGAAAAGGTGAAGTGACTCTGAACAAGCAACCTGTCAGTTCTGGTAGAAATATGAAAACAGAATTTTGCCATAAAAGACTACCAGTCCCAGAATGCACCAGGTTTCCAACAGCCATTAGAGGAGCTGAAGTGAGGAAACATGTGTTCAATCAGGAGGGCTATGAGGTAATCCCTAAGCACTCATCTCAAAGGGCAGGGCCTGATTCAGCACAGCTGCGCTGTGTTAGGGAGGATCACTCATCTAAGCAGAATAAGAGTAGAGTTTATTCTACAGATGACCATCTTCATGATCACCTTGGATATCCAGAGAATTGTCCTCAGTATCCTGAGAATCAGCTTGAGTTTGATCATCAGTTTCATCTGAAGGATCATCAGAAGCAGAAGCCAAACCGGACGGACAGAGAGGGAAAGAGAGCCTTTGGAAGAAGGAAGAGAAAAGCCTTTGAGAGGTCTAGAAGAGTACTTATACTGGGAGGTATTCCAAGGGCCAGCATACACCATTGGACTGGGGAAAGCCAGAGGAATGGTGCTGCAGAGCTAGGAATCACCAGAGGCTACCTGTGAGGGAGACGGCTGCACGTGGAAGGGACCCTAAGACCTGTGCCAGAAGGTATGTGAAGAGAGATCCAGTATCCAGGGATCTGGATTGGAAGGCTGGACATAAGAACTGGACTACATACTGGCCAGGCTATATAGAGAGGAACTCTAGCAGCAATGGAAGCTCAGGTATGAACACTGATCTATGCCCTAGCTATAACCTTGAAAGACAGCAGGGAAACAAGTATTCTCCTGAAAATGCTCCATTGAGAGATTCATCTGTGCCAATCCATGATATTGAACCCATGCTTGTTGAACAAGGGGGAATAATAGCAGATGAGGATCCTGTTTATATGGACTGCTCTCTATCTAAACTCTGTTGGTAACTTTCTGTTATAAAGTACAGCAACCATCACAAAGAAAATACAAATTTGTTCTTTAATCTACTCAGAAAAGCTCCTGAAGCAGGATTTGACCCACACAGTGGAAGGCAAGCCAGCTAAGGGGTTTCAGCTGGTGACTGCTAGCAATTAAGCCTTACCTAATTGCTTGTGAGCTAGGAGAGAATCATTTCTGAATTTATGTGGGAAGTAATCAGAAGTTAACCTGAAAAGAACAGTTTGTTTCTTGCTTTGTAGCTTTTCATTTGTTGTTTTCCTGATTTTGACTTTGTTTTTCCAAGTTAACACTGAAAGCAAGTTACCTAATTTATGTGCTACCAAGCATATCTGTGTTGGGAGAAATAACCCCATAAATAAATATCTTATTGGCTTTACCCAAGAGCACAACTAAATTATTGTCAGCAGCTGTGTCTGGTGTGAATGAACTACATTGCCCACAATACCTTGCAAATCATATAGAAATATGCACTTGCCAAGAGTGTGAAGATTCTCACCCAGGCAGCCGTCTGACACACTCTGGATAACGTCCTGCATCGCCTTCTGCCTGGGGCGGGCTGAGTCCAATGCGGGGGACCGGATAGGAGCACATCAGCTAAGAGCGCTGGTGGTGTCCTTCGCCAACCTGCGCTCCATCCCTGTGGGCAACATTTGCAAAGCCGCCACCTGGTCCTCTGCACTAACCTTTCAGAGGCATTATTACTTAGACCTCAAAGCACAATCGGACAGTGCCTTCAGTCGTGCCGTCCTCACGGCGACCGTCGGAACATAGAGTCTGGTTTGGTGAAGAATGTAGACTCTGGACTGCTCAACATTTGCTCAATCGGTGGCTTTTTGAGTGTTTTCGGCAGCCTTAAACTGCCACAACCCATACACGACCCATTCGTGACTGGTATGAGGTCGCCCCAGGTCATGTAGGGAAATTTGACTTAAATCTGCCTTGGGTCTGCTTATATATATATTGGCTTCATATTAGCTTTATATGACTGCACCCTTGCCTGATGATATTATGGATGGCACAGAAGACAAGCATGTGGGTATAAAGGAGTAGATGTGGCCTGCTATGGAGGATTTGCTATGGAGAATTCTGGGTAACCATATTCTGCATAGGAGTATGCAAAAATATTGGGCCTAGCAGTATTTGAGCCTAAGCAAGAAAAACACAGGCTAAGCCAGGAATGCAATTCTTATGAGCATAAACACACTCTCCTACCCTGAAGGTTTCAATTAGTGCCAAGAAGAAGGAAAAATACAGGAAGGGTCAGAGGTCACAGGCCATGCATAGATAAATAGACCTAAAAGCACAGAGGTCACAGGCCATGCATAGATAAATAGACCTAAAAGCACAGAGGTCACAGGCCATGCATAGATAAAGAGACCTAAAAGTATAGAGGTCATAGGCCATGTATAGATGAGCAGGTCTGACAGGTCTAAATGTACAAATGTAAGGAGATTATCCCCTGGGAAAAGTGTTGCAGGGCCCTGCTGACACTTAAGAATGTATGATGGATTCAAGTGTTGTAAGATTCTGAGGCCCTGCTGACACTTAAGAATGTATGATGGATTACTGAACTTAATTTGAAACAGACATTTGAGACGGAGAGACATGTATATAAGGCAATTATTTTTCAGGTAAGAGCGGGCGGTATTTTCTTCCTCTTCACAGAGAAAGAAAGTACTGTCTGCCATCTCTAGATAGGCATTTGCTGTTTGCTATTTTATAATTACTTTTGTTATTCTAAATAAAAGTCTTTTGAGCTAAAGCAACTGCCGTCTAAGTAATTCTCTGATTGGTGATATTTTGGGCAACCGTTGTGGGAACCAGAAGCTACAATAATTGGTGCCGAACACCCTCTAAATTTTTTTCCCTTCCAAATTGCCCAAGGACTCCTCTGACTGCAGTTTTTGACTTGTAGTTTTACTTGTCAGAGGGACTACCTCATGTTTTTCACAGTAGATTAAAAAAAAAAAAACAGGGGATGAGAATACCTTAAGAGGATTCCTTCTGCTGGTACAGAAGATGGGAATACCGCTCTGAGTGACGTCGAGAGAGATTTTGATACCCTAGGACGACTCCAGTGGGTGAGTTTTGTTTTTCCTGTCTACAAACAAAGACGGAAGATTTACCCAGGTTCAATTGGTGGGTGAGTACCAAATTTACACATATGCATATGTATTTTATGTGTTTCATGTTTTGTTATGTAGCAAATTGTTAGATTGTCTTTGCATTTAATTGTAATGGTAGGGAAAGAAAGTTTGAAAGTTTTGCCCAGACATTAGGTCTCTGTCTTTCCGGGATTGATTGATGTACGCTTGCTGTACATATCATTGATATGAAGCGAATGTGTGTCTTTATCCACGTTTTCATACCTCCGCGAGGAGATTGGCTGGATTTAGACGAAGCATAAGCGTTGTCAGCGTGTATAAGTCCTGGATTTCTTAATTTCGCTCCTCTGTTAATTACGAGGTTTGGATTGCTACCTAAAAGCGAAATTGCGCGCGCCTCTGTATATAAGGAGGTTCAATTTGCTATTGGTAAAAGGCGACGTTAATTGCCCCTGTCCCTGAACAGTGAAAACACCAGGTCTACATAGCCTATAGAGAAGGGACAGCTAGGGAAATGTTTAAAAGAAAATCTAAACAGGAAGAAAATACTGAGAAAGGAACTGAGCCCGGTCCTAATCCCATAGATAGCCTTGTTAAACAGAACCTCCTATTGGAGGCTTCAATAAAAAATTGTTCTAAACAATGGGAAAAATGGACGAAAAAAACACCCTCTCTTGCCTGGCCAGCAGGGGGGTCGTTTGATCCGCTCATTTTGACCAAAATTAGGGATCATATTTTATTTAACAAATGTGGCAAAGCCCAATTGGAACATTTGCGACATATTTCCCTGTGGATGCAAGCTGGTCCAGAGCTTTCGCCATCTGCCCCTGTGCCCCCACCTTCTTATTGGGCAGCCGAAAGTAAAGCTATGGCAGCCATAGGCTATTCCGACCCTGTTTTCCAGCCCAAGTCAGAACTGACTTCTCACCCAGCAGCCTCTATACCCCCAGAACAGGTCCTGCATAAACTCTTGGACACTGAGGGAGTTTGGCAAAGATTGAGGGTCATGTTAACTTAAAAGCCACCCCTGCCCCAGATCCCAGTGCATATGCTGAGGCACAGGCAAGATTAGAAGAGTTGAAACAGCAATTAACAACAGAACATGAAGATTTAGAAAGTCAGGCTCAAGCTTTAAAGCAATCTGAGGAAAAAATTACTGAGAATCTTAGAAGATGGGAGTTAGACCTGACAGATAGGGAAAAACGTCTTAAGACGATTATAGAAGAGGAAGAAGAGGAGAAGGTAGAGGAGGAAGTAGATGACGAAAAGACAAAAAGTGCACTTACAGTGATTTGTGGAGTTGTGAAAGGTGGTAAAGCTCTTCGAGCTCCACAACCCTGTATCCTTACTTTTATTACAGAGCAGGAGGATGGCAATGGTTATTATGTTTACCGATGGTCCTCCAACATGTACGGTTGGACAAGAGCCAACCAGCCTCAGATGTTACAGTGGCCCCCTAATGGATCACTAGAAACTGTACACCTTAACACCGCCCGACTCTGCATTCGCGGAGGAGCGGGAGACCCTAACTGGGATTCTGCCTATATGGAGGCAGGTCTGAGGGTTTGGGAGAAGTATGAGAATCAGGACGCTAATAAACAGCTTCTGTTTCCAGTAATCTACACAAATGAAGGAAAATCTAAATATATCCCATGGAGTTTTACTGATATGACTAATATAGCCAGTAGTCTCCCTCCACTTAGTAGAGGAGGAGAGACATGGATTCAAAAATTTGAAAGAATTACGGCTGGATATCATTTGGCTTTGGGAGATATCAAAGCTTTATTGGCCAAAATTCTGGGAAATAGTGCGACAAATCAAGTGTTCGCCAATGCCGATTTAGGCCAGGTGAAGGTCACAGTTAACACTTATGATGGTTCTTCCTTCAACGAGTTTCGTCCTCGTATTTGGGACTCCCTCAGGGAGATGTACCCTACTCAGCGCAGTTTGGCTCCTCTCACTGCTATGAGATTCCAAATAGGTGAGGATATCAGTGCATACCTCGTATGATTTCAAGATTTATGGGAAGCACAAATGGGGGTACCATACGATGATGTTTGTATGAGACCTGTATTTTTCCAGACTTTGTGTAATACATTACCCCCATCCGTAACTGCAAAATTAAAGTCTATAGTAGCCTTGGAGTCTGAGCCATGGCCTAAACAACAGGCCCATATTTTGCATTATATCCGGTCTTTAGAAGAAGACACTTTGAAACCTGAGAAGGATTTGAAACAGGCCCAAGCACGCTTGTTACACCTTCAACTTAAAGGGTTACAAGAAATTAAAGATCCCCAATCCACCACCAAATTACATCTTGATAAATCTAATAATGAACTTATTAGACAACTAAAACAGAAAATTAGGGAACAGCAGGAGAAAATTGATGACATGGAATATCTGGATCCTTATGAGGATGATGTTCCAGACCCCTGCAATGAGGTATGGGATAGGGATAAGGAGCGCATTTACTATAACGGAGCCCAACGACCCCGTTATCCTCAGCCACAGCGTCGAGGTCCCTCTTACCAACAAAATAACCGCACTCCTGCCCCACAGTGTTGGAACTGTGGTGGTTACGGTCATTTTCAGCGCTCATGCCGTGCTCAGCGCAGAAATGAGAACTTTGATAGGAGGCGTTTTCCCTTGTGGACACCTCCCCAGAATTCTGGACCCCCACCCCAACAATGACTGGGAATCTATATCTTACAGGCGAGGCTCACATATCAGGAACCTCTGATCACAGTATATCTTAATGATGAGCCCACAGAAATGTTACTTGATACAGGAGCCACGTCCTCTGTATTAACTGCTTTACCACAGAGATGCCAGCTTAGTAGAAAGAAAATGACTACCACTGGTTTTGATGGTAGACCCCTTACATCTTATCTAACTACACCTATTTGTTTAAGAATAGGAGATCAGCAGATTTCTCATTCTTTTCTGTTTGCCCCATATTGCCCAGTAAATTTGATGGGTAGGGACTTACTGGTGAAATTACAGGTTGAATTCACCTATGGTCCGCTGGGAGAAAAAGGCCCTGAGCGGTCACTGCTACTCAGCCCTTATGGCCGAGTTAAATCACATCTGCCTGTAACCATTCGTATTAAGCCTGGCTGTAAACCACCAAAGATTCCGCAGTATCCCCTCCAACCGGAGGCCCTGCAGGGATCTCGCCAGGAGATTCAGGAGCTGTTACAGCATGGAATTATTGAACTCAGTAATTCCCCATATAACACCCCATTATTCCCTGTGAAAAAGCCTAATGGGAAGTGGAGAATAGTTCATGACTTACGTGCACTTAACAGTCTTATTGAACCACAGTTTCCAGTAGTCTCAAACCCTGCCACATTGCTGACAACGACTACTCTGTACAAATATCATACTGTTCTGGACCTTTCCCATGCCTTTTTTGGGATAGAAGTTGAATCCACATCCCGGCAGTTGCTGGCATTTATTTTTGAGGGTCAGCATTATCAGTGGACCAGGTTACCCCAAGGATATGTGGAAAGCCCCTCCATATTCTCTCAAGCACTAGTTGCTGATTTGCAATCATTCAGGGCAGAGCTGCCCAGCAATGTGTCTTTGTTACAGTATGTAGATGACTTACTGCTTTCCACAGCCGAGGCTGCAACAAATCTGGCCCTCACAGATAAACTTGTTTGTTATCTTTTGGAAAGTGGATACCAGATTAACATGGCCAAGGCACAGATTTGCCAAACTGAAGTCACTTTTCTGGGTTTCCTAGTAGGAGATGGAATGCTGTCTCTGACAGAGAAAACTAAACAACACTGCTTGCAATTACAGATGCCTACCACTGTAAAGCAATTGCGATCTCTGCTCGGCATGATAAATTTCTGCAGAAATTGGATCCCAGGTCATAGTCAACGCACACATCCCTTTCGCAAATATTTAAAAGGGGGGGCTAAGGGGTCGACTGTTATCAGCCTGTCAGCTCCTGACCAGATTTTGCTTCAATCTCTTTTGACTGATGTCTCGCACACACCAAGTATCTGTCTTCCTGACTATTCAAAGGAGATGTTTCTCATTAGCTTTCACGGACATCACACGTGGGCAGCTGTGATTTATCAGGATGATGGTAAAATTGTGTCCTACTTGTCAGGATCTTTTTCTGTTACAGAAATAGTTCTGCCTGATGTTGAGAGAGGATTAGTAGCCACCAGTGAGGCAGTCAGGAAGACCTATAACACCTTTCATCCCTTGCGACTCACTGTGTATTGCTCCGGTGATGTAGAGGCATTGTTATGCAGTAATACTCTCCACTTTACCCCATATCGGGTGCACCAGCTTTGTGCTACTCTGCTACGGAGTCACATTCTCATTAAGCCATTCCCTGCAAGTCACCCTTTTGGCTACCTACAAAATTTAGTTTCTGTCATTAGTGGAGAGGAAGAAGATAAGATCCCCATTTTTTCTTTTGCAGATAATATTCTGTCTCTTCACGAAATGCCTGTCAATTCTAAAGTCTGGTTCACTGACGGTTCTGAGACGTCACTATGTTCTGGTTTCAGTGCAGTACAAATATCTCCCTCTGGAGACATTCTAGATGTATTGCAATATCAGTTGCCGAGTGTTTATAGTGCTCAAGGTGCAGAACTCTGTGCAATTTTGGCAGTCTTACTGCATCAGGAGAGACAGAACATTATTATATTCACTGACTCCCAATATGCAGCACAAGTGCTGACAGCACTTCACCAGAAATGGTCACAAAGAGGTTTTATCACTTCCTCAGCCAGCTCAATCTCACATCTTGATGAGATACATCAAATTTATGAGTGTTTAGAGAAACGCAGAATCAACAATCTATTTCTGTGCTGTGAATGGGTTCCTGGACATACACAGGGAGACTCTTTCCGCCAGATGGGCAATGCCCTGGCAGATCAGTTAGCCAAAGAAGTAACTAGTAATGCTTCCCTGACCTTGCCTGTTACCAGATCACAGATCTATTTAGTACCTGACCTTGCTGATTATCAGAAAGATGCTGTTTCTCATGAAATAGGAAATTGGGAGAGACTAGGTTGTTCCCAAATTAAGAAAATGTGGGTACATCCATCAGGAAAACTTTGTATCTGTTATGTGGCACTAAAACGCCTTACAGATCTCATACACGATATCTATCAGTCTAGTACTGCAAATGGTTACAGCATGCTTGAGGACATTTTTTGGTGTCCACACATGAAAAATCGCATTCAGGAACTAGTAGCTAAATGTCCTGTGTGTATCCTGAATTCTCAGCCAGGAGGAAAACCCATAGCCAAAGGTCATCTCCCGGTTCTAAGTGGTCCTTTTGAATCCTGGTATGTAGATTTTACTGACATGATCCACAGATGTGCTCAGAAGCGGTACCTTTTAGTGTGGGTTTGCCCTTGGTCTAAATGGATTGAGGCCTTCCCCTGCAATAGAGAGACTGCTGAAGAAGTAGTAGAGGTTTTGCTAACACAAATAATTCCCCGATTTGGCATTCCTAAAGTCATATATTCTGACAATGGCTCTCACTTTCGTAATGCTCTTGTAACTGCACTCACCCAGCATCTTCCTGTTCAGTGGAAGTATGTTTCTGTGTATAAACCTACTTCCAATGGTCTTGTTGAACGATGTAATGGCATTTTGAAAACTCAACTCAGAAAAATTTGTGCTTCTGGTCATATGACCTGGCTACAAGCATTACCAATGTGCTTATTTCAGCTGCGTAATAGCCCGATCAAGCGATTACATCTGACACCTCATGAAATGGCCACTGGCCGGCGTATGCGCACAACTAATTTATCACAGTCCCAGGTTTCGATTCATGATAGTCTTTCTGCTTACCTTGCAGGACTCCAAATTGCGCTTCAAGAAATTGCTGACCGTGTAGCAGCCACACAGTCTGTGTCCAGTCCATCCTTATTACCTTGTTTCCCTGTAGGGTCCACTGTCTATAAAAGAAATTGTGTTCGTGCATCCTGGGACTGCCCAACCTTTTCAGGACCCCACGTTGTCACTGCTGCTTCCCCTTTTGCTGCAAGACTGAATGATACTGATACTTGGGTGCATGTCAGCCATTTAAAAGCATCTCCAGCTGTCCCATCTGATTAATCAGTTTTATTTTCCTACAGAACTCAGTGTTCTCACAACAGTGCTATGTTATTAGTACCAAAGATGATCGCTGTCAAGCCTACTCCATGGGCGTCCTTGTGCTTTTTTCTGGGAATCTCTGTCAAAATCGTGCTCCTTATTGAGTGTCTACATCCAGATGGACAGCTAGCTTTGTTTCTCCAGGGATGGAACCAGACTAACCAGACGATATCTCGAGCACCCCGAGCTTTACCTGAAGGCTCTCTGAACTTGTGGAAGCAATCAGTATTACACATTGTTTCCCTGATGAACATTGCAGACTGCATTATTTGTACCCCTTTACCAAAGGGTGTATCATATGCTCCAGTACATGTTTCAAAGGTTCCCTTAAATGAGTATGCAGGACAGCTTGCTTGTGTAGATAATAATAATTTTTCTGCTAGTTGTTATGAGACTTTTAATTGTTCCCAGACGTGGCATGCAATGAATATGATACATGACCCTTTGCGTGTATATGTTGGCCCGAATATGATATTTGATCTATGTTTAATAACAAATGTATCCATTGCTTTTTCAGACAGGTGTAACCTGTCGTATAATGTTATTAATGGATCCTTTCATTTTGCTAGTAATTCTGTCATGATAAAGTGGTATAATCAATCCGGTAATATGGACCCCTCCAGTATGCAATATGATTGGAAAAATATTACAAGAAGCCCGGTAGTGTTTACTGGATCTGACTTCCGCTGGTATGTGGGAGTTGGTCCCATTTATCACGATGGTTCAGCTGTGCTGACAACGGGTTCTCAGAATGAATCTCCATATACTTCTTGCTATCTCCCAATGTCCAGTTTCAGGAGGGATCTTACCTCAGCTACTACAGGAAAATCTTTTGTTAAGTGGTTTGATGGGCATCATATGAGTCGCATATGGACACCTGCTACAAACCTCTTTGCTATAATGGGTCATTATTGGTTGTGTGGGGAAACTCTGTATCAGGTAATTAACCTCTCCCTATTACCCTGTGCTTTGGTTAAGGTTTCTTCTTTTTCTGTCTTGATACCTCTTAATGTTACCCATCATTCTGCTTCTCGCTCCACCCTGCATAGATTAAAACGTAGCTCCTCAGCTTATGCTAGCCCCTGGGATTCCTCTATAGCCGAGGATGATGCCATTCAGGCCTCATTTGAGTATATCAATTCCACTTATCCCATGACTAAAACTCGTTTGGATGCCCTTAGCGCAACGGCCTGGATTCCCTTTGCCACCCCCGCCCTTACTGCTGAGCTTGGTATGGCTGTACGCCGTTTGCAATGTTTGTTGCATATTCAAATGAAAGCTGTTACTGAATCCATATCACGCCTAGCCGAGTCCCTTGAACAAAATACACAAATGACTCTGCAGAATAGGCAAGCTTTGGATTTACTTTTGGCCGCTGAAGGCGGAACATGCACTTTCATTAATGCTACGAACTGTTGTACTGTAATCGCTAACCACACGGTGTTTGTGTTAGATGCCATGAATAAGATAAAGCATCTCTCTGAATTGCATATTGATGATTTTAAAGGGGGACTTCAACTTAATAATATTTGGGGTAGTATTGCTTCATGGTTTGCTAGTTTAGGTGTAGGACTTAAAGCCTTCTTTATTACGCTTTTAAGTATAGCTTGTTTTGCAATCATTGCTTGTTGTACCTTATCCATTTTACTTGCCTGTTGTAAACGAATGATATCGCAAAGCACTAAAACCATGTATATTGTGTCAAGGGAACAGTACCAACGATTGCCTTTGAATGATCCATCTTTGTCTCAAATGGTTGTTATTCACGCCCCTTAGTGGGATTATTTTAATTATCCCCCCCCAAAAAAAAAAGAAAAAAAGTGGCGAATGTAGGGAAATTTGACTTAAATCTGCCTTGGGTCTGCTTATATATATATTGGCTTCATATTAGCTTTATATGACTGCACCCTTGCCTGATGATATTATGGATGGCACAGAAGACAAGCATGTGGGTATAAAGGAGTAGATGTGGCCTGCTATGGAGGATTTGCTATGGAGAATTCTGGGTAACCATATTCTGCATAGGAGTATGCAAAAATATTGGGCCTAGCAGTATTTGAGCCTAAGCAAGAAAAACACAGGCTAAGCCAGGAATGCAATTCTTATGAGCATAAACACACTCTCCTACCCTGAAGGTTTCAATTAGTGCCAAGAAGAAGGAAAAATACAGGAAGGGTCAGAGGTCACAGGCCATGCATAGATAAATAGACCTAAAAGCACAGAGGTCACAGGCCATGCATAGATAAATAGACCTAAAAGCACAGAGGTCACAGGCCATGCATAGATAAAGAGACCTAAAAGTATAGAGGTCATAGGCCATGTATAGATGAGCAGGTCTGACAGGTCTAAATGTACAAATGTAAGGAGATTATCCCCTGGGAAAAGTGTTGCAGGGCCCTGCTGACACTTAAGAATGTATGATGGATTCAAGTGTTGTAAGATTCTGAGGCCCTGCTGACACTTAAGAATGTATGATGGATTACTGAACTTAATTTGAAACAGACATTTGAGACGGAGAGACATGTATATAAGGCAATTATTTTTCAGGTAAGAGCGGGCGGTATTTTCTTCCTCTTCACAGAGAAAGAAAGTACTGTCTGCCATCTCTAGATAGGCATTTGCTGTTTGCTATTTTATAATTACTTTTGTTATTCTAAATAAAAGTCTTTTGAGCTAAAGCAACTGCCGTCTAAGTAATTCTCTGATTGGTAATATTTTGGGCAACCATTGTGGGAACCAGAAGCTACAGTCATCAAGGGCCATCTCATACTGTAACCAACACAGTTTGTCCTCCTGAAAAGTTCCACCCAGCTGGAACTGCAAACTGGGGTTAGAGGCAGTCATCAAATGCCAACGGCCAACATAATCAAGGGTGCTATCACCAAACCTGTGCCTCATTTCATAATTTGGGATTCCCTTTTTCAGCGCTATACTATGAGCTTTTTCGCACCACTCATCTAACTGAGTTTTCTGTTTAATTTTACCGGCCTTATTGTCCATTTTAAAACTCACGACAGAAACCTGCCTAACACACACACAGAAAACTTCTTTATAATATTTGTTTAATACTCACGACCGAATACTGGCCACGTCCATGCTTTTTCGTACCTGTTTGAAGAGCAGCCGGCTTCTCTGAATTCACTGTAGAGACGGCTGTTACAGGTAATCAGAGTCTATGGCACCAACTGTTGTACCCCTTTTGGGGCAGACCCCTACCTGGATTCCTACCTGGATTCTTAGGCTTTACCCGGCCCTTCTAAAAGGAAGGAAAAAACAAGACACATACACAGAAAATCATTTATATTAATTCCAGAGCTCTAGAAGGAAGATCGTCAGAGGGTGCAAAACATGGCTCCTCCCTAACTATCTTCAAAAATCTTCCTCCAGGGATCTGTCTTTTATTAAGAATTATCAGCTGACATAGTTAATTTTTGATTAACATTGGATGATATTATTCATGTTACAAAATTGCAGGTCTGGAATAAAATCTGCTTACAGGATCATTTTTCTGCTGAGCTTTGCAAAAATTCATAAAAAAATGGAAGTTACAAGGCCATGCCCATAATCACCAAACGACAGTAGGTGTCGCTGCAATTCTTTCATTAAACAAGAGCTGATTAGTTACACTATAATTTCTTTCTACATTCTACTAATTTCCCAAGCTTTATTTGATTTCCAGTTATATGTTGACCTAAGGTCTCTGATTCTCGATAAGTTCATGCAATAACGCTGACATTAATTGTTATCAGTTTGACCCATCATTTTACCACAAGAAGGGAGGAGGGATATCTATAACAGACAGAAAGTTCCCAAAATTTGCAGAAGCTGACCTTTGGTCACAGTAGCTGTGTACACACTTTGTTAGTTAATCTCTGTTGCAATTTAACTGTCAGCAATTTTCACAGAGAGACAGAAGCTTTTATCTAAAATGTATATTTTGCAGTTAAGCCTAGCATTTTACCTGAGTAAAGGTATATGACTATAGCACCTTCACAGTCATGTTTCTTCGTCATTATCTGTGCTTGCATCGCTGTCCGTATCTATATCAAGAGTACCATAAATCGGTTCATCGCTAGCCATAGCCAGGTCCAGATTACCATAAACGGGATGATCTATATTAGTGTAAGTTACCTTATCACACAAAAGCTCATCAGTCTCTGCTATAGTCTCTAACCTTGTTCTGGGGCCTTGGTCAGTCCTTCCTTTTTCACAGTCAATGTTACTGTCTCCATGCACTGTTCACTGCACAGTTGCACCATGTTTGCTGTGAAATCACACTATGTCCTAAGTTTTTGCACGTTTGCTGTCCTATGTTATTGCACGTTTGCTGTTCATTGCACTGTTTGCACATTGTTCATTGCACTGTTGCACAATGTTTCTGTGGTAGTGCATTTTGCACGAGGATGGCACTATTGCCGTGCCCTGTACTGTACTGCGTACTAAGTTGCTGTCCCACAGGACAAATAAATATCCTCTATTGAAGCATATGTTTGCCTCCCTCATTCACCACAGCGCCTTCTCGCGTAGCTAGGGAGTCACCTGGTATGGCTGACGCTTCCTGCTTGTCCATGGAGAAAGCAAGGTTACTTACCTGTAACGGGGGTTCTCTGTGGACAGCAGGATAAGTCAGCCACACATCCCACCCACCTCCCCTGCTGAGGTCGGCTGACCGGCTCGCTCCCTAGCCTGATGTCGGAGTTAGTAAATCACTGGCTGGGCAAGGGGCGGGCCGGGGAGGTGGGACCTCCTACCCATGCTCAGAAATCTGAGCTCTGGAGAGCACTTCCGTACATGGCGCCGCCCTGAGGACGTCACCCGGTGAGGCTGACTTATCCTGCTGTCCACGGAGAACCCCCGTTACAGGTAAGTAACCTTGCTTTCCCCCTGCTTTATGCCTCTAGGGCTATGTGGTTGTCTGTCTCTTTCTCTCTCTACCTTGCCTTCCCTGTCCTCTACTCCTCATTCCTTTATCCTCAGCGATTGCTCTGGAGTGGATGCCTCTCTCCCATGTCCTACAGGGTAAGATCAGCTGCAGCTTTGCAACATAGGCACAAAGAAAATTCGGTACAGACCCTGCCCCTGCTCAGGTGTCTAGCTCTCCACGTCACACACATTGTCATAGTGACAGAAAAATCCACGGAAGAGAGAACTAGCCAATCCAGAGCCTCTCAGGCGGCCAGGGCAGGCACCTTGCCGATTTGGTGCTTGCTGCTGATCAGACGCGATAAAAAAAGACACGCAAGAAGCACCACCGTGCTGAGCAGAGCAGACAAAGCTCCATTTGGCACGTAAAACGATCGCCTAAGCCTAAAAGCAGGGCTGCCTGCTCTAATGCCTATGCTCATCCCTGATTCCTGCTCTACGTCCTATCTAGTATCCCCTATTTCTCTTTCTTCCACCCAGATTCCTTATCCCCCTCTTCCATATTTCGGATTCCTCTCTCTTTTGGAAGCACTGGTCACTGCATTTTTTTCTAGCTAACCTTCTCACCAAACCCCCTCCTCCCCAATAAGTTATGGAGATACATAAAAAAATAATCAGAAAATAATTTCATTTGCATTTTGCTTTACAAAATAATATGCAAAATTATGCAAATATATCCATGTCAAGGTATTGCTGAAGAATTTCCCAAGGAGCCACCACAGCAAACCAGGACCCATGTTCCTCGCCTCCACAGTCTCTCTCCACACAGCTAATTGAGCGTCAATTGGGAAAGAGGAGCAACTGGGCGTCAACCCCTTCAAATTCTAACTTGAACACATCGCAGGTCTGAGCGCTTCGCCCCGCCCCCCAGTAGCGCCGGAATGGGCGGTCCGAGCGTCCCTCTCCTAGCCGGGCGCCTGCAAGTTGCTGCAGCGCGCAGAGAGTGAGAGGAGCAGATATGATGACGATGGCCAGGGGCTATGCGCGGCTGCTGCTGGCGGCGGCCCTTTGCTGCTTCTGCCTGCCCCGTGCCCAGGCGCAGGCGAGCACGCGACACGGCCGCCGGCTCAGCCCGGACGGCGGCATCTCGTTCGAGTACCATCGCTACCCGGAGCTGCGCGAGGCGCTCGTGTCCATATGGCTGCAGTGCTCGTCCATCAGCCGCCTCTACACGGTGGGGCGCAGCGCCGAGGGCCGCGAGCTGCTCGTCCTCGAGCTCTCCGAGAACCCCGGGAAGCACGAACCCGGTAAGGGGCGCGCGGCGAGAACCATTGAGTTGGTGTTGCTATTTTATTTTATTTTTTGCATGACAGTCTCTTTTCCGTCCTGTCATTAGCCACCTTCTCCTATGTGGGAAGGTGAGGGCCCGGTCTTTGCATCTTGTCAGCAGAAGAATCAGTGCAAAATATATTTTGGAAAAATGCATTTCTTTTAATGGAATATATCTCAATGCTTGCTCGCTCGCTCATTTGCATTTCAGAAGTGAAATGAGCAAAATGTAACCCGATGGAGATGAGCAATTAATAATCGCTGTGGTGTACATCCTCGGAAGAGAAATGCTATTTTAACCGTTCTGTGTGTTGGGAGCGCGATCTTAGCAAATTGATGGGTAGAAGAAACGTGAAATATTTTCTTGCCGGTATATCTGTGAAGAAACCGCTTCGTTGTTTTCTCTGGAAAGCAATATTACAATAATATGTGTAGTAATAAATGATACAAAAGAAGCAGCCTGGCATGTGAAAGTCATGTGTATCAGCTATTTGGCCTTTTTGTGAAAATTTATTAACATTCAGAGGTGGGTATCAGATATTGCTGTAATTCTGTAGACCTTTATTGATTTTGTATCACCTGCCTTTCGAAACACAACAAAGGGGGGTAGGGTGGCTACAATCATTATAATGTAAGAATAAAAAGGTAGAAATGTAACAGTATAAAGTAGATTACGAATACTCATAAAATACCCATTAATGTAGAAAATGCATAATCATTAAGGTAACGCTATGCTTAAAGAACGACTTGGGACCTCGAGTGAGGCAGCTGCGGCTCTCGATGCAAAGCTTTCTGTGCAGTTTATTTAATCTGAAACCGTTTTTCTCTTTAAACTTCACGTAGGGCTATTTTGTAGCTTTGCAAGGAGCTGTTAAATACGTTACCTGAAAAAAGACGTTTTTTTGTGTTGCCCAAAGCTGCTTCAAGGTTGGTGACTGATACTAGCACCCCGTAGAGGCTCTAAGAAATTTGTTGCACTGGAAATACAATAAAAGAAAAAAAACCCCTTCTAACCCATGAATATTTATATTTAGCAAGGTTTAACATAACCAGCGATTTCTGAAAGGGTTTAATCTGCAGAGCAAAAGTATTTTAAAGGACTGCTCAGACCCTCTAATTATTGTAATAACTGTTTTTCCAGCTTAGTGAATGGCCCCACAAATTACAACTATGTATTATTTCTATGAATAATATACAGTTAAGCATCTCAGCATAGTCCAACATAGAGAAGAACCAGAATCAAAACTAATGCTTGCTGTGTGCCAGGGAAAGCCTGTGATTTTCCCCACTCCCAGACTCTCTTTAACATGCGCCCATAGTAAGAAATCCAAATCCTTTTGGACTCTGCACTTTTCCTTCTGTTCCTTTGGATTTCCAAACCAGTCAGGACTAGAGCTACAAGCTTACATTTACCACAGTCTGCTGAGTTTTCTCCTATTTTATAGGAGTATAAGGGCCTGGGAGGATCATACCATCATAAGAGGTCCTGCAGATATTCAGGACGGAAATCCACCAGACCCAGAAAACAATCACCAACAGCTTAAATAAAAAATGTACCCGACTTGGCAATCAATGTAGATGCAACAGCAATGGGCATGCAGTCTCCTACCGCCTTGCACCCATCAGTAACCACGCCAACACATTTTGCACAACCTGCAATCGCCAAACAGCCCTAAGAATTTAATTTCACTTTATCCTATTTTTGTTTATGATGGAAAGAAATTTAATGGGAGACACTTGCATCAATTGCTACATTAATATAATAAAAATCCATTTTTATTTGTTTGTTGATCACGGAATTTAAATTTGAGTAGCTGTTACTGAGTTGCCAATAAAATGAGCGAGATTTCCCCAAAAGTCAGTTTTGCCACCTGCCACGGTGTTTAGTGGTCCTGTTCAGCCTGAAGCAGGGTTTGAAGTGCTACCCGAAACGTCACATTCGTTTACAGGACTTTTGTTACACATACCGTGCGGAATTCCAGTCAAGTTCTTCAAGCTAAGTAGCTTTTTAAATTATAAGTTTGATTATCAAAAGGGTGGCTGCAGCGGGTGGGAACAATTTGTCTCTTGTTCTTGTGATGGCGTACCTGACAAAAATTTGGTTAAGGATCGGCATTGTCTATTCGTTGGACCCTTTTTTGAGTTGCTGTTAATTTACAAGGCTTTTTTTTTCTTGCCTCTAAGGGTTATGTTTACTAAACCAGGCTAAAGGCTAACGGTTAACTTGGGCTATCTGCAACTAGGTGCCATGTTATTCAGTGGGACCTAGTTGCAGATAGCCTAAGTTAACCGTTGGCCCGGTTTAATAAACATATCCTTAAGAGACAGTAGATTCTGAACCTCCTTGGCAATTAAGGGCTGTCAGCGAAGTCCTCTGGGTCTCTCTACCAAAACAATAGAGAGGTAGCATAAAGCAGGTATTCTTATATACTGGTCCTCATGTGGGCTGGGCTTCATAAGGTGGTTCTTTTCTCCGCTAACCTCGTTTCTTTTAGAAAAGCAATGAAAAGTGGTTATTTTCAGTAGCTTTCAACAGTTCCAGACAGTTTTAATGATGGCTCTGAAAGTAATTTTGTGGTTCCTGCTATTTTTTAAAGTCTTTCCTGCATTTTGTTTTGCGTACATGGCCTTGATGTTTACTTACTGGTTTATCAAATTTAACTTAATAAACATGTCTGATAGTTTGCATTTGACTTTTTCTCTTGTGATTTAGTTTTATGAAATCTTGGTGGCTGGTTATATTACAACCATTACATTTGTAATATAGTTGAAAATTTGATGGTTTATGATTGATTGTTGTCTTTGAGGGTTGGAATTCTTATTTATGTAGCTTTTTATGGAAATATTGTATCCTTTTGGAGCTACTACTGGAAAAGCAGGATAAAATCATAGTAAAACCTTTTTGCAAAACTCAGTTTTTCTGTATGGCTTATCTACTCTTTTTGTACCCCTCCTTAAATTTAGAGATACTACTGAGAATGTGTATCAAGAACTAAGCACCTTGCTTCAGATATGGCTCGATAGACACCTTATACAGAGGAAGGGTGATTTTTATAACCCCTTGCTGCTACCGCTGTCCTCTTTAAAAAGACTACTTTGATGGCTGACGGAAGCATAATAAAATAAATGCTATATTGGGACAGACCAAAAGTCCACCATGTCTACTATTCTATATGCAATAGTGGCCACTCCAGGTCACAAGTGCATAGCAGGATTCCAAAGACTAGATTTGTGCCTCGTTCCTTGAATCCAGGCACAAGGAGTAGCTGCTTCAGGTCTACCTCTTGAAGAATGGCGTAAGGACTTTACTCCAGAAATTTGTCTAAATCCTTTCTAAACCAGCTGCTTTCATCACATGTTGTAGTAACAAATTTCATAGTATCATTTTTCACTGAGTGAAAAATATTTCCTCCAGTTTAAATACAGAATTCTTTTATGAACAGCAAACCACATTGCCAATATAGAAAACCACAGTAATACAATTACAACCACGGACCCAACAAATGACCAGCTATCAACCTGCTTCACCGACGTATCCAACTGGCTACAAAAGAACAACTTATCCATTAACATAAAGAAGACCGAAGCTCTTATAGTGACAAAAGACCCAGACTTCAAACCACCCACTCACCTCACCATGGGAATCACACAAATTCAAGTACAACCACACATAAGATATCTCGGCATTATCATTGACCAAGCCCTAACCCTTAAGCAGCAAATCAACAAGACCACGAGAACTGTATTCCACAAGGCAAAAACGGTACAACGCCTCCGACCCCCTCCTCGAGCCGCAAGACTTCAGGACAGTAATGCAAGCTCTAACACTCCTTCATCTGGACTATTGCAACATAATCTACCATGGACTACCTGCCACACAGACCAATCCCCTCCGAACTGCCCTAAACACCACGGCAAGAATAATTCACAATGCAAAGAAACAAGACCACATCAACCCAATTCTGAGAGACCTTCATATTCTCCCCATCGAAGCAAGTACAAAACTCTTCTACTCACCCACAAAACCATCCACCAAACACAGGGCACCCCACTCCACACCCTACTGCCTCGCCCAACCCACAGCAGAACAACCAGACAATCCTCCAACAGCTCCGTTGCCATTCCCCACAAAAGAACCAAAGCAACACAGCGGACCTGCAACAGAGCCTTTGAACTCTATGCCCCATCCCTCTGGAACTCTCTACCAAACCACATCAGGAACAACGGTGATCTCCCATCATTCAAAAAGCAGCTAAAAACCATCCTATTCCAAGAACATCTCTGAAGATGAACCCCCCCTATTTCTCTCCAAGAACTCCAAACCAGTAACTATGCTATCTTGTCAGTCTCTATGTTCATCCCAAAATCATCAATGTTGAGCCCCCGGTGATGGCCCCCCCCCCCACATTTGATCCCCCCCCCTGATATATGTCCCACTGCTTTGACCCAGTGAAAAGCGGGATATAAATACAGTTAAATAAATAAATACAAACATTATTTCCTGAGGGAGATAGATTTTTGAAAATACTACTGAACTTTGCATTTTTCTGTAACTCTTAACTCCTACCCCTTTAAAGTCAGTGATATACTTTAATTTTACCTTCCCAAAGAGCTTTTAGACTCCAATATCCTCCCTTAAAAAAGAGTACTCCTAAAGTTTGAAATCATTCTTCATATTATTCATCATACACTGCACCTACGTCTCTACCGATGGCATCACCTATTCAAGAAGTGCAGTCACTCACCTACACAGCACACACTCAATCCCATCCTTTTTAGCTCATACACCTCTAATCCTCTGAAATGCCCAGAACATCCTCAACTATGTAATGAAGATTTCATTTTGCACTCTGGGTGGTAGGGTGGCATGCAATATAATCCCTCCACATCTCAAAAAAAAAAGATGTGTTCTTCCTACAGAGTAGCATGCTACATATTAGACTACAGAAAGCTCCGTGAAGTGGGTATTATATCAAAGGGCAAGCAGTCACTCCTGTTTACCAATTCTGCCCCATTCAGAGATCCTATGATATCCTATCATCTTCTCATCCATCTCTTCTGCAAGCTTAAGGATCCTAACTCCTTCAGTCTTTTTCCATGGAGGAATCATTCCATCTTCTATCATTTATTGCCCTTCACTGAATCTCTTCTAGTTCCACAATATTTTGTTTTGGATAAGGCTATCAGAACTACATATATAGTATCATAGTAAATGACAGCAGAAAAAGACCAGAATGATCCATCTAGTTGCCCAGTGAGGTGGCTAGAATTGTGGAGCTGCACCTGCCGCTCTGTTTAGGTTATCCTCCTCTATGCCTTTTCTTAAGGTTGTCCCTGCCATTCTAGGCAGCTTACCTCTCAATTTATGAAGTTATTTATGTTTGATTTGATTCCATCCTCTTGCTATGTACATAAGAACATAAGAAATGCCATAATGGGTCAGACCAAGGTCCACCCAGCCCAATATCCTGTTTCCAATAGTAGCCAGTCTAGGTAACAAGTATCTGACAGGTTCCAAAAAGGCACACAGGTTCCACAGCGCTTGTCCCAGAGCAAGTAGTGGATTTCCCAAGGTTCTCTTTAATAATGGTTTATGGACCTTTCCTCCAGGAGCTTATCCAAACCTTTTTTAAACCCAGCTACACTAACAGCTTTTACTACATCCCTGCGGTAACAAATTCCAGAGTTTGGTTAAGCGTTGAGTGGAAAAATATTTTCTCGTATTGGTCTTAAATGGTTTATATTTGTAGCTTCAGCCGTCTCTTTTCCAAGTTGAAAAGCTCTAACCTTTCCTCATAAGGGTATCCTTCCACCCCCTTTACCATTTTGGTGGCTCTTCTCTGTTCCTTTTCTAATTCCTCTATATCCTAAGATAGACCAGAATTGCACACAATATTAAAGGTGCAATTGCACCATGAAATGATACAGAGGCATTAGAATATCCTTGGTTTTATTCTCCATTCTTTTCCTTAGGATTCCTAGCATTCTATTTGCTTTCTTGACCACCGCTGCACACTGGGCAGAGGGTTTCAATATATTATCCATGATGACACCTAAATCTTTTTTCTGGGTGGTGGTTCCTAATGTGGAATCTTGCATCATGGAACCGTAGTTTGGATTGTTCGTCCTAGGTGCATAACTTTGCACTTGTCCACATTAAATTTCATCTGCCATTTGAACATCTATTCTTCCAATTTACTAAGTTCCTCTTACAATTTTTTTACAATCCTCTAGTGTTTTAACAACTTCAGATAATTTTGTGTTAGCTGCAAATTTGATCACCTCGCTTGTTCCCATTTCCAGGTCATTTCTGAAGGTTAAAAAGCAGCGGGCCCAGCCCAGATCACTGGGGTACTCCACTATTCACCTTTCTGCATTTAGAAAATTGGCCATTTAGCCCTACTCTCTGCTTTCTAACTTTTAACCAGTTTCTTATCCACAGTACTACTCTTATCTCCAATCCCATGACTTTTTAATTTGGCTAAGAGCCTCTCATGAGGGATCTTGCAAAAAGCTTTCGGAAAATCCAGGTACACTACATATATCAACCGGCTCAGCTTGGTCTACCTGTTTATTCATACCTTCAAAAAATATAACAGATAAGACAAGATTTTCTGTGGCAAAATCCATTTTGGCTTTCTCCTATTAAACTACAACTGTCTACATGTTCGGTAATTTTGTTCTTTATAATGGTTTCTACTATTTTGCCTAATACTGATGTCAGGTTCATCAGTCTGTAGTTTCCCAGATCCCCCCCCCGAACCCTTTTTAAATATTGACATTATATTGGCCATTCTCCAGTCTTCAGGCACCAAAGATGGTTTTAATAATAGCTGCAATCTCATCTTTCAGTTCTTTCAACACCCTTGGATGTATACCATTTGATTCATGTGATTTACTACTCTTCAGTTTATCAAATACTTGTAATACATCTTCCTGGTTTATCAATATTTTTTCAATTTTTCTGATATATCACCTTTAAATACCATTTTAATCATGGGTAACTTCCCTACATCATCTTCAGTAAAGACCCCTAGAAAAGAATTGTAGTGATCCTCTGTGCCTCTTCCATGTCTTCTTGAAGTCCATCACTGTCGGGGGGGATGTTATAGTGGCTCCTCTTACTGAACTTTTCAACTCTTCTTTAGAGTTGAGAGTAATCCCAGAGGACTGGAGAAAGGCACATGTGGTCTCTTTACACAAAAGTGGAAGTAAGGATGAGGTAGAAAACTACAGGCTGGTTAGTATAACCTCTCTGGTGAGTTAATTATTGGAAATGCTGCTAAAACAGTGAAGTTTCTGGAGTCCAATGGATTGCAGGTTCCGAGACAGCATGAGTTTGCCAGAGGTAGATCTTGTCAGACAAATCTGATTGATTTTCTTTGACTGGGTGACCAAGGAATTGGAACAAGGGAAAGTCCTAGATGTGGTGTACTTAGATTTCAGTAAAGCCTTTGACATCATTCCCACAGGTGACTTATAAACAAACTGATCACAGAAAAGGTCTGTTACAACCAGGATTCAAAATCCTCCACCCCAAAAAAATCCTCAACCATTTAAAATAATAATTAAGGACCTCAAAATCAGTTGAGCAGATATTATTCTAGCAGGAGAGCCAAGATACACTCAAGGCTTAAAAGCCAGGAAGGCTTCAATCTCATCATCGGTCCAATCAGGGGCGGCCCAAGGGGGGTGCGGGGCCATGTGCGGAGACTCGGTGCGGGGCCTCATTTGCATAAGGGGCCTCATTTGCATAAATATTTGCATAATGTTACCATACACTAACTTTTAGTATACATGCCTCTTCATGAGTGTATGGATTAAAAAAGACAAAGATTTCTACATTACTATAATCCAGTGCTAAACCGCCAGGCACATTAGGAACTACTACAAACACTGCCCATTGAGAACCCATAGCAAACCCACCGTTATCCCAACAGCACTACCAGGACTCATAAAGCACCATACACTACCTATCAAAAGGCAAACACTGCAAATATTAAACAAATACATTTCATAGAAAAACAATAAATGACCTACTGGGTAAAGAGAACAATTGTCAATTTCAAATATGAATTACATAAACAGAATACTCAGCTCAGTTACACATGCAGAACCATAGACTATCACCAAACAAGGAATCACAATTTAAAAACAGGAAGACATAATTAAAACTGGGAACCCTAAAAGCCAAACTTGGAATGTACAACAACAATGTAGAAATAAAACTATAAATTAATTTCCTCTTGTACTAAACAAAGCACAGACATTAATGATGCACATTTCCCAGAGCTGACATATTCCAGTTAATAAATTCAAAATAAAGAGATATCTTTGTACCTTTTGTGGCATTTTTTTTTTCAGTTGCAATTGTTCCAGCCACTTTCTTCTGATTTATTTGTGTCTTCTGCTATCTCTCCATCGTTGCTGTCCATTTGTCCTTTCTTCTCTTCTAGTTTTTTCCATTCTCTCTTACATCTGCTTTAACATAATAATCTTTCTCCTTTGCTCTTTCCTCATTCCTATTTCATCCACTCAAATTTTACCCTCCATCCTCAATCCCCACTTAGTCTCCCAATACCCGGCCAATTGTACATTTTTCGTCCCTCCCACACAAAATATTTTTCCCCTCTCCAATTTCATTCTCCCAGCCCCATCCCCTTCTAATCTCCCCCAACATCAGCTCCCTTTTAGTTCCAGCCCTAGCTCCCCCATCCATTTCCAGTCCTATCCGAGTCCCTTCATCAGCTCATTTCCAATACCAGCCTCCCATCAGCCCATTTTTAGTCCTTTCCTAGCCCCACCATCAGCCCATGTTAAATCCTAGCTCCCCTCCACTCAGCCCAGATCTAAAACCAAGCCCCCCATGACCCGACTTCCAGTTCTAGCCCCTCCACGACTCCATTTCAATCCAAGCCCCCACCACAGCCCATTTCCAACCTTCGCTCCCCCCCCCACCCAATCCTCCGTTCTATCCAAGCCCATCCATCAGCCCCAGTTCCTGTCCTAGCTCCCCTCCCCTAAGAGCCCATTCCAAAAGCCCCCTTCCCATCAGCTATTTGCAGTTCAGCCCCCTTCCACTCAGACCATTTCCATTCCAAGTCCCCCTCCCATCAGCTATTTGCAGGTCAGCCCCCCCACTTCCCTCAGCCCATTTCCATTCCAAGCCCGTCCCATCAGCTATTTGCAGTTCAAGCCCCCACTTCCCCTCAGCCCATTTCCATTCTAAGCCCCATCCCCAACAGCTATTTGCAGTTCAAGCCCCCGTCCACTCAGCCCCTTTCCAGTCCTAGCAACCCCCCAACCCATTACCAGTCCTAGCCCCCCATAGCCCACTCCCAGTCCTAATCCCCCCAGCCCATTTCCAGTCCTAATCCCCCATCACCCAATTTTCAGTTTAAGCCCCAACCATAGCCCATTACCAGGTCCTAACCTCCCCATCAGCCCACTCCCAGTCCTAATCCCCCATCACTCAATTTTTTGTTTAAGCCCTCCCATAGCCCATTACCTGTACTATACCCCATCAACCCTATTCCAGTCCTTATCCCACCAGCCCATTTCCAGTCCTAATCACCCATCACCCAATTTTTAGTTTAAGCCCCCCCAGCGCCCATCACCACTCCTAAACCCCTCCCCAGCGCCCATCACAACTCCTAACCCCCCAGCGCCCATCACCACTCCTAACCCCCCCAGCCCAGCCCAGCACCCATCACCACTCCTAACCCCCCCAGCCAGCCCAGTGCCCATCACCACTCCTAACCCCCCCCCCAGCCAGCCCAGCCCAGCCCATCCCATCACTACTCCTAACACCTCCCCCCCCAGCCCAGCCCAGCCCATCACTACTCCTAACACCCCCCCCGCCCAGCCCAGCCCAGCCCGGCCCAGCCCAGCCCATCACTACTCCTAACACCACCACCCCCCCAGCCCAGCCCAGCCCAGCAGAACTTCTAACCCCCAGCCCAGCCCAGCCCAGCACCACTCCTAACGCCCCGCCCAGCCCCGCCCCGGGAAATTTTGTAAAAAAAGAAAACCGGTCTCCTGCCGCGGTCGGGGCCGCCGCGGCCGAATCGAGCGGGCCGCGGGGCCCCTGTACCCGGCACACAGCCTCTCCTCCCTGTAGCAGCTCTCTAGTTGGAGCTGAAGTCAGACGCGCCGGCTTGCAGAGCGCGAGGGAAGAGTTTTCCCTCGCTGCTCTGTTAAGCCCGCGGGGGCTGATGGGAAGTTCCCATCAGCCCCCGCGGGCCTAACAGAGTCGCGAAAGGGAAACTCTTCCCTTCGCGCTCTGCAAGCCGGCGCGTCTGACTGCAGCTCAGAAGAGAGAGCTTGCTACAGGGAGGAGAGGCTGTGCCGGGTACAGGGGGCCCCGCGGCACGCTCGATTCTGCCGCGGCGGCCCCGACAGCGGCAGGAGACAGGTTTTCTTTTTTTTTTTCAATTTTACTTTTACAAAAGAATGTTTTTTGCGCGGGGCCCCCTGAAACGCGGGGCCCTGTGCAAAAAACATTCTCGCTCAATGGACGGGCCGGCCCTGGGTCCAATAAAGTATATCAATCAAAGAAACAAGATCCTGGTCAGGGTACCTGTAACTCAATACAATTTTTAAAAAATGTACAGTTCAGTTTAACTTATCAAAAATGAATAACATATCATAAATAGTAAAAATGTGCTAGTCAGCTGACAAACATACAAAATCCAAAAGCGCAAAATAGCCAAATATCCGACACAATATTATGTTTAAACTTATCTGTGTCTGCATCAGGAATAGAAGTAGTATCCAAAAATAAAAAATGTGCCCTCCATAGTTTTCAAAAAGGTTACAACCCACATATAGTCTGGAGATGGCTTTAGGAAGGTAAAAGGTAGAGAGTGTTTACCCGCTCAACCGATTTATAAGACAGAGAGCCGAGGATCATGTGCACAATGGAGCCAATCACATAACGGAAAAGGAGGTAGCCCTGGCGAATCATAGTACAGCCCTTTTATGCTAGTAGAACCATAGCTCAGCCAATCATTTGAATGGAATGAGCAATGAACTAAGATGCCTTAAAAACCTAGATCAATGTCATCCAGTCAATAGTAAGGTTCAACCCCTGAGGCTTAATAGAATGCAGTTTAAGCATCCAAAAATGTTCTCTTTCATTGTCTATGTTCAGAATTACCACCTTTCCAACTATTGAAAAAGCAGTCTATCACTTGCCATCAGATGTTGGACACAGAATGTTTCAGCTGAAGCCAATGAGTTACAAGAGGGGCAGAATCCACTTCATTCAGGATACGACTCTTGTGTTCCTTCAGCTGTACCTGTATTCCACACTTAGTTCAGCCCACATAAATCAGTTCACAGGGGTATGGAGCCCCATTCCGGGAGGGGAATGTTCGTGCCGCCCAGACGTCCCTGATGAAGACGGGGCCGTTAGGACACGATTCTGGTCCGCGGGAACAAAGTGTTCCCGTAGGAGCCAGAATCGGGCCTGAGGACAGCCCGGTATGTCCCTCTGTCTGCAGGGAACCGGCATCCGCGGCTCTGGCCTCCCAAAATCCCACCGCCTGACCCATGTCTGGCCTCCTATAGCCTGGATTGGGCAGTGGGGACCTCCCCCCTTGCACCCAGCCCCATGTTGCCTGCCAGTCTTGTACATCCTGCCGAGCTGATCCCGCCCCCTCCTGTTCCCCCCGGCTCTCCCTGTCCTGATGCTCTGCACGAACAGGGAGAGCCGGTAGGGGAATCGGCCCCAGATGGCTTGCGGAGTTGCACGTCCCGCTGGGACGAGCAACCCTCATTCAGGAATGACCTCCAAAGAATCATATAAATAACCCAAGAAGAGTTACGGGCTGAATAGTAACAATTGTGCTGACATACACCATCAGTATGATTCTAAGGCACACCAGTAATAGCAGATCCACACTAGGAGCAATTGTCTCAAGTAAAATGACCAGGTCATGCAGCTGAATGATATTCAGGCAATGCAAATCTAGTGAGCAGTTCACCAGTATTCTGACCCCGCTCATACGCAGTCTGTGGGAACTCAGAAAAGCTGGATGCAATCCCAAAACCGACCAATGTTTCTTCAATATTTGGACAATCTGGCGAGGCCCACTAGAGTACGAGAGTATATAAACTAAGGTATCATTTAGTCTTTGGTTGTTTATATTGTAGACGCAAATCACATTGGGCATACTTAGCCCTCCAATAAGAATTTCTCACAGAAGAGTGAGTGTATCCTCTTGCAGCATATCTATTAAACAGAAGTTGGGATTCAGCCTTAAAGGCAGCCTCAGAGGAACATATGTGCTGTGCTCTTAAAAATTGACTAGCGGGCAGGTTAGATTTTAGTGAATAAGAATGGAAACTCTTAAATTGAAGAAAATTATTTCTGTCCACCTTTTTTTCCAAAGAATTCTGGTAGAAAATCCAGAGGATCCCCTCTTGACCATAACATCAAGGAATTCTAAAAAAGTCAGATGATGATTCATGGTAAACTGTAGATTAGCATCTAAAAGAATTCAGCCAGTGATGGAAAGCACATATGTCATGTTCAGTACCCGTCCATAGAAAGAAGACATCATCCAAATATCTATCAACACACAAATATGTTGAAAATATTGAGAGGAATAGAGGTGTCCTCTTTCAGATTGGGCAACATATAGAGAAGCCACAGAAGGGGCCAACGTTGCCCCCTTCACCACTTCATGAAGCCATTGGTAAAACATACCATTAAACGGGAAATAATTATGAGTCAACACCAACAAGGATAATTCCACCAAGACTGGGAGGAAATGACTTGAAGAGATCCTCCAGATTTTCTACCGGAATTATTTGGAAAAATGTGGACAAATAAGTTTCTTCAATTTAAGAGTTTCCATCCTTATCCACTAAAATCTAACCTGTCCATTACTAAATTTTTAAGAGCACGACACATATATATTCCTCTGAGGCTGCCTTTAGGGCTGAATTCTGATTAATAGATTTGCTGCAAGAGGATACCCTCACTCTTCTGTGAGGAATGCTTATTGGAGGGCTAAGTATGCCCAATGTGATTTGCTTCTACAATATAAACAACCGGAGACTGATGATACCTTAGTTTGTGTACTCCTATACTACAGTGGGTCTCGCTAGATTGTTCAGTTTTGGGATTAAATCCATCTTTTTGTGAGTTCCCATGGTTTGCGTATAAGTGGTTTAGAAATTGGTTGAGTGTGACGTGACAAAGGGTTCAGGTAAAAGGAGCTCTCTCTGAGGAGAAGGATGTTACCAATGGTGTGCCGTAAGGATCTGTCCTTGTCCGATTCGTTTTAACATCTTTGTTAGTGATATTGCAGAAGGACTGTTGGGTAAAGCTTGTCTCTTTGCGGATGATGGCAAAATCTTCAAGAGTAGATACCCAGGAAGGAGTAGATAACACAAGGAGGGATCTAGCGAAGCTTGAAGAATGGTTGGTTGGGAATTTGGCAACTGAGATTTAATGCTAAAATATGCAGGGTCATGCATTTAGTCTGCAAAAATCCAAGGGAGTGCTACAGTGGAGGGAGCGAAGTACTTCTTTCCACGAATGAAGAGTGAGACCTGGGCGTGATCGTCGAAAAAGTGATGACAAAAGCCTGAAGGATGCTTGGGTACACAGGGAGAGGACTGGCCAGTAGAAAAAAAGAGGTGATAGTGCCTCTGTATAAGTCTGTAGTGCAACCTCTTTTGGAGTATTGTGTGCAATTCTGGAGACCACACCTTCAAAAGGATATAAACAGGATGGAGTCGGTGCAGAGGGTGGCTACTAAAATCATTATTGGTCTTCATTATAAAGCATATGAGGACAAGACTTAAAGATCTTAATATGTATACGCTAGAGGAAAGGCTGGATAGAGGAGATATGATAGAGACATGGTAGAGGCGAGGACTGTATCTGAATCCAAGAAAGCATGGGAGAAACGCAGAAGCTGTCTAAAGGAAAAAAGGGGACTTTTGTAGTTGATGATGAAGGGCAGGCTAGATAGGCCATGAGGTCTTTCTCTGCCATTATGTTTCTATTCTATATTTTTGCTTCCACCATCTCCTTTGGGAGGGTATTCCAGGCATCCACTATCATTTCTGTGAAAAAGTATTTCCCGATGTTGCTTTTAAGTTTACCTCCTTGCAACTTCATTTTATGCTCTCTAGTTCTACAGTTTCCCCATCTTTGAAAAAGGTTTATTTGTTCATTAAAACCCTGTAAATATGTAAAGGTCTGTATCGTATTCCTCCTCTCTCTCCTCTCCTCAAAGGTATACGTATTTAGGTCTTCAAATCTTTTCTCATATGCCTTGTGGTGCAAGCCTCATATCATCTTGGTTGCCTTCCTCTGAGCCATTTGACGTCTTTATATCCTTTGTAAGGTACGGCCTCCAAAACCAAACACAATACTCCAAGTGAGGGATCATCAATGACCTGTAATTAAAAACAGTATCTTTTTTTTTTCAGCAGCATCTCCATTACTTTTCCCACCACCAAGGTAAGGCATACCAGTCTGTAGTTTGCAACCTCTTCTCTGTTGCCACTTTTGCGAAGAGGGACCATGTTGGCCCTTCTCCAATCTCGTGGGACCTGCCCAATATCCAGGGCTCTATTAAACACATCTTTTATGGTTTAATAGAGTTTCTTGCAGGACCGTTAAAGGATGTCTTCAACAGATCCTTGGAAACAGAGGTTCCTCAGGACTGGAGAATGGCTGATGTTGTACCTCGACACAAAAGTGGTGACAGGGAAGAAGTGTCAAACTACAGGCCCGTGAGCCTTACCTCGGTGGCGGGAAAAGTAATGGAGGCGCTCCTGAAAGAGTGAATAGTGAACTTTCTCAAAACCAACGGGTTGCAAGATCCGAGGCAACATGGTTTTACCGAAGGACGGTCTTGCCAAACAAATCTGATTGAGTTCTTTGACTGGGTGACCAAGGAACTAGATCAGGGGCATGCAATGGATGTCATCTACCTGGATTTCAGCAAAGCCTTTGATACTGTTCCTCATAGGAGGCTTGTCAATAAACTCGGTAGCTTGGGGATGGGTCCCAAGATGGTAAACTGGATTAGAAATTGGTTGACTGACAGACAACAGAAGGTGATGGTACATGGAGATCACTAGGATGAGAGGAAGGTGATTAGCGGGGTGCCCCAGGGTTCGGTCCTGGGCCCGGCACTGTTCAGTATATTTGTGAGTGATATTGCTGAAGGACTGAATGGAAAGGTCTGTGTTTTTGCAGATGACACAAAAATTTGCAACAGAGTGGACTCCCCCCAAGGGAGTGGTTAACATGAGGAAAGATCTACAAAAGCTGGAAGACTGGTCTAATGCTTGGCAACTACGATTTAATGCAAAAAAGTGCAGTGTCATGCACTCGGGTAGCAGAAATCCAAGGGAAATGTACACGATAGGGGCGAGAGGTTGGTATGCACGGTTCAGGAGAAAGACCTTGGTGTGATTATCTCTGATGATCTCAAGGTGGCAAAACAGTGCGACAAGGCGGTGGCAAAAGCCAGGAGGATGTTGGGCTGCATACAAAGAGGGATTACCAGCATAAAGGAAGAGGTACTTATGCCACTGTACAAGTCACTGGTGAGGCCTCACTTGGAATACTGTGTTCAGTTTTGGAGACCATATCTTGCAAAAGATGTAAAAAGACTGGACACTGTTCAGAGAAAGAAGACCAAAATGATTTGGAGCCTGCGTCAGAAGCCTTATGAGAAGAGACTTGAAAACCTAAATATGTACACTTTGGAGGAGAGGAGGGACAGGGGAGATATGATTCAGACCTTTAATACTTAAAGAGAAATGATGAACAAACAAACCTCTTCCAAAGACGGAGAAGCTGTAAAACTAGAGGGCATAACATGAAGTTGCAAGGTGGTAAATTGAAAGGCAATGTCAGGGAATATTTCTTCACTGAAAGGGTGGTGGATGCTTGGAATGCCCTCCCGATGGAAGTGGTGGGGGCAAACACGGTGACAGAATTCAAAACGGCATGGGACAAACACAGTGGATCCCTTTACAACAACAGGATAAAACCAAAATAAACGGAACCATCTAACGTCTCAACAAATAGGGGTGTCCTACATGGAGTGATGGGTTCACCTCTAAACAAAGACATGGGGAGGGGTGGCCTGCACAGAGTGACAGGTGCTCTTGCTGGGCAGACTAGATGGACCATGCTGGTCTTTATCTGCCGTCACTTACTATGTAACAAACAGATCTAGGACTTCTTCCGAGTGAATTACTTCATACCAAACTATATCAATCAAACTTCACCCATTTGCGTTAATAAAACCAAAATATTATTTTTTCTTCTGTTGTATATTCTTGTTTATATACTGTGGCTTACTATTGGTCTCAGAAAAACGGCAAGCTTTGACACTTTTTCAAGCGACACGCTTCAACACTTTTTTTTGGGTCAATGGCTTCCACCCAAACTAGTGCACGTTTTGCATCAATGACCTTTAGCCAACATTTTTTATCTTATATCTTGAATGTTACTTAATTATCTTGCTTTTTATCTGTATATTTTTCTATAACGGGTTGATTTTCATCATACCCTATATTTTACTTAAAACTAGCGTTCGCCATTCTACTTAGCTTATGTAGAATCGCGTCGGCTGCTGTCCCTTCTTTATTTTGGAACCACAAAGATTAATCCCCGACGCCTCAGTCTCATCAGCGCTTCGGCGTTTCTCCGCTTGGGTTTATCAAGGGGGATGGTGTTATTTCTACTTTGGGACTTTTTCTTCAGAGAATTCATTAATTGAGTATTCTATAAAGATATAAAGCAATATTAATTGGTTAAAATTCTTACAATCATCGTTGTTTTCGTATATCCCACAGTCTCCTACTATTTCTATACCTTATTATCGCTGACCAGTTCGCATCTCTGGTCATCTCTGTTTCTCTCAGACTGATCTCTGATTTTCAAAGAAAACGCCGCGCATGCGTATTAGGCGCTGTTTAAATACCTGGTCTGCTATTATCTGATTGGGGCTATCTTAGACACATGCTAGCCAATCGACGCTGACATTCAGGCCTTCAGGTTGTACCGTATGAAGGCGGTGGATCCACCATTGTTCACGATACGATAAACTCTGTTCTAGTGATTTTCCTTGGAGACCATGCAGTATAACTTCTATGCTCCAACAGCGTAATGTTTCAAATGTGTGGCCTAAAGTCAGACAATGTTGAACGATCGGAGCTTCTAGCCTTCTACATCGTAGTCTGCTGTGATGTTCTTGCATTCGTACCTTCAGTGTTCGAGTCGTTTTCCCGACATATAGCAACAAACAGGGGCATTGGATGGCATATACCAGACATTTTGATTCACAGTTAGTTACGTGTCTCAAATAATATACTTCATTTTTATGAATGAACTGAGAAATTTCCAAAGTGATCGGACAGATGTTACAATGGCCACATTTTGTATGCTTGCCTATAGTTTTAGATGTAGGGTTCCAATTTAGCGATCTTACCACTGTAGGAGATAAGTATTCTTTGAGGCTCCGATTCCGTTTCCATACACAACGTATAGAAGATTCTTTGGCTTTGTTGCTCCTTTTAGGATTTTTTTCTAAAAGTGGTTCCATAGACTTGCTAGTATGCTCTCACAAGCAGCAATATAGTGAGTCTTTAGTATATTTTTTTCCTTTGCCTTCTATCTGGCCACAAACTTGTTTTCACTTCAATGGTGCACAGATTGGTTATAGCGGTAACATGTGGTTTATGCCATAATTCACTTTACATTTACATTTTGCCATAACAAGCATGCTTTTCACTTTCGGATATAACATTTTTTTACAATGATATAATATATGTAAACATTACATGTCCTCCTCATACACATATATGCTGACATTATGCTGTACAGTCCACTCCACACTAATCAATCATCATATACTCGGATACAAGGCTGTTTCACTGACATCTCCCAATGGCTTACAGTAAATAAAATATCAATAAACTACAAAAAAACAGAAGCTCTGTTTATTACAAGGGACTCCTCATTCATCCCTCCAACTACAATAACACTAACACCCAGATAAATGTTAGACCAGAGCTGAAGTACTTTGTTTTGGCTGTTATATGAGCTTTGAAGGAAAGTTGTTAGTCAAATGTTGTTCCATTCTACTTCAAGACTAAGGGGTATGTTTACTAAACCGTCTTATTGTGCACTTTGTGACGTTATCGCGCGCTAAGGTACCTTAGCACGTGATAAAGTACCTTAGTGCGCGATAACGCGCGCTGCAGCGCAAACAAGCACTGAAGGCGGAGAAAGGCTCCCGGAGGGCGGAGGAAGGCTCCCCAGGGGCGGAGAGAAGAGGTCAATGGGTGGAGAGTGGGAGGGGAGAGGGTCTCTGCACACTAACGCTGTGAAATCCGAGGCTGAAAACTAACGCCAGTGAAACCTTGGCGTTAGAGCTGATTTAAAAGGAAGAGAAACCATCTCTGTCAGCAATGTACAGCAAAATCAGGGAAACCTACAAAAAAGTGATAAGTGTGATACATGTGCACGGAACAAAAGTGCAAATAAACACTGAAAATGACCCCAACAAAATATAAAAAAACATAACCACGCTGGGCAATAGTGATATTAATGGGAAACATTGAAAAACACTCTCAAGAAAGCTCCAAAAAAAGGATATGAATTTTGGAAGGGTCTACGCTCCATCCCCATACAAGGTGAATGATCCCACAGTGAAATAGCGCTGATCAGGGTTTCCCTCTCCATTGGACAGGTTTCCTATGGCGTGCACATGTTCCACAACAGCAGGGCGGGCATGTCGGAATGGGCAACTGGACAGATGCTGGGAAAGGGGACACAGAGGGCTAGGGTGATGCCTAGGTGGCCCATAGGAATGCTGAAACAGTAGAGCAGCCAGACAGCAACTGATGAGGGCCCAGCATGGGCACGAGTGTGCTTCCCACAGTGTCACAGGGGATAGTACTCGGCAGGTTCTGTGGGACCTGGCACTGCAGTACCCCCAAGGGCACAGAACATTGGCAGGCGGTGCTGGGGGGAAGCGTGGACAGCTATGCAGGCACCCCTACCCCAGAACCTGCACCATAGGCAGCCACCTACCCGCACAATGGATGGCCTGAGACTGCACTCCACCAGCAGCACCAGCAGATGGGCACGTCAGCAGGGTGGCAGAGGGGTACTGGTGGTGGAGGGGGCAGTGGCAGCTGCCCAGAGCAGACCGTGGCCTAGCCCTGTGTAGGTGGGTGCCATGCACTGAAACAGACAGGCCCTGTCTGATGAACAGTCATGGTATTCCCAGGGAATGCACTGTCTCTGTGGAAACACAGTGGTGCAGTGCACACAGCCAGTGTGTTCAGGAGCAGGAGGTCACAGGTTCAAGTCCCAGCTGTGGTTCCTGTCAACCCAGCCCCCATATTTTACCCACTACTACAACGTGCTAATATAGATAGAACCTGTAGTGCAGATGACGTAGACATGCCCAAAACACCTACATTTTACCCTACAGAGCACACACACCATAAACATGCGCATTACCTAGAGCAGAGTCGGCCAAACACCATTCAGGTTCCATGCTGCCTCTAATAAAGATGCCTGTGCTGCATTTCTATGCGCTGCCCCCATGGTATGCAGATGTATCTCATGCATATTCATGAGGGACAGCATGAAAACCCGAACAGTGTTTGGCACACCAGGACTGGAGTTGGGAACCTCTGCCGTAAAGCAGCAGCAAACAGGGGCAGACACACTCCTGGAGAGGCAGGACATTGGGCCCTGCGTGCATCTCCCAATACTAGCACTTGCATACCTTAGCAATGCCACCCTAAACCCGGGTGTACGGTACACAGCTATCAAAAGGTTGCTATGATTACTGGCAGATAGCAATTCTGAAGTACAATTTTCTGATTGAGCTGCATCATGGCAACCTTTCTGATGTCTGTGGAGTGTGATACAGGTCTTGTGTCTGACAGTGTTCACCACCCTGGGGAGTGACCCCAACAGTATTGTGTACCATAACCCTGCCTGCACTGTGCCAGGACTGGAGCGGTGGCCAGGGCTGCCAAACACCTCCTATAGTTGTACACTGCTGGCATAGGTGTGGGAGTGTGTGTCTGTCTATCCAGTGTGTGGTGGCTGCAAAGACCCTCCACAGCCCACACTGCCAGCACTGTTGCCAGTATTGGCCTGCCAATGTGCATAATGAGGAGCAAGGTACCATGGGTATAGCCCGGACAGGGTGGCCTGGCCAGAATGCATCTGCATAGGGCAATGGCTGGGACATTGTAGTGCCCGGCCACAGCATGTCCTGCTGGGAGATCACTCTCACCCTGACTGAGCAGTGACAACGGCATGGCTAGGTTCCCCCATAGTGCTCTTTAATATTTTTCTCATGTGATATTTATGGGTTCCCTTTCGGGGTCCAATCACTGACTTATCTGCTTGGTGTGTATGCTGACATCCCAGTTCTGGGTGCATGCATCTCCTCCAGGAACATGCACTATGGACTAGCTAGCAGACTGTCTGCAGCTAGTATGTGTCTTGCTGGAACACCTTGCAGGGTGCAGTGGCTGGAGGCTTGCTGCAGGAGAATATCAGATAGTGGTGGGGTGCAGCTGAGCATTTCCGGGCCTAATGTCTGTCTGCTATTGCTTTATGGATGTGTACAGAGCTGCATTGACTGCCCTTTAGGTTGTCTGTTCCCCAGCAGGACTGTGGTTGATGGTCCCCTCTACTGCTGCCATTGCAGAGAGGTAAAATATGGATCTGTTGGTGGGAGACTCTGTTTCCCACCCTCAGCCCCAGAGGGTGGGATGGGTGGTGGTACATAATCCGCCTATGGATCCATAAGGACTAAACCTGACTGAGAAATAGAGATGTATCCAAAGTGTGTCTGCAGGAACTACCTATCTCACACACTAGCACTGCTGGGGACCTGCAGCATGGCCTATTTCTGCCACGGAAGGTGCTGTGGACCTGGTGCTGGGCGCCCCACCTCACCCTCAGGGTGAGCACAGTACCCGCACAATGTGACGGTGTGTAGCTACTCTGTGCCAGTAACACACACGGTCAGTTCCCCCTACCAGGCCGAGGTGCTGTGGGGGTGCATACCCCATCTTGTGTTCATCTGTAGACTGCTGATTTGCATGCACAGTGCATCATGGGTACGGGTGGGTTAACCCTATCCTGGTGATCACAGCAGACTGTTTGTGTGGTGACGTGCAGTCCTTCTGCAGCCAGTCAGGGGCTTTTTAGCAGCTGTAGAGCTGTAGTCCACTGGTTACTTCACTGCCTGTGGAGCCAGAGGTCATGGGTTCAAACCCACAGTGAGGTTATTTGATGGGGCTGTACAAAGCATTATCTATTTTTAATGTACATTAGTGCTGCCAGCAAAAACACCCTCAGCGTACTGTAACCATAAGGTGCCTCAGAAGGTGCTTTATAGGGCGCCCTATAAAGCGCCTTCTGAGGCACCTTATGGTTACCATCCATATAAGGTGCCTTATAAGGTATCCTATGGAGCGCCTTATAGGGTGCCCTATAGGGGACATTATAGGGTGCCGTGGCGGACAGTGCACTTTATAATGTGCCCTATGGAGTGCCTTATAGGGTGCCTTATGCGGCACCTTAGGTTACGGCACGTGAGGGTGTGTTTGCTGGCAGCAATAATTAAAATAGAAATAAATTGCCTCAAGAAACAATACTTACATGTCACAGCTGATGCCTCAGCCTGCCTTATGCATTAGGCACAGTGGGGGATCAAACTCATGACCCCTGTATCATCAGTCAGTGTATTAACCATTGTGCTACACCTCTGTTTCTATGTTTACATGTCTGGGCGCCTACTTATTACCGCGCGTTAACGCGCTTAGCCCGTTAATGTGCGCAGCAGCGCGCGTTATCGCGCGATACTCCCATTTTGCTGCTTTAAGACTGAAACGCCCACTCCTTTTATGGCAGCCTGCACACTATCGCCAGGTGCACGTTAAGACGGTTTAGTAAACATACCCCTAAAACTATGCATAGACTCCGCCCTCTCCTAGTATCAAAGACTTCTGCTCAGCAGTTCCAACACTCTCCATACCCCATGCAGACTACTCCAACATTATCTACCAGGGATTACGACGAACTACCCTCCTCCCCCTTCAGTCTGCACTTCACACTGTGGCAGGTACAATCCAGGAAGCTGCTGAATATGACCACATCACTCCTATCCTAAAACAACTTCACTGGCTTCCCCTCCCCAGCAGAATAAAGTGTAAATCCTTACTAATAATGCCCAAAGCGTTACACTCGCACCCCGCCACTTACCTCCAAACCCTCCTTCAGAAACTCCATACAAATAGACCAAGAAGATCTGCTACACTAAAACTCAAAACTCCACAATCTAAAACAAAGAGCACTTCACCTACTTGCCACACAGCATTCGAACTGTACACACCATCCCTGTGGAACTCCCTACCAGATACAATAAAGGACATCACTGAACTCCCCTCCTTCCGCAAACACTTGAAAACCCACTTATTCTCTGACTACTTTGGTCCCACCACCTAACCAGAGAACCGAAAGGACAAACGCCCTCAAGACAGAAACTGCACCTGTAAATAGCAAAACAAATAGCTGTCCTAGTGTATCTAGTTCATTGATGTATATAGTTCATTGTTTGGAAATAACTGGCCTTGAATACTATGTAACTAGTGAATTACTTTTTCAAGCAATTCAGTTATTTGTTAAATGCATTTTCTCTTGTTCTATGTACTTGATGTTTTGTTCAGTGTAAACCGTTTTGACTAGGTAAAAAGCAGTGTATATAAGCTTAGCTAAATAAAATAAATAAAAATAAAATTTATACTTGTTTTGGTTTATTCATATCTTTGCCAGGTGTTTTTAACCAGCTTCTCACCAGCCTTCCTGCTTTTACAGATTTTTACTGTTCTTAAATGTGTTTGTTTTAATGAATGGATGTTGTTAGAAGATATGTTCATTTTATTCTGTGAGCCTTCATTTAATGATTTTGATGTATTTTATGATTTTATTTGTTTTTATTTTGAGACTTGTAGCCCCTGAAGAAAGTGTTCAGCCAGAACGTGTTGGGATGTTTTTTTCAATAAAGCTGCTTATATCAACCACTGTTTGGTACACCTGTTGTTAGTTTGTACTCTACGCTGGTTGGACTGTAGCACACTCAGGACAGTGTTACAGAAAGACCAAAGCATTTTGTACCTGATGGTTCAGGTGTCTGCATAATGTACAGACCTAGTCATCATAACAGACTGGGTTGAGTGTGATACTAGATCTTTAGCAATCAGCGCCCGATGCCTGAAATGTGGCACAAATGTCCAGAAGGAGAGAAATCATTGAACAGTTCCTGCTGTAGAATATATGAAAAATAACTGTCTTTTTTTTCTCACTCATTCCACGTGCTGATTATTATGCATATATATTAAACTGCTTTTTGACCTGCTGAGCAAGGTGCTATATCTTGCTGCCAGTATTTCCAGTTCTTTTTCCATAAGATTTCTTTTCAGTCTCTCCGAAAATACAGAATCTTTGTCAAAAAGACCATTCTTTAATCTAGCCTTCAAGAAACTGACTATAAGTGGAGATAAACTCATTCCACAGAATGGATTACAGCTGTAATGCCAACAGGAGATGGAAACAATGCTATTAATTTTGAACTTTGAAAAATGGACAGTTTGACGAAGATAACAGTGATCAAAGTTCCATAATTTTGACTTTGAATTGGAACGTCTACCATTAACATGCTCCGCTGAAGTTGCCCCCAGTTCTTCTGACACATCATTCATCTTGAAAGTTCATGCAGCTTTTCTTCCTTGAATTGGTTATGGACTTTTTTTTTTGAATGATTGTCACTTTCGCTTTTTTTCAAAACTGCACTTTGACATTTTTCAACTTTGACTATAATGCACAATAGTGCTGCAAAAGAAAAATAAGTATTTAATAGAAGTGTTTCACAATGAGACTACATTGCATTTTAATACCAGATTATTGGCTGCGTTCCAAACGGCTTGATATTTTGAGCTTTATAGACAGTACTGTTGTATTGATTTACAGTGTGACCATAATACCTTACTGAAATCTGAAGGCAGTATTGACTATTCACAGCTAATGTTTTATTCTCTTAAGCTACTTTTTCCTCTGTTTTTCTGCCTGTAAGAAGTCTAGGACACAGTGCAAAACTAATTGTAAGCTGGCAACATTTAGTAGCCTAGTGATTAGATTAGCGGTGTTAGGCTGGTAATGGCCCCCAGAATGCCAGGTTCAAGTCTTAGGTGTATGTTTATTAATCGGAGGTAAAGGAACAGTCTCTTCCGTGCGTTAATGGCAGAGATAAGAGATTACCATGTGGTAAGTGTGCTGGGCATGTCAGAGGTGTTCCGGGATTAACGTGTGCATTACTGTGTGGTAAAAGCACATTCTGTGTTAAGGAGCACATTAAGGGGCGGTAGTCGACACTTACCATGTGGTAATAGCACATGCTGCGGGAAGGTGTCTGTCATGCACCATAATGCAGAAGAGCTACTGAAACGCTGAAAGGGGTGCAGGGAAGACATTGGGGAAGGTATGGATGCAAGCACAATTGGTAGCTGATAGAGTTGACTAACCTGATGCCTGGCAATGTGGCAGTATGTGTGATGAGCATGTTTGACCTTACAGCAGGCCTATGCTGTTGACCAGGCAAGATAGGTGACTGCCTAATGATGATGGTCAGTGTGGATGTTGGCAGTGTCATGGGTGGGTGGTGGCGGCAGCGATGTCAGCGGAGGGGATGCAGCAGCAGGGAGTGGTGTGACAGGCATGCAGTCCTAGATGCACCTGAAAGCATACACTGTATCGTAAACTATATTATAGTATCTGTGAGAGGTGTGGACATGTATCCAGATGTACTGTCAGTGTGTGGCATGCCATAGGCCGGGACAATGTCTGGGTGGAGGCAGCATGTGCCTGTTGTGGGCAACAAAGGGAGGATTGTCCATGAGTGTGCATGTGGAACAGTCACAAGAGAGGTGTGCATGATATGGCTAACTGCTGCAAATGACCCATGAGGGCCATGGTGGGGCAGCTTACTGCCTGTAAGCTGTCCCACCATGAATCTCCCTGATGGTCAAATGGTGGGTGCAGGACTGTGCCATGGATCATCCAAGCAGAGAATTTGCATTGTGCGTGGTGGGTAGATTTATGGGATCATACAGGCCAAAAGCATTTGGTGTGTGTGAACCAAAAGTAGCAATGCCATGGGCTACATGAAACACCATTTATGTGGGTGGGACTGGTGCCTCAGCTTGTGCAACTGCAAGACAATACACCAGACAGAGTGGCTTGATAGAAAGGGACAAGTTGAGTCCATTTGCTCCATGTGGCACAAGTAATTATGGCAAAACAGTGCAGGGGATGGCTATGCAACAAGTGTTAGGTGCCTGAATGTATGAGAGATATCCTCCTTACATAAAGCTGGGAGGTCACAATGAGGGCAAAAAAGAAAACGCATCCATATCAATTGACCCAGACATCTGCGTATACATCACTGGCCCGCTGCAATGCGCCGCGACAGAGCCACTAAAGCCATGCTCAAAGATGTCCATGAGGGGGAATGCCATGTTGGGCTACCCAACGTGTGGCCATAATGCATAGAAATGTAGAAGAATGATTGTCTGCAGGTCACAGCAGAGCCAGGACTGTGCACGCGCACCCAGGCACAAAATGAAGAAGGGGGAATCTATCCCTGGACCTTTGACCATGGAGACATTGCACTAACTAGTAGGCTACACGCCACACAGCTCTATATAGATGGGTAGAGCGTGCGGATCTCTGCTCAAACTGTTTGCTGTCTGTGCCAGTATAGGTTGGGCCCTACACTATCCATGAGGCACTGCACATGCAACACAGTGGTCTGCAGCTGAAGAACCAATAGAGAATGCACTGATGCAGCATATCAGCTCAGTAAGACACACTGGCTGCGTGTGCTACATGCACATATCAACAGCAAGCCGTGCTGCAGAGCGGTTTCAGATATCACCCCAAGGGTGAGGAGGGGTGCCCAGCACCTGGTTCAGTGAACCTGCACTGTTAGAGATGCTCTCTGCTGGCTGTGCTGCAGGTCTGCATCACTGCTAGTGTGTTATGCTTTTCTCCTTGTTTCCTGCATGCTGTAGGCAACAGTGACAGCAACAGCTCGGCTCTGTGTTCTGCCCATGTTGGACACTAACCCTCTGATAACAGTGCAGGTTAGTGGCCCGTGTAAATGTGCTGCTGCCATGGACAGCCACTGCAGTGGGGATGTATAGGCTGGTGTGGGACTACTGTCCTGCCATGACCTCAGTAAGTAGGCCATGAACCGCTGCTGAGGCAGCCATTGTGGACAAACAGTTGACTTACATAGCCCTTTGCTAGGCTGTGTCAGCCAAGCATAAACCTACTGCTGTTGGTCTGCTGGTCAGCATGCATGGCATGTGCATAGTGCGGCCATGAGTACTCTGCCTTGGGATACTCAGCATTGACACCCAGCTGTTTGCTCAGTGATTGGCATCTCTAGACAGAGAATGCATCCACATCACTGGAGCCAGACATTATAATAGCTCTATGTGGATACATAGCCATGCCATGGTCACTTTTTGGTTATAGTGAGAGTGCTATCTCAGCATGACATAAAGTGGCCACCCAGGCAATGCAAGTGGCAGACGGGCACAATGGCGTCTCATCCAGTGATCCTACCATTGTGGCAGACACATCCAGGCCAATCTGCATGGTTTCAGGTGATACCCACAATGCTCTGCATCGCCTTATTCACGTTTTCCAAACAGACTGGGAAAAACTCAGACAATGTGAGCCAAAGTGCAGTGCAGAAAGCCACAGGACAAAGGGGAGCCATATACACACACACACACACACACACACACACACACACACACACACTCTCATTGGTGCACTGTGCTAAAGGGAAGATGGTTGGCTTTCCTGTTTGACACTCCTTTCTCAATGTCAGCTCAAGGACTGATAATGTGTGCTCTGCTTGCAGATGCTGTTACCGTGCCTTGACCTCACCACACGTTGTTACCATGTGCTATTAGCCTCCAACCAACTGTGGCTAATGGAGCCTGTCAGTGCTGCTGGTGGATGTTTTCAGCCTTGCTGGCCATCTCCTTGGGGGTTGCACATGCTGGAGCTGTACTTACACTGTCAGCTAAACCTTGTCCACAGAAAGATGCAATACAGAAATCCCAGCAGAAGCCTGAACCTCTGACCCTCCACTCATATACATACCAACTGTGTGTGTTGCACCACAGTGCTGCCTTATGGGAATAACAGCTCCTGTTGCTGACATGCTTCCTTTCAGCTGACCTTTGGCACATGCTGCAGTGAGCATGGTGCACATGACCAGGACAAGGCTCCTGTCTGCTACAGGCAGGTGCCACTCCCCATGCCACCACCAACACCCCACCATGCAGATATTTATTTTATTTATTTTTATTTATTTGGTTACATTTATATACCGCTTCTTCCAGCGATCAGTAGTGGTTCACATCGAAACATCACACAGTGATCATTTATACATTTTCATTTCATAATACATAATTGGATTTGTACAGTAAATCATTTGTATAATACATATTTACAGGTTGCATATTTGTGGTTGCAGTCCCAGCATGTTGCTCAGGCTGAGGCACCATTCCCACCTGCCCAAATGGTGTTTCATGTAGCCCATGGCACTGCTACTTTTGGTTCACACACACCAAATGCTTTTGGCCTGCATGATCCCATGCATCCACTCACCACACACATTGCACTCTCTGCTTGGAAAATCCATGGCACAGCCCTTAACCCACCATTTTGCCATCAGGGAGATTCATGGTGGGGCAGCTTACTGGCAGTAAACTGCCCCACCATGGCCATCAGGGGTCATTTGCAGCAGTTAGCCATATCATGCACACCTCTCTTGTGACTGCTCCACATGAACACTCATGGACAATCTTCACTTTGCTGCCCACATCAGGAAAATGCTGTCTCCACCCAGACACTGTCCTGACCTATGGCATGCCACATACTGACAGTACATTTGGATACCTTTCCACACCTCACAGGCACTATAATGTAGCTTATGGCATGGTGTATGCTTTCAGGAGCATCTAGGACTGCACCCCTGTCACAGCGCTCCCTACTGCTGCATCCCCTCTGCTGACTCCACTGCCGCCACCACCCACCCATGACACAGCCAACACCCACACTGACCATCATCACTAGGCAGCTGCCTGTCTCGCCTAGTCAACAGCATAAGCCACATTGCCAGGCATCAGGGAGTCTCCATCAGCTACCAATTGTGCTTGCATCCATACCTTCTCCAATGGCTTCCCTGCCCCCCCTTTCAGAGTTTTAGTGACTTTCCTGCATTAAGGTGTATGCCAGACACTTTCCCGAAGCATGTCCCAAAAAGCAAGAACCATGACGCATTTTATAACAACAAAATATAAATGAGTTATAGTTTAGTTTTATAAACTGTGCTGTTGGTTCTCGCTCTCTTTTAATTCCTTGATGTGCAAACATCTTGCATTTCCTCTATATAATCTAATCGGCATTTTGGTTTGATTCAGTCCCTGATTGGAGTTATGAAAAAGCCTCACCCTCCTCTACTGGGGAGGGGCGCCATCTCATCCTTTGCCTCAGGCAGCAGATTGCCTTGAGCGCCGCCCCTGCTTGCAGTAATTACAAAACTTGGATGTAAGCCCTTGGAAAGAGAAATTCTGTACCTGCTGTACCTGAACATAACTCACCTTGAGCTCTTACTGGAAAGGCATGAGCAAAATATAAAAGGTTGACTGTGTAGCCAGAAATTGTTCATGCATGACTGGAGGCCATAATTATTCAATAGACACCAAAAAGAAAATAAATTACTTAGAGATTTGTTTTCATAGCTGCAACTTTTCAAGCTAGTTTAACCTCTGTGGTGAGTAAATTATTGGAAACATTGCTGAAAGAGAAAATATTGAGAAGTCTAGAGTCCAATGGATTACAGGATCGGTGGCAGCATGGATTCACCAGAGGCAGGTCTTGTCAGATAAATTTGATTTCTTTGACTGGGTGACCAGGGAGTTGGACCGAGCGAGAGCTCTAGATGTGGTGCACTTAGATTTCAGTAAAGCTTTTGACATTGTTCCGCACAGGAGATATAAACAAACTGAGCACCCTAGGGATGATTGGGTTAGAAATTGGTGGTGTGGGAGGCGACAAAGAGTATAGGTAAATGGAGCTCAATTTGAGGAGAAGGAGGTTACCAGTGGTGTGCCACAGGTATCTGTCCTTGGTCCGATCCTTTCTAACATCTTTGTTAGTGATATTGCAGAAGAGCTGTCGGGTAAAGTTCCTCTTTGCAGATGATACCAAAATCTGCAATAGAGTAGTGTCACAGGGTAGACCTAAGGCAACCCGAGAAAGTGCAGATCAGTGTGAATGATCACAGTAAAAGTGACAAGGTAAACAGAGGAATGTTTGATGGTTGCCAGGGACAACCTAGGCACGCGTGCACAGAGCCCAGAAAGACACACCCAGAGAGCAAAGCAAGGGAATTTGTTTTGCCCAATAGAGTGCAGCTGAGTGAAGGTGGAGTCAGGAGACACGCAGATAAAATAGACTCCCAAACAATGAGAGAGAGGGAATCCTCGAGAGAGAGGGAATCCTTGAGAGAGGAGTTGAGGCAACAGAGGTCACAAGCTGAAAGGCAACAGCAGATACGGTTGAAGCCACAGAAAGCCTGGAGCTGGTGTGACAGAGATGAAGACAGTGAGAGTGAGTCAGTGAGGCAACAAGGGAGCCGGTGTGAAAGTTGGAAAGAATCCAGAGACCTGTGTGGCTCGGTGAGAAAGCAACACCCTGACAGTGTGTTTGTGCTTGGAGGACGAGAGAAATATAAGAAGACTGCAACAGCAGGTACAGGGGCAAGGAGTGAATACAAGGGCTATTTGCTATCTGAGAGGGAGGAGCCCTGGAAGCATAGAAATAGCCACATAAAGCCCAGATATTTAGAGGCTGACAATAGCTTTTTTCCTGGTTATAAAAATACTAAGAGAAGAGGGTTTCACTCACCCAGAAACGTTGAAGATTTCCCTTATCACTGTGAGCTCCCAGCTTCTAGGGAAACGCCGTTACAAGCTTTCCAATCTAGCCCAGCTGAGTCTAGGAAGCTAGTGCAGACCCGGCAAGGAGCCTGCCGTAATTATCCAGCTAGCAGGTCAAACAAGGACCTGAGCTATCTATTAAGACACCAGCGGGGGCAGAGCTCTGGAAGGCACAGCTCAGGGTTATACGATACTTCCCAGAGAAGCAGTGCTTCAGAAGGGAAAAGAAACTTCCTAGGGGACGAGGCAAGCCTGCCATACTTTTACCCCACGTCTGAAGCTGATAATGGAGAAGTTAATGAACAGGAATTAATGGAGTATGAAAACTCAGAAGTATTAGAAAATCCAGAATTGATGGAGTGTTCTCTCACTGTAACAGAGCCAGAATTCTCATTGAGGTAAACGTGATTGTGTGACCTTAACTCCAGTGCATGAATTGCAAGGCTGCAGCTTACTCTCTCTCTCCAGCCAAGCAGACAGTTAGGCTGTTTGTTATTTTGTTTTGTTCAAAGTTATAAGCTGAAGGAAGCTGTTTTTGTTGTTCATTTATCTTTTGTTATAAGCCAAAATGGGCTGTTAATTTCTGTTATCTTTGGAAGAAGAAACCTCAAGGGACGGGGAATAAAACCCTAAAAAGAAAAGAAGTTTTCTGTGTGATCTATATAAGTAAGGCACAACTACCACTCTCAGAAAGCCCAACAATACCAGTCTTCACCGCTGGGGCTGATGAGGGATGACAGTAGACACCTAGGAAGGAGTAGATAACATGAGGAGGGATCTAGCTAGGATTAATTGAGAATTTGGCAGCTGAGATGTAATGCTAAAAAAATGCAGGCAATATAGTATAGGGGGTGAAGTACTTCTGTCCACAGAAGAAGAGTGGGACCTAGGTGTGATTGTGTCTAAACAATCTTAAAGTAGCTAAACATGTAGAAAAGGTGATGGTGAAAGGTAGAAGGATGCTTGGGTGCATAGGGAGAGGAATGGACAGCAGACAAAAAGAGGTGATCATGCCTCTGTATAAGTCTTTGGTGCAGCCTCATTTGGAATATTGTATGCAGCTTTGGAGACCGCACCTTCAAAATAATATAAACAGGTTGGAGTCAGTGCAGAGGGTGGCTACTAAAATGGTTAGTGGTCTTCATTATAAAGCATATGAGGATAGACTTAAGGATCTTAATATGTATACGTTAGAGGAAAGGTGGGATAGAGGAGATATGATAGAGAAATTTAAATACCTCCATGGCATAAATGCACAGGAGGAAATTCTCTTTTGATTGAAAGCAAGCTCTGCCACAAGGGGACATAGTATGAGGGTGAAAGGGGATAGACTCAGGAATAATATGTGGAAATATTTCATTACATAAAGAGTGGTAGATGCCTGAAATAGTCTCCCAGTGGAGGTGGTAGAGATGAGGACAGTATCTAAATTCAAAAAAGCATGGGACAAACACAAAGGCTCTCTATAGGAAAATAAGGGACTATTGTAGTAATTGATATGGAAGGGCAGACTAGATAGGCCATGTGGTCTTTTTCTGCTGTCTTGTTTCTATGATCAGTTATATACGGAGATGAACAAAATGTGCCTTGTGAATGGAAACTGTGGGCAAACTGACAAGATTTTCAGGGTGTACTAGGACAGGACATGCGGAATGCACAGGAAAGTTCTTCCTACCAAGCAGGGCGCATATGGCTTGAAAATGAAATATTTGTCTTTAGTAGATGTTGCCATGGTGACAGACCTGGTTAGCAGACAACGGCTGAGAGATTGATTGACTCTTGGAACAAGCTGCTTGTTTTCAGTAGCATTAACACGTCATCTCCTGATACTTAATTTGCGAAGACCATCTGGCATGTGTAATACTGAAGATACCTCTCTCAGATGCAGCAAGATTTGCCTTCTAATAATGGGGTGATGCCGTTTGAGTGCAAAAGATCAGGAGTCAGCATTTCTTATCAATGGGGGTCACATGAGTCTTAGACACTGGTCAAGAGGAGCAAAAACTGCTATAAAGCGAAAATGAATTTAAGAAGGAAAACAAACATTGGTCCCTTTTTTGTATTCTTTGGGGGGGGGCAGCTTTATTTAACTTACAGCATGGAATTTAGTTTTACTGTGTGCTAAGGGCACTAAAAATAAAACATTACCATTGAAATGAAATAAAATAACATTTAGGGCTATGCAGGCTTCTGTAATACATATTTTTAAATCAAACTTCCCAGCCTATCCACTGCCACCATTAGAAATTAGTAAATTTGGGCACTGCTGGTCTGCCATTACCTCACACTGACCTGTGACATATGAGGAACTGTAAACTGACGAATGGACCTAATAGATTCTTAAACCTGAGATGGTAGCATAGATTCCCCACCTCAAAATCTAAAACTGGATGAAATCATATCCATGGAGAGGAGAGACTGCAAAAGCGAAATGTTAACAAGGAAGAGATGAAGCCAAGGAATGGGTATCATATTTTGAGGTGCTACTGATTACATCAGCAATATGTCATTTACTTCAACTTTGAAGTAAATGACATATCGCATCTTACAAAGCATTTTTTTTTCATCCAGTGGTTTAAACATTTTTTATTGCAGCAGATTCAAACTTGAAAACTTGACCATGCTTAAATTTAGGTCCCTAAGGTAGGGGCCTAAATTTTGTTCTCTTTCGTCAGTCAAACATAGCAGCTGAATATTTAGGAGCTTAAGAGTGTTATGCTTATAAATTTAGGCCTGCCATTCATTTGTCCTAGATTTATGAGCCTGATTTAGGTGGCTAGTGCTGAAAGTGCATCCTAAGCTCCTAATTTTGTTTTCCTTCCGTAAATCTGCCCTGTTGCCACCTATGTTTTAGGCTCTAAGTTTTTAAGATCAGTGAAATTTTGGGCAGTGAGCTCTGGTAACTTTTCAGAGGCCAATATAGGAGCCTAAGGGATTACATTTGAGAAGCCTTATTCACAATTAACACATGCAAAATCTGGCACTTAGACATGTAAATGGCTAAATTCTACGTGGATGTCAGAACAAGGTGTGATCACGAAGTATCAAGATTTGTACAATAACACAAGAAGTATAACATTGACAGTTATTGCACTCAGTCTCCTTCCAAGTAGTCCCCTTCTGATAAAACACACTTCTTCCAGCGTTCCTGCCACTGCTGGAAACAATTTTGAAATGCCTCTTTTGTTATGCTGTGAAGCTGCTGTATTGAATTTTGCTTAATGGTCTTGCGGTCATCGAATCTCCTTCCTTTCGGTGGTAATTTTAATTTTGGAAATAAGAAAGTCACAGGCTGTGAGGTCAGATGAGTACGGAGGCTGACAGACTTGCTTGATTTGGTGTTTGGCTAAGAACTGCTGGACCAGATGTGATGTGTGAGCTGGGGCATTATTGTGATGAAGCAACCATTCACCATTCCTGTGCAACTCTGGCCTCTTATGACAAACTGCATCTCTCAAATGAGTCAGAATTTGGACGTAGTACTCCTTATTGATGATTTGGCCTTTTGGAGCATACTCATAATGAACCATACCCTGGTAATCAAAGAAAACTGTGAGCATGACCTTGACATTGCTCCTCACCTGACGGGCTTGCTTGGGTTTGAGAGAGTTTGAAGTCTTCCATTGTGAGGATAGAGCCTTAGTTTCCAGGTCATAACCATAAACCCGTGATTCATCACCAGTAATAATCTTTTTGATGAAATCTGAGTCATTTTCAACGCATTCCAACAACTTCCTGGCTGTAGACAGTCGATCTTTTTGGTCAAGGGAAAAGGAGTTTTGGCACAAATTTTGCAGATACGTCGCATCCCCAAATCGACAATAAGAATGGGCGGTACCGATATGAAACTGATGTCCATGTCCTCAGCAAGCTCCCTGATAGTCAATCGATGATTTGCGCATATTGCGATATGCAGTGCTTCAACTTTATCTTCATTCCTGCTCGTGGATGGCTTTCCACAACATTTGTCGCTGTCAACACTTTGGCGACCCTCTTGGAAAGGTTTGTACCGGTGCCAAACTGCTTTTACATGATACCAAACAGCACGTGATTAAAAGAAAAGTACAGGTGTGCTGCAGCCGCGTTACACTCTGCACTTGCAGAGCACATAACTAGGTCACTGCATGCGTAGTAGCATCATGGTGCGACGTATTGTGTTATAGCTACAGATACCTCGTACTTGGAAATTGCAAGGTGGTGTGTTGGGGGTGGAGTGAGAACATGGCCAGGACTTGTCAAAAATCTAGTTATATTCCCCATTTCATAGAGGGAATGTGTGTTATGTCCAGAATTGTCCACATCGGGATTTACAGCTGCTGCCTGGCACGTGTAGCTTTTTAAAAAAGTGCTTATTTTGGCCAGCCCTTTGGAGGAGGAATTAAGGGGGTTATCCTTCTTAATCCCCTATTGTTTGTTTTCCCTTCAAATTGAATTTCATTAAAGAAAGCAGCCTCTGTAGTTGGTGGCATTTGTACGTGTAGTGGAAAATGGTCCCTATAAATGTGTGTCGGTACTTACAAGTGTCAAGCCATTTTTTTCCCACTCCCCCCACACTTAGGTTCAACACAGCATATACAATAAAGAGAAAGGAGGCAAAAAACGCTTTGATAACAACAGTGCAGGGGACTAACACAACACAGTACTGTAAAACTGTCCACTCAGAACATAACCAACCACTAGTCATCCAAGAGAACAGTACCCCCTTCAACATTGTCCCAGTAGGGTTTCCAAATTCAGTCATACATGTTCCTTTTGTGTTTAAGCATTCACAATAATAAGAGGAATAAGACCACCACAAATAATAAAACAAGCAGCAAAGAAGTGGTAGTCAGGATACCAAAAATTAAAAGCATTAACATGTATCTATGTAAATAGTTCAAATCCCTTCATTGTAATATGTTTCGTTAATTATAAATTGCCCCTGATCTCTGTATGGGGCGGTATAGAAGAACCAAATAAATAAATAAATTAATGCTTTAATATAGTATCAAAACAATAAATTTTTAAAGACCAGTGTTAAAACCAAAACAAAGTGTAAATGTTTCATGAACACTTGTTAAAAGCCCAACATGTTTCAGAATAAATCCTGCATCAGGGGCATAAATATACACGTCTACAAAGTATTGGTCAAAACAAATGGATTCCTTCAAGGCATACAGTATTCAGTATTTCATATTCTGGAAAACCCCCCAAAATATATAAAAAATGGGTTCCCGGCAACCCAACAGCTCCTGGGTTTTCTTGGCAGTGTGACCAAAAGTACATTGCCAGGCCTTTCTTCCAAGGCGATGGAAGGTTAAATAACTTGCCCAAGGCTGCAAGGAGTGTCAGTGGGAATCAAACGCTAGTCTCTTGGTTACCAAGCCAATGCTCTAACCACTAGGCTTCTTTTCCACTCCATACTGAGCATTCAAACCACATTAAAATAAATCACATAAATAATTAAAGCATAAAACAAATAAATCAACTAAACAAAACAGGAAAATCATAATAAAAAACAGCAAACGTTCAGGAAAACCAAAAGAAGCAAAAGAAAGGCACCAACCACCAGGAGACAACACACACACACACACACCCATCATGATATATAACTATATAAATGACCATCTCTTACTATAAAGAAGCATATGAAAATAAGCTTGTGAATGTATCAAACACCCACACATATGGTCTAATATTTAAAAAGTCACCAATGAAAAATACCCTTAAAATCTTACAATGCAATGTGTGCCTTTTAGAACAATACTAACTCCTGGCAACACATCATCAGCTCCTGGGTTTTCTTGATAGTGTGACCAGAAGTAGATTGGCAGGCCTTTTTACCAAGGCAATGGAGGGTTAAGTGACTTGCCCAAGGCTACAAAGAGTGCCAGGGGGAATTGAACCTTGGGCTTTTGGCTAACATGTCAGTGCTCTAACCTCTAGGGCTATTCTTCCACTTCACATAAACAAAGGTACAGTCTCACAATACTGTCTCTCATCCAGAAAAAAGGCTAAAAAAACAGGTGAACAGACCTTATATACACAGCACTGGCTCTAAAACCGCTGAAGATCAAAACTATCATAAAAAAACTCTCGGGTGGCTCAAGGCAATCTGCTGCCTGAGGCAATGGGTGAAATGGCATCCTCCCCCCTCCCCCCCTCTTGAGAGCAGAGGTCAGGGCTGCTTCAAAACTCCAGTCAGGGACCCAACCAAATCAAAAATACAATAATGTGGGGAAAATCAATCTACTAATCAAAAATTAGAGAAGCAACAGTAATAAATAGCTTCCAGAACCTCAAATGTTCTAATCAATAGTCATGAGACATACACAGTTTAGGCTTGCAAACTGGCTCCAGATTTTTTCAACAGGGTCGAGGCGTGGACTTGTAGTTTGCATTTCCCAATTCCATTTCTTCAGAAAAACAAAAATTACCTGTTCCTGCCTGGAAAGTGATCAATCCCAGGCCTGCGTGGGTCCGTCCCATTTTGCAGATCTGATGCCACTCCAACATAAAGGAGGGCTTGGCAACCCCAACATAACTCCTGAAACTGCGGCACACTGGACCAGCATGGCATTAATATAAATATATGTTCTACAAAAAAACAAAGGAAGCGTAAGATGCTCCCACACCAAGGAACTAAAAGAAAAAGTGAGAACCACAATACAGTTCATAACAGAAGATTATAAAATTATAACTGATTTTATTGTGTAATAAACTGCGTTATGGTTCTTGCTTTTTCTTTTTGAATATATTTTCTGCATCCACAGAAAACTTTCCCTCAACAACGGTTACACAACAGTTGTAGGCAATTGACCAACAGAACTCAATATATGTTAAAAAAAAAAATTAGAATCTGGTCATCTCCCTAATAAACATTCTCCAGTACTAGGCATATTGTGAACTAATATAACACTAAACAAAAGTCACTGAAGATCTACAAGCGCAAATCTACTACCATGCTAGCATAAACTTCCAAAACTCAATACAAGGCACCTACTCAGAAAAAAGCAGCAGTATAAATACTGCAGCAGGCCGTAGAACATCCATACACTTATTGGAAAAGCTGAACAAGTCCAATTACTACAGTACGTATGGATCCTCACATACAAACTCCATGTTAACAGAACACCTGGCCAAGGTTACACACTGGGAACCAAGTACAGAATAAGTGATCACAACCTACAGTAAAGTAAAAATAAAAATATGTAGACAAAAATTACTGAAACCCCAAGAAGCCAGACTCTGCATGCAGAGCAACACCGGATAAATAAGAGATGCATTTCCGCATACTGTGTCAAATATAAAGACCGCACGAAGTCCAATCACTAAAATGAAAATGAAATAATTTTTGGACCACCTTTGACCTTTTTATTCTCTGATCATGCTGGTCACAATCTGAGGCTTCTGCTTACCTTTCTTCTCTTCGTTTTCTCTCTACAGTCTCTTGACCATCTGCCATTTGTCACTCCTTTTTGTTTTCTTCATTTCCTTCCATCTTTGGATATTGATTTCCTTTCCTCTTTTAGCTTTCTTCCATTTATGACTGTCCACCCAGATTTTAGTTCTTACTAACCAGCTCTCAATCCCCCTCCTTTTTATGCCATTTGCCTAGGAGTAGCCTAGTGGTTAGAACACTGGCTTGGTAACCAAGCAACCAGGGTTCAATTCCCACTAGCGCTCCTTGTGGCCTTGGGCAAGTCACTTAACCCTCCATTGCCTCAGAAGAAAGGTCTGGCAATCCACTTCCGGTGACACTGCCAAGAAAACCCAGGAGCTTCTGGGTCACCAGGAGTCAGGACTGACTCAAAGGCACACATTGCATTTGCCTACTGCTTTTAAACCTTCACCCCAGTCCTTCCATCTCCAGCTCTTCTTCCCTTATCCATTATTCTTCAGTCTTTAGCCAACTCTCTCCATGTCTAACATCTCTCAGCACCCATCCAGTCTCTCTCTCTCTGGATATCTCTATCCATCCATCCAGTACCTCTGTTGCTCCCTCTTCTTTCCATGTCTGCCCTCCCCCTTCCTATCCTCCTACAATTGGCGGTCCAGCACTACCCCATCCCCATACCATCCCCTCCCTATTACTTTTTACGCCCATGTCCAACATCTATCCTGCTATCTATCTCTTTCTCAACCTTATTAATTTACCCCATGTCCATTTTTTCTCCATTCTCTCCCTTATTGCCCCATATTCAGCATCCCCCTCTGTCTCCCTCTCCCCGTCCAGCATATTTCCAATCTCTCTATAACCCCTTCACCACATGACCAATCCATCTCCCCTCCTTGCTTCTCCCTATGCCATTATCTCCCTATCCCCCCATCTCATTGCCACCATCTTCCTATCACCCCATCTCTCTTCTGAGTCCCACTGCACCCAATTAAGCCCACCTCCTGCTCTCCCGCTGCACCAGATGACCTGGGGCCTAGTGGAGAGCCTGTCTGTGTGTGGGGCAGGTTGCTCCTGTAGTGATTCACTACACAGCCTTCTGCCTCACATACAGGCAGGCTTTCCACTCAATGGCTTTTTCCCTTCTCTTGCCCGTGACTGCTGCCCACTGCTTTCCTCCCCCCCACCTCCCGACAAAAAGCTGAAACTGCCTGCAGGAACAGAAGTCCCACAGGAAGGCTCAGCTCTCTCTTGGCTGCGGGGGTGGGGGGGGAGACGCGGTAGTTTATAATCCTTTTTTATTCTTTCCCTGGTAGGCGGCAGCCCCCCTCCCTCTCACCCTACATTTACCAGTTGGCAATGGCAATGGCAAGACACGCAGCAGCAGCTACTTGACGACGACAAGGGAGGATCACTTGATGAACCGAGCGGTCACACTCAACAGCACAGCGGCAATCGGAGAAGAGCCAGGCAGGTGGCGGCGCATGAAAAGCGCGAGCATGGCTCATCATCTTTGATTCCCACTGCACTGACTAGCGGGAAAGCCCTGAAAATGCTGCCCCCTGAGGCCACCGCCTCAGTTCGCCTCATGGTAGAGCTGCCCCTGAAAACTCCTCAGAAAACTTATCAGATCGCTGTCTCTCACTGTAAAAGCTTTCGAATGGGACTGATGAGGTTTGCGGGCTGCCACTTAGAGGCTTTCCCGCTAAAATGATTTGATTGACAGTGGCATGAAAATGAGGCTGCGTAGATGAAAACAAACTAAAAAGAAAGATAACCAACAAAAAAAGAAGAAAAGAATGTCTCTCTTTTTTAAAGGTGGAGGAAATCAAGATGCTTCAAAAATGTGACATCGCCTTGGGAAGATTTACCTAATATACTCAGGAAGGATTCTTAACAAAATCGCTAGATAGCATCCCCCCATAAGTAAATGGTCAAGGCTGCCACGTCCACTAGGGGGGCTAGTTAGCCACCTAGGGCAGCAGACCATGGCAGGTGGCAGGACGGCTTTGTGCTGTCCCTTGGTTCCCGCAGCAGGCCATATGCTTTGGTACATATGGCCTGCCACTTCTGACCCCCCTTTGATGCAACTTCCTGTTGGAGGGGGTCAGAAGCAGCAGGCTATGTGTACTGAGACACATGGTCTGCTGTGAGCAGTAAAGCGGTAGCACAAAGCTGCTGCTTTTAAACTGCTGCTGCTACTGCCGGCCCCCCAGAAGACTGAATCGGCAGAGGTCCGGCTGCAGTACAACTTGGCACAGCACAACGGACTCCTGCCTGGGGCGGCCAAAACCCTTGTGCAGGCCCTGAAAATGATGATAAAATGTGAATAAATAAGGAACAAAAAACATAAAAACTTATAAAAAGACAGATTCAACTCCTGGTACAAACCCCTATTTGGTGACAAAGTAACAGTGATCCCAGAAATGCCCTCTATTTCCCTTCCCACCTTTGCCCAAAATCGGGGAACTGAGCCCTGCCACTACATCTGGAAGTTTTTACCCTGGTCTCCACAATGCAGTCAACAGTGGGGCTAGAGGATGAGTTGAACTTACGAAAATATACTGGGCAACAATACATGTGATGTAGCAACTGTGCCACAAACATTTTCCATATAACTTCAAAACAGCAAGACCGTATGTACCCTCCTCCAAATCGCCCTCCTGTCTGTCCACCTGCAAGTCCTGATTCTAATGTCCTACCTGCTGCATTGGTGCCCTATTTATAGGATGTGGACCAACCACAGGGGATATACTCTTAAATAGACTTAAAGTCTGTAGAGCCACCACATGTGCCTCTCATTCCCCAGCTTTCAGCAGATAAACACACCACCACAAAGTTTAAAATGAAACTCCTGGAAGTGATTTTCATACAATTGCATCATCAACCCCAACCCTTATTGTCCCTATTCCCAGAGTTCAAACAGACAGGTAAGCATTTTTAGCCAACGGAGCAGTAAGAACATTAGAGATGCCATACTGATTCAGACCAAGGTCCATGAAGTCTGGTATCCTGTTTCCAACAGTGGCCAATCCAGGTCACAAATACCTGTCAAGTCCCTGATCCTTTCTAATAATGGTTTATGGCCTTTTCCTCCAGGAACTTGTCCAAAAAACGATTTACTCCTATTAGTTTTAAAATGGGCTACATTGTAGCTTTATTGTGTGTCCTAGTCTTTCTACTTTTTTGAAAAATTAAATAACCAATCTGCATCTGTTTGTTCTTCTCCATTCGTTATTTTATAGACCTCTGTCATATCTTCCCTCAGTCATCTTTTTTCCAAGTTGAAGAACCCTAGGGCCCGATGTTCAACTGGGAAGGTTATGCACCACTACGGTGCATAGCCCTGCCCGCTGAACCCTAAGCCCGGATATTCAGTGTTTCCATGACGGCATTGAATATCCAGGTTGGGTGCCAAGTGGATTCACCCACAGAGCCTAACCGGGTAGCAGTAATATTGGACCGCTACCCGGTTAGTATCCGTGGCTAAAACTAGGTGAGCCAAAAGCTGGTCTAGTTTTAGGTGCTGATCGCTAACCAGATAATGGTCCAATATTGTCGCTACTCAGTTAGTGGTAGTCACCGCCTCCGTTCCGCCACGGAATGCCCCTGACATACCCCGATGCTAACCAGATAGCATCGGGGTGCATAGGGGACTTACACGGGGGTATTCAACGGCACTAACTGTATGTGCTATTGAATATCCCCATTTAAGGCATTTGCATTGTTTGCTATGCCGTAAACCATGTAAATAAGAATATCAGGCCCCTGACCTTTTAAGTCTTTCCTCATCAGGTATTCTTCCATTCCCTTTACCATTTTTGTGGCTCTTCTGTGCGCGGAGCGACAGGTGCACCTACTCTTGCCATCTCGCTGGGCAGACTGGATGGACCATGCTGGTCTTTATCTGCCGTCAACTACTATGTTACTATAACCATATAACTTCCGAACCATATAACGTCTCAACAAATAGGGGTGTCCTATATGGAGTGGTGGGTTTACCCCTGAACAAGGATATGGAGAGGGGTGGCCTGCGCGGAGCGACAGGTGCACCTACTCTTGCCATCTCGCTGGGCAGACTGGATGGACCATGCTGGTCTTTATCTGCCGTCAGCTACTATGTTACTATGTTTTTCTAATTCTGCTGTATCCTTTTTAAGATATGGTGTCCAGAATTGCACACAATATTCAAGGTGCGGTTGCACCATGGAATGATACATAAGCATTATAATATCTTTTGTTTCATTCTCCACTACTTTCCTTATGATTCCTAGCATTCTGTTTTCTTTCTTGGCTGCCGTTGTACACAGGGCAGAGGGTTTCACCATGATGCCTAAATCCTTTTCCTGGGTGGTGGTTCCTAGTGTGGAGCCTTGCATTGTGTAATAGTAGTTTGGGTTTGTGTTCCCTACTTGCGTAACTTTGCACTTGTCCACATTACATTCCACCTGCCATTTGGACATTCAGTCTTCCAAACTGTCAAGGCCCTCTTGCAGTTTTTCACAATCCTCTTGTGTTTTAACAACTTTGAATAATTTTGTGTCATATGCTAATTTAATCACCTCACTCATTATTGCCATTTCCAGGACATTTATGAATATGTTAAAGCAGCAGGCCCAGCACTGATCCCTGGGGTACTCCACTATTCACCCTTCTCAATTGAGAAAATTGGCCATTTCACTTTTTTTTATCTTATAACCAATTCCTAATCCACAATAGTTCACTGCCACCCATCCCATGATTTTTTAATTTCCTCAAAAGTCTCTCATGAAAGACCTTGCCCAAGGCTTTCTGAAAATCAAGGTACACTATGGGCCCAGCACACTAGCCAGCTCTCCCTGCACGTTCAGAGGGTTAGTGCAAAGAGCACTGAATGGAGGTGGGAGGGAGATGGCTGGAGGCAGAGAGTGGGTGGAGTGGGGGCAGGCCACAGCACCTGGTTGTGCACGGCCTATTGCAATCAGGCCCTGTACGTCCAGTAGCCGCACTTTGGACACCCAACTTATTCCTCAGTGGCTCCTTCCTGAGAGCCCTGAACATATTGGTTGGTCCCCACCTGGAGGAGGTAAGCTTGGAAGATCCTCTACTCCTGGGGATTCGGTCACCTCAGGACTTTTTTCCCAGTGCATAAGGCAATTAAACAGATGATTGGCACAGAGTGAGAACTCCCAGAAGTGAGTTTGCATGGAGGGAGAATGATTTCTCCCTCGTATCCACTCTATCTCCAGACAAGAAAGAGCTTCAGATTGTCACGGAGTGAGAACGCCCAGTAGTGAGTTTGCATGGAGGGAGAACAATGTCTCGCTTGTATCCACTCTCTCTGGGTGAGAAAGATCTGCTCAAGCTGCCAAAGGTGGACGCATTGGTGGCCGTAGTGATCAAAAAGACCATCATTCTGGTAGGAGGAGCCGCTCTTAAGGATGCACAGGACAGGAGATTAGAAACCATGTTGAAGCAGGCATTTGAGGATAATGCTCTAACCCTCCTCCGTTTGCAGAGTCTACATGGCTTGGACATGTCTGTGTTGGATGCAAAATCCTGCCAGAGCCAGGATCCAGCTCTAAAGCGGCAATGTTGGAGTCCAGCATGGCGTATTTGGCAGATGCCTTTTATGATGTAGTTTGGACCGGCTTCTATAGCTATGGTCCGCGGACGTGTCCTTCAAGGTGCATCTTTCCAAATTGCTGTTTAAGGGAAAGCTGCAGTTTGGGGAGGCATTAGAGAAGTTGGTCAAGGTCCTTGGAGACACCAAGGGAGCTCGGCTCCCGGAGGACAAGCCCAGAGAGAGAAAATCATCTGTGGTGCCGAGAGGTCAGTTCAGGAACTTTTTCAGGTTCCAGGCTGTGCATTTTGCACCCTTTCAGAGGGCATGCTATCCTTCTATAGGAAACTTTCCTTTTGCGAAGAGGGAACGGCAGGGGATATTTTTCCCCAGATGCCAGGCAGACAAAAAATCACAATGAGGTGAAAGGGACCCAAGGGGAGGAACAGATCAGGGGGCGACTCTTACTATTTATTCCACTTGGGTCCAAATTACTCGGGACCATTGGGTGCTGGAGATCATTCAGGAAGGGCACTTGCTGGAACTAGAATGACCCATGCCCGATGCCTTCCTGGTCTCGCCCTGTGAATCTCCAGTCAAGTGGCAGGCAGTAGGGGCAACACAGGACAATCTGCTTCTCATGCAGGCAGTACAGCCAGTTCCTGCAAGCTAATGCGAGTCAGGTCGGTACTTCATTTACTTTGTCATCCCCAAAGGGAAGCTTCCTTCTGATGGTGTTAGATCTCAAGTGTGTCAACAGGGCACTGCAGGTCCCATGCTTTCACGTGGAAATGCTGCGGTCTGTAATCGTGACAGTGCAGAAGGGCGAGTTCCTGACGTCCTTGGACCTGGCAGAGGCATACCTTCGTATCCTGATCAGGCAGGGAGCATCAGCGGTACCTGCGATTCGTAGTTCCCATGAGCCATTTCCAGTTTTGGCTGTTACCGTTCGGGCTCGCTAATGCTCCCAGAACCTTCACGAAGGTCATGGTCATGGTGGCTGTCACATTGAAACAGGAAGGAATACTGGTTCACCTGTAGCTAGATGCTGGTTGATCAGGGTGAAGTCCCTAAAGGAGAGCGAGAATGCTACCTGGCGGATGGTCAAGGTCCTGCAAAGTCTCTAGGATGAATGGTGAACTTCAACAAGAACCACCTCCATTCCTCTCAACAGCTAACTGACTTGGTGCTATTCGACACTTAAGAAGGCTGAATGTCGCTTCCTCCAGAGAGGGCCAGAAAGGTGCAGGAACAGATCCGGCGTTTCCTCTGGATGGCATGGCCCACGGCCTGGCACTATCTCCAGCTCCTGGGAGCCATGGTAGCAATCATAGAACTGTTACCGTAGGTTCTGGCCCATGTGAGACCGCTACAGCATGCTGTCATCATGGTGGTCTCTGCAGCAAGACCCCCCATCATGGTGGTTACTATGTCCAGGGGAGGTCAGACGTAGCGTGAGCTGATGGAACATATCTTCTGCCCTAAAAGTGGGCATGCCAGTAGAACTTCCATCTTGGATAATGGTCACCACTGATGCCAGCGTCTTAAGCTGAGGAGCACACTGCCAGTTGCGGTTTGCCCAGGGACAGTGGATGGAGGGGGAATTATCATGATCGATAAGCTGAGAGCTGTGTTTTGGTGCTCTAGCACTTCCAGCAGTTTCTGCAGAACCAGACGGTATGGGTCGTCTTGGGCAATGCGGCTGCAGTGGCCTACACCAACTGTCCGGGGGGTATGGCCAGCAAAGGTCTGATGGATGAAGTGACTCCGCTGCTGCCGTGGACGAAGGGCCTATCAGCGGCTCATTTTGCAGGCAAGAAGAATGTCTAGGCAGACCTCTTGAGCCGTGATCAGGTGGATTTGTCAGAATGGTCATTGGAGGAATCCGTGTTTCAGAGCATCATGCAGTTTTGGACATCCAGTAATGGATCTGTTGGCATCGGCGGTCACTGCCAAGGTGAACAGTTTTTACAGCAGGAAGCGCGAACACATGTTGGAAGGGCTTGATGTGTTGGTGCAGCCATGGCTACAGGAAGGACTTCTGTATGTGTTCCTTCCCTGACCCTTGATCAGATGGGTGCTGTACAAGATAGTGAGACAGCATGGCCTGGTTACATTCATTGCTCCGGATTGGCCTTGGAAGCCCTGAAATGAGGACCTAGTGCACCTGACAGCAGCGGTGCCCTGGAGGTTTCTGGTGTGGGCTGACTGTTGGGTCAGGGGTCAGTGAGGATGCCCCAGGTGCATTGGTTCTCACTTATGGCTTGATTCTTGAGAGGGCAAGACTGAGGAAGAGAAGGTACTTACAGTACCAGTGGTGGTGGTGATGCTTCTTCAAGCAAGAAAGCATTCTTCCTCCTTGTGGTATGTTGGCGTGTTTGAGGAGTGGTACAGGGCCAACCAGGCTAGCCAGCTGTCTGCTTCTATCCCTCAGATCTTGGCTTTCATGCAGGCTGGTTTGGAGAAGGTACTGGCTTGGGGCTCACTGGGGTCCAGGTAGCCGCCTTGGCATGTTATCGAGGTAGGATCTGGGGCATTTCCCTGGCAGCACATCTGGACAGTCTGTTTTCTGCAGTCAATAAAGCAGGTTTGTCCACCCCAGCGACCAGTGGTGCCACCATGGGATTTGAATGTGGTGCTGTTAGCATTGACAGAGCCTCCGTTCGAGCCCCTGAAGAGTGTTGCTGAAGGTGGTTTTTCTGATGGCCGTTTTGTTCAGCATGGCACATACCGGAATTTGCAAGCCTTGTCCTGTTAAGCACGTTTCTTGGTCTTCCACCCAGAGAAGGTGGTATTACAGACTGTGCCATATTTCTTGCCGAATGTAGTGATGCCTTTTCATGTTAATCTACCTATGTCACTTCCTGTGGGGGGAGGGCTGCACAGAGGAGGGCAAGAAGTTGCAGTTGCTTGACACCAGGAGTGTGTTGCATGATTATCTGAAGCGGACTGAGCCCTTCCACCAATCCAAGCGTCTTTTCTTGCTTTCAGGGGTGCACACCATGGAGAAGTGGCGTTGAAGGCATCCATTCTGCAGTGGCTGAAGGAGGCAATTGCTGCAGTGTACTTCCAGGGCTGTACGTCTACTCTACTAGGGCGCAGGCAACCTCCTGGGCAGAGGCGAGTCTCATCCCACCGGGGAGATTTATAGAGCAGCCACTTGGGCATCATTGCACGCATTAGTGAAGCACTATTGTCTCGATGTCCGTGCAAGGAAGGAAGCCTGGTTTTGGGCCAGGGTACTGCAAACCAGCCTTGCAGTTCCCATCCTGTAGAAGGCACTGCTGAGGTATATCTTATGTGTCTGGACTGGATGGGAGGGATGATATGGAAGATGAAATTAGGCCTTACCTGCTGATTTACCTTTCCTTGAATCTCTCCAGTCCAGTCCAGAACCCACCCTGCTTTACCCACTTGGAAAGCTGGTCTGGGATCCATGGGTGTGGTGGCAGAATAGAAGTGGCGAGACTCTCGGGTCTTCCTGTCCAGTTTCTAAAAGTCTCTGTGCACTTATGGTGTAGGGATCCAGTGATTCCTGGTTGCATTCATTTCAGGTTACAAAATTTAAAAAAGGGATACGGGAAAGTGGAAACTTGGAGTGGAGTGATCAATTGGAGTCAGTGTGGGCTCCAACTGTGCTTTACTACAATACTGGCCAACTTAATGTTGCATGGAGCCCTTATAGGATGACATCGGCAAAGTTGTCATGCTCAGTCTCCATCTACTGGTTGGGTGCCACAACCTGTGCATCTGGACTGGATGGAGGGATTCAAGGAAAGGTAATTAGCAGGTAAAGCCTAATTTCACTTTGGGCTTTGTCATAAGGCAGATGGGGACAGATTTAAATATCTCAATATGTATACTTTGGAAGAAAGATGGGAGAGGGAAGATATGATAGAGATGTTAAAATATCTCCATGGCATAAATGCACAAGATGAAAGCCTCTTACAATTGCAAGAAAGCTCTGCAATGAGGGAGCATAGGATGATGGTGAAAGGAGATAGACTTGGGAATAATTTGTGGAAATACTTCTTTACAGAAAGAGTGGTAGATAGCATGGAATAGTTTCCCAGTGGAGGAAGTAGTGACAAAGACTTTATTTGAATTCAAGAAAGCATGGGACCAAGACAGAAGCTCTCTAAACGAAAAAAAGGGACTGTAAAGCTAGGTAGTTGGCATGGATAGGCCGTATGGTCTTTACCTGCCATCATGCTTCTATGTTTCATAAGGAAGGTCTACCAGGCAGTCAAACTGCTTCTTTATTGCCTGGTGGCACCCTTAAACGTTCTACTCTTTCACTCCTAGTTTTCTCTTCTTTCCCACTACCCTCATTATTCCTACTACTAATACTGTGTGCTGTTACCTCCTTCTCAGCCATACATGAACTATTTTTTGTAAGCCGTGTGACACAAAGGGGAGGAACCATAGTAGTAAGATTTGACTGCCACAGACAGTGAGGCAGAGCAGACCAGAGTGTGGCCATTTCTGCAATTTTCTCACTCAATTGGGTGACTTTTTTCTTTAACTGGATTGTGGAAAAAAAATGTTTGGGACATGGATTGCTTATTTTGGGGTGATTTGTCTGGGACGTTTTGGGAAAGAGAATTGTGGAAAATAGAGCAAAAAAAAAAATGGAAAAAGCAGTCATTCTGGCTTCAGAAACTTCACAGCCCTTGGTTATATCTCATTGGTCAGGTCCCAGAGCAGAAAATTGGGAGCTGATTAATGAGATGTGGCAGGATGGTAATGATTGGCTGGAATATTCCAGCCAATCAAGGAAGGGGGAACAGGGGCATGTGGCAAGATGGATGGGGCCACACCTGATGGACTGCCAGACCAGCCAATTGGGGAAGGGGGGCTAAGGGTGAGTTGCTGTTTTGGGCTATTTTTAGCACACTTTGGGCTGGAAAACGAGGTTACTTACCTGTAACGGGAGTTCTCCGTGGACAGCAGGATAAGTCAGCCACACTTGGTGACGTCCTCCGGGCGGAGCCATGCATGCGGAAGTGCTCTCTAGAGCTCAGAAAGGAGGGCCTTTCTGAGCCCACCTAGGTAGCCCATCCTACCGGTCCGCCCCCTAGTCCGGCCAGTATGTTCCTAGCTAGCTAGTTCCCGGACAGGGAGCGGATACGGCAGGCTGACCTCCTCCAGGGGAGGCGGGCAGGATTGTGTGGCTGACTTATCCTGCTGTCCACGGAGAACTCCCGTTACAGGTAAGTAACCTTGTTTTCTCCATGGACCAGCAGGATTGCGTCAGCCACACTTGGTGCCTCCCCAGCTGTGGAGAACGCTGAGGTGGAGGAGGAGCTTGGTTACTAAATGAGGCTCTGAGCCGCAATAGGATGAACCTCTTTATTGCCGTAATAGGTGACGGTGTATACAAATCGTGCAGTTGTGCAAACAGCAGTTGTGCAACGGGCAACTAGTGCTAACAGTGTACGAACAACAGTGGCTGAGTAGCAGTGCAACTAACAGTGCACAGTGCCTGTAACAGTGCAACTAACAGTGCTGACTAACAACAGTGACTGTGCAACAGTGCAATTAACAGTGCAGACATGCTACAGGAGGAGCAGGTACGGACGGCCCGGCTACTGGGCCAATGCATATCTGCCATCCGTTGCGGTGGAAAGGACGGCAGTCCCAAGGGCGCAGTCTTCCTGGGCCCTGAGGTCAAGGCAGTAGTGCTTCTGGAATGTGTGCGGGGAGGACCAGGTGGCCGCTCTGCAGACATCCGACAGAGGGACAGAACGAAGGTTGGCAATTGTGGTTGCCAGTGCTCTTAGCTTGTGAGGGCCCACTCTTGGCAAATTCTGAGTGCCAGTGGGGTCTAGGCAGTGGGAGATGCAGGAGGCGACCCAGTGAGAGAGGGTCCTCTTGTTGACCGGCCTGCCCGGCCGGCTAGGGTCGAAGGATACGAACAGCTGTTCGCCTTTGCGAATGGGTTGAGTTCGCAGCAGATTAGATCCGAAGGGCCCGGAGACAGTCCTGCGTGTGTAGGCGACTTTCTTCTTCGGAGGCATGGGGTTCTGGGAAGAAAGATGGGAGTTCAATGGACTGATTGACGAGGAAGGCAGATGCCACCTTGGGCACGAACTTCGGGTTGGTTCGTAAGGATGCTCTATCCTGGTGTAGCTGTGTATAAGGGGGATGGGACACTAGTGCCTGCAGCTCGCTGATTCTCCTGGCGGACGTTACGACAACCAGAAACAGGGTTTTCCAGGAGACGAACTTCATCTCCGCCGATTGTAGTGGCTCGAAGGGGTCCTTGGTCAGGCGGCAGAGAACAGTGCTGAGGTCCCATGATGGAACGGGTTGCCTGATTGGGGGTTTCAAATTAGCCAGTCCCTTCATGAAGCGGTTTGTCAAAGGTAGTGCTGCAATGGAAGTTGCCCCTTCAAACTGGGCGTGAAACGCTGCAATTGCCGAAAGGTGCACTCTGATGGACTGAGTCTTGAGGCCAAGATTAGACAGAGAAGCAAGGAACTTCAGGACACTGGGAAGAGGACACGTGGTGGGCTCCAGCCCTTGCGCAGTGCACCAAATGCTGAATCTCTCTTCCATTTGAGGCCATAGGATTTCCTGGTAGAGGGGTGTCTGGCTGCTAGGACCACGTCTTGCACCTCAGATGATAGCTGGAGTGTAGAAAGGCTCATCCGCTCAACCTCCAGGCAGTGAGAGCCAGGGCTTTGAGGTCGGGGTGCCTCGTTTTGCCTCCGTCCTGCATGAGTAGGTCCGGCCGGAGTGGCAGGCGCTTCGGTTTCCCTTGTGCCAGGCGTTGGAGCAGCGCGAACCACATCTGTCGGGGCCAAAAGGGAACCACTAGGATGGCGCGAGCCTTGTCGCGGACCAACCGCTGGAGTGTCGCCAGGATGAGGGGGTTCGGGGGAAAGGCGTACATGAGAGACCACTCCCCCCAGCACACGTCGAATGCATCCGCCGCCAGTCTCTTGTTGGAAGGGTGCCTGGAGCAAAACAGGGGGCATTTTGCGTTCTGTTCCATGGCGAACAGGTCGATGTTCGGGCGCCCCCACTGATGGAAGAGGCTGTCGGTGACCTCCGGGAGCAGTGTCCATTCGTAAGGTTGTAGTTGCCTGCTGAGCTTGTCGGCTAAGGTGTTCTGGTCGCCCGGCAGATAGGAGGCTCGGATGTTGCACCCGTGAGTCAGGGCAAGGGACCAGATCTGCAGGGCTTCCTTGCAGAGGGGCCGAGATGCCGTGCCCCCTTGCTTGTTGATGTAGAACATGGCCACTTGATTGTCCGTCTGGGTGAGGACTGCTTTCTTCTGCACATGCGTTAGGAAGGATTTGAGAGCGTACTTGATGGCCCTTAGCTCTAGGAGGTTGATGTGCAGGAGTCGCTCCTGCGGTGACCAGGCCCCTTGTGTGCTGAACTGCAGGATGTGGACACCCCAGCCCAAGTTGGAGGCGTCCGTGGTCAGGGTGACTTGGTGCTCGGGTGGGTGCATGTCCTTCCCCCCCCCCCCCCGAAAGGTTCTCTGGAGCAGTCCACCAGAGTAGTTGAGTCTTGATCTAGGAGGTCATAGGGATGCGGGTGGAGAGAGGCTGCGAGTGCTGGTTCCAGTGCGTACGTAGATGCCACTGCAGCGGCCGCATCTGTAACCTGGCGATGTGGACCACAGACGTGGCAGTGGACATGTGGCCTAGAAGGCGTAGGATGGATCTCGCTGAAGAGGATTCTGCCGAGGCCAATCTGGTCGTGAGCGAGGTCAGGGCGAGCAACCTGCGTTTGGGAAGGTATGCCTTCGAGAGTGTGGTGTCTATCTCGGCTCCGATGAATTCCAGCCTCTGAGAGGGGGTGCGCTGGGACTTGTTGTAATTGACGAACCCCAGGGAGAGATCAGGGACTCGGTAGTCCTCAGGCTGTGATGAGCCAGTCGTCGAGGTAGGGAAAAATGGAAACGTTCCGTTTTGCATAGATGAGATGCGGGAACTGCCACGCATTTCGTGAACACCCGTGGGCCCAGCGACAGGCCAAAAGGGAGGACTTTGTACTGGAAGTGCTGGCCCAATACATGAAAATGAAGATACTGTCTGTGACTTGTGGATGCGGATGCGGATGTGGGTGTAGGCATCCTGCAGGTCCAGGGACGCCATCCAGTCGCCTGGTTGAATCGAGGCAGGATGCAGTTGAGAGAGTATATCCTGAACTTCTCTTTGATGATGAATTTGATGAGTTTGCAGAGGTCGAGGATGGGGCGGACTCCGCCTGTCCTTTGGGGTAGAAGCCAGAGTTTATCTCGTCCGATGGTACTTGCTCTATAGCATCGGAGGACAGCAGGTGTATCAGCTCCTCGGCCATGGCTCGGCATAGGTGCGGTGGGGTATTGCTGATGGGTTGGGTGTTTTGGCGAGGGGTTGAGCTGAAACGCATCTGGTAACCCTCTCGGATGATCTTGAGAACCCAGGAGTCGGAGGAGATGTCTTTCCACTTGTTTAAGCAGGGGGTGGATTGTTCTTCTGCTTGCGGTCACGCTGAGAGTTATGCTGGTGAGGGGGACCGCTGTAGGAGTTGTTCCTGTATTTGTTATACTGCCATTTCCTGCTGGAGGGGTACTTCTTGTTGGAGGAGTAGTAAGATTTCCTGTGGAAACTGTTCTTATGGGCTCCGCTGCGGCGCTCGTAGCCGTCCTCCGCCAGGGTTTGTAAGGTAGTGTAGTGTTCTTTCATGTCGTTGACAGTGTCTTTAACCTTGTCCCCAAAGAGTGATTCCCCCGTGCAGGGGGCGTTAGCAATGCTGTCATGGGTGTCATCTCGAAGGCCGTTAGGCTCTCAGCCACGCCCATCGTCTCGCAGAGATAGCCGTACCGGTGGTACGAGAGGCTGTGTCGAAAGAGTTGTGTCAATAAGCTGATGATAGCTGAGGAATTACTATGGCTGGATCTGCTAGCCCTGCTGCGGTTTGAAGGGCTCCGGCTATGGTTGCTCTTTCGAGGATCCTCCCGCCGGTGGCGCTGGGAGCGGTGGCGGTGGCGCTCGGAGTGCCTGCGTCGTTTGGGAGGTCCCTGTGGCTAGAGTCACTGCTTCTGCTGCTGCTGCTGCGTCCGTTGACTCTGGTCCGTTTACTGTGCGTTCTGCTCTTGGAACTGCTGCTGCTGCTGCGGCTACTGAGTTGCGCAACAGTGCGCTGGCTTCGTTGGGCGCGCCGTTGTGCGGGGCGCTGCCGTGCGTGGCGCTGCCGTGTGAGGCGCTGCTGTGCGACGCGCTGCCATGCGAAGTGCAGCTGCGTGCAGGCTTCCCTCCGATGCCGGTAGAATTTGCGGGCATAGAGATCCCGCCCCCAAGGTGGGCGGAGTTGGAGGACTGCAGCAGAGGCTGGGAGGACCGCAGCACGTCGCCATCTTGGGGAGCATTGACGAGTGCTGTGGGGGACCCGATCCTGGAAGCTGACTGCAGGGCGAGCTGAGAGGAGTCCAAGAGGATAAAAACAGGAGAGACTGCAGCAGTAGGGGCAGGGCTTACCTCCGTGCCTCCATGGATGACGGTGTTGGGTCCTGGAGCAGCAAGCATGTCAGTCGGGTGCACCGGGCTGGGGACAGAGGCTCCATGCAGCACGTCCCGCCGGGAAAGGGCACTCTCGGCAGCAACGGAGGCTCGGCTAGGGATGGAGGCCCGTACAGGCACATCCGGGGCCGGCAGAGGATCAGGCAGTGGAGGGCCAGAGTCGGAGGCTGGGCACATCACTTGGTATCCTTTCTTCATTGCCCCACAGTAAGTGCATCCATGTGAAGTCTTGTTTTTGTTGCCACAATAGGGACATTTCTTTGAAAGATGCTTGGGCATAGTTGTAAAAACGCAAAACAAGAAATTTAAAAAAAAAATGGAGAGAGAGAGAAGGGTCCGTCTTGCTGGCAAGGCGGAAGAACGAAAACTGGCCGGACTAGGGGGCGGACCGGTAGGATGGGCTACTTAGGTGGGCTCAGAAAGGCCCTCCTTTCTGAGCTCTAGAGAGCACTTCCATATGCATGGCTCCGCCCGGAGGACGTCACCAAGTGTGGTTGACGCAATCCTGCTGGAGAACCTTTGAGATCATTCAGCAACATTGGCAAACCAATAGCTCTACAGCTGTAGATTGGAAGAAGCCTGGGGAGTAATTAGAAGACTGGGCAGTTGTCCATAATTTTGCTGCAAGGGTTACATTTGAGGGAAACTATAAATTCTGTTCTGATTACCATGAAATTGTGTGAAATGGGATGGGAGAGTTAGCCCAAGCTGTTTAAACTTGGGTTTTAATTAAACTGTTTTCTTACATAGATCTCAGATGCAAATGACTGACTAGAAAGGTGTCTGTTCTAAAGGAGGCGTTAATGAGCAATGTGATCAAAGTGAAACTAGAGTAATTTGCAACACAACAACATTTAAAATACAGTGTCATGCCTTGCAGCTGTGTTGAAGAATGAATAATTCATGCACTTATTGAATGCAGTGAGTGACATTGTGCTATGCCTTTCTCTGGGTGTATGTTGATATTCTGTCATTTCATACCTCTGGTTATTCTGGTCTTTATGACAGGTAGTCTTATATAGTAAAATGTATTCCCTGTGTCCACAGAGGAAATCAAAATTGCTCAGTGTATCCAGTTGAGATTTCTCTATTTTGGAAATTTATAGGCGCATCTAACTATATCTAACTGAATACCGACTCCCCACTCCCCCATGTCTTCAATTTGATCTCTCAGTCCTTTCATACCACTTCCCTCATCTGTCATAAGGATGCCTGAAATCTTGGTGATAGCTTTCACTATCTTCTGCTAGCAGTCCATTTCAGGCTTTGCTATTGACTGTTTGTTTTCTTCCTACAAGACCAGTATGTAAGCCAGACTTCTCTTCACTGTCCTGCTAAGCATCTGACAACAAATCAGTCTCTATGCCTCTGCAGTTTTTGGATTCTCTTAAGACTGCGAATCATGCTGCCAGTTAAGGTGAAAATGTGGTAGTCTACACCACCAAAAATACTATAAACTCATGCTACAAGGGTCACCAAAATGACTTTTGACCACTAGTGATCTAAAGTGGATTTGAAGTAGTGGTTTAAAGCTAAAGGGTTTATAATGTTCTCCCAGTCCCATTTGCTATCCAGTCCCCAATAATAAGCAGTTTACTAGCCCAATGTATTTGCCTGTATTAGGAAATTCCTGGAAGACTTCACCGTGATAGTTTTGTACGGATCCTCTTATTTTCTTGTATTCAGAGCATTTCCCTGCATGCTAGCTAATTTTTAGCATACATTAAAGATAGTTCTGGTTAACATTAATCATTGACTTCTCTGAACTCTTCTAAGGTGGCCAGCTGCCTGGGTTTTGACCAGGCATTCTTGTGTTTTGACCCATTTGTACAGTGTCAGTTTTTGCAAGGGGTAATCAGTTTCTAATGTCTGGTCAAGGAGAGCATTGCTAGATTTTTCATGGCTAGTCCTGCTCTTTTCTCTCTACTTCTCTTCTCTCTGCAGCAGCTTGTCTAGCTGCTGGTACCACTCCTCAAACAGAACAATGAGCCATGTGGGAGAGGGAGACATGGCATTGGCAACTAGAGGAAGAACTGTAGAGAGCTGCATGGACTGCCAAGTGCTGGAACAAAAGGCAAAAGAGGGACAAATCCAGGAGCATGCCCTCTGATGGAGACAAGGGGTAAAGAGGGTGCCAGATAGGTGTGGAGCAGTGTTTGAGGGAGAAAAGGGCGCCTGATAGTTACTTCAACACATGTAAAATTGTTATACCAATAAAGTTATCTGACTGTAATAGGGAACAAAGGGAAGAAACAACATGCAGGATTTGGGAGGGAGGGGGGATGAGAGGAATGGATGGGTGCCTGATGGGTCAGAAGGGAGGGGGAAAGGGTAAGCTTGATGAAGATGAGTGGAGACAGAGGAAGGAGGAGTAAATGGAGAGGAGGATGCCTGAAGAAGAGAGAGAGAGTAGAGTGCCCATGGGAGGAGAATGGTGGAAAGAGGGGACTGATGGAGGAGAGGTTGTAGAGAAAGGGTCCCTGAGGAGGAGATGTGGAAAGTATGTTCCTGATGGAGCCGGAAGGTCTGAGGGGTAGTAGATCAAGATATTAGGGTGGCGGGCTTAGCGAGTTGTGGTAGGAGGGAGAAAGGAGTGGCAGTGAGGAGAAGAGGAAAAAGAAAGAGAAATAAAAATGCCAGGCACAGAGTCATATAAAAAATGTGTTTTTCTGTGTTAATTTATGAACATTTTGTAACCACTTCCTTTAATTTTGTGCAAGGATTTTATTTATTTCTGTGTTAAAGTGATAATGCTTTCACAGGATTTTTCTCTGAGGGAGAGAGCTTTATCTAGTTTAATTATCAAAAGCACAGAGGGGAGGGGGCTTGTATGGAAAGTACTGAGCAATTCTGGAAAGGAAAAGAAGATATGTTTCTGGAAATGTCCAAGGAATTCATTAGGAATGCTCAGCGGAAAATGTTTTGGTTTATTTTGCCATTTTTCCAAAATTTTGGATGTCTTTTTGTTAGTTTTAAATGTTGTTAACCAACCCTTATGCATTTTATCAAATTGGTGAGGTATAAGATTTCATGTTATGTATAAATACTAATGCAGTTTAACTTATAGGAAGGGGTAATTTTAAAAGCACCTCCAGTGTAAACGGCAGCATTTACGTATGTAGATTGGAATTTCAGAATGCCATGCAGGGATTTCAAGGGAACGTGGTAGAGGCGTGCTTTGGGAGTGGCTTGAGCAGTCCAAAAATCTGATCATGTTCCCCATTTTACAAAGTGAATCGACATCTGGATTTACACCTGCTCCGAGGTGCAAATAGATTTTTCAGAAATTTTCTCTTTTTGGTCAGGGCTTTACACAAAGGATTTTTTTTTTAAAATTTAGTGCCATCAAGTTAGTGTTGACTCATAGCAACCCAGCTACCTCTGGGTTTTCTTGGCAATGTATCACTGGAAGTAGATTGCCAGGCCTTTTCTTCAGAGGCAGTGGAGGGTAAAGTGACTTGCCTAAGGTCACAAGGAGTGCCAATGGGAATCAAACCCTTGATCTTCTGGGTACTATGTAGTTGCTCTAACCACTGGCCTATTCCTCCACTCACACAAGGGATTAACCCTTTCCATTCAGCTGTCCTATCCCGTAGGACATTTAAATTTTCCCATTCCGATTCTTTGTCCCTCCATATTGGATATAAATGAATAACATGCTGGTTTATGGCCCGTTAAGTCCCGCTCATGGGACATTTCATAATTCCTTATTTTGGTATGTTAGGAAAACACACCCTGAGCTGGAAGTACGGAAAAAGATATAAATAGCCTTGGGATAAACACTTCATGAAGGCGAGTAAGAACGTCTATGTCATATTGGTTTTAATTTGGACAGTTTCTTGTTAAAATTTATTCCGATCTGGCATGAGCGACATAAAAAATTTATCCGAGTGGAAAATTTTAAGGGAATTATTCTCCTTAATCTCCCATTTGCTTCCTCCTCCAAAATGAAAAATAACAGCAAGTGCAGACTCCGTGCTTAATTGGCAGACATTTTATATGTATAGGTTTGCAAAATGGCCCAAGTACATGAAGCTGCTGTGTTCATTACAGCTACTCTGTTTTCTCATGTGTAGATTTGTACAGTGGTTCCTCTGGTTGTATGTCGCAGCAAATCTATGTGCACGCTCACACATCCTTATGTGTTTTACAAAAGGCCCCGCGTTTAGCAGAGCCCTTTGTAAAATATCGGCGGAACTGAGCATGTTGGAATCTTGACATCTTGATTCTGTTCTCAATATGCTATATAAAATGGGCTATTCTGTAAATGACGTGAATTAAATAGATTTAATATGTTCTATAGTGCTGAAAGCATGCTAATGAATGAACCAGGTGTGCACTAATGAAAGCATTGTTGAAACTTTCTGTAATTCAGTGTTTAATTGCAAAATACTATAGTATGTCTTTGATAGCAACAATAGTTTTTAAAGCCCCTTCTTGTCCTTGGATTCAGAGGGTCCTGCGTTCTGATGCTACTCACAGAGTGTCCAGTCATAGTGTGCAGAAAAGTTGGCAACCCAGCTCTCCCACTTTGTGGCTACAGAATCCTTTTGAAAACTGGATGTGTTATCGTATTTGTAAAGACTAGGCTGTAATAGAGACTTCATAGTAACATAGTATATAACGGCAAATAAAGACCGGTATGGTCCATCTAGTCTGCCCAGTAAGATGGCAAGAGTAGGTGCACCTGCCGCTCTGTGCAGGCCGCCCCTCCCCATGTCTTTGTTTAGGGGTGAACCCACCGCTCTGTGTAGGACACCCCTATTCGTTGAGAAATTAGATAGTTACGTTTTATTTTTATTTTATCCTGTTGCTGTAAAGGGATCCACTGTGTCTGTCCCATGCCATTTTGAATTCTGTCACTGTATTTGCCCCCAACACTTCCATCGGGAGGGCATTCCAAGCATCCACCACCCTTTCAGTGAAAAAGTGTTTCCTGACATTGCCTTTCAAGTTACACCCTTGCAGCTTCATCTTATGCCCTCTAGTTTTACAGCTTCCCCGTCTTTGGAAGAGGTTTGGTAGTTCATTATTTCTCTTTAAGTATTTAAAGTATTTAAAGGTCCTTCCCATTATAATTATACATGGCTCTTTGCCTTTTAACCTGGCTAAGCCTCCCTGGCTATGGCCTCTCTTATGCTTTGTGATTAATCTGTAATGGGAATAAGCCTTCTCCATAGCAACAACTCTAGTGCTCTCTGAAATGGTTTCCCCCGACACAGAAGACAGCTTAATGCTTGTGTAGGGTTTGAAAAAATGTCATTGTTTTACCTCTTCTCTTTTTGTAAACTGAGACTTATTCAAGCTTCATGAAGGATGCCACAGCTAGTCAAGTATTTGGATTTGTCACGTATTTGCATTTATAGTAAATTGAAGGTCACACTGTACATGGTATTTTACTGTAAGATGATGAATATAAATCTTTTGATTCTTGAACAGTCTTGTAGATCAGACTAAATTATAGTTTATTATAGGAAATTGTAATAAGCTGCAAACTATTTTAAATGGGATCAGTTTAATCTTAAAGCAGGCCTTGACAAATTTTTGTGCGGATTTAGGAGCTTGTGCTTGTGACCTAATGTTTCTTCTCCCCACCCTGGTTCTCTTACACTCGCCTCATGTTCTCAAAGGAGCTGGGGTATGTGTTTATTCTACGGAGGTTGGTATGGTACTTGTGTGTGTGTTCTGGGCAAGGGGAATGCACCTTTTGGTAAATAGACATTGTGCCCTTAGGTCCCCAAGCATTCATCACTTTTAACATTTACAAAATGCAATGTGTGTCTTTGAGTCCATGCTGACTCCTGGCAACCCAGCAGCTCCTGGGTTCTCTTGGCAGTGTAACTGGAAGTAGATTTCCAGGCCTTTCTTCTGCGGCAATGGACCTCTTACTTTTCCTTCCCCCCTCCAACCCCTCCCCACTATCTGTTCTCCTTCCAGACTCTCCCCTTCTCCCTAGCCCCTCCCCCTGCCCTTGGTTTCGCCCATCCTCTTTTCCTTTGTTTTTGTAGTTCACTCCCCCCTCCCATTTGTTGCAGGCCTCGACCGGCTCTCTTCTTGTGGCCCAGATGCAAGCTGTCTGCCCACGGGGATCCTATCTCCTGTGGGCAGACAGAAGGAGCTTTGCTGTGATCACAGCCATCCCCTTCTCTTCTGCTTGCTTGGATCTGATCTCCTGCGGGCAGACAGAAGGGGTCTTTGCTGAGATCGCAGCTATCTTTTTGCACCACGATAGCTTTTTTTTTTTTTTTTTTTTAATGGGGGCCAAAATAAATCCAACTTGCCAGGTGCAAATTTCTGGTCACCATGGCAACCTGGCACCTGGCATTTGCCGAGCCCTGTAGATTACACATCTTCAGTTCCCAAGTGTAAGAATAGTTAAACTGTAATCCTTTTTGGGCAGATACAGGCATTTGAGACACAATTTCTCAGCGCAATTGTGCAGGAACAATTTTGGATGCATCTATGTTTGTTATTAATATAAAGTAATTAAAGAATGGAATGTATTGCATTGTGGATTATAGAATGTGCCTATAAATGTCTGTCAAGGAAGTGGGGAAAATATTTGCTCCATATTCACTATTACAGTTGCGTTCATTTTATGTGGTGCCTGCAGCTTTTTCTAAATTAGTGTTTTTCAGCGTGATACTCTGCCATTCAATAAAGATACCATAGCAGTTTACACTGCTTAAAAACAAGAGAAAAGCAGAAAAAAAGTTAATTCAAAATTTAAATTACCACAGAGTAAACCATCCCACCCCCAAAAATCCCCCACAGATAGCTAAGCAGCTTTCCAGAATCATGATGTCCCCCTATTTGAATGTCAGCTTCAATAGTCTGGTTTTAATCTCCGTTTTAAAATTGGACGCCCTTGATGCCCTAGGCTGCAAATGCTATCAGGACTCCTTATCTGGAAACACAAAGAATACCACGCCAACCTCATCCTAAAAGCTTTAAATCGCCCAAAGAACTGTTAGACCTGGTCAGATTCCTCACAAAAGATCCACAGTTACAGAAAGGCCCCATGATAAAAGCACAAGAGTACGCCTCCCACTTGCAGAATAAACTCAGATAATATAACACTCATATGATCGCAAAACCAAGAGACCCCCAAGAGGCTCGCAGAGATGGACTACATTTGAACAAATCACAGAACAGCGCCCTGAACAAATATTACAGATGATCAACACAACCACTTCACCCCTTGACCCATGCCTCGTATCATGGATCAAGATGGCCAGGAACGAGCTCTTGCAAACATTAGTCAAAATTATAAACCTCTCTCTTAATCAGGGACACATGCGTGTTAACTTAAAATCCTGATCTTAAAATGCCCATCCACTGACCCTAACATACTGAGGTCCTACAGACCAGTCTCTAACATACCATTCTTAGCCAATTTAATAGAAAAAACAGTACAACTGCAACTCCACGACTTTGACGATTAATGTGCTTCAACAGCATGGGTTCAGACCCTTTTATGGTATTGAGACCCTACTTACCTTACTCATAAACACATTACTCAAGGGTATTGAACACACCAAACAAAGAGATTTCTTGTTTAACAAATATTTCTGTTCTGTGTTCACAGATGAAGAACCAGGAGCAGGACCTCAGAAAACACCCACAAATGGGAACAGAAGCAAGGGACATCTTGAACAATTTTCAGAAGACTGTGTTCGTGAGAAACCAGCTCAACTTAAAGTAGACAAAGCAATGGGACCGGATGGGATACACCTTAGAATACTGAGGGAACTTGGGGACGTTCTAGCAGCTCCACTGACTGACCTTTTCAATGCCTCGTTGGAGTCGGGAGTGGTGCCAAAGGACTGGAGAGAGGCTCATGTGGTGCCTTTACACAAAAGCGGAAGTAAGGATGTGGTTGAAAACTACAGGCCAGTTAGTGTAACTTCGGTGGTGAGTAAATTATTGGAGATGCTGCTGAAAGAGAAAATAGTGAGGTTTCTGGAGTCCAGCGGATTACAGGATCCGAGGCAGCATGGATTCACCAGAGGCAGGTCTTGTCAGACAAATCTGATTGATTTCTTTGACTGGGTGACCAGGGAGTTAGACCGAGGGAGAACCCTAGATGTGATGTATTTGGTTTTCAGTAAAGCCTTTGACGCTGTTCCTCACAGGCAACTTATAGACAAACTGAGCACCCTACGGATGGACCCTAAAGTTACTGCTTGGGTTAGAAATTGGTTGGGTGGGAGGTGACAAAGAGTACAGGTAAATGGAGCTCACTCTGAGGAGAAGGATGTTACCAGTGGTGTGCCCCAGGGATCTGTCCTTGGTCCGATTCTTTTTAATATCTTTGTTAGTGATATAGCGGAAGGGCTGTCGTGTAAGGTTTGCCTCTTTGCAGATTATACCAAAATCTGCAATAGAGTAGACACCCAGGAAGGTGTAGATAACATGAGGAGGGATCTAGCTAAGCTTGAAGAATGGTCTAGAATTTGGCAGTTGGGATTTAATGTTAAAAAAATGTAAGGTCATGTATTTGGGCTGCAGCAATCCAAGGGAGCAATATAGTATAGGGGGGTGAAGTACTTTTGTCCACTAAAGAAGAGCGGGACCTAGATGTGGTTGTGTCTGATGATCTTAAAGTAGCTAAACAGGTAGAAAAGGCGACGGCAAAAGCTAGAAGGATGCTTGGGTGCATACTGAGAGGAATGGCTAGCAGAAAAAAGGAGGTGATAGTGCCTCTGTATAAGTCTTTGGTGTGACCTCATTTGGAGTATGGTGTGCAATTCTGGAGACTGCACCTTCAAAAGGATGTGAACAGGATGGAGTCGGTGCAGAGGGTGGCTGCTAAGATGATTAGTGGTCTTCGTTATAAAACATATGAGGACAGACTTAAGGATCTTAATATGTACACCTTAGAGGAAAGGCGGGATAGAGTTGATATGATTGAGATGTTTAAATACCTCCATGGCACAAATGTTCAGGGAGAGAGCCTCTTTCAATTGAAAGCAAGTTCACCTACGAGGGGACCTGGGATGAGGGTGAAGAGGGATAGATTCAGGAGTGAAATGCGGAAATATTTCTTTACGGAAAGAGTGGTGGATTCATGGTATAGTCTCCCAGTCACGGTAGTAGAGATAAGGACAGTAACTGAATTCAAAAAAGCATGGGAAAAACACAGAGGATCTCCAAAGGTGAAAAGGGGACTGTTGTAGTTGTTGATATGGAAGGCCAGACTAGATAGGCCATGTGGTCTTTTTCTGTCATCATGTTTCTATGTTTCTATGATATTTCATCCGCCTTTGACTCAGTAAACCATAATACCCTCTTAGGTACCCTGATGGGCCTGGGCATAAGCAACACCCCACTTAAGTGGTTCCACTCCTATTTGTCTGAGTGTGCCTAGTAAGTAAAGATAAAAGATGACACGTCAATACCTTTCAAATTACAGAGAGGTATACCACAAGGATCATCCCTCTCTGGTTGGATGTAGAGATCGAACAGTAATGCAATCTGTAACATCTTTCAAAGGCACAAAATCCTGTACCATATATATGCAGACAACCTAATGCTCTATGCACCTATCTCTACATGCAATCCTGAATACTCATTAATACAATTCTGCTTCAGGATATGATATGACAGATTGGCTAAACAAGAATAACCTCCCTATCAACTATAAAAAAACAAAACAAAACAGAGGCAATGATCATAACCCGTGATCCCTCACTCTCCATCCCAAAAGAGATTATAATAAATAACTCCATCCCTTTTCAACAATATCATCACAGGCATTGACAACGTCCGACAAGGTTTTGTGCTCATCTTCTTAGACATCGCCGCGGCGTTCGACTCGGTGAGTCACGAACTCCTCCTCGGTCAATTGAAAGAGAAGGGCGTCTGCAACTCTGCGCTAGAATGGTGCAAGTCTTATCTGGATGGAAGATGGCAATATTTGAAATCCGGATCAGAGGAATCAAAACGCTTCCATCAAAAACAAGGTGTGCCTCAAGGGTCCTCGTTGTCTTCTCTCCTATTCAATATATACATGCAACCCATCTGCAATATCATTAGGTCATTTAACGTGAACTGTTTGATATATGCTGATGACATACTCTTATACATGCCGTTCTCTACAGTTCAATTGGACCTGACACCACTGATTGATTGTTTCGATGCAGTCTCAGAATGGCTCCAATCTCAAAACCTCCGCATTCAACACAAGAAAACGGAGGTGCTTTTCATCGCCAGAGACCCCAACTTTATTCCTCCATCCCATGTAAGGGTCAAGGAAGCTGACTTACAAACTAAAGAAACAATAAAATACCTTGGAGTCACCTTGGACCAACGTCTAGATATGAAACATCACATAAGCAATATAGTCAAAGCTGTATATTTCAAAATCCATTCGCTCAGGCATCTGCGCTCTCTATTGGACCCAGACGATTTCCGGACTATATATCAAGCGCTAATCCTACCACACTTCGACTTTTCAAATACCATCTTACAAGGTCTTCCTCAATCTACACTGAGCCCATTACAGCTGGCCATGAACGCTGCAGCAAGGGTCCTCTACGGAGCCTCCAGAAGTGGCCACGTGACTCCTATTCTCAAGCAGCTGCACTGGCTCCCTATCCATGGAAGGATCATCTTTAAAACCCTACTACTCTCATTCAAGGCAATCAATGGTATTTCATCTTCCGCACTCACAGAACTTATCCACACAGTGCCCCCTAACAGATCCAGAAGAGCAACAGCTGTAAACCTACTAATAACCCCAAAGGCATTGACAAAATGCAACATGACAACGGCAAACAGAGCTTTCAGTTTCTACGTCCCCAAATGCTGGAATGCGCTACCATCTGACATTCGGGCCATTGTAGACCTAACTCAGTTCAGGAAGGCACTCAAATACCACCTTTTCCTCCAATACTATTCAGTCAGCAACGAAATCTAGGTATCCCCACCTAAGAAATAACCACATATTTTCCTTATGTTAGTGTTACTCCAATCTTGTTCCGTGTAATTACTTCATGTATATAGTTCACCCCTGTTATCCAAGTTTGTACTCCTGTTCTATGTAAAACCAAACAGCTTGTTGTTATGGTCATTGTGTTATAATGTAAACCGCGCTGATACCGAATAGTGCGGTATATAAGAAATTGTAATAAATAAATAAATAAAATCAAATATCTTGGAATCACCCTAGACCAACATGAAATCACATATAAAGAGAGTAACAACCTCAGCATATTACAAAATAAAACACCTATATAACCTCAGATCACTCCTAGACCTGAATTACTTCCGCACAGTTTGCCAAGCCATCATCACCCCACAGCTAGATTATTGCAACTCCATATTCCATGGCCTAACAAAGTAGACCCTACTACCTCTGCAACTAGTACAAAATGCCACAGCACATCTGATAACATGATCTCCAAGACATGAGCACATAACCCCTGTTCTGAAAAGCTTACACTGGCTCCCCATACAGGCTCGCATTAAATACAAGGCAATTATGCTCACCTACAAGACCATGCATAACCAAACTACAGACTTCCGCTTTAGCCTCTTCCCCCAAACTCAAGATCAAGAAGAACTCAAAATCAGAGTCTACTAAGCATTCCAACCCACAAACGGAAGAGTACCCAAGCAACGTGCCAGAGAGCTTTTTCAATATACGGACCCACATTATGGAACTCTCTCCCTAATACCCTGAGGGATATCAAAGACTGTGGGGACTTACGGAAAAAAATAAAGACCCTCCTATTCCATGAGTACTTTGGCCCTGGAACCTGAACATAATGTCTCACTCCAAGACAATCACTTGTATATACTTGCTTCTGTTATATAGTTCTGTTGTACGTAGTTACTGTTCTGATTGATCTCTGTTCAATGTACCCTTCAAGTTAAATATAAACTGCTTTGATAATATGAAAGGTGGTATATAAAAACTATTAAATAAATAAACCAGATCTTGAGCAGTGGGTCCAAGAGAAGCTCCTCAACGTCCCCTGCCTCAGTGAAAACTTATTGGGTAAGCCAATGGAGGTGAAGGCGGTGGAGATCGAGATCGAATACCTCATGAGGACTCGGCTCTCCACCCTTCCCAAAAAGAAACCACCGGGTAAGAGGCCCCCATTTCAGAGGAAGGACCCATCCTACTGAGGTTACCTTTAATACCAGATTCCAGTAAGGGAGTGGGCCAAGGCCCTCGCAAGCCCAAGAGCTCTAAGTCCAGACCCCAACTCCTGCCAGCCGGGGATGGGTTTTTGACTCCCTGAGCATAGCCTCTTCACTCTTGGGAGAGCAGCTACCCACAGTGGGGCGCCTGGTGCATTTTGCCCATCTGTGGCCGGCTATTACCACCGACTCCTAGGCACTCCAGATAGTCAAAGAAGGATATCTCCTTCATTTTGACCAGACACCTCCTCCTTTCTTCCCAGGAAAGCCCTCCTGGACTCCCCTGCACCAGGCCCTGCTACTGCAGGAACTCGCAGGACTTCTTACGGACGGAGCCATGGAATTCAGTACCCATCACCTCAAGGGCAAGAGGTTCTACTCCCAGTACTTTCTGGTTCCAAAAAGAACCAGAGGCCTAAGGCCTATCCTTGACCTGTGACACTTGAACAGTTTCCTGGTGCGGGAGAAGTTCAAGATGCTCTCCCTTGGAACATTGCTTCACAGTCTTTGATATCCCTCAGGGTATTAGGGAGAAAGTTCCATAATGTGGATCCAGCAGAGATGATGATGCTTCTTGGACCTAAAGGATGCTTATACCCACATCCTAATTCATCTCCGTCACAGTCAGTACCTAAGATTCATGGTTGGAGGCAACCACTACCAGTACCAACCACTACCAGTACATAATCCATTCTCAGAAGCTTACTGTTACATATGTAAATAGTTGATGTGCATGTTTCCCCTAAGTTATCCAAGTTGTATTTCCCTGTTCTCTGTAAAACATAACATTTGTTTCATTATTGTTCGTCGTTCCATGTAAACCGCGCTGATACTAAATAGTGCGGTATATAAGAAACTAAAATAAATAAATACAGAGTACTACCCTTTGGTCTAGCCTCCGCACCAAGAGTCTTCACTAAATGCCTGGCAGTGGTGGATGCCTACCTCGCCTACCTCCACTCCAAGGGGCCTTCATCTTCCCATATCTGGATGACTGGCTCATAAAGGGAGACATGGCCATCAAGGTGCAACAGGCTATGGCCCGCACCATCAGTGATCTAAAGTATCATGATAAACCAGCCCAAGTCCCACCTCACTCCGACACAGGGCTTTGAGTTCTTAGGGGCTCACCTGGACACTCTTCAGGCCAAGGTCTTTCTCCCCTTGGGCAGGTCGCCTTTGGCTCTAGCCACTGAGGTGCAACACTGACACACAGTGTTGGCGCGGTTCATGCTCTGCCTGCTGGGCTACATGGCATTCATATCCATGTGGTTCCCAACGCCCGCCTTCACATGGCCAGTGCTCCCAGTGGACACAAGCCACAGGCGGGCACTGGGACAAAGTCTTAGTGTCCCGCAAGCTAGCGGAGTCACTTGACTGGTGGCAGGCCACACAGCACCTGCAGGAGGGCATGCCCTTCCAGTCCCTAAATCCCCAGAGGGTCCTTATCTCAGACGCTTCCTTACTGGGCTGGGGTGCCCATTGTGAGGAACTTCGCATGCAGGACAACTGCTCCATAGTGGAGAGCCAGCAGCAAATAAACATGCTGGAGCTCAGGGCTATTTTTTCTGGTGATCAGGGCCTTTCACCACCCCTGCAGCAACAGTTGGTGCTGGTCCAAACAGACAACCAGGTCGCAATTTTCTATCTGAACAAACAAAGGGGCACAGGGTCTTACCACCTCTGTCAGGAGGCAGTAGCCCTCTTCTGATACGTGATCAGTCAAGGAATGCTCCTCAAGGCAGTGTAACTTCCATCCCAGGACAATGCCTTAGTGGACAGGCTGAGCAGGCTTCTCCAGACGCACGAATGGTGACTAGAGCCCAAGGTGGCACAATGGCTCTTCTGACTCTGGGGCACCCTGAGGCTGGATCTCTTTGCCAGCCCGACCAATGCTCAACTGCCCCACTTCTGTTGTTGCCAGTCACACCCATCCTGGGTAGTGGCAGAAGACTTCCTCTTCTTGTGGTCAGAGGGCCTCCTGTACGCCTTCTCTCCCATGCCACTCATCGCCTGGACCCTCTTCAAGATCCTGCAGGACAAGGCTTCCATGATCCTGGTGGCCCCACAGTGGTCCAGGCAGCCTTGGTTCCCTTTGCTGCTCCACCTCTCGATGGAACCCTGGTCCCTCTGGGTAATGATTGGGATTACTGACTCAGGAGGAGGGCTTCCTCCTTCACCCAACCTGGGGTCCCTGACATTAACAGCATGGCTACTGAACGGATAGCCTTGGCCCCATTCAACCTCCCAAAAAAGGTGGAGGAGGTCCTTCTGGCCTCTCATAAGGACTCCATGAGATGGACCTACACTTTCAAGTGACACAGATTCTTGGTGCGCAGAGCAGCAGACTGACCCGTTCCCTTGCAATGTACACATGGTGCTGCAGTACTTGCTTCATCTCTCACAAACTGAACTCAAGTCCAACTCTGTCAGGGTGCAATCTCAGTGCATCACCATTCTATTGAGGATAAAACCCTCGCTACTCAGTACCTCACTACTCAGTTCATGTGGGGCCTCCTGATCTCTAAGCCTCCCATCTGCCCGCCCCTGGCAGAATGGGACCTCAATGTGGTTTTGATGCAGCTCACCAAGCCATCATTTGAGCCTCTGGCTACCTGCCATATGCATTACCTCTCATGAAGGTCGTCTTCCTGGTGGCACACTCCTCTGCCTGCAGAGTCAGTGAGCTTCAGGCCTTCGTGGCCGAGCCACCCTACACCAGGCTTTACAAGAACAGGGTCATGCTTTGCACCCACCCTAAATTCCTTCCGAAGGTGGTGTCTGCATTCCACCTCATTCATAAGGTGATGCTTCCCACCTTCTTTTCAAGGCCCCACGCTGACAAGGTGGTGGCCGTTCTCCATACTTTGGATTTGTAAGAGGGCCCTGGCCTTTTACCTGCAACATATCAAGGACCTCCACAAAGCCTCACAGCTTTTCGTTTCATACGACCCCCATCAACTGGGGGAGTCTGTTACCAAGCAGACCATGTTCACCTGGGTGGCGGACTGCATTGCCTTTGCCCACAATCAGGCTGGGCTCTCGTTGGAGGGCCGGGTCACGGCTCACAACATTAGGGCTATGGCAACTTCTGTTGCAAGCTTACGCTCTGCCCTTATGACAGACATCTGCCGTGCCGCCACTTGGTCCTCAGTCCACACCTTTGCAGTTCACTACTGCCTGGAGAGGAAGTCCTGACGAGACAATGCCTTCAGCCAGGCACTCCTGCCCTCTGACCCTTTTGTGTTCAGGTTACCAGAGTGATGGATCTCCCTGGACTCTGGGGTCCTTAGAGTCTCTCCTCACTCGCTTGTGTCTGCTCATGGCTGGGCCGTGTTTTCTGCAGGTTTCCGGAAGCCTGTAGCTAGGGAGTCCCATATGTGAGGACTGACTTCCTGCTTGATCCTGGAGAAAGTGTAGTTACTCCCTGTAACAGGTGTTCTCCAGGGACAGCAGGAATCCGTCCTTGCAACCCTCCCTCCTCCCCATGGAGTTGCTGTATTTTGCCATCTTCTTTTGTTGGCTCTAGATATGCCATCTGACCGAGTAAGATGGCACCATTTGGCGGGAAGGGGGGCCACACATGCGTGGTGGCATCTCCCAAAGGCTTACTTTGAAAGCTGGTGAGATGCTTCCACGAGGGCTCCATCAGTGCCAACGTCACCCATATGTGAGGACTGATTCCTGCTATCCTTTGAGAACACCTGTCATAGGTGAGTAGCTATGCTTTCTGTAAGGGGAAGCTACCTGGAAATTATCCCACATGCTATTCTTCTTCCCAATATATATGCATGCAAGGTGGGAAGTAACATCCAATGCCCAAGAAAATGACAAAAGCCGCTTAAGCTCTAAATTTTAAATTGTTCATTCTTTGGAAGTCCATTATTGGGAACTTCCCACTGCCTATTAGTGGTGCAATGGGAATGTCTGGCAGAAGTTAATAAGAGCTTTCAAAATAGCACTTGTCTAGTTTCTCATGTCATTGAAACCATCGAAATAAATATTCAGCCAAGGCAGCATTTTGTTTTCTCAAATGCTGCCACAGCTGAAAGAAAATCTGGATATTCAACGCTATAGTGGCTGGCGCTGACAGACCAGAATCAGCACTGATTACTGGTATTATCCAGATATAACAATATTCAGCCTGTTATCTGATTAGCTGATCAGATAGGCCAGCCTTGTCATTGTCTGATCTAACGATTTGGTGCTTATCCAGGTGATGCTGAATATTGCTGCTAACCGGATAACTCAGACTGTTCTTGCTCTGCCCTCGGACCTTGCTAGTGCTGCCAGATAGCACTGTGGAGGTCTGCAATGATTCTCAGTGGCTTTATCTAGAGAATCCTGTTGAAATTCAAGGGACAGGCCCAGACAGTAGTACACTGTCTGAATGCTGGTGTGGAATATCTGACTAACAAGCTAATGTAGAAAGCTGGTGCTAGATCCGCACTGGATCGACTTTTTACGTTCCCACCAATGCACACATTTTAACGTGCAATGCAGGAAGGATAGGGCAGCAAATGAACACTGCGATAACCATGTGCATGCAAATGAGCCATTGCAGCGTTAAACTGGGAGAGCAAGCCAGACACATGCGCAAAAGAAGTCTGTGCTAGTATGGCTTGCTCTCCGAGCACCGCATGGCTAATTTGCATATCAGCCCCAACAGTATTTTGATGGCATCGGGAAAACCCCCTGAGGCCATCAAAATACTGTCGGGGGCTGGTGCCCAGACAATAGGAAAATCCCTGGTGGTCCAGCCACCCTATTCGCTTCCCCCCCCCTGACAGTATTTTGATGGCATTGGGGGTGATTGCAGCATCAGGAAAAGCTCCCAATGCCATCAAAACACTGTCGGGGGCTGGTGCCCTGACAGAAAATAAGAACCTGGTGGGATAGTGGCCCCTGTACCCCCCAACTCCACCCCAAAGTAAAATAAACTAAAATCACCTGGGGGTCTAGTAGCCCCTGCACTCCCCATCCCCCACTAAAAGAATATACCTGGTGGTCTTGTGGCCCCTGTCTCCCCCCCCCCCCCACCGCCACCCCAAAGTAAACTAAACTAAACTAATATCATCTGGTATTCTAGCAGCCCGCTGATTTAACCCCCCCCCCCCGCCCTGTATATTAAAATAGGCGGGAGTGCTGCTTACGCGCTCCCATTCTGAATACGCCATCTTGAAAAATGGTGGCCCCTGGCCCCACGTAGTGCATTCTGGAATGCATCGGGTGAGATCAGACTGCCATATAAGGCAGACTGTGCCTTATATGGCAGTCTAACCCTGCCCGGAGCATCCCTGGATGCATCGCGCATGTCCAGGCGCCACCATTTTTCAAGATGGCAGACTCAGAGCAAGAGTGCGTAGGCAGCACTCCTGCCTGTTTTAAGGTGCCGGGGGGGGGGAGGGGGTGTTAAATTTGGGAGTTGCTAGAATACCAGGTGATTATTTTATTTTACTTTGGGGTGATGGTGGGGGGGGGGGGGCAGGGGCCACAAGACAAGACCACCAGGCATATTCTTTTAGTGGGGAGTGGGGGTTGCATGGGCTGCTAGACCACCAGGTGATTTTATTTTATTATATTTTACTTTTTACTTATTTTATTTTGCTTTTATTTTAAGGTACCGGGGGGTGGGGAGGGGGTTGGATTTAGGGGCTGCAAGACCACTAGGTGATTTTATTTTATTTTAGATGGTGGTGATAGGTACAGGGGTCACTAGACCACCAGGTTATATTCTTTTAGTGGGGGGGGGGGTACAGTGACCACTAAACCACCAGGTACTTACTTTCTGTCGGGGCACCGACCTCCAACAGTGTTTTGATGGCATCGGGGGCTGTCCCTGATGCCATGAAAATACTGTCGGGAGTCCATGAAACCTCTTTAAGAACCACACTTGAAGAAACCAAATGAGAAGACTCTTCCCCAGACATCTCAAGAAAACCCGGGGGAAGCGGGGGGTTTCGCTCGACTGAGCTTAAACTCGCACCATCAGTTATAGGATCAAGGGACACAGTACCTGGAGCGGCGATTCGCGGCATAGAAACGAGATGTTTCTCCATCGCCCCTGCTTGAGAATCGTCAGCAGGGAGTTTCTTTTTACGTTTACCACTTGGCATTTCCCCTCAACTCGCACTGCACAGCTCCAATTCGGCTCCAAAGGGGCTCACAAGGGGCAAGAATCCCCCTTTGAAAACGCGCCCCTTAGAAGACGCGCCGACGGCTGAGCGCCGTATGAGGGTTGATTGAATTATAGCGGGACCTAAAGATGACGTCAGGAAACTGCCCGCTGAACCGCCAGCCGCAGAACCAGTCTCCTCTCCTCCAATGGAACCGGACAGCAGGTGAAAACGCTCCCGGTAAGAGCAGCAAGGCAGGGGCTTTAAACCAGGTCCTGAAGATGACGTCAGGAAACTGCCCGCTGAACCGCCAGCCGCAGAACCAGCCTCCTCTCCTCCAATGGAACCGGACAGCAGGTGATAGTGGATCGGGAAAAGTCTGTAATACCTCATGATAGTTAAAGGTGGGAGGTGGGGGTACTCACCCGGTTAGTTAGTTGGCTATGTCCTAGGACTTGCCTTGTTTTCTTGGGATTTTTTTTGATTGTTTAATTGCTAACGTTTCCCCGAGACGTGGACTGTGTTTTGTATTATTTCTGATTTTTGTATTTTCTTAGTATTATTTTTTCTGTATTATTTGGTGGCTACTGTTTTACAGTATAACTATGTAAAAAGGTATCTTCATAAATAAAAGTTATAAAAAAAAAAAAAGAAAATACTGTCGGGAGGGGGGAGGGAATGGAGCTACTGGGCCAACCGGGATTCATTTCTGTTGGGCACCAGCCCCCGACAGTGTTTTGATGGCATCGTGGGTTGTTCCCGATGCCTGATCATCTGAGGAGAAGATGATCTAGGCATTGTGGAAAGCACCCGGTGCCATCAAAATACTGTCGGGGGCACGTGTTAGATGTTTAAGTCACTTCAGACCTTGCAATAAAAATTTTGGCAAAAAGATTTGGTTGCGAAATCCTCGACGTCTGTATCTGCATCGGGCGTAGCCATGATTTGCATAGCAGGTCATTATGTGCAGTTGGAAGCCAGAATGGCGGCCCTGGAGCAGAACATCACTGCTATCCTGGCCCTGCTGCAGGCAATGATGGCTGGTTCATCCGCAACATCTGCCTCAACTACTGGACCTCTGACTGCAGGGGGAGTCCCCGGTCGTCGAGCTGAGCTCCAAGCGCCATTGGCCTCAGGTAAGCCCTCTGCACCGGTCCTGTTCCTCAGGCACCCGATTCTCCCTAGCCACTTCCGCGACTCAGGCACCCGCACCGCAGAGGACTCTGACCACACATGCCTCCCTCCTGGGTTGGGGGGCGCATTGTGGGAAACGCCGCACACGGGGCAGCTGGACTTAGGAGGAGTCACTCTTACAGATCAGTCTCCTAGAACTCAGGGCAATCTTCTTGGCCCTACGAGTGTTCCACCACCACCTGCGAAACCAACCTGTGCTGATCCAGACAGACAACCAGGTTGCCATGCTTTATATCAACAAGCAGGGGGGCACGGGCTCGTAGTCTCTCTGGCAGGAGGTGGTAGCCCTCCTCTCCTTTGCAGCACGTAACAATATGCTTCTGCGAGCAGTGTACCTCCTGGGCCAGGACAACTGCCTAGATGATAGGCTGAGCAGAGTCCTTCGTCCACATGAGTGGCGCTTAAACCCCAGGGTAATGAAGCAGCTCTTCTACCTCTGGGGCAGGCCCCCTGGAGAATGCACAGATGCCTCACTTCTGCTTGCGTCAGTGCATCCAGGGAGAGTGGCGACAGATGCCTTCCTGATCTCATGGTCCGAGGGCTTACTCTATGCAGTCCCACTGACCCCCCCACCCCAGTTGCCAGGACCCTCTTCAAGGTTCAGAGCAAGAAGGCATCATTTATACTGATTGCCCCCAGGTGGCCCAGGCAGCCTTGGTTCTCTCTGTTGCTTTCCCTGTCAGTGGCACTCCCAGTCCCACTGGGTCGGGCCCTGGACCTCCTGTCCCAGGAGGAGGGCTCCCTCCTGCATTCTAATCTGGGGTTGCTAATGATAACAGCGTGACTGCTGAAAAGGTAGCGTTGGCCCCTTTCAATCTTCCAGGAGAAGTCGAGGAGATCCTACTAGCCTCCTGAAAACTCTCTGCCAGATGGGCTTATGCCGTTAAGTGGAGAAGGCTCTCTGCCTGGTTTGCGGAAAAGGAGAATCCCTTTGCCTGCCATGTGCAACTAGTACTTCACTACTGTCACACCCTGGGCTGAAATCGAACTCGGTAAGGGTACATTTGAGCGCCATAGCGTCTCACCACCACCCTATCGAGAGAAAACACCTCTCAAGTCAGCTCCAGGTTCTTCCAGGGCCTCCTGTTATCCAAGCCCCCTCTCCGCCTTCCGACGGCAGAGTGGGACCTCAATGTTGTGCTCTCCCAGCTCACAAAACCGCCATGCGGTACCCGTCTTGGGAAGTGGAGTTTCTGATGGCCCTTTATGTCCGCTCGAAGAGTGAGCGAACTCTAGGCCCTAGTGGCAAATCCACCATATACAAGGTTCTATAAGAACAGGGTGGTGCTCCGCACAAATCCCAAATTTCTCCCAAAGGTAGTATCTTCTTTCCACCTCAACCAAGAGGTGATCCGCTCCACCTTCTTCCCGTGGTTTCACGCCGGCAAGGAGGAACTAGTGCTTCATACACTGGATTGCAAACGGCCATGACCTTCTACTTACAGTGGACTCAGGCCCATCGCAGAGCTCCTCAGCTTTTCATGTCTTATGACCCCAGCAGACTGGGGCTCCCTGTGACTAAGCAAACTCTGTACACTTGGGTGGCAGACTGTATTGCCCTTGCCTATGAGCGGGCTGGCCTCTCCTTCGAGCACTGGATCACAGCGCATGGTGTGAGGGTGATGGCCACATTGTGACTTACCTCCGTTCAGTGCCGGTGACTGAAATCTGCAAGGCCGCCACATAGTCTTCAGTTCACACATTTGCAGCTCACTACTGCCTGGAGAGTGTGTTCTGCAGAGACAGTGCATTTGGCCAGGCAGTACTCCGTAATATTCTCAGGATGTAGGCAACTCCTGCCCTTCTGTGTTTAGGCTACCAGAGTGAGTGTTGCGCGACACTAGGGTCTTGCAGAGTCTCTCAGTGGGGACTCGCCCTTCTGCAACTCATGGCTACTCGATTGGTCGTCATGGTGCTATCGTGGTTCGGTCCTTGGCAGCCTGGAGCTAGGGAGTCCCATATGTGAGGACTGACTTCCTGCTTGTTCATGGAGAAAGCATAGTCACTCACCTGTAACAGGTGATTTTATTTATTTAACATTTCTTCTATACCGCGCTATTATAATCAGCGTGGTGTACATCGAACAAAAACATACCACAATGCATACAAGCAACATTGAGTTTACAATGAACAGGAAATTAAACATGGGATAAACCGGGAAAACTATATACAAGTTAACTCGATACTATGTATAATACTCTAACTCATTTGGAAATTGCATGTGCTTTTGTTGGTGGGTGGTACACGTATGGTGAATAGTGAATGGGCTTGTGTGTAGGCTAACCATTTTCTCTTTGTATTAAGGTGCTAGGGCGGCTGGGGCATTTGGGAAGCTTGCCGGTTGTGTGTTTGCCTCGGATGGTTTCTGGGTAGCATTTTGTGAACAGGTGGTGTTTCAAGGCTTTTCTGAATAGGACTAGGCTTTTGATGCCACGGATTTCATGGGGAAGGGCATTCCAGCTTAAAGGAGCAAATATAGAGAAGGCCCTGTTGGAGGTAGCCTTTGTACACTTAGGGGCTTGTTTACAAAGCCGCGGTAGTGGTTCGCGATCGCGATCGCAGCCGCGGCCCCATTGAAATCAATGGGGCCGCGGCTCCGATTACGATCGCAAACCGCTACCGCGGCTTTGTAAACAAGCCCCTTAGTCATCATCTTGGGGACTACTAAGGTGTTCATTGCAGTAGGCCTCCTGTTTCTATTTTCCAGGGTACCGTGGATTAGCTTGCTGATTGGCGTAGGAGGGTAGTTAGTTAGGGCTTTGAAGGTAAGGACTAATGACTTGTATTGGAGTCTGGCATGTAAAGGTAGCCAATGCAGATCTTTCATGATAGGCGTTATGTGGTCAGATCTTGACGATCCAGAAAGGACTCTTGCAGCTGCATTCATAGCTAGGCGGAGCGGATTTAAGGTTGATTGAGAGAGACCATGGAGGAGGATGTTAGCGAAATCCAGATGTGGGAGGCCTAATGCCTGGAAGGTTGTTCTGTAGTCCAGGTGATCTCCAGGAACAAGCAGGAATGAGTCTTCACATATGGGTATCGTCGGTAACGACGGAGCCTGCGCGGGAACGCTCCCCAGCGTCCAGAAAGAAAGCTTTTGGGAGCATCCCATAGCGCCTGCGCGCTGCCTTCCCGCCTTTCCTAACCGCCTCTTTCCAGTTCTTCTTTTCCGCGGAGCCAGCAGGTCGTGTTCCTGTCACCGCTAAAGAAGTTCTTTATTTTTTTTTATTTCTTTGGTCGCGCATCTGCCTTCTTCGACGTCGGACCAGTACCGCCGATCTTTTCTTCTTTCTTCTTTTAAAAAAAAACAAAAAAAACCTACCGTTTCCCACTTCTGTGCATTATTTTCATTTTAGGCCTTAGGCCTAGAAAAATTTTCCTCATGGAAAAGCCCGCTTCCGGGTTTAAAAAGTGCATGAAGTGCAGCGGTACTCTTTCTATCACTGACACCCATGACTGGTGTCTAAAATGTTTGGGTCCTGACCACTCCATCACCGATTGTGAGTCCTGTTCCATGATGTCTAAAAGAGGTCGACAGAATCGAGCGGCCAAGCTCAGTACCCTGTTTCCCTCTGATGCAGCTTCGGTGGCATCGACATCTTCCAGGGCTGCTTCTTCCTCCCATGGATCTCAGGTAACCAAACATAAATCCAGCCGGTCCTCGAAGGGTAGATCTCCCTCTAAGTATCGAGATGCCTCTGGGCTTGCTCTCGAGGATCCTGCACCGGCAAAATTACCCCGGCGGGAAGCTCCGGCTTCCAAAGCTTCATCTATGGGGTCACAGGTTGACATCGATGGCGTGGCCTCGACCGATCACCTGTTGCCATGTTATTTATATTTATTTATTTATTTGCATTTCTTATATACTGCACTATTTGCGATCAGCGCGGTTTATATAAAACAAATGGTATCTGGGGTACCGGTGGTTTCCACTGGTACCGACATCCAGACATTGGTTGCGTCGATGGATCAGAATAATCTGACCATGCAGCGTGCCATTACGGCATTCATACAAGCTGCGACGCCTCCGGTACTGCAACAAACTCCGTTGTCTGTACCGGTACCGATTGCATCGACATTGGCTTCGGTGTTGACTGCAGCGGTACCCTGTTCTGTGATGCCCATCGGTACCGATCACTCCCGATGTCGATAACACTCGGTATGCGTATCGGGCTCTGCAAGAGCATCCAGACAGGCGATACTTCGATTCCTCCGAAGACTCTGATGAATCAGAGGCTTCTGTCGAAGCATCGGTACTCCTTCCTCAGGAGCCCTCTTCTCCAAAAAGAAGAATGTCTGTCTCCTCCAGAAGACTTGTCTTTTCAAGACTTCATTAGGGAAGTGGCCAGAGGCCTCTCTATTTCAGTGGCCCCTGAACCAGAGCCTAGAGCCAAGAAATTGGATATTTTACAATATCCTAAGGCTCCTAAAGAGGCAGCTACTTTACCAATTCATGAGATCCTTTATGATCACATGTTGGGCATATGGGAGACACCTCTTACTACCTCAACTCATTCTCGCAGGTTGGACACCATGTACCGTGTTCCTCCTTGTCCTGGCTTTCATAAGACTCAGCTTCCTCACCACTCTATTGTGGTGGAGTCTGCTATGAAGAAGATAAAGAGTGCGAAAAGATACTCATCTAATCCTCCAGGAAGAGAATGCAGAACCTTGGATGCTTTTGGCCGGAGAATCTTCCAGGCCAATATGCTTACTGCCAGAATCAACTCCTATAGTCTCTATATGGGGATGTTTCTAAAGGAAGTTACAGATCATCTGCAAACTTTATCTCCTTTTATCTCAGAAGGTGAAAACCTTTTTGGCAAGGATTGGCAAGCAAAGGCCACTCAGATGGATGCTGAGAATTCTGTCTTAGATAGACTTTCAAAGTCTACTTCTGCTCCTGTTAGAAAAAGGTTATTCAAAAAGGCTTTCTTTCCCAAAAAAGGGAAATATTATCCTGGTTATGGTCACCAGGCATCTTCTGCAGGTCATTTTGCTGCAAAGTGTCAGCAACAACCTAAACAAGCCAAACCTAAGGCTGCAAGGACTGCTACGGCCCAACAGCCTCAGCCTCCTCAGGGCCTTTGACTTACAACTAGAGAACTTAGCCTTTCTGGCTCTAGAAGAACCAGAGCCTCTCACCATTCCAGGAAGGTTAGCTCACTTTGCTCCCAGATGGGAGCAAATCACAGCAGAGCAATGGACCCTCTCCATCATAAGGGAGGGGTACAAGCTTCATTTCTTAAACCTTTCTCCTCACACCATGGTGAGACAGTTCAATTCTCCCACATCTCTCCTCAACCTTCTGGGTCAGGAGATTGCTACCCTTCTTGCCCAAAGGACAATAGAAGAAGTACCCCTTCTTCAACAGGGTTCAGGGTTCTACTCCCCCTATTTTCTTATCCCAAAGAAAACAGGGGGCTACAGACCCATATTAGATCTCAGAGAATTGAACAAGTTTCTATGCAAGGAGAAATTCAAGATGATTTCTCTCGGTGCTCTCCTTCCATACCTTCAGAGTCAGGATTGGCTTTGTTCTCTAGATCTCAAGGATGCGTACACCCATGTCTTCATCCATCCAACACACAGAAGGTTCCTTCGGTTCCTTCATCAAGGAAAGCACTACCAATACAGAGTGCTTCCTTTCGGTCTGGCCTCTGCTCCAAGAGTGTTCACAAAATGCATGGCAGTAGTAGCTGCATTTCTACGCACTCTAGGAATATTTGTATTCCCATATCTGGACGACTGGCTCATCCGAGCTCCATCCCAGACAGAGGCCCAGGCTTCCCTAGTCTGCACAAGGCGTGTTCTTCAGTATCTGGGACTGGTAATAAACATCCCAAAATCACATCTCACCCCTACTCACTCACTAGAGTTCATAGGGGCCTTGCTGGATACCACAACTGCAAGAGCCTATCTTCCCCAAGCCCGTTGCCTACGATTGGTGCAGTTAGCTTCACAAGTTCAGTTAAAGTCCCATTTAACTGCTCGAGAGATGTTACAACTGTTAGGCCACATGGCATCCACCGTGCATGTGGTTCCTTATGCTCGCCTTCACATGCAGGCAGCTCAGTGGACTCTGTCCACCCAATGGACCCAGGCATCAGGGTGCCTGTCAGACAAAATAGCAACCTCCAGTCGCCTCTTTTGCTCTCTCCAGTGGTGGAAGTCCACTCAGAATCTGTTGCTGGGGTCCCCCTTTCAACAGTTGCTACCCCAAGCAACCCTTACAACAGATGCCTCTCCAAGGGGTTGGGGAGATCATCAACAAGATCTCTCCACCCAAGGCATCTGGTCTCCACAGGAGACATCTCTACATATCAACCTCTTGGAGCTCAGAGCATTTTTCTAGCTCTCAGAGTCTTCCACACCCTGCTCAGCTACAAGACAGTCCTCATCCACACGGACAACCAAGTAGCCATGTTCTACATGAACAAGCAGGGCGGGACTGGCTCTCTGTCATTTTGCAACGAAGCTTTGAGATTGTGGGCCTTTGCCAGAGAGCATCAAATTCATCTCATGGCAGTGTATCTTCCAGGGGTTCAAAACTCTTGGGCAGACAGACTCAGTCGAGTTCTGCTTCCACACGAATGGTCCCTCCATGGGGACCAGATAGCCAGGATCTTTCAAATTTGGGGAACCCCGGACATAGACCTGTTTGCAAGTCCGTGGAATGCCAAACTTCCCCGGTTCTGTTCCAGGATTCCGTGTCAGGGAGTTCAGGCCAGGGATGCCTTCCTCCTCCATTGGGGGCAAGACTTCCTCTATGCCTTTCCACCCATTCCCCTAATTTCCAAGACACTGTTCAAGCTTCAGAGAGACAAGGGGTCTATGATCCTCATAGCACCACGTTGGCCATGCCAAGTGTGGTACCCTCTACGTCTTCATCTCTCTCAAGCTCCCTCCCTGGACTTGGGATCTGCTCCAGACCTCCTGTCCCAGGAGGAGGGAACGTTGTGGCACCCAAATCCCCAGTCTCTTCATCTCAGGGCCTGGTTGCTGAAGGCCTAGACCTTCAAGATTTGCATCTTTCTCAGCAGGTGAAGGATATCCTTCATGCTTCCAGAAAGCCCTCCACTAGGCGTTCCTATGCTTTTAAATGGAAAAGGTTTACCATTTGGTGTGCAGAGAAGGGTCTTAACCCTCTTGCAATACCTCTGAATTCTTTACTAGATTATTTGCTGCATTTATCCCATGCAGGCCTTAAAACAAATTCAGTAAGAGTCCATTTGAGTGCTATTGCAGCATTCCTTAAGCCTCTCAATGGACAGCCTATTTCCTCTCATCCTCTTATTGCAAGGTTCATGAGAGGCCTTCTTTTAACTAAACCTCCCATTAGACCACCTCCAGTGGCATGGGATTTGAATTTGGTTCTTGGCCAGCTTATTGAAGCCACCCTTTGAACCCTTAGCCACTACCTCCTTGAAATTCCTTTCCTGGAAGGTTATTTTTCTCATTGCAGTCACCTCAGCTCGCCGTATCAGTGAGCTGCAAGCCTTGGTGGCTAATCCTCCTTCTACAAGGTTCCATCATGACAAGGTAGTCCTCAGGACTAATCCACACTTTATGCCTAAAGTGGTCTCACCTTTTCATCTGAACCAGGAGATGTATTTACCTGTCTTTTTTTCCAGGACCTCATGCATCCAGTGCAGAGAGGAATCTTCATACCCTGGATTGTAAGAGAGCACTTGCTTTTTACTTACAAAGGACACAGCAACATAGAAAGTCCTCTCAACTATTTGTTGCTTTTGATCCCTCTCATTTAGGAATGCCAGTCTCTAAGAGAACTCTGTCCAGTTGGATTGCTCAGTGTATTTCTTTCGCCTACCAGAGTAAGAACCTATCTCCAGGAACAAGCAGGAATGAGTCTTCACATATGGGTACGTCGGTACCGACGGAGTCTGCGCGGGAACGCTTCCCAGCGTCCAATCAAAGAGCTTTTGGAAGCATCCCACCACGCCTGCGTGCTGCCTTCCCGCCTTTCCCAACTGTCTCTCCTCAGTTTTCGTTTTTCCGCGGAGCCGGCAGGACGTCGTCCTGTCACCGCAGAAAATTCTTCTTTTAATTCTTTTGTTTTCTTGTGGTCGCGGCTGTCTCCCCGACTCCACCGGTACCGCCGGTGTTTCTTTTTTCTGTAATTTTTCCCTTCAGGGAATATTTTTTCCCTCAGTTTTTTGTCTTAAATTTTTAGGCCTTCTAGGCCTGTCCATGTCCCTCATGGAACCGCCAGCCACTTTCTCTAAGAAATGTTTAAGCTGTGGCGGTACAGCTTTATTTTTAGACTCCAAAAACTGGTGTCTAACCTGTTTGGGTCCTGACCATTTTCCTCTGGAGCCCTCGGGCTACAACAGTATTGTGAGAAGAGATTTTCAACATCGAGTTTCCCTCGATACCAGGTTCCCTTCCAGTGTCAGGGCACCGACCGTTTCTTCTACACAGGATCAGGTAACGCACAAACAGTCTGTTAAGACTAGCCAACCCTCGAGTGGTAGGTATCATGCACAGCATGAAGACGGCTCCGGCCTTGCCCTCGAGGGTCCATTGGCTTCAAAACCCTGGCGGGAGTCTTCGGCCTCTAAAGCCTATGAGGGGTTTCAGGTTTTTCCTGGGGCTCACCCCTCACAGAACATACCTGAGGCCATGCTCGGTGGTGGCATCCACTTCGAGCAGTACCGATACCCCAGCATCGGCACGGGTGTTGGACGTTACACTCCTCACCAGGGATCATCATCGGGCTTTCTCGGTACCTTCGGGACCGGTGGATACGCTCCAGATTGACTTTCCAGTATCGGCATCAACGCCGATACTACCACCGATGTCGGTACCCTCTAGACATGCATCGATAGACTCACTTCCTTCGATGCCGAGTCTGGAATCGATCTCTAGTCTGGAAGACTGGGTACCGACATGTCTCGGTACCGACACTTACCGGTACCGAACGCTCGGTACCGAGGGTGATTACCGAAGGTGTTCGGTTACCTCGGTACCGATTGAGCTGCCACTGATGACTGCTCCGATGTCGGTGTCGCCTTCGATTCCGACAGCGCTACCGGTATTGGTATCGCTACCGGTATCCGCAGTAGCATCGGGGCCAGCTCCTTCCATGCTTCTTTCACCAGGGTCGCTCCTTTCTATACCAAGTCTGGAGTCGATACCTGGCATGGACGATGTCGTACTGACTGTCACAGGTCCTGACCTCCAGTACCAGCATCCATCCCTTAAGGATCCTTTTTTGCACCGTGCAGGATCTTATATTCCTATATACTCAGGTAGATCTTCCGGTGCCCAGGCTAGTTCTTCAGGTCTTGCCTGTCCAGGGAAGGTTCTCTTTGGAGATCCTTCTTTTCAGAATTTCCTCCTGGATATGGCAAGATCCCCTGCCATTCCTATCCCTGGCTATGATCCTACACAAGGCTCTGTTTCTACTGAAGCAAAGGAAAACATAATGCTTCCTTTCCATCATTCCTTGCAGGATCTTCTTCTAAGAATGTGGGAAGCACCTTTAAAGGTACCCTCTCCTTCTAGAGCAACTGATCTTCTGTATCAGGTGCCTCCCTCTCCAGGGTTTCAAAAGACTCAACTTCCTCATCATTCCATTGTGGTGGAATCAGCAATGAGGAAGGTGAAAGGTAAGAAAAAGCACTCTTCTTACCCACCAGGTCATGAGTCTAGGACACTAGATGCCTTTGGACGTCAAACCTTCCAGACATCCATGCTGTCAGCAAGGATTCTCTCATATATTTTTTATATGAGTCTATCTCTTCAGGAGGTCACAAAGAAATTATATCTTTTGACTCCTTTTCTTTCAGAGCCCTTGCAGACTATTCCTTACTACTTGTTGTTGTTAAGTGCCGTCGAGTCGGAGTCGACTCATGGCGACCCTCTGGATAGCTATCCTAAATTGTGTTCGGTCTTCAGTCAGGCGGCTCATTGACGACAGACTGGTACCCGTAGCTGCTGTTATTGTAGCGATCCATCTCATTGCTGGCCTTCCTCTTTTGCGTTGACCTTCTATCTTGCCAAGCATGATGTCTTTCTCTAATGATCTCTCTCTTCGCATGATGTGTCCGAAGTATGAAAGCCGAAGTCTTGTCATCTGAGCTTCTAAAGAAAGCTTAGGTTTGATCTCCTCTAGTACCGACTGGTTTGTTCTTCGGGCAGTCCATGGTATACACAGTATTCGCCGCCAGCACCATAATTCAAAGGCATCAATTTTCTTCCTGTCTGTCTTTTTCACTGTCCAGCTTTCACATCCATATGATGTTATTGAAAATACCATGGCTTGAACAAGTCGAATCTTTGTATGGAGAGACACATCTCTGCTCTTGAGAATCTTATCTAGGTCTTTCATAGCCATTCTGCCAAGAGCAATGCGTCGTCTGATTTCTTGACTGCTTGTTGCTTCTTTATTGATAGTTGATCCAAGTAGGTTAAAGTTGTTCACAATTTCAATTTCTTCTCCTTCAACGATGAACCTGTTGATTATGCCAGTTGTCATGATCTTTGTCTTCTTTACATTAAGGTGCAGGCCCATTTTGAGACTATGTTCTTTGATTGTGAGAAGCAAATGTTTCAGATCATCTTCGCTTTCAGCCAGTAATGTGGTATCATCAGCATAGCGAAGGTTGTTGATGAGTCTTCCACCAATCTTCACACCTCTGTTGTCTTCATACAGTCCTGCTTCTCTGATGATTTGTTCTGCATATAAATTAAACAGGTAGGGGGAAAGTATGCAGCCTTGTCTTACACCTTTGCTTATTTTAAACCATTCTGTTTCTCCTTGTTCCGTTCGAACTGTTGCTTCTTGATCAATGTACAGATTACGCAAGAGAACGATCAGGTGTTCTGGTATACCCATGCTTCTTAATGTGGCCCAGAGTTTCTCATGGTTTACACAGTCAAAAGCCTTGCTATAGTCGATAAAGCACAAATAGATATCCTTTTGGTATTCTTTAGTCTTTTCAAGGATCCATCTCACATCCGCAATGATGTCTCTCGTTCCTCGCCCTTTCCTGAACCCTGCTTGCACTTCAGGTAGTTCTTGTTCTAGGTATGGCTGTAGTCTCTTTTGAATAATCTTCAGTAGAATCTTGCTGGCATGTGGGATCAGAGCGATTGTGCGATAATTTCCACAGTCAGTTGGATCACCTTTCTTTAGTATTGGTATAAACACAGATCTTTTCCAGTCAGTTGGCCATGATGTTGTCTTCCATATTTCTTGGCAGAGCCTTGTAAGTACGGTAACAGCTGCATCAGATTGCTGCAATACTTCTATGGGAATGCTATCAATGCCTGGTGCTTTGTTCTTTGATAAGGCTTTCAATGCTGCTTCAACTTCTTCTTTCATCACCAATGGTTCCTGATCATAAGGTATAGGTTGAAACGGCTGTTGGTCCACTTGATCTTTATCATATAAAAACTCTGTATATTCCTTCCACCTTTTCTTGATCTTCTCAGAATCATTCAACATAGAACCTTGAGCATCTTGTAACATTCCAATTCGGGGCTGGAACTTTTTCTTTAACTCTCGCAGCTTTAGGAAAGCCGATCTTGTTCTTCCTCTAATAGTTTCTGCTTCTATTTCCTTGCAAGTGTCATTGTAGTACTTAGTCATATTCAAAATATCTCTTGTTTTCTTACTCGTGCTTCCCTAGACTCATTTGAGTCTGTTAGCAGAACTTCTGCTATAGCCATAGGGGCACGACGTAGAGCCTGGCTCCAAGCTTCAGACTTAGACAAATGGGCACAACAAAGACTGGGTAATACTCCTTGTACTGGAGAAAATCTCTTCAATAAGGAGTCTTTACATCAGGTTGCTCAGTGGTCCACTGACTTCCCTGTTTCTGAAGGCTATCCTAAGCCTTCTCCTTCCCCAGTAGGTAGGAAATGCCCTGCCAAACCACCTTTCCCTAGGAGGAGAAGGTTTTATTCTTCTCCTGCCCATCATACAGATGTTCCCAAGCAGGGGAGGCATCGCCCTGGTCTGAAGAATCCAAACTCTCGCCAGGCTAAACAAACCCAGCAACCATAGGGTTCTGATTAATCTTTTTTCTGCCTCTTGGGGATTAGAACCTACAGTTGACTTCTTCTCAGCAGAGGTTTTTCACTGTTTTCATTCTAAACTTTACACACGGATCTCTTTCTCAAGACTTCCAGTTCTCCTAGATATACTGAGCTGTCAGAATATTCATGTCTATGGGTCACAGGTTTCTCCTCTTCTTCCTGCTAAGAAGAGGGGGTTAACAACTATCACATGATAGTTTTCTGTACCAACATGAATTTTTTTCCTTCTACAGACTTACCACATGGTAAGTCACTTTTCAGCTCTTGTTTCTCTACCCTCTTATCCAGTTTTTCCCCTGTAAGAGTGGTACCTTTGCACTGGAGGGCTGCTTCTTCAGCCTTTCTAGTCTTTCCATTCCAGTGTGGAGTTTTTTCTCTTGCGTAAACTCCCTTCTTTTTGCTTGGGCAGCTCATCAGACAGGGACAGAGATTTCTTACTCTTGTTCTGTCTGTCCTTTCTGTTTTACACAGAAAGATTCTCTCTGCTGTCTTATCAGTAGCTGCCCATGCAGGAGCTCTAGTGATTGGACCACTGGTACTTTTCCACAAGTATCCACAGTTGTCCTCCACTTCTTTCTGTCTGGCCTTAGTAGTGATTCCAAGACAGTGCATACATCTTTCTTGGGCAATCCTTATCACTACAGGCTTATCACACTATCTTCTATTCTTGCCATCTCCAATTCCTTTGGGTTTGGCAGCATAGTTGACGTGGCTGCTGGCTTTTCCAACAGCCAGTTCTATCTCCCAATTCTCCTGCATAATGCTCTCTGCAAATTTACAGAGAAGCTTTCCACTATGGGCCCTTGCTAGAGAGCATGGGTTTTTTTCTCTAATGACTATCCTACATGGTTGAAAAAGGCTTCCTCAGTCATGCCCCCCATGACTGTGAGGGTTCTTCATACCCTACTATTTCCTTTTAAAACAAAGGACATAAGCCTTCTCTACGTGAAAGCCTAAAGAGTGGTCAATTCCTACAGGGAATATGCTCTTTTTTCCTTGAAGCTTGTCCTCTTGGTATCCTAATCCTTCAGGGACAGCACATATTTAACTAAAGAATGCATGATACCCTTTTTGTCCCTCAAGTGGGTCAACCTGGTATCTCATTCTTATGCGTTCTCTGTCCCTTTACCATGCTAGAGTTCTACAAGACTCAGGACTTGCTGCTTACTGACTGTTTTTTCACGTAACCATCCTGCTTATTTCACTGGATAGCATTCCTGCATCATCATAACCAGGGGGAATAGCTTCTCTATATATCTTCTCAAGTAGGTTCTTCCTTCTTGTTATCAGATGAATCTTTCCTCTTCACATCTCCCATGTGAATGTACTTATAGGCATATCTCTGTCTGCTTAATTGCAGACATTTATCTTTCGACCTATATATATATATAGAGAGAGAGAGAGAGATAGAGATATATATATATACATACATCTCTATAGATATATGTCTGTCAGCTGTGTGTGCATATGTTATGCCCTTCTAGATCTCACTATAGATATAGATATATAGATATGTATATACATATATATATTCTGTATATACATATATATATATCCATATAGATATATAGAGATATGCGTGTGTGTATCTGCCGAGATACTTTATTATAGGTAGATTTGTATTTACATACTGTGATAAGGAAGCTTATCATAGCTCAGGAAGTGGCTATAGAAAAGGTGAAGTGACTCTGAACAAGCAACCTGTCAGTGCTGGTAGAAATGAGAAAACAGAATTTTGCCATAAAAGACTACCAGTCCCAGAATGCACCAGGTTTCCAACAGCCATTAGAGGAGCTGAAGTGGGGAAACGTGTGTTCAATCAGGAGTGCTATGAGGTAATCCCTAAGCACTCATCTCAAAGGGCAGGGCCTGATTCAGCACAGCTGCGCTGTGTTAGGGAGGAGCACTCATCCAGGCAGAATAAGAGTAGAGTTTATTCTACAGATGACCATCTTCATGATCACCTTGGATATCCAGAGAATTGTCCTCAGTATCCTGAGAATCAGCTTGAGTTTGATCATCAGTTTCATCTGAAGGATCATCAGAAGCAGAAGCCAAACCGGACGGACAGAGAGGGAAAGAGACCCTTTGGAAGAAGGAAGAGAAAAGCCTTTGAGAGGTCTAGAAGAGTCCAAAGCAGTACGTATACTGGGAGGTATTTCAAGGGCCAGCATACACCATTGGACTGGGGAAAGCCAGAGGAATGGTGCTGCAGAGCTAGGAATCACCAGAGGCTACCTGTGAGGGAGACGGCTGCATGTGGAAGGGGCCCTAGGACCTGTGCCAGAAGGTATGTGAAGAGAGATCCAGTGTCCAGGGATCTGGATTGGAAGGCTGGACATAAGAACTGGACTACATACTGGCCAGGCTATATAGAGAGGAACTCTAGCAGCAATGGAAGCTCAGGTATGAACACTGATCTATGCCCTAGCTATAACCTTGAAAGACAGCAGGGAAACAAGTATTCTCCTGAAAATGCTCCATTGAGAGATTCATCTGTGCCAATCCATGATATTGAACCCATGCTTGTTGAACAAGGGGGAATAATAGCAGATGAGGATCCTGTTTATATGTACTGCTCTCTATCTAAACTCCGTTGGTAACTTTCTGTTATAAAATACAGCAACCATCACAAAGAAATACAAATTTGTTCTTTAATCTACTCAGAAAAGCTCCTGAAGCAGAATTTGACCCACACAGTGGAAGGCAAGCCAGCTAAGGGGTTTCAGCTGGTAACTGCTAGCAATTAAGCCTTACCTAATTGCTTGTGAGCTAGGAGAGAATCACTTCTGTATCTATGTGGGAGGTAATCAGAAGTTAACCTGAAAGGAACAGTTTGTTTCTTGCTTTGTGGCTTTTCATTTGTTGTTTTCCTGATTTTTGACTTTGTTTTTCCAAGTTAACACTGAAAGCAAGTAACCTAATTTATGTGCTACCAAGCATATCTGTGTTGGGAGAAATAACCCCAAAAATAAATATCTTATTGGCTTTACCCAAGAGCACAACTAAATTATTGTCAGCAGCTGTGTTTGTTGTGAATGAACTACATTGCCCACAATACCTTGCAAATCATATAGAAATATGCACTTGCCAAGAGTGTGAAGATTCTCACCCAGGCAGCCGTCTGACAATACTTATCTAACTGTCTATGCTCATATAGGTTTTACCTTCCTATATGTTCCAAACAGTGGGCTTTACCCATGTCCATGCTGTTCCACAGCATGTTTGGGGTGCTACACACACAACCACTCCTGTGGTACTGACAGCTCCTATCATAACCCTAAGGGTTAGGTATTCCTGAAGCTTCATGCTCCAATATCTTTCCTACCTCTCACCAGTTCGGAAAGACATGGCGGATCTTCAGTAGATCTGAGGTTCCAAATCCTCAGACACCTATCCTTTCTTTGGGAATACGGGGTTTTTCCATACCCCTACTTCCCTCAAGGACTAGGCCAGTTTGTCCAAATCGGTCAGTCTTCCTCTTTTGCTCCTAAGTGTGAATAACTCTGTAGCCAAAAGAGTTTGCAGCTTTTTCCCATAAAGCTTCCCACTGAAGGCCTACCGTTTTTGTACTACCCCAGTTGAATCCTGGGGTCACCTTTCTCTTCCAGATTTTGACCTTCACCTTCACTTCAGTGAGGTCACCTTGAAGATTCCTCTACTGGATCCCCAGTAGATTCCATGAGCCTCTCTACTTCCTGCAATCCAGTAGGTGAGGTCCATATTGCAATTGTTCATTTCAATATATATTCATGATAATTATCATACATACAAGGACTCCTTGCCTGTAGTCCTATCTTAGGTTAGCTGTTTTTTACAGCTCCTTTCTATTTCAACTCCTACCCTCCATCCTCAGGATGCCTGGCCATATGAGGTGTAGCATGTTTTCAATCTCCAACATGCTAGGGCTCCAGGCATCTTAGCTTGGGAGTCCCCATATGTGAAGACTCATTCCTGCTTGTTCCTGGAGATAGCACAGTTACTTACCTGTAACAGGTGATCTCTGGGAACAGCAGGAATAAGTCTTCACAACCCACCCACCTCCCCTAGGAGTTGTATCTCTCTATCTATCTTTCCTTTCCTTTCTCTCTCTCTTTGTCTCAGCTTAAAACTCGAAATGGAGAGAGGCGGTTAGGAAAGGCGGGAAGGCAGTGCGCAGGCGCTGTGGGATGCTCCCAAAAGCTTTCTTTCTGGACGCTGGGGAGCGTTCCTGCGCAGGCTCCGTCGGTACCGACGATACCCATATGTGAAGACTTATTTCTGCTGTTCCCAGAGATCACCTGTTACAGGTAAGTAACTGTGCTTTCTCCAGGGACAGCAGGGGTCAGTCCTTACAACCTTCCCCCCCTCTCCTGGGAGTTGCCTCCCTACCTTGTTTTAGTTTTTACTGCCGTCCTAGCTATGTCATCTGACTGAGCAAGATGGCACCTTTGGGCAGGAAGGGAACCACACATGCGTGATAGCATGTCCCAAAGGCTTTCTTTGAAAGCTGGGGAAAAGCGCCACACATGCTCCATCGGTACCATCGTCGCCCATATGTGAGGACTGATCCCTGCTGTCCCTGGAGAACAACTGTTACAGGTGAGGAACTATGTTTTTTCTGCATTCAAAAGGTTTGTAAAGTATGCTTAAACGTGGCATTATGGGTTTTTAAAGGCTGTGCTAACTTTCTGCATTGGCCTGTAAGTGGCTTTGAATATCAGGAGGAAATGACAGTCTATAAAAGAAGATTTTTCAGGGGGAGGAGGAAGTTGACATTTCCTTCAGCTCTGCAAGAACATGTTGTGTTCTACAGAAATGCAGTTTTATGGAAAACACCATTTATTCAGTTGTTTTATCTCGAACTAATCTGTACAGTGCTTTGCTGTCTCCTGCTAAATGTTCATATTAAACAGTAAGGAAACTGGCACAGAGTTTGCTCTGTAAGTCTTAAATCCCTGCTTTCAAGGAACCTTTACCATGTTAGAGGAAACTATCATTCTGCTTTTTAAGCAATAAACACTAAGAGCTAGACAAATATATGCACTTCTAGAATGCATGACATCTAGACTGATTAAAAATAGTACCTAGATGCCAGACCATGCAGACAGTTACACCTGCAGGCATTTTAATTAAGACACCGTTTTCTGAATGTTAGAATACTTCAAAGCTCATTATAAGCAGATATAACAAAGTTAAATGCAAATTGATGGAACCTTTTAAGAAGAATGGAAGACACATAAGTAAGTATCTTATTGGATCCATAAAATGTGCACCAGAACACTCCAACTATGAGCGAGGAGGGCTTAAAGAGAATATTCTAGCCCAAGAGTTCATCTAAAGCTTTGGTCACTCTGTCCTCAAGGGCTGTCAACAAATCAGATTTTTCAGGATATCTCTAATGACTATGCATATGAAAAACTTGCATGCCCACTGCCTCCTTTGTATGCAAATTGTTCATGCAAATTTGTTAGGGATACCATGAAAACCTGGCCTATGGCTGGTCTTCAGACAGGAGTAAAGACCAAAGATCCATAACTTATACTGCAACTCCGCCAGTGTTCACCTCAGCTAAAGCAGAGGCACAGTGAAACTCATGCAAGGGGCAGAGCTACAGCTCCTACAGAAAGCTTGTCAGAAGGGTGTGTGTGTGTGGGTTTTATTTTTTTATTTTTTAACAACTGGTATTGTATGATTCATCTAAGCTCAGCCACAGTAGAGAAATCCAGCCTTCAAGAATTCCCACCCATCTTCCAGGGAAAACTGCTCTAGGAAATGGTAAATGAACCCACATGGGAGAGGCGTTTCTGGACTTGATGCTTAATAATAGGGAGTGTTGCTGATGTAGTGGGTGATCATTTTGGCATCCAGTGATCAACAGATGGTATGGTTCAGTACGAAGATGTGGGTGAGCAAGAGTCCTTGATTTCAGGAAAACTAACTTTGTCAAGATGCTGAGAATGTGTTAAGGAGCTGTTAGCTGGATGGGGAGTATCTGAGGGAAATAGAAAAACAATGGGCAAATCTGAAAGGAGAAATTTTGTTAAGTGCCGTCGAGTTGGAGTCGACTTATGGCAACCCTCTGGATAGCTATCCTAAATTGTGTTCGGTCTTCAGTCAGGCGGCTCATTGTTGACAGACTGGTACCCGTAGCTGCTGTTATTGTATCGATCCATCTCATTGCTGGCCTTCCTCTTATGCGTTGTCCTTCTATCTTGCCAAGCATGATGTCTTTCTCTAATGATCTTTCTCTTCGCATGATGTGTCCAAAGTATGAAAGTCGAAGTCTTGTCATCTGAGCTTCTAAAGAAAGCTTAGGTTTGATCTCCTCTAGTACCAACTGGTTTGTTCTTTGGGCAGTCCATGCTATACACAGTCATCGCTGCCAGCACCATAATTCAAAGGCATCAATTTTCTTCCTGTTTATCTTTTTCACTGTCCAGCTTTCACATCCATATGATGTTATTGAAAATACCATGACATCTCTGCTCTTGAGAATCTTATCTAGGTCTTTCATAGCCATTCTGCCAAGAGCAATGTGTCGTCTGATTTCTTGACTGCTTGTTGCTTCTTTATTGATAGTTGATCCAAGTAGGTTAAAGTTGTTCACAATTTCAATTTCTTCTCCTTCAACGATGAACCTGTTGATTATGCCAGTTGTGATGATCTTTGTCTTCTTTACATTAAGGTGCAGGCCCATTTTGAGACTATGTTCTTTGATCGTGAGAAGCAAATGTTTCAGATCATCTTCACTTTCAGCCAGTAATGTGGTGGTATCAGCATAGCGAAGGTTGTTGATGAGTCTTCCACCAATCTTCACACCTCTGTTGTCTTCATACAATCCTGCTTCTCTGATTTGTTTTGCATATAAATTAGAGGTAGGGGGAAAGTATTCAGCCTTGTCTTACACCTTTGCTGATTTTAAACCATTCTGCTTCTCCTTGTTCTGTTCGAACTGTTGCTTCTTGATCAATGTGCAGATTGTGCAAGAGAACGATCAGGTATTCTGGTGTACCCAAGCTTCTTAATGTGGCCCAGAGTTTCTCATGGTTTACACAGTCAAAAACCTTGCTATGGTCGATAAAGCACAAATAGATATCCTTTTGGTATTCTTTAGTCTTTTCAAGGATCCATCTCACATCCGCAATGATGTCTCTCGTTCCTCGCCCTTTCCTGAGCCCTGCTTGCACTTCAGGTAGTTCTTGTTCCAGGTATGGTTGTAGTCTCTTTTGAATAATCTTCAGTAGAATCTTGCTGGCATGTGTGATCAGAGCGATTGTGCGATAATTTCCACAGTCAGTTGGATCACCTTTTTTAGTATTGGTATAAACACAGATCTTTTCCAGTCATTTGGCCATGATGTTGTCTTCCATATTTCTTGGCAGAGCCTTGTAAGTATGGTAACAGCTGCATCAGATAGCATTCCCATGCAAGTATTACAGCAATCAGTGCCTGGTGCTTTGTTCTTTGATAAGGCTTTCAATGCTGCTTCAACTTCTTCTTTCATCACCAATGGTTCCCGATCATAAGGCGGTTGAAACGCGGTTGGTCCACTTGATCTTTATCATATAAAAATTCTGTATATTCCTTCCACCTTTTCTTGATCTTCTCAGCATCATTCAACATAGAACCTTGAGCATCTTGTAACATTCCAATTCGAGGCTGGAACTTTTTCTTTAACTCTCGTAGCTTTAGGAAAGCTGATCTTGTTCTTCCTCTAATAGTTTCTGCTTCTATTTCCTTGCAAGTGTCATTGTAGTACTTTTCCTTGTCCTGTCTTGCTGCACATTGGAAATCTCTGAGTTCTGTGATTGTCTTTTTCTCCTGTGGCTTTAGCTTCTCTGCATTTCTGAGCAATTTTCAGAGTTTCTTCTGTCATCCATTTTGGCCGTTTTTTGCTTTTTCACCTTTTGTAGAGACTTCTCGCTTTCTTCCAACACAGCCTTCTTGATGTCATTCCATAACTCTTCCGGAGCTCTGTCATTTGTATCTAAAGCAGCAAATCGATTTTGCAGGCAGTCTTTAAATTCCAATGGTATATTCTCAAGGTCATATTTTGCTGCATTCATGAGTGGTTTGCTCTTTTTCAACTTTAGCTTGAGTTTGCATACTAGTAGTTGATGATCTGTACCACATTCAGCTCCAGGTTTTGTCTTTGTTGATGTTACAGAGCTTTTCCATCGTTGACTTCCACAGATGTAGTCAATTTTATTTTTATACAATCCATTGGGTGAAGTCCATGTGTACAGTCGCCGCTTGTGTTGCTGGAAGAAGGTGTTTGAGATGAATAGAATTCTATCATTCGTTCTCCAGCTTCATTTCTGTTGCCAAGTCCATATTTTCCAACTACTTTGCCGCCTTCTTTGTTGCCAACTTTTGCTTTCCAGTCACCCATGACTATCAGGATATCCTGTTTGCGTGTTCTGTCAATTTCAGCTTGTACTTGTTCATAGAACTCTTCAATTTCATTCTCTTCTGCAGCTGTTGTTGGGGCATATACTTGAATTATAGTTGTTGATAGGCATTCCTCATAGACGAATAGAGATTAAGCATTCGCTGACTGCATTGTATTTTAATACAGTTCTTGCAGGTTTCTTCTTTATTATAAATGCAACACCATTTCTTCTTTGTCTTTCATTTCCAGCCTAGTAGACCATGTGATCATCTGATGCAAAGTGCCCGATGCCAGTCCATTTCAGTTCGCTGACACCCAACAGATCAAGTTGTACACGTTCCATTTCATTCTTGACCACCTCCAACTTCCCTTGGTTCATGCTTCGTACGTTTCATGTTCCAATGTGTAAGACATCTTTACAGCTACTGACTCTCATTTCATGCGCAGCTACATCAGCAGTCAGACTTCCCGAGGGCTTTGATCCAACCACATCATAAATGCTGGCTTTATTTTGAAAATTCTTCATCTCTTCCCCAGTATCTAGTTGAGTGCCTTCCAACCTGGGGGTCTCATCTTCCAGCACCATAGCAGAATTTGTTTTGTTGTAACTATCCATTGGGTTTTCATGGCAAAACACAGAAGTAGATTGCCGGGCCTTTCTTCCACGCAGTTTAAGTTTGGTGGTGTTGCCATTGTCACAGAAATGTGATCCTCCGCCGTCAACATTTATCCCATTCTGCTGCTGCCCAGATGGGTGGTTTGCCTTGGTCTGGCACCTCAGCTGAGACCTGTCCATCTTGGGAGATCCTGCCAGTAGTTAAACTACCGATAGTTTAGCTCTCAGCATCACTGATGCACTCAAGCCCTCATAGCAGGACAAGCTGCAAACCAAGTGAGAGGGAGAAATTTTAAAGGTAATAAACCATTTTGTTTGTAAAGTAAATAGGAATATAAAAGAGGCCATTATGGTTTTCAAAAGTAGTAGCTGAAAAGATAAGGAAAAAAGTTAGCCTTCATGAACTATAGGATCGCAAAATACAGCAGACAAAAAAATATCGAGAAGCTAATAGAAATTGGTAAAATAACTAGGATAGCAAAGATACAAATGGCAAATAAAATTCAAATAAATAAATAAAGGCAATACAGTAAAATATTAGGGCGACCTTTTCTTCAGATTTTAGTGATAGGTGGTATTGTGGGACGCAAAGGTGAAGGGGAGAAATATATAGAGACTGAGGATAAAAGTGGAATTGTTTGTTTAAATCTTTTTTTTATTATGAACCAGAACTACAACCTTTCCAATACATTGGCTTTTGGATACATCAGAAACAGTAAACGGACAATACAGCCATTACTACTGAAACATTTTACATTTTTATATTTTAACCTTACCCGTCATCCCCCACCCCTCTTCCCCCCTCCCACATAAATTGGTCTACGTTTCTAGTGGTGTTAACAATATTCCCAACCCTCTCCGGCGAGTGAAAACTTTTAAACCCGCCAGAGATGCTATATTTAGAACTTTTATGACCAACACCACAACCCAGAACTCCATAACACATAAACCTGTAACAGTTTTGGTCACATTATAATGCTCCCTCAAATGATCCATTCATAATTTGAAACTTTGAACATTTTCTAGAACTATCATTATGGTATCATCCCTTTCCCCCCTTTCCTTCCCCCCTCCCATCCCTCCCCCCTTTGTGCCTTTAACAAGGCCCATACACCGATTGTGGCCAACTTATATTGTTAAAATATCATTCCGCACCCTGGCAGATACACCCTCTATATATGGGGACCAAATCATCAAGAAGGCCTTCGCGCGTGTCGCCTAGTGGAGTCTCCCTCCCATAACACTAACTGGTGCAATAAATTCCTCCACTCCCAATATACTGGCCTACCTGAATCCCTCCCTCTACGAAGGATACATTGCTTGGCTATGAGGCAACACTTCCTCACCATCAATCTATTCCCTGCTGCAGTAAGTCCCAAGGGATCTGGAACATCCAAAATAGCTAGGCCTGGGGTTAACATCAATGTCAGCCCCAGTATTTCCCCGAAGAAGTTTCGTCGCTCGTCCAATCTCTCCCGCACAGCTGATTCAATTATACAGGCTCACATGTTAACCGGCTATGCCAGAATTGGGGTCGGAAGGGCGCACCAAGGTATCTTATTCATTTGAACTCTTCAGAGGACACCAGCATCATAAGATCCTCCCGCGGCTCAGCTGGAGCCGCATCAGGAAAGCTGCGTTAGCGTTTGCTTCTTTTCATAATTTTTCGGTCATATAGCCGCTGATCTGCAACGCTGAGGGGTCAAGATGGTTCGTTATTGCCCCAAGAGCTCTTTTCAAGAGAACAGGAGAGCTTTTTGCATTTTTCTCCTCTGCCTGCTCTTCAGCAGGGAGAATCAAGAGCGGAGCTGCACTAATTTGCCATCATCTTCCCGTGGGCTCATGAGCACCCCCAAAGTGGAATTGTTTAATAAATATTTCTGTTCTGTGTTCACAGTTAAAGGGCTAGAAATGGGACATCAGAAAATGAACAAAAAATAGGAATGGAAGCAAAGTTGACAAACAATTTTCAGAAGACTGTTTTCTTGAGAAGCTGGCTAAACTAAAAGTAGACAAATCAATGGGACCGGATGGAAATTAGAGGGCATTGGAAGAATTTATGGAAGTTTTGATAACTCTTCTGTCTGACCTCTTCCAGGGTCAGCGGAACAACCTTTTGATTGGAGGGGCCAAACAAACTCATCTCTAGCTCCATCCTCAAACTCTCTAGTTGCTGGTACTGTGTTGGGCAAAATATTGTTGGGGCCATGACCCTTGTGGCCACTGTTCCCTCTAAGCTGTGCGCGTGTGCGCGCGCACACACCTCGCTGAGCGAGTGCACATACTTTACAACAGAGCGCACAAAAACTACGGTTCTGATTCTGATAGAAAACAACACAGACGTCTTAAAATTTAAAAGCTGTGATTGTAATTACTAGAAATTCTCCGCTTCATTTAGTAATCATCTATTTTCATTTTATTTGATTAAAATCAATGTGGTGTACATACTGTATTCTGAAGTGTAGTCAAATTCTAAAGTATATAACTCCGAGTGTTTTGTGGCGCACAAAAAATTAACCTTCCTTCAAAAGCTGCACAGCTGATATTTTATGCGCACATAGCCTACAGAAAATTAGAGGGAACATTGCTTGTGGTCCACCCTGTTCCACTGTTTATGACCTCTTCACTGCTTCTTTAGAGTCTGGAGTGACCATTGGACATAAGCTGGGCAGATGAGGTTTCTAACTATAAAAATAGAAGTAAGGAAGAGGTTGGGTACTACAGACTGTGGTCTGTGGTGAGTAAATTAATGGAAACTCTGCTAAAGCAGAGTTGGTGCAGTTACTGGGATCCAATGGATTATAGGATCTGAGACAGTATGGTTTTACTAGAGGTAGATTTTGCAGATGAATCTGATCTCATTGATTGTATGACAAGATAATTGGATTGGGGAGAGCCCTTGCATATAGACAATAGGCTGTTAGATGGTGTGTGATAGTTAGGCATTCATGTGAGACAAGTTTATGTTGGGGCCAGGAGAAATGTTAAGGAAATGCAGTAGAATGTTATAGAGCTGTGGTCATATGCTATAAACGGTATTTGTATATATGTTATTTATGCCTTGGATTATTTACTGGTGTTTATTTTTTGCCATTAATGTTAATGTATTGGGGTCTAATGGTTCCCTGCAAAGTTACATGGGTTTCTTATATGTAGTTATATATTCTTTATAATGTTAACACGTTCCATGTAATGTTCTGTTCTGTTATATGTAAACTGCTTTGAACACTGGAAATGCAGATAATAAGCATCTCAAATAAATAAATAAAATAATTAAATTCTAAATTAGTCATGAATAAGATGTAGATTAGTCCAGGGAAAGAAATGCCTGCATGGTTAGTCTAGCTCAATGTTTCCCAAAGTGGTCTATATGGACCCCCAAGGGTCGATTTTGACTTGCAGGGGATCCATGTCAACGAGAAAAAAAATTGGGGGTGCACGAGATGTAAATGGGGGTCCATGTGAGCGGACCCCCCATTTAGGCAGATCATCAACATTTAGGCGTTCCGTAAATGTCTTGTTACACCTAATACAGATTGTGTGTACATAATACTTATAATAGACATAGAAATTACTTATATATATATATAGTCAGACGGCTGCCTGGATGAGAATGTTCACAGTCTTGGCAAGTGCATATATCAATATGATTTGCAAGGGATTGTGGGAAATGCAGTCCATTCACACCAGACACAGCTGCTCACAATAATTAGTTGTGCTTGAGTGTAAAGCCAATAAGATATTTATTTATGGGGTTATTTCTCCCAACACAGATATGCTTGGTAGCACATAAAACAGGATACTTGCTTTCAGTGTTAAACTTAGAAAAACAAAATCAGGAAAACAGTTGAACTTGTCAGGCAATCAAATGAAAAGAATAAAGACCTGGTTGGTAGCAAACTGGTCTTTTCTGTAGGCTTTAGCTAATATTTTCTTAGTGTTTCCAACAACAAGCAAAACCCACAAAGAAGGGAAAAACTGTTCTTTTCAGGTTAACTTCTTATATCTTCACACATAGATTCAGAAGTGATTCCCTCAGAGCTCACAAGCAATTAGGTAAGGCTCAATTGCTAGCAGTTATCCAGCTGAAACCCCTTAGCTGGCTTAATTTCTACTGCATGGCTAAAAATCCTACTCAGGAGCTTTTCTGAGTAGATTAAAGAACAAGTTTGTATTTCTTTGTGATGGTCGTTGTACTTTGTAACAGTAAATTACCAAAGGAGTTTAGACAGAGAGCAATCCATATATTCACAGCCTGTATCTAAGACTTCTCCCCCTTCCTCAACAATCATCGGTTCAATATCATGGATTGGCACAGAGGAATTTCTCAATGGAGCACTTTCAGGAGAATACTTGTTTCCCTGCTGTCTTTCAAGGTTATAGCTAGGGCATAGATCAGTGTTCATACCTGAGCTTCCATTGCTGTTAGAGTTCCTCTCTAAATAGCCTGGCCAGTATGTAGTCCAGTTTTTATGTCCAGCCTTCCAATCCAGATCCCTGGACACTGGATCTCTCTTCACATACCTTCTGGCACGGGTCCTAGGGTCCCTTCCACTTGCAGCCGTCTCCCTCACAGGTACCGTCTGGAGATTCCTAGCTCTGCAGCACCATTCCTCTGGCTTTCCCCAGTCCAATGGTGTATGCTGGCCTTTTGAATGTCTCCCAGTATACGTACTGCTCTGGACTCCTTTAGACCTCCCAAATGCTTTTCTCTTCTTTCTTCCAAAGGGTTTTTTGCCCTCTCTGTCCGTCCGTTCTGGCTTCTGCTTCTGATGATCCTCCAGATGATGAAGCTGTCCAAGATGAGGATATCCAAGCTGATTCTGAGGATCTCCCAGATGAAACTGAGGATGAGGATTTCCCAGATGAAACTGAGGATGAGGATAATTCTCTGTAGAATAAACTCTACCTTTATTCTGCTTAGATGAGTGCTCCACCTTAGCACAGCGCAACTGTGCTGAATCAGGCCCTGCCCTTTGAGATGAGTGCTTGGGGATTACCTCATAGCCCTCTTGATTGAACACACGTTTCCCCACTTCAGACAGGAGACAAAACTAGCAGAGGAAAAGAGGCTTCATATACAAAGGAAACATGCGAGAAGCATATCATTCCAAAGTTCTCCAGTGATATTGAGATGGCTGAAAAGGGATGGAGCAGTGAAGCGACTCCCGAGTATGCCAGTACCTATCTGCTTTATGAAAACTTGTAAAAACTTGCACAATGCATCGTGCGCATACGTGCAGTGAATAACACTTGTCCAGACTTGTACCAAAGCTTTGCACAGACTTGTTTGGTTCATCAGTTATAAATAAGAATGTTAGAGACAAACACTGTTCATTTGTGTTCTGAGTTTTGAGAAGAAAAGTGGTTTGAAAATACGTTAAAAAATATAAATAGGTACAAGTCAAAGTGAATCAAAATCATCTTCTTTAGGAGTGCCTAAGAAAAGTAAGTACAAAATTGTATACATTGTGATCCCTCCCCTTTCCAGTACCCGTAGGTAGGGGTTAAGGAGTTTAAGTTCCTTCTTTAAACCAATGTTCTGCTACTTCCTGGAGCAGTGCTCGTAGGGAAATGTAGTTTACCACCAGTTCAAATGAAGAGTAGTGTGACTCAGAGTGTTTGCAAGCAAAAAAGGGATTTATTTCCCCTCCCGGGGTTGGACTTCACAAGGATAAAAAGGCAACACAAAATATCTGCTCTCCGGCAGCAAAAAGGACAAAAATAAGAATAGCTTTCTTCAGCATGAAATAAACATTTTTCTTTCCAGCAGGTTGTAATTCAGCACATGGTTTCATACAGCTCTGTTTCCCTCACAGCCAGCTTGTATTTTCTTCACCATATCTTTCTAACATAAAGATATTCTCTGTTCAGCCCAAGTAATCATACAGTTCATTTCCTTCCTATGAACGTTTAACCAGGCTGGCTCTGTTCCTACACGTTCCCCCACTGAAGCAGAGATTGTTTGCCTGGCTCTCTCTGGGACCGCGCCCTTTTCTCCCACCTTGGGTTTAATGCAGAGCTCTTGGGTTTGACGTAGCTCTAAACATTCATTTTCTCCCTGGTACTCTCCACCGTAGCCCCAACCTTCTGGATCAATAAACCCACAATATTTCTGGCAACTCCAGCCCTTAGGATTACCTGGGGACCTGGCTGTGGAAGTTTTTCTCTGTGGTTTAAAAATACCGGTAGGTTCCCTGCTGAACCTGTGTGAGGCAGTTTCCAAATGCCTTCCTGGCTGCTTGTAATCCCATGTATGCTTCAGCTGATCTGGTCTGCTCCTTCGATAGCTCTCAGCCGGAGCCTCTGACCTCCCTTCAGCTGAAAACTCCTTCCAACTTCTGACCGGAAGTCTGCTTTCCTCTCTCTCTCTTCCCCTCTCTGCCTGCTTGGGGCCTCCTTATGAGACAGCCTTCCTGGGTAGGGCCTGGCTCCACCCCCTAGCAGGTGTTCAGACTTTCCCCGTGACTCTTTGCTAAACTGATAGCAGGGGCGTGTTTCCTTCTCTGTGCCTTGTTTCCCTGACAACTGGTAGCCATGTGCCTTTGTTTATCTTGCAGCCCTGCACTTTCTACCTGGTTTTCAAGCATTTCTACCGGGCCAGAAGGACTTGCTATGTCACAACATATTTTTGTAGTCTCTCCAATTGCGTAGAGCCGTAGACGCTGATCACGACTTTAGGTAAAGTCAATTTTTCCTAAATTCCTAAAAAATATTTTAAAAATATTTGTGTGCTGTCTGGGCAGGAATCAATTTTGAATTGCTCTGTCTGATCATATTTAAATAGCTTCATTTTTGTCAACAGATAACTTCTACCCAACGTGGCACAGGCTAAAAAAATGTAGGCCCATGTGCCTTTTGTGCAACAGAGTTTTAAGCAATGACGCTATGAAACCATCCAAGCTGCAGGATCATCTAAGAAGGTGTCGCCCTGATAAAACAAGTAAAGATTTGACATACTTTAAAACACTGAAAGAAAAACTTCAGAAGAGAACCACGGTGAACAGTATGTTCGCTTCAACATCAAAAAGAGACGATGATGGTTTGCGGGCGTCTTACAGTATCTCACTACTCATAGCAAAATCAGGAAAGTCGTACTATCGGGGAACAGCTGATTTTGTCAGCCGTTGAAGAGGATTTAAAAACTGTTCTACACAAGCCTGCTTATGATATACTCAAAAGAATTCCTTTGAGCAACACCACAGTTCAGACGTATTGATGAAATGAGTCATGATGTTGAAAGCTTCTTGTGTATTATCTGCAAACGAACCATTTCTCTATTCAATTGGATGAGTCGTTACCTGGTAATGAAGCACTATTATTGGCATACAGTATGTTTGTTTTGTTATGGACCAAGAAATCCATGAACTGCTCTTTGCGAGAACTTTGACAACAGACACTAAAGGTGAATCAATATTCAATGTTTTGAAAGATTATTTCATGGAAAAAATGATCCCTTTATCAAATATAATATCGGCAGCAGCAGATGGAGCACCAGCCATGTTTGGGCGCTATCGCGGTTTTATAAGCCATTTAAAACAAAATATACCCGGGGTGTTTGTAATTCACTGCGTCATTCATCGACAACATTTAGTAGCTAAAAATCTGAGTGCCAGATTGCATCAATCTCTTCAATTCGTCATAAACGCAGTAAACAAGATTTGTAGCAACACGTTGAATTCAAGGTTATTTGCGCAGTTGTGTGAAGAAAATGATGAGGACTTTCATCGATTACTCCTTCACACTGAAGTATGCTGGCTCTCGAAAAGCTTATGTTTGACAATTTTTTTCACTTTTTGAGACCGTTTTAGAGTTTTTGGATGCTGAACATCCCATTTTGAAAGAAAATTTTAATCAAATGGAAACCAGACATTGCTTATTTTAACAGATTTGTTTACTAAATTTAATGAGGTTAACTTGCAGTTACAAGGTGACAGTCTGAATTTGTTTTTATTAAAGTCCATCATTGCAGCTTTTCTTGCCAGAATGAATCTAATGAAGCAAAACATTGGACAGAGAGAATTTTCCCAGTTACCCACCTTGTCATTGACAAACGTCCAGGATGATGACGTTTTGGTCTACATTCAACATTTAAATGTCCTTCACACAGACTTTAAAACTAGGTTTGAGGATGTTTTGACTATGGAAATCCCACAGTGGATTATCAATCCATACGGTGACATTGAAGAATCAGATGTCATATTACAAGAAGAACTGAACGGGGGAGAAGCTAGCCCAGGACTGCCTGCTAACGTCAGGAGAAGCTGAGTGGGAATTGTCAGCTGCATACCTGGCTGGAACAGAGCTCCTCTCTCCTGCTGCGATTGAGGATAAGGGCCAGGGAGTACCAGGGGCTGGTGGAGAAGCTTAGCCCAGGACTGCCTGCTAATGTCAGGAGACGCTGAGTGGGAATTGCTGTCAGCTGCATACCTGGCTGGAACAGAGATCCTCTCTCCTGCTGCGATTGAGGATAAGAGCCACCTGGTACCGCGGGACGCGGACGCTGTGCATGTCTGAAGGGGCGTGGCTCAAGGGGCAGGTTAGGCCCCTTGTGAGTCCCTTAGGGGCACCTGGGAGCTTCTGGGAAGTTTCTTTGCCTCCTGTGTCTTGAATGGGTAAGCGAAAAGCTAAGAACAAGGGCCCAGTGGAGGGTCAGGTGGTGAAGGGCCCTATGGATACCCACCTGATTAGTGCTGCTGCTTTACGAATACCAGTCCCTCAGGACCCAGGAGCAGTTAGTCCCAGAAGCTTCATTACGTTCGGGGGATCGTACCCCCCCCCACCTAACTTTGATGATTAAAATGCCCTCATCCAATGCTTCCTTTGTTGGAGATGGTAGTTTGTTTTCCGTCTCCACCCCTCTCTCCGATGAAGCTTCTTTTAAGCGGACTGATTTGACTGGAGCGGAGCTTGTTTACCCTTGTGGTACAGATGAATTTTGACTATTGATTATGCCTCAGTAGTGAATATGTCTCAGCAGTGAATATGCCTCAACAGTAACTAAGGAGTAAAAGAAACCATTGAAATAGGGGTACTTGAAACTGTTGAAACAATTTACATAACTACAGAAAGATACTGGGAGATCAGGGAGGAGTCCTTCTCCTAGCAAACAAATGGAGACCCATTAGAGAGGACAAAAAGGACAATTCACCTAGCCTTGGAAACAATTCTCTTAGAAACATTTACCTAGCCAATGTAGACAGGATAAGAATCCATCAATTATAATGTAGAAGTTTTGATCTTCTAAAACCAAGGGGGGTGAGCGTTGTCAGATGCCTGCCCGGAAACCAAAGGCTGAGAGCAAGCAAAGGCTAGAGAAGGACTGGTCAAACTACTATCAGCAAAGGTGTATGGGGTGGAGAATAACTGTAGAAAAGTTCATGTGAGAAATCATGTGATGGCTGGCTGCAACACATTTTACAGCCTATATATATAGAAAAACCCAGAACAGAAAGAGCGTAGATCTGCTTGGCCCGGCGCATGCCATGCATGAAGAATCCCAGACTTTTCTACAGCTTTCGCTGAGTTCTCCCAGCTGATGTTTTAAAAGGGCTGCATGATGACAGTTTGGTGAAGTATTATTCTTCTGTAAATAGCTGCAATATCTCATAACTCTATCGGTGATGTATTAGTCTCCTGTAAATAATTGCTTTCTAGTTATCTTTTCTAACTGCTCATGTGTAACTAAGAGAATTCCTTGCCTTTCTGAATCAGTATCCTTGCTTTGTTTGTAAATAAACTGCACGTCTTCATTTACAAGGTGTTAGCCTTTGATGTAGTAAGACAACCCTTCGGGTGTCTCTTTACCATCTTCTGATTCGCTGTCAGTTTTTTCTAGTTCTGCTAATTCCAATATTTCTTTGAAAGATGTGTTTGATGCTATACATCGGTTGGAATGTGTTCTTTCAGGTACTCTCACTCAGCTGTATAGTTTTTCCCATGACACTGCGAGTGTTCTTCGCAGTCATGGTCAGTCTCTCTCAGCTGTTAGTGAGAGGATTCGGAAGTTGGAGGGGGTCTGCGGAGAGTGTACAGGTTGCGAGTTCATCTTATATAAAGGAGACCACTGTGCTTCAAAAGAGATTGGAAAGGTTAGAAAACCTATCTAGAGCAAATAATCTTAGAGTTTTTTAAATTTTACGATGGTACGCCTTCTCTCTCCATTAGAGTTATTTAAAAAATATGTCCATGATACATTATGTTCAACATTTGATGTGGCTAGTATTACTTCTATTTATTATCAACCCCAGGGGGGTAGTGAGATAGCTAAAGATGGAGAGGCTGATGAGCAGGTGAGATTGGATCAACTAGATTCAACTCAATTTTTATAAACCTCTCTAGATAAGGTGACTAAGAGGGCTACCCTATTTGTTTCCTTCTCTTCTGAGAGCGAAAAGGTTGCTATTACGAAATTATATTTTGCTAAGAAGGATGTTTCCTTTTGTGGGAGTCCTTTGATGTTTCCTGATGTTGCCAAGGTTACCCAGCTCAGACGGAAAGCGCTTTTGCAGCTAAAATCTAGGGTTCTTGCTTTGGGAGGTCAGTTTTATTTAAAATTTCCTTGTAAATGTTTTGTTACTTATTTTGGTAATAGATATGTATTTACTGAAGTGTCACAGAACAGTTTTTGGTGGGTAAGAGCTCGCAATAAGATTTATATTTTGTTTTGAGTGGTTTGGTTGGGAAGAAAATTGGGGTCTTGATGTTTGGTATGCTTAGCTAGCTGTCTCTCATTTAATGTGGTTTTTTGAGATTGTTCCTCTAAAAGCATTTAAAACTGTAATTTTCTTTTGTGTTTTATGTAAGGGAATGTTCTTTTCCAATGTTTACTTTTGTAATCATTGTTAGATGTCAAGTATTAGGTTGTCACTTATCAGAACTAGATGCTATATAGCTCCAAAATAATATAACTAGCTCTACTCTTTTACCATTAACCAACTCTATTATCATACAACAGGAGTGTGTTATTTCTTATATAGCAAACAGATCTCAGAATCGAAACGGCTATAGATTGCTTTCACTTTCGTAATGCAGCCAGGTACTTTCAATACATCAATGATCTGTGATTTCGCTATTAACTTTTGATTTATTTTTCTTCTTTAAATTAATTTTTTCTTTTATTTTCAATAAAATTATTTTCAATAAAATTATGCTGCAGTTGAAGCCTTGTACTTCATTGTTTGAAACAACTTTATATGATGTTGTAAATCAACCGCAAACGATCGAAAGTCTCTCAAAGTCTCTCAAATTAACTAATACTATAAGGTTGACTTTGAATCTCTCTAGGCTCGTTTTATGGCGGTGAAATACTTCCACTCGAACTATAAATCTTCAATTTTCACCATGCTGCACTCAAAAGCCTTATATCGAGGGATTGTTCAAAAGTGTCTTGTAACTTATATCTTTATGCCATATGATGGACGCTGTGCTGATATTTCATCAATGCTCTACATTTGCTCAATGCTTCATGGCTAGGTGTCTCACACAGCGCGTTCCAACATGAAAGCTTCTGCTGCAGTACTTTAAACTGTTATGAATTGCTCAATTCCCAACGCATTAATAGGCGCCACAGCGTTTCACTACTAGCGTTTCTTCAGGGGACTGCCTATAAAAAATGGAACATTTACCTTAAGTTATCTAATAACACTTAAATTTGAAAAGGTTGGTCTTTATGATTTTAGAGATACTCACGGTCGCTTCCATACTGAACCTTGCATTGAAAAAACGCCGCGCATGCGGGATAAAGTTACTACTCTTTTTTTATATGCCTGGGAACAGTCACGTGAAGTAAACCTCTTTAACATATCCCCCATTCAATGGCACTGTTTAGGCCTGTTGGATACAAAGTGCCCAATCTAAAAATCCATTCCTGTTCTCGTCTCAGCAATGTCTGTGCACGGGATTTTCCTCCCGTTCCCTGAATGACATGATCAATGCAGAGACAGTGTAGTGTTGTGAATGAATGAATTTTCTCTATGCAGTGTGATACTATGGGGGCCTGTGTATATGCACAAGCCAAGCGGCTTTTATGTTCTTTCATTCTGACTTGAAAAGCTCGAATGGTTTTTCCTATATAGACCTGTGGACATGGACAAATAATGGCATATACTACAAATGTAGAATTACACGTAGTATGGTGTCTCAGCTTATGTTTTCCCATTATGTACAAAATGATCTGTTTCTAAAGTAATCGAACAGATGGTGCAAGACCCACATTTATAATGACCCTGAATGTTTGGTTCATTAGGGGGTGTCGTTCTTAATACAGTGGGGCTAAGAATTTCTTTCAAATTTCTATGTCGTTGCCAAACGCAACGGATATGGTGATCTTCCAACCCTGGAGTACTTCGTAAAACATTACTATGTTTTTTTATGATCCGTTGCAATTGATGACTAAATGGGGAGTATTTAGTTATGAAATGTGATGTATTTTCAAATGTATCATGTTCCCAGGCATATAAAAAAGAGTAGTAACTTTATCCCGCATGCGCGGCGTTTTTTCAATGCAAGGTTCAGTATGGAAGCGACCGTGAGTATCTCTCTAAAATCATCATCATTGCTTATTGGATTAGGGTTGGAGGGGTGGGGGGGAGTAGAGTTAGAATGGGGGGGAGGGGTGTGGAAGTTATTGGGTGGAGCTATTATCTGGAGACGTGTTGTGACTGAAATGTTCAGTAAAGAGGTGAGTTTTAAGGTGGTATTGAAAGGAGGTTAGGTCTGTGATATTTCGAAGGATAGGTGGCAATACGTTCCAGAGTACTGGTGATATGTATTCGAAAGCTCTATTGCTAGTGCATTGTTTTGTTTTGTGTTGCAGCAATCTGGTGGAATAATGAGGAGATTGTTCATTTGTTTTCTTCTTTGTCGGTCATTGTATACAGCTTTGACCAGATGAGAGAGAGTAGTGGGAGCGATTTTCCTAATGATTTTAAATGTCGTCATAAGAATTTTATATTTTATCCGACTTTGGACCGGTAGCCAGGATTAGCTACTAATGATGTTGCTGGTGCTGCTGCTTACTGGATGGATTCCCTTCAGGAAACTCTGGAGAAGGTAGCATCTTTGCAGGTGTGTGCAATCAAATCAGTAAGCAGTAAACCACCTTGGAGTAATGGAGTGGAAAAATTTAGGCAACAATTACGCGGGAAAGAGACAATGGAGGAACAATTTTGATCCACTTCTTAGGCAGGATTATTTGGCTATGTACCAGCAATTAGTTCTTGACTGCAAAAAGCAATATTATAACACTCAGATTTACACTAGATTGGATGCACCTACTCACTTGTTTAAAGTGGTTAAACAATTAACATTGACTGACTGTTTCCAGTGCGGTCACTGAGACAATAGATCCTCAGCTCTGACTTCCTTTTGCAATAAGATTTCTAGCATAATGGATTGTCTTGCTCCTTTCTCTACTGAACTCGCACTTCCTGTGAAGTTTGAGCCATCTATAAATAAGCTAGAGCTGACAGAGGCGGTTGTAGTACTTGGACTTTCTTTGACTTGACTATGGAATCTCAGGTGGCTGAGGTTTTGTCTTCCTTGAATAACACGTTTAGCCCTTTGGACAATTGTTCTATTCAGTTTTTCAAAATTTTAAAGCAACCTTTGAGTAGGTCAGCGACAGCTATTCTGAACAGTTCTTTGTCACAGGGCTTTGTTCCAGTTTATTCATTGCACCTCTTAGGAAAGTTATCAAAGATTGTCTTGTGACAACTTTAAAAGCATATTGATAGCCAGAATGTACACTCTACTTTTCAATTTGGGTTTCGTCCCCATCATGGGACTGAAGCTTTACTTTTGTCTTTAATGGATGATTTTCTTAACTAATTTGATCAGGGTAAAACCTCCCTATTAGTTTTATTAGACATTTCTGCAGCTTTCGATACACTAGATCATTCTTTACTATTAACCAAATTGCGTGATATTGGGATACATCAATCTGTATATCCCTGGTTTCCTTACTTCTTACTTAATAGACAGTTTCAAGTGCGGTCGGCAGGAAAATACTCTAAAGTGGCAAATTTCTGCTGGTGTCCCTGAAGGATCTGCCTTGTCTGCCATCTTGTTCAGTGTATACGTTGCTCCTATTTTCAAGATTTTCAGTGATTTGGATTGAAGTATTGAATCTATGCAGAAGATGTGCAATTTTAGTTCCCATTTCCTCCTCCATAGACTATGCTATGAAGTACACTAATCTGTGTATTAGTACAGTAGAATCCTGGATGACATACAATAAGCTAGCTTTAAATATTAAGAAGACAGAAGTCTTGTATCTGCCTTGGGCACTTTCAGATCCTGTTTCATTGTTTGTGCAGACTGATAACTACTTGCCATCGGTTACTTTTGTAGTCTGAGATCTCAGTGTGCATCTTGACATTCAATTAAACATGCAGACCTGTATACAAAAACTTGATAAAGCTGATGTTTTTTAAATTACATCTGCTCTGGAAACTTAAACCATATCTATCCGCAGACAGTCTTCATTCTGTTGTTCAAACTCTGGTGTTCTCTACTATGTAGACTATTGTAATAGCTTACTATCGGGTCTTCCAGTTTGTTCTTCAACCTTTACAGTCGGTTCAAAATGCGGCTGCATGTCTTTTGACTGGTGGTAAAGGTTTTGATGAAGTATCTCGTGATCTGTATAACTTATACTGGCTTCCTATTAAATTTTGGGTAATGTACAAAATGGTTATGCTGGTATTTAAATGCCCTCACCATCAGGCACCATTCAGCTTATCGGCTCTCCTGCAACTTTATTTTCCTTTACGCGCTGTACATTCCCAGGATATATTATTACTAGATGTACCATTGTTTCGGACGATACACTTTCAGATGCTTCGCAATAGAGCCTTTTCCGTGACTGCCCCTTGCATCCGGAATGCTTTACTTCCTGACTTGCACTTTATCTCTGAAATGTTGACATTTAGAAGGAAATTAAATGCACATGTATTTCAATAGGCCTTTCCAACAGCAGTTCTATGAGTTGACCTATTCTGTAAAGTAATATGGCAGCTGGCTCAGCAGTATCTCTTTTGTTAGTTTTTCTTGTACTTTTATGAATGTTTCCATGTTATCAACCTAGGATATAGCACGGAATATAAATTTTAAATAAATCTCATTCTTGTGCTGTTAATGTGGATGGTTTTAAGTCTTGTGGTCCTTTTTTCATAAGGGATTTCATATTTTGTTTTTAAGACAAAAATACACATGTGTAAGGTAGTTTTTGCCAGCATCCTGCCTGATGTCTCCAAATTATTTTTGCGAGAATATTGTAAATGACATCAAACTCTGTATTCCTGGGCATAGGACTGTTAAAACTATCTTTTGTTCTTCTCGTGATTGGATTTGGCATTTAGAAATCCACAGATAATGTGCTCTGACAAGTGGCTGTGTAGGCAGCTGCCATCTGTAGAATCCTGTTTAAAAAGGAAAAGGCATAGGCATGGGTTTTTATGAAACCGTGCCTCTTTCAACTGGAGAAAAATGTTAGTAAATGTTGAATCACCCTGCCGTTATCACGTAACTGGAGCATGCCATACATTTTTCCGGGCCCTGGAACCACACACCTGCTAACTTGTGGGTATAATCAACTTTATTTGTGGGAATAACAGGCCACAGCTTCCATATCACCGCCAGCCATTACATCAACAATTATCCCAATCATTTAAACAATGACAATGCTCATAATAGCGAACCTAGCTATACATGTCCAAGCCTTTGTGCATGGGACCCCCCCTCCCCTTGTGGAGAAGTACCATATTCTGGTTGCCCATTTTGCCACCTAGGCACGCACCATGGCCTAGGTGCACCTTAACCCACTGCCGACCACTCCATGTCAGTGCCCGGGTGCATAGTTAAGCTTTACTGCCCTTGGAACTGAGCACAGGCACCCCTGGCGCCAGTACCTGGTTTCTCATTATCAGACCTAGCACTCCAAAATCGGTACCTGAGCCCCTCTCTCCAACACTATGGTACTTATTTATTTATTTGTTTATTTGGTTCTTCTATACCACCCCTTCCAGAGATCAAGGGTGGTTTACATTTAATACAACATATTATAAAGAACAGCGGTTGAACTATTTGCATAGATCCATAGATACATTTTAACATGAAGGGAATGCTTTATATACATAGTTGTCTGAACTGACGACTAGTAACTATTTACAGTTTGCTGTTTGTGTATTTCTGTGAGTTTAGATATGAATAGGGATTATTGATGGGGGGGTGCAGGGGGTTGGGTGGTGATCATAAGGTGAGGTGAGGTAGGTGTTTGAGGTTGGGTTATCATTGATGTTACCGTAGTGTTCAGTAAAGAGGTATGTTTTGATTTCTTTTCTGAATAACTGTAGGTACTTCCTTTCTGTTGGTAAGGTCCCGCTACCAGGAGGGCTATGGCTCGACTCCCCCATCGTGCTAATTGCCTTCTGCAAGCTGGCATTGAAGATGTCCAAGCCAGTGTCATTCAGGTGAACCCCATCCCTTCCATACATGGCTGCTGCCCCAGCCTTAATACCTTGTGCCTGATCACCACACCTCCCAAGGCCCTAATGAAATTCCCCACATCTGAGTTCACTTTTTTCTTGCTTCTCTCAATACCTTCAGGCCGGATGGCTCCGATCCACTTCTACTGGGGGAGTATCTGGGACCAGAGGATGCCTGCCTCCATCTTGGGGTGTATCCAAGCCAGGCCCCTCTTGACGATTAAGTCAATGTTCTTGGTGGCCACCAAGTCATTGCTGCCTAAGTGCAGCACAATGAAGTCTGGAGACTGGCTCACTCTCTGCTGGTTAATGAGGGAGGCCTCAGCTGGTCCCAGGTAATCCCCTGCTTCCCCAGCCATTGTATATTTACAGAATGTGTGTGTGTGTGTGGGGGGGGGGGGAAGCCAAGCTATTTCTTGAAACTGCCCACCGCTCTTCGTCTGGCCCAAAAGATGTAAGAATGGCCCACTATTCAGACTGTGCTTCTCTTCTTAACTAATGGGACAGATAAAATGGGAAATATTGTCAATCTTCGCCCCTCTACCTGATATACAGCCTGAATTCTTTGGAGGCCCATCTCCCTATCTTCTGGACCTGTTCAGCCTGAAAACTCAACCCATGTGCTGTAGTGGCCGCACCTATCCTGAAGGAATGGACGATTATCCCCACCGTTCCACACACTGATCTCTCTAGCACCCAGTGCCACATCACCTTAAACTGGAATTGGGACAAGCAAGAGCTATCTTGTTGCCTCAACAGTGCCCCCCCCCTCGAGGCCACACCTGCAGGTACTCTACCATAGCCATCACTGGGCAGAGATCACATATTCTTGTGGCATTAAGCCACACCGTCTTGTCCTTATGGCTCTGATTTATTTTGGACTTCCCCAGGCGGAGACCACTCCTGCTCTCCCCCCACCATGACATCCTCAATTCTGAAGGCCAGGACCAAGACGTCTGATCTGGACCTGGGGATGGCCTCGCTCATCCTGAAGGCACCGAAAAGCATAATTAGCAGGGAGACCCTGAAGAGGCTGTCCTCAAATCCATCCTTTGTCACCTCTGGTGCCCTCAGGATGACTTCCCTCAGAATGTTCAGGGTGACAGGTCTGTGCCTATCCGGCCTCGGGAGTTTCCCTAGACCAGCCCACCATGACCTTTTTCACTATGAACTCTGTAATTGTATCCCTCCACCCACCAAGTTTCTGGAAAAAGGCATTACCCGCCAGCATCAGCTTAGCGTACCAAAGAGAGGTGCTGACCTCCAACTCCATTATAAATTCCAGCAACTGCTCCATAGTCACACCCCACTTTGTGCTGAAACCATGGCCCTCAGCGAAGCTCCAGAGCCTGGACTAGACTCTCCCATACACCTTCCAGGTGCCGATGGACAGGGACACACTCAGCTTTCTACCAGCACCTCGATTCCAGCGTTCCGCATCTCCACCGGCATGCAGCTTGCCGTTAGGGATACTTCTGGAGCCAGGACTCTGAAGTGTCATAGGTGAAAACAAGAGCATCAGCAATTTCGTTAACCTCCCATGGCATGTGGTTGGCTGTTATGAATGCATTCAATTCAAGGCTCAGCAGCACTAACCTCCTAATAAGCCCCATTATTTTCCCAGCCTTAGCCGACTACTTGTTTATCGCATATACCACTGTGGCATTATCAGACCTAAATAGTATCCTTTTATTAGCCAATTGGGGCCCCCACAATACTGTTGCAACCACTATGGGGAACATTTCTAGGAACATCATGTTCTTGGTTATCCCCTGCCAGTGCCATCCTCAGGCCGTCTCTCGTGGCACCATTGCCCCTGAAATAAATCCTGAAACCTATTCCTCCTGCTGCATCTGTGAACAGCTCCAGTTCCCTGTTTCTGATGACAGGATCCCTCCATATATTCTTGCCATTGTATTTTGCCAAGAAGTCCTGCCAGATCACCAGATCCTGCCGTATGGTCGTGCCCACCCTGTTGAAGTGGTAGCTCCTGCGGATGCCCCTTGTGGCGTCCGCAAAGCGCCGTATGAAAGCTCTGCCCATCGGCATAACACTGCAAGCAAAATTCAGGTGCCCAATCAGGGACTGCATTTGCTTCAGTATGACCATCTTCACTGCAGCTGTCATCCGCACCACTTCCGTCATGGCTGCTAACTTATCAGCAGAGAGGCGTGTCACCATCTCCAGGGTGTCCAAATCATTCCCCAGGAAGGACAGGCACTGAGAGGGACCTTCCATCTTATTTTTTGCTAGCAAGACCCCTCATTCCACAGCCACACGCTGGAACATTTTCAGATTACTACTGCATGACCGTTCGTCGCTGGCCAGCAACAAGAAGTCATCCATGTAATGTATAATATTAACCTTTCTGATCTCCTTTTTGACCATCCACTGGATGGCCGAGTTGAATTCCTTGAAGAACACACATGAGACTGAGCACCCCATCGGGAGACATTTGTCAAAGCGAAACCCCCAGGAAGTGGAATCGATAACAACATGAAAGTTGCTCCCACATCTGTCTTGGCCAACCACACCCCCTTTCCGTGCGCTTTCAGCAGGTTCAAGGCCTGATCCAGTGAGGCGTATTTGACCGAGCACACAATTTGGTCTAGGTGATTGTTGATCAACTGCCTGTCTGGGTAGGAGAGGTGATGTATCTGCCTGTATTCTCCAGGCTCCTCCTTCGGAACCAGGCTCAAAGGTGATACTATTAAGTTGGGCAGGACCTGCGCCCGAAGGGGTCCGCAACCCTACCGAGATCACACTCTTTGTCAATTTTCCTCTGCTCCTCTGACTTGTTCTCCATGGTGGATTTCAAATTACTCGCCACTCAGGTCCTGGGCAGGCCATTGTAAGGTATAACAAAACTGAAGGAAAACCCATGAACTAATCAATCCGCTTTACGAAAGTCATAACCATCCAGGTACCGCCATAATGCTACTACATTAACCGGTGTGGGAGCCTGACTGAATTCACCCATTTTACCGCAACCACTGGGGCTCCATTCCCTGTCTCTTACCGCATCAAGCCTGGGTGTGTCCCTCGCCACTTATAGTGCAGGCCTATCTGTATTTGCAGCTACTGCTAAATCTGCATGAGCCCCCATTGAACAGCCTGCAAACACCCCTTCAGGTGCTCTGGGCTGACAGTCGGGGCCCATCGGCCTCCCAGCTACCAAGCTTGTTTTCACTCCGAAAGGGCTGTTGCAGCCCCATGCCCCTACCTGCCCACTGTGGCTTCCCAGTTGTTTCCACCCTGGTTACCCTTTGGCCTTGTGTCATAAGCCTGATCCATAAATCTATGGCCTTCAATTCCCAGATGAGCCCTTTGTTACCCACCATACACCCTATACGCCTCACAGATACTATATTGGTATTTGAAAAGGCCCCTACAATGTTCTTGGTGTTGCTCGCCTATTACACTGGTCAAGATGCGGAAGGCTGCACACCATTCGCTAATTGATTTTGGTATGCTATCTTCATTACGGCTAGCCAGCTTGCACTTGCTGTGGCAACTCATTCAATTGCAACTGACATTCAGTCTTATGAGTTATGTCAATGTAGTCACTCTTCCATATCTCCTCCTTCTGTGCCAGTGGGATATGGCTATCTAGAGTGCTAGTGAGGCATATATACACTGCTGGCCTCACCTCGGACACCAAAACTCTGTCTTCCCCCCTTATACCTATCATTACACTGGCTTCTGCCCCTTGTGTCCCACCCCCTGGTCCCCAGGACAGCTGCTGGGTGGGCTGCGGCTATGGCATCACCAGGTCCCTTATCCTGATCTCCATGTTAGCCATCGGGAAGGCATTGGCCCGCGTGTGCTGTGTCCCCTGCCAGGTTACTTCTGGTGACTATGCAGATTAGTTGTTGCAACAACCGCAGAATGCCTGACTCCTCACCACCTCCTCCTGCCCCAAACCTGCATCCTTGCCATCGCCCCTTCTCCACCCAGCCTCATTGTCAACCATGCTTGGTAACGCAGAAACCTGCCCCAGGGCAATGCTCTCCACCCCACTGCCCCTATCTTGCCCCCCCCCCCTTGCTACCATTCCGGTCCCTCTCACTCCCCCTTGTGACCACCCATTGACCCGCAAAACATTTGAGAATTGATCGAACTCACCCCTCTGCCCCGAACCCCAGGGTGTCAATGCCAGATCAACTCCCGCGTCCCCTCGGTGGTGGGTAGTCTGTCAGCCTCGCCCATTCCAGTGATGGGTGCTGCATTTCCTCCAGTGAACTCAGGACAGCCTGCACGCGTCCCGCTCTGTGGACAGTGGCCATGGCTCTCGCCTTGTTCACGAGGTCCTGCACGCCCAGTTCCTTCTGGCATCTACTGTCTGTCTGGAACTGCTGCTGCATTGTGGACATTCAGATTGCTTGGCCCTGCTGTCTTGGGATCACCTCTAGTGGTGCGCTTCCTTGTTCCTGTGCCAGCCGAGTCTTGCGCCAATTGCTCTCTGTCCTGCTCGTTGCCTCCTTTCTGTCTGCCCACTGTCCTCTGCTTCTTTGCTGCATGTCCTTTATCTTTGTCCCCTCCATTTTTTCTTTTTCTATTTGAGCCCCTTGCTCCGACCCGACATTCTCCTCTGGCTCCCCACCCCCTACCTGCCTCACCAATCCTTTTCAACCATCATGTCACGCGGTCCTCCCTCGCCAGCAGCCCAGTTATGGGCCATTTCACTGGTGTGGCTGGCCTAACATTATCTTGAGGATAGTTGTGGTGGTTTTATATTTTGTAGACTGAGGATTTCCGAAGAGCCATTGTCAGCAATCCATCTGCCCCCTCTGCCCCCCCTTGCAGCCACATATTACCTCTTTCTGATAGCTGTGGTTATCAGTGGGCTGCACAAAACCTGGCTTGAATGCTGTGGTGGCCTCTGGCTAGCAATTGCCTAGCGCCATGCTAAATTATTTCATCCTTAGGAAAAATATATTGGTTTTTTTTCAACAATTCTTGGATATCACAGATCCTAATTTTGTGGGTGGCAGCAGCAGGGTTTCTGTAACTTTATTTTTAATGTGATCACAGGGAATTTAACTTTTTAAAAATTACACAGGTACACTACCAAAAAACTGCCTCCAGTTTTGCAACTGATTCCTATAGATTTTGGGGTGCTGAATCCAGGAAAAATAGCCAAAATGTTCCATCATGTCACGTTTTCTTGCAAAATTAGATTTCTTACCCATATAAGGAATGTTCACATAATTTCTTTTTAGCCGACTGCAGTTTATTTTCTTGGCCCAAAATAGAGGTTGTAATGGTTAACTAACTAGAAACACTCCCTCATGATATTTTAGAGTGTTTTGTATTCATTTTATACATTAACAGGACAATTGGGAGGCGGGGGGCTAAATCCAGTACTCGCGCTGGCGCATGTTCTTTCCTGTTCGCCTCGCCTCGTTCGCTCGCTCAAACACGGTGGTTGCGACATGAACGTTCCTGTCAAATTTCAGTTTCTTGCAAGTTCATTATTACCTTTTGTTTGCTCAGTCGTAATCCAGCTTTATTCCGAAGTGGTTCACGACAGTTGTAGTTTGCAGTGCTGTGTATTTGTGATGGCTCACAGAGCCAGAGGTTGCGTCAACTCTCCGGACAGTTTTTGTTTTATTTGTGGGGAATATACCGTGAAAAAGCGGCAGAGGAACATTTCTGCATTTATTAAAAAAGTATATTTCGCCTATTTCGGTTTGAAGTTAGGCAATCAAGACAAACCGTGGGCTCCTCACAAAGTGTGCAAGACATGTGAGGAAGAGCTACGCTTATGGATGAAAGGTAAAAAACAAGCATTTCGTTTCGGAATACCTATGATGTGGCGTGAACAAAGAGACCACAGCAGTGACTGCTATTTTTGCTCTTGCATTGTGAAGGGATACAACTTAAAAAATAAGAACGTAATAAGTTACCCCAACCTTCCCTCAGCAATTAGGCCTATGCCTCATAGCAACGAAGTACCTGTGCCTGAACCACCAAAATCTTTGGATCATATTTGTGTGGACGGTTTCTGATCATGATGAGACTCATCAGATGGCTTTTCCCGATGAGTCCAGTACTTCCGAGTTTGAAACTGAACCAGATCCGAAACCTGAACTTTTCTCTCAAGCTGAATTGAATGATTTAGTCCGGGATTTAGGACTCCCAAAAGATGCTGCCCAACTGCTAGGTTCTCGGCTTAAACAGAAAAATCTATTGTCACCAGGAACAACCTTTTATTGGTACCGCAACCGCGAGACACAATTTTTGAAGTATTTCAGCAAAGAGGAAGATTTGGTATTTTGCAACGATATATACGGAGTGATGGAAAAGTTTAAACTCAAGTATGATCCTGCTGAATGGCGGCTGTTCATTGATTCGTCAAAAGACAGCATAAAAGGTGTTCTTCTTCATAATGGCAACACATTCGCTTCAGTTCCTATTGCTCACTCTGTTATTCTCCAAGAAAAATACGAGAATTTGGCCCTGATTCTTCAGAAGATTCGTTATGATGAGCATAAGTGGATGATTTGTGGAGACTTTAAAATTCTATCCAAGCTATTAGGGCAGCAATCCGGTTTCACCAAATATCCCTGCTTCCTTTGCTTGTGGGATAGCCGGGCCCGCGACCTACACTGGGGGAAAAAAGACTGGCCAATTCGGGAGTATTTGAGACCCGGTGAGAAAAATGCTCTTCATGAGAGCTTGGTACCTCGTGATAAAATTCTATTACCACCTCTCCACATTAAGTTGGGTCTCATTAAGCAATTCATCAAGTCCCTTCCAAAAGATGGTGAGTGCTTTCGGTACCTTTGCTCAAAGTTCCCCCGACTTTCTGAAGCAAAGCTAAAGGAAGGAGTGTTTGTTGGCCCTGATATAAGGAAACTCATTTCAGATGGAGCATTCGCTGAAACGATGTCTGAGAAGGAAAAAGAAGCCTGGGATTCCTTCAAGGATGTTGTTCTCAAATTCTTGGGGAACAGGCGGGATGAGAACTATAAGGATATTGTTGCCAGGATGCTCAATGCCTTCAAAGAACAAGGCTGTAACATGAGCCTGAAAGTCCATTTCTTGCACTCCCATGTGAACTACTTTCCCGAAAACTTGGGGCGTACAGTGAAGAACAAGGTGAAAGGTTTCACCAGGACATCAAGGACGCAGAGAGAAGGTACCAAGCAAGATGGAACACCACTATGATGGCTGATTTCTGCTGGTTGCTGCTGCGGGAAACTCCAGATGAAAAATGCGCCAAGCAGTGCACCAAGAGAAGCATTCGGGGGAAGAAGAAACGGGCCCACCAGGAGATTGATTGACCCAAGAATGACTTTAAAATCTAAACTGTGTTGACAAATATCGTGTTTTTACTAAACTTTGAAATAAAAATTTGCTAGTTATTACCACAGTGTCGGATCTCATTTATTAGAATTTTATTTTCACACCATCGGGTGTTTGTCTTCATGTATTGCAATGGTGCGGTTTGCGTTTTCTATTCTTACATACATACCTGTACAACATTTTTTGCACATTTCTTTGCTTTGCTTTGTGTCTAACCTCGCTCTTATATGCTCAATGTTTGTGCACATGTATGTGGCTGTTTTAAGTGCAGACAATTTTGCTACCATCACAGTGTGTTTTGTTGACATTATTCTTATGTGCTGCCTTGTTACAATTTTCTTTATTCTTATTTGAATAACTACTAAACAATTAGTATAAAGAATTCATCCAAGAAACTTTTATCTCGATCGCACTCAATCTGAAACGTTCACCTCAAACTGCTAACCCAATGTAGCAAAAAATCTGTACGTGATGGAGCAAATTGGTTACCAGATTTGGATTCAGCGCACCAAAAAACGTAAAAATCAATCGAAACATTAGAGGCAGTTTAAAAAAAATTTTTTTAGTGTACCTGTGTTATTTTAAAAGAATCTACTTTTCATAGTCCCCTTGGAATAGTCTATTTGTAAAACCGTCAGTAAAATATTACTGAATTGCAGTGATTCCATAGATTAGGTATAGGATTTTCTTTTCTTTCTTTCGTTTTAATAGGAAAGATTTATTTGCTAGAATTTTATTAACTTCCTTAATTTTCTTAAATGCTAGCCTGTTCAAATATATTTAAATTCTGTACTACAATTCACCTAGTTGTAAATGAAAAATGAAAATATTTAAAACATATTTGAACATTTTCTTGAAGATTTAGGGGGTCATTTTAAAAGCCCTATTCATGAATTAGATGTCTGAAAGTGAGCACTTAGACGTGCAAAGCATGGAGACCTCCCCTGGGCCTAGAACAAACAGGGATGTAATAGAGGTGTGATCTCGGCAGAGCAAGGGAGGTGCATGGTGTGATTTCAGAAGGGCGCAACCACATCAGGTCCTGCTTGGTGTGGTGTCCATTCCTATACCTGCTCATTTCATGGCTGTAACACTCCCAGCAGGAGAGCAGAATGCGCTTACATTGCCACCATTATTATTTCACAGCCAAAGTAACCTGCCAGTAAATGCATACGCCAAACATATTATTGGCCTGCGGCCGCACATTTGAGTACCTGAAATTGCAGGGGGGGGGGGGGGGGAAGTGCTAGTCCCATAACATAGATGCTCCCCTTCTGACCTACCAGGCTGAGGCATCCAAGTACCCGATTCTGAATGGCCTACACTCGTACATATAGCTGGCCTTGTTATCTGCAAAGAGCCCGTCTCCAGAACCAACAATTGGGACGTTCATTTTTCGGGTTGGAGGTGAGGTGATTTCAGAAGACACTGTTGCCACTCCCCTGGTTTTTGGACGTTCTCTGGATGTCTCAGATTCTTCCTAGATGTCTTTTCTAAAATGCCACTTATAGCTTTTTAATAATGTTCCTGTAATTAAAGATCACTATGCAAATCAGTGTTTGGTTTCAAGATATTGTAGTCTAGAGAATCCCATTTTCTGCAGGATCAATATGGCTACTAGAAGCATGTACTGCCAAATATGTGTTATACTTTGTGAGTCGATTCTGCACTCCAAATAACATACAGAGGGTTTGTGTGGGGGGCGCTGGACGGGGAGGGGAGGGGACGTTGACCTGGAAAAGAGACGGCTGAGGGGAGAGTTTCTCATGGTTTACACAGTCAAAAGCCTTGCTATAGTCGATAAAGCACAAATAGATATCCTTTTGGTATTCTTTAGTCTTTTCAAGGATCCATCTCACATCCGCAATGATGTCTCTCGTTCCTCGCCCTTTCCTGAACCCTGCTTGCACTTCAGGTAGTTCTTGTTCTAGGTCTGGCTGTAGTCTCTTTTGAATAATCTTCAGTAGAATCTTGCTGGCATGTGGGATCAGAGCGATTGTGCGATAATTTCCACAGTCAGTTGGATCAAGTATTGGTATAAACACAGATCTTTTCCAGTCAGTTGGCCATGATGTTGTCTTCCATATTTCTTGCAGAGCCTTGTAAGTACGGTAACAGCTGCATCAGATTGCTGCAATACTTCTATGGGAATGCTATCAATGCCTGGTGCTTTGTTCTTTGATAAGGCTTTCAATGCTGCTTCAACTTCTTCTTTCATCACCAATGGTTCCTGATCATAAGGTATAGGTTGAAACGGCTGTTGGTCCACTTGATCTTTATCATATAAAAACTCTGTATATTCCTTCCACCTTTTCTTGATCTTCTCAGCATCATTCACCATAGAACCTTGAGCATCTTGTAACCTTCCAATTCGAGGCTGTAACTTTTTCTTTAACTCTCGCAGCTTTAGGAAAGCGATCTTGTTTTTCCTCTAATAGTTTCTGCTTCTATTTCCTTGCAAGTGTCATTGTAGTACTTTTCCTTGTCCTGTCTTGCTGCACGTTGGAAATCTCTGTTGAGTTCTGCGATTGTCTTTCTTTCTCCTTTGGCTTTAGCTTCTCTGCGTTTCTGGGCAATATTTCAGAGTTTCTTCCGTCATCCATTTTGGCCGTTTTTGCTTTTTCACCTTTTGTAGAGACTTCTCGCTTTCTCCAGCACAACCTTCTTGATGTCATTACTAGTAGTTGATGATCTGTACCACAGTCAGCTCCAGGTTTTGTCTTTGTTGATGTTACAGAGCTTTGATGAATAGATCATTGGTCTTGCAGAATTCTATCAATCTTTCTCCAGCTTCATTTCTGTGCCAAGTCCATATTTTCCAACTACTTTGCCTTCTTCTTTGTTGCCAACTTTTGCACCAGTCACCCATGACTATCAGGATATCCTGTTTGCATGTTCTGTCAATTTCAGCTTGTACTTGTTCATAGAACTCTTCAATTTCATTCTCTTCTGCAGCTGTTGTTGGGGCATATACTTGAATTATAGTTGTGTTGATAGGCAATCCTCGTAGACGAATAGAGATTAAGCGTTCGCTGACTTCATTGTATTTCATTACAGTTCTTGCAAGTTTCTTCTTTATTAAAATGCAACACCATTTCTTCTTTGTCTTTCATTTCCAGCATAGTAGACCATGTGATCATCTGATGCAAAGTGCCCGATGCCAGTCCATTTCAGTTCGCTGACACCCAACAGATCAAGTTGTACACGTTCCATTTCATTCTTGACCACCTCCAACTTCCCTTGGTTCATGCTTCGTACGTTCCATGTTCCAATGTGTAAGACATCTTTACAGCTTCTGACTCTCATTTCATGCACAGCTACATCAGCAGTCAGACTTCCCGAGGGCTTTGATCCAACCACATCATAAATGCTGGCTTTACTCTGAAAAGTCTTCAGCTCTTCCCCAGTAGCTAGTTGAGTGCCTTCCGACCTGGGAGTCTCATCTTCCAGCACCATAGCACAATTTGTTTTGTTGTAACTATCCATTGGGTTTTCATGGCAAGATACAGAAGTAGATTGCGGGCCTTCCTTCCGCGCAGTTTAAGTTTGGTGTTGTTGCCGTTGTCACAGAAATGTGATCATCCGCCGTCAACACTATCCCATTCTGCTGCTGCCCAGATGGGTGGTTTGTCTTCGTCTGGCACCTCAGCTGAGACCTGTCCATCTTGGGAGACCCTGCCAGTAGTTAAACTACCGATAGTTTAGCTCTCAGCATCACTGATGCACGCAAGCCCTCACAGCACGACAAGCTGCAAACCAAGTGAGAGGGAGATATGATAGAGGTCTATAAATTAATGAACGGAGTGGAACGGGTAAACGTAGATCGATTGTTTACGTTATCAGAATATAGAAAGACTAGGGGACATGCAATGAAGCTACAGGGTAAACTATTTAAGACTAATAAAAGAAAATATTTTTTCACTCAATGTGTAATCAAACTCTGGAATTTGTTACCGGAGGATGTAGTAAAGGCTGTTACTGTAGCTGGGTTTAAAAAAGGTTTGGACAAGTTCCTGGAGGAAAGGTCCATAAACCATTATTAAGAAGGGACCCAGGATATCAGTGCTTGACCCAGTACAAGCATTGTGGAACCTGTCTTTTGCGGAAACTGCTAGGTACGTATGACCTAGATTGGCCACTGTTGGAAACAGGATACTGGGCTTGATGGACCTTGGTCTGACCCAGTATGGCATATCTTAGGTTCTTATGATGTGGAGCGTGGGTGGTACAGGGAGAGGCCAGGCTCCAAGACATACAGATGTCATTCCGGACAGGCCTCTGTAAGTCCTCCAGAGCAGCGCTGGACGCCCGCCTTATTCCATCCTGAAGGTGGAATAAGTGCTGGGCGTGGGGGTGATCGTGGTCCACAGCCCCCCCCATGACATCACACCACCACGGGAGGTGTCCTGCCACCTGATCCTGGCCCTGGCTGCCCCCGCCAAGAGTCAAGCAGTGGGGAAAGGGTCTTTCTATGTGGTCAGGCATTGGTCACTCAGGCTGGATGTGCCGGTGCCATGGCGATGGGATGCTACGGCATTGGCACACCAACTGCAGCATTGATAGTGGGGACAGGCAGCCTGTTGTACGTCTCCCCACTGAGAATGCTTTGCACTCCGGACCGTCTAAGTGCCCTGATTCCGCAACTGTGGGAACGTATAGCTCCTGTGGTTGTTGAATCGGGTGCTAATTGACCCTGTTCCTTTTCTGGATGTCTGGACGGCTCGGCTGTACACACTTCAGAATTGGCCTCTGTCATGTTCAGTCCCTCAGAATTATTCTGCCTGCCATTTTTGCTATACTTCTAGATGAGACACAGAAAAACAAGAATGCTGCTGGCAGAAAAAGGAAAAATGAGTAGGAAAGAGATTAGTCAGGTGGGTGATTGGGCTAGTGCACTTGAAACTTACCCAAATGCACTACAAAAATAGAATGTGTTCAGCTCTTTTTTTTTTAAATTTTGGGAGTAGAAAGTTCACAGGTAACTTGGCCAAAAATGGGGAGATAAGAAAAAAGGCTCTAAGGGGAGGACTCATACGGAGATTGATATGAGGGGCAGATGACGAAGATTCTTGAGATCCAAGTACCCATCTAGTTGTCTGCTTCCACTAGTATCCAGGAAAGAGCTACAGATGACCAATGTTACTAAAGCACCCATCTGCAATATTTTTGTCTGGCATTGATAGGGGAACTGGATCTGATGCAAATAAAATACTAGACTGAGGTTGCCTTTTATCTCTACTGTGCTGTCATTGAGAGCTTGTTGGAGATATTTCACTTCTTCATGGGTATGGGACTAAATTATTCATGCAAAGAGCTTTCTATTGACATAAGTGTAGCGTGCCTGAAACCAGTTAATATTTTCCGTGTATCACTTTTATTTTGTTGGCCTTGCCTCCTGTTGTACTTAGTTGATTGAATTGACAAATTCAATATCTGTTCTTCTCTTTCCACTGATATGGCATGTGAAACAGGACTTTGAAATTCTGTGGATACTCATAGGGGTTGATAGGAAAAGGAATACAGCTTTTTGATGTATAAAAAAATTGGATTTTTCATAGGTTGTGGTATCTCTTATTTGTAAGTTCATGTACTATATTATGTTTCTTCTCATGCGATATGGTAAGGCTGAAGGAAGAATTTGTCCAGAGACACTGATCAAATGAATGCAATAGAAGTCCTTAAAAAGTGTCTGGTGGAGAATGGGTTAGCGTCTGTTAGTAGTAATCTTGCTCCCTGATGCAGAAAGCAAGCTAGTGGAGGAAAATTGCAAGCAAAACCACTGAGCTAAAGCATAATGCATTGCTATTCACATGCAAAAGAGTGAATTTTTAATTGCTCCCAATATTAAAAAAGACCCGCTGAAACTCTTCTTTTTTTTAACATTTCAAAAACTTTATTGAGATCTGTACATGTAACAAAATATTACATCAGTTCTTCCAGTGCAGTAACACAAATCAACAGCTTTCCATTCAGCTTAAAAGAAATAGCCTTATTGTTACAAAAAGAATGTTTCCATTTTTTTCCTCATTACTTTAATCCCTTAGCAATATGCACGATGAATGCATATACTCCTGTACTCTTTATTTCCACAACCCTTAAAGGAATTACCACTCTCCAAATGTGTCCAAGCTGCATAATGAGAAAAAAACATGAGGTAGCCTCTACTGTCCATTAGACATCTCTTTCCCTACCCCACTCTTCCTTCCACCTGTGCCCCCCCCCCCCCCCCCCCCCAGAAAACAGCACACACTGAGGTTCCTCATTTCCTCACTGCATTCATTCCAAACAAATCCATGAAGGTTCTTTTTACTCTTCTTTTGATGCTTCATCTGAAATGATCTAGGCACGGGCACAAGCCTCTGCCCTCGATCTGCATGCCCCAACCCCAGACAGAGTGGGGGAGCCAGTGCCTCCATTCCCCCTGACCAGTACAAAAATCATTGGTAGCTCTGACCCTGCCCACAACAAAATCATAGGTGGTTATGTGAGCCTTCCCAAGTACCCTAGAACCTTCCCCCTCTGTCCCCTCCCCCTGCAGTACGTTCAAAAAGTCAGGAAGCAGGAGCAATGCTGACATGCTCCTGCCTCTGGGCCACCATCTTTCAAAATAGCGGCACATGAACCTGTCTGTTGCATGCTGGCAGACTGAGCCCCTGTCCCAGAGGTGCATCAGGCCGGGTCATATGTCACCATTTTAAAAGATGGCAGCACAGAAGCAGAAGTGTGAGAGCATCACTCCTGCCTCCTAATTTTATGCATGTACTGCGGGGCAGGGGAGGGGGGGTCTAGCATGTGGTGAGGCCTTGAGACCACCAATGATTTTTTTTCTTTTTTTTTTTGGGTGTTTCAGAGTGGTGGGGATGGAGGTCGGGGTCTAGTGGCCACCATCAATTTTTGTATGAGTTGGAGGGGTTTATTTACATTCTCTTATATACCATGCTATTCTGCATCAGTGCGGTTTACATTGAACAAACTGAAATTACATTGAACAGGGTATTATAACTTGGAGATAACTATTTTACAGGGAACATGGGCTATGGAGGGTTAAGTGGCTTGCCCAAGACCACAAGGAGCACTTGTGGGACTAGAAACCCCAGTCCTTCTGGCCCAAGGTTGCTGTCCTCTAGTGGGATTTGAACCCCCGACCTTCCAGCCTGAAGTACCTTGCCCCAACCACTAGGCTGCTCCTCCACTCCATCTGGAGTTATCTGGAGAGAGGCGCCTGTTTCTCACCCCCCCCCAACCGTGGGTTGAGGCCAGGAGATTGGAGGCATCATGGGATCTGCTCCTAGGTCATCTGAGGTGGTCAAATTTCACCTCATATGACTTTATTTTTTAGGATGGCATACCAGACTTGTGCGGAATATCGGGGCTGCTAATGAAGACCCCTTTTCACATGTTTGGCTTGTTCTCCTTGTTTAGTTCAGATGTATTCTGCACAGTTCATGTACGTGCTGTTTTGCTTGCAGCATCACTGAGAAAAACGTCTGCACTGTTATTTTTAGCGCAGGCTTTCTGCATTGAGACACAAGTCCGTGCTTCTATTTCAGTCCAGTTTTGAAATCTAATATATTGGCATACTTCAAGTCCCATAGATGCCGTTCATTTGTAGGTTCACAGTTGCCTTTAAGGGGCAAAAAGATAAATAAGGGACAATGTGCTTTCTGATTTGCGATAGCGTGTCTGATGGACAGTACTAATGTCTCAATGAGATATAGTAAACAATTTGTCCAGGTTTGGAGGGCCTGACCATCGAATCATAATGTAGTAATTTTTCCCCTCAAGCTTTACCCCACTTCCCCAGTAGCTCAGCTATTGAATTGATCGTTCCCTGTGTTTGCTATATACTATTGCTTCCTCTTGAGTAGCGTGAGTGCAAGCTGAATCTGTCCAATAGGTTTTGCTGTTTTGCACTGACCAGGAATCCTTCCTAAGTATTTTATCTGTTGCCATATTGGGCTTGTTTTTCCCCCATTGTGCATGAAAAATGTGTATACAGATTGGACTTATTTTTGGGCTAGGAACTTGCAAGCAGAAATGTTAAATGCAATTTTGAGACAGGTGAAGCTTTGCTGTCAAAAGGAAATGCCTGCTCTTTTCAGCCTGCCTTTTGGTGGGCCCCTCTACATTTTTTCAGCTTGACTTTTGTAGGGAGATGCTACCACTCCCCTTCCATTACTTTTTGATATTTCTAATTGGACACCTTGGAGTACCGGGATGAAAATGTTTAACTTTTGGAATAGAAATTCCTTAATCTGGCAACATTGTGATCACTGTCTCCATAGTTTCACAGCCTATGCCGGCCTTGGGAGAAGGAATTTGTTCGGGAACCTGAACCCAGGCCTCCGGTAATTTGGCATACAGTGCCATCAACTTATCAGATCAGACCTTGTGGTGAGAACAGCTTTAATGCATTTTTCAGAGTTGCATAAATATTTAGGACAAAGTGTTTGTGTGCACGTGAGGGAAGGGAGGGGGGGGGGGAGGAGCAAGTAATTTTATAAAATGGCACCTATTTTAGAAAAGCATCATTTGCACCTATGTGCCTTCATAAAACAGGCCCCCCTGAACCAGCTCCACTATTGCACAAATTTCCATGTGCAAATTTGCACATGCTTCAAAGGTGTAAATTTGTGCCTGATTTCTGTGTGGATGTACGATGTACATGCAAATTCTATAAAATGCATAACTGTGCCCCAGCTCTACCCAAACTGCACCCTAGGAATGCTTACATGTGATTTGTCAGCATGGTTGAATAGTGAACATAAGCCATTTTCCGCATGCAAAACATGTTTTATAACATGACCATAATGTTGCTATGCAAAATTCATATTGTGATCCAAAGATATTTTTATACAACCTTCAAGAGCTATTAAAACTATTGGTTTAACTTCCAGTCTGAGTGATTGTCCTCAAGAAGAGCCGGTGTATTTTACTAGGTCTACCTGGCCTTTAAGTATTCTTTCTTTAAAGGGATTTTCAGAGGTGACGTGTAGTGTGGAACATTAATTAGCTGACCTGGATTGTATCTTTTCCGCACTGCTGCTCTATCCGCATGCAGAAGAGGATATACATAGAATGTTCTTTGTTTGCTTTCCATGCTTGACATTTCCTTCCTACAGACTCCAGAGATAAGCCACTTGTATTAAATCTTCCACTCATTTTTAGAAAGGTGAAATTGAAAGAGTTGTTTGATGGAAAACGTTGGTCCAATTAGTGGAGGTGAATCAGCATGTTACTGCTCTCAGCTCTTCATGCATGCACGCATATGTTGCCTGCCTTTAATTTTTTAGCATTTTCCATTAGTAACACAATTGTACTTTGGGGGAGGGGGAATTCTATTTAAAGATGAATTTACTTTAAAAGAGGAAGGTCTAGAAATGCAAACCATTCAATGCAGTATAGCGATGTAAATCCTTAAATCACTCATGCTCCCTCTATCATATGTACAAGTATATTCTCAAAGGGCTTTTTCAGTACTGATACCTTAGTGTAGGAATACATGTTATAAAACTAATTTTTTAGAATGTAACACTTGGACATGTTTAGCAAGAAAGCCTTGCTATGGTAAGGTTTTATATCCATAGGTAATGAAAATCCCTGGACTTGCATCCCGAGCTGTATGTAGTTTGCTCCAGCCTGACTGTCATGCCCTCCATGCAACTTGGAGGGCCTTGCCAAAATTTCCATTGATCTCTTTATCACCAGGGCCAGGGTCCACTATTCAATAATCTTTCTCAATCTATCCCTTAATATTGACACTGTTAACTGCTATCTGTTGTACTCCTAAACACACCTTATTTGACGTTCAGGGCTCAGTTGGTTCTTAGACCATTGCATCATCATTGTCTTCTGGTGACTGCTTTTGCCACTATCTAATTATTAGTATGCCCTGGGGATCTGTTCTGAGCTGCCCACTTGTTTGTTCATATGGCTTCAAACGACTCCTAGATCTTCTTTGCTCCAGGACTTTTCACCTCAAATAAAGTTTCAGATCTGAGCTTATTCATCTAATGTAGTGGTCTGGATGTTCTACTGCCATGTTAATAAGGCCAAGGTTGAGCTTATTAAATTAAACTTTCTTCTCAAACTAGCCTCCCTTCTGTCGCATTTCTGTTTCTGAGATAGTTTTCCTCTCTTTCCCCTCTACTCTCCAAACATGGGGCTATCTTCAACTTCTTTTCTCATCTAAAACATTCCCAAAACATGTTGGACCTGATATTCGAAGGGCATCTACATGGTTTACAGCCTACTAAACTGTGTAAATGCTTTAGATGGGGATATTCAATGGCACATACACAGTTAATGCTGCAGAATATCCCTGTCTATATCCCCTGTGCGCTCGGATGCTATCCGGTTAGCATTGGGGCATGTTAGTGGCAATCCGCGGTGGAGCAGAGGTGGAGAAGGGCACTAACCAGACAGCAACGATATTGCATGCTGCCTAGTTAGCGATCGACACCTTAAAGATAGGCGATGGAAACCCTTGTCTATCTTTAAGTCTCCAATTGCTAATTGGGCAGCAGCCAATATCACTGCTGCTCAGTTAGCCTCGGCAGCTTTCTGTCCCTGAGGCGCTCACCGGATATTCAATGCCGCATAGTCTGGAATGAGTGTGTTCATGTATCATAGTCTGCCCCTTTGACTGGACAGATGCCTTATGTAAGACATGAATGTCAGTTAAACCAGCAGCATAGCAAGGCAGTGCAACATACAGACCTAACAAGATGTCCCTCTCCCATACCTGCCGAACATACTTTGTCAGACAAGTATGGCACAGAGCCTGCAGAGATCTAAGCAGACATAGTGGAAATATGATAGAGGTCTATAAAATAATTGTAAGTGGAGTAGAATGGATAAACATAGATCGGTTGTTTACGCCATCAAAAAGTAGAAAGACTAGGGGGCACGCAATGAAGATACAATGTAACCCATTTAAGACTAATAAGAGAAAATATTTTTTCACTCAACGCGTAATCGAACTCTGGAATTCGTTACCAGAGGATGTACTAAAAGCTGTTAATGCAGCTGGGTTTAAAAAAGGTTTGGACAAATTCCTGGAGGAAAGATCCATAAACTATTATTAAAAATGACCTGGGATATCCACTGCTTACCTCAGGACAAGAATTGTGGAACCTGTGTACCTTTCTGGGAATCTGCCTGATACTTATGACCTGAATTGGCCACTATTGGAAAGGGGATACTGGGTTTGATGGACTTTGGTCTGACCTAGTATGGACAATTCTTATGTTCCTCTATTTGTTGCAGTATAAAAGATTTAGGTTTGTATTGATTTCATCCCCCTGCTATAAAGGGATCCACTGTGTGTGTCCCATGCCATTTTGAATTCCAACACTGTTTTGCCCTTACCACCTCCATTGGAAGGGCATTCCAAGCATCCACCATCCTTTCAGTGAAAAAGTATTTCCTGATGTTGCTTTTAAGTTTACCTCCTTGCAGCTTCATTTTATGCCGTCTAGTTTTACAGCTTCCCCTTCTTTGAAAACGTTTTGCTTGTTCATTGATACCCTTTAAGTATTTAAAGGTCTGTATCGTATCTCCCCTATCCCTCCTTTCCTCTAGGGTATACATATTTAGGTTTTCAAGTCTCTTCTCATACATCTTCTGGCACAAACTCCAAGTTATTTTGGTTGTCTTCCTCTGAACCGTTAAGTCTTTTTGTATCCTTTGTGAGATACAGTCTCCAAAACTGAACACAGTATTGTAAGTGAGGTCTCACCAACAACTTGTACAGGGGCATTAGTACCTCCTCCTTTATGCTGTTTATTCCTCTCTCTATGCAGCACAGCATTCTTCTGGCTTTGGCTACTGCCTTGTCACATTTTGCCTCCTTGAGATCCTCTGACATTATCACTTCGAGGTGCTTCTCCTGGTCTGTGCACGCTAACCTCTCACTCCCTATCTCGTATAATTCCTTGGGATTTCTGCATCCCAAGTGCATAACTGAACGTCTTTGTTCAAATGTCGAGCAGTTAAGATTTAATGCAATCTTACAGTTTTTGTAGATCTTTCCTCATTGTCCACTCCCACAGAGGAGTAGAAACATAGAAACATGATGACAGAAAAAGACCACATGGCCTATCTAGTCTGTCCTTCCATATCAACAACTACAACAGTCCACTTTTTTTTCCTTTAGAGATCCTCTGTTTGTCCCATGCTTCTTTGAATTCAGATACTGTCCTCATCTCTACCACCTCCACTGGGAGACTATTCCACGGATCCTCCACTCTTTCCATAAAGAAATATCACTCCTGAATCTATCCCCTTTCACCCTCATCCCATGTCCTCTCATAACAGAGCTTGCTTTCAATCGAAAGAGGCTCTCCTCCTATGCATTTATGCCACGGAGGTATTTAAATGTCTCAATCATATCACCTCTATCCCGCCTTTCCTCTAAGGTGTACATATTAAGATCCTTAAGTCTGTCCTCATATGCTTTATAGTGAAGACCACTAACCATTTTAGAAGCCACCCTCTGTACCGACTCCAGCCTGTTTATATCCTTTTGAAGATGCGGTCTCCAGAACTGCACACAATTCTCCAAATGAGGTCGTACCAAAGACTTATACAGAGGCACTATCACCTCCTTTCTTCTGCTGGACATTCCTCTCCCTGTGAACCCAAGCATCCTTCTAGCTTTTGCCGTCACCTTTTCTACCTGTTTAGCTACTTTAAGATCATCAGACAGAATCACGCCTAGGTCCCACTCTTCTTTTTTGGACAAAAGTACTTCACCACCTATACTATATTGCTCCTTTGGATTGCTGCAGCCCAAATGCACGCCCTTTCATTTTTTAACATTAAATCTCAGCTGCCAAATTCCAGACCATTCTTCAAGCTTAGCTAGATTCCTCCTCATGTTATCTACACCTTCCTGGGGTCTACTCTATTACAGATTTTGGTACCATTTGCAAAGAGGCAAACCTTACCTGACATCCCATCTGCTATATCGCTAACAAAGATGTTAAAAAGAATAAGACCAAGGCAGATCCCTGGGGCACACCACTGGTAACATCCTTCTCCTCAGAGTGAACTCCATTTACCTGTACCCTGTGTTGCCTCCCACTCAACCAATTTCTAGCCGAAGCAGTAACTTTAGGGTCCATCTCTACGGTGCTCAGTTTGTTTATAAGTCGCCTGTGAGGAACGGTGTCAAAGGCTTTACTGAAATCTAAATATACTACATCTAGGGCTCTCCCTTGGTCCAATTCCCTGGTCACCCAGTCAAAGAAATCAATCAGCTTTGTCTGACAAGACCTGCCTCTGGAATCCATGCTGCCTCGGATTCCAGAAACCTACTACTACTAAGCATTTATAAAGCGCTACCAGGCACACGCAGCGCTGTACAGTGAAAACACAAAAAGACAGTCCCTGCTCAAAAGAGCTTACAATCTAAAAAAAACCTCACTATTTTCTCTTTCAGCAGTGCTTCCAATAATTTACTCACTACAGAGGTTAGACTAACCAGTCTGTAATTTTCTAGCTCATCCTTACTTCCGCTTTTGTTTAAAGAGACCACATGTGCCTTTCTCTAGTCCTCTAGGACCATTCCCGACTCTAAAGAAACATTGAAGAGGTCAGTCAGTGGAGCTGCTAGAACGTCCCCAAGTTCCCTCAGTATTCTAGGGTGTATCACATCCGGTCCCATCGCTTTGTCTACTTTAAGTTTAGCTAGTTTCTCATGAACACAGTCTTCTGAAAATTGTTCAAGATGCCCCACGCTTCTGTTCCTGTTTGTGGGTGTTTTCTGAGGTCCTGCTCCTGGTTCTTCATCTTGGAACACAGAACAGAAATATTTGTTAAGCAATTCCACTTTATCCTCAGCAACTTCTACATATTCCTCCCCTTCACCCTTGAGTCTGACAATACCACTTTTGCCCTTCCTCTTCTCACTAACATATCTGAAAAAGTCTTATCCCTCTATTTTATTGCATTGGCTTTTTCCTTCTCTTTTTGAATCTTTGCTTTCCTGACTACTTTGCTAGCTTCTCTTCCAAATATAGATGCTTGTCTTCCTCTCTCTGTGATCTCTTGTATTTCATGAATTCCTCCCTCTTTTTCTTCACATTTTCAGCTACTTCTTTCAAAACCCATATCGGTCTCCTTTTCCTTTATTTACCATTATAACAAAAAGGTTGATTGCCCTTAAAATATCCCCTTTCAGTTTTGCTCACTGTTTTTCTACATCCACCAGCTCTTCCCATCCTGCTAACGACTCCCTGAGGTACTAATCCATCTTGGCAAAGTTAGTTTTCCTAAAGTCTAAGACCGTTGCTTTTGAATGGATTTTAACAGCCCTATTCCTAATACTGAACTGCACCATCTGGTGATCACTGGATGCAAAACGATCTCCCACTATAACACCAGAAACACTTTCACCATTGGTAAGCACCAAGTCCAGTATGGCCTCTTCACGTCTGGGTTCTGTTACCAGTTGCCTGAATAGTTCTTCCTGTAGAGAATCCAGGTTCTCCTTCTAGGAATGTGCCAATCAACATCTGGCATATTGAAATCCCCTATCAGTAGCACGTCCCCTTTCCTAGCAATGCTCCGTATGTCTGAGGACTGAAGGGAAGCAGTGTCGTCAACCCTTACTAAGGTGTTTGAAGAACAGAAGCATTATCAGCGCTGTATCTCCTCATTCCAAGCTCCAAGAGCTAGGCTTTTCCTCTGTGCACTAGTTCCAGTGAAGAATGTGTAGATGTCTGAGACATTGCAAGAGTGCTTTGTTGCAGATAGTGCTGCCCGGTGCAGACCTTACCTATTCATAAGAACATAAGATATGCTGTACTGGGTCAGACCAAGGGTGCATCAAGCCCAATATCCTGTCCCCAGCAGCAGCCAGCGCAGGTCACAAGTACCTGTCGATTTCCCAGAAAGGTACAGAGGTTCCATGCTGCTTGTCCTGGGGTAAGCAGTGGATTTCCCTGGTCCTCTTTAGTTTATGGACTTTTCCTACATGAACTTGTCCAAATCTCTTTTACTACATCCTCCGTAACGAATTCCAGAATTTGATTATACGTTGAGTGAAAAAATATTTTTTCCAATTAGTCTTAAATGTGCTATATTATTGCTTCATTGCATGTCTCCTAGTATGTCTACTTTTTTAAAAGCATAAACAACCAATCTATGTTTATCCATTCCACTCCACTTACAATATTTCATAGATCTCTATCATATTTCCAAGTTGAAGAGCCCTAACCTTTCCTCATAGGTATATCCTTCCATCACCATATTCACTATGGGGGTCATTCGAATAGTGGGTTTGGATGTCCCATTGGGATGTCCATCCCTGCTATTCACCCCCCTGTTTGCCCCGTCAAAAGCCTCCCCATACGAGCAAGGCGTTTATACAGGGAGGCTTAGATGGGGGCGGGAGGGGGTGTTCCAGAGGCGGAGCAAGGGGGGGTTGGGTGGTCCATGACCCCAGGACAGGGCTGTACATCTGGGACTGTGAACGTAGATGGGGGACTTATTCCACCGCAGAGGTGGAATAAGTCCTCCCTGGGCGTCAGGGGATTTAGCTGCCGGGCCTGGATAGTAAGGTAGGGGGCACAGGAAGTTCCCTGCAGCCAGACCCTGGCCATGGGAGGCTGGATCAAAGGTCTGGCTGTGGGGAAAGAAGTAAATTGACGGTGGGCAGCATTCATGGCTCCTAAATGAAGCCGTGGTGCCATGGTGACGGGACACCATGGCACTGCGGCTCCATTCAGGAGCCTGAATAAGGTAGCCGGGCAAATGGCTGGATATGCAGGCCAATCGGAATCAGGACCTGGCCTGCACGTTCAGATCCTAGACCCGATTATGATCCCGCAGGCACGTCTAGCCCCCACGGGATCAGAATCTGGTCTACCTCTAGGCGTCCTGATTCCAATCGGCTGCACAGGAGCCTGGATGTCCACATTGGAATGTGCCTCCACATTAGCTGGCTTATCTGTATCTACCTGTTTATTAAAAAAATATATAAAAGATTAATGAGACAAGACTTTCCTTGGCTAAATCCATGTTGGCTTTCTCCCATTAAACTATGACTATCTACATGTTCAGTAATCATATTCTTTATAATGCTTTCTACTATTTTGCCTGAACTGATGTCAGGCTCACAGGTCTGTAATTTCCAGGATCTCTCCTTGAACCTTTTTTAAAAATTGACACTATGCTGGCTACTCTCCAATCTTCATGTACTACAGATGATTTTAATGATAGTTCACAGATTACTAATAGTAGGACTGCAACCTCATATTTCAGTTCTTTAGCACCCTGGGATGTATACCATCCAGTTCAAGTGATTGGCTAATCCTTATTTTATCAAATAGCTGTAACTTCCCTACATCTTCTAGAGTAAAGACCGAAACAGAGAATTCATTCAGTCTCTCTCATATGGTCTTGTCCTCCCTTAGTACCCGTTTTACCCTCTATACATCCAATGAACCAACTGAATCTCTCACAGGTTTTTAGGCTACGAATGTACTTGAAAAAGTTTTATTATGTTTTTGTTTGCTTCCATGGCAAGCTTCTTTTCAAATTCTCTCTTTGCCTGCCTTATCAATGCTTTGCATCTAACTTTCCAGTGCTTATGTTTCCTGTTTTTGTCTTTTGGCTTCTTTTTCCATTTTTTGAAAGATACTTTTTTGGCTACAATAGCCTCCCTGACCTTGCCTTTAGACTATTTTGGCAGTCGTTTGGCCTTCCTTCTACCTTTCTTAAAGTGTGGAATATATATGGTCTGGGCTTCCAAGATAGTATTTTTAAACAATAGCTGCTCCTGTTTTTTTTTTTCTAACCATTTTCTTAATTTTATCGTAGTCTACCTTTTGAAAGTTAAATGCTAGTGTTGTGAATTTCCTTGCTGCCCTCCCTTACATTTATTAAATTTAATATGATTATCTTACGATCACTATTGCCAAGTGGCCCCAACACTGTTCTCTCGTACCAGATTCTGTTCCACTAAGGACTAGGTCTAAAATAGCTTTCCCTCATGTTGATTCCTTGACAAGCTTCTGCACAGCAGCCTATTTTATTAACTCTAATGCTGGTCACTGTAGCAGACAAATCGTCAGTATTTATATTCCGCTTTATCCTTGAATCAAAGCGGATTTCACCGCAAACCAATCAAGTAGGGTAGTGCAGGGGTGTCGGCATGCAGTGGATGTGAATTTAGTGTTCGTGAGTGTGTGGCTAGGTATAACTTGATTTGGTACAATATATAAGAACATAAGAACATAAAATATGCCAGGTTGAGCTATCTACATTGGGCTATATACATTTTCATGAAAGTAGTATATACAGGCTGAGCTATCTACATTGGGCTATATACATTTTACTGAGAGTAGTAGGATGTTTTTATGTTGTGGATGTCATGTCTTGTGTAGCTCATTTTGTGAGGTGGTTAGGGTGGATTGGTGGTCTTCATTGAATTGTTCAATGAATAGGGTGGTTTTAAGTAGCTTCCGGAATTCTTTTATATCTGTTGTTGCAAGAAGTTACCAAATGTGCAGTACCAGCAACCTAGTAAAATGCCGCCTTATTCAACAGGCATTACTCCAGCGCAGAACAGCACATTTCATTTATTTGATATTTCATCTGCCCTTTCAAATAGCCCAGGGCCGGATACAATATGAACATACATAATTTATTAATACATACAAATCTAAAAAACCAAGAAGATATACAATAACAATAACAGTTTCATTAGTGAAAAATTAACATCTTCAGAATTGTTGCTGTTCTTTCAACATAATAAAATTTAAATCCTTTCCTTTAAAACAAATGGACTTTAATTGGCCTTCTAAAACCCAATTAATCATTAATAAGACACAACTAACATAGAAACATGATGGCAGAAAAAGACCACATAGCCTATCTAGTCTGCCCTTCTATATCAACCACTGAAACAGTCCCCTTTTTCCCTTTAGAGATCCTCTGTGTTTGTCCCATGCTTTTTTGAATTCAGATACTGTCCTCATCTCTACCACCTCCACTGGGAGACTATTCCACACATCTACCACTCTTTCCATAAAGAAATATTTCTGCATATTACTCCTGTGTCTATTCCCTTTCACCCTCATCCTATGTCCCCTTGTAGCAGAGCTTGCTTTCAATCAAAAGAGGCTCTCCTGTGCTTTTATGCCACGGAGGTATTTAAACATCTCAATCATATCACCTCTGTCCCGCCTTTCCTCTAAAGTATACATATTAAGATACTTAAGTCTGTCCTCATATGCTTTATAACGAAGACCACTAACCATTTTAGTAGCCACTCTCTGTACTGACTCCAACCTATTTATATCCTTTTGAAGGTGCGGTCCCTGCTGATACTGTTATTGAATTGCACACAATATTCTAAATGAGGTCGCACCAAAGACATACAGAGGCACTATCACCTCCTTTCTTCTGCTGGCCATTCCTCTCCCTATGCACCCAACCATCCTTTTAGTTTTCGCTGTTTGCCTTTTCTACCTGTTTGGCTACTTTAAGATTATCAGACACAATCACACCTAGGTCCCGCTCTTCTTTTGTGAACAGAAGTACTTCACCCCCTATACTGTATTGCTCCCTTGGATTGCTGCAGCCCAAATGCATGGCCTTGCATTTTTTAACATTAAATCTCAGCTGTCAAATTCTAGACCATTCTTCAAGTTTAGCTAGATCCCTCCTCATGTTATCTACACCTTCCTGGATGTCTTCTCTATTGCAGATTTTGGTATCATCTGCAAAAAGGCAAACCTTACCCGACAGCCCTTCCGCTATATCACTAACAAAGATGTTAAAAAGAATAGGACCAAGGACAGATTCCTAGGGCACACCACTGTTAACATCCTTCTCCTCAGAGTGAGCTCCATTTATCTGTATCCTTTGTCGCCTCCCACTCAACCAATTTCTAACCCAAGCAGTAACTTTAGGGTTCATCCCTAAGGTGCTCAGTTTGTTTATAAGTCGCCTGTGCAGAAGGATGTCAAAGGCATAGGCGACACCTTAAATACACCACATCTAGGGCTTTCCCTTGGTCCAACTCCCTGGTCACCCAGTTAAAGAAATCAGTCAGATTTGTCTGACAAGACCTGCCTCCGCTGAATCCATGCTGCCTCGAATCTGGTAATCTGTTGGACTCAAAAACCTCATTATTTTCTTTTTCAGCAGCGCTTCCAATTTACTCACCATCGAGGTTAAACTAACCAGCCTTGGTGGTGATTAAAAAAAAAAGAAAAGAAAAAAGATTTTAATTCTTATTCCACATATATGGGAGGGAACGAGATAAGGCCCTAGCCCCAAGCAGAAATGAATGAAACAAAGTAACCCTTTTAAAGAAAAAAGCCTCACATCCTGGGAATGTGTCATCCATAAAGCTGTATAAACTGGTAAATAAGAAGATATATACGATAGACTCATTTGGTGAAAAACATTAAAGGCCATCACCAATAACGTAAATTTACTTCATTGAACTCTTAAACAATGGAAAGCATAGAAAATAGCAATGATGATGTCTCATGGCCCAGTCCCAACCAATAACACAGGTACACTACCAAAAAACTGCCTCCAGTTTTGCAACTGATTCCTATAGATTTTGGGGTGCTGAATCCAGGAAAAATAGCCAAAATGTTCCATCACGTCACGTTTTCTTGCAAAATTAGATTTCTTACCCATATAAGGAATGTTCACATAATTTCTTTTTAGCCGACTGCAGTTTATTTTCTTGGCCCAAAATAGAGGTTGTAATGGTTAACTAACTAGAAACACTCCCTCATGATATTTTAGAGTGTTTTGTATTCATTTTATACATTAACAGGACAATTGGGAGGCGGGGGCTAACTCCAGTACTCGCGCTGGCGCATGTTCTTTCCTGTTCGCCTCGCCTCGTTCACTCGCTCAAACACGGTGGTTGCGACATGAACGTTCCTGTCAAATTTCAGTTTCTTGCAAGTTCATTATTACCTTTTGTTTGCTCAGTCGTAATCCAGCTTTATTCCGAAGTGGTTCACTACAGTTGTAGTTTGCAGTGCTGTGTATTTGTGATGGCTCACAGAGCAGAGGTTGCGTCAACTCTCCGGACAGTTTTTGTTTTATTTGTGGGGAATATACCGTGAAAAAGCGGCAGAGGAACATTTCTGCATTTATTAAAAAAGTATATTTCGCCTATTTCGGTTTGAAGTTAGGCGATCAAGACAAACCGTGGGCTCCTCACAAAGTGTGCAAGACATGTGAGGAAGATCTACGCTTATGGATGAAAGGTAAAAACAAGCATTTCGTTTCGGAATACCTATGATGTGGCGTGAACAAAGAGACCACAGCAGTGACTGCTATTTTTGCTCTTGCATTGTGAAGGGATACAACTTAAAAAATAAGAACGTAATAAGTTACCCCAACCTTCTCTCAGCAATTAGGCCTATGCCTCATAGCAACGAAGTACCTGTGCCTGAACCACCAAAATCTTTGGATCATATTTGTGTGGACGGTTCTGATCATGATGAGACTCATCAGATGGCTTTTCCCGATGAGTCCAGTACTTCCGAGTTTGAAACTGTACCAGATCTCTCAAGCTGAATTGAATGATTTAGTCCGGGATTTAGGACTCCCAAAAGATGCTGCCCAACTGCTAGGTTCTCGGCTTAAACAGAAAAATCTATTGTCACCAGGAACAACTTTTTATTGGTACCGCAACCGCGAGACACAATTTTTGAAGTATTTCAGCAAAGAGGAAGATTTGGTATTTTGCAACGATATATACGGAGTGATGGAAAAGTTTAAACTCAAGTATGATCCTGCTGAATGGCGGCTGTTCATTGATTCGTCAAAAGACAGCATAAAAGGTGTTCTTCTTCATAATGGCAACACATTCGCTTCAGTTCCTATTGCTCACTCTGTTATTCTCCAAGAAAAATACGAGAATTTGGCCCTGATTCTTCAGAAGATTCGTTATGATGAGCATAAGTGGATGATTTGTGGAGACTTTAAAATTCTATCCATGCTATTAGGGCAGCAATCCGGTTTCACCAAATATCCCTGCTTCCTTTGCTTGTGGGATAGCTGGGCCCGTGACCTACACTGGGGGAAAAAAGACTGGCCAATTCGGGAGTATTTGAGACCCAGTGAGAAAAATGTTCTTCATGAGAGCTTGGTACCTCGTGATAAAATTCTATTACCACCTCTCCACATTAAGTTGGGTCTCATTAAGCAATTCATCAAGTCCCTTCCAAAAGATGGTGAGTGCTTTCGGTACCTTTGCTCAAAGTTCCCCCGACTTTCTGTTTGTTGGCCCTGATATAAGGAAACTCATTTCAGATGGAGCATTCGCTGAAACGATGTCTGAGAAGGAAAAAGAAGCCTGGGATTCCTTCAAGGATGATGTTCTCAAATTCTTGGGGAACAGGCGGGATGAGAACTATAAGGATATTGTTGCCAGGATGCTCAATGCCTTCAAAGAACAAGGCTGTAACATGAGCCTGAAAGTCCATTTCTTGCACTCCCATGTGAACTACTTTCCCGAAAACTTGGGGCGTACAGTGAAGAACAAGGTGAAAGGTTTCACCAGGACATCAAGGACGCAGAGAGAAGGTACCAAGGAAGATGGAACACCACTATGATGGCTGATTTCTGCTGGTTGCTGCTGTGGAAACCCCAGATGAAAAATACGCCAAGCAGCGCACCAAGAGAAGCATTCGGGGGAAGAAGAAACGGGCCCACCAGGAGATTGATTGACCCAAGAATGACTTTAAAATCTAAACTGTGTTGACAAATATCGTGTTTTTACTAAACTTTGAAATAAAAATTTGCTAGTTATTACCACAGTGTCGGATCTCATTTATTAGAATTTTATTTTCACACCATCGGGTGTTTGTCTTCATGTGTTGCAATGGTGCGGTTTGCGTTTTCTATTCTTACATACATACCTGTACAACATTTTTTGCACATTTCTTTGCTTTGCTTTGTGTCTAACCTCGCTCTTATATGCTCAATGTTTGTGCACATGTATGTGGCTGTTTTAAGTGCAGACAATTTTGCTACCATCACAGTGTGTTTTGTTGACATTACTCTATTCTTATGTGCTGCCTTGTTACAATTTTCTTTATTCTTATTTGAATAACTACTAAACAATTAGTATAAAGAATTCATCCAAGAAACTTTTATCTCGATCGCACTCAATCTGAAACATTCACCTCAAACTGCTAACCCAATGTAGCAAAAAATCTGTACGTGATGGAGCAAATTGGTTACCAGATTTGGATTCAGCGCACCAAAAAATGTAAAAATCAATCGAAACATTAGAGGCAGCTTAAAAAAATTTTTTTTTAGTGTACCTGTGTAATCTAAGAGCTGTATTTTAAACTACTTATAGCCGGCTCAAGGTTTTAACTACAATAATCCTGTAGAAAGTACTAAAGTTTGGGTCGAAGTAGCAAAGTCCTGTTGGTTGAAAAAAACAAACCAAACCTTTTTCAACTGATGGAGACAGAAGAAACTCCTTCACCACCCTCGAAACCTGAGCTTCAAACATTAAGCTACTGTCTAATTCAACCCCTGAGCTACGTACCGGATCCTTTACTTCCAATTGAAACGCAATCCGGAAAACAGATGTTCGGCTCAACAATCTGCTCTTCTTTGGACTGCTTTTAGATCCTGATTCCCTTAGTCTCCTCTTCACCTTCTATGTGTTTCCTTACCATTTCCCTAGATATATCCTAGTCGCCACTTGTATTGTCTGTCTTGATTAGACTGTAAGTTCTTATGTGCAGAGGCTGTCTTACATCCACTGCATATGCCTTGTAATGCTATACAAATGATTAGTAGTGGTAGTAGTAGATGGACCAACAGAACCTCCCTCTTCTGGCAATTCATCATTACAGTAATTTATTGTCCCTCATCCACTTTTCAGTCATATATACAGACCTCTAATTTGTTCAGTTGCATTACCTGTTTGGCTTTTTCTGATGAAAAAGCTTATTTGTTACTGTGATGGGGCCCGTGTGATAGAGCCCCGGTGAACCCTATTTAGGCGGCTGCCTAGGGTTTTGAGTTTTAATCTGCTTTGCTATTAAAACAGAGTCTTTCAGTCGAGTGGTAAAGTAAATAAATCGGGGCTTTATTCCCTTTCCCGAAAACAGATATTCTTAGGAATGCAAACACAACAAACAGCATCAAACAAAAGACGGCTACAGAAAAATATCATCTTTTCCTTTGTTAATGTCACAAGGATATTTTCTTCAAGGTTAACACAAAGAAATTATGTCATCCGAAAAACATAGCGTACAGTCCATGGGAATTGGGTCTGAAGAATCACTGTTATTTTCCCATTGCATTACTTCAGGTTCATTCCCGATACTACCAAAGTCACACTCATTACATGTGCTGGCTTCTGACACACTTTCCTGTGGCACATGATGGCACATGAATACCTTTTCCTACAAAGTGTTCTTTAAGCCCAGGGCTATAACTGCCTGGTATACGAATGGCTTCTTGCTGGGTTTTCTGTCCCTTCCCACCTAGTGAGAACACTGGATATCTTCCAGCTTTATGGTTATGTCCAGGGCCACGCCCTTTAAAACATATAGAGCTTTTAACCCCTTCTTTGGAAAAACAAGGTTCCCACCTTTCTACCTTGTTCCTGGCTTTTGCTTCTGGGTTGTTGAGGCCTTTCTCCCGGGCTCTCCAGCCTCCCTCCGAGCTAGCAAGTTCCTGGTTACCTCTCCAGCTGTTCCTTGCTCTGAAGTCACGCTTAGAATTTCCTTCTACCGGCAAACTTCCTTCAGCCTGACCTGTGCTCATTGGCTGTTTGCTCCGTCCTCCTGAGTGGCTGCCTTCTCCTGGTCTGCCCTCTCCAGGACTTCCTCCTCCCAGACTCCTTCCAGAACTGCACCTTCCTGAACTCCTCCTTCCTGGTTCTAACCAGGAACTTATATGCTTCCCTTCTCTGCACGTTACGTGAGACTTTGGGCACAGGTGCTCCTGATGAGCCTTTCTGTTTCTCCCTGCGTCACAACTATTACAGGGAAAATTCCTTCTAAAGTCTTTTGGCTTTACTTGTGCTGGAGGCATTTGCTGCTCAGCTGTTTCTCCGTGTACTGAGCTTTCCTGTTCAGCCAAATCTGAGGTAAGTTTCTCATTTTCACTAACCTCCATGGGCTCTGTATTATCCACTGTGTCACATAACCTATGAGCGAAGAATTTAAATTTTTAAAGGAAGACGTTATGAAGGCTCTTACAGTATATCTTTGGAGTATTATATGCTCATTCTTCCTGACAGTATCTGAAAAGCTTGAACCCCCCCCCCTGAAATTTTATTGTTGAATCGGAGGCTATTTTATATTTGACACTTATCATTTCTGTTCTTTGGACATAGTTTCTGATTTCAAACTGAGTAAAATTGGAGATTTAATCTATTTTAAAAAGTACTGAGTTAAAAATTCAGGTAGAGCATCTTGAAAGAGAAACTGGGTTTTGCCTCCAGTGCATTTAGCAGCCTCTTTACTGAAGCTTTTTTTTTTTTTGAGTTAAACTCAATGCTTGGTAAGCGCAAACGTCTTGCGGTAACTGTCAGGGTTTACCATACTGAGACGTCCCTTGCCATGCATTAAGTGCATCCACAGTAATTGTGAATGGCCTTAATGCCATCTTTGAAGTGACGTTAAGTGCACCTGCGCTAATTGTGACATTGACAGCGCACAGTATTGTGCACTAACTGTAATGTGCAATCCATGTCCATTCTCCATCCCAAAGAGTACTGAGCAATTAATGCGGGAATTAGTGCGGTAACAGTTACTTCAGCATTGCGCTTAACATTGCCTTGCGAAAGTATTCATCCCCTTGGTTTTTGTCCTGTTTTGTTTCATTACGTGCAACCTGGAATGAAAATGGAGGTTCATTTGGATGTTAGGTAATGGACCTAACAATATAGTCAAAATTGGTGAAGTGAAATGATAATAAAATACCTTGTATATATAAAAAAAACCAAGTAAAAACTGAAAAGTTGTGAGTGCATATGTATTCATCCCTTTGGCTATGAAATCCCTAAATAAGATCTGGCCCAACCAGTTAACCTCAGAAGTCGCATAATTAGTTGATTATGGTCGGTCTGTGTGCAATCAGTGTCACATGATCTGTCACATGTTGCCTGTATAAATTTACCTGTTCTGAAAGGCCCATGACTCAGCAACACCACTAAGCAAGCAACATGAAGACAAAGAAGCACCTAAAACAGGTCAGAGACAAAGTTGTGGAGAAGTATAGATCAGGCTTTAGACAAGGAAGATCTTGTCTTACTAATCTGATATGTTTTTTTGAAGGTGCATAAGAAAGGTAGACAAAGGTGAGTCGGTTGATATAGTGTATCTGGACTTTCAGAAAGCTTTTGACAAAGTCCCCCATCAGAGACTTTTGGCGAAGCTAAAAAGTCATGGGATAGGAGGCAGTGTGCTATTGTGGATCGGGAACTGATTAAAAGATAGAAAGCAGAGGGTAGGGCTAAATGGCCAATATTCCCAATGGAAAAAGGTGAATAGTGGAGTACCCCAGGGATCTGTACTGGGTCTGCTGCTTTTTGACATATTCATAAATGACCTGGAAAAGGGAATAACTAGTGAGATTATCAAATTTGCAGATGACACAAAACTGTTTAAAGTTGTTAAAACCCAAGAGGATTGTGGAAAACTGCAGGAGGATCTGGATAAATTGGAAGACTGGGCATCCAAATGGCAGATGAAATTTAATGTGGACAAGTGCAAAGTTATGCACCTAGGAAAGAACAACCCACACTATAGTTACACGATGCAAGGCTCCACATTAGAAACCACCACCCAGGAAAAAGATTTAGGAGTCATTGTGGATAACATGTTAAAACTCTCCGCCCAGTGTGCAGCAGCGGCCAAGAAAGCAAATAGAATGCTAGGTATCATAAGGAAAGGGATGGAGAACAAAACAAAGGATATTATAATGCCTCTGTATCGCTCCTTGGTACGACCGCACCTTGAATATTGTGTGCAATTCTGGTCACCGTATCTTAAAAAGGACATAGTGTTATTAGAAAAAGTACAGAGAAGAGCCACCAAATTGGTGAAGGGGATGGAAGGCTACTCCTATGAAGAGAGGCTAAGAAGGTTAGGGCTTTTAGCCTGGAGAAGAGACGACTGAGGGGAGATATGATAGAGGTCTATAAATTAATGAATGGAGTGGAACGGATAAACGTGGATCAATTGTTTACGCTATCAGAGTATAGAAAGACTAGGGGACATGTAATGAAGCTACAGGGTAAACTATTTAAGACAAATAAGAGAAAATATTTTTTCACTCAACGTGTAATCAAACTCTGGAATCTGTTACCGGAGGATGTAGTAAGGGCTGTTAGTATAGCTGGGTTTAAAAAAGGTCTGGACAAGTTCCTGGAGGAAAGGTCCATAAACCACTATTAAAAAGGGACCCAGGATATCAATGCTTGACCCAGTACAAGCATTGTGGAACCTGTGTCTTTGGGGATATTGCTAGGTATGTATAACCTAGATTGGCCACTGTTGGAAACAGGATACTGGGCTTGATGGACCTCGGTCTGACCCAGTATGGCATGTCTTATGTTCTTATGTTCTTAGGGTTGTGTTATAAAAAAAGAAAATCCCAAATTCTGAATATCCCACGGATCACCATTAAATCCATTATAACAAAATAGAAAGAATATGGCACCACTACAAATATGACAAGAGAAGGCCACCCACCAAAACTCACAGACCGGGCAAGGAGGGCATTAACTAGAGATGCTACAAAGACACCAAGGATAATACTGAAGGAGCTGCAACACAGCGGAGATGGGAGTATCTGTCCATAGGATCACTTTAAGCCATACACTCCACAGAGTGGGGCTTTATGGAAGAGTGTCCAGAAAAAAGCTATTGCTTAAAGAAAGAAATAAAAAAAACACGTTTGGAGTTTGCACAACAGCTTGTTGTGGACCCCCCAAACACACGGAAGAATGTTCTCTGGTCAGATGAGCGAAAATTGAACTTTTTGGACATCATGGGAAACGCCATGTGTGGCGAAAACCCAACACTTCCCATCACCCCAAGAACACCATTCCCACAGTGAAACATAGTGTTGGCAGCATCATGCTGCGGGGAAGTTTTTCATTGGCAGGGACAGGAAAACTTGTCAGGATTGAAGGAACGATTGATGGCACTAAATACAGGGCAGGTCTTAAGGAAAATCTGTTTCAGTGTGCCAAAGATTTGAGACTGGGATGAAGGTTCACCTTCCAGTAGGACAATGATCCTAAACATACTGCTAAAGCTGGTTTAAAGGGGAACATTTAAATGTCTTGGAATGGCGTAGTCAAAGCCCAGACCTCAATTCAATTGAGAATCTGTGGCATTACTTGTAGATTGCTGTACACCAACACAACCCATCTAACTTGAAGGAGTCGGAGCAGTTTTGTCTTCAGGAACGGATAAAAATCCCAGTGGCTAGATGTGTTAAGCTAGTAGAGACATACCCCAAGAGACTTGCAGCTGTAACTGCAGAAAAACAAAGTATTGACTTGGGGGGGGGGGGTGAATACATATGCACACTCCTACTTTCAGTTTTTTTTTGTTGTTGTAATTATTGTTTGTCACAGTAAAGGATATTTTGCACCTGCAAAGTCATAGGCATGTTGTGTATATCACATGGTGTTAACCCCCAAAACACCATTTTAATTCCAGGTTGTAATGCGACAAAACAGGACAAACACAGAGGGGATGAATACTTTTGCAATGCACTGTACCACATGCTAAAAACACACGTGTAAACTGCTTGGTGCACTTCTAGAAAAAAAAAAGCCCTTTAATGCATCTGAGGAATGAAACTGCCATTCCCACCTATTTAAGACGAATAAGAGAAAATATTTTTGTACTCCACGTGTAATCAAACCCTGGAATTCATTACCGGAGGATGTAGTAAAAACTGTTAGTGTAGCTGGATTTGAAAAAGGTTTGGACAAGTTCCTGGAGGAAAGGTCCATATACCATTAATAAAGAGGTCCAGGGAAATCCACTGTTTACCCCAGGATAAGCATTGTGGTACCTGTGTGCCAGGTACTTGTGGTCTGGATTAGCCACTGTTGGAAAAAGGATACTGGGCTTGATGGACTTTGGTCTGACCCAATACTTATTTAACAATTTTTCTATATCGTCTTTCTATAAGTCAAGATGGTTTACATGAAACTCGATGCAGGAACAGAATCTATTGTAAACAGTGCACATTACATTGAACACATATTAACATTACAGTTGCTAACATATAACAGATGCTAATAGGGTTAGTTAACAATGTACAGTTATGCTGAGCTATGAAATAGATGTGTTTAATGTGTGAAGTAGTGATGGAAAGCTATTCATTATCTGGGCTTGGTCCATAGTGTTCAATGAATAAAAATGTCTTCAAACTTTTGTGGAAATCTTCCATGTGTTGCGTGGCTTTTATCTGTGGTGGGAGTGAGTTCCACAATGATGGGGCATATAACGAGAAGGCTCTGTTGGCTCTTTGGCTGCATCTTGCTCTATCAGTTGGTATTTCTGGTGCATTTATGTTGCTCTGTCTCCTAGGTCTACTGTGGCTGTGGGTTGACTGCTGAGAGAATGCTGATGATTTTATGCATATTGATGATGGTTTTATACTTGATTCTTTCTGATATAGGTAACCAGTGTCGTTGCTTGAGGAGAGGTGTGATGGGAGCCTGATGAGACTGTCCAAGAATAAGTCTTGCTGCCGTGTTCTTTGCTAACTGAAGTGGGTACAATGAGCTCTTAGTGATGTTACAGTAATCAAGCATAGGTGTGATTACTACTTGGCAAACTGTATGGAAATCTGTAGGTGATAGGAGTGGGTGTAGATTCTCTATGGTCCGTAACTTATAGTAAATTGCTTTGGTGGTGCAGTTTGTGTGGAGTGAGATTGAGCTGTTGATCTAGTGTTACACCGAGGTAATTGATCTTGGTTTTGATTGTGATTTGGATGTTATCAATAGTGATTGTTGCTGGTGGGATGAAGTTCTGGTCTCTTATAACATGCAAGATTTCCATTTTGTTGTGGTTTATTTTGAGGTTATGTGCCTGTAGCCATTTGGAGATTGCCATGAAGCATTGAGTTTGTGGTGAATGGTGTGAATAACATAATGTCACCTGCATAAAGTAGGCAATTAAAGTCAGTTTTTGATAAGATCACATATAGGCTGTATATAAAGGTTAAATAGGATAGATGATAGTGTTGATTCTTGCAGTACTCCCTGTCTGAGGGAGAAAGGTAGAGATTTGATGGGGCCTACTTTTATCTGCTGTACCCGATCAGAAAGGTAGGATTGAAACCATTTTAATGTAGTACCCTGGAGGCTAACTTGATGTACAGGAGAAGCTGATGTGAGACCAAATCAAATGTGGCAGAGATATCCAGGAACAAGAGTATAAATCCTTGAGATTTTTTTCTGTGCCTCTGATTAAGGTGTTGGTGAGGTAGGTGAAGAGGGTTTCCACACTGTTGCATGGTCGGAACCCATGTTGCTGTGGGTCCAGCAGATCATTTTTGTCTTAGTGGTCCTGAAGCTGAATTTGAATAGCCTTTTCAATAATCTTGGCTATGAAAGGTATACTAGATATTGGTCTGTAGGATTCTGGGCAGGATGGATCAAGGCTGGGCTTCTTCAGGATAGGACATACAGAGGACTGTTTGAGTTCAGGTGGTAGGCTTCCTCGCTTTAGTAAGTCATCGATCATGGTGTGTATAAAAGGCATGAGGTGCGCTCTTGCTAATTTGACCCATGACACTGGACAGGGGTCCAGAGGGGAGATAGTGGTGTTCAGGGCTGCTATAATACTTTCGAGCTGCTCAGTGCTGATGGGATAGAAGGAGGTCCATTGATTAATCATGTCGTACGGCATTTCTTATGTTCTTAGGCTTCAGATTTTAGCTATTGATTCATGATTTGATATTGACTCAATGACACTTAACACTTCAGTCAATAACATCCTGACACATTGTTCAAAATAAGTTTTGTAATACCTTTTGATTCTCTAAAACAAAATACATATGACCTAGATTATTTTTCTCCAATTACTTTCCAGTCTTAACCTTGGAAGAAATTGGACATGGATAGATTTATGCTAATTCCCACCCTGCTAAAGGTTTTCCTGTCCAAGGTAATCTGTTTATGACTACAAGTATATACTTGGCTGAATAAAGGTAAGGTAGAAAAGGAATACTTTTTCAGCCCAGAAGAGGGTTTCATTACCCAAAAAACCCCTTATACTAAAGTAACAAACTCCTCATTTAACCAATCTAAAATTATAATTAAAAAATCCCTCTTTTTAAAGAAATGAGGCAGAGCACTTAATGTAAAAAAATCCTGAAAAATTACCTCAGTTTGCTGCAAATTCCTCATAGCTGATGAGTTTGTTTGGAAAGGTTCTGATTGTCTTATGAAATTTATGGGTTTGTCTTGTAGAATTTTGATGAAGAAAATTCATTTGTTACCTGTCCATCAGGGATTGTTGCACAAGTGCCTGCCTGTTTGAGGAAGGCATCAGCTTTTTCTTTTCGTTTTTTTCAATTATAATCTTTATTCAAGCAAAGAGATATTGCAACCAAAATCTCACCATCCAAATCTCTTATTACATCATAATCGTATTCTTCTTCTCATATTGCACTAGTATTTAACCTCCCGATAAACATCAAGTAAACAGGTTACATTAAACACTTATAACAACCAATTATAATTACACACTCAGTGATGTGGCCTCTCACTTCCATGCAGTTCTTCCCCCATCCCCACCTTCTCTTGGCTTACTTGTAATTCTGGGCATTCTGTGCTCTTTTCCCAATCTCTTTTCTGACACCTCATAACCCAGAGCTCCTATATCCTTTGCCATCTATTGCTTTTTCAAGCTCCATCGCTTCACCCACCTTTACCCACCAATTCTCAACCTTTGGACTCTCTGGGGCCTTCTATTTCCATGCTAAGGTAACCCTCCCCATCAAAAACAGTTTTGTTTGTAATATGAATTTATGGTTCTTCTCCTGGCTATCAGCTCCTAATCTCGAGGCACTGTCCTGAGTCAGGCAAAATGTTTTCCCCTAGGGCACCCCCTACCTCTTGGATTACACTGTGCCAATAGTGTTGAATTGCTGGGCATTCCCACCACATATAGAAGAAAGTTTCTATCCCTTCGCAGCCCCTCCAACATGCCACTGACTATGAAATAATTGCTGGGGGGTTATATAAGTATGATGGATAATCTGTAACTGGATGTGGTGCCATGATGTCATCAGCATTCTCTTATGCACCCCTATATTTATTTGTTCCCTGACAGGAAGAAAATTGATGCTTTTGAATTATGGTGCTGGTGATGAATACTGTGTATACTATGGACTGCCCGAAGAACAAACCAGCCAGTACTAGAGAAGATCAAACCTAAGCTTTCTTTAGAAGCTCAAATGACAAGACTTCGACTTTTATACTTTGGACACATCATGCGAAGAGAGAGATCATTAGAGAAAGACGACATGCTTAGCAAGGTAGCAGGTCAATGTAAAAGAGGAAGGCCAGCAACGAGATGGATTGATACAATAACAGCAGCTATGGGTGCTACTCTGTCAACAATGAGCCACCTGACTGAAGACCAAACATAGTTTAGGACAACTATCCAGAGGGTCGCCATGAGTTGACACTGATTCAGCGGCCCTTAAAAACAACAAGGTCTCTTTGTAGCCATTGATGCCTTTTACCCATCCCTTCGCGCAAGTTACTCCTTGTTATCTGTAAGAGACCTTCTGTGATGAGGAGAGTATGGCTGAGTCCATGGAATTGGAAGAAAATGAGTCTCTTACCTTTAAAGAAAGAGACAGGCAAGGAATCAGTAGCTCTCAAACTGCAGGCAGAGAAAAAACACACAGCTACTGAGGACAGGACACACCCAAGCTCTGCTAATCCAAGGGCAGGCTTGGAAATTAATGAGGGACACCTGGGTGAAGGGGTGCACGGTAGTTCAGAGACACTCTTATAAACCCAGGGAAATATTGGAGGAAAGAACAGACAGAGAGAACAGCCAGAGAGAGGGCAACAGGAACAGGAGTACCAAGACTAGGCAGCATACGCAGCAGCACGCTGGAAAGAAAGATACATGAAACCAGCACTCGAGAGAGCAGACCAGGGAGAACACTGGAGAATTCAGTGGGGAGAGAAGCACCAGAGAAAGGCCCAGAGAGTTCACCGTGGAGGAGAACGGTGGAGACTTCCGAGGGAATCTCAGAGGTGAAAGCCCTAGTCAGAAGGAAAGCCAGGATTGCAGGGAAACTGCAATTGGTTTTAAAACTAGGAGAGCTGTGCCAGAGAGAAGTGCTGATAAGGGTCAGGCTGCAGTGCCAACCGTTCCTGAACCAGCTAAAGAGCTGCAACTTCCAAAAAGGTGCGTGAATAAAAGGGTAGCCAAAAGTGCCGTAAGCCAGTTAGAGGCATTGTGTCATTTGATGCAAGAAAAGAATCTCCACATTCCTGGTGGAAACCCTGTGCATAGGGAAAAGCCTCAGTGGAGAAAGGTTCTGGAACTTTTAGAGAATATTAAGCCTGAAGTTTTTCATGTTGGCTTAAAGCCAGATTTACCGGACACAGGTCCTGAGGAAATGTAGATAGACTACTATGAATCTGATGAGGGGTCTGAAGATTCAGTAATGGATTGTTCTCTGTGTGAGAAGGCAGAATAAAAAAGTTCTTGGATAAAAGGGAAAAGCCTATAACCTGAATGTCCTAGAAGGCAGTGTGAAAACAGGGAGAAATGTGTTTAGCAAGGAATGCTAAAGAACCCTGTTGCTGAAGAGAGGATATTTCTTTTGGGTTTGAAGAGAAGAGAAACCTTGCTTGATTGCTGAATGATTTGAAAAACAGCGACATGTTAAAAAGCTACATAAAGCAGTTTCATTGTTTTGTTTTGGTAAAAATGCCTACGGATTTTTGTTTGGAGAGAGAATCCTGTTTTGTTTTGCGTTGAGCCTTAATGCTCTTTAAAAAAAGAAATAAATTCCTGTGTTTGCCTTGTAAACCCTCGGTCTCCAAACTACTTGTTTTTTTCTAAACACAACTACAAATCCCAGCAGCCCCGGCGCTGGATGAGGGAAAAAACTCTTTAATTAAAGAACTAACAAGTGCAGCCCTAAGCCCATAGGCTGTTGCCTGGGCCAGGGGCCCCACACTTCATACAACTTGGAAAGCATTCCTTTCATTGCAGTCCCTTTAAAGAGACACTCATTAAGGCACATTGGATGCTTGCTCAACTGCTCCACCATCTCTTTCCACATTAAAAAAATAGCAGAGTTGGAAATACTGAAAATAACTTTTCCTCAACTTCAACTTTTCCTCTAATTCGCATTGTGTCTTACACACGCCCTCTTTAATCAGTTCAGAAAATCTGCAGATTCCCCTATCTCCCAAATCTTTAATCAGACCTATAAAATCTGGTCCTGAAAAGGTATTATAATCATTTATCTTAGACAATTTGGATAGAAGAGAAGTAAGGAGCTTTTGTTTGATCTGCAACCAAACCACTCATCTTAGAGGGCCCAGTAGAGGGTGTGGCAGGATTCCTTTCATCGCTCCCCAGGCGTTTCCCTTTCCTGTGCCCACCCATTCAAGCACAGAGTTAAGCATTACCAATTGTCGCTCTATGTCTATCCATAGGGCTTTTGTTGAATGTAGATGATATACCTGCAAAGCTCTCAGTACTGCCACACGATAGTATAGACCTAGGATCGGGAATTTAATCCCTCCCTGCTCTCATATTCTCGAAAGCCATGCTGCAACAATTCGTATCCTTTTTCCTCCCCATACTAATCGCAATCCTGCCCAAATACATATAGAAATAAGAATAGCTGTTCCCATTTCTGTATGTATTTGTGCGGGATTGGTATGGGTAACTGAGAAAAAAGAAAAATAAACTTTGGGACAACACTCATTTTCAGCACTGCTGCTCTACCCATCTATCTCAAATGCAACTCTGCCCATTTCTTAAGCAATCCCTCCACCAGCGCGGATGAGGTACTGTAATTTAATCTAAACAGGTCATCCGTACCCCTACTGATATATACCCCCAGGCACTTAATTTTTTGTTCTGCTCGGTGAAATGGGAAGCCTGGTATAAAGTCCCTTGACAACCTACCCAGGTTCATAGCTTTCGTTTTACTCCGGAAACTCGCAAGAAGGATTGGATCTCCTGTTAAAATTCTGATAGAGACTTCCAAGGGTCTGTCATAAAGACCAGTGTATTGTCAACATAGAATAGAATTCTGTGGGTACTATTACCTACTGTTACTGGACAGATTTTTGGGTTTGATCTAATCTGCACTGCGAAGGCCTCTATAACTAAGACAAAAAGCATAGGTAATAATGGGCAACCTTGTTGCGTGCCTCGGTGTAACTCAAATCTATCTGAACTTTCTCCTTTGACCAAGACCTTAGCCTTTGGAGTTGGGTACAAAGCTCTGATCCCTTGTATAAATCCTTCTCCTATACTTAATTTCTCAAACATCGTAAAAAGAAAACCCCATTCGACTTGGTTGAATACCTTCTCTGCATTTAGTGCCATGCAGAGCACTGGTATCCTCTGGCCTTTTATCACCTACAGAAAATCAACTAGCCTCCTAACATTATCTGAGATAAGCCTGCCCGTGACAAATCCCGATTGGTTGGGGTAAATCAGTTTGGGTATGATAATTTCTAACCTGCGCTTCAAGACTTTTGCGAACAATTTTGCGTCGCAGTTAGTGCAATGGGGCTATAGCTTCCACATTGCTCCTTGGGTTTCCCTTCTTTGGGGAGCACAATTATGTTTGCCATTTCCATTGCTGCTGGTTAGGGGCTCTCCCTTTAGGGCCTTAGAGAAGATCCGTTCTAATATTGCGGCAACATCTGCTTGCAAAACCTGGTAGAATTCCGCTGGATACCCATCCTCTCCTGCTGCCTTCCCCTTTGATAGTAAGCTTATAGCTGCCCTCACCTCATCTGGGCCCACTGGCCGGCAAAGGCGTTCCACCTCTGTGTTCTCTAACTTCGGGAGTCGCAAGGAAACCGGGTTGGAGTCCAGTTCATCCTTGGTCACCTGAAATTCTTATGTGTATAAATGTTGATAAAACTCCTGGAATGTTTCACAAATTCTTTTAATAGTACATTCCCGCTTTCCCCCAACTCCCTGCATGTCTGCTACCCTATGATCAGCGTGCTGCTTTTTCAATTGCCAAGCAAGTAGACACCCTGCTTTATTCCTTCTTTCCATATAACTGTTTGGTCTGATGCAGCATCTGGGCCATATGCTCTGCTTCTAGGGCATCTAATTGCACTCAAGTGATTAATAGTTGTTTCAACAAGCAGTTCTTACCAATCTTGCTGTGTTCCTGCTGTAGGGACTCTAGTGGTGGAGAAGTTGATCTTTCTGCCTCTCCCTCTTTTTTTTTTCTGGTGGCAATTTGTATTAACCCCCCCCTCCCCCCCAAAGAAGTGCCTTTCCTCCATCCCACAATACTCCTGGGATTTCCCCAATATTATTAGTTAGCAATATTTCCCATTCTCCCATTCTCCAGGAGGCGATCAACAACCTCCATTTTCCTGAGGAGACGTTGGCCCGCCATCCTGACCAGTCTATCCCCCCTCCCCGGTATCCCTGCATCCTCCACTGCCCTACTACCATCCCATGAATGGAGAGCTCGATGGGTTTTATCTCCATGTCCACAACCTAGCAACCAATATATAATCCAGCCGGGAGTATGCTTCTACTCTGGGATTTCTGCGAGGTACAGCAAATATGCAGCAGCTTAAGAATATAGAAATTGCCATACTGAGTCAGATCAAAGGTCTTTCAAGCTCAGTATTCTGTTTCCAACTGTGGCCAATCCAGATCACAGTACCTGACATATCCCCTGGTATAGGGAGTGGCTTTCTCTTGGTCTACCTTAATGGTTAATGGACTTTTCCTTCAGGAATTTTTCCAAACATTTCTTAAACCCATTTACACTAGCTGCTTTTATACCATCCGAAGTTTAAATCTACATTGAGAAAAAATATTTCCTCCTATTTGTTTTAAGTGTATTATTCCTTATCCTGCTAGACCTGTCTAGACAAGTGAGTTATGCTTCCTTGCCAGCAGGTGGCAGCAGACTTGAGCGACTTTCAGTGATGTCATTACTCGGTATATATGCTGGTGCAGTACTGAGGGAAGCCAGTATGTATGTGCCTCCAGCAGATAACAAGGTGTTTCGGCTGGTGCAACAGTGCAGATAGGCCTGTCTACTCTGGCCCACACCATAGCACTGTGGCCAGTTTGACTGAGACCTGCAAGTCCAGTGTTGCTCAGAACCCTGGGTAAGCCCCTGTCTCATGGAGCCGAAAGCTGCTGTGTGGTGAACTAGAGAGGAGCAAGACTGACTCTAATGGGGCTAGGAAGTTGGGGCTAGGCCCCTTTCCATCTTGCTGTCCTTCGTTTGCATGCTTTTTTATCTTTGCATTTTTTCTGCGGATTTATTTTTCCTCCATTATTTAATGGGAGGAACTCCAAATTAAGAAGAAAACAAATAAAAGAAAGGTTTGCTTGGCAGCTGGCCTCCCAGTCCTGTGTGGGTATCTGGGGCTTCGTTGTTCAGGTTTCCTCCGTCAGCTCAGCAGGTGCTGGGATTCCCTTTTTCAAGACTTATGCCTCATGTCCTGCTTCTTTTTTGATGATTTTTTTCAGTCTTTTTTAAAATTTTGTTGCTGCAGTGCACAGCTGCGCAGCCTGTGATTCCCAGCATTTTTTTCCACAGCTGCTGCTTGTTGCCCCATTGATGGCTGGAATGTCCATGTCACCCCTTTCTTGGCATTTTTGGATCCCTCAGTGGTGTTTCTGTGGCTCCTGCCACTAGTCGACTTTGTTTTTCCTGCCAGTGGGCACCACAGCCATTCAAGATGACTCCTTAAGCCTGGAGAAAGTGGAACCTGATAGAGTGGCCGTGGCTGCAAGCTTATTGTCCCTGGGGTCCCTTCTTTTCAACCAGCGAAGATAGAAGAAAATAATTCATTTAGTCTCTCAGCTATGGCCTTGTCCTCCCTGAGTTCCCCTTTTATGCCTTGATCATCTATTGCTCCAGCTCACTCCTTCACAGTCTTCTTGCTTCAAATGTACCTCAGAAAGCTTTCCTTGTGAGTTTTTGTCTCTATGGCAAGCTTCTTTTCAAATTCTTTTGCCTGCATTAACTTGCCAGGGTTTATTCTGATTCCTGTTTTCTTCATTTGCTCCTCTTTTCCATTTTTTTGAAAGATATTTTTGAGTCTAATAGCCTCTTTCACCTTACCCTTTTAACCATGCTGGCTGTCGTGGTTTGGGCTTTCTCGATTGTATTTTTAAACAATACCCATGCCCAATGTAAACTCTTGTCCATTGCAGCTGCTCCTTTCAAATTTTTTTCTCTATCCATTTTCTTAATTTTAGTCTCTCTTTTGAAAATTACATGTTTAATGCATTATTCACTCCAGTTAAATCAAATTTGATCATAGAATCACTAGTACTAATTGGTGCCAACACAATTAGCACATGTACCAAATCATGTGTTCCACAGCAGACTAGGTCTAATATAGCTACTTCTCTGTTTAGTTCCCAAACTAACTGCTCCATTCATTTCATCTAGAATTTTACCTCCCTAGCATGGCCTGATAGGACATCTTTTCTGCTGTGTGTCTCCCATTTTTTCTGCTGTGTGTCTCCCACCGCCCAATCCGAGGGAGCCGCTTCTTGCCTCTAACCCCCCGGCTGTACCTTCGGTGTGCTCCTGCCCAATCGGGGCAGTGGGAGAGCTCCCGCCCAATCGGGGCGGTGGGAGACACACAGCCTGCTAACACGAAAACGCTTAAAAGCGGCGTCCCTACTCCGAGGGAGCCGCTTCTTGCCTCTAACCCCCCGGCTATACCTTCGGTGTGCTCCTGCCCAATCGGGGCAGTGGGAGAGCTCCCGCCCACTCGGGGCGGTGGGAGACACAGCCCGCTAACACGAAAACGCTTAAAAGCGTCGTCCCTACTCCGAGGGAGCCGCTTCTTGCCTCTAACCCCCCGGCTGTACCTTCGGTGTGCTCCTGCCCAATCGGGGCAGTGGGAGAGCTCCCGCCCAATTGGGGCGGTGGGAGACACACAGCCCGCTAACACGAAAACGCTTAAAAGCGGCGTCCCTACTCCGAGGGAGCCGCTTCTTGGCTCTAACCCCCCGGCTGTACCTTCGGTGTGCTCCTGCCCAATCGGGGCAGTGGGAGAGCTCCCGCCCAGTCGGGGCGGTGGGAGACACACAGCCCGCTAACACGAAAACGCTTAAAAGCGGCGTCCCTACTCCGAGGGAGCCGCTTCTTGCCTCTAACCCCCCGGCTGTACCTTCGGTGTGCTCCTGCCCAATCGGGGCAGTGGGAGAGCTCCCGCCCAATCGGGGCGGTGGGAGACACACAGCCCGCTAACACGAAAACGCTTAAAAGCGGCGTCCCTACTCCGAGGGAGCCGCTTCTTGCCTCTAACCCCCCGGCTGTACCTTCGGTGTGCTCCTGCCCAATCGGGGCAGTGGGAGAGCTCCCGCCCAATCGGGGCGGTGGGAGACACACAGCCCGCTAACACGAAAACGCTTAAAAGCGGCGTCCCTACTGGGCGCGCCCGCGCCTGGCGGGTCCGCGCCTGAGGGCCTCGCCAGAGGGCCCTTTGGCGTGGCCCTTAGGTGGTGGCAATTAGGCCCAAAGAAAAGAAGTCCTCCTCGACAGCACCAAAACCACTGGGCCACCAAAACTAGAACGAACCCCTTTCCATAAGCGTTCGCCTGAGAAACCACAGAAATAACACACAACAGAGATCAGAGGGCAACACAGAGGAATCAAGCCATAAGAAACAGTCATTTTGTTTCACTCACTGAAACGCAACCTGGGATACGTAATTGCAAGATGCTACAGTCTCAGTCGGCTTGAGCTCGCCAACACTGACCACCACGCAGCCTGAGCTCCCCTGGCTGGGTCGAGTCCACCAGCACCGGACACCTAAACCAACGCAACCACCCAGGTGAACAGTAACAACTTGTGTTAGACAACAAAGGAACAGATAAGTATCTGCTTTCTGCTCCTTGCGAGTTACTTGGGTAGGCTAAACAATTTCTATCGTCGAGCACTAAGATTTAATACTTTGAGGCCATTCCCATCAGGGGACATCCCTGCATAAAAGAAGAGCCCCTGCAGGGCGGGCCCATGCCTGAGGGCCCACGCCTGAGGGCCTCGCCAGAGGACACTTCGGCTTGGCCCTTAGGCGCGGCACGAAGGCGAACAAAGGCATTACAAAGAGAGAACCACAGCCACCAGCACACCAGAAGAAAATCAACAACAGAACAGACAAGAAACGAAGTCTTAAGAAAACCAAGCATCACCATAACAGAGCATCACAAAAAAACCATCATGCACGCAACATACTTCCTCCCACTCTACCTACTCATCACACAACTCCTTCCACCAACCACACACCTCCACTACTCTCAAGCAAACACACCATGGCACCCACCAACTGCATGGCCATATCTAGATCCACAGTACACACATAAAGAGACACACAGAACATCCCAGACAAAACGACCAACCAGACACAAATCAAACTCCCACACCTGCACAAAGGAAGAACATGTAACAACAACCTCCTCTACAAAGACAACGACGATTGAGCTCATAAACGCCAGATCCGTCTGCAACAAGATACACACTCTTGTAGACCACATAGAAGACCGACAGCCCGACATAATATGCATCACAGAGACATGGCTCAATACCACCGACAATGTTCTACTCAACCAACTAGTACCGGACAACTACTCAGCGTACAACTGCCCTCGCACCCGCAAGCGTGGAGGAGGAGTCCTGATAATAGCAAAGACAAAACTAAAGTTCAAAGCACAGAACTTCACCGATACACAGCAATGTAACACAATCAGCATCAAGAACAAACACATTGCAATCTGCCTAACCTACAGAGCACCCAGAGCTCCACCCGACGAACTAGCCTTCACTCTAGAGGAAGCCTGTGCTATAACAACAAATAACAAACCAGCGCTACTGATTGGAGACTTCAACCTCAAGTCCACCAATGCCAAAGACGCAGAGGCCTTCCTACAAGCAATGACCTCACTTCAATTCACACAGATAATCAATGCACCAACGCACAGACATGGATCAACCCCAGACCTCATCTTCGCATCCAATTACCTAACATCAAGAGACCTAATTTCAACACCCACCATTACCCCAGTGCCCTGGTATGACCATTACTTAATCAAGACAAAGCTGCGATTACAAGAGGACCAGACAAACGAAAGAGCAAACATCTCACACACACAGACGGTTCAAGAATTTCGACAGGGACGATTTCATACAGGACACAATACAACACCTGAACATTACTACGGACGACCTGGAGGACCAAGTTGCCAGCTGGAACTGTAGCAGCAAAGCGCAGACAAACCAATGATACCAGGAGTCTGTTCAAAAGGTCCAAATCATTTATTTGTGCACAAGTCTCGAACCAGTCAATTTCAAAATGGCTGAGCAAAGTTTTCTAGCATTACAACAACTTTTATAGACTTCTGTTCCATTCTAGGTATAGAAAAACATTTCATTGGTTCCGGTAACCTCCCGTACCTCCCGTACCCCTTCCATTGGTCCCGGTACTGATAAGTTTATCCAATTATGTCCCTTCTGTGGGTATGACACCTGCATGCCCCCCTTCTAGTCCCAATTACAATGGTCAGTTCATCAACTTGTTACTTTCACACTCTCAAGGCCATAGAACCAATTTGTGCATGCAGAGGAGCAGGGCTCTGCAACTCATCTGTCAGCACTCCCAATTATTTCTTTGCAGATGTACTTTTTCTTATCAGTAACTTTTAAACATGTCTTTCTGTATTTTTCCATCTTTCAGCTCTGCAGTTCTGCCTACCTAAGCTAATTCAATACTTCTACTGAGTTCTATCTTACAATAGCAGCATATTGGGGGATGTGCAATCCTATATGCCTCTCCACAGGCCTCATTTACAGGTCAAGCTAGCCATGCCGGCCTGCTTATGTTCAGACACCGTGGGTCACAGGCCTGCACCTGCCACATTCCCCCCTTTGATTAATCTCACCCTATTACTTAATAAGGTGTGAGAGTTAAATCACCTTTAAAAGAATCACATCATGATTGAAAGATTTCGACTAGGACTAGCTTTGTATAAAGCCATTATTTTAGTGGCGGTCTTCCGCTCTACTGTACTATCAATAGTGTTATGAATGGAACGCATACAACATGGGATTAAACATGGTAATAAGAAGATAACAGCAACAAGGATTAGTACTAAAACAATGAAAGTCTTAAATCCTCCCACCCATGAAAAGAGGTTAGCAAACCAGTTAGGAAATTTCAATGAGTGCCAAGTCTGTACTGGCACATAAGCATGTCTTTGCATATCTTTAGCAATTTCTTCAACTACTTGACCTTTATCATCTATTTTCAAACAGCAATTAGTTAAATTCAGTTTACCACATACTCCTCCTTCAGCTGCTAACAAATAATCAAGTGCTAAGCGGTTCTGGTATATAGCAGTGCGAATCTGAGTACTTTGTCTAGCTAAGAGCGTAAGAGCATGACTAGTTTCATTGGTTATTATTTCAACTACTGCTAGTAAGCGAATAATACGATTAATCATATAGATTGGAGTACGATAACCATACATACCATCATCATTCCAAGTGGCAGGCCCATAATACTCAATGATTCTTTCTGGTGGTCAATCATCACCTTGCCACTTCTCCCACTTGCCTATCTGTAAGGCTTCTCTTTTCTGTCTCAATGCTCTTTTGTGTCGGTGGGTAGTGTAAACAGGGTATCCTAATTGTTCTCCATGTTCAGTGTTCAAAAGAAAGAAAGAAGGTCTGATGGTTCCTAAGACACATGCTCCTCCCCAGTGTGGCGGAAGTTGTGCATATGCTCGGTTTCCACAGATCCAATATAGGCCAGGTGGGGCTTGCCAGGCTTGGACTTTGGCGAGGTTAGTCCATAGACCAGCAAGTTCAGGAAATCTGGCTAATGGGTTAGGAGGTTCAGGATGTCTGATTCCTGACCACCATGCTGTCTTTTTGGTCGTGGCATTATAGTACTTCTGTCTAAGACAGACCAGCTGTCCTACCTTCTGGGTGAACTGGGGTCCAGTTCTGGCATAGCAAAGACGTCCAACGATTGAGTGCGCTAACACCCATTCACTGGTAGCCTTGTGTAATTCAGTCTGATTGTAAATCATAGAATAATTCAATTCTTGGGCTTCCCATGGCCATTGGTCTCCCATTTGGGTTCCGCCACAAAAATAGCAATCTGAGATCTTAAGACTAGATACTACTGCTCCGGCTAATTCTAGAAATAAATTCTGTGAGGGGTGAGGGATCTCAAACTTATTTACATGCATGGCTTCATAAAAGGTATTATGAATATGATATTTAGATGACTTGTGGGCTTGAGTATTCAATCTGATATACACAATGGTCCCTGGATCTATTGCTCCTCCAGCAATACGTAAACCAAACTTGTATCCTTGTTTCCATGCATGGGGATTGTGTATACGTAAGTGTAAGGGGTTGCAAGCATCTTTCTGACATTTATCATTTGTGGTTGGCTTGGTTAGAGTAGCCATCCGTTTATCTATTTTCTCATCAGTTATACCAGTGTTCCAGGTAGCATAAAAAACACATCCCCAATACGGGCAATAGTAATCTGCCGCTGTTGCAGTACTATAGCCTGATCCCGTTTTACCTGTACACTTCCACCAATTTGTGGCACCTTCTGGACACATATACTTATGGTCATTTCGATACGCTTTTTCCCATGTACCACAGGTGGACTGACTATCTCTATTAATGGCATTACATGCATCAAAATTCAGAACAGCAGGTTTAGTAATGTCCTTAAGTGGTGGTGTAGCAGCTAATATAGGTCCATCTGCATCCTTCCATCTTATTTCCAACGTGTAATAGGATGGATTCTGATGCGGATTATAGCATGCTTTGATTTTGCCATGAGTGCAAACATTTAGTTCAGTGGTGTTATAGATACACCGAGTTACTGTTCCCTTGCAAGTATAGTAAGAATGATAAAGCAAAGTCTGAGTTACTTTCAGTCCAGTTCTAGTAGAAGTAATGCAAGCAGTGCATGGAGGTAAAGCATAAGTCAGTTCAAAACCTCCAAAGAAGGCAACCAAGGCAAAGCAAAAGTAAAGATACATGTCGATGTTGATTGGAGTTCTTCTGAATCCTCAGCTTGCTGATCTTGATCACGACGATCTTTTATTCTTCGTCCCGTTTGCTAATGAAGCAATTTAACGGGTGCTGAGTGTTGATTGAAGATCCTCAAGTTGTCCAGCACACATTGACCAACTTTTTTTTGCAATTTCAGTTGGCTTGTGAAGTCTGGCTTAGTCAATGTAGTCTCAAAGTAGTGTGTCAAATCACACACAAATTGGGTTCGTTGAAACAAAACTGTTGCTGCATGGAAAACAGCAATCCTCTTCGAAAGACTTGGCTACTGCAAAGCACTTGTAATGAAGTGTCTAAGCTGCTGGTTGCCGTCTCAGAGTAACTTGCAAGGGTGCATCAAGATGCTGTTCTGCTGTCCACTGCTCAGGTTCAGGATCAGCGGCGGGCTTGACTCTGCTGTGGTGGATCCAGGCGTCGATCTCGGCTACCTTTACTGCAGTTGGGGTAGACAGGATGACGGTGTACGCTCCCTTCCAATGAGGTTCCAACGGTGTCTTCTTCCAATCTTTGATCCACACCGAAGTACCAGGCTGGTAGGGATGCAAGGGTTCCGTCAAGTTGATAGGCAACTGGTCTTGGATCCACGTATGGAGAGTCTGCAGAACAAAACTAAGAGCTAGGAGTTCTTGTCTGGTTACTTCTGAACCAATCTGGGCTAAACTTCCTTTGACTCCCTGCACTATTGGTGGGGGTTTACCATACAGAACTTCAAAAGGGGAAAATCCTGTTGACTTTACAGGAGCTGAGCGTATTCTGAGTAAGGCTATGGGGAGCACTTGGGGCCACTTCAAGTGTGTCTCCTGACAAAGCTTGGACATTTGGGCTTTCAAGGTACGATTCATTCGCTCAACTTCCCCTGAACTCTGGGGTCTGTATGCAGTGTGGAGTTTCCATTGTATCTGCAAGGCTTTTGCTAACTGCTGAGTAACTTGGGAGACAAATGAGGGTCCATTGTCTGACCCTATTACTGCTGGAATTCCGAATCTAGGAACAATTTCTCTCATTAAAACTTTGGTAACTTCTCGGGCTTTCTCAGTTCTGGTTGGAAATGCTTCTACCCACCCAGAGAAAGTACAAACTAATACTAATAGATAATGGTATCCATTGGCTTTTGGCATTTCGGTAAAATCAACTTGGAGGTTGTGCATGGGGGTGACACCTCCTGACTGAACTCGGGGTGCCGTTATAAGGCCTTGCTTGGCATTATTTTTGGCACAGGTTAGACATTGACGTGCTACTGAGGCTGATATGGTTGTCATCAGAGGGATGTAGAAATGTGGTCTGAGTGCTTTTTCCATAGCACTCTTCCCATAGTGGGTGGCTTCGTGGAAAGCTTTGACAAAGGATGGTCCTAACAATTCAGGAATTACTATTCGTCCAGGAGGTTGACTGCCCTCTTCTGGTGGCAGCTCAATCCATCCATCTTTCAGTATTCCATCTTCTCTGTTACAATAGTAATCCAATTCTTTGGTGGTATATCGTGGGGTCCATAGATTCAAAGGTACTGGAAACAATGCTGCTTGCATTGGCATAGCTTGTGGGGCAATCTGTCCTGTCATAGCTGCTTGTCGTGCTGAGGCATCTGCAAATCTATTTCCTCGGGCAACTTCTCCTTTTCCTGCTTGATGTCCTCTGCAATGCATGACAGCTACACGTGTTGGGGCCCAAACTGCATCAAGTAACATCAATATCTCGGGACCATATTTGACTGATTTTCCTCCGGATGTGATGAGTCCTCTTTCTTTATAGAGAGCTCCATGGGCATGCAAGGTAGTGAAGGCATATTTGGAATCTGTATATACATTTAGCACAAGTTTTTCTCCTAACAACAATGCTCTGGTAAGTGCTATCAATTCGGCTTTCTGGGCTGATGTTCCTGAAGCTAGAGCTGATGATTCAACTACTTCATGTTGAGTGACGACTGCATATCCGGCACAGCGTCGTCCATCCAGGATGAGACTGCTCCCATCAACATAATAGATTTGGTCAGGGTTGTCTATGGGCACATCTGTCAAGTCAGGTCGACTGGAGAACACAGTTTCCATGACTTCGATACAGTCATGTTCTGGGAGTTCTTCACTGATGGGTATCAAGGTAGCTGGGTTCAAGGCATGACTCACTTCAAGTTGTATCTGTGGGTTTTCACATAACATGCTCTGGTACTTCAACATTCGGGAATTGGTGAGCCAATAATTTGCTTTTTGTTCCATAAGGGCAAGGACTGCATGTGGCACAGTGACTCGTATGTTCTGTCCTAGTGTGAGCTTGTCTGCTTCGCTCACTAGTAGCGCTGTAGCTGCAACTGCTCTCAGGCATGGTGGCCATCCTTTGGCCACAGGGTCCAATTGTTTCGATAGGTATGCTACAGGTCGCTCCCAATTTCCCAATTTCTGAGTCAACATGCCTAAGGCATTTCCCTGTGCTTCATGTACGAACAAGTGGAAAGGTTTGTGGACATCTGGTAGTCCAAGTGCTGGTGATGACATCAATTCTTCCTTTAACGTCTTGAAGGCTGTATCCTGCTCAAGTCCCCACTCCAGTGGCGACTTCTCTTCTCCTTTTGTGGCTTCATACAGTGGTTTGGCAATTTGGGCAAAGTTAGGTATCCAGATTCGGCAATATCCTGCCGCTCCCAGAAAGGCTCTGACTTGCTTTCTGGTTGTTGGAGTTGGAATTCTGCATACTGCTTCTTTTCTTTCTCTGCCTAATCTTCTGCTTCCTTGGGTAATACGAAAACCCAAGTATTTCACTTCTTTTTGACATAGCTGTGCTTTGGCTCTGGAAACTTTGTATCCAGCTTCATCTAGTAACTGCAAGAGATCTTTGGTGGCTAGTATACATTCACTTTCTGATATGGCAGCTATCAACAGATCATCCACGTATTGGAGAAGCACTCTCTTCCCCGGGGCTACTGGATAGCTTGAAAGGTCTTGATTCAGTGCAGCACTAAAGATGGTAGGCGAATTCTTGAATCCTTGGGGTAATCTTGTCCAGGTGAGTTGGCCCCCTCTTCCAGAGATGGGGTCCTGCCATTCAAATGCAAACAATATTTGGCTTTCCGGGGCTAATCTTATGCAAAAGAATGCATCTTTCAAATCCAGTACAGTGAAATGGGTAGCTTCAGCAGGTATCAGTCCTAAAAGAGTGTAAGGATTGGGTACAACTGGATGTATGGTTTCAACTGCATCATTTACTCTTCTCAAATCTTGTACTGGGCGATAATCATCTGTCCCAGGTTTCTTTACTGGCAAAAGTGGAGTGTTCCATGGGGATTGACATACTTTTAGTAGGCCATACTCGAGCAATCTTTGTAGGTGGCGATGAATGCCTTCAATTGCAGCTCTTGGGAGAGGGTACTGTTTGACGTGCACTGGTGTAGCACTAGGCTTGAGGGTTACAATCACTGGAGCTATATGCTTGGCTAGGCCTGGGGGACTGCCTTCTGCCCATACTCCAGGTGGTGCATCGATGTTCTTTAAAGTTTGTTCAAAATAGGTATCTTGGATGGAGTCATCAACGTAATACCTCCATTCTTCTTCTCGGGGCACTGTCAGCAGCATTACTCCTGCTGGTTTGGCTTGGGAATTCACTGTCATTTGCATTTCTCCTTGTTCAGAGAAAGATATCTGTGCTTGAAGCTTGGCTAGCATATCTCGTCCCAGTAGTGGCACTGGACATTCGGGCATGTAAAGGAATTGATGAGTTACTTGCTGTCCTCCTAGACTGCATATTCGGTTTTGAAGAAAAGACTTTGTGGCTTTGGCACCAGTTGCTCCTATAATGGTGACGGCTTTTGTAGTAAATGGGGCTATCTTTTTGTCTATTACTGAATGTTGTGCTCCAGTATCAACCATAAAGTCCATAATTTGGTCTCCTATTTGTATTCCGACCATAGGCTCCTGGAGACCTAAAGCAAACTTGGAGCCCGGTCTGTCCTAATCCACGTCATTCTCATCATGGGCTGGTGTGGCCAATGCTTGAATGGCTCCTCCTCTCTCTCGCTGGAATTGTTCTCGATTGGCTCCTCCTCGGCTTCGGGGATAGCCTCGTCTTTCTTCTCGCCACTGATGACTGCTGTTGTCATCTTGCTGGGCGTCTTCGAGTTGCGGGCACGTATCTCTCCAATGTCCTTCCTCTCTGCAATAGGCGCATTGGTTCACGCCTAGTCTCTGGGTCCGGCCTCCGCCTTGACCCCGCCCTCTTCCTCTGCTCCTTCGACTAGGGACACCTCCCCTTTTCTTTTCAACTATGGCCGCAGCCAAAAAATCAGCTTTCTTCTTCATCTTTCTATCACATTCTCTCTGTCTTTCAGTATCACGATTCACATACACTTTATGAGCGACTTCCAGTAACTGTGTTGCATTCATGCCCGCAAACCCTTCTAATTTCTGTAATTTACGTCTAATGTCTGGTTGAGACTGGTTTACAAAAGCAGAATTCACCATACATAAACTTCCTGGTGCCTCGGGATCATAGGGAGTATACATTCTGTACGCTTCAGTTAATCTTTCATAAAAATCTGCTGGGCTCTCATCTATACCTTGGATAACTCCTGCAACTTTGGAAAGGTTCATAGCTTTTTGGCCCCCCCTTTTCAGGCCTTGTAAAAAGCCTTGGCGAAAACGGGCTAGGGCTGTGGATCCTTCATCTGTATTTGGATCCCATTGGGGGTCTTCATTCGGGAATTCTCTCTGAGCTGCTTCCCGACGGTCTATTATATTCTGTCCCTGTCCCGGAGCTACAGGGTTATCTGCCATCCACTCAATAGCTGCTTTTCTAATTCTTGCTCGTTCTTCTGTCGTGAATAGGGTGGTCAGGAGCTGACGGCAATCTGGCCAAGTGGGTTGGTGAGTTTCCATAATAGTAGTTACTAATTCTGTCAGCTCCTGGGGCTTACTAGTATAGGAGGCATAATGCGACCTCCAATTTAATAAATCAGTTGTAGAAAAAGGGATATACACATAAGTTAGGGGTCCCGCTACCACTTCATCATTATCATTCTTTACGGGCACTCCCGGGACTTGCCGTAAAGGAAACATTTTGGCTGTCGTAGGTGTCTTTTGGGATCTAAGGGTTATTGTCGTAATTGCCTTTGAAGGGGTCACTCTCTTTTTCTCAACAGGTTTTGCTTTGGGTTTATCTTTTGCTAGTTTACTAGTACTGGCTTTCTCAATTACTTGTACACTGTCCTCCTCGTCTAGGGGATTCTCTTTTTCTCCTTCTTCTACCTCGGCTTCTGGCTCACTTTTTATGACCTCCTCTTCTCTTTCAGCTAATTCCTCCTCTTCCTCCCCTCCGGGAGGTGGATCAGGGGTTGGGTCCCGCTCCGGCTCCGGCCGTCTCTGGGGTTCTGGGGCAGGACGCCGGGCTACTCTTATTGGACCTGGGGTTCGGGGCTGCCTGAGAATTATTTCTGGGGAATCAGGATCTACCAGGATGGGCTTCTTTCTGGCTTTCTTATCCTGCTCTCTCATTCTAGGCTGCTCCGCTTTCTGTCTAGAATCTGTTTTCGCTAACATTATTCTGCACTGTTCCTCATAACAGCGCTGCGCCCAGGGGGGCGGATCTTCACAAATACTTAACCAGGAATCTATATAGGGGTACTGATCGGGGTGCGCTATCCGCACTCTATGGTGTATTGACTGAATAATCTCTACATTGAACGTTCCCTCTCGGGGCCAGATGGGGTCTAGATCGGGCCACTCCCTAGTACACAAAATCTGCAAACGGGCTGCTGTCATTTTAATACCATAATCTCCTGAATATCCCTCTTTAAAATGTGCGATCATACATTCTAATGGAGTGTTTCTAGTAGACCCCGCCCCTCCCATTTCGATGTGTGCGTGCAACAACAGACAGAAGGGAAAAGGAGGTCGGACCGTGGGTAAGGGGTCCTCACGGCCCTGGAAACGTATAAGGAGTACAAATAACAAGACAAGACGACAATCGCTTCCCCCTTTTCGCGACCTGAACGCGGTCGCCCGGTCAGGAAATGCGCTACTCAGGGGTCCCCCTTCACTTGGTCCGTGCTGCCAGACCTCTCATTCACACTTCGTTCACACAATCATGCTAGCAACGTATCCCAGAATGCATTCGTTTCTATCTATTCTGACTAGTCTTTTCCCAATTACAATAAGGATGAGGGTTTCACCCGGCGAATTCCCATGCGGGGTTACTCGGCCCTTCCTTGAGAGGTGATCATGCTCTCTTACCAATTCCCAATATCTCGAGATTACAAATTCCAAATTCCAAGTTCCAATGGCAGTACTGCTCTTTCTATTTCTGTCTAGACACCAAATCAAAACTATACTCACCGGATCCGGTCCTCAAACTTCCCAAGCAGGCGCATGAGTTGGACCTCGGACTCCCCTCACTCGGGTTCGAGGCGTTGGCTCCAACCGGGCCCGGCACCCGCCGAGGTCCGACCAGCTCCCTCCGATACAAGGGACCGGTGGCGCCAGGGAGCAGCCCTCGTCGGAAGGGCGCGATCCCGGCAGGACCAAGCCTATAGAGGCGGAAAGTCGTGGTATATTGCCCTATATACACTTTGATTCCACAACTTCCCGGCCAACGCACCAAGAATATGTAGCAGCAAAGCGCAGACAAACCAATGATACCAGGAGTCTGTTCAGAAGGTCCAAATCATTTATTTGTGCACAAGTCTCGAACCAGTCAATTTCAAAATGGCCGAGCAAAGTTTTCTAGCATTACAACAACTTTTATAGACTTCTGTTCCATTCTAGGTATAGAAAAACATTTCATTGGTTCCGGTAACCTCCCGTACCTCCCGTACCCCTTCCATTGGTCCCGGTACTGATAAGTTTATCCAATTATGTCCCTTCTGTGGGTTTGACAACTGCATGCCCCCTTCTAGTCCCAATTACAATGGTCAGTTCATCAACTTGTTACTTTCACACTCTCAAGGCCATAGAACCAATTTGTGCATGCAGAGGAGCAGGGCTCTGCAACTCATCTGTCAGCACTCCCAATTATTTCTTTGCAGATGTACTTTTTCTTATCAGTAACTTTTAAACATGTCTTTCTGTATTTTTCCATCTTTCAGCTCTGCAGTTCTGCCTACCTAAGCTAATTCAATACTTCTACTGAGTTCTATCTTACAATAGCAGCATATTGGGGGATGTGCAATCCTATATGCCTCTCCACAGGCCTCATTTACAGGTCAAGCTAGCCATGTCGGCCTGCTTATGTTCAGACACCGTGGGTCACAGGCCTGCACCTGCCACAGAACAGCATTTTAGCTAATGCCGCCAAGCCATCTGGTGGCGGCCCCGAGAAACACCACCACAACAGGAAACAAAACAAACCATGGTACTCAACAAAAATACGACAGGAAAAGAGGGAGCTCAGGAAAATTGAACGGAGATGGAGAAAAAACAAAACAGATAACCAGCATCTTTACCTAACAAGGCAAAAACAATACAATGAACACATCAACCAATCAAAGAGGGAATTCCACACAAACATGATAAATACTTCCATCAACAAACCCAGAGAGCTTTTCGAAATCGTAAAGATCCTCACAAAAGAGCAAGCAACAGAAGGGGAAGTACAAGTAGATCCACAGGAATTCGCAGACCACATCAAAGACAAACTTCACTCCACAGAGCGAACAACACCCACTGTAACCACCAGGACAGATGTACACAACAAAACCTGGGGCACATTCTACTCACCCTCAACAGAGCAGCTATCCCACATCTCCACAATCAACACAAGCACTGCTCCTACAGACCCGTGCCCAGTGGCATGGGTCAAAGCCACCAAATCAAGCTTCATCCACACCATACACAACATGGTAAACAACTCACTCACTCAAGGAATCGTGCCGAAGCAACTAAAGCTCGCCTCAGTAAGACCAATCACAAAGAAAACAGCTCTCGACAAAAAAGATCCAGCAGCATACCGACCAATCTCCAGCATACCCTTCCTGGCAAAAATCATCGAAAAAACGGTTCAACTACAACTACAGGAACACATCGACAAACATGAAACACTTGACGACAACCAACACGGCTTTCGTCCCAACCATGGAGTCGAAACGCTACTGATCTACCTCTTCGACAGCATCCTAAAAATAATTGACAACACCAGGAATGGAGTCATAATGATCTTCGACATCTCCTCAGCCTTCGACACAGTGGACCACAACACGCTCCTGGAAAGACTAAAGAACACTGGTATACACGGTATCACATTGAAATGGTTCCACTCATACCTAACCGAAAGACAGCTTCAGGTCAAGGTGGGACATAACACCTCCCAACCCATAAATGTCCGTCAAGGAGTACCTCAAGGATCCGCACTCTCAGCACTCCTATTTAACATATACATCCAACCATTATGCAACATCATGAAAGAGAACAACATTCAATACACAATATATGCAGACGACATCATGATATACACCCCGATATCAATCGACAACCCGGACTTCTCTAAGATAACAGACTGCCTTATCCAAATGACAAGTTGGTGTCAAAACAAGAACCTCGCAATCAACTACAGCAAGACCGAAACTTTAATCATCACTCTGAACCAGAGCTTCATACACCCGACAAATATAAAGATACAAAGCACTACTATACCAATAAGATCAGAAGTCAGATACCTCGGAGTTACCCTGGACAATAAACTCAATCTCAAGCCCCACATAGACAAAACAATCCAAAAAGCCTACTACAAGATGCGAATCAATCATCAGGAGACTGAAACCACTCCTCGCCCCGAACACTTCCGTACCATCTGTCAAGCACTGATAACCCCACTTCTGGACTTCTGCAATCCGATATACCTTGGACTACCGAAACAAGCCCTCAAGCCACTCCAACTGGCACAAAACACTGCAGCACGAATAATATCCGGTACTGCAAGACAGGAGCACATCACACCTACCTTGAAGGACTTACACTGGCTCCCAATCAGTGCACGCATCAGATACAAAACTATCATAAACCTATTTAAGATAAACCAGCACACATCAGCCAACAGCCTGCACACCCTCATACAACCAGACACCAGCACACGTCCTAGAAGAAAACAAACACACAACCGATTCAGTACCCCAAGTGAATACAAACACACTCGCAAGGACACAACAGACAGAGCACTCTCAATGGCTGCTCCAACAATATGGAACAAACTACCGGACGATTTGAGGGCAACTACAGACCTCAAAGACTTTAGGAAACAGCTGAAGACCATGCTGTTCATAGAACATTATGGACACATCACATAACCTCGGAGAATGTATAACAGCACACGATTCCGCCTAACACTGTATGTATAGAAAAGGTTTTATAGCCACACTGTATATAGCTCACTTTGTACATAGCTCAAACTAATCTAGCACACAATACCACACACACTCACCTAAATTTCACCCTCACGGCATGTATAACACACTCACTTTACCCGATTGTTTGCTGTGATACCACCTTGATTAATAAGATAAGGCGGTTTAGAAATACTGTTAAATAAATAAATACAATTTATCCACTTAATATTGAGGTAATTGAAATCAACCATTATTATCATGTTACCACATTTGTTGGCTTCCTTAGTTTGATATTTCATCTGTCTGGTCATTCTGTCGACATGGATGGTAGTATACCCATACCACTATTTTCTTCCTCTTCACAGATGGGAATTTTTATTCATAAAGTTTCAATGGTGCATTTGTCTCCTGCAAAACTTTTATTTTATTTGACTCAGTTCTCTCTAACATATAGCGCCACCCCTCCACCTATGTGATTCATCCTATCATTGCAATATATTTTGTACCCTGGTATCAGTGTCCCATTGGTTATTCACCTTCTACCAGGACTCTGAGATGCCTATTATATGTAATTCTCCCATTTTATTTGCATTTCAAGGTATATTTGAATTTACAGCCTTCTTAGTAGTTGACAGAGAATTTGCGGTCTTTAAACTTTTCTTCTCTTTATTTAAAGGCTCCTGGGCTACTTTAGCCTTTATTCCAACCTTTCTTTTGGGAAGCCCTAACTTCCCTGTTTTGATTGTATCTTTCAAAAATACTACTTCTTCCTTGGAACCATGTGTTCCTGGGTGACTAAGGGCTGATCTCTCTCCTTTTTTAAAAGTTAATGCCAGCAGCCTGGTTCCAGCACTGTTAAGATGAAGCCCTTTTTATGGAACAAGCTCCTTCTTCCCTAGAACATCACCCCAGTTCCTTAATAAATCTAAAACCCTTCCTCCTTGCATAGTTGTCAAATCCAAGCATTGAAATTCCAGAGCTCTGTCCTGCACATGGAACACAGAGCATTTCTGAGAATATTCACCTGAAGGTCCCTGATTTCACCTTTGCACCCAGAAGCTTAACATTTGGCTTCCAGAACATCTGTCCTATGTTTTCCTGTATCATTAGTACCAACATATACTAGGGCAGTTGGTTTCTTCCAGCACCATCTAAAATCCTGTTTAGGTGGTGCATGAGGTCCATTACCTTTACACCAAGCAGGCAAGCGACCAAGTTATCCTCATGCCCACCAGCCACCAAGATACTTACATGATGATCAAATTCCCAACTAAAACGGCTGTCCTACCCGTTCCCTCCTGGGCAGAAGCCTCTGGAGAGACATCCTCAGTGAGAGAAGATATTGCATCCCCTGGAGGGCAGACCTGACTACAGGATTAGTTTCTCCCACTCCAAGTTGATGCTTTCCTTCTAGGTGACCCCTGGAGGTGGGACTTTTCTACTATGCCCCTGTAGGTCTCCTCTTTATATCTCGGTCTGCTTCAGCTCCTTCAAGTCTGCTACTCTAGCCTCCAGAGATCGGATTCCTTTTTTGAGAGCCAGGAGCTCTTGCAAACACATGCAAACGTACAACCTCTTGCCAACTGGGAGATAATCATGCATTTGGCACTCAGTGCAAAAGACTGGATAGATTCATTTCATTGTTGGACTGCTATCTGCACCTTTGTACTGATGAGTTAGCTGTTGAGAGTTGCCAAGGGAGTAGGGATACCTAAATATGTAGACCTTCACATTTTTTTGGTATATTATGCTAATATTTTGTTTGCTTCCCACTGAACTGCTAATAGTTTAAGAGTTACTCGCTTGCTTCTGGCTTCCCTGGTGGGTCTGGCTCAGGTAGGTGAGCTGAGTACCAATTGCGTGAGCAGCTCACTGCCCTGAGGGGGTCTGGCTCTGCTGGAGGAGGCTGGTTCAGTTGTCCAGTGCGCAGCTGCTAGTGATTCGGGAGGGCAAACAGAGCAAAGTATAGCACAGTCTGGTTCGGCAGCAAAGGGTCTTGTTCCTGATATCACTGCAGAATTTCAGAGTACCGGTGCTCCACCAGGTCAGTCTTCAGCTGCTCCCTTATCGCCAGGTTTTACTTTGAGTGTCTTGCTGTTTTCTCTCTGGAAACTATATGGCAAGCAATTTTTGATTTGGGCGAGTTTTGACTGAGACTGTTGACTTATTTTTGGTTGGTGTTTCATCTTTGGATCAACAGGTGATAAAACTGGAGGAAGAAGTACATGGCCTTAAGGAACTTTCTTCCAAAAATGAAGAACAGCTGGGACAAGTTTCCAATAATGTAACTCTTCTAATGAAAGATAGCTCTTTGTTGCGAAACAAAGTGGAATTATTGGAAAATGTTGTTAGACAATCTAATATATGAGTTAATTTTCCAAAAGTACCTTTAATGTCTCCATGTGAAATGTTTAAACGCTATTTGGTTGAAATGTTAAATGTGTCCCCAGAGGCTATCCCTCCTATTTCAAAAATGTATTTGCCTACTGGCAGGGTGCTCTAGGAACATGGGTAGGGCCAGGGTGATTCTATGGGTGTGTTAGATATTTCAGCAATATTGGAGTTCTTGGACACGGTTGGCACTGTTCCTGCAACTCTCCTGGTCACCCTTGCTCTCTCCTTGGACCGGGACTGGCGCATGAAACTTTTTTTTTTTTTTTTGCCATATGAGGTGGCAGCACCAGGACGTGATAGATACTAAAAGGGTGCAAGGAGGGTAACTAGACCTTTCCTTATCTCATGGTGTTTGGGGTGCTGATGGACAAAGCCCCTAGTTCACGGCATACTGTCTATTCTTCCTAGATATGTGGTCTTTTTCTGTCATCATGTTTCTATGTTTCTATAGGATCTCTAAAGGTAAAATGTGGACTGTTGTAGTTGTTATGGAAGGACAGACTAGATAGGCCATGTGGTTTTTTTCTGTCATCATGTTTCTATGTTTCTATAGGATCTCTAAAGGTAGATTTCTCATCTAATCCAAATTGTTTCCACAAACTCTAGTGTCTATTTTATTGGATAGATAAAAACAATATCTTTACTGGGTGAAATATAAATAGTCCCATTAATTCAGATATTAGTCAGAACCAAAAGGATAAAAGAAATGGGCATGCTCTCTAGTTGTTTTTCTTCAATTTCTCTCCTTTTGTAGACTCCTTGGACTTCCCTGGATCTCATGGCAGGACCCTATTCCTTTACTTTCTCCACTCTGCTACAGGCCTTATTATTTTTGTTCTATCACTGTCTGTATGCTTCTCATACCTCCTTCCCGTGATGATCGCTTTGCTGTCAACAGTACAAAACTTACACAATTCTTTTCTTAATTTTGAGACATACTCTGCGCTATCATCATTTCCTGATTGGATTCTTGTTGGTGTAACTGATTCTGCACTCTTAAACTATGATGCCTTCCATGTTAGTTCTTTGCATTTATATGTACGAATCAGAAATCTGAACTTTGATATTTAGTAGGGAGTTAATGCAGAGCTGTCAGCATTCGTGATCTTTCTTCAAATTATGGTTGTGTTCTTCCCTGCTATGTACTATATTTTTTTGCTTGTTCATTCTCCTCTGTCCCTTATACCAGAAAAGCAATGTTTCAGTTTTGAGCTGACTCCTTTGTTGGCACATGCTCTGGAGCAAATGTCCCTCTAGTACAGTAATTCTCGATCTAGTGCCAGGTTTTCAGGATATACATGCTAATCTCAGGATGAGTATGCCTGAGGTTAGCATGCATATTTATTCTGTAGTCAAAAAACTTGACAGACTGGGTATGTTGCAAACCCTAGATTGGGAGCACTGCTGTAATACTTTTATAGCACTGTTAGACGTATACAATGTGCCACAGCGGTAATATATATTCAGATATTAGTCCCTGGCACAACGAGCTTTCAGTCTAAGTGGGTACCCTGGGCAACAGGAGATAATGATTTGCTGAAGGTTACAAGGAAAGCCCAGTGGAAGAAGTGTGATAAGAATCCTGGCTTTCCCGGTTTCTAACCTACTGTTATCAGTGCTAAACCAATCCTTCACCAGTCAACAGTGACATTCTCCTTTCTGCCTTGGGACCAGACAAACCCATTTATTCCACATTTTTCTCCTAACAGCGAATAGTATTTTTGGGTATCGATACAATATTTAACTTGGTATGTCTGTTATGGGGCATTATATAAGCTATTAATACAGGGCTCGACAAATCCCAGGTGCCAGGTCACCATGGCGACTACAAATTGCATCCTGACCCCTGGGATTTGAAGGTCTTGAGAGTTTGGCCCAGTATTCCTTCCCTCCACCTTGATCGGCTGTCTACAAACAGCTCGAGCTGTGTGATGGGGAAGTTCCTGCAGATTGGGTCATTTCAAGTCTTGCAAAACTTGAAACGGTGCAATCTGCAGGAACTTTCTCCATCGCACGTCATGAGCTCTTTGTAGAGAGACGATCGCTGTGGAGAGAGAAGCAGTGTATAAATGCAGCATGGCAGGAACGGTAAGAGATCTGGGGTGATAGCTGATAGGGCAGGGGTAATGACAGAGAGAGACCTGGGGTGATGGCTGATAGGGGAATGGACAAAGAGAGAGAGAGAGAGAGTGAACTTTGGTGATGGCTGATGGGGGGGGGGGGAGGGAGGCAATAAGAAAAAGAGAGACCCAGGGCGATGGCTGATGGGGGGGGGGGGGGACAGTGAGAGGGAGAGAAACCCAGTGTGATGTCTGATGGGGGAGGGGCAATGGAGAGGGAGAAATGGCTGTGTAAGGCGGCTTTTGGAGATTTTTTTTTGCTTCACATATTTCCAGGTCATGGTAATATATGAAGTATAAGGGTCGCTATCTTTGTTGGCACTACATAATGGAACGTTAAGGGACTGATTTATTAAGCTTTCTTTTCCCCTAGAAAATGGGACAATTGTAAACAGGCTCTTAAAATAGGAGTTGCAATATACCTTTTGTGTGGTCTTGGCAGCCAGCTCTTAAATGTTTTGGCTTTCTCCTAGATTCCAAGAATCTTTGTCAAGGCCTGTATTAATAAAACATCATCTCTGAGCATGACAATTTGTCAGGAAGTGCATCCAGATGTGTTCTATTTTTTGAAACTTTGCTTTAAAGGAACATTACTAGTAAGCAAGATAATTCATTGGCATATTGAAATACAGATAATTATGAATCCTGTATCATGCTGTTTTTTCTATTTTCCCTGAATGAGGTATTTGGTGTTTGAGATTATCCTGTGAGAAATTTATAATTAGAGCTGTACTGTTTTTGTTTTTTTTTAGGGGGTGGGGGGGTCTGGGCCTTTTATTTTTTGGGGAACATCAAGACACTGCTGTGTCAGTTTTTTTTTAAGGTGAAAATGGTGCAGGTTTTCAATTTTTGATTCAGAACAAAAATCTTGCAGAACTGCATTAGCATTTTGTCCATTAAAATGTAATGGAATTTGCAGTGTTAATTACTGTACCATTGTCTAAAGGGGGTCCTTTTGTGTTATAGGTGAGCCGGAGTTCAAGTATGTGGGAAACATGCATGGTAACGAAGCAGTTGGCCGGGAGCTGCTCATTTATTTGGCTCAGTACCTCTGCAATGAATACCAGAAGGGAAACGAGACTATTATCAACCTGATCCACAGCACCCGTATTCACATCATGCCCTCCCTGAATCCAGATGGGTTTGAGAAAGCAGCATCTCAGGTTTGTGTAACACTCTTAATAATGTTGGGTCTGTAGATGAAGACACTGGAGGGTGTCCTGCTCCTTGTGTCCACTGCTTCTAATACTGGAATAAGGATAGCTCCCACAAGAGTCTGACTATGCTTTCCCTCCAAAGAATCCTACCAGTCCTACTTGGGGCCCTTTGTTCCAAGCACTTACTACCTAATACCTTCAGGGACTCTGACCTTGAATCCTGACCTGCTCCAGAAGGAAGCCCAGAATCTTCTTCTCCAGGGTTCGTTTACTCCTCAAGCAATACCCAAGAGATCTTTAGATACACTTAAGTATATTGTAGTCGTATGCAGAATAAAATTCAAAATATATGATGCTAACTCTTGGAGCACCAGCATGCAACACTAAGAGTAATTTCAAGTCCCTTCTGTACACATAACTAGTTTATGCATGGTAATGCTTGTTTTAAAATTAGCTGGACTATACCTGGGTAAAAGTATGCACATATTGCTGTATATAATTGAGGTGTTCCTGGGGGCAACATTGAGGCAGGGTTTGGACTTAAAGGGGTAATTTCATAAACATTTTCCATGTGTACAGTGAATTTTATAAAACTACTTCAGGGATTATGAGTGTAAAAATACATATTGTGTAACATGAGAGTAGCCCTAATCGTAACTGAAGCACTCCACTCAAACAATTAACCTCAGTGGTAAAAAATCTTCTTCAACCAAGTATTACTTTTCAATTGAATGTTTGTTCATATCATTCTTCTATCAAACTTAATCCTTAACAACCAAGAGGCAGGAAACCTGGGTCCCAATAAATAATCAAACTTTTAGTTATTACCACAATACCGGGAGGTTTCAGACCATATACCGCGCTTAAGCAAATGCTCATTTGATAAAGCAATAGCGCTCTGGTTACATCAGTAACATTCCTGGATTTGTTTCGGTTTTTATGTGGTTTTTATGTGATTGATACTTGCACCCGGTTTCCACCTCCACCAAACTACTAGTGATAGAAGAAAATCTTAACTTTGTATCTTCAGCGCCTCAACGCTTCCTCCGGTACCTCAATAGCGTTTCACTCCAAGTAGGAGTTTCTTCAGGAGGATCTATAAGAACAGACACATTGTAACAACATCCTCTAAAAACCATCCACTGTGGTTATTTAAAAAGTATATAACCCATTTCTGAGTCATTCTTATGTATACAGTCAGGAATAACACTTTGCTAGAGTCCCCTTATACTCACTAGATAGTTGCTGCCCACGTAGCACCTATATTTCTTGAAAGTGACTCAAAAAAACGCCGCGCATGCGCGCTGGTGGTATCTAAAGGTTTTTTATACTCAATGCTCTTCGTCAGTGTGTTAACCCGCCAATGAGAGACTTTCTATAACAGCAAAATGATTTTATAGACAAACTTGCCAATCGATAGAGGAATTAAGACCCCAGGGTTGGGGAGTGTTCACTGAAAAAATCCACCGCTGTTCATAATAAAATAAAGTCTCATCTAGAGTTTTGCCTCTCATAGGGTGTTGAATATGATCGACACAAAAACACCGCAGTTGCTCGAAATCATGACCTGCTTCAAGACAGTGTTGAACAATGGGAGCTGTCAATACTTTGCAACGTAAGCGACTCTTATGCTCAAGAATTCGAATTTTCAATGTCCGAATGGTTTTCCCTATATATAATTTTTGACAGGGGCATTTGATGGCGTAAATGACAGATGTAGTCTGGCAAGTCGTAGAATGTTTTAAGCGATAAGTGCGCTCTAAGTAAGTAAACTCCGTGATGGATTCTGAAACTGGGCAGATTGCACATGAGCCACACTGAGCATGACCACCTTGACCTTGTTTTTCTTCTGGGGGGCGTAAAACCGCTGGGCTCAGCTTCTCCTTAAGGTTGGCGTTGCGCTTGCCACACACAACAAATGTTTTTATCTTCTAGACCAGGAACAGTTTGTAGCAGATACATATGCTTAGACACTATTCTCTGTATATCATAACTTAGAGGTGAAAACGTAGTTATAAAATTAATATGATCAGTGTCTTCCTTCAAAGTTGGTTTAGGTTTTGATTGCAACAGCCTGTCCCGGTCATTATATAGTGCTTGTTTATATGCAGTTTTTATAACTCTTCGGGGATATCCCCGGACCTCAAAATCTTCTGATAATTTGCGCGATTGAATCTTAAAATCACCTATATCTGAACAGTTGCGCCTGGCGATTCAATTCACACACACTATTGCTAATACAAACATCATTTTTCTGGATTTAATGGTTGTAAAAGATTCCACTGGTTGGAAATCCTCGATTTATCAGAAACCGATTGCACGCAATACGTTTTTACAGTATTCTAGCGGTCATCCGCTTAAGTTTAAAGACAGTCTTCCTCTGTCTCAATTTTTTCGCTTCAGGCGCAACTGTTCAGATATAGGTGATTTTAAGATTCAATCGCGCAAATTATCAGAAGATTTTGAGGTCCGGGGATATCCCCGAAGAGTTATAAAAACTGCATATAAACGAGCACTATATAATGACCGGGACAGGCTGTTGCAATCAAAACCTAAACCAACTTTGAAGGAAGACACTGATCATATTAATTTTATAACTACGTTTTCACCTCTAAGTTATGATATACAGAGAATAGTGTCTAAGCATATGTATCTGCTACAAACTGTTCCTGGTCTAGAAGATAAAAACATTCGTTGTGTGTGGCAGCGCAACGCCAACCTTAAGGAGAAGCTGAGCCCAGCGGTTTTACGCCCCCCAGAAGAAAAACAAGGTCAAGGTGGTCATGCTCAGTGTGGCTCATGTGCAATCTGCCCAGTTTCAGAATCCATCACGGAGTTTACTTACTTAGAGCGCACTTATCGCTTAAAACATTCTACGACTTGCCAGACTACATCTGTCATTTACGCCATCAAATGCCCCTGTCAAAAATTATATATAGGGAAAACCATTCGGACATTGAAAATTTGAATTCTTGAGCATAAGAGTCGCTTACGTTGCAAAGTATTGACAGCTCCCATTGTTCAACACTGTTTTGAAGCAGGTCATGATTTCGAGCAACTGCGGTGTTTTTGTGTCGATCATATTCAACACCCTATGAGAGGCAAAACTCTAGATGAGACTTTATTTTATTATGAACAGCGGTGGATTTTTTCAGTGAACACTCCCCAACCCTGGGGTCTTAATTCCTCTATCGATTGGCAAGTTTGTCTATAAAATCATTTTGCTGTTATAGAAAGTCTCTCATTGGCGGGTTAACACACTGACGAAGAGCATTGAGTATAAAAAACCTTTAGATACCACCAGCGCGCATGCGTGGCGTTTTTTTGAGTCACTTTCAAGAAATATAGGTGCTACGCGGGCAGCAACTATCTAGTGAGTATAAGGGGACTCTAGCAAAGTGTTATTCCTGACTGTATACATAAGAATGACTCAGAAATGGGTTATATACTTTTTAAATAACCACAGTGGATGGTTTTTTAGAGGATGTTGTTACAATGTGTCTGTTCTTATAGATCCTCCTGAAGAAACTCCTACTTGGAGTGAAACGCTATTGAGGTACCGGAGGAAGCGTTGAGGCGCTGAAGATACAAAGTTAAGATTTTCTTCTATCACTAGTAGTTTGGTGGAGGTGGAAACCGGGTGCAAGTATCAATCACATAAAAACCACCTAAAAACCGAAACAAATCCAGGAAGGTTATTGATGTAACCAGAGCGCTATTGCTTTATCAAATGAGCATTTGCTTAAGCGCGGTATATGGTCTGAAACCTCCCGGTATTGTGGTAGTAACTAAAAGTTTGATTATTTATTGGGACCCAGGTTTCCTGCCTCTTGGTTGTTAAGGATAAGTTTGATAGAAGAATGATATGAACCAAACATTCAATTGAAAAGTAATACTTGGTTGAAGACGATTTTTTACCACTGAGGTTAATTGTTTGAGTGGAGTGCTTCAGTTACGATTAGAATTACTACACACTCCGTATAGACCGGTTCATCTATTTTTGTATTAACATGAGAGGAGGCCTATTCTGGAGCATGAGCAGAATAAAATGTGTTGGTCACACAGATAGTATATTTACACCAGCTCCTGATGTCCCTGCCTCAGTCTAGCCACTATTTCTGCTGGTTTATCCTTAGCATTTTATAGAGACACGCAGGTGCCCATCTTCCTTCATAAAACAGGTCGCCTTGGTCTCTCTACCTCAGTGACTTGCTGTAAAACTATCCCCACAACGTATGTTTCTGGATTTTAAATGCACACACAAAACTTTCAGGAACGTTTATGCCTACTAAATGCCAAATGTAAATGTGTGGGTGCTTCTAGCGGGATAATTTTCAAAATGAGTGTGTGTACTTTTTGAAAATTGATCTAACTAATGCTCATACTTGATGCATAAGTCAGGCAGTCTGTTATACAATTACCCCTTAAGTCTTTCAGTTCCCAGTGTGTAAAGGTTGCTGAGAAATTAAGCATTCTTAATACAAACAGAAGGTCCAGAGAAAACAGAACATTAATTCCAGCAAGTTACCAATTACATGTACAAGTACCTTGAATACATCACCTGACATTTTGCTGACAAATTATCAATCAACCTCTATGGCAATGTATATGATTATTATGCTTAAGACAGAAAAAAAGCCCCTATCCTCCTCCTGCTTTGTGAATTTCACCGGGTTTGTTAATCTAGGGTACTCTTTCACATTTAAGCTTCTGATTATTTTTTAAGCACAACATTTTTGTAATTGGTATTACTTGAGTCACTGATCATTCTCATGTCTCATTCTTTTGGTCTGTCTCCTTTTTAAGTAGCACTTTGCATTTCCAGACACTGTCAACTATAACTCTGTTTCATTGCTATCTTTTTTTTGTTTCGTTTCTTATTTTATTTTATGAAAATCTTCATCTTCCCTTGAGTTGCTTGAACGGTATGAGAATTTGAAAGTCGTCATATATAAGTGCTCCTTGATTAATGGCAGTATCCAGAAATTATTCCTTTGTTACTCTCTGACTGAAAAAAAATGTAAGATATGGGGCATAAGTCTTCTACAACTTTGGATGACTGAAGGGAAACATTTCTAGAACTTTCAACTGCATTATATGATGATGCAGATCCTACAAGCTATCAGTCTGAATTAAATATTAAACATCACTTAATGTAAAAAAAATACTAAGGCAACACAGTTGAAGGACTTACGAGGTAAGGAGAAAGCATCATGGGGCTATCCTGAAAAAAGGAATGGAACATCAATTAAATCTTTCTTCTGTCTACGAGGAAGGTCTGTATATCACATCAATATAAATAGATGTTCAGAGGGGAATTTTAGAAAATCCATCCAAATGCAATCTGGAATATCTAAACCAGAATGTCTGAAAAAAATGTAGGCACACCTACCTGCGGATGTGATTTCACAAATCTGGACGTGCCTGATACGGACGTCTGTGGAGGTGTCTACCTAGATATCCCCAGAACGGTATTACAGAACCTGGCCGCCTAGGATAGCCTAATGGTTAGAAAAGTTTGCTAGGATTAGGGTAGCAAGGATTAAAATCTTGCTGCTGCTGTGGTTGACATTGTGCTGAATACTGGGGACTCTACATCCTCTGGATGTTGTTCAGTTAAAACAAGCACTTTTCGGATACTTGTTCATTGCTATTTGTACTTCGGAGCAGGTTTAGGGTTAGATGTGACGCTGGATGTCCATGACGTGATCAGATGGGGGATGTCCTGGTCCCTAGAAATGCCTAACCACACCTCCAGGTTCCCAGGAATACCCCCATTCAGATTCATATGTCCTCTTACTGGGGACATCCCCAAAGCCGGCTACTAAAATGGTTCTGGAGACATCTCTGTGCTTTGGATGTCTCTAAGCTTTTTCGGATGTCCAAAGCATGAATAACGCTTCTGGAATGATACCCTGATAGTATTGGTATGAAATAGAAAGTGCTATGACTAGGTGACTTGAATTTGCTAGATATTGTCTGGGAGATCCCGGCTATGTCATCTAGAAGTAAGGGGTTCCTGGATTCTCTACAAGGAGAACTGTTCTGAGAACTGGTAACAGTACCTATGCAGGAAGGAGCAAGACTGGACCTCATGCTACAAATGGGGAGAGGTTCTGATGTTGAAATGGGTGATCTGGCATCCAATGTTCATGGGATGATGTAGTTCAGTATTACAACTCAGGTGGACATGGTTCACTCAAAACTGAGGGTCCTAGACTTCAGAAAAACTAGCTTTGTCAAGCTGGGGGACTTCCCCAAGGAGTCATAAGCTAGACAGGGCTATCTAGGGGAAGGATTTGTTTATTTATTTATTTAGCTGTTTTAATATACTGCCTTATCAATATGTCAATGCAGTTTACAATGAGAACATTGAGCTAACAAGGACTTAAAGTGAATGAATAAACATACTGTATTTACATGGACCCTGATCCTAGAAGGGGCACGTCTGGGCCATCTGGACAGCCCCGACCATGACAGTCCCGTTAGGATCCAGTTCTGTACCGTGGGAGCAAGATGGCCCCGCGGGTGCAGGATCGGGTCATGGGAGACGGCCCAGCATGCCCCTGCATGATGTGGGGACATCCTCTCCAGCACACCACCTGTCCGCTGCCTTGGAGTGCCCCTTTTCCCCGCCACCCGACCCTGATGGGGGCAGCTGGGGGTCCGGATCAGGTTAAGGTTCATGGGATTAAGGGCATTGGAGCTAAGTGTCAGGTCCACCAAAATGTTCAATAAAGAGGTGTGTTTTTAAGCTTCTACAGAATTCCTCGAGGTCACGCATGGACTGGATGCTATCAAGTAGGCGCATTGCAAATCTTTGGAGATAATAGTGAAAATGCTCTGTTTGATGCTGTGTGTGGTGTTCCTGTTGGAGGGAGGAATGGCTAGTGTGAATTGCATGTTAGCTCTCCTTGGTCTGTCATCTGGTGTCCTTAGAATGAGAGAGTTTTATGGGAGGCTGTGGAATCCTTTGAATATGGTGACCAGAGTCTTGTATTTAGAGTGGGTGGTGATGCGGAGCTAGTGTAGTACTTTGAGAATCAGTGTTATGTGTTCGTGAACGGATGCTCCATACGGAATCTGGGCATCTGTGTTCTGTAACATTTGCAGGGGATGAATTACATATCCTGGTAGGCTCTGTAGTATTATGTTGCAATTTTCTAAGTGTGGAAGAACCAGGGCCTGGAAACCTGTGCAGAAGTCATGGGTATCAAACAGAGGTCAAAGGGCTTGGACTGTCCTTATTTTGTGATAGGCAAGTTTGATGGTGTTGCTGATTTGTGGCTGTAGTGCTAGTCCCTGGTCTAATGTTACTCTGAATTATTGCACTTGTGTTTTAACCTGGAATTGGGCTCCTGGTATCTTTAAATGGGTGGGTCAGTGGTGTGCCTTGTCCAACTGTGGCACATCCCAGACCTGCTTCATGCCCCAGCCTGACTGGTTCAGCCCTTAGAGCCATTCCTTTTCCCAAAGTTATGAATCTGAGTTTGCTACTTCCTTTACCTACAGTACATTGTTCACTTTGAACCCTGCTGTGGATAAAACTGAAGAGCAGCAAATCACGTGGACCAAATGGTATACACCCAGGAGTGCTGAGAACTCGGATGAAATTGCAGAGCTAATATTAATAATTTTTAACCTAGCATTAAATTCATCTATGGTTCTAGAAGATTGGAGGGTGACCAACGTAACATCTATTTTTAAAAAGGGCTCCAGGGTGACCTGGGAAACTACAGACCAGTGAAGCTAACGTCAGTGCCAGGCAAAATGGTGGAAATCACTTACTTAGACAGACATGGTTAATGGGACAAGGTCATCATGGATTCAGCCAAGGGAACTCTGGTTCTCTGCTCCATTTCTTTGGAGGAATGAAAAAACACGTGGATAGAGGTGAGCCAGGTGACATAATGTCTTTAGACTTTCAGAAAGTGCCTGACAAAGTCCCTCCTCAAGATTCCTGAGGAAATTAAAAAGTCATGGTGTAAGAGGCAATGTCCTATTGTGTATTGAATATCCTATTATGGATCAGAAACTGGTTGAAAGAAAACAGTAGGGATAACTAGTCAATTTTCTTAATGGAGAAAGGTGAACAGTGGAGTACCGCAGGGATCTGTATTGGGACCGGTGCTTTTTAATATATTTATAAATGATCTGGAATTGGGAACAACAGGTGAGTTGTTAAACACGTGGGTTGTGAGAAACTGCGGGAGGACCTTGTGAGATTGGGCGTTCAAATAGTAGTTGAAATTTCATGTGGGGAAGTGCAAAGTGATGTGTGTAAGAAAAAATAACCCAAACTCTAGATACACAGTGCTAGGCTCCACATTAGGATTCGCCATCCCAGAAAAGGATCTAGACGTGATAGTAGATAATACATTGAAATCTTCTGTTCAGTGTGTGGTGGCAGCCAAAAAAAGCAAGCAGAATGTTAGGAATCATTAGGAAAGGAATAATGGGTCCGATATTGCATTGGGCAGGGTTAAGCGCCGTAGCTGCGTAGCCTGCCCTCCGACCCCTTAAACTCAGCTTTTCACTTCCGTTGCGATGGAAGTCAAAATCCAAGATTTGCCGCATAGCCTGAAAGCTGCCAAGCCTAACTGGGCAGCAGCAATTTTGGATACTGCTCAGTTAGCTCTGGCACCTTAAAGATCGGTGAAGATTTTCTTTGCCTATCTTTAAGGCGCAGAGCACTAACTGGGCAGCATCCAAAATCGCTGCTATCCGGTTAGCGCCATTCCTCGCATCCTCTCCGCCCCAGAACTCCCCCAACATGCCCCAATGCTAACCAGATAGCATCAGGGCGCGTAGGGGACTTGATCAAGGATTTTCAAAAGCACTAGCCATGTAGGTGCCTTTGAAAATCTGAGTAAGCCCTTTACACGGTTAACATGGGCTGTTAACCGTGTAAATGCCTTCGAAAATTGGGCCCAGTAAGCATAACAAAGGATATCATCATGCCTCTGTATCGCTGTATGGTGAGACCGCACCTTGAGTATTGTGTGCAGTTCTGGTCGCTGCATCTCAAAAAAGATATAGCAGCATTAGATATACAGAGAAGGGCAACCAAAATGATAAATACCTCTAGCTCCTCACGGAGTACATCCAATGGAATTGGCAGCAATTTGGACAGTCAACCCTTTCCCACTGGCTCTCACACATAATTCTGCTCCCGCCAACCACACCCCTTACAGGTGGCAGCAGATGCATTCCTCATCCTGTGGATGGAGGGCCTGCTCTCTGCCTTCCTGCCCATGCCAGTGATAACCACGACCCTGTTCAGCATGACAGTTCCCCTGGTGAGTACCCCAAGGCTGCCGTTGCAGAAGGAGGGCTCCCTCCTACACCCCAATCTGGGGTCCCTGTTGCTAATGGTTTGGCTGCTGAAAGGATAGCCTTGGCCCCATTCAGCCTCTTGGAGGAGGTAGAGGAGGTCCTCCTGTCCTCCAGTAGGGTCTCTACGAGATGGGCCTATGTCTTCAAATGGTACAGAAATATTTCCACATATTACTCCTCAGTCTATCCCCTTTCACCTTCATTCTATGCCCCCTTGTTGCAAAGCTTTCTTTCAATTGAAAAAGGCTCTCCATTTATGCCACGGAAGGAATTTAAACGTCTATCATATCTCCTCTCTCCTGTCTTTTCTCCAAAATATACATATTGAGATCTTTAAGTCTTTCCCTTTATGCCCTATGATGAAGCCCACTAACCATTTTGGTAGCCACCTTCTGCACCAATGCCATCATTTTTGAAGGTATGGTCACTAGAATTGCACACAATACTCCAAATGAGGTCTCATCAAAGACTTATACAAAGGCACCATTGCCGCCGCCTTCCTGCTGGCCATTCCTCTCCCTATGCACCCAAGCACCCTTCTAGCTTTTGCCACCACAGTTTCTACCTATTTAGTCACCTCAAGATCATCAGAAACAATCACGCCCAAGTCCCAATCTTCTTTTGGGACCGAAGTACTTCACCCCCAATACTGTACCACTCCCTTGGATTTTTGTATCCCAAATGCATGACCCTGCATCATTTTAGCTGCCAAATTCTTTACCATTCTACAAGCTTCGCTAGATCCCTTATGTTATCTATTCCTTCCTGGGTGTCTACTGTATTGCAGATATTGGTATCATCTGCAAAGATGCAAACCTTACCTGACAGCCCTTCCACAATATCACTAACAAAAATATTAGAAAGAATTGGACCAAGGACGGCACACCACTAGTAACAGCCTTCTCAGAGTGAGCTCCATTTACCTGTACCCTTTGTCGCCTCCCACTCAACCAATTTCTGACCCAATCAATCAATTTAGGGTCCATTCCTAGAGTGCTTAATTTATTTATAAGTCAGCTGTGTGGAACAGTGTCAAAGGCTTTACTGAAATCTAAGTACACTACATCCAGGTCTCCCTCTCGTTACAGCTCTTTAGTTGCCCTATTAAAGAAAGAAATTAGATTTATTTAACAAGACCTGCCTCTAGTAAAACCATGCTGCCTCAGATCCTGCAATCCACTGGACTCCAGAAACTTCACTATCCTCCGTTTAACAGTGTTTCCATTAATTTACTCAACACAGAACGCTGTAGTTCTCAATCACATCCTTACTTCCGCTTTTGTGTAAAGGGACCACATGTGCCTTTCTCCAGTCCTCTAGGGCCACCCTCGACTCTAAAGAAGTATTGAAAAGGTCAGACAGTGGAGCCACTAGAATTTCCTTAAGTTTCGGCAACACTCTCGGATGAAAAAGTTCAAGATCCCCTTCTCTTCTGTTCCTATTTGTGGGCGTTTTCTGAGGTCCTGCTCCTGGCCCTTCATCTGTGAACACAGAACAAAAATATTTGTTAAGCAATCCGCTTTATCCTCATCAGCTTCTACATATTCCTTCCTTTCATCCTTAAGTCTGACAATGCCACTTTTGCATTTCTTCTCGCTAACATGCCTGAAAAATGTCTTGGTCCCCCATTTTACTGCACTTTGCTTTCCTGTCTGCTTTTCTAGCCTCTCTCTTTCCAAATATTGATGCTTGTCTTTCTCTTTCTGTGATGTCTTATATTTTATGAAGGCCGCCCTTTTTCTTCATCTTTTCAGCTACTTCTTTTGAGAACAATAGTGGCCTCCTTTTCCTAACAAAAAGGTTTATTGCCCTTTAAAATATCTTTTTTCAGTTTTGCCCATTGCTTTTCTACATCCCCCAGCTGTTCCCATCCCGCTAACGACTCCTTCGGGTATTGTCCCATCTTACAAAGTTAGTTTTCCTAAAGTCTAGGACCCTCGCTTTTGAATGGACTTTATCAGCCCTAGTCTTAATACTGAACCACACCATCTGGTAATGCAAGATGATTTCCCACTATAACCTCATTGGCAAGCACCAGATCTAATATGGCCCCTTCACGGGTGGGTTTGGTTTCCAGATGCCGGAATAGTTCTCCCTGTAGAGAATCTAGGATCTCCTTATTTCTGGATGACACTGCAGCAGGGATGTGTCAGTCAACATCTGGCATATTGAAATCACCTGTCAGTAGCTTTTTTCCTGTCATGGTAATACTATGTACTGTATGTTTTCTATTAAATCTCTGTCCACTTCTTCAGCCTGTGAAGGAAATCTGTATATCACACCAATGGAAATGGATTTGCCATTCCTTCTTTCTTAGCCTACAGTGCCTCCTCATTCCCTCGTAAGCCCTGTGAGTCTGTAGCTTTAATATGATTTTTTTTCATATAGTACATTCCTTCTCCCCTTCTTACCCTGTTCTTCCTCAATAAGGTGTGGAGTAGAGGAGTGGCCTAGTGGTTGGGGCAAGGTACTTCAGGCCGGAAGGTCGGGGGTTCAAATCCCACTAGAGGACAGCAACCTTGGGCCGGAAGGACTGGGGTTTCTAGTCCCACAGGTGCTCCTTGTGGTCTTGGCCAAACCACTTAACCCTCCATAGCCCATGTTCCCTGTAAAATAGTTATCTCCAAGTTATAATGCCCTGTTCAATGTAATTTCAGTTTGTTCAATGTAAACCGCACTGATGCAGAATAGCATGGTATATAAGAGAAATAAATAAATAAGGTATAGCCCGGTCTAATTACATTGCAGTCATGGTTGTATATAAATCATGTCTCCGTAACCGTCACTAAATCCAAGTCAGCCTCTTCCATTAAAGTCTCAACACCTGGGATCTTATTCCCCATACTATGGGCTCTTATGCATACTGCTTTCCAGATGTTGCCCAATTTACCAATTTTATGTTTTACTTACCTGGGGGCTTTTTCTTTACCCATCCCCCAAAGAATCTAGTTTAAAGACCTCTTCAGTAGGTTAGCCAGTCTGCTGCAAAAGACACTTTGACCCTTCTTGGATGGGTGGACACAATCTCTGCTCTGCAGCCCTGGGAAAATCATCCCATGTTCCAGGAAACCAAAATACTCTTGATAACACCATCCACGCAGTCACGCATTCTTCTCCAGGATGTAAACTTCCCTGCCTCGGCCTTTACTCTTAACTAGGAGGAGTGAAGAGAACACCACCTGTGCACCTATCTGCTTCCCCTCTCTTCCAGAGCCATGAAGTCACTCTTGATATGCTCGGAGCAGTATCATTGTGCAGACATGGATGAGCAACATTGGATAATAGTCAGTAGGCTTGATGAGTCTCTGCAAACTCTCCATAACATCTCGGATTTTGGCATCTGATAGACAGCACGCCTCCCTGGACATCAAGTCTGGTCAGCAGATGAATGCCTCTCTACCCCTCAGAAGAGTCACCAAGCACCACTACCTTTTGCTTCCTTGTGGTCACTGATTTGCAACTTTGGGGTGCTTGAGCTCTGGTTCTTCCCTTTCCTGGGATGTTCTTCCATCCTCCACTTCCATGACTGTATACTAGTTCTTCAGTTCAAGGGCTGGAGGCTGTTGTGACTCATGTCCAACTCTCTTCATTCTGTAGCATATCAGCTCCAAAAATTTGAAACTCTTTACCAGAAGATCTCAAGATGACTACAGATATGAGACTTCCGCAAGAAACTGAAAACATATTTATTCTCTGAACATTATGGAGGTTCACATAGCCCAGAATGAACCTCATGGACCATTAACATTGTTATCCCCAGATCTTGTTCGTACTCCATTTGTTGCCCTTGTTATAATGTAGTCTTTGAGTTGAGTTATAATGTAAACCATTTTGACTTGATGATAAAGCAGTATAAAATCTGTTAAATAAAATACCATCTTCATTTCTGTCAGAGAGCTTGGATACCTCCAGAAGCATCTCATCAATGTACTTCTCATTGTCATGATGCTTCTCAGTGTCACCATCTCGTCTCTGAGTACCTCCACATCTTTCATGAGGACATCAGTTTGCAGGCATTGTGCACATCTAACTAGTCCATTGACTGGGATTGGGCTATCTGGACAGAGAAAGAAGCTGTAATGGCGGCAGCAGTTTTGGCAGCATGATTTTTCCCAGCCATCATTCAGGTAGTGGAGTTCTGGTACCTGTTGAAATAAATGAGAGAGACATATCAAAGTCCCTAATTTTTCTTCGGCTCTCCATGGCAGTACTATTTATGTCCCTGAAAGTCTCCTCTATATATCAGTGGTATATAGGTACAAAGAAGAGTAACAAAAATGATAAAAGGAATGGAAGGATACCCCTATAAGGAGAGGCTTAAAAGGTTGGGCTCTTCAACTTGGAAAAGAGACAGCCGAGGGGGAGGTATGATAGAGATCTATAATGAATGGAGTGGAATGGGTAAGTGTAGATCGGTTGTTTATGCCATCAAAAAGTAGAAAGACTAGAGGACACACAATAAAGCTACAATGCAACCCATTTACTGTAAGACTAATAAGAGAAAATATTTTTTTACCCAACGCGTAATCAAACTCTGGAATTTGTTACCGGAGGATGTAGTAAAAGCTGTTGGTGTAGCTGTGTTTAAAAAGGTTTGGACAAGTTCCTGGAGGAAAGGTCCATAAATTATTATTAAAGAGGACCTGGGAAATACACTGCTTACCCCAGGACAAGCATTGTGGAACCTGTGTGCCTCTTTGGGCCCTGTCAGTTACTTATGGCCTGGATTAGCCACTGTTAGAAACAGGATACTGGGCTTGATTGACCTTGGTCTGACCCAGTAAGGCATTTCTTATATTCTTTAAGAGAAAAAGCAGCTAACCTTTTATGTGTGTTTTAACAGCACTGTTCTGTGTGCCTGTGTGCAGTTCTAGATTTTTCCTACCGACCAGTAAAAATCAGTTATTTGTCAACGGGCTATTTGGAGAGTTGCCCTATATAGCAAGAATGCTCGCATGGGATGGGTGGGAGGGAAATGGGGTGTGAAGGGAGGGATCTAACACCTGAGGAAGACAGTGGCATCAAAGAGTTTGGCTACCTCTTTGAACTTGAAGGCTAGAGGAGGAGAAAAAGAACTCTAGCAGCAGAAAAAAAAATTTGCCTAAGGACACACAAAAAAATTCCCGCTTTGCAGTGCAGCTACAAATCACTATCATGTAGCCATCAATATGTACAACCCATTAATCATGCTATATATTCTTTTGTCGGAGCCTGCCGAGGGAGGGCTGGAACAGCATAACCAACCCTCACCAGACGGCAAACTTCTTTTATTTTATTTTATTTCTCACCCCAATAGTGTTGCAATAAAACAGTCACTTATCTTTGATGAATATCAAACAGTAACATTGCAGAGATTGGAACAACGCTGGATTTTTGAATTGAATTCTATTCATCCTCATGGTCTGAATCGGGAAATTGAGTGGAATACTATCTTGTGACGTCAGCTGTAGAGTTTTTTGCCTGACCAAAGTTTTAGACCAATAGCAGTGTGGATACCCCTGGTAGTGGGGCTGTCCCGCTTCTGATTGGTTGCTCCCCTGTTTAAAGCTCAGGCATTTTGCTATGCCATTGAATGAGGAATACCCATGACCGCGGACCCATGACCGTGGAGACGGCGTTTTTTCGTTGCATGAATGAGAAGATCTGAGCACTTGAAACAGGGCTTTACCCGAAACGTGCACGTCGTGCAACTTCATAGTTAGTAACTCAGAAGAAAACAAGAAATGTTACTGTTTGATATTCATCAAAGATAAGTGACTGTTTTATTGCAACACTATTGGGGTGAGAAATAAAATAAAATAAAAGAAGTTTGCCGTCTGGTGAGGGTTGGTTCTGCTGTTCCAGCCCTCCCTCGGCAGGCTCTGACAAAAGAATATATAGTATGATTAATGGGTTGTACATATTGATGGCTACATGATAGATATTTTTAATTTTCCATCATATGTGGAGGTTTTTTTGTCTTGCTACAAATCACTAGGCATCCGGAATTTATGAAGTAAATAAGTTAAGACAGAGTGATGCAGAGGAACATTCAGATCATAGAAATGTAAATCGGAATAATGACCTACAGTAATCTAGCCATGAGGATTCTGTGGTGTTACCAGTTAATCCAGCAACCAGGGGGCATGGCTAAAGCAGGACTTCTTTCAGGGCTGCAGATTTTGTTTCTCTGACTGGAACTTACTGGTGTACCCAGCCGTATTTTCTTTAAAAAGGTTGTCACTGTGCATGCCGTTCTTTCCAGGAATCCTTCCTCTCGAGTAGCTCTTTGATGACTTTCCAGTGAGGAATTCCTTTGACTTCTCAGTGCTAAATATTTTTTTACATAACTCCAGCCCATTTCTGCTCTTTTAGAGATTACCATGCTGTTAGAATACAGTACGTTGCATAGCCCTCATCTTGCTATAAACCTCAAGGCTGTCTACTCATAACAAAGAAGAGATTTTGAGACGAGCTCTAAATAAACTGCTATGGTAAATGCACAGGTAAACATAATGTTTACCTTTCCCACTAAACCATTAACTTTTATGTACAGTGCTCCACTGATACTGACACTAGAAGCGACAAATAGTGAAGTCTGTGCTACAGTTCCTAGACAACATGATGACTGGTTGCCAGATTGCAATTTAAATATCTTAAAACCATTTCTGTTATAATAATCTTTCCCAACTGCTTCCCTCTTAACCCAAGAGGCAGATCCTACTGCACATCAGAGGAGCAGATGAATAAATCAAGTGATGAGATTGGCAGGATCGTGCATGTTTATTAGCAATCAAAACTAAAAATCGGATAAAACTCACAGCCCTAATGATCCAATAGTAGTGCATCTGCCAAGTCCTTCCAATGCCCACCATGTTTGGAAACTAACCTGTGTCATGGACTATATCATTTGAGTAACATCGCACTGAAGAATAGATATCAATGGTAAGCCCCCAGAGGTCCGTGCCTAACAACTACACTTTGATTCTAAGAACCTTAAAAGTGGCATGCACTGGTCAATTAAAACATAGGGGGCTTCCACCCAATATAATTCAGGATAACTCTGGCAGAGTCTCTGGGAACACAACAGCGTTTCTTGTAGTAAAGAACTCTCCATTGCAAAAGGAAGTACAGCGGTCATTTGAGCCTGAGGTGTAGACTAATTACCAAAACATGTCAGGCATTTGATGGATTTTTTTGATAGATGTACTCATCATTATCGCCTGGGGTTTTATCAGATTTTTAATTTTGATTGCTAAAAAACTTTTACGTTCCTACCACTGTCATCACTTGACTTATTCCACTGCTCCTTTTTTCCCCTCATAACCCAGAACCACCTGAGATGAGCCAACATATGTTGCACAGCCATGTGGATTACCTTGTGGTGGAACTGTACCTGAAACACATTAAATGGGTGTGTGGCAAGCAGAAACAAGGATGCTGTGATCAGTGATTAAAGTTTGTGTGCTGCAAATGCCACCCCCTCCAAAAAAACACCCTCCCACATTGAACCCATTCTTGGGATAAGCAGGGGTTAAATCCTTAAACTTGCAGGTCTTAGCTACATCAGTTTTTAAGTCATTTGAATTTGGATTTGTTTGTGGTATTCAGCCATGGAAATTTCCTCCACTGTTTAGGTTCCATCCTTTTTATATGCCAGATATTGAACATCGTAGACAAACCTTTGAATTCGGACAATAATATGAAGTAGAGTTCTTGGCCTGTGGTGGTAGTTTTCCTGCAATGGGCACTCCACCTGGTCATTGTAAATAGGTCTCATTTTTAAAGCCAGCCAGGACATATCTTAATAGCCAAACTTTATTAGTGTTTATTTCCCACTCACCCACCCATCCCAGGCTCCATCTTTGATTTATAAGTTGTTAATCCAGTTAAGAGGATAAGAGGGCAGTTTCTCACTTCCAGGTTTAACCGATCATCTTTATCAGCAAGATATTAGCCCTTAGGAATAGATTAGATCTCCAGGAACAAGCAGGAATGAGTCTTCACACGTGGGGAGACGTCGCCGACGGAGCCCGCACGGGAATGCTCCCCAGCATCCAATCAGAAGGCCTTTGGGAGCATACCCCGCGCCTGCGCAGTGGCTTCCCGCCCTTCCTACTGCCTCTCCCCAGTTTTTTGTTTTCTGCGGAGCAGGCAGGACGTCCCTCCTGCCACCGCAGAAATTTTTTTCCTTTTTTCTGTAGTCGCGGCTTTCCCGCCGATGGTGGCACCTCCATGCCCCACCCCCCTTTTTCTTTATTTTTCATTTAATTTTCGTCGCCCTCTCGGGGTGCTGAGGACAGGCGCAAGGAGCCTTCTTCCCCCCAGCCTCATGGCGGGGACTCAATTTTCCACGTGGACTCCAAGGCCTGGTGCCTCTCCTGTGTGGGGCCTGACCCCTCTTTCCCGGATGCAGTGTCGGAAGAAGACCCTCCCTCTTTCGGGTATCCCTCGACGACGTCTTCGCGCCCAGGGCGCGGTCGTCGGGTTGTTCTTCTCTCCAGGATCAGGTAACCACACAACAGTCTGTTAAGACTAGCCGAGTCTTGAGGGGCAAGTCTCATGCGAGGCATGGCGACGGCTCCGGCCAACCCCTCAAGTCCTCCTTGGCTGATATACCCCGGCGGGAGTCCTCGGGCTCCAAAGCATTTACGGGGTTTCGGGATGTTCCTGAGGTTCGTTCCTCACAGAACATTCCTGAGCCATGCCCGAGGGAGGTACCCGCTTCGAGCGGGACCGATTCCCCGGCATCGGCGTCGAGTGTTCCACTCTTCGCCAGGGATCGTCAGCCGGTGTCCTCGGCGCCTTTGGGGCCGCTCGGCTCGACCGGGTCTGACATCCCTACATCCAAGCCATGCTCGGGCCTGGTAGCCGCTTCGGGCGGTACTGAGCCCCCGGCATCGGCGTCAGTGTCGAGCGCCCCGCTCCTCACCGAGGATCGTCGGCTGCTGTCCTCGGCGCCTCCGGGGCCGATAGACTCGGTCCAGCCTGGCGTTCCTCCATCCCTGCCATGCACATGGGCGGTGCCCGCTTCGGGTGGTACCGACCCCTCGGCGTCGGTGTCGAGCGTTCCGCTCCTCACCGGGGATTGGCGGCTGCGGTCCTCGGCGCCTCCGGGGCCGACCGATTCGCGCCGGTATGGCCTTCCTAGGGGGGCGGCGCCGACCCGTCGGCGTCGAGTGACCCGCTCCCCACCGGGGATAGCCAGCCGCTGTCCTCCGTACCTCGGGGGCCGATCGACTCGACACTGTCTGACGGCCCTACGTTCAGGTCATGCGCGGGGGTAGTACCTGCTTCGAGCGCGCGGGCGTCGGTGGTTCCGCCCCGCGCCGGGGATGGTCATCGGGCCTCCCTCCCCTCGGGGCCGCTCGCTTCGACCCACGCTGGGTCGCCGGTTTCCCAGCCCTGCACAAGGGCGGTGCCGGGTTCGAGCGGCGCTGCTCCGCCGGCGACGGCAGGGGCGTCGAGCACGAGGGGCCGCCATCGACCTTCCTCGGGGACCTCGGGGTATGTCGGCCAGCGCTCGGACGACTCCCCGGCATCGACGCGGCTGTCGAGGGCCCCGTTTTTTCCTAGAGAAGGGGCCTCGGGGTCTGCGCCGCCCCGCAACGGTACACCGACGTCGGCGCAGGGGCTTTGTACCGCCGCCGGGACTCGTCGTCGGGTGACCGGGGTCCCCTCGGGGACGGGCCGTATGCCCCGGAAGGTTTTCTCTCCGGGTCGAACGGGTGCGAGAGGGAGCCCGGCTTCGGACGGTGCCCGCCGATCAACATCGGCGCCGGCGTCGGATGACCCCCTCTCCACCGAGCTCTGTCCTCGGGGACCCGTGATGCTCACGGCACCGATCGGCGCGGTTCCGATCCGCGCTCCGGGTTTTCCACCACCGGCGCGGTCGCCCCCGCCGGGGCCCTCTGGAAGGGGGTCGATCTCCTAGCTCGGTTCAATGCCCAGCCTGGAGTCGGTATCCAGCCTTGAAAGCCTGGACACTACATGTCTCGGGATCGGTCCCTGCCCCCTCCCGCGACGCAGAGCGGAGACCGCTGGCCCCTGCCCTCCGGCGGCCGCGGAACCACTTCGATCGCAGGGAGCTGCGCCACCCCCGGGTTCGGGGCCCAGGCCGATTCCTGCGGTGCTGTCGGTGCCATCGAACCCTTCGATGCCTAGTCTGGAATCAATCCCAGGAGCCGACGACGCCATGGGGACTGCCCCGATCCGGGGCGGTTGGTCCCCTCCTATACCTAGCGGGCATCGGCCCGAGCGGCCTCAGTGTGCCATGGCAGCCTCCCCCGCCATAACTCCTTCGGCAGAGCCGCCTTTTCAGGATTTCCTCCTTGACATGGCGGACTTGCTGGCCATCCCTACCCCGGACCCGAGCCCGGGCCCTGAGGAACAGGCAGCTGTGATGCTTCCTCTGCATCCCTCCCTGCAGGATCTCCTGCTGGGGGCTTGGCGGTCGCCTTTGAGGGTTCCGGCACCGTCGACTGAGATGCAGGCTCTATACCGGGTGCCGCCGTCCCCGGGTTTTCGGCAGCACCAGCTTCCACATCGGTCCATGGTGGTGGAATCGGCGCTGAGGAAGGCCGGAAGCAAGGAGAAGCATGCTTCTTGCCCCCCAGGCTGCGCCTCAAAGACGCTAGATACTCTAGGATGTCAAGCCTTCCAGGCGTCTATGCTGACGGTCAGAATTATCTCATATATATTTTATATGAGTCTGTCGCTGCAGGAGGTCACCGAGAGGTTGTCTCGGTTATCCCTCTTCGTATCGGCGACCAAGGCCTTTGAATATTCCCTGCTCCTTTATCACTGCAGGAATATCTCCGGGTTCCTTTCTCGTGCTTCGCTGGACTCCTTCCAGTCGGTCAGCAGAGCCTCTGCTGTTGCCATTAGAGCACGCCGTACAGCATGGTTGCAGGCGTCCGAGTTGTGTAGACGGGCACAGCACAACCTGGGTAATTCTCCCTGCGACGGAGATCACCTCTTCAACAGCGAAGCCTTGCGTCAGGTCGCACAGTGCTTCGCTAACCTTCCCAGGGTTAGCAGCCAGCCTAGGGCCCGGCCCCACGGCGGCGGTAAACGCCTCTCTAGGAAGAGGAAATATCAGCCCTCCGCCCACCCTCCAGGCGCGCCCAGGCAAGGGGCCTCTCACCCCGGGTTGATGCCCCCGGGCCCGCGCCAGGACTCTCCTACTAAGCATTTTTAGGCTCAGGCAGGCAGCTGCCTGCGCTTAATCCTCTTATCGGAAGTTTAAAATTGAGCTCTGCTCGGGGGCTCGTTCAGTTGCAAATGGTTCGGAGGCTTATCTAGGGGTTCGGGTATTCTCCTTCCGTTGGTAGGGAGACCACCTCTATTCCGTGATAGCTATGGCCAACGGCCAACTTATTACCCTTCGGTACGTCTCCGAACCCTTCTCAGCCGGTTCCCCCTGCTGATTGCTTCCGTACTGGAATCCCCCCCCCCCGTCTGTGCGGGGGGGGGGCGGGTTTTCTGTGTGCATGTCTTGGGGACACATATAGGGCCTCCAGCCCCTGTGGCGTTCTACCGGACTGATGCTATCCCCTGTCCCCCGCGCTACCGCGCTGTTGGTTCGCCGATCTGCCCTTGTCCTCCGGAATAGATCCCTCTACTGACGGATCTTGCTGCCACCTTCCAGGTGGACGCTCTGTGGATCGATGGCAGATCCGCCTTACCAGGGTGATGCTCAGGGAGGTAGGCCCCTCGACATACCTGCATTAGTACCGGAGTGGGCGCCCTCATGCCCACCGGCTTAGATATACTAGATATCACCTGCGCGATAGGCGCATATTGGGGGGGATGCCCGCAGTACCCGTGTTATACCGCCCTTTTCCCTATGGTTGGTACTCACGCCCCCCCCCCGGGGTCCGGCCAGTCCGCCTGCCTTTTCCTCGATCGGGCCGCGGACTGGTGGTACTCTACCGCTGTGGAGTCTACAGCTCCCTTTTCAGTTAGGTCCTCCTCCCGGGGGTTCGGACCTTTGTCTCCCTATCTCTCGCTAGGGTAGCCTGTGTACTCCTTCTGCTCCGGGGTACACCCCTACTCTTCTCCAGAATGGGCTCTCTGGTTCGGCCAGTCTTCTACTGTTAGTCCTCTGAGTTCTGGACTCTACTCCTAAGGGAGTGCTCAGCTTGCACTAAGCCTCCTGGAATACCTGCCATCCTTCTCCTGACCCAGCTGACGCCTGGATCTCCTAGCCTTCCGGATTTGGAGCTTCCTCCTCGCTGCGGCGAAGTTTCCTTGACGACTTCGCTACTGCATCTACGGTGCCTTCACCACAGGTCTGCTTCCGGCAACCCGGTAGGTAAGCCCTACGGGGTTCCACACCATTAATTCATTAAAACTTAATGGCCGGTAAGCTCTATATGGTACTAGGGCATTTACTCTTTAAATGCTTACTGATACTATTTATGCATACCTCTGGCTACTCTTCCTGTAGCCTGGGGTTTTTTTGCTGTATCTTAATGTTACCTGTTCTGCACTCTAAAGACTCCCTCTGTAGTCTGTAGATTCGCTGTTCCTCTATTCAACTCCTGCCCTCCATCCCTCAGGGGATGCCGGGGATTTAGGCTGGGCAAATGCCATCCCGTCCTGGGCTGCGCTTATGGGACCTCCCCGGGCATCCTCAGCTTGGGAGTCCCCACGTGTGAAGACTCATTCCTGCTTGTTCCTGGAGATAGCACAGTTACTTACCTGTAACAGGTGATCTCCGGAACAGCAGGAATTAGTCTTCACAACCCGCCCACCTCCCCTAGGAGTTGTATCTCTTTTTTGTATCTATTCCTTCCTCTCCTCCTTCTGGCTCAGCTATGAAACTCAACTGGGGAGAGGCAGTAGGAAGGGCGGAAAGCCACCGCGCAGGCGCGGGGTATGCTCCCAAAGGCCTTCTGATTGGATGCTGGGGAGCATTCCCGTGCGGGCTCCGTCGGCGACGTCTCCCCACGTGTGAAGACTAATTCCTGCTGTTCCGGAGATCACCTGTTACAGGTAAGTAACTGTGCTTTCTAGATGTTTGCAGTTCATCTTGAAGCGAAGATAAAATAAATATCTTAAGTTCAAAAGACTTTTTATATTAATTATTGCTACTCCCTTAGCAACTCATCAGTACCGAGATGCAGGCAGCAGTCCAGCAATGAGATGGGGCTATCCAGTCTTTGCACCGAACGCCACATATATGATTATCCCTCAGTTGCTGAGAGGATGTGTGTGCGTACTCTGTGCAAAGAGCTGCATGGTCTCAGAGAGTGCCTTCAATCTCTGGAGGTTAGTGTAGCAGATGAAGCTAAAATCCAAGTTATCAACATTCCTGTTTAATGTACATTATCAAGTTTAAGTTACAACATAAACTGCTTTGACTGACATGATAAAGCGGTATAAAAAAACCCTGTTAAATAAATAAATGAAGAAACTGAGGCAGATGTTGGTATATAGAGACCACCTTCAGGGACATAGTAGTGCTACGATGGAGAGAGTCACCTGAAAGAAGAACATCACTTGGTTTGGCAGGAAGTGATTCCAATAGCCAAGACCTACCCTCCAGGAGATGTAATATTCTCTCACATGGGCGATGTGCGTCCAGGAGCATGTGCCCAGGAGGGAAGGGTTAGGAAAGCTGTTGTAGTTAGATTCAGTCATCGGAAAAGTAGGTAACTGGGTGGATGGGCATAAGGATCACCTGAAACTTGCCTGCTTGGTGCAAAGATGAAAGGCTTCATGCTTCTATGACAATGTGGCAAACCATACGTCATCTGATACTATATGAAGATGGACAATTTGTCATTCCCAACATCAAGATTCAGCAAGGGATATTCCAGGGAAACTCCTTATTACCACTTTTTTGTTTTTTTTTGCCACTTAATCCACTGAATACTCTAAGGGCCCAGTATTCAGCAGAGGCGGCTAGTGCGATTATAGTGCCTAGCTATTCCCACTGAGCACTAAACCCAGATATTCAGTGCTGGGGCCATTTCCGGCCACTGGTATTAAATATGGGGGTCAGCCACAGAAGCTGGAAGCTAAGTAGGCAATGGCATTATTCAGCTTCAGCGGCAAAATTCAGGACAGCTTTTGCTCCGTCTAACTTTTGCCACGAGGGATAACTGAACCATGGCATAGCATTGGGGTATATAGCAGAGATACCTGGGGATATTCAGTGGCACTAACCATGTTAGTGTCACTGAATATCCTGCTTAGGGACTGTAAACCGTGTAAATGCCTTTGAATATTGGGCTCTAAGTGTTTAGGATAATCAACAATTCAATGATAACATCACATTTACTGTTTGTTGATCACTGAAATTGTAGCACTTCAAGTTATCTACAATTAGTAGAATAATTCTGTGCAGTGAAGGGCTTCTCGGACGACATCAATATGACTGTTGGAAGAAAACTGAGCAAAACTGAAAACATCTCCCTGACCGTGAATTTGAATTAAGAGAGGGTATATAAATACCTACATGTAGAGGATGAGACAACAATCGAGCAAAAGTCTGCTGAGAGAAAACATCGGTAAAGAATATTACAGAAGATGAAATCCATTAATTAGCTAGTAATTGCCATACACTCATATAGCGTTGGAATTGTAGACTGGCCTCTTTAAAAATCTTGAAAAACCTGATGTACAAACAAGAAAACTTCTCCATGCCCATTTTATTTATTTATGTATTTATTTAAAAGGATTTATATCCCGCTTTATCCTTGAATCAAAACAGTTTACACTGCAAACAAATCAATTGGGATGGTGCGGGAGTGTCGGCATGCAGTGGTGGTGAAGGTTGTGTACGTGGGTGTGTGGGTAGGTACGTCTTGATTGGGGTGCAATATATAAATGTTTGAGCTATCTACAGTGGGTTATATACAAGGAGTGAGGGGGCTGTCGCAGGGCGGGGAAGGTATACTGCGTAAATATTAGAGTCACGAAATGGCCCCGTAATGCTCTGTGTAGAGCATTTTATTTGAGTGATTTTCGGAAGTCCTTAATATTGATCATTGATCTTAAGCTGGTAGGGAGGGAGTTCCAAATGGCGGGTGCTGCCAGAGATATAGCTGTCTTTGAAGTGGTTTGCCTCATTTTGGTGAATTCTTTGGGGGTTGTGATGGTGTTCGTGGTACCTCTCCTTCTGGGTCTGAGGCTGGAGTCAAAGCTGATGTTTGCCTGCAGACTTTCCGTTGAGATGTCCTGTTTGATTTTGAAAAGGTTTAGTATGGTTTTGTAGCGGATGTGAGACTCTATTGGAAGCCAATGTAGGTGGTTCATAATGGGGGTGATGTGGTCATGCCTTGTGGATCCGGATATTATTTGCACAGCTGTGTTCTGTGCCAACTGTAAGGGTCAGAGTGTGTGTTTTGGTAGGCCAAGGTAAATTTGGTTACAGTAGTCCAGGATCGGTGTGATGATGGCTTGGCAGACCATTCTGAAATGTTCTGGGGAGAGGATTGGCTTGAGGCATCTGATTCTCATCTTGAAGTATGCGTTTTTGATGATTCTGCTGATCTGGGACTGGAGGTTGAGCTGTCTGTCGAGGGTGATTTCGAGGTAGCTTATCTCTGATTTTATGGGTATTCTGCCCTTGTTGAGTTCGATGGTGGATGGGGGGGATGTAGGTGGTGTTTCTGGTCATTAGTAGAGCTTCTGTTTTGTTGTAGTTTATTGTCAAATTGTTTTGTAGTAGCCATCTAGTCATTCGTTGTAGGCAGTCTATTTTTGTGTAGTCTGGGTTGTCCAGGTTAATCGGTGTGTATATCATTATGTCGCCTGCATAGATGGAGTATTGTATGCTGTGTTCCTTGATGATGTCGCAGATGGGCTGTATGTATAGATTAAATAGAAGTGCGGAGAGGGCGGATCCTTGCGGTACTCCCTGTTTGGCTGTGAATAGTCGGGAGGTGTTGGGGCTGCATTTGACTTGGAGCTGTCTGTGAGGTAGGAGGTGAACCAGTTCATGGTGGTGCCATGTAGACCTATTTGCTGGAGTCTTGATATGAGGATGTTGTGGTTTACTGTGTCGAAAGGTGATGAGATGTCCAGGAAAATTATGATGCCTTTTTAATGTTGTCAATCACTTTGAGAAGGTTGTCAGAGGTGTATCAGAAGAGTTTCAATGCTGTGGTTTGGGCGGAACCCGTGTTGATGATGGTCTAGTGGGGCATGGTTGTTGATGTGTTCCTGTAGCTGGTGTTGTACTGTCTTCTCAATGATCTTCGCCATTAGGGAGAGGCTAGATATAGGCCTGAAGGCAGCTGGGTTGTCTTTATTGAGTGTGCATTTCTTTGGGATGGGGCGGATTGTTGCGAGCTTTCGTGCTTCCGGCATTGTCCCGAGGGTGAGGGAATTGGGCACTATGCTGTGGATACTTTTGATAAGTTTGTCCTTTGCTGATTTTGATCCATGCCACTGGGCATGGATCAGTCGGGGCGGTGCTGGTGTTGAGTTTAGTGATTATTTGGGAGATCTGCTCCATTGACGGGATGCTAAACTCGTCCCACCTCTGGTCGGGTGTTGATGGCTTGAAAGGTTGTTTGGAGTTGTTGTGGGTTAGCGAGTTTGATTTGGAGGTAGTCTGCGAAGGTCTGTGGATTTATTACCTCTTTCTCTGGTGCTGGTTCCTTGGTGAGAGTCTTTACTATTTCAAATAGTTTTCTGGATCTGTTGGGGGATTTGAGAATCATGTTGGTATAATATTCCTTTTTGTGCTGATTGATGAGTTCGTTATATTCCTTCTGTTTTATCTGATATAGTTTCTGAGAGCTTTCAGATTTGGTGTGTCTCCAGTGTCGCTCTAGTCTCCTTAGCGCTCTCTTTTTTATCCGGATTTCTTTTGAGTACCATGTTGGTGTGTTTTTGCTCTTAGAATGATGGGCTTCGGAGGTCTTGGTTTCTGGGGCTTTGGCTGACAAAGATATGATCTCGTTCCATCTTTCTGTTTGGTTAGTTGAGTTGTTGTTAGATGAGTTCAGGTCAAGTAGTGTAGCCTGTAGGGATTGGTCCTTGTCAAAGTTTTTGAATCTTCTGCCTGCGTGATGTTTGATCTGACTATCCTTTGGGGTTGTAGACTGTATTTTGATTTTAATTAAACAAGGTAATATATAAGAACCGGTGTATGCCAAGACTGTACACTCCTCGAGCTGAAGGAGGAATGAGCCTCATAGAAATAGATGATACATACAAAGCTGCTGTCAGGCCTCCAGGCCTACTTAGCAGCCTCAATAGATCCAAATATGTAAAAAGTGTTAAAATATGAAAGTTGTTGTTGTTAAGTGCCGTCGAGTCGGAGTCGACTCATGGTGACCCTCTGGATAGCTATCCTAAATTGTGTTCGGTCTTCAGTCAGGCGGCTCATTGTTGACAGACTGGTACCCATAGCTGCTGTTATTGTATCGATCCATCTCATTGCTGGCCTTCCTCTTTTGCGTTGACCTTCTATCTTGCCAAGCATGATGTCTTTCTCTAATGATCTCTCTCTTCGCATGATGTGTCCAAAGTATGAAAGTCGAAGTCTTGTCATTTGAGCATCTAAAGAAAGCTTAGGTTTGATCTCCTCTAGTACCGACTGGTTTGTTCTTCGGGCAGTCCATGGTATACACAGTATTCGCCGCCAGCACCATAATTCAAAGGTGTCAATTTTCTTCCTGTCTGTCTTTTTCACTGTCCAGCTTTCACATCCATATACCATGGCTTGAACAAGTCGAATCTTTGTATGGAGAGAGACAACTCTGCTCTTGAGAATCTTATCTAGGTCTTTCATAGCCATTCTGCCAAGAGCAATGCGTCGTTTGATTTCTTGACTGCTTGTTGCTTCTTTATTGATAGTTGATCCAAGTAGGTTAAAGTTGTTCACAATTTCAATTTCTTCTCCTTCAACAATGAACCTGTTGATTATGCCAGTTGTCATGATCTTTGTCTTCTTTACATTAAGGTGCAGGCCCATTTTGAGACTATGTTCTTTGATTGTGAGAAGCAAATGTTTCAGATCATCTTCACTTTCAGCCAGTAATATCATCAGCATAGCGAATGTTGTTGATGAGTCTTCCACCAATCTTCACACCTCTGTTGTCTTCATACAATCCTGCTTCTCTGATGATTTGTTCTGCATATAAATTAAACAGGTAGGGGGAAAGTATGCAGCCTTGTCTTACACCTTTGCTTATTTTAAACCATTCTGTTTCTCCTTGTTCCGTTCGAACTGTTGCTTCTTGATCAATGTACAAATTGCGCAAGAGAACGATCAGGTGTTCTGGTATACCCATGCTTCTTAATGTGGCCCAGAGTTTCTCATGGTTTACACAGTCAAAAGCCTTGCTATAGTCGATAAAGCACAAATAGATATCCTTTTGGTATTCTTTAGTCTTTTCAAGGATACATCTCACATCCGCAATGATGTGTCTCGTTCCTCTCCCTTTCCTGAAACCTGCTTGCACTTCAGGTAGTTCTTGTTCCAGGTATGGTTGTAGTCTCTTTTGAATAATCTTCAGTAGAATCTTGCTGGCATGTGGGATCAGAGCGATTGTTCGATAATTTCCACAGTCAGTTGGATCACCTTTCTTTAGTATTGGTATAAACACAGATCTTTTCCAGTCAGTTGGCCATGATGTTTATTTTTATTTATTTATTTAGCTGCATTTATATCCCGCTTTTTCACCGGGTCAAAGCGGTTGGGGGATACATTTAACACAAGGGGATATGAGACACATACACATGTTGTCTTCCATATTTCTTGGCAGAGCCTTGTAAGTATGGTAACGGCTGCATCAGATTGCTGCAGTACTTCTATAGGAATGCCATCAATGCCTGGTGCTTTGTTCTTTGATAAGGCTTTCAATGCTGCTTCAACTTCTTCTTTCATCACCAATGGTTCCCGATCATAAGGTACAGGTTGAAACGGCTGTTGGTCCACTTGATCTTTATCATATAAAAACTCTGTATATTCCTTCCACCTTTTCTTGATCTTCTCAGCATCATTCAACATAGAACCTTGAGCATCTTGTAACATTCCAATTCGAGGCTGGAACTTTTTCTTTAACTCTCGTAGCGTTAGGAAAGCCGATCTTGTTCTTCCTCTAATAGTTTCTGCTTCTATTTCCTTGCATGCGTCGTCGTAATACTTTTCCTTGTCCTGTCTTGCTGCATGTTGGAAATCTCTGAGTTCTGCGATTGTCTTTTTCTCCTCTGGCTTTAGCTTCTCTGCGTTTCTGGGCAATTTTCAGAGTTTCTTCCGTCATCCATTTTGGCCGTTTTTGCTTTTTCACCTTTTGTAGAGACTTCTCGCTTTCTTCCAATACAACCTTCTTGATGTCATTCCATAACTCTTCCGGAGCTCTGTCATTTGTATCTAAAGCAGCAAATTGATTTTGCAGGCAGTCTTTAAATTCCAGTGGTATATTCTCAAGGTCATATTTTGCTGCATTCATGAGTGGTTTGCTCTTTTTCAACTTTAGCTTGAGTTTGCATACTAGTAGTTGATGATCTGTACCACAGTCAGCTCCAGGTTTTGTCTTGGTTGATGTTATAGAGCTTTTCCATCGTTGACTTCCACAGATGTAGTCAATTTGATTTTTATACAATCCATTGGGTGAAGTCCATGTGTACAGTCGCCGCTTGTGTTGCTGGAAGAAGGTGTTTGAGATGAATAGATCATTGGTCTTGCAGAATTCTATCAGTCTTTCTCCAGCTTCATTTCTGTTGCCAAGTCCATATTTTCCAACTACTTTGCCTTCTTCTTTGTTGCCAACTTTTGCATTCCAGTCACCCATGACTATCAGGATATCCTGTTTGCATGTTCTGTCAATTTCAGCTTGTACTTGTTCATAGAACTCTTCAATTTCATTCTCTTTTGCAGCTGTTGTTGGGGCATATACTTGAATTATAGTTGTGTTGATAGGCAATCCTTGTAGACGAATAGAGATTAAGCGTTCGCTGCCTGCATTGTATTTCATTACAGTTCTTGTAAATTTCTTCTTTATTATAAATGCAACACCATTTCTTCTTTGTCTTTTCCAGCATAGTAGACCATGTGATCATCTGATGCAAAGTGCCCGATGCCAGTCCATTTCAGTTCGCTGACACCCAACAGATCAAGTTGTACACGTTCCATTTCATTCTTGACCACCTCCAACTTCCCTTGGTTCATACTTCGTACGTTCCATGTTCCAATGTGTTAGACATCTTTACAGCTTCTGACTCTCATTTCATGCGCAGCTACATCAACAGTCAGACTTCCCGAGGGCTTTGATCCAACCACATCATAAATGCTGGCTTTACTCTGAAAAGTCTTCAGCTCTTCCCCAGTAGCTAGTTGAGTGCCTTCCGACCCGGGGGTCTCATCTTCCAGCACCATAGCACAATTTGTTTTGTTGTAACTATTCATTGGGTTTTCATGGCAAGATACAGAAGTAGATTGCCGGGCCTTTCTTCCGCGCAGTTTAAGTTTGGTGGTGTTGCCGTTGTCACAAAAATGTGATCCTCCGCCGTCAACACTATCCCATTCTGCTGCTGCCCAGACGGGTGGTTTGTCTTGGTCTGGCACCTCAGCTGAGACCTATCCATCTTGGGAGACCCTGCCAGTAGTTAAACTACCGATAGTTTAGCTCTTAGCATCACTGATGCACGCAAGCCCTCACAGCACGACAAGCTGCAAACCAAGTGAGAGCAATGATTTAAACACCCATTATCAAACCTGGACAAGCATTCTGATGACAGAGAATGGATGAGAATCCACTTGTACAGACAGGGAAGGAAGTAATTTATAAAACAAGGGAAAACATTTTAAAGAATTAGATCAGCAGATGAACAAGAAGTAAATCCATAAATACAGTGGGGAAATACAAAGCATTAATCCAGGAACCATTTGTCAATCAAATCAGGACACAAGAGCTTAAGGAGAGGCAAATTGAAATCTAAGAATGATTAGTAGCAACCCAGGATGGTAGATTATGGACAAGATGGTTCACAGCGAGTATAGAGCAAATGGAGGAAACTTGACATATGTAGATTCTGTAAGGAAGAGCTGGAAATGGTTACTCATGTAGCTGACTGCAGTGCTCTGAGGAGAGAATTTCTATATAGAAAAACATAGTGATGTGCTCTTATGCACTGGAAACTTGTAAACATTAAATCATTGCTGTACCAGAAGAGCATTGGGATTGTGATCCTAAGAGAATTATGGAAAAGGAAAGACTGTGCTCTTCCGGGGCATTTCTATTCCAACCAATAAAAAGCTTGATGCAAGAAGACCAAACACTGTGGGGAAGGAGAGAAACATGAGAACAGCATTGATGATGATAAACGTTTCAGTGCCAAGTGATTATTCTGAGCATCAAGTCAAGAACAAGGGCCATCAAATACCAAGCAATGCAGTCGGAGACTAAAAGTTTTATAGATGGATGCAGAATTTTTTTCCCATCATATTGTGTGTCACAGGCTTGCTTAAAAGGAATTTTCAAGCACACCTTGATGTAATCTATACAGACAGTTCCTACTATAAATTCCAGAAGGGAGTTCTGTGGCGTGATACACGTATTATGGTGAGTGTTAGCCATAAACATGAAAGACTGAGATCATATTTAGCATATACTGGCGTAGGAAAGAGATTTATTACTGTTATGGTATGTACGAAACTAATCTGTTTGGAGAAATTGCTCTCACATTGATAGACCTTGTTCCCTTTTCTCAAAATGGATCAAAATGGTAGCAGGTCTACCTCCATGGGAACTCAACACATCCCAGTACTGAAACTAAGTAGGAAGGCTATTTTTTTCATCTAGCCAAGGGCATTATTCAAACGGCACAGCAGCCAGCCATAGTGCTTACATATCGGCGGGATAATCGACAGTAGTATCTGGCTTGTAGCTGCCGCTGAATATCTGGCTTGAATCTTTTTGGAATCTCTGAAACCCATCTCTCCCTCAATCCCTGCTGACTTGTTTTTCCTATGGATGCCAAGATCTTAAATCTGGCTCCTTCAATAATCCGCAGTGGGGCTACATGAGATTCTCGGGAGTGCCCGGAAGAAAGTGTTGGATGTTCGAGTCTTCTCCGTGCATGGAGCCCTGTACTGTCACGCTGACCATATGCTGGAAGGTCAGTTTTCAAAAGTAATTGATCTGGATAGATCGACCTGGCTATAGAAGTATGAGTGTGGGTTTTCACCTGTGCAGTTTGTCCCTTTTTGAAACTTTGCTACGAGGTCTGTTGGTTCTAAAGTGCTTTGCAGCTACTTAAACTACTCAGTTTCCCCTTTCTTTGTATTCCAAGAGCAGAGTGCTTTCTTTGTCAAAGGGGTTGAAGCAAAGTTAGGTTTGGCAGAGAGAAAACAAAAAGAGGAAATTCTGCTTGGTAATTTTAGTTACATTTGTACTCCTATGAGGTTGACCCTTTCCTTTTTTTCCAGTAATACATCTTTTGGTTGTTACTTTTAGACTTGCTTTTAATATTAAACATGATAAGACTTATGAAATATAAACCGCTCTGTTTCCATACCATGGGCAGTATACTGTAGCAGTCAAATTAAACTAAACTAAATCTTCCAGATTGTATAAAATGTCTCAGTATAAGTGCTCCCCCTAGTGGCATTAAACTGCAATTCAATTTTGGTGCCAACGTTTTCATATTGCTGCAAAAAGTATTTTCTATACTATAGATATAAAAGCTAATACAATATGCTTCCTTCAAAGAAAATATTTTCCTAATAGATTGTGCATTATCTTTTTTTAATTAAATACATTTAATATTGTCCAAGTACATCTTGTTACAGAAATGCAGCGGCAAAAATGAAAAAAACAAAAGCATGTAAATCAGGCCAATAAATCCATAAAGAAAAAAAAACCAGTCACTGAATAACCAATCTACAAGTATGGAGAGACAGAGCAAAATATCAGGAAAATATTAATAAATTAAATTAATTCAGACAAGGTTAAGCAAATTAGGGGCCCTGAAGCTAGCTAATAATATATCAGCTTTCCGTGGGGTGGTGGCGCTGTTTCAGGAACCAGGGGAACTATTGGTGGTGATCTAGCACTTAATAAAGCAATGACGTGAGCAGGACTGTAAAAAGAACACATATATTCTTCTACTGGCTTGCTTCTTTCTTTGCCTTTTTCTTCCACTGCCAACTCCAGGCTTGGATCCTTTTACCCTGCCGCTCCTTATGCCTGGAACAGATTATCAGAGTCTGTTCGTCAGGCTTCATCTCTGCCCATTTTCAAATCCATGGTTGCTTTTGGATCTTGATCCCTTGCTCTCCATGTGTCTCCTTACCCTTCCCTATTTGCACCCCTGTTGTATTGTCTGTCTTGTTTAGATTGTAAACTCTGTCGAGCAGGGACCGTCTTTCTTCATGTCTCTGTACAGTGCTGTGTAAGCCTTGTAGCACTATATAAATGATGAATAATTGTAGTAGTAGTATACAGTATATATACAGTGTGTATATATGTGTGTGTATGTATATATATATATATCTCATACGCCACTGCTGGCTAAGTTTTCCCTGTAAGTGCGTAATAAACAGGTGGTCCAACAGTAAAAATTGGCATTTCCTTATCGGTCCTACAGTTCAGTCCTCCACCACTGGGTAGTGCACCTCCTCCTGCAACATGGAGACTGGACAAGTCAAACTTGTGACATCACCGGGTATATCCTGCTGGTCTTCTCCCATGATCCCCCAGTGTGTCCAGTCTCCATGCAGCATGAGGACGTAGTGAGCCTAGGTGCTGGGCTCACTTGAGAAGCAGTTTAGGAGCAGTTAGTCAGGATTTGATTTACCTTGCATTTCTTTTGCCCTTCTTTAGGTATAATCCTGTAAATTGAATTCATTTTCATTTAATTTCATTTACTTTTACTTTATTTATTTTCACCTAGTCTGCCTTAGTGTAAAGGGGGGTTCTGTCCCTTTTCAAAGTTCACGCTGCCAGCTAGCCTCTCTGCTTGGGATTCTTCGGTCTCTGTGCCCGGTGATGATCTCTCCCCCAGGACTGTACGGGGGAGAGCTCTGTGGAACACCTGCATTTTGGCAGTGTCGATGTGGCAGATTCCCATCGCGGCGGGAGCCTCAGGCCGTTCGAGGTTCTTTAGCCGGTGGGGCCGGGGCTCGCAGTGTCTGCTACTTCTGGTGGCGCGAGGCAGCAGCGTGTCTGGACAGCTCTTCACCCCGCAGCTACAGCGGGGTAACTGCTGCATCCCAACGCCACAAGGGAGTCTCTCGAGTCCGCATGGAGGGGCTCTGAGCTCTTGCCACCTCTGTGGTGTTTGGCGCCAAACGGGCCTGCTTCAGATTGGCGCCATTTTCTCGGCAGGGCTGAGGCCTCGTGGCGGAGAGTGGAGCAGCCCCGCGTTTGAGCAGACGACGCTGTTCCACGTGGCTACACCCAGATAAGGACTTCCTTTTGCTGTTACTTTTAATTTTAATTCTAATTTTAATTTCCTTTTAATTTTAATTTCCTTTTAATTTCATGATAGTTTATAGTTCTTTGACTGCAATGTGATTGGTTTGGGTTTTACTTCTTGGGGGGTGCCTTTACCTTTGTCTGCATTCTGGCAGTTAGCGACGTCTGTCAGCAGCAGGTTTCCATGCTAGGATTTGGCCATTCAGGGTCATCGGCGGCACAACCACCTACAAATTGAGCCCTTTCTGAAATTGTCATTTACATAAGGATGCTATTTCCATGTTTATATGCTTGGAAATTGTGCAGACAGCCTCTAAATGTCGTTATGCCATCTGCAGATTTGATCGCCATGCTTGCTGATCTCTTTTCCAGATCATTTCAGTGCAGTAGATGTTACCAGATGCCAGTTCCAGTGCAGATCCCGAGACATTCCACTATTTACGGGTCTCCTGTGAGAAAACTGGCCATTTAGTCCTATTGTGTTCCTGTTTTTGATCCATTTCCCATTCTATAATAGCACATCATCTCCTTCCTCAGGAGAAGTTCATAAGGGGCTTTGTCAAGTACCTTCTAAAACATCCAGATACATATCATTTGGCTTACTCACATGTTTATTAACCCTTTGAAAAGACAGCTTGGTGCTGCTTTTCAGAACAAGTTCTATCATTTAACTGGCACTGAACTCAGATTCATTGGTCTGTAGTTTCCAAGATCGCCTTTGAAGCTCTTTAAAACAAACAAACAAAAAAAACCCCAAACCAATTAGTGTTACATTAGTAACTCTTCAATCTTTAGAGATCATTAATACTAATGTTATGATTGAGTCTGGCTGATATTATGAATGATCACTATTAGACAAAAATTAGCTAGGTTAAGACACTTTGATTTGGTTTTCTGCACTATGTTATCAGAGCGCAGCTTGCCCATTTGGCAGGAACACTGCCCATCTGGGCCATCTGGGGAAAGGCCCCTGCTGGGGATCGTGAGAAGTGTTGCTGGATGGCACAGTCCGGGGCTTAGTGTTCCAGGGTCCTGGAAGGGTTGATAGCGGCAGTCAGGCCTCCCTGTCTTTGCTATGACGGTCACCTAGGTTCAAGCGTCCTGTGTTTTGGGTGACAGGAGTGGGACACCTGGACATGTGGTGCTGGATGTTGGATAGGCTCATACTTCTTAGGTGCACTCTACTTGAGTGCGTCTGCATGTCCGTGTTCCATCTGTGATCTCATGCTCAGGTGATTGTTGCAGCAATGACAGAGATCGCTTGGGATATCGTGAGCGGGGTTGTCATGGTGTTGCATGGGGTTGCCAATGCAAGACGGGGCCATCCTGAGGAGTTTGGGCCTCAGTCATCAGCTTTCCCTTCGGTGGCCCGGCTGTCCAGGAGGCACCCCTCCAGATCCGCCGGTCCAGTTCTTCTCTGCCTCTTCTCAATGTGGGCAAGGGGGCTGGCAGATCTGGAAATTCATGTCCACTGCACGTTCTACTGTTTTACCTCTGTCTTGGGGTTCTGAGGTCATATATTCACAATCATTTGTTTGGTGGGGTGCTGCTGTCTGTTGTGCAAGACAAGGTGGTCAACAGTTGGAGGCTGTCGTCTATTCCCCTTACCCCTGAAGGTGCTCACAATTTAAGTTTTTTGTACCTGTGGAGGTGTATGTTGTTAAAGGCTAGCAGGCGCACCTGTGGGACCAGAATCCTCGGTTCTTCCGACCTTCCGTTGAGGTGCACGTGTGGGGTTTACTCCCTTGGTCAGCTAGCAACTTGCTTCACCCATTGGGCCTTCCCTTTCCTCAAGGCATCGTTGCGTCCCACTTCTTCGTGGGGGCTCGCCGCAGGGCCTGGAGTTATGCTCAGCCGGTTCCAGCCAGGGCTGAGTCCTTGGGGGGAGGCTCCGATCCTAACGATACAGGGAGTGCTGGGATCCGTTCAACCAGGTTCCTTCGGGCCCAGCGTACGTCGTCTTTTGCTGGCCGGTTTAGGTCTTCGGGTCGTGGCGGTGCTCCGAGAAGACCAGTAGGCTGCACAGTGCTTGTCTTGGAGCAAGCGCGGGATATCTGTAGGTTCATATTCAAAGCCGTCCGGTTACATGTCCCTCCATTGTGGAATGCTGTACTAGTAGGCATACTTCATATGCTGGGCTTACAAGTTGGCTTCCGCGCTGCTCGGCATCAGCCAAGGTGACTGCAGGTTTAGGCTGTGAAGTCAGCCTGGAGGAGGGGCCTTGCGTTCTCTGGACAATGCCCTGTTCGGTTGTGTGCCTTGTGGCCCTTATGGAGTTGTAAAAAGGAAAAAAAAAAAAAAAAAGAATAATCAAACAGGAAAGCCTTCCTAATTGTCCCCACTTCTTTTTTATAAGGTTCTGTCCCTTTCTTCCGGGAGCTTGGCCGGAGCGTGGTTAGACTCAGCTACATTTTGGGGATCCTTTATGTACAAGGCGTTTTAGTGTACGCAGCACGCCCAGTGTTCCATCGTCTGACTGGAACGGTACGCGGTACGTCAGCCGTGGCAGGCGTTCACGGACACGGTAGTGGATCGAGCGCTGTAGGTGCTGTCTGAGATCTCCGGGATGGTGGCCTATTTCGATCGGCAGGGTGGAGTCGGTCGGGTGGTCAGGGTGGCCCGAGCGAAGGGACAGCGTGCGCGGTTGAAGCCTTGGCGGCCTGCGTTTCGGTGGGGACACTGTGGTGGCGAATGTCCTTAGTGGGGTCCGAGTGTTTGCCGGAGGAGTGAGATTGCATCAGGCGGTGTGCGCGCCGTGTGTGCTCAGATGCGGTCAGCCTATATTGGACCTCATGGCGACCTGTCAGTCTGTGGCGACAGGTCGATGTTTAGCAGAGGACATATGAGGCTACTGGATAGCGTCGACGCATTGGTACGGGGCCGTGGCCCGGTCCATTCTATGCCTTTCAGAGGTCATAGTGAAAATGGCCGACTGGGTCTGGTTGCTAAGATATGTGCTCTTCATTAGTCAGTGGGGACCATTACCAGTGTATTCTGCAACATTTGCGTGAGCTTGCATAATCTTTACTTGCAACCAATCGAAATACCTGTCCAAAACCAGTTGATGCAGTCACTACTTAAATTTGCCTCGCTTGACAGTAAAAAAAAAAAAAAAAAAGACATATTTATTTTATACCGATAGGTCACTCACAGCATATTTGGCGATTCCTCGTCCTGGTGTTAATCATGCAGATAATTTCTGCTCTAGTTGTGGTGATGTGACTTTTACATCACAAAAATGGCATATGACTGTGGCGGTTCAGAAAGCCTACAATTTATATTTTGGCTGCAGAATAAAAGATCAGGATAAAAGCTAGGCGCCACACATATGCTGCAATACATGTGTAGCAGATCTCAGGCTGGATGGATGGGAAAAGACCATCAAAGTCTTTTGCGGTTCCAATGATCTGGAGAGGGCCCATGGATCACGTCGGCGATTGCTACTTCTGCATGGTTCCTCCAATTCCGGAGGGCATATCCAGGTGATGTAAGCGGTTGGCCTACTGGCATTGCGTCGTGGGCGTGGCTACCAGAGTCTCCTTTCTTTTTTGTCACACCATGTAAGACTCCACATCTTCTGAAACAACGCTGGACTCTGGGGCACTTGACACCCTCTTATATGCCCTTGGTGGATCACGCTTGGTTTATTGCAACTCATTGCTTCGCTGCATTCCACATTCTCAATTAAAAAGACTCCAACTGGTCCAGGACATAGCTGTAGAGCTACTTTGTGTTGCAAAGAATAAAGCCCTTAAGAGGTGTGACAAATAGGGTGTTTGACGCTGGTGGTTTTTCCATTTCCCTCATTTTGCTTCCCACCTCTGTCTGGATGGACCTCGGTTCCGTTCTCCCTCGTGGAATCCGGCTGTGCCTGTTTAGTTGTCGGTTTGGGACTTACGCAAGAACACTTTGCTTGTAACCTGCGTTCCTTGGACCTTAGGTGAGGTTCCGTCGCTTTCTGGGAGGTCTCTTCGCTGCCTGTCTCTCCGTGGAGGCGGGTTCTGTGGGAAAGCAGCGGTTGCTAACACTTGACACCCTGGTGGGGTCGAGAGCCAAGGGGGAGCTCAAGCGGATTTTTCAGGCGGAGCTCCGGTAGCCTTCTCAGTAGGTCTGTTTCTAGGGCGTTAAGTGTGTTTGCGATGGCGAGTTTGTCTTTCTGAAGCACTAGCGCTGCTTGGGGCAGAGTTCTGTGCTGTTTTCACCAGTGAAGAGGATCCAAGTGGGCTCTCGGTCGTGTCTTCCTGGTTGGCTTACCGCCTGTTGACGTGAGGAGCGGGCTGGGGTCGGTGCCTGCTCTGTTCGTTTAGGGGCCGAGCCGACTGGATAGGTCCCTCCCAATGATTACTGCTCTGGTACATCCCAGTGGTGGAGGACTGAACTGTAGGACTGATAAGGAAATGGAAATTACACTTACACTGGTAATTGATGTTCCTTGAGGGAGTACAGTTCAGTCCTCATTCCCGCCCGGGGATGGATGTTTCAGACACGAGGCGTCAGTTCCGAGTATGCTTTTGGATCCTAGAGTCGGCAACGGGCTCTGATTGGCAGGTAATCGCGAGAGCAACCTTTTCTGCCTATACTCTTCCTTAGTTCTCCTTCCTTCTAGCTCTCTGTCTTCCGCTGTTTGGTGCGCAGGGGGACAGGGGCACGGAGGAGGGTGTTTTCGGCCTTTCTTTTTGGGGCCCTGTGATTTTAAAGTTGAAGTTTGAGCATAGCTTTGTATTTAGTACTTTAACTGGTTGTTTGTTTGCTCCTTTGAGTCTGCTTTGACAGTAGGTCACTGGGGGATCATGGGAGAAGACCAGCAGGATATACCCGGTGATGTCACAAGTTTGACTTGTCCAGTCTCCATGTTGCAGGAGGAGGTGCACTACCCAGTGGTGGAGGACTGAACTGTATTCCCTCAAGGAACATCAATTACCAGGTAAGTGTAATTTCCATCTTTTTAGCGTAGTCTTTGCCTACATCAGGAAAAGCGCACACAGTATGGTTAAGCTGAGGGCCACAGTTACACAGTGCAAGTCTCAGAACCCAGTCCCTGTGAGGTTCCAAAATGAAATTCACAATCAGGGTTGCAGGCGTCCGTTTCAGCCTCATCCCTTTCTAAGACTTGAGGTAAATTCAAAGGGGCTGATATTCAGCAGCGGTTGTCGGTGCTTTGAAAGTGCCTGGCTGGCGCAGCTTTAGATTTTCAGCGCTAGAGCTTATCCAGTGCAGTTGTTCAGTTAGCGGTAATATTCATCCACTGACCAGATAGCACAAACTGGAGAAAGTTAGCACAGTCTTTGACCTATCCCAGCTTCATGCGGTTTAGCAGCTGAATATTGCCACTAACCGGATAGCTGCTGGGCCGGGAGGAGGGGGAGAACCACCCCTGCTCTGCCCAAAGACCACCCCAGTTTTAATGGGCGTCTTTTCTGCAATCACAGTACCTCAGGTCAGAGGGCTGGGGGTTCAAGTCCCACCTGGGGACAGCAATATAAAGGGCAGAGGGACTGGGGTTTCTAGTCCTATAGGCACTCCTTGTTGCCTCGGGCAAGCCAATTAACCCTCCGTTGCCTCAGATACACATAGATTGTGAGCCCTTTGGGAACAAGGGAATGTATCCAGTACCTGTTTGTAGCGATTACATAATGTAAGCCGCTTTGATTGAAGGATAAGGTGGTATAGAAAACTGGTTAAATAAATAAATATTCTACGACATTAACTGAATACGTCCCCTGAATATCGGGATCGTCGCGCTGTAGCCTATTAGCAGATCCTGCTATCCAGCTAAGCCTTTTTGAATAGGAGCTCCCCAAAGAGTCTCAGGAAACACATAGTTCAGGAACTGATGACTGTTCAGATTCCCCCTTCATAAAGGGGTCAATAAGCTTTTGCTACTGGCACAGACATGACTGCTCTGGTACTTTTCTACCAACATATATCTATGAAATACAAAGACAGGGGTCACAGCAGACAGTTCAGAAAAATTTAAATAATATGGGACCAACGTCTAACCAGATTTGTGGTTTTCTAGTGGAGAGTCGATATTATCTTTAATCAGAGAACCTTCTTTATCTCCAGGAACAAGCAGGAATGTAGTCATCACATATAGGGTGACATCGGTACTGATGGAGACAACGCGGGAACTCGCCCCAGCATCCAATAGGAAAGCTGTTGGAAGCACTCCACTGCACCTGCATAACTGCATTCCCAACTCCCTCTCTTCTGTTCCTCATTTTCTGTGGAGACAGCAGGAAGCAAATCCTGTCACCACAGAAAAACTTTTTTTTTTTTTTGTGGATAGTGCCTATCTCCAGGAACAAGCAGGAATGAGTCTTCACATATGGGTACGTCGGTACCGACGGAGCCCGAACGGGAATGCTCCCCAGCATCCAATCAGAAAGCCTTTGGGAGCATCCCTCGCGCCTGCGCGCTGACTTCCCGCCTTTCCCACTGCCTCTCCTCGGTTTTCGTTTTTCTGCGGAGCTGACAGGACGTCCTCCTGTCACCGCAGAAACTTTTTTCTTTAAAATTCTTATTTCCTTGTTTTCTTGTGGTCGCGACTGTCTTTCCCGCCGATACCGATACCGCCGGTGCTTTATTCTTTTCTTTTCTAAACTTAGAGAAATTATTTCTCCTCAGTTTTTGTCTTAACTTTTTGGGCCTACCAGGCCTCTCCAACATGGAGCCTTCTTCCCCTAAGAAGTGCCTTCACTGTGGAAACATAGTTTTCTTTTTAGACTCCAATGCTTGGTGTCTAACCTGTTTGGGTCCTGACCCTTTTTTCCCTGATCCATCAGGCTATATTATTGGGAGAAGACCTTCCCTCTTTCGAGTTTCCCTTGATGCCGTTTTTCCTCCTGAGGTAAGGACACCGGTTTATTCTTCTCTCCAGGATCATGTAACCCACAAACAGTCTGTTAAGACTAGCCAATTCTTGAAGGGTAAGTCTCATGCCCAGCATGATGACGGCTCCGGCCTTGCCCTCAAGACCCCATTGGCAATAAAACCCCGGCGGGAGTCTTCGGGCTCCAAAGCATTTACGGGGTTTCAGGTTGTTCCTGGGGCTCACCCCTCACAGAACATACCTGAGCCATGCTCGGGGGCGGTATCCGCTTCGAGCGGTACCGATACCCCGACATCGGCACCGGTGTCGAGTGTTCCACTCTTCACCTGGGATCGTCATCTGGTATCCTCGGTACCTTCAGGGCCGATCGATACGACCCAGATTGACTTTCCTGTATCTTCGCCATGCTCGGGGTTGGTATCGGCTTGGAGCGGTACCGATACCCCGACATCGGCGCCGGTGTCGAGTGTTCCTCTCTTCACCGGGCATCGTCTTCGGACGTCCTCGGTACCTTCGGAACCGATCGATACGACTCCGATTGACTTTCCTGTATCGGCATCGCCGATACCACCACCAACGTCGGTACCTTCTAGACATGCATCGATAGACTCGCTCCCTTCGATGCCGAGTCTAAAATCGATATCCAGTCTAGATGACTTGGTACCGATGCGTTTCGGAACCGATCCATATCGTTTCCGACTACGCAGTACCGAGGATATTCACCAAGGCTCTCTGGCTACCTCGGTACCGCTTCAGCAGCCCCTGATTACTGCTTCGATGACATCGTCTCCGATACCAGTATCGGTATCGATGTTGATTCCTGCAGTTCCATCGGTGCCATCGATCCTTTCTATGCTTAGCTTGGAATCGATACTGGGCACTGACGATGCAGTACTAACTGCCTCGAATCAGAACTGTCAGTATCACTGTCCATCTAGCAGGATTCTTTTTCTGCACCAGTCCAGTATGTCTTCTGGTGCTCAAGCTGCTCCTTCAACCTCAGCTTACCCAGGAATAGTTCCCATTGGAGATCCTTCTTTTCAGAAATTTCTCCTTGACATGGCAACCTTTCTTGCCATTCCTATTCCTGGCTCTACTCTTAACCAAGATCCTGCAGAAAAGGAAAATATAATACTTCCTTTACATCATTCTTTGCAGGATCTTCTTCTGAGGATGTGGGAATCACCTTTAAAGGTTCCTTCGCCTTCTACAGCCACTAATGTTCTGTATCAGGTGCCTCCCTCTCCGGCGTTTCAAAAAAACCAACTTCCACATCATTCCATTGTAGTGGAATCAGCAATGAGGAAGGTAAGAAGCAAGAAGAAGCATTCTTCTTATCCGCCAGGTCGTGCATCTAAAGCACTTGATGCCTTTGGACGTCAAACCTTCCAAACTTCTATGCTGGCTTCAAGAATTATTTCATATATTTTTTATATGAGTCTGACACTTCAGGAGGTCACAGAGAAATTATCTCTTTTGTCCCCTTTTTTGTCAGAGCCTAAGGCCACTGACTATTCCTTGCTTCTTAATCATAGCAGGAATATCTCTTGGTTTCTTTCTCGTGCTTCTCTAGACTCTTTTGAGTCTGTTAGCAGATCCTCTGCTATTGCCATTGGAGCACGTCGTAAAGCCTGGCTGGAAGCTTCAGATTTGAGCAGATGGGCACAACATACACTGGGTAATTCTCCTTGTACTGGAGAAAATCTCTTCAATAGAGAGGCTTTACGTCAGGTTGCTCATTGCTCCACTGACTTCCCTGGTTCTGGAAACCATCCTAAGCCTTCTTTTTCTCCAGGACGTAGGAAATGTCCTACCAAACCTTCTTTCCCTAAGAAAAGAAGGTTTCACCCTTCTCCTGCCCATCCTCCAGATGTACCCAAGCAAGGGACATCTCATCCTAGTCTGAAGTCTCCAGACTCTAACCAGTCTAATCATAACCAGCAACCATAGGTTCCTGTATGTTGCAATCTACAGTTAACTACTTCTTAGCAGAAGTTTATTCTTCAAACTCTACACTGGTTTTTTTTTTTTCTTTTTCAGTATGCTAAGCTGTTAGGATACTTTTGTCCATGGGTTACAGAATTCTCCCCTTCTCACCACTACGAAGGGAGGTTACAACTATCCCATGATAGTTTCTGTCCCCACATGGACATCTTTTCCTTCAGCTGACTTACCATATGGTAAGTCACCTTCCAACCCCTTCTCTTCCAGGGTTTCCCCTGCTTGAGTTGGTACCATACTGAAACACTTCTCTTTCTTTCCAGTGTAGACTTTTTGTTATCCTTCAATGCATACTCTGAACAACTCATCAGACAGGGACGGGAATATCTCCGCTCCCTTTGTCTGTTTTCTCTCTGTTTTTATACAGGAGAATCCCCTCTGCTGTTTTGTTCAGTTGCTGTGCATGCAGGAGTTCCAGTGATTACTTTAATGCTCATTGCAAGCTACTTTCAACTATCTTGCATAATACTACTCACTGCAGGTTATCTTCTTCTAGCCATATCCTTTCTTAGGATGTGGCAACACACCTGACTTCAGTCAGTTTTATCTCATAATTCTCCTGCACAATGCTCTCTGCAATCTTCAGAGAAGCTTTCTACTATGGGCCCTTGCTACAGAGCATTGAACTTTGTCTCTGAGGGTTTTTCCATATAGTAGAAAAAGCTTATATAATCATTCAATGGCAATATGGGTTCTTTATACCCTCTTGTCTCCTGTTGTGATACAGAAGACAAGCTTTTTCTGCGTGAATGTCCAAGGAGTTCCCAATCTTGCAGGAATCTACCCCTTTTTTCCTTACAGCTTGGCATTATGCTTTTCTGCTCCACTTAGGCAACGCATACTCTTTTAGTGTACATGATACCCCTGTGTCCCTTGGCTGGGTCATCCTGGTGTCTTAGTCTATGCGTTTTTTTGTCCTTTGGACATGTCAGAGTCCTAAAGTACTCCTGACGTGCTCTTGCCAGACTGCTATTATCCTCTGTTTTTTCACGCAACCCTACTGGTTATTCCACTGAACTACATTCCTGCACCACAGAATTAGATTCTCTATATATCTTCAGGTGGTTTTCACCCCCTTATTATTAGATGAATCTTTTCCCATCACATTCCCCATGTGAATGTTTTTGTGGGGCTCAGTTGCAGGCATGTATCCTCACTTATATTCATGTATGTATATGTCCTATACATACATATTTCTGTAATCTGTGTGGGCATAAGTCATGCCCATCTATATCTATATATATATCTATATATATCACACATATCTAGACATATATGCACATATATATAGATATGTATGTATCTTATATATATATATATATATAGATATATATAGATATATATAGATATATATAGATATATATAGATATATATAGATATATATAGATGTCCATAGGACGCTAGGTATTACCTACTATCTCCCTAACTGTCTGTGCTATAAAGCTTTTACCTTCTTAAGGGGTCCAGACAGTCAACTTGCCTATTCTCATACGGCTCAGTAAGTGGGAGCGGTTATACACACAATTACTGCTGTGACGTCAACAGCTTCGATTTTTGTTATAGATCTCCCTGTCTATGAAGTATTAAACTTCAATGTCTTCCTATCTCTTACCAGCTAGGAAAGACAGTGTACATCTTCAGTACTTCTGAGTACACTTCTGTTCTCCTTGGGAATAGGGGCTTTTTTCCATACCCCCTCTTCCCTTCAGGACTGGGCTAATTCTCCAGATCGGTCAGTCGTCTTCTTTTAGTCCTCAATGTTAATAACTCTCTACCTAAAAGTTTTCAGCTTTTTCCCATAAAGCTTTCCATTGAAGACCTGACGTTCTTCTCCTACCCCAGTTGACACCTGGGTCACCTGCCCATTCCTGGTTTGGAACTTCATCCTCACTGCTGTGAAGTTACCTTGAGGATTCCGCTACTGCATCTACAGTACACTCCATCACAGTTCTACTTCCTACAATCCAGTAGGTAAGCTCTATATTGTACTAGTTCATTAAATATTTTAATGATACTTGACATACATTCTAAAGACTCATTTTTTCTGTAGTCTTTAGATTCGCTGTTCCTCTACAGCTCTTCTCTATTCAACTCCTACCCCCATCCTTCAGGGGATGCCGGGGATCCAGGTTTAGGAAATGCCGTCCTGTTCCAGGGATACGCATTTTATGGGATCTCCCCTGGCACCCACAGCTAGGGAGTCCCCATATGTGAAGACTCATTCCTGCTTGTTCCTGGAGATAGCACAGTTACTTACCTGTAACAGGTGATCTCTGGGAACAGCAGGAATTAGTCTTCACAACCCACCCACCTCCCCTAGGAGTTGTATCTATCTATCTCCTTTCCTCTTTCTCTCCTTCTGTCTCAGCTATGAAACTCAACTGAGGAGAGGCAGTGGGAAAGGCGGGAAGTCAGCGCGCAGGCGCGAGGGATGCTCCCAAAGGCTTTCTGATTGGATGCTGGGGAGCATTCCCGTGCGGGCTCCGTCGGTACCGACGTACCCATATGTGAAGACTAATTCCTGCTGTTCCCAGAGATCACCTGTTACAGGTAAGTAACTGTGCTTTATCTTCCCGTCAACACCGGCGCCATCGAAGACATAGCTGGTTCTGTTCTTTCTTTGTTTACTTCTTCTTAGTTTCTTAAAAAAACAGACAAAAACCCCCAAAACACTTGGGCATCATATACGCCCTTATTAGGCCTTAAAGCCTACCATAGCCTTCACATCCTGAAGTCATGGAGAAACCAACTAGTGGTTTCAAGAAATGTTCTAATTGTGCCAGAAGCATTTCAGTGACTGACACACATGATTGGTGCTTAAAATGCCTCAGCCCAGACCACCAGCCAAAAGACTGTTCCCTCTGTCAAAAAATGACACGGAGAGGCCTACAAAACCGGGCTTCTAAATTTGCAGCACTCTTGGCTTCGGACACGGTATTGATGGCGTCCACTTCGTTGAGGGCCTCATTATCCTCCCATGGATCTCAGGTATCTTCAAAGTCCAAATACAAGGCCGCATTGAAGTTTGATGGTACCTCCAGGGGAAGATCTTGCTCAAAGCATTGAGACCCCTCGGTGGTTGCCTCTGAGGTAGATCGGTCTGCTTAACAGCCCCGGTGGGAGGCCCTGTCCTCCAAAGCTATCGAGGAGGCCCAAGATGCTCCCGAGACCTCAACCTCTGAAGAGCTCCTGGTGTCATGCTCTAGGGTGGTAGTGCAGATACCATTACCGATACCCAAGCATCGGCAACCTCGATAGATTAGTGCATACTGGCCATCGAGCAGAGCTTGGCAGCTCTCCTGGCAGCCACAGTACCTATAAAAAATCCTTGTCTACAGGCACTGCCTCATTGATACCGGTCACAGTACCGACATCAACACCGGTTCCGGGCACGACATCAGGGCTGCTGCAAATGGTATCAATGTTGCTTCCACCCATGCCCTCCCTTGAAACCTTAATCGACACTGGTGCAAAGCCCAAATGGCTCACCAAGGCTATCTCGGAGCAACAGTACTAGCACCTAGCTTCAGGCAACTGCCATGCCCGTCGATACTTCGAGTCCTCCAATTCTGATTTCCCTGCTTCGGATCTGGAGTCACTCGATTCTCGGGGGCCTTGGGACCTTCCTTTGGACCCTTCCATGCCCCAACAATGACGGATGTTGCCTCCAGAAGACATGTCCTTCAAGGAATTAATTTGAGACCTGGTCAAAGGTCTCTCTATCATGGTAACATCAGAGAAGGAGCCAAGGGCAGAGGAATTAGAGACCCTCTAATACCCAACAGCACCCAAGGAGGCAGCCACCTTACTGGTGCACTGCATCCTCCATGACCTTATGCTCCGCATGTGAGAGACACCTCTAATCATCTCACCTCACAGTCGACGTCTCGATAACCATGTATTGGGTACCGGAGAGTCCTGGCTTCCAAAAGCCACTGCTTCCCTACCACACTATGATGGTTGAATCGGCGATGCACCAAATCAAAAGCTCAAAGATTCACTCCAGGAAGGGAATTGGGAACTCTCGACGCCTTTGGCCATCGATGCTTTCAAGCATCCATGCTCTCAGCTAGGATCAATTCCTATATTCTTCACATGGGAATGTTCCTCAAAGAAGTCTCAAGTGTTCCCGAGGCCTTTGCCCCTCTCCTCCCTGATGACAATAGGGCAGATGATCTTGCTCTAGTTAAGCATAGCCAAAATGTTTCGAAGTTTGTCAATAGGGATCTCCAGGAACAAGCAGGAATGAGTCTTCACATATGGGTATCGTCGGTACCGACGGAGCCTGCGCGGGAACGCTCCCCAGCGTCCAATCAGAAAGCCTTTGGGAGCATCCCACAGCGCCTGTGTGCTGCCTTCCCGCCTTTCCCAACTGTCTCTCCTCAGTTCTTCTTTTTCCGCGGAGCCAGCAGGTCATGTTCCTGTCACCGCAGAAGAATTTCTTTCTTTTTCTTTTTCTTTTGTGTCGTGTCTGCCGCCTTCGACGCTCTACCGGTACCGCCGGTCTTTCTTTTCTTCCTTTTAAAAAAAAAAAAAGACTTTTCCTCAGTTTTTTCTTCAGGTGCACTTGCGTTTTGGGCCTTAGGCCCAAAACTTTTTTCCTTAACATGGAAAAGCCTGCCTCAGGGTTTAAGAAGTGCACAAAGTGTGGCGGTACCATTTCCGTCACCGACACCCACGACTGGTGTCTAAAATGTTTAGGTCCTGACCATTCCATCACAGATTGTATGTCCTGTTCTATGATGTCTAAAAGAGGTCGGCAGAACCGAGCTGCCATGCTCAGTACCCTGTTTCCCTCTGATGCGGCTTCGGTGGTATCGACGTCTTCCAGGGCTGCTTCTTCCTCACATGGATCTCAGGTAACTAAGCATAAATCCAGCCAGTCCTCGAAGGGTAGATCTCCTTCTAAGCATCGAGATGCCTCTGGCGTTGCCCTCGAGGATTCTGCACCGGCAAAATTACCCCGGCGGAAGGCTTTGGCCTCTAAAACATCATCATCGGGGTTCCAGGATGATCTCGATGACGTGGCCTCGACAGATCTCCTGGTGCCGTGCTCTGGGGTACCGGTGGCTTCACCCGGTACCGACTTCCAGGCATTGGTGGCGTTGATGGATCAGAGGATTCTGTCCATAGAACACAGTCTGGCGGCTTTCCTTGTGGCATCGACGCCCCTGGTACCGCAACAAACTACTTCACCGGTACCAGCTCTAGCACCACCATCGGTACCGATCCCGGGTCCAGTGGCATCGACATCGGCTTCGGTGTCCGCTATGCCGGTACTCTGTCCTCTGAAGCCCTCTGGTACCGATACCCCGGTACCGGTTATTCCCGATCCCGATCCCGATCCTGGTCGGTACGGGTATCGGGCTTTGCAAGAGCATCCGGACAGACGATACTTCGATTCCTCTGAAGACTGTCGATGCAGTGATGCTTCTTCCACAGGAGGAGTCTTCTCCTAAACGAAGGACGTCTCCTCCAGAAGACTTGTCTTTTCAAGACTTCATCAGGGAGGTGGCTCGGGGCCTATCCATCACGGTGGCCCCTGAGACAGAACCCAGAGTCAAGGAGTTAGATATTTTACAATATCCTAAAACTCCTAAGGAGGCAGCTACCTTGCCTGTTCATGAGATTTTGTATGATCTCATGTTGAGGATGTGGGAAGCACCTCTTACCACCTCTCCTCATTCTCGCAGGTTAGATAGCATGTATCGTGTCCCTCCTTGTCCTGGTTTCCATAAAACTCAGCTTCCTCACCACTCTATTGTGGTTGAGTCGGCTATGAGAAAGATTAGAAGTGCCAAAAGACATGCCTCTAATCCTCCAGGACGTGAATGTAGAACCCTGGATGCTTTTGGACGTAGAGTCTTCCAAGCTTCCATGCTTGCTGCGAGAATTAATTCCTATAGTCTTTACATGGGAATGTTCCTAAAAAGTCACTGATCATTTGCAGACTTTAAGTCCTTTCATATCTGAAGATAAGACAGGACTTTCTCACTTGGCTCAAACATGCCCAAGATATCTCCAAATTCTCCAACCGTGCAGCTTTCGACTCCTTTGAATGTGTAAGCAGAGCCTCAGCTATTGCCATAGGTGCACGTAGAATTGCTTGGCTTCAAGCATCTGATTTGGAGATCTGGGTACAAGATGAATTGGGAAATATCCCTTGTACAGGTGAAAACCTGTTTGGTAAAGATTGGCAAGCAAAGGCCAATCAGATGGATGCTGAAAATTCTGCCTTGGATAGACTATACAAGTCTACAGCTGCTCCTGTTAAGAAAAGGTGGTTCAAGAAAGCACCTTTTTCTAAAAAGGGAAGATTTTATCCTGCTTATGGTCAGTTGGGCATCTTCTGCAGCTCAGTTCCCTACCAAACGTCAGCAATCTTCCAAACAGAACAAAGCAAAGGCTGCTAGGCCTCCTCCAGCCCAGCAACCTCAGCCCCCTCAGGGCCTTTGACTTTCCACTAGAGAACTTAGCCTTCCTGGCTCTGGAAGGACCAGAGCCCTCCACCATTCCAGGAAGGTTATGTCATTTTGCTCCCAGGTGGGGACAAATTACAGCAGAGCATTGGACACTCTCCATCATAAAAGAGGGGTACAAACTTCATTTATCAAGCTTGCCCCCTCACACAAGAGTGCACCAGTTCAATTCTTCAACCTCCCTCCTCAACCTATTGAGGCAGGAGATTGCCACCCTTCTCGCCCAGGGGGCAATAGAGGAAGTGCCTCTTCAACAACAGGGCACAGGTTTCTACTCCCCCTATTTTCTTATTCCAAAGAAAACAGGGGGCTACAGACCCATCTTAGATCTCAGAGAATTGAACAGATTCCTAGTCAAGGAAACATTCAAAACGATTTCTCTGGGAACTCTGCTGCCATACCTTCAGAGTCAGGATTGGCTTTGTTCTCTAGATCTCAAGGATGTGTATACCCATGTTCTCATCCATCCAACTCACAAAAGGTTCCTTCGGTTCCTTTTTCAAGAGAAGCACTATCAATACAGAGTGCTCCCTTTTGGTCTGGCCTCTGCACCAAGGGTGTTCACAAAATGCATGGCAGTGGTTGCTGCATTTCTGCGCACTCTGGGAATATTCGTATTCCCTTATTTGGACGACTGGCTCATTCGAGCTCCCACTCAATCAGAGGCCAAGAGTTCTCTAGCCTGCACAATGCGTATCCTTCAGTATTTAGGGCTGATAATAAACATCCCAAAATCCAATTTAACCGCTACTCAGTCCCTGGAGTTTATAAGGGCTATCCTGGATACCACAAGGGCAAGGGCCTATCTCCCCCAGACCCGTTGCCTTCGCTTGGTGCAGTTAGCTTCTCAAGCAGAGTTGAAGCCCCACTAAACTGCTCGAGAGATGTTAGTTACTAGGCCACATGGCATCCACCGTGCATGTGGTACCATATGCTCGCCTTCACATGAGGGCAGCTCAGTGGACTTTATCCACCCAATGGACCCAGGCATTAGACTGCCTGTCAGACAGAATAACAAGCACAAGTCGCCTCATTTTGTCCCTCCAGTGGTGGAAGTCCCCTCAAAACCTGTTGCAGTGGTCCCCCTTTCAGCAGTCTCTACCCCAAGCAACTCTCACAACAAATGCTTCTCCAATGGGGTGGGTAGCTCATCTGCAAGACCTCTCCACCCAGGGCATCTGGTCCCCACAGGAGAGTTGTCTACATATCAATCTCTTGGAACTCATAGCAATCTTCCTTGCTCTGTGGGTGTTCCACACCCTGCTCAGCTGCAAGACAGTCCTTATCCACACGGACAATCAGGTAGCCATGTTCTGTTTGAACAAGCAGGGCGGAACTGGCTCTCTGTCGCTTTGCAACGAAGCTTTGCAACTGTGGGCCCTCACCAGAGAGCAGCAGATTTTTTTTATTTATTTAGACAGTTTTGTATACCGCCTTATCCTTCAATCAAAGCGGTCACAACACAATACAACTGGATTGCCCAGTGTATTTCTTTCACCTGTCAGAGTAAGAACCTTTCTCTGGAGGGCCATGTCACAGCTCACAATGTGAGAGCCATGGCAGCCTCAATGGCTCATCTGAACTCTGTGTCTATTTACGACATCTGTCGAGCAGCCACTTGGGCCTCGGTTCATACCTTCACAGCCCATTACTGCTTGGACAAGGACTCCTGCCGGGATGCCTTGTTTGGTCAGGCTGTTCTCAAACACCTGTTCCATACTTAATCAACTCCTACCCACCATCTCTGATGGGATGCCAGAGATCCATGGGGGGACGTGGAGCCTTGTCCCAGGGACACACAACTTCTGGGGTCTCTCCCTGGCATCTAAAGCTAGGGAGTCCCCATATGTGAAGACTCATTCCTCCTTGTTCCTGGAGATAGCACAGTTACTTACCTGTAACAGGTGATCTCTGGAAACAGCAGGAATAAGTCTTCAGAACCCACCCACCTCCCCTAGGAGTTGCATCTCTCTATCTTTCCTTTCCCTCTCTCTCTCTCTCTTTGTCTCAGCTTTAAAACTCAACTGAGGAGAGACATTTGGGAAAGGCGGGAAGGCAGCACGCAGGCGCTGTGGGATGCTCCCAAAGGCTTTCTGATTGAACGCTGGGGAGCGTTCCTGCGCAGGCTCCGTCGGTACCGACAATACCCATATGTGAAGACTTATTCCTGCTGTTCCCAGATATCACCTGTTACAGGTAAGTAACTGTGCTTTACCTGCGATGCTTTTGAATGCACAAGCAGGGCCAATATGCATCGTAGCATGTAGAATTGCATGGCTTCAAGCCTCAGATCATGAACAGTGGGTTCAAGATAAGCTGGGAAACATACCTTGCACAAGAGAATCTTTTTGGCAAAGACTGGCAAGATAAGGCTTCTCAGAGTCAGAAAAAACTACTCTAAAGAGACTGTCTGGAATGACAGCTGACCCTGCTAGGAAAAAGACTCCTGCAAAGATGTCTTTCTACAATAATATGAAGAAATTCTAATTTTATCCTCCTGCTTCTCAATACCAGGGCCAGGCCCCACAAAAGAGACAACAGCCTCCTAAGCAACAGAAGAAGCTACAGGTAGCTAAACCTCAACTAGCTCCGCAGACAGTCTGTGCCTGTTTTTTGACTCTTTCCAAGAGAACATTGCCACCCTGCCTCCGGAGGGCCCCCCAATCCATCCACCTAGCAGGCAGACTGTGTCACTATGTGCACAGATGGCACCTCATCACCTCAGAGCAGTGGACACTCACCATTGTCCAGGACAGGTATAGACTTCATCTACAAACTCTCCCTCTCCACTTTCAAGGGGGAATATCATAGATTGCTATTGGGGGCTAAGTTCATGGATCATATTACCCCTATTTTATTTAAGTTGCATTATCTGCTGGTAGATTTAAGGTATTAATTCTTGCAATCTCCAGGAACAAGCAGGAATGAGTCTTCACATATGGGTACATCGGTACCGACGGAGTCTGCGTGGAAACGCTTCCCAGCGTCCAATCAAGAGCTTTTGGAAGCATCCCAGCATGCCTGCGTGGTGCCTTCCCGCCTTTCCCAACTGCCTCTCCTCAGTTTTCGTTTTTCCGCGGAGCCGGCAGGACATCCTCCTGTCACCGCAGAAAATTCTTGTTCTTATTTCTTAGTTTTCTTGTGGTCGCGGCTGTCTTCCCGACGTCACCGGTACCGCCGGTGTTTTCTTTTCTTTTCTTTTCTTGTAAAATCTTCCTTTTCCACGGGATATTTTTTCTTCATAGTGTCCCACAGTCTCTTAGGCCTTTTAGGCCTCTTCTTTTTCCTTCATGGAATCGCCAGACACTTTCTCCAAGAAATGTTCAGACTGTGGCGGTACAACTTTATTTTTAGACCCTCGAAGTCGGTGTCTTACCTGCTTGGGTCCTGACAACAGTTTGGTGAGAAGACATCTTCAACATCGAGGTTCCCTCGATACACGGTTGCCCTCCAACTTCGGGGCACCGTCCCCTTCTTCTTCCACACAGGATCAGGTAACCCACAAACAGTCTGTTAAGACTAGCCAGTCCTCGAGTGGTAGGTCTCATGCACAGCATGTAGACGGCTCTGGCCTTGCCCTCGACGGCCCACTGGCTTCAAAATCCCGGCGGGAGTCTTCGGTCTCCAAAGCATATAAGGGGTTTCAGGTTGTTCCTGGGGTTCACCCCCCACAGAACATACCTTAGCCGTGTACGGTGATGGCATCCGCTTCGAGCGGTACCGATACCCCGGCATCAGCACTGGTGTTGGATGAAACACTCCTCACCAGGGATTGTCATCTGGCGTCCTCGGTGCCTTCGGGACCGGTGGATACTCCCCAGATTGACTTTCCATTATCGGTACCAACACCGATACTACCACCGACGTCGGTACCCTCCAGATGTGCATCGACAGCCTCGATTCCTTCGATGCCGAGTCTGTAATCGATCTCCAGTCTGGAGGACTGGGTACCGACTCGCCTTGGTACCGTCTCGCGGCGGTACCGACGGCTAGATTCCGATGACTCGGATCCGCAACTCTCGGTTCCCCCGAGGCCGATTGAGTTGCCACTGGTTGACCTTCATTCACCGGTATCAGACACGGTACCGAAGTCAGTACCGATGTCCTCATTACCGTTACGGTCGGTGCCTTCCATTCTTCGCTTATCAGGCTCTCTGCCCTCGATGCCGAGTTTGGAATCGATTTCTAGTCTGGAAGACTGGGTACCAATAGGTTTTGGTACCGACACCGATCGATACCGGTGGCTCGGTACCGAGGATAGTAGCCGGAGGTTTTTGGTTACCTTGGTACCGATTGAACTGTCACCGATGACTGCTCCGATGTCTTTGTCGGGCTCGACTCCGACATTGGTACCGATATTGGCATCGGTACCGGTATCCACAGTAGCATCGTGGCAAACTCCTGCCATGCTTTTTTCAACAGGATTGCTCCATTCTATACCAAGCTTGGAGTCGATACCTGGCATGGACAATGTGGTATGGACGGTTGCTGCTCCTGACAGCCAGTACCAGCAACCATCCCTTAAGCATTCCACACTGCACTCTGCAGGATCTTCTATTCCTATATATTTGGATAACTCTGTGGGTGCTCAGGCTAGTTCTTTAGATCTAACCTGTCCAAGGGAGATTCCTGTTTGGGATCCTTCTTTTCAGAGTTTCCTCCTGGATATAGCAAGATCCCTTGCCATTCCTATTCCAGGACATGATCCTGCACAAGGCTCTGTTTCTACCAAAGCAAAGGACAACATAATGCTTCCTTTGCATCATTCCTTGCAGGATCTCCTTCTAGGAATGTGGGAAACACCTTTAAGGGTACCCCCACCTCCCAGGGCAACTGATCTCTTATATCAGGTGCCCCCCTCTCCAGGGTTTCAAAAGACTCAACTTCCTCATCATTCCATAGTAGTGGAATCAGCAATGAGGCGGGTAAAGAGTAAGAAAAAGCACTCTTCTTATCCGCCAGGTCGTGAGTCTAAGACACTAGATGCCTTTGGACGTCAAACCTTCCAGACATCTATGCTTTCTGCAAGAATTCTCTCATATATTTCCATATGAGTCTTTCTCTTGAGGAGGTCACAAAGCAATTGCATCTTTTCACTCCTTTCCTTCCAGATTCCAGGAGTTCAGACTATTCCTCACTGCTTAAGCATATCCAGAATATCTCTTGGTTTCTTTCTCGTGCTTCCCTAGACTCTTTTGAGTCTGTTAGCAGGACTTCTGCTATAGCTATAGGGGCACGACGTAGAGCCCGGCTCCAAGCTTCAGACTTGGACAAATGGGCACAACAACGGCTGGGACATACTCCTTGCACTGGAGAAAATCTTTTCAACAAGGAGTCTTTACGTCAGGTTACTCAGTTGTCCACTGATTTTCCTGTTCCTAAGGGTTGTTCTACACCACCTTCTGTCCCAGTAGGTAGGAAATGTCCTACCAAGCTTTCTTCCCACAGGAGAAGAAGGTTTTATTCATCACTTGCCCATCATACAGATGTTCCCCAACAGGGGATGCATCGTCCTGGTCTGAAGAATCCAACCTCTCACCAGGCTCAGTAAATCTAGCAGCTGCAGGGTTTCTGATCAATCATCATCAGATGCTTGTGACTCTTGGGGTTAGAATCTACAATTGCTTCTCAATAGAGGTAATCCACCACTTCATTCTAACCCCTACACATGGATCTCTTTCCAAAAGACATCCATTTTTTCTATATTTCTATGAGCTGTCAGGATGTTCATGCCTATAGGTCACAGGTTTCTCCTCTTTTTCCTGCTAGGGAAAGAGGTCTCACCACTATCAACCAGCATGTATTTTTTTCCTTTCTATGGGCTTACTACTTGGTAAGTCTTCTTCAGCTCCATTCTCTTCACCCTCTTACCAAGTTTTTCCTATGTAAGAGCGGATTTACTTCGCTGGGAGACTTTTTCTTCAGCCTCTCTAGTTTTTGTCACTTTCCAGTGCGGAGTTTTCCTCTCTGAGTTACCTCCCCTGTTTCAATCTTACTTTGAGGCAGCTTATCAGACATGTCCAGAGTTTTCTACTCCTGTTCTGTCTGTTCTTTCTGTTTTTGAACAGTAAGATTCTTTCTGCTGTCTTGCTAGCAGCTGCCTATGCAGGAGCCTTAATGTTTGGTCCACTGGTTCTTGTCCACAAACCACCAGATTTGTCCTCCACTAACATTCTGTCTAGTCTTAGTAGTGGCTCCAAGTCAGTGCTTTCATCTATCTTGGAGATTATCTCACTACAAGCTTTCTGGATTGGTCTTCTATTTCTGCCATCTCCATTCCCCTGGGTTTGGCAGCATAGTTCTATCTCCTCATTCTCCTACATCATGCTCTCTGCAATTCTACAGAGAAGCTTTCCACTATATGGGCCCTTGCTAGAGAGCATGGGTTTTTTTTCTCCAACAGCTATCCTAGATGGTTGGAAAAGGCTTTTCAGTCATGTCTCCCATGACTAGAAGGTTCTCCCTTCTTCTACTATCTCCTTTTGATATAAAGGACATAGGCCTTCTCTTACCTGAAAGCTTAAGGAGTTGCCAATTCCCTGCTTTGGTCCATAGCATTCCCAATCGGGGATATGCTCTTTCTCCTTGCAGCTCGTCCTCATGGTAAGAACGCATGATACTTTTGCCCTTAAGCAGGTCAACATGGTATCTCATCTCTGTGTCTTCTGTCTACTTACCATGCTACAGTCCTGGAAAACTTGGGATTTGCTGGCTGCAGATTGATATTATCCTCTGTTTTCATGTAACCATCCTGGTTATTTCACTAGCTAGCATCCTTGCAGATCATAACCAGGGGGAATAGATTCTCTATATATCTTCTCAAGTAGGTTCCACCTCCTTGTTGTTAGATGAATCTTTCCTTTCCACATATCCTATGTGAATACCATGCTGTAGGCATATCTCTGTCTGTTTAATTGCAGACACCCATATTTAGGCCTACATATTCATATTTATCTTTTGTGTGTATTTTATGCCCCTCCATATCTCACTATAGATATACTCTTATATGTCTATCTATATATCTATATGTATATATATATATATATGTATGTATCTGTCGAGATATTTCATTATAGATAGATATGTCTACACATACTTATCTATCTGACTGTCTATGCTCATATAGCTATATGTTTCTGACAGAGGGGCTTTACCCATACCTATGCTATCCAGTAGGTTTGGGGTTCTACGCACACAACCACTCCTGTGGTAGTCAACAATTTTTATACCATAACCTAAGGGTTTAGGTACCTCTGAAGCTCTCCATGCCCAATATCTCTCCTAGCTTACCCCAGTTAGGAGAGATATTGTGGATCTTCAGTTAATCACAGGCTTTAACGCCTCAGGCATTTGTCCTCTCTTTTTGGGATATAAGGGGTTCCCATACCCTTTCTCCCCACAAGGACTGTGCCTCTTTGTCCAATCGGTTAGCCTTTCTCTTTTTGCTCCTAAGAGTGAGCCACTCTGCCGCCAAAAGAGTTAGGTTTTTGTCATACAGCCTTCCACTGAAGGCCCACCGTTTTTGTACTACCCCAGTTTTTCCTACTGGGGTTACCTGTTACCTTTCAGAATTCTGACCTCCACTGTTTTTTCAATTTTAAGAATTCAGTTTTCTCCCCACTGTTTTTATTGCCTTTATGAGAAGGATTTTTTTACCGTTTCACTTGCAATTGGTCTATTTGTTGCACTCTACACAAGCGTTTGTTTCTGCACTATCGGCCATCATTCCTAGACATCTGTTGTCAGAATAATAAGTGCGTTATAGGAGCCGCACTGGACAACTTTTTTGATGTATATTTTTTAAGTATACGTTGAATATGATGATTTTTAATTTAAGAGTGTCTCCACCTTTTTTACACTTGTTTTATGATGGTTTTTATTTTTTATTTTTCAGTTTTTATATTTTTATACTATTATATTATTTTATTTACATGCTCTCTTTGTGTTTCTTGAAGTGCCTTTGATATTTATATATGAAACGTTTTAACATTATACATGCATATAGCTTAATTTTTATAAGCGTTTTTCATATAATTTCTTATATATATGTATACTCTTATATATATGTATATTTATTTATGTAATTAATTATTTATTATTAATTGGTTATATATTTATTAACATGTATTGTTTAGTTTTAGAATTGTATATACTTGTTTTATGAATGTATATTTATTTATTTAATAATTCATTTATTCATTGTCAGCTGTTAGTATCCCATAGGTTCAATCCGGGATAACACTCAATTTGATCACAATAAGGTATTTATTTACTTTTTGTTTCTTTTCTCCTCGTCTCTCTTCCTCCTTTTTTAGTAGTTTAATATGTCCTTATCATTTATGACTATTCTTTATAATTTTTTAACATTTTTATCTATTAGTTGGTTTTTAACTAACCGTTATGAATCAATAGATTGTCCTTTAGATGTTTTGGGTGAAATTATGTTTTTAATTTTATTTCATTTATTTATTTTATTTTTTGATATAAGACAGTGTATTTTTCATATAATGTGTTTATTTAATCTATATGTTTATGTTTATTATTTTTGAGGTGTGCTCTTTAAGACCCCCTGAAGAAGGCCGGTGGCCGAAACGCGTTGGGGCGCAATAAACAAGGTTTACAATTTGTCAGTCCAGGCTCCGCTCCTTTGTTCTCCACTGTTTTCCTACAGGGTTATTACCTCCACTTTACAGTGAGGTCCTCTTCACGGTTCCTCTACTAGGTTCCCCAATAGATCCATGAACCTCCATACTTCTGTGAAATCCTGTCAGGGGAGGTCCATATTGCAATATTCTTTGCAATATCATTGGTGACATTCATCATCCACACATGGACTCCTTCTCTGCAGTCCTGTGCTAGGTTAGCTGTTCCACAGCATCTTTCTTTCTTTCTTTCTTCAACTCCTACCCTCCCTCCTCAGGCTGCCTGGTGTTCTGGGAGATAGCATGGTCCGACCTATGACATGCTGGGACTCCAGGCATCTCAGCTTGGGAGTCCCCATATGTGAAGACTCATTCCTGCTTGTTCCTGGAGATAGCACAGTTACATACCTGTAACAGGTGATCTCTGGGAACAGCAGGAATAAGTCTTCACAACCCACCCACCTCCCCAGGAGTTGTCTCTCTATCTATCTTTCCTTTCCTCTCTCTCTCTCTTTGTCTCAGCTTTAAAACTTAACTGAGGAGAGGCAGTTGGGAAAGGCGGGAAGGCAGCACGCAGGCATGCTGGGATGCTTCCAAAAGCTCTTGATTGGACGCTGGGAAGCGTTCCCGTGCAGACTCCGTCGGTACCGACGTACCCATATGTGAAGACTTATTCCTGCTGTTCCCAGAGATCACCTGTTACAGGTAAGTAACTGTGCTATCTCCAGGAACAAGCAGGAATGAGTCTTCACATATGGGTACGTCGGTACCGACAGAGCCTGCGCGGGAACGCTCCCCAGCTTCCCAAAAAGGAAAGCTTTTGGGAGCATCCCACAGCACCTGCGCGCTGCCTTCCCGCCTTTCCTAACCAGCTCTCCTCAGTTCTTCTTTGCCACGGAGCCAGCAGGTCGAGCCCTGTCACCGCTGAAGAAGTTCTTTATTTTATTTTACAGTATTTCTTTGGTCGCGTGTCTGCCTTACCCGACTCCGGACCGGTACCGCCGGTCTTTTTCTCTTTCTTTTTTTAAAAAATGTACTAAGTGTAGCGGTGCTATTTCTGTTACAGATACCCATGAATGGTGTCTTAAATGTTTGGGTCCTGAACACTCCATTCCGGATTGTCCGTCCTGCTCTCTAATGTCTAAACGGGGATTACAGAACCGAGCAGCCAAGCTCCATGTGCTGTTTCCCGCTGATGCACCGTCGGTAGCATCGACATCTTCCAGGTCTTCTTCTCCTGATGGATCTCAGGTAACCAAACATAAACCTAGCAGGTCCTCGAAGGGTAGATCTCCCTCTAAGCATCGAGATGCCTCCGGGCTTGCCCTCGAGGACCCTGCGCCAGCAAAACAACCCCGGCGGGAAGCTCCGGCTTCCAAAGCTCCTCCTATGGGGTTACAGGTTGACATCGATGGCACGGCCTCGACCGATCACCTGTTAGAATGCTCTGGGGTACCGGCACAATCTCCCGGTACCGACTTCCAGGCATTCATGGCGTCGATGGATCACAATGTTCTGTCCATGCAGCAGGCTATTACGGCCTTCATTCAAGCTGCGACGCTGCTGGTACCGAAACAAATGCCGTTCTCGGTATTGGCTTCGGTACCGGCACCAGCACCGATACCGGTACCGACTGCATCGACATCGACCAGGATACCAGCTATAGCGGTTCCTTGTCCAGGGCTGCTTACCGGTACCGATCCGGTACCGGGGACGCCCGATATCGATACTGCTCGATACGCGTATCGAGCGTTGGAAGAGCTTCCTGACAGGCGATACTTCGATTCCTTTGATTCTGATACATCAGACGAGTCTCCTGAAGTATCCATAGCCCTTCCTGAAGAGCCTTCTTCTCCAAAAAGAAGAATGTCTCCTCCAGAAGACTTGTCCTTTCAAGACTTCATAAGAGAAGTTGCTAAAGGACTTTCTATTTCAGTAACTTCTGAATCAGAGCCTAGAGCTAAAAAAATTGGATATTTTAGGCTATTCTAGGGCTCCTAAAGAGGCAGTCACCTTACCAATTCATGAGATTCTTTATGAACACATGATTGATCTATGGGAGACTCCTCTCACTCTCTCTCCTCATTCTCGTAGATTGGACACTATGTATCGTGTCCCTCCTTGTCCTGGATTTCAGAAAACGCAGCTTCCTCACCATTCCATTGTGGTGCAGTCAGCTATGAAGAGGATTAAGAGTACAAAGAGACACTCTTCTGCTCCTCCAGGAAGAGAATGCAGGACCTTGGATGCCTTTGGTAGGAAAATCTTCCAAGCCAGTATGCTTATTTTATTTTATTTATTTATTTATTTACATTCTCTTATATACCGCACTATTCTGCATCAGTGCAGTTTACATTGAACAAACTGAAATTACATTGAACAGGGCATTATAACTTGGAGATAACTATTTTACAGGGAACATGGGCAATGGAGGGTTAAGTGGCTTGCCCAAGACCACAAGGAGCACCTGTGGGACTAGAAACCCCAGTCCTTCCGGCCCAAGGTTGCTGTCCTCTAGTGGGATTTGAACCCCCTCCCTTCCGGTCTGAAGTACCTTGCCCCAACCACTAGGCCACTCCTCCACTCCAGAATCAACTCATATAGCCTTTACATGGGTATATTTCTAAAGGAAGTTGCACAAAAATTGCACACTTTCCTCCCTTTTCTTCCAGAGGATAAAAGGGAGGAATTCCTCATTTGGCTTAAGCATACCCAAGACATTTCAAAGTTTTCAAACAGGGCAGCTTTTGACTCATTTGAAGGTGCCAGCAGAGCCTCAGGCATTGCCATAGCTGCTCGCAGAATTGCTTGGCTCCAGGCTTCTGATTTAGAGCCCTGGGTTCAAGATGGCTTAGGAAATCTTCCCTGTACAGGTGAAAACCTATTTGGCAAAGAATGGCAAATAAAAGCCACTCAAATGGATGCAGAAAACTCTGCTCTGGATAGACTTTCAAAGTCAACCTCCATTCCTGCCAAGAAAAAACCTTTTAAAAAGTCTTTCTTTAAAAAGGGCAGATTTCCTTCTACTTCTGGCCAACAATCTTCTACAGGTCGCTTTGCCACTAAGCGTCAGCAACCTAAACAGGCCAGGCCTAAGCCTACAGGGGCTGCTGTAACTCAGCAGGCCCAACCTCCTCAGGGTTTTTGACTTGATGCTAGAGAACTTAGCCTTTCTGGCTCTAAAGCAGCCAGAACCTCTCACCATTCCAGGAAGGTTGGCTCATTTTGCTCCCAGATGGGAGCAAATAACATCAGAGCAGTGGACCCTCTCCGTCATAAGAGAGGGCCACAAGCTCCATTTCTCAGACCTTCCTCCCCATACTATGGTGAGACACTTCAATTCTCCCACATCTCTTCTCGACCTTCTAGGTCAAGAGGTAGCTACCCTTCTTGCCCAAGGGGCAATAGAAGAAGTTCCCCTTCTTCATCAAGGGTCAGGGTTCTACTCCCCCTATTTTCTCATTCCAAAGAAGACAGGGGGATACAGGCCCATTTTAGATCTCAGAGAATTGAACAAGTTTCTATGCAAGGAAAAGTTCAAGATGCTTTCTCTGGGCACTCTCCTTCCATACCTTCAAAGTCAGGATTGGCTTTGTTCTCTAGATCTCAAGGATGCGTACACACATGTCCTAATCCATCCCTCTCACAGAAGATTCCTGTGGTTTCTTTTCCAAGGAAAACATTACCAATACAGAGTTCTTCCTTTCGGTCTGGCCTCTGCTCCAAGAGTGTTCACCAAATGCATGGCAATAGTTGCTGCATTTCTACGAACTCTGGGAATATTTGTCTTCCCATACCTGGACGACTGGCTCATTCGAGCTCCATCTCAGTCAGAGGCCCAGATTTCCTTGGACCGCACAAGGCGCATTCTGCAGTATCTGGGACTTGTGGTAAACCTCCCAAAGTCTCAGCTCACCCCTACTCAGTCCCTAGAACTCATAGGGGCCTGGTTGGATGCCACTACTGCAAGGGTTTACCTTCCTCAGGCCCGTTGCCAACGTCTAGTGCAGTTAGCCTCCCAGATTCAGTCAAGGAGCCACTTAACTGCCCGGGAGATGCTACAACTGCTAGGCCATATGGCTTCCACAGTGCATGTGGTACCCTATGCCCGCCTACACATGAGAGCAGCTCAGTGGACTTTGTCCACCCAGTGGACTCAAGCTTCAGGAGCTCTCTCAGACCAAATAGCAACCACCAAACGTCTCTTTTGGTCTCTCCAATGGTGGATGTCCACTCAAAATTTGTTGCTGGGGTCCCCCTTCCAACAGTTGTTGCCCCAAGCAACCCTCACAACAGATACCTCCCAAACAGGTTGGGGAGCCCATCTACAGGACCTCTCCACTCAAGGCACTTGGTCCCCACAGGAGACCTCTCTTCATATCAACCACTTGGAGCGTCGAGCAGTTTTTCTAGCTCTCAAGGTCTTTCATACCCTCCTCAGCTACCAGACAGTCGTCATTCATACGGAAAATCAAGTAGCCATGTTTTACATAAACAAGCAAGGAGGAACTGGCTCTCTGTCGCTTTGCAACAAAGCTTTAAGATTGTGGGCCTTCGCCAGAGAGCATCAAATCCATCTCCTGGCAGTATACCTCCCAGGAGTCCAAAACTCTTGGGCAGACAGACTGTCGAGTTCTGCTTCCACACGAATGGTCCCTGCACATGGATCAGGTACTCAGAATCTTCCAAGAATGGGGAACCCCGGACATAGACCTCTTTGCAAGTCCGTGGAATGCCAAACTTCCCCGATTCTGTTCCAGAATTCCGTGTCAGGGAGTTCAGGCCAAGGATGCCTTCCTCCTCCATTGGGGTCAGGGCTTCCTGTATGCATTTCCACCCATTCCCTTGATTCCCAAGACTCTGTTCAAACTCCAGAGGGATCAAGGATCTATGATCCTCATAGCTCCACACTGGCCACGCCAAATGTGGTACCCTCTACTTCTACATCTCTCCCAAGCCCCCTCTCTGGACTTGGGAGCTGCTCCAGACCTTCTGTCCCAGGAGGAAGGGACTTTGTGGCACCCAAACCCCAAGTCCCTACACCTCAGAGCTTGGTTACTGAAGGCCTAGACCTTCAAGACTGGAATCTTTCTCAACAAGTGAAGGATATCCTCCATGCTTCCAGAAAACCTTCCACCAGGCGTTCTTATGCTTTTAAATGGAAAAGGTTTTCCATTTGGTGTGCTGAAAAGGGTCTTGACCCTCTAGCACTACCTTTAAATTCTCTGTTAGACTATCTCCTGCATCTTTCCAATGCAGGCCTTAAAACAAATTCAGTAAGAGTCCATTTGAGTGCTATTGCAGCATCCCTTAAGCCCATCAATGGACAACCTATTTCCTCTCATCCTCTCATTGCAAGATTCATGAGAGGCCTAACTTTAACTAAACCTCCCATTAGGCCTCCTCCGGTGGCATGGGACTTAAATTTGGTTCTTGGTCAGCTCATGAAGCTACCTTTTGAACTCTTAGCCACTACCTCCTTGAAGTTTCTTTCTTGGAAGGTTATTTTCCTCATTGCAGTTACTTCAGCTCACCGCATCCGTGAACTGCAGGCATTAGTGGCTAATCTACCTTATACAAGGTTCCATCATGTTAAGGTAGTCCTTAGGACAAATCCACACTTTATGCCTAAAGTGGTCTCACCTTTTCATCTTAATCAAGAGGTATATTTACCTATCTTTTTTCCAGCTCCTCATGCATCCAGTGCAGAGAGGAATCTTCATACTCTGGATTGTAAAAGAGCTCTTGCTTTTTACTTACATAGGACACAGCAACGTAGAAAGTCTTCCCAGCTTTTTGTTGCTTTTGATCCTTCTCATTTGGGACTTCCAGTCTCTACGAGAACACTGTCCAATTGGATTGCTCAGTGTATTTCTTTCGCCTACCAGAGTAAGAACCTTTCTCTGGAGAGCCATGTCACAGCTCATAATGTGAGGGCCATGGCCACCTCTATGGCTCATCTAAATTCTGTGTCCATCGACCAGATCTGTCGAGCAGCCACCTGGGCCTCGGTTCATACCTTCACAGCCCATTACTGCTTGGACAAGGACTCCCGCCGGGATGCCTTGTTTGGTCAGGCTGTCCTCAAACACCTGTTCCATTCTTAAACAACTCCTACCCTCCTTCCCTGGATGGATGCCTGAGATCCATAGGAGGAAGTAGACCCCTTCCAGGGTCTCATATCCTTCGGGATCTCCCAGGCATCTTAGCTAGGGAGTCCCCATATGTGAAGACTCATTCCTGCTTGTTCCTGGAGATAGCACAGTTACTTACCTGTAACAGGTGATCTCTGGGAACAGCAGGAATAAGTCTTCACAACCCACCCACCGCCCCTAGGAGGTGTATCTCGCGATCTATCTTTCCTTTCCTCTCTCTCTCTATTGTCTCAGCTTTAAACTTGAACTGAGGAGAGCTGGTTAGGAAAGGCGGGAAGGCAGCACGCAGGCGCTGTGGGATGCTCCCAAAAGCTTTCCTTTTTGGGAAGCTGGGGAGCGTTCCCGTGCAGGCTCCGTCGGTACCGACGTACCCATATGTGAAGACTTATTCCTGCTGTTCCCAGAGATCACCTGTTACAGGTAAGTAACTGTGCTTTCCAGTGCTATATAAGATCATAAGATATGTCATACTGTGTCAGATCAAGGGTCCATTAAGCCAAGTATTCTTTTCCAGCAGCAGCCAATCCAGGTCACAAGTACTATCAAGTTCCCAAAAAGGTACACACATTTCCATGCTGCTTATCCTTATTTTCCTGGTCCTCTTTAATAATGGTTTATGTGTTATGCGTGTCCCCTAGTCTTTCTACTTTTTGAAGGGGAGTAAACAACTGATCTATGTTTACCCATTCCAATCCATTATTTTATAGACCTCTATCATATCTCCGTATAGTCACCATTTTTCCAAGTTGAGGCGCTCTAATCTTAAGTCTTCCATCCCCTTTATCATTTTAGTGGCTCTTCTCTGTACCTTTTCTAATTCTGCTATATCCTTTTTAAGATATGGCGACCAGAACTGCACACAATATTCAAATTGTGGTCACACCATGGAACAATACAGAGGCATTATAATATCCTTGGCTTTATTCTCCTTTTCTTTCCTTATGATTCTTAGCATTCTATTTGCTTTCTTGGCCGCTGCTGCACACTGGGAGGAGGGTTTCAACTTATTATCCACGATGACGCCGAAATCCTTTTCCTGGTTGGTGGTTCCCAATATGGGACCTTGCATCGCCTAACCGTAATTTGGGTTGTTCTACCCTATGTACTTAACTTTGTACTTGTCCACGTTAAATTTAATCTGCCATTTGGACGCCCAGACTCTCAATTTATCAAGGTCCTCTTGCAATTTCTCACAGTAGTCTTGTGATTTAACAACCTTGTGTTGTCTGCAAATTTGATCACCTCACTCACTATTCCCATTTCCGGGCCATTTATGAATGTTAAAAAGTGGCAGGCCCAGCACAGATCCCTGGGCTACAACACTATTCACCTTTCTCCATTTCTTCCACCAATTGGCCCAAACTTATTTATCTGGCCTTGTTCAGCCATAGGTCCCAGAGTGCAGATCGCAGTCCTCTCAGCAAAGTTTACTTGAGTTACCAGCACTGATTCTGTCAGACTTATGACCCCTGTGAATGCTGCTTTTAGCCGTGTGGCACCTGCCCTTTGGGATAAACTCTTATCGGAGCTACTATTGAAACTCTATATGTTGAAATTTCATGAGCAGCTTAAGGCCTGGCTGTTTGTCCGGGTTATTCTTGAGCAAATGGACATGCTGTGTTGGTTATGAATTTTGTTCATTTTTAACTTTGTGTATTTATCTGGTTTTTTTTTTTTTAATGTTAGGTAAACTGCTCGGTGATCTGCTTAGGCAATATACAAGTTTAATATAAATATAAATGAATACAAATCATTACCCGGCATAGTTATCACAGAACTATGACAGGATCACTGTACATGTTTTTATACAGTTGGCAACAGAAAGGGGTGGACCACAGGGGCCACGGCCCCACCCATACTTTGCACAACACAGCATCAGCAATAAAGAGCTTGGTTCCCTAGTTACCCATGTAAGGACCTTATCTGGGATATTCAAAGGGCACCTGCATGGGTAGTGCCTTTCAAATATCCCGGCTAAGTCTCTAACGCGCCCAGATGCTATCTGCATAGGATCAGGGCATGATAGGGGCGTTCCGGGGCTGAGGAAGGGGCTGTACAGGCAGCAGCAATATTTGATTATCTCACCTATCTTTAGGGTGCTACCCGTGTAGCCTCTGAGGCTGCCGGGGCATGCAGGCTTATCCGGATTTTCACTTCTGCCGGAGCGGAAGTGAAAATCTGGGTTAAAGGGGTTTGGCCCGCAGGCTATGCGCCATCACGGCGCATAGCCTGTCCAACTCAATATTGGGCCCATATTTAATAAAATATGAGCATAAATCATGACTCTGCCCACTCGCTTCAAACCCCTCCCCTGAGCAAACCTACTTTACAATCGCATACCTTCTTGCGTCAGGCAAACTTAAGCATGATCCAGTTTTCAGAAACCTTTCACATGTGTAAATCAGGGTGTTCTGAGCATGAAAGATTTATAAATCCCAAATTTATAAACCTCAAATCAAGTTTACCTTTCCACACACTCGCGAACACTACCCTCACAACCACTGCATGCCGACACCCCCACACTACCCTACTTGATTGGTTTGCAGTGAAATCCGCTTTGATTCAAGATAAAGCGGGATATAAATACTTTAAAAAAAATAAATATAATAAAATTACCTCCTGCAGAGATATTGGGAGGTAGGGCTGGAACATTTTTTAAGGCTTCTTACAGGATGGAGATACCAGGACATGAGCACTCAAACTTATTTATGTGGACAGTTTTGTATACCGCCTTATCCTTCAATCAAAGTGGCCACAACACAATTTGGGGATACATTTAACATGAGGGGATATGAGACACATACACTAATACTTACAGGGAACATGGGCAATGGAGGGTTAAGTGGCTTGCCCAAGACCACATGGAGTACCTGTGGGACTAGAAATGCCAGTCCTTCTGGCCCAAGGTTGCTGTCCTCTAGTGGGATTTGAACCCTTGACCTTCTGGCCTGAGGTACCTTGCCACAACCACTAGGCCACTCCTCCTCCTCCTCAGTTGTTTAAGTGGTTTCTTGTTTTAAAAAAGAAAAAAAATAAAATTGCATTTTTCAGTGAGCGAAATCTCATCTTCATTCTGATGGTGGAGTTTAGAGAGCTGGATAGTGCTGATTTTCGCACTAACAGCCATGTTTTAGCCACAGATCTCAGCTGCAGGAAATCTAGCTGGTCAGCTAGATTTAGGAAAATATTCAGCTGAAAACCTAGTTGGTAGGGGAGAGCTGATTACTTAACAAGGTACAATTAGCCTGTTGCATCACTTGCTTAGCAGCTTACTAAATATTGACCTCTAGTCACTATACAGGAACCTTCTCAGGCTAGTTTTGGAGAATCCATAGCCAGTGTGGTATCCAGGATATTTGCAGTGGCTATGCGTGAGAATTAAATGGTCCTTCTCTATTGCATGCAGCTCTATGTTATGCATATTTATTCACAATATCCTAAAAATCAAACTGGCTGAGAGGTAATCCACTATAGACCATGCACTAGTGCATGTCCATAGTGCTTAGCATGCACTAATGGACATTGCTAAGTGCCATGTGAATCATTTTATTTCTGTGGGCTGTGTAGCACTTAGTGCATAGTAATGTCCATTATCCTGTGCTAAGCTACAGTGAACATGATCCTGTACCAGGGAATGTATTAATTCCTTGCTAAGGAGCAGGGGGTCCTTACACTTTTGTGGAAGGGATGGGACTTTCTGTTTGGCAAGGAGGTTTCTGAATAGGTCCTGTATTCAAGTCAGTTCCAATCATAGTCGGCATTGCAGAGTTACTGGAGGGTAACACTTTACCCGTTTCATAGATAAAGCTGAGGAAGTCTCCACAATGTGTAGATTATTTCCTTTTGGCCCCCTTATTGTGGAACCATTGGTGATGAAAGAAGAAGTTGAAGCAGCATTGAAAGCCTTATCAAAGAACAAAGCACCAGGCATTGATTGCTGTAATACTTCTATGGGAATGCTATCTGATGCAGCTGTTACCGTACTTACAAGGCTCTGCCAAGAAATATGGAAGACAACATCATGGCCAACTGACTGGAAAAGATCTGTGTTTATACCAATACTAAAGAAAGGTGATCCAACTGACTGTGGAAATTATCGCACAATCGCTCTGATCCCACATGCCAGCAAGATTCTACTGAAGATTATTCAATAGAGACTACAACCATACCTGGAACAAGAACTACCTGAAGTGCAAGCAGGGTTCAGGAAAGGGCGAGGAACGAGAGACATCATTGCGGATGTGAGATGGATCCTTGAAAAGACTAAAGAATATCAAAAAGATATCTATTTGTGCTTTATCGACTATAGCAAGGCTTTTGACTGTGTAAACCATGAGAAACTCTGGGCCACATTAAGAAGCATGGGTATACCAGAACACCTGATCATACTCTTGCACAATCTGTACATTAATCAAGAAGCAACAGTTTGAACGGAACAAGGAGAAACAGAATGGTTTAAAATAAGCAAAGGTGTAAGACAAGGCTGTATACTTTCCCCCTACCTGTTTAATTTATATGCAGATCAAATCATCAGAGAAGCAGGATTGTATGAAGACATAGAGGTGTGAAGATTGGTGGAAGACTCATCAACAGCCTTCGCTATGCTGATGATACCACATTACTGGCTGAAAATGAAGATGATCTGCAACATTTGCTTCTCACAATCAAATAAAATAGTCTCAAAATGGGCCTGCACCTTAATGTAAAGAAGACAAAGATCATGACAACTGGCATAATCAACAGGTTCATCGTTGAAGGAGAAGAAATTGAAATTATGAACAGCTTTATCCTACTTGGATCAATTATCAATAAAGAAGCAACAAGCAGTCAAGAAATCAGACAACGCATTGCTCTTGGCAGAATGGCTATGAAAGACCTAGATAAGATTCTCAAGAGCAGAGATATGTTTCTCCATACAAAGATTCGACTTGTTCAAGCCATGGTATTTTCAATAACATCATATGGATGTGAAAGCTGGACAGTGAAAAAGATAAACAGGAAGAAAATTGATGCCTTTGAATTATGGTGCTGGCGGCGAATACTGTGTATACCATGGACTGCCCGAAGAACAAACCAGTCGGTACTAGAGGAGTTCAAACCTAAGCTTTCTTTGGAAGCTCAGATGACAAGACTTTGCCTTTCATACTTTGGACACATCATGCGAAGAGAGAGATCATTAGAGAAAGACATCATGCTTGGCAAGATAGAAGGTCAACGCAAAAGAGGAAGGCCAGCAATGAGATGGATCGAGACAATAACAGCAGCTACGGGTACCAGTCTGTCAACAATGAGCCGCCTGACTGAAGACCGAACACAATTTAGGATAGCTATCCAGTGGGTTGCCATGAGTCGACTCCGACTCGACGGCACTTAACAACAACAACATTGTGGTCTACTTATGGATAATTAATGCAGAGATAATTGTTTTATTCCCTAATATTGCTTAATTTCCTTTGTTCAATGTTATTGGACATTAAGTACGATAAAAAGAAAATGCACAAAATATTTGAAAATTCTGCAACTATGTCAAATAATGCCATATAATCGCTGCCGTTCAGTAAAAGTGGACTAAACCACAATACAGAAAGAGTTTTTCAAAGATGCTGAATTTTTTAAGGGTTTAGAGCAGAATTCCCCTGGGAGCGCTGTAACTAAAGTTCCTGTGTTTTGGGCATTCTGCTTTAGCACTGCTTACAGCCACTTTCCTTGGACTCCAGGGATCGATAAATTCTTGCAGCTAGCAATATTTGTGTTGCCAGTAATGAGTTTCAAGAAGTCAGTGCTGCTGGTAGCCCAGAGCTCCTCTTAGGTTCCATGGATTGATGAATTAAACTCCACAAAAACTGGACGTTCTGACCATGTGAGAATAGACTAGCCATTTCCACATTTTACACCTACTCTCTTCTTCCCTCCCTTTCAGCCTCTGCAGCACTCATACTGTAGCAGTGCTCCCTCTGCAAGCTCAGCTTGTCCTCCCAATTTCTTTCCTCAACAAGTCAGTCTGTTCTGTATAATCAGCCATCTAGCCTACTGTTCCTCTCCCAGCAGCCAACCAGCCCTTTCCCCCAAGCCCTACTGCAGCCTGCATCCCCCTCAGGTAACCAGTTTACCTCCCACCCTAAAGGCAGACAGCCTGCCCCTTATGGCCCCCCTCAACCAGATAGCCAGTTTACTACTTCCTCTTCCAACCAAATGAGCAGCCAACCAGATCTCCAGGAACAAGCAGGAATGAGTCTTCACATATGGGTACGTCGGTATCGACGGAGCCTGCGCGGGAACGCTCCCCAGTGTCCAATCAGAAAGCTTTTGGGAGCATCCCTCAGCGCCTGCGTGCTGCCTTCCCGCCTTTCCAACTGTCTCTCCTCAGTTTTCGTTTTTCCGCGGAGCCGGCAGGACGTCCTCCTGTCACCGCAGAAAATGTTTTCTTTAATTCTTGTTTTCTTGTAGTCGCGGCTGTTTCCCCGCCTCCACCGGTACCGCCGGTGGGTTTTTTCTTTTCTTTTTCTCAAACTCAGGGAGAGTTTTTCCCTCAGTTTCTGTCTTAAATTTTTGGGCCTGTAAGGCCTCTCCATCATGGAGCCTTCTTCTCCTAAGAAGTGCCTTAACTGTGGAAATACAGTTTTCTTTTTAGACTCCAATAACTGGTGTCTAACCTGTTTGGGTCCTGACCGTTTTCCTCAGGAGCCATTAGGCTACAATTTTTTGAAAAGAGATTTTCCATTTCGAGTTTCCCTCGATACCGAGTTCCTTCCAGTGTCAGGGCACCGACCATTTCTTCTCTACAGGATCAGGTAACCCACAAACAGTCTGTTAAGACTAGCCAATCCTTGAGTGGTAGGTCTCATGCCAAGCATGACGGCGGCTCCGGCCTTGCCCTCAAGACCCTATTGGCTTTAAAACCCCGGCGGGAGTCTTCGGTCTCCAAAGCCTTTCAGGGGTTTCAGGTTGTTCCTGGGGCTCACCCCTCACAGAACATACCTGAGCCATGCTCGGGGGTGGCATCCGCTTCGAGCGGTACCGATACCCCGGCATCGGCACTGGTGTTGAGTGATCCACTCCTCACCAGGGATCGTCATCTGGCGTTCTCGGTACCTTCGGGACCGATCGATACGTCCCAGATTGACTTTCCAGTATCGGCAGCATCGCCGATACGACCACCGACGCCGGTACCCTCTAGACATGCATCGATAGACTCGCTTCCTTCGATGCCGAGTCTGGAATTGATATCTAGTCTGGAAGACTGGGTACCGACGCGTCTCGGAACTGACGCTTACCGATTCCGGATGCGCGATATCGAGGATACTCACCAAGAGTTGTTGGTTGCCTTGGTACCGCTTGAGCAGCCTCCAATGACTGCTTCGATGTCGGTATCGCCTCCGATTCCGGCACAGCTACCGGTATTGGTATCGATGCCGGTTTCTGCAGTAACATCGGGACCAACTACTTCCATGTCTTTTTCACCAGGATCGCTCCTTTCTATACCTAGTTTGGAGTCGATACCCGGCATGGACGATGCAGTACTGACTGTCTCAAGTCATAACCGCCAGTACCAGTATCCATCCATTAGGGCTCCTTTTCTGCACCGGTCCGGTGCCCAGGCTAGTTCTTCAACTTTAGCCTGTCCAGGGATGGTTCCCATTGGAGATCCTTCTTTTCAGAAATTTCTCCTTGACATGGCTACATTCCTTGCTATTCCAATCCCTGGCTATGATCCTACACAAGGCTCTTCTGGGGAAAAGGAAAATATAATGCTTCCTTTACATCATTCTTTGCAGGATCTTCTTCTGAGAATATGGGAAACACCTTTAAGGGTTTCCTCACCTTCTACAGCAACTGATCTTCTGTATCAGGTGCCCCCCTCTCCAAGGTTTCAAAAGACTCAACTTCCCCATCATTCCATTGTAGTGGAATCAGCAATGAGGAAGGTAAAAAGCAAGAAGAAGCATTCTTCTTATCCGCCAGATCGTGCTTCTAGAACACTGGATGCTTTTGGACGTCAAACCTTCCAAACATCTATGCTGGCAACAAGGATTCTCTCATATATTTTTTATACGAGTCTATCCCTTCAGGAGGTCACAAAGAAATTATCTCTTTTGACTCCTTTTCTATCAGAGCCCAAGGCTGCAGACTATTCCTTACTTCTTAGTCATAGCCAAAATATATCTTGGTTTCTTTCTCGTGCTTCCCTTGACTCCTTTGAGTCTGTTAGCAGAACCTCTGCTATAGCCATAGGAGCACGACGTAGAGCCTGGCTCCAAGCTTCAGACTTGAACAGATGGGCACAACAAAGACTGGGTAATACTCCTTGTACTGGAGAAACTCTTCAATAGGGAGTCTTTACGTCAGGTTGCTCATTGTTCCACTGACTTCCCTGTTTCTGAGGGCTATCCTAAGCCTTCTCCTTCCCCAGTAGGTAGGAAATGCCCTACCAAACTTTCTTTCCCTAAAAGAAGAAGGTTTTATTCTTCTCCTGCCCATCATACAGATGTTCCCAAACAAGGGAAACCTCGCCCTGGTCTGAAGAATCCAAACTCAAGCCAGGAAAATTAACCCTCAATGGGGTTCTAATTGATCTCTTATAACATACAGTTCACTTCTTCTCAGCAGAAGTTTTTTCACTGTTTTTTCATTTAAAACTCTACGCATGGATTCCTGTTTCCAGGACATCCACTTGCTCTCAGGTAGGCTGAGCTGTCAGGAGATTCATGTCTGTGGGTCACAGGGTTTTCCTCCTCTTCCTACCATGAAGAGAGGTTTGCCAACTATCTCATGATAGTTTCCCTGTACCACCATGAATTTTTCCTTCTACAGACTTACCATATAGCAAGTCTCCCTTCAGCTCCTATTTTTCTTTACCCTCGTTCCCAGGGCTTCCCCTGTACGAGTGGTACCATACGACTGGAAGGCTTTCTTAGCCTTTCTAGTCTTCCTTTCCTTTCCAGTGTAGAGTTTTCTCTGGAGTAACCTCCCTGCTTTCATTGGGCAGCTCATCAGACATAATGAGGATTTTCTCCTCTTGTTCTGTCTGTTCTCTCTGTTACAAACAGAAGGATTCTCTCTGCTGTTCTATTCAGCAGCTGCCCATGCAGGAGTTCCAGTGATTGGACTACTGGTACTTTCTACGAGTTCCAGTCTTGTCTTCCACTACTTTTTTCTGGTCTTAGTAGTGCTTCCAAGATAGTGCTCATCTATCTAGGAAAATCCTTATCGCTTCTTTTCTGTCGTCTCCAAATCCCTGGAGTTGGCAGCATAACTGAGGTGGCAGCTGGTTTCCTCCAACAGCCACTTTTATTTCCCAATTCTCCTGCATAGTGCTCTCTGCAATCCTACCGAGAAGCTTTCCACTATGGGCCCTTGCTAGAGAGCATGGGGATTTTTTCTCTAATTACTATCCTGTATGGTTGAAAAAGGCTTCCTCAGTCATTCCTCATGACTGTAGGGGTTCTTTACACCCTTCTATTTCCTTTTAATAAAGGACATAAGCCTTCTCTATGTGACAGTCTAAAGAGTTACCCAGTTTCTACAGGAAATATGCTCTTTTTCCTTGCAGCTTGTCCTCATGGTATCCTAATCCTTCATGGACAGCACATATTTAATTTAACAACGCATGATACTCCCCCCCCCCTCCTTGTTCCTCAAGTGGGTCAACCTGGTATCTCATCCTATGCATTTTCTGTCCATTTACCATGCGAGAGTTCTATAGGACTCAGGACTTGCTGTTTACAGACTGATATTATCCTCTGTTTTTCACGCAACCATCCTGGTTATTTCACTGGATAGCATTCCTGCACCATCTTAGCCAGGGGGAATAGATTATCTATATATCTTCTCAAGTAGGTTCCACCTTCTTGTTAGATGAATCTTTCTCCTTCACATCTCCCATGTGAATGTTCTTATGGGCATATCTCTATCTGCTTAGTTGCAGACATTTATCTTTAGACATCTATATACATGTATGTATATATTTCTATATACTTCTCTATAGATACATATGTCTGTAAGCTGCGTGTGCATATCTTATGCCCCTCCTGATCTTACTATAGACATATATAGTCTAGACGAAAACTTAAAACCTATTTGTTTCAAACCCACTACAACTTGATCTAACTGCAATACCCTACCTCAACCAGATGACCTCTGCCTCCCACGGCGGCGTAAAGTCTACTAGCATGTATTCATGTATAGCTTGTACTCTTTGGCAAATACTCTGTATAAATTGTATATATGGGGACCCTCCCAACCTAGTGTAATCAAATGTATACCCAGATCTGTGTGCTACAATCAAATGTATATTGCATCCAACTGATTATCCCGTGTTACGTAAATCATTGACTAATCAAAATGTAAATCTGAAAAATCTCAATGTACTGTACAATGCATTATGATTCTGTAAAGTAAACCGCTACTGATCGTAGGAAGCAGCGGTATACAAATGTTTACTAAAATAAATAAATATAAATATAAATATATATATTTATATAGATATATATGTGTATCTGTCAAGATGCTTCCTTATAGGTAGATATGTAGTTACATACTTATCTCTCTGTCTATGCTTATAAAAGGTTTTACCTTCCTATAGGTTCCAGACAGTGGGCTTGCATATCTTCATACTGTCCCTCAGTATGAATGGGGTATTATGCACACAACCACTACTGTGGTACTGACAGCTCCTACTTTAACCCTAGGTCTAGGTATCCCTGAAGCTCCATGCTTCACTATCTTTCCTATCTCTCAACAGATAGGAAAGACAGGGTGGATCTTCAGTAGATCTGAAGTTTCAGCCCTTTAGACATCTGTCCTCCTCGGGAATATGGGCTTTTTTCCATACCCCTTCTTCCCTCCAGGACTGCGCTAGTTGTCCAAATCAGTCAGTCTTTTGCTCCTAAATGTTACTAACTCTGTATCCAAAAGAGTTCCGAGCTTTTTCCATAAAGCTTCTACTAAAGACCTGACGTTTTTGTACTACCCCAGTTGACACCTGGGTCACCTGTCCATTCCAGATTTGGACCTTCGCCTTTACTTCAGTGAGGTCACCCTGAAGATTCCTCTACTGGATCTCCAGTAGACTCCATCACCCTCTCTACTTCCTGCAATCCAGTAGGTGAGGTCCATATTGTGTTTGTTCATGTCAATATTTTTCATGATAATTATCATACATACAAGGACTCCTTACCTGTAGTCCTTAGGTTAGCTGTTTTTCCTGCAGCTCCTCTCTTTTCAACTCCTACCCTCCATCCTCAGGATGCCTGGCCATATGAGGTGTAGCATGTTCCAATCCTCACCATGCTGGGGCTCCAGGCATCTTAGCTTGGGAGTCCCCATATGTGAAGACTCATTCCTGCTTGTTCCTGGAGATAGCACAGTTACTTACCTGTAACAGCTGATCTCTGGGAACAGCAGGAATAAGTCTTCACAACCCACCCACCTCCCCTAGGAATTGTATCTCTCTATCTATCTTCCTTTCCTCTTTCTCTCTTTTGTCTCAGCTATAAAACTCAACTGAGGAGAGACAGTTGGAAAGGCGGGAAGGCAGCACGCAGGCGCTGAGGGATGCTCCCAAAAGCTTTCTGATTGGACGCTGGGGAGTGTTTCCGCGCAGGCTCCGTCGGTACCGACATACCCATATGTGAAGACTTATTCCTGCTGTTCCCAGAGATCACCTGTTACAGGTAAGTAACTGTGCTTTCCCAACCAAAGCAGGTAACTAGTTACTTCCATTGAATTTGGTCAGAGGGCCATATAGGTTTAAAAAACAAACACTGGGCTCCTTACTAGTGATCCAGTCTTCCTGCAATGCCTGGAGCAGCTGATATGTTCCAGCAGCATGCAGCTCTGTAGGCTTTTATTTCACGCTGTACATGTACCCTCACATAGAGCTCTTGTTCTCACTCTTGTGAAAATAGTGTGAGAGTACAGGCACCCCAAGGCTCGAACACACTATGGCTCCAGCAGTACACAACTCTGAGCTGCTCTGGGGGCCCTGCAGTAAGACTGCAGCAATCGAGTAACCTGAGAACTAATTGGTGAGGAGCAGGAGCCCATCACACTTGCTATTTAAAAAAAAAATATTCTGGCAGCCGTCCATATTCTGCAGATGTATGTGAGTGACATGTGTTGCTAATGAACAAATACAGGAGATGGACTGAGGTTTGATCGTATGATGACTTCCAGATCAACAGTTTTCAAACCAGCAGGAAGACCCAAGGGGATGCTTCAATATATTGGAAGAGGTGTCACCATCAGAAAGAAAAAAGTGGTGGCAGCTTTTTACAAATGTTTCCAAAGACCTTGTCTAGAAGATTGTCCAATTCTGAACATCCCTTTTCCAAAAGAGGTACTCTAGAAGAGAGCTAGTAACTGATGGAGATCCTGTACCGTAAAGGCTACAAGATGAGACATAAGCACCTAAAGGTTCATACTCAGGAGGAGAGGAAGGAGAGAACTTGTCTTGATTTGACAGGATATAACGGTGCCAAAATATTCTGTTCTTGTAAAGCAGTTTACAACAAAACAAGTTACAAGGCGTAACTGCAATAATAAAATGACAGATTTAGCTGCATCACATTTTATTGAAAGAGGGATTTTTAGAGTTCAGGGATATAAAATTGAAGGGGGATTAGGTCAAAGAGAAGCACACCGAAATTGTTTCATCACCCATTGCCCTTTCTGCAGTGAAGCTCCCCTTAGCATTGGTGTCGGAATTCCAAGAGGCATAGAATGCTCACAGGGTTATTAGAAGTAGGAAAGTGAGAGTAAAGGCAGTGACCAGGTTGGGAAAGGGACAGATTGACTGGACCTGGCAATTTTTATTTGCCATTAGTTTCTTGGTTTCCTAAAACAGGGCAAAGAATGCAGGCTTAGCCATATGAGATGAGGCTGAAGAATCTAAATATGTATACTCTAGAAGTTTTAAGGATTGGATGGGGAGTGGGGGGAGGAGTGTGATATGACAGACATTGCAATACCCGAAAGGTATTGAGGCACAGAATGGAAGTTGTAGAACTAGCGGTCATGTCCGAAATCCCTAAGGGGGAAGATTGAAAAATGTTAGGAAATATTTCTTCACAAAAAAGGTAGTGGATTTCTGGAATATCTCTTTCCAGAGGAAATTGAATAAGGGAGAAAAAGATTACTGAACTTAATGGGATAAATACAAAGGGCCCGATTCGTGCCTTTTCTGCTCATGTCTAACTTCCCCGCCGGTTGTACAGGGAAGTTAGATGGGGCGGGGAAGGGGCAGATCGGAGGTGGAGGCAGGGCAGGTGATGGGCAGTCGCCGGCCCTAGACATACAGGGCCGATTCTAATGTCAGGGCCGGCAACTTGTATGGGGAAGTTATTCCACCTCTGAGGTGGAATAATTTCCCTGTACGTAAAGGATCCGCGGCCTGGGGCTTGGATTGGGCAGGGGGGGACCATAAGGCATTCCCTGCAGCCCGACACCGGCCTTAGGAGGCCAGATCGGGGGTCTGGTTTCAGGGAATGAGTTCCTGAAGTCTGGCGGCTGGCATTGCGACTCTTCAAAGGAGCCGCAGCGTCATAGCAACATGACACCATGGTGCCACGGCTCCATAGAAGAGCCTTGACTGAGTTAGCTGGGGACAGTCCTGTATGTGCAGCCTGGGCTGAATCTTAGTCCCGGCCTGCACGTACAGGACTGTTCGCAATGCTGATCCCGCAGGACTAGATGTGCCCCTCGTGTATGTGCCCCACGTGCATGTGCGCTGCCTTCCCGCTCATTCACTTCCCTTTCATCAGTTTTCATTTTTCCGCGGAGCCCGCAGGACGTATTCCTGTCACCACAGAAAATTCTTCTTTTTATTCTTAGTTTTTTGTGGTCATGTCTGCCTTCTCTCAACGCCACCGGTACCGCCGGTGCTTTTCTTTCTTTTCTCTAAAGAATTTCTTCTTTTCCTCAGAAATGTTTCCTGTTTAGTGTCTGACGGTTCTAGGCCACTAGGCCTCCATCTTTCCATTATGGAAAAGCCAGCCACCACTCTTAAGAATTGCTCAAAGTGTGGCAGTACAGATATATTTTCTGACACCCATACTTGGTGTCTAAATGTTTGGGTCCTGACCATCGCCCACTGGAGTGTCTTTCCTGCTGGAGCTCAAATAGAAGAAATCTTCAGAATCGAGCACAACTCGATACCCGGTTCACATCGCACTCGATGTCACCAGCTACAATATCTCCACAGGATCAGGTAACCAAACAAGTCTGTAAAGATTAGCCAGTCCTCGAGTGGTAGATCTCCTTCCCAGTATCGAGATGGCTCTGGCCTTGCCCTCGATGACATTTTGGCAATAAAGCCCTGGCGGGAGTCTTCGGGCTCCAAAGCATTAATGGGGCTTCAGGTTGTTCCCGGGGTTCTTACCTCGATGAACATACCTGGGCCATGCTCGGTGGTTGTGGCTGCTTCGAGCGGTACTGACACCCCGGCATCGGCTATGGTGATGGATGAAACACTCCTCACCGATGATTGCAGTCTAGCGCTCTCGGCTACTTCAGTATCTGTATCGGTATCGGCTTCGGTACCGGTATCGGCATCGGTGTCGGTACCATCCATGCTTACTTCGACAGACTCGCTTCCTTCGATGCCGAGTCTGGAATCGATCTCTAGCATGGATGATTCGGTACCGACTCGTCTCGGTGCCGACCTCGGGCGGTACCGAAGACATCGCTTTAAGGAAAATCCGATGCTTCATCCTTTCAAGTCTTCCAATCCCGATGACTGGGATGAATCTATCGGTACTAAGGCTAAATCTTCAACAAGTCTAGCCTTTACCCCTCATTTTAGAGGGTCCTCAGGGGAGATTTTTTTTCAAGCTTTTCTGCTTGATATGGCAAAGTTACTTGCCATTTCTATACCTGGTAAACAATCCTTACCAGGGGATTCAGAGGCCCTGCAGTCCCCCTGGATTTCAAAGGAGGTTATCATGCTTCCTTTGCATCAGATCTTACAAGATCTACTTTTAAGGATGTGGGAAACTCCTTTAACGGTATCACCACATTCTAAGACACTTGACTCCATGTACAAAGTGCCACCTTCTCCAGGTTTTCAAAAGACTCAACTTCCTCATCATTCTATTGTTGTAGAATCAGCAATGAGGCGTATTAAGAGTGCAAAGAAGCATTCTTCTTATCCGCCAGGTCGTGAGTTTAGAACTTTAGATGCCTTTGGATGTCGATGCTTCCAGGCGTCCATGCTTTCAGCAAGAATTATCTCATATATTTTCTATATGGGATTATCTCTTGAAGAGGTCACAAAGAACTTAAAGCTTTTGAACCCTTTTCTTCAAGAACATAAAAAAGCAGACTTTTTCATATTAGTCAGTCATGCTCAAAATGTCTCTAAATTCCTTAATCGTGCTTCCCTGGACTGTTTTGAGTCTATTAGCAGAACTTCTGCTATAGCCATAGGAGCACGGCGCATGGCCTGGCTCCAAGCTTCAGACTTGGACAAATGGGTACAAGAAAAGCTGGGAAATACTCCTTGTACTGGTGAAAATCTCTTTAGCTTGAAATAAAGCATCCTTGTTAATCAGTTAAACACTGATATTGTTGCTTTCAGAGGATTGTCAAAACTTTCCTCTGCCCCAGCTAGTAAAAAATCTCCTAACAAACTTTATTCCCCTAGGGGGAAAAAGTTTTATTCATCTTCTACCCATCATGCAGATATTTCCAAAGAAGGGCAACATCATACCAGGCTAAGAAAACCAAAGTCTCAACAGGCTCAGCAAACTCAGCAGTCGCAGGGTTTCTGATTTTTATTCATTAAATCTTTTTTTCCTGTTGAGTTTCATAACCACTACTTCTTAACTACAGAAGCATTTACAGTTTTTCTAATCCTTATTGAGAGGTCAGTGATACACTGCCTTAATCCTCCACTTTAGGCATGACACTCTTGCTAAGAGCAGTCTATCCTTTCAGCTCTTAGAGCTATTAAGGATAATCATGTCCTACGGTTAACAAGTTTCTCCTCTCCTTTTAAAAGTAAACAGAAGAGTTACAACTACTTATAATGTATGCTATGCCCTTCACCTTGGCAGTTGTCTTGTACGAGGATATCTTATACTTTTCACTGCAGGGGAGCTTACCCTTTTCAGAGACTTACCAAATTGTAAGTCTTCCCAACTCTGTATTACTTCCATCCCTCTTAGTTGAGATTTTCAATCTAAGAGTGATACTATTTGACTGGAGGGCTTACCTTTAAGCCATAGGATTGTCCCTAATACCTACTCCAGTAAATAATTTCCATACAGAGTTTCTCCCCTCTGCAATCTTTCAAATATTTCTTTTAAGACAGCTTATCAGACCATAAGTGAGAGTTATCACTTCTAATTCGGTCTCTTGGTCCTTTTCCAATCTATAGGACCTAACCTCTTCTGCTGCCTTAACACATAATTCCAAGAGAGGTTCCAAAACCTACTTGGACAGTTTATCGTTGCAGGCAACCTGTCTGTCTGCTATTCTTAGCCATCTTCAATTCCTTGGCTTCCACAGAATAGCTCAGGTTGCACACTGGTAATTAAACAACCAGATCTCACCTGGGCAACCTACAACATGCTCTCTGCAATTCTACAAGAAGCTCTGCAACTATGGGCCTTTGCCAGAGAGCGTCAGAGCCATTTCTGGTGGGTAACTTTCAGATGGTTGAAAGGCTTGCCCAGTCATGCTCCCACATGACCGGGTTTTTTCCTACTTTTACCATCTTCCTTAAAATTTTCTTTTTAGGGAAAATGAACCAGGGTTTAGGTCACGTGAAAGCATAAAGAATTGCTTAATTCCCTGAGTTGTTCCACATCTCCAGTGGAACTTCTCCAACAGGGATGCACTTCTTTTCACTGCAGTCTGTCCTTGTCTAGTGCATTCCTTCTAATTCCTAATACTTCATTGGAGCTTATGTTGAACAAAGAACGCATTATACTCATATTGCCCTCATAGACGGGCAAATATGGTGTTCCCTTTTATTGCATCTTTTCTCCACACTGAAGTTATAGAAGGATCCAAACTTGTTGTCTTAGGACTAAGGTTTTCTTTGCATGTAGATCTCCACTTCTGGTTATTCAAAGTCTAGAATTTTAAAGAGATCTAGACCTATCCTTCTGACTAGGAACATTTCACTGGTTTCCATGCAACCTTCTTCATGGTTCTTCCACGTGTAACCAGTAAGGGGTTCTCTATCCATATTTAGCAAGCAGGTCTTACCCCTTGTTAAGTGAGTCTCTTATATATATATATATATATATATATATATATATATATAGAGAGAGAGATATATATATATATAGATATATAGATATAGATATATAGATATATATATAGAGAGAGAGAGATAGAGATATATATCTGGGGTTTCTAGTCCCACAGGTGCTCCTTGTGGTCTTGGGCAAGCCACTTAACCCTCCATAGCCCATGTTCCCTGTAAAATAGTTCTCTGTGTGCTGTGCTTTCCTGTCTAATCAATGTGTTTATACCTCAAAAATTTCCTGTCATGATTTGACAATTTCCAATCTGTAATCAAAACCGCTGCTGATCGCTGGAAGTAGCGGTATACAAATGTATACTAAATAAATAAATAAATAAATCTATATATCTATATCTATCTCTCTATCTCTCTATCTCTTGTGGTAAGGAGAGTCCGGCCCAGCCTGGAGAAACAAAGGGAAAAGGGACTTTTTCCTCTTTGCGGGGGATGGGTGCACCTGAACACATATACCAAACTAAAGGCAGTGAGAGAAACCACAGCTGTAGGGCTAGGCTAAAGCCCCACCCAGACTCCATAGCAACCCTAGGTAAGGAAGGGAGTTACATGGGGGTGGAGTCAGAGGGGGAGGTGCCCTGCTCAGCGTTTAAGTTTGAGCAAAGCAAGCAAACAGAGGGAAGGAGAACAAGAAAGGAGCAAGGCAAGCCACGCAAGCAAGGCAAGGAAGCCAAGGAGGCCAAGTAGAGCCAGGACAAGAACAAAGGTAGCCAGCGCTGCAGCCAAGAGAGCAGCAGACAACACTCCCAGGAGAGAACCAAACGCATGGCAGGAGGGAGAGAGACAGAAGGTTGCTGTTGGAGAAGCCAAGGCAAGAGAGCTCAGACTCCTCTGAAGAAAGGCATGTCTTCAGGCAGAGGAAACCGTGGGTAGCTGAGAGGAATTCCTACAATGATTCCCTGACTAGCTCTGAGGCAGAGATAGCTCCAGCCAGCAGAAACTCCAGCCGTGAGACTCCCACAGTAAAACTCCAAGGTAGGAGAAAGAAACCAGAGAGAGAGAATGTTTGTATCTCTTGCTCAGACTCTGAGGAGAGAGTTATATCTGGAAAAACCCAGAACAGAAGAAAGGGGTTTTTAAAGAAAGCTGAACAAGGAAAGCCTGCTAGGGTTCTGCCAAAGGAAGGGAAGGCAGTACAGTGGGATAGGCTGTTTAAGCTTTTAAAAGACATTAACCAAAAAGTACCTGAGCAGTTCCAAGATTCCCCAGCACCCAGCTCTGAAGAAAGCATGGAAGTGGATGATAGGGAGAGTGACCAGGGATCCACATGCTCTGAGATGGAGTGTGCTGTATGCATTGGTGCTAATTGAAAGAAACCAAAATAGTGTGGAAGAATTAAGGAAGCTGTTATCAGTGTGGCATAGCTGAAAGCAAGAAAGAAAAGGGAGAAAGAATCCTATGTTGAGCAATAAGATTCTTCCTACAGCAAAGTGGATAGTGCTATCAAGTCTGTGCTAGACAGCTGAAACTGTTTAATTGCAAGTAGCAAAGAGAGAGAGCTGGCAGCACTGCTGATCTTGATTGTCTGTTGTATCTACATGTGCGTGTATTAACCCTAAAGCAAGAAGCTTCTTAAAGGAAAGAGGAAAAGAAGCTATTGTAAATAGTTCCACTGAAACACTGTTTTCATGTTCTTTATTTTTGGAGAAGTATCCTTGTTTCTTTTTGCTAAGAGGAAAGTTTCTTTAAAGGCTGTAACCAAATTGGCTTAAACGGAACCCAATAAAATTCCTGTGCGCTTTAAACATCCACTTGGTTTTACTTTGAGTTCACAACTACACTTTTGGAACAAAGGAATACAAGATGGACTCCTGTCCCTACTAGGCAACTGCCTAGGAGGGGTGCGAGCGCCACACTATATCTATCTATCTATTTATCTATATATCTATATCTATATATATGTATGTATATATGTATACACATAAATACACATCTCACTCTGAAAGATTTGTTACTGTCTATATTAATGCTGTTCCAGCATGCCATAGGATTTTAAATGGACAACCAATTTCTATGGTAGTCACAAACTACCTTCTTTTACTGTAACCTTTCCAGTTATGTTACATTTGAAGCTCTCCATGTAAAGTCATCCTAAGTGACATCACTTATGGAAGACATTCCTGCTCTTCAAGAAATTGGAGGCTACACCGCCTACTACAAATGTTTTTCTGTCTTTCATTTGGATAGAGGGGTCTCAAAGACCCATCCTTTTTCTGCAAACCAGTCAGATTTATCTCCTCTCTTTCCTAGAGCCTTTTTCTGCTCCAAGGACAGAGCTTCAAACGTTGGCCTACAGAAGCTTTAGCTTCTCATCTAAAGTCCAACCTCATTAAACTCTCCCAGTTTTTTCTTCTGGGATTAGTTCTAGCCTTTTAGGCTTCTGATCTCTGCCTGTATTGTGAAATTTATTTTCCTGTACTTTCCAATAAGGTATTTTCTTTGAGGATAATGTACTGGTTTCTAGCACCAGACCATTAGTCTCAACAAATACTTTCGCAATACTTCTGACTGAGGTCCACATTAGAGAATTCGAATCCAATTTTCACTAACATTTCTGATCTACACAAGGACTCCTCTCCAGACGCCTGTTTAGTCCAGCTGTTCCACAGCACACCCCTTTTTAGTTCAACTCCTACCCTCCATCCCTTTGATGCCTCAGGTTCTGGGAAATAGCATGGCCCATCAACTAGATTTGCAACATGCTGGGACCTCCTCCAGGCATCTTAGCTTGGGAGTCCCCATATGTGAAGACTCATTCCTGCTTGTTCCTGGAGATAGCACAGTTACTTACCTGTAACAGGTGATCTCTGGGAACAGCAGGAATAAGTCTTCACAACCCACCCACCTCCCCTAGGAGTTGTCTCTCTCTTTCTCTTTCTTTCTCTCTAATTTGTCTACTTTCCTCCTTCGGTCTCAGCTACAAACCCAACTGATGAGGGGGAAGTGAATGGGCGGGAAGGCAGCGTGCATGCACATGGGATGCTCCCAAAAGCTTTCTTTTTGGACGCTGGGGAGCGTTCCCGCGCAGGCTCCATCGGTACCGACGTACCCATATGTGAAGACATATTCCTGCTGTTCCCAGAGATCACCTGTTACAGGTAAGTAACCGTGCTTTGGCGCACGACGGATTGCCTGGCTTCAGGCATCAGACTTGGGTACAGGACAAGTTAGGCTACATTCCTTGCACGGGAGAGAATCTCTTTGGCAAGAATGGCAGGAAAAGGCTAACGAGTTGGATGCTGACAATACTACTCCAGATAGATTGTCGAAATCTACAGCCACTCCAGCCAAAAAGAAGTCTTATAAAAAACCCTTTTTCAGCAAAAAGAGAAAATTTTATCCTTCCTATACCCAGCAGAGTCAATCTCAGGGTCAGGTTGCCCAAAAGGGACAAACTAGACAGCAAAAGAAGCCAAAAGGCCCCAGAGCCCAACCAGCTCTGCAGGTTCAGCCCCCTGAAGGGCTTTGACTCCTTCTTAGAGAGCTTAGCCTTTCTGCCTCTGAGGGGCCCCCAACCCCCCCAATATCCCAGGCAGGTTATACCACTTTGCCAACAGATGGCATCAGATAACAGCAGAAGGTTGGACTTTGTCCATTTATTTATTTATTTATTAACATTTTTTATATACCGCACTATTCGTTATCAGCGCGGTTTACATGTAACAAAAGACCTCAGACAAGATACAAATATCTGGGTTTTACAGTTAACAGGAAGATCAACTTGGATAACAGGAGAAACTATGTACAAGATTACTATTTACATTAAGGAGTCAGGGTATGAAAAGTGTCCTGTAAGTCTGTTGAAGGAATTTGAAGAGCTGATGAGACATAAAGTTTACGTGTTTGGCATGTGGTTAATTGTGTGAGAATGTGATTGTGCTTCTTTGTTCTCTGGAAATATTTGAGGAAAAGGTGATGTTTTAGGGCCTTCCTGAAGTGGCTGAGATCAGGGATGGCCCTAATGTGTGATGGAAGGGTGTTCCAAAGTTTAGGGGCACATAGACTGAAGGCTCTGCTCGATGTTGTGGTGTTGTATTTTATGACTTCCTTTGGGACGGTCAGCATATTTAGTTCCGTGGTTGTTCTTAGTCTGTTGGTTATGATTGGTTGTATCAACTCCGATAGCGAGGTGGAGGCGAGACCTTTGTACGCTTTAAAGGTCAGGAGAAGTGTCTTAAAAGTGACTCTCGCTTGAATAGAGAGCCAGTGTAGTTGTTTTAGAAGGGGTGTTATATGGTCCCTTCCGGATGCTCCAAAGAGTACTCTGGCTGCACTGTTTAAGGCAAGTTGAAGAGGATTTAGGCTTGATTGAGGGAGCCCTTGTAGGATGGAGTTTGCATAGTCGAAATGTGGAATGATTAAAGCCTGGTAAACAGTACGGAAATCATCTGGATCAATCAGTTGGCAAAGGTGTCTGAGGGAGCGGATCTTGAAGTAAATTGCTCTGACTGTATTGGATATGTGAGTCTTCATGTCAAGGTTTTGGTCAAGGGTCACTCCTAGGTATCTGATATGTGGTTTTACTTGCAGTGTGGCATCTTGAACCTCCATTGTAGGAGAAGGGTACAAGCTTCATTTTCACAGCATGCCCCCTCCTACAATTCTAAAGCAATTCAATTCTCAAACCTCCGCAAACAATCTGCTAGATCACGAGGTCTCAACACTTCTTTCCCAAGGGGCAATAGGGGAGGTACCCATTCTTCAACGGGGTGCAGGATTCTACTTTAATTTTAATTTTAATTTAATTAACAGATTATTTATATACCGCTCCTTCCATTGATCAGGTGCGGTTTCCATATAACAACAATAAACAGTGTGGTCTGTTTTTACATATAACATTTGTAGCTAGGTAAATACAGTTAACAATTAATAATTAACAATTAACAATTAGTAAACTATGTACAGATGAACATAATTAAACTATATACATTGTTTTGTTTTTCATTTACTTATTCGCTTTGTTTTAGGGTGTATCACTTCATTCTTTTGATGAGTTGTGTATTACTCGGGGTGGGATTATCCTTTATCCAGTTGGGGGGTGTGTGGTGTGCTGGTCAGAGATCCATAATGCTTTGTGAATAAGTGTGTTTTGAGTTTTTTTCTGAACTCCATTATGTCGGGTAATTGTCTTAGTTCTATTGGGATTGTGTTCCACAAGATAGGTGCTGCATGGGAGAAGGCTTTTTTGTTAGTGGATTTATTGGCCCTAATGAATTCTTTTGGAGTGGTTAGTTTATTAAGCTGGTCTCTCCTTTGTAGATTGTGTGTAGGTTCTATTTTGATAAGGTTATTTATGGGCAGGGGTGCTGTTTTTGTTATGGCTTTGTAGGTGGTTAATATAGTTTTATATTCTATGCGGCTTTGAATCGGGAGCCAGTGTAGATATTCTAAGATTGGGGTTATATGTTGGAAAGGTGGGGCTTTCGTTATGGTCCTTGCTGCTGCGTTTTGTGCTAATTGAAGTTTTTTTATGGCTTCCTTGCTTACGCCAAGTAAGGTTAGGTTTGCGAAGTCGAAATGTGGGGTTATGATTGCTTGTATGACGCGTTGGAAGTCCTGTAAGTGCATTAGTGGGCGGAGTTGCTTTAATATTTTTAGTTTAAAGTAAACTTTTTTTGCTATGTTTCTTACATGTGTGTCCATGCTGAGATGTTTATCCAGTATCACACCTAAGTAGCGTATTTCAGTTTTCAGTATGATATTATTATTTTGCAATGTTATATGCGAGGGGGGAATAAATGTTGTGCATTTGGTTACTATTAGGGCTTCTGTTTTTGAGTGATTGATGTGCAGATTGTTTTCATTTAGCCAGGTGTTGATTTCAGTGAGGCAGTCGTTAATGAGTTGTGTAGGGATATTTGGGATTTTGAATGGGACATACATCATTATGTCGTCCGCATATAGGTGATAGAGGACATTGAATTTTTTAAATATTGTACAGATGTGTTTTAGGTATATGTTAAAAAGCAACGCTGATAGAGCTGAGCCTTGTGGGAGGCCTAGTTCTTGTTTGTATGTTTTTGATGAGAGATTACCGATTTGTACCGTTTGTGATCGTTCTGTTAGATAAGAAGTAAACCACTTTACTACTCCCCCTATTTTCTTATTCCAAAGAAAACAGGAGGACACGGACCCATTTTAGACCTCAGAGAATTTAACAAATTCCTGTTTCGAGAGAAGTTCAAAATGATTTCTCTAGGAACTCTTCTGCCATACCTTCAAAGCCAGGATTAGCTTTGCTCTCTAGATGTAAAGGATGCATACACTCACATTCTGATCCTTCCAGATCACAGGAAATTCTTAAGATTCCTTTTCAGGGGAAAACATTTCCAGTACAGGGTTCTTCCCTTTGGTCTAGCTTCAGCACCAAGGGTATTCACAAAATGCATGGAAGTAGTAGCTGCATTTCTACGAACCCTGGGGATATTCGTCTTCCCTTACTTAGACGACTGGCTCATTCGAGCCCCTACAGTTGCAGAGGCCAGCACTGCACTGTCTCGCACAATGCGAATCCTCCAATACTTGGGGTTGGTAATAAACTTCCCAAAATCCCAACTTGTTCCTTCCCATTGCCTGGAATTCATAGGGGGCCTGTCTAGATACCAGACAGGCAAAGGCTTTCCTTCCACAGGCCCGGTGTCTTCGCATAATGCAACTAGCTTCTCAAGCAGCAGGGAAATCCTCCCTAACTGCTCGAGAGCCACTACAGTTGCTGGGACATATGGCATCCACAGTTCATGTAGTCCCATATGCTCGCCTCCACATGCGAGCAGCTCAGTGGACCCTATCCACACAGTGGACACAGGCCACAGGTCATTTATCAGACAAAATAATAAACTCTCACCGACTAATTTTGTCCATCCAATGGTGGCAATCCCTAGAAAATCCAACAGTGGGGTCTCCTTTTCATCAACCCCTTTTTCAGGCCACCCTAACAGATGCATCGCAGGTGGGTTGGGGAGCACACCTGAATCATCTCTCTACCCAGGGAACCTGGACTCCACAGGAGGCTGGTCTACACATAATCCTCCTGGAATTAAGAGCAATCTATTTAGCTCTTCGAATATTCCACGCCCAGCTCAGCTACAAGACAGTCCTAGTCCAGACGGACAATCAAGTAGCAATGTTCTATGTGAACAAACAGGGCGGGACAGGCTCGCTGTCAGTACACAACGAAGTTTTACGACTGTGAGCCCTCGCCAGAGAGTATCAAATTCACCTTCTAGTGGTATATCTTCCAGGCATTCAAAACCTTTGGGCAGACAAACTCAGTCGAGTACTGCTGCCTCACGAGTGGTCCCTCCACTGGACCAGGTGGCAAAGATATTTCATCTCTGGGGCACTCCAGACATAGACCTCTTCGCAAGTCCACTGAATGCCAAACTTCCCCGGTTCTGTTCCAGGATTCTGGCTCACAATTGTCAGGGATGCCTTCCTCCTTCACTGGGGTCAGGGCTTCCTTTATGCCTTCCCACCCATTCCCCTCATCCCCAAAACACTCTTCAAGCTTCAGAGAGACAGGGGTCACATGATTCTCATAGCGCCATGATGGCCACGCCAAGCGTGGTATCCCCTGCTTCTACATCTCTCTCAAGCTGCACCTCTGGAGTTAGGGCATGCTCCAGATCTCCTTTCCCAAGAGAATGGGACGCTATGGCACCCGAATCCCCAGTCCCTGCATCTCATGGCCTGGTTGCTGAAGGCTTAGACCTCCAGGATTTCAACCTGTCCCAACAGGTAAAGGATATCCTTCAGGCTTCTAGGAAACTTTCCACAAGAAGGTCTTATGCCTTCAAGTGGAAATGTTTTACTATATGGTGCTCCAAGAAGGGATTAAACCCCCTTGGCGCATACCCTTAGAATCGATACTAGAGTATCTCCTTCACATATCGAATTCTGGTCTAAAGACCAATTCGGTAAGAGTCCATCTTAGTGCAATTGCAGCTTCTTATAAGCCTCTGAATGGACAACCACTTTCCTTTTATCCACTCATATCCAAATTTATGAAAGGTCTTCTATTAACCAAACCTCCCATTAAGCCACCACTGGTGGCATGGGATCTAAATGTAGTTCTCGGGCAGCTCATGAAGCCGCCTTTTGAGCCTTTAGCCACTACAATCCTTAAGTTTTTGACCTGGAAGGTCATCTTCCTAATTGCAATCACCTCTGCATGTCGCATTAGTGAACTGCAAGCTTTAGTGGCTAATCCTCCTTATACTAGGTTTCACCTTGATAAGGTTGTTCTTAGAACTCATCCACACTTTATGCCAAAGGTGGTTTCGCCTTTTCATTTAAATCAATCAATTTATCTTCCTGTATTTTTTCCGATGCCTCATGCCTCTAATGCAGAAAGAAACCTTCATACTTTGGATTGTAAAAGGGCCTTAGCCTTTTACCTACAGAGAACACAGCAGCATAGAAAGTCCTCGCAACTTTTTATAGCTTTTGACCCTAGTCATTTGGGACAACCAGTCTCCAAAAGAACTTTATCTAAATGGATTGCCCAATGCATATCCTTTGCTTATGAGAGTAAGGGTCTTCCTCTTCAGGACCTTGTCACAGCTCATAACGTGAGAGCCATGGCAACTTCCATGGCTAATCTCCACTCTGTGTCTATTGATGACATTTGTCGAGCAGTCACCTGGACTTCGGTACACACCTTCACAGCCCACTACTGCCTGGATAAAGCCTCCCATCGGGATGCCTTCTTTGGCCAAACTGTTCTTCCAAATCTCTTTCAGACCTAATTCAACTCCTACCCACCAACCCTGGTGGAATGCAGAGATCCATGGGAGGAAGGATTCCCACCTTTCCAGGGTGGCACCTTCCTGGGACTATCTCCCTGGCATCTCCAGCTAGGGAGTCCCCATATGTGAAGACTACATTCCTGCTTGTTCCTGGAGATAGCGTAGTTACTCACCTGTAACAGGTGATCTCCGGGAACAGCAGGAATTTAGTCTTCACAACCCACCCACCTCCCCTAGGATTTCTCTCTATCTTTTTGTTTCTTTACTCTCTCCCTCTATCCTTTTCACTCAGCTACAAACTTAACTGAAGAGGGACAGTTGGAAAGGTGGGAAGGCAGCGCGCATGTGCTGAGTGATGCTCCCAAAAGCGTTCTTATTGGATGCTGGGGAGCGTTCCCGCGCAGGCTCCGTCGGTACTGACGATACCCATATGTGAAGACTAAATTCCTGTTGTTCCCGGAGATCACCTGTTACAGATGGGTAACTACGCTTTCCCACCTTGTGGGTGTGTTAAAGGATTCTTGATATGTAGCTTTCATTTTCCTTTATAGGTTTCAGTTACTAAGGTTATTGCTTTAAGCGGCTTTTCTTTTGAAGAATAGCAGAACCACTACACAGCACCGACACTATGGAACCAACTCCCACCCGACCTACAAGCCAGCAATGATCTAGCTGACTTTAGAAAGAAACTCAAAACCCACCTATTTCAAAGTCATTTCAACCTGTACTAAACTCGCATGAGGGGCAACTCCCCCCAGCAACCCAGAAAACCTGTTGTGTATAAATTTACATATGTAAATTATTATCCCCTTAGCTAAGAAGTAGATAATTTTCTGCGTGACGTGCTAACCTTTCAAATCTTTATGTACAAAACAAAATTATTCTGTCTTGATTCGACAGCTTTCTCCATGTAATCTTACCCGTTTCTGATCGTTGGAAGAAGCGGCATACAAATGCTTGCTAAATAAAATAAATAAATAAAATAAATACCGATATCACTACAGTGTGTCTTTGGTATTGTTATTTTTCAGGTATGATTCTTTCTTCTGGGTTGGTTCCTTTGTTCCTTAGTCCTCCTCTCCCTTTTTGCATTTAATTTTTATAAAGGTTAATTCTTTCACGCAATCAATAATTTAATATTGCATACGTTGTATGTTTTCATTTGTTTTTTTTTAAATTTATTTGTTGATATAGTTTGCTTATTTATATTGATTTGCCATTCATTTATTTTTATTGCTTATTGATTTATGACATCAATTATTATTTATGAATTGTTTTATTGGGGTATTAATTTTATGTATAGGACTTTATGCATCTATATTGTCATGTATTGTCTTTTTATATATGATCCTTTTTTATTTTTATTTTGAGGTTTGTACCTCCTGAGGAAGGCCCTCCAGGCCAAAATGCATTGGGATTTTGGTTTGACAATAAAGAGCCTGGTTTTCTGTCCTTTGAACCTTCTGCTTCGCTGCTTTTGTTCTCTGTGTGGTTTCTTTGCTCTCTATGGTTCCCATGGGCCCTAAAGGGTCCATTGTGTCAAGAACATGGAAATGACACAAATTTGGGGGTAACTTGCATGTACAAAACTTGACAGATTGCATCAAAACTCCCAAAAGCTTGGGGATAACTGCATGGTGCAACAGCTGGAATTATAAGTCTGCTGCTCCGGGTTCTATCAGGGCTTCCAAAAAGCATAGGGAAGCCTTCACTGATTTAGATATGGCTTGGGAATGGTTTGAAAAGCTGAGAGTTCAGGTGGAAGACATGGGCTAGAGGAGTGTAGGCGTGGGCTGCCTTTGGAAATTTTTATATGTACATCTGCCAAGAAAATGCATCAATCTTGGATGGATTGAATGTGGTGCTTTGATCTTTATCTGCCATCGTTTACTCTGTTACTTTGTTAGAACTCCATCCAAAAGATGAAAGGATTGGAAAGCATAGATATTTTGAAGTATTTAGCTCTGAGATAGTTTCAGTAACTAACATCAGGCATTAAAACCGAACACAATTTAGGACAACTATCCAGAGGGTCTCCATGAGTCGACACCAACTCGATGGCACTTAACTACAACAACAACATAGTTCAAGATGTATTTTAAGGCAATTTTGAATAATTGCATGTTGGACCACAGACCCTTGCATTTTACATTGAAAGGCTGTTGCCTGCTGGTGATACTCAAAAGATTTTACCTGTTCAACTTAAGGAGTTCTGTAGCGTTTTCGATTTACTGTGTTTAGGAGCTTATCTGAGCATCTAAATTTAGTAATGTTTTAACTAGGTTACCAAATTTTAGGTCCTGAAAATATGCAGTAACAGGACAGATTGGGAACAAAGTTATGTTCTTAGGGCCCGATATTCTTCTGGGCAGGCTATGCGCCCTGCCTGCCAACCTTTAAATCCAGATAATCAATGCCGGGGTCATATGCGGCATCAGCATTGAATATCCGGGTATTGCCGCACATCCTGAAAGTCGTCGAAGCTAACAGGGCAGCAGTGATATTGCATGCTGCCCAGTTCGCACCTGTGCCGTAAAGATAAGCGAGGGTTTTTCTTGCCTATCTTTTCAGCGCAGAGCACTAATTGGGCAGAATGCAATATCTCTGCTGCTCGGTTATCTTGCGCCCCACCTCTGCTTCGCCCTGGGACACACCCTGATGCTAGTCGGATAGCATTGAGGTGTGTAGGCCACATAGTTGGGGATATTCAATGGCACTACCCATGTATGCGCCATTGAATGTCCCCATCTAAGGCATTTACACAGTTTACTATACTGTAAACCATGTAAATACTCTTCGACTATCGGGCCCTTAGAATTCATTTATAGCACTAAACACCTAACTTAGGAGCTTGTAGTTAAGTGAATGAATAGGCTCAAATTTAGGTGTGCCGATTTTAGGTACTAAGTTTTGAAAATATAGGGCCCTAAGTTTGCTGAAAGTAGTCGCCTAACTTTACATTTAGGTCCTTGACTTTATTGAATATCGGCCTCTAAGCCTAATGGCAGCATGCTGTACAATACTGAGGTCTGTTTTCCTCTTGTAGCCTGGTGACATGAAGGACTGGTTTGTTGGTCGAAGCAATACCCAGGGAATAGACCTGAACAGAAACTTCCCTGACTTGGACAGGATTGCTTACATCAATGAGCGAGATGGAGGGCCGAACAACCATCTATTGACGAATCTGAAGAAAGCTGTAGATGAGAACTCTAAGGTGAATATCCGTACTGTCTGTTTTCTCCCTCCTGATGCTAGTTAAAAGTTATTTTGCTGTTCTAGTTCCATCTCGTGAGCAATTTTAAAGGGCCATGCTTGATCTACTGACACTTAGGGAGTAATTTTATAAGGAGGCATCTACTGTTGCATGAGAAAGTAGGTGCCTAAAAAGGAGTGAATTGATTGATTTGATTGACATTTGTATTCCACAGAGTACAAACATAATAAAAATATTAAAACACCTAAAATAAAACCAAATTAATCATTTACGTGCATAGAAGACCTTTTATAACATATTGCCCAGTGTAAAAGTACTTGCATTAATTTGATGGTGCACAAGAGTAGAGTTTGGACAGATCTCACAAGTACATGCATGGATTATAAAATACTATACCTTGTACGCATACTTGCACTCACGTCATCTCTAAGGTTCATGTAAATTTCCAGGCCTTAAGTTAAGGCCTGATTTTGGCCCTTGCGTGTGCCCGCTCTCCCGGCAGGTAAAAGAATGTGCTGATGGCTCTTTGAGTTTGTGTGGTGGTTGATCTATTTTGCTGTGATACCTGCCGCACTCTGCTGCTCTTCAGAAGCTGCTGTCCTTGACAACCACCTAGTCTTGCCTGATGGTTGGGCCGGCTTTTCCTAACCATCAGGCAAGCTAGGTGGTGGTCTAGGGTGGCAGCTTCTGGGGGCACCAACGAGCAGAACATTCAAAGTCAAATCACAGATTCTGACAGCTGGGGGGGGGGCATAAATTAGTTTGCCTAGGGCGCCAACACCTTGAACCGACTCTGGGACTGGCCCTGCCTGGTTATCTCAGTATTTTAAATTGTGGCAGATTGCAGGACGTCCCCGCCTGCCTTCCTGTCCTGTTAAATGTACTAATGTAGTTGTCAACAGAACAGAATTTAACTCTGTCCAAGTCATACTGTAAGTGCTGATTAGATACGCCTGATATAAACTACTTTTGTACCCTTTTGCAGCTTGCTCCAGAGACTAAGGCTGTCATTCACTGGATTATGGATATTCCCTTTGTTCTCTCAGCCAACCTTCACGGGGGAGACGTGGTTGCAAATTACCCCTATGATGAAACTCGCACTGGTAAATATTATTCAAGGCCTTTGATTTAAAAAGTACCTGCCAACTGAACTGCCTCTGTTCTCCAAATTTTCTGTAAATGAAATGGTAAAGTAACATTGATACCTTTTGGGGATTTTAAGCAAAGGTACAAAAGTAGACTAGTTCTATCTGACTCAGCCTTTTTTCTGTATATTGGTACTTTTATTGCAAGACTTTCCTGGCGATGTACAATGTTGTAAACTGGGCTTGTAGTTAATAGGGGAAGAGAAAAATCAAAACAGGATGAAAGTGCTAAATTAGGGTAAGCTGAATATGCTTTCCTTTCAACAATATTGCATCTCTGTTTTCTGGATTTCCAGTCCATTTTATTACTGTAGCCAGGACAGCCTGGAGCGGGAGTGCCATGGTCTTTCATTTACCACTTGCCTGGGTTTTCCCCAGTTTGTATTTGCCACTTAGTCTTCCTACGATCCTGTTATTGCACAACAGTTCTGGCTGAGATACATGCGCTAGATTGATCCTTCATCAGCCTGCAGGAGGAGCTCTGAGTGATCTGTTTCCATACCTTATAAGGATTCTTCTTCTTCTTTAATCCCTAGCTGGCATTTAGAAAGAAGGCCATTCTCTCAGCCAATATGTTGGTGTAGGTGCCACTGGATTCTGTGTGTTGCTCACAATATGCTTCCAACCTTGGCAATCAGTGACAACATTTCTGATCGCATTGATGGTCAGTTGTTGGTTCCTTAGATGTTCCTCGACGTGTGTTCTTTGGTGCTGCTCGTTGAATCCTCCAGTGGACAAGTCGCTCTCACCAGAGAAGTTTGTATGGCAGCCGACTGGTGTTCATTCTGCAAACATGGCCAAACCAGCGCAGTCTGCGGTTTTGGATCTGTTCTTTGACTGAGGATTGATACTTGTCCCTTATCCGAATTGTCTCATTTCAATGGCAGTCACGAAGGGAGACACCCAAAATCTGTCTCAGGCATCACATTTGAAAGACTTCAAGTTTGTTCAAGTCAGGTTTGAGCAGAGTCCATGTTTCCAATCCATATAGGAGAATTGGCAGGATCAGCGTTCGGAAGAGGTGAATTTTGGTCTTGGTGGAGATATTGGCCTTCTTCCAGAGGCATCTTTTGAGTGACGCAAATGCTACCATTGCCTGGCCAATCCTGCTGAGGACTTCAATGGTGGATGCCACCTTCATCTCCTGTATCAGCGATCCCAGGTATTTGAATTCTTGGACCTGCTCAATTTGAATTCCATCGAGGTGAACAATGGCCTGTGATCCATCCGTAGTCATAACTTTGGTCTTGTCCACATTGATTCTCAGGCTGTAAGATTGGGTGATACGGGCGATATGGAAAAGGATGTCGTGGCTTCTGCATCCATATCAGCAAGTATAGCACTGTCATCTGCAAAGAAGTTGTTCACACTATACTGGACTCCGCATCTGTCCTTGAATGTTTTTTCTCACTATTGCATCGATCACAATATTAAAGACCAGGGATGAGGCGACCTCTCCCTGGCGGACTCCAATTTGGATAGGAAAATCCTTGGATAGCTCATTTCGGATCCACATGCTGCTGGTTGAGCCATTGTATGATGTTCGGAGAAGTTGGATGATCTTCAGTGGCACATGTTCATTCTCTAGTACCCTCTAGAGGGGGGGCAGTGAACACATTCAAATGAGGATTTGAAGTCAATGAAGACAATAATGGTTTGATTTTCAAACCTGATCCTTTCCTTCATCATTTGACGAATGGTGAATATTTGATTGGCGAGTCTCAATATGACAGGACCTCCCCTCTTCCAGGAGGCCTTCACCAGCACACAGGGGGGGCACCTGACTGTCTTTGCCCACAGATGGGCCTCAATCACCTTGGACATTTGGGTACCTACGTCGGCAAGGGGCCTTTGTCTTCTTTTACCTAGATGACTGGCTCATCAGGGACAGCACAGCCACAGAGGCCCATCAGGCCACAGGGCGCGCAAGCCTCCCATCAACTATCCCAAATCTCATCTCTCTCCAGGCCAGAGCCTGGAATTCATAGGCACTCAGGTGGACGCCCTGCAGGCCAAGGTCTTTCTTCCCAGGGAAAGGGCAGAATGCCTCAGGGAGCTAGCTGCAGAGGTGCAGCGCCATCAGTCGGTGTCAGCCTGTCTCCTCCTCTGCCTTCTGAGCCACATGGCCTCCACGGTCCATGTGACCCCACTAGCCCGCCTACACATGCGGGCAGTTCAGTGGTGCCTCCGCTCTCAGTGGATGCAAGCCACAGGTAGACTGCGGGAGAGGATCAGGGTAACCACCATCTGGCGTAGTATCTCGACTAGTGGCAACTTCTCCGCCACCTCTGGGCTGGGATGCCTTTCCAGGCACCCATGTCCCAGAGGGTCCTGACCACGAATGCCTCACTCCTTGGTTGGGGGGGGGGTGCATTGAAAGGACTGGCACAAACAAGGCAGCAGAATCCCAGCAGAATCCCTGCTACAGATCAATCTTCTGGAACTCGGGGTGATCTTTCTGGCCCTACGGGCATTCTGCCACTGCCTGCGACACCAGCCCATGCTGATACAGATGGACAACCAAGTCACCATGTTCTATGTCAACAAGCGGGGGAGGGGGGGCAGAAAGTCATACTCCTTCTGCCAGGAGGCGGTGGCCCTCCTTCCTTTTCAGCTCGCAACAACATGTTTCTGCGGACGGTCTACCTCCCAGGCCATAACAACCTCCTGGCGGACAGACTGAGCAGGGTTCTCCAACTGCACGAGTGACACCTGAACCCCAGAGTGGCCTCATGGCTCTTCCACCTCTGGGGTATGCCCAAGATGTATCTCTTTGCCACCCCGGGCAATGCCGCACCCAGCAAGGGTGGTGGTGGATGAATTTCTGATCCCGTGGTGGAAGGCCTCTTCTATGCCTTCCGCCAACCCCCCTGATCGCCAAGACCTTCAAGGTCCAGTGTGAGGGGGCAGCACTGACTAATTGCCTCCAAGTGGCCCAGACAGTCATAGTTCCCATTGCTGCTCTCCCTGTCGGCAACAACCCCGATCCTGCTGGGCCATGCTCCAGACCTCCTGTCTCAAAAGGAGGCTCCCTCCTGCACTCCAAACTGCGATCTCTAAAGCTAACAGCATGTCTGCTGAAAGGGTAGCTTTGGCCCCTTTCAGTCTCCCATGAGAAGTCAAGGAGGTTCTGCTAGCCTCCCACAATCCCTCCACGAGGCGAGCTTATGTCTTTAAGTGGTGAAGATTCTTGGTATGGTGTGCGGAGAGGCAGGAGAACCCATTTTTATGCCCGGTGCAACTAGTGCTCCAGTACTTATTGCACCTGTCACACACTGGACTAAAGTCAAACTCAGTCAGGGTGCACCTGAGTGCGATCACTGCACACCACCACCCTATTGAGAGGAAGCCCCTCTCAGGTCTGTCCCTAGTCTCTCGGTTCCTCTGGAGCCTCCTGTTTAAGCCTCCCATCCGCCCCCCCAGCAGTGGAATGGGACCTCAGTGTGGTGCTCTCACATCTCATCAGGCCACCATTCGAGCCTCTAGCTACTTGCCATCTGTGGTATCTTTCATGGAAGGTTGCTTTCCTGCTCTCATATCCGCTCGCAGTGTAAGCGAACTTCAGGCCTTCTTGGCAGAACCGCCATATACAAGATTCTGCAAACACAGGGTGATGCTCCGCACTCACCCTAAATTCCTCACAAAGGTGGTAGTATCTCCTTTCTACCTCAACCAGGAGGTGGTCCTTCCCACCTTTTTCCTGAAAAGATTACAGACTGCTGCCTGGCCAAAGGCACTGTCCTGACAGGACTCGCTTTTCAGGCAGTAGTGAGCTGCGAATATATGAATTGAAGACCATGTGGTGGCTTTACAGATCTCTGTCACTGGTACTGAGCACAGGATCGCCACTGATGTGTCTATTATTCTCTTGTGATGCACAGTGATCCGGTGTTCCAGGGAAAGCCCAGCTCACTCATAAGTGATGTCAATATAGTTTGCCATCCAAATGGACAGAGTTCACTTAGTCACAGGAAGCCCCAGCCTTCTGGGGTCATAGGAAACAAAAAGCTGAGGAGCTTTGCGATGGCCCTTAATCCACTGTAGGTAGAAGGACAGGGCCAGTTTGCAGTCCAGTGTATGGAGTATAGTTCCTCCCGACCGGCTGATAAAACCCAGCTCCTTTGCTTTTTTTTCCCTTAAACACTAGCTACCCAATATTTTTAACCTCAGCACAAAGCATTTTTTTAAAACTCCAGCCACCATGGGGGGAAACCTTGTGCAAGGCCCAACTTTCCAGTGATACTCCCCTACATTGTGCAGTAATTCTTCATATTGTGATCTGAATAACTAGCTCCATGAAATGCAAACTTTTATCTAGAGTTGCTGGTACCAGAAAGATATAAACTCTCTCCAAGAATTGCTCTTCCAAATCAAACTGGTTCCTCCTTGATCATTTCTAATTTTTGTGATGCCCTTCTGTTTTGTTTTTTTAGGAAGTGTCCATGAATACAGTTCCTGCCCTGATGATTCCATTTTCCAAAGTTTAGCCCGTTCCTACTCCTCATTTAATCCAGTCATGTCGGATCCCAACAGGCAACCATGCCGTAAGAATGATGACGATAGCAGCTTTGTGGATGGAACAACCAATGGTGGTGCTTGGTACAGTGTTCCTGGAGGTTAGTCTATGTTTGTGGCCTCACAGCCAAATTACTGTGCAGCTTGATTCACACTGGTGCCATTCAAGAGATGCAAACTATGGGCTTCATTTACTAAAGCACCTCTTTCTTTACAGCTGGAGCAAAGTTTAGTAAATCAGGCCCTATGTTAAATGCATGGCATGAGCAGATGGGGAAACTCACAATTTAAATTTTTCTGAACGTCAGGGCTAACCTAAGGGTTTCTGCCGCCCTAGGCAGAAGCCCTGGTGTGCCGCCCCCTCTTCCCTGTGCTAAGCTGTGCTGCCGCTGATTCTGGTGGCAGGGTAGGGGGTAGCAGTAGGCCATGTGCTTTGACATTTCATGGCTTACCGCTTTTGACCCCTCCGACACAACTTTGGTGAGGTCAGAAGTGGCAGGTCATGTGTGCCAAAGTATATGGCCTGCCAGTACTGCTGAGCTGACCCTGCCGCAGGAATAGCGGGGTGGGGCGGTGGCGGTACAGCACGGCTTGGCTCAGCATGTGGGGGTGGCAGGCCATGTGTGCCATGCTGCTCACGGAGGTCTGCTGCTCTAGGTGACTGCCTAGGCTTGCCTAGTGGCTGGGCTGGCCCTGGTGAACATTATACCATTGAAACATTGAGTCATTTCGAAAGGGGTCTTAAGTCATTTTGACATTTTTAAATGCATTAAACTTTCAATTGATTTTTGCATGGACTGCATGTGGTTATAGGGTAACAGACTGAGTAAATGATAGTTTTGTAGAAACAATAGCATCTCACCAAGGATAAGGATGAAATGATTGACATACTAACAAGAACCAGGGATGGGATTTTTTGAATTTAGCTCACACCTTTTTCAGTAGTATAAGAACATAAGAAATGCCATACTGCATCAGACCAAGATCCATCAAACCCAGTATCCTATTTCCAACATTGGCCAATCCAGGTCATAGGTACCTGGCAGGTTCCTAAAAAGGCACATGGGTTACAAAGCGCTCGTCCTGTGGTAAGTAGTGGTTTCCCAGGTCCTCTTTAATAATGGTTTATGGACTTTTCATCCAGGAACTTATCCAAACCTTTTTTAAACCCAGCTACACTAACAGCTTTTACTACATCCTCCGGTAATGAATTCCGCAGTTTGATTACGTGTTGAGTGAAAATAATATTTTTTCTTCTTATTTATTTATTGTTATTTTTATATCGCTCCTTCCCAAGATTAGGGCCGGTGTGCAAAGGAACAACATTTCTACATAGAACACAATTTAACATGATTAGGTTGTAACAGTTGTAACTATGTACAAGTTGTAATTATGATTGATAGGATTGATACTTAAGGATAATCAACTTGCAAAACTATGTACAGTTACAGCAGGCAATATTGTTTACAGTTGGTGCAGTGAGGATGTCATTGAGAGGGTTGTATTTGTGTTTCGTGGTACGTGCCAGCATCTTCTATATGATCCCCGAAATGCTGGGTGAATAGCAAGGTTTTTAGTTCTTTTCTGAACAGTTTGATGTCTTTGGTTGCACATAAATATGTCAGGAGGTTATTCCATAACCTGGGTGCAGCTAGTGAAAATGCTCGGTTACTTGTAACTTGTTTGGTATTGCGGTAGGTGAGAGGGAACGCTAGTGTGTTCTGGGAGTGCGTTCTTGTTGATCTAGTGCTGGTTGATTGGGTTATTAGTGTTGACAGATATGATGGTGCAATATCATTAATCACCTTGAATATTAACATTATTGTTTTATATTGGATTCTGCTATTTACTGGTAACCAGTGAAGGTTGTAGAGGCGGGCTTCACATACAATTCTTGCAGTTACATTTTGTGCTGTTTTTAATTGTTTGAGATATTTTTTGAGATACCATTTAGGAGGCTGTTGCAAAAGTCAAAATGGGGTTTTATCAGTGCGTGAACTATTGATCTGAAATTATGGGTGTCTAGGAGGGGTCTGAGGTGTTGTATTGTATTGTTCTTAGCTTGAAGTAGACTGACTTGGTTATTTGTTTTACATGGGCAGATAAAGTTAGGGATAGATCAATATGATGCCTAGGTATCTTACTTATTTCTTAATAGGGAGGGTTGTGTCAAGGAGTTTGAATGCTTGGGGAGAGGTGAAGTTTGGGTTTCTTGATATGTAGAGTATTTTGGGTTTTTTAAAGTTTATGGACAGGTTGTTTAATTCTAGCCACGCTTGTGCTTCTGAGATGCAGGATTCCAGTACGTGAGTGGTGTTTGAGTCATCTATGGGGAGGTATATCTAATTCATCCACATAGATGTGGTACTTCACTTTAAATTTCTTGAAGATATTGCATCTTGGTTGTAGGTATTTGTTAAATAATAGTGTGGATAGTGCAGACCCTTGGGGGATTCCTTGTTCCTGTCTGAATTTGTTAGATGTTTCGTTACCTACTTGGACTTGTTGTGTGCGGTCTGTGATGTATGATTGAAACCACTTGTGTGCTGTTCCTGTTACTCCAATTTGTGAGAGTCTTGCAAGGAGGGTTGTTATGGTCGACATTACCAAAGGCAGCAGTTATATCTAGGAAAATGAGTATGAATGATCGTTTGATGTTGTCTGTGCCGCATATAAGGGCATTGAAGAGGACCAACAGTAGCGATTCGACCCCATGGAAGGGTTTGGAATCCAAATTGTTGTTCATCTAGGGGGTTCAGCGGTGTCTATAAAGTCTTGCAGTTGATTTTGAATTGTTTTCTCAATTAGTTTTGAAACATGGTATATTGGCAATGGGTCTGTATGAGGTGGGGTCTTTGCTGTCAAGGTTTTTGTTCTTCTGGATTGGTCGAATCATGGATTGTTTTAGTTTATTTGGCATTATCCCTTGTTGTATGGCTTGATTGATTATCTGGAGTAGGTATGGGGCCAGCTCTGGTTTACTTGCCTTGATCCAGGAGACTGGACAAGGGTCTAGTGGGGAGGTGGTGGTGTTTATTTTGGTTATGATGTTCAAGAATTGTTGTTTTTGTCTATTGGATGAAAGGTGGTGTAGTGTTTTGGGGGTGGTGTGTTTGATGGGATTGGTGGTCTGAGGGGATTGTTGGGGTTTTTCATTTTTAGTTTGTCCTGAAAGTGGTCGGCTAGGGTCTGTTATTTATTTGTGTTGATTGTGTCATTTTGGGTTGTGTTCATTAGGGATTTGACAATTTCAAATAGTTCACGTGGTGAGTTGAGGGAGTTTGTTCGTTTTTTGGTGTGGTAGTATTTTTTAACTTTGTGGGTGGTGTAGCTTTTCAGGGTTGACATGTATATGTGTTTGTTTTTAGTCTTAAATAGGTTACATTGCATGCCCCCTAGTCTTTTTGATGGCATCAGTAATCAGTCTAAGTTTACCCATTCCACAGTTACAGATTGGTGTGAACTGTAACACATTGTGTGGATAAATATGAAGAAAACCAGTCTGATTTATCCACCTAGCCCTATTTCTTCCAATCTGGAGACTAACAGCTGATAACACAGGTACACTACCAAAAAACTGCCTCCAGTTTTGCAACTGATTCCTATAGATTTTGGGGTGCTGAATCCAGGAAAAATAGCCAAAATGTTCCATCACGTCACGTTTTCTTGCAAAATTAGATTTCTTACCCATATAAGGAATGTTCACATAATTTCTTTTTAGCCGACTGCAGTTTATTTTCTTGGCCCAAAATAGAGGTTGTAATGGTTAACTAACTAGAAACACTCCCTCATGATATTTTAGAGTGTTTTGTATTCATTTTATACATTAACAGGACAATTGGGAGGCGGGGGGCTACATCCAGTACTCGCGCTGGCGCATGTTCTTTCCTGTTCGCCTCGCCTCGTTCGCTCGCTCAAACACGGTGGTTGCGACATGAACGTTCCTGTCAAATTTCAGTTTCTTGCAAGTTCATTATTACCTTTTGTTTGCTCAGTCGTAATCCAGCTTTATTCCGAAGTGGTTCACTACAGTTGTAGTTTGCAGTGCTGTGTATTTGTGATGGCTCACAGAGCCAGAGGTTGCGTCAACTCTCCGGACAGTTTTTGTTTTATTTGTGGGGAATATACCGTGAAAAAGCGGCAGAGGAACATTTCTGCATTTATTAAAAAAGTATATTTCGCCTATTTCGGTTTGAAGTTAGGTGATCAAGACAAACCGTGGGCTCCTCACAAAGTGTGCAAGACATGTGAGGAAGATCTACGCTTATGGATGAAAGGTAAAAAACAAGCATTTCGTTTTGGAATACCTATGATGTGGCGTGAACAAAGAGACCACAGCAGTGACTGCTATTTTTGCTCTTGCATTGTGAAGGGATACAACTTAAAAAATAAGAACGTAATAAGTTACCCCAACCTTCCCTCAGCAATTAGGCCTATGCCTCATAGCAACGAAAGTACCTGTGCCTGAACCACCAAAATCTTTGGATCATATTTGTGTGGACGGTTCTGATCATGATGAGACTCATCAGATGGCTTTTCCCGATGAGTCCAGTACTTCCGAGTTTGAAACTGAACCAGATCCGAAACCTGAACTTTTCTCTCAAGCTGAATTGAATGATTTAGTCCGGGATTTAGGACTCCCAAAAGATGCTGCCCAACTGCTAGGTTCTCGGCTTAAACAGAAAAATCTATTGTCACCAGGAACAACTTTTTATTGGTACCGCAACCGCGAGACACAATTTTTGAAGTATTTCAGCAAAGAGGAAGATTTGGTATTTTGCAACGATATATACGGAGTGATGGAAAAGTTTAAACTCAAGTATGATCCTGCTGAATGGCGGCTGTTCATTGATTCGTCAAAAGACAGCATAAAAGGTGTTCTTCTTCATAATGGCAACACATTCGCTTCAGTTCCTATTGCTCACTCTGTTATTCTCCAAGAAAAATACGAGAATTTGGCCCTGATTCTTCAGAAGATTCGTTATGATGAGCATAAGTGGATGATTTGTGGAGACTTTAAAATTCTATCCATGCTATTAGGGCAGCAATCCGGTTTCACCAAATATCCCTGCTTCCTTTGCTTGTGGGATAGCCGGGCCCGCGACCTACACTGGGGGAAAAAAGACTGGCCAATTCGGGAGTATTTGAGACCCGGTGAGAAAAATGCTCTTCATGAGAGCTTGGTACCTCGTGATAAAATTCTATTACCACCTCTCCACATTAAGTTGGGTCTCATTAAGCAATTCATCAAGTCCCTTCCAAAAGATGGTGAGTGCTTTCGGTACCTTTGCTCAAAGTTCCCCCGACTTTCTGAAGCAAAGCTAAAGGAAGGAGTGTTTGTTGGCCCTGATATAAGGAAACTCATTTCAGATGGAGCATTCGCTGAAACGATGTCTGAGAAGGAAAAAGAAGCCTGGGATTCCTTCAAGGATGTTGTTCTCAAATTCTTGGGGAACAGGCGGGATGAGAACTATAAGGATATTGTTGCCAGGATGCTCAATGCCTTCAAAGAACAAGGCTGTAACATGAGCCTGAAAGTCCATTTCTTGCACTCCCATGTGAACTACTTTCCCGAAAACTTGGGGGCGTACAGTGAAGAACAAGGTGAAAGGTTTCACCAGGACATCAAGGACGCAGAGAGAAGGTACCAAGGAAGATGGAACACCACTATGATGGCTGATTTCTGCTGGTTGCTGCTGCGGGAAACCCCAGATGAAAAATATGCCAAGCAGCGCACCAAGAGAAGCATTCGGGGGAAGAAGAAATGGGCCCACCAGGAGATTGATTGACCCAAGAATGACTTTAAAATCTAAACTGTGTTGACAAATATCGTGTTTTTACTAAACTTTGAAATAAAAATTTGCTAGTTATTACCACAGTGTCGGATCTCATTTATTAGAATTTTATTTTCACACCATCGGGTGTTTGTCTTCATGTATTGCAATGGTGCGGTTTGCGTTTTCTATTCTTACAAACTGTCAGACGGCTGCCTGGGTGAGAATCTTCACAGTCTTGGCAAGTGCATATATCTATATGATTTGCAAGGGATTGTGGGCAATGCAGTTCATTCACACCAGACACAGCTGCTGACAATAATTTAGTTGTGCTCAAGTGTTAAAGCCAATAAGCTATTTATTTATGGGGTTATTTCTCCCAACACAGATATGCTTGGTAGCACATAAATCAGGTTACTTGCTTTCAGTGTTTAACTTGGAAAAACAAAATCAAAATCAGGAAAACAACATTCAAACTTGTCAGGCATTAGCTAATGTTTTCTTAGCATATATCAAACAACAAACCAAAAGCCACAAAGAAAGAAAAAAAACCTGTTCTTTTCAGGTTAACTTCTTATATCTTCCCACATAGATTCAGAAATGATTCTCTCCTAGCTCACAAGCAATTAGGTAAGGCTCAATTGCTAGCAGTTATCCAGCTGAAACCCCTTAGCTGGCTTGCTTTCTACTGCGTGGGTCAAATCCTGCTTCAGGAGCTTTCCTGAGTAGATTAAAGAACAAGTTTGTATTTCTTTGTGATGGTTGCTGTACTTTATAACAGAATTACCAAAGGAGTTTAGACAGAGAGCAGTCCATGTAAACAGAATCTTCATCTGCTATCATTTCCCCTTCTTCAACAAGCATGGGTTCAATATCATGGATTGGCACAGATGAATCTCCCAATGGAGCACTTTCAGGAGAATACTTGTTTCCCTGCTGTCTTTCAAGGTTATAGCTAGGGCATAGATCAATGTTCATACCTGAGCTTCCATTGCTGTTAGAGTTGCTCTCTATATAGCCCGGCCAGTATGTAGTCCAGTTCTTATGTCCAGCCTTCCAATCCAGATCCCTGGACACTGGATCTCTCTTCACATACCTTCTGGCACGGGTCTTAGGGTCCCTTCCACGTGCAGCCGTCTCCCTCACAGGTAGCGTCTGGAGATTCCTAGCTCTGCAGCACCATTCCTCTGGCTTTCCCCAGTCCAATGGTGTATGCTGGCCCTTGGAATGCCTCCCAGTATACATACTGCTCTGGACTCTTCTAGACCTCTCAAAGGCTTTTCTCTTCCTTCTTCCAAAGGGTTTCCTGCCCTCTCTGTCCGTCCGTCCGGTTTGGCTTCTGATGATGATGATCCTCAGGATCTAGCTCAAGCTGATTCTCAGGATATCCAAGGTGATCATGAAGATGGTCATCTGTAGAATAAACTCTACCTTTATTCTGCTTAGATGAGTGCTCCTCCCTAATACAGCGCAGCTGTGCTGAATCAGGCCCTGCCCTTCGAGATGAGTGCTTAGGGATTACCTCATAGCCCTCCTGATTGAACACACGTTCCCCCACTTCAGCTCCTCTAATGGCTGTTGGAAACCTGGTGCATTCTGGGACTGGTAGTCTTTTATGGTAAAATTCTGTTTTCTTATTTCTACCAGAACTGACAGGTTGCTGGTTCAGAGTCACTTCACCTTTCCTATAGCTCCTTCCTGAGCTATGATAAGCTTCCTTATCACAATACATACCTGTACAACATTTTTTGCACATTTCTTTGCTTTGCTTTGTGTCTAACCTCGCTCTTATATGCTCAGTGTTTGTGCACATGTATGTGGCTGTTTTAAGTGCAGACAATTTTGCTACCATCACAGTGTGTTTTGTTGACATTACTCTATTCTTATGTGCTGCCTTGTTACAATTTTCTTTATTCTTATTTGAATAACTACTAAACAATTAGTATAAAGAATTCATCCAAGAAACTTTTATCTCGATCGCACTCAATCTGAAACGTTCACCTCAAACTGCTAACCCAATGTAGCAAAAAATCTGTACGTGACGGAACAAATTGGTTACCAGATTTGGATTCAGCGCACCAAAAAACGTAAAAATCAATCGAAACATTAGAGGCAGTTTAAAAAAAAATTTTTTTAGTGTACCTGTGTAATTAGATCAAAGGTCAATGGCATATCTGATTGAAGAATCATAACATCCTTGCCTCTGTCAAGGTGAGAGAATTTTGTTTTGAAGGGCGACTAAAAGCATATAGACATGCTTTCAGATATGGAATCATATAGCCACTACAGTGCATGGTATTCCCTTTGCTTGCCTCGGGAAAGAGACGGCCTCAAGAGGATTTTGAGTTCCAATAGAAGCGGTGTACCCATCCTCTGCCCACTATCTTTTATCATTCACTTCAGTTACAAAATACGGTGCAGCTTGTCTCATGAGGGGCTCAAGTAGCAGGTCTCATGAGGGATTCTCATTGCTCTGCTGCAGCACCATTCCTTCTGACAATTGATGCATCCTATATGAAGAGGGTAGTCTACTAAGACTTACACCAGACATGATCTGTGATCGAAGTCCAAATACTACCTCAATAACAATCTGAAGCTCCAGGCCAAAATGTATGCCCTTTGAGAACATAAGAACATAAGGTATGCCATACTGGGTCAGACCAAGGTCCATCAGGCCCAGTATCCTGTTTCCAACAGTGGCCAATCTAGGTCATAAGTACCTAGCAGTCTCCCCAAAAGACACAGGTTCCTCAATGCTTGTATTGGGCCAAGCAGTGATACTCGTATCCCGGGTCCCTTTTAATAATGGTTTATGGACCATTCCTCCAGGAACTTGTCCAAACCTTTTTTAAACCCAGCTAGACTAACAGCTTTTTCTCTTATTAGTCTTAAATAGGTTATCCTGTAGCTTCATTGCATGTCCCCTATTCTTTTTATATTCTGACGTAAACAATCTATGTTTACCCGTTCCACTCCATTCATTAATTTATAGACCTCTGTTATACTCCCCTCAGCCGTCTCTCTTCCAGGTTAAAGAGCCCTAACCTTTTTAGCCTCTCTTCATAGGAGTATCCTTCCATCCCCTTTACCATTTTGGTGGCTCTTCTCTGTACCTTTTCTAATAACGCTATATCCTTTTTAAGATACGGCGACCAGAATTGCACACAATATTCAAGGTGTGGTCACACCATGGAACGATACAGACACATTATAACATTCTTTGTTTTATTTTCCATTCCTTTCCTTATGATACCTAGCATTCTATTTACTCTCTTGGCCTTCGCTGCATACTGGGCGGAGAGTTTTAGCATGTTATCCACGATGACGCCTAAATCTTTTTCCTGGGCGGTGGTTCCTAATGTGGAGCCTTGCATCGTGTAACCATAGTTTGGGTTGTTCTTTCCTAGATGCATAAATTTATACTTGTCCACATTAAATTTCATCTGCCGTTTGGATGCCCACTCTTCCAATTTATCAAGATCTTCTTGCAATTTTCCACAATCCTCTTGGGTTTTATCAACTTTAAATAGTTTTGTGTCATCTGCAAATTTGATAACCACACTCGTTATTCCCTTTTCTGGGTCATTTATGAATATGTCAAAAAGCAGCGGACCCAGCACAGATCCTTGCGGTACTCCTATTCACCTTTTTCCATTGGGAAAATTGGCCATTTAGCCCTACCCCTCTGCATTCTATCTTTTAACCAGTTCCTGATCCACAATAGTACACTGCCTCATATCCCATGACTTTTTAGTTTTGCCAAAGGTCTCTGATGAGGGACCTTGTCAAAGGCTTTCTGAAAGTCCAGATACACTATATCAACTGACTCATCTTTTTCTACCTGTTTATTCACACCTTCAAAAAAACATAACAGATTAGTAAAACAAGATCTTCCTTGTCTAAAGCCATGTTGGCTGTTTCCCATTAAGCCATGACTATCTACATGTTGAGTAATTTTGTTCTTTATGATGGTTTCTACCATTTTTCCCGGTACTGACGTCAGGCTCACTGGTCTGTAGTTTCCCGGATCACCCCTGGAATCCTTTTTAAGAACTGGCATTACATTGGCCATCCTCCAATCTTCAGGCATTACAGATGATTTTAATGATAGTTCACAGATTTCTAATAGCAGGTCTGCAATCTCATATTTCAGTTCTTTCAACACCCTTGAATGTATACCATCTGGTCCAGATGATTTGCTACTCTTCAGTTTATCAAATAGTTGTAATACATCTTCCCGATGTATTTGTCTTCCTCCATCTTTGTTGATGTCACTCAGCTAAGTTCAAACAAAGAACCAGGTGTCCATACAGCCAATCAAGTATCCATGAAGCTCAAAATGATATTAGCAACAGACCTAGGAGAAGTGTATCTGAAAATAGAATCAGCTCCTCAAATGACATCAGAAAAACACGCAAGGAGACCTCTGAGAGAGCTTTCTCGTTTGCTGCGACTTCCATCTGGAACTCCCTACCTAATGATCTGAGAGCAGCTCAGGACATCAAAGACTTTAGAAAACAACTGAAAACAGTTTTGTTTACGGAGCACTACGGTCATGCAATCAACTAATTAATTTTTAAGAAAGCAATTATTTATATATACATTGTACAATAGCTCACTTTATAGTATAGCTCACAATAAATATATAGTGCACCTTTTCCAATAACATTTAATCATATATTTACAAACTATGTATATATTATCACAGATTTTTTCACTATTACTAATTTTCTCTTTTGTTAAACCGCTTTGATTGTATGATAAGGCGGTATAAAAATCCAATTAAATAAATAAAATAAATAAATAAATAGGAGGTATTATACTAATAAAATATACAGTATAATAAAAAGTAGGTGTGCTGAAGATGCCTAAATAAATTAGACTAATGAATAGTCCCCACCAGAATGTCAGACAGGAATGAGTACAAAAGTGAATCTTGTGAGATGTCAGTGGAAAGATTAGCCAGAATGTGAAAACACTTGAAGATTAGAAACCTTCAGAGGTGTAGCCATGATAAATCTATGCAAAAATAGCTGGTGGCACCCTACAATTTAACCATTTTCAGGTGCTAGTTACTAAGCTGCAGTAAATGTTATTTTATTGCAGCTTAATTTACTATGAGTAACTAACCTTGGGTAACTTGGTCCCACAGGTTAGTCACTCTTGAGGTAAAGGAATAACACTACTGAATTTTGTAAGTTGTGTCTTTTCAAAGGAAAATTAATACCAGCTCAGAGCTGTTTTTTTTCCTGTCCTGGAACTGGGTTCTTTGGATAGGAATAGCAACAGCTGTGAGGTCAAACGTAAGGACTCCCTTGCATTCTACTCAAAAATAGCCGATACTCCAGGTGTTTTTCTAAAACCAAAGTAATTTTACATTACAAGGGGTTGCACTACAAGTCTAGAACTCCTTCCAGAGGAGATGAGACAGGAGAACAGAGAATTTAAAGTTTCGTAAGATGCTTAATACTTGGCTTTTCAGGAATTGATTTGTTTTTATTATGTTTGTAGGTTTTGCTTGCAGGCTGGTACCTATGAGCCTGAAAGCTGCCTATGGGGTTTATAAGTACATTGTAGGTAAAGCAAGCTATTTCTTTTTCTTTAATATCCAGAAAAAGGGATATAGTGTATAACCCATACAGTACATTAGCGATTCTGCTGTTCTGTCATTTTTTTTGTATTATTTCCTCCCTTGAATGCTGCATAGTTGCTCATTGATTCTGCTGTAACAGTTGAACGTCTTGATATATCTTTTGGGTTTAGATTTCAGGGAGGAGCATTGATGGATATAATTTTATCAATACTCTTTGGGGAAATAGTAAAGAGATTTTTTTTATGCCTGATTAGATGTATCAGTGTTCATCTGTTTCAGTGTCTTCAGTAATTCAATCCCTTTTATAAAATTAAATAAAAATGTGCAGTTCTTTGAACTTTGACTGACAGGAGTAGCTAAGGAATAGTATGTCAAGGTGGACCAGTGTTTCACAGAAGCAGAATACTGAAGTAGAAGATACTTGGATGTCCACCTTCGTAAGGGTAGAATATTTTCTAGCATATATAATGTAGTTCCATATTGTCTTGCAGACAAGTGGGTTCTGTTCCCCTGCCAGCAGATTGGCGGAAACAGAAGCCAATGGAATGCCCAGGTTTCAATGACCTCTCCCATGCCTCTATGAGCCTGAGCCACTAGAGGGAACTTCTGTATTCTTCTGTCTCCATTAAATGATGGGTGCATTTTCTCATGAGCCTGTTGAGAACCGCACAGTGCAAGTACTTCCAACCATCTCTGCACTCTCTCCTTCGGCAGGAGGACTCTGCCCATTCGAGTATCGATCTGCACTCCATGAAGTCTACAGATTGGAGAGGCATTAATCCCAAACCCTGGGAGCCTTTTGAGAACTGCACAGTGCAAGTACTTCCAACCATCTCTGCACTCTCTCCTCCGGCAGGAGGACTCTGCCCATTCGAGTATCGATCTGCACTCCATGAAGTCTACAGATTGGAGAGGCATTAGCAGATGCTTTCCCCAATTGACCACCCAACTGAGGCTTTCCAGAAGGGCACCACTCGGGCCAAAACCCGAGAAGCCTCTGACAGAGGATGGGCTCAGATGAGCCAATCATCCATATAATCCTTAGCGCCATAACGCAGCAGCCACCACTAGGATGACCCTGGAGAGCATCCTTGGGGCAGGGGAGAGACTGAATGTAAGGTAGAAAATTGAAGGCATGAGCCAAACATGGCAAAACACTTCTTGGCGGCAGTAATCAACTGGTGCCATAGGTGTGCTCATATGAGGTTAATCTGGCAGCCCTTCCTGACCAGAGCTCAAGCTCAGGTTCCCACTCCAGTTGGGAGTGAGAACCAGCTTGAGGTGGCAGCTACTCCCACATTATCTGACGGAGGGCATGCCACTAGATATCACTTGTGGATTCTTCTGGAGTCAAGCACAGGCAGGGATGCTTTTGTCCAGACTAAGCAGCTCAGTTCTGTTGGAGCTTCATGCAAGCAGTGTGGTCCATCAATGGCCTCAAAGCAAGGGCTATCTATCTGGCTGTCTTGTGTTTTCCTGCCCTTGGTCAAGGGCAGGGTGGTGTGAGTGTTCAAGGACAACATTATAGCTGTGGCATCTGTCAATTGCCAAGGCAGCACAAGCTGTGCAGGAGTGGCCTGGGGGATGACTCTCTGGTTCACCTGTGTGGAGATGAACCTCCTAGCTGTTGGCTTGGCACATTGCCAGGGTGGTTAATGGGTAAGTGATTGTCTTCCATCGTGGGCGTTGAGTCAGAAGGCATTTCAGATGCTTCTCCATTGTTGGAGTCACCCTTAGATGGAATTGAAGGCATCCCACTCCAATCTCAAGTGTGTCATTGCTTCACTCACCATATGGAAACTGTGTCCAACAGCTTGTTGCCCTGGTTCAGTCTTGGCCATGGCAATGCCTGCTGTATGTGCTTTCTCCATGGCTGCTACTGGGGCATGTGTTTCGGCACATGAATCACCATCCCAGCTAGATTGTACTGGCTGTGCTGGATTGGACAAGGAGAGTGCAGTTTCGGGACCTGATATGATTCCTGCAGGTTCCTCCTCTTTATCTGCCCCATTTTGGGGCCAGCTGCATCAGAGGCCATTTGTCCTGGATGATCCGACTCCCTTCTCACTTACGGCTTGGCTGTTGAAGGGAGTTGCTGTTACATAAATGCTATTCTTCTGCAGTAGTTTCCAATCCACTCAGATCCTGGAGGGGTTCTACCTGCCTGGAATGTACGTGGGAGTTGTGGCCTACTAGTTGGAGCAAGTAACCTTTTTATTATTTATTATTTATTTATTATATTCTCTTATATACCGCGCTATTCTGCATCAGTGCAGTTTACATTGAACAAACTGAAATTACATTGAACAGGGCATTATAACCTTGGGCTGGAGGGCCAGGGGTTTGAATCCTGCTAGATGACAGCAACCTTGGTCAGGAAGGACTGGGGTTTCTAGTCCCACAGGTGCTTCTTGTGGCCTTGGGCAAGCTACTTAAACCTCTGTTGCCTCAGGTACAGAAACATAGATTGTGAGCCCTTCAGGGACAAGGGAAAAATATATATACAGTACCTGAATGTACACCACTTTGACTGGTATATAAGCCTAGTTAAATAAATAAATACAGGCTTGGTACAATGGGGCCGCAGCTCCGATAACGATCGAAAACCGCTGCCGCGGCTTTGTAAACAAGCCCCTAAGTCTGCCAAGGTGCCAGCTCTGTTGGTCTTCTGGCTTTTTCCTTACCTCCCTGAAAGTTTGGTTGGCAGCCTTTTCTTGTTTCAGTGGTCGGTTGGCTGGAAAGTCTTCAGCCTTGCTTCTGGATGTTTCATATTTTCTTCAAAGAGTTTGGCATCTGCGTACTCCCCTCTGACCATTTGTCCCTTCTTGGGATTTCTGTGTGGTGCTCAGGGTCCTGGTGTTAGAGCCCTTTGAGTCTCTGAATCATGCTGCTTTGAGAGGTGTGACTATCAAGACTATTTTCTTGGTTGTGATTTGTTTGGTAAGGCACATTTCTGAGCCGAAGGTGCTGTCTTGCTGGAATCCATATTTGTCCTTTTCAGAGGAGGCGTTTCCATTTGGCTTGTGCCTTCCTTTTGCCCAAGATGATGTCTCCCTTTCATTCAAACCAGGTGGATTGTTTGCCCTCGTTCTCTGAGGAGCTGTGTAGAAGGAAAAAATAAGTATCTTTGCCTTGTGGCTGTTCTGGAACTTGGAGATTATGGCTTCCTTTTGTAATCTGATCATCTATTTTGCTGTTTTTTGGCTCATGTGAGGGTGTTGCGACAGCTGAGTTTACCTTGGGATGTTGGATCATGGAGGTATTTTTCTCGGCATAACTGTTATGGAGCCAACTGGTTCCAGAGGGTTTGCATGCCCATTCTTCTCGAGCAGCAGCATTCTCAGGGACATAGTGTAGCTCGGTAGCCCCTTCAGATATTGTTGGGTTGTACTTTGGGCATCACTTTTCCACTTTTTGTCAAACATTACAGCTTGGATGTCCACACAGCGAGTTGCTATGTCTTCTTCCTGCCCATTGGAAGCATAGCTTTGGTACGTCCCACTTGTCTGGGCTGGTCTAGCAGAACAATATGGAAAGTAACATTTTACTTACCAGATAATGTCCTTTTCTTGAGTCTTGCTAGACCAGTCCAGGACCCATCTCTGGAACTGTGTTTGGGCTGTTACTCTGTGGCATTACCTTGGTCCGCTAGGCGTTTTCTGATTGGCTCTGCAGGTTCATTTCCTACTGACAGCCTTCTGGTCAGTTTCTCAAATACCGTTATCTACATGGTTTCTTGACTGATTCATCATTATTGCCCATGTTGAGTTTGCCATGCTTTCCCATATGCTTTGGGATGAATACTGAGGTACCTTCTAGTGGCATAGGAGTGATGTTGAAACCTAGGCATTTCATTGGCTTCTGCCTCCACCCATCTGCTGATAGGGAAACACAACCCACTTGACTGGACTGATCTAGCAGGACTCAAAGAAAGGATATTAACTGGTAAGTAAAATGTCATCATGAATTCCAACTGGTTAATAAGTAACCAGATAAAACCATGCTATTGTGGGTAGGATGGGCAATGAATAAAATGCTTAATAGAGGCCCCAAGTTGGGAGGCACTGAAATTCCATTGGTGGAGACTACAAAATGGCTACGAGTTGATGGATATGCAGATATTCATAGTGGTTAGAAAAGTTTACCATTCATTAAGATTGTTATGATAGATTAGAAATTTTGACCCCAAAAAAGATTTTCAATAAGTAGTATAAACAATCATTTTATTTGGGTTGAACAAAGAATTAGAGATTTACAAAAGTTGCAAAATGTAGCTGCCAAATTGATGTGCAGTGGGAAGAGATGAAACAGAGTTACCCTGTATTTGAAAAGATGTCACTGGCAGGATTTTAATGATCTATAAATTCTGTATGGTCCACCCACTGCCTATTTGATGGGCTTTACGGAGATTATGACCTGGTCAAGAAATTTGTGATATAAAAAAGAACTGAGACTGAAATTGACTTCAGAGCAAGCATATTGGTTATGCATTTCTTGTGGTGATAGACTGAATCCCAGTGTACGAGGGGGGTACCCAAAAAAACCAGGAATTATTTTTTAAAAGCTATTTATTTCAAATTCTTTACAAAACAACCGTATCCCCTTCAAAATACTCTCCATTACAACTGATACATTTGTCCCACCGGTGCTTCCACTGTTCGAAACATTTTTTGTAGTCATCTTTAGAAACGGCTGACAGCTCCTCCCTCCTTTTTTTCTTGACTTCTTCAATGTTGTCAAATCGGTGTCCTTTCATGCCCCTTTTCATGCGTGGAAATAAGAAAAAGTCGCATGGAGCCAGGTCAGGCGAGTAAGGTGCGTGGGGCAGCGGAACCATGCCATTTTTAGCCAAAAACTGTCTAACAGAGATGGCTGTGTGTGCAGGTGCGTTGTCGTGGTGGAAGAACCAGTCTCCTGTCTGCCACAAATCGGGTCTTTTTTGACAAACACTTTTGCGCAATCTTTTTAAAACTTCCAAATAAAAGGTTTGATTGACAGTCTGACCTGGGGGAACAAACTCTGAGTGAACTACCCCCTTGGCATCAAAAAAGCAAATCAGCGTTGTTTTGATGTTTGATTTGACTTGATGACATTTTTTTGGACGGGGTGACGATGACGTCTTCCATTGGCTTGACTGTTGCTTTGTTTCTGGGTCGTAACCATAGCACCATGACTCATCACCTGTAATGACCTTTGACAGAAAATCTGGATCAGTTTCAAGCTGTTTCAAAACACGACATGTTTCAACTCGATGTTCCTTTTGATTGTCAGTCAAAACCCGAGGAACAAACTTGGCAGCAACCCTTTTCATTCCCAAATCTTCCGTTAAAATTCGCTGAACCGAGCTCCAAGATAACCCACTAATCTCTGACAGTTGATCAATTGTCTGTCGACGGTCTGTGAGCACAAGCTCTCTAATTTTTTCAATATTTTCATCGATTCGGGCAGTTGATGGACGCCCAGAACGAGGTTTGTCATCAATCGACATGTCGCCATTTTTAAACCGAGCAAACCACTGGTACACTTGACTTTTTCCCATAGCGTCATCTTGATAAGCTGTTTTCAACATTAAAACAGTTTCAGCAGCATTTTTACCTAGTAGAAAACAAAATTTCACAGCTGCACGTTGTTCACTTAAACTTGTCATCATATAAAAAGACAAATGTTAGTGTTACTCTGTACTATATCAAAGAAGTATATATATATTCTACACTTCTTTGATATAGTACAGAGTAACACTAACATTTGAATTTATACTCTGAAAAAAGTGACCATTTTACCATTTGTTATCATAAAAAAAGAAACAAGAACAAAACAGCGCTAGCAAAAACAATCACTGCAGATGAACAGAACAAGTCAGGTCGACAACACAGGCGGCACTGAACTGACAATGAGTTGCACTATACACGCCTAGCGGCAGAAGTGCGTACTACACAAGCTCTGCCCACGGCAATGTTGTTCCTGGTTTTTTTGGGTACCCCCTTGTATAGAGTAATGCTTCAGGCCTGGACAAATCTCCAAAATTTGTTTACCAAGAATGAGAGGGACACATCAGCAGAGGCTGGGCACCGAGGGGGACTAAATAATATACATAAAATAGTACAGGAAAAATATAGGTGCCATCAGGGGATATTTATATTTTTGCATAGCAATTACTACTATTGAGAACTGAATTACTATACTGTCACTTTGCGAGGTGGTCAGTCTCTCTTGACAGGGTTGGGAAATTTTGCCAGGGGAAAGAAAGGAAGCTTGCCTCACCTTTAACCATAGAAACTAGAAAACAATGGCAGGAAATGGCCATACTGTTCAATCTGCTCATCCACACCATACCATGCTATCAGTTCTGTCAAATTGAAGATTTAGGGGCATGTTTACTAAACCGGGCTAACGGTTAACCTGGGCTATCTGCAACTAGGTCCCATTGAATAATATGGGACCTAGTGGCAGATAGCCCGGGTTAACCATTAGCCCGGTTTAGTAAACATACCCCTTAGGCTTCTCTTGTCAAAAGCACCAACATCACTAGAAGATATCACAAATTCAGTGCAGAAATCTTCATAGATCTGTTGAATGTTAGACTTGTTTTGATCTCTGGTTTATTGACATGTTTTGTTTGGTACCCCAGGCATGCAGGACTTTAACTACCTCAGCAGTAACTGCTTCGAGATCACAGTCGAACTCAGCTGTGAAAAATTCCCACCTGAAGAAACTCTGAAGAGCTATTGGGAAGATAACAAGAATTCACTTATCAATTACATTGAGCAGGTAAAAAAAAAAGGTGCCAAAAAGGGATGTGCACAGGGCAAACATTTTTGGTTCATTTTGGGCATTTTTTCTGATTTTTAGATATTTTTTCACTATTTCACACATTTGTTTGTAATTTAAAAAAAGTGTTAACATTTTATTGCAGGTTAGTATACATCAGATACATTTAGCGTGCATTACATTTTTTTAAGGCACATTAATGAACTGAATGCACATCCTTATAGACTGTATATAGAATATTTTCTTTTTAATTTGTAAATGAAAGTCAGTATCTTTAAAAATGCTGGTTATAATGTAAGTTGTGATATTGACCCACAGTCAGTCATCGGAAAATACAGTCCAGCCAACTTTGCCCCAGAGAGGGCTATTTTCAAAAAACATTTGCCCATCTAAATGGCTTCTTATATCAGTAAGATGGCTATTTAGAAATTACATAAGAACATAAGGTATGCCATACTGGGTCAGGGGTCCATCAAGCCCAATATCCAGTTTCCTAGAATGGCCAATTCAGGTCACCAGTAACTGTCTAGTTTCCAAAAGGGTATACACATATTCTATTCTGCTTCTTCAGTGGGTAAGCACTGGATTTCCCTGGTCCTCTTTAATAATGGTTTATGGACTTTTCCTCCAGAAACATGTCCAAACGTTTTTTAAATCCAGTTACACTAACTGCTTTTACTACATCCTCTGGTAATGAATTCCAGAATTTGATTACACATTGAGTGAAAAAAATACGTTCTCCAATTAGTCTTAAATGTGCTATGTTGTAACTTCATTCCATGTCCCCTAGTCTTTCTTCTCTTTGAAGGTAAACATCCAAGCTACATTTACCCATTCTACTCCATTCATTATTTTATAGACTTCTATCATATCTCCCCTTAGCCATCTCTTTCCCAAGTTAGAGTCCTAACATTTTAAGCCTTTTCGTAGGGATATCCTTCATCTTCTTTGCCATTTTTCTCACTCAGGTAAGTAAAAACATTAAATACCTCTGTAGATATGGGTAGAAAGGTCAACATCTGGAAAGCGGTGTGTGCTGATGTCCATAATATGGGAAATAAGCAGTGGTGGAATTCAAAACCTCCTAGGAACCGGTTTGGTTGGTGGTGGGAATCAGCCGGGTCACACTGGTCCTAGCATTTCCTGTGTTCGCCGAACCGGTCCCAACAGACTGTGTCACTGTCACATCTGCACTTGTGGGATTCAAAAAACCCAACTGTATTTTGATGGCATCGAGGGCTTCTCCCGATGCCGCGATCCCCCCAATGTTATCAAAATACTATTGGGTATTTTGACTCCCACAAGTGGAGATGCGGCGAAAACGCAGGAAATGGTAGGAACCAGTTCACTCGAACTGGTGCAAACCAGTTGACTTCCACCACTGGAAATAATATTCCAGATGTTGAAGCTGTAATGGAAGAGGCTGATTTGGTTTAGTGGTAGTTACAGAGACATGGTTCACGGAGAACCATGACTGGGATGTAATTATACCAGGTTATAATTTATTCAGGAAGGACAGGATAGGAAGAAAGCGAGGACGAGTGGCACTATATGTAAAAGATAATATTAAAGCTACAGAATTGCAGGGCTTATATGAGAAGGGGAAGGCATTGTGGATTAAAAGGGAAAGAGGGAATGGAGCATTCATTTGCATTGGTATTACTCGTATATACAGACCTCCTTCACAGGCAAAAGAAGTGGACAGAGATTTAATTGAGGACATTCACAATATTGCTATGAAAGGAGAGGTATTGCTCATAGGTGATTTCAGTGTGACAGACATTGATGGGGACATCTCTGCTGCAGTCTCATCTAGAAGTAGTGAGATCCTGGATTCTTTACAGGGAAAACTGATCTAGCAACTGGTAACAGAACCCACATGTGAGAGGTCCAAACAGGACTTGGTGCTAACGAATGGGGAATATTTCTGATGTCATAGTGGGTGATCATCCTGAATCCAGTGATCATCAGATGGTGTGGCTCAGTATTACCATTAGAGCTGATAAAGTCCAGTTAAAAGTGAAGGTCCTAGAATTTAGGAAAGCTAACTTTGCCAAGATGGGACAATACCAAGCAGGATTTTAGTGGAAAAGGAAAGCTGGAAGATGTAGAAAAGCAGTAGGTGAAACTGACAGGGGATATTTTAAGGGCAACAAACCTTTTTATTAGGAAAGTAAGTAAATGTAAAAAGAAAAGGAGGCCACTATGGTTCTCAAAAGAAATAGCTGAAAAGGTGAAGAAAAAAGTCAGCCCTCATAAAATACAAGAGATCAACCAAGAGGAAGACAAACATTAATATTCAGAAAAGCTAAGAAGCTAGGAAAGTAATGAGAAAAGCAAAGATACAAAGGAAGAAAAAATAGCCAACGCAGTAAAATGAGGGGACAAAACATTTTTTAGATATGTTAATGAGAGGAGGAAGTGCAAAGGTGGTATTGAGATTGAAGGGTGAAGGGAAAGAATTTGTAGTAGTGATAAGGATAAAGCGGAATTGCTTAACAAATATTTCTGTTCTGTGTTCACAAGTGAAGGGTTAGAAGCAGGATCTCAGAAAACACTGACAAATAAGAACAGAAGTGAACTGGATCTTGAACGATTTTCAGAAGACTGTATTCGCAAGGAGTTAGCTAAACTAAAAGTAGACAAAACGATGGGATTGGATGTGATGCATCCGACAGTGATGAAGGAACTTGAAGTTCTAGACACCTTTTCAATGCTTCATTAGAGTCTGGTGTCATCCCAGAAGACTGAAGAAAGGCGCATGTTGTCTCTTTTCACAAAAGCGGAATTAAGAATAAGGTTGGAAACTACAGGTCAGTTAGTCTGACCTCTGTGGTGAGTAAGCTAATGGAAAGACTGCTAAAACAGAGGATAGTGAGGTTTCTGGAATCCGGTGGATTGCAGGATTCAAGGCAGCATGGTTTTATGAGAGGCAGGTTTTGTCAGACAAACCTTGTTAAGCTCGTTGACTGGTTGAACAGAGAGTTGGACCGAGGGAGAGCTCCTAGACGTGGTGTACTTGGATTTCAGTAAAGTCTTTGACACCGTTTCACACAGATGACATATAAATAAATTGCACAAAGTCCCAGAATTACAGGAACAATAACAAATTCTCAGTGGGAAAGATCCTGCATCTTAACGGCTGTGCCAAAAATTCACCACACCTTTCTAAATATCAGAACATTTACAACAGAGAATATTTTTTGTTGGAGCTGCCTCACGAGAGAAGGCAAAGCATCACCCCTCAATGAACAGCCGCTCCTTTTAATCATTAAGTGAAGGTAAACGTTTTTCCATAACTTATCTGAAATGAATTAAAGCTTATAATGCCGCTTCTGGAATAGTATCAGCAACGTGCCACATTTCAGGTCAGCATTTCACAACCCTGCTTCAGGCCAAAAAACATTATTCCTGCAGATATCATGTCTGCATAAATAAATTAAGCATCCCAGGAATAGACCCAAAAGTGAATGACTGGGTTAGAAATTGATTGAGCGGGAGGCGACAATGGGTGCAGGTAAATGGAGCTTACTCCAAAGAGAAGGATGTAACCAGTGGTGTGCTGCAGGGATCTTTCCTTGGTCCGATTCTTTTCAACATTTTTCTAAGTGATATTACGGAAGGGCTATCAGGTAGGTTTTGCCTCTTTGCGGATGATACCAAAATCTGCAATAGAGTAGACACCCACAAAAGGTGTATGTAACATGAGGAGGGATTTTAGCAAAGCTTGAAAAATGGTTGAGATTCTGACAGCTGATATTTAATGCTAAAAAATGCAGGGTCATGAATTTGAGCTGCAGAAATCCAAGGGAGTGGTACAGTATAGGGGGTGGAGTGCTTCTATCCACAAAAGAGTGGGACCTGGGGATGATTGTTTCTGATGATCTTAAGGTGGCTAAACAGGTAGAAAAGATGATAGCGAACCCAGAAGGATGCTTGGGTGCATAGGGAAAGGAATAGCCAGCAGTAAAAAGGAGGCGAAAGGAATAGCCAGTAGTAAAAAGGAGGCAAAGTGCTACTGTATAAGTCTTTGGTGAGTCCCAAATTTAGAGTATTGTGCACAATTCTGGAAACCACACCTTCAAAAGTATATAAACAGGATGGAGTTGCGGCAGAGGGTAGCTACCAAAATGGTCAGTGGGCTTTCCCTTAAGGCATATGGGGAAAGACAAAGATCTCAATGGGCCTGATTCCCATCAGGCCACGTCCAGCCGGTCCAGATGTCCAAAATCTGGACGGGTCAGACTTGCACCCAATTCTGATTCTGCAGGGGCTAGACGTCCCCGTGGGAGCAGAATCGGATGCAACTGGCCTGGACGGGAAGGATGTGCCCTGATTCTGGGCCTCTTTATGTCCAGGCCACTCCCCATACATCCTGCCTAGGGATTCTTCATGGAGCCTGGTGCTGTGGTGTCCCGTTGCCATGGCACCGGGACATCATGCAGGAGTCCCGATTGCTGGCAAGCAGCTCCCCTGCTTATTTCCCTGCCGCCCGACCCCCGATCAGCTGCACCTTACCTGCCTCGGTGGCCCACAGGTGGCAATCCCCTACCCCCATTTATGTCAGTGAACCCAGAAATATAAGGTTGCAACCGGAATCGTACCTCTAAATCCGGGTCAGGGTCTCGCCTCTGGCCTGCTGCCTCCCACCCCCATCCAGATCTCCCCACACATCTCTATACATGTGGGGAGCTCTGTTTTCGGAATCGGTCCCTTGGTATTTAGCAGAGATGGCAGAGAGGCGTGGCCTAGTGATTGGGGCAAGTTACCTTGGGACAGAGGGTCAGAGGTTCAAATCTCACTAGAGGACAGCAGCCTTGAGCTGAAAGGACTGGGGTTTCTAGTACCACAGGTGCTCCTTGTGGCCTTGAGCAAGCCACTTAACCCTCTGTTGCCTCAGGTACAAAAACATAGATTGTGAGCCCTTCGGGGACAAGGGGAAAAATATATATACAGTACCTGAATGTACACCACTTTGACTGGAAGAAAAAGCAGTATATAAGCCTAGTTAAATAAATAAAATCCAAATTGGACATCCATTCCTGCTAAACACAACTCGGAATGACCCCCAATATGTATACTTTGAAAGAAAGAGGGGAGTTTGGAGATATGATAAAGACATTTAAATACCTTAGTGGCATAAATGCACAGGAGGAGAGCCTCTTTCAACAGAAAGAAAACTCTGCAAGGAGGGGTAATAGGATAAAAGTGAAAGGAGAGAAACTCAGGAGTAATTTGTGGAAATATTTCTTTACGGAAAGAGTGCTAGATGCATGACTTCATAGTCTCTCAGAGTAGTAGAGACAAAAACTGTATCCGAATTCAAGAAAGCGTGGGAGGAACACAGAGGATCTCTAAAGGAAAAAAAGGGACTGTAGAGCTTAGTTGTTCATATGGAAGGACAGACTGGTTAGGCCATATGGTCTTTAGCTGCCATTATGTTCTGTTAGCTGAAGACTGGAAGGTGGGCACTCTAAGTCAAACTTTTTGAAAAATGTTCAAGAGGTTGATCTGGGAAACTACAGAATGGTGAGCTTGACATCATTACTGGGCAGGATGAGGGAAGCAATTATAAAGAACAAAATTACTGAACACATAGGGAGGAGTAGCCTAGTGGTTGGGACAAGGTACTTCAGGCCGGAAGGTCGGCGGTTCCAATCCCACTAGAGGACAGCAACCTTGGGCCGGAAGGACTGGGGTTTCTAGTCCCACAGATGCTCCTTGTGGTCTTGGGCAAGCCACTTAACCCTCCATTGCCCATGTTCCCTGTAAGTATTAGTGTATGTGTCTTAAAATCCCCATGTGTTAAATGTATCCCCCACTTGTGTTGTGACCGCTTTGATTGAAGGATAAGGCGGTATATAAATACCATTAAATAAATAAATAAATAAATAAAGAGGCATGTTTTAATGACACATATTTTACATGGATTGGTGAAGCAAGACTTCCCTAACTGCTAGATCTTTTTGAAGGCATGAATAAATGTGGATAAAGGAGAGACAATTGATAAAGTATATCAGGGTTTTCAGAGAATATTTAATAAAGTCCCTTATGAGAGACTCCTGAATAAATTATAAAGCCATGGGACAGGAGACAGTATCCTTTTGTGGAGGATTAAATAGTCAATTTTCTCAGTGGAGGAAGGTGAATAGTAGAGTTTCACAGGGATTTGTATTAGTGCCAGTGCTTGGTAGTATATTTATAGATGAACTGAAATGAGAGCAATGAGTGAAGTGATAGTTTGCAAATGAGACACAATTATTCAAAGTTCTTAAATTGCATGCAGATTGTGAGAAATGGCAGAGGTGGGGGGGTCTTGTGAGACTGGGCATCCAAATGACAACTGAAGTCTAATGTGGACATGTGAAAAGTAATGCACGTGGAGGCCGATTCTGTGCGGTGCACATCCGGGCCGTTTGGACTTCCAAAAATTGTATGTGCCCCAATTGTACCTGATTCTGAAACTGCAGAAGCTATACTTTCCTGCGGTTACAGAATCAGAGCACATAGATGTCCCGGTGTGCCCTGCATTCTGCTGCGGGGGAACGTCCAGGGATTTGCCCGGCCAACCCTCCCTTTGCTTCAGTTGGCGTGCCAGTGCCGTGGTATCCCATCACCATGGCACCAGTATGTCTAGACTGAACTGCAATTGCCTTCCTGCAGGGAAAGACCCTTTCCCCCACCGTCCAACCTTCAGCGGGGGCAGCCAGGACCGGGATTGGGTGGCGGGACACCTACTGCAGCGACGCGATGACATCTGGGGGGCAACAGGGCCTGATTTCCCCCGCGCTTGGAACTTATTCCACCTCCATGGTGGAATAAGCCAGGCGTCTAAATGGCTACCGGCGGACATACTGGTCATCCCGCCCCCGTCCAGCGCTCTGCGCACAAGCCCTCTATATGTGCAGAGAACACTGGGATTGGAATCGTATCCAAGGCCTTTTCGTGGGTTGTACGTCCAACCTGGATGTACAACCATGCTATTCGGCCTTCTGAATCTACCTCATAGTGAAGAACCATCCAGACTATAACTACACGATGCAAGGTTCCACATTTGGAATAACCACTCAGGAAAAGGATGAAGCCACTCTTATGGACAATGTGTGGAAATCTTCCACTCGGTTTGTGGCAGTGGGCAAAAAAGAAAACAGAATTTTAAGATTTGGAAAGGAATAGAGAATAAAGCAATATCCTAATGCTTTTGTTTTGTGTCCTCACCTTGCTGTGTTGTGTGCAGTTCTGGGCATGGATCTCAAAGAGACAGCAGAATTAGAAAAGGTATGGAGAGGGGCAGCCAAAGGATAAAGGTGATGGAAAAGGCTAAAGAAGTTAGGGCTCCAGCTTAGAGAAGAATAGCTGAGGGGGGAGGGAAGATAGAGGATTATAAAATCCTGAGTGGAACAGGTAAAAGGAAATTTTGTTCTTTTTCAGAGATTACAGAGACTAGGGGGCATGCCATGAAGTTAGAAAGTAGAACATTTAAAACAAATAGAAAAAAATATATATTTTTTCACTGAATGTATAGTAAGCACTGGAACTTGTTAGTGGATGATGTAAAAGCAGTTAGCGTAAGTGGGTTTAAATAAGGCTTGGAAAAGTTCTTGGAGGAAAAGGCAATAAACCATTAAGGCAGACCCGGGGAAAGGGTGCGTAGCATGGAATTTTGGGATCCTGCCATTTATTTATGATCTGTATTGGTCACTATTGGAAATAGAATTCTAGGCTTGGTGGACCTTTGGTCTGACTCAATATGGCAATTCTCATGATTAAATCTTGCCAGATTTTCTGCAGACTGGGCTACTTGGACTTCATTTTTCTTGCTCCATTGTTGCTTTTGCTTTGTGCTTAAGGCTATTGTGCTGCCAAAAGGTGAATTTCCTCCCCGAGCCCAGGTCTGTGACAGACTGACTAGGGCACGTTTCCCTCCACGATCTTCTTGCATTTTGCACCAGCCATCTTTCTCTTGATCTTTACAAGTCTCCGTGTCTCCACAAAATAATGCTTCACTGTAGGGGTGGTGGTAACAGGATGATGTGCTCTATTGGTTTTGTAGTGGCAGAGCGCAAACAATCCAATAATACCAGGAGTCTGTTCAAAAGATTTTATGGTGGCAGCATTCAGGGGGGTTTTCATTCCTCTGGGCCTAACCACAGGCTTCATTTACAGGTCAAGCTGCTTAGGCCTGTCTGTTTAGTTCAAGCAGCATGGATCATAGGCCTTCGCCTACCACAGTTTTATACCACACATTGCTTAGTTTCACCTAGGCAACTTATAAATATTGAGTACACTTGATATGCACCCTAAAGCGACTTACTGGACCAGAAACTGATTGAGTCGGAGGTGACTGTAATGCTGCATGGAGCTCACTCTGAGGACACAGGCATTAGCAGTAGTCTGCCACAAGGCTCGGTCCTTGGTCTGGTAGTTTTCAGTATTTTAGTAAGCAATATTACAGAAGAGATGTTAGAGAAAGGTTTGTCTCTGGGGTTGATACCCACATCTGCAACAGAGTAGACACTTTAGAAGGTGTGGATTACACAAGGGATCTAGCAAAGCTTGAAGAATGGTCTAGAGCAGAGGTGCTCCACCCAGTCCTCAGGATACACCTATCAGTCAAGTTTTCAAGATAACTACAGTGACTATGAGAGAGATTTAGGCAGTGCACGCAGATCCTTCTCATGCATATTTGTTGTTTTCCTGAAAATCTGATTGATTGGCTAGGTGCGTCCTGAGGAATGGATTGAGATCCCCTGACCTAGAGTGGTATGGCAGCTAAGCTTTAATGCTAAAACAAATGCAAGGTCTTGCACGTGGGTGCAAAATCCAAGGAAGTAGTATAGTATAGGGGGTGCAGTGCTTCTGTGCAGGATCTGAAGGTGATTGTATCAGACTATCCTAAAATGGCCAAATAGAAGAGAGGCTACTTCATAAGCCAGAGAGTACTGTGTGCAGTTCTAGAGACCGCATTTTCAAAAGGATGTCAATAGGATTGAGTTGTCTCAGAAGGTGCCTACTAAAGCGGTCAATGGTCTTAGATGGGGACAGATTTAAATATATATACTTTGAAAGAAAGAGGAGGGATAGGTGATATGACAAGAGACATTTAAATACCTCCATGATATAAATGCACAGCAGGAGGGCCTCTTTCAATTGAAAGGAGACTCACGAACAAGGGGGAATAGGGTGAAGGAGGTAGATTCAGGAATTACTCCTTTATGGTAAGGGTGGTGGATATGTAGAGCAGCCTCCCAGTGGAGGTGGTGGAAATAAGGATGCTCTCTGAATTCAGGAAAGCATGGGATAAATAGAGAGGCTCTTAGAGGGGGAGGAAGGGATTGTAGAGCTTAGTAGTTGGTGTAGATGGGCATACTGGATAGGTCATTATTTTCCATTTTTCAGCAGTGGCTTTTCTTGTTCTTCCATATAGACCATGTTTCAGGAGCAATATTAACATTGTTGAACAGTCAACATTTTCCCCAGTCTCAGCAAGAGACCGCTGAAGTTCTTCTAAAATTTTAGACCTGGTGACCTTTCTTAGCAGTTTCGTTAACCCTTGGCTACTAACATTGCAGGGACAGTGCCTGATAGAACCTGTGTCTTGGTAGTGCAAACTCTTAAATTTACAGTGATTGACTTTTACAGTGCCCCAAGGGATGTTCAAAAACATTAAGCCTGATATTTAAAAAGACATATACAGTAGTTAGCAAGTAACACTGCTAAAGGGAATGTTTTTTTTGTATTTCTTTAAATTTGGCCCAATTATATAGTGCATTAAACCCACCAGGGTTGTGGATTTAAATGCATAACTGTTGTAGTTGTTGATATGGAAGGACATATGGCATATCTTATGTTCTTAACCCAGGTAGTGGGTTACAATTTATGTAACCCACTACCTGCCCTCCCTATGCTCAATACCTACCAGCATATACCCACACAACTTACTATACAACCCAATCACGGGCCTAACAATCTTTCCGGCAGAAAACAGAGACCCCGACACATCCCCAAAGTAAAAAAGGAGCACCGGCCAAAGGAACCCAGAACCATCAAGCAAGGCAAGAACTCTCACTCTGTATACCCACCGCAGGCCGCAGTTTCCATTATTCTAATCAACGCCAGGTCCATAAGGAACAAAACCCACTTAATACATGACCTCATCACAGACTCGAAACCTGATATCCTATGTATCACTGAGACATGGATAACCGAAACCGACCCAGTAATCATCAATCAAATAAGCAAATCTGGATATATAGCTTATAACTGCCCGCGCTCAAAGAAAAGAGGAGGAGTCGTCCTAATCATGGCCAAATCAGACCTAACCCTAACAAGCACTCCACTAAGCGTGCTCGATGGCATTGACATAATCAAGATTGAAAACAGAACCTTATCCATATGTCTCATCTACAGACCACCAACCTCCCCACAGGAATCCCTGGCAACAGCGCTGGAAATCATCTCGACCACAGCTCCCAAAAAGATCCAGATCATCCTGGGTGACCTGAACCTAGCCTCCGCCCCCACAGCACATTCAAACATCTTCCATGAAGCTATGGAGCAACTGGGTTATGTGCAGATCATCCAAGACGCAACCCACATCAAAGGCAACACACTAGACATGGTGTTTCTACCCACTAAACATCCCAAACTATTGAAATCCAAACCACAAATAACACAAGTACCATGGTCAGACCATCATCAAATTGAACTCTCCATACTTCCCACAAGATCTGTCCAGGCACAACCTGACCAAGCAGCACACCAACGAAGATGCTTCCAAAAATACAACAAAGAAGCTCTCCTCGATTCCATAACAAACTACATGCACAATGACCTCTCAGACCTCGAGCTGCTGGCAAACCTCTGGAACACAGGTATCGAGGCTACCTCAAAACCCACCTGGAGTCACCCAAGGAATCCGACCAAAACAAAGTCAGAACCATGGTACACCACAACCCTACGGGAATTAAAGCAGAACCTGAGAAAACAAGAGCGAAAATGGAGAAAACTCAAATCTGAAGAACACAGGAAGGATTACCTCAGCCTCCTGTCAACATATAAAAATGCAGTCAACCAGGCAAAGAAAACGCACCACTCAAACACACTCAACAAAGCCCTCAACAGGCCCAGGGAGCTTTTCGCACTCGTCAAATCGCTCACCAAGACCTCGCAGGACAACAATCCCAGCGGATCCATAACTGCCCAACGGCTAGCGGATCATTATGCCAGCAAGCTTAGCCCCACGACACCTGCCCTCCACACTCCAAACCTGGACTCAGCTAACTCCCCGCAAAAAGTCAACACACAAGGGAAACCGGCCCTGGGCGGAAAATGGTCAACCTTCCTGAGAGTGGATGACCAGCAGATAAAAGACATCATTACCAACCTAAAATCCACAACCTCCCCTCTCGACCCCTGTCCAGCCTCCTGGATCAAGGCAACCAAGCAAGACTTGGCACCGCACATCTCCCACATAGTGAACCTCTCACTGCTGCAAGGATGCATGCCATCACTTCTCAAGAAGTCTCTCATATGACCCATTTTGAAAAATAAGGCACTCAACATGGATGACCCAGCCTCATACCGCCCAATCTCAAGCATATCCTTCCTCTCCAAGATTATTGAAAAGGCAGTACAGCACCAGCTACAGGACTTCATCGATGACTCAAACGCCCTCGATGTACATCAATACGGGTTTCGGCAACACCACGGCGTCGAAACTCTTCTGTTAGCTCTATTGGACAACCTACTCAAAGGCCTTGAAAACAAGAGCAAGATGTATATGCTCATATTCATAGACATATCGGCAGCCTTCGACTCAGTGCATCACCTCACACTGCTAGAACGTCTCGAGTCTATAGGCATATCAGGTACCCCACTAAAATGGTTCTCCTCATACATAACAGACAGAATGCAGCAAGTCCAATTCAACAATGTTAAAGCAACCCCTTTCCCGCAAACACAAGGCATTCCCAAGGCTCCGCCCTCTCCTCCCTCCTTTTCAACCTATACCTACAACCAGCATGCAAGATCTTCCAGGATCACAACATCAACTACCATATCTACGCAGACGACCTAATGCTTTACACACAACTAGATGCGAATAGCCCAAACATCAGCAACCTTGAAAAATGCTTACTTGAGCTACAAATCTGGCTTCAACGCAATAATATGACCATTAACCACAAAAAAACGGAAGCAATGTGTATCTCCAGGAAACCGGGATTCATACCCCCGACAACGGTCACCATGAATAACAACAACTACAATATCAAATCAGAGATAAAATACCTGGGAGTAATGCTGGACAGCAACCTAAATATGGACAAGCATCTTCGGATTGCCAACCGGGCTATATTCCACAAATTAAGAGTCTTGCAGCCTTTACGTAGCATCCTCGATCATGCCGACTTCAGATCTGTCGCCCAAGCCCTCATCATTCCACACCTGGACTACTGCAATGCCATACTGCAAGGCCTACCAAGAAAAGCTATAAATATACTTCATATGGCTCAAAACGTTGCCGCCAGAATCATTATGCAAAAAAGGCTATCCGACCACATTACACCTGTCCTAATAGAACTACATTGGCTCCCCATCACGGCCCGCATTCAATACAAAATATTAGTCACCACCTTCAAACTCATCCAGAATGTAGCACCCTCGCATCTCAATAGCCTAGTATCCAACATGCCCAACAACAGATGCAGAAGAACAGCAAACCTCAACACCCTCTGTCTCCCGAAATGTTTCAGAAAGGTTAATGCTTACACCAGTAATAGGGCCTTCTCACTTACAGCACCAACACTCTGGAACCGGTTACCAAGCGATCTGCGTGCAACCTGTGATCTAAAAGACTTCAGGAAAAAACTTAAAACGCACCTCTTCCAAGCACATTTCAATTTAACCTCATGAGATGCACCCAGGCATATATGAGCAAATAGATATATGTAGCTTATGCATATATGTATATAATCAATCCTATGTGAAGTCTTATATGTATATAACAGCCCTATGTGAAGTCATAACTGTCATGCATGTGTAAATATGTATATTTTGTACTTTGTGTGAAGCCTAACAGCAATCAACTGTAAATCTATAATCCTATTTGCTGTGTGATACCACCCCGCCCTAATCGCAGTGTACATACCCCTAATTTCTGGCCAGTACAACCAAACCCCCCTTGTATAGTAACCGCTGCTGATCACTGGAAGCAGCGGGATACAAATTGTACGCAAAATATATAGGCCATGTGGTCTCTTTCTGTCGTCATTTTTCTATGTTTCTATAAGTTTTGCATTACCAAGGACATGACAGGGGGCCAGCGTCAAAGTGTATCTAGACAGTAGAAAAAATTAAGCTGCTTTTAGGATAATTTAGTTGCATAAATTAGGCCAGTCAAAAAGCAAGTTTAACTTCAGTATTTAATCATGATTGCAGCTCACATGCACATTCAGTGGTGCTAATATTGCTGAATATGAATAAAGTATCATCATTGTTTTTCTTCAAACGATACGTTTGGATAACTTTATCCTAGTCTTTCAGCAGCTCCATGTTTAGCTTGTTTAGACCTTTGCTTTAAATTCACATCATACGACAAACAGCTTAGTTCTTCATCCAAGAATATCTGCATCGGCTGAACTCCTGTGACTGAACTCCTGTGATAGAGGGCACAAGCAGGCTCTATTTAACTTAAGGGCCTTGGTAACGATGTTTTTGGAACTAGAGCTAATTTGGGCGTGCTCTGACAAAGGGTATCAATACTTGCTGTATGCAATCAAAGATCTTTGGCTTTTTTCTTAATTTTTGCATTTTTATAGTTTTCATATTGAAAGGGTATAGTACAGTATGTTGTCCAGATTTTTGAAACATGTTCCTTTTAGACTTTAATTTGCATCCTGACAATCCAGCCTTGCTTTTGGAAAAGGATTTCCAGGCACTTACAATGCATTACGATTGAGTCAGTGCTAGCTCCTGGTGACTCAGTAGCCCCTGGACTTTCTCGGCAAGGTATGACCAGAAGTAGATTTCCAGGTCTTTCTTCTGAGGCAGTGGTGAGTGAAGTGGCTTGCTGAAACCCGCAAGGAATGCCAGTGGGAATTAAACCCTGGTCTCTTGGTCACCAGGCCATTGCTCTAATTGTTAGGCTACAGCTCCATTCCTGGCACTTAGGAATAACCTGTTGTTAAGTGCCGTCGAGTTGGAGTCGACTCATGGCGACCCTCTGGATAGCTATCTTCAATTGTGTTCGGTCTTCAGTCAGGCGGCTCATTGTTGACAGACTGGTACCTGTAGCTGCTGTTATTGTATCGATCCATCTCATTGCTGGCCTTCCTCTTTTGTGTTGACCTTCTATCTTGATTTGACGTCTCCCAAATTTGTAATCAAACCGCTACTGATCGCTGGAAGTAGCGGTATATAAGTGTAAACTAAATAAATAAATAAATAAATCTTGCCAAGGATGATGTCTTTCTCTAATGATCTCTCTCTTCGCATGATGTGTCCAAAGTATGAAAGTCGTCTTGTCATCTGAGCTTCTAAAGAAAGCTTAGGTTTGATCTCCTCTAGTACCAACTGGTTTGTTCTTCGGGCAGTCCATGGTATACACAATATTCGCCGCCAGCACCATAATTCAAAGGCGTCAGTTTTCTTCCTGTCTATCTTTTTCACTGTCCAGCTTTCACATCTATATGATATTGAAATTACCATGGCTTGAACAAGTCAAATCTTGGTATGGAGAGACCTATTTTTCTCCAAGATGCCAATACCTAATACAATCCCTGTGTGCCATTACATTTTCTTGATCTGACCATTTTCTGATCAAGGCCAACCTAAAATTATTTTCCCACACCCTCTTTGGTTGGCAGTATTTATGCTATGAATATTAAATCACTAGACACTCAAAAATTCCTAGACGACTGTATCATTCCTAACCTAAGCTTTCCCACCTCTATTGACCAAAAGGTTATAGTTTACCCTGGCCTCAGGAAAAAAAACACTTGATAAACCTGTTCCTCTCTGGAGTTCTACTCCAGAAATGCTTTCTTATCTATGGTACAATGCTTCCTTGGTCAAATTAAAGAGGCAGTGTTAGGGCAGTGAAAAGAAAATGGTGAAAGGACAAATCTAATTCTTCCTTTTTCCTTTAGCCTAGATACAAGCATTTGTGTGAGCAAGCAAAGAATAAACTCATTCATTCCAATGACTCCTTCTCACACATTTCTGCTAATAGTCCACCTAAACCTCTGTTGTCTTTTAATCCTGATCAGTATTCCCAATTTCTTGCTGTCAAAATACAGGAATATAAGTATGTTTTTACCTCCAATCTGCAACTCTCACCTCCTAATTTAGGTCTTCAGGTTCAGCATGCCTCTTCTGGCTCCTCCAGTTGTCCTAAGTTCCACTTCATTTCTTCCTCTATCCAGGTTTGCTATGGATAAGCTTTTTGCATCCATTCATTTGGGCTCACAGACCCCTTTTACACTTCTCCTCCCTGTGTGGCAGAAATTTAATCCTCTCCTTTCTGAATGATGATCTCAGCTTGATTAGCTTTAGAGATGACTTGCCCAGCACCTGGAAAGAAGTGGTCATTTATTTCTTGCTTTAAATAATAAGGACCTAGAGTCGGGCTTACCAAGCAGCTATCGTCTTATCTGAAATCTGCTCTTTCTAGCCAAATTGACGGAGAAAACTGTGGTCCAGCCACTTTCTTCCTTCGTAGAATCTACAAATTTCTTGCACCTAAGACAATCCGGGTTTAAAAAGGGCAGATTCAGTGATGTGGCTTATTGATATCTTGTACGAGATTATGTATACTGGAAATAAGCTATATGGTTCATATACAATTAGATTTAAGTTCTGCTTTTGACATACAGTAGTTGGCTACAGTTTCCTTTTGAGTGAGACTGGGACTGCCCTAAACTAGTTCAGGTTTGATCTAAGAATTTGTTTCTTTAGCGTTATTCCTTATCACCATTCATCCTTTTACATATGATGGCCCTCAGGGCTCTATTTTGGCCCCTATGCTTTTTAACATCTTCCTTGCACCCCTGGCACAGAACTAAATGCATATATATTTGCTAGCGACATTCAAATCTTTATTGCCCACAACACTTGGGAACCAAATTTTCAGGCATCTTCTGTTAACTCTCTTGCTCAAGTTGGAGTGGATTAAGATCCACAAACAAGTTTTATAATCATGCAAAATCTAAAGCATTTTGGCTAAGTAAAAACACAGCTGTGCTGGTCAGCTCGTGCTGTCCTTCAGTGTGGACTGTTCTTAGGTATTTATTTACATTCTCTTATATACTGTGCTATTCAGCATCAGTGCGGTTTACATTGAACAAACTGAAATTACATTGAACAGGGCATTATAACTTGGAGATAACTATTTTACAGGGAACATGGCTATGGAGGGTTAAGTGGCTTGCCCAAGACCACAAGGAGCACCTGTGGGACTAGAAACCCCAGTCCTTCCGGCCCAAGGTTGCTGTCCTCTAGTGGGATTTGAACCCCCGACCTTCCGGCCTGAAGTACCTTGCCCCAACCACTAGGCCACTCCTCCACTCCATTATGGGATAATGCTAAAGAAGTGAGAAGCTTCCATTTGTGTGCTTGATCAGTCGTGCTATCTATGACAAACACCTGTTACAGGATAAGCAACAGTGCTCTCTAGTAAAAGTATAACCATAGTAAAGCGACCAAATGTCAACGTAATATACAATTTGAAACAGTGAGGTAAACATGCAAATAGGATAAATTATAGTAACATCAATAATATGATTGTTCTAATGTACAGTTTTAATGGTGCTTTTATATAACATATGATACAGTATCAGCAGCAGTAGACAACACAACAATGGCTCCTAAAACTGTGGGTTGGGACCACAAATGGGGTCACATCATCAGCTGATGGGAGTCACAGAAACCAGGCTGCCCTCCCCCCCCTTTTTCTGGCTCTCCACTGTGACCTATTCTAAGTACTCTTAGTCAGCATGGGGTCCATGAGTCCGTGAACATTCCAAGGTCACATCCTCTCCTCTTGAGGGAGCTTTCTGTTGGACTGGAAACCCATGCAGAGAACTGGAGTCTGAGTGCACATTGACACACAGGGGGGGGGGTGAGATCTGCTAGTTTGTTTTCACCATCTGGGGTCATGTACATTTTTAAGTGCTAAAATGGGGTCATCTGGATAAAGGTTTGGGAAGCACTGCAGTAGAACATTCAATATAAGTGATACGCACAGTATCTGATGAATACAATGAAACAACTTAATAGGCAGCAGAGGGAATATGATTTTTATTTTATTTATTTATATTCTCTTATATACTGTGCTATTCTGCATCAGTGCGGTTTACATTGAACAGGGTATTATAACTTGGAGATAACTATTTTACAGGGAACATGGGCTATGGAGGGTTAAGTGGCTTGCCCAAGACCACAAGGAGCACCTGTGGGACTAGAAACCCCAGTCCTTCTGGCCCAAGGTTGCTGTCCTCTAGTGGGATTTGAACCCACGACCTTCTGGCCTGAAGTACCTTGCCCCAACCACTAGGCCACTCCTCCACTCATGATAGCTTTAAATTAACTTCTATTAGATTTAGGTAGGCCGTTATAATCTTAAGACAGGTAGTTCGTCTTTATCCCACTAACCCCAGGCACATCCCTTAGTTTATAGTTAAGTTATCCCAGCCAAAAACCAAAGAAATTTGACACAGCTGTTTTCAACAAGAAATGATACCCCATAAAGCAGTCATTTATTTAATCTAGAAACTTTATCTCCCTAGCATATTCTTTATTTCATCTAGAAACTATCTCCCTAGCACGTCCTAATGTGATATTCACCCATTCTATACTGAGGTTATTGGCAATACAGTAATAATGGGAGATTTTAATTTTGTTAGCTTCCTTAATTTCTGTTATTATTTCATCACCTGTCAATTCACTCTGGCCAGGCAGATGTAGTATACCCCCACTGCTATTCACTTCCTCTTCTCACATGGAATTTCTATCCATAATGATTCTACAGAGCCTTTTGTTTCCTGCAGAACTTCTATCCCATTTGACTTGATGCATTTTTTAATATATATAGTGTCACCCCTCCACCAATTTGATCTACCTTATCATCGTGATATAATTTGTATCCTGGTGTCACAGTGTCCCATTGGTTATTCTCCTTTCACCAGGTCTCAGAGATACCAATTATATCAACTTCTTCAGTGAGTGCTATATATACTAACTCTGCCATCTTATTTTTTAGCATTTGTATAAAGACATTTCAAAGTATGCTTTTCGTTCATATTGACAACCTGCTTATCAGTTGACGGGGGTAATTTGGAATCTTTCATCTCTTTCTGCTGTTTACGTAAGGGTACCTGGACCACTTTTTTTATCTGTATTGTAACCTATTTATTAGGATGCCTTAATCTTCTTGTTTTGTTAGTACTACTTTATAGTGAACCATGTACCCCCGAGCAACTGTCTGATTTCCTCCAATATCTAGTTTAAACCTGCTCTCCCTCTTTTGTAAAAGGTAGTGCCAGCAGCCTGGTTTTACCCTGGTTAAGTGGAACCCATCCTTCCGGAAAAGGCCCCCTATTCTTCAGAATGTTGCCTTGTTCCCAACAAATTTAAAGCCCTCTTCTCTGCACTACGGTCTCATCCCACATTGAGATTTCTGAGCTTGGCCCTTCTCTGGGTCCTGTAGTTGTAATAGGGAGCATGTAAGAGTGCTATCCTGGAAGTCTTGAATTTCATCTTTCTGTCTAAAAGTCTACCTTTGGCATCTTGACCCTCCTGCCCACACTTTCTTATGTTCTTGGTGCCCATATGTACCAAGACAGCTGGCTCCTCCCCAGCACTGTCTAGCATCCTATCTAGGTGATGCATGAGGTCCACTACCTTTGCACCAGGCAGGCAAGTGACTAAGTAGTTCTCATGTTCATCAGCCACTCATCTACCTACATGCTAATGACTAAATCTCCAACTAAAACGGCCATCATAACCCTTTCTTTCTGGGCAGAACCCTTGGAGAGACCTTGTAAGAGGATATTGCATCCCCTGGAGGGCAGGTCCAGGCTACAGGTAATGCTGTCCTAGGTGCTCTCCAAGGCAGCACTGAGGCTGATCAGGAACCAAGGCAATGGGGAGCTATTTTGGACCTTAATCGTCAGTGAGCACAGTGGTATGAGAGGTGACGGTTTGGGGACCATTTGCTAATAATGATCATAGGAAATCTACTGTGCTAGCATTTACTTTCAAGAGAGAGACCAAATGAAAAAAACGAGGAAAAAGGTTAAAAGAAAAAAGCTAAAGGAAACATGTTTTAAAACAGGTGGAAGGAAGGCCAAACAACTGCCCACATGTTTAAAGGTGAGGGGTGAGAGGTTGTTATAGTTTAAAAAAAAACTTTCACAAAAGGATCTGAAATGAAGGAAACAGCATAAGTACTGAAGTTAAATACAAAGCATTGATAAGGCAAGCAAAGAGAATCTGAAAAGAAGATTGCTATGGAAACAAAAACTCAACTTATTCAGATACATTCAAAACAAAAAGACTTTGAGGGAGTTAGTTGGATCATTAGATGACAGAGGAGTCCAAGGGGCTCTAAGGAAGGTCAAAGTCAAAGAAGAGAAACCAAATTATTTCTTTGCTTTGCTGTTTACTGAAGAACATATAGGGTGATGCCCATGCCAGAAATGATAAAGGTAATGATTTAGAGAAATTGAAACAAATTCCTCCAAAGAGTAGCAGATTACCTAGACCAGATGGCATATGTTCTAGGGTGATGAACTAAAAAATGAAATTGTAGACTTATTACTAATTTGTAAACTATCATTACAATTGATTATAAGTACTATGGATGACGGAAGAAACTGAAAATTGCCCAGAAGCGCAGAGAAGCTAAAGCCAGAGAAAGAAAGACAATCACAGAACTCTACAGAGATTTCCAACGTGCAGCAAGACAGGACAAGGAAAAGTACTACGACGCATGCAAGGAAATAGAAGCAGAAACGATTAGAGGAAGAACAAGATCGGCTTTCCTAAAGCTACGAGAGTTAAAGAAAAAGTTCCAGCCTCAAATTGGAATATTATAAGATGCTCAAGGTTCTATGTTGAATAATGCTGAGAAGATCAAGAAAAGGTGGAAGGAATATACAGAGTTTTTATATGCTAAAGATCAAGTGGACCAACAGTCGTTTCAACCTGTACCTTATGATCGGGAACCATTGGTGATGAAAGAAGAAGTTGAAGCAGCATTGAAAGCCTTACCAAAGAACAAAGCACCAGGCATTGATAGCATTCCCATAGAAGTATTACAGCAATCTGATGCAGCTGTTACCGTACTGACAAAGGTCTGCCAAGAAATATGGAAGACAACATCATGGCCAACTGACTGGAAAAGATCTGTGTTTATACCAATACTAAAGAAAGGTGATCCAACTTACTGTGGAAATTATCGAACAGTCGCTCTGATCCCACATGCCAGCAAGATTCTACTGAAGATTATTCAATAGAGACCACAACCATACCTGGAACAAGAACTACCTGAAGTGCAAGCAGGGTTCAGGAAAGGGTGAGGAACGAGAGATGACATTGCGGATGTGAGATGGATCCTTGAAAAGACTAAACAATACCAAAAGGATACACTGCTCAACATTGAAATTGTTACTGACTTTAAAAGGCCCTAATCTGTAGTATCTTGGTGAGCTGAACACAGATATAACATTAAATTTTTTTTATTGGCTCTCGCTTTGAAGATATTGCATGTAGTTCATTTTTGACGTTTCACCGTGTAAATTTATCCAGTAGGACATCAGCAACATCCCAAATAAGCCTTGAATGATGTAATATTGCATCATATTGCAGAATACCAGCATGCACACATCATCCAGAGTTGATTGCATCATTTTCTCATGCAGTGCAATACTACTGCCAGACGGCTGCTGAAGCCATCTGACGTCAACAGTGTAATATACACAGTTGGAAAGGTTGAGCATTTAAAATATTTCAGACTGTATGCAAGACAGTTTAAGCTACTGTTACATGCAACTTTTATTAATCATATAATTTTAGCCTTTTAGGTACAATACAGAACAGTAATGCCACGTAAGTGCGTTAATACCGTTGACAATTTCTGCTACATTTGTGGGGAAGTGACATTTGCCAACCAGAAGAAAAGTATCACTTCTCAACTGAAGAAGGCATATCATCTTTACTTTGGATGCAAGATTGGTGACCAAGACAAGCCTTGGGCCCCGCATATATGCTGCGCTACATGTACAACACAGCTTTCACAGTGGTTGAATTGCAAAAGACCACCAATGCCGTTTGCAGTCCCCATGGTGTGGAGAGAGCCAAGCAACCACATAAATGGCTGTTACTTCTGCTTGGTTCCTCCTCTTTCCAGTGGAATAACGAAGCAAAAGAAGTCGAGCATAGTCTACCCAAACATTCCGTCTGCATTGAGACCAGTTCCACATGGTGAGGGACTTTCTATTCCAGAACCTCCATCAGAATATTCTCTTGATTCATCTGATGAGGACAAGGGTGAGCCGACCTGTTCTTCTCCTGGTCCGTCAGCATGCAGTGACCCAGATTTTCTCTGGGATGCATATCAACTCCACACAGAATAACACAGGAAGAACTAAATAACCTGGTTCGTGATTTGGACTTATCCACGAATAAGGCAGAATTGCTAGGATCAAAACTCCAACAATGGAATCTTCTAGAAGAAGTCAACGTTACTTCATATCGAAAGTGCCACCAGCAGTTGGAGCCTTTCTTCAGAAAGGAAAGTAATCTGTTATTCTGTTCCGATATTGAAAGCCTCATGAATGCCTTAAAAATCACTCATGACCCACAAGACTGGAGACTATTTATAGACTCTTCGAAACTGAGTCTGAAGGCTGTGCTTTTGAACAATGGAAACCGTCTTCCATCTATTCCAGTAGCACATGCTGTACACATGAAAGAGACATATGATAGCTTAAAGCATCTACTGACTTCCATTAACTATAACAAGTACAGCTGGCACCTCTGTGGTGACTTGAAGGTAGTTGCTCTTTTAATGGGACTGCAGCAGGGATGTATAAAAAACATGTGTTTATGTGAGTGGGATAGCCGAGCAAGGGATTGGCACTACTTGCGGAAGGAATGGAATCGCAGACAAAATGTAACAGTTGGAGAGAAGAATATCCAGCACCCAGCTCTGGTTGAGGCTCACAAAATCCTGTTACCACCCCTTCACACCAAACTAGGTTTGATGAAAAACTTTGTGAAAGCCATGGACCACACTTCACCAGCTTTCCGATACCTGCATGAAAAATTCCCTCGACTCAGCGAAGCAAAGATTAAAGAGGGAGTTTTTGTGGGTCCTCAGATTCGAGAGCTCTTCAAAGATGACCGGTTCAACAACTTGCTGCAGGGTGATGCAAAACAAGCATGGAATGCTTTTCGCCTAGTGTCAACAAACTTTCTCAGGAATGTTTGGGCAGAAAACTACAAGGAACTAGTAGAAGACATGCTGATGCAGTATCAGAAACTTAGCTGCAATATGTCTCTAAAGATCCATTTCCTTGATTCCCATCTCCATTTCTTTCCTGACAACTGTGGTATGGTTAGTGATGAACAGGGCGAACGTTTTCACCAGGATATTACAACGATGGAGCAAAGATACTAGGGAAAATGGTCCACTACAATGCTGGCTGGCTCCTGCTGAACACTCCCCCAGAGAAGCTCCTAAACCGCTGTAGAAGAGACAGGTGAAAAAATCTAAGTAGTCTATGACTTGGTTTTATACAGGTATTAACTCAATCTCAAGCCCCACATAGACAAAACAATCCAAAAAGCCTACTACAAAATGCGAATCATCAGGAGACTGAAACCACTCCTCGCCCCAGAACACTTCCGTACCGTCTGTCAAGCACTGATAACCCCACTACTGGACTTCTGCAATCCGATATACCTTGGACTACCGAAACAAGCCATCAAACCCCTCCACCTGGCACAAACCACCGCAGCACGAATCATATCCGGAACTGCAAGACAGGAGCACATCACACCTACCTTAAAGGACTTACACTGGCTTCCAATCGGTGCACGCATCAGATACAAAACTATCATAAACCTATTTAAGATAAAACAGCACACAGCCAACAGCCTGCACACCCTCATACAACCAGACACCAGCACACGTCCTAGAAGAAAACAAACACACAACCGAGTCAGCACCCCAAGTGAATACAAACACACACGCAAGGACACAACAGACAGAGCACTCTCCATGGCTGCTCCAACAATATGGAACAAACTACCGGACGATTTGAGGGCAACTACAGACCTCAAAGACTTTAGAAAACAGCTGAAAACCTTGCTGTTCATAGAACACTATGGACACATCACATAAACTAAGTGACTGTATAACAGCACATGTTACCGCCTAACACTGTATGTATATAAAACGTTTTTAGCACCACTGTATATAGCCCACATTGTACATAGCTCAAACAAATCTAGCACACAATTCAACACGCACTCAACTAAATTTTCACCCTCACTGCATATATAACACACTCACACTACCAGATTGTTTGCTGTGATACCACCTTGATTATTATGATAAGGCGGTTTAGAAATACTGTTAAATAAATAAATAAATAAAATAAACATGCCTGCCTGGGTGCGAAGGTAGCGGACTTCACGCGCCACCTAGACAAGGTCTTAGATAGTGCTGGGGAGGAGTCTGCTGTCTTGATACATGTCGGTACCAGTGACATAGGAAAATGTGGTAGGGAGGTTCTGGAGGCTAAATTTAGGCTTTTAGGTAGGGAGTTGAAATCCAGAACTTCCAGGGTAGCATTCTCTGAAATGCTTCCCGTTTCATGCGCAGGACCCAAAAGGCAGGCAGAGTTTGGGAGTCTCAATGCATGGATGAGACGATGGTGCAAGGATGAGGGTTTTGGATTTGTTAGGAACTGGGGAACATTCTGGGGAAAGGAGGGGCTCTTCCAAAGGGATAGGCTTCACCTTAACCGGGATGCAACCAGTCTGCTGGCATTAACCTTTAAACAGGAGATAGAGCAGCTTTTAAACTAGATAATGGGGAGAGCTGACCGTTGCACAAGAGTGCATGGTTTGGAACAATGTATCCTTGAAGGATGCTATCAAAAAAATGAAGTTAGGGCATATCAGCAGAGAGGTTCCAATAAAGACAAAATTAACCCAAATGTCTTTCAGTACGGAGCAGACAGAGCTTAAAGATTCCATATTACCCTGCCTACCAATAGCCCGATTAATATGAATAAAATACAGTCTCTAAAATGCTTGTATGCAAATGCTAGAAGTCTAAAATAATAAGATGGGAGAGTTAGAATACATAGCACTAAATGAGAGGTTAGATATGATTGGTATCTCAGAGACATGGTGGAAGGAGGGCAACCAGTGGGACACTGTGATGCCTGGGTACAAATTATATATCATAATGATAGAGCTGATCAAACTGGTGGAGGGGTTGCGCTCTATGTTAGAGAGGGCATCAAGTCACAAAGGATTAAAGTTTTACAGGAAACAAAATTTGCCGTAGAATCTCTATGGATTGAAATTCCATGTAAATAGGAGAAGTCGATGGCAGTGGGGTTGTACTATCGACCGCCTGGCCAGAATGAACAAATGGATGATGAAATGCTAAAAGAAATCAGGGAAGCTAACAAAAGTTACAGCACAGTAATAATAATGGGTGATTTCAGTTACCCTGGTATTGACTGGGTCAGTGTCACGGCAGGACATGCTAAGGAGATAATCTCTCTGGATGAAATAAATGACTGCTTCTTGGAGCAGCTGGTTCTTGAACCAACCAGAGGGGAAGCCATTTTGGACGTAGTACTTAGTGGAACACCAGATCTGGTACAAGAGATAAGGGTGTTGGGGCCACTTGGTAATAGTGATCATAGCATGATCACGTTTGATTTAATTAATGGAGGAGGGATGGAAAGGAAATCCACAGTACTACGTTTTAACTTTCGAAAGGGAGATTATGATAAAATGAGGAAAATAGTTAAGAAAATAGTAAAAGGAGCAGTTGCAAAGGTTAAAGACTTAAATCAAGCTTGGATGTTTAAAAATACTATCTTGGAAGCCCAGACCAGCTGTATTCCATGCTTTAAGAAAAGTGGAAGAAAGTCCAAAAAACTGCCAGCCAGGTTTAAAGTTGAGGTCAGAGAGGTTGTTGCCAAAAAAGCATCTTTTAGGAAGTGGAAAAAAGAGCCCAATAACGAAAACTGGAGACAGCAGAAGCACTGGCAAGTTAAAGGCAAGGCATTGATAAGGCAGGCAAAGACAGAATTTGAGAAGAAGCTTGCTGTGGAAGCAAAAATGTGTAATAATGACTTTTTCAAGTACATTTGTAGCAAAAAACCTGTGAGTCAGTTGGCCATTAGATGACAGAGGGATAAAAGGGGCACTAAGAGGCTACCAGACCATAGCGGGGAGAGTGAATCAATTCTTTGCTTCGGTCTTTACTGAGGAAGATGTAGGAATGTTACCCATGACTGAAGTGGTATTTAAAGGTGATACTGCGGAAGAATTGAAAGAAATATTGATACACCGTGAAGATGTACTATTGCTATTTGATAAACTGAAGAGTAGCAAATCACCTGGACTGGATGATATACATCCAAGGGTGTTGAAAGAACTGAAATATGAGATTGCAGACCTGCTGTTAGTAATTTGAACTATAATTAAAATAATCTTTAATACCTGAAGATTGGAGGATGGCCAATGTAACACCAATTTTTAAAAGGTTCCAGGGGTGATCCGGGAAATTACAGACCAATGAGCCTGATGTCTGTACCGGGAAAAATGGTAGAAACCATCATAAAGAACAAAATTACTGAATATGTAGATAGTCATGCCTTAATGGGAGATAGCCAACATGGCTTTAGACAAGGAAAATCTTGTCTTACTAATCTGTTATGTTTTTTTTGAAGGTGTGAATAAACAGGTAGACAAAGGTGAGTCAGTTGATATAGTGTATCTGGACTTTTCAGAAAGCCTTTTACAAGGTCCGTCATCAGAGACTTGGCAAAACTAAAAAGTCATGGGATAGGAGGCAGTGTACTATTGTGGATCAGGAGTTGGTTAAAAGATAGAAAGCAGAGGGTAGGGCTAAATGGCAATTTTCCCAATGGAGAAAGGTGAATAGTGGTGTACCCCAGAGATCTGTGTTGGGTCCGCTGCTTTTTAACATAGAAACATGATGACAGAAAAAGACCACATGGCCTATCTAGTCTGTACTTCCATATCAACAACTACAACAGTCCCCTTTTTACCTTTAGAGATCCTCTGTGTTTGTCCCATGCTTTTTTGAATTCAGTTACTGTCCTCATCTCTACCACCTCCACTGGGAGACTATTCCACGGATCTACTACTCTTTCTGTAAAGAAATATTTCTGCATATCACTCCTGAATCTATCTCCCTTCACCCTCATCCCATGTCCCCTCGTAGCAGAACTTGCTTTCAATTGAAAGAGGCTCTCTCCCTGAACATTTATACCATGGAGGTATTTAAACATCTCAATCACATCACCTCTATCCCGCCTTTCCTCTAAGGTGTACATATTAAGATCCTTCATATTCATAAATGACCTGGAAATGGGAATAACAAGTGAGGTTATCAAATTTGCAGATGAGACAAAACTATTTAAAGTTGTTAAAACATGACGATTGTGGAAAATTGCAAGAGGATCTGGATAAATTGGAAGACTAGGCATCCAAATGACAGAAGAAATGTAATGTGGACAAAGGCAAAGTTCTGCATCTAGGAAAGAACAAGCCAAACTATGGCTATACGATGCAAGGTTCCACATTAGGAACCACCACCCAGGAAAAAGATTTAGGCGTCGTCATGAATAATATGTTGAAACCCTCTGCTCAGTGTGCAGCGGTGGCCAAGAGAGCAAATAGAATCTAGGTATCATAAGGAAAGGAATGGAAAATAAAACAAATGCCTCTGTATCATTCCATGGTGCGACCACACCTTGAATATTCTGGTCACCGTATCTTAAAAGGATATAGCGTTATTAGAAAAGGTACAGAGAAGAGCTACCAAAATGGTAAAGGGGATGGAAGGATACTTCTATGAAGAGAGGCTGACAAGGTTAGGGCTCTTCAACCTGGAAAAGAAATGGCTGAGGGGAGATATGATAGAGGTCTATAAAAGAATGAATGGAGTGGCACAGGTAAACGTAGATCGACTGTTTGTCATCAGAATATAGAAAGACATTGGGGACATGCTATGAAGCTGCAGGGTAACCTATTTAAGACTAATACGAGAAAATATTTTTTCACTCAACGTGTAATCAAACTCTGGAATTTGTTACCGAAGGATGTAGTAAAAGCTGTTAGTGTAGCTGGGTTTAAAAAAGGTTTGGACAAGTTCCTGGAGGAAAGGTTCATAAACCATTATTAAAAGGGACCTGGGATATCACTGCTTGACCTAATACAAGCATTGTGGAACCTGTGTCTTTTGTGGAAACTGCTAGGTACTTATGACCTAGATTGGCCACTCCTGGAACAGGACACTGGGCTGGATGGACCTTGGTCTGACCCAGTATGGCATATCTTATGCCTTTGTCTTATTGTTAAGACAGAAGAATTGGGATAAATATGTGGCTAAATTGAAGGTAAAGTGTATATACAGGGTGGCCCAAAAAAAGTGAGAACATCTCTTAGCATATAAGTTATTTAAATAATCAAAAAGAGATGTAAACGATTGACAAATTTAAAAAACAAAGATGGTGACCGGAAATTGTCGAAATAAAGATGTTATATAGCTAAAAAAGGTAAATAAGTAAACTATTTAAGCTTTTAATTTACGAGATGTTCTCACTTTTTTTGGGCCACCCTGTATATAGTCAACTTATGTTCAACTGATCTCAGACTGTGCAGAAATGTAGTCCTGTTTCTGGTTAGTTGTCACATCTATTAAAGGCTTTTGAAAAGATCCAGACTTTCACCTGCTTTCCGATGTAGAGGCAGTCTTGAGTTGGCGCAGCACCTCTGGAAGTGAATTTCAAACTGCGGGGCCCTTTATGAGAAGGCTTACTAAAGGACGTAACATTGTGTGATTTGCTTTGGCAAGGGCTTAGTTAAGGTGTGTAGAGGATTAACTCTGGCACGTTTCCTCTGAAAGATTAGACACAACATTTTAAATTTCCTTCTGAAGACTTCTAGTAACGAATTCAGATTTTTCAGGAAGTGGATGATGTGCTATTCTGAATTAGAGCTGGTGCAAACTTTGTGGCCAGACCAATGCATTGAACATTACAGTAGTCTAGCTATGATAGCGTCATGGCATGGACCACTATGATTACTCACCACCTCAAACTTGATGGATTTACTAGTTACCATAGACGACAAACAATTTTCAGGATCATATTTATAAGTCCAGCATTATCCCCAGTTGGTTGACCTGTGACTTTGAGGCATTCATAGTTCCCAAAAAGGATTTTGATGTTGGGTGCTTGTCTGCTTATATTAGGAGCCCACAGGTTCTATTTTACTTGGATTCAGTTTGCTTTACACATTCATGAGTTGCTCTTAGGTAGTCAATTTACTCAAAGCTGGAGGTAGATCTAGTTTGAGTATGAGCAGCTGTACATCATCAGTGTAGATGTAGAATTTTTGTGTCTAACGGAAACAACTCAGCTAGAGGCACGAGGCAGATATAAAATAAAACAGGTTACTGTATGGATTTCTGTAGTACCCACCTTTCAGTGCCCAAGGTGATTTGGTTTTGCTGAACCAGAATTGACTGCCTGATAAAATATGAAACATGCAAGCACTATGCTACTGATGCCTGTTTTTGCTAGCCATGAAAGCATGATAGTGGTCTGCAGTGTCAAAGGCTCCTGAGAAATTCAGCATCACAAATATTGAGATAAGATCCCCTGTAAAGATTTCTGTGGAGATCATCAAGCAGAGATAATAAGATCTGTCTCAGTGCCATATCCATACCTAAAGCTAGACTGACATGGATCGAGCCAGGTTTTCTTTTAGCCAGTTGCTGAGTTGGATGAAGACTGTTCTGTAAGCTTACCCAGGAAAGGGATCTTCAGTACTGGCCAGGATTTCCCGTTGTTCTGGTCAAGGATTTTTTTTTTCAATAGGGAGTGCACCGCAGCCCTTTAGTGCTATTAGCAGCTGCCTTTCTAGAAGAGGAGTTGACAATTTTAGTGGCCCCTTTAATGAAGTTTCTGCTTGCCAGAGCCTTTGGGCAAGAGTCAAGAGGGCAGAATGTTGGCCAAAGGCCTTTCAAGATTTTTTTTTGAGAGACTCCTTTACTTGGTTGAATCTGTCTTAGATGGCTATGCATTGGGGTAAGTGAGGATGCACTCGCTTCGTTAGCTGGTGGAAGGTTCAGTGAAAATTGTCTTCAGTTCCTTTTGGAGACCTTTTATTTTGTTGACAAACTATGTGGTAAAATCATTGCTGGCCAGTGCTGACTGGGGAGGCTGGCTCTGTTGTGGGGGTTGCAGTAGATCATTTATTATTTTGAATAGTTGATTAGTTAAATTGGCAGGCTGTCCATGCATACAGTATATCAATCTTGTTTTTGTCTGCTATTACCACATGTTTCAACAGCTTTGCCTGTTCTGGTCTACACAAGATTTATGCCATTTTAATATTTGTATCTTACTACTGTATGAATATTTTTGCAGTGACTTTAAAGTGTATCTGTATTTTGATATCCTTTTATTGAGGCTTGAATATGTTGTACTTGATAAAACTGTTCATTTTAGGCTATTTAAAGTAGTTTATAAATAAAATAAATTGGATTAGGTGCCAAAGAACATCAAATCAAAACCATTTCTTCTGACCAAGTGGCACCCCAGACAAAGGAGTACAAGCAGGATGCAGTTCTTTAGAAACCAATGGACCAGTGTGGATGGGTTGGTTACAGGTACCATCCGGCAAGGCCATGGAGACTTAAGTGGCCAAATGTTCAGGCTCTTCTAGTTTAGGTAGCTCTTTACTTAATCACAAAATTTGGTAAGAAATGGGATAGATGGCGATTCAATAACATTTTTACACTTCACTTGTAAAATCATAAAAATGTAAGAATTAAATTTAGGACTAAAAAGCAAGAAGCCTTGGCATTGAGATGAAAAATATCGAAGCAAGAGAGGTTTTGCTGTTTTGAATACTTTACTATATACTGCTGCTTTAAGAAACATTTTAAACTTGGAACTGCCCATAGCTCTCTTGAATGCCCATGGACTTGATATTTGTACTTCTAAAAAGCATCTGACATTATTCTCTAGGTCCATAGCATTCCATTATTTAACTGGTCATTGCTGATTTTTTTCAGATACATCGGGGAGTGAAAGGGTTTGTTAGAGACTTACATGGCAATCCAATCGCCAATGCTACCATATCTGTAGAGGGAATAAACCACGATATCACATCAGGTGAGTAACTAGTACTGGTATGTTTGATACCTCAATGTAAGCAGTTATTTATCTTAAATTATTTATTTGTAGGAATTCATGTTCACCATTTACGTTTAATGAGGAGGCAGCAAACAGCTACATTTATCATGTGCTTTACTCTCCAAAATGATTTTGTCCCCTGAAAGACGTTTGGTGAAAAACTCCCTCTGGAGAAGTTCATTGAAAACCTGCTGTAACTCTCTGTACCAACCATGAGAACAGACGTTTATAGATGATATTAAGGAAATAAGTGACATGAATTAAAAAGAGTAAACAACCCTTTGAGTTTTCCATCAAAGCACATGATAAGAGGTCAATATTCTGGATAACCAGATAAGTTATTTGTGATTTTGAGCGTAACTGATTATATTGTTTGATTATCTGGTTAAAAACAATGGGGGGCGGGGGAGATTTATTTATTTATTTTATTTAAAGGGTATTTGTATCCCGCCTTATCCTTCAATCAAGGCGGTGAGCACAGCAAGCAATCAGTGTAAGTGTTGTGTGTCATGTGAGCCTTATGTACAGTGTGGGTGCGTGTGTGCGAGTGTTTTGATTTGGGTGAGCTAATTACATATGCGCTATGTACAGTATACATGGGTTTCTGGGTCCAGGCTTGGTGGTTTCCGTGAGCTGTGATTAGTCCAGATTGGATCCGGTTTGTGGATTCAGGTTAAGCATTTGGGCCGTAGTGATCTGTGAAGAGTACAGTCTTCAGGTGTTTCCGGAAGTCTTTCAGATCTTCAGTTGATCGTAGGTCGTGCGGGAGTGAGTTCCATATTGATGGGGCTGCCAGGGAGAGTGCTCTTTGTGTGGTGGCCTTGCATGCTTTTGTGTAGTTGTTTGGGGTGCTGAGTGTGTCTGTTGAGCCTTTTCTTCTTGGTCTGTTGCTGGTGTTAGGGAGAATGAGGGCTTGGAGGCTGAGTGCTGATCTCTTGTGTCTGATTCTGAATATGTTTAAGATCATCTTGTATTTGATGCGGTGGCTGATTGGGAGCCAGTGGAGGTCTTTGAGGATTGGGAGTCAGTGGAGGTCTTTGAGGAGATATTCAAAGGCATTTACATGCTCTGCAAATGCTAGTTAATGGGATATGCAGCGCAAACCAACATTTCCTCCCGAAGGTCGTTTCTGCTTTCCATCTTAACCAGTCGATTGTATTGCCCATCTTCTTTCCCAGACCTCATGCCTAAAGGGGGGGGGGGGGGGCAATGCACATGCTGCTCTGTAAGTGACCTTTGGCCTTCTACCTTGAGCAGACGAGGACCCACCATAGGTCCATCAAGCTTTTTGTCTCTTTAGACCCCAGCAAGCTCGGGGCTGCCTTTTCCAACCGTATCTTGTCAATTTGGCTAGCAGACTGCATCTCTTTTGCTAATGCCCAGGCTGGCCTGAGCCTTGATGGTTATGTCATTGCTTACAATATCAAAGCCATGATTGCGTCACTGTGTTTGTCTGTACCACCTCTACTATGGGAGGAGGGGCACCCCAAGCATCCCCCATCCTTTCCTTGAAAAAAGTGTTGCATTTAAGTTTACCTTCTTGTAGCAGAGAGTAGGGCTTAATGGCCCATTTTCTCAATGGAGAAAGGTGAATAGTGGAGTATCTCAGGGATCTGTGCTGGGCCCACTACGTTTTAATATTTTCATAAATGACCTGGAAATAGGAATAACGAGTGAGGTGATCAAATTTGCAGATGATACAAAATTATTCAAAGTTGTTAAAACACAAGAGGATTGTAAAAAATTGCAAGAGGACCTTAATAAATTGGAAGACTGGACATCTAAATGGCAGATGAAATTTAATGTGGACAAGTGCAAAGTTATGCACCTAGGAAAGAAAAACCCAAACTACAGTTACATGATGCAAGGTTCCACATTAGGAACACCACCCAGGAAAAAGATTTAGGCGTTGTCATGAATAACATGTTGAAACCCTCTGCTCAGTGTGCAGCGACAGCCAAGAAAAGAAAAGAAATAGAATGCTAGGAATCATAAGGAAAGGAAAATAAAATAAAACTAAGGATATCATAATGCCTTTGTATTGTTCCATGGTGCATCTGCACTTTGATTATTGTGTGCAGTTCTGGTCGCCATATCTTAAAAAGAATATAGTGTTATTAGAAAAGGTATGGAGAAGAGCCACCAAACAGGTAAAGGGGATGGAAGGATACCCCAATAAGGAAAGGCTTAAGAGGTTAGGGCTGTTCAACTTGGAAAAAAGACGGCTGAGGGGAGATATGATAGAGGTCTATAAATTAATGAATGGAGTGCAGCAGGTAAACATGGATCAGTTGTTTATGCCATCAAAAAGTAGAAAGACTAGGGGACACGCAATGAGGCTACAATGTAACCCATTTAAGACTAATAAGAGAAAATATTTTTTCACTTAGTGCGTAATCAAATGCTGGACTTTGTTACCGAGGATGTAGTAAAAGCTGTTAGTGTTGTTGTTAAGTGCCGTCGAGTCGGAGTCGACTCATGGCGACCCTCTGGATAGCTATCCTAAATTGTGTTTGGTCTTCAGTCAGGAGGCTCATTGACAGACTGGTACCCGTAGCTGCTGTTATTGTATCGATCCATCTCATTGCTGGCCTTCCTCTTTTGCGTTGACCTTCTATCTTGCCAAGCATGATGTCTTTCTCTAATGATCTCTCTCTTTGCATGATGTGTCCAAAGTATGAAAGTTGAAGTCTTGTCATCTGAGCTTCTAAAGAAAGCTTAGGTTTGATCTCCTCTAGTACCGACTGGTTTGTTCTTCGGGCAGTCCATGGTATACACAGTATTCGCCGCCAGCACCATAATTCAAAGGCATCAATTTTCTTCCTGTCTATCTTTTTCACTGTCCAGCTTTCACATCCATATGATGTTATTGAAAATACCATGGCTTGAACAAGTCGAATCTTTGTATGGAGAGAGACATCTCTGCTCTTGAGAATCTTATCTAGGTCTTTCATAGCCATTCTGCCAAGAGCAATGCGTCGTCTGATTTCTTGACTGCTTGTTGCTTCTTTATTGATAGTTGATCCAAGTAGGTTAAAGTTGTTCACGATTTCAATTTCTTCTCCTTCAACGATGAACATGTTTATTATGTCAGTTGTCATGCTGTTAGCGTAGCTGGGTTTAAAAAAGATTTGGACAAGTTCCTGGAGGAAAATGCATAAACTGTTATTAAAGAGGACCTGGGAAATCCACTGCTTTCCCCGGGGCAAACATTGTGGAACCTGTATACACTTTTGGGAACCTGCCAGGTACTTATGACCTGGATTGGCCACTGTTGTAAACAGGATACTGGCCCTTGGTCTGACCCAGTATGGCATTTCTTATTTTCTTATGTTCATGTCCTCTAGCTTTTTAGCTTCTGCGCCTTTGAAAAAGCTTTGTTTTTTCACTAATACCTTTCAAGTATTTATAGGTCTGTATCATATCCTCCCATTCCTCCTTTACTCTAGGCTACACATAGTCAGGTCTTTAAGTCTCTTCTGTTATGGCTTCTGGTGCAAACCTCATACTATATTGGTCATTTTCCTCAGTACCACTTCAAGTCTTTTTATATTCTTAGCAAGATATGGCCTCCAAAATTGAACACAGTACTGGTAAGTGCAGTCTCACTAATGGCCTGTACAGGGGCATTATCGCTTTCTACTTCTAGCTAGTTATGGACCTCTGTGCAACTTGGCATCCTTCTGGCTTTTGTCATCACCACCTTAGACACTATCACCATGAGGTCTCTCTCCTGGTCAATTAATGTCAGCCTCTCGCCCTCTATTGCATGCTGCTCCTTTGGATTTCTGCACTCCAAGTACATCCCTTTGCATTTCTTTGCATAAAATTCTAACTGCCAAGCATTAGACCATTCTTCTACTATTATTACTACTTAACGTTTATATAGCACTACAAGGTATACACAGCCCTGCACAGGCACATTTAAAAGATGGCCCTTCTCTAAGAGCTTACAATCTAGTCGTCAGACAGCACAACAGTTGAAGACGAGGATACATCAAGGGAATGGTAAGGAAATAGGAGAATAAGCACAATAAGATCCAAAAACAGCCTCAAAGAAGTGATTTTTAGCATGGATTTGAAAAGGGCCAGAGATGAAGCCTGATGTACTAACTTTGGTGGTTTGTTCCAGGCATAAGGGGCAGCAAGGTGAAAGGATCAAAGTCTGGAGTTTATAGTGGAAGAAAAGGGGACAGACAGAAGTAATCCTCCAGAAGAGTGGGGTTCACGAGGAGGGGAGTAGGGAGAGATAAGAGAGGAAAGTTAGTGAGGAGCAGCAGAATGATTGCATTTATAGGTAAGTAGGAGAAGTTTGAACTGGATATGGAAACAGCCATGAAATGACTTGAGAAGAGGGGTTATATGAGCATATCAGGGCTGGCGGAAAATAAGCTGCACAGCTGAGTTTTGAACAAATTGAAAGGAAGAGAGATGATTTAGAGGGAGACCAGCAAGGAGGAGGTTGCAATAGTCTAGACGAGAAATTACTAAAGAGTGAATAAGTGTCATAGTAGTGTGTTCAGAAACGAAGGGGTGAATTTTGTTGATGTTATAGAGAGAGAAATGACAGGTTTTAGCTATCAGTTGAATATGTATGGAGAAGGAGAGGGAGAAGTCAAAGATGACCTCAAGTTTGTGAGCCGGTGAAAGAGGGAGTAGTAAAGTTATCCTCAGAGAGAGAGAAAGGAGGAAGGGGAAGGTAGGTTTAGGAGGAAAAATAAGAAGCTCCATTTTGGCAATGTTTAATTTCAAATGGCAGTGAGACATCTAGGCAGTGATGTCAGATAGCAGACAGAGATCCGGGCCTGGATTGACGGAGAGATATCAGCTGTAGAGAGGTAGATCTGAGCGTCATCAGCATAAAGATGGTATTGAAAACCATGGGAGAGATGAGTGGATCAAGGAACTAGAGAAAAGGAATGGGCCCAGGACAGACCTCTGGGGTACACCAACTGAGAGAGGGAAAGCAGTAGTGGGGTACACCAACTGAGAGAGGGAAAGCAGTAGAGGAGGATCCACCAGAACAATACTGCAAGTGCGATGGGAGAGATGAGAAGAGAACCAGGATAGCACAGAATCCTTAAAACCAAACAAGGACAAGGTATCAAGGAGAAGGAGGTGGTCAACAGTGTTAAAAGCAGCAGAAAGGTCAAGAAGGATGAGGATTGAGTAAAGGTCCTTGGATTTAGCCAGAAACAGGTTGCTGGAAACTTTGGCAAGAGCTTTTTCAGTAGAATGTAAGGGACAAAAGCCAGATTGCAATGGATTCAGAAGGGCATGAGAGGAGAGAATGTCAAGGTCATGGTGGTGAACCGCATGTTCAAGTAGTTTAGAAATGAAGGGTAGAAGGGAGATGGGTCAATAATTAGAAGAAACAAATAGGATCTAGTTAGTTTTTTGAGGAGAGGTGTGACCACAGCATGCTTGAAAGCTGCAGGAACAGTTGCAGTGGAGAGTGATAGGTTGAGAATGTGAGAGATTGAAGGGATGATAGTGGAGGAAATGGAGCTTAGGAGATGGATGGGAATAGGATCAGAGGAGCAGGTAGGGAGTGGGTGTGATTTCCTTCTCAGAGATCTTAGAAAAATAAGAGAGGGTGGCAAAAGTTGAGGGAAGACATGGGAGTGAAGAGGGGGAAGTGGGGAAGGAGTTGATCTTGTAGATTTTGTCATGGAAATAGTTAGTGAAGGTTTGGGCAAAAAGGGAAAGAGGGGTCAGGGGTAGAGGTATCTTGAGGAGAAAGTTGAGAGTTGAAAAGGGACGGCGAGGGTCAGAGGCAAGAAAGTTAGTCAGGTGGACATAATAGTTTTGTTTGGTAAGGATTATGGCTGACTGGAAAGAGACAAGCATGAATTTGAAGTTTAGAAAGGGTGTGAGATTTGAGCAAAATGCGTTTAGCTGAGTGGGTACAGGAATGTAAAGAGTGGGTAGTCAAAGGCAGCCAGGGTTGGGGTACATACACCTCACAGAATGTAGCATGGGCAAAGCAAGAACATCCAGAAGAGAGGAAAGTGCGGTGTTTAGGAAACTACTGCCTCATCAACAGATTCCGATGACATAGTGGAGGAAAGAGGTGATGAGACAGTAGTGGACAGAGCCAATGGGTCGATAGCATGAAGGTTTCTAAATAGATTAGAGGAGTCTGGGCGAGATTGAGGTGGGGGATGATGAAAATTGAAGTTTAGCAGGTGATGGTCAGATAAGTGAAGAATTGAGATACAGAAGTTAGAAGATAAATAATTAAAGAAGGCAAAGCCGAGGCAGTGAATGTACTGGTTTGTGGGGGCAGTAGAGCAAAGTTGGAGGTTGAATGAGGAAGTAAGAGAAAGGAGCTTTAAGGCATAAGGGTCAAAGGGGTTATCGACATGAATGTTAAGATCACCAAGAATAAGGGAGGGGGAAGATGAATCCAGAAAGAAGGAAAGCTATGAGTTAAAATCAGTGAGAAAGTTGAAGGTGGACTTGTCAGGGGGATGATAAATGACAGCTATCCAGAGAGGTAGTGGAGCAAAAAGGCGGATAGAGTGGACTTCAGAGGAGGGGAAAGGAGTAAGACTGGAGCAGAAGGAGGGGTTGAAATTGTCAAGAAGGAGAGAGTAGAAACCCAACACCACCACCATGGCCAGTGGGACAAGGTATGTGGGAGAATTGGTAGCCGTTGTGACAGAGGGCCACGATTGAAGCTGAGTCTTCTGGGAAGAGCCAGGTCTCAGAGCAAGAAGTTGGAGAGAATGAGAGAGAAAGAGATAATGAATAAAGGCAAGCTTATTAGATATTGGAGTGTGCATTCCACAAGGCGCATGAGAAACATGGATAATGGCGTGGATAACCTGTTGCAAATCTTTCGGAAACTGTCCATGGATTTTATGAGAAATATGTGAAGTGATCATAATGGTTAATTTTTCAGGAATCCATTAAAGTTGGGGAGCTTCCACAGGAATTTTACAGAGCACATACTAGTACCCTTTCTATCCAGCAGAACCAAAGGGAGGGAGGAGTAGCCTAGTGGTTGGGGCAAGGTACTTCAGGCCGGAAGGTCATGGGTTCAAATCCCACTAGAGGACAGCAACCTTGGGCCGGAAGGACTGGGGTTTCTAGTCCCACAGATGCTCTTTGTGGTCTTGGGCAAGCCACTTAATCCTCCATTACCCATGTTCCCTGGAAGTGTTAGTGTATGTGTCTCATATCCCCATGTGTTAAATGTATCCCCCAATTGTGCCGTGACCGCTTTGATTGAAGGATAAGGCAGTATACAAAAACTGTCTAAATAAATAAATAAATAAAAAATAAACCAAACAATGACAAACATACTGTAAATTCCAAGCAAAATAGTTGAAGCCACCAAGATAATCTTTTGGGGGTGTATGTATAGAGGGGGTTGGTAATAATAATATGGGCATTAGCTAAGGCCCATGTACATTGCATGCTATTTGAGTATTTTATGGGGAGATGGGGACCAGAAGCTTTTGTTGCCGGAGCTAACCGTGCTGTGGCTGAATATCGACACAACCACTTATACTCACCCAAAACTGGGCAGTGGCTGAATGTGTGCTGCCCGGTTAACTGTGGCACTATCCGGCCGACCTGGATATTCATTGCCAACAGCTGTATATGGCTCTGGCATTGGATATCTGAGTTTAGAGTTCAGTGGTGACGGCTAGCTACTTCACAAGGGCTAGCTGTCACCATTGAGTCCCCCCTCCCCTCTCCCTCTCCATTTCTCATTTCCAGATTTTAACCATTAGGCTACTTGTCCAGTATTTAATGTCTAACCCCTCACTCAATTATATTCCATAGGTGTTTTCCCTTAATGGCTTGTGTCCAGTTAAACTGTTTTATCAGTCTTGCCAATCTGGCAGATGAAAAATCAAATTATATATTTTTTTCTCTACAAACTATCAAAGGGTAATTCAAGCATTGACTGTTGATGATTTTCGACAGTAAGAGACCACAATTGGATTTTCTTCCTTGACCATAGCTAATTAGCAACTACATTTGGGGGTATTTTATAAAGCTTGCTTTGCATGTAAACCCTGTTTTCTACATGCAGAGAAGGGCTTTTATAAAATGATTTGCACATGCAGTCATAGTAACATAGTAAATGACGGCAGATAAAGACCAGGTATGGTCCATCTAGTCTGCCCAGTAAGATGGCAAGAGTAGGTGCACCTGCCGCTCTGTGCAGGCCACCCCTCCCCGTGTCTTTGTTTAGGGGTGAACCCACCGCTCCATGTAGGACACCCCTATTTGTTGAGAAATTAGATAGTTCAGTATATTTTGATTTTATCCTGTTGCTGTAAAGGGATCCACTGTGTCCCATGCCATTTTGAATTCCGTCACTGTATTTGCCCCCACCACTTCCATTGGGAGGGCATTCCAAGCATCCACCAACCTTTCAGTGAAAAAGTATATCTCCAGAAACAAGCAGGAATGTAGTCATCACATATGGGTATCGTCGGTACCGACGGAGCCTGCGCGGGAACACTCCCCAGCGTCCAATTAGAATGCTTTTGGGAGCATCCCACAGCGCCTGCGTGCTGCCTTCCCGCCTTTCCCAACTGCCTCTCTCCAGTTCTTCTTTTTCCGCGGAGCCAGCAGGTCGTGTTCCTGTCACCGCAGAAGAATTTCTTTGTTTCTTTATTTCTTTTTGTGGTCGCGTCTGCCTTCTTCGACGCTCTACCGGTACCGCCGGTCTTTCTTTTCCTATTTCTAAAAAAAAAAAAAATCTTTTTCTATTTTCTTCAGGTGCACCCGCCTTTTTGGGCCTTAGGCCCAAAAACTTCCTTAACATGGAAAAACCTGCCTCAGGTTTTAAAAAGTGCACCAAGTATGGCGGTACCATTTCCGTCACCGACACCCAAGAATGGTGTTTTAAAATGTTTAGGTCCTGACCACTCCATCACAGATTGTATGTCCTGTGCCATGATGTCTAAAGGTCGGCAGAACCGAGCTGCCAAGCTCAGTACCCTGTTTCCCTCTGATGCGTCTTCGGTGGCATCGACGTCTTCCAGGGCTGCTTCTTCCTCCCGTGGATCTCAGGTAACTAAACATAAATCCAGCCGGTCCTCAAAGGGTAGATCTCCTTCTAAGCATCGAGATGCCTCTGGCGTTGCCCTCGGATTCTGCACCGGAAAAATTGCCCCGGCGGGAGGCTTCGGCTTCCAAAGCATTATCGGGGTTCCAGGATGTTCTAGATGGCTCGGCCTCGACAGATCTCCTGGTGCCATGCTCTGGGGTACCAGTGGCTTCCACCGGTACCGACATCCAGGCATTGGCGGTGTCCATGGACCAGAGAATTCTGACCATGGAATGCAGTCTGGCGGCTTTCCTTGCGACATCGACGCCCTTGGTACCGCGACAGACAACTCCACCGGTACCGGCACTGGCACCGGCATCGACATCGGTATCGGTATCAGCACCAGTACCGATAGCATCGGCATCGGTGTCTGCTATGCCGGTACTCTTGCCTCCAATGCCTTCCGGTATGGATTCCCCGGTACCGACCTTGGTCAGTACAGGTATCTGGCTCTGCAGGAGCATCCGGACAGACAATACTTCGAGTCCTGAGAAGAATTTGAGGATTCTGAAAGTTCTGTCGATGCAGCGATGCTTCTTCCAGAGGAGTCCTCCTCCCCTAAACACAGGATGTCTCCTCCAGAGGATATGTCTTTCCAAGACTTAATCAGAGAGGTGGCTCGGGGCCTGTGCATTACTGTGGCCCCTGAAACAGAGCCAAGGGCCAAGGAGTTGGAAATTTTACAATATCCCAAAACACCTAAGGAGGCAGCTACCTTACCCTTTCATGAGATTCTATATGATCTCATGTTGAGGATGTGGGAAACACCTCTTACCACCTCTCCTCATTCTCGTAGGTTAGATACTATGTATCGTGTCTCTCCTTGTCGTGGGTTCCATAAGACTCAGCTTCCTCACCACTTTATTGTGGTGGAGTCAGTTATGAGAAGGATTAGAAGTGCAAAAAGACACGCCTCTAATCCTCCAGGACGTGAATGCAGAACCCTGGATGCTTTTGGATGAAGAGTCTTTCAAGCTTCCATGCTTGCTGCAAGAATCAGTTCCTATAGTCTCTACATGGGAATGTTCTTAAAGGAGGTCACAGATAATTTACAGACTTTAAGTCCTTTCATTTCTGAGGATAAGACAGGACTTTCTCACTTGGGTCAAACATGCCCAAGATGTCTCTAAATTCTCCAACCGTGCAGCCTTTGACTGCTTTGAGTTTATAAGCAGAACCTCGGCTATTGCCATAGGTGCACGTAGAATTGCTTGGCTCCAGGCATCTGATTTAGAGCTCTGGGTACAAGATAAATTGGGAAATATCCCTTGTACTGGTGAGAACCTGTTTGGTAAAGATTGGCAGGAAAAAGCCAATGAAATGGATGCTGAAAATTCCACCTTGGATAGACTATCCAAGTCCACTGCTGATCCTGTTAGAAAGAAGTTGTTCAAGAAAACACCTTTTTCTAAAAAGAAAAGATTTTATCCTGCTTATACTCAGCAGGCATCTTCTGCAGGTCAGTTTTCAACCAAACGTCAGCAACCACCCAAACAGAAGAAAGCAAAGGCTGCTAGGCCTCTACCGGCCCAGCAGCCTCAGCCTCCTCAGGGCCTTTGACTTTCAGCTAGAGAACTTAGCCTTTCTGGTTCTGGAAGGACCAGAACCATCCAACATTCCAGGAAGGTTATGTCATTTTGCCCCTAGATGGGGGCAAATAACTGCAGAGCATTGGACACTCTCCATCATAAAGGAGGGATACAAACTTCATTTTTCAAGCATGCCCCCTCACACAATAGTGAAACAGTTCAATTCTCCGACACCTCTCATCAACCTCTTAGGTCAGGAGGTTGCCATTCTTCTTGCCCAAGGGGTGATAGAAGAAGTGCCTCTTCATCAACAGGGCACAGGGTTCTATTCCCCTTATTTTCTTATCCCAAAGAAAACAGGGTGATACAGACCTATATTAGACCTCAGAGAATTGAACAAATTCCTTGTCAAGGAGAAATTCAAGATGATTTCTCTCGGTGCTCTGCTTCCATACCTTCAGAGTCAGGATTGGCTTTGTTCTCTAGAAATCAAGGATGCGTACACCCATGTACTCATCCATCCAACCCACAGAAAGTTCCTTCGGTTCCTTTTTCAAGGAAAGCACTACCAATACAGGGTGCTTCCTTTTGGTCTGGCCTCTGCTCCAAGGGTGTTCACGAAATGCATGGCTGTGGTAGCAGCATTTCTTCGTACTCTGGGAATATTCGTCTTCCCTTACTTGGATGACAGGCTCATTCGAGCTCCAACACAGTCAGAGGCCAAGACTTCTCTATCCTGCACAATGCGTATCCTCCAGTATTTAGGACTAGTAATAAACATCCCAAAATCCAGTCTGATTCCCACTCAATCTTTAGAGTTCATAGGAGCTCTTCTGGATACCACAAGAGCAAGGGCCTATCTCCCCCAGGCCCGTTGCCTTCGCTTAGTGCAGTTAGCTTCTCAAGCAGTGCTAAAGCCTCATCTAACTGCTCGAGAAATGTTGCAATTGCTGGGCCACATGGCATCCACCGTGCATGTGGTTCCATATGCTCGCCTCCACATGAGGGCAGCTCAGTGGACTTTATCCACCCAATGGACCCAGGCATCAGGGTGCCTGTCAGACAAAATAGCGAACACAAGTCGCCTCATTTTGTCCCTCCAGTGGTGGAGGTCCACTCAAAATCTGTTGCTGGGGTGCCCCTTCCAACAACCCTTACCCCAAGCAACTCTCACAACAGATGCTTCTCCAAAGGGTTGGGGAGCTCATCTGCAAGACTTCTCCACCCAGGGCACCTGGTCTCCACAAGAGAGTTGTCTACATATCAATCTCTTGGAAGTCAGAGCAATTTTCCTGGCTCTGCGAATGTTCCACTCCTTGCTCAGCTACAAGACAGTCCTCATTCACACGGACAATCAGGTAGCCATGTTCTATGTGAACAAGCAGGGGGGAACTGGCTCTCTGTCACTGTGCAACGAAGCTTTGCGACTATGGGCCCTCGCCAGAGAGCATCAGATTCATCTGCAGGCAGTATATCTTCCAGGCATTGAAAACTCTTGGGCGGACAGACTCAGTCGAGTTCTCCTTCCACACGAGTGGTCTCTGCATGCATACCAGGTGACCAGGATATTTCAACTTTGGGGAACCCTGGACATAGACCTCTTTGCAAGTCTGTTGAATGCCAGACTTCCCCGGTTCTGTTCCAGAATTCCGGCTCAGGGAGCTCAGGCCAGGGATGCTTTCCTCCTTTACTGGGGTCAAGACTTCCTGTATGCCTTTCCACCCATTCCCCTAATTCCCAAAACCCTCTTCAACCTTCAGAGAGACAGAGGCCACATGATCCTCATAGCACCACATTGGCCACGGCAAGTGTGGTACCCTCTGCTTCTACATCTCTCTCAAGCTCCCTCCCTGGAGTTAGGGTCTGCTCCAGATCTCCTATCTCAGGAGAACAGGATGTTATGGCATCCCAATCCCCAGTCCCTGCATCTCAGGGCTTGGTTGCTGAAGGCCTAGATCTCCAAGATCTTCATCTTTCTCAGCAAGTGAAAGATGTTCTTTATGCTTCCAGAAAACCTTCCACTAGACGTTCTTATGCTTTCAAGTGGAAAAGGTTTACTATTTGGTGTTCAGAAAAGGGTCTTAACCCCCTTGCTATATCTCTGGAATCTTTACTGGAGTATCTCCTCCATTTGTCTAATGCAGGCCTTAAGACACATTCAGTAAGAGTCCATTTGAGTGCTATTGCAGCGTCTCTTAAACCTCTAAATGGACAACCTATTTCCTCTCATCCTCTTATAGCAAGATTCATGAGAGGCCTCCTTCTAGCTAAGCCTTCCATTAGACCACCTCCGGTGGCATGGGACTTGAACCTGGTTCTTGGGCAGCTCATGAAGCCACCTTTCGAACCCTTAGCTACCACCTCCTTGAAATTCCTTTCTTGGAAGGTTATCTTTCTCATTGCAATCACATCAGCACGCCGCATTAGTGAATTGCAAGCACTAGTAGCTAATCCACCTTATACAAGGTTCCATCATGACAAGGTAGTCCTTAGGACTCATCCACACTTTATGCCTAAGGTGGTCTCGCCTTTTCATCTCAACCAAGAGGTCTACCTACCTGTCTTTTTTCCAGGACCTCATGCTTCAAATGCAGAAAGGAATCTTCATACCTTGGACTGTAAAAGAGCTCTAGCTTTTTACTTACAAAGAACACAGCAACATAGAAAGTCCTCTCAACTCTTTGTTGCTTTTGATCCTTCTCATTTTGGACTTCCAGTCTCCAAGAGAACACTATCTAACTGGATTGCTCAGTGTATTTCTTTCGCCTATCAGAGTAAGAACCTTTCTCTGGAGGGCCATGTCACAGCTCACAATGTGAGAGCCATGGCAGCCTCAATGGCTCATCTGAACTCTGTGTCTATTGACGACATCTGTCGAGCAGCCACTTGGGCCTCGGTTCATACCTTCACAGCCCATTACTGCTTGGACAAGGGCTCCCGCCGGGATGCCTTGTTTGGTCAGGCTGTTCTCAAACACCTGTTCCATACCTAATCAACTCCTACCCGCCATCCCTGGTAGGATACCAGAGATCCATGGGGGGAAGTGGAGCCCTTTTCAGGGACACACAACTTCTGGGGTCTCTCCCTGGCACCTAAAGCTAGGGAGTCCCCATATGTGATGACTACATTCCTGCTTGTTCCTGGAGATAGCATAGTTACTCACCTGTAACAGGTGATCTCCGGGAACAGCAGGAATTTAGTCCTCACAACCCACCCACCTCCCCTAGGAGTTGTATCTCTCTATCTCTCTCTTTTCCTTTCCCTCGCTCTCTCTTTGTCTCAGCTCTAAAACTCAACTGGAGAGAGGCAGTTGGGAAAGGCGGGAAGGCAGCACGCAGGCACTGCGGGATGCTCCCAAAGCGTTCTAATTGGATGTTGGGGAGCGTTCCCGCGCAGGCTCCGTTGGTACCAACGATACCCATATGTGAGGACTAAATTCCTGCTGTTCCTGGAGATCACCTGTTACAGGTGAGTAACTATGCTTTCCTGACATTGCCTTTCAATTTACCTGCTTGCAGCTTCATGTTATGCCCTCTAGTTTTACAGCTTCCCTGTCTTTGGAAGAGGTTTGTTTGTTCATTATTTCTCTTTAAGTATTTAAAGGTCTGAATCATATCTCCCCTATCCCTCCTCTCATCCAAAGTGTACATATTTAGGTCTTCAAGTCTCTTCTCATAATGTTTCTGACACAGGCTCCAAATCATGTTGGTCACCTTCCTCTGAACAGTTTCCAGTCTTTTTACATCCTTTGCAAGATATGGTCTCCAAAACTGAACACAGTATTCCAAGTGAGGCCTCATCAGTGACTTATACAGTGGCATTAGTATCTCTTCCTTTCTGCTGGTAATTCCTCTTTGTATGCAGCCCAACATCCTCCTGGCTTTTGCAACCGCCTTGTCGCACTGTTTTGTCATCTTGAGATCTTCAGAAATAATCAGAACAAGGTCCTTCTCCTGATCCTTGCACACCAACCTCTCGCCCCCTATTGTGTACATTTCCCTTGGATTTCTGCTTCCCAAGTGCTTGACACTGTACTTCTTCGCATTAAATCTTAATTGCCAGGCATTAGACCATTCTTCCAGCTTTTGTAGATCTTTCCTCATGTTAACCACTCCCTCAGGCGAGTCCACTCTGTTGCAAATTTTCGTGTCATCTGCAAAAAGACACTTTTCCATTCAGTCCTTCAGCAATGTCACTCACAAATACATTGAACAGTGCTGGGCCCAGGACCGAACCCTGGGGCATCCCGCTAATCACCCTCCTTTCATCCGAGTGTGCTCCATTTACCATCACCTTCTGTAGTCTGTCAGTCAACCAATTTCTGTTTGCAGGCTTTTGAATTTTGTGAAAGCTGTGTTATTTGCTTTATTTGAGCAGCCACTTCTTTGGAAAACCAAATAGGTTTCCTTTTCCTCTTGTTTTTATTTACTTTTCTTACATATTTATCTGTTGCCCCTTTTATTGCCACCTTTAGTTTAGCTTATTGTGATTCCACATCCTTTATCCCCTCCCAGCCTGCCAACTCCTCCTTCAGGTACTTGGCCATTTTACTGAAGTCAGTGTAGAAATGGACAGGTAAAGGGGATACCAGAATCCCCAATATGTAATTAAAGATAGATTAATTTTTTGATGCAGATCTCTAAAATGTGCTCAGAATTTTGTCCTTTTACCTACTTCCTCTTAAATAGAATAGGATATCATGATTATGAGTTCGGTGTAACTGTCTTTTAAAATAGTTTGTGAACATTGTTAATGCAAGCATAAAGAGTAAACATAGGCTATGAACTGCGCAACCATAGTTCACTGTATAGTCAACTATAGGTCCCTGCTGACGCAGCATAATTTTTGCAACTGTGCAATTATAAATTATTCTGTCATAATCAAGTAAATTTTATCTAATACAATGTAATCAGCTCTTACTCTGTAGAAAGAACTCTAGCGACACCTTGTGTTATGATTAATGACGGTTACTTCCCTTTTTTTGTTAATAAAAAGAGCTTTTCAGGAGGAAGAATTTGAATCCTACAGACGTGGAACTGTGCTGCGTCCATAGACTGTCTGTTGTTTTCCCTCTGAGCTCAAAGAAAGTAGCACTTTGTGTGTGATTGTGTTCTGTTACACTCTGTTTATTTCTCACTGCTTGAGGGACCAGAGACCTGAAGAGCCATGGTATTGTTGCCAGATCACGGGGTTTTCTTCAGTCATTGTTTTTTGAAGTTTAGGACTTTGAGCTTGCTATGACTGGACTGCACCTTGGCTTTTATCTCAAACCACACAGTGTGATGATCGCTGCTGCTCACAGGGGCACCCACCCAGACATTTGACATGCTATCACCGTTGGTGAGCACTAAATCCAGCGTTGAGCTTTCCCTGGTTGGTTCCATCACCATTTGTCTAAGTAATGCATCTTGGAAAGCATCCACAATTTTTTTTGCTTCTTTCCAGATTTGCAGGAGTAATCCAATCCTCATTGGGTAGATTAAAGTCACCCAATATGATCACTTCCCCCTTTGTGGCTATCTTGGCAATATCTATCATCAATTTATCTATTTCTTTGATTTGAGTCGGAGGTCTGTAGTCTACAGCAGTATGGATGACAGTGCCATCTTCCTCTTTCCAAAACAATCCAGAGCGCTTCTTTTCCCCATGCCCCTTGCATTTGAGTAGCTTTAATATTGCTTTTGACATACAAGGCTACTCCTCCTGCTTTTCCACTTTCTCTGTCTCCTCTGAATAGATTATAGCCAGCTATGGCTATATCCCAATCATGCGATTAATTAAACCATATTTCTGTAATGGCCACAATGTCCAAGTCCATTTCCACCATTAGGGCTTCCAGGTCCAGAACTTTGTTGGCTAAGCTTCAAGCATTCATGCTTATTGCTTTCCAGCATTTAACTGGCTTTTATATATTTTGCATTGATTTTGTTCTGCCCACTTCTTCCCACTTGTCTTTGATGTATGGTTTAAAAGTGTGGCTGTTTCTGATGATGATCTGCTTTTGCTGGGAGTGACATCCTGAACTTGTCCTTCCCCATCCGTCACCCCCTTTTTCTAGTTTAAATTCATATCCACATACTGCCTGAATTTTTCACTTAAGATTCTTTTCCCTCTAACAGAGCAATGTATTCCATCAGCACAGTATAGTCTCTTGTTGGTCCATCTGTTTCCCCAGTCGCCTATAAATCTGAATCCTTCTTGTTTGCACCATGTCTGTAGCCATGCGTTAAAGCTGTTTATGCGATGTAGCCTTTCTGCCCCCTTACCAAGAACAGGTAGAACTTCTGAGACTGCTACAGTGTTAACAATGGGCTTCAGTTTCTCTCCCAGAGTTTGCAAGTCCCTTTGAACTGTAGAGGCACTGTTTCTAGCCAGGTCATTTGTACCCAAGTGGATGACAACATCAATTTTGGAGTGCTCACTTTCAACGCTGAGTACATCAACAATTTGGTTTGTATTCCTGCTAGCTGAAGAGCCTGGGAGGCATTTGACTATCTTCTCTCCTTTGAACTGTGTTCCCAAGTCAGTGCCTCTGATGATGGAATCACCAAGTAGTAGCAGTTTTCTATTCTGTGAGTTTTTCTTCATATTTGGTGCTTTATCAGGAGATTGGGCCTTGACTGTCTCATATAAGGGCCCTTCAGTTTCCATGGATTGGGCATCCTCATTAACCAAAGCAGAAAAGGCATTATGCAGGGATATCTCATGATGTATAGGTTGTCTCTGCGTTACAGGTCGCAATCTACCAGAGCCCACTGTGATCCATTTGTTCCTGGGATGTTTGATTCTTTGTGGGAGCGGTGGTGGACTCTGTTTGGTTTTTATCCTAGAAGAGGTGTGTTTCATTGCAGCTAGTTCTTCCCTTAATAGAGTCAATTCTTTATGCGGCAGATAACTTGAGGCATATAGGACAAGCTCTTAGGTTCCAAATGATTCTTCTCAGAATGAAAGCACCACAGTTATTGCACTGAATGCAAGGCATGCTTGGTCCTAGAAGGAGAAGAAGAAAAGGTGGACTTAACACCAAATTAAAAAGATTGATGTCAATGTATGTGACCGCTATATAGGCAATGCAGCCCTGGGGGTGGGTGGGGGAGGGGTAGGGTGGGTGGGAATCCAAGTGTCCTTGGCCAGTAGAACTTACATGAACTGAGGGTACACTTAGACATCTGATTTAAGGGCTGCACAAGGAATGTAGGCAGTCAGAATATTCCCAAAAGTGAATGTATAACCAACAGTTCAATTTTATATCAGTGCAACAACCCACAAGATAGGCAAAAAAGATACAGGGCTGCAAGCTGTGTGGAGGCTCTGGAAACTGTGGAAGCTGTGAAGACTAGGGTTGACCAGGTACTTGTGGAAGGGCTATAAGATAATTTAATTAGCCCCGCCCTGTGAGCAGGCTTGCAGACAATTCAAACAATGGAAGCAGAAATAGTCAAACTGAACTTTTAACTTCTTTGTATCTGCCAGCTGTGCAAAGGTCCCTGTAACTTTAAATGATACCTTTGCTTCTAAAGTAGGAGACTCTGATTTGCTGGGACCTGGTCATACCTAAGTATTTATATTCCAAGTAGCTTTATATCATAAGTGTCCTTGGCTAGTAGACCTTACATGAACTGAGGGCACACTTAGTTATCTGATTTAAGGGCTACACAAGGAATGCAGGCAGTCATACAAAGTACATGCACAGAAAGTGTGTATTCACTTTTACACAGTCTGTTGCACGTAGTTGTTCTCATGAGTTTAGTTTGGGTGGAGTAAAGACGGTGTTGCAATGTATATGCAATTTATAAAATACATACGTAGGTGCACTGAGTGGTGTTAAGTGCCTTCGAGTCATGCACACATTTATACCTTCAGAGTAGATATACATTTTTGCACTATTGAGAGCCTATTTTATAAAAGCACTTATGTTGCCTTTGTAAAAAACTTGAAATGGGCACCTTTCTGGATTTTTCACATACGTGTCTTGTGATGAAATCAAACCCATTAAGGCTAGGAATTTAAGCCTTTAAAGGGAAAGCCACACCAGGGTTCAACTTTGAGGTTTATTTTAATGGCTGGACGTGCTGACATTTTGTTATTCTCTAAGTTAGAAGGTAGCCTGTTTTGACACGGGAATTTTACACCTCAGGCTGAATGCAAATGTTTACAAATGAGTGTGAGAAAAAGCAAGAGCTTATACTCTCAAAGAGATTGCATGATCTAATCTGTTTATATTTTTAAAGTCTTAGGAATTTCATTAAAGAAGTATAAAGAAGACTTCGCACTGAAGATTTCATCAGTCATACTTGAAATGCTATTACCAAGATTAGATCATTTTTAAAAATACTCCTCTCAGCAGTTATCATTGTTATATCCGGTTGCCTTTTTTGGCCTTTGTTTCGTTTCTCAAGGCTTGATAAGTCAATGGCGCTTTGAGAAGCTCATCAGGACTGCTGTACTCAATTTATAACGGTGATACCCTTAAATTAACCAATACAGAAAGGAAGGGTAAGTATAGTAATGTAAATTGCAACTACCTAAGCATATGCAAAATAAAACAGAGTGAACTATGAACATGTCCAAATTTGTCTATAATGTGTCTCCTTAAAATACAGAAAACTTTATATCTACACATTTATTGGGCTGTAAATTGATAATTCAAACTGTTGAGCAATTAAGTGTCAGACTATACAACACTTTCAAAATGTTTTTCATTAAGAGAGAGCCTCAGAATACCAGCGGTGAATGCAGCTTTTTAATGACGCTGCCACTTGCTAATTTTCAGCTGTTTTTCTTTGCATTTGAAACCACAATTGCAGCACGGTCTCTACTGTCATTTCCCAGTCTCCCCCAATCTGTATTGCCTTTATGACCACACATCCCCCACTTTACTCATTCCATACTCCCAGCTTTACCCTGAATTTTCTTTACTTTCTTTGTCAATGCAGCAATTTACTCCACTGCCACTTGGACATGATATGGCTCTGTTTAGTTGCAGCTTTACATTAAATAGTTGCGCTCACTGCTGGTATTCTGATGCTCTATCTTATAGAAATAAACATTTGAATAGTGTTATACAGGCAGACACATTGTTGTTCACCTGTTGCAATTACTGATTTACAGCACAATAAGGGAGTTATTTTAGAAGTCCTATTTGTGCTTTAGACATCTGAAAATGGGCATAGAGACTTCCTAAACACAGACACGTCTCTAGAGGCATTTTAGAAGCCAGGTCTGTGAATGTCCAAGTCTGAACGGGAGCATAGGTGGAGGCATGGCTGGAGTGTTCCCAAGAACCTAGATATCACTACCTGATCTCAGAAACATCCTGGATGTCTGGAGACGCGTCTAAGGTTATATCTGCTCCACGCACAAATAGGCATTGGGAAAGTGTTTGGGCCTTAAAACATCCAGAGGGTGTAGAGAAGATGGCTCTCCAACATATTCAGTACTGTGCACAATCACAATGATAACAGCAGTGAGATATGAGCCCTGGTTTCCCTGGTCCTAGCCCACTTTTCTAACCATTAGGCTGTTCCTAGACATCCATGGTCTGGAATGCTGTTCTGGGGACGTCTATGTAGATGCTGCCACAAGAGTCCATATTGGGCATGTCCACATTTGTGAAATCGTGTCTGAATTTGGATGTGCCTGCTTCCCCCCCCCCCCCCAAAGTTCTGGCTTAGATGTCCCAGATTGCACTTGATGTCATTTGTAAAATGTCACTTCAGATGTATAATAGATTTTCTGTATTTGAACAAGACGTATTTAAGATTAATCTGGTTCATGTAGTTACTGTGAAGCCAGCATTACAGGCATCACTTGGACGGATGTTCATACAACCATTATATATAAATCCAATTGGAACACAACCTGTGAATTGCCTTTTGTGGTTTATTTGATTTCTTGCCCTTGTTCCCTTTATTATGTGGGACGGACTACTAGACCTATTAAAAAGCGCTTGGGAGAACATGCATCTCGGTTAAGCGCCTCTGGTAGAACACTGCCTGCAACAGGCACATACGTTTGAACAGCTCTGCAGGCGGGTTTTAGATTGTATTCCGCCAGACCCGAGAGGCGGTGACCAAATCTCTAAACTACAGAAATTGGAACAAAAATGGATCTTTAAATTACAGACCATTTCTCCTAATGGTCTAAATGCTTTCCTTGACTGGCATAGCATCGCTTGACTTATGTTACTTTTTGATGGGTTTTTCTGTTTCAAATCAAGAACGAACTCCTTGCTGTCAATCCTCTATGAGGTATGTCTTCAAATGGATCTGTCCAATCGGGATAGGAGGTTCCCTTGACTCATAGGGTCTTTCTCACCTGATTGGTGAGTAAACATCAATGAGTATCTATTGGCCGAATGATTTTTCTAACTGTATCATCATCTACGTCAGACGCCAGCTCTTCATTAAGCGAACTGGCTCTGTTCTTCGGATCACTGAAGCTTTTCAACTGCAGGACTTTCTACCTGATGCAGGGTCGAGACTTTTCAGACCCGAAACGTGCCACGTCGTCAATATGGGATTCTGTGGTGTTTGAGCTCGGAATGAATTGCAGCTAAGTGATATAGCTATACTAAATTATTTACTTTTTCAAATGATTAAAAAGGAGTAATCACAGCGAGAGGACTGATCTGATTCCCCCTACCTTTTGTGAGAAAGACTCAGACAAAAAGATTAAGGGCCTTTTCACTATTTCTTCACAGTAGCTTTTTGATGTTTATATTGCACTCTGAATAGGGTTTCCTTTGACTTTTGATAATAAATAGTGACAGAATTATTTTTTTTCCTATGTAATGATTTCCGGAGAGACTTGTGAGAAGGATTGAGTGAGTAAAAAGTGTGATTGGAATTGTGTGAAACTTGTTTGCCAAAGCAGAAAGGAAGGGGAGAATGTCTTTTTAGCTCCTGCAAGCTTGCATTAATAACAATTTTTTATTACTTAAAATTTTTTATTTCAGTTAAGGATTTTGGAGGGTTTAGGGGTCAGGTTAGGGGTAGTGCAGGGCTGAGCTGCTAAGCAGAGAAGAGACTATCCTGAAATTCCAGAAGACATTTGAAGTCCTGTGACAGGAAGAACCGAAGAATTGTGGGCCCCAATGAGAGTGAAGACATCGAGGATAAGTAGACTCACTTGCCTGATGATTGCATTTGTATTTGAACTCAGAATTCACATAATTCAGGGTTACCTCTGGTGGGTACTGTCACACTGAACTGAGAAATTTTGGTTAATGTGTAATGGTTCAGTAACTAGGGGACACTGTTTCCAGGGTAATAAGCTGTTTATATTTTTAATGAAATAATTGTGTCTTTATCTTTATACAATGTTTTGATAGACCACGCAGACCGGCGCATCAGAGTGGTTGACAATACAAAGGACTGCATACAAAGAGATGTAGGTAAAGGAACACCATTATCATATAGGACAGAGAAGAAAGAATAAGGAGAGCAAAGACATGGAGAGAAAGACAGACTTGGGAAGGGCAATTGAGTAGTGGCAAGACACTACAGGTAGGAATAATAGGATGAGAAAACTAGATGAGTAGGTTGGAGGGACTAAAGGTAGTTTGGAAAAGGTGGGTTTTAGACCAGTTTTGGTGAAGGAAGGTTTTGAACGAAGGATGTGGGGGAGTGAGTTCCATAGGGCAGGACCCAAAAAAAAGAAGGCAGATTCCTGTGTGCGTTCAAGGTGGGTCTACGAAACAGATAGAAGGGACAGATGATGGGTGTGAATTGAGCGTAGCAGACGGTGTGAAATATGGAAGTGGAGGAAATTGGCAAGATACTGGGGAGTTGTGGTATGGATAGTCCTGTGAACAAAGGTGAGTATTTTGTATTCTAAACTGAACTGGCAACCAGTGAAGGTGGGTGAGGCATTTTTATTTTTTATTTATTTATTTTATTTTTTATACCACGCTCTTTAGAATCAGTGTGGTTTACATGTATACTAGCAGGTACTTTTTTTTTTATTCCCATGTCCCCGAAGGGCTCACAATCTTAAGTGTACCTGAGGCAATGGAGGGTTAAGTAGCTTGCCCAAGGCCACAAGGAGTGGCCATGGGACTAGAGACCCCAGTCCCTCCGGCCTGAGGTTGCTTGTCCCCATGTGGGAATTGAACCCCCGGCCTTCCAGCCTGAGGTAACCTGTCCCAACCACTGAGCCACTCCTCCCTCCGTGGAGATATATGGTCAAACTTTGATGAATGGGTAAGGATGCGAGCAACAGTGTTCTGTAACAGTTGTAGTTTGTGGAGATGGTATTGTGGAAAGCAGGCTAGAACAATATTGCAATAATCTAGTCTCTTGATAACCAGGGTTAGGAGGAGGGTGGTCAGAGAGGCAGTGGAGAGGAATGGCTGGACTGCATGAATTTGGCAAAGACAGTAAAAAGACCAGCGGGAGACAAATGCAATGTGCTCTGAGAAAGAGAGAGAATGATTGAGGATAACCCTGAGATAGCAGAAGTAGGTAACCAACTGGATGATAGTAGTTGCGATTACAGGGGCAAGAGAAGAAAAAGGGGCCCCCAAAGGTAATCTTGGTAGCGGTGGATTTAGATTGATTCAAGTGGAGGAAATTCAAAGTTATCCAGGTGTGGATAAGAGAGAGACAGGAGCTTAATGGGGTGAAGTTGGGGCAAAAGGGTCAGTGTGGTGCAGAAGAATGATATCATCTGCATAATAATATGTGCAGATAACGGATTGTTGAATTAAAAAGAGGGGATTTAGGAAGATATTGAAGAGAAGGGGGAACAGGATGGAGCCCTGAGGAACAACAAAGGACAAGGGGACTGAAGGTGGAGCGGAAGAGTCAGACAGAACTAAGAAGGGATGGGTGGTGAGAAAAGACTGGAACCATCTCAAGGGAGTGCCACAGATGCCAAGACTGAAAGATGGGAGAGAATGGTACAGTGATCAACAAGGTTGAAAGTGGAAGAAAGATCCATGGAAACCACAAGAGTAAAGTCGCCACGTTCATGGTTCATTCAGAAGAGAGAGGAGGATAGACTCTGTACTGTGACCTGCACAAAAACTGGACTGATGGGGGTGGAGAGCATTGGTGGACGTGATGTGAGTGAACACCTGAGCAAAAACATACCGTTCAAGGAGTTTGGACAGGAAAGAGAGATTAGAGACAGGACGCCAGCTGGCAAGAACAGAGGGATCGAGGGAAGGCTTCTTCAGAAGGGGATGGACCAGAGCATGCTTCCAGGGGACAGGGAAAGAACCAGTGGAAAGGCTAGTATTGCACATTGAGTGAATGAAAGGAAGTAGGGTAAGAGAAGGCTCGAGTAGCCATTTGGAGGGGATTGGATCCAGAGAACAAGTCATCTTCCGGGAGGAAGAAAGTGACTTTGATACTTTGGCGGTGGAAATTGGGCAGAATGATGACCAGGTATGTGACAGGGATAGATCTGAAGGAGGTGAGGGGTGGGGGGGGGGGGTTGATGAAAGGTTGGAGAAAGAAGAGGTGGGCATGATGGGAACACTGAGCGGAGGGACAGGATCTTCTTAGAAAAGAAATCTGCCAGTTTGGTGGTGTCTTGGGAAGAAGCCAAGGGCGAGGAGGCATGGGAGGGAGGGGCAGAGAGGGACTGAAATACAGAGTATAACTGACAAGATGAATTAGAGGACGTGAGAACTAGGTTGGAATAGTATTCCTCCTCAGCTGAGTGAATCATGGAGCTGTACTCTGTAACACTGGCAGAAGTTGTGGAGGGAATTGGGGGAGGGCCGGGAGCCCCAAAGACGTTCTGCATGGCAGAAATAAGATTGGTGGAGACAGAAACCAAGATGGTACCAGGGGTGGTGGGCAGGGGAAAGAATGTTATTCCTGCTATGGACTTGTGAGTGAGGGGATAATGAGGTGAAGTCAAGTGGGATGAACTGATCAGAATATGGAAAATTTTGATGAGTGAGAGGTTTGAGATGATGCCTAAACCGATGTGACCGCGAGAGGGAGAAAAAAGGTCAGACACAGTAGTGGTCTGACCAAGGAAGAGAGAAAGTCAACATCATAGAAGGAACAAAGGGAGAGGTAGACAAAGTAATGAGGAGATCTAGGGTGAACCCTGCTGCATGAGTGGGGAGAAAAGCATGCTGCAAAGAGAGAGATCGTCAAGGAGGGAGTTGAAAGCCTTGCCGCGGGGCCTAATTGGAGGATCAAGGTGTAAGTTGAAGTAGCCCAGGAGATAAGCATGAGCATAAGAGAGGGTGTTCCCTTTTTAGTCATCCCCAGGAAGGGTTTTATAAACTGCTGTGAGATTGCATTTTTTTCTAAGCTGAAAAGCCTAGCCTGCTTAACCTTTCTTCAGAGGCAAGGTATTCTCTCCCTTTCGTTTTTGGTGCCTTCTTTGAACCTTTTCTGGTTCTATTCTATACCTTTTGAGATGGGGTGACCTAAACTGCAGAAAATACTCAATGTGCCTGCACGCCAAGGATCCATACAGAGGCATAATGATGCTCCAGTTTGTTCTCAATTCCTTTTTGAATAGTCCCTAGCATTCTATATGCTTTTTGGCAGCCAGACACTGAGCTAAAAATTTCAACGTATTATTCTCCCGGATTTCTTTCTTGACTGACTCCTGATTCTGAATCTAGCATTTTGCACCTGTAGTTGAGATTTTCCATATATGTATCTCTTTGCACTTGTTTGCATTAAATTTCATGTGCTGTTTGGATACCCTGTCTCCTAGTCTCACAAGATCATTCTGCAACTCCTTGCAGTCCTCTGCCATTTCAATGACACTGAATAATTGTGTGTCCTCCTCAAATTTGATTACTTCACTCACCATTCCTTTCTCCAGATTATGATTATGTTAAAGAACACAGACCCTAGTATCGATAAATAGCTAAAGAAAACCTTACAACTAAGATACAAACAGCAGTTCAGCAGCGAGATGGGACTATCCAGTCTTTTGCATTGAGTGTCGCATGTATGATTTTCTCCCAGTTGGTGAGGGGTTTTATGTTTGCACTAGGTGCAAGGAGCTCTTTATCCTCTGGGAATGAACCTGAACTGTGGAGGCTAGAGTGGCAGACTTTGAAGACATAAGGAAGACAGGCATATAGACAAGACCTACAGGGACATAGTACTGAAGTACTACCTCCAGTCTGGCAGCCTCTCAGTTGCCATGGAGGAAAGAGGTCCTGTGAAAGGAGAGCATCACTCTGAGTAGTTTCTCCAAATGGGTTAGTTTTGCGCATACCATGGCAGTCGTGAACCTCACTACTAAGCCCCAGGGTATGTGGAATATGATCTCAATCTCTCAAATTTACTGCTAATGCTCAGGAATACTTGCATCGTGCCAAAGAGAGCCTCCTGCTGGAGTTCATAAGATGTTACGTGTATGGGTAATTTATCAACATGTGCTTGGAAATTCCTTTTAATTAGGCCTGTGGCACCCAACATGATGGGGAATAACTCTATATCTTTCTGCCACATTTTCTTGGTCTCTGATTGCATTTCTTGATACTTCAAGATCTTCTCCCTCTCCATGCAATTCACAGAATAATCACTCGGTACCGACACTTCTATTATCAATGCTGTTCTAGTGGTGTTCTCCTTTACCACTATGTCAGGTTTCCTGGCATCCAATGTCTTATCTTTCGGTATGGGAATGTTCCAAGTGATCATAACCTCTTCATTCTCTGTTATTCTCTTAGGGTCATGATTCTAGTGCTTTTCAGGGACAGTGATGTTGTGTTTCCAGAGTTTCTAGTGGAGAAGGCGTGCTACTTTGTTGTGCCTTTCTGTAAAGAGATTTTCTGCCATCAGAACTTCACAGCCTGCTATTAGGTGAGTCACTGTTTCCAGCTGTTTCTTACAGAATCGGCATATGTCTGTTTTGCCAGTTTTTTCAATACTCGCCATAAACCATTTCGTCTATAATCCGCTGTCCTGGGCTGCAACTATCAACCTTTCATCCTTCGGCTTCAGTTTACCTCTCCTCAACCATTCGTGTATCTGTTCTTGATCGACAAAAGGTTCTTGGAGTGACACTGTATTTTCCACTGTATTGGTGCATTTGCCACTTGTTTTTCCTCGCCTGCTTTAAAGAGTTTTCTCTCTAGTTTTGCAAATTCTGTTACTTCCTTTCCCATGCACGCCTGTGGATTCTCGCTCATTCCTTCTAATCATCGGAATGCTTGTCCAAGTTTGATGATGGAGACAGATTCTGGATGTTGACTTTCATATTTCAGCACTTTTTGTGTATTTGGATCCAATGATGCTGTCAGATAGGCTTGGAGGCCTATGATAGTAGCTCTGTAGGTGTCGTCAATCTCCATAAGTCCTAGCCCTCCTTCAGCTCTAGGGATGTACAATCTTGGCATACACTGATTCTTGTAAATTACTTCATGAGCATGGAGGAGTTTTCTTGTTCGCACATCCAGTTTTTCAAGCTCTTTATGAGGCCAATCCATAATCCTAAAACTACAGGAGAGTACAGGAATTGATAGCTGATTGATGACTTGTATCTTATTTCGTGATGTTAAAGCAATTTTCAATAACAGTTTTAATCTCCTGTAATATTCTTTACTGATCTTCTCTCAAGAGTTTCTGCTCAAGTGTCTCTGCTTCCTCTATTCCAATATACACCTTCCTGTTCAAGGTCCTCGATGTTACAGCCCTCAGCAAGAGAGATGTGTTTGATTTTGTTCAATTTTTCTCTGAAAATTTGCCTTAGCACATTTGTCAAGGCCAAAAGTCATTCTGATGTCAGAAAAGCTTTTCGCCACACGAAGCTGCTGTGCTAATTGTTGGTTGCTGGAAATGTAGTGTTTCAATCATCTATAAATAGCAGATGGGAAGTTGCTTCTGGGTTGGTACAGTCTTTTGAATTCAGGTTAAACCCATATGGAGTGGAGGAGTAGCCTAATGGCTAAGAACACTGGCTTGGGAGCCCCAAAACCAGGGTCCAGTTTGCACCAGAACTCCTTGTGGCCTTGGGCAAGTCACTTAACCCTCCATTGCCTCAAAAAAAATCCAAGTTATCAATGTTCCTGTTTAATGCACATTACCAAGTTTGTTTCAATGTAAACCACTTTGATTGAAATGATAAAGCAGTATATAAAACCTGTTAAATACCCCAAAGAGTTGATGAGAGCACTCATTGGATTAAGCACCAAACAAAACAGAAGTGGTGACAGGGAAGCTCCCTGAAATATTTCTCGCTGGATCTTAATGTTATGAAGATGGTCAGTACATCATTCCTATCTCAAAAAGAGTATGGATTGCCACATTTTCATAGTGAACTTAATATATTCTATCTAACCAGAATTTATTTTATACATTTCAAGGCAATGTATTATCCAAGAGTGTGAGATGCTGTCAAAAGCTTTCTTATAATCAATCCATACTATACTAAGATTTCTGCTTTTCTTAGCACTGGCCATAATGGCCTTATTCAGCATCAACTGGTTTTTGGTTCCATATGCTCCTCTTATTGCCCTTTTGCTCTATCACCATGATGTTATTGAGCTTGATGTGATTGTATATTTTGTCTGCATCTATCGCAGTAAATAGCTTATAGATTGTAGGTAAGCAGGTTATTAGCCTATAATTTTTAGGAATGTTAGTCGGCTCTCCCTTTGGAAGGAGAAACGTGCTTCCTGAAGTAAGCCATTGCGGTGTTAAATCCGGTCGCTTGAACAATCAATTTTTGTAGTTCACCAGGTCTTGGTGGAGTAATGTTAACTGTTTGAGCCAAAAGTTGGTTACTCCATCTGAGCCAAGGCTCTTCCAGTTTGGAGCTCGTTTTAACCTGCTTTCCAGCTCTTCCTTTGTTATTACAGGCCATTCCATAGGTTTGATGATGATTTTTTCTAAATGCTCCTGTATCCTGGGTAACCATTTTGCTTTGTGATTGTGCTCTATAGGATCCTCATATAGCTTTCTCCAGAAGGTTTCGGCTTTGGTTGGAGGTGCTTTTACCATATCAGTACTCTTCCCCATTTCCCTGTAGAATTGTTTTGTGTTTTCTCTAAATAGTTTATTCTGATATCTTTCCTGTTTTCTTCATATCTTCAAAGTATTTTCACTTCTGCCGCTATTTTCAATTTATTGTTGGAACATAGAAATTTCAGGTCGTCTTCTGTTAATGTAGCATGCTTCAGCGTGATATATTGGATCTTCCTTAATATCTTTGATGATCTTAATCCTTTTAGATACCCATCCATCAGGAATACCTCAGCATGCAATGATTGTATTTTTCATTCGATGCACTTTTTCCAAGGAGGAACTGTTGTTCTCTTTTTCTTCTGGCCTTGCACTCTAGATGGTAGTATTCTTGCATTTTAGCTGCACAATATTGTATTTGATTAATTCCGGTGATATCAATAAATGGTCCCCTTATACTGGATATGGCCTTGTTCATCTTAATTATCCTACTTCTAGCCTTAGGTGTTAAATTTAGCTTGGGGTAATCTTTCCCTTGCTTGGAGCCCAGCATATTCATCTCTTTCTATATGGACTAGGAGTTCTATCTTGAATTCCTCCACCTCTGGGTCTTTCTCTTCCCTTTCTTCTTCCTCCTTTGCTTCCTCTAATTCAATTAACTTGTTGACCCTTCCTGTATTCAGCTCACTCTCTCCTGCAGTTCCAAATCTCTCAGCTCCATCTCCCCCTCAACCTCTTTTTCCTTTTCTGTGTCTTCCTTTCCTTTGGTACTGTCACCTAGGTCTCCTCCTCCCTGTATTTCTTTGTCCACGGAATCCCTTAGTTGCTTCAAGATGTTATCATTCACATACCTCTTTTCTTCGATCTGCAATATTAAAGATCTTAAATTTGCATCTGTTACTTTTTGCAGTTTTTCTAATAGCAAGTTTCCTCTTTCTTCCAGCTTTTGGTGGACTCTGTGTATACCCTCTTGATTTAAATATAGGGTTTATATCATAAAAATAGTAGTACATTATCTCCTCTTTATCTGCACAATTCCACTTAACTATATAAGCAGAGAGATCAGTTTGGACGTTCCTAACTCTGTAATGCCAGCACCAGTTATGTCATCACTTTCTGTCAAAGCATATGCGCAAAGGAGATGTTCCCCAGTTAGGCCATTGCTGCTTAGTTTTTGCTGAATAGCAATAATTGAACGTAAGGTACCTCATTGTGATGCATTTAGCTTTTACTGCCTTCTCTAAATACAGCACCAATTAGACACTAACCTCATGTGTCCTGGTGATCCTGAGAATGACCTGGTATGCATGCTACGAGAATACTTTCCATGCCCTCACCGCATGCATGGCATACCTAAGCGTCTGAATGTCTGCAGCAGCGTCTGAGGTGAAGACTGCACAGTTCAAGACGTTCTATTCACAGAACTATTCACTTCCATAACTGCTATATATGGGTTTCCAACATTTTTTCATAGTTATCAAAATATGGAAATCATGTTGCAAAATAAATAAATGCCATATTTATTTCATTCCATTCTAGTGACACTGTGTTGTGTTATAACATATAAACGGTCTTTCAACGGTGAGGTCAGCCTTGTGGCACCAAACTCATCCATTATGTAAATAGTAGTCTGTTATCAGAGTTTGTGTCCTTTAACTCAAGCTGCTTAAACATGCCACAAGCTCTTCTAGCTTATGATTCATCAGAACCCCTGAAGTGGAATAATATTGGATATATACAGGGCCGGCTCTTTCACTAGGCAAGCTAGGTGGCCACCTAGGGCGGCAGACCTCTGTGGGTGGCACAGAATGGCACCCGTAGCAGGCCATGTGCTTCAGCACACATGGCTTGCTGCTTCTGACCCCCCTCCCCCCATGTGCCTGCTGTGGGCCACTGTCGCCACCACGCCAAGCTGAGCTTTCTCCCCCACTGACCCTGCCAATGGGGGGAGGGGGCACAGTTTTAGAGTTTCCTAATATGAGTCAAAATGTGGTAAACCTGCCAGTATGAATGGCGTGCAGGCAAACAGCAGAAGGCACTGGACAAGAATGCAAAATGAGGATGAGACACAAACCATGTAGTGGTTTTGGGGGTGTCTGGTCACCTTAATATGGTTGAAGTAAAGGCATGAGCTAAATAGGAACTAAATAGATCCATTTGACTTCTAGTTCCATTCAGTATTTTCATTTTATTACAGCTAAGGATGGCGATTACTGGAGGTTGCTTATACCTGGAAACTACAAAGTGACGGCATCAGCTACAGGCTATCTCTCCGTGACCAAAAAAGTTGCAGTTCCTTTCAGTCCTGCTGTTACAGTAAGTCATTGCTGTTTGGTGGTTAATTGAGAGCTGGGGATTTGCTGTTCTGACTCGAACATGGTACCTGATGCTGCTGATGGTAAAGGATAGTGATCAGCATGTATGTGTAGGGGTGGGAGGGAAGGAAGGGGAGGTTGTCTTAATTGTTCAATATACAGGATGTACTCTTCCTTGATTTGGTATGTAGCCCATTTGTACATTAATATATATTTACATTTATCGTATTTGGATTTTATCATATGATAAAGAAGCATACTTGCTATTTTAGGATACATAGAAATAAAGGTCAACAAATAGGTGGTATCTTTTTATGGGATTCACAGTTAGGTTAATGAAGTGATTGGTGCATATTGTTGGCATTGACATGCTTTAGTAGGTCTCATTGCATAAAATGGTATCTGTTGAAAATAACACGTTAGTCACAAACGCATTAAGCCAGTCTGCTTCCACATACAGTTCAAGCTTCTCTTACCTTGAATGGAGGAGTAGCTTAATGGTTAGAGCAGTGCTCTTAAAAACCAAGAAAGCCACGTTTAAATCCCACTGCTGCTCCTTGTGGCCTTGGGCAAGTTGCTTAACGCGCCATTGTCTGTTACAAGCAGATTGAAAGCCCTCTGGGGATAGGAAGCTACCTTCTACACCTGAACTTGCTTTCAACATCTGAAAAAGGTGCGTTGACCTATAAATGCATTCATACTGAAGCTCTTCATTACCCCTACATCTATCTCTACACATCTCCTTATGAACTGCACTTATCAGGCAAGAAACTCCTTCCCTTCTCCAATGCCAGCTCCCGATTCTGTACTTGGCTTCCTGATTTGGTACTCCATGCTCCCGCTGCGGTAAATGAAAAAAGCAACAAGCAATAACGGATCTAATACATATACCATGAAGAAACATAATATAGACGACACATTCTTGCAGTGTAGACCACATCAAAGGGAGAGAAGGTATACAAATACCCAAAAGCCCAAAATTGAAAGTTAACATGCACGTTCCTAAACCCACAAATGAACAATCTTAAAGATACAATATTGCATAAATGAACCACCCATCATGCATTACTGGGGACCGACCCTTCCTTAGCACTCATAAATTCCACAAGTTGCAGGAGATCCGCATAAGCTTATTGGATATCCTGCAATTCAACCAAACATTTGAAGGAAATCGCAGAAAGAATGTAGCTCCCAACGCCAACACTCGAGGTTTAAACTTGAGAAACTCTTTACGTCTGAACTCAGTGGCCCTAGCAATGTCCGGAAAAACTAAAACCCTTTGTCCACAAAAGGGACTTGGTTTATTTTTAAAATACATTTTCATAACCAGGGATTTATCTAAATCAGCAACAAATGACGCAAGTAAAACTGCTCTACTAGAAATCACTTCCACCTATTCCAAAAACTGGGACAAATCAAGGGAGTCTTGGGGAGGCTCAGCGGGCTGTGACCTCCCTGATATATAATACACACTTGTAATTGGTATCCCATCAGCATTTTCCAACCACAAAATTTCTTTAAAGTATTTCTCCAGCAATATTAATGGAGAAAGATAATGAGTTTTAGGAAAATTAAATAAACACAGATTTTTACTATGTGTAGAGTTCTCCAATCTCTTAAGCTGACTATGGAGCATCAGGCTATGTCATATACCTAAAGTGCCAACAGTCTGAAGACTGGGAGCTGGTTCTCCACCTTAGTCACCCCTGAACCCATTTGTGCTAATGCAGAATCTTGATATTCCAACTTAGCTGCTCAATAACAGATCTCAAATACACAATCATTTCCTCTACCATTTTCCACGCATCAAGCGATGTAACAGAGTCAGGGACTGCCCTCCCTCACTCAGCAAAGCAGGAAAGGTTACCGGTTGGGGTGGAGGAGTACTCACAGTGGGACTTAAAGTAGCCCCAAACTCCAGGAATGTTGACTCAATGGAGGAACTTGCCATAGCTATAGCAAGGACAGAAGTCACATGTCTGTCCATAGGACTGACAACAACAGGACTTACAGCTTCTTTGGTTCCTTACCCCTGGCCCTTGTTCATCCTCTTATGGGGTGTGTCCACTGATTTTTCAAGTGCTCTGAATTGGCAAAGAAGGGGCAACAAAGGCGACAAGCCCCTTTATTCCATGCCCATGACTGCGCATCCATGGCCACACAGGAGACCCCCTGCGCTTTGTGTGAGTTGCAGTGATGACCCGGTGGTGTGGGCGGAGCAAACCCCCAAGGAACTCACCACTCTCTTTTCTCACCCGGGGTTCCACACACCACAACAGCAGACTCTCCGACAAGCTTCAGGCAAAATCCTTCGCTCCCCTGCGGTAATTCTCAACCTTTCTTCTATTATGACACACCTAATTGACAGTGTACGTGTGTGTGACACACTGAATGCTGCAAGTTGCTGCTGAACAATAAATCTCTAAATATGTCACCATTATTAAAAATGAAACAAGGGAAATATGAAACGTTTTTATCAGAAGTTACTTTATTTTTTTAGAAATGGTTATTGAAATTAGTCATTAACTTTTTTTTTTTTAATCTCTCTTTATTGATCCACGCATGCATAACATTGCAACTTTCCAAAGTACAGGGCTCCTTCAGGGGTGGTTGACTCTGATCCACCACCTGATCACAAGTACTCCGTCATTCGTAATATACAACATTTATATACCCTCCTTCCCCCCCCCCCCACCCTATCCCCCCCCTCCTCCTCCCATCCCTCCCCATTCCCCCATAGCCTCACCCGGTCCATAAGCTTAATCAAAAAAAAAAGGGGGGGTTCCATTTTGCCTATGAACAATCCCCAGTTTTTCACTCACAAGTTTTAGGAGCCCACTAGCCGTTGCCAAGGGGGCATTACAATATGTTAACTATTACCACATAGCCATGACAGCTACCAGCCACTAAAACAGGCATTGATTCGCCATGGCGTGAAGGGGAATGGAATGTGGGTGTGAAGAGCACATTGTAGTTAACGCTGGTACACAATGAGAACTCTGGTGCTAAATGCACCTGCATTAATTGCGTCATGCATTAGGGTACACGTCTATTGGTGACTGCTGGAGAACACGCTGATGATGTTGCCGATAGTTACTACAGAGGCTCTGTACTTACAGCACGTTACTGTTCACGACAAAAGTGCATTAAGTGCAACACCCTAACAGGCTTGAGTAAATTTTCACTTCAACAGTGAGATTTTCAATATGGTGTGTGTTTGTTTGAAATCATTTCTATACCGCCTAAGCAAAATCAATCTAACTAGACAGTTTACACTGTTAAATTCACACTGAATGTACTGCCAACATTAAGATACCTATTCTGGTATCTATACATGCTGAGAGCTAGATTATTTCCCCTTACAATTTGCTATACAAAAAAAATATTTATATTCAGATTCTGGTGTCACCACAGTCATAGGGCCCAATTATGGGGATTTCAGGTACCAGGTTTCCTGTTTTTCTGCTTTCCCTAGCCTGCAAGCACACATCCTTGTTAAGGAAAGCGTAGGCTTGCTGTCTATACCAAATTTTTGGTGAGACACATCCCAGCTCTTGGTGACACACTGACTGAGAACCTGTAGATATCAGTGGACAAGCGGGTTCAGACATCTTCAAGAATCTATTTCCTGAACATATCTACTGGTAAGAAATACTTGTTTCTTGGAAAGCTAATCAAACAAAGATTTCTACGACGAACCACATCTTCTGAGGCCTCGGTATTTTTCTGCAGCAATAAATTCCCCTTATCCAAGGAAATCACAGTTTCACGATTTTTACCTTTTGTTCAAGAAAAGCTAGTCTAGAGTGTTTTTATTTGTTCTTGCTGAAATTGTGACACTGTTCTGCTATTGAAAGAATCTGAGAAGAATTAGTCACTAAAGGTTCCCAAATTACGTTGTTTTTAACTTTTGGCTTCTGAAGTGTTATTAGCATAGAAAACCTGTCAGAGTATTGTGCATCTTCCCCATACTCTGGGGCCCGGTGGCACTAGCAGATTCTCCCACCCAAGTACTGGACTGATGTTTACTTGCCATGGTAAACGTTTCCCACGTAGTTTCAACAGGTAGTGGTTTCTCCCTCCATACTCGCAGCGTCTTCACTGTGCTGTTCTGGGCCAGACCAGTCCATCATCTCCTCTTTGTCATCAGCGGTTTATCTTGTTCCATTTCACCACCATCCAATGGCAATTTTGCCTGCGGGGAGGGGGAACCATCAAGACATGACTTAGTGATACATCTGGTTTCTGGAGCGGCAGCAGCTGTCCATCCCCTGATGCCTGCAAGGCCCCTCTGACTCTTGATTTTGACTCTGGTTTCCACACCAAATGTTTATCAATAGGGCCTGTACGTTGGGCAACCGATGACTGCTCTGAATAATCCCTTATGTTTAGGCTTCCCCCTTGAAGAAAAAAATACAGACAGACAAAGGACTATTGCAAAAAGGAGCAGCTAAACACTGGAGCACAGCTAAAAGGTGACCATCTTCCTCCACCCTGTCAGTGGTTTTTTTGTAAAGTAAATTCATAGCTTCAGCAGCACTGTATACATAATAGGTACTGCTGACGATCTGCACTGTGCATTCATTTTTCAGATAATAGCGATTTTCAGTCCCTATCCAGATTGCACTTAGGATAGCTTTTCACTTGTCCTAAGTTATCAGAATAGTTATCCGGATAGCGGCAATGAAAACCATTGCTTTCAGAATAAATTGCTTCCCCACCCCAAGCTTCCCCACAGACCACCACACCACTGTCTGGATAGTGCTGTGGTGGTCTATAGTGATATTCAGTGAGGCTGAATATCGGGTTTAGTGGGATTTATCTGGTAGGAGGTGCTGTTAGCTGAATAAATGCTTTAAAGATTCAGGCCCTAATAGTCCAATTAAAAGGTATGACCTATAAACAGTTGGCCTCTTTCATCTTCATGCATCTTGTGCTGAAGGTCGTCTGTTACCCTTCTAGAGCTCACTTTGTTTAGTAGGATAAAGCAGTAAGATTGCCATATTAATCCACTTGAATACATAAAAATAAAGATCACCAGAGACATGAAGAGAGACCTTTTTGTTGGACTAATTTGTTTACAATATTTCTATCCCATCTGTCTGTCATTTTCAGTAGATAAAGCAAAAGAGACAATAATAAATGCATAACATGAAATGCAGATTTCCACCCTCAACGCATTTAGGTCTGGTTGAACAGATACCAGAAGGCCTTAAAGCAATTTATAGAATTTACTTTAGTTCTTGACCAACTTTTGTGAGCTCAGATGCCCTTCCTTAGTTCCGAACAGAATAAGCAGGTCAGAATACAGCTGCCAACAAATTCAGGTTAATCACTGAATTGATGACCATGCTAGTGGAAAAAGGAAGGTGATAGGGAGCATGACATACAGTTGAAATGATCATGCCCTTGATCCCACCTTCTCCTTTTAGGAGAGTAGTAACGTGTTAGAGGCACCAGAATTATTGCTGGTAATGAGTTAAACAGACTTGTTGCTTTAACTTACCCTTAGAAACCATTCTGTTACCTTTGTCACCTCCTTGGCGCTGTACTGCATCAACTCCACCTTATCTTCCTCCCCTTCAGACTGCCATCCTGTTTCTGTGATTCGCTTGTGTGTTGCAGCAATGCCATTGCTTGCTTCGAGCTGTTCATTCTGTCTAGACCTGAGGAAGCCAGTGTTAAGTCCCAAATATGCATCAAAAATGTATTAAATCCAAGATCTTTTTATCAAACATTCTTTGTTTGCTCTTTAATTGCATCTTTGTTACCAACAAGTGCCATACCTACCATAAGACAAGTGTGTTGGTCCTAGTTTTAACCAAATTTGGTAGAACTACAAGACCACAATGCTGCGCTGGAGGATAAATCCTCCTGGTTTGGTTAGAGTCCCAAACATTTTCCTATGTCTAGTGGGGCTGGGTGGCAAGGTGTGCTAACTGGGCAGAATAATGCAGGTTTTACGTTTCAGCCAAAGGTCCAAATAAGGTCACAAGTGCCATCTGGGTCATACCAAAGGTCCATCAAGTCCAGTATCCTGTTTCCAACAATAATCACTCCGGGTCACAAATACCTGGCAGGATCCCAAAAGGTAGATAGTTTCCATACTATTTTTTATAATTTAATTCTTTATTGGTATTTATAATAATCACTCAGGTATATACATAAATGAGAATATGAAATTATGGGATACCAAAAAAAAAAAAAATGTAATACAACTCTTACATCTTAAAGAAAGTACATCTCAAAATTTAGTCCACAATATAAATTAGTAGGCAACAGGAAATAAAGCATTCACCAACATTTACACTCCTAACAAGAGTGAAACAAGGTAAGAAATGAAAGTACAAGCAGGATAAGACTTACGCGTCAGCCGTAATGGGGCCCACCCCTACTCCAACCACTTCCCTTGCTGATATAAAATTCTGAGAGCTATTTAGGATAAAAAAAAAAGGAAATTCTTACCCTGATAAGAAACATAACACCTACACGGATACTTTAACACAAAAGAAGCACCCAAGGAAATGATCCTGGCTTGATAAGCCAAGAATTCCTTCCTCCTTAACTGGGTTACTCGTGACAAATCAGGAAATATACATACATTTGACCCTAAGAACTTCTCATTAATATTCTTAAAAAAAGATCGAAGAATTAAAGCTTTGTCAGCCTCTAATGCCAGAGTCACAAGGATAGTAGTTCTTTCTGTAACCACGTCGAGAGAACTCTCGAGGAATTCTGTCAGGTCCCCATTTCCATTCACGGAAGCCTCCACATTCCTCCTCCTTGCTTCACAGATGTTAACTGACAAATATTGTGCCCTAGTGAGCGGGGGTAGATGCTCTATTGGTATTTTAAGCACCTCTTTCAGGTACTTCCGCACCATTTCCACCGGGGACATGAGAGGAGACCTTGGAAAGTTTATCAGGTGGAGATTATTCCTTCGGGCTAGATTTTCAAGGTGCTCGGTTCTCCTTATCAGCACAGTCCTTTCTTTCATCAGAGCCACATGCTCCTCTTTAAGATGGACAATATCCTCCTTAACTTGTACCAAAGAACCAGCTTGCAACTCCGAATTTTTAGAGGCCTCCAATTTAATATTAGATATCTCAATGCTTACGGAACCCATAACAGTAGAGAGGGTAGTTGTTAGAGCTGATATGGCGTCCCACAGCGCTTCCATAGTGATATCTGCAGGCTTTTCCAACCGACTCGCTGGCACCAGCCCACCTCCAGGCTCCACCTGCCGTGGAAACACCACACAAGAGAACGGTACATCCATGTCCCGTCTCTCTAGCAGACTCTTCCCTCTGGAGTTCAGGGCTGACCGTTGCAGGACTTGCCCCTCATCACCAGGCAACGGAGTGCTCACCCAAAAGCCCGGCGACACAGAGGAGCAAGCACCGTCCAGAGATAGTATACGTCTGGGTTGTGTCGGGGGCGTCCGCTGATCAGGAGATAGACTCACTCCTGATGCGCCCAGCACGGACTCCTCCTGCCGTACTGTCGAAGACGCCGCTAGTGACCCGGCGGCTGCAAAACCACAGTGCTCAAGGGTTCTCTGGCTGGTGTTGGAAACTTGCAGTGGAGCAGCAGGAAAGCCTGTTTGTTTTCTTTTTCTCCGTCCCATCATTCGATAGAACAGGAGTTCACCGCCAGAACAAGAACACACAGGAACAACGTGGAGCAGCCGTCTGCGATCAGGTACCTCGTTTCCATGACTATTTATCTTGGGGATAAGCAATGGATTTCTCCTGTCCACTTTAATACTGGTTTATGGACTTTTCCTCCAGGAAGTTGTTCGAGCCATGTGATCTTGGACAAGTCACTTAACCCTCCATTGCCTCAGGTACAAACTTACTGTAAGCTCTCCTACTGTATCTGAATGCAACTTGCCTTGAACTCATGAGAAAAGGCATGAGCTAAATCCAATTCCCTTTCTGACATGCCATGGTGCTGGCAGCTTGGTGATAAGTTATATCTCCAGGAACAAGCAGGAATGCAGTATTTACATATGGGTGACGTCTATACCCCAACATCCAATTGGAAAGCTTTTGGGAGCAATCCACTGCACCTGCGCATCTGCCTTCCCAACTCTCCTAAGTTCTTCATTTTCCACAGAGCCAGCAGGTTGTTTTCTTTCCTGTCACTGCCAAAAAATGTTATTTTTTTGTTAAATTCTGTGCTCTGCCTTTCCGTCGATGCCGGTGCCTTCCTGACAGCGGCCGCAATATTTTTCTTTCTTTTCAAGGTGATAAGTTATTTATAGGTTCCTTTGTCTTTTGTTTTTTTCTGCTCACAAATGCAGTGGGTAAAATCAAAACTGACAAGGCATTTGACAGACGCACTCCCTAGGCAAAGGATACTATTTTATTAAGGTAAGGGGTGCTTCTTGCCTCCTTTGTGTTACAAGCATGCAATTTTCTTGAGCTTTCCATTGCAATTTACAGAACCATGAAAAACTAAATGATACAAGACAAATTAGGCTAACAACCGTTACTAAAATGGGATAGTGGAATACTGGAGGACTGTTCCCTTAAAAGAATTGCTTAACATGTTTAAAATTGAAAACTGAGCAAGACGATTAAGCAATCGAGAACAAGAATGTTTAATATGAGCATAAGAACATAAGATATGCCATACTGGGTCAGACCAAGGTCTATCAAGCCCAGTATCCTGTTTCCAACAGTGGCCAATCTAGGTCATACGTACCTAGCAGTTTCCCCAAAAGGCACAGGTTCCGCAATGCTTGTACTGGGTCAAGCATTGATATCCTGGGTCCCTTCTTAATAATGGTTTATGGACCTTTCCTCCAGGAACTTGTCCAAACCTTTTTTAAACCCAGCAACACTAACAGCCTTTACTACATCCTCCGGTAACAAATTCCAGAGTTTGATTACACGTTGAGTGAAAAAATATTTTCTTTTATTAGTCTTAAATAGTTTACCCTGTAGCTTCATTGCATGTCCCCTAGTCTTTCTATATTCTGATAACGTAAACAATCAATCTACGTTTACCTGTTCCACTCCGTTCATTAATTTATAGACTTCTATCATATCTCCCCTCAGCCGTCTCTTTTCCAGGTTAAAGAGCCCCAACCTTTTTAGCCTTTCTTCATAGGAGTATCCTTCCATCCCCTTTACCATTTTGGTGGCTCTTCTATGAACCTTTTCTAATATCGCTATATCCTTTTTAAGATACGGCGACCAGAATGGCACGCAATATTCAAGGTCCGGTCTCACCATGGAACGATATAGAGGCATTATAATATATTTTGTTTTATTTTCCATTCCTTTCCTTATGATACCTAGCATTCTATTTGCTCTCTTGGCTGCCGCTGCACACTGGGCCGAGGGTTTTAACATGTTATCCACAATGACGCCTAAATCTTTTTCATGTGTGGTGGTTCCCAATGTGGAACCTTGCATCGTGGAACCATAGTTTGGGTTGTACTTCCCTAGGTGCGTACCTTTGCACTTGTCCACATTAAATTTCATCTGCCATTTTGATGCCCAGCATCTTAGAGCTTCCCTTTGATAATCTTTATCTTTTAGTGTTTTATAGCAGAGGCTTTAAGAATTGGTTGTAAAATAGTGAATAAAATATTTGAGAGCGATACAGTTCCCAAACATTCTAAAATTGACTTCTATGCCACTAGGGGGCTCCCTTGATCTTTATGGACCAAAATAATTCATTACAAAAAAATATCCACTAAATTGGTGTTTCTCCAGACTTGTCCTGTTGATACACCTAACTGATCTGATTTTTTTTAGAATTCACAATGAATGTACATGAGAGATTTGTATACTCTGGTTCTTCACATCTGCTAATGTGTACCATGCCGATACAGAATGGAATTAGTGTGCCTGTAGGACGAGGATGGGAAATATAGCCCTTCAGTGGAAGGTAAAATACACATGCTGTTACAGAAATCTTCTGGTATAACTACATTTTTCCCTATTTTTAAAACCACCTCTAACAATCAGTGCACATAACCTGGCTTAGGAGTGAGGTCCATCATCAAAACTAACCGATTTGGAGAAATTGCCCCTATTCAATATACTGACAGAAAAGGAAATAAAGCAAGGTTGGTCAGTGAGTCAACCACAGGTACTTGGCAATGGTGAGAGATTTAGAGCAGTAAACAATGACCCTCTGACTACTGATGCCATTGCAAGTGGTCAGCGTTGTTCATAATTGAGGCTGCACCAGAGGTGGAGAACCACAGTTAGACTGCTGGAGTAAAACAGAAGTCAGAACTTGGCTGCAAGTCTAGAACTGGAGCCAGAACGAATTCACAGTGCTGGAGTAGGAACCAGTAATAGCAAGCAGGCTGGTTAGTCTTTGTATTGTTGTGAAAAGCTGTTTCCCAGAAACCCTTTTTAGCTGACTCCCAGCCAGATACCTAGGGGTATGGCTCTCAGGGCTCTGTGTCTGAGGGCTATTTGGCTAAGTATTCATCTTTATGGCATCAGCTTTCTTTGGGTTACTACCTGACCTAATGGCTAGAATCCCCATTCTGAATTTGAAGGCTGACCCCAATTCAAACTCCCAGGTCTAGCCCTGAAAGTTGTTGCATAACCATATGCAACTTTGAATGCAGATTTGAGTAGGGGATACTGCTGTGTGTAATGTGGTCATTAGAGGTGAGCTGAAATGTGTGTTAGGTTTAAGTGAGGGGTAGAGAGAGTTTATGGGTGATTGAGGATTATGAAAGCTATGAGAAGAGCAGGCTTCATTGCCAGAGGAAATTGGGGGTGAGGATGGAGGGATGCAATATTTAGTTCAGGTAGACAGAATATATGAGGACTAGGCTATAAGTGGATGGATTCCAAGTACTATTTTTGTTAGCAAAGAATAAAACAGTTTTACTGACTAATTTGATATTAGAATAAGTGCTGATAGGTTTTATCAATGTACATATCTGAAAGGCCATAATAAGATTTTGCAGTTTGACATTGTCCTAGGGATGGAAGGGTAGGCAGGGTTCATGAAGATAAGATTGTAATGATTCAGCAACATTTGGACCAGGTCCCATGGATAGAGGTTTTGAGGTCCAAAAGTCAAGACCTCATATGTTGCCCCTTCCACCAGACAGGATAGAGCCAACTTGGAACACGTGATAAACATGATTAGAAATAGCCTCATCAACCCATTTAATTGTGTTAGGGGCTTTTAATATTCAGTTTGTTTTGGCTGAGGCACCAGCTGATTTTGTACAAACAATGGTTGCACTAGGTTGTCAGCAACTGGTTGCTACATCAATTCATGTTGCAGGCCACACGCAGAGGAAGTTCTGCCAAGAGTAGGTTTTTGCAACTACTCCTGCCCCATAGTCAGATAATCACGTAATAAGGTTTTATGTGTTGGAAGTGATTTGGGGTTTAATGAATATCTTGTTTTGGAGGGAAGTGCATAGAAGAGAATCAACTTGGATCTTTTCTAAAAGAGAGCAGAGATGACACCTAAAATGTTGACTGCTAGAAAGCTATGGATACATTGGCCCCACTGAAACTTCATTCCGTTAAATTCAAACAAAGCGATTCCTCGGTATAATGATTTAAGGGAGCCGAAGCAGAACTATAGAAAACTGGAAAGATATTGGTGAAAGTAGCTGCTAGAGGCTGAGAGTCAAATGTGGTAAGCAAGCCTGCAAGTATTTGCTAATGATGCGAATGAAGAAAATGATTCCATATGAGAGATATCTCTGTAATGTAGACTGGAGGTCAGGCAAACATATATGGTCGACTGATGACTCGGATTATATGCTCTCTCTTTCCATCATAGTTTGAGGGGAAGATAAGGAGGGGAGATTTAAGGTTGGCTCAGTTGTAGAGGAGTAGGGTATTGCAGGCAGGTATTGAATGGGTCTGACTGGAAGGTTCAGGTGCAGGTTGTTGGGGGGGGGGTGGAAACACATCATGGAACAAACACAATTAAGAATGTTTAGTTAGGTGTAGAGGCGACAGGTATTGTAGATAAGAGGCCAAAGATAGGATAGTGTTAGGATTTTATATCATAAGCAGAATTTGAAGTTACTACAGGGTTTGAACCTACCACTTGTGAATTTGATTCATGCCCATCAAGGTTAATAAGAGCACCAGGCAAGAACTTAGTAGAGTAGGGATGAGAGATAAATGCTCCTCTATCAGAAGGTGTTTCCAGCACTTCAAAACAAGTGGGTGCGAGACTACTGCTGAAGAATCTATCTTAGACAGCAAGTAACTGATACAGTGCTAGAAATTATAAGGAAAAGAATAGAGAAAAAAACCTAAGCATATCATAATGCCTGTGTTTTGCTCCATGGTGTGACCGTACCATGAGTATTGTGTGCAGTTCTGATTACCGCATCCAAAAAAAAAAAAGGGCAGAATCAAAAAAAAGGTAGAAACCCGGCCATGCTGGCTCCCCTCAGCTGCTATCGCCCCCGCCTCCCAGCTACTGCTGCCACCTCTACAGCTGCTGCCACTGCGCCCCCCCCCCCAGCTGCCAATGCCAATTCCGTCTCAGGAGTGAGAGGCCGGCAGTGGCAGTATTTCTAAAAGTGGCGGCAAAAAGCAGCCATTTTTGGAAATACTGCCGTTGCTTGCTTTCTCCTCCTGAGATGGAATTGGCGGCTGCCAGGGGGACACGCAATGAAGCTACTAGATAATACATTTAAGACTAATTGGGGAATTTTTTTTTTTACTCAACATGTAATTAGGGCTATTGGACTTAGGAGTGGAGGATTAGCCTAATGGTTAGAGCACTGGTTTGGTAACCAAGCGACCAGGGTTCATTTCCCACTAGCACTCTGTGGCATTGGGCAAGTCACTTAATCCTCCATTGCCTCAGAAAAATCGAAGTTATCAATGTCCCTCTTTAATGTACATTACCAAATTTAAGTTACAATCTAAACCATTTTGATTGAAATGATAAAGCTGTATAAAAAACGTTAAATAAGATAATTAATCTCTGGAATTTGTTGCCAGAGGATGTAGTAAAACCTCTTAGTATAGCTGGATTTTAAAAGGCTTTGGACAAGTTCTTGGAGGACCCAAGAGGAAGACAGAGCTCCAGAGTCTAAATGCATGGATGAAACAATGGTGCAAGGAAAAAGGTTTTGGATTTGTTAGGAACTGGGCAACATCCTGGGAACTTTGAAATGCCTGTGTGCACATTGTAGAAGTCTAAAACATAAGATAGGAGAGTTAGAATATGTAGCAATGAATGAAAGGTTAGATACAGTTGGCATTTCAGAGATCTGGTGGAAGGGGGATAACCAATGGGGCACTGTGATACTAGGCTACAAACTATAGCGCAATGATAGGGTAGATCGTATTGGTGGAGGGGTGGCTCTATATGTTAAAGAGGACATCAAGTCAACCAGAATAAAGATTTTGCAGGAAACAAAATACACTGTAGAATCTCTATGGATAGAAATTCCATGTAAAAAGGGGAAGGGAATGGCAGTGGGGGTATACTACCATCTGCCTGGACAAAATGAACAGACAGATGATGAAATGCTATCAGAAATTAGGGAAGCTAGCAAAGTTTACAATATAGTAACAATGGGAGATTGGGTGGTGAAGTTTCCTGCACTTGTTTCCTGGTTGGAGGAGCCCCACGCTATCGGTCTAGCTGCAGGAGGAAGGAGGGAACCCTGCCTGAGCTGTGAACGGACCCTGCCAATAGTGTGTCGCTTTTACATTTGGGAGCCTATAAAGAGTGGGCCCTTCTGCGAGCTGTGGGCGTTTCCGAAGGGACTTGTCCAAAGGGTCTGGTTTTCCCCTTTGGAGCCCCTTCAGAGCACGGAGCAGTCTGGTAAGTTTGGACATGTGACATGGGCAAGCGAAAGAAGATGATTTTCTCTGTGAGTACTGTTAACCCGACGAAGGCGGTTAAAACGTTTGGTCCTATGGATAGGCATGTTATGACAGTGAAATCGCGGAGGACTCTGCCGGCCCATTGTATGATAGTTCGGCCTCTCCATTGGACTGCTTGCTTAGTTTGGGGGTTCAAATCTCTGCTCCGCAGCTCTACAAGGGAACAGGGATTCCTGCTGAGTTCTCTCCAGAGTTGAGTGAGGCTAGGCGTGATTAGGGTTATCGTCTCCTGACTTGCCCTGTTCCTTGACCAGGCGTGATTCTGGAGGGATGGTTCCCCTCCCACTGATTGTTCAGGTCTCGTTACTGGGCAGTATGTCAGGGAGTATGTCTGAACTAGTTGTTGGTGATCAGAAGTCCGATGTTACTTTAAAGGATTTATGGGTGGTAGTGTCTTGTATGGAGGCTTCCCTGTGGGTACAGTCTCTCAATTTGCTGACTTTACAACTGAAACTGTAGCGAAACTAGCACAACATGATAGTCAGTTGTCACTTGTTGAATCTAGATTGCAGAAAGTTGAAACACAAGGCTCCCAGGTTCAGGGCGCTTTGGCCTCCTTTGTTACTGATAATCTTGCTCTCCACCGGCGGCAGGAAAACCTGGAAAATGCCTCTAGGTCTGAATCGTAGGTGTTTGAATTTTCCTATCACCAGATATCTTTCTCCTTTGATCCTTTTTCGTCAATATTTGAAAGAGGTGTTGGGTTTTCAAAACCACGCAACTATATCTTTTAAGAATAAGAAGCTCAGGAGTTCCGCTGACAGCCGGTGAAGAGCAGGGGGTGGATTTAGTACCGGAAAGTCTAGATCTTTCAGCATTTTTGGAATCCTCTAGGGATGAGATCTCCTCTAGGGCAACACTACTTGTATCATTTCATTCTGAATTGGAAAACAATCTTATTTTGAAATTGTATTTTTCAAAAAAGAATTGTTATTTTGGGGACATAAGGTTCATATTTTTCCAGATGTTTCTAGGATTACCCAGCTAAGATGCCGGTCTTTCCTAAGTTTGAAGCCCCATGTGTTGGTGCTGGGTGCTTCCTTTTTTTCTTAAATTTCCTTGTAAATGTCAGGCGTCTTTGGAAGGTAATAATTACATTTTCTTAGATGTCTCCCAGTTGAAAGATTTCATAAATGCTCATAGTACTGTTTAAGAAAATTATAATCCTTAATATTTATTTATTATTTAGCTGTACTTTTATCCCGCTTTTCACCGGGTCAAAGCGGTTTAACATAAAAGGGGGGGGGGGTACAGTAATAGGTTTGACAGACGCGTTTTGGCTTTCTAGGCTTTCTTCAAGGGGAAATAAGCCTCAAAAGATAAACTAAAAGCAAATTTAAAACATGAATATAAAACATGACACACATATATTGAATTATGTATGTAGCATCAGAATCAGTATATATATCTAACAATATATAAATAAATAATTAAAAAATATAATCCAAACCTTAAAAATATAACAAACCAAATTATATAAAACCATATTTATAAAAACAAAGTATGATACTTAAGAGGCTGATGGATAAATGTTACATAATACAAATATAACCAGCCATACTTATTGCCAACATATAAAGTTGCATTAAAAAACATAAAAAGCTCACTAATAAACAAATAAAAACTCTAGCGACAACCCTCATTCTAGCTTGTTGCTACAGTTTTTATTTGTTTATTAGTCAGCCTCTTAAGTATTATATTCATACCTTCATTTCATGAATATGGTTTTATATAATTAGGTTTGTTATATTTGTAAGGTTTGGATTATATGTTTTAATTGTTTGTCCATCCTCCTACCGCCCAATTTCGAGCATATCTTTCCTCGCCAAGATTATTGAAAAGGCAGTGCAGCAGCAGCTGCAGGACCACATTGATGACACAAACGCCCTTGATGTGCATCAATACGGGTTTCGGCAACATCACGGTGTAGAAACCCTCCTACTAGCCCTAATGGACAACCTACTCAAAGGCCTAGAAAACAAGAGCAAGATGTATATGCTTATATTTATAGATATATCAGCTGCCTTCGACTCAGTGCATCACCCCACACTACTGGAGCGACTTGAGTCCATAGGCATTTCAGGAACCCCACTAAATTGGTTCTCCTCCTACATAACCAACAGAATGCAGCAGGTCCAATTCAACAATGACAAAGCAGCCCCCTTCCCACAAACCCAAGGCATTCCACAAGGCTCCGCCCTCTCCTCCCTCCTATTCAACTTATACCTACAACCAATATGCAAGATTTTCCAGGACCACGAGATCAACTACCATATATACGCAGATGACCTAATGCTTTGTACTCAACTCGACGTAAATAACCCAAACCTCAACAAGCTTGAAAAATGCCTATTCGAGCTACAAACCTGGCTTCAGCGCAATAACATGTCCATTAATCACAAGAAAACAGAAGCAATGTGTATCTCCAGGAACCCGGGCTTTGAGCCCCCAACAACAGTCACCATGAACAATAACAATTACAACATCAAGACAGAGATAAAATATCTAGGAGTGATGCTTGACAACAACCTAAATATGGACAAACACCTTCGAATTACCAACCGGGCCATTTTCTACAAATTAAGAGTCTTGCAGCCTCTACGTAGCATCCTCGATCATGCCGACTTCAGGTCTGTCACTCAAGCCCTCATCATTCCACATCTAGACTATTGCAATGCCATACTGCAAGGCCTGCCAAAGAAAACTATAAATATTCTACAAATGGCACAAAATGTTGCTGCCAGAATCATTATGCAAAAAAGCCTCTCTGACCACATTACACCTGTTCTAATTGAGCTACATTGGCTCCCCATTGCGGCCCGCATTCAATACAAAATGATAGTCACTACTTTCAAACTCATCCATAATGTAGCTCCCTCACACCTCAACAGCTTAATATCCAATCTACCCAACAACAGAAATAGAAGAACAGCGAACCTCAATACCCTCTGTCTCCCGAAGTGCATCAGAAAGGTTAATGCATGTACTAGTAACAGAGCTTTCTCATTTATAGCTCCGGCACTCTGGAACCGGCTGCCATGTGAACTGCATGCAAACTGTGACCTGAAAGACTTCAGAAAAAAGCTTAAGACGCACCTCTTCCAATCGCATTACAATATAACCTAGGCCCTGTACACCACTACCACCATTTCCCACTACCAACTGTCTTCCATGCGTGGGACAACCACCGTACCCTATGTATACTCACAACGAGTACTGCATTCAGTCATATGTAAATATGTATATAAAGTATCCTGTGTGAAGTCTTAACATCAATCAACTGTAACCTGTAACCCTATGTTTTGCTGTGCACTACCTCTCCCTCCCTAATCGCAATGTATATATTTCTAATTCCTGGCCGGTACAGCCACTCTTACCATGTATAGCAACTGCTGCTGATCACTGGAAGCAGCGGGATACAAATGTACACTAAATAAATAAATAAATATATCTATATATATCTATATCTATATATATGAGAGAGAGATGATATATATAATATGAGAGAGAGAGCTTGATTCTGATGCTACATCATAATTCAGTATATGTGTCATGTTTTATATTCATGTTTTAAATTTGCTTTTATTATATCTTTTGAGGCTTATTTCCCCCTGAAGAAGGCCTAGACGGCCGAAACGCATCAGGGTTTGATGAAAAAAATGAAGCTAAGCGGGTAATGGTCAGATAAAGGAAGAACTGAGTTATGGAAATTAGAAAGTAAACAATTAGAGAAGAAAACAAGGTCAAGGTAATGGCCGTGCTAATGAGTGGGGCAGAAGAGAAAAGCTGGAGGTTAAATGCATAGATAAGGGAAAGGAGTTTGGAAGCATAGAGGTCAGAAGGGTTATCAACCTGAATATTAAAGTCACCAAAGAATAAGGGAGGGGGAAGAAGAATTGAGAAATAAGGAAAGCCATGAGCCAAAGTCAGTGAGAAAGGTAGAGGTGGATTTGTCAGGAGGTCTATAGATAGCAGCTATCTGAAGAGGTAAAGGATTAAAAAGGCGGATGGAGTGGAAGAAAAGGGGTGAGACTGTGGTAGAGGTAGGGGTTGAAATTGGCAGGAAGGAGAAAGCAGAAACCTCACCACCACCACCGTGGCAAGTGGCACAAGGAGTGTGCAAAAATTGGTAGCCGCTGTGAGGGAGGGCAGCGAACGAAGCAAAGTCATCGGGGAGGAGCCAGGTTTCAGTAAGAGCTAGAAGTTGAAAAGAGTTAGAAATGAAGAGATCATGAGTAAAGGGGGGTTTATTAGCTGTGGAATAAGCATTCCATAGGGCACAAGAGAAAGGGAGAGAGGAGGGGGAAAGGAGAGGAATATGGATGGGATTTGAGTGGTTGAAAGAGGAGCTGGAGTGAGAGAAGTCTAGGGGGGGTCAGGGTTAGGATTAATGTCACCAGATGGAAGAAGTGCAAGGCAGAGAGGAGATGGAACTGCAGAAATGAAGATGAGGTTGTTTAAGAGAAGGGAGGGGGATGAATGAGAGGAAGAAAAAGGTGAAGTTCAAGAGCTGAGGAAAGGGAGGAAGACAAGATGGGAAGAGAAATGGGAAAGGTAGAGAGAAGGTAATAAGGAGGGGGGATTTTAAGTTGAAGTTGAGAGGGGAGAAGGTTAAAGAGTGTCAGAAAAAGGAAGAAAAAGTGGTAAGGAGCTATAGGAAATGGAGGTGTAAATCCAACCTCAGATGGGGGATGAGGAGAGGGATGAAGGTAAAACATTCAGTTAATATGTAAAAGCAATTAGTATCTAATCGGAACAGTTGAAAATACTTAGTTTGTTTAAGTAAATAAATTTCTGTACTATTTATGGGCAGTTTGTTCTGCTCATGAGTCAGAAAATTGCCTGGTACAAATAAAATGGTGGTCAAGTCGTTAAAATACAACTGGGCCTCAGGGCAGGAGGGAGAGAAGGCTTGTAGCTCAGATTTCAGTTTTAGTTATTAGGGTTAGTACAGGATCAGCTGCGGGTTATAAAACTGGCATGGGTCCACAACAGGGCAGCAGATGGAGAGGTAGGCAAGTAGTTGAGGCCTACCACCTTGTGATGGCCCCACACAGCGAGGTGATTGTTGCCTCCATTAGGGTATTCTGGGGCTAGTACTTCGCTGATTGAGTCCCTGGGATACCAGTGGCAGCTCTTTGGCACATCATTTAGCCTAGAGAGACTACTGCTTATGTGAGGATCCTGATGTCAGTTTCAAACTTGGCTCAGAGGAGAAACCAACTATTTAGAGCAAGCGGGCCCCTTAATCCCACGTGCTCTGCACTGATCTACTGAAAGCAGGTTGCGTCTCCATTAAAAGTACTCACCAAACATGCAAGGTGGTGATCGTCAATGGATGGAATATCGGGGAGCCCCCATGTGAGAAGGGGTCAGCTTACCCTGTTCAGACGCCATCAGAGAAAGCGCTGTCATACTGTTGTGGTGTTAGCAATCTCTCTTCCCTCTGTCTGGTGAAGCACGTATGAGGGCATATGGGGAGACCACAGTTCCCCCGCTCATCACAGCTTGCTTATTTCGGTGGGTTATTGCTGGGGCAATTTACTTGAGCTGCTATTGTGGATCAGAGGCATATGACAGGCAGTTTCATAGAGGCTGTGGCCAGCAGGATTAGTGATGTCCTGATAAAAAAAAAACTGGCCATACATACCAATACATAACCAATCAGCATACTGCCTACAAACTCTTATACAGATGACCCCCAACACCAGATCAAGAAGACAACCAAACCAAATCCAGGCCACATCTAACAGAATCCTCTCCATATACTTCTCCTCCTTGATGAAGGCTTGATGAACTGATCCAGTATGGCAGGTCTGATGTTCTTAAGTCCATAAACCATTATTAACGTGGACTGGGTGAAATTCACTGCTTATCCCTGGGATAAGCTTCATGCAGTCTGTCTACAGAGGCTGATGGGGAAATTGCCGAGGGTTCAGAATCCAGCAGCATGCCTAGTGACAAATAAGGATTTTCAGGAGCCTGCCTGATTTGGTTCTTAGGAGCCTGAATTTGCTCCTGAAGTTTAGAGTTCAACTGTAAGATTCTCATTTCTATTTTTTAAGACATTCCAGAATTTAAATCCTTTTTCTCTGAAGGATAAACTAGAGATGTAAATGCCAAGATACCTCTGACCTCTCGGTGTAACTTGCTTAAGATTTCATGGCTCTTTCAGTGACAGCACTATATTTAGGGAATTCTTTGTCAGGGAATGTGCAGGATGGCCCAAAAGATGTGAGAACATCTCATAGCATATAAGTTATTTAAAAATTCAAAAAGACAGATGTAAGCGATTGACAAATATGGCGACCGGAAATTGTCGAAATAAAGACGTTATATAGCTAAAAAAGGTAAATAAGTAAACTATTTAAGCTTTTAATTTACAAGATGTTCTCACTTTTTTGGGGCCACCCTGTATATTGCTTTTCAGATTGTGACCTTCCAGCGGTTTGATTCCTAAGACTTTCCGTGGTGTTTAGCACATAGAAGGAGATACAGAATAGGTGGCATTAAAGTAGATTTTAGTAAATTATGTGATTTTCTATTAAGTATGTTGTACATAGCAGAAGGCAGTATTTGACTTAGACATCATTTATTATGTTTATGAATTACTGACACTTTGTACAGATCTGAAAAGTCTGGATCTCACTTTAGCAAGTCTCCTGAAAATGCAATAGTCTTTGTAAGCGTTTTGTGGAATAAGTAACCCAACCTATCTAATCACCAGTTGTTGTTAAGTGCCGTCGAGTCGGAGTCGACTCATGGCGACCCTCTGGATAGCTATCCTAAATCACCAGTATAATGATGAATTAGTAAGTGTTTTTAAGTTTTGGCTGACTAGTTGCTTACAGCATCACTTCAGTAAGAACATTCAATAGAAAGTAGAATTTGTAAGTGAGGTGAAAGGAAACTGGAGTGATAAGAGCTCAGCGAGACTGATGATTTGCTTGCTGTTTGGTTGAGGCTGAACTAAGGACTGTGCTGGATTGTTCATGTGTGAGATCGGCCTTCCGTGAGATCTGCCCCGGGTGACATATTTGCCTGGCAGCACCTACCTGCTTTTAACACCTACTTCCCTACTGCACACCTCGGAGTGGAGGGGGACTGGAGTGATAAAATGCTGAGGGAATCTGCTGATTCACTTGCCATTTGGCTGGGACTGTGCTGGAGGTGTTTGTGTGGAGCCAGCCTCCTGTGAGTAAGATCTGCCTCCGAATGATGTCAATTTTTGCCTGACAGCGCCTACTTCCCTGCAGAATGCGGCTGCAGGTATGTGACTGAAGGGACACGCCCCATTCGTGCCCCTTTGGGGCCACATGGAATGTGAATTTGTACTGAAGAATACACTTAAAATGGAGGAGAAGACGATTTTAAAAAATTTACATCTTCTAGTTCTGTGGGCCTAGAGTTGAGGTTTCAATTCATCCCCTCCAGCCTCTTCAGTTGTAGACATCTTTGAGCCCCTTGGAAAGAACTCTTCCAGCAGGATTCCCAGGCTGGTTCCCCCAAGTTGGGGTTTTGGAGTTCTCCATTGGTGGTTTGGATATCTCTCATGGCCTGGGTGTGGTGGTACTTCTGCAAGTGGTATCCTGTGTCACAGATGTTTCTCAGGGTGTCATTCTATCTGTTGAAGTTTCTTTTAATAGACATATGGAAGACTGTAACCCAAACAGACTCCTTGCTTCAAGCTTCTACTGATTAGTTTTTTTTTCCTAAGAAGACTGTGGACTAGCTTAGGAATCATGAAAATAAGTTAATCCGGATGGAGGTCAGTGTCTCCAAGGTTGAGGCATTAGCTCAGGCTTCTGCCCTGGTAAATACAGATAATATGTATCTTATCTGATGTTTTATTGTTCTTTGTAAACCGCGCTGATTATAAATAGTGCGGTATATAAGAGATGTTAAATAAATAAATAAATAATAAAATAAAATACCAGGGATAGCTTGGCTGAGTCAATGGAAATTACACTGAGATCTAGAAGTCTATGGTTCTTGAAGTCTTTTGTCTCTTTGGTAACTATTGAAGCAGCATTTTCAAGAAATACTTAATTTTCCTGATTTTGATAAAATAGATATTTCAAAAATGTATTATTTCTTCTAGGATGACAGTGAGGAATGAGGCCAGAATAGCTCAGGATGTGTTAAGATGGCTGAATAGCCTTGAGCTTTCATATTTTCTAAAATCCTCTTCGATCTGAGCTATCCTGTTAGTCTCATTCCTCACTGAGTGGGATAAGACTAAAGTGTTGCAGGCTTATTTTCAGAATAAAGACATTTCTTTTTGTCGTCAGAAGACTTGTGTATTCCCAGATGTGTGCAAGGCAACACAAGCAGTAAGAGGGACATTTTTACAACTAAAACCTCAGGTTTTGGCCCTGGGTGCAATTTTCTTTTCCTAGAGTATTTACTGGAAATTCAATATCCTGTATGTTGTTTACAAGTATGAGACCATGTGTTATTTATTCTTTTTAAAGTTTTGGTAGAATTTTTTTGTTAGGCCTATGCAACACATTAAGAAGTCAGATCCATCTTTTTGGATGTCTTGGCCTGAGGAATTTAAGACTAAAGGTGTGCCTATCTATATCTATAGTTGGTGAGAATTTGGAGTAGTTAATATATATTTGCTCTCAATTTCTTGGTTTGATTCAATAATTTCAGTTCATCTTATTCCTTCCCTCTCTGATATGGGCTGGTTTTGTTTTTAATAGTTTTCTTATTTATTTTATATGACTAAACTTTTATACCGCTTTTCACCGGGTCAAAGTGGAGTACATAAAACTCAGTTAAACAACAATGTTTACAAGGAACTGTAATTTTATTTAGTATAAGATTATGATTGTAACTGGATATATCATATTTCTTGTGCTGTTTTCTTGTAAAGTGAAGTTTAAAAAAGTCGCAATAAAAATAATATTCATAAAACCATTACTTGCATTAATTTTTAACTGTAGTATAGTGTGACTGTCATGTGGTTCCACTTAAATCTGTACAAATAAAGCAGGTCGATAATCAAATGCCGTGGACAGTGTTTCTTAAAATGCTAGCTACAGCTCATAAATATACACATATATTCAATATCACCGTCTGGCTAGAGAGCAACACTGAACATACATCAAGATTGGTGATTGGCACCCGCTCTGTGGATAGAAGCACTATTCAGCCACTCTCCATATGGCTATGTGATTTAAGTTAGGACACCCACTCCTTCCCATCACACAAACCAGATAGTGCCAGGGTAGTCTCTAAGAGGTTTTTTTTTAAAGTGCTTTCAAGTCAATGCCTGACTCCTGTGACCCAGCAGCCCCTGGGTTTTCTTAGCCAGAAGTAGATTGCCAGGCCTTTTTTTCCAAGGCAAAGGAGGGTAAAGTGACTTGCTCAAGGTCATAAGACATACCAGTGGGAATTGAACCCCAATTTTCTGGGTGTTAGGTTGTTGCTACCCCTCTACTCTGTAAGACCTTTTTAGTGGCACAGATAAGGGCTTTGGTACATCTGGTCAAAAGGTTAACAAAGAAGTGGAAGAAATGAGTTATTTGACTAACTTGGTAACTAATTTTTATTTTCAAGAGCTGTGCTTTTAACCCTGACATGCATCTCATTTTACACAGCTTTATGAAGGCTGCACAGCTGTCAAACTAGTTAAAAATGTATAACTTTGTTGACAGTTATTACTGCAGAAAAATCAGGCCCAGATTTAGACATAGGCAACAGAGGCAACTTCTATCCAGCACATAGGTAGTTGGTCAGTATGAGCAGAACAGCAACACCTGAAGCTGAATTCATTGTGGGGCATACAAGCCTTCCCTACCGATCTAACAGGTCCTGTGGGTCCCATCCTCTCTGTTTGCACATGTTGCCATAGTAACAGAAAGCCCATGTGAGTGGAAAGGGCCAAACCAGGACCCTGTCACTACAGGAAGGCTCGTGTGCCCCATGCTGAATTCAGCTTTAGGCACTGTTTCTGTTTGTACTGACAGCCACTGTAAAGGCCAAAGTGAGGTCAAAATCTAAGTGGGATGACTGGGGGAGAGGGAGGGGAGAATGCACCTCCCCTTACCTATGGGCATCCCCACTTAAAATCCAGCTCTAAGTATGTAGCATCCATACTGAACTGAGAGTCAAAAATGAAAACGTGCTACTTCTCTCTCTCTAATCTTATCTTTACCTGTCATGCTTTTTCTCCTAATCTTTTTTATTTTTTCCTTTTTATTGTAGACTAATTTTGAACTGGAGTCTTTACTGGAAAGACAAGAAGAGGAAAAAGAATTCATGGACTGGTGGAAGATGATGTCTCAGACTTTAAACTTTTAGGAAACGACTTAGAATTTGCTGCTTTTAAGCCTGGTATATATTGACTTAGTGTATTGTAATGTGGATAGCGTGTGTATATATGTGTGTGTATTTATTTGTTTGTAGATATATATATATATATATACACACACATACAGATACATATTTTAGATTTTGTGGGATTTACATTATTTCCATTTCTGAAATCTTTTAAATATAACATGCACTACATAGAAACATTCGGTTTATAGCTGAGGAGAATGTGAAAGTACATATTGTCTAAATGTGTAGCAAACTAGAGAGGGGGTAGAAGGGATGGGGAAAAGACAAAATTGATATGTTTCAATGGAAGAACTGGACATGCAATATTTGGTATATTGTTTACAAGTATGAGACCATGTGTTGTAATTTATTATTTTTAAAACCTTGGTAGAATTTGTAGGTATATGTCAATAGATATTTAGTATTTGCACATATCAGTGTCTGTGAGATGTGAAAAAAAATGGACCTTTTACTTTATAACTTGTGAGTATCTTTTTGGGAGGGGTATGGCCCAAGGTTTCCTTGTACGCTGCTCCCTGCTTTTTTAGGATTCCTCAGGGAAATGGCAGTAGAATGAGCAGATTGGTTGTGAGGCGTTTTCACCAACACTTTTCAAGAAAATAATGTCTCCTTATTTTTTTCTAATCTGTTGACTGTGCACTATTCATTCTGAATGAGTTCTAACATGATACTATGCGGAATTGTCCAAAAGGTAAACATATGTTAAATTAATTTCCGTAACTGAGGAAGGCAGCAGGAGAAAGCACACAGCTTGTGTCATGTTTATTGAATGTCTGAGTAGGAAACATGATATGCAGCCGCATGAGATCATGTAATGGGCTGCTTTATTTTTAAAAATGTGATTTGATTTTCTTTTAGTTCTAGTCTGCTTTTGTGGAATAGCAAATCTGTTCAAGTAGTATCAGATCTAAGAAGCAGATGTTTGGGATGATGGACACCTCACTGGATAGATTAGACGGACCAAGTGCTCTAATATGCCACTATCTACTGTTATGATATCCACCCCATTGGCCGTGCTGTAAAATATCAGGCCTTTAGTCTTCATGTCAAAAGCAGTTATTCAGAGAGGCTAATCTCCATCATGGATCATACACTACTATTTAGTGTCAGGACTAATCTGGGATGCTGAGTGAAGGAGCAGTTAAACAGAGTTCCGCAAAGTCAACTGCTTTTATGGAAAGTCAGCCTCTTCCTGTGCCCCAAACTCTAGGCATCAAATCTTAAACAGCAACATTAATTGAACAGATCTTTATTAAAATGGTTCAGGATGGTGCTCATGTTAATGGCAGCAGGAATGAAAATATCTTCCAAATACATAGAGGCCACTAGCCCTGCCCAGAAGATGTGAGGAAACAAAATAAAGAAACCTTTAATTATGCTATTGTCAAAGAGATTTGTTTGCATCTATCATTTGTGATTTTGGAGAAAGCAACATGCTGTGAAACGTTACTGAGTAGATTTATTTATATTCTCTTATATACTGTGCTATTCCCATCAGTGCGGTTTACATTGAACAAACTGAAATTACATTGAACAGGGTATTATAACTTGGAGACAACTATTTTACAGGGAACATGGGCTATGGAGGGTTAAGTGTCTTGCCCAAGACCACAAGGAGCACCTGTGGGACTAGAAACCCCAGTCCTTCCGGCCCAAGGTTGCTGTCCTCTATTGGGATTTGAACCCCTGACCTTCTGGACTGAAGTACCTTGCCCCAACCACTAGGCCACTCCTCCACTCAATGCCTGGATGTAACTTGTGGCTTACAATTGCTTATTCAAGACCATTGATAGCCCACCCATCTCGGAAAAGACGCCCCTTACTTGTTGGCAGGGTATAATTCTATGTCCTAAATCAGTAAAAGTAATGTAATCATATTCACTACCCTTTCCCCAAAAATCTCAACAAAATAAAGCTTTAAGCTTCTTCCTAAAAATGGGGAACAGTGTCTTCTCTGAGTCTGTGGTAAGCCATTCCATAATACTGGACCAGCTACTGAAAAGGCCCTTTCCATCGTTGCAGCCAATCTTGCTCCTGCTCTTGAAGAAGCCCTTGATAACTTCTTTTCACCTGACCAAAGAGTATGAGCAGGTTGACACTCCTTAATTCACTGGAATACAAGGGTGCCTCCCCAAGAACTACCTGAAACACCACTATCAGCACTTATAGCTTAATATGACTAGTAAGGGGTGGAGATACGAGTATGCTGATAAGCACACATTGTCCAAAAGCCATGTTTAGGAATTCTAGACTATCTGTAATACTTGAATCTTCTTAGTTTCCTGTCAAAAATGTAAAAACTTTAATGCTGAGTATTATGAAAGAGGTTCTGTTCTTCAGATGCTTACTTGGGAGCCCTCTCCAACATATTTTGCTAATGGGTGAACATTCATATAGGGTATGTGTGCATCCAATCTATTGCGTCTAAACAGTGGTGCAAGGAGATTACTGTACACTGCAAGCCCTTACTGCAATTTGCACAAAATGTGAGTATGATGCAAAATATCCTTGCCAAAATTTAAAGCAAATCATCCATCCATTTATGTCATGTTGCAATCTCCAGGAACAAGCAGGAATGTGGTCTTCACGTATAAGTGACTCAGGCACCAACGGAGCCCACGCGGGAACACTCCCCAGCATCTAATAGAAAGCTTTCGGGAGCATCCCACTGCATCTATGCTACTGCCTTCCCACCTTTGTGACTCTCCCTCCTCAGTTCTTCATTTTCCATGGAGCCAGCAGGAAGCAAATCCTATCACCGCAGAAAATTTCTTCTTCTTTATTATTTTATTATTTTTTGTGGTTGTGTCTGCTTTCCCATTGATCCTGGAACCGATATCTTCGATTCTTTCTTTCTGAAAAAAACAAAAACAAAACAAAACTTCTTTAGTTATTTCAGGTGCACCGATACCATCTTAGGCCTAGGCCTCCCATCCAGTCTACTGACATGATGGAAAAACCAGTGGTTTTAAAAAGTGTTCCAAGTGTGGTAGCACTATCTCTACTACTGATACCCATGACTGGTGTCTTAAATGCCTCGGCCTAGATCATCAGCCATCTGAATGTCCCCTATGCAAGAAGATGACAGAGAGAGGCCTATAGAATCGGGCTGTGAAACTCGGCTCCCTTTTTGCCTCAGATGTGGTTTCACTTACTTCAACATCAATGAAGGCATCGTCTTCCTCACATGGATCTCAGGTATCAAAACACAAGACAGGCTGTTCTCCCAAGGGTAGATCTCTATCTAAACAAAGAGATGCTTCACGCGTTGCCCTGGAGTTGGATTGACCGGCCAAACTACCCCGTTGGGAGGACCTCCCCTCCTAAGATGCAAAAGGGGTCCAGGATGCTCCCGAGGCCTCCACCTCAGGAGAGCTCCTGGTGCCATGCTCTGGAACAGTAGCCCATGCTTCTGGAACCGATACACAGGCATCAGCAAGCTCTATGGATCAGCATATGTTGGCCATTTATTTATTTAACTTCTCTTATATACCACGCTATTACATATCAGTGTGGTTTACAATAAGACAACATCTTATTATGTAGACGGGCCACATAGAATTACATTGAACAAGGAAGGTTTCAACTTGGATTCAACATGTTTACAGTATTATTTACAGCATTACCATTGAGTGGTGTCTAGCGGCTCTGTTAGCAGCATCGGTACCGGTCAGGTCATTACTGGTGGTATCTTCTGTACCGGTACCGTCAACGATGCCCATGCAGTCTGCATTGGGTTTCATGCTGCTCGGTGCGCTTCCGCCCATACCGGCTCTCGAGTCCATTCCCGGTTCTGAGGTACCGGTATGGCAAGTCTCTCGAGCCGATACCGATCTCGATTGGTACTGGACCTTGTAAGAACAGGAGCATTACTCCCATCAATACTTTGATTCTACCAATTCCGATTCTTTGAATGATGAATTGATTGGTAACCGAGAGATGCAAAGTCTTCTGGAGGAGCCCTCACTGTTTCTGCAACGGCGCATGTCCCCTCCTGAAGATATGTCTTTCCAAGAGTTTATCAAGGATATGACATGGGGCCTATCCATTACTTCTATGTCAGAGAAAGAACCCAGAGCAGAGGGGCATTCTCCAATACCCTACAGCTCCTAAAGAGGCGACTTCTCTGCCTATTCACTGTTTATTCCAGGATCTTATGCTCCGAATGTGGGAAACACCCCTCACCATTTCTCCCCATACTCGACAACTCAATACCATGTATCGAGTACTGGAAAGCCCTGGATTCCAGAAAATGCAGCTTCCACACCACTCAATAGTAGTGGAATTGGCTATGCGTCGAATTAAAAGTTCTAAGATGCCCAATCTCCAATCCCCCGAGCAGGGAATTGAGAACCCTTGATGCCTTTAGGTGTTGATGTTTTCAGGCCTCCATGCTCTCAGCCCGGAGAAGTTCATATATACTCTACATGGGTATGTTCCTTAGGGAGGTAACTAGGGATCTGGAATCGATGTCTCCTCTTCTCCTGGATAATACGAAAGCAGACTACCTTACATTAGTCAAACATGCCCAAAATGTTTCCAAATTTGTCAACAGGGCAACCTTTGACTGTTTTGAATGCACTAGCAGACAACTTCTATCTGTATAGGTGCATGTAAGATTGCATGGCTCCAGGCATCAGACCTTGAACAGTGGGTTCAAGATAAGCTGGGTAATATTCCCTGTACTGGTGAGGATCTGTTTGAAAAGGATTGGCAAAGCCTCTCAGTTAGTCTGAGAATACTAGCCTCAGTAGGTTTTCCAAAGCTATTGCCAACCCTGCCAAGAAGAAATCAGTATTCTTACGAATGAAAAATCATGAACCTATCAGAACCTAGAAATATACAACCCTTCACCAGTAAGATCCTGATGTAAATCCCCCAACCAATTCTTTTTTTGTCGGAGCTGGTCAACCAAGCATACAGAAACAATCCATGTGCCGCTGTGACCTCTCCTGTAGCAGCCGATAAGCATGCAATAAATAAAACCAGGAGTCAGTTCAAAGATCCAAGCCAGTTTATTGTGCACATGGCTCAGAGAGACAAGCTTCAAAAAGACTGAGCAACATTCTTACAGAGACATACTCATTTATACCTTTTCTTCAGCTTGATACATGCAGACTTTCTATTGGTTCCAACGCCCCCTGCATCTCTCCAATCGGGGACCCTCTCTGGGTCACCCTGTTCCCCCTTCTCAGGCTATTCTAACAAAGGCTCAGTTTCTAGACATAAACACATCCCTACTACAAGGTCATCTCTAGGCTTAGAGAATGTGAGAATGCAAAACACTGGAACATATCTATCATCAGCATAAAAGAATTGAATAAGGATTAACACAAACTTATCAAAAGCAGTTTAGAGCGGTTTAAGGCAGATCCTCAGACCTTCACTGACTCTGATCTTTCTCAGCACTACTATTTCTAAGTGGGGGTGGGGACTCAGGCCTAGCTTGCAGGCCTCTCATACATGTACAGGCTATTATATAGGCCATAGCCTACCACATTCCCCCCTTTGATTATTCTCACCCGCAAGTTGGAAACGGTGGTAATTAAATCACATATTATACTCATGTAACAGCATCATCTTGGGGTATAGGGTAATATTGCCACATAGTTAATACTTTTGTAGCTGCCTTCCTTTCTACAGTGCTATCAATAGCTGCTGACTTTACTCGACTGTGATGAATCCAGGGTTCAAGCTCTACAACTTTAACTGCTGTTGGGGTTATTAAGATGACAACATAAGGTCCCTTCCAATGCAGTATCAACAGTGTCTTTCTCCACTCTTTGATCCACACCGAGACTCCAGGCTTGAGAGGATGCAGAGGTTGATGGGCAGCTGATGACTCTGCAAAACAGAACTTAAAACCAATAGTTCCTGGCTAGTAATTTTAGATCCGATCTGTTTCATATCTCCTTGTATTCCTTGTACAATGGACAGGGGTCGCCCACACACAATCTCAAAAGGGGAAATTCCTAAAGACTTAGTAGGGGCTAAGCATATCCTAAGAAGGGCTATAGAAAGAACCCAGAACTGGGGCCACTTCAGGTGAACTTCTTGACAAAGGTTAGACAACTGAGATTCCAGGGTTCTATTCATACGGTCTACTTTTCCTAAGCTCTGAGGTCTGTAGGCAGTATGCATCTGATAATGTAAATATCTTGGGGCCATTCTTAATGGACTTGCTTCCTGAGGTTATCAACCCTCATTCTTTGTACAGTGCCCCATGTGCATGCAAGGTTGTAGGGGCATACTTGGAATCTGTGTACACATTTAGACAGAGCCCTTTTCCTATTGTTCCTATTGTCAGTGCTCTAGTGAGAGCTATCAATTCAGCTTTCTGTGCTGGAGTTCCTGGGGCCAGAGCTGTGGACTCAACTACCAGATCAAGGGTCACCACTGCATATCTGGCACAACAATGTCCAGTAATGATGACAAGACTGCTTCCATCTACAAAGAAAGTCCATTCAGGGTTCTCCAAAGGAACATCAGTCAAATCCGAGCGGCTTGAGAATATAGTGTCCATAGTTTCTAGACAGTCATGATCAGGGGGGGTCAAGACCAACTGGTAACAGCGTAGCAGGATTCAAAGCTTTACTGACCTTCAATTGTATCTGGAGGTTTTCACACAGCATACTCTGATAGGTCGTGAATTTGTGAGCCAGAGGGTCAGAACAGAATGTGGTTCAGTAACTTGAAGATTCTGTCCCAGAGTGAGCTTGTCTGCTGCGCTCCCTAGGAGGGATGTAGCTGCAACAGAGGTTGAGTCAAGAGATTGAGTCAGCACTCCCAAAGCGTTTCCTTGTGACTCATGAATATAGAGGCGCAAAGGTTTCTGGACATCTGGCAAGCCCAGAACTGGTGATGACATCAGAGCGGCTGCATCCTGTTCAGGTCCCCATTCCAATGGAGACTTTTCCATACCTATGGTAGCTTGATACATTGGTTTTGCCAACAGAGCGAAATTGGGGATCCATATACGTCTGTACCCTGCGGCACCCAAGAAGGCTCTCACTTGCCTCCTGGTGGTTGGAGCAGGAATACTGCATACAGCTTCTTGGCGTTCTGGTCTCAAGCGTCGTATTCTGCTGGTTAACTGGAATCCCAAATATTTAACTTCAGTTTAACATAATTGCACCTTGGCTCTTGAGACTTTGTATCCAGCCTCATTAAAAAGGTGCAAGAGTTCACTGGTGGCTTGTAGACATTCACTTTCTGAATTTGTGGCTATGAGCAGGTCGTCCATATACTGAAGAAGAACCCTGTGTCCTGGGTTCACTGAATAGCTTGAGAGATCTTGATTTAAGCAGCACTGAAGAGAGTAGGTGAATTCTGGAATTCTTGGGGTAATTGAGTCCAGGTGAGTTGGCCCTGCCTTCCTGTTGTGGGGTCTTGCTATTTGAAAGCGAACAAAAGTTGACTGGTGGGGGCTAAGCGTACGCAGAAAAAGGCATCTTTCAGGTCCAGGACGGTAAAATGAGTAGCCTCAGCGGGGATCAGTCCCAAGAGAAGATAAGGATTTGGTACCACTGGGTGTATAGTTTCAGCTGCATCATTTACCCGCCTCAGATCTTGTACTGGGCGGTAATTCCCTGTTCCAGGTTTCTTAACCGGGAGAAAGGGGGGTACTCCTTGAGAAGTCCATTCTGCAGTAGTTTCATCAGATGGCAGTGGATACCTTCAATAGCTGGTCGAGGAAGAGGATACTGCTTCACATGCACCGGGTCCACTCCTGGCTTGAGGGCGACAATGACAGGGGCTATGTTCTTCGCTAGACCAGGTGGATTATCTTCGGGCGGGGTATACAGGAACTAGCTGGCTTGGTTGGAGATACATTATAGAACCACCATTCTTCTTCTCGGGGGACAGTCAGCACCATCAATCCAGCAGGCTTTGAATTCGCAGTCATTTGCATTTCTCCTCCTTCAGCGAAAGATATTTACGCCTGAAGCTTGGCAAGCATATCAACAGTGGAATAGGGCATTCAGGCATATACAGGAACTGGTGCATAATTTTCTGTCCCCCTAGTTCACACATACGGTTCTGCAAGAAAGGCCTTGTGGCCTTAGCCCCAGTAGCTCTGACAATGGTGATGCATCGAGAAAACAAAGGGGCTACTGGCTTTAGTATTCTGCTCCTGTATCCCCCATAAAGTCCATATATTGGTCCCCTATTTTTAGACTGACCATAGGCTCCTGGGGACCCAGGGAAAACTTGGAGTCCGGTCTGGCCTGGTCTTCATCCATGCTGTAGCCCTCTTCGGCTGCCACTCACTCTATAGCTGCTTCCCTCTCTTGCTGGAACACTGTGCTCGGTTTATTCTTCCAGGACTCCTGTTCTCCAAATGCTCCTTCCTCCCTTCCTGGGGGTGGAGTCAAAATACGGGCATTCACTTTTTCAATGTCCTCCTTCTCTACAATGGGCGCACTGATTTGCACCCAGTGGGGCCAGCTACTTCCACGGCCCCTTCCATGTCCTCTGCTCCTTCGGCTAGAAAAACCTCCTCCACATCGTTCAACTTATATCTCTCTGGGACTGACTGATAACAGCTGCGTTTACCATACGCAAATTCTTCTGGGCTGCTGGATCGTATGGGGTATATAGTGGGGGCTGCTTGCACTATTTGGATCCCACTTGAGGCCATCAAAGCTGATGGGTCTGCATAATACTGTTCATTAGTTCCATCAAATCCTAAGGCTTCTCAGTGTAGGAGGCATAATGCATCTTTTAGTTCAGTAAATCAGTGGCGGAAAAAGGCACATAAACAAGGCTGGTCGGCTGGCTTTCGGTATTAACGTGACCATCCCTTTTACTGGTAGCTTCTGAAGGTATACGGAAATCGGGACTGTCTGGGTTTCACTTCACGTTCTCGGGCGCTGGCTGTGAGTGACCCTGAACTGGCAAATGAATCTCTGCTTGTAGTGTCATCGGTGGACTGCGGCCCACTCTGAGTGCTTTAAACTAAGCCGGGGCTTCCAGTCAAGAGGGGGTGCACGTCTTCCTGCTGCGGAGGTGGCTGGTGAACTACTTGGGGTACATCTGCAGGGAGGTATTCCCCCCCCTGCCCCAAGCTCTGCCCGGGGTGGCAGAGCTGAGGGGACTGGCCTATAATGTCTGGAGATTCTGGGGCAGAATAAACGGGCAGCTTCTTTCCTTTCACAAACATTTAACCAGGAGTCTAGGTAGGGGAACTGATCAGGGAACATTTTTTGCACAAGCTGATGAACACGGGAAACTACACTAATATCATCAAAGGTGCCCTCATGGGCCATGAAGTAGCTAACACTGGCCACTCCCTATCACAGAGCATTTCTAATCAGGACGGAGATATTTTAAGTCCGTAGTCTCCAGCAAACCCTTGCTAAAATTCCTAGTCATACATTTCAACAGAATCTGCGTGGACTCCGACCCCTTCCCCCACATGATGACATACTTGACAACAGACAGAGGGGGCAGGCAGGCAGGCTGCATTTTCCTAAACATAATGGATGTGTGTGCTCATTCTAAATAGCAACTGTCTAAACCTAGGCTTTAAACTAAGACTGTACTTCTGAAACTGAGACCTTTAAAAGACCTTTCAAAACACAGTACATTGTTTCTCTGGACACCAACACATCTTACAGTTCGGGAAAGACAGGCATTATCTTAACAAAATAAACAGTAGGTCTCTTTCCTGTCTTTCAATAAATCCTAAATAAATATAGTTACAGCTCTTATTTGTTCCCATAATTTATGAACAATAATTATGTCCTCTATCATTTCTGTTGAAACAGTGTTTGCTGTCCGTACAAGAACAGTTGCGAACAGGGGAGAACTCAACCCTTTCCAGGCTGAGCCCAAAATTGTCGGGATCCAAAATTCCGACCAAACACTCCTATCAAATGATACACAATACATGACCATAGCAGAAGGAGCATCACTATTAGAACATATTGAATAAAACAGATACAATTTCCTGAAATATGCACAAATTAACCCAGCTGCAGAACGTAGAATAAATCGAAAGTAAACCTTCATTCCTTTCTCCAGGCATTCCTTTCTTTCTGTCTCCGGGCACACCCCCTTCTCTCTCTGTTTGCGAGAGACTCACGCTGAAATCAGTGAGACAGCTGTCTTTGTACCTAGAAGAGACTCCTGACTTGTTTTATTGTTTTATTCCTCAATCAGTAAACTGTTTCATGAATTACCCGACAGAATAATCTTACATTAGAAGGGAAACCAGCGGTTTCAACAGATAAGAAATACAAACAACAGACAAACACCAAACACTTTCTCCTGTTCGCGACCTGGAAATGCACCTCGCTTGGTCTGTATTCAAGACCTCTCATTCACACACGCAGACATTCAAGACAGAATTAAATCCCAACGTAAATAAATCCCAATAAACAGAATAAATCCCAATAAAACCGGACTGACTGACTGGCTGAGGGGTTGGTGGGTTCAGTCTCTGCTTATATCTTTAAGACTTCTGAGACCTACTAGGACCGCCCCGAGAGGTGATCAGACTCTCAAGCGCTTATTCCAGACTTCCGACGGGCTGACAGACTGACTGATTAGCAGAAAAGTTCTACTCACCAAACCAGTACATGGGTTGGATCCTGGACTCCCCTTGGGTTCGGAGGTGTTGGCCAGCTGGACCCAGTGGCCCGCCGAGGCAAGGCGGAACCCTCTCCGATACAATAAGACCGGCGGTGCCTGAGAATTCCCCTGCGGTCGGACAGACATGGTTCCAACCGGACCAAACCTTTGAGGCGAGAAGTCGTGGTATGTTCACTTTCATACCATCCCCCACTCGCACATTCCCGGCCAATGCATCAAGAATATGTAGCAGCCGATAAGCATGCAATAAATAAAACCAGGAGTCATTTCAAAGATCCAAGCCAGTTTATTGTGCACATGGCTCAGAGAGACAAGCTTCAAAAAGACTGAGCAACATTCTTACAGAGACATACTCATTTATACCTTTTCTTCAGCTTGATACATGCAGACTTTCTATTGGTTCCAACGCCCCCTGCATCTTTCCAATCGGGGACCCTCTCTGGGTCACCCTGTTCTCCCTTCTCAGGCTATTCTAACAAAGGCTCAGTTTCTAGACATAAACACACCCCTACTACAAGGTCATCTCTAGGCTTAGAGAATGTGAGAATGCAAAACACTGGAACATATCTATCATCAGCATAAAAGAATTGAATAAGGATTAACACAAACTTATCAAAAGCAGTTTAGAGCGGTTTAAGGCTGATCCTCAGACCTTCACTGACTCTGATCTTTCTCAGCACTACTATTTCTAAGTGGGGGTGGGGACTCAGAATCGGATTGGACCTGAAGCAGGGTTGAAAATTGGATATTGCAGCCTGAAACATGACACGTCATTGAGTTCTGTATTCTAGATGTATTGTTTCAAGCCAGTAGTATGGCCTGTTTTCCAAATTAAGATTAAGACAAAGCTAAGTGAAGTTTTTGCTTCTTGTTATATATAAATTAAAAAGGAGAGGTCACAGCGGCACATGGATTGTTTCTGTATGCTTGGTTGACCAGCTCCGACAAAAAGAAAGAATTGGTTGGGGGATTTACATCAGGATCTTATTGGTGAAGAAGAAATCAGTGGCAAAGAAGCCTTTCTATGGTAAGAAGAAGAAATTTTACCCTTCTTACCTCCCAGCTTCTCGATACCAACCTCAGGGTACCCAGAGGAAGCAACAGCCTCTTAAGCAACAGAAGAAGCCACAGCCTCCTAAACCCCAACCAGCTCTGCAGATTTAATCTGCACCTGGTTTTTGACTTCATCCTAGAGGACATAGCCACCCTGCCTCTGGAGAACCCCCACCCCCTCCCCATAGCAGGCAGACTTTGCTATTAAGCCCACAGATGGCATCTTATCACCTCAGAGCAGTGGACACTAACCATAGTGTATGGCGGTCATAGCTGCATATCTAAGGACTCTTGGAATATTCATCTTCCCTTACTTAAACAACTGGCTAATAAGGGCAGTCGCTTCACAGGAGGTTCTTCTATCCTTCCTTTGTACAATGCAGGTACTGCAGAATCTGAGATTTGTGCTAAATCTTCCAAAATCCCAACTAGTTCCCACTCAAACACTAGAATTCATAGCAGCTCTTCTAGACACTTGACAGACCGTTGTACTCGACGAGTGCAGCTAGCATCTCAAGTAAGGCTCAGTCTGCACATGCAGACAGCTCAATGGACTCTTGTCTCCCAGTGGAAGCAGATCTCCGGGGCCCTCAAGGACCAGAACCAAGTCACAGACAGTCTCATCGACTCCCTTCTGTGGTGGTCTACCATAGGAAATCTTCTCGTAGGATCACCTTTTCAGATGCCTCCACATCAATGCATTCTGACAACGGATGCCTCCAAACTGGGCTGGGGTGCCCACTTGTATTTTCTCTCCACTCTGGGCTGCTGGACAGAGCAGGAGTTGCAGCTCCAGATAAATTTACTGGAGCTTCGTTCCATCTTCAGTGCCCTCAAAGTGTTTCATCAACAATTATAAGGCCACAGAGTTCTCGTCCAGACAGACAAACGGGGAGCTATGTTCTACCTGAACAAGAAGGGGGGAATGGGCTCTTGAGCCCTTTGCAGGGAGGCTCTCCATCTTTGGTTCTTTGCGATTGCTCATTGAATACACCTTCAAACAGGGTATCTGCCAGGACAGCAAAATGTTTTAGTAGACATTGAGTCGGATCCTCCTTCACGAATGGTCCCTCCATCAGGAAATAATTTCCAACATCTTTCAGACCTGGGGAACTCCGGAGATAGATCTTTTTGCCACTCCACAAAATGCCAAACTACCTTGTTTTTGCCCTAGAACCCCGATGTCCAGCCTCCAACAGGTGAATGCTTTCCACCTTCACTGGGGTCAGGATTTCCTGTATGCTTTTCTTCCCATACCCCTGATTCCTAAAACGCTTTTCAAGATTCAAGCTTATAGGGGCCACATGATCCTCATAGCCCCATGCTGGCCACATCAGCTGTGGTTTCCTCTCCTCCTACATCTGTCCCAGACTCGCCCCCTGAGTCTTGAATCAGCTCCCGATCTCATCTTACAGGACGAATAGATGCTACTCCATCTCAGTCTGCAGTCTCTCCTTCTCATGGCTTGGCTGCTGAGAGTGTAGTGTTGCAAGATCTTAACCTTCCTCAAGAAGTAAAGCAGATCTTGCTAGCCTCAAGGAAACTGTCCACCAGCTGTTCCTATGATTTCAAGTGGCATAGGTCCTTCATTTGGTGTCCCCAGAAGGATCTTAATCCCTTCTCAATTCCTGTGCAAGCTCTTGTTCAGTATCTCCTCCATCTTTTGTCCTCTGGTCTCAAAACGAACTCTGTGAGGATTTACCTCAGTGCAATTGCTGCTTCTCACCATCCCTTGGATGGGCAACCTATCTCCTCACAACTGCTTGTAACGCTTTTCATAAGAGGGCTCTTATTGACCAAGCCTCCCATCAGGCCACCACCACCGGTGTCATGGGACCTTAATGTCATCTTAGGACAGCTCTTTAAGCTGCTTTTTGAACCTTTAGCCACAACCTCACTGAGGTTTCTCTCTTGGAAGGTCAACTTCCTTGTTTCTCTCACTTCAGCTAGACTCATCAGTGAACTTCAGGCGTTGGTAGCAGACCCGCCTTATACCTTGTTCCACTATGATAAGGTGGTCCTTAGGACTTGCCCCCATTTCATGCCAAAGGTGGTGTCTCCTTTCCATCTCAATCAATGTTTACCTTCTTGTCTTTTTCCCTAGACTGCATTCCTCTAGGGCAGAGGCAACCCTCCATACCCTTGACTGTAAACAGAATTTAGCCTTCTATCTTCAAAGGACGGCTGAGCACCGTAAAGGCTCTGTTATTCATCTCCTTTGATCCCAGTCACTTGGGGTTGCCAGTATCCAGACATACCATTTCTAAATGGATAGCAAATTGCATTTCATTTGCTTATGATAAGGCAGGACTATCCTTTGAAGGTCATGTCACTGCCCATAACGTTCGTGCCACGGCTGCATCCACAGCCTGTGGAGTGGAGGAGTGGCCTAGTGGTTGGGGCAAGGTACTTCAGGCCAGAAGGTCGGGGGTTTGAATCCCACTAGAGGACAGCAACCTTGGGCTGGAAGGACTGGGGTTTCTAGTCCCACAGGTGCTCCTTGTGGTCTTGGGCAAGCCACTTAACCCTCCATAGCCCATGTTCCCTGTACAATAGTTATTTCCAAGTTATAATGCCCTGTTCACTGTAATTTCAGTTTGTTCAATGTAAACCGCACTGATGCAGAATAGCACGGTATATAAGAGAATGTAAATAAATAAATCCATGCAAACCTATGTTCTGTTGCCATTGCCAAAATTTGCAAAGCAGCCACATGGTCTTCAGTACATACCTTTGTAGCTCATTACTGCCTTGACAAGGACTCCATTGGAATGCCATGTTTTGGTTGGGCAGTACTCCAGCACGTCTTTCAGACTTAAGGCATTTCCTACCCTCTGTCCTGGATGTTTTTGATGCCAGACATCCATAAAGGATCCATGCCCTCTTGAGGCCTGCTCTGAGGCAAATCTATCGAGTCTGGGGGCATTTCTCTGGAATCTGGGAGCTAGGGAGTCCCATATGTGAAGACTACATTCCTGCTTGTTCCTGGAGATAGCATAGTTACTCACCTGTAATAGGTGATCTCTGGGAACAGCAATGATTTAGTCTTCACAACCCACCCTCCTCCCCTAGGAGTTGTAGGGTTTCTCTCTCTGTTATCTCCTTTTATCTCAGCTACAAACTCAACTAAAGAGGGAGAGTCACAAAGGTGGGAAGGCAGCAGCGCAGGTACAGTGGGATGCTCCCAAAAGCTTCCCTATTGGATGCTGGGGATCATTCCCGCATGGGCTCCGTTGGTGCCGACATCACCCATATGTGAAGACTAAATTCCCACTGTTTCTGGAGATCACCTGTTACAGGTGAGTAACTATGATTTCTGTGCCTCAACTAGTTTTTTGAATATAACTTGTTCTAGAGCCAAAAAGATGACATTGAAAACATTATTCATGGGAGACCACTGTGACTTTTGTTGCTTCTTCGCAGGGTGATTTCTTTTACATACTATCGTTCTCTTTGTCCCAGAACCTAACACCTGCCTTCCATATGGAGCACAAGAAGTGTAGGAGGATGGAGAAAAGGGTACTCCAATTGTGCATTACCCCAATGCCAATAAAACATATGTACAAAATGAATCGCTCACATGAGCTTGCTGGCCAATCCAGACAAATTCTCCTCTTAAACTCTGCTTCACTATTAGGTTATTCTTCAGTCTTGCTGAGATGTACTATGGTGGATGAAGATTCAATCTCCTCTTCTGCATTCTGTGAATTTCACCTCAGTTGACTAATTTCCAGTCAACATTTACAAGGGCAAAGATTGGTATTGTGGATCATTTATCACACTAAACATTTTGTGCACTTTGCATGGTATCAGCCATATAAAGCCTTAGACATGGTGTACAATAGTGAGGGTTGAGGAGGCCAGACATACACTCGTAACTTATTTGGTGGTGTATTGAGTGGTATTCTAGTACTCTTCAGTTATTCATGGGATGTAGGAATTGAATTCACTGCCAAGGCCAACAGTGGATATCCATTCTGACCTAGACACACAAGAGGAATAGACCACTTATGGTATCAACTTCACACATGTCTCTCAGAACAGCGCCTAAGACCTCATTCACTTACACCTACCTAACATAATTCCATTCTAGAGGTCCTAACCACAAGTACTCATAGAGAGGGTTGTATTTTAATATGCTGTTACCATGGTGCTCATATATCTATATATTCAGAGTGTGAAATGACATATCATAAGAAGATAAGATGCCATACTGGGTCAGACCAAGGTCCATCAAGACAAGTATCCTTTTTCCAACAGTAGCCAATCTAGGTCACAAGTACCTAGCAGTTTCCCAAAAAGACACACAGGTTCCACAGTGCTTGTACTGGGGTAAGCAGTGGATTTCCCAGGTCCTCTTTAATAATGATTTATGGACCTTTCCTCCAGGAACTTGTCCAAATCGTTTTTAAACCCAGCTACACTAACAGCTTTAACTACATCCTCTGGTAACGAATTCCAGAGTTTGATTATTGGGGTACACTGTAGCTTTATTGAATGTCCCCTAGTCTTTCTACTTTTTGATGGCATAAACAATTGATTGTAAACAATCAATCAATATCTTTGGTCAACCCTGATGACATTGAAGTGAGCTATCTTGTTGAAGCCCCCCACCCCCTTCCCCCAAATAAGGCACTTGATTCCACAGCTGTTTGTACAGGGAATGTTCAGTTATTGAGAACTGGCCAGGACCTGAGTATACTGATGGTTGTAGCTCCAATGTTTGATGGGGTTGGAAGTGAAACCCTGCAAAGCTCTAGGGACATAAATGTTGGTGACTATTGAAGGAAACATGTGAAGTTAGAATACCTTTATAATTTTTTTTTCTAAATCAAGATGAGATCATCCACAGAAGCTGTTAGCCACTCCATTAGAAAAGACATGGATTCTCTAGAGACCAACATTTTGTCAATGTAAAAACTGAGCAACCTTTGATAACTATTGTAGCAAGCTACAGCTGCCATGGGCTGGGAAAATTAAATTGGTATTCTGAAGAATGAGGTTATTCGATTGGAAAATAGGCAAGATGGAGAGCCAAATTAATGACTTAGAGAAAAAAATAGCTGTAGTCTTCTGCTCTATGGGTCTTCCTTGCTGAGTATTGCCTTATGAATGGGGAGAACTGGTTCTGGGATAGTCATAGGTAGGGCTGGGAGGCCTTTGGCCTTAGGGATCACATTTTCTCTCTGCTACTTTCTTCTACTTTCAAAAATTCACAGTACAGTCCAGGGTTTATTCTGAACCAATAAAGTTTACTCAAAGTCTTCAAGTGGTCAAAATCTAGAAGAAACAAACATACAGAGTATACTGTAAGCAAATGTAAAAAAAAATACAGTTCATCTTTATTCTCTCTACCATGGTGTATAGAAATGCTGTTCTTCCCTCTAAATTGGAGGATTCTAGTATTCTCCACCTTTTTTCTTTTCTCTCTTTCCTTGGAGGCTAATCACAGGCACAGACTGCAGATGCCCCTTCCCTTGGACATTGGGCACTTCTGGATCCTACTCCTAGCAGATGCCTTTTAATTTCTGGACTCAGAGCAGCAGGCACTTCTTTCTCTCCGTTTCATCTGCTGGGGTTATCCTCTGAAGCCACCTCTTCATTTGCAAGATCAGTGGAAACCTTTTATTTGCCTTCTTTCAGAGATCTCCTCTTGCTCCCCCACTCCTTAGTGTACTTGTGTAGTACTGGTATTGCCTTATTTATTCAACTTAAGAGTATGCACTGAAAGATGCAGTGGTCTATGCAACCCCTGTGATTACACATATGCTGATACTGTGGTGGAATGACTTATCTAATCACAAATACGAAACAGCTTTTGGTTTTAGTATTTATAACCACTTAGTGTCTTCCTCCTATCATTATTTTACTGTTAAGGAGAGCACTCCTAGTTTCTGGAAGGAATGAGTGGCATAAAGGTCACATGGACAGATACAAGAACCATTAGAAGTCTCTACCTACACGACTAATTGGACTTTTGGAGTGTATATATATATATATATATACATATATACACAACCATTGCTTTTCAACTTAGAAAAGAGAGAGCTGAGGAGAGATTTGTAAGAGGTCTATAAATTAATGAATGGAGTAGAATGGGTAAACTTAGATTGGTGGTTTGCTCCATCAAAAAGTAGAAAGACTAGGGAACATGCAATGAAGCTATAATGTAACCCATTTAAGACTAATAAGAGAAAATATTTCAGTCAACGTGTAATCAAACTCTGGAATTTGTTACTGGAGAATGTAATAAAAGCTGTTAGAATAGCTGGGTTTAAAAACGATTTGGACAAGTTCCTGGAGGAAATGTCCATAAACCGTTATTAAAAAACGACCCAGGAAATCCACTGCTTACTCTGGGACAAGCATTTTGAAACCTACAGTATGTATCTTTTAGGAAGCCTACCAGGTACTTGTGACCTGGATTGGCTACTGTTGGAAACAGGATAATGGGCTCGATGGACTTTGGTTTGACTCAGTATGGCATTTCTTATGTTCTTATATTCCACTTGTGGTTGGGCTAGTCTCTTACATGATTATTTGAAGAAAAAAAATTAAATGAAGGCCAAAGCTGAGAGTTATCCATTTTTTCCATGTGTTAACAAACATTACAGAAATAGAAATGGCATCTATGTACAGTGCATTGCAAAAATATTTATTTAGTTATTTGAACATTTTTTTCTGTACCGCCCCTTCCAGCGATCAGGGGTGGTTTACATTGAACAATAAAACGCAGTTTCATGGAACGTATTAAAAGATACAAAGAACTATATACATAACAGTAAACACTTGGACAGAAGCATAATGGTAGCATATTCATCCCCTCTGTGTTTGTCCTGTTTTGTCGCATTACAACCTGGAATTGAAATGGGGTTTTGGGGATTAGCACCATGTGATATACACAATATGCCTATGACTTTGAAGGTGCAGGAGTGTGCATATGTATTTACCCCCAAAAGTCAGTATGTTGTCGAGACACCTTTTGCTGCAATTACAGCTGCAAGTCTCTTGGGGGTATGTCTGTATTAGCTTAGCACATCTAGCCACTGGGAGTTTCATCCATTCCTTAAGAAAAAATTGCTCCCACTCCTTCAAGTTAGATGAGTTGCATTGGTGTACAACACTCTTCAAGTAATGCCACAGATTCTCAATTGGATTGCGGTCTGGGCTTTGACTAGGCCATTCTAAGACATTTAAATGTTTTCCTTTAAACCAGCTTTAGCAGTATGTTTAGGGATATTGTCCTGCTGGAAGGTGAACCTTCATCCCAGTCTGAAATCTCTGGCAGACTAAAACATGATTTCCTCAAGAATTGCCCTGTATTTAGTCCATCCATTGTTCCTTCAATACTGACCAGTTTTCCTGCCCCTCCCAATGAAAAACATCCCTCAGCATGTTCTGTTCACTGTTTAATGTAAACCGCCCCTGATCTCTGGAAAGGGCGGTATAGAAGAAACTGTTAAATAAAATAAATAAATAAATTATGTTTCACTGTGGGAATGGTGTTCTCGGGGTGATGGAAAGTGTTGGTCCATGATAGCCAAAAAGTTCAATTTTCATCTCATCTGACCAGAGAACCTTCTTCCATGTGTTTGGGGGGTCTGTCACATGCTGTTGTGCAAACTCCAAACATGTTTTCTTATTTCTTTCTTTAAGCAATGGCTTTTTTCTGGCCACTCTTCCATAAAGCCCCACGCTGTGGAGTGTATGGCTTAAAGTGGTCCTATGGACAGATACTCCCATCTCCGCTGTGGATCTTTGCAGCTCCTTCCGTATTATCCTTGGTGTCTCTGTAGCATCTCTGATTAATGCCCTCCTTGCCCAGTCTGTGAGTTTTGGTGGGCGGCCTTGACAGGTTTGTAGTGGTGCCAAATTCTTTCTATTTTGTTATAATGGATTTAATGGTGCTCCATGGGATATTCAGAATTTGGGATTTTTTTATAATGCAATCCTGATCTATACTTCCCCACAACTTTGTCTCTGACCTGTTTGAGTGTTCCTTGATCTTCATGTTGCTTACTTAGTGGTGTTGCAGAGTCAGGGGCCTTTCAGAACAGATATATTTATACAGGCATCATGTGATAGATCATGTGACACTGATTGCATTGTGGACCCTAATCAACTAATGTGACTTCTGAGGTTAATTGGTTGGACCAGATCTTATTTAGGGTTTTGATAGCAAAAAGGATGAATACATATGCACTCACAACCTTTCAGTTTTTACTTGTTTTTTTATATATACAAAGTATTTTATTGTCATTTCACTTCACCAATTTGGACTATATTGTTAGGTCCATTACCTAACATCCAAATGAACCTCAATTTTCATTCCAGGTTGTACGTATTGCGTATATCCAAGGGGATGAATACTTTCACAAGGCACTGTACAGTATATATTAGCCTTGATGTGTAGAGTAGTGGTTCTCTGTCCAAATGTGTCTGCACACTCCCAACTATATGTATACTTGATTGTAAACTGCTTCACTTATGTGCACAAGTCAGCAGTGTAGATGTAGTTGGGAAGGTGTATGGTTAGCTACAAGTGTTGGCTAGTATGATAACATCACTTTGATTTTTCTAGATATTTTATCTTCAAAACCTCTCCTCCATTCAAACAATATCAGAAAGTGGATGTAATTCCAAATGGAATTTAATATGAATGTTGATAGTCCTGATGAAATTCGTATTTGATAGATTCTGTGCTGTTTAGGCGGAAAGCAGCATTGTTGGAATTCTTTAATTGTGAGTCTGCCAAAAACTAATGTGTTTATTTCCAAAGAAAAGTTGTCTTTCATACTGTTAAAATCTAAGTGCATAGCTGCATGGCATACCAAGCCCACTGCAGAAGGGTTTTACAACTAAGGAAAGATGTTAGATATGAGTGCTAAATTTATTTGAAGCATTCCCTGAGGGAGTAATATTTACTTTGAGAAAGCTTACACTTTTGATGACCTTGTCTAGATGCCTTCTAGTTTGGACATTAATCAGATGCAAGTGGCTCTACCACTTCCTTTTGTTGTCCAAGTTTCTTTAGTGCACACATTTACAACATATAATACAGAAAAATACCAAACATTAACCTTCTCGAGTGGGCCTAACTGTGACATGATCTTGAGGGGGAAGTATTCTGTATGCTAAAACGACTCAGCCATGGATAGGAGAGAGTGCAATACTGGTGAACATATTTTATTCACTAGCAAGCTGTGGTTTTGTTGGTTAGTGATCACCATCCCAAGCTTCTGAAACTGTAAGATCAAGTGCCACAAAGTGATGATTGAGGATAAACCTGTCCTTTCAGCAGTTCACAATTGTTTTTACAGCAATCAGTACAAAATTGTCCAACAGTTTAGCCTTTTCAGCAGAAACATCTATTATTGCACAAGATTTTAAAATTACAGTATTACCTATGATCCTTGAATTAAAACCCCAAGACCCCACAAATATGAGCCCACACATCAGACCAAAACTTGGGGACAATAAAATAGCATATGTAATGGTGTACCTTTCCCTACTTTATATAAGTAACCAATTTAGCATTATATTTCTGCACAGGGGTCCACATAGGACAATGTGACAGAAAGGACATTTGAGTCACATTTGCTGATTTTAAAACTCTGTCTGAGACCAATACCCTTTCCATTTATCATCAGCCATAAAACATTGAAGGTTAGAGGACAAAACTCCTTCCCCTTATAAACTGAGGATATATAAATGTGAAGCAATTTGTATAACCCAGAAGCTATGTGCCCTTTGCATAACACTGCCATGCTAGCTGCCACAGAGTGGGTGTAGTAACAAGCTTTGATGGTTCAATGCTGTTTTGCATCAAGCGGTGTTGCATTTGGACCCATTTAAAATACTGACTTTGAGGAAGATGAAACCCCTGAACAAGCTCTTGGAAAGTATCGAGTTTCAATCAGGTATTTCCCAATTCCTGGAGAGCTAACAATTTTAGGTAATATTTATTGATGTATGGTTGAAAGTTCATCTGAGCCTGGAGCTTTCCTAGTTGGTATATTCTGTATAACACTGAGAATATCCCTAACCTGAAATGAAGATGAAAGGTCTCTATTATCTGCCTCACACAGTGTTGCATGAGAAAGATTAACCACAAATTCATCACTACTACTACTGGATTTGCTTAGCTCTGTGGCATAAAATTCAGAATAGAAATCTTTGAACTGTGGTAGGATATATCTTCTTGAAATAGAAACCTGCCCATCTTCTGCTTTCAAGGCATGTCTCTTAGGCCGACAATTCCGTAGCCTAAGACACCATGGGCCCAATTTTAAATTACAGCCCAGTAAACCACGTAAATGTCTTAAAACAGGATATTCAATGGCACTATCTTTTAAGGCACAGGAGCTAACTGGGCAGCATGCAATATAGGATATTCAGTGCCATCGCCGCAGTATTGAATATCCGGGTTAGAGGTCAGCGTGGAGGGATATAAGATTAATAAGAGAAAATATTTTTTCACTCAACGTGTAATGAAACTGGAATTTGTTACCAGAGGATGTGAGTAAAAGCTGTTAGTGTAGCTGGGTTTAAAAAAGGTTTGGACAAGTTCCTGGAGGAAAGGTCCATAAACCATTATTAAAAGGGACCTGGGATATCACTGCTTGACCTAATACAAGCATTGTGGAACTTGTGTCTTTTGGGGAAACTGCTAGGTACTTATGACCTAGATTGGCCACTGTTAGAAACAGGATACTGGGCTTGATGGACCTTGGTTTGACCCAGTATGGCATATCTTATGTTCATATGATATGCGCCAACGAGGCGCATAGCCCTTCGAAAATGAGTCTAGCTCAATATCAGGGCCCCATGTCAATAACCGCTCACTGTGGTTCCTTATAGACCTTCTCACTTAAAAGTTGATAGTATTGTCATGAAGTCGGTATCAATAAAGATGCAAACCTGAAAAGAAACCCTGTTTTTCAGAGAAATCTAGATGTGCAGTTACCTCAAGGCACAGCTAGAGGGGGCAGGAGTGATCATACAGGAGCTAATGAGCCTAAGAGAGCTAATGACTTGCACCTGGGAATGAGCCCAGGAGTTTCAAAGGAAAGATTCCTTTATAAGCAGAAGCGGAATGCTAGCAAAGGAGCAACACCTCTATTGAGAGGAACACCTCATGGAAGAGGAACACCTCTATTGAGAGGAACAGCTCCAGAGGAAGGGCAGAACTGGAACCGGATCCAGAAAGGAGGAACATCTCTACTGCGAGGAACACCTCAAAGGAGAGGACAGAGAGAAGGAACAGCTCTGAGGGAAGGAGCAGCTCAAGGAGAAGGACTTGGAGAAAGAATCCTACCTGAGCAAGCCCAAAGGAACAGAGTTCACAAAGGTGGAGTTCAGAAGGGCCAGGCTAAGCGAGCAGCTGTTCAGAGGGAGTCTGCTGGAGAAAGCACTAAGGCTAGAGAGTGTGCCACTCCCTGTTCCCACAACGTTCCTGATTCAAAAGCAGAGAACCAGAGAGATAGGTTTGGAGGAAAGCCTGCAGTCTCTGGGAAATACTAGTCAAGTTTTACCAGGCACCAAAGGAAAAGCAGTTTCTGACAAAGCTAAGTTCTTACTGAAGCACAAAGTTTATTTATTTATTTTATTTATTTATTTAACAGTTTTTATATACCGCACTATTTATCAGTGCGGTTTACATTGAACAACAAATACCTATCAATATAAAACTGATATAGGCTTACAGATAACAAGGAAGGTAAATGGGGTATAAACCGGGGAAAACTATATACAATAAATATGTAACATCATGGCTTGGTATTTGCAGAGATGCAGCACTTTCCACATTTTTAAAGCATTTGTTCTGGGTTGTTGCTATGTGGAGGGGAGTTAAGTGAGTCAGGCGGATGGGAGTTCTGAGGTATGTATGGTAGCTGGAAGTGCAAAGTGAATAAATAGTGCTTAATGGTCTTTCTGAATTGAGTGATATTCCTTATTGATCTGATGCTGGGAGGAAGTTTGTTCCAGCACTTGGGAGCATATGACACAAAAGCTCTGTTATTGGTTAATTGTGTCCATTTTGTGGAGATGCTAGGAGTAACTAGTGTGTTTTCCGTTGCTAGTCTCCTGGATCTATTGTTTGGTGCATGAGTGAGGAGATTTGAGATCGAGGCAGGAGATATTTTATTAATGGCCTTGACGTGATGAGTAGAGTTTTATAGGTTATTCTGCAGCTTATCGGGAGCCAGTGTAGATCGATTAGTATTGGTGTTATATGATCTCTTTTTGAAGCTCCTGACAAGATGCGGGCTGCCGCGTTCATTGCCAGTTGAAGTGGACTTAATGTACTCTTCGGGAGGCCCTGAAGAATGATATTCGCATAGTCAAAGTGAGGTGTGACTATTGCTTGGAAAATTGTACGGAAATCCTTGGTCTCCAGCATTGGTTTCAGGTGGCGCAGTGTTTTTAATTTGTAGTAGATTGTCCTTACAGTGTTTTTTATGTGCTCCTTAAGATTGAGTTGTTGATCGAGTGTCACACCAAGGTACTTTATGGTGGCCTTGATTGGGAGTTCTGCATCTCTTACTATGAGGGTAGGTGGTGGAGAGAATTGCTTGTTTCTTGTGGCTATGAGCACTTCAATTTTCTTGAAATTTATTCTCATGTTCTGATTGAGGAGACAGTCAGTTATTGCATTGAAGCAATTGATTAGTCCCGAGTGGTCAGGATTTGAGACATTGATCTGTGTGAAAATTAGTACGTCATCTGCATATAATAGACAGGATATACCGAAGTCTCTGGTGATTTGGCAGATTGGCTGCATATATATGTTAAAAAGCAGCACAGATAAAGAAGAACCTTGGGGTACTCCTTGTTTCTGTTGAAAGGGTTCAGATGTATTGTTGCCTATACGGACCTGTTGCAATTGATCTTCTAGGTATGATTTGCACCAGTCCCATGCAAGGTTATGGATGCCTTTTTCGTGGAGTCTAGCTAGTAGAATCTTATGGTCAACTGAGTCAAATGCTGCTGATATGTCCAGGAAAATCATTGCAATGGCCATGTGAATGTTGTCAATCCCGCATATGAGTTTGTTGAATAGTGAGGTCATGAGTGTTTCAGTTCCATGAGCTTCACGGAATCCGTGTTGGCATGGGTCCAATGGGGCTGCTGTGTCTATGTGCTGTTGGATCTGCCTCTGAGTTTCCTTCTCAAGTATCTTGGCTAGAAAGGGAATACTTGAAATTGGGCAGTAAGACTCTTCCTTCTTTGGGTCCATTTGGTTGTTTTTTAGCAGTGGATGGATTGATGTCTGTTTAAGGGCAGTAGGAAAAACCCCAGTTATGTAGGAGAGGTTTGCAATCTTAGCTATGCAAGGGCTAAGGTCGGCACGTAAGGTTTTGATCCAATGTGCCGGACATGGATCATTTGGTGCCATGGTGGTGTTTATGGCAGCAATAATGTCTTCGATGGTTTTTCTTGATGGAGGTGAGAATTTATCGAGTGAGGCTTGAGCTTGAGGGAGTTGGGTTAGTACTTGTGATGAGGTTGTATTCGCCTTGACTAATTTGGATTGGATGAAGTTGGCATATAATTGTGGTTTTAAGGATTCTTGTTGCGGTGGCGATTGCTCTTTGGTTAGCGTCTTTACTAAGTTAAAGAGATCACGTGGTCTGTTTAGTGCTCTGCTGAGAAGATCGGAGTGGAATTCTTTCCTTGTGGCCCAAGTTAGTTCGCGATGAGTTCTGAGGTGAATAAGATACTCTTCCTGGTCCTGGCTGATGTGGGTGTGTCTCCACTTTCTTTCTAACTTCCTCAGATGAAGTAGAGATGTTCGTAGTTCTGGAGAGAACCATGGGGCATCCTGTTTTTTATTGGAATGATTCTTGGGTGGGAGTTTCCTGTTCATGATTGGTTGTTGGGCATGTTGATAGAGTGTGTCATTCCAGTTAGAGATCAATTCATTCAGGTTGTCCGTTGGCTTGTATAGTTTTGGCAGCGCTTGTTTAGTGAGGATCTCTATGTCGAGTGGCTTAAATCGCCCTGAATTTGCTGTTGAAGTGACTGGCTGAGTGTGTGTATTTGGCTCTGCAGGAATCTGAAATGTGATCAGGCTATGGTCTGACCAAGGGACTGGGGTAATAGATATTTGGATATGATTATTTAAGCTCGTGACTGCTGGTGGAGCAAATATCAGATCAAGGATGTTCCCTTGATTGTGTGTGGGGTTGTGCACGATTTGCTTGTATCCAAGGTCTGTCATTGCATCCAGGAAAGTACTAGATAAGTCGTGATGTAGAGAGGGGAGATTAAAGTCACCTAACAACCAGTTTGGTTTTTTGGGGTTATCAGGGTTGCAGGCCAGGTTGATTATATCCGAGAGATCTTCTGATATTGCGTTTGGTGCCGAGTAAATGAGATTGATAGAGTTGCTTCTATTTGTGATAGTTATGGTGTCTAGGTTCTGTGAGCACCTGGTTAGGGACACTCGGTATTGCAGTTCGGATTTTGCTATTATGAAAACTCCACCTCTTCTATTATCTCTGTTGCAAGCGAAGAGTGAGAAGTTGGGGGGGGGGGTGATTTGGTTAACTAGGGCAGTGTCTGAGTCAGAGAGCCATGACTCAGTGACCATTAGTAGGTCTAGATTGTAGTTGGATATTAGGTCTGTAATGGCTGGCCATTTGTTGCGAACAGACCTTGCGTTGATGAGTGCACACCTGAGCTCATGTTTTCTATTTGATCCTAGGAGTACTGGGATAGGATTGTGGTCATGTATGGCTGCATCAGAGTCATGGATAGTCATGGCAATGGTATAGAGAAAAACAAAAGTTAGGGTTGAGGCAGGCATGATTAGCTTCTTTAAGGTTCTTTCAGTTACTTGGATAAGGCGTCCCAATGGTACCTGCTTTCTCAGTATCTATATGAAATGGTAATGAGAGAGGGGGAGAGAGAAAGTGGCAATCTTTGAGAGAGATGTAAAATACATCACAGTTAATACAATGTTATAGTTGAATCCATACCAAGTTGAATCCACACCAGGTTTTACCAAGCTGCCAGAAAGCACAGCCCTGCCTAGAGCTTATCGGCAGAGAACCTGTTGCAGGAGAAACGTTTCTGGGAGAGAAAGCTCCACGGATTCAAACCACAGAGGCTCCAGGTATGAAAGCTTTATTCATGATACTGAATGCTTAAATCCTAGAGGCACTGCTAAAACAAATACTGTTTGCAAGGAAGAAGAAACCAGGGTGGTTTCAGAAAATTCCCAGAGAACTTAAAACAGTCTTATTGGAGGCAAGAGCCTAGGGACACTTCACGTAGACCTGTAGCAGACAGGGACAGTGACTACTCTGATGATGAATGTAGTGGAGCAGAATCCATGGAAATTGAATATATAAATGCTGTTCCCATTCCTCCACCAGAAGAAATGGATTGTGGTTTGTGCATGGCCACGAGCCTAGAATCTGTAGCCACTGTATAACTGAGGAGAAGTTTGTTTAATTCTTATTGTGTTGGAATGAAGTGAATTCCTCTGATTAACCCTTGCACTAATTGTGGAGTTTAACAATTAGTCAGCTTGTTAATACTGGTACCTTTTTGAAACAAAGGACATTCTTTTGATTTCTCAATGTCTTATTTGAACCCTTGCACAGACGGGGAATAAAGCCTTGTTTTCCCTACACTTGATTTGATTATTGAGCTCTCATAGGAAGCTGGAAATAAGTAAGACCATTCGCCATTCGTGGACCTTACATTTCATCACGCTTCCTAAATAATTTCTATCGTGGAGCATGCCCATACTTCGAATGGTCACCAGGGGATGCCCTCACGACAGTATTCATATTTTATCTGCCTGAGCTTCACTGAAATATCATTTCACCAAACCAGATTGCAAATAGCATCTTGAGGTCCCTTGGGCTCCAGGGACACTTTGCCTTGGTGGTTGCTAGCACTGGTGGTGCATTAGGACCTGCGGTGCTCCTCGGTGAGAGCAGGGGGTTATTGCGGGTATTTGATGTCATTGGGGTTGCATAAGTCGGCAGTGCCGGCTGAAGAGGGAGCTGGAGTGACTTTTGGGTTACTTGCCTCTGCTGCTGCGAGCTATGACTTGTGCTACTGAGTGCTGGGCAGCTTGCTGAATTGTCTCCAATACACCCATCAACACTGGGATCTTATCTTGATGAGGACTGTCCTCTTGAGATCCCTTGGCCTCCAGGGACACTTTGCCTTGTCTGATACTGTTTTCAGTTGTTGGCACTAGCACTCCTCAGTGAGAGCAGGGGGTTGTCACGGGCATCTGAAGTCGTCATTGGGGCCGCATAAGGCGGCAGTGCCAGTTGAGGCATTGCACATCATGCTGAAGAGGCGTGCCTTAGTGTTCCCCTTTGTGGGACATTTGTGCACCGTGGTGGGAGTGGGTCAGTGTATGTGTTTGGGGGGTGAGGAATACGGGTGGCTTGTAGGTTTGTGTGTTCTGGTTGGAGGGTATGGCAGTAGTGGGTTACGGTCTGCGGTGGTGGTGTGCAGTGCTTGAAGTGGTATGGTAGGTGTGGGTGGAAGAGTGAGTGGCTGGGGGGAGGGGTTGTAGGGATATGGTGATAGCTGCAAAGATAGGGAGGAAGGTGGGTGGATGGCCGATTTTCTGTATTTGGGGAAAGGGGAATTATGCGAGCGGGGTAGGCCTTCCACCCTTATGCGTTGGATGAGGCCAATGGTTATGCAGGAGGTGCAATCAGACTGGGGACGGCCATGCTCCGTGGTCTGGAAGTCCTGCATGCTGTTGAATGTGCGTTCTCTTGCTCTGAAGCTGGAACTGATAATGTGGCCTGCTTCAGGAAGAGAGATTCAAGTGTTTATGCTTGAATGAGACCTGGGTGGTGGAAGGATGGGACCTAGTAGAAGGATTCCTGGCTTGGTCTAGATATGTGGGTATTCAGATGGGCTGCCAGGATCAGAGGGGAGAGGGGTGTTGGCCTTGGTATGAGAGCAGGTGTGGGTGCAGCGTGAGTGAGTGTCTCCTCTACAGAGAGTAGAGGGTGTTTTCCACTGGGTAAGTAAAGAGGGGAGCTGATGAAGTTATATTGGTTTACTGCCGGCCTGGTGTCTTTGGATGTGTAGGAAACCTTTGTGGAGGGTATTTTGGTTAAGGCTATGGGAAAGTGAGATTTGTTGGCCTTGGGGGATTTCAATGCACATGTGATGTCAAGTGGGATGTGAAGGTGGATTTTCTGCTTTCATCACTCTGGGGGATTGGTGCAAGTCGTGATGGGCCCGACTCATTAGTGCTGTCATATGTTGGAGGCTTTGCTGTGGGGTTCTTGTGGGGTTGGGGGTGGCTATGGGTGTTCTCTTTACCTGTCTTGTATCTTTTTGTTTTGTTTCTTGCCTATACATCCCATTGATTGACCTTGGTCAGAAAGGGGTTTAAATTGCAATAAATAAATATGTAAATAAATAAATTTTGGCCCCTAATTTCTTCAAAACTTCACTGCGAGTTTTGGTTTTTTAAACTAATTAGACTGAAGCTCTGCCCAAATAGATGCCTCGTCAAGAAGACGTTGAGAGTTCAATCTCCATAATGGTCTTTTAGTAACTCTTTGTTGCCCCCAGATTATACACATAGAGTATAAGAGTCTGAGAGAAAAAAATATGCAATATGAGAGTACGTGACGTGGAGCAGAGAAATAAGTGTATTCTCTCCTATCCAGATTCAATCTCCATGCATAAAAAAGACAGCATTTTTCTATAGATTTTAAAACTGTTACCATTTTTAAAAAGGGTTCTGGTTTGATCTGGGAAACTATAGACAGATCAGCCTGACATAATGGCAGGGCAAAAGGTAGAAAACACGATAAAGAACAAAATTACTGAACACATAGATTGTCATAGTTTAATGGCAAAAAGCCAACATGGAATTAACAAAGAAAAGTCTTGCCTCACTAATGGTGATGATGGAGTGCTTTCTTCTCTATACTTTCTGGAGGTCTTTCAGCTAAAATGAGCATTTTTCAAATGCTTGTTTGTGCCTGGAGGAGGTCTAACATTAAATGTGATGCCAGACATTTATGATGTTTCTGAAATCAGGTCAAGATGTCCAGGATCCTGAGAATGCCTCAGGCTATGCTACCTCCACACCTCTGTTCAGACTTGGACATCCTCACACTGGGGACATCCCCAGAGCCAGTTTCTAAAATTCCTCTGGAGACGTGTCTGTGTTTTGGATGTCTCTAAGCCTATTTTTGGACATTTAAAGCACGAATAGGGCCCCCATAGGGAAGAACAATCTAAATTACAGTTACACAATGCAAGGCTCCATATTAGGACTTGCCATCCAGGAAAAGGACCTAGGCATCATGGATAATATGTTGAAGCCCTCTGCTCAGTGTGCAGCGGCAGACAAGAAAGCAAATAGAATGCTAGGAATCATAAGGAAAGGAATGGAGAATAAAAACAAGGATCCAGTATTATACTGTCTCTGTATTGTTCCATGGTGCAACCGCACCTTGAATAGAAACATGATAGAAAAAGACCACATGGCCTATCTAGTCTGTCCTTCCATATCAACAACTGCAACAGTCCACTTTTTACCTTTAGAGATCCTCTGTTGGTCCTATGCTTTTTTGAATTCAGTTACTGTCCTCATCTCTACCACCTCCACTGGGAGACTATTCCATGGATCCACTACTCTTTCTGTAAAGAAATATTTCCGCATATCACTCCTGAATCTATCTCCCTTCACCCTCATTCCATGCCCCCTCGTAGCAGAACTTGCTTTCAATTGAAAGAGGCTCTCTCCCTGAACATTTATGCCACGGAGGTATTTAAACATCTCAATCATATCACCTCTAATCCCGCCTTTCCTCTAAGGTGTACATATTAAGATCCTTAAGTCTGTCCTCATATGCTTTATAATGAAGCCCACTAATCATTTTAGTAGCCACCCTCTGCACCGATTCCATCCTGTTCACATCCTTTTGAAGGTGTGGTCTCCAGAATTGCACACTATACTCCAAATGAGGTCACACCAAAGACTTATACATAGGCATTATCACCTCCTTTTTTCTGCTAGCCATTCTTCTCCGTATGTACCCAAGCATCCTTCTAGCTTTTGCCGTCACCTTTTCTACCTGTTTAGCTACTTTAAGATCATCAGACACAACCATGCCTAGGTCCCGCTCTTCTTTAGTGGACAAAAGTACTTCACCTCCTATACTGTATTGCTCCCTTGGATTGCTGCAGCCCAAATGCATGACCTTACATTTTTTAACATTAAATCCCAGCTGCCAAATTCTAGACCATTCTTCAAGCTTAGCTAGATCCCTCCTCATGTTATCTACACCTTCCTGGGTGTCTACTCTATTGCAGATTTTGGTATCATCTGCAAAGAGGCAAACCTTACCCGACAGCCCTTCCGCTATATCACTAACAAAGATGTTAAAAAGAATCTTGTGTGTAGTTCTGGTTGCCATATCTAAAAAAGGATATAGCAGCATTAGAAAAGATACAGAGAAGAGTGACCAAAATGATAAAGGGGATTGAAGGATACCCCTACAAGGAAAGCTTAAAAAGTTAAAGTTCTTCAGTTTGGAAAGGAAGAGTTGAGAGGAAATACGATAGAGGTCTATAAAATAATAAGTGGAGTGGAACGGGTAAACAGATTGGTTGTTTACTTCAAAATACAGAAAGACTAGGGGACATGCAATGAAGCTACAATGTAGCACATTTTAAGACTTAATCAAAGAAAATATTTTTTCATTCAACATATAATCAAACTCTGGAATTTGTTTCCAGAGCACGAAGTAAAAGCTGTTAGTGTAGCTGGGTATAAAAAAGATTTGGACAAGTTCCTGGAGGAAAAGCCTATAAATCATTAAGTGGACTGGGGAAATCAACTGCTTACTCCTGGGATAAGCAGCATAGATCTTTCTAGCTTTTGGAAAGCTGACAGGAACTTGTGACCTTGATTGGCCACTATTAGAAACAGGATACTGTGCTTGATGGACCTTTTGGTCTGACCTAGTATGGCATATCTTACGTTCGTAGAGGAGCAAACTCTACCATCCAATTGCTTATCAAAAAGGGGATTTGAGTTTACATTAAAATCTCCTCCAACAATGAGAACAATTGCTGTACTCATGAGCTTTTGGATTATTTGGACTGTCTACATTTGTGGTATATACTACACAGAATACCACTTTTTGTCCCTTAATACAAGCCTTAATCTGGATACATCTTCTTTCCAAGTCAAATTGTACCTCAATGATCTCAATGTCCAGGTCCTTAGAGAATTGAATCTTAACTCTATTTTTCTTATTTACTGCTGTAAACCACACCATTTGTCTCTTTCAATGGTCCTTAAATTTTGGGACCTTGCAGTGGGACAGTTGCATTTTTTGCAACAGTACCATTGATGGCTGCCACCTCTTAAGATAGAGCAGAACCTTTTCCCTTTTAATTGGATGCCATAGCCCATGCATATTCAAGGTCACAAGATGAAGTTATGTTTGTGTAGCTATGATCTACAACGCCCAACATCTATCTAGGATCACACACCCAACCTTTCATAACACCCCCCCTGTCCACATTCACCTATTATCCAATTCACACACGAGCAAAGCACACCACTCAAGGTTTTCAAACAACCAGTAGCCATAAGCCACACAAACCATAGCCAGCACAAACCATAACAACATTGGAAAGAGACACCAGGCGTCACCAGGAAATGAATGTGCCTGCATCTAATAGTTAACCCTAAAATATCGGTACAAGAAGTAAATTTATATAGACCATCAAATTGTTCATGTTATTTCCTTAACATATGACAATGGAATTTGTAGCTACAACATCTTGAACATCAAAATGAACTAGATGATAGACTTCAGGTTCTTGTATTGCGTAGTTCTAATGATATCTTAATATTCATTTCTCAGTGTATATGTGCCTGCTAATCTGTCCAGCACAGCTACATGTGGAGTATCATTTTATAAGGTAAACTAGATTTACTCATGTTTTCTTCATCAGTTTTATAAAGTGAAATATGCACACAATTTACTTTATAAAATAGGGCATAGGTGGTGGGATACAGGTGGTAAATCTAGGGCTGCTGTACATTCCCATACCTAGATATTGCAAGAATGTGTGTTAAGTTACAATATTTTATAACTAATACGTATACATTTGTGCTCTGCCCCTTGCATGCCCAGAGTGAAAATACGTGCGATTGGTCCAAAGCATATACTTTCAGAATAGTGACTGTCTAGATTATATGCATAAGTTACCATGTTCATGCATGTTGGTGGTGTTAAGTGCCATCAAGTTGGTGTCAACTCATGGTGACCCTCTGGATAGTTGTCCTAAACTGTATTCTCTCTTTAGTCAGGCAGCTCATTTTTGATAGAGTAGCATCCATGGCTACTGTTATATCGATCATTCTCCACGAAGAACCAGGAAGTCAGTCTTCACATATGGGTGACATCGGCACTGACGGAGCCCACGTGGAAGCATTTCCCCGTTTTCAAAGAAAGCCTGTGGGATATGCTACCACGCATGCATGGTCCCCTTCCCGCCCAAAGGTGTCATCTTGTTCAGTCTCCTTTTTTCTGCAGAGCCCAACAGGCGTGAGTCCTGTTTCCCCCCCAAAAAATTCCTATCCTTAAAAGTTGAGTTTTTCGGGGAGAGCCAGAGACGACAGCGCCCGATTGGAGAGGGAACAGGCTCCTGCTCCGGCGGCCCCGACGTCACCAGGGGCCTCTTTAAAGCGTGAGCTGTGTGTGAGCAGCTTGGGAGAGCCAGAGACATCACCGGGGGCCTCTTTATAAGCTCTGTGTGTTCGGTGCAGCTGGAGGCGCGAGTCCGGGGCAGCGATCTAAAGGGCTAGATACAAGGGGTGTGTTAGGCCCCTTGGAGAACCGTAGGAGAACTGTCTGTAGAGGCTCCAGGAGATTCAGCATCCAGATGGGGAAGCGGAAGAAAAAGATTGCATCTGTGACACCGGTGGATGCAACGGTGGGTCCTATGGACAAACATGTTAAGGTACTATCTGGCACTGATGTTTCTTTGGGCCCTGACTTTCTGACTTTGCTGCATCCTTAAGTTCCCTGGATCGTTCTCCTCCTTCTCCTCCATGTTTTATCTCCCCACCTCCATCTGCCTCAGTGGGTGGACAGTTTCAGCAGCGTACTCCGACTGAATCGGGGGAAAAGCTGAAACCTGTTGCTTGGTCAACTGTGTCAGGTGTGGCTGAGGAAGTACCTGATGCTCAGGTCACCTTGGCTGACATCTGGAAAGTTGTTAGTTGTATTGAATATTCTTTGGTTCCCACTGTTAAGCAGTTGCGTGATTTCTCCTTGGAGACTTCCACTAAACTTAGTGAGGTGGAAGGGAGAGTGGGGAGTATGCTTACACATATTTCTAGTTGTGAAACTCAATGTCTTTTGTTTAAAACAGTACACTCCTCTAATGTTAAAGATAGTTTAATTATACACCACAAGATGGAATTGTATGACAATATGCTTCGTGCTAGGAATATTCGTTTGTTAAATTTTCCAGTCTGCCATTTGCTTTCAGTGGAGATTTTGCTTCAAAAATAATTTAGAGAGGTTTTGGGCTGGGCCTCGGCTGACTCCATCGCTATCTCAAAATTGTATTATTTGACAGGACGTGGGGTTTCTACTTGTCCCTCTGGGGAGTTTGATGTGGTTCAGGGCCGCACTGACCTTGAACTGACCAAATTTCTCGAGGATTCTCAAGATAATATTCCATCTCGTGCTACCTTGGTAGTAACCTTTGTCTCTGACAAGGATAAGGTTTTTGTATTTCGTAGTTACTTTAAAAATATGTCCTCTCTGTTTTGTGGTGCTAAAGTTCAGATGTTTCCTGATGTCTGTAGGGCTACACAAGTTAGGCGGCAGGCCTTTTTGGCTTTGAAACCTAGAGTAATAGCCCTATCAGCTTCCTTTTTTCTTAGATATCCCTGTAAATGTTTGATTACATTTCAGGGCTCTAAATTTATTTTTTGGATCCTTCTCAGAGTTTTTTTTTTTTTTTAAATTTATTTATAGAAAAATGTACAATTATACAAAAGGAAAAAATAGCGACATCCTCATACAAACATGAACATCGTTATGTATACATAATAAATCGCACATAAACCTAGCCCACATCAAGGAGGTGTTATGAAATAAAGTACAAACAAACCATTTCACTGGTTCCTGGAAAAAAAAACAAAAAAACCTCCTTTTAACTAGTCAAGAAGCACACAATAGCTATCAATCCATACCAAATATCATCCCTTATCTTTCAGAAAATCCAATAATTGTTCCACAACAAAGAAAATGTATCGTTTCCCTTGAAATATCACATGACACTTACAAGGGAACTTCAAATAAAATGATGCCCCCAGAGCCAAAACGCGCTGGCGTGCCTCTAAAAAAAGCCCTCCGGCGTTTCTGAGTGGCTCTGGAGACATCAGGAAAAATTTGTATCGGTTGCCCACAAAATTTCTCTGTTTTCTTCTTAAAATAGGCAGACAAAACCTTTTCTTTATCAATTTCAGACAAAAAAGTAACCAATAGCGTAGCACGAGTAGATATATCATCTTTGGATGACTCTAGAAAACCAGGGAGATCCAAAGTAGAAGAAACCACCCCATCATATTGCATAGCAGAACCACCATCTGCATCACCCACACAATCACGGGCTAATTTGCCCGAGGGTAAATAATAAATTTTTGACAAACCAATTGTTTCAACATTAGTAAACAGCAAAATCTCCTTCAGATACATATAAAAAAGGATAGAGGGAGACAGATAGTGGGTACAGGGAAAATTTAACAACCTTTGATTTTTTGATCGCAATAAATTCTCTAGATTTTCATCCTGCCTATGCAGAAGCGATACATCCTGAGAAAGTTTATAAGGCAAATCCAAATGCTCAACTTTGCGTGTGTCCAAAGCTGCACACGCTGCTTCCAAGGACACCAAACGGTTTTCATGATCTTTAAACTTAGAAGCAGTCTCTTTAGAAAAGTCAGAAACTTTTTGAGGAGAAGCAGACAACGACGACTCAATCCGGACCATCACAGACCAGATATCACGCAAAGATACATCTGAAGGTGGAGAGATATCTGAGGCAACCGGAGGAAATATAACAACCATAGGAATCGGAGGAGGTAAGCAATCCAGCGAAGCATTCACCCTGAGAAAGGAATCTGGTAACAAAGGCAAACCGGGATCCACAATACCCGCCTTCCCAGGCGAATTAGGGATTCCGGATATCCCAAGCGTCCCTTGACCAGGAGGAGTTAAACCCAATTCATCCTGAGAGCAATCAGATAGGGGCGTACTCACTGTTGACCTTTCCAAAGACACCACAGAGTCCATCTTCGAAGGTTCCCCTAAACGAACATGTGCATCCATGGGACTGGTGACTTTAACCGCTTTGGACTGAGGTGCTCTGTTTCCTGATTGTTACCTGAATTGCATTCCATTGGTTCCTGGCGCCTGTGGAGGACCCCTCCGATTGGTTTGTGTCTGCTCCTGGGCTATAAGACCTGCTGCCCTAACGCGTGACGCGTTTGCGGGTGTGTCCCTTGGGCGCGTGCCCGAAGGGGCGTGGCCGAAGGGGCATGCTCCGCCCCTTTGGTGCCCCTTCGGTGCTCTGAGGTGCATCGAGTGCGTTTTTTTGAGATTCGCCTGATATGGGGAAAAGGAAGAAGAAGATTTTCCCGTCTGCTCAGTTAGAGTTGTTTTTGAATAGTAAAGAGGGACAAGGTAATATATAGGAGGCAGTGGGAGGAATATACAAAATGCTATCATGTAACTAGAGTTTTGTTACTCTTATGTTTTCTTGAAATTTGTTTTCCTTTTGTATCTCCTCATTATTGTGGGCTAAGTAGTAGTGTTCTTTGTTAATGATTTCGTATCCTATATTTTTATGGAATGTAGATACATTTAATTTGTATTGTTATGTGCATTGGCACTTCTTTGCTTAATTCTTGCTTTGTGTAAGTTGATGAAATCTAATAAAAAAAATAAAAAAAAAGGTTGTTTTTCCTGGTTAACAACCAGTTCCTCTTCCAGCCTCAAGCAGGTGCCGTTCCGGTGCCGTTCTCAGCCCCTTTTTTCATCGAGGTCTCCTTGACTAGCATTCGTGCCTTTTTTCACCTGGGGGTTGTTGACCCTATCCGGGTGCTACCCACATGTCCCTCGGTGTGTTCAAAAAATGTGACTGCTGCAGTCAAACCATGTCAGTGACTGACACCCATCTGCTTGTGCTGCCTGGGCCAGGACAATGACAACACTTCCTGTGATCTGTGCCAGACCATGATGCCTAAAACCAACAGAAAAAGGTTGGAGTTGCAGGAGAAATTGTTCCTCAGGTCCAACTCGGACCCAGCCTCCCCAACTGTGAGTTCCAAGCCCAGCACATCCTGCAAGGTTTGAGCATTTTCGGAGTCCATGACGGTGGCTCCTCCGAGAAGACCTCGGACCCAGAGAAAAAGAAGAAGAAATCTTTGAAGTCCGCTGAGGTTGCACCAGAGAAACCCGATAAAACTGCCCGAAGGGACTCGGGCGACCCTGAGAATCGCCCCACCAAGGTCCTCAAGAAGTATTCCTCGGCCAGCACAGACTACGCGAGGTTCCTTGATGCTGTAGTCCTCGTCAAGGACACACAAGAGTGCTGGTGCTGGGCCTGAGATCCTCTGTGCCCGTGCCGAAAGCTGCGGAGCCTTCTGGTCTGAAAACCAGAATGGCGGTCTTGGAGCAGAACATCACTGCTATCTTGGCCCTGCAGTAGGAGATGATGACCGGTTCATTCACCTCATCCGCCCTGATGACCGGACCACGGTCGTCAAACCGAGCTCTGAGCACCACTGGCCTCGGGTAAGCCCTCGGCACCAGTTGAGATTCTGGTCCCATTCTTTGGGCATCCGGTCCTCGCCAGCTAGTGTCTGTGATTTGGGCCTCAGGTCCTAGGCAGGCTGCCGACCCTTCGACACTGGTCTCAAAGCAGGGAGCCTCAGGGCCTCGGACTTGTCATCACCGCTTGACTTCGAGTGGGAGACGGGCAACGAGGCCTCTCCGTACACCAAGTGGCACTAAGATATTCCCTCGGACCAGTCGCCCTGGTGTCACTCTCCTCCTGAGGGCATGGCCTTCCATAACTTCGTCAGGGACATGGTCAGAGCCCTTTAGGTGCAAACAGAGGTGGGGGAAGACCCACACACCAAGGAGTTGGAAATTCTTCAGTATGAGTCTCCACCCAAGGAAACCCTCACGGTGCCCATGCAGCTGATCCTCAAGAGGCTACTACTTCAGATGTGGGAAACACCGACGTTGCTGCCAGTGGTGAGCCGGTGCCTCGACACCATGTACCAAGTCAGGAAGGTCCCAGGGTTTCACAAACCCCAGCTCCAACATAACTCCAGAGCCAGAAGACCCACTCCTCGGTTCCCCCCGGGAGGGAGGCCAGAGCCCTTGACACCCTCTGGTACAAGTGCTACCAAGGCTGGATGCTAGGGTTCCGGATCCAGGCCTATGAGCTTTTACATAGGTGTGTACCTAAAGGCTCTGGCTCAATAACTCTCAGGATTTGTGGTAGGCCTCATCGGGGAACCCCTCCAATGGTTCCAGGCTCTGATGTCACTCAACGTGTAATCAAACTCTGGAATTTGTTACCAGAGGATGTAGTAAGAGCTGTTAGTGTAGCTGGGTTTAAAAAAGGTTTGGACAAGTTCCTGGAAGAAAGGTCCATAAACCATTATTAAAAAGGGACCCAGGATATCAATGCTTGACCCAATACAAGCATTGTGGAACCTTTGTCTTTTGGTGATACTGCTAGGTAGGTATGACCTAGATTGGCCACTGTTGGAAACAGGATACTGGGCTTGATGGATCTTGGCCTGACCCAGTATGGCATATCTTATGTTCTTATGGATCAAGGACTGTTCCAAGTTCCTCTCCTGGGTAGCCTATGATGGCTTCGAGTCAGCAGCTCGAGTAGCTGCAGCGGGCATCGGGACCTGATGTCAAGCCTGGCTACAATCCTCTGAACTTGAACAATGTGTCCAAGACAAGCTGGTCTATGTACCCCGCACTGGGGAGAACCTGTTCAGCAAACCCATGGCTGACAAAACGGCCGAGATTGAGGCCAATGTGGTGACCCACCAGAGGCTCTCTAAGAAGATCTCATCCCATCCCTGCAAGAAACCACTGGAGAAGAGGCTCCCTTTCTAGAGGAAAAAAAGGTTCTTTGGGCAGGGTCACCAATACCAGCCCTTCTCAGGCCAGCAGCAGGCCTCTCACCCCAGAAGGCAAGGGCATGGGGCTGAGAAGCCAAAAGCACCTAAGCCCCAGACCCCAGCTCTCACCAAGCCTGGGGGAAGCTTTTGACTCCCAGGGCAGGGCCTCCCCTCTCCCAAGAGATCTTCACCAGCCCACAGGGAGGCACCTGATGATCTTCGCTCACAGGTGGGCTACATTCACCATGGACCAATGGGTACTGCAGGTAGTCAGGGAGGGATGCCTTCTCCACCTACAGAAGATTCCACTCAGGTTCTTTACCGGAGAGCTAGGGTGACCCCTCCTTCACCAGACCCTGCTGCTCACAGAGATCACAGGTCTTCTCAGAAACAATGCAGTAGAGCCTGTACCCAGACACCTATGGGGCAGAGGCTTCTACTACAGGTACTGCTTTTTACCAAAGAGAACTGGGAGCCTCAGGCCTATCCTAGACCTGCAAAACGTAAACAAGTTTCTGGTGAGGGAGAAGTTCAAGATGCTCTCCCTTGGAACACTGCTGCTTTAACTTCACCAGGGAGACTGGCTGTGCTCCTTGGGCCTAAAAGATGTGTACACACATATCCTAATCCACCCCTCCCACAGGCAATACCTAAGGTTCGTAGTAGGAGAACACTACCAGTACAAGGTACTACCCTTTGGTTTAGCATCCTCGCCAAGGGTCTTGACAAAATGGCTGGCAGTGGTAGCAGCCCACCTGCATCTGCAAGGGGCCTTAGTCTTCCCCTCATTAGATGACTTGCTCATTAGAGGCAGCTCAGCAGCAGAGGTCAGTCAGGCCAAAGGACATACAACCCTTCTGCTGCAGCACCTGTGATTCATCATCAACTACCCAGAGTCCCACCTGACTCAAGGCCAGAGTCTGGAGTTCATAGGTGCTCAGCTCAACACATTACAGGCCAATACCATCCTCCCCAGGGAGAGGGCAGAATGCCTCAGGCAGCTAGCAGTGGAAGTTTAACACTGCCGGTTAGTGCCAGCTTGTCTCCTCCTCTGCCTGCTAGGCCATATGGCCTCTACGATCCACATGACTCCACTAGCCCGCTTACACATGTGGGCAGTCTTGAAGGACTAGAAAAGGGGATTGTTACTTCTGGAGAGAGATCTGCAATTGTGAGTATATACTTCTGGGAATTTTCTGAAAGGAATTCTTTGTATTAAAGCTAATTAATCTGTGAACCCACTATTTTTTGTTAAATCAGTCAGGGCCTAGTAGCAGCAGTTTAAGTTTAAATTTAAAACACAGAAGAGAGCTTTCTGGTTACATTTCATACCCAGCAGAGAGCTTGTAGTTTAAATTTAATAGTCGCTCAGGGCCTAGCATCAGCAAAGTACTTTTAGTTTAAATTTAGAACCCAGCAGAGAGCTTGTAGTTTAAATTTCATAATAAGTTAGAGCCTAGCAGCAGCAAAGAGCTATAATTTAAATCAAATCAGAATATAGCTTACCTCAGTAGCACAAGATAGGGTACTGTGTAGCAGTCCTCTTTTAAGTGTTATTTCCCTCCCTCCCCAACACCCACCCACCCCTAGGATAATCGTAGCTTTATAGGTATTTACACACCTTAAAAGACAGGAGGTGCTCTCAGG